>HG995167.1:0-10000000 GCA_905333005.2 Lycaena phlaeas
AATAGTGAAGTGGTGTATCCAAAGAGTTGCTGGAAGCAGCAGACCCCTTGGATTGGAGCCCGAAGGCGTCCTGGTGTTCCGAAGCCTATTGTGGAGGAACCGGGATAGCGGGGCTCTCCAGGGATTGACAGGACCGGGGGAGCGTGGTGCTACACCGACACAACGAGTTCCAGCCCAATCGGACAGAAAACCCCGAAATTACGGGGAAAATAAGGTTTTTACGACTATTTATATACGCTTATAGTGACTTGACGGCGCCTGGGAGTGACCAGGAGCCAGGGACAAAGTGCACCCATAAGGAGTAGACCAGGGCCCATCATCTGGCCCATAGACGACAGCCAAATTCCAACGGGAAACCCGCGAAATTTGGCAAAAACCGTAAAACCATTTATTAGGGGCGGAGCCAAGTTTTTAGGGATCCGTGACATAAATCAATAATAAGAAAACCATTTTTATTAACATTAAATTGAATACTGAAGATCCGAAGAACACGAAGATTCCTAATCATCATCAATACCAAACTGCAGTACAATATAAATAAGGAAAAACATAGTAAATAGTTAAATTAACTTGCATATATTAAACAATAACAATTTATATAAAGTTTCGGAGAAAAGTTTGAACAAACTGACATATTGTATATTAAATATTAGATTTGAAAGACACATTTAATTAGTATCTGCAGTATTATATAAGCTGATATCATATAGGATATAAAAATATTGTAAAAATAATATTAAGTAGTCAAATCCAATAGTTACAAATATATAAATAACATATTATCTGGGATAAATAGGCAATGAATAGGCGTCTGGAGAACCTTATTCATACATATAATATTTAAATAATAAAGTATATTGTTAAATTTAAGTAAATATTGTAAATTGTTAACTAAAAAGTACATACTAAATAAATAAAAACTAATAAATTATCTGCAGAACCACTTTTGTATTAACTGAAATAGTAGGAGGAGCCAGTCTCGCAGGAGGCGGGACTTATTGCTTATTGTATTCACAGCTGCGCGACGGGCGGTCCGTTGCGTAATCTTAGGGTTCCTTGCGAACAATATAATAAATTCAACATCATCATCACCCGCCGGCTTGTGTCGGCTCAAGTGTACTATAAGGCAGATTATTAATTGCATTATTAACGATAAATAACTATTAGTTGGCCTGATACATTTGAGTTGATACGAGTATACATAGTATAACATAAATATAAAATAGTGAAAAGCAAATACTGTATATTATAAATATCAAAACAAATAATAAACTATTGTCTACAATTTAAATATTATAGAAAATTGATGTAAACGTGTTATTAAGTAGTTAAAATAATAATTATATATAATTATAAAAATATATATTCAATATAAATAAATAATAAATAAGCATCTGTTAAACCATATTCATATATTATATAAAATTATAAATAATTAAAGCATATTTTATTCAATTGTAAGTTCATATCGTAAATTCTTAAGTGTAAAATACATATTATATTAATAAAAACAAAATAAATTGTCTGCAGAACCACTCTTGCATTAATAGAGAAATAGTAGGCGGAGACAGTCTTGCAGGAGGCGGGACTTATTATCCATTGTATTCACAGCTGCGCGACGGGTGGTCCGTTGCGTAACCTTAGGGTTCCTTGCGAACATATAACAGATTCAACATCACTATCACCCGTGGAGTTTGACTACTTAGTATACATAAAATATTATTAAGAGTGAAATAGACATACAGACCATTCTAACTTAAAGTTTAGAAATATTGTGATATCAGACGAATATTAATTGTAAATTATATATAGAAATTAAAACATATTGGGGTAACAAACGGCAACGTATTGACATAATATCTACATTATATATACATACATATACATTAAAGACATAAACAACTAAATATATATTAATAGAACATATAGAATACATAATAAATTAGCAGAAACATACAAATACAACATCAATATTAAAAATATTATACGGAACCACAATTTAATAAAACAGATAAGAGACTCGGTCGGCCGCACACCTGTGGGGCGGAGCTTAACATCCTTTGTTCCATTGTTCTCGAGTTATCGGTGCAGGCCGCGCCTTACATTCCATTCTCGAACATTCCACAGCTTTATAAACGCTCATAACAAACTAGCATCATCATCAGCGCCCGGAGCGGTACCGATCCAAGGCTATTGTCTGTTTTGGGACACACTTAAAGAACATTAACACTATATATCTATACATAGGATACAAGTACCTAACAGAACGATCATAAATACTTATAATTACACAACATACGCTGCCGTATTAAATAATATATTGATTATAAGGCTGCCTAAGTGGTATAGGGTCCTTATCAGGAGGGATTGAAGCATAAGGGCCATTTACACCCTAGTGTTAAAGAGTGCTGTAGCATAAGAGCCAAGTACAGAGTAGCTAGTCGTTTAGTTTATTATTGTGTTGTCGAATGTCATTGGTATTGTATTTATTTTAGAATTATTGATGTTATATAGGATTAACTGACTGTATATTTTATATAATTGACCTTATAAATTTATCTTGACATTAACATCATATAATTTAATTTATTGATAATAATTATTTTAATTTGAATTTTATTGAATCCACATACATTAGTTTTTACATATACATATTATCTAATACACAAAATCATATTACAAATTATATATTATTGACTCAGACTACACTTAAAAACAATGTTTAGATCACCGACGACTGACAAGGCAAAAAATAGCACGACGGTGAGACGCATTAGTGGCGAAATAGAGGCTCGAATGGGCACTCCCCCTCCCCCGCCACTGGAAAAAACTAAATTCACCTCCAAGGTTGCTGAGGCCAAGAGCTGCCTAGTAAAGGCAAAACTCCAGCTGGGCAGTGCACGCAATTTAAAGACCGATATAAAGAACGAGGTCATAGCCCAGCTGGACCGCCTATACCACATAGCCAAGGAGCTCGCCGAGGAGGTGAAATCGGAAAAAGGAGAGAAAGAAGGGAAGAAAGAGGACAAGAAGGAGAAGAAGGATAATGCGAATAAAGAAGAGAAGGCAGAAGGAAAGAAAGATAACAACAAAGAGACACAGGCCCTACCTCATTATGGAGAAATCCTAAAAATATTAGAAAACAATGAGACCATATTGAGAAATAACAGTAAAAAATTAGACGACCTACATAAAATTATAGGGGAAGACAAGGAAAGGGAACACAGGACATACGCGAAGGCGGTAACGGGTGAAGTGGCACCTAGGCAGAGAGGGCCCGGGGCGCTTCACTCGATCATGGTCTCATCGACCGATGACCAGCTAACCGGAGATGAGATCATCAATGATATTAGAGAGGAAATAGACGCTAAACAAGGATGGGTTAAAGTAGAAAGGATCAGAAAAGTAAAAGATAGAAGGGTAGTGATAGGATGTCCGAGCACAGAAGATAGGGAAAAAGTCAAGGAACGCTTAAAAAGAAGGCAGGGTCTAAGAGTAGAGGAAATTAGGAATAGGGACCCCCTCATTGTTCTTAAGGACGTCTTTAACTACAACAAAGACGAAGACATTGAAAAGGCCTTGCGAAACCAAAACGCGGCCATCTTTGAGAACAGTCAGGGGGATGAGGGGGGGAATCTTAAAATAATATATCGGAAACGAGCCAAAAACCCCCTACAGAGCCACATAGTGGCCAGGGTGTCCCCAACCATATGGAACAGCTGTATGGAAGCCGGCAAACTGTATATAGATCTGCAGAGGGTAAGGGTCGAAGATCAGACCCCCCTAGTACAGTGCTCCGGCTGTCTTGGATACGGGCACACAAGGAGGCAATGTGCACAGAAAGAGCAGGTATGTGCCCACTGTGGAGGTCCTCATACGAGGACCGACTGCCAACAGTGGGCAAAAAAAGAGGCTCCAACGTGCTGCAATTGCAGCAGGGAGGGGAAAGACAGCACGGGGCACAACGCATTCAGCAGCGAATGCGAGGTACGGCAGAAATGGGACGCCCTGGCTCGCTCAGTGGTATCGTATTGCTGAGGCCCGCAATACTGAAAGGGGGTTCCGGGTGTGTGGACCACGTAGGAGCGACGGCGCACCAAAGCGACTTGCGGAACCAAAAGGAGAACCGATCAGTCAAAGCCAGGTTTGACTACATTGATACCTTGTTTGAGAGCAGACAAGCACGCAATCACAAGCACGAACAAGATACACCAAACATGCACAAAAAATACACCTGCAAACCGGGCAAACTTCTTGACAGAAACTAGCCCGGTATTGTTAAACAGACAATACATTATACAAGCAACACACAATACACAGCACACAGTAAACAATGGAAGAGGACATAAAACACGGAGGAGACATAACAACACATAAACACAAACTCGAACAAGGCACACACACAGTAAACACAAAATATCATTGTAGCCCAGTGGACCAGCAGAGACGGAGTGACGGGGATCCTTGAGGAGACGCAGGACACCGAATGCATGACCGGTCCGGTGATACCCGTGGGAATCACACCTGGAAAGAAAGGGAAAAAGGATAGGAAGAAGAAGAGGGTTAACTGAGGGACCATTTACACCCCTCAGCACAAGCAATTACTATAGTGTATATGTGTATTGTAGTATGTATGTATGACGAATATTAATTATAGTATGTATGTATGACGAATATTAATTATAGTACTACCAATTAGAAAATACAAATACCGGGACAAATTTTAAAATAGCATAGGATATTTTCGTGACTAAAGAGGCACTATACACCTCTCTAGAAACTGTACTTGGCTCTTTTACATCTCCCATAAAAAAAAAAAAAAAAAAAAAAAATGCAAAATGTATATTATAATGTGTGCAAAGTTAAAATACTGTAAAAACATATGTGTAAACAATGTATAAAATTAGGACTATATGTATGAATATGTGTACATAGAACATATTGCAAGGAAAAAAAAAAAAAAAAAAAAAAAAAAAAAAAAAAAAAAAAAAAAAAGAGACGAACAAGAATAAATTTAGAAAGGAAAGTAAAAAGAAAGGAAAATGAACACATGTATTTGAATGTATTATTTATATTATATTATATTTATTTTATAAGACTTGAGGAAAATCCTCCAACTATTTGTAAAATTGCACACTAATGAAAAAGTATGAGCACTATAAGGACCCTCTACCACTTGAGCAAGGGGGGAAAAGCCAGAAGTGGGGGCGCAAAGCGCTTCCACATTTAAAAAAAAAAAAAAAAAAAAAAAAAAAAAAAAAACCTAACCTAACCTAACCTAACCTAACCTAACCTAACCTAACCTAACCTAACCTAACCTAACCTAACCTAACCTAACCTAACCTAACCTAACCTAACCTAACCTAACCTAACCTAACCTAACCTAACCTAACCTAACCTAACCTAACCTAACCTAACCTAACCTAACCTAACCTAACCTAACCTAACCTAACCTAACCTAACCTAACCTAACCTAACCTAACCTAACCTAACCTAACCTAACCTAACCTAACCTAACCTAACCTAACCTAACCTAACCTAACCTAACCTAACCTAACCTAACCTAACCTAACCTAACCTAACCTAACCTAACCTAACCTAACCTAACCTAACCTAACCTAACCTAACCTAACCTAACCTAACCTAACCTAACCTAACCTAACCTAACCTAACCTAACCTAACCTAACCTAACCTAACCTAACCTAACCTAACCTAACCTAACCTAACCTAACCTAACCTAACCTAACCTAACCTAACCTAACCTAACCTAACCTAACCTAACCTAACCTAACCTAACCTAACCTAACCTAACCTAACCTAACCTAACCTAACCTAACCTAACCTAACCTAACCTAACCTAACCTAACCTAACCTAACCTAACCTAACCTAACCTAACCTAACCTAACCTAACCTAACCTAACCTAACCTAACCTAACCTAACCTAACCTAACCTAACCTAACCTAACCTAACCTAACCTAACCTAACCTAACCTAACCTAACCTAACCTAACCTAACCTAACCTAACCTAACCTAACCTAACCTAACCTAACCTAACCTAACCTAACCTAACCTAACCTAACCTAACCTAACCTAACCTAACCTAACCTAACCTAACCTAACCTAACCTAACCTAACCTAACCTAACCTAACCTAACCTAACCTAACCTAACCTAACCTAACCTAACCTAACCTAACCTAACCTAACCTAACCTAACCTAACCTAACCTAACCTAACCTAACCTAACCTAACCTAACCTAACCTAACCTAACCTAACCTAACCTAACCTAACCTAACCTAACCTAACCTAACCTAACCTAACCTAACCTAACCTAACCTAACCTAACCTAACCTAACCTAACCTAACCTAACCTAACCTAACCTAACCTAACCTAACCTAACCTAACCTAACCTAACCTAACCTAACCTAACCTAACCTAACCTAACCTAACCTAACCTAACCTAACCTAACCTAACCTAACCTAACCTAACCTAACCTAACCTAACCTAACCTAACCTAACCTAACCTAACCTAACCTAACCTAACCTAACCTAACCTAACCTAACCTAACCTAACCTAACCTAACCTAACCTAACCTAACCTAACCTAACCTAACCTAACCTAACCTAACCTAACCTAACCTAACCTAACCTAACCTAACCTAACCTAACCTAACCTAACCTAACCTAACCTAACCTAACCTAACCTAACCTAACCTAACCTAACCTAACCTAACCTAACCTAACCTAACCTTTTTTTTTTTTTTTTTTTACATGGGAAAATCTTCATGACTGTTACCCGGGCCGGGGGACCCGAGAAGGTGTGTGGGACTCTAACCCGAACTAAAAACCCATGGTGTTCTCTTCGTTCGCCCTTATGACCGGCACGAGGACGAAAGCCTTTCGCACTCGGCCACAGGCGTGTGCATTACAGCACTCTCCGCTGTAGAGCATCTCCGGTTGTCGGCGCCCAGAACACGTAGGGGCACCTTCTTCCGCAGGCCTTTAGCGTACGCGACTGGTCCCCCGACCAGCCACGCACAGGCCTATCGCGACGGTGTGATTTGTTTTACCATCTCACACCGCCGCTTCTCTCCGTCAGAGGTTCTCATCAAACTGCTCCTCCTGAGCTATGACGAGAACCTCCTTTGGCGATCTATCCTGGCGGAGGCTCCCATCGACTGCTCCTCCTGAGCTCTGACAGGGGCCTCCTCTTCCCGCGCGACTGCATCCGGGATCTAGAAGCAACCGTTTACAGTCGGCAAGAGTGTCAGACAGGGAAGGAATGACCGCCGCTAGCCGTAGCCGGCAGTGGCCAGACCAACCCACGATCGCATCTCTTCGATCGGAGGGGGTTCCCATCTCGCTGCTCCGCCTGAGCTATGACGGAAACTCCCTCCACCCACGGGACCGCAACAGGGCCGTGAGGCCACCGGTCGCAGTCGAGCAGGTTCTCCGGGCGGGGGCCAGAAGCCCCCTCTCGCGATAACGCGGTATCTTCGATCGGAGGGGGTTCCCATCTCGCTGCTCCTCCTGAGCTATGACGGAAACTCCCTCCACCTACAGGACCGCAACAGGGCCGTGAAGCCACCGGTCGCAGTCGAGCAGGTTCTCCGGGCGGGAGCCAGAAGCCCCCTCTCGCGATAACGCGGTATCTTCGATCGGAGGGCGTTCCCATCTCACTGCTCCTCCTGAGCTATGACGGAAACTCCCTCCACCCACCGGACCGCAACAGGGCCGTGAAGCCACCGGTCGCAGTCGGGCAGGTTCTCCGGGCGGGGGCCATAAGCCCCCTCTCGCGATGACGCGGTCTCTTCGATCGGAGGAAATTCCTATCAAACTGCTCCTCCTGAGCTATGACGGAAACTCCCTCCACCCACGGGACTGCGACAGGGCCGTGAAGCCACCGGTCGCAGTCGAGCAGGTTCTCCTGGCTGGGGACAGAGTGTCCGCCTCCGGCCGTACCTAAAGGCACAGTCGTCAGTAGACATACCATCCCACTAAGCGATTCCTGACGGAGGTTCCCATCGACTGCTCCTCCTGAGCTCTGATGCGAACCCCCTCCTCCTGCGAGACTGCGGCAGGGCCGTGAGGCCGCTGGTCACAATCGGGCAGGATTCCCAGGCAGGACCAGAGTGGCCGCCGCTAGCCGTAGCCGGCAGTAGCCATACCAGCCCACTCTCGCTCGCCTGTGTGAATCCAATTGGTTCACCCCGGGTTGCGAAAGGTCCCTAAGGGTTACTAAGCCCCACCGCCACGACAAGGCTTGGATCCAGCCGGTGGGGAAAAAGTGATCGCACTGGAGATACGAACCTCCTTCCTCCTTCGATTCATAATTGCCTAATTTCTCCATTAAGCTATCATGACATAACCTAACCTAACCTAACCTAACCTAACCTAACCTAACCTAACCTAACCTAACCTAACCTAACCTAACCTAACCTAACCTAACCTAACCTAACCTAACCTAACCTAACCTTTTTTTTTTTTTTTTTTTTTTTTTTTGCATGGGAAAATCTTGATGACTGGCATCTCAGGTCCGGGGGGACCCGAGAAAGGTGTGTGGGACTCTGACCCAACTAAAAACCCATGGTGTTCCTCCGTGTACGTCTATTGTGACCGGTGTGTGAACTGGTCTCCACATCGGCCACGACGCCGCGCTCTCAGCCACGACGCCGCGCTCTCAGCGCTCATCTCTGGATGAGTTCGTTCGGTGAGGCGTCCCGAACACAAGGACGCCTAACATCTCAGGCCTACAGGCGCGCGGCTGGTCCCCCGACCAGCCACGCACAGGCCTCTCGCAGCGGCTTTTAGTGTCGCCGCTGCGTCTCTCCTGCCGGAGGTTCCCGACTGCTCCTAGAGAGTCATAGGAACCTCCTCTATCGGCAGGACCGCGAAACTGTTGGTGTTCGCGGCCGGAAAGGTAGGCTGGACAGGTGCCGCGAGGCCCTTACCAGACCTTTTTACTTCGCCTTTCCGCGTGCGCTTTTTTGGTGCAGCGCACGCTCCGCCACCCATTTTGTGGGCGGCGGGTTGCCCCATGGCGGAGCAAACTGCGCATCTTGGGGTGGGCACAGAGCACTCTCTAGCCTTGTGCCCCTCCACCCCGCAGCGGAAGCATGTTCCGCTTCTGTCGACGTCCGACTTGCATAATGCCGCCGTGTGGCCCGGCTCCAGGCACCGGAAGCACCTAAGGGGCCGGACGTCCAAGAGCTTGAGCCTCACTGAGACCCAACCTACAAGGATTTTTCCTTCGGGCAATATTTTCATTGCCGCCTCTACGGGGAGGCGCACAATCGCTGCTCTCACCCCGGAGGCACTGCAGCCAACTTCACCCGACCGCACTTGTTCGGCCGGGCAGTCACCTGCTTTCGCCACCGCCGCTACTACTTCATCCGCCGTGGCGGAGTCGTCCAGGCCTGATATGCGCACAGTCACGGTCTTCGTAGGCCTGGAGACGCGGACATCATCACCGAGCACCTCTTCGATTTTGGCGGCCAGGGCATCCGCCTTCTCGCCCATGGCCGCGCCCGGCACCACTAAAAGACGGGCGCCGGTAACTCCCTTTTTGAAAGTTATGCCGGGCCCTATATCTAGGTCCGGCAATTTGATCTCGGCTTGCGCCTTCTTCATTACGTCATAATAGGACATCCCTCTCTCCTCTGCCTCCGGTCGCAGTTTCATCACCACGACGGAGCTATCAGGCACCTGTAGCTTGCGCGGGCCTTTTTTCCGCGGTGCCTTCTTCTTCTTGGGCTGAGTTTTTACCACCGCCTTCTTTTTATGGGTGACGGTCGTCCAGGGACCGTCATCCTCGCTCGCCTTGGCGCTCTTCTTCTTTTTTGAGGCCACCGAAGGCCCCGGGTTCGCCGGTGGCATGAGTGTCGTCGTTGTCTGGGAAGACGTCTTTTTTATTGTCTTCTTTGTCTTGGCGACGGCTGGCCCCGGGCTTGATGCCGGGGCTGATGTTGGTGTAACCGCAGCCAGACGATCCGCCGCAAGAGGCGGGCGTAGCCTCGGCTCAGGGAGGAGACGAGCCTCTATCCCCTCCAGCCGGGCGTCTAATCGCGCACTCGTTAGGGCAACTACCTCCTGTACCACCCTCTCGAGGAGCTTTTCTAGGTTCGGGGGTACGAGCGCAGCCAACGCTTCGGGCGCTGATGTAGTCTCCGGGGCAGACTGCCGGGAAGTGCGTAACTCAGCATTCTCCGCCAACAGCCGCTTGTTTTCGGCCTCGAGGACCTTATTCTCCTTTGAGGCCGACCTGTCCAGGAGTATGGTTACTACCTCCTGGAGGGCCTCCGTCGCCTTCTTTATGGAGGCCACTATGGACCCCTTTAAGTTTTTCGATTTTACTCGAGCCGTCGTAATGGTCTCTAGGGCCTGAGTAGCTATTAGCCCTAGAGCGCTCGCCGTCTTCTCCTTGTCAATTGCGTTCGATCCCCGGGCATTCTCCGATCCCGAGGACTCTGATAGGCGAGGTATCACTAGCCGGCGGGTGAGTTCGGCTACGTCGCGCTCAGCTTCCGCCTCCATAGCCTCGCGCTCCGCCGCAGCCAGCTCTCGCTTAGCTTTGGCGAGGCCGACGTATTCACCTGTGGTTGGTGGTCGGCCCCTTCCTTTCTTCGTGGGTGGCGGTGGTAATGCCTTGCCCTTTTTTGTGGTCTCCTCCTCTTCGTCAGATGATGACGGTCTCCTTGTTCTCTTGCCCTTCTTTTTGGAGGGCCATCCATCATCCGAGTAACTCGTCGGGCTCATCTCCTCGATCTCGGAGCCCAAGTCGTACCCTCTCCTTCCGCTTAGTCGCCCCAAACATGAGCCAGACGACTCGCTCCAGTCGCTGTGACTCATTTCTTCGATCTCTGAGAAGATTCGTGGGGAGTCCAGAATCCTTCTCCTGCTTTTCGCCTTCACCAAATCGCGTGCATTCAGGTCAGTTTTATCGCCATGGTCGCGTCGGTCCGAGGTTGTCGGACCGCCGAAGCATTGTGTGGCCCCCTCCGTATTACACGGGGCCTCAGTCCTAGGACTGGCGGGATTCACAGTACCCGCCCGGAGAGTGTTTTTCTTCGGGAAACTAATTTTTGACAATACTTGTCCCTTCTGGCGTCTCCACCTTCGGGGTTAGGGAGACAGGTACATCCTGGGCAGAGCCCTGTGCACCAGGATGGCGTACATTTGTCACCCAACGGGGGGGTCCGCCGGTACCCCCGCTGGGAGTGCGCTAACGACTGGAGACCCTCCAGCCATTCATCCTCTCGCCGCGCACCTAAACTTAGGATTGGGGTAATTTTTGAAGAGGTTGTCTTCCTCGCGGTCCCCGCCCCGAGGGGCAGCGACCACCACCCCCGGTACTGCGTACCGGGGAGCGGCTTGGCCGGCAGGTGACCATATTGGCCTCCCGCCGCCCGTGTGAATCCAATTAGTTCACCCAGGGTTACAATTACCCCGGACTTAAGCCCAACCGCCACGTCAAGGCTTGGATCCAACCGGTGGGAACCTAACCTAACCTAACCTAACCTAACCTAACCTAACCTAACCTAACCTAACCTAACCTAACCTAACCTAACCTAACCTAACCTAACCTAACCTAACCTTTTTTTTTTTTTTTTTTTTTTTTTGCATGGGAAAATCTTGATGACTGGCATCTCAGGTCCGGGGGGACCCGAGAAAGGTGTGTGGGACTCTGACCCAACTAAAAACCCATGGTGTTCCTTCGTATTCGTCTATTGTGACCGGCGCGTGACTAGGTCTCCGCATCGGCCACGACGCTGCGCTCATTAGCGCTCATCTGTGTAGAGTCAATCATCTGATGTGGTGCCCCGAACACGAGGGCACCTTACATCTTAGGTCTACAGGCGCGCGGCTAGTCCCCCGACAAACCCCGCATAGACCTCTTGCGGCGGCTTTTGATGTCGCCGCCGCGTTTCAGCTGCCGGAGGTTCCCCACTACTCCTCCAGAGTCATGGGGATCTCCTCCACCGGCAGGACCGCAAAGGTGTTGCTTACGGTCGGAAAGGCAGGCTGGGTCGCGGCCGCGAGGCCCTCCCCAGCCTTTTTTGCTTTACCTTTCTTTGTGCGTTTATTAGGTACGCACGCTGCGCCGCCCATTTTGTGGGCGGCGGGTTGCTCCGTGTTGGAGCAGACTGCGCATCTCGGGGTGGGCACGGAGCACTCTCTCGCTCTATGCCCCTCCTCCCCGCAGCGGAAGCATAATCCGCTCCTGTCTGTCGCCGATTTACATGTTGCCGCCACATGGCCCGTCTCCAGGCATCGATAGCATCTGAGAGGGCGGGCGTCCAGAAGCTTGAATCTCACAGAGACCCAACCAATCAGAAGTCTTCCCTCCTGCACAATTTTCTTAGCCGCCTCTATAGGGAGGCGGACAATTGCTGCTCTGACTCCAAAAGCGCTGCGACCGATTTCGCCCGGCCGTACTTGCTCGGCCGGGCATCCCCCTGCATTCGCCACAGCCGCTGTGATGTCGTCCGCCGTGACTGAGTCGTCCAGGCCCGACACGCGTGCGCTCACGCTCTTCGTGGGCCTGGTAACTTGGACGTCTTCGCCAACCACTTCTTTGATTTTGGCGGCCAGGGCATCTGCCTTCTCGCCCATGGCCGCACCCGGAACCACTAGAAGTCTGGCGCCGGTGACCGCCGTTTTAAAAGTTATGCCGGGCCCTATATCTAGGTCCGGCAGTTTTATCTCGGCTTGCGCCTTCTTCATCACGTCATAATAAGACGTCCCTCTTTCTTCTGCCTCCGGTCGCAGTTTCATCACTACGACGGAGCTGTCAGGCGCTTGTAGTTTGCGCGGGCCTTTTTTCCGCAGTGCCTTCTTCTTCTTGGGCTGAGTTTTAGTAGCAGCCTTCTTTTTATGGGTGACGGTCGTCCAGGGACCGTCATCCTCGCGCGCCTTGGCGCTCTTCTTCTTTACTGTTGAAGCCACCGAAGGCCCCGGGTTCGCCGGTGGCATTAGTGTAGTTGCCACCGTCTTCTTGTTTTTTGTGGTCTTCTTAGGAGCGGGTGTTGTGCTCTCTCTTTCTGCCGCTCGCGTATCCGCTGCAAGGGGCGGGCGCAGTCTTGGTTCCGGCAGGAGGCGATCCTCAAGCCCCTCCAGCCGGGCGTTAAAACGCGCGCAAGACTGTGTGACTGCCTCTCGTACAGTCCTCTTCAGCAGATCCTCCAGGTCCGGCGCAGTCTGGGCTACGGGCGTGGTCAGAGTTACTTGGCGAAGAGATGCCACCTCCTTGCTGAGGGCGGCGATCTTTTGCCGCATTTCCTGCATCTCCGCAGCCTGCCTCTTGATAACGGCCTCGAGGGCCCGTGTCTCCGATGTTTGCGTTACGCTTAATAGTTTCACCGTGGCTCCCTGGATGTCCTGGGTGGCCTTCTTCAGTTCAGCCACCATGGAGCCCTTCAGGTTTTTAGATCTGGTTCGGACCCCGGTGATGTTCTCTAGGGCTTGGGTGATGATAAGCCCTAGAGCGCTCGCCGTCTTTTCGGTTTCGTCTGTTCCTCCTGTGTCCCGGATCGTCTCTGACCCCGAACCCTCCGACAGGCGGGGCAGAGCTGGGCGGCGTGGAAGCCCAGAAACGTCGCGTTCGGCCTCCGCAGCTATGGCCTCATGTTCTAATTCGGCCAAGTGCCGCTTTGCACTAGCCAGCCCAAAATAGTGGCTTGTGACTGTTCTACTTTTCCCTTTTTTAGTGGGTGGAGATTTTGTCTTCACCCTTTCCTCCTCTTCTTCTGACGAAGACGGCAGTCGGCTCCTCTTTCCCTTCTTTTTGGAGGGCCAACCGTCGTCTGAATAGCTGGTAGGGCTCATCTCGTCTACTTCCTCTGAGCCATCCGTCCAGCCATATCTCATGCCTCTTCTTTTTTCACCTTGGTATGAGCCAGACGCCTCGCTCCAGTCGCTCTGGCTCATTTCTTCTCTCCCAGAGAAGATCCTCGGAGAGTCTACAATCTTCCTCCTTCCTTTTGACTTTGCCAATTCGCTTGCATCTATTCTGTCCAGAATGATCGCCGGGTCACGTCGGTTCGGTGTAACCGAACCGCCGAAGTTTTGAGTTGCCCCCTCCGTATTACTCGGGGCAGCACACGAGGTGACGGGATTGGAACCCGCTCGGAGAATGTCTTCTTTGGTTTGACTAATTTTGCTTCAAAACTTTTCCCTCTGGTGTCTCTACCTTCGGGGCTAGGGAGACTGGTACATCCTGGGCAGAGCCCTGTGCACCAGGATGGCGTACATTTGTAACCCAACGGGGGGGTCCGCAGGTACCCCGGCTGGGAGTGCGCTAACGACTGGAGTCCCTCCAGCCATTCATCCTCTCGCCGCGCACCAAAACTTAGGATTAGGGTGATTTTTTAGAGAGGTTGTCTTCCTCGCGGTCCCCGTCCCTAGAGACAGCGACCACCACCCCTGGCACTACGTACCAGGGAGCGGCGTGAATCCAATTGGTTCACCAACCGGGTTGCAAAAGGTCCCGGGGTTACTAAGCCCAACCGCCACGACAAGGCTTGGATCCAACCGGTGGGAACCTAACCTAACCTAACCTAACCTAACCTAACCTAACCTAACCTAACCTAACCTAACCTAACCTAACCTAACCTAACCTAACCTAACCTAACCTAACCTAACCTAACCTAACCTAACCTAACCTAACCTAACCTAACCTAACCTAACCTAACCTAACCTAACCTAACCTAACCTAACCTAACCTAACCTAACCTAACCTAACCTAACCTAACCTAACCTAACCTAACCTAACCTAACCTAACCTAACCTAACCTAACCTAACCTAACCTAACCTAACCTAACCTAACCTAACCTAACCTAACCTAACCTAACCTAACCTAACCTAACCTAACCTAACCTAACCTAACCTAACCTAACCTAACCTAACCTAACCTAACCTAACCTAACCTAACCTAACCTAACCTAACCTAACCTAACCTAACCTAACCTAACCTAACCTAACCTAACCTAACCTAACCTAACCTAACCTAACCTAACCTAACCTAACCTAACCTAACCTAACCTAACCTAACCTAACCTAACCTAACCTAACCTAACCTAACCTAACCTAACCTAACCTAACCTAACCTAACCTAACCTAACCTAACCTAACCTAACCTAACCTAACCTAACCTAACCTAACCTAACCTAACCTAACCTAACCTAACCTAACCTAACCTAACCTAACCTAACCTAACCTAACCTAACCTAACCTAACCTAACCTAACCTAACCTAACCTAACCTAACCTAACCTAACCTAACCTAACCTAACCTAACCTAACCTAACCTAACCTAACCTAACCTAACCTAACCTAACCTAACCTAACCTAACCTAACCTAACCTAACCTAACCTAACCTAACCTAACCTAACCTAACCTAACCTAACCTAACCTAACCTAACCTAACCTAACCTAACCTAACCTAACCTAACCTAACCTAACCTAACCTAACCTAACCTAACCTAACCTAACCTAACCTAACCTAACCTAACCTAACCTAACCTAACCTAACCTAACCTAACCTAACCTAACCTAACCTAACCTAACCTAACCTAACCTAACCTAACCTAACCTAACCTAACCTAACCTAACCTAACCTAACCTAACCTAACCTAACCTAACCTAACCTAACCTAACCTTTTTTTTTTTTTTTTTTTTTTTTTTTTTTTTACATGGGAAAATCTTCATGACTGTTACCCGGGCCGGGGGACCCGAGAAGGTGTGTGGGACTCTAACCCGAACTAAAAACCCATGGTGTTCTCTTCGTTCGCCCTTATGACCGGCACGAGGACGATAGCCTTTCGCACTCGGCCACAGGCGTGTGCATTACAGCACTCTCCGCTGTAGAGCATCTCCGGTTGTCGGCGCCCAGAACACGTAGGGGCACCTTCTTCCGCAGGCCTTTAGCGTACGCGACTGGTCCCCCGACCAGCCACGCACAGGCCTATCGCGACGGTGTGATTTGTTTTACCATCTCACACCGCCGCTTCTCTCCGTCAGAGGTTCTCATCAAACTGCTCCTCCTGAGCTATGACGAGAACCTCCTTTGGCGATCTATCCTGGCGGAGGCTCCCATCGACTGCTCCTCCTGAGCTCTGACAGGGGCCTCCTCTTCCCGCGCGACTGCATCCGGGATCTAGAAGCAACCGTTTACAGTCGGCAGGAGTGTCAGACAGGGAAGGAATGACCGCCGCTAGCCGTAGCCGGCAGTAGCCAGACCAACCCACGATCGCATCTCTTCGATCGGAGGGGGTTCCCATCTCGCTGCTCCGCCTGAGCTATGACGGAAACTCCCTCCACCCACGGGACCGCAACAGGGCCGTGAGGCCACCGGTCGCAGTCGAGCAGGTTCTCCGGGCGGGGGCCAGAAGCCCCCTCTCGCGATAACGCGGTATCTTCGATCGGAGGGGGTTCCCATCTCGCTGCTCCTCCTGAGCTATGACGGAAACTCCCTCCACCTACAGGACCGCAACAGGGCCGTGAAGCCACCGGTTGCAGTCGAGCAGGTTCTCCGGGCGGGAGCTAGAAGCCCCCTCTCGCGATAACGCGGTATCTTCGATCGGAGGGGGTTCCCATCTCGCTGCTCCTCCTGAGCTATGACGGAAACTCCCTCCACCCACGGGACCGCACCAGGGCCGTGAGGCCACCGGTAGCAGTCGGGCAGGTTCTCCGGGCGGGGGCCATAAGCCCCCTCTCGCGATGACGCGGTCTCTTCGATCGGAGGAAATTCCCATCAAACTGCTCCTCCTGAGCTATGACGGAAACTCCCTCCACCCACGGGACTGCGACAGGGCCGTGAAGCCACCGGTCGCAGTCGAGCAGGCTCTCCTGGCTGGAGACAGAGTGTCCGCCTCCGGCCGTACCTTAAGGCACAGTCGTCAGTAGACATACCATCCCACTAAGCGATTCCTGACGGAGGTTCCCATCAACTGCTCCTCCTGAGCTCTGATGCGAACCCCCTCCTCCCGCGAGACTGCGGCAGGGCCGTGAGGCCGCTGGTCACAATCGGGCAGGATTCCCAGGCAGGACCAGAGTGGCCGCCGCTAGCCGTAGCCGGCAGTAGCCATACCAGCCCACTCTCGCTCGCCTGTGTGAATCCAATTGGTTCACCCCGGGTTTCGAAAGGTCCCTAAGGGTTACTAAGCCCCACCGCCACGACAAGGCTTGGATCCAGCCGGTGGGGAACCTAACCTAACCTAACCTAACCTAACCTAACCTAACCTAACCTAACCTAACCTAACCTAACCTAACCTAACCTAACCTAACCTAACCTAACCTAACCTAACCTAACCAGTTACAACCCGAGAACGGTCACGACAACGTATAGCTCCGCGTTAATAATTCGTCAAAAATAGTTTTTTTTAATTAATACAAATTTTCAAAGTTAATAAAGTATTTTCTAAGTGTGTGATTCACCCGGATTCATGTGCGCAGATCTGTAACTCGACTGGTTACGAAGATATAAGCTGCTAACTTTGGACCAGGATCTCCCGAAGCTGGCTCAAGTAAGTTCGAAGCGCTTTACATCTTCATATAGATCTCGAAGAGACCTTTTCGGTGATACCACACACACCAAGGGTCCACCAGTCAGAGGTGAGCTAGTCTTAAGTAGAACACCTACGAACCACGTGCTTTTTACCGCACCACGCGGTCACGAACGGCACGTGTAAGCGAGGCACTAGGTACCCAGGGTGCTTCGAAGACGGCTGGAGACACTCATCAGCTCCACGCACACGGATCAGAGGAACACCAACAGAACACCGGGTTAACTCAATACAAACATCAAGTGCGATACATCTCCAGAACCGGGAAGACAAGACCATCCCGATAAGCCACATTTCATCATCATCGCACCGACCTCACCAACGACCACCAAAAGGTACACAGGCATCATCATCATCAGCCCGCAGGCCTCCCGCTAGGCCCTTACCACACCACACCTCAACCCGCACTCCCCGCTCACGTAACACCCCCCCCCCCAATCACAAACACCCCCCCCCCCCATTGTCACCCACACGAGACCTACCCCTCCCCCCCCTCGCCCCCCACCCCCCCAAAAGTCACCCACACGAGACCTTCCCCCCCCCCCCCCTGAGCAATTTACCCCTCGAGGTATAACTCCGGCTAGAATCACCCCACAATATCGAGAGGGGTGTCAATAAAATCGGGAGAGCCTAATCTACAACTTGGCCCCAAAGGAATTTTCATTTTCCCCCCCAGAACCAGGCCAGGGCTCCACCCCGGGCCCCCTCAAAAACAAATTTTTTCCATCGCCAAAGTCGTCCCCACGAAACTCTCCCCCCCCCCCCCTCCAAAAGTGAAAAATCCCCTCGAGGTATAACTTTTGATAGGTACATCCCAGAACATTGAGAGGGGTGTCATTGGATTCGGGAGAGGAAACCCTACATTTTAGCCCCAACAGTTTTTCGATTTCCCCCCCACCCCCTTACCCTCTCCACCTTAAAAAGGCCCTGCCACTGAAGAAAGCCAAGAAAAGTGTACCTTGTGAGGTATCAGCGGATTCGTCTCAAAGAGTAGAATCCGATAGAGACAAGCAAGCCACCGGACGCGACACACGGATACGACAAACACCGAATTTAACCACAGCGAGAGTCAAAATGTCTTCCAAGGGATCAGGCAAGTCATACGCTATGGTACGAGCGGAAAAAACAGCCCAGAAAAAGGAACAAAAACAGGAACAGACTACAGCAGGACCATCCACATCTTCGACATCATCCAAACCACAAAGAACCCTACGAGAAAAGGTCCTAGAAAAAGCCGCACAAAAGACCACGGCGCCGAACGTGAAAGAGATCATTCTCGTAGAAGAGGACACACCATCTTCCCCCTCGACATTCGGGACAGCGACAGAGGTGATGGAGAAGATCGAACTGTGGGACAGGACAGGAGGCGAGAGACGAGAATCGATATCAGAGAACGAAGACTCCAACTCTGTATATTCAGACTCTTCAGCCTACTCGGACATGTCCCGCATTAGGCCGATTCGTAAAAGTATGCTGTACACGACCACCAGAGGTACAGGAGTGGAAATGGACCTGGCGACAAAATCAGCGAACACCATGCTGATAAAAGGGAAAGAAGCGCTGGAACAAGCCGGCAACATGAAGAGAGAGTGCAAGCAGGTGGCCCTCGAACAACTCCAGGCCCTCTATGAAACTGTACTGTCTCTATCCGAATCCAGAGCCCGTCACAAATTTAACCTGGAAAAGGAGAGAAGCCGGCACGCCCAGGAGCTCGTCCGCATCGAGAGAGCCCATAACAAACAGATCCAGAGCCTAACAGAGGAAACCGCGAAGATAAGAGCTGAAAACGCAGAAATCCTGGCAGAAATTAAACGAGCTAACAAATGGCTAGATTTCGAGACACAGGAGCCACACGAACAAATTAAAGAATCTGCCAGGACAGTTAGAGCGATGGATCAGAAGTTAAGCACCCTCACAAACATCATCAATGAGAAAACCAAGGACGAGAAAACGCTCCAATCCCTACAAGCGGCGACAACTAAAATAAACGCGGACTTGGCCAACATCAGAGCCCGTATAGAAGACCTCCACAAATTCACGGAAAACTTAAACACGTCAACAACATCTTTAAGGGAAGAAATAAAGATGAAAAAGAACGCACCACCAGTCCCAAACATATCCAAGGAAGAGATCGAAAAAACAATAACATCCAACTTGACGACCATCACAGAAAAAATTAACGACCTCAATGTGCACCTTGCCAAGCCCATGACAGACGTCCCACAAGCTGTGGATATCACACGACACCTAGAACCCATCAATGAAAGGCTCAAGGTTGTGTCTTCCCAGCTACGAACTATACAAGAAAAGAAGATGGAACCACCAACCCCATCAGTAAACCTAGGGACGGAAATGGCTCTGGCCGAATTAGTAAAGACCCAATCGAAGACCACGTACGCTCATGCGGTGAAGAAGGTGCCGCAGCAAGAACCAAAGAGGCACCCAAACCACACCATCATCGTGTCCTCGACGGACAAAGGAGACACGAGCGAAAAAACGATTCAAATCATACGAAGCGTACTGGACCCCAAAAAATCAGGGGCAAGGGTCGATAGGGTCAAAAAGGTCAGAAACCAAAAGGTCGTGATAAGCTGTCACAAGAAAGAAGATCTTGACCTCATCCAAGAACGGATAAAAGGGAGCACGAAACTCAAAACTGAAACTGCCAAAACAAACAACCCCCTGTTAATAATCAAGGACGTCATGGCATACCACACGGACGCCGAACTCATTGAACACTTGAGAGCACAAAACAAACAAGTGTTCCTAGGCATTGACCCCCGCGAGCAGACCCTTAGAGTCAAATACAGGAAGAAGGCACGGAACAACTTAGAGTGTCATGTGGTGCTCGAAGCCTCCCCGCCGCTACACAAGAAATTCATCGAAGCCGAGAAAGTTTACATCGATCTGCAGAGGCGGCCGATCGCGGATCACTCACCGCTGGTCCAGTGCGCCAATTGCCTTGGCTTCGGACACTCAAAAGGCATCTGCCAAGAAGAGCAGGCAAGATGCAGTTATTGCGGCGACCATCACAAATGGGAGAAGTGCCCGGATAGGATCGAGGGCAAACCACCAAGATGCCACAATTGCTCCAAGGTATGCAAGCAGGGAAGTCTCACCGTCGACGTTGCCCACCACGCATTCAGCGATGAATGCAGTGAAAGACATAAATGGGATTCTATAGCAAGGTCAAAGATCTCATACCTTTGCTAAAGGCGACATGACGTCTAACTCATCCCTATCACCCGAGACGCGGGGTGATAGACTGCGAGTGATCCAGATCAACATGCAGAGATCGAAGCTAGTGACCGCCGAACTATTTAGGATAGCGAGGGAACACAAGATTAACGTCGCCCTCGTTCAGGAACCCTACGTAGGGAGCGCAGGTACACTCAAAGAGCACCAAGGGACCATGATCATCCAGTCCACGATCTCACGTGCGGGACCGAATAAAGCAGCGATAATCATCTTCGACGACTACCTGGAGGTTGAACACGACCCCCAGTTAGTCACCGAGACTGAAGCAGCAGTAAAAGTCCGTCACGGAAACATGGAGCTAGGATTACTCTCAGTTTATTGCGAAGGGGATAGGGATATCGAAGAAAACATCATCCGAATCAGAAACATCCACAGTAGTCTCAACACCACAAACACCATCGTAGCTGGCGACGTAAACGCCTGGAGTCACTGGTGGGGAAGCTCCTCTGAAAACCCAAGGGGAGCTAAACTGGCCGCCTTTTTAGACGAAATGGACCTACATGTGCAGAACATCGGGGACACTCCTACCTTCGAAACGTACAGAAGAGGCAAGCTCTATCAGAGCATAGTCGACATCACGACTTGCAGCCTGCCACTTCTAGGTAAGGTAGAGGACTGGACAGTCCGCCGGAACCTAATGACATCAGACCACAACGCCATTACTTTCTCCATAAGGCTGCAGGGGCAACTAACACCCATCGCTCCCAAAACCACGAGAAAGTACAATACGAAAAAAGCAGACTGGTCAAAGTTCCGGGATCTCTTCAACGCAAACCTCACAGAACATAACATCAACAAGTCGAGGATTGAAGAGATCAACACATGTGAAGACCTAGAGTCCATTGTGGGATCCTACATAGTACAAATACAGGAGGCATGCCAGCAGGCCATTCCGAAGAAAGGATCTCAAAAGGGGAAGCCAACACCGCCGTGGTGGAACGAGTCTCTAGACCAACTCAAAAAGGAAGTACTGAGGAGGAAGAGACGAATTCGTAACGCGGCGCCCCACAGAAGGCAAGACGTCGTAAACAACTACAAGGAAGCCCGGACCGAATATACCATCAAGGCTGAAGAGGCACAGACAAACAGCTGGAAGAAATTCTGTACCACGCAGGAGAGGGAAAGTATGTGGGACGGAATCTACAGAGTCATAAGAAGAACCACCAAGGGGCGAGAGGAGATGTTGCTCCGTAACCACCAAGGAGACACGCTGAACCCACAAGCTTCAGTAGACCTCCTTGCGAGAACATTTTATCCCAGCGACTCTGTCGAGACCGACTCAGAATACCACACAAACCTCAGGGGAAATCTACCGGAAGCCGAACTGAGAGAAGATGATCCACCATTCACGGCGAGCGAACTGAGAGCGGTGCTTTCCACACTAAATCCCAAGAAGGCACCGGGATCGGACGGTTTAACATCTGACATTTGCCGTGAAGCCATCCAATGCAACGAGGAGGTATTCTTGGAGATATGCAACAAATGCCTGTCTCTAGAGTACTTCCCAATACCGTGGAAGATTGCACATGTGGTGATCCTCAAGAAGCCCGGAAAAGGTGATTACACCCAACCTAAGTCGTACAGACCCATTGGACTCCTTTCCATTCTCGGTAAGATCTTGGAGAAACTTATGGTAAGCAGGATCCAATGGCACATTCTCCCAAAACTCAATACCAACCAATATGGATTTATTCCTCAGCGCAGTACAGAAGACGCCCTGTACAATCTGGTCAACCACATCCGAGACCAGATCAAGGAGAAGAAGATCGTCCTCCTAGTGTCACTAGACATAGAAGGGGCGTTCGACAACGCCTGGTGGCCTGCGCTGAAGAATCAACTCATAAACAAAAAGTGCCCCAGAAACCTATATAAAATGGTGGGTTCCTATCTAGAAAACCGCAAAGTAAGGGTCAACTACGCCGGTAAAGTGAGCGAGATAGAGACGACAAAGGGTTGTGTCCAAGGATCCATCGGAGGACCGACCTTCTGGAATATCATCCTCGACCCACTTCTTAACACCCTAAAAGGCGACAACATGATTGCACAAGCTTTCGCCGACGACGTAGTCCTAGTCTTCTCCGCACACTCAACCCAGATCATCGAGGACAGAGCCAACCAAACACTCCGGGCCGTAGCCGAATGGGGCAGAAACAATAAGCTAAACTTCGCAGCGCACAAGACCAGCGCTATGTTAATAACGAAGAAGTTGAAGATCGCCCCGCTCAACGTACAAATGTCCGGAGTCAACATCAACATGGTTGAAGAGATCAAGCTTCTAGGCCTCACAATCAACAAAACGCTGACCTTCACATCACACGTAGCGACAGTGTGCAAGAAAGCCGCCAACATCTACAAACAGCTGGCTCACACTGCAAAGGTCACGTGGGGTCTAAACGGAGAGATTATAAGGACCATCTACACAGCGGTTATAGAACCCATCATTCTCTACGCCTCAAGCGTCTGGGCTCCGGCAACAGAACTTGTCCAAGTCCAAGAGCTGCTCAACTCCATACAGAGATGCTTTGCCATAAAAATCTGCAAAGCCTACAGGACAGTGTCACTAACTTCAGCCTTAACACTGACAGGTTTGCTACCACTAGACCTGAGAGTACAGGAAGCGGCAGCGCTGTACCAAGTCAAGCAAGGGTACAACAAAGACTACCTGCCGCCAGGTCTAAAACTCCAAGGGAAAGTGGACCCGAAAACACTACCTCACCCCTCGTTACTCACAACACCAGAGTACCAACAGCTGGAGGATATGAGTCCACAGACCGTAACATCTCACCAAATAATCGGCCCCCAAATCTACACAGACGGCAGTAAGATAGAGGGAAAAACGGGAGCCGCAGTTACGTGGTGGGAAAACGGAGAGGAGACCAAGAACAGCACCTACAGTCTCCACCACACCTGTTCAGTGTTCCAATCGGAGATGCTAGCTCTCATGAAAGCGACGGAAATGGGAAGAACATGTGAAGAGCCACAAATAAACATCTTAAGTGACTCTCGCTCCTCACTGGAGATGATAAGGAACCCCAAGCCACCCATCGCCTTAGCAGCAAGCATCCGAGACAACATCAAGGCTATAGAAGCAGAAGGGAGGAAGATAAGACTATTCTGGCTGAGAGCTCACGTCGGCACCCCAGGAAACGAAAGGGCCGATGAACTCGCGAAGACTGCAGCACTCACACCGAAGATGCAGTGGGACTACGATCTCGTCCCCCTGTCTGCCATCAAACGAGAAATCAGACAAGAATCAGTTCGGAAATGGCAAGACAGGTACAGCACATCTCAGTCGGGATCGACGACAAAGACCTTCTTCCCGGATGTAGCAAGTGCATACCGGATCATTCGCACAGTAAAGCTAACACCGTACCAAGTACAGGCTCTAACCGGACACGGAGGATTCGCAGAATACCTGTTCCGGTTCAAACTGATAAGCAGCCCCGGATGCGAATGCGACCCAAACATCTCAGAGACGGTATGGCACTTGCTCCTACACTGTCCCCGCTTCTTACACCAAAAATACAACCTGGAAACTCAGCTGAACACCAAGCTGGAAGAAGCAAATCTCTGCAAGCTGCTTGAAGAAAAAGACAAAAGAACGAGACTACTCGACTACATAGACTCCATCATGCGTGCGGCAAACAAAAGGCACGCCAACAGACAGATGGACACTGGAACGACAAACTGCAACACGACGACGACATCTACTGACGGACCAACGCAACCTCTGCCAACAAAACCACCAACAATCAGCTACTGCAGAATAACACCTCTGCAGTGGATGGGAGATGGTGAGAGAGGAATCCCCGGAATAAAGACGAGGAACGTAGTTCTATTCATGAACACCAACTACGAACGTCTGGGCATAAGCTTCTGTCAGCAACAGGGCCCCTCGACTATGGCGATATCACCCGGCCTAGCCCTGCTGCTCAAGGGTAGCATCACAAGAACCACAATGAGAAGGAAAAAGTACGAAGCCCTGAACACCTGGGAGATAATGGGTATCCAGTGCAAGGTAGTACGCACCAAGAACAAAACAGTGCTGCTGCTCCAGAATACCCTGGAAACAACTCAATTCTCATTGGCATGCTCCCTACTGACTAGAATGGCGGAAGAGGACTCGTCCACACACTCAACACCGAAGATCATCAGTGTGGACACAATGTGGGTGGGATATAATCAGGGAGAGATAGCAGACCACCTGGGGTGTGTGAAACTGGCCAAATTCCATCAAATCGTGGCCTACGAGAGAAGAGGAGAGGACCTCAGTTTCTTAGAGAAAGAAAAAACACCTCCTATCCCTGCACAGTCATCAATATCTCAAAAGCCAACACAACAGGAGCCTCACACTCCGCAACAGGAGCTCGTCTCTCAACATCAGAAAGAGACAACAGCCCGAAAAATCCTGGGAACTATAAGAAAAATCCGTCAGAAGATGCAAACACTGACCCTAACAGGGCGAAACAAACCGACGACTCAACAGACGCCATCAATCCCGCAACAGTCATTATCTAGCGCAGAAAAATGGGCCACCGAACAAGCGAACATCAAGAGGGGAGAAAAAGAAAAAGCCCTGAACCAACACAAAAGGGCACTGGAGGCCAGCCAAACGCTAAAAGCGGTCGACAGATGTATACACCAAACGTCGACATCACGACCGCCCAGGAAGAAGGTTGACACCAGCAACAACGTCGCGGAGGAAGCTCCGGAATCAACGTCGACGGCATTCACCCCCCGCGGGAACCCCGAAACACAAGCGCACGCAATAAGACAATTTGCGAGAAAAGAAGAAAAAGAAAAGCCGTGCCAGAAAACTGAGCCTCAAACAAAAGCTCAGAAGGGATTGGTCCAGGAGCCTCTTCTGAAAAAAGTGGAAAAGATACAAGACCACCTAGCCAACGCCTTCACCGAATATGTGGCAATTACATCCGCCACCAAAGAGGTAAAAATAAAAGAATGCAAGCGAATACTAGAGGCTTACCACAAACAGAACAACGGCCTGCTAGAAGTCAGAATGGAGGAGGCTGAGGCCACAATTTACAACAACACGACCACCCAAATAATAAAAGGAAATCAAATGAGAAGACACATGGCTGCGTACAACACCACAGCAGGCATGGTCCCCCTAGATGAAGAGGCCACAAAAAGGAAAGGTGCACCCGTGTTCACGACACCGAGAAGTGATCCCATTGTCGTTACCACCAAAAACACGGAGATCTGGCTAGAGGACAAGATCCTGGAACAAGCCAGGATCCTGATGGAAACAGATCCTCCAGAGACATGGGAATTGCCCAGAGCAAGATGGGTAAACGGGGTGCCAGGATGCGGGAAGACCACCTGGATCATCGCCAACTTCGACAAGAAAAGAGATGTCGTGGTAACAGCAACGATAGAGGCGAGGAAGGAATTAAGGGAAAGGATCGCTAACCGCGCAGGAGCGGACGCAAGGAACAGAGTCCGCACATTGGCCTCGGTACTCGCCAATGGACCAAGGGGATTTGAGAGGGTCGAGTGCAAACGACTTGTCGTGGACGAAGCACTCATGAATCACTTTGGATCCATAGTGATGATACAGAAGATTTTGAAAGCCGAGGAGATACTTTTATTAGGCGACATAAACCAACTGCCATACATAGAGCGCGAAAATCTTTTCCCGATCCACTACCACCGCCCAAACGTAATAACATCTATCGCGGAAGAACTACTATGTACACACAGATGCCCGCAAGACGTAGCGTATGCCCTCAAAAACATCCATAAGGGTATATACTCCTCCAGCAAAACAAGGAAGTCTCTTACCATAAAACCCTTGCTGGAGGCAAACAGCATCAAAAACTGCCCGAGCACACTCTTCCTCACGTATACCCAAGAGGGGAAGCACGCCCTAATAGACCAAGGGTTCGGGAAAGGTGAAGAGTCCCTGGTTTTGACCATCCACGAAGCACAGGGACTCAGCTACGAAACAGTGTACGTAGTAAGAAACGACAAGAAGAAGTTGCTACTACACGACAGCGCATCCCATGCAGTGGTGGCCCTCTCGCGTCACAGCAAGAAACTCGTTTATTACACTGACGATACTGATGACGCACTGGGCAGACTCATAAAAACCACTATGATCACGGCAAAAGATATCGAAGACCACAATCTAAAGATGGCTATCCACAATAGAGACGAAGTCGTCATAAAACAAATGACAACAAAATAATAAAAATAGGGCATGCAATTACCATCTGCGCAGCCCAAAGACGTGTAAAATTTTTACCCTTACCCAAATATGAGCGCAGGGAGTGAATCACTAGGATCCACACCCTGCGACAAGAGCTAGGAGTTACTATGAGCACGGGGAGTCGATCCTAGGATCCACACCCCGTGACAGGGACAACAAGACTAACGGTGACAAAAAAGAGGAGCCTCTAACTACCTGCCTAAGCACGTGTGACCATCTAGCACCGTGCAAAACTTTACCATCTATGAGTAGGAAAAGCCCACTGAGTTTCTTGCCGGTTCTTCTCAGTATGAGGCTAGGGTTCGAACCGGTGGTAACACCCAATATTGCGTAGCGTATTCTAGGGGCTCCTTTTGGCTACAAACTCATCATCATCAAAATCATACACTAACAAAATATGTAACTTTAAAACTTTAAAAAATTATTTAGCGGAGCAATCAATAGCTTAATCATTATCATCAATAAACAAACTTACTAATGGTGTGGACCAATGGTCTGCAGAGTATTAAAAAAAAAAAAAAAAAAAAAAAAAAAAAAAAAAAAAAAAAAAAAAAAAAAAAAAAAAAAAAAAAAAAAAAGGTTAGGTTAGGTTAGGTTAGGTTAGGTTAGGTTCCCCACCGGCTGGATCCAAGCCTTGTCGTGGCGGTGGGGCTTAGTAACCCTTAGGGACCTTTCGAAACCCGGGGTGAACCAATTGGATTCACACAGGCGAGCGAGAGTGGGCTGGTATGGCTACTGCCGGCTACGGCTAGCGGCGGCCACTCTGGTCCTGCCTGGGAATCCTGCCCGATTGTGACCAGCGGCCTCACGGCCCTGCCGCAGTCTCGCGGGAGGAGGGGGTTCGCATCAGAGCTCAGGAGGAGCAGTTGATGGGAACCTCCGTCAGGAATCGCTTAGTGGGATGGTATGTCTACTGACGACTGTGCCTTTAGGTACGGCCGGAGGCGGACACTCTGTCTCCAGCCAGGAGAACCTGCTCGACTGCGACCAGTGGCTTCACGGCCCTGTCGCAGTCCCGTGGGTGGAGGGAGTTTCCGTCATAGCTCAGGAGGAGCAGTTTGATGGGAATTTCCTCCGATCGAAGAGACCGCGTCATCGCGAGAGGGGGCTTATGGCCCCCGCCCGGAGAACCTGCCCGACTGCGACCGATGGCTTCACGGCCCTGTCGCGGTCCCGTGGGTGGAGGGAGTTTCCGTCATAGCTCAGGAGGAGCAGTGAGATGGGAACGCCCTCCGATCGAAGATACCGCGTTATCGCGAGAGGGGGCTTCTGGCTCCCGCCCGGAGAACCTGCTCGACTGCGACCGGTGGCTTCACGGCCCTGTTGCGGTCCTGTAGGTGGAGGGAGTTTCCGTCATAGCTCAGGAGGAGCAGCGAGATGGGAACCCCCCTCCGATCGAAGATACCGCGTTATCGCGAGAGGGGGCTTCTGGCCCCCACCCGGAGAACCTGCTCGACTGCGACCGGTGGCCTCACGGCCCTGTTGCGGTCCCGTGGGTGGAGGGAGTTTCCGTCATAGCTCAGGCAGAGCAGCGAGATGGGAACCCCCTCCGATCGAAGAAATGCGATCGTGGGTTGGTGTGGCTACTGCCGGCTACGGCTAGCGGCGGTCATTCCTTCCCTGCCTGACACTCCTGCCGACTGCAAACGGTTGCTTCTAGATCCCGGATGTAGTCGCGCGGGAAGAGGAGGCCCCTGTCAGAGCTCAGGAGGAGCAGTCGATGGGAGCCTCCGCCAGGATAGATCGCCAAAGGAGGTTCTCGTCATAGCTCAGGCGGAGCAGTTTGATGAGAACCTCTGACGGAGAGAAGCGGCGGTGTGAGATGGTAAAACAAATCACACCGTCGCGATAGGCCTGTGCGTGGCTGGTCGGGGGACCAGTCGCGTACGTTAAAGGCCTGCGGAAGAAGGTGCCCCTACGTGTTCTGGGCGCCGACTACCGGAGATGCTCTACAGCGGAGAGTGCTGTAATGCACACGCCTGTGGCCGAGTGCGAAAGGCTTTCGTCCTCGTGCCGGTCATAAGGGCGAACGAAGAGAACACCATGGGTTTTTAGTTCGGGTTCGAGTCCCACACACCTTCTCGGGTCCCCCGGCCCGGGTAACAGTCATGAAGATTTTCCCATGTAAAAAAAAAAAAAAAAAAAAAAAAAAGGTTAGGTTAGGTTGTTAATAACTATAACAACCTAACCTAACCTAACCTAACCTAACCTAACCTAACCTAACCTAACCTAACCTAACCTAACCTAACCGAACCTAACCTAACCTAACCTTTTTTTTTTTTTTTTTTTTTTTTTTTTTTTTTTTTTTTTTTTTTGTTGACGCAGCGGAAATCATTTACGACCGTACCAGGGCCTGGGTAGGCGCGCTGGCGTGTGTGGGGACTCGCATTTGGGTGCCCTACCCCACTAAAACCGCTGCGTGAGCCTTCAGCCGCTATATTGAGGGTCCCGGATCTGTGCAGGCGACGGGATGCCCTCAGCGACAGACTGGTCCCGGCAAAGACCAGATTCTCCACAATACGGGGACTGCCCGGCTACGACTTTGACAGTCCCCACGACGTCGTGTCTTGAGCTGGGCCCGGGTTCCCATCCCGAGCCCGACACGAGCACAGGGGTGTTACTAGAAGCGCATTAAGTAGCGCCTCCGACGCACCCCTGTTCGTCGTCCACGGGGGGGAGGCCTCGTTGGCGGCCTCCTCTCTCACCCGCTCGTCGGCCTCCTTCTGGGACATTACTGTCTCGCAGAAGGAGGCCGTTGCCGTCCAGGACTCGTCACTACCGAGCATCGCAGTGATGAGGCTCGGCAGAGACAAGTCGCCTCCGACAACAGACGTCAGATCGTGACGCAGCGCCGCCCATCTCGGGCACACCTCGAGGGTGTGCTGGGCAGAGTCCACCACCGCGCCACAATCGTGACATTCCGTCGTCGGCTCCTTGTGGGCCGTCCGACACAAGTAGTCACCAAAGCACCCGTGCCCGGTGAGAACCTGCGTCAGACGGAAGGTGAGGGGCTTGCGCTTGCGGCGCATCCACTGCTCTAGGACCGGGCGCAGAGCAACCGTAGTGCGTTGGCCGTACGGCTGACGCGCCAAGTCCTCCCCCCACCTCCGCAATAACGCCTCCATCCCGAGCCGGCGGACCCGTAGGACCCCGTCGTGCGGTAGGCTCGAGCCGAGAGACCTCCTATCCGAGACGTAGGAGTGTGTCTCGGCCAGAACCTCCGCCACGAGTTCCCACGGGGGGTCGCCGGCCAGAGCGGTTGCTGCGGCCCACGATACCGTACGGTACCCCCGGATCTGTCTCACTGCGACGACCCTCTGCGCCTGGCGCAGCACGGTCTTCAAGCTCGCAGTGAGCTGACCCGCCCAAATAGGAGCACCGTAGGTCGCCATACTCCGGCAGACTCCGGAGTACAGCTGCCTGCAGGCGGCGCTGGGTCCTCCGAGGTTCGGGAGGAGTCTGCCCAGCGCACTCGCCGCCTTCACGACCTTCGGTCCCAGCGTTTTGAAATGCGGGCCGAAGGTCCACCCTCCGTCCAGGATGAGCCCCAGGTACTTGATGTGCGGGCTCATCCGGACTCTCACCCCTCCGATCTGGAGGGTAGCACCCGGTGGGGGTCCTTTCCTCCCGGTCCCGCGGAAGAGAAGGGCTTCGGTTTTCGATGGTGTTACCCGAAGCCCCAACCTCTCTATGCGGCTGATCACGAGGTCGATGTTCACCTCGGCCAGCCGCGCCGCCTCCTTGAATGTCTTTCCCCGGGCATACATCAGGGTGTCATCCGCGTAACATATGACACCCGACCCGGGGAGGAGACGGCCTCGCAGGACCCAGTCGTACCCGATGTCCCACAGGACCGGACCCAGAACCGATCCCTGCGGAACACCGCAGCCGACACGCCACCACTCTACGGACCCGCACCGGTTCTCGCAGGCTACCCTCCTGTCGGAGAGGTACGCGTCCAACAGCCTCCTGAGATAGGGAGGCACTCCGAAGTAGGCCAGTGCCTCCCGTATCACATCGTGCGGGAGACTGTTGAAGGCGTTCGCGATGTCCAACGACACCGCGACCACCACCTCCCCACTGCGTTCCGCCTCACCCGTCACCGCCCGCAGGCGCTTGAGGGCGTCGATCGTGGACCGGTGTGCCCGAAACCCGTATTGGAACTCTGAAAGTCCGGGTCCCGGGCCCTCCTCCATGTGCCGAACGAGCCGAGAAGCCACCACCCTTTCTAGGGCCTTCCCAGCCTCGTTCAGCAGTACCACCGGTCGCACCGACGAAGCCGAGTCCGGTGGTCGCCCCGCCTTCGGAATCAGGCAGAGCCGACCATCCTTCCACGCCTTCGGGAACTGACCGGACCGCAGGCAGCGGTCGAATAGCTCCCGAAGGCTGTCTCCGAGGTGCACGAGAGCGATCGCCAACACTTTCCCGTGCACCCCGTCCGGACCCGGCGCCCTCTTCTTACTCTGGAGGCGGGCCAGAACCGCCTCCATTTCAGCCTCCGTGACGGGTGGCGGAACGCCCTCCTCGTCCGGCGTCTGCCTCTGCCGAGCCATCCTGGGGGGTGTGTATCCCCCAGGTGTGTCGGGGAATAGTTCCCCGACAATCCGCCTCAGTTCGCCCGGCTGGAGCGTCTCGTTGATGGGGGCCGACTGGGCGCGGAGCTTGTTCCGCGCCCACTTGTACGGTCGGCCCCAGGGGTCCGCATCGAGACCCCCTACGAGCTCCTGCCAGGCCTCCTCCTTGGCTCGGCAGATCGCCTGCTGCAGGGCCTTCACTTTCTCTACGTAGACCCTGCGCAGCCTGTCGTCTCTGTCGACGTCCTGAGGGCGCCGACGCCTGCTCCGCGTGTATTGTCTACGAGCCGCGTTGCAGGCGGCCCGTAGGTCGGCTATGTCGGCCGACCACCAATACAGCGCCCTCTTGCGGGGCGGACGTCTCCAACGCGGCATGGCCGTTCTGCAGACCGCTGTGAATGCGTCGCAGAGACGGTCCGCCGCTTCGTCCACCCCTAGCTCCGCGAGCGGCGGGAGGCTCCATCTGGCCACTATTGCGGCCTCTTCGGCCAGTTCCCGGTTGAGCTTTGTGAGTGCCCAACGGGGAAACTGGCTTTGCCTCCCGCCCGACGACGACGACGACGACGACGATGGCGATGGCGATGACGCCGGACTGACGGGAGTCGGAGACACCTCGAACCTTATGTAGCGATGGTCCGAGAGAGTCTCCACTCCCGTCACTACCCTCCACCCCTCCACTCTGCGTGCGATGGCCGGCGTGGCGAATGTGACGTCCACCACGGAACCACCCGACCAACGCACGCACGTCTGGACTGCCCCTCTGTTGAGCAGGGACAGCCCGGCAGCTAGCGACCACTCCTCCACTTCTCTCCCTTTCGGGTTCGTGACCGGATTGCCCCAAGCCGTGGACTTGGCGTTGAGGTCTCCGGCCACGATCACCTGAAGGGGAGCTAGCTGCCCCACCAGCGGCCCCAGAACGTCGAGAAACCGTTCCAGGGCCGCCAAATCGCGGTTCGGAGAGAAGTATACTCCGATGTAAGCAACCTCTCCCCGAACCGCCGCCACGTACCCGCGGCCCCTCGCCTTGACTGCGAGGGGAGGGCCGGCTCCGGGCGTCGCCACGATCGCCACCGAGTTATCGCTGTCCCCCGCCCAGTTTGGTCTGGGGGGCACAGCATACGGCTCGGCGACGATCGCAACGTCAATACTCCACTCCGCCATGGACTGCAGGAAGAGGTCCTGAGCCGCGGCGGAGTGGTTGACGTTACCCTGTAGGACGCTGAGATGCCTGGACATTATTCGGCCATCTCAGCGTCAGCCGACACCACTTGTGTTCCCCCTGATTTGTGGAGGGGGAACTTCCCGCGAATAGATGGGGGGTTGCACGACATGCCCCCCATCACGTGGCCCGACGGCCTCCCTGCGTCGGCGCACACCGCACATCGTGCGGCGGCAGTGCAGCCGGCCGCCTTGTGTCCGGGTTGACCGCAGCGGTAGCAGAGATTGCTACGGTCAACCCCACCCGTGCACGCACTGGCTACGTGCCCCATTCCCAGGCACCGGTAGCAGTGCCTGGGGCGCGCCTGCAGAAGGTGAATGCCAATTCGGCACCACCCTACCGCGACACTGGCACACGCCAGCAGCTTTTTGGCCGCTGTCACCGGCACTTCAACGTGGGCTGTACCCAGAGTCATTTGACCCGTGCGGATGTTTCGCACGAGTACCTGCCCCGGGTTACAGCCCCCCTCCTTCGCCAGTGCGGCGCATAGACGCTCCGCATCCACTGCGTCGCTCAGACCCGAGATTCTCAGTTCCGCTCTTTTCTCGGGTCTGATAACCTCCGCCTCCTCAGCGAGCGCCTCCCTGAGCTTTTGCGCGAGAGCATCCGCCTTTTCTCCGCTCGTGCTCCCCGGGATCTCAATGAGGCGCGCCCCAGTCGCCGATTGTCGGATTCGGAGCGAGGCTAGCCCAAACTCCTCCAAATTCACCTTCTGCTCGGCCTTTAAGAAGGTAGAATTATAGGTCTCCCCCTTGGCGGCCGCTTCCGGCCGTAATTTGACTATCACGGCCGACGAGCGAGGGAGGACCAACTTCTTCGGGGCCTCTTGACCCTTTTTCGCCGGCGGCGCAGAAGCCACCGGCTTATTCGCCTGCGACGCAGGAGCGGCCGGTTTCTTGTTCGCCGACTTCTTGCGAACTACCTCCGTCCAGGACGACTTTTGCGTCTCTTTGGGCGCTTCGGCTGCCTTTTTAGGCGCGGTCTCCTTCGTAGTAGAGGTGGAGGGACCAAACGCGGTCCATTCTTGGGCCTTCCCCTTCTCTTTCCCTTTGCCTTTGCCTTTGCCTTTCGGTGCTGGCAGGGCAGGGAATTCGGCCACGCTTGGTCCGGTCGTCACCTCTACGTCCGTCACGACCGCCTCTGTCTCTTTTGACGCCGCGATGGCGGCCCTCGTGGCCTTCGCCAGCTCTTTCCTGTCTCCCGCTAGAGGGGGACGTACGGGAGGGGCGGCGGGTAGCTGTAGGGCCGCCAATCGCCCGTCGACTATATTGCCGACGAGCTGTGCCACCTCTTTCATAAAGTCGGGAGATCCCGGCGCCGACTTCTCCTCGGACGCCTTCTTTCGGGAGTCCTCGAATTCGCGCCTGTAGGCGCGCATTTCCTCCCGCATCAACTCCACCTCGCGCTGGAGGCGCCGGTTATCGGCCCGCACCTTCCGCATCTCCTCCGTCTCATTCTTGAGTGCCAGAGACTCGACGACCTCTCTTAGCGCGCTTGCCGCCTTTTTTATCTTGGCGGCGTAGCCCCCTCTCAGATTGGCCGACTTGCCCGTCAGCCCGAGTATGAGCCCTAGTTGGGACTCTGCCACCACCATCAATTCATCAGCCCCCATGTTCTCCTGGGGCTCTATCGGAGTCTCTATAGCCTCCCCTATAACGTCTTTCCTCTTTAGGAATGCCCTCTTTTCTAGGGCAAGCTCGAAGGCCTCCTCTCTCTCTTGCTCCACCCTCTCTCTCAACGTGGCCCTTGCCCGTGTCAGGGAGGCGGTTTTGCCGCTCTTCGCCACCTTTGGCCTTTTTTCGGCCCTCGTACCCGTCTCAGTGTCAGAGCCTGACTCGCCTGACAGCGCTGAGTAGAGACGCTTGGTACTCCCGAACTCCGACTCCGACGTTAGGGCAATGTCCTCCAGGACCACCCTGGTCTCCTGGAGGAGACAACCGTCCACCTTCTCCTTTGACCGACTCGGTCCCCCTCCTCGGAAGCTATCGCCTCCCGACATACTTACAACAAAAACGTCAACAACACCGAAAAATAGAATAAAACAACAAAAAATCAATTATTATAACTAAAACTACACAAAAACAAACAAAATAAAACAAAATTCGTCTCCCTCCACAAGAATATATATACACCTATATTACTCCACCTTAAAAACTAATAAAAGACTTAAAATTACTAAATAAAACTCAAAAGAAAATTCAAAAAATAATGTAAACAGACTTCTACCAGATAAACTTCGACCCCAAAAAAGACATAAATTCAAAGAAAAAACAAACTTATACCTAGCCTACACTAACAAAATTACACCACAAGATAAAAGAAACAAAGCCTAACACTATCCCACCCCCGGTAGCCACCTCCGCACGAAAATGGAGAAACCCCACGACCAAAACCGATTTTCGTATACGTCGATGACTACTGATATTTTCCCATACAAAATTTTACACAAAAATCCAAAGCTAAAAAGTCGAATTTCTCCGCAACCCGAAGGCGTACAGTAGAAATTCGACTACCACCACAACCTAACCTAACCTAACCTAACCTAACCTAACCTAACCTAACCTAACCTAACCTAACCTAACCTAACCTAACCTTTTTTTTTTTTTTTTTTTTTTTTTTTTTTTTTTTTTTTGGTGACGCAGCGGAAATCATTTACGACCGTACCAGGGCCTGGGTAGGCGCGCTGGCGTGTGTGGGGACTCGCATTTGGGTGCCCTACCCCACTAAAACCGCTGCGTGAGCCTTCAGCCGCTATATTGAGGGTCCCGGATCTGTGCAGGCGACGGGATGCCCTCAGCGACAGACTGGTCCCGGCAAAGACCAGATTCTCCACAATACGGGGACTGCCCGGCTACGACTTTGACAGTCCCCACGACGTCGTGTCTTGAGCTGGGCCCGGGTTCCCATCCCGAGCCCGACACGAGCACAGGGGTGTTACTAGAAGCGCATTAAGTAGCGCCTCCGACGCACCCCTGTTCGTCGTCCACGGGGGGAGGCCTCGTTGGCGGCCTCCTCTCTCACCCGCTCGTCGGCCTCCTTCTGGGACATTACTGTCTCGCAGAAGGAGGCCGTTGCCGTCCAGGACTCGTCACTACCGAGCATCGCAGTGATGAGGCTCGGCAGAGACAAGTCGCCTCCGACAACAGACGTCAGATCGTGACGCAGCGCCGCCCATCTCGGGCACACCTCGAGGGTGTGCTGGGCAGAGTCCACCACCGCGCCACAATCGTGACATTCCGTCGTCGGCTCCTTGTGGGCCGTCCGACACAAGTAGTCACCAAAGCACCCGTGCCCGGTGAGAACCTGCGTCAGACGGAAGGTGAGGGGCTTGCGCTTGCGGCGCATCCACTGCTCTAGGACCGGGCGCAGAGCAACCGTAGTGCGTTGGCCATACGGTTGACGCGCCAAGTCCTCCCCCCACCTCCGCAATAACGCCTCCATTCCGAGCCGGCGGACCCGTAGGACCCCGTCGTGCGGTAGGCTCGAGCCGAGAGACCTCCTATCCGAGACGTAGGAGTGCGTCTCGGCCAGAACCTCCGCCACGAGTTCCCACGGGGGGTCGCCGGCCAGAGCGGTTGCTGCGGCCCACGATACCGTACGGTACCCCCGGATCTGTCTCACTGCGACGACCCGCTGCGCCTGGCGCAGCACGGTCTTCAAGCTCGCAGTGAGCTGACCCGCCCAAATAGGGGCACCGTAGGTCGCCATACTCCGGCAGACTCCGGAGTACAGCTGCCTGCAGGCGGCGCTGGGTCCTCCGAGGTTCGGGAGGAGTCTGCCCAGCGCACTCGCCGCCTTCACGACCTTCGGTCCCAGCGTTTTGAAATGCGGGCCGAAGGTCCACCCTCCGTCCAGGATGAGCCCCAGGTACTTGATGTGCGGGCTCATCCGGACTCTCACCCCTCCGATCTGGAGGGTAGCACCCGGTGGGGGTCCTTTCCTCCCGGTCCCGCGGAAGAGAAGGGCTTCGGTTTTCGATGGTGTTACCCGAAGCCCCAACCTCTCTATGCGGCTGATCACGAGGTCGATGTTCACCTCGGCCAGCCGCGCCGCCTCCTTGAATGTCTTTCCCCGGGCATACATCAGGGTGTCATCCGCGTAACATATGACACCCGACCCGGGGAGGAGACGGCCTCGCAGGACCCAGTCGTACCCGATGTCCCACAGGACCGGACCCAGAACCGATCCCTGCGGAACACCGCAGCCGACACGCCACCACTCTACGGACCCGCACCGGTTCTCGCAGGCTACCCTCCTGTCGGAGAGGTACGCGTCCAACAGTCTCCTGAGATAGGGAGGCACTCCGAAGTAGGCCAGTGCCTCCCGTATCACATCGTGCGGGAGACTGTTGAAGGCATTCGCGATGTCCAAGGACACCGCGACCACCACCTCCCCACTACGTTCCGCCTCACCCGTCACCGCCCGCAGGCGCTTGAGGGCGTCGATTGTGGACCGGTGTGCCCGAAACCCGTATTGGAACTCTGAAAGTCCGGGTCCCGGGCCCTCCTCCATGTGCCGAACGAGCCGAGAAGCCACCACCCTTTCTAGGGCCTTCCCAGCCTCGTTCAGTAGTACCACCGGTCGCACCGACGAAGCCGAGTCCGGTGGTCGCCCCGCCTTCGGAATCAGGCAGAGCCGACCATCCTTCCACGCCTTCGGGAACTGACCGGACCGCAGGCAGCGGTCGAATAGCTCCCGAAGGCTGTCTCCGAGGTGCACGAGAGCGATCGCCAACACTTTCCCGTGCACCCCGTCCGGACCCGGCGCCCTCTTCTTACTCTGGAGGCGGGCCAGAACCGCCTCCATTTCAGCCTCCGTGACGGGTGGCGGAACGCCCTCCTCGTCCGGCGTCTGCCTCTGCCGAGCCATCCTGGGGGGTGTGTATCCCCCAGGTGTGTCGGGGAATAGTTCCCCGACAATCCGCCTCATTTCGCCCGGCTGGAGCGTCTCGTTGATGGGGGCCGACTGGGCGCGGAGCTTGTTCCGCGCCCACTTGTACGGTCGGCCCCAGGGGTCCGCATCGAGACCCCCTACGAGCTCCTGCCAGGCCTCCTCCTTGGCTCGGCAGATCGCCTGCTGCAGGGCCTTCACTTTCTCTACGTAGACCCTGCGCAGCCTGTCGTCTCTGTCGACGTCCTGAGGGCGCCGACGCCTGCTCCGCGTGTATTGTCTACGAGCCGCGTTGCAGGCGGCCCGTAGGTCGGCTATGTCGGCCGACCACCAATACAGCGCCCTCTTGCGGGGCGGACGTCTCCAGCGCGGCATGGCCGTTCTGCAGACCGCTGTGAATGCGTCGCAGAGACGGTCCGCCGCTTCGTCCACCCCTAGCTCCGCGAGCGGCGGGAGGCTCCATCTGGCCACTATTGCGGCCTCTTCGGCCAGTTCCCGGTTGAGCTTTGTGAGTGCCCAACGGGGAAACTGGCTTTGCCTCCCGCCCGACTGCGACGACGACGACGACGACGATGGCGATGGCGATGACGCCGGACTGACGGGAGTCGGAGACACCTCGAACCTTATGTAGCGATGGTCCGAGAGAGTCTCCACTCCCGTCACTACCCTCCACCCCTCCACTCTGCGTGCGATGGCCGGCGTGGCGAAAGTGACGTCCACCACGGAACCTCCCGACCAACGCACGCACGTCTGGACTGCCCCTCTGTTGAGCAGGGACAGCCCGGCAGCTAGCGACCACTCCTCCACTTCTCTCCCTTTCGGGTTCGTGACCGGATTGCCCCAAGCCGTGGACTTGGCATTGAGGTCTCCGGCCACGATCACCTGAAGGGGAGCTAGCTGCCCCACCAGCGGCCCCAGAACGTCGAGAAACCGTTCCAGGGCCGCCAAATCGCGGTTCGGAGAGAAGTATACTCCGATGTAAGCAACCTCTCCCCGAACCGCCGCCACGTACCCGCGGCCCCTCGCCTTGACTGCGAGGGGAGGGCCGGCTGAGGGCGTCGCCACGATCGCCACCGAGTTATCGCTGTCCCCCGCCCAGTTTGGTCTGGGGGGCACAGCATACGGCTCGGCGACGATCGCAACGTCAATACTCCACTCCGCCATGGACTGCAGGAAGAGGTCCTGAGCCGCGGCGGAGTGGTTGACGTTACCCTGTAGGACGCTGAGATGCCTGGACATTATTCGGCCATCTCAGCGTCAGCCGACACCACTTGTGTTCCCCCTGATTTGTGGAGGGGGAACTTCCCGCGAATAGATGGGGGGTTGCACGACATGCTCCCCATCACGTGGCCCGACGGCCTCCCTTCGTCGGCGCACACCGCACATCGTGCGGCGGCAGTGCAGCCGGCCGCCTTGTGTCCGGGTTGACCGCAGCGGTAGCAGAGATTGCTACGGTCAACCCCACCCGTGCACGCACTGGCTACGTGCCCCATTCCCAGGCACCGGTAGCAGTGCCTGGGGCGCGCCTGCAGAAGGTGAATGCCAATTCGGCACCACCCTACCGCGACACTGGCACACGCCAGCAGCTTTTTGGCCGCTGTCACCGGCACTTCAACGTGGGCTGTACCCAGAGTCATTTGACCCGTGCGGATGTTTCGCACGAGTACCTGCCCCGGGTTACAGCCCCCCTCCTTCGCCAGTGCGGCGCATAGACGCTCCGCATCCACTGCGTCGCTCAGACCCGAGATTCTCAGTTCCGCTCTTTTCTCGGGTCTGATAACCTCCGCCTCCTCAGCGAGCGCCTCCCTGAGCTTTTGCGCGAGAGCATCCGCCTTTTCTCCGCTCGTGCTCCCCGGGATCTCGATGAGGCGCGCCCCAGTCGCCGACTGTCGGATTCGGAGCGAGGCTAGCCCAAACTCCTCCAAATTCACCTTCTGCTCGGCCTTTAAGAAGGTAGAATTATAGGTCTCCCCCTTGGCGGCCGCTTCCGGCCGTAATTTGACTATCACGGCCGACGAGCGAGGGAGGACCAACTTCTTCGGGGCCTCTTGACCCTTTTTCGCCGGCGGCGCAGAAGCCACCGGCTTATTCGCCTGCGACGCAGGAGCGGCCGGTTTCTTGTTCGCCGACTTCTTGCGAACTACCTCCGTCCAGGACGACTTTTGCGTCTCTTTGGGCGCTTCGGCTGCCTTTTTAGGCGCGGTCTCCTTCGTAGTAGAGGTGGAGGGGCCAAACGCGGTCCATTCTTGGGCCTTCCCCTTCTCTTTCCCTTTGCCTTTGCCTTTGCCTTTCGGTGCTGGCAGGGCAGGGAATTCGGCCACGCTTGGTCCGGTCGTCACCTCTACATCATTCACAACCGCCTCTGTCTCTTTTGACGCCGCGATGGCGGCCCTCGTGGCCTTCGCCAGCTCTTTCCTGTCTCCCGCTAGAGGGGGACGTACGGGAGGGGCGGCGGGTAGCTGTAGGGCCGCCAATCGCCCGTCGACTATATTGCCAACGAGCTGTGCCACCTCTTTCATGAAGTCGGGAGATCCCGACACCGACTTCTCCTCTGACGCCTTCTTTCGGGAGTCCTCGAATTCGCGCCTGTAGGCGCGCATTTCCTCCCGCATTAACTCCACCTCGCGCTGGAGGCGCCGGTTATCGGCCCGCACCTTCCGCATCTCCTCCGTCTCATTCTTGAGTGCCAGCGACTCGACGACCTCTCTTAGAGCACTTGCCGCCTTTTTTATTTTGGCGGCGTAGCCCCCTCTTAGATTGGCCGACTTGCCCGTCAGCCCGAGTATGAGCCCTAGTTGGGACTCTGCCACCACCATCAGTTCATCAGCCCCCATGTTCTCCTGAGGCTCTATCGGAGCTTCTATAACCTCCCCTTGAACTTCTTTCCTCTTTAGGAATGCCCTCTTTTCTAGGGCAAGCTCGAAGGCCTCCTCTCTCTCTTGCTCCACCCTCTCTCTCAACGTGGCCCTTGCCCGTGTCAGGGAGGCGGTTTTGCCGCTCTTCGCCACCTTTGGCCTTTTTTCGGCCCTCGTACCCGTCTCAGTGTCAGAGCCTGACTCGCCTGACAGCGCTGAGTAGAGACGCTTGGTACTCCCGAACTCCGACTCCGACGTTAGGGCAATGTCCTCCAGGACCACCCTGGTCTCCTGGAGGAGACAACCGTCCACCTTCTCCTTTCCCCCTCCTCGGAAGCTATCGCCTCCTGACATATTCAAAAACGACGTCAACAACACAGAATAATAGAGTTAAAATAACCAAAAAATCAATTATTATAACTAAAACAACAAAAAACAAACAAAATAAAACAAAATTTAACTTCCTCCACAAGAATATATATACACCTATAAAACTCCACCTTAAAAACTAATAAAAGACTTAAACTTACTAAATAAAACTCAAAAGAAAATTCAAAAAATAATGTAAACAGACTTCTACCAGATAAACTTCGACCCCAAAAAAGACATAAATTCAGAGAAAAAACAAACTTATACCTAACCTACACTAACAAAATTACACCACAAGATAAAAGAAACAAAGCCTAACACTATCCCACCCCCAGTAGCCACCTCCGCACGAAAATGGAGAAACCCCACGACCAAAACCGATTTTCGTATACGTCGATGACTACTGATATTTTCCCATACAAACTTTTACACAAAAATCCAAAGCTAAAAAGTCGAATTTCTCCGCAACCCGAAGGCGTACAGTAGAAATTCGACTACCACCACAAAGGACTCGATGAGAGCTATCGAATGACACCACTCACAGTAATCTACGAATACTTGGCATGTGCTTTGTACCCGGAAATGTACTGTTAACCTAACCTAACCTAACCTAACCTAACCTAACCTTTTTTTTTTTTTTTTTTTTTTTTTTTTGTTGACGCAGCGGAAATCATTTACGACCGTACCAGGGCCTGGGTAGGCGCGCTGGCGTGTGTGGGGACTCGCATTTGGGTGCCCTACCCCACTAAAACCGCTGCGTGAGCCTTCAGCCGCTATGTTGAGGGTCCCGGATCTGTGCAGGCGACGGGATGCCCTCAGCGACAGACTGGTCCCGGCAAAGACCAGATTCTCCACAATACGGGGACTGCCCGGCTACGACTTTGACAGTCCCCACGACGTCGTGTCTTGAGCTGGGCCCGGGTTCCCATCCCGAGCCCGACACGAGCACAGGGGTGTTACTAGAAGCGCATTAAGTAGCGCCTCCGACGCACCCCTGTTCGTCGTCCACGGGGGGAGGCCTCGTTGGCGGCCTCCTCTCTCACCCGCTCGTCGGCCTCCTTCTGGGACATTACTGTCTCGCAGAAGGAGGCCGTTGCCGTCCAGGACTCGTCACTACCGAGCATCGCAGTGATGAGGCTCGGCAGAGACAAGTCGCCTCCGACAACAGACGTCAGATCGTGACGCAGCGCCGCCCATCTCGGGCACACCTCGAGGGTGTGCTGGGCAGAGTCCACCACCGCGCCACAATCGTGACATTCCGTCGTCGGCTCCTTGTGGGCCGTCCGACACAAGTAGTCACCAAAGCACCCGTGCCCGGTGAGAACCTGCGTCAGACGGAAGGTGAGGGGCTTGCGCTTGCGGCGCATCCACTGCTCTAGGACCGGGCGCAGAGCAACCGTAGTGCGTTGGCCGTACGGCTGACGCGCCAAGTCCTCCCCCCACCTCCGCAATAACGCCTCCATCCCGAGCCGGCGGACCCGTAGGACCCCGTCGTGCGGTAGGCTCGAGCCGAGAGACCTCCTATCCGAGACGTAGGAGTGTGTCTCGGCCAGAACCTCCGCCACGAGTTCCCACGGGGGGTCGCCGGCCAGAGCGGTTGCTGCGGCCCACGATACCGTACGGTACCCCCGGATCTGTCTCACTGCGACGACCCTCTGCGCCTGGCGCAGCACGGTCTTCAAGCTCGCAGTGAGCTGACCCGCCCAAATAGGAGCACCGTAGGTCGCCATACTCCGGCAGACTCCGGAGTACAGCTGCCTGCAGGCGGCGCTGGGTCCTCCGAGGTTCGGGAGGAGTCTGCCCAGCGCACTCGCCGCCTTCACGACCTTCGGTCCCAGCGTTTTGAAATGCGGGCCGAAGGTCCACCCTCCGTCCAGGATGAGCCCCAAGTACTTGATGTGCGGGCTCATCCGGACTCTCACCCCTCCGATCTGGAGGGTAGCACCCGGTGGGGGTCCTTTCCTCCCGGTCCCGCGGAAGAGAAGGGCTTCGGTTTTCGATGGTGTTACCCGAAGCCCCAACCTCTCTATGCGGCTGATCACGAGGTCGATGTTCACCTCGGCCAGCCGCGCCGCCTCCTTGAATGTCTTTCCCCGGGCATACATCAGGGTGTCATCCGCGTAACATATGACACCCGACCCGGGGAGGAGACGGCCTCGCAGGACCCAGTCGTACCCGATGTCCCACAGGACCGGACCCAGAACCGATCCCTGCGGAACACCGCAGCCGACACGCCACCACTCTACGGACCCGCACCGGTTCTCGCATGCTACCCTCCTGTCGGAGAGGTACGCGTCCAACAGCCTCCTGAGATAGGGAGGCACTCCGAAATAGGCCAGTGCCTCCCGTATCACATCGTGCGGGAGACTGTTGAAGGCGTTCGCGATGTCCAACGACACCGCGACCACCACCTCCCCACTGCGTTCCGCCTCACCCGTCACCGCCCGCAGGCGCTTGAGGGCGTCGATTGTGGACCGGTGTGCCCGAAACCCGTATTGGAACTCTGAAAGTCCGGGTCCCGGGCCCTCCTCCATGTGCCGAACGAGCCGAGAAGCCACCACCCTTTCTAGGGCCTTCCCAGCCTCGTTCAGCAGTACCACCGGTCGCACCGACGAAGCCGAGTCCGGTGGTCGCCCCGCCTTCGGAATCAGGCAGAGCCGACCATCCTTCCACGCCTTCGGGAACTGACCGGACCGCAGGCAGCGGTCGAATAGCTCCCGAAGGCTGTCTCCGAGGTGCACGAGAGCGATCGCCAACACTTTCCCGTGCACCCCGTCCGGACCCGGCGCCCTCTTCTTACTCTGGAGGCGGGCCAGAACCGCCTCCATTTCAGCCTCCGTGACGGGTGGCGGAACGCCCTCCTCGTCCGGCGTCTGCCTCTGCCGAGCCATCCTGGGGGGTGTGTATCCCCCAGGTGTGTCGGGGAATAATTCCCCGACAATCCGCCTCAGTTCGCCCGGCTGGAGCGTCTCGTTGATGGGGGCCGACTGGGCGCGGAGCTTGTTCCGCGCCCACTTGTACGGTCGGCCCCAGGGGTCCGCATCGAGACCCCCTACGAGCTCCTGCCAGGCCTCCTCCTTGGCTCGGCAGATCGCCTGCTGCAGGGCCTTCACTTTCTCCACGTAGACCCTGCGCAGCCTGTCGTCTCTGTCGACGTCCTGAGGGCGCCGACGCCTGCTCCGCGTGTATTGTCTACGAGCCGCGTTGCAGGCGGCCCGTAGGTCGGCTATGTCGGCCGACCACCAATACAGCGCCCTCTTGCGGGGCGGACGTCTCCAACGCGGCATGGCCGTTCTGCAGACCGCTGTGAATGCGTCGCAGAGACGGTCCGCCGCTTCGTCCACCCCTAGCTCCGCGAGCGGCGGGAGGCTCCATCTGGCCACTATTGCGGCCTCTTCGGCCAGTTCCCGGTTGAGCTTTGTGAGTGCCCAACGGGGAAACTGGCTTTGCCTCCCGCCCGACGACGACGACGACGACGACGACGATGGCGATGGCGATGACGCCGGACTGACGGGAGTCGGAGACACCTCGAACCTTATGTAGCGATGGTCCGAGAGAGTCTCCACTCCCGTCACTACCCTCCACCCCTCCACTCTGCGTGCGATGGCCGGCGTGGCGAAAGTGACGTCCACCACGGAACCTCCCGACCAACGCACGCACGTCTGGACCGCCCCTCTGTTGAGCAGGGACAGCCCGGCAGCTAGCGACCACTCCTCCACTTCTCTCCCTTTCGGGTTCGTGACCGGATTGCCCCAAGCCGTGGACTTGGCATTGAGGTCTCCGGCCACGATCACCTGAAGGGGAGCTAGCTGCCCCACCAGCGGCCCCAGAACGTCGAGAAACCGTTCCAGGGCCGCCAAATCGCGGTTCGGAGAGAAGTATACTCCGATGTAAGCAACCTCTCCCCGAACCGCCGCCACGTACCCGCGGCCCCTCGCCTTGACTGCGAGGGGAGGGCCGGCTGAGGGCGTCGCCACGATCGCCACCGAGTTATCGCTGTCCCCCGCCCAGTTTGGTCTGGGGGGCACAGCATACGGCTCGGCGACGATCGCAACGTCAATACTCCACTCCGCCATGGACTGCAGGAAGAGGTCCTGAGCCGCGGCGGAGTGGTTGACGTTACCCTGTAGGACGCTGAGATGCCTGGACATTATTCGGCCATCTCAGCGTCAGCCGACACCACTTGTGTTCCCCCTGATTTGTGGAGGGGGAACTTCCCGCGAATAGATGGGGGGTTGCACGACATGCCCCCCATCACGTGGCCCGACGGCCTCCCTGCGTCGGCGCACACCGCACATCGTGCGGCGGCAGTGCAGCCGGCCGCCTTGTGTCCGGGTTGACCGCAGCGGTAGCAGAGATTGCTACGGTCAACCCCACCCGTGCACGCACTGGCTACGTGCCCCATTCCCAGGCACCGGTAGCAGTGCCTGGGGCGCGCCTGCAGAAGGTGAATGCCAATTCGGCACCACCCTACCGCGACACTGGCACACGCCAGCAGCTTTTTGGCCGCTGTCACCGGCACTTCAACGTGTGCTGTACCCAGAGTCATTTGACCCGTGCGGATGTTTCGCACGAGTACCTGCCCCGGGTTACAGCCCCCCTCCTTCGCCAGTGCGGCGCATAGACGCTCCGCATCCACTGCGTCGCTCAGACCCGAGATTCTCAGTTCCGCTCTTTTCTCGGGTCTGATAACCTCCGCCTCCTCAGCGAGCGCCTCCCTAAGCTTTTGCGCGAGAGCATCCGCCTTTTCTCCGCTCGTGCTTCCCGGGATCTCAATGAGGCGCGCCCCAGTCGCCGATTGTCGGATTCGGAGCGAGGCTAATCCAAACTCCTCCAAATTCACCTTCTGCTCGGCCTTTAAGAAGGTAGAGTTATAGGTCTCCCCCTTGGCGGCCGCTTCCGGCCGTAATTTGACTATCACGGCCGACGAGCGGGGGAGTACCAACTTCTTCGGGGCCTCTTGACCCTTTTTCGCCGGCGGCGCAGAAGCCACCGGCTTATTCGGCTGCGACGCAGGAGCGGCCGGTTTCTTGTTCGCCGACTTTTTGCGAACAACCTCCGTCCAGGACGACTTTTGCGTCTCTTTGGGCGCTTCGGCCGCCTTTTTAGGCGCGGTCTCCTTTGCAGTAGAGGTGGAGGGACCAAACGCAGTCCACTCTTGGGCTTTCCCCTTCGTTTTCCCTTTGCCCTTGCCTTTCGGTGCTGACAGGGCAGGGAATTCGGCCACGCTTGGTCCGGTCGACACCTCTACGTCCGTCACGACCGCCTCTGTCTCTTTTGACGCCGCGATGGCGGCCCTCGTGGCCTTCGCCAGCTCTTTCCTGTCTCCCGCTAGAGGGGGACGTACGGGAGGGGCGGCGGGTAGCTGTAGGGCCGCCAATCGCCCGTCGACTATATTGCCGACGAGCTGTGCCACCTCTTTCATGAAGTCGGGAGATCCCGACACCGACTTCTCTTCGGACGCCTTCTTTCGGGAGTCCTCGAATTCGCGCCTGTAGGCGCGCATTTCCTCCCGCATCAACTCCACCTCGCGCTGGAGGCGCCGGTTATCGGCCCGCACCTTCCGCATCTCCTCCGTCTCATTCTTGAGTGCCAGCGACTCGACGACCTCTCTTAGAGCACTTGCCGCCTTTTTTATTTTGGCGGCGTAGCCCCCTCTTAGATTGGCCGACTTGCCCGTCAGCCCGAGTATGAGCCCTAGTTGGGACTCTGCCACCACCATCAGTTCATCAGCCCCCATGTTCTCCTGAGGCTCTATCGGAGCTTCTATAACCTCCCCTTGAACTTCTTTCCTCTTTAGGAATGCCCTCTTTTCTAGGGCAAGCTCGAAGGCCTCCTCTCTCTCTTGCTCCACCCTCTCTCTCAACGTGGCCCTTGCCCGTGTCAGGGAGGCGGTTTTGCCGCTCTTCGCCACCTTTGGCCTTTTTTCGGCCCTCGTACCCGTCTCAGTGTCAGAGCCTGACTCGCCTGACAGCGCTGAGTAGAGACGCTTGGTACTCCCGAACTCCGACTCCGACGTTAGGGCAATGTCCTCCAGGACCACCCTGGTCTCCTGGAGAAGACAACCGTCCACCTTCTCCTTTGACCGACTCGGTCCCCCTCCTCGGAAGCTATCGCCTCCCGACATACTTACAACAAAAACGTCAACAACACCGAAAAATAGAATAAAAACAACAAAAAATCAATTCTTATAACTAAAACTACACAAAAACAAACAAAATAAAACAAAATTCGTCTCCCTCCACAAGAATATATATACACCTATATTACTCCACCTTAAAAACTAATAAAAGACTTAAAATTACTAAATAAAACTCGAAAGAAAATTCAAAAAATAATGTAAACAGACTTCTACCAGATAAACTTCGACCCCAAAAAAGACATAAATTCAAAGAAAAAACAAACTTATACCTAACCTACACTAACAAAATTACACCACAAGATAAAAGAAACAAAGCCTAACACTATCCCACCCCCAGTAGCCACCTCCGCACGAAAATGGAGAAACCCCACGACCAAAACCGATTTTCGTATACGTCGATGACTACTGATATTTTCCCATACAAAATTTTACACAAAAATCCAAAGCTAAAAAGTCGAATTTCTCCGCAACCCGAAGGCGTACAGTAGAAATTCGACTACCACCACAAAGGACTCGATGAGAGCTATCGAATGACACCACTCACAGTAATCTACGAATACTTGGCATGTGCTTTGTACCCGGAAATGTACTAACCTAACCTAACCTAACCTAACCTAACCTAACCTAACCTAACCTAACCTAACCTAACCTAACCTAACCTAACCTAACCTAACCTAACCTAACCTAACCTAACCTAACCTAACCTAACCTAACCTAACCTAACCTAACCTAACCTAACCTAACCTAACCTAACCTAACCTAACCTAACCTAACCTAACCTAACCTAACCTAACCTAACCTAACCTAACCTAACCTAACCTAACCTAACCTAACCTAACCTAACCTAACCTACCTACCTACCTACCTACCTACCTACCTACCTACCTACCTACCTACCTACCTACCTACCTACCTACCTACCTACCTACCTACCTACCTACCTACCTACCTACCTACCTACCTACCTACCTACCTACCTACCTACCTACCTACCTACCTACCTACCTACCTACCTACCTACCTACCTACCTACCTACCTACCTACCTACCTACCTACCTACCTACCTACCTACCTACCTACCTACCTACCTACCTACCTACCTACCTACCTACCTACCTACCTACCTACCTACCTACCTACCTACCTACCTACCTACCTACCTACCTACCTACCTACCTACCTACCTACCTACCTACCTACCTACCTACCTACCTACCTACCTACCTACCTACCTACCTACCTACCTACCTACCTACCTACCTACCTACCTACCTACCTACCTACCTACCTACCTACCTACCTACCTACCTACCTACCTACCTACCTACCTACCTACCTACCTACCTACCTACCTACCTACCTACCTACCTACCTACCTACCTACCTACCTACCTACCTACCTACCTACCTACCTACCTACCTACCTACCTACCTACCTACCTACCTACCTACCTACCTACCTACCTACCTACCTACCTACCTACCTACCTACCTACCTACCTACCTACCTACCTACCTACCTACCTACCTACCTACCTACCTACCTACCTACCTACCTACCTACCTACCTACCTACCTACCTACCTACCTACCTACCTACCTACCTACCTACCTACCTACCTACCTACCTACCTACCTACCTACCTACCTACCTACCTACCTACCTACCTACCTACCTACCTACCTACCTACCTACCTACCTACCTACCTACCTACCTAATTTTATAGTACATTATCTATTGCTGCGCAGATGGCGTTAATGAAAATATTTCACTCCTCAATTATGCTATAGTAGTCCATCTAGTGCGTCACAAATGGCGTTCTCCTTTAATTTATTTTATAGTAGTTCGTATGTTTCTGCGCAGATGGCGTTAAAAATAATATTTATCCCATTCTTCTCAAATGTTATAGTAATTCTACTGTAGTTTTGAAGATGGCGTTAAAAATAATATTAATCAATCATTTAATTATTTTATAGTAGTTTATCCTGTGCGAACCAGATGGCGTTAAAGAAAGAATTAAATAAAATTATTTATAGCAGTAATTAATTGTGGCAGAGATTGTGTTAAAAATAATATTAATGAAACTCTTTTAATTTGTTACTATAGTTCTTCTATTGCTTCTAAGATGACGTTTAGAAATATATATATCACTCTTTTCAATTATGCTATAGTAGTTCATCTAGTGCGTCACAGATCGCGTTAAATAATAATATTTAAACAGACTCATTTAATTTATTTTATAGTAGTTCGTATGTTGCTGCGCAGATGGCGTTAAAAATAATATTTATCACATTCTTTTAAACTGTTATAGTAGTTCTTCTATTGCCTCGAAGATGGCGTTAAAAATAATATTTATTAAACATTTTATTATTGTATAGTAGTTTATCCAGTGCGAACTAGATGGCGTTAAATAAAGAATTAAAATGAAATTATTTATAGTAGTAATTACGTGCGACAGAGTTGGCGTTAAAAGTAATAATAATGAAACCCTTTAAAATTGTTACTGTAGTTCTTCTATGGCGTTCGAAATTATATTTATAAATCTTTTTAATTAAGTATGCTATAGTAGTTCATCTAGTGCGTCACAGATCGCGTTAAATAATAATATTTAAACAGACTCCTTTAAATTATTTTATAGTAATTCGTCTGCTGCGGCGCAGATGGTGTTAAAAATAATATTAATCACCAATGATATTATATTAAAAACAGATATGTTATACGCTAAATAAAAGACACGGAAAATGTGTTCCGTGCAAACTGCAAAGCGTTAGCACACACGCATACTTTTTATTCTTGTACATTTCACTACAAGTTAAATAGCAGAAAAGGGATAACATAATAAATATAACAAGAAAAAGAGAGACTGTTATTGTTATCAATTACGTACTCAAAGTAAACAAACATTGTTCTGGCGACTAATTACATTTTGACATCATAGACTAACAAATTTAACAAAACAGCCCCCCTAGACAAGTGGCAAAAACGCTAAGTGAATAGAAATAGAAAACGTTAATTTTGTATGGGAATGACATTTGGGCGACTATTGGTAGCCAAGTGTCAAACTAGCGTTTTGTATTTCTATTCCTTTTAAACGCACACGCTTAAGAAATTCAAATCTTCATATAAATCGTAGCCAAGTGGCACTTTTGACAAGCCGGAAAGCGCTCCCTAGCGCTTGCCGCTTGCACACAATAGAAATTGAAAATTCAAACGCTACAAAATGGCGGATCTTTGATCAGCTGACTGTGGAAGTGTGATAGTGTGAATTTTTTTGCTAAATGCATAAATTAAGTCTATTGTAAGCTAATAAATAATATATAAATAATAAAGTACAACTAAGCCGAAGCCAAAGAAAAAAATCATTGCCAGTGTTTGGAGAATATAACCGATGTTTTATTTGTGTAAAGGTTTACACTAGACAAAATAGTATTTCGAGAGATTTTCTTGATTTACGTGTCCATACAGCATTGAGCGGAACTAAAGGAATTCCCTTGGTATTAAAGGTAAATAAATAAATCATTATTACTTACAATGATAGGACTTAAAAACTAGGTACATGTTTGATGTTTTTTACAGGTTCTTTGCAATCTGAGCTGAGGGCCACAGGGTCCTATCAAAGGATCCTGGGTGTCTCAACATTTAACGCATAGAAAAACAAGTTGATGTAGTAGACAAGTTGTAGATGTACCTACTAAACAGTAGTTATATTATTATGTTGAGATAAATTGCCTTCCCATAAAAATCATAAGAAAGGTCAAGCATAAGACAATTATTAGTGAGTATTTATTATTTATTCAATATAAAATCTATTGCATCCTCTTTTTTTATTATTTTTACTATATTTGAATAGGTATCTCTTTCCTAACAATATATTTTTATGGAAAATATATGTATTAGTTTAATACTAAATAAACTGTGTATATATAAACAATTTGTTATAATATAACACAAAACCTAATATTTAGTCAATAATATAATACAAAACTTATTTTAATGTAAACAAATTTAAAGTTATTTGATTTCCTGATTTGTAAACTAATTTTGCTGTTATTCTTGGTTATTATACTTATATATAATAGGTATTCAGTAGATTTAATGACTTTCAAAACTTTCTTGGTTAGTGTCTACTATTTAATTTAGATTAAGAAATGAAAATTGTATGCTTTATTGAGTAGTTTCATGAAGATATTATATTAACAATTTACTTTTTTTTTTGTAATTGAAGGCATATAGTTATAAAAAACTAAAGCATGATCATTTTAGGTGTGTATGCAGATGGGACATGAGTGAGCCAGTCAGTCAAAATACATAGGAATAAATTAAGCCAGTATATAATGAAGAAAAAACAACCAGGGGAAAAAAACAACAACTAGCGGTGATAGAAGCTTAAAAATTTAAAGATGTTTGATTTTATGGATTGTGTACTAATTGTGCTGTTCTTCTCAGTGTGCTCACCCTGGAACCGGTGGTAGTTTCAATGGATAGACATAAAAGATACTTATATGTCTCAACATGTTGACCTCGTGGGGCATGCAAAGTTTTTGTACAATTGATACATTTATTACATTGTCTTGGTAGAGATTATAATATTAACATTAACAGCAATTATGTATGTGTACAATAGTTAAAAAATATAACATAATGTCAAATAATAATAATAGGATGGATTAATTCATTAGCAGCGAGAAGCTTTAGAGCCTGCGATTGTGATTTTTCTATTTCCCATTAATTGCAATTTCCCATTTTATTCATTTGGAGTGGTGTTCTATAGTATTTTGTTTCAAAAACTCAATCTGTTTATACTGTGATGGGTTGGTGAATACTAAGAACTTTTTTGCAGCTGTTTCAGCAGCATATAGGACTGCTATGGCGGTTTTCTATAGGTAGTGACTAGTGTTTGTTTTGAAAATTTAATCCATTTTGTATTATAATGTGATTAGTTGGCGAATATTGTGGTGGACTGTTCAGGATGTGTGGAGTTAGTAGGGATAGTTGATTGATAGGAATATGAAGAGCGAATTATTGTGGCATAACTCACAAATATCTAACAATTTGAGAACTATGTGTTTCGTATATAAATTAAATGTACCCGATCAAAAACTAAATTTTATAGTAACTCTTTTGCTACTATATCTGTTAGTCTTTGGAACTCGTTGCCAAATCGTATTAAGCAAGCTAAGAGTCTCAATATTTTTAAGGGACTCCTCAGAGAACATTATTTGGAATGCTTTAATTTATAATATATTTTGTTATTTAATTTTAATTATTTTATCAATACAAATTACAAGCCATCTTTGATTGATGCCTCTTGTTTTTTTTTCCTTTTTTTTCTCTTCTTCTTCTTCGTTTATTCATCGTATGATATTATTGTGCAATTGATTTTTATAATGTTCGGTTTTAGTGCTGCTTTTTGTGTTTTTTATTTATAATGTAATAATAATAAAAAAAATATAATCTAATAAATACTATTGTATTCCAGCTATTTTATATTTATGTTACTTATTCTATTTTATCGTAATATCCAAGAGGAGCTATGTTTTAAATTTTGTATATTAAAATCAGACGTCCTAAATAGTTTAAATAGGAAATATCTTTGTAATTCACAATAAAATCAAATAACAAGTAATTCATTATATTATCTTTTTGACACTTTATGTTGTTTGTTATTGGATTAATTACAGGATTTAATTACAGGACCGAATTTAGGTTTATTTTTTCTTCATTGCAGGTAATGATTTTAATAGACGATAATATTATCTTATTTCAGAATCCCAAAAGATGTTAATTTAAAGAATGCCTGGTTGACAAAAATGCATATTTATTTGTGAAAGTTGTTATAAACTAATACGGTAATATACGAAACAAACATATTTCTGAAGAAAAGCGAAGTAATGTTTCTGGGAGTTTTTTTTTCTACACTAATATTATAAAGAGGAAAACTTTGTTTGTTTGTTTGGTTGTAACGAATAGGCTCAAAAAGTACTGGACCGATTTCAAAAATTCTTTCACCATTCGAAAGCTACATTATCCACGAGTAACATAGGCTACATTTTATTCTGAAAAAAATAGGGTTCCGTAAGATATTTGGGTTTTTCGGACACAAGGTGTAAAAAATCAACCAGAAAAGTTACTTATTTTGCGTACGCACTACGCTGCCTAAACTATAAAAGATAGAACGATAAAATGTTCTAATTAATTGTAGATCTTATAATTATCTACAAAAAAGTCCACCACACACTATAATTATCTATGTCGATTGAGGCACAACAACCATATTTTATTCAGAAATTTTGATTTTTTGGACTACATTTAAACGAGTTTATTTTACTCATGCTTTTAATCCTTAAGATATGAAGCTAAAGAGTTTGTTTATTTGAACGCGCTAATCTCAGGAACTATCGGTCGGATTTTAATGAAACATTTCAGTGTTCGATAACCCATTTATCAGTAAAGATATATCATCCCGCTAAGATCCCGTTGTAAATCTTAGTTAACGCAGGCGAAGCTGCGGGCAACAGCTAGTATAATATATTGTTTGTATAAAATTAAGGATGTAATTTAAGAAACAGACATAAAGCCAAAGAAAAGCGAAGTTATGTTTGAAGAGAATTTTTTACATAAAACTTATAGTTTAAAAATAAATGATTTTGTCAGAATTTGATGTTGTTTTTTATTCCCCTTAAGTAACGGTAAATACCTACACGCAGAAGAGGTAATCACGATATTTGACGGCGACGCGAAGGTGGTTTATGTACTAGGTTGTAGAGTTTACGGGAGTAGAAACTGAATCCCGTTGAGTGTTTTTTGATCACTCATACTAGCCCTGAGGGGTCCGATAGGCCCGACGGCCTTTGATGTGAGGAATATACATTCAGCCCCTTCAGAGCGTACTGAAATCCAATGAAGCACTGTCTTTATTACGAGATGATTAGCTTATATAATTGTATAAGCTGCTTACTAAACAAATAACGATTGGCTCTTTTAAAACATCCGTACGTGTTTAGTATATAAGGACATGCTTATAGGAACGTATCTAGTAAAATAAGCTCAAATTTGTATTAACGATAATCCAATTTAAGAGATTAAGTATGTATTTTGTTGCTGAATATTTCACGAATAAAGCTTTCAAATCCATTTCCTCTTGTAATTGTCCCACATATTGCCATTACAAAGAAATGTTGTCCAATAATACGTACATAAGGGGATAAATTTCCCTGTGAAATTGTAAAAAGCTTAAGTAAAAAAAGCTAATATTGTTTTTTATGTTTGGAAGGCTTTAATACGTCCCTGTCTTTTGTATTGGTGTAAGTAATTGTTTTATATTATGTGAAAAGCTGCCACGCATTTTGAGGAAGAATATTACGTCTGCTAGTTTATAGTATATTGGTATAGACCAACTAAAATATAATATATTTTAAGTCACACATGGTAGCATGGTCTCTGGTCTTAACCGGTTCCAACAGGAACGAATATAAAAAAACAGTAATTACAAATGAATGACGTTTTAAATACTTCACATAATGACATTTTTAAAAACGAAATCATACTCTAGAATATGTATAATATATAGCTATATGACGGATTGAATAGAATGAGCGTTCAAAATGTCTTTGTACACTTGGCTACCAAATTAGCGTTTGAGTTTGCGTTTACTCGCAAAAGAATAGAATCTGAGAGTTTGCCACTTGTCTAGCCCCGCTGATGGGACACGCGCGTGTACAAAATTCGAAGACGCGGTTTGTACCTATAAAAATTAATGAACTTTATTAAAGATTATGAGGTTATACCTAATAACCTCACGATACGATTTAATAGGAAAAATATTTATTTAGCAATAAAAACAATCATACACTTTCGAAAAGATTTAATTTATTTCTTTTCGGTCTCTTAGAGAGTTTTTTTATTTCGTGATTATTTTTATGAGTAGAATGAAGGCGAACTGTTGTGTATTTATCAATTATAGTCTTAATAAAAAAAAGGCGCCTGTTGTTTGGAATGTTCTAAAAGTGAGTCAAATATATTAGAATGAATGAAAGATTTTAAAATCTGACATTTTAGACTCTCTACATCTTTATTATGAATAGAACGGGTACCATTTTCATTTAAATGAGATTTTATAAGCATTTCAGATTTTAAGCATACTGAAAACAAGCTTTCTGATGCATAACATAAGCCTCCCATGTCTCTGATTGTGACCAATTTGTGAAACCATAATTTTAGTACAAAGAGCATCAACACAAATTTCAGACTTAATCACTTTGTTAATATTCGTGCAATCCAACCAGAAATGTAACCTGTTATTTGTTTGATTGATTCTGAACAATTTTCACTATTCAAAATTTCAGATAGAAAATTAATATTGTTTTCTCAATTTTTGTCACTTGGTGTAGGGGTATCTAAAATATTTTCATTTTCATCTAAATCTAAAGCACGAAGTCCCGATGATGAATTAATATTTTCGATACCAGATGATGAGCATGTAAGTATAGGGATATGTTCAAAAAAATGTTGTAAAACAGGACTCTGGAGTAACGTTGACTTTACTGCCTAATATTCGCATCTGTACTTTTATTCTTTGTCCGGAACGCACGCGTCCTTGTCGCTCTCACGACAAAAATGTATTTGCCATTTCTTTCTTTTTCCTAGCCTCTAATTATCAAAATAATTGGAAAATAATTAAAATATGTAAAAAATCTAAGTATTATAATCTTGTGTTTTATTAACTTTGCTGTAATAATTGGTACATTTCCTAAAGATACACGAGGGCATTATTTTTTTAAATTTTGTAACAGCGTAATGCGTATGACTCGTGCGATGCCTGACGTAGACTGAAGGTACTGGAGTCCAATTGGGTCCCTTTCGAGTCTTCACTATGGCGCGTTTATAACATATCTGTTTTTATATAATATCATTGTTAATCACATTCTTTTAAACTGTTTAAGTATGTTTAAAGAAAACTCCTTAGAGGATGTAACCCATGTTGACACTCTTAAATTTTCCACCATAATTACCTTCAAATATCAACATTTGTATTTCAAAATTTTAATTACGGAGTTCTGAGTATGAATGTCGCAACACACACACGCCATTGGCTTATATGGGCAAAGGACTTGTATCCAGCTCTTAATAAATTAAAAAAAAATGGCTTCTATCAATGCAAAATGTCGAACAACAATAATATTTTATTTTCAAAATATTTTATTACTCTATTTGGCTGTAATAATTACCATATTATAATGATAAAATATCAACGGTAGGTACTTTCTGCGTAATTTTTGATCATCGTTTTTAATCTCGGCACACTTTTACCACACAAACCGTAGTTAAGTATAAATAAGAACAATAATGCGTAGTAATTCATGCGTATTCACAGTAGCGTAACTACAGGGTGGGAAGTCGGCAAAATGCCACGGGCCCCCAGCTGAAAGGGGCCCCCGGTCGGAGGAGAATTCTAACTCCCAACATTTATTTTTACACATTTATAAAAAAAAATTGTGTCTTTCCTAGCATCCGATGAATTTGCCACGGGCCACGAACGGTATAGTTACGCCACTGCGTATTCGATGACAGCGGGACTGATACGTATTTGACTGATACTAAACACGGAGAAAGCATTTAGAGGACAATTATAGTTGGACGCTATTTTTTGGACGTGTGTTTGCGCAACACTCTCTCCAGCCAATATCGATGTAGAATGTTTGTAAACAAACCACAACAGCAGATTTTTAGGGTTTCCACTTCACAACTTATCATAATTTTACACTTTTAATGGTTTTATTGAAATCAAATAGACTGTCTATAATATTAATTGTTTAGTCATGTAAAACATAAAAACTGACAAAAAGTGTTTCAAATCACACGCAAATGGCCATTTATTACATTTTTATTTGTCGCGGTTTGTCATATTTTCAAATGTTGACATCCCTATTATGCATTGTTCAGTTTTTGGTAGAAGTCATGAACCTTTTTTCATTTTTGTATTATACTATCTATAATGTATAAATACCAGAAGAATCCTACAGTATTCTAAATAATAAGTCCATTATATTTTTATTCTATTTTAGAAAAAATTAACAATGAAAGTGAAAACGAAAAAAAAAATGCAGTGATGCTAAAACGATAAATTTCACATAAAATTTTAATGATTGAGGTCAGGATTTTACAAGATTAATGCGTTGTTAACTATTGTAGAGAAATTTCATTACACTTTTCGTATTATAAAAATAATAGTTCTGTCGAAACTCGATAAATGGAATAATAACCTATCAGAGTAGTCAATAAAAGTAATAGTTACAATAATGCACTGTAGGTTTCTAAGATACACAATACTTATTCAAAATTTTACACTTTATTAAAATTACAAAAAAATAACATTCAATAAAAATGTTGTCTTTAAACATTTTGTCATTAAACATTCTAGTATCGAGAACGCTTTGTCGTTAAACATTCTAGTATCGAGTTTGGCTGGAGTATAGACATAATATTAATGATCTAAGATTATATTATATTCGTATATATTATATTATATTAAGTACTTACGCATTAAGAACAGGAACGCACTTTGCACATGAAAACTGACACAAAACAAAACTTCTTTGCGGTGCCGCCGTGCCGGCCGCACGGGGCTCCGCTGAAAAAAACGTTTGCGGACAGAATACGCGCAAGCTACCGTTGCGACGACTGTAATTAACGGAGATACACACTAGCTAATAAGTGAATACTAATACGCTCTAACACCAATTATTCCTATTCTATAGTTCGATAAAACACGTAACGTACAGTAACGATCGTGTAACGATCGCTGCAAGTATTACGAACACGTCTACACTGGACGGCGGCCAGCGCGAACTGTCAAGTGTCAACTGATGATGAATGATGATTTTGATTGATGCCTGATGACTGATGGGCTATTGCAGTGTTGCCAGAAGGCAAAGTCTGTGGTGCACTAAAAGCGGTGCGAATTGCACTAGATGCATGGATTAAAAAAGAAAGACATATAAAATTCAAAACTTAGTTTTTAATATATTTGAATACCTAACTACGACATCAATACACTTACAATAATTGTGTTGTACTTAAAAACCTAAAAAAATCAAAACATTGTTCTTCTGTAGTTTAGCTGCTTGCCTCAACACTATGGAGGGTAGAGGTAAGGAGTGTCATCTCTATGTATGAAAATTGTCCGTCGAAAAGCGTTAAATAAGGGTGGCACCACAGTTGCAAAAGGGTAAAGGGACGTATAGGTCTTTACTTTATTTTCAAAATATTACTAATTAAAAAAGATTTTAAATTAAAATAGCCATTCATTGTTATTACACACAACATAATTTAATCACAGACACTATTATTTTTTTTCTTTTGTTATTTTAGTAAAACTATGTAGGTACTCAATATTTATTTTATTAAAGTTCAGAGTCTTCGAACATTTTACCTTGGATACTGCGTAAACGTATTAATAGTGTCCTAACAAAAGAGTGCTTAAATTCATAATAAGCACTGTTTTACTGTCACTTGTCACTGGTCGCGCCGACCGTCAAGCGGAACGATGCCGAAGTGCTCCATGAAAAGTTGCAAAAATAACACGCTTACAAAGAGAAAACAACATGGCATTTCGTATTTTCTGTAAGCTTTATACTTTTTACTAAATTCTTACAGTGGTTAACATCCGAAATAATCTAATTTTCATATCAGAATTGGTATTTTAAGAAATTGAAACCTATTACTTTTGCCACGCACTTGTCTCTTTCGCATGCATAATCGCTTTTACACGCAAGACAAGAACAAAGTACAGCTGTTTTAGAACAGGACTCAATTTACGACTGATGATCAATATGAATAATATATTTAACGAAACAGATGCTCATGCTAACGATCAATTCAACCACACATATGACATAACAAAAGCCATTATTGGGAAATATACTTATAGATGTGCGTTTGCACTACATGTGTAAGACTAAGAACGAAATATTCATAAAAAAGATTACAACAAAAAGACAACTTTTTAACAAATTAACTTCATTCCAAGGTAACTAGATTACATATAGTAATAAAGATGATAATTTACAATTATATTTTTTTCTTATATCCCTTTGCCATCTCCAAACTTGTACGTGTATTTAGTATTAGATCTCCAGAGACTATCGCAAACATTATTAAGTAAAATTATATTACTTATAGATATATTTTTGTCTAAATTTGTTCAGCCGTTGTGGTGTGTAAAGAGAACAAACAAACACACTTGCACACAACTTTCGAATTTATTCCTGAGTAAGGGGAGAGACGGTACTTACTCTACTTCAACTACTTTAAGTACCAAGGCTATTACAAATAATAACCACAAGTAAATAAGTTCATTAATATAAAGTTAAATAACAAATGCGAATTTCATCAAGAAAAAAATAATATTTTTAGTACGAGAAAATAAGTATTCGACTACATTGTATTCCATGTTCAATCATAGTTTTTACTATTAGGGAAATAAAATCATCATCGTCATAAGTAATTTTGAGCGTTAAAATTATGCAAATAACGTTCAATTTCATTGGACAGCACCGCGAAGGCAATAAAATTTTAGATTTTTCGTCAATGCCGCTGAGCCAAAGCGTCATAAAGTCGATAGATAATAGTCGAAAACTAATCCTTAGCAGTTTGCAATAAGGTTGTTTATTATTAAAATATTTAAGTGTCATTGTGATTTTTTTTGTATCGTCCGTTAGATGTGTGTATATCGCAATGGGTAGGAAGGTATAGTAAACTCAAGCCGTTTTTGTGCGTTGTGTTTGTATGAAACGTTACATCTAGGGTATAATTGATCGAAGTTCAGAGTAAATAGAGATTTATAAACAAAACGCAATGCTACGCTTCATTGCCATAACATGCAGTGCATGTTGCAGTGCAGTGGTGGTACAAATGCAGTAAAAAATCCAATGAATTTTTTTTATTAAACAATTCATTTTTCCTTCCAAAATCAATCTCATGGGCCAATTTGTATGGACTATGGAGAGATAAATGTGTGCTTTGTAAGAACATAATTCGGCCGAACACGCCCATTATAATATCATCAGCCCCTATTTTTTCAAAGCGAATCGGCGCGATCTAATCGCGCTATAGTTTCGCTATTTTATGGCCGACGATAGATGGCGATAGTGAGTTCCGTATTTTATTTTGTATAATAATATGGACTTGCTAATCTTCTCCGATAGGAATAATTTAATTCTGTGACGCTACTGCGCATTCACCACGACAGTCGTCTCCGGGAATCCCTATTCCCTTTGAGTCGGCGCCAAACAAAGCTTCAAAGAACACTTATTTGTTTGCCATGTATAGCTCCAGAATTTTGAATTCAAAGTCTCGTGCCACACAGCAAACAAACAAAACGGGAGGAGGGAGCGGGGCGTAGGTAGCGAATGAGTACCTACCGGAGGAAAGCACGCGCGAAACGGCTGATTCAATTATAATTTTTTACTTGTTATTTTTGTCACCGACATCTACGCAGGCCGCAGAGTTATGATTTACGGGTATATTTTAATACTTGGAAATTAATAGTTTTAAAAGTTTTTTTTAATGTTTATTTAAATAAAAATATCTATTGCAACAAAGTCATAGAACTTAACTGCTTATGTTTTTTGGTTTAAATTGCTCGCATAAATGTTTTGTTTTTTTTTTTTTTAATCAACTACATATAACTAAATTTAAAAGGATGCCTCATTGAGTGATGCCCATGATATGAATTATTGCATCGTGTATTGTTGACACCTATTTCATTATACCTAGTCGAGGCATAATGGATTGCGATGTTATTATGATATTATATTCCCTTGGATATAACATTTCTAGTGTCCGACCGAAACTAGTTTTACGACCGAAACCGAAACCGAAAACGAATTTCGGCCGAAACCGAAACTTCCTTACAAGGCTCATATTTTGAGGGAAAAATAAAGAAGACTATATTATATGAATAAGAAAGACTGACTGATTATAATAACGTTTATTATAATCAGTCAGTCTTTATTGTTTTCTCTTTAAATCACAGATTTTTCTTTAAATCACATAGTTACTAATATCACAATCACAATAGGTATAAGTAGTTACTTAATACTTAAGTAATAAAATAAACAAAAATAAATCACTTTTATCTTTAGAACAAATAAACTTAAACTTTTTTCTTATAAACTCAGTTTGACACTTTTTATGACCCTTCAATCAAAAAGGTGTGTGCGATTCACACACGATATAAGTGAAACACACGTTAAATGCAGTGTGCAATATATATACACACCGACATTTGCTCTCTCGCTCTTTTGTATTTGTGTCCCTTACCTGTCGTTTTTTCCGTTGCATCCTGTTTGAAATCACAACGATTCTAAAGAAGTTTCACTTCATAAAGTAAAAAAAAAGACAAAAGGTGTGTGTGCAATTCACAAACGATAGAAGTGAAAAACATGTTAAATGTTCAAATACAAGCAAGTACTTATTAAACAGTGTGCAATATATATACCGACATTTGCTCTCTCGCTCTTTTGTATTTGTCTCTTAAGTCTTACCTGTCGTTTTTTCGTTGCATCCGGTTTGAAATCACAACGATTCTAAAGAAGTTTCACTTCAAAAAGAAAAAAAGACTAAAGCTAAACGACTATATTATTATATAATACTATAAATTAAGTATAAACTATGATCGTAATCACAAGAATGTAGAACAAGAGGCGACGACTAGTGAAATAACCACATAAATACTGATAAATAAGAAATAAAGATTACAGATATACCTACATGAAATTATAATAATAATAGTTAACTAATCCGCAATTATAGGTAATCGTTATTTCTTATTCTTACTTAATAGTATTCATAAGTTTTCAACTAATTCATTCACTCATTCAACGCGCCGGACATGACCGATAACAGCGCGGAAACTTCCGAACACACATTCGGTTTCGGTCGTTGTTTCGGCAAGTTTGCCGCCGAAAACGAAACTAAACCGAAACTTGTGTTTTTACCGAAACTCAACCGAAAACGAAACCGAACATTCGGTCGGACACTAAACATTTAATAAAACTGTGACCCGTCTCTGGTCACAAAATTGGTCGACCCTAATGTCTCTTTGGTTGGCCTTTATTATAATTTATAGTAGGTACAAAAAATGTAGGTTAGTTATCTAATGGGGGTAATCTGTGGGTAAAGTATATACTATATAAGGCTACAAATTAATGATTGACCCAATCTATTAAATTTGCAATAGATTTTAAAAATTTCATAAATTTTATATCCAGGTATTGAGAGTGCATTGGATTTTTTAAATATTGGTTTCAACCAATTTTAGCGTTACATTGTTATTCACTTAAATATAAAAATGTTATGTGGTTATTATCAATATAAGTACCTACACATTTTTTATGTTTGAATTTAATATATATATAAGTAAGTAAAATCAACTACCAACGTTATTATAATAATTATTGTTGTTTAATAGTTTAATTTTGAACACTTTATTGAATATTTCCTCGATGGAAAAGGAACAAGAAATTTGCAGTCATAATATAGTTTACTTTGCGAACATTAGTTATATTACCTATATAGTATACTTAATACTATATAGGTTATTTGTAAAATGAGTTCCCCAAAATAAAACGATAACGATACAATAGCTTTATTTTTACAACCGTTTATTACATAATTTACTTTTACTCTTAGAACTAGACGCTCGATAGTTCGCGACCACTACGACCTTGCCGGCGGCAGCGGCGTGCTGCGGTCATGCACTACGGAGTGGCGGGGAGATTGTTCCGTGTGTTGTGTAAGAGGTCGTGTGACAAGTGACTTGTGACGCGTGTCGCGTGACGGGTGGGGTGTGACGAGAGACGTGTGAAGCTGTCGTGTGTCGTGTGACGGGTGGGGTGTGACGAGTGATGTGTGGAGGTGTCGTGTGTCGTGTGTCGTGCAGTACGCGGGAGGGGCGGCGCTCTAGATGTTGGAGATGAAGTGCCACTTGTCCACTGCAACAGAAACACGCGGTCAGTATTAGTATAGGACGGCTGCTGTAGTCTGTCGGGGGTAGTGTACCCACCCTCGTGCGGCAACATCTTGGGCGGCGCGGCGGGCGGCGCGGCGGCCAGAACCGCCGCTGCCTCCGTGTGCGTCACGTGCCCCGGGCTGCCCGACGCGCTGACGTTCATCCTATACACATAATATACAAATTATCAAAAAGCAAGTCGACTTAACAGTCTCTTCATATTTTGCCACCGACTTTAGACGGACGGCGGGTGTTCGTTCGTGACGTGTGTGCGGGTGTGTTGGCGATGATATATTTTAGTTTTCACTTTATATCATTTGCCCTCAGTACGTGACCTGTCGAGGTGAAGGGAGCATATTGTGTCCTAAATATTTTGTGTTAATCGCAATTTTCGTAAACAATGGTGTCTTGTGCTATTAAATGATGTATAATATATGCATGCATAACACTTCATAAACCTAGAGTCCGCGCCACGAAAGAAGTCCGATAGACGCGGCGCGGTGGTCTCATAACTTTGACGACCTCTGTGGCTCAACGGTTAGCGTGTTGACGCTCAAGCCGGAGGTCGCGGGTTCGAATCCCGCCAGGGAAAAAAAAAGTTTCTGTGTTCCTGGGTCATGGATGTGTATTAAATATGTGTATTATATAATACAAATCTTAAATATAAGTATTAATATAAAACGTATTAAATATATGTATTTCCCGTGTCTGGTACCCGTAACACAAGTCTCTTCGTTCAAATGTTTTTGGGGGGATATAAAATGTCATAAGATGAATGTATAGCAGTGGCGAAGAGTCCATATAACCCGATTCCCGTCGGCTTCCCTTAGAAAAATCGAATCTATGGGCCAACGACATTTTTATCTAATAAATATATTACATACTTGATATTTAAAAAAACTTTGAATTCACTAAACGCCTACAAAATTTTATATGCATTAAATTTTTCACTCATTTGAAATAGTTTGAATAAATAACTAAGCGCCTACAAAATTTAATAGGCAATGCAATGTGCAAGCGCAGAACATCTCCGAGAATCAAGCCGATATATTAGCGGGTTACTTCTCCATAGAACAATATTTCATAGTATGCATCTATCCTTTTCATTCCTGTCAACTCATCATCATGTTCGGTCTCGTTCTAACACGCATGAATATACTTGGAAATAACTCGATGCAAAACGGCTTATTACGGAGAAAGGTTAATTAGAAACACGTAGGAGCAAGCGAGAAAGATGAGTCATGACGTAAAGTTGTTATGATACGAATTAAGAATGAATGTAGCGGCATAATACTTTTGCTGGCGCGTAATGCATTTTATTAGGTAGGACTTTATGTAATACGACTTTATTAGGAATGCCTTTAGCGGTATTAAATATGACAGGCGCGTAATACATTTTTATTTTGCTGACTTTTTAGTTTGACATATGGCAGATAACCGCGAATTGTAAACAACTTCTTGTTTGTTTTGTCGAATTTTATTTGTTTTAGTGTTCTAGAAGTGTGCCGTGAATTAAATTAATTTGTATTGTGATTTGTGTGTTATACGTAATCGTGTAGTTATGAATTCACACATAATATGTTCGAAATACTCAAAAAGAGGAGAAGTTGTCGGATTTTGGCATTATGTCAGTGGAAAAGCAGTTATTAGTCAAAATTAAAAGTAAAACCAATTTTTACAACAGCGTTTTATCATATTTTGTTAAAAAAATAGACGAATTGCTTTAGAATACAAATAATTTTAATTAATTATTCAAGTAACTAATTAATTAATTAAAATTAATAATAAAATATTTTTATTCTAAAGCAATTCTTATTATGTGGTCGTATATTATCATAGTGGTCGTAATTTTTATTAATTATTGATTAAATTATTAATTCGTTAATTTATTACTTAATTATCGTAGTGGTCGTAGGTGGAGCTAGTTGTTCTGGGGGTATTAACTAGTTTCAAAAACAAATCAAAACAAAAATCAAAGTAGATTAGAAGTAGATTTTATACTTCGGCTTCCCTTTCGAAAATATTCACCCTTCGCCACTGATGTATAGAATTAATGATCATATTTAGCCATAAATTAGACAAAAATAAGTGACTCTGACATCTAAATGTTTACCTGTCATGGCGATGACATTCATAAACATAGTATTCAACAGGGTTAATAGTGATTTATTCTTTCTTTCTATCTCACAAATTTTTTTTACTTTAGCCTTTAAAGATCACTATACGACCTTCACTTTTTATCCCTTAGCCCTCCATGTTTCACGTAAAACAATTTAAAATCACACAACTTCTTACTCCAGACAGACGTCAAGATGTCAAGCTTATCAAATTTAGATCCCGCTTTGGGCGCAGGACTTCAGTGGCGCGGACTAAACTTCTGCTACTTACAGGAAGTGACAAGTGGAGTCGTATACTCGTTGTTTAGTCTTGCGTTGTCTATTCTCCTGTCTCCGCCGCGCACAGTCTTAGCTATGTGTATTTGGCTAACATTATATTATACTCTACTTGTGTTTATGTCTATCGGATAATCAATAAAAATATGAAAACTTCAAATCCGACAGATGGCTCCGGATATTACTGAATAGGAGCGGACAGGCCGCCGCGGCTTCGCACTCACTTGTTGATGTCCGTCGCTTCCGCCGCCTCGCCCGCCACGAGACTCTTCCAAAACTCGTGAACCTGCGGACGAACACAGATATAGAGAATAGAGATACTACCTCCCAGGGGGATGCGGGGAGCGGTAGGTGTCGTGCTTACCTCGTCTATGACTTTGTGCGCGAAGGCCGCGTCTTTAGCCTCGCCGTCGAAAGCGAACCGGTTGACGGGTTTGCCGTCCGGCACCTTGTAGAGGCGGAACCACTCGACGGTGGCGCGCAGCAGGCCCGGGAAGGCGGCCTCCACGTCGGCCACGTCGTTCAGGCGGGCGGCGGCGGGGTCGCGCGCGTCGATGGCGATGAGCTTCCAGTCAGTCTCGCCCTCGTCGATGAGCGCCAGCGTGCCCAGCACCTTGACGGCCAGCACGTCGCCGCGCGCCGCCACGCGCTGCCCGATCTCGATGACGTCGATGGGGTCGTTGTCGCCGCGAGCGCCCGTGCCCGCGTCCACGTGCCGCGGGTCCTCCCACGTCTGGGGCAGCGCGCCGTAGTTCCAGATGTACCCGTGGTGCGGGAACACGTTGCTCACGAAGCGCAGGGCGCCCTTCTTCACGTCCTGTTTGATGGGGTTGAGCGGCTCGCCCAGGCTGATCTCCATCTTGGCATTGGTCCAGCGCGGCACTTCCACCACCATGTGCGCTAGCCGCTTGTCTTTGTCCGCCCACAACGGGATGTCGTGCAATGGCGAGATAGGGCCGTTCTCATCCTCTGTAAATATTTAACAGACATTAATAATTATAATAAATAATTTTGTAATACATGCTTTGAGTTAAATCAGAAACTGTAAGGTTTTTTACAAAATAAATATTTTAATTCGCAATATACTGAATTCTTAAATTATTTTTATACACAAAAGTTATTGAAACTATACATAATACATTGACATTTCTCGACTCATGACTACTTGTTGTTTTTATAATAAAATCATGACAATTAAAAATATACTTATAGTCCGCGCCACTTATTAAGTCCTGCGACTAATGCCCGAACTATATTTGACAAGATTGACATCTTAACATCTGTTTGGAGTAAGAAGTTGTGATATTTTAAATTGTTTTACGTGAAATATAATGATCATTAAAGTGAAATAATTTTGTGAATTAGAAAGTATAAATAAACAACAATTAACCCTGTTGAATAATATGTTTATAAATGCCACTGCCATGACAGGTAAATTTTAGAGATGCCAGAGTCACTCATTTTTGCCTAATTTATGGTTAAAATATTATCATTAACTCTATACCTACATTTATCTTATGATATTTTATATGAAAATAAATACGAGGTAAAAGAATCGAAACCTTGCTCAGATGAATTATATTTTCAGGTGTTTATGTAAAAAAATACAAACGAAATATTTACAAAAAAATGTTTTATTTTACTAAAACCTGGCAGGGAGATTTTTATTTTGCTGCTATAATATTATTTTTGTCATTATTATCATCATCAGTCTTTATCAATCCACTACTGACTATAGGCCCTACAATTATTAAATTTTTTTACTGTACTAGACTTAGTGGAAAATCATTACACTAGAAATTGGCAACATTGAGTTATGAGACCGCAGAGCCGCGTCTATCGGACTTCTTAAGTGGCGCGGACTCTACATTTAAATTAATCAAATACATCACGTGACATCTCAGATTAATTTACAGCATTACATATAGAAAACAATTAACCAGAAATTGAAAAAAAACAGAGGAAAAAAAAAAGAAAAAAAATCAATGAATGCAAAAAAATACTATAAATAACCATAATACACAAATAACTCAAAATTATGATATTATAAATGTGTATAATGTTCAAAACAGGCATTCACTTTTTGAAAATAATCAGGAATTTTCCTTATTATTTTCAAAGAGTAGATGTAACCATTAAGTTACAAATGTTACATAAAATGTCTTTTTCTCATCTCTTCTAACTTGTTCATTATTAAAGTATACAAGGCTTACCCCTATGGAAATGACAGAGATAATGTCAACAGAATTTATATTGTATTCAGATGCTATGTCTATGATACACATATTTTGTGAAAAATGGCAAGGAAAATGATATAAACCCATGGAATTATAAACTAGTTGCACATAACTCATGAAATAATAAAGTGAAGGTTCGTGTATTATGATAAAAAGTGTCTCTTATAAGAAAGTGTTAATCTTTACTAAGCTAAGGAGCAATATTGACTTTGAATATTGATATTAGTATAAACATACTAATACAAAATATTTTAACTGACTGTATATAGGATCATTGAAAGCAACAGCAAATGCATTTTGAATATTTTTTAATAATTACGGAATTAACTTTTACTTACATAAAATTACAAACATCTAAAAATAATTTTGTGGAATATAAAAAATTATGCTAAACAGTTCACTGTTGATTGTATAGTTTTTTTAAAGGGTATCAATGATGGTCTAGCCAGTACTGTACTCTAACAGTATACTTTATGACAGGTGCTATTCTGCCTAAATATATTGTATTTAAGAAGATTCAATTGTTTTAATCGGACATTCCTGCTGCAAGTACTTTACTTGTACCTAATTTCAAACAGATATTTACATCAGCTATAATTTTCAAAATTTATTATTATTAACATACACATCCTATAAAACTTCTAAGGTGGTTTTTAGGTATGTATCTAACATAATAATTATAAACACTCATAAAGTTGAAGATATAAAATGCATGTCCACATTATTACATTTTTCACTATATTTGCTTGTATAATAAATTGAATACTCAAATACAGTGAAGAATAACATCAAACACTCCCAAGTGCTATTTAATTTAACACAAAGTGCTATTGGATGTTATCATTAACCAATATTATCAGCACCGGCATTTACATAATCAATAATGACAAATCATTACTAATGCACAACTTTATCAGATATAAAATAGGTATATTTATCTTGAATTAAAAGTAATATTTGTAGGAAAAAATAAATGTCAATTATTAAGTTAATATAAACTAGTTTGTAAAGTTGTGTATTTTATTTTGAATTTTATTTTATCATACATTGTTATACCTAAGTTTTGGAACTTTCTATTCTATCTGTTAGTATAATTGTATCCAATCATTAGTTCCAAGCTTTTCATTGAATGCGGCATACAATAAGTTTCATTATTACTATACTATTTGAGTACATAATATTTCATAATTTATTATATATTGACTATTAAGCAATCGGCCTCATGAAAGAGGGGTTCTGGTTCTTCCCTGACCCTTTGTAGTTCCCTAAAATAGGTTTATCTAAATTTATAAGTGCACCTGAACACAGAACCATTACACACGCTGACTGATGAAGAGGAATACAGGAATACATAGGAAACACATCAATGAACTCTCCTCATTAAGGAGGAACCCGTGCCCAGTAGTAGGATATAATATAAGAGTTGAAACTTAACTTATACAAAGTATATGAGATAATCTATATAAAATATTAAAGAGCAATGGAGCCTCATATACAAAAACCATTAAGTAATTAGAATAAATATAAGTTTCTTTTTTAAATATTTTAATCATATAAGATCATTTAATAAATGTTTATTTTAAAATAAATAAAAAAATAGTATACCCGCTTATTCCAACCAAATTATCCAAGTAAAGAATTGATAATGCAACAAGGTTTTAATTTCTAATGACCTTTGATATATTCATTTTTTATTACTGATGACGTTCCTTTAAATTAATTTTTAATTTAGATTTAAAGCAAACATCAGACTTACTAAAATAAACGCGGTATTCAGGCGAAAATGGTGATCCTCTTTCTTCGGCTACGTACATTTTGTTTATTAATGATTTAACCGAGGTTATAATACGTCGTTCAGTGCTTATGTGGACCCCTGTACCCGGTTTACACAGCTGTTTAATAAATGACGGACCCCAAGGAAACACTGTGCGAACTCGTGTTAATGACATTATTCGACTTTGACAATGACAACTGACAAGTGTTTAATAAAAGTTTGTTTTTTTTTTTTTAATTATAGAGGAGAGCATTTACTATTAAAGATACAGCCTATTAATTATTCTTTTTATATCTAGAAAAAAACGAGGAGCGTTACTGTAAATAAATATGGTATATTATTCAAACAATGCCTTCCTAGTTATTTTATTTTCATGTTGCTTTTAATATAAATATAAACAGGACTGAAAATATTCTAAGCGTGTATAATACAAATAACGGAGTTTCTCTATTTTCCATGATAATATCTGTTAGCAGTTTCCAGGAAATAAATAAAGGTAGTATCCATAGTCCACACAATAAATTTAGTATGCTGTGATAGTACAATGGAAAAGGCCACGGCGCGTCGCTATCATGCCGTGACGATGCTATGCTACTATGAGTCGATTCTCATTTTGCTACGTGTGGCGCTGCTACGTCTGAGTGAGATCTGTCTTTTAGTTTAGATTTTTATAAAAGTTAAAAAAAAGTAACATAAAAATATAATGTCCCATTGCTAGGCACGGTCCTCCTCCGGTAATCATTCGAGGAGGGTCGAGAAGAGATAATGGTGCAGTAGGTATGGGCTCTGCCTCTTTAGCGAGTGATTCCGGGTTCGATACTGACCCACAATGATGCTTTGAAATGGGTTTTCATTAATTTCTAGATTTTTAATAATAAAAAATAATAATAATTAAAATAAAAATAAACAACTGTAATAGGTGTATTAATGTACCAATTACAATATCATCGTTTACCAGAACGTAATAGCTCTCGTTTATATTAACGCTAAAGGACTACATATTATATTAAAGCAAATGTATGCGTAATAATTATTAAGTTTATCTTTTGAGTTATAAATTTATAGTTAAGTATACATAATATTATCATGGTTCTTAGTTAGTAGTTGTGTAGCGAATGACCGCATCGTAAACAGGAGAGACCGGTGTCGCGGAAGATGTGTGCGCCGCGCGACGGTTACGGTTAGCAAATAGCAATCAGCATCGATCGAGTCAAGCAACGGCGACGCAGCGGCGCGCCGCCTCGTCTCCCGCGCCCGCCGTCTCGCCGCGCTCCCCGGACGCCCCGCTCCCCGGACGCCCTGCGAGATGCAGCCAGCAGCGGCCGCGGCGGCACGGAGCGGGGGATGAACGCGGGGGGTGGCGGGATACCGGTCGAGCCTTCGCGCAAACAATATGCATACAGAGGTGCCACTTCGTACTACGCTTCATTGCATTCACTTTAAAACAAAACCATACTTTCACTGAGTGATAAATAATGATTTGTAGCTTGTTTACCAGTCAGATTAACGCTCGGTTTCGGAAAGGCTGATCAAAGCAAAAAAATTTCGTAGTATCAAATTACTCTATGGCAAAAATTAACAAATCAACTGTCAAGTCTCTTTTTAAACTTTGGTACCAGGGGGGGTCACATGGCCGTGGTAAAGTCTTGACTTTTGACTAGACTATATGTTCAACTAGCTGTTACCCGCAGCTTCGCCCGCGTGAACTTAGGTTTACGAATTTATCATGTTTGATGACAATCATTTTCCATTTCAATAATGACTAAGTTTTTGTATTAAAATGGATATATGTTATCTTGAACATAAAGACATATTATATTCCTATGCAGACTTTCTGCATGCATATTTACTATTTAGGATACTATGACATATTACACTGCCCTCTCAAATCACGGCAACACGATTTATTTTCTTGCGTATTATTTTGATATTGCCATATCTTCTAAAGTATTTATTTAATTTGCATGATGTAAAGGGTAAAAATAATCTTCATTATGTGCTCCAGCTAATTAACTGATTTAAAATGATAAGGATTCATACCGTATTTTTGTAAATAACTTTCAAATTATCGCGTTATAATTGTCCATTTTTTAAAGTAATAAGTGGATATAGTATGATATCCCTAAGAGATAGATATATGCCATCGCGGACTTTTTTGTAGACCTATTTAAGACACACAATTCCACTATATATTATTTTGATATATCTCAAAGGGTTAAGGCAGCGTTTTCGTTGGAAACTCCCTAACGGCCTATTTTTTTCCGACACCTCCAACAATTATTGTTATATCTTAGCCAATGTATATAAAAACTTAATAAATTATGTACATAAACCTTCCCCTTGAATTGTCATATCCATTTAAAAAAACCGCATCAAAATCCGTTGCGTAGTTTTAAAGATTGAAGCGTACAAAGGGATATAGGGACAGAAAAAGCGACTTTGTTTTATAATATGTAGTGATGATGATTAGTGGTCCACCTTAGTTCTGGAACCAGCCCAGGGGAGTCATGGCGGTCATGACCAATTATATAATGGATGGATTGGATGCGGGTGGCAAGAAATCGGTTATCTTGGCGTTCATTGAGGGAGGCCTATGTCAGTAGTAGTAGAAAGCTAACTTTATTATATATAGATAGTTACTATACTATACTATACTTTATAGATAGTTGAGTTTTAAAGAACACAAATTCGTCATATTACCGCGGATTCCGCTTTCGAGATTCGAAAACGATCTTACAGAATAGCCCTACTGTTCTGGTTTAGCCACGTGTTTTTTCAGTCCTCGGTTTCGGTATAAGTAATAAGTATGTAACGATGTTAGTAAATTCATAATCTGATTCTGGGCTGTGTACATGAATGAGCAAAGTGTTCACTGATCGGTTTTGTTAATACCTACTTATACAAGTGTACAAGGAAAGCATCAACTAAAACTTCATTACAATATAGGAAAATAGAAGAAAGTGTTGCGGCCATAGAGATTTATTAGTATTATTTTATATGGTTTGGCCTTATTGGATAGCGCGTGTCTCTGGGAGTGTGTCACGTGGTATGTATTGAAGTGCTAGCCAGGTAGCGCGCGGGTGAAGGGCGACTGCGGCGCGGCGGTGCGGTAGTGCCGAGCGCGAGGAGAGCTCTCGCGGACGCGGTGTGCGTGTGTGTGTGCGTCGGTGATACGTGCTGTGCTGCGATGCGGTCGGGCGTGCTGCTGGGCGCGGCAGCGCTGCTGGTGCTGGCCGCGGCCGAGCGTCGCCTCGATCAGGACTTCGAGTTCGACGACGCGCCGGTATCCACACCACACTACTGCACCAGCCAGCCTTCCATCCACCAACCTATACCAGCGCTCAACGTTCGCCGCGAAAAGAACGTCAGGGCGACTCACATAAAAATTTTAGTTTCCAAATTGAGATTAGAACGCGACCGACCGCTTACACTTTGATTCCTCTCTTTTTTCCTTTAAATATTAAAGTATTTTGTGTTCTTAGTTACTAAACAGTTATATTATAAAGAAGTAGGTCAATGATGATAAAATGTGAGCACATAGGGGTGCGTTTACATTAAAGTAAAAAGGTTTTGCCACGGCGAAGATAAATGATTTGTTTATTGATTTAATATTTGGAACAATCGTCGCATCGATCGTTTTACATATTTTATCATTGTTTACAGTTTTCGTAGAAAAGGAGAACAGAAATCGTTGGATAAACTCCAAAAGAGACAATAATAAGTCAGCCTATGGCCTGTATCATGTAGCTATGTCTCCAGAGGGCCCACGATTTACGAACACTTTATAAATAATAGTTTAAAATTTTATTTTTAAAGAAGTAATAATTATTCCGAAATTCTGTGAAATAACTGGAGCAACCATCCAGGGCCGGATTTAGACGTCAGGAAGCCTCGGGGCAACGAAGGAGTGGAGGCCCTTTTCGCAGTCGAGTTTTTTTCAATAAATAATTTATTGTGAAACCAAGTAGATTTTTTAAATTTGTTATTTTGATATTTTACTGACCGCCTAATTAGAGTGAACAAATATACCTACTTAGATCGATTTCTGTTAATATTTAAGAACATTATAATAATGTTTACACATAATACTGTAGGCAAAGGTAAGACAGCGGAAAAACATATCAAAGGAAAAGTTGTTTACTGAGGCTTACTAGTCGGGATTTGACCCGGTTGTCCACCCCTAAATCCGGCCCTGCCTCCAACGAAACATTTGCATGGTGATCTGAGTCCTCGTCGATATTTTTGAAGGTCATCTATATTCTATAGCCCTTAGAAACGTCATATTATAGAAATTTAAAATTCCCTTATTCAGCAGGGCTGCAGCTATCGCTGCACAAGGCTGATATTCCACTAACCTAATATGTTTGTCCAATATTTGATTTCTTTGTCGAGGAATGCGGAGTTAGTTCATGTCGTGCTATTATTATTATTAAATTATGGTTTATTTCCGCCCACTGTTAAACATAGGTTACACAGGCCTCCCTCAATGAACCCCAAGACGACCGATCCCTTGCCACTCGCATCCAACATGGAACGGCTGCTGCACGGAGATCGTCTAACCATCTGGTCAATAGACGGCCAACACCTTGTCAACCTAAACACGGTCTCTCCTCTTGAACTCCTCTCCACAGTGGCCCATCGGCCATCCGTTCTCCTGTTCATCCATATGCATTTAGTAAAAAGCAGTTAAAGTTTCAATCCATATACCTACGTCCCACTCCCACTGTTTGGCACGAGTCTCCTCCTCGAAAATCTGGCGAGGGGGGTAATGAGCCATGGTTCACCGATACGCTGGCCCATTGCGGGTTGGTGAACTTCACATACCTTTCAATTCGAAGACTTTCAATATAATCATCCAAGACAAGTGGCACAAACGCTAAATGTATAGAATCTTACTTCACTACATATTATAAAACAAAGTCGCTTTTTCTGTCCCTATATCCCTTTGTACGCTTAAATCTTTAAAACAACGGATTTTGATGCGATTTTTTTAAATGGATAGGACAATTCAAGGGGAAGGTTTATGTACATAATTTATTAAGTTTTTATATACATTGGCTAAGATATAACAATAATTGTTGGAGGGGTCGGAAAAAATAGGCCGCTTGGGAGTTTTCAACGAAAACGCTGCCTAAACCCTTTGAGATATAACAAAATAATGTATGGTGGAATTGTGTATCTTAAATAGGCCTACAAAAAGTCCGCGATAGCATATGTCTTACTCTAAAGGATATCATACTATATCCATTTAGTACTATAAAAAAAGGGGCAATTATAACGCGATAATTTGAAAGTTATTTACACAAATACGGTATCAATCCTTATCATTTTAAATCAGTTAATTAGTTTGAGCACTTCAGGAAGATTATTTTTCCCTTTTACATAATGCAAATTAAATGAATACTTTAGGAGATATGGCAAAATCAAAATAAAAGGCAAGAAAATAAATCGTGTTGCCGTGTATCGAACGGGCGTTTGTAATAGTATCCTAAATATGCCTACAGAAAGTCTGCAAAGGGATGTCTTTATGTGCAAGATAACATATATGTATATCCATTTTAATACAAAAATTATGTCATTATTAAAATAGAAAATGATCATCATCAGACATGATAAATCTGTAAATCTAAGTTCACGCGGACGAAGCTGGGGGTTAACAGCTAGTATATTATAATCGTGAAAGTTTTTAAGTATGGATGGATGTTTTTGATGATTTGTTACTCTTTCAAGTAAAAGCTTATCCAATAACACATAGGTAGGCTATAATTTATCACCGTACTCCCACGGGAACGGGAAGTACGCGGGTGAAACCGCGGGGCGCTACTAGTGGAATATAATACTTATTGTATGGGAATGACACTGGATGTCAAATTACATGTACTTAGTTATATATTTGTTTAGCGTTTGTGCCACTTGTCTAGAGGGGCTGGAATGCGGGTCTCCTCACGATGCTTTCCTTCAGTTTGTTAAACTTCTGACCTGGTTTGAAAAATTCTGTCACCAATAGAAAGCCACATTATCGGCGAGTAACGTAGGCTTAGTTATATTTTAAAAATATAAATAGAGATCCCTACTTAAATTGAAAAAAAAACCAAGTCAAGGTATTACAATTTGGCCGATAAAAGATATAATTTCGCATGCGCTGTGAAAATAAAAGATAAAATAAAAGATCAAATCAGGGCGAGCGCAAGAGTGCAGACGGTTCCCCGCTAGGTCTCCGTCTCGAGACAAAAAAACGTAAAAAACAGCAGCAAGTTGTATTCGAGAGTAACGAGAGACACGAGGGTGTACAGCCGCAATAATCACTTCCAGTCATAATATTTTTCTGTGATGAATCCTCCTTATACCGGAACCGCACGCTTGCCGAGGCTTGGAAAGCCTTCACAAATTCAAACGTGTGGATACAGCGTTTGTCTTGGCTTGCGTAGGTTTGCAAGGGATTGTGGCCGATCCGACGAGTGTCGGTATTGTGCACAAGCCAAAGGGAACAAAAGAGAATTTGCCGCAAGCACTTGCGAGGCGTCCACATGCTTCTGACTTGTGGAGGCTTGGAGCTTTCGGCAAGCCACAAACGTGCGGATCCGGTATAAGGAATTTCCTCGGCTGTCTATAGCCTGTATCATCAGACCCGTTATGGTTTTCATCAAGTTTTCATCAATACAAATTATTCAGGCCAAATAAATTAAAGCCCAGGCTGCGGGTAGTGTTACCGAGCAAGTAGCAACACATGAATCAATTGCCCCGGGGCCTGGGTAGTTCCAGCAAGCCGATGTTGATGGGCGAGGTCGGCGGCACAGCGTGGACGTCTCAATTCATCGACCACATTGTCTAGCGAGTAACGTGGCTTTTCAAACGTTTTCAGGAGGCGCAGTGGGGCGGGGGCGGGGGCGGGGGCGCCAGGCGCGCGCGCCGCTACACCTACGAGCCGCACAGTGAGTACCGTCCGCTACCGCCAGGCGCCGTCATCGCCGTCAGCGGCCGTTCGCGAGCCATACTAATCTACCCTAATATTATAAAGAGGAAAACTTTGTTTGTTTGTTTGTTTGGTTGTAATGAATAGGCTCAAAAAGTAATGGACCGATTTCAATAATTCTTTCACCATTCGAAAGCTACATTATCCACGAGTAACATAGGCTAAATTTTATTCTGGAAAAAAATATTTGGGTTTTTCGGACACAAGGTGTAAAAATTCAACCAGAAAAGTTAATTATTTTGCGTACGCTGCCTAAACTATAAAAGATAGAACCATAGAATGTTCTAATTAATTGTAGATGTTATAATTATCTACAAAAAAGTCCGCGACACGTTATACCTATCTATGTCGAGTGAGGCACAATAACCATTTATTAATTTATAATTTTGAATTTTTTTTGGACTACATTTAAACGCGTAGAATGATTAAAATTGAACTTTCGGTGTTGAAGTTATGGCGAAATCTATCTATACTATAATCTACATCTACACTAATATTATAAAGAGAAAGGATTTGTACCTATTTTTGTATGAATAGGCTCAAAAAATACTGGGCTGATTTCAAAAATTCTTTCACCATTTGAAAGCTACATTATCCACGAGTAACATAGGCTAAATTTTATTCTGGAAAAAAATAGGGTTCCGTAAGATATTTGGGTTCTTCTGACACAAGGTGTAAAAAATCAACCAGAAAAGTTACTTATTTTGCGTACTATTCCCGTTGTAAATCTTAGTTAACGCAGGCGAAGCTGCGGGCAACAGCTAGTAATATTATAAAGAGGAAAACTTTGTTTGTTTGGTTGTAATGAATAGGCTCAAAAAGTACTCGACCGATTTCAAAAATTCTTTCACCATTTGAAAATTACATTATCTACGAGTAACATAGGTTAAATTTTATTCTGAAAAAAAAAGGGTTCCGTAAGATATTTGGGTTTTTCGGACACAAGGTGTAAAAAATCATCCAGAAAAGTTACTTATTTTGCGTACTAAGATCCCGTTGTAAATCTTAGTTAACGCAGGCGAAGCTGCGGGCAACAGCTAGTCTAATATATAATATTCTCGTGTCACGGGTGCGTGATTGAACTACTCCGAAACGGCTCGACCGATTTTTATGAAATTTTATATGTATATTCATTAGGTCTGAGAATCGGCCAACATCTATTTTTCATCCCCCTAAATGTTAAGGGTAGTTGACCACTAGTTTTATTATTGGAGTTTACTCCTTAAGAATCGATTTTCATATATAAGGCGCCCGGTATGAGAAAAATCCGAGGGGTAAAACCAACTGAACTAACGAAAAAGTGTCACGTTTTTGGTGCGCACCTTTAGTGCGCAACTTTCTAATTTAGCTGTGAGTGTATTGAGACGTACATAGGGTATGCTGTATAGGCGACTATACCTATATACTATATGTTATTGGGCATGTTTGTTTCTATTAGTGTCGATGTATTTATATTGCTATTTTTTTTTGTTATAAATATCAATAATTAACATTGTAATTGTGAAGTTATTTTTGCGTATGGTTAGATACTCGTACTTGAGGAGTAAACTCCAGTCGTGCGTCGGAGCTGACACACACACATTTAATTTTTTATTTTGTTTTTTTTTGTGATACAGCATACAAAAATACATACAAGCCTAAATTTCACCCTTCTACGATCAACACCTATTTTTTAATAGCGATATTAGTACTTCTGGCGGAACGAAGTCTGCCGGGCAGCTAGTAATTTGTATAATATAATATGAACCTGATATTGTAACGAATATCCGTGCTACCCTGTCTAATCATTGCTTGACTGTGCCAAAAGGAAGTTATGTTTTACGAGTGTGTGTATGTTTGTTTATTGTCACTGTAATATATATATACACGGGCGTCGCGTCGCGTCGCTGCTCGGATAAGTGATAGCCAACTTGTTTCTGTGTTGTGCAGACCCGCTGTGCCGCACGCTCGTGTGTAAGAAGCGCGAGGTGTGCCTGTTGCGGGACTCCTACACCGCGCTCTGCGCCACTAAGAAGGACGTGCTGCGACGCGGGTGAGTGCCCCCGCCAGTGAGTGGCAGCAGACGCTGGTCGCTGGCGCACAACTCAAAAAGATCGCAAGAAAAATTTGCTCGAATATCGTTCTTGTCCCCTCGAAAGAATTGCAAACTGCAAAGTTTGTGTTAGAAGTCAGAATTACATATAATTAAAATATTGGTTGTCGAATCTGTAAAGTCGGTTTATGGACGGTGGTTTGATGTGACAACATCAAACATTACAGTAGTATAACCCGAGTAAAATAAGTTATATATACTTAATTATATATATTTCATATATAATTATATACGAAAAATGGCCCTATATAGAAGTATATATAAATATATATATAGTTATATATAATTATATATAGTCTATATATAATTATATATACTTAAGGTCAATGTGGGGAAGTCCGGCATACTTTTCTGAAATTTAACTTTGAATGAACTTATTGAATCGATATACGCATTCTAAAGTAACTTGTGTCGTCGGAAATTATAGGTAATATATTCATTTACTTGTGATGGTTGAAAATATAATTAATTGCTATAGTTTTAAGATTTATGTGATATTTTTTAAAAATCGGCGTGTAGACGGACTTCCCTTGCAGTTTGAGGTTAGGCCGTCTAGTAGTCATAAAACCATAATTCGTATCCGTTAATATCGTATTCATAACCAATATGTACGAAAACAGTTTCTAGCAGTGATGCATAACTGGCATTGAAATATGTATTTTATAAATTTGTGTTTAAGGCTTACATTTCAAAGATAATTAACTTTTTTGCATTTTAGGGCAAGTTCGGCATATCCTTGGTGACAGGGGATTCAAACATTTTCAATAAAAATGTAGCGATTTTTTTGGGATATAAAATACAAATTAAAAATATAAATCTTTATTTGTAAAAAATAATTAATTGAAAATTATTAGTGACTGCAAAATCAACAATTACCTTCCCTCATTCACCATCATTTATGGGGTTAAAAATTTCCAAAATATTTTTGCATACCTGCTTCGGTAGCCTACATTAGCTTAAACTATACATAAATAATATTACGAGTATGTTAGGCCTGTTAGAAATGACGTGACTATTTCTCGTATATTTCTTTATTTCGTATTTTAACGTGCAGCTCCAAAGGTTGACAATCTGCAATTTAGGCAAGCCGGACTTACCTTATGCATGCCAGACGGACTTCCCAACTATAGCATGTTCAGGTTAGAAATTTGTAGCAGCAGATAATTTCTAAATTAAAGCGATATAAATGAATTCATATAGAGAAATAAGTATATGAATCATTACATGACTAACGTAAACCTAGAAACTCCATAAACTCCTTTGATTTTCTAGTTCTTTTAATTTTTTTTGAAAAGATGTTGCACTCCAACTTCAAATGCAAAAAGCAACAAAAAAAGTCCGATTGATTTCTTTCAACATAATGATGTTAGCGACATCTACGATTCTCAGTTCGAGCTGGCTTCGTAATACTGTTTTATATACCGAGCCACAATAAACTAGTCGTTCAAATACGGGAGTTATTACTGCTAGACGGACTTACCTCTCAGACGGACTTACCCACATTGACCTTATATATAATTATATATAGTTATATAGGGCCATATATAGTTATATAGGGCCATTTTTCATATATAATTCTGTGTTAGTGTTAGGTATCAATTGTTGGTTTTCAAATGGTTTATTTTGCTTTATCAAAAAAAAAGCAGTCAAATAAGATTATAACTAAAGGGCTAATGGTAATTAGGCCATTTGCCAGTTATTGTGTTATAATCTTCTTGATAATTTCTTATTTCTTCATTGTCTTAGCTACTAGAACCTATAGCGCGATCTATCTTTACTAGCATCGCCATCTAGCGAAACAGTTGCACAACTACAAAAACAATATATCTTTTTTTTTAACAGCAAGTAGTTATAGTAAATAAATATAAATTTAAGAATGATTAGTGCAGAGTACTTACCTAATAATTTAATTTAAATAATTCATGTTATGTTAAATCTATATATCTTCTAATATATAAAATTTCCCTGTCACAATGTTAGTTACCGTACTCCTCCGAAACGGCTTGACCGATCTTTATGAAATTTTATATGCATATTCAGTAGGTCTGAGAATCGGCCAACATCTATCATACCCCTAAGTGATAGGGGTTGTTCACCCTTAAAATTTTTTTGTTAATTTTTGGACGAATTTTTTTGTTTTTATTTTTTTATGATACAGCATACAAAAATATATACAACCCTAAATTTTCACCCTTCTACGATCAACCCCTATTTTGTAATTGCAATTTTAATATTGGCAGAACGAAGTCTGTCAGGACGGCTAGTTTTTATATATAATTATATATAGTTATATGTAATCATATATTATTATATATAACTATATATACATTATATATAGTTATATGTAATAATATATAAATATATATAGATTATATATGATTCTATAGAATCATATATATATTTTTTTTACCCGGAAATACACATTTGAATACACAGAATAGTGGAAGAGATAGAGATAGATGCAGCACGAACCGAACTGAGTCGTTAGGTCGAGCCGATCATGCCTCTCTGTCGGTCGTGCCGCAGTCCCCCTATTGTGGAGAATTTGGTCTTGCCGGGACCAGTCTGTCACTGAGGGTTTCCCGTTGCCTGCGATCCTGGTCCCTCAGATATAGCGGCTGAAGGCTCACGCAGCGGTTTTAGTGGGGTAGTGCACCCAATGCGAGTCCCCACACACGCCAGCGCGACCTACCGAAGGCCCTGGTAGGGTTTTTTTAATATTTTTTTGTAGTATCGCATAATATACTACATAATATTATATTCACATGCATGTAGCAAAAATCGGTTGTTTTAATATTACAAACAGATACTCCGATTTTATTTAGGTATAATAATAATAGTATTATTATACGGGAAGTAATTAAATGAACGGCAATTATAAAATTTGCTGGGTAATATGCCGTCCAAAAATAATTTCAGCCAACCAGAATGACACAAAATTGCTGATTTTAAAATATTTGCTGAACATAAGACGCCGCTCAATTAGTTATTTCTGCTACCAGATTATATTTTTCTGCTCACAAAAATACGAATATTATGCTAGCCATTTAAATAACACCCTTATTATACTTACTTAATATTATGTAGGTACTCAGATTAATTTTACGAAATAAAAACGAATGCAACTACGCGAGCGTTCAGTCCTCTATTAGTAGGTGTAACAGAGGTCTTCACGTAGTTGAATCTAAAATATAAAGTCGCGATTCGCGAATTATAAAATGTTCGTAAAGTTCACGCACAAAACAATTTCAGAGACATCATAGTGGCGAGCGTAGCGGGTGCGGGGGGCGCGGCGGCCGCGGCGGGGGGCGGTGCGGCGGAGCGCGGCGACGACGAGGACGTGTTCTACGAGGCACGCGCGGGCGGCCGGGGGACGGCCGGTGCAGGGGGCGCGGCGGGGCGGTGCGCGGGCTGCGGCGGTGCGGCGCGGGCGGCGTTCCTGTGCGGCTCCGACAACCGGACCTACTCGTCGCTGTGCCGTCTCGACCTGCACAACTGCGTCCGTCGCACGCGCCCGCCCGTGCACCTCGCCTGCCGCGGGTTCTGTCCCTGTAGCGAGGCAAGTGCCACGGCTGACACCGACTTGTGTGTGCGAATGAGAGTAGTCAGTAGTGACGGAGGTGTTTTGCAGGAGCGGCGACGGCGGCCGGCGGTGGATGTTGCGGAGGAGCGCTCTTACCATCGACAGACAAAAGGTATTTAGTTATCATACAATCAATGTCTGAGTATGTTCTGTTTCTCGATATTTGGTATCTCTGATCACTGCAGAACGTGTTCTATGTCAACCTTGAGTCACCAGACACATAAATGGTTCATTGTACTCATGGTACACTGGTTAGTCGCACGTCATGGGCGAGTTGCGACTAACGGTTGCCAGTACGAATCAATGGGCATGCTAATGCGGCTGGTCACTTAAAGTCTCTGACGAGAAGCGGATACACATGGCGGAAATGGGTAATTCAACACATAAAGAGTTAGCATTTAAAGCACAAAAGAGATGTATCAGATCTATGTTTAAACTTAATTATACTGATAGTTGCAAGCCATTTTTTAAGAAATATAGAATTCTAACACTTCCGTCACTATACATTTTGGAAAGCGCTATGTTTGTTAAAAATAATAGTAATTTATTTAGTCGTATCTCTGATATTGTAATTCGAAATAGAAGAGATAACAGTAGAATATGTTTACAAAAATGTAAAACAACATTAATGAATAAAAGTATATATTGTATGGCTCCGAAGATCTTTAATAAATTACCAATGACTTGGAGAGACTTAAATGCCGACAAATTTAAGAAAAATATAATAAATTTACTTTTGGACCGGGTGTATTATAATGTTACTGACTTTTTAAATGATAAAATTCCATAATTTATATAAGTACTTACTCTATAATTTGACATTTTTCTATCTTGACTTTAGTAAAATTATATTTTAAATTGTGTTAAATATTCTATTATATGACTTAGACTGATTGTGTACCTAATATTGACTTTGCAACATATTTGTAAGCCTAAAAGGCAGACCATAGAGAAACATTTAATTAATATTCAAACTGTACCATCATTTCACCTATGTGTCACAAATAAATATATTATTATTATTATTATTATTATGCCTATATGAGGAAGGATACATAATATGAGGAAGCCATAAAGTAGCACTGGCGCCGGTAAAGATTAAAGCGACCGACTTATATAATACTGTCATAACACGATCGAATCGCTCTTGCTCTCATGAAAGTGATCATGTGATACGTGGACAATGGAAATGTAAGCGAAAGGTATTGGGGTAGGTGAAGACCGAAGAAGCTATGGAGGGATGGGATTAAGAGAGATATGGAGGAGTGTCTTCACACTTCATTTTTACCACAGAATGCTGTAATAGTAAACGGTGCAATGCTGTCATGTTTCTAAAAATTATGAAGAAATGCATCGGCGCATGTGTGTTACAGGGGCGGAGGCCTGCGCACTCGACAAGATGGCGGACCGGTTGCTAGACTGGTTCTCCGTGCTGATGGACGAGGCCACCGGCACCGCGCCACCACCAGACGGTATGCACCCTCCACCCCTCGGCCAAGCATCGCTCGTCCGCCAGCCCTTAACGAGTAACGAGTCACGACACCTCTCCCACAGGTTTCCCGCGGGGCTGCAAGCCGGAGGTGCGCTGGATGTTCGAGCATCTTGACGTGGGTGGCGACGGCTACCTCTCGCCCGCCGACCTCTACTCGTTGAGTGAGTTTCGCCCGGTTTACACTGATATTATGCTATATTGCATGTCGGATCGTCAGGCAAGTGTTTATCCGCCATGATGTCGTGCTCAGGACACGACGAGCGCGAGCGCTGCCTGCGGCCGTTCCTGTCGTCGTGCGGAGGGGGCGGGGCGGCGGGCGGGGGCGTGTCGCGCGGGGCGTGGTGCGGCTGTCTGCGGCGCGCCGCCCGGCCGTGCGCGGCGCTCGCCCGAGCACACCCCGCGCCGCAGCCCGGTGACTATTTACATTACGATATTTTTCCGTTTTGTTAAGTCAATCCAATCAATGTTGTTAAGTTGTTGCTAAAGTAGGCGCGTGTAAATGTAGGCGCGTACGTGCCGGCGTGTGACGCGCGCGGCTTCTACCGGCCGCGGCAGTGCCACAGCGCCCTGGGCGTCTGCTGGTGCGTGGATGCCCACGGCGTCGAGCGGCCCGGCTCTCGCACCAAAGGCGCGCCGCTGTGTCCCGGTACGACCGACCACTTTATTTTAAGTAGCAGTAGTACTTATTCTATTTAAAAAAAATATATTTCATATATTGCAGGGGAAGAGGAGTCTGAGAATAGCGTAAGCTTGGACGGCGAGGCGGGGGAGGAAGCGGAGGCGGCGGCGGGAGGGGGCGGCGGGCCGGACGACGAGGACGCCGGCGGCAGCGGCGACGGCCAACTGCACTTCTAGCCTCAGAGGAGCCACTGAGTAACTAGTAAGGCGTCGTTGACCTTGACATTGTACCACTCCTGGCAATAGAAAGTTATTGTACCTATAATACTTATGAATTAAGTATACTAAAGTGCAAAGTAAATCGTAAAACATAAATTCCATTGAAAATTATAACATTTGTCTGTGAAATTAAAGATTGCTATTCAAGTATATTACACCCGACTTATAAGAAAAAGTAAAAAAATAATAATAAATATTTGCGTTTAATAAGACCAGCTTTAGAATTTTTGACCGTGTACTTTTCGCTATTGTAGGTAAGCAGAGTAACTTAACTACGTGCATGAAATTTTGATATGTTATTTCTCCTATGGATTTTAATTCTAAAGAAGTGTCCTTTTTATTTTTATCAATTTTATCTTATATTATACCGGGTGTATTTGGAACGCTTTGAAAGATTTTAGCCTAATAATATACTATTAACCCTTAACCACTGACGTGTTTTTACAAACATTAACACTGACATACGTCTGAGAGACGTACATAATTTTTGTAGCCCCCCCATACGGTAGATTTTCAGATAAACATTGGTATTATAATTATATCCTCTAACCCAAAGTGTTTTCTATTATGTTAAATAAAAAAACAGCTTTATTCTATGAAAATATTGATTTTTATATCTAAATTACAAAATATCTAAAATTTCAACATGAACAAAAATAGTCTCTCTTCTTATGACGTAAAAACTTAACTTATCAGGCTTGCATGATCACAATAATGTTAGTATTCAAAAATATAGATAACATTCTTCTAATTTAAATAAAAAAACAATGGCACTTCTTAACAAAAAAAAAAAATAACGTAGGTTGAGAACACTGCAAACATACAGGTTTCTTACGTACGTGACATAAGTATTAAGTAATAAGTTTTCCTATGTTGTTGTTTGAAACATATTTTTACGGACGTTCAGGCAATTATTTTCCTGTGCTCTATGATCATGAGGTGTTGTATCCATACCAAGAATACGAGTGAGGAGTCCCTTGAGCTCCAATAAAAGCTGAGGCACATTCACTCGTCTTTCTAGATGTGGTCGAACTAAGCTACAGGCAACATTTTTCGTAAAAACCAATTTATCTTCTCGTTTATAATTTGACAGAATAAAAGCGTTTACAGCTGCAAAGTCGATTATTCTATAGAATATTACCAATGGCCATCGTCTGGAACGCCTGGAGCAAGAGTATTTGGCGCAAGATTAGGAAATAAAAACTTACACTAACGCTGACGATACGTCTCCCAGACGTAATGACGCAAATATTTACCTATAAGAGGCGTGCTCCACGACCGCACACCCCCGTCACCCGCGCGTCACAGGATGCTAGGAAGGTACAGGACCCGAGAAGTTCGTGTGCGCAAGCAAAAAAAAGTTATGATGTTTTTAAGTGCGCTCGTACGTCTCTCAGACGTACGTCAGTGGTTAAGGGTTAATATACAATATAATGCATACAACCATTTATCTCAGAAACGTTTTTATAAGAAAATTTTGGACTTATGTATTTTGCATTCCCGCGATGCGTCATCTGGTTGAATCAGTCATTTGATTGTATCACTAACGCGTTAATCAAATGACGACATTTAATTGAATGACTAAAGGACAACTCATCAAGTTGTTGAATGTAACCTTCAACGTCTTGACTGAATGTCATTTAGCATTGTCGTTGAATGGGATGACATATTATGCAATATGCATCCACACAATGAACTCATGCTGACCGCGAGTCGCGCGCGTTACGGGAGTTCGTTCATCTCGCACGGCGATACATAATATTACTAACAGACGATCGAATTGGTACGGACCGGACAGCGGACTTGGTACGGCGTACCAGATCCGCTAGTCACAACAGACGGCCGGATCTCGCACTAACCGTGTGGCGTACACACAGGTCAGACGTCATGCCTCCGACGTTATCCAAGCGCGCTAAAATTGCGATTCTCGTTGCGGCAACAGTAATGCCGCCACAAACATCACGAAAAAAAAGAAAGGAGTGGGCAAAAATATATTTAAAAAATCATGATGAATTTAGTCACATGAAGTTAATCAAATCGCTTGATTGCGAAGACTTTTTACTTGCGACTAGATCTAGGCTCTTAAATTTGGTTAAACCCCTAATCACGAAAACTGATACTGTGATGAGATGAGAAATGAGCACAGAAAGTGTCAAGTGCTAAAACATCGACTAGAACTTCGCCAAAGAATTCAGACGTCCATAGAAAAACAGTTCTTATGAGCACTTTGAGGATAAACTCTGCGATGTAAACGCCCGCTTGGCGGTGTGACGAGAGGGACACCGCGGTGTCCCCAGCATATGAGCCTATGAGAGCGAGCGAGTGCGAACTGGAGACACGTCCTCAATAAAGACGGCACAAAAAATCCTTATGAATTGTGCTTCTATATACGTCTGAATTCTTTGACTTCGCGTTCTGTTAGAACTTCCGCCAGAGTGCGAACATGCGCTGACGCACGTCCTACCTCCAGAAGGTTTTGAACGCGACTGCCGTGCGTTTGTCCGGTCCGAGCGTACACACCAGCGGCTTTGGTACGGAGCGGACCAAATCCGATGCGCAAACCATCGGAACGAGCGGACACGAAATAATAATAATAATGTTCGGCAGACAGCTCTCTAGACGAACGGATTTGGTATGGAGCGTACCGAATCCGCTGTCCGGCTCGTACCAAATTCGATCGTCTGTTAGTACTATAAGTCAGCAGTTGCAGTCCTGCCGGCATAGTATGCAATAAACAAACGACATTGCAGTTTTTTTCAAAAAAGGATTATTTTTAAGCATTATTATCAAATATCTGTAATCTGTATCATTATATTTACCAAACCGGATTATACAAAAAGTAAAGTAAAAAGAAGTTAAAAGAGCAAACAAAAAAAAACTCTTCCGCGTTTTTACACGCTTTTTATTAGCTTCACTTGTATGTCAGTTTGTCAGTTTGTCAGTATGTCAGTATGTAACTCTCCGTGGGTAATCTGCGCGCCTGCGGCCTTCCTTGGTTCCGGTAGCCGTTTCTCAGGCTCCCTCTCCGAAATCGAACTCTGATTCCCCGTATTTATAATATTTATAAATAATTACTAAAAAGTAAAAAATAAATAATAGTTAAAAAAAAACTAAAAACACGCTTTTTATAGAAACCCAAACTAAAAAATAGAAAATAAATTTTAATAAATTTAAATTAAGAATAGTATTTAAAATTTCAATAACTATAAATTAATAATAGTGTAAATAAAAAAAAAATATTTTATTTTAAAAAAAGCGTGGGGTGCATGGTGTCAATATAGTTATAAATATTTTATTGACAGATATGAGTAGAGTGATTATCATTTTGATAATATCTTAAAAAGCACCCCACGCTTTTTTTTAAATAAAATATTTTTGTTTTTATTTACACTATTATTAATTTATAGTTATTGAAATTTTTAATACTATTCTTAATTTAAATTTATTAAAATTTATTTTCTATTTTTTAGTTTGGGTTTCTATAAAAAGCGTGTTTTTAGTTTTTTTTAACTATTATTTTTTTTTTTTTACACTTGTATCATGTCAGGCTATTCCAACATTATCATATCTCTTCGTTTGTGCAAGCTTTTCAAGTACACCGTGTATACCTATAAGTATGGGGGATAATTTTACTAATCGTGTTTTCCTACCCCAGTTCGTTATAATATAATTATTATGATGAAGTATAATTTATACAAAAAAAAATGTTTGTTATTAGATACGTCCGCGTACACTCTGCGCCTGCCCGCCGCGAGCCGCGCCGCACGGGCTGCCTCGCCGCGGCCGACCCAACGTCGCATATTATGTAATTCTAGACGATCGCGCCAGTGAGGCTACTCAAGAACTCACGAGGCGGTAGTACGTTTATCGTTTAGTCATATCCTTTAAATTTCGTATTACCCTCTAAAATAACCTTATTTTGTCGTTATTAACCCATATATGCCCAGAACTATTTTTAGTTGCGATATCTTTGATTTTTGGATATGTTCACACCTGATGGGTCCTTATGAAGACTGTAAGTAGTGATTTGGAGTAGGAGTTGGGGAAGGGTGTTTTTTTTAATGGGTCGAAAACGACCCCATGGGCAGATTTGTTACTTAAAATCAATACAGAATAAAAATGCAATTATTGTATTTATTATTAACTTATGAAATAAAATCAAGAATTAAGCTCGTCGAAACATTTTGGTTGCTAATTGTACACCACTTGGAGTTTTCGAGAGAGCCCAGGTAAGAATATTGTGACGATCTTCATTGCTATTCTAGTACATGCGGCTTCGTGGCAGCGATGCATGCTGACAAAATAAGGATAGCAATCAGTTGTATTCGATTGAACAGCATGTAACTGTTGGTTTGACTAAATGAGTCAATTATTTATGATTGAAAAACAGTTCAAAATCTGTTACAGGCTCTTCGTTCTCAGAAGAAATAATATATATACCTTGGTAGCGGTGTACTCCCTCCACTCACGGTTATCTATGTAAACATCTTTCATCACCCTAGCATGCTACTACTACCAGCTTGGCGTTGAGTAGTTCTTCGACCTCTTCCTCGACTGCTTTTACGTTTACTCAGCGTCCTCATCCAAATTATGTTCCTCGCCCGCTTTCACATGCCATTCCACATGATCTTCCGCGTGCTCTCCCACGTGTTCTACCACGACTGTCTAGTTTCAATGGCGATAACGGTGTATTATCTGGTTACTCATCCTCGCTGGATGTGGTGTCTTCACCATGTGAATGTCCAAGTAAAATTTACAAAAGCGAGTAGCTATTCACGGGATAAATTATGAAAATATGAATCTTCCTCATCGCCGGAGTTACCGTCAGGTACCATACCATCACCGAAAGGTTCCATTCTCATATCAGAACTTTGAAACTCATTGTTGAAGTTTAAATTTTTCAATATTTCTATGCTGTCATTCACTGTAAGTTGTCTTTTGCACTTGAAATATAAATAATAGCAAGTCATACATCTGCCCAAGGGGTCGATATCGACCCACGTGTGTTGAGGTACCTATATCTGCGTAATAAGTATTTCTATCCGAACACTTTTACTGTAAATATATAGGTAAACTACCTTATTTTATGACTATAACAGCACATTAGATAAATTAGACAAGAAACAAATGTTACATACTTTTTTTTTCCGCAAAGTCACACTTTTTTGCCAACTCAAAACAAGTGCTGACTTCAAATGTCACTAGAAGTTTAAAAATTGCCCGCCAAGGTAATTTGTTTATTTGTTTTGGTAGAAAACACTCTCGCCATCTTATAGATAGTGCCAGTCATCGCAAATAAGTAGTCATATTAACAATATCGCATTTCTCCTGCAACATACCTCGCAGGACAAAAACGACCCACTGGGCATATATGGGTTAAAAGTTAAGTTTAAAAAAAGATGTGTGTGCGATTCGATTAAGTATTAATCAGTGTACAATATATACATACACACCGACATTTGCTCTCTCGCTCTTTTGTATTTGTGTCTCTTACCTGTCGTTTCTTCCGTTGCATCCGGCTTGAAATCACAACGATTCTAAAGTAGTTTCACTTCAAAAAAATGTAATGAGCTAATAAAGGTAACACCTACGACAGAATACAGATTGATAATAAATATTTTCATAACTTCTAGGTCTTGATAAGTTAAATTATCTCGAACTTTTGTTTCATCCGAAACGAATGCATTTTGCTACGACACAGTATCGTAGACTGCCGATATTTTATATCAATCTACCATTCAGCATACTGAAGAGTTTATAGCGTCTCTTCACGAGTGAACAGCGCGTTTCGACCTCGGCGAGTATGGTCGTTAGTAAAAGTTCCAAACGTGAAGCATAGTGTGAAATATTCATGAATACCGTAATGATGATGATGATGATGTCCTCCCAGACGTATCCGTCAACGGCGACACCCTGTTAATTTTTGTTATTCTGGCCTTGTCTTGCATGATAGTATAGATACCGTAATAGTACCTAATTGGCCTAATTTTTGTTGCGTGCCGGCCTGCCTCGAGGGTTTTAGAACAATTGTTTAAGAGCCCCTTCACCTTTTTAACTCATTTTGAACAATTTTGATTTTCGACATTTTCCACATATAAGGTTATTTCAACATTTTTTTTATGTTATATTTCATATCAAAATCAATATTATTTTCATTTTAGTTACGAGTAGACTATATATAATGATATTACATATTTTTTTTTAATTTTCAGAATATTTCGTAATTTTTTGTTCAGGAACCACAAACATCACTCGCTCGTTACTTTTGCGGAGGGGTTTTGAATATGGGTGATTGCCATTAATATATTCATTTTTTTTTAATTATCTAGTCGACAAGAATAAGAACTCTACTCATAATGAAGTAGAATGTTCAAATCTTTCTCACGTTGCGTACAAAAGATAATAAAAATTGTTCAAAATGAGTTAAAAAGGTGAAGGGGCTCTTAAGTTTCTAGTATGAATAAGAAACGAAGCCTTCACAGAGATAAGTAAAGAAGCTGTATTAACGTAGGTAAAATTGTTTATGTGTACCGCGACTGCTGTGTAAGCTTATGACTATTTGATATTATTAGAAAGTAATTTAGTTATAAGTGCGGTTTGTTAAATTGTATATGTGTATTGCGGGGCGCGGTGCACGCACGTTTTCTTTTCATCTTCATCTTGACGAATCCGATGAGACCATAATACTAATTATTAATGGAAACATTATAATAGCAAATAAACCATCAGTCAAAAGGAAACACTTACTGGACAGTTATTTGCACTTTTTTAAATCTCACTAGAATTACAAAATAAAATAGTAAACAAAATGTCTTGTTTTATTTAACAATGCCACTTGTGTAGACCGAGTAGAGTACGTGGCGTATTATCAATAGACATCGTTTAATCTTTAAATATACCCCTCCCCCCCTACATGATCCATTCATACCTACTTTTAGCATTTGAATATAATATATTACAAATTTTATTGCAATAATTATTGATTTTGTACCCTAGTAAGTACTGAGTAGATGTCACCTTTGTTTTGGCTGGCTATTAACCAGGTGGAAAGACGATCTCCGAGGCCCGAGCAGTGGCCTGTCTGTGTTGGATGAGAGTGGCAAGACTAAGACCTATAATCTTAGCGTTCATTCATTCATTAGCTTATGTTCAGCCGTGGACGGATAAGAGATTGATGATGATGATAACCTCACAATCCTCCGATAATCTTCCAAAACATCCTATGCAGTAGTTTTTGTTCATATTATTCATATTACATCGACAAGTAATAAAATGAGCAAGTCGTCTTAGTATACAAAACCAAGCAAATAAGCATTATTGAAAATAACTTAAAAACCGCTGATTAGGTGTCAATGAAATTAATATGGAACCAATTCGAAAACATAAGCTAAGTAAAATTAAAAACAGCTACTTAAGCGGTAAGCTTAAGAACAACGGGCAGCTCGAATCGTCAATAACAAGGTTATTTCCTATCGGCTTAATTCTTTGGCGCTGCGTAGAGATATCGGATCGGGAAAACTAGGATTATAAAACACAAGTGTTACCACTAGTTCCATCTAGCGGCCTCACGCCGAACCACTACAAATTAACTTTATTTGCATTTCGTTGATTTCGCTTATTATTTCGTGAGGTTTGCTAAGGTTAATAAGCAGGTTGTTATTATAACAATTCGAAGATTTGAATAGGCTAGGAATTTTATGATGAATGACGGATTACTGATTATTATGTACCTACTTAATTCAAAGAATTCAGACGTATATAGAAGCACAATTTTTAAGGATTTTTTGTGCCGACTTTATTGGGGACATGTCCCCAGTTCGCACTCGCTCGCTATGTAGGCTCATAATATGCTGGGGACATCGCGGTGTCCCTCTCATCACGCTGCCAAGCGTAAGTTTACATCGCAGAGTTTGTCCTCAAACTGCTCTTAAGAACTGTCCTTCTATGTACGCCTGAATTCTTTGCTTAATTGTTAGATTTAAAAGAAGTTTTAATTGAATACTTTATTTAATTGTTAGTTATTTAGTACTCATAGTTTTCTAGTTTTAATTTACAGTTATGCTGTTGCTACTGTATAAGAATCAGAACCGGAGAAAAAGAAAGATTTGTAATAATAAAAAGAAAAAAACAGTGTCAAATAAGAAAATGAAATTAAAAATAAATCAATATGCCCACGTTTATACAAAAAGAAGTGAAATCCCACCAGAAACATTCTGTAAAAATAAAAAAACTAGCCAAGGCCCAAGTCTCGATGGCGCTGCTTGTATATCTCTAATAAATAATAGTTAAAAAAAACTAAAAACACGCTTTTTATAGAAACCCACACTAAAAAAATAGAAAATAAATTTTAATAAATTTAAATTAAGAATAGTGTTAAAAATTTCAATAACTATAAATTAATAATAGAGTAAATAAAAAAAAATATTAAAAAAAAAAGTGGGGTGCTTTTTAAGATATTATCAAAATGATAATCACTCTACTCATATCTGTCAATAAAATATTTATACCTATATTGACACCATGCACCCCACGCTTTTTTTAAAATAAAATATTTTTTTTTTATTTACACTATTATTAATTTGTGGGAATATGGTGGTTGGCCCCAAAGGGAGATCTCCGACCGAGCGTGGTGCAATGCTCGGCCAGGCCGAAGCCCACAAGCTATCGGGTCAGATGGTGTATATATATATAGCGATCGGACTGTAGAACACCGATAGCGCGGATTCAGGATTGTGGCGCTGTGTTGGTCCGCCACATCACTCCCCCCCGAAGACCGGAAGTCGGATTCCGGAGTCTTCTGCTTGAGTCGCCAGTGCCAGTGAGTCCCAGTGAGTCGGAACTGTGCTGCTGCTTGCACGGGCTCCAGTGAGTCGGAGTGCTGCTGCCGTGCGGGGCTGATACTACGTGCTGCTGACCAGGAAAGATGAGTGCTCTGCTTGCTGACCGGTCTGATAGTGCGATAGCCCGTTGAAGCCGGTGAGGGTTAGACCAGGCCGCGGTGCGTTGAGGCTAGTGGTCGAAGTACCCGAAGAGGCTTGAAGCTGGCTGGCGTGGTGCGGAGGGGTGGGGGGGAGTGATGATGATGTAATTCCAGAAGGAGGCGTGTTCTGTCGAGGGTCACCAATGTGGGTATTATGGTGTAAGGCCCCAAAGGGAGATCTCCGACCGAGCGTGGTGCAATGCTCGGCCAGGCCGAAGCCCACTAGCTAGCGTGTCAGATGGTGTATATATAGCGATCGGACTGTAGAACACCGATAGCGCGATTCAGGATTGTGGCGCTGTGTTGGTCCGCCACAAATTTATAGTTATTGAAATTTTTAACAATTTTATTAAAATTTATTTTCTATTTTTTTTAGTGTGGGTTTCTATAAAAAGCGTGTTTTTAGTTTTTTTAAACTATTATTTATTTTTTACTTTTTAGTAATTATTTATAAATATTATAAATACGGGGAATCAGAGTTCGATTTCGGAGAGGGAGCCTGAGAAACGGCTACCGGAACCAAGGAAGGCCGCAGGCGCGCAGATTACCCACGGAGAGTTACATACTGACAAACTGACATACAAGTGAAGCTAATAAAAAGCGTGTAAAAAGTAATGAAATCTGGACAAAGTCGTGCGAAGTTTAAGGTTCCTTACTGCGATTTCTCAATTAATATGGTTAATGTTGTGCGATTTGGCCGTTAATAAATAGCGTGTTATTTTTTTTCAGACTTTTCCATTAACACTAGAATATTTTAATCAATACTTTTAGCTCTATCTATTGAGACTAACAGGAACTAATTGCCCTTAGAGACTCTTGCCACTATAAGTCATCTTCCCACCTTTTTTTTTTCTTTTACGCCGGGAAATGTACTGATGCATACCGTTGGGGAGCGGGTCTCCCCTGGCGGGTATGTGGGACTCGCTGCTCCCGAAAGATGGTAAGTGGACGCAGCTCTACCCACTAAAACCCAGCGGGTGCCACCAATGCCGCCTTTGATGAGGTGCCCCGGATCTACCAGCAACAGAGAACCTCGGTAAGTCAGTCCCTCAGGGGACACCACCTCCACAGAGCGATTGCCCCGCACCACAGAACAACCACTCCCGACGTCTGGACAGCACGATGACGTGAGGTTCCCATCCTGATCCCCTGCCCCCTGCTCTGTTGTCCCCTCTTCTTATAAGAAGGGTACAAAGAGCCCCCTCGCTTTTGGCTCAATTCGCTTCGCCCAAGGTGTTGGGGGTCACCCTGGGCTACTGAGCTCCACTGCCACGACAAGGCTTGAACCAGGGTGGGGAGTCATCTTCCCACCTGGTCCATGGCCGATCAACACTTTGATTTTAGCAGTTTGTGACATACTCTGAGAATTATTAGCCCATTGTCTATCTGTTCTCCTGAGTGTGTGACCAGCCCATTGCCTCTTCAACTTATTCTTCATGATTTTAGATTCATTTTGATATCAGTATCAAATAACAATAGTTCTCTGGCAGACGTCTTTGTTTTGAATACCAAAAAACACCCAGCATAGCAAGCTCCAGTGTGACTATAGTTCAGACCAGTTGTAAATTTAGAGGCCACATTTAGGTCATCATGTTAAGAATGAATTGAAAATGACTTTGATCTTTAAACTCTGCAATATAGATGACATGAGAACACCACGACTAATCTTGCTGGAATTCTGACCACTCCAATTAAATCCTCCTATAATATATTTTTCCCTTTCAAAGTTATATTGACTTAGCTACAAAGTGTGTCCAAGATAGATGTTATACTTACTCTTGAACAATTTCAATAGTTAGCCCATCAATCTTAACTGGTCTAAGGTAATGTTAAATGTGGTTATTATAATATATGATCACTATTCATATTTAAATATATAATACTACTTGTTGCAAGCAACTTCGCCTGCGTTATCAAAGATTTACAACGGAATCTTAGTACGCAAAATAAGTAACTTTTCTAGTTGATTTTTACACCTTGTGTCTGAAAAACCCAAATATTTTACGGAACCCTATTTTTTCAGAATAAAATTTAGCCTATGTTACTCATGGATAATGTAGCTTTCGAATGGTGAAAGAATTTTTGAAATCGGTCCAGTACTTTTTGAGCCTATTCATTACAAGCAAACAAACAAACAAAGTTTTCCTCTTTATTATATTATACTGTAGAATACTGTAGATAGATACTGTAGATAAAATATATATAAATACTGAACATGACTTTAGTCTTCACTAAGTTTATACTAAGACATACATGTCAGGAGGATTCAAACCTTTATCCAGCAACTCGTCCAATATAATAATATTGTTTGCAGTCAGACATTTATTTAGATACAATTAACAAAGTTGAAACAAAGATCCTTCTTTAATTTTGGTAAAGGAGACAATAAAGTTAGTATGTTACAGGCAGAGGGGGAGAGGGGAGGGAGGGGTAGGCTTCGTTTTGGTACCACTCCACTCCTAAGGAGATGCTTAGTTTAGGAGATTTTTAAGTATAGCCCATAAACCTAATCTAACCAAAATGAGACAACTCATTGGCATAATTTCATTTCTTCATGTCTCCGGCGTTGCGAAGGTGCAGCTCCTTAGTCATTACGTAACAAAGTGTCTATCAATTAGAATCAAAATTATTAATAAATGTCACCACTATTCTACAGCCCACCCCCTTCACCCTCATCCCCCCTCCGCCACCATATAACTATATTATAAGGACCGTTCTATAGAAATCCCATTAATTTCGGTCCTCAAATGTTATCATATACCTTTAAACAAGCAATTTTTGTATATATATGAATCTCGGGAACGGCTCCAACGATTTTCAAATTTTGTATACACGGGTTAAAAATTGGGGGAATTTTTCGAAAATTCAGTTCTTTTCGTGTTCATTCCTTTGGAAGAAAAACTTTATTATATTATCACTAAGGCTGTTCAGAACAAAACAAAAAAAACCGAGCATACTTACAACGAGCATTAATACTCACTACTTACCTACAATCCAAAGACAGGAAAGAAATAAAACCAACTAGTTCAAAATAAAATCCTTATGTAATAATTATACTACTTTAATGTAAACATGTTGAACAAGATAATAGTAAGCGAGATAACACATTCACTTTTCCTCTTCAACGGGTGGAAATTTGCCATTGTAATAGGGAATATAAGCGACAAACACCTTCCAATCTGTGAAATACAGCATTCCGACAAATGCTGATCCACCAAATCCAATCAATGAAGGTAGAAAACTAGCTGCAATTTCTGCTTGTTTTCTTCCTAATCGACCCAACATTGTGACTATGTTGTACTTTTTCGATCAGAACGTTAACTTCAGGATTATTAAAGCACCACCAACTACTTTATCAGTTAGGTTATACAATAGTAGTCTTTACTATTTGCAATTTATGTAACAGAAGTCGACGGCTGACCTGTGAAAATTTTTGACAACTGTCAACTTGTCAAGTGACATTTTTTTTTAATACGTACTGCACGTGCATTGCCAATGTCGAGTATCACAATGGTATCAAGTCTATCGTAATCTATCTTTATAGAAGAAAAAGAAACTATCTCTAGTCTGTAACTTGGAGAAACGGCGGGAAATGACAAGGGGCCAATCACAATATTTAAATCAATCCCAAACAATCACAATATTTAAATCAATTGTGTTTTTAAAACAAACACTATAGAAAACCACTCCAAACGAATAAAATAGAAAATAATAATGAATTAACGGAAAACAGAAAAAACACAACCGCATGCCATGACGCTTCCCACCATTCCCCATTTTTGTCAGTTTCTAACTTTCTAGCATGAAGTAAGGAGTCCGAAGACCTCCCTGAAAGTGAAAGTTAGCCCCCCATTAAATTTTTTTTAATTGATTTTTGCTAATGATAGACTTGATACTTTTTGGCGACATTGCACTAAGTGAAATCCATACTAAAAAAACTGAGGAATGGTGGGAAACGTCAAGGCTAGCGGTCGTGTTTTTTCTGTTTTCCGTTAGTCAATTATTATTTCCAGTTTTGTTGTTTCGGAGTGGTTTTCTATAGTGTTTGGTTTGGGAGCGCAATCTGTTTGTATTGTGATTGGTTCGCGAGTGCTGCGGAAAATTGTTTTGGGGCTGTTTTCTGTATGGGACTGTTTCAGCGGTATTATATATAGTGACTGTTCTGGTGGTTTTCTATAGTGTTTGTCTTCGGGACTCGATCCATATATTTTTTTTTTTATTTTTTTTTTTATATTATAGTGTGATTGGTTCGCAGGTGTTGTGGCGGACTGTTTCGGAATGGATGGATTTGGCGTTGTAATTGATTGATGGTGACGTAGGGGCAGGGCCCTCCCTTGGCGTTTCCCGCCATTCCTTCTTCTTCACACAAAATATGTGTAGCACTTACGTCAGACATGGCAGCATGGCCTCTGGTCTTAGCTGGTTCCAACAGGAACAAATATACGAAAAAAAAATGAAGGGTCTGGTGGGAAACGTCAAGGCTAACGGTCGTGTTTTTTCTGTTTTCCGTGAATCAATTATTATTTCCAGTTATGTTGTTTCGGAATGGTTTTCTATAATGTTTGGTTTAAAAACGCAATCTGTTAATATTGTGATTGGTTCGCGAATGCTGCGGAAATTGTTCTGGGGCTGTTTTCTGTATGGGACTGTTTCGGCGGTATTATATATAGTGACTGTTCTGGTGGTTTTCTATAGTGTTTGTCTTCGGGACTCGATCCATATATTATAGTGTGATTGGTTCGCAGGTGTTGTGGCGGACTGTTTCGGAATGGATGGATTTGGAGTTGTAATTGATTGATGGTGACGTAGGGGACAGGGCCCTCCCTTGGCGTTTCCCGCCATTCCTTCTTCTTCACACAAAATATGTGTAGCACTTACGTCAGACATGGCAGCATGGCCTCTGGTCTTAGCCGGTTCCAACAGGAACAAATATACGAAAAAAAATGAGGGGTCTGGACTAGTCTTGGGCATAATAGTTCACAACTGAGATCGCTCAGTTTAGTTCGCCGCTCCTAAACGAACTAGTTCGTTCTTTTAGTTCGTTAGTTCCTAGACCGAATTAGACCGATTCCATCGTTCGCTCGTTTTAATACGGTTTCTGATGTAGGTTACAATATTTATGGAATGCTTTTCATCCCTAAAAACAGCAAAAACCTATAAATTAATGAATATCTACAAAAATATTGGTGCAATAAAATAACCCTTTATATTTTTCGCCTTTTAATATTTTTATTACTTAATTAGAAAATAATGAAAATGTAGATAATTATGTTCCCGGACAGCATAAGCTCAGTTCATTCGATAAGTCGACGTCAATATCGTTCATTCGGCACGAACTAACGAACTATGAAATGTTGAATGAAGGAACTAGTTCGCGTAGTTCGCCTGTAGGAGCGCTCTTACGAACTAGTTCGTTCACGAACTACACAAGACTAGTCTGGACTCTGGTGGAAAACGTCAAGGCTAACGGTCGTGTTTTTTCTGTTTTCCGTGAATCAATTATTATTTCCAGTTATGTTGTTTCGGAATGGTTTTCTATAATGTTTGGTTTAAAAACGCAATCTATTAATATTGTGATTGGTTCGCGAATGCTGCGGAAATTGTTCTGGGGCTGTTTTCTGTATGAGACTGTTTCGGCGGTATTATATAGTGAATGTTCTGGTGGTTTTTTATAGTGTTTGTCTACAAAACTCGATCCATATAATATAATGTGATTGGTTCGCAAATGTTGTGGCGGACTGTTTCGGAATGGATGGATTTGGAGTTATACTTGATTGATGGTGACGTGTGGGACGAGGCCCCCCTTGGCGTTTCCCGCCATTCCTCCTTCTTTACACAAAAAATGTGTTGTTTACGTCAGACATAGCAGCATGGCCCCTGGTCTTAGCCGGTTCCAACAGGAACAAATATACGAAAAGAATGACAACAGCTGCCATTTGAAATGTAAAATGTAAATACTAAACAGTAAACACAGAAATCAGAATTCTATAACGCTGTTGAGTGTTGACATACAATTCTGCTACACTCGGTATCAAATAAGTTTACCATATTGTGGAAATATCCCTTGATATTCAAGTTATGAATATTGAAGGTGTAATATTGTAACTGTTAGGAGTTAGTGTTTAAATATGGTGTGGGACTCCGCTACGTTCCTAGGCGCTCTAACGCCAAAATTTTATGTAGCTTTAACCGGTACATCATCATTAATTTCTGGACTTATCCTGATCTTTGAATGGTGGTACTTTCGCAAATATGGCACCTCATTTATTGAACAAGTATGTAATATGTATTAGATTAACTTAATATGATTATTTTTTAAAAGATTAAACCAACAAAATATGTTTCCTATTAAATTTATTTTACTTTATAAAAATTTATTGTTCTTTATTAATGCCCCATGACCATGAACCATGTAAAGTATCTGAAACTTTGGTCATATAAAAAACTTAATATACAGCAATAAATGGATAAAAGTTTATATAATGAGTGAAATTCGCGTAAATATAAGAAAGCAATACTATATTATATTTAATATAACTATTTTTACTAACTTCACATGAATATTATATTAACTGCAATAGAATCTTAATATATTTCTAGGTGTCACTTACACACCTGGGGCCTTGGCTGGGTGGGGGCAGTTCACCTAACAGTGATCCTGAGGGTGTGGAGTGTAAGGTTTGGCGCAACCCTATGTCTTTGTTGAGAGGTGCGGAGTATGGACGACTTTGGAGTGTTGCTCGCCGCGCACCCCTAACATACTATGACATGAACCTTTCTGCTCAAGTAAGTAATTTACTTAATATTAACATAAAAAATCTTATTATTTACTGTTATAATTTTGCATATCGACATTGTTTTTACTACATTTTTAGTTAAGGAATGTTTGTGTGGTAAAGCCTATTACGAAATAAAAGATTTTATTGAAGATACCACACCTTGGGAAGAAGACACTCACTCTTAAGATATTATGATGTTACATGTTGTATTTATAAAATATTATGTACTCATTTTATTGACAAAAGAGCAACCCCTAAGTTTTTTTCTCGTTTTTCTTAGGGGATCCTGCATCTCAAATGAGTTTTTTTTTTTTTTATTTTTTTTTATTACTATTACTACTTATTGACTACTTATGTTTTGACTTATTTCAAGTGTACAATTTGTACCTACGTAATAAAGATATTTTTGATTGATTTTGATTTTGGCATTATCAACAAGTTACATCAAAGTGGATAGCTTTTTTTTTTTTTTTTTTTTTCGGTTGGATCTATGCTAATGGTCCTAGTGACCGTTATGCGTCATCGGAAATGGGGTGATCCGGTTGGATCATCCTATGACGTTAAAAATTTGGGGGGTTGCCCCCCGCCATGTTCATGGCGTCGGGTTTGTACCTAACTTGGTCAGCTACGGTCGACTGGTTTGGAACGGGTGACGTTAGAAACCTATCGTGAGGGCCGGCCCTCCCCTCCCCCGGTAGCGGGGGAGGCGGGTCAAGCGCGGGACCCGAGCAAGCTGCCGATAGCAGAGTGCTATCGGTGATTACACGGTCTATATTGGTGTCGACTCGTAGCTGATCTGAGCCTATGCTGTCGCGGTTGATCCGGATCAACTGGTCAACGGAGTGTAGGGTTCGACGTCGCATACGACCCCGGGGCCCATGCGGTGTGAATGTGTGCCTAACACCGGCTGTGTTATGTCTGAGTGTGTGTTGTAGCTTACGTCGCGCTTCAGCGTCGCGCTTTAACAGTTCTGTGATTTTATCAACAGGATCGGTTATGACATTCTTAGGTAACCTAGACTTATTAGGTGCTAAGCTATCGGGGGTGTAGTTTGCCGCACTCACGACGAGTGGGTTCGGGTGGAGAAGTGCCTTTTCGAAGTGACGTTCTGACATCGCTTTGAAATGGCCCCTAATCGAATCTAGTCTGAGGTCGCGGTGTAGGTCGATGTTTCTTACGTACCACGGGCAACCGGTTGCCACACGTAAGAATTTATTTTGGATCGTTTGGAGGCCTCTGAGTCTATGCTGAGGCACATGCGCGAATGCCACACAGGAGTATGACATGATGGGGCGGATACATGATTTATAGAGGGTGAGCTTGTGCCTGAGGGGCATTTTGCTCTTTTTGTTTATGAGGAAGTACAGTCTACTACTGACGAAACGGGCTTTTTTAGAAATCGCGGCGATGTGTGGTCTAAACGACATCGACCTGTCAAGGGTGACCCCCAGGTACTTGACCTTTCTAACTCTGGGAATAACGACGTTATTTAGTAAGATTGGTTTCATCGTGAACCATGTTTGTCTGCGTTTAGGTAAGCGTGTCTTTCTCTTACGAGAGAAATGAATCGACGCGCTTTTATCGGGGTTAATAGCTATTCTCCATTTTGCGAACCAGTTGCCTAGTTCGGTGACGGCACGTTGGAGAAATAGCGATGCTCTATTAGCATTAGGGTGGGTAACGTATAGAGCTGTATCGTCAGCGAAGAGAGCCAGTTTGACGTCCGGAGGTCTGGGGATATCTGATGTGTACAGATTGTATAGAGTTGGGGACAGCACGGAGCCCTGGGGGACTCCGGCCCTCAGAGGTCTCAGGGAAGAGAGGGTGCCTTCGAACCTATACCTAAATGACCGGTTTGACAGATAGTCGCGGATGATGACTAGCCTATCCGGTATTCCTAGCTTGTACAGTTTGTACACGAGGCCTTCGTGCCATATCCTATCGAAGGCCTTAGCTACATCGAAAAATACGGCGCACGTATCGCGGGAGTTCTTTTTATTGAAACCTCTGAGTATGTCTTCGGTCATACGGTGGACTTGCCTTGGACAGCAGTGGTTTTCGCGGAAGGCGAATTGCTCGTCTATGAACAGGTTCTTTTCGCCTATAACGGCTTTGAGCCGCTTAAGCAGAACCCGTTCGTAGATTTTGCCAATCGAGCTTAGTAGACTGATGGGCCGATAGCTAGACGGTTCCGTGCCCGGTTTGCCGGGCTTAGGTATGCCGATAACCGTAGCTTCTTTCCATTGGTCTGGGAACCTACAGCCCTTTAGGAGGGCGTTGAAAATGCTAACCAGGAGGTAAACAAGAGCGGGTGGGAGTATTTTAATGACTTTGTTGGAAATCCCGTCCGGCCCGGGGGCCTTCTTGGAAAAGTGGATAGCATAAAAATTAACGTCATAGGATAATCCAACCGGATCACCCCATTTCCGATGACGCATAACGGTCACTAGGACCATTAGCATAGATCCAACCGAAAAAAAAAAGCATAAAAATATTTTTGCAATATTGTAGTTTATCTTTTCATTGGATCACAGAGGGAGCTGGTCATCATGGTATCGCTGGACACGGCAATTGCCACCTTCAACAGCCTTCATCCCCACATGTGATAACAGAGACACTGAACTTCTTCGAGGTGACCTTGTATCTGAAGTGGCTGTTTGAGATGTACTCAGCCAGCAGCTGCCCTGCAAAGCGACTCCCTGTGAGAACTAGTGGGGGAGATTTCTTTACAAGTCGCTCCCCTATGTCTCAATAAGAGGTTTCTTGACGGGAGCCTTATATAATACTGGACCTGCGAGATCTACCAGATATATCTGGAATTAACCAGATGCTGGCTATATCTGTGAAGGATTTTCCTGCAATATATTAAAAAACTTAGATGCTATTATAATGAAACAACTTATCAAGTATCCGAAACATGGGGCATGTAAAAATCTTAATAAACTGCAATAAAATGAGTAAAAGTATTTTCATTACAATGGGCGAAATTCGCCTAAGCATTAGAGATTAATAGGTGTTTGAGGCCTGTCTACGTGGTTGTTTGCAGGAGCATCAGGCGTGGTTCGGCGGGTCGTCGGGGTCGTCAGGCGCGGACGAGGCGCTGGCGCGCGCTTGGCGGGAGCGCGAGCCCGCGGCGCGGGTTGCGTGCGCGCGCGCCGCCCTGGCCCTGCGCCCCGACTGCGCTGCCGCCCTGCTTCTGCTGGCCGAGGAGGACGCGCCGACCGTGCTCGAGGTGAGCGCGAAAATACCGACGAAACTGTCCTTTTTTTATTTTATTTTTATTTAGGAACAAAACAGTTACATAGTAAAGGATTAAATATTATTAAAATTATAATGTACAAGATTTGAAAATCTATAGCATAAAACAATAACAAATCAAATCAAATCAAATAATATTTATTTCGTAGGCAAATTACATAGCACTTGAAACATGTCAATTTTTTTTATAAGCTAATGCTAGATTCGCAAAGTAGCAGTTTTCCTCAGAGAAGAATCTAGCAAGAAACTCTGTAGGATTGCTCTTTTTAAAATATAGTTTTACAATTTTTGTAACATGTTTTGTAACAGCCAATACCATCACCTACATAATATACAGTAGACATCATAGAAAGAAAACAAACTAAAAATAATTATATTGGTTTTGATAACATGAATATCACACAGACTGATAAAATAAGATACCGCGGAGGAAACAATATATTACAAGAAACTTATTGAAAATTTATCTTATGATTCGTGAACACATTAGTTTTCTTTAATTTTTTTTTTATAAATATTAAGTGAGCAATTGAAAGGATCCATGTTACTGAGAAACTTATTATAGAAATTGTTTGTTAAATAGAAACAAAAAAATAGATACAGTGCTATAAGTTTTGAATGGAGCTACATTAAAGAGATTTCTTTTTCGAACGTTTCTTTCCAGACTGCGGGGAATACGAAAACTGAGGTTGCCAAGTAATTGAGGCACATAAACAATGTTATGAAGTATTTTATACAAGTATACAGCATCACTGAATAAGGGAGATATATGATGCCGTGACATGGAAGATTCATAATCGATGTTTGAATTACCCATTCTAAATTCTAGGCATTTAATAAACTTACGTTGCAATGACTCTATCCTATCTGAATGTTTGTTATAAGGCGGAGACCATACAGTATGGCTAGCGAATTCTAAATGGCTACGAACATAACTATAGTACAGTATTTTATAAGTTAATGAACTTTTAAATGGTTCAGTAATTCGTTTAATGAAACCCAACTGCCTGTACGCTTTAGCTAAAAGTTTTATTTATGTGGAATATAAGTTAGCTTGGCGTCCACGACGACACCAAGATCACGAATTTCAGTAACTCTTTTTATGGTTTTCCCGCATAGTTTGTACTCAAACATCCAATTGGATTACGCTTTCTGCTAAAACTTATAATATAATACTGTCTTATGATATGATCCAGTATCGCAACTGATCAAGCATTAAGACGTGTGATGTGTGATAACGGGCGCGGACAGGCGGAGCGCGTGCTGCGGCGGGCGTGGCGCGCGGGCGAGGCGGCGTGGCGCGCGCTGGCGGCGGCGGGCGCGGCGGGCGCGGCGCGGCGCGAGGCGGCCGTGCTGGCGCACGTCAAGCGGCGCGCGGCCATGTGCGCGCGGCGGCTGGGCCGGCTGCGCGAGGCCGCGCGCCTCTTCCGCGAGCTCACCCGCGACGCGCCGCCCGCGCTCCAGGCGCTTGCGCTGCACGAGAACCTGCTGGAGGTGCTGCTGGAACAGCGCGCGTTCGCCGACGCGCAGGCGCTGCTGGCGCGCCACGACGACGAACCGCAGCCCCGATCCGCTACACTCGCCTACACCGCGGCGTTGCTGCGCGCGCGCGCCGCGGCGCACCAGCCCACGCAGCCGGCGCGCCTCGCTGCCGAGGCCGTGGCGATCGAGGTGAGTTTACGTTGCGCCGCGGGGTGGTGATTCGTCGTGTGCGTTGTGTCCCACCGGTGACGTCGGGCGTTCTGGGCGCAGGCGATGCGGCGCGCCATCGAGTTCAACCCGCACGTGCCCGAGTACCTGCTGGAGCTGCGGCCGCTGACGCTGCCGCCCGAGCACGTGCTGCGGCGCGGCGACAGCGAGGCGCTCGCCTACGCCTTCTGGCACCTGCGGCACTGGCGCGCCGCCGACCCCGCGCTGCGGCTGCTCGCGCTGGCGTGGCAGGTGCGTGTTAACCCCGTTGAATAATATGTTTATGAATGTCACCGCCATGACAGGTGAATTTTAATTCTATACATTCATCTTATGACATTTTATATAAATATAAATACAAAGTAAAATAAATAAAACATTCCTCAGATGAATGATATTTTTAGGTTTTTCTGTGTCTAATAATAACAATAAATAATTCTCGAATAACAAAAGAATTAAAAATAGCAGCAATTAACTCTCTCTCAATTAAATTAAAAAATCGTTTTGGATGGTTTTGACTATTCGGCTGTACATATAAAATACAAACGAAATAATAATAATAATAAAAATCTATATAAATGTCATAATTTGGCTAAAATGTTAAAAAACGTTTTAAGTTTACCGTGGTTTCATAAAACCACACAATTCCTTTTTTTTCTTAATTATTAGTTTTGCGAAAATTATCATATAATAAGTTCTAAATTTTTGTATAGTTGCGCAACCACTGTTAAAATAAAAGTGATAACTGACGAGTGATGAACCTTGCGTGGCTGCAAACCATGACGTCACACGCTATGACTTGCGTTTATTGTCACGTGATCAATGGTCTATTTTCGTAAATTATTTTTTAAAAATATTTACAAACTTGTTGCTTTTTGTCAGTTTACTTGATATTATGCAATCCATCCATTCATGAAAGTAGGAATATTTGTTGAAACCTTGTAAACATATTCTCGGGTTTTTAACGTATCCTATATTATGTAATACCTACCGTATTACATAATATAGGATACGTTAAAAACCCTTTTTTTATTTGAATCGTTTGTCTTAATAAGGCATAGTAAGGCATATTCTTAAAATTTAAATAGAGTAGTTCATGTCTTTTAAATGTCTAACCGTGGTGGCAGGCGGCGGAGCGCATGAGCGCGCGCGGCGGGTGGGGCGCGGGCGGCGCGGCGGGGTCGGGGGGCGCGTGCGGCGCGTGCGCGGACCGCGAGCTGCTGCCGGCGCATCACAGCGCGTCCGTGTTCCCGCGGCGGCGCGCGCCCGCGCTGCTGCCGCTGGCGGCGGCGCTGTGCTCGGCGGCGGCGCTGCTGGCGCTGCTGGCGCACCGCTGGCCCGCCGCCGCGGCAGCCGCCGCCGCAGCGCTGCACCCGGCGCGGCTGCTGCGACTCGTCGCCGCCCTCTAGCTCTACACGCTATTATTGACTATTGTAACTAATGCATTTTTGTACTTGTGAATTTATTATTGATCGTATTAATTTATTTATTGTTATTATTTATTCATATTATATTATGTGTCTTACTTTACGTCTATGTTATCGTAAGTCTGTCTGTTGACTCTAATAAAACTTTCTCTGGAATTTGATTTTTATTCGTCTTCTATTATTCGGTAGCCGGTATCTGTCATCCCATTTGGTCCCATGTTACGGAATCCGGGATCTGATGACAGCATCATGAAGAAAATAAAACATTTAAATACTTAAGTATTCTACAGCACTAAAATGTATAATTATTGTTATTATTTGAAGTCTGTAGTCGATTTGATGATGAAGCTGGAAGACAGTTGAGAGAATCGATTCACAATCGACTCACAGCAGTTACCTTATACTTGGGCTTGATTAATTAGTACTTGTTATAATAAAACAAATTTACGGATTTTATCGCGGCTTATTAAGCTGTAAAGTATCCGAAACGTCGGGTTTGTAAAAAACTTAATAAACCGCGATAAAATCCGTAAATTTGTTTCATTATAATCAGTAAAATTCGCGTAAACATAAGAAAACAATAGTACATAATTAGTAGTTGATTTGCAACTCGATGAGAGCTTTACACCCAGCTGAGTTGTGGCTGTTGTTAGGAGCCTGTTCATGCAGACGAAGGACAGTTAAGGGAACCTCAGCGGCTTACAGTAGCTACCCTGTGTTTGGACTTATATAATTTATATTGATGACATCAGTGCACCCCCAGGTATGGGTTACTAGTTACTAGTGCCGTTACGGGCTAGACAGTCGCGTGAATTTCTCAACGATTCACGGCCGCGGCTACCCCGTGTCCGGCCCGGCACGCGGCAGTTCTCTAAGCTAAGTCAGATTTCATTAACTTCGTTGACTTATCGATATGATAAGATAACCATTTTACCCATTATTCAATTTGCGTAATAAAGTGTGTTTTTTAATATTTTGAAATATTATGATTTATTGCTATCTCAAATCTGTTTTTAGCTTGTTACTTAATAATATGACTAAAATAGGCGAACGCACTTATACTTTCCTAACGCAATTAATTTAGTTTTCCTGAACGCATAATTTTCTACTATCCTCATCCTAAATCTCTTCCGTTCCTACGAGTCTGGGGGTACTGGGAAAAGTGAGTTGTCGTTTCGGCGTGTCGTGGTCGAGTCGAGCTCTCGCGTGTCTCCTCAAATAAATACCGAAAACCGTCTGGACTCATCGTCCCGTCGACGCGTATAGTTTTATTCGCGGTGCGACATCATCACGGGTGTGGAAAACAGTATAAAGAAGACCAGGCGCCTTTAACATCTTGCGCGGGGTAACGGGAACCAGGTTCGTCCCTAATAATTTATACCTTTTTCTAACATAGCTATTTATAAGACCTAAGAGATAAAATGGGACTAAAACCTAAATCAAGTAACGACGGTCGACGAAACGTTGACGGAATGAGTATTTTTCTTTTCTGATGAAAATGCTATCTACGTCTAGTAGTGAAAAGCTATTCACAGGAATCAGATAATATAAAGACACTTTGTGCAAATAAGGTTTTATAAAGAACTAGCGGACCCCACAGACGTTGTCCTTTAGATACGAATCGATAGTGGCAGTACAGATCAATAACCTAGATACCGACTGCAGCGCCATCTGCCGGTCTGATTTGTGAATCTAAACCATCCTCGAATCTACTTGAACACACACAAAGAAAATCACTCAAATTGGTCCAGTCGTTTAGGAGGAGTTCAGTCACATACACACGCACACAAGAAATATATATATTAAGATTATATAACTAAAATAACGTTAACGTAATGTAGCGTACATTATTAGCGATATACAGACAAGTCCACACCCTTTTAATATATATGTATTTCGCTGTATTAGAGTGCATTATCAGCGTAGTAGATTGCAACATTGTAATACATATGTACGAGGACAGACGACCCTCCTGCGCGAGCAGTCGTCTGCCTACCATCACCTAATAAGATTGCCTAAATAAACTATGAAGCCGTAACGAGTATTTTATTGTAGTGCCAGCCAGCCACTGCCAGCCAGTGTATCTATATTCTATAGTAATAATAATACTTTGATTTGGTAAAACAATTCTATGTGATTTTTTTTATTTCCAGGTCAAATATCTGTGGAGCAAACCAATTGCAGGTGGTGCGTTGGTTTGTAGTGTTAGTTCCATAAGCGTCGTCGATATTGCGTGCCGCTATTGTGTACCCATATTACATAATTACTCGAATTATTAACCTATCCATGATCACGAAAAACATTGAAATGCGATGAGATTGTAACATTAATCAATAATCAAATTACTACTTTTGGAAAAAGAATTCCATGTTTAAAAATAAAATTTATTTAAGTTTTGAATTCTTAGCCAAAAAAAATATGTTGATTTGAAATGGCTGCTACTGCAGTACTGCAGATCGACAATTTCATAGGTAAACCTATTATTAAATTAATTAAATATTAAAGGTATAGTTACATAAAATCTGTATTTTGACAAAATATATAAATAAAATCATTATGTTCAGTTAGTGGTCCACTTAGGTCCTGGAATCAGCCCAGGGGTGGGGGGTCCATGACCTCCATGACCCCCCCCCCCTTGGATCCGCCGTTGTATGTATATTTCTGTCTCATTGTTTGCCGGCTTCATCCTACACATTTTTGTATTTGTGTCTCTTACTTGTCGTTTTTTCCGTTGCATCCGGTTTGAAATCACAACGATTCTAAAGAAGTTTCACTTCAATAACGGCATTTCGGTAAAGTTTCACAGGCTTTCATCAAATAGGCACCGTTGTATAGACCACGTACTATCAATAATTATAGTTAGGAATATTTTACTATCGATACAGATATCTTTATTTTTATAATCATTGTCATGGTTCGTTTCGAGCCTTTTTACTATTGGCGAGACGGCCCGAGGTTCGAGGGCGGAGGCGTGAGGCCAGCCGCTCGCTGCTCAGTACTCAGTTTTCGAGAGCGCGCTGTCTGGGCGGACGTCGCCCGCCTCTCGCTGCACTGGCGGAATTCGCGTCGGGCGAACTTCGAAAAAACTTTTCGAACTTGTTGTAACAGAATGGGGCGCCTCGCTTTATTACCGGATATCCAATAGCTATGTGATAATATGCGTGTTTGTGAAAACGGTTGAAATAACGTCCATCATTGGATTAGACGATGGTAGGCGCGTCGTGTGCGGGTGAGCGCGCTCGGCGGCGGGAGTGAGTGTCGCGCGCGGATGCCGCGAAGAGCGCGCGATGGCGGCGCGCCGCCTCGTGCTCAACGGGCTCACGGCGGAGGTGGCGGGCGCGGGCGCGGGGGCGGGCGCGAGCCGCTCGGCGCCCGCGTCGCCGGAGTTCTACCACGAGCTGGAGCTGTACCGGCAGCTGCTGGCGCTGCCGGAGCCGGCTCGGCGAGCGCGCACGCCGGACCCGCCCGCCGCCAGACACCGTCAGTACTCACTACCCTTACCTTATAATATGTAGATGGCGTCACGATGCCCGAGCGATGGTCCTACTCAATGCTATTGTAAGCGTGAAATTTAGTACCTACGTATGGATTTTTGCGAATCTAAAGAAGTTTTACTTCAAAAATGTTTTATTCTACAAAAACCTGGTAGGGATATTTTTATTTTGCTGCTATAATTATTTTTGTCACTATTATCATCAGCCTTTATCCATTCACTACTGATTAAGGGCCCTATAATTAGTCATAAGACTAGCTAGCCTTAGTAGAAAATGATTACACTAGAAACTAGCAGCATTGAGTTATGAGACCGCAGCGCCGCGTCTATCGGACTTGTTTCGTGACGCGGACTCTACTTCTGACATCGACATGATATTTACATTTTTGACGTGACAACGTCTTATAATTTGATGGAGCCGGCTGCACGCACGAACAAACATGACTCATGCGGCGTCATCTTGTTCTGAGGAGTTCCAAGTAAGGCTTGAAGTACAAGCGAGAGCGCGGAACGAGCGACAAATAGCACTATCGGCCCATCAGTATTTTCTTATGACGTTGTCACGTTCAACTATCGTCAGTAAACCGGAGTAACAGATGTAAGACACCTGTCCAATATATGGATCAGAAAACAATTCCGTCACAATTCACATAATAATTAGCTAAAAATAAAATAGGTACAAACACTATAATTATACTGGGCCAGGACATCGAAACAGATATTTTTAAAAGCATGCCTTACATAATATCCCCAGCACACACGTGAGCTCTGTGCCGTACTTGCAGCAGCAGCAGCAGATCTGTAGCAATCAAACAGTTCTACGATTGCATTAACAACCGTATCCTGAGTCTGTATAATATTTCTGTAGCCAGACATAGGCTAGTGTTAACGTAACATTTTGATTATGAAAGAGTTTTAAAAATCAGTCGAGTGAGGTCGAGTTTTTGAGTTAATTCGTATCAAACAAACAAATTATCAAAAAAAAAACCTTTATCGACTATCTATCTCGTCGAGCTAATGACCACCGGCTTGCACGTTATAGATGAGTGCTTCATTAAAACAATGATTATATTATGTATTAGATATTCCTTAAAGTCAAATCATGTCTCTCTCTTGACCTTCGGCTCCAGAAGCCGTGATACTCCTGGAAGTTACGTCCTCTTCTGTTCCTCCTGTTTGTTCTACGTAGATTAGAGAAAGCAATTTAATATGTAGCTAGACTATTTTAGTATATAAATCCATCAGAAGACCGGTTGATCGCGAGGACCATCATTGTGCTGACGCTGTTAGTAGGTATTGATGAAATGCTGAATGCCGTTCGCTCGAGAGTCGCGTGACAGCACCAGAGATACATAAATCCACTGTATCAGTGATGGTTCAAGTTCTGCTCGCACTCTTAGTTCCTCACGACTCGGGGACCTTCCGTCTCCTAATCGTCTGGCGTAGTGGGTCTATCGTAGGTGTCGTTTATTTCTCATCACATGTGTATGTTGTGATTGTCCGCAGTACGTACCCCGTATGGCCCCTCTTCGAAATATAAACTCGAGGGTGACGGTGTCAGTCTGTTGCAGGTCCGCCAGCGCGCCGCTGCCGCACGCCGCACCCCCGCCCCGACCGCGCCGCGCCCCCCCCGGCGCCGCCAGTCAGCAAGCCGGCCCGGGTGAGTACCCGCTACCCACTACAGCCTCTTACTACTACACAGCTTGCTGCGACTGAAACGAGCCATACTATTATCAAAGATCTTAATATGATGACAATGATCTTAATGACAATAGTATAATATAATATATTTATTATAACAAATGAGATGATATTACTAACCCCTAAGTTTTTAGAATTATTAAACATATTATACTCCTAACCCATGGACCAGTGTAGTCTTGAATAAAGAAATTTGAAATTGAATTGAATTAATATATTATCACAGTGTTGACAACACGGAAGTAAACATTGCTTATAATATTAATAATATCGTCGTGAGCTAATAGAGCTGCGGCGAGCTTTGATCTAACCTAAGCTAGCCTAAGAAGATAGAACAACCGCAACAGAAGTATTTAGGAAATCTTACGGCATCTTGGAATCATGTTAATAAAACACATTTATATGTTGGACAAGCACCAGATGAGACATAATTGTCTCGAGGCTTCACCTGATCGTAACCTTTGCCTGCTTGTTGTATGCGATTGCCGACTTTACCTCTTTACCGTATCTTGCGCAGCGCGACGAACTTTTGAGTAATAAATGTATATAATGAACAGTCTAAACTAAACCCCTCGAGCTGTAGCAGTAACGAGCCGCCACCTAAATTCTAGTTATTTAGGATTCACTTCATTATTTAGGTCGGGCGCTTCGAGGAATTACAATCAGTTTACAAACGTACACAAACAACGTTTACGTTGTATAAACGTATGTGTTGAGTTTTGGTCGCGGACGGTGGACGGCGGCGGGCACGAAGGTGCTCCCGCCACGGAAAGAGACCTGCGGGGAACTGCCTGGTGTGGGTCGACGGAGACAGAACCGGGGTCCAATGAGACTCAAGTCTTGACTCCCGTTCATCAAGCTATCACTAGACCAGTTTCACTGATAGTAACGAAAGTGGTATGTTGGAAGGTTTCCATCAACATCAGGAAATGTAAACGCTTCCATCTGCCCTGTGGTATAATTCAGGTTTGAATTTAAATTCAACCGGAGTCCCGTATTGAATAGCGCTACTCTGTCTAGTGCAGTTCTCTTGATTGAGTCTTTTCAATAATTTGACCTTCGTGTTAGTATGGCTGAGGCCGATCGTATTATGTCGGTCCACTATCTGTTCTTGATCAACAGTGTATTAGTTTATAGGTTTCTTTAGGCCTAGTTCAGACACACGGGAATCGCACGATGCGTTTCTCAAGCCGCACGGAGGCCGCTATGTGTGAACTAGAGCTAAATGTATAAAAATAGTCATCATCACAATATTATATGCATTAGACGACATAACCGTATAAAAAGGAGTCAATCACTGGGTACTCATAAACGTCACATCGTGACGTCTTCTCGATGATAAGAGCCCCTCGACCAACGCGCGTCCCGCCCGGCGCGCGGCGTCACAGTTGGTCGAGTACCTGTTGCTGTGTCTATAATATTTGTCAATTTGTTTCGCGAGGCTGCAAGTGGCGTGTCTCTGTACGACGTAGATTCCTGTTCTCTCGCGACGCTGCTAATTTGAGAGCAGTGGCACGCGCGCCTGACGAGCCTCGTGAGATGCCGCACTGCCTCTGAATATTCATAACGCCTGGGGGTGGGCGAAGGGGGGGGGGGGTGAGGAAGGGGATACCTCAAATTTTTCTAAAACATCGTATTGTTACATTATGGAATATTTCGTTTGTGAAAAAATCCTTGATTCCACAACTCAATTAGCACACACAATTAGCTGCCAGCTCCGGCGATGTCTAGAGGAGCATCGGAGACCGCCAATATGACTATCCAATCAATCAGCTTATGATCTTTTAATTTTCAATTAATTATAAATATAATTATTAGTCCGACCGGTTTCGACCTATGACTTTATCGAAACCGGTCGTTTATTTTGTAATTATAATATTACATAAAATAAATAGTGAATAAAGTGTAAAAAAGTTTTCATTGTAGCGACTATAAGACGACGACTGTCGGAACAAACATGTGTCTGAAATGGACTTAACCCCAATAAGGCACAAGTTTGCGCGTTTGCCAGACAAAATCATCCTTCAGCATCCCTTTTCAATTTAAAAGCATCACGCTAAAGTATTAGTACCATTTAGCTTGGTATTATTTGTATACAAATTGGCGTTAAGCGGCCGGCTCCGTTTGAGCTGCGATCTCGGGGAATATTGGGCGAATATCGTATTAACCATGTCCGGCCGGCTCGTCCGTTATCTCGTGCGCGCCACCTCCGTGCCCGGCAGTCAACGATCCCTATTGCCCGATACTGCCCGCTGATGCCCGCTACTGCCCGACACTGTCCGGTTATGCCCGTCATTACGGTCACTTGATGACGAACCTTATCTCGATGTAGTTTATCCCATAATGCTTTAATGTATCAAATTAAATATCTTTATATCGTAGGTAACAATTTGTATACTTGTAGTTAATAAAAAGTAGGTAAAATAATATATTTTGAAATGCAGGATCCCCTAAGACAAGTGAAATCAAAATATAGGAGTATCTCTTTTATCAAAGAAAAATAAAACACATAGTACATCATATTATAAAAATTGAAGAGTGAATGTCTTATTCCCAAGGTGTGGTATCTTCAATAAAATCTTTTATTCCATAATAGGCTGTACCACACAGACATTCTAGTTTCCTTAAATTTATAAAAAAAAAGAAAATGTTTTAAACGTTTTCTGGAATCCTATTGTAAAAGCGTATAATACATTACGTATCCACTCCATATGTTGGTTTGCCAAAGTTGGAAATATATGTATCGTCTCACTGGGCGATGGTGTGTGATGGTGTGATGGTGTGATGGTGTGATGGTGTGATGGTGTGATGGTGTGATGGTGTGATGGTATGATGGTGTGATGGTGTGTGATGGTGCGATGGTGTATTATGAGTGAGCTGGCTAGATACTAACTGGTCGGTATACGTCGAGATGCAACCTGATTACTACGCTGTCGAGACAGACGGGCGGAAGGGCGTGCAGACACGACTACAATACAATATAGTGCAATATGTTACAGCCATAATATACTATAATACGTTACAATACACTTCAATGTGAACATAATATTATAACAATTGGCACAAATCGCATTACCTGCACGCTACGCTCTACGTGCTACGCCGTAGCGGCCCTCTACGCGAGCCGCGAGATACGTGCTACGAAAATTGCATCTCACACATAAAATAATATTTTACACAACAGCTATTGCCTGTGTCGCGGAACGTCTAGAATGGTAAAACATTAAAATCGTACATAATAAATATTATTGTCACGAGAAAACTAAACTGTTTGGGAGTAATATTGCATTTCAGACTTTCACTCAAGTGGAGTGTGTCTTTAATTATTGGCTGGGAATTTTCATCGTTTCAAACTCTCTGAGGAGTCCCTTTACCATACAGACATAAAAATATTAATCGATCAAGATACAACTTTTACCGAATTCGGGCAACTTGACTGAGTGGGAGTTTCGAAATGAAATCTACATATTTTGTAAATTTATTTTTTATTTTATTTATTTGATAATATTAAACTTACAATATGAATTGTGGGTGTATAAGTTATCCCAAAATTTGCGAGATCACAGTTTCTTATAATACATACTATAAAAATATACTACTGCTAATTTAAAAGTTTGAATAGTGGATAAAATATATTTTTTAAGTTTATTCAGATTACATTTATTAGGTTTATTCTTATGTTTTTATTATCTACATCCGTAAGTCCTCAAGCAAACTATTAAGTAAGTATGGTAACCGTTTCTTTAATGTTCTTTCACCAGTAGTTTTCAAATGTTTCCGCTCGGGGTGAGCGGGTGCCGTGGCTATGGCTATGGTTCACCAACATGCTGTAGCTCGTGACCTTTCCCACCCGAGTCAATTTTTGTCCTGATCTTGTTAATTCGTTTTTTTTTAAGCCTAGAACCACTCTCTTTCTAGGAAGGTGTACCTTTGTACTGTTTTCTTTTAGTTTAATAGTTTTGCGTTAAAATTCTCCTGTGTACATAAATAATTAAATAAATAAAGCTTTATCTCAGTGTCATATAGTAGCAGACGATGCTCGTGATCGAACCTCCGTTGAGATGATATTATTCCCGGTGATGTCGGCCGGCCCGCTGTTGCGAATCAAAGTTATTTCCCGCGCGGAACCGACGCGGACGTCCTATCAGGAACACACGGCACAGAACACGGCTACCAGAGATGGTCGATATTTTATTTGAATCAATTTACTGTACTCGTATGCTGAAGACCATAGTCAGTCAGACCAATTTCCGCCACTCTACCGCCATACTTCCGCACTTTACCGCCACACTACTCGCCACGTGTGTCGGATACGAAAGAGTCGATTTATGTCCGCGACGCGGTTAAACTCGCCGTTATCTGCCGGTCGGGCCGATGGAGGCGAGCGGCCGGCACAATGGCGGACCATTTAGGGCTCCTGCGGCGCTAGCGAGTAGCGACATTAATATCGTCTTCAATTCGAGAGCCGCTCCTCACGTGCGGTAATCCGGACCTTTCATTTAATATCACTATTGCCTTTTGTAAAACTTCCGCGACTATGTGAAATATTTGTGATATGTTACCTAATGGCTCGATAACATTTTCTCATCTGGCAATAATGTTTTGTGATCACTTATCGCTTATTATAAAGGAACAACTTAGCCTATCCACAAAAATAGTTTGTTTAGGCTAGTGGCGTGGTCGAGTCGGAATATTTTCAATGGACATCCTATTTTGTTGGCGTGCTTCATTAGTGTGTGTAGATACATAGTATAATGTTTGTATAAGTGACTACAGTGGGTATCGTCTGTATCTGGTCAGTGCACGCTAGGTGAGCCGTGGCCCATCGCCGGGCAGGCTGGACCACCGCCGGCCTCATGAATATTCCCCCGCACGCGCCCGCCCCCCGCGCCCCGCGCCGGCCTCATCGCCTGCACTCCGCATATGCAATGACACCGTTTCGTTATTATTTGTGCATTTTCCTGTCGCTTTGTAGACGTTCTTCAAAACTGAGCGCTGAAATGTTTCAAGTAGTATTCTATATATTCGTCGCTTAGTATTCTATATTTCGTCGTTGCTTTAAATCTTTATGTTATTATGTACATGTATCATTATTCTGTTTTTCTCGATGACCTCTGGTTGTAGTGAATCAAGTCACCTGACCATTACACCAGCCCGTTTGCAAAATAAATATACGAGATTAAGCCCCTGACTGCCAAACCTATTATATAATTCGATCGACCTCCGCGGGGACGACTGCCGCAGTTTACTCAAACCCTCCGAGAGCCTGTACTAACACGAGGCAGCACGTAATGCATTTACCTCAAGCAGCTGCGTATCGCTGGCGACGTGCACGGGCCTGTGTCAACATCTCCGAGACGCGTCCGCGCGCTCGACCTCACCCGGACGAGCTCGACCCCACCCGGACGAACTCGACCCGCTCTGCCAGGACTACACAAACACTCCCGCGGCCGCTTCCGTCCCACGTAAATCCATTTTACGCTCCGTGGCGTTGCGTCCCTATAATAATATGTACCATTGGTTAATGAAGTATGTTTAAAATCCTTCTTATAGTAATTATTGTACACAATATAAATAAGGCCTTCTTTGGTAACATTTGTTTCATATTGATAAATAATATGACTTTATAACGAGTGTAACATTGGCAATTTTTAACTTCGGATGAAACGAACAATGTCGAGAGGTCTTGACGAGGCAGAGCTGCGGCAATATCGGCTGATGTGCAGACGGAGTCGCGGGCGAGAGTCAGTCTGCAATCAGAGAATATATATGCAGTGTCCCCTCGCCTATGAGAGAGCCGGCCACGCACGATTGAAACGAAAAGAGTTTCTACGAGATTACGACTCGTACGGGGTCAGTGGCCGAATATTGTGTTTGTGCCGGCGGGACGTGGACGCTCGACGCGGCGGGATGTAATATTGCGATTAATTGGTAGTCTCCAATCGTGCGCTCCTCGCGGGAAATCAGCGCGAATATCAGTGAGGAGCGATCGCCGACCCTGATAGTACTACTCATACAGTACCTCCCATTGGATCCGTTTGTCCCGACGGTCCCGCTGTCACGCTGGTCCCGCTGTCACGCTGGTCTCGCTGTCACGCTGGTCTCGCTGACACGCGGGTCACGGGAGCGGGGTGAACCCCCGAGGCTATTGCCACAACGCGTGCTCCGGACCGTTGTATTGTACTGAATATCTCAACTATGACTACCTTACAAAAATATTGTATCAATGTAATCTGTACAATAATGTTTAATTTCTTAACTAATTATTTAAAATGGATAGATTTATAATCTAAAAATGATCTAAGAGTCATTATAATATTGTGTTATAAAATAATACGTAAGTCCGTTATCATGTCTACTCCGGCACGACATGTACCACATAGTTAACCAGCTGTTGCCCGCAGCTTCGCCTGCGTTAACTAAGATTTCCAACGGGATCTTAGTACGCAAAATAAGTAACTTTTCTGGTTGATTTTTTACACCTTGTGTCCGAAAACCCCAAATATCTTATGGAACCCTATTTTTTTCCAGAATAAAATTAAGCATATGTTACTCGTAGATAATGTAGCTTTCGAATGGTGAAAGAATTTTTGAAATCGGTCCAGAACTTTTTGAGCCTATTCATTACAACCAAACAAACAAACAAACAAACAAAGTTTTCCTCTTTATAATATTAGTGTAGATAAGGCAATAAATGTCTTTGATTACTATCAAGTGAGTACGTATAGCATTTTGAGATATTTGAGCTGATTTATACTCACTAATCTTAGTAGCTTGTAAGTCTTTCAAAAGATAACTATCTTCAACTGAACTTATTTAATTTATGATTTTAATTTTGTCAGTATATAAAAGAATTTCGGAGTGCCAAATACAGCTAGATTATTGTAATTATAGAAAATCAAAGGCCCCAATAAGGATCCCTGTGGTACTCCAGACATTTCGAGTTTGTAGACGTGTATCCATTAAGAATCACTGTTCGCCACCTACCTTTAGCGTAGGCTTGATCACTTGAAAAGAAACATTTAGATGGACATTCGGAGTACATTGATCGTCGAATCAGGGCCTGCGGATTTATTCAGACATGCTCCTGCCGAATAAAGTATTTAGTGCAAAGCACAGAACACATTTACTCCTAGCGAAGTTTCAAATGCTGAGCGCACCCTGCAAAAATTAATAAGTTTTTCAGCTACTTTGGGAAGGAAAATGTATTTTTTATTATTATTTTTGCTTTAATGGATGGCCGATAAAAAATAATAAATGTTGATGCTCTAACATTTAATTACCAATAAGTTTGGCGATTATTAGTTCACTCGTGCGTTTTATTTCATTTGTTTACAGGAGAATTATTTTTTAAGTACTTCCTTACTGAGGTGATCCTCGGAAATGCTGTATGCATTCCCCAGGAAATATTTGCTTTCCCCAGAATATTATGTTTGTAATACAGAATCCTCAAATCATTATTTTACACACTCCCTTGTTATGCTCGGCATTGTTATACATCTATACCGTAATAGTAATAATAATACTGTATACATTTTCTAGTAATTTTGCAAATCTCTAAGGTTTCGTACGTAGTGATCTACAGGCGAGTCGAAAGCGGCAGCCGGCACATCACAGCGCGCGACGTCAGCTGGTCCGCTGGCTAGTGTACAAACGGATACAGGTGTCTTAAGGCCGCGCTTAACGATATCATAATAATATTATGTGGAATAATTCTAATTGCATTTAAAATGTTATTAATCTATATTATAAGCCCCACCATGGTTCAGGCCTTGTCGTGGCGGTGGGGCTCAGTAGGCCAGGGTGAGCCCAACACGTAGGGCGAAGCGAATTGAGCCGAGGGGGCTCCTTGTACCCCTCTTATAAGGGGGGGGGGGGGGCAAAAGAGCAGGGGGCAAGGGGCGAGGACGGGAACCTCGCCTCATTGTACTGTCCTGACATTCGGAGGGGTAGTTCTGTGGTGCGGAACAACTCCTCTGTGGAGGCGGTGGCGTCGGTCCCTCGAGGGACTGACTAGCCGTCGAGGAGCCCTGTTGCTGGTAGATCAGGGGCACCTTATCAAAGGCGGCATTGGTGGCACTTGCCAGGTTTTAGTGGGTAGAGCTAAGTCCACTTACTATCTTTCGATACAGACCACCTTGGGAGACCCACTCCCTAGCGGGATGCCTCAGTGCATTTCCCGGCGTTAAAGAAAAAAATATATTATAGTTAATATAAAAAGATTAACTATAATATAGATTAACAACATTTGTTAACATTTGATGGGACTATATGGGATTGGATGGGATACTTTGCTATATTATTTTATAAAAATCTAAGCTATAAATAGAAGTAATTAATGGTGATTTAAATCGGGGCCGGCTGTATATCGGCAGACATATCGGCTTCGTAAATTGGCCATACATTATACGCTCCGATAAACGAGAATGAAAAAACTGGACGAGAGGAGGAGATTAGACTCTATCTCGCTGAAACTCGCTCAGCCGCCGCCCCCGCCCCCCCCCGCACCTCGCACCCCGCGGCCACCAGCGTCGGGTGCTGTTTTAATACGGTTACTGTGGCCGGGAGCGCATCCTATAATATATATTACCTATGACGCAGTGTTTCATTGTTTACGCGATTTAGCGTCGTAGCGTCGATCACTTGAATGATCTGTACATCGTTTTATGGCTCAGGAGAATAGGCTTGATGTATTTTTTTAATAATATCATAAACCCGAACTAGACAGATTCTGTATTATGGCAACTAGACAACCGATACAAATATGGGCGTAGTTTATCTATAATGTGTATATTTAGAAATACATATGTATGTATTTCTAAATATACACATTATAGATAAACTACGCCCAGATACAGAACCAATGAACATGCTCATCACACAAACATTTGCATTGACCAGAATGTTTTAGTTCTTGTAATTTAGCTTAAATGTGGTAGCTCATTCTTCTTCTGATGGTAATAATATATAATGACGTCACGATGGCACACTTGGTCTGTGGTGATGCTTCACCTCACACAATACACACGAACGTAACATGTCAAAGAGAACGTGCGGAGATGAGAACTAAATATACACCTGGTTACGAGGCAGGGGCTTACTTAGGCCTCCCATTATAAACTAACCCCGGGCCCCAGCTCGAAGGGGCGAACAGAACTAGACGTACAGGCAATGTTACGCGTCGTTTGGACGAATCTTCACGTGTTGACCGCTTAGTACCTACGTGACGTACGGCGAGCCGATCTAGCGTGTGTGTAGACCGCGTACGGACTTAACTTAGTTATGTCTACGGTTATATTTTCATATAAACTATCGGCAAAATATTATTTGTACAGATTTAGAGTGAGAATGTAAAAAAAACTCTACCTTTTCATTTAGGCCTAAACTTGTTAAACTACCAATATACTTGGCACTCTCCTGAAACTCGTCCCTAAATTTATACCTACATATAATGTTACTAATACCATTTAATATAATCTCCGACGTCCGACTTTTTTACTCGAGGCTTCTGTTTCAATAACAATATTTATTTCAACTATTTTCTTCACTTAACGAACGTAACATATTTATAGAACCAATCGACGTTTCGTCGTTTGGTTCTATAAATATATGTTTTTGTAGGCAATATGTAAAGGTATAGAATTATTTTGGACTCATGCCCGAACCACGTACAAAAACAAGGTTCTTATTTAGGATACATAAGGTTGTGTTATGGTTTATGAGGTAGGTGTAGTCGGGTATCATTTAGATAGACATTGTTCAGCGACAAGGGAACCGACTATATACTGTAAGTAGTAGAGCTACTTTTGTTAAAACGCACAGGTTAAATTTAAGTCGAAGCATCTTTGTGATCGGGATTAGTGTGCTACGGTAGTTTATCGGAAACGAAACCGAAATTTGAAATGCAGTTTACCGGAGTCGGAGACGGAAGTAGAGAGAGTTATGGTTAAGGTTAATCAAATACAAAACGCTCATGTCTGTACAACATGAAAAAAGCTAAAGACTTAGATAATAATTATCAAAAATAAAGGCCGAAGCCGAAGTTGTTATAACTGCGGGCGGCTTAGACCCGGCTCCCACGACAAGATTTTAACGCGTATTATGATATCTGTATGCATTTTTTTCAAGACGTGCACATTCACGCGTTTTAATAACGCTGTAGTGTCACTTAGTACTGTAAGTAAATCGCTGTACCGCGGCCCACGGAGCCACCTCTGCTGTAGAGCCCTTAACCCAATTGGAAGTCGTCGTGGATGTCGGCCGGGCCCGAGAGGTCGCCGAGCTGCGATTGCCTCTCCAAACGAGCTAATGTTCGAGGAGCAACAAATCTCGGCTAAGCATTTGTAAACTCGAGTTTTATTTTGTTAAAAATATAAATTAAGCTTTCATAGCTCATTTTTTAAATTTTTCTATTTATTTCTGTTTAAATCTTCTTTCTGTTTAATAATGTTCCTGCGTGGAGGGAGAGTCAGTATGGTGGGATATTGTACACTTGTAACTGTAGTTTAGCAGTCGTAGTTAGTAGTGTGCGCCGCGCGGTTAGTGAGGGCGGCGTGCTCGTCCGATATCCGGGTTTATTTCTCAGCAGGCTGCCGCCGCCCGCCCGTCGTCCGAGGGCCGCTGTGCCATGCCACCTCATATCATAATATTCAGCATTTGTGCAAGCATACTAAACGATCCGAAAAACAATTGACTTTTAAATGATTGTATTTAAAGAATAAACGTTGGCGGAAATATTACGTCAAGTCCTTGACAACTTAACAATAAAATGCTCTTTTGAATGTCAGCTTGACAGTTTTATCCGCGATGCGTAAAAAAACAAAAAAGTCATGAGGACCGCAGACAGAAGTCAAGAGATAGGGCATTACATTATGAAATTATGAAATCTACTTTAATACTAATAATATTTGAAATTTCATAATATACCATTAGCATGTCGGTAACGCGTAGGTCTATTAAATTTCACCCTACCAAAAGTGTGGGGATACTTCACGAATGTTATTAAACCGCTCGTGTCATACACGGGAGGACGACGTTATTAGATTTTCGACTTGTGTAGCTCCAGCAAGAAGTTTACGTGTGAGCAGCAGGTGAGTGGCGAGTAGTGAGCGGTAAACTGAGAGCAACGAGCGAAGAGTGGCGAGCGGAGAGCGAAAAGCGGCGAGCGGTGGACAATAATAGGGATGTTGACTATTTTTTTTTATTGATTTTATTTGATAGATATACTATAGGTAAACACGAAAAAACGATTTTTGTAAAAAAATATGTCCAATTTTAACAAAAAATTAAATAAAGAAAAATAGTTTTTAAAATTGCCCTTGAAACGCTCCAAGCGTCATTACGTCACACACCGCATTCAGAGCTTGCGCTATGTTAGGTGAGTTTGTACTTAGCTCAATGTTCAGTGACGTCATCGCCTTATTGGCGTTTGCAGTCACGTGATAATTGACGCATTTTAAATTAATTTTCTAAATTTTAAGACAAATAAGTAGACTTTTTAAATGTTATTTTAGGTTTTCAAATACTGTATTTAATATGTAAAACATAACTTTACTTGAATTTGTAACATGTGTCAACATCCCTATAGTATAAAAAAATAATAGGGGGCGATAACCAATGAATAAACGACAGCAGCACCCCTAGACAAATGGCAAACGCTCAATTCTATTCTTTTGCGTTTACTCGCTAACTCCATAGGGTTGCTGCAAATTTTTTTAAGAACGTTTATTAAGATACATAAAGTGTATGGTTTTGTTTGTAAAAACGTCTAAAAACGTATGTAATTCGTTCCCCCTAGAAGAGTGGCATAAACGCTAAACGAATATAATAGAAAAGAATACTTATTGTATGGGAATTAACTAGCTTACGATATTAAAAAAAATTCAAGAAATATTATAACAATAATATTCGTTTGAAACGAAGTACAGAGGTTGTTAAACGTTTTAAAAAACTAAACCATATTCATAATGAATCGCATAAACGTTCTTAAAAAATTTTGCAGCAACCCTATGGAGTTAGCGAGTAAACGCAAAAGAATAGAAGCGAGCGTTTGCCACTTGTCTAGAGGGGCAAATCATGAGCGTTTTGAGCAACTTGTGGGAAGTAGCGAGCGACGAAGTGTAGACGTATGGGACACGCCTTTCACAGAGCGAAAAGCGGTTATTGGATTGAAAATCGATACACAAAAATCATCAATATCATCATCATCCCGAGTGCCGTTCCACAATAAATGCACTTATTAAGTATTTATTACATGAGGCGGAGTTAAAGGGTACCGGGTTTTTTTTGTTTGTTACCGTGTTCGTTACAAGCTTTAGTTTTAAAACACAACAAAAACATGTTTTGGGTTTTATTTATAATAGGCAAACTAAATCTGTACCATAGATTTAGTTAATTAAATTTTAATTTTAAATGTAATCCAGAATATACTAAGTTTAATTTCCAACTTTTGTAGATCTTGCTATCATTTCACAATAAACGTACGGCTAGCTGGTTAAAAAGTCGTCGGTCATTTACGAAGTTTGGAGAATGTGAGCGAGTCCGAGTGACCGGGGGAGGCAACAAATATCGGCCCATTCTTGTGAACGAAAAGACATTATAATGTATTGTAAGACTCTTCAGAAAAACAACCAGTAACAGTGAAATACCATATTTATTCCAAAATCATTTTTAATCCAATAGCACTATATTTTCTGAACTCTTATCCAACTAGTAACAATATCAACAACACTTATTAAACCCCAATGACGGCCTGAGACCGACTGCCCCCTAGTCCGCAAGACTGCCCCTCTTAATACCTTCCTACCCCACTTATTCTTTGGATTCCCAGTGTGGCCAGTGCAAGAAATTAAAAATGCCAAAATTATTATAAGCAAATGTAAACAAAGTAAACGAAACCTTACACTCGTCCATCCTGATAACGTGTATGTCCTCATACACGGACCAGGTGGAACCTTACACTCGGCGGACCAAGAAACCAAAGCTTGAATTTATACATTTATAAAAATACATTCGAGTTCAAAAAAAAAAAAAAAAAAAAAAATATATAGTACTATCCAAGTATCTTTTTGAAGGTCAATTGAGTCTACCACCGGTTCCAAAGTAAGTCCACTGAGAAGAACCGGCGAAACAAACTCAGTGGAACTAGTCTTTTCAAATACAATATTACAAAAAATTGTAATACAAACAATACATAGTACTATACTAGTATAGTACATAAGAAGAATTCAGCAAGAAACTCTGTTGGGTTGCTCCTTTCAAAATATAGTTTACAATTTTTTATAAACATACATAATTACATACACTTATTACTATAACACATTTATTACAGTCTTATAATCTATCCTTTATCCATCCAATTATCCATCCTTTATCCATCCAATTATCCATTCTTTATCCATCAAATTGTCCATAAAACTATCCATCAAATTATCCATCCTTTATCATTTGTGTTGATTTGCATTATTCATTGTAACTTTAGCATATAGACCTCCATTAGGTTCTTCTGATATTTTTGAAAAAGTAATGGAAAAGGCCCTACTTAAATCACCAAATTCTAATAAAAAAACTATTATTCGTGTGCGCAGACTTCAATGTAATTTTTTTTTAAACGGTTTGGAATCATTTTCAGATTAATATTTTTTTTTAAATCTTACAATCTTAATAACATGTTTATGGAACCTACAAGAATAACGTCTACTAGTGTAAATCTATAATTAATAAATTCAGCATTGTGGACAGCTGATGAAATTTCCAAATAAAAGAATAAGTATAAATAAGCACAAAATATTCCAGTAAGATTAGATCGTTTGAACAATTTGAGACATACCTTAATTAAAAGTCTACCAATTTTATCATGTATAGCATACTCCAATTTTTCAATCAATATTTACCCCTAAAACATTATTAGTTAGCGATACAATGATGTTCAATAACTGGGCAACATCAGAAATACATAAAAATAGGCGAATGTTGTAAGATCTATATGCGGAAAGACAATACTATACAAGTGAAGAGTTTTGCAATTATGTCAAACCTTTTCTAAAAAACTAAGAGAAATTGCAGAGTCATTAAACCACAACATCTCTATCTCCATTTCTCCTCGGTCTACCCCTTCCTCTTTTTCCATCAATCTTTCCCTCTATATTTTTAGAAGTCATGTCATATCAGGTGACCAATCAAATTTCCTCCTCGGTTCTAACAGTTTTAATAATATTTCTTTTCTCTTTCACTATCTCCAAAACTTTTGCGTTTGTCACCATTTCTGTTAATTTTATCCCCTTAATCCTTCTCCAGAACCACATTATGAAGACTTTTATTTTCCTATCTTTTTGCGTCAGTGTCCATAATTCACTTCCATAGAATGCAATGCTCCAAATATAAGATTGAATAATTGAATAAACCTGTGGGAATATGGTGGTTGTGTTGTGGTTGTTTTTCTTTCTGGACATTCATCATCATCACTCCCCACCCCTCCGCACCACGCCAGCCAGCTTCAAGCCTCTTCGGGTACTTCGACCACTAGCCTCAACGCACCGCAGCCTGGTCAAACCCTCACCGGCTTCAACGGGCTATCACACTACCACGGACCGGTCAGCAAGCAGAGCACTCATCTCTCCTGGTCAGCAGCACGTAGTATCAGCCCCGCACGGCAGCAGCACTCCAACTCACTGGAGCCCCGTGCAAGCAGCAGCACAGTTCCGACTCACTGGGACTCACTGGCACTGGCGACTCAAGCACAAGACTCAAGATACCGACCTCCGGTCTTCGGGGGGGAGTGATGTGGCGGACCAATCACAGCGCCACAATCCTGAATCGCGCTATCAGAGTTCCAGCGCCCGGTCGCTATATATACGACATCTGACACGCTAGCTAGTGGGCTTCGGCCTGGCCGAGCATTGCACCTCGCTCGGTCGGAGATCTCCCTTTGGGGCCAACCACCATATTTCCCACAAACCTCCTCCTAATGTTTAATGAAATGTTTTTGCTTTTGAATATGTATTTTTTTTTTGTTAAACAATTGTTATTCTAACATATTATTATTTAATGTAATTGATCTGCTATTTGTCATGGTGTTGGACATTATCATTGTTTTAGTTGTTTGTATTTGTGATCAATCTATATATACTTATTAAATGTATGAAACAACTATCACGTCAGATTTCGCAAAAGCTACTTCTTTTAAATATCTTATCTCCGAACTCTTCACCTGTTGCCGCCATTTCCTTTTTTTTTAAAACAATGTACCTGAATGTTATAATACCTTTCAATTCAATCATGTTACCGCATCAGAAATTATATTATCAAACCTATAAATTGATAAATCCTAAAAAGAACTGCATTGATTGTGGTGTATTTCCTGACTTAATGAGACATAGCAAAATAATCCTGTTGTTTAAATCAGGTAGTACTTTAGATCCCACAAATTCTAGACCGATATCCGTATTACCTACGTTTAGCATAATTTTTGAAAAGATTATTCTAAATCAATCAATGAATCATTTTATAGAAATAAATTACTGCATAGTAAACAATTCGGTTTCACACGCGGTCGCTCTACAACTGATGCAGGCTGGAGAATTAATACAGACTATTTTTTTTTAAGCCTGAGAGGAATTCACATGATGCATTAGGCATTTTACGTAATCTATCTAAGGCTATCTAATATTGTGTACAGCATAAAACATTGGTCAGGAAGCTTTATCACTACGGCATAGAAGATATCGCGCTAGATTTAATTAATTCTTATTTAAGTGATATAATCCAGAAGGTAGACGTGAATGGAAAACAATCTCTTATTTATATTAATGACTTACCGTATCTTCTAAATGATAAACATGGAATATTATTGTTCGCAGATAACACATCAGTTATTTTAAAGACACATAGGCGGCAACCTGTAACTGACGATGTGAACAATGCTCTTTCTAAAATTGTAAAATGGTACAATGCCAATAACCTATTTTTAAACGAAATGTCTTAAATTCACTTTGCCTAATGTTAAATAAAACAACTGTAAATATTAACAATGAAGAATTAAATATGGAAAGTACTACGGTATTTCTAGGAATTAATTTAGATGCTACAGTGCGACCCTCACATATCTAGTTTATCCAACAGACTTTCATCTGCAGCATTTGCATTAAAATATTCGACAATTAACTGACGTAAATACAGCTAGGTTTAGTTTATTTTGGTTACTTTAACAGCATTATTAAAAAAATATTATTATTATTATGTCATTGTATCCTATTACGGGGTAATGCTGCCGATATTGATGCTATATTCGTTCTGCTGAAAAGAGCTGTTCGTGCAATATATGATTTGGGTTCAAAAGACACACTTAGAGATAAATTTAAAACAGTAAATGTTATGACATTGTATAGCCCATCTATTTTTGAAAATCTTATGTATGTACACAAAAATATCCAAAAATTCAAGAATAATGTGATCAACGCAATGTTAAATACTGGAAATAAAAATAAACTTGCTGTGCCCAGCTCAAGGCTCCATAAAATGAGCTACTCCTTTGCGGGTAATTATATACGTTATAATAATATAAGTTTTTATAATAAACTTCCCGACAGTATAAAACAGTTGTCAATTAATAAATTTAGATTTATCATTAAACAGAAACTTATTAAAATCCTATTATAATGTAAAAGAATATATAAATGACAAAAACGCTTTGAAATTAATTGCTATAGATTTAAGCGACTTTGTGAATTATTGATCACAATGAAAAGAATGATAGGAACCCAGAAGAGTTTCTTTTCTTCGTGGGTATCTTCTCGGACATGGGCGCGTTGCGAACGCTCATTATAAACTTAGCCGCTAAGACGATCATAAGTGATCACTATAAAGATCCTATATGTGAAGTTAAACAATAAACAATATCCATTTATGTTTGTGTATCCAATCGAGTGGTGGCCTAAAACCATGGCCTACGCCCGCTCTCTGTCTGTAACAATACCGGGTAATATACTGTGTATAAAACACCTATCACCTAATATATAATATAAACCAATATTAAATTCGTTCAATTTATGTACCTACTATCTACATGTCATAGAATATGTAACGAAAGTTAACGAATAATGAGAGTCTAAGTCCTATTTTATCACTCAAATATATAATCCTCAACTCTTGCTTAGTTCAAAACTGACTCCCTAATGATCCCTTCCTTAAGCATACCATCTATCACTATACGGACTTTTTCTAAGCATTCGTAGTCTTCGCCTAGATTTACAATCATCTACTACCTTGCATAAAACATTAAACTGTGTCCAAGCTATTACCAAAACCTCTCAACACGATTCAGTATGATCATGAATAAATCCAAGCAGTTTATGGGTGGATTGCCTAATCAATGTCGCCTCACTACCAAGATCAACGTAAACTTCTACGAGCGTACCGCCAACACTAACAGCTAAAAATAAATTTATCATACGGGCCCGGCAACCTGCTACGGCTGCGCCTACTTGGTTCCATCTCCTTACTGCGGAAGTTGCGTCGCTCGCTGCTGCGACGCCATTGCTCGCTGTCCTTCCCAATTGCAGCGTCATACGAAGGAGATGCTCCTCTTTATGCCTTAATGCCAGCTAGCGCTCCAGCAGCCGGCGGTTGCGGCTTTGGCTGCTGCTATGGTCTCGACACCTACCCGCTCTCGGCCAATTACGGCTGAGGCTGCGGCTGCGACCTTGACGCCTAGTGCGAAAATGATCTCGTTGAGGAGTCGCTAGACTTCTCCAAGTTCCCTTTTCCATGTTCACATCAATCCATAACTCGTCACATGAAACCAAAAAAAAAGGATTTTGTTAAAAAAAATATATCAAAATAACATAAATTATTAGTCGGCATCTACTAAACGGTGCACTCTAGACAAAACGGACATATTTTTTTTTATTCCCTTTCAAAGCTCCTGTGTATATTTAGTAGTTCTTACACCCTTGGCTAATTTTCCAATGTACCCTCATTTTGATAAAAATATGTACGGTATCGTTTGATGATAATTATTATTTTTGTATTAAGTTACTCGTTATAACAGTTACCCACCAAAAAAAAAGTCCCGTCAAAACCGGTCCAGCCATTAGACTAGCCGGAACGAACAGACAGACAAAATTGTAAAACGTTACTTTGGTATATTATGTAGGTGCCATATATTGTATTATACTCCTACGCATGTAGTAAAAAGCGGTTAGTTTAATATTAGAAACAGGCATTCCAATTTTATTTGTAAGTTTAGATGTCCATGACGTAAAAATTATATATCTATAACTTTGATAATTTCTAATTGATTCTTATTTGAGCTAGAGACATGGGTTTTCTAAAGAACACATCAAATATACTCCTGAGGGTAGGTCGCTGCTAATCGCTACGAAATTTTTCATGTAGTTATGAATTAAACTTTCTTTCCTTAATAAGTATATGCATTACGTAGTGTAAGAAGAAAAATAAAATATTGCAGGCGTGTACTTACGGAATTTCCGACGGTGTTCCACTTCTGAGATGTAAGACTCTTCAGAAAAACAACCAGTAACAGTGAAATACCATATTTATTCCAAAATCATTTTTAATCCAATAGCACTATATTTTCTGAACTCTTATCCAACTAGTAACAATATCAACAACACTTATTAAACCCCAATGACGGCCTGAGACCGACTGCCCCCTAGTCCGCAAGACTGCCCCTCTTAATACCTTCCTACCCCACTTATTCTTTGGATTCCCAGTGTGGCCAGTGCAAGAAATTAAAAATGCCAAAATTATTATAAGCAAATGTAAACAAAGTAAACGAAACCTTACAGTATGTACATAATTGTTTATGTTTATGATAGTTTGAGTCACTTTTAAATACGCGGTAGGACGATACAGCACGGCGTCACGGCGTCACGGCAGAGGATCTTGTGTTCTCACTGAGCTGCAGCTCCCACCTGCGACAAATCTTGAAGACGACGCCTCGCAGCGCTGCACTACTGTATTTGTGATGAGTTTGCGTAACAGGAGCGGGTGACAACAGCTCGCCCGGCTCTACCATATTATAGTTAAGAGATAAGACCATTTGGATGATAAAATAAAGATACTGAGAATTTGCAAGTCAATGAATAAAGCCGTGTTCCTGGAGATCCAAAATATTAATTTGGTTAAAAAAGCTCGACGTTCAATCTAAAAAACAGAGATTGTAGAAATAGGTCAGTGAGTTTCCCGCAAGGATATAATTGACCTAATCATAGCGGCGAGAAGCGACGAGAGGTTGCGAGAGGCGGCGACAGCTGTTGCTACAGAATCACAGTGTTACCTCAGTCACGTACTAACATCTTGTTGCGGAGGTGTGCAGGTCATCTACATCTGTGCCAATACATCTTGGTAGAAGATAAATCATTTCAGCGGCAATTACTCGTAATAATTAATGATTATTTAATATCGCGAATCAAGACGTTTTTACGTCCAAATGAAAATCATTTGTTGATTCAAAATAGTACTGCCAATGTTTATTTTTAAATGTCGATGGAATTCACTACTGGTTCTAAGGAAAACCCACTGAGAAGGACCGGCGAAACAAACTCAGTAGACTAATCTTTTCAAATATTTTATTATAACAAATTTTAAATGTCATCCTGAAATGCCTGAGGGAATGCCCTATTCCAATGATGTGATATCTTCCATGAAGTCTTTTACTTTACAATATCCTTTACCACACAAACGTCCTTAATTTTTTTTTTTAATTTTTAATGAATCGATTTTCAACGTATTTTGGAATCCTATTGTAATGTGTAAAAGCGTATGTAGTTGGTTCTAAAAGAATTGCTTACTTTTGGAAGTCTAATCACTGTTATTATAAAATTCATTTTATATATCTTTTGGATATAAGATGTATTGAGAATTATGACAAGTAAATCATAATTTTTTTCTTTATGATTACACCTTTATGTTTGACGAATCGGATAATATTTACAAATAAAACGAAGGCAAAAGTTACTTGAAGACATATTACTAAAAAGTTATCATTAAAAATAATAATTGTACGAGTATATTTTGGTGAGAATAAGCCATAATTTGGAAGTTAGATTAGAAGGTCGTTATGATGTAATTCGATTCGACAATATCGCCCTCGCAGAACACATTCGAAACAAACGTAAAATAAAACAAACGACACATAAAGACACACAACATTATCGCCCGCCATCTTTATATTACAACGAGCGCCGCGAGAGTTATTTAAAATGGTGTTATGTGTGGCGTGTCGTGTGGTGGTGTGGTGGTGAGGTGGTGAGTCTATGTCTGTAGCGACTCAGGTACGGACTACGGACAGTCCCGCGTGATCATACTTGTATATCTAAGACAATACCTTAGTACGACAGCACACAGCCTTTAATTTTTATAGAACCAAATTAATACACAAAATATGTAGATAAAGAATACAAAATGAAAGGAGACGGTCCAAAATTGTATGGGACGTTGGTCTACTTTTGTACATTTAATGATATGAAGGAAGATAAATATTCAAACAGTTTAAATTTGTTCATATCCATAAATTCTTTTCAATTTCAGCGTAATCATTATTTAATATTTCCAAGATATGCAACACTACATGATATAACAATGGCGTATGAATATTTTCTTTGGCATTTATGGCTATAAATCTATGTCTAAAAAAAAGTCCAAGTCGTCAATATATCCACAAAAATGCAAGAAACACATTCACGAGTTATCAACTCCATAACAAAGCTTGAAATAGATACAAAAAGTTATGAAAGTACCATGAGTGACGCCATTTTTAAATAATGACGTTTAAGTAATAGTCGCCATCTTTGTGTGGAATAGCTAATATTTAAAAAACATGATAATTTTTTAAATTTTTTACACGTAAGTTATTACGATAAACTATTTTATTTTATTTTTAATGAAATCTATGTATTTTTATTTATTTATAGTATGCTGTACAAGACTAGACCAGAAACGGACCATCTCCTTTGGTTAATAATAAAATGTTTGAATGCAGGCCGTCCTTATTTCCAAAGTGACCACGGTATCTTCATTAAAATTGTTTATTTTCTATTAGCCCCTACCACACAAACATTCCTTGACAGATTCCTAAAATTTGTTAATGGAAAAATTATGAATGTTTTCTGTGATCCTATTGTAAAAGCGAGCCTAAAAATGGCACATTTCATTTGTGTTTTCAAGCCGAATTGACCATTTAAATACTATTCAGATAGTTACTAAAATGTTGATGTTTATTTTGAAATATCGGGCCATAATACACTTCAGTTGTATTAATTACTATACATTATACACAAGCCCGTAAGCTATTGACTATTAAGAATAGCAGTATAGACTATTAAGAATAGTTTATACAGGTCGACATAATATTACGTTGAAAATGATAATATAATAATAATAATAACAATATTGTTGTCACATTCATACTGTGTGATGAAAGTCTGTCGACTCCTGACATCATTGGTGAGAACACACTAGCTGTATGTTGATAAGCGGGCGGCGGAATCCAATAAATAACAAAATAATAACGTCATTAATATAAAAGGAAATGTTTCGGAAAGAAAGATGTGTAGGTAACGCAATTTTATTCAAATGTACACGACAACATCATATTTCATGTGGGATTGCTAGATGAAATACCTCGTGGGTCGAGCTTGCCTTTTATAACTATATAATATATATAGTCATGGAATGAAATGTTTAATTTATATATACTATACACAAGAGGAACATAAGCCACTCCTATTGCACCGACCTATTAGTTTATGTATTTTTACTCAATTATCGTTAAATTAATGTATATGTCTTGTATATGTATAGAAACACTTGTTATAAATGTGTAAACACCAGACATACCACTATTGACGAAATGCTTCACACCCGGCACGGCTTAAATAAATTATAGTATTTGTTTTATCCGGGGACGAGTGAGCGGGTACTCGGATTTAACGATACTCGGAGAGAACTAAAGTCAATTGTTCCGACGCAAGTGGTGATATCATAACGATATAATACTATTCACAGCCACTAATGATACCGAAGGCTCTGGATCAGCTTGGAGAGGCTGGGGCACTGGCTGGACTCATCAACATCTTATCTCTCCCCTTGGCGGCGGCTCCTCGGACTCCTCAGACCTCATAGCAGAGGTTGGCGCTGAACCGCTGCCCTGCATCATCCGAGCGCTGGTCGTTCGTGCTAGGATGTTTAATGCGCAGTGAAACGTCTCTGGGCACATACGCGGGATTCGTGGGAGCCCACATAATCTTAAAGCATGATTTCTGAAAGACCAAATCAAACAGTGCTAGAGAGATTAATCCGACTTCATGGGGTCAGATGACGGCAGGTAGTTGATAAAAGGACATGGGTTATGTAATATTAATATTGTAATGTATTTATATAATAAACAAGTTGTAACGTTGCGCTTGCTCGTTACATAATTTTAGGCTAAATTAAAGATTCAGCAATAGATATTATGTTTAAACTAAATATACTAATGGTATAAGCGCCATCTATCGTTAACTAGTGTCAACTATTGACATACTCTATTGGCTCACTAGCGACCATTCTAAAATTCAATTACTGTTTGCTTATATCTTTTTGTCAAATAAAATTAATTTACCTCTTGTAATTTATAATAATAAATATAATAATTTAATCTAATCCCTAAAGAAAATTACAAATAAACTAAATTAAAACTTAATTAATTATAAAGTCTGTTTGACAATTGACTATAGAACTATATTGTTTATGGAACGATAGACAAGCTGTGATTAGGGACTTTTTGATTTGCTGTCACTTCTAACCGACCTCTTTCTTGTCCTGACTTCGTGGCTGGCGGAAGCCGAGGCTAACCCTTGAATTCCGCTGGGAGTTCGCGGAGCACATTGGATAGGCTAAGTATCCAAGCTTGAAGACCTAACAGCCGGCCGGCTGAACCGAACGCCCAGCGTGAAGACCCAAGGAACGTGGGCCAGCCAAGGAAAGTTTTTGGCTCGAGATGAGGTAAGACTTGTCCGAACCTACTCTACTCTACCGTAACTAACCTGCTCGCTGGGGGCATCTACCACCCCCACGCGACAAAATGGTTATTAAAAAGTACTATTTATAGTTGTTACAAGGTTTACACAATTTGTGTGCAGAATGTCAGCGCAATCGATAACCGGTAAGTGATCAAATTTAATTTGCGAGATTTGACATCGGGACAGGTGAAACTAAATAAAAACTAATAATGGTGCAATACTATCGTACAAAGATACTTAATTATCGTACAACATTGAATAAAAATATTTTTATTTATTTATTTAACATAGTTTTAACTTTTCTTGTACGATCTTTCTAAGTAACATTATATAGACATAATATTACGTGAGAAAAAAAGTGTGTGCGTGTGTCCTTTACGCGAGATTGAAGTAAACCTTCAAAGTAATTATTCGCAATTTATTATGATCTTCGCCACTAGTAATTGCAGTTGTTCCTAGTTGCCACAACGCTCAATACACGTTGGTCGTTATCCGAACTCACGCACCGACCGCGCTTTACCAACGTGTATAGAAAAGCCTTTACAATAGGGATGTTGACTAATTTTTTTATTTGATTTTATTTGATAGATATACTATAGACAAACACGAAAAAAAGACTTTTGTAAAGAAATATGTCCAATTTTAACAAAAAATTAAATAAAGAAAAATAGTTTTTAAAATTGCCGTTAAAACGCTCCAAGCGTCATTACGTCACACACCGCATTCAGATCTCGCGCTATGTTAGGTGAGTTATGACAGTTTGTACTCAAATTCAATGTTCAGTGACGTCATCGCCTTATACGCGTTTGCAGTCACGTGATAATGCATGATAAATAACGCATTTTAAATTAATTTTCTAAATTTTAAGACGAATAAGTAGACTTTTTTAATGTTATTTTATTTTTTCAAATACTGTATTTAATATATAAAACATAACTTTACATGAATTTGTAACATGTGTCAACATCCCTATTTACATAATTAATATTATTGTACTTACGACCAATGCAAATTACTATTTATGAATATAGAATGAACGTTTATTTATTTATTTATTATTTATTTATTGTTATAAGGTACACCAACAGCACTACATATTAAAACATTTACAAATAGAACATATTAATTAAGAAACAGTATCTGATATGTATGCTAATAAAAGGTATACACAGCATTCACCACAAGCTTAGCCTAGTTAATTACAATGAAGATTAAAAAAAGAAGAGACTTAATCATAATATAGTTTAAAATTAAACTAAACGGCAAAAAGAAAAAAAAAACAAAATTCTCTAGCTTAAACAATACTGACATAAGCTATTTTTATTTGACATGAATTATAAATATTATCATGTAACAACTTCCACGGATATCTAAGGCCCGTGATAAAGTTCGTAGAAGCTACATCACTACAATATTCTAATATTATTTTACATTATTAATTCATTATTTATATTAAAGAAAAAATTAGGAAACTAATTATCGGTTAAGCACTATTATTAACATTATAACTTTTGAGATATTCCAGCACTTTACTTTTAAATATTTTAATGGAATCATTGAATATATCTATGTTTGTGCTACTTGCAACTTTATTATATAAAGCACACATTCTAGTTAAAGGGGCATTTAATCCGAGGTTGGTTCTGTAAAATGGAGTCTTAAAAATGTTAGTTAATGGACGTCTGGGAATATTATATGGAACAGATACATTAGTAATTTCGAGGAGTTGGCTGCATTTGATTTTATTATTGATCAACTTGTATAAGAATAACATTTCTAGAAGCTTTCGACGATTATACAAGCAGTCCATTCCAAAGTAAGCTATACGTTGATCGTAAGGGCACCTATGTGAGATTCCGGGTGATATAAAGGCGAGATGACGAGAGAATAATCGTTGAAGATTCTCTATTCTTTGCGAATATTTACAATATAGCGGGTTCCATACAACGCTTCCGAATTCCAAATGACTTCTCACTAAGGAATTAAATAAGATAATTTTTGTGCGAGGTGATTTGAAACCCGTCGAGTTACGCTTGATGAAGCCAAGCATACGAGCCGCCTTTTTGACCATTACGTCTATATGAGCTGTAAACTTGAGCTCTTTATCTAAGATTATTCCTAGATCCCGAACTTCAGTGACCTCTGCTAGCACTTCATCTCCAAGAAAGTACTTGGAGGTTGAATATGTTTTTTTCCTAGTAAATTTAATATGGGCACATTTTTTAACATTTAAACGCATACCGTTATTCGTACACCAGTCTTTAATACTATTGATATCATTTTGTAGAAGTACTGAATCCTCTTCTGTATTAATAGCTCTGTATATTTTTAAGTCGTCAGCAAACAATGATATTTTGCTGTTCCTTATCATACTTGTGACATCATTGATAAAAACCAGGAAAAGAAGTGGGCCGAGATGAGAACCTTGTGGGACCCCGGATGTTGCATGAAACACTTTAGATTCGAAACCATTTACTCTTACAAGCTGCACCCTATCCTCTAAATAAGATTCAAACCATTTTAATAAATTACCATTAATACCAGCACTTTCTAGTTTATGTAATAATATGGTATGATTGACCCTATCAAACGCGTTGGAGAAATCCATATAGATGGCGTCTATTTGTTGGCCTCTATCAACGCACTGTGAGAGGTAAGTAACATAAGGTACCAAATTTGTATCGACTGAGCATCCCTGTGTGAATCCATGTTGGTAGTCGGAAATCATATGGTCAACATGTCTAGAGACAATTGGATGTAAAAGGGATTCGAACAACTTAGGTATAATAGACAAAATTGTAATAGGTCGATAATTTTTAATATCATCCACATCATTTTTTTTGTGCACAGGTATTATTCTAGCTTGCTTCCAATCCTGAGGAAAAGTTCCTTCTGTGAGAGATCTGTTGAAAATCTTTGTTAAGGGAATCGTTAACGCATTGCCACAACGTTTTATAAACAGAGGTGGTATGCTGTCTGCTCCTGGTCCCTTGTGAGCATCCAAGATTTTGATTTTTTTGAACACCTAATTTTCAGTGAACTGGATTTTAGAAAGCGACATAGATGAATTAATGTTATCATTTGGAGGCGTATAACATCCTGTATCTGAATTATAAATAGTAGAGAAATGGGTGGCAAACAAATCGGCAATATCTGAACCTGAAGTAACTATTTTTTCATCTAGATGCATTTGATTCGGAATTGAGGAATTGCCTATTTTTTTGTCTTTGATATATTTCCAAAAGGTTCTGATATTACGGGGAATGAGTGATTCGATTATTGATTCATATTCCCTAAGACATTTTTTACTTAGTTTTAGACATCTACTACGAAGTAACTTATATTCGGACTTGTCTCGAGGATTGCCGTGAAGTTTGTACTTGCGACGTGCTTTTTCTTTCAACGTTACTTTCAACAGAAATCTTCAACCAGTCAATTGCCCACCAGTCGCGCCTAAAGAAGTTTTACAAATCACTATTTTAAATATGGAACACTGAGAGTTACTTCCGTCAGAAACTAAATCTGAGTTACTCCCTAGTCGCGCCTAAAGAAATGTTACTTCAACGAATGAAATGAATTCAATTGCAGAGTATTGAATAATGTTAAGAGTGTGACTCTATAGATTTCAGTTATATAATTCAAAGTAATGAGTTGTGGCACAGGCGCGGCCTTCCAACTTACCGCAGCTGGTGGTGCTCGGAATGAGCGGCTCCGATATGTTCTGTTAGGTTATATGAAATTAGTTGGTTCCGGCGTGTTCGAGCGCTATATCGGGCCGCTAATACCCGCCGCGATACGCAGCCGTTGTCTGCCGGAGCCGTAATGGACTTTTTGTGTTATCCGGGACATGGGCGGGTGGACAGTATTGTGTTCATAGTAACAGTCGGTTAAACGGTCAGAGGGAGGGACAGGGAGGGGAGGGAGGGAGTGATATTGGATATCAAGTAACTTCTTTATCACATTCAAATTGATAGTATCCCAAAGATCCACATTATAAAAGGATTAGTGATGCAAACTTCTGTGAATTATAAGATATATATATATATATATATATATAAATAAGATTCCTTGCGCGGCTGCAAGGAATCTTATCAATAATAACTCTTTCTTTGTGAGTAATGATATAGTTTTATAATATAATAATATCTATAGATTTTCATAATGTAAAGGTGATTATAATAATATAAGAGATTTCGTTTTCAACAGATTCAGATCAGTTTATGCCCCCTTTAAGTGTTAAAATAGAAAAAGTAAAAAAAAAAAAGAAAAACGAGAAGATTTAAAAATATATTTTAGCATTGGATTAGGATAGTGGTTGGTGGTTTCGACAGGTTTTACAGAATGGTTGATTCGAAGATTCACCAGACACAGTGTTTACGTGTATAATGATGGACGAAGATAATATTTTACGTTCCCAATTCAAACATTAAAATGTCAGTCGATTTTCCGAAATCACTCGTCCATTCGATAGAAAATTTTAAACATGACCTGCAACTAATATGTCCAGATATTCTGTTTCACTCTTCCCTCGAATATCACACGTAATATTACTAATAATAGCTATAATACTCTTATAACAAGTGATACTACTTTAATATGATTTTTTAAAGTATAACGTTCAACGATAGGTGGTATAAATGAATAATTCTATCGGAATATAATATGAGGCTCGGGCGAGTCTTGTCGCGAGCGACGTACCGCGGCTCTGACGCTCCGGGAGAGATATGGTGATATTGGTTATGGAAATACATCGGCAGGCGGCGGCGCTGGCGGCCGGGACGCTTATAACAGAGTAACCGGCTGAATACTGATACTAAGTGATCCAACGCTGGTACTGGGAGTGAACGTCTGGGGTCGTTGCCGGCATAGCAGCGATGGATAACACAGGAAATATAGGCTACCGAAAGAAAATTGAAATTTCGAACACGTATTCCTCATATTATTATGACGAAAGCATCCGCTAAGGAAGAATTTTTCAAAATTAATAGGGATTTTAGTTTATATGAACTTTATAATAATTCGATAAAATTCTTAGTCTAAATATTTATGTTTTTTTATCTTTAAGTAAATCAAAAGTTATTTTTTGTACTTTACTATATGTAAGACGGTATGGGATAGAGTGCGCGGTAAGGTAAGGAAAGGGAAGGAATAGGAAGGGAGCAGACAGCTCGAAACCGGGAACATCGAAACGCACTCCGAGACCCCCCCCCCCAACCAACAGCTGTACAGGATCGACGCCTGCAACCATACATTACCATATATTACCTGTATTACCAACTAAATATAACACTGACGAATAAAATTCAGTTTGGTTTTTTTAAGTAAAACTTCTTAAGAAACGTTGTCATTGTCATTTCAATCTCGATGAAACGGAAAAACGAGTCCAAGACAAAGAGAGGCAAACGCGTAAATGTATAGATTCATGCGAGAGAATAAGATCGAACTCGCTTCGCCCGAGGTGTTGGGTTCTGAGCTCTACGCTACTGAGCCCCACCGCCACGACAAGACTTAAATCGTGGTTGTCTGATAAAGAATATGTGACGCAACGGGATCGGTCACTATATTACGCGTGTGACTCATTTTCCAGCTTAGCCATTCATAGACGTCTCTCACGTGAAGGCTCCACTACAGGTGGCGGTCGCTGATGCTAAGGGGGGGGGGGAGGCAACTCAAATCAGCTCCAATCAAACCCCTTCCCGATCCTTCCCTCCTAGTTTTGTCCGCGGTCACATTATAATAAACAAAAGCTTATATTATTTTACATTTTGGAAGGTTGTAGCTATATTCAGTAGCCGCTGTTCATTATTTTCACAACTTGTATCGAAGTCACGGGAACACTGGCCGATGAAACCAACTTCACGAACATTATCGTAATAATCTGGCCTACGCGGTGCAATAAAAACTTCTCACCGAAATTTGTTTGATCAACAGCCGTTTGTAACTTTCGAAATATCTTCAAATTAAAACAACCACCGGTCATATAACTTACCCCCTGCGCGGGGGGGGGGATACTACCCTACACACGCACTGTTCTCGTCGTCACGACTAATGGAACCATGTAAGTTGTAACTGATTCCTTTAATACGAAACTTGCATCTCTGTAATAGATTCTATTCAGCGTTTTGGGCTTACTTTTGACTTTAAAATTTTAGTATGGATTCAAATCAAACACTCTTCTCTTACTGGACTAAGAGAAATAGGGACAGGCTACTTTAGATAATATTCTGAACGTATTTCATTAATATTCCCAGAGGCCAGGACTAACGCTTTTTCACGTAAAAAATTATTTAGCTTGAGATCTAGCAATATCGATCATATTATACTGATAGCAAAAAAGTCTTAGTAAAACTAAGAAACTGGTACCTGAAGGTAGTGGTGAACGCCGCCTCTTTCTCATTTATTGTCGCTGGCGTAACTTGTCTATGCTAATTATCTCGATACGCAAGGTCTCTGTGAGCCACTCACTACACTACTTGTTCTATCTTCGAGAGAAACAAGCGTGTTCCTGCACTGGCGACCATTTCACCGTACGACCGTACGAGCGGCTCGCAGTATCGTTACTGCGAGCCGTTGTCGAATACACTCTCGTATCGTATGAAAATGGTAATATTTCTTTAGGAGTCACTTCGCGTATCTCACTCTCACTCAGCTCTTGCGCAATCAGAAGTTGAATCTGAAACTTGTTGCAACGGCTCCTTTAGTTGGAGAAGACCGCGTACCAGCGTGTGTACGCGAGTGTACCGGCGTGTAGCAGTATGTGCGCGAGTGTACCGGCGTGTAGCAGTATGTACGCGAGAGTACCGGCGTGTAGCACTATGTACGCGAGTGTACTGGCGTGTAGCAGTATGTACGCGGCCTGTGGTAGCGGAACAAAAGCCTCTCCGAGGAGCTGTGCCAGAATAATCCGAATGAGCTGCTCCCTGCGGACGGCGCCGCGCGTGTGGTCCGCTAATTATCCGCCTCACTTATTTAATGCTTTTCAGATCATCAGTAAGTTTCATTTTATATTTGGTTTCACCTGCATAAATATCATGTAACTTATAAATTCTCCCCCGTCGCGCTCGTCGCTTCGTGACTGAAGCTTTTGACTATACAGCTCTTTAGGATAACATTTATTATATAACTATAATAATTGGGATTTTTATAAGCGCGACGATCTTAATGAAAAACAAACGAAGAAAGGATTTAAATTAACACACAGCCAAAAGCGATTTGGAAAGTTGTATGCAATACATATATTATCATCGACATCAGCCATTCTCCATCCACTGTTGAACATAGGCCTCCCTCAATGAACGCCAAGACGACCGATCAGAGAATGATGATGAGATGATGATGATAATTTTATGTTTTGCATACACAATTTTACAGAGTGCATACACAAATTACTTAGAATTTCTGCCACAGACCGCATCCTTACAGTAAGGCGTTGAGGAATTGATCATCATATTTGGCTACGACAGTTACTTGACCACTGGACCATAAAGACGTTACATGCGGGAAATATCCTGATGGCCTATAAAAAAATCAGCCGAGTATCGTTAATTTGCTCCTAAGAATTGAAGAGTTCCGTCACTTTATTATGGATCCCATGATCAGAACCTAACCAAGTTTTCACCAAACTATCCTTGAACTATATTCTTTCATATAAACTAATAATCATCGAAATCGGTTGGCGTGATATCCAGTTATTCATCTATTTGTCGCGTACATGCCTATTGCAAATTTATGACTTTTATGGTTTTCTCATGGATACCATCATCAGAACTGGACTAGATTAAAATGGGACCACATGGGGAGCATCAGCTTTCTAATACAAAAAGAATCATCAAAATCGGTTCACCCAGTCAAAAGTTATGAGGTAACACTTATAAAAAAAAAAAAAAACATACAGTCGAATTGATAACCTCCTCCTTTTTTTTGAAGTCGGTTAAAAAACGAGAAATAAATCTAGGGATTCCTCTTTTGTCAACAATAATAAAACAATATAGTTTACACATAGTGTGTGAAGTGAGTTTAAAAATTTAATAAGAAATTATAAAATAAAAAATTGAAGTTAGAAATCGATTAGCTAATTGTGTCAGGTTTTTTTAAAGACAGTCGTCATCATCAGCCTTTATCCTTTCACTGCTGAACATAGGCCTTCCTTAATGAACGTCAAGACGGCCGATCCCTTGCCACTCGCATCCAACACGGACTGGCCACTGCACGGACTCCGTTTTTCCACCTGGTTAATGGCCGACCAACAGTTCGTCTATCTAAACATGGCCTTTGAGCTTTAATGGCGGATCGGCAATCCGTCCTCCTGTGACCAGCGCACTGCCACAGAACAATGTTATTTTAATATTATATCATGTGATAATCATTTCAATAAACACTTTTTATAATTTTGGTCTAGTCTAGATAAATGAGGTCCGTTTTTATGTGTGGACTGTGGAATAATACCCTTATTGTCGGTTAATCCCGTGCGCCGAGCAGCGTGTAGTCCGCGCCGGGCCGCGCCGCAGCGGGCTTGGCTGAACGGCGGCCGGCGTCACAGGATTACGACAGCCCATTATTGTTCGCTGAATTATATCACAGCATCTAGCTGCAGCGGAGATTCTATTGTTGAGAGTTCAACATTCCGATCGATATTAAATCTGGATTCAAACAAACAGTTTAAAAAAATATGTATCAGCCAGGACGAGATATTTTAAACGTGGGAACGCAACTCAACACTACAAGCTCCCTGAAAATATAATATTTATATAGGATTTTAAATTAACATGGTTATTTTCATTATTTAAAGTATTTTAAACGGGATATTTACCATGTTTTTTAATATTGTGAACATGACATTCGTAGACAATGTCGAAATATCGAGCTCCGCAAAACAATATTAAAAAACATGGTAAATATCCCGTTTTAAATACTTTAAATATTATATTTGTTATTTAGCATACAATATACAATACTGTAGTACTACACTATCTTCACGTCTTCGTTCTTTAGTTCACGTTCTTTAGTCGCGTTTGTTATAACGCTGGTTGATAATGCATTCCTTAACGAATTTGTGTCCACGGTTCTTAGGGCTCATGTAAAACTGCTCACAATTATTGATTTGTTATAATTGACATTATTATTCACGTTCTGTCCGCGGGTGGATAAGTTCATTAATCCTCAGACAATATTGGGCGACCTCTTAGTCTAGGGGCTAACTTTATACTTTTCGACAATTTTGAAATCATTGATACAAATCTAACTATTTCTTTAGGGCAATAATTGTCAATGGATATGAGTTAATTGACGCGCTGAACAGCGAGCGAAGTGTATGTCGACAGATGAGTCAGTACCTCGAGATTAACTTAATTTCCTACGTCTGGCTGTTTATGTATCGGAACGCAAATTGGCTTTTGTATTAGCCTTTAGCAATGAATATACTTTGTAGTGTAGGGATGAGCGCTTCACTCATGCGCGCCACAAACACACGTTTTACGAGTTTATATTATAGTACCTGGTTGACCGAGCATTTGCTCGGTACCCTTAGTCATTAAATACAATAAAATTTTTCTTCCAAAAAAATGATCTTAAAAAAAGGAAAAAAAATATTTTCGGACTGGAGATTCGAACCAGGCTCGTTCGGATTTAACTGCCTATTTTTTTCACTAAGCTACCATGACATACTATTTGACAGCGAAATTTACGTATGTACTCTAATCATATTTTATCGTTGCCTCAAAACACAGATAAATAAAGTTTTCTAAAAATTTATCCTAGCTAGATCGATTTATCGCCGTTTTTAACACATGTATACAAAATTTTATGAAAATCGTTGGAGCCGTTTTCGTGATTCAGATTCTATATAAGATACATCAGAGACATCGATGTAATATTATGAGCAGTACTCGGCAAGCCATCTCGCACTCGCACACGTATTGTAAGCGGGATCTCTTGTAGCGAACGTAACTTTTTGTGCAAAGTTTGATGCCGGCTGTTGTCAGCGGGCGGCTGTTCGCAAACTCTGTGACAAAGGTGGCTTTGTCATCTGTTATGTTTGTGCAAACGAATGGATAAATGTTTAATACACATTAGCACTAATAAACAGATGGATACGTTTTACACACCGATATACTAAATGTCAAATAGTCTTTTATTTTATCGCCAATCTGAGGTCATAGACAGTTACGGTTGTCGATTTTGATCGCGGTAGTTTCAAAGGGTTGAGCTTTAAGTTTACCTCCGAGGGCGAACTTTTACAAAGTACTAAAATGTTATCAAAATGTCAGCTATAATATAAAGTTCGTTACGGTCGTCCGATGAAGTTGAGAGCGATCTCCGCGGGGACGAGAGCGGCCACTTTGTTGGATTTAAGGTTGTCTCCCGCGGGATTCCCGGGACGTCGCGACTCCCGCCATCCCGGCACCTCGGGACTCAGGGATGCGGGACTGCGGGACTGCGGGACTCTACAGGGTACGATGGATCCGCCCGGGAAGCACACACGCCAAGTCTAAGCCTCAGGTCGTAGTTTATAAACAGTTGCACGATCGTGATGTGTCTAAACTACTTGCTACTTCTAGTGCTTGTATAATATATTATATATTGCTCTTATTGGTTAACGTTTATTTTATTAATTTAGATAATAGTTAGATGAATGCACGTTGTTTATTACTTTTGCAAAAAAGCTCAAATATAGTCGCTTTATATAAAAGATGACGTATATTTTATAAGATGACATATTTATTTCATGGTGGAAATAACATCGACGGAATTGGAATTCTAGGTTATTTTCGTATTAATATGAGTAAAAGCCTTAATTTGGAGATTACTCTCGCGCTATGAGGCTAGCTTTAATATTGATGCTGTATTTTAAAGCCGATATTACTTATATTTTTCATGTAAATACCAAATGGACGACAGAAAATAGACGCTAGGAAATAGAATTACTTGGTGTCTAGTTTTAAAATTAGTAATCAAATCAAATAGTGAAAAGTAAAACGTTAAATACTACATGAAATTGGACACGCGTTTTCGAGTATTCCGTAAGTTTAATGAATTCTAATAAATGTTATTAGAATTCATATCACAGATCACAAATAGGTCATTCAAGACCTATTTGTGATCATCGCGTCACTATCGACAGGACGACTCATTGAAGTGGTGAGATTAAAAAAATATCATTCACGATGTTCGAATGAAACTCATTACGAAGTTTGATTTGTGCCAGCGTGATTGATGAATCCATCTCACGTCCGCTGATGCCCGTGACGCCCGTGACGCCCGTGACGCTCGTCTCATAAGATTCAGCTTCTGATGTCGGATATTACTTCAACACGGGAGTTTCCTCCCGTAATAAATATTTAACATATAATATCTTAACTTTAGTCGTCTAATTAAGAATCACATGGTCAATAGTTAAGATAAGTTTATCGTATATGGCGCAGCCAGTATGATGCTGCCTGTTGCCTGTTGTAAGTTGGACGCTGAGGCTCAACAGCATGCCCAAGGATCGCTGGGTACGAAGTTGAAAGGAATTATTGTAATTATTGGCGTCTAGGTAAAAGTAGGTAACTTTTAGTGCGCACGGCTAAGAAATTACACATAGACAGACTTAACTCTTCATTTATTTAATCACCATAATTTAATATACAACTTCCTATTGTATTTGTTTAACGGATGACAAGAGCCGACCTGCACGAGGTCTCCGACTAACACCGACCGACGCACATCACAGTTAAAACTAGACGATCAAATGCTAAGTCCACGCATTGACATGACAATGCATTACACGCCGTCGGGTACGTGACGTGGTTAGCGGCAGCGGCTTACGACGGGCGGGACTAGTAGCGGGACGGCGGGACAGCGGGACTGCGGGACAGCGGGACTGCGGGACAGCGGGACAGCAGGACAGTGGGACAATAGGACAGCGGGACAGTGGGACAATAGGACAGCGGGACAGTGGAACAGCGGGACAGCGGGACAGTGGGTCAGCGGGACAGCAGGACAGCGGTACAGCGGGACAGTGGGACAGCGGGGCTCGCCGAAACCCTCTTATCTCATCTCACCACCGACAGGAACTGCCCACGCACAGCCTGCTCTGACCACGTTAACACACTAATTATGTACATTTAAATTAAGGGTTTATCGGGATTCTCAAATTCTCTTACCGAAGTTTCTCATAATCATCATCATCCCCATCAGCCCTTATCCGTCCACAGCTGAACATAAGTCTCCCAATGAACGCCAAGACGAGCGATCCCTTAACACTTCGTATCGAGCACGGACCGGTCAAAGTTTCGGATATTTTACAGCTACTGTTGCTATATACATCGCGGAAGGAGAATTATTATCTTCGTCACCTGATCGCTTAATGTGGTGTCGTCTATTTTTTTTCCCGAAAATGTAACGCGCGTGTCGCGTCGCGTCGCTCTCATATTATTTGAAGCCTGAAGGTGAGCCCGGTACAGAGTCATCAGTTCAACAATAGTTTATTTTGCCTATTTCATGTATACGTCTTGTATATTTCAGTTGTGACAAACTACAGCCTCCAACTATAACTGTATATTCTAAGTTCTAAAAACTAAATATCGGAATATTTTCCAACTTACAACACAAATACACTAAAAAGCTAATAAATAATTTTAGCAAGAAAACTTTTGAAACGCAGCGCCAAATTGTTCCCACAAATGTACCTCTAACCGTTAACTATGTAATATACTGGGAACAATTCTCTAAAACTTTAATTTATCATATTACCACATTTTCTCCTGTTATAAACTCAAACATACACTTAAGTCACATTATGTACGATGCTCATTTCCTTATCAATAATTAATTTAGGGATATAATAATCAAATAAGTTGTGTTTTGTGATTGTTTACCGGGTGTTATGCAGAATATGCTCGTGCATTCATCATCATCATCACCATGCTGCTGCTGGTGCTGGTGTTCAGTAACAGACAGACGTACAAGATCTTATACGGATTCATTTTTTAAGCTTTTGTGGCGCGGAATCTATATATCAAGTGCTAGGCAAAGAGTGCCCGCGCAAAAGTAAAGGTGTCTTTAACCAATGCGTTCCGTATGACCTACGGGGCAGAAACGTGGCCTCGTAATTTACGACTGGTCCGGAAGTTTGCCGTAGCTCAACGCTATGGAGCGTGCTATGCTGGGTGCAGATAGAATTAAAGTTACCAATGTAACGTGAAGTATAAGCTCGTTAAAGTGGCAATGGGCTGGTCACACACTCAGAAGAACGGATGGCCGATGGGCCAATAAGGTTCAAGAGTAGAGGCCGAGATTAGGTAGACGAAGAGTCAGTCGGCCATTAACCGGGTGGGGAGACGATCTCTGTGCAGTGGATCGATCGTGTTGGCGTTCATTGAGGGAGGTCAATGTCGCAGTGGACGGATAGCGGCTGATGATAACGATGATGATGATGAAAGGTGCCTACAACAATTATTATGCTCATTAGAATATATTCTTTTTAACGAGTAATTTATTCTTTTTACTTTAGTCTTTAATAAACCGCGTTTTGTAATTATAACCATTACTTATTTAATCTCAGTTACTGTTGAACGCCGAATTCACACATTGAAATAGAATATTAGAATACTAGTGGTATAGCACGTGCCAACGTAGCCCTGTATCCAATACATAATGGCTCTAACAGTGTCATGTGTGTGAGCCGGCACATGTCGTCAGGATTACGTGCCGCGTCGCGTGTCGCCCCACGGGCGGCTGTAATGGGGCGATTTGGCTCGGCCAGCGCGTGCGGTCGCCCCGGGCGGCTTGGCAACGTGTGCCAGGCCGCGCGACAACCGGCGCTCGCTGAGATAAGCCGTCTCAAGATACGATGAGATGTAGTCTCGGGAGAACGTTCACGCTGACCACTCCTCGTCACATGGCATCGCCCGCTTGCATTTATTAAGAGTTAAAAGCCTGAGTCTACACCAACTACACACCAACTAAATAGTGTGACCCTAAACCAATGACCACCGCGTCACACACAACCGTCGACCGAGCCAACGGCGGTGTCGCCGTGTTTACTGACGGGTGGGTGTGATGCGTGATGCGCGATGCGTGATGCGGTGCGCTCGGCTATCATCGTTTTAATGTCCGCGTCGTGGGATGTGGGCGTTTAGTAAATATTCAGGATAACATTATATTTATATACTGAGAAATATTCAAAATTTATTTATCAGCCTTCTAGTACTTGAAGGCAGCTGCAGTGGTTGCATACGGCCGCGCGGCCGGGGAGACATACCGCGACTAGACAACGGTATCCCGTCCGCATGAGTGCTGTGAGAGACATGCATTTACAATGTATTTTTTTTGGAACGAAGTTCCTTACGGCAGGCTTGGAGGGGATAGGGATTTTGCTGCGCGACTGAACTGAAAAAAATGTGATAGTAAAACCGTAAGAAAAAGTGCGTGGAATAAAACGCGTTAAATGAGACGTGCGCAGGCGCGACAGTCGCATAGGTCCACAAGCGAGTAGTGTATAATACCTTTCTTTTTAGCCGAAGGAACTTCGTTCCTACCTGCTGTCCCATGACACCACATTTCTTATTTTAATTTATTCCCGTTCCTAGTAGCCGTAACGTTAGATTAGGACCTGGTAACGTGGCGGGATTGTTGTCTAATATTTATTATTATTTGTCTGGCATACGTTTTACACGGTCTATGTTTATAGACATGACTGCCGTTACATTTGTATAGATACTGTACTCGGGTGACAAGTCATTTAACATTTAATTTTATTATTGAATGAAAATAAAAGGTGGTGATTTATCAAAAGTCGCCGAACAAACGTTGTTCCTTATGATTCAGACCCGGTACTGCGAGGTCGCTGATGCCTCACATATTACAGCTCGGTATCATAACATCTGTGTACATTGTTCCATTGAGAGTGTGTGTTCAATTTTAGCTCAGTAAATAATCTTTTTGATTTAGTACCAACATAACACACTCCATAAGACCATCTCAGTATATAAATAATTCTATTATCCACTTTCAGCAACAACTTCATGAAGTTAATGTGTTAGCAAATGCACGATACAAACTGTGGCGGCCCAAAAACTGAGTCGGACGTAGAGTAAAGGAATCAAAAAAGTACCCACTAGTCACTACAGTTACAGGTACAGTACAGGCACACCCGCCCGTCACATGACATACACTATACACTCGGCCGAGCTCGCGAGTATTGCCTTTTCCTGCTCATGTCTCGTGAAGGAAACGCCGAGTCGTTTAATATCGTTCAAACAACATGTCGCTAATGGGCAGTTTAAAGTTTTCTATACTCGTACGCAAGAGTTTTTTATACAAGAGTAATTTATACGAGGAACTTCTAGGTTTATGAAAAAAGGCTATGCATTGAACTCGTGATGCGCAGCGAATATTTTATTCGGAACTAAATTGTCAATGGTGATTAAGTTAGGGCGCTCTATTTATTCGTTGATAGTTGATATTGGGCTGGACTGCGGGCCCACTGGGCGCGGGCTGGCTGGGCGCGGGCTGGCTGGGCGCGGGCCGTTTAGGCGCGGGCTGGCTGGGCGCGGGCCGGCTAGGTGCGGGCCGGTTGGGCGCGGGCCCACTTTTATTTCGAGCGTTTAATGAGCGTGAATATTTTATTCGAGGGCGATAGGAATAATAAGCAACGAGTTTATCGTTTACGCCGCTACATGCTTCGTTTATTTTAAAAATTTTCATTATGTTCAATATGTATATAACATCAAAGATTATTGTAAATTACTCTGTCCATGATTAAAAAAATAATTACAAAATAAAATAAAAAAATAAGACGTCTAGCATGTTTTCTACTATCTTCTGTAATACATTTGCAATAACAACATCATATTTTTTTTATTATTAAATAATCCGGCGACATTTAATTCTTATCTGAAATATTTAACTTATCGCATACTATTTACTTCTTCAAATAAATAATTAAAAGCAGTAAAGAAACACCCGCGGCGCGCACGAGGCGATCCTCTCGCGCGGAATAATTCGCCAAAGTTTTAAAGCACTTTGTTCGGTCGAAGACGAGGTCCAGATTTTCATTAAAGCTCAAATCCTAACATTGTTTATAAGTTAAAGCATTCCTCGCCCGAACAATGTGGAAGCCTCGGATTTCCCTCGAATGTGGCAAATGTGAGGAACGCTCAGTCGGCCGCGCTAAACGCGCTGAATTATTTATTGTGGGGCGGGCGGGTGAAGGGGCGGGCGGGGGGAGGCTATCGGTCCGGGGCCAGCGCTTGCAACAAGTGCGTTCAAACGCGGTGACACGGTGCTCGTCTCCGAGCAGCCTCCGTCACTTGTTCCATTGTTATAGTAAGGCTCCACTGGCACGCGGTTCTGTCTTCGACTATGTCGGTTATGTCAGCCAATGAACATGAGTTGTGAGCTAATAGCTGAACGTAGCGCTCGCTAAATACAAAATCAATCGGTTCGTACTCCAGTTAGTGATTCACTCAACCATCCGTATAATATACGACGAGTTCACTCTGCACTCATTCTCTTTTATACTATAAATAAATATAATATAATAAATGCAATCCTCGCCACGATGGTTGCAGTTTTTTTTAATAATATCTATGGAATCACTTAAACGGCAAACAGACGTACGTACCACCTGATGAAAAGTGGTTGACGTCGCAGCTTACACTGCCTAGACAACTTATTCGAGTGTCATATGTTGAGGTTTAAGACGTTAAACCTCGGTGCCAGTGATCGCACTGCCTGAGCTGCTCTTATCTCCGAAACACAGCAAAGCTGTTTCATGAAAGAGACGCGAGACAAAGGCTTGAGTCAATTAAAATGACAACTCACAATATATCAATGATATTAATTGCCTTACAGGGTATACAATTAAATGATCCGCAATCTTCGCTCTTGTTTTTAATATTTATATTTCATTATATCGTGCAGTAGTTTTATCGTCATATTATAATGATCATTATGAACCGATTAGCCGTTAGATTCGTGCCTCTCTAGTAAATTGACGCGAATCAGCATAGCTGTATTCCGAATGAAATGACAGCCAACATGATCGCAACAAGAGCTGAGATCTAGCAACTTGCTTGTCGGGAGACAAAACAGATGAACGAGAGGCCCCGACTACACCGGATACTCGTTGTTCGTTGTTTATTATTGAGTTAGTATTACCTTCTATCGGTCGTTTGTCAGTTTGACTATATCAACTTCAGCGGTGTCAATGCACACATATGATAATATACCTGCCGAGCTGTTATCCCCGGGGTATACGAGTATCTGTATACTTAGAGATAAGATCCGGACCGCGCAGGGCTGTGTGAGTACGGGAGAAGACACGCCTGACGGCCGGTGAGCGCTCATGAATAGCTAGCGGAGACCGATGCAGGGCTTATTAGATGGACCGAATTAGTTCACATCGCCCGAGGACCGTCGCATGATCTCAGGTTGGAACACTAGCCACTATAGTAATAATAATAATATTAAATTTTAATTTCAGAAAAAGGCTTACATATAAATTTTATATTTATTTTACTATGTTTGTAGCGCACATAACAATCTCTAAGTGAACGAGTGCTCCGTGGACCGACGCATATGACGATGATCCTATTAGAATACAACCGCGCCATCGCGAAACTCATAACCTCTTTATTGTATAAAATATTAAAGAAATTATTGATATTCAACACTTCTTTAATATAGCTCCTTTTTTATTTAGTATCAGTGTGGGTATAATCGAGGGCACTAGCTAGTTTAATTATAAGCGAGGCAGTAACATAGTTGAACGAGGCAGTAAACTTTATAGCTCACGTTAAAATGTCAAGAACTCTAAAATTAAATTAGTTCTGACATTAGCATGACAGAGAGTGTTATTATCGAGTGGAATTTTGTGAAAATTTCATATTTAGGCTACGAGTATGATACACAAGTGAAGGACATAATTTATACAATAAAACAATAAAAACAACAGATCTGAAACGGCTTCACCGATTTTGATATAATATTATGTCTAAGAACATTGCCTGGAAGAAATAAAAAACAGACGTAGAAATGGTTTACTATAAGACAATATAATTTATTAATTTTCAATATAAGTAACTGCCCACAACAATACAATATTTATTAATCATTGGTTTTTTAAAAATACAATAAAACATTATACATACAAACATAACAAATACATGTTATGCTGTTGACGCATGCATTTTAAAGTAATGCCCAGTGTACATCGGCAGCCCGCTAGAACACACGTTACCGTAGTAAAGGGTGCACTGACAGCCTGCGCAATGATAATATAACGAGGTCATTTGATCGCTGAATTTTGTTAATAATGATTCTGAAGGAACAATATCCAAAACCCGCAGGCTCAAGGCTCTCTGGCTGTAGATGCTATAAACCGACCGACCGACACAAAAAGCGGTCTATACAGTGCGGAACAAAACGGTTGTGTTTTGCGGGCACTCGGCTGGTGCGGCGGCGGCCGGCGGGATCATGATCACTAATGCTCCCCCCCCCCAACCTCCCTACCCCTCGCCTGCCGACACCCCCACGACACTTATTAATATTCTGATCGCGTTTTCACCAAAAATACAATATTTTCCAATAACACATTGATTCATGATTATCTTCTAAACCAGGTTAAAATCACTCAAAAGTAAAACAAATCTTTTCCTTGATATTATCGATAGCAGTGGCCCTGTCGTGTACAGTACAGCTGTTATACTCACTTCAGCTGGGATTAAAGACCTTTTTCGAACATGCCTTATTTATCCACTTAACCTTTATTCAGGATACTAAGGAAACAATAAAACTCAACCGGATGGAAACGTTTGGGTCTGAGCCGAGCAAACAGAATATCCATTGGTATCGGTATTCCTCACACTACACGGGGGTATTCCAATATCGGCCAACGACACGGCTCCGGCGCGCGGCGCGACGCGCGTGCCCGGAATGACTCCGCGGGCGAACTCAAAAGAATTGTAAGAGGGTTATTTTAATAACTGTTTCTCGGATCCATCTTTGACTTCGTGGAATGAAACGTAAGATAGAGCTGAATATATCCGATAAAACGAGTATCTATCTGACGTTACACATATTCAACTCAAATTAGTTTGGAGTTTCTACATCAAAGAGTATAATATATTATATAGCTGTTATTCTACATGAAGGAAACTACGTGTACTATATGTATATACTTACGTAGTAACTTTTATACGGAAGCTACATGACGCTTTCTTGATTTTAACCAGTGTACCGTATAAAGTAAAATAATAAAAAAAAACTACACTAGTTTTTAACCACAGTTTTAGTATTTGTATTTCATAAATATATAGATTATTATTAAGTTCTTATTGTGTGTGTTCACCATAAAGCATTTTACTAAACTCTTCCCCCAGCTGGCTGAAGATTGGTGGCTCATAAATTAAAGCGAGCGCGACACCAGCGTCGAACAGTATATAACAGCTATTTGTTACGGGCCCACCACACGCGCGAATGTTCTGGCGGATGGCGATAATGTATAGAGCTCACAATATACTTACGACATTGTCCTGACCTTAGGAGGAGGTTCTTGGGGCGATAATGTAAAAGCCGTTACCACTTATACTGATGAATGTATTTCAGCCTTATTTATAGCAGGTTACAATTATGAGCTATTTTTAAGATTCTCTTGGAAACACAACTGACACAACAAGCCGGCGACCACTTCAATTCACGACGACGATGATGGTAATACTCGTAGTACAATTTGATACTATCCTCTAAGACACTGCTTTGTTAAAGTTTACGTGGAAATTGTATATTGTTATCAGTTTGGACGTTTTGAATGTAACGAGTAGAAAATATAGTGAAATTATTTCTCACTCTTAAAAAGTTTTAAGCATTTCTATAAAACTTTTTAAGTGCGAGTGGAGTGAATCTTAAGTGTATATTTTATTTAAATAGAGTTTTATGAAATCTGTAGTGAAGTGAACAATTGGTACAAATGAAATATTTAAAAAAAGAAGAAACGTTGAGGGTTGTTGCAGGCGTGGTAAGTGACATGAAGGATACGTGACGACAATTACAACCGACGTGACGACAGCGCGCTCGCGAGGGCGCGGGACGGACGTGACCGGACGCGAGACAAGCCGGGGCGAACAGTCCGTGTGGCCTGGTGGAGTGGTCTTTATTTTTGATTTTTTTTGATGATTTGATGATTAAAAAAAATGGCAGTTTGCTGCAGCAAAACTGCCATTTTTTTAGAATTATAAAGTGAAATTTTCAATTTAAATACAAATAATAATAATAATAATTTGATAATATAACATTAGCAAATTTTGCCCAACCAAGGAATTGCTCAAGGTGATTAAAGAATTTTTGACTTCAAAAATAATATATAAGTATTTCTGGAGGATGTAAAGTTTAAAATACTTTACAAAACATTATTATAAATTATACAATAAAATAATGTAGTAAAAATTATGACCCCACTATCGCCGAGCCATACACCTGCTTAAGGTCGTTTAAAAGCCTCCGAAACGTCGGTCATATTGTGTCTTTATAAGCCGCGATAAAATCCGTGAAACTTGTTTCTTTATAATGAGTGAAGCTCGCGTAAACATAAGAATACTTATTTATTCATCACCAACATATTAATGTTATATTGTATTCGATAATGCATTGAACATGTATCGTAGTTTGTAAGTCGGTCATCGCGTAGAGCCGCATATGGCGACCATATCTCATGTCTATGGCGACCGGTCTGTATGTCACACCATTCAGACAGACTCTTACAAGTATGACGGTATGATATTGTGCGCGAGAGATTATGTTCTTGAGCAAAATATCAATTACTCTTGGTTAAGATGACTGTACAAGTATCTAGTCTTTTTTTTTTCTTTTACGCCGGAAAATGCACTGACGCATCCTGCAGGGAGTGGGTCTCCCCAGGCAGGTATGTGGGACTCGCCGCGCCCGAAAGCTGGTAAGTGGACGCAGCTCTACCCACTAAAACCCGGCGAGTGCCACCACTGCCGCCTTTGGTGAGGTGCCCCGGATCTACAAGCAACAGGGCACCTCGACGGCTAGTCAGTCCCTCGAGGGACCGACACCACCACCTCCACAGAGCGGTTGTTCCACACCACAGAACAACCACTCCCAACGTCAGGATAGTACGATGAGGTGAGGTTCCCGTCCTCACCCCTTGCCCCCTGCTCTTTTGTCCCCTCTTCTTATAAGAGGGATACAAAGAGCCCTCTCGGCTCAATTCGCTTCGCCCAAGGTGTTGGGGTCACCCTGGGCTACTGAGCCCCACCGCCACGACAAGGCCTGAGCCATGGTGGGGATAAGTATCCAGTCTATGTTGGTTTAAAGTTTACTGAAAGTGGTCGGCAATACACTAAAATGTATTACAGGTACATATTCCCTATTTATTATAAAAATATTATAAATAAGAAAGTTTCTAAGTTTGGACGTTGTCTTTGCTTGGCATGGCTTTTGATGTCTTTGGTTGATTGGCTGATAATTGAAATGGTGGTGGTTTATACCTTGGTTTAAAACCTAACATACATTAAGAAACATTCACGTAATTGTAAAACGCACAATAAAAAGTCTTTCAATGTAGTTTATGGATTTGTATTATATTAGCACTATATATTATTGTAGTATAATTATTTTCATTTCATTTTAACAAAGAAGTGCATAAGATAATTAAACGAACTCCACCTGGTCGAGCTGCTATTTTACTATAATAAGAGGCTACCTACTTAATACTCGCTTATGCGACGTCTGTCCGTCTGTATGTCAGACCCGTTTTACTTAGCAGGTACAGTGGGTCCGACGTGCGACTGGTAGCTCCATGTTCGTATTTATAGTTCAATGCGCACTCCGTCCTTACGGTTATGATACATTTGTTTCTCATATCACGACGCATCCCACATAGCTCGCATCATGGCGGCTGGTTATGACCGCATTCGACCTTAATAAGCAATTAAAAAGGTTTTATATATCCAGCTCGGGGCTGATTCCAGTCGACCGCCCGCGAGTATTATCGGCTGGAGCTCCGGCGGGGCTCTCCACTACATGTACCATGTACGTAAACGATGATGAAGGATACCGGTTTAATGCATACACGACCCCCGGCTGAACCCGGCGGAGCCGTCGAGAGATTCTGGCGGTTGGATGCGGCGGATGTATTAGCGGATCATGAATATCTATAGCGCCGAGGAATTTCACTACTTCATCGACTCCTCTCGCTGGCGCGTGAATAACCATTGCAGTGTACAGACGTACTGTTACCACGCAGGGTAACCTATAACACACAATATATAGATTACAAGAATATTTAAATGGTAGCGGACAGCTTCATTCGATATTTGTAAAGACATGACAAATGCTTTAAGCGTTCTTAAACGTTCAATTGGCACGGTGCCAACAAAACTGTTGCGTTCTGGGGGAAGGAATCACGAGCAGCGCCGAAGGTGGTTGGTTCGCTAGTGTGGAGTCACGTACATACATTTTTTATTTGCGTTATATTTTTAATGGTTTATTATCGAATATAACTATTTATTTCTTTTTAATTATTTCGTGGCCAAACGTGTAAAGAGAGGTTAAGTGCACCGTTTTTACTTAAGTATCAATATATTTTTTATATGCTATACAGAATATATTTATATACAGAATAGAATATAAACATCATGACCCAAAAACATTGAATACTCTGGTAAGATTCGAGCTCGCTACCTTCGGCTTGTTCGCTGACGCGCTAACCGTTGTGTCAGAGAGGTCTTAGTCGGTACTGTGGTTGACTACGATGCGACCGATGTAATTATTTAATCTCTTATTTTATGAAGTAAATCAAGCTATGGAAGTAAATCACAAAAGTGTAAAATTTTAACTTAACGGTCTCTTTTAATATACTAAAGCGGGATCTTTACGAGTGGACCGAGTTGGACGATCAAATTGTAAGCCAGTTGGTCCCGCCGTAAACTGCACGTCGCCGGCACGCCGTCATCATCACCAGCCCTCGCCTCGTCCACATGCTCTTCACTTCATTATCGAATTATATCCGCGGGAGGGAAATAGTGTTAGGACGTGGAGTTTTGCGACAGATGTTTCCTTATTAGTTGTTATTTTTGTTTAAACCCTTTTCGTCGGCGATACCGATGAAAAGTTAGCGAACGGCTAGTGTGCGGAAAGTTGCATTATCATAAGAATAATATTGTGTTTAAATGGTTGTGTGTGCATCATACACGCACCGCGTCAGCTCTGCGGTGACACGTTCAACTAATACAGTGTGGTGGTGATGATGATGATTGTGTTGCATTACAGCCAAGTGAAGAACGCGTTTAGATATAAGGCTGCCATCATATTATACTGATATCAGTAAATATGGACCGCTTGTTTTACGATACGTTGGATAAAACATCGGCGATTTCGTCCAGAAAATTGAGATTAGAGAAAATATAAATATGTATATATTTTTTCTTTTGTAGCCAATTCTTTTTCCGTCACTTTTGTTTTAGTCGCCTGTCCGTCGCGTCTCCGTATTGATGGCGGTGTAAGGTGTGGTGTGGAATCATTTTTATAAGTGCGTTCAGTTTAAAAAAAAAAAAAAACTAAAAATTCAATTGGTTGTCGAATCAGAAAAAAAAACTTCAAAAATAAAGATCAAATACATGTTTTGTTATTTATACATAATACAATATTATAATAATTTAAATATTAGTAAGATATAACGTTATTATATAGACGTATCTGTCGTCTCATCAACAATTACTCGAACTCCTTCGGTGACGGTCCCAGCACTCGACCCCCGACCCCCGACCCCCGACCCCCGACCGGCACCGGAACAATCTTCGTCGAGTGGCCTCAGCCAGGCCGCGGAACAAAGTTCCTCGATGTTTGTCTGACGCTGAGGGTACAAGGTGAAGGGCTCCTCGGCTTTGATTAATTTCTGTACGGACCGGGACCGAACACTTCAAGTCAAGTCAGTCAAGTGGTGGTGAAATGTACACTACACAAGCTGTACGAAAACTTCACGATTGATGTAAATTGATCTGGTTCTGATTTGTCATCATCATCATCAGCCCGCGCAGGTCTGTTGGACCCGGCGCGGATACATCTATGAAGAAGCGCTGTGTTGTTTATTTTCTCTAAAAATCTAGTCGTAATAATTGTACAATTAAAAAAGGTTTAAATTCGTTTAAAGTTGAAATAAGTGGCTTATATAAAGCTAAATATTTACTAAACTAGTCATTATATAATTGTATTTTTTTTTCATGAAATAAATTGTTATATGTATATTATGTATAATAATTTATTTCAATGAAAGTTAAGTGATACCAACAAAATATGAATACACAATGATGTAGTAACAGTTGTCGTGGGAGTTGCGACGGTAACGTGAGGGTGTACGGGGAAGTGCTGCAGACGGTAGTTTAATAAATATGCAAATACTGGCTAATATCATTATAGAGTACAAGGAGGTGCGCCGGGTCGAGACTCGGCCGGGGGTCAAACTGGACGGAAAAGTTAACACCCGCCTCGTTACTCGGGATTCAATAAGCGATTAATGTTATATTAAACACCGCCCGCCCCGAACAGGTTATCAACTAACTTAATCTCCCGGCTGCGCCCGGACTTGTTTGTACTTCACTCATCGACCTTGTTATTATTACAGTTGCGGATCATTACACTGGTTCAGTTCAGCCTGACGTTACCTTAAGATTTTTTTACAGATTAGGGATGGTAGAGAAGGATTATCATAAAATACGTCTAATAAAATAAACAAACTAAAAAATGATAAATCTCACTAATATAATACCTAAATTCGAAAGTTTGTAAGAATGTATGGATGGATGGATGCTTGTTACTCTTTCACGTAAAAAGTACTAAATGGATTTTTATGAAACTTTACAATGGCATAGCTTATAGGCATAATTTATCTCCGTATTTCTACTGGGATGGGAAGTACGCGAGTGAAACCGCGGGGTGCTGCTAGTATTTAATAAGTTATGTATATAGATGTGGAAATCTTGTCTGTAGATAACTGACATAAAGCATTTCCCAAGTCACAGGACAGACAGCAACCTCATGAAAACGGACAGAACAATTTGTTAGCTCCAACGTCAGCGGGATATCGGTTGTCACAAAAATAGCCTGTGAGGCGGGCGGGGGCGCTGCTGCCGACCAAATTGAGTTTCAGACCCAGCCTCACCACAACTATTCCGGGATAGTGTGACGCTTTATTAAAAATGGCTATCGGGAGAGTCGCCGAGGGCTGCGATACGACGAGATAGTTATTGTGGATATTTTTTGTTTGAGAAGCGTTTGTAGCGTGTTGTCGCATAGGATGTACTATAGCGGCTTACTTTACACTAGCCGTTGCCTGCAGCTTCACTCGTGTTAGTTTACATTTACAGCCAAGTAGTTGTTTTCGCCGAAAGTCAATTTAACCGTTTCAGAAATTAGCGGAACCAACAGAATACAAAAATGTTAAGCTTAGTATTTATTTTTATTTTTGTAAAATGCTTATTCTCAAACCATTTTGTCGTATATAATTAAAATTCAACTGAAAATCAATCATGCTGGTATTGCCGGCCACGCGGTATGCCTCTGCTTTTGAAATCCTTGATATCTTCTAATACATCAATTTTAATGAAATGACGTAGAAGGCAATTTCGATCTACGAGTAGTGTACAACGTGTCTAATAATTTCATTATAACACATATTTTGAATGTAATATACAACAGACAAAAATGTAGGTCGGCTAACTAGCCTTCCTCATACACTGTTCCAGCGAGTGATGTATTGATGAACAACCTGAATGTTAGCTTTAGAATAAAAATTTAATAAAATACAGCTTCGATTTGATATTGATGCCAATAAAGTAGCAAATGTGTTTTGTTTTATGACAGTTGTTATTTGTTTCGACCGAGCGTCGTATTGGCTGCGTCAGTAGCGAGTGTGGGACGGATAGTAGAGGAGCCCGGGAGCGGATTTGCGGATTTACTCGGCCGAGGATACCTGGCACCCAGTTGATTGTATCTTTATTTCTACCATGTAGGAGAAGAATAATAAATAATAATAATTTTCGAGCGCCTCAGATTAAGGTATACTTCATTACATCTTCATCGATAATTTGGCAATTTCAGTGCGGCGTAATGAAATGAGCGACCTACAAATATATTAAAAGTCATCTCGATATTTTCGAGTGTGGCTTAATTTTTTTATTTTGATGGGAACTCTCTCTCTCTCTCTCTCTCTCTCACACACACACACACACACACTGTAGTATTTGGCGCGGCTGGCGATGTATCACACTCCCTCATCTCCAATATGCATGAGAATAAGCTCGTTCGTTCACGTTCACTAATCACGAGTGTTCCGACATGTTCATATCTCGTATTAATATCTAGAATTTTATTAAAAAATGGTTGGCGGAGAAAATTGGTAACATGGAGTAGGAAACAGTTTTGTCATATAGCTAAAGAATTTATATTTCGTGTTTATTTCCCATCTTAAAATAATCCAAATACTCTGCGCTCAATTTTTTTTATTTTTTTTTCATGATTATCTTAGGCTTGAAAATAGGCTTGATTGCCAAGACGGTCGATCATTTTTTTGATTTTTCTATACCTTAAGTTGTCTGGGTTTTTAAATAGTAATTTTATGGTTTGTTTTAATATTGTCATGAATATCTAATGTTTTTAGTTGTATTTTATCATCCAGTTACAAATACTATATAAATATATAAAAATTATCAATTAGTATAAAATATACTAAATACTTTCTTGGAACGTTTATAATATATTTGTTTATAAAACAAGTCGATCCGTGGTTACGGCGATTGAAACGTCGCCCAAATATCGGGTTCTCAATACATCTATATAAGCGGTAAGCACGCGAACGGTATTTATAAAATGAAATTTAGCAAAACCAGGACAAATTCGTCCCGTGGCGAGTGTATTTGGTTAGTCGTGTCCGAGCGGGCCCGGCCCTTGTCGGAACTTCGACTCGACGACAAAGTTTCTCCGGCGAGTCTCCACTGGCGGAGACGAGCACTAGTGAAGACAAGAGCACGTCTCAGAGACACGGGCTCAGTAATAGTACGAGATGGCTTCGTAACGACCGCTGTATTGAATGAGACCGTATCGTATTAAACACGCAATAATATAACGCTAACACGTAAATGTGAAATGTATCTAAAGATCTAAAAATAATGTTTCGTGAGATCAATACATTCCGACACCGTTGAACCGATCCTAGAAATACCTGTTATCTAACTGGTGGAATCCAGTTAGATAACAGGTATTTCTGAATGTTGAAAGATTACATCCACTTTGGTCGAGCTGGCATACAGATGACATAGAGATTAGAAGGCGTAGAAGTGAATTATGAACCATAATAATTGCACTATATTATTTCTTTGTTTCGACTCTGTTTACTTCTCAGTTGCAATTTCATGTGTAGTAGCAGCAGTGGTGGGGGGTCTGGAAGGGGGTACAGGGTGGGAGGTTGTCTGTAATTAGGTGTCACGACCATACTCGGGTGGTGGCGTGTCTACCACGATTATATTAAAATCACAGTTACATATCTCTTAATGTTACTACGTGATAAGATAATAAGCTACATCGAGAAATGTATTTCTTGTCTTTTGTCTTGTCATTGCTACATTGCTCCAAAATTGGGCTACGATTTTATTTTAATTCATTTCACAAAGATTTAACATAGACTACTATAATAGAATGTATAATAGTAGGTATTCTGGTATTACAATCGCTAGCAACACGATCTGCTTGCAAATTTTGATTATTTATTACAATTGTCTTTAAATATTGACTCACATATTATTAGCTAAATTAATTTTATACTTAAATATTTGTATAATATTACTTTGAATAAATCAAGAAATAATAATTAATATTCATTAACGAATTTATTATGCCCATAAGTAGTGGCTAAAATTTGGCTAAAACATTATGAATAATTTTATTATTTGAGTGTTCGTCGCGTTAATAAGATACTACAGTAATACAATATTGTTTATAATATTAGTGATATAGAAAACAGTTTTGTTAGAATATATTTAGTTGAGGAACCAGCAGCAGGGATACTCTTTAGTATCAGCATAAAACGTATAAAAGCTGATGAGCCCGAATATTATTTTGTATAATCGAGGTTTTTATTACTCTTTGCGTTTCGCCACTGTGCAGGCGCCGCAGCGCTGTGTGAAAGGCGCTAAGCTCGGAGAATTTATAAAAATACCGCGAGTCTCCTCTTGTATAATAACACGCAGGCTTCTAATGAGGTCACACAAATACTCTGACACACGACGATATTTAAACCAGCGTACTTTTGTTTGACGAGCCAAAAATTTATAATTAATGTCAATTATAATATGCTCAGTTGTGCTGTTAAATATTTTTTTTATAACATTGCGGTAATCTTGTAATATACTCGTATAAATGTGATAGATTGTAACTCACAAAAAGAAAAAGTATGCAGGTGAAACCGAGGGGCGTTGCTAGCTGCTAATATAATATGATTAAAATATAGACTATGTTTTTCACTAATGATACAGACTTCTATTGGTGAAATCATTTTTAAAAGAATAATAATATCTTACGTTCTCACTCATAATGTGAGTCGGGGTGTTCAGTTGATATAATTTAGCAGGAAGTGAAGCCTTTCCTGTCAGTAATATATTATGTATTGTTGAAACGAGAATATTTGACTATTGTAGCGGCGCGGCGCGGTGGCTACTGTATATGACGATCACGGCTAACATAATAATACATTATATACATTAAAAGGGTACTTCCCTTATTGGATGATGTAAAAAGGTTTTCAAATCTATTTGCATCATATTTGACAAAATTACAAAAAAAAAAAACAAAATACCTATATAATATATTTTTTTCTTTTCCTAAAAATATAAGCAAGAAATAAATTCGGATATGCGTGCCGTGTTCCTATAATATTATATTCACTATCATCACTGTAATAAGTAGGTGATCTAATAATGATACACTATAGCAGAACAGTCGACTGTCAACTCACTACGTATTCTTTCTCTCTCGTACGTGTGTATTAGATTAGGTACGTGAAGCTGTGTATAAATGTTCCTTAATAAATGTTTATTGTATTATATCTGTACCATATAATGTTAGTGAGCTCTGTGGGTAGTGATTGTAACGCCCGTGGAGTCTGGTAGACGGGACTTGTTAACTAACTGGTGCCATATTATGTCGATCGTTAATCTCGACTCCCTTTAAATAAACGAAGGAAGAAGCATTATAAGGTGTTTAAAACGATTTTTATATGTTCCTGTCCATTTGTTATAACTTTCACGTCTATATTATAATACACGTACTCACACACTCGTGACGCTATTGTTGAGTCTGCTTTACTCCCGAGCTCCCACGCTATCGCAACATGTATTATATACACTTAGAGCACTAACACCCTCGGCTGTTCCGACGCACCTCAAGCGAGTCTCTTGATAATGAAATTGTTTAGTGTTGGTGGTTAGTGATCCGCTGTTTAAGAGGAGACAGCTGGCTCCCAGCGCTCTATACGGTTATATGAGGACCGCCGTCACGGTTTATGGATTGATATCAATCCATAAACCGTGTTGGATGTTAGCGCCGCTCCAGCATCCCCTCGCTGAGTTCACGTTGAAGGTATGTGTCAATATTCTTCATCATAATGACTTTAATGATATAATTTGTTTAGTTAATGTTATTTGTATTTTAAAGAAGAGTCCACATTAAGAAGTTGTAGTTTACGAATATACCTTTATATTGAGTTTAGGATTATGAATTATTAATGTATGGAATATAAATAACAATACGATATACCGCGAACAAAATAACCAGCGCTACGAAATAATATTGTACAAAATTAGTTGGCGAGCGATGTTAAGTAGCGCCGAATATAATAACAATAAAAACTAATGCTCGGGCTAATGCCGGGGCTGATGCTGGGCGGCTTTGGGCGGCTCTGGGCGGCCCGAGCCAGACCTGACATTACAATTAGCATCTTGTTGTAATGTCTCTACAGCTGGCGTCTGGTTTGGAGCCTGTGAAACGAACACTCATAGTAATAAGAAAATGATCGATGAGATGATGAAACAAACATCATTAAAATATTTGTGTGACAAATGCTGACTGACAATGTAATGTTATGGAGTCGTACAACTATATTATTTTGGGCACACACCAGGGTAATGACCCCTGCAATACAAAACTTATGATACGACTACTAATATATACTTACAATAAAAACACCTATGATATAGATAGGACTATCATTCGGCCGTTTTCATAAAACCAAGCCATGCAAGGAATACCATTATTATTTCCCAACAAATAACAGGGGTATGTTGATATGTTTCTAGAAGGAAAACCTTTTTTGCGATTGTCTAAAAATGTTGAGCTTTTAATATTTTCGTCGGCCAGGGTGGGGGTGCGGGGCGCGGGGTCGCGGAGGGTCGTATGATATTGTTTTGATATGTTTATACTCTATTATATTTTATTCGTCGTCCCTCATTACCCGTTAAGCCGCTTACAGCGCTGCCAGTCCCCCAAGCCCCGCTCTGAATCGTCAGCGCTTTACGGTCGAGCGAGCGCAGGTGTTCTCGCCCGCACTGCCCGCACTGTTCGTACTGCCCGTATGCCCGCACTGCCCGTGTTCCGGTACTGCTCCCCTGCTCGAGCTGCCCGTTCACTTTTTGTAACGTTTTGTTATACCTGTACTGTCAGCGGGAAAAATGTTTATTTCGTTGTGTGTTGTATTCTATCAGGAGTGAGGTACAGTCGACGTGATATATGCGCTATTTATTATTGTCTAAGAATGGGAATGAGGTGTTTTTAACGTCGTGCTATATTACTCGCGTTTCATGAACAATATATTTGACTTGTCAAGGCTACCCTGGCTCCCGGGCTGGCTGTAGCGTGTGATAGCGGTGAATATATTATGTCAAACATTGCCATTAATAATAACAAACATTGTGTGTTATTATTAATGTTGATAATTATGATTTGTGCAGCCATACATGATATCTCTAATAGCAATTAATGTAATATGGAGTTTGTATTTTGGACAAGTTATCGATTTCAATTAATGTGTCGGATGGTTCATTAGTATTTTGGATTTGAAAATTTATTATGTCTAAGCCAGAGCTGTTAGAGTAATGAAAATTTTATAGTAGAAAAGAGATAATGCGCCAGATGCTAACTTGTCCGTTGTTAACGTACTATATTTTTTATCATTTTAATTGGGTACTTTTATTTTACAAATGGTGTGTCCCTCCATCGGGCCCATCGTTAAACTGGAATACATTTTAAACAATTTAGTTAAAATACTTTGCCTCAGATTAAGCTTTAGTTACAAAGAAAAAATACACCGAAAATTTAAGTTGGTTATTTTGTGCTACAAAAACTCTTGTTTGTAATAAATATATTATGTACAAGCTGACACCGCAAACTTTGTTTTGCGTTACAAGCAACTTATTACTTATTAATATGTTGTAGTTAAAAAAATAAAATAAAAGTGGAAACCCACCGATCATTGTGGTCATCAACCTCCTCAGACGGATGGGATCATTTTAAATTATGACCAGTCATATTATATTCGAAAGTCTTAAAATAAGAAGTCCCTAAACTCCTGCCTAATGAGTAGGAAGCTACTTAATATTTCTTTATCTTTGCCTCTACAGATCATGTTATTTGTAATTAGGATGATAATATTATAATATATCATTTTTTACATTGCTAAGTCCAGAAATGAGTAAACATTTGAAAAATACATTGATATCAAGTTTACTCCCCTATTTTATCCATTCAGAAGGAATTCGTCCATTTCACCCACACAGATAATTTTCAATTGTAACCGGGAACTAACCTATTTTTATATTTCTAGGGATAGAAATAAAAATGCCACTTAGGGGTTGAAGTTCTAGAAATCCTTTCTTAGAGCTCACCTTCATCGTAAAAGGAAACCCTGTGTTTCTAATACCGCAGTGGTTTTGGCTGTGCGCTGATATATAAGTCAGTTAGTCAGGTTTGCTTTAAGCATTATATAGATATATTAAAGCATTGCAGTGTTTGATTTGCGCTGGGGTAGTTTATTGAATACTACAAAATGATAGTGCGCATTAAGTTTACGGACAATAAGTTACTAATATCAGTGCCGGATGTAGAGTTAACGCGGCGAGTCACCTAACTGCCGAAGTTTCGCCCGGAGAGACGGCGGGGTGAGGGGTACGGGGTGGGACGCGGCGCTGAGGGTGGGGGGCAGCGGCACGCTCGAGCCTTTTTGTTAATGTGGAAAGCGAATCCTCAGAAGTGTAATATTTGTAAACAACGACACGTACACATTACACGCCTCTCTGTTGTGAAGGGCTCTAAGCGATTTAGCATTTAGATTATATTAACTTAATTGAACAGAAATTAAGAATATAATAATCGTTGATAACATTAAGATTATCATTTTCTTTATAACCAGCCTGTATTCGTCTGCTACTGGAAATTGTACTAATGGGCTGAACTCTAAAATGAAAACACAAAAAAAAAGTGTTTGTTTAATAAATAATATTAATGAATGTCTATTTTGGCGAATGCGTATAGCGTGGCGAAGATGTGTATAATAACACCAGTATATTATAATATCTCAATATTATAACTATGCAGGTATATAATTCGTGTGACTGTACCACATACTCAGAGTTGCTTACGTTGCTACACTACGTAGCTATGGGCGCTACGCCGTAGCTTCTGGCTACGTGGCTCTACGCTCCTCTACCAAATAGAGAACCGCTTTATATTGTAATTACATACAATTGGTTCAAGTTTAATTGTGGTTGAAATTTTTAAATATACGTGGGATGTGGTCTGACACTTTACATGTCTGCGTTTTAAATGATAATTTCGATTACGATGTATGAGCTATATTGCTCCATAAGGTATTGCATATTAAAAAAAAAAATATATGTGGTATGAATGGGTCAACAGTTATTTAACGACCCACACTGACATACACTAACATTGATGGCGTATCGACCCGAAGCGGATGATCGCCTCCAAATAGGATTTCTTCACTCCTGCCCAATTATATTTTATAACCTTATCTTTTTTAACATTATTGAGTCACTCAAGTACTTTTAATGCGAATATGAAGCGAGTGTTATGATTATGACATGGAGGTCAGAGGTCAAGTCAGTGACCCGCCGGGTGTTTCGTCCCTCTCTATCATTCACCGGTCGGTGGACACAGCGAGTGGGCTCTATGTTATCTGTAAAGCGAATGAATTCAATTTTAATTTTGTACAAATTGTTTAAATCGTCGCACGGAATTAAACTAAGGTCTGCTTCAATTTATTGCCGCAAGTAATTTTAATTAACTTTCCATTTTGGTTAAAATGATCATCATAATTACTCTGATGATATTACATTTTTCAAATCAAATGAAATCATGCCTGGGGGGGAGGCTACCTGGGACTAGCTTCCTATACTGAACCCGATACGAGCACCGGGGCGTCCCTGGAGGCGCATTAAGTAACTCCTCCTACGCACCGCCAGTAGTCGCGTAAAGGGAAGGCCTCGTCGGCGGCTTCCTTTCTTACCCGCTCGTCGGCCTCCTTCTGGGCCATTACTGCCTCGCAGAAGGAGACCATCGCCATCCAGGACTTGTCATCCCACAGCATCGAGGTGGTGATGCTCGGTAGAAACAAGTTCACTCTAATGACCGGTGTTCAACCGCGACTCAACGTTACTTACCCGAGATGTACACCTTGAGTGTGATGTGGGCCCTCCAGCACTCAGGTACTTACCTACCCTGCACCATGAGTGCCTGTAACAGACGGAAGATATAGGGTTTTTGTTTATTGCGCATTCACAGCTCAAAGACCGGACGCAAAACAGCCGTTAGACTTTTGCCATACGGCTGCTACGCCAAGTCCTTCTCCCAACTTAATCCAATAACCTTTTAATTGATTTAACTAGTGAAAATAATTGCAACTGAAATATATTTTAATGTGTTTTTGATGATCAGGGAGACGCCTGGCCCTTTGCATGTGATATTATGAAAGTTTATTGGAACTGCTGTAAATCATGGACACATACTCATATCGTTATCGCGTTATCGTCCACAGCTGGGTGTAAGTGCTCACTGGCCGCGTACGCACGTACTCCATCCATCACAGGCGACGGGCCCGCCCCGCCCGGCTCCGACGCGTGCTCCACTCCAGTGGCAAAGGGAAACGGATTTTAATATTAGTTGTTTGGGCAAGCTGGCAGAATTGACGTCCATGAACATAAACTAGATTACCTGGAACTAGCCCAGGCAACTCATGTATCTGTTATCCTGAGACATGAGATGTTCATACTCGGTGCCAGTAATAGCACTGCTCGTCTTGTCGTGTTGTGGGTACACTGGTACCTTTCAATTTATTCTGAACGTGTACTTCTATCTCATCACACGTACTAGTATCGGACACTTTCATGTGCATCAATTACGAGTATTTTTGTCTGAACGGGAATCGAACACAAAACGACCCGAGACAAGATATGCTACCCTACACCGGGTAGTGAGGAGAATACTTATTCCGCTTACAAAGAAAGTTTTTAAGGCGAAAATCCTTTAAGCCTTTCTTATGTCGCTCCGTTTATTTACATGGGATAGCGAACGTGATTATATTTTTCTAAATGAAATTTCTAGCAACGATTTATTAGTTATTTTCCACTTACAACTTAATAATTGTTGTGTGGGACAAGTTTGCAAGCGTGATAATATTCTCATGTCGTTTTGTCGAAACTTTATCACGTTTTAATATTCCAGAATTTGTTAAAAGTTTTGTTAGAATATATAAAATATTAATGTAATTAACTAGTTATATACTTGCGTGTTTTTAACTATTGTTTTCATTAAACTTGCTATGATGCATAAATTATAGGAAAAGTTATGTTTCACTAGTTATAAATAAGAGTAGGTTATAAAAAACAATAATCTTTATAGTATAATAGCGAAGGAATAAAACTTTAAAACTCATGAAAAGCGTAAACGAAAAAAGACCTTGAGAAAATAAAACTAAATATTTAGTAATATAAATACATAAGAAATAAAATACCAACTAAAATGAAAATATTTAGTTCAGTTCCCAAAGAATACGGTAATAAAATAATTATTTAAGTAGCGGCTCCCATACAACATACGTGATTTTTCTGTTTTTTTTGCTCAATATTAATGACGGAAACAAATATACGGTTTTCACTGAATATCTATTGTATTATTAACTTTGAAAAATACTTAAAAATCAGATAAAACAAATATTTAAGAAGGAGTTGTGGCATATCTATGTGTAGAATCAGGGCATGCTGTCATAGGCGTAATTATAGTTAAAAAGCATTCAATAAAACATATCTCTAATATGGTTATAAGATGCATTTCAATAGCCGTGAGTTCCTGGTATCGATACATTATTTCCGTGTTGGTGACGCGTCTCTTAGATACAGATATTATATTTTAAGTTTTAGTTTAATTTATATTGATTTATATAACAAAAACTAATAATATTCATGAGTAAGTGGGACGATATAAATATCTGTAATCAGTGATAACAATACCTACAGCGGATGGAGTGACCGCGCGGCGAGCGCTCACCAACCGATCGTCCGTACTGAACACGCTTACCCTTATAATATAAAGTTTACGTATGCATTTCTTTTTTTTTTTGTATGCTTGTGAGGATTTTATATGACAGTTGTAACCGCGACATATTTTATATATCACACTTATTTTGAGCGACGGTGGTCCAGTGATGGACGGACTCAGCCTCTTATGCGAGGCTGAGTCCGTCCGTCGAGGTTCCGGGTTCGATCCTGACCCGTCCGTGTGTGCGTTGAAATGGGTTTTCTAAATTTCTAAGTGCACACGAGACCATCGTTCGTTGACCGGTGAAGGAAAACATCGTGAGGAAACCTGCACGCCTGATTGAAAGTCTTTGAAGGTATGTGAAGTTCACCAACCCGCACTGGGCCAGCCCGGTGAACTATTGGCCCATTGCCCTCCTCGCCTGATTTCGAGGAGGAGACCCGTGCCCAGCAGTGGGACATAATATAAGAGTTGACAGAGCCGTCGCCTGGTTCGTTGCTATAGAGAACGACGTCAACTAACTATTAGTCACAGAGCACATCTTTGAATTTCTTCTATTTTTTATAATTAACAATCTAACTAATAACTGTATTAAAATTGTAAAAATACAATTAATTTTGTTTTGCTGATTATATCGCAAACAAATTGTTCTTAGGCTTCGACAATCCGAAGATAACAGCTCCTGTCACGGTCGCCTATTTGTTCTCTTCGCTTCGCATCGTTCTCTATAGCAACGAACCAGGCGACGGCTCTGTCATGTCAGACGTGCGCATAAGGTGCGCCTACAGTTGATACTTTTTACTTTTTTTACTTATTTCGTACTAAAAGAGTTTGATAACGCAGCTATCTATCTCTGACACTTGTCGGATCGAACCCCAGTCCTCTCCCCGCTGGAATTCGTCTCGACGATCGTTTTATTTTTAATATCGGACCCGTCGCATACGTTTCGCATTATTTACGTTACACCCTTCCAAATACCGACATATGGTACGAATACTTTAAGTAAGCTCTCCAAGAATAAGTCCTGTGTCTCGGCTTTAAGGTTGGTATTTGCGTGTACGTCGCGTCGTCGGTATTTCAGGACAGCTTCGAGTGGCCTTGTTGTGTTTCCAGTCCCGGCTGTCGTTCAGTACCAAGTTATTTCGATTATGTTAATAAACACACACAAATTTTATTGTTTCGCTGCAAAATAAATAAACACAAGCTACGTTTTTACTAAATGACGAAGTTGATTTATAATAGAAGAAATCAGAGTAATATTTGCGAATAGAGTTAGGGGCAATTCGTAGAAGTAGTGGTCCTTAGCTGATTCGTGAAGTAGCGAATAGAAGAAGTATAAACTATAAATAAAATCATTTTTTTTTACAGAACATGCTTATTTCCAGTTTCCAGGCGTATCTCAAAGATTTTAATTCCAATATCGTATCAGATGATGTTGGACCCGGCGCGGGCCTCAGACCTCAGATACATTGCTTCCCTCACACGAGTCCCTGATAATCATCACCATTATTCATGGCTCCGGCGCCACACATTCGTTATCCTCAGAATTGATATTACATTTTAAATTTAAACTGGAACGTATCGCCTTTGTATAGTTTATGAGTTATAGCTTCGATTTAAATTTAATTTAAATTTCGTTGTAGTCCAAACGTTAGATATCGTATTTAATGTTAGCTGGGTATGGGAAAGTTAATACACGAGCAACCTGAAGTAAGTGTTAAAGCCGACTAACAACATAAACGAGTTTAGTTGACTAGCGCTCATTAAGGCGCGGCTCCACTGCCGCGAATGAAATCTTTGCATGTCGTCAAGCTTTGCTTTGCTAGATAATGCGTGTTATCTCTACTGCAGCCCACGATCACGCTACGCAATAATTTAAATTTTCTTGCAAAGCGAATGCGTAGCAGTGCGCTGCGGTAGGGTCGCCTTAACGCGCGCTTGCTTTGCCAACTTTAAATGTATTTGAGGGCCTTAAGCAAATGGAGTGACGGACGATTCGCTTTCGGATATTATTGTCACTACGTAGAATAAAAGAGAGAGGCTGCGATGTACGTTAGAATCGCTCGGGCTATATAATATAATATTTATTTATCGATATAGATTTATTGCAATATCCATATCATATTTGACTAATTGGGAAACCTTGTAATTGAACACCTCGTGAAGCAATTAATGTTAATCGCATGTTTCAATCGTGTTCAGCGCCACCTAGCGGTTGTGCAGCGCGCGCTCCCACCTGCCAGGCGTCGTGCACAATATGTACGTTCACAATTCAACGCATACTTTCATTGTTCGTCTGTACAATTAATAAAATTTTATGTTAAAAGCATTAATACGGTCGAATTGAGGAACGCCTCCTTCCTTGACGTCGTTTAAAAATAATCAAGTGTATAATTTATTATTTTTTTATAAACCACTTTAAAGCAAAGATTTGAGACTACAAATAACTATAGCTTTCAAAAGCAAATGTGCCGAGAACAGTAAAAGGATCCACTTAGGAAGGTTACGTCTAGATAAAGGTCTGATACCTCTCTATCTTGAGCGCTAAGTTACCGAAAGGTAAGGCGCTGTCTTCAGTGAAAATAGAATTAATTTAACAGTTTTTAATTAATTCTATATCAGGGAATTGTATACGTGAGAGCATAAAAATGTATATTTATGGGTGGACTGTTGTGTTCAAAACACTCAAAAAAAGAACGATCTCGGCGTCTACATGATCCCGGGTGAACCATCAGCTCCTAACTTACTGTTTTATTTGTTGATTGAGCTTAAAGGCCAATAGCCCGAAAAGTCTAGCTTTTGAAAAAAAAGTTGGTGAATCGAATCGTCTCGCACTTCATTTACAAATACATTTGGAAGTTGTCTATTCACACCGAACAAAAAAACACACAAACAAAAAACATAATAAAAAAATTTTTTAAAATTGTCGGAGAAACAGAAAAAAATGAAGGCACCAAAAATAGAAGAAAACTCAATGAGGAGTAAGGGAGTGGCGCGCCCTCCCGCGGGAAATCATGCCACTTGATCTCACATTTATTGAATATGTATTAATTTACAACCACTACAGCGGGTTTCGTCGATACATTTCATAATACTCGTAGCAACTAGACGGATTCTCCTTCAATATTCTAAAATAGTTTTAATTGTTTTGTCTAGAATTTTGGAATACGCTGAAAGTAGCGCGCTACAGTTAGTGCAATACAAGCACGACTAAGCATAAAATAATATTACAAAGACTTGTGTTTTCACTAACGAGTGTATACGTTTACACGCGCTAAGATATTATGTCGGCACTAATTGTGAGCCGCTGACTCGGACAAGCTAGATGTGCTGTAAGTGTAGTGTGTGTGTGTACGTGTGTGAGTGTGTGATGTGAGCGTGTGTGCCGTGGACTGCTGCGATGCTGTTCGGACGGTGTTGAGGTTTACGAGCGGACGTGCCTCCACCCGGGCTCACAGCACGCGGGACTCGGGAGGCGCGGACAGCTCATATTACATCTGAACTTACTGCGACATAAACTTGTTTATTACACTTTATACTTATTTTAATGCCAACGGAAATATTATGAAAGCATTATATTCTTTGCTTGGCATATTTTTATTATATTTATTGTGCATAAAGTTTTAGATGTAGATGGTAAAGGAATAAAATTAGAATTCATACAATATTTGTTATATTATTTGCATACTATAAGCGGCGGACCTATTATATGCGAATGTTCAAAATTTTTCCCTATAGCCTACATAGCCTCCACTCTCTGAGCATAATATGTAGTAAGTCATTCAGCGGCAACGATCTACTCCTGCTGGGCGAGGTATTAGTAGGGAAGGCTATGAGTTCCTGAAAGATGTGATGTAGATTATTGTGGATAAATATCATAGAGACAATCTAGTGATGTTGCTGATACATGCGCTTTGGTTTAATCAACCTCCGTGAATGGTCCGGGTTCGATCCTGATCCCATGTAGTACCTGGGGCTAGCGACGATGGTCCAGTGGTGGATGGACTCTTATGCGAGAGGTTCCGGGTTCAATCCTGAAGTGTGTGTGTCCTGAAATGGGGTTTTCTATGTCTAAGTGCACTTGAGCACGAGACAACAATGAAACCAACGTGAGTGAACCCGATGAGATTGCTGCTATTGCTGCTGATGCTGCTGCTGGAGCTCCGTCTTTTCCTTAATCATGTTTAAGTATTATTGCAATATAGTTTAATCAGAGCAGGCATATAATTTTTACCTTAATTATTTGTATGACTATAGTAACGCTATTCTGTAAAAACCATTTCGATATCGAGCTTCACTTGAGCGATAGAGCTCACTTTACGTTCACTTGGAAAGCGAACTTTATTGATAGAGCTCGAGAGTCGAGTTTTAAAGAATACAAATTCGTCATTCTTCATTCATCAAATTCGTCATATCACCGCGGATTCCGTTTTTGAGATTCGAAAACGACCTTACAGAATAGCCCTACAGTATTGGCTGCAATAGCCTCCGTCCGAAATACATCGACCCTGCAAGCATGTGAGAATGGAAGAGACATACTATAATATTGTATGTCGTATATTGCGTTGCTTGGATGTCATTGCCGGATATTTTGCTGGTCATCCGGTTGCAGTAGCACATTTTTTTGTAATTCAAAATGCAGTGAAATGTTTGCCTGTTTTGAAGCACCTATAAATAAACAAAATCTATTGTTAAGTATGTTGATTAATGAATTGGAATGGTGTTGTGTGTATAAACTAATACTGTATGATTGTGGAGTAGGGTAACTTTAATTAATTTGATAATTAAGATTGATATGAACTTATAATTAATGTATGAATAAAATACAATCTCTTTATCAATATTTATCTATCATCAATATTTCATCATATTAACCGTTAGTGTATCCACTTCAATTTCGAAACAAGAATATTTTAAATCGAACAACAAAATGGCTTCGTTATTTTAAACGATACAATAATATATTCCACGAAGTAATTCCTGTTCAGTTGCGTTGGTTTTTTTTTTTTTTTTTTTTCGGTTGGATCTATGCTAATGGTCCTAGTGACCGTTATGCGTCATCGGAAATGGGGTGATCCGGTTGGATCATCCTATGACGTTAAAAATTTGGGGGGTTGCCCCCCGCCATGTTCATGGCGTCGGGTTTGTACCTAACTTGGTCAGCTACGGTTGACTGGTTTGGAACGGGTGACGTTAGAAACCTATCGTGAGGGCCGGCCCTCCCCTCCCCCGGTAGCGGGGGAGGCGGGTCAAGCGCCGGACCCGAGCAAGCTGCCGATAGCAGAGTGCTATCGGTGATTACACGGTCTATATTGGTGTCGACTCGTAGCTGATCTGAGCCTATGCTGTCGCGGTTGATCCGGATCAACTGGTCAACGGAGTGTAGGGTTCGACGTCGCATACGACCCCGGGGCCCATGCGGTGTGAATGTGTGCCTAACACCGGCTGTGTTATGTCTGAGTGTGTGTTGTAGCTTACGCCGCGCTTCAGCGTCGCGCTTTAACAGTTCTGTGATTTTATCAACAGGATCGGTTATGACATTCTTAGTTTGCCGCACTCACGACGAGTGGGTTCGGGTGGAGAGTTGCGTTGGTTTCACGTGATATTATTATACGATAAATAACTTCGATAGCGAAAGTTATTTGATCTCGTAGTAGAGGTTCCATTTGAATGTATATACAATAATATATAGCCGCCTCGAATAAATAGTACACATTAGTTAAATAGTACGATACGGATGAACTGCCAGAGTGACCACCCGAACGACCACCCACGTTATATACCCCGGGTATTATAAGACCTAAGATCCAGCCCTCTACTCTGAGCAACAAAACACTAAAGTTTTCAGAACCAACATCTATTTTATTTATTTATTTAACGAAACCAAGTTTAAAGTAGATGTAAGTTTTTAATCAACGATTCCCAACCTTACGGGCTTGTGTTTCAGTGGCTAATTAATTATTATATCTATTAATTGCAAGTAACTTCGGAATCTTAGGGCTCTCTTCAAGGACATCTTGGGTCTTAAGAGCCCCTTCACCTTTTTAACTCATTTTGAACAATTTTGATTATCTTTTGTACGCAAGGTGAGAAAGATTAGAACATTCTTTTTCATTATTTTATGAGTAGATTTCTTATTCTTGTCGACTAGATAATTTTTAAAAAGAAATAATGAATATATTAATGGCAATCACCCATATTCAAAACCCCTTTTCCGCAAAAGTAACGAGCGAGTGATGTTTGTGGTTCCTGAACAAAGAACTACGAAATATTCTGAAAATCAAAAAAATATATATAATATCATTATATAGTCTACTCGTAACTAAAATAAAAAAAAAATGATTTTGATATGAAATATAACAAAAAAAAATGTTGAAATAACCTTATATGTGGAAAATGTCAGGACAAATAAGATTTTTTTGCGATACCTTAGAAACACTTTAAAATAAAAATAAAAAATACTCAGACATTTAACAAACAAAATAGAGTAAAGCACTGTTACAGAGAGTATCTGTACACTACACGGTCAGCTGATGCGACCTATAGGCGCCGGCATATTGGCCTCCAGGCGAAAAAGTTCAAGACGATGTAGGTAATAAAAGTTTTACTTTAAAATTTATAATATTTTTTTATTAAGGTATTAAATGATGATAAAGAGACATGTACCCAACTGTTCTTTTCACTGTAATAGACACAATTGATTGAGGACTATTATAACTCGCAGGCTCCAGCGTAGAGCGCTACTTCACACTGTGGTAATGACAGTATTACCATACGCGTCGGCGATCAGCTGCGTCGTGATATCAGACTACCCTCACTACCCTCACAAACCATCGACACTCAGCCTGGAAGCGACGCGAACATACAGACGAGTTTAATTAAAATCCCTCCCCCCGCCCCGCGCGACACCCCCTCCAGTCAGAAGAAAGTGCGGAGATGACGTCACAATGGTGGCGATTGTGTAAAGTTCCGCTTATTGCGACCGATAAAAAATGTTCCGCGCTGTTACGAGTCGTGCGAGCGGGTGAAGTGTAATCTCGGCCAACGCTTGTCTATTTATTATTGGCCGCGCGACGCCAGCTCCCACCGACTAATGTGTTCATACTTATTGCAAGCATTTCATTAAATTAGGTTACACACACAAACTGACAAACATAAAGTACCTTCTTATGATATTAATATGGACGTAACATGTTATCATGTTCTATTACCTCAGACCAAACGTACGAGCTCATACGGTATACAGTATAGAGCGCGGCGAAAGGTCGGCGCGGTGGTCCGCTCGCGAGCCGACTACAGTCTCTACACTATCGCTGGGGCAGGCCGCGCTGCTCTATCACTTCCACTAGATTAGTCACTGGATATTAGCACGAGCTCATCATCACTATCATCAGCCTTCAACAAAAGCCTTACATCACCGAACGTACGGATCGATCAATTTCAAATTGTTTCGAGATTGTAAACTGATGTTGTACTTTCAATATCCCGAACTAATCTTACTTGGGATTTATTTTATAAAGTTGCAAGCGCTCAAGTTTTCTTACTTATTCCGATGTACAGAGGGTAATAAAACTTGCAGTATGGTGAACTGTATCCTGATTGAAGACTCCGCTGCGCTCGTATCGATACATTGAACTTGAGACAAAACTTCCTACACAATTTCACGTTAATCTTCAATAAGACATGAAAATCAAGTTGAGGAGTCTTTGTTATATTTTGAGCATGATATTGTTTTGCGTCTCTGTTCCCATTACGTCATGTAGGGTATTTTAAATATAAGCGAACGACATAATCAGCTCTATGAGCCTGTTACCGAGATGGAAAAGATAATGAGAAGGTAAACCGAGGCGCGCGGTCGGCCCGGAGCTCGACGCGTCAACGGGTTTGCTCTGCGGAGATTGTCGCTAACGAAATTTTCTTAAAAGCATTTTTTGGTAAGATGTAAAATGAATGTGACACAAAAAGCTCATTTACAAAATACAAAAACATGAACATTATATTCGTCTGCATCATCATCGCCTCCCTGTCGTCTTTTGCAAGCGTAGTAGTAGTACTACTAATACTAACGCGCGTTTAACTCTTGTCATAGGAACCAGGTTTACCTCTTACACACTCAAAACGTTTTATTTAAAGCACATAATATATCTCTAAATAATTTATAATCGGATACTAGATACGGAAATTAATATTATTGATTTAAGGAACAATTGTATACAGATATTTCAGTACATACAAATTTCTTTTAAATAGAAAAGCCTGCCTCAGCAGGGGTTAAATCTTGCAATTCCCCAGGTATCTAGTTGTATTTACAAAAATAAGCGGAATACCCTTAATATCATCTCTTGCGTAAGTACCTAATTTGTTTTTCAGTCGGGTATATGTTTTGAGACAATGTAAAAGGCCCACTGCTGGGCGCAGGCCTCTCTCGAGGAACACCTATACAATCAATTTCTTGCCGGTAAGGGCCCGTAAGTTATCACGGGGAGAACGCATTGGTTTTCTGCTTCCAAATCTGCGGTGATATTATGGCCAATCTTCCTGAATGCTGCCCATCCTTATTCAAGTCCATACGTCTTGACAATTTATTTAGAATATGCAGCTTTGTTCATTTTTAAATTAAATAAATATGAAATGGTCATTTGTGGCAAAAGTGAATTGCTTGATATAAATAAAAGAAGACGAATTGTGAATAATAAAATATTTGGCATAGCACTGCATCATCTGTCAAGGAGATATTCTTGTCAATAATTTAGGATATTTTGGGATGCCTCGCCTCCCACAGAGTTGGTGCAAAAAGTTGCATTCCTCCAATAATACGGCGGTTGGAAAGTGCATTACTTGGTGGTATGTGCGCGTGGGCCGGTGACGTCACGGCGACCGGTCCCGACTCCCGACCGGTTCCTCAGTTCTGCTGCGAGAGCGTCTCCACTCGCGGTCCGGCAGCCGGGAGCCCGTGTCGTGTCATAGCCCTGCTGGTGCGCACGGGACTGGTGTCAACAGATCATTTAGCGGTGCCATTGCGCGCGGGACTGGCGAATGTCGATCTGTAGTTAGCATTACTGTTGTACTCGGGATTAGCGTCTCGGTGCTGTTGTTAACGTTGTGGTGTAGGGGACTGGCGTGAACAGATTTAGTTCGTAGTAGTGGTGCTGTTGTTGATGTTGCTGTTGTGGAACTGTTGTAAGCGGTGCTGGTGAGTGAGTGCTTGTTGGGATGTGCCGTCTTCGCGAGACATGCTGGCCGTTCGCCACGCCAAGGTACTATGCAGGTTTTATGCTAAATCTGTACATATTCATAGAATCTTCGTCATTATTATTATAAGTTTTTAACTAAAGGACTATTTGTATGCGATACTCATGTACATATTATAATATGTTGTATACGGTATAATAAGTCCGTATTTTTATATTATTTTGCTATCGTCGCTAGTTTTCGTCGAGACGGAAAGTTCTGCTGCTTATAAATAAATCATGATATTCTATAGTTTGTCGGGAATATAGTTGAAGTTGAGGAACTAATCCGCTAGAGAAATAAAGTTCCAGATATTACACCGGGAGAGATGTTGAGATGATGATCGCCCTGGAATATATATATAGGGTCTGTGTATTTGCGATACGAGGGCGGTCATCGAGGCCGATCGCTGGTCGGACGACGGTTGGCAGTGTAAATTTAAGAAAATTGTTAAGGAACGTTTGTGTGGTAAAGCGTATTATGAAATAAAAGATTTTATTGAAGATACCACACCTTGGGAATAAGACACTCACTCATAAGGTTTTATACAATGTATAAATTATAAATTTCATAATTTGTTATTTAGACGAAGCGAAACCTTGGGATTAAATTGCTCTTCTATAAAGCTGTTTTATCTAGAATGTAGATAAATTTTGAGCCTGCAGTGTGTTAATGTAACTACATTTATGTTTTCTGAAATATATCTGTGGTTGTCGCATTTTCTACTAACTTATTTAGGTTTTAGCGAACACAAATCACATTTCCACCTCAAAGAGAGAGAATCATAAAAGTCGGTAATAGTTGGTAGATCATATTATTGGCTCTAGTAATAGTTGTTATTGACATCATACGAGTACTCTACTACATCATCATATTATAGTTGTGGTATTCTATGCAACATATTAATATGATTCCTCTTGAATTTACTCCATTAATTTAGTATTTTTTTGGTGTATTAACAATATTCATCAGTCATCTATTCTGTCCGGCCATTTTTATTCCGTTGACCGGGCTTATATTGTAATGGCTCTCATATGTTGACGGACGATGGTTGTGTTTGGTTTATCTGTTTGTCATATTATTTCTTTACCTCCAGAACGCAATAATGATTTACACGTGCCTTGTTAATATTAAACAATGTTCAAAATTGAAACGCAACAAGCAGGTGCGAGCCGCCGCCTCCGCCGGGGAGAGTGTTTGGGACGGCTACAGTCCCGGCGCCGAGCTGCCTAACTTTTGGTTTACGCTTTTTGTTGTAATTTACGATTTGATCGCGGAATAAATTATCTCGGCTTGTATCTTATACGTGCTTCGTTTCATCACTGAAAAACGTTACAGTTGAAATGTTTGCGGCTATTATCATACCATACCGTCGTTTTATATAAAACATCGTGCGGAAATCTGCATGACCGATGTGAAATCCTCGAAGGTATGAAGTTTACTACTTCGTTGTACAGAAATCTCTCATGCTATGCCATGCTTGAATTTAGTAATTTATGAAATAATTATTATTAATGTTCCATATTAAAGTATTTATTACTGAAAATAATTAGGGATTTATTAAAATTACATCCATCATCATAAATAATAAACTGTATAACCTCAGATAATGGCTGAAAATGGAGATGGCTATATTGCGTTTATAATGAATATCTCATTCAGGAAAATCTTTTAAGTGGAGCAGAATCCTATATTTAGGACATTCATTATAAAGTTATTAATACATAGTCGTAATTTAACGAAATTTAATTAAAAACACGTAAGAAAGTTTAAATAAAGTTTTGCGTCGTTAAGTTCTCGTTGAAACAATAAATATCTTGCAGGCTTAACTATTATACTTGCAAATTAAATTAATATACAACTTCCACGGTTACGGAACACACTTATAATAGTTCACACGACGCCTGTCGCAGGAGGCTTGTTCCTTATGTGTACCTACTGCACTGGTTTACAGGCAACTGTTTTAAAGACGAAATCAATGTCTTTGAACACTAACACATAGGTGGCGATGGTCACTGGCAACCGGCTGTCCGGTACACCCCACTTTCTCTGAGAGGTATGAGAGTTATTACCCATAGTTGACACTCATTAAGCCCCCTCCCGCCTAATATTCAGCTATGCGTTAACGCGAAGCCACATATGAACTTACATTTTATACGTTTTTGAAGACGTTTCAAATTAATATTATATTATAGTAGTGACGTCAATAGAGAGCAGTTTATTATCTTGCTCCTGTTACAGCCTGGTCCGCTCACTCGGACCCGCGGGGAGGAGTTGGAGAGGGGGGGGGGCAGTCACTTGAGGAGTTATCAGTTTTGATATCATTTTTAATATTTGATATTATTTTTATTGGAACGAAGTACCTTATGGCAGGCTTGGAGGGGTCCACTTACGAACTTCGTTCCAATAGGGATTTTGCTGCGCGATCGCTGCAAAAAACAATAGAACGTACAAATCGGAAACGAACTGTATTAACTCGTATTAATAAATAAGCGAAAATTTGTAGATATGTAGGTATGTACCTAAGAACCCATTTCAATAACATAAAACTAACAACCTTGAAAAAGAATCTGCTTCGAAATAAAAAAAACTGAATGTTAATCATTTGAGAATTAAAACGCCACATCCGAGTGTTGAAACTAGGCGGTATGCATGCAGCATGACGTTTCAACAGCCGGCCGACGACGAACCTGGTCACCGTGTGGTGTGGCGGGTGTCTCTGCAGGTCACTGATCACTTACATCAGATGAGCTGACTGTCTGTTTAACATAGCCCTGCTCGGATCATCGGCCACGCAGCGGTCCCCTCACCCCGCAGTGATCCTCGCCCGCCCGGTCCCCGGCGGGCGCACGTGGAGTTCACATCACAATGCGGTGATGCGGATTTCCACAACTTTAATTAATTTTTGTTACCAACTTGGCTCTGGGCTGCTCCTTAACGAATTATTATTTTGTTTCTCGCCGGTCGCGCCGGAGAAGTTTTTCATTAATAATACACAACACCCCCTCACCCCCGCCCCCATACCGCTCCACAGATCGCTTCTGTACGGAATCGTTCTCGACACGACTGTTGTTCAGCAAACATTAACAGATTTATTAAATTTGTAATAAACACTAATCAAGTAATATAAAGGAGTTGACACTTGCTATATGTGATTACAAAAATATAATATTATCTGTCTACTACATAGCACGTATTTAAAGTCGAATTTTTCACAGGACATAGGTCTGGAAGATTAAAATACGTCATTTTGACCACCATGTCTGCCGGGTCTAAGAGCTTGCTCTGCATATATTATTATTTAACGATCTAGTCTATAAAAAAGTTTAAATATTCCTAGTGAATGTTACAAATAATTAACTTAATATACAGAGCAAACTTCGTAAAAAATAAATATTTAAAACGAAACTCATCGTCATGAGGAATCGCTTCCGAGCGATTGGAATATCGGGCTCTCGTATCGCGCTTATAATATGAGAGCAGACGGCGCGAGTCGGACACGCGCGGTGGTCGTCACCGTCGCCGGCGGAACACTTTCGATTGGGGAGTGGACGCGGCGCTGGTCTGTTCGGGCCGCAGCGGGTCACGCGCCGACGGGCGGGCGGCGGACCCTCGGGGCACGTGCTGCACCTTACACCAGGATAGTAGTTACAGCCACTCTGTACTGAGGCGTGCATTGATATTATACGTTAGCTTAGAGTTTGTGTAAGAATGTTATAAGGTTTCAATGTTATATTAACTTCGATTTATACCACTGATGTCTCCAAACTGTATTCGAAATCTTAAAAACTCGTATGTGCGCGTTAACTGAGATGGCCAGCAGAATTGATATAATGATTGATGATAATTATTATTGTATAGCCTAGGATTCTTCTTATCAAATCGAATCGAAATATCCTTCTTTTATAATAACTTGTACACTTGAAATACGTCAAAATAGTAGTCAACAAAAAGTAGGTGAAAAAGAATTACATGACCAGGACCTCCCTCGGGGCACGCTCACCACAGCGCCACAGCGCCACAGCGCCACAGCGCCACAGCGCCACAGCGCCACAGCGCCACAGCGCCACAGCCCCACAGTGCCACAGCGCCACAGCCCCACAGCCCCACAGCCCCACAGCGCCACAGCGCCACAGCCCCACAGCGCCACAGCGCCACAGCCCCACAGCCCCACATCTCCACAGCCCCACAGCCCCACAGCCCCACAGCGCCACAGCGCCGCAGCGCCGCGCCTCTCCTCTTGCCAGCCTCATCCGTGCACAACAAGTTATCGTATTGATTCTATTGTGTATGGAAATTTAATGGTTTTTATTTTTTAAGATTTTTGGATTAAAGCTAAATGCGATCTCACAAAATATATAAATAAGTACTGCAAGCTTTTTTCCGTTTCCTATACCTAATAGTTGTTCATGAATAAATATTTATAAATATACGGCTTCCATCGTTTTGATTTTATTATTATTAAATTTTCTTCAATTGTTGCTAAAATAAATATTAACTTCGATTTTATGATCTTTAAAAAATAATTTCGTAAGTAATCATGCAATTTGAATACAGACACAGTTTAAGCGCGGGAGACGTGAGACGGCGTCAACAAAACGCCAATCTAGACGAGTACTGCGGCGGTGATTACACACCGCTAGCGCTCGCTCACGCTCACTCTACCACATAAATTATATTACAATATAATATATTATATTAAGTCAGCGTTGTTATGAGCTACATTTTACATTAAACTTATTTGATATGGGAGCATGATATAAGAGATTCGGATTTTAAACTTAGTCCTTATTTAATTTGTTGTTTGTGTATTACATTAATCATAGCCTTCATATCAGATTGTTTCAAAATTGGAATCTTTTGAGACTGTTGGCGTCTTCTACAACGTAGATAAATCATCACGTTGTCAGAAGTCAAATATGAAAGATTACAATCAATTGTTGAGTTGAACGCACGTTTTTAAATTGTAATTGTGGTACGGAAGGACTAAGCATGTCATACGTTAAATGTACCGCCTGAACTATTCCTAAAATACACACATGCTTCATGAAACATGTGGAACAGGACGGATTTGGACGATTGATTCGATGTATGTAGATGTGCGTAGTGATAGTCCACAATTTTCCTAGGACGAGGATTCGTTAAGTGCATTGGAGGTAGGAGCTGTCCAAGGCTTGCGCGATATACACTTGCGTTACCGGGCTGTTGTTTCAGCTTTAGCTACTTTTATATTATACTTACAATTATAAGTTCTTACAATCGTAATATACCAGCAGCGCCCCGCGGTTACATCCGCGTCCTTCTCACTCGTCAGTACGGGGAAAATACAGCCTACGTGATCTGACGTGTTTTTCAGAATTCAGATGAGCTTCATCAGAATCCATTCCGCCATTTTTGTGTGAAAGAAAAACAAACATATATCTATACTTCCACACATTCTTAAAAACTTTCACGTGTAAATTTAACAACGGCATTTTAGCGGGACGATACATGGCTTATAGCTTTCTTTGATTAATGGACCATCTAACACTGAAAATATAATCATTCAAGTCCGGCCAATAGTTTCTGAGATTAGCGCGCTTAAACAAACAAATTTAAATTTTATATATTAGTGAAGAATATTCATATTATAGGTCCGCGTTGGATACGAGTGTCGTGGGATCGGTCGTCTTGGCGTTCATTGAGGGAGGCCTATGTTCAAAAGTGGAATAATAAAGGTTAATGATTATGGTGACAATATACCTTCCGACGTAATAGACTCCTCATAGACTTTAAGACAAGTGTATTATAATTAGTTTGAACCTAAACTTATAACTCCACCTAACACCACCCTAATTCCTAATAATACAAGGAATGATAAACACGACATTATCATCAGCGGCATTATCATTATCATGTTGTCGTAAACAACTGCAAATAGATTTTTCAATGAGTGTCAAGATGTCGAATCCGCCTCCGCTGCAACGAGGGCCGATCATTGGGTATTGTATTTAATCCTGACTTCAATAATTCCCACTGACCCTTGTTATTTGGCCTTTGTAACTGATGCTTAGAAAATATAAAAATACTTGGAAATAATATACTAGACGAAAAGTCTTGGTTACAAACTCGCCATGAATATTTTATGAATAGTGTTCAAAGTATTTAGTGGCGAGATGTGTTTCATGTTTCCTGATGTTTTGTGCGAGACGCGGATGCTGTGGCCGAGCCGCAGCCCTGCGCCGGGTACGACTTACTACTGGCGCAGATTAAGGAGGAAATTATATAAATATTTAAATAAAATCACCTGCTATTTTCATTGTGACTTGAACGTGAATCGATGAAAACATTTTTGATTACGCGAATTGGGTTTACTAGCAGTCCGCCCGCGTTAACTTAGATTTATAGACCCGATTAAAAATGATTTTTATAGCCAAAGTTACTTCTTATAACTATCTATCTGCTAGTGAGAGTGCCGTCAAAATCGGTCCAGCCGTTTCGGATAGATTTCTGTAGATACCAACAGACCAAAATTGTAATAATTTATTTAGTAAAAATTAGTTATTACATAAAAAAGTTATTTAGTAAAAATTAGTTATTTTAATATTAGAAGCAGACACTCTAATTTAATTTATCTATACAGATTATATAAATATCATGATCAAATTTTATCTATTTGTGTAGTCTGTATATATAAATGAAACTAGAGTGTCCTTCGAAGGTACCGCCGTAAAATAAAGGGATAGTCTCGAAACTAGTGGATAAGAAACTTCTACAGCATGTAATACCATGTATTAATATAATGTCAAAATTAGTAGCAACATGTTGCCTGACATTTTTGACGGAACGCACCATTTTGAATTTCGTTTGCTAAACTCCTCTAGCTTTTGCTACTCCAATGCTTTTTGAAAGCACTACGAAACTTAAAATAAACGACACTCGTAAAATACGATAGACGACACATTCACCACTCGACATCAAGCGTGTCGGCCATTGTCCTGCTAATAATTAATCTAGATAAGTTCACGAGTAAATCACTAACACAAACACTATAATTAGGTTGGCGATTCGGAAGCCATCGTGACAAATAGTAACATAACAGTTGTGGGTCATCTCAATTAACCCAGTTTCGTTAATAATAATAAATGGCGGCAAAAAAATTAAGACAGCCCGTGAAGGGTGACAGGGCGTCTTCTTCCCCACATCATTTCTCAAGCCGAACAATTTGCCGCTCGACTCGGCCGAGTAAACGCAAATTTGTTCTTAAATTGTGATTTTAAAGGATTCCAATCGTTTACCATCTTATCTGAGGGTGATGGTTACGATTATGGACTAATAATCATTTTCGAATTTCAATAAAGAACTGTTGCTTAATATTCCTGAGAAATGAAATATTTACAGCGCTTTTTACTTTCGTAAATTAAACTGAAGTATATTATTTTATTATACAAAGCAAAGTGTTCATGAATTTTACTACTAATATTCGAGACTCTCAATAAGTCTTACAATATTAACAAGGGAATAATTATTGAGTGAACAGCAGCCGCCATGCTTGCGTCACAAAGGCCTATTGAGCGAAATTTAATTAGCTTCAACGATTTTAGCTCAGCGATGACGAATGAGTCGGGATTTGTTCTGCTGTTAATTATGGAGAATATCTCTTTGTGATTTACTGGTTAGTACCCTCACTTTCTGACCTACTTGTTGAAAAATCACAGAACTTCAAAAATAAGTGTCTCTCAAAGAGTCTAGATATCTTCTTTTTTAAGGCTAAGTTTTTTACGTGTGAATATTTTTCCAGGATCTTTTCTGCGATAAAAAGTAGCTTGCATTAATTGTTGGCCCTTTCAATATTTTGGTTTAGACATTTCGTCAATTGACTGCTCGAATGGATACGACCCTCCACCGACACAGGCGAGTGCGCGGGGATATTGAGGCAGGTTGCAGCTGAGAATTGAACACTGAATTCCCGCTCAAAAGTTTCAACTAAAGCTACACATTCTCAACCCGACCAGATTACTTTAGCATACAATGAGTGTTGTTTTACGAAATACTCATTTAGAGGCAGGCGGCAGGGCACTGAATATTTAAATTATTATTTTTCTCATAGCAACACCAGTTTGTGCAAAACCACAAGATAAGAACACCAAATAATAAAATGTGTGAATAGTTTCTAAAGGATTGTGTAATTGGTAGTAAATGATATGACGACACACGTTCGCTAGTGCTAGACTGGTCGGCTGACGATGATAATTCAACCAAAATGACACCGCTCCCCTCCACCCCTCAACCCGCCAGCACCAGACAGACACGCGCCAAGCGTGAGGGCGTCGATAACATTATTCGCGACGACAATACCCACGTACAGCTCCAACCCGCTATCACCAGCGTATTCGCTGATACAGCTTACAACACACGCTGTTTCAAATCTCATCGAAGCTTATGAAACGCTTATTACTGATACCAAATTGTGAACGAGCAAAGGAAACTAAGGAATCATACGAAGAAAATTTTCAGGAGTGAGCAGATAAGGTTCAAGTCTTTCTTCTATAATATTATATCTTCTAAACTTTATCTTTAACAGTTCAACGCTGCCGTGAAGCTGCACGAGCAGGCCGCAGGCGACCCTGAAAGAAAATATTCAGCGGTACCTCCCGCTCTTGTCAGATATTCATTAATCACCAACATAAAGAAGTTTTACCACAAAAAATCAAGCGGCAAAATGTCAAGCAGTTTTCGTTTGATCAAGTAGCAAAAATCAAAAACGTTCATCCGTGACGCGCTATACCGGGACTACTAACGCGACTCCCCTCACTGCGTGCTCGAGTCTGTTGGCTGCTGCAGCGCTAATCACCCGCACGTTAGTAGTTCAGTTCCCGGGCAATCTCCGCCCGCCGTATTATCAATTATAAAGTCCCGCGATGGACGAGCGCAACAGTACTTAATCCCATTCCTGTTTAATATATTGCCTTTAAAATATTTAACAGTAATCGACTTTAATGCTCATAACAATATTTGTTAAAAAAAAAACAAGCATCTTTAATTAATCTACATTTTTAATGTCATGCACTCACTCGCGCACAAACGCAGACATGTAAAGCGTTTTAAGTCCACATTTTTGTATCTTTACATTTTACTTCACTTACAAGTGTGTGAAGTAAATAAGGCGCTACTAAACTAAAAATCATTTCACTGAACTGCTGTGTGGCTGCAGCAGAATGGCCTGCAGCATTGAGCTCTCAGTGACAGCGAGACTACGTAATATACGAAAAAATTTTGGTGTTCAATCATCAACACCTCTATACGTCCGCTGGTGATGGTCCTTCTGGTGATCCTTCTTTAATGAACGCCAAGACGTCCTTGCCAATAGCGAGCGGCCACTGCAAACGTAGCCAGGTGAAGTTGGTGGTAGCGGTCCGTAGCCAGAAAGTTCTTAACATAGCCAGTGGAACGGCCGGGAACTAGGGCCCTTCGTAATTATGTCTGTAGTTCGTAATTGAAATACTCACAATTGGCACGCTCAGTAGGCGGACTGGCAATCGCAGATGATGATGAGGTCCCATCGGTGTTGTCTGCCACCAGTCTGATTGATTGAACACACTAAGCAATAGATTCACTTTTTTTACATACCGCCTTTGATCTTCGGATGCTAAATGCCCGTTAAACGGTTTTTACGTTACCTTGTGTTGCGGACGGCTTGCGGCCTTAAAATGTTTTCGTGATAGCCGGGTTCTTGTAACCAAATAATATTACAATAATGTGTTAATACACAATCGTTTGCAGCGGTATATAATCGGAACTTATCGTAGACCAGAATATGTTCCGACTGTATTGCAATGATTAGTAACGTGTCACGAAGCGAGTTTACCGCTTGACATCACAGTAGCGCTGCCGAACCAAGAGACTTCCCGAGCGACTCCCCGAGCGACTCCCCGAGCGACTCCCCGAGCGACTCCCCGAGCGACTCCCCAAGCGACTCCCCCGAGTGACTCTGAGGTCGACAGACGTCCCCGGCTGTTGTTACGGTACACAACAGTGGGACAAGAGTTAATAGAAGCGGATGCACTTACATAGTATATTCATAGCTTGCATCTTGATAGTATTTGTCTTGGAGAAATACTTCCGACTAGTCCAAGCGAATCAATCCTGCTATTCGTTTGCGCGTCTCATATAATATTATATTGAGACATAATGTGAATTGTGAAGTAAAGCTTCATGGGTTTTTTCATAGCTATTATTATTTATTTACACTAGCTATTTTGCCTGCCGAAACATACGAATGGCAAAGCTGTCTGCCAACAAGCAGACGGGCGACCTTGTGATAGGCTCGTGTCGTGGTGTCGGTCCCGCTGGTATGTTGTGTCTGTTATGAGACGCGGTATGGTGATAAGCCGTTTCAATGAAAGTGATATAATATACTTATAATATATAAGTGTACGCGATACACTTGACAGTTACAAAGCATTAGCAGCGTGTCGGTGCGCTATGGCACAAAACATCCTCCTCGCCTGATTTCAAGGATATGGCTCGTGCCCAGCGGTAGGAAATAATAATATAATGAGGCGAACACTTTTTACGAAACTCATCAGTCCATGCGAATGTTGAATGTTTGTTGAATCAATATGATTGGCTGGTATTCGGAGGTAAAATACATTATCCGTTTGATTCGCTCCGGAGCACGGAATATTCACAGGACAATAATCTCGGCGGATGAAATATTCATAATGATGCGGTGCGGCTCCAATCGCCTGCACTTTAATTACCTTGTAAGGTGACTGCCCCGGCCCCCGCGCCGCCCCCCGCCGCCGGCGCCGGGCGGGGCGGGCGGTCACCAGCCGATCGAACAATGCACATAAATAAGACGCGCGAGCTTGCATCAGCGCTCAGCGCCTCGTGCACTGCATCTTGGGCAGGTATTTGTTATTTGTATAAAAGTTACGCGTGTGTTGGTAATTTTTATTAAAGTATACTTTGGGGTTGGCGACGATGGTCTAGTGGTAGATGGACTCGGCCTCTTATGCAAGAGGTTCCAGGTTCGATCCTGACTCCTCAATGTATGCCTTGAAATAGGTTTTTCTTAATTTCTAAGTGCACCTCAAACAAGAGACCATCGCTCGCTCAGCGGCGAAGGAAAACATCGTGAGGAAACTTGCATGCCTGATGGGCTTTGAAAGCCTTTAAAGGCCTTTGAACAAAAGACCACGGAGGACCACAAGACGGACCGGGAGGCGGAGCGGGACGCGCTTGTGCCGCGCCCCGTCTCCGTCTGCAGGTCACCGCCATTCTACTTATTTCTTCCCCGAACAAGAGGTTAGAGAAGAGTACCTAACATTTGCTTGCAAAAAGGTTTTTTTTAATGACTTAGGGTGTATAAATTAAGTAATGTCTAGTCGTCCTATTGGGAGCGAATCCCGGGGTCAGCATCAGATGTCACACCTGATAGTCTGTCTGCCTTCAATAACATAATATAAGAGTGATTGCTTGTTATTTTAGTAAAAAATTTCTAGTTTTTAAACCTAGATTTTAAATCATATTATTGACTATGATACAATTATCAAATTACTTACTATTTATTTTATTATTACTATCGATTGTATAAATAGGAAGTGACCATAGCTGGCTGTCTAATATCTATTACCAATCCCTGTAATGAGCACCGAGCACGCATAATGCCCGTTAACTGTAATGCTGTTTTGTCAATAACAATTATTTCAATGCATTAAATTATCCTCATAACGGAGCCAAATATTTTATTAATTAACTGAGCTTCATTTCGCGCACAAATAATACAAATAATGTATGAAATGGTTCACAATCTAATATTTGAACAATGTTTGATAAATCCGCACGTTTTACGGTAAATAAAGGCTTAGTTATGAGGTGTGATAGTACAGCGGTACAGCGTTTGACGCACGGGACGCGGTTGCAGGCCCACTGTTAGACTTTATATGACTATAGATGTCTGTAACAGCATTTACAGAATACAATAAGAAGACAACATATTATAATTGTTATTTTTCTCTATGTGCACCGAGCGTAACAGAGTAACGCAGGAGCTGGCGGGACGGTGGCGAGTGACTGATGGTGATCGAAAACCGCGATACGTCTGGGTGTATTAATATAATATGTAATACGTGTATCATTGGAAAACAATAATTAGGAAAATAGGCCTCTTCTATATTCAGCAGTGGACGGTAGCCTAAAACACTATATTTTCAGGAACAAAATTGTTGCTTTTACATTTTGTACGAGCAGACTTTTTGGATTGGCTTTGCATACACCCGCCGTGAAAGGCTAACCTGAGTGCGACCTTATCAAAGTTGTATGTCACACCCTCGTCACGCGTGTTACACGTGTCACACATCACACGCGTCACATTCGTCACAACCGTCACAGCCGTTACAGCCATCGTGCCCGCTCGCTGGTTACATTAGCTAATTCTATTACTAGTTTTGGCGTTATTTTTGTACGACTATAGACCGATTCAAAGCTAACGTGGGTCGCTAAAAATGAATGTCACCTAAAAATAGTTAAAAAAACTCAATCCTTTGACATATTTAATGTTCAAACGGCATGCAGCGGGGGCAGGAGACTGTGGGGACAGAGGGGCTTGGACCCTACCAAGGAGCTTTTCCTTATATCGCCCTTAGTCCGGTTATACAGACGCAGTAATAATCAGAGTGGTGTTACCACAAAGACGGAGGCCGCACAAGGGTCTCAATAGACGGATTATGGGATAAGCTGATGTTGCAAGGAAAATATTAATACGAGTGAGGCATTCGTTGCGATATCTTGATTAGTTAGCGGTGATAAGGTTTGAAGAGAAATTGCTCACATTTCTTAAGTAATATTCTCATTAGTGAACGGAATTCAACTCTCTTCCCATTCATTAATCAATGACAAAAGAGATTTGTATTTTAAGCATATAAAAGTAATGGTAAGGCGTGGTTCACTGTAATTATATTGATTATAATTATCATGAATGACATAATATCTTTAAATAAGAAATTGCAAAACATGTTTCTTTATAAGGTAGTTTTGTTTAATACGAGAGACGCGATTGTCCCGGGAGGCTAAATATAGAGAGGTTCGAACCTTCCAGCCTCTTCAGTTGCTTCGGAAACGTTTCCCGAAATATATGTTATTCCTGTCCGTCTGCCGATAGCCGCGACCTGGATGTTACGCTATTAAAGTTAGACCAATGATATTTAACAAATTTAAGTCATTTGACTATTACTTATAAAAGTCATTTGACTATCTATACTAATATTATAAAGAGGAAAGATTTGTACCTATTTTTGTATGTTTGTAATGAATAGGCTCAAAAAGTACTGGACCGATTTCCAAAATTCTTTCACCATTCGGAAGCTACATTATCCATGAGTAACATAGGCTAAATTTTATTCTGATAAAAATAGGGTTCCGTAAGATATTTTGGTTTTTCGGACAGAAAGTGTAAAATATGTTATTTTGCGTACTAAGATCCCGTTGTAAATCTTAGTTAACGCAGGCGAAGCTGCGGGCAACAGCTAGTTACTTATAAAAGTTTTCGTTTTTGTATATTAATAAATACGAATTCTCATACCAACTTTAATATAGTAACTAGTTTTTTTTTCAAAGTAAATAGTTCGTTCAATTGGGTTTCTTGTGTATTCATCTAAATTGCTACTACCGACCGACTTATCTTTCCAAGGAGGTTTAATGTTCGTCGTTCGTCAGGGTAAACGATATAACAGACACCGAGACAACATGCTTTGACTCCCTTAGTAGTAGTCCTGTGTCAGATGTTTCTGGTTCAGCAGACACCATTAATATGCCGATGAAGCTGACAAATTCAACGTAAAATTGAACATATTATTATAAGGAGATGAATAATAGAAAATTATCCCGTCGCCTGGATTAACTATTAATAATGTAGCGATTGCATCCCGTTCCTGTATTGTACTCGGAGAGTTCCAGACACAATGTAATTCCTATTTATTCTGGATCATATCTCGCGATCTTCAAACGACGCCATCCAATATCCAGCGAGACGCGGGAAACAAAAGGTCGTAATTACATCAATAACTAACGCAGATACGGCGCGGGTGAAAAACGACTCAAGTTGAACCGACCAACAAAAACGACGTGCGCCGACTGATCATTATACAATCGAGTCTAGCGGACAGCTCGCTGGCGGGAGTTAGCTAATTACTTTATCGGATTTTAAATACACTTTAACTTTACTAGTGACGGTTCTTTTACACCGTTCCTGTTGCACATACGACAGACGGATTTTCTGTTTCGTGGAAAAGTGTACAAAAGGTAATTACAATACATTGAGGTATTGTTCGGGTCTGACGCAAGGCTTTTCTAAATAAGCACAAGTTATTAATGAGCGTTAAAGTTGGTCTTGTGCAAATCAAACGAGGTTTTACGATGATATCTTTATTGTTTACGTAACTCTCCTGTTTTTCAGATTGCAAGGTCCCAAGGACCCAAGGAACATTTTGCCTTTATATGTACACTATATATTTTATGTGTATGGTGTAAACGTGTAGTAAAAATTACTCAATTAGTTGACGATACCGACCACATAATATTATATGACGTAATAAAAGTAACAATGTAAGCCAATATTTATTGAAAGTTACGTTGTTTATTTAAATGTTTATTTCATTCCCTTAACTTTTTAAATGCTATATGAAAGTAATATAGCTTTAATAAAAAAAATAGTAATTGATTAATCTAACACAAAACATAAGACAAAAATATACTAAAACTACTTAAAATAAACTATATACTATATCAAATTAAAAATAAAACTAATAATGCTATATTATCATAAAAATACACCCGAGTTTTAAGTAATTTTGAGTTCATTGACGCTATGTAGTTGTATGATATGGTCTATTGTGACCATATTATTTATATGAAAAAAAAATACGTAAAAAATTTGTCTGAATCAAATATCCCTGAAATCTGAATGCGCATTTTAAGGACGTAATATAACAATGTTTTTAATAATAATGATGCAATGGTGTGCGGTGTCGATGTTGGCTACGATCGCGTACTCCTATTATATAGTATATACCGCTTAAGTAACTGAAGCTCAACATTTATTATTAATTTCACTAAATCACATCTTAAACTATCTAAATACGTGTTACTTCAATCAATCTCGCATCCAAACTTCCGTAGTTTGTGGATTTAAGTAGATTTCGTCAAAGTAGGTGCCTACTCTCGGCAGATGAAATTAATTGCATTAATAATGTAAAAAGGTTTCATTCTTTCAAAGACCGCCCCCCCCCCCCAGCCCCCCAACACGGCTCAATTGCCCGCATTACCATACACGGGTAACGAGAGTGGAAAAGTGTTCCGAGTGTGTTTTTATTAGCATAAATATCGCACACTCCCAGTGTTGGTGTGATTCCCGGCCGGCATCCGCGCCGCTCACGCGACATTTCACGTTACGAGGGAATCGGAGATCAGACCGTCGCTCGGGAGTACGTCGCCGATCATAATATAATATGTATAGCTTCCGAAATATATTGAAATGTATTAACGAGCCGGCCGATCGATCCAATTGTAATTTTAATTAACTTTATTGATACAAGTGTCGTTAGTATTCGTATCGCGTCGGATTTATTTTGAACGCGCATGGAATATTCATTACCGGTACAGTAACAGTGTTGCCGGACAGACGGGCCGACGACGGTGATTGTGTATTATATAGTTAATACTATAAAGGCAATAAAACCAAAACAGCGGCGGTGATCGGGTGTCAACCGCAAGCGGAACACGCAGCGTGGGACGAGGAGCAGTTGAATAAAGGAGCAAGGTACTTGTTGCCGTACCTTGGTCTATAATACTATAGTATTATAGACTTTCTTTAGCCTCGCCAACGAATCGCAATCACAATGCGACTCAGGAATAATCAGTCGCTCTCAATGCGCAAACGTGGTGCGAACAATACAACTACTGTAAAAGCGTCTTTTTTAATGTAATACAAAAACAATCACCCAAGCTGTTCAGATTTGTATCAAACGAATTATACGAATATCCAGTGGTTATATATGATTATATCTGCGGATATGTTTTATTGTTATCAAACTCTAGCTGCGTCTACTAAAATGTTCACCGACCACGTGTTCTACTGTCGCTTGCGAAGACGAATTCGTAACAAATTAAATAACAAAATGCGAGGTTGGTCCGTCAATGGAAATCATATTATGGCAAGTGTTTATTAAAAGTTTTCTAATTTCAATCGTGTCACTAACAGATATCAAGGATTTGAACCTGTAAAGAGGCCCGTTACGTCGTCGTCGTACGTTACGTCCCGAGAGGTCACGTTATCCGGGGTAGGTGTCCGCGGGCCGTGAGCGCGCCTGGGGCCCGTGAACAGGCCGTAAACCTCACGTACACGGCGCGAGGACTAAGCTGTGTTTGCGATGGCGATAAATAACATTTGTGCGAGTTTTTGTTTAGTATTGTCGTTTAGAACGTGTTTTTATATCTTTAACTAGACGTTATGGGTAATAATATTGTGTGGAATCTGGGTGTGACTATAAGTACTTATATAAATAATACACGCATACTGCCTTAGTTGAATACACACGGCAATAACTTACACAAGTATTTAGTATTTAGGTGGTACCAAGTGAGCGATGATGGTCAATACTCGGTCGGACCCGGCCGGTTGTGTGCGGGGTCTGGGTTCAATCCCGACGGAGTGTCCTGAAATGGGCTCGTCTCAAGCTTCTCCGTTCATGAACATGAGAACATCGCTCGCATACCGATTACCGGTAAAATGTCGGAAAAACCGGCACGTGATGGTGATGTTATTATAAAAGTGAAGTTCACCATGCCGCATTGGCCCAGCTCTTCGCCTGATTTAGTAGCGTAGGTTGAACTTGAAAGATTTTCTTAATTGAATGAGTACATTCAAAGATTACCTCCTACGTTCAAAATCGTTACACGCTAGATAATATATTAATGAACATTAAGGACGTCCACAGTACAGTATAGTACAGTAACTTAGATATCATTGCAACTGCTTCTAGCGCAGCCTTTCCCTGAGCATGGCTGCCGAAAATCTATTGACATTCATGTAAATATAAACGTGGATTATATAAGTGTCTCGCAGAGGAGCACTTATCATTGTCTGTTCCCAAGGTTCATTTAAAGTTGTTGTCCTCCCCCCCTCCGCCCCCCACTCGACACACGCACTCGTGTTTCGATAATATATTCGATAGCGCCCAAGCACTGAACCCCCGACGAGGGCGTTCTTGCAACTTCCTTGATTAAAACTTGTGAGTGCAGTCGAGAGCCGAGACTCCGACTGTTGAAATGTTGGGAATCGTGTCGTCTCGACTCGCGTGCTCAAATTTTATTGTCGAATCGGAATTTTAACTTTCCGGCAACTTTCTTTAACGGCAACCCCTTCTTTGAGTTAATAATTTCACATTGTAATAATCCTTTCTAATGAATTGTATGTATAAAGTTGATAATTATTATTAGTACACTATTTAAATAACCGACCTGAAATAGCGACGCTTCTTAATTCATAACATTAGTAACCGACACTAATCGCTTCGAAGACAATTTGCTGTACAGTACAGGGACATGAATAGTCAGTTGTGGGTAACAACTGAAAGCAAGTCATCTGAACTTTGTAACAGTTGCTTCTCAAAACATTAGATCGGGGAATCTAAGCTTACAAATTCCTAGAGATACACTGACCCCTTTCAAACACAATGACAGTAATAGACGTTGGTAGGATGTTAATGAGAATGTTCCCTTAATACTAGCGGTCCAGGCTGCGGCGGTGACGGTAGCGGAATACTCTCTCGAGATGTCTTATATCGCTTCACCCAACCATTATTATAATAATGATCATAATAATATATTCGGCGTACTTACCATACGAAATACTAGTGGAATTCCTCGACCCTAATGTCCATAATAAAAACTATTGTATATATTATTTCGAGTAGGATCGAACATTTCTGTTTGAATGAGTTACGAATAGCCCGTGCGAATGGAAGATATTTTATTTTGGAAATGTTTTGACTTCCATGGCATAACCAATATATGTATGAATAATATATGGGCATTTTTTGTCTGATATAAATATTTTATATCCTATTCTATAACCTATTGTTCAAGATGACGATATAACAGATAGGAAATTAGTTGCGACAGGAAATTTAGGGCTTATTAGACAATGATTTTTGGCGAGAACTAAAATTATAAATAGTGGATCTGGTTTATATTGCTAGAACTTGGGTTATTCTGGACTTCAGTATAGTCAGTTGGAAAGTATGGATGCGAAGTAAATATGACATTTAATGGAGGTCGGCAGTTTAATAAGAAAACACTTTATGAAACCATCAAGAAAATAAAATGTTAAGGAGTAGTACCTTCGCTACGTGCCGCCGTACTTAAAAGGCTCTGATTGTGGTCGCACGCCTCCGCCGGACAATTAAGGGGCTGAAAGGTTATAATATGAGGAGTTATCTTTATTACTACCACGCTGAAATATGCGATACTGGCACCAATGGAATATGATGCCAAGTAGGTTGCCAATTACTATCCTGAAGAATATTGGTTGATGATATTATGGCTGGAGCGATGATAGTCAAGTAAACGAGGCTTGGCCTCTTGTGTGAAAGATCCAGAGTCGATCTTGACCCCTAATAAAAATTTAGAAAACCTTATTGCTTTGCAATAAGGTTTTCTAAATTTTTAAGTGCACCCAAACACGAGACCTTCGCTCGCTGACCGGTGAAAGAAATCGTGAGGAGACCTGCATGCCTGATGAGATTGAAAGTATTTGAATGTATGTGAAGTTCACCAAACCACACTGGGTCAGCGCATCGGTGAACTATCCTATATATACTAGCCCAATCCTCGGGTGATTTCGAGGAGGAGATACGTCCCGAGCAGAGATATATAAGAGCTGATACTTAACTATAATATTATGGATAGTTGTTGAATAAATTATGATAAAAGTGAGCTACTAACGAATGCGGTCGCGCGGCTATCACGGGACGTGATGGATGCAGCGTCCGTCTCCCGCAGGGCTTCGGATAAATCGTTTACAAAACTGTCCGGTGCTCCGCGCGCCGGCTCGCTGCGGAAAATACACACGTTGTATTTGAGTAACGGGTAGCTGAGGATTTGAACCCGCCGTCGTTTTTGCAAATTGAACAAACGTGTTCGTTATATTCTCCATCGTTTCGGTCCAACAATAACCTCGATATTGATTGACGCCGCCATCCCAGCGGCGACCGATCTACGATAGATCGCACACTTAACTTTAACCGTCGTATATGTATCGTGATCGACACCGCTAACTATTTGCTTTGCGTTTAATTAAGTTCCGCGGCGTCCTTACGAGGCGCTAATTCACCGGGACAACGATATACTTTGTATATAGATTAACGGCATTTTTAAATATTTGGATAAGCAACCTAGCAGAGATGCCTAAAAATATCTAGTGACCAAGTCACTTTACCTATACATTAACGAGTATACTGGAAATTGACTCTTATTCTGCCAGTCGCAGGTGATCCACACGCGCTGCCGAGTCTGACAATAGAGACGTATGGTGCTAATACTTACATTATCCCTGGACGCCTAACGCTTTTCTCTGGAAACAAATGAAATTAGCGTCGATAAAGCTGTAACACTATGATGTTAAATTAAAGTCTCATTGGAATATCATTCACCAGCTCAGCTCACGGTTCTTGCGTTGAGTCCATCCAGTTACATTTAATTGTATTTAGTATTTGTTGTATCCTAATAATCGTGTCTGTTATCTGGGTGTAGTGTTGATGCGTCGATGTTTTGTAGCGATTGTGTTTGTTGTTGTTGTAATCCGTCGCTGTACCAACGTCAAAGGTCGAGGCGCTTATTGCCGCGAGCGGAGGCTGTGTCATTATAGTATAGTAACACCTACGAGTGGGTGGGAGCGTAGCACGCCCAGCAGTGGGACGCGTGGGGAACTTAAGGCTATATTGGCTAGGGGTTTGTTTATCCAAGGCGTCCCGATAATCCGTCCGTATATACTCCGTCACTTTGTTTTTAGGGAACTATTAAAAAAAAATATAATTAGTAATTATTTATCACAAAATTGAAGCAACTTATTTCTTTGTCTTACTGACACTGATCACTAACCCCACAGTAATCTATTTAAGAAATTTGTATTTCATTAACTCATCACTATGGCTCCTTAAGATCTTCCTTCAGTTCAGCAGCCGGCCGGTAGCCATCTTGAAGTTCATGTAGAGTTCACTCAGATCAGGCGCCTGTTTCAGGTTGACAATAATGATGATGAGGAATAAATCGCTGTATTAATATAGATACTGTTTCAAAGAAGCTGTATTGGTCGTTCATCTGGTTTTAAGAAAGATCGGTGTTTTAATTTTGGGTGGGCGAAGCCTAGGTCATATTATACACAAATAATTAGAATGTTTATATAATACATGTAATGTTTTAAAGTGTTTAATAGCAGGCAGTTAGTACCCGGATCTACAGCCGGCCCTAACATAATCGAGTATTACGGGCTCAGCACTGAGACACCGGTTGCACCCTTCTGTAGACAAATCGTTGGGATAATCTGGGCGCCATTAACATTAATCTTCCTTAGGGAATGTAAAATTTACCTTAAGTACTGGCCCAGCCCTTCACTTGAAATAAAGTTAATAATCCCGGCCCGCGCGACTCACGTCCGTCTACTTTATCACCATTACTTTGGGATTTGAATATTTTATGAGGAGTCCTATTAGAAGGTGTCGCTTGATGAAAACCTTTCGCGAAACCCTCGGAGCGGTGTGATGACGGCTCAGGGCCGGTGTCGGTGTTTGTCCTCATCGTGGTGGTTCAACTAACGAGTATTACAGGAGTCAGCCGACCTTCAAACCATTTGGTTACTGCATTTTGTCTTACATCTAGCAAACACGCAAACGATATTGTCACGCGACGTTTATTTTACTGTAACTTTTTGAAACGATGTGAATTTCAATGGAATAAGTTTTTCAATCGCAAATAATTTAATAAGTTCTATTAATGGAAACCTTATTTTTTAATTTAGTAACTAAATAGTTAGTTAAGGATTTCAGGAGGCTCAAGGACATCTATAGCATCACCTCTCTTCTCTGAAACAGGATCGCATCTGAATCCTTTAAATTTACAATTATTGAGGCGGCGTGAGTTTAAAATTTTGTCGAAATTAAATTTGTTTATAAACGAATCGCAATCAATGTGTCAGTATATAAAGCAATATTAATCAAACATAAAACATTGCAATTTTTCATAACGTCGTTGCTGAGTGATGCGCGTAAACTGAACGTGAATATTCATGAAGTGATCAAACCCCGTCGCGGATCGAACCTGCCCCCGCGATGATTGACGAGGCTTCCACTTGCAGCCTCCACCAGCCGTCCCACGGATCGAAGTCGAAATAACACCTTAGCGTAATGTGATAGAGCTGGTTTTAAATGACGATACGCGTGGTCGCTTGTTGCTTTCTGTTCGGAGAGAGGTTTTCTATGACATTCTATTAATAGATTGATACAATAAATTATTAGACGATTATAAATTGAGATGGATTCAAGGAGAATAACAATTTAATATTTGTCTGTTATATTGCTGTTCTAATATTTTACAAGAGAAGTTAAAAAAATATTGATTATCAGCTGCAGAGATCAGATCAGCAAAACTATCACCATCATCATCATCATCAGCCTTTGTACGTCAACTGCTCGAGCGGCTAAGCTCAATGAACGTCAAGAGAGCTTATCACCCGCATCCAACACGGACCGGCCACTGCTCGGAGATCGTTACCCACATGGTTAATGGCCGACCAACCATAATGTAAACTATATCGTAGTTAAATTGATTGTCCTGAAGTGTCCCAATATTAGGGTTTCGATATGAAGTCTATTGGCGAGCTTTGGAGGTAAAATAGTATCCCTTAGTAGTATGTGGGTAAAATCGACACGACTTACGTGATGACATGACACTGTCACTTCTTGATTATTCCAACTTAAAATATACATTTCTATTAATTATAAATTATAATAAAAGTTTCGCTTTCAAAAGTTATGATAATATTATAATAATAAATAATATTGTAGACGTTCACAGATGTCTGGTGTTCGTGACGGTCAATTATCTCAGACGTGTAAGCAAATGACGATAAAAAATAAAAAAATAATACTATGAATGAGTCAATAAACAGAACTTACCAGTATAAGAAATAATTATTCTTTATACTATTAATTATTATTAACTATATTATACGATTGAACATAGTTTATATGAATCTTTTAAATATAATGTGGTGCGACAGCGCCATCTGTGTGTTTCTTTAGAAACTCATTTCCATCCGAATCTGTAATGCTGAAGAATATTGTGTCAAACTTACTTTCGATGTTCGCTAGGGGAGGAAGTGTTGCTGCCGCCACCCGAGAGATGGCACTGCTACACACTACGTGACAGTGATTACAGTTATATGGACAATAATTTAAAGCTTTATTAACATAGGGTAACACATTCTTACTTGTAGTTGATATCTACATAAACAATAATAAATAAATATGGTAATTAATAATAATCTAAAATAAATCTAAAATTCTCGTGTCGCGGTGTTTGTTGCCAAACTCTTGTGAAACAGGTGGACCGATTTTATAAATTTTGTGTGCTTAGTAGTATCTTTATTTTGTTACGTTTTAGTATTGAAAAATATTGAAAATCCATGTTTGTGATGCATACGTGAGGGAAGGTAAGATACAAGAGTCCAATACAATTTTTTTCAGCTTCATTGACATATTTGATTTAAGAATTTCTTTCAGACTCCAAAATTTGTTCCAGGCTATGTTTACGCGTCTAACTAACTCATCTCGGTGTCTAGTTTTTTTGAATGACACTTGTTTGCCGAGATATGTGTATTTTGGAACATATTCGAGTAGAGTATTTTTAACGTATATTGGTACTTTTACGCTATTTGTCATAATTTTTGTTTTTGATGTGTTAAGTTTTAGACCAATATCGTTGCTGACTGTGTTTATCTCATTTATCATAATCTCTAACTGCAATGAGTTTTCTGCGAAAAGGACGATGTCGTCGGCGAATCGGAGATGAGTTAAAAAATGTCCATTGATATCTATACCTTTGTTTTTCCACTTTAGATTGCTCATTATGTTTTGCAGAACTGTAATAAAAATTCTGGGAGAGAGAGGGTCACCTTGGCGAACGCCTCTGCATATATCTATTTCTGTACCTGTTTTGTCTAGTATTACTCTACTTGTGCTTTTCTTATAAATGTCTTGTATGAGCTTAATCGTTTCTGATGGTACATTACATTCCTGTAAGGCTTTCCACATGCTGGTATGGGATATAGAGTCAAATGCTTTGGCGTAGTCGATGAAAGCTAGATAAAGCGGACGTTTCATTTCTTGGTATTTTTCTATAGCTAGTTCTATTGTGTGGATGTGGTCTACAGTTGAGTATGTTCTTCTAAATCCTGCTTGCTCCACTGGCTGATGTTTTTCGGTATATTCGGCGAGGCGTCCCTCGAGGCACGATGCGAACAGTTTGTAAATATTAGATTGTAGGCTGATTGGTCGATAGTTGCTTATGTCGTTTGGGTTTCCTTTCTTATAGAGCAACACAATATCTGATTTTGCCCATTCAATAGGAATTTTTCTGTCATTTAGTATTTTATTGAAAAGAATGGTTAAAGGTTGTACTAATAGAGATTTTCCCGCTAAAATGGCTTCGTTGGGAATGCCGTCTGGACCGTTGCTTTTTTCTCTCTTTAAAGACTTTATCTTTGTCAAAATTTCTTCTGCAGAAAATCTTTTTATTTGAGTTTCATTTTCCTGTACAGGTAGAGTTTCCATATTCTGCGATGTTTGGCGAGCATAGAGGTTTTTATAAAATTCAGTGGCAGTTTTTATTATTCCAGATCTGGAGAATGTTTTCTTATTACAAATAGAGTTTTCTTCTAGGCTTGGAATCCATTTTTTAAACGTTGTTAATTCTTTTAAACCCTTTTTCACGCTTCCTGATTTCTTCAAATATTTTTCCATTGTCGCTTGTCTGTAGTCTTGTTATTCCTTTCTGATTATTTTATGTATATTTTTATATAGATAATTTTTCTCGTTTTTCTCTTCCGGTGTTAACTGTTTTTTATTTATTAATTCGTTTCTTCTTTTGATTAGGCTTTTGGTACTGTCTGAGATAGTGTAGTGCCGTTTTATATTTGGTTTGTTTGTACGTATATAATTTAGACTTTTTCCGATTGATTGCTTAATTTTTTTGTAGAACATCTCTACATCATCATTTTCTTCTAGTGTTATATTTAAAATGTTCAACTTTAAAGCTTCAATGTATTTTTCTTGTTCTTCTATGGTTTTTAGTGAAGAGTTCTTATTTATTTTATAATGGGCCCTGGATTTTCTCGTGTTGGTTAACAATATAGTACTTCTTACTAGTCGGTGGTCGCTAGGAAATGATAGACTGTTTATCACTTCAATATTTATAAATTTATTCTTAAGGTTTGACAGTATATAATCTATCTGGCTTTTATTTTTATTCGGGGAAAGCCATGTCCAAATATTTTTACTTTTCTTTTTGAATAGGCTGTTGATAACGAATAAATTATTTTCCCAGCAGAACTGAAGTAAATTTTCGCCTCTCTTGTCTCTTCTTCCGAAGCATGTGTTTCCCAGTATTCTGTCTTCTCCTTGAATTTTTTGGCCAACTCGAGCATTAAAGTCACCCATAATTATAACATTTTTACTGCATTGTTTAAGAGATTCATGTATATGGTCATAGAATTCTTTTATTTCCAGTTCTGTTGCGTCACATGTCGGCGCGTAAACCTGGAAAATGGACAGATTTGTATCCCAAAAATTCAAGTGTAGCAGGCAGATTCGTTCGTTGATTGCAGTGAAACTCTCTATGGTATTTTTGAGGTGCTTTTTAATTAGGAAACAAATTTTTCTAATTATTAAATATAATTGAACAATGTTAAATTTAGCAAGGAGTTTAATGTATAATATCTTTTTTGTTGTATATTTTGTCTTTTAACTTTGTTAACACTATTGCATGCTATAGAAATATAAATGTAAAAATGATTTGTTATTAAGGAAATAAAAAGGCTTTATTATTATTATATTGAAAAATATATATAACTTAAACGTTTCACCCTTTTACTAAAGTAATTTTTTAAATGTTAGTCAAGAACTGGAACGAAGTCCACCGGGGTATCTAGCTAGCATAATACAATTGTGTTAGCTTTTATTTCAAGTTATTTAACTTTTATTATTATGCTTTAATGAATACTATTATACTAAGTTAAAGATTTTGTTTGTTCGAACGCGCTAATCTCAGGAAATATTAGTCGGATTTGAATGATTATTTCAGTATTAGATAGCCCATTTATTGAGGAAGGCTATATAGGCTATATAATCATGCTAAGATCCAGTTGTAAATCTTAGTTAAGCTGGCAATGTTGCGGGCATCAGCTAGTAACCCTAATAAAAATAGAGTTATAGCCTATAAGTACTGGCTTTTTTAAAATATTTTTTTCCCTATTTTCATCATCAATCCGCACTGGGCCAGCGCATTATCCTCGCCTGATTTCCAGGAGGAGACCCGAGCACAGCAGTGGGCCATATAAGGGTTGATACTTTACTATACTCTCTATCTTTACTAGTGTATACATAGAGTCTGATGATGATATTGCATTAGACATAATGTCGTAATTAATATAACTAAGCCCGTTAAAAGTAATTTACTACAACAGTACAGCAGTAATGTGTCGGACTGACGTAAACTTTGCTCATACATTTCATTAACAGCCCACACAGCGTTTCATAATGTTTTGTAATCATCATCAGCGCACGTCCGTCCATCGCCGACGGCCAGTCCTCGGCCGCGTCCTCCTCGCTAGGATCCCCGACCTGGCTAGCCTGTATCCCCTCCCCCTAGTATCCCCTCTATATGCAAATTAAACACAGCTTCTATGCCTATGACTTGATTGGTACATAGCAGACATTCGTTCTGAAACCTTTTGTTAACGGCCAAATAATCTGTCAGCTTACGTTTTTTACTATGAATACTGCTGCAGGATATGTTGTATTTTATCGTCAGTTCATGTTGGAGACAATCCAGATACACAGTTATAACCACAGTTTGTTTGAACGGAATGCATTTGGCCTCTTTAGTCAGAGTTTCGGATTCGTTTCCCCTGTGGTGCCTTGAAATGGGTTTTGATAAATTACTGTGTGCCAGGTGCATATATCAATATAAAACAGTTGCATACTCACCGATGAAGACATATAATATCGTGATAAAACCTGCAAGCCTGGAAGATTAAAATCTTTGAAGGTGAGTAAAGTTCACCAAACCGCGTTAGGCCAGCTCCTCGCTGTTCGTTTGATTTCGAAGAGGAGACTATTCCCCAGCAGTGGAACATAATATAAGGATTGATACTTAACTTAAGTGCTTTTGTTTTCTTATGATTACGCGAATTTCAGTCATTATAATGAAACAACTTTTACGGATTTTATCGCGGTTTATTTAGTTTTTTACAAGCACGACGTTTCGGATACTTTACAGCAACCATGGTCACGGGAGGACTGTAAAGTATCCGAAACGTCGGGCTTGTAAAAAACTCAATAAACCGCGATAAAATCCGTAAAAGTTGTTTCATTATAATTAAGTGCTTTTGACGAATTATTTAAAAGTCTGTCATGTTTGCAAGAAAATTAGATTGATGGCGTGATTGTCAAATATGTTTGGATGTTTTCAGTCCTGTTTGGTAAATAAATGTGCCACTTTTGCATGATCGCAGCGTTTTGATCCATACCGCTAGCTTGAAATCTCAGAGCTACCGATGGCCTTTAAGAAACTGGGACAGATTTTCTCATAGCATTATCTTTTTTCAATCACAGGGCTATCTGTACGTAATGTTTCTTTTAATCCATTTTTATATGTAAATCTATCCGCAGTTTCAGCTGTACGCCGCTACAACGTCTTGTTTGTTTCTCTGTTAAACGCGTAATGTCTATATTGCTCATAGCCATAAAGCATTCAATGCATTTCAAAAGGCTCACTGAAGAAGAATGACGCGGGACGTCTTTGCTGACAAACTTTGTAGAAGAGCGTTCCCTTTTGATGAAATCGTAGGAATAAAACGCAGCATTTGATAAGCGTGTTCTTTCGTTTACTGTAGCAGGCAGTAAACGAAATTTACTGCCTGCTAACGGTTAAAACACAACAAAGAACTATACCAGGGGGCCGTCCTCGGTATGAGCTACGAATGTGTTTAAATGTCACTAGGATATACTTGTAATGGAAACTTTACTATTCTCTAAAGTAACACGGTTGTTAGATCACGTATAGAGACAGAACCCTCGCCGCACCCCGTGACCCCGAACACGACCACCACGGTAACGCGAGCCGGCGGCGGCGCGGATTGCGGTCGGCTTCCTACGTCTTCGCGACTTCTTAACCGCTAAGCTCTCCGTCACTATTCGCGCTCCTGTTACACGCGAAATATCGCCTAGTATGTGTAGGAAGTACAGTAGTTATACTTAGAATATGAATACAAGCACATGGATACAATGTTAAGATAATGTAAAGATAATTTTCACATAAATCTTTTTTGGAACGAAGTTCCTTACGGCAGGCTTGAAGGGGATAGGGATTTTGGCTGCGCGACTGAACTGAAAAAAATGTGATAGTAAAACCGTAAGAAAAAGTGCGTGGAGTAAAAGCGTTAAATGAGACGTGCGCAGGCACGACATTCGCATACACGAGCGAGTAGTGTATAATACCTTTCTTTTTAGCCGAAGGAACTTCGTTCCTAACTGGTGTCCCACGACGCCACATTTCTTTTTACGAGCAGTCTTACTCTTAACAACAATCATGATTAGGCAGTGTGATCATTAGCCCAGAGATTTAACACACGGCTTTTTCACGGCTCACGGCTGATGACGTCACATAACATAATGTTAGTCCCGGTTCAATTTATTACAAACATGGACGATGCAAAAGGGAAAATAATATAACTTCACACGGAATTCACTGTAGCGTAACATTCGAATATTCTTATGCGGAATTTTCTCCTCAGTTATAATAAACTATATTGTTCTGGAGCAAACTTAATAAAGTAGTTACGTTGTGTATATTTAGTGTATTCTGTTTGAGCGGTGAGCTCTACCGCGGCGGTATTCTGCTCCGAGTAGAGGAAGCTTCCCGCCATACACTGCGATATGAAACGTACGTACACTTGTGGTACAGGAGCTGGCTGTGCTTTTACATTTTTCGTGTCATTTCTAATACATATTTATAAAGATAGAGAGAAATACCTAATTTTTATACAGAAAATGTTTCGCTTGACTGGCTGCAACTAAATTGATTTATATACCTTAATTGATAATACGTAATATTTTGTTAAAAAATATAAAGAAATTATCATTGCCAACATGAATTGAATCTAACACTGGTTCTGGGTATGTAGTTGATATTTATGCTATTTTTTTTTGGAATGAAAAAAAATTTCAAAATAAACGTGTTTCCAATAATGTGTAAGACCTAAGACCAAAGGATGATAGAGTCGCGAGCCCTCTCCTATGCCGCGACTGCACGTTCGCCGGCCGCTCCTGCTGCAGCGCGTCGGTAACTGATTGCCCTCTAAACTACAGCCTCTTACATTGTACACACTTTACCTATTTTGTTGGTCGGGGCTGCCAGACACCGTTTCTGTTTAATATACCTCGCAACAAACTCATAATTTAAATATTCTGTCGATATAATAATATGCTATAACACGTATTTAATCATTCCCTTGTTATAAAAAATCAAATTGTCCATGCTAGTACAGCTTCAAAAAATATTTGAAAGCAAGAATATAGCACATGTGTTCGGTGTGTCAAATTTACGTTGATAATTCTTGATGATACTCAATACTGTTTGTTAATGCTGTGTATTATTGTGCTCGTTGAGTAAAGTGTAATTGTTATGTGTAAAATGTCACCTGTGCATGCTGTATCCACCTCTAATTGAGGCCACATTTAACTGTCATACTGTTGATACTGTTGATCGTTACTATAGAATAACTTGTTAGTGTGTATCCTCGTTGGTGGATCGAATAAATAAATAAATTTCATATTGGACACTTAAGAATTGTATGCCTTTATTGTTTGTATTGTTTTTTATTTCTTTCAATAGCATAGAAAGGCAAACGAACAGTCGAGATCTTGCGACTATCGACGCCCATTACCATCCAAATAACCAGAGGTTATGCAGATGCGTTACCCTTCTTTTCCCTATCCACCCCAGATTACCGGAAACTCACAAAACGCACAAAATGCGACAGCTTAGCTGTCACTTTACGCCGATTTCATGTGAGCGAGAGGTTCCTCCCTGATCGTGCCGGCCCAATTCAGCAGCATGGCACTACCTCTTACTAACTTTTTTTAATTGTAATTTTATATCATAAGATATTTTAAAAAAAATCTTGTTAAAGAATTCTAAATACTTGAAATTGCAAGTGAACGATAATCATCTTACTTGTGTATTGTATTTCATCTCTTACATGTTTTCGTCAATGTCAATCTTTTATATTATTCACATTATCTTTGCCAATCACAAACCTTTACTAAACACGTAGAACTCAGGAGTCAGGGCTAGCCCTGTCTGAGGATACACAGTAAGGCTTTAGAGGTAATATTCTCTCCTCACAGGCGGTGAGCTCGCGTCTCGGCCCCAGGAGGGCTTAGCAGTAAAATGTTCGTGCAATGAAATGTGTTCAAAATGAAATAACGTACAGCATTGAGCATTCGACGGCCGGACATTCACAAATTTAACAGAATAAGACATTGGTGTGTCTTGTTTCTATAATATTTAAAAATAAATTTGTAGCGGTAACTACACGTAGGGTGCGAACAATATTCAAATAAAATTCATTTAAAGGATCGTGTAGACTGTAGGACATTAATATCTAGTGGCGGCTCATTTCATAAGACCGTAAAAAAAACTATACCAAATAAGCCTATTTATTGACGTGACAACATCTTATAATTCGATGGAGCCGGCTGCACGCACGAAAAAACATGACTCATGCGGCGTTACCTCGATCTATGGCGTTCCATTTAAGGCAAAGCGACAAAAGGCACAATCGGCCCATCAGTATTTTCTTATGACGTTGTCACGTTCAACTATCGTTAGTAAGCCGACTTTACAGACAACCGATATTTTTTAACAATTATTAATTGAGCGTAAATAAAGTAATCTTAAACCATGATTGTAATCAATTTTGTTGGCAGATAAAACTTAAGAATATATGCTAGTAGCATAACATATTTCAAGCACAGTACCGCTTAGTACTGCTGTCTTATATCCCGGCATATACATATTAATATGCCGGAGCTGGTTGCCGATGGACATGTTATTATGTTCACAGGAGACCTCAACCGTTGCGACAGTGTGGTGTAACGTGTATATTATAATGTATTGTGTTTGTTGCAGTACCTGGGCTCGTTCCCGGCAGGCGGCGGCGGGCCCGGCGCGCGCGCTGACTCGCTCTCGCGCCGCCTGCACCTCATGAAAGTGAGTACCGCCCCCGTCACCACACCGTCACCACACCATCACTACAACAACACGACAACACCCTACAACCTCATACCATGTCAGCAAAGCGATCTATACACATTAACAGAAGACCCCCTCACATGTGTTCACAGTACACACACACACACACACACAGCGCTAAATATCATCTCCTATCTTATCTTACCTCTCGAGTTGGCTAGGAATTCCTCACGGACAAAAAAACAAGACGCTTTTTATTTAATTTATAAAGGTTTATAAACAAAATTGTATAGTCTCGTCGTGGAGTTCATTTATAGAGCCCTGTATTTAGCCGCGCATGGAAAGAGGCTGTAAATGATGATTATGAAAGACAATAGTGTATTGTTGAGCTCACATCAATAGCGTTTGTATCCTGTACAATACTTACGAGGCTGAAAAGACATTCACTAAATATTACACACACAAGACTAAAATATAATATTGAGTTCAAAAGTTCAAGTCAGCGAGGTTCTTTATTTACAAATGTATTGTTGATTTTCTTATATTTGTGCATATTTTACTTGTATTTTGTCGAAATAGCTTTAATAATAAGCATACGGGCGAAACATAATTGGTTAATGAATCTTAGGGTTTTCGTAAGTAACAGTTCTTTGTTCTTTTTTAGTTCATATACTGAGTGTGCCATAGTTTAAAAATATATAAGATGTGTGGAAACAAAAAATACGCAAGCTTTAAAATAATTCTCGCTGATACAAAAATATGTTACAAGGAAGAAAAAGTAACGAAAAACTAGCCCTGTATAACCCATATGGAGGTTTACTTGAGCGTCCGTCGCCCGCACCCCCCGCTCCCCGCCCGCTCGCCGCCCGCCCCGCAGCAGTTCCTCAGCCGAGCCGATCGGCGCGTGTCAAGAGCTCGCGACCCTAATAAGAGCTAAGTCGGGTCTAATAAGGCTATCACCGACCGGAATGAGCCGTATCCCATTTGTTCGGCATTTCACATAAAACCAATGACATGATGTTTTATCCTCTGTTGTAATTACACAGACTTTATACATATTTTATTGGTAAATGCTATTATTGTCAATCAGCTCCATTACTTAGTTTAGTCATTTTATTAAGTCCACTTTTGTATATTATCCTGACTTTCATTGAAGAATGTTTCTTTACTGACCCATCATTAAACACGAGTTAATTTTCATATTCTTCTATACATAGGCTTTCTTTAGTGAACAAATAATAGTCGGCCAAACCTTCGTTAATTGAATGACTTCCATTCAATTACGCCCCCACTGGATGGATTGTGACCAGGTGACAATACAGTGCAGCTCGTCTTAACCTAATCTTTCTTGGTCACGAATGTAAACCAAAAGACAAAAAAAAAAATGTATAAATACCATGTCGCCATTACAGTAAGATAGACAGGCATTTCAAATCAATCATCGCCTAACAAACGATGGCAAGACACATCAGCGGTCCCGCTAGATGAAATCCATTTCCAGAAACGTCTATTAGCTGCGCCGATAATTCATTTACCGTAGAAAAGTTAACGGTTTGGTGGGGTGTAGTTTTAGTGTGATGCTTTTTGAATCATCATCATTATCATCATCATCATCATCAGTTTTCATCTGCCTACTGCTGAACATGGCCTATGTTCCCTCAATGAACGCCAAGACGACCGATCCTTTGCTATTTGAATATTATTCAAGGAATCTTGGGACGGTCAATCAAACCAGTTCACTCGGCAGTGAGTTGAGATAATAAGGCTCTAGCCTTTGAAGGTAAAAAGAAAAAAAAAGTTTTGTAGCTGGCGTGGCACTCGAGTGACATTTCACGATTTTCTTTCAAATATTGTGTATGGGCTCAGAGCAGGTCGTAATTGTGAAGATTCGCAAAGAAAGTGGGCCGGGGTCAAGAGACGCCGAACATGTATGTGGGACGCCGAGTGACACACTTGACGACCAGCCGGCGTCAGCATCATCATTAATAGCCGTGCAAGCGGAAACATACAGACGGACGCGTGGAGTTGATTCGACTACGTTGGATGATGACTAATCACTGCTATTTGAAGAAATGTTCTACATAGAATATTATACTTCATGCTGCAGTCATTTCATCTAGCAGACTGTTAAACGTCCGATGTAATATGATCAACAGACATGGTCGCTAGTGCCTGCAGCAGATCAAACGCCGTTGCTACTGAGTGTTTTAGTAACTTTTTAAACATCCTAAAAAACTCTAATATCAACAAATAAGTTTTACAACAAATTAAAAATGACCCAACATATATGATAGTATAATATAAAGTATACGTATATATTATTACAGACTACCAACTAACGGAGTATGACCAACTGGACTCGGAAACTTTTCTTCAAACACTCAAATAGAATCAAGTAAAAGTGTCTGGTGTAACTTTTATTTCAGCTGCAGCCTAAACACTAAGCCCGACGGATCAAGTTCTACTCCGCAGCTCCCGGGCGGGGACGAGTGTTGCCAACTTTAAACTGCATAGGCTTTTATTCCAACTATTATTTGCTCTCTTCCAAAACTTTTTTATTTTATTTCAGTAAATACTTTAAGATGTACTTGAATATTTCTCAGTAGAGCCTGATAAACAGGGTAAAGTAGTAACACCCGTATTCACAAACAATACTTATATATGTCACGGTACTCCTGAACGCATATCGGATTGAAATCCGGAATCAGGGGCGCATAGATAGAAGCGTTCTTTGCGTAGTATTGTTTTATTGCTCAGCCAAGTACAATTCTTGAATACGGATGTGTTTCATATCTGATCCACAGTCGCCTAGGAACAAGAAGTATGTATACATATTTCAACAATCACTATTTTGATCTTCGAATTTGTGGTTTTAGTAGATTTCTGAGAAGGCTAAGACTGAGTCATGTCATGTCAAGTCATGCCTTTACTTCGTGTCTAAGTAGTATTTGCAAAGACTTAGCAACTTAGCAAGAAAGATATTTAGCAACCATAGCTGAAAACTCTTAAATGGTGTATTTTTCAATTTAAATAGATTTATTGTAAGTTTTATAAAGAATTACTGTTTGTTTTCCAAATAAAGTATTTAACTTTAAAAATAAAGTAATTTTCCTCATTGAAAGCGTACTTTCAAATCTAATTAAATGCATAGGCCGTGCTTACTAAGTTTTACTTCTAGTTTACTAAGTAAAGAACGTTATATGAAAGTAGGTACTAGTGGAAGTGAAGTAAGGGCTAGTTTCATAATGACATTATTCAACCTTCATAAAATGAGCACCATTTATGTTTAATTCTTATTCATTTATAAAAAAACTAAACTATTTTGACGCAAAGTAAAGTACCGACTACGAAGACAGAAAAGGTTTAAAGCCTTAGACAGATGAGAACTAGGTGAATCAGTAGATTTTTATTTGATGTATTATGAACTACTCAACATAAAATCCAAAAATTCGCGTTTTACATACTCATACACGTACCCAACATATAAAATATAGTAATATATAAACTTACATAAGACTTTTAATTTCGAGTGCACAACCCCTAAAAGCACAGTCCCTTGCAGTCCTATCTGTAGTCTAGGGCGTCCCCTACCCGAAATGGTGTCTCTTTGAGTCTTTGTGTTCGTTTTGTTCCCTCCACCCTTTCCAGCAACCTACCCCAATAAGCGGCGTGTGATGTTACGAGGGTTGATAGTCTTTGTACAAGCCCTGTGGAAGAGCTAATGCGAATTTGACACTTCTTGTACTGTACTGAGATTGAAGGAAATTAGAATTGGAAATCACACTGCATGCAATTTATTTATGTCAGTGTACTAATATAAAACTTTGCGCGGCATAGCGTTAGTTAACATAGGTATAGGTATAGGTAGTAGTGCCAAGTCTCAATGGTGTATTATCGACGGTGTCGCGTGGGGGTGGTAGGAGCCCTCAGCGAGCACGATAGGAAGGGGGGTTCGGACAAGTCTCACCTTATCTCGAGCCAGAAACTTTCCTTGGCTGGCCCACGCTCCGACAGCGTATTACGTAGGGGTAATAAGGGAGGAATCACTGGCCTGACTGGACTCCTGGCGATGGTAGGTTGGCTGCAGCTTGGGTCTTCACGCTGGGCGCTCGGTTCAGCCGGCCGGCTGTTAGATGTTCAAGTTTGGATACTTAGCCTATCCAAATTCTGCTCCGCGAACTCCCAGCGGAATTCAATAAAATTAGACGAGGGTTAGCCTCGGCTTCCGCCAGCCACGAAGTCAGGACCAGAAAAGGGCCAAGAGGTCGGTTAGAAGTGACAGCAAATCAAAAGGTCCCTAATCACAGCTTGTCTATCGTTCCATAAACAATATAGTTCTATAGTCAATTGTCAAACAGACTTTATAACTAATTAAGTTTTAATTTAGTTTATTTGTAATTTTGTTTAGGGATTAGATTAAATTATTATATTTATTATTATAAATTACAAGAGGTAAATTAATTTTATTTGAGAAAAAGATATAAGCAAACAGTTATTGAATTTTAGAATGGTCGCTAGTGAGCCAATAGAGTATGTCAATAGTTGACACTAGTTAACGATAGATGGCGCTTATACCATTAGTATGGTTACTTAAACATAATATCTATTGCTGAATTTTTAATTTAAGCCTAAAATTATGTAACGAGCTAGCGCAACGTTACAACGGTTAAATCAGTGTGTAATGGGAAGATTTGACTTTTATTGTTACGGTTTTACTCAAAAACTTCTCGATCGATAAAAAAAAATGTCTGAATAAGAAGCGCCGGCGAATGGGTTATAGAAATAATAATAATAATAATAAGATGAGATATAATCATCACCAAAAATAAATATGCTGCGAGCGATAGCTAGTATTTCTTGGGATGTCAACATTCGTTGAACGTTTACTAAATGCTATTTCAAAAACGATTCAGTTAGAGTCAGATAACAAAACGGAGCTCCATACTGTATAAGAATGATTGCAATAACAAAAGATTAGGATTAATTAAAATATGAACGCACGCCGTGCGGGGCGCGGCGTGCGGGGTGCGGGGCGCGGTGTGCGGGCGGGGGACGGTGATTGCGAGGTAATGAACCAGCCGGGCTACTCACAGCCGAGCCTCCTCTTTCTGCATTTTCCATGTTTTTTATTTTTTATTTATCCAGCTCCTCTGTCATTATGATCTTGTGTCATTGCTTTCTGATCCCATCCTGTTAAGGCCAACGGTTTTGTATATTTTCAAATATTCTGTTCAAAAATTTTTGGTTCGAGACAGAGTATCCTTGTATTACTATAGGTAATAATAAAAGTGGATGGATATGACATTTCACAGAAATCTTGACGAATACTAGGTCAAAGATAATAATTCAGATAAATGGTCCCGGTGAATTTAAGGATACTACACCCTTTGATTATTTGTAATATTGTATTTAATATTATATTTCTGAGACATTTAAGGCGTACGTCATTTTTTAAATTAATTGTCTTCTCCTTCTTCCGCTTCGTCCCTGCCTCCATTATCTGACTCTGTATCCTCACACTCCTGCGCCAAACTCGTCTGTTAAGGGTTTCCAGTTTAGGCAATTGGTGTTTCGCGGGCGGCCTATGCTGCCCTGGTAAGTATGGTGTATATTTTCCAAAATAATCTTTACTGCTTTATACCATAATACACTCGCTCGTCTGGCACTCGTTATAAGCTGGTCACCTCACCCGCCCACCGTAGCATCTTCATTCGTTTACGTGAACCTTTTGCTCGTGAGCCTCCATTTGCACTAATCATCGCGCATCTGTAGTTTGACACATACGGCCAGAACCAGCAGAGTAACTTCAGCGTTTCAAAAATAGTAAAATATGTGTTTTTCTTCTATTTTTATTTGTACACTTTACATTGTAGAATAAAAAATAGTTTGCTGGCCTTCCCCAGCAACACGACTGAATCGATTTGGCTAAAAGTTAAAATAGTAAGATGTCTAGATTACCTTGGATTAGAACATAGGCTACATTTCATCCCGAAATTCGTTTAATAAACTTTGTATATTTAAATTTTAGTATTGAATGCGAATGTCGTACCGTGAGCGAGATTCCCTTGCGGCTACATCGAGATTAATCTGTTGTTCGGCCGGCGCGGCGCTGGCAGCGGGCGGCCGCAGACGAGCCGAATTAAAGTAAAACGACACCGGACCAATCACAAGCACTCCTTTGTGCCGAGTCCTGCGTGCCTGCCTCCGTCTATCTCTACCTAGCACTACCTCTGGATCTGCCCGCACGCCCGTCTGCGAGGATATTAAAGTTTAAGCCTTTATACTCGTCTAGTAAAGAGCCCGTCACATGTGGACGAGAGACAGTATTGTCGACACAAACAATTCGTGATAAAGTAATGGCCCTGAACGATGTCCTGAGACGTGATACAGACGCATCAAATTACTTGCTATGACATTCCTTGTCCATTCTCTCAACAAACAATTTATCTGTCAGAACAATTTTTATAGAATAATACACAGCATAGACGATCTCCGTGCAGTGGCCGGTCCGTCTGATAAGGCTACAAAGGCTGTTGATAATGATGATGATGATACACAGTATATCTATTTATGACTATATTAGGCGACGGTCGCAGCTGAAACAACCAGGTGACTCTAACAACCGCGGTCTGCATCTCGTTAATACGTTCCCCGTTCTCGTCTGGATGAAAACAAATCAAGTGCGACTGATGAAATCGGTGAACTGATGTGACGCTTGTGGCCTCTGGAGACGTTTCTTATTAAAGCGAGGCGATGTGTCAACACAGGGACGGGGGAAGTCCCTTGGGCGTCGTGATTTTGTGACGTTGTTTCGCGACGACGCGGCTCCGAGCTCAGCACTCTTCAAAGCCGTCTCTAAATGTCTTATCTATTATGTTACTTACAGTACCGTTTTCAGTGTTTAGTATGGAGCACTTTGACTACAGCGACTCGACGAGCTTTTATCATAGTAGTGGATGAACAGGTGTCATTATACCTTCTGATGTTTCATCATCATACTAACAAAATACAATGCTTTTTTATGTCGATAGTGGTTTTCCTCCGTCCACTGCGTAAGGTTTCATGAATCAGCACCAGAATAACAGATGTGCTCTTTTGCCATTCTTGGAAAGAAAAGCTGCGTTACTTTGTTCCTTTAAGCTGATACTGACAGTAGCGCAATAAAAAGTTGAGGTTTTGCGATTACAATTGTACGGGGTGTCGTACACCTTGATAAGTTGACTAAATGCTTCTACTTGCGACTAAAGTCTTCTACTTGATGACGGTATTTATTACCGATACACGGTAACACTGATAATTAATGATAATATGAGATAGCGCGATGAATGCTGGTAGCGAGCGTTACATATGCATGTATGTAAATTATATAATAATATAGAGTTTACAAGAAAAATCATATCGTTTTACTTCTTCCCACAAAGAGAACATATCAAAGAGTATACGTCTCTATTGTTGCCCTCAAGATGACTGATGTTGAAGCCTTTCATTTAATGATTGTGTTGATGATGAAAATCCTTGTAGTTAAGCACTTATAAAGGAGAGAGAAAGTAGGTTTTATATATTTTTGTTTTCGGAAACATCGTTGCTACATTATCGTGGAGTTTGTCGCTTCATTTGCTGAAATTTACATAAAAAAATAATAAAGTTTTCAGTTTGTATTTAAATTAGCATTTAACTTTCTTTCGTTTAATTTTCTGTTCGTAAACAACAATGTTCCTCTGCTGGGTGTTCCCGTCCCGTCGCTCATCGAATAAATTAGCTTTCTGCCTTACGAGTTACGCAACAGAGAGAAACCTTCTGAATCATTGCGTTGTTTTTGGGACGATTTTTGTTGATAGAATTTACTTTATATTGAAAAGTATCGCACAGAATATATTTTGTATGATTCAGTATTACATGGTTACCATTCTTACCGCGCACCCTCAGCGACAATCCTACTTAACGATCTCACTTTTTATTTAATAAATAACTATGGTAATATCAGCCGTCGTTTGACGTCATATTCGTTGTAATTGGCGTTTGAATTATTAAATATTCGGTTCAAGCGGATCTGCCTTATATGGGCTAATATGAACTTCCTCTTTTTCTTTTATCACCAATACGGTGTTTAGAATTTTAGATTTTAATAGGCAGATTAACTTATTCCATGAGTCTTACGACTATACAGGATGACATGTTTTTTGTGCAGTGTACGTATTAGGGAGGCATTCTCTCACTCAACACTAACAGGGTGATGATGATGAGGATGTGTATTAGAGTCATCATAGTGTGATGTTGACACGTCGTTCTGATCATTTTATCACGGCTATAATCACCATCCCCACATTTGAAGCGAGAGCAACCCGCGCGCGCGCGCGCGCGCGCGCGTGTGTGTGTGTGTGTGTGTGTGTGTGTGTGTGTGTGTGTGTGTGTGTGTGTGTGTGTGTGTGTGTGTGTGTGTGTGTGTGTGTGTGTGTGTGTGTGTGTGTGTGTGTGTGTGTGTGTGTGTGTGTGTGTGTGTATGTGTGTGTGTGTGTGTGTGTGTGTGTGTGTGTCGTTAAACATATTAAATATTGACGGTCCATTATACGCCGCTCATGTGTGCCGTGAACGGGCTCATATACTTCGTTCGCGTGATGTGCTCCATGTGTTATGTAGAGACATGTATACAGCGTAATTATTACGAGTTACTATAAACATTTACCTAAATGTAGATTATGGAAAGTGACAAATTCAATTCAATTAAAAAATTTCATTGAAAGGGCTATACGTTCGTAGCCAGTTACAATCAACTAGAAACTGATTTTATACATTTCGACCATTACACAATATGTTGTATTTAATAGCAGGCTCTGTTCTCATCGATGTACATAACTGTACCAGTATTTTAATACACTTGTGTATTAGAGTCTCCATTATAACCTATATTTTATGATGAAATATATGAGATAGTTACGTCATATTAGCAGCGTAGGGGGTTGCGGTTTGATATCGGACGTAAGTTTGGGTATTTATTAGATGGAAACTCTCCGCACGCAAATTGGATTGCGAAACTCAATCTCTGTAAGTTTTACTTTATTTGCAGCGCTGTTATGCTGTATACTGTATAGGCGGCTTGGTACATATTTCCCATCTTTTAAATTATAATACAATATTAAGTAGCAGCGTTCCATTAAAAAATAGAACATTGAAAAACTATTATATCACTGGATACAGCAGGTACAGTTAAGGTTCTTCCACAACTACTTAAATTAATTCGAACTATTAAAAATATCAATTTCAAGAAATACAAACAATTAGAATATAATTTTTAATACATTGCTATCTCGACTAAGATTTAAAAAAATCTTAAATTACTGGTGATGATTTTTATGTGACAAACATCATCATAACCATCAACAGTGATGTGATAATAAATAAGCGTTCGTTGATGTGCGATGAATTTTGAACTGAATAACAAGACCAAACCTACCGTTGAATTAACAGACCTGATGGGCAAATCATAATCATAGCTTGAAGTAAAAGCTAAAGCACATCAGTCGCAGTCATAACGCCAAGTGAGCCTTAACGAGCTACCCACCGGTGATATCAGGGTAATGCCTGACATCACTTCGCTTTCATAACAATATTACAAACATTATTATTTGAGTCTAAACTATATTAAAAATGCAAATCTATGAATAAACTATTAAGTAGGAAGAAAACGATGCATACGAGGCAATTGCTAAGCGAGCGTCATACGAACGTCTTGTGAAGTACGATCGCAACATCATCACGACTCAATCGTCAACACTCAACGAGCCAGCCAACCGCCAAAAAGCGACATGTTCGCCTGTCAAATTACCTCATGATAATATTATATTTAGCGGTGTACCGAGTACGGGGTGTTATGATGTTGACATACATAATTAATTTATGACACCCGGGGTGCGGGCGCTGGCGGGGTGCGGGGAGAGGGGAGGGGGAGGTCGTAAAAAAGTCATCAAACTTGGATGGTGCGTGAAGGTGTCCCTCGCATCGCTCGTACATATTGATAAATCTCAACCGAGCCCTCACATATTGATCACCCCCCAGCCTCATATAACATCAGCCATTGTTTAGATCTGCATGAAATCTGTAGCCAAATAAAAGAAACGATCGTGAAGATATTCCGCATATTATACATTTTAAATTCGCAAACACTAAGTAACAAAAACAACAGCGATTACATATAATGTGGTTTACTGCCGCATGCTATCATCAGTAGTTTCTTTATAAGTTAACAGATGTATCATAAATACCGATCGGCGTCGGCGTCGGCCGTTGAGATTTGATACACGACCAAAGGAAAGAGTGACCGCATACTGTCTATACTTTAAACTATAGACTACCGTAAACTGTTAAGCATACTTAACACGGAGGTCGTTGTGAATTTCAGCAGAAATTAAAATATTTTAAGCGTAGGTCGGTAATTACGGGAGTGCACAAGGCTCTCCCGACTGTACTACGGGAGTACCGCGGCGCGACACAAGTTGCGGGCGCGCGAAATTATGATTGAAATGTTTCACTTCCCGCGAAACAGGGCGTTGGATTGTTAAATCTAGCAAAAGTACATTACATAGTTTAAACAAAATAAACTTTTAAATATTAAATTTATTAGCATACACAATTTTGTGCATGTAATCTGAAGTAAATCTATCAACTAATCTTTACTAGAGACTTTCTTTGTAGTTGCATGACTTTATGAGTTACACAAGACTGAAAGGTGGTTTTCATTCCAGTAGAAACCCTGTTAGTGAAAATATTATGTACACTGTAAATAGAGCCCGCTACGGACTATAGAAGCCTTTTCAGGCGTAGGAAGACAGTGTGTGTTATCTAGTAGGTGGTAGTAGTGAAGAATCTCCATTCTGGGCATCGATTGTCCACGTCTCGTTTATTACTTACGTGAAAATGATTTTCATGTTTTAGAAAAAAAACAGACATCTTTTGTCTCAAGTGACTTGACTTGAGACAAAAGATGTAAAACAATGTATTATAAATGGACTATATTAAGTCAAAGTTCACCTTTCAGAAGGGTCATATGACTTTACTTATAGAAAAGGTCAAGTTTTAGAGAAAAATATACAAGAATCATGAATTAAATACACTGAATGTAAAGTTTGAAGGTCAGCCCCTAATAATAAGGCGGGATGGAGTTTTGAGATAACGCCGACCCCCGCCGAGCTCCGTAATGGGCCCGTAACGCCGGCTGCTCGCAGCTCTCCAGATTAGTTAATCAAGTAAGACTTGTATAAAGTTGAGCTTGTACCTGTACCGGTATAAGTGTGCTAATATACATTTTAACCCCTATTAAATTTAGATTATTCGACGAGATATTTCTACGGTATTTTATGCATCAATGTATATGATACGAACTCTGTCGTTAAGTTCTCGTGATCCAGTAACATTTGATGAAATTGAGAGGATAAAAGAAGGAAGATTTCTAGAGGTTCAAGGGAAAAATTAATAAAGATGCCAGACAGACCCTGCAAAAAGGACACATACCGCACCTCTAGAGAGGTATAGCGAGGCTATAATTGCGCGACATTAACTGGTAAAGTGAAGTATCTGATATAATATTTAACAAGGCAAGAAGTTTTTAACTGGCGCACACATCAGTGCAGTGGTAGTAACTTGAACTGTATCCGCGAAGTATTGTTACAGTAACTGGGCCAGTTAGCGAGTTACCGCACAAGAAGTTCCAGTTAAATATTATCACACCGACGTCATATTTTATACCAATCAATTAAACCAAAACAATCATCGTTTATTGATATCACAACTACGAGTTTGGAATATGCCTATACCGCAACACTTACACCAAATGATGTCCTTACGAGCCCGGAGCCCCTAAATATCTCAGCGTCGGCAGCTCGATCAGTTACACGATCCAACTTGGACTTACTGCTCTCTTGAGCTTAAAGATTCACTAACTTTTGTGTGCAGGTACTTTTGTGTAGAGTCTTAGTGCTGATAATAATGACGAAAGTGACACCTATGTGTTTTCAAAAGTTTCAGCTAACCATCCAAGCGTTAATATTTATAGAAAGAAGGAAATTTGAATTTAAAAAAATTGAGAGATTTTTGCATATAAAGCTTTAACAGTTTAATCACTGACATCGCGCACCTCTCGGCACAGCTGTCGGTGAGGCTTATGGTCCAACTTTAACTATAATTCGTCGGTTTCATCTCGCGCATCTATCGTCTGACAGACCGTCGCCCGCGGTATCTCTTATAAATTTTTTGTTCATTTAATAAAACGACTGACTCCAGTTTTAAGCGTGGAATTTAAGGTTTCTATATTTAAAATTAATGTAATCAGAATTTTTAATAAAACGTGATTGGCAAATTACATCGCCTATGCAAATATACTATGTGTAACGTTTGCTTATGAAATTACATTTTTTGAAGAGTAAAAAAAAATCTTCATCTAATTTAAATAAATAAAATATATTCAAATAAATAATATTGTTTGAATTCAGAAAATGCTTTTAATATCTTCATTGTTTTTAATAATTTTTGTTTATCTCTATCTTCAAACTTTTTAATTCATCGTTCAAAATAAAATGCTTTATTCGCAGTACCGTTACATTGCGAGTATGAGTCAAGGGCTAAAATTAAACTTCTCATTAATCTCGGCATCGACTGGAATTATTAGTGGGTGTGGGCCCAGGGACCGGCCATAAACTAATTTTGAGTACGAAACAACGGCGACACGTGAAAAGCTAAAGTGTGTAACTGTACAGGGCGCTGGGGCACGCTCCTGAGCAGGCCGTAAGTGGGCCGAGCTTCATCTCACCTTGCCGCTGCGGTCACCACGCGGGCCGCATCTACACGGACTCTCCTTACTTTACTTATTTAAAAACATTGAATAATGATATATTTGAATTCTTATTTTTTTTTTATTTAGAATATGCTATAAATTGTGCGAGTGATTTTTCTGCCAATTGTAAACATTTTGTTCGATACAAAATTAATCGTCTGCGGAATCGCATACTTGTCTGTCGACAAACACACAATATGACACGAATATTTACGAATCAATAATAGTAAGGGCCTGTTTCACCACTTCCTGATAAGTGCCGGATAGGCTATCCAGAACATAATATTTGACAGCTATACTCCATACTCTATCTGTCAAATATGTTGTGAATAGCCTATTCGGCACTTATCAGGAAGTGGTGAAACAGGCCCTAAATAAATTAAATCTTTGACGTAAATATTCAACAGAAATGGGTTAGTGTCTGATCCTTGCGGTACTCCACCACTAAGAGGCACATACCGACGATCACCTGGTGATAATGAAAGAACTTTTTGAAACTTTCGGATAATCTATATTATTAACTTGAGTATTCCTATTAGGCATAAATCTGAGCAAAAATGAAAAATCTGACAATTAATAATTTAGTTTCTTTGGACCTTTTTTTACAAATCCATTTTTTATGAATATATGATCGGACTTTCAAAAACCTCTATTTTTCAGATAGAAACAGATTATATTTTTGTATTTATTTTAGGAATATCCCTAAGAGCCGTAGTTATGGTTCCCTCACTCTCGACAGTTCTCAAGCAAACGGCCCGGGGTCAGGGGCCAGCGCGGCCTCTCCGCTTGTTTTGGCCGTGACGTGCCGGAATTGTCATGTCTCTCGTGTTTGTTTTTAAACCGCAATACCCATTACTGCTTTTGTTGCATTGTTTTTACACACCGCTAACATACATTGTCTTCTGTTTCCTACATCGTTTACAACACTGTTGTCACTTTAGTGAAAGTCAGATAGAAAAACTGTTTCTCTTATAATAAAATATTAAGTTGTTCGAAGTTCTAGGAGCTAATCCAGAGGATTTTTAATATCGAAATCTTTTTGTAATATTGAAATGTGAAATGAAAACAAATATTATTTACAACAAAGATTTGAAATATTACAATTTAATATTTCAAGTGTAGGAGCGTGTCTATTCTGTCGCTCGATAAACATTTCGAATATAAAAATGAGGCAGAAAATAATTCGAGTTGTGGCTGAGGCGAGGGTCCAATGGAGAGGAAACGCGGAGGGCGCTGGCGGCGTATTCAATTACCAGCTCCTTTGTGACGGGGAAAAGGATTCCAGCTCGGAGTCATGTACACTGCACCGACCGATATCAACTATATTTGTTTCTTGGCTATTAGTGCACCCGTCTTTAGCATTAAGATCTGAATTGAAATATTAAAAATGTTTTTTCATACTTCTGACGATTATATTTTTTAAGCGTTTGATTTTAAGTTCTTATAAATTGGTTGTGTGTTTATAATATAATTATTATTTCTATTCCTAATTTATATTATATTCTTATTAAATTATATATAATATATATTATTATTTAATATTTAAATAACAATAATGTAATTTTAGAATATTTCCTCTTATCTACCTTATATTCTTACCACAATTACCTTGTGCTGTTTTGCATACTTAGCGCCCATGGTGGCAGTGATAAGTACCTGTCTATTAATTAATTCATTTATCTAAAGATTTAATGGAATATAACTAAAAAAAAATCCAAAGTTAATTTATTTGAAATAATAATGTACAGTCGTCTTTACATGGTTTGGCCTATAGAATAACGCTCGCTCCAGTTTCACAGAATCCTATCCATAAACTGATTCTAAAAATACGCTCCATCTGTCAACTGTAACGGAGTCTATCAAATTATCCACTGCGAAAATCTGCAGCTTTCATTTCATAAAATTAGGATTAATAATATATCTATCCTATTATGATTGAAGGACTTGTGAGTTTCTTGCCAACTAAAAATAAAATACAAATTAATTAGCTGTCATTAGGGGACAGTCTGTCAGTAGAGATCATATTGTCATAACGGGCCATGACGCTGATGACGATGATGAAGTAGATATCCCAAACTTTTTCCATTCAAAGGGAGAAATATGACCTGCCAAACACAATTGTGTTAGTAGTAGACGTAAAATGGGAATAAAGTGCCGAGGGGAAGGGGTCAGGTGTTGCGCCTGGTCTAGAAGGTACCTAGAGTACTTGAGACGTGCCAGTAAACCTTGTTTCTAGTTACTTGAAGCTTATTTATTTCAGCATTACCCTTTCTTTATACACGTATTTTTTCTGACTGACTGAAACTGACTAATAAAATAATATTAAAGACATTTTCTTTATTTGTAACATACATGAATTCGCTTTTATTACTTTTTTTTTTACAAAATAAGGATTTGCGAAAATGTACACCTCAGCTATATAACTCGGCCGTCGAGCGTTCGTCTGAACTGGCATTTCGGTACAGGCAGCGTGGCAGCCGGCAGCCGGCTCCCGTGGCGTGCCCAATCTGAACCACCGATCTGATTTAAGAATGTAATTAACGCCCTCCCAGCACTAAATCTTACGAAATTACACCACCAAACAGGATTTAACGGTAAATGCGCTAAACAATCGATACACACGGAATGTGCAGGGACCAGATTCATAATATCATATAAGACGTATGAGAACTATGAGAGTTATTATAATGAGAACATTATAATAGGAACAAGGTGTAGAAGCCGTATTTCGGAGTCATTATTTGGAATCCTATGAAATAGTTTGCAAAAGAGCAACCTAAAAGAATTCTTGATTTTCAAATGAGTTCTTTAATATAATTTAATTGATAACTGTTTTACGTATTTCAAGTGTACAAGTTGGTGCCAATAAAATTCAGCTAGTTTGATTAGAGATGAGCTTCCTCAGAGGTTTTCTGCGGCGGGACGTCGTCTGCCGACACTGGTACATGTACAAGTTCGTCTGTAACCACTGACCTAAGCTACACCACAATCCACGAGGAGTCGAAGAGAATAGATTGAGAACATATTTCGATCCAGCGACATGAAGTTTCTATTTAAGATTTTACTCAAGTGATAGACTGAAATAAAGGAATTTGTTTTTAGTACTACAAGCGTGACGGATACCAATAACGGGCCGGCCTTCATCGGCTCAACGAATAAAGTCAGTCTTAAACAGCGCAGTCTCTCTAGACCGATATTATCAAAGCTCTTATATTATAAAGGTTACAGTTATTAAAGTGTACTTGTACATAATATTTTCAACTGTTTTTTGTATTGTGTCAACCTATACTAGATGAAATAACAATATCTGACTGTAGATCATGTGAAGGTCAACTTATTATTCTATTCTTTAAGCTTGTTGTAACCGAATGTCTTTCGCTCGTCGTTCGTCGGTCTTCGGACGTCGGTCGACGTTCGTCGGTGGTCAGGTGTCGGGCCGATCTATTCTGGTCACGTAGAGCCCGGCCGGGCCACTCAGATTGTACGATCCTTGATGAACAATCTTATCTGCGATGTATTACGTTAAAGGACCACAGATTGTTTACTCTGTAATGGTTTAGCTATTATCTACGATATAGTTTTTTTAAAGTGATTTTTGGGTTAGACATACACAAAGCCAGTGATACAAAAACATAGACATAAACAGACAACTTATTAACATTAGCCTTGTATAAATAATATATATTATATACTAATTACGTTATAAAGAGGAAAGATATTTTTTTTGTTTTTCATGGTTTAAATCAAAGACACATTGATCGATTTCAAAAATAATTTCACCATTAGAAACTTAAATTTCCACCGAGTTTCATAGGCTAATTATATTAAAAAAATGATTGCTAACTTAATTGGAATCATTATTTCGCATACGCATTCAAAATCATAAACTATATTATATTAATGATATACTATAGTATTATTCTTTATTCATTTTTGTTTGATAAATAAATAATTGATTATCTACGTATAGTTTCTACTTTAAATTATTCCGATCGTTCTTTAAAAGTTATGACAGTTATAAAAACTCTGTAAGTGAGAAAAATTTCACGATTTGAACAAACTGTTTTACTTTAAGTCTAACTTATTCAATTTAAATTTGTTATGGATATAGTTTGAGACCCAGAGCAGTTGATAGTAATACTATAGTATTTATTAAATGGAAAAAAAACCAATACGGACGGAAATTACGCGGTTGAAGAGACTGATATTAATAATTTAACCAAATTAGTCAAATAATTAATAGATTATAGAACTGTTTACTCACGCGAAGCCAGTGATGGAAAGTAGTACTAGTAGACTATTAAAAAAGCTTCAAATTTCTGGAATGTAATAATTTGTTTGTTCCGCAGATATGCAAATGAGCTTAGAAGCCTACCGCTAATGTATTTGACTCGAATGGACGCGCAGTCATAGAATATGTTACTGTTATCAGAGTTCTAGTGTTAGACTTAGTTCATCTCGGGACATAAGATATGCAAATATTACTTGGTTCAAAGTATTACGCAACCGATTTTACTGTGATAAATTTGATGTGAATGTGAATTATGTTGGCAAGATTTCCCTAACGCCGCCTCAATGTCCAGAAAACCATAACAACCCGGCATTTCTGAAAAGTAACTAGTAAGTAAGTAAGTCTTAGGGATTTTCAAGCAGGGTATACTTATAGTTGAAACGCACGTGCTGATCCTCTGGTGCTTCGGGCGCCTATGGCTGTAGCTGATCACACACCACATCGGGTAACCAACTGTTGCTTGCCCCTTCCTATATAATATTTAAAAAAACAATATTGGTTTTCTAAAATAGTCTTTGTAATAGCGTTCCATGAATTATCATTGTAATGATTGACATCGCGTATTCATTTCTCTCGTCACTCGCCGTGACGGAGTTCGGAGTTGTCGACGGCCGGCGATAAAAGGCTGTCTTTAAACTGTTTAAGGTCGCATGTATTATGTTATGACGTTATTTGAATACGATAAAGGTCGCTTTGATCGTGATTTACGATATTGTTTTTATAACTGCGGTCGTTTATCTCATATAAACGATGTTCCGATCCATGCTTCATGTATCGAAAGGATTATAGATATTGCTATTTAGTAATGTTTGGTAATCCTGTTACTAAATGAGATAATGCAGTCTAGTCGTGTATTAAGATAAGGATATGTTTTTAATAGTGGAAACGTTAAACAAAATATAATTTTGTATTGTAAACATTTTTTGATTCAGATTTTGACGAATATGTAACCGTTAAAGTTGTTTTTAACAGAAGTTTATTATTTTACATTTTATTATTATACAGATTTAACGAAGTCTTTTACGATAAAAGGTAATTTGAAAAAACCGACCCTTAGTTTAGTTAAGTGAAACCGGAGAAGACGAAGGACACGGCAACCCTCGACCGGGTTGAAAGACGATGTCCTTCCAATGGCCGCTCCTGGTTGGAGGTCAACGAAGAAGGCCTGTGTCGATGTGGTAGTGATGGAAGAAAGAAGGCTGAGATGATGATGATGGCATTAATTGTAAATGAGATTGATTTTAAAACGATTTAAATTAAGATACAGTATATCTTATATATTAGGATACACTATTATTGTAAGTTTTATTCTCCTTTAGCCGTAATGTAGAGTTTACGAGTTCAGTTTTTGTTTAAGTCCACATAAATTTATCGAGTGGAAAGAGATAAGCTGATCTTGCAAGCTATGTAGCGTCTGCATCAATCCTCATTAGAAACACCGTGATCAGTACCTAAATCTGATGAAAAATAATGGCGCATCTCGAGCGAGCGGAGGCTGCGATAACAGATTCATAGGAATCGGGAGCACATCTCGATAATTCTCGTTTGGTTCACTCTGTATCTATTTTATTAGAAATATTTGCCTCCGTTCCTTGCGCACATTAAGGATAGAACTTTATTACGTGTCTTATCGGTCTTAATAATATTTTACAAAATTAAAATGAGTTTATCAGTGTGCAGTTTTTTATCAGTGTAGAAAAAAAATAGTGATGTGAGCTCCTCAGGACTCCTTCAGTCCTTCAGAAGATCATTCCTTTTTTTGTCAGAAAATTTAACTTATTTGTTAGAAAGTTTTATTAAAAAAATGTTTTACAAGCATTAGTGAAATCACGCTACTTATATAAATTTTGGAACCAACCCAAAAACATTCTTAGCCTTACACGCTACCCAACACTTGGTAATTTGCATAAGGTATGACCGCAGGGGGACGGTGTTTTAAAACCATTTCTCGCTATACTGAAAGGATAGACCTTTTGGATTATGCCATGCTAAAATTTACGAGAAACTTAAATAATACAGTAGTATTTATAATTATCTTTTAAATATCATTCGTTACCGTAAGCATGAAACAAAAAAATTGAAGTATTCATTAATATAATAGATTAAGATTTTCAAAACTTTAACTAAAAATTAAAGCAACGTGAGGGCGGGCGGGAAGACCGCTACTAAACTTCGTGGGCTTTTGTGAGCGGGACGCGTCAGTAGCTCGCGCGCCGCTGTCCGCTAGCGCCGCGGTCACGCTGCCGTCACGCTGTCACGCCGTCACGTCATCACGACAACTTACGTTTCGATATTGCTACTTACTAGTGAGTTGTGTGTATAGCAACATAATAATACTGTGAGTATTTATTGTGTGTTACGTAAGTAGGAATAATTATAGAAGTACTGTAATTAAAATGAGATCCGAAAATCCGCTAATGCTAAGTAATGGCAATAAGTCTTAATATCTCATAAAAAAATTACAGTAATAAAAGTAATATTTTTGGACGCTAATTAAAATTTAAATTATATTATGTGCCTATAATGACTTAAAACTTATGAGGAATATATTATTGCTTTTACACATTATTTCATCGCAGTTTATCATGATTTTTAAATGCCTGACGTTTTTGAAACTTTACAGCAACTTAGGTAAAATCCCGAAAAATCCTTAGAAGACAATATTATAATATTATTATAAATTATATTTTTAGCTAAAAGAATAATTAATATTTTAAAATAGCTTTGTGAATTTGTTGTTAGACACTGATAGTGATGGTGTTTCAAATCATTATCATATCCGCATACGTGAGAATAAGATGACGTTAGGACGGGCAGCAGATTGTTTTATTAAGTAGTGTAGTCGTTACACGCCTCAACCATTTTTTGTTAAAAGTTTCTATATGAGGTTTATAATTATTATTACATTTTTAAGTCACGGTCGAAAAGTTGGCAACTTATTAACTTTGAAAGGCTAAATTACTAAAGTTAACATATAAAAGAAAAGTTGTTTAAAAACCACTAAGGGAACACCCCAGTATTAGGTACGATGATACGAATCTTAGCACATATTTATTAAGTACATATTATCTTCTATATTCAGGTTTTAAAAATATATATATTTAAGTAAATAGCGTGAATAAAGAAAGAACCATAGAATCAAGATTTTTGATATATTATCCAAATACATTCTTAATGCAAACATATAAATAAAATAAAACAATATATATATATAATATCCTTAGTTACCTAACTATAAAATGAAGGCGTTTAGATGAATGAAACGCTGCGTCTACCTTTTTTTTTGCAGTTTTTTGGAGCTATCACTACCACATAGTATTGAAAAGAAATATTAAACCAAAAGAAATTACAAAATTATGGTTAATAATATACCTCGTAAAGTAAGCATTATCTTATTTTGTTACTGATTACTCAAAGTAGATACACAGTCTAATAATTAATTAACTAATATTTTTAAAAATTTTCTTTTGGATACACAAGGTTATTTGGTCAAGTGTAAATAATCTTATCAGCTTACATTTTCTATTCCATAGGGACTACTCTAAGCTCTTAGCCTGCCTTAAGACAATGCTTATTATTTATTATATTAGTTGTAACAATATAATGAAATAAACGTTTTTAAATATGTAATCTCCAAGCAGACTCCTATAAAATACTATTTTCTATTATTACTAGGAGCAGTATTGGTAGATGGCCATGATGCCTGACCCACCTGCGCCGCACACATTTTGACTAACTTCCTGAACCCATTTTACAAGTCTTGCTCCAAGTTACCTCATAGGAGGCGGCGAGGGTCCCGCAATTACCCCCTCAAGGCCAGACGCGACATCGCTCACCCTCACCGGGAGTAATTTATGACACAAACTTTCCCACTTATTTAGTGTCCCAGAGCTCGTGTGACGTAGCTGGAGCCGTTAATATTGCTCGTAATTTATGAGTCATGTTTCAAGCCATCATACACTGACTACTTTATGACGGAACAAACTTGTAATGCGGAGATAAGATTTTAGTGGCTACGGGATATTGTAAGTCTAGAAGCGTCGGCACTAAGATTATATCGTCGTTCGAATATCAACGATAGACGCTCACGGTGTAGTTAAATTAAACAAATTATATCCCTGTGTTTATTTTAGCCGTTGATCTGAGGGTTGACTTAAAAATGATTTAAAATAATGTTTCAGTTTGTTCAATTAGAACCTGCCAACGAATAGATATAACTGACCAAATAAAATAAAAGAGGACAAAATGTCGTTCATAAATATTATGTAATGATCTTTATCATTTTAAACTTTTTGATGGATGAGAAAATTAATTTATTAAAGACATAATATACATATTATACTGCAATAAAATACAATTACTTTGTCGGGCTCCACTGGTACCTAAATCTTCAAATATTAAAGTCAACTGCCCTGTGCCCTGTACAGCTCTCAGATACATCTATGTCATTTTATAGCAATTACTTTAATAAAAGATTTCAACGAGTAAACGACTCAACTCATATTGTTAAAGTCTTTCGTTAGTCTAGCAAATGTTATGCATTAATGTTGAAATAATATTCATGAAATATAACTGAAAACATTTTACTATTGATCGTTGAGGCCTATTATAAAGTCTAATGGTTCGCCTGAATACCGCTATGCGATGTAACGTTTTATATAAAAAACAAATCCATCGTCTCCAGACTCGGCGAGTGCTCTCGAAACTGTTCACGAAACTATTAAGTAAAGTATAAACACGGGTGATTACGCACCGAGGGCCCTCCGCCGGGCTACGGTAAATACGCCGCGTGTACCGCTGTACCGGCGCGCTCGTAGTCGCTGCTAATAATCGGCAGCGCAAATACTCTATCGACTACTCTCGAATTACTGGCTGATCACACACGACCGGCCTGAGTATACACAACTTGCTATGTTTGTTTGTTACTCGTTCATGCGTAAGTTGTGTACAGATTTTTAATTAATTTTACATCAAATAGACTTTAAGAGTATAAAATATTAACACAGTTTTAACAGAAAATGTATTATTTTTTTCTGAAAATGTATTAACGCTAGAGGTCGCTTAAAGGGAGGTTGTGACTCTGTGACTTTGTTTTGATGACTGCTTTAGCCGGTAGACTCGTAGGAGCCAGTCTGGCGAAGGGTTCGAGCCTAGAGACTTCCTATCCGAGACTTAGGAGTGTGTCTGGGCCAGAACTTCCGTTGCGAGTTCCCACGGGGGGTCACCGGCTAGAGTGGTTGCTACAGCCCACGAAATCGTACGGTAGCCCCGGATTACAATTACCGCGACGACCTGCAACGCAGGGTGCAGCACGGCCTTAAGACTCGCAGTGAGGTCGTCCGTTCAGATCTTTGCACCGTCCCATGCCATACTCCGGAAGATACCAGAGTACAGCTGCCTGCAGGCGGCACTGGGCAGACTCCTCCCAAGGTTCCGGAGGAGTCTGCTCAGTGCACTTGCCACCTTGATGACCTTCGGTGCCAACGTTTTGAAATGTGGGCTAAAGATCCATCCTCCATCAAGGATGAGCCCCAGATACGGAGGCTCATCCTGAGTCCCACCCCTCCGATCTGAATAGATCTTTCATAAACAAAAACAACAGAAATTATTAACGATAATTAAGTTTTTTATCACTCTAGTTTTTTCTTCTTTTACATCTCTTTTATACTCATTACGAACCAATATCGACAGTCGGCGCGTTTTGACGGTATTAATATGTCATATTCTCCTTCAAGGCAGTGTATGTATTTGAGAGTCAATCAAAATCTATGATGAGTTGGTGGTGATGGCTGGTAAGGGGTCGCTGCAGGCCGCTATGTGCGTGTGACTTACATCGGCCGCGAGCGCTGGAAGCAAGCGCTGAGCACTAATGGACCCGTGCCTTCAGCGGTGGCGCAGGGGACGAAAGGAGAGCGGCTTGCAGCCCGTTTATATTCATTATAGCCGCAAATTTTACGATTAAGCATAAAGGCCACACATTAATGCTGTGATTTAAAAATAAACAAACATTTCAGTGAAAATTATTCATATTAGAAACCATTAAAAGCTTCTCTGTAAATTGACGAAAGCAATGCGATTTCTAAATAGGTATACTCTATAAGTGAGTGATCCAATTGAATTGAGTTTCTTTGCTAATACTTGCAAAGATCCAGTAAGAAACCAAGCCTACAAGCTTGATCTCTGCCATCCCTCTACATCACCGAAGAACGTTGGCTAGTGCTAGAAGATACTTATATTAAAACCAGTATTCATGATGAACTTGCAGCAACAGCAGTATATAACCAACTATCGGAACGTTACTGCTTCTCATCACTGATATATATTTTGATTTTTTTTAGCATAGAAGGGCAAACGAACAGTCGAAGCCTTGTGCCTATCGATTCCCATTACCATCCACATAACCAGAGGTTATGCAGATGCGCTGCCCCCTTTTCCTAATCTCTCCCAACATGCCATCGGAAACTCACAAACTGCACGTAACGTGCTTAGCTGTCATTTTACGCCGGTTTCATGTGAGCTAGAGCTTCCTCACCGGTCGTGTCGGCCCAATTTGGCTGCAAAGCAGCATGGCACTACCTCTTACTGATCCACTTTTAGGATCTATTAAATTTTTACGTGCCTGAAGTTTGCTAACCCAGGTGGTCCTCCCGTGACCATGCCGTTGTAAAGTATCAAAAATTTCGTTTTATTAAATGAAGTGAAATTCACGTAACCATTAGAAACCCAAAAACCATCAGTTGTAAACAGCATGTATGGAATTAAATAAAGCTTATTATTATTATTAGAAATCAAATGTGGTCTCTTTCGACGCCCGCGTCGCGGCTGGAGGTGTTATTCACCATGCGACATAGGAGATAGGAGTGATGTTCATATATTTCGCCCATTACGTTGCGGGTTAAATTTGTCCATTATCTCTTTGAGGCCAGCAATGCATAGCATAATATGAGAATTAACAAAATCAGAGCATAAACACCCAGTCTATGCTCCTCTTTTGTTAATTCTCATATAAGTATTCTCAGTATAACATTTATTTAACTTTTGTAATTAGACGCTAAGCTGAATGTATGTCGCAGAAAATAATCCACTCGGTTAAAGTGTGTTTTATAATTGTGTGCCGCGCTCGTTCTGGTTCATTTAACTTGTGACTTGGTACACATTCGTAATGGAGTCCTCGAGTAAATGGTTTCCGACGTGTAAGTGCTCCCGGCGTTGCTCACCGTTCACTCACTGCGGAGTAGAGTGGCCCGGCACTCCTGGCACTCTGCGGCGCTCTCGACACTCCCGGCCCTCCGCGGCACTCACCAGAACTCCGCGGCATATTTAGACCGCACGGGATCGCTCCCGGCACGTCGATATCGTACTCACATACGTCACGTGCCAATCCCATGGCAATTCAAACGAACAAACTACAATGTAGTCCATAAAACACCTTTTGTAGTTCTCTAAAATAAATTCCTATCTATTACAATATTCCACTCCTAAAATAAAGCAATATTTAAAAAATAATTTAGCTTTCTAATAAATTTCGCAGTTTATGTTTCAAGAAATGTACACAAGTGGTCCAGCTCAGACAACAAATTTTGAATTAATTATATCTAAAAAGAATGGAAGTAGCTCTATCTATGGGCAGAAAATGCATGGATTTTTAAATAATAGCCTGTATAAAAGTATCAACCCTTATATGTCCCACTGCAGGGCACGGATATCCTCCTCGAAATCAGGCGAGGAGTGTAATGGGCCATAGTTGACCGAGGCGCTGCGGCCGCGCTGGCCCGATGTGGGTTGGTGAACTTCACATACCTTCAAAGACTTTTAATCTCATCAGGCATGCAGGTTTCTTTCTATAGCCTGTATAATATTATTTTTAAGTCATAAGCTCATAAACTAAATAAAAAATGTTGAGGCTGGAAGTATATTTAATGGATGGTATCGGAGAGCGAGGAAGCTGTGCGCTGATGCAGACGGACGTACTGTTACCGCTGCGTCACGTCCCCGCCCGCTGACCCATATTATCTTGAGTTTTAATTAAAACCATACTTGGTATTGGCAACTATTGTTTGGTTTCTTTTTCATTTTAAATTTCATTCCATCGTTATAGTGAAAAACCGAATACTTTTAAACGAAGATTAAAACATTTTCATAGCCTTTATTTTGTATTACGCTTTAGATATTGACCTTATTTCGTTAACAAAGAAATATAAAGCAACGATTACACTACAATTCAATAAAAGTTTAAAACGACATCAAATATATTATTTTATATGATAACATTAAACAAAACCAAACATAATATAATAATTTAATTAAAATAGTACAACGAAGTTAACAAGAAGCTAAGAGATAGAGAAACTGGTCCTTCGAGTTGTAATATAATATATTATCATCAATAAGCAATAGTATTAATATTAGATTTTATCAACTCATTCAACTCGTAATACATGTAATTTTTCAATATACACACATATAAAGACGTCTTATATTATTTAATAAAGAAATTCCTCTGTTTTATAAGTCATAACGTCCGCCCTTGCGGGGTCACGGCAGCTCGCGGCCGGCTCCACACAAAGCGCCATTTGCATACAAACGTCTCACCAGCTCGTAACTCCGGCCTCGAGAGAATTACATTTGAATATTCTTAACAGAAAATATTCTCCAAGATTTAAAACTATGACGCCAATACGTGTCAATGAGAAGTATGAATGGCAAGTCGGTGAGGCAAGTCTCTCTAAATCAGATTGGAGACCAGAAAAAAGGTCAGAGTACCCGCAATAAACAAGCATGCATTAAAACATTATTTTACTTCTTCCTTGGCTTCCTGGTCGATTTACAATATCAGAGTAAAGTATAGTATGATCATTATCATCATCAGTCTTTATCCGTCCACTGCTTAACATAGGTCTCTCTCAATGAACACCAAGACAGTTTAAAATAATTATTAAGTTAAGAAAACTTTCGAAAAGTTAGATCGTGGAAGGTTTCAAGAAGTGGTCTTTACGTGTAACGTGCAACAGCAAAAAACAGCTTGCCAATATAATATGCATGTAATTATGAAAAAAATAGTAAATTAAAATTACTGATTACGTTCAACCAACTTTATTAAGACGAATAACCGTTCCAAAGATCTCATCAATCAAATATATAACACAAGCTGGAGAAAGCATGAAGGTTAAGACGCGGCTCCACCACGGCGCAAGGAGATGCTACGTACTTGTGTTAAGCTTCATTTTGCAAGAAAATGTCAATTAATACGTACGGACATAGTTGCAGAGGAGCCAATCACATATATTTTCTTGCAAAGCGAAGCTTTACAAGCATGGGTAAGCTCTTCGTGCGCTGCGGTGGCGCCGCGCCTTTACTGAGGCTTTGGTTTGCTCCATCAATAATAAAGAGTTCTGTTTTATGCTCACACTGAGGCACATTATTCACTGTCAAAATGTGACATCATATTTTGATAGTAAATTTATGAAGGCCACGAGAATGTAAAATCGTGACAGAAAGCCGCGCGTTAAACTTTTTTTCAATGAGATATAGGTATTATACAATATTAATACTAACGACAAAATATTATTATGCAAATTTTATTTAAGTATTGAGGTTAAAGCTAAGATGCAATCGTTCGAGGCTGTTGTTAATGTGGTTTAAGATGTTAACTTCTCAAAAGGTAAGAATTCAGATTTTTTTTCAATTTCATCAAGTAATTTACACATTCTGAAAGTTCCTTCAAAACCAGCATGAGGATGTTAAGGGGTCCTGATTAATCCGTATCCGTTCTATGGTTGCAAATAACCATAGCAAATTGGAAAATAAACGTACGTGTACAAAGTGAACTATCAATATTAAAAATCAATAATCTTTTTACCCTATCTCAGATTTTACGTTTCGAAACCTTAATGTAGAAAAGTGTAAAATTCCAAGGAAACTTCAGTAGCAATAAAATCAAGATTAGCGACGAAGACGATAAAGAGTTGACGCCGACTCAGCAGATTCGCTAATCCTCAAGATGTGCGCCAAAGCTTTCCCCGGTGGGAACGGCGCGGTCCGTGGGGCGCGGGGCGCGGGCGGGCGGCGGCGCGCTCTCTCCGACAATGGATGCCCTTCAATGTAAATAGTGTGCGTCGCCCTTAATTTCCTGCCCTTTTGTTTGGAGCGAACCTGTACAGGGATGTATTGTTCGGTGAATAATTCATAAAATATTAATTTTTGGAGAGATTTCTTATTATGGTCTGGTTCTTTGTTTCTGGTTCTGTATTGATATTGTATTGTTATCTCAGTTTTGTGCGTGAGGCGACTTATAAATGAGTCTAGTTACTTTTGTAATGCTTTATTAGCGACTTGCAGCTGGTTAGCGCGTTGACGCTCAAACCAGACGTAGCGGCTTCGGATCCCAACAGGGAAACAAAAGTTTTCTGTGCTCCTGGGACCAAATTGACTTGGTGTAAAAGCTTCCATAGATGTTATTATTATATTATTACATAGTAGGTGTAGAATTTAAGAAAACAAAATTTTAGATACAATAATTGTCAATATTTTTATATTTTTAGCTTTTTATGTTAGTTTAATTACGACCCCAGGCCGATCTAACTATCTTTCGGCTCTAAGTTTTTGGAATTGCATTGTAATAACTATGCAGTTGCTAAGATATAATATCGTCATTTGTGTTTGCATAATGTCGTCGAAGGCTGCAACTGCTGTTATGTAAGGCACAGTTTCGTTCCAAACGCCCCAATTATTTGATTACACAACACGTTTTATATTGACACAAGTTATTTCCTAATTATTTCCAATGTTATTAGTTAAATTTGTACTTGTGTGTATTACGGTAGGCACGGTAGCTTACCACGTCGTACGGTATTTGTGTCGGGTATAATCTAGATTTACGTGGTTTAGCCTTAAGCAATATATTTGCAACGCACATAGAATAATTATGATTAAATGAATGCATATTGTACTTAGCAAATTTTTTTGGCAATCTATGAAATTATGTAGCATTATTGACTATTCCGAATCACTGACACAAAGTATGTGGTGTGTGGTATACAATAAACATTGCAATCCAGGAAACGGTTATGATAGGAGATTTAGATTAGGTTGGTTCTACAAACACACAAAAACATAATAACAGAAAATTTATATAGAATATTGTAAAATCTCTCAGAAAGTACAGTTTTCAATCACAAATTGCTGGTAAGAAGGATGTACTAATGTAATGTATGTTTGTTTGTTAGCAGGAAGGCGCGTGTGCGGTGCCGGTGCTCCTTGTGATATCTCTCTCTGGGGTCAAAATATGCGACCCCGACGACCAGGTAATATTTTGACTTATTTAATAATTTATCCAGATGCATTACTTATTAAAAGAGAAAACTGATTTTCCAAGACTTGTTATCATAATCATTTGATGCTTATGAAGAAATAGCGTCCGAAGGTACCATGTGCCAGCTAGTCAAAGGTTAAGGTACTTAGCTGTTAACTGTCAACAATATCATCTCTTTATGGACTCTCAGAAGTTTGTTAAAAACTGATTTAGATATTTTTTTAGATTGTAAACAATACTTTTCTGAGTGATGCTATTGTAAGGTTTTAAGCAATTCCAGAAATATTAGTACCAGGCAACTGTCAAACTCCTAGGTTTCTGAGCTAAGGTGGTATTAGAGCCGTGTGTCTTGTGCATAGTGCCTATACAGTGTACAGTGTCCATATTAGATGTGTAAGTGTCGGTGGTTGCAGAGTGTGCGGATGTCGCACGCGCTGCGCCGCATCTCGTACGCGACGTGTGAGGCGGCGCGCGCGCTGTTCGCTTTCGTGGCGCGCGAGCCGCACTCCGAACCTCAGCTGCAATACTGCCACGCCTTCGAGACAGACACGCCGGAACAGGTAACCACTCATTTTCATTTTGAAATAAACTAAGCTTAATTAAAATACTAATCAAACCAATCAACCATTGTCGTAAGAAGAAAGAGGCAAGAAATATAATGTGTAGCCCCCAACAAAATGTAAACATGCCAAAACACTAAAATGTACTTTGAAAAATTCAAACATTATCACACAGAGCTCAATCGATTTTGATAAACCCTTTCTAGTAACCGCTGCTAAAAATCGTGTTTTCAAGTTAAAAACAAAGTGCATCGAATTCTTTCTTTCGTTCTTTCGTTTGAGGACCATGATATTATTATCGACGGGCACACTTAGCGGTCAAACACGTAAAACTCGTCTTCGCGTCGGGGATGTTGTGACACTGTTCACACATACATACAGACATACACATACACACAATCATGAAAATAAACCAACACTAAACTGAAAGATAAATTTAACAAAATACACGAGATTAATTGTATGCACTTTGTATAGAGACATCGTGTTACAGGCTATTTACTGATTTATTCTTTCGTCAAACAGTTTGGTTTGATAACTGTAGATGTGTTTGAATTCCTTATGTTAAAAAGTACATGCACAGGGTCTCCACGTTTTAACACACTATGGTGTATATGTCACCATCGACAGAAAAAAGCTCCTGTTTCTTATTTTGGTTGACCATATGCCACTAAACTATTACACGAAATAGGCATATATCTCTGCTTACCTCGCTGATAATATAATACTTAAATAAATAAATAAATTATTTAACCTATAATGGTTGGTGTAGAGAGCTGTTGTGCATAATATTTTTCATTGATTTTTATCTTTAAAGTAAAGGTAAAACAGTTGAAATGCATACAAGCACGGATAATATTGCAGTGTTTCATTCACATAACTGTATTCCGATTGTGAATCAAAGTAGTTGAAGGTGAAAGTGGTTTTATGGTGGAACCTGATTGCTCCTCGCGCCCGGCGTTATTGCGATTTCATTAAAATTGTTTCATTTTTTCCAGAACCTTCTCTGATTAAAGTAAAATATCTCAATTTCGTCTGATGAGATGAAATTTAAATTGTGATTCATTTTTCATTGCTTGATTAAGTTTCTTATGGATTACATTATTACGCTTCATTTATGATTGCTGTTCCACTTTACTAATAAAAAATAAAAATGTGTTGTCGTGGGACACAGGTAGGAACGAAGTTCCTTCGGCTAAAAAAAAGGTATTATACACTACTCGGTTGTGTATGCGACTGTCGCGCCTGCGCACGTCTCATTTAACGTTTTTTATTCCACGCACTTTTTCTTACGCTTTTACTATCACATTTTTTTCAGTTCGGTCGCGCAGCAAAATTCCTATCCCCTCCAAGCCTGCCGTAAGGAACTTCGTTCCAATAAGATGTAACGTTTAAATATTTTTGTAAATAGAGGCTTGTTTTCCCAACTCATAGTTTAGTTGTGATAATGGGTAATGCAACATGAGGGGGTATAATTAGGTAACGACGTAACATATTCCTCAATTATTCTCTTTCAATAGAATTGGGGTCAGTGTTCCGAGCTAACGAGCGTCGCACAAAGACACATAAATTAAATAATCAAATGCAACCACAGCGCCACAAACAGCGGCCATTGTCGCTGGAAGTAATTAAGAGGAGCGCATTGTCCGGGAACTATTGGCCGGAGAGGAGCCCGCGCTTATTGGAGGCGATATTGCGCCCGACGCTTATATACACGCAGAGGAATCTACTGCTTTACGGGATATGAAAAGACACGTTTTATAAAGGCTCTGAGGACAATGCGAATGCTATAAATTTAATTTTATGTTAGACGTAAAGATTTATGCACTGGGTGTAGGTACTAGGTAAGGGTATTTTTATTTATAATAGGGTAAACTAAATACTAAATATCTAATTTTTTATCAGAACACCCTAGTTCTCGTATCAAGTCATTAACACAGACAATACGGTCATACAAACTTTAATGACACATTACCTACCTACTTTATTCCTCAGTCTTATGTAGAGTTTTTAAAACTTATACATAGCAAGTGTAAATAAAGTCATTTAAAATGTTTAGATGAAGTTTGGACGAGTATTTGATTAGATAAGACATTTTTTTTCTTTAAAACCGGGAAATGCCCTTAGGCATCCCACGGGGGAGTGGGTCTCCCCCGGCAGGTATGTGGGACTGGCTGCGCCCGAAAGCCGGTAAGTGAACGCAGCTCTACCCACTAAAACCCGGCGAGTGCCACCAATGCCACCTTTGGTGAGGTGCCCCGATTCTACAAGCAGCAGGGCACCTCGACGGTTAGTCAGTCCCTCGAGGGACCGACACCACCTCCACCGAGGGGACGTCCCGCACCACAGAACAACCCCTCCCAACGTTGGATGATAGTACAATGAGGCAATGTTCCCGTCCTTGCCCCTTGCCCCCTGCTCTTTTTCCACCTTTTCTTATAAAAGGGGTACAAAGAGCCCCCTCGGCTCAATTCGCTTCGCCCAAGGTGCTGGAGTAACCCTGCTTATAAGACATATCCTGATAAGACATATCCCAACCCGCTTTATAAACAAAGAGATCACGCGTGTTACCGTTCGTTACTAGTATATTGAGTAATTCATTATCACCTTTACCGGTCGTAGTGTGGTCAAACTGCATGTTAAAGTCTATAATGGCTTGGAAATACGAAACAGAAGATGTTATCTTATCGTATTTGTTTCTTTAATGCAGTCGCTGCAATTGACAATACACAAATGCAATTTCAAAGTATTCTAATATCATAAACTCTTTGCTCTTGGTCTCCCCTGGCTCCCGTTCCATTCCTCGTTCGCTCCCTGCCCCCTCTCCGCTGATTCCTCGTCGCACTTGCGATGATGCGCCCAAGCTTCCGTGACTGGTCAACGGTGCTCAGGATGGAACTGAAGCATGTACGGAGAGCCGTCTTTACAGGTTGTAAAGTTCTAGTGGATATTATTATTGTCACATTTTGAAAAGTTTCAAAGATGGCAATTTATATGTAACAAAAACATAGCTTGCAATTAAACAACATGTATAAAACTATTTTAAACTTACAATAATAATATACTACAGCAATGAGCAGGTAATGTCGTTTGTCTGTGCCAAACAATTTAAAGGGAAAGTGCACAAGTTTAAACTACTAAATTAATTAATTTTAACAAACACTACAAATATTTTAAATAAGAACTTATTTCAAGTTGGTCTCGCACACTTTTAATAGTTTCTTGTTAGCTTTAGTTACGCATCGCGCCCGGGGAGGCGGCCAGCTCGAATACAATTATTGAGCCACAGGACCAATGTCGTCTGCAGCGACATTCGGGAGCATTCAATTATATATCTGAGATTACCATAGTCGTATGTATACAATACACAGATATACATTTACTTATATAATAATCTCAGGAATCATCAATGGGATTTGAACATTTTTACTAGCATTTGTCTGTATAGAAAGGTTTTTCGGTAGATGGGGTGGCCAACAAGACGTTGAACTCAGAACCAATGAGTGGCCCTAAGAGGTCATTGTCGATCATATACATTTATACATAACCGACTTAACCAAGGACTAGTTCTACAAGTATTAGGTCGAGGTAAATCATTCATGGAGGTGGGAAGACGATCTCCGTGTAGTGGCAGGTCCGTGTTGGATGCGAGTAGTCGGGGATGGCAACCTGAATCGGCGATGGGAATGGGGATCGGTCGTCTTGACGTTCATTGAGGGAGGCCTATGTTTAGCAGTGAAAGGATAAAGGCTGATGATGATGATGATTATGATGAAGTCATCCACGCGTTACTGATTAAACGTAATCTAATATCTAAATACCTGAACGCAATGTAAGGTAAGGTTGGGAGATTATTTTTTTTTTTTTTTAATCTTTATTAAATAATAGGAGTTTTTGTCCAACAAGGCACATCAACTCCATTGTGCTTACTCTATACCATACACAGAATACTTTAAAATCTTAATCAATTAGGGAACAGAATCTAACACACAACTCAGATGTAGGTTTAGATAAAATTGTTATGATTAATCCCACATCTAACCTGTTTAAATTAAGTTCTTTCATTAGAACTTCTCGTTCTCGTTCGTTCCGAACACAATCCATCAATAAATGTTGCACATCCTCAATTTTCCCGCATATGTTACAATTAGGTGTGTCTGCTTTCCGCATTAAGAACGCAAATTTTGCCGATGGATAATGTCCGGAACGAAGTCTTAATACTAGCTTAATATATTTCCTACTCAACTTATTACTAACCAACCAGGGGTAGTGAAGGGGCTCATTCTGTATCGTCCTATACCATATTCCTTTTTCCTTAGAGATGCTCTTAAAATAATTCTTCCATTTATTGAATAAAACACTTTTGAAATCTAAAAAATATTCCCAATAGTCAGGCACATATGTTACTTCTCTTCCCATGTGTGATGCTAACTTGGATATACGATCAGCCTCTTCATTACCTCTTAAACCTATGTGTGCTGGAACCCATTGCAAGATAAGTCTGGTACCATTATTACAACAACAATTAATAATATCAAGTATATCATAGGCTATCGATGCACCTCTGCCATCAGAGGCGCATCGAGCCACATGTTGGAGAGCACTCCGACTGTCCGTAAAAATTACGATATTATTAAAACCATTTTCAACAGCATATTTAAGGGCCCTGAATATTGCAATGAGTTCCAGTGTCATTATACATACATTTGTAGTAATCTTAAAACTAGCCTTATAATTTATATTTTGATGATAAAACGCTATCCCTTGTCCCTGTTTACATTTTGACCCATCTGTAAAAATTTGGCACCAGCCATCATACTTCCTAAGTTCAACTAAAACTTCGTTCTTTAATATTACCGGGTGATAAGAGTGTTTAGATTGTTCCACGCATTTTAACCTACTAAAAATAATATCCTGTACATTTATTTTTGATACCCATGTGCTAAGAGAAAACATTCTAATAACATTTGAACTAGCAATTGATCTTTGCCCTATTTCATCAAGTATAGAAGCCAGCAGTGGTTTCTTTTTATTTGTCCAGTAACTAGTATTACAAAGCGACTTTAGTTCTGAAATTGTTTTAATGCTTATGTTATCAGAGTTTGATATTCCTTTTAAAATAAATTTGTATGTTAAATATTGTCTCCTTAAAAATAATGGTGGTATACATAATTCGCTCTCCATTACGTGGATTGGCGTACTTTTAATAAAACCCCCTACAGCCCTAAGCGCTTGATTTTGAAGTTTATCCAACTGAGAGATGTGAGTCTTAGCACTACAGTCATAGATAAAACTACAATAATCTATCCTACTTCTTATAAGAGAAATATATATTGTGCGCATATGTTTAGTGTGAATACCAAAAGAGCTACCTGCCAATACTTTTAATAAATTAATATATTTAGAGCATTTATTAATGGTCTCGCTAATATGTTTATTCCACCGTAAATGACTGTCTAACCAAACACTCAGATATTTAAAACATTGAACTTGAGCTAATGGTTGTCCGTATACAAATAAAGTAGGTAGAATCCTTCTATGACCTCTACTAAAAACACAAAAGCTAGATTTGATAGGAGACAGATTTAACCCAATTTCATCCAGTGAAGACATAATAAAATCCAAGGCATTTTGCATATAACGCTCACATATTTCGATTTGTTTGTCTCTATAATATACAACAAAATCATCAGCATATTGAGATATGGAAACATTTGGAATTTGTGTACATATTTTATGGGATACTATGTTAAAAAGCAACGGAGATAAAGGGTCCCCTTGGGCCAAGCCTGTATTAGTCCACCGGCACAGATTTAAACGGTTATCTAATGATTTAAGTTTTAAATGTCTTTCATTCATATAGGACCACAAATACCGACATAATTTAGTTCCAACTTGTAACTCATCCAAAATCTTTGTAACAGCATTAATTGAGACATTGTTGTATGCATTCTCGATGTCAAGAAAACAAACCAAAGTAGGAACATTCTTAGTCATACCTATTTGTATGTAGGAAACTAATCTTGAAATCGAATCCAAAGTAGAACGAGACTTTCTGAAACCCACCGTATGAGACGACAAAATATGTTTTTGTTCTATATACCACTCTAATCGCTTAAAGATCATAAGATGGAATGTTTTACATAAGCAAGATATCAATGATATTGGCCTCAATTTAATATTCATATTGTGATTACTATTAGCTTTGGGAATCGAAACGATTTGCACCTTTCGCCACTGATAGGGAACAATTCCAGATTGAAGTATGTTATTATATATTTGAAGTAAAATATATTTACCTGCATCTGGTAAATTGTAAACCATTGAGTATGAGATACCATCCTCTCCCGGAGCTGTGTCCTTTTTTTTTAAACAATTAATTAACTCATGAAAGGTGAATCGAGATTCCAAAATATTATTATTAGATACAAAACTAGGAACCCTATTCGATACATGATCAGGTGTTAAAGAATGTAACAGTTCTAATTGTTTTTCAATTGGTTGGGTTGGGTTTTGATACGTGATACCTTTCATCCATTTCATTTGTCGCCACATTCCGGATATAGAAGTCACCTCATTAATTGCGTTACAAAATTTTTGCCAACTAAGAGCTTTTGCTTTTTTAATAAGTTTGTGTGATTCTAGTGTCTTATTTTCCAATACAGTTAAATTTTCTGGCGTAGGATTACGACGAAAAGTTTTTAAGGCTAGCCTTCGTTGAGCTACTATTTTCGACAACTCTGGGGTCCAATAATTTTTTGGTTTGAATTTACTATCCGGCTTCCTACACATCTTAAAATAGGGAATATGTTTATCCGCTGCAAATTTAATCTTATTTATGAATACATTGTACATTTCCTGAACGTCATCAGGGTTATCAGAATTAGTGAAATCTGTAATACTTTCTAAAAAGGTTTCGCGATATTGACACCATTTTACATTTTTAAAGTTCCGTTTTTTTATAATATTAGTCACCGTAAAAACATTAATTGAGAATTTAATAATCAAGTGATCGCTTCCTATATTTTCGTTAAATACCTTCCAATCGAACTTAATTGCAATATCTGACGACACAAATGTAATGTCTGGGGATGTTTGTTGTAAGTTGCCATTATTAAGTCTTATCCTCGTAGATTGACCATTATTAATACAAATAAAATCATTATCTAAAGACGCATCCATGATTTGTGTACCACGTGTATCCACTTTGACCGACCAATTTGTATGATGAGCATTGAAGTCACCAGCTATGATAGTATTCTTTTGCAAGATGGAAAAAAGATCTATCCAATCTGTAATTTGCGTATGCACTGACGAAGCACAATAGACTGAAATAATATATTCAACATCTTTACAATTTATGAGCCTAACACATACTGTCTCAATGCCTGGGTTTGTGACGGGAAACGGATATAGATGGGCCTGAATCGACTTATGGACAATTATAGCAACTCCACCATAGGAATCAAATCGGTCATGCCTAAAAACATTATATCCGCTAATTTTAATCAAAGAATCTGGTTCAAACCAGGTTTCACTAATAATAGCGACATGAATATTTTCTTGCAGTAACAAATTTGCAAATGTTGTGAGTTTTGGGCGAAGACTCTGCGAATTCCACTGAAATATATTAAGCTTTACCATTTCATCTAAACTATCCATTTATAAAATTAGTTATTTGTTCAAAAATGTCTCCTCCTAAAAAAAAATTACCTACTAACCTTTTAAGTCCTACACAAAATATTTTTAAAATATCTATAATCTTATCTTTAAATTTACTATCCGACAAAACAATGTCTCTAATTTTTAACACCATTTTCCAAATCCACAATTTATCCTTTGCTTGTTCACTCCTTCTAAAATGTTGTTCTTCTTTGTTTGACCTCTCAGCCATTCTTTCGGACTCCTCTTCCGATGATAAATTCTCGACATTAATTTTCTTCTTAGTTTGTTTTTTACATTTAGATTTAGACAGTATTTTTTCAGATGTAATTACATTCTCCGTTTCCCTGTCATTGTCGTCTGTTTCCCTTTGAACAACTGTTTTAGCCACGACTTTGCTGTATAATTCTTTATTGGTGTTTGGAGTCAAAATATTACTTTTATCGTGTATCTCTTCATTTGCGTAATTCCTTTCTTTTTGTTGAACATCGCTAAGCATATTCAAAGCTTTTCGATATGTTACTTGCTTTTCACTCATGATAAGCCGAATATTCTTTTCTTTCAGAAAAATAGGACATGTTTTATTTAAAGCCATATGCTTCCCCTTGCAATTAATACATTTAAAGTCTTGAGTATCGCAGTTAACATGACCACCTCCACATTTAGGACATAATATTTTTTTAGTAGGACAAAACTTAACTGCGTGCCCAAATTGCCAACATCCTGAACATTGCGATACAGGAAAAACAAAAGATTCTACTTTAAATCGGGAACTGTAAACGTAAACAAATTCAGGCAAAACATTGGATTTGAATCCCACTCTTACAGATTCACTTTCTACCCACTGACCTTCATTATTTAAACGATTTAATCTCTTTATTGTGATTATCTCAAAATCTGATTGTAAAATTTCACCCAGTTCTTTTTCGCTAGTTTCAAGTTCAACTCCTTTTATCACTCCATAACATACCGATATTTCATCTAATAACTGGCATCGTAACTCCATTTCCTTAAACTTTTTACTATTAATTAGTCTAACGGCGTCTTCCCTTTCCTTGCATTGAATTAGAGCTTTATAAGGGCTTTTGTATTTAATACATAAAATATCTTTTATATTTTCCACGCGAAGCAATTTGGCCATAGCTATCTGCTTCGGTAAATGCTTCAACGACGTCACACATACTATATTTGTCTGAGACTCATCTTTATTTTCTTCAAGTACCCTCACATTCTGTCCTAAAATAATTGATTCCCGTCTGATTAATCGCTTAGGTTTTCTTCGACTTACCAGAGTAAATTCTTCTTCGTCACTACACTCATCTTCCCTTTCCTTTCTCTTCCCACCCGTTTGTATATTTTCATCAACATTTTTTTCAATTCTCGTACTACCCTCCATTCCATTTATATCATTAAGTTCCCTTTCACATTTATCCAACAACTCCGAATCACTTATATCTTCCTCACTACTGTTTTCATCCATTTGTAATAATATTTGTGTAGTTTAATAATTAATTATTGGAATTTATTTAAATAATCACACAGAGTAAAGATTACAACGCGTGCGCACAGCTCACTGTCACGCGGCAGACGAAGGTTGGGAGATTATAGTGCTAGTAATTTCACTACTTCCGGATCCTCTCTCTAAAATACTTAATCGAGTGGCGGTATGCGGATGCTAAGCGAACCAATATAATATGCTGGTTTATAAAAGCTAGCGTATGCCGCGATATCTTAATACGTAGGATATTTCAAACACGTACATGGTGTGTAATGGGGTACCGTCTTCACTACATGCGCTAGCACGTTCGTACAGGTACTTACCATATTGGTAGTGGTAAAATGTTCATACTAAGAGACACCTCATTGATAAACTTTAATATATGGCTTGTCTAAATAACTTTTAGTTATATTTAACTTTATCTTACTATTTGATTATAATACAATCTGTTTGAATAAATAGATCTGATCTTTTGAGTTATGATTATCACCTCAAAAATTTGATTCCTTAAATAACACCTTAGTAATGTGATGAAATAATTTGTTTAGTTAATACCGGTTAATAATATATTGTTTAATTTACATAATATACCATGATTATTATAGAGAAGGAATACAATACAATCGAATACAATAGTTATTAATATCAAATGAAACGGTTCATTATTTGATTGCACAATTAGAGTGACGAGGCTAGTCTGCATACCAAGCACCAGTTAACCAGCTGAGCGACAGCCTTGCCTCACCGCCAGCCGCCAGCCGCGAGGACGCGATCTCGGTGTACCGCGCCTTAACTAGTCACTTGTATACAGCTTGTTCAAGTATTTTAATTACCGGTTCTAATACAAACTAGATATTAAAGATATATTTGAACTTTGCTAATGATAATTGAATAAGTACTATGCTTATATATTTTGAAACTAAAATACATTAAAAAAATGTTTTGTCTTTTTTTTTGTTATATTTACAAGAGGTAGTGCCATGCTACTTTACAACCGAATTGGGCTGGCACAACAGGGGTGATACCTCTCGCTCCCATGATACTGGCGTAAAGTCACAGCTCAGCTGTCGCGTTTTGTGTGGTTCATGAGCTTCCGTTGGCCCATTGGGGTAAATGGAAAAGGAGGTTAACGTAAAGAAGTTAACCTCCTTTTCCATGGTTGTGTGGATATTAATTTTAATTTTATGATTTCAATTTAATTAAATTGATTTATATTATAGGGATTTCCAACAATAGTTAGAATTTTATAGTCAGGAATATGGAAAATAACAAAAAATAAAATAATTTATGAACATCGATAATCCGCAAAGGGTTTCGAGTGGCTTTTACACATGTGCCATTAAAAATATTGCGACTAGGATTTACATTTCTTTGAAATTTAGTCGACAGTTTTGCCGATAAGAGCAATTAGAATAATCTTGTTAAATTTTTTCTCCAGTGTAATGGATTCACGATAAATTAAGCGCCTTCATTAAAACCCTCCTTCACTGTCGTTACGGTCTCTTTGACAAATAAATAGTAACCATCGACGATTCATTCCGTTGTTATTTATTACCTCAACGTAAATGGTGCAGGTTGTCCAGGTGCAGGCCAGTAATTTATAGAGCTTCGTCTCCGAGAGCTTTAGTGAAGTGACCATTACTCTGGCGAGCCATTCAGACGTCCGTCCCCTGACAAATGATCCGCAATCACCGACGACTTAGAATCAAACATTCAAAATTACCATTCAATGTAAATTTAAGTATTTTGAATTCATTAGCCGTGGGTCATCAACCGATCGGTCCGCGCAGAAAAGTTCGTCGCCTTCAAAAGCACAAATAAAAAAGCTCAGGTGCGCGGGCGCAGCGCTCGCGTTACTATTGTGCCCGCGCCACGCACCGTGAAGGCTTTACTTCAAACGAGTTCTCGGGTGTCGGGCTCCGGCGCGCTCGTCGCTCGCCGCTCGCCGCGCTCTACTCAGTACTCAGGAGTTAGTCGACTCAGCGCTCGCGGCGTGCGGACGTGCGTCAAGCGTGTTAAAGTTCGCTTATCACGAGTTTCGAAAAAAGTGGTTTTTGTTTACAATAGTGCAGTGTTATTAAATGTTTTTGCACGGATTATAGTTATAATTAAAAAGGTAATTTTAGAAAAATAATAATTAATGATAGAAATATCCGCAATAGATTCGAACGCTAGTTGTCGTATTTCCCCTGTCCGGAAGAATTAATGAGCTAAATAAATACAGGTTTTATTAAATTGTATGTTAAATTAATGTGACTAATTCTCTACACTCGGTAAAGCGTTCATTTGGTTAGTAAAGTTTTTAAATTTTGCCTACGATTAGTTAACTTGTTAATGGATTGTGTAGTTTGTGAAATATGTACCTACTTTTGTGGTTTAATAATAATAATAATATCTATGGACGTCAATCTAGTCCCGTGGTAAGTTCTCGAAAGGACTTGTGTTGCGGGTACCAGATATATTTAAGATTTTTATTATATAATACACATCCATGACCCAGGAACACAGAAACTTTTTTTTGTTCCCTGGTGAGATTCGAACCCGCTACCTCCGGCTTAGCCCCAACGTGCTAACCATTAAACAATAGAGGTCGTCAACATTAGTTTATTATCGATACCTATATATGTCCATCGCATTCTCTACACTTGTAATAATACACAAACTTATATCTTAGTCGTTCGTCTCCGACATCACTGTTATTACACAAACCATTTTAGGTTCGTTTGTGCTATGTATCGTTTCAATCGAAGAAAACTTTGGATATTCAGTTTATATAGATAATAACAATTGTTTAAAAGTTATACGTAGCAATAGTAAGAGTCGTAATTTTACCACCTTAAACTATTATTAAGCCGACATTCAGCTCACATTTCTCTGATCACTAAGGAGTTTTGTTGGTTGATTGTTGGTACTGTATTGAATATATTTTTTTTTAAATAAAAAGCCCTGTAAAAGAACAATATTAGTTTCACTGGTACCAGACAGAAGTTAGACAATGTGCCTACATATTTGCATTCTAACCACGCCACGCTTTAAAAACGTGTTTCGGTCTGCCAAACTGCCATCTGACTAAACAAATCTAAATGAGTCAAATGACAATTGAATGCCTTGACATATTGCAAGCACGTGTCTCTCACATATTTATTTAAAACAAAAGTATCGATTCCATTAGGCAAAAAACTATTTGTGCTGCTGGTCAACTGGCGTATGCTCTACGCTCTACATTATGCTGTGTAAACTAAACTGATACTAACTAAATACTAAACAGTGTAACTATATACTGTACGCTCGATGATCTATGCACGGTGATTATATTGTTATGCTATTTATAGTGTATTGCTGTGTAAAGTCTATCTACTCAACAATCTGTGTTAAACATAGAGTTTGTTTTACGCCCTCTCCACCAATATGTTAGTGTACCCTACACTCGATACCCTCTACTCTGTACTTGGCACTCTGCAGTTTGCAGCTCTCCCTTTGATGGCGGTATTGTTTCGCTTAACGTAGCCTCATCGCACATGTGTGTGCCGTCGATATAACATAAATACGAGATACAGAACAATGAAAAAAAAATCATTAGTGCCATTTTTTAAGACTTGTTGACTAATAATAAAAGAAATACTGTTTTCACTGGTCTTTAGTTAAGAATAGAAAGTAAACCAAAGCAACCAAACCAAGCGTTATTAGTATTAATTAGATTTTCATTATATCCGTTAAACACTCAAATTAATGAATACTGATTAAGAACACGATATTTAATAAAACGTTTTATAGTGAAGAATGACTATTTTTTTTGTACTATTTTTTTTTAATAGGACTTTTGAATATACAAACATACAAAAGGCTATCTTCTGCAGTAAAATTTAACATGACCACTAGGTCATAATAATTACCACGAACACTTCGCAAGTTGCTCTACACTAGTTACATAGAAAACGTTTTACATACAAAACTATCGCGCCGTGTATCTACGCTAGTGTATCGCGGGCGCCGGTCTGGCTCGGCTCGGCGGTTGGTGGTGTGGCCGTAGTCTGCTAATCACGGTTATTGTTCGATTTTTCGTCGCTCTCGTTACGAGACAATGGATCCCGCCTTTGTTGTGCTCTCTCCACAAAGGGCTCGCCATCCGCACCAGCTACACCGTTCCCAGTTATTACAAATACACCGGCTAATGAATGGCTACCGAGTGCCGAGTATCGAGTACATCTGTCAACATCATGTCAATGCTGAAGTAATTGCGAATGCCCGCAAATCACATGGAAAAAAATAACTATAAAACTCGTGGGAAATGTGATGAATGAATTGTTTTTTTGTATAATATTCGAATAAAACGAAGTCTCTATATTCAAACTATAATAATCAGGTTTCATTTTGATGGTAAAAAATAATAATTTCTACTACTATATAAAATCAGCGGTTTTTAAAGTTTGTTTTATTTTTCACTGATAATTTTCCTAGCGAAACAGAATAAGAATTCAGACGTCGAGTTGAGGATTAGAGGAGAGGAGCGATAGTTTTGTGTGCAAGGTGAAACATATATTTTTATACCATTATAAGTTACACAAATAATATTATGTAAAATAAAGAAAATATTAGAGGCAGTTTGTCACTTACTATTTGCATATATAATATTAGGGCGCGGCCTTTACCGTGTGCGATGCTTACATTTAAGAACGAGTTTTGAGGAAATTAAACGACTAAAATGAGTTTAGGTGGAAACAAATTTAAATAAATTTACTTAACTCTTGATAAAGTAAACATTGCAAAATATAATGTAAAATAAAATTCGAGTGTAGGATCTATCTGCCAGTGTTTCTATAATATTGTATGATGAAACAAAAAGATAATACTTTTTTTGTGATAGTATCTATTGATATTATTTAGCCTGATTTATAAAAGACAAACAGAACACGTCCGAATGAATGATAAACATTTTATTTTAAAATAATATAATTGAAGTTTTATTGTTACCATTTTCTTCAAGTTTCTTTTTTAATACTTATCTCCTTTACGGTCGATTTCATTTATTCAATATTTTTCGAAATATAATATTTTTAAGATAATATAATTAATGTTTCATTAGGTTTGGTAAAAATAAATGTTTTTAGTGATATATATATATATATATATATATATATATATATATATATATATATATATATATATATATATATATATAATATATATCGGCTTTGCTTAGTCACGAATACAATAAAAACATTAAAAACGTCTATTATTTTTAATTATGAAGCGCTGTAATATTCCGCGGGTAAACCTTTTAAATGCACTTAAAAAAAAGATAAAAGTAATTTAGGTATTCGATCTCGACGCGGACTCATTTCAACGGTAATACGTATATATAATAATCATGTCTGTTTGTTTGTAATCTCCTCGTCCAACCTTAAAAGCTTTTAAGGTACATTCGTTGATAAAGTGAACATGAAACAATATGCGTCCAAAGTATTCAATATCTATCACGATTCACGGATGGAACGGTGCTGCGTGCTCACTTTAGTAAAAGCTACGGTCGAAAAAATATTTATATTTGTATCCTTTTTGTGAGGGACATCTTTATTTATTTTCAATCTAAATAAATATGGTAGTTAAGTAAGTTGGTAATATTATATATAAGGAATAAAATAAACACTGAAAAAAAAATGTTTGATGCGCATGCGCTTGCAAATGCAATATTTTCGTTGACGAAGATCTCACTCTAATGTAAGCGTTACAAAGACACACGAGAATACTTTTTTCCATTCTTCAAAAAATCCGCCTTTATAATATTTCCTTTCAAATAACCGCTAACCCATACTATGGCGCTATCAATTTAATCATGTAATTTAGAGAAGATTCGCGTGCTTAGACCCCGAGGGTCGGGTGTCGGGGGTCGGGTGTCGGCGGTCTGGAGTCGAAGGTCAAGGGTCTGGCGTCGCTGGTGTTCTCGGAACCGGAGCACAGAGCACGCGCACACTAATAATAACATTTGCCCAGTTTAAAAATGGATTGAGTTACCGCAGATACAGTTTTAGTTACTGGTATTGTGTTACATGTACCTATCGGTGTATAAAACATATCGTAGATCTTATCTTTAGATTATATACCTAATTGTTGTACTCACATCTCATTTCAACTTACTAATTTTAATCCATCGGTTTTTCAGAATGGGCTAGTATTATAATATGTCTATTAGCGGAATAATCTATTAGCGAAAAAATAAATAATCGATTTTTAAAGAGCTCGATATTGATTGTAAAAAATGACCTGTATTGTGACGGTGATGAGGATTTTACTAATAATAAGATTATTAGCTCTAATCTCACCGGGTACAGTTAGTGATAAATTGAAGATATTAATTTAGGAATTGAGTTCTTTACGATAAGTTCAATTAGACATATCAAGTATGTTCATAAATGAGTAATCAAACTAGTATACGTTGACGTATCCGAGGAATGGTCACAAGAAGGGTGCAGGTGACAGACGGACACCGAACAAGCTCGTAATGATTCAATCAGGTCCATATCGAGAGGCGCTGCTGCCGCGTGCCGCTGGTTTTTGCCTCACTTGTAATACTCACTGTATGTTATGTGAATGGTAATCTGAACATCATTTTAACACTTTCATCTGCTTCGTATACAAAGAAAATTTCATTAAAAACAATATTTGAGTAAGTACTTATTTAAGTAAGATATGTGTAAGTACCTTACATCAACCGCAGCTATGAAGGAGTCCGTAGAAGTCGTTTCATTATGATGAGTGAAATTCTCGTAAACATTAGAAAACAATATCAAGCCATAATTATAACAAAACATGCATTGGGTCATGTTATTAGTACGCTACTTTTTACCTAAAGCCTTTAAAGGTATTCGATGGAAGAATTAACGGGCGAGCGCTGCACAAGCTGAGCTCAGCCATCGGTATTAAATATTACCGTATTCTATCTTCTTCTCTGTCTTCTCTTCTCTTCTCTCCATCGATCTTCAATCATCGACTGTTCTGTAAGTGATAACAGTAGTAGTGAGGTATGACACTGTTGTTACTGTAGCGTGACATGTAATTTGGCCGTCTGTCGTGACACGTTGCTTCTGTAGGCCTATTCTGTAAAAACCATTTCGATATCGAGCTTTACCTGAGTGATAGAGCTCACTTTACGTCACTTCGAAAGTGAACTTTATTAATATAGATAGAGAGTCGAGTTTCAAAGAATACAATTTCATCAAATTAGTTATATTACCGCGGATTCCGCTTTCGAGATTCGAAAACAACCTTACAGAATAGCCCTACTGATAGCCGAGACTGCGCGTGACTTTTGAAAGTGACCCAAACTTTATCAATGAATGATTGTTGTTTATAATCCATACTTCGGGTTTTTCAGTGTGTCGTATATTTATTGCCATACTAGCTGTTGTCTGGCTTCGCCCGCGTTACCAAAAAAACATCACCTTTTTTTAAATGTATCCTATATTACTTCTACTACCTCCAAGAATATGTGTATTTTGTACAAAGTTTCATGATGATCAGTTGAGTTAGTTTTCGCGTGAAAGCGTAACAAACATTTTAAGTTAAGATAAGTATAATGAATACAATTTCCATATACCTAGTAACTACACCACGTATAGACTAGTACCGTAGGCTAGCTTGTATTACGGATATAACGAAGATTCAGTACAAAGATTTCCTTATAATAAAGATTACCTTTCTGTATTCAATCAAATATTCCAAGTTAGATGTTTTTGGTGGGATTCGAACGAGCGACCGCCGCGTATTCCTCAATACTCGCCCGATCATCATCACATTGACAAAGCACCAACGAATCGATTCGTTTTACGAGAGTTAATCTGTCCGCAGCCGCCGCGGCCCACGCGCTCGGCCCGCCTCGTAAACTATACTGTTTATTAATTTCCCTCCACAGTCCGCGAGCCTCACGTATTCACACCGAATGTTCAATTTAAGAATCATGTCGTATAATTTAATTAAAAATTATACACGAACACTTTTATGATAATATAATCAAAGACGCACGTTATACATTTGAATATTATTGTGATGGATGCTTCGGCATTAATATAGTAACCGGTTCACGTATTGTATTCTTATATTTACAGCCTTCAATCGTGTTGTATATTTTATAACGGCTTACATTTCCCTTCACTAAAGCTTATTCCCGGCGTTTCGGAATTTTATGTTTACGGATCACGAATAGCTAATCGGTCGGATATCCTGCCATTACTAGAGTGTACGGCTGAAATAAGACGACTTAAGCAGTATATTTATCGTATTATGTCTTATCATCATCATCAGCCTTTATCTGGTGATATGTGCTATAGGAATAAATATTAAAAATCTCAGAAGCTTTTTTTTTCGGTTTTGGCTATGCTAATGGTCCTAGTGACCGTTATGCGTCATAGGAAATGGGGAAATGGGGTGATCCGGTTGGACTATCCTGTGACTCTAATAATTGGGGGATTGCCTCCCGCCAGCCGTGGAGTGTGACTTCCACGGCTTCATGGCGTCGGGTTTGTACCCATGGCGGATCTCTGCCTAACCACCGTTGGATAAAACAAGCTTTTTAATGAAAGATTGCACGGTTATCTGCGTTTTATAACCGACTCAAATTGAATGCGTGTTTACGAATATTTATATACTTTTTATATTAATAACATCAGCATGTTACAAAACATGTTTTTCTAATATCCAGCTGAGGAAGAATCGAAGCTAATAATGTAGTTCTAACAAGCCTATTAGCAAAATATCAATCATCACTAAACTTCTCCTAAACGTTAATCTGTCGTCGATAGATTATATTTACCCCGGGGCTCAGTTTCACCGGAGTACCGAATATGATTAATTACCATAAACACGTGACACAGCGCCTAATAAACGTCACCGACACGAGATACTTGGGTCGTGTCAGACAGACGACAGGCGTCACAGGTGTGACATCCAACCGTGCTGTAGAGGCCCATACATAATATACAGATTACAGCGCTAATGTCTCATAAAATGTCATGAAATGGGCAGCATAAGGAGACAGTTGGGTCGTGTCAAACAATCGTCACAAACACGTCACACCACGCGTCACAAACGTGTCCCACTCGGCCGGCTGTAATGCTCGGGACATAAACTATTTCGATTCCCTTTGATCCTGCATTACGTATCCCGTTACTTTTATCGCCGATTTCCGCGTTCAACTAATAAAAGTTTAACATTTGTATAAAACATGACACAAACAAAACATAAGGAAACAATAAATACACACACATGTGTTTGTGGTATCCTCTGAATGTTCGTTTTAATTACATTTTAATAATCAGTTTTAATATTGCGAGTTATCTTTGCTATCGCTTCAAATTCCTTATTTATATTTGTCAAGACCATTTACATCATCAGATATTTCCATCTATTTCATCCTAGGGGAGTCACGCTTTATGCCCTAAAACATAATAAAATGGTCAATGAAAGCCATAACTCAAGTTTTAATCAGAAAAATGTCGGCTGTTGTAATTGAAAACATAATTAAAACCTGCGACGTCCGTGTTATTTATTCGGGAACATAATTCAAATATTTTTGTGCGTGTGATCTTCCCATCGGGACCCTATTTGGCCATAAAACTTGATAGCCAATAACAACATTAAATCTGGCCGGCGGATCCCATCAGAGGAGTAACTTGTAACGTTAATATTAGGAACTATTGACTAACACTAATGTTATGTCCTGCTCATAAAATACATGCTATTAAGTGAAGCTGTAAACACGCTATTACCAAGTAGAAAGCGGCATTCAACTCGCTTTAGAATTGTACACCATGAAAATATATTTTTCCAAAAGTTACCGTACTTCCATCTTTTGTGGAAGTTTGTTTTGAAACCTTTAATTATAAAAATCCGAAGAAAGTTCATGAACTTAAAACAACGAGATATTCTGGAATGCCGCGCGGTTCAGCTGACCTATAGCGCTCGTCGATTGTCGGTTAAGATAAGTGTGAAATGTGAAATGTGCTACCAAACAGACAAGCATTGCTTGGTAGTGAAACAGCAAACTACAAAAACAGCTAATATCAATCAATTTCCTCAACAAATTGTTTTTTAACGTGTTACACGAATTTCACCCTATAAAATGAAACAACTTTTATGTATTGTAATTTTAGCAGTTTATTAGTATTTTTATATTCCCAACGTTTCGGATACTATACAGAAACAATAGGGTTTGCAACAGTCCGTCAGTTCACCAGGTGGTAATTGGTGGACCACATCTGGTCACTCTAACGCTAGAGGATTAGCACGTGTGTTCCCGGCCTCCTAATATGAGTATGGTCTTTTTTTAAAGGTTGCCGTATTGGTTTGGGAATACTGCGGGTGGCAGCTGATTCCATTATCGTACGAGACAGGAAATGTCGTAGAAATGAAGATGTAAAATTTTGGACACCAAGGATAGTATTTTAGCCTTTCCTCACAAATGACCACAAAATTGTACATTGTTTGAAATGTCTACGACAAGCAAGTATTCTAATGCTCGCCGATACGGTTAGGGAATCTGTACCCACTATTATTAGTAGTTTTTTAACTTAATATTAAATCCAAAGAATTACAACGTTAAAAATCTTTTTATCTACGATTATTAAAATTGTATTATATTATATATAACAAAAGTATAAGTTTGACATTATATCGTATCGCGGCGTCGTGTGGCGGCCGTAACCCGACCTCCACTGAAACTGTATATTTACGAGTATCCGAAATAAACACACAAAAAACAACTTTCCCCTAACGAAATAATAAAGTATTAAAAATGAAGACACTTTTTAGATATTTATATAAAGATAATCAGTTTAGGTTGCGTTCCTTAAAGAGATTTACATCTTAACAATAACGATTAAGGACCCCTTCACACTAGCGGTTGTCCAGCGTTGGCGTTCCCCACGCGGGCGTCGAGCGGGGGGGCGCGGGAGGCGCTACTTAATGCTCTTCCGGAAAAGCCATTGCTAGACCATTTTTTCTTTGCGGCATTGGAAGTGAAATATAGACCGGATCTTGTGGACCTGGTATCCGCCTTCCAATTCTTCTAAAACTACTGTTTAACTTCTTACGCCAATGCCATTGGTATTCATCCACTTGAACTGTTGGTTGAACCTAAAATAAGTCTTTTACAGTTCACACTTCTATACTCCATGATTATAATATCGAACCCTACAGATATATATTTATTTACCTAATAATAGGTTTCTAGTAAAAAAAATAATGCTTTAATGTCGGCGACCGTAGTAATTCCGAAACATTCGTTTTATATTTAGGAATGTTTTTAAGACACAAACAGCTATTAATGTTTTACGATTTCCGCGGAGAGCCATTCATTAATTCCCGGATTACCATAGACACGGCCGTCCCGTGAGTCGTGACTCGACTCTGTCTCTCGCTGATGTTCAGAACACTATCGACAACCGAATCTTAATCTGTTAATAATAATAATATTTTTCTAGTAATAATACATAATATTATATTACAATGATATAACTATTTGCAAATTTTTTCGCAGCCCTTTGAGATTTGTATGAGCCTGACGTTTCGAAAACTTTATAACAGTCATGGCTACGGGAGGAGGGAGGAGAGTCAACATTGTAATGAACTTCATGACTGTAGATTCGAGAATCTGTTACCTGTGCAAAGACCCTAAACATGACTTACGACTTTTTTTATTCAATATTTTACAATAGCATTTTGGTTTTCACTGAAATAATATTATGGTAGTATCCCACTCCAAATGCGTGCCTTTCTGTTTCCAACACACCAATACGTTTAGATGTAGCTTATAAAGTTTCATAATTTTCAAAAATGATGTGACAGTTCTATCCATATAAAGCTCAATGTTTGGGAGAGCAGTCGTTTATCGTGCGTTATGATGCTGCGCTGGACCACCGACGTCGCTTCCGGATAAACACGCGTGACGGAGACGCGGGACCCGCTGAGTTCCAATCGTCTGTATGTTTGTTTGGTTTGACACTCATTACGGGGAACTGATGGGCGCGGTGGGCCGCTGTGACCTACTTCAAAACAGGTAGTTGGAATTGTTTGTTGTGTCTCATAATAACCCCTTTCCGTTCGTTGAGTTAGGTCTCTTTTAGAGAACACTAAGATGACTGATTAAAAGATTTTAAATTTATGCAACTATTATACACATGAGCTAAATAATAATCGAAAAAATATAATAATAATTGTTAAGAAAGCACTTTTGGACATAACTATTATTACATAATTAAAGTATGTGTTCTCGATTACATTTGGCTCATTCCAGAAGACCGCCTGTTGGAATAATGCTGGTTGATATCAGTCACAAATTCCGCAATCTGTATCTCATATTCCGCTCTCCGTAGTCCGTACTCGGTATTCCGCGCGCGTCGCCCGCATACGATTGAATTACGGAGTATTTGCGGCTGCCTGTAAATGAAACGCCCGTAATCCCATTACAGACGGCCCGGGACCAGACCGTAGCAGACCAGACACTGCAGTGTACAGACAAAGGGTCTGTAGGTATTAACTATTACTTATTATAACTGTTCTGTTACTTATTGTATCTAGTTTTATATCTCCATTTCAACTAATACCTTCTATAACCATTTACAAACGACGATTTTTAATTTACTAACGTCCGGTTTCTGAAACATTGGTTAAAGTGTATGTCAACTAACTTGGCTGTTAATGGCGGTTAACATGCGATTCTAGAGTCAAATTTGACAGCTTTTCATTCTTGTTGTTATGCCAGCTGACAGGCTGGTCTAATTAAATAATTTAACCATGCTTCTAGCAACTCATTTGACATTTAAGAACCGGTTTGCTAGTTGATTAGTTAATTTTTGCGTAGTACGTACCTTTCGGAAACCGGGCGTTAGTGTCTGATCAAAAAGAATAGTTTAATTTTGAGAATCCTAAATTTACTAATATAGGTACCGATATACATATTATAGGTATGTACACATAAATGATTAAAACTTTGTTAACAATCAAAGATTTATTACCCGAAGGTGGTTCTGACATCGGCGGTTAATTCTTCTTTATTTATGATCCCTGGCGGGCAAACTCGTTTTTGGTTCGGGCCTTTTGCAGGGTGGAATATCAGTGCAGCATGACCCTTCGTTTTGGGTCATCGTTAAAGGTATATATCTATCTCCATGTCCCTCCGTAGCCGGACATAAATGCTATAGTTATTATATAAAACAGCTGAAGATATAGCCCACATACAAACTAATTACATACAACTTAATGAAACCCAGGGACAGTCCTGCGAAGTGCGATATATCTTGTAATGTATATTGGGTTTCCCGACTCCTCTTAGTTTCCCGAACTTTTTGCGCTAGGATAAATTGGGTGATTGTGCAATTAAACAATATTTATTTATTATATTATGTACTACGTGGATGTTGTATTATTTTATGTTGAATAATTAATTAAACTTTGGTTATAGCATATTCGTGTCAATAAAGTTAATTTTAAATGAAAAGCCAAAAACTTTAGAAAAAATAGGATTTTTTTACATCGGTAAATCTGAGCTAACGCGGGCGGAGCTGCGGTAAAAACAGCTAGTACTTAGTACTTAAACTGATGGTCACATTCCACAAATATACCACCAATTTTTAGTATCCAAAGTACATTTAATAATTCAGGCTAAATCTAGCCTGTAGCCTGTAGGAGAGTATCCCGCATACACATGTTTACATAAGCCTGGAACATAATAACTAATATTATAAAATATTTAAAGGCGTAAAATGCCAGCTTTATTAATATCACTACATATTATAAAACAAAGTCGCTTTTTCTGTCCCTATATCCCTTTGTACGCTTAAATCTTTAAAACTACGCAACGGATTTTGATGCGGTTTTCTTTAGTCGATAGGACAATTCAAGAGGAAGGTTTATGTACATAATTTATTAAGTTTTTATATACATTGGCTAAGATATAACAATAATTGTTGGAGGTGTCGGAAAAAAATTGGCCGTCTGGGAGTTTCCAACGAAAACGCTGCCTAAACCCTTTGAGATATATCAAAATAATGTATGGTGGAATTGTGTGTCTTAAATAGGTCTACAAAAAAGTCCGCGATGGTATATATCTATCTCTTAGGGATATCATACTATATCCATTTAATACTTAAAATAAATGGGCATTTATAACGCGATAATTTGAAAGTTATTCACACAAATACGGTATGAATCCTTATCATTTTAAATTAGTTAATTAGCTGGAGCACTTAATAAAGATTATTTTTACCCTTTACATCATGCAAATTAAATGAATACTTTAGAAGATATGGCGATATCAAAATAATACGCAAAAAAATAAACCGTGTTGCCGTGATTTGAGAGGGCAGTGTAATATGTAATAGTATCCTAAATAGTAAATATGCATGCAGAAAGTCTGCGAAGGAATATAATATGTCTTTATATTCAAGATACCATATTATATCCATTTTAATACAAAAACTTAGTCATTATTGAAATGGAAAATGATCGTCATCAAACATGATAAATCCGTAAACCTAAGTTCACGCGGGCGAAGCTGCGGGTAACAGCTAGTAATATTATAAGCATATAATTTATATTGATGGCTCGCAGCGATACATTAACATTCCATTTATTAATAGCAACGCTAGTTATGAACTATGTAATTAATATTGTACCATAAGGTGAAAGCTATTTTAGACTTATACTTTGTAAACCTTAATATACCAACGGGAGCTTATTATCTAGCTAATAGCTACTATTCTCAGTTTTGCTCCCTGTGATTGCTTACTTCATAATATTTGGACTTCCAAATATATTTGTTTTATATCTCTGAACATCATCGATCGAATCAAAATCGATAATATTATTGAATAGCGATCCTCGTACTCCGGACGGTCGGGCCTCATGTCGTATTCAATCAAATCAAATCAAATCAAATAATATTTATTTCGTAGGCAAATTACATAGCACTTGAAACATCAACTTTTTTTATAAGCTAATGCTAGATTCGCAAAGTAGCAGTTTTCCTCAGAGAAGAATCTAGCAAGAAACTGTAGGATTGCTCTTTTTAAAATATAGTTTTACAATTTTTGTAAATATATCTAAATAACAACATACTAATATACATAAATAATACAAACATGCTAGTTACATAAATTAATTCACATTTGCCTAAAATAAATACTTATATCACTCTGCACTACGTAGGTAGACCGTACTAAAACAAATTATTTCTATTTATTCATAAAACCTGTCTATATAATACATAATATTATGTTCAGTGTGGTGGTGCGTTGTTTCGTGGTTGATACATAAAAAGCCTAGTGCAGAAAACATTTTAAATTTCATAAATTTTCTCCTTTAATGGTCGTGTCACGAGCGAGACCCGGCCGGATAGGGCTCCGGCTGTCGGAGCCGGTCGTAGCCCACATTGCCCCAGCAATATCATTACCGCGAAAAAACGTGCGAGATAACATCTGCAATTACAGCCCCGAGGCCTCGGTGGTGCTCGTTATGTTTATACGCTTCATGTAGGCTTTTATTACATTGTAAGTTTCAACTAGCTTCTAGAGTACTTAATAAAATTAATCTACAAAGCTTATTTTGTATATATATCTCTATATACGATCCTTATTCCGTTTCCTATCCGTCGGTCAAACCAACAAACTACAGGTCAGTACCGAGACACCGAATCATAATATTATGTCGCAGCAGTTTTACTAAACATTTATTACGCGATTTAAACACGGGCTTGTAGCTCTGTTTTTTTTTTTTTGTAAGTAATAGTACACCATTATATTATTTGTCTTTCAGTTATCATATCGAAATGTCATCTATACCCCTGTTAATTATGAGACTTTATAAAATCTCTACTATATTGTTTTGTGGAAATGTAAAAATATCCAAGATTTATATGTAAAAATTCTGTAAGATACGGAACAACTTAATACTTTTTATAATATGTTAGTGTAAAAATGGCAAGCATCTCAGGGAAAATTTAGTAAGCGCCCTTCCAAACCTTTAACGGTGAAAATACAGTTATTCGCAGTATCATGTTATAACGCGCGGTGTTACTTGCTACCGGTTTTTTATTGCCTCTATACTTTTATTATGAATTATAATTCATCATGGCTGACCCGTCTGATCCGCTGGCAGGAGAAGACGTTTTAATATTCCAATGAAATGAACAATTCCAGTAATAACATCCATATCCATAAACCATTATTACAACATAAAGTTTATGTCGGTATTCGATTGCTTGGCACAGACATAATTTTATATGCTATAGTGGATTAAACCGGCCTGATCATTATTGTATACCTCTTTATAATATAATATTATACTCCATCTGTGCTTGTGTTAAATTGCTCCTAAATAAGTGAAACAATTTTAGTGAAGGCTTTTGTGTATTTAAATAGATTCGAGAGTGGTTAAAATTCATATTTCTGTCATTTACGAAATGTTTGATAGATAGATAGATAGATAAACTTTTTATTCACCATTCCACATTACACATACAAATTAAACAAAAAAGAAAACAAAAACTAAATCTAAGGAACAAAAAAATAATAAATCTTAACAATGCTAATAAGATCACATTAAAATACAGAGTATGTGTGCTGCAGAATCGCAAAAAGGTAAGTGACTCAGTACTAAAAGATCAATCCGAAGAAAGATCGAGTGTTTGGTCGTCTTGTCTTGTCTTGTCTTGTTCCGTCTGCTGATGATGCGAGACACCTCAGGACAGCAGCTCAAGGCATCCGCGGTTGTAGTGGTGTACTATTCTTATTCAAAAAATTAAGACTTATATGGTTTTCTCATGGATACCATCATCAGAACTGGACTAGATTAAAATGGGACCACATGGGGAGCATCAGCTTTCTAATAAAAAAAGAATCATCAAAATCGATTCTCCCAGTCAAAAGTTATGCGGTAACAATTATAAAAAAAAAAAAAAACATACAGTCGAATTGATAACCTCCTCTTTTTTTGAAGTCGGTTAAAAAAAACATAACATCATATTTTTCTTAGTATTTCAACACGAAATAAAAAATATATATTCCCTGTAAATCAAATAATTCATAGTACACAGTACTTACGATACCAGATCATACATTTACCTAAGAGATTTAATACCACAGCGAGTATAGCTCGTAGTTCGCTCTCCGACGTAACTTCTGTGTAATCGGTAAATTACAGGAAACGGTAAGATAAATATTGCCTGTGAAGGTGCTATTAAGACGTTGCTCGTTCCGAGGAACCGACCTGCACTAGCGTGGCGTACTATTGCTGGGTACAGTACAGACTAATTATCTTAGTAAATTACGAGATCATTCACTAGAATGATCACCGCGCAGTGGCCGGTCCGTGTTCGATGCTAGTGGCAAGGGAACATCTTGGTCGCCTCGTTGTTCGACGACACCATATTGCCAGATTCGGGTCTAGGCGGCAGAGTGCCGAACTAAATATAAATCAACAGACTAACGTTTGATCAAATGGCTGCATTATGTTCAAGCCTAGATGCTAGGTTGTTGAATGAAAGGCTAATTAAGTTGGCTGTGACATGACTAGTGCATGCAGTTTTGCTAACGGTAACAAGGTCTTTATCAGAGAATCTTGTTGTCGATTACGACCGGGTCAAACAACAAACGGACGTAGGTATTATTTAGGACTTTTTAAATGTTTGCTTCTTTGCATTGGGTTTTTTAATTCTAGATTCTAGTGCTGAGTTTTTACAATGACGTTCCAGAATATGCAAAATCAAACTATACTTGATGTATATAACAAATATTTTCTATTTTTGAATTTTAATGACTGAATAGGTAATAAATCTATTGATATTTGCAGTCATGTGAGTGGGATGTGATCATTTGTCTGTGATTATGATCACGCTGCTATAAATATCCTGCACCAACCCCCACACCCGGCGTGGGAGGATATCCACCATTGTTAGCGATGGATTGTTTGATTATGGATAATTAATAATCGTCGTCACATAGGTATAGAATATTGGTATATGCATATTGCATACTAGTTTACCAATGTGAAATTACCCACATACAAATATAGGGTTTACTCAATGAAGGTCAATTGAGCGAGTGCTGTCTTTGCTATAGGAGCCTACGTTTTGAATATGTTTAAAGTATGACAGAATAATCTCGCTTTTTACATCATAATACTGACTATTTATATTTGAGTAACTTAATCCCGCGGTCGGTGATAATATAATGAAATTTAAATACTTTATATTAAAGTACACTCGAAACTCCTCACCGAGTCGGTCTCGAGTGACAGAACATAATATGAATTTACGTCGTTTACCCAAATGAAGGCGAGGCGAGGCACGCGCCACTTTTAATGTTTGTGCTCAGACTCCAGCGGGTCCAACCGCTTTTCAATGTTAATGAGGGTAATAAAAGCGTGAAGAATATTCTTTGACAATCTCATAATAGGTTGATGAGCTAGTAGCTAGTAGTTGTTAGATGCTCCTATCTATAACTTTCAATATTTTTTTATTACTTAATCAGCATCGATTCATCATCATCATCATCATCATAATCGGCCTTTATCCGTCCACTGCTGAACATAGGCCTCCCTCAATGAACGACAAGACGAACGATCTGCCACTCGCATCCAACACTGACCTGCCACTGCACGGAGATCGTCTTCCCACCTGGTTGATGGTCGACCAACACTTCGTTTACCCAAACGCGGCCTCCACTCCTGAACCTTAATCATTAACTTATCTCAATATATTAGACGATGGCTACGAAGGGTAACAAAATACTCAATTTTGATCCTAGGGAATTTTGCATTACAAAGTTCCGTATTTATTGTAGTACGTCCATGCCCAGTAGCTAAGGGATGGACGGACCAGCTGATAATGATTATGGTGATGATAGTGGTGGTGATAGTAGTGGTGATGAGGAGTACATGTGTGGCGCTGTTGGTTCGCAGGCGGAGGAGCTCAACGCGCTGGTGGGCGATGCGTTCCGGATGGCGTTCGCGTCGCAGCTGCAGCCCTCCGCGCCGCTCTGGGTAAGCCACCGCCTTGGATACTTAATAACAGGGAAATTACACTCGGATTACAAAATATACTAATACATTGCATGTTAATATGGAGTATTAAAATAAGAAACACCATACGGACCGAACGGACAGGTTTGATTAAATTATTAATAAAAAAATGTGACAAATAAATTATTATAATAGAATTAGCTATAAGATATAGCCGTATCTATACACCCATATATAAGATATTATATTATATTTAGGCGTTGCTACACCTTTTGCAGATTATCTTTTGTTCAATAAAGTGTAGTATTTTATTTGGTTCTATTATATTATAGTCGTATAGTTCTCGGAAATCATTTAATTTAAAGACATTTTTGTGCTGCATATATTATTCATACACCACATAGACATCGGCTAAGAATAAACGCATTACCTATTTTCGTTGAATCACACGCGAGTGATTGTTTGGAAAGTCTTATGGTGATGATGATGATGATTGTTTGATAAGTCTCAGTGTAATGTTTTCCCTCTGTAATGTTTAAAGACGTAACATAAATCGTAAACTCAATCAGTAAATCAGTAAAATGATGTCATTTAAATTTTACATTACTCGTTAGTCTACACACACAAACTAAACTGCTAATAGACCGCTACTTACAACTATTACACCTTACTAATTGCGGAGGTTTAAATTTATGATATGTAATATACAAGTGGTCAAACAAATACGGCCGGGAAGCTCCTGTGCAGCGACCGGCCACCGCCAACCGTTCAGCGATGAATTACTATCGTCTCCTACCAGACAGTCATTATAAGTTTTAAAGAATTTATTCTCATAAAGAATACAATATCCACTTACACGAGAACAAGATAACAATTATACTTATTTATAACAGTACAGTTCGAACATAATTATTTATTATTTTATGAAGTCTTTTGCAATACAAACTTTACTACTGTTAGGTTAGAAATACATATTAAGATATTAATTAACAATTTTTAATTACATGTTTTGTTAAAAAATGTTCGAAGCTATTGAATGAATTTATGTTTTTGATATTGTTGGGTAAGCTATTATAAAGTTTTGCTCCTTCAAATGTGATGCTCGATGCAAAATTAGTACGTATTTTTGGTAAAACTAGTAGATTTGTCTGTCGATTACTTCTATTATTTATTTGTGATTTTACAACAAAAGATAATTCACTTTTAATTTTGCCGTCGATTATTTTTATAATTAAGATACAAGTACTATAGACGTAAAGCTGCTTTATGTTGTGACAGTCATTATATTATATTACCTCCTTCACTACTCATATCGCTCTAACGTATTCGTTTATTTAAACTATCGGCTACCCACGGCTCCACTCGTATACTTCACATTCCCGTGAGAGTACTGTGATAATATAGCCTACTTTACATATTGGTAAAATAATTTAAAAATTCTTTAAGGCTGGTAACTTACATCATTCAAAATAATGTATGTTATGCTCTAAAATATTAAAGTATAAAATAATAAAGACAAATATATAGAAGTGGCAATTTCAAAACCTAGTTTGAAATTGCCACTATTATTATAATGCAACAAATTTACGGATTTTATCACGGTTGATTAGGTTTCTACAAGCCACTATTGACTCTTTCATGTTCCTCCCGTGAAACAGCTGTGCTGTCGTTCAGAGAAAAGAGTGAGACAGGCAGCCTCAGGAGAGGCAGTACATAGATGGGATGAACTCGAACACTTGCCATCAGGTGGCACGTCTGCCAATTTACCCATCCAAGAAACTTTTAAACGTCCAGAAAGTCACATCAAAAAACAGAAGGCTGTGTATATTTTATATTTGTGTCCTTCACGGTCGATTAGGTGTTAGGGGTGAGTGGACCCATGACACACGCACACCATCTTACTAAACCCTGACTAAAAAAAGATTTTTTAGCAGTTGCAGACGATTACAGCTAAAATATTTTAAGTGATTATGATGTTAGTGAAAGTATGGCTGAAGTAAAAAATTCGGTACAACTCCATTAAAAATACAATTTATTATATAACAATTAGCATACCTTGTAAATTCTGTTCCCATGTCGTACAAAACGTAAACTCTTGAGTTATTATTATAATAGAAACGTACTAAGCACTGTTCACTTGAAAGTATTCTTAAAGTAATTATAGTTTTAGCATTCATAATCGGTGGAGTGGCGTTCCCACGGGGGCGGTTATAGGTCCTTTCTTGTTTCTTGTATTTACCTTTGAAATATTTAATTATGTGGAGATGTTTTACAGAATTACTTTAATTGCAATAATGGCAATGATCTGTTCTTCTGGCTCGTATTTTATTTAAGACAAGTCCTGTTACTGACTGCAGCTTTTTTGCTTGCACACAATCATTAGCAAAGACTAATATGCAGTAAATTTAAGTCTCTGAAATTCTAATTAAAACAAAACGAAAATTATAATATTAACGATAAGACCAACAAAAGAAGAACCAATAGTTCAAGAGCATCATAATAATAATATTTTTTAAATTAGACTCGCTCAAAATATTCAATAATATTATATTCATCTGTATATTTTATGAATATTTCTCAGAAGCACTTAATAGACATAATCTGATATTTTGTTTTTAAATTACATACGAGTATTATAATATCTAATCTATAATTAATTATCTGCTATACTAAATTTGCTAGACGCAGTCGTATTTCACACAAAATTGAGAAACGCTGTAGAACTGATAGTTGGTAAAGCATACGACCACGGCTTCCTGTGGGCTTTTGCCCCCTCTTTTTATAAGATGGATACAAAGAGTCTCTTCGGCTCAATTCACTTCGCCCAAGGTGTTGGGGTCACTTTGGGCTCTGGTCACCACCACGACAAGGCCTGAACCATGGTGGGGAATGGTAGTCACCTAACTTACTATATTAGTAACTTAAGAGATAAAAAAGTGTCCAAATAACAGGCACTAGAAGTTCAGATTGAACGTATGAACGTAAAAGGTGTCTATAGTAACAAATTTTTCTTATTTCTTCGGTGTAAGAATATTATTTATGTATTCGCTCGCTTGATCTTTAGTAACATGATTTTCAATAAACTTAAAACGTATCTTAAGTCGATACGGGTAGAATGATTTGTGATTCACAACAACGGGACTACAACTTGTTAGAGTGGGACGAATTTATACAAGTGTAATTGGCTAGCGAGGGAGAGAGCGCGAGTCACGCAGATTGCCGTGCGAAAGGACAATAAGGCATAAGTTAGGGGACGAATTTAATTACCGGAAACGGGAATGTCGTAGAAAGTGTTTCGCCGAGGCCCGAGCTGTGCACGCGCGTGGGGTTCCGTAACACGTAGTAGTTTACTCCTATAAGTACTATAAACAAATTAACCCAGGATCACACACAACATGACGGGGCTGCTCTGGTACTGGAAAAGATCTTTCTATTACATTTTATCAAAAAGATTTATCGTTATTGCAATTATATCGCAAACATAAATTACGTTTATATTTTGTTGAATTGTATGTTTTTTAGCGTTCGATTAATATATCATCGAGGTATCAATTCAACATTTTCGGAACCTGTATCCTTAATCCAATTATTAATGAAAAATATTGCTTAATAATATATAAAATCGCTTCCTAATTATAAATAAGGGATGTTTAGAGTTCATCATTCTCTATATGACTTGTTATAAATAGTATTATTATAATTTAGGAACCGATTATCCTTATAAACCATCGTACGGAACCCAGTAGCGGTGGTCTGGCGCGCGCTTGGCCGCGTGTAATTAGTGTAAGAGCGTAACACTATGCTGCGTCCTTGCGTCCAATATGCTAATGCACTGCGCTGCCGATGCTTTTACTGCCGCTGGATTTATGTCGCTCATGCACTCGGTTGAGGTCGCCGGAACTTTTAAGAAACTGTACTTTAAAACAATTAATTAATTACACCTTAAAGACAGGTCGAAAACGAAAAGACGGATGCGGCCCATATTCATCATCATCTTTACTAACCTTTTCTTTTCCTGCAGTACAACAGACCTCTTGAACGCCGTAAGCTGTTTTCGGCCACTTAGATAGGTATTTGTCCTAAATTCCTTCTGCTTTGATTAATTTTCAAATCAACTCAATAATATCGTTATACAGTTGTTTTATCTACACACCACAGAACATATTATTTGATAAGTACCTAAATAACTTGCATTCGTGTATATTGAAAATGTTAATTATAAAATAGTGTGTCAACTGGGAGTAAGTATAAAAATATTTCGATAACATTTATTAACTTAATTTCTTACATGTAAGGAATTTAATAAAATCATGTTTAAATATAATAACATGGAATCCGTTTAAGTTGATCGGAGTAAAAATAGCAAACGTTACCGTTTTGTTACACGAACCGTTTAACGGGTTATGTCACTTATGAATTATGACCTCTAATGTAGTTAAAAATATTGATATATAAGCATACTTGAAACATAATATATAATATGTACGCGATCATTTCACTGACGGACATAGTTATCATTATCTTATTCAGAGCCCAACCACACTGATATAGTAACACACTATCTTCTCTATATTCAAAACCTAGATGTCTTTGCTTTTTTTCTTACTTTTGCATTAATAACATAGTATTGCTGAAGCGAGCTGAAGATCTATCGTATGAGCGAATATAATCCACTATTATACTCACTTTATTGAGGTTAGTTCTGAATCTGCGACGGTCTGGTCTCATAAGCCCAACGTCCAGACTAAAAAGAAGGTCTAGAGCTTTCGATCGAGCTTCGATAAGGTTTATTGTGAGCTGACGGCGGGCTCAAGTATCGAGCGGACGCGCCTTATTTCACTGGTGAAAGAGTTTATAATATCAATAAGACTTACACTGAAGGTTAAAGTTCATAGGACGATGCGATACACGATGCTAAGTTATGGTCTGACTTGAGTGACTTCAAATGGCAGGACATCGTGTATGATGTCCAGAATTGATGAAAACAAATCTGCTGATTATATTATGTTTACGATATGCTAAGGTATCAGAACAATACCATATACATATGTGGTATAACTATACAGACTTTTGAGGGCCGCTTGGTCCGGTTGTCAGGCATCTGGTCACTTTATGTTACGATATAGTTTGATGATGAATGTCATAGATGTGTGTGTACCTAAGTATTTATATAAATTTATTTCCGTTTCTAGTGCCCGTAACACAAGTTCTTACGAGCTTACCACGAGGCTAGGTTAACGTGTTGTGAATGTTGAATAATATTTATTATTGACTAGCTGTATCCTGAAATTCATCGGAATGAAAGTTGCTCAAAAACTTTGATAAAGATAACTACTTGATCGAATCCATAGTTTACGAATTACGATTGACACCGGCAAATACTCGTAGTAATTATTGTTTTCAAGTCATAGTTTCCGAGATATCGAGCAAGACCTTTGTTCAATAATGCGCTTGAAGCTCCTCCCGGATCTGCCGACATATTAATAATTAATTTACTTATTTTAATAATTAACCTTAGTAATATTGGTCCACCAACTAAAACGGATAACATGGTTCACATATCATTTTAAATACATATTTGTTTATCCCACTATAATACATGTGAGGTAGTAGTAAGAGGCCCGAGCACTCGCACTACTCGCGGGCAGCGCAGGTGTGTTGTCCCCGGTGGCTGGTAGGAGCTAGTTTTGTCCCTATCTCGCATGTTTGATCTATTACTACTTACTACAACTAAGTTATTTATAGCACCTACCTAATAATTTATTTATCCTAAATTTTAAATTTACTTTTAAAATTATCCAACGTTTTTATGCTTTGATTATAATATTCTCTATGAGTATAATATTATACAAGTAAATCCTTCTCAATTGTATGCAGTTTTAAGATGAAGAACACTTTTTTGCTTTAAGCTGAGATGAACGAGTACCGACGAATCACTCCAATCGATTTTTGCGTTGATGCGCGATATCATGGTGAACGCATCGTTGGTCAATAACGCACCGGCAACGCCTCTCCAACGCAATCTGTAACGCATCGGGTTACACCACCTGTAGTTACCACGTAAATGCAAAACGATGGAAGTTTGTTGTTCACTAACAAATAATAAATATATAATCTAGTATTTTAGGGATATTAAGCTTATAGCCGATAAAGAATTATTAGTGTTAGGTATATAGTAAGCTAAACGGTGAATTGTATTGTTTATTAGTTCTATTTCGAATTGTTTCCACCTATTATGTTTTCACCTGTCGAGTATGGCTACCTGTCAGGTACTATTATAGTAGGATACTTATATGGATATTATGACAATATTTGCTCTTTATTGTAAGCTGTTTGGTGGCCTTTGCGGATAGGAATTCAGTACATTTTGACATCTGAATACCAGTTTAAGACAGGTGCAATTCATGGAACTAGACAGAAGAATTACTTAAATAAATAAATACCATAAATAATTTTATTATAATGAAAATAAAACTTAAACCTATCAATACGTCCTATATTCTAACTAGTTCGCAATATAACAAAAAAACATTTTAATTAAAAAGAGGTTCATAATGATTTTCGCGAGGAAAATTTGTTACAGACTATCGCAAATCTATTTTAAAATCGTGTCATTTCCCCGAGTATTCCGTCTCAGAAAAATTTTTCCTTTAAAATAAATATCCTCTTTCCTCAATAATCGAACTATTAAGTACAAAAAGAGATTAAATCAGATTTTCAATTTACCTACAACTCCCAAGATTAGTGCGCTGATACCACTTGCACTTGTATAAATTTGTTATGTCTAGTTGTCGTCATGAGGTATTTCTACAAAAACACACAAACATCAACATCTAAACACACACATAGTACACACAGTACACACACACCACACACACACACACACACACACACACACACACACACACACACACACACACGCACACGCGCGCGCACACACACATACACACACACACACACACACACACACACACACACACACACACACACACACACACACACACACACACACACAAGCACCAGAAGGCTGAGGAAATGCGATACGCAACACCAACTTGTTTTACCATTTTACAACTCGTTTTATATTATAATATTAATTAACAGTAATCACTGATTATATTGTAGTTGTTGCTTTTGAAGCATTACTTTTGTTAATAATATAAACACACTACTAATATTATAAATGTGAAAGTAGCTCTTTCAGATAGGTATAGCAAAATAATGTCTAATGCTCGAAGTCGGAAAAATTTAAGCCGCTTGGAAGCTTACATTAAAAACGCTGGCTTATTTCATTTAAACATATTACAAAAAATGAAGTACGAAAATGATCATTATTAGTCTGGATTCGTCCGTAAATACTTACGAGTTAACGCGGGCGAAGCTGCGGGCAGCAGCCAGTGAACTATAAGTAACGATTGCGTTTAATTAAAATGGAACAAAATCTGTAAAAGTTTTTTATAATGACTGAATTTCGCATAAACATAAGAAAACTATTGTGTTTAAAGTTGCTTTATGAAAAAAAAAATATTTCCCCGACTAATATTAAAATAGATCTTCAGAAACATTTCCTTTATTACAATTTACAGCATGTAAGCCCGAAGTTTTTAATACATTGCTGCATCGTCACGGGGGGACAAAATATTACAGGAAGGTAATATTATAGTCTATTGTGAAACTATACTGTAGCAATTTATCATCTCCAATATTACCCACAGAAATTAAATATTTCTATGATTGTACCACACGTCAACCGGCCGGCCGATAGCGCGCGCCTGCGACCGACGGCCCGCGTCGCACCGACCCTGATAGCCACATACCCGGACAAATTTTCAGTTATTATAACAAAGGGCTCCCCGTTTCAATCAGAGAAGTAAAACAGTCAGTCTGACTATGCATGGGTAGCCGTAACTTACCGGCACGTGAAGCAAGGGCCATCGCGTGCCGAGCGCGCGTAGCTCACGCCGAAGGACGAAACGACAGCCGAGCACTAGGTGCAGGGCTGACAGTGTTTTATACAGCCGTAACAAGTAACACAACTAAAGCAATAATATAAAAGGAATTCATATTATTTGATATAATTTTAATATTACTCATTATAATGAAACAACTTTTGTGGATTTCATCGCGGCCTTACAAGTTTTTTACATGCCCTACGCTGTCGCGTAGTCGCGGGAGAACCATGGCTGCTTTGGTTGGTTGTTTGATGTTTCATTATATCAAAGAATTCCGTTTTTCCGTGTCCGAAGGGTAAGACAGGAACCCTATTACTATGTTTCCGCTATTCGTCTGTCCGTCCGTCCATCTGTTACATGACTGTAGTCTATATCTTATGAACTGTGATAGCCATTAGCTTTAAAATTAAACATATAGGGGGTCCCATACAAAAGTAGTGTAGGGGCCGGGCGATATATATCAATTGGTACACCGTACAGTATTAAATCAGAGGAGCTACCCGAGCTAACAATCAATAACAATTCAACCATCCCATCACTAGATGACACTTTTATTTTAAATATCAATAGCCGTATATTACTTTTTTTGACAAAACAGATTAATTTTTTGTTAAGTGCCTACAGTTGTATATACGAGTATAATGGTACAGAACTCATTGTGAGACAGTTCGACACTCACTTGATCGGTCTTTTAAATCACTGAATCTCAATGACTGATCCTTACATAATAAATAACAAAATGCCGCTAAACAATCTTCACTGTTGTCAATTGTTCTTACCAAAAAAAAAACGTATTAATGTAACAGAGGTATAGTACATAATCATATACCTCATATGTAATATATGTTATATTATATACTTTAGGAATAGTAGGGAAGCACCTGTCAGCCCTGACACCAGGGCTGCGACGTACCGCGCGCCGCCCCCCGCCGCCCGCCGCCCGCCGCGCTCGCGCTTTATTACAATAATTTACAGCCGTCGCGTGAATACCTCTCGTATTGTTTTACCAGACAGCAATATCGAATATCGGTCTCTAGCTATTTTACAAAAATACCTATTATGTTTCATATTTGGACGATCACGCCATTGACCGATTTGAATCTACTGTAAAAATTATTACTCCTTGCCAAACCATTACATCTATCTTCTACTTTATGGGTACTTACACATTAGGCTGTTATATATTGTATTGATTTGGTGATATATAAATATTATATAAAGTTGTCGATAGTGTGTGTGTGCGTGCGTATTGTTTAGGGAACGTGGTCGGTGCACATTCCAGCGCCGGAATGCACCGGGGCTGATCTATAGACCGGCTCGCCAGTGAAACGGAACGCATCGGCCGCCACACACTATAGCGGATAGCCTTACCTTACATTACTAAGGCCAGAACTATTACGGGAAACAGATAAACGTATTTTCACTTTTTAAAACGACGGGTCCCTTTTAGTTTTCTAATGATTTATAAGATTAAACTTATAAAAATAAACAAAAAGTTGAACAACTTTTTTGGACGAGGTTTTGGTCACACTAGAATAAGATTTATTTAGAGTAGGTAACATAAATATAGCATCATACAAAGTTGTATGTTGTTATACGTATGATGACACGTGTTATGGCGCCGTTATCAAATCACGTCTCAGTCAACACACGAGCTCGTCCTCGGGCTAGCTACAGATGAACTCGTTTCGGTGCACGGTTCACTTTCTAGAAGGCTCGTTTCCCTATTTACCTACATAAAATAGCCTGTAGCGTATAGTATGCGCGTGCCCGAGGAGCGGAGCGCGTGTCAGTAAATTATAGGTGGTGGCGAATCGACTAACTGTTTCGTGTGTTATGGTGGTATTGGTGGGCGGACCGGCCGCGCATATCGCACCAGACTCCACCTCGAGCTCAAACACAAATATACACGACCGCTGCTCAGCTATAAAATAACTATAAGAGGATCACTTCATTAGATGAGACTACATGATAACTCAGATTTTTAAGTTTTAGTTAATTCACGCCTCAAAATTACATAAACTTTTTTCCTATAGCTAGAATCACTGTAAAGAAATGGAGCTCTCATAAGTAATTTTGTAAAATTATTGCCATTATAATTTTATGTAAGTACTAGCGGACCCGGCAGACTTCGTTCTGCCACAAAGATCTGGTATGTGGCAGTTTTTTGTTCCTACCTTTTGAAGAATAAAACAAAATACTAATCTTTTATTTTCGGTTTGAGCTATGCTAATGGCCCTGGTGGCCGTAATGCTTCATCGGGTGTGAGGTGAGCCAGTTGGCTTCACCCTGTGATGCGAAAAAATGGGGAGGGGGGGGGGCTCCGCCAGCCGTGCAGTGTGACTTCCTCGGCTTCATGGCGTCGGGTTTGTTCCTGTGGCGAGGCATGCCTTACCACCATCGCATCTTCAATAGTCGGCGCGAAAAGTTCTTCTGAACGAAACTGTCACCCTGGTGATAGGGCAGTTTGGGGTTTAGCTCGGGTGGCCAAAGGATCTTGGCTTCCACGAACTCTGACCTCTTCACCTGGTTAATGGCCGACCAACACTTAGTCTGTCTAAACGCGGCCTCCACTCTTGAACCTTATTGACCCATCGGCCATCTGTTCTTCTGAGTGTGTGACCAGCCCATATTTGCCACTGGATATTCTTCGCATGATATCGGTAACTTTAGTAATCTGGAGGAGGACTTCGTTTCAAATCCTATCTGCCAAAGAAACACCCAGCATTGCACGCTACATAGCACGTTGAGCTATGGAAAAAATTACGGACCAGTCGTAATTAAGAGGCCACATTTCGGCCCCGTAGGTCATCACGGAGAGAACGCATTGGTTGAAGGCTTTCATCTTTAAACTCTACGGTATAGACGACGTGAGAATATGGTGAAGCTTCCTATATGCTGCCCACCCTAATTGAATCCTCCTATCAGCTTGCCTCTTGAAGTTATGTCGACCTAGCTGCAAGGTATAACCAAGGTAGACATACTCTTGCACGGCCCTTGCACAGTATGCCATCGACGTTAACTGACCTATAAAGGAGAACATGTTCGTTGAACATGACTTTCGTGTTGTCCAAGTTCATCCTAAGGCCCACACGTCGGGAGGATTCGTTTAGACTGTGCAGTATCTCCTGCAAACCCTCCAGTGACTTCGCCAAAATAAGTTTATCGTTGGCGAAATGAAGGTGTGAGAGATACTCGCCATTAATGTTTATGCCACATCCTGCCCAATTTAAAGTCTTGAAGACGTCCTCCAAAGCATTCGTGAACAGTTTCGGTGTTCGCGATATTATCACCTTTTTTGAGTTTCTGGACACGACATTAGACCCATTGTTATGATAGAATAAATGAAATTCCGACTTTGCGCGGGTGAAATTTGATTTACAATGTAAGATGTAGAGACTTCATCAGAATCAATTGGAATTTTAAATCTCGAGTGGTCTGTTCTACCGCCATCTAAAAATTTGATGCAATCCCAGTAAATGCTATAGGCAGGCATATTATGTTTTCAGATCTTAGAATGTATAATAGTTGTAAATACAAAATTTTTTCCAGTTCCTCTTGGGCCGTCAAGGTGGAACAGAATGTATACCTATAAATTCTCCTGATATAGTACCTATAAATTCTCCTGATCATATTATTTCTTTGTCTAAATAATCCCTTTCGCAATACAATACAAAACAAAACTTGATACTGGCAAATAGTAAATACTCCTTGCCATAAATGAAGGAAGAAAAGCGTATTAAAAAAAAGTAGATCATGTCGCCCGTTATCATTGACAGTGATAATATGCAATTATGTCATTGTATTTTAATGGACTGCAATATTTTTTCTGTCAACACTATTAGGATTTAACAAAATACTCGACAATCCAAATTTTGGGGATATATGTTGTCGACTCGAAACCTTTGGTTTTTTTATGTTTTATTATTTAGGTAACTTTTAGATTGAGTCTACGACGAAATTATTAATATGATATAGCTTAGACAACAATGAGTGTTTGTAATCTAATATGAGCTTTATATAATAGCGATAAAGTTCAGATTGACTCTACATTTTAGTTAGGAAACGTTTGTATGGAAAAAATAAAAGGGCTGTTCTTAGGGCTTTCCCGGCAATTATTCGATTTTTTTTCGCCGGAACATCCATCCTTGGACTTCAGCGATTATTTTAAAAAAAGAATTGGCCAAATTGGTTCAGGCGTTGTTGAGTTATCCGCTTACCAACACATTTTGCGATTAATTTATATATATAAGATAGTATAGCCATGAATATGAATTAATTTATTTTGTGATTAAAATGAAATAACTTTTTACTGATTTTATCGCGGCTTATTGTGATATTCAGATTTCGGGCGTTTCGGATACTGTACAGCAAACCATGATCATGAAAGGTCTGAGGTGTCAGACGTCGTAGCGTTAGCTGTAAAGTATCCAAAACATCCGGACATGTGAAATTAAAAACAAACCGCGATAAAATCTTTAAAGTTATTTCATTATAGTAAGTGAAATTCGCGTAAACATTAGAAAGCTATGAATAACGTAGAAGTGATGGTTACAAAACGTGTTTCTTCTGTAGTGAAACAATATCCTACCCCAATTAAAGAAGAATTTATGTAACATGACAGTGTTATCAATTTACACATTTTCTGTTCAATAACATTGTAAAGCTATTGCAGCCAGATATCAATGTTATACAAATGATTGGTTTTTAAGCGGCACAAACTAGAAGAAAAGTAAATTGGCGGTCGGTGTTCCGCCGACTCCTGTGCCCAATAAGAGGCTTACAGGATCCGAAAATTACCTCGACGTACCGCGCATTCCGGAGCGCTCCGACTTTACGACGGGAAGCGCCGACAATCTCAGAGTACAAAAATACTTCCCCCTTTGTATTGCTTCGAATAAAACCTTATCAAATGCCCCTAAGATCTATTTTACTTTGCTATTAATTAAGGGAAATAAATGTGTATTGTACCGAGGAAGAGAATTAAACAAAATATAACTTGGCAGGAGATTTTTTTTTTACAATGTTAAGGCCGATTGTTCAAAATTGCTTACCATCCATGATATCTCCTGAAACATTTGTTGACTTTTATGCTTTAAATTTCGGAAACTCGTCTTTTCTGAAAGGATAGTTCACAAAAAGTGCCTGTTTTATTTCCAAACATTTGTTGAATAATTATTAACGGAGTATTGTTGGAATGTTCCAGAGCAAAGAGTTAAGCGGTGGCTCGTGTAACCGCATCCCCGACTCGCTGCCCGGCCTCACGCACCACTACCCCCACCGGCTGGACAGGTACGCTCAGTGTTTCATTGAGAGGGCGAAACAGGAGCCGGCACGTTGACGGTATACTATCACAGCAGCCGGCACGTTGACGGTATACTATCACAGCAGCCGGCACGTTGACGGTATACTATCACAGCAGCCGGCACATTGTCGATATACTATCACTGTCGTCTTAGACACCGACGGTAAAGGCCTTGCGGGGGCGTTACCGGTGTGTACTTTACACTGACATTAACCGATTTGCGATTGCGACAAACTCCGATCACAAATCGCATTATATTATACACTTATACAAACACGTCGCATCCACCCGAGTCTAACTACATGATATTACTATAGTCCTTTTAGCAAGAGACCAAGGATTAATAAATTATCTCCTTAGAAATATTATGGTTTATTCACGATGTTCGCCGGTGATAGGTTGAGCTTGTGCCGCTCTTTTGTTTAGATGATTCCTACACTCTGTTCCTAATGTAAAATGTGAAAATTAGGAAACTTTCACTGTCGTATTTAAACTTTTATTGGATCCAAAATTCCCATTACTTTACCCTATAATATGATTATGAGTATTTATTATGAAAATCAAATCCTTAATTTACGTAAATAACGTTTTCAGGTCACCCACACGATGCGACATAATGGGCGGGTCGAAGCTGGAGTGCGAAGCGAGCGAGGCCAGCGAGAACAGCGAGGCCAGCCCCAGCTCGTCGGAGGACTGGACGTCGCCCGCCGAGCTGAGCTGCTACCGACGGCTGGGGGAGCACCGGCCCGAGCGGGCGGAGCGCCCCGAGCGCGCGCCCCTCATGCGGCGGCTGGCGCTGGGGCTCAGCGGCGCGCTGCTGCAGCCCTCCGACGATGACTCCACGCCGCTCGTCACCGATACCCCCACCACGTGAGTATACATACATGACTTTTAAAATAATCGAGGGGTTATAAGTGCTTGTTTATATTATATTGAAATTGGCCTATGGGGAGAAAGGACAGCTTCATACAGTTTTATTTAATATTTCGTCTTATAGAATATTGTAGCACAGACTTATGGAAGGCTCCGGTATCGATATCTATATCGATTCATCAAAAATCAATAGTTCCACTGTCTGAAGACAATATATCAGAAAACTGAATTTTGTCTAAATACTAGTTAATTTTCATATTCTAAAAGAATGTATGAATATTCTCCACAAGCGGGTTAATTTTGTATATAGGGCAAATTCATACATATTATGGAAAAAATACACGAGTAGTACCTAAAAATAAAGTACACGTTTTGATTAATATATTGTAATAAAAAAACTCTACCATAAATAACAAAAGCAATATTGGATTTTTATTGAACATAAGATGTTCTTGGATGTACTTTAGGACACAAACGAAAATGCTCGAATTTAGCCAAATCTTAGGGTAAAGAAAGATCCTTCTTGAGCTCCTTCTATGCATCTTCAAAAAGCACTCGAGGGAATATGGTATGGACTATGAAGTATGGAGTTTTCATTTCCTAATAAAATCAAATGCTCCACTCCTGTTTTTTTTCTTGTAATTCAAATCTAATCAGACGTAAGAATTTGCTCCACTTCCTCTTATCCTACGGTCGGAAAATATTGGGTAAATGGCTTTCTTAGTAACTATTAAAATAAGTTTAGTACTTTCAGGATTCAACAGCAATTACGCTAATAAACACAATGTAATATATAATCAAAACGTGTACTTCTACTCTCACTCTCATTCATCACTGTATGAGGAGAAGCGCGGGACGAACATAGGGAGGGGGTGTCTCCTGCCACGCGTCTTATTGTTGAGCTCGAGAATCATCAACTTGCATCTCTACATTCAAACATTTCAAATTGACTATGGATGTCTTTCATGTAGTCGAAACTACTACTCAGATAGTTTACTTTGAAACACATTGCGTGTCATGTTCTAATATTGATTACCCACATAGACACGGATCGTGTTTGATGTATGGCTGTGTGTCTTCAGGCCGACCAACGCTCCGCTGTGTCTGAATGGCGGGTACGTGAACGAGGCCACGGAGGCGGAGGCACGCGCACGCGACCGCGAGCGCCGCCGCCTCGCCGCGGAACACGACTTCGACTTCACGCAGTGCAGCAACATCATTAACGGGCATGTGCTTCTATTGTTACTATACCACCGTCTCGGAATCACGGAGCCTTTCTGACCCCGGGAACTGTTAACAGAAATTCACCACTTCTTGTGTTGGAAGACAATAGAAATACAACCGAAGTGAGAATATCTTTCTTTGTAGTCAGATATAAAAAGAGAAAAGCTACTACATCGAGAGGTCATTGGTTGGTCTAAGTTCAGATATTATATAGAAAATATAATTGATTCAAGTTCGTACATTAATTGATAATATATCGATGAAATTATATTATATTGATTAAATTTTAAAAGTAATTTAAATATTTCAAAAATATGTCTAGGAATTTGAGCTAGAACAAAGAAGGAATTGATGTTGCAACAATGAGGATTATATTATTCCAGGCGGCCGTCGGCGGGGAGCGGCGCGGCGTCCACCTCGTCGGGGGAGTCGAGCGCGTCCGGCAACAACAACAACAACCACAACACCAACAACACCAGTCGCCCGCCGGAGCTCGAGCTGCGCCACGCACCCTGGTTCCAGCAGGGGATACCCAGGGAGGTGAGGAAATCTGTCACATCCTGGACTTCGGCTAATATCTATTAGTTTATAATTATTTCAAAGATTAAAGTGAAAATTAAAAAAAGTGTCTCGAGATTTGTGAGCTTTTTTTGTTAACGGATGTTTTGATGTTCCTAATATATCCAACCGGTTGCCCATGGTACATAAGAAACATCGAACTACATAGGGACCTCAAGTTAGATTCGATTAGGGGCCACTTCAAAGAGATGTCAGTACGTCACTTTGAAAAGGCACTCCATCACCCAAACCCGCTCATAGTAAGCGCGGCAGACTATGTCCCTGATAGCTCAGTTTCAAAGAGTTTTAGGTTACCTAAACACGTTACTACCGATCCGGCTGACGAAATATCTCAGCTATTAATGCGCGACGCAAAAGCGCGACGCGAAATTCAAGATAGAATACACACACATAACAATACAACATCCGGGGTTAGGTACTCAGTCACACCGCTTGGGCCTCGGGGTCGTGAGCGACGTCGATCCCTACACATGGTAAATACATCGATCCGGATCGATCGGGTAAGATTAGGTTCGAATCCGATACGAGTCTACAATAATCAAAACCGTGAAAACACCGTTAGCACCTTGCTATCGGTCGATTGGACGGGTTCCGCGCACGACCCACCTCCCCCGTCAGAGGGGGAGGGGAGGGCCGGCCCTCCGACTAATAGTTTAACTTCATCCGCTAATGACTCGTCGACCGTATTGGATTTGACTAGCCAAACACCTACTCTCCAGAGTAGCGCGCGCGATATACCGCGCCCCCTGCGGGGCACGGAGGGGGGCGCCCCCCTTTCGAATTTTACTAGGTGAGCCATCTGCTCACCTACCTATCGATTGAGCTTAAAGGCCATCAGGCCTCAAAGTCTAGACCTTTCGAAAAAAAAAAAAAAAAAAAAAAAAATCCTAATATATCCACAAAATATACAAAGAGTCGATTCAATGTTTATGAATTCAGCTCGGAAGTATCATCGGTTTTTCACAGCCTCTCTGAAAAATTCGCAATTCGACTTCACACTCACAGAGGTGCACACGGGGCAAGATAAATTGATCCTCCAGTGACAACGTTTAATCAATAAGTAAACGTGTAATATTCAGATAGCGCTGGAGGTGCTCGGTGCGCAGGCGCCGGGCGCGTTCCTGGTGCGCGGCAGCACCACGCAGGCGGGCTGCCTGGCGCTGTCGCTGCGCGTGCCGCGGGACTTCGCGCCGCACGGCATTGCGCACTACCTCATCCTCCGCACGCCCAAGGGGTACAAGATCAAGGTGAGACAGGGACATCGGTGTAAATATGTAACTTGTATGGTACCCGTGGCTTGTATTATACTTAACGACGAACCGATAGTTTCCTTCACGTCAAAAACTCATGTGTATCATATTGTTTTCTTATGTTTACGCGAATTTCACTCATTATAATAAAACAACTTTTACGGATTTTATCGCGGTTTATTTAGTAGTACTACGTGTAGTTACCGCTACATTTGGTCCTTTGAGCCGAACGAAACGCTACATTTATGGTCTTTCAAGCAACATGAGATAGAGATCTGTGGAATTACAACCCACGCTACATTTTTGGTCCTTCGAGCTAGATGAAACTTTACATTTATGGTCCTTCAAGCCGGATGAAACGCTACAGTAGTAATATATTCCATCTTTATTATTATAATAGTCTCAGCCTTTCGTCTCAATTCTTGTTCGGTAGGGTTTCACAAAGGAGTTCAGTTCGCTGTCAGCGCTGGTGACGCACCACAGCGTGATGCCGGAGCTGCTGCCGGTGCCGCTCCGACTGCCGCGCGCGCCGCCCCGCCCGCGCCCCGACATGGAGGCGCTGGACCGCCTCGCGCCCGCCCCGCCGCCTGCCCACCACGGCTACCGACCGCAGCAGGACGTCTGAACTGCTTCTGCGGTACAACTGATGAGAGCAGTCGGTACCGAGGCGCGGATACTGTGGAACTATTGAAATGTGCACTATGATGCTGGACCTATTCTGTGTACTGGTAATCTTACTTAAGACCAGTGTTTCTACTGAGGAGTGACAAAAATTGGAAACTGAATACAAATGATGTTAAACATAACATCGATTAACAATATAAATTGATTAATTCATTTAAATTATAAACAAAGACTTGAGCTGCCGAGCAACACTTAATATAATACTAAACATTATAATACAATTAGCTAAATATTACACGTATAAATCATCATAATATTGCCTTAAGCACCCATTGAAACGAAGTAAAAATATGTTTCTGTTGTAAGGTAAAAAAAAATTAAAAATCAGGTTAAAAATTTTACATCATGGTCAAATTGTTAATAAAAATGTAATGAACAAGGATCTTAACAAGTTAGTCCACTTTAAGTGTTCGTTGCGCCCTTAGGGCGAGCTAAAGTTATCACTGACACGACAACATATTGAAGTTGAAGAAGAAAATAATATTGTTGAAGTTGTGTGATTTGGAAAGAAAGTGTTCTTATGAAGTCTCGTTGTAAAAATGTATGTCACTGCAATGCTGCCTCCGAGCGATCCAACCGCGAGGGCCGTTGTAATCGAAATGCTTGAAACTTTATACCATAAAGTTCATTATAAATAAATTAGGAAATTTTATGAGATGTCATTCGAAAATATATCGAACAAAAATGTTCATAGTCATGGTTGCGAAGTCACTAAATTATTGTACGTTGTCTAGTTTTCGTTCGCTAAGATAGTTTTTATATACTTAATAAAATAATGTGATAAATATAATTAGACCATGTAAAAATGATGTACAATAAACGAGTGTATAAATGGTTTTGTAATTATAGTTAGACGGTTTTGTAATTTATACTTTAAATGTAAAATCAATTTTCGTTTATTTTTGTTTGTCTAGTCTTACAATTTATTTCGATTCGAAATTGATAAAAAATACTTGCTTTGTAACACACACAATAACGTTTGAAGTTTTCTTAAATATTTTATATTTTAGCCAAGACATAGGATTCACTCATATTATATTATGAATATGATAAAATATAAAAAATTTGCTGATTTTTACTCTCGGCTTCATGCGAGTGGCACATGAATTGGAATTATAATACTCTATATGAATGCGTGTTTGAGTGACAACTTATTTAAATAACACAAAGTTTATAATATTATATCGAAACTGCAAAGGAATATAATAAAATATAAGTGGCACTTGTGCTTTGAAGATATTTCTTACGAACTGCACTTAAACATCCAATTCACGATTGCTACTCGAACCATTTTATGAACAATTCTAAAATTGTGTTGAAGTCACACCTTTCGTGTGCCACAGGCCATCTGTAAGCGCTGCCTTAGAACGAATATGTATCTATGTTATAGCCTTAGATTGTTGATGCTAATGAAAATATATAAAACATATTATCCATTTAACATACTGTATAGATTCTCGAAATTTTTGTTGAAAATAAATAGATTTTTTTCCCTTTAAAAATATTTTCTCTGTACTGGATTTTGTTCAGAAATTTTAACGGTACCTAGAGATATATGGCATATCCTTAAAACGAACTCTTAATGGTATCGAAACTTATTCCAAGTAAGTGAAAACATCAAATGAATACAGAACTTCATAACTTTTTAAATGAGGTCGGATAGTAAATATTACATTTAAATGCAAATTCTTTAATAACGACGAAATTAAAAACTTCAATAAAATGCGTTGCGTGAATACAATATATTGATCAATAATCTCGAATAAAGCTCACAGCTTAATATCAGCATTTTTACATATTTGGAATAAATAGTCAATATTATAATCTAATTTATGTTAATTCGCGAAATAAATATAATATACCTCCGATACGTAATACAATCACACGTCAAGACATGTTCACATAAAATTCATTTAGATAAGTATTGCAATCTTACGTTAGTACGATATTTTTATTAACTAATTTCCTTCATTTACCAATCAATTCTGTAGATTATACAAAAGAGCGATTAACAATCAAACCCAAAATTTGAGTTTAAAATATAGCAAGTCAAAGTAATATTTATTTTTTGTTTTAAATCCTACAAAATACCAAATGTAAGTTTATGCCATAAACTATTTCTCGTGTTTTTTTCAATAGTTTATATTATAATAATTGATGAAATTGTTTATGTAAGATTGTATAAGACTCGAGTTCTTTTTACACAAATGAAGTACTAGTTGTAACTAAAGTCGTCATTTAACATCAATAACATTTTTGTAATGATTCCAGAATAAAACTTGTTTTGCCATATTATTATGGTGAGTATGTGATTATTTTATTACACCCTCCCATTTTGATTTTGTCTTTTCCAGTAGTTTTTACGTTTCATATTTTTTTTTTAACTTTTTAAAATGGATTAGCTTGAGAGAGCTTGCTGGTGTTTGGAAGTGCCCCCAAATAAAGTTTACGTTTCATGGAACGATTTTATGGAAATAACGGCGTAGTTTAACTTTCTGCGACAAGTGTATAATAAATAATAATAATTTAACTTCATAGAAAGTTTTAAAAAATGTATACTCAGCGCCATCTAGTTGGTCTGAGTACTATTTTGTATTTTAGCGCCACCTGGTGGTTATCAAATGTATTTACTCCAGTTGTGCTGGTTTGGGGTAATTGCCGTTGTTCGTGAGTTAACACTGATCATATAGATGGCACAGGAAGAAAATACTATTTATACAATACATATTATTATTTTAAAAAGAATATTTAAAAGGTTCACTAAAGTGGAATAAATTTTGGTATAGTTATTTATTAATTAGATAATATAAATGACTTTCAGTTAAGTAAATGTTTGTAATGTAATACGTTCTTAAATACATACACAAGCCTATGCTAAAACCTTAAATAATGACGTTGTCTATAAAATAACTTACTTTTAAAATTATACTATAAACAATTACACAACTTTCGCGTGGATATAAGCAATTTAATTTATATGTAACGACTCATTCGACTAGCCTCTTGGTACGTTATAAAAGCAATGTAGGCCTTCGTTCCTCGCCTCGCCTTTGACGGGCCTTTCACGCTGGATTACGCGCTAGGAAGCCCGTTTCAGCTCCTCTATCACATATAGGAACTGCAATCACTGTAACACACAGGCGCAGTTCTATTGATGCCTGTAAAACCCCTACCGCCTACGGGGTAAATAATAGACTTTATGTTATTATGATGCCTAAGATAAATTATTATAAAGTTTCATTGTAATCCATTCAGTAGTTAATTGGAATAAATAACAAACATTCTTAGGAACATTTGCGTTTAATTTAAGGGAATAATCTTTATTTTGTAATCTTTTCATAATAATTGTTGGTATATACCGTGAATAACAGTACAAAACTGACTATTAGCCCAAATAATGTTGGAATACTAATGGAAAAAAATGTCTCATCTTTATCAGTTTTAAAAAGTTCTTCGTTCTCTCCTTTCTCCTATTAGATAATAATATAATGTATTAGCTTATATTTACAATCACTGATGTCTTACTTAATAAATCGTCACTTAAAATCTAAGGAGGAATTCTATCCTGTATATTTTAAGTGTTTATCAGCCATTAATCAGGTGGGAGGACGACCTCCGTGCTGTGGCCGGTCCGCGTTGGATGCGAGTGGTAGTCAGTCGTCTTGACGTTCATTGAGAGAAATCTATGTTCAACAGTGGATGGATAAAGGTTGATGATGATGATAATGATGATGATAATATGGACATTAAAAAAAGCGAAACGAAGCCCTCCTGAAGGCAACCATTTCTTCATCTCCTTTTCACAAACACGATGGCGTCGTTTAAGTCAAAGGTTTCACTCTTCGCCCAGACCAAGGCAGCGAGTGACTTCAAATATTCATCCTGCGATCCGCTCGCTACAGCCAGTGCTAATCTCGATAGCAAACTACTCCCCGTAATGCCTTTACACTTCAAATACAGCATCAATATTTCATTATTACGCCTTTTAACGCTCGGCTCGCTCGAACTGAGCTTGTGAGAATAGCTGATCGTGCTAGCTATAAAATGTACTTTGCGACTTAACATTCAATATGGTTATCTGTAAATTCAATATTGCATGAGATTGCATGAATAAATCCTTCCGACCTAGATGGGTGGATAGATTCGAGGTTCGGTTGGGTTCGGTTCATTGAAAGATGCCTTCATCCGACGGTGGTCGGAAGAAGATGTAAATGATGATGATGGTGAAACACTTAAGGATGATGTATTAATCGTCAGTATTGGCATCTGTCGTAGGAACTAAGCAAACAGACCTTCCATCAGCTGCTCGATATCACTAGCAAACATCAATATATCCTTGATGTTTGCTGGTGGCATAATATTGCTTACCTACGACAGAACTTACGTCAGAAAATAGGTTTCTTTGTATTTTATTGGAATTTCATCATCATCATTAGCGTTTATGGACTGGCTGACCACTGCACGGAAATCGTTTTCTCACCTTCTCACCTACATGTTACAGTGGCAAGATACACGATTGAGCGCATGTCTAATTAATGAAGCTGTATTATTAAAATATGTCCAATTAATAAAACTGTATTATTAAAATAAGGTAATGCTAACGTTGTGCGCATTGCGTCTATATTACGCGGACTCGGTGGCCCTCCAAAGTCGAATCTCCAAAGTTCGTTCGTGATTTTGAAAGAAAGAAAGATTTATTTCTTTCTTTTGTTTCAATTTGGCAATTCATCATTTTAGGGTTATCTGACGTCTTAGGTCGTAGGCCAGTAAGTAGCAGCTGGATCTAAGTAGAGTCATTGACAATCGGACCTCTCGGATCCGGGCCACTGCTCGAAGCCGCGCATTATATTATGGCGTTCCTTCGAAATAAAGGAAATATTTACACAAATTGTTTTATTCAATTTGAAAATCAACCTATCTTTACGAAAGATCCTAAAATAAAGAAAATAATAAATAACCAAAATAATCTAAAAAAAAAAATTGATTAAATCTTGTGTTAACGTAAAATGTTGTTTCACAAACAAATATTCTCATGTTTAAGTAAAAGGAAAAAAAATACAAGCAAAGGGATAGAGATAGTCAAGGAACAGGAAGTGTTCACTAAATATTAGACTGAATATAACATAATTTACTGAATCGTATTGTCTTCACTAATATTATAAAGAGGAAAACTTTGTTTTCTACATCTACGTCTACACTAATATTATAAAGAGGAAAACTTTGTTTGTTTGTTTGTTTGGTTGTAACGAATAGGCTCAAAAAGTACTGGACCGACTTCAAGAATTCTTTCACCATTCGAAAGCTACATTATCCACGAGTAACATAGGCTACATTTTATTCTGAAAAAAAAAATAGGGTTCCGTAAGATATTTGGGTTTTTCGGACACAAGGTGTAAAAAATCAACCAGAAAAGTTACTTATTTTGCGTACGCTGCCTAAACTATAAAAGATAGAACCATAGAATGTTCTAATTAATTGTAGATCTTATAATTATCTACAAAAAAGTCCGCGACACGTTATACCTATCTATGTCGAGTGAGGCACAATAACCATTTTTTTATTTAGATATTTTGAATAAAGAGTTTGTTTATTTGAACGCGCTAATCTCAGGAACTATGGGTCGGATTTTAATGAAACATTTCAGTGTTCGATAGCTCATTTATCGGTAAAGATATATCATCCCGCTAAGATCCCGTTGTAAATCTTAGTTAACGCAGGCGAAGCTGTGGGGCACGGAGTGGGGCGCCCCCCTTTCGAATTTTACCTACTTACCCATTGAGCTTAATGGCCATCAGGCCTAAAAGTCTAGGCCTTTCGAAAAAAAATCGGCCACGCCGATATCTTGTACCATACACAAACACATATCAATATATATACCATAAACAAACACATATCAATATAATGTGAAGAAATCTCAATTAATTATGACATTAAACAGCTCTATGGGTATTGAAATTTAACTGCATTTAGTCAACGCATAGACTTAAGTATAACTACTGAACTTTTTTCTAGTCTCTCGCTAGAACAATTAATATAAGAATCACATACTCCTGTAAAAACCTGCCAAACAATTTTTATACCCACATTATCCGTCTACCAATAACTTTTATCTTATAGAAACAAAAAACGTTCATTTAATGAATGAAAAATGAATGTTCTCCAGTCTCCAGTGTACACTGTCTTCGTGAGCTTATCGCGCGGCAAGAGGCAGTTCCGCACTAATGACGCCATCATACCGTATGACGTCACTAGAGAGAACGACACACCGCCCTCAATATATACCTCACCAGTGCGGCGGCCTGCTATACTCTGGTACTGTTGCTAAGTTCTGTTATTAGCAAATAGCTGTTCTCCCTGGTTTCACTGGTAATAAATAAACAAAAACGAGGGGGTCTTTGTCGTTACTATTTTAGTTTAGACATTTTCGTCAATGATACTATGAAAGAGATGAGAAATGAAAGGATGCTCGCACGTCCAGGGCACCTCTGACGTATACTTCACTGTTTGAACAAAGCCAAATAGATTAAAAAAACAAAAGACTTATTTGATACTGGAAAATATATATGAAGACATTACTTTAGTTTCTTGGTTACCTTCGAATAATAAATTGAATATGTAAAGAGTTAATTTGCTACGCGTCAAAAATACTGTCATAGAAATGTGTTGTAGCAAAGAAAATATGATTTATAGGATAGTAGGATAGAATATGTGTGTGCAGACTAAACAATATCGTTCCATTTTCATTAACGGCTATTCAAATACTAGGAGTATTCCATATTGAATAGCAAACATGCACATTAGATTGTATCATGTAAGAAAAAGCAACAGGGTCCCTGTTTAAGGCTGTATCGAATAACGGATGTGTGTCAAACAAATAATATCTAATGTGCATGTCGAGTTAAGCAGCAAGTATAATCGCAAAAGTGTAAAGTGGGCTAACGAATCGGAAAGTCATTATCGACAGAGTTGCTGAAAATTAGGGAAAAGATGTACGCCAGGTGACTGGTGAGGATTCATTGTAGGGCTCAAGTCATAAGAAATTAATTTTATTGTTTGAAAAATGAACTTTCTATCTTAATATATATATTTCTTGTGTGCGTGTGTATGTGACTGAACTCCTCCTAAACGACTGGACCAATTTTGATGAAATTTTTTGTGTGTGTTCGTGGAGATTCGAGGATGGTTTAGATTCACAAATCAGTCCGGCAGATGGCGCTGCAGTCGGTATCTAGGTTATTGATCTGTACTGCCACTATCGATTCGTATCTAAAGGACAACGTCTGTGGGGTCCGCTAGTAATCTTATAATATTCTCACCATAAAACATGAAATAGATTAGATTCTTAGACGTCTCAAAAATTCTTAGCTAGTTGTCTTTTATCTAAAAAAGATCAGGGATAAATCATAATATCATCCTTAACTTACAAGGAAAAAGTACGAGAAAGTAGATTAGCATATCGTAAAGACATTATCGACAGATTTCGTAAGAACTTATGAAAATTATAGCCTTGCGTCTAGTTCTACTTTTAGTCACAAGTCGTGGAACTTTTTTGTGTTAAAAAGTACGTTGGTTGAAAATTGAACGAGAATTACATAGTAGTGCTTAAGCATCTTTAATGCGCTAAAATGTGAACAGCTTCAGAATAACTAGACAGCAGGCTTTTAGGGTCTACGTGAAGATTTTATAAGATCAACTGGATTATTTTAATGTTAATACGGTACAAACTGGCAGATGATCCATCTATTGGGTAAGTATGCTGAGACGTAAGATCCCAGCCCTTTCGTAAGAAGGGCAGAGCTTGCGAAAAACAGTGAAATCTATACCCAACGTAAGGATACTAACGTAGGGATTTATATTTTTTAAATATAAATTTTAAGGTTCTTTTGTACTTACAGTTCCCGTAACTAATTTTTGTGTTTGTTGTCGGATCGTAAAAAAATCTAAAATGCATCCGACTCACCAGTCATATATTACAGGACTTAATAAATTACAGAACTATCCATTTTGGATTATATTCTTAAATTTTCAACATGAATCAAGTAGTGAGCAGACACCATCTACTATGTTGTGAAAAATATCGCCAAGGGCCGTGGCTTGGATTGCACAGATTACGTGTTGAATCTTCCAACGATGGTTCCTATTATTTCCTAATTAGTGCGGGAATGAATAGGTGCGAGTCGTTATCGCCACCTGCTCCCCCCCGCTCCCCTCCCCTCCCCCCGCCGCGTAATGTGTGCGGATTTATCTGCGAGACGTGTACATCACTCATACAAACAGAACTATACGAACACGAATGGGAGCATCACTCATCTCTTTGTTCAAATTATTGAAGTTATGGAACAATCTTGAAATTTAATTTTATCCATACCAATATAATAAAGGTTTTGTTTTATTAGCGAGCTAATCTCCGGATCCTCTGTATGGATTTGAGTTCTTCTTACATTTCATAGTTCAGTTATTTTAAAGTATTTAAAAATTAAAATTTTATTTTAAAATTAAACATTATATATTTTTTATATTTTATTAAATTGAAATTATACTCGCGGCACGATATGATGGCCGTTTTGACACATTATAATAGTGATGTATCAAAAGAAATCAAATCTGTAATATTTTATTGCAAGTAGTACGCGTTTAAATAGTTTTAATAAAACTATATCACAATCGCAGTGCGCTCACAGTTTGTTCTTTTAGGTGAAACGTCAGGTCGAAACTGCTTTGTTTTGCATTGAATATTGACCCGCGTTTGCCGAAGTTAGTAGTTGTTTTGGCCAGCGATCCTATTAATTATTTTATGTGACGATCGTATTGGATTTCAATTTTTTTAATTTTGATTTTCGAAAAAGAAATGCCGAGTTGTGTGGTAAACACGTACCCCACTAATTATAATCTTATAAAAATAAAAAATAAATATTCGTGGAACCCTAATATATATAGTTTATAAAGAAATTAAATAAATAAATTTTGTTCCCTAAAACTATACATTCAATAAATTTTATGAATAACTGCACGTCACTATTGACAATAAAGAACAGTAATTTTCTCCTTCAAATTTGATTATTATAATTAAGAAACTTCACGAGCGAACAAACGGCAAAACGGCCTTCTTATCGTGTCGCAACTATAGTCCTCGCCACTTTTAAAGTCCTGCGACTAATGCCTGAACTAAAGACAAGATTGACATCTTGACATCTGTCTAAAGTATAGTGATATTTTAAATTGTTTTACGTTAAATATGGAGCATATAATATAAAGTAAGGTCTAAAAATTTAAGGCCGTATAATGATCGTTAAAGTGAAATAATTTTGTGAATTACAAAGTAAAAATAAACAACAATTAACCCCGTTAAATAATATGTTTATAAATGTCACAGCCATGACAGGTAAATTTTAAAAATGCCAGAGTCACTCATTTTTGCCTAATTTATGGTTAAAATATTATCATTAACTCTATACCTACATTTATCTTATGATATTTTATATGAATACAAGGTAAAAGAATTAAAACCTTGCTCAGATGAATGATATTTTCAGGTGTTTCTGTAAAAAAGGTCGAATAACAAAAGAAGTAACAATGGCAGCAATTACTTCTGAGAAAATCGTCATCCCTGGCAAAAGCCGAACACAATCGAAGAAGCTTGTTTTAGATGTATACTAATCGGTTATACGTAAAAAATCAAACGAAATATTAACAAAAATATTTTATTTATAATATATATTACTATAATTATTTTTGTCATTATTATCATCATCAGTCTTTATCAGTCCACTACTGAACATAGGCCTTACAATTATTTAAATTTTTTATTGTACTAGACTTGGTGGAAAATCATTACAATAGAAATTGGCAACATTGAGTTATGAGACCGCAGCGACGCGTCTATCGGACTTCTAAAATGGCGATGACTCTGTAGTTGTGGTGTTTTCACTGAAAAAAATGACACTTGAAAATACATATACAAAATTATCTGCTAATTTCACGGGCCTGGCAGATCAGTTTTGCAGAAAATATATAGTAAAAAAACGTGAGTATTACCTGCATGCACGGGTACGTGAAGTTTCTTTAATTAAAATTTATGTTATTTTTGGAGTTATAAACGCCAGAATTAATTGTAAAAAGTATCTACTCATCTACATCCGAAGAGAACTCTAATTTACTTGTGATCTGCCGTACAATGAGCTCCTTAGTACACGGGCATCCACTACACGCAGATAGTAGTCCTATTTAGTGAGAGGTTTGCAACCAATCATCATCATCATCATCATCAGCTTTTATCCGTCCACTGCTGAACATAGGCCTCATTCTATAATCAGCCACTTTGGTCTTTGAGAAATATACATATAATTGATAATGTTCACACGTAGTTTATATTTTTCTTGAGTTATTTTGAAAGTTAGTGTTCTGAATTTTACCTTTTTCAAATTTCGTGGCAGCGCGGTGCTTTTTGTATCGCTCGTGATTTGAATGTCAAATACAGCTCCGATACTGTTCAATTGTAAAGTCTGAATAAACTTTCCTGGTGAAAATTTTTGTAATCATAAAGTTACAGATCGACTAATCACACTTCTCGATCATAAACTATTTAAAGCTATGTATAAAGAAGACCAAAATAATAATACATAAATTACTATAAGTATATTCTACATTGTCAAAGGAAAATGTATCTAATAATTTTTAAGATAAATAGAGACATAATATATTATAAGATATTTTTTAGTTAATTAGATTTAACACCACTTTTTTGAGGTGACAACAACAAAAGTTACATAAATAAAAATCAAATTAACATATCTCCCAAAGCTGTTTATTAAGTTAGTCACCAGAGGACCTTGGTTGCTTTGGTCAGTTGTTTCTTTATATCAAAGACTTCACTATTACATAGATGTTGGTAGCTATATCCTTCCGGGACCGAAGTTGTTGTAAAGCATGCGAAACATCGGACATGTGACAATCTTCGTGAACCGCGATAAAATCCGTAAAAGTTGTATCATTATAATAAGGTCCTATACGCTCGGGCGATGAAATTGATCACTAGTATCTTATACCTAAATAGATTTACCGTACACCTTAGGTTTATAAATATTTTAAAATTTGTACGATCTTTTAGCGAAGCCAGTTAAAATATTTATAAAATACTTCGGAGTAGTCTGCAGAAGATATAATGAAATTACGCGTCTCAATGTGAGGCCATTTATTGGAGTGTAAATTAAATGGGTCACAGCTTTCACGTGGTCGCCTGAGGAGCTCGGCCAAGCAATATGTGGTGGTTAACGGCAGATGGGCGCATTTCATGATGTTAGAAGAATATGAAGACTAAAGACATAACAAATTATTTGATATATTTAATATATTTTTTTGTATTTCTATAGGTTAATTATATATAATTTAATTTTTATATTATTTATATTTTATATTATATAAAAATTTAAAATAATAAGTAGTATTATATTGCTTGGTTATTTATCAGTTTAATACATTATTTATAATTTGGCTGCTACTTATATATTGTGTTTGCAAACAGCTGACCAAGCACGCTGAGGTCAAACATGTATTTCTCTTTTGCACACCGCATGCAGCTAATCTCACTTTCGGAACAGATTAGCAGGACGTCTTCTTCTTGTGCCACTTCTCGTTAAAACACATTCTTTTGTGCTTAACATAAATCATATTACTTTCTAAAATCTCTAACTTCGTAGAAGAAAACTACGACAAAACTTCGTTTTAAAATAACTCCCGACAAATCTTCTGTCCCCTTGCGTCTCCCATCTCACATCTCCCGTCTCACGTCTCACGTCTCTCGTCTCACATCTCCCGTCTCCCGTCTCCCGTCTCACGTCTCACATCTCACATCTCACATCTCACATCTCACATCTCACGCGGGTAACGCGCGGAACAAAACACGTGTAAGTGCGTGACGAGGAACTTTGGAACCAATTTGTGTTATAAATTGTGTTATGTAATTTGTGAAAATACAAGTTTCACTGGCTTCGTGTCGCCTTATTTGATTACAGTCTCACGGTTCTTGTGGCAACGGATTTGAACAGCGCCGGAAATCTCTATGTAATATTATATTTCTTTTAAGCTTTTTTTTTGTTACGTATTAAAACAGAAAATAAAAAAATAAAAGACACTGCGAGCTAAACCTATATTTTCTTTATGTAATAGGAATATAATCGAGTGGCTGTATTTTGAGGCTTATTTGACCCGGAATTAAAAACAAAAAGCCTCTTTTTATGATTTCGAAATAGACTAAGCTTAAAATTTTCCTATAATATATTTCCATTTTCATCGTGGGCCGTTCTACATGCTCTGTGGAGTGGCCAGTCGGTGATTCGACTGGCAAGGTCGTCTTGGCGTTCATTGAGCGAGCCCTACGTTCAGCGGTGGACGGATAAAGGCTGATGACGATTTTTGCTTCAAAAATATTAACCATATTTTTCTATAAAGGAATAAATAAATAAATATAAAATAATTTCCTTCAATGTAAAATATAATTGCGACCTCAAGCAGCGATCCCAATATTATGATATTTACAAATGTCTTCCAATATTGAAGTATTAAAAAAGGTTTATGTAATAAGTTCAAACATTATCCATTCATAAAACGGCCGCTGTTTATTATAATACTGATAAAGGCTGGCAGTAATGTTATTAGTTTGCATAGTATGTTTGTACGCCTTTGCCCTCTTCAATTCATATTATATTGAAGTATTAATATACATTTTGGGCTCATTTCAAAAAAGGATATTCTCTGTATTATAATATTAGTTTGTGTATGCTCTGACCCACTATAGTTTTTCTTTTACTATAGTTATATTTTTTACTATTGTCGAAAGCTAGTCAGTAAGGGGTTTATACCCCCTCTTTATATTATATCACATATAGCGAAAGTCTATTAGTTCTTCTATAGTCTATTAGATAGTCAGACACACTCGCTGCACTGGAGGGTTAACAGGCCTTATAAATACCAGTACGGTAGTAGTTCAATGCCTCAGATATTAGTTGTAGCTATTTGAAAATACTGTAAGTGGCAGCTGGTGGAAGCAGAGATTGCCTTAAAAACCACGCCTTTCTAGGTAGGTAGTGTCGGAGGAATTTCGAATTTTATAAAATAATCGATATACAAGAAACATGAATTTTAGTAATTAAACTCTATGAATAATTGCGATATCGTGACGCGACTTACATTCGAGCATAAAATCGATTATCCGAATTCGATCTTACCGTGGATATCGCTGAGGATATTTCCTTTTATTTTGTTAATAATTTTCATTAAGGCTAAGGACATTAAAATTCATACACGAGGACATAATATCGTTGTACAAACACGTATGCTTGACTAGAAGTCCTTAGGAGCCTGAGAAGTTCCCCGACCGCCGTTGGGTTTGATCGAAGGGCCCATATTGACATCAGTCGTGTGGTCAAATTATTATTTACTAGACACAAAATGACGAGCGTGTGGTTACCTCGCTCGATGGCTGTAGCTTATATCGAGTACTCAGAGGGTAATAGAATTTCGTTTTACCTCGTACTACTATGATATTTATTATGACGTGCATTTTGTTCCGCCGCTGAATTAATGTCGCTACACAAAGTGTAAGTTATAATTTGGAAACTGGTGCATCGCGGTCCCGCGGGAGTTGTGATGGTTTCTGGTAATGCGGACAGAATATTTAATGTGTTTCGAGTATCCCGGGTTCATCAGACTATATACTTGTATCGTTAGGAGGTCAATAACAGTAGGCTAGGGCTATTTACCCACCATGGTTCTAGCCTTGTCGTGGCGATGGGGCTCAATAGCCTAGGGTGAACCCAGCACCTTTGGCGAAGCGAATTGAGACGAGGGTGCTCTTCGTGAACCTCTTATAAGAAGAGGAGGGAAAAGAGCAAGAGCAAGGGGCGAGGACAGGAACCTCGCCTCATTGTACTGTCGACGTTGAGAGGGGTTCTGTGGTGCGGGGCAGCCCCTGTGTGGAGGTGGCGTCGGTCCCTTGAGGGACTGACTAGCCGTCGAGGTGCCCTGTTTCTTGTAGATCCGGGCACCTCACCAAAGGCGGCATTGGTGTTTGGTGGTACTCACTAGTGACGCCGTCTTTCGGACGCAGCGAGTCCCATACACCCGCCTGGCCAGACCCACTACCCCGCGGGATTCTATTTACTAGGGCGTTACTACAGCTAGATAATATTATTATACATTCGATTTATATAAAAATATATTACATAACTCCATCGTATTACTCCATTTTTATGATCTCTCTTGAGAAATATTCGTTTTACTATCTTTTTATTCTAATTTAAAACTTAATACCGTTATAGTATTGAAGAACATAATAAATATGATGCGTTAGGATTAAACATTACTCTTCAATTTTTTTACACTTTATTCATATCCCTATTTTGCTTGCTATTATACAGTGAATATGGTAAGATCACAAGGTCACTGACTTTGCTACTCCTGATTTTTTCAAAACAGTGCTTAAATCTATCAATCCATAAAATAAACGAACTAGATACTCTCATCATCAACATCATCAGCCTGTATCCGTCCACTGCTGAACATAGGCCTTCCTCAATGAATGCCAAGACGACCGATCCCCTGCCACGCGCATCCAACGATGCCACTGCACGGAGATCCTAGATACTCTAGGTCTATCCAAATATGTCCAGTCCCGGTTTAAGTCACTCATGGGTGACGTTGATCATAATAATAATATATTATTAGGTGGCACGTGCCCCGTCCCTCATATTTCAACAAAATATATAAAAAAGAAAATAAACGTTGTAAAAGAGAAAATTCAATTATAGCTCAGATGAAAAAAATAAACGTCATAAAATGAAATATTTATTTTGCGATGAAACTTAAAGCGTCACGACAAATTAATTACAAGTTGACGAGGCTAAATATAATTTAATTCTGCAGAGTGGAGCGCTGCGCGAATGGTATACAAACAATGATGGAGCGTGTCTAACGGCAAGCGGGTCAATGCCGGTCTCGATGACATCCACCGGCCTCATATCTGTGACCTGCACACCTCGCGTGACCCACAGCCATACCCACTCTGCACACAATGACACTACTGGCTTACTCAAGTTTTTCACTTAATGATGCTGAAATACACAACCAATTAATTTACTTTGAAGGTAGCTAGCATTATATTATGATCTAATTGGGATAGTGGTAATCTTAAGGGTAAACTAAGGTCCGACATACAGCAGGTCTGACATTTATTACAGAGGCCAAACAAACAGGACATAAGTGTAGGTAACAGTGTTAGGAAGACGATCTGGCTTCAGCCGCCGGACCGCGTTGGATAATAGTGGCAAAGGATCGGTCATCTTGATGTCCATTGAAGGAGGGCCTATGCTTTGCAGTGGACCAATAAAAGATGACGATGCTGATAATGATGATGGTGAAAAACTAAAACTGATTTTTTTATATATGATGTCTGATGAACACTTTGTATATTTTGTTACATGTTTTTGTATTATTGAGTAAAGCAGAGATGCAAAATAACTCTAAAATATTTTGAGCATTTAATATAAAGTAATAGGAAAATAATTAGCATACTTGGATTTCGTACACCATATTCAGCGCATATCACAGTACCACATCAAAGGAAAGGATAGGATAGGACAGTACGGACAGGATAGGAATGTTATGGCTGACGCTGAAACGTGCGTATGTAATATTTTCAATCATATATAGCGCGTGGGTTGCGAATACTATCACGTGAAACCTTAATAAAAACAAAAACAATTGCAATAGAATTCCCATTTGAAAGTTAAAATTTGAGGGCACTCGAGCTGTGTGAAATTCGCTGTTTTTACTTCACAGAGAAGTAGGTCAAACCCTCGACAACACGCAGACAAAGGTAACAGAATCAATGCATTTGCAGCCTGAAAAGTGCTTCAATTGTTTTACAGCTTACACTATTCACTCCCCTATTTCTTTGTACTTATACTTACTATTTGGTAGGATTGTAAGAACCGATTTGTCTGTAACTTTGTAAATTGAACTTTATGTTTAAAAAAAGGATAAAATGTATACGAATTGATTTTTGTAAGAATATTTTGTACAATTCTTTAGCCAGTGGTAGTGGAGTCAGCTAAGTAGAATTTCAACTAGAACATTTATATTTAGTTACTGATACAGCAGATTTATGAAGGTACAAGTATTGCATCCGTAATTAAGGTCGCTGGTTTCTATGGAATCTGTTGTCATGAAATGAAACTAGAAATGATGAGTGTAAGCATTCATTACACGCGCGTTCCAAAACTAGTAACACAATCAGATCGCGCGGGGGTTTATAGACGGGGCGGGAAGTTGGAGCGAACTAAGATGACAGGTTATCCCGCGGGTAACATCTCATACACGTTTATTATACGGGAGGAACCGATATCTTTGAAGAATATTATGAGCAATATGTTTTGGTATTATGTTTAAATATATTATTACTTTATATTATGTTCTTCAATCATTATCATCCTTTATCCGTCCACTGATAAACATAGGCCTTCCTCAATGAACGCCAAGAAGAGCGATACCTTGCCACTCGCATCCAACACGGTCTGGCCACTGCATGGATATTGTCTTCCCATCTGGTTGGCTGACCAACACTTCGTCTACCTAAAAGTGCCTTCCACTCTTGAACCTTATTGTTCCATCGGCCATCCGTTTTATTAACATTTATTAACATGTTATACTTTTTTATACCTCGTACGTTAAATACCTAAATCCAGTTTTCATTAACTGAAGGTAAAAATAGAGTAGCTAGATGTATGTCAGGTCGGATATATTGCACTGAATCCAATGTCAGCCGCCAGTTCTGTAACCGCTAGCTTTTTGTCAGCTTTTAAGCTGTTTGATTGACATAGATGGTTAAACTTACTTTTGAATTTATTTTGAAAATTAAAGCACCAAAAAAATAAATAAAAATAAACGATGGTTAAATATAGCGTAATTGAAAACATAAGCCAAAATCCATTCTCATCACATCCTAATTGAGACATTGAATTATATAATATGATGAACGTTATAATGTGAGATATTTAATTTATTAGAAAAAAAAACAAAAAGTAATCGGGTGCATACATTCGATGAATTATTGTCAATCGTATGCGTTATTGATAAGCGTATATTTTTTCAAGAAACTAACATCAGATTTATTATGTCGCAGTTCTGTAACCGCTAGCTTTTTGTCAGCTTTTAAGCTGTTTGATTGACATAGATGGTTAAACTTACTTTTGAATTTATTTTGAAAATTAAAGCACCAAAAAAATAAATAAAAATAAACGATGGTTAAATATAGCGTAATTGAAAACATAAGCCAAAATCCATTCTCATCACATCCTAATTGAGACATTGAATTATATAATATGATGAACGTTATAATGTGAGATATTTAATTTATTAGAAAAAAAAAACAAAAAGTAATCGGGTGCATACATTCGATGAATTATTGTCAATCGTATGCGTTATTGATAAGCGTATATTTTTTCAAGAAACTAACATCAGATTTATTATGTCGCAGGAATATGACGAGATCCAGTATTTAATGAAACTGCTGACCAAAACTTTATTTCAGTCAGCACTGCTGCACTGTACTATAAGTGCAAACGCTATGCGAGCGCGGGGCCAACAGATAGTGCTCGCCTGTACGCTCCGGAACTTTTTTAGCGCTCGTCTGAACATACTCACGAAATTGCGTATTGATACGACATACGATACGACTTGATTTAACGTCCAACGCCCATCGTCAAAAATGCAATAGTACCTACTCGATACAAATCACAAACCGCCGCACTTTCAAAACGCTTTCATGTGAATAATGGATATTCATTTGTGTTGTTGAAACGTTTTTCAACGCTTGATGAAAAGGCACTCGTGCGACCTGGCACTTCGAACATTCGAAACTATCATTTGATGTGGGTACCGATTTGAAAGAATATGTCTTTTTCGACGCGAAATCGTATCGACGCGGCGACGCAGACAAACAATCGGTTCAAAGTGAAAACAACATTTTCAATTAAGGATGGTATCATTGCTACTAACAAACAGTTGTAAGAAGCAGCACCTAGCAACCATGAAATTTACTTATCAGTTCCACCCGGCGCGACCACAAGTGACCCTCGGGTGTAACATCAAAGAACTTCACCCGTACGTAGGGGGGGGGGGGGGTGTACAGATATCCGGAGATTATCAAATTTCGCGCCAACTTTACGGCGACGTAGATATACGGTCTATATTAAATTTGCTTCGCCCGGGGACCGGCCGCGCTGTGCGGTGCGGTGCGGGGGGGAGGGACTGCCGTAATTGAAAAGGATTCACCGGCCTTTCATCTTATATTCATACGGTATTTTAAACTAGATTGTACTTTACACGAAAACCAGATTTCATTCTGACTAGCGGTAGCTAATTAGGTTGCTTTGAAAATTTTCATGTTAATATGTAAATTGTTAAAATCTCTCTTTATTTCGGAGGATTATTCTTCTTCTTAGGGCTCACAATATAATAACACTATATCATATTTTAATGTTTTATTCTTTCACTTGCTAACTAAGACAGTTTTTATGGGTTTTAAAGCAATACTTAAACACTTTAGAATCACTTCACTTTACTTCTGTATAACTTGAATGTTATAACATACTATTCTCTTAAGAAACTACCAACTCTGTAGCTCAAGTAAGACTGCTTCCATTTTATTATGTCACTAATACGTAAACTCGGTATAGTATCTCAATTGACACTCCACAAGATTTTATAACAAAGATCGGAAGTCAAATTGCATCTCTGTTTATAAATTAATTAAACAATATTTTTTTATTCCACGAACCGGAAGTCAAACTTGAGCTGTTAGGTTGATACAAAACAACTATACTCGTGAAGTACAAATTTAACAATATTATTTTATGAATTTATATTATACATGTTTTATAATAAACTTATACTAATATTCATAATTCATCTGTAAATAATGCTGATTTTTATAGAAGGTAACATAATCCACAAGATTGAATAACACATACCGGAAGTCAATTTTCATCTCTTGTTACTAAAATAATAAATATGATTTTATCACACGAACCGGAAGTCATACTTGAGTTATTAGGCTAATACGAAATTAAATATAATCATACAATTTATACAAAGTCAACAATATTTTATGAACTCTTTTACTATATATTTTATAATAAGATGCAAAATATGCTTCTATTACACTTATAATGTTTAAATCATTGAATCCTTAATAATACGAATTTATAGAAGCTAACAACTCGTCCATCCTGATCTTTTTCGCGTCCTCGCGAAAGATGAAAAATTTGGATACTAATACAATTTTTAACATTTTTATCGATCGTTTTATCAATTTTAACTTTAATCATTTAACATACAAGTATTTTACCAATTCATTATATTGTGCACTTTGCACATACAATAATCACCGTAGGATGTAATGTGCACGTTGCACTTTATTTTCGCTCATAGCAGATTAATGTGCACTTTGCACCTTATGTTGTCTACACTCACGCTCATAGCAGTGCAGGATTATTAGCATCGAGCCTTATTTCCGTTACACTCACGCTCATAGCAGTGTAGGAATTAGTTTATCCAGACATCTACACTCACGCTCATAGCAGTGTAGGAATGAGTTTATCCATACGTCTACACTCACGCTCATAGCAGTGTAGGAATTAGTTTACCCATACGTCTACACTCACGCTCATAGCAGTGTAGGAATTAGTTTATCTAGACGCCTACACTCACGCTCATAGCAGTGTAGGAATTAGTTTACCCATACGTCTACACTCACGCTCATAGCAGTGTAGGAATTAGTTTATCTAGACGCCTACACTCACGCTCATAGCAGTGTAGGATGCGCCACTTCCAGACGGCTATGCTCATAGCACTTAGGAGACGTCTATACACACGCTCAAAGCAATTTAGGATTATAATTTATGTACTAACTCTACCATACTGATGTGATTCATATTTATTGTATTCAAAGAAACATTAGTTTACAATCATTGTACTTAGTTTTAATAAAAATATTTAAATCATACTACATTCATTTTAATCTCCTATGTGCAAATCAATCATAATAGATTTAACCATTTCGTAATTATTTCTAAACACAAATTATTCTAAAGAAAAAAAATGGTATGTGCAACTCATAATTTATTTTCTGCAGTGGTCAATCATCGGTGTCGTCGCTGTTAGACGATTCACTGTCTACTTTTTCAAAACAGAGCCAAGGATAAATTTTGTCAATAGAAAATATACCTTTGTACTTTGAAGCCCCTTTTTTTGTAATTGGTGTATCTTCTACCTCGTACCTATCATGATCTAAAACTTTAGTCACTCTGTATGGACCTGAACATTTCGGCAATAGTTTCCTACTTTTCCCCGTAGAATGAGTAGCTTTATCAATTCTTACTAAATCTCCCACGTTAAATTTCAATGGCCTTTTTCTTTTTTTATCAAACCTATCCTTTTGGCGCTCCTGCGTCTGCTTCGTATAGCTATCTACCTCGTCCCTTATCCTTAGTAATCTCCTATCATTGTCTGTATCAGACTCATCATGTTCGGAAATGTTATCAATTATGTCACTCTGTATATCTGAGACTAGCTTACCCTCGCTGATTCCTGTAAGTCTTAACCCAAACAAGACCTGAGATGGTGTTTTTCCAGTACCTTTGTTCACTGTGTTGTTCAACCCCCATTGTACCTGAGATAAACAATCATCCCAAAGTCTTTCATCTTTACCGTGATTTTGTGAAGCTAATGAGTCCAGAATTGTTCTATTATATCGCTCCACCTGACCATTGGCCCTAGGTGAAGCGACAGCATTCTTTATGTGATGAACTCCTAATTGAGATATAAAACTTTTGAACTTCGAACTTGTAAATGACGTCCCTCTATCACTAATAAGTCGTGTTGGTAAACCAAACGTCCCGAAATAGTCTCTAAGTACTGTGATAGTTGAAGTAGATTTAGTATTCTTGACTGCTCTTAAAATAATGAATTTCGTGAAAGCATCTACAATTACCAAAATATAACAATTCTTCCTTTTTGATTTTACGAAAGGCCCCACGTGGTCAATATGAATGGTGTGAAAGGGAACCTTTTCCTTAGGTATAGGATGTAGGAAACCCTGTTTCTTTCCCGCCGGTAATTTATTATGAGCACATTCTAAACACGAATTCACATACTTTTTGACAAACTTTCTCATTCGAGGAAACCAATAATGTTGTTTTATTTTGTCTAATGTTTTATCAAACGCGAAATGACCTATAGCATCATGGTTCTTTTGAAGTATCTGCCACCTACAACTCTTAGGCACTACCCATCTTAGTCCGTCCTCAGTTATTCTAAACACCCTATCACGCTTAAGGGCAAAGTTTTTACGTATCTCTACATAATCGTCAAACTCCTTATCAGAAAGAATTTTTTTTATGCGTTGTATTTCAGAGTCCTCTAACTGTATTGTTGTTAACCAATCGTTTGTTATAGTCATAACGTCAAAACTGTCGATAGCCTGAATTATTCCTGCATTTTCAATAATTGGGTTTCTACTCAATGCATCAACGTGAATCATGCCTTTCCCAGATTTGTATACAACGTTACAGTCGTACTCTTGTATCAAACTCCACCATCGCGCAACCCTAGGAATCATATCACGTTTTAAAAATGTTGCTCTTAATGAATTACAGTCTGTTACGATGGTAAAGCTTAATCCAAGTACGTACGCTCTGAACTTTACTAAAGCGGCAATTACTGCGAGAGTTTCTAACTCGTACGATGAAAAGTGGGATTCTTCAGGTGAAGTCTGTCTACTATAATATGCTACTGGTTTAAACACTCCGTCAGTTTGCTTTTGTAATAATACGCTCCCTATACCATGTTTGCTTGCATCTGTATGTATTTGTGTCTCTAGTTTGGGGTTATACAAAGCTAATACTGGTCTTGACACAAGTGCGTTTTTCAATTTTTCGAATGCGTCTTCTTGGATTTGTGACCAGACCCAGACAGCATTCTTTTTTAATAACCTCGTGAGAGGACGAGCTATTTCACCGAAACCTCTTATAAAACGTCGAAAAAAACTAGCCAACCCAATAAATTGGCGTACATTATGGAAATCTTTAGGCTTAGGGAAGTTTTTGATAGATTCTATTTTTTTAATTCCCGGCCTAACACCTTTAACAGAAATCTCGAAACCCAAATAATCTACATGATTTTGGAAAAAATAACACTTTTGTGGTTTTAAAGTTAAGCCTGCATCTCGTAATTTTTGAAGTACGGTTTGTAATCTTTCAATACCTTCCTCGAATGATTTACTGGGTACCAATACGTCATCCATATAGGCCAAAGCAATATTATAACGTAGATTTCCCAGGACCAGATTGATAGTTCGCTGAAAAACTGCTGGGGCATTTGCTAGCCCAAATGGCATCCTATTAAACTCAAATTGCCCATCGGGTGTGACAAAAGAACTTTTACTCTTACTTTCTTCGCTTAATGGAATCTGGTAGTATCCAGCAGCCAAATCTAGAGCACAAAAATACTTATTTCCCGCCAAACGATCAATCTGATCCTCAATGCGAGGCAAAGGATAATGCTGCTTTATGGTTTTTCTATTTAAGGCACGATAATCTACACAGAGACGCTTGTCACCAGTTTTCTTCTTAACTAACAGGACTGGGCTAGCGTATGGTGACTGAGACTCTCTAATTATGTTATATCTTAAAAGCTCCTCAACCATGGTTCTAACTTCCTCCCGTTCCATATGACTTAGTCTGTATGGCCGATAAACTATTGGTTCTGAATCCTTCAATTGAATATCCATCTCTGCTAACGTTGTATGACCTAACTCAGACAAATCTTTGGCAAAACAGTCGCGGTACTGGTTCAATATATTGAACAATTGCAGCTTTTGTTGGCTATTTAAATTATCATCAATGTTAAGATCGTCCAATGTAAGTGGAGATGTATTATTAAGATTATGAACTGTTTGTATTGTATTAATGGCTTTAGTTTTATAGTCACTTAATGCAATGTAAGCACGAGCCAAAACTTGACCTTCTTTAAATTTAATTAATTTATTATCACAGTTTAGAATAGTTAAATAGCCTTTACCTTTCTCAATATTATACGGACCAGCTTTTATGCTAAAATCCAAACGATGCCCATTTTCAATTAAAACAACGCCACTAAAATGTGCGTCGGTATGTACTTTTACAGATATACAACCGTAAGCTATTAAATTATTGCAAGATTTTAAAATCAATTTTGTATCACACTTCATACGATTATCAGTTATTATTAACTCTTTGTCGGTTTTAACTACTAATATCTGGGGCTGCTCCGTAGCAGTATGTCCAATAAGTAAATCATATTTCAGATAATTATCAGGAACAATAACTACTTCAACACAAATTTGGACATTATCAATTGTAAAGGATATCTTAGTCTTACCTAAAGCTGTCACATACGTGTTACCAAAACCTTTAAGAGATGGCAAATCATCTATATGCCATTTATCGCGAGGTATAATTTCTTTAATAACAGTTTCTTTTATTAACGTGCACTGACTACCAAAGTCTACGTATCCTGTTAACTGTAAATTATTAATGCTTATATTCTTGATAAATTTATCATCTACACTACTATTGGGACTTTTTTCTAGTCATAATGTCTTAACCTCGGTTCTATCTACCCAAAGACTCTTATTACATTCAGGGTCGTCATGGCCAATGCGCTTACATTTTTGACATTTGATAATTGGTTTCTTACAGCCTGATACTATATGACCGGTTTCATGACAATTAAAACATTTTAGGACTCTACCAATATCGTTTTTAACGAATTTACGCGGATTATTTTCATTTAACCGTATTGGCTTTCTATTGAACTTATCTACTCGTTCGTGTTTGACACCCCTCAAATAGCCTAATAATTTATCGGCGTCTTCAAAACCTACAGCTTCTGCACCATAACGGACAGACCTATCATCTATCCCATACACAATACAGTCAATAGCGTTTCTACCTACTATGCCACATCGATTTAAGGCTATTATCTTGTCATAATAGTATTCCTCCAAATCATCCCCAAACTTTGCCCTCTTGGCCAACATTTCTGTCAGTAAATGTCCATAATTTTCGTAAGTGGGAAAAGCAGATTTAAGTTTTATTTCCCATTCTTCCCATGTAAGTAATACCGATGGTTGTCCTTCATACCATTTTTTCGCAGTTCCGACTAGCTTCGGAAGAGCATAGTGAGCCGTCTGTTTACTATCCCAACCATAAATCTCAGAGCATTCCTTAACTTTATTTAACCACGAAATAATAGTTTGGTTCTTTGACTTAGGGTCGAATTCTGGAACTACATTATTATTAGTAAATCTTTCTTTGCTCTGAGAGTTTAAAGCTGCGATAGATTGTAACGAATCTTTTATATTTACAAGTAATTCCTTATTTAAATTATCAATATTTGTAGACTGTGGAGCCACTGATGAGAGTCTTTCAGTAATGCGAGAGCGTACTGGACTACGCGATCTATCACCAGTTTCTCTTCTTCCAGGACTCCTCAATCTGTAAATACTCTGTCGACTACCACTATGGTCTCTAAAACTACGGGTCGGCTCATGCCTCGGTGTACGTCTTGGTAGCGTATTAGCATGGCACTGTAATAGGGGAGTTACGACTGACCTGCTTAAGCTTCTTTGTCGCGGCTTCTTCCTTGATGAAGGAGACTTCCTAGATGTACGTCGATCACACCTACCCGTGCTCGGCCCTGCTGACGGGCGACGACTTTGTCGTGATTCTCGACCACGTGCTCGCGATCGGCTGCGTCTCGAGTGTTCTCGTCTATTCTCAGTTAAATCACGAGGCATCTTCACTTATATAGTGATCACAATATTCTAATGGCCTTAAGATGGGCGTCTGATCACACTAAGGCTTAATAGGATTCGACAATACCTTAGTGTTATCCCTGCTTCTGAATTGTTAAAATCTCTCTTTATTTCGGAGGATTATTCTTCTTCTTAGGGCTCACAATATAATAACACTATATCATATTTTAATGTTTTATTCTTTCACTTGCTAACTAAGACAGTTTTTATGGGTTTTAAAGCAATACTTAAACACTTTAGAATCACTTCACTTTACTTCTGTATAACTTGAATGTTATAACATACTATTCTCTTAAGAAACTACCAACTCTGTAGCTCAAGTAAGACTGCTTCCATTTTATTATGTCACTAATACGTAAACTCGGTATAGTATCTCAATTGACACTCCACAAGATTTTATAACAAAGATCGGAAGTCAAATTGCATCTCTGTTTATAAATTAATTAAACAATATTTTTTTATTCCACGAACCGGAAGTCAAACTTGAGCTGTTAGGTTGATACAAAACAACTATACTCGTGAAGTACAAATTTAACAATATTATTTTATGAATTTATATTATACATGTTTTATAATAAACTTATACTAATATTCATAATTCATCTGTAAATAATGCTGATTTTTATAGAAGGTAACATAATCCACAAGATTGAATAACACATACCGGAAGTCAATTTTCATCTCTTGTTACTAAAATAATAAATATGATTTTATCACACGAACCGGAAGTCATACTTGAGTTATTAGGCTAATACGAAATTAAATATAATCATACAATTTATACAAAGTCAACAATATTTTATGAACTCTTTTACTATATATTTTATAATAAGATGCAAAATATGCTTCTATTACACTTATAATGTTTAAATCATTGAATCCTTAATAATACGAATTTATAGAAGCTAACAAAATTGTCACAAAAATCAACTTAAGTCCCAGGATTTCATTTTGAAAAAAAAGCCCGGGTATTGAACTTATTAAAATTTGTAAAAATTACACCCACTGTTATTGCACTCACTCTTACACAATATTATACTGTCACCATTGTTACCATGTTTGTTGCAAATAAAGGATTTGATTTGATTTGATCAATCGTTAGGTTCAATTACAAGAATGAAACCTCTCTCAAGCTTGGAAAATATTATAATTAAAGAAAAACCAAACCAAAATCCGGACTTAAATAGGCCCGGTTTAAGCACTTTTACTCAAAGACTTATCTATCTATCTGTTTACTTATCCATTTAATTAAATAAAAAAATAAAATTAGAACTTATATATGACTATATCCTATTATCATATTTAGGACTCATAAAATATATTAGGACGATTGCTATTTGCACGTGTTTTAATGCAGACTCTGTTCTTAGGTGCAACATTATGTTTAAAAATGAAATGTAACATTTGAAAATAGATTGTCATTTCTTATTTATAGTCCGCGCCACTTTTAATTTGATAAGATTGACATCTTGACATCTGTCTGGAGTAAGAAGTTGTGATATTTTAAATTATTTTACGTGAAATATGGAGCATATAATATAAAGTGAGGTGTAAAAAGTGAAGGCCGTAAAATGATCATTAAAGTGAAATAATTTTGTGAATTAGAAATTAAAAATAAACAACAATTAACCCCGTTGAATAATATGTTTATAAATGTCACTGCCATGACAGGTAGATTTTAGAGATGCCAGATGCCATTTTTGCCTAATTTATGGTTAAAATATTATCATTAACTCTATACCTACATTTACCTTATGATATTTTATATGAATATAAATACAAGGTAAAAGAATTAAAACATTGCTCTGATGAATGATGTTTTCAGGTGTTTCTGTAAAAAAGGTCGAATAACAAAAGAAGTAACAATGGCAGCAATTACTTCTGAGAAAATCTTCACCCCTGGCAAAAGCCGAACACACCGGAAGAAGCTTGTTTTAGATGAATTCTACTGTTCGGTTATACGTAAAAAATACAAACGAAATATTTACAAAAAATGTTTTATGTTACTAAAACCTTGTAGGTAGATTTTTATTTTGTTGCTATAATTATTTTTGTCATTATTATCATACTCAGTCTTTATCAATCCACTACTGACCATAGGCCCTATATTTTTTTTTATTGTACTAGACTTGGTGGAAAATCATTACACTAGAAATTGGCAACATTGAATTATGAGACCCGCCCCGCAGCGCCGCGTTTATCAGACTTCTTGAGTGGCACGGACTCTATATTTGATTGTTTTTATATTTATCTCGTGGTAAAAATGAGAACTCAAAAACAGTTTGATCTAATGGTGGCTTCGTCTTATTATCATTAGCCTTTATCCGTCTACTGCTGAACATAGGCCTTCTTTAATGAACGCCAAAACGACCGATTTTTTACCACTCGCATCACAATGAAAGCTTTTTTTCAGAAATGTGAATCGAGCAGCGAATAATAAGCAGAATGATGATAATATCAATGCAGCCTCTAGCCGGGAGCCGCCAGCCGTGATCGACGAACTCAATAGACCGCTATATAGCGGAATTTATATCATATAATAATTGGTTTGTTACTAATGTAGATCCAATTCAACTAATCTGATGTACAGGGCCGAGCCGCCCGCGGCGCCGACTGCAGCCAACATTGTTAATTGGCAATGATAAACGATACTCCTACTCATGTGTATAATTATTTATATAATTAGCTCGAGGTTAGTATGACTAATTACCTATTAAATACTATTTATCATTACTACGATATGATATATTTCCATAGTAATGTTGCAGTCAGTGGAAAACTTCATTTTTCTTGAAATAAATAAGGCTGAAAATCAATGCATTAATTCATGTTTTATTATATAATAAAAAAATATATAATTATAATCTATAACATAATATATAAAATAAATAAATATAAAATAAAAGTACAAGCATGAATACTCGTATAACAATTTTAAATTCAATGAACAGGCGATCTAAAAGACACCCTCCGGCCAAATACAGTGTCTACCGCTTTTAAGGTGGAGCGAAAGATTACATTACATAAATCCCTCCCGCCGGCCGTCGCAGCAGAGCGACCGCCATTGTGCCGGCAACTGGGAAACTGGACACTTTTTCTTCCCGCAGGAAATTGAAAACTACATCCAATCATATCTGATTACGTATTTATTTTTAATTTACGTGGAAAATGTCATGCGCAGTTGCTCGTTATTTTAAAAATATAAAATAAAAAATACGTTAATCTAAGAAATCAATTAAATAAACATCTATAATAAAACATGTGAGGAACATTCCTAACATTTATGTGTTGATTGCAGGCAGCAGTTACGTTTGCGATGTATAATGTTACCGGAATTCATTTTAAGCTGAAAATACTGAATAACTACTCATAGCTAACTGAAGTCTCTATTTTATCGAACAATCATATTTCATCTTTTCTGAAACATTTTTCAGCTCAGAACATTCTGATAGATAATGCACTAAATTATTTCAAGTATTAGAAGAAGCTTTTGATATTTGAACGTGAAACTGTCGTTATTCTTTGAATCGTGATTGTAATGCTGAGGCAATCCTGCAATACCGTGTAATGTAGGAGAGAGGTGGATGGCGTGTGTATGGTTCGGGTGCCGGTATAATACTCCTTTATTAAATCAATACAATATATCTTATATACTAATTACATACAATATGTCAGAGCACTACATTTCCCTTCCTAAAATAAAAATAAAAACTTAAATATATTTTATGTTTTTTTTTACAATAAGTTGAAATTTCTAAAACATATTTTGATTACAGTTTACACATAATAACAATAACACAACAATAACAATGACAAATGATAATAATAATTTTAACATTCGATAATATTACAAATATAATATGAACAGAACAAACATTTTATAACTTGGATAATAATTATTTATAGTATGTTATAGAATGACAACTTAGGAGGTCGTAATGAGATGAGAGTATGTTATAGAATCCTGGCAGGGTCGCCATGTAAGGACGGGAGAGAGGTGGATGGCGTGTGTATGGTTCGGGTGCCGGTATAATACTCCTTTATTAAATCAATACAATATATCTTATATACTAATTACATACAATATGTCAGGGCACTACAACCGTTTGAAAATTAAACTTGTCTTTGTGATAGATTACACTCAAACGGGTGGTATCTACACCTATGTAGATACTAGATATCATCATATCTTAAGAACTAGATATAATAATATGATGCTTTAGTTGTTGTTTTAATCAATTTTTTTTAAATAATATTATTATGATAATATAATAATATATAATAATATACATGATACTTTATTATTATGCAATATACAGGTCAAGAACATGCACATGAAAAAAGTTACAAAATTATCTAACTTCACGCAACGGGCAGATCATTTTCCAAAAAATCGTTAAATTCCTTGAGGCAAAGTATAAAAATTATATTATAATTGTTATATTGAGCTTTCGTTAATCCTACTTTTCTAAATTTGGATTCTATGTTAAAAAATTCCTATATATGTTCAGTCTAAAATATTAGTTTATAACAATAACAAGAGGTATTATGCCTATTGTATACGCAGATTATAGTTTTCTGAAGATAAAAACAAACATCAAAGTACTTTAATAAATAAAGTGGCCAAAATCCACGTATTGTAATATTAGAATATAAAAATATAGCTGTGTATAATATTTGGATTACGAAGAGGAGAGATTGGTAAATAAAATCTCTTTTTTCTTGCGCCGGATTTTGTAAGACGACTCTCAACCTTTAGCCTGGTTCAGGGCGAGGCCACATCTAGTTTTAATATTAAATTCAGTTAGTTCAAGAATCTAGACACGAATATGAGAGTTTTGATATGAGTCCGATTTCCATAATATAGTTGCATATATTACCGGGTACAGTTGGAGAATAAAAACGCTCCTCACTTTTGAGTCGGTTTTACCTTGCTCCAGTGTGATACGTGAGATGTCAAAACATAATATTATCTAGGTTGGCCATTAATATTTTTTAAAAATCTCTCCTGCCATACAATTCTTTAATTTTTAAAGCATTTCTACTCGACGGGCAAATCAGACAGTTATTCGAAGGAAGTGTAGTTTAACAACGTGTTGTCTATATTAACAACTGATTTTAAAATAAATAAATAAAATAAAATACGTTTATTTCAGACCCAGAATAGTCCATAAAGATATTAGTGAATGTGTTAGTGACAAAATAAACCTATTCTATGTTAGTATTGTTAGTATTTAGTGATAACATTTTTACAGTAATAATATGATTCGCATACATACTCTATCATAATATTATATAGATTATGTATCCACAAATCATTTTATACCTATAGCTAATTCTATCCAATGCCTTTGTATAGGGCAGTCTGGTCTACGAGCAATCATTTTCAGGATGCTGTTCCGAGTGTTGCGTAGACGCTGCAGCAGGGAGGCGGCTTTTTTACGCATGATGGCATGAAAGCCATCAATTCGAGCTTTGGCCAACATGCCAGATGCACTGCAGCGCCATTGCAGTCGCAACAGCATCCTGAAAGCGTTGTTGTACTGAACGCGCAGAACGTTGTAGGTTCGGTTCGCATATGACACCCACAGGCCGCCCATATAAAAAGACTGACAGAATGCCTTAAATAAAGTAATTTTGACATCTGCAGTAGAACGAGCAAACCTGCGAGCGAGCATATTTCCACTCACCGCCAACGCTCTGCGCTCGCGCTCTATGTCGCAGTCATCTCGGAGGTCACTGGTCACGACATGACCCAGATACCTAAAGCTATCGACTAACTTAAGCGCTACCCCATCGAGATATACTGGAGGCACACGCCGGGGCTGTTGTTTCGGTGCCTTGAACCCTAGTATTTCATTCTTATTTGAGTTATATTTAAGGCCATGCGCCTCCGCGTATCTCTCACATATGGACAGCAGCTCCCTCAGACCGCCTATCGACGGACTAAGCAGAACGATGTCGTCCGCATAACTTATGTTGTTTACACACACGCCGTCAATGTGGCAGCCGACATGCGTGCTGCTCAGTTCCTCGATAAGCTGATTTACGTACAAATTAAATAGTAAGGGCGAGCTCAAGCCCCCTTGCCTCTCACCACATTCCATTCCGTACTCATCCGACAGCGTACCCACACATCTCACTCGGTTCGTCTGGTGAGCATACCAGTATTTGAGGAGGGCGGTGTACTGGGCCGGTACACCCGTGTCCTTCAGCTTTTTCCACAGTAAGTCGTAGGCCACCAGGTCGAAGGCCTTCGACAGGTCGAGGAAGCACGCGTACATAGAAATCTTTGGCACATAGAAATCTACATAATAAGGCGACTTTATTATTTAGATTTCTATGCTTTGGCAGCTCACTTTTTTCCGACATCTTTCGTCATCTAATCCTTGAATCCCTTGGACAACAATATCCGCCAACGCCAAATGAACTGTTTCTGTGCATTATATCATTTCGTAATTTTAGGGACTTGCAAATATTTTTGTGACGATATTGTATGTAAAACTTTTAATTTTTTTCTGTACTTACATTTCTAGCAAAAAAATTACTTACTTACTTACACTTCATAATATACAAAAAAATGTTATCCTGTAATTTCCTTTATTAATTCTTATAAGCTTACAAATAGTAATATTAATTGCGGTGAAATATTTTTTAATGAAGTTAAATCAAAGTGCGCGACGGGAGCGGACGCATAGTCAGCGTTTTCAATTTAACTTGTGCCAAGTTGGCATTGTTCAGACGAGAGCCGGGGAAAGAATCGCTACAGCGGTGCTTATGACGAGTTATTGTACTGGAAATGTATAGATTTGTACTCTTGTAAAGTCCAAGACGTTTTAAAATTTCTTCAAAATGAACTATTTTTTTAACATCAGTCGGATAGATAAACTGACAGACATGCTACCTGGTGGTCAGTGAACTAAACATGAACTAGTTAACCTTGAAGTATCCTAGAAGATTTATTTGTTTGTTGCCTATCCCTCAGGATAATGAGACTTAACATCTTATGTCGCAGCATGGGATGTTTAGTCTATCTATTAATACTTAATTACACTGACTTACTTGGCCTTTTCTCCAAAACCCACCAATATATTTCAAGAAACAAGCAAGATGGTAGAACCCGTGCAACCGAGAGCGCGGCGCAGCGCATCCCATCTAAGCACAAAATTAGTGACCAAATTATCGATCAAAAATAAAGTATAATGTCTTTATAGATCCACGTAACCTATGTACATGAATGCCTCCTGATAACTCAAAGAGTGGTTAAAGCATTGACAGTGGTGAATAAAGAGTCGATGAAGGCTTTTAAGGTGAATTAAAAAAATGAAAGTGTCGAAATATTATTAACAAATTGAATAGACTAGTTGAGTCCTCTCTGGTCGCTCCTTTATGACTGAAGTTCGCGGTCATATTCTGTGGATGCCTCTTGCAGATAAACTGCCTCAATTGGTACCTACCCATCGCGTCTCTGACAACCAAGTAAAACATTTCTGAAAATGGGCCTTTTACTTGATCACTCCATCGCGCCAGGAACCGTCCACGGGCTCTTTTACCTTCCGTGTTCCCAACAACAATCAGCTTTTCAAGGCTCTCATCTTCCTTCCTTATTATGTGGCCAAAATAGGACATAGGTAATGCGCTGCAGGCCGATCGTAGCAAGGCGGTTTTTTATCCGGAGCTGTGAAAGAATGACACACACAATGTGAAGGATGATACACCTGAGGATGACTTTGTCGAAACCGGTCGTGTTTAAATTGTAACTGTTATATAAAATAAATAGTAGAAAAAGTGTATATAAAGTTTTATTATACTACCTTTCACTAAACTGTGAAAGGATCGTCCAGGATCTCCTCAACAAGCGTCTCGAAAGTTCTTCATGAAATAAGTGAATCTCCCCAAACTCTTATTTATATCATTTATAATTAAAATAACGCTTCAGAAATAAGCTAAATAGTTACCCATCAGTCAGTTAACAGACAAACCTCGGAATAGTTAATAGTTAACATCAGCAATGAACATTACCCGGGTTCACCCGGGATAGGTCCAAGCAACTCATTCGTGCGACGTTTCCTATGTCGTCTACTGAACCAGTGAGTCTCACCCGCGCGTGAGATGGAAGTGAATATGAAATCTGGATGAAATACATTATTGATGAAGCTATAAACTTCATATAACCAGACGCGTTATTATTCATACGATTTTTTGACGACCTTAAATATCTCTGCAGAATCCGGAAGATTGTGAATATAAAGTATATTATTATAAATATTTATATCAGGGACCACTGGTCAAGTGACAGATCCCCGTTTCTACTTTTACTAGTTTATACAGAAGTTCTCGTTCATGGGTTGAGATAAATATTCCATTCTGGAATATTTATCTATAGGAAAGTGTAAAAATTCAAATCTGTTGAATTTTTACACTTTCCTATCATGCTCTATAATCTACATAATGGTATAATCATTTTTAAAGCTAAGACAGGATGATGCAGCACAGACACCGCTAGAAAAAAAGCTAAAATATTAATTCAGCCCGTCAAACTTGTAACGGCTGGGCGATGGGTCCCACGTGCTACTTTTGCATTAAACAAAACTAATAAAATGGCGGATTCCCGCGCCGTCGTCCATTTGTCATTGTTCCGCAGCTCTGGTGATGTAAACTCAATTTGCGGCCGCTTATCGCCGCAAAAAAACTTTGTCAAACAAATGTCATTCCGCGCGTCAAGTTGGAACAACTTTGTCTAGTAACGGTCGGGAACTGTTTGTTCCATTTGAAATATGATATTAATTCAATAAAACAAATGTATTGTTATTAAGCAAGAATTGTGACTTTTCTAAAATTATTTCAATTGCCAGTTAGTTTTGGGACTCGAATTTCAAAGATTGATTTGAGACTCGAGTTTCATCAAAGTTCAAAAATGAAAAGCTCAATCTGATTTTAGATGGACCACTACCGCCGGCCGGAGGCCGACATGATGGACATACCTCATCAGGAAAATTACCGATAGCTCTCTGGTTGAGTGCCATATTATATGCCATATATTAATAGTATGAGAAAAACCAAAACCTGGCCTTGACATTCGAGTATTTAAAAATTCAAAAGTGACTTTATAAAAGCCTATATATTCTAGTAAAAGTATGACGCAACTAAACAAGTTTGACTATTTCTCTATAAATTCATCCGACCAGTGTAAAGAGAGCCGCAATAGCAAAAGTTCTAGTATCATTTGCCGAGTATTACACGCGGAAGTCGAATCCCCGAGTGTCTCGTTAAATGGCGATGCAGCGGCTGAATATAAAAAAGGTCTGGCCTTACGATACGTCGAAATGAAATTTCGCAGGCGAATGTGTTTACCGGCCGGGACCTTTCATGATTTTCATATTTGCCTTTTCTTTTGAGACTACTTTCATTTTCATAAAAGTGCCACTGAATATTTGAACTTCGGTGCCTTTATTTAGTCTTGTTCCCTTAGAGACGTTCATTTGCCAAGGTCCACCGCTGGACGGAAAATGGCTCGAGATTTTTAAGATAAATATATGATATTACTTCCAAGCTATTATCATCATTAGTTTGTATCTTTCCACAGTTGAAATTTAGGCCAAAAGAAACCATATTTCAATCCATATAGTATCCTACCAATCGCTCTGTAAACTATGAGAAAGGTAAGTAAAATGACAATATCCGTTCAACAATCTCACAATATAAAATTAATTTTAAATAAAAAACCAAAAACCGACTTCAAAACCATACCTTAATGTACAACTAAAAATTTCAAAATAATATTGAAATACTTCGAAGTGAAGTAGAAGACGTATACTATTTAAATTCGGGTTTTTTTTGGAGTCGGTGCCAGCCAAAGATGATATTTTAATGATCAATCACATACACCAAGTATTGAGAATATGCCTGTGAAGGGCAGCCACGTTTTAGCTGGTACCGACTCCAAAAATACCCGACTTTAAATAGTATACGTCTTCTACTTCACTTCGAAGTATTTCAATATTATTTTAATATTTTTAGTTGTACATTAATTAAGGTATGGTTTTGAAGTCGGTTTTTGGTTTTTTATTTAAAATTAATTTTATTTTGTACTTTTTAGTTTTAAGTTTATACATAAGTAATATAGTTTTTATTTTTACTTGCAAAATTTTTGGCGTTCCCGATCTGTGTTGGATGCTAGTGGTAAGGGACCTGTCGTCTTAGCGTTTATTGAGGGAACCTATGTTCAGCCGTGGACGGATGAAAGTTGATGATGATGACCTCACAATACTTTGATACTTTCCAAAGTATCCTATTCAGTGGTTTTTGTTCATATTATTCATATTACATCGACAAGTAATAAAATGAGAAAATCATCTGGGTATACAAAACCAACCAATAAGCATTATTGAACATAACTTAAAAACAGCTGATTAGATGTCGATCAAATTAATATGGGACCAATCCGAAGACATAAGCTTACTAACAAAACAAGAATCAACAAAACATACAGACGAATTGATAACCTCCTTCTTTTTTTGAAGTCGGTTAAAAATGGTGGATAATGAATAGACACGGGCTGACGATGATGCTTCGTTACTCTAACATAGGACCTGTATGTTGTCATACCTCATACATATCTCGTAAACAATCGTATTCCATAGCGGAAATTGAAACTAAGAGTTGTTTTGGACTGCGCCTGTTCCGCGTATTTTTGTGTATCTCTCGCGTGTTTGTACAGCCAGGGCTGTAGCGGGACCAGTTGGCGTAATCCATATTGATACAAACTAAGGATTTATAAAAGTATTAAAGGATTTTTTGTATAAGAGCGATGATAATTCAATTCTGTTTACGAAAAATAGCACATTTGAGCATATGGGCATAGATTTATGCAAAAAATTAGTTGAGACACTTGGAGATGTCTACTCCACATAATCTATCGATGGGACGCGGTAGAAATATTTTTTCTCTGGTAGCTACAGAGGCCACATAAAATTTATAAGTTTCAGTTTGTATATCGAATATACAGAAGTAAATTAATAGAAAAAGAAAAGACTGTATTTTTACGGTAAGCGTATTTAGATGACAGATAAGGAGGCTGGCACAAAGATTGTGGGCTAACCTAACCTAACATGTGTTAGCAACCGTAGCGCCATCTGGCGGCTATAAGTCTGAAACGGGCAACAGGTTCCAGTTTACCTGCGTATGGCGTGACGTAGTCGTTGTCAAAGTGTGGGTAGGATGGCCGAGCGTTATGAAGGTCATTAAGGTTGCCTTTAAATAGCGAGGTATAATTATTAGAATAGTCAATCGCGTCTGTGAGTTTGAGGAGGACGAAGCTCTGCCCGAATCGTATTGTAAGTCACGTAAGCCATTGTTTATTTTAATGTGTAAAGTGTAATAAGACGATAGCGTGTGTAAATGTATGGGCAGTGTGAGTAAGAATATATCTTAAAATATGTACCTGTGAACCTTAATATTGATATTTTTATGGATAATATAATAAATGTTTATACTTAAAAAGCATTTTCACTTCTGATGTTTAAACATGTATTGCGGCACAGCATAATATTGTGTTTGTGCACTAAATGGCCCGCTATACTAACCAACTAACCTTTGGCTAATGTGTGCTGCAGCTTTGACGTAATATCATCATCATCATCAGCCTTTATCCATCCACTGCTTAACATAGGCCTCCCTCAGTGATAGCCGAGACGACCGATCCCTCGCCACTCGCATCAATTGACATAATAATACATTATATATTTACCACTAATATAATAATAATATGTTTTTATATTTTTATATAGAATTATACTGAGCGTCACCGAATCAAGAAATTCTACTTCAAAATTATCTAAATTACGAAGGAAAACGTCTATAGAACGCTATATCGAGGGAGAAGAAAAATGAGAATGTATTTTATCTCACTCTCGTAGCTATGAAATATACTCTTCTCTCTAGTGCCGGTCGTTCGTTCATCGATATTCAAATCACAATCGTAAAGAAGTTTTCACTTAAAAAAACCAATATCACTGATATAAAATTGCTGAGCTTATCTCGAGAATTGAATATAAAAGATAACGAACTTGCAGTCGCACCTCAGGCTCAAATCAAATTCACCCTCGCGTTTAAAATTCGAACCTTTTATTATTATCGAACTAACTTTATTACATCCACTTCCTGGGAATATAAAATTATATTTGAGTGTAGTTCGTTAAGGGCACTCGAAGACGGAATGACCACGCTCTGGGTCAACTGGAATAAACGGTAAAGGTATCTATTGCCTTGAGTTTATTTTAGCTTCAAATTTAATGGAAATAATAAAACATTTATTGCACATTTTGTTTTCTCTAAAGTAATTAAGAAGTTCATTAAATTTACAGCCTTTTTATCGGATTTTTAACTGTTTTTTCTTAGATATGTAGCGTAATTGCTATGGTAAAAAATGCTAGAGTACCTATAATATAATTTCATGACTTATTTTGATGATCGACTTTCATACGAGCGCTGTAACTTGCCTTACGACATGTAATTCGACAGCTAGTGTCACTCCCATACAATAAGCATTCTATTCTATTCATTTAGCGTTTGCGATTGACTTACTTAATTTTAAACTCGTATACAAACGTGAATTTAAGTCTTAAAATAATTTATCTCTCGCGTTCAGAATTTTGGCAAAAAAACTATGAAGCGATTATTCTTCATCATAATTATAAGCTCGTTTTGCTTTAGCTGGATTTAATTAAAACTGAAATATCCGTTTGAAATTATGAAACTCAAAAACCGGTCGAGTACATCTGAAGCGCGTAATCACGTAACGTAGTATAATAAAACTTCTCTTCTACGGATGATATCGCGGTTCAGAAAGATTTTTAATTTCGGACATTTTAGATATTTTACAGTCATACAGTTCAAGAAAACTAAACTAATATATAATATATCTTTAGATGTCCTAGTATTATCAAGTTGGATATTTACAGGAATCCTAAACGCCTGAACATGTGTAGTTATTAATTATTACAAACGATTATAATATAGTAATAAATCTTAAGCGTTTCGCTCAAAGGGTTTCATAATTTTAATAGCCTTACTTTGTATATAGAATGGTTTTCTTTGTTTATGGAATTCTGTTTTAGAGAATCTCATAGAAAAGCATATTTTTGCGTATATTTGTAAATTGTACCATGGTTGCTGTAAAGTATTCGAAACGTGGGGCTCCTAAAAAACTAAATAAACCTAGTAAAAGTTGTTTCATTATAATATGTTTGTAGATTTTATTTTTGATATTGTAAATTTGCCGCCTTGTCGTCGATTGAGGAAGGCCTATGTGCAGCAGTGGAGGGATAAAGGCTGATGATAATGAAAGCGATTGTAAATTGACGATGTTATCAGTGAGCGAGTTTGACGGGGTGTGATTGTTTGGAATTTTATTTATAAAGGCCTGAATCCGCCAGGTCCTGACGAACAATGGACCATAAGTTACAAAAATATGATTATTTATAATAAACGGCCCGCAGCTGACACGTGCGTGGCCCTAAACAGTCGGTGGTCTTTTCCGGCCCACTTCCGGCCCAGGCCTCGCCCACTTCCGGTCCGAACGGCCCATTTTTGGCCCAAGTCCGGCCCGCGCCGAGTCGGCCGGCATAGCATCCGGTCCGGACAGGAAATCACGTCGCGCTACGATTATCTCTTGCGAGCTGTCTATTTGCATTTAAATTTTTTAGAATATTGTGTAGTATACCGGGTACGGTCAACATTTGCACTCGATGTTCAGAGTTTTTAACGAAGGTGTATATTTTTTGTTATTTTGGGAATGTACAGTACCTTGTCTTGTCGTGTGAATAGTATAATATTGTGAAGTAAAAATTCAATATTTTATCTGATACACGAATTTCATTTCAGTGATAGTTTATTCAAATAGTCATAGGATCCTATAAAATCCGAGAAGAGTTGCAAAAAGTTTATAAAATACGTATTATTATTCGCGAGATATAGAAAAATACATAAATGTAATTTCTTCCAAGAATCGTATTTTTTTCGTCACATGTCATTTGGCTTGCACACCAGTTGCTCGAAAGAGAGAAGGTGTAAATGTTTTGTAATCTGTCACAGGTTTTTCAAGAACATGATGGTTTAGATATTATTAAACTATCGGGAATTCAAAAACAAAACAAAATAAACTTGGATCGCTAATAAAGTCAATCAATTAATTAGCTTTTCTTGAAAAGTGTAAGAGTAATATCAACATTTATAGAGTACGATTGGTGGAAAATTTTAATTAAAAAAAGATGTAGAAATTGTACCGGACGGCGACGCCGCAGCTAATACTGAAGTTTCACCTTTCAACGCTCGCCTCCACGACTGCTGAGGCCGGAGCGAGTGCCACAGACTGGGCGATATTCATGATAATAGTATCGCTCGCTGTATAAAAACTTTACATTACTATTACCTTACGGGTAGTCATTGTCACTTGCTGTCATGGCGATCATTAGAAAAGTTATAATTTATGTGTAGCAAATTTTGTTAGTTCTTTTGACTTTTTTTTTGACATAATATCTTAAGTGTACAAGTTGTTACCTACGAAATAAAGATATTTTAGTTCCGACTCACTGGGACTCACTGACACTGGTGACTCAAGCAAGAAGGCTCAAGTATCTGACCTACGATCTTCGAGGGAAGTGATGTAACGGACCAATAAGCACCACAATCCTGAATGGCGCTATCACAATTCCAGTGACTGGCCGCTATATATACAAAACCTGATACGATAACTTAGGTCTGGCCGAGCATTGCACCTCACTAGATCGCAGATCTCCTTTTGTAACTCTATACCTACAAATAGAATAATCCATCGGTTATTCGTGTAATATACATATTATAATATATAATTTGTAACAATTTTTTCAACAAACAATTTTTCAATAATAAATGTTTAATGACATTGTATTTTGTTGCAAATAATATTTTTTTAATATTTAATAATATTTATTAATAAAACAATATTTCATTCTACAAAAAACTATTTACTAGTGATAATATTTTGCATTTTATCGTTTAACTGTATTTGTTCCGCTTGTAGTGGTGGCGCGTCCGTTACGAGGTTTATCGAAATTAAAAAGTTGTGAGGAGTTGTGGGATGATTGTTGGCTCAAACGAACTTGTTCTGATCGGCGCGCGGCGTGTCCGCGAGCTCCGTGACCCGATCAAACGCTCTCCGACCGATAATCCCTTAACTTTACACTCATAACTTACACATTTAAAATAAAGTTAGGAAAGTCGTCGTCTGATTGCAAAATACGATATGAGAGTAAGCACAGTTATTCTCACGCCATATTATACTATGAAGGACAAGGCTTAAATGTCCAAATCTCTAATCAGTTTGTAGTTCACTAGGTACTGTGTTGTTAAATCTGTTATCAAGTTAGCAATACACCCTAGTGTGTGTCGTATGGTCTATGGGTAACATTCTCTTCTACCGAGTAGTACTTGTTTTTTTTCCTGCTCTATAAATGGATGTGTGTATTTATATTATATGCATGTTGCACACTCCAATGTAACTGATGCCCTAGCCTGAGTTGTTACTATATTAAAAAAGTTTAATGAATTAAAATCTTAAGAAGAGAGAATGAGAAAGATAGAGAGAGAGAGAGAAAGAGACCCAGGTGTCAAGGACTCGTGTCGTTGGGCGACGTTGACCACAAGGCCTACCCACCAATTTAGTCTCTAACATAAACATGTCTAAAACCACTTCATCCATTTTGTACAATGTCTAACCCCGTAGCGGCCCGTAAGGGCTAGTTTCCAAAGGGCAACGTATTACCGCGAGTCCACGCCATCATAAATCACTATCGCCATCAATTTGATCGGTGTTCCCGCCGCCAGGGTGGGCAAAAACAGATCCCGGACCTCCATTTATATTCCGACCCTTCATACATAGGGATGGACGGGCGTAAGAAAAATGATTTGTATACCCGGCTATCCCGTTTCTATTAGGCAAATATATCCACTACTGGGGCGCTCGTTTGTGGGATGTGTATGTTTGAATCACCCCGCTGAAGGCCTTGTTTGGTTTAGGGTTCCGCGCGTCCCGACTTGAGCAGGATCGGGATATTGTTACATGACTGATCATTTAGGTGGCATATGCGTGAGAGGAAAACACTTTTTAAGCGCTATTATTTTACTTATTATTTATTCGTCTACTGCTGCGACCTCTTGCCATTCGCGTCCGAAACGGACCGGACCGACTGAACGGACCAATAATTACGTGAAGTGATTTTAATACTGCTTTATAATGTCATTCAGATGATATAACTCTTATAATATACAAGGAACCATACTCTGTATGAGCCTTATTTAAGAGGAAATTCCGTACTCATGATGTTAAAAAATATCAACCTATACGATACGTCCAACTGCTGGGCTCGGTTATCCTCCTCGAAATCAGGCGAGGAGGGTATTGTTTGATGAGTGTTGGTGAACTTGGAAAACCTTCAAAGTCTTTTAACCTCATCAAGCGTGCAGGTTTCTTCACGATGTTTTCCTTTACCGATTCTTATATATTTGATATTTTCTGCAATTGTCTTGTCAAACTTAGAATGATATCAAATCTAAAGTATTATTAAGTATTATATCGTAGTTGGACTGATTGTTTTCTTAGGCTTAATTTCGAGACTGTGTCTAATTTGCTATTTAGTGTTTCAAATTGTAAAAGAAGGAGAAAACAATTTTCTTTTCTAAATTCGCTATCGGCTGGTAGTAACATCCAACATTCACATGTGTATGAGGGTTTCTGTTCCATAATAGACGTGTGGGCGAGAGGCGACAGATTGAGAAATGACCCGAGACTCCTGCACATAAATAACTGGTGATGTGCATCCGGAACATGACCCGCCCGGGACGAGGGGGGGACGGAGGGGTCGGCGGGGGCTCTATTAGCACCAAATGGACTTCTTGCGCATTCACAGATGAATCGGCTGATTACTAATGACTGCAGCCACGGTGTCCCGTTTGGTGGACGGTGCCTAGTATAGTAATACTTTGTTTATATTACAAAAGAATCTCGACCGTAACTGATCTGACTAGTTCAAATCATTTAAACGACACTTCTGATAGGGTATTGGGGGGCCTTGCCTACCTAACATATCAGTCAAGACATTACGAGGCGGCTGCTGAAGCCACCGCGGTGGATGTGGGTCCCAGCTCCGCCGGGTCTCCACCTCTATGGAAACGCCTGGTGGGGGTAGTCCGCCTGGGGCTCCGTTTATCCGACGGTGGTGAGGCAGAGATCCGCCACAGGTACAAACCCGACGCCATGAAGCCGTGGAAGTCACACTCCACGGCTGGCGGGGGCAACCCTCCACTTACTATATCACCGGGTGATACCAACCGGCACACCCCACTTCCGACGAAGCATTAGGGCCATTAGCATAGCTCGATCCGAAAAAAAAAGAAAAAAAAAAACAACAGAACCTATGCAGTGCGCTTTGTTTTCTAATAGGTATTTAATATTAAAAAGCAAAACACACTACAAAACAACTGTTACGGATTTTGTCAGTTCTCCCGAGATCTTGATTGGTGTAGAGTAACCGAAACGTGGAGCGTGTTAAAATTATACCGTGACAAAATCCTTGAAGGATATATATTTTCAAATGCTTACCCAAATTTCACCGTCTACTAAGTTTTAAGTATACGACAAAATCTTTTAATAAATAATACCTTTTTGTTACAATTACTTTCAAAACAGCTAAAAATGATGATCACGAATAACGGATGGATACCGAAGTCATCTCCTGTAAACACTTTCACCATCAAAATACAAATATATAATCGAAATATCTACGTCGAATTTACAAATTAATTGTTAATAACAGTTACTATATTTGGCGAACATTTTGAACGACAAGCCCTCAAATACTGAAATATCATTTGAATAATAATTTCATTTAATTATAATAATTGTCGATCATTATTATTTAGCAAAATCACTCTAACAATACTCTGATAAGCCGTATAATATTACGATTGTTTCTATGAATTCAATTGGCTTTAATAGCGTATTGTTTGTCGGTAATTCATGAGCATCAGTCCTGGTTTAGTTATAGATCTGAAATTAAATAAATATGCGAGTGCTTTGGATGGATTAAAAAAATCGCTACAAATCACATAATGGTATGTTCTTAACATCGATGATATTATGAAATCGATCACCCAAAAGTAGCTTACATAAACGAAAAGACTCATCTCTCAAAAGGAAGTCTCAAATGTCTCCAGTATCAGTTCAAGTGATAGTAAATACCAAAAAATACATAAAATCAATCAAAATTTATAATTTTAATAAAAATTGAAATAAACTAAAAGTCCTATTTGAAATTTCACGAAGAATCAGATTTCTGCAAGAGCAGGTCCTTTAATTATTTCTAAACATTAACCTATTTTTATTTGTCTGTTTTCTTAAAAATAAAATCAATTGTCAGGTATGTACGTTGGGTTCATTATAGAGTTGGTAAAAATACATATTTTCGGTGTACCTTGTTTGTTCGTCGAGCCTCGGAGAGTATTAAAAAATTAATTTTAGATAAATTGCACTAATCGACTTTATATTAATCCGCTTAGTACTCGTAGAAGCGATCTATGCGAAATATACCCAACTATTCCTGCTTTAGGCAAACAAAAGTCTATCAGTAAATATTTTTTTCTGATGATAGTGAGAATGTGTGTTTCTTTACTATCACCAGGCTACCATGTACCTCTGGTGGCCTCACTTGTATCATTGTATACATCAACGGGACTGATCTTCCTTCAATTCGAATAATTACATTCTGTATGACGTATGTATTTATATTAAGGCGTGGTTGCACCGCCGCGCACGCTGTGCATGGCCACGCGGCGCACGGATTCATTTGTCTGACTACGTGGGTCAACGCTTCCACTGCAGCACACGCTATACATACACGAAACTCACGACTATATACAACTGTAGCGCAGCACAGTTTTGAATCACACGTCTTGTGAAACCCACGCATTTATAAACTTATAAAAAAATAAAATCGGGCAAAGTGATGGCATTAACCAAAGTGCTGGCATCAAGCAAGGTGCTCTTCTCTGTGTATATTTCATATAGCATGCGTATATTCGAGCAAGCCACGCCACGCCTTTATTTACATCTACTTGTACATGTACATATAAATAAAAATGAATCACTGAAACATATGATGTATGCACACACAGACATTTCCCTATCCGGTGATCCTATGATCATTGCACCGAATCAGATAATTCTTTTTTTTTTGTTACGCAGGTCACCGCGCGGACAACGTTTGTATGGTATACATCAATCGGTGAGGGCACTCTGGTTAAAGACCTCCCGCCCGTAAATTGGAAGTTGTAAAATATCGTAAGAAGATTAAAATATCATTGAAACGCTAAAAACATTTCAGCTTAAATATAAATTCTAAATCAATATAACAGAAATCACTTTAATTAACTTTGATTTTAACAGAGTCATCGCACCCGGTCGGCAAAAACTTTGGTTACAACTTTGTAATAATGCTAAGTGTGTTTTTGTATTCCAAACGCACAAAAAGTGGAAACGGTTTTATTACATTAAAGTAGAAGTAAGTATTAACCCTGTATATTATATTCTTCCTCCTCGAAATCAGACGAGGAGGGCGTTGGGCATAGTTCACCAATGCACTGGTCAAATGAGGGTGTAACCTTCACATACGATTAAATACTTTTAATCTTATCAGGTATGCAGTTTTTACTTCACCGGAGAACAAGCGATGTCCACACGTTAAGGTTAATTAGAAATTTATAAACCTCAATTAAAAAAAAACAACATAGGCGGTCAGGGGTCGAACCCGGCTCACTCACTCAAAAGGGCGATGCCCTACTCACTAGACCATATTGTTTTATTAGAATATGGCTAACAAATATAACATAACTAACACGGCTATTAAAACTACCACAAATATAAAGATTGTAAATATAGTATGTATTCTGTTATTGTTAATATAGTATGTATTTACGTTGTAATCATCAAAAGAAATAAAGAAAATACAAAGTTTCCCCGAGACTACAACAATAACAATTTATCCATCGTAAGTATAATAAATCATAGGAATAAAAACAGTGTTGGATTGATTAGCCAATCGTTTCGGAGACGTAAGTTGTCAAAATATTGGCTCTCAGCTCTCGCTTATAACTTTGCTTTTATATCCCCAGAATTACATGAAAAACTAATCTAGAGGGGAAAGTGACGTTTTCATTAAATAAATCATTGTGGGAATAAGTGGCTTCGATGTCATTACAGTTGCAAAGCTATCTGGATTAACAAATATATATAAAAATAACGATTGGGCTCTTATGATTATTTTATATATTTTAGATTGTAAATAACTAAACCCTTTTTATTTTGATAAAAATAGGGTTTAATAAGAAAATTCAACGGTTAAAAAATTAAATTAAAACCACATGTTTTATACATATTTGTATCTTACGATATCTATTTACTTTTGTAATCATATCTCATACTTAAGAATAATAATATCATTGTTTATGTAATAAACACAAAACATACGAGAATATAATATATTTTTTAATAAATTTCTTTCATTGTTGCTGTCTTATGCATTGTTTAAATTTCATTCTCATTTTGTAACAACCTTCTAATGCTGCATTTTCCTGATACTCAGAAGCAATAACATCGTAACGTCAAGTCGCTGCCAGCGCTAAGAAATATTATGTGAAAATATTTAAAATTCACTTTCAGAAAATATTTTAGAGCACAAAGTTTTAAAACAATTTTACGGTTGAAACTCTTGTTGGAGGCGATCCGAGGGCATTGACCTTGTGATATCGGATGTGCATACGTTCCCGAGTGGTTTACTAAATCATTTAGTGTTAGCTATCTGTGGTCTAGAGCTACTTTTGTAGTTGTTATATTGATGTAATAATATTAGAGATTTGACTATCTGTAATTTGCGGTTGAAGAAACGGTCGGTTCGACGAGAAGACTTGTAGGTGTAAGGTTCCTGGTCTTTAAGGAATAAATAGACAGTCTATGAGAAAGAGAGAGAGAATGAGGTAGAAAACGGAAGCACTCATCGACGATCATGAAGGAACGATTATGAAGAAAGGTTGTGAAATTACGCGCCAGCTATTCAATTATTACCTGTTCTATACTTTTTAGAGAAACAAAGTATAATAAAGTATGTAGTAGTTTAAGAATATCCTTTGAACTTCTCCTAGTCATAATATTCTATATTCACTGCTAATGCATGGATGGAAGTTTGATATTATGTTTTGTGTAGACGAGTATATCCCACTTCGTTGGCCATTACTTTAATAATAAAATGATTGATTGCGAAAAAATGTATGTAAAAAAGAAATAAAAGGCCGCGACCCGGTTCCCTACGAAGGCAACATTTGGCAGCCGCCGAGGAGTTTTAAAACAAAGCCTAAATGGAACTAGGCCGACCCCTACCTATCTGATATCGTCTCGCGCCGCACGCAAATATCGCCTTTATTCTCATTGCAGTACGAGTCAACCAACACATGAGATTCGGGTGCATTTGTTAGTATTTCATGCAAATAGCAAGTGATCGTAAAAATGTAATGCAGATTGGGCCTCATCCAAATACCCCGCAGCGTCTCGACTTTATTGATTCTCTGAACCTCCCCAACTTAGATGAGGAATTTTTTTAAACTTTAATGTTTAATAAACTGGTGTGTCACAAGTGAAGGTCAGATTTTTATTAGTGAAAAAACACGAATACTAATTGTAGAGGACGTTGATAATGTACCTAAATAGGGAGGAAGGAGGGTAGACCTCTGATACTGACATTACGGTCTCCATGCAAAAGCGTGAACTTGGATCAAAGTGTTTATTGAAAGAGACATGTGCTATTTCATTATTACATAAATGAATATTATATTAAATAAATAATACATACAATACGAACATAAAAGAGTAAAGTATCAACCCTAATGTGTCCCACTGCTGGGAACAGGTCTCCTTCTCGAAGTCAGGGTAGGTTGGTGAAATTTACACACGTTCAAAGACTTTCGATCTCATCAGGCATGCAGGTTTCCTTACTAAGTTTTCCTTCACCGGTGAACGAGCGGTGGTCTCATGTTTAGGGTGCACTTAGAAATTTAAAACCCCATAACATTAACTATTACATTGACAAAAATATTTACAATTATTACACTTATAATTTTATAGTCATTGGGTCAATTGTCGCTGGAAACGGAAATATTCAGGATTAAAATATTTTATCTAGTTACAATTTATGCGAAATGTTTAGAGGGTAACCCAATTAGAAGTCGGTGGACAGTATCGCGATATTAAAAAATAAAATAAAACACCGTGTGTGTGTTCCTAACAAACTTGCAATATTAATAAAAAGGCCGGATAAAAAAGGCCAGGTAAAATTGAAGCGCCAAATTTTGTATATTTTTCTAACACCGGGAAAGTCGGTCGTATCTTTGTTTGCTATTTTAATTGCTTCATTTGATATCGCGGGAGAGTTTTTAGCACGGCCCGCCAGTTTTTGGTGTTATTTGTGAAACTAGAAAACATTTTTTATACAAACAAACGAATTTAGTTTTTAAAAGCCAGTTTTAACCAGATTATTCTCAGGTTTTGTTTTACGACCATTGGGGTACTAGGACTTAGCTCCTTTTTGCTTTAATTTGCTTAAAACCATGTCATCTTGAGTCAGTATAACATTCTATTAAATTTCTACTCGTATAATTATTTAAATTATAAATGCGAAAATTTGTAAGAATGTATAATATTATGTTTGTGTTACTTTTTTACGCAAAAACTACTAAATGGATTTTGATCAGACTTCACAATAATCTGGGGACACGGCAGTGCCCCCGCCATCTTGTGTCGGGCTCGGGATGGGAACCCGGGCCCCGCTGAAGACACGACGTCGTGGGGACTGCCAAGTTGTAGCCGGGCAGTCCCCCTATTGTGGAGAATCTGGTCTTGCCGGGACCAGTCTGTCGCTGAGGGTTTCCCGTTGCCTGCGATCCGGGTCCCTCAAATAGCGGCTGAAGGCTCACGCAGCGGTTTTAGTGGGGTAGTGCAATGCGAGTCCCCACACACGCCAGCGCGCCTACCCAAGGCCAGGGCCTTGGTATGGTCCGAAAAGGAGTTCCACTGCGTCGTAAAAAAAAGTGCCCCCGCCAAGTCGAGCGCGAAGCAAACACTGCCGTACCATCCTTTACTGGAACCATTTCGCTGCACGTGGCTAGTTTTTTACAGAATGTTTTTAGGGGGATATAGTTTACAGTATACACATCAAATTAACATACATGATATAATTTAACATCGTACTGCCAGGGGATTGGGAAGTACGTAGATGAAACCGCGGAGCGCTACTGGTCATAATAATAAATATAATATTTTAAGAGTGTTTCATATCTGATAGCTATCGGACTCTAGAGACCCTGGCGTGTAGCAGAGGCCAGCTGGCAGCCTGGCTGTCAGTAAAGCAATATAAATTATGTTTTCACCTTTCATCCCTTTCCTAAAAATATACAAAATGTAGACCTGTTGTAAACATATTATATATTATTTTATACATATTTTATTAATTTATTGTATTAAATAATGTGGAAGTTTGGTGGTAAAGTGATAAATAAACGTTAAGTCCCAGTATAATTATTTATTGTCTTACTATAACAATTTATACAAGTTTCTTATTCGGAGGTTAGGGAGAGACTGTTGTACTAGCTACTGTTAACATGTAATACAAGTTAAAAATGCAAGCATGCATTTTATGTGTGTTCCCTACAAATATTTTTTGTATTCCGTTCATCAAAGGCGCTCTGATTGTTCATACATTTAACTTAGTATTGTATTGTTGGTGTAATAATAGGTTTACTCTGTATTTTTAATTTCAATACTAGAGACTAATGGCGCGATTACCACAATAAGAGGACGAAGGATCGAATCCAGATGTTATTTCCTGATAATAATAAATGTTATCCACTCGGCGATTTTTTCATGGCTTTTCATGGCAGTAGAAATTTTTTAGCCTAGTCATGACTGTGGGTATGATTATTCATGGTGTAAAACATTATAGCATTCACTTTTATTTGTTATCCAGTGTAGCACGGTTAAAAGTGATTTTGTGAACATTTCAAATAACACTTCTTGTCGAAATGTTGGATTAAAATTAGTAATATTGTTTGGACGCTCGGGGACGGCATACAATATTAAACGCGAGACACCTCGTTTATAAATGCGAAGGAATATTCCAAAGGTCATCTTAATTTACCGGAATAATTCCTGGTGCGGTATTTATAGTATTAATATCTAAACGCTCACCGGTGAGAGTTGAGAGCGAGTCGTGAACTATTAATAGATATATATTTTTAACCTTTAACGTAGTAATTACTTTGCAACTAGCGGGGGATTGTCTGATTTACTGATGAAATTATGATCGTTTATTTTGATAATGTCAAATATTATTTAAAGAATTTCTCAAACTGGATTTCATAACCGACTGAGGAAGTAGCCAGGGTGTTAGCGGTGCGGGATATCGTGCCGGATAAATAGCCCGTATGAAGAAGGCATCATCATCATTCATACATACATTTATCATCAATTATAGTAATCCAAATGTATTCAATTGTTTCTTGAAAATTACTTTTGAGTGAGTTCGTCGCGGGTTTGTCCTTCAATCTGGTGGATATCCAAAGTCAGGGACGTCTCGTTGGTAATCCGTGGTCTTTGCATAATAAGCTAGATTATGCACGATTCGTCGGGTTCGAATTCAGGGCATTAAGGATTTTACATTACTTTTCAAGTAATCTCTTTTTAAAGAGACTGAAAAATCCAATAAAAATACAACCACCACTGTACGTCTTATAATAAAATAAAAAATGTATTTTTCTGTAAATGAGCTTCAAGCTTTTTAAAAAGATTACTAAAATATTCTAAACTATAAACATAAACTAAACTCTAAAAGCAAACAAATACTCAAGCCCGTATTATTAGAAATAATCTTTATCAACAGTTTTGCACTTTACAATTACTTTGTATGTTTTATAAAACCCTTTCAATACATGAAAACCTTGAATGAAAAAGAACGTGTCTTGTGAAAAGCTTAAATACCTAAAACCTAAAAACATTTACTTCACTTTCTGTCCCTCAAATATTTCATAGAACTATATTCAAGTAAATTATTGTAATACACCGACAATGAGTGTTGTTTATGGGCCCATTAAATTTGAAACAGTGTTGTAATTTAGTAAAATTTGGTGTAAAGCGAAATGAATATGTTTAATTCGTCTCCGGCACTCATTAAAGTGTCCCAGACAAAAGAAAAAACTGTCAACTTGCGCCAAGTTTAATTGCTTTAATAAATCTGTTCCGAAACATTGTGGCCATTAGTTCGGCGGAGTCGCGGTGTCGCGGTGTCGCGGCTCTGCTAGACACGCTGCACCCGTGCATTTGTTACATTGCGTGTCCAAAATGTAAATAAAATTATGAATCTAATAATCAAAATAAACAAATAATCCTTACTACCTAAGTTCTTCTTACTTCGTAACTCTGTCTGTCTGTCTGTTACGCTTTCACGCCTAAACCACTGAACCGATTTTAATGAAACTTGGAACAGTGATAGAGAGATAGATTAGAGCATTGGAAAGGACATAGGCTACTTTTTGTTGAGAAAAAAAGCTTAGGGGGGTTTAAATAGGGGATGAAAGTTTGTATGGAAGTTCGTCATTATACATAGAAGATGACGCCATGAATTTTTGCATTTAGGCACTTGATAAGAATTAAATAACCATTAATAATTGTTCCACCGTTTTTAAGATTTTTACCTATATGGGCATGAAATAAGAGATGAAAGTTCGCAGGGTAGTTAAAAAAAAATCTGTCTGTGCTTACTATACGTACGTACGGAACTTAGCTACTCCGAATTTAATGCGAGCGAAGCAAGGGCAACAGCTAGTATTATCATAATCGACAAAAATTATAATTCAACCTAAATATTTATGATAGTAAATTTAGTGTATAATGTATTATGTAATATCTAAATTCAGAAGCCAATTTTTTTTTGTTATACCTACATTATTTTTACGAAATTCAGTTACTTAGACACGTGTAATCGTATAGAAAGGCGAAGTGATAGTTTCCATACTCCGACACCGTAAGGAGGTCCGCGATGCTTTTTGTTTCCATATTATCAGCATGCAATAACTCTAAATAGAAAATAAAAGTTTTCAAAATTATTCTTTCGAAACTTTCTCGAATTACAAATTTCAAAACTATTCTACTCTAACTATTCTATTCGAATTACAAAATTCAAAACTATTCTATAAAAATTAACAATTGCGAGAATATAGCATACGAGGGCAAACGAACAGTGATAGCCTTTTGGCGATTATCAGACATTCACAAGACCTGAGGTTATGAAGACGCATTGCCTTTCTTTTTCCTATCAGCCCCCAATGAGCTACCGGAATCTCACACACCGCACGGAACATGCCGTGTCACGCAGCTGTCAAATAACGCCGGTATTATGTGAGATTAGGGTATCACCCCAGTTGTTTCGTCCCAATTTTGCTGCAAAGCAGCGTAGCACTGATACTTGTCAATCCGAATTAGCAAAGTTATTTAAAAAATCTGATTAGTCTACTAAATAGCGGGTTTCGTGGCTCCAAGGATGCGATCTTCGTCACCGGGGAGATGCAAATGATACTCTTTGTAAGGAACCTTAAGGGATTTATTCGTAAAAATTGTCAACTGGAACGGAGTTTGGCGCGACAAAAGAAAATAAATTAGTGTGCGGAACTTGGTAAATATATTATTATTACACCCTTAGTGGCAGCGAAAGAACTCGCCAGAAAAACTGCCATGAAGACAACAAGCCATGCGGGGTCTTAACAAACAAGGTCACATTTTATCCTGTTCAAATGCTTTGTTTTGTCTGGGGTGAATAAAATGTTATAAGACTTAAGAATCTTAATTCTGTATAAGCCTTTAGTGGTAAAAGACTAATTCAATATAATAAAATATATTATTTTTATTGATATTTAATTAAAATGCTTCTTTAGAATTGGGATGATTTTAGTATTAATATTATGAGCGATATTATTTCGACTTATTATCTCATACTAACATGAATGTAACTCACTTTCTCGGGATGTAAATTTATTTTATATGTCTCGGACTCAATAAAGCTTTAGCTACTGGTAGCTCGAGAGGACCTTAACTGGTTGTTTGTGTATCTTGATTTCACATCGTTAACTTACTGTTAACAGATATTATATAGCGATCTCAGAAAAAGTTAATAGCAAATTCCTTTCGATTAAGTTAAAATTGAAGACTTAAATGACATACTCAAATACATTTCTGATATTTGTTATCGTCGTGTAAATATTTAACCATTATTACGTTAATAATACACTAATTACTATAGTACCTAGGTATACAATTGTATTTATTTCTTGCATTTTATAATATTATTACATATTTGAATAAATTCCTATTGTAAAGTATAAATCTATTAGGGCCTGTTTCACAATCTCCAGATAAGTTCCCAATAGGCTATCGGCAACATATTTGACAGATAGAGCATGGAGTATCTGTCAAATATGTTGCCGATAGCCTATTGGGAACTTATCTGGAGATTGTGAAACAGACCCTTAGAATATTTAAGTCGTTATAAATCAATATTAATATAGCGTTTTGCAGTCAGTGTATATTTAATTTTGAAAGTAATATTACTTGTATCATAGACTCACTTTTTTGATGAGGCAAAGATTTAACACTTGAAGATAAGTGGCTATGTAGTGAGCCTTTAATTAATAATAGCATGTACATTATTATAAATAAATAAATAAATAAACATTTGAACGCAAATGGAAAACTCAATAAAAATATGCGGTTATAAACGTCATTTTCAAGCATCATCAAAGCGGGCTTACGTTAAAAACAACAGCCGGGAATAAAATCCGAGCGAATCCATAGAAAAAATAAATGCTTTTAAACTGGGCCTGTATAAGGAGTAGTGTTTTGAAAACGCCGAATCGTGCCCTCTGTTTGTTATAATTCGAGCGGAGAGTGCTCGGGAATTAAATGTGTTTTTACTCGCGTGTACCGGCGTCCGTTCGTCACAGCCAGCGGCAAACTGCTTGTGACTATTACTATAATATTATTAAAACTATTTTTGAATTAACTTAACGTGTTATTATAATGAATATTTTGTTATGAATTTCATCGCTGATTGTAAATGTTTTTACAACATGTCAGCCATTTTGAATACAGCAAACATGATAACGGGAGGACTAGTATATTAGTGTGTCGTAAGGTTATATCCATATAATATGCAAAACATGTCATATATTATATTATAAGTAAGTCATTACGTTTTTAATATGTTTACTTCCATCCTTTTGTCTATAAGTATGCTATTCTATAATCGTTGTAACGTTTCAAACAAAAGGAAGCTGAGAGTAGTATTACGGACGGATATCTCTTACCTCTCATACCTCAATATTTTACAGGTACGTTGAGGTCAGTAGAATGCCGTAAGACAATACTGTGGAAGTATGCATGATATACTAATCGCGCCGTATTTTCATCCGTTATGATTCTTATTTTCTTAACTGCAAAAGCTGCAGTACCGAGCCTACTTGCCAACGTGGCTATATGTGGCGCCCACTGTAGCTTAAAGTCTATGGTAATTCCAAGAAATTTGGTTGAATCCACCAAGTCCATCATCTCTTCGTTAAGTGATACATTAGTTTGCACCTGTTTAGCATAATAGTTGAGGATACGTCGTTTTCGGAACTAAATTTCACATACTGGGTCTAAAAGGTACATTTTAAAAGCAGTTGTGTGTAAAGATACTCATATAAATCTATTAACAACAGTCCAACAAACTTAGACAACAGCTGTTGGAATATTTCAACAAGTTATTAACATCTAGTTCCAACTAATATCGTTATTGTTATCATAGAGTCCTTACGACAATAGCGGCCGACCAACACTCTCGACAATACTGTTTCATGATCCATGTTACCCAGCTTTATACGAATCAATTCAGAGCCTCACCAAATATTTACTTAAAAGTTTGGAGCCTCACATGTTTTTTTACATCGATGGAATTCATTTGTTGGTATATATTAATTCCGATTGAATAAATTTTGATCAAATAGATCAAAATTAGGTAGTTTTTCATAGTATTAATTGGAAGCGCTTGTACTTTACAGATGGGTGTATATTAGATGTAGATGTAGATTGCTGATTTCTTGCTGAGCTCATTTAGAACGTAAATCATAATTTACTAGTGTGTGGGATGCGCTTTAGACGCTCGCCCATCTATTCACACCATACTGTTTATTGCTTCTGCAACTTAAAGAGAGTGACAGGACGGGCCGTGGATTCATAATTGGATTTTGATTATTTGCCCGGACAAGTCTCGGATGAACTAAGAGGTGACGTGTGATGGTGAATCAATAACAAATATCATACAACAATCACACGACGTTAAACTAGCCCCTTGTGATATTAGTTTGCAATAACTTGTATTACAAGTACTAGCAACCGAAAATAAGTTTAAGAAATTAATATAAATACATAAAATGCAATATATTTTCGTCCTTTACTTCAGATAAGAATTGTTATTTTGGGGTATTAGCATTTTGTAAATATTATATTATTGCAAATGCATTAAGAGGAGGGTGTTATTTGCGTATGCGTTTCCACTCGAGGAAGGTCTTATATTTAGCAGTGGACGGATAAGGGCATGAGCCCTTATATTCATCTCATGCGATCACATACATCATCTTGAGATGATGATGATGATGATGTTTCCACTTATGCTTGGGCGTGTTTTATTTAAACATTTCATTCCATCAAAACAATATTCTATTTAATTTCGTAACAATCTAATTATAATGGCACATTGAATACCCACGGGATTAGGCCATAATTGATCGGGCCCGGCGACCGCGCGCTAAATGATCACAAACACCGTGCAATATTATTTCAATTGCGTTCCGATCGGCTCGGCGAGAGCTCGGCACAGGCTCGGTATGAGCTCGGTAAATTATTTTATTCTAAATAAATTGAATATTCATTTATTCGTTAGAAAATGAAGAGCTATTTCCTAAAACGTGCGGAACAGTTGACAGTAACAGTTGGCGAGGTACATTGTCTGTATATAGCTTTGGTCTAGGGAGAACCGGGAACTACTTCATTCAGATATACAGAAAATATAGTGAGTTTCTTATATCCTATACGAAATCTTTATTTGTAATAGTATTAATAGAGTGATATTATTTTGCTTTTATTTCTATGAATCTTAAGCCTTTAAGAGTGCAAGTTAATTTGAGAGGCGGAAAAACTAGAAGAATAGAAAAGAAATGAATACACGTGAAAAAATTCTTGGACGATGTGCTAACGCCTACCATATAGATAGGCGTTACCACTTCGTGCAAGACATGCAAAAAGAAGAATTGATTTTAAGCGATATACCTTAAGTAATGAATTTGAGCTAGGGTAGATAGTAATTCCTGCAAATATGTTAGAAAATGAATCGCGTCACCAAACTATCTATTTGATATAAAGAACTATAAAATGATTTATGTCATTTATATGGTTATCCACATGTGCCTGACTGTAAGCTGGCCGTAGCGGATGACATGATGATGATAATGACGATGATGACACATGCATTCCACAGAATACTTCAACGGTCAACATTCCAACTGCATTCCATATTTTTTAAATCAAACACATGATCTAAAGTGTACTGCGCGGTGAAACTTTTTAATATGTAAAGTTTAATGAAAGGCGTAACTAGCGTGCATTTAAGTTGCGCCCGCCTTGGCTTGCGCCTGTTGTACACAAACATAAATTACATTACGACCGCAAATATTGCCCCGTACAATTTATACTAAAGTCAATCATTGAAAAATATTCCTGCTTCAAAGGATTCAATAATCAATCATTCGATTCCTAAAAACCTACACTGATTATACCTACTAAAAAGTATATAATATATACAGTTTTTAATTGTACTAATATTAATCAAACGCCAAGAGAATGATTAGAATGCGCTCGAAGGTTCTCTATTGTAACCTTAATTGTTTTTTTTGTACCTAGACTTTTTTCTTCGGTCATAATAAAAAAATATTTTCTTTCTTATGTTTACGTGAATTGCACTTATTTTACGATTTTATCGCGGTTTATTAAGTTTTTCAGATGTCCGACGTCCTCCCGTAAGCAGGGTTTAAATTGTCCAAAACGTACAGAAAGCATGTAAAAACTTAATAAATCGCGATAAAATCGTAAAAGGTGTGCAATTCGCGTAAATATAAAAACATATTATTTATATTTTGAAATTGAAACTCAGGAAAATCTTTCTCAGTAATTTTCGTCTGTAGCTTTAAAACCAATAATACTTTTATAATAGTAAGACGTCAGTAACAGCCATGCGAATATTTTTCACAATATAATTGCTTACTACCTTTTTACGAATGTTTAATTAGAAATAATTAATTATATAAATTAAATATTAGGTCGCGACGTACCTCCCGAACAAAATTAATATTTTGTAACAGCTTTGACGTATAACAGACGGGCCTAAAATTTTGTGTAAAACAAAATGAAAATGAACTGACGCTGTTTCATGTTCAAGAGGCTGTAATTAAAACCATTGAGCTAATCAACATCTGATTAATGAGACCTCGGCCGCTGCCCGTTTGTTTATTTAACAGGTGCCTTCGTTATGTGGAATCCGTTTTTCATTAAGACTTACTAACAAATTTGTGAAGGAATATTTTAATTTGCATTTGAAATGAGTTTCATACGAATCAGATTCAGAAAACGAGAAAACACAAGTTCTTGTGTGTTTTTTTTTCCGAGCAGCTCTCGTGTGTTTCTCATGGAAAAGCGGGCTGCAAATACTTCCACAGTATGTTTACAGCACATGAGTAACGCTGGCATCGTGGTATAAATTTTATTCTTAACCACAAGTAGTGACAAGTCTCGTAACCACAAGTGAGAATATTACTAGTATAAATTGGTAAAAGTGAAGTACCCATATAATATGTTCCACTGCTGGGCACAGGTCTCCTCCTCGTTATCAGACAAGGTGATTATTGGGCCATAGTTCACCGAAGCGCTGGCCCAATGCAATTTGGTGAACTTCACAGACTTTCTAAAATTTACTTTTTCTTCACCCGTAAGTGAGCTATTTCGTGTTTACCTGCACTTAGAAATTTATATTACCCTATTTCAAGACATCACAGGGGTCATATAGAACCCGGACCGTCGCACTCAAGAGGCCGAGCCCGTACCCACTGGATCACCGTCGCTTATCGTTGTATATAAGTGGTACGAGCTATTAATACAAAGGAAGTAATTTTGCCATTTAATTTCTGAAAATATTTTATGTATCTACAAATGAAGAAAATAGATAATTCATATTATTGTGTCTGTCTGCTAAATCAAAACCTATAGCGTACTTCTCATTAGCACGAAAATCGTAAAAATTTGATTGCATGTTAATTTTAAGTAGGTCTTACAGCACGAGTCAAAATCAGAAATAAAGCAGGATAAGAATTCATAGGAAACTATAAGAAAGAATTAATTTTATAACATTAGAATTGAAAAGTATGGAATGCCTGATTTAGTAAAGCTCGGAGAAACTGTTAGTTTCTCCGATCGACTTGTAAGAGTGTTAGCTTACAATGAAAGGCAAGCATTTGTTAAGTTTGTTACGTCTTGTTCCCGCAACTAGCGTGGCGAGATAAGTTGTTTCTGATCTTCGGTGAAATGCTACGTTTATCAACTTGGAAATCACTTGCTGCCGTTGGGACTCGAGCGCTATCCATTTAAAATCAAAAAGGGGCTAACTTCATTTGTGTCCGTCGCGAAGATATTGTGAAATAAAGAATATTTCTTTTAGATTTGTATTCACTTGTGAATTACATTTTCGTTTGCGTTCTGATTAATCTCAAACCCAATCTACGACTAATAATTGTTTCTTTTGTTGCGATAATTATGATTTTTTACACTTTTTATACTCTAATATAGAGAGAGTATAAAATAAGTCACGTGATAGACAGACGATGGAAAACTATTCATTAATTATAATTTATTCGTTAATTTAAATTATTTATATATATTATATTATTAATACCCGCACCTTCGCCCGCATGAACTTAGATTTACGGATTTATCATGTCTGATGATGATCGTTTTCTATTTTACTAATTACTAAGTTTTTGTATTAAAATGGATATAATATGGTATCTTGAAAATAAAGACTTATATCCCTCCGCAGACTTTTGTAGGCATATTTAGGATACTATCATTATAATATTATTCCACCGTCATATTATGTTGATCATAATATTACGTCTACCAGAGTTAATACACTACGGCCTTAGACACCAGACAACCGCCGCGCCCGTGCAAATCACGCCAACACGATTTATTTTCTTGTGCATTATTTTGATTTTGCCATATCTCCTAAAGTATTAATTTAATTTGCATGATGTAAAGGGCAAAAATAATCTTCATGAAGTGCTTAAGCTAATTAATTGACTTAAAATGATAAGTATTCATATCGTATTTGTGTAAATAACTTTTAAAATATCGCGTTATAATTGCCCATTTTTTTTAAGTATTAAATGGATATAGTATGATATCCCTAAGAGATAGACATATGCCATCGCGGACTTTTTTGTAGACCTATTTAAGATACACAATTCCACTATAGATTATTTTGTTATATCTCAAACGGTTTGGGCAGCGTTTTCGTTGAAAACTCGAAGACGGCCTATTTTCTTCCGACACCTCCAACAATTATTGTTATATCTTAGCCAATGTATATAAAAACTTAATAAATTATGTACATAAACCTTTCTCTTGAATTGCCCTATCCATTAAAAAAAATCGCATCAAAATCCGTTGCGTAGTTTTAAAGATTTAAGCGTACAAAGGGATATAGGGACAGAAAAAGCGACTTTGTTTTATAATATGTAGTGATATTAATAGTGTTTAGTAATTAATAATTATAATATGTCACGCGATAACGTTTTCAGACAGATTCTGAAATAAACAATTAGACGCTAAGGCCCCGTTTTTACCGAGAGTTTAAAAAGCGTTTGAACGGGATAAATGGATACCATGTTTACACGAAATCGTTTTTAAAGTATAGGCGCTTTCTTGTCAAGTACTGTTGAACATTCACGTTGAGTGTTTAGCGTTTAATCGAATAAAGCACGCGGAGCTCGAAACTCATGCCAACGAAGGGATTTAATGCGACGCTTAAAAAGCGCTCGTGCGAACGGAGCCTAAGAGTTATCCAAAGTAATTTTATAAACACTAAACCATACAGATATGTGTGTTCATATAAAATATACTTTATGATCAGTTATTTAGAGAAAGAGTCGAGAATTTTATTCCGTATTTTAAATAAATTTATCCAACTATTCGAATAGTTTAACTAAAGAGTGAAATAAAAAGACTACAGCTTTGCTCTAAAACACCGTTCGCTTCTCGGAGTATTTATTACGTTGATTAAATGCTCGTAGTTAAAACAGATACAAATAAATCAGCCAACTCCTGAATGTATTCGAATCACGTCTCGCTTGTGGTTTCCAGGTAGCTTTAAGATAGCCGTGCGATAAAGATAACATTAGGTTCCTTCATCGACATCATCAGCACAGCATCAGGACTTTTAGGAGTAGTTTAGCAGCATAAGAACATTTTCATCGTTCGCCAGTTGCCATTCGAGAGAATCCCTGGAACTGTTACCTTCATAGAAATAACATAAATTTATGAAAATGGATGTAATCGAAACAACAGTGTTAAGATATTTGACGGCCTCTGTGGCTCAATGGTTAGCGCGTTTGCGCTCAAGCCCGGAGGTAGCGGGTTAGAATCCCGCTAGGGATCAAAAAAGTCTCTGTGTTCCTGGGTTATGGATGTCTATTAAATATGAGTATTATATAATAAACATCTTAAATGCAAGTATTAATAGTAATAAAAAGTATTAAATATATGTATTTCCGTTGTCTGGCACCCGTAACACAAGTCTCTTCAAGAACTTAGCACGGGACCAAATGGACGTGGTGTAAAAGCTTTATTTGTTAAATTTAAATAAATGTATGGTTAATAGAAAACCATGTAAAATAATATTTAGGCATTCATTTCGAACCTCAGGGTACCTCAGGTAATGCACATATAAATCGATCCTAAGTACGTTAACCTTATAATGTCGCAATCACTAGCAAGATAGCGTCTAAGTTAAATAAAGCCGGTGCTCATTCGTTACTAATCTGATTTGCTTGATTTATCAGCTCTCGGAGCTGCCACTTTTTACCCCCCATCTAGACCATGAATGTATATCACATCGTTTAGGAAATTAAGCGAGGAATTATCTTACTACTAATGTTTATTATAACTGTAAAATATTAAAAAAAAAGGTGTGTGTGCGATTCCACACACGATAGAAGTGAAACACATGTTAAATGCTCAAATACAAGCAAGTATAAAACAGTGTGCAATATACACACCGACAATTGCACTCTCGCTCTTTTGTATATGTGTCTCTTACCTGTCGTTTTTTCCGTTGCATCCGGTTTGAAATCATAACGATTCTAAAGAAGTTTTACTTCAAAACGTTTGTTCATTAGAGTCAGATCAACAGCTTAAAATGATATTATTTATTTCTATAAGCTTTGATGATATTGCAACCATATTGATAGTATTCACTGAAATAGTCTATCTTATATTCGGGTAATATAATATTGTTTGAGTCAAATAATATATTTATGCAACACAAGCAATAGTTTTATTGCTGTTATATATGGTGTTGTTATATGAACGCTACAGTTGTAATGCTCAGTGGATGTATGTCGCAACACGTACTCATAAAATCTCGAAACTAATATATTCACTGATCGCGTGTTTGCAATTTATGTTCGTAGCCTCACTATACATCGCGGGTCGCTCGTAAACACGTTTTATTGAGCCGTACCGGAGCGAGCGATGAATATTAAACGAGCGCCGACGAACACTTATTGAATTTTAAAAAAGTTTGTTAAAACATATTTTGTTTGTGAATAATTTAACGCGGAGGCGCCGGCGACAGATGTGTTTGTCGACAATAATCCCGGCATCGTAATATGTTAAAAGGCTGTATCGGTGTAATTGAATTTCGGCTTAAATATTGGAAATACTATTTATTATAACGTTTAACTTTAAACAACGAAACAAATAATGTAATTATGACACTACCATAAAACAAATTAATTAATTATATTATTATTTTAATTCCATAAAGCTTCCATAGATACACCTTATTTTGAGAACGCTGATTTTAATTATAATGATTGTTGTGGGACGAGTCATAGAATATCCGAAAGAGCGTTTGGTGGTAGGAACTTGGGGCTGGTGGGAGCGAGTGGATAGTCCTCGCGTCACGGGCCATTAGGCGCGCGGCGTTTAGCGCTGGAGCGAATTACACAAAATTGCTGTAAGCGCTGTAATCTTCACGGAATTCTATTAAAATTTCACTCAAATTGCATTCGCATCAACATATTAAGTAAGCTTTGAGATGTACCGTAGAATAGTAATTTTCAACGAATATTCTAAAACTAATAAAGCTATTTTTGATGCTGCAGTATTAATTTGAAATAAAAGTTGCTTTCGACGTGAGAATAGATCAGTTAAAATAATAGAAAACTCATGAAAATTATATCATTATCATAGACTGGACATTATTAAAAACTGACTGATATTATGGCTTAAAAGTCCACTTATTGTTTTCTTATGTTTACGCGAATTTCACTCATTATAATGAAACAACTTTTACGGATTTTATCGCGGTTTATTTAGTATTTTACAAGCCTGACGTTTTTTTACAAATTCTAGTTAAAATAATGATCAAAAACACGAAAATTTGATTCACCTAGCTAAGCGTACACCGCCAAATTTCGCATACCGCATTTCGCCTAAATGCTCTAAAAATCCCTAATGAACAATTTGTCAGAAGATTTTTGCTATATTGTATTGGTATTAAATCAAAAATATCATAAATAAATTGAAAACAAAACTTTTGAGGTCGTATTAATATTTTATTTCCACTACGACTTGCATGACGGACTCGGCAACGAAAAACGCGGAGGCTCGACTTTACATCAATGAATGAATACAACTATAAGCTTTGTTATTCTGACTCTATATTCTAAATATTTTTTCCGGTTTCTGCTCTAAAATTGTAAAAATAAATTTCTTCAGATGGTGCGACCCAATTCTATCCGTCTTTTGTGTACATTCTTATTAATAGCGTGTCTGGAAAATTATACAAAACTTATAACCTTGTGAAAGTAAATCTGGTGGAATAAATTGAGCGCACTCCCAATAGTGGTTGTTACAGAATATGTTTCCGAACCAACAATGGCCGCCCCGTCCATTTGCCAACCCGATTGTTGTCTGAATTCAATCTTATACTCCTCGCCGCTAACTTAAAATACAAATAGGACTAAAGTAATGGAATTCTATTAGCAACTCGTGATTTCAACCGAGATCTTGAGATTTGGTCATGTACCTAATTCTTTTTTTTATTAATTATATTTCGTTTAAGCGGGGATAAAATCCATAAAACAACTTTTATGGATTTTGTCGCCGCTAATATTGTTTTTTACAGTAAGGCTTCGTCGCTTAAATGTTGTAAAATAATGTTGAATGGATGAAGTAAAAGATTTAGATGTTTACTCGAAGGAAATATATTGACGTGTATATAAATAAGACATTGTTCTATATTTTAAAATATTAAGAACATATCATACTTCATACGTAATATTTTAGATTACTCACTAAGGAGTTACTATTACAACATTAAATACTAAGAAGAACTTTATTTTATAATGAAGGAAAATGTGAGTGAAGGGAAAGAGAATGTATGTGTCGGGACATCGTGGCATCACAGCGTCACAGCATTAGTCACCATTTTATTAATAAATATGTAACTAAGATGCCGCATATTATAATAAAATCTGAAGAAACCAGATCCAAATTTAAAAATAATAATTACTGATATTGGTTGGATTTGCCTAGCTGTGCAATATTCAGTATTGCACACGAAAATGTAGTGCTAGGAAGATTACTAACATAGTTTTAAGGTTTAAATGTACTAACAATAATATAATATAATAATATACATGCTACTCTGTAAGGTAGCATCTATGGACCATAGTGCCTCAAATAAATGATTAATTATTATTTTTATTGCTAATGACTTTTAAGTTCTTACACGGATGTATTAGAAATTGTAAATCATTGAAATTCCGTACATCTGGAATGGGATTTCATACACTCTCGATACACATATAGAGAACTAGGTACCATTTATTGATGACGTGCTCTATCTTTATAACTAATGTACAGTCTATATTATAATTTTTTTTTGTTCGAGCGAATATATCAGTCGCGTAATGGTCCCGATTAAACAAAACAATATCATCAATTTTAGTTAAAGCATCTGCCATACCGACAGTAATTTCATCCTAGTCATACTCAACTAGTAATCAATATAAAAACTCATTGCTTCAAGCAGCCATTTCGAATTAGTATTTGAGAACCTGTCGTTATATTGCATCGATTTCAATCCAATATCTCATTTGGCTTAAACCTGGATCCTTTGACTGACGCACGAGCGGACTTACGGACGGACGGACGGACGGACGGACGGACGGTAGGACAACGGCTCCTTTGGGCGTGCGTGGGTCTGGGTGATTAATCAAGTGCATCGTGTTTGGTGATGCGAGCGTTTCGGTGAGCTGTGCGCTTTCATTTAACGATTTACGGTGTAGGGGACGCGCTGAGTGGAAATATACCAACATGTTGAAAGCATTAATACAATGCTAATGTATCTAAAAGGATATACGTAGCTAAATGAATCTCATTACCATACATAATACTCAAAAAAAAAACATACAGTCGAATTGATAACTTCCTCCTTTTTTTGAAGTCGGTTAAAAAGATATGTTCATAAAAAAACATAAAAAAGCAGATGTCCTAAAAACGGCTGAACCAATTTTGACGAAACATGTCTAACTTGGAAAACCTGTTTTCAAATAAACTGAAGCCCATTGAAATTAGTTAACTCCTTTAAAGCTATAAGCGCTACCGGTATAAACATTTACCGGTCAAACTATAGATCATCTCACATTCAGCTTAGAAATAGACAAAAAAGAATCGAACAATATCTTCTGCGGTTAGATGAAAACAATAATAAGTAAAATATAGCCAGAGAAATATTAAAAGGTAAATAGCAATACTAAAGTAAACATTAGTAATAGAAAAATACAGGAGGGTGGCATTTTGAACATTTCTGCCGAATTCAAAAATGTATAATTCAGACCTAAAGCGGTTGATACTTATATTTTTTCTTATATCAGTCAAGCCCTTTACGCCTCTGTTATATGATATTTCGCAGTAGTATGTATACTTTAGTAAAAGCCCACGTCACTACACGCCGCTCTAGTAGCACTTGACTAAGGTCGGCTGAGACGCGTTGTGATGATGATGAATGATTAGCATCTAGGCGACCTCATCAGTCAGTATTAGTGGACCCGCGGGTCCGGCGCCGAAACAAAAAACTCCACCCATTACTTAGTCACTCTCTGAAAAATGAGTTCGCGATCACTTCAGACGGCCGCCTGATTTAATAAAGGCACTTTAATATAAAAACCCGCCCCCGTAAGATTTCTTAGCCTTTTACAAACGGTATAAAGTTAATACAAAGTATGAAAAAGTATTTAAAATTTAATCTCACCAAATGGAAATATATCCCTTGAATATTAAATTAAAACGCTTTTAATTTGTTTCTGTGTATATTTTATTTACAAAAAGTATGTATAATCTAGTTTTTGAGTTGGACCTGAAATTGTCGGTAGTATATTATAATATTTCTGTTTCAAATGCAAATCCTTATATTATGTTACACCGTTTACTATTAAAGTAGTATAATCCATTGCGTGGCTACATGTGATATATATTTATATAATAAAGCAATGACAAGTATTTTCTAGAATTGACGGATAAAAATAGTCGTCACGTGACGCCCATCACGTGTATGTTATTATAAATCTATAGAAGGTGTATTGAGTGCGTGAGGCGGCCGGCACGGCGTGACGACGACATGCCGTCTACCGTCACGGCATTGATTTTAATGCCAAGGCATTTTAAATGAAGCCCTCGTGATGGTCAGTATGGAATACTCCGGTGCCCATGTCGTTGAGGACGGTGTTTGTTTGCGTCGCCCATTTGCAATTTCCCAAATATAACAAGGACTCCATGTGCATTTTCCCGGGCTCACATTCATACTTATTATTCCAGGTTGGCTTAAGATTTATCCTCGATGTTTATAGTATTACAGTTTTAGCTAAGGGACAAGGTTATAGAGTCAGAAAATCCGTTCATTTTTATAAGATTGAGTAACGTTATCCATTTATATGACTTTGTTTAAACATAATATATTAAGTAGGATACTAAGTAAGGTATTAAATATGTTACATAAAAGATATAAACTTCGTCATTGCTACAAGCATTTGCTCCACGCAAATAATGTATGTAACTCCTAGTTCCTAGTAGGAATTACATGCATTATGTAATTCCTAGTTCAAAATAAATTTCAAAACTAGTTTATAATAGCTCCTAATTTTTATGACTTCCTTGTATTAACGAAGCATAATCATTTCATAGTTAATTAGCAATAATAAGCATCCAAAACTTCAAAATATATAGATGCAAGAGAAGCCGCAATAAAATCTATAAATCGCACTAAAACGTGCACATACAAAACAGACTCAAACGCAAAGTTTAACTGAATTCAATGTAAATATTTAAAGGGTTTAAATGAAAAAGTCCAAATCAAAAGCTCGTAAACGCTGCGCAAAGTTAGAGGCTAGTTCAAACAGTCATCATCAGAGTGAGTAAACTGCGGGATGCTGCGGGAGGCTGCGGCCGAGAGCTAAAACAACAGAAACATTCATTAGCGTTCAAATTAAAACTCGCCCGAGCCTTCTCTGGCCGAGAAACTGGTCTGCGTTACTCGGGGAAGACCGGTATTGCACTTTGAAATATATTATTTACGCTACTACATTTCGCACTTTTTATAGAAATTTAATATAGTTTATTTAATACACAGCGCTAAATACACGGCGAAGGACGCCTCTACACCGGGAACACGTACACAAACTAGACACTATTATAATTGATTATACTCGAAACTGTCACGGCGGTTTTTTCCTTTTCCAATTTCACACCCATCATCCCATCCTATGTCGTCACTCTTCTCACACCTTCAATTCCCTCTATTAACCTAAGTTCACGCTCGCAAAGGAACGCGTGAAGCGTCTTGGTGTTCATCACCTTATAAAAAAATGGTTGTTGTTTGTTGAGATATATTTATAAAAAATATGTTTTGTAAGAATCTTTATTGTTAGCATATTATGTACCATAAAGTATAGAATATAAGTCAGTAACGAGCTGCATAGTATACCTTAAGTACTAAAAGATTCTATATTGTACACTGTGTAGAAGTTGTTTGTAACACAGCGATGGTTGAAAGCAGCTTACAACTACTTTCTTACGTCTAAAGTATATAAGATAATATTCATCATCATCATCAGCCTTTATCTGTCCACTACTGAACATAGGCCTCCCTCAATAACGCCAAGACGACCGATCCCTCGCCACTCGCATCCAACGCGGACCTGCCACTGCACGGAGATCGTCTTCCCATCTGGTTAATGGCCGACCAACACTTCGTCTACCTAAACGCGGCCTCCACTCTTGAACCTTAATGGCCCATCGGCCATCCGTTCTTCTGAGTGCATGACCAGATATATTAGATAGTATTATGTACATAGACACAAATTATCAGAAATTTGTAAATTGGTTAGGTTCATGGCTGTCACTTTACGATTGTATTATGTGAGCTAGAGGCAAGAGGAGACCGCCCGGGTCATATTGGCCCAATACGGCTACAAACCAGCATGGCACTACCTCACTCTTAATATAATCTGTCAAAATGGCTGTCTCACTGTTACTTCTCCTTGACGAAAACAACACCTGTGGGATTGTGCATTGGGAGTAATATTCTTTTTTCTATTTTAATGGGTCTTACAGCACATTATTATTTAAGAGCAGTGACAAACTGACGTGACACGTACAAAATAATATTTGATAATCAACACGGGGAACTTTACATAACTTTATCGCGTAACTTTATAACACACGTCGGGGTAAGTTAGCGTAAGTGTGCTCGCTCTATTAAATCCCACGGAGCTTTTTATAGTGGCTGTTGAACAAGAGATGTTTATTCCTTAAGGTCGCTTTATATTCACGTCGTGAGTGGGTAACATTTCTGGAATATGAATATACAGGAGGATAATGGATGCAACAGGAATGATTTCTGAGATGTTCTATTTTTAACATTTGATCTAGATAATAAGTTGACATGATTATTTTTTATACCAATCTGCTGTTAGTAAATCTCTTTATATTGATTCTTTTAACATGTTTGAATAAAAAATAATGTATAGTTATTTTTTACAAGCAAATTTAAAAAGTATTTTCATATTATTATTTTAAAATTAATTAATTTATGATATGGCCGATGGACCAGGAAGGTTCAAGAGTAGAAGCCACGTTTAGGTAGATGAAGTGTTGGTCGGTCATTACCATTACCAGGTGGGGAGACGATCTCCGGGCAATGCCCCTTCCGCGTTTGAAGCGAGTAGCAATCTATCTTGGCAGAAGCCTATGTTCAGCAGAGGACAAATAAAGGCTGACAATAATGATGATTATGATGATATATGTTTTAACAAAAAGTATTATATAGAGAATAACGCAAGTGAGAATTCCTGCACGAACCAACAGATTAGTACCCTCTAAGTATTAGCATAAGACGTACCCACTGCAAGCGGATGTGTACGAAAGAGCCAAGTAGTGCGCAGTGACGTGACACGGTACACGCTGTTCGCTGACAAACCACGGTATTTTGAAGGACTACAGCGTGTGTTCATTCTTAAATTATTCTTTTGAATAGAAAATTGCTTTCGGTTTTTAGCATATGTTAGAGTACTCAGTACTGCATATTTGCTAGTAGGTATAATAATACCTACTAGCAAATAAACAGTACTGACTATACCTACGCTACGTGTCCTAGATTAAAAGGATGTTGTATGTTTTACATAATATTCTTTGGTAGGATAGTACTAATGTAAAATAATGACAAAAGAAAAATTAACTGGCTTCGTTCATTTATTATTAGAAAGACTCAGTTTATAGTGAAAAAATATGATAAGACTAATAAATAAACGATAACTATGATATCGCAATGTTGCCGTTGAATTTAATTCAGTAAAAGCAACTAATATTATCGTTATTTAAACTACAAGTACTTGCCACAGACTACAACATCATTTATTTGTCCATAGACCAGGCATAAAAACAGTTTTGCATACTTTATAATAGATGTCGTTATTAAACAAATAAATTATTTTGATGCAAATACAACAATAATATCTAAATAGAATGAATGCCTTGTGCAAACAACCCGAGCACAATAATACCTAAATGGCATATTTTAAAAGACTAGACCGAGACTATATTTTAAAGTTTATTTCCTCGATATTTTCCTTCAATTGATGAGGTTGTTTCAAGTGATAGTATGAAATATGAGGGCATTTCGAGTCACGGCTGTGCTGGCTGCGGCGCGACAGGTGAGAGACGACGGTACGTGGGACTCGACTCAGCGCCCGCCGGCATCTCCGGCATCCCCGGCATCTCCGGCATCTCCGGCATCTCCGGCATCTCCGGCATCTCTGGCATCCTCGGCACGATCCGACGAACCTAACACAGTTTGTTATATCCTATGGATTGCATTCTCAAAAAAAATATCGTTTTCGGCGATTTTCCTTAATATTATCTTAACAAAGAAGTTAAATCCACCAGCGTCTCTTACCTCAGTGCATTTTAAGCGAATGCCAGCTGTCAGCGAGATGATGGCTATGAGCAAAAGCCCTACGGCCACAAACAGGTTGTAACTAATTGAATGAACTGTCAGTCCTTGATGGAAATTCATGTTATAACCACTACAATGGATTTTTTTTACACTTCATAAACTATTTATTTTATATATTATTACTTTTTTATATTATTCATACTCGTAATATTATGATTATAAGATAAATAGTGGATAAAGTGTAAAAAAGTTTTCCACTGTTATGGCTATAACAGACAGGTTGGTCTACACAAATAATGCTGAAAAGACGAATTGACGAAGACCTATGCGTACGAAGACGTATACCGAAAACTGGGAAGAAATCGCAAAACATAGGACGCAATGGAGCCATTTCGCAAAATAAATAGAAGGATGCTTAGGAAAATTTTAATACTATATAAATACCCTGAGTATTTCAGCTGACAGAAAATAGTAAAGTGATAATAATATCCGATGATATGAATGATAATAAAATCCGGAACGAATATTTCAAGCTTATTTTGATCACTTTGTATTTATTTTACAATAGCGCTTATTGCTTGAAAATGCAACTCACAATGGTTTACGTTTGTTTCAGTAATATTATGATAAGTTGCGTGGATTCAGTAGCCAGTGGAGACTGACGGTTATTATGTTGATGTTACGACTCCAAAAAAAAGTTAACATTTTTTTGTTGACTAAAACAGCGGTGATTTTCTTGCTTGTGAACGACTGAAATACTTCACTACAATTAATCTAGTCAAAACAAATTTAATTAAACTAAACATTTGAGTAACAAAGATTGCCAAGTTCACGGAAGCGGTAATTCCCGGCGCAAAGCCTTATAATTATAATAATGTGCTGTCTAAAAATTGCGAGGGCAACAAGCGTCGGAGACACTTCTGCGACTCTATCGCTACATTACGTCTTGGAGCGGAATGTAACTTAATTACATGCTGTAAAATGGTTTTGGGGAGAGCTTCTGTACATATAATCTTACTATTTTTGTTATGAGCTTATGTAATTTGTAACATAATACCTAGTATATTTACTACGCCGCTGCGGTCAGGCCTGTCTTTTCGACTGGACTTCGAGCCCAGAAAGCCGCGATCTATTAAAACACGTCATTATTTCTCTTACAATATGACTTATTGACATTTTTTCTGATAAGAATATATAAAGTAGTGTTTTAATTACTAGGTTAATTATCTAGTCTGAAAATCAAGCTCACATGTTTCAATTTTTTGTTTTTATCAGGGTCACAACAGATGGAACTACCTGCGCCATCCGACTCCCTGTGTGATTGCTTGCACAGAGACTTAACATCTTATTATGTATCAGGATGTAAGCATGTTTTGAGTATGTACTATTTACTAATAGTACAGACGTAGGGATTTTTAAAAAATATAAAACACATATTGTGAACTAAATAAGGTAATTATTTAGTTTCAACTAAGGCAGACTGGGGTTTTATCATTTGCAGCTAATTCGATTTTACACTTTCAATATTATATTTAATAATAATATTGCTATAATTAATTTATTCAATAATTTAACAAATACCCCGTACACACAGTAAATTAATAAGTTTCTGTATTCTTTAAACTGACTTCAATAGAGCACGCCAAAGACCAAACTATGTATACAAACTTCACAATCCATTAAACGACCCAAGCCTTAAGTTGACCTTTCACAGGATTTCAAGGCTGACCTGATGTAGATTAGCGAGCTCACACACCATAGAAGACGCCTTAAAAGCTTCGCACAAGAGACAAGGCAAGGTAGATTCGCCTTTACTAATGTATGTTGACTTAGGACTAAGTACAGCTTATACCCTTTATAGTTATTTCTAATTGTTGGAAAATTCTATCTATCTATAGTCTATATACATACAAAATGGCTGATGATGATGGTGACAGAGCCGTCGCTTATAGTAGGTGCTCTGTAGCTCCAATACCTAACAACTTCCAATCAACACCTTCATCATAATATTATTATTATTATCTTCTGCAATTAATATATGACTTCTGCAATTAATATTCATCGTAGATGATGTCAGTCTGTCAGTCTCCTCCGCTGCGGCGCGTGTTAGTCTAGCATGTCACTCAAAATGGATCGGTTTTTAAAGTTATTGTATTATATATATAAAGTTGCTGGCTGTTACCCGCGGCTTCGTCTGCGTTAACAAAAAAAAATCTATGTTCTTATGTATGTCTTCTAGTGCTTCCAAGAATCTCACGATGATCGCTTAAGTAGTCATTGCGTTAAAGCGTAACAAAAAAACTTACATTTATAATATTAAGTTTGAAAGAACGAAAAAAATCATTGTATTATAGAATTACTGAATTATATAAAACTACAAGTTGAAATTATATGAAGTGGTCTGTAAACTCACTACTTTGTGAACTTCTATTGGTGTTCCTTGGCTGTAAAATGAATTCAACTGCCGTGACAAGGAACAAAATCATGCTGACGAAGTGATTCCATCGTTATGTATAGATTTTTATAAATTCTGAATTATCTGCTGTCTCTTGATGAGAGAAAATAGCTTTTAAAAATTATGAACAGTCTATATCCGTATACGGCCGAAACATGGGCCTCCTTCAATGAACGCTTAGACGACAGATCTCTGTCGCTCGCATCCATATGCCGTGGCAAGAAAAGCTTTTACTATAGTTAAATACATTTTTAAGGAGAATAAATAATACAATAAAGTCACATTTATTTTGTTTGGTTTATTTAAACCTTTCTTACAATCACCGTGATTGGTATAAACGAGACATTCAGGCGATGGATGGTGCAATAACACGAGCTCCACAGGGTGGTGGATGGTGGTCGTTACTGTCCGCGGCGATATGCTGCTGGAGATATACTGGCTCTGTAACGTCATGTTTTATGTTCGCGGCCAGCTTTAATATGTAGCTACAGCGAGTATTTGCTATTGGAATAATAGTTGTGTAATTCATCACCATGAACTGACGCCTTAACAGAGCTCGATGGATCTGTCGTATGATTCGTCGTATAATATTTAAGACAAGGTTATTTTTTGTTGTTTCTTGCATTCTGTCTAAACTTGGACTCATATTAGCATCCTTAAATGTATTAAAAATTTCACAATGTTTTAAGAAAATTATAAATTAAAAAATAAAGTGTGTGCGTGTAACCTTTACGCGCGCTTACACAAGTAAAGTATCGGCCATCTCGATGCTCATGGAAGGAGGTTCTTCTTTTTTTTTCCTTCGGACGATCATAAGTTCAAATGAATAAGAAAACATTGCAATCTTTAGCAGTTCCAAGTGAATAGATGATACGCATCAGTAAAGTGAAGTCAGTACATTGACCCCGGGCCATCCAATCACCGAAGGGTCCGATGGACGGATGAGATCGTGTGAGAGTTCGGGCTTGTCTTGATAGATTTATGAACAGGCCTATTACAGCCCGCCCCACACATCCCGCTGCCTCACTCGGTACCCGACCCGCCTTATACATAATATGCTAATGCTTTGTCTTTAATGCTTGCCAGCTAATTAATAAAAGTTTACTCGATTTGAAATTTTTTTGTTTTGTTGTATACCTCACGGATAGTATAAATTAAAAATAATTTGTAATGTTCACACTAATACAATTTTTCAGTTAAATTAAAATAGATCGAAAATCCTTCCTAATATAATAATAAATAAATAAATATTATAAATGTGAAAATAGGGATGCTTGTTACAAGTTCACGTAAAAACTACTCAACCGATCATCATGAAACTTTGTACACATTCTTTCGGAGGTACTAGAAATATCATGGAATACTCAAAAAGTATTTTTTAAAGCGGCTTCGCCTGCAGGCAACAGCTGGTAAGAATACGATTAGTAAATACGATATACACTTACATATAAAACGGTGTGAGTTGAAACTTTAATAAATATATTATTATCTTAAACATTTTATAATTTTATTTTATTGGTTATATGAGATCGGCTCGTATCTGATAGATAATCACAGAACGTAAGCAGAATAAGCGCGTTGTAATGGCATTGGTCTGGTCACACACTCAGAAGACCGGTTAGCGCAACGTAAAACAAACAAAGTGTAACATTAGAAAACCACAGTCTAGTAATAATATACTAATTAAGACAATGTGTTAGTATCACGGCACCCTATTTTACCGTAGTAGGGAAGCTACGAACCGTAGCCTGTGCGTGTTTCGTAGCGCGTAGCACGTAGACGTCTATGTCCCACGTTAGAAAGCTTGTTAAAATTTATAAAAATATACAGGCTGAACACCCTGCCCTTACCCGTGCCTCATGATCATCATTTTCTAAGACAAACCGTGTCCAGACGATAGCCATCAAAAAAATTAAAATTTGGTTCAGTGGTTTCGAATTTAAAGGCATGTTTACATTTCTATGATACATTTTTGATGTGAAACGTCCATGGCGGCATGTAAAACTGATTGCTGGCTTGGCGTCGCAAGCTGTGGTACCTCATGGCGTAGTGATACATGCCATCGCGACACATGACGTGGGGACGCATGACGTGGCGATGCATAACGTGGCATAAATATTATATTTTTTTATAATGTCGTAATATCGAGCTCCGCGAAATAAATAATTATAGTGTTGAAAATAACTCTTTAATTAAAATCTTATTTGGAATTCATCTTTGCATGTTATAAAGTTATACTTTAACATATAATATGATACCAATTAAAAATATAATTATACCCTCCGCCTGTTTTTAATATTAAAACAACCGCTTTTTACTACATGCATAATATGAATATTCTTACGATACATTTACCAAAATAACATTTTTATTTGTCTGTCCGTTTGTTCCGCTAGTCTCTGAAACGGCTGGATCGATTTTGACCGGACTTTTACTGTCAGGTAGCTGTTATAATAAGAAGTAATTTGGGCTATAAAAATAATAATCATCAAACCGAATACGTCCGTAAATCTAAGTTAACGCGAGCGAAGCCGCGGGCAACAGCTAGTCAATAATATAAATAGATATCAACTTGTTCCAGCTGGTAAAGTTAATCGGATGTGGTGTTCAATAAAAAAGGTCATTAATTGCTAAAGCCGCCTTGTGTACGGCCTTTTTGTTACAGAGTGCCTTTTTGGGTTTTCGAAAGTCCCCGCTTAGGGACCAAATCAAAGTCTTCGACCGCAATGCTTGTGGTTACTCGACAAACGCCTTTGTACACAGCACCAAGCCACACTCGAAATGTCTTTGGTGAATAATATTCACTAGGACGGCTGGCATTCATTCATGGTGACGTGAGAAAGGATTATTTAGTCATTCTGTCACAATAATATATTGTGTCGTTGAGTTAGCTTATGTGTTTCCTTGTTAGAATTACATAAAAAATGTAATTATCCTTACTCATATAATTATAAAATGTATATTGGTAAGACTTATTGCATTCAGCCAGTACATGTTACAAATTTTATGAGTTTGACAATGAATCACAAAGGAAATTTCAATTTCTTCGGGATAAATTGTATTGTGTGAGTTATTCTAATAAACAAGCTGCAAAACTCTGAAATATCTAATAAATACGTTTCATAGTTTTTTGTGATTGAGAAACAATCATTCAAACTTTCGTATTTATATATTAGCAAGATAAATTAAAAATTTTGTTTTAATTTCAGTCGGCTTTAATGCTGTGGTCACAAGCTGTCGTTCAGTAATCGACGTGACATCAAGGGAGAATACGATAGTAATAAATTCGATTGTTTGTGATTGTATGTGATTGTATGTGTGCGCGTGCGCCGCTGTTCGGATGAGTGTCGAGAATATTATAATGTACAAGGTGGGTTTTAGAGCTCGACCGACTGTCGGTGCGTACGTCTGTCCCGTTATTGTGATCGTGTTTGTCATTTGTAAGCATTTGTATAGAAAATGATGAAGAAATGATTATTAGATCAATATATATATATATTAGAAAGTTAAATAATATGTCATTTTAAATTGTTTGTTTTATTCTGATGGGTGAGCTATATTATTGTAGTTCCAAGAGCAACAGACATCCAAACTTACAAACTTTCGCCTTTATAATGTTACATTTAGATATATTTAGATTGACATCGCTAGTATAATATGATTACGGAAATAATGAACATACAATTTGGCGCTAATGTCATAATAAAGCCGCGAATATGTAGCGATCAATCTCTGTGATTGATAACAGGCGGAGAAGCCGTAGTCTGCTGTCTGCGCTTTATTATATTTATATTATATTTGTATTATATTTATATTATTTTGGTGGTTTGCGTTCCAGAGATAAAAAGTGAACGTAATAAATAAATACTGCCAACAGCAAATGAGATCATCACCATTATTATCATTAACCTTTACCCATCCACTGCTATACCCAGGGCCAGGGGTCTTTCAATCAACGCCAAGACGACCGATCTTCATACAAGATGGGGAAATATTTTTTAAAGAAATTTGCTTCCGTTATTATAGGAATTTTATGTTTTGTCACGTGTACATTTTACCACATTAAAATTTTGAATATGGTCTATATTATTCTGTAAATGACTGAATATTCCAGATTCCCGTCTAATTCGATATTGATTGCATTGACATTATAAAGTATTGTAATATCACAAGCATTTTATTATTATTAGAAACCTCAAACAAACAAAACAAAAATTTGCCTCCGTATTTCAGAGCGAAACATCAATTACCAATGAGCACAGACAGAGAAACAAAACAGACTTTGGTTACATTCAAAGACTCCCTAATGAATTAAAGAATAAAAAAAACCCAATTGAAACGCAAAGCAAATACGCGTCAGGGGACAAAAGAATTAATTACAGCCGGCTTTATTTTGAGTGCAGCGAGATAAATATGAACGTCCCCAACAACGGTCATAGATTTTAGAATATGCTCCCAACAGAATGTAAATACGGCCGCGACATTATCGCACACCCAACCGCACAAGTGCGCGCGTCCAGGGAGAAACCTCCACGCTAATTTGACATCTGTCTACACGTAACAGAGGCGAAATTGTATATTGAAGTAAGCTGATGAGTTCAAGAGCTGTTGTCGCGGTACAGAAGAAGTTTGCCACAGATAAATATTTTGGCCGCCCGCCAGGAGTACACTGCGTGAAAAGCTCGCATGAAATATATCCCTTTTAAGTCTTGGGAGCGTTTGTGGAAGTCTCGGCATCGATCGCTGCACTGACCTTATTCCGAACGGATTGAAGTGAACTGCGGAATTGCGATTTTGCACTCGTTTTCCTTCAGACGTTCGCATCCTTTGTGGAGTTTTGTGTTTCGGCGTCTGCTGCTAAATAGGAACATAAGTTATCAGGTCTCTACATTGCTACATCTGGGTGTTTGTTTCCGTTCGATCACAACGGAATCTTTGCATCTATTTCTTTAGAATTAACATTTTTCTTTTTATGTAAGGAGAATGGCTCTTATGACACTATTCTTCACTATTCTTTATTAAGAACTAAAACATATTACTTAAAATAAGACCTAATACATTTTAGATCAGATGTAGAGACTTCAAAAGAATTTAACTGGGTTGGTATGGTCGTTTATTACGATATTAATTAATCTTACGGATCATTAATCATCATCATCATCATCAGCCTTTATCCGTCCACTGCTGAACATAGGCCTCCCTCAATGAACGCCAAGACGACCGATCCCTTGCTACTCGCATCCAACGCGGACCTGCCACTGCACGGAGATCGTCTTCCAATCTGGTTAATAGCCGACCAACACTTCGTCTACCTAAACGCGGCCTCCACTCTTGAACCTTAATGGCCCTCTGCCATCCGTTCTTCTGAGTGCGTGACCAGCTCATTGCCACTTCAACGTGCTTATTCTTCGCGTGATATCGGTAACTTTAGTTCTCTGGCGAAGGTCTTCGTTTCGAATCCTATCTGCCAAAGAAACACCCAGCATGACACGCTCCATAGCACGTTGAGCTACGGCAAACTTGCGGACCAGTTGTAAATTAAGAGGCCACGTTTCGGCCCCGTAGGTCATCACGGGGAGAACGCATTGGTTGAAGACTTTCATCTTTAAACTCTGCGGTATAGACGACGTGAGAATATGGCGAAGCTTCCTAAATGCTGCCCATCCTAATTGAATCCTCCTATCGGCTTCCCTCTCGAAGTTATGTCGACCTAGCTGCAAAGTATGCCCAAGGTAGACATACTCTTGCACGACTTCGAGAGTTTTGCCATCGACGTTAACAGGCCTAGGGAGAACGTGCTCATTGAACATGACTTTCGTCTTGTCCAAGTTCATCCTAAGGCCCACCCGTCGGGAGGATTCATTTAGGCTGTGAAGAAATGATCCTGTCGCTGGAGGGTTTGCAGGAGATGCCTGCAAACCCTCCAAGCCGACCACCCTTTTATAATACCAAGCTGTCATAACTTTATAAAAACTTTGAATTACATAAATATACCTTAATCCCGCTCGCTCATTTGAGTGACATAATTATTAGTACATTAACAGTATTACAGGAGTACACACTACACAGTAGCAGTAAGTGGCACGGCGGACTCCTGGAGCCGCACGCCGCACGCCGCACGCCGCGCCGCAGACCCGTGTGACGTGTCATAGTTTGTGGCGGTACACTCCACCGCAATAATATGTAGTGTGTTGCGGAAACCCATCTCCCGTCTGTCGGAATACGTTGGTAAAGACGCTAATTGAAATATAACCCGCAAGCTAATTACTATCGATTCCTTTGAGGTAATTACTACAATGCCTTTGAATTAAAATCATACGAAATAAATTTCAGTAACCTGACCGATATGATATACTTGCAAACTGTAAACAATGAAGTCTATAAAAGAATAAGAAGAATCTCTTGTAGGAGAAGAAAATAAAATAATTAGAATTAGAAAGTTAAATAATATGTCATTTTTCAGGGAAAACAATTATGAGAGTTTTCTTCACGGCTCACAGCTAATTTTGCGAAATGAAACGTAATATTTGTGTCTAACAAAAAAATCTTACTTCATAAATCATAAAAGACCAAGATTAGTTATTTTTTCTCAAAATATATTCACATATTAACAAACAAACTATACGTTAATAGCTGAGACAATATTTCCATCACCAGACAGGACCACGAAGTATCAATTAAAGGGTCACATAACGCCACGTATTACCACGTATAAATCTGTTGCAAAGCTTATAATATATATAATTGTTCGAGCAATTTATACGTAAGTTATTTCCCAGAATTGTATGTAATTAAACACGTTATGTGAAATTTGTAGCAATTATTTATAACATCTTAATGGTAATTTACTTATTTATTGTGCGCTATAAATCTAGTAATTTTGTAGAACTATTAAAAAGCTTAATTCTAGGGCTTTCCTCGTCATTTCGTTTAACATTTACGTCTGTGAGAAATTTAAATATTTATTTTACTATCTTACTTCCTACTAATATTATAAACACGAAAGTTTGTAAGTATAGATGTTTGTTACTCTTTCACGTAAAAACTACTAAATTGATTTTCATAAAATTTTACAACTATATAGCTTATACACCAAAATAACACATAGGCTATAATTTATCACCGTACACGAGCATAGGAAATACGCGGGTGAAACCGCGGGGCGCTGCTAGTGGCATAATAAATCGATTAAAATGTCAAGTAATTGAGAAGTCATTTTAATATTGTCTCTGAATCAAAATAGACTCCATCTACATCTAGACTCCATGATAAAGTTTTCACCCCGTACTAATTCAATAGTGAAGTGAAAAGTTCAGTCGAGTAGCGCAGAGTCGTAGTTGGATTGAAGCCAGGATTGTTGTTTAAGACACAATGACGTGTCACGGCGTATCGCGAGGTCTATCCATCACCAGTACCTCTACAGCGTCGTTCAGCTATAAAGCCAAACAGGTGCCATTCCACAATAATTTTGGCATGTTTTGGAGCGTGTATCAAGAGCATGTGCTTCACATATACATACACAATACAAGGAGGAAACTTTGTGATTTCATCTGAAGAGAAAGTACTTTTGATGCTTATTAAACATTTAAACAGGTAGTAGTACTCAAAGAACTCATTTCATTTTTTTAAAAGAAAGGAATCTGCATTCAAAGATTATTGAAAACATGCTCACCACACTCTGTAGTCGAAGCAACTAGAATCTGTAACTTTTAAACGTGCTTAATGTCGATCCGAGCTAAGTATACACGATAGGTACAGTACGATCCGGGTGCTATGGTTCACTTAATATGTTTACTCAATAAATAATATTTTTTCACTTTGAAAATCATTACCTCTGTAATGTCATACTCAATTCCATGTATAAACCTTTATAATTAAAGCATTTACCCCGTGAACAGTACTCGCGGCGAAGTTGGGTTAGTTCTTGGTGCGTTTGAAGTGAACTCGCTGCGGGAAGTAGTCTAATAGTGTTAGAAGTTGGGAGTGTTCCCGGGTTAATATACATAGTGCACTCGCAAGGCGATGGAATAACTACTTTTGAGAAGTTTTTACTTGCATCTACTTATAATGAATTTAATATCGCGAACAAATGTAACTTGTGTGTCGTTCTATGAACGTGGAGAATAATTTTAAGTTTTAGTAGTTGTTTGAAGAAACTCTTTTTTAACTTACTTTTCTTTTACTTAAATATTGTCATTAAAATGATATTTTTAAACCACAATCTTAGCTCCATTGTTTCAATGTTCTCGTCGTGTCTTAAATTGTGTTTAAATTCGGGCGTACATCGGCTGTAGTCAGGTTTGTTTTTCGAATTTTACGAAGACTCCGCTGTCCGTCCATACGTCCGGCTGTCTGTCACGAGGCTGTATCGGTGGTTTTAACCGAAATAGCTCGATAAAAAAGTAACAATACATAAATCGAGTTTTTTTCAGAATTTTCTCAATTTAAATTATGTTTATGGTATTGTAAAAGTATTAAAAAATACATTAGGTTATAATATAATATGGCAGGGATCCATAATTTGTGTCTGAAGTAAATTTTATTGTTGAAATCTTATTAAATACTTTTAATATTTTACAACATTATTTAACATATATTACAACTATTTAATACACATCATTACGGTGTGTTGGTAAGACAAAATGGTAAGTATCTTGTTTTAAATTATCTTGATAGTTGTAATTAATGTATCATTTGGTAATATCATTACGAATATCAAAGGTACGTAAGGCACAGTATATTGTATTGACAGTTGGCCGCAGGACTCCCTCTCCAGACGTCATCAGTCAACAAGCCGCAGCTGCAGCCTCCGGGCTCCGTAAGGTGTAATCGATTGACTTGGACATCACACAGCTCTGAATCGGATTCATGTTATATTACACACTGACTTATGTCGAGTAGAAGGGATGTTTCTACACCTTCGGAATTTTTCTGATTAAATTCCATGCGTGTTCAAAGGCAGTTTTATTCCTCTCTCGGCCTGAGATCGCAGTAAAGGGTAATTTGGTTACCACTGTTGATCCTGGTTACCAAAAAAAACATGATTTTCATAAGTCCTTACAAGTCTATAACATTAAAATAATTTTCAATGAATTATGTATTTGTCTCATTAGTGAAAGTTTAAAATTTCTTGTGTGTTGTCAGTAACCAATACAATTATTTAACGGTGTAATAATATGCGTGTAAAAATTAATTAATATTATTATTATTTAGAGCTAAAATCAAGTTTCACTGAATCTCATTTTTCTAGTATTCACCTCGAAGTCCACGGCTTGAAGAGTGATATTTGTTGAGTTTGTTTAGACGGGTGAAAAACGTACAAAGCACTAATATCGCTTTAATCCGCCTGAGTGAATATCTCTGTTGGGAGCCAGCGTGCGGCCCAATACGGCCCGCTGCAACTCCAGTAGGGCTGCCACGTGACCATAGATCAAAATATTATTATTGTTAATACATAATATTATTTATGTTGAATTTCCTAAAACGTGTGTCAAGTCGCAAATCTTATGTCGGGATATTGATTTCCTCATCCTAATTTGTAGCGCAATAAAATTTGGTGTTATTAAAAAGCATAGGTACAACATTAAAATTACATTTTGTAAAGGAATATAAATTACGACTTTAAATATTTGATTTTAGTTGGTAGTCACATACTTCGATTGTTTCAATTGCGTATTTGAGGTCGTTTTTAATTATTGATGCTCACGTATTACTCGTATATACAACCGGACTTCCTCGGGAGAATTTACCCGTGTTTATTTTTAAGACGTAAATCGGCCACAAAAACAATATGCGTATGTAGAATACAATATTACAAAATACACTCTAATCGCAAAGTAAACAGAAGAAGATTGATGTGCGTCTCAATGTATTTTAATATAACTGGTCCTGTAAAAACCGAACTTGGCTATTATGATATTATAGTAAGTCAATATTGATAAATACATAATATATAATAATATTGTGCTGGCGCAGCCCTAAGCGCAGGCGGTGATTCGGGCGCTCTCAACAAAGCAAGCAATTGTGATCTTTGTCACCCGAGATTGCGCCGGGGTCATCGACCCCCTCCTCCCGCGCTCCAGCGCTCCACAATCAAGATGGTTATCCGCCTCAATGGATGGCCTGAGATAAGGTAAACGCTCGGTTATTGCGTTATTTGCGTTACGGCAAGCGTCCGGATACTGTGATTTAACATTTCCTATTATCACCATCATCATCTATTTTGTTATCAATCTTTTTCCGCTCACTGCTGGATATGGGTCCTCATGAACGCCAAGACAGCCTGTCGCATCAGCATCCAACAAGGACTATTTCGTCGACAGCTAGGTCGTTCCATCTAGTTGGAGATTGCCCCCCGTGTTCCCGAACGAGTCCTCCAGTCTGAAACTCTATTAGCTTATTATTTACTTTACTCAAATTATGTTCCTTTGCTGTCTTTCTATTAGGAAATTTTTGAGACCTTTAAATTTCACACTTTCATATTATATAATTCTTAATCTCACTTCATTAGCACTTCCTACCTCTTCTTTAATGAACGACATTGGTTCAGCAGCATCGATGGGCTGACACAATCACTAAAAGAGTGCATCTACATCTTTGCTATTGTTATAAAGAGGAAAAATTTGTATGTATATTATTTGTATGGCTTGCCAGTAATTATATTGAATATTCTAATGAAACACAGCAAAGCTGATTGATGGCAGACATAACGTATAATGGTGGTACCCTAGCCGACGGGCTTGTTCTTTCACTGGTAAAGCGGAGTGAGAACTTTAATTCCAAGAATTTCCAAGAAAAAAATCCGAACAAGAATATTAAATGGAGATTTTCACTGCTATAATTAATCAATTGATATTTTATGGAACTACATTTTAATATATCGTCACTTTCATTCTCATTAAAATATTGCGAGAAACAATATCCTTGTTCGTAAACAATGTGACCTTTTATTACATTTTAGTCAGAAATGTTTTTAATTTTATTATTTTGTCATTCTTTTATGTAAGACTCGAAAATATCAATTTGTGTTAAAATTTCATCTCGAATTAATCGTTATAATTCTCACTAATTGGCTAGATGGCTCAGGGCGTGCAAAAATATCAATAACAGAAATCCATTGATTCATCCCGGGAAATTAAACAGTTTCCGGAGGAAAATAAGGAAATACGGTTTCCAATACGGCGAAACAATATCGTTAGAAACCTTAACTCCCGTGGAGTATTAAATGGGCTCTTCGGCTCCATACTTCTATCGGAATAAGCCGAGATTTCACAAGACACCCGAGTACGACCCACAATCGGTTAATCGAATGAACCCACTAAATAAACACCACTTATAATATAGTTTAATATTAAGAGAATTTAATTTTGTTTTATTTTTACAGATTCATTGTTTATTATTAAAAATGTAAAGGTATCTATTCTCAGGCATTTAATGGTAACCGAACGAGTTATTGTGTTTGTTTTAACGGAGTTTGTGGGTATGGATGGATGGATGTTTGTTACTCTTTCACATAAAAAGAGCTCAATTGATTTTAATGACCTTACAATAATATAGCTTATACATCAGAATAACACATAGGCTATATTTATCTCCGCACTCCCACGGGAACGGAAATTACGCGGGCAAAACCGCGGGGCGCTACTAGTTGGTAATATAATTAATGGATAGAACTTTTTGTATTGTTAGATAAATCTGAACATGCGCAGCGTTAATCGAATAATTCTAAATGTCCGAGAATCAGGTAACTCTATTCTAGCTATCCTAAATATTAACCACGCAAGGCTCCGATGACATGAAAGGAGCATCCCAAGTTCCATCAGTAATATTTAATAAGCGTAAATTACGAAACAACAGAAACCAAGTTATCCCGCGGATCACACACAAAACGATATTGGAAAAGTTATTAATCGGGTTGGCCGCGATCGCCCTGTAACGTCAGATAGTACGTGTCTTTACAAGTCGTCATACAATAATACAGGTACTGATCGAACACAGAGCTGGTCTTAATTTCAAAAATGTTTCAATCGAATGACTAGACATTGTGGCTAGATTGAAAAAGGACGCCTTTCATCATTTTCATTTCATCAGATTCCCCGCCACTCGCATCTAACTAGGAAATCATTAATGTAATATTATTTTTAATATTAATTTAATTGTATAATATTATTATAGTAAATAAAATTGATATATAGGTCCTAATTATAAATAAAAATGATCTGCATATGCAAAGATAAAGAAAAATGTAGCTTTCTGCTTATTAAGAAGGAGTTTTTATGGGAATTCCTTATTTATAAACTTAATTATGTGATATTAAGATTGATTACAATTTAAAATGATTTGTAATGCCAAGTTGACATTAAACTCACTCAACGGGGAAGGGTATTTTTCATATTATACATTTAAATTTATTATGATGTTGGGTATATTACAAATGGCTACAGGCTGTAAAATATTCTAAGTCATATGTAATATTTTAATTAGTCAGATCAGGAGCGAACGCCTCGCTCATCGATCACGGGCGTAGGACAGCTAATCCGGCGCGCAGCTGCGCCACGTGTGACAGTATGTCTGTCCCATGACACACCTAATACGTCTGGATCTCATACTGTAGTGATTGTTTATTTAATACACAAATATGTAGCGTACAATGACTTAGTGCTAGGTATGCTTCATGAGTGATAGTAACGAGCGACCAACATAACATGGTACTAGCGGATCCGATGACATTCAAAACATGTTGTGGTGGGCCGGAAACAAACAACAAACGAAAACAGTCTAACAAAAAAAAGCTATATCACAATAATTGGTCCAGCGTTTAGGAAGAGTTCAGTGGCATACTCACAAGAATTATTATTGATAACATAAATGCGAAAGTTTGTAAGAATGTATGTTTGTTACCCTTTGTGTTTCACGCAAAAACTACTGAATAGATTTTGATGAAACTTTACAATAACATTATAGTTTATACATCAGAATACCTACACATAGGCTGTATTTTCATCCTCGTACTCTACGAGGATGAAAAGTTCGTGGATAAAACCGCGGGGTGCTGTATTTACATTCAGAGATAATAATATGATGCCATAATATGTTTAAGTGTATCTACATTAACATTTCCATACAGCCTCAGTACATTATTAACCGGTTGCTTTTAAGACAGATTTGAAGATTTGATAATGTGCCGTTTTATTGCTAATGTTGGGATGCAGGTTAATGCTGAGAACGCAGGCAGCGGGTGCAGGCATCAAATGCAGGTAACGAGTGTAAACAGCCGTGCAGCCACCGGGCGCGCTCTTCAAACCAACCGCTCGGTTCATATTCGCATTATACACGCATCACCCGACTGCACTAATAACGCATTAAACCTAATCATTCTTGAAAAATACAAAAAAACAATAAAAATACAAATAGAAAATTATAGAATTAAATCGCTTAGAAATAATTAAATATGTTTATTTAATAACCTTGCTCACTGAGTACTGAGTGAACATGTCGCACAATCAAACTTAATAAAAACTAACAAATAATGCTGATTCGTTTCCCTAAAACAAATTAATATTGATAGTATTGTCTTTACTGAGACTGAGTAGCTCGACATTCATTATTATATATATTTCATCAATAGCCATTTCTAAAAATGAAGTTAGTATTAAAATTTAATTCAGTTACACCATGTTTTTTATAATAGCTAATAATATATATTTTTTGTTAATCCATTAAATTTTTATATTAAAAACTTTTTAGCATTTGTAGTTTGATTTGTTAATATTGCATATTGTTTTTTAGTTTATTTATAATGTTACTCGATTATTATTTGTACCCACAGTTGATATTTGGTTTAATCGGCTGAATATTATACAATAAGCTAATCTGTTTATTTTTACGGTTTCATAATAGTCTAATTAGTTGATAAATGCTTACTGAAACGGACTCGCGGGTAAAATCGTATCACGCCCCCAGCACAATATATTATTACAGTTTTGTAGCTTAATTTTAAAAATATTTATTTGTTTTTAAAAACATCGTTAGTGGGAAAGATAAGTAAATGTTCGTTATAATATTATACTTGTGATGCTTTATCATATTTCATGTGAAGTGTGCTTAATAATAATCATAATAAAGTATGTTCATTATAAAAATAACATGAGAATGTATGTTGTAAAGAATAACATTATAATGAACACGGAATTATAATTAAAATAGGTCGAGAAGTCATCGAAATTAATACGAATTCATTTAGTAAGAATATTATTGATAGTCATTTTTGTTCACTTAGAAACAAACAGAAGTGATACAATTTTATTGATTTTAAAATCTATATTTGATAAATTTCTTTTCTCTTATTGACTATTTGCTGATTCACTCTTACAGGCATGAGTTTATAGGGTAAAGGATTCAATTTGTAATGCATTTCCTTGCCAGATGTTATCGAACTATAAGTATGAGGAAATTCAAATGATACAGTGACTTTTGAATTTACAATCTCTATTTTGTTTAAAACCTTATATTGTTTTATTTTATATTTATGGTTTGGTAAGTAAATACTCTTTCCTAATAGGCTTGTCACTTTACCGATAAACGGTGAGAGGAACTGTGATAAGTAATACAGGCCCCAGGTGCGGTATTCTGCGATCTCATCAAAAGAGTAATAAAATACATCTATTTTCGTCAACAACCCATCTTAATGGTTTGAAATTAGTGAAAGATTGCCTGGTGTCAATCACCAAGGCGCTTTTAATTTATTAATTAAGTGATATATATCTATGATATTTTCGTTTGTTATAATATAATATTAAACCTTTTTTTCCAAAAACCATAATGTGATAAAGGTTTTTTTTTGCTATAATTTCTATTATTTACTTATTAAAGATTTTCAAAATATGAATTAAAAAAAAAAGATTCGTATTGTTGTTTATAGATCAAATATTAATTTTTACTCGATAAATAATATTATAAACATTCAATTATTATGTACCTAAAAGCCATTAAGTGGAATAATTTATCGAGTTTAATAAATTGATTTTTTATATTGTTACTTTATATATATTGTTACTTTACTACTAAACGTGTGTGAGTTGATTTGAATAATGGCTTTATGAAACACAAAGCGAGCGTCTGTCCTAGAACACGTGATATTACGGGTGTAGCTGTCGAAGCGAGTTACCGCGGGAGTTTAGCGTTCCTGTTTTAAAATGTTCCGAAAATGTTATTCACACAAAATAAATCTCTCTCCGTGGAGGTTTTATATTTACTGCAATCGTGTACACATTCACAATTTCATCATCAGCATTATGGTAACAGGCAGTTGACTTCTATCTTGCAATAAAATGTCGTCCATTTTATACATTGCTGATATGAAATCTACTAGGAATCAGGTATTGTATACATGTAAGTCCTAAGAAAACCGAGTAACTGGGTAACCAGGTCAGTCAGTAAGCACTGTAGATAAACGACATCAGCAAAGCCGTCGGTAATCTGAGATGTCTAGGTAATAATAATCCCAAGGATATCAGTAATGGCGACTGCTTTACTGCAGGTTGGTGGACATTCTCTAATATAGATATATCGCGCCTGCATCATGTTAACGGACTATAGGCTGTAATATTTGGGTTTGCTACGTGTTATATAACTGTGACACAACCAGATTATATGTGTCTCTTTCGTACCTATCTTATAACTTCAATGACATAAAACTTGTATTTTATCCAAGCAAGTATCCAGTTCAGTGTATTATTAATTCAACTGTACAATTTATTCATTTGTTTTGTTTTTTATTTCAAGAATATTTTTAGACTTGCTTGGAATTGAGCTAAAGACTATCTTAGATTATATTCTGTGGCTAAATTACATCTTTTTGGGAGTATTTCTATTAGTATTTTTCAAAACTATGTCACAAACATAAAATGATGATTTTATGTTGCCACGCATAAATGAAAATCGTAGAAATGTCATAGAAAGCTGGGTTTACGCCGCGGCGCGCCGACACGAATATTATCTTTGAACATATTGACAATATCGCGGGAGCGTGGTAATCCCTCCGTACATCACCACGAAAACAGAATATAGCGTGAGAAAAATGACATCACCGCGAATAAATACATAAGGTTTCTCATTAGAAACTATTAACACCCTGAAGCGTCAAATTTATTATTAAGCTCAAGCGTCAGAAATGTTACTGTAATTCTTTGAAATGTAACTCTTTAAGAAGAATATTATTTTGAGTCATAATCATCAAAATCATCATATTTATTCGACTGCTGATATACGTATATGTTTCACAGATAAGATGTTTTATTCTGGTGAATGATTTTAGGTGTACGAGATATTATAATAGAAAATGAATTTTACGCGTTTTTATATGTATAATATAATATTGGAATACTAATTATGTTTATAATATATCAATATTATTCTTAGCACAGTTCAGCTTTAATGCGAAAAAAGTAAAAAAAAATATTATGCCTTAATGCAACAACAAAGAACATCACTCCAATCATTGAAATTATTTCAAGGAACTATTAAAATAAAAGTTTTTGTTCCCTCGTTTTATACAGAGAACGAAGTTAGGAAAAAATATAGAAATGCCATATATTGACGTGATCTAAAAGCCTTTGTAAGACAATATTGTGCGAGTATCGCTTACAAGTTAGTGATATTCGATTGCGAGTCGGATCGGCGACACGCGCCGTAGTGGAGTACTCAATACACAATCGTAAAGCGCCTTCTAATTTTTATCTTGATTATGAACAGATATTTTCTTATATTTTTATGTTTTTCACTGATCGTGAGCAAGGAACCAGTCACTATGTGCTTGGCTGTAAAGTGAGAAGGTTTCGATACTGATATGATTTTTCTGTGTGTGTGTGTGTGTGTGTGTGTGTGTGTGTGTGTGTGTGTGTGTGTGTGTGTGTGTGTGTGTGTGTGTGTGTGTGTGTGTGTGTGTGTGTGTGTGTGTGTGTGTGTGTGTGTGTGTGTGTGTGTGTGTGTGTGTGTGTGTGTGTGTGTGTGTGTGTGTGTGAAGTTTACCAATCGCATTGGTTCGTGTAAACTATTCTGCAACACTACAACTCCTCGCCTGGCTAACCATCCAGACCCATTACACAAATATTTAGACGCTTATAAAATCATCTCTACATAGGATTAACTTTAAGCAACTCTTTTTTAAAACTCTAAAAACAATTGTAGCCATGTTAACATGATGAACAAAAAGGTGGGAATAGAACCACATAAGTACTTTATAAATCTTTTATAAAATATATAGCTGAAGAGATTGTTTGTTGAACGCGTTAATCTAAGGAACTACTGGTGGGATTTGAATTGTTCTTTCAATGTTACATACCCTGTTTATGGAGGAAGGGTGTATATTATATATCATCTCGCTAAGAACCAGTTGTAAATTTTAGTTAACGCAGGCGAAGCTGCGGGCAACAGCTAGTCTAAAATAAGTACAGTAAAACATTTGTCGGTACTGTAAAAGTAAAGTAAAACAATATTTGTTTAAAATCATTTTACATCTCTGAAATTAAGAATTAGTATAACACAAGACGTAATAATAATATGGAGCGATTGAGCTAAAAGGTAAATAGCAAAAATACAAATTTTGCTTACAAATGATTTAAATATAAACGTTTAATGGTTTACTTCCACCGAAGGCTCCTGCCTTTAAATTAGCTCATTTAAAAGACGGCTTACCTCTCATTTGTAACTTTATTTATAACTTGAGGTTCATGCTACAAGCTGGGGACATTAAGACAATAAATATTTTATTCTATTGATTTTTTATTACAAATCTGTTAAAAAAAATAAGTATCAACCCTTTATGTCCCACTGCTAGGCACGGGTCTCTTCCTCGAAATCAGGCGAGGAGGGTAATATGTTCATCGATGCGCTGGTCCAGTGCGGGTTGGTGAACTTCACATACCTTCAAAGACTTTTAATCTCATCATGCAGGTTTCCTCACGATGTTTTCCTTTACCAGTGAACGAGCGATGGTCTCATGTTTAGGTGCACTTAGAAATTTAGAAAAACCCATTTCAAGGCACGCACGGGGAGGTCAAGATCGAACCCGGAACCTCTCGCATAAGAGGCCGAGTCCATCATCCACTGGACCATCGTCGCTCTTCAAAACTGTATTGCTGTATGATTGGTTACTAGCGGCCAAAACCTCGTCGCAAGATATTGTTATCTTGCAGGTTGCCTTGTGCAAGTAAAACAAGCTTCATACCGTTGAGTCTGCGGGACGTTTTGAACAAGCACATCTGGGTTTTGGTGAGATCTGAATGATTTATCTTTGCATATTGTTAACGAATCAAGATTCTGGGATTAATTTGATGATAATTAAGCTTAACTTTAGCTTCAATTTTTATGCACGTGTTTGCATTATTCTTTTATAATATAAAGTAATCATTAAAATAAAGTACCTACAATTTTAAATATAACTTTTTGTAAAGCAAGTAGGTACTTTATATAAAATATGTTATATGCATAAAATTTTCAAATACGATATTTTTATTACAAAAAAAAAATGTAAGGACCTGGAGCGTAAGAAACTAAGTAGTAAAACTAAAACTGCATGAGAATATTTTGTTCCCAACGAGTCCGCGAGACACCTAAGAGAGAACTGTTGAGAACTATTACAGTTCGCGTGTGAGCCTTTGGGAACAAACACAAAACTTCTCCAAGCGGATAGCTGTGAATGGCTGGGCTTTCTCAATATTTTTATAGATTGGTTGCATTATCACATTCATGACACTTAAAAATTTTATTGAGGGATCGGTTAAATCGGTTAAATTAATATTTAAGAGACGTCCGACAAGCAGTAGGAACAGAAACGGCCAGACTAACGATCATGATGATGAAACTAATAATCTGAGTCGCTAAGTCACGAGATACCGGTGAAAAAGATAGCACACTCAAATGTATAATACCCTGTCGTCTTAATTACTCTTTAAATGCAAAATTTAAATTACTGACACCAAAATTTCTTATGGTGAAAATTCAATGCAATGTATGGACTGGCTGCTTGACATGTCAAAATAATGCTACACCCGACTAAAGTAAATAATCTTAGGTGACGTTATTAATAAATTACGATCAAAGATATAAATTTTTTATTTATTTATTCTTTTTATTTATCGGTTTGCAAAAATGACCTTAATTCTTGCGTAATTAAGTCTAAACTACTTACTAAATTATAAACCACTTATACTAACACCAAATAATCCAGTATTGCTCTAAATCATTAAATATAGCTTATTATACAAAAGCGGGTCGTTAAACGCACGTCTTAAACGAAATTTACGACACGCCGCCGATACTACAACTTGATAGTTGATTCTCTTCTACTACTGCTGTGTATTTTACGACACAGCCCGTATTACGTTACGTCATTTTTTACATCGAATTTTCTTTTCATGACAACATTGACCTATATTTCGTATTTTCCCTGACAATATATAAAATATGGCGTGGCATTATTTTTATACAAGAAGAAGCTTCTATGGTGCGTGATCATTATAGTACTACAATTATGCATTTTGAATGAAAATACCCCAGAACCCTGAATCGGTGTATGGGTGAAACTTGCGTTGATTCTGTATGGCTAAAGGTTTTTATTTTGATATGAAATATGAGAATGCATGTAAATGTATACAATTTATGGATTGAAGAGGAATGCGTGAAGCATGCATATTCATACGCGTTCTTCTCTGCACTGAAGGTCATAAAGAGTACAAGAAAGATTCGCGAAAGATACATATCACAACATAGAGTAAAATGTGTCGACCCAAGTCTTTATTTGGCGCTAATAAATTTAAAAGTCACAAAAAGTCTAGGCCAATGGTAATTCAGGTGGAATAATGGCCTGAAGCCCCTTATCAGGCTTTACTGCGAGTCCCCAGGTAATAAACAGGGCCACGTTAATCCCGACTGGCTGCGAACGGATTAATATCTCGGAACTTGGCCAAACACCCCCCAAACCCCGACCCCCCGACACATCCCGACACCCCCGTCTTAGGTTAATATTGCCCTGAGATGACCGCGTGTTGTCGCTAATGGCTGAGTTATGGAAGTACTTTGTCAACTTCTTGTGCTCTTTGTTAGTTCACGAAACTGTGTTATAACCAAAGGTAAGGTTTTCGTGAGGAAATGATAAATTATTATATGCATATACCTACTTTTTGTATGAAATATAAGATTAAGAAATAATTCGGTCGTTGTCTAATATTATGTTAATCATCTAAAGCGTGGAAGCTTTGAGAGCACTTCGCACCGTGTCTTCCAATTTTCATAAACCAATTAAAATATTAAGGCAAAGTATAGTACTGTCGGTAGGCACTATACGTAATAGAATTTTATTATTTAATTATTTTAATGTTTTTGTGTGTTCTACATTTTGAACTTCTAATTGCAAGTCCCCGAGTTCGTAATGGGGTAAAAACACCACATCAAACCTCAAAAATTTGGTTTAAAATAACTAAAAATCACGTAAAGTACCAACTGACTAGATAACTAAAAGGAGTAACCGCACCTTACTCCAATATAGCCTAATAGGTTGGTTTAAAGTTTAAACATTAAAAAGTACCTTACTCGTCGATTGGAAATGAAATAGTTCGGTTAGATGAAATACGTCTGAGATGAAAATAGTTCTCATAATATTATTACGATACACGGCTGAACCTCATTCGGTTTTGATGATTGCAACCGACAGACGCTCGTGTTACCGCGTGGATTATACGAGCATTTAGCTACACGTTCACGTTGGTTATAATGTATTTCATCATTTCAATACCATTCAAATATACACACCATATACCAAATCTACTTGCAAGCATAGCAATTATACTGGAACACAGATGTAGTAAGTTATAATATTATAGATAAAGGTATAAAACAGCAACTAGCTGTGCTTTTAAGATTTCTGTACGCTTACATAGTTATCACACCAATGCTAGTAAAAATAATATACTAACAACCAATATATATCACTTATAGTGTGAGAAGTACAAAAAAAAAAGAAATTATTTTTTTAATTATAGATATGAACTATGAAACATAATGATTAAAAGTTTTCTCATTTGCTCCCATGGAAGTAGCTCATGAAAAGGCCGAATAAAAGTAATAGGACGAGCCGTACGTGCGGAGGTTAATAAAGTTAGAGTAATCGAATCACTTGGAAAAAGCTGTCGCAACAAAAGTTGGCTCAGAGAACAAAGAGACACTACGCGTCTCTGGACTTCTTTCATAATAGTTTCTACATGCACGTTAATATTGAGATTCCACTGCTAGTTATTATAGCAGCCTTACCTATGAGAGGTGAACAGACAGAAAGACGGGAAGGTAGACGTCACGGTAGCTCTTATGAGGAAAAAAATTGTCAGTATTACTTAATATGGTTGATTTGGCAGCATGGCACTGGCCTTAGTCTGATTTAACAGTAACGAAGAAATGAAATATCCAATGACGTCATAGTGTCGCATTAGCGACATATTTATTATGCGGCAAAAAAAGTTTACTTAAATATATCACTTTAATTTTAAAACAAACTGTGAGTCCAGAACTAAAAATCTTATTAAGATATGACGTCTTTTAAGTTGACAAAAGCCGGCTGCCTCCTATTTAGAATGCAAATCTCAAGTCCTAACACTACGACGCTAAAGATTATGTTAATAATGTGTACATTTTTGGCTACATTAGACATTGGCCTATTTAAAAAAGATTTTAGTTTGTTGAACTTGCTTGAGCTACTTTAAAAACATGTTCTATTTGTTTTGAAGTTAACGTGGTTATTTTAACTCTTAAAATTTCGACATTATTTTTGTAGGTTGTGTTTTCAACACGATAATGATAATATTGAAATATCGATAGATTTATTAATTCTGTTAGCTTGAATTGTGCCATAAATTATGACGTAAGGAATCAACAAAATTATGTTTAGCGATAAATTCATATAGTGTAGTATTATAACCATAAGGCCCCGTACGCACGAGAGTTTAAGCGTCGTTTTAAAATCCGACGTTGGCCTGAGTTGCGAGCTCTGCATGCTTAATTCGATTTAATTTCCAACGCTCAACGTCGAAATTCCCACTGCACTAATTTAAAAAACGCTTTCGTGTGTGTAAGTACATGTATTATTTTGTATTTGCACTCGTTCGAAAGGGACCTAACAAACCAAGGCGTTGAATTATTTACCTAGACTCGTAGAATCGCGCTGGGAACACTCGGTCTCCTTAATTCCATCACACTCGTCTGCGTGCGGAAATCTGTATCAGAATCCGTGCGGAATACTGGTGCAGAGCGTGAGTTAGGACTTCAGCCAGTTGCTCTGACTGAACAATATAATATTTTATATGTTCGTATTTTTACATAAAATATCTTCCTATACTTACCTAAATATTTTATACTAAATATAAAAAGAGTCCTATGATAAACCCAAGGAAACGTACAGCACTTTCTTTCCTTCTTCTTAGCTTTGAAAACCTTCATCAAGGCCGCACTACAGAAACGGTTACCATTACATTTTCGGTTTTGTTATACTATAATAACTTAATAATAATTTATTTATACATTTTAAACAAAAGATTCACATACAATCCATGAGTTAAACAACGTTTCAGGACAAATTTCTTATAAAGTAAAGGAACTATATGGTTCTCATAAATATTGCGTTACACTTGTTCATATTATGGTCATATATTTTATGTTTTTTTTATATCTCTGTCCGTGTGACATGAATTTGTCCCTTACAATCCCATACGTTACTGACACCCCAGCGACATGAATCCCGGTTTTTTACGTAACTGTAGCGTCAATAAAAACTTGTAACAACATGAAAAGTTTTAGGACTAGCTCCGAACGTAATAACGGAACTAAACACAATCTCACACAACTAGTTCTCGGAAGGCATTCTCTTACACAATCTAATCGAGAGAACGTCGCAGGTACCAAAATGGCCACTGCGGGATTATTACTTACTACTGCGTGCGGTTCACGACGCGCGACGCGGGAGCTCGTGTGGAAACCGCGCGGATTATTGCATTATATTGTATCATGCTATAATAGTTTTTAATGTAGTTGAATTGACATTAAAATGTACAGCAAATATCTTTGCGCTAATTGAGTTTTGTAATAATTTTCTAACTTTGTCTAATATTCCTTGCTCTAAGGCATACATTTGATAGCAAAGTTCGTCGTATACGCATTAGTCCTCTAAATAGGAATAAAGGAATAATGAAAAAATCGTTATTAATCACCGTGTTAAAGAAAAGTATTATAATGGTAAAAAATCATAACTGTGCAAAGTACGCGCCGCAGCGGCGCACCGTATGTGACCCTCCATACGTTAGAGATCTTAACCTCGAGATATTCAAAGGTAAAAGTTTGGGAGGTTAAGCTGCTCGTAGACGAAGTTGTCCCGGCGGAGGCTGGAGCTCTGCCAGCTCTCATCACGACGAGGTGAATGAAATTGAAAATTTAAAACGCCACTTAATGCCGCCGCTGAATCTTATTATTAACTTTTCGCTAAACTTTAATAAGTCTGATATAACGGCCGGCCCCCGTTGGCCTATATAAGATTATGTAATTTTATTATAATTTAATGTTTTACTTTTATAAACCTTATTTTTTATTGCCTTAAAATTTACGAATTTAGGCTAAAATACTTATAAAATTTGACAAAATTGGAAAATACTGTTTTGTTTGACTTCGTCAAGATCTTTTTACGAAGCGAAGCCTACCGACTCCGCGTGCACTGCGGCGGTACAGCGCTTCTATAAATATCATGTAAATCTGACTCTTGCTTCGATTGGGTTCCAGTTGACCCTTCGTAATACACACTTTACTATAGCACCAAGGAATCGGCAATAACCAACCTTATATGGCTAAAATGGCTACATTTATTATTACCCACTATATACAATAGTAATAATATTTTTAGATTAGTAATCCTAATTCCTACGTGGCCGTGCACTGGGTGTAAGTAAGACTCGTCTGATTGTATACATGTCTATCCATGCTCCGCGCCACACAGACTCGGTGAGAGGTATTAATTAACACTTACAAAAGAATCTCACGTAAAGCATTTCTTTCTGTTGTGAGTCGAACGCCAATTTCCGGGGTCGTTACGCTCCGGAAGTTTATAATAGTGTTAGAACAAGTTAGGGCAAGTGATGCCGCCCACGCCTAATTACATGCCACCCGTCTTCGGCCATAATTTGTAGCGGCTTTTGAGCAACGGACTCATGAATTTCAAGAGAAAATTCCGCAAAAGTAAATTGAGAAATGATAATTACATTTTATATTTAACGTCGTTCAAATTTGTTTCGTATCACTTTTGATACAGTATTTATATCATAATGGCTGGATCGGTCCAGTTAATTCTCAAATTTAATTTATAACTTGTATTTATACTATTGCAGAACTCAGATGGCAGGTAATGTTTGACTGGTTTACACAATATTTAATTTACCGAGCACGCTCCGTCCAAAACTATCCTCATCAAAAGTCAAAACTTCTAAATTTCCTGAATGCAAGTAAATATTATACTTTGGTATGTAAAGCATTTTGCAATAGACATTTGTAACTCGTGTGACACTATTTGGTTTATTAATTTGACGCATCGTCGTGGTTTTATGGATGTTGGGGTGAGAAGGGTCGTTTTGGCTTCCGTCGCTGCTGCGGTCGGCGTGTAACCGAGCTGTGAAGTGACTACGAATCATAAAAAGAGCAGCCGAATTCCGTTAACACATATTTTGTGCACATTATCACTATTTTGTGTTAAATTTTTTAATAATTTGTACACTACACACTGCCCATTTACTGAATTATTTTTAAGCTAGTAAAGTTTTATGTAATTCCTGTCATTATCAGAACATATTCCGTTTATCTAATTTTCATATCCGTAAGACCAGATGATTGTCAGATTGCTAGATTTTGCTAGTATCTAATGAATAGTATCCTATCATGTAAATGTAATTTTCTATTATATAATTAAAAATACAATAAAAATAGGTAAGTACCACTCCTGGAAATAAGGTGCTAGACCAATGCGTGTTGGTGAACTTGACACACCTTTATTAGTCTTTTAATCTTATCAGTCATGCTTTCCTCACGATGTTTTACATCATCATCACCGGTGAAAGAATCACTCACGACGCGATAGTAGCGTGTTCAGGGTGCATTGAGAAATTTAGAAATACCCATTTCAAGGCACCATATTTCAGAATCGAACCCGGACGTCCACTCAAGAGTTCCTAGCCCCTAGTCTATCATCACTGAAAACAAACAATACTTTTTTCTATTGTTATAGGTTTTTTTATCTTTAATAAAATAATGTGACAAAATTTTAAATAAATCACGTTAAAACAAACACCAGTGACGTCACTTGTTCAAAAACAAAACATAGCGTAACGAAGTACTTCATGAAACAAACATTAACCAAACGCTGTCAAGTGTCAAATAGAAACACGGCTAGGCTTTGTGGTTTATTATTTATTGGGAGACAGCAGAAATAGATTGTAAAAAAAGTTTTATTTAGATTGAGTAGACGTAATTGCTCGGTTTTTTGGGTTCTTTTTTTATATCTGCATAAATATTTTAATAGTGGTGCTTACACAAAGCAGCCACACAATCCTTATAAAACTAAGAAGCCATTTTTTATCAAAACTTGAATCACCAAACATGACAAGTGTTAATCACAAGACGTGTCCTGTCGGTGCGTGATGTTCTGACCAAGAGTAACAGGGATTATTTTTTATATACTAAACATAATATTATGATATAGATTAAAAAAAAATAGTTAACGTCCATATTGTAATAACATTTCAAGATACTCAAAGTTTATTATAGAGAGAGACACGTTATTTAATAGGTATAATAATTACAGTGTTATACAATATTATGAATAAACTTTATAGTCTCCGTAAAAATTCGCTCAAAACCAATAAACATTGCAACCGATGAAGTTTCTTATTTTGAGTGAAATTGAATCTTACTGCAGATACAGAAGTAGGCCAAGCTGAAGCGTGCAAAAAACATCAAGTAGATACGAAGCTTACGATGGGAACATCTTTGGCAGGCCGATAGAGGAATAGTTCGGGCGTCCGGCCGCGCGCTCACTCGCCTCTTACTATTCGACGAGTGGCCCAACTTTCGCAATCAATTTGTTGATCCGCACTACACCGTGCAGTATTTAATTATTCTGCTCCATCGGTTAATAAGTTTTCGTATAATTCAAATTAAAATCACAGGTAGAAGTGGTTTTATTCCTTTATAGAATCGTTTTAATCATTTTATGTCGGATTTAAACTAATTCAAATATGCTGGAATCACAGTGTCTTAACGAGATTATTTAATTAATTTATTAGCAGCAGACAAGTTTTATGAATTTATTATTATTTATGGAATATCACCAACTATTGCTAGATATGCTAGGGTCAAGCTGATCATCCCCACCACTGTTTAAGCCTTGTCGTGTCGGTGGGGCTCAATAGCCCAGGGTGACTCCAACACCTTCGGCGAAGCGAATTTAGCCGAGGGGCTCTTTGTATCCCTCTTATAAGAAGTGGGGGCAAGGACTAGAAACTCGCCTCATTGTACTATCCCGACGTTGGGTGGTTCTTCTGTGGTGCGGGACAACCCCTTTGTGGAGGTGGCATCGGTTCCCTGAGGGATTGATTAACCGTCGAGGTGCCCTGTTGCTAGCAGATCCGGGGTACCTCACCAAAGGCGGCATTGGTGTCACTCGCCAGGCTTAAGTGATTAGAGCTGCGTCCACTTACCAGCTTTCGGTCGCAGCGAGTCCCACATCCAGGCGGGGGATTGGGACCGAGGGGGAGTTGGTCTCCTCAGACGGGTGCCTGAGGAGACCTACTCCCCCTCGGGATGCCTAAGTTCAAAAAGTTCATGTTTTGTTTTTACACGATGATAGTCTTATAAACGCATATCAATCACTTACATACCCCACCATCATTATTTTTGTCAACCTTCATAATGTATCATTCACGCCGCACATTTAAAAGACAAAAATGAAATGAAATCAAATCGAAATATCTTTATTTGGTAGGTAGCAACTTTTACACTTGAAATACGTCAAAAGAAGAAGTCAATAAGTAGCAAAAAACAAAAAAAAAAAACTCATTTAAAATGAAGGATACCCTATAAAAAAAAGAAAAAACTTAGGGGTTACTCTTTTGTCAATAAAATAAAATACATAATTTATATATCATGTGAAATTTTGTAATATATTTTATACTAGCTGTTGCCCGCAGCTTCGCCTGCGTTATCTAAGATTTACAACGGGAATAGTACGCAAAATAAGTAACTTTTCTGGTTGATTTTTTACACCTTGTGTCCGAAAAACCCATTTATGTTACGGAACCCTATGTTTTTCCAGAATAAAATTTAGCCTTTCTTACTCGTGGATAATGTAGCTTTCAAATGGTGAAAGAATTTTTGAAATCGGTCCAGTACTTTTTGTACTACAACCAAACAAACAAACAAAGTTTTCCTCTTTATAATATTAGTGTAGAAATGCATTTTTCCCGTGATATGCGGGACTAACGCACAGATTCTCTTTACTCAGAGTAGTATAAAAACCAGATACGCCAACGCTATCTGATATTCAGTATCACTCATCAGCTCTCAAATGACTGCGTGTACATATTCAGATTGGCAACATGTCCAGGACATAACTGTATGCACTAAACACTAAAGAGATGCGCCAATTTCCCAGGTCACTCGTAAACGTACTGCGCTAGCGATCTTAATAACTAAGAACATGGACTCCCATAAATTTCCCCCCGAACGTGCATGTAACACAGAAGTGGGATTAATCTGATATAAAAGCTAACAGCTTCCTTATGCTAATGTTAGGGATATTGGAAGTCTCTTAAATACGTGGATAGCGATTGATAAGAACTTACGAGTGTTTATTTCGGTTTAATTTTTAACTTTTACAAAGATGTGTGTGACTGAATTTTGAGCGTATATTTTTATTGACTTCAAATTCATTTAGTTAATACTAGTGCTTGAAAGACTCCTAAATATTTTACTGATATCTTATTTGATTTCAGTTTTACTGATGAAAATAATTTAAATTCAATTAAGTAGTTAAATCTAAATAATTATAAATTTATCCCTGAAGTCGATGTTAGCATAGTATAGTCTCAGTACCGCTGCACCAAATTAGATATATATATTTTTGGTGTAGTTATCGTCAGGACAGAGTTCGTTTATAAAGATGATAATGATGATAGGGCCACGGGTATGGGCAAAATAAATTGTAAGTTATAATAGTATTTTGAAAGCAATGGAATGGCATGGGTTTTGGAACACTTTTACGTAAAAACTATTGAACGGATTAAAAAGAAACTATACAACACTAAATCTTATTTATCAGAATAACACATAAGCTATGATTTATAGTCGTACACTCACGCAAATGAATAATACGCAAGCGAAACCGCCACTAATATCGAACAAAATGTATAAAACTCTTGACCCGTAGAGACTTGGCAAAAATATTCAAATATCAAATAACATTTATTTAGCTGCCACTTCCTTAGTAAAAGCCATAAATTATTACACTAATTTACATATAAGGTGTTAATATTTGGCTGAACCGTCTGGTAGTAAATGACACGAGCTAGCCTGAAGCCCGACGTCCGGCCTGCGACCGGTACGCGGCCACATGTACGAGGAGGCCAATTAACATACATTTGTTATCACGTGTTTCATTACTGTGAATAAAACATTAACTACACAACGTACCCGCTGTTGGGTTATGCGTTGCGTTAAAATTTATAGTTATAAATAATATTAAAAATTGGTTTTTATAAAAAGGTTTGGTAATAAAAAGCACTTTAAACAACATTTTGTGCTAGAATACGATTTTCTCTCAAAAATAAAAACATTAAGATGTTAAACAAATTTTAAAGAATTCACATTTCGAAAAGGTCATTCCAATATTTGCATTATATTTAGTTTTAAAAGCTTTTTCTAATTGTTAGTCTATGAATTGAATATTTTACTAGATAGCGGTGTGAAGTGCTCTGTTGCTGACAGATTCGGGCCACCTAAGTCGTAATGGCCGATAGCATCCGCGTCATCCTTAGTACGTAGGTCTTATTGCAAGAAAGCATCGTGCCAAAGCCCAAATAAGCAACGAAAAGCAAAAAAATATAATTAAAAATCTACTCTAAAAATCTACTAGATTTACACTGTAACTATGAGACATGTGCGCTATATAAGTGTTACTGTACGAGCCATCCCCAAAACCCATAAAATAACAATGAAGGGTTCATTACACGAACGGTTGAATAGTTTTCATCAAACAATCCCGAAGGGTCTTTTTAGCGGCGCTTGCCTCTGACAGCGGTACTAATTTACAAGTTGGCCATATATCAGGACACGGAAAGTGTTTTCCGAAGGTTCTTCGCTGGATTTCAACACTTAGTAGAACAACGCCTGTTATCCAAATAGTATGCATAAGACTGCTTTTAATGTTTAAGGCTTTTACCATATTATTTAATCCTCCAAGCTTTAATAAAAATGAAATATTTAACGATTATAAAATAAAGGTCATATTATTGGTATTTATTTTTCAATTACTATGCTGTTTTTTTTAATGTGAAGAGAGAATAGGAAAGAACTATTAGTATAGTAATTACAGGTGACTTGCAACGCACACCCACGACGCTTAACGGTTTGATGGTGGTAGTGGTGGTGATGATGATGATGATGATGGTGGTGAGGGATACGCTGTTGACACAGTGCGTACACACGATATTGACTGGTGTTAATATTCGGGTACATTTGCATGTGGGCCAATATGCTAATGGTCTGTCAGCCGCCAAAGCGCTGCCTACGCCTTGTCTACTAAACTCCTATGAAACACATGAAAAAATAATACTTGGGATTTCATTGAACTATTAAAGCTTCAGGTTGTGTATGAAAATTAAGCACTGATGTTTTTTTACGTTCAGTACTCACAGACACACTTTAGGTACCTTTGTACATTATTGGAGTTGCGTGCTGTGCTGCGTGTTTCTTTAGCAGATAGGATTCAAAACAAACACCTACAGAGAACTAAAATTACGGATATCACGCGAAAAATAATATCGTTGACAAGGCAGAGTCCGGTCAAACACTCAAGAGAACGGATGGTCGATGGGATAATAAGTTTCAAGTGTGGAGGCAGGGTTTAGATAGACAAAGTGTCGGTTGGTCTGGTCGGTCCGTGCTGTATGCGAGGGGCCAGAGATCGGTCGTCTTGTCGTTCATTGAGGAAGGCCTATATTCAGCAGACCTAAAGACAGATGATGTAGATGAAGATGATAATGATGGTAAAGATTAACTGAAAAGCGTTAATAAATGGCAGCAGTAATAAATACCTTTTTAATGTTAGGTTAAATAGGCCATACGCGAGTTAGACCCTCTTAGAAGGGAAGCATAGGTCTGTAATTGAAAAGAAAATTTTTCATACATTACCTCAGTAACTCAGTTGGTACTGGCTATTTTACTACGGCAATTAAAATTTGTATGTTATTGAAATTATAATATAATATTATCTAAATGTCAACAACTATCTGGATATTTCAGTATAATATAAATACTCATTTACCTCGATTTGAAAGACAGACATAAAAATGGAAACTTTAAAAATAGGTAAAAAGGAACTGTGAAAAACAAAATTTATTTATATAATATACCACACTATGAGTTAACAATTATAAAAAAGTTGCAGTGTTACTTATCATATTTTATTTATTTACATATTATTCAACCCAGAGGCGCTTTACCTGTCCCTCGAGAAATCTTATGTCGTAATAGAAGTCCCTCTGGATACATATAAGGAAATAGAGCCACTTAGCTTATTTCCTAGTTTCTAGTTACTTTTGTGATTATTTGCGAATAGATGAGAAGAAAACATGTAGGAAACTAGAATCACTTAGTATAGCTACTTTTATTCATTTTAGCAGGCAAAGGAATATAGCGACAATGTTATCATCATCATCATAATTTTCAGCCTTTCTCCATTTAATCCACTGCTTATTAGGATAAGATGGTGAATTTCCTCATTTTTCAGAGATATCAGATGCTTTCGGAAACAGAAGACCCCGTCTCGAGTCTACAAGCTAAGTTATTTATTCCATTTTTTTTAAGTTCCCTGTTTTGTGATGTGAAATAATGTTATTAAGAGCCGTCGAGATCCATTTCTTAAAAGATAAAAGTTAAATAAAAACTCCTTATATATAAGCAACTAATCTATCGGCGAGTGGTAATACTATTATTTTTTAATGGAACAACTAACTGGATAACTTACACAGCCAGATTTAAAAGATTACAATAAAATAATTCCATTATAATATTATATTTATAATTATAGTAAGCGTAGTTAATTAAAAAAGATTTCCTTGGATTTCGTAATTTCACTTAATTGGATTTGACTCTCATTGTTTAAATATTAAATTTTTCAATCGAAGTTTCGAAAACCCCGAGGCAAAATCAATTTCAATGTTATTAAAAATTTTACTATCAGCATAATATTTAAAGCAATCTAAGCTTGAACATTTATTAAAATAATATCCTCATTTAGTAAACTTTTCGTGTATTTGAACGCTGGTTTTATTCGCAACCCTAATTGACCAAACGGCTTTAAGATTTTCCTCAAATCACATTGTACAATTGAACTTATCGTTCACACAATGTACTTAAATACAAATAAATCAATAAATACCTAATAAATCTCCAAGAAAATATTTTTTTTTTCAACCACTTTCTTTTTTTAATATCATAAAGTTATTTATATTACGATTTTGGTCGCGTTTTATTAAGGTTTTTATGCCCGTTAAATTTTCGGATACTTAACAGCACCCATGTTTTTGGGGAAACTATTTCTTTCTTCTCTTTGTTCTATCCCATCAAAATATTGTGTAATATATAAAAGTAGTATTATATTCTTCAAACTTCTTCAATTTATATTAACCCTTTTTCAGCGTTTAGCCTTCGCACGCTTGTGTCACACTCGACTGGTCCGACTCGCTCCGGTCGGTGGTAACTAGGGAAATATTTTAAAAAGCTCCGGTGCGACGGTTAATTTATGCACATAATTTGCTCAGCTAACTGCCTCATGTTTTGTTCCTCTCATTAATTACTTTAAGCGTATTCTCTTCAAATTGGCCCGCCGCTGCGAGAACCTGAGATTCATTATGGCGGCGCTACATCACTGGAATTCATGCGGGAGATAAAAATGTGACATGCGTGCTATATTGTATGTGTTTTGCAAAGGATTAAGCTTAATTTTTTAAACAAATATTCATTTTAAGTAATACATGAATAATTGTAGTAAAGGAAATATTTTTTTTTATAATAAGATTAAAAAAAAACTATTTAAAACGGAATATTATTTACCATGCTTTTTTTATTTCGTGAAGCTATCACAATGTCGAAATATAAAAAAAAATCAAAGTACATGTCCCATTTCAATGGTTTTAGTAATGTTTTTTAAACTCATACAAAATCTCAGATCACATTTCTTTTTTTAGTTATTAAATTAAGCAGCTCGCAAAATAATCATTAGCCATGATTTATTACTAAAAAAATCCCAATGAATAGACTGTTAATCTTCTCTCTCTTGTACTACTTATGTTACACTTAACACTCTACACCAAAACACAGGTCCACCAGCCATTTCTTTGATCTATTAGGATGTATTAGCTATCGGCTAATCAACATTCAAATTCGCATAATGTTTGCATTATGTGGAAATGTCTTTGTTTATTGAACTTAAAATAAAGCCAATATTAATACAAGGTCTGAAATTCTATTAAAACAATGAGCTGTGAATAGTATAAATGTTATAGTATTTAGTTTGGCAGCGTTTGGCACGAATACGGAACGATCATCAAATATCAAGTCGACAGGGCGCGGGGGCGGCGGGCGGCGCGCGGGGGGCGGACGGCAGCGCCAGTTGGTGCGAATGCATCGGAACACTTTGACACGTCGTAATCCATCTCGATAGCACCCGCTGGACGATCGGGGTGCTATTCTGAAAATAATGCGACAATGTTAACCATTTTCAAAACGATTTTATTAGCTTCGCCTGCATACTGTATATCTACGAGTAGGTAGTACAAACTTTTCAAGGACCGATGATAATACAACAATAATTCAGTAAGATTGTGTGGTGTTGCATGGCAGGGTCCGCCATGTGGTGTTGCAGGGTTGCCATGTGGTGTTGTTTGGGATGGTCAGTTAAAAAGTTATGTGGTGTCCATACTTTACTAATGTCTAATACCGACTGTTGCTAGAAACGTACTTGAAACAATAAAACTATAATATCGCTTACTCTACATTACAAGGACATACATATATAGCTTATATAAAAAGGAACTTACACACTACAATTGTACCAATATCCTGATCAGGATAGCAAGTCCGAAGAAGGCGTGTGGCAGTTAAAAACCTACATCACTCATAATGTATTTATTAGTCTCTCACTTATGCCAAATGATTGCCATAAGTTGAGTGGTAATTGTGGATTAAAATAATTATATAAAAATTACAAAATAAAAAAATAAGTGAAAATTTTATTAATATATTATGCTCCCAATATAAATTGGGCATTGAAATAAAAATAGTCATTATTAAAAACATTCAAATTGAGCAAACTCCGTCAGTTTCGAGTCCTAGACAGTTAAGTGTCACATTAAGTCAGTTTTTAGTACAAAATAAAATGGACCGAGCATATTTCAACTTAATGGCTGCATTAAGATGCTAACTTTTGGACTAAATTCTAAAGATGAATTTTATTATGCCTCCCCTCTTTGTATTAGGGCAGTAATAATTTAAGCTCTTTTCAAGCAATAATTCCTTTAATTGCCGACATTAAGTGCACTTTGTGTGGCTGGTATTTATCAATTCTTATTTAGTTTTGTTTATGACAATCGACCTTTATATTAACTAATAATCCCCCTTAACAAGGATCTCCTCCACGAAATAAGGCTAGTGTCGCATTTTAAAAAAAATGAAATAATAAATGTGAATAATTAAAAATAAAAGATATAAGCTTGTTAAAGACATATTATCAAATTAAAATGTTTTACATATAAGTTATGAATTAAATTTGGAAAAATAGGTTGTTGGCCGATTATTAAAAATGTGAGAAAATAATTATATAAATAAGTTAATTAAGGTTGTAAGAGAGCGTGGGTTCGATATTCCTGATAACAAGTTGGGAGCTAATCAAAAAGAGAACTTAACATAGACTGCGTCCGTGTCTCGTGCCACGTGGTCCGTGCTTCGTCCCGCGTGCCGTCCCGTTGCTCAGCGTGGCGGTGAGCAGGACCGAAGCCAGCACTGTGGTGTGTGGTCCCCGAAGAGAGAGGTCGGGAGAAGTGTGGGATCAGTGAGATCCTTGGGTAAGTGAGATCCGTTGGGTCCGTGGGTAAGTGAATAAGTGGGTAGTGGGATCCCAGCTGCTCTGGTTCCCGTCGTCTGCTTCCTTCTGGTCCCCGTAAGCAGCTACTCAGTCACGCCCAGGATTAGCACCGCACCGACCACGACGGCAACGCCTGGGACCTTAAAATATAACGCGGCGCGTGTGCGCTCCTCAGCACTCTCAGGCAGAAAAAGAACGATCGACCGGTCCGTAACCGGCACGACTCGATTCCAAGACGCTCCACATATCGTGACATCGTAATATGACACGACCAATAGTAATCGAGTAGGCGAATGAAGAAATTCGCGCGCGGAATATGAATTTAGTATTAAAAAACGAATAAATAGTACATAACTCCTAACTAAATCTATGGTAACATAATATATATGTTACAGTAGGAGGGAATTGGGTGATAGTTACCCGATGCTCTGGCTTTATCGGCCAGTGACATATCATTGGCGAATCAATGACATTATTATGATATAGGATGTTGAAGAGATGAAGAAGAAGAGAAGGGATATAATAAAATCAAGAACATGGGAAAGTCCACTTTGTCCTATGTCCGAGTTCAAATGGTGTCTGAATTAAAAATCAGTAATCACACGTTATTGTTAATGATGACTTTGTTTAGCATTAATGATTATCCCGGTTTATGTCCACGCGACACACACACACACACACACACACACACACACACACACACACACACACACACACACACACACACACACACACACACACACACACACACACACACGCTCGCCCGTGTTTAGTGCAACTATAACAATATATCGCCTCGTATTCGCCTTAATTGCGACGATTAAGCTAAGATGTCTAACAAACGACACATTCTAACTCCATTAGACGGGATTACCTCAACTGTAGTTAATCAAGAATCACAGCTCCCGGTGACAGGTTAACTTGAACTGATCTCAACTTACTAATGAACTAAATATTGATTCGAGTGTAATTATTACAAGTTAGTTGCGTACTTTGGGCGTTGAAACTGCAGTGGTTGGGCGAAGTGCATTTATATAACTTATTTAAATTTAGAAACGAACATAGAAGATTTATAATGAAAATAAATTTTAATTAAAAAATGTTATTGAAACGTGAATATAGAAACCCAGACATGTTCTAACTTTAAAATGTAATTTTTTCAAACCTACCGAAGATTATAAATGCGAAACATTGTAACAATGTAATATTATGTTCATTTCGTTACTGTTTCACGCAAAAAACTGAATGGATTTTAATAAAACTTTGCAATAATATTATAAATAGTTATTGCATCAGAATAAGATATCATAGGCTACAATTTTACCCCGTAATTCCAAGGGAATGGAAAGTACGCAGCTGCAACCGAGGAGCCAATTTTTATAGTATTGTTTTCTCACAATTGTTCGAATTTCATAGATTATAAATATCTTCGAGATACGAAAAAACTACTTTAAATCAAAAACTGTTTAATAAAGGCCATAAAAACTCCAAAACCGTTAACGTTTAAGAGCGGAGTGCAGATCTCCGCGCTCGTGATCAATAAGGGTCATCACAATCACTTAACAGGGATTTCCAGTCCCGGAACTTGGAACTTCGAGGAGAATTAAGATAGAACTTTCGAGATAAGCTTTAAAGTTTGTCCGAAGCTTTACATATTAGTAGAGTAATTTCGTCGATTGTCGAACGGCTAGGGGAATAGTCACCTCTTTTGAAAATTGGTGTGCCGCACGTTGTTTGGGGATGCGATCCGGCGGGCTCCAGCAGACGCCGGGCTTGATATAAATATGCGACTCGCCAATTTAAAATTGCCAGGAAATGTTTGTGAAGAACCAGAGGGATTCATTACAGCAAAGAAGGAAGATCAAATCAAAGATGTGAAATTGGTGTAAAAAAGAAATTTATTACATTTTTTATTAATAAAAAAAACATATTGAAAGAAGAAATAAAATAAAGAAAATGTGATGCGTATATACAAAATGGTAAGTGTTATATATGTGAGCGTCATGCCGATTGCCATCGTGGCATTTGAGTTTATTTTACTGGGAAATCGCGACATCTTGAGATCTTTTGCAAAAGCCGTTCAGGTTTCCTTCACTTTCACTCTCACGATCACCTAAACCTTTTTAATTTTTAGGCTTTATTATTCGCCAAGATGACCTCTCTCAGCCTCTCTAAAACACAACTATATTTTACATTTATTACCAAGAAATTTTCAATAAATTCTCTTAGTAGCTTAAAGTGAAAACAATTGAAGCAACCCAAAGTTTATCGACTATTATCGCTTGAAACTAAAGTTTTATGAATTTAAGAGGCTAATAACGAGTGGAGCGCTAATGTGATATCGACGGAGACTCGCGGTAGTATTAACGTCAGTTTGAGGCTCATGGCCGATGATCTAGTCGGAATATTATATGGATGAGTTTGTGGTAAATTACTAATTTGTATATAATGATATTAGTAACAATTGGTTAATTTCATCTCCATCAAATAGTATTATTAACACGAAACTTGACGTACGAGTACATATTCATATTTATTAATTACAATACATTTATAATTCGGTCGAATTAATAAATTATCCTGAACAGGATCTTCAGCCCTCGCTTGCGGAGGGAGCGCTGAGATACTCAACTTTTTGGTGAATATTTTGAATGTGCGTGTTTTGTGCAAAGTTTGCATTAAAATATGGCTCAAATGCAAAGCTGTTGTTAGAGGTCTTCGTCATCTTTCTTTTACTAAAACATGATTGTTTTATATTTAGTTTTATTTAGCCAATGTTAAATATAGGTTTTTATTATTTTGTAATGTTAAGTGATTTTTTGCAAGCTTTATCATTATAACCATTCATTGTGAGATCCATCACATCCAATTATATTATTTTCCCCTTTTGGTTGAGCGATTACCACGGCTTGGATGTTATGAATAATGAAATGAAAGTTTGCTAACAACACAATGTATCAGGAATTAATATGAAACGCCGCAACGTGGTTAGCGCGAGTATCGCGGTATCCAATATCATTGTAAATAATCCTGAGCACGGTTAGGCCATGGTAGTTGGGCCAGTAGCTGAAGGGTCGATAAGCCCGCAGTCCAATGGCTTGGAGTGCTGTTGAGGCATTAATTCAGTATTTTGGAGGGCTGGTGGGCCGGTGGGTCGGTGGGCCGGTGGGCCAATGGGCCCGTGTACCAGGTGGGCCGTTAATCAGGGAGCGATGGGAGATGCGGTCGCTAATCGCTATTAATTGCGCTGCACCGCTGCCGCGCTGGCCGCTGCACGGGTGTGGCCGCTATTTGTATTTACATTAATTTTCTTCAACTCATGTAACCTCGTAAATATACGGATATTTGTACATTCGCTGTTTGTTTGTTTGTCCCGCGTACAATTGATATAATTATGAATTATCACACGTATGGATTCGAAGGATTATCTATGAATGATGGCGCCCATAATTATAATATTAATATTTTGTTATGTTGGTAAGTCGTTTTATTCATTTTTAGAAAATTGACTGTATGTCCGAAGGAATGTTAATAGATTTTGTGAAAAAGTGATACTCATAGCAAGGATATACGTAATACGAGTTGCAAGGGATCGACCGTCCTGGAAATCATTAGGGGAGGCCTATTTTCAAAAATACGTTTAATAAATAATATTCCAGGAATCATACCTTGGGAATAGGGCATTTCTCAAGTAGGATAACGTGTATAATTTATTAAAGAATATTTGAAAGATTAGTTTCCATGGAGTTAGTTTCGCCGGTTTATCTGAGTATCAGTCTTAAAATTGGCGGGAGATTCAATTGGCTTAAAATAAAAGGTTCTCAGTATTATTGAAACATTATTGTAGAGACAGGGTGATGTACAAGTGACACAAGTAAATGTTCAACTCGTCTTCCCTGAGACGTAGGCGCAAAGAGTAATATAAATATAGGGGAATGTCGTGGTTGTGTTACTCGGGAGGTAAGACGATTTGTTGTCAGAAAGTGCACTACATGTTCTAACCTAAATTATGAACACAGTAACGTTTCTTCACAATAATTATAATCAGCAAATATTATTTTAAAAAAGATATTAAATTATATATTAATTAGCAATATCCCGTGAACCATGCAGTCTTTACAGAAAATGTGTATTTCTCATGCTAATTAATGTATAATTTAATATCTTGTTTAAAATGGATTTCGGCAAAGTAACGCCGGATTCTATTAACTATAATTATGTTATTTCCATTACATAATAATGTAGAATACTTAAAGCTTCATTAATATACAGTTTATAACCAAGGCAATATAAAAGGCTATGTAGTAGTCATTAAACTATTTCCGGACGTTTTGCCGAAACGTAAAGTATATGTTTGCGTCACTTGTCTGACCTCCTCGAGAGCCTTCGCCAGACTGTCGACCCTGTTCCACGTCATTATGTAGCGCTTGGCTGTGACCCAGAAAACCTTCCGCGCTCGGTTCAACGAGGATATGTTCCATTATCATTACGGCCTTATAATATTTCACGGTGAAAAATGTGCGCCGGTGTGTACTTGTTGAATCAGCACGTGCTTTCCGTGATACAATGCTCCTAGGGACCACGCATGCATTTATATTTGATTTTATTTTGTATGCCAAGACAAAGAATACAGATGTACATAGAAGGCCAGTTCTTATGAGCGCTTTGAGGATAAACTCTGCGATGTAAACGTCCACTTGGCGGTGTGACGAGAGGGACACCGCGATGTCCCCAGCATATGAGCCTACGAGAGCGAGCGAGTGCGAACTGGGGACTAGTCCCCGAAAAAGTGGCCAAAAAAAATCATTAAGAACTGTCCTTCTATGTACGTCTGTATTCTTTGGACAAGAATAGTTTCACGACATACAAAATCTGAGTCCGAGTCAAATTCTGGGTGGAATTTGATCACAGGTTTTTAGATGGGTAAGAATTAACGTAGTCCATTCCACAAACAATAAATATATTTTGAATTATCATAAGTAATGGAAGTATTTTTCACATAAGGTTTTCAATGTTGTTCACTTGCAAGTTATTTCAAGTTTTCCAAGTTGTTACAAATTTTTATGTTAAGCGTGTTTAATTTTGTGATCTAGCCATTTGTTACGTTCATTCAAACCAAAACATTGAGAGCGATACCCTACAATCTTATGGTTGCTCGCTAGTTCAAGTACGCACGATTTGCCCCCTACAAGTTTTTATTTTTTTATTTTACTCCCGCTTTCTCACGTACTACGTACTTGCTTTCTACACGTATAATATAAAGCTGACTTACTTAACTAGCAAAATCCCCTAACAAGTATAAACAAAAGTGTCCTTAAAACTCCCGCCAACATATTCTGTTCAACTTCTATAGTGTAGTTGCGGCCAGTATGAGGCCATTTCACCTCTCCACATGCACGCGCAATTGCTTCGTAATCGCATTGCATCACCGACGGGGCGGGGGGTGTGCGGGGTGGGCGCTGAGGGGAGGTGCACCGCGCTCCCCCCGCCCCGCCCCCGCCAGCCGCACGCCCCATGCTCTATGCACACTTGACGTGCCGCAAGCTGCGCCCGTCATTGAATAACCACTTCACGCTGGTTGGTTTGGTTGAATGTTCAGAAACATCCCCATGAGCATGAGGAATCAAAGAGTGCTGCGAACATTCATTTAACTAACCGCTTACTCCATGACACAAATATTTAAGTACCTACATTTTTAATACAAAATTTGGCCTCAGCAATTTTGTAAGACTATTCTAATTTTTAAATACGAAAGCCTTGGGTACGATGTATAAATAAATAATAATTATTAAATAACAAAACGCTTTCTACTTTTAGGGAAAATACAATTTTAAAACTCAAATGACTAAAAGATACCTATGAATATTATCTTGATCTGGACCTTCATCCAGGCGATATAGGGTTTTGATGACCTAATAAATTAACGATGACAATATGGCAAGATGACAAAAAGGCAGAGGTAAAAGATAAAATCTATGATACTTTCTCTTTGATCTACATTATATTATACTGACCATAACTCCTGTAATATAAATTCAAAAATTTCTGCATACAAAAGATTTGTTAAAGTCAGCAATAAAATACAAGTATCACCTCTGTATTCCTAATCTATGGCAACACTCGAAGTCTCGGCTATTCGAATGAAATTGCTCGCGGTTGCAGTGCGAGGCGAGTGCTGCACAATTATGTGCTACACGCGAAAAACGACATCAAACATTTGCACCCGAGTACTCATAATGACCAAAATCCCCTGAACCATCACTTTCATATGTTACTATGATAATAATTTTAATACCGCTTCGAATACAAGTATTTCATTTGAAAAATACAATTTGTCGCTAAACCTGAACTTTACTAATACGTATATCATTTCAAACCCTAATGCAAAAAGAGAGGTGTTATAGTTTTGACTATGTCGAGTTGGACTCGGTTTTTGATTTGAATGCAAGTATTTAACTTTACCCGCGAAGGAAAACATCTTCAGGAAACCTGCATGCCGGATGAGACTAAGCGTCTTTGTGTGTCTAGTTGACCAATCCGCATTGGACGCATCGGTCAACTTTGGCCCAATTATTCGTCCTCGCTTGATTTCGAGGAAGAGGCCCGTGCCCAGCATAATATACGGCTCGATACTTAAATTTTCTTCATAAGTTTTAAATGGTGATTCTAGGTCATGTTTTATCAAAACCGGTTCAACCATTTCATTAATATCAGCATGGGTTTTGTTTAATATTATATTTTACTAGCGGACCCGACAGACTTCGTTCTTCCAAAAAGATTTGATAATGTAGCAGTTTTTTGTTCCTACCTATTTTATCTCAAATTCGAGAAATAAACTATCCTATCTTTTAAGTTGGAGAAAAGCATACATTTTAACAGAAAAAAACATTAAAACCAGTTCAGTAGTTTCGGAGTTCATCCCGGATAAACATCGTGACACTGGAATTATATATAAGAGATAGACAAAGGTTGTCATCAATATAGCCAATGTAAATAATCAGGATAACGACAAGGGCGTTCTGGCACATTGCCAACCCCGACGCGACCGAGATTGCGGTTTCCGTTGGTGTTGACAGCAACGCCAGCGCGACGCCAGCGCCACCGACACACGGCTTATCTGGTGTTAAGTGATCTCGTCGCTCAATAACGCCACCAATCATGTAGAGTTTCATATCCTTTAGGATATTTGCATGCTTGTCTTATGAGAGAAGTGGCCTGTATAATATAAGATTCCAAATGTAATCAGTCAATTTAATACTGCAGCAGAATTTAGAGGAATATCGTCACAATTGAAACAATAAATTTCACATTACCGACGTTTTGGACCCACAGCGTCCATTGTCCCGGGAGTCCATTTATGAGTAAAATTTGCGTGAATATTATTAATCAATATTTCTCTAGTTTTGACATGTTTTGAATGGAATAGAGTATAATGGTTCCTCATTAATTAGGTATACTACTAGACGTTATTAAGTTAATTTATTTTCATAAAAGATTGTTTTTTTTTGTGTAAACATTTACGTATTAAGTCCATACTAGCAGTTTTTTTAAATCCAGCAGATTTTACCAAGCAATCAATGTGGTCGTAACGGTCTGGTCTAAATGGCCTTGGTGTCACTAGTCTATTGTGAAAAAGTATCCAATGAGTTTTAATATGTATCTTCGACATAATATTATGTAGCCAATTTTTCAACGTGACTCTATTATATACCTACCAAAATAATAATATATTATTGTCTTAGGTGCATAAACCGAACACGTTTAATAAAACATTCATAATATAAATTATTTGCCCTGTCGTTTCAGATCCACAACTACTTTTGTTTCTTTTATAATAAAAAAACATTTTTGAATATGATGCTCCTTGCATCTCCTTTGTTTGACCAAAAATGAACTATTTCGTTATTTTTTCTCCTTTAACGGCTCTAAGCCTAATCAAATCAAATCAAATCAAATCAAATCAAATAATATTTATTTCGTAGGCAAATTACATAGCACTTGAAACACGTCAATTTTTTTTATAAGCTAATGCTAGATTCGCAAAGTAGCAGTTTTCCTCAGAGAAGAATCTAGCAAGAAACTCTGTAGGATTGCTCTTTTTAAAATATAGTTTTACAATTTTTGTAAATACATCTAAATAACATCATACTAATATACATATAAATAATAACAACATGCTAGTTACATAAATTAATTCACATTTGCCTAAAATAAATAAGTAAGTAAATAAATTTGGACCCCGCAATATCAAAACAAACAAGAGGATGTTAATAAAAAGAAAACAAAAAACCAAGCGAGGTAGAAACTGCATAACACGACCAGCCACCACAGCGGCACCTTCACATAGGCCAGGACGCGTGTGCCAGCGTCAACCTCTTCCACATATTAGAGGGAAGTGGAGGACCCATCACACAACGCCACCCCTGCAATGGCATAAGCGAGCATGACATGTCATACGTTTCACCTTAATACAAGTTTAATTTATCATACCGCAGGCTCAAAATTTATATACATTCTAAATACAGCTTGATAGAAGAGCAGTTCAATCCCAAGGATTTGCGTCATCGAAATATTCATTAATCTTATAATATCCTTTTTTACTTAGTTTTTGTTTGATGACAATCTTAAATTTCTTGGGGTATAATTCCTGTATATTAGAAGGGACCCTGTTGTAAAAGCGTATACATTGACCCACAAAAGACTTACTTACTTTGTTAAGTCGACTACTATAGGGCACTAGCTTATTTCTATTTCTAGTATTTACATTATGAATATCACTTTTCTGTTTAAATAGATGAAGGTTGTTTTTGGTATACATTAAATTTGTGAAGATATATTGTGATGTTAATGTTAATATATCAATATTTTTAAAAAAATCCCTAAGAGATTCCCTGGGACCCATTTTATAAATAGCTCGAATAGCTCGCTTTTGCAGAATAAATATGCGCTCGGTATCAGCGGCATGACCCCACAGCAAAATGCCATAGGCCATAAGACTATGGAAATAACTAAAGTAAACTAACCTGGCGGTTTGAATATCCGTCAGGTTCCTTATCTTTTTAACCGCGTAAGCTGCAGAACTGAGCTTATCCGCTAACTTGTCAATATGAGGGCCCCATTGCAATCTAGAATCTAAAGTAATACCTAAGAACAAGGTTGTTTCCACAAGGCACAATTTTTCTCCTTTTATCTCTATATCCGTATTAACTTGTCCTACGTTGGGCAGAGTAAATTTAACACATTTTGTTTTCTTTTCATTGAGCACAAGATTATTTGCAGTAAACCACTCAACAACTTTATTAATGGCATTGTTTACGTCGTCATATTTATCCTGTTGTCGTCTAACTTTAAAAAGTAAAGAAGTATCATCCGCAAACAACACTATATCATGACAATTATTTACAAGACTCGGTAGATCATTTATATAAATTAGAAAGAGAAACGGACCAAGAATTGAGCCCTGCGGGACACCCATGGTAACCGCGGACCCACCTGACACTTTTCCGTTTACATGAACCCTCTGTACGCGTCCATGTAAGTAAGACTTTAAAAGGCTCAGTGCACTGTCCCTCACACCGTAATAATGAAGTTTCCTGACCAAGGTACTGTGATCAACGCAATCGAAAGCCTTGGACAAATCGCAAAATACACCCAAAGCGTCATGCGACTCCTCCCAGGCATCAAATATGCATCGTATTAGTTCAACACCTGCATCGGTTGTTGAACGACCCCTGGTAAATCCAAATTGCTTGAAATGCATTACTTTATTGGAATAAAAGTGAAATTGCAATTGATCTAAAATTAGTTTTTCAAATATTTTACTTAGCGTTGGAAATATAGATATAGGTCTAAAGTTGGTGGGGTCAGACTTACTGCCAGCTTTAAATAAAGGTATGACTTTGCTGCACTTCATTAAATCAGGAAAAACTCCATTATCAATACATTTATTGAAAACCATAGCTAGATGGGGAGCTATGCAGTTTATTATGGAGTTGATTATTGTGACGGAAAGGCCATGCAGATCAGCGGTTTTTTTAATAGTCAGTGATTTAAAAGCTTTTACAATTGAGTATGCATTGACGTGATGGAATACAAAGACAACCTTGGACTCAACCATGTTCATCTTCAGCAAAGATTCAGCTAGAGTGGGAGAAGAATTTAGGTATTTGGTAGTCGAGACTGGGATGTTAGTGAAGAATTTATCAAAGGCTTCGGCAACCTCAAGATCTGTACTGATACAATTTCCATCAATATTCAATTTAAAATCGAGATTGCGTGGTTTGGCTTTACCAGTCTCGCTGTTTATAACTTGCCAAGTTGTCTTTACAATATTCTTACTATTAACAATCTTATTCTTTATGAATCTAGATTTAGCCTCATTACATACACGCTTAAACAATTTAGAATAATTACGAACATACTCAACAAATGACGGACTATTGTTCACTGTTTTTTCATCATATAGACTGTACAATTTATTTCTACTAATCATAATTCCTACTGTTGCCCAATCACTAAACTTTAGACAATCGTTAACTTTAAAAATTTTAGGTTTAAAAACAGTATCATATTCCACTTTAGCAACATTAAACACCTTATTGTATAACATATTAGGATCTTCACAAAATTCCAGATTTTTAATTTTTGAACTTACATTATTATTAAACATTTTTAATCTAGCCTTAGTAACTGGTATGTATTCGATATTCTTTTTCGTTTTGTTTAAATTTATTTTAAAATCTGCCCTTAGGCCGCTATGATCAGACCTTAATTTGTTTATGACATTCATGTTTGTGGATTCTAGATTTGTAAATATATTATCAATACAGGACTTAGTATTAGCTGTAGTTCTAGTAGGTTCTAGAAATAGATTAATCAAATTGTAACATTTAAAGAATGTTAAAATCTTTTTTGATAATGTAAACCAGTCAGTCCCGTTTATTCTTTAGAAACTGATCCTGAATGAACCTCGGTTTCATTTACCGTGAATTTAAAAAAAAATAATTAAAATGCTTTGACTTATCCTTAATAGTTAATTTGGTTCTCAAGTAAAAAAAAATTCCTATTAGTTTCTGAGATTAGTGTCCTCATATAAGCTCTTGTACTTTATTACATCAGTAGTCATACATAACAATAAGCGCAGTGCAACAAAATCGGATAGGGCCAGTTAGTAGTGTCGCGTGGGGGTGGTAGATGCCCCCAGCGAGCACGATAGGAAGGGGTAGAGTAGATTAGGTTCGGACAAGTCTCACCTTATCTCGAGCCAGAAACTTTCTTTGACTGGCCCACGTTCCGACAGCGTATTGTGTAGGGGTAATAAGGGAGGAATCACTGGCCTGACTGGACTCCTGGCGATGGTAGGTTGGCTGCAGCTTGGGTCTTCACGCTGGGCGTTCGGTTCAGCCGGCCGGCTGTTAGGTCTTCTATACTTGGATACTTAGTCTATCCGAACTGTGCTCCGCGAACTCCCAGCGGAATTCAATAAAATTAGACGAGGGTTAGCCTCGGCTTCCCCCAGCCACGAAGTCAGGACAAGAAAAGGGGTCCAAGAGGTCGGTTAGAAGTGACAGCAAATCAAAAGGTCCCTAATCACAGCTTGTCTATCGTTCCATAAACAATATAGTTCTATAGTCAATTGTCAAACAGACTTTATAATTAATAAAGTTTTAATTTAGTTTATTTGTAATTTTGTTTAGGGACTAGATTAAAATTTTATATTTATTATTATAAATTACAAGAGGTAAATTAATTTTATTTGAGAAAAAGATATAAGCAAACAGTTATTGAATTTTAGAATGTCGCTAGTGAGCAATAGAGTATGTCAATAGTTGACACTAGTTAACGATAGATGGCGCTTATACCATTAGTATGGTTACTTAAACATATCTATTGCTGATTTTTTTATTTAAACCTAAAATCATGTAACGAGCTAGCGCAACGTTACAGTAGAACCCTCGCCCGCGGCCACACGTCACGCGGCGTCGGCCCTAACCCCGGTTAGCCGATTAATCCTGCTCAATCCCAGGAAAGGCATTCACATTATAACTCAAGCCACTGTATACTTTTGTGGTACATGGTGTTACTTAATGGGAATAATGAGTGATTTTGAACTGATATGATTAATAGATAGTTTTTTTTAAATTGAATTGATTCATGAATTCTTAATGTTATAACATTAAATCAATTGAGAGTCCAAAAGTCAACGACTTAACTATATCTGACCATAACTATTGCCTGTTATACAGTACTATTATAAATACGACCAACGTGAAGTTGTTTGCGATCATTTCTTTTTTATAAATAAAAATAATGGCTGTCATTGACGATAGGTGTAATAAAATAATAACTCATAACTTAGAATTAATGACATTATGAAATTGGACGTTTTAGTACTCAAAATTAAAAAATCGTAATTACTTGACATTATAATATCGGTCATATAATCGGTGACGCGAGCCTATAAGATATTCCCCTACTAAAAAGAGCTCAACGCGGCTAAAGAAGTTCTCACTTGATAAAATATGTTGTTGTTGTTATCATGCTCATTAGTAAATACCATTTTGGTTTCTGTCATCAGTTGACCCACATAAGGCCAAAATGCATGTTTATCGGAACAGGAGTAAATATAATAAGCCTCAATCCCTAACAGTATTTTTTTTAATTATTACCTATTTTCGTACGTACATGTTTGGTTTTGAAGTAATTTATTACTTAAATATAATGTGTATATTAAGATAATATTATATTACAATGTAGTGTGCCAGTCACAGACTCAGGAGAACGGATAGCCAATGAGCCAATAAGGTTAAAGAGTGGAGGCCGAGTTTAGGTAGACAAAATTTTGGTCGGTCATCACGCAGGCGGGAAGACGATCTCTATGCAGTGATCGGCCCGCGTTAGTGACGAGTGGCTAGGGATCGGACATCTTGGTTTTCACTAAAGGAAGCCTGGGTTCAGCAGTTGATATATGAAGGCTGGTGATGGTGATGATGATGATAAATACATAACTTGGAACATCATATTATTATAATATCAAATATAAACACAAAATTTTCAAAAGACTTACCTCGAAACTTGAAACTACGAAGAGCCCACGCTACGAGGCGTTGGCTACGAATAGTCTATATCCGTAGCAGTCGTAGCGTGCTAGCTACGAAAAATGTAGTCCGACCGGTGGGAACTGAGCTAAGTGATATTATGCTTTGTTCCAGTGTAAAATGTATCAAATATCACGAGGTCGTGTAGGATATACAGGGTGTGTAACTTTCATATATGCAAATTGTTTTAATTTTATCCATTGTTTTACAAATCCTTTGTTTTTCCATCTCCAATATAGAGAAAAATTGAAAAAATACTCTTGCCAAAAATAAACGTCTCATATGTAAGTAGGTGGAATACGCTTGTGCTACATCTTGCTTATTTCTTCTTTTCTTGGACGTTTATCAAATCTACCTTGGGATAAACAACGCGTAAATTGCCTTTTGACCGGCGCGATGAATACGGTTGATGGTTGTAAATACTATTTCAGTTCAAATTTGTTTGCGTTTAGCCAAATACACTAAACGGATTTTGATGAAACCCGCAGAGCCATATATTATAAATTGGTACATGATGGCGGCTATCAAACATTGTACATTTTTAAGTTTATTAAAGAAAAGCTGCGGCACATTTTCTCTAATGGACTTAATAATACAGCAAGTTAATAAAAACGAGTTTGTTATTGGGTGGAGCACTTTGTTGAAGTTTGTTCTGTTTAATGTTCCGATAATCCACTGCGCATAAACGGAGTCACTTATAAAAGCGATTTGCGTGAACCAGGCCTTCAAATAATATTATTTAAACATTATACATATTTTTTTTATTAATAAATACGAAATGCATATTTACTAATAAAAATAAACATATTTCGTATGATGGAATTATTATACATGGCGATTGTTTTAGTTTTTAATCATTTAGTATAGGTTGGTATTGTATAGTAAATGTAATAAAAAAAAGAGTTTTTAATTACTTCTCCCGTCACAACATACCATAATATTATTTTGTTTATATCCCTCTGTGGATGTGGTGTCAGTCCCTTGAGGGACTGACTAGCCGTCAAGGTCGTAGTCTGTTGCTAGCAGATCCAAGGCACCTCACCAAAGACTGCAGTGGTGGCACTCGCCGGGTTTTAGTGGGTAAAGCTGCGTCCACTTATCAGCTGCTCTCGGGTGCAGCGCGTCCCACGTACCCGTCTGGGCAGACCCACTCAGATATCTAAGCGCATTTTCCGACGTTAAAAATTAGGCAACTCATATAATATGTGTTGGCTAAGCTGCTTTACGGCAGAAACAAGCGAGATGGTGGTACCCATGCAGCCGGGAGTGCGACACAACGCATCCCTGCCCCTGGCAAATATAATAACCGGTCATACGATTATAAAAGTTAAAAAAAGTAAAGACAGTAGAGTATGTAGCGTTGGTAAAAAATAATAGAGTATGAAAATGATATCATGAAAATAGAAACTCAGATTGCTGGTCATAGTTAACAGCACTAGAAATACATTGCATGTAAAATATAATATTAACGTAATTTATCCTTAGCTTATAACTTACACGGTGGCGCAGCTGGCACCTGCGATTCTTCTGGCTATTTATGGGAGATAAAATTCACTACTAGATAATACATTGCACTAAACCTAGTGTTTACATATTATAAGTAGTTCATTAATCATTTATCTAGGATTCTTATATTCACCTTTCGAATAGTTTACATTGTAATTAATCATCGGATGCCTAAAGGTCTCAATAAAAAGAACATACCTTTTAATTTTACCATAATTACGTTTTATATATTACCGTATTTACTAACACAAAAAGTACATAGCTAGCCACGCAAACAAAGCATTTCAATGTACGTTTGAAATCCTCAATAAAGAGGTAAATTAGTAAAATTAAAAGCACTCACTGATAAAAGAGCTTTGAGGGGCTTTGTGCGTGCCACTTGTAAAAACAAGGCAGAGGGCAGGCTTTGTTTGTGCAGCCGGAGGTCGATGAATGGCTGAGCCAGACGGGCTGTACCTGCACTTTTTACTTGCTTCACTGCTTTTCACGGTGGAAATTAGACTAAATGTACCGGAGCTACTTGTTTTAAACAAACTTCATGATGATAGAGAATGCTAAATGATGATAAAAGTTCAGACAAGCGCCCTGACTCTGGTGCTGGAGTTTTCGATAAACGTGTTTTTGTAATATAGAAGAATTATAATACAAATTGATAAATTTAACAATTATGTTCCAACTTCCACTATACGTACGTATACTATATACGTACCAGCTCTATTCTAGATATCAATATAGATCAATAAGCAAAGCTCCTTAGCGTCGCAGGGCGGGCGGCGCTAAGTACCAAGAGCCTCGTTGATTTCTGGAATGAGGTACAACGGCCCACTCGTGAAGCCAAGTGTGGAAAACTATCGTAATTACGGCGCGATTTTTCATCCTTTACACAAGAAGAGGATTAAAAGTTACTGGGTTTTTGTTGCACCAAGACTTTTTCAATAGCTTGACCGATTTAGTTGCGGTTTCTGTATTTGGAAACTGGTTTTATTGCGGAGTTTATTCATTTTCCCGGGCATGTTTTATATAAAAAAAATATAGAATATCATTCAGAAAGTTTATAACTTTTGAGTCGATTAAATAATAAAATAATATGACTATAACAATATATTTACAAGATAGTTATTAATTAACTTTATTACATTATTTAGTTAATAATGTACACACTTTAGAAATTCATTTCTTAAAAAGAGCGTCAACCACAATATGCAAGCTTTCTCGACAGGTCGACTTTGTGATGCTTGCGATTTTGTTGCGAATATTTTTATTTAACTGCCCCTAAGACGTTTGTTTATTTGTTTGTAAGCTGTTAACACCATATTTTATCCGTTACCCACAGTAGTTCGCGCGGTCCTACTCCTATAGTTACCAGTATTCTTAATAGATGAGCGGAATTCATATTGAGCCTGCGTCGAATGATAAATACAATAAAAGAAACATCTAATTAATGATAGAAGCAATTTCAAATCCACTTACCCGGGAAACACTACCCGCTGCGATACGACTAAATAAAACCCCGCTCAACCCTTAACCCTGGAATTAATGGATGCGTCTTCGATTTCCTCCTGTCAGTGCAAGCCAACAAATCATTCCTAGATGCGATTGCTCGACCAGTCGCTTTACAAATCGTCCGACGAATCCGACCGATTGTTTCATTACCCGGCAAAATTCGTCGACAGAACCCATAATCCGAAATTCCGAGATTTTCCTCGTTAATTTATAAAGGAAGGATTTGGGGAATCCTCGTATTCGCTTAAGTAATACGCCAACGTTTCTTATTAAATAAGTTAACACCTATATTACTTAAAGGAATAACGTAGATTGTATTCTACGGAAGGCATGGGGCGAATATTTTTTGACAGAGAATGAAATCCGGCCGCAAATTCCGTTGAGTGAATTCCAAAAAATATAACGTGCTTAGAGGATTCACTGAAAAAGTAATCCAAAGTATTAGCGGATTACCAGAATTTGGAATTGTGCGCTTAAATAAATCTTTGTTATAAGAAAACACGCGTTTTACAAAGGCTTAAGATTTATTGAAACATAAAGAGACAGAAATAAATTATATAATTATATTATTTGGAAAACAAATTTATAAACTTACTTACATTATAAAAATCGTTTGTTCGCCATGAGTTTATTTATAGCCTACTGGCTAGTTGAGTGAACGAGCATGCCGGTCATTAGATGGATTATGGCCAACGTCTGGCCCAAAATGGTCCACGTGGGACTAATCTTTATTATACGCCTGCGTTTCATTTTTGAAATGGTTCAATATTTCTCCAAATACTAGAAATTCCTGGTGCTTTATTTAGTCATCGCGAATTGTAGTTATTGTTTATTTATGTTCTAAAGTGACACACAGAGACAGTTACTCAATACATCTTACGGTCATACTAGCCGCCAGCGTTCTGCAGTCATGTACACATATATTTAATTTTAGTAACAGCTTTCTATATTTGAATACAATGAAAACTTCAATAATGAGTAATATGCCGTTACCGTACGTCATTAGTGAGTTGTAAGACGTAACTCAATCAGTGCCGGCTGCCTCTCCCGTGCTTCTAATTGAAACGAAGGATTGATTAAATTGGCGACGCTCCCCGGCCGTTACTAGGTGACGGCGACCGCGGTTGTCTTACATTACATGGCGTACGTAATCATATTTTCATGCTCAGTTGTCTAAGAGTTTTCTGATTGATTACTAGTAACCTAATAGTTTTGAATTAATAATGTAAGAGAAGAGATCCGGATGCTAGAAAATACATTCATTGGAAATGTAAAATTACAGATAAATACATAAGTAATATGTTTTTATCTTAGTACGCTAGTTAGTTATAATAATATGGATATAATTATATTTTATAATATCACATAATGTAACATTACAGAATAGCAGTGATCACTTCATCCTTTTAGCAGTCTCGCCATTAAAAATTAAATAAATGAAATAACATTTCAAACTAAATATCACGATTCATAAATTTTAACAACCGTTTACTTAAGACTGTGTTCATTGCCAAAAATATTAAATAACTTTTATAATAGGATGCTTGTAACAATATAACATTAAGTGTTATCGCTTGGCATCGCGCGGGATCGCCCGGCATTAGCTTATACAGGCTGTAGTAAAAAATGTATTTTCATATGTCCCATAACAATTATCGTGGACGGTTGTATGAGCGTTCTGGTCGTTGTAATATTTTATCGGAGGCCGACCCATGCTTTTATCGTGTGGTACAATTTGCATTTTACTGAGCGAGTGTCTGTTTGTAACATTAAAATAACCACATTTTACTACTTGCATATCAATATATTATATAGGTACGGTACATATACGAAAATAACATTTTTTACGCGGGTGAGGCCGCGAGCAACACCTACTCACTAATATAATATTATGTATAATAACTAAAAACATTTGGTTACACATAATTATATACGTACTTAAATTTTCTCAATATTGGTACGTAAATAAATAAATATTATTAGAAAAGGAAACAATAACATTCGATCTATTTAAGCTCTATAAAAATACATTAAAATAATAATATTGTCACCATCATCATGAGCCTTATCCGTCTAGTGTTGATTTTCGTGCAGGGGCCGGTCTTTGTGGCCTACAAGATCATCTTCCCATCTGTTTAGTGCCCAACCTATGCCTTTATCAATGTTGGCGGGGCCTCCATCCCTGAACCTTATTGGCCCATAGGCTATTTGTTCTTCACGAGATACCGGTTACTGTAGTTCTCTGGTGGAGAACTTCGTATGCCAAAGAAAAAAGAGAACAAATAGAAGTTAAAAATTGAATTTTCACAAGAAAGTTCTGAAGGTGTTGAAGGTTTTGAAAACAGGTAGAATTTATAATATCGATAAAATATATCCATGTTTTTGGATTTGCAATAAAATCATTAATACTTTATTGATATACTCATAAGAGCATAATGAAACGCTCGGCGCCCATGACTCGCGCGCCGCACAAGTGTCACCAGCGCGCGGCCGCCGCCTGCCAACTGCTCCCAATATTATTATTTTTTCAACGCAACTTACGTCACGAGGAAAGCCTCGCAAACAATGTCGAATTTATTTTATGAGCTCCAAACATACAATGCAAACATTCATTCAAAAATACGAAGGAAAACTTGAATGAGATAAATAAATAGTCCAATTCAAAATTTAATTTTGCTCAAGAGAGCAAAAAAGATTTTGAGGTACGTAAACTGGCCAATCAGTCATATATATACGTGAGCATCTATGAAACATTTCGGTTAAGTTTAAGCATTTTGCGTGAGTGAAAATATATCCACCACATAAACCTTAAGAGAATGTCGAATCGAATTGAACTACCAAAAATCTTCATTAAAATGTATCTGGTATAATATATTTTTATCTCATTATATAATATTATTATAAAACATTAATTTATTATTAAAAATGCGGATAAATGTTTAAAAAAATACATAATATTTTTATCTCTTGAAATCCAAAAACGAGGGAGGATCAAAAAATATCTAATAATCTAATATCAGTAAATATCCTCAAGGTCTTCAAAATACGCGTTTACGAAGGATTCAACTTCTTCATTCAATCTAAATTTTGGCCACCAAAGAGTTTTTTTTTTAATATAAATTTCTAAGCAGATCAAAGTTCAAATTAAGTGGTTCAAATATTTTATTTCTCTTTTTATTTGTTTTAAATTTATTACCTACACTATCATGACATATTCTCAGTAAGCCTGGATGCTTCTGCTCTATAGAAAGCAATCTAAGGAAACCCTATTGGAAACCTTAGGAAAGCCGAGTTTATTGGCAATGATGTTTTGCGTTCGTTGATATGAGATGTGAAATCTCACACTTTGCCGATGTTTTGTTCGATCGCAGATGTCATTGGTCGACCGGAGTCAGGGTCATCTTTGATGTTATCGCTTAATAAATTATAAAGCGCTTTCCGCTTTACTACAATATTATTAAACCATACTGCGCGAGGCCGTGCTATCCTCACCGACAATCAGCCACCAAGGAGAGTTCACAATTCATTGTTACTTGTATTGTGTGTAGTAATGTAGTCTGGTCCGCCAATACCCAAAACAAACTTACAACTACCTACACCTACAAAACTATGTAATATTAATTAATACAAAGAAAGTATAAAGTTACAAATAAAGAAATTAAACGAGCATAATATAAATAAGAGCCCATCTAGTGATCCCCTAATTGTTGGCCATTGTTTCGTGGTAATCTTGTTTCATTATCATCGTCAGCATTTATTCGTCCACCGCTAAACATAGGCCTATATAATTTAATTTTGTTTATTTATCTAAAATAATATATTAATACTAGCTGCCCTCATAGACTTCATTGCTATTAAAAATAGGGGTTGTTCGTAGAGGGGTAAAAAATATGGTTGTATATATTTTTATATGCTGAATCATAAAAAAATAAAAAAAAATATATGTGTCCAAATAATTTGAAAAAATGTCAGGGGTGAATAGCCCTTATCACTTAGGGGTATGAAAAATAAATAGTAACCGATTCTCAAACCTACCAAAAATGCATATAAAATTTTATAAGAATCGGTCAAGCCGTTCCGGTGGGGTGCGGTAACTAGCATTGTGACACGAGAATTTTATATATTAATTGGATAAAGTACCCCAAAAAGTAAAAAAAAGTATATTTATGTACAAAATATTTTTATTTTATGTACACGAATCACGATGGTTTACAAATGTCCCAACATCACAGGCCACGATATGGAGCGTCGTATTTGAGCGATGAAAAACTCGTCAGTGGTGGGCGAGCCGCGGCCAGCCGCACCGGCCACCGCTACCGCACTCACCACGTAACCTCTTCACGTGTCGTTTTACGGGATTTTATTTTCAATTGCAGCCCTCGACTGGCTTTCACATTGACTTCCTTAAAACGATTGTCAATTGTTGTGGTAAAGCTTGAATTTAAATCCCATATTGCATATGGCTTTATACCCACTCACGCAGCCTTTACTCCGTTCCGCTAAAATGATTTTTGGACTACTATTCTAATCTACGTTTACCAAATTTAATTAATTAACAAAATATTACCACTGATTTGAAACATTTAACTTAATTTCTTAATTGTAAAATAAAACCTGAAATACGGGAGGTATTTTTACTCATTTATTGGCCTATTATGGTGATATTCGCCATTGGCCTTATTTATTCGCTTCAATAATTAATTTTACTAATTATAAAGTAATAAAATTTATTTTAATGTATGTCATTCACTGCATATATTTTGATCTCGTGCTATTAATAAATATTGCGATTAAACTACATTTATTAACAATTACTTGAAATATTATATTTAGAGTTCTACACAAATAAGGCATGCTCTATTAATTCCACAATTTGATAACTTGAAGAATGAATCAAGTACCCCTTTATAAGTCGACTGAAGTGGTATTACATCCTACGACGCTAGACGAAATAAAACAAATTGTTTTTGATGTTTTCCAATTTAATTACTGTGGTATAAGCACTATTTTAAGCACTAAGCTTACAGTAAACTTAGAAATATCAATTAAATAATAAAGTAAGTTATAATATATTTGGCCCAGTGGCTATGAGATCGGCCTCTTGACCGAAAGGCCCAGATTCGATCCTGACCCCCTGAGGTGCCTAGAAATGGGGTTTTCTAATTATCAAAGCGCGATAAGCACGAGACCATCGTTCAACTCATCGGCAAAGGAAAACGTCGTAATGAAACTTGCAAGTTTAATCATAAAAGTCTTCAAAAGTGTAAATATCACCAAACCGTTTTAGTCGAGTGCATTTGTAAATTATGGCCCGATACCCTTTCGTATATGTTACTTTTTTATTATAATTTTTTTTTCAAATCAAATATCTTTATTCAAGACTACACTGGTCCATGGGTTAGGAGTATAATATGTTTAATAAATCTAAAAACTTAGGGGTTAGTAATATGATCTTATTTGTTATAATAAATATATTATATACTATTGTCATGCACCCACAGATAGAGCTACGCGGGACGAAATCAAGACGAGGAACTATTCTCATGTTCATTCATTATCGCCACGTAGTTCCTCAGTATGGGTGCAAGCAGATCATCTGCCACAGTCCTCATTTTCATACATCATTGGAGACTACAATATTGAAGGCGTCGTTACAAATATTTAAAGGTGTCAACCTTCCACGATGAGATGACGATCTCTGATTGGTGGACTTTTCCGACTGCCGGTTTGATAAACGTAGGGTTCATTTAAAATCTATCAAGCAGCATTTAAAATCTGTCTAGCAGTGGAAATAAATGGTTGACAATGTTGATTATGAATAACAAATCATAGCGATTACATCGTAGAATTGAAAATGTATCATTTGTTTAATATCTATCTGTCTATTTGCTATCACTTATATATTTACATTACTCTGTATCGAACACCGCAAACATGCATTATACAAAGCAGCCATTGCTTATTCAATATCCTTAGCGTACAAACAGCAAGCGCCCGGTCAGTGACTACATCTTATACATGTGGCTAACATATTTTATCTTACTTTATTAATACTGGCCAAAACTTTCAGGCTCTTCTTCGATTTGTAAATCGGATAGATTGTATTTTGACAAAATATTATGATCAAGGCTATCAAAATAGACATAATATTCTTTGAGTTGATTTTACGTATATGTAGTTTAATTAAACCAACTCCTTTAAATAGAATGTGACTTTCTCAATGTGCTTTAATGGTTAATAAAATCAACCGAGTGGGACGATAATTGAAAAAAATATCCAGAAGACTATCTTTTAAAATGAGGCACTTATGTTGATAATACGTCTGAAATTACTAGACGGTTCCCACAACATCCTCTGTCGTATCACAACTGCTATTAATGTTATAATATGTAATAGGAATACGAGACTCGACTATAACTTTCCACGTACCATGATACCAGTAGAAATATTCCTCGATATAAAATTCCACGATGCGACGAATGCGACGGTGGTCCAGTGGTGGACGGACTCGGCCTCTTACGCGAGGGGTTCCGGGTTCGATCCTGGCCCGTCCGTGTGTGCCTTGAAATGGGTTTTTCTAAATTTCTAAGTGCACACGAGACCATCGTTCGCTCACCGGTGAAGGAAAACATCGTGAGGAAACCTGCATGCCTGATGAGATTGAAAGTCTTTGAAGGTATGTGAAGTTCACCAATCCGCACTGGGCAAGCGCGGTGGACTATTGGCCCATTACCCTCCTCGCCTGATTTCGAGGAAGGAGACCCGTGCCCAGCAGTGGGACATATAAGGGTTGATACTTTACTTTACTATAAAATTCCAAAGTTCATTATAATCCTGGGGACGGGGCTACGACGAAACAAAATAATCGCGAGATGGATCGTAAAGGCGCTAAGGCAGTAAACATCGGATCTAAACTCCCAGAGTATTCGATAAAAACAGCTCAGTTCGGCTTTATGATAATAAGTTCATAAATTTTTATGCAATCGCGTAACAAAATGTTTACAGAGGTATCTGTACGGGTATTTTAAAGGAGTAATGCAAATTATGTTCTTTTTAAGCTAGCACAATCACTATTTATAGCTTTAAAGATAAAGGTCGAAGCGGAGTTTGTCCCGCTCGTGGGATTTGTGTTGGAAGGATATCTTACTAACTATCCTGTTCACGTGGTTCCACTCGTCTCGATACTGAAAGAAAAGAATTTCTTTAATAACACAAAATATTTGTAAGAAAAGAAAATTTCACTAAAAGATAAAATATTACCAGATCTCACTTGATGTTCCGGAGACGGCCGAATAAACATTCTCCTCGGCTTGATATTATTAGTATAGCTTGTGTGTTATTCTTTCGATTTCACAAAATCTTTTAAAAGTTTCATTTAATTTTAGTGCATTATTATATTATATATACTTAGTAGTATAGTGTATTTCATCACTATGATTATAATAATCATAATATAATAATTAGTATAAGTATCATTTCAGTTAGGTTCTATTATGATAACAATATATTTGATATAATTTCATATTACCAATGTTATTGATTGCAAAAAACATCAACATTTACATGGACAAGCGTATGCATATTCATAGACACGTTTCGATAGTACAAGCGATTGTGTTTTTAATTTTTATTTAATGTGAATAGTGCGTTATAACATTTCTAACATATATAACAGTCTACCATTTTCTTAGCTATATCCATAAACAAAACACACTTTTTTTAGGTTAATTTTACGGAATAGCTAGTTTAAAGCTAGCGCACGTAATTTTTTGTATTTTATAAAAAGATCATTAAGGCCAGTTTCTATCTCCATATAAATCGAGGTGCTGCTCTATTATGGAGTTTAAAATTGAAATTTATTTTTTAATATGTTATGAGTGCCAGCCACGAGCGACATGTAGGTGCGTCGTGCAAAGATGTTTTATGTACGACTATAAACATCCTATTATTTGCACTCGTAATATATATTTATAACTATGAAATTGTTATTTCAAGTACAGCACAACACCATCAGCGCCGAAGCTCTCGAGCTAACATGCCAACCGATGTATTAGAGGATTGCGCTGTGCCGCACTCTTGTCTGTTGACGGCACATCTCCGTCCAGAAGCACAGGAAGGCTGTGTAATCATTGCCATAGTGAGTGAACATCTTACGACGACCTCTTGGCTCAGTGGTTGGTACGTTGGCGCTTGCTTGGATTCGAATCTCGCGAGGGAACAAAAAGTTTTCTGAGTTCCTGGATCAGGGATGTGTATTAAATTTGTGTAGGTATTATTAAAAATCTTAAATGTATGCATTTATATAAGAAGTATTAAATATGTATAGGTATTTCCGTCTGGTAACCGTAACACAAGTTCTTCGGAAACTTAGCACGGGACCAGGTTGACGTGCTGTAAAAAAGCGTATCCATACTATAGATATCATTATTATTATTCATTTCATTTATTATATATGTCTCATGAGTTAGATATTACTATTATTATTATATGTCTCATAATTTACAGGTAACTCATCTGAATCACACAGAAAGGTTTCTGTGTGTGTCAGATTCTAACAGTTTTGCGTCCGATGGCTGGTCTACCAATTATTTTATCAAATTAACACAGTAAACATCATTAATATCCAAATGATTTTTAATCTTATCTACTGTAATAGGTCTTCCAGCTGAAGTTCCAGGTTATAATATACATATTATATAACCTCCTTCAAAGTCGCTAGCGTGATAAATTTTGGCAAACGCATTGGCCCAGCAATTCCAGATCAAGGCCTCGTCGAAACGGCTGTCGATCGTAAACTAATACAGTTGCTTCTGACATTTAAAATGGGAACACGATGTCGCCGGTAAATTTTGTGCGTACACTTTATTGTGTATACCCACCTCTCTCCTACCTCCCGTTTTATACAATGTCATAAAATATTGACGGTTTATAGAAGCGAATAAAATATTTACATTGCAATATGATATAATATGGAAATGATATAAAATATTAACAACTCTGTTATCAAATGAAGACGGTTATATTACACATTTGTATCATCATTCTGATTACGTATGTTACATAAGTAATGAAAACTCTTGAAATTAATTTAAACAACGTGAAAGGATATTGCAGGACTTAATTTTTGTCCAGTATGTATTTTTTACACCAATATCTAGACTATTTACACCAATTCTCAAATAAAAACAACAAGTACTTCATTATTTTAAACAAATTCGGATATCATATTTTATTACATCACGTAATAATATTACGTTGGTTGCAATCAGAAAATACTTTATTATTATACTTACTACATACTTCCTTAAAGGAGGCCTATGTTCAGCAGTGGACGGACAAAGGATGATGATGAAGCTTGCTGCTTATACATATTCTTCATTGTAATATATTTGTGTATAGCATTTTAAATTCCAAATAGATTTTGATAAAACCTTACAAAAAGCTTATTAAAATCCTCAATGAATTACCTTGAATAAAGTTCATGAATACCTGTTCTGGTATTCAAATAAGTTATTCGAGTTTGAAACGAATTTAATAGTTACAATACAAATGAATAAACCCATTATGAATACAACAGTGGTAATATTCCATGAACATTTTCAATTAATAATTTAATATCAGATGTAAACTTAATTAAATTATAGCGTGCAAGCCTCTAGCATTAAAACAGTATACTAATAAACTTACCAGTGTCTGAATTTTAATTTTTTTTTTATATCACTGTACAAAGTTATAAAATTTGAACATCGTACGTGATTCGATACTAAACCAGTATTAAACTACTGTGACAATTCTTTGCAGAATTGCAGGAATAAAATAACTAAACTCTTACTTTATCACAATATATCTGGGCAGTAACACCTTAACAACGGTTATTCGTAAAGACCCCACACGGCCATCATAGCCCTGTTTTTATAAAAATTTTATATAATCAATAGACTGACTGTTTATTACACGCTTCATAATATTGTAACATTAATATCTAAACAATAATCTAGTAACAATATGATAAGTACATTATAATACATAATTCTTATTATTAATTACTATTTATTAATGTTACTTTAATTTTATTACTAATCTTCATTAATAGCTCATTCGCTCAGTCACATCCGTCTGGTGTTGCCAGTAGTTTGTAACACTACAAACGAACCTGGCTGAAGAGCCATGAAGGTTCCAGACTATCTCAAACTACAGAGATTTTTGTTCGAAGTCTATCTTCTACAGGCTTTTGTAGCCTTCCTTTATTATTATTTAATTAATAATAAATAGTGTTAGTTATTTTAGATTCAATGAAGGGTAATTATTAGCCTGGAGTTCATGTCCTTTACTAGTAATATTTATCTACTTAATTTTTAAATCAACAAACACTAGAATTGGTATCGCGTCTGAGTTGACGGAGCTTTGGTTCAACTTCAGTTCTTTTTTATAGAAAGACTAGCTGTTGCTCGCGGCTACACCCGCGTTACCAAAAAAAAAACCTTTTTTATGTATCCTATGTTACCTCTGGTACCTAGATAATATGTATGTGTACGAAGTTACAATATTATGATTGGTTAAGTAGTTTTCGTGTGTTGCTGTCGCGGCAGTGGCCGGTGACAGAAGATATATTGTGTATACCTTATTTAAGTTGAATATTGTTTGCGGTGATTTGTTTTATGAAAACGTCGTGTAGTTTTCAATGCAAGTTTATTCGCAACTGATTAGAGCATAGTGGACTGTACAAAATGTATGTATCTATAGGCTTACAACACAAAATGCTAATCTATTTAGATTTTAGACATATTTAGTGGTGTTTATTGAAACAAATCTTTATCCAGTAGACAATAGAAGTGGGATGATAATGATAATGTATAATTGTTATTTGTAAATGGATACCTGTTTAATTAAAAGTGTAGCTGGAGGAGCGCCAGCGGTAGAGCCCAATTAGGGCGAATTAGCGATGTTTGAGGCCGTATTCAGCTCCGAGCGAAACACCACAAGAAGCGCATATTCATATCTGAACTTGGTTAAGGATTTTGGGAATTCCGTGTGTCGTACAATTTTTTTCAATTAATTTTATAACAGCGATGAGAGTTGACAATATTGAGGTTCGGCTCAAAATAATTATTACATTATTAGGACGGTTTTAGGTATTATTATCATGGTACGATTAAATTGATGAACAAATCATACATCACGCTCATCGATACATCACGTTGACTTGATTGCTGCTGGTGGAGCGGTCAGGCCACTCCACAATACAAAATTTAGCCGAGTACAGATAATTTGTATGATGAATATAGATGTCTGCACCGCGTCATGTATGAATGTATTTAAAAACATTTATTAAATTTATGTCCGTTCCTAGTACCCGTAAATTTTACAAACTTACCACTTATTGTTGCTGATATAATGTTCAAAACGACACACAATTTATCTATCTTTAGATTCGAACTCACGACCACTTTGTTTCTGGTACTTAACCACCGCAGACAGGGGAGAGAGGGGAGGGGTAAGATCTGTAAATCTCGTTTGAGCGGATTACCGAGCTGCGACTGACTCCCCGAGCCAAACCGACGTTTGATTCAACGTTCATCGATTTATCTCTGTTATTGTAGTTATCGGCTAATACTATTGCTTATTATAATGAAAAACCTTTTATGGATTTTATTGCGATTTATAAAGTTTTTTAAGGTTAATGCTGATATTATGATTACGGGAGGACTAAAATATTTTAATACTAATAATAAACTTGTAGATTTTGTTGGAATCTTAATATTTTTTTATATAAATTTTTTATTCGACAATTTTATTAAAAATAGAAAATAAGAACCTTTTTAAGTACAGGTAAGCGATTTATTTAAAATTCAGGTGCTATTTGAAATACTAAAGGTAGTGCCATTCTGCTTTTGCAGTTGAATCTGGTCGGCAAGACCCAGGTGGAATCTCTCGCTCACATGAAATTGGTGGAAAGTGACAGCTAGGCTGTCAGGTTTCGTGCGGATTGTGAGTTTCTGGTGGCCCATTAAGAGGATTGGGTAAAGGGGCAACGCATCTTCATAACGTATGGTTGTGCGGATGTCTACGAGCACCGGTAGTTACCACAAGGCCCCGACTGCTCGGTTGCCTCCTTATGATATAAAAATGGCTATTTAACTGAGTTAGAATAATTATTGTGCTCAGGATCCGTCTTGGACGATGAATTCATTTATGAAAATAAAACTACCAATATAAAAATTACTTTATAAATATTGCATTGAGCACAGTTTAAGTATCAAAAATTTGGCTACAAGTGGATTATTACATCATACAAAAACACTACACCCTCTAAACATAAAACCGCCAAAGAATTTACATCCTGTTTATCGCAATTTTTCCTTAATTGCCTGTAGTGTGTTTTCCTTGTATAATATTTACTGTTACTTTTTAAAAGTAAAGTCGATTTGAAAGCCGTGATGACTGACGTGTCACTGCATCATATTACTTCATATTAAACCAACTCTATAGATATTTTTAAATAATTTATATTAATTAACATCAATATCTGCTGCTTTTGTAGCTTTAATAATCTGGATGCTAGTAAAATGGAATTGAAGATCTATTTATTAGACTTAGCTTAGTCTCCGAAAGCATATTTAACGTATGTTATATATGTTATATTAGGAGGTAAAGTTTCCCACCTATCAAGGACTGAAGGTGTTATATAAAATAATTTATTTATCCTACTATATTATAAACGCAAACGTTTTTAAGAATGCATGAATACATGTTTGTTTATATTTCACGCAAAAACTGTTGAATGAATTTTTATAAAACTTTTCATTAATATACTTACCTAGCTAACAAATAACATCGACCCAAATTTATCCCCGTACTTCCATGTATGGGAATAGCGCGGGCGAATCCGCGGGGCGCTGCTAGTTAATAATAATAAACATTTATGATAGTTATATAATATACCTTCCCATCCATGTATGATAAGATTGGCAGGTGCAGCGAAGTATACAATATATAGAGCTTAATGAAACATTAAAATTTTCTTCCGAGTACATCGCCTCATTATAAGTTGGTGTAAAAGTTGTGTTCCTGAAGTTCGAGCGTGTCAGGTAATTCGATCAATATTATATGCTGCGTGTTATGTTACTGACAGACTGTCAGTCTATAATTAAAGCAACACTAGCCTCTATCCTTACTTTGCTTAGACTCGTGAGGAAAAATCCTCACCCGCCGTTCAGACCGTTTTTCAGGATTATTTACTTTTCATTCCTCGAGAAAATGAATATTTAATTTCATCTTGCATTTGTATATATTTCAGGAGCAAAGTAAAGTATCAACCTATATAGTTCCCACTGCTGGGCTCGGGTCTCCCCCTCGAAATCAGGCGATGAGGGTTATTGAGCTGTCTACCGACGCGCTGGCCGCATGCGGGTGGCGAACTTCACACACCTTCAGAGACTTCACCGGTTTGTTTTCCTTCAGGAATAAAGTTTGTTATAAATTAATTAGATTGATTTAAATATTATATAATCCAAAGATTATATACAGGAATAACAATAGTCTTGATAAAATTTTACGAGATCAACGATGATGACTTGTTGGTCTGTTTCTAGGTGATTAAGGTTATTAAACAGAATTCTAAATGAATAACATTAATGGTTTAATATAATAATTTCAGTGTAATATTATAATAGGATTCGGTGAAATAGAAAATCCTATTATATTAATTCTATATTCAATATTCGCTATAAACTACCAGTAAATTGTTGCCTTTGTGGGATTAATGAACACTTTCGTAATGTTTCATAATCTTCAAATACCAAATACCTTGAGTAAATTGTTTGTCATGTATGTTTATTTTGTATACTATGTTCTATAGATATATTATAAATAAGATATTTTTATTTCCATAATTCTAATGAAATATTCCTTTTGTTACATAGATCAATTTATTACTCAGCATTATTTTTGTCACTTAACAGCGTAAAAGTTTAGGTATTTTACTCACACTTTTACTAACACAAAAGATAACTTTACATTACTATACAGATATAACAACTGACAAGCATTATAACAATAATTTAATGCTTTCGACCTTTTTAAAATATTGATGCGAACGTTTTATTGTAGTAATATAATTATAGAAAAATAGTATCAATACCTAAATAAAAAAACAATCATGTTTTTTTTAAATTATGCTTAAACCTTTAAGACAAAATCAATTAAATTTCGGGATATTTCATATAAAAAAATCTTGTTATAATTATTGTAGTAAATGTAATATGCAATGTTTTTATATTAATTTCTTAAATTTACATACTAATACCCGTAAAAAAGTTCATATACATTTAACGCGGGGCTAGGTTACCGCGCCATGATTGTTGATTATTATTTTAATTTTATTTATCATTAAATCAGTACTGTTCTACCAATCACTACCTCATGAAACTTATCAATAGGTAAGTGTAATATTAATGTCAAATCGAATTAACTATAGGTGCTAATATAAATAAACTTTCTTTCTTTCTTTCTAAAAAAATAGATTACCTCATAGCCTAATATTGATCTTACATAATATTATTAAAAATGTATATAAAAGATTGGGATTCAGTAATAACTTATAGTTCACTACTGTATTAAGATAACCGCAAATTAATCATATCGTCGCTGAACACTTACCATCAGTTGAACTGACTGTTCGTTGCTCCTTTTTTGTTAGCGACTTCGTTTATGAGATGACTATTTCGGGCCGAATTGCACGTTTGGCACCATGGTACCAAATGGTTTCCTGACATGGTTTTTGTTTTAAAAATCACCCAACAAATTAAATAAGTATAAATTTCAGAAATTAGTGTATGAAAATACTTATTATAATAATATACTTAAGCTACAAAACAACTTGGTTGGAAATAATAACCTAGAACTCGGAATAAATTTCTAACCTTTTGTATTTATTTAACTTTATTTCATATATTTTACAATAACAACTACAAAATTAGCAAATACATATTAAAGTTGCAGAGAGCTTGGCATCTAGCCTTAGCGTCAAAGGGAATCTTAAGACTTGCTCGTTAAATTCAATAAAAGAAATAAATAGCCTTTGGTAAAAACCTTACAAGCACAACACTAACATAGCGATATTTATATAAAATACTATGGCAAGCTTAAAAATAATTTCATCTCAAAGTACTCACCATTTATAACAAACTTGTTACGATATCATCAATTGAATACTGTATTATGTTTATTTATTTATTTATTTATTTATTTATTTCATTAGAATTACCAACAAAAGATACAATCCATGCATAACAATTAGTGTACTTAACATATACATTTCTGACTGTACTTTTAATTACAGGTAATTACATCTTCCACATCAAATTATTAACAGATTCAATGCAATTAAATTATAGAATTAAGATGTCCTAATCATAATAACAATAATAATTCAGATACAAACAAAGACAGTAATTAATACTCAAAATACAATAATTATATTTTCGAAATAATGTCAATGGATAAAAGATATTACATAATAATAAAATTTAAAAACTAAAAATAATAAAACTAAAAACTTATATTAAAATTAATTAAATGTCATGTGAGGTAGTTCGTCACCTTATTTCTAAAATGGTTTAAACTATCATGCAGGATATCTAAGTCACTTATGCTTGATGAGAAATTATTATAGGTCTTTGTCATTCTATGAACTGGGGCGTTGCTACCAAGGTTGGTTTTTGATCTGGGAACACGGAATAAAGGACAATGTCGTCTGGATATTCGGCTGGGTATATTAATGTCGATTAATGCTAATAGCTCAGGGCAGTCAATTTTATTATTTATAATTTTGTATAGATATACTAAGTCCGTTGTTATCCTACGTGAACTTAGTGACATTATTTGAAAATGTTTTAATTTTTCTTCATACGTCATGGGATTGGTTTTATAGCGATAGCTAAAAAACTTAATAAGCTTTTTTTGCACATTTTCTATTCTATTAATGTGGACTTTATATTGAGGAGACCAGACAATAGAACAATACTCGAGCTTACTTCTGACAAAGCTGTTATAGAGCAGGATGATGGTCGACATTTTGTTAAATTTGCTCGCATTTCTGAGTACAAAGCCCAGTGACCTCAAAGATGATTTCATGATACTATCTATATGTGGGGTGAAAAGCATCTTTGAGTCCAGTATAACGCCCAAGTCTCGGACGGTCTCAACTTTCTGTACTACTGTGCCTGATATTTTATAGTCACAATTCACGGTGTTTTTTTTTCGCGTGAATTGAATATGCAAGCACTTTTTGATATTCATTTTCATGTTATTTATTTTACACCAGTCAACAAGCCTATCGAGGTCGTTTTGAAGTAGCCGTGTATCCTCTGTGTTTTCAATGGTCCGTAGCAATTTAAGATCATCCGCGTACATAGAAACCCTGGTGTGCTTAAATATGGATGTTATGTTGTTTATAAAGAGATTGAAAAACAGAGGCCCCAAGTGGGAACCCTGTGGAACTCCAGAGTGGGATATAAATGGAGCAGATCTATGTCCGTCAAGAACGACTATTGATGTTCTATTGCGCAGATAAGAATCACACCACTCGAGCAACGTGTCCACTATACCGAACGATCGAAGCTTCTCTACGAGGATGGTATGGTTCACAGTGTCAAATGCCTTCGAAAAATCGGTGTATATAGCGTCGACCTGCCGACCTTGATCAACATTTCTCAATAGCTCCGAGACGCAAACCATAAGATTGGTACTTGTGGATCTACCAGAGATAAAGCCATGTTGTTTTTCAGTAAGCATGGATTTTGTGTGCTGGTATAGTTGCTCGTGAACGAGGGTCTCAAATACTTTGGACATTGTAGATAGTATCGAGATTGGGCGATAGTTTTCAATTAATTCATAGTTACCATTTTTGTGTACAGGTACAACTCTCGCTTCTTTCCAAGCTTTAGGAAATATCCCCGTACGCAGAGACGCGTTGTAAATTAGCTGTAACGGTAAGGATAACTCTGGGGCACATCTTGAGACAAACAAAGGTGGTATATTGTCAGGACCTGCACCCTTAGAAGTATCAAGACATTTTAGTTTTTTCTCTATTTGGTTCTGATTGAAGAAGATTTTCCAAATGCACATTTCGGGTTCAAGTGAAATAGCTCCTTTCTTTGTATTGTCCGGCTCATAAACGGAAGAAAAATAGTCAGCGAATAAGTTACAAATGGACTGCTTGGTATTAGCTTCTCGGGTTCCTAAAAACATAGTTGTTGGGTACACACTACTATTTTTTCTTATTTGTTTCATGTACGTCCAAAAATACTTAGGGTTAGACGAAATTGCTTTTTCTATGGAATTAATATAAGCCCTATGGCAAAAACTAATTAACCTCTTGCAATCTTTTCTTAGATGTTTAAATTCAAGTACATCCAAAGGATTGTTAAACTTTTTTATTTTGACATGATATTTATGTTTAAGTTTTATGAGGCGTATAAGTACCGGAGAAAACCAAACTGGGTAAGATTTATACGATTTTTGCTTTTTAGGCACATGTATGTCTATTATTTCATTAAGAATCTGATAAAACGTCTCTAACATGTCATCAATACTGGCGCAATTGTCATTAAATTTATGGACCCAATCGACCCTAGCCAGAGAGTCGAGTATAGCGTCGTAATCAGCCTTGGCAAAGTTATACATACTTTTTGAGGTATTTTGTGTGGTTTTGACCTCGGATCGTGTATTGACACAAATATTCAAGGGTGGGTGAGAAATATCAGTTGCCCGTATTGGTAAAATGCATTCCTTGATTTCAATTATAGATTTGTCACAAAGTACCAAATCTAGAATGTTCCCTTTATTATTTTTGATATTGTTAAATTGAAGCAAAGAATGCAGATTTATTAAGTCTATAAGCAAATTCCCTACGTGAGAATTGTTGCAATTTGTTGGATAGCTTGGTTGATTTTTATTTGTGTTAGTGTCTGATGTAGATAACCAGGAGATGCCTGGCAGATTAAAATCGCCAACAATAAGAGTGTAATTCTCGCCCTTTTGATAGCTGCTCATGACTTTGCTAGACGATTCCAGAAAGTTGGTCAGTGAGTTAACATTGACCGGAGGAGGGACATATACAGCGCATATGTTTAGGTAAGCCTTCTTTTTATTGTTGTTAATTTCTACCAATACCCAGAGGTCTTCACTGTCACTCTCCCAGTCGAATAGACGTCGCGAGGAGAAAGTTTTTAAGATGGCAATGAGAACACCGCCCCCAGTTTTTTTCACCGAAGAAACATTGCAAGTCTCACGATCGCGTCTATATACTATATATCTATCGTCAATTATCTCTGAGTCAAATACATTTGAGTGGAGCCACGTTTCTGTCAAAATTATGAAGTCAAAACTATTATTTAAGATATTTTGATATACATCCTGCATGTTAGTATTCAACCCTCTGACATTCTGGTAATAACCGTCTAAAACATTGAATTTTAAGCTAAATCTAACTAATACATGCAAAAAAAATTAAAATAGAATAAAATTAAGCACATCAAGATAATTCCTTGAGTATATCAGAGTTTTTTACGTAAATATAGTCCGTTTTTTCCGATTTGCGAATAAAGACTCTGCCGTTCCTCACCCATACGTATTGGTACCCTTTTTCCTTTGCACGTATTCTGGCTTCAGCATGTAGGGCTTTTACAGATGGTGCTAGATGTTCATTCACATATATTGGTTTTTTATCGCCACTGATACCTAGATGACTTGTGTTTAATTTATCAACGTTGGTTTTAGCCTTCTTATTGAAAGAGATAGAAGCTGCTAGGAACGTGTCGCGCAGCCCGGGTGTAGAGAATTTGACAACTACAGATCTTGGCCGTGGACTGTCTTTATTTTTTTTCATTGTTCTAGTACAATTCAATATATCGTTGTCACCAATTTTGCAGTTGACTGTGGTCGCTATCTGTTTTACGGTTGATTGTAGGTTTTCATTTCTGAATTCGGGGATGCATTGAATTTCTACATTACATGCACGAGACTGCTGTTCAAGTGCTGTCAATCTAGTCTGCAAGTCCGCTACGTTGCTGCGCAACGACTTATTTTCCTGTTCGAGTGTTTTGATATTTGCAATTTTCTTACTGAAGTCATCCTTAAATTCTTCATATTTTTCTTCCAAAAAATTAATTGACTCGGTTATGCCAGTTATATTATTTAATACTTCTTTTAATTTAGAGTCAATTTGGTACATAATATTAGATTTGAAGTTTTCAAATGTTGATTGCAGTTCGTCTCTTATACAGTTCCGAATCTCTTTTAAGACCTCAGCATTACATACCTCACTTGCTGAGGCAAGTTCCTTACGCCTTAAGGTGACGTTACTGTGCTCTGAGTCATTTTGCGCGTAGCTCGTGTTTGAGGACAACTGTCTAACCGGTGTATTTGTGTTGTCGTTTGTTGGTCTTGAGCAAGCAGGACAGAGCCACGTATTTTTGTATTCATCGGTAATTTCTTTAAACGACAATTTTGTTAAACTTATACAGGCATAGTGATATTTCTTCTTACAATTTTGACATTTAACAATTTCTTGAGAGTTTGGTTGACGCATACAGCATTCTAGTTTGTTCTTGGAAGACATTATAGGTATTCTCAAATATCTTTGAAACGATTCAAATAAATATTATTCTTTTAAAAAAAGTCGCTGTGGGACCTGAGGATCGAACTCGATACCTCTGCGTGAACGTCGGCTTAGAACCGTGCATAGACCGTTGAGCCAGCGAGAGCGTTGACAGAATTAATGAATTTTTAGAATATGTATTAACTAGTAATGTACGTTATATGATTTGAATATTTATAATTTTTTCTATCACCGTCACAATTACAGACAAAATATTAATAATATTTTTCTTAATTTTCACTATTTATGTTGCATATTAACACTTTGTTTAACAGTTAAGTGCATTTTAAAACGAGACGAGGTTATGTCCTCTAACGTTTTGGTAAAATCCTGACATGTCTGTAGGTTCCACGTTCTCCGCTAAGTCTTCTTTCAGTATACCCTGACTCAAAACTTCCCGTCAGCAAACCGTCGCAATCATACCTACGAAAAATCTTTCAGGAGTACAATTTCCGTTATTTATCATTGGGGCAGCAAAGATCAGAAAAATTACGGATGTCTTCAAATAATAACGTATACTATTTCGAATTACGTTAAAATTACAATATTTTACATTTTTTTTACAAAATTTTAATCGGAGCGTGTGTTCGAATTAAGAGCGAGAATATTCGAATATTTTCAAATGAAGAATTTATATTTTCTTCTTCTTTTTCTTAATTATTAGTGGCTAATGTCTAATACTGTATTATTTAATCATAATATAAGCGGCGACAATCATTAATAGGAAACCATAATTACTAAGATACCCAAGTAATGTTATTTCGTATTAATGGACGCTAGTTATCACTTTAACTAATATATTGTGTTTTCGTAAGGGCGCGTCTATCACTATGCACGTCTACAATGCTCCATTTGGGAGGCTAATCGGCAAGGAGTGATATCGGAGCGGTATTTGTATTGGCGAAGGAAAAGTTCGCCTTCAAAAGATTAATATTAGAGATGTAACTGATTGAATTTAATTCATATTTTTCATTTCAGTCATTACACCTGACGATGTCTTTGTCGAAACCGATCATCTAATTTTTAATTGTATTATTATATAAAATAAATAGTGGATAAAATGTAATGAGAAAATCACTGTAGTGCTTAATATTACTGAGCTTAATATACCAGGTTAGATTTTACCTGATATTAAGTAAAATATACAAATTCGTTGAACGAGTTAATTATAATAAAATATATTATTATAACTGGCAGTGCTAACTAGTTGTTTATAATAATTGTGTATATTGTATATCGGGCAACGACGGTCCAGTAGTGGTCTCTTATGCGAGAGGTTCCGGGTTCGAACCTGACTCCCTGTTTGTGCTTTGAAATGGGTTTTTCTAAAATTTATAAGTTTACCCCAAACACGAGACCATCGCTCGCCCACCGATGAAGGAAAATATCGTGAGGAAGCCTGCATGCCTGATAAGATTGAAAGTTTTTGAAGGTATGTGAAGTTCACCAACCCGCACTGGGCCAGCGCTGTGAACTATTGGCCCAATACCCTCCTCGCCTGAGGAGGAGACCTGTGCCAGCAGTGGGATATAAAGGGTTGATACTTTACTATATTGCATATCTACGTACTATGGTATCATGCAAAGCCAACAAACAAGGTCAAATAGTTCAAAATACGGGAACTACATACTATCTTCAAGGTTACTTTAGCCTTACAACACAATGTATTGGCTGTACAAAACCCTCTGAATAATATATACATAAATGGTATCACACATGTGGGCTGGTCACACACTCAGAAGAACGGATGACCGATGGGGCAATAAAGTTCAAGAGTGGAGGCCGCGTTTTGGTAGACGGAGTATTGGTCGGCCATCAATCAGATGGGAAGACGTTTTCCATGCCCGCTTGTATCGAAAAACACAAAAACACACACACTGTCGAAATAAGGTTTTATAATTATTTAAACCATGAATAGTCATAATTTAAATGTTTACACTTGATGAAGAGGGAGTTAGTTTAATCACTATGTGTTTATCTTTTAGGTACTATACTACATAGATCAGATTTCATAATCAAAATAACTAACCCAAATCACTATGTCAGTATAATAATTACTGCTGTTTGTCTGTAACAGGACAGACAAGTTAATGAGTCTCTGTTTCTATTACCTGTGTTCGATCTCTCCAATTAACCACCATGGCTACTAAATCCTGAATACGATACTATTAATTATAAATTTGACGACAATTAAAAACCGTTCGGCTCCGCAGTACAATTCAACTTGTCGCGTGATTTTTTAGTTTTATGTACTGAATAGGACGATAAATAGTCGCATATTATCATATTCAATATTATTTATAGACGAACATAGTCAGCGTTTGTACAATATATATCTCGGTGTTCGTTGAAACGAGCCTAATCAGCAGTGGACGGGAAAACGAAAATTATTATAATGAATATGATTCAAGTTCACAATAACGTAAGGTAAATAACAGAAAAAAAAATGAAAGAAATTATAATAACAACATATCTGAATTAATTGAAATAATGTTTTCTATGAAAGCAAAGAAGATGAAGGTACGGTTGAAACTCGCTAAAAAAATAAAAGGAAACAAAACGCGAGCTTAAGCACGAATTTGCTCTGAAACAAATTTAATTTACCGTGTGTTGGGCGATATTATTCCATACCGTATACACTATACAGTAGACAAACAAATATTTTGCATGAAAGGTATTACAAAGGTAGTCCAAAGATAATGTGCTATTAAATGAATTTTTAATTGGTGTAAGTAACCTAAAAAGATTAGACTGGTGCACTAAAACACACAATAATATTAAGTTAACCCATCGGTTGATTTAATATTATTGTGATAAAAACCGACAAGAAAATGATGAGCCCCATGCTCATCGACCACATACCATCAGGTGGCTCGTCTGCCAGTTTGCCAATCCAACTAAAATCAAAATAATTTTGTATTTGTTTAACTATAAGGCTATGAATAGATACTAAGTCCCCATAGCGTCATCATTTGTCTATATGTTCATATTAATTAATACTAAATGCTATCGTAATTTTATCCTACTTCCTTAAAACGTATGTGTTTTAGTCCACACATGTAAATGTTGCTTGTTTGGGCTATTTCGCCGGATTTCGTATCAGATACGGTCCATAAGCGCGCCGGACATCTGGTGAGTCATTGGCTGTTCAAACTTATCGTTTCTAGTTAAATCTAAACACCGCAGCTTTGGTGCAGTTTGTTCAACTGGCAACACAACTAGCTAGCAACCCTGGCTTGAATTCGAATCATTTTATTCTGTACATACTTTTTAGCTTTCTGTCGGAATAAGTTTTAAAATGTCTTGTATACATCTAGAGAAATTATAAAAAATACATTTTCAAACTATATGTTATGAGCCCTCATAAAGTAGTTTGTTGTGTTAGAAATTTGTTTAAAAAATGCAAAAATTTTTGTTAATCAATTTAAGTTAAGTCGCAGAGTTATTATTCTTATTTTTCCTATCGGTTAAAGTATAAACTATTATCCCACTACTATCAAACATAAATAAACGCCAAACCACGAACTGAACTAAAACAATTGAAATACAAATAACAATTTCACTTTAAATAAAGATTTCACTCGGGTGTTTTATGAATTTAGCGAACACAGTGTATTTTCCGTTTGTACACGTAGTTTTTACGGAGCGGACCGTATGTAGCCGGCGACTAGATATGGGCGGGTATTACGTCTGAATTACGGGCTACGTTTCCTCTTGGGCTCTTTACGGAAAATATATGCGCTCTAAACGACTGTTACTTTAGGTTTTATCATTGAATATCGATTTAATGATTTTAATCGATGCATCATTAATTCAAACCTTTCGTTTCCTTTCCTCATCATTAACAAATACATAATCAACATTAATTCATTAAAAAGGTCTACTAAAGTTCTGCGATCCTCACAGTTATTCACAATTCCATGAAATGCTGGTATTATTTATTTTATAACCTTTGTTATTTTATTTCAAAACAAGGTTGTTATAACAGTCAGTTTTAGGAAAGTATTTTACAATCCAAAGGGCCGCCGACATTATTTTTCTTACATTATTATTAAAATTCCAAAATATTGTAATTTATGTTTAGCTATGCAAATCGTTGTTTTGTTTTAAAATGATAAACGAGGAAGGTAAGGGTAGCTATTAGCGATGTACTTAAAAGGTCTAGAAAGTAAAGGATTTAAAACAAAGACAATGAATTATATAAAAATATTATGATCTCAAAGTCGGCGTGTTTTTTTTTAAAGATTTGCACTCAAAGCTTAGGGGTTGAGATACAGATCTCATCATTCCTTTATCCTTCAGTCAATCTTAGCTCTCTCTTTTATAACTCTTGTGTATAAAACTGTGGGTATACAATATAAAATAAAATAAAGTAATTATATTCAAAGTCCGTGCCTCGGAAAGCACGTTAGGCCGTTGGTCCCGGCTGTTATTCGTGGATCTTTGACAGTCGTTACGGGTCATCCGAAGACCGAGAATCTGACAACCAGTCTAAACGCGGGGTACCGTATAACCCAGTTACTGGGTTGTGGAGGTCCGACAGCAGTCGCTCCATGTAAAATACTGGTATTCAGCTGAATCCGGTTAGACTGGAAGCCGATCCCAATATATAGTTGAGAAAAGGCTAGGATAATGATGATATTCAAAGTCTTTAACCAATTTGTTTTTCAGGATGACTTACGGGGCTGAGACGTGGCCTTTTTTACGACCGATCCGAACCGAAAGTTTGCCGCAGCTCAACGTGCTATGTAGCGTGCTATGCTGGGCCTAGGAAGGTAGGATTTTAAATAAAAATATTTCCCAGAGAACTCGTTTCCAATTACACGTGAAGAATTAGCTCGTTGAACAGTGGAGTGGCCATACACTTAGGACAACAGATGGTCGGTGGGCCAGTAAGGTTCAAGAGTAGGGGCAAGTAGTGAATCGATAGAGTATACCGATAGAGATGATATTAGTGATGGTGATTATAATAATGAATCATACTCTTCTACGTTTAATATCGTTTAATTAAAAATGATAAAGATAATAAACTAGAATAATCCTAGGTAATAAGAGCTGTGCTGTAGATGTAAGTACACTCTATATTATTTATTCTCAGAATTTATTTTCTGAAATATACCAATATTGTTTTATTAATTTACAGTTAATCTAGCCGTAGAGAGAAATATGATATTTTGACGACCTTCAGATACAAGTCAAAGTAAGGTATGGATTTTTTCTAAATAAATATATATTTTAAATGTCTAAGTGCGCCTGAATACGAGACTATCGCTCGCTCGCCGGTGAATAAAACTGTCGTGAGGATACCTGCATGCCTGATGAGATCGAAAGTCTAAAGGCATGTAAAGCTCACAAGCCATCATTAGGCAAGCGCATTGGTGAGTTATGGCCCGTTACCCTCCTCACCTGTTTTCGAGGAGGAGACCGGTTCCCAGCAGTGGGATATATGGGTAGATACTATTTATACATTAGGGAAGAGCTTTATCAGTAACCTCACCCACGTTAACGTACATTAACCGTGTCCTGACTGGTGATTATCATAAGGTCATTTAATATTAAGCGACCATTAGAAAAAGGTTGCATATACCTTAGGAAATAGCACACTGATATTTCTCTATGCAGCGCACCTGCACACTCTCCAGTATTATAAGTGTCTGGATGTCAGTGGTCACTTACCTGTGTGCACAGAGTGTCCATTTGCTCCCATCTTCTAGAAAAATAGCTCGTGTAATAAACCAACCAAGCAATACTTTTAAATTAAACTACCGAGCAGCTCATACTAAATTATTTGATTTCGTAATAAAATGATTATAGACTTCCCATAATTTAATTAGTTGGTTTCATATGCAGCGAAAAATACAAAGAAACGAAACGATAGAAAAATGTTTTTTTTTTTATTAAAGCTATTTCTATCTAGAAAAAGTTTAAGCGCACATTTTCGATAAATGTTTGAAATCTATTGTATTTCAATTTCAAATTAACAACCTTTAAACAACTTCTCCCGATCATAATAATATTTCTATCAAATATAGCAATGACACGAAAAATTAATTTATTTAATCCTAAGTTGCTTAAGATGTTAAAGTCATTACAGACAATGGTTGTGCAGTTCTCTGGGGAACTCTGCTGCCCGAATTTGGTGACTTCCTGGTCCGGCCCTGGAGGCCCGAGCCGAGTCTTCGGTTCGAGGTGAACTTCAGACCCTAAGGTCCATCTATTCTCGAAGCAATCTGCCACGATCTGTCCTTGGAATTGTCTGATTTGTTTTCCCGGATCATTCCTGGTTGAATCCCGCAGGAATACTCCGATCTCATCTATCGTATTCATTTATTCATCTTTAAAAAGCCGGTGCTATTTAAAGGTTTAATTTCTTTTAATATGTTATTACTTGGATTTATAAACTATACTGTAGCCTATTCTGAGACAGAAATTGACAGAATGTCTCGATGCCAGTTCTACTGCCTGCTTTGCCCTTCTATACGAAACACAACAAAGATGTTTTACGGGAGAAACAAGCAAGTTTATCCACTTAGCCGGGAGAGCGGTACAGCGCATCCGGAAAGAACAGGTTTTTTATATTATGTATATTTGTTTATATATTACCAGTAGGTATTATAATTTATCCTAATACAACGATCAGCGTTTGAACTGAATAACACTGACTTACAGTATAAATTTAAAATAATAGGTATTATATTTATATTAAAAAAACAGAATCATAGTATCTAAAATATTTTTTACCAATTATGTTTACAGTTAGTAAATATCTTCACCCGTTCACGCTAGAACTTATGTAGAAAACTAAATTGACCTTGAAAAAATCTATATAAGTTGTTTAATTAAAGTCAGTGAAAGTAAAATTAAATTAGAAATATATCTTAACTATTTATACTAATTTTAGTTAATTTGTTACAAAGTATACTATTTTATGATACTCCAGTACAAGGTCGCCAGGACTGGGTGTTTTCGTTATGGCAACATAAACACGATCCGAGCAGCTCACAAGAAGTTATTAATTGTTATCTGTGTAAACGGGAACTGAGTGTTTGCGAAGACCGTTTAAAATTATTACACAGTTTCCTCAGCGATGATAGACTTAGATAGAGATTATATTATAGTTTTATAGATAATGGTGGCCATGTTCACACACTACACTACATGTAGGTAGACGAAGTGTTGGTCGGCCACTAACCAGATGGGAAGACGATCTCCATGCAGTGGCCAGTCCGTGTTGGATAAGAGTGGCAATGGATAGGACGTGTTGGCTTAATTAAGGGAGGCCTATGTTCAGCAGTGGACAGCTGATTGATGATGATAATGATCATGATGGAGTACACTTGACTGTAAAGAAAAGTGTAGATTTTTGACGATTCGCCTCAGTTTCGAAATGGCATATAAAAACTATAAATATTATGATCTTTATTGATAGTGTCTAAGTACACCACTCCAAGCAATATTAACTATTGGAGGCATGACTACAATTATTATTAGAAACTGTTTTAAGACGGTGTCTGCGGAAAAAGAACGCGTGGGCATATTAAAATTTTGCCACTGTCGAATAAATTTTAAGCCAATAATTATAAAATCACTGGCATTATTTTGTTACATGGGTACACACAAGTCTTTATTGCAAATATAATTTATTTAAATTATAAAAGTTTTAGAATCCTAATTAATCATGCTAGTTTACTACTTACGCTCACTCATGATTCTTTTGCAGATTTTATGAGGACTCCCGTGAATATGGTCGCTATAGTCCTTCAAAATTGTTCCTTATGATCATGCTAGTTTAAAACTATATATAAATATTAAGTATGAAGCTTGTCGCGGCTTATAACATGATTTGCGGTGGTATGGTCGTGACATTAGCCACTTATAAAAAAAAAAGAAGAAGGAAATATAAATTCTTCATTTGAATATATTCGAATAATTTTTCTTGAATTCGAACACACGCTCCGCTTAATATGTTGTAAATTGTATAATATTGTAAACGAATACATTAAACTTAATTCGAAATTAGTATACGTTATTATTTAAAGACAACCGTAATTTATTAATTTATGACTGATCGTTGCTGCCCCATAATTTGGTCCTTCGGAGCTGGATTCACCAAGAAATTGGACTTCGCGCTGACTGGTCTTCGTCAAGAAAAATCGACGCAGCTACTTCTTCAGTCAACGGCTAGACGTTTTCTATGCGATTTGTGCTGATCCAAAGTCTTCATATAAGCGTGAGTGCCTTACATTACTCTTACACGTAGACCTCTAAAATGTCCACTGAAGATAAATTATCGGTGCCTTCGGCAGCTTTCCCGTCGGGAAAACAACCAAAGAATATTTCCGAGCTTAAAAAACAGCGAGGTAATTTGAAAGGTCGATTAACACAATTTAAAAAATATTTAGATTCGTTGCCTTATGATTCTATATCTCATGTTCAAGTTAAAGAAGTTAAATTTAGGATGCAAGCAGCTCAAGATCATTTCAATACGTTTAACATCATTCAAAATCAAATTGAGCTGATTTTACCAGAGTCGGAATATACGGCAAACTTTGAGTATATAGAATCTTTCGAATCATTATACTTTAACATTTTAGCGACAGCTGAAAGTATAGTCGAAAATACCGTTAAAAGTCTAAAATGTACCACACAATCGTCAGTACAATCGAATGTTAAGCTGCCGGACATAAAATTACCTTCCTTTGATGGTTCGTTTGATCAGTGGCTCGAATATAGGAATTCGTATATTACTATGATACACAATCGTTCAGATTTAGACGAAATCCAGAAGTTTCATTATTTAAAAGCTTCACTGAGCGGTTGTGCGTTACAAGTTATAAGCGCTTTAGAATTTACAGCGAGAAATTACGTACATGCCTGGGATCTACTTCATAGTAGATTTCATAATACGCGACTTCTTATACAGAACCACTTGAAATCATTATTTTCTATCACTCCGCTTAAGCAGGAGTCCCACTCGCAGATTCGTAAGTTAGTAGATACTACACTCAGAAACCTTCGCGCTTTAAAGTCATTAAACGAACCCACAGAACATTGGGATACAATAATTATATACTTAGTTGTATCTAAATTAGACGCATCTACTGAGCGGGAATGGGAGAATTGTAAGGGATCAATTTTAAACGATTCGAATAAACGACTAAAATTAGATGATTTACTGACATTCTTAAGAAATAAATCGAATACTCTGGAGATGATTAGTTCTAACCAAAATAAGTTGTCTCAATGTAAGCCTCACATGATAAGCGAAAATAAGCATTACCAACCAAAAGGTCAGGTCATAGGACATACTTACACGTCTGCTAATTATAATAAAAATAATAATTCGAAAAAGTCATTAAGACTTAATAAACGCATTTCTTCAGACAATTATATTTGTGTCTTATGCAATGGAAATCATCTTCTCTATACGTGCTATCAATTTTTAAATTTATCTATTAAAGATAGGCTAAAATTCGTTGAAGATAATAAACTATGCAGTAATTGTTTACGTTCTTCAGGCCATTCTGCAACGGAATGTATGTTCGGACCGTGTAAGCAATGCCGGGACAAACATAATACTTTGTTACACGTTAATAATAATTTAAATAAATTCGAATATACGCAAAGAGAGCGATCAGCTGATTTCAGCGAGACTCGTGAAGCGGCCGGCCCGTCGACCGCGCTTCACACTTTGTCTACTTACCACACGGTGCAGCGAAATGCATTACAACCGGTTTTACTATGCACTGCGTTGGTAGAGATAGTAGATCGGAATAATCGAGTACTTACAGTTCGCGCGCTTTTGGATAACGGCAGTCAAAATAGTTTCAGTTCAGAAAACTTATTTAAACGTTTGAATACGAAACCTATACAGTCCGCTATACGTATATCGGGCGTTGGTATGTCTACAACGCAATCGAATAAATCGTGTGAAATAATTATACGTTCTAAGATAAACGATTATAAAACAAAAATTCGGTGCTACATATTGCAGCACATTACTTCTAGTTTGCCTACGACAAACATTGATAGTAAATTTATACGTATTCCTGATAATATTCGTCTTGCGGATCCATCATATAATATTTCCTCGGCTGTAGATTTACTAATCGGTGCTGATTTATTCTGGGAATTATTATTAAACGATAGTAGAATTCGATTAGTAAATGGACCTTACCTCCAAAATTCTAAATTAGGATGGTTATTGTGTGGGCCGCTTTATACGTCGCAATTAAAAGACAGTGAAACTGATCAAGTTAATTGTAATTTCAATCAAACTTTAGACGACCATTTAAAACGTTTCTGGGAATTAGAAAACGTATCCCAGTCCTGTAACACTCTTACTGCTGATAAGCGTATATGCGACGATCTATTTAAAAATACGACTAAGCGAGACATCGATGGTAGGTTTTCAGTACGTATTCCTTTGAAACAATCATCAGATGTTTTAGGTGATTCGTATAATTTAGCAAAAAATAGGTTTTTTGCATTAAAACGTAAACGTGAGCACACACCAGAATATAAACGTCTGTATCGTGACTTAATAAACGAGTATAACAATTAACAATATACCTAAGTTAGTAAACAAATAATATTACTAATTTAGAAAATCTGCCAGACTTAAAATCGAATGTTGTACATAATTTTAGCAGTTTCGACAACGTAGATTTTATTCAATTTAATAAGTACTCGTCTTTCACAAAGCTTAAACGTGTATGGGCCTACGTTCTTCTATTCATAAACAATATACGAGGAGGAGAAGCTAATAGACACAAAACAAATCAAAGAGGTTTGTTGTCGGTGTCCCAACTAGAGGAAGCGCAGTATACGTTGATTCGTTTTGCACAAATGCAATCCTTTCCGACGATTTATGATAATTTGATCAATGGAAAAAGTTATACGGGTATAAATAAAGAATTAAATCGTGTATCTGGATTAAACGTATTTTTAGACGATAACAAATTAATTCGAGTTGGTGGTCGACTTCGTAACGCGTCTAATTTCGAATTCGATAAAAAACATCCGTTTTTAATGTGCAGTCGACACTGGATGTCTAATTTGTTAGTCAACCATGAACACAAGAGGCTACTTCATGCAGGACCTCAACTTATTTTATACACCCTGCGTGAAACGTGGTGGATATTAAGTGCAAGAGGTCTTGTGAGAAAAATTGTGCGTCAATGTGTTACATGTTCTAGATTTAACAATAAGGTACCTAAACCTATAATGGGAAATTTACCAGCTGAACGTCTGGATGCGGGATTTCCATTTGAGTGGACCGGTGTTGATTATGCTGGACCTATTATGATTATGAATCGTAAGGGAAGAGGTGCTAGGCAAATTAAATCGTATATTTGTTTATTCGTTTGTTTTATAATTAAAGCTGTACATATCGAATTAGTTACGAGCCTTTCGACGGACGACTATATTTTAGCTTTAAAACGTTTCATTGGTAGACGCGGATAACCAGTAGCTATTTATTCCGACAATGGTAGAAATTTTGTAGGTGCTGAAAAAGAAATTCGAAATTTAATTCATAATAATTCACAACAAATAAACGATTACGCCTCGTGTGAGGGTGTTGATTTTAATTTTATTCCACCGTATGCGCCGCATTTTGGAGGTCTGTGGGAGAGTGGTGTAAGGTCGTGTAAACATCACCTTAAACGTATTGTTGGTAACGCCAAATTGACATACGAAGAAATGAATACGATCTTAATTCAAATCGAAGCCGTTTTAAACTCTCGTCCGCTGTCGCCCTTATCCACCGATCCTACCGACTTCACTCCCCTCACTCCTGGTCACTTCCTCACAAGCCGACCGTTAACTTCGCTGCCATGCGAGACCATTCCTGACACTACAGGACTGACGTTGAACCGGTACCGTCGTGTGGAGCAGTTGCGGCAACAGTTTTGGCGGAGGTGGTCCAGAGAATACATTGGAGAACTTCAACGGAGAACCAAGTGGAAAACTCATCATGACGATATAGCCATAGATCGTCTCGTTCTCATCAAAGATGACAATTTACCACCACTTAAATGGCGTTTAGGGCGCATAACTCGCATATATCCGGGGACTGATGGTGTCACACGTGTTGCCGACATCCGCACCGCAACCGGAACGACGAGAAGGGCGTTTTCGAAAATTTGCCCTTTGCCGCTGCAACCATCCAACGATGAAGCCTGATGTTGGAAGCCGGTGTTTCCAAGGCGGGGGGTATGTCGCGGCTTATAACATGATTTGCGGTGGTATGGTCGTGACATTAGCCACTTATAAAAAAAAAAGAAGAAGGAAATATAAATTCTTCATTTGAATATATTCGAATAATTTTTCTTGAATTCGAACACACGCTCCGCTTAATATGTTGTAAATTGTATAATATTGTAAACGAATACATTAAACTTAATTCGAAATTAGTATACGTTATTATTTAAAGACAACCGTAATTTATGACTGATCGTTGCTGCCCCAAAGCTTTTGTTTTACATCTTTACTTAATATTATAATGTGAAAGCTTAGAGATATTTGTTACGCTTTAACGCGAAAACTACTCTACTGATCATTATGAAACTCTGTACACATGTTTTCGGAGGTGTTAGAAGTAACATAGGATATATTTTAAAAAAGAGTTTTTTTGCCAACACGGGCGAAGACGCGGGCAACAGCTAGTTTAGTATAAAATATCCATGACCACTAACCGGTCCACCTCTTACCTGGCCCATACATAAATTACCCCGAAGATCGCTGCGTCTACATCATACGAATTCATGGCGAACTTTCCCAAGATAGAATGCCTGATATTGGCTATGCGATTATAAATCTTCCTTTATCGGTGCTTACGCCTGCCATACTTTTACAGTTTCATATATCGTATGCGATATACATAATACCATTTTATATTCCGAGGTGTCTGGGAAGGTCGTAGTGTGTTGTTATTTTATTGCTCAGTGTAGTATTGGGACTTGGTTTTAATGGAATAAACTTGTGCTTAAACCGTTTTGTTTGAACTTTTTAGAAAGTCCTGTAACTTATTTTTGTTGCATAGTAAAGCAAGCGCTTGTGCTTTATCATATTCTTCAGAACAAGCTAAATAATTTAAATTCAAAATTCAAATGAATCATTCCAGACACAATATAGTCCATAGAGAGTTAGTAACAGAGATTTTTAATAGCTATATTAGATTACTATATAGAATTTTTTTTTTATTAAATTTGCACAATACCACGTGATCAGAAAAAATATGGCGATAGATAAAATACTACAAATTTTCGAAATTCATTACAATTGGGTAAATGACGCCCATATTTATTTATCTTCGTCACAATACTTTATGTGATGACTGTCTCTGAGTGATAGTTCTACAAGAATTCACTCACATTACATTAAAACCCAAGGGGTCCGAACATGCCTGAAGGTTTAGACCCAAGCACGAAATAACAGGAACGTTTATAGGAATCACTTATTGCGACAATGATCGTTTGACAAAGGTTAATCCCTCAAAGGGACAGCGGGACCTTTTCTAAGACCCATCAAAGAATCCTTTCAGATAACTTCCTTCAAACACCTATAATGCTATATACCCAATAAATATGACACGTATGGGAGTTTTAGACACATCGACCCAAAAACTTCCAACGGTGTAAAAAGTTTTATAGCTGTGACCCGCGAAAAAACAACCTCTTTTGTAAAGTCGATTACAATGAAGATATTCTACGCCGTATCAGAATAACGAACCGATTGGAATCTCATTCGCCAAAATTGGATTAGTAGTCTATGTTAATACAAAAGTACATAGATTGTATAAAAATAAGCCTTCCTTTCAGTGTTGCCATAGTCAAGGAAACATTTTCAACTCGACTAAAGCAACACGAAGAATGGTGTGAATCTAAAAGGTCAAATATTAGGATTTGTGTGGTTATATTTTACTGTCTGAAACAAGGGAAATGTGTTTTTTTTATTTAAAAAAGCACCACCAAAGTATATTTTTGTACGCCAATTGAGTCTCCCACCGGTTCCAAAGCAAGCCCACTGAGAAGAACCGGCGAAACAAACTCAGAGGAATTAATCTTTTCAAATATTATGGTAATAATTCAGATGATGTTGCTCTTTTCAAAATAGGTGTAGTTTACAATATTTATGAACACAATAGTTAGTTGCTAGCCTAAGATAAATATTTAAATAAATTTGAACCCGTAATATCCAAAACAAACTAGAGGATTTTAATCAATAGTGTAATGGCGTAGTGGCGTCCAGCGTAGATTTGCAAAAAAGAAAACCTCTGGGCATGTAAAAATTAAACTAAAACACGACAAAATCTGTAAAAATTTATAATGGACAAAATATTATGCATAAACATAAAAAAATACATAATTTATTTTGAAACAATTATTATATGTAAGATAATTTTAAATTTAACGTTACTTTTTGCCCGCCACTAAAAAAGGGGTTATCATAGATTCACGTTAAAATACAAAAATATTATTTCAAATCTATTTCGTTCCAGAGACTAAGTACGCTTAAACAGTTTCATTATGTCGGTAAATGTATTTGTACTGAATATAAATGCTATATTTGAAATACAATCATTTTTATTATCAATATTTTTTTTAATCAAAATATGGTAAAAAAGATGTATCAATAATTTTTGTATCATCAAAATCTTAATTCCATATGAATCAAATACATTTTTCATTTTCAAATAATATTCGTACATACACGTGATGTAACTGACTAACGTAAAAAATATACACTATTACAAAACTGCACGTATAATCCGACACGGGTTTGGCCGGAGCTCGGTTTTAACAATATTAGTATCGACGTATCGGTGTCGGATCAACAGCCTGTTAGTGTACCGCGGCACCTCGTAAACACTAACGACTGATGTCAGTCGTGAACACTTCATTACATAAAATAAAAGTGGCTTTCCTCGAAATCTGGCGAGGAAGATAATATTAGTCAAATAGTGCAGTGCAGGCCTATCGACCTATCTTTCGGCTAATGGATACTATATTTAGTCCTAGATATTTACGTGTTAGTTGAAACTACCGCAGAATAGTTAATCACATCTTTTTTCTACTCGTAAAATTTATTTTTAATCCGTTAAAACTAACTTTTATTCGTTCATTCGCGGCTTATTACAAATTTTACATTCGTCTGATATGCCCAGAATACAAACGAAGAAGTGCCACCGTTATTCAGAAGGTATAAAATTAGAGCTTCACTAATTTGTATTTTAGGTGTCGAAATGCACTGTAGTTAGTACGATTTCAGAACTAAGTTCCATATACTACAAAAACTATTTCAACTTCACGTTTCAAGCGTTCACAGATCTGTTTGGTTTAACACTTGTACTTGCCAAAGTTTTCGAGTCAAGTTTGTTAGACTACAATAAAAACACGGCAAGCGTAATCTATCCCGCTGAGGGTTCCGGAAAATATGTTTCGTATTTTAAATACAACAACAAATTAAGGGATTTCAGTTTTTTTCTTCTTGTGTAGTACTTTGGCCCTTGCCGAATTTCATGATTCTATTTTAATAGAAATATTCTTATAAGTTTTGGTTGTGGTATAAGGGTTTTGTTTTTCATGTTAAAAATTGGAACCCCAAAAATATATTCTTAAAAGTACTTTAGCATTGCTGTTAAACATAACCTGGAGCTGAGGGTGACAATTTTTGCGACGCATTCTGCGTTCTCTCAAAACTGCTGTTTCGTGGCACATTGAGAGTGCTTTGCCTAATTTTTCTGACGTTGTAAAAACCTCATTTGAATGTCAAATGTCGAGTAGTGTGAAAGGACCTTCAAGTTGTCTGTGGTTTTGTAATGCAACGTGAAATCACTTAACAGAGCGTCACTCGTCTGGCCGTGACGATTAAGTGTTTATTTAATCTTATTTTCGCTAACTTTATTTACCTTTAATTTTAATAAATATTTAATATTTGAATTCTTTCAAATGTATTTTTTGCTTAGTAATAAGTTCCTAATCTCTATTTCTATCTTATAAAACCTTAATAGTAAGAGATTTGACACGTATCTGAGCGTCTTAACTCTTAAGAAAAAACAATAAGATAAACCTTAGACGTGTATTCCCAAACTATAATATTTTATGGAGCTTTATATTCACATTATTGTTATCTTATCCGCAAGTGATCCTTTTCTTGCTATATGGATGAAAACTAGTGTGAAAACACATTATGGCAGTTAGGCCTTTAGATAAAAGTTTAATCTGGCAGTATAGAGAAAATCCTACTACACCAAGTAGAAGGTTGTAAGTGCAAGTCAATCATAAAGGCATGATGATGTAACCCCTTGAAGCGCGAACTTTGCAAGTAAGAACAGTCATAAATAAGCGTCATATATATTCAGCACACTCTTCGCGCTATCGAGAGCCACTATGATAGCAGTTATTACTCGCCTCAGCACCTCGAGCTGCTGTCACTACACTCTATTGGAGTAGCTGCAGAGTGAGTTGAAAACAATTATCACAGTCACTTAAATTACTCCGAAACGGCTCGAATGATTTTTATGAAAAAAAAAAATATGCATATTCAGTAGGTCTTAGAATTATTGGTCCCTAAATGATAAGGGTGACCTACTCCATAATTTTTATTATTTTTATGACTATTTTTTTTTAATATTTTTATGATACAACTTACAATAATACATACAACCTTAAACTTTTACCGTTCTACGATCAACCCCTATTTTTTAATTGCAATTTTAATTTTGGCAGCACGATGTCTGTTGGGGCAACTTGTCGTAACATAAGTTCTTACGACTATACCGCATATATTTCAGAAGCCTGCCCACTGCCCAGCTATATATTATTTACAATTTTCTATTGTCGCGTGGGGGTGGTAGGAGCCCCCCAGCGAGCACGATAGGAAGGGGTATTTGCATTTATTCAATTCACTAAATGTAATTAATTTTTAAAAAGTCTCCACTTGTCTACACACTTGCTGATATGTCAGGTAAACCTCTAGGTGACTGGCATATTAAAGATATTAAATTAGTAAACTATAAATCATAAAACCTACTTAAATAAAACTAAATAAATTATTTTAACAAACCTAATTGAACTTTAACTTAAATTCAAATATTTAAATAATCTAACCTAACCTAACTTGAACTTATCTTAAACTCTTAATATTTAACATCTACTACCTAAACTATGCTGTATTAATTAAACTAAATAATACTAATTAATACTCTTAAACTAACTTATTGAGTCAACAGCGGCTGGGTTGTTTACTCTATATGTAAGGATCTTTAGGTTACTACTATTAACTTAAAGATATCATGAGAGATGCAAGAGTGTATGTGATGGGATGTATGTATAGGTGTGATGTATGTATAGGATGGAAGTGTAGTAAGTTTAGTTCTATGCATAGTTGGTATGTATGACTGCAGTTCAGTATATTATCTTGCAGTGAGTTTAATAGGTAGTTTGTTTAGTCGGATTTTGCTGTAGTAGGCAAAATCCTACGCTTTTTGGCGGGGTACTGTAACGTTGCGCTAGCTCGTTACATGATTTTAGGTTTAAATTAAAGATTCAGCAATAGATATTATGTTTAAGTAAGCATACTAATGGTATAAGCGCCATCTATCGTTAACTAGTGTCAACTATTGACATACTATATTGGCTCACTAGCGACCTCTTTAAAATTCAATAACCGTTTCTACTTTCCTTTTTTCAAATAAAATTAATTTACCTTTTGTAATTAATAATAATAAATATAATAATTTAATCTAATCCCTAAACAAAATTATAAATAATCTAAATTAAAACTTAATTAATTATAAAGTCTGTTTGACAATTGACTATAGAACTATATTGTTTATGGAACGATAGACAAGCTGTGATTAGGGACCTTTTGAGTTGCTGTCACTTCTAACCGACCTCTTGGCCCTTTTCTTGTCCTGACTTCGTGGCTGGCGGAAGCCGAGGCTAACCCTCGTCTAATTTTATTGAATTCCGCTGGGAGTTCGCGGAGCACAGTTCGGATACTAAGTATCCAAGTATAGAAGACCTAACAGCCGGCCGGCTGAACCGAACGCCCAGCGTGAAGACCCAAGCTGCAGCCAACCTACCACCGCCAGGAGTCCAGTCAGGCCAGTGATTCCTCCTTTATTACCCCTACGCAATACGCTGTCGGAGCGTGGGCCAGCCAAAGAAAGTTTCTGGCTCGAGATAAGGTGAGACTTGTCCGAACCTACTCTATTCTACCCCTTCCTATCGTGCTCGCTGGGGGCTCCTACCACCCCCACGCGACAGCTGGCGCCCAACGTGTATTCTTTCTAAGGCCTGTCCAGGTTCTGATAGCGTATTTTTAAGGAACTATAGTGTTTTTTCTAAAATTAGTATCTAAAATTTTTTTTTCTATATACCCACATATACTAATTGTTGTAAGCGTGAGGTGACGCCGAGCGAGCTGGTACGTAATTATTTAACTAATTAATATCTGTTTGTTACTATTTCATCTATATTTCCTTATTTTGTGCCTATATCATAATATTTTGCTACAATATTTTTGTTTTGGTCGTGCTAGACGTCAAAATTTAAGTTTAATTATCTAACCTTTTGTCTTTAATACTATTGAAATTACTATAAAAACACTAAATACTTATTGTAATACGTAAAAGTTCGCAAAGCTATAGTAATAACTAGTAAATTCAAGTTCTATTTTCAAATTATTTAAATACTTAGTTGATCTTCAATTTTTATTTTCAATTCATAGCCTTCTATCGTTGATATTTTACATTTCACTTGTCACTTAGCGTAATAGGGAGATTGCTTTGTAAAAAACACTATTTAACTATAACTACTTGTAAACAGCTGATCTATCGTTCGATAATCTTTTAACTACTTAAGATTTTTAAACATACATAATCTAATTGTTTTCTATAGCATAATACTAATAGTTTTGATAGCTAGATAATATGGAGACTTACCTAATTAAATTCTTTTTGCTAAACAAAAACGAATTAACCTATGAAGTACTGATTTCATTGAATAGGCAATCCTCGAGGAAGTTTAAAAAGAATTAATTAAGCTAAAACTAAAACGACTTATTTCTCACAATTGCAAATAATTATTGAGTCTCATATTATAAACTTATATTTGGATGCCAGAACAGCGCTCTGCAGACAGTCGTTTGTTTGCCACATTTTGTCTGGTACGTGAAACTATGTAGAAACGTTTCAGCAAAATCAAAATGAATATCAAATGCCAGTTCAACGACCAGAGTAGTTGAATTACAACTTGAAATATATTAGAGCTCTCTCTTAATTTTGTTTAGATGCTTTGCAATCCTATTAACGCGTTGATTTGATGCCGTTTAATGACTTAAATTACATCGATATTAGTATAAAAGATTGTTTAAGTTTTATGAATACAATACTATGCGTTTATTAGACATTTTTTTATGATATTATGGAGCTAAATGTGCAGGCGAAGCTACAATCAAAAGCAAGTAATAATAATTTTAAGTGCTCAAGAATGTAATTAGCAACAAATAAAAAAATAATATCCTAGAATAATAAGGACACCATGACTGCCAGTGTAGTAAAGCTGAAATGAACCCTTCATTATATATTTTATACGTCGAGACACGATATGACGCCAGCGGATGAGTGAGCCAGTCATACAAATTGTATTTGCGAGTTGGGGGCTGGGGCGACCATTCCATGTAATGTCCGTTAACGCTGCACTTAACCCTTGTGTTTTAAGCATCTCAAGAATGTCCTTTACATGAAATGTACTAGCGTTTTATATTTAGTACGGGTTAATAGTAACACTTCTTTATTAATAATAGTAGAATGTTACTAATTAAAAAATAGGCTTAGGGGCCTGATATTCTAATCTTGAATTACATTTTATCAATCTTGAATTTTGACTAAATATTAATTTGGTAAAGGCTCAGCCCGATAGTGGTTCAACATATCTGATCTCTCGATATCATCTCCCGATAACTTCCTATTTATATAAAACTACAACTAGAAGGTTCTGATAAATTAAAAAAAAAGACTTTTATCTATACCGAATTTTCATCAAAGAAGTTCATTGTTTTCAAAAAAACTTTTCGGTATTTGCGCTCTGTGATTTATTATTGTATTTGACCCCGCGTCAAAAGGTTTGAGTTTCGAACTTTGGCAGCTTACCAAAAATGATCGTGAGGATGCAAGTACAATATTTGAACCAGAAATGCAGAAGCCAATATGTAGGTACATTTTGTGTATGCTTGAATTTTTTTCTGAATAGGCTTTTCCTGGTATAATAAATCATTATCAATTTAATTAAATCCGCCCAGTAGAATATGAAGAAAACCCCCAGTAAACGTATCCCCCAGAAAACGTATCTAAAAATCACCTTAAAACTAAATCATCACTTCACATCAAACAAATTATTCCGATTATGGAACATCAGACATTATGAAGGGGCAACATTAGTTTACTAAAGGTGTCTGCGCCGCGCCCTGTCATTAAAAATGATTTCACGATGAAGCTTCTCGTACAGTTATCTCCTGTTACAAAAATATTTTTACGATATAAGAGTAACATTATTTTACCTGAATAACATATTTATCCTATATTTATAATATCATTATCACAAAGAGTATTATTAGAGGTAAAGGGATAAAGAAACATTGAACATTCATAAATATGTAAATCTACAGAGATATTTATCTCCAAACCTTATTCCTGTAGATTTAAATAAATATACTCATGAAGTGAAAAATTCCGTTTAGGGACAAAAGAAAAAGTATTTGAGCATATCTACCTGATTGGTTATTATTAAGCTACTACTTGATGTTTTGTAAACCCATAATACAATTCAAAAATATGACCACGTGTTTTAGTATTCTCGATGTTTTGGGTACTTTACAGCAGCCATGGTTTTGGTACATGATTGTAGAGTAGCATGTTTGTGAACTATTATAATAATATACGAACACAGAAAATTATTTTGTTTCCGGGATTCGAACCCGCTACCTCCAGCTTGAGCGCCAACGCGCTAACCATTGAGCCACAGAGGTTGTCATGGTATGTTAATAGTAAGTCATTATTCTGAAAATCATACAACATCATTCAAATTGATGTTAGCTTTTGAGTGCTATTGATAGTAATACTACAGCCTTTACCTGTCCACCATTATAAAGTCAAGAATACAACTCATACATCGATAGTGTTACGCCTGACATATCATTGACTCGACCCCACCTGGAACTCCACCATATATTGAGTTTTATCCGGTAGATAATAATAATTGTTCCATATCACTTACATAATATATACATTACCGAATTAGTTCCATCTAATGTTTCGAGTCTAATGTTTGGTTAAACTCGTAAAATCCGAGTCCATTGTCGAGTTTAAAGCGAATTTGTTCGATTAAATAAAACTAAATGCGACTAAATAAACATTTATCTGCCGTATGCGATTATCGCGCTTGATCATATTAGCCGTAGCGTTGACGCTCGTTGGAAACACACGGGATGAAAATGCACGGTGACATTTAGTAAGAAAGATTAAAGGAATAATAATGAATATTTATGAGTTATTATGGAAAATGGGTTAACATAAAATAGTGTTAAAATTACACACATTTGTTATTTTATTTCTTCTCTTGGGCAAAAATATCCTTGTGACGTATGCGTGTTGTACCTGATCATATACTTGTTACTACCATAAAACATATATTATAGACACAAGTTCTATAATTTATAATACTCTACCAAATGTTTCGTCACCTCTATCTTTTCCCCAACTTATTTAATTGTTTCCTAGCTTTTGACCACCAATCTACAAATCCATCAAACTGTCACTACAATGCCACTTCACCTATTTTCTTCCAGTGTTGCAACAATAAAATATCGCCGCGCGTCGTCTTTTTAAATCTACAAAATCCGTGTATTTCCTCGACAATGGAAGGTGAGCTTTGCCATTTTACACGAGAAGATAAGCCGATATCACGCGCGATACCCGAGCCCGGGCAAAGCCAATCGGAGAATAGAAGCGAACAACTCCGTTATGTCGTTTACTTTTAATAAAAACTTCGTATTTTTAACTTGGGATTGTTCAAATAAACGGAGATGTTGAATGTAGAGATGAATGTACATACATTATATATCTACTATAGAATTTCGTAGTACCTGTTGTGATAGTTGTAAGTGATATAAATAAATATTTATTAAAATACTAGCTGTTACCCGCAGCTTCGCCCGCGTGAACTTAGGTTTACGGATGTATCATGTTTGATGACGATCATTTTCCATTTTAATAATGACTAAGTTTTTGTATTAAAATGGATATAATATGGTATCTTGAATATAAAGATATTATATTCCTTCGCAGACTTTCTGCATGCATATTTACTATTTAGGATACTATTACATATTACACTGCCCTCTCAAATCACGGCAACGCGATTTATTTTCTTGCGTATTATTTTGATATTGCCATATCTTCGAAAGTATTCATTTAATTTGCATGATGTAAAGGGGAAAAATAATCTTCATTAAGTGCTCCAGCTAATTAACTGATTTAAAATGATAAGGATTCATACCGTATTTGTGTAAATAACTTTCAAATTATCGCGTTATAATTGTCCATTTTTTAAAGTATTAAATGGATATAGTATGATATCCCTAAGAGATAGACATATGCCATCGCGGACTTTTTTATAGACCTATTTAAGATACACAATTCCACCATACATTATTTTGTTACATCTCAAAGGGTTTAGGCAGCGTTTTCGTTGGAAACTCCCAGACGGCCAATTTTTTTCCGACACCTCCAACAATTATTGTTATATCTTAGCCAATGTATATAAAATCTTAATAAATTATATACATAAACCTTCCTCTTGAATTGTCCTATCCATTAAAGAAAACCGCATCAAAATCCGTTGCGTAGTTTTAAAGATTTAAGCGTACAAAGGGATATAGGGACAGAAAAAGCGACTTTGTTTTATAATATGTAGTGATGATACAATCCCCTTTGTTTAAGTACCAGTTTAAGTTGGTATATTATTACAAAACTAAGTTTCAAATAAGTAATTCAAAACCTCTACATAATATGAACACCTACTCGGAAACTTTACGAGGAAAATCGTGAAACATTAACTTGTGTCTCACGCACGAATTTTCATTTGTAACTTCGTGTGAAATAGGATATGAGTAGTAGTATTTTTTATGATCAACTTCTTTTTAATAAGTGGCCAAAAATGCTTTTTCAGGACCTTTTAATTCTCTCAAGAATAATTATTTAATCAACATTTACATAAAACAATCTAATTTCAATAAGCAAGTAAAATATTTTTTATTTATTTCAATTTCAAAAATTTGTTATAAAGAAACAACTTTTACGACTTTTGTCGCGGAGTTTCATGATAATAAGTAAAATTCGCATAAACATAAGAAAATATTTTTTGATATTGATATTGCATTTATAATATTTGAAATTTTAAAATATAATAAAAATTAAATATAATATTTGATAATGATAAGACGATATCGCGTAAACATAAAAATACTATACCATACCAGGGTTGATTGAGAAATCTGTGGTCTAGCAACAAAACAATAAAATGTATTCCGAAAACATATTTTTATTTATTTGTTGTTAATCTATTTTTAAACAAACATATTTTAATTATTGCACGTTATTCCATTTTATTTGCATTAGGTATTGACAAACTGTACACTGACACACGTATTTAAATTATTCGTGGAATTTCATCTAAACAGGATTACAAATTGAAATCCGTAGGCTTACAATTGAATAATGACATTTCAAAATGGCGGCAATAAAAATATATTTAATAAGGCCAGGGTATTATTATATTACATTTTATAAATACTAATGGAACGTCACCTATGTCGCCATACTATTCACATAAAACTTTTTTCAAAACAAACTTTCAAAAATCCCACGACAGGAGTCACTTCCACTAGTAGGTTAAGTAACTGAACAAACCGAAATTAAGCTAAGTTTATGTGTAGAATAATATTTGATAAAACTATATATTCGTACGCAGAAAAAAATCAGTATTTGATATTTTAATTTAAGTAATTTTAAGTTTTAAATGTGTTGCTATTTCTAAAGTAGAAAACTTTAAAAAGTTCAATCAATCTGATATAATTTAATTTGATAGACAACCTTTAGTACCTTAAGATAAAAATTAAATATTTAAAACTTTTAAAATTTAACTTTCTAATAGCCAGACAGATCAAATTCCTAACACCTCCTCTGACCTTACAGGGCACAGGTCCCTGGAACTGCAATAACAACGACCTTTTCTCTTGTCACCAAAGACTTTGGCTCGTCATATTGAAATAGTTAAGCGAAACAGCTTGCCCGACACCACAGCGGCCTTTCCTTTGACCACCATAAGCTAGCTTCATAGGTCCTTATTATTAATAAAGTAAGTGGATAAAATCCCTTGATATTTTTTGTTTCTAGTACATAAATAGTGTTTTTTAAGCGACTCTGTGTAATTAAATAATGTGAAAAAATATTGTTTTGCTAAATTAAAAAAAAAAAAAAATCAAACAAGAGTGTTGTAATTTAATAGTTCTTTGGTGTAAATTATAATATTAAAAGTTTTTTACTTTTTTATTTGATTTGTATTTGATTACAGTAATTTAGGCAGCCGTCTGGGAGCGAGAATTTAGGACGATATTTTTTAAAACAGATTATTGAATTTAAAGTTATTTATTGTTGTTTATTGCTATTTTGAAAGTAGTAAGTAGTAATCTGTTTTGTAAAGTATAGTTGGTATCATAATAAATTTAGTTTAATTTTAATTTAAATAATTGCTTAAATATTCTAACCTATTAAACTTCAAGTGGAGGCCTCGTTTGGGTCGACACAGGGTCGGCAGGCAACTATATGAGACGATTGGCCGTCTTGGCGTTCCTAAAGGATGTCCATGTTCTGTAGTTTACGGAAAGAGATTATTAATAATGATGTCTGTAATCAGGTACAAACTAAACAGGACCCTACTCTTAATCCCATCAACGACGGTTCCCCTAATTCCAAGAATGCGGAACAAGTGAAGATTACAGTAAATTGTACTTAGCAGTTTTTAGCAAATCCGCGCTGTTGTGGAGACGCTAGCGGCAAGTTCGCGTAATGCGATACTCCAAGTTAAATCCTGGCGAGTCATTCGTGGGACGTGACTATAATTAAAATTGTAGCGGAGGCATTTTATGTCAGTCAAGCTTTTTAAGATACATATACCTCTAAAGACATTATATTTATTATAATCAATAGTTTGCTTAAATTATTGTAGAGAAAAACTTCGTTTTTACAATAATGATGGACGGATGTATTGTGGCATACGACCATCTAACACATCTTGAGAATTGATTTCGCGAAACGGTTTCTGTCGGAGTGAAAGACAGCGCAGGTGGTGTGATTGCTGGCACCGATATCTTCTATCTTATATGTGAGGCTAGGCAGCACTTGGGTGAGTTGTCTAGACCAGACATGGGTAAATTTTGACTGGTAATGATTGCTTACCACTTAGGGGTAGGTCATCTACCCAACCCCACCATGGGTCAAGCCTTGTCAGGGCGGTAGGCTAGGGTGACCCCAACACCTTGGGCGAAGCGAATTGAGCCGAGGGTGCTCTTTGTATCATTCTTATATTAAGAAGAGAGGACAAAATAGCAAGCGGCAAGGGGTGAGGACGGTAACCTTACCTCATCTTATGTTGTTATTCTGTGGTGCGGGGCAACTCCTCTCCAGATGCGTCGATCCCCTGAGGGACTGACTAGCCGTCTAGGTGCCCTGTTGCTGGTAGATCCGGGGCACCTCACCAAAGGCGGCAGTGGTGGCACTCGCCGGGTTCTAGTAGGTAGAGCTGCGTCCACTTACCAGCTTTCGGGCGCAGCGAGTCCCACATAATCATATCATTTCCCGGCGTTAAAGGAAAAAAAAGGTATCCAAATACTTGTAATATAAAAACATCTTAAAACTTTTAAAATGCTTTCCCTTTCAATAAAAATATCTGTCAACCTCAATCAATCAATCAATTGTATACTGTCGTAACAAGAAGCAATAAACAAAATAAACACACAAAAGTCGAGGTCTCCGTAACTATAAATTCGGCCTCAACTTTAATACAATATAAACAATCGGACCGAAATCGTCCGTCCGTCCGTCCGTCGGCCGACAAACGACGACGTTACTGACATTGTTACTGATTATTTATAGTTAGTATTGTGGCCCGTGAAATATTAAAACGAACCAAACTATGGGCATGTAATAAATGCTGAAACATTTTGTTGGTACTATTTACTTTAAATACGATGAGGATTTCTCATTATGTCTTGAAATCATACATGGGATAACTTAGTAGCGCACACTTGTTAGTAAACTAAGACTAAGAAAACACTACCTCAAAAATATCAAAGAAATACTTACGTACGAACGCTCAAAAAGCGCCGCGCTTTAAAGGCGTTTTCGTATGACCAAATACATGGGTATCAATTTTTCTTATTCAAACGTTTTTTTAATGCGCGGTAAAAAGCGCTTGTGTAAACAGGGCCTTAATATAATAATTTAATATCAATACTATAATAATATTAGAATTTGTCTAAAACCGTTAAGATGTTTTGTTAGTACAATCTGTTAGTCAAATCACATAAATACGGAATGAGAGATATAATATTACATACTATTATCATTTCAAATAACAGAAACAGTTTTATCTGTAAATTCAATTCAGCAACGCAAATATTCTGATTGTTAACTCTAAACACACATTAATAGTAATTCAAATACATCATAATGATCGCCAACAAACTGACTGAGATATATTTGGGGTTCGGGACACCGTACTTCCAGTTTAAAGTTAACAAAAACATCGTTAACAGAACCAGGTCGCGGTTAAGTATTCACGGTGTAAATCAAAACTTTTTCAAACAATTATCATAAATTGTGAGGACGCGGGGTAATTTTTACGCTTCAGTGCACACCTTTTAAAGCTTTGTATGGCCTATTGCCCAGTTAAAATCCATTTCAATTTTATATATAAAATAAAGAGCGACCCGAGCGATAAAGGTCTCTTGACCGTGTGGGTCCGGGTTCCTCGCGGTGAGGAAACCTGTCTGTTTGTGGAGATTGAAATTCTTTGAAAATGTGTAAAGTAGGGACATATTATATAGGTTGATACTTTTTTATGTCATGTATGTAATATTCGTAAAAACATTAATGATATATTTGAAAAAAGTGTTACTTTAATGCCCTTCTTTATTTAAGAGCCTATCGTTATCCTATTTGCCTATCTGCGAAATATTATATAGATAGATAGATAAACTATTTATTCACAATCCCACATTATACATACAAATTTAAAAGAAGAAAACATAAACTTAAGCTAACAAATAAAAATAAATATAAATCTTTACAGTATTAATTATTATTCCAATACAATATTAATAATCGCTAAAAGATATGTACTTCCAAGCGTTCCTTCTCTCCGCTAATACCGTCACCTGATGCCACACAACCTGTACTTTATTTGTATCATATAAGATCTCTCCGGTTAACTTCTTCCTTTGTCTGAATGTCTGTAATAATAATAATACACATTGTCACAAGTGTTTCTAGATTACTGTCACAAAAAATACAAATCACTATATATAAAAGATTACTAAAAATAAAAAATGTGAAAAGGCTAATTTGATAGGAGAATAATTTCCCAGCAATAGGAGCTACGTGAATATTATATCATATGAAACATCAGACTCGTTAGATGATGAAGCCGTCTGACATTCTGCATGTCATTGTCATCTGCCTAATGTAAATTCCCTCCATGTGTTGTGGCTTGTTAGTACTATCTTACAGAGAAGATGAGTAGCTAATGTATTATAATATCTCAAATATGGTGATTCGAAGTTCAAACAAGACTATAATATAGGAATGGTTTGAAAATTCACATAAATACTGTATTCGAATCATGGTCAATGCCTTCAAGGGAGATCTCCAACTGAGCGAGGTGGTAAACTTGGTCAGGCCGAAGCCCACTAGATATGATTTTAGCTGTTGTATATATCGCGGGTGAACTTTGGAACTTCGCTAGCGCGATTCAGGACTGTGGGGCTAATTGGTGCGCCACAAATGAATTGCCCACGTGAATCCGCTGTGTTCATGATTGATGCTGTCAGCCGAAGCTGCGAAGTTGCCATCAGGTAGCACGTCTACTATTTTGCTCCTACAACTAATAGACCCATAGACTCCCAATAACACGGGAACGGGTTCTCGCGATACATCTGACTTATAGTTCCGATGCAAGCGTCCGCGCTGAAATACTCAATCAGTGTCGACCATTATTGAGACCTGTCAACATGATCGGAGTGTGTTGTGAGTATGAAATGTAGATTTATAATAAAGCAAATTATGGAATATGGAGAAAGATAGGTTAACATTTCACTTGTTAGTATCTTATTATCTTTATTTATATTTATAAAACAACAATTAGTTTCGCAAGTGCAGAGTTCACGTTTCACTGGTCGGTACATAATACAAAGTACTCAAACTATCGTGTCGTCTCATTCTTTCCCGTTCCGAAATATATCCATTTCTTTTTGACGTTCCGTGATTGGTAATGTATGACCTTGAATTAGCTAATCACAGCATTGCAACCCCTTTCGTCTCACCTCAGCTAGTTGCCAGAATGCATTTAATACGGAAAATCAAACATTAGGAGTCTATGGGCTGTGTGGTCGATGAATAGAGATAAATGACATTACAAAAATATAAATACCAAAGAAAAGAAACAAATATCTAAAGTTACCGATATCATGCGAATAATCTTGAATTAACAAACTTTCTTTGAATTGGCAATTGGCTAGTCACACACTCAGGAGAACCGATAGCCGATGGGCCAATAAGGTTCAAGAGTGGAGGCTGTGTTTAGGTAGGCAACGTATTAGTCTGCCAGTACTACCAGTGGGAAGATGATCCTCTTGTTGGATGCATGTGGCTCACCGGTGAAGGAAAACATCGTGAGGAAACCTGCATGTCTGATGACATTGAATGTCTTTGAAGGTATGTGAAGTTTACCAACCCGCGTTGGGCCAGCGCATCGGTGAACTAAGGCCCATTACCTTCCTCGCCTCATTTTGAGGAGAGCCGTGCCCAGCAGTGGGACATAAAGGGTTGATACTATACTTTACTTTTTTATAGCGACATGCTACCTAATGTTCTATTGTCACTTCTGACAATAGAAGTCCCTATGACTGCTTTTTTTTTTCATAAGATTGAATGTCGCACTGGTGAAAATATGCTATCACTATGCTACTTTACTCGTGCAGATAAAATAAACTGTACACTTCATAAATCTTAAATTATTCAACTCTAGCGCTCTATCTGGTTTATTCTCGTAAATTTTCCTAAACTATTTCCCACTATTAAATATTTATGTCCGTTTCGTATTCCGCACTGGCGGGTGCTTACTTCGGGCGAGGGTTCCACTTGCGGTGTTTGACGTACAATTAGTACGTGCAAACGAGTGAGATAGTGGCGGGCGGTGTAACGAGCTCTTTTAATCAATTGCATCCGCAATAGAACATGGGATTCATGTAATTATTTCACAGTTTAGTAAGGAGCAGTGCTACGCCTTGTAGCCGAATTGATCCGGCAGGAACGGGGTGGTACCTCTCACTCACATATTTTTCTCTTAAAATATTTATTTGTTATTCCATTTCCATTCAATTGTATCAAAAACAGATAATTGAGTTTTCAAATCATAAAAGACAGTCAATTGAGTTCATTATAAAATGTATTAATACGGTATTATTAGGCTGGGATTAATTCGTATTGTAATCGGGTAAAAATAAAAGTGTTAACATAAGAGTACATATTTTTACTGCTGGCTCCACCCTGCTTGGTACGTGACATTGGCAGGATGCGAACCCGTGATCTCTGAATAAAGTGTCTACTAGCCTAGCCATCTGTCAATATAAACTATATGATCAATGTCCCTATAGTGAACAAGTACAAAGGCCTAACGAATTCAAACGTCAATGATAATGGGAGCAATCACATGATGTGGCAATATTGAGCTGGCGCGCGTTATGAAGATTTGATTACGTTTTACTCATTAACACGGTTTACTGTGAATCGTCGTATTCAGAGTAAAATGTGTGTTTACCTCTGCTGATTATAATTATCACTGCGGTATAGAAAAGGGATATTGAAAGGAAGTATAAAGACGAATGTGTACTTGCTATCGCACTAAAACATAATTTATCCATATCAATTGCGGATAGGTACCTAATATGCGGCATATCTGGCAGGATGTGGTCGCTAAAGCCAGTCGGGACCTATCCATGGAATCCAATACTATCCATCTTTATTATGGTTTAAAAACCACCGAGACTTATCTCCATCTTAGGACAACGCATGAATAACTTGTCGAGTAAGTTGATCGTGTTCAACCACTTTAACCACTTACTTTCAAATAGCTTTTATTTTATAGTTTTTACATAATTAATTATGTTAATTAACAACAGTGGCTAAATTACCAAATGATTTTGAATCGATTTACACTTAGCAAATCGATTCATAATAATGAATTGTGTGACATGTTCGAGGGGCAGGATTTTACATACGGTGTGTTAACATTTTTTTTTTACCAGTTACCTCGTTAATATTTTTTTTCAGATTGATACTTATTATGTGTGGGTGTGGAGTATAAAAATATACTAACAAGGAACAGTTAATACATATTGAGTATGTTCTGTCTGTCCCCAGAAATTAATGGTGAATTCCAAGCTTAGATTTACGAGGATTAATATTGGTATAATTAATTTGTGCTGCGGAGACGAATTCATTTATAATTCAATAGGAGCCGGAGGTGAATAATTACAGCAGAATACACTCTGTCATTGATTGCATGGCTCTGGTGCTGTGGAAACTATGAATTATACCGCCAAAGCTAGACATTCAGGAAGTTATTACTAAAGTTATATTATAATGTTCTTTACTCAGATTTATAAGCCCACTTTTGTTTAAAATATATCCATATACTGGCAAAACTAAAGTAGATAGCCATTGTTACTAAATTATAATATCCCTTTTTTAAATAAAATTAAATTGACAGTATTTTTGAGTTTACCAACATAACAGAGAATTATAAAATTAGACAAATAATAGACGCTACATTAAACAATTTTAAAAGAGCACGTTCGGAAAGGTATATATATGTGACCTGTAACTGGAGACTAGCTAAGCTAAGCTATCTAAGATGTAAGATGATTAGTCTCAGTTCCAGTGATAACACTACCTGTTCTTTCCATGTTTTGAAAGAAATAAGAAGAATAGATGAATCCATGCTGACGGAACAAAAACCAGGCACAGTGTCTACAGGTAATAATTTGAATGAGACCCAATTTGTAATTTTGACTATAATATTTCTTGACTCTCACGTACCATTTGAATCGGGTATATAGGTGTAAAGGGGTTTCGTTAGGCTGTGCACACACATTAGCTACGTGAGCAAGCGAGCAAGACAAACAACATCAATCAAACCGCGCCGACTGCCGACTGCCGACTCTACGGCAAACACTGTTTCGTCTGCGGTGCAACTTGCTATACATAGTGCGTGGGATACACTCACCGTAGAAGGTTCTTAAATGAGCCATCTGCTCATCTACTATTCCGATGAAGCGTAAAGGCCTTAAAGCCACCAACAGAGGTCTATTCAAAAAAAAAACTCACCGTAGAAGACGGAGTCAGCAGCGAAGGGTAAGCAGATATCACGATTGGCTCATGGGAGTTGGAGTAGAGAAAATTTTATATCTTTTAGCTTAGCTGTTCCCACGGCTTCACCCGTGTTAGCAAAAAAAATCCTCTTTTTTAATGTATCCTATGTTACTTCTAGTACCTTCGAGAATATGTGTATAAAGATTAATTATATGACGAAAGGTTAAATAGTTTTTGCGTGAAAGCGATTATTTATTACACATTATAATATTATGTACAACATAATATTATAATGTGTAATTAATACGGGTATAATATCATATTATAAATTTATAATATCATATTATTCAGGTGAATTCACTTGGCCCCGTCGGTCATCGTCGTCATAAACAAATATTAGAGTTACAAAGTATTATAGGCAAAAAAAAAAAAAAACGATGGTACCGTTTAATTTGCTGTGATGATTGTAATGAAGTGTCTCGAGCTGAGGCCTTGTCGGAACATGCATAATATTATAATGATTTGGGCTAATACAAAATAATTAATTCATAATTTAAGTTTCAAGTTTTCTATAATGTAGAATGTGTAAGCTATTAATACGCGTACTCTTAGCTGGTGTATAAACAAAGGTTCCTTTGAGGCAATGATAGTATCTTCGATCAGCGCGTCGTTTGTCAAAGTTCTTGTTTGGTTTAAATTAATTGCCTAAACGAGTAAGAAACATTTAACTTGAAATACGAATTTTAAGTTTTCCACAAAAACTATTACTTAATATTTACTTCATCAACCTGTGACATAAATAGGTGTTTCAACTTTCACCCACCATCAGTATGTCCGCGGTCACGTGGATCTTAAGCCGTTAAACAGATTTTTCTAATTCAAAGCATATTTTAGCGGTAGTTTAAGACATATTTTGTCAAATCACCCGTTCGTTTCACCCGTTAAAGGATCATCCAATGGACTTTTTTCTCTCTGTCCAATTATTTTTGTATTTTAATATTTTACGATTTTAGTTATGAAATTGGAAACATCTAACGTACTCCAATATGATCGGAATCGATCAACGCCACTCAAGAATATTAACAAATAAACTAGAACTAGTCTGAGAAATTCATTCAGATTTTCCAACCTTTTTTTTTTTTCGTTTACGCTGGGAAATGCACTGACGCGTCCCATGGGGGATTGGGTCTGCCCAGGCGGGTATGTGGGACTCGCTGCGCCCGAAAGATGGTAAGTGGATGCAGCTCTTACCACTAAAACCCGGCGAGTGCCACCACTGCCGCCTTTGGTAAGGTGCCCCGGATCTACAAGCAACAGGGCACCTCGGCGGCTAGTCAATCCCTCAGGGGACCGACACCACCTCTACAAAGCGGTTGCCCCGCACCACAGAACAACAACTCCCAACGTCTGGACAGTACGGTGAGGTGAGGTTCAGATCAGATTTTCCAACCTAAGACAATAAGTCTCAGAGTCAATAATTCCACTACATGTCCTCGGTCCGTATCACACTTCACGAAATATTAGGATCGTACCCCAGTCGAAAGTTGTTTAAATGATAAGTTGATAATACTAAAACGTATTTATAGCAGTGTGTCCCAGTAGCAGGTTGTAAATTATAAACTCCAGTCGGCGCGCACATCAAGTTACCGCTGCGCTGCGCTCGGAGTCAATGAAACGAAAGATAGTTGACGGGATACAATAACCAACGCGTGTTAGTTCAGCCCGTATTGATTTGGTGCTTCTAGTCAAATTTCAATAATATTTGACCAGTGGTGCGTTTTGTGGCATGAGTCATGACCCACTTCAGTTCTTGACTAAATCCTCTTCATTTATTTTAGTTTAACTTTATTGCAAAAGCAAGTGTACCAGTACCAGTACAGTACAGGCGGTTGTCATTAATATCGTCAACGCCTTCAGCTGTCTAGAAATTAGTCTTATTGAATCATATAACTCCTGATGCCCATTCAATCTAAGGCACTGTGGATTAATGATATTAATACCTTCCGTTTTTAGCTCGTATTGAGCGAAGTCTAAGGAACTCATATTGTGTTGAAATTGTGAGACTAAAGTAAAAAAAAGTGAAATCTTGTACTCGCTTATTTGTAGCGGAATAAATCTGTTTGGAAGAAACAAGTAACTATTATGCAAACAGCCACGCCGCACAACGCTCGTTCCAACAGTAAAATAATAGTGTCAATGTATTTCAACATTTCAAAGCTATTTTAAACATAATGTTTTTAGTAGCATAAGTGCTGACAGGCAATCGCTTCGAATGGTAGAAAATTAATTCCCAAGATACTGATGTCTTTGAAAGATCCGCAAATGCAATCAACGTCACGGTTTACGGAGTATATATTCGTTAAAGATATATCTTGTTTTTTCTTGTATCTTATATTTTTAAATTACTGAAGCGCGTACGGTTGCGTAGTTGCCGTTCCCGTAGGAAAACGGGGTTAAAATAAAGTCTAGGTATGCTTTCTTCCCTTCCTTTAGTTTAGCTTCCATTATCTAAAAATCGGTTTAGTAAAGTAAAAGTGAAGTATCAGCCCTTTATATCCCACTGCTGGGCACGAGTCTCCTCTTCGAAATCAGGCAAGGAGGGTAATGAGCCATAGTTCACTGATGCGCTGGCCCAGTGCGCGTTGATGAACTTCACATACCTTCAAAGACTTTTAATCTCATAAGGCATGCAGGTTTCCTCACGATGTTTTCCTTCACCAGTGAGCGAACGATAGTCTCGTGTTTGAGATGCACTTGGAAATTTAGAAAACCCCATATAAAGGCACACACGGGGAGTCAGGATCGAACCCGGAACCTCCCGCATATGAGGCCGAGTCTATCCACCACTGGACCATCATCGCTCTCGGTTTAGTAAATTAGGCGCAACTAGGAAATTTGTATTATATATGAATATTAATTAGGATATTCAAAATGTATACTAAAATAATTTAAATATAATTTATAGTGCTATCTCACCGTAACAGGTAGTAACGGAAAATCAGACAATCTTTGTACGAATTGATATATTAATAGTGAGTTGCATACCTTTTTTCGAATTCACAGCACGCTGTTGTCAAGATTAAGTTAAGCTGTTAATGCTGTTAAGATATTTTATCTGTTAGTTTTTATTTTACTCATATTAATGTGTATGTGTAATGTGAAATAAGTGAGAATAAAAAATAAAAAGTATCTATCTGTGAAAAAATGTCAAACATTTTGAAACTATAACAATGTTTGTTGAAATTATATAGGTAGGTATCTCTAATAATACGTATGACAATAAAAGTCGCACCAATGTTACGATATATTTAGCAAATATAAAAGACATCGAAGTCAAAACGTCAAAGACAAAATGTTGTGAGTCGAATAAAAATACCATAAAAGCTGTAAGAAATTCCCTCATAACTTGGCACTTCGCATGCGCGTTCGTTTGCTCGTCGCTGGCTGGAAATTTGCAAACAGTTGCAATACGTACGCGATAGGGCCACTCGCGTCCGCCATTTTTAAATTTACGTTCCCGCGAATTTGAAATAAGAACTTTGAATGATTGTAATTATGAACATGTAATTAGGTTTATTGTAATTTATAATTACTTAATATAATTGACAGACATGTAATGAACAGTGACAATATTAGTGTGGTGGTAAAATTGTGATAATGTGTCCGTTGCATTTTGTATTTATTTTGGGAGTTTCAGTGCTCTTTCGATGTACGGATTCTGTAGGTAAGTTTAGTTTTAAGTTCATTTAAATTTAATAATAATAATTATTATTTTTTTAATAGCTATGTAAACTTTGACGAAGTTTTCGACGATATTTTATTTAAATATACGGTCAGAAATGTATTGTTTTTATTTTTTATTTTCGACTTGGCCTATTATTTAATGTCCACGTGCTTGGTATAAAACGCGGAAAACGAGCATGTAAAACACTTAATAAACTGCGGTAAAAGCCCTAAAGTTCATTCATTTTAATATGTGAATTTTTTGTGAACAGACAGCAATATTATTTCATTATAATAATATGATATTATTTAGAAATGTTACTAATCAAAAAATCTATAAAAACCATAAACCAAACATTTATTCATTAACGTAACATACATGCCAAGTGACAATTATTTTTATGAAGTATATAAACTATTTTAAATTATACAATATGTAAATTATTTTAATTTAAAACTGTTTTCAAAAGATAAATAAAACGGGTGTCTACCAATTTGCCTATTAACACAAAAAAAAAATACATAATAAAATAATAAGATGAAACAATGAAAAGTTTTCTCGACTGTTGGTTTAATTTATCTAAAGCAATCTTCTATTTTTAGATTATAATGACAAAAAAAAATCTTTATCCTTGTGATATGTAACAACAGAAGTGTTTTAACGTAATTTAATTATTTGAAATTGATTGGGATTTTGATTTTAATATAAGCCGCACAGTACGTACATATTTAATTTTAATCCGTAAAACGCTTTTTTCTGTTAAAAAAATGATATTAAAAAGTATTAACTTTTTAATATCATGAAAAAATTCTATATATTATATTATATAATATTATAAATAGACATTTTAAGGGATTATTCACCAATTTAGAGCGATCGGCATATGACCATATTTTCAAATTGATCTCTTTTATAATTTTTTATCGTAAAGGGATAGACTGAATTACATTACTTTATCCTAGTCCTGTGGTAAACGCAAGAACTTACTGTGTTACGTGAGCTAGGAACGAAAATGAATTCAATAATGTATCAGATCAGAGTCGCAATAATAGTTTGACAAAATCAGGTACGACCTCAAGTTTAGATTAAGATCATTGAGTTATGCAGCCCTTCACGGATCCCTTTAAGTATAAAAACACGATTATGATAATAACCATGAATGTTACTTCGGTTTTAGGTGATCCTTTTATCTACTTTAGAGGATAGTACTTGCATATAAAAGTTGAAAATACCGAAATTATTAACACTGCCTTCACAGCGGTTTAGAAGCAATTAACTCGCAATAAGTATATAATTCCGTCCACTGCTGAACATAGGCATAGGGAATCAGCAGTGGACGGATAGAGGCTGATGATGATGATGATGATGAAGTATATAATTATTACAATCACCTATTTAATTGTGTATTTTTTTGTCTATAAATAGTTTACAAAATGATGTGAGCTAGGATTACCTAGGTGTTGAACTTATTGTACTTTAACTTATACAGAAATAAGCCCTTTGTCTCCCCGCGGATTGTTTGTGTTGCTACTTACGTGTTGGGTGGGAAGCTCATTGTGGACGTGTCAGTTCTGACTTGTCACAACAGCACCCACCTCCGGGCTTCCGCAACAGCTTACGTTACTGAGGCATTCAAAATGTACAGATTATTTTATACTTTTATGACATGCATAATACATTACAAATTAGTATTATTAAGATTTTGTAAAATTAAACTGAAAGTTGAAATCGGAACAATAGGACTTGTTGGAATATTCGAAACGTATTATGATAATGATAATAATGTAGTTTATATAGTATGTATGGGGTAGTTTTCTGTGTGTTTGTTTATTACTCGTAAATAAACTCATAAGTGAAGTCGTACAATAATTAACACATTTTTTACTATTTTTTTACAATTAAGTACAAATATTTTTTTGTATAAAACATAAATAAATAGAGCCAGCCTAGTGAAGCCAATTCTATTAAAAATATAATATAGCTCGGATAGACGAAAGTAACGTGGATTTAAAGCTATGATTATCAGCTCAGAACATCAAAAAGTAAATATTAATTCCATCGCTAATCTGGAACTTACTCGCTGAAATTATAGCAATGTATGTGTTATCGGTGAGTGGTAGTAAGTGGCCTAACACACCGTAACAAAACCACGTCTCGGCACTAATCTTACCGTCAATAGCGAAAGTAGCATATAACGTTTAACGAACATTGTACATAAAACCTTTTTGCAGCGAGATATAACGTTAGTACAAATTTTGGGCCAAATATTTTTTATCCCTTATTATGGGATGACATATTCCCCTAGAAACACGTTTCTGTACATTATTGAAAGGGACGAGGATAAATTATTATCCTTGGAATAGTTCAGTCCTAAATAGTATTCTGTGCCGGAGATGTACTAGGGTCTGAGGGTGAGTCGTAAAACTACGGACCGAAGTGTAAGATACGGCAGTTAGTCTCTATACTTAGATCAAGGAGGAGAAAAGTATGTGGATACTCATATAATAATACTGAAAGTAAAATTTCATAAATTAATATTTTAGTTAAGTACCTCATAAAATATACATGCATGGCGTTGTAATATCCCATAAAATCTCCGACAAAAATAATATTTAAAAAACTAATAAAAAAAAACACGCTTTATACATATTTTTAGCTATCATTATTAATTATTTTCTACTTTTTAGTTTGGTATACTCATATAAGCATGTTTTTTAAATTTTTACGTGTGAAAAAATAAATTAATCCTGACGATGCTAATTAGGATATTGAAATAATCTTATTGAATTAGTGTTTTGTCACCGACTCTCGATAAGCTAATTAAAAAATTAGAAAAATGTTAAATTAAGTAAATTAAAAAAATGTAAACATACGAGTATGGTTGAAAATAGCAAGACTAACATCGTTAGCGTCTGAATAGTATGCACAAGATATTGATGAAATCTGGCTGGTGAATGTCAGGTAAAAAGAGTCTGTACTCTGTTACGAATAAACAAACATACATGCAAGTGAAGCTAATGTAAAGCGTGTAAAAGAACATACTAGAACCATTTATATGCTTTACAGCATTATGGTCAGGCTTTAGGGTAAAGTACGTTTTATGTGAGAAATAAATTATCATATTACCATAATATTTTCTTATATGAGGAAATTCCTTCCAGCCAAACGCCAACACAATTACCATCCACAAATGCCTAAGATTATTTTCGATTGATCCTAAGTTATAAGATTAGAATTCCACACCACGTCACAATATTTATTCGAAAACATCAAAGCAAACATTTTTATCGTTTATCTAGAAACTATTTTAGTAATTTTTTGTTACCTAGATACTGAGCATAAAACTTGTGGACAGATGTTATCCATGGCTTTGATCTCGTGGTCTTCGATTTTAATGCAACTACCTTTTATCTAAAAATACTTTTTAACTTAAAAAGTACGATTTTTTAAAAAGGATATTTCATACAAATTCCATTTTCCATTTTACCTGCGTAGCTGAATGGTTTCATTAAAACTTTGTTTAAAAATTTCATGCATAACTTAAGATTAGTCGGTCGTGTATTATTCAGTTTGTCTATTAAACTGATTGTTGCTTTATTTTTAAAGAGCGCTTAGTATGTAGACTATCGTGCTATACTGTAATTATTCAAAGTATTGAAACTATTTAAAACGGGATATTTACCATGTTTTATAGCATTATTTCGCGGAGCTCGATATTTCAATATTGTCTACGAATGTTATGTTCGAGCTCTGCTGCTATAAAACATGGTAAATATCCCGTTTTAAATAGTTTCAATAATGAAAATAACCATGTTTAAAATTCAAAGTATTATTATTAATTTAATTAAAAATAGCCAAGAACAAATTTCAATAGACAAGCTATGTGTTTGTAAATTAAAAATATTTCATAAAAAAATTACCTCTCTCATCTCATAATTATGACTCCAGGTTTCCTATAATATAAAAAAAATTTATAAGAGTGAACAATATATTGCCCAAAATGATTTTTCGTGGCTGATATACCATTCCCTCGAGTATTAAAGTAACAGCGGTGAAACCATTTTCTAATGTCACACACCGTGCAATGCTCGTAGCAGCAGGACGTGCTACAGAGCAATCAACTGATTTTATTAGATTCTGTAACAATTTATCTTAATAATACTATAAATGCGGTAGTTTAGATGTTTGTTATTCAATCATGACAAGACTACCAACGGATTTTGATGACACTTAGCATGTTAGCATATTATTATATACAACACAAAGGCGAAAATCCCGAAAATTTCGACGTTGCGACTAAAATTACGTTTGACCTATTATGTATATAATATTATATACTCTGTGTCCTTTAAAGAACCGTAAACTATGCATCTCATCGTGTGATATCTTTAGAAAAGTTGTTGTGTATGAGCGAAGGTTTCTGAGTTGGTGCGACTAATTTTTGACAGATGGCGCCGCTGTCATTCCAATGAATATCAATAATATATTTTGTTTAATGTCTCTAGATTTATTTTACTTAGGGCCTGTTTCACAATCTCCCGTTAAGTTCCCTATAGGCTATAGGGAACATATTTGACAGATAGAGTATGGAGTATCTGTCAAACATCTGTCAAATATGTTGCCTATAGCCTATAGGGAACTTAACGGGAGATTGTGAAACAGGCCCTTAGTAATTATTTAAAATAATGGCAATTGAAATGACATAATAATTATGTCATTTCGATTGCCTTAATTATATTATGTCAAACGAACAAAATTTATATGATTAACCGAACGCAACAGGTCATTATAGATGTTGTACATAATGAGCTAATTTTGTCATAATATTAGTAAGAAAAAATATGCAATTATTTGTTTGTTTTTTATCTCAATCTACCAAGGAAATACTAACGCTACTTATTCTAGCTCCACGCGGGTGAAGCCGCATACAACAGCTAGTGGTTTTTAAATGATCAACAAATTTTGTTACATGCCCAAAATTTTGGACACGATGGAAATAGTAAAATAATTAACCGCGATAAAATTCACAGATAAACATTTTAATACATTACAAAAATCTACGACCAAGCTACTAAGATAGGATACAATAATATGAAACGACAGAAAAATAGAAATACTCATAATATGTTGTAGAAAATTAAATACACGATCAAGTAAAAGAATGAAGTAATTTCAGCGCTGAGTCCTGAAATGCATTTAAAGAGGAAGTTGTTTTAATGCTAACCGACAGACAGTCTTTGGCAACGCCTTGTAATACCTCATCTTAACACTCAAGTTTCCAAAGTGGACAAAAATTCTATAACTTCATTTAAGATTAAACGGTGGATTATTACCACTACAGTGTCATCAAAATCGGTGATCTGATGACGACTTTGTCGAAACCGGTCGTTTAATGTGTAATAGTAATAATATTATAACATAAAATAAATAGAGTAAAAAAAGTTTTCATTGTAGTGTGTTGTCCTTTCGTCGTCACACACAAACTCGTGCAAACTATTCAGTTTAGAAAAAAATGATAGTAAGAACTCAATATCATTTTTGAAGACCTATCTATACCTAGATAAACCCATAAGGGTTTGATGAAAAAAACAATTTTGAGCTTCAGTTATAAGTTTATGTATTGAGGAATCCCCAACATTTTTTTTCTATTTTTGTGTAAAAATCTTAATGCGGTTCGCAGAATACATCTACTTACAAAGTTTTAATAGTATAGTTCTTATAATTTCGACAGACAGACAGAACGAAGGCGAATCCATAAAGGTTCCGCCTTTTGCCATTTTAGCTACCGAACCCAAAAAAAAGAAGTATTCTTCTGAGAATATAATATGATATAAAAATTATAATTAAATGCCAACTTTTCATAAATTTAACTGCATACATTTTCCACAGAAACATAACATACAGTATAAAATCAGCGTAGTGTCGAGAACGAGCCGCGCGACTCGCCCTAATGTCCCGTTACAGTCAAAGTAAATAGACATTTCGAAATCTAGATTTTTCTAAACACTTCCTGGGCTAAATAAACAGTATATTAACACTTAACTACCAACAAATCTTGAAGATCTCCCATAAAGATTCTATTACGCGAGTTCCGCTAACCCTCCTGAGAGCCATTACTTCCTATAAGGTATCGTGCTAAGTGGCTGTTTTGCTTTTACGGGATTTTTATATTTTATATAATGAAGGTGAGAAAAAGGCTAACCTTACTTTGTGGCTGTTAATAGCGAATATTATCGTCAGGTCAGCTTGGAGCTTAGATGACAAAATATGATGAAAAGTTAAGTTGGTTTTTACGTCTAGTCGAGACTTGGCTACTGATTTGTCGCTGCCAATAGTTATATTATGTGTCATAAGAACGATGGTTTTGGAATGTTGTATATTATATAAAATGATTTATATGTGAATCACTCTAATATAAAAAAAAAATTAAAGTCCATCTTAAGATATTCGGTTCTATTTTTATTTTCCAATAGATATTCTTATGATTTATTTAAAAATTTAAACAAATATTTACAACGAATCAAAGACTAAATAAATATTTTATTGATGAAAGAAAAGTAGAAACTTGTGAGTTATCTAGAAGTTTCCTCGCTAATTAATAAGAATACCTGAGTTTTATGCAACAAATACCTGATGAATACCGTTTCGTAATAGATCTACAAGTTACTTTTGTTTCTTCAACGGCGCTACTTTCTGATACATTATAATCAATGAACAACTTCGACCTACTTGCAGCCAACTAAATAACGTGAGCGTAAACTGTTTAGATCAATATTATTATTGAAGTTACTACACAGGGTTTATATAAGTGGAAGGGGGGCCATGTTCAACAGTCAATATGTTTGCGTGTAGTTAGGAACAGGGTGAAGTTACCATATTAGTTATATTATCCTACTATGCACACTTATACAATATTTGTTGATTTAAACAGCTTTTGGCACGCCTCTTTTCTAATGCTATAATTTTAAATGGCACGACGCTACGTGTCGTCCACTACGCCTCAGCTTTCGAATCCTTTTGCATACAAGAATAAGAAAACTGCAAAATAATTTATTTCGTCAGTTTTTTTACACATACATTAAATTACATAAGCGTCAACCTTTTCTATTAAGCACAAGAAGCACCTGTGTCAGAGAAGAACAACATTTCTCAACACACATTATGCAACAATGAAATACTAAAAATAATAAACTATAGGCAAGAAATGGCAAATATCTTTATTTTATTTCACATTTTGTTATAGATTTTAATATTGAATGCAATATTAAGATTTTACATTTGCCTGGCTCCCCGTGATACCTAACGTTTCTTAGATAAAATTTGCTTCGAGTACAATAAATATGTTTCTTCGGGATTTTGTTGCGCCACTTCAGGCATTTTTGAGTAGTATCTATTTAAAAGCGCGGATTTTTATCCTAATTAAATCAAAACGTTTGAATTTGGAATTTTTAATTTTAAACACACGCTGTTCAAAATTCAAAGGTATACAATTTACATTGGTTTTATCGTTATGATTGTTGTATGTAACGGAAACAGAAAACCTAAATATGGACAACAGCTGACTGTCGCAGCAACGCAAATTCACGAAGAAAGTATATTAAAACATTTATTACATTTCAGTATATTATGTATAAAACTGAATGCGATGTGAATTATAAATACTCTTTGGAAACTAGGATACAATATTTAAATAATAATGGTAAGGTTATTAATATTTAAATAATAATTTAGAACACTACAAATAAAATTTAAATTTTATTTTAAGCGCGATTCATTTTTCAAGTTTATGATTTGGGAATAAAACCCTTTGGCACTTAAGAGCAATGAATATTATTGAAATTGTATAAAGGTTGCGCTCTCCCAAAGAGTCCCAAATGAGAATGCAATTAAGTGTACTAACAAAGTTACTTTATTGAATAGTAAACCCAAGAGAACATTACACAATGTATGATATACCCTATATAAATGTGACAACAAAGCAATAGCGTGATTCAGTCTAGAGACAATTTTGTAAAAGTGACATCTAGTGGAGTCTTTTGGAACTTGAATAACCTTAAACATATCGCCCACCAAGAACAACTGTTTTGTTCTTAACTAAAGTGTCACAACGGTCTTTACATACATCGACTGTTTCAATAGCTACAAACTACACACAACAACTTTAAATGGACTGTATAAAAATAGCAAAAAAAAACACAAAACATAACTTCTCACGTACTTTTGAGAATTTTAACATAAATTCTATTATAAATCAACAATAACCTTAAATCTAATCAGTCACAGGCAAAACACATAGCTTAGATACAGGGCGTTTACATAACGCGCCATTACATTTCAGAGTCACAACTCGTGTAGCCTTATCCAAACCAGGATGTTTCTCTACTATTCTACCTAACAACCAGCGTGCAGGAGGCAGGTTATCCTCTTTTATTAACACGATGTCTCCAATATTTGGTTCTGGTACAAGATTGTTCCACTTGTACCTCTGCATCAAATGAACCAAATATTCTTCTGACCATCGCCGCCAAAACCCTTGCATTAAGCGCTGTGAAAATTGCCAACGCTTTAAAGAACTTAAATTGCTATTTTCGTAATTGCGGTCAGGCACTGTTATCAGAGGCTCGCCGATGAGAAAATGACCTGGTGTTAAAGGACTGGGTTCGTTGGGACTGTCAGGCATCATTGACAACGGACGTGAGTTTAAACATGCTTCAACTTGAATCAACACAGTGGACATTTCTTCATAGGTAAGAGTCGAGTTCCCTATTACCCGTTTTAAATGAAACTTGGTGGACTTCACACCTGCTTCCCATAGCCCACCAAAGTTTGGCGCGTGAGGTGGAATGAAATGCCACTTCGTTCCGTTGTTTCCCAACCACTCTCGAATATCTACAGCCACAGATGACCTTTCTGCGGCGACGAGGTGACATAGCTCTTTGGCGGCACCGACAAAATTAGTGCCGTTGTCGCTCCAAATGTCACTAACTAAGCCTCTACGACCCACAAACCTTCTGAAACCTGCAATAAAGCCTTGAGCCGTCAAATCACTAATGGCCTCCAGGTGTATAGCTTTAGAAACCATACAAATGAAAAGACAAATATATCCCTTGTACGACTTATAGCCCCGACCCTTGGATGTTCGGATGTTGATAGGGCCTGCAAAGTCGACCCCACTATGCCGAAATGGTCTTGCTGGTGTCACTCTGCTTGACGGTAACTGACCCATTAACTGGGTTTGAGCAACTATTGAGTACCGTCTGCAAGTGACACATTTGCGTACAAAAGCCTTAACCAGCGGTTTGGCTGAAATCACCCAATACTTGGTACGCAAATGATTTAAGACCAAGGTGGGCCCTCCGTGCAGGGTCTTCTTATGTGAATCACTAATCACCAAGTTCGTAAAATGATTTTTTTGTGGTAGAATTATAGGATGTGTTAGGTCTTCATCCAAGCGTGAGTTTTGAATACGTCCACCAACACGTAAAATGCCATCACTATCTAACAGTGGGCAAAGACACTTTAACTTGCTTTTGGCTTTGACTGGACTTCCCTTTCTCACATCATTAATTTCTTCCTTGAACTCTTGCATTTGAACGTATCTAATACACACTTTTGTTGCTTCTTCTATCTCGTCTTTTGTTAAATAAACTTCATAATTTTTACTTTGATCTTCTAGTTTCCTCCATTGCAAAACCCTCCTACAATACGCAACAACTCTCACTAATTTCTGCAATGTGGAATATTTCGTCCACAGGGGATCTTCCAGCGTCTTTTCAGTACCTATGTAAGCCTTGACCGATCGCTGTTCCATATTTGTGGATATGGCTTTTGGCCTAGTATACTCTATCACATCGTCTCTTAGCCATGATGGTCCCTGGGACCACAGAACACTGCAAGATAGCTCGTGCGGAGTTAGCCCCCGTGTAGCAATATCTGCTGGATTTTCAGAGGACTGGACGTGAGCCCAGTGAGAGTTATCAAGTTGCGAGAGAATAGCAGAAACTCTGTTGGCAACAAAAGTGGTCCAGCGGCTAGGATGGCTGCTGAGCCAAGCTAAAACTACGGAAGAATCCGTCCAAACATGAAGATGATCATGTGGTATCTTCATCACTACTGACACTTCGGATATAAGATCGCTCAGTAGAGCGGCTCCCATTAGCTCAAGTCTGGGAATCGACTGTTGTTTAACTGGAGAAACCTTTGTTCGTGCTGTGATCAGACTTGTGGTAATAGAATTGTCAGCTTTGATCACCCTGACATACACAACTGCAGCATAAGCAGCAACAGAGGCGTCTGAAAACCCGTGCAACTCTACACACAAATTGTCCGATGAAGTATGCACCCACCTTGGAATACTGAATTTACTCGTCTGTTCAAGGTTCTGTCGGTAAGTTTTCCACTCCGTCATTAGATCGACCGGTAGTTCATCGTCCCAACCTATTCCCGAAAGCCAAAGCTTTTGAATAAATATTTTGGATGTCACAACAGCCGGTGCTGCCCATCCCAACGGGTCAAATAGGCGGGCGATGTCCGAAATGACACGCCGCTTAGTAATAGGAGTCAGTTGTGACGAGAGATTTACTGAATACCTAAACTTATCACAGTCACGATCCCATGATATTCCTAAAATTTTTATGATCTCATCTATCTTAATTTCCTTTTCCTTGATTTCTTCATCTTGATCCTTTCCATCCTCTATCATTAACTTGTTCAATTTTTTACAGCTACTTACCCATTTCTGCAATTCAAAGCCACCTTTTGTAAGTACCTCTGTTATTTTTCTTTTCAGCCTTAATCCTTCTTCAATTGTTTGGCACCCTGTCATCAAATCATCAACATAAAACTCATTTTTTATTTTTTCTACTATTTCAGGACAATTTGAGCACCCGTCAATAGCTGCCTGCTGCAACGTCTTTACTGCGAGGTATGGAGCTGCCGACGTTCCAAAAGTAACTCTCAACACGCGAAATTCTTGAATTTTATTCGTGGGATCATCGCGCCATAGTACTCTTTGAAAATCCGCATGTTGAGGTGTAACCTTGACTTGCCTGTACATTTTTACTATATCAGCACATATGCTGATGGGATACAGCCTCCACTTCATAATTAAGTGTCGCAGTGGTGGCTGCAATGTTGGACCAACCAGAAGATCGTCGTTCAGAGAGACATTATTCAAACCCTTCATGGAAGCGTCGAAGACAATTCGAACCTTGGTAGTCGACTTGTCCTCGCGCACGACAGCGTGATGGGGTAAATAGACTGATGTAGCTCTTCGGAGATCAACACCATGTACGCGTTCGATGTGACCAAGGTCAATGTACTCATGAAACACCTCGGAGTATCGCTTCTTCACTTCTGGTTGCTTCTTGAATTTATTTTCAAGAAGCTGGAATCTTTTTATTGCCAGGTCTCTGGAACTGCCATACTGACATTGTGGATCGTCATTGCGAAATGGAAGATGAACAACGTATCTACCATCGTCATCCTTGTAAGTGGTTTGAGTGTAGATATCCTCGCATCGTTGTTCGTCTTCGGAAAGGATCTTTCGTGATCCAGGAATGACAGATTCTATCTCCCAAAACTGCTTAAGCAGTGCGTTATCATCAACCTGATCGGAATTGCTAATAATGGTGTGATGACAATGAATGTTCGCATCTGCTGTTGATGGAACTTGACCAAATAAGATCCAACCAAAGGCTGTGTTTTGAGCAACTGGAAAGCCTTGAGGACCTTGGGTCAACCCCTCTCTTATTACCTGGCCATACACTTCAGCGCCACGCAAGATATCAATCTTGTTTGGTGTGTGATATTCTGGGTCAGCTAAAGTGAACTGTATCTCGGGCCAGTTGAATTTAGCAAGTTTCTCAGAAGGTAAGAGCGATGTTATGGTACCTAACACGAACGCTTCTACTTGAACAATGAAAGTGGGATCCAAGCGGGATTGAATAGTCACAGTGACTGTAGATCTAGAAGAGACACTGCTCTGCTCACCACCTATACCTGAAATTACCGTTTTGGCCGCTGTTTTCTTAAGTCCAAGCAGTTGTACTGTTGATTCGGTTATGAATGATGCCTGGGATCCCTGATCCAATAACACCCTCAACAGTTGAGTAGACCCATATCTTGTCTGTGCTTCGACAAGAGCTGTGGCCAACAAAACTTGTGTAGGTACTGACCTCTGAGAAAAATGTGATGCTATGTTGGATGAAGATGATGCGCCCTCTGATAACGTTGCCTGAATAGCAGACACCGTTGATTTAACTTCAGCCGTTGAATTTGAGTTTTCCTTTGAGACGGCAGAGTTTGGAACTGTTTTGGGATGCAAAAGCGAATGATGTTTTCGCTTGCAAACGCGACAAAAAGAATTCTGACGACAAAACTTGATGGAGTGACCTAAACCTAAACAGTTAAAACATAAACCATTGGTTTGAACAAAGTTATGACGAGACTCGTAACTCTGTTTGGCAAATTGCTTACAATTCGCAATCTTGTGGTTTTCGTTGCAATAAGAGCATATTACATTTATATTGTTGTCGGCGCTAACTATGTGATGAACCTTTGGCTTATTCAATGACGATCTAAATCTGCTATCTTTAGAATCTAAGAATTCAAGTGCCCGCGATCTGGCTTCTAAAAACTCTTTGAATTCTACAAGTGTGGGTAGCTTATCATGTGAGCTGATTTTTGTTTCCCATTGCTTCCGGGACTCAACATCTAATTTTAGGCTCACAATGTGAATAACAATGATGTCCCACGACTGAACCTCAACACCTATATTCTTAAGCCCATTCAAACACTCCATTGTGGTGTCTAACAGACTTTTGATCGCACTTGAATTTTCCGATATAGTAGGTTGGCTCATTAACCTCTTTAATAAACAATTGGATATAAATCGTTTATTGTCAAACCTACTACTGAGGATCGACCAACACTCATCATAGTTAGCTGAAGTTATAGGAATATTCCGGACTAGCTGTTCAGCTTCGCCAGACAACAAACCTTTCAAATAGTGCATCTTTTGTACCTTATCTAAACTTTCATTACTATGAATTAATGACACAAACAAATCTTTAAAAGTTGGCCATTGGGTATAGTTACCGTTGAACGTGGGAATTGATATTTTCGGTAACTTAATGCTATCAGTTTTACATTTTATCGTTTTTTCAGAACTTGCTGAAGGCAATACTTTTTTATCAAACATAGCTATGACTCCTTTTAACTCACTTTTATAATTAATGTATATTTCTTCACATGTATCATACAACTCATTTTCAAAATATTTATCATCCATATTTAACTCTGTTACTTTTTGCACAATGTCTTCATGAACCTTTACAAAACTATTCCAAGCCTTTTCTAGAGACTCTAATCTAACCTCCGCATATAAAAGAGTAATGCGGTCCTTAGGTGACTTTTTAAAGTTTACTCTTGACTTCTCTATACGTTGCTTGGTATCGTTTTGCAATTTGTACAAAGATTCCATATTGCAAAAAATTCTAAGTCCAAAAATGTGTTAAAAATTTTACAAGTGTTTGAAGTTAATACAAAATTTAAAAATCGGGCATAGGTTCCCCGTCTCAACAGAGATTGGATAACTTACAACTAACACGCACACTAATAATACAAGTTCTAAATTACAAAATTTTCTAAGTCTAATAATTATAATCAGTTAATGTTAAAGTCCAAATCTCTATAATGTTCTTGCTTTAAAATTCACCACAGCTCAACACTTTAAAGTTATCAAGAAAAGTACTCACGATTGCACTGCACAAACCACAAGTAGCTCCATCTAGTGAAATCCTTGTCTCCGATGCTTCCAACTGCAGTGGCGCCCTCTTGCGCTTCTGCAATACACCTCGGCCTCGTGCGGACTGCTCACTTCACCTTGCACCGACTGGAGCGTGTGTACCAACACACGATTCCCGCCTCAGTGTGGGGGGTAGGGGCGTTCAGTAGCGATCCACTACTATTCTCCCAGCCCAATGACGTCGAAGACAAAAACGCTTAGAGACTCCTTCCGAGTACTCCAAAACAAGGACAAATTAAATCCGCTCGTATGGACCAATGAATAAAGGTTGCGCTCTCCCAAAGAGTCCCAAATGAGAATGCAATTAAGTGTACTAACAAAGTTACTTTATTGAATAGTAAACCCAAGAGAACATTACACAATGTATGATATACCCTATATAAATGTGACAACAAAGCAATAGCGTGATTCAGTCTAGAGACAATTTTGTAAAAGTGACATCTAGTGGAGTCTTTTGGAACTTGAATAACCTTAAACAGAAATCTACAGATATTTTATCTATTTTTATATTATAAAGCTTGTTTTGCTCAAGGTCTTATAACTAATAATAGACCAGTTAAAAAATCTTTTTGAATGCATAATTTTTTATGGTGGTTACTGAAAAGAGACTTCTTTTTATTTATATAACATCTGGTATAGATAACAACATCAAATATAAAAAGAGCTTTCAAATGCTCTATTTTCATCGTATCTCAAGGATATCAAATAAAAAACATAAGGAGATACAAAAATATATTTAAAGTAGCTAACGTTATTATTATTTGTTCATACATGAAAGGTCTGCCGATATCGGGCTCCGAACTATTTAATGTAAGGGTTGAATGTATCAGATACCATTTTTATTGGAATATTTTCTCCTCAACGACACTCGCTAGAATGAATTTGAATATCTTCTTTTATCGCTTAGAATATTATACGTTATAAATGTTGGCTGTTTGCCTTTATTAATATTTTAGACTTGTCCCCCCGAGGATCTGCGGTCAGGGTTATGGTATCTTGTACATACATACATATTATATCCTTATCGGAAGTTATGTACAGTTTGAAGCTTCTCGGTTAGTTTCGCAAAAGTATTAACCAACTGCTAAGTATTGATATTCCTTAAATAGCTGGACTGAATATATTATGTAAATCAAGTAAAGAATATACAGAACGAGATGGCTAAACGAAATGCTAATTATAGACGGACGGACTGAATTGTGAATCTAAACTATTGTTGAATTTATTTTAACACGCACAAACATTTTCGACAGGTTCGACGGAGACTGTAAGCCTCCCGTAGCTACAGCGAAAATAAGTTCTACTATAATATTAAATCCTTTTATATATTATAGTAGTACTTATTTTAAAACAAGACTTTCATTTACACGCTGCATAAATTATAACTTCTTTATTCCCCCTTCTCACTCAGCCATGTGTCAAGGTTGGTAACATCTGGGCGATTGTAACGACGTTTTGAAATAGAAAATTCTGGAAATTCCCAAAATCCACAAAACTTTGACGCGGCGTGTTCGGTGAAATGGGACGTGTACATACGAAATTGCGTGGATGTTCGCTACGATAAAGTTATCGCGTGTTCGCGTCAACTTTCACACAAACGCTCAAACATACAATTTAAGATCTGTGTTAATTTTTGTTTATATTAATTATTGGAGAAGTCAATGTGAGATTTTAAATTAACATGGTTATTTTCATAATTCAAACTTTTTAAAACGGCATATTTAACATGTTTATATAACACTTAAAAACATGGTCAATATCCCGTTTTAAATATTTTAAACAATGAAGTCGATGTGAGTTTACATTTTCAAAATAATTTTTAAAGCAAAGTTTCTACATTGCCATTCGGGTCGCATAAAGTCGCTCCCCGCGCGTCTTCTCTAATCTCTACTTTTGCTAAGCGTCAGGTTCTATCGTTACAAGAGAGCGTAATTAGATCAGTAATCTATTTCTTATTAGAGCTCTATAAAGCTGCTTTTATAATAAAACCATAGCTCTGGTAAAAATTACAATAAATAATTAATTATTAGTTATATGAGTAAAATAATGGTATTAACGTCACCTACGATCGTGTAAGGCAATTCATCTTTCCCTTCCTCTTCTGTGGTGAAAATCCAAGTCTTCATGCTTTAACAACTTTGAAGCTCTTCTTTCCGAAAGACCAAAGGATTCCAAATATGTATTAATCACGTCATAATTCTAACGAGTCTGACTGAGTCATTCATTCAACCGCAAGTAAAGCTTTTATAATAGAAGAGATGAGGTAGAGCTACATGATCACGAGCGACCATGATAATATAGTTTATAATAAAAGAGAGAATTTAGCCACCATTAATACTTTGTTATATTTTATTACATTAAAACATCGCTGCGTATTATCCTGGCTACTGAGCCGAAAAATTAGAAATCGTAATATAGCACGCCGCTAATAACATCTTTCACACGAACTTAGTGAATTTGGCCCGGCGATATATTTTCTTTTGTTGAACACAACGACCGATACTCCTGGTTATGCCAAAGGGGATAATATTTTTATTCCACTTTAGATTCCATCGATAAAACACAATAGAATAATATCAGTGGTGTTTATGAGAAAATGTTAGGCTACTCTAAATAATTCTGTCAACTAGTTATCATTCTTGAAGTCGTTATCGACGAAGGATGGAATTTTTTGATAAACTTCGCTCGGTTTACTGTAATGGTATCCACGAGAAATTCAAGAGTGAATTTACTCAGCGCGTCATATTATTACGTTTGTGATAACGGAGATGCAACGTATCTTCTAGTTCGTTATCGATTTATTCACAACAAGTCTCACTGTGGTTTCATCTGGTATACAATTGCAAAAGAGTTTTTTTTTCTGAAATGAATGCTTATACGAGTATAATATAATGTTCACTAGTTAGAAACTCATGTAGTTTTCAGGCGTAAAATTTCGCTCATTATAATAAAACAACCTTTGAGGATTTTATCGCTTACAGATAGATATTTTGGATAAGCACGTCGGATGAACGAACCTTTAAAAATACTCGTCTCGCAACTACAATGTGTTGGAGGTCTTTCGAATATTGTCTAGAGATTTGATTGATCTTATTAGATTTATGTAGACAGATTTTAACATCCATAAATCAAACCAAATCAAATCAAAAATATCTTTGTTACGTAGGTACAACTTGTATATTTGAAATTATTCAAAAAAAAGAAATCTTGAAAATAAAAATATTAGGTCCTTATAAATACCCTCATTAGTATGCATCTAACACATAAATCAAGAATACCGTCAAACACACTTCTATCGGAACTAAGTATAACAAAATGTTTTCCTCGTAATATTTTCATAATTATGAGTTACCATCGCGGGCTCTGATATTCTCAAGTTTCGTTACTTGGGAACAAAAATGTTATATATTCACGGGTTCGTATCCAAGTAATGAACTTCAAACTTTACAAGTCAAACTTTTATTTTTCCCGATGCTACGTTTTACGAGAGGAATATTCAATTCGGTGAAGTTGATTTAATCAAAGAAAAAAAGGATCGGCATAGCCGGAGCTTTGAATACACAAGCACTGGGAATATGAATCAGATTGTGCTTCACTAAATAATCAATTACAGTACTTTGAATTGTTCTTTAAAACGACTTTATTAAAATTTCAAATTTCGAGTTTTTGCGCGTCATTTGTTGGTCGCAACTTTTCAATGTATCGCGTGTGATGTGTAATAAAGTTTCCCTATTTCTCGCGATAGCCCCGCTAGCACCGACACGTACTTGGGCTACCGTACACGTTGGGCTACGACCCAAGATAACGACGATCAATGGCCTGCAGTGGTATCCTCTAAGAGTCATTTTCTAGGCTGTGCGCCGCGACGAGAGGTCGCGCCCACAGCGTTGACGGCGCTAGGGTGTTGTGGCTTGACAAGCTTAGTGAATACCAGGTTCATTTCACAGCGCTGTCACAGCGTCACGACAGCTGTGACAGCGCTGTGTTCCTTACAGTATAGCACTGTTGTGCGGGCTAGTCCGAGATGAAGTGGTTAAACTTCATGGGTGACGTTAACCATTCCAGATGATTTGTCATTTAGATCAACTTACTAAAATGAGAGAAGCTTTGAGTAAGTTCTAGAATATTTGTGTAAAAATGTAAGTGGATGAAACAAAAAAAAATTCGATACTTTGTTTTACTACAAAAAAAAAACATCAATTCCTAATATCATCAAATATAAATAAAAGCTATATTTTAATTATCCGGAGAGCTTTTCAGTCAAAATATGATTTAAAATAAAATGAAAATGTGTTTTATTTTTTATCGAAAATAATATTACCTTCATCAATAAATGCATATTACTAAAAAGTAAAAACAAAAATTGAATGTGTCAATTAAGCGTTTGAGTATTTCGTATTGATGGCGGAAGTGCAATCAGTTGGTAATATATTTAATAAAGCCACAAACAACATCAACTGTTTTTGTTCCCACATCGAGTCCGCCATTTCATGGGATATTCGATAAATATGCATTACAAGCTAGTTCACATGTTGAGTTACATTTTATTGTTGTGGATATTTCAATATTAGATGTTAATTAATGATTTTATCTTGATCGGTTCTTAATTTTTTAATAAGATATAATAATAATATTATTATTCATTTTTTTACTTTTTATTTATTACTTGACTTTTATCAAACACACATTCATTAGAAGCAGCGACGATGCTCCAACGGGTATAGGCTCTCTCTCTTGAGTGAAAGGTCTAAGTTCAAACCTGGCCCCTTGTGGTGCCTTGGAATGGGTATTTATAAATTTCTAAGTGTTTCTGAACCACATCTCTCACTCACCGGGGAAAGAAAACATCGTAGGGTAGCCTGCATACCTGATGAGATTAAAATACTTTGAAGGTGGGAAAGTTCGCTAGCCCGCATTGGGCCAGCATACCGGTGGCTCAATAACCTCCTCACCTGATTTAGAGTAGTGTGTGTGCCTAACAGCGGAACACAATATAAAGGTTGCCTATTTCGGTTTTTGAAGTTAAAATGTGGCACGTTGAGTTTTTTTTGGACGGGGAAAATATTATAAGTTTGCGACACCGACAAGCTAGTAAGAGGTAGTGCTATGCTGCTTTTGCAGCCGAATTAGGCCGATTCGGGATCGGGGAGGAACCTCTCGCTCACATAACATCGATAAAGTGACAGCTAAGCTGTCGCGTTTCTTGCGGTTTGTGAGTACCCAGTGGTCCGTTGGGGGGATAGGGTAAAGGAGGGCAACGCATCTGCATTACCTTTGGGAGTCGGTAGTGACCATAAGGCTCCGACTGCTCTGTTACCTTTTTATGACATATATAAGTGTTAATGTACCAGTTTGACTTCTATATTTTAAGTTATAAGTTTTCACTTCTTTCGACAGTCCTTATGGCTACCTACTACTGCGGTTGAGCAAAACTTAAACTTTTAGAAGTGATACAATGAAGGAAGAAGATAATCCTCCCCGATACTTCTACATGCTAATATTTGAGATGATTCAAGTTCCCAATTTTTGTATAGCAAGGTACGCCATTTAGTTATCTAACCACTGTCGGTAGTAACCGATTACTTTATAATATACTATGGTATATAGTAGTAGTATACATACTAATATATACTACAAAAGTGTATTATTATAAAACATTATAAAGTGTTTATCCTCTATCGTTTATTACATACTACCAGCGATCCGCGGCTTTACCCGCGTACTTCCTGTTCCCGTGGAAGTTTTTGGATAAATTATAGCATATTATATCTTATTTAGTAGACTATATTTTTTGAAATTTCATCAATATCCATTCAGTATTTTTTGCGTGAAAAGTGTAAAATAAACATCGATACACTATCTATACATTTTTAAAACTTTCACATTTATAATATTAATAAGATTTTAAAATCTTCAGTCCATAACAAATTATTCATAATAACCCCTTCATCACCAGACTCTCAGTAGACTTATTAACTATCAAACCATCGTCGAGAATAATCACTTCATTACAGAATCAAACCACAAAGATTCGAGAATTCTCGTTATTAATCTAAGCGGACAGAACCAAGCTTACTTTTTTCGAAAACTGATTAACTTGCTTTTCATCAGATATTTTTGGCCTAGACCTAATTAAAAAAGTAATTTTTCGTGTGTGGCAATAATTGGTCTCTTAAATAAAAATTATTATTATAGTTTACTACTTTACTGGATTGACTCAATAAGTCGCGACAATTTTTGTTGTTGCGAAAATGTTTTTGTTGATAATAAAATTTTCTTGAGAGAACATTAAGTTCGTAATATTTCTGTTTTCGTCTCAACATTCGGTCACAAAAATAAGACAGCCAACAGATGCTGCCTCGAGAATAATTTATTTCAGTTATCTTTAGTGTCATGTCGGGGATGCTAGGAGACAGTGGGTACGGGCTACACACAAATTGTTTCGGTACAAAGATATCACAACTTGAACACGAGACATAAATGTAAACGGCTGTAGCCCGAATGGATTAAGTTGTTTGTGAAACACTCTCTTGCAAAAAGCTGTTAAATAATTAGAATGTCATTTATGATAGATTTTTATTATAAAATTAATTCAGATAATTTTTCGATTTCGATTTAATTGATCGACATAATATGAGTACGAATGTTTTAGCAAATACGATTTAAATAAATCTCAAATGGTGTTTATAAAACACATTTTAAGCAGTTTGTTATTATATGATTTTCAAATTCTAATTTCTTTATTCAAGACTACACTGGTCCATGAGTTAGGAGTATATGTTTAATAAATCTAAAAACTTTGGGGTTAATAATATCATCTTATTTATTATAATAAATATATTATATTATACTATTGTCATGCACCCACAGATAGAACTACGCGGGACGAGATCTAGACGAGGAACTGTTCTCATGTTCATTCATTATCCTCACGTAGTTCCTCAGTATGGGTGCATGCAGGTCATCTGCTACAGTCCTCAGGATGCTGTTGTCGCTCTCCCGCACGCGGTTCATAATTGAAGCTGCTTTTTTGCGTAAGAGTGCCCGAAACCCGTTTGTTCTGGCCTGCGCAAACATCTCGGACGCACTGCAGAAACGGGGATGTTTCAACAGCATCCTGAAGATATTATTATATTGGATGCGAAGGGCGCTTAGCGATCCTTTAGTCGTTTTAGTCGTAGTTTAGATTTGATTACAAAAAAAAGTTACTAACATTTAATATCAAAAATGTTTTAATAGTCACTGTAAATGGTAATATTTTGTACGAGCTTACAGTAATGAATACAGGAATGAGGAAAGGTTAAATACATTTCGTCAACATAATTTCCGTAATAATTATATAATAATAATAACACAAAGCGACGAAGAGACTCGTGTATGGTTGACTTCGACGTTTATGTAAACCTCATAAAGAATAATATTTTACGGTAATTGTATCATATTATGTATTATTCATATAAATTATACAAAGTATATTTTGCTACATACACATGTTAATATGTTGGCGGGCTTACAACAGACGCATATTTTATTTGGGCCTATCAACAAGGCGTCGAAGATTAATACATATTAATGAACTGCGGCGCGAATCTTATCAAAAAGATTAAGGATGAGTCGGGAGATATTTATTGGACGACATTGTTTATGAAAGGACACTGAAAATAGGATGTACAGAATTTCCCCACCATGGTTCAAGCCTTGTCGTGGCAGTGGGGCTCAGTAGCCTATAGGTGACCCCAACACCTTGGGCGAAGCTAATTGAGCCAAGGGGGCTCTTTGTACCCCTCTTATAAGAAGAGGGGGCAAAAGAGCAGGGGGCAAGGGCCGAGGATGGGAACCTCGCCTCATTGTACTGTCATGACGGTGGGAGGGGTTGTTCTGTGGTGCTGGGCAACCCGTCTGTGGAGGTGGCGTTGGCCCCCTAAGAGGACTGACTGGCCGTCGAGGTGCCCTGTGCTAGTAGATCCGGGGCGCCTCACCAAAGGCGGCATTCGTGGCGCTCGCCGGGTTTTAGTGGGTAGAGCTGCGTCCACTTACCAGCTTTCGAAAGAAAAAAAAAGGAAAAAAAGGAAAAAAAGGATGTAAATAATTTACAGATTTATAGATATATACTCGTAGTACCTAGACTATGAGGAGTCCATCTAACTGTGCTTATGTGACGATCATCTAGAATCTAGATGCAGTATCAAAGATGCGCGAGATGTGCCGTCTTGGCGTTCATTGCAGGCTACGTTTATTATTTTATGATGATGTTATCGACAATGATTTTTCCGAGCTCGTTTGAATTCTTAAGAAGTCGAATGATTTTTAAGTTAAATTTAGCCAGCCCTTAGTTCATCCATATAATGTACGCGGGTGCTCAAACTTAGCTTCGCCTCGTGCAGTTTTACATTAATACCGAGCTCTGGGAAGGATTTTGTTATATTTCATAATTTTAGTTTCATTTTATTACTATGATAATATTTAATTCAGTTACGTTACATTAGGAGAACTGCTAGCGCGCGTGTGTGCATGTATTTTAATGTTTTGTTTTATAATTAATGTTAATATTTATATTATAAAGCCGTAAAGCTTGTGAGTTTGTCAACGTGTGGTTGTAGAGGTCTCTAGATCTACTAAACAGATTTGATTTTTTTTTCTAAAATAAGGCTGCGTTATTTGTTGGTGACATAGGCTATAATTCATCTCCGTGCTCCCCAGGGGATGCAAAGTACGCGAGTGCGCTAGTAATTTTCTTAAATAAGTTAAGTAAGTAAAATATCCATCCAATAGTCCCCAATTTTTTAAAGAAAAGAATCTCAGTTGACAAAGTATACATCAAAATGTACTTCTATTGCGATGAAACTGAAGTTCATATTTTCAGTCTTTTAAAATCACTATTATAATATATATATATATATATATATATATATATATATATATATATATATATATATATATATATATATATTATAATAGTGATTTTAAAATATTTATAATAGCTACAAATAAATATACATCTTTCCTACACAAAAGTTGATACTCTGTAAGTTGCAGAGCTATTTCAAATTCGTTGCAAACTGATAATAACTGTAACACACACTCGCAACTATTCCTAAAGTTCGTGTGTTGTGAAGTCCATTTTCTTGAGCAAAGCAACGCAAGCGGAATATATCACAAGTTGCAACGTACTTACTTGTTGTTTAATATCTTCTACGGGCTACATTTATCAAAACTTGTATCAATACTTTTTTCACCCAAATACCCACATGAGAGTTATGGTATTGTTCAAATATAATTTATTTTTGGAATAGTGTAGTCTTTGTTCCATATAAGATCTCTATGATCTACTAGTGTCGTATAAGAAAGTTAAAGTATTTGCGGAGAGAAAGAATGAGTGGCGGTTTCTACACCAACAAGAGCAAGTCTCTTAAATAGAGGGAGAGAGAAAGAGTTCTTTGTTGTTTAAACAAATTGATGATTTAACATTGTGTTAGTTCAATTTAACTGCCGAAGTGAAGAGGTCCACTGGTTCAACTACGATGAACATCTTATTTATTTTAACATTAGAAGAAAGAATAGTAAACTCTGTATGGATTAACTTATTAATATACACTAGAATAAAACAGCGACGGTGGTCCAGTGGTGGACGGACTCGGCCTCTTACGCAAGGGGTTCCGGGTTCGATCCTGACCCGTCCGTGTGTGCCTTGAAATGGGTTTTTCTAATTTTCTAAGTGCACACGAGACCATCGTTCGCTCACCGGTGAAGGAAAACATCGTGAGGAAACCTGCATACCTGATGAGATTGAAAGTCTTTGAAGGTATGTGAAGTTCACCAATCCGCACTGGGCCAGCGCGGTGGACTATTGGCCCATTACCCTCCTCGCCTGATTTCGAGGAAGGAGACCCGTGCCCAGCAGTGGGACATATAAGGGTTGATACTTTACTTTATACACTAGAATACAATTTTATTAATTGTTTTTCGAATCCTAGTTTATATTAATACATATTACCTTTATTAATTTTAACATTTTAAATTGCAATGTATAGTTAGTTAATAATCCGTAGCTCTCTACTGTAATAATATAAAAATACAATTAACAGTCCACAAGATTACAGTTCATGACTGAACACAATTACATTTATAATGTTAATGATTCATTCACAAATACCCTCGCTTCAATCGAATTTCTCAATCACGTACCACACGTTATAAAAAATATGAGAAATGGCCTGTAAAAGGCCCGATGGCCGGGGCTACATTTCTATTGTCCGTATTCAATGCGATCACGACATCCCGATTACATCTCGCAACTTTCCAACACCTAACTGCCCTCATTGTGTCTTTTCATTTATGAGCTTTTATTAGTTCTATCGTTTCCTATTATGTCTGAACAATGACCACGTTTAAGTCCAGGGAATATTTGAAATAGTATTTTTTGTTATGTTCATGATAGTAATTTAAAATCAAATAGGTATATTTTTAAATATTTTTTACAATAATATGTTACAATGAATTATTGGATAGCTATGTTTCTTTCCTTTTATTTTTTAATTTTCTGTGCAATGAAATATGTGAATGCTTCCTCGCTTCCGAAATACCATTGTTTTCTTACACGTTCATTTTTTTTCAACTGCAGTTTTTATTTATGAAGCTTGTGTTTTTTTTATTAAGAGGATTTTTAAGGCGACTTCATATTATATGGGATACATAATATATTTGATATACTTTCAGCGTACTACAAAGAAACAAGTCACACTCAAAGATTATATAATTTAAGTCATCTCTCGAAATTGGACGAAATAACAGGAGACGTTTAAAAGTGATACGTTTGATAGAACGAGGAAAGAAACAAGGAAAATTGTCGAGTAAATGTCATTTGAATTCGTCATTTGGTTGATGTATACAGCCTTTTAAATATAATTGCACGCGTTACTCTGTCTGTCAGATTAAATTCGCCTTGAAGCCGGTCTGGGTTGAGCGGAGTTTGAGATATGCTGGGTTCCGTGGCATGGCCATAGAACTTTATAATGTATTAAGTTTATTAAAAGTTTTAGATTTTCTTTTTTTAAACATTATAGAACAGCAGCATTGATCAATTAATGAATTATAGTAACAAAAAAAAATCAGCCTATGCTGTCCCACTGCTGGGCAAAGACCCTCCACGTCTTCCATATTCAAGACATATTGCTTCATGAATTATATGAAATCGATGGTTGTAAAAAACATGGCATTTTACAACGGGTAAAAATCTTTCGAGGAAAGGCAGATAGAGAATTCGTAACATGTAATAAATACATGTGCTAGAATAAGAAAGAATAAAATGGAGGCAGGTAATTAAAAAAAAAAACTTAAGTTATTTTCAATGTACCAAAAACTACGAATTCACAGACAACGTTTTTACGAAAATACCATTATCTACTACCGACGTGTACTCGTTCTGTATTGTATTTAATTTGCAATCACTTGCCCGTAGTATAGTACCATTTACAGAGCATGTGGACTATAATATTAGTATTCAGAGAACGAAACCAATCGGTTTGAGACCAGCGAAGGTTCAGGTGAACCAATTTACTCCTCCCTTAAATTATACCAGTATATTTACAAACGTACTATTTGATTATATTATTAGCAATTTATATAATTGTAACACATTACATTGTTACGGTACTATTTCTTTAAGCTTTATCATCAAACACATGTAATATGTTCCTTAGAAAGTTAGGGTATCGCGTAGTGAATCGTTACCTGGAAATGAAAGAGATGTATAAAAAGCCAGTTTTGCCGGTGGAAGGGTTCCGCTGTTCTGCACTCCCACCTAGTTGGGCACCACCATCATGTATACTACAAAAAACCTGCCATCTCCTTTCAATGCCATTAGCAACAGGCGACCAAATACCGGACTCCGCGGGCTATTGCTTCACCATGACAACGCACCTGCACTCAGCTCTATATATAAATAGTGTCCTGAAAATGATAGGAGATAGAATATACACTGCTCTCCTTCAAAGACTCACTGAGCTACATGCAAGGGTAGCGAGATAAGGAGCGTGTTCATTATTTTACCCCCTCCCCCCTTCTAATTCTTGTAATTAATCTAATTATTCTTATAGTTCTTTCATTAATCTAATTATTCATATTATATTTTATGGATTATGTTGTCTGAAATTATATGACCGTATGAATTCTTTTTTTCTCTAAATAAAATCAACTTAAATGGGTTCGGGTTTAGGCATCGGAAGATGCATTAGCATCATCAGCGTTCGAGAAGACCGCAGGAGAGAGTCTGCGGCAGATTGGAGACAGTGTATCGACGGCTTTGACGCGTCAGACTTTGAATGGAGGCTGTGAAGAGTATTTTGAAGACATTTAACAAATTTTATGTTCTTTGAGTTTGTGAGAGCCTCTGATACCAATATTTGCATTAATAATCCCTGTCCATAATTCCTTAATAGTATTGCGAATGTGAAAGTAGGGATGTTTTTTATGCTTTCATGTAAAAGCTACTCAACCGATCACCATGAATCTTTGTGCACATATTCTCGAATGTACTAGAAATAACATAGAATATAAATAAAAAAGTTTTTCTTGCTAACACAAGCGAAGCCGCGGGCATATTTATCTTTACATAGTCTATAACAAAGTCGCTTCCTTTGTATGTATGCTTAAATCTTTAAAAGTACGCAATGGATTTTGATGCGGTTTTTTTTTTGATAGATAGAACAAAAATTAAGGTTTATATACATACACAATAATTATTCCACTCAGATCTCGTACTAAATCTTAGTTAACGCGGGCAAAGCTGCGGGTAACAGCTAGTATAATATACTTATTGAAAGCACCTGATAATAAAGTCAACAGGTAAGTTTTTTTACTTCAATTACTCTACAACAACATCTCGGGTTATATGAACGTTAAGTTAATCACTTCCATAACTCGTTATTTCAGTTAGACATACTTATATACGAGTACTTAATACTTTATTGACTGATGGTAAAGCTCAAACCTCGTCGGGTAAAAACTTGCCGAGTCGCTCTTTCGATTAGCTAATATCATTACCAATCGATTAAAGTTATTTATAGAGCTTCGAAATAACTCGGTTTCCAGTTATTTCTTTTAGTGGCGAAACCGTTAACGAACTTAGTTTTAACTTATATTTTTATTGTGACATCAAAAACAAAAGTTATATATATCGAAAGAGCGATTTTTAATGTCACAATTAAAAACCGCTCTTCCAATATAAATAACTTTACTATAAATTCAATAAAACTTACTTACAAAAAATCACTATTTAAGTGATAAGGCCGCCTTTGTGAAATACTGGCTACTTATCTATTATTTTTTCATGTTAATATCTGTATCATGTAGTGCACAATAAAGAATATTCCATTCATTCATTTCATTCATTCAAAACTCACACTAACATCTTTTGTATTATATTAGCTCGCGGCATATTTTCAAGTATATATTTTGTACTTATAGCGCCAAATGATGTTAAAAAAAATTGCATAAATAAAAGTTATCGCATAATCCCTTCAAGACAGATCCCTAAAACACAATGTGCGATAAAAAGAAGAATGCGCCCACACGGACGTAATGTGTGCCAAGATGTGAGGAATGGGCCCTTCATACTCTAAACGTTTCAGTTTTACCCAACTTTAATCTCCATAAAAGGCTTTTCTCGCAAGATTGTGTGATACATGCTCAGGGTCTTGCTTTATAAATATATAAGGTCTTTACACAAGAAATTTATTTCACAGTAACCCGACCTTTTGAAATTTTGATTTGATTTTGATTTGAAATCATTCCCGTTTGCGCATCGCGTACGGTTTCACCAGATTATAGACCCCATTTTGCTTCATATTTAATTTTGATTAGGATTTTACATACAGCGAAATAAAAATAAATAGTTTGACGATACTAGAGTAATCAAGTCTAATGTTTAGATAGTATAAGCTACGCAAAGGCAGCAACCTCTGTTGATCTAGTCTAATTTACCCACACCTTCGAAATAATCATAGTTTATCTTAAATAAAGACTACTAATATTATTAATGGCAATGGGCTGGTCACGCACTTAGAAGAACGGATGGCCGATGAGCCATTAAAGTGGAGGCCGCGTTTAGGTAGACGAAGTGTTGGTCGGCCATTAACCACATGGGAAGGCGATCTCCGTGCAGTGGCAGGTCCGCGTTGGATGCGAGTAGCAAGGGATCGGTCGTCTTGGCGTTCATTGAGGGAGGCCTATGTTCAACAGTGGACGGATAAAGGCTGATGATGATGATGATGATGATGATGAATATTATTAACGTAAAAGTTTCCATAGACGTTTGTTACTATTTCCCGTAAAAAGTACTTAACGAATCTTTATTAAAATATAGCTTACACATCAAATATCATAATATAGGTTATCATTAATTCCTATGCTCGAATAGGAAACCGCGGGGTATTGCTAGTGTAACATAAAATAAACATCAACTTCACAAAGCTCTTTAGGATTGATACAATAATAATTACTCTCTCCGATATCTATCTAGCCGTTGTGTAAATAGCTCAGCTAGCCGTTTATAAATAAACCAGATTAACAAAGAAAAAATATAAATTAGTAACCGGTATTATAAGTATTTATCTTCATCGTCGAACAAAGAACACTGAACAGTGGGCTTTGAACTTTTATTTCATGGCTTCGTTGTGTGTTATTGTTATCCTCGCATTGAGCGCCATTCCTTTTTTACAAACTTTTATTTAGTTTCACCTGTCCCGATGTAATCAAATCTTGCAATTTAAATTTGATCCACTACCCGGTTTTCGATTGAGCTGAAATTTTGTATGCCTGTATAAATCAAACGACAATGCAATATTATGATGACATAGATTGATTTCACGCAAAAACTACTCAACCGTTCATCATGAAACTTTGTACAAAATATATTCTCGGAGGAACTAGAACTAATATAGGGTACAATAAAAGATATAATTTTTTGCTAAGGTGGGCGAAGCCAGGGACAACAGTCAGTAAAATATAAAATAGAACTATGATACAGTAAATCTATTACTGTTATATATAATAAACTTAAAAGATAAAAATAAGTAATTAACTCTTTTTTTAATATAGCAGTAAATTTCATTGTGGGCTTTAATTTAATGATAATCAAGCTTCTTCATATAAGACAAAATAATTTCATATCGTTCATGACTACAATTATTATATTTTTAACACTAAACTTTACACCTTCATCATTCAATCTTCCCAATTTTATCAGTCCCAATTTTATAAACTAAAGCGTGCTACACTGCGATAGTAAGAGGATTTCATTATCAGCCTTTATCCGTCCACTGCTGAAAATAAACTTCCTCAATGAACGCCAAAACAACCACGATATTTAAAAGTGTTGGCTAACCACAAAAAAATCTAATAATTAATTTGGATCACCAAGTATTTCGTAAAATAGCCTAAAGATCAGTTCAATTCACTTGCCTAGATTAATTTAGTACTAAAAGCTTTCATCCTAATGACAGATTACGGGCGAAGGACTGAAGGTGAGGAAAATCTTAATTTTGTAGATTATGAGGCAGCTTAGTAAAGTTTAGTAAGATTTAGGCTAAAAACTCACGAAGCGATTTTTAAGCGCGTTCGCTGCGGTAATAGAACGGTTTTAATTCTAAGCTCACGCATCACGATTAAGATAATTGCCTGCAAAAGTAGCGGGTGACAAAGTCAAACGATCAGTTCTGCGGTCGCCTGTTAATCGATCGTAGAGCTCGCGGGCCAACCTGTCGAGACTACATGTCGTGGTCGCGGCCCGCGCGATTCAACTAATCGCCCAGTGAAGCAGTCCCACAAGCAACCACGCATTGCGCGGAGTTAAAACGCATCATGAGTGCTTTTTTTTTTAAATAATATTATATATCTTCAGAAACTGCGGAAACCTTCATGAGTTAAACTTAGCTTTAGTTCAGACACGGCCAGAACTGCGCGGTTTCCGAGCCGCACTTCTTGCAATCGTGTGGTTGCCGCGTGTCTGAACACGACCTGAATAAATATTTATATTAGTAAGAGCTAAACGGTTCTTAGTTTCGCAGTTTCTCAAAAGTGAGGCTTAGCCGTAGAGTCGATGACATTAATAGCTGTCAGCTAGCATTAGTCGTTTTACTTCTTTGTAAATGTTTTAGATGTTTAACAGCGAACATATTTTTAATACAAAAATTACGTCTATTAAAAAAGTGCGTGCACATCTCCTGAAGGCGCGATTGAAGTCAAACTTCATAATAAATACTTTTTATAGTGACCTTTGCCGCCAGTTGACGTGGAAGTATGAGTCAAGAAGCGTGGAGTAGATATGAAGACTGTACTGCAAGCAACGTGTATTTCTGGTGCTGGCTATCGAGGGAGGTCTGTTTTCAGTAGTGGGCAGGTAGAGGCTGATAATGATGATAATGATGATTACCAAGTTCACGTGGGCCTAGTCCAGGCAATCATTTATGCGTCGCCAACCCCATTGACGCAAGACTCAGTGTTAGAAGTTATACGTTTAACGTTACCTGTCCTGGCTCCTACCATCCAATAAAACAGGAAACCTGCTATATATAATTATTTGAGGATGGTGGATGTATACAAGGTATTATCCTCCTCGTTGGAATCTAATTAAATAAAAATGAATCGATGCAGGCAAGGTATGCAAGTACGCACAAAACTTTAGATAAGATTTTTTTGTGTTGGATATCGTTTTACAAGGTTTTTTTTTTAATAATACCGCTTAAGATTTTTGGGTAAGGTCAGGCTTGAACGATCAAACAGATGTCTAATTATGAGTTGATTAATCGTGTGAATTTGAACGAAGTCAACACATTTTTATTTATTTAAGTATAAAAAAAAAACATTCATTCATAATCAATAAAAGATGAACGAAAAATTCGTTTAATATCTGTCGCCAATAAATCTTTCATATTACAAAAGTATTACTGAGAAATTTTACCTTACAAAAATGTGTCCCGTACAAAATATTACTCCGCAAAACAGAGTCCACCAGAATTTCTACGTTTGCAGGCGGCAGGTGTAGATATCGGCAACGCTCTGACACCTTTTTTCTCTATTCATTTGAGCTTCGATTCAATCACTTGCACATGTATCACTAAATTGCTTGTTCTTTTCACCAAAATGCAATTTTATTTTCAATTGGCTTTTCGGTGAATAATAGATGGACTTTTGATACAGCTTTTACTTTAAAAAGGGTACGCTTTAGAAAATGTACAGGGGCACTATCTTCGAGCATCCTTATAGACTTTGGTATAAAGCAGAATAAGTTATGCAATTATTGCCTCTTATTTAGTTCGGTAAGGGCACGGCCAGGCCTGAGTGCCAGCAGCCAGATTCCTCGGCGACTGGACAGTCAAACAGGATCGGACTTATTTACTTGGAAGGTTACTCTATCATCTAAGACTTATAAGTTAGCGCCGGTGGAATTGTGAGGTCAGGTTCTGTTCCCACCCTTGGTCCCAGATCGGAGACGTGCTTGTCGCCTTCAGCGAACCTTCGTCAGTTGTCTCCGAAGCGGGAGGTTATGCCTGCCTTCGTGCACTTCCACACAAAGATACATAATTTCATTATTTTTATATTTATGATTACATAACTATACGAATATCCTAATAAATTAATAATGGTGGAACATTCCACACGTAAACAAACCACTCTGAGACACGTATACAAATTATTGAAGATAAGCGATATGCCATTATTATATCAGATTGCTATGTAATAATGTCGAGGCGGTCGTCGGCTTTCGAACCCTTCGTCAAAGATCTAATCATATACCTTAATAACATCATAGTTTCGTATGGAGATTATTGTTCAATATATTGCTTGATACGGAGACAAAGTGAGTGAAAGTCATTTACATTTATGTCAGGACTAACTATTGCTCGCAGCTTCGCCCGCGTTAACTTAGATTTACACTCGAAACCGCATTGATGATAATTATTTGTATAATCTAAGTACTGTGTATCCCATTAGTAAAAAGTGGTTTTTACAATATTACAAACAGACACTCCAATTTTGTTTATCTGTATAGATAGTATGGGGAAGGTTTATGTTATGGATGATTTTATTTTCTGTCCATTAAATAACTCTCTACACTGTCAGCCCCTTTCTAAAAAATTGGATGGACTAGCAATTGAAAATTATAAATCCTTAATAAACTAGTGGAGCGACAATGGTCTCGTGGATGGAGTCGATCCTCAGCCTCTCAAGAGAGACGTCTGGGTTCAATCCTGATCTGTGGTGCCTTGATTAGGTTTTTCTAAATGTATGAGTGCACCGGAACACGAGAGCATCGCTCGCTCATGCGCAAGATGCTGCAAGATGAGAAAATATCTTTGAAGGTGTGCGAAGTTCACCCACCCGCATTAGGCCAGTGCATCGATGAATACCCCAATAACCCCCTCGCCTGATTTCAAGGAGGAGACCTTCGCCCAGGGGCGTACCATGCTATAAGGGTTGATTGATGACTTTATAGTAATTGAAATTATTATCACCTTTTTTTTAATTTGATTGATGATTTTTGGAATGATTTTCATCATCATCGTCAACATAATGAATTGCATCATCTTCAACAATTGTAAGCTATATATCTATTATCTAAATATATTATGTAGACTCCGCCATCCTGGCCGTGGATGAAAATATATATAAAATCTGGTTTTACGACGTAAATGAAAAAGCTAACAAACTCAGGTGTCCCCGAGACAGAAGCCCCGCGACAGAGGCGTTATGATTGATGATGAAGCGACGTTTAATTCTCCGCCGGATATCTCCTATTTCTCTTGTGATTTATGGACTAACAATATTAACTTTTTCCCGGAGACTGAATGGCTGAATATCAATCAAAGTTATTGTCTTACTCTATAAATTAGTTTAGGGATACCTTTTTTCAATTTTATTGCGCTTTTACGTTCAATAAGAGCGAAGTCAATTTCGAATGATTGTAAAAAATTAATGGCTTTTTTCTAACCTATTTCTTATGGCTTTTCTAAAGTAACTAAGACTGAATTCCTTCTACACCGTTTGTAAGCTTGACGAATTAAAGCCAGTCAATGTAGATTACTTAATTGGTCAGGTAAAAAAGCTACGTAACGAAACTCAGAATCAAAAAAAATATTAAAACACCAAGTGTTTTTCTAAAAATTCTAACCAAAACCTTTGGAATTTGTATGATATCAATATCACTTGGTATCATTGGTAAAGTTAAAAAACTATACAATACAATTACAAGCCTTCTCTGCTCACTGCTGGTCTTGGCCTTCTCTGATGGACGTCAAGACTGCGTATCTCCACGCTCGTACAACTAAGACCGGCTCTACACAGAGATATCGCTCTTTTAATTACTTACTCAATATTGCTAATATTATACTTAATTACTAAAGACGTTACTCAACAGGTTAGTTGAGTTGATCATTATAATAATATGATGACGAGTAACACGTCACCACACGCTTAACTCATTAGCATCATGTATCGTAGCTAACGAGTCGGGACAAGTGTGTTCGCCATTTTCTTGAATAAATTGCTATATTATATTATGGCGGTTATGTGAAGTAAGTATTACTTTCTGTTACGTCAATATATCTTATTGTATTGTGTTATGTATTTAAAAGGCACAGAAGTTTTACTTCCGTTTTTATTCCGCTGACTTAACTCGCCCTAAAAATAAAAAAAAAATAAACATGTCTCAATAATTATGCCCAATGGCAAAAAAGTTTTTGGAAATTAGTCTTGCACGTCTAGATATAACGAAAAACAATATTGTCACGTTCTCTTCGATTATTTTACATAGTTTCGAGACAAAAGACAGTGGCGACGTATGCGAATTGAGTCCCGAAAATATAAAATCATACAGAAAAAATAATTAATGAAGCAAGTAAATAGCATGATTTTTCCCAATTATTTTTCGCTGTGTTGTGTCAAGATGTAGACATGTAGATCAGGGTTGTTGAAGAAAACGTCTTCTCGATTTGAGGTCCCATTTATTAATAATTCCATAAAGTACATAATATTTCATATCCACAATGTATTGAAACAGTTGCGCAATTATATGTCAAAATGCTTACTTAGCAAGGTGTAAAGGTGATTACACATAAAATAATCTAAAGACAGTTACTCACTACACTACACCATCCCCCTTAGTGAAAAAAAAAAAAACAAACCTAGATTATTATTATTATTATTTAAGTACTAAACTTTCTTTTTTTTTTTGGGTTTTTTTTTTTAATATAATATATATATATAAACTTATGATAACTGCGGTATCTTATATAACTTAGTTCTATCCTTATGTACTATAACATGCTTACCATGTAAATTTATTTTAACATTAGGTTCTTATTGTGTTCTGTCAAATTTCTGCCAAATATGATCAGATCGTCGAGATAAACGATACATTTCTCATAATTGAGACCTGACATGGCAACAGACATTAGCCTACTAAAAGCAGATGGACTAATTTTCAGCCCCATGGGCAATCTACACATTTGATATTGGCCTTTGTCGGTGGTGAATGCAGTATACTTTCTACTCTCCTTTGATAAATTAATACTAATTATATTATAATATAAAATCATTGCGGAACCCTAATCACGCGTTTCCTTAGAATTGAAAAGTCATATTTCGCTGACGCGGCGATACAACGCTCCGGCGAGGTCATGTGCACATATTACGAACACTTTTAATTATTGAGTTATAACTATTCATCATCATTATCATCATCATATTCCTCATTATAACTTTATTTATCCTCCATAAATTCCTACTTTCTCATCATACATTTTCATTGGGTTTCACATAATATTATAACCCTTACTTTATATCTTTACTTTTATTCTTTTAGTTTATTTTTCGACCTATACGGGCTACATATAACTTCATTTATTCATTTTATTTCCTTACTCTTTGTACTCACTTTACATTTTATTTATTTATTCTTCGTATATTCCATTATTCTTATACATTCTTATAACATCTTTTAACATACTATACTCTCTTTCTACATAACAACAACAACAACAACAACAACATAGTTTATTTCAACAATTACAGCTATTTAAAACACATAATATTACAAACAAAATTTTACAATGGTACGAATGCTGCATATTGACAGTTTACTAGCTTATGAGTTACCAGTAGCTCTCACACTAGGATAGCCTGTATTGTGAGGGCTATTACGATTACAAAACGTGATTAACCTCGGTATACTGTAACTAAACTTTACAAGTTATTGTTATGGAAGATGCTGCAAAAAAAGAAATGTTAGATTAGGGGAAAGGGAAAGATAAAACGGGTGACAATGTACGTACATATACTAAATAATAATAATAAATAAATAACTAACTAAATAATAGAAGATTTACATAAAAATACATACAATATGTATATAATAATATAAGGTAATTAGAATAGTGACACCAGTAACCTTTCAGTATTTTCATAGTCTAGGGTTTTTAGAAAATTTGCGACTATAATTTTAGCTTTAGACGTTGTGCAATTTTTTATCTCAGTGACGGAGCAGATTTTATTGTATATATTGATGCCAGCGAAAGGGTTTAAGCGTTTTGCAAAAGTTGAGTTAACGTTGATATTGGGTAATCTGAAGATACGCCTCCCTAAACATTTGTTAAAGTCAGATGTGTTTACAAAACGTTTGTGTACAGCAATTGTATTATTTAGTATGTAAAGTTGGCGCACCGTCAGAACACCAGCGTCTCTATAGAGGTCAACTGTAGGGTATCTGAATGGCTTGCAGTACATTGTTTTCAAGACTGCGCGTTGTGCTCTCTCAACACAGATAAGGTTGGTTTTAGCGATACCTCCCCAGGAACCGATACAATAAGTTAGTAGTGGTTGACACAACGCCAGGTATACAGTCTTAATCAGTTGTGCGTCTGCTGAACGACGCAATTGTCTCATTATATAGACAAGCTTACGTATCCTGCCAGACAATAGAACTACCTGCTCCTTAAAACGCAGTCTTTCATCAATCAGTACACCCAAATACTTTACAACTTCAACTCTTTTTATGTATTCTCCTGTTGCTGTGAAATCGATTTCATGCAGGTTTTCTGGCGAGCTAGCAGCAGATTTACAAAAACAGATGTAATTGGTTTTGGCTGTGTTTAATGTTAGCAAATTGTGGTGAAGCCAAAGGTTTATGTGACACATGTCTTGCCTCGCAATGGACACCGTCTCCTCCCAATTGCTACCGTGGAAAATTATTGCAGTATCATCTGCGTAACAGAGGATTTCAGCGTTTTTGAGAGGTAGATCGTGGATATCGTCCATATATAATATAAATAGGGTGGGGCCCAATATACTACCTTGAGGTAAGCCAACGTTGACATTTCTTATAGAGCTCATGTGTTCCCCTATTTTAACGCATTGTGATCGCCCTTTAAGAAAGCTCTTGAACCAATTCAATGCCAGGCCATTAATACCTTTATTAGCAAGCTTTTCTAGCAGTATCGGGATTGAAACGGTATCAAAAGCCTTAGCTAGGTCTAAAAAGACACCAAGACAGGCTTGGTTGCTATCAAGGTGTGAAACCACTGTTGTTGTTAGATACTCAACAGCATCTGCTGTGCTTTTATTCTGCCTAAAGCCGAACTGACGAGAAGATATTAAATCGTTGTTCTCGATGAACTTAACCAACCGTTTGTTAACTATCTTTTCAAGTATTTTTGAGAAAACTTCCAGTAGCGCTATCGGTCTGTAGTTATTGGGGTTGTCTCGTGGGCCCGCCTTATAGATGGGACTAATTGCTGCGGTCTTCCAACTGTCCGGAAATATTCCGGTTGACAAGCTCAGGTTGTATATTGCCGTTAACGGTTCTATGATCTCGTGTCGAATTTCTTTAACTAATGTGTTATTGAGTCCATCCACCCCCGGAGATTTTCCACTATGTAAATGTACTATAATTGTGTCCACTTCATGTATGTCCGTTGGTATAAGAAAGAAAGAGTTTACTGGGGCATTTGTGCGTTTGATTTTAGCAGCTAAGTTTTGTTCCGTTAGTTTTAGGCCGTTTAGAATACGTGTTGCGTAATGTTCGCCGACAGATGCAAAGTGTTTGTTGCATATGTCAAGGGAGGCTCTGATATTATTGTTACTTATACTAAGAAGTTCCGTAGGTTTCCTTTTAGAGTTGGGGAAGTTGCAGATATTTTTGATAGTCCTCCATAGCTTTTTAGAGTTTCCTGTGTTTTTCTGTAATTGGGAAGCCTCATAGTCTTGTTTGATTTTCTTTAGTAAATTATTAGTAAAATTACGATATCTAGTGTAGATTAGATGTAAGTTGGAGTCATGTGGGTGTTGTCTTGAATGAGTGTGGAGGCGATCTCTATGGCGCATGCATCTAAGTAATCCGGGTGTTATCCACGGTTTTATTATACGTTTGGATTTTTGACAAGGAATTTTGTGAGTATGGTTGCTGATTATTTTTGTTAATGTGTTAGTAAAAGAATGTACTTGTTCATGTATAGTGTTGTTAATATTTAAGACATCGGACCAGTTTACCGTTTTTAGTTCATTTTTTATTTCTTGTAAATCCCTTTTTATATAAAATTGTTTGTTTTTCCTTGCCTTTTTTGTCGTTAATTTCATGCCAAGCATTGTGATGTCATGATCGGTAACATCGGATGCGCATACTAACCCTACAACTTCACTATTTGATTTTACAAGAATATGATCGAGACAGCTTCCTAGTCGCGTCGGTAGTGTAATTGCTGGCACTAGACCGTATTGTGAAGTAAGACAAAGGTAGTCATGCCCCCAGAGGCTTTCAGCATATGGTAATATATTGATGTTTATGTCACCGACAAGTAAGATATTTTGGCTGTTTATTTCAGATAGTTGTACATCTAATGAATTGAGGAATGTTGTGGGATTTGTGAAAGATGGCGGGCGGTACATGCACAGGATAGTAGTACTATCTTCGACGACTAATTGCAGACAGTTTGCGTCGTTTATAGATGGCTCTGTCGCAGATACTCTTAAGTCAGTACGTGCATATGCAACGACTCCACTGTTTTGATTTATAAACTTGTTGGTTTTATAGGTAGTATAGTTAGGTAGATCAGGAACATGCATAACATCGCTAAGCCAACATTCAGTGAGGACAATTACATCGTAAATTATATTTGATTGTTGTAAAGTAACAGCGAATGTATCAAAATTTTTATTTATGCTTCGTATGTTAAAAGATAAAACTTTAAAGTTATATTCACCTGTGATGTAAGATTTACAGCTCTCAATGTTGGAAACGGCATGACATTTGATTTGGTAGGAATCTAGGTCTGGGAAAATGTTATTATCAGCCATTTAAGAATAAGATAAAACGTACACTAGTCTTACATCTTAGCCGACAATATATATGAGTATAGACGGGCCGAGGCTTACACCTTGTTATACGAGCATACTCTGGTGCCTTAGTAAAACATTGCAGCAATGTTGAATATGGGAATATAAGTGACACTATTTTATAAGGATACAATAATTGTTTTATTATATTATATATTACATGTACATAATGAAAGTAATTAGTGTGATTAACATATGTCATACTAGAATAAGTATATGCAAGTGTAAATACGTAATTTAAGTGCATGCAAGGATAAATTAAGTACTCAAAATTATAATTTAATACATATAATATTATAGAGGGACGCAATTTATATATATACGACACAACAAGGTACATTATATATATATAAGTAATTATACACATAACATAATGGGTTAGATGACAATAAAAGTATAGGTAATTTACAGGATCTGATGTTTTTGTATTCGTAACCTTCAGCATATTGGGACAAAAATAAACATTCTTTGGGGTTATAGATAGGTTATTACAAATTATCATTATTCGGGGATGCCAATTTAAAGACGTTGCACATATCAGTGTGACTACGAATAAGAACTGCATTTTTCCCTTCGCGCTGTCTAACATATATGTTTCCATTACTGCTCCAACAAAAGTTGTACCCGTATTTTTTATATTGGTTACGAGTCTCCCGAAACAAAATTCGGTTTTCCTTAGTTAGCCTTTCGTTGAAGTAAATCCTACTCGCTTCGCCGGGAATATCAAGGTCAGCAGTACTAATGTTCTTTCTGGCTTTGGCGGCTTTGAGGAACTCATCACGTTTGGAACGACGGTGGAAACGCACAACGACAGGCCGGGGTAACTTGGAAACGTTACTGGACTCCTTTTTTGAGGCACGCGTTCCCACTCTCATGGCAAAGTCGATATCTAAGTCCGTGACTTCTACGCCTACCTTTCTAGCTGTTAGTAACACCGTATGATGAAGGTTTTCGTAGGTAGTCTCAGGAATACCAGCCAGTTCAATTTCATTACGCAGTTGGTGCTGCGCTTGTGAGTTTACTTCACATTGAAGGTTTGTGATGATGGTTTTCAGTGCGTCAATCTCCCGAGACTTGCTGTCCAGGCATTCAATGTGCGCCTCATTAGCCTTAACCTTTTCTTCGAGGACCTCGAGACGCTCGTTACAAATTACTAATGACTGAGTCGCGTCCTCCAGCCGCTGCTTGACTGCAGAAAGCTCCTGGGTAAGGCGACGGATTTCGGTTGTTAACTCCTTCACGTCAGCACCGGTTACAAGTGATGAGGAGGAGTCTTTCTTACGCATGGTAATGTAATGGGACTCGCCGTCAGAGCGCACAGGTGTATTACTGTTGTCCCCACCTTTCTTTTGGCATGACGTACAGTCGGGACATTCCCACTTGCTCCTGATTTCTGCTGACAGGCCAGCTACACTGATACATAGTGGGCAGAATATTTTTCCGCATGAACGCAAGGAACACTTGGCGAATTGAGCATCTTTAAAAGATTTAAGACAACCGGAGCACTTCATGATTTATTCAAAATAAATGACTTGACTTGTATTGTTGTAATCTTGTTTCGTTTTATAAAGTATGCACGTCCAGCGGCACGGTAAACACAACTCTCGGCACAAGTATTAAGTACGTATTTAGCTTGCGTGAGTACGATCAGCCGGCGATTACCCGACACTGTATTTGTTATAAGTTACTGATTTTTGCACTAAACAGTTTAAAACTTTAAAGTATCACGGTTTACGCGAAAAGTATTTGATGCCTGTTAGCACAAATGTTATTAAATATGTATTTGTCAAAAGGATTGTAAAATATTGCAATTTAATATTTAAATTACATCGGTACTACGGGACGAAACAAAGATCACTTATCGCTTATACCGAGGTACGGCGGTTACTCTGACACTATTACATATACGGTAATCTGAATACGGTTACATAACTTGTGGTCATCATTTAAGTCTCTTTAGACTCCAACATATCTCACGGAGGAAAGCTCGTTCACACCATGATCGAATGGAAGGATTCAACACACAATTTTTAGACAATTTAAATGTCTCCTACTCCACTATATCAACATTTCTATCAATGTCTCCCCTTTTATTTCTTTTCTATACCTTATTATTTATTCTCAAAATAATCCTAAAACTCTCACGAAAACGTCTCGCGTTTAACATGATCAAGTATTTGGACTATAATATGTCATAAAAACAACTTCTAAAATCTCGTCTCTATTAGTTCCATACAATAATTCTTTGATATTTTAAGCATTTCCAATCGACGGGCGGGTGATCAGTCCGTTCGTCGAAGGAAGTGTTATTTAACAAAGCACTTTATATTATATATTTTTGTCAATTTATTATTTCCTACTTTCTTTATTTATCGAAATAATGCGTTTGCAGCCACATTATTCGTAAATTTAACCAACTCCTTTTTTAATCATAACTACTTTCCATATTCACGTCTGTTCGGTTAAATGCGTAATCAATCTACACAATTTTATGAATCAAGAAAATCTATGAATGTCATAAATATAAGTTGAATCTTAATTTATGTAACTCATAACTAATTTCTTCAAAATTACTCATCGAATTCCATTATTTTTTTTTAAATTTTTTTTTTTTATATTAAATTATAGCATGAGAAAAAAAAATTACATCTATATTATTTTATATCAATGGCTAGCATGTAGTCAAGTAACACAAGAATGTACTACGTTGCATTAATAAGTGTAGTATTACTAACAAAACATACACGAGGTTTAAAACACCATAATATGAATATTAACTAATAAAATATTGATTTTAATGACATTTTTTTTTGTTACTATACTTAAATTTATTTAAGTATAGAATAGAATTATAATACTCGTAGATCATAATATATATATTTTAATTTTTACTTTAATCTACTGTAACTATTTTTGTTTCTATAAAAATATTTATTAATTTCTAATACACATTTTAATAATATAGGCTAAATATAATGATAAAAAAAAAAAATATACCTAGTGCTCGATAATTTAAGAAATAATGGATGGGCCAACTTTTCTCTTAAATCTCCCGGCACCTTTCCTCTGGATACCTTTGACACCATCATCTCCCGGCGCCTTTCCTCTGTATCCCTTGGGCAGCAACGTCTCCCAGTGCCTTTTCTTTGAATTTCTTCGAGACCATTTCTTTTCCGATGCATCTCTTTATTATTACTTTTTCTTCTTACTTCACTTTATAATTTTATTTTTCTCCTTATACTTTAACATTCATTTTTTGATTCTTCTTTCTTGAATTTTAGTAAAATATTATTTTTATTTTGCTTCTGTATTTATTCTTATTATTTATTCTTCTTGGATTTAATTTAAAATTCTTCATTTTTCGTTATTTGTCATTATTATTTTATCTTCTTATTTCTATATCTTCATTATTTAATTTTATATATATTATTTATTTTTTATTTTTTATTCATATATATTAAATAATCTTGAAAGTACAGCGCTGCCGCGAGGCAGCACTGGCAGGGTCGCCATGTGGTGTGTCAAGATGTAGACATGTAGATCAGGGTTGTTGAAGAAAACGTCTTCTCGATTTGAGGTCCCATTTATTAATAATTCCATAAAGTACATAATATTTCATATCCACAATGTATTGAAACAGTTGCGCAATTATATGTCAAAATGCTTACTTAGCAAGGTGTAAAGGTGATTACACATAAAATAATCTAAAGACAGTTACTCACTACACTACAATTAGGTTACACAGTATTAAATAAAATATTACAAGTCAAATCAAATCAAATCAAAAATATATTCTTTATTACGTAGGCACAACTTGTATACTTGAAATAAGTAAAAAAAAAACGAGTAGAAAATTTTTTGAAAATTTCGAAGTATCAATCCGTGTAATTTCGAAATGAAAAAATAGAAGTTTTTATGAAAGGAAAACCTATATCAGAATCCTTACTAATATTATAAGTGCGAAAGTAACTCTGTCTGTCTGTCTGTTACGCTTTTACGCCTAAACCACTGAACCGATTTTGATGAAATTTAGAATAGAGATAGATTGGAGCTTGGGAAAGGACATAGGATACTTTTTGTTGCGAAAAAAAGTTTAGAAGGGCTTAAATAGGGGATGAAAGTTTGTATGGAAGTTCGTCATTATAATATATAGAAGATGACGCCGTGAAACTTTGCATTTAGGCACTTGATAAGAAATTAATAACCATGAATAATTATCGTTCCACCATTTTTAAGGTTTTTACCTAAACCACACAAAAAATTGTCTGTGTACGTACGTATAACGTTCGGAACAGCGCTATTTTGAATTTAACGCGAGCAAAGCCGCGGGCAACAGCTAGTTTTTTATAAATCGTGTTTTCCTCTTCCATTTCGTTAGAAAATCAATTCATGATAAATAATGTTCTAAAATTTCATTTACGAAGTTGACTTAATTTGATTATTGAGGTTTTTACTCTTGGGCCTTATTGGAGCATCAGCCATCCGTTCTTCTGAGTGTGACCAGCCCACTGCCACTTCAACGCGCTTAAGGAAAAACAACAAAGAAACACTCAGCATAGCATATTCAAAATAGTACCAAAAAAGTATCTTTTCGGAAGTCAATAGAGCCTGCCACCGGTTACGATGCGACTCACAGAGAAGAATCGGTGTAGCACTTAAGAAGATTTGGTTCCATTGAATTAAGTGAAAATAATATTTTGAAACAAATACAAGTTTCACATGTTGATATCCTGAAATTTGATGAATTAAAATGATTACCAATTCTACTAATCAGCCACATTTACAATCCACTTATATAGTAGGTAGTCTATACGGCTTTGCCTTGTCTCGGGTCTGGTAAGCCGCGATATAAATTATAATAACAAGGTTATAGGAAATTAATAGGATGAACCTCTAAATATAATTAATGTAATCTAATGATAGCGTGACATATTACAATGTCTGGCATATATTTTCGCGGTTCGTTGAACTTTTAAAATACACGTCAGGGACGACGTTCATTCGTTTATACCATGTTTGTTTTGAATTTATATCTTATGGTCCTCACCACGTTTAGTTGGATGAAATGTTGGTCGGAAATCGACCGGGTGTGAAAGCGATCTCCGTGTAGTGTCCGGTCCACGTTGAATACGAGTGGCAAATGATCGGCCGTCTTGGCATTCATTGAGGGAGGTCTATGTTCAGCAGTGGACCGATAAAGGCTGAGAATCTGCTAGCAACAGCACACCTTGTAGGCTAGTCAGTCCCTCAGGGGACCAACGCCACCTCCATGAAGGGGTTACCTGCAACACAGAACAACCACTCCCAACGTCAGGACAATACAATGAGGATTCCGTCCTCACCCCTTGCCCCCTGCTCTTTTGCCACCTCTTCTTATAAGAGGCATACAAAGAGCCCCTCGGCTCAACACCCTAGGCTATTGAGCTCCACCATCACGACAAAGCCTGAACCACGGTGGGGCAACCTTCAGAACCTGGCTCAACGTTAACGTTAGTATAACTAGCAACTAGCTTGCTCTTCTAAATGAACACCAATTCATGATAGTCTACCAAGATTCGATCATCACTGTTCGTTGAAAAGGCCCACTAGACCACAAATGAATAATAATGATGAGCCTAATGAAGTTACGACCCTTATTTTCTTATTATTTCATATCAAACCAAATCATATCTCCAGCCACATTAGTCCCCATTCTATTAACCATTATTGTTATTGTCGATGGAACAATGGCGGGGCTTTTGGGCGCTATTGTGTTTTAATATTGTTTGGAACCATCACGGCTTGGAGTTAACTAATAATTACATTCCCTGAAAGGTCCTTTGAAATATTAAGCGTAAACTCTAAGAGACAATGCCAGTTCACTCAATAAAATCGGTTTATATTTGAGGTCGAAGTTTTAAAGCAATTCAGCTCTCTTTTGAATTAAAATGATGATAAAAAAATATACATAAACTTTTAGCGTGGCTCGTGAGTCGAACGTGCTAAGGGAATTTATGTTATCACATTCCAAACGAACGTTCTATTGTGCTACTGTTGTCTGACAACTGTTGTAGAAGATTATATCCGCTACAAAGGATTTCAGTTAGGTATTGAGCGTTATTCTTCCAGATTCTTTTCTGTCAGGGTTGTTTGCTTCCAATTGTAGCCGTTCATTCAATTTGGGTAATCTCTTCATTGTATAGTAAATTGTCAGCCACTAAACCTGAAGAAGCGTATGATGGAAGAAACCATCAGACGCTTGTTTATGTTCAGTTCTCTTGGATCTTTTTAGATTATTATAAAAGCCTTCGTTACGAGTAGCGATGTTAAGACACATCGCTTCAATAAAACAAATAAATCTTGCATCCATAATATTACTATATTCTTTACATCAAAAGTTTATTACAACTAACAATAGAATATTATAGATGATGAAGTACCAGCTCAACAGTTTGAGTATAAAAGCACTAGATGATGTTCTATGATATGTAATGAAGCATCAAAATTCATAGAGGAGTCAAGATCGCAATTGATGAAGAGACGGTGGCGTGCGGAACCCAATACGCCAGTCATTTAACGTTGTGACTGGAGCTGTTTTGAATGTGGCCGCGGTGCAAGTCAAAAGATAAACATATGATATTATAATATATTTTTTTGTACATGTAAGTGCTGTTTGCGATTATATTGTTAACTATTCCGTGGGTTCACCCGCGCGTTGCTTGAAAAAGTAGTATAATATATATTTCAATGCTATAATATAATGCATAAAACTGGTCAACTGTGAGTTGAACTCGTGTGGAGACTCGTTCCGTACAATGCCCACGTCAAGCATTTAAATAAGTGCAAAATTACACATTTGAAATCCTGAGAGTACGGTGCGAGAGGACTACTGTAGCTCACCGAATGTAATTTAAGCGTAAAGCTACGCTGTCGTGTTTCGTCCGGTTTCACCATAAGGTTCGTCGATAGTCACCATATGACTTCGACTGCTCGGTGGCCTCTTTATGACATGAAAAATCTGAACTTCGCGATGATTGATATAAAATAAGTAAATATTTTCCCGTGATCAGTGACCAGGGGTCACTGATCACGGGACGCTTTCACGAACTCCGAACGTTCTCCATGTGAATGTGTTGCTTGGACCAGTTGTAGTAGTTGTATGGCTCACTACCTATCCCTTCGCCTCTCACTTTCTGGGAATCCTTAAAAATTTGCTTCCAAAAAATTTGAAATAGACTAACTATATGCCTAAGCGGTGCTAAATTAAGGGCCACTAATCGCTCGTGACTTGGGACGCGGCAAGACTGATTGCCTGTCACTTGTAACTGGCTAACGGTTTGAGCGCTCCCGCCGGATTGATTACTGCCATTCCGCAATAGATGGACACTTTACTGCCGCTGTTTTAATAGCCTCATTGCTCTAATGTACTGTACGCGAACAACTAATTATTTGAGGTCTCATTTGCGTTTGGTCGATTTTCAACTGCCAATTCAATTGGCGTGAAAAATTTACATGTGTATCGTACACACGCTTAATTGTGACTATCTAGACACGCGGTAGCATGTCAAGCTAAGTTCAGCTGGCGCACAGCACCGTAGTGTATTTAGTCTACTGCTTTATCCGAACCATCTTCAATGGCTAAATGTATAGAGCTCTGCCACTCACACTTTAAATCGCGTTTTAAACAAAGATCACCTTCATCATAATATTTAGTTGTTTTCTTGAAATATTTAGTAAAAAAACTCAGGCCCCTTACTCTTCTCGTATATTCTAAATCACCGCGATGAAATACCGTCTACAGTATTTCATATCGCAGCCTTAGCCAGCGTTCCTTTAGGACGTAAATGTGTTTTTTCGGCAGAGACGATATTTCTCCTAAATACGTCCATTCGTCGTCGACCCACAGATGAAGTCAGTGGGCAAATAAACAGCTGGCCGATATATCAGCGAGGGCCTCTCATATTGCATACACATGTACCGCTGGACCCTTTTTATCTATTATGGGGATTTTTCGGCTACCTTGTAGATCCTACAACTCATTACTCATTTGCTTGTTTATAATAATATGTTTTTATGACTGTGATTATATTGTGACGTTTTTCATTTTCAGTGAGTTTTATGCTTAGTGATTAAGTGATTATATGATATTTATATGTTTTTAAAATTTTAGTTATTACTGGACAGGTTTTTCGAGCTCCTTATCTAATTTCGGACCAAACAATTAATGTACCCCAACATCATAATATTCAATTACTCAAAAAATTCAGTAGCCCAAAACTTCAGATGGATTATAGCAAACAGTATTTTTATTTGATACCTATATTCTAGGAAAATACAAATCGCTTTATCCGCCGCCTAATGAAGTCCGCCAATTAGATTCAGAATTACTTAACGTAACTTTATTTTTTATCTTTTTTTCTCCGTGAGCATTTTTATTTAATAACAATAATTTAGGAGCTCATTAAAAATAACTGATTGGCTGGTGTTGTATTTAGAGTAAGGTTATTAATAGGCTAGTTAAGCATGCATTGTCATCACCTTGTCGTGCATACAAAACGTCAGCTTATCTGTTGAAGATTTCTGCTTGAAAATTGAGTTGGACGATTTCACGCGAACAAACATAATTATTATAATATATTGCAAGTTAAATAAGAGCTTGTGAAGAGAAAGATTTCCCCAACGTCTACGATATACACACGCGTAGCGGGAAATAATGGTCTCGGGGACAGTTACCGTTTAATTTCACACTCGCCATGAATATAAAATTAATCGAGAGGCGACGGAATGACCGTTTGTTCTCGATATAATGATTACCGCTATTAATACGACAGCTACATTTATCGTTAAGTGTTTATTTATAGTTGCAAGAATATTTTATATTTTATATTATATCGCAAATATATATTTTTACTACTATAACAGGTATAGCATCTATTTGAAGATAGATATGGTAAAGTGAGATTTGCAATTTACGTCAAAAGGATTTCGATCTAAGAGACAGTAAGTGATGAATCACAAGGTGCAAGAGGAGGGCTCCACGACAGGTGACCATCAATTCCAAGTCTAATGTCACCAAATAGTCGATTGTGTGCTTGGCAGAGTGTGAGGAGGCGTTGTCGTGGTCGAGGATCGTATTGCGAGGTCGTTTCCGGCAGACGTTTACAACATAATTAGGTAGAATTATAAATAGACCGCACAGTAATTACCATCTTTTTATATTGTTTAATATGAAAAAAATAACTACTTAAAAATACCCAAAATATAATTTCAGAACACCGGATACGCCAAAAAATGTTGATTATAAAACCTCCCTGAAAATTACAATTTAAAACAAAGCTTCCACCCAAAGTCTCAACAAATGATAAGAAATATCTGTTACCTGTCCAAATGGGCATTCCAATTTACAAAAAGGGTAAAATAAGGAAGTAAATATAGATGTTTGGTTGTACCTGCGTATTTTCACCGTCTACCCTCCCCTTCTGTGTTCGCAAAATTATCACTCGCTTAGTTTCCACGAAAATTTCTTTTAAGGCAAAAAATGTACGTGCCAGTTCAAATAAAGCGTGTGAAATCAGGTCCTACTGTAACTTTATGTATACTTTGAGTTTTATCCTAAAAATGATATTATGTGGGACTGTAATAATGTAGGTAATGTTTCGTTTATTTTTTTAAAGACACAAGGTAACCTGTAGGCTTAAAGAAAGGCTAGATATATTTCACACGTTTAGTTTACATTATTTTATCAAATTGCTGTCAGACAGATTAGATTATGTTCCTTGCTGATCACATTACGTTCACCTAGTCCCGCGGTAATATTTTGAGAACTTTTGCTATGGAAGCTAGAAACGGAAATCCATTTAAGAATTATATGCAAAATACAAATACATCCACAACTCGCTGCAACTATCTTTTGAATCGAATTATCTGTGACTCGCGGAATCTGAACATACGATTGATACGTCCAGTGTTTCGTTTTTTGGGTTTCACGGGTAAAATACTTTTAGTGCATACCCAAGAAGGGACTAGCTATTACGTGAAAATCGTCTCTTCTATTATTCGAAGAGGTTTCGGCAACCACTACGCTGGACTGTAAATGACGATAATAATAGCTACACATAAATTTGTAGCCATCGACGCTGTACATAAAACAAGGCAATCTATTACATAAACGTAAAAACGTATAAAAATAATGATTTTCTCTTATCTCGCCTGTTGAAGGCACGTAGTTGAAAAAATATAAAAACGCTTAGAAGGTTCTCGCCGGTGCTCGCTCGTCGCGGGACCAAATGACCTGGAACAATGAGATAGGCGGACGGGAAATATTGTCACGGCGCGATTTGATGCTTTCATGCACGAGCTATAAGTAACCTAATACGTGTACTATGCCAGCTCCGCGCGTCTGCTCAGACTTAGAGCCGAGCTGATAATGATCATCTGTAAAGCCTGGCTCAGTGAACTTTTTAATATTGGAAAAAGTGTTTAATGTAAACGCCTATTAGCGCACCTTGGCAGCAAAATCGGCCCAATGGTGTGACATGTCAAGTAGTCATTCCTTTATTTTATTCCGTCTTTCATTATAGATTTGTATTAATAACTAATTAAGAAAATATTAAGTTAAAAGTTATCATACAAGTGATGAAATTATTGAATATACTATTCAAAGTCCACACTGACATTAATTTAGCTGTTACCAAAAAATGCGCCGTCTGCGAAGTACCAATTATAGCGAAAATCTCTAGGCTTCACTTTATTTGTGTCATCGTGTCTCGGCGTCGGAACAAATATGAGAGCTTTATCGACAATCTTTAATTTAAAAGGATTTATGGGCCTCGATATACTGTCGTGTATTGACTGCATAATATGGATCTGAAACTATTGTCAATACTTCTGACCTCAGCATACTTATGCTTCTGATATTTCACGGGTTGAATTGCTCGACCTGATGATTAATATTATACTTGAGATTTTTTTATCGGGTGAGCAGTCTTTATAACAGGCGAAGAGAAATATTTTTATTAAACCTCCAGATTTTTGATGATGTGCGTTATTTAGCAATCCTTTCCTAATTCTTGATATTGAAAACAGAACCCATGCTAAAAAGTGGAACAAAATATATATGCACAATAATGTTTTTTATAAGATGGTCTAACAAAAGATTGTAATAAAGATTTGCCATGAAGATAATTTTTGTACTGATCTCAATCAAAACATTTGACTGGTGCATATTTTTACGCGGTTCTCCCACCAATAAAATTTAACATGCATAAGCGACTTTAAGTGACCCATAAAGAAATATGTTAAAGTGAGGTCGCCAGCCAATTTGAGCACGTCGTCAAGTTGCTGTGAAAGTTTGATCGACCACAAATGACTTTGAAAGTAATTTTGCACCTCGTCCCGTGTACTGCTGTTGTTTAGGGCTAGTTTTGTGTTTAATAGCATCAAGACACTTTGCCGCTTTTAATGAGAGTTATATTGCAACATATTGTCTAGTACAGCTGTTTTAGGTATACGTAGAGGTAGCTATATGAAAAGTATATAACATACTGTTCCTTATATCATCATTAGCTTTTATCTGTCTATTGCTGAATATAGGCTCTCCTCGAAGAACGCCAGAACAACCGACCCCTTGCTACTCGCATCTAACACGGACCGGCTACTGCAAGGTGAACGCCTTCTCACCTGGTTAATGGTTTCATACGTTCTCCTGAGTGTGTGACCAGCCCACTGCTATTATAGCGTGCTTATTTTTCGCGTGATATCGCTCTCGGTCTTCATTTCGAATGCTACTTGCCGGATAAACAACCAGCATAGCACGCTCTATAGCACGTCAAGCTAAAGCTATAGCAATTTGTGGCTTGCAAAACATAAGGAATTATTTTATACGTGACAATAAGTATCTGTAGAATCTGTACATATCAAAACTTATTATTGAAATATTGAATAAATAAGCAAGAGCAAAATACAAGGACACAACAATTTGGTAGAGAATACTAAAGAAATGGGAAACGCCTCTATCGTCTCTGCTTATCCACCGTAAAACAACATAAGCACCAACGGATTTATTTCACGGTGGGACCAAATACGAGGGTCTCAAACACGCCCAAGCCGACTCCGGACCGAAAACGTCCTCCCTCATGTACATTATTTATTATCACTGTGTCTATTATTGCGTGAGTTGTAATGACGTCATCATCATTATCAATATGTGGTTGGAATGTTGATACGAGTATTTTTGATGTAGAATTTCATTTTACTTTGGGTGTCATTTGTCGCCTAACCTTTCCGAGTACAGCACTACAATGCGTTTATTAAAATTAAATATCGATATTTTAATATTTGTTGACTCGATATTAAAACATATTTAACTTTTATAATCGAATAATTTATCTCATGTTCACATCACTTCTGAACTATGCAAGTGAGAAATGGATTGAAAATGGTCATATCCACCAGCTTTATTCAACAGCTTTGTCGCCTTATCAAATACTCGTAAATATATGCGAATGGACGCGCCCGCCACACGGCACTGCGAGGTACGCTTAGAGGTCTTGTTGATATGCAAGTTTATGTAAGAGTGTCGTTTCGAGCGTTTTTTCGTAGCTACCTCACTGTACCATGTTTATACTGCGTTTCGTAGAATGCCCCGTTGACCGGTAATTCTAATTACTATGCAATAAAAAAAGGATTCGACCCATGTGTCTATTACTTTCTAGTGCCTTAAGGCTGTATAAGATATTTTGTATTCTAATGGAGCCGAAAGTCACCATATTAAAACAACTTTTACGTATTATCGTGACTTATTCAGTTTTTTATATGGCCGATGGACGTTTCGGATACTGTACAGCAACAACGAACCGCGATAAAATCCGTAAAAAATATTTCATCATAATGAGTGAAATTCGCGTAGACATAAAAAAATAATACCCGAAAGTCATCAGTACTGGGCATTTTTATTTTCAAGAAAAGGGGAAAGGGAAATTTGGTTCGCCTGTTAGTTATAAGTGACATTCTTAAACCCCCGCTACACTAGAATACTAGCAGAAACGTTTCCAGCCTGTTTTTGGAAATATATATTTTTTTTATTTTCATCAGAATGAATAAGAGTTACCTATAAATACGGTTTGATGCATAATTGGGTGTTTTGTGTTTGAATACTAGGCCGTGCTAGGCCATCTAATTACGTCAGGCTTTTAGTGGCTGATTTAGCATTGGCCGTAATGGCGGACCTCAGGCCTGGTGTACAGCTCTTTGACACAGCACGTTTTAATTAATCACGGGCGAGGAAATTAAAGCTTGAAAACTTTAAATTTATTTGGCATTTCCTTTGACCTTTCGAAATCGGTTTATTTTTTTGGGTTTAATTGGATTGAAAGAAACCGCTGATAAAATAAATCTTTATTGTTATTATTATTACAAATACATAAATATTGTCCAAAATCACACGTACCTTAAACTTCGATAAACTCGTACTAACTCTAGTTTACCGGCTTACTAGGAACATAAATAAATTTGAGAAAATAAATAAATACACTAATAATACGAATTATCTAAACTTGGCGGGATTTGAACCAGCAGCAGGAATATCCAGCAGCCACACACCTCGACCACTCGAACACCCGGCCATCAAAAGGTTTCTAAGCATTTTGTATATGTACTAAATAACATAAATGTATCATAAACCCTTCTATTCGATGAGACTTCTTCCAAAAAAAAAATATTATGGTTATTCATATTATATGGTATTATTCATATCATATTATATGGTATTATTATATGGTTATTCTCGTTATTCGCATTTATCTGAGACCGGTCATTGTACATACATTTTCATCAGATTATTATATTTACCTAAACACATCATTATCATAATCAACAGACGGACTATAAGACTATCTTCAGCGGTGTTCATTCCCTCAATGAACGGCAACACGACCGATTCCTTGCCACTCGCCAACTGACCCGACAGATCATCTTCCCATCTTACATGAATTTAAAAAATAATTTATTTATCGTATTAATTTAATACGTATAATGAAAATATTTTCGTGATGGGACGAAATTTTATTATTTATAAAATTGTCAATATGGAGCTCGGTTACGTTAGACAAACAGACAGGCGATGGATCCTTGTTTATTTATTCCAGAACATTGAAACTATTATGACACGTCGCATATAAACTACGGAATTGGATTATTTAACAGATTCAATATGCATATAAATGAAGTATTTTGTAGTTTAAAAATATAAAAGGATTATTCTATTACTACAAAAAAACTGAAAAACAAAACTAATATTTTTCTCTAATTATTGTTGTATTAAATATATAAATATTAGTTATTGCGAATATTCAAAACAATAAAGAGGGTGCAATTTGAAAGTCATATACCTAAATTCCATCCAGAATAATTAATGTCTTTATGAAAATCTTAAAATTCCAAAATGAAAAGGAATGCCTAATAATTAAAAAAAATCTTTCACTCAGACTTAAATATCGTGTAAATCTTCCTCTTAAAATAACTTCCAGGAACTAAAATCTTCGAAATATTAGTACGCACTATTATAACAGTAATACTGTAAACATTTGAACTCAGGATAAAATCTTAAGGACTAAATTGCAAGGTAGGGTACCTGTTCACTGCACCCTTTGTTATTCGCGATATGAAAGAACAGCTCCAAGATACGTGGCAACCGGGTCAAGAGACTCCATTGTAGCCTCAAACTCATATCGACGGAGTTTCCAGCTCTACAAAGTTTTCAAATTATACCGCACATTGAACAAAAAAAAAATATTTTTTTTTTCATTTCAAGAAAATGTCATAATGAGAACTTACAAAAGCAAAACTTTTTGATAGTCCACAGTATTTCTCACGATATGAAATATATTACTTTGATTAGTTAAAACATTAGATAGGGCCTACGTTTTAAAGGTTTTCAAAGAAGAGAAAATAGCCATTATTACACACTTTATAACAGCGCTATATTTTTTTAAATATAATATATAATTTGTTTGCTAAAAGTCTGTGGCGTATGATAATTTAAAACACGCAGTGGATTTTTTAAAATTATAATGGTATTATCTATCAAGCTAAGGTATATATAATATACTTCTACAGTTTTGCAGAATCTTTACTAATTTTTTTTAATTTAAAGACCATAAAAATACGCTCGCACTATTTTTGCAATTTCAGATAGTTTTTTCATACGCAAAAATTGTTTGTCTTTAATTGTACCTATACCTAGATTGTTGTCGAAATGTTCACCTTTAGTGAACGTTCGTTGAATGAAAGATTACAATAATAATAATTATAATGAAACGATCTAAAATATTTTATTGATATAATGTCGAAGTTCATGCAGATTTTATATAATCAAGCTTATATTTACTATACACATTTATAATTGTATTATTTTTTCTGTATATTATGTTAAATATGTATAATATTACACGCGCGCCGGGCTTGAGCGCCGACTAGCTAGCGTAGCGGGTTCCAATCTCACCAGGGAACTAAAAAAGTTTTCTGTGTTCCTGGGTCATGGATGTGTATTAAATATGTATAGTATATAATAAAAATCTTAAATAAATCTTAAATAAATGTATTAATAAAAAACGTATTCATTATATGTATTTCCGTTGTCTGGTACCCGTAACACAAGTTCTTCGGAAACTTAGCACGGGACCAGATTGACGTGGTGTAAAAGCGTCCATAGATTATTATTATATTATTATAATACTACCATAAATAACGTGTATGTGTCTGTATCTTATTTCAGTTTTCGTAAACGAGCAAGTACCTATTCATCTGAATTACGGCAATGTTAAATGTAAACAAAAATAAAAAAGTAAAAAACAAAATTCGCTTAACAAAAAAGGAAAATCTCACTTCCTTTGAACTCACGTTACTGAGGGCGTAGGTGAAGAAAATGAAAAGCGAAGAATTTCGAATGAAAATTTTGCACTTTAATGAAATACTTTAAGTTTAGCGTGTTTTATTAAGGGAAGCACATCTACTGCGGACCCTTTAAAGTCGAACACTAGACGTTTTATTGCTCAAATAACATACTTAGTACTATTTTATTAAGTAGAAAGTAAGCTATTGAGACATTAAGGCAAGTCGTACGCTCTGAGGGTATAAAATGTGACTGTTTGTACTGAAGATAGCGTATTGTAATTACTATAAGCCAACTTGCTACGGGCAGTTCAAAACGAACGCGATTATGAAGCGGTGATACGAGAATTCAATGCGACTCGACGTCTATGCCCTACGTGTGCGCGAATCGTCTCGCACAGCCGCCACAGACGCTGGCACGTCATCCATCGTGAGAAAATATTATCAATTCAATGATTGTGTTCGCTTCATTTCGCGTCGCTCCGTGGGTTTACTCACGTAAGACACTTCAATGGGTTTTGACTGTTGTAAGACGTAGCACTAGTCACAGGCTAAAATTACAAGGAATGAAATTATGTGGATCCTACTTTAATATTATAAATGTGAAGGTTTTTTATTGAATGGCCAGGTAAACTAGGTGATTGCCATATAGGAAAAACTCGGGCAAGATACATCATGTGGATAAAAAGGAAAATCACGGGGCATAGCGCAACCCTTCCGCCACCCTTCCAGATTTAATCAACTACACTAATGTAAATTACTACATATCTATATTTTTGTAATAATATGTAAGGTTTACAAATATAAAAGTGAAATAACAATAATATAATTCCTGCGTGTACAATTATTTATTTTTGACAAGACGTATTCGGCCCGCGAGCATACCGCCCGGATTAAAGCCGATCCCATAATTAATGAATATCCAATTAATGGAATATCAGATGAAGCGGCTTCATTATCAACTACTCTATTCATAATTGTGCAACAAATTCTATCGGATTCTAGACTGTTTAATCGAATCGTTATAATTTACCAAAGCTAATAAGCCTAATTGTTTAATTGGTGATCTTTTACGTGATCGAGGGAGTCTGTGGGGGTGCGCTTATAACATGCGCCCGTCTGCTGCTACGAGCTCTTAGCCTTTCTACTTAGCGTATTTTATATTAAATACTTCTTGATTTCTTTTCTGACAAATTCATAAAAACATATTCAGTATTTCATAATTTAAAATAGCACCGTTTAATTTTAAAAAATATGTTCAGCTCATTTTTTTGGATTTGTATAAATTTGACACACGTACTAAAAATAATGCTCATAATCTTGCCTAAAAATAGTATGCTCTGAAACTTTTCAGGCACTGCAACATCCTTACAAATCGACAAAAGCATGCTCATAGTCAAACCTGTTCAGAAACGCTCGAAGCACGCCTCTTTCTCGTGCTTATGTTGCACGCTCGAAAGTAAAACGATGGTTGATTTTTAACAGTGTCAAAAGAAGAATGCTCAGTACTAGCAAATGTGACACACGTATTACTAATGAACACTTGCTCAGTAAAATAATGCTACCGTGCTAGTAATGAGCATAATTTTCAGTACGTTTACTGTATTTTACAACACAATCCTATCAGTCAAAATAAAAACTTTGACTTAACTTCCCCGATGTCTCATTTCGACTTAACAAAGACGCATGGGGCTGCAACGCTAATGGTGGCGGTCACGCGATTCATTACAAGACTTTTACGTTGAGTTTTTGAACAACTCTATTAATTTTAAGAAGCTCAAATAATGGTAATCTGTTTGAGGGGTTTGTTAGAGAGAAATGCTGTCATTTATATTTATTAATAAGTAATAAAAAGTGCTTGAAGTAATAATGAGTGCCTTGAAGAGGATTAACTGTTATGCATTATACGACCGTTTATGTGAAAACCATGATCTCATTATGAATATTTATTTCCATCAAGTTGATGATGTTATCTGGACCCTCCTTAGTCAGTTTTCTTTCACTGTAATAAACAGATGGTAGACGGAAGGCGCTATGCAGGTCTACCCGGAGGCCTAGTCGTCTAATCGCGTAGTCTCGGTCCAGTGATCAATTATCTTCGTATGTAAAGTTAGTGAGTTACCTGTCAGCTATCGAGTACTTCGGGTATTCGGGTACTGAGCGACGATGGTCCAGTGGTGGATGGTCTCGATCTCTTATGCGAGAGGCACCGGGTTCGATCCTGACCCGTCCGTGTGTGCCTTGAAATGGGTTTTTGTAAATTGCTAAGTGCACTCCGAACACGAGACCATCGCTCGCTCACCGGTGAAGGGTTTTCCTTCACCGGTTAGCGAACTGATTGGTTAAGGAAAACATCGTGAGGAAACCTGCGTGCCTGATGTGATTGAAAGTCTTTGAAGGTATGTGAAGTTTACCAACCCCCACTGGGCCAGCGCATCGGTGAACTATGACCCATTACCCTCCTCGCCTGATTTCGAGGAGGAGACCCGTGCCCAGCAGTGGGACATAAAGGGTTGATACTTTACTTTACTATCAGGTACTTTTAAACGCCTCTAAAGTCTTTGGGCAAACCGGTAGACGTGTCACCTGATGGTAAGAGGTTGACGTCTTTCATGAGCATACCTAAGCAACATAATATTATTGCCTAACCTGATTTTGTTGCAAACCTATACAGACAGACAAATTGCATATTAGATATAAGATTTTAAGCCTCGGTGCCAGTAATTTAACTGTCATTCCCTTCTTCAAAACACAGCAAAGCTGCTTCACCCGTGTAGCGAGAGTAGTAGTACCCGAGAGCGAATGAATGTGTGTGCGAGTAAAGTTCCATCGGTAAATTTTCTACTCTTTCAGTGAGCTACTTAAATGGGATTCAAAATACTGCGTATCTGATATTATTAAAGGATAGTTATAATCCAATTTCATAGCTTTTTCCTTGAATATAACCATTTGACGTTATCGGAAATCTGGAATCAAATATTGCCTTGAGATACATATTACGGTTCCAAGAAACTTTTTTAATATCTCTAATATGGCTTAAGTTTGTAAGCATTATAAGCTTACTGTTTTATTGCTTCACATTAAAAAAGTATATCTGGTAAAATATATTATAAGCTTCTTATGTGAGAAGCTTAAAAGAAAATCTGCTATCAAATGCAAAATAAACAATATAAAAACGAAAGAGGAGCCAATTATGGTCCAAAAACGGAAAACCTGAATGAAAATGTAAACGGAAAAAATATACGCGCGTAAAATAATGGACTGAAAAACAAATGCTTAAAACGTTACAATTGTCGTATCCACTTACGGCTGAATATTGTTATGTTCAACTGGGACTTTATGGAACGGTAATAGTGTCGAGATTCGTTTGGCGTCCGTTAATATTTCTTTTAGTAGTTTGAACAGCGAGGGAGCCATCATGATTTTACCGAGCATTTCCTCCAAGTGTCAGTTACCTTTTGAAATATTGTGGCTCGAGGTGTTTCGCTGTTTCAGTGTATTTGGCGTATTACGGCGTAATACAATTAGATATGAATGATTGCGTAGTTTGTCTTGACTACGCAACTTGCTTGTTTATTGCAGCTCTGCTTGCAATAATTTATAGATTTGCGTAACTATTTGAGTCCTTACTTTGATATAATCAAAATCTTGCCAGATTAAGTAGAAATATTATGATGAATGATTTAAATATTTAATAGAACAAAACGTTACTTTACGGAAATATATAATATAAATTTTGTATTCCATATCCAGTCTTTACATCAATAATTAATATGCGAGTATGTCAGACATTTCCTGTAAATACTGCGTGATTATTGCTAATATAAAGTAAAATAACACTATGTATTAAGAAATGAAAAAGAAACAGAGCTAATGAAACTGTTTAATTTAATACATTATTTACAATTAAATAACATTAAATATTAAAGATTTAATAATATGCATGAAGTATGACAAAAATAACTTTCGTTAATCGATTTTATTCACCTCAATCTCTCAATGTTAGTTCAACTAAAGTTGATCTTTTTGAATGAATTCAGTAATCGAATCTGAACATAAAATATTTATTTCTGTTCTTTTTTTATATTCTACTCATACTTGTATTCCTGAACTAGCGAGTTGATGATCGTAGAGCTAATTGGCCTCAATTAGCCCCCCTCGTGCTAATGATTATGTCAGCTTCACGGACTTTCTTGCAAATTCATTTATCATTTTAATATACAACGAAATTAGCTATCTCAAAGAGAAATCCACCAAAATTAAAGCATATTATTTTATATAACATAATAAAAACGGAGCACGTTTTAAACATACAAAAGAATATACAATGTAGAAGAATATAACTCAGCACGAGCGACTGCGACACCAGAAATAATAAATTTCGCGACATAAAGGGTACATGATGAATCGGACGAGTTTGGTCCAACTCGAGCCGAGGACCAACTTGTGCGTTTTACTCCCTTTTGTTTGTTCACACCAACTCTCGGGACCGATTAATTCAATTAACAAGTAACTTTGTTTTAATAAAAGAGAATACAAACCGTTAATAACGTTTTCTAGCGCTCTTCCGCTTTGTTCCGCTCGGTGGAATTTGCGCTCTAATAGCTTGTTTATTTAGAGGCTCTTGTTATTTGCTATCTATTGATTCGACATTACTTAGACTTTGTGTTCCAATAAAGTGAGAAAATGTATAATTTACAGTAATTGTTGGAGTCTGGAACAAAATCTATTAATATAAATATTGTTACTGTAGCTAAAAACTAAAATTCGAGTCAAATTTAAAAACGAGGAGTTTGATTATTATCATTCATCTCATATTATTATAGCTTTTAATACTGTTGATAAGACTCAGTGTTTTTTGTATTATGTATTTATGTATTATTACAGCTATGAATACAAGTTGACTAGTCTAGTAGACTAGACTAGTAGAAATTGTCTTGTAGTAAAGTAGTAATGGTTATGTAGGAAACATAAGAGAAGAATAATGTAAAAGAGTATAAAATTATGGAACGTATAGGAAAATAATTAGTAAGAGGCCATCTCTACTGATAAGATAAAATATTACTGCTATAACTGCTTCTGTTAGCCAGACTTAGTATTACTCATATTAAGTACCTATTAATAGTAGGTTCCAACAAATATGCGCTACAATTGATTAGACTAAAAAATTATTAAATATTGTATCAGGTGTTTAAGCGTGATTATTTATGGAATGAAGATTTTTCCAGCATTTCAATGATGAATGCTGTACACGTAACAATGGGTCGGTAAGAATTTAATCAAAGTTGTTGTTCCAGACCTCCCGCGCTTCGTGGGGCCCGGCTCGAACGTGACTGTGGCGCTGGGCCGCGACGCTGCGCTCACCTGTAGAGTCGATGACTTGCAAGGCTTCAAGGTACGTGTCCAATTGTTTCCTACTTTTACAACTAGTAATTAGTTTATTTATTCCCCTCAAGTGTATTGCAGCCGGGCTTCTCCTTTTATTTTTTTTATTTTTGTTAGTTATTTTAATCCTTCCGGCTTCCTGAGATCAAGGGTAATTGGGGGGCTACCGCCGCGCTGTCAATTCTGGCAACTAAAACTATATAAAACAGAATTGCCACCGTGCTTTTAAGTTTTATTTTGCGAAGATCGATATTTCGGCAGTACGTAAGGATGCCTTCTTCTTGTGAGCTTGTGCCTTGAATATTTATCTTATTATTCATTGTACTCCGTGGAACATGCTTGGTATGTTTCCGATAAAGGAACATCATAATATGATCACTGGCACCGGAACCTATCATAATTTGTCTCAAGTCGGATAACGTATTGGCAAGTCACGGGCTTGGCACAATGGCTAGTGCTGGATAGAAGCTATTTATCATGAGCTGCTTCATTTGCCAGTTATTATCTCTATTAATAGTTAGGTTACAAATGACTAGACATCAAACAAGAAAAACGATTGACTATAAGTAAATGGGTATTTCTTCTAAATTTTATTGTTCAACAGATTTATTTGGCCAGCATATTTTTTTTTCTTTTAACATTGTAACACAATATTAATAAATATGTTCTTATGAAAATTTAAGCAACGAACAATATTTTTGAATAAGGTGAGTCGTCTTTGAAAATAGTATTCAAGATATCGACATTCAAATGTTTTATTAACCGACTTACAAAAAACGAGGTTCTCAATTCGTCTGTATGGTTTTTTTTGTATGTTTGTTACACGATTACTCCGCTGTTTGAGAATGGAAATGAATGCAAATGAACGTAGACAATCTTCAAAGTGCATTTCAAAGATGAAGGTTAATGAAATAAGCATAATATTATATCAATGGTTTATAATATAAGATTCTTTTACTTAAGAGGCAAACTTGTAGACAAGCGAGCCAATTGTAACAACAATAAACTAACTAACGTCACCGATGAGTCATAATATAAGGCACAAGGCTCCCAAGTTTTAGTGTGAGTAAAATTGCCTTTTCTACCATACTTTTTATATATACTTACCAATAAATAAAATACTGAAAATTTACATGAATTTGCAGCAAGTTTCATTTCTTTAAAAAAAAACACACTTTTGTAATGTTAAGTAATTTACTGCAATCAATGTCGGGTCCAGCAGTTGCCATAAAATATTATACCCAAAAAGGTCAAGCATAAATAATAAGCTTTAACGTTCTTAATGAAATTTAAGCGATGATTGAAAATATGAAAGGTTTAGAAACTGGCGTTATTAAAAGCTTTATATTATACTTTTACTCAAAAACGAACAGGGTTTAAATAAAAACAAAAATTAAATAATTATACTCGATTCTACAAATTTTGTTAATTTAATTTTAACTACAATATTTTAATATAGATTTATTAAATTTTATTATAAATTTTAAATTTTAACAAGTAGCTGTTGTTAGCAACCAGAATGTATAATTTTTAAAATGAGAATTATTTTCGGAACATATCGTATAAATGTAATCGGAATAAGAATTAATGTGTTTGTCATCGTCATCATCATCAGCATCAACCGTTATCCGTCAGTCACCAAGACTAACCCTTGCCACTCGCACAATCCGATAGGTATTCGTATTTAAAATATTATTTTAAATAATAGATTATTGTATCCTGTAATTATTAGCAAATACAGAATGACTCGATGGTTTTAACTAAGTTATAAATCGGCGGTTACGCGGGATGTTATTTTAAGCTTTGAGTTCTCCTAGTCAAAAACCACCACAGCTACAAATCCCTAAAAAATGATGCAGCAGAAATAAAAGTTGTTCCCGGATGCACTTTAACTACGTAACTTTTGTAGCAGGCGCTCCCGGCCTCGTTAATGCCAATTACTGTGTAGATTAGTGGCAAGAGAACTAATTATACAGCTACAAGAGCGAAAATAAAGTCTGCTACATAATGAAATATACTTAATGGTGAGAGAGATATGCTGGACACACTCCCGTCGAGCGACTTAGCTGCCACGACGGGAGTGTGGCCAAACCCGGACCCTCTCGCTAAAGATGGCTCTTCAGCGAGAGGGTCCGGGTTTGGTCCTAACCCCACCTGTGGTGTCTTGAAATGGGTTTTTCCTAAATTTCTAAGTTCATCTTGAACACGAAACAATCACTCGCTCATTGGTGAAGGGAAACATCGGGAAACGTGAATGCCTGATGAGATTAAGTCTTTGAAGGTGTGTGAAGTTTATCAGACCGCATTGGACCAGGGTCCAAGACCCGCGCCCAGCAGTGGGAAATATTATATGGCTTGGTACTTTACTTACGCTCCCGTCTACACGGGTACTAACGCCCTATTTATTTATACTATTGTACAGCTTTACTGTATTTCGCTACAAAAGACAGAACAGACTATGAAATTACAGGCACTGAGACTTACGAGGTTACTTCTACATCTCAATATATTATGTAACATCATGAATTCGAACTCGTCTCAGGTTCACTTCTTTATGTTTATGGGTGACGCTAACCACTTACTGTCATGTGGCTCATCTGCTCGTTTTACCATCGAGCTAATATAAACAAAAATAAAAAGGATCTTAGGAAGTTAAGATCTCATCCCCATGAATGTCAAATATAAACAGCTGGTTTTACTACAAAAAGAAAATAAAAATGAAAATAAAAACGGATTGCCTAAGCCCGGGAATAGCAAGCGTGAGCAAGCAGCATGTGTAAGATCTAGATATATGCACAGTTTGTAAATACTGACACAACTCAGACCAAGTTTTCTAAAACAAAACAATAACATCTTTAACATCTCATATTATGTCCACAGATGAAAAATGTTCACGAACCTATTTTTCATTGTTGCCTGTCTCGTTTTATGTATCATGTTTAAGTATATTTTATTTCTAAATTTTCAAAATTTTGTTTAATGTGTGTGTTGTTAAATGTTACTTTAGTGTGTGTCAGTTCCACCAGATGGTAAGATGGTAAGTTTACCAGGAACAAGGCCAGACAACTAATTCATGTATCGTCCAGAGACAGGATGCTTCTTGGCCAGTAATTATTCTGCCGGTCTTGCCCTTTATACCTTGATATGTACTTACACCATAATATTAATATTGTGTGTTCACGAATAGCAGTATATATAGTAGACATCTCTACAGTTATATAAACAATTCATTTTTCGAAATGATAAGACACAAACAAGTATTAGCTAAACATTTTAAATCGTGTTATCAAGCTCAATGACTTTTCTGAAGAGAGCGTCGTTAGACTGAATTGTAATTAAGTTTGTTCCAATCTAAAACAGTAACAGTTCACCTAATAGTTTCTAAGAATACTAAATTACTTTTATTTGTTCGTAAATAAAATGTGACCATTTTATCTTATAATAAATACTTTATACCAAATTTATTTTTAGATCAGTAGGTATTTACTTATTTTAGTATAATAATTATTAATACAATGTGAGCGACGACGGTCCAGTGGGTACGATCTCGGCCTCTTGAGCGAAAGGTCAATCAATCAATCCTGACCCCTGAATATGATGCCTTAAAATAGGTTTTCTCCAACTTCATCTAAGAATGAAAACATTATAAGGAAATTTCGCCATACTGTGCCTTTCACACATTTTGTTTCATCATCATCTTTATCATCAGTCTTTATTCGTCCACTGTTGAACATAGGTTTTTACGTTTGCTTTACGTCACAACTTATGTGTCAGTATTTAAGTCTAATGTAACAAAAATCATTCGCATTAAAGTTGATTTTATCGAAAAAGTTCAAGGATTACTTTAAGTAGGTACTAGTTTTGAATAATATTAAGCCTAGCTAATATTTAAAACGAAAAATTAAGAATATAAATTTTTAGCTAGCACAATTATTATTATTGTTGCTTAAATAAAGTAGAACCGAATATTAAATATTCTTACCCTCGAATAAAATAACAATTTCTTTAAATATAATAAATAAAAAGCATTTATTACATCCGGGCTCGTTGAATAAAACATGACAGTGGAGTTTTAAGAAAATAAAAAAAACTCCCGAGAGCTACTCCTTTCATTAATCATTCGAGAGCAGACAGTTGTTCGGACTCCGAGCAATTTATAACTAAAATTGACCTCCCGCCATGACTGCGCATAACAGGAACTACAAGCCCGGAGTGCGCGGAGAGTAGTTTTTTGCGCTATTACAATATTGGAAACTAATGCTAAAGGTTCCGTTTAATAAAATTAACTTATAAATATTTTATAACGTGGCTCTCTGTAGGCGACATAATTTTTTCAAATTGAAGTAGTTTCAGAGCCTGCAAATGCTAACAAATTGTCGTAAGCAAAAGATAAAACGAATGTTTCTGAGAATATATTATTATGTATGTATCATAACTCTATTACGCAAAAGTTAGTGAATGGATTTTAATGAAACTTTACGATAATATAGCTCACACCTCGGATAACATATTGGCTATCATAATTTATCGCCGTACTCCAATGAAAATGGGAAGTACGCGGGTGCAATTACACTGCTAGTATATTATTAATTTATAAGAGTTCTTTACCTGTAGTAGTGATGCGCTGTGTCAGCTACTGTTTGTCTGGGAACAACTCACGTACGGTAGGTACGTGTACGTAACATCTTGCTTATTTCTTCTGACAAGCAGTTTTTTTTGTCACGGAAAGAAAAACGGGTCAAGTAAACTACTGGCATGACATTTTCACCTGCTAATAATATGGTCCGAGGTGTACAAAGGGATCAACAAACTTAGACAATGTTCGTGGATCACTTTGATCTTTCATTGAGGAATTGTCTGCTTATTCAAGTGCAGTGCGTGAATTATATTATAGTTAATATCGCACCTTTAGATGTTATAAGTGGTGGAGTAAAGGCTAGTTTTACATATTATGCAGTTTTTTTTTGTCAGTTTTGTTAATCGTCTCCTCTGCGTGATTTTTGGTGCTGTTTGTTTCACAGAAAACCTAGTTGTTAACATCAACCTAAATGTTAACATCAATTTACGTATCGTAAATTATAACCACAGTACAAACGAGCTGACGAGCTCGAGTCTAAAGCTTCCCGATCTTTGCTTAAAATACGGTTAGGAAAGTCTGCTCGCATGCATTACGTAATTACTCGCCCAACTAACCCGACGGCGACGTTCAGAGCAACTTGGCTAATGCATTTGTCGAGCCGTCACATATTGTACCCATTTGCTAATTAAGAAAACAATCGTAGTACATTTACGTTTTAAATTCTACTTAACACTAACTGTTTAGTTAGATGTTCTTTTGAATTAGTGATAAGAATTAGCACCAGTAGTTATATTGGTGACACAGAACAGTATAGAAGGGCAAACGAACAGTCGAAGCCTTGCGACTATTGACGCCCATTAACATCCACATAACCAGAGGCTATGCAGATGCGTTGCCCTCCTTTTTTCTATTCCCCCAATGGGCTACCGAAAACTCACAACCCGCACGAAACGGCAGTGGCGTGGCAGCATGGCACTATCTCTTACTATGTGATATACTGATGATGTCACCTAAAATACAAACTAAAGGTAACACACCAGTTTAAACATCAGAAGTGAAAATGCGTTTTAAATATAAACATTTATTATATTATCCATAAAATAACAATATTAAGGTTCACAGGTACATATTTTAAGATACATTCTTACTCACACTGCCCATACGTTTACACACACTATCGCCATATTACACTTTATACATTAAAATAAACAATGGCTTACGTGACCTTACAATACAATTCGGGCAGAGCTTCGTCCTCCTCAAACTCACAGACGCGAATGACCATTCTAATAATTAGACCCCGCTATTTAAAGGCAAACTTAATGACCTTCATAACGCTCGGCCATCCTACCCACACTTTGACAACGACTACGTCACGCCAAGGCAAACTGGAACCTGTTCCCCGTTTCCGACTTATAGCCGCCAGATGGCGCTACGGTTGCTAACACGGCCATCCTGCATCGTGCATGCCCTCAGGCACGACATTTCCACACATCTAGTCACACAAGAAATATATTAGTATAGAAACACAAATTAGTTTGTTGCTCATAAACCGTCTCGATTATCATGACTTTATTAGGCTGGTGCTAGTTTCGTTCGCACGCGTAACCTTATTGTACCTTTAGTCTTAGGTTCCAATAAACGTACGAAAGAAAACAGCACCACCATGACCCTAGTCTATTCTTTATCTACATGGCCACGGTTCACCTTTATGCTTAGGCAAAACCAACTAAACTTTTAGCACCGTCCCTTTAGTCTTAGGTGACGTCTAGTAGCTTGTTTTTATTAGGCCAATAAGATAAAGAAAAATATAACATAAGATAAAGAAAAAGGTAACTTTAACATAATGTCACTTTGAACAATTCATTTGCCTATCAACCACACAATACTATTATACTTATCATTATTCATTCAATAATGTAATATCTGACTTTACCCGAATAATATTACCTGAACACTATGGCAATAAATATCTCACTGCCTCTTAGATTTGATAATCGATAAGTCTTTCCCCAATTTATTTTAATATTATCTAAAACGTTTTTAAGCAGGCCCGAAGCCTATAATAATAAGTGTTGGCATTTCAATTAAAAATCAAAAATTTCAGTTGTCTCTCTGACTTGTGAACACACGCAACTAGGCACAGCAACTCCCTTTATTAGCAACATTTTTAACTTTAGTTACCCAACATATCGGCGTTCCTATCGTCATCATCGAATTACAAATCTGGAATGTCTTAACTCTTTGACAACATAATTTCACACTATTCTGATCACACGACTCGCGTTTACTTTACCTTACTGCTTTTACACTCATTCCTTTAACCACATACATATAAATAAAAAGTGTTAATTTTTACCAAACCACTTAAAATCCTTACCACAATAAATTTAATAAAACTTTCATTTAAGGACATTTCGTCACACTTGAACGTACCAATATAGTCTTTTATTCACCTGGTGATCATTTCATAAAAAGGACATTGGATCACACTAGAACATCACTTTCATTTAACGAAACTTCATCATACCGAACATAAACTCATCTTTACCTCGTCTAGTGATAAATACCTTTTAAATAATCTGTCATCATACTGAACGTTCCAAGTTAGTCTTAACCTCGTCTAGTGATCAATACCTTTGCGGAACCTTTCATCACACTGAACGTACCAAGCTCTTCTTTACCTTGTCTAGTGATCAATTCCTTTTGAAGAACCTTTTATCATACTCAACGTACCGAATTAGTCTTTCATCACCTAGTAATCAATCTCATCTAAAGAACATTTCCTCTCACACTTCAAATGTCTCAAGTTCCACTTTCCATACAACAATTTTCCTCCTTCCTCTTTCACTATCACTTATACAATATGTCTTCGTTTTATATTCTACCATATCCTCGGCTCATTTCACTATCCACGAATATACCTTTAACACTGATAAAAGCTGCTTTAAATTCTGTCGATCACTTGTTTGCTTTTAATCCAATATTATCAAAAACAAAATCTTTACCACATTGTACAAAGTTACACTAAACTAAGTTACCACATGGTTTTATTACTCCAGCAATACGCACGCAATAATATATCTACAATTATTCGGCCAAGTAAAATACGCGACTGTCCACTTAAAATCACAAATCACTTAATAACATTAAAAAAAAAAAAAAAAAAATTGAATCGCTTTCACACTCTGTGGCAACAGCTATATCAGACAAGATTAACATACCAGCTGTGTTTGATCCATTACCAAACCATTCACAAGATCACATTCGTAGCTACGCACTGTATCGAATGAGTGGTCACGACCATCTATTCTCTGCTTCCGCTGTGTTCACGCTGTATATGACTACTCCCAGCATCATACAGTATCCAAGCTGTTATTTTAGTAACCACACTATAGCCACACAGTGTCGTGAGGATTTACCACCGTCTGTAAAAATAAACTAAAGCCTGGTGGGCTAATGCGCCTATTAAAAAAATTCACACTAACGTCAGTAAAATTGTGGGGCAATGAGTTGGCCATCCCACTTCTGATTTAAACATCAGAAGTGAAAATGCGTTTTAAATATAAACATTTATTATATTATCCATAAAATAACAATATTAAGGTTCACAGGTACATATTTTAAGATACATTCTTACTCACACTGCCCATACGTTTACACACACTATCGCCATATTACACTTTATACATTAAAATAAACAATGGCTTACGTGACCTTACAATACAATTCGGGCAGAGCTTCGTCCTCCTCAAACTCACAGACGCGAATGACCATTCTAATAATTAGACCCCGCTATTTAAAGGCAAACTTAATGACCTTCATAACGCTCGGCCATCCTACCCACACTTTGACAACGACTACGTCACGCCAAGGCAAACTGGAACCTGTTCCCCGTTTCCGACTTATAGCCGCCAGATGGCGCTACGGTTGCTAACACCAGCGATATGAATTATCTTTAGTATTCAAATACAGATACTTATATCAGCAGTGTACTGGCGATATTCTTTCATAGGTGTGACTTAATGGTTGTTAGCACGATATGATCATCACACAAGCATGCGATGATATTATGCTTTTGAGCCGCCTTGGCTGTTGTCTGTTATATTTATACATTGTTGAGCTATGATTAATAAGGTATTAATTAATTAAACTTGACGGCTAAAACTATGCACTAAGGTCTAAGGAATTGCTTTGTTCGTAGTAATAGAGCACCACCACTATGTTTGGGCTTAGTATGATAAGATTTATAAATATATTTACCAAGGAAATACGTTACATATTACTTGAAGCCAGTGGTTCGAGGAGCCTATCGTTTTCCCAATCGCTAATTAGCCGAAAATTCGGTCACGAGTTCTTACAGATAATATCAGACTCAGCAGATATAATATAAAGTAGTAAAAACAGATAAATAGATAAATATTCTAAAATTTTATAAAACCGTATAATATAAGAGAGGGAGAGAAAGAGAGATGTAAAGATATAATAATTTTATACTGTCCATATTATGATATTTTAATTAATAACAAACCAAAAATCATTTGAACGCTTTATTTGACTTTGTAATAACATCAATTATAATATCCTTTATTATTTTAGCATAAAGTCAATAGTTCTATAACAGAGAATATTCCCAATACAAATACTAATGTTTACGAATCATTGTCGATTCATACACAAAACAATTTGTGAAACTTTTACAAAAGCAATAACAAATATTTACTTTATTTGACGCCTCTATTCATATTCTATTATCATTTTCATCTTTCGCTTTTGATATTTAAAGTTTATTCGCTTTATATTTGAGTTAAAGTTTCCTGAAACTTAGACAATGTATAAAGTAGACAAAGTGTGTAAAACTAGATTTCTTATAATTATCTTTTTTGTTTTTCTCCTTTATTTATCTTTTAACCAAAAACAAAGCAAATACAACATTAAAAAAGAATAATAAACCTTATTATTTTTAAATACGTATCGATTTTATTATTCCCTTTTTATTTTGGATTCTTTTAAAGTAAGATATACGTTTGAATGTTTTGCATATTTAGAGATAAAAATGTCTACATTCAGCAATAGATCTAGTCGTATAGTGCTAAACTCATTAAAGAGGATTTTGTAATTATCACGCTGAGAGAACGCATTAGAGATTACAGCTAAGGAGATTGTGATGGTGAGATATCGATGGAAGAACCATCGATATCTTAAAACATTGGAACTGTGAATGTATATACACAATAATAGTTTTTACTATAAGCTTTCAGCTATTACATCGAAATTATCTGTCACAGCTGAGAAATTATTTTCACAAATATCATAAGACTCATGTTGCCTTTATTTTGTATTAGCTGTAAATGCTAAAAAAAACCGAGAAGGGTTGCTTGAACTTCGAATGCAACATTCTTAAAGGAAATCATCTATGAGAAATATATATAGCATGACGGTGATTCGTGCTTTGCGCATTTTTGATCTTTATTATCCTACTTATTTTTTAATACAAACAGAATTGTTGAATTTGAGTGAGAAATCATTTACAACAACTGCTATATGACAGGTGGCATAGTTCAGAATCGATACTTATTACGACACAAAGTATACACCCATAATATATATCCCACAGTTGAGCACGGCTCTCCGTCTCAAAATTAGGCGAGTTAATCGATACCATACTACTTTACACACCTTCAAAAATTTTCAATCTCATCAGGCATGCGGGTTTCTTCACGATGTTTTATTTCAGCGGTGAACGAGCGATGGTCTTGTGTTATACGCGCACTTGATTGTACATTGTGCATAAAAAAATATAAAAGCTCACTTCAAAGCCCACACCCAGGTGGCTTTAGATGGAACCCAAACCATCATTGCTTATAATATTACCTGACTTAATAAGCATACTGTTTGGTGTAGCTATAATGACTCAGGATTGATTACTTGAACTAGTAATTTTGATGGCAGGTGGCATGGTTGCGGGTGGACACGCAGACGATCCTGACGATCGCGGGCCACGTGATCACCAAGAACCACCGCGTGGGCGTGGCGCACGGTGACGGCGCGTGGACGCTGGCGCTGCGCGACGTCAGCCCGGCGGACGGCGGCCGCTACATGTGCCAGGTCAACACCGAGCCCATGATGAGTCAGACGCACTTCCTGCAGGTGGTCGGTATGTATCAGATGTAGATGATTAACTTAATTATTTTCACTTCTAAGTCTATTATCTAATCTAACCACGTGTCACGGCAACGGCGACTATTCTGTAACCTGAGTCCTGTCAAATATACCTGCTGAAAAACATAACTTTAAAGAGTAGAACTCCAGTAAAACTCTTTGGTTAATGTACATGTGTTAGAGTTACAGATTTAAGTATATTATATCTCTGTAACACTACATTCTTACAATAAACATATTATTATTATTATTATAGTTAGTTTAGTCTATAGGCTATTTAATTTTTGCCGCCTCTTAATGTTAGTGACCTTTTTTTTCTACACAAATGGCAAATAGTGGCTTTGTATATGCTGTATTTTCTGTATTTTTTTTTCTTTTGACGCCTTTTTGGATTTTTTCAATTTGACGCCATTAGCGTCCCAAGCGGCCTATTATGTACCCCTTGTACAAAATAATAATAATATTATGTTGTTATAGGATGTATATTTCATTTATATCATCACTTGTGGGTGAGCTGCGCCACCGTTTATACCACCAATCAGCTTATCGGGAGCTTATGTCTAACATAATTCAAGCTAAAAAAAAAATACCTTTACATAACGTAAAAAAGATTGTGCTCAAACATTGAGCTTAAAAAATATCGTAGTAAAAACTGTTTGTGAAAAAATTTTAGAAAGCTTTTGCTCAACGCAAAGACATTTTTAGTTTAATACAGCGAGATTATGAAGTAGAGATAAAGTTACTGAACGTGCAACCTGTGCAACTGCCGGTAAAACCAGCTCACAAATATTTTAACTTCATTTATTGGATTATATTATATCATTTATATATCATTTTCATGCGCCGTATAAACTCGAATATTATCTCGTACATATGGAAAAAAGCTGGTAGTTATATCATATCTAATATTATATAAAATTCTTGTGTCACAGTGTTAGTTACCATACTACTCCAAAACAGCTCATTTTTTATGAAATTTTTTGTGCATATCGGGTAAGTCGGGGAATCGGCCAACATCTATTTTTCATCCCCCTTAATGATAATCCGCCCCAAACTATAATGTATTTTATTTTTCAGACAAACATATTTTGGTTTTATTTTATATATATACAGCATATAAAAATAAATACAAACCTAAATTTTTAACCCCTTTATGATCAACCCCTAATTTTTAATAGCAATATATACCTTTGGCAGAACGAAGTCTGTCGGGGCAGCTAGTATTATATAAACAATATTTTATATGCAATTTAAAATACAGTAATTGATCCTTACGGGTTAACTAAAGGGCAAAAGACCAAAGGGCCGAAACCCGAAGCGATGGTCCGACCTGATTATACAGCACCTACAAATACACGTGAATAGAGCACTCTCCTCCACACACTCCACGAAGCTAGAAATAGAAACTGGTCAAAAAAAAAAACTCATTAGCAACAAGGGCATATTATTATAACATTATGGGAGTCACGATCCTCAACATTGAAGGATCGACTGGAGAGAGAGAGAGAGAGAGAGAGAGAGAGAATGATTGGTGGGCTAGAGGTTTTCTATCTCTCTATTTTCTAGTTCTTCTTTCTTTTTATCTAGTTTAAAACACTTGGGCCATATTCCAAATTTCTAAAATTGTTTCTTATATTATCATAATTTTGATGTAAAACTGTTGTTTGATTAGCCAAATACTTGGCTGGACTTCATTGAGTCCATAAGCAGATAAAATAACAAAAAGCAGCTTCGCTATTGTATTTCACTATGTAGAGAAAGGCTGCTATTTGTCGTATTTAAACTAAGATACTTATCACACGTCAGTGTAGTATTTATATTTTCATGTAATTGTTAATATTGTTAATCATCTGTATATTTCGTTCATTTCCAAAATATTATTTTTTTTTAATTATTTTAGAAAATAAGTTCAAAAATAAAATAAAAGATTTGCTATACATATAACATTTTATAATAGAATATATTTACTGGATACATTTATAATGTTTAAAAAAAGAGAAATGAAATTATTTTAATGTCCGCTAAGTCCGACGAAATTTTGCTACTTGCTTTATAGCTTAAGTTTGTTAAGCCTAACCCTTATTTTTAACTGTAAAACTGCCTAAAAATCATTTTAATCATAGCTCTATTTAACGTATCACATTCCCACATGTTCATCTAACATCAAAGAGTAAAACTTAAACAGCAGGACTGCCTTATATCATTATATAAATCAAATAACTCCTGAATAAGTTCAAAAGCACTACTACGAAATTGAAAGTTATTCGACTTTCGAACGAGTTGGTTCGAGTCTGTTCACGAATACCGTGATACTGATGATAAACATTTTAAGAGCCGCTCTCTCGGAAGGAACTACAGAAACGGAACGAGCTATCTTAAATAAACTTGCAAGAACTCTTCGAAACTTGTTTTAGTTTAGTTCGTGAAGACCAAATGTTTACTTGGCGTTATCAATTTAGGTATTTTATATGGCGTTCATTTGCTTTAATTAAAACGAATGTTTGAGTCATATGTGGAACTTTAGTGTAAGTTATTTTTGTATCTTTGTATTTTATTTCTATTGAAGTGCTTCTAAAATCTTACTAGAATATTGCTTGATGTCATTGAGATCGCGTGTATTAAAGATCGTGTAATAGAAATGAAACTAATATCCGCACATGTTTTAAGAATTTATTTCTTTTAGATATTTATTTTATATTGTGTTTGAAACAGCAATTTATTGTATTTTATTAGCCTCACTACGCCGCAGTAATTTCATAGTGATATTACTAATCCAATAGGATTTAATACGCAGGAAAGTTTCAATTAGCCTACATACTCAGGCCCAAAGTTGGTGAACTTCACCATTTTTAAAGAAAAAAAGATTTTTTTGAGCATAAAGATCCTTGACCGTTGAAATGAACAATTACGGGCGAATTACATACAGATTTGATAAAATCCACATGTTAGAATTGGTTACCATAGTCGAATATGAGAGACTTTTTCTGTGTTGAGCTTTTAGTAGTAGCTTTTTACTTTCCTCCCAAAAAAACTACCCTGATTCATATGAACGGTTTTATAGTTGGTTCAACACAAATTCAAAAGCTCGTCCTTATCAATTACGGGCCCGTATAATTGTTAAAGCGCCTGTCAGCCGGCCGATACCAGTTCCGACAATTCACTAACAACGTTTAATTACCACTCTTTTGAAAATTCAATTTTATTTTTAAATTCAAGTTCATCAAAAGTAACAGGCTATTGCTGACGGCACGGAACTTAATAATAATATGATATGGATTGATGATGGTTTCAAGTCTGACTTCAGATTATATATAAATATACCTGAGAATAACTTAGGAATAAAGAATTTCAAATAAAAACAAGGTAAAATATTTTTCTACTTTATAAGATATTTTAAAATATTTATAAGATAATCTCAGATGAGTTTTTCTCGCTGATTTGTCTCTGTAGATTGTTTTGAACATAAATATCTATTTAGATTTGAGGTGCAATATTAAAAATGTACACTGACGATATATTAGCTCAAAAATTTTATATGAAATACTGTCTTCATAAATAAAATACATTGAACGCCAAACAACGAGACGTCCCGGAAGAACAAACATGAGATCCGGCTCAGCTGATGCCGCCTCCAACAATATAATACACATTAAACACGTTAAAAGGTATTTGTCTAAAATTTAATATATATATAATATATAAAATCTTATACAAGAGTGTGCTCTGGTTTTGAGTTTATTAAATGAAAATAATATTCTTCTGTTTAATTTTATAAACGTTTTATATAATTACTGAAACCTATTATTTTAGGCAACACTTAATTAACTTTATATGAGGGATCCAAAAAGGTGTCCTTTTGGTTTACTTTTTTGTATTTGTAATTAATATTTCAAATACTCGAGAAGAATGTGATGTGATGATATAATAGCTGATATTATACAATTTTTCCTTCTTCACTGGCTTTTCTGCTTTTCACTAGCAAAGGTTTGAAAAGTTTCAAATATAATCAATCAACCTGGATCAGAATAAATGAGAATAATTTACTAACGAATAATAACAAATATAATAACTGTAAAATCACTCGGTGATATATATTATATATTATAAAAGCAGCCTTGGCTATTCCATATTTAAATTTTCCTTATAATATCAAAGGATGTTTTTGTTTGTAGTGCCTCCGGACATCGACGACGAGGCGAGCAGTAGTGAAGTGCTGGTCAAAGAAGGAGAGAGCGCTGTCCTGCGGTGTGTTGCCTCTGGCGTGCCGCCTCCCAACGTTACTTGGAGACGAGAAGATTCTCGACATTTCAAATTAAATAACCGTACTACAGGTGAAAATATTATTTATTTAGCATACCTTTTCATGCTATTATACTTCTAATATTAATTAGTATATTACTTTTATATTCTTAATATTCTCAAGTCATTCATATGGTACGGAGCAATTGATGCCCGTAACTGTTTACAGTAAGGTGTCGACCTACTAATAAATAATAGAGATATATCGGTGTAGCACTACACACTAATTATTATCAGCTTACTGTAGAGCTACGGTAATGTAGCACTGCTACAAAACTCGTAACAGTGCTACGATAGTGTAGCACTGCTACAAAGCTCGTAACGGAACTACAGTGTTGTAGCACTGCTAATAAACACGTATCTGCGGCGTAAATGTTGCAGTTTCTCGCACAACTTTCTCTTATTTCTCATGTACTGAGATATTAATAATAGCTAGTGTTGCTACACAACCGTAGCACTGTTATGAGTGTATTAGTAGTGCTGTAGCACCTATAGTTGCTAGTTTCACTAAAACCATATTAAAAGTAAACTATCATTCGTCTAAGCAAACTATATTTTTCGTTGCCTGGTAGCTGAGTTTCAGCTAAATAATGTCTATCAATTGTACTTTGATTAATGAGGCCGCGGCTCTCAGCCAAGAGTCAATACTCTTCGACAATACGCTAACTACTCCTCCACGATTAGGCGTTTCGTTATCATGTCTGAATAATAATTTATCATCATTATTTAGGGTTGGGAATTGATGAATCGCTAAATTAAATAACGAAAAAGGGAATTATATATGAAATAGTAGAGTTCTAGTTCTTGTTTCTATTCCAATTTAATTCCTATAATTAGAAGTGGAATCAGCTTTTAAAGGAAAATAATAAGAATATAATGACTACAAAAAAATGCAAATATAATATTACGTATATCATCATCATCATCATTATCATCATCAGCCTTTACTCGTCCACTAAAGAACACAGGCCTCCATCAATGAACGCCAAGATAACCGATACCCTAACACTCGCATCCAATTACACAGATCGGTTATCCGATCTGCGACGGGCAACAGTGCCGCTGATGCGAATTTATCATCCTTGCCAATAATTTCCAAACCATCTCAGTGTAGCAGTATTTATGAGCATATCTATGGATAACAGGCTTAAAAGACAAAAGACAAATAGCAAAGATAAAAGACAATAAAAGGCAAACAATATGCAGGCAATGCAAATAAGGCTGTTACGTATTAGTTGGCGAAGTTTCCCTTTGTTGGTCGCGGCTTGTTGTTCCGGCATAATAAACAATCGAGACAGTTTTTGTAGAGTATCGCGTGGCCGAGATAACTACGGTTAACGGTATTGTTTAGCGCCTGCATTACCGACGTTAATAGGGTATTGTGTTACGGCTAGTTAAGTCTAGCAGTATTATGGGACTGCAAAATTTAATTTGCCGATTACTTACTACTGTAAAGGCAAAGATAATAAAAGACAACCATATAAACTAGCAGTGCCCCGCGGTTCTACCCGCGTATTTCCTATTCCCGTGAAAGTACGGAAATAATTAAAGCCCATTTGTTATTCTGACGTGTAAGCTATAATAATATAGTAAAGTAATATGAAGTTTCATAAAAAACAATTCAGTTTCTTTTGCATGGAATAGTATCAAATTTACATCTTTAAGTTTTAACAAACATTCCAACTAATTAGTAAAATTTAACTTGTAGTTGTTTTCACTGCAAACTATTAGCATCTTTAAAAATTATATGATATTTTTTTTATTTTCTACAATCTCATTAAATTATCATTTTCTATTATCTTTATGATAGATTAAATAAAAGACTTTCATATTCATTCAATGTTTTCGGTAAAGGAAGCTGCTAGGCAATTTTTTAACTAATCACCTCACCATACCAAATAATAAATAAAAATACCAATTAACATTAATGATGAACAAAAAAGGCCACATCAATTTAATGTAATTGACCTCCGGTGCCCAACATGTTCTCTAGATCAAAACATTTTAATAATTAGGAGATACGTTGCGACATCCAGCAGAAATCATTCAAACAGCGCAATAATATTTCAATTTATTGAACCATGTTTAAAATGTTTTAGATATATTAATACTATATATCGGATACGGGAGCTGATCTAATTACAAATATGTTTCCGGCAACATGTAATCACGGAGTTTATAATTACCTGAAACAAACCGTACATACTCTGCTCAATAAAATGTTAATTAGTGAATAAATAGTTCATAATAGCACGAACCGATTTTTACATTTACTGTAGTATTATAATGTATATTATATACTTATGACAATAGATAATAATTCTGATACATTCATTAAATACGCACTTAATTGTAATAATTTGAAGAAAAAACTTATTTTCGCTATACCTTCTATAGTGAAAAATAAAATATAAAAATATATTATGCGCGCGCACATTAACATGTGCGATCTCTTTGTATAATATACTATGTACAAATAAGTCGAGGTGTCGAGAGGCATCACGGCTTTAAGGCGTCAATCGTCATGTTGTTTGTTGTCACGTAATTTCATTAGTTTTATTGCTAAAACAGCTAGCAGCTCATAGGCTTTAGAGTTTAGATAGTTCCATGCCATAGAGGTAATGAAATGCTGCTTTGCAGCCAAATTGGGCCGGCAAGACCGGGGAGGAAGCTCTCGCTCACATGAAATCGGCGTAAAATGTCGCGTTTCGTGCGGTTTGTAAGTTTCCGGTGGCCCATGGGGGGATAGGGAATAGGGCATAGCCTCTGGTTATGTGGATGTTTCTGGGCGTCGATAGTCGCAAGGCTTCGACTGTTCGTTTGCTCTTCTATGATATAAAAAAGGCTTTTTAGATTATAAATAAATTCCAAGTACTATTCCAGTGGCCAAATACAGCGGCGAATGGCTGAACCTGACCGACATAGAGCGGGCGACGTCGGGCGCGTACCTCTGTATCGCCACCAACGGCGTGCCCCCCTCCGTCAGCAAGAGGATACAAATCAACGTCATGTGTAAGTCCAATCAACGCGGAATTAAATCGTGCGGCTTAACTTTCGCCAATATTGGGCCCGAATGAAATTGCCACTGACAAGTCGAATGAATCGCTCTGCTGGGCCGGACACGTCGCCCATTGGCCGGCTAATGTGGAACTAACGAAACGTGAACAAAAGCGCAATGTTTTGCAAGTGTGCACTCCTTTTAATTGAATAGCAATTTTGTGGAACCGCGCGTGTGCCGGGAATCATTGTTTTCATGTTGAAGTGAACAGGAATTAATGGATATTTTCTTTGAAGTCTCTGATGGTGATTGTATAGAGAACCAAAGGAACCCTGGTCTATTTTTTGACGACTTTAACGGATGATCCTATTATCGGCCTAGGTAATGTGTAAGCATGACAACATCTTAACATCTTGCAGGTTCTTGTAAGCCTGCAAGTTTGTCTTGATTTACCAAAGTCACCCAAAGGTTTTATCAAAAACCATTCAGAGATTCTACGTGTGTGATGTTCTTGTTAATTTCATCATCATCATCATCATCCTTATACGTCCACTGCTGAACATGGGCCTATGTTCTTGTTTATTTACGTAAGACAAGACGAGTGACTGGGATCGGCCTTACTTGCACCGAGGAGCCAGTAGTGAATTGTTGATAATGATGATGAAGTATTCTTGCTGTCTGTACACAGTTCCTCCGTCCGTGTGGGCCGGTCGGGTGGCGATACGCGCTCTGTCCGGCAGCTCCGTGTCGCTGCAGTGCACGGCCGAGGCCTACCCCATCCCACAGGTGTACTGGGTACTGAACGGGGAACAGAAGCTCGTCAATGGTAAGACTAATTTACTCATTTAATGTTGTAAACATTTTTGTCTGTGACTGTACCTAAATTTCCACATAATATTATTATGATGAAGTAAAAAAATTAAAGTTTAGTGTTCTGTACCTGTAAAGATAAAAAAGGAACCCTTATAAGATAACTTCATTGTCTCTGTTATTTCTTTCTTTTTTTGTTAGTTGGATAGGCAACCTGGCAGGTGTAACCTAATACTAAGTGGTTGAGGTCACTCATGGACACAAACTAATTTATCTGAAACTATCTGTTGCCCGCAGCTTCGCCTGCGTTAACTAAGATTTACAACGGGATCTTAGCGAGATGATATATCTTTACCGATAAATGGGCTATCGAACACTGAAATGTTTCATTAAAATCCGACCGATAGTTCCTGAGATTAGCGCGTTCACATAAACAAACTCTTTAGCTTCATAATATCTGAAGGATTAAAAGCATGAGTAAAATAAACCCGTTTAATAGTCCAAAAAAATCAAAATTTCTGAATAAAATATGTGCCTCACTCGACATAGATAGGTATAGTGTGTCGTGAACTTTTTTGTAGATATTTATAAGATCTACAATTAATTAGAACATTTTATGGTTCTATATTTTATAGTTTAGGCAGCGTACGCAAAATAATTAACTTTTCTGGTTGATTTTTTACACCTCGTGTCCGAAAAACCCAAATATCTTACGGAATCCTGTTTCTTTCCAGAATAAAATTTAGCCTATGTTACTCGTGGATAATGTAGTAAATGAAATCGGTCCAGTACTTTTTGAGCCTATTCGTTACAACCAAACAAACAAACAAAGTTTTCCTCTTTATAATATATATGTATATATATATATATATATATATATATATATATATATATATATATATATATATATATATATATATATATATATATATATATATATATATATATATATATATATATATACATATATAATATATAAGTGTAGAAGTGTAGATGTAGATTTAGACTAGTCGAGGCAACTAATTTAAGCATTGCCCATCCTGAGACATAAGATGTTAGGCCAGTAATTTTACTGCCTGTATCAACCTTGCCTCCAAAATACAGCGCTTTTGTTTTACTGGAGGAACAAGCAAGATAGTGGTACTCATCCAGCCATGTACCATCCTGTAAGCAGGTATCTAAACATACAGTATTCTATGATTCCAATCGTAGGTGCATGTTAATATCAGCCATACATTGGCAATCACGAAGCCACTGCAATAATAAAAATTTCCGCTCCGTTTCCTGGCGTTTAAACAATAGTTTTGGCCTGCGCTCCGGACGCCGGTACAAATGGCCCTTTGATACAGAAATGACCAAATAACGAGTTGGCTCTTAGCAACGAGATCAATCATTGACAACTCCTGGACGTTGGCAACCGGCCAGACAACACTCAGACATGACACTAACGACTGGCCGAATGATAAATTACTAAGACGTCCATCTTTAGTCTTTTTAATTATTTCCTCGCATTCGATCTTTCCAACTATTATTGTTATTTATGGCTTCTAGAACGATCTAGAATGACTCGAAGAAGAGAAGTCGATTAAAAGTGATGAATTGGATATATTCAAAGAACTCCGTATTTTATATGGTAAACTATCAATCCATTATTGTTATTTATGGCTTCTAGAACGATCTAGAATGACTCGAAGAAGAGAAGTCGATTAAAAGTGATGAATTGGATATATTCAAAGAACTCCGTATTTTATATGATAAACTATCAATCCATTTGGGTACTACCAGGCACGGGTCTCCTCCTCTAAACCAAACGAGGAGAATATTGAGCCATAGCTCACCAATGCGCTGATCATGGCTCATCAGGTTTTCCTTCGCTTGTGGTAAGAGCGATGGTCTCGTGTTTAGGTTGCTCTTAGGAATTTAGAAAACCCATTTCTAGGCAGTCTAAGGGGGTAGGGGGTCAGGATCGAACCCGGACTTTCTCGCTCAAGAGGCGGAGTTTTTCCCCACTGTATCATCGTTTGTGCGTTGCGCACCTATTCATTGCCTACGTCGCATATGCATCACATGCACGGGAGTTTACCATAATTTCATTTTGTGCATAAGGTATTAAAATAATAAAATGAAATTCATACAATCAACGTATGTTTCACTTCGGTATTATAAGTATTTAGAATATTCAAAGTAAGCAATCTGTTGGATTGATAACTTTGAATAAAAATATTTAAATAAAATATTTTTGTATGTGTCGAATTTTTTTTTTTTTAAGACATTTATGGTGATGATTAATAAATCTCATACTCCTGCAGATAATTTAGTTACCGAGTGATATTATGTTTATTCCAAGAACCGTAGATTTTATTATGAAAGCGACAATTTCCTTGATATTTGACACTCAGATTATAATGCCTTTTATATCGGGTGTGAACATGTGATTTCATATTCCATGTTTGGAATATGTCCACATGCGAGGGCACCACCTGAGATATACATAATATATTCTAATAATAGGAATGTTGAATAGAAATATCTTATCAAATTATGTTCCTAAATTACAATATGTTAAAATGCTTCTTTTTTGGTGATATTATATAGACTTCAAAATATCATGAACATAATTTTTTTAGAGGTAGTGCCATGCTGCTTTGCAGCCAAATAGAACTGGCACGACCGGGGAGGAACCTCTCGCTCACATAAATTCGGCGTAAAGTGACAGCTAAGCTGTCGCGATTCGTGTAGTTTGTGAGTTTCCGGTGGCCCATTCGGGGGGATAGGGAAAAGGAGGGCAACGCATCTGCATAATCTCTGGTTATGTATAATTAATGGGCGTCGATAGTCGCAAGGCTTCGACTGTTCGTTTGCCCTCTTATAAAATAAAAAAAACATACCAGAAAAACTTTTAGTTTGTTGTATATTGTAACGATTTTCTACTGCACTTTCCTTTTTGTTGTTTTGGTAGGTATTTGAGATTATTGAGAATGTCAAGAGTATTCCTTATATCCCAATCAACCTTTAATATTATGATAAAGGCTGATATTTTGTGTTGAAACGACGACTACATTACGGTAAATAATGTAACAATGTTAAACATATAAAGTAAATTAGTTTTCCGGAACATTTTGGAGCTAGCAAATTTCCTCGGAGTTTATACTATATGTTCTAACAATGGGTCGCAAAGTGCTCTTTGGGTAGACAATAGTAGCCGAAATAATAGCGAGCGCCGGAACTCTTCACATTGTGTTTTGTTTATAGACGCGCCTCAAGTCAGCTGCAGCCTGTTCAGGTGAACCTGCTGCCACGTGTTCTGGAATATTCCATGTACCAATACTATTTTATTTAGCCTATTCGGTTCCTTTCAAACGGAATCTTTAAGGTATATTGTCTCGGGAAATGTTTGTTTTCTTGTTTTATTCTGTAAGCTCTATGGTATTTTTTGTTACTTGTATTTTGCATATACGAGTATTATAGGGTAATTGTATGTTATGATCTCCGTACAGTGGCAGGTCCGTCGGATGCGAGTGGCATCGGTCGTTTTCGCGTTCATTGAGGGAGGCCTATGTTCAGCAGTGGCAGGATAAAGGCTGATGATGATTGTATGTAACTATGTACTTAATTATGATATTATTAATACAATTTTACTATCTAACCTTTCTTCTATCAAGACGAAAAGAACGCGTAGTGTATTATTTTGGATAATATTAACTGCATGCATTATTCCCGCAGGCTCCAAGCACCGTCTGAGCAAGTCGTCCCGAGGGTACCGTCACTCTGTCACGCTGGTGGTCAACGACGTGTCGCGGGACGACGCGGGCTCGTACCGGTGTCACGTCGAGAACAGCCTTGGGAAGGCGCTGGCCGAACTCTTCTTACATTGTATGATAAGCATTGATATTCATATATTAAGTATTTTTAATATTATGTTGTTCATAAAATAATGCAAATTTTAACGATTCGATTTTTACAATAAGTGGTGTTTCTGAGAACCAATTATTTTTATACTTTGTTTTCTTTCTTCTCTATTCCTCAGTTGTTTACGTGAGCAACAATTAAGGAATATTAAAAAATCTTTTAATAAGATATACCTATTTGTTTCGATAAAGACAGCGCAAAATAATTATTGGATTTATATATAGATTAGATAGAATAAATAATTCCAATGGATAAGATAATATTCAAACGTTAAGGCAAGCATCAGAAACATAAAAAACAATACAAACCAAACTCTGACTAGTAGTTTAGTATTTAATTTTAAAATGCGTTAAAAATTGTCTTATTCCAAAAAAGCTAATGATTTTATAAGCTAACGCGTATTGTCTGAACTATTATGCTTACTGAACTTAATTCAAAAACGCTTTCCAAAATAATTGAAACGAGTAAAACTGTGACGTAAATTTATGACTGTAAGCTAACAATGGATGAATGTTGTAAAGCCGAAACAAAAGAACTGTCAAAACAGAATTGTGTCCAGAAAAAAGCAAAATAAAGTGACGTTCAAAAAAAAAAATACAGCAACAACTTCAGTAACGCCAATTTTTTTTATCGTCAAATCAATAACATTTGAATTATTTTGCTCGTTTTACTTTCTATTCTATTCATACATTTTATAACTACGTAACAATATTAGTATAAAAATTTTAACAGATAGTCTTAGAGTCTGATTTCCAACGCTTCCAAATACTTGGAAATAAAAATAATCACTAAGGCAATGAAATCCGTTGAAAACCTTCATTTTATTGCGTTAATCGTAAAAATAAGGATTCCCCGGCTACAGGCTACTTTTGCTGTACTATGTTACGGAAAATGACGTTATTTTTACGCGGGTACGGAAAATATTTTCTACAAAACTGAAATATGTATGAGCGGTGTTTCTTTTTTTTCTTTAGCTGCTCAAACCTGTTTAGCTATGCTCTAAATAATACAGTTATAACATAGGTTTATGAAAACAAGGTTATCTTACTTTCAGAATTTCGCTATTGCTTTATTGGTTTTAATTTTGTTTTACAAGTCAATTCGCCTGAGACGCAAGAGAATGAGACGCAAATTCATGTAGACGCAAGAGCGTCTACATGAATAAGCTCTATGTGAAAGTTTGGTAACACGCTTTCGACTACTTAAAATGACAGTTTATAATATACACTTAGTTATACTTTGTTTGCAAACAATATATTCTTATATAACTTTTTCTTAAGGCTATGCAGGTTTGAGGCGGGCCGAATATGTGCGGAGATCGTATTCGATTTTCTAATTCGTTTTGCGCATTAGGACAACCGAATGCATCACATCAATATGAAAATACATTTACTGCTGCACATACTGCAACCAATTCGGGAATCGAATATAGATTCCGAATGTGACCGGTCTTAAAACCTAGAGGCATAATACATGTATATATGTTGTATGTATGTATGTATGTCCTATAAGTGACTTGAACTGTATTTAATAATTTCCTGTGTGATATTAAGACGTAAAGCTATAATGTGAACTCAGATGTTTCTATTTTATTCTTCTCCTGGGTACGAAGTAAAGTGTTAAACGTGGTATTACTACTTTAACTAAGAGGGTGACAAAGGAACTTGAAACACTCTACTGTGATACATTTTGTATCAGATCGTTGGGAGCTCCTATATATTATAATGAAATGCACTTTAGGTTCTTGTATATTTCTTTGAATGTGTTTTTGTAAAAACATTTTTAATGTCTCCATTTTTCGCAGAGTTTTCGTTTATAAGGAAATATATAAATTATTTTCTCATAAAAAGTCGTGATAAAAACTGGTACTAAGCTTTCTGCTCCATATCTGACACATTCAATCCCTTTCTCTCTCGCTTTACTGAACCGAACACCCCTAATGATCTGTCTCGAATAAGTATTCGAACGTCGAAAGGATAATACCAGATGAAGGGCAGAATAATAACTGGTCCCGGAAAGGAGGTCGTACAATATGTCAAGACATCACTTCAGTTTTCACATAATATACGACACAAATGTGTCACTACTGTTTTACTATTAATAGTTTTATCGATTCTATGATCATGTAGATCTCTTTATATTGTAACTGATTTTAATTGAACATCTTTTTGCCAGTGCTAACGACAACAACCACAACAACAACCACCACTACGACGACGACAACAACTACGACAACTACAACTCCTTTGCCAACTACGATGCTACCATGTAAGTACCATATTTTTATAAGTAGTAGGTATTGTTGGATATACTTTTAGGTGACTCGGACAGGAAAGCTGGCAGACGACTAAGTGACGAGTCCACAACTAGAGACGAGGTAAACTTATTCTAGCGTTGTCTATCCGGAGGCTTTGGCCTGTAGGTTGTGGTGCCAGTAATAACATTGATTTTATTACTGGCAATTTCAACAAAGTAAGTTTTTATTTGAAAGAAAGAAAGAAAGAATAAGCTTTATTTGATACATAAAATATATTTATACATTTTGTTCTTGGTTTTATTTTTGCAGAATTTTTAATAAAAAACAAACACATTTCAATGTAATAAATATATGAAAATGTGAACACATTTTGAACTAACTAAAATTAACAAAATTCGAACGACTTTAATCCGTACAATCTTAACAAGTGCAAGCTTGAAATAAGCTTAGTAAATTAAATATCATGAAGTTTTGAAATATTGTACAAAGGAAACAACGTGAATGAATCGTTCGAACTAATAAAATATTTTTAATCCAGTTTCTAGCGCCTTGGAGGGCTTCCAATACTCAACTATTTACAGCGTGATTCAATATACACGAAAAGAATTTATGGGACGAGAAATTTATACGTTCTTAATGTCTTACAAATAATCGAGAATAGTCCGAGAGTTTCCATTCAATATTTTAATAATATGCCTTTATTTTCTCTTATGTTATTTATATGAAAACCACGTATTGATGGTTATGTGACAGTTGTGTATGTATTGAGTTTCATAATAATCCATTCAGTCGTTTTTACGTGAAAGAGTAACAAACATCCATCCAACTATACTTACAAACCTTTGCATTTATAATATTAGTAGGAAAAATTAATATATTATTATAGCTTTATTACGTAATATACTTACTATAGCAAAGTAATACCTTATTATATAATAATATGTCCCTCTTGACTTTGGTTTAAATATAAAGTACCTGGTTGACCGAGCATTTTCTCGGTACTTTTAGTGATGAAAAAAAATACGATAAAATTTTCATTCCAAAAAAAAGATATATAAATTCTCAGCCACTAAGCAGGTAGAAAACCATCTCCGAGTAGTGAACGACCGAGTGAACATTAGATGTTAATAGATCGGCCGTCTTGGCGTTCTTTGAGGGAGACTTACGATAAACAGTAGACGGATAGAGGCTAATGATAATGATTTGAATTAATCAGGATAATGTATTTAGGCTTTAGCCCCTTCACTGAATAGCTTTAGCCTTGATTTTGGAAACCTATTCCCAGCAGTGGGATATACGAGTAGGTGACTAGAGATATTGAGTAGCAAACATACACACTACTGTAATCATAGATATTGTTTGACTGCCTCTCTGTACTAGGAAGCTTTCACCCGGAGTGGTTTACGCTGCAGCTTGTTTGAACTGAAACGTGACAGTGATCCGGGCGAGCCCACAATTTACAGTCGTAATCTACTCATGTCAAGTTGTATTTTCATTTGAAATTAATTCTACTGTTGCTGAATTATCTAATGTGCTATTTGTAATTTTGTTGGTTTGTTTGTTAGATGCGAGAACGGCTGGATGGATGTGCATTTTAGTCATATATAACTATCATATTGTGTTTTTATGGTAATAGAAAAAAAGTAAGTAAGCGACGAGGGGTTCTGGGTTCGATCCTGTGTGCCTTGAAATGGGTTTTTCTAAATTTCTAAGTGCACACGAGACCATCGTTCGCTTAGCGGTGAAGGAAAACATCGTGAGGAAACCTGCATACCTGATGAGATTGAAAGTCTTTGAAGGTATGTGAAGTTCACCAATCCGCACTGGGCCAGCGCGGTGGACTATTGGCCAATTACCCTCCTCGCCTGATTTCGAGGAAGGAGACCCGTGCCCAGCAGACATATAAGGGTTGATACTTTATGGTAATAGGTTTTCTATTGTTCACTTTCCAAAGCTTAGGTACTTAGTCTACGTGCATATAACAAGTATATTGTGTCATTAATATTTATCTCAAATGATAGCAGATGATGCTGAGAGACATCTGGAGCAGCTGCATCGGGGGGTTATAGAAAACCCTAACGTCGAGAACCCATACATCGTGCTCAGCCAACACCAAATGCAGAATCTTGGTAAGGCTTCTGACTTTAATGAATAATTACTAACCGGGCGTATTAAATCAGCTCTAACCAACCACATCCAAAAAAGGTTACATGTAATATTTATGTGGCCCTAAAAATACATCACCCACGGGTAATACCATGTCTTATTTCCACCAAAAATTCTGGTGGGATGCGCTGTGCTGCGCTCTTTACTCCAAAAGTATCACCATCTTGTTGTTTCCCGTGAAACGTCCTTGATAAGCATTATAATATTATAATATTTGAGCTCAATAGAGAAGATGCCTGGCTCTTACCGTACGCTTGAGATTATATTTTTAACATAATTAAATCAAAATCTATTTATTTAAATAGCAAAAAAATAATAGTTTTGAGCCTTTTCTTTACAGTTTAAGGCTTTACAGGGACCTTTTACCAAATATCAATAGGAATTTACTTGCAGATTTAGCTTTAACAGACAGATAGAGGGACACCAAAAACCTTCAAAGGTTCCATTTGTCAATAGAGTAATGATATGACAGCAGCGTTATGCATTTTATAGTAACTGCGCCGGAGTCGGATTTAATGCAAATCCGCGTATAAGTCTATTTCACATCAAAACCATTCTTATAAACTCGAAAGATGTTTTGTATAAAACTTTATTAGTTGACCTGTGATTCTATCTTTTTCTGACAGAAATGGTGACGACGATTTGACCTGAAGTGCGAGGGCCGGGCGAGTCCCCGTGGACGGACGGGTGGCCTCCGCTGGCCGACGCCGCGCCCCGACCCTCCCCCCGCTCCGCCTGGACCTGGCTGGCGCTGGTGGTGGTAGCCTTTCACGCGTGACGTCAAACGTGTGCTTAAAGACTTTGTGAGGTTGAAGTTGTTAATGGGTAATCGGTACTAATTCGCGAAGTTGGAGTTGGCTCGATTATAAGTCATTTACTGTGAGGCGCACTACGTTATAACTTAGCGTCTTAATATTTTTAATAATTAATTGCCTGGAGCATAGAACAAATCGTCACCTCAGGTCTAGACATCTCCCTCAAGCCTTACCTGAATTCGTTGTAAATCTCGAGTACATAATCGTTTCTTTAAGTATATGTTTCTGCATATACGGCACAACTAAAAACGGTGAAGGTCCGAGGTGGTTTCACTTGTCCATGATAAGGTACCCTGACTGACATAACAGAAGCTAACCCTCGAGTACCGGAAACTGTCTATTTTATTACTAGTAATATCTGCTGCATCTAAAGTTACTAAAATCCGCCAATGCGTCACGACCTAAACTATGGAGGAATGGAAAGTATTAAGATAGAATGAAGAAAAGCGCTCGACACAAGGGTAACCTAGACTATAGGAGTATAAGGATAACCTAGACTATAAAGAAGACTATAAAGTTGGAGTATCCGGGCGAACATTTGATAATAATGTCGTAACTAACAGTTTTAAAGACTTATGTCTAAAGTGTGACCTCACAGTAATAATATTATTGTAATTCAAAGATAATCAAACGCTTCTTTCATTTCAGATCCAATGAGTTCGTTGTAATATAGTAATATTATATTGTGTAAAAAATAAATAAAGCTGTAAATAATTTTGCACGAACTAGTCATATCAATTGATAACTCGACGAGAACATTCCCCAAAACTTTTCTATTTGTTGTATCTTAAATGAACTGTGTAAGAAATAATAACTTGGAAGCAGTTTTGGAAGTATTTAGAAACTTATTTACATACTTTAGCCTTTCGTTTGATTTATATTGTGGGCTTTAGTTTTATTTTTATCTCTCTGTGGCCTATTCATTTCTTTGTATAAAGAAATGTTATTCTGCCTATTTTCTTACAAACGAATTTGATTACTTTTTTCCTCGTAATAATATGGTTTTGTTTATTTAAAGGAACTGAGCAAATATTCTTGAGACAGTTGATAAACTATGACATCATTGCCCCCTGACAATAACAATCTACACATGACTCAAGTTCTTTCAGACTTCTATATCTGGATAAAACCGTCCATTTCTGGATATAGATCTTAATGAACAGCAAAAAAACCGATCACGCATCTGACTTAGATCTAGGACTAATTGAATGCCGACCGACGTATACGACCCGTCTGTGTATTGCCTTCACGGTAAATATCTTGGTGCCCGACATTTCAACGCTTGTCCTGGCTTTATGCAATCTTGTGAGGCTTTGATACAAGAAATAAGCAATATGGAAGTCATGCATGTACTGTGTTCAGCACAAACGCTTTTCAATCGGATATAAAGCGTTTATATAAAATGCGTGTGCCATTGAACTCACCTGAACTCCTCTGAACTCCTTGGAACTCTTCTGATCTCCTCTGAACTCAGTGACCTCTGAACCGATTATTTTGTTCCGAACAAATTATGTCAGGTCCGCTAGTTTATTTTATAGACTTATTTTAAAAAAATATACACTTTTATTTTAATGTATTTTTATTATTGCCCCCAAGCGCCATTTTTTTCTTTAAATTTAATGTTAAAATAAAATAATTGTTGTAAATTAAACTAACGATAAATTAATTAATAAATAAGGAGCTTCGGTGATTGAATCACGAACAGAATCTTGATGTTAATCATTTCGGAAGTCATAAAAATATTCCAAGACGTATTTTGTATACTCCGTTAAATATTTCAAAAGATACTGTAAAATTATAGAATTCATAAAATTTAAGGATTTTCGTTAAAAAGATATTGTATAAATGCTAATAAATAGTATTTAATTTCTAAATGTCTAATGTACATAACATTTTTAGTTCTATTACATGTCTAGGCTAAAATTTGGTATTATACAAAAGCTAAAAGTTTTTGTGTAGTAATAATGTTTTTTTATTATGCTGAGTAAATCCATAAATGTAAATGATTAGAAATAAACGTAAAGGAATGTATCAAATGTTTTGTTGTAAAAATAAACTTGTAAAATTACTGACGCTCGTTTTCATACCCGTTGCCTTCATCTCTCATCATGTCAAAGATGTTTTTTTTTTGCTTTTAGAGTGGGGTTACTAAATGAAGTGTTAACATATATACATTGATACTGCTTTGTAGTTTTAAGAAGACATGAGTAAGCTAGGAGACGGGCACATAATGATGAGTCGCCCAAGAAAATGAGCTCATTCGAGAATGGCCCTGACAACTCGTTGGAGACGTTAGTCGGTAACTTTCAGTGCTCTTAATTTACCGGCTGTCTTACCAAAGGGTAGTAAAAATATCTTGCAGAGGACAAAATCACCCATTACCACATATGGAACCATAAGGGCTCTACCGGTAGCTCTAAAGTTATAATAATTAAAAAAAAAGCGACGTCACTCATCGTCAACCATCTACAGATTATATATAATATTATGTTTTGTTGCATTTTTCATTTCTTTTCGCAACTGAAGAGTTAAGAATGGACTTATTCTATATTCGCTTGTTATAATATATTAGCGTTACACTCACGGAAAAATACTGGAGACTGGTCCGATAGTGCCCCATGATTCTTTATTATACATACATTTAGGATATTTTTTTTAAAGATTTCTGAAGTTCGTTAATATTCCGGCTAATAATAATAATAATAATTTAATAATAATAATTTATTCAAAAATACATGCATGGAAAATTACAGCTAACATAAAGTACAATACTATACACTTATTCTATAATGTTAACAGTAGTGCCTGAACTAGGACATCCTGTGTTTCAGGCAACAAGAAGGGCTTACATTAATAATAATTACTATACAAACTAGATCAATGCATTACAAAAAATATGAATATTGTTGTATTATATTATCATTTCATAAATAATAAATCTGTTGTTCTGTAGGACAGCGTGGTAAATCTGTAATTATCAACACCGACTTTATGATCGCTGACCCTCAGTGGCTTATCGTCTGGGACATCTCGTTCACTGAGCCATGGTTGTTTTTATTTCAAAAGTCAAAATGTTTATTCAAAAAAGCACCATGAAAGTATCTTTTTGAACGTCAATTGAGTCTACCACCGGTTCCAAAGCAAGCCCACTGAGAAGAACTGACAATACAAACTCAGGGGAACTAATATTTATAAATAATTTATTACAAATTTACATTAAAATATACTAGTAGTATTCTGGATCTTTAATGTCTTCTACTTACTTACTGACCTCTTGAACTGATTGTATAAATAATGGGACAAAGAAATTCTCTTCAATGTGATAAAAGTCTAAATCTAGTAGAAAACCTCCCGACACTGGCAACACTGACGTAATTAATCTTGAAGCGTGCATTTTCTGGGGAGCGCTAATGTGCCGCATAATATTACAATAAAACAGAATTATCTCCGGCAAATGGCTCGAGGTGCTTATTTATTGCACCTGCAAGATAAATTGGGACCCTTCACCGAGATCATGAGTTAAGAATGGAAAAACTTTTCTGAATTTTAATGGGGTCGCGATTTTACGAAGATTGATTAAGTTAGTTCTCCCGTCTCGGTGGCACTTATCTCATTCGAATTTCGATTAGAAGTTTAAACGCGATTGAATTAAAGACTTTTTATGTGTTTACAGTTATAAAGGTCATTTTGATAATAAAATACTTTCAAAAGTTCTTGTTTTGAGGCCTATATCGGGGGTAGGGTTTTGCTTTAATGCGCCCATCTGTATAATAATTGTGTTTGTCTTCCGTAAAATAATTATTACTTATTTCAGAAAAAGGCAAGACATAATATTATAGTACAGATAACTTGCAGCGACTTTATATAGGCAATGCGTAGCTAAGCTTAGACAAAGTGCAACAAAGGATTTGATAGTAGAACTAGATTCGAGGGCAATATTCAAGCATTTTAAAGGTAAATTTGTTAATATAAAAAAGTGCTGAATGAGACGTCCGATAAAAATAATTTATGTTAATTAAAATATTAATTAATATATTTATAATAACATAATGAATGATGAAAAATAAATAAGTATACGTGCGCGAACACACTAAAGAATCAAGAGTGAAACATAGTGGTGGTATCACGACATCAGAGTACCATGTTATTCGTGGTCGCGACCTTTGATTTTACTAACAAGGCTCACCAAAAAATATTTTCACCCGAAAAAGTGACAGTTGTGTGACGACACGTGACAAAGTTCCTTGTAAGATTTTTGGAATTTCGCCGCAATATCGTATCCAAATGTGGTCCCGTGAGTCATGACATTTAACTCAGTACACCTAAATAGGGGCCTGAATATTTTAGCCTGGTAGCATAAAGGTCCCTCAATTCGCCGCACAAATAGACACTAAAACAAAAACACGATAAGAATGAGTTTTATGTCTCTCTGGTGGGCTCGGGTCCTTAAACAGCCGCCGAGGACGTTATATGGCTGTTTAGTTTACTAATACGCTTACAAAATGCTTCCAAACACATCGTCGTATTTCTATGCTAAAATACATTGAGTTCTGTTCAATGGATACAAATTTAAAAGACTTGTATTAATATTATTTTGTTATGTTTGAGCCATTTTCACTTATTATAATGAAACAGATTTCACGGATGTTATCGCGGTTTATTGTGTTTCTAGAGGTCCAACGTTTTAAATACTTTACAGCATCCATGATCACCGGGAGGCTTAGGTGTTCAGAGGTCTCAGGGTTGAGCGAGAGCTGAGTCTTTAATCTTTGATTATATTATGCTTCGATTTTCATTTAATTATTTTAATCTAATCTGTATTAAAATCAGTTTTTTTCATTTCAATAGATTCACGGCTTTTCCTAGGTAAACGATAGGATTTTTAAGATTTTTACATGTATAACGTTTCGGGAATATAAACTAAGCAATCCGTAAAAGTTGTATCATCATAAAGACATATATTTAGAATATGGTGAGTAGATTATAAGTGAGCAATTTATAAGTTCATACTTATAAATATAAGGGGGCCTGTTTCACAATCTCCAGTTAAGTTCCCAATAGGCTATCGGCAACATATTTGACAGATATTTGACAGATACTCCATACTCTATCTGTCAAATATGTTGCCGATAGCCTATTGGGAACTTAACTTGAGATTGTGAAACAGGCCCTTAATATAACATAAATAGGTAATATTATTTATAGCTATGCAGTAGACCAATAAAGGCTCAGAAAGTATAATGCTCCGTCGATTCTCCTGTAGAGTATAGCTCATTAGGTGTTTGCTCCAGTATAGATTGTGATAGTGAACAAGAATTGAATTTACTCTCAATAAAACATCCAACGAAATACCCCAGCGGGGCGCTCATTTTCCCCAATTTATGTTTTACGTGACCTTGAGACCAGCTTTTGTCTAAAGTCTTTGATTTCAAATCAATATTGAAGAAAAAGATTTCCGTCTTTTATAAGTGTAGTTTTATAAGTGTACTAGCGCCCCTGGGTTTGTGGGAATTTAATTGTATTTATAATTTAATTATAAGTGTAAGGTTTTTATTATTGTAAGATTTTATAAAAATGCATCCAGTAATTTTTGCGTGAAAGAATTACAAACATACATTCATATTATTTTTTTAGTTCAGTTAAAAATATTAGTAAGATTTAGATTCGATTTAGATAAACTATTTTTAGTTAAGTATGCTCAAATGACAATGCAATAGAAAACTATTGCAAAATTAAGGTACTTATGCCTAAAACGCAAAGATCAACAGAAAAAAATATATAAAAAAAGATAAGATACCGAGAAAACTATTATATTATGGCTATGGTATAATTAATAATCAACGTAAAACTAATTAATAATCACTCGGACAGAAGGAGAAGGAGAGGTCGACTTTCAGATGTATGATCAATCATTATTATGGTACGGATTGTGTCGAGGAATCGGTCATTTGACGTTCATTGGTAGAGGCCCACCACCAGCAGCGGATGGACAACGTTTGATAATGATGAATATGAACATAGCCATAGCTTCAAACCGCACCATTGGTACGTGTCCTGAAGCAAAGCTCGAATGTAAACCAGAATCTATGTATCAAATAAATGTTTGGATCGTTATGGCTCGATATTACACAACTCCCTAACTAAGTTTTATCTTAGTCTGTTTGAACGTTAGAACCCTGTAATAGTTTGTGTTGTATATTTGTAATTTATGGTTTATACTGCATGTGAAACACATTATGATATTATTTATTTATGAAAAAAAAAACTAGCTTTAAAATGTGACTTTTTGTTAAAAGGTTTTCATCGACTTACGGTCACAGACTCATTGCAATATATTATTATAGTGGCACTCGGCTGGTAAAACACTCACTAGAACAGATGATTTAAGGTTTAAGAGTAGAGGCCGTGTTTAGGCGTATTGAGTGTTGGTCGGTCACTAACCAGGTGGGAAGTCGATCTCTGCAGAAGCCGCTCCGTGTAGGATGCGAGTGGGAAGGGATCGGTCATCTCGGTGTTCATTGAGGAAGGCCTATGTTCAGGGACGCATAAAGGCTGATGATGATAATGAATGTATTATAGAATAGCTTTAGAGTCTGATGGCCAGGCTCAATCCTGTCAATACGTTCCAGATAGGTATCCGTAGTAATTCTTCGAAATATTAGCATTGAAACCACCTTGTTATATATTTCAGTAGTTAAATTATTGATTTATGCAAAGCGGATTTAGTTTGCGGGCGCCGGGCGTCAGGTTCGGCTCCGGACGGCCGTGCTTTATTATTTATTACTTTTCACTCTCTATCGCCCTATTTTCATATTTCTTGTATTTAATATTTCATGGAAGAGCGTTTCAAGGAGACTGCGGTGAAATTTAATCAAGCATGATTTGCTATCACAGAGAGTTTCGTGACTTGTCAACGAATACATTTATTTTAAAGTAAAAGTTATTTTATAAACAAATAATATATTTACATAAATATATTTATAATATATAACTTTTATTTACAAATTCCAACACTGTTGTGTATAGGAGAGAATCAGTGAAATTTCTAGCATCACAACATCTACCACCATAATATTATTTTGTCTCCCGATAGGGAATGCCAGTGATTGATTAAGACAAAGGTAATTATCGTTGTATATGACAATTCCAATGTTTCACTAGCTTTAGTTTTAGTTTCATTAGCTAGTTCGATTTGAACGGCTTGACGAATTCTTATGAAATTTCATATACATATTTAGTAGGCGGCTACTACCAACTTTACGTACCCCTAAGTGATAAGGTTTGCCACTCCTAACATTTATTTTTTATTTTTGGACAATTTAGTTTATTTTAATTTTTTAATAATTTGATATTAAAAGTACATATTATTACATCCCTAATTTTCACTCTTCTCCCATCAATCTTTATTTTTTAATAGCGATATTAGTACTTTTGACAAAACAGAGTCTGTCGGGGCAGCTAGTGACATATAAAATCGCTTGTAATATAAGTAAAATTATACTCGCTGATGTTATTCTCTTTATGAAATACTCTAGTTAGGTTCGCTTTCACCGCAGTCCCCGACTGGTTTAAAAGAACTCGTTGAATGATATTGTCAGGTATACGCGGTTAGACTACGTGGGTTACGAAATTGAGCGTTTAAATGCTATATAATATTTGTTACATTGTAACGTTGCGCTTGCTCGTTACATAATTTTAGGCTTAAATTAAAAATTCAGCAATAGATATTATGTTTAAACTAAGCATATTAATGGTATAAGCGCCATCTATCGTTTGTTAGAAATGATCGTGGAAAAGGAAAAGAGTTGTAAAGATTTCAGTAGATTTATTCTATGTACGAACGGGCTAAACATACAAGTCTCTTTCCATATACAAAATGTAATGTCAAACCCTAATAGTCTCCGTTGTCAACGTTACCTGTCTTATTTTTTAATTTACACCAAGAAGTTGTGTTTACTATATTATATTAACAATATTTCCAACACTGGCCCTTAAACACAACCTAAACTTTATAAAAGAAAAACAATTATAAAATACAAAAGAAACACAAAATGTATAATATTACAACTAAGGTCTCGCATCTCGCTAATAAAATTACACGAGTATAACATAATATTGTAAATTATACAGTGAGAAACAGTTGAGTCAAACAGTCTATATATTTTACTCATTCATAAGAGGTGTCTGACTGCTCTGCCTCAGCTATAGAGTCTTCTCCTGGAATATAAGTTTCATCTGAACAATTCTGTGTGTCATCACTTAAGTATTCGCTCTCAGAGTCATGTATCGTGATAGTGCTGATTCTCTGCTCATTCTGTGATAATGTCATGTCACTAGAAACATCAGGACTTACATTGGATAATTCTAATTGCTCAGTTTGATCTGAATTAAGATTGCTAAAGTCAACAGTTACATGCTCATTCATATTTTCATCTCGCAACATGTTTTTGTTCCAGAATTTATTTTCAAAAAATACAACATTGCGAGAATTGACACATTTCGTAGGATTATCAGGATCAATCAATCGGTATCCCTTGGAGTCTTCATTGTAACCCACAAATATATATGCTTTACTTTTAGAATTAAGTTTTCTTCTATTCTTTACCATAGAATAGGCAACACAACCAAAAATTCTAAGATGGTTCAGATTCACCTTTTTATTAGTCCATTTTTCTTCAGGGGTTATTCCAGCAACAGCCTTAGTAGGACTTCTGTTCTTTAGATAAACTGCTGTGTTCACTGCTTCAGCCCAGAACTTCATCCCGAGTCCGGCATCTCGCAGTAAGCATCTGACCTTCTCCACGACAGTCCTATTGGCTCGTTCCGCGACGCCATTTTGCTGTGGACAATTTGGCATAGTTTTCTGATGCCTGATTCCACATGTCTTGAGATATTGCTGAAACTTAGAACTCATATATTCTCCACCTCTATCACTTCTCAGTACTTTTATTTTCTTTCCAGTTTCATTTTCGACAAGGGCTTAAATTGTTTGAAATATTCAAAGGTCTGATCTTTTGATTTCAAAAAATAAATAAATTGCTTCCTTGTGTAATCATCAATAAAACTAAGAAAATATTTAGCACCTCCTTGAGACGACTGTTGTATGGGTCCACAAAGGTCTGTATGTACTAGACCCAGTACCTCTGTAGCTCTGTTATACGACCTTTTGGGAAAAGGAAGCCTACTCTGTTTCCCTTCCACACATGAAATACATTTATGAAAATTAGAAGTATTAAAAGATATACCTTTTGCCATACCCTTTTGTAAAAGTTGCATACTTCTAGAATTCAGGTGGCCAAGACGTCTGTGCCACAACTCCTGGGATGAAGAGTCCACTGCTGCTGATGCCATGATAGTGCACTCCTGTGCCACAGCACAGCTGTTGTCTGACACAGTATCAAGCTGATAGACACCATTAACTTGAGTACCAGTAGCTAAAACCCCTTACCTTTGCTATAAATAGTACATGAATTACTGTTAAAAGTGACTACATAACCCTTTTTGGTCATAGCACTGACAGATAACAAGTTGGTACTTAAATTAGGTACATAATAAGTATCACTTATTGTCCTTACGCAGTCTTTCAAACGAACTTGCACGTCCCCTAAGCCCGCGGTTGATAACCTTTCACCGTTTGCTATGCTTACGTCTATGGGTTCACTACGGTTACACTTCACCATCGCTTTTTCACTATTACACATGTGGTTTGTCGCTCCAGAGTCTATGTACCACATATCACTATTTATTTTAACAGAGAGAGCTGTCAGAAGAGCCTCATTTTTGTTCGCTGGCTTCTTCGCAGAATGTCTCTGGGTCGGTGGGTCATTCTCTTGGTTTTGTCCTTTAGCTGTCCACTTTTTCTTTGGACAGTTCCTTAACATGTGTCCCGTGATACCACAACCAAAACACTTCGATTGCTTTTGTGTAAAAAGTGCTGTTTCTTCACTTTTTCCTTCCCGTCTTTGGGTTTCCTGCAGTAATTTTGATGAAATAATTTCCGTAGACAGCTTCGGTGCCGCATGCTCAATCGCCATGATTAGTGGGTCATAATCGTCTGTGAGCCCACTCAGCATAATAATAGCAACAAATTCATCGTCTAACGGAGATTCTATTTCACTTAGCTGATGTGAAATTTCTTTTATTTTATTCAAATAAACTTCCATCGAGCTATTTTCGGACAACTTCGTGCTAAAGAGGCTACGCAATAAACCTAATCTTCTGCTTAGGCCACGTCCCTCATATGCTTTTTGCAGTATTGTCCACGCTTCGTGTGCACTCTTTGCTGCACGAATGTACGGTATCACGGATGGTGCTACGGAAAGTGCAATGCGTGCCAGCGCTTTATCGTGCTTTTTCTTGTCGCCATCTTCTTTTGGTTCTGCTTCCACGCAGTCCCATAATTCCTCGTAAATGAGCAACATGCGCATTGTAAATTTCCACGTTGAGTAGTTCTCTCCACCTTTGAGTTTCTCAACGCCGGTTTGCCCGATCGTCATTGAGGCCATCTTTCTTGAATGCCGAGTCACGCCGTGTGATGTCGGTAATTATATCAAGCAAGATGAATCTTACCAAAATATTATTTCTTTTCACTTCTGCCAACCACGCTCTGCTACCATGTTAGAAATGATCGTGGAAAAGGAAAAGAGTTGTAAAGATTTCAGTAGATTTATTCTATGTACGAACGGGCTAAACATACAAGTCTCTTTCCATATACAAAATGTAATGTCAAACCCTAATAGTCTCCGTTGTCAACGTTACCTGTCTTATTTTTTAATTTACACCAAGAAGTTGTGTTTACAATATTATATTAACAATATTTCCAACTAGTGTCAACTATTGACATACTCTATTGGCTCACTAGCGAGGATTCTAAAATTCAATAACTGTTTGCTTATATCATTCTCTCAAATAAAATTAATTTACCTCTTGTAATTAATAATAATAAATATAATAATTAATTTAATCTAATCCCTAAACAAAATTACAAATAAACTAAATTAAAACTTAATTAATTATAAAGTCTGTTTGACAATTGACTATAGAACTATATTGTTTATGGAACGATAGACAAGCTGTGATTAGGGACCTTTTGATTTGCTGTCACTTCTAACCGACCTCTTGGCTGCGCTTTCTTGTCCTGACTTCGTGGCTGGCGGAAGCCGAGGCTAACCCTCGTCTAATTTTATTGAATTCCGCTGGGAGTTCACGGAGCACAATTCGGATAGACTAAGTATCCAAGCGTAGAAGATCTAACAGCCGGCCGGCTGAACCGAACGCCCAGCGTGAAGACCCAAGCAGCCAACCTACCATCGCCAGGAGTCCAGTCAGGCCAGTGATTCCTCCCTTTCTACCCCTACGCAATTCGCTGTCGGAACGTGGGCCAGCCAAAGAAAGTTTTTGGCTCGAGATAAGGTGAGACTTATCCGAACCCCCCTTCCTATCGTGCTCGCTGGGGGCTTCTACCACCCCCCACGCGACAACATGTTATGTGATTTACATTACGAAAGCCGCAACATTACGAAAGCCACAAAAGTCCGCCTGATGATAAGCTTGGATGGACGCTTCGTCTAAAAGATAGACGTAAAATTGATGCACTTGAGATGTGGTGCTGGCGACGACTGTTGCGGATACCTTGGATTCTTGACAAATTAAACATCACGGAGAGATTATCGTCGACCGTACAGACACGAATCCTTAAATACTTTGGTCACGTCATTCAAAACCAAAATTCTATGAAACGACTCGTTGTCCAAGGGCATGTGGGAGGCAAGCGGTCGCGAGGTTGAACGCCTACACGGTGGACAGACCTGATAAAGGCTGTGACACTAACCACCATAGCGCAATGTTCCCGAAATGCTGAAGATCGCAACAAGTGGAGGCGCATCGCGGGAACTAATGCAGTTCCACCCCATAATCATCATCAAACCACGAACACTCTGTCAAGAGTGCACGACTAGAGAGAGATGTGATTTATTCGGGTGATCATGGTCTAGCGAGGCCTGGTCTTTTGAGTGAGTTGTCCAGGTTCTGACCCTTGGTGGTGCCTAAAAATAAGGTTTTCTATATTTCTAAGGATACCCTAAGCCTGAGACTATCGCTTGTTCATTAGTGAAGGAAGTATGGTGAGGAAACTTGCAGGTTTTATAGGATTAAGTCTTTGAAGGTGTATGAACTTCATCAAACCGTATCGATCCCGTGCCTCGGCGAACTTAGGCCAATACCCCCCTCGCTCGATTTCGAGGAGAGAAAGATCCGATGCCAAGCATTGGATCATACAGTGGGCTCAGACTCATACAGAACAGTGTTACTTATTCTACATAATACTATATCTTTATAGCTATATAGTTTACTATAATATGTTTTAATAACAGCAACCATTAAAGTCAAAAGTCAAAAGTCAAAATTTTTTATTCAAAATAGTACAATCAAAGTATCTTTTTGAAAGTCAATTGAGTCTACCACCAGTTCCAAAGCAAGCCCACTGAGAAGAACCGGCGAAACACACTCAGTGGAACTATTCTTTTCAGATATTGTTACAAAAAATAAAATACATAATACTTTATTAGTATAGTGAGAAACTCTGCTGGGTTGCTCTTTTTAAAATATAGATCAGAACTTTTAAAAACATTCTACTACTCACTTGTTGCACACTAGCCTAAGATTAATGAGTAGGCAAATTTAGACCCCGCAGCATCCAAAACAAACCAGAGGATGTTAATAAAAGAAAAGAAAATCAGCTAGGTAAAAATCGCATAACACGACCAGCCACCACAGCAGCACCTCCACACAGGCCAGGACGCGTGAGCCAGCATCAAACTCTTCCACATATTAGAGGGAAGTGGAAGACCCATCCCACAACGCCACTCATCCCACAACATTATGGTCATTATTTGGTTCATTGATAGAAGCCTAGAAGCCTGCAATGGATGATGATGTATGATGTGAGTGTACGGTGTATTGTCGAATATCGTGAGGGAATGCGGCCGAGCTAAATACCATCTTTGTGCTGTGACGAGCTGGCAATTTGAAGTCTTGGCCCCAAGACGTTATCAAATTATATTTATCAAAATTTAAAAATTAATCCAAATATCATCATCACCCTTTATCCATCTACTGCAGGTCAGTAGGTCAGGCAGGTCAACAGGTCCTTATTTAATAAAGCAGGGGAATACGTTTTGAAAGTATCTAGGTTTTTCGGAGCCCGTTCCTAGATCTACGTTTGACTATTTTTCTTTACCACCTGCAAGCACTAACAGCCGCTCTTTGAAAATAGGTCTCCTTCAATGAACAACACGGCCGATCCCTTGCCACTCGCATCCAACACGGACCTGAATATATTCGAACGAAATCAGACCTTTATGCTATAATAGGTCAAAGCTTTATTTAATTTTGCTCTTAACGTAAAAAATAATATATTTTAAATAAATATTTGAATTATATATACTACATGCATAACAGTAACATTACTTTAAGCAAAATATCTTATGAAATATTGTAAAAATGTATATTCACATAAATCTTGAATGTTGAATGAAAAGAGTTGACACACTCACGTAAAAGTTAAGGGATTAAATTTCAAATAGAATAACCATTATGATATAATATTGATTTTTGTTCAATAAGAAATCTGATTTTAAATCGTATCAAATGTTTAACATTTGAGTGCTCTCGCTTACAGCTTGTTCCATTACTTAACACACGTCACTCGTAAGTGATACATTAAATAAAACGAAATTGTAATAATCACCACAGCCAATGAAAATAACAACCGATCCAGATATATAATGAAAACAATGAAACTCAAATCAATGGAACAATTTCGCTGGAGGCGAACAATATCCCCAATCGGATTGGTTGTTTTAAAAATGGATTTCAATGAACTGAAAATGGGTAGATAATGTATCGGCGGGACAGCTGAGCGGCTTAAATGGGTTGTTGACGCTCACTCCGTCCCACTCTATCCCACTGTATCCCTCTGTATCTCACCGCCTGTCCGTAATCCCACCGCTGTACCACTACCTACTATTATATTACACATTGACGATCCAATTAAATATGTACCGCGTATAATATTGTCGTACACACGCTAGTAAAGAGATTGGAAATTATTGAGCATTCGTAAGATTGGCTATTGAATTTCTAATGAATAGTTTACCTGTGTAGAATTACTTTGAGGGTTGAAAGTACCTCAAAGTACTCATATATTGTCACTTTACTTGCTCACTTATACAAAACTTACATGGCTACTCTCCTGATAGTTCGTGAAGTACTTTCATTTTAACAAGAGAAATTAGCATAAGAAAATTATATAATACTATTTGGCTGCTACTTCTAAAAACAGGTAACCGAAATAGAAGTAAAGAACTTAGAAGGGAGTAAGTGTAGTGACGATGCTGTAGTGGCTATAGCTATAGAGTCAGCCAACAGCTTCCATTTGCGAGGGCGGATATAGTCTGATCGGTGCGGCTTAGACTTAGACTTTTTCAGATTTCCACATGCAAGTAACAATGATCTCCCTTACCGGTGAAGTAAAATATCGTAAGTAAACTTCTTGTCATTGATGACGTGGGTTTGCAAACTCTCCTTGAAGAACTTCTCGCGTTATTTCGAGATGAAAACAAATTCAGTGATTGCGCATACAAAAGTTGTTTATACTAAGATACAGAATTCTAACTATATTATCGGTATCGCATAAATAGCCTTGTCTCAGATTTAATTAGTAGACGCAAATGAAACTATTTCAATACAAATAATTTTGATTATCAGGTTATTTCATTGAATACATTTTAGTTTGTAATTACATTACAACGAATCTAAATAATATATTCTAACAGTGTTAGTATCGTATTAATAATGTTATTATAAACAAACAAATTAATTCACTCAAAATTAATTGTAACCCTATTAATAATTAAACAAAGTAATTAACAGTTAAGCAAACTTACACTCTGGCAAAACAAACTAATATAAAACTTAATGTCATTTGAGGAGCAATACCCTTAATAAAACAAAATGTCGGCAAGTTTAAATTTGACTTCTGCGATGAAGGTTCTGAATACAATTTTTTTTTTGCTAACATACAATGCCAATCAATCTTTTTATTTTTCTTCACTAATAGTATGCGATCTAGCTTTTTGCCAAATTTCATATTTTATTCCCGTGGCAAACTGATTGTAGTTTTTGGTTTGATGTATAGACAAAGGAGGAACCAATAATGGTTTAATAATTTTGTGAAACAGAACCCTAGCAATGATAGTTCACATATCGTAATGAATGCAGCCCTCAGCCCCTTAACAGGAACATCGAAATGCATTAACAAAGAGCATCTTTTCATGACGTATACGGATTCATAGATTGAAATGACTGTCATGATCATTGTGTACTCAATGTGAGTGGCCTCAGACCCTCCAATGAGGGCGTTACGAGGAACCTCTTTGGAGCCAGCTTGAAAACCTCATATAGCATTATCACTATTATAGTCGTCGTTATGAAAATTTGTTGAAAAATTTGGCAAAGCATGCCATCTCCTGGCAAGCATCGCTTAAGAACATAAACGACTTTATGTATGTCCAGCCCAGACTACTCTATCCTAGGACATGCGATGGTAAGTCTCGGAGCCAGTAGTTATATATACAGTCCTATGTTCTTTTGAATACAGCTACGCTGTATTACGGCGGAAGTTGTTCATTCATCATTAATACTACTTACTAATATTGTTTACATATTATAAAAAGTTTTAAAATATTTATTTGCTAAAAGGAGCCTTAGAAAAAAATATCTCAAATTACTACTTACATAATATATACTATTATTAACTCCTATCAGTTTACTGCTAGACTTAGTCTTCAAAAAAACGACCGTAAGCCCTGGCTCTATATTGCTACAGACAACGAACAATTTGACGATTGACAAGACTAACTTCGAATTTAAAGAACTAAGTTTCAGCTAATCCAGAATTATCTTCATTATTGTAAATCTGAAAGACTAAAGATTTCTATCAATAGACCCCTCTCAAATTTAGTTTAAATGTAATTCGATATTTGAAAGGTCCGTACATAATTCAACGCTCCTGTTTTGCATTCGTTTCTATGGGACACTCGAGATTAGTCCTTTTGATTCAATTAAGTCTAACAATAAATTAGTTACTTCAATCTTTGTAATTGATATATTATTTTATACATTTCACTGTCGATAAAGCTCAGGTTTCCTAGTCATTGCTTAATGTGTCAAACTATCAGGCGACAAACTCCAACTAAAGTCGGACTTTGATCTAATAAGCTATTTAATTTATTTGAAGTATTCGTATGCGCTTGATTGGTTTTTTTTACAGTTTTAGCTTCTGAAAGAAAGAAAGTTAGTAAGAGGTAGGATAATATAATTTGTAAACGTCAAAATTGTTACGCATTTATGTCTCTCACACTTGTGTTGATAAACTTTCAGCACTCTTTTCGGACTAATTATATTTACTTCATAACAGTAGTAAGAAAGCGTCACCGTATTTATTTTATGATGACATATTATGCACGGTGTATCTCTGTTCCCACGATTCCCCAAAGGTTTAGGCCTTGTCGTGGCCTTAGCTCCTTGGGCAAAGCGAATTGGGCCGAGGGGGCTCTTTGTACCCTACTTATAAGAAAAGGGGGCAAAAGAGCAGGGAAAAGACGAGGACGGGAATTTTGCCTCATTGTACTGTTTGAGAGGGGTTGTTCTGTGGTGCGGTGCAACCCTTTTATGAAGGTGGCGTCGGTCCCCTGAGGAACTAACTAGCCGTCGAGGTGCCCTGTTGTTAACAGATCCGGGGCACTTCACCAAAGGCGGCATTGTTGGCACTCACCGGGTTTTAGTGGATAGAGCTGCGTCCACTTACCAGCTTTCGGGGCCCCAGCGGGATGCCTCAGCGCATTTCCCGGCGTTAAAGAAAAAAAGTGTATCTCTGTTGAAGACGTTCCTAGTAAGCTGTTTTAAAAATACTACTTTACTGCTTCTAAAATATAAAGCGTTGTTGAATACTTAATGAATCAGGTTGCAGATGCATTATTGTCTTTCCATTATGAGTCCTACTAATAAAACTAAAGTAAAATTTAGTAATGATAATTTACAATATACATAATAATATTTCCTATTTAATTTTATGATAATATGTTTAAATTTTTTAATATAAGTAATATAATATCATGCAATGTGATTCTTACACTTGTTTAACTTATGTGTTACATAATTAAGAAAATATAATTATCAGAATAATATTATGTTCTTCAGCATTTGTGTAATTTTAATTAAGAATTGGAAAAACCGAAAAATGTATGAAATGCGCAACACAGTGGAGTGCGGTTATTAAAACTCAACCTCACAAAGCTCGCAATCAGATGGATGTTTTTAAACATTTATTAATTTAAAATATTTGGGAAAATATTATTGTTTGCAATGTTTGATTGCTATATTTTCGAAATTGTAACAAGTTGCTAAAGTAATGTTTATTTCATGAATTCATTACTGCTGTTACCTGAGGCGTAGGCCGTGGGGTTACAAAAATATTTACAAAGCCTTTTAAAATAACTGTTTTGTTTTTCAAATGCGTTGCATTGTTGAGTAATAAAATTATTTAAGCCATTCATATTTTTGAGAGAAAAAAAATCTTAAATATGCAACGTATCCGTCTGAGTCGAGATTAGAACAAAAATAGAATCAAGGTTTGGTCGAACTGGCTTAGCTATATCATCTGAATCTATCGGCGAGTTATCGAATGTCAAGAAGACATGCATTAGTTGACCTTTTTTCCTTTTATTTTGTATATATTTTTCTTATATTATGTATTTTCTTTAAGTCTTCAAGGGTGGTGTTAGTATAAAGGAAAGCAACTAAAAATTACTTTTTTTTTTAATATATTAAAACTTTTTGTAGAACCGATAGAACAGGGAACTATCTCTACATAAAAATTAAACCTTTTGCAGTGTTTTTTAAATTACAATAAATAAATGTTCTTTTGAAATAACATTATTACCATAGCCGCACGATATTCAATATTCATTTACATGACCCTTTTATTTGGCCTTTACATGACCCTATTTAGCTTTATTTTAAAAGAATTAAATCATATATTTATATTTTCCACGGAATGACCTATAATATCGAAATACGTTAAGTAATAACTTTTGTATTGTAGTTATAACTTTTCATTTTGTATTCTTAAACTTTTTTTTTGTTGGCTGTTCGCGTCTGGGGACATACGACAAATAATTAGTGTCCGGTGGGCCAATAGATCTTTTGAATTCAGAAAAAGATTGGTTAACCCGCAAAAAGATTGAATGACGACCGTAAAACTGAAACTAGTCCGAGATACGAGTAGCTGGAGATAGTTCATGATGTGCTAAAACAAGGATTTCCTTCACAAGCGTTCACGAACCAAATCACACTGGCGTGAAATCAATTAAAAACGCCAAGTAACAAGCAAAGTTTTTAATTAGTATGCAATTAATTTGATTGATAGTCCCGCTACTAATTACATGGAGCCCGGCGCGTAATGAAAGCACACGACTTTCGCCGGCCTCAGCGCAGATTTAATAAGCGACCGCTGAATGCATTCATGGTATCGATCAATATAGGTTTTGTGATTCAGAGCTGAATAGGTCGGTGTACTTTGAAGTGTGTTAACTATTGTTGGTATTTATTCAATAAAGTAATCGGTTGTTCAAGGGCGATTTATTTTTATTAAAAGAAAATGGAAATCAGTCGGATTTCCATTTTCTTCACAGTGGATAACTGGTGTTCTTTTTTCTTATGTAGTTGAATAACGCCATAAAATCACCTAAGATGTGGAATCTTAGATTTGTCTAAGAGCACTACATACAATAGAATAAAATCTTGTTGCCCTAAAAGCAACACATCAGTCATTTTGTCAGTAATAATGCTTATACTATTATGGAATATTCATAAAATTAAAAAAGTCTCGAAGGATCAAAATGTATGGGCTAAATATCGATTCCATAACATTGATATTGCTGCATTTACAGAAAACGAAATGCTTTAGATATAATAAATAGTACCTTTGATGCACACAATACATGCAAAAATAATCTCTGTGAATAAAATAAAAATACTGGGTACAAATATATAATTTGAGGCATTTAGGAAACCAAGTAATAGTTAAAATAAATATCTTAGAAGGAATCGAAGAAAATATCGAGGAAAAGAAAGTAAAAGAACCAAGGAGAACTTCTATAGACCAGCTCTGGGATAATTAATATACAATTATTTTTGTTACAAAATGTAAAGGAAGTGGCAGAGAAAGAAGGATTAGCAATCAATTACTCCCAACAAGAATGAAGAGATAGAGAAAGGAACTGACAGTTCCAGAAATAAAGTGAACACTGACGAAAAACAAGTAGTTGTCTTGATGCAATGTTAGCTGGAGTAACAAAGATATTCTATTGAAGCAAACCAATTATTATAGACGTTAAAGACGCTAAAATCATGGGAAGAAAATAGGAACACACAAAATCAAAAAAAGATTTTATATTGTTTAAAATGCCTTTTATTCGCATTGAAAGGCGAATGTAATTTAACAAAAATAAAATGCACTTACCGTTTTTCCGAGAAAGCCCTAGAGCATTTTATTGTTATTGTGTGTCGATACCTGCGATTTTATAAGTAGCTCTTCTCTGAATATCTGGATCATCTACAAAATATTCTATAGAATATTTGTTTTCAAACAATATGAATAAGAATAACTGTACTAGAAAATTAATATACCCCACCACGGTTCAGGCCTTGTCGTCTCGGTGGGGCTCAGTAGCCCAGGGTGACCCCAACACCTTGGGCGAAGCGAATTGAGCCGAGGGGGCTCTTATAAGAAGAGGTAGCAAAAGAGCGGGGGGCAAGGGGCGAGGACGGGAAGTTCGCCTTATTGTAATGTCCCGACGTTGGGAGGGGTTGTTTTTTTATGGTGCGGGGCAACCCCTCTATGGAGCTGGCGTCGGTCCCCCGAGGGTCTGACTAGCTGTCGAGGTGCCCTGTTGCTTGTAGATCCGGGGCACCTCACCAAAGGCGGCATTGATGGCACTCGCCGGGTTTTAGTGCAACGGTGCTACTCTTTCTGGCGCAGCGAGTCCCACATACCCGCCTGGACCCACTCCCCCGTGGGATACCTAAGTGCATTTCCTAGCGTTAAAGAAAAAAAAGGAGATAATATTATATTATTAATATAATATTTTTACTTCGTTAATTAAGAATTATTTCATTTTAATATATAATATTTTATAGGTTCAAACATAATATTTTAGGTAATATTTAAATAATAAACGGCACTGTTATTTTCACAGTTTTATGTAATATTTGTGTAAAAAAAATATTCCATACACGTATTTAAGTATAAGTTAAGGTTGGTAACAAAAACAGGACGACGACGCCCACAAAAAATGTTCAAGAAAAATTAATTCCACGTTATGGCATAATTCATGGATTATGGAGTCGTCGTTGGAGGCGCCATAATACTATAAAAAAGACATGGTAATTTTGACAAATCGTACGGCTTAATAAAATGGCTATATTAGTAATTCCATTAACCCTATATAACTAAACTATACATAGTAACTAAACTTTCGTCAGGCGGACTACGCAATAAAAAACGTGAAAATTATCGAAAATATTTATTAAAAATAGAAACTGGTTACATGGCGCTTAATTTTGGGTTATTTAGAATGAATGTATGACATATTTAAATATAAATTAGTATTCTGCACAGCTACTACTTATATCCATATTGTGCGATCCACAAATGGCATTTTTGGACTTCATGCATTCATGTTTTGTCACCCTACAAGCCGTCGCTGGACTTAAATAACATATTTTGCGCACATTTGACACAGAAGGAACAGGAGCTTCAGCCATCGAAGACTCACCAAGAATATCTTTTACCATGACCTTGATGTCACGCCTCAAAGTTACCGTTTGTAATCGCTCCCGTAGTCAAGGCTGCATCAATTGATCACCTGTTTTCAAGGCAAAACCAAGTCGTAGTGTGGGCTTCTTTATATTTCTTAAGTTGTTTGAGAAATGAATAGCGTAAGCATTGATAGTAGCCTGGTTTAACGTTTTTTAAAAAATACATATTGGCCATCTTTTAGTACTTCGGTTGGCACACATATTATATATGTATTTGAGCACATTTGATTAACCGTGTCTACGGTACCTTTAAAAGTTCACTTGTTCATTCAATATTCGGTTAATCATAAATTGTGGACAAAACAAAAACCATATAATATGCACTAATTCGAATTCGGAATCAGAAGTGTGATGTTTTCTTCCTCTGTCTCTGACGCAGAATTATTTAAACCCCCCTGAAACCTCAATGGAGGATTCCATTTCTTCTTCGAGCCATTCACTTAAATCTGCTTTTCTTGTTTTCTTAAATCCATCTAAAAATAAAAAGTATAAGTCAAATCAAACACTGATATCATCAGTTGCAACAAAGAAAGATCTCATAATATATGTATGACCTTTTTATAATAACTTTAATTTATATAAAGTGCAATATATCATTAAAATTTAAAATATATCGATTCAAATAAAATTAAAAATAAATATTTCTTGTAAATCTTTTATAAAAAACAAAAATTTATCAAAAAATAAAAATACATACCTTTGCGAACAACCAACGTAGTCACTAAACTTTCGTCAACCGGACGACGATATAGCCGTAGCTCATCCCCTAATTACCCTACGCAATCGCATCACCATATGCACTATTTGTTCCAATCAGGAAGGTAAAGAAAGCGTGGTAGGTACAGGACGCAGGGAAGTAAGTGCACTCGAAATTCTCGGGGAGGTGCGTCGTCGCGAGGACGAATGTTTAGTTATCTAGGGTTAAGGACTTATTCCACGTATAAAGCAGCTCAAATTAAAGAGTTACTGAACAGGCAAATAGTTTATGGGTTTACAAAACGGTCATCAGAAGCGCCATTTTATCTAAATGTTTTTCTTACAATAACAACGGAAAATAGGTTATTTATAATAACTTAATTTATGAAAGGCTCTGCTGACACAAAAACATAATAAGTTCAAAATGAGTTCTGGTAATAAATTATAATTTTGTTCTTTTTTAAATTTCAAACATAAATTAAGCTTAAGTTAATTACGTTACCTGTAAAAAAATCCACAAATACTTATTTTTGGTGCCAGTTTAAACATCAGAAGTGAAAATGCGTTTTAAATATAAACATTTATTATATTATCCATAAAAATATCAATATTAAGGTTCACAGGCACATATTTTAAGATACATTCTTACTTACACTGCCCATACATTTACACACACTATCGCCATATTACACTTTACACATTAAAATAAACAATGGCTTACGTGACCTTACAATACAATTCGGGCAGAGCTTCGCCCTCCTCAAACTCACAGACGCGAATGACCCCTCTAATAATTATACCCCGCTATTTAAAGGCAAACTTAATGACCTTCCTAACACTCGGCCGTCCTACCCACACTTTAATAACGACTACGTCACGCCATGTGCATGTAAACTGGAACTTGTTCCCCGTTTCTGACTTATAGCCGCTAGATGGCGCTACGGTTGCTCACACCAGTTATTTTTAAAAACAGAATTCCAACTAAAACCTAAGCCTCCTTTTGCGCAACGTTAACGAATTGTGTCAAGGAAAATCACAAAATTAAGCTAAGTCAGGGTCAAAATTATGAAAGCCACACGAGAACGTAATTTTCATTTTAATTTAAGACTTCTCGGGTTTCGTAGCCGAATTATGAATGCTTCTGAAAATTCAAATTTTAATTTCAAAATAAGCCCAGGTATTTTCAGACTGTCACTCTATACACCTACTTTCATGAAAAACTAGTATCAATGTATTGTATTAGTAATAATGTACTCGTTGGGACTAGAGTAGGTGTAGTGGTGCGTAAAATAACTCTTCGTGGGTTCTCATTAACCCATGAAGAATTTTCACAATGAAATTAAGTCAAGTGATCCTGTTGCATAATATATCAGATGCCTTTTATACCTGGGAACACAAACAAAGGAATTCAGATATTGTTTTCTTATGTTTACGCGAATTTCACTCATTATAATGAAACAACTTTTTTATTATAATAAAGGAATTCAGTTTCAAGAAACTTCAGTTTCGCATGCTTACTGCGAGATCTTTATTACAATTTATATTTCTAAAATCAAGGCGGGAATAGTTTTCCGGGAACACTTAAATACTTTTTGTACGTTTGACAAATTTTTCGCTCCTCGGTATTATTATTTTACCTTTCAAGCCTTCTTATATTTTTTATATAAACTTTATATTGGTCTACCTTTCCTAGCTCATTTTAGTACCTTTTATTTTAAACATATTTGGTACATTTTATTTTACTATTGGAAGTACGAAGCTCGATTCTCACATACCTAAAAAAGTAGGGATACTCCTAGAAGACGTGGTTTATATCTTCTTTTGTAGATCTGTTACAGTAGACTAGACATAATAATAACGGATTTTTTATATAAAAATAAAAAAAGTAAACTTTAAAATAGTAAAATATTTTCGTGAGCCATTTGTAAGTACTTTTACTTTTTAAAATATGTAAGTTAAGTTTAAGTGATTGTTTATTGTACCTGCCTTATCATTGCCCAAACGCTACAAAATTTCCTTCCAACGAAAATAAGTATATTATGAGTCAATACAAATGATACGCCAAGAAGTTCATACTGCTACACGAAGTAACCATAACACTACACAGTCTCCAAAATACTACGCAAAGCTACATACATTCCCACCATTATATTTGACTTAAAATTTTGGAGCATAACTTTATCATCGTGGAGATCCTGGGATATATTATTATTACGTCCAACAAAAGATAAGAAATGGCAATACATAATGACTATTATCTATAGTACTTGGTTAGAAATTTAAACTTTGTTTATGTTCTATCTCTCTACGAAAAATGTATTGCATGTAAAGAAAGATCAGATTCTACTTGATATAGACCAGGGCTAAAGTACAAAATTAAGAAGAAATATAATGTAATAAAATGTAAAAGGTATTCTAAACAGCTATACCAACAAATAATCCCTTGCGGAGGTCAATAACTGAATCTACCACCGCGTCCAAGGCATGCCATCCGAGATGCGTTTGACACCTCAGTTTTCCCGTGACATTGATTGTTGTAAACTATTTGAATCGCATCCCCATACAAACGAGTTCGCAATTCTGCCTATTCAAAACTCCATGAAATGGAGCTGAGTTTTAATGTAAAAATGTCCAAATTACCGGTATCATGTCATGATACCGAATCCAAAAATAAGGCATTCACCTGTTTTAATAAACTATATATGAAAAAATAAAACAGCCTCGTGTTTTCCCTGTACTTGAGGGATGCCGCCGGAATACCAATAGCGCGATCTAATTTTGAAAAGCGCCACCTTTTAGCGAGTCGACATCACCAGTTTAACGGGAGGAAAGCTCGACATGAAAATTATTTCAGGACATATTGTATCACGCTCTATCGTATTCATTTGTACTTTCTTTAACTTTTAGAGGTGTTTATGTACATAATATAGTACATACTCATATTACAATACATAATCGTTTATGGTAATGATAACTAATATTCGATCCTGTTAAATGTGAGACTAATTTCATATATTTATGATATTTCATGATGAATCAGAAATTTAAGAATAAATTGAAAAAGTCTAATACTAATACTTAATATTTTTTAAACAATATTATCACTTGCAAAATAATGTATCAAACCTATGTTTATAAGTATTTGCTAGATAAATATAAACTACAAATCTCGTTTATATAATGTCAAGTATATAAACAATAAATATGTCATGTCTTGCGTTTACTTACACATTTACTCAAAGTCATAATATCTGTTACTACATGGAATATTGCTTTATCACTTGTATGAAAGCAACAGCTATGAGCTAGCGGCAATGTTAATCTTATATAATAAAAGCTCCTTTGGTGAAATATTTCACCGATTATTTAAGCATTTGTATAATAAAGCTTTAAAGGTTTTCCTCATTATTTACTACACGAAAAAATAAATACTACAATTAAACGGTCACCATTACCGAATTAACACCTAATGTCCCTCTATTAAATTCCTATATATATAAATTATAAAACTCAACACAACTAACAGTTAACACGCGAGCATTAACTTCACAATCTAAACCCAACTAAACGACAGTAAATTCATTTATGCTCGTTCCATTGCTACTTTATACTGAAAAGTCCCTTATTTACGGTTCATGTCGCGCAATGTATATACGAGCTGTTTTATACGCCATCAAAAGTATTGTGCATTAAACAAAAAGGTCCCAAAAAGGGTAAGTTTCATTCAGATTTATACGAGGTTATGTGAGGGTCTAAAGCAAGTTTAATACGTGTTAGAGATAATATTGGACCTGGTTTCATGTGATGATTTATAGGGGTATGGTGTTTATTTCCTCACCATTAGAAATTAGCAAATTTATTTCATTAACAGGGACGGACTTAAATATGACAAAGTGTTTTTAAAATTATAATAATATCATAAAGAAGAACACGTCCAGATCACGTCTAGTTCTAGTTATTAAAGAAGAGTTATTAATAGCTTTCATATTACAAGAGCATTTAGTTAATTGTATTTAGCCTTTTTTATTACCCGGTGTATGCAAATTTCATTTTACTGGTAGCACAAACTACTGCATAATTCAGTGGTTTATTTAAGTTGCCCTTCTCAAGTAATCAATAACTTCTCGTCGTGTTTGAAGTAATTTTCCAATGGAATGTTACTGGTATCTAATAAAAAAATACTTACTTAAGAGTTAAATATTATATATTGATACAATCGAACAGTCTAAACTACGTGGCTGGTAAAATATTTTACGTATAGTACTAATAGTGATTTGTCGTACTAGATGAGAGTCTTCTTGATTCTTGCTATTTTGTTATAGCCTTTCTTAATAGTAATATCTTTCTGTTGTATAAAATTTCATCAATTAATGTTTATCCGTCTCATTTCCAATAGATGCAATTTATTGTTATCTCGTAAAAAATAAACTAGACGTAGTAAAATTTTATTAACAAATAAAAATACTTTTTATACCAAATAAAAATAGCACCTAAAAATAGAGCAAGGTGTGAATTTAATTTACATTTAAAGCAATACTTTATAGCCACAATAAAAAGTGTTGTAAAATAAAACAGAAATATAATTGCTGAGTCCGTACCCACGATTCCCATTACCTAATGCTGAAATATTTTATAATATCGGTATGCATTTGAAACGAAACTTCTATACACCTAAATAGTTTGCGGTTCCCTCATGCAACTAATATCAAACTAACCAATTCCGACTAATGAACATTTATAGAAATTCATTACATTTTCACGAAGCCGCACGTCAATATAAATTAATGATAGTTTTGCGGTTCGATGCCAGAGTGTGTGTTGGGAAAATAGACGTTATTAAGCACAAAATTTAAATTGTTTATTGTTTGATTATGGTTATTTAAAATAGTTTTTTTCACACATTCATAAATATAATTTGGTGGTATTATTTTGAATAAAAAAATATTTTTAATTATTTTTTATCTCGGAAAAATTTGATGAACACAATATAATACCCCTACATCTACTGGCTCGCCTTGGCAGTGAATTTGTTACGAATGCCGTGACTGGAAACAGCACAATATTTTTATGAAACACTATTTTTAAACGACTACAAGCTAGGAGGCGTTTCTCAATTCGACCGTATTATATATGCTTTTTTCTTGGATGTCAAAAGTTATATAGTAAAGTTGCAACAAAATAAGTGTAGTTGCAACTTCTTCCACATTAGGTATGGAACTAACAACGTTTTCCGTTTCGATTGTCCCACAGTCGCGTCACAGTAACAATGGCATGGCTTGTGAGCTGGTATCCACTTGATTAAGTGGATACATGGACTGGATCACGGACGACAGAGCTGCCCTTGTGATTTAATTAGGACTGCCTTTGCGTCCTCTTCCTCGGACAATTATAAGTTATCCTTCCATTTCTGCTCTTATCATACATACACATACATTATATCTCTACTTGAACAGTCTCTTATATTTTATAGTAGGTACTCCCCTTTGTTTAAACTTGTATCGATATGATGTTTTACAAACTGTATCATTTGTAATTAAACTAAGACTTTTAACTGAATTTGGTTTATTGAAGTAATTAGATCATAGAATAAAAAAAATATCATTATTTTTAATATTGCCCACTATTGGGCATCGATTTGCTCGTCGAAATTAAGCAATAAGGCCACCAAATTTAAAAAAAATGAATTTCAATTTATATTTAAATGTTATTATTAAGTCTCGGTGTTCATTAAGGAAGGCCAATATGTATCATTGGACAGATAAAAGCTGATGATAGTAATAATGTTGGTAATTAATATAAACAAACAAGATTAAATATTAACATTTAAATAAGATTAAAACGCTTTTGTTAAAATGATATTCAATTTTAATATTCCATAATAGGCAAATTCCATAGAAGAATTATATACAATAAATTTGATACAATTCATTGACATGTAAATTACTTAAAACTTTCCTGAAGGATAAGAAACAATATAATATGTTCATTATCTGCGCTTCATCACCCTTTATTTTATAATATTATATCCAAGTAAAAAGAATATACAAAAAAAAGATAAGAATAAGCTTATATAAGAATAGAAGAACATAAGAAAACTTTCATGATGAGTAACAATATATTATCTATAATTACGACACCCTTAACGCATCGGGCCAATCCCGGCAGGTCAACAGGATCCCTATCCGTCACACCTTTTACAATTTGTCTCCAAGTTTATTCCTCTTATAAAACTTTTTTAACATGATCCTCAAAGGATTTTAGGTCCAAAAGTAAAACAACAAGGTCCGTAATCGTATTTGACTGGGGTTACAATCGAACTCGTGCTATTATCTGAAATGTTATGAGCCTCAGAGCGATAAGCTTTGATTGAAACGTGAAAGTTGCACTAGTGTATTGAACTATTAGTTTATCTTTGCATCTGACATTTTAGATTCTCCATTATCAAGTTAATGTTGATTTTCATAGAGTTCCGCTAACTAACGTATTCAAGTCTGTATTATTTCAGGACAATTGTGAATAACTGATAGTCTAGAAGATGATCTCCGCGGGTCTGTCATTTTGGCGTTCTTCGGTTGCTCTTGGCGGCGATGTTTATGACGATAGCTTATAAAGGGTTATATTATATTGTTCTTCATATAGTGAGAATTTAATAATAATAATAATTATAAATGACACTTTATTGCACACCAAAAACATAATACAATATACAAATATTAAAACTAGAAATGAGAGCACAAAAGGCGGTCTTATCGCTAAAGCGATCTCTTCCAGACAACCTTTGAGCATAGGAGTGACATAGAAACAAGTACGAAAACGGAGTAGAGTAAGTGCATAAATTAACAGAAGAACGTAATAAATATAAATATATACACATGTTATATACATATACATACATACTCATAGCTACGATGTATAGATATTATGCAATATATAATTATTTATATACCTAATGTATAAATAAAGAGGAAAAATATAATCTATAACTATACATAAAATATATAAATAACATAAACCGATGAATGTAAAATAGTAAACAAAGGGACAAACAACGTGAGGCATGAAGGATTAGATTTTAACTTAAATAGTGGTCTCTGACAAGTTTTTTGAAAATATTTAGAGAATTAGCTTGCCGGATATGTAGGGGAAGCGAATTCCAGAGTGAAACAGCACGAGCAGAGAATGATTTAGAGTAGAAAGCAGTAGTGTGAGTAGGAGTTTGAAGTCTGAGATCATGTGATGAGCGAAGAGATAGATTATGAGTATCAGAAAGAAAAATGAAACGCTCTTTTAGATAAGTAGGAGAGGAAGAATGAAATAGGACTTGATAGAGAAGATTTAAGATATGAGCATCGTGACGCAAACGAATTGGGAGCCAGTTGAGCGCTTTGCGGGAGTCCGAAATATGGTCAGAATTTAGCAGTGAAAAAGAATATTTTTCGTAGTAAAATGAATTATTATAATGAAACAACTTTTACGGATTTTATCGCGGTTATTTAGTTTTTTACAATCCCGACGTTTCGGACACTTTACAGCAACCATGGTCACGGGAGGACTGAGGTGTCAGATGTCCTTCTGTTACAAAAGTTATTCGAAACTACCCTATGATACAACAATATTTTTATTTAGTCCTATCTATGCAAAAGGTGCTAACTGAGTCTTTAGTCTGTGACATATTATTATGCTTGGATTTAGATTTTATTATTTTTATCATGGGATCCCAAGCAGATGGTAGTGGCCAGCCATCTTCTCTATTGAAATTAGGATGTTTTTTAATTTCAATAGCCTCGCGAATCATCCTTGGTTGGAATCGGTGTTCTTTTGCTCCTCCTGTGGTTTATCAAATCTGATATAATGGCGGGCATTATCTAGGCTATGTTCACAGATTGCTGACTGATAAAATCCGTAAAAGTTGTTTCATTATAATGAGTGAAATTCGCGTAAACATAAGAAAACAATATATAAAATGAATTATATTATTAAATTTAGCTTATAATATTATGTCGTCTGTAGGGAAATGAATGGGACTAAACCGTTCACATCTACCGGATGCCGACTGCATATGGACGAGTTTTGGGCAAAGAAAACCGCGTACTGTTTCCCATTACTCAATAGTATTGTTTAAGTAACAAACTTAAACAATACTCCAATACGCAGCAGACGTCGAAAAGACAGGTGCAGACAACGATAAAGGCACGTGGAGAAGAGAGAGACGCATTTGCCCATCAGTAGGGCAGTATAGTTTAGTATATATACTAAAAAAAATGTAGTGGCTACAAAAACTTGGTAGCGAACTTTTATTTCGAGGTTAATATTTGAATCATAGTTATTTATAATTTTTGTATAATAAAAATAATATGTTAATAATTTTATAATCTCGAACTAAAATAGTAAACTGAAAGGAATAATAAATAATGGAACTAAGTGCGGGTTATTTTAATTTTTATAAATACATTTTAATTCGTTTTAAAATGCATCTTGAATATAACAGACAGTTTGGGCCTTGCCTACTTTAAAAGGAATTCATACATTTCGTAATAACAGTTTAACGAATATAAAAGATCAAACAATGAAAAATATAAATCAGATATAACATTTTCAATCAATTTTTATATTTATATGACCAATATATAGCTAGTCTGAAATGTTACATACGTGAAACTTGAAATTGAATTTACAGTAAAATATCGCTGGATGTCAAAGGATTTTAAGTAAAATATTAAATTTTTCTATTTCCGATGACACTCCGAGTACTGAAGCTCGGACTGAAATTGCTCACATTTGAATCTTCTTACACGTTCAAGACTAGCTGTGAGAATATCAAACATAACTAAGTGCAAAGTCATTACAGGAGTTTCAAAAGATGTGAATAAATATTGTAAGATTTTAATTCGTATCAAAAGGTTTTTAAAGCATTTTAAGTACATCAGTAACTTTTGTATAAGCATTAATCTGTACTACTAACTTACCTTTGTTTTGGAGTAGTTACTCCAACTACATTGCTAGTTAGCAATAAAATGTTGTAAGTAGAACTGTTAAGTGGGACTATTGATAAATTATATGTTTTTTACCGAACTACGTAGTCTCTACCTTTCATGGTATCTTTTATCGTAAATATAAGTAAAATGAAGCCTGTTCATATTAATTTCCAAAGTCCTTCCAAGACCATAGTTGCTGTAAATTATCGTAAACGGGCAAGCAAAAATCTTTATAAACCGCTATAAAATCCATACAAGTTGTTGTAGTTGTCGTATCTATAGTTTTCCAATAAAATACGCGTAACCTTATAATAATTATGAATAATAAGCATTATATTAACATGTTGGCAAATTGATTTCATTCTGGAACTTGAATGATATTAAAACTGGATTTTAATGGCGTAGATGACAACCAAATCTATTCTCAATTGGCTTGGTCGTCTATCAGTAAGACAAGTTACTCTGGAACATTGGAAGGTTACTTATTACTGCGACTTTCTTCTCGTACTACATAATACAGAACACGTAGTGCAGCTGCTGCCTCTACAAACGCATACTAACTACTACGAAGAGGCAACGCTGATGCAAATATCACTTGTGTATATTAGTAGCAAATAGTAAGGAACAGGTGTATGGATTACATACGTACATATTATAGTGTATTATTAATACAAAAAGTTATTCATTTTTTGATCTTTTTAATTTACTTGTATCGATATTAATAGAATAGAATAGAAAATCTTTATTTCAGACACAAGTATGCCCATATTATAGTTTGTTTATTAGTTACAATATTAGCTTGAAATTTATGTACGCACATAACATAAAAGCCACTGCACCAATGTAGATAGTTATTTTTTTGTTGTGTTCATTATCGTCAGGATAAGGTTTTTATTTAAATAATATAATATGATGCTGGTAAACAATTTTGGATAGGGCATGACAACTTTAGCTAGGTTCACTAATTCTAAATTTTGATATTCAAATCAATATCATTAACTAAATTCTTAGTATACAGTTTACGATCGTGTAACGAAGCGGCTCGCATATGAAGCATATCATATCACTATGTGATCATTAGTATTGATTCAGTCGCGGTAATGATGTTGTAAACAATGGTGTACCGGAAACATTGGAATTCCAACAACATCTTAATTACAGCAAACATAATTAATGACAACTTGGAGCTGAAAGTTGCTTTAATATTGTGTATTCATATGAACACATAAATATTATTAGTATTATGAAGTATCCAGAAAATCATCATCATTATCATTTTTAGTAATCAATGCATGTAATAGTATAGCGAACGTATCTTCAATCATCACAAAAACATCGAGAAAAAATTAAAATATAATGTATAAATTATGGCAGAATTTCATTTCAATTCAATTTCAAGCTGATATATTTGTGTTCGTATTTTTTTTTTTGTTTTATTTGGTGGAGGCTGCGTGAGCTCGGGGTTGTGGACTGGTCAGAGGTTGCGCAGGACGGAGACCGGTGGAAGTCTCTCGTTTCGGAGGCCAAGACCCACTTTGGGTCGCTGAGCCACAGAAGTTAAGTTTTCTATTTTTTAGTTAAATAACTTATGTTATTACAAACCACCTACTCAAGCCACTTATAATAACAATAATATCTATGGACGCTTTTACACCACGTCAATCTGATCCCGTGCTAAGTTTCCGAAAAACTTGTGTTACGGGTACCAGACAACGGAAATTATCATAATATATAATTATCCAGGAACACAGATTTTTTATTGTTCCCTAGCGGGATTCGAAGCCGCTACCTCCCGGCTTGACCGCCTACGTGCTAACCATTGAGCCAGAGAGGTCGTCACTTAGCTGATTACATATTATAGCTTTGATGCAAAAGTAAGAGCGATATTTTTTTGAGTGAGAAGATTAAGGTAAAGTAACCATTACGAATACCAGTTACTTAAAAGTTTTTGTCAATATTTTAGACTATTTAAATTACATAATGAAGTCACACCACTATGGTTGGATGGGTTGAGGTCACTAACCCCACCCAATAATACCCAGAAACCATGAGAAGTAAGATCTTAACGATGATCTTAAGGAGCACTTCACATACAAATTAAGATTTTAATAATCAATAGCGCCTCTCTCTCCAAACATCGGGCGATGAATATGCATGCCAAGGCTACTACATATGTATGTATGTTAAGTATGCCCCGTACAACACGTGCTCTGTTTCATCCCTTAATTGATTTATATATTAGATCACACGTTTTATAATATGATGGAGCTAAAGATAATGATTCTGGATCAAATCATAAACTTTTATTGAGCTGTTGGATATAATACACTAAGGGCCTGTTCCACATGTCCGAATAATCAGAATAGTATAATAATAATAATCAAAAATCCAGATAAGCTATTTGCAACAAATTTACCACATAACGACAACGTTTCCGTTTCACAATTGACAAATAGCAATATCTGGCAAATAAAGTTCCTTTTAAACTATAGGTCGGATCAACTGCCCATTAGCAAATTTATCTCCCAGATAAATTAGTTGACAAATATATACGTGGTTGACAGCTTCACGACATTAGACAATTTGACGTTCCGGTAACAGTAATATACAAAATAATTTAAATTGTGTTTTGATCGTTTAATAATTAAGGGATAACATTATATACAAGGTCTATGTAAATAAAAGGTATAAAGATGGTATGATACATACATTTAAATTAAAAAAACATATTTTCATGTATATTTACAACATGAAATGTTTTTCTAGAACATATTAATCGTAAAATAGAACTATGAAATGCGAGGTTGCCAAGCCTACTAACCAGTAAGTGCCAAATAGGGATCTGCCAAATAAATTTACAGGGAAGATGATGGTGAAACCCAATCAAGACTAACTAGAAGATTTATCTGTCAATTAATTTATGTGTCATATAGATATAGGGTACTTCACTTCTACATTGTGAAACAGACCCTAACTAAAAAAAATCAAGTAACTGTTGACATATTGACATAAGCAATAAAACTTAATGATATGAAGTAAGCATACAAAGTATATATAATAAGTAAGCTTATGCAAGAATATATTATAAGAGAAAAGAGTTTCACTAGATCCATATGTTTTTGTTTTGTCTGAGAGGGGACTGTTTGTTGACTATTTATTTAAAACGAACATCTGCCTAGCCTTTTCCTAACTATATTTGGCTAAGCTTCAATCTAACCGAATTGAGCTGAATACCAGTATTTTAAATGAAGCGACTGCTTGTCGGACCTTCACAACCCAGTAACTAGGTGATACGGTATGCCGTGGTAACACTGGTTGTCAGACTCTCGGGCTTCTGACGACCCGTATCGACTGTCATAGATCCACAAATGATAGCCTTCACCAACGCTGTTGCATCGATTTGCCAAACCTAGAGCCTAGAGTTCGTTTATTTAAAACGAACATTACCTTAAATCTGTTTCACATAAAAATGTAATCGAATGGCTTTGTGGCAAACTTCAACGTTTCATGTGCGAGTACTTTAAAACTAAAAGTAGTTACTAGAACTTTCCAAGTAAAAAATAAAATAATATTGTTTTGAGAGAAATATTTTCGCACACCCACAGACCGTTTGAAGGTTGCACAAGAGGGTTAGAGAGCTGCTTCATCCCTGGTAGAAGTATTTAAATAAGCTAACGATAGCTAATTATTGTACCTATATGTATTTCAAATAACGAAGTAAATGGCCGATGAGGCCCATGAACTTATACTAGTTTAAATGGAACTAGGCCAGTCAATGCATTTATGTGTTGCCAATTCTGCGACATGACATGTTAAGACTCGGTGCCTGTGATCACGCTGTCTGTGTTGCTTTCCTCTCCGAAAATAATTCATATATTAGTAGAGCGACGATGATCCAGAGGTTATGGTCTTTTGAGTGAGAGGTCCGGGTTGGATCCGGACCCCTGTGGAGCCTTAAATGGGTTTTCTTAAATCTCTACGTGCACCTGAACACGAGACCAACATTTGCTCACCGGTGAAAGAAAACAAGGAGGGGAAACCTGGATGTCAGATGAGATTAAAAGTCTTTGTAGGCATGTGAAGTTCACCAACCTGCATTGTGCCAGCGCCTTCGTGAACTAAATGGTTCAAAATACACCTCACCTGATTTCGAAGGATTTCGCAGATGCGACCCGTATCTAGGGGTTAACCTTATAAGGGTTTTTATTATTATACGTTGTTATTTTGGGCATAAATCTGCAATGAAACATGGCGGAAACCAGCATCTCTGAACCTTAAAATGACGACGATCTGATGAGAAATTCAAAAACGCACATTCAATAAATATGAAAAAAAAAACTCAAACAAGACGTCACTGTTGAAACCAAATTAAAAACCCACTTGTGTAATGTTGTATGAAAGTCTTTTAGTTAAAGCGTTGACGCTTGTAATTGTTTTGATGCGATGAAATTGTATCATACATTTGTGGATTATTGAAAGTTCTAAATTGAAATAAAATGGAAACCTGGTGTGGGCTCCCGCTGCGTTCGTTAGCTGAGGTCTGGTGTTTAATTAAAACTTTTGATTGCTGTAACGTAACATCGGTTTTTATCAATGAGCGAGTTCGTCATATCTATATGGTATCGATTATATATCTATATGGTATCGATTTGGACACATAATATGAAAAATGGCTGACAGCACGCTGCAACAAAAATTCAAAAATTCATTAACTGGGCAATGGACGACCTCTGTGGCTCAATGGTTAAGGCTCAAGCCGGAGGTAGTGGGTTCGAATCCCGCCAGGGAACAAAAAAGTTTGTGTGTTCCTAGGTCATGGATGTATATTATATAATAAAATTTTAAATATAATATGTATTAATATAAAGTATTAAATATATTATTTGTAGTCTGGTACCCGTAACACAAGTTCTTCGGAAACTTGATTGTATGATTTAATTACATATAATAGTATTATTATTTTAAATGAAAAGTTTGTCGTCTAAAAAATCATTTTTTGATTTCTAATGTTCGGTGTTGTTTTTTTTAAATGAATCAAATTTGGTTTACGAAACAAATAAGCGGGTTTCCGCAAAGCGCATCCTGCCGGTAATATGTTCTCTCACCTTCTGATATTTTATATCCGTTTCCATTTGTAAAGATTTTGTGAAAATCCTAGAAATTACAAACAATCTCAAACATCGAGCCACGTCTGCGGCTTCCAACTTGTTATCTACACCATATAGGTGGAACTTGGATCACGTACGGAATTTATGACAAACGAAATTACTTTTGTTCTAACGTTCCGATATAGTTTACTTTGTTAATTGTTAAAAAGTTTCGGTAAATAGTATTGTATTAGCCAAATATTTATTAAAGCATAAATAGAATAGCATGAATTTCTCGAATGTACGCTTTGAATTTCATCTACAATGCTTCAGTTCATGCACAATAAACATAAGTGCCAGTTCGCTACTAGGTTTTATTTATATTTCAAGCTACACCATCAAGCGAATTTGTTTATTTAAATTCAATCACTAATGAATAGAAACTTTCACGAGTCCATAAACATAAGTCTTCCACATAACTTTAAAGTCACTAATGTAAATAATTGAAAACTAAAATGACTCTTTTCTTCAACTGATTTTTTTTCAGTAAAATTTAATTGTTTTTGACTAATCCTGACGACTTACTGATGAGAATTCTGATGAGAAATATCATAAAATTATAAATAATATCTCATAGAAAAAATGTAGTGGAACATAAAATAAATTTAATTGTGTGGTGGAGATGATTTATTATTACAAAGCCTGAAGGACTTCAGTTTTAATAATATAATTTAACAAATATGAGTTTTGCAGACTCAAGCGAAATTAAGCAGAGTTTTATTTCAGACTGTATAATTTAGTCAAAGTGACCTTTTACCGTACATTACAGTAATCTGTTTTCTCTAAAATTATTTAAGTATTTACAATTTTATTAATAATGAAATTCAAAGAAAGCACTTATGTATCGCCCGTACTTTATTAAATAATATTATTAATTTTATGCATCAGTAATTATGTCTGTGGCAGTCTCGAGTTATGTTACGACAGTGTTACATCATAACTACAGGAGGTAAAGAGAATTAAAGAGGATGATCTAAGAGTATAGCTTGGGACCAGAAACTCCCCACCATGGTTCAATCCTTGTCGTGGCGGTGAGGCTCAGTAGTCTAGAGTGAAAACCCAGCACATTGGGCGAAGCAAATTGAGCCGATGCAAAAGAGCAGGGGGCAAGGGGCGGGCGAGGGAATCTCGCCTCATTGTACTATCTCGACGTTGGCAGGGGTTGTTATGTGGTGTGGGGCAACCCTTCTGTGGAGGTGGCGTTGGTCTTATGAGGGACTGACTAGCCGTCGAGGTGCCCTGTTGCTTGTAGATCCGGGGCACTTCACCACAGGTGGCATTAGTGGCACTCGCCATGTTTTAGTGGGTGGAGCTGCGTCCACTTACCAGCTTTCTGGCGCAGCGAGTCCCACATACCACCGCCACTTAGGCATGCCGCGGGGGAGTGGGTCTCCCCCGCGGCATGCCTAAGCGCATTTCCCGGTGTTAAAGAAAAAAAAGGAAAGGAGAAAACAATATGAAAAAAGCTAGAAAATAATATGATATTAAAACTTTGAGTTTAATTATAATATGCTTACAATGATTTTCCTAGGACTTTTAGCTATAATGTTAAACGAGTAATTCTTTTAGAAGATTGAATATAAATTAATGGCTCGGGCATATCCAGCTGTTTAGACAACAGTGGCTCTTCGTGAGCAAACCTGTGCCATTTTTTTAGTCAAAAGGAACATAGCACTTTTAAATCGGTTTATTTGTTAAGGTATTTGAAGACAAACAAAGTATTCATATAAATTATATTATTGTAATAGAACTTACAAAAAACACATTTAAATTTAATAAATTAAAGCATAAAATTACGATTGTAAGAATATAGTAGGTACTACAAAATTGTATATGAAACTATTTGGGTGCAAAACGTGCTTTGTATCCATCGCAGGAATAAGCTTTTCCCAATCAATACGGCTTCTAAGGCATGAACGAACAAAGGTCTATTTGCTCGGAGAAGTTCCGACAGTAACGCCGCTGTTAACTGTAATCTGCATACAAAAGACATTGCTTCAACTCTCGGTAAACTTCTATTTCAACAATAATATCAACATTATAATATAAATAACAATCACTTCAATACAAATTACATTATACCGTATAGCGATACCATAACTACATAGTCGGACTGTAGCGCCCTTTTAAATATCTAAAATTTCCTCTTCCCCAAATAAAAGATTGAGGTATCGAGTGTAGAAATTATTTTAAATAAATATTTTTTAACCAGCTTGTCGTAATTTATTAAGACCAAGTGTTAAGGATATTGACAACTATAAATTATAGAGGCGCACAGCACATGGACGTGAATGGATCTAATGGTCTATGAATTATGACCTTATGTAATAATGTATTAGCTTTTGCAGGCGGCTTCGCCCACGTTAAAAAAACGTTTTTTTTAATGTATTTCTTGTTACTTCTAGTACCTCTGAAAATATGTGTACAAAGTTTCATGATAATCGGTACCTCCACATTTATAATATTAAGAAAGGATTTAAATTATCTTTATTAAACGAGATTTGAGCCCGTAGCCGCATCTTGTAGCCGAACCATTTGATCTCTCAATCTCTACTCAACTCAATTTTAAAATTTGATTTATAGTTTCCAAGATAATGCCTCGAAGCTCTTTAGAGTTATATTATCACACACCCATAAAAGTTATATAAAACCGATAACGCTATGATGTTCTAAACAGACTTAAACTTTATTTTTTTATTTAAGATAAGGTATTCTCTGTAAAGTCTGTCCTTTATTATTACTCTAATTGGCAGTGTACGATAAAAGTTTACCGACCGAAGCTTACTTTTACAAAGCGGTCATAAAAACTTTAAAAAAGCTTTACATTTAAGATATTTCAACGATAATTCCTTACTTTATGGACTAATTTTCACGTAATATTTTGGCGGGGACCATCAGGTCAATTCCGCACAATTTTAATGTTTATCCTCCAAAATATCTCGTAAAAACAAATTTTAGGATTTTCGAGCTTAAAACTTTTTTGGTTGTTGTGGTTTGTCGTCTTGCGTTTCTAGAACCATAAATTCGTTTTATTGTGTTTGCTCCTCCCGAAATGGTTTCTTGTGGAAATTAAGTTAAGGTGGTGTATTTTAAAAGCATTTTATTGGAGTAGAGGTCAAGTTTTTGGACGGTGGTAGAAGATTGTAGGATGGATATTACAAGATAGACAAAGCGTTTAACAGAGTGGAAAGGAAGACCAAGCAAAAGATGGAGTGACATTTTCAGGCACAGATGTGGACCTCAACGGATGCAAAGACAAGAGAAAGAGAATTATGGAAATGTTAAGGAGAGGCGCCTACGCCGAAGAGGCGAATACTATTATTGTATATTATTATTGTATTATAAAGATTTTATGTATGAAATAATAAAATATTGGCTATTTTTATTTGTTTATTTTATATAGGATTATTAACCTCAAATAAAATAAGTTACAATGTCACAGGAGCAGGTAGATATTGGGATGGGAATACTATAATTGGCCCGGTACGCGTTCAGTGATTAAGAAGTGGATGATGATAATGATGACATCGTATAAGTATACCGACTAATAAAAAAATACGTCCAATCTTAATTCAAGCGAAAAGGAAAACATCCAGAGTAATTGAATTGAGACTTGAAAACCCTACAAATTTAATCTTCATCAGTGAAAGGGAAGACGTACTCTAATTGATATCCGAAATCGAACAAAACGCCATTGTCATGGAAGCCTCATGCGAGTACAGACGTATTCGAGGCTGGAGCACTTATTAATCTTCGAGTATCCCATTTGGGTCCGGAACCATCGCGATGGTTCACAATTGAAGTTTGCCGTATTATATATCGCTGTTAAAACTTTATTCAAATATATTAATCGCTCTGTATTTGCGAATATTGGAGTGAACAAATATTATTATTTATTGAATAGAAATGACTTAACTTTTATATATTATACTAATATAAAAGAGGAAAGCTTTTATTGTTTGTTAGCTTTAAATAGACTACGAAAGTACTATGTCAATTTGAAAAATTCCTTCATCCATAAAAATCCACATCTGCGAGTAGCATAGGCTATAAATTGTTTAGGCGGGACGGACCGCTAGTTTATTATAAAAAAATGATATACTAATCGGAATCTTACGTACATAAATTTAAATAACATAAGAGTGAAATGACTATGTTCTGTATTTGAATGAACTCGGAAGTATTTGTACTTTTTAAGTATATTGTATTTCTAATACGGCAATTTGAAAGAGACAAGAGGCAACTTGAAATTCATTTAACGACGTGACTACCTTCCTATCTCCTCCAGCAGTAGCCGATTTATATTAGAAGCGAGCTGAAGAAAGAACTTTTGGAATACTCCGCCACTCACACTACACAGTCTAAAACCAGCCACTAACCAGAGGTCATGATCGTATCCAGTCCAAAACTCTATTTGATCTTAATTTATGATGATAATGTGTAATGTTGTTATGATGTTAGTTAGCAAAGTAAAGTATAAAAGTACTTACAAATACGGATCTACTCCTCGAAATAAGGCGAGGAGTATTATAATCCACAGATGCGCTAGCCCGATACGCAATGGTAAGCTTTAAACTCCTTCAAAGATCATTTCATCAGGCATGCATGTTTCCTCACGATGTTTTCCTTCACCAATGAGTAAGCGATGGTCTTGTGTTTAAGTGAACTTGGAAATTTTGAATAACCCTTTTCAAGACACCACGGTAACAGAGTCTAACGCGGACCTGTATCTCAAGTGATCGAGTCCATACCTTCTAGACTCTAGGAGGTATGGACTAGACCATAGTACTGTCGCTCATAGACGATCAGCTAAGTGCAAACAATAATTTACGACGCCGAGAAAACAATATAGGGTAATATTCTGTAATAAATAAACTCGTAACGCGACATATAAATATGCACATACATTGACACTGCGTTTTTATGACTCCATGAAACATTCACAGTTCAGAGTTTCATTTTCATATTTAAGATTGTATTTTATTGCCGAACCATATTTATATTACTTTTACAATGTAATTGTTCTCCGGTTGTTTAAAAAATCGTATCGGGCCAGCGCCTATGGGTGCTATGTATTGCCTCGTGCAAAGGATATCAGCAACATGGCACTGGGAGATAAAAAATAATATTTTGATCATATTATCTGTTTATAGACATTGTGTTGAAGATAAATATATATTATAATCCTTTAAGATACCGCCATAACCAGAAAACACAAAATAATTCAATTAATTTATATAATAAATAAGCGTTACTTTGCGGTAGGTTACATTCTTGTAATATTAAAATATAATTACCTATTTGTAACTTACTATAATTATGTAATAAATAAGATTGTGTTCTCGGTTTCACTCCTATAATAGAGATGAAGCTTTTCTCCGAAATAAAGTCATCAGTGTGGTAATTAAATGTAAAGATAAAAACAATTGAATTGTACTCCAAAGATTTCAGGAGATTAACGCGTTTAAATAAGCTTTATAACAAAAGATAAACTTTTACTTTTGAACGATAAAGTTATAATAACCTATTTTTACCTATCTCTACTTACATATAACATTTCATATTATTAATTATATTAATACAAAATAAAAACTCAATCATTCCGTGACATTTTTCATCTAGACTACAAATTTCCCACATTTCCGCGATGCTAAGTCTATGAGCGCGTGATCATACCCCTTAATAAATAACCTCCATACATCATGGTTTATTTCTCATACACGGTTAATTTATTTGACAAAATTGCGTTCGTTCTAACGCTTCGTAAATACATAAATATGCATGACTTATGAGATCTGGCATCACGAATTTCTTTTCTTCGCGTAAGCGTATTCTGTGGTTAGATTTATTTACGTATAAATTAAATTCGTATTTAGTTTACGTTTCGGAAATATCACAAGTGAAAAGTTAATATGCTGCTTATTGAAAATGTTAAATATAGTATTGCAATAACGAGTTATGTATACAAGGTTGTCGCGTGGGGGTGGTAGGTGCCCCCAGCGAGCACGATAGGAAGGGGGGTTCGGACAAGTCTCACCTTATCTCGAGCCAGAAACTTTCCTTGGCTGGCCCACGTTCCGACAGCGTATTGCGTAGGGGTAATAAGGGAGGAATCACTGGCCTGACTGGACTCCTGGCGATGGTAGGTTGGCTGCAGCTTGGGTCTTCACGCTGGGCGTTCGGTTCAGCCGGCCGGCTGTTAGGTCTTCTATACTTGGATACTTAGTATCAGAACTGTGCTCCGCGAACTCCCAGCGGAATTCAATAAAATTAGGGTTAGCCTCGGCTTCCGCCAGCCACGAAGTCAGGACAAGGAAAGGGCCAAGAGGTCGGTTAGAAGTGCCAGCAAATCAAAAGGTGCCTAATCACAGCTTGTCTATCGTTCCATAAACAATATAGTTCTATAGTCAATTGTCAAACAGACTTTATAATTAATTAAGTTTTAATTTAGTTTATTTGTAATTTTGTTTAGGGATTAGATTAAATTATTATATTTATTATTATAAATTACAAGAGGTATTTTAATTTTATTTGAGAAAAGGAAAGTAGAAACGGTTATTGAGTTTTGGAGAAGTCGCTAGTGAGCCAACAGAGTATGTCAATAGTTGACACTAGTTAACGATAGATGGCGCTTATACCACCAGTATGCTTAAACATAATATCTATTGCTGAATCTTGAATTTAAGCCTAAAATCATGTAACGAGCTAGCGCAACGTTACAGTACCCCGCCAAAAAGCGTAGGATTTTGCCTACTACAGCAAAATCCGACTAAACTAACTACCTATTAAACTCACTACAAGATAATATACTGAACTGCAGTCATACATACCAACTATGCATAGAACTAAACTTACTACACTTCCATCCTATACATACATCACACCTATACATACATCCCATCACATACACTCTTGCATCTCTCATGATATCTTTAAGTTAATAGTAGTAACCTAAAGATCCTTACATATAGAGTAAACAACCCAGCCGCTGTTGACTCAATAAGTTAGTTTAAGAGTATTAATTAGTATTATTTAGTTTAATTAATACAGCATAGTTTAGGTAGTAGATGTTAAATATTAAGAGTTTAAGTTAAGTTCAAGTTAGGTTAGGTTAGACAATTTAAATATTTGAATTTAAGTTAAAGTTCAATTAGGTTTGTCAAAATAATTTATTTAGTTTTATTTAAGTAGGTTTTATGATTTATAGTTTACTAATTTAATATCCTTAATATGCCAGTCACCTAGAGGTTTACCTGACATATCAGCAAGTGTGTAGACAAGTGGAGACTTTTTATCAATTACTTTACATTTAATGAATTGAATAAATGCAAATAAATCTTAGTAACGGTTTCAGCGGTTGCTCTCTTGATTAGAAAAAGTAAGCAATACATACTAAAACAACAAGTCACAACTAGAATAAAATAGTTGATTTTAGTAGGGGTAGAGTCCTACAAAATCAATACTTATAACCTAAAGAATAAAGATATTTGATTTTAGTAAGATGTAGGGTCCTACTATATCAATACTCTTAACCTGAAGAGGGCAAGGGCAGCATCCTCGCCTCTAATCAGTACTTCATAGGTTAATTCGTTTTTGTTTAGCAAAAAGAATTTAATTAGGTAAGTCTCCATATTATCTAGCTATCAAAACTATTAGTATTATGCTATAGAAACAATTAGGTTATGTAGGTTTAAAAATCTTAAGTAGTTAAAAGATTATCGAACGATAGATCAGCTGTTTACAAGTAGTTATAGTTAAATAGTGTTTTTTACAAAGCAAGCTCCCTATTACGCTAAGTGACAAGTGAAATGTAAAATATCAACGATAGAAGTTTATGACTTAAAATAAAAATTGAAGATCAACTAAGTATTTAAATATTTTGAAAATAGAACTTGAATTTACTAATTATTACTAAAGCTTTGCGAACTTTTACGTATTACAATAAGTATTTAGTGTTTTTATAGTATTTTCAATAGTATTAAAGACAAAAGGTTTGATAATTACACTTAAATTTTGACGTCTAGCACGGCCAAAACAAAAATATTGTAGCAAAATATTATGATATAGGCACAAAATAAGGAAATATAGATGAAATAGTAACAAACAGATATTAATTAGTTAAATAATTACGTACCAGCTCGCTCGGCGTCACCTCACGCTTACAACATTTATTATATGTGGGTATATAGAAAAAAAAAATTTTAGATACTAATTTTAGAAAAAACACTATATTTCCTTAAAAATACGCTATCAGAACTTGGGCAGGCCTTAGAAAGAATACACGTTGGGCGCCAGCTGTCGCGTGGGGGTGGTAGGTGCCCCCAGCGAGCACGATAGGAAGGGGGGTTCGGACAAGTCTCACCTTATCTCGAGCCAGAAACTTTCCTTGGCTGGCCCACGTTCCGACAGCGTATTGCGTAGGGGTAATAAGGGAGGAATCACTGGCCTGACTGGACTCCTGGCGATGGTAGGTTGGCTGCAGCTTGGGTCTTCACGCTGGGCGTTCGGTTCAGCCGGCCGGCTGTTAGGTCTTCTATACTTGGATACTTAGTATCAGAACTGTGCTCCGCGAACTCCCAGCGGAATTCAATAAAATTAGGGTTAGCCTCGGCTTCCGCCAGCCACGAAGTCAGGACAAGGAAAGGGCCAAGAGGTCGGTTAGAAGTGCCAGCAAATCAAAAGGTGCCTAATCACAGCTTGTCTATCGTTCCATAAACAATATAGTTCTATAGTCAATTGTCAAACAGACTTTATAATTAATTAAGTTTTAATTTAGTTTATTTGTAATTTTGTTTAGGGATTAGATTAAATTATTATATTTATTATTATAAATTACAAGAGGTATTTTAATTTTATTTGAGAAAAGGAAAGTAGAAACGGTTATTGAGTTTTGGAGAAGTCGCTAGTGAGCCAACAGAGTATGTCAATAGTTGACACTAGTTAACGATAGATGGCGCTTATACCACCAGTATGCTTAAACATAATATCTATTGCTGAATCTTGAATTTAAGCCTAAAATCATGTAACGAGCTAGCGCAACGTTACAAGGTATACCTTTAATGTAATAAATCATTAAATCCTTTCAAATAATACCTATAATATTATTTACGTTTGCTATGTATGTAAATGTATCTTTAATGAGAAAATGAAAAACAATTTAACTTCGACCATCACAAGACGATCACTTTAAGTCTATAGGCAATAATTGTTTTAATAAGTTGTCTGTTGCCGTGCTGCAAATGTGAAATATTTATGTAAGTAAGTTAATTATTTAATTCATAATATAACAAATCAAAATATAATATAACGGTGGATGAAACAAAATAAGGAATATTAGTTCCATGGCATCCGCTGATGCAGTGTTCAAGTCGATTGTCAGACGCACTGATGCTAATCATTACCGCACAAATGCGGCCTATAAATATTAAAAGATGTAATGCTAATATCATATCACCATAACGTTTACAAATCCCTCCATAAAACCCATAACCTTGGACCGGGTCATGCGAAACTCATAATTCCATAGAACACGACCTCCATTGTGGCCATTGAAAATCATGACACATTTTATACGTTTGCAGATTAGCCCGGGGTCGGGACATGGACGTAATTCAACTTTATTGGACAAAAAATGGCGGGAATATCGCGCCTGTCGTTAGTTCAGCGGCGCATAAACATGGCACTGAAATTTCATTTTATAGCGATCGATCGTTTCTACATCATTGGTAAGATATTTTTAATGCGTAATATACCTGCGTTTTAATGATAAAATTTCAAGTGCAAATTGATAGGGTATTGATAAATCAAATCACATAAATCAAATCACATAAATATATTTATTTCGTAATCAAAAAATTGTGCACGTGAAAGTCTTATGACTGAATAAAGAGGAAAATAAAAAAATACCTTATATATATCTAAATATTCAATGACACACGAACTAGTCTACGAACAACTAATGTGTACTTGACATATGAAAGTACGGGAATAAATTATGGCCTATGTCACTCAGAAATAACGTAGTCTTCTATTGACAATATAATTTTTAAAATCGGATCAGTTGATACAGATATTAGCCCCCATAGAAATATTAAGAACAGAAACTTATTTCAAATATCTGTGTTAGTCCCTATAACCTTACAAAGTCAAAAATTTTACCTCCTTATAATATTATTATATAGCTTTATTGTTTATTTACAATATCTTGTTTTAGATAAAATTAAATATTACAAACGAACGATATCTACAGATATTAAATATATCCTATATGTCCTTCAAAAACATAATACAAAATAACAGGTTACAAAATTCAGCTCAGAGGCCCAACCAAATGGAATTTGTGCCTATGTTTAAAATGCCCTCGCCAGCCTCGTGAATGACTCCAACATTTTTATGTTTTTTTTAACGAGCACATAAAGTACACGATATTCAGAATACACGCGACAGAGGCTTAGGAATCATACGTTTTAATGTTTACTTTCATAAAAACTTGCGGCTCCAGTACCGGCTGTTGGCATTAAAAATATTATTTTATAGAAAACATATTTTTAGGGTATAATTTACTGTTTTCATAATATTATAGAATGTGTATTAAAATATAATCTACTTTTGGCATACCGAAGTTATTGAAAACATCAAATCAAAAAACAATGCATCGTTTTGTTATTTTGCCTAAACTAATTTCGTATTAACGAAACGTCATTATATGAAAACCTTATTTGATGGTAGTATAAATTAAAGTAGTTACAAATCCATTGTTCTGACGAACGTACACTTCTATAAAGTTGCCTTGAAATAGCTTATAGCTTTTAGCAGCTTTGTATTACTTCTTTATTAAAATATACAGGGTTACAGGGTATCTTCTACATTTATTTTTCTACTTACTCTTTTACTACACGTTTTACGGTTTGAAAATCACCTTATTTTTCAAAGGTAAAACTGAAATAAATCTATATTCCTCAGGATCAATATAGATTCACGGGACATGCAAATGCCGAATTATAGACTAGCGCATATCTTTAACCATTTAAAATAATTCACGAATAACAATTTATATTACCAAACGAAAACCTATACTCATCAGAAGTGCGGTCGTAATATTTAAGTAACTTATCCAAATCTTAGTTCCTAAAGACTCCAAGGAAACACCTAAAACAACCATAAAATAAGCCATAACACTAACAATTTATGTGATAAAAGTGTGGGATAAAGGCACTTTAGTAACAACCTTCCTTTGTCCGCTATATGACAGGCCACACACTTTTTGTATAATGAGTTTAAGCTAAGATAAAGCTGAGCGAGTATGGAGGTTTGCCAAGACATGTATTTTTATATTTTTAAAGTAGTGTGGCCCAACGCCCGCGCCGCCTGCACTCGCGTTTTTCATTATTTCCACAGACAGTTATTATTCTTACATTAATTTGTTTTCTTGTTTTGTTTGTATAATAGTATAAATACTTTCTTCGTTTGCTGTGTTGGTTTTATCAACTCAATTGCTTATTCGGGGAAGATAAAGTAATCTTTAAAAAAACCACAACAAAAATGCTCCTTTCTAAAGTAAGACATAAACAACACTAAGCTGAACCTGAAAATATTAATTTAATACTTTCTACATTAACGAGTAGGGTAGGAGTTAAAGGTCTTATTAAATAGTCTAAGCCTGTTTAACAATATCCAGTTAAGTTCCCAATAGGGATGTTGACTATTTTTTTTAATTGATTTTATTCCTCCTTTTGTAAAGAAATATGTCCAATTTTAACAAAAAATTAAATAAAGAAAAATAGTTTTTAAAATTGCCCTTGAAACGCTACAAGCGTCATTACGTCACACACCGCATTCAGAGCTCGCGCTATGTTAGGTGAGTTTGTACTTAGCTCAATGTTCAGTGACGTCATCGCCTTATTGGCGTTTACAGTCCCGTGATCATGCATGATAAATAACGCATTTTAAATTAATTTTCTAAATTTTAAGACAAATAAGTAGACTTTTAAAATGTTATTTTAGGTTTTCAAATAGTGTATTTAATATGTAAAACATAACTTTACATGAATTTGTAACATGTGTCAACATCCCTATAGGCTATCGGCAACATTTTTGACAGATATTTGACAGATAATCCATATTCTATCTGTCAAATATGTTGCCGATAGCCTTAACTGGAGATTGTGAAACAGGCCCTAAATATAATATTGAGAGCTCCATAAAACCTCTAAATAGCTGTCCTAGCATTAGTTATAAACTCCTAACAGATAGCCTAGATAAAACTACATTGTATTTAAACTAAGTACTGACTAGTTGCAAATACTACAGCGTTTATCACGTAATTTGAAATGCTGGATCGTCTCAGATGCTATCGTATGCAAATATATGCAACCGCAAACTTAAGCTGTGCGTAAGGGAACGGATGCATGGCTATTGATAAGTAACTATTGGCTTTATTGCCTCGTAGTTAGCACCTGTACTGCTTAACTAACTGTATCATCCTCATCATCATCACTATTAGCAGCAGCAGTATTATTATTACGGTATACTGACTCAAATTATATGTCTATAGGTACACGCTATACATATTCAAAGACATTCGAATATTTTATTCGCTATTGTAAGAGTTTAAAAACTTTATTTCCTTTCTCTATTATCCTGACCAGTGACCAAGGCTATGTGATGTTCGCCAGATTTAGGGCAGACCATTAGGTGCATAATAGCTAACCTATTTTAGCTTAGTTCTGACAGTCCATAATATGCTAGCTATGGCTATGCTAACTACGACTATGCTAACTATTGTTTAGTTCTTATTGACTGGCGCATTGGCCACACCATAGACATCTATCCCTTATCGACATACTGAATTTGGACACTTATGCCTAGAGGACGTTATAACGCAACTAAAAAGATAAATATATTATTTTATTCGCGATCACTATTCATATTTAAATATATTATATCAGTTCGGGTTATCATTGCCGGAATTTCGGGACCTCAATGAAAATAAAAACGCAGTAAGCACCCGAACTAATATTATATTATATTTAAATATAAGGAGATAAAATAATTAAATGAAATTTAAATTAAATCATTCTTAAAATAAATAACAGTAAACTATGAAATATAATTACTAAAGACTTGTTTACCAAATATAATATTTAGAATTCCAGTAACTGTCAACAAATTCGTAAAGGTATCCAAGTTCACTGGTAATTTTTGAATAAATTTATCAAACACTTTCGACCCCTTAAACTCCATCTTTTATTTACATTTTACTAAACCCTACTTCATCGTATTATAAAATCGTATTAATTTCCTCATCATTCGTGTCGACGACACGATCCTTACAAATCGCATATCTCACTGATAGGGAACTCCTCCTCGAAATTAGGAGAGGAGGGTTTTATATTCACTAATAAGGGGAATGAATTTCATACAGTTACCTTCATTTCATATAGTTTTCATATAGTTTTACCTTCAAAGACTTTTAATCGTATCAGACATGCAGGTTTTCTTTCAGCGGTCGGCTAGCAATGTTCTCATATTCAGGTACACAGGGAAATCTAGAAAAAGTCAATTTAGGTGAACCGGTCAGGTTTGAACCCAGACACTCCGATGCCAATCCCACTTGAGTTTAGTGGACTAACCCTCGTGGTAAAGTCTACATTATTATCAAATTAACCAAAATGCACTAAGTTAAAGTGTGATAGAAAATTGAATTATTAATTAATAATAAAAAAAACTTTTTGGACATAATGCTTTTCTAATTATTATTGAGTTTAATTTATATCTATAACGACACTGGAAGGAGGTCTGTGTTTATGTTTGTCTATACATAATCTTTTAAAAAAATATTATTTTAAGATGATTACATTTTTATCGCTGACTGTGTCTTCAGCAAAATATTACCAAGTGATTCAAAATGTTGAATTTGATAATATGGAGGTTCGGGCGAAGAAGTTAGGATATTATTATGAAAAAAAATTGTATAATAATTCCGAAAGTAGTTTCTCCGCAATTTCTAAATGAACGTACATTACGTAACAGAAACACAATCAGGGCTCTAACGATGTTATCGTTGTAAGCGATATCTCCCGCGAGAGGACGCGTCGGGAGAAATCGACGAACTGTTCTCAGACTGAACTAAGACTATAAAAGAACACATAATTGTTTCTATTATTAATGAACTGCAGTCGCTTTTCAAAATAAAGATGGTCCTGATGTTAATATGCACTGCACATGTCATGGTTTTCAATCTCGTCGAAGGTAAATGTCCCCAGCAATCCAATAAATTAATGTTTTATAAAAACTTGTTATAGTTGATTTTTATAATCAGCCCCTATAGACAAGTGGCACAAGCGCTAAAGGAATAGAATAGAATACTAAATATTGTATGGGAATGACACTAGCTTACGACATGTAATTTGATAGCTAGTCACTCTCATACTATAACTATTTTATTCCTTTCTATACTATTAATTTAGCGTGTGTGCCACTTATCTAGGAGGCTGTATCAGTAATTCTTAAGACCTAAAAAAATATGTAAAATAGAAATTGCAAATAACATTTGGATGTAAAATAAAATATCAGAGAAAAGCAAGAAAATAGCCCCAAAATATATTTCCTTAAAAAGCAGATGGGAGTTCTTAAACGTTTTCCCCGTTTTATATTATTTTAACGACCGAAGATCGATCGTTATGTATGTATATTAAATTTTATGTTTTTTTCCTTAAACATAATCTTTTGTTTGCTGGAAAACAAACGCCGGGTGTATATTCGGGGCGGGTATAAAATTCGCATAACAAATGTACTGGCTCGGTCGATACGGGACTGTAACGTATTTGGTGAATATTTAGCCAAAATTGGATGGAGCATAACACGTACTGTACATGGTAAAAATACGAAAACACACGCTTATACTGTTGTGAAATCGGCGCCATATTTGCATATTATTGTAAAATTTTGGTAAGAATATTCAAGCATAAACGACTTCACAGCTAAAACACGGTAACATGAGATTATACGCATGATATTTACACGGATTCAAACTCAGTTAATGAAAGGGTGAGGTTCAATGCGCTTTTAATATAGGAATCAATTTTATTAAATAAAATGTACACTGGCCCAATACTGGGTAAACATCACACGCCTTTAAAGGATTTTAATTTTATAAAGCTAAAAGACAAATAATTGTGACAAGATCAAGTATATGAGAGGTGCAAAAACTTATTTGGTCATTCGAGAACCCTGACGTCTTACTTCGAAGTAGCCTAACTAGATAATCATCATAGCTTTAATTTTCACACTCCGTGCAATGGCCGGACCATGTCGTTTACTGAAAGAAGCTTATTTTCAATAGTGGACGGATTGACTATTAAAAGTTTCACTCTACAACAATAAAAATCTTATTTTAAAGCCACAGAAGTATAATGATAATAAGGAGGATTGCCGTTTCCTGGTCTTCAGACGCCCAGATAACATCGCGAGGGGCTCCCAGAGGTCATTAACGCCAATGAGATTAATGTAAAGCCGCACGCGATTCAAAAAATATACGAGGATTTCTCCAGCAGGGAATAGGATTTTTTTCACCTCAACTTGGAAATATATTTTCTTGCCTAGCCATGATATGGACCATTTCGAGGGGAAAATTAAGACATAGTAAAGATGTTTACGGTTAGATATAGTAAGATAGATAGATATAGTACTACATGAATTACAACCATACTAATATTGCAATTCATAATTATTTAAAAAAAAAATATATGAACTATACAATACACAAATTGGGATCCAAGAGTTATAGACGGAGCATCACGACATAACAATGTCATTTGTTGTCACGGCATTCTATGTCAAAAACCGACACAATAATCGACAGTAAAATTTATCGACACATAAAGAAAGGAACTGTGTATGGCGGCTTTTGTATCTGAACAATATTAGCGCTAGTCCAAGGGGTTGAAAACCCATGGGATTGACATAAGGCGCGTTAAATCATGTCGTCAATCGTTATCGGAGCAAAATCACGCTGTCTATTGGTTATCAATCATTATCGACAATATCTTATTGGTTAAAAATAGGCTTACTGACGATGACGAATTTCGGTATCTTTCCGCTACGAAACGACTTTACTTTGTCTAAGCCCTCTTAATCGACAAAACCAGACCATTGCATCTAAATACTAGCCGTCTTTCTTGAGAGAGCTGTAATGATGATGATGATGAACTAGATATATATCTATGCACATCAGAGTAGTGTATCTGAGATATGTGATTTCAATACAATATCCATCTAGTCGTGTGCAAACCTCGAAGAGGCGCTAGTCACATGAAATAACAAACTCCTACGTTTGTTGGCAAGCGCTCCTGGTGGTGCCAACTTACAAATACTCCCTTATTTTGACTTGTTATATATCTGATATGATTATTTACGTTTAAGAATTAAACCTTCTTATTGTATGACAAAAAGAAAACGACAAAATTAAATTTGCAAAGCTGGCGAATGAGGAACTAAAAGGGTTTATTTCTTTTATGATTTTTATAGGAATTTCCTTAGGTTTTCGAGGGTAAATTGATTCCGCAGCTGGCAATCCCGGTCGCTCCCGGCACGTACTGTACATTTTACATCTCAATCCCTTTTCAGCGTATTCACGGGTATCGTTTTATCCTTTTGTATGAGGAATTATGTAAAGAAATTGAACAAACACAATACGAAGCCGCATAAAAAATGTATAACTACGCTTAGCCAATTTTAGAGTTTACATAAAAGGAAATGTTTTGTAACTTAGTGCTAAGTTTTGAAGACAAATTATGGAGTTCCATTGAAGATTATAATAGCGGCTTTCCAAAAAACAACTGTGCATACATAATAAATTTAAATAAGATTATTAATGGCGGTGGAAAATTTTCTATTGGCAAGACGACCGTTCCCTTGCCACTCACATTAACACGGACCGGCCACGGCAGTAAGGTCGTCTTCTCAATTGGTTAATGGCTGACCAACACTTGGTCTACCTAAACACGGCTTCCACTCGTTTACCTTATCAGCCTATCGGCATTCCGTTCCCCCGAGTGTGACCAGCAAATTACAACTTGTCACTTATTCTTCGCGTGATATCGGTAACTTTTGTTATCATAGACCAAATTTATTAATATAATATTATTAATTACACGAACATGTTTAAGTATATACTTTTAATAATTAATTAGGTAGGTACATAATTTTGTATATTGTTTAGGCAAATTCATTAAAGGTAAAGCAATAAAGAATATAAATAGAATATAATAAATAGAACCAAGCAATAAAACATTACAGGATTCTCGCAAAAAGGAGATTTTAATTAAAGTACTTTGTCCATTTTGACGGTATAAATAAAAACCAATACAAATCCTCTCCACTTTGACTGGAGGCCATTAAATTATAAGGGTCGTATCCTATTTGTGAGAAAACACGGCATTGTGTGAGATAAACTCCCTGCAGGGATATCGCCAATCAACGTGATCGCGCCGGTCACTCGAGACACAAAAAATTGTTCGCTTATTATTGCTTAGTCGGCGATCTGGAGTTGATAGATATTTCAATAGTGGTAATGTATGCTTGTGGTATTATTACACCTCAACCGAAATATGATACGGCTATTATCTTGGAGCAGAAATTATAAAACAAATTATTATCAGGGACTTTCATTTTATTCTGGTCTAAGAGCCGTGGAAGATTGCCCTTCACCGATCTGATAACTAGATGAGACGTATTTTTTTTATCAAATATTTTGTATAAACAAATGTGCCTATAATTACTTGCCTATCCAAAAGAGCTCAAGGTTATTTTTTTTGTATAAGTAGATAAAATAAAGTATCACTACATAAACTCCAAAAAATCTGATTAATCAACCTGGATATTTCCTAAATTGAACAACACTAACACAGTCTCGAGATAAATAAGTAAACAAAAATATTTTGCCCATCCCATTCTCTCTTAGTACCCAGCAATATTCCAACTCCTAGAAGTCAAAGTAAACAATTGATAAGTCTATTAACCTCAATTAGCGGGGCACTTTAATTATTTTTACGTCAAGATCGTTTAATAAAAATATTCAAAGTTAAATTGGAGTGGTCTTTTAAAATAACGAGTGCCCTCGAAATTCCGGTCCATTCTCCAATTAAAATGTTAATTACTAATGAGAAGGCACCTCACTGATATTGAAATGGCCTTAAAGCGGTGTAACTTTAATTATATTATTTTCCTTCAAAACATTATATCGAAAGTTGATCTAAAAATAAGTTTATATATTTTATAGTTAGTATATTTTTAAGCACTTTGCTTTGTTTCTTTGCTTTCATCGCTCATTTAACACCCATCCGTCCTATTTTTACTACCACTGAAAGTCTAAATGCAATAAAAGAACTAAGCGCTCGCAAGTTAAGTTCTCTGAGCATTAGTGGTCATTAGTTTCTAAAATTACACAATTTCTTATTTTACACTGCATAAGTTTTAAACAACTTGTACTTGTACTCTTAGATAGTATAACTACTCATATATTATTTAAAAATAAACAATTTATTAATATGAGAAATACAAATAGGAAAGACGCGAAACAGATTGTTATCCTAAAGTATAAAATCGTTAGCCCAAACAACATAAGAAATCATTTTATATAGCAAAAAGAAAAGAACGGAGAACTGGAAAATAAAACTTAATAAAAGGTACAAAGTTAAATAACTCACTCATATCATCACCAACCACTAATTATTAAAAAATGTAGTTAAAATTTAAAGTATAATGTTTTCAATGTAGAGTGAGGAAGCTTTTCATAATGTCGCGTTGGAAAGCACTTTTCAGAGAAGATTATGAAATTCAGAGGTCTTTGAGAAACTTGTTATGTACGTTGTCTCTTGAGGGTACTCCATTTTCGTCTGCAGGAAAATTATTTTTATATATTATGCGCTTAAGTGTTACAGAGTATTACCCCGATATAAATGAAGAAACGTTTTCTTGAATAAAACGTGTTCAAAGTGAAAACTATGTTACTTGAGAGACTGCAAAGAGAAATTGTAGACTGCGAGTTTCATTTAAAGAAATTTATAGCGCCTTTGGAATTTGGTAGATTCACTGTTGTATGAAATGCAATCATGATATTGTGATGATTCAAGTATCACGAATACTTTTTGATTAGTTATATTAGATTTTATTATAAGGAGAACCTAATAATAATTACTTTAACCTCAACATCAACAAAAAGACCAAGCATTCGTTTTCGTATTTGTATCGCCTGATATTAAAAAATCATAAAGAAATATTTAAAATCCCCTAAATAAAAAAAAAAAACTAAATTCAAAAGCCTATTTATCCAGCAACGATCAAATTATGAGAATATGAAACATTATAAATAATAAAACTCAAAGCGACATCCCCAAACAGTCCTTTATCAAACTTTTAATTCCAAATACTTTCGTAATTAATTCGTCCCAACTATGTCTTTGATGAAAAAATACATTTTCGCGAACACTCCGAGCACCGGGCGCATTATGCAATAAATTTGCCAACTCGGGGCCAAGTTCTTGCGGTGCAAGTGAAAATTTCCTCACCCGCGGGTCTCGCTGGCACGTTTTTCAAAATGAAATCATAATTTGCTGGAATATTAATGCGATGGAGATATAAAACATTGAAGAAGGAAAGCTTCAAAATTAGTGTATATGGATTGATAGACGGATTTAATAACCACTACTGATTGCTACTCAGTGATAGACTAGTTTAATAGCGAAGTAATTTTTAAGAGAAGCGTCCAAAAAAATCTATTGTCTTTATATCTATGAGTAGATAAAAAAAATATTTCAGAACACATTCAAGTAATTATATCAAATAATACTATTTAAACAGAGAACGAAAAATGTAATTAATTATTTCAGTAGGAAATTCGGCTACAAGATTACTACTATATTTATCGGGTAAATAAACAAAATTTATGTTTTTAATGACACGAATAACTATACTATAATCGATGTATTGCCCAGCAAAATTCAACCGCATTTATGCTCACTTTCAATGTAAAAGTTTAAAGTCTTGAAAATCATTTGAGCCTCTTTTTAACCGACTTCAAAAAAATAAGGAGTGTATCAATTCGTCTGTATGTTTTTTTTTGTATGTTTGTTACACGATTACTCCGCTGTTTGAGAATGGATTTTGGTGATTCTTGTTTTGTTTGAAAGCTTATGTTTCCGAATTAGTCCCATATTAATTTGATCGACATCTAATCAGCGGTTTTTAAGTTATTTTCAATAATGCTTATTTGGTTGGTTTTGTATATCCAGACGATTTGCTCATTTTATTACTTGTCGATGTAATATGAATAATATGAACAAAAACCACTGAATTGGATACTTTGGAAAGTATCAAAGTAGTGTGAGGTCATCATCGTCATATCATCAACTTTGATCCGTCCACGGCTGAACATAGGTTCCCTCAATGAACGCTAAGACGACAGGTCCCTTACCACTAGCATCCAACACAGATCGGGAACGCCAAAAATTTTGAAAGAAAAAATAAAAACTATATACTTAGGTATAAACTTAAAACTAAAAAGTACAAAATAAAATTAATTTTAAATAAAAAAACCGAAAACCGACTTCAAAACTAAACCTTAATTTATGTACAACTAAAAATTTTAAAATCATATTGAAATACTTTGAAGTGAAGAAGAAGTATACTATTTAAAATTGGGTATTTTTGGAGTCGGTGCCAGCCAAAGACGATATTTTAATGATCAATCACATACACCAAGTATTGAGTAGATGTCTGTGAAGGGCATCGATGTTTTGGCTGGTACCGACTCCAAAAGTACCCAATTTTAAATAGTATACTTCTACTTCACTTCGAAGTATTTCAATATTATTGTAAATTTTTTAGTTGTACATAAATTAAGGTATTGTTTTTATTTTAGTTTTAGTTAAAATTAACAATACACAACAATATCAAACTACAAACTTATAATTAAAAATTATAGTTAAAATTATTTTTTTATTGATATTATATCCTGTTTTTCAACGCAAAGAAACTGATTTATTAAACTTGAGTTTTAGTACTTGGCCGTAAACTCGTCGCAGCCAGGTATAATTATGTATTTTTACGCTATTAACGCGTTCTTTACATTCCAATTATGAGCATATCAAATCACAACGATTAATTAATAATTAGTGTTGCGAGCTACTAAAGTATAGAGTGCGAGTGAGTCACAGTGCAGGTGGGTAAACTTCACACACCTTCAAATACTTAATCTGATCAGGCACGTAGATTTCGTTTAGTAAGTTCTTTCTTCACTAGTAAGCAATAAATGGTCTAGGCGTACGTAAAAATCATGAAAAATTTATTTCAAGATACCACAAGGGTCCGGATCGAACCCATACTTTATAATCTAGAGGCCTAGTCCCACCACCAGCGAACCACTTCTCTTTATTAGCTTTAATTAGTTGGCAAACAATAATTCATCAAATTACTAACGTGAAACGCAAGATGACATTTTGTATTACGTTGGCTAATATTAAGTTAACTGATTGACAAATTTTTTTTTGGTCACAATCAGTCCACGCCGCTCATAATCACAAGCAAGTTAACCCCATCTAGATTAATGCGTCATCGTCCTGAGATGTAATCTCGGTGTCAGCCGATTTACAAGAGCAATCATTAAATACACCAAACAAACACTCCTCCCCGGAACATTCACAAATGATACATTAAAGTGGAGTCTCAGCTAAATAAACGTGCACAAAGGGAACTCACGGAGCGGCAGACGTCTTAACCCCCTAATCACCACTGTTAGCATCAATCAAGCTGCCAGACCCCGAGGTTTCGTCTGCCAGCAAACTTTACCTTGCACTTACGCTAAATACTAAATTAAACTTATGCATTTCAGGAATTATACGTAGAACTTGGACAGTTGAATAGTAGAAAGATATTAACCTAAGCTAAATATTTTTATATCGATAGATTTTTAATCATGAAAGGTCTTCTTACTGTGAAACATGTTAAATCATATCGTAGTTAATAATTTTACATCTTATGCGATTAAAATACTATAGTTTTCATAGATTTCGACATGCTTTACGAGCTTTTATCAAACTTTGTGTAATTTTTCTTCGAGTGGAATACGGCTGAGTTGCCGTATTCCACTCCATTTTTCTATACTAACTTATAGCTTATAGATACAATTAACTATATAGCTACCAATATTCATTCTCACTGACGAAGATTTCAATAACAAAAGTATTAAACAAGACAATATAGAACAAGTCTCAAATTAAGATAAAGCTAAGATTTTAACGAAATTGCTAATCTTTTTTTTTTCTTTTGAAAATAAATTCGCATCACTAAAAGTTTGAACAGCTCAAAAGCTCTGAATGCAAGTTGCGCTGGAGATTTGAGCACAAAGCGAATTCACCAACTATTTGCCACTGACACTACCTGTCCCGGTCCAAATGGAATGAAGAATTCCAACTGTTTTAATTTACGATATTGGAGTCTAGAGAGTACTGTCGCATGCGAATCGAATCCAATAACTTCTACTACGTGACTCGTTTAAGTTGGCCGATTTGGAATTCCGGTAATAAGAATTTGTATTACCTAGTTAGTACCAAATGAACTTTGGAGTCAACACCTCATAGTCAAAAGTTAGGTCCGATCCAATTATATCAACCGTTATATAATAAATGCTTGTGGGGTATGTTTGTTCGTATTTAACTTTATCGTGTGAAAATTTATCGGCTTATACATTTTATTAATATTATTTTCGGAATTTCTAAATATAGTTATTTTCATTTTATTTCATATTTCTTTTTTACCACGTGGTTAAGAATCAAGACCACAGCACCATTATTAAGTTTAATGAATATATAAGAAATAATAATATCATATAAATATCACATCAATCGTGCGTAAAACATTTGGCTCAAACATTTTTTTAGAATCCAAAATAAATACGGCGGAAAATTTAAAGATTAAAATTTATCTTTTTTATTATATTTGCGATTTTATTTATTAAAACTTATTATAGATGCTTAGAATAAAGATGTTTGAACTAGTCAAACATTTACGGCGGCTTTCAATATCCTATCTATCTTAAAATTTTCCTTGAAATTTTAAAACATTTTTTTACAAAATCAGTCAAAACTTTAAGATCCATATTTTTTTTTTAAATAGTTAGACTATTAAAGGCCACCGCTAGTTATTTAAGTAAAATCGGTTTAAATATAAGGGAAAGACGCAGTTGTCGAGACGAGACTGACGCGAGCCCAAATATTGATTCGGTGCTTTATTGGCATATCCGCAATTTATCACTCATTGTGCTAGTGATGTGAGCCGATGCGTTCATATTACAGCTTTCTATAATCACTAGTGATATACAAATATTACGGTTTTATAACGTATTGTTTTGTTTGTGTATGTGCGTTTGGGATTAGTAAAATTTTAGACTAACGTGGTATTTTTTTTTATTATTAATTTAACTATATTATGTTTCATGTTATACAAAAGTACCTACGAGTATTAACAGAGTATCGATGATTTAGCATTATCTAAAAACGTTTTTTATAAAACTGATATTTCAGTTTTAAATAGCTTCAAATGTTAGTCAGAGTAAATTATGCGTTTAATTTCACAATAAACACGGAGATAAAATACATATTTAGACGTTTACTTGCATTTTTTGGTAATTAATAGCATAAGCTGTTATTTTGAACTAATTTTAACAAACAATCACCTATAAAATTTTTGTTTGATTATAATAAATAATATTAGAAAACCAATCAATCTATCAAACTGTTACCAGTTCGGAGTTGTTTACTTGTAGTTTTTAAATAAGATTATTAAAGTTTTCCTTAGAGGATCTTATCTACACCAGTAATTCCTAAAATCATAATAACATTCCTCATTCAAAGTGTAGGAACATAATTATAAAATTCTATGAAATCTAGGTCTTCTTCTAGTCATTTCTTACTAGCAACACCCTGCGGGTTGACTCGCGTTCTCGCCAATACCGTGGTAATACGAGTACCGAGTTGAATGCCTATGCATTATTCTGATTAGTGAGCTATGGTTGTAAAATTTCATCAAAATCCATCGAGTAGTAGCGTGAAAGAGTAACAAACATACGTTTTTAACTAGCGGGATTTTAACTAATCGACAAAATCAACTTAACGTCACTAGATATCCTTCTGTTTGTTTCTCTTCCATAAATAACTATTGGAGGAATGAGGCAATATATTAATGCGTCGAATGACAGCAGCTCATTCATATACGATTGACTTATGAGGCTTCAACCGCGTCCGATATTAGTTGACAATTGAAAATGACTATCCTATAATTGGCCTAAGGGTCGGTGACCCTGACTGTTAAATTGGAAGGTCGTTGGTTCGATCCCAACCCAGGACAAATATTTGCGTGATAAGCATAATCATATTTTGTTACCTACTTGTCTATGTAGAATATATAATATTATGTATTAAGAAATATATATGTATGTATCACTTGCCTGGTTGCCATAATACGGACTGTGCCTAGTTTCTTATCCGTGTGTGAGTTGTCCCCACATAATATTATTACTACTATTATTATTTTAATAAATAAAATATGTTTGCTTTACTATTTTGACAAATTTGGTCAATATTCCATTTAGGTGTTTAACCTTAAATTATTTATACGTATAAAAAGATAAAATCAAACTATTAAATAGACTCTAAATGCAAATTTTAATAAATGACTTGCTATTATAAAATAATATTAGGTACTAAAATAAAAAATGTAGAGAATAGAGATATCAAAAATGAGATCGATAAATATAATAAAAACACATAAAACATCAATAATAGTAATCAACATCATAATATTATAATAAAAGCACAATTTTAACTCATATTTATGGTTCACATATCAACAAAAAAAGGTCTTGTAAAATTTATTTTTGATGAAATAATTTTTATATCATCATTCGGCACAGTCAGAAGTTTTAGTGGCTCATTTAAACATATTATGTAAGTCTTTACAAAACTATACAAAGAAGCAATACCGTGACAAAATGGCTTCCTTTTCAAAATATTATCTAGTTAATTAGAAAATTATTTCAAAGGATATAAATAGAAAACTCTGCACGTATTATCATAGCTAAAATATAGCACACAAATTCCAGCAAAGTTTTGCCAGCATTGTCAACTTTGTCAAAGCAAAATTTTGTTCTGTTCTTTTATTTGTTAAAGAACGCAACGGGATATTTTAATGAAAATTGAAAGCTTCTTGGGAAGATAAATAAATGTGTATGGAATATCTACCGTTTTATTAATGTAAAGTGTTATATTGTTTTCCTTTATAATACATCTTGCGAAGAGCGGTGTCTGGAGAGTCGAGACTTGAGAGAAACGGCGTGTCAATTCGACGCAGACAAATTGGTGTTTTGCAACACTTAACAGCTTATTCTGGCTTTTTGTATGCAAATACATAATATTCGAGAGGAAGAGATATTTAATGAAGAGAAACTATAAAGATGTTTGGTTTTGTATGACTCTAAAAAACAGCAATAATTACAACTAGTTGGTACTATAAAAATAATTGAAATTTAATTAAAGGACTTCATTTTCATCAATCTTGGTAAGTGATCCATGCTGTTTGATTATATTTAACTGATTTTAATTATATTTATACTTCTAAGCTTTATACACTCAATTAATCATTAAAATATATATTTTTTGTAAATAGTTAATGAGTCGTCTAATTTGAAAGGCGTCTCGCAAAATATTTTGAAGTTGGCAATTACACGTCGCAGAGAACTTTTATACTTGAAACGTCGTGAAGTTTTCGAGATTTTTATTCGAGATATTATTTTAATTTTAGAAAAGGTCCGTGTGCTAGAAACTTTGGACTTTTTAATATTCCTTTTGACTTGTGTTCTTGGTTTGGGTTTGAACGAATGTATTTATTATAATATGTAACTATCATGACATAATACAATTATAATTGTTTAATGTATTTAAGATCTCTCACAGTATGACGTGACTCTCATTAATTTATTTAAATCGTTTCTATTTTGTCCATTTAATTTTTATGTTGTCACCTTTTAAAATTTTTTACGGTACAAAATAAAGCATCTTATTATTATTATTCTATGGGTTTTATTAATTATTTATATTATTAACAGCTATGTAATATACCATAGTAATATTATTATTAATGTGCTATATTCAAATGAATATTATATGTTTACGTTACTTGACAACACTCAGCTAGACGATTCAAATTCTAAAAAGTTTCAATCAAAGCCACTCTTGTCACCATTGATGTGAGAAAATATTTTACTTTGTGCGGGATCTGAGCCTGCGATCTCGATCATGAAAATAAATACTTTAATAGAGCACGTGTAAGTTTACTACAATTGAGTTGAAGCAAATACCCCGGGAACAGGGCTCGAGTCGCAGCAGATGACCGGATAGCTAACACACGCCCATTAGTGAAGTAAATCCCTCCTGATTACATCTGTGAGGTTTGTCCTGTACTAAGTGGTACTCTTAATTTCGTCCGCAGGCAATTTTATAGTATACTTGCTGTCCTAAGATACTTCGTTCTGCCAAAAATACTAATATTTTTTACGGTTGTATGTATTTTTGTATGCTGTATCAAAAAAAATAAAAAAAATAGGGGTGGAGCACCCTTAACATTTATGGGGATGAAAAATAGATGTTGGTCTATTCTCAGACTTTTCCGATATGCGCACAAAATTTTATAAAAATTGGTCGAGCCGTTTCTGAAGAGTATGGGAATGTAAATGTTTGTTATTAAGTTAAACTTTAAACTTAATTGATATTTGGGGGGTCACGCACCTGCTGATTCTGTTCGTGTATTGATGTTTATTGATGTCACTGGTCACTAACCATTGAAACGGACCGTATCCTTTAAAGGTAAATAACAAAAATAGAATAGCATGTAAGTGAATTAGTTGAGAGCGGAATTCAGTTTAGTGACCGCTGTGTAGAATTCTTTGTGATGTCCATAGCATCTAATTTATTAGATTCACTCCAGGGGCATGTGAATCTAAAACTATTATATTAATCATGATTTTAGCAGCTTATGAGAGATATCATTAGTAGATAACCATCTATTAGCATACACCGGTGCTTCTAGCTATAAATCTATTTTGTATAGATGATCTATTTTGTATTAATATTACAATAATTCAACAAACTAGCTGATTTTATATATATTATGCAATATTTGTCTGGTCTTAGGTCATAGATTTCAAGTTTCCCTTTAACTAGTGGACATGAGGTATTTACCTAATGTAAATAATGAATAACGATTGATTTATCTATTGACTCAATAAGTATTCGTACAGTTCAATTTTGTTACAAAGAATCTCAAGGAACTTTCGTCGTGTAAGATTTATAATTAACATTGGGGATGGCATGTTTACTATGTAAAAAAGCTTTTTTCATAAACAAAAAAATAAATAAAAAATAACACTGCTATTTTTTTATTAAAAATATTGATATTTAAAACATTATACTTACCGTGTTTTTATTTTTGTTTTGCAGGAACAACGCAAGCTAGCAGATATCCTGTTTCAACCATTTTAAATTGTAAAAATGCTACATTGGCTGAACATCTTTTATTTAACGATTGATTAATATTGGTGAAATGGCAATAATATAATTTTGGTACTTGAGGTAAATTGTAATTTGGGCCTTAAATTTTCCAAAAATCCAATATAAAAGATCTCCTTTTAATAATTTAGGGGTCCATAAATCGGGCCACTAATGAAGGCACTTAAGTTATCACGTCCTACTATATATCAAACGTGAACGGTGTACGTGTAACGGGGTTCCGTACTCATGAAATATACAAAATTATTTAATTTTAAAGGGTGTTGTAATGATACAACTTTTACGTACGTACGTAAAAGTTATTTCATTATTATGAGTGAAATTCGCGTAAACCTAAGAAAACAATATTTAAAGGTTGTTTCATGTTTTGATGGCATTATTGGTGACATTTATTTATACAGAGGTACCAAATTGCTAAAACTCAGTGTCAATACGCAGGTTCTACATTTCTTTGCTGAATAATTAAGGTAAGGATTTTCTCAATGATAAGAATTAAAAACCATAATATGTAATAAATGTATCTTTACATTTTATTTGTTCATGTGTTTAGATATTATACTTAGATGTTTTAATTAATAATAGATTTAAATATCATTTATCAAGAAAAAAGTAATATTAATTTATGTTAACAATAATACGTATTCAATTTTTTATACGTATTTAATTCCAAACTTAGTTTATGCAGTATAGTATAGTACCAATTACATAATATTATATTGGAGATATTCTGAAAACATTTTGAATTGAAATCCTTACTAATATTTTAAACGTGTTTGATAAAGGAAGGATGGAGAATTGTTACAGTATGTAAAACTACTGAACCGATCATCATTAAAATTTGTACACATAATCTCGGTAGTACTAGGAAGTAGAAGTAGGAAGTACATTAAAAAAATGTTTTTTTTTAAACTACAACAGCAACTAATAACTATTATAAAGGCAGACGTTTTTAGGTTTAGATGTTGCGATGATGTTTGCATGTTTGTTGCCCTTTCACGCAAAAACTACTGAATCTATTTTAGTGAAAATGAATCAAATATATTTTATAACCATACTCACACGGGGGTGGAAAGTAAGGCTGAAACCGCGGGGCTCTGCTATTTTTTCATAGTTAATTTCATTTTAGTTCCATTTTGGGCACAATTAACATACAGTGATATAAAGTGCTACGGAACCACGCTCCTTACGTTCTGCTATCGCTTGTCTGTTTTCGAGCCTGCCGCTCTTTTTATCTGCCTTTTTATGACGCCCCGGGTTTGAAATTATTTCATTTGACACCTGCGTTTATATTAAAAGTGAAAGAACTTGGTTGGAAAATTTCGAGTCGGCTTTTATATTTAAATCATTCTCAACAGCCATTACGCTAAAACTAGAAAATTTTATTTACACGTGCCTTATTGGAATTGCTCTTCGTACATTCAAGGTTTTGAATTTTTTCTCTTACTCTCAAATGCTTTGACTTTGACCTGGTATTTATGACTTTTTTATTATTGTTAATACATTAAATAATATAATAAACATCCATGTAGGCAAAAGCTACGTTTAATATTTATCATACAATTTATCTGTACTCGACGGTATTCTTACCTGCAATCTCCGCATTCGGTATTCAGTAATCAAGACCACAGTCGTCTTGGCGTTCATTGAGGGAGCCTATGTTCAGCAGTGGATGGATAAAGGCTGATGATGATGATGAAACTGGACCACTGCGTCAGTCGACCGTCAATTAATGTATTCATGTATTGAGGTATATTTCTCTTCTTCTTAATATTAATACCGCCTTTTCACACCCTTCAGCAAAAGACAAAGGTCGACTGTGTACATTGAAAGAGGTGTGGTACAGAGAGCGTTTCTGATGCATCCCATATTGTTCGAATCTTATCCCATCAGTGTCAGGACGACAAGGGCTCGTGATCAAGGGGGCGGGATGACTTCCACGCCTCACATCAACATCACACTAACTGTTACCCGCAGTGTCACTCGCCCTGAAACTCTGACTTTCTTTATGAGAGAGATGATCAATACCCAAGGACTGCAACAACTAATGAACAATGAACTGTAGTCATTTGGTGATAAAGTGTCATTAAAAGGATACGATAAAATTAAATACAAAATATTTTAATAAAACTTTCTTAGCTATACAAAATAGTAACCAGTAACAATTACGATGTTTTGAAACAGAATTATTCTCAGCTGTGGACGGTGCAAGTGTGATGAGGATATTGTTAGCTGATGGTGATAGCGTTAGTATTTGCTTAGTTTTTATTATTACTATAGATGTTGTCGGTCGTGGCGTCGGTCCCCTGAGGGACTGACTAGCCGTCGAGGTGCCCTGTTGCTTGTAGATGCAGGGCACCTTACCTCACCAAAGGCGGCAGTGGTGGCACTCGCCGGTATTTAGTGGGTAGAGCAATTACCATCTTTCGGGCGCTGCGCACACATACCCGCCTGCGGAGACTCACTCCCCCGCGGGATGCCTAAGCGCATTTCCCGGCTTTATAGGAAAAAAAAACAACAGAGTCATCGTTGAGCGGTCCGTTTTATCATTTTTAAAGAACGAAGCCATTAACGTTGTGTTTAATATTAAGCATTTACAATGTTATACCCAATTAGCACACAGTCAACGGTATCGGACAATGGCCGTTTCTATTTATTTCAAATTCTATAGTCCATATAAACTGCCGACGCCGCTGCAGCGAGTTAGCGTGCCCGTGATTAATGATCCTTTGAAACCCGCCTTACGTCATTAATAGGAAAGTTATAATGTACATTATAATTACTATACACGCCAATAATTAATATGAATACCCGATATTTATGTTACAGTTACATTTAGTGAAATCCATACGTTATCCAGGTTGGAAGACGTTCTTCGTGCAATGGCCGGTCCGTGTTGGGTGCGAGTGGCAAGGGATCGGCCGTCTTAGCGTTCATGGCCTATGTTCAGCAGTTTCATTATTCGTATAATTTGTTATTACAACTCCTGTTTTTTACAGTTACATTAGTACTTTTGGCAGAACGAAGTCTGTCGGGGCAGATAGTATTAGTATAATATAGTAATCAGACAATTAATGTCCAATTTGGATAGAATATGAACCAATACACCCGAAAATGTTAAAATAAAAACCATTCAATTATTGTAAGCGTTCTTTTAATTTTTCCATCTAAAATACTTTTTACTGTATTTTATGGTTGAACGGCAACCCCTTAAATCGATTTCCTTTTCACCGGACACCAGTGTTTCGGTTCACAGATAAGGAAGTAATAAGAATAAGATTCTTTGAACCGCAGCGTTAACTTTAATCGAAACAAACTGAAAGTCATCTTTTATACATATAGACATGCCATACGACATCGTTTTTTTTTTCCTAATGCCCGGTTTCTGAAGTTTCCAGTTATACTCTCATTAGCTATTGATACAATAAAGTTATGTATAATATGATAAACGTCGGTTAACTGTCACTGCGTTTCTGAATACGCAATGAACCGTTCAATAACTATCAAACAGATAAGCAGTTCCATAATCTGCCGTTAGATGGGTCTGTTTAAGAGATCAAGTTTAAAATTGATTTTATTATTTTAATTCAGGATTATTACTAGTTTTATTTACGTGAATGTTTTATTCAAGGGTAAATAAGCATTGTTTTAGTTATAAATTATTAAAATTCGCTATTTATCAGCGAATGAATTTTTTAAATAAACGTCAAACTCACTGATATAAGGTTTATGTAATTTGCTTGAAGCAAAACGTCAAATAAAGTTATGAAATCGATAAACGGCACACATTGGTCAGTTAAGATAAGCTAAGTTTAAATGGAGTTTATCTTACATTGCGATGTTCAGAAACGCACTTTTTAGTTTTAAGTAATCAATTTCTACAACGAATTGTTTCCGATCTTCTACTAATGATGTTGTAGTAAAAAATACAACACTAAAATTATGAACGACTTACGCAGCAGTAAACTAAAGCAACATTGAAAACACCTGTCACACTCATAAACGATTTCTTTAACGCGTAAACCTTGGCTGTTAACGTTCTAATATTTTATGTTTTTTGGTATAATTTTCATCAAATATATTCTTTTATTTATGTATTTAAATTTATAGTTCGAAAAAAGATAAATTTCTCAACAAACGTATTTCCATTATTTAAGTGAAACTTTTACAATATCCTTAAAAAGTTTTTGCTGTTTTGTTATCTATAATGTGGGAAAATGTTTCACTTTTATTCATATACTCTTATACATTTTAAATACATATTTCTATATTAATTAGCCGATACACTAGAGAGCCAGTGTACCCCAAACATCACTACCCCCTCACCCTCCATAGGCTCCTACGTAGAGGAGGTAATTAGGGTAGTAGAGTCGAAGACTTCTGCGCCGCCGGAGGGGGATCCTATCCCTCCGACGGATGTAGAAGAAGTCCAAGACATTATCAAACGACTTCACTCCAAGAAGGCCCCCGGGCCGGACGGGATTTCCAACAAAGTCATTAAAATACTCCCACCCGCTCTTGTTTACCTCCTGGTTAGCATTTTCAACGCCCTCCTAAAGGGCTGTAGGTTCCCAGACCAATGGAAAGAAGCTACGGTTATCGGCATACCTAAGCCCGGCAAACCGGGCACGGAACCGTCTAGCTATCGGCCCATCAGTCTACTAAGCTCGATTGGCAAAATCTACGAACGGGTTCTGCTTAAGCGGCTCAAAGCCGTTATAGGCGAAAAGAACCTGTTCATAGACGAGCAATTCGCCTTCCGCGAAAACCACTGCTGTCCAAGGCAAGTCCACCGTATGACCGAAGACATACTCAGAGGTTTCAATAAAAAGAACTCCCGCGATACGTGCGCCGTATTTTTCGATGTAGCTAAGGCCTTCGATAGGATATGGCACGAAGGCCTCGTGTACAAACTGTACAAGCTAGGAATACCGGATAGGCTAGTCATCATCATCCGCGACTATCTGTCAAACCGGTCATTTAGGTATAGGGTCGAAGGCACCCTCTCTTCCCTGAGACCTCTGAGGGCCGGAGTCCCCCAGGGCTCCGTGCTGTCCCCAACTCTATACAATCTGTACACATCAGATATCCCCAGACCTCCGGTCGTCAAACTGGCTCTCTTCGCTGACGATACAGCTCTATACGTTACCCACCCTAATGCTAATAGAGCATCGCTATTTCTCCAACGTGCCGTCACCGAACTAGGCAACTGGTTCGCAAAATGGAGAATAGCTATTAACCCCGATAAAAGCGCGTCGATTCATTTCTCTCGTAAGAGAAAGACACGCTTACCTAAACGCAGACAAACATGGTTCACGATGAAACCAATCTTACTAAATAACGTCGTTATTCCCAGAGTAAGACAGGTCAAGTACCTGGGGGTCACCCTCGACAGGTCGATGTCGTTTAGACCACACATCGCTGCGATTTCTAAAAAAGCCCGTTTCGTCAGTAGTAGACTGTACTTCCTCATAAACAAAAAGAGCAAAATGCCCCTCAGGCACAAGCTCACCCTCTATAAATCATGTATCCGCCCCATCATGTCATACTCCTGTGTGGCATTCGCGCATGTGCCTCAGCATAGACTCAGAGGCCTCCAAACGATCCAAAATAAATTCTTACGTGTGGCAACCGGTTGCCCGTGGTACGTAAGAAACATCGACCTACACCGTGACCTCAGACTAGATTCGATTAGGGGCCATTTCAAAGCGATGTCAGAACGTCACTTCGAAAAGGCACTTCTCCACCCGAACCCACTCGTCGTGAGTGCGGCAAACTACACCCCCGATAGCTTAGCACCTAATAAGTCTAGGTTACCTAAGAATGTCATAACCGATCCTGTTGATAAAATCACAGAACTGTTAAAGCGCGACGCTGAAGCGCGACGTAAGCTACAACACACACTCAGACATAACACAGCCGGTGTTAGGCACACATTCACACCGCATGGGCCCCGGGGTCGTATGCGACGTCGAACCCTACACTCCGTTGACCAGTTGATCCGGATCAACCGCGACAGCATAGGCTCAAATCAGCTACGAGTCGACACCAATATAGACCGTGTAATCACCGATAGCACTCTGCTATCGGCAGCTTGCTCGGGTCCCGCGCTTGGCCCGCCTCCCCCGCTACCGGGGGAGGGGAGGGCCGGCCCTCACGATAGGTTTCTAACGTCACCCGTTCCAAACCAGTCGACCGTAGCTGACCAAGTTAGGTACAAACCCGACGCCATGAACATGGCGGGGGGCAACCCCCCAAATTTTTAACGTCATAGGATGATCCAACCGGATCACCCCATTTCCGATGACGCATAACGGTCACTAGGACCATTAGCATAGATCCAACCGAAAAAAAAAAAAAATTCTATATTAATATATTGAGTTTATCGTTAACATATTATAATATAACAATATTTGATATTTTTATATAACAAGACTTGCGCCCATATATACGTTAATTCGATCATCAATGTTTGTCAGTGGCCCGACCCACTGAAAATGTACATAGATTGCCACTAAAATAGAACCACTTTTCAGGGCAAGAAAACTTGAGAGTTTGTTAAATCATAATATTATGGTAAAGTGTCATTCTACTTCGCTGTATTTTTCGAAATATAACAAGGAGGATAATAATAATTGTCTATATACTGGCTCAAGTCGGGTTACTGACCTTCACCTAACATTATAACCTTAATTATAGCGTTCCACATCCACGATTTTACTTGAACATTCCAGAAACTCATTCTAAATTTGGCGTCGGCTAAAACACTTAAAACATGTTGTTACACGCTTTCGTTAGAAGCAACAATGCTCTAACAATAGCTTTTGTTAGCGCGCCTATTGTGACTGGCCCGCTTATGCGGATGATTGCAGAAAAAACGTCGATTTTACATTTATTATAAAGTTATATTAATATTTAAATGAAAATGTTTGTTTCTTTACAAATAAATTGAGTACTTCATTATACAAATTTTTCAGACGTTCTCATTATTCAAACGTTTTTATAGACAAATAAAATTCATAGGATTCAAAGTCAAGATGGTTATTTTCTTAACAAAAAGTACTTAAAAGTATTTTATAATTTTTTAGAGAGTACAATAATCAAAGTTAAATAGTATCGAGCTTCGAGAAAAAATATAAAACACGGTAAATATCCTCTTTTAATTTTAGTAAATGTAATGTGGCACGATTTTGAGGATAGTGTGAAGTGTAGGGAGCCCTACGACCTGGGGAGAGTCACAGGTATCGGCCGAGGATAGCCTTGGAGGAGGCCTATACCTAGCGGAGGTCTTCTTTTATCTAATGAAATTATTTTCAGAAGAAACAAGCTGTTGTGTGAAAACGCTAGTAACAGTATTGAAAAGAAAATCTTAATAGTGAAGAATAGGAATTGTAAGAGGTAGTGACATACTGCTCTACATCCGAGTTAGACCGGCACGACTGAGGTGGTCGCCTCTCTCACATCTTGTTCACATTATACATGTATAAAGTGACAGATATGCTGTCGCGTTTCGTGCAGTTTCCGGCACCGGATCGATCGGGGATAGGAAAAAGGAAGACAACGCATCCGTGAGCATGTCTTCGGGTGTCGGTGAAAGCTTTATCACAACCGTAAAACTATATTTTGATGTTAAAATATAGATAAAAATATCTATATGCTAAAGAAATAATATTTTGAGTTACGTTGTTTATGCTAAAATGATGTTAGCTGCGAACACGCTACTTGGAGCCATGACTGAAGAAATTTTTTAAGGTCTATCTAATAATATATTTATAACCGCTGCCGAAGCGAACTATTACAAAACATTCAATATAAAATTGGGTGAAATGAACAATCCACTTAACATATCCCCAATTTGAACTTAATCAGCAATCCTGCCTGGGTGCCACCTGCAGCCACCAGATGGGGTTAATCGCATAATAGTATGCAAAATACATGTAAATCCGAAACCCTGACGTCCACGAAGAGTGAAAATATTGAGTGTTTAGTGGAGATTTCAATTTGGATTGCTAATTAACTATCATTTCAATTGTCGAAGCTATATTGTGGGGTTTACGCCCGTATTCAAGAAGCGTACTTGGCTGAGTAATGAAACAATAATACGCAAAAAACGCTTCTACCTATGCGCTCCTGGTGTCAATAGTCGGGTTTTAAATAGGTTTGATAGACACACTTATGGATTTCATTAAAGTATTGTCTATGAATTGTTTTGAATGACCCTATGCGTTCGGGAGTACTGTGACATATCAAAGTATTGTTTGTGAATACGGGTGTAAGTCACGCTTTATTTAAAATACATTTATTTCGTAGGTAATAGTAAATAAAATAAGTAAAAAAAAAAGTAAAGTATCAACCCTTATATTATGTCCCACTGCTGGGCACGGGTCTCCTTCCTCGAAATCAGGCGAGGTGAAAATAAGTAGTTAATTAAAAAGTAAAAGAAATAAAAACTTCCGACAGTATCTTTTGCTTATGGCATCTCGATGGTATAGAGAGATGCGCTTGTGCTGCCCTTCGCCCTGGGTACCACCATGCTGCACATTCATTCCATCAACAGCTATGGTAGGTATTCATAGAGAAGTACAGACAGGTAATTATTGGCACCGAGTCTTACCACATTGCGTCACAACGTAGGCAACGCGTTAGTCAGTTGCTTTTGAGTAGAGTAGAGTAGGGACTAGCCATCCCGTCTCTACTTGTACACTCATTTATACTCGTGAGAGACGCTGACCACAATCAAACTATGCAATCTCTTGTAATAAGTAAAGAGAAATTATAGCTTATAATATACCAGTACCTGGTTCACCGAGCATTTGCTCGGTACCCTAAGTGATAAAATACGATAAAATTTTTCTTCCAAAAAAATATATCTTAATAATTGAAAAAAAAATTCGGACTGGAGATTCGAACTAGGCTCGTTCGGACTTAACTGCCTAATTTCACTACTAAGCTACCATGACATATTATTTGACAGCGAAATTTACTTTCGTATTCTAATCATATTTTATCTATGCCTCAAAACACGGATAAAAAAAAGTTTTCTAAAAATGTATCCTAGCTAGATCGATTTATCGCCGTTTTTAACACATGTATACAAAATTTCATATGTATATATGAAATTTTGTATATATATAAGAATTGCTCGTTTAAAGGTATAAGATAACAAAACAATATAATTTCTACATGTATTTCTATAGAAATAAATTATTAATCGCCTAACATATAGATGCAGGAGAGCATTAAGACTTTGATCATAACCGAAACATCATCATCACATCATTATCATCGTCAGCTCCTTCAATGAACGCCAAAAAGACCGATCTCTTGCTACTTCCACTCGCTCGGAGATTGTCTTCTCTTACCCCATATTATAAAACATAGTTTCTATTTAATGTTAAATTATTATCAAAATCATATTCATTTAAAATCATAAGGAATTTTAAAAGATTCTATTATAAAATTTGTCCTTAAGTTTGTGAGTTGTGATTTCTTTTAAAGTTAGTAGCAATTAAAACTTAGAGTAAGCTCAGTATTACACAATCTTATGATGTTATGTATTTTCAATCTGATGACGTTTTATTAACTTAAAAAACACAATATTATGACCAACTTACAAGTAAAAAACCAAATACAGTGTACAATGTATTATTAAATGTTTCTTTTAATTTGACAAGTTCTCACTTTTCAGCTTCACCCGCCGCAAAACTGAAATAAATCTTCCAAAATAAGTACAAGTTATATATGAAATGGAAAAATAATTTTACAAATTCAAAGCAATACTCTGGTAGATGCAAAGATTAGTGCTTTCAAACAATGAAGCGAACAAACTTTCAGCTTTTATAGTAATATCCATTTTCTTCTTTTTATCGTTCACGTTTTTATTCTATTTGATGTGATCTTATGGTTCTTAAGTCTGTAATACTAATTAGCTAGTTAACTAATGAATAATAATAAATTATCATTATATTTATAAAGGTTTTCATCAATTATTTTTGAGAACAGATTTTTTACAACTAGCAATACACGCATATAAATATAAAAAAACACAAATTTTACTGTGCCGCTATTAATAAAAAATCAAGTAATTAATAAGGACTCAAAATTTTATTTCTCTTTAACGTAATATCTAAAGAGGTTAGAAGCGGCATTTGGGTGTCTGACAATATTGGATACACATTGCGGCAAAAGGTTTCTCGTGGTATAAGCGTGTCCTTCTTACCGTAATCTTGTGAAAGGATATACTAAATTAGATATTGCACCGGTGTAAAGCCAGGGCGAGCAGTTAGCAATAATATTATGTTAACAATATATGTCACAATCCCTGAGACTGTAATCTCACGGCCGAGCGCGTCAACTGGTACGGAGTAGCGTTGCGTCATCAAACTTACATCAACCATGACACCGTATTAATCATCTGGTATAATTTATATAGTTATTTAATTATTTTAATAATTAAAGTACCCGTTAATTTAGAATTTCAATTTTAAAGTTATTTACTAGTAGTATTAGTAAGTAAGTAGTAACCGATTTTGGCTCAGGCAATTACTATGGTGTTCTACTCGTAATATTATCAAGTAATGTAGTAGTGTGCGCGGGTGGCACGTTTATTCTATAAAATCTTCAAAGATGGGAAGTAATTCCTATTGTTTCTAGATACCTTCACACTCTTATAGTTGCATTTATAAAGAAATGATAATTTAATGATATTTATTTATTTATATTAATTAAATGATAATTTAATGAAAGACCTCTTCACTAAGACTCGTAACTATTGTTATCAAAATTATTCTCACACTAAATCTTTTTATTTAGATTCACCTATTTGAGTAAACACAAGATTTTTGTATATTATTGAAAGTGGTTATACGAGTATAAAGGATACCAGTTAAATGAAGTCACTAAACAAAAGCCCTAAACCAATCTTGCAAAGCTTTGTCGCGAGCTTTGATGAGCTTAAAAATGAGACAATCAAGAATTGTCCATGACAACATTTAACTTATTACAATCTTTATTAAAGGTACGAAGAGCCATTAGGATTATTTTGCCTGTCTGAAGGTCTTATTTTTACGGGGACATAAAAAGAAAATTGAGCTTCCAAAGAAGCTTAAGTTGTTTTGAGAAAATCGAAATTACATGTCAATGCCAGCTTCAGTTTGAGCTTTTAGTTTTTAGATCTATTTTAGCAAATATTTTAAATATCCAATAAATTCGGTTCGAAAATGGGTAATATAAATTAATCGCCATCAAATTAACGTTTTTCTTCACTGTCTAAATATTCCAAGAATTCTTCAAAGCTTCAAATTATTTCATACATTTTAATTAGCATAATAAATAGTGAAAACTATTATTAAAAATTTATAAAGATAAAAGGGTTATAATGTACAGAAATTTAATATTTTTGGTAAAATATTAGTCTAGGGATTACCCTAGACTAACATATTATTAATATGTATAGGCAGTAAACGAAAAAGAGCAGAACAGCGGGAAAGCTATTTTTTTTAATGAGGGATAAGTCAGGTAACGATCAGAGATTCAATATTATGCTCCCGTTACACCAGAGGATCAGAACTTAGAAGGTGCGTTCCCAGCAATTCCATTATAAATATGATTATTTCTTAAAGGTGACTAAATCGTATCGTTTCTAAAAGAATACAGAACTTTTAAATTAGCATCATATTAAATAGCTACAAATAAACCGTTTGTCGTTCAACCCAATATTTCGCATCGCGTGACCGCCATAATTAAGTTCCCAGCACAATGCGTCTTTGTCAAGTCAAAATGTGATAAGAAGTTTCGCTGCAATCCATGGTTTATATTGGATGGGTTACCCCCAAACACGAATACGAAAACACCTGATGGTAAGTCGACGACACTCATCAACATTAATTTATTACCGCTACTTATATTGGATTAATTGTTATTGTTGACGACACAAAATATATCACTACAGCAAAGTGTGCATTTCAATCAAATCAATTCAAATCAAATTTCTTTTTTTTTCGGACTACACTGGTCCATGAGTTAGTAGTAGATGTTTAAAATGAGTTTGAAAAAAAAACTTAAGGGTTAGTAATATAATTTAAACTAGGAACAATACATTAAAATAAATGTTTAAACTATGAACATTGTTTGGCAAAAGAAGTAGACAATAAATAACTCACGCACATTAGTATGTCATGTTAATAATATTAATTATAATGTATAAAATACCTAATTTACAACAAAACAAAATATTCACAATGCAAACTCTTGAAAGATACTTTAAAAGTAAGTAGCACGAACCACTATTAGAGCACGCTTAAGTTGAAAAACTTCTAAATTCATTCAAACTTGCCTTATCTAAGTAATTAGCTTAGGTTTTGTCAAAATGAGCACTGTAATAAGAGGATTCAAAAATAGCGTAACTTTAAGACAAAGAGAGTCAAGTCTGTGCTAAGAATCGCTTCCAAAAGCAAAGTACTGTCGAGATAACATCTTACAAGAAACTGTACACGTGTGTGAGACTACAAACGGATATTATGTTAATAGGACTAGAAAATGCGGGAAGTATTTTGCATGTAGCCGTATCGAGACTGTTTATCAACTGGTCACTGAAACACCTTTTGATTTACAATCACGCTTCATATTTAAATATATTTGTTTTGATGCTTACTGCATTTATAGTTTTTTTGAGGTCTCAATATTTCGGTAATGTTTCAATCGCAATGATCACGGTAAAACACTGATCGCGTTAGTATATGACAATATATGACGCTCACGAGTATTGTGATACTGGTGAATTAGTTATCTTATAATACACTCAGTAATCCCGACTTCACCTAATCGAACCTTTCACCTCAGAGCGTGATGGATCAGCCTCACTCACCTACGAATCCATCTGCGATGCCCCAAAAGAAGTTTCACAAAACTGTGGGACATAAACGCTTGCTGATCATGATAGATATCTTATCTACGAGAGGTTAACAGTAACAAATGGCAAACATATGTATTGTCTCCATTTCAGGATTGTTTCGGTTGTCGAAAGTGCCCTGTGGATGCGGTCGTTCGTTAATTGTTCTCTTCTAATTACTGGATACGGTTAACTTCCATTTACTTCACAAAATTCCTGACTAATTTTATTTCCTTCTTGCACAATTACATTATACAGACTGAAAATTAATTGATGGGTAATGGTCCAAATTGTTTATGAGTGTTGTCGAGCTTTGTGCCGTTTTCTTTATTTATTTTTGTTACATTTCTAAGTTGTGACTATTTTGTCGTTGAAAAAGAGAAATCGCGATGTTTTCATTTTACACTGTAACGTCACTTCTATCTTCCGAAATCTCGTAAATGTTTGTTTAAAATTATGTATCAATTCTTATAGACTTATGTTGTAGTGTAGTGCTGTTGGTGTACCTTATAACAATAAACAATAAATAAATAAATAGACTTTATAAATGTTATAAAACTAGTTTTTATACCAAATATGCATTTGATTGATTGGTTGATTTCTATTTTAGAATCTAATTTAGATGTACATTTGATATTTACGAGACTTTCCAAGAGTTTTACGAGATTTTAATAAAATGAAAATGAATAAAGTTCTTTCAAAAACCGAATTTGAAAGTGATTAATTTTAATAATTTCAAATAGGACAAGATTAGGGTTCATTAATTATTCCGTGAGTAATTTGGATTCGACTTTAAGTAATAATCACTTAAGAGGCGCAAGATAAAATGCTTCGTTAATAAAGTTAATTTGTAGTTAAAATCATTTTGTCTACTTCTTACCTCGCTGATATAATGACTTTTAAGTCCGACAAGAAAAAAACAAAAATAATACCAGAGAAAAAATACGCAACATAAAATAAACATATTTCATATTTTGTAAGTGATGATAAAAAATGGTTTACTCCTTTTGGTATAATATTTTAGTATTTGGAGCACTCAGGCATAACTAATAATTCCATATTTATAGAAATATATGTGTTTAGTATCGCACCAAAGAAAATAAATTTGTCTCTACTATGTTTGCGAAGGACCTCACGACTCACGACAACAATTTTGATAAAATGATCAGTCTTCGTGCAGCGGCCATCCTAGGGATGTTTAAATATTCTTATTCCCACTCGTTAAATGGTATTGTGAAGTTATTATATCATATCATATCATATCATATTTTTTATAGCATAGAAAGGCAAACGAACAGTCGAAGCCTTTTGGCGACTATAGACGCCCATAATCATCCGCACAACCAGGGGTTATGCAGATGTGTTGTCCTCCTTTTTCCCTCCCCCCCCTCACCCCAATGGGCCACCGGAATCTCACAAACCACACAAAACAGGACAGCACAACTGTCACTTCACGCCAGTATTATGTGAGCGAGAGGTACCACCCGGGTTTTGCGGGCCCAATATAGCTATATTGGGCCGGCAAAACCCGCATGACAAGCGTCAAGCTGCAAAGCAGCATGAGCAGATTAGTAAGATCTAGATAATATCACCTCAACCCTAATATATCCCACTGCTGGACATGAGTCTCCTCCTCGTAATCAAGTGAGGACTGTTTACTTTATTTCACGATAGCTCGCGCATGGATTTTAATGCTGTATCCATTATCAAGGCAGCTGGTCCCCACCGCCTGCTCCGAACCAGATCGGCCACTGCATAGAGGTTATTGCCGCAGGTTACAAGTCGACCGAGCCATCGCCTTCCCAAACATGGCCGCCAGTCCAGAAATATATAATCTTTTATTGTCTCCCTATAAAATAAAATTCTAGTTTTCTATCATACTGAATCCTTAAATTCGAACATTAAAGGAAGAAATAAGTTAAACACTAAACTATAACGTCTCTTGGGTTTCCTAAAATTGCATTTCCACAGATTCCCGCATGGCCCGGGGCTAGACCGCGATAACTTGTGAACGTGATCGCGCCTAATCTGCCCAATTACACATTTGCAACAACTTCCACCGCACGTCAGATATAGTCTATGGTATCGATTACACTTTGATATCTTGACTTTTGTAATGAGGGTAAAAGATGAAGTTTTAAAATTAGAACAAATGGTGATATCATTGACTGACAAGATCTTACCTATTATTTCTGAAGTGAAACTTCTTTAGAATCGTTGTGATTTCAAACCGGATGCAACGGAAAAAAGGACAGATAAGAGACACAAATACAAAAGAGCGAGAGAGTAAATGTCCGTGTGTATGTATGTTGCAGAGTTTAATACTTGCTTGTATTTGAGCATTTAACATGTGTTTCACTTCTATCGTGTGTGAATCGCACACACACCTGTTTCCTTTTTTTTATCTCTTGTTCCTTATTTTTGTGAGGGTCCTTATATTTGGATGTATTTTAAGCATAGCTGCAGTATAGATGTATGCTCAAAACATTCGTTTATCAATTCTAAATAATAAAGCTCAAGTTTGTGTAAGTTATTGAATTGGATGAAATTTTATGCTTCTGTGTGTACATTTTATTATGTAATAATTAGATAAAATTTAGTGCTAATAATAATATATAAGAGCCTATGTTCAGCAGTGGACGGATCAAGGCTGATGATGATGATGATGATATAAGATGTTTATTACGTTTTATTACACACAAATATTGAGTAGAAAATGAAAATGATGAAGTATTATCGTTTTCGTTTATTATACTATCGAATAACGAGGATATTTTTGATTGAAACCTTCCAATTAGCAAAAATATAAAACGAATTATTGTTATAATATTAGTTATTTATTACTTCTGTTATTTCCTCTGTACAAGAATTAACAATGTTCAACAAGTTGTAATAACTTGGAAACTACTTACTGCGTCTTTGAAAGTAAAGCAACCGTACAAATGACTCTACAATTACAGGACTTGACTACGGAAAAGTATTTCACTAAAGAGATAAAAAGTTTCCATTAAATATTTCATCCTCACAACTCGTTTGAGTTTCGTATTCAGGAAACGAAAGCGTAAAACAAGCTGCTCTTTCAGAGACGAGCAATCTAAGAGGCTGGAGGATCCAGCTTCTACTAAAGAGCACCGACAACGCGTCTCCGATTACAATTCACTGTTTAATATTTTAGTACCTGGTTGACCGAGCATTTGCTCGGTACCATAAGTGATAAAATACGATAAAATTTTTCTTCCAAAAAAAATGATCTTAAAAAAAAGGACAAAAAAATTCGGACTGGAGATTCGAACCAGGCTCGTTCGAACTTAACTGCCTAATTTCACCACTAAGCTACCATGACAGATTATTTGGCAGCGAAATTTACGTTCGTATTCTAATCATATTTTATCTATGCCTCAAAACACGGATAAAAAAAAGTTTTCTAAAAATGTATCTTAGCTAGATCGATTTATCGCCGTTTTTAACACATGTATACAAAATTTCATGAAAATCGTTGGAGCCGTTTCCGAGATCCCGATTCTATATATATATACAAGAATTGCTCGTTTAAAGGTATAAGATATATAAGAGCCTATGTTCAGCAGTGGACGGATCAAGGCTGATGATGATGATGATGATATAAGATGTTTATTACGTTTTATTACACACAAATATTGAGTAGAAAATGAAAATGATGAAGTATTATCGTTTTCGTTTATTATACTATCGAATAACGAGGATATTTTTGATTGAAACCTTCCAATTAGCAAAAATATAAAACGAATTATTGTTATAATATTAGTTATTTATTACTTCTGTTATTTCCTCTGTACAAGAATTAACAATGTTCAACAAGTTGTAATAACTTGGAAACTACTTACTGCGTCTTTGAAAGTAAAGCAACCGTACAAATGACTCTACAATTACAGGACTTGACTACGGAAAAGTATTTCACTAAAGAGATAAAAAGTTTCCATTAAATATTTCATCCTCACAACTCGTTTGAGTTTCGTATTCAGGAAACGAAAGCGTAAAACAAGCTGCTCTTTCAGAGACGAGCAATCTAAGAGGCTGGAGGATCCAGCTTCTACTAAAGAGCACCGACAACGCGTCTCCGATTACAATTCACTGTTTAATATTTTAGTATCTGGTTGACCGAGCATTTGCTCGGTACCATAAGTGATAAAATACGATAAAATTTTTCTTCCAAAAAAAATGATCTTAAAAAAAAGGACAAAAAAATTCGGACTGGAGATTCGAACCAGGCTCGTTCGAACTTAACTGCCTAATTTCACCACTAAGCTACCATGACAGATTATTTGGCAGCGAAATTTACGTTCGTATTCTAATCATATTTTATCTATGCCTCAAAACACGGATAAAAAAAAGTTTTCTAAAAATGTATCTTAGCTAGATCGATTTATCGCCGTTTTTAACACATGTATACAAAATTTCATGAAAATCGTTGGAGCCGTTTCCGAGATCCCGATTCTATATATATATACAAGAATTGCTCGTTTAAAGGTATAAGATAAGATTAGGATTTGGAATGTGAATATAAAAGGGTAATTCGATTAATTATGTACAGCCAATCATAGCGAATAAGGGCTTAAGTATTTATGTGCGGATTCGAACTGAGCATTCGGTCAAGCTTTATTTATTGATGACGAGTTTATTCCTAACCCAGCAGAAGCAAACCTACCGACTTTAGGTTACTTTTAAAATATGGTTACATAATATTATTTTTGTTTTTAAGTTTGATTTTCATTACTTTATTCGTCACTTGTTCACGAGACTTGTGCAAGACATTCGACAACTATGTCGAAGAATCAGCAAAACAAAATTAAAAACACGGTATAAATATCCTATTTCGAAAAAAATTAAGGTAATAAACTATGTTTATTTATTATAATATTATAGTCGACATGTTTGAAATGGAGACTGCAGATTACAAAGCATATACAAAAAATATTTACATCCAATCCATTTTACTAAAATACATCTTGTTTATAGTTTTCACCAAACCATATTAAAATATAATATAACAAAAATATAGGAAAAGTAAAGCTAGGAGTTATCGACTATTACTTTACCCATTCGATAATCTATTCGTTGGCATAATATACTGCAATACAATTTTAATGAGCCAATTTTGCGTTTGGTTTAGTAGATTGCATAAATAATTTCTAGTTTACAATAATTAATTAATACATGATTAGTTAAACATAATATGAGCACTAGGCGAATACCTGCAAGTTAATACCTGGATACGCAATATGAAGACATGTATAATGAAAAAAATGAATTGGATTTAGAATTTGATCATATTTTTCAAAAAAAGATTCAATTGGGATAGTTGCATTAAGAAAGATTTGCCATATTCTCACGTCGTCAATCAAAAGATTAAAAACTAAAGCCTTCAACCAATGCGTTCTTCCCGCGATGACCGCGGGGCCGAAACGTGGTCTAATTTACGACTGGTCCGGAAGTTTGCCGCTCAACGTGCTATGTAGCGTTCTATGCTGGGTGTTTCTGTCGCAGATAGGATTCAAAACGATGACTTTCGCCAGAGAACTAGTTACCGATATCATGCGAAGAATATGCAAGTTGAAGTTGCAGAGGGCTGGTAAAATACTCAAGATTCAAGACATTGGATGGCTGATGGGCCAATAAGGTTCAAGAAAGGGGGCTGTGTTTAGGTAGACTTAGTGTTTGTCGGCCATTAATCGTGTGGAAAGATGATCTCCATGCAGTAGCCGATTCGTGTTGGATGCGAGTGGCAAAGGATCGGTCGTCTTATCGTTTGTTGAGGGAGGCCTATGTTTTTGTATATATGTGTGTATGTATGTATATGTACATACCATGTGTATATATTTATATTTATAACATTTTTCTGTTACATCTATGCACTTACTCTACTCCGCCTTCGTACTTGTTTCTATGACACTCCTATGCTCAAAGGTTGTCTGGAAGAGATCGCTTTAGCGATAAGACCGCCTTTTGTGCTCTCATTTCAAGTTTAATATTTGTATATTGTATTAAGTTTTTTCGTGTGCAATAAAGTGTCATTTATTATTATTATTATTATTATGTTTAGCAATGGACAGATAAAAGCTGATGATGATAATGAGCAGTTCAAATACGCTGGTGTTTTGTGAATTTAGTATGAATTAACGTGCTAAAAAAAACTTTAACGAACACTTTTTCACAGAGATATTGTTAAATAGACTAGCTACTGCTAGCTACATAGACTTATATTATGAACATTTCGATTTGGGTAACTTTCTTATTTGGGTAACTTTCGCCGTAAATTTTCATAAGATTGTAACGTAAAGCGCGATGCAGATTATACAGATTATCATAATGCCATGGTACGTGTATGGTCTAATGACATAATATATTACAATTGTAGCGAGCGTGGTATCATCTCACCACACAGCCTCGTGCGCGTAATGGCCTGGTGTATGTTTGTGTTACAACTTAGTTGCGAATATCATTTAATAATGCGAGCAACAGTTTTGTTAGGGCATCCTCTGATATTAGCTTCTTATATTCCGTGTTGAATGCGAGTAGCAAGAGAATGGACCCCTCCATTGAGAGGCCTATTTTCAGCAGAGGACTGATAAGATAAAATTATTTATGATAAGTAAATTTTTTGAGTAGTTGGAATTCATCGCCACTCCTGGCTCTAGCCTCTCTACCAACACTAAATTCAAATATCACAGTGAAACTAACTTTTGGTACATGTTTATGTTTTCGAGATTCTTTCCTTACTTTAGGAGGAGGGTTTCGTTTTATGAATTTATTATATTATAAAAAATTATATAAATAGATATCATTGCACTATCTTGATTTTTTTTTTAAGGTTTCTCGTCTGTATTTTGACATTGTTCTAAGATCCACATTATGTCCTTCCTGGATTTGGTAAGCCCTTAACAACTCATACAACTGCATCATAGATCGCACGCCATTTTGTTTATCTCGAATAACAAAATAAAGAAATCCATTACAGCTCATGTTTCCTTCCCTAACCCTATTTATGTTATCCCTAATGGCCTCCGCGGGGCTATGTATTACCGTATCATATTGTGCAGCGATAAAAATCGAATCCCATAAGTGCGGAGATCAGTTTGAGTATACATAAGGTTATTGTAAGATGTTGTTTTATTATCTGAATAAATTCGAATAAAATAATATTTACATCTCTTTTTGGTGTCCACGTCCAACCGCTTTGACTGACTTTTCCGTCGGTCTGTTTAGCACCTATTTTGAACCTTAGTGCTAGTAATCACACTGTCTATATTGACTTTCTCTCCGCAAAGCATAGCTGTTTCACAGAAGAAACAAGCTAGATGGCGATACTAATACAGCTGGGAGCGAATCTCTCTCGCCATTGCGTCTATTAAAATACATATTTTTCTTGGAAAGTCAATGCATATTATATTATGTACTTTCATAATAATACTTCTCATCATTCATTATTCGAAACTTCGTTAACGCAGTTGAAAATAATATTTTAAAGCTCTTTTTCTCGTATCCTCAGTAAATAAAATAGTATTAAAACATGGAATACTCCAGAACACCTGGAAGAAGTTTCATCTGAACAGGCTGCAGCTGACTTGAGGTACTATAAACAAAAAGAGTTCTTAGCTCGATTCTCAATACATATTTAAACATTATATCATGGAGATATTTATAAGTACAGCTTTTTGTTGGAAATTTGTATACATCATCATCATGATTTCTTTCTGCGTCGTCCTTTCTGTCGAATGTAAACTATATTATAAGTACGTTACACAGAGCAAGAATCATTTCTCAAATAATAAATTCTAACACTAATACGTTTTTGATATAAATATAACGCGGGTTAACTAATCACAAATCGCCCACAACACCAGCCCCGAAACAATCGGTCACATTTCACTTAATCTTTTATTACTCTGTTCCTATTTCAAACAGCTGCCGCACCATTAAGCGTTGATATATGATAATCACTAGATATATAACTAGTTGAAAACTTAGTCCAATAAAACTTTGCACATTAGACGCCAACTTGAAGTGCCAGTAGAGATAGAAATAAAAATGATTCAAATATTATTTATGGCATGGTAAAATGTTTTGATTATGCTCTATTGCACAAGCGATGTGCTTGACTGCTTATGTATATATATATTTTTTAATTTTTAAGTTTATAATTAAATTTATGTTATATATTTCATACTTAACTGACTATAAAAAATATAACATACTAAGAATCTAACCTGCACCTAGTAAAATAAAGAAGCAGAGGATTTCCTATGTTAGAACGCATTAATATCTAAAAGTACTAAAGGTTTAAAAGATTTATTCTACACCTTACAACATGTAATATTTTTCTAAATTATTACATACTGTAAAGTATTTTAAGCTATAATAATATTATACCCTATATTTTCGAAAGCGAAGAAGTCAAAATATCATAAGAAATACAAATCAAAATTTAAAAGAATATTAATACTGGATACGATACAACAATACATTAAACTGGGTAACATATTATCAAACAACCATAAGAGTCTGTATAAATAAAATTATTCAAAAAAAAATATCCAGTTCTGACAAAGAAATTAATTTCCGTTTCTATTATTTCCTGTACTATTCACAGCTACTGGGCTTGTTACGCATGGGTAAAAGACCCCCGCATCGGTATTACAGTTTTTCATTCATTCATTATTCATTACGCGTTGCCACTTTAACAAACAATAACATTAACGGAAGTAATCTAGTAATGTACTAATGTCAAATGAAGATTATGTAAGTGCGAAAGTAACAACTCTAGTTTCCTCGCATCGGTAAATGCCATTAGTTGAGTAAGGTCAGTACGTCAGCCCCACTACGGTTGAGGCCTTGTCGTGGCGGTGTGGCTCAGTAGCCCAGGGTGTTAGATAAATGCACTTAGCTTTCCCCGGCGTTAAATAAAAAATAAAAAGTTTAGTACGTCAGGATATTTTTGATAGATTCTAAATATTACTATGGACTAGTATAGACGCTAGTTTGGCTTTATGTCACATGATCGTCCCCAAGTTAAGTAACGTTACAGAGTTTTTATTTTTAATTTACACGTGTAAAATGTTAAATTTATCGAGTATAAATTTTAATATTATTATTATAAGTTAATATTCCTAACTTTTGCAAGCTTAATATAATCTTATAAAATAATTCATTATGATACATCGTTGGCATTACATCAGCTCCTGACAGCGTATAAGTGTCCACATTACTTTTACGTGCGTTTAACGACGGTTATAATTTCTGTGTAAGTGACTTATTAGACGCCCTGCCGATATTAACAGCCATAGTGATTAGTAACGTCATTCTCAATCCTAGATAAAATAACCTTATTTGCCCCTAATAGTCCAGTGTCGATAATTTTTGAAACAAAAAAAGTCACAGTCGAAAATTCTCGTAAAAATCGTTAATTTTATTATCATATTTCCCTTCTTTTCTAATAAGTTTCATCCTACTGTGATTTCCTTTCTTTTTTTACCTTTTTTGAAGGCATTGGCACCGGTATATAAGTTCATAAAACTACTTCTGAAATAATTTGGCCGAATTGGGTGCGAGTGGCAAGGGATAAGACGTCTTGGCGCTCATTGAAGGATAGCTTCAGCTGAACCTATCCTTCAATGTTCAGCGGTGGATAGATGGTGATGATGATGATGTTTTAAAATCTCATAAGACACTTTGCTACTTCATTGGAAGATCAGAGAAAAAGTATTAACCCATATAATATGTCCCACTGCTGGGCACGGGTCTCCTCCTCGAAATCAAGCGAAGAGGGTATTGGGAGATAGTTCACCGATGCACTAGCCCAGTGCGGGGTGGTGAACTTCACGCACCTCCAAAGTCTTTCAATCTCATCAGGTATGCTGGTTTCCTCACGATGTTTTCCTTCTCCGGTGAGCGAGCAGTGATCCCGTGCTTAGGACGCACTTAGAAATTTAAAAAAAAACACATAGGAGATAACTGAAACAACAATATTGATGCAAGTCTGATAGAATATGGTTTAGAAGTTTTATTATAGTCTATACTTAATTCAACTAGCAATTTTTAATATTTTCCATGCCACGCAACATTTTTAAACCACTAAACGTGCAGCGTTTTATATTTTATCTCCCCCTTTGAGCAGCCTGCTACAAACAATGTTGTCAGTGAGGAGAAAGTATACCACTGGCTTTTTTTTTATTATATAGAATATGCTTTGTCTCGTTCATGTTATATTACAAAAATGAAATAGCGTAATAAATTGAAAAAGTGTACCAACAATGACATCACACACTCATTACAAGCAGGCTGTCTGGGGGCAGCTTTCAGAGTTCACGTGACAGGTTAAACAAAAAGATTACAAAAATATTCCCCTGGTTCAAATTTCAACCAACTCCCTGTGGAGTGTAGAGACAGCCAGATAGGCGTGGTGTGATGACCGGACACCGTGCGTTATCTTCTAAGTTCTAGCTTTAGTGTTGACTAACAGTATTTCAAAATCCAATGTTTTACTCGTTAATAACTCCTCGTCTTGGCGTTTATTGAGAGAGGCCTTTCTTCAGCAGTCGACGCTATACCGATACTTTCGAGCAAGTAGTCCTTCCGCTAACATGGCTGCTTTCTGATACTTTACAGCTTAATAAACAGCGAAAAAAAATCGTAAAAGTGATTTCATTATAATGATTTAGATTTGCGTAAACATAACAAAACAATATAATATTATGAACCAGAATAGATTGGAGACGGCAAATTAAATTCGCCGCCTTAATTCGTTGCCTTTTTTTTCGATGTAGCAAAATAGGTATCTAGAAGGTTCTTGCACGCTATATCGGACTTACACTTGGGCAGTGCATACCTAGGTAAAACCACTGCAAGCCCTTTCAGCTGCCTTTTGAGAGTCTAGGAACTGTAATTATCTTCATTATCATAATTATGACCAATATGTAATAATTGTACTTCTGAATTATGACAAACATGTCGTCCTTATCAAGTATTTATAAGAATAAAAGTCACTTACAATAAATAAATTTAATTATATATTACTTAGCAAATTATCTAGTATGCTAATGAGGTCCACACAACTAACATGGCGACGAATCTGAAAATTTTTAACGAAATTGAGTATAAGGCCTGTAGAAATCCCAAGGAACAATGTCGGAGGTAATATGATTTGAGACCCTCCTGAATAAATAACGCCTCGCTTTTGATCAAGTTTACTTTTCGTGATTTAGAATAGGAAAAAAGCTCTTAGTAAATTGTCGGATCCAGTCCCATTCGAGCATATCGTACAAAACACTGTCGAATAAATTATGTGAAGTCGCAATCAGCACGAAGCCGATCCATTGGACGAGTTCGATAATCATGATGATGAAGTGACATTTGAAATCTAGAAAAAATCGACTGGGAGACAAAGTGAGAGATTTTAGTTCAAGTCTGATCTTTGTCAAGAATGGATTTTTTCAACATTTCAACATCACATAAAGAAGAAGTACATCAGGATTTTTTTTATTAATAATATTTAATAAAAGTATATAAGGGAAAAATTCGTCAATTAACATTGGACCAGCATAATTTTTAACTCATTTGGAGATAGATACTCCGTGCTTAACGTTGGGATGTATAGAGGTCATTTAAGCTAAGTAATTATATTCTCTTATAAAAAATACAAAAAAATATATTGCCAAGAGGAAAAAAAATCATATGTAATGAATCGAGCGTGTTATTATCAAAGGTTTTGCTGACATAATCCTGTTTACTCGTACTTAATATGAGAAATTGCAAAGTCGAATCCCACGGAGGAAAGAGACAGGTATGATATACTGTGTTTGTATATATTTATGCAATCTTTGTTACTATAAAATTAATTTGTTAGTAGTCTACGATCTTGCTTACCAGTTCCCTCCCACTAGACTGCAGGTTATGGTTAATCCTAATATTTATATAATCACAAATATAAATAGCTTTTGAATTTTAAAGGTTTGAGCAGACTTCCCGCTACCAACGATATGTTGCTGCTACTTAAACGACAGTACGTATTTTGAGCTCTTTGAGAGATTACTCTTTCATGCTACATTATAAATGCTTGGTGCATTCTTATGTAAATATTCTTATGCATACTAAGCTATACAATTTTAAAGAAAGCCAAGGAAAGCGGAAAAATAAATATTTTTTGTATTTTATTAATAAATCATTATTTAGTTGGATGAAAGATCCATCTTTATAGATTTAGTTTAAAGAAAGTGGTTAATGTACAGTTGTTTTTTTTAGATAATAATATAATTTTTTCGTGCTAAATCTGTTCGCTCTAGCTGATTTTAAGCTTAAGCTAACGTGATAGCGTGCCCTATGTACCTACTCTTCTTTTCGACATATTATAAGCCTAGCCAGAGCCTTTGCCTATTCCATTCCCCTAAGTATTATATCACCTCCTACTCTATTGCTTTAGCACTCAACATTCAAAGTTGTGGCTGCTTGTAGCAGTAATCACAATTGTGAAAGCCGCCATATTCGTCACTTGTGGCGTAAAAGTTACGACTTTCGCAAACGCAGCGTTTCCGTCAGTATCATGGGATCCTATTTTTCTGCGAGATAATTTCAGGCGACTCATTACTCCTAATAACGTCGTGCCCAGACATTAATTCACTGCCAAAGTTACAGCACCAAATAAACAACTTGTTTGTTAATGATTGCGTAGTTTAGATGGGTTCGGGTACAAAGGTCCCACAAGCCTTCGGGGAATCCCCGGAATAGAAATACGTATAACTACACCAATTTATTTTTTGGGTTAAAATATTAGATGGGAGGTTTGTTGTATATTTGAAGGTTTCGTAAATTTTCTGTATATTTTATCTATAGCACCACCAAAATTTTCCTATTTTACAATCTATTCCCTTCCATCGCTAGAACAAGATAAATAAGAGGCTTTGGCGGCTTCTCTATTATGAATTTCAGTAATAAACCATATTTAACCTTTATTGATATGCTGCAATGCATGCAAATTTAAATGTTATATGGACGATACAAAGATTTCAAAACGTAATCATTATGTATTATGACGCTTTTTTGTCGGACACTGATGTGACCATAAAGCAACGCGGACCACCTTCCGGTGTCGTGATATGGCAATGGTCTAATACTGACACCCATATTCAAGAAGCGTAATTGGCTAAGTAAAGAAACAACAATATGCACAAAACGCTGCTATCTATGCGCTCTCATGTGAATAGTTTGGGTTTGACAGACGCACAGTGGCGAATTACACTCCAATATTGTCTATGAATTGGTTTGAATGACCCTATGCGTACGAGAGTACTGTGACTCCTCAAAGTATTGTTTGTGGATACAGTTGTGGGACTTGTGTATTGGTGATGGATGGCCTTTTGTGGTACTGCCTATAATGCCCCTTTTTTCGACTTGCAATTGTTGTTTAACGGAAGAAGTAATTATTGATAGGGTGCTTTCGCTTTATCGCTTGACACAGCGCAGTCCATTGTCACCCCATTCAGTATTTTAACGTATCCTACAAATTTAACAAAAAAAAATCTTAGAATATTATACTATTACTAGTTGCCCTGACAGACTTCGTTCTGCCAAAATTAAAATTGCAATTAAAAAATAGGGTTTGATCGTAGGGAGGTAAAAATTAAAGGTTGTGTATATTTTTGTATGCTGTATCATAAAAAAAATAAAAACAAAAAAAATTAGAGGTGAGCCACCCTTAACATTTAGGGGGATGCAAAATAGATGTTGTCCGATTCTCAGACCTACCTGATAAGCATACAAAATTTTATCAAAATCAGAACAGCCATTTTGGAGGAGTTCAATAACGTAAACCGGGACACAAGAATATTATACTTGATACTTAGATTTTTTTCTGAATCCAGCGCTCAGAATCCAGATTCCAAGATTTGAAGTCAGCCGCTCAAATATAAAGGTGACTGGCACGACGCTTACAATATACCAATTACCGTATGAAATTGAACTCCTGTGTCACCCACACAAATGCCTGAAAAGCTTACAAGTGGGTATTTCGTCCCACGCCATACTTTAAATGGAGACGATGTGTGTTCTGTTCCAGGGTCGATGACCGAAAAATTTAATACGAAATTAATATAAATAATTTATATACCAGGTGGGAAGACGATCTTCATGCAGTGGTCGAACATATTGGCCGTACATAGACCATGTTTAGCCGTGGACAGGTAAAGCCCGATGATGATGATGGTATAACTTGTACACATTTAAAGTAAGAAATTAGCCTGTCGAAATTAAAACCTCTTCTCAGGATCGTCGAAAACATTTAATTAAGTATAAATAATTTTAAACACTTGTACACTTGAAATACGTCAAAAGAAGTAATCAGTAAAAAGTTAAAAAAAAATCGTTTGAGAAACAGGACCCCGTATGAAAAACGATAAAAAAACTAAGGGGTTGCTCATTTCTCACCAAAATATAATAGATAATTTATATTAGATAGTAGATACATCATGTATAATTTTAAGAGTGAATGTCTTATTCCTAAGGTGCGGTATCTTCAATAAAATCTTTTATTTCATAAAAGGCATTTACCACACGTTTCTTAACAATTTTCTGAAATTTCATCACTAATAAAATCCGTTAAAGTTGTTTCACATAAATAAATATTTTTTAAGAAACACGCCACGTCGTTTTGTATTGTTTATTATTCCCTTTGTCCCAGTTATCTATGATCAATAAGACTTTAGTATTTGTTTATAAAAAATAAAAATGTTAAAGCTTTTCATAGTCCAATAAGTATTGTGTCAGATTTATTTTAGACTTTTATTTAAGAGATTACTGAGGACATAAATACGATACGTTCTACAGACGTCCTGATGGACGTCTGGAGATACGAAGATACGAGAACGAAACACTTGTAGATTTTATGTAATTCTAGTGATCTAGAATTACATAAAATCTACAAGTGTTTCGTTCTCGTATCTCAAGCTAATCGTTTTGTGAATAATCTTAAAGCTGATTCAACTATAAAGCACTTTCACACAGTTATCGATTTAAAACGCTTTAGACTTACGTTTTTTTTATTTGATCGCGTGTTTTTGCTACAAAAAGTAATGTATCAACCCATATACTATGTCCCACTACTGGGTACGCGTCTACTTCTCTACAGAGGTGAGGTGAGTATTTGGTCGTAATTCGCCGTTGTGCTGGCTCTATGTGAGTTATTGAACATCACATACCTTCACAAAGACTTTTTAATATCATCATACAATCGCAGATGTTCTTACGATGTTTTCCATAAGAGATGAGAGAACGATATTCTCGTGCACTTAAGAATTTAGAAAAAACTCATCTCAAGACACCACGGGGGATCAGGATCGAGCCCGAAGCCCCGATTGTCAAATCGTCGCTCATACACTTACTTGCTTTAAGCCCGGCAATAACAAAAATACTAAAGCGGGAAGAAGATAAAATTAAAGTCTCCTTATATTAAAAATACTCCTCCTATTCTTTAAATTACTTACAGTTTCATCGGCTTAATATAATATACGAAAAAAGGCAAACGCGCAATTAGTTCCGTGATGGTATGCGATTATAAGGTTATAGACGCTTTACACATCTGGTAGTAAAATTATATACGTCAAAGGCGGTTGACGCGCGTTTTCCTAACGTGTGAAAATGATCGTATGCGAGGACTCTTAACCAATGCTAATACAGTCTCCTAATAGTTGCAGAACGCTTATGAAGAGCCAGTTCGCAACGACCTTAATAGTACTTCACGTAAAGTTTAACAAAGCCCAATATATATGGCTTACGGAGTTATCAGCAACTTAGTACATTTGAGATCTCAGCATTAAGGTGTATGGTACAGTCTACAAGGAAAATATGGAGACTTTATTATAAAGATGAATTATATGATTTTTTTAAAACATAATAAATATTGTGTAAATTTCATAAAACTAACATTTATAAGCTTTAGCATTTATAAAGCTTTATGAATTGTGACAAATTTGAAAGTGGACCATTGAAAATGAACATATTTTATTTTATATTTATTAATGCAACTATAGAAAACGTTTTACATTAAAATGCTAGTCAATAATGAAAAAAGTAATGCTAATGTCATAATGTTATGACCAACCACCAACCAAAACAGACCAACAGACAATATTATTGTCTGTTGGTCTAGTACTGGTGGTTAGTGTCTTGACTAACTTGACTTTGCTAAACCAGAAGGACGTGAAATATATAAGTATGTATCAGTTGTCTGGTTGCCATAATACAGGCTCCATCTAGTTTGAGATCAGATGGCTATGTGTGAGTTGTGAAAACATACTATAGATATTTAAAAAAAACGTATCTTTAAACCAACTCTATAGATCCATTACAAAACAAAACTAACAGTTCGCCGCATGATAATTTTGGTGCCATTTTAGCAATGAAATAAGATATTACTCCCATGATTCAAAGCTGAAATGAACATCCTTCTTTAACAAGAATTTGAGACATTGATGACTATAATCATCTTAATATTTTCTAAATATTCTATAATAGAGTATTTTGTTTTTCCCAACTGTCAGGCGTCTTCGATCGACGAGGCCGGTTCACAATTACTGGGCGAGTGTTGAGGCTAAGCCAATTTATATTTACAGTAGCAATTAGGGTACGGAACCCTTCTTAATTACCAAGTTTGTTTTAAAATCTCCGAAATCCTCTTGCCATTTGCTCAAAGGATTTTGATGAAAATATTGGATTAAAGTTAAATGTCCTTTCGATGAATCGTTTGAAGACATTTTAGTCGATGTATTTATTTACTGAACCCGAGATGGGGACATATACAAAGAACTACCACGTACATTCCATTGATCATTATTTTCTCCATTATTCTTTGATATATTCTTTGGAGATGTTACCAGTAATAAAGGTTCATGATGGACCAGTTTGATTATTGTTAGATATAAGAAATTACGGATATGAAAAGACGTTTTTAATGATGCCAAACTACCAACATATTTTTAATGACTTTAATCATTTCGTAATTTTTTTGGACAATACTTTAGTATTGAATTTAAATGGAAGAAATTTAATGGAATACCATTCCATTCTATTATTGCAAAATCTGTCCCCGCGTCATAGCTAAAAGAGATTTTTTTTTTGAATGACATAACTTTATAAACGACTTCAAGAAAGGAAGCGTTTCTCAATTCGATCGTATATATAGCAGCGCAGTAAGTACCGCTTTTTTATAATAAAGGGCCATTTATGTAGAATATGTTATATTATTATATAGAATAAACATTTTCTACATACCAACAAACTCCTTACCTCAACACCCGCCTAAATTAAATAACCATATAACTAATTATTATCCAAGACAATATTATGATCATTGGTGACCATAGCGTTTCATATCCAGTATTAGATACGCGATAAAACGGAACTGCCGAGCCCACTCAGCTAAGAGGCGATGAATTCCCCCCACGTTACATCCTGTGTCAAGGTCACGAACATTTGGTAGATAAACAACAAACAAGTTATTAATATTCATCAGTTCCTTAACAAGCCGCCATCTTAAAATAAAATATATTTAGCTTGCTTTCGACGCGACTTAGTTGCAGAAAGCTACCTGTATTAATTTAATAATGACCGAGTCTGTAGCTCCTTATCATCGTCACTCTAGTGGAAGGCTCTCTGTTGCTGGATAAGCCTTTGCGTCATGAAACGCAGGGATATCCTTAATGGATGAAGATAAGATCCTTGGTCTGCAAGCAACTGGATAGCCTTTGCGACTGGCTGGCCACAGCGAAGGCTATATAGAAGGCTACTTCTTGTATGGGGTACTACGTGCTGCCACCAAACAGTCTCTGCGACGTCATGAAACTTTGTGCACATATTCTTGGAAGTATTGGAAGTAACATAGAATAAAGGATAAGTACATTTTTTTTAAGTTTTTTTTTTTGCTAACGCAGGCAACAGCTAGTATCTTATACTTTTCTTCTTTACATACATTTAATATTTTTGGAACGAAGTTCCTTACGGCAGGCTTGGAGGGGATAGGGATTTTGCTACGCGACCGAACCAAAAAAAATGTGATAGTAAAACCGTAAGAAAAAGTGCGTGGAATAAAAAGCGTTAAATGAGAGGTGCGCAGGCGCGACAGTCGCATACACAAGCGAGTAGTGTATAATATATTTTTTTAATAGATAGAACAATTCAAGAGGAAGGTTTATGTATATAATTTCTTAAGTTTTAAATAATACATTAGCTAAGATATAACAATAATTGTTGGAGGTGTCGGAAAAAAATTGGCCGCCTGTTAGTTTTCAACGAAAACGCTGCCTAAACCCTTTGAGATATAACAAAATAATGAATACTGGAAATTATATAATGTATTGTGGAATTGTGTATCGTAAATAGGTCTACAAAAAAGTCCGCGATGGCATATGTCTATCTCTTAGGAATATCATAGGTACTATATCGATTTAATACTTTAAAAAATTAGCAATTATAACGCGATAATTTGAAAGTTATTTACACAAATATGGTATGAATCCTCATCATTTTAAATCAGTTAATTAGCTTCAGCACTTGATGAAGATTATTTTTGCCCTTTACATCATGCAAATTAAATGAATACTTTAGGAGATATAGCAAAATCAAAATAATACGCAAGAAAATAAATCGTGTTCCCGTAATTTGAATGGGTAGCGTGTTACATATTACATAATACATCCTTAACATGTTACATAGTACATAATACATCCCTAACAGCTAAAAGTGCTGATATGCATTTTCGTGTGAATTGTGAATTATATGTGAACGAGGAATACGAGTCGCCGATACAGCACAACGCTCAACTTTCATGGAAACCAACTCGGTCCCACGCCATCACCTCGCCTTCATGCCAGACGGGAACGAGCGTCACTTTGAGTTCTAACATCGAGCCATTGTCGCGTGTTAAATATAATTAATTGTAATTTAATTTTTAATTATAAATAAAATATTAAAAGTAACTTGGTTTTTTTTGCGACTCTCGGGCTCGCTCGATATAATTGGCGCAGTCGGTAGGATATTCGAATAATATCACGAATAATAAAGAACCTTCGCGAGTGATAGTCCGGGAGTGATCTAGAAATCGATCGGGCAGACACCAAGATGCTAATGTAAGTACTTTAGTTTCTATCTAGAGTTGCTTCCTATATCCTATAAGTGTTAATTTTTATCCTATAAGTATTTGATATACATTCCAAGATTTTCCATCCAAGGCAATCGCGGAATCTTAGGTGTAGTTATAATCGTTATAATTTAATAGATTCGAATAGGAATATTTCAGAAGAGTATTTTAATCATAAGAATTTTGTAGATAAATTAGTCGACATGTCAGATATTATGGATCATATTTTTAAAGCGCTTCGATTATTGCCTGAATTCGATGGCAACCCGAATGTGTTAACTCGATTTATTCGGCTTTGTGACCAATTAGTTATTCAATTTATAAAGGAGGAACAAGGATACGAGCTTTCTAATTGTGCTCTCTTAAATGGCATTTTGAATAAGGTTGTAGGCCCTGCCGCCCGCCTTATTAATTCGAACGGTATACCCGAAAACTGGGATGGCATTCGTTCCGCCTTAATCAATAACTTTGCCGATCAGCGAGACGAAACAGCCTTATATAATGACCTCGCACTATTGAACCAAGGCTCTTCAAGCCCTCAGGAATTTTTCGAAAAGTGTCAAAACTTATTTAGTACCATCATGACCTATGTCAGTTTACATGAAACGGTGACGAGTACCATTGAATCCAAGCGAACTTTATATAAGAAATTAACTTTACAATCATACTTACGTGGTCTCCGTGACCCGCTGGGTTCTCGAATCCGTTGCATGCGCCCTGACACTATTGAAAAAGCTTTAGAATATGTACACGAGGAAACGAATACGTTGTACATGCAGCAGCGCAACGAGCACCTGGCTGAGCGCAAGACGCCACAGGTAGGTGAACTAAAATTTAAGCATAGTCCATTTTCATCCCCTTTTTCTATGCCATTTATGCAGCAGCAGGCCGCAAGGCAATTTAACATGCCAGGACCATTCCGACCGATAGGCATAAACCATCAACGTCCTGATAATAATTGGAGGCCATTAGTTTCTCAATTCCGTGGACCAACTAGAACGCAGCAAATGTTTGCCGCACCACCACCGAATTATAGATCCCAAAGCAATGTATTTAGGGTTCCGCAACGTCCTTCCCAAGTAGGCCCTCAGCCCATGAGTGGCGTCAGTCACTTCGTGACCAAGCCACATCCTTCAAATCCGGTTCGTCAACCACACGACTGGAGTAGATCTGGCAACCCGCCACCTTCCAATTATTTTAAAACAAGAGAAATGAATTTAAATGAACTCTATGACCCAAATTACTCGATTGACCATGACTATTATGACTATCAATACCAATATCAAGACTATGACGAATATCCTGACTATACCTATAACCACCCGCAGTCACCATATCCCCAATATCCCGAGCATTATAGTGTAGAGGAGGTACAGGAAGATGCCCCGACCCCTGAAAATCAGGATTTTCAAAAACCGCACAAGTCAGACAAATTAAAATAGAACTAAATATACAGACACAAAGACAATTACCGTATATACAAATTTTAGACCCCCCATTAAAACTTTTGATAGACACAGGTGCGAATCAGTCCTTCATCAGGCCCAAGGCTGTGGAACGGTTCTATCCACATATTAAATGTAATTATGATCCGTTTGAAGTAACGAATATCCATGCCACCACCCGAAATGACTATTCAATTAACGTACCGTGTTTTAACGAAATTAATGAAAACGAAAATATTACCTTGTTTATCTATAAATTTCATAACTTTTTTGATGGATTAATTGGACTCGATCTTTTGGAAAAATGGGAATCAAACATAGATTTAAAAAATAAATTACTCGTGACAAGAAAAGCAGTTAACCCCTTACAACTATATGACTCACGTAACTGTAACCTATACGAAGAAATTATACCGGCAAACACTTCTAAATTAATTAGAGTACCTATTAACTTTCATGATGGCGAAGCATTTATCCCAGAGCAATTAATATCAAACTGTATTATAACAGACTGTGTCACTACGGTAAAAAATAATCGCGGTTTTATAGAAATAAAAAACCCGTCTCGTCATGACATAGTTTTTTCGATGGATCGCCCAGTTATTGCAGAAATATTTAATGTTAAGTGCATGCGAACTGACCAGCAATCAAACCGTGTTAATGAAGTGCTATCCCGTTTGCGTACAAACCATTTAAACCCCGAGGAAAAAGCCAACTTAGAAGCACTTTGTTCTAAATATGCTGACATATTTTATATAGAGGGTGAACCACTAACTTTTACTAATCAGATAAAGCACAAAATACGAACCACTGACGAATTACCGGTTTATACCAAAAGTTATAGGTACCCATATATCCATAAGCAGGAGGTACAGGACCAAATCTCTAAAATGCTAGAACAGGGTATAATTCGCCCTTCACAATCTGCATGGAACTCCCCCATCTGGGTTGTTCCCAAGAAAACAGATGCGTCTGGAAAAACCAAATGGCGCTTAGTCGTAGATTTTAGAAAATTAAACGAAAAGACAATAGACGATAAATATCCTATCCCCAACATAACTGACGTACTTGACAAATTAGGGAATTGTCACTATTTTACAACCCTTGACCTTGCTAGTGGCTTTTATCAAGTCGAAATGAGCCCTGATGACATTCCAAAGACAGCTTTTAACGTAGAACACGGACATTTCGAATTCTTACGCATGCCGATGGGCTTAAAAAATTCACCATCTACATTTCAACGCGTGATGGACAACGTCTTAAGAGACCTCCAAAACGTAGTTTGTCTCGTTTATTTGGATGACATAATCGTATTTAGCGTCTCATTACAAGAACATATAACAAATTTAGAAAAGGTTTTTCAAAGGCTTCGAGAATCAAACTTTAAGATCCAAATGGATAAATCGGAATTTCTTAAATTAGAAACTTCTTATCTTGGACACATTATTAGTCGCGATGGTATCAAGCCTAACCCAAACAAAATCAAAGCCATTTAAAATTTTCCCATACCAAAAACTGCCACGGAGATAAAACGATTTCTAGGATTATTAGGTTATTATCGCAAGTTTATACCCGACTTTGCGAAATTAACAAAACCTATGACACAATGCCTTAAAAAAGGATCTAAAATATCTGTTGTGGACCCTAACTATATTAACTGTTTCGAAAAATGCAAGACTCTACTGACAAACGACCCTCTTCTTCAATACCCAGATTTTGAAAAAGAATTTATTTTAACTACGGACGCATCCAATTTCGCTATCGGTGCAGTTTTATCACAGGGACCCATTGGGAGTGACAGACCGATAGCATATGCTTCACGAACCTTAAACACTAGCGAAACTAATTACAGCACTATCGAAAAAGAACTTTTAGCCATAGTCTGGGGTACAAAATACTTCCGACCCTATTTATTCGGAAGAAAATTTAAAATAATTACCGATCATAAGCCACTTCAGTGGGTTATGAACTTAAAAGAGCCCGGCTCAAGGTTAACACGTTGGCGATTAAAATTAAGTGAATATAATTTCACACCCATTTACAAACAGGGTAAATTCAATACTAATGCCGACGCTCTATCTAGAATAGAAATTAATAACGAAGATACCAATTCTATGGCGGTGAATCCTTCTGAAGCCGCCCGACCTTCTTCGAGTAGCTCCTCCACCCTTACAGCTCATTCAAACGAAGAAAATCCAATATTAGAAATTCCCATATCTGATGAACCTTTAAATAAATTCAGTAGGCAAATATCCTTCGTAATAGTAGGAGACATGAAAAAACGACCGACCTTGACCAAACCATTTGACAGTCATACCAAAACCACAATCCAACTATCCGAATCCAATTTAGAATCAGACTTAATTAATGCAGTTAAGGAATACGTAAATCCCAAAGTGAAGACAGGACTTATAATCCATCCACCCCTAGCCATGTACAAAATCATTCCTATACTTCAGGAAAAATTTAAAAGTTCAGCCATGAAATTAGTTCTCACCAAAATCGAAGTAGAGAATGTAAAAGAATATTTACAACAACAAGAGATTATAGATAAATATCATGTAGGAAAAACTAATCACCGCGGTATTAATGAATGCTTCCTAGCATTATCTCGCAAATATTATTGGCCCAAGATGAAGGAATCGATCGCTAAATTTATAAACGAGTGTAGTATATGTGGTCAGGCAAAGTACGATCGAAATCCGATCAATCAAAGATTTTCTATAGTGCCACCACCAACTAAGCCATTTGAGATTCTGCATCTCGACCTTTTTACAGCTGAAAATGAAAAATATTTAACATTAGTTGACGCTTTTTCGAAATACGCTCAAGCGTATCATCTCAGAGATGGCACAGCATTAAGCATAATTCACTCTCTCCTTATATATTACACCCATCATGGCATTCCTCTGACAGTCGTGACTGACCAAGGACCGGAATTCACAAATGCACTTTTCGCGGAATTTACACGACTTCATAAGATCCAACATCATAAAATTCTGTCACACTCTCCAAACGATAACGGTATTGTAGAGCGGTTCCATTCAACCATCCTTGAGCACCTTCGAATATTAAAACTTGAGAGAAAAAATGAACCGACCGTAAACCTTATGCCTTATGCAGTTTTGGCCTATAACAGCTCTATTCATAGTTTTACGAAATGCCGACCCATAGACTTAATCACAGGACATTTTGATCCTCGTGACCCAATTGACATTGATTTAAATGAACATCTACTCCAACAATACATGCAAGACCATAAGCGCAAAATGACTCAGGTGTATGACATAATTAATGAAACCTCCTTACACAATCGGACAGAACTGACGGAAAATAGGAATAAAGACCGTGAACCCGAGCAGGAATATACCCCTGACCAACAGGTTTTCATACGAAATCCTCTAGCCAATAGACAAAAGCTTGCTCCACGCTATACACAGGACACAGTCCTAGCGGATCTTCCCATTCATATATATACCAAAAAGAAACGTGGTCCTGTTGCCAAATCACGTCTCAAACGTAGTCCTAAAAACCCTGTATTGTTACAGGATACTACTCCTGCTACTGATACGACTGACTCGAGGACAAGACGTACTGATTGACTCCCTACAAGATGGTCCAGGTGTGCTCCCTTTTAAACTGGGACCTACGAAAATAGTGTCTCACTATCATTCATTTCTCGTTAACATCGATCTATCCAATATTCATCAACAAATTAATTCAGTAAAACTTCAGCTTTCCCAATTAGTGCCGAACCTTAGTAATAAAACCTTTACCTTGTATGATCCTCATATAGAATACCTCATCTCAAAGCTAGAACAAATATATGAAAAGCTGCAAACCTTTGAACCAAACCGCAAGAAAAGAGGCCTTATAGATGGACTTGGTTCAATAATTAAAAGCATATCCGGTAATCTCGACTACACAGACGCGATAAAATATAACAATGCCATCGAAGTTTTAACCATAAACCAACATAAAATAGAGTCTGAAATAAATAGTCATATCAGTTTAAATAAAGAATGGGCTTTACAAAATTCGGAAATACTGAAAAATATTACATCAAATCAAGATAAGATAGTTAAAACACTAGATCTTATAATGAAAAGTGATGCCACAAGAGACGCTGAGTTAATTAAATATGCCCATCTGGCGCAGCATCTCATAATTCTAGGAGATAATATTGATAGATTATCGGACGAGATGTATAGACTAGAAGACACTTTAGCTTTTATTAGAATATCGAGTGCTCCGCACTCTATGCTAAGTGTTAAAGATTTAAAATTTATGTTAGATAAGTTACAGACTCTTTATTCCAAGGATGAAATCCTTGACATAGAGATAAGATATTTTTACGATATAATAAGAATAGGTTATTTTTATGTAGACAGCCGTATAGTTATAGTTTATAAGGTTCCAATTGCCTTACCTTCGACATATGACCTTTTTAAACTTTCCCTTGTCCCTAACAGAAATCATCAAATCCTTTTACCTACCCTACCATATATAGCAATTTCTGGAGACGATTCTAAGTACATGGAGGCTGAATGCCCGAAGGTAAAAGAATGGTATCTCTGCCAAAGGACATCTATCTATAAAACTCGTGAGATCCCCGACTGTATCCATCAGCTCATCGTCAAGCAAGAAGTTTATTCATCCTGTAAGCTAGCTTCAGTAAACCTAGTAAAAGAAGCAGTAGAACAACTCGACGATAAACATTATACTGTGAACTTTCCTAACCAAACCAAGGTTAGAACCTTCTGCAAACAGGAACAGTACAGAATGCTTCAAGGAAGTTACCTAATTACAATCCCCGTGAACTGCTACCTCAAGACGCCCACCTTCACTATATCTAATTCAGATGACCACATTAAGGGCCACCCACTAAAGATAATGGAATTGCCTATAATAAATCAATCGAAGACATACTTAGAAGATTTCTCTGCCACCTTGACGTCAATCAATCTGCAACATCTCCATTCCCTGAATGAGAAGATAACTATACAGAGCCCGATCAAATTAGATGACATCCCGCAACAAAGTTTATATCATACAACTATACCATTTTATATTATCCTATCAATCGCAGTTGCACTATCAATATACTTTCTGCATCGATTTTATCAATCGAAGTATGCTCATAGCGATCAAGAAGAAATTAAGAATACCAATTCACATAGAGAATCATACTCGGAAATATCTGAAACAAGAAGATCACATCCTAGCGAAATAAAGATCAATCACAGTGATATTTCGGCAACTTTACCAAAAATTTCGAAATAGTCACTGATCTACGAGGGGAGGTGTTACATATTACATAATACATCCTTAACATGTTACATAGTACATAATACATCCCTAACAGCTAAAAGTGCTGATATGCATTTTCGTGTGAATTGTGAATTATATGTGAACGAGGAATACGAGTCGCCGATACAGCACAACGCTCAACTTTCATGGAAACCAACTCGGTCCCACGCCATCACCTCGCCTTCATGCCAGACGGGAACGAGCGTCACTTTGAGTTCTAACATCGAGCCATTGTCGCGTGTTAAATATAATTAATTGTAATTTAATTTTTAATTATAAATAAAATATTAAAAGTAACTTGGTTTTTTTTGCGACTCTCGGGCTCGCTCGATATAATTAGCGTAATAATAGAATCCTAAATCTACACTAATATTATAAAGAGAAACTTTGTTTGTTTGGTTGTAATGAATAGGCTCAAAAAGTACGGTACCGATTTCAAAATTTCTTTCGACATTCGAAAGCTACATTATCCACGAGTAACATAGGCTAAATTATATTCTGAAAAAAAGGGGTTACGTAAGATATTTATTTATTTATATATTTTTAGCCGAAGGAACTTTGTTCCTACCTGGTGTCCCACGACACCACATTTCTTTTTTATTATATAAAAGACAAATCCATTACCCAGGATCACAGACAACTTTTTATTCCCCGGCGGGATTCGAACCCGCTACCTCTGGCCTGAGCGCAATAATTGAGCCATAGAGGTCGTCAACCTTATAATGACGGTGAAAACGATATTATATCGATATAAATGTTCGGGAAAGTATAACAAATAGAGTCCGTAATATTAACTTTTCTCACGTTCCGACTTTCCTTATTCAGACGCGGATATTAATATAATATAATATTCTATTTTTCAATGTAGTAAATATTTCAGGATATACTTCAACAGAATCGGAACAGTAGAGTTTTCTCTGACGTCTGTATATCGAATAATAAATACGAAAAGGTTACCTGTCGTGTTCTAGACGAAGCTGTTTATACTTTCAATAACTCTGCACCAGCGACGAAATGGTACTATTGAAAATGCTCTAAGGGTACAAACTTCCAGCTAATAATTCATATTGACCTCCAAACCCCGCTGAATAAAGTTGGAAAATGGTGGAAGTTTGAATAAGTTTTTGCGGATTGCTAAGTTTTGTTCATTCAATTTTAAATACTTTATTCCGAGTCCCAGTTAATCAACTTCGCTGAGAAATTTCCTACTCTTTTTCTATATCCTTGGAATGTTGGATAACTGTCAAACTCAGTAGTTAAGGGAAATTGTTGTTTTATTTTGTCATTATTTTGCATAGTTATATGTATTTTTGTAAACGTTACTACGTTATTTAAACATTTTAACTAAGTATTGTTTTTTTTAATATTTGCAGGAATTTGAACAGTGTTTAAAACACTCATTTGCTAATTTGCTAAGTTTCAGCTTTATTTAGTGTTCATCAGGCATCTAGTGTATAAAATTATTATTGTATATAATATATCCTTACAATGACATAGAACAACATTAATAACCTACAGTGAACGAAAATAAATAACAAACTGTTAAACTTATTAGAATGAAATCTAATAATAAATATATTCTAACATGGATGCTAATTTATTTTATTTTATTTATTTATATTTTCGAGAAACAAACAGTACATTAACACATATTATACCTTAAAATCGAATTGAATAAAACATACACCAGCAAAGTTACTACCAAAAATTACACACACACACACAAATGCAGACGTAAAAGACGTAAATGTGAGAAAAAAAAGACCCAACTTATCTAAGGAAATTAAATATAAATCAACAATTAGTAACATTTAGCTGTTTTACATTATTTTTAACTTTTGTTAGAGAATCAAAGAACAAATTAAAGTCAGTATTACACTTGGCGACTAATTGGCGACTTGACTTGTACAAAAATGAATTATCTACATAATTTAACTAATAATTAAGTATAAAATACTAACGTGTCGCATGTATACATAAAATAAGTGTTTACTATAAACGCTTTAGATTTGGATGTGAGACGATGTTATGTCCTAAGAGTTCCTTTGAACAAACCCGCTAAATAAATGAAATAGGTTCACCGTTAAATCCAAGGTTTCACCATTACCGCAATATTTGATAATTCATGAATTTGAATTATGCATTTAGCGTAATAGTAGTTTAATTAAATTATTGCGGTACGCTGAAGATATTCCAAAGGGGCTCTGTTTTACTACATCTATTATTGTATAGAATAATATAACTAAAGAAGTAATACTACTTTATATTATAATAATTATAAATAATAATAAAACCATTTCCAACTTATCATGTGTCTACAACACAATTGATATAGCCAAATTAAATGTCAAAATGAATTTTAACTACAATAGTTTTATTAAAAAGGAATTGAAAAATTGTTTTACCACGATTTATTTATTTTACTTAGTTATTTATCATTCAAAATTATTATCCAAAATAAAATATAAATTTGAAACCTTAACTCACTATATTGACTATCTTTGTATATTACATTATCATCATTTCAACAAGCAATAAGAAATTAAACATTAAGTTAATAAAATATATTTTACAAAAAAGTATTTTAAATAGTTTTAGACAGTTTATGTACCTTGATAATATCAATACATATATTGATCTATATTGCATGCATGTTCGTAATGCCGAAACATCAAGCTCCGCGAAAAAAACGTTTAAAGCATGGTGAACATCCCCCATTCGTTCTCTAAATAAAGCAATAGCTACTTTAATTCCTATGAAATCATTATTTTCTAAGAAAAAAAGCTCCTGATAGAATGTACAAGTAACTTTTGAGTTCTTCCCAAACTGTGACCTCGTATTTCTCGGGCGTAGATCGTTTCGGGCAACCGTCTTTGAACGACCCACGCTCCATAGACGCTACGTAAAAAGCATGTAACATGCGATTCTAAGCTAACGTATATGTACACTATATAAACTTCCTAAAGTATTTAATATGTTTATCACACACATTTATTCCTTATAAAATATTCTAAAATAGTTTATTGCCAAAATGAAGACATTTAGACATTATAATGTTATAACATAATACGAATCAACATTCGTGTTTTATACCCATTATTACACAACAGTTGCATCAACAACTAATAACACGTAAGAAGGCTGGAAGAAATGCGCCTGTCGCCACTTTGCTAATATTTTCCATGAAATAGCTATTTGATATATATGCACGACAGGCAGCGTCACTGGTCTATCAATCACTGGTCTTACGTCTCACGCTAAGCGACATTAAATTGGTTGAATGAGTTACCTGAGCTGGACCTGTTTAGTTCTGCTCATGGACGATGTCCACTTACTATCAGGTGCCAGCTGCCAGTTTACCCATCAAACCAACGTTAAAGAAGCAAGGAAGACAGACATTAATTTGTCTAAAATACTTTCAACATCAAATTAATTGATCAAAGCGAAATTGTGGACTCTAAATATACAAGATAAATAACAGTCCGAATACACCGATGTAATAAAATTTAGTTCTCGAATCGTTATTGAAACAGAAAATCAAGTTTTCCATTAGCACTCAGAAATAAACAAGTAACAAAATGTAATTCTCGTTTACTATTTGAAATTTATTTCGTCCCCGCTTCACCCGGAGCGATCCACTGTTTCTGATTGACTCCCGGTAAATTAATCACAAGATGGCGGACACTAAAGCCTTTCCAGTTCATTTAAAATTAAAATGATTCAGAAATGGCAGATAGCTGTTGAGATCTTTGAAAATATTTATGATGAGAATAATGATTTCTGTGAATGCTAATTTTGGATTTGGAAAGGTGAGATTTGAATTATGGCCCTTATTGTTCTTCAATGTTAAGTGAGCGGAAATTGAGTTTAAATTATCACATCGAATTCGTTATCTTATTGTATTTGTTATGCTATTTAGAAATTACAATAATTTATATCAAGATGTATAAAAAAAAAAACCTGGCATAAGGTTTTCGTATCGTAAAAAACTACACAAGAAAATAGCATGATTTATCACAATTTGCTAGATAAGTAGCATTAATACCGTTTCTTAAAATTTCAAAGACTGATTAGGTACATACCCGTATTATCGAATTCCGTGAGCAATTGATGCGAGTGGCAAGGGATCAGTCGTCTTGCCGTTCATTGAGGGAGGCCTATGTTCAGCAGTAGACGGATAAAGGCTGATGATGATAATGAATCGAATTCCGGAATTACTAGGAAAAAATTAAGTGAGTACTTCGTTAGAATTCAAATCTATGGCGGAAATTTTCACTAATCGTGTATTTCTATCCCAGTTCTTTAGGATATATGTATTATTAAGATGAAAAACATACTAAAATTTCATTGACGTAGTTTACTTTCCTTACTTTGCTTATTTTGCTTACATAGCGAATGGAACACTGCCGAAAATTCGAATGCTACGCTTTAGTCCTGTAAAAAGGCTATAATAATAACCATCGTCATTCCGAGTAAGGTTACAAGGTTGAGGTGACAAACAAAACCGCGGACAACAGTAAGCTCTAGATACTCTTCCAAACTTGACTTACATATCGGTTTCGGATCAGACAATGTACCTACCAACCAACGCCAATAATCCAAGCCTGTGTCGTTGTAAGCAAAGTTTTTATAATGACAATCAAAACTTTTTCAAATGCAAGACATAAATTCGATTTAGTGCCGTTTAATGCGATCACGAAAAACATTGGACTTAGAAAAACTGCTCCGACGGTACGTTCCCATTACATTAAATAGTCATTTTCTTATCATTGTACGTGGTGTACGTTTGGCTTTAATGATGTTATCATATCGTATCTATCGGCTTATCATCATCATCAGCTTTTTCCATCCGCTACTTGACACTTGGCTTTGAATGAAAACCACGACGGCAGATACCAATTATACACATAATTGGTATGTACAGTCAACGTTCAAAAGTCCAGTAGCATCGTAACGACCGTATTCGCTTGCCGGTATAGTGCGTATTCTGAATGTGTGCGCCATGTTACCATGCACACACTTAAATGTCGTACAATATCAATACCAGAAAGTATAAGCGTGTAGTGGATGCAAGACAAAGATAACGTTATATTGTTTGTCCTCTTCATTCATTATTGCACTGTGTCAATAATAATGCAAAAATTTCACAAGCTACGTAAGATATCTCGTAGCTTCATCGGTAAATAGTTGGCCTCGCATCGACGCTAGTTGAAATGGTCACGGATCGAATCTCAGTTTTGCAAAGTCTTTATCTTAACATTCTTATAAACTCATTTATTTTTTAATGAAATGACTTTTTTAAAGTTTTATTTACTTAAGAATAATATTAATTATATATATATTAAGTAGTATATAGTAATATAGTAATATATTATATATACTACTATATATTATATAATAAAATATATATTAAGTAGGTAATATAATAAAACAACACTTTCAAAATATAAAATATATGTTATATTTATTTTAATGACCTAACAATTAAACAATTGAATTGATTGACGTTAAAATCTTTGATCCATAGATCTATCAAAATAAAAATATTATAGATATCTATTGTGTTACCAATATTTCATATTATTATTGAGGTTAAAGTTTAATTATTCATTTTCTCGAGGAAAAGAGGATTAAAACTTAACCTCAACCTTTAAATATTAAACCTCCTAATCATTGGCCAGCACGTCCCTAGGTAGAAACTACAATGTCCGATTGAAACTAACGAAATATAAATATTATAACAATTAATACTTAGTGTGACACAGAAACATATATTTAATGTAATAATATTGATTAATATTTTGTGTGTATAAATTCAAGATCACCCGGCCCTTGCGCACTAATACATCCCCACATGTTCACACTTATTCTGCCAGATTCGGTGTTTGACACTACGTTATTTTCACTTTATATACTATTATCTTTACGCCATAAATGTAGTCTTCCTGCCATTCGTCTTTATGCCTTTGAGTCAAAAACGGTTTTTTCGCCGGCTTTCGGTGATGTAGTCCCTCGTCATGAAGTGCACGACGAACGGTTACCAATGAGGTGTTTAATTCATCGGCAAAACGTCTTGTCCACCACACACCATGAAACCACACGTTTTATACTCCGCTGCCATGTAACGCCGCTGAGTCTGGTTAATAAGAAGTGGCCTTCCACTTCGTTTACGACTCTGCAAGCCACCTTCTTCCTCGAATCTCTTCACCCGTCGACTTAACAGTATTTCCCTAAAAAAAATTAACAAATTGTAAAAGACAATTTTAACCATTGAAAAAATATGCATCACAATAATATAATTAATTTCTACTTACAGAGAAGCCAGTTTCGTTATAAATTTGAGAAATATTCAGGCCATTCGAATATAGGGCCACAATATTAGCTCTTGATTCGCTATTAATATTTGCTTGCATATTGGACACCTAATTATTATTTTAAATTGAAACAGTTAGCTCACAATCACTCGTAGCTGAATTCACCAACCAACAACATTTTAATATTTTGTTTTTTCCAAGCCAGTAATCATTTTATTTTAAATCTACCCTCACATTCTTTGCTCTGTTTAGAATGTTATGTTTCTAACTAAGTTTTAGTTAGAAACATTCGTAATAATTTATAAATATTTCAAAATTTAAAACATTACAATTTAAAAATGAAGAATCGACGCAGACCCAATGTGGGATGGATTTGATCCTGCAATTTAACAGGTGATCGTAGAATAAAATATATGCACTTGCTAAAACCACTGGGCCACGGCATTGCTTACACGTTGAGACGAAATTAACGATATGAATTTATACAGACAAACAAAGTGTGTGTGTGTGTGTGTGTGAATTGTCTTTATAGAAAAAGGTCACAAGTAACGTTAAGTGTTGACGCTATAGCTGCGTTCGATTGCTACTGGACTTTTGAACGTTACTGTACAAACCGAATCCTTAAAATGATAAATTCAAAAGTTTTTTAACCAATTGGTTTTATTGGATTTATTGGTTTTAATTAAAGATAAATTACAATATAAGGAAAAGAATAGACTCCCAAAATAATCATTACAGTTCAATACACAGCTATGAACACAGATATTTGAATAAGTTCTTAATCTTTCTGTTCTCAATATTTCTATGGCTATGAAGCATAGGCAACGCGAGTAAAATAGAAATCGGTGGCTAGTATTTATAAATCGAAAGAACTACTAGATATTTGGTCTTTCGCCGAATTTAATTGGAAAGCAAGCGTTATTACTACGTTTTTGAGATACTAATTTAATTAATCCCTAAAGATGTTTAAATCTCGTATATGAAAATTTTAATTTTAATAAACAGCTGTAAAAACCCCTAAAACTTGTTCATTAAAATAACACGTAAACATCGCACGTTAAATGTCAATGGCAAGAGATCGGTCGTCTTGGCGTTCATTGAGAGACCTGAGTTCAGCTGTAGACCGATAAAGGCTGATGATGATGACGATAAAACATAACAAAACAATATTTTTTAATTAACAAAATAAATAAAATTTAATTGACAACAAGACATGTTAAAAAATAACAGCAGACTTATAAATTGTTTTATTGTTAAGAGATGAAATAAAATTTATAAATTCAATAAAGCTACCCCACGTTTCAATATATTTCCTTCCATAAGTAATGCGGCACCATAAAAAGTGAGCAGCTGTGTATGTTTCGAACTTTTATTCAAATACTTTTGCAGGCTCAAATGTGCATTTCTTCCACAAATAAAAATACTTTTTAGGACAGCCCATTATACAATTACTAACTCCTTTTCCTATACTTATATTTAAGTACCTCTTTTATTTTCTCCCCTTTATCCTTTTGTAGATACTATACGTATATGAACTACTCACAGCTTTTAAGGATTAAAAAAGCTAATTGAAAACCTGTCATAAACCTCTTGTATCGGTAGTGTGGTCGGGGCTACACCGCTCATGAATAAAATAGTTTCGCTGTGATAATATGGACGTAATTTCATTGCCGACTTAAGCTATCTAGCGGGAACAGGGAGACGCTGTTCTATAAGATAACCTTTTATCCCTGTAAGTCCATAGACCATCACGGAACATTACAATATAGCTTATTTAGCATAATGTATTTTAAGATGACATAGAAGCTTTAGTGGCTACAAAACTATATGAAACTAAAATAGACGAAGTATTAAAAAACAAACTTTTAATGCCCTTGTGATCACAAAATTAAAAGGAAGGCAGCTTAGCAAACAACGAAAGAAGCGGCCGTAAATTTTAGGATAATATTATAAATTGAAATGTCTTAATAGGTAAAAATTATAATTTAATGATATATTTTTTTAGAGATAAACCTTCTACAGGTTTATCTCAAAATAATTTTATACGTTGTCATTTTTTTAACAAAACCAGCATACTTTAGCAATCAATTCAATCAAATTAAGGGGTAAGAATTCATTTTTAGAAGAAAAGAATCGTTTATTAAAAAATCCCAAAAGAATAGAATTAAAAAAGCGAAAAATTTCGTAAAAACAGTGTTTTCACCAAGCGCTGGCACGGCAAGGGGTCGACTGTCAAACCCTGGGCCCGATAAAGCTAAACTTCTTTTGAACAGTTATTTTGTTCCACATAAAGGCTCCCTTTGTACCACATCATTCTTTTGATTTTTCTAATATGTTGTAAAGCTTCGTATTTATTTTGGATATAGGCTTTGAAGTGAAACTAAATAAAAGTCGCAATTTTTTTACGAAACCAATAATATTATTCTTGTGTGTTCGCAGCATAAATTATTAATATATTTTTGTGACATATTCTTGTTGTGTTTCATAACTTCTAAGTTCCAGGAAAACAGCGGTCTAAATAATAAAAATATTAATTTGAAAAGCAAATGCCTTATACGCCTCGCCTTGGCGTTGGCTTTCACTGTCGGAGACCTTTGTTCAGCAGTAGACTGTTAAGGCTGATGATGATGACGGTGATGATTCCATGTATTATCATTCAAATTATATCTGTGTGCAAAATTTCATTTTAATATTTCAAAATTCACTTGAGAAATTTAATATTAACATATTATTTTCTTATTTTTTTATTGGTTACGTTATGTTAGTTTTTTTTTTTTATATGAAGACAATAATTTCCCAAACTTCCAAATTATAAACTATTTTTACAATAGATAGGTCAACCACTCGACCAGCTTGCCCTCGAGGATGATAATACCGGGTGTATTTGGAACGCTTTGAATGATTTAAGCCTAATAATATACTATTTATATACTTTGTAAAGCAGATATTCATTTATCTCAGAAACGTTTTTTTAAGAAAATTTTAGCACTTATGTATTTTGCATGCCCGCGATGTATGCTTACACGCTATGAATTCACGCCGACCGCGAACGCGCGCGGTGCGGGAGTTTGTTCACCTCTAGCGACGAGGCTGCGGTCAGCTGTTACATTACTGTATTATTCAATAAACTATTATTTTTAAGCATTGTCATCAAATACCTGTATCATTATGTTCACCAAACCGGATTATACAAAAAAAGTTAAAAAAGAAAACCAATATATATATATATATATATATATATATATATATATATATATATATATATATATATATATATATAATAATATATATATAATTTTGCGTTTTTTTACTTCTATCGTATCAGGCCACGCCTACTCTATCATACCTCTTCGTTTCACAAATACACCGTGTATAATCATGGACACATACATTGCAAATTCCTATAAGCCCTTCGGTGCCATCAAATATCGTTCTCATGCGGAGAATAATAATTTCCACCAGATTTGTGCACGTGGGATAAGAAGATAAGTAATCGAAGAATTATTAATGACGCCAATCACATAATGGCATGTTATCAATATAATTTCACACAGAAAAAATTCGCAAGTTTTAAAGACGCTCAATAAATCGAAACAATTAGACGCGTCTTAAGCATTCGGAATTAAATTAATGTGTGTTTAAATGTTATAAGGTAAGTAAATATTTTAATAGACTTTTAATATAAGATTGATGAAGTAATATGTGTGATAATAAAGATGATTTAGTTTCGTCTTCATTTAAATACTTTTTAACCGCAGTATTTATTTTTATAGTTAAATATATTATGGTAATAAATTGTGTCTTCTTAACCACACAAGTTACAATACTATCCATTGTTGTGGTAGCAGCCATATTTTAAGAAAATAAACATCGTATTTCACAGTTTCATTTAAATTGTTCAATTGCAGTGCATCTTCAACGGTTGACATTTTGTGTTTAACTTTCGAATGCTATCGCATCACTTTAGCGGTGTGTTTATTATTTTTATAAGTAATGTGTGATAAGCATAAGTTGTTTTGTTCGATGATGAGTGAGTAAACAATCGTTAATAACTTTTAACACACTTGCTCAACATTATGTAACAGATTAGCTCTAAAACTATCAAGAACAAACGATGAAAAATGCACTGACACTTAAAATAATTTATTTGATTTAAAGTTTATACAAACCAGCAATTGTGTACCATCAATACAAATTAGTTAATTCGAAATGTTACTCTTTGATAATTTTTCATAGAATTTATTTTAGGTTCTCTCCATTTTTGCCAATAAGTTACATTATTTTCCTTTCTCTCTTCTCTTTTTTGTGATATTCATTTCTTTCTTATTCCTTTCATCTAACAGATACTATGTCCACATTTCCTTTATTTTTTCCTTTCCTTTGTAGCCGACTGTATGGTTTATGTTAGATGAATATGCAAACTGACAGACGTGCCACCTAGTTCATTCGACTCATTTGTGTGTTACCTATCTTGATACATTGGATGTAAAGCATCGATGCCAGTCATTACACTCTCTTGCCTCAGAAATGCAGCAAAGCTGTTTTACGAAAGAAGCAAGCATGATGATGGTACCCATGCACCGGTAAACTACCACTGCTGCACTAATCTAACAATTGGTATTATAGTGACAGGACTATACGTGCTCAAATATTAACTATAACTATATTTAGCTTTTTATTATTTCCAGAATGTCTACTGAGACGCGTCAACGGTTAAATAATAATAGTAATAATAAATTAAATAAAGATGTGTCAGAAGATACTGAAAATAAACCTAAATATTGGGACCCTTTGACAGATGGATTAAAATGGGTAGAAAATTATGCGGACTCAATAGAAAAATTCTTCAATAGGTTACCAGACTTCATAGGCACTATCGTTGCAACATTCGCTGTATTCACACTGGGATCCACATTAAGAGGTTAGTATCGTTAATTTATAATTCACTATTTGAGACTTATACATAACTAATAAGGATTAGGAGTTTTTTTTTTTGCTCGATTATTATGGGTAATTTGCCTTGTTCAAGAAACTTAACATGTTAAACGTTTAAAAATAAATTGTTGATATAGATGATGCTGTATCACGAGTTTGAAATGAAAATAACAAAATAAATTTTGGAATGGTATATAAACGACAAAAAAAACATATGCTAAATATATTAAAAACCGTGATAATAAATGGAACTACTGATATGACGCTCATTGCAAATAGTCACTGATAAACTCGGTAAAAGTAACAGTACTATTTTATATTCACCTAGTCCATTGGTACTTTACTTTCCATCTATTCATACAAGCTCATCAATACTAGAACCTAATGTAATCAAATAGATGCATGTACATTGAGTTTTTGTCCTAGTTAGGTTTAGCATGTTGTAGTTACCTCGGTGAATGTATGCATGTTTAAATGGTTCTCGTGAATACGGTACGTGACTATTTGCACCTACATCAATACGGTACAGGACAATCATTTGATTTTGTTATCATCAGACAGGTGTTATTTCTAATTAAAATTATCAGTCATATCTTATCTTAGGATAAAGATTTTTACATTTTATTAGTAGATTTTGATTTTCTGCTATTTACATTGTAATTGTTATTTAAAATGTTGCTTTAACTATGGTTATAAACTTAAGTTTTAATTTAACAGCTTCCTCCAAATATTTCATTTTAATTACCACCCAAACCTATTTAAAATAAACTATATACTATATCAAAATACTACCCATTAACTTGTAATTTACAATATTTTCTTTCTTTTACTTTGAATATATCTTAAATAGTAACGAATCGTGTATCTATTTCCCTTTTCGACCCTTTGGGTCGGCCCAACTCCTCCCTTAAACCAATTTGAATGTATCCCACTGCCTTTGATACAACCCTTATTAAACCAAAATAGGGAACAACTATTGGCTTGTTTAGGTATTTATAGTTCTCAAACCCAAAACCTGCACTGATTTCTTACAACTTGTTGCCTGTAATTTCTTACTCTTACATCTTTTTGATACGTTTATATATATATATACACACACACACACACACACGCGCGCACACACATCATCAAAGAAGTTCTTTAATTAGATCTTACTTATAAGATACATATAAAGACTTTAAGGCAACTTTTCCAAAGGCGGCCGAGATCTCGTTTAAAATTAAGTTTCACGCGCAGCGGAACGGGATATCTACGAGCTTATATGAGAGCTCGATCGTTTAGGAGATTTGGCTTGGGATCTGAACAGATAAAAGTCGCTTATCAAGTTTGTCTTTTATGCTTAAGAAAATAGACGGACAATAAGTATGATAGAGCACGAGAAGAAATATTTGAAATGATTTGACTTCAGTTTTTTTTTATTAATACACATATTGACGTGGTGTCCTTCATCCCTTATATTATGTCCCACTTTTGGACCATTGGTTGGTTCATTGGTGAACTTCACACACCTCCGAAGATTATAAATCTTATCAGACGATGATTTCAACGGAAAATCTTAAAAAAGCCTATTTGCGGGAACGGCTAGGATTGAACCCAGATCTCTCACCCATAGTATATCGTCGCTCAGCATGTGGTGAAATCAGTGTCATTATGTGAATAAATGAACGATAAAATAGCAATATATTTTTTAAATATTATATTTTAAAGTAAATTCAAATTTTAAAATCTCAAATCAGTGAAAAACACAGCAAATAATTTAAATTAAATAATAAAAAATGCTTATTTATATTTCCGTCCAGCTTTTTATAAGCTTTGTTTCTAATTAGTTGGAATAAATAACTCTTCCAAGATCCTTGTACTGGCTTCGTCTCGGGCTCCATCAATTTTGTACGAGTACATTAAATATTCAAGGAATTCCAAAAATGTTTCGACGACAGTAATTACGTTTATACCAGGCACCAGTTATTCCAACATCATCATCATCTTCAAGAACCCTAAATCCTCGCCTTATTCTAATCGCAAGAACAATGGGACTTAACTAAAAGCTTAGACAAAGTAACATCGTTTCGTAGCGGAAAGATACCGAAATTTGTCATCGTCTCTGAGTTATCGATACTGATTTCCTAGCCAATAAGATATTGACAATAGCGATCTGTAACCAATCGACAGTTTGTGATTTTGTTACGATAACGATTGACCACGTGATTTAGCGTGACTTATGTCAATCCCGTACATTTTATTATTTTTGAACTTTGTTATCGTTTTTTTAATGTTACTTTGTGTAAGCCCCTGATATGATTCTGTATAAAATAGAGAAGCTTGACCGACGAAGATAAGATCCATAATATTACTGTGCTTTATAATATTGCAGTGAAATTAAACTTTCATGCGAAATTCAGACTTCATTCTAGATAAGTTTACAGGGGAAATGTTAGAAATGTTCAAGAAAAATATATTTTCTTAAGGACATAATATTAGGTTAATAGTTTATTCCAACTCATTAATAAAGTGCTCTTTCTAACTGATATTATAAAAGTAATAATGTGCTTATATTTTGTCAAAAAAATTAAAACAATAGATAACTTGACCATAATAATATAATTTTTTCACAAAAGTCGTTTCACCTTTTATGCGACGATATTAATAAATGTTATTTATGGACTTTAATAAGATAATATGCAATATCATTATAGTTAATGGAAGAAGACGAAGAGACCTAAGACTCTTATCGTATCGGCAATCTGATCTACAAAAAATAGCTAACGTAGACTTAAAAAAAATGATGTATCTCGAATGCACTTTTTGGATGAAATAGCAATTGTTAGACAAAAACATACATTACAGACAAGGTTATCTTATTTATTTATAAACATTATGCTCGAGTTTTAACCTTTCCTTAAACTTTAACCGCTGATTCATGTTAAAAATGTTTTTGTTACACCTAACCTAGTGGACAATATCGTTAAAAATATGTTGTCAATACTCCCAAACCTTGTCGTCGGCCATATTGCTTACCTGGCGCTCTAAATGCAGTAAGTAATGTTATTACGTACTTTGATAACCTGGTAATTGGTCCTATAACGATGTTAGCGGGTAGGTGTACGATATTAGTACATACTAGTCCTACTCAATCGTCCACATTTCGTCCGTTAGAAAATACGTGATGTCTGGCAGCTCTGGGATCTCGCACCATAAAATACGAATGTCATTAACACGACGGCTCGAGAAACAACGAGTTTATTAATAAAAATGTTTAGTAGCGTAATCCTTATCGTAGGCCAAAGGTGACGAAATTGATGTGTATGTTTACAAACATTGTAAAAGAGACACAAGACATTTTTATAGTATATTTTAAAACCAATAGTACCCACTGTTCGTATAGATTTATTTATTTAAAAACTAGGTCCTTGAATTTGCTTGCTCATAACAAATTCAACGTTGATTAAAATAAAAATAAAATAGATTTTTCATCATCATCATGTCAGCCAACCAACGCCCACTGCTGGGTATAGGCTTCCTTAGAGCATTATGTTTCTAAAAACTGTTTCGCAAATCAAAATTATATATTATTTTGATAACGGTAAAAAATATTATAGGTTAATTTTAAAAGATAGACATAGTGGTCTTTTTAAAACAATAACTAAAATAGTAGACATTATTTATTATATAACTTTAACCGTCTACGCAGCACACGCAACGAAAGCTCTGAAAATAAACATTTTTCTTTGATGCTCTGCCCATTTGGATAAATATTATAACCTTCCTTGATAAGCGGTCTCTTCATCGAACAATTAGCAGTTCCTGAGATTACCATGCTCAACTAAACAAACAAACGAATTATTTAGGTTTATAATATTAAAATAGAATATATTATACTGTTACTAAAACCGAAACTAACTTAGTTAATAGAATCAGGCGTTACTTTGCGGAAATCCATTTTAAAAATATATAATTTAATATCTTTTTCGAAACTAACTTATTTAGATTTCGGTTTGTTAGGACTTTAGGGTTATATTAAAAACGGTTAACTTAAATATAAATAGATAAAAAGCAAAAATTTATAGTGTAATTTAAATATATTTTTAAAATTATGAAAGTGCACCACAATATTCCGGATTTTCGTTGGTATCGTATACCTTTATAAAGTCAAATTATTACAATATAACTTTTCATCTATAATAATGATCAAGACAACACCTTTAAGGGCATTGCGAGTGCCAGCGTACGCTTTACAGCTGTACCTAATCACTGCAGATACGCTATCACAATTATTGATAGTTCTTGTAATCGAAGGGTGAAGGAACTCACTGTGATTAAGTGAATCATTTCGTACTTTACAATACAAACAATGTAACCTATGGTACAAAAAATGTTTTTAATTCACAATAATTAGAACAAAAAAGTATAAAATAAATATTTAAAAAAAAATAAACATGTTATTATATAATGTTATATTATCTATACTAATATTATAAGGAGGAAAGATTTGATTGTTTGTTTGAATTGAATAGGCTCCGAAACTACTTGACCGATTAAAAAAAATTCTTTCACTATTGTTCCGCACCACAGAACAACCACTCCCAACGTCGGGACAGTACGAAGAGGTGAGGTTCCCATCCTCACCCCTTGCTCCCTGCTCTTTTGTCCCCTCTTCTCCTAAGAGGGATACAAAGAGCCCTCGCGGCTCAATTCGCTTCGCCCAAGGTGTTGGGGTCACCCTGGGCTACTGTGCCCCACCGCCCCGACAAGGCCTGAACCATGGTGGGGAAGCTATACTATTCCCGGTGAACATAGGCTATATTAAATTTATAAAAAGTTAGGGACCCATTTTAAATCTAAGGGTTTACCTCAAAGCAAAGGGTAAGCCTCGGCTATCAGCATGGTACTTCCTCTTACAAAATCTCCTTCGTTATGAAATATAGCTTTGTTGTCTCAAAATGTATTTTAACTTATAGCTCTGTGTAAGCGAATGGCCAAAATGGCTCAATCTAGACATAAAATGTAGATGAATCTTAGATGGGTATCAACTTTTATATGATGTTCCACTGCTGGGCACGAGTCTTCTCCCCCAAATCAGGCGAGAAGGGTAATGAGCTATTCACCGATACGCTGGCACAATGCGGTATCGTGAACTTCACATACATTCAAAGACTTTCAATCTCATCTTGCAAGCAGGTTTCCTCGTGATGTTTTCTTTCATTGGTGAGCGAGCGATCTGTCTCGTGCTTAGGGTGCACTTACAAATTTTGAAAAACTCATTTCAAAGCACTGGGGTGGTGAGAATCGGACCCGAAACCTTTTCCAGAAGACCATCGTCGCTTATCAATCTTAAACGCTTGAATAAAACTTTACTCCATGAAATTATCTCAGCGCAGAAAAACAAGGCGGCTATAACGGGGCGCCCGAAAAAAAATTTTATGTTCATATTATATTTATACCATCATCATCAGCTTTTATCCACGGCTGAACATGGGCCTGTATATATTAATATACTATATATTAATATAATATATGACAACGTCGTGCCATTTTCCGTCGCGGCATTCAAGTATTTATTACCAACGCCTTATTTCACGCCATATTTTAATGCTGATTTCGTCTTGATCGCTATTCTTGTATGTCTAGTAACTTAATACCGTTGCATTATACCTTTTAAGCTGTTTGTCTGGTACGGTGTAGAAGTAAAGCCCCTTGTGGGATCCCTTTGTACGATAACAATTGCCGATTAACACGGTCGTGCGTGAAGACATGCGAATACACAAGGTCATTGGCAAATTATCGGTGACCTTAGACTTGTAATGACGGTTATCTGGACACTCGGTAATCACATATTTAATTATTTAGATAAGCGTTACAAGACTTTGGTCATGTGACTCATACTTACAGGTGGGAGATTGCTCGTGTCGCGTCTTCACGAGTACCACCATAAGAGAAACAGCTTTGCTGTGTTTTCTAAGTGAGGGCAAAAAATGCAGGCAGTACTGAATGGATTTTAATGAAATTTTACAATAATTATTATATATTAGCTTATACATCAGAATAACATATTATATGCTATAATTTATCCCCGTACTTCCACAGGTATGGTAAGTACGCGAGTGAGACCACGGGGCGTTGTTAGTATTCAATAAAATCTCTCTGTAGGTTTATAGTTTTGTGTGCAGTATTAAGTAGAGTTCTTATTCATGTATATAATAAGTAAAATAAGGTACAATTTGTAAGTCGATAACCATAACTATGAAACTTTCCTGTGAAAAACCTTTCCGAGGAAATCTATGTAATAAGAGGGAAAGCCCGATGATGCGTGAAGTTAGCCAGCCACATTGGGCCCCTCTCGCCACGCTTGCCTTCTTTAACCCTGCCCAGCTGTGGGTCGTAAAAATAAGTAGAAAACACCAATATTTGAGTTTAGTCTGATTTATGTAGAAAACACATGTGTAAGCGATAGTGTTAGCAATTGTAAACTTTCAATATATAGTAAGTTTTTTAAATCTTTTTACTGTTTTGTTTTCACACGATTTTTACTTGCTTCACCTGTGCGTAGCTTTTGGCGCGATTTTGGCCCGTTTCAAATAGCCAGATTTTGTTGAAACTTTGTAGATCTATCAAGGACCAATGACAATAAACTAATTCGCTAAGATAATTCCATTTTTCATTTTACAAAAGCGTGTTTTTTAGTTTTATTAAAATATCTTGTTCTTTGATTTACGCTTAATCAACTTGCCCGTTTCCAATAAAATTTGGACAGTTTATAATTTATATCATAAGGAAGTATATCTGCTATTAAAAAATTACTATGAGTACGGCTGTATATTTAAAATAAAGTGGGAAAAACTGCGGGCGACAGCTAGCACATAAGTTATGCATTGATAACTAATATACAAGACTTCGATAAAGTCATTGACATCTTGTATATTAATTAAGTATTAAGCCTCTTATCACTAGGCCATTATTTCACATTTTCTATACATTTGATTGATAATCGAAGATAATATAATCTCTTGCGTCACTGCGAATGATAACTTAAATAACAAAGAAAAATATTGACTAGTTTAAATATATAATGATAACTAATGTTTACGTGATGCAAGTGATGTTGTGTGTAAGTGCAAGTCGTAGGGTGCATTTCTATTGAAGTGGCGCACGGAATTCCGGGAACGGACGGTGAATTCGCTAATCCCGGTGCTCGAAGTCTCCGTTCCAAATCAGTGGAAACAGTGATTGGCAAATTCACGGCCCGCTCTGATCCATTCTGTCAAGTTTTATATAATTTAAACTTCCTATATCATTAATGACAAGCATCATTATAATGAAACGGATTTTATCAAGGATTGATAAGTTTTTTTATAAGCCCGATGTTTCGGATACTTTACAGCAACCATGGTCACGGGAGGACTCCTCTTAAACTAAATAAACCGCGAGAAAATCCGTAAAAGTTGTTTCATTATAATGAGTGAAATTCACGTAATCATAAGAAGACAATCATCATTTTTAAAACCAAACATTTAAAAAATGTTTAGTTTTATAGTTTTCATAATAATAATTGTAATTTGTATAGTTTGTGTTGCGTCGTAATCCATACATAGTTGCTAATATATTTTGACACCGCATCAGTTGTTAAAACATAAAACACATTAATTGCATATTTTGATGGATAGTCCGCCTGGCAACATCGCGGATATTGTCGCACTATCGGGGATTAATTAGAATAAAACGATACGCTATCAGCATTCATATTACTCCATTGAACGTTATTAATTATATTGTGAATGTTAAATCACATTTTATGCTTTTATGGTACGACGTGTTCCCCGCGGTTTTTCCAACTTCAACTAATTCAATTTAATTAATAAAGAATTTTAAGGCATATTGAATAACTTGACGTCACGAAAGCCATCAATTATTAAAAATCGTCGTATCGTTAAGCTTCGACCTGTAATAATAGCTGCTGCTAGTGAATCGTATCCAAAATATCGGATTTATAAAAATAATTTATACATGAAAAAAGCTTCTTCCCTTAAATAATCTTCATGAGGCTATTAAAAAGAAGTCCTTTTTTTAAAACTGCAAAGCACTGCAGCTTTATTATCTTGGTTTAGATGTTTTAATGATTAATACATTTATCACAGATTTTTTATTAAAGTTTCAATTCAGGTTGCGTTTTTCGTGCTATGTTTGATTCGAATTTTTTACCTTATAAACTAAGTTAAAAAACTCGAATTTGAAAAAGTTGGTTAAAATTTGTAATCAAAGTCAAAGTCAATTTTTTTTATTCAAAATCGTACAATCAAAGTATCTTTTTGAAAGTCAATTGAGTCTACCACCGGTTCCAAAGCAAGCCCACTGAGAAGAACCGGCGAAACAAACTCAGTGGAACTAATCTTTTCATATTTTCTTACAAAAAAAAATGAAATACATAATACTTTATTAGTATAGTGAAAAACTCTGCTGGGTTGCTCTTTTTAAAATATAAAATATTTAAAAATATTGCACACTAGCCTAAGATTAATGAGTAGGTAAATTTAGACCCTGCAGCATCCAAAACAAACCAGAGGAAGTTAATAAAAGAAAAGAAAATCAGATAGGTAGAAATCGCATAACACGACCAGCCACCACAGCAGCACCTCCACACAGGCCAGGACGCGTGAGCCAGCATCGACCTTTTCCACATATTAGAGGGAAGTGGAAGACCCATCCCACAACGCCACCACTGCAATAACTTTAAATTAAAATATTGGCATGCAATGTTGTTTTTTAAAGGATTTTAATTAAAGTTTCTTCGAAATGTTGTAAACTTTATTCCTATGTTCGTATAATTAACTCAAGTTTTTTTTACCTGCATGTGTATCTATTTTATTTTACTTTAATGAAATTAATGAATTGATTGAAACTGAACATGAATTAATTTTTACTGTGACATATTATAATTTTTTTATCTTTTAATTGATTTAATTGAATGACACACACGTTACGAAATTACACAATAAAGCGAACCCTTGTGTGTATTTTTATGAAGATATTTTTTAAGTAAAATAAAGACGAAGTGTTTGTTTGTTTAGACGCTATAAAATATGCTTGTACCTAATTTATTTCTCGATCTTACCTCGAGTTTATTTTCAGACCATAACTAGACTCAAAGGAAACCTGTTTTGTTGGCAATTTGAATGAAACAAGCAAAAGTTATGCAAACTAAAATACTAGAAATCTTAATTAACTCACGACTACCCTGAGAAATTCTTCAAAGCTGCTTTAGTCATCTTTAGATTTGTTTTCAATAAATGTTTATAAGAAAATTGTTTTGAAGCTTACTTAATGTTTATTTTCAAAATTGAACTAGTTTTACGCATAAATCGTATTAATCTACACTTTTATTCTAAAACTGAACCCTTTTTAAAAGGGATACAAAGAGCCCCTTGGCTAATCCAAGCTTCGTCCAAGGGGCTGGACTCATCCTAGGCTACTGGCTAGGCTAGCAATATCGGTAAAAATGTAAATTTTGTGTAATATAATTTCTCAAAAAGTAGCCGGCGGTATCCGGACAAGCCACAATCCTGATTTAAGTGGCCCCTAAAAAATCCATTTTTAATGTACATTTATTTGTGGAATAAACGAACTGGATTATCACCATTTCGTCCATATTTTTGACCTCACAAGCCTTAAATATATCCCGCATTTCACCTATAGACAACATGGCCACACAATTAAAAAGAAAAACCTTAAATTCCAGGAGAATGGGTGGTGATTCTCGTGTCAGCGTTGAAGCAGATCTCCGGGCATACGCAGAGCGAGCGCAACATGACCACGGAGGAGATATACAAACTGCTGACCCTGGAGAACCTCAAGCTGGAGCACTTCGCGGTCATATTCATATCAGCGCACGTGGTTTCATATTCCATGTACTTCCTCATCGGTGGATTCTTACATGTGAGTACGATTTAAATAATTACTTCCAAAGGCATGAGCGTTTTTAATGGAGTGATAATGATCTGAAAAGAGAGGAGTGAGATTTGAAAAGACATGGAGAAGAACAATGGTTCTTATCCAGGTATTTCTTTTGTTCTACAAGTAAATGACCAAACTAACACACATTGCACATTAGCTTATAAAATCTATATTTTACTAGAAAATAAACATAAATTTGCTTGATGTCAGCGGCACAGAATCGGTCGTTGTGGACATCCTTAGGGATAAATTGTATTCAGGAGTGGACTAGTTTTCGGCTGACAAAAAAATAAGAAAACATACCTACTTAAGTACATAACAGGATTTATATAAAATGCAATTCATGGAGAATATCTATTTAATTATCGAAGAAAAATATTGGATAAAAGTAAATATATGCAATGGCACCATCATCAACCTTTTTCTGTTCACTCCTGAAGGCCTCCCTCAATAAACTCCAAGGCCACCGCAATAGCATACCTACTTATGATTGCATACTGTTTACAGTGGTATTTCTACATACGTAGAAGACACTTGGCCCACGAGTGGAAGATCCAGCCCGACAAGTGGATCACGCCGGAGCTAGAACGCCACGAGATCATGTTAGGCACCTTCTCACTCTTCGTGACTGGCTCCTTCTCGGCTCTGCTGGCGTGCTACATCTACAACGGGAACCCCTCCACCGTCTACTACCAGTTCGACGAGTACGGCTGGTGGTGGTTCTTCCTGCAGTTTCCCCTTCTCTTCATATACAAGGTTAGTATTTATCCCAGTTAGCCTTAGGTAGGTAGCATTTTAACAATTTTACCAACAAGGAAGATGGGTTTTTCGTTTTGGTAACGACATTCAAGCTACTTTTATAGTGATGATTTGGCTAAATTTTTAAGTATACAACCTCATTTTTTACTACTACCAATATAGCTTTGCTGTTTTGAAATAGTAGTACAGAGAGTAGTAATAAATAAATAAAATCATAAATTTTTAGGTACTATGGCCCATACATATACATAAGTATGGTATAATTTTTTCAAATAACGTTAGTAAACTTCCTAGCTTTGTAAAAGCTTAAAAGCTATCATACAACTTACAAGAAACGAAAGGTATTATTTCGCTTCTCAGAATATATTTATCAGGTATTAAAGATTTTCTTACAAACTTGTTGAGGTATGAACACTTCAAGGATTTTCTATGAACATTAGTTTTCTAAAATCCTTGACCCTTAGGTTCCTTAGCAGCATACAATATTAACATTTACAATGAACTGCTACCGATAAATAATTAAGTAATAGTTCACAATAACATAGAGGTCCTTTATTAAATGAATTTGATTTTAATTAGAAGCTAATTGAAATAACAATTTTATTTATTACTTAACTCGATTGACTATTAGCTATTTTAATGGGATTTCATTTTGTTCCCTTTTATTATATGACATGCCAATGTTACTATTACCCATTTTATATTATAATTTTTATTATATTTTAACTTACATTCAATGATATTTCAATGTGATTTAATGACGTTTTTCAATTTAATAATTTTAATTCGTGTTAATTATGTTGTCTATTCAATATTAATTATAATTTCAATTGTAATATGCTATATGTATAATATATTATGAATAACAATGCTGTATACACCTTTAAAGGTATGCAATTATGGGCTCATGATGACGATTTTTAATATGTTATTTTTTCTTTTAAATTATTCAAATTGTATAACAGCTGGTATATCAAATAATTAATCACGATATCGAATTAATTGATCTATTTTATGGATATATCATTATTTATATCGCAAAGGACAATAAATAACAGTGGTTTAACATTAGTCCGTCACAAATGAAGTTAATGTATATCGGTGGCATAACAATACGAACACCCATTATCCTGTTTGTAAAGGACTAAAGGAGATTACGCGCCCGCTGTATTGAATTAATAATAAACGCCTGGAACATTCGATACAGTGAGACCATTATGCATTCACAATCTCGGAGATTACAGAAAAAAGAGAAGCCCCGGATGAAAAGCGTTTAGAGATCGATATAAATTGGTTGAGACTGGTTATGTTATAACTATACATTTACTTGTGCGGATATTACAAATTTAATTTTGACGACCCCTGTGGCTCAATGGTTAGGATGTAGGTGCTTAAACCCGGCGGCAGCGGGATCGAATCTCGCCAGGTAACAAAAAAGTTTGTGTGTTCCTGGGTCATGGATGTGTATTAAATATAATATGTATTAATATAAAAATTATTAAATTTTAATTTTCATGTAAAAGTTTTTTTTTTTAATATTTCCGTTGTCTTGTACTCGTAATACAAGTTCTTCGGAAACTTTCCACCGGAGCAGATTGACATGATGTGAAAAGCGTCCATAGATCAGCTATCTCGTTCATTCGTGACGAATGTCAAAAACAATTGCCTGTCAGTACTTTAAGTCTAGGATAGAAAACCCATGAATGTGTCGCCGAGTCTTGTCTCAGATGAACGCGAGACGATTCTGATTTGAAGTCGGCTACGTTCAATCTCTGACTATTTGTTAAATTTGTGCCAGTTTGTATGCTGTTGTAACACCTTGGTGTTCCACAGGACTATACCACGTACTTGATGCACCGGCTGTACCACTCGCGGTTCCTGTACAAGCACTTCCACAAGCTCCACCACAAGTACAAGCAGCCGACTGCCTTCTCGGTGACCGCCATACACCCCGTCGAGATCTTGCATATACAGATGACGATGGCTCTGCCGCTGTTCACCGTCAACGTACATTGGTGTAAGTTTTTTATGAAGTTAATTTTGTATGAAGTTAAATATCATACAATGTGCGCTTTTCTGATTTTCAGTGTAAAGCAAAGGCCACAAACAAAAATAAAAAGTTATAATCTACGAAAAACTCATACGTGCAAGACATAAATACAAATAACACAAAAATATGTACGTAAATACAAACAAGTCTGTCTTCAATAATAAACCCTTCCATGTTTCCCTTACTTTTAGCTCAGTCATAGACCGACTAAAAATTTATTTTCTTTTTTCTGCTTTCATAAAAGAGTTATTAATCAATTATATAATTTCGTAAATAATTTATTAATCAAGTTATTTCTATCGTATTTGTGAAACGTAGTAAAAACTTATTCGTCAAACACATCATACATGTAATCTATCGGGTGAAGCTACGGAAAATAACTACTTTTCCGTAGCTTCACCCGCGTTTGATTTTCAAATGCTTTAATGGCCTAATTATGACTTTATAAACAGGTTTATACCGGTGAGGGAATATTCAAAATTTAATGACTAGTTTTAGAGATTATCTAAATGAAAATGTATACTGCCTTTTTATTATTTAAATAATTACTCGTAGTAATATAGGTAGCTAGCTAAGAATATCTTCTCAAAGTTACCAATACAATTTATTATCAACATTTAATAAACGGTTTAAATGCTATGATATATAATACAGATTTTTTTCAATCATAATCTTTACTTTCCGCTTTGACGTAACCGGTAACAAAAAAGAATCAACACAAGATTACCAAAATGCCAGTAAAAAAATCGCCACAAAACATCTAAATGTACAATTCCACGAGCAAAAAAGGCGCGATAAGATGTCAAAAATACTTTAATGTAGCCTTATTCATTCTAATGGTATTAAATAAGATGGGTATCTATCAAATTAAGTCTTCTTTAAGGAGCACGAAGGCTTGAAAGATGTGAAATTAAGGAAATTGATAGAAGCTAGATTTTTTAAAACATCTTGGTATATTTATAAATGACTTCAAGGAAGGAGACGTTTCTCAATTCGACCGTATTTATGTTTTTTATGTTTGTTCATCTATTCCTGCGTCCATGTTATTTGAAATTTTAAAATGTTTTTGGTTTGGTTTTGTCTGTTATTATATTGCAAGTTTATTTCATAATTCATATTAGCTCATGTACCTAAGAAAATAAAGAAATAAAAACTCCGTGCTGGATAGCATTAACGGCAAAAGTCAACAGTCATTCATACATTCGTACAAAGAAAATACATTGTTGGAATATTGTATGCTTTGATATTTGTATTATTGTCGTCAGTTCCATTCTTCGCGGTCGCCATGTACAACTACTACCACGGCATCATCGACCACTCCGGCATCAACTTCCAGACCCAGTGGTGGCAGCCTTGGCAACCGCCAGCGGTGTTCCATGACCTGCATCACCAGTTCTTCCATTGCAACTTCGGATTCAACATGTCTCTTTGGGATAAGGTAACATATATTCGTATTTTTATTCATAAAACTCTTTGGTAACCTCTAGAAAAAATGTATGGAAATTAATATGTGCCTTAACCCGTGTCGTAAAAACGAGATACTTAAATTACCACAAAATTTTAAATTTCTTTCAATGGTAAGACCGCGCAATTGCTATATAGCTAAAGTACAAAAAATTAGAGCGACGATGGCCCAGTGGTGGGTGGACTCGGCCTCTTATGCGAGAGGTTCCGGGTTCGATCCTGACTTGTCGGTGCTTGCCTTGAAATGGGTTTTCTAAATTTCTAAGTGCACCCCAAACACGAGCACGCACCGGTGAAGGAAAACATCGTGAGGAAACCTGCATGCCTGAATGCATGCATGAAAGTGTGTGAAGTTCACCAACCCGCATTGAGCCAGCGCATCAGTGAACTATGGCCCATTACCCTCCTTGCCTGATTTCAAGGAGGAGACCCCCGCCCAGCAGTGGGACCTACAAGGGTTGATTCTTTACTTTTACTTTTTTACAAAAAAATATAATAATAATAAATAGTAAAAATAATTAATTTTTAATTGCAGTTACACGGCACCATGAGAAAAGAAACGTGCGTCTACACAGAGGACACATTCCATGGAGAAGCCCCATCAATAGATTCTTCAGAAGGAAAGAAAATCATTGAGACAAACCCCGATATCAAAGAGTTCATAGAAAAAAATAAAGGAGAATTGAATTCTAAGAATTAATAATTAAATACGCTTAATTCGATATTAAACCATTTTGTCTCAACGATCTAACTCTAGAATTGAATTATTATAATAAGAAGTTAAAGATGTAAAGATTAAAAAATAATTGATATGTTGAGCAATTTAATGTTCAAAAATCCATATTCAAATATTTCGACTTCCTTTCCATTTCCTTTTTTACAACAAGAGTTTTGTTTCCACAACTCTTATTGTGAAAATAAAATAGTAGTTAAAAATAAGTAGACATAAATATTTAAATATATTTATATCTAACTTATGTAATTTATAATGGACCTACCATTTCTTATAAATTAAGGGGACTTAATTTGCCTTGAGAAAGTTGGAGTATAATAATTATAATTTAAAATTACCTTAATGATATTTTGTATTATATGTCCGATGTCCATTTCTAAACAACATAAACGAACTGAACCAGTTTTAAGAGATGTTAAAGTAACACACAAACTTTCGGTTTTATAATATTTTTTATATTATACTGAAACAATGGTCATAAAAAATTGTATTACGTGACAAGAAGAAATTACAAGAGTACTTATGGCAATTAAAGTATGTTTGCTTATAGTGATAAAACAGTATATGCAATGTACTAATGATATTTACGTACCTACGTAATTTAGAAACTCTATTTATTGCGCAGTTAGCCGCTAAAATAATATAGTGTTTGTTAATTAATCGTGTAGACTTCTTTTATTAATTATTTTAGTTTTCATGAGTTTAATTCAATTCCAATATCAAATATTTAAATAGGTTTAAGGTTTAGATAAAACAATAAAGATATCTTAATTTATTATAGTGTTTTATTTTAGAACGTATTTTAAGACTTGTGTTTTTTTGTACATCAGCTGAGCTAAGAGTGAACAGATAAAATTTGGATCATTAATTAAACTAATTACACTTCATCACAATCACTAAAATATCAAATATATCGATGTGCTGAGTCCCCCCTTCAAACTATACAGCAGTTCCCAGCCAGGGCGTAGAGGAATGTCAGGGTGAAGTCGTTAATATTTTCAAAAGAAAAATTATTTCGAAGGTGGCTTGATGTTAACTCAAACTGTTGATAAAAATTTATTGTCTGGTTTTATGAAAACACGGTAAAAGTGAAACTTTTTCTCACATTATAGACATTTAACTAAAAAAAAATACAAACTAAATAACGTAGAGCACTGACTCAAATAAGTCTATACACTACACGGTCAGCTGATGCAAACTATAGGCGCCGCCATATTGGCCTCCGACCGTCACGCGACATGCAACATACAGACGAAAAAGTTTGAGACGATGTAATAAAAGTTTCAAGTTAAAACTGAACCTAGGACCATTAACTAGCAGAAAATGCAAGCGCGTATTATTTTCTCATGAATATTCTCACTTTACGCTCTAGTATTCATATAAATTGTGTTGATAAAGTTTAAATTGGGTCAAAGCTAATTTTGTACAAATCACATAAAAATAATGCAAGTTTTAATTTTTTTTTATTTGAATTTTGAAAAAAATTTACATAATATTATATTATATTAAACAAAATCCTCCATGCCTATATAATTTTGTCTTTTTTTTAAATGAAAATTCGTTACATCTAAGTATTGACTACCTAAAAAATACAATACGTTAAATAAATATCCCAAATAAAGTCACACGCGAAGACAAACCTGCCGTATAATTCCGATATTCACTCCAGTAGATAAAAATTCGATTTATTTCGTGTTTGCCAGAAAGTGTATCCCAATATATATAAACAAATTGTCAAGTGATGAATAATAAGAGAAAGGATAAAAGGGATTTCCTGACAGGAAAAGGCCTAGGATAATCACTGTACCAACACGGGAATATCTTGATCGCGTTTTATGTTGGAAAATCTATTGTTTTATATATTATTGTATACGTTTGTCGTTTGTGTGTGTGTATGTTTGTGTGTGTCCTGTAACATTCGGCTTATTTAGTGTTTAGCTATCACCGACACACCTACATGATAATATCTATTATTTATTATTATTATTATTATTGGAAAACTGTTTTATATTCTATTTTTATCTACATTATTACTATTATTATTAATATTGTTTCGTCTCGTCGTGGTCGAATTGCAATTTTAAATCAAATCAAAACTGTACTTTACAAGTAGTAACAGTAGCGAATGTGGCCATTACAAAAATTAAGCGCTCCTCAACAAATATTGATGATAATGAATATAGTAATGACTTTTTGAATTTTGAAATAATTTATTGGAAGCACGTAATATATGATTTGTAATCCACCATCATCAGGCTATGTCCGTCCATTGTTGAACATAGATCTCCTTCAACGAACGCTTGCCTAGATTCACAGTTTATGTTGATGGGTGACGTCGATCACTTATCATCAGGTAGCACGGCTGCCAATTGTTGTCCAACTGAAATACAAAAGCTGGTCAATGTAATGTAAAAATTTCAAAATATAAACACCGACACTCTTAGCTTGGATTGAACATAAATTAACTATCTTGAAGATAGTTTTCGACAGTAGTTTCGAAGATAGTATCTTGTTGGAAGTCGATTCTTCATAGTCACGAACACTAAAATGATCGACCAATACCATCATCATCAAGATCCGCAGAGCAGACTCCAAGCTTGGATTTCTGGAAGCGATCAAAGTCTAAGTCAAAAATATGTTTTTTTGGTGGTATTCGATCGTACTGTAGGCTTATATAATAGGCAGAAGTAAAATATTTATTTTCTTGTGAGAGTTCATTTTATTTTATTTACAATATGTTTGCGGATTCCCAAGACCCTTGTTAAACACGGGTCAGTATAAAAACTAACCGAGACGGAAGTTGAGATGCTGTTCGCATCTCTCCGCGTCTGTCCGCGTCTGTCTACGTGGTACATTTGATAGACGTTTTCATAATTCATTCCATATCAATGGAGAGGATTTCAACAAAGAAAATATAAGAATAAAACTCAACATAGACCAACTTTCAAATCTTATATTCACGCAAAATCAAATAAAATTACTGCTGCCTTTTACTGCGTAATGCTCTTATTATATATTAGTTAAAAAGCTGCATTTGTTTAAAGATACATTTTGTTTAACGATAAGATCAGATTTTTAAAATTTTGGTAGCCTATCGTAAAAGGTGAATGCTGTTTATTTCTTATATAAGTAAAAGACTACTGGAAACAGCCACTACTATTATAAATACTATGTTAAAATACGATAAACACAGGAATAATAATCTTATCTCTTCACCAACGAAAATAGCACGCAGAGATTTCCACGAAAAGTAAATTTTCAAATTCATTTAATGAATTAGTATATCGTAAATAACTTCAATTCTATAATCACTTAAAATTCTTATGAATTTCACGAATTCATAAGAGAGAATTAAATGAGAACACACTATTCCCGGAATAACGCTTTAGAGAAGAATCCGCTCTTTTCAGGGGAACCATTTATCACCGGCGAGAGACGGAAAAAATTACGCCGGCCTTAAGGGCGCTAGTGAAAATAATGTGAAGAGGGTACGGAGTTTGATTTATAGTTTTACAAGAATTTATATTTGCTTTAATTAAAGTAAGGCTGTGTAGGCGAATGCTTTGGGTTCGACCTTCACTTTTCCACACTGGGGATCTTATTTTATTCATCACCTTTTTATCATCACCATCATTTTCAATTATTTAATCATTTATTCACATGAATGTAGTAAAAACATGGGTGATACTAAAATTAAAAACAAATAATAAAAAAATTAAAAACTAAATAAGGCTTAATCTAACCAAAATTTATTACATAGTATGTTTTTTAGGTTTAAACATCATGAAAATTGAATAAAGTTGGTAAAACATTGTGATTGTTTATAATGCATTTGATGAAGGAAGTAAAAAATACCTAAGGGTTGGTCCATTATGTTTTATCCCGATGTTTGACTCTATTTTTAATTTTCATTCTACAAAACTGACAGTGAGTGAATTTGAGGTATTCAAACCAGCTTATATTAGACTAGGCCCTTAGGCCAGAAAAGCTGTCCATGCGTAGTTTATATGTCTCTACACAAAAGTACTGGTACCAGAAAAAACAATCTCAGTGCCAAAACCTCTATACTTCTTATTATTTGAGAACAATCGATCGAAAAAAGCGAGTTTCGATCAGCCTAAAGCGATGGATAGTAAAAACCAATAATACTGATATGGGGCCCTTTACTTACCGCGGATGGGAAATGTAGAAATAAGATGTCAGAAATATAATGGCGTAATAAAAAAATATACCTGCGTGACCAAACAGTGCAACTGCCCTCCAGTTTATGCACCTCATCTAATTTCGACAATATTTTACGTTTAAGGTGCAATACACAATTTTAAAATGTATTTGAGGGGGTCAAGCAGTGTCGGTTTGGTCACGGAAGTCACTGTCGCTCTACATAGAAATGTTTTTTTTTTTTTATGCTCTTAAATGTATACAATTCCCAGAAAACTGTTTTATTAAACCTTTTTTGACTACTTGAAATTGGGATGATTATTTGCAAATGCATGTAATGGTGCTTGATAAACAAAGGACTTATTGATACCTTATAATAATACCTTTGTATTTTTTCTTGTTTATGTTTTTCATCTGTTTTCCTTATTTAAGCTGCCTTAAAAATATCGCTCTTTTCTGCTTGTGCTTTTTGTATGTTTTTATTATGATGAAAATCATTTTTTGTTTTATAATATTTTATTATTTTGTTTGTTGAATTTAGGAGTGCGTTACTTCGCTCAACTGTTGGTGAGCTATTCAACGCATAAAGATGCTTAAAATATTATTCTTTTCAAACTATCATACATTTGATTTAAAACTCTTCGGATACACAAAACCACTAATGCGCTGCGCTTTACTAAAATGTGTATAATATACAATGAAAACGTCGTATTTTTCCTTGTCGTTAGAAAATGTGAAATTAACTTAAATGAATTTCTCCTCGACATCATTACACAATTTGCAGAACAAACATAAATCAAAATGTAAAATAAAGTAAAAACTATTTCAATCCCAAGTCACTCCGTTACATTTTATATAATTAAAAATACAAAAGCACTGTAGTTAGAACCTAACCGCAGTTTAGATTGCTTCAAAATTGCCCTGAATGTGGAAAAAACTGCTTTAAGTAGAAACTATAATGAAATCAAGAGCTGAACCGAGATATTGCAAGTGAAATGTTTTCCACGGCCAGCTCGAGCTAAGCCTTAATTACACTTAGCGTTGAATAATGCTACGATAAAGAAATACAAGACGAGCACCTGAGATATATTCCTACTAAAAAGACTGAAGAATTTTCAGAAGACGAGGGTAATGTAATTAATTACTTGCTACTTAACGTGTAAAGGTACGCCCAGCTACGTTTAGCTACGTCCAATAAGTCAATCTACACCCAGGGACGTTCAGCCCCGTCCAACTATGCTCAACCACGTCCAGCCACATCCAGCTACGTCCTGCTACGTAAAACTACATCCAGCGACGTTCAGCTACGGCCGACTACGTCCAGCTACGTGCAGTTACGTCCAGCTACGTGCAGTTACGTCCAGCTACGTATAACTACATCCAGCTACGTTCAGCTACGAACGGCTACGTCTTACTACATACAGCTACGCTCAGCTATGACCAGCTACGTCTAACTACGTGCAGTTACGTCCAACTACATCCAGCTACGTTCAGCTACGACCAGCTATGTCCAGCTACGTGCAGTCACGTCTAGCTACGTCAATATACTCTCATGTATCTAATGTCTCAGGATACGTAACACGTTATAATGCGTTGCATTGGCTGGTAACAGATTAACAAATAGTAAACGTTAACTAATAGTAGATTGGTTTAGTGTTTATATTTTTATATTAACGTCACCCACGTTCACCAACTCAACTCAACTATCACTAAACACAAATACATATTATTGCGTTATTAAGAACCAAGAGAAAATAACGATACAACCACAAAATTAATACGATTCGTTTTTATTTTGTGTTATAGCCTTTTCAATTAAATCAGAAAATAATACTCGTAATATTATAGTCTGTCATAAATGAAATGATGAAAATTTTCTTATCTACCTTGAAATTTTGACACATCTTCTTACAAAATCTGCTAAAATTTTAAGATAGATAAGAAAATTTTAAGATAGATGGGATATTGAAAACCGCCGTAAATGAAATGAGATATTACTATGAAATGTAGTGAGACAAGCTGCACCAGCACATCCCTCCCACCAACAACAGACCAATGGATTAGGGTCTCATTTGAAGACGATAAGACGCTGATGACAAAGATTTTTGAAGTGAAACTTAAAACGTGAAACCGGATGCAACGGAAAAAACGACAGGTAAGAGACACAAATACAAAAGAGGGAGAGAGCAAAATATGTCTGTCACTGTTTAATACTTGCTTGCATTTAACATGTGTTTCACATCAATCGTGTGTGAATCGCACACACACCTTTTTTTTTAATAAAAATTATGCGTTTATAAAATTTCCAATAATCTAACTTTTAAAGGTAATTGAAAACCTTAAAAGAATATTTAGTTTCAAATTCTGAACAAGATTAATTTTTATTTAATATACTAAAGAAACTAATTGAGTAGCTGTCGCTAAAACTTTTTAAAAATATTACAGATTTAGAAATGTAAAAAAAAAACAAAGTTAGACGTTTTTGGAAGATGATGATTCAGGAAGATGTGATAATGATTGAATGCTGATGATGACGATTCAAAAAGAAAAGCAGAGCATGCAGTATAATTATTACCACTGAGTGTTACTATAGTATTCGATACATCAAAGATTACAAGACGACTGTTATAATATGCAAGAGGTAGGTTCGCTTTTTTCACTGAGTGAAAATGCTTTGCGCATCACCCGGAGTTCGTCGTCGGGGATATTTGGGTCTTCCGGCGCCTTCCCGACTATTCTCGGGGCTGATATACCGCACTAAAGCCACTGAAGTTGCCTTCAACCGCTTCAAGGGAATTGTCCCGGATCTCACACACCACAGCTACCGGCCGGTTCACTCAAAAGGTAAGGAGGTTGCTCGTCCTGTAATCTTTGACGTTGCACACGTACGTAAATAAGTTGCCTATGCTAGTTCCATGTAAGTTCATAGAAATCTATGGGCAATGCGTAAGATTCACCTTCATGTGTTTTATAAATATTTATATAATTTATAAAGTTGACCAATAAAGCTCATAAAAGACGCTCATCCATTGTGGTGTGCGTTGAGCTTACAATTGAATAACAAAATATTAGATAGACATGTTGTTACAAGTCGCACGTATCTGCGCTTACCATACCAATGCATAAATAAATCAAATGAATAAATAAATAAGCGAATATTATTCAAAGAACGTAAAAAATGAGATTTAACATTGTGTTAATGCGTTTGATATAAATATGATATAAACGTGCTAGAAATAATGCTAAAACCACGTGTGCATCAGAGAAAAAAACATAATAGAGATTATTTCACTCATCACAAGCAACCACACGGGGGAATTTGAATACTACGTGACAATTAAACAAACACTAACACAAAAAAAAACAAAGTGACTCGTCACGCGCCACGCGAGCGATACAGCTGGCAGTTAGTACCTATTTATTATCAGGTTTTATCATCATAAACACATATGTTTCTATAACAAAAACTGAAATGTTTAATTTCGATGAACAAATTTTTAAAAAAGGCAGAAAAGGGGCCTAATCCCCTCTTCTCGTTAATGATAGTGAACAGCGACATCTTAAAACATACCTACATTCTCTCTTTCTTGAATATATTTTTTTAACGCCGGGAAATGCGCTTAGGCATCCCGTGGGGGTCTCCCCCGACAGGTATGTGGGACTCGCTGCGCCCGAAAGCTGGTAAATGGACGTAACTAACGTAACCCACTAGAACCCGGCGAGTGCCACCAATGCCGCCTTTGGTGAGGAGCCCCGGATCTACAAGCAACAGGGCACAAGCGTTAAGGTCTTCAGCAACGAACACCTGTAGGGGAGCTGGCTGCCTCACCAGCGACCCCAGAATGTCGATAAACCGTTGTAGAGCCGCTAAATCGCGGTTCAGAGAGAAGTAGACTATGACAAAAGTCACTTCTCCCCGAACCGGTGCCACGTACCTGCGGCCCCTCGCTTTGACTGCTAGGGGAGTTTCTTGAAGTTTCTTTAGTTATATCTGTTGGAAAATACCACAGGTCTCCACATAGTGGTCGTGCAAGGCAATGCAAGGAAGAGAATTGTTTTAAATTCGCACTATTAAGAATTCAATGTCAAACAAAAGGTTACCAGATAATAAAAGGTCCAAAAAGTTTCGAAAACATTTCTTACTTAAGCAATAAAATAAAATAAAACGCCAACTTTGCGAAACTCGTATAAATCATTTAAATCTCGATTGAATCAGTTTGTAATCAAAGACACATAATCGCATCCAAACATTTATTTAAACCTTCCAAAGCCCGTATCGATTTAAGATAAGGAACGAAACGAAAAGAGAATTCTGGAAGCTTTATTTAATACTGAATCATAATATGGCTAAGGTATTAGGGACACGACGTGTGTTCCACAGTAACAGTCTACACTGCCTCCGAGACTTGGTAATTATGTCATTCAGATTGAAAGGGCTGCGTTTAGAATGACGTTTGCTTTTGTAACCTGACATAATGAAAGACCTTCGCAGAGAATTCGAAAATTACGAGTTCCGAGAAATCGAAATGGAAAATGTAATTAATTGGTTCCTCGAAATATATCTTATAGATTTATGTTTTCTATCGCAAACCTTATTTCTATAAGTAATACAAAACATTTTAATGACTATAATAATAATCAATTTTAAATAATAGTACCTATATGACTATTTTCCTCCCTAAGATTAATGGCCTTGAATAATGGCGTTATTCAATAAATGTTTTGATAATTTATCCAAGTATATATTATAATATTAAAACAAAATTTCAAAGTAATGTTTATATTAGATCTAATATACAAAACTATATTTATTTGCACTTACCTACTAATTTAAGGTAACACGCGTATTTTATTTCTTTCCAATAACATTTTGTGCGACTAATTTTAAACACTTTTTTTAATGTGTTACGCTAGTTATGTTTCTAGAAATACATTCTACTTACGTGATCACTTAGTCATTTCAAACTTTGTTAAATAAGACAATGTTAGTTTCATTTAAATTACGCCTTTGTCTTAACAAAACAACATATCCCATACGAGTTAAATTAAATGCAATTCTGAATGTACCCTTGGCAAGTAAGCTTTGAGCGACCACTTAATTTCCCGAACTCAGAATCCCAGCTCACCTGAGGATTACTATGGAATATTTAATCAAGCGTCTCTCGTGTGGCGTTTGACTTCAATTTATTCAAATTTAATTTAATATACCTCGTATCTATGATTTTTGTAATAACATTCCTGAGTTCAAGCGATTTTCATTCAAATGTGTTATCGGACGTAAATATTATGCGCCTTGTGCAGCGAGCAGTCTGCATGGAAGTTACTCTTAATATTTGATAGTGAAGAATCGAGTGGTAAATTAAATCTGACATATTATGATATTTCCGAAATCTAAGATATATTTTATTGATGGGTTGGGTATTAATAATAATAATATCTTTGGACGCTTTTACACCACGTCAATCTGGTCCCGTGCTAAGTTTCCGAAGAACTTGTGTTACGGGTACCAGACAACGGAAATAAACAATTATATTTAATACTTTTAGGGTCTGTTTCACAAAGTACCAGTAAAGTACCCTATAGCTATATGACACATAAATTGTAACATATATATTATGTTACATAGATTTTATTCGTTTTTTAATACTAAATTCATATTCCGCGCGCGAATTTCTTCATTCGCCTACTCGATTACTATTGGTCGTGTAATATTACGATGTCACGATATGTGGAACGTTTTGAAATCGAGTCGTGCCGGTTACGGACCGGTCGATCGTTCTTTTTCTGCCTGAGAGTCCTGAGGAGCGCACACGCGCCGCGTTATATTTTAAGTGGGGTCCCAGGCGTTGCTGTCGTGATCGGTGCGGTGCTATCCTGGGCGTGGCTGACCAGAAAGGAAGCAGAGACGGGAACCAGAGCAGCTGGGATCCCACTACCCACTTATTCACTACCCACTACCCACTTACTCACTTACCCAAGGATCTCACTGATCCCACACTTCTCCCGACCTCTCTCTTCGGGGACCGCACACCACAGTGCTGGCTTCGGTCCTGCTCACCGCCACGCTGAGCAACGGGACGGCACGCTGGGCGAAGCACGGACCACGTGGCACGAGACACGGACGCAGTCTATGTTAAGTTCTCTTTTTGATTAGCTCCCAACTTGATATCAGGAATAAACGAACCCACGCCCTCTTACAACCTCTAATTAGCTTAATTAATTTTCTCATATTTTTAATAGTCGGCCCATAGTGTTTTCCAAATTTAATTTATAACTTTCTTTGTACAATTTTTATTCGATAATATATTTATAAAGTTTACATCTTTTATTTTCATTTATTTTATTTATTTCATTTTTTTTTAAACCGTAACAAAATTAATTGACAGATGAATCTTCTAGTTAGTCTTGATTGGGTTTCACCATCATCTTCCCTATAAATTTATTTGGCAGATCCCTATTTGGCACTTACTGGTAAGTAGGCTTGGCAACCTCGCATTTTATAGTTCCATTTTACGATTAATATGTTTTAGAAAAACATTCCATGTTGTAAATATACATGAAAATATGTTTTTATAATTTTAATGTATGTATCATACCATATTTATACCTTTTATTTACATAGACCTTGTATATAATGTTATCCCTTAATTATTAAACGATCAAAACACAATTTAAATTATTTTGTATATTACCATAGATATATAAAAAGCTTAGATAGAGGATAATAAGTTGAACAAATTTCATAACTAATACGCTCTTTACTCTTACGTCAAACTACCTGTGTTGAAACGAGATAGCAATATGTCTTCAGCTCTATCTTCAGGCCATGCGCCCCACATTGCCTCGGCGGCCATATTAGTTGGTAGCCAGCTGGATACCAAACAAGCTTTTGTGTTTTGCTAATAATTTGTGGTTTTTTGTATTAAAAGTGAACTTTTAGTTATATTTACGTAATTAACAAGAAATGTGGCGTGTGTGGTACCAGGGTATTCTCACCAAATGGGTGTACTAAGTGAAAATGATTCAAATGTATCATTCCACCGGTAAGCTTAAAGACAAATATTGTTAATTTAATGTTTATTAAGGTATGAAATACCTGTAGATCTTATTGAATTTTGATCATTGTAAAAGTATGTATTATTTTATGCATTTATTTTTGCGTATATGCATCATCATTACATAATAATTCTAATTATAAATAACAAAATCTGATATTTTGACACTTTACATACCAGATAGTGTTGTACGACTAGTAACATGAAATATCGATAACGTTTGATATTTAATTTAGAAAGGCTATGGTAGGATAAACTTATAAGTGAATCTGCCTGCAGCGAGTTTGTCCTTGTAATTTTTATGGATCGTGTAGCTCTATGCTGGCTAGTTAATTACTTGCTGGTGCCAAATTCACTGGCTTTTACTGATATTTTTTATTATAAATAGGTTTTCGACTGACTCCTATTTCTATAAGAGAAGAATGGATCAAAAATATAAACAGAGGCGAGGAATGGAGTCCCACACAATACTCTGTCATCAATCAAGGATATGCTCTGCACATTTTGAAGAATCTTGCTTTCGTCAGGGATACACCCGAAAAACTCTCCATTTGCATGCAGTGCCAACAATATTTGTTAATCATCCCCTATCATATCAACCCGTAAGTGTACATGTTCAGATTATACAAGTCTAATGCACAAAAGTGCTAGTACTTCTAATACTTATTTGGCTAAGCTAGTGTGATTTAATCAAACAGATAATATGCAACATTGACGTATTATATTGTTTATTGAGTTCATGTCAGCTTTGATGAATCTATATTCTGAAGATAAATATACTGCTTTTCTGAAAAACAAAACAAGGAACTCTTGGAGATCCCTTTTTCATTGTTTTAAACAAGTTTTAACATGATAGCTGACAAAAGAAAAGGTATCAAACCCATAAATTTAAAAGAATGCCTTCATTTTCTGTGTTTAGTAGGTATATTCAGAACGGTTTTCTTGTTTTGCAGAAATTGAGAAAAAAAAGGAAACTTATTGCTAAGTATGATAATGATTCAACGGCAACAACTTCAAGTGCTACTAATTATGAACAACAGGTGAACCATTTATTGAATTCATTTTATTTTTGTCAAATTATTACAGTTGTTACCAACAACAATTTTTTTATGTTTTTTTTTTTTTTTATCTCTTCTTCTCAACTATTATAAAATCCTGACTGCGGCAGAATTCGGTCCAGCGTTCTCCGATACCAAAATTTTGTATAGAGACAGTGAAACCCCAAAGAGGTTATAGGATAGTTTTTAAATTACTTATTCTATGAAGACAAAGTTGCTACTAGTTATTTTATAAAATAAAAAAATGAAATTGATTCTTAGGTTCAATGGATTATTTTATATATATTATTTAAATAAATGAAATTATAAAATTGAATTAAACTAAAAATAATTTCAACGAATTATTTATTTTATTGGAAATTTTTATTTATTTTAATAAATATATTGTTTTTAGCTAGAACAGTATAATATAAACAGTATAATAATACAGTATAATAAAAAACAGTATAATAATACAGTATATAAAATAAAACAGTATAATAAAAAAAAATCCATGTGTTACCAGTGGTAACTACTGGGATTTTCTTACTTTCTATTACTATTACTATTTCTATTACTAGGATTAAATTTATTCCTCCTCTTCAACAGATCTTAGGCCATGATTATGTAGGTATTTTAAAAGTACAAGACTAATTTTGTTTTTATTTTTTATTTTCATTTGCAGATTCTATGTGCGGAAGAAATCGGAGAGAGCTTCCAATTTATACAAAGTTATACCAATATAACAAACTCGTATTGTTTAAAGTATTATAATATGTGCAAGTGTTCATTTAATAAATAAAAAAATATAGGTATCTTCATACGTGTTTTAATTTACTCGCTTTAACCCTATTATAGATGTAGCTAAGCTGTCATAAATATCAAATTAACTATATAATAAACTATAATTGACAAATTATAGCCTATGTGTTTTTCTGATGTATAAGCTATAGTATTGTAAAGTTTCATTAAAATTCTATATAGGATTTTAAATTAACATGATTATTTTCATTATTTAAACTATTTAAAACGGGATATTTACCATGTTTTTTATCATTGTTTCGCGGAGCTCGATATTTCGACATTGTCTACGAATGTCATGTTCACGAGACATGGTAAATATCCCGTTTTAAATAGTTTAAATAATCATTAAAATTCATTCAGTAGTTTTTCCATGAAAGAGTAACAAACATTTCGCGTTTATAATATTAGTAGGATATTTTATCCACAAAAGCTTACGATGAAGGTTGCACAACACTAATCCTGGTGACATTTGTCAAAAATATAGTTCAAAGAAATGGCTCCATTGAACCATTTGAGACCAAGTAGAGTAGCCATATCTGTCTCTCTTTAACTTATGATGTACTTCTTAAGAAAATAAAGGACAGCATTAGCTACTCAGATCCTCCAAGATACACGCTATCTATGCTTTTTATATATCTATGTATATTACTATTACCGGAACGTCAAATTGTCAAATGTCGTGAAGCTGTCAACCGCGTATATATCTGTCAACTAATTTATCTGACAGATGAATTTGCTAATGGCCAGATGATCCGACCTATAGTTTACAGGGAACTTTATTAGCCAAATATTGCTATTTGTCAATTGTGAAACAAAAACGTTGTAGTTATGTGGTAAATATGTTGCAAATAGCTTAATTGGAACTTTATTAGGACATTGTGAAACAGACCCTTATACTAATACATATATTTAAGATTTTTATTATATAATACACATGGATGTGTATTACACATCCATGACCCAGGAACACACAAACATTTTTTTGTGTTCCCTGGCGGAGTTCGAACTCTCTATCTCCAGCTTGTGCGCCAACGCGACCCAGTGACCCACAGAGGTCGTCAAGTATTAGGAACTTCTTTTCATATTAGTTGAATAGGCAAAGGAGTAGACGATCCACATTTTTGTAAGTAGTCGTCGTTTCCGAATAAAGTTAGCCCGAGATACCAGAACTCGTTCAGGCTCCGTAACTCACGTGTTTGCTACTGAGACGTAAGAATATTGTCTGTGTTCCGAAATTGATATTAACAACACCTTCTTTCTGAATACACCAAGTTTCTGCCCTTCTTTCAGAACTGCTTCGCGGAAAGAATTTGGGAGGCACGGACAAACGCATTCAGTTGTTAATATTGATCAGTGACGTTGACAATTTATTGTAAACTTTTTGAAACAGTTCTATGATGAGTCAAAAATATTTCAAGCGCATATTTCATTAAAACACCGCTTTGCACGAGCATAGTGTAATATAAAAGCGCAATGTTTGGCATGTAGTTGCAGTTATTAATATGAAACATATTTTGTTGAAAAAATCTCTTAATTAAAACTTTCAGTCCATCAATTAAGGGCATTACAAACATTCCGATTGAGATAAAATTTCAATAACCGGGCGCATAATCTTTCACGTTTTTATAGGCGGAGATTTTTTTTAAATATCTGCTGTATGCATTTGTTATGTGATTGACAATAACCGTTTTTGGATGTCTCAGTAAAACGTCCTTATAATGGGTAAGATATAAGCAAAGCCCTAATGATGGAGTAGATGCCGTTCGCAGACAGATATAGCCTATTTTACCTAAACTTTGTCTGTGTGAGAACTTAGTACTATCTAGCTTATTGTCACCACCAAGTTTTGCTGGATAACTTAAGTAATAAGTAGAATAGCGTCGAAAACCTGAGGTTCACTCAATCGGGAACCTGATTAGTACTCTCCGCTGTCAGCCCGTACGTCTGTCCGCTGTGTCTCATAAACAATTATCTATAGACAATTGAAATGTTCATAGATTTATTTCTGTTGATAACTAAACATGTTAAAATCAGAATAAAAGATAGACTGGAAGTTCACCCTAAATTCGAGCCTATCGTTCGCTCACCGGTGAAGGAAAACATAGTAAGGAAACCTGTGCATCTGCGAACCTGAGAGATGAGATTAAAAATCTTTGTGAATATGTGTGAACGACACCTATTGGAAAAAAATTAAATCAGAGAATGCTAACAATCAATACTGGTTTAAATACTACCTCACTAAATAGTGCTTATATTAAAATATCAATCGTAACTATATTATAATATAAACAACGCAGGGAAATGCATTTCGTGTGTATCCTTGTCACCTCAGGTCAGGTTCCTGGGCCACATGTGGGACTCAGAGTCTGAACTAAATCATATCAATATTATTATCGAGCGTTACTTCAAGATAATATTTATGTTCGTATGTTGTATATTATTAGGTATTTGTACTTGGCCATTTTTCAATTTATTCACCAGTATTATGCTTTTACTGGGCTAGCCATGGGCTACAAATATAACAATATGTCTAGTCTGTAAATCTTAATTAAATTAGGCCAAAATATGGACTAAAAATTTAAATAATAAATGATTAGCATTATACAATTTTGTAATGTAAAACAGCTAAAATTATTTCAATATATAAAACAAACAATAAATAGAGTTGGCAATAAAATCGTTATCATTTAGGTTATTTTGGAAAAGGATTAGTATTGTGTTTCGTATCGCTTCCTGGCATGTAGTCTGGCTGATCGCCAGGACACCAGGCGCCGGCCAAACGCTGCACTTTAGATGTGGGACATGTCAAATGTTCTATATGCTTGCTTCAATTTAAAATCTAAACGGTTTTAATTTGTGGATACCTGGCACTAAAATGGTACCCTACCTTGATCGAGGAAATTCAGGTCCTTCACAATTATTTTATGAAATTGAATCTTAATATCTATGGCATAAATTTAGAATACCAGAAAATTTTAAAATTCGTAAGTTTCAGTTATGTTACAAAAGACTTTAATTTTTTGTAAATTTTCCCACATTTAATATGCGAAACGACGGGAATGTGACAATGCTAATAAAATCTACAGAAAGTTTTTTCAATAAGGACTGAAAAAAATTGGTAGTCGGTTTACGGACGGTAGTTTAACGTGATAACGTAAATATTACATGCAGCATGAACCGAACTGAGCCGATCCCTCGAGCCGATCATTCCTCTCTCCCGTTCGTGCCGCGCTCTCGTTTTCGGAACGCTACATGACGTCATCCTTTTGTGCACGCTACCCGTAATATCAAGTTATTAGACGTTATCACGTCAAAAATTTGATCAGTTTATGTAAATAACAATTGATGTTATAAATCACAAATACATAATATTTGAAGTAAATGTCGTTTTTAATTTCTCTGAATCAAACCTAAAATGAATTCAATATACATAGGATTTCTATAGACACAGACAAGATTGAGATTTCATTTTTTTTAATAAAAACAACAACACCCTAATAATAATGATCAATTAATAACTTTATGTAATCTCTCCCTTGTTACGTTTCCATTATAATTATCAGATCAACCTTCCCATTAAAAGTGGTCCATAATATTGTTTTACTGAGTAAAGATAAATGCTCTTGTAAAGAGAAATTATTGCTTCTAATTTCAGAATCAAAAAGAAGGGTGAGTAAATTTTTTGACTTCAATGTGTCTCTACGTCGTAGCTTCAACGTGTGATTCCATGCCATGATAAATGCCAGTTATTTTATAGTGTAAAACTGGTTTTCTGCTATTCTCAGACACGTGGTCTTTATAAAAAAAATATATATAGGAGATGAGCCACACATTTGGTTTATCTGATGGCACGTAAGAAGACATCTACAGATACCCGCTACAAGAACTGGCAGGGCAGGGCCTTTGATGACTACCGACGCACATAGAGATCCTCACATAGCCAAAAGTATAATATGTATAAAGGTATAATAAGTAAAAAAAAGGTAAAGGTCATAATATCTTCTGTTGACTGTTACCAATACCTGTATTAAAATATAACCTTTCATTATTTAAGCTTATCATACGATAACGAGATACGGAATAATATTAATATAATCGGAAAAAATACGAGAATTTCTTGGAATTCTTCAGAAGATATTAGCGATAAATATTTGGGATTAATTAAAATTATAATATTTTTATATTGCATAAACAGGGTGTGCTATTTATTTTATAGAGATATTATATAGAATTTCGTCAGATATCGTAGGTGTACGAGGCAAATCGTACATTGTCATGGTTTTTGCAAGTCAGCGTTTTGTGACACGCGCTTTGTCGATTAATTACTTATATTTAATAAAGTCAGTATGTTCGGTAATATCAAGGTGATCGTACATGCTCGCGCCCATTAATCATATTATATCAAGTATCATTTGCATAAGTAATCAAGTAAATAAATCCATGGACATTTATATATACCCGGGCTATAATTTCTTACCTCCAACTATCAAGTGAAAAGGTGTAGGGTCAATCAAGGACGCTACATTCTTTTATGGTCCTTCGAGCAAAAAATTAATTTATAGTCTTTTGAACTTTGTGATCTTTCGACATAATATTAAGGACTTCGCAAGTGAATATCAGCTAAAACTGTGACATTTGGTGAAGTGAACTGTGGACATTACAGAACATTTTTTATCGAAGAATTTATAATAGTTAACATGGAAGATCTATTATCAACACAGCAGCAATTGATTGGAGCTATTGAGCAACTCTACAGCAATTTCAAGAAAGACGGACCGGAACGCAAGACCGGTGACTACATCAGGAGAAAACTTGAAACGCTTGACAAGTATTGGCAGGAGTTTCAAAACAACCACTTCAAGTTATGTGGTTATGGTGACAGGTCGCATGATTATTTTGTGACTGAGCAATTCGATACCACTAAGGAGCGCTACGAGCATGTCAGGTCCATCATCGTGAACTATCAAGCACGTGATGCCAAGCCAAGCGCTTCGCTGCTGCGGCCGGCGACGCCGCTGGCTGGCGCTGCGCCACCGCCGCAGCCACCCACGCGCACCTCATCGCCAGCAACAAGGGCCGACGGCGTGCACGAAGCAGAAACACATCAGGTAACTTTCAGGGCACAGGGCGTCAACAGCAGGACAGATGAGTTGCTAAGAAAGCAAGCGAGCAACTTCAGGGCGCTTCAGAGAAAGGTAACTAGCGTAAACTTAGATACGGAGTTAGATAAATGGGAGTTTGATGATTTACTAAAAACTTTACAAACAAGGTGGTCGGTGATAGATGCTTTACATCTTGAGATAGATAGTGAACTAGAGGGGAAAAATCAGGAATATAATGCGGCTTTTTATCATTATGAACGATTGTACGAAGACATAAAAAGGGCTATTAATAGGAAAATGAGGTCTATGTGGCATAGGGAGAAATCAACTCCGCAGATGGAGTTGCCTACCTTTAGCGGAAACTTTCAACAGTGGACATCCTTTAAAGACCTTTTCACCGAAACTATCCACACAAACGCATCCTTATCATACGCGCAAAAAATGCAGTTTTTAAAGGGTAAGCTACGAGGAGAAGCTGAGCGTTTAGTTCAACATCTACAAATAAGCTCAGATAATTATATTACTTGCTGGGAGATACTTAATAATAGATATAACAACAAAAAGCTTATTTTTACGTCGCACATTAATACTTTGATGAATATTTCCGTGTCGCAACAACCATCGTTAGGACACATCAAGAGGATCCACGATACGTCACTAGAGTCGCTAAACGCTATAAAAAACTTAGGTGTAGATATAAATTCATGGGACCCTCTACTCGTACATATTTTAAGCCAAAAACTAGACGCCGATACTTACAACGAATACATAGCATCATTAAAACAACCAAGGGAACTACCTACTTTAAAAGATTTTCTCAATTTCCTTGAAACTAAATTTACTGCTCTTGAGACTTCACGGAAAAAGCAAGAAAATTCGACAGCGAAGTCTAGTTTTAAGAATATTTATTATAATAATTCGTCTACAGAAAATCGCTTAAATTACAAGAAACCCACATATTTTACACAATCAAAGGTTTCAAATAACAAAGTCCATAAACCTGCACATGCGACAAAAATACCGTGCCACTTTTGTTTAAGTCGCGGACATGGATTATATTATTGCGCAAAGTTTCTAGAATTACCTAATCATATGAAACGAAAATTAATAATCGACAAGAATTTATGCAAAAATTGTCTTTTTGATCATGAAGGCAAAAATTGTTATTCCGAATCACGTTGTCGAGAATGCAATGGTAATCACAATTCTATTTTACACGAGGCATTTTGTAATAAAATACTTACGTCAAAAAATGTAGAGTCGAAGATTGCGAAACCGGACGTTGGTAATACACATGTTTCGGTAAATTGCAAAGATCCTGAAATTTTATTGGCAACAGCCATGGTGCAGGTACAGGCTCGGGACGGTACTTACCACAATATTCGGGCATTACTAGATCAGGGGTCTGAGACTACTCTCATATCAGAGAGAATAGCTCACATATTAGGCCTTCCACGCAAACATTTCCAGGGAACTATAACTGGAATAGGTGAAAGGGAGAGCGATTGTAAGGGGGTTATTAAAATCAAGTGTAGGTCTAATCAAGAAGACTTTTCTTTCGAAACGGATGCCTATATCCTGAAAACTTTAATCAAGAATCTGCCCTCCTACAGCTTCCCTAGGCCAGAGTGGCCTGATTTAGAAAGTTTTCCTTTAGCGGATCCTTACTTCAATGTGAGAAGACCGGTAGACCTTTTACTTGGAGTAGATGTTTTTAGCAATCTACTATTAGACGGAATTTATAAAGCGGGTCCGACTCTACCAATGGCTCAAAACACGCGTTTGGGTTGGATTTTGAGCGGCTGCGTAAAAAAGAGTTTTAAATGTAATATAATTGTACATGACATCAACGACATCTCTCAATTTTGGCAATCAGAAGATATCTCAGAGCCATCTACTATGTCACTTGCCGACCAGCAGGTCGTAAATTTTTTCAATAAAAGTACTATACGTCAGGAGGACGGCAAGTATCAAGTGCGCCTTCCACTTAGACATGAAATAGAAAATAAATTAGGCCAGTCAAAATCAAAAGCCATCGCCCAATTTAAGCAATTAGAAAGAAAGTTTTATAAAAATATAAATATAGCACGAGAGTACAAATTATTTATAGAAGAATATCAACAATTAGGTCACATGATACACTCAAATGATTCCGATTCATCAGATTATTACCTACCGCATCATTGTGTTATTAGAAATGAGTCAACCACGACCAAGTTACGTGTGGTTTTCAATGCTTCCGCGCCTTCCACTTCCGGTTTGAGCTTGAATGACTTGATGGAAAGAGGTCCTAATCTACAACAGGATCTGCAGAGTCTTCTTATCAAGTGGAGACAATTTAAATATGCTTTCACTGCGGATATTGAAAAAATGTTTAGAATGGTTTGGTTACACCCGGATGACCAAAAATATCAAAAGATTATTTGGAGAGAATCACCATTAGACAGAATAAACATTTTTCAATTGACGACTGTGACATACGGCACTAAGGCCGCGCCGTTCCTGGCGATGATGACACTTCGACGTTTAGCTCAAGATGAGAGACAGAATTATCCAGACAGTTCTGCGCCGAAGGTTATTGAATCATCATTTTACATGGACGATCTAGTCCATGGATCACATTCTATCGAATCAGCAAAGCGTCTAATACAGGATATTGTTTTGATCTTAAAGTCAGGGGGGTTTAATTTACGAAAATGGAAGGCCAATAATCAAAATATAATTCAAAATAACAATAGTAATAAAGAACAAATAAATTATGACTTTAAAAATACCGAGTCATCAAAAACGTTAGGCCTTAGTTGGAATCCACAGCGAGATCAATTTACATTTACTTCAAAATTAGACTTTACGACAAAAAATCCTACAAAACGTATTTTACTCTCAAATATATCAAAATTATTTGATCCGCTGGGCTGGCTATCTCCAATTTCAACTAAAATAAAACTTTTATTTCAACAAGTATGGCAATTACAATTAAAATGGGACGAACCTTTACCTGAAAATATATTGAAAGAGTGGGAAAGTATGAAGACCGACTTAGAAAATATAAATAATTTTTATGTACCCAGGTGGTTAGGAACGACGGAGAATAATGTAATCGAACTCCATGGGTTTTCAGACGCGTCAAAAAACTGTTACGCTTGTGTTATTTATTGCAAGGTAATGACACATGAACAGACATCTGTAACTATGATAGCAGGAAAATCAAGAATAGTGCCTGTAAATAATAAACTTACCTTACCTAAGCTGGAGTTATGCGGTGCCTTATTACTCATAAAACTATTGTTAAAAATTAAAAGTTGCCTCGAGACTTACCAAATTAATTACAACTGCTGGGTCGATTCTATGATCGTCTTAGGATGGATTAATGGTGTACCTGAGAGATGGAAGCCGTTTGTGGCGAATAGGGTAAAGCAGATCATCGAAGTGGTGCCGCCCAACAGCTGGAATTACGTCAAGTCGGAGGAAAACCCGGCAGACTGTGCTAGCCGTGGTTTAACCGCTTTACAATTGAGAGATCACGAACTATGGTGGAACGGGCCGACTTGGTTAAAAACACTCACAACTAAAAATCTATTTAATACTAAAACAAAATTCTCTACAGATGAAGAAGCCAGAAGACCTAAAAAGGTAGTCACAACTGTGATTCATAATCAAGATGAAAATATCATAAAATCATTACTCTTTAAATTTAGCTCGCTAAGCAAGATAGCGAGAATTTTAGCTTGGATATATAGATTTATAAATAATAAAAGTAATAAAAAGAATTACCTAACGTTAAGTGAAATAAAGCAAGCCAACATAAAAATCGTTCTACAATGTCAGCAAGAATATTTTATTCAAGAATTACATGATATACAGAAAGGAAATAATATATCATCAAAAAGCAAGATTTGTATGCTCAACCCTATATTGGATGAGAATAAAATTTTAAGAGTGGGAGGACGTTTAAAACACGCCAATATTAACATAAATATGAAACACCCCATTATCATACCCAAAAATAGTCGTTTATCAGATTTAATCATCGACCAATGTCATGAACTCACCTATCACGGTGGTGCCAAGCTTACTTCTGGGTTCATTCGGCAAAAGTACTGGCTGGTCGGAGGACTCAAGGCCACGAAAAAACGTATTTTCCAGTGTGTCAAGTGCAGAAAGCATACTCCGAGCCAGCACTATCAAATAATGGGCGATTTACCCACAGCAAGGGTCAATCCTTCACGGCCATTCTACCACACAGGGGTAGACTACACAGGTCACGTGTTTGTAAAGGCCAACAAGGGCCGTGGTATTCTAACCACAAAGGGCTACGTGGCTGTGTTCGTCTGTATGGTGACTAAAGCCATCCATTTGGAGTTGGTGTCAGATTTAACAACGTCATCATTTTTAGCTGCTTTGCGCCGAATGGCAGCCAGACGAGGGGTGCCGAAAAACATATACAGTGACCAAGGTACTACGTTCATCGGAGCAAACAAGGTCTTACAAGAAGAGTACCAAGGAATATTAAGTACCTTCCAAAATACGAACTTCATCGATGAAATCACGCGAATGGGCATCAAGTGGCATTTTAATGCCCCTTCTTGGCCTTCAGCAGGTGGTCTATGGGAAGCTTCGGTCAAAAGTCTAAAATATCACATAAAACGTGTGATAGGCGAACAAAGACTTACATTTGAGGAATATTCAACATTACTCTCTCAGCTCGAAGCTTGTATTAATCAAAGACCTTTATGTGCAATGACCGAAGACCCTGATGATTTAAATTGCCTCACACCATCTCATTTTTTAACTAACGGTCCTCATTTAGCATTTTATAACACTGAAAGTGACTTACGTACACGTTGGCACCTGACGCAAAGATTGTTCGACGATATCTGGAAAAAATGGCGCTTAGAATATCTTACACAATTATCAGTTCGTAGTAAGTGGAGGCTACCACAAGAGAATATCAAGGTCAACGACATAGTGCTAATTCAAGATACCAACTTGCCGGCCGGGAGGTGGCCACTCGGCCGCGTCCTGCAACTACACCCAGGAAGCGACGGTTACGTAAGGGTAGTTACATTAAAAACAAAAAACGGCCTCATGAAACGCCCGGTCGTCAAACTGTCAATACTACCAGTTGAACCTACTAATGAACCCAAATCAAATGTAAAATACGATGACGTTAAGCGAGCACATCACGTTACCAAAACCAGCAAGAAAAATACCTACAGCTTTTCGAAATTAGTATTTACAATTTTATTTTTTATAATGACTTTTATATCAAGCTCAGAAGGCTCGTTTAATATTACGCCGTTTAAAAATAATCAAAGTTTATACTTCGACAAGGTGACAAACATGGCTCTCATCAAGGACGAGTGGCGCCTAGTCGTCTACTACGACATGAGTCCCTACTGGAAGGGTTCATTAGCACTTAGTAAGTACATAGATTATTTACAAAACATATGTGATAGTAAACAAGACCATTCACAGTGCGCAGCGATCATGTTACAATTACATCACGGCTACGAACAATTGACTCATTATAATAATGTTATGATGAATAAGCATACTGTGCGCACGCGACGAGGACTAATTAACGGAGTTGGTAATTTAGCAAATACTTTATTCGGAGTTTTGGATAATAATTTCGCTGAAAAATATGAGCAAGACATTCAACTCATCAATCGTAATCAACAGCATCTCGCCGCACTCTGGAAAAACCAGACCTCAATCGTCGAAGTAGAGTTTAATCTCTTAAAACGTACCGAGAACGTCATGAACAAGCAACACAAACTCATTAACCAACGATTAAATCAAGTAGAACGACAATTAAACGCCGTTAAAAAGGAAAGCTTTACAAATAATGACATTATTTTCTCTGCAATAATAGCCAACAATATATTAACTCATCTCAAGGACATGCAGAATATCCTACTAGACACTATGACTAACGTCTACAATGGCCAACTCAGCTTACACCTCTTGACACCTGAACAATTACGCCAAGAACTAAACACTATCTCATCTAAAATATCGAAAGACTTGTCACTACCCTTTGAGAACATAAGTTTACCTAATATTTATCATTTATTGAAAGTTAAAGCCAGAATGTCGACTAACTACCTATTATTTGAAACAAAAATACCTCTAGTTCACCGAGAAGCTTATGAAATTTATAAAATCATTGCCGTACCAAGTTTAGTAAATAATAACATGATGCTTCATATAAAACCCGTATCTAGTTACCTAGCTATTAACTTACAGAAAGACGCTCTGTTGCCTATAACTGAAAGTGATTTAAAATCGTGTCTGCAACAAGAGTCAGGCACTCTTTTATGTAGGAGCAGGACTCCGGTGTACACTCTGAAAGACGACGATAGCCTTTGTGAAAGAGATGCAGCCACCGGAAGGTGCAGGGTTTATGAGGAACCGTGCCTATCACAGTGGCAAGAATTAAATCAAGTGAACACCTACTTTTATTTTTATTGTCGGCAACAAAACGTAAAAGTACTATGCGACAATCAAGTTTCATCGTTACAATTATTGTATTCTGGCCTATTGACAACAAATCAAGGTTGTTTACTGAAGTTCAAGGACTTCACTGTGTATACTCAGAAACAAGAAATGAGTAATTTGCACTTCAAGGCTGATATTATGGCTCCAAAGCTATCTCCTATAAATAGCTTTTTTAATATATCGGTTCCAAACCTCGGCGCTACTAACGCAAGCGATAAAGATGACGTCAGCGAACATTCAAAGCAGCTGATTCAGCTGCAGGAGCAGATTGAAGAGATGAAGCAGACTGTTCCGCTGTATGACAGTGTTAGCAGCCACGACATTCATCATTATACGGCAACTTATATCATAGTTGTCGTAGCTATCGTTGGGGCAGCTGTTTGGGGATCGCGCACGATCATGCGGAGGCGGTCGGCGCGGGCGGCGGTCGAGCGCACAGGGCGGGCGCCGCCGGCCACACCGGGACTGGTGACGGCCAGGCGGCAGCCGCCCTCCTCCACGGTTATTATTGATAATCAGTGTCTGTGTAGTGCAAGTGATAAGAATGTTAGTGGTGTTCCGCGGTATATAAGTAGTGCAAATCACGATAGTAATAGAGTTCTGTGTAAAGAGGACTTTCAACGTATATCAAATTCTAACGTAGCTAAGCAAAACAAATGTACGTCACCGACCTTTCGCTCAGTTTATGTAGTCGGTGACGACAGTGTTAAATTTAATTCCATTTAGATCATTAAATTGTAATTTTCTTACTAACAAGTGTAGGCTAAGGATAAAATGGTATCACCTTATATTTTCATCTCATTACTACTAACTCTTCAACTTTTTCGGTGTGGGAGCATGTACGAGGCAAATCGTACATTGTCATGGTTTTTGCAAGTCAGCGTTTTGTGACACGCGCTTTGTCGATTAATTACTTATATTTAATAAAGTCAGTATGTTCGGTAATATCAAGGTGATCGTACATGCTCGCGCCCATTAATCATATTATATCAAGTATCATTTGCATAAGTAATCAAGTAAATAAATCCATGGACATTTATATATACCCGGGCTATAATTTCTTACCTCCAACTATCAAGTGAAAAGGTGTAGGGTCAATCAAGGACGCTACAGTAGGATAGCCGACTTTCGGCCCCACCATAAATATTATTTAAGCCTTGTTCTAGATTGGTCGTTGGCCCCACTTTTAGGATTAGTAAGTTAGTCATAGTTTTTATTGGGAGCGGAATATGCTGTGCCAGCCACCCCTCTACTTATTTCTTCTGCTTTTCTTTTGCTAATTCGCTTTGTTTTAGTGGATAAGTAAGGATAGACGACGTAATTACTGACAGTGAGACAGAGAGCCTTTTTTTTCTTTAACGGAAATGCACTGATGCATCCCTGACTCGGGTATGTGGGAGTAGTAGTACCCCGAGTATGCAATAAGCCCTCCGTCAGAACAGAACATTGAGGCGAGGTTCCCATCCTCGCCCCTTGACCCCTGCTCTTTTGGCCCCTCTTTTTATAAGAGAGGTACAAAGAGTCCCCTTGGCTCAATTAGTTTCGCCCACGGTGTTGGGCTCACCCTCGGCTACTGATCCCCACCGCCACGACAAGGTTTGAACCATGGCGGGGAGAGAGAGGAGAGCCGTCTTATTAGCACCTAATGCATAAATTCTTTGCTTGGAATAGCAGAAAAATTCGAATTGCTCTTTTCGTTCTTTTTTGTAAGCAACTGATTAATTTATATTAATCAGTTGCTTACAAAAAAGAACAAGAAAGCACAGAATAAAAAAAGTTCAATCAAAGCTGAAAAAACGAGAGCACTAGACGAAGCAATATATCATGAATTCCAAAAACACGGTGTAAAATAAGAAAAGGATTTACTGATACTTGGCACTCTAAACATTTGTTATATCCCTTACGAAGGGCCAAACGAGTCGCTACGTGTCCTGTTAACAGAGTTGACCGATGTCTTTTACTCAACAAAACCTTTTCACTATTGAATTAAACGTTTTGATATGCTTTAGGTGATTTTTTTGTAAAATCTACACAGAAGTCGTCCTTGACACAAATTGGGGAAAAAATATAAATCGACTGAAACAAGACAAGTGGTGAATAACTCGTTTACCATAGTTTACATAATATACAATTATCAATGATCTATGGGGTGTCCTATGCTGTTTCTTTGGCAGATAGTTTCCTGGCGGGATTTAAACCCGCTACCTCCGGGCTCGTGCGCCAACCCGCTAACCATAGAGCCACAGAGGTTGTCAATCTAATAAATCTTAATTGTTAATATTTTTCAAATGTTTCATCAATATTGAAATCACAATGAACTATCGGAAAATTCCAATACAAAATGAAAAACTATTCAAATCATGCAGATTTTTATGGACAAAGTTTTATGTGATCGCCATTATTTTAAATCGCCACCAGATGGCGTTACTGTGTATCAACTTCGAAACGTTCAATCAATTGCTCTGATGTTCATAGTCATAGTAAAATATTGCAGTGACATGGACCGCCGACAGAAGTTGAATTTATAACTTTAGAATCAACAAACATTATGAAATTTTAAATTTTAATACAAAAAAAAACATAAGCATGTCGTTGACTTAAGCCCATGGGAATTTCCCCTACCAAAAAGTGCTCAACGCGGCTAAAGAGGTTCCCACTTAAAAAAATATTTGTCAGGTTCAGGTAAACAATAAAATATAAATGTTAACTGGACTTTATTTTTATATAATTTTAATGCCTAAAGTCAATTATATTTATATTAAGTTTAGTAAAATTATAGATTATGTAACGTAGAATAAAAGCTTTTAGCATAAAGATCATCCCAGATCATCACCATAGCCAATCATTTCCCGTTCACTTTGAGCAAAAGCCTATTTCGATGAACGCCAAAGCTCGCATCTTACCAGATCCAGCCTCAGCACAGCGATCATCTTGGATTATTTATTAGTCGTTCAATAATAGAACTAAGTCTTGTGAATAGAACCTAATTAGCATCCTATCTATAGCGATATAAGCCTTTGCATGAAATATTAGTATACTGTAAAAAGTTGTATTCGTGCCCTAGTAGCGTACTAACCCGTACCTCTATATTTCTATGCACAGCGCGGTCCTCACAAACTTTACCAAACAAGTTAAAACGCTTACACACGTTAGTCATGCTTCAGTATCTTTATTGTTTACTGTTACTATCACTGAATTATTTACATTATGTGTTTCAAAAGGTGGATTTCACTCATAATAAATAAAACGTTTCCCTGCGTTTTAAATAGTTGATCTGAAGTTTGGCACGTCGATTATGTGGCTAATGGCTGATGATGATATTGGTGATTATGATGACACGTCACAATACTATGATCTAATATGGAGGTTGTCAAAGTACTCTCAGATCCAGCTATCATTTGAATGGGTTATAAGTGGGTATTCTTGGAAGAGCTACCGCCAAGTGGCCGACTTTCTCGTTCTCTATAACTTAGAGCTAACGCATTTTAATGTGGTAAACTTTCATCAATCTCATAGTTCATAAGTTTTTGAATGTTTCATCAATCTCATAAGATTTATCACAAATTTCTGGGATTTTATTTTTAACTCTTATAAAATTACTAGCAGCGTCCCGCGGGTTCACCCACGTACTTCCCATTCCCGTGGGAGCACATTGATAAATTATAGCCTATGTGTATGTAAGCTATTGTAAAGTTTCATCAAAATCTATTCAGTAGTTTTTACGTGAAGGAGTAACAAATATCCACACCTACAAACTTTTGCGTTTATAATATTAGTAGGATTATTCCATCATTAGCTTCTTTAAAATCAAAAGCATTCACAAGCCTCTATTTGTACACTTGATTACGTATCCTTTTACCGCCAAGAGGGATGCGTGTGGCGCGATCTTCCACTTGGTACCGGGATTATTTGTGCCGCGCTCCGGGCTACCTGGGTCACCGATTTACTTATTTCTCCTGTGGAACAGCTTTGCTATCTTTCGGGAAGAAGGGTAAAACAGACAGGGTAACTGCTGGAACCGAAACTTAACATCTTATAGTATTTAAAAGTTAGACAACATATAAATAAGCTACCTGGGCTAGTTTCGGGTAAACTTCGACCACTTACATCAGGTGACATGTTTGCTTGTTTACCTATCCAATATATAAAGCCACTCTAGACACCAGTACACACAGATTCAAAGGTCTGAATGAGTTAAGTTACTACGAATACCTCTGAGAAAATTAGCTTTGTATTATATAATATTATTGTTATTATTTACACGAAGAAAGAGAGATTCTATATCCAACCTCGATATCAAATTACGAAATATGTTTTGATATTATTCTCCGTAAAATTATTGTTATTATAATTATTAAAAATTTTAAATAACAATAATAATTAATACCCAACCTGACAGGCCCAGGTCTAACAGCACACGCCGCGTCCAAATCTATCCTATATCGCAAGACAAGCTGGGGCAAAGTGCTCACACGGCAAAACTATATATATAAAAATGGTTCAATATCAACTTTAATAGCCCTAGACAAATGATCTCACACGTTATATATAATATTTCTCTTTTAAGACCTAATTGCACAAATGGCTTCAGTAGTTTAAGTTTTCTTTTTCTTTTACGCTGGGAAATGCACTGACGCATCCCGCTGGGGAGTGAGTCTCCCCAGGCAGGTATGTGGGACTCGCTGCGCCCGAAAGATGGTAAGTGGACGCAGCTCTACCCACTAAAACCCGGCGAGTGCCACCACTGCCGCCTTTGGTGAGGTGCCCCGGATCTACAAGCAACAGGGCACCTCGTCAGTGACCTCAGGGGACCGACACCAACTCCACAGAGCGATTGCCCCGCACCACAGAACTACCACTCCCAACGTCTGGACAGCACGATGAGGTGAGTTCCCCATCCTCACCCCTTGCTCCCCGCTCTGTCGTCCCCTCTTCTTATAAGAGGGGTACAAAGTGCCCCCTCGCGTCGACTCAATTCGCTTCGGCCAAGGTGTTCGGGTCACCCTGGGCTACTGAGCCCCACCGCCATGACAAGGCTTGAACCACGGTGGGAAGTAGTTAAAGTTATGAAGATAAACAAACTATTATAAAAATCGATAGAAATAATAAAGATAAATCTCTTAATGAAGTATAAAATATTGATAAGTCGTATTACATTAAAAAGGCGGGCGTGGGGAAGCCTTGCATAATGCATTGATAGTCACTATTATGAAATTTTATACACTTTTTCCACTATTTATTTTATATATTTTAACAGTTACAATTTAAACACGACCGGTTTCGACAAAGTCATCCTCAGGTGTGTTTGTCGAAACCGGTCGTGTTTAAATTGTAACTGTTAAAATATATAAAATAAATAGTGGAAAAAGTGTATAAAATTTCATAATAGTGACTATAACATGAATTTCCATCAAGGACCGACAGTACATTCTATCAATTATATAATGCATTGAGCAATCTTTGAGACTAAGATCATAGTACGCTGGATTTGTTTCGAAAATTTCGCGCCATTTGCGAGATTTTGAAAGCTCTGCTTTCGGCACTGTTAACGCTACTCCGGGTTTGCCTTTGGGCCACTTTGCATTGTTTTGCACAAAGATAATGAGCCTCTTAGCTCGACGATGTGGGTTAGTTATGGTTTTGTTTGTCATACGGTGTCTTTGAATGGTACACGGTGTAAAGGCACCGCATTTGCCTATACTTATGAAAATAATATCATGAATTTTTTAGTAAAGTATTTTTTTTAGTTATTACAGTAATATTTTTGATGCGGCAGTTACCGCACCACATAAATCAAATGAAATGAAAACAGTAAAAAGATACACTATTTTTAATTCAACAAAAAGAATAATTACTCATATATGCATTGTTTTTGAGAACTTCAATGAATCGACAGGTGATTAAGTAAACACTCACACTTTTATCACCTTTTTATTATCATATAAGAACACTCAGAAATTGGTTTTAGTCAGTGACGACTATACCTTTAGACCTCAACAAAGTGATAGCGCGATGTAACTATATTACTAGCGCCATCTAGTATTACAATTATGAACTACTTAAAATAAACATTTAAAACATTTACTAAATTAAACATACCGCCGGCCAAGGACGATTAAAGTCCTTAAGAACGAAATAAAAAAATGTACTTAAATTAACTCTGTGGATCAGACTCATCCAGGGGAAGAGGACATAATTTTACAACTGGTCGCTTGAAAAGACTATCTTTAGATTGTAAGGTAACAACTCTTGTGACACCATCTGCTCCTGGATGTCTCTGAATGATACGTCCCAAAAGCCATTTTCCAGGTGGAAGTGTGTCATCCTTGACAAGAACGACAGTGCCAAGCGGAAGATCAGGCTTGGTCTTGTTCCATTTGTAACGATGTTGAAGTGTAGTTAAATATTCGTTTTGCCAACGACGCCACAAACACTGCATCATACGTTGGATAATATGCCATCGATTCAACGGGCTTAACTTAACATCAATTAATGACGGTTCAGGAACACAAATCAAGGGCTCTCCAACAAGGAAGTGACCAGGCGTTAAAGGAGGTTCATCGAGAGTGGAATTGACAAGTGTGAGAGGACGGGAATTCACACAAGCTTCGACCTGAGCTAAGAGTGTAGCAAATTCTTCGAACGTGAGAAACGCTTGACCTACAACCCGTTTTAAGTGTCCTTTGACACTTTTTACTCCAGACTCCCAAATACCACCGAAGTGGGGAGCTCGAGGGGGTATGAATTTCCATTGTGTGAAGTCATTCGCAAGAAGTTCAGCAATCTCAGATATAAGTTGAGATTGTGAATTCTTAAATGCGAGATTTAAGTCACGTGAAGCGCCAACGAAGTTCGTTCCATGATCACTCCATATTTCTTTGCAGTGACCACGGCGAGCGGTGAAACGTCGGAATGCTGCAACAAACGCAGCAGAAGTTAGGTCGGTTACTAATTCCAAATGAATGGCTTTTGTGACGGTGCATACAAAAAGACAAATATAAACTTTAGTTATTTTCTTACATCTACCGGGGTACAGTTTCATCGTAAAGGGTCCACAGAAGTCTACTCCACTTACAAAAAAAGGGCGACTAGGTGTAATACGAAATTTAGGCAAATTTGACATAAATGGAGGCAGTGGATTAGCCTTCTGCTTAAAACATGGAATACATTTGTGAATCACAGCTCTAATAATATTTTTAACACGTATGATCCAGAACTTTTGTCTAATTATATTCAAAGTAAGTTGATGCCCTCCGTGCAGGGATTTCAAATGTGCGTTTAAAACAATCAGTTTAGAGAGGGCACAATTCCCACTTAAAAGAATGGGATTTTTCTGATTATTTGAAATCTCTGCGTTCGCGAGTCGACCACCAACACGAATAATACCTTTATCATCTATAAAGGGGTGAAGTGTATAAATTTTACTCGATTTATGAACCTGTTTACCCAGTGATAAACGAGAGATCTCATCTAGAAACGAAATGGATTGTGACAGTTTTATACAACAATTAAAAGCATGTTCAAGTTCATTAGCACTTAAATAATCAGGCTCAGTAATCGGTGTCTTAGTTACTCTGACTTTACATCGATTAAAATAACGAAAACAATAAGCAGTAACTCGAATCAATTTTGACAAATTCGAGAATCGTTTTAGAAAACAAGTTACATCGTCACTATCGATAAAATTGACATTACAATATGTTTTAGAAGTAGCTTTCTTTTCCAACTCGGTTAGAGGAATATTAAATGTAGAATATTCAATTATATTTGTATTGTATAAAAACTCAGGTCCGTTCCACCATAGCTTTGACTGACGTAAATCCGAAGGGTAACAGCCACGTGAAGCTAAATCAGCCGGGTTGTTAACAGAACTAACATGATGCCATTGATTACTATTTGTGAGTGTCAAAATTTCGGAAGTGCGATTTGCAACAAATGTAGTCCAAGTATTAGGCGATTTACGTAACCAGGATAAAACTATGGTAGAATCAGTCCAGGTGTAAACATCATCATCGGGTATATCTAAAACAGTTTTAACGTGATGTATCATTTTTGAAACCAGAACTGCACCACAGAGTTCTAAACGTGGAAGCGAAATCTGCTTAACTGGAGCGACTTTTGATTTCGCAAGAATAAGATAGATGTTAATTTCGCCATCGTTATTCAAAACTCTGAGGTACACTACTCCAGCATAAGCAGTACAAGAGGCATCACTAAATCCATGCAGCTCCCGTTTGACTGTATTCTCGGAGATTCCAAACCACCGTGGGAACTGAATGTTTTCAATGTGCGTGAAATGATCAAGGTAAGTAACCCATTCCTCTTTAAGATCAGAAGGTAGCTCCTCATCCCAATCTAAGCCAGCCAACCACAACTTTTGCATAAAGATTTTGAGTAGTATAATCGTGGGAGCTAGCCAACCTAGGGGATCGAAAGATTTAGCAATAGTCGATAGTACATTTCTCTTTGTATATGTTTTAGAACAGTGATTTAAATTACATTTTAGTTCAAAGTTATCAGAGTCAGAGTTCCATATTATACCTAATGTTTTGATGGTGTCTTCAACTTTAATATTTACTGCTATTTGTGAGTCTTTATCAAAACTGGGTATTTGGGCTAGAACAACTTTACTATTAGAAGACCACTTGTGTAAAGGAAACCCACCGCGGCCTAAAAGTTCAGTCAACCTTTTTTGTAGCACTACAGCATCTTCCGTGGTGGAGGCTCCCGTTAATAAGTCATCCATATAAAAGTCACTTTTCAGAATCTCAGCTTCCATAGGGAAATCACTCTTTTCATCTTCAGCCAACTGATGAAGAGTGCGTATGGCTAAAAAGGGTGCACAAGCTGTTCCATACGTGACGGTAAGTAATCTATATTCGTTAATCGGTTGTGTTGGAGTTTCTCGCCATAATATTCTTTGATAGTCAAAGTCTTTATTAGATGTCAAAATCTGACGATACATTTGACGAATATCTGCGACTAAACCGATCTTATGTTGTCTCCAACGAGTTATGAGATCCCTGACATCTTGTTGAAGGGGATAACCAATTAAAAGTTCTTCGTTTAATGATTTTCCTTTTTCAGGTGCAGCGCTTCCGTCGAAGACTACACGTAGTTTTGTGCTTAGACTTGTCGGCCTAAGGACAGCATGGTGAGGTAAGTAATATACCTTTTGTGTTATTCTTTCTGTTTCAGGTACCATCATCATATGACCTTGTGATTCATACTGCTTCAAGAAATCGTGATATTCTTTCTTGAATTCAGGCTTGTGTGTAAAACGTTTTTCCATCTGTAGTAAGCGGCTAATTGCAAGGCTCTTGGAATCACCAAGGTTTGTGGGTGTAGTATCTTTAAATGGTAACCGTACAATATAACGACCGAGATCATTGCGAGTGTGAGTACTTTTGAAGTGTTCTTCACATTGGCTTTCCAAATCAGTCATAGGTTTTTTGTGAGGTAGGTTCTCTTCAATCTCCCAGAATCGTTTGAGGAACTGATCAGTCTCAACCTTAGTTTGCATAACAACCGTATTGTGTTCGTATGCTGTCGGATCAGTCTGTGAAACTCTGCCCGAGATTAACCAACCTAGACGAGAGTTTAGTGCAATAAGAGAATCACACTTGTGTAAGCCTTCCAGTAGAATGTGAGCATGCACATCGGCACCAAACAAAATATCGATAGACCCTGGCTTGTGAAAGTTGGGATCGGCCAGATCCAACTGCAGAGATGAAGGCCAAGTATCTTGTGAAAATTCCCGTGAAGGCAATAACGAGGTGAGTTTCTTTAAAACATATGCGTTTACTTCGAAAGTTGATGCAACGTCTTTTGTGGAGTGGACTGTGAGTTTAACCATAGACCTTGTAGTCACCACTGATGTGTTAGAAATTCCAGAGATTTTGCCTATAATGGGTGTGCGATCAAGATGTAATAATTGCGCAGCTGCTTCGGAGATGAAAGAACCTTGTGAACCTTGGTCGACTAGAGCTCTTAATGCGTAAGTACCGCCAATCTTTGAGTCCACATGTACAACAGCAGTAGCTAAAATGACTAAATCATCTCTTGTTTCAGCTTTCAAGTTAACGCTGATGTTACAAGAAGCCTGATGTGCTGTGCTATTTGCGCTTTCAGCTTCAACAACTTTTTCATCTTTAAAAGAAGTGAAATGCAACAATGTATGATGACGACGTCCACACTTTTTGCAGACTGTACTTTGTCTGCAATTGACAACTGCGTGACCTTTCACCAGACAGTTAAAACAAATATTATTTTTCTTAACAAACTCTTGTCGCTCGACAATGGGACGTAAGGCAAAATCTTTACAGTGGCTAATATAGTGATTTTGTGAGCAAAAAGTGCATGTGCTTTCAATTTTTGTGCCAAAGCTTTTAACGCTTTGTATTTGTGCAGGTTTAGCTTTTTGTGAGTACATTTGCATGGCTCGAAGTTGTTTCTCGAGGAAAATGTGGAGATCTTCATAGTTAGGAATGCTCGAGGAGTCATCGAATGATTGCTCCCAACGTTTTCGAGTCTCTGTATCCAACTTGGAGGCCACGATGTGCACAATCATAGCATTAAAGGAATCGATTTTCAAATTGGATAAAGACGTGAGACATTGGCTAGATGTATCTAAAAGTTCCTTAATACCTTTGGCAGATTCTGTAGTTAATGTCTTTTGACTTAAAAAACGATTGAGCAGACTATTAACGATCATTCTTTTGTTTTCATATCTCTCATTAAGTTTTTTCCAGGCGTCATCATAGTTGGCTTCAGTAAGCGAATAATTTTTGAGGAGTTGTTCGGCTTCTCCCGTTAAACTGGACTTTAAGTAGTGATGTTTTTCAATTTTACTCAAACGATCATCATTGTGTATCAGAGAGCAAAACAAATCTCGAAAACTCATCCATTCATTGTAATCGCCAGAAAACTGTGGTATGGATATGGGTGGGAGTTTTGGCCTCATCTTCGGCAGTTCCAACTGAGTATCAGACTTTGGCGTTTCGCTTTGGTTTTGTTTTAATGCATATAACTTATCCTTAAGCCAAGCTTTTAGTTCCAAATAATTTTCTTCTGTTTCTTCAAAGTTCTTCTCTATATCAAATTTGCATTCAGTTCTTAATGTTTCGGTATCTTTTAATTCGGAAAGATCTTCAAAAGCTCTTTTATAGGCTTCCCAATACTCGTGTAATGTCTCCATACGCGAGTCCAAAAACCCTCTTGTGCGTTTATCCAAAGCATATTTTTTGGTATTTGAAAATAATTTTTCAATTCTAGTCGATGATTTTTGTAAATTTGTAAATTTTTTATCCGCCATTGTATAAATCAAAGTTAAAGTTCAGCAACGTAATCTGATATGATTTTTTTTCCACAAAATTTTCTAAGTGTTTTTATCACTGCAAATATTCTAAGTCTATTTTAACATAAATTTTTCTAAGTGTTTTTACGATCGAAATATTCTAAGTCTTTTTTAATAATAAATTTTCTAAGTCCCTTACTAACACTGCACTGATTTCACTAAGTCAATATTTGCACTTTTACTCACTGTTTATCCAGTTCGAAGGACCAAATGATTAAGTAAACACTCACACTTTTATCACCTTTTTATTATCATATAAGAACACTCAGAAATTGGTTTTAGTCAGTGACGACTATACCTTTAGACCTCAACAAAGTGATAGCGCGATGTAACTATATTACTAGCGCCATCTAGTATTACAATTATGAACTACTTAAAATAAACATTTAAAACATTTACTAAATTAAACAACAGGAAACATCCAACTTTGTTAATAAAGCAACTGCGATAAAATCCGCATACAAATCTACCGCGGAGTTTCAAATAAAAACAATGATAAACTCTCAACTAGTTCCGAGCACCGCTCATAACTCGGCCTGCAGTCATGTGAGTGCTTTTTACCGTCAAGTAAAAAAGTTTCAAAGAAACCGTAGCATCAGTCGGCGGAGTTTGAACTAAACGTTGGAACTTAAATAAAACGTGCTTGAAAGTCCTGCGCGAGCAGCTCATGTGAGTATCTTGATTGAATTTTATTTACGAAAGGAAAATATATTCTATTTCTACATCAGTTATAATATATTAAATACACTTACGACAATACGTACAAAAATAAACGTATAAAGAAATAAAACGTCGGAAGAATCACAAAACATAAATTAATTCTTTTTACAGCACCCGTGGTCACAATAAATTTTAGATAAATATACTCGAACGTGTAAAATTATAATTCAGAAATTCCAATATAAATTTAAATTTAAGTTAATTAAACTGATAAAACGCTCCGAATTACTCCTATTTAAACTTGAAAACTTGTTCAAGTTGGAATAGTATTTTTTGTGTAAAACTTTAACTCTAAACTTTGTTTCATTCGCTTAAGTTTTTAAGTTCTGAACAAATTAAACGCCTTTAATGAACCTTCTTTTATATCTTGCCGCATTAAATATACACTTTACAAAGTTTCATGACCTGCCATAAATATCATCTAAGATAAAAAGATGAGAAAATAACCTCTAGAAGGCAAATGGTTAACATCATCTTTAAATATAAAAATCACACAAGACAAACTTTTTAAACCACAGATAAGCCAGTTACCAGTTTCCATAAACACCGGTGGTCAGTGTGACAAGTAGGCAGGGATCTCTTTTCGGTTCTTTATTTTTTATAAATCATAAACACGAAATCACTCGTATGCCTAAACGATTATCATGTAAAAAGCTAAAAAATGTAGCTATAGTTTTATTTTTTACACTAATATAAATGGTGGCACGGGTCTCCTCCTCGAAATCAGACTCAGACTCAGAATCAGACTAGGAGGGTATCGGGCCAAAGTTCACTAATGCGCTGGCGAAATGCGGGTCATTCGGTCGGGCAATGATTACTATACTTCACACACCTCCTAAGACTTTTAATTTCACCTGGCATGCAGGTTTCCGCACAATGTTTTCCTCCATCGGTGAGCGAGCAATGATCTCGTGTTCGAGATGCACTTAGAAATTTAGAAAAACCCATTTCAAGGTCCATCCACCGCCAGGATCAAACCCGGAGCCTCTCGCTCAAGAGGCTCAGCCCATACGGTAGATGGTAGTATATAAACTAGGTAATTATAGCATAGCTAATTTTAAATAAACGCCTATGAAAAAAGTAAAAGTCACAATGTTTCTGTAAAAGTCACAATGTTTGTCGTACACGTTAAAGATAGAGATCTATCCGTGCAGGCGATCCTGCGCTAGTAGACGGAGCGTATGTGGGATTTTTTCATTCGATCTGAAAGGCAAACCTGTACCCACAGATATCCTGTTCTGTAGACCGTGCGTGGCTTGCTTAGTAAAGATATTAAACTTTCCCTAAAACCTTAGAACTATGTTAACCGAAATGTAATTTTCTTACATATTAAAGTTTAAATTTCATTTGAGGGAGCTAATCCTGACACGGTGTGGGACCGAGATAATACTTTCCCTATTCATGGACGATCCGGGCACACTCATTTGCCGCCACTTTATCGGCAGTTAGCGGTTTATGTTTTAGTTCCGACTTCATTACGGGGGCAAGGTTCGCTCTATTAGGTGGGGTTAATTGTCCATCTACGATTTTGGTTCTATACAATGCTAAAACGATTTTTTTATCTGTCTTGAACTTCGAACCCAAATGATGTAATCACAGATCTGATGATGAAGACCATAGACAGTCGAGGTAATTCCTCTACGATATAGAGCAGTTACATTCAATTTTGTTGACTTCAGACGATTCACTGTACCAAAATATTCAGTTCAGAAAAAAATAAGAAAAAATTACCTTTTGTACGCTTACTCTGTTCTAAAAAGGAGTAAAATAAATTATTTAAAAAAATGATTTTTGTTTTAGTCCATCCGTGACCATGGTTTCTGCAAAGTATTAGAAACACCGCAATAAAATCCGTAAAATTTGTTTAAATAAAAACTTGACTTCAAAAACCTTAAATATGCACTCAAAAGTGATATTTTTTAGAAATAAGGATAGGACAAGGAGTGGAATTACTGGCGGAGTCGATTACGCGTCAGGATCTGGGTGAAACGTAGATACTTAACATCACCACCAGGTAGCGTTTACTAGTTCGACGTTTCAATATAAAGAAACTTCATAGTAACAAAACAGTAAAAAAGGCTCTAAGCATCCCCAAACGGACACCATACCAAAATGTATTTTTACGGGACCCCAGAACCAATTCCCCGGGGTCACGTCTCGATTATTGTACCTCGAGTTAACAACAATATCGATGCATCGGTACAATCTAATCCCAGCCCGAAAGGATCCTAAACCAATTTAGGGGCTTATTTCAATATTAAATAGAACCCCAGATATGCCCGAATCTTTTATGTGAACGACAAATTTTGTTCTTTTTTTATTTTGTGTACAATTACGGATTGGATATAGATTATTTGAGATTATGTAGGGTAATAAATAAAGGTTTTGTCACGAAAAACATTACCGGCAGTCTCTTTGGATTACCTCGTGTAGAGCAGGTTTAGCTCGGGGATTTGATATAAGCGTAGGTGTGAGACACAATTGAAAATACATTAAAGACGGAAATTATTGTGGATTTTGTCGCGGATCATTATGATAATATTCCCAGTGTTTATACTTTAAAGTTTAAAACAATCGTGGTCCAAGATTGACCACTTAGAAAACAATAGAAAACATACCACTGCTTACCAGAACATTAACAGACTATTATTTAACATTTAAACACAATAAAAATATAGTGTCTTGAGATATAGTTTTAATGATTATTATAAGTTATTACTTTTTGTTTCACGAAATGTAACGTTTTTCTCGTTCTGACGCTTCTGATATTTATCGTACACGGGTCAATCGTAGCCAAGGAATAACTAACTTATTATAATATTGTTTTATATGACTGAAATCGAGATAAATATAAATTAATACAAGCCTCATAATCTCATTTTTCACAATAAAATTGATTGATCAATATTATACCAACAGGTTAATTAGACTTAGCAATTAATAAACAGTCTGATATTTTTGTAAAACACACCGCCGTATCTTAGTTTTTTTTATAAATAATAATAAAACGTCAGTAAAATTAATGCTCCTGTTAATTGGAAAATTCTGCACCAATGATAAAGAAAATATTGGAATTACGATAATTATTTTCCTGATTAAGATATGATGTTACATGTTGTATTTATAAAATATTATGTACTCATTTTATTGACAAAAGAGCAACCCCTAAGTTTTTTTCTCGTTTTTCTTAGGGGATCCTGCATCTCAAACGAGTTTTTTTTTTTTTTTTTTTTTTTATATACTATTACTACTTATTGACTACTTATGTTTTGACTTATTTCAAGTGTACAAGTTGTACCTACGTAATAAAGATATTTTTGATTTGATTTGATTTGATTTGATTTGCAACATACAGACAGAAATACGAACGTCCATAGAACATTATTTTTATGTTAATATTTTTAAGGGGTTCACAAATTATTTCAAATAAATGCAATCACGTTAACCTTATAAAAGAAATATAAATAACATACAATCAATGTCAGTTTCTATAAAACTGCTTCCTGACATGTCGAGAGCTGTAGAGCACAGATAAAGAGCACTCTTAGCGCTTCACTTATAAGGCGTGCCGCGTGCGAAATATACCTCAACAAACATTTTAATAAAATAAATACTGAAAGACGATTGTTTCGTGTGGAATTTCATAAAGTGTTGATTAAAGACATTCCACTAGTCTATTAGATAAAGATCTCACCTTACTCATTGGCTCGAGAAGCGTTAGTATTTTAAGGGTCTGTTTCACAAAGTACCTGTAAAGTACCCTATAGCTATATGACACATAAATTAACTGACACATAAATCTTCTAGTTAGTCTTGATTGGGTTTCACCATCATCTTCCCTATAAATTTATTTGGCAGATCCCTATTTGGCATTTACTGGTAAGTAGGCTTGGCAACCTCGCATTTCATTCGTTCCATTTTACGATAAATATGTTTTAGAAAAAAATTCCATGTTGTAAATATACATGAAAATATGTTTTTATAATTTAATTGTATGTATCATACCATCTTTATACCTTTTATTTACATAGACCTTGTATATAATGTTATCCCTTAATTATTAAACGATCAAAACACAATTTAAATTATTTTGTATATTACTGTTACCGGAACGTCAAATTGTCAAATGTCGTGAAGCTGTCAACCGCGTATATATCTGTCAACTAATTTATGTGGCAGATAGATTTGCTAATGGCCAGTTGATCCGACCTATAGTTTAAAGGGAACTTTATTAGCCAAATATTGCTATATGTCAATTGTGAAACAAAAACGTTGTAGTTATGTGGTAAATATGTTGCAAATAGCTTAAATGGAACTTTATTAGGATATTGTGAAACAAACCCTAAGATTTCAAATTAACTCTGTAATTTTACCTATTAAAATTACTTTTAGTATTTGGAATGAAAATATTCGCTTTTTTTTTTGAAGCTCAATATTTTTCGACTGTCTATAAATACACTAGACGAGGTGTCGATTTTGACATAATTTCCAACTATAAGAATATATAAAGAATAAACATAGTATAACGCGTTTAAAATAATTTTATTGGTAGGCGACATCATAATATAAGCCGTACAAAATAATAGCCACCATAAAAATAAACAACGTTAAAAATTTAAACCTTCGTGTTAGAAAATTATCCTAATTTTTTTGCCCCTCTAAGTTTTAACCAGATCGCAATAAAATTATTGCTAAAACTCTATGATAACTTAAAAAATAAAAATTATCACAGTTAAACATTATAATATATAACTTGTTTGTCATATAACTGCCCCTAAGTGGCTGGACCAATTTGTTTAAAATTATTATTTGTGTATATCTGAATGTGAAAACACCTAAATGCTTATTAATTAGTTTTTTTATGCCATAATCAGACAACCGAACAGTCAGAGCCTTAGGGCGACTACAGACGCCCTTAGATATTAGCACAAACAAAGTTTATGCATAAGCGTAGCCTGCCTGTTCCCCATTCCCTCTCCTAATTGGCCACCGGAAACTCAAAAGCCGCATGAAACACAATAGTATAGCTGTCACTTGATGCCGCTATGATGTGATCGAGAGGTACCGAGATGACACTACCTCTTACAAACATTGTAATTGATGCTTTGATCAAACAGCGTATCGTTCTTATGATTTAAAGAAAATTCATTATACTTTTAATTTTAAAAACACAACACATTATGTAGTATGAATTCGGACATTTTATTTTTACACAATAATATCTAAAAATAGATATCCTCACTTCTCAGTATCTTGACATTTGGCGTTCTCGGAAAATATAATATTTATATCTTTAGATTCTTCTCCAGACCTGTGTTCATTAAAAAATACAGGGCCACATATTATCTAAGGCTGTCTGTTATCTAAACAAAGAAATGTTAACAGCCCATTAGTGAGCCACCGCGGGCAACACTCTTGTTTTAATGAGGATCAACCCAGGTCTTACAAGTCGAAGATGCATGTTGTATTTACTAGGTTTTTTTTCTGCGGCGCATTCGTCAGCATTCTTCGTCCTTCCTCCATACACCTGTCACGTTTATAAAACTTTTATCTACACAAACATTATAAAGAGGAAAGATTTGATTGTTTGTTTGTATTGAATAGGCACCGAAACTACTTGACCGATTTAAAAAAAACCCACTGTTGGAAAGCTACACTATCCTCGGTGAACATAGGCTATATTAAATTTTCAAAAAAGTTAGAGACCCGTATTAAAACTTAGTTGACGCAAGCGAAGCTGTGTGCAGCAGCTAGTTTTGTATATGTGTTGTGTTTTCCTTCGCAATAAATACGGCACAATAAATTTTAGTCCAATATTAACAACTTCATATTATATTTAAAATAGAGATTCAGTTTTGCCCTAATAACATAGTTTCATAATAATTAGAGCCTGTCATACTTGTGTCATACTTAGGGCTTGTTTCACAATCTCCAGTTAAGTGCCCAATAGCTATGGGCAACATATTTGACAGATATTTGACAGATACTCCATACTCTATATTCTGTCAAATATGTTGCCGATAGCCTATTGGGAACTTAACTGGAGATTGTGAAACAGGCCCTTAAGTACATTTCTAATACTATAGTGGTACACTAGCGTGTGTACTTGTCAGTTTTAAGAGTAACATTCCAGGGTCACCGCTCACCTATAATATATTATGTTCATCTTTACCCCAGTTTATTTTCTTTATACAATCTACATGCATGCGTCATAAAACGTATATAAACTTGTCTGTTTTTATTTGAATTTTATTAGAGACGTGACTGCGTGTATCTTGCTAATATATTTTGTATGAGAAAATTAACTAAACTTATGTATGTTTGACTATATACATACTACATGTAATGGTACTAGATCATAATATACTATATCATAATATGTAAAAAAGTGTGTGTCTGCTCCGACGAACCATAGCAGTTTACTCCTTACGAACGATTATAAAATAAATGAATAAGTGAATAAGGGTAAATAAATGCATATTTAATGATATCTCATGGTACAGTTACTTGTATTAAATATACAATGAATTCGTTAAAATACAAATAACAAAACCATAAAAACATAAATAACAATAATTTAATGCACTAAGCTAAACAACGTCTTTGAATAGTGAATATTGAGATAATTGGTTTGTGGTAACTGAAATATTATGATACAATATTATATAACGAGACTACACATAATATACATATCTATACATATTATACCACAGTTTTCAAAGGGCTAGACATTAATGTCCCCGACTGTACATAAATACCTAAACACATTTATTATATACTATAATATGAGTATAATACATTGTGGTATGTATGTATGTAAGTTCGTGAGCTTCGTGATTTTGTAACTCGCCTGCTGAGTGCTGCCTTACTTAGATGTGGTAGCCGTTTCTTAGGCTCCCTTTTTCGTTTAACATCGTGTGACATCGTATAACATCGTAGTTTTGATTTTACTCCCATAGATTTTCATACCCCGGCCCTATATATGAATATCGATTCTTATAGAATAAACTCCAAAAAACAATTCAGAGAAGTTGAAGTATTGAAAATCCGATTTTAAGTCGGCCAAAAATTCAATTTCACTATAAAAGGGCAGTCAGTCGGTGTACTTACTGGTAGGTGAGCTGCATCCATAGATTTCCCACTGCACCGGAGGATTAGCAGGTGTCTCTTATAATGAGTACCTATACTCTTTTATTAAAGGTACCTAAGTCGTAGCGATTCGGAAATACCGTGGGTGATCATAATAAGATATAATATTTACTTAATTACTATTGAGTATTTATTGACTTAAAATAAATTTTCAACGAGTATCTTTTTTGAGTTCAAATAATTATATTTCGTCATTGGGATTTATTTGCCGCAGCGCCCTCATAAATACATTTAGAGAGCCTCTTAGAGCGGGTCAAAATTAACAGAAATGTTTAAATTATTTGAGACTGTAGAAGGCAGAGAGATAATAGCGTCTTCTAAGGCAAAGATTAGAAATACTTTACAAATACAGGCTGTTTATAATTTGCCTTGCCTCATTTTAATATTCCTTTATTTTCCTGTTTTGTTTTTAATTTCCTTCCAAAAAATAGGGACTTATGGTAAGTGGTTGCTGTTCCGCGCGTTGTCCTGTCGTGTAACACCATGCTTCTAACTTTTTTCGTTTAACTGCTGCGGTGTGTTACGTATTAGACGGACATCCAAATCTACTTTGGGATATTTTTTTAAGTTTGTTTTTAAGTTAAGTTAAAGTATCGCATTTTCGTTATAATGAAACAACTTTTAGGGATTTTATCGCGGTTTATTTAGTTTTTTATGAGCCTGTTTTCGGATACTTTACAGCAACTTACGGTCACAGGAGGACTGAATCCTCAATCATTATATAATGAGTGAAGTTCGCATAAGAAAATGTCGAATTTTCTGTTTACGTATTCTTTATTTTCATTTTTATCTGTCTTAATGATGTTTAAGTATTCTTATAATTTTTCCTAATTAAAATAGTGTACAAGTGAGAAACAATATTAATAAAGTAAACATAATAACTATCAGGTAACTGCTGTAATATTAATTAATGTCAATGGTGAAAATATACAAAAATGCAAATTTTATATTCAATAATCTTAAGATAAATTCACTAGCATATAAAATAAATGTTTTTTTTTTTCATATTTCACGCCAGTAGCTTATGTTTTATTAATGTGAACTAATATTTACCGCAACAGCCTGTATACGCCGCATTAGCCCGGCTTTTCAATCTTGACCCAACTTAGCCAACTTCGTATTTAGTTCGGGTCTACCCTCAGCTCTGAGACATGTTCAAATGACAATTATTATTAGGTTTTATAATTATAGTTATTAGTTCATAAAATACGAGTGGAGTTGGAACAATAGCCTCGCTAGAATTGGATAAAAAAATAAAGTAATAAGAACATTGTGTTTATCCTTCGTAATATTATAACACAATTCCTATAATTATTACTATTGAAAGACTGTTGCGTTCGGCAAATATTAATATGAATTTTGTGCGTTTTACAAATACTTCGTTAATTACCTACTAATTTTACAACATTTAATTTGTTGGGTTAAAATGTATGAACACATTCATCACTATTTCAACTTTTAGGCAAATCGATCCAGCCGATTTGCTGTGAAAGAGCAACAAACATCCAAACTTTTGCATTTATAATTTTTGATGAGAGAAAATTGATTATTTTCTAAAAATCTTCTTAAAACTACCCATCCGTTATTGAAAACAATTTCATCGTCATAATGCTAAATTAACACTTGTTGATATTGGTTGTACAAATAACTATGAATCCTACTGCGGGTGAAGCTGTGGACATCGGTTAGTATAATATATTTAGATTTTTATTAGTACGGTCTGGAAGTAAACCAAGGGTCACCTAGGGGTTGAATATAAAAATGTCACGATTGTGGTGCGGCGGTGGACTCTGCCCAGCACACCCTAGAGGTGTGCCCGAGATGGGCGGCGCTGCGTCAAGATCTGACGTCCGTCATCGGAGGGGACTTGTCTTTGTCGAGCGTCATCACCGCGATGCTCGGCTGTGGCGAGTCCTGGACGGCAATGGCCTCTTTCTGCGAGACAGTAATGTCCCAGAAGGAGGCCGATGAACGGGTGAGAGAGGAAGCCGCTGATGTGGCCTCCCCCCGTAGACGACGAACGGGGGTGCGTCGGAGGCGCTACTTAATGCGCTTCCAGTGACACCCCTGTGCCCGTGTCGGGCTCGGGATGGGAACCCGGGCCCAGCTTAAGACACGACGTCGTGGGGACTGCCAAGTCGTAGCCGGGCAGTCCCCCTATTGTGTAGAATCTGGTCTTACCGGGACCAGTCTGTCGCTGAGGGTATCCCGTCGCCTACACAGATCCGGGTCCCTCAAATATAGCGGCTGAAGGCTCACGTAGCGGTTTTAGTGGGGTAGGGCACCCAAATGCGAGTCCCCACACACGCCAGCGCGCCTACCCAGGCCCTGGTAAGGTCGTAAAGGATTTCCGCTGCGTCATCAAAAAAAAAGGGGGTTGAATATAAAAGTTTCCTCTGATTTTTTTCATAATTAAGTCATCGTGTCGCATTAGCATGTCGGTGACGCGAGCCTATAAGATTTTCCCCTAACGAAAAGTGTTCAAAAAAAATTTTTTTTTTGTAAAATTACAATAAAACCCCGAGCCGGGAACAACTATTATGAATGTAGATAATATTTGAAATACTATTAAATGCACCAAAATTAATGTAATCAAACCACCTTGTTGCTTTAACAATTCTTCTTATATTTCTTTAAGGTTCTTAACTCTCAAACTATCTTCAACAGAATGGCCGCGTGCCACGCAATGATATCATTTTTTATACTTTTCTTACCCTCCAATTCCTAACCGGAAGTTTATTAATCGACCAATCAGATATCAGTACGTGACAGCGGATGTTGCCAGGAATAATCAATAGAATAATTATTACAACTTAAAATAAACAGTCAATACTTCGTCAATAATAATGGGTTGTAATAAAAAAGCTAACAATACAGTAGAAAGAATTTATAATACGAGTAATATTTCAGTAACTTTTTACTGAAATATTATTATAGACAGTAGACATTATATCAACCTCAACTCCCAAGCCATTGTTATGTACTTATATTTAAGGTATAGTAAGAGGCAGTGTCATGCTGCATTGCAGCCGATATGTGCCGGCGCGACCTCTTGCTCGCATAGTACCGGCGTAAAGTGACAGCTACGCTGTGACGTTTCGTGCGGTTTGTGAGTTTCCAGTGGCCCATTGGGGGATAGGGAAAATGAAGGCAACACATATACATAGCCTCTGGTTGTATGGATGCTTAAGGGTGTCGATAGTCGCCGAAGCCTTCCTATGCTATAAAAAAACAAACGAGAAACCATCAGTTATTAGACAATTCGCACGAATTGAATTGGCAAAAAATGTGGGAATTGACTACTTTTTAAAAATATTTTTTTCTGTTGACATAATATGCGTCATACAATGTCCTAAAACTATTCGTTTGGCCCCAATAATCAATTAATAAAAACTTGTAATAATTAAGTGTAACACAGACAAAAGCCATCCAGGAATCGAGGGTCGATATCTATCGCCCACTTATCCCGTTATCCCGGGATGAACCACTTATCCCGTTATCCCGTCATCCCGGGATAAAGCTGAGGGTATTCCGCGCCCGTCCCGTCCCTTCATCAGCCTTCGGACGTGACTTGGGTAGACAAATCATCGAGATTTCCAATTGGAATATGAAATTATCCGAACGTCTATAGACTCAGCCAATTGAATATCTTTAAATTATAACTTGGGACTTTCCTTTGTCGCAGTTTTATGTTTTATACAAATATTTACGCTTTTATTATACGGGCGCTTTACGCGCGGTCGTAGATTTGAACCTACTGAACGTAGTCTTTTGTAGTGTCATGCTGCTTTGCAGACAAATCCGGCCGGCACGACTTGGGTGGTACCTCTCGCTCACATTATACCGGCGTAAAGTGACAGCTAAGCTGTGGTATTTCATGTGGTTTTGAGTTTACGGTGGCCCGTTGGGAGGATTAGGTAATGGAGAGCAACGCATCCGTTGTTTGGAAGTTTATGGACGTCGCGTCGGTAGTCGCCAAAACACTTCATACAATTATAAATGTTTGAGTAGGGATGTTTGTTACGCTATCACGCAAAACCTACACAACGGATCATCATGAATTTTTGTACACAGTATATTTTCAGAGATATTTTAGTAACATAGTTTAAAATTTTTTTTGCTTACGCGTGCGAAGCCGCGGGCAAAGATTAATACCTGAAAAATCTCATGCAAACCATTCTTGCCGCTTTTAAGTACATTTTAAACACAAATAAATTTCTTTATGCGCATTATAAATCACCATACTCTAAAGGAGTCTATTAAATTATTTATATCCAAGAAATGACTTCTAGTTGACATGCAAGTAAAGTGTTTGCCGTGTAATTTGAATGTATGAGGTGCGCAGTCAAACAGAATGCGCTTCAGACGGGCTCATTTGAAACTACATGTAATGTATGGAGATTGAAAATGTATTTAAAGGAAATTGAATGGAAGGAGAAGGAGGGGAGTGAGTTTTGAGGTGGATCCCGTGATTTATTTCACCAAACAGCTAGTTACCAGAGTGGGTACGCTTGAACTTACAACCAAAATATCGAACACAATTTTTTGTTATTGCTCATGGGTACTGACGCACAGAAATATAGTGTTGATATTCTTAAGTCGTGCATCATCACTTCATCATCATCATCATCATATTATAAAACAAAGTCGCTTTTTCTGTCCCTATATCCCTTTGTACGCTTAAATCTTTAAAACTACGAAATGGATTTTGATGCGGTTTTCTTTAATGGATAGGACAATTCAAGAGGAAAGTTTATGTACATAATTTATTAAGTTTTTTTTGGCTAAGATATAACGATAATTGTTGGAGGTGTCGGAAAAAAATTGACCATCTGGGAGTTTCCAACGAAAACGCTGCCTACATCCTTTGAGATATAACAAAATAATGTATTGTGGAATTATGTATCGTAAATAGGTCTATAAAAAAGTCTGCGATGGCATACGTCTATCTCTTAGGGATATCATACTATATCAATTTAATACTTTAAAAAATGGGCAATTATAATGCGATAATTTGAAAGTTATTTACACAAATACGGTATGAATCCTTATCATTATAAATCAGTTAATTAGCTTGAGCACTTCATGAAGATTATTTTTCCCCTTTACATCATGCAAATTAAATGAAAACTTTAGGAGATATGGCAAAATCAAAATAATACGCAAGAAAATAAATCGTGTTGCCGTGACTTGAACGGGCAGTGTACTTATTATCCTGAATAGTAAATATGCATGCAGAAAGTCTGCGAAGGAATATAATATGTCTTAGTGTTCAAGATAACATAAATCTTAGTCATTATTAAAATGGAAAATGATCATCATCAGACATGATAAATCCGTAAATCTAAGTTCACGCAGGCGAATATATAAAATAAGGTAACATAATATCATTTCCAATATATTATACCAAATACTGGGCAACAGACGGGCGCAACACAGTGCATTTGCTTGATCTATACACACTAAAAACATGCGAAAGCCTTCAGCTGCTCTTTGAGGGACCCGGGTTCGCAGACAACAAGCGACAGACTGGTCCTGACAAGACCAGATTCTCCTATAAGAGGGGGACTGCTCAGCCAATGTAAAGCAGTCCCCACTACGTCATGTCTAGCAGGACCCGGGTTTCCATCTCGAGCCCAACACGAGCACAGGGGCGTTATTGGAAGCGCATTAAGTAGCGCCCCCGACGCGCCCCCGTTCGTCGTATACAGGGGGAAGCCACGTCGGCCTCCTTCTGGAACATCACTGTGAACTGTCTCGCAGAAAGAGGTTATTGCCGTCCAGGACTCGTCACAGCCGAGCATCGCGGTGGTGACTATAACTGCCATTTACAACAATACTAAAATATACTTCTTATCTTATACTAGCTGTTACCCGCAGCTTCGCCCGCGTGAACTTAGATTTACGGATTTATCATGTCTGATGATGATCGTTTTCTATTTTACTAATTAAGTACCTACTAAGTTTTTGTATTAAAATAGATATAATATCTTGAAAATAAAGACTTATATCCCTTCGCAGATTTTTGTAGGCATATTTAGGGTACTATTATTATAATATTATTCCACCATAGTATTATGTTGATCATAATATTACGTCTACCAGAGTTAATACACTACGGCCTTAGACACCAGACAACCGCCCGTTCAATCACGGCAACACGATTTATTTTCTTGTGCATTATTTTGATTTTGCCATATCTCCTAAAGTAGTCATTTAATTTGCATGATGTAAAGGGCAAAAATAATTTTCATAAAATGTACATGCCAATTAACTGATTTAAAATGATAAGTATTCATAGCGTATTTGTGTAAATAACTTTTAAACTATCGCGTTATAATTGCCCATTTTTTAAAAGTATTAAATGGATATAGTATGATATCCCTAAGATATAGACATATGCCATCGCGGACTTTTTTGTAGACCTATTTAAGGTACACAATTCCACCATACATTATTTTGTTATATCTCAAACGGTTTAGGCAGCGTTTTCGTTGAAAACTCCCAGACGGCCCATTTTTTTCCGACACCTCCAACAATTATCGTTATATCTTAGCCAATGTATATAAAAACTTAATAAATTATGTACATAAACCTTCCTCTTGAATTGCCCTATCCATTAAAAAAAATCGCATCAAAATCCGGTGCGTAGTTTTAAAGATTTAAGCGTACAAAGGGATATAGGGACAGAAAAAGCGACTTTGTTTTATAATATGTAGTGATGAAACTATCCTACATACCTTTCCATACTTTATTCGAATGCAATTTAAGAGGAACATAAAAAACGATAATGTTCAGATCGGAAGGTGAAACGTGTCACTATGAAGACAAATGATCTTTCATGGAAGTCATCTACTTTATATACGACGACCTCCGTGGCTCAGTGGTTAGCGCGTTAGCGCACAAGCCGGAGGTAGCGGGTTCGAATCTCGCCAAGGAACAAAAAAACTTTCAAAAGGGTCACATATCATTTTATTATATATGTGTATTATATAATAAAAATCTTAAATATAAGTATTAATATAAAAAGTATTAAATATAATATTCTGTATTTCCGTTGTCTGGTACCCGTAACACAATCCTCTTCGAGTACTTACCACGGGACCAGATTGACGTGGTGTAAAAGGGTCTATAGATATAGATATTATATTATTATTACCACAATACCGAGAGTTGTTTAGCTTAATAAATAGCAGCCTAGTCAAGACATCATTGTCTCAATAATAACGTTGACGGTGTTTGTGTTATAATGTTATAATAAATAGCACTACTATTAGTCAAATAATGTAATACCTGTTACTGGCCATACTAATTGTTACATGTTTGGTGTTAAGTTCTAAATTGTAATACGCTGTTGGTATTCAATAAAGAAAAAATAAAAAAATTATATTATATAAGTACATTAATTGTACGTAAACCGGCAGAAATATAAGGCCATCTGATCTCTCTGAGTCTGTCTGAGTCAACGTCGTCCATTCTTGGTTCAGCACGATTCATTTATTTAACATGAGTTTCACCTCAATGTTCATTAAATGAAATTTTGTACGACGCCCTTATATGTAGATACCTAATATACCTACAAAGCTAGTTTGCTTCATTTCTTTACCCAAAATTCATCTCGTCATTTTTAAAAATCATAATATTTTTAATGATGGAGTGACAATACGGAGTGACAAAATGATGGATAAGGAGATGTGAGTGACAAGGGACCGGTTGTCTTGGCGTCTTGCCTGTGTTCAACAGTGAACGGCTAAAGGCTGATGATGATAATTGAGGGAGATATGAAAACCAACTCATTAACTATGGCATAAGTCGCAAATCGGTATTTTACTATTTATGGCCTAATTAAAGAGTAACTTTTTCCTAAAGTGCATAGTTCCCAAGATATCGGCCATAAACCTTTTTTCAAGGTGGCGCTTGGAACTCTACCTTGATCTGTCAGCATTTTGTGAATGTATATATTGTATACTCAGCAAGTTACATTAACTACCCTAACTTTGTGCAACGTTACACAGTATTTTTTACTGTACTGTAGCTACGTTTGAAATAGGTATTCATCTTCTAATAATAAATTCAATTAGGTATATCAATTTTCAGGTTGTAAAGAGCTGCTTTCGTGTGTCTGAAGAGGCCCAGAATTATTTTCAAAACTGAATAATTTATTTAAACCCTCAGTCTACTCCACTTTAGGCTTCAGGCATCATTCTAGTAAGCTTATAATTCCTAATTTTGTTAATTTATAATTATTATTATTCTATATTCTATAAACTAAATCCATTTATTAAGAGGTATTATTATTAAAAAGGACCTAAAATTTATTTTGACAGACAGATAAAAAACTTAGGTAAGTATCTAAGTACTTATAAATTTGAGCGTGGTTGAAAAATAAAAAAGGAAAATAAATAGGAAAAACATGCAAAGATAGACAAACAAGCAGCTAATTATTTCTTAATTATAATCATATTATAAATAAATGTTGATTCTAATATTATTTAGCTATTAGATTTATTTATAATTAAATAATTATTTTAATTATTAAAACAATTACATTAATTTTTGTTAAAATTCATTATATTAAAGAGCCATCTATTGCTAGACGTAATAAATAAAGAGGATACTGGAAATGCTAATGAACAAATAGTTCTCTATATTTGCACAAGATGGCAGTGACAATATTCAGATAGCATTGTACTAACACTACTACTACTTATAACATTTATTTACTAATATTATGATATCTTATAAAAATATGATAATATTATATAGGAAATTAGGCCTCATAAAATATAAAATTTACTCTCTTCATAAAAAAAAGAATTAAGAAGTCAGTCTGTGCTAACGCCATCTATCCTTATATGCGATACCTAGGTGATATCATTTTTTAGCTGCATGTACAGCGCTATTGTTAATTCTTGATAGATGGCGCAATTATAGACTAGATTTTTATTATTAAAATATTTTATTACACAGAATATTTAATATTCTGTATAAATACAATATTTTTATCATAATTTTTATTATAAATGTAAAATGTAGTCTATAATTAATTTAAGTAAATCTAAGCATCAAAGATTCTATATTAATTATTATGATATAATATTTATTTTATTTTTGACTATAAAAAACAGACTTCGTCCTGTCAAACGTCAATATTGTATTCCCGGTATTTATTGTTTTTGCTATTCATTCCTGTAGATACCATTTTTAATATTAACATCTTTGTGTTTTGTTAAAAACCTTAAGTGGGCCATAATATATAAGGAACATACAAAAAAATATTTGCCGAATAAGATAGAGCCATTTTCGAGTTACGCGCTTAGCAACATTTATTTTTATTTATATATCTATTCATGACAGGGATCGGTCATTGTGGCGCTCATTGAATGTTCCTATTTCAGGAAGTAAAAGAAAGAAGGTTGATAGTTATGACTGTCATATTTCTCAACACTAAGAACATAGTAAAATAAAGTAAATACTATAGCAAGTAGCGCTGCGGCAGTAGCTGGTGCAGTCTCATTACTTCCCTAACCCCATCGCTAATGGGCCCTCGCGGCATGTGGCCCTCGGCCCTCGGGCTCCCAGAAACTGCCAACTCATCTGATGCCGCGGGGCAAATAATTTATGAGAGGAAACGAGTCCCGAAAAACTAAAATATAGTTTAGACGCAATGATTTATTGTTAAAATGTTAATACATGTCAAAATGTTGTGCGTTACTTGAGTTGTGAAATAAAATAAGATTTAACAAAAAAGTTCTCCTGGGAAACTTTTAAAAAATCACGAACATTAATCGATCTCTCTTTTCTTTTAGGTAATATTTTTTATATTTATTTTATAAATATTTACTTAGTATTAATATGTTATTGTATTATAATATGACTATACTAAGATAAAAAGTTATAATATAAAAGTAAAGAAAAACTAAGAAGAAAGAATCGGTGAAGGAAAACATTGTGAGGAAGCATGCGTGGCTGATGAGATTAAACGTCTTACATACTTTATATTATGTAAAGTTCTCACACCCGCATTAGGCCAGAGCATCGGTGAAGCATGGCCTAATACCTCACCTGGCTCCATAGAGGAGATCCATGCCCAGCAGTGGAATTACATGGGTTGATACTTTAGTAAAAGTGAAGTGTAGGTTCTGCCTCAAAGTTGTTTTCCGATGAAGAAAAACATTGTAGCCTCATGAGTTACCGGATTAAAAGTCTGAAGATGTGTGAAGTTCACCCTGGATTTGGCCAGCCTAGTTTTCCTAATAATGGCCTCGTACACTGTAGGAGGAGGCTTGTTCTCGACATTGGGGCATTTAAGACCCCCATATTAGGCAGTGAAATAATTATGCTGCCAGATAAACTACCTGATATTAAGGTGTCAGCTTCTCTGATGGACCTAAGCGAATCAAGCAGGGATTGACTTTGTCCTATCAAAAATAGACGGCTGGCAATTACTGTATAATCTGTAGTCTATATTTGCTTTTTATGATATCCAAATATAAAAAGCCCTCTGCCATTGATTCATCATAATCATCAGCCTTTATCCGTCCACTGCTTATCATAGGCCATTCGATTAAGAACGCCAAGACGACCGATCCCTTGGCTCTGGCATTCAACACTGACTGGCCACTGCTCGGAGATAGTCTTCCCATCTGGCTAATGATTGACCAACACTTCGTCTCTTTTTATAGCAAGAAGGGCAAACGCACAGTCGTAGCTTTGCGACTATCGACGCCCATAAACATCCACATAACCAGAGGTTATACAGATGCGTTGCCCTCCTTTACCCAGTCCCCCAATGGGCCACCGGAAACTTACTTAAACTCTTAGCTGCCACTTTACGTCGATTTCATGTGAGCGACTGCAAAGCAGCATGGCACTACCCCTTACACCTCTCGTCTGCCTAAGCGCGCCCACTGATTAGTCCGAGATAATATTATCCACGTTCAGAGAGCTGTGAGAGACCAGAAGCGTCCAAATTTAAAAGAGTAAATTAAATTTAGATAAAGAAATATGTAACAACTTACAAGGGTGTCTAGGACAACGAAAACCTCACAATTGATTTGAAAACGTCATTTCAGCCATAATAAAGCCGGCTCTGGGGTGATCCGGGCTATCAGTCATACAAGTTGCCTTATCATTACGTTAATATAGAGTTTTACATTTGGAAATAATAACGGAGGGTAATACTTTGGTTCCCGCGGCGTGACGTCACGGGGGTCCGCGGTCATGGCGTAGATTATGGCCCAGATGCGACTCCTTGAATACACTTTAGGATTAATTTGATTGATGGTTTCTGTTACTTTTATGTATGTTTTCGTAGATGGAACAAAGTGGCATACTAAGCAGTTGGCTGTTAAATGGTTGCGAGTCATTTTTTTTTTTTTTTCGGTTGGATCTATGCTAATGGTCCTAGTGACCGTTATGCGTCATCGGAAATGGGGTGATCCGGTTGGATCATCCTATGACGTTAAAAATTTGGGGGGTTTCCCCTCGCCATGTTCATGGCGTCGGGTTTGTACCTAACTTGGTCAGCTACGGTCGACTGGTTTGGAACGGCCGGCCCTCCCCTCCCCCGGTAGCGGGGGAGGCGGGTCAAGCGCGGGACCCGAGCAAGCTGCCGATAGCAGAGTGCTATCGGTGATTACACGGTCTATATTGGTGTCGACTCGTAGCTGATCTGAGCCTATGCTGTCGCGGTTGATCCGGATCAACTGGTCAACGGGGTGTAGGGTTCGACATCGCATACGACCCCGGGGCCCATGCGGTGTGAATGTGTGCCTAACACCGGCTGTGTTATGTCTGAGTGTGTGTTGTAGCTTACGTCGCGCTTCAGCGTCGCGCTTTAACAGTTCTGTGATTTTATCAACAGGATCGGTTATGACATTCTTAGGTAACCTAGACTTATTAGGTGCTAAGCTATCGGGGGTGGGTTGCAAGTCAATTTATGTGTTTTCTATACCGAGTTGTAAGTCTTGGTGTCTTTTTGTTCTACAAATTTCACTCATTGACAGCAAAACTACTATAATACATTTAATATATTGGCTATGGGGAATACTACTTGTTGATCGTCAATTTGTTTTGTTTTTCGAAAGGACCTATGCTGTTGGCTTGATGGCCTCTGCACTTAATGTTAGATGAGGGATTCCCCCGACAGCCGTGAAGTCACGGCCTTCTGGCATCGAGTAAGAACATGCAGCGGAGCGGCGCCACATTTTCGAAGGCTTGAGGGTGACCTAAGTCGGTAAGGACCTAACACCTACCGGTTACAGTAAACTGGGAATGTCTAAAAAGGCTTTATAAGCTGAAAAAATATTGTACCTAAAAATTATAATATTCATAATTAATAGGAGGTATTAGGTATAAAACATAACGTCACATCTGCAGACTAGTCTGGGACGCTGCTTCAGGGCATAGCAATGAGTACAGCGGGGCTCTTAAGCCTCCACGGGGGCCCCTAATCCTACTGAGTCATGAAATTGATACAGAATTTGGTTTCGATCAAAAGCCGTATTAAATTTGGGTAGCTTTGTTATTAAAATTGCGTTTTTTACAATTCAATTGTTAATCTTAGTTACGACGAAATACGATTTTACATTTTTTTTTTTACATTACAGGACAGTGGATTTTGAGATTTTGTATAAAATATTCTGTTAGTCATGATCACAGATCAGACACCATAATATCTATGCTATGATATGCTATGCTGGCCACATGTGAGCTCATCTTCCTAATAACACTAATTACCACTTATGGCACAATGGCATATCGCATAAGTATACTTAAATTAATTTTTGGATTTACTGAACTGATTTTGGAAATACTTTTTACCAATAGATAGCCACGTTATTTGTGAGTGCCTAGTCTATACTTTATCCCCGTATTCCCACGGGAATGTGAAGTACGCAGGTGAAACCGCGGGACACTGTTAGTTATTAACGTAGTTATTCAAGGTGTCGTCGTAATGACTCTGGTATCATCGCTCTCTGACGACGCTTACCACGCACCGTCCCATAAACGTCTATCAGCTTCCCTAGCCAAAAACCATCATCGTTCTACGTGAACCAACGTAGGAAAACATCGTGAGGAAACCTGCATGCCTGAAGAGATTGACAGTCTTTGAAGGTGTGAAGTGTGAAGTTTACTAACCCGCATGAGGCCAGGTGGCCAGCGCATCTATGAACTCTATATACACACACACACACATATATATATATATAAAAGATTTTTTCAAACAAACTAAATAGCATAAATATAAAATATTTGTAAAACAGTTATGTTAAAATAGGTTCACTGACCGATAACAATGGCCGTGATATTTTGGCGGCAATAATGTCATGGTGATCATGATGATGATGATGAATGTCGATTAACATATGATCACCGTTGTCACAAACAAAGTACGTGCGACGTCAAAACTCACAGGATCGCGGTGACCTACTAAGACTTCAGTGTCAGCACACACAACTTCCACAACATTACTTCCCAATTCCCATTTTCAACAAATTATCAAAACGAAATAGAAACAATTGGACCTAGATATTTTGTCCTTTTTGCACAGCTGTCTCTTTGAAGATGCCGCGCCGCCCGGCCGGGATCGTTCACTCGTACGTGATAGCTCAGTGAAAAGTTTATGATATAGAAATGAAAATATTGTCCTGTGCCTAAAGTAAGGCCTAAGCCCTAAACTACGAGGTATTTTTGGATAATTTTTTGTATACAGACTCTTATGGTTGTTTTACATATGCAGTTTAATTTAATGTCGTATCGTCGTATCCAGTCTGTATATATATTATTCGTTACCGCACTGCTGTGGTATTTCTTTATGACACAAACCACCCCGATTTTCCGCTCGGGTCATCCCTTAAATCTTTTTATTGCTGCCCTTGTAAATCATTGTAATGCTCCAGTGCATTACCCGGGGACTTCATTATGACCGGTTTAATGGTCGGACGAACGATAAAATCTTGCTGATGGCTGGTCGGTACAGTCGCGAGGAAAACGAGATGGTGTTTAATGTGTAATCAGTCACTCAGACATGAATCAAAGACCAAATAGACCATGCAAAGAGTATAGAATAACATTGCTATGATTTACACATTTATACTCGTATTTATTTATCGATTAATCAACGTTTATTGTGTAAAATAATGTACAATAAAATTCGTAAAAGTAATTTCATTATTGTTTTATTATTAAAAATATGAAATTTATAAAAAAAACGCAATAATTTGAATAATGTAAGTGTAAGTAGAAGTAGAAGAAGATAAGTAGGTAATTTAATGACATGAGTCGGTAATGCTTGATTTAAAATGTAGCCCTTTATAATATCAACCTTAGGTGTATGAGCTTAGAAGATATTATTCATTATATATACTAAACACATACAAATAAAATAAATAGTACTGAATCTTTTGGAATATATAACTAGTGAATTCGATAGACGTTGTCCTGTGAAAAACATCTTGTAATTGACTAAATTGTGATTCAAAACCATTTTCAAGTCCAATTGAACATACAAAACAAAAATCATTCAAATCGGTCCAGCCGTTAAAGAGGAATTCAGTGACAGACACTCATGCATAATAATTTATAAATATAAAGATTATTAATTATGATTGCCGATGATCAGTTTATTTGTAACCGAGTGTACTAGAGCGGATAGTGGCCACGTTATCGGCGTTTCGAAGGATATACGAGTATTTCTTTATTCGCGCTGGTATTTAAATGATAAATCATTTGGGCCATATAATTTACCCTAAACGCCATTTGGGCTCGTTTCCCGCGATAAAACTCCCAAAACATGTTGACCATCGTATATTTTACGGTATTAGCCGCCATGTTTATTAGTGTGTTTACTACGTGATATTACCAAAGTCGAATAACTTCTGCCTAGACTTTTGCCAAAGTCGAATAAATGTGATAGTATACCTAATTGCGAGAGATCGGTCGTTGTAGCCTTCATTGAAGGAGGCCTATGTTTAACAGTGGAGGGAAAAGACTAATAATGATTGTCTTAAGTCATAAATTATTGTCAGACAAACAAATTTTTACTTTTGTTATCATCATCATCATCATCATCATTAACCTTTTTCTGATTAAAACTCAATGAACTTTCCGGACCCAATGAACTTTTGGCCCATTTTAATGAATTTTTATGTATGCGTTTGGGTAGAGCTCAGGATGGCTTAGATTCACAAGCCAGCCCGACATATAGCGCTACAGTCGGTGTCTAGGTTATTTATCTATACTGCAACTAAACAGCTAGGTCTATTTCTTTAACTAAAGGACAACGTCTGTTAGGTCCTCTAGAATTATATAAAAAATAAAACCAAGGATTAGTATATTTTGATATTTGGATCTAACTTATACAATCTTTAGCATGTTATACACCTCCCTCATATATAATATATTACATCTAATTGTATCTTATTGGGAATTGTATGACATGAGTATTTGTTGATTTTATTCGATTCTCTTCACCAGCTAAATGCGCTTTACGCCTTCACACATCCTATTCCTAACATACCTTCAACACGCGTCGTATCAGCAATAAATATTACCTTTCAAACCAATTACTTTATATAAATGAGACTGTCCGTTTGTCCGTGCGAAGCTGGTGCCACCACTAATGGGGGATGTATCTCGTGCAATTTGTTGCGATAGTGGCGACCGGCGATAGCTGGTGGATTGTTGTTTATTGCCCATAAACGCGCTAAGACGTGTGGGTGTAAATTAGATGTTACGAATAAAATATATATAGCTAATAATATGCACTTCACCGGTTGGAGAGACGCGCTTGCACGCTCTCGACAGCATGACACAACGCGCACATTTCTTCTATAAAACAGATTAGTTGTATTTCGGCAGGAGGGTAGTACTAAGAGAGCCAACACCCAATCTGCCTTATTACAAAAAGCGGTTTAATTAAAAACCATGGTTTAAACTCCTATAAACCATGGTTTAAGTAAAAATAATATTACAAAATGTGGTTTATCTGCAAAACCATGGTCTAAATATGTTTGTATTACAAAACTTATATAAACCGTGGTTTTCTTAGTACCATCATTTCATACAAATGTCATTCGGTCACTATGACAACATTATATTAAAACGTTCCTTTTGCCAAAAAAAAAAGTTTTAATAATACGCTAATGATTATGTGATGTTTACGAGAACAAAAATATTGAGACCTGGTTATTTTGATTAGATATAAACATTATTTAGTTATTATGTCGATTGCAGCTTTGTTTAGGTTCAAGAATTTTACTTATTCTGTCAAATTAATTTTTAAAGTAAGAACGTGTATCGAAACGTAATATTCTCGCATGTCAAAATATTAAACCATAACATTAAACAAAAAACATGTAATTAGCAATATGAATTAAATTTACCATATTAATATCCCTTTTTTAATTAAAACAACAATATAAAATGGAAAAGATGATATTGCGTAAAAGAGAAAGTTTTTCACAGCAGATTTAGTAATTTAGACCATCGTTAAACTAGGGGCGCCGAGGTTTAAGGTTAGACCATGGTTTAGTCCATGGTTTATCGCTAAACCACATTTTGTAATACCATTTTTACTTAGACCATGATTTATAGGTATAGTACCGCTTTTTGTAATAAGGCAGACAAGTTTTGTTATACAAACAAATTTAGACCATGGTTTTACAGATAAACCTGGTCTTGATAGTTCTGGTTTAAGCCGAGGTTTATTTAGTTTTTTGTAATAAGACCGAATGAGTTGTGGGCTAATCAATAGGAGTAAAAAAAATCATTTTTTATGATACTTAGAGCAAGCGTGATACATTTTTTAAATTAAATAAACAATTACACAACGAATCCATAAAAACATAAATAACAATAATTTAATCAACAAAAATAACATCTTTGAATACTGAGACAATCGGTTTTTGTTCGTTTAACGCTTCGTGTGACATCTTCGTGTAACATCGTAGTTTGATTTAACTACCATAGATTTTTGTAATCCGGCCTTATACATGAAAATCGATTTTTACGGAGTCAACTCCAAAAACTCGGAGAAATCAGTCTGCATAGAATCTCAATCTCCCAATATGCTAATTTCTTCTGAGGTAGCTTTGCGATGCTTTGGAAAGAAAAGCAGGACAAGGCAGTATAATTGCTGTCAACGAGATATACCAGCTCGCATCGGTCGCCTCGCTCGTTATAATTTAAACTTTGATTAAGATCATACATTTCAGGCCAAAATAACTGAACACACATTTAAGTTGATATAAATCGTTTTGAATTTAGTCAATAAAGTAGATAAGGTATTGATAAGGCTATAATTTGATACTTTAAGCCCGCCGAGTATCCATAGTAACAAATTGAAATCGTCCAATTGATGGTGGTGCAATTAAGGCGGAGGTTATAAATCGGATCGCGTCTGATTCGTGACATGGAAGAGGCGTTGCGGGCCCTCGGCGGAACGCTGCCGCTGTGGCACACCGGGCTACACTTTAACATGACTCCGCTTGTAAACTAGAATGTTACTGAAATAAGAAAACGGACAGACAAACCATTAATGACAAGTGACCCATGATCATAAACAAGTTCACCCAATAGACTGGGCAATTTATTATGCTGTTTCTATATAGCCCAACGGTTATTGAAGAGTTTTTAGGCTAAGTAAAGTTACAGGCCTCCTCAATATCAACGTCACATTAAAACAATATGGAGTCATATGGAGGAGATCATACGTCCCACTGCTGGGCACGGATCGGACAGGAGTGAATTAGGCCATAGTTTAACTGTATGCATTTTCTACACCTTCAAAAACTTCTAATCTCATCAGGCATTGCAAGTTTCCTGACGACGTTTTCCTTCATCGGTGAACGAGCGACGGTCTCGTGCTTAGGTGCACTTATAAATTTAGAAAAACCTTTTTCAAAGCACCAGAGGGAGTATTCAGTCAGTCAGCATCGATGCCAGACCCTTTCGCTCAAGAGAATAAGCCCATACCCACTGAAACATCGTCGACCGTCGCAGAGATCTTAGAGAATTGAAATTTCTTGAAGTTAGAAGTATAATGTAATGTAATTTATCCTGGCCCCCTCCCCATAATTTATTAAATACTTCAAGTCAAGAATTTTTCGGGAGTTCAATTGAAATTGTAGCAAAAGCCCATTGTGCCTCCCACCACACTGCGATGTATCATGAATGCACATATGGACGGCTTGCATGACGTCCGACGCACCCCTTTAAGTGCCTGTCTGACGCGCTAAAGAATATATTAGGCAAGATAGCCTGCGGCGATAAAAAACAACCAAACAACCGAACCGTCCCGTACTAATGCATAACGAACGAAAGAGACAACCGCATCCTAAATTATTTTGCAAAATTTAGTTGCTGCTTACATTATAGCTTTGATATAGGGTTCTTGATTGGAATATAATTCGCTGTGTTTATGGATTGTTTGCGGCCAATATTTTGTATGCGTTTGAGAATTTGGTTTGCTTACGTGTCTAATATTCTTAATATCTCAAATTTTCAAAGGCGTGGTTTTTTTATTTGGGTGAAACTTGAACTATTTGTAGGAGCAAGCTGATGTCTTATTCCTGTAATATATTTTCTATCTCTCAAGATATATCAATACTAGTTTCTAGAAAAGTTATCTTAGGTCTGGAGCATAATATACTAGGTAAACTAGGTGGGATCCCATCACAATAAATCTATCTGAACACAAAGGGTAATAACCATCGATAACTGTTCCAATAAGGATGTAATCATTTCAACGTAGCTTATCATTACAGGCCTGAGGCTGTGGCCGTTTTTCAAATAACTCAAAAGTAACGCCAAAGTCTAACAGACGGTTGCGAAAGGACCAATAGTAATGCTCGGGAACACAGCACGCTGTACTTTGGCTTTCTAGCAATTGAATATACAATAAGTACAAATCACGCGATTGTAATTTGTAAGATTATGCAACGGGTACTAGAAGAAAAGGATATAAAAAAAATTAGGCAAATAATATTATATTTAAAGGTATTCCGTCAAACCGAATGTCAAAACGTGTCCAAATCAAAGCCAGTACATGTAAATCTCTATCCATTAAAATCACCATACAATTTAAAGTCGAGATTATAATTATGAGTGCTTAAATTTCAATTGTTTTCAGCTAATCTTTAAATTTGAACGAGCTACAAGCTATAGAAGCTCTAACCAGCTTAAAACAAGCTAAATCAGCTCGCGCGGCATGTGAACAAACTTTACCGCTACCAGTGGGTGCCTCACGACGCGATATTTATGGGCCGGCTGTAGATATCTTTTATTATTTATGTCTCTGTTTACCATTTTTGTTGCAAAATTTAATCTACGTTTCTGCGCCCCACGCGGGTGATGTATTGCCCGTTTTTTGGGGCCGCTATTGGTTTTTGATATGAATAATGTTCGTTTGAAATAATTAGTTCGTTTCGATTCGGTAACAAGCGATTTTGTTAAGAGATTTATTGTTATAGTCGTATAAGTGTCTTTAATATTTGGAACGAGGACATAACGTTGATATGATTTGTGTTATTATGTTATGATTTGTGTTCACGAATACATACTTATGCCGTCATAGTCTTCTCATCAGCAATCAATAAACTCCTTGCAGCAAATTTCTTCATGATTATCAACATCGATTTCATCGATCACTGCTACATATTATTTATCATTGTTCTTTCATTTCATATATGTATCTGTATGTATGTCGAGATTAAATTTGATTTTTTTTCTAATCAACCTCTCCTCCTGAATTTAATCAACAGCAAAATTGAAGGTGCTATTGTTAATAATGATAATGTTGCATCTTAGATAATAATATGTCGCATGCCATCTTGCCTATTTATCTAACTAAAAACCTTAACTAATCTTTGTGATCAGGCGATGCCAATCAACGCACTTTTTCTTTACGAGTATCCATAACGTTAGTTCTCTGGTGAAAGTCCTCGTTTCGAATACTATCTGCTAAAAAACATACCTAGCATAGCACGTTGAACTACGGCAAACCAGTTGTCTTGGCTTTCATTGAGGGAGGTCTAAATTCAATAAGGACTGATAAATGATGATGATGAATCTTTGTTTTAGCTCTATGAGACTCGTCATATCAACCTAAAGGGTATCTATGAGTGGTTTGGCTAAGCTACGCGCGCTAAGTTGTGCAGACAGAGAAATTGCATGTAGATATGAAAACGACTCGCAAGGATAAGCTCCATTTCCAAGCAAAGTGAAAAGGCCATCTTGTAAGATATTTATGTATTTATTTAAGATAGTGCTTGTTAATATTGTGTATCGAACAGCAGCTGTTTGTAAAATACAGTGGCCCTGGAACAATGCGCATTGCCGCACCGATGTCCAGATACGAGGAATATGCAAAATTCAATAACGCTCTCGACCCCGCCAGGGCTGAAACTGTTCTTTTGTGTAATTGCAAATAACTGAATGTTATGAAAATTTTATCGCATTCTATATCTTTATTGAAATCTCTATATTCATATTTCAGGTGTATCAGGTGGACCATTGCTGAATAAAGTAATAAACATCAAACATTGTTAACAAATAAATTTAAAAAAGTTATTAATGAGCGTTTGTGTGGTAAAGGATATTACAAAGTAAAAGACTTCATTGAAGATACCACACCTTGGGAATAGGGCGTTCCTCCCAGGCATGCAGATAAAAAAGTGTATTTTAAGACTAATTAATAATTATTATTTAGATGACACGAACTCTTGGGATTGTATTGCTCTTTTATCAATTGTCTATCTAGAATGTGGGTAAACTTTGAGCCTGCAGTATTTTTAACTAAACTTGTGTAAAGGTGAAACGTATGACATGTCATGCTCGCTTATGCCATTGCAGTGGTGGCGTTGTAGGATAGTTCTTCCACTTCCCTCTAATACGTGGAAGAGGTTGACGCGTCCTGGCCTGTGTGGAGGTGCTGCTGTGGTGGCTGGTCGTGTTATTCGATTTCTACCTAGCTGATTTTCTTTTTTTTTATTAACATCCTCTGGTTTGTTTTGGATGCTGCGGGGTCTAAATTTACCTACTCATTAATCTTAGGCTAGTGTGCAATATTAATATTTTTAAATATTTTATATTTTAAAAAGAGCAACCCAACAGAGTTTCTCACTATACTAATAAAGTATTATGTATTTCATTTTTTGTAAGAAAATATGAAAAGATTAGTTCCACTGAGTTTGTTTCGCCGGTTCTTTTCAGTGGGCTTGCTTTGGAACCGGTGGTAGACTCAATTGACTTTCAAAAAGATACTTTGATTGTACTATTTTGAATAAAAAATTTGACTTTGACTTTTGACCTTGTTACGATTTAATTCTATGAAAGCTTTCTAAGTAGATCGTTGTAAGAGGAAAATATTTATTTATCTCTCATTTGTCTATTTGTCTCGTAACAGCTGAATATATTGTTCCTCTCATTTCAGCATATCTAAGAGAGTATCGTCCATGAGTAAGCTACCAATAATTAGTGAAATTGCTCTACATGTCTTTCCGAGACGTCAGAGCGAAGTAATCGTGGTGGCTCCACTTCTCTTCATTTACTGGTAAATAAATAGAAGCTTACCTAATCTAACAGTGTTTAAAACTTTATACTATCTAAAATTTATAATCTTATTTCACTGAAAATATAAATGCCAGTACTCTGATAGTAGACAATGAAGGGCATTTATCCCTTATAGTTCTCTCCCTTTATAATCCTCACCTCTCACATCCAACCACTGGCTAAGGAGATGGTGTTCCATCTAATTGAAGGTTGATCTTCCATGTTATCGAAAGGAGTCAGAAAAATAAATGATTCGACTCTACAAATGTTCACTTGTCTTTAAACCGTTGGGTGTTAACATAAATAAGTGTGCGTCAGCCCTCGTGCTAGATGCGCGATTGTGGGGGTCACGCGACGTGATTTACCGCGCGCGAGATTATCGCACCACTCCCGCCCTCCCGTGATCCCGCACTCCCGCACTCCCGCACTACTCCCACGGTAATAGGACCGATGTGCTCGATACATTAGCTAAACTACATTCTACAAGAGAGAGCAGTAGTAAGTCAGGTGCAATTTATGTGATACTCGGTGTTGCCAACTATAATAAATTGGAGGCGCTAGACTCATTATCTAAAGTTGCCAGAAAGTCGCTGAAGGTAGGCTGTAAAGTTCTGCTGACATTTTTAACTCTATAATTTAGTAGGTGCCATTAGGGATTTCATTTTCAAAGTGTACTTTGTAAACATTTTGCGGACACTTTTTTAACGTCAATTTACCGTCATGCTGGATATCTTTTAAACTTGGTTTGGGTCTAGTTTAGTTATTGAAATATTTTTGAATTCAAATCGTCTTTTTTTTCATCGCTAAGACATAAATGATTGTCGTCATTTCTATCGACGAACACACTCAATTCTCAGTAGTGATACTTCATGATCAGCTTCGCCCGCGGTAACATTACAGTCGTACTCGGTATGATGATGATTATATTATCGCCCAATTAATATGTTAACACCCAAGCCCTTTATATTCATTAAGGCATTATTAAACTGCATGAAGACTAGAAAGATCGCTTTTTCTATTACCACTTTGAGTTTGTCTAAAAATAATCAAGAAAAAAACTTCTCAAATAATAGAGAAAATGTATTGAAACAACAAGAATTCTAATGTTGTAAACTCGAAGGATTTTGAGTAGTCTATCACAAGCGGTATGTAAAACAGTTGTAAGTAATAACCTCTGTAGTCTAATCACTAATCAGTGATATGCGAGTTCACGCAAAGGCATGCTAATGCCCTCTTTCCCATGGTGCATATGAGTTTATAATATCACGATAACACCCCCACACCACGATACAAATCTCTAACCAAATACTCCTCATTTCGTAAGTTGATGCTTCCTTTTCTCGGTGAGATGCATGAGCTGTGCCAGGCGGCTGTTTGCGTGGATCTTGTCTACTTCTTTCGATACAGAGTAATATCTTCATCAATTCTGCATATCTTTCCAAAGCACAATGCTGTGCTTTGGAAAGATATGCAGAATTGATGAAGTAATTAAAACTTATGATTGGCATCGCAGTCTACCTGTCTTGTTTCCCAGCATAAAGGAATTTATAGAAAGAAAAAAATATTATTGAAGTAATTAAGTGAAAGTATATAAATTAATACAGCACTGCTATTTCGTTAAGTCCATGTGTTCGTAAATTATAATATACCAAATGTACTTCAGCGCAGTGGATGGTAGCTACGTGATGAAGTGGCGAAATGTTGTAACGATTGTTCATTTGTAGTCGAGGACCCTCACAGACCCCGCCCGAATACGCCCAACCGGTAATGAGGTACATGCCTGGTACATGCTTGGTCTCAATGTTATATCCCTTAACATGAACCTAGCCTATTTAAAAATACTAAAGTTTAGTCTTCATTGTCATGAAGTTGCTGTCGCTCTCAGTTTCACATTTTTACTCACAGCCTTATACAGGCCAATAATAATTATTTTTGTAACCAATATTACTCAGTGTAACTTAGCATTTCAATGGTGAAAGAAGTTACAAATAATATATGTTTTTAATATTAGTATAGGGTCTTATAGATTAAGTTACCATTATCACACGAAGAATAAGCTCGTTGAAATGGCATTGGTAAATAAAGCGTAAGAGTAGAGGCCGCGTTTAGATAGACGAAGAGTTGGTCGGCCATTAGTCAGGTGGGAAGACGATCTCCATACAGTTGCCGGTCCGTGTTGGATGCGAGTGGAAAAGGATCGGTCGTCTTCGCGTTTGTTGAGGGAGGCCTATATTCAGCAGTAGACGGATAAAGGCTGATATAATGATGACGAGGATGATATAATTTTCGAAGACTCGAGTCTATTTTAATATTATATCAATAAAATCAGTCGTACTGTCCAGACGTTGGGAGTGGTTGTTCTGTGGTGCGGGGCAATCGCTTTGTGGAAGAGGCGTCGGTTCCCAGAGGGACTGACTAGCCGTCGAGGTGCCCTCTTGCTAGTAGATCCGGTGCACTTCACCAAAGGCGGCATTGGTGTCACTCGCCGGGTTTTACTGGGTAGAGCTGCATCCATTTATCATCTTTCGGGCGCAGCGAGTCCCACATACCCGCTTGGGAAGACCCACTCATCCATCCATCAGCAGGATGCGTCAGTGCATTTCCCAGCGTTAAAGAAAAAAAAGTTGAGGATAATACAATCCTACAATTTGCCTAAGCATTTGCTCAAAAAGATCAAGAAAAATCCAAGTATATAAGGAAAAATATACCATTTGAAACGAGGATTATAATATCATAAAATATATATAATTAAAGTGTACGTGACGGCGCGTCGTCGTAAACATTCAAGATTTAATGACTTCTCTAACAGCTTTCAGTCGTTAGAGAAATCCTCGAGGTGTTTTCGAGCGACTGAATGAGCTCATTAAGAATAGGCGGGACCGGAATTAAATTATTCTTAATAATCCAAATAAACGTAAATTAAAATGAATTGTAAGAGAGTAAGTGGTACTTTCTAACAGCAGTAAGAGTCTGCTTCTATCATCACTCTCGTCGTCGGAATTATTTACTTAAAATCATGTACTCTTTTTATCTATACATATAAATAAATGTGGAGGTCTGTTTGTAATATTAAAATAACCGCTTTTTACTACATGCAAATATAATAAAATTACCGTACATATACCAAAATTATATTTTTTTAAATTTTTGTCTGTCTGTTTGTTCCTGCTAATCTCTGATATGGCTTGACCAATTTTGACGGGACTTTAACTAGCGATTAGCTGTTATAATAAGGAGTAACTTAGGCCATAAAAATAATCTATAATAATCATTTAAAAAATTATATAATAAAAGATAAATCTCCTTAAAATATTACTGTTATGTATGCCATCGTGAGCTTTATAAGCTTATAAAAAAAATATCCTAATATGCATAGCTTTGTTATAATATCTTAAAGATACGATTCGTTAACTCTTGATTTTGAATAAAATATTCCAAGTGACTTGAGTTCTTTTCCAAATTTCCAACAAAAATGTCATTCAACTAATTTCCACAAATCTTCAAGAAATGATAATATTATATAAATAAATATAGCCTACGCCTGCCTACCTAACACTAAATAATTAAAACCTACCTCAGGAATCACTTGCAAAAATATCTGTAATTCAGATTTCAGTAGTTTTCAAATAAAATGCGAACAGATAGACAGACAGACAGACAGATAACACCGTGGAGGAGTTTTGTTTATAATACTATGCAGATGATATCAAAGGATATAATATTATGTTGATAATCATATTATATATCAAGCTGTTGATGTACTCGTCAATCAAATAAATATACAAAATATTGAAAATAATTCGCTGTTTTATATAATAGTAAACTTCCACGAAACAATTAAACCGAATGATTGTCAGTTGTTCAAAATGCACAAGTAATTTTCACTCAAGTGCAATTCGTTTGAACGACTCTCCATTCAAACTCCGGTTCGTCACAGGCGAAACTCAAATCTTTCCTTTAACGAGGTCTCCTGGAGAGTCGTCAGGGCGTGGCGCCCCGCCCATCCGGCTCGAAGGACCAGCGCTGAATAGATTCAACTACCCTCAACTTATATTGTACAATTGCTTTTCATAAACGCCTTTCATTATGCTAATGGGCGTTTGGTTTTCACGCATAAATTATTACCTCCAACGTTTTTGTTTGTTTTCGCGAGCATTCAAATGTATGTTTTGATTTTCATTGAATACACGTCAGTGAATTCTATTGTAATTTACACGTATATTGTAAATGTTAATTGGGCTTTGAGTTATGAAAACAAACCGTACCCGATCACTAGATCGGTGGGGTCGTTTGTTTTTAGTATGTTGTGCTTTGGTATGTTGGTTCATTTCACTACTAGAGATCATTTTCGTCATAATTTGGATAACTGATTACTCAGAAATGTGTTGTATAAACATCGAGTTTGGTCCTTCTTAACTAAATATATAAAATGCACAATTAGCTACTTTAATGGTTACAAACAATTTATCTTATTTATTACTAAATTATTTTGGTCTCTCCAAAATAAGCAAACATAACAAGAATTTCACTTGGTTATTCTTAAGTTTTCCAACTACCATTAAATACTTATACTTCATGCACATTAAAACAGTCCAAGTCGTTTTCATTTCATAAATTACATTTCATATACTGTGCGAATGGTATGTGAATTTCGAGGAACGTCTTAAAATTGATAAAATAGCATTTCTAAATAATAAAAAGCTGGCGCAGCGCCGGGAATGAGACAAGAATGCAGCAAGACAACGATATAGTCACTTTGTAATAATGACCAGCGCTACTACTGTACCAACTCACGCTCGATTCGATATTGGAAAGAAATAAAGAAATCTATTAAATTATTACCACATCAAAGATATTACCAAAATTAGTTCTAAATCTAACATGATCCAATATTTAATTATACTTAGCAATCAATATAGTAATGTACTGCGGTAATTGACTGTGAAATGTCTACCTCAATAGCTGAAGTTGACTGAACTGTTAGTTCGGTAGCGCTCAGTCCGTAGGTTCAAATCTCGTCGGCGTCTATGCTTATTATTATTATTTAAAAGAGTGACAAGTACTAAAGTTTCATTGACACTAGACTATATTGATTTTGAACTCGGTCTGTTTTAAAGAAAGTCATGAAAGACGGTCTGTTAAGTAAGTTATTGTTTGAATAGTATCTTAGGAGTATTGTAAGCAATTTCGGTGATGACTGATTGTGTTACAAGCCTTTCTCGTCAAGAAGTTAATTACGTATATTTTTAATAGTTGAAGTTATTGTGTTCGCGCCTAAACACGACAACTTTATAAATGAGCTTACTCAATTTGACAGATAATAGCAATTCCCGAGATTTCATAAATACCCGCTAAAACGTATTAATCTTGGACCAAAGGTGTGTGACTACAACGAATATTCGACTATGACAAATGGTAGGCGCCAAGTTTTTCATAACTCGTAGTTCCTTGTATCTAAGAGCATAATGGCCGAGTCTCTGCCAAAATAAATGTTGCTTAATACGCCGAAACTTTTGAAATATGTTTCTCTTAAATGTGCCGCTGAAAGCGTAATAATTCTCTCCTTTATGCAGCAACTTCTGGTGGCTTTTTGTTTGTTAGTCGTGTATCTTTTTTATTGTTCAAGAAATTCTATGCATACAGCCTTTTGTGTGTTGTACAACCATTTTATGTTGCCTTTTGAAATTTTTGCAAAACTGCTAATGTTTTTTTTAATAACTGTGTCAAGTGTCTGTAATACATGTAAATATCATTTTCAATTATTAACGTGACTATAATAATTTTATTAGTACTGAAATATTATAGCGTTATCGACACAAGCTTCTCCAATACTGGGAAAATATATTTATTTTGTGGCATTTGTACATATGGGCGAATAACTGTAATTGTAAAATCTATTTAACTCTATAATTCCAGCTCAAACCACCTATATAATATCTCAGCCAAACAATTAATAAGTCACGTATGACAACCCCATCGCTAATATTAATACAGAACATGAATATAAAAAGTGTACGTAACGTTATCTTGAAAACTTGCAACACACTTCTTACAACACTTCTCCTGAGTGTGATGTATACGAGTCCTAAACTTTTATTTGCTTTCTCCAGGCCTTTATCAAATCTCTCGGCTACCGTTACCGCGATATTAAAATTTAATGCCCATATAAACAGGTAAAAGAAATCGCTTATAGTTATTTCATATACTTAGCATTAAACGACGCTCGTTCTCGACGTCTGCAATGTAGTCATGCTGATAACATCTTCACAGCCTCCTTAAGGGTGTCGTTAGATAGTGAAGTGGGGTGTAAGAGGTTCATACGCCCTGACGCCAGGCTATTTCCATATCGAACTGAATGGATATGGCTGATAGTAGGCGGTAACACTATATAACAATCACCCTTGCAATATATTTTTATTGTGGGAAAATGTATTGTAAGATCCTTCGTATGTTTTTGTTTACATTAGACTACAACCAATAAATAGTGTTTACGAAGAGTTGTTAGGTATAGTATAATATAACAAATTACAGTTCTGTTCTTAACTGTTCTGACAAATTGTCTTTCTTCTTTGACTTTCAACCAAAATGATTTTGATATTTATATATTTTTATCATTAATGTGTTTGTTGTCGTAGTTATCATTAAAGAACTTTTTTATTCTTTAATTGTAGTCTTCTCATTACAATCCTCTTCCTTTTCTTTCATCTGAAATGTTGATTATTCTTCTCGTCAATTAACAAAATTTTTACTAAATGTATCTCAATGTCTCGTTTGCCGTCTTTGTTATCATATTAGCTCTTTGACTTATCACTTGTCCATTTTCTTGGTACTGCCTTAGGTACTGCCCATGCCAGTAAATTCCTCTATAAGTACGGTCTATACTTTATATCCTGGAAGTCATCGTCCATCATCAGCGCCCTGCAATTGAATCTGAGCATTAACCTTTGACAATAAGTGCGGGGATTACACGCAGTTAATAGATAGCACTTTATCTCAAAACATCCTTATAAATCGACATAATCTTAACCTTCTTGAAGTACACTCAAACACATAAGCACTAAATTTCACATTTAAGCATACGAGTAAGTTTAATTTAAAAATAATAAGACTTGTCTCTGTGAAAGACGCTTCATTTTTTGGGCAGTATCATGATTATTTTATTTGAAATATTATGTTTGTATGACTTTCGCCTCCGCCAGACTGTCTGGCAGTATAAAATTATCAATATAATAAATTAATTGGCACATAATCATAATGTTATCTTGAAAATTATAAAATATTACTGTAATAACACTATTATATTCAAAATTATTTACATGTTAAGTACGTATAAATCTATTCTTCTTCTTAAATCATAGCCTTTTGAGCTACAACTAATCTTATATTTGGTAAATCGTCACAAATAAGATTTAAAAATAAACCCTTGTTTCAGAAGAAGAAAAATTACCATCTCCCCTCCAGGATAGGCTACACGGACATGAGTTGCATGGGTGTATACCTGTTTGCCTATACAGTAAACGTAAAAAGCCATGGACGTTATTAAAGTTTAATAAGAGACCGCCTCCTGTGACCATAATTGCTGTAAAACGTGGCGACAGGCATGTAGCAAAATCTTAATAAATCTTGGCTTCATTGTAGTAAATTTTGATTATGAACTACAAAACGATATACGGCACCTATTGACCACATAAACGCCACAAACTAGCGACTTCATAACCCGAGTGTACGCGAACGTCGCTAACGCGAATTATCGCCGGCCCCGAACAGGATAATATTATGGGATTTACGAGGCCGTGCGCCGCCGCGTGATTTATTTCTTCCTCTTACTATAAATTATACCTCTCTGATAACACGGGCTATATGAATATTACTTCTGTTTATGACGTATTAAATATATACACTTGTTTATAAAAAATCTTGCCGTTCACGTGGAAATGTTTGTTTTTATTGGTACAATACAAATATTTATGAGTTTTCATTAAATATTTTCCTAAAATTATTGCAAAATTACACAAGAATTTAGTGATTAAATTGTAACAGACAGACAAAATACCTAGAACAAATTTTGTATACTTAGTGCACACAGCACTAATTACAAAACAAAAACTAAAACAGAACTAGACTAAAGTGTAAAAATATGAAAAGACAAAGCAAACAAAACCAGAGCGCAATTTCGCTAAATCCGTACATTCTCTGTACCGACATAATACAAATGCTTACGCTCCTGCGTCTGGCATTAATTCTCTTTACAAAATGACTACCACTAGTTTATTTTATCGAAAATACTGCGATGCCATAAGTAAGTCAGTAGCTATCGTGTTGTAATGATAATACGATAGTTTCTAACTTAGGTATAGGTATTGTTCTTACATCGACGAGGGAGACATTTTTTGCACACCTAACAAAATAACTTGCAACACTAACAGTAATATGTACGTATGCACATAAAAAGTAAAATTACATCAATTTGCCGTTCCGCTGATGTTTAAATCGCTGGCAATATTTCCGAGCGCTATCTGTACAAGCATATTGAGATCTAAGGGCGTAACCGCGTGCAATTTACGTTGCAACGTGGCATAAATAACGAGAGGGGCATTAAATATGATAATCTCACAGCCGCATCGCTTCAATGCGCTTTGTTTGGATGCTATGGTCCAGATAGCATTCTGATATTGAGATTCAGTTCCTTTAACAATATGTTGTGTAAATATTTTAATGCTAGCGACGATTTATCTTGCACGGTTTAAATGGGTGCTGTATAATCTGTTTATTTAAATATTCTTTTGGATAAGGTTCATTTGATTTGTTCGTATCAAAATGTTCTAATTCAAGATTTACTTTAAACTAAATCAAAGAACATGATAAACACAAGTTTTTTTTAAATCTAATCCATTCCGAATGTCACAAGGAATTCGACATTATTAAAAAAAATACTATGTATCAAGTCGATATTAATAAAATCATAAACAACAAATCTAGGTATAACTATAAGTAAAGAAAAAATATGCATCAGTATAAAAAACTACATGAATAATAATTATTAAAACAATGCAGCAAGACACGCACGGTATAAGCAAACGTATGCCATGAATATAAATTATGTAGCAAATTTGCAATTATTAGCAAAATAGAAAACTAATACACTGCATTATGTACCTGTAAATATACAACAAGAAATAAATTACGAAAGAAACTTTCCACGTTCTAAGTAATATGTGCTTTCTTTTTTTGTTGTTATTTTTATCCTTATTGTGTTTAAGATACACAACTGACTTGATAACTAAACGTTAATTGCTTATAGACTCAACCGTAAGCAAATCTACACACGAAGACTATAAATATCAAAAGTCATTTAACACAGAAGTTTCTAACAGTAACTGTCCGGAATACTAATTAATTGTACACACCTCGAATGGATTCCAAAAGAGAAAATCCATCAAACAACAATAGTAATATTTACAATGTATAAATATATTTTATTAAGACAGTCACTAATTAAATCTGACAGCACAAAATTGATACGAACGGGGGGTATAATATATGGCGTGTACACAGCCGCGGGCGTTTCCATTCCGCCTTCTATTCAATATGTACGATTGGAGCGTGTTAACAGACTCGATGATTTATTCGCTGATGGGTGATCACGACGAAAGATTTCATATAATAAATACTCCCACACCAGCAATTATGAATGGAGATGAAGAGATTAATATTGACTGCGTTTCTTAAGGGGATAACAATTAAAGATTCTTAACAGAAGTAGAATCAATGTGTTATGAATAATTTAAAACAATTTTGTAAAATTTAAAGAGGCTGGATTGATTTTGCTGTAAGCTATTCATAATAAATATTATACTAGAAAAATAAATGTAATTTTAAAAGTTTTATCACTTATAATTTGTCAATATTAAACGCTTTCAAAAGTCTAACCTTAAACAACGTAGTAAGTATAATATTGTGTATTGTTTCTGTGATCTGTCGCTGGTGCACGTTGTCATTACTCAGATTAATGTAGACCTAAATACGGCAAAACTGTACAAGAGAACTAATCGTGCTTGGAGATAAATGCGAAACAGAACTGAATTAGACACAATTCTATTTGCAGCTAAGGATAATTATTCATAGATTTGAGACTTACAATATTATAAGCACACGAGATGTATCCGTGCAGTGCAGTCCTACTTGGATAGTAGTGGTGGGGGATAGGTCTTATTACAGGCTATTGAGACAGATCTATGGTTGAACTCCAACATGGTTCAGGCCTTGTCGTGGGGCTCAGTAGAGTGTTCTGTGGTGCGGGGCAACCCTTCCGTGAAGGTGGCGTCGATCTCCTGAGGGACTGACTAGCCGTCGAGGTGCCCTGTTGATGATCCGGGGTACTTCACCAAAGGCGGCATTGGTGTCACTTGCCGTGTTTTAGTGGGTAGAGCTGCGTCCACTCTTCCAGGCGCAGCGAGCCCACATACCCGCCTGGGGAGACCCACTCCCCCGCGGGATGCCTAAGTGCATTTCCCGGGGTTAAAGAAAAAAAAAGATCTATGGTTGATAAGGATGTCGAAGCACACGTCTTGAATCCGCGATGATTAAGACCTTCAAGCTCGTGATAGACGTTGCTTCTACCGTCATAATTCACAGCTACACGCCCACTTGCACAATTACGGTTCTTCGGTTATGTAAATTGTTTGTCAGTTTTATGTGACACTGTTCGTAAATTACATCCATCTTGATATTGTAACTTTCAACTGATTTAATAGAGATTTCTTTTGTCGAGAATTAATAGTGCTGTTAATGTCACTTATTTCGAACTTTATGATTATGTTATGGTAATATTCTAATGTGTGTTAGACAGGTGTGAATAATGCGTTATGCTTGGGTGGTTCAATATTTATTTCTTATCTCCATACATAAAGTATATGTTATAGTTTTTATATATCAAGTATAAATGAATATAGAATGACATGAATTAAATGGATAGTTCTTTTAAAAATGTAAATATTATGATATTAGCATTTAGTAGTCCACGAGCAGCCACAAGAACTAGCTGTGTCAGGCCAATGCAACTAGTCTCTACCTGGATTAGTGATGAAATGTCAAGGTGATAATATCATCAACGTCCCTTATATGTCCCTCTGCTGGGCACGGGTCTCCTCCTCGAAATCAGGCGAGGAGGGTAATGGGGCTTATTTCACGGATGCGCTAGCCCAACTTCATATACCCTCAAAGACTTTCAATCTCATGAGGCATGTAGGTTTCCTCATGATGTTTTCTTTTACCGGTGAGCGAGCGATGGTCTCGTGTTCAGAGTGCACTTAGAAGTTTATAAAAATCCGTTTATAATATTGGATTATGTATTTACTGGTGGGAAGAATGCGCTAGAGCTTCATTATTGTTTGCATTGGTTAAACCCTGCTTATTTCACCCGAGTAGCAGTTTTGACTAACCATCTTTCGTCTCAGATAAGATTACGTTTATATGAGTTGCCAGGGTGCAGATCTAATCCGAAATGAAATCTTTCACGGGCTAAGTCGAGCACTCATTATTAAGTAGTACCTCTGCCAGTTTATCTATTTAACTAACAACAAAAAAGAATAAAACTATTGGTTATAAAATTTATCTATTATTAGAATCCCAGACATGAAAATATTTAAAATAATTTAAACTCACAAGATTTAAATCTTAATATGAATAGAGTTTTCGAAAGCAATTCTTAAAACAACAAATTTTCGTAGTGTTCCAATTCAAATATTTTATTGCAAATGTTGCACATACAAATGTATACTTTAAACGTTTTTCAATAAGATTAAATTTCGAATGTATATAAAGTTGTAGCATCACATTGTTTCTCGATTTTCCCCTAACATTACTTTTTATTGCTGGAAGTCGTTCCGATACATTTTCCTTGTCGATTCCTCTGGCAGTTTATATGAATTGTCGCTAATGTCCGCAGCTAGCTGTACCCGCAGAAATATGCTTTATCTTTTAAATACAATTTAGTGTACATTAAACTGCTACTGTAAATATTTTTATTGCCGGGGGTGTATATTTGATGTTTATTTTTGAAATACTTTAGCCGCGTTGAACACTTTTTGGTAGGGGAAAATCTTATTATTTTTCGTCACATGCTACTAACATAATTATGAAATTTCACATTTAATATATTGGAACGAAGTTCCTCACGGCAGGCTTGGAGGGGATAGGGATTTTACTGCGCGACCGAACTGAAAAAAATGTGATAGTAAAACCGTAAGAAAAAATGCGTAGAATAAAACCGTTAAATGAGACGTGCGCAGGCGCGACAGTCGCATACACAAGCGAGTAGTGTATAATACCTTTCTCTTTCTCCCTCTTTCTTTTCGTTCTCTCATCCCTTCTCTTTCTTAACTTCGTTCCTACCTGGTGTCCCACGACACCACATCATTTTTTTTGCTTCCTTTTTTATCCATCCATTCCAACTAGTACTACGAGCTTCAAGGACATTTCTAAGATTAATTAGATAAAAGATACTGTTTTAAGCTACAAACAGATATAATATATTTCTAATATTTACGCGAGTATTACTCATTATAATGAAACTACTTTAAAGTTTTTATCGCGGCTTATTAAATTCTTTACATGTCGGAGGTCCTTCTGTAACCACAGTTGTTGCAAAACATCCATAGCGTCGAGCATGTTAAAATCTTAATAAACCACGATAAAGTCTGTAAAAGTTGTTACATTGTAAACAAGTATATTTTAATCAAGTCGTAAGTAAGTTGTTAGTATATGATTAATGTCGTAACTCCTTGTTGAGATCGATGTTGCTGGCTCCGATATCACGAGCACCACGGGCTGTCACGATAACGCTGCGAGCAGTTTATTGGCCAATGATCTTGCAACTTCAAACTGCTCATAGAAAAAGCTTATAAATCTATATAATGCTTTAGATCTCTCTCACCTAAATAATCCTCCTTTAAATATCAATTTATATTTAATTTGTGTTTCGTTCATGGTAAAAAAATATTTAAGATAAGAAAAAATTAATACTAAAAAAGATGTGGTATCTTCGTGCTGAGTATACTATGTTAAAAAGAAATAGCTATTTTCCATGGAAATCTTCTGTTGATAAATATACTTGATTTTAATTGATGATGCTGCTTACAGTTGATGCGCTGTAGTAATTATAGAGATTCCAGTTGAAGCTACTGTATACTTTTATAGGTATCAATCCAGTACTTTTGTGTAATTGTAATGAACAAGTAGGATTCCCATAACAAGCTAAGATAAGCTACAATTTAGAACTACGTAGAAGCTCTCAATAAAGGTCTAATAAAGGCAGCCGCTATACAAGTGGTAATTTTCAAATCGTAAATAAGCGGGATCACTTAGTACAATGGCGGAGGGAAAGTACCGTCGGACTATAAATCAAATCGTACACAATACGCGCTTAAGCAACTGTTACCGCTCCATTTGAATTATCGGTACGGTCGGCATGAAAATGCTATACACCAATCATTATTGTAAACCTACTTAATAGTACTTAATAATCGAATTCGGAAATTTTAAAGTTATGTGTGAACGCTCTGCTGGTGGAAGGATTGTACCGTGCAGCGCTGCCGTCTGCAAGGGTACTGCCACCATACTGCTTTATCCTTTCATCAAACAGCGTTGCTGTGTTAAGAAAATTAAGACTGGCGGTGTATTCACTAATGCAGAGGCTTGCCATCTTCAAAAATCAAAAGTAAATAGAAGAAAAACACTGTCATTTATATTTTTTTAATATTAAAAGAGTAAAAAGTATGGTAATTTAAAATATGTATTTTAATAATTAAACTTAATATGTATTAAATAAAACTACTTATGACTAAATAATTAACACTCGATTTCGGTATAAACAGTGACAAATGATTTCAGCATAAACATTAAGAAAATCTACATTAATCTTGTCGAAACAAATCGTAGAAAATTATAGTTTATCCTTTTGAATTAAGTACGTAATATTATTACAATATTTTCATATAATTCTGTTCAACTGTTTATAGTACGTAGTCACGAACAAACCAGCTGCGGCCTTCTTCACTGGCATCATGTTATATTATTTTCCTGTTGTAATAAGATTCACCAATTTTCTCTGAATCTAATCTCAATAATAATCAGTTATTGTACATTACTTAATAAACGTGCAAAATGCCAGGAAATTTTATTATCGCCAGTGCAGTCCAATATTATAAATTAGCCTCTTTTATTCGTTTAAAAACATAGAATATATTGCATAAAAGTCTTTAAGGTTTATTTTCATGCTAAAATCTTGTCTTCAATATTATGTGATGGATTACGTATTTTCATTGTTGCTATTTATATTCTACAGGCGTCACCCTAATTACATACTAATGTTTGAAGCGTGTTTATTATGGGTTAAATAATTAGAACTACAAATTATAATTTAAAAAAGATATAATATTTCTTATATAATAACTTACCTAGATAACTGGGCTATGTTAAGAAGTTGTGAAATAAATGATAGTAGTTTTGATGATTCGCACATTTAAATATTATGTATACAAAATATTTCATCTTTATTGTATTAGTTACAAACACAAATCATTTTTGAGTGATAACTAATATCTAGCTTATTGGAAATCTCAAACATTCATGCAATATATCTAAGCCGTGGGTAATCAAATAGCAAATAATTATTGAAAGGTCTAAAATCTAAATCAACATTCATTCGCCTTCCCATTATATTTATCACCCATGTCACTAATAAACCCGACTGATTATACATCAAATAAATTAAGATAGCCATTAAAATAAATTAACGTTTTCACGATAATATAACGTCAGTGATTTGTTTAAGACGGCTTTTATAATTAGAAACCGCCAGTTCTGTGATGTGAATTATTAACATGTTACGATCATTGATTTATTCAGCCTCATACTTGGGTTATCGTCGGGTATTCTGGCGCTAATAGTGATCGACGTCACCCATGAACCTTTTTTCCTCCTTACTCATGCCTTGTCTATCTTTAGAGTCAAAGGTTGCACCTGCTTTCCGAAATGCAATATGAGCTACTTCAAGTAACGGAACATAAACGAAAATAATACGGATGGTTGTTAGTAATCATGTAAGTGATAGCGGCACAGAGAAACCCCACTACCTATCCTGCTTTTCCTATTGCTCTTACTGTTTCTATTACTCCTTTTAGAGGCAAATCAGTAGAAACAGTACTACTGCTTCTACTGCTTCTGTTGCTCTTACTGTTTTTACTACTCCTTTTAGAGGCAAAGCAGTAGAAACAGTACTACTGCTACTGCTTCTATTGCCCTTACTGTTTCTTCTGCTTCTATTGTCCTTACTCCTCCTACTGCTCATACTGCTCTTTTTGCTCTTACTGATCCTATTGCTCCTATTGCTCTCTCTGCTCATACTGTTTATATTACTTTTACTCTACCTCCCGCTCCTATTACTCTTACTGCGAATGAAGTTACTTGCTGCTGTAAAAATCTAAAATATATCGGATTAGGCTAACTGTCTCATACAAAAAGTGCGAAGTGAATTTTATACGCGGCTCATTAGTTCTTATACCGGAAATTTCAGATACTTTATATATAATTCATAAGAGTCTGGTTACCACATGATAGAACGTTTAAAGAACTGTATTTATTATTATAAGTAGAAAAGAGAGACTGATGTGGTATTACAGTAAGACTGTATGTACAGATAGCTACAGAAATAGATGCCTAGCAGCATTATCTTTGCAACAAATCCGTCTTTACTCTATAAAAAGACCTGACTGACGGGAACATAATGTTATATTTTGTCTTTTGTAAAATCTCAGAATTGGTAGACGATCTAATGATGTTGATAATACATTTTTGACTGGCCTGTTCGTCTAGTAGTCAGTGACCCCAACTGCTTAACCTTCAGAAGGTCGTGGATTCGATTCGATGTCCCAACCAGGACAAATGTTCGTGCGATGAGCATGATCATATTTTCTTCTGTATCTGGAAGTAATTTATCATCCTTAATCCTTAATCCCTTGGTTCCTTAATCCTTACTTAATAATACAAACGTGAAAGTGGGGATTTTTTACGCTTTCACGCTAAAACTACTCAATCGATCATCATGAAACTTTGTACAAACATTTTCGGAGGTATTAGAAGTAACATAGGATACATAAAAAAGGGAAATTTTCTTTGCTAACGCGGGTGAAGTTGCGAGCAACAGCTAGTATTTAACTGAGTGACTTTAGAATCAGATGGCCGTGTGTGAGTTGTCCCAACATATTATTATCGTTATTTCATTGTATACAATTTCTTATATTGTACAATTTCATTTTATTTCTTACATTTTAGCTCATAAAAATAGAATTTTAAGAATGCGAATAAAATATAGTTTATGGCGAACTAGTTCCTGACTAGAACTAAAATTACCTCAACGGGATTATCTATATTATAAAGAAAACCGCATACAGATATACGCATTTAAATGTTACAGCGTAACTTACAAGCTAACCCGTTAACGTTGAACGGAAATTAAAATTGGATTTTGTTAAAATTTATACTACATAAGCAATCAGATTTTCCTATTTTTAACTTTATATAATATTAATATAGGTATAATTATCAAACGTAAATAAATTGTGCTTTTTCCTTTACTTTGCAGAGCTGGATGTTTCGGCATTGTCAACAAAATTCTACAACCCAAGATAGTTCCAATATGGCACATAATGTGAAAATATCCAAGAGTCTAAATAGTCCGTTCACCTTGTACTAAACTTGAATTAAGGGAATATTGATTCATAGTCGGTAAAATATGTATATTGCGATGAAATACAACTTAGGGCCACCTTTTCTGTCCAGGTCTAGTGTTTCTGTTACTGTATATAACTATAAATTTACTGTACACGTAAAGTAAGTAAAGTATCAACCCTTTATGTCCCTCTGCTGGGCACGGGTCTCCTCCTCGAAATCGGGCGAGGAGGTTAGTGGGCCATAGTCCACCGATGCGCTGGTCCAGTGCGGGGTGCTGAACTTGACATACCTTCAAAGACTTTCAATCTCATCAGGCATGCAGGTTTCCTCACGATGTTTTCCTTCACCGGTGAGCGAGCGATGGTCTCAACTTTTAGGATGCACTTAGAAATTTAGGAAAACCCATTTTAAGGCAAACATGGGGGATCAGGATCGAACCCGGTACCTCTTGCGTAAGAAGCCGAGTCCACCCACCACTGGACCATCGTCGCTCTATACTACTGTACACGTGGCACTTGCAAATGCAATAAGCAAATAAATGTTATCATTTTATTTCTTATATCTCCCCCATAACGAAACGAGTGTATTTATCAGATATATAAACCTCGTCTTCCCCGCCGTATATTAGCTGAGCATTGAGCAATAAAAACGATATGATATCGTTCGGCAATTGTTTCGTTTTAGTACATTGTAAAACGTATTTTTTATTATAAATTTAGACATAATATTTATATCTCAACGACCATAAAGATAATAGAATGATATATAGATGGTATGATTGGTTGCACGGGAAATTTGGATAGGTGTTGACGATAAGAACGTTTGTTTAAAGTTCCGGGCCTTAAAATAACAAAACGATACCATATATGATCAATCGCCTAGCTTTATTATTATGATTACTAAAAGACATGCATACTTCTTCTGTAACATGCTTCGGGATGCATGGGTGACACCGCCTAGCTTGTTACTCCCGTGGATCAGTATTGCTGTGTTTTGTTGGAAAGAAGGGAAAGCACCGATACTTAACATGTCCCAGGTTGCATTGTGGCACTCGCCGGGTTTTGGTGGGTAGAGCTGCGTCCACTTACCAGCTTTCGGGCGCAGCGAGTACCACATACCCGCCTGAGGAGATCCACTTCCCCTATGTGTTCATGGCCGACGTCGACGTGGCACGTCTGCCAATTTGCCTGTCGAAGATAAAAAACTTAATTTGATCTGGGGTTAATAATCAAAGCCTAGATTTTTTCTCCATCACATTTTTCTAGTAAGCGAGACCTTGCATGAGAATGCAGCTTAATATTTTATTTATTTTATTTTATTTTACAATAACAGGAAAACTTACGTCTAGATAGTTAGAGTACATATTTTATAAATTTAAAACCGAAAGTAAGATGGACAATTACAAGTTTCCACTCATACCTAGATATATAATATTTTGTTTAATACATATCAATCAAACCTTACAAAAAAAAATATATCATTAAACAGTTTTTTTAATTTATTTGCACTGCTATTGAATAAATCAATATCATAACTACATGAAACATCATTAAACAGTTGACATACCCTTATTATATATGTATTTTTTCTATAATTACACCTAACCCCTGGCGTGAACAACAAGACTCTTCTCCTTGTGGTTTTTGTTGGAACGCGTAAGTATATTTCGCTCAAAAGCTCTGCACTGTCAATATTGCCATTCATTATTTTATATAAGTAAGGTCAGCAATACGCCTACGATAACAAAGAGGTAGCATATGGAATTTTTTACACCGCAGATCATAGCTAGGAATATTTACTTTAGATTTATATTGTACGTAACGTAAAAACCGCTTTTGGATGTTTTCAATGCGCGTTATATAGGTTTGATATTGAGGGTTCCAAACCTGAGAGGCATATTCTAGGTGGCTACGGACAGAAGAACAGTAAAGAATTTTAATAGTTTTTATATTTTTAAATTCTGATGACATACGTGTTATGAAACCCATAGCTTTTGATGCCTTATTAATTATTTCGTTAATATGTAATTTAAATGTTAATTTTGAGTCAAATTTAATACCTAAGTCCATTATAGAACTCACCCTCGAAATTAATTGATTTTTTAGAGTGTAGTTATAAACCAGTGGCACTGGTTTTCGACTGAAAGTGCATATGTGACACTTAGAAATATTTAAATCTAATATATTATTTTCACAATAAGTTTGGAATCTATAAAGGTCGCTTTGAAGCTTAACTGAGTCATTGTGGGAGTATTGAGAGACTGCATGTTCTTCTTCTAATCTTAATATCCATAATTGACCATTGCTAACACTTTACTATGTTACATTTAGACTTTAAACTAAAAAGAAATCTGTGCTTATTATTCACCCTTTCTTTTTCATGTTCTATGCAACTCCATATAAAAAGACTTTATAATATTATGTTATGTATTTAGTTCTCTTGTAGCTGTTGTTTTATAAAGTATCCAAAAAAGTTGGTAATATAAACATCTTATACACGACAATAAAACCCGTGAAAGTTTGTTGCATTATGAGCCAAATTCACAAGAACATTTTAAAACAATACGACGTTTATTTTTAGTTTTAATAGAAACATGAATAATTAACAAAAATAAAAAGACAATAATTAAATACTGTATATTCTCGTATAGACTATTGTTAGTGAGTCATAAATATTGTCTGCCTCAACTTGAAATATGTAATATCTTAATTAATATCCTTAATAACAATAAATTTAATTATAATCTTAACGGCATTAAATTATTGTGGTAAGTATAAATAAAACTTGTAATAATTAAAATATATGGTAATTGTGTTATTCACTTTCTCTGTATCAGTCAATATAAACTTTTGTTACAATAAGTAAACCTATAACTTCAGCTGCCGAATTATTTAATTAAGTATGTCTTCTTCAAATTTAAGAAAATATAATATCCTAACTAATCTACTTTATTATATGGAAGGCAAAAAAAATCTGAAATCTAACCTATACTAATATTATAAAGCTGATGAGTTTGTTTGTTTTCTTGAGCGAGCTAGTCCTAGGAACTACTAGTCCGATTTGAAAAATTCTTTCAGTGCTAGATAGCCCATTTATCGAGGAAGGCTATGACCGTATTGAATCTCGGTTGACGCAGGATAAACTGTGGGCAACAGCAAGTTCTATATAAAACACTCATTTTTTTCATAATTTTAAAAAACTGTTCCATAAAGCAGGTTAGTTTTTATAAATGAAACATTCAAATAAATAATAACTTAGAATTAAGATGTACCTAATTAATATTATATTTTAGCATCATGAGATGATGCTGATGATAATGACGCAATAAATGGCCGGGAACGTCGTCAGTTTGATAAATCCCCGGATTATGTGAAAATGGAGCATAAACAATAAAACAACGATATGTCAACGAAAGTGCTTTACGATGGTATATAATATGATAATGCGTGTTTTCCAGAATTCCTTATTTACGACGCTCAATAAAATATCAAATATAATATTTATTACCAATCCTACTAATGCGTGATAACGTAGAAATCGAAATAAAGCATCAATTTTACATGTTCATTTACACATTATAAGTAGTAAAGTATCAACCCTTCATGTCTCACTGGGCACTCCTCGAAATCAGGCGAGGACGGTAATGGGCCAATACACATTATAAAATATTCAAAATATACCAATAATTCGTTAACATTTTCAACGTTCTCAAATTTTCCGACGGTTTAATGAAGAAAGAAACTATCAATTACAGTCAGTGGGACTTTGAAAAATAAAAACTTACGCAACATATTAAGAGCAGACTAATGTTAATGGGACCGCTGAATACCAGACGTCCAGCAATTAACATCATCATTATCATTTTTACACATACACAGGCCAACGCCTCAACCAGTCGCACCATCTAGGCGGGAGTTAACTTTTCGTCTTCCTGAGGCCTCCAGTCCCACGATATTTCAATTCGAGAAAAAATATAAAAGTGTTATACCTATAGAACTGAGCATTGTTATTAAAATAAAGGCTGCCTTTAAGTAGACGAAGTGTTGGTCGGCCGGGTACTGGTGGGATGATCTCCGTACAGTGGTCGTCTTGACTTTCATTGATTTCAAGCCTATTTTCAGTAGTGGATGAATAAGTACTGATTAAGATAACGATGATGATACGAAGTATAACGTCTTTATAATCATAATCCTCAGTCTGCTATTGCCCCTTGCTGGGCATAGGTCACTCTTTTCTTCCGCCAATCTCCTCCCTTGCTTGTATTATCCATGTTTGAACCACCAGCTTTCCCGTGTTATCGGCCATCTTGCCATAGAGGTCCTGGACATTTGTAATCTAGTCTAGGTCATCGTTCGGTTACCGCCGTGGATCACCTCCCATCATTACATCTAGCTAAGTTGGGCAGGACGCCAAACTTCATTGCAATTCTGCCACCTTGTCTCCGACGTCTTCGGCCTTCGTCGAAGGATCTCGTGGCTGCGAATACCGTCTTATAATTTGATGCTATGCTTCACTCCATCTCCGACTCTTATTTTGTACACATAATATGAAGGCTATAAATTAGATTCATTTGAATACTAACATTTAGATATTAAAATACTTTGTTTTGTGATCCCTTAATATCTCATTTGGGGAAATACGGTTTAACGCCTATTACGTCACACGATATCCTTTACTTATAAATTATATATGATAAAAATATTATCATCCGCAATTGCACAATAAAAATATTAAATCATGATACTATCGAATAATTTAGTGCTCTGATAACATCCAAATCGAATTAAACATACAATATAAGCTTAGGCAGCCTTAAAGTTGTGTAAATTCTCAGACTAGCACGAAGAAAAGCTAAAATCTTGCGGGTTTAGCTGGGATACTGTCCCATATTACCACCAGGCTCCCCCGGGCTTGATGATGTATCATAATGTTTTCCCACATATAGGAAAGTGATGTAAATTCTCACGTGCTAAAAGAAAATTCTATTTCCGAGAAGTCTAACGCCCGGTTTCTGAAACGTTTGTCAAAATGTACGTCAACTATCAAGGCTGTTAATGGTGGTTAACATACGATTCGAGAGTTAAATTTGTCAACTTTTCATTGTAGTTGTTATGTCAACTGACATGCTGATCTAATTATGTAATTTATGCATGCTTCTAGCAACTCATTTGACAATTGAAAACCGGTTTGACAGTTGATTTGTTAATTTTTGCGTTGATCAGCCTGTCGGAAATCGGGCGTAAGTGGAATAGATGCATCGAAATCTGTTAAATCCCTTAGTTCACAATTATGGACCTCAATATGTTACACATCATAATTATCTATTTCCCATTTTTTCAACGTGTGACAACAGAGGGCGTGTATCTGATGGAAGCGGGCGACAACTCAGCCGTTGCACGACACCAGCCACCACCGACATTCAGCATTAACATAATAAAATAGTAATGGACGGCGCGTAATAACCGACGCGCTACGCCGAGGAAATCGTTATTAGATCCTCACCACGAGAACAGACAGATGCGTGGAGAGGTCACTTACTAGTCTAAGAATATTTAATACCGGATCCACAAGTTTGTGGCTTGCCGCAAGCTCCAAGCCTCCACAAGTCACAAGCATGTGGACGCCTCGCAAGCGCTTGCGGCAAATTCTCTTATGTTCCCGCGATTTTGCGCGATTTCTAAAAAAGCCCGTTTCGTCAGTAGTAGACTGTACTTCCTCATAAACAAAAAGAGCAAAATGCCCCTCAGGCACAAGCTCACACTCTATAAATCATGTATCCGCCCCATCATGTCATACTCCTGTGTGGCATTCGCGCATGTGCCTCAGCATAGACTCAGAGGCCTCCAAACGATCCAAAATAAATTCTTACGTGTGGCAACCGGTTGCCCGTGGTACGTAAGAAACATCGACCTACACCGCGACCTCAGACTAGATTCGATTAGGGGCCATTTCAAAGCGATGTCAGAACGTCACTTAGAAAAGGCACTTCTCCACCCGAAACCACTCGTCGTGAGTGCGGCAAACTACACCCCCGATAGCTTAGCACCTAATAAGTCTAGGTTACCTAAGAATGTCATAACCGATCCTGTTGATAAAATCACAGAACTGTTAAAGCGCGACGCTGAAGCGCGACGTAAGCTACAACACACACTCAGACATAACACAGCCGGTGTGAGGCACACATTCACACCGCATGGGCCCCGGGGTCGTATGCGACGTCGAACCCTACACTCCAGTTGATCCGGATCAACCGCGACAGCATAAGCTCAGATCGGCTACGAGTCGACACCAATATAGACCGTGTAATCACCGATAGCACTCTGCTATCGGCAGCTTGCTCGGGTCCCGCGCTTGACCCGCCTCCCCCGCTACCGGGGGAGGGGAGGGCCCCGGCCCTCACGATAGGTTTCTAATGTCACCCGTTCCAAACCAGTCGACCGTAGCTGACCAAGTTAGGTACAAACCCGACGCCATGAACATGGCGGGGGGCAACCCCCCAAATTTTTAACGTCATAGGATGATCCAACCGGATCACCCCATTTCCGATGACGCATAACGGTCACTAGGACCATTAGCATAGATCCAACCGAAAAAAAAAAAATCACGATGTTTTCCTTCACCGCATACTTTATGTAAAATTTTAAAATTAACAACAAATTACTTTATTATAATATTATTTTTCATACTTGTTTTTGATTATTTTAAGATTATGATTAATAACTGTGGTTTTATTAAAAAATTGAGCCTAAAATTACATAATTTATAATTTTGAATTCCTTGCGCGTTGTTCCAGTTATCCTGGCAACTGTGGATAAATTATGAGTATTGACACGCCTCACTTTCATCTTACGACTGTAAAATATTGGCAGATCGCCAGGTGTGTATTGTTCTTGTGCGAGACTTATCTAGTATTGCGCGATAACATATTGCTTCTGCCATAAATATTAATAAAAGCTATCCCTTGTAATATTATTTTGGTCTAAAGAACAATGTTTGTACTGTATGCGTGTGTATGTGAAATGTCATCAGCATTAAAACGACTTAATATTATACAAATTAATTAATGTGAAATATCTCACATAAACTTGTTACCATTCTAAAACTATCCTTAGCTTCTGTTATGTTTTTTTTTGACTATTTAATCCTTATTTATGTATGGGGACTTGTTCACAGATGTCAATGCTAAAAGAATTACTTAACATAACTTAAATGTTAGCTTTTAAAACTGAAAAAAAAATTAAAAATAGTATTTTTGTCTTATTGGAATATTCGATATAACACGGAGGACCTGACATCAAGTTCTTAAATCTGTATATCATCTGATATGAAGTGGGACATGTAAATTTACTCTACTTATACTACACAGATTTTTCGATTCTATTCTATATTATGTTCCAGTGGAATTAGAGTGAAGAGAACACAAACACCTCCCTAGTTTATAGAATGTTATGAATGTTGATGCAATGACAGCTCCATGCCACCCGTGGGCGAGGCGGACGCACGGTGGCCGCTAAACAGTGATTTATCACGAATATTCATTTCGACGGGCTCGCCGTCGGATCGCGCGATTACGGACGCGATTTATGTCGCGCGACGTCCGCAGGCCGGGCGCACGCTGGACACACATTCAATGGCCTAAAATACATTTTTCTGATTGGATTAGGATGGCGGGAGTCCTGGAGTTCTAATCAATCAATCAATCAAAAATATCTTTATTACGTAGGTACAACTTGTACACTTGAAATAAGTCAAAACATAAGTAGTCAATAAGTAGTAATAGTAATAAAAAAAATAAAAAAATGCAAATGTTTGAGATGCAGGATCCCCTAAGAAAAACGAGAAAAAAACTTAGGGGTTGCTCTTTTGTCAATAAAATGAGTAAATAATATTTTATAAATACAACATGTCACATCATAATATCTTAAGAGTTAGTGTCTTATTCCCAAGGTTTCCATTCCCACAAACGTTCCTTAACAGTTTTCTTAAATTTATTAATGGAAAGATTTTGAACGTTTTCTGGGATCCTATTGTAAAAACGTATACATTGTCCCATAAACGAAGTACTAACTTTATTCAGTCTAAAGAATGGAACATTTAATTTATTTTTGTTCCTAGTATTTATATTGTGATTGTCGCATTTTTTTACAAATTCATTAATATTTTTACGGACATACATTGGCAAATATGTATTGAGAAGCGACAGTCAAGATGGCAATTTCTTTAAATTTATCTCTCAATGATACACGGGGGCCCAAACAATAATAAAAGTTCATTGAAGAAGGCCTATGTCCAGCAATGTATAGAGGCTGATAATGATAGTTGTAATTACAAACAGATTAATAAGAAAACCTGATGAGTAACTATGGTGACTGTAAAGTATTCGTACTTTAAATATGTCGGGTTATGTGAAAACCTAATATACCGCGATAAATCTGTAAAACTTTTTTCATAAAGCTGATCAGACTAAAGTTTTGAATGAAGTGTGAAGCGCCTAGTACTTATGTGAGATGATCTGAAATCTTCTTCGCCTAATGCCAAGGAGATCAGCAGGATAAGAGCCATTTATTGTCATTTTGACATTAAGTTGGTTTATTTTTCTGCAATAATTGCGTTTGAGATGCCTACATCCATTTTCAAAGGCAGAAAAGAAAATATTATGATACAAAATATAATATCTGCTAGTGTATTTCGTTGTCTTTTCATTATTTACACCCTAGATTTAAAACATTGGTTATTTTACAATAATGTAAAATGTATGTATTTTACAGTATGTACGGGAATATAGATTGATATTTTATGTGCTTATACGTCCTAAAACAATATATTTATAGTGAACGAAGAATGTGAAATAAGTAAATAAATGATTACACAATACACTGCAAATTTATTAAAAATTATATGCAATTGAGATATTCTTAAGTAAAGTTTATAAATTTATTTTGGAATGTTTGCTGATCGTTTAATGTTATTTATTTGATCTCAGTGTGCGATCAGCCTTATAATCTTCCGTCGACAGGACAGTTAATGCTGTTATAGAATAATTTAAAATATTTATCAGTGTTCGTTATTATTACAATGTACAATCGTATGATGTATGCTAGTGACATTTATATTAACTATGTTTGTTGTTCTATATTTATTATATTTATAAAGACTCCTACAAACGGACATTACTCACTGGATCTTAGAGATTTGAATCGATTGTGTATTATTGATCAGCTGTTTGAGAAATAAGGTTGCTGCATAAGTGTCCAGTAGACTGACTAATCCAAAAACTGCCAATCGCATGAGTCTGCCAAAAGATGCCGTTTTATCTGACACAGAAAAACTGCTGAGTGAAATAAATAATATGCTACTGTGAGTCAAACAGCGGTTCTTGACTATAAAACTAACTCAAGTGTCGTGACTCAAAATGGCGTGATGCTGTCATTTATTTTATTTTTTATTTTGTTTTTGAATTTTTTCAGCTGCTGAAAATCTTCTTAGTCTATATAAACAATAAAACACATTATTTTTTCAAAGATTAATTTTTTATATTGCTTTATATTTAATTTTCCTTATACTATTACATATTTCTATCATCAATTGGACATGGCCGACATATTTGTTTGAACGATGTTATGATTTACGATACTTTGTAAGTTTATTACCTATTTGATTACAATAATATATTAGTATGCCATGGTCGCAATATTTATAATCATATTAAATTATTTACTCAATATAAAAAATGTAGTTTTGTATTTGATTTTAATAAATATGTCCATTGCTTCTTGCAGTAGAATTTGGAAGAAACTTACTATTATTTCCGTTAATTTCAATTAAGTAATAAGAATCAATTTTAGCCAAATTTATCGTCTAGTTTCGTAATAAAAATTCGTCAGAAACTCAATTTTTTGTACTATCTTCATTAATCATGGTTTTCAAGACAAATTATGCAATATAATATTAACCCCGTCTTAATTATGGGTATTATAATAATTTTGCAGCCTCACTGGCCTCAAACTTCAAAGTTAAAAAACTCACCTCGAACATTAAGGTTCGTTTAATAATTGTGTTGTCAAATGCAAATAGATTTTTTTCCAACTTAATTCTCCAGTCTAGCATGTTAAAAACAGCTTAGGTTTATTCAAGGAAAGTCTCAAAAAGGTAAAAGAAACCAATTAAAAAATGAATTAGATATTTATGTTAAATATGACGTATCAATTCAGCCCGTCGGTCTGTCGGTCTGTCGGGCTGTCGACCACACGCCACGCCGCCGGAGGGCGCTGTGATCGACTCCTTTGTACGGCCATCAATTATGACGCCGCATTAACAGTGGGTGCCTTCAGGTTTATATTTAGCGGTGGTTTTATTTATAGATAATTGTACACTACAGGGAGCAATGCTAATGTTACGACAGTCATACTGCCTGAGAGCTCAGAGCGCCAGTGAGCGTTGCGAATAAGCAGAGACTTATAACGAGTTAAATATAATATTATCCGCTCATTTTCAATTCACATTTCTTACTTACAGAATAAATTACGCATTGATTTAAAATAGGTAAATCTTTTCAGAAAATACAATTCACATATAAATTTAATGGAATTGTATGACATAATATAATAATTATGAAACGCACATCCTTTTAATTAATCAAATTATAGTGTATTTTTAATAAAAAAGATATTCATCAGCAAACAATGACACATCCACTTTTAGTTGGTAATAATAATATAGATTTGACTACTGTAATAAGAATCTAAAATGAATAATAAGTATATTCTTAACTTTATATTTATATCCTTTATACCATGACATTTTACAACTAATCATGTACATTCGACACAGTCAAACCTGATAAATTCGATTATTTGATTGTTGTGATATTTGTACACAATTCAGAATCATTTCGCAAGTCCCAACCAAACAAAAAACCATTTATCTACGCCAAATTAGAAACAAATAGGGTTGGCACTTTGCGCAACGTTATTACAAATATTAATTGCAATCGCTTTTTATTTCGTTATTTGCAAATCATTTCCAATCTTAAACAATTGATCTAATCGAACGTAACATTTGATCAAGATAGCCGACGGCGTGAAGTTTTTTAATGGCCACTTTAATTTTTTAATCATCGTTGATTACATTTCACGATGCTTTCAATATTTTTTTATTGATGGCAAGCGGTCAACGTTTGCCCAGACCTAGTCTAAGCAACTCATTGATCTGTTCCTGAATCCTGAGGCTATTATTACACAGTCTGAATTGCCCTTTTCTGTTCCTATAAGTATTAAGTACTGTAAGATATTCCTAAGTGGAAATTAAAATTGCTTATCATCGTTGTCTTACGTAAATTGGTACACAATAAATGGCATTTGAAATGAAAGTTATAAAACACGTAAATTTGGGAGTACTACGACAGATATATGTGATAATGCCTCGTTTTGTTGGCTTATTTCAACAAATCGCAATCAAATTTTATAGTTTTTTTTCACATTCCTTACATATTTTTTATATCAGTGTATTTTAATCTGATAAAAAACAATAGTTTCTCTTAAAGTTATAAAGTTTTATAAATTTGTTAATTTGAATGAACAAATGAAAATAAATTTTACCCAACCCTATGAGTGTATATTAAATCATAGCCCTCTCGATGTGTCAAGGCCAACACTACAATAAACAACAGATTAATAAACAACAAACTTATTTAAACAATAATAATAATATATAATACATTTGTTTTAACTTAAAATTAAGTCAACTATCTACTCTAAGAATATGACAAATATTTAGAAGTGTTAAAAAAACTGCAACTTTCGTAAATTGTTATTTTTTATATATTTATAAACAAAATCTCATTGATTTTGTTTTTTTTTCTAGTCCTTCAAGCGTATGGTTTTAAGAGTTCATTCTAATGTTAATCGTATTTCGTAATAAATTATCGCATACTTAAATTACCTACATGTCGTATACAAGACAGTTTATTGATGAAATTGTTATGTAAAAGCTACGATTTCAGTAGGGTTGTCACAAATTATAATACAGAAGCAGTATGACATTGATGAACTGCTAAATTAATTTGTGCATTTGACTACCATGGACTGACATCGTGATTGTTAGCAAAACTGTTTCTTGGGGAAGTCCGTCCTGTACAATGTTATGAAAACTATTTCAAGTATATTATAGACAATTAAATTTTAAGTTGCTTCTAGAAGTCTACTTATCCTTTAGGCTTAAACAATTACCGAAGGTGTTGCCTCTATCTGAGAAGTCGGTTGAAATGTTCCACCTTTTCCTGGCTCGGTGTTGCCAGCTGACGGCTGACAGGGTAACATTATTATATCGCTACCCTATCATTACCTCCTCCGGTGCACCGCAATTTTCTGCCTCACCTCTGACAAATGTCACGGGTAAATTATGAGTTATTTTATTCTATTGTACAAGCCAATATACGTTTAGATGGACTATCGTGCAAACCATCAGCTCATATGGTCCAGTCAGAGAGTTTATGACGCAAAGGAAGCTTCTGGAAAATCTGCAGAGGTGGTGACTGGTAGTCACTCTGGTAGTCTCTCAATGTCTCGTGAACATGACATTTGTAGACAATGTCGAAATATCAAGCTCTGCGAAAGAATATTAAAAAACACGGTAAATATCCCGTTTAAGAGTTTAAATAATGAAAATATCAATGTTAATTTAAAATCCTATATTACTTATTTTAATTTGGAAACATTAAGAAATCCAAAATCACAATGAGTTCATTATTGGATATAGTTTGCTGACAACACTATTAATGGGGTCAATTTATTTTGCACGTTAAAAGCTCCTTCTCATCCTCTTCTCAGTCCTTAAACACCAGCTGTGTCAGCTATATGGAATCTTGCTTGATGATAATAACAGCTGTCAAACCACTACAATTCCAATTCAACTCACATGTGACAGTAGCCACATTGGTATGACATCTGTCATTCTAATCAGCCTGCGTCAAAAATAGTATATATCGGATTTGGGCCAATATTATTATTTTTTAAAATATCAGAATCGCTGACTCCTTGAGAGTCATCGATTCTGACATTGTCCATAATTACAAACGTTTTTATTTTATTTAAATAAAACAGCTAAAAGCAATTATAATTAAGATTTATTTAAACAAAGACACTTTCTTCTTTAAATTATATTAGCAAAACACAAGCAATAATAATAATAATAATGATAATTGAAACTTACTCTTTACAATAATTTCAATGAACCTTTCAGCTCGAGCGCTCGACACGAAGTGTCGTAATTCGATCTTCGCTCGTCTTTTATCCGAACGTGGGCACATCCCTACTCCCCGCTACACTAGAAATGGCGGGCTTTACGATACTACGTCATTTCCAACGGAAATTGCCTTCGTTCGGATTTTAACAATTATTTATTTAATCTAGTTACTTATTACTATTACAATCACAGCTTAGGTAATTAATAAGAATTATTAAATCAATTTACAATACCATAAATATTAACTGTAAATAAAAAGAAGGTATTTGTAAATTTTCTTAGTCAAAATGTCATCCATTTACAATCACAAAAATTTATTAAAAATTGTTTCATTTTAGAAACCTTATGTTAAATTAAAGTAATTGATTTTGAGACGTTACTTAGCAAAAACTACTTTTATTTAATTCTTATAATGCAACTCATATTTTGACAATCGATAAGAATCGAATCAAATCAAATAATTACTAAGAAGAATTAAAAATAATCGATTTGTAGATGTCATTTCCCGATATTAATTTTAGGTACGCCGACATATACCTTATAATTTTAAATCCCCTATAAGTTTGGCAGAAAGCCAATTTAATATCTTATTTTTTCTATGTATGGTGTAATAAATAAAGGATACAAATAACAATGATTACGAAACTATAATATCGAAGTGAAATTCCTATGACATCATTATTGGAGTGGAGCTATTATTTATGGCCTGTGGGAGTCGATCGACTGTCAAATAATGAGTTGGTATTATATTGTAGTGTAATGGGCGTTGATTATACCGCCAACGTGTCACTGTGCCACGAGGTAAGGGAAATTATAGCCGAGGCGCCGCGCCGCGGACCTTAGTGGAGTGAAAATGGAATCATTATGTTATTATCATTATAGTATTTGAATGTAAGAAAGGAAGTTCCTAAGATGACTTTTTAATGTTATGCTATGAATGATCTAACTTTATCTTGGAGTTTTTTTTTTGACCTAATAACTCGATATTACGGGCAGTGTGCACGAAAAAGATGACGTCATGTCGCGTTCCTCAAGCGAGAGCGCGACACGAATGAGAGTGAGGTATGATTGGCTCGAGCGATCGGCTCAGTTCGGTTCATGCTGCATGTGATGTTTGACGTTGTTATATCAACCTACCGTCCTTAAACCGACTTTACAGACAACCAATTTTTTATTATTAGAAATTAGTTTTTATAATTTTTCTCAACAGCACTAACATAGACACACTTCAGTTCACCACAGGATTGGTGAATTGAACTTTGCATTATAACTAGTATTTAGTACTAAACTTTAAAGTAACAGCACTCAACACTACTCGCCTAATGTAGTGAGGTCTTTCAAAGTCGACAAAATATAGCCTCGTGTTGTAGCAGCAACATCCTTCATTACGACCGCTACCATAAGCAGGAATAGTGGGTGTACTATAAACCACTCGAGATCCAGTCATCGATTTTATCTGATCTTACCTGGTTGACCGAGCATTTGTTCGTGTTCTAATGTAATAATAATAATAATATTTATTTGTAGGTTTTCATAGCCTGATAACACTGAGAAAATGACAGATTATAAAAAATAATTTTAGCTGGATCGATTTATCGATTTATCGCCCTTGAAACCCCTCGTATCCTAAATATTATGAAATTCGTTGGAGCCGTTTCCTTATATATTATATATGAGAATTGCTCTTTTACCAAATTTTAATATGGATATTTATTACTATTGAACTGTTTATCTGATACAGGTATTTCTTTATTTCAGTGAATATAGATAAATTTGCAAAAGATATTCCTGCTAGTAGTATTAAACCCCAGTATTAAAAAAAACAATCTCTTAGATCCGTCATACCTGTTGCCTAGATTAAGATACAAATAGTAAAGATCTTGATGCCTGACTTCACTAGTTTTTCAGTTATTTTCAGAACATATCAAAATTGCAACGTAAGAGAAATTAATGGGCTGGTTCTACGTACGGTCCATATTCCAAGTCCAAGAAGAAAGGATTTAAGTATATTTCGAATTCAATTTTGAGCTAACTTTCAGGAAAAAAAGGATCGTTCGAAAGATATCGTTTCAAGTATGACAGTGTTTGATGATAAGCCATTTTACATCGCATATAACGGAAAGTAGGTAACCTAGAAATGGCATTATGTTATTAAAAAATTAACACGATAAAATGTGATAAAATCAATCAATTACATTAGCCATAATATAATACTAGCATCAATCAAAGATACTATCACACATTTCGATGAAGTGAACATAAAAGATTTATCAGACAAAGACGTGAATACCCACACATTTGATAAGCTGTTACCAATTAAGTCATTGCCTATTTAATATGGGCAATACAAAAACCATTCTGATAATAAATACGAGCATCCCCTTTTAACAACAGAATGATAATTAAGATCTAAGTTATCCACTAGATGCTTTGAAATGTTAAGTTAAAGTCGATACTATAAATAAGATGATTTTATTAATGTTTTACATAATATTATAATTATAATCATCATCGTCACTTTTATCTATCCATTGCTGAAAAAAGGCCTTTTTTTTCTTTCTATACGCTTAGGCATCCCGCGAGGAGTGGGTCTCCCCAGGCGGGTATGTGGGACTCGCTGCGCCCGGAAGCTGGTAAGTGTACGCAGCTCTACCCTCTAAAACCCAGCGAGTGCCACCAATGCCGCCTTTGGTGAGGTGCCCCGGATCTGCTAGCAACAGGGCACCTCCACGGCTAGTCAGTCCCTCAGGGGACCGACCACCACCTCCACAGATCACACACATCAAATATCTATCTGAATTAATAATAGCACCCGGAATAGAATTAAACCTTTCTATATATAAACGTTCAAGCTATTAATGTATAAATTAAACATTAAAATCCTTAGCAACGATATAATACCGAGATATCGTATCAGAGTCCATCCATAGTCCAAAGGATTCAACAAAAAATAATGTTTACAGGAAAACTTGTATCGCAGATCAAATTTAAGCCAAATTAATTAGTATTCGTGTTATCACGTCATCGAACATCGTTTGTTATTGATATAAATCAAAATTGAATACATAACAATCAGCTTAGAATTATTTCTTGACAGTTATTGATTATAAGATTATTGATACAATGCGATAAGATACAAGTACTCTTTAATCCTGGATCCTATACCGACTTATTAAATAGTAATGTTTCCAATTTGAATGAATTTTAATTAAATCATTATTGCATAATCATTATCAATCATCAATCAATCCACATCCACCCCTAAGCCGTAATGACAATCAAATGAAAATAAGAACATTTTGAAGATTTTTTGATGCAATACGTCTATATGCTGCTTTCTAGTCTCCTCACGTCGTTTTGCGAGGCTATCTTGGATCTAGACAAAATTCTATTGCCGTCACCATCATCTTAATTAAGAGTTTTTTTTTTTAATCAAAAACGCCTCAACAGTATTTCTAAAAGTAAAGTATAAGTAAAGTAAAGTACCATAATATTTGCCTTCAATATTCTTCGGTCAAACTTGTTTTTTTCCAAGATTTAAAAACCTAAGTAACTCACGTGAACAGCCTAAAGCTATTCTTGAAATTAATTCGACTTTTGCGTTACGCTTTTTTTTTCCTTTTCCCTACATTACCTCGTGGTTCGTTTAAATCAACCAGGCTGTTGACTGATGGTTCATTTGTTCTGATTAGTTCCCTGACACCCTCCCATGGAACGATAATTAACAGGAAGAAATATTTTACGATTTGAGGAGAATTTATTTCACAACTATTCACGGCTTATTTATTTTTATTTATAGGGTTTGCTACTTGGATATTATAATTATACGAGTATATTGCATTCGTACATGCCATCGTGCTTGGTAAAAATCAAATATTTAAAATAAGATTTACAAAATTTATACTGAATTTTATCTATTATAATTATAATTTTATGTACATATATTTTAATTATTGTATAATATTAAGTTTTTGTTTAATTATCTATGATAAAAGAATAAACGCATATATAAAGTTTACTAATTTTACACCCTCCAAAATATTATACAATACTTACTACAATACTATCAAATTTTTGTTTCTTAGAATTTTTGAATTTATTTTCAGTGACTAAATAAAAGAGCTACTGATCAATCTGAGTGTTGACTGTTAGGGGCCAAGTCTGATGAATCAGTCTATCAATCAAATTCAATTTAAACAAAACCACTGCTTAGTTGAAATCTTAGCGTAACAAATAACAATACATTATAACGTAATTTATTATTAATTCTACAATTTGAATATTACCGTAATTGTAAAATGTATCGTCATAATATTATTCAGTATTGACCGACGGTACGGTACAATCACCTTGCGCACATCATGACGAGGCACGGCTGTGGACTGTGGAAGGTGGCAGGCGCGGAGGACTCGCTAGAGTTTCATCAATGCAGGGAATCCTACAGGGAAGACACTGCGGGCGAAACCCTGGCTGTGTGCGTTGATTGGCAAGAGCGGCCCTCACTGGTGAGGTTGACGCAGAACTGTATTCGGTGAGAGCGCATGGACACGCTTATAATATATTCAGGGTGCCTTAAGCGGAGGAGGAGGGGGTGCGGCCGTCCACAGCTCCAGAAGCGGACCAGCCAGGCGACGAGGAGTACGCCGCTGGGAAACCTTCTAAAAGATAGTAAGGACTCTACCCACTGGGTAGAGTCTACGTCCACCTTGCCATCTTTCGGTGAAGAAAGTCCCACATAAAAAAAAACATTCTAATCAAAATCAATTCAGCCGTTTAAAGATTATCTCTTTTATTTTTGCGTTTTTTAGCATAACCCCTTAATGTTTTTAAATAAAACATGAAACGAAAAACAAAAAACGGCAAAGCTACAAGTAGTGTAATAACCATTAAAACAGAATGGACTGACAAAGTTGACAACTCGGTTGAGTTTAAAAATGAGCAGCGACGTTGACAAATTGCTCCGATCCCTCGGGCTTGATGGCAGACAGCTGGTAAACATTAGCAGCGAAATGAAAATTTATCGTCGTACATTGTGAGTGTACGTAATAGATGTTTTAAAGTTGATGTTACATCAAGGGATATGATGTTTTAACAAATGGATTTTTAAATTAGAAAATTACTAGTTCCACCCTTGCGTGTTTTCACCGATTAATTGATAGAGATATGAATGGTAGTTTTATTATTTAATATAGATTGCGTGACTAACAATTGCTTAATTTTGTACTGTAGACTTTTTTCGGAATGTTAAGATAAATGCAGAAAAGAATAACAATGCCATTTTTAGAAGACACGCTAGGCTGTATCATAATGTATTTACTTAAGATTTTTCTCGAATAAACTGAGCCCTTTTCGTGTAAATTATTTCTGTCAACTCGGGCTGGATGTTGCTATAATTATTAATCTGAATATAAATATTATGTTAAAAGCATTAAAGTCCGTAAAATGTTCGAATATTTTTTGCTCTTTCACGCGAAAACTATTGAACGGATTTTGATGAAACTTTACAATAGTATAGTAAGTACTAAGTACTCGGTTGAATCCATACTGAGCTGTTAGTCCATACTAATATTGTAAAGAGGAAAGATTTGATTGTTTGTTTGTATTGAATAAGCTCCAAAACTACTTGAATAACTTGAAAAATTCTTTCACTGTTGGGAAGCTACACTGTCCCCGGTGAACATAGGCTATGTTAAACTTTCAAAAATATTAGGGACCCGTTTTAAATCTTAGTAGTTAAAAGTATATTTATTTTATACCAAGAATATATTCGCAACACTGATTTTTTCTACATGAAATACTTTTGATTTTTCCTTTATAGTGTGATTAAGTCAAAATTATGGTTAGTAAGCCATTACAGAAAGCCGCGTGAGGTCATTGTTTCTTTATTACAGCTATTAAATATAAAATTTTATTTTATAATTATTTCTACCTTATTACAACAATTTCACACCGAACAATAGAAAAAAATGATCACGAATAATGAAGCCTATGGTATATCAATATTAGTAGAATGTATTGTATTGAAACACAAGTCATGACGTCACAGTGTGCAAGTTATCAAATCTGGCAGCTCGTGAATAAATCACGGCCAGCAATAACGTCACGTTATCTACGGTATCATTTATCATCTTTCTACACTCACATAAGTTTTGTGCTTGTCTACGATACGGCTTTGTGTGTTTTGAAATTGATGAAGTAACATCGAGATGTATGTTATAATGTCTTTTGATTTTATACGGGAGATACATTGGTTCTTTTAGTGCATCATTACTTTTTTAGCCTACAAAAATGAATATTGTAATATTCTCTTATTGTTTCGTAGCAAGTAGCTTAAGCCTTTGCTTAATTTCTTGCTTAGAAAGTACATTGGTATTTTTTTCAAGTGTTCGGATAAGATATGCCACCTAGATTTTACATCTGTGTAATTTATATACATTGACTATAACCATTGGTTATATTAATATGCTCTCTGTTAATGTACTTGTTTGTTTTTATTATCTGTAAAATTTAAATATAAAGTATATAATAATACTTAAGATCCCTCATTAAGGGTAATAAATCAGGAATATAAAAACAATTTTAATGGCTTTAGAAATTTATTACCACATAATAATAATAATAAAAACTTTTATTTAGCAATAACAATAAACTTGCAAAAATGCACATATATCAATTTTAGTGTTTTAATAATTATCATCTGAGACTAGCGTATCTTTAGATCTTTTAGTACATTGCTAAAAGCTAGAGAATTTTCTCAACTCTTGATAAACTTTTTTTTTCAATTATTGACGACGATTTAAAATGATGTTGACGTTGCGATGTTATTTCATTATCATCGTCATCATGATGATTTTTATATAATAGTCAGTCGCTTTTAATAAACACCAACACGGCCAAGACAACTTGACAGAATTGTAATAACACAACTGTTGTCCAAAAAATAACTTTAACAAATAACAAAAAAGTTTAATTTGCCATGCCAAAAGAACAAATAAATAATCAGAAAGATGGAACGCATACCGGCGCACGCGCAGCACAAGAGCAGCGTTTCCACTGGAAAACGGTAAGGGTAATACCTATATGCTGTCGATTAAGGACGATATCAAATCGATGATCAGGTTTATAATTACGATTTTGTGATATTTTTACCCTTATATTATATGTATAGGTAAAAAACCTTTTTTGTAAAGCCTCAAACTACAGACGTGTCAACGACTGCATGACAGCTCAATATAACTATTACCGATGTGCTGAAATAACGCATAGCACATTGTAACAAAGTTAAATTTAGATTGATTCATTTTGTTCACTTTTTTTATGTGTGTCATTTACTTTAGTGGCAAGTGTAAACAAAATGTTTTATGTTCAAACAAAATATGATCAATGTAATGTTTGATCCTGAGATTATTATTAATTAATTGTTGGATTCAATGTTTGCACTGAACATTTTTTTTTGCATGTTATACTGCATTTAATGCATGTATAACCTTATTAGGAAAATAAATAGCTAGTTTACCTGGGCTTTTATACTAGAGGAATAACGATATAGATATTTAGCCATCTGATACTAATTAACTCTGATTAAATATCTCTGATTGAATGTTGTTGTCAGGTAACAGGGCAGGTAAGTTAAACCTCTGAAATATAAATCTCTTGATTATTTTTCAGGCTCTTATTGTAGGTAATATTGTACACAATTTTTAAACACTTCGTCTACATAAACGCGGTACACTTTTAAACATTATTGGTCCATCGACCATCCGTTCTCCTGTGTGTGCAGCCTACTACCACTTATTCTTCGCATGATATCGGTAGTTTTAGTTCTTTGGTGGTAGATGAAATGTTAGCCGACCATGAACCACGTGGAAAGACGATCCCCGTGCAGTGGCTGGTCCTTGTTAGATGCGAGTGGCGAACGTCTTGGCGTTCATTGAGGAAGGCCTATGTTCAGCCCCACCATGGTTGAGGCCTTGTCGTGGCGGTGGGGCTCAGTAGCCCAGGGTGACCCCAACACCTTGGGCGAAGCGAATTGAGCCGAGGGGGCTCTTTGTAACCCTCCTACATGAAGAGAGGACAAAAAAGCAGGGCAAGGGGTGAGGATGGAAACCTCACCTCATCGTACTGTCCCGACGTTGGGAGTGGTTGTTCTGTGGTGTGGAACAACCACTCTGTGGAGGCGGCGTCAGTCCCCTGAGGGACTGACTAGCCGTTGCTTGCAGATCCGGGGCACCTCACCAAAGGCGGCAGTGGTGGCACACGCCGGGGTAGAGCTGCGTCCTCTTACCATCTTTCGGGCGCAGCGAGTTCCACATACCTGCCTGGGGAGACCCACTTCCCTGCGGGATGCGTCAGTGCATTTCCCGGCGTAAAAAAAGGCCTATGTTCAGCGCTGGACGGATAAAAGCTGATGATAATGATATAAATTTTAAAAGAATTCGTTACCCTAATCTGTGATACATTATAAGTAACAGTAGCATATATAGGTGTATACTATGTTACTGGTACGCCCATCCTATTCCCCCTTTTGGCCATAGCTAGGTACATAACAAGTAACCTTAGCGTAGTGTGTCGTGTATCACAAACAAAAGGCGGTAATTACTCAACACAGGCGATACCGATTGACTTTGATAAAACGGTCCAACCTACTTGTTCGGCGCGATTTATTACCTGCGAGCGCCCGTCCGCTACACTCAGCCTAGAATTATAGAGGTCTATAATTTATACCATAATGTACCTCAAACGATTACCTGGCCTCAAGAGGTTGACTTAAATGGACACACTCTAAACGGAAAATTGTACATCGAATAGTTAAAAAAGGTCACTTGTTAACACTTCACACAGATACATTCTCACACGTAAAAGCTTCTAATAGAATTTACACTAGACTACACTGTACATTTACGCACATGTCGGGACTGATGATAATTATTTCCCTTTTTTAAGAATATCTGAAAATAAGTCGGACTTTACAATTTAAGTGGAGCGACGGTGGTCCAGTGGTGGACGGACTCGGCCTCTTATGCGAGGGGTTCCGGGTTCGATCCTGACCCGTCCGTGTGTGCCTTGAAATGGGTTTTTCTAAATTTCTAAGTGCACACGAGACCATCGTTCGCTCACCGGTGAAGGAAAACATCGTGAGGAAACCTGCATGCCTGATGAGATTGAAAGTCTTTGAAGGTATGTGAAGTTCACCAACCCGCACTGGGCCAGCGCGGTGAACTATTGGCCCATTACCCTCCTCGCCTGATTTCGAGTAAGGAGACCCGTGCCCAGCAGTGGGACATATAAAGGTTGATACTTTACTTTTTTTTTTACAATTTAAGCTCCCACCCTGCTTAACATTTTCCGACTAACAATAATTATCGTCATATTTATTTATTTAATAATGTATGTACACTGAGAAACATATAAAGTGAAATAGCGATGAAGAACACTGGTACAAAGGTACTACTTATGCCATAAGTGGAATTTCTTCCAGTAGTCCTGCTACAGGAGAATTTAATTGACAATACAAAATCAGTGTGCACATAACAACCTAATGAATATTCTAAATACAGTAGAAATAAAAATATCATCGTCATATTTATTCATTTATACAAAATTTTGGTAAATTATATACTGTCTGACGTAGGAATTCCTATATCTCACGTTGAAAATGATATAAAAATCCATGCTGTAACTAGCTGTAGGTATATCGCTTTTACACATACCGACAGTTTCCTTCACAATTATAATTATTCTAGTAGACATTAATCGCCATATATACCTATTTAAATAAGCTCATGACTAATCCGCTGCAAATTTTGACAATATTATTCTCTTTGGTGAGATTGAATAGATCTTAGTACTACCAGTACAATTATTAAAATATATCAGTGCCTTAAAACAATTTACTACGAAATATTATCAAGCTCATCTCGGTTATAAAAAATAAGTTTATAATATCCACCAGGCAACTTATTTTTTGCCTATCCTGCGGAGTAATGTAGGTCTTTTTGTCAGTAATTAGGTACAATATCTGGCCTATATTTATTTTGGTAACACAACTTGTTTCACAAAAGAAAAATCCAGGATTGTAGTCATTGAAATCGCCACGAAGACACATATTTTTATGATTTTAAGACTTATAAGGTTTTATAAAGGGGCTAGAGTAAATTTAGTATAAGTTGCCGTATCCAAAACGCGCACTCCGCGGTCTGCGGCAACGATGATCTATCAAGTTGTCTGCAGAAGATTAATGCGTATAGATGATTGACGATTCGCGCCCCCCTAATGGTCAACGCGAAGAATTATTTGAGCAAACACCGTCATTATTAGTTTATAATCAAGCGTTGAGATAGTTTCTGAATCAATATGATTTATCATTGTTGTTTTCCAAAGCTTTGTGCCAGTCAATGAGTTGAACCTGCATTTTCATCGATTCATCTTTCATGAAGTAAAATATTTTGGATTAGAGCAGTACAGAGTACAGACTGATAGATAGATTTTGTAGTTCAGCATAGTCAACGCAACATAAAAGATAAGCTTGCGCGCATTTAACACTGTGGGTAGGCAAAATATGCTAAATAACGAATGATAATTATTTAAGTTTAATTTAACTATTTCTATTCGTTAACTGTTTTTATCAGACATCACAATATCTGCCAGTTTGCCTTTATACTGCAGGTAATAGGGCTCTTCCAAATAATTCTAGACACTGATGACTTCTTCTCACCCAAAACATGTCCACTGCTGGACGTAGGCCTCCCCCTCCTCCACAACGACCGGTCGCGCGCCGCCCGCATCCAGCGGATTCCTGCGACCTTTACCAGGTCGTCAGTGCACCTAGTGGGAGGCCTACCAGCACTGCGTTTTCCGGTACGTGGTCGCCACTCCGGAACTTTTCGGCCCCAGCGGCCATCAGTTCTGCGAGTAATGTGCCCTGCCCATTTCCACTTAATTAGGGAAATTTGCCGGGCTATGTCGGTGACTTTGGTTCGCCTGCAGATGTCCTTATTTCTGATCTGATCCTCTATCACGCAGGAAACTCCAAGGATGTCTAATGCTTTATAAATGTACTATTACAATAAACTAGATTAGAGGAATGATGATGGGTGTGGATTCAGCCTCTCGCGCAAGAGGGTACGGGTTCGATCCTTTTTTTTTTTTTTTTTTTTTTTTAACACAGTGGAAATGCTTTGCGCATTCACCCGGGGATGGGTCGTCCCCGGAGATATGTGGGACTCCCGGCGCCCTCCCGACCAGCGCCGGTATACCGCACTAAAACCACTGCGGGTTGCCATCAGCCGCTTGATAGGGAGTATCCCGGATCTGTCTAACACAGGACACCCCCCGCGACCGGCCGGTTCGCTCAAGGCTAACCGGGCTTCTTCCTAGTATGGGGGAGCTCCGACAACCTGGAGCACCCCCGCCGACACCGGAACCTTTCTACCGGGGCAGGTTCCCAGCCTTACCCCGAGTTCCGTTAGACGGGAGGTAGAAGGTGCGCATAGCGCCTCCTTCGTGCTCCCGTCCTACGTCGACGGAGCGGGACGGATATGACGTCGTCTTCTCTATCCCGCTCCGCGGCCTCCTTCTGTGAAATAACGGTTTCGCAGAAGGTGACCGCCGCCTGCCAGGCCTCATCGCTCTCGAGCATGCAGCGCACCATACTCGAAAGCGAGAGGTCCTCTCCAAGCACTGCCACGAGATCATGTCGCTGTGCGGCCCATCTGTCGCACACCTCTAGGGTGTGCTGAGCCGAGTCCTCTACAGCGCCACACTCGTGGCAGGCTGACGTCGGCTCTCTCCTGGCTACCCGACACAGGTATGCACCGAAACAGCCATGTCCGGTGAGCACCTGTGTCAGGCGGAAGGTAAGGGGTTTCTTCCGGCGGCGCATCCACGCCTCCAGAACCGGGCGCAGTGCCTCGGCCGTACGCTGGCCATACGGCGACTGCGCCAAGACTTCCCCCCACCCTCGCAACAGCCACTGTTGCCCGAGTTTCCGCACACGCGAGACCTCCTCCCAAGTCGGTGACTCGCCAAATAGTGACCTCCTTTGGGAACAGAAAAGGCGCACCTCGGCGAGCACCAACGCCACGAGCTCCCACGGTGGATCTCCAGCCAGGGCAGTGGCTGCCACCCAAGAGACCGTACGGTAGCCTCTGATTACCCTCACCGCTATGACCCGCTGCATACTCCGCAGTAGAGCCTTGTTCTTAGTGGTCAGGGTATTCGCCCAAATTGGGGCTCCGTACATGGCTATACTCCGGCAGACTCCGGAGTATAGGCGCCTGCAGGCTTCACTGGGCCCTCCTAGGTTAGGAAGGAGTCGGCCCAGCGCTGACGCCACCCTTATGACCTTCGGCCCCAGTTGTTGGAAATGGGGGCCAAAGGTCCATCTTCCGTCAAGAGTGAGCCCAAGATATTTCATAGTGGGACTCACCCTGACCTCCTTCTCTCCGATAAGGAGTCGTGCTCCTGGAGGGGGCCCCTTCCTCCCAGCCCCACGGAAGAGCAGAGCTTCGGTTTTATCGAATCGGACCCGAAGCCCCAATCGCTCTATGAGGCTGACTACAAGGGATACTCCCACCTCGGCCAGCCGCGCAGCCTCCGTGTATGTCCGACCACGGGATAGAATGAACGTGTCATCTGCATAGCAGATGACATCCATCCCGGGAAGGAGGCTGCACCGTAGGACCCAGTCGTAGCCGACGTCCCACAGGATTGGGCCCAGAACGGACCCTTGCGGGACGCCGCACCCGACTCGCCGCCTCACTAGAGACCCCCTCTGGTCCTTGTACACGATCTCCCTATCGGAGAGATACGCCCTCAGCAGCCTTCCGAGATACGGGGGCACGCCGAAATACTTCAATGCCTCCCGTATTACGCTGTGGGGAAGGCTGTTGAAGGCGTTGGCAATGTCCAAGGACACCGCCACCACCACCTCTCCCTGGCGTTCCGCGTCACTTGTCACCGACTTGACACGCTCTAGAGCATCGATGGTCGACCGACCGACCCGGAACCCGAACTGAAACTCTGACAGTTTGGGTCCCGGGCCCTCATCCAGGTGCCGAACAAGACGGGAGGCCAGTATCCTTTCCAGGGCCTTTCCCGCCTCACTCAGCAACACAATCGGTCGCACCGCCGATGCGCTGTCCGGCGGTCGGCCCCCCTTTGGTAGCAGGGTGAGCCGACCTTCCTTCCAGGCCTTCGGGAACTGTCCGAACCGTATACAGCGGTCAAAAAGTTCCCGAAGGCTGTCTCCGAGGTGCACGAGAGCTATGGATAAAACTCTTCCATGCACCCCGTCCGGACCAGGCGCCCTTTTCTTACTTCGGAGGCGGAACAGAACCGCCTCCATTTCAGCGTCGGTGACGGGTGGCGGAACACCCTCCTCCTCCATCAAGTCCGGCATCCGTCTGGTCATCTGCGGAGGGGTGAAACCCGCTGGAGGGTCAGGAAATAGCTCCCCGATGATGGTCCCCAGCAGCTCTGGCTGGAGTGTCTCCGTCAGAGGGGCCGACTGAGCGCGAAGTTTGTCTCGCGCTCTTTTGTACGGTCGACCCCAAGGGTCCCTTTCGAGACCTTCCACCAACTCCAGCCACGCTTCCTCCTTAGCCCGACTGATGGCCAGCTGCAGGGTCTTGCGCTTCTCTGCATACACCCTGTGCAATTGGTCATCCCGCTCCACGTCCTGGGGGCGACGTCGTCTACTGCGAACATAGGCGCGACGCGCTACATTGCAAGTGGCGCGGAGATCAGCCAGATCTGCTGACCACCAGTAAACAGCCCGTCGAATAGGGGGAGGACCCCTTAGCCTAGGCATGGCTGCTCGGCAGACGCTAGCGAATGCGTCGCCGAGACAGTCAGCCATCTGGTCCACTCCCTGATGCTCACTCGATGGGAGGCTCCAGCGGCTGATGATGGCCGCCTCTTCCGCCAGTTCCCGGTTAAGCTTGGTGATTGCCCAACGTGGGAACCGGCTATGCCTCCGGGACATTGTCGCTAGACTCGATGCGGAGGTTGGAGACACCTCGAACCGTATGTAACGATGGTCCGAGAGTGTCTCCACTTCCGTTACCACCCTCCACCTCTCCACCCTTCTCGCAATGGCGGGAGTGGCAAACGACAGGTCAACCACAGAACCGCCCATCCGTCGCACGCAGGTCAGGGCTGTCCCTATATTGAGCAGGGACAGTCCTGAGGCTAGGGCCCACTCCTCTACTTCCCTTCCCTTCGCATCGGTGATAGGGGAACCCCACGCCGAGGACTTAGCGTTGAAGTCCCCCGCCACGATAACGGAGAGGGGGGCAAGTCTTCTTATCAGCGGCCCCAGAACGCCTAAAAAACGTTCTAAGGCAGCTAGGTTACGGTTTGGGGAGAAGTAGACGCCGATGATGACGACTTTCCCTCGAGCGGCAACCACATACCCCGGTCCCCTCATTCTGGGAATGAGGGGAGGGCCTTCGCATGGCCTCGCTACTATGGCAACAGAGCCCGCATCATCCCCAGCCCAGTGCAACTGTTGAGGCACGAAGTAAGGCTCCGCTACCACCGCCAAGTCAATTCTCCACTCCGCCATCGACTGCAGGAAAAGATCCTGAGCCGCGGCGCAGTGGTTAACATTGGCCTGGAGAAAGCTGAGATGTCCGGGCATTACTGGGACATCTCGGCCTCAGGCGCCACCAATCCCCTCCCTGATGGACTTGGGAAGGAGGGAAGCTTTCCACGGATTGATGGGGGGTTGCAAGATCTGCCCCCCATCACATGGTCCGCCTTCCTACCTGCGTCGCTACAGACGGCGCAGCGGAGCTCCGATTGGCACTCGGGCGCTTTGTGACCCGGTTGTCCGCAGCGGAAACATAGCCCGCTACGGTCTTTATCGGAGGGACACAAGCTAGCTGAGTGCCCGAGGCCCAGGCATTTAAAACAATGTCTGGGACGAGACCCCTCGTGCCTTACCTGCACTCGACTCCAACCCACGCGGATCGCACCCAGCTGGATCAGCTTTTTAGCTGCCCCTAGCGGGCACGACATGCGGGCGAACCCCACGCCACGTGGGCCGAAGAAGATGTCTCCGACCCACACTTGGTCGGCTGTGCAGCCTCCTTCTGCAGCAACCGCCGACTTTACCCGCTCTGCCGTTATAGTCTCGTCTAGACCCGTCAACCGGAAGTCCGTGGACTTGACGGGTCTCACAACCTCTGCGACGCCGGACAGCAATTCTCCAATTTTTTCGGCGAGGATGTCCGCCTTCTCGCCACTGGAACGCCCTGGTATCTCGATAAGACGAGCTCCTGTAGCCGCTGTGCGCACCCTGAGGGGCCCAATTCCCAACTCGTCGAAGTTAAGCTGTTGTTGGGCGTTTGTCAACACAGAGTAGTATGTAGCCCCCTGTTGAGCAGCCTCCGGCCGAAGCTTGACTATTATAGCCGCAGAGCTAGGGAGCACCAGCTTTGCTCCCTTCGTCTTAACTCCGGAGGCAGGAGGATGGGTCTTCTCCGTCGTCTTCTTTTTTGTTGCCTTGCGCCTGGTCACCTCCGACCAGGCCTCGGTAGGCGCCAAAGACCCAGACGCATGAACGGGAGCCGCCGCCACAGTCACTGGCACTACTTGAGGCACTACATTCTCCCTCGAAGTAGCAGGGCCAAAGTTGGTCCACGCTTCTTTCTTGCCCTTCTTTGATAAGCCAGAAGCTGGCCGCGCAGCTGGCCGTACTGGAAGAGCCGGTAACTCCTCCTGACTCCTTTTCGTGGTGCTAGCGTTCAGCAGCGCCGTGCTAGGTGACGCCTCCGGAACGGGTGATCTGTCCCGTACTACTTGCACGGCCGGTCTCGGCCCAGTTGCCCCAGCTTGACGAGCCGCCCTCTTTCTGTCGGCTGCAAGAGGCGGACGAACGACCGGAAGGGGTAGCAAGCGCTCTTCTAAGGCTGCAAGGCGGCCATCCACCAGATTGCCGACCAGCCGAGCTATACTGCTCTCAAGGACGCCCAGCTGTTCGCTAGACATCGGACTGGCCGCCTTCTGCGCCACCGCCGTCTTAGCCTCCTCAAAGTCCCGCCGGTAAGCACGCACCTCCTCGCGAAGGTTGGCGACCTCTCGCTGCAATCTTCCATTATCTGCACGGAGGCGGCGCGTCTCTTCTGTTTCTGTGCGTGCCGACAGCGCCTCCAGAACCATTTTGACTGCACTCGTCGCCCGCCTTATTTTGTTGGCATATCCACCCTTTAGGTTGGTGGATCTTCCAACAATGCCGAGGATCTCAGCTAAATTAGCCTCGGCTGCGTTTACTAACTCCTCGGCCCCCATTGCGTCGACATCTAGGTCCAAGGGACCAGGAGGAACCTCCGTATTTTTGGCCTCAGGGGCCGCTTTCCTGTATGCCCTCTTCTCAAGGGCAGCCACAAATTCGGCCTCACGGGCCACTTCCTCGCGCTCCCTAAGCGCCTGACGAGCTCCGGCGAGCCGTGACTCCGACCCGCGTGCTTTTCCGCGCTTGGCAGCAGTTTTGCGCCCCGACATCCCTTCCGACACATCCTCCATGTCCGAACCAGAGACCTCCGAAAACAAGCGCTTGTTCCCAAAGACTTCCGACTCTGACATGGACGGTATTGATTCCGTCCCGAGGAACTCGTCAAGAGTTACCCCAGCACGAGCAATCGCTTGGCGCGTCACACGCCCTACAACCGACGACGATTTTCCACGTCTAACGTCCTCCTCTTGACTTGCTTCTGCACCGCTCCTACGATCGTCAGTCTCCAAATCGCATGCATCTTTGTCCATTGTGGTTGCCATGTCGTTATTACGAGAGTCCGGGATAGCCGAACCCTCGAAGCAGGTTGTGCCCCCCCCGTAGTACGTGGGGCAGACCTCCGCCGATTCCGGCGTGGTGCGGGATTCCCCCTTTCGGGGACCCGCCCGGGGACTATTTTCATAACTGCTTGAATTCATGATTTAGTCTGTGCTCATTAGGGTCGAGCGGAACCCGTAGAACTCCTCAAAACGTTGTGCGCTAACGACTGGAGACCCTCCAGCCATTCATCCCCTCGCCGCGCACTAGCTTATTTTGGGATTAGGGTAATTTTTTAGAGAGGTTTTCTTCCTCGCGATCCCCATCTCGACGTGAGATGGCGACCACCACCTCCGGCCCCAAGGACCGGAGAGCGGCTTGGCCGGCAGTGGTCGAAACCAACTGCCGCCCGAGGACTGATTGGTCGCCCAAGGTGCTGGATACACCCCAGGCTCAAGCCCCACCGCCGCGACAAGGCTCAGATCCATGGTGGGGACGGGTTCGATCCTGATCTATAGTGCTGTGAAATGAGTTCTGCTAAATTTCCATGAACACGAGACCATTATTTACTCACGGTGAAGGAAAACATATATGGGTTGATATTTAACTTTTTTTCATCATCATCATCATCAGCCTTTTATTCACTATCATTAACTTTTTTTACTGTCTTTCATTTCTTCGTAATTAACCTAATTAATGCGAGGAGGACTGTAATTGGTAACATTGTTTCAATTCAAACGAACATTGCATGTCCTCGGGACTAGAAAAAAGCTAACAGTTGCATGTGGCGCCATTTTTATAAGTTCTTATACCACATTAACCTAATCCAATGGTGAGTTCTTAAGAACATGTTCCTGTTAGGGGCCGAGCTAAAATGGAAGAAATACATTATACTGTAATTACGTATATGTGTATTTATCTTCAGTTTAGATAATATTACAAACTGTTTATTTCATTGCACAAAAGTCTACCAAAATTTGTGGGAGTCAAATCCATGTCATTTCCATGTTAACATCCGCAAATCTTCAACGAACAAAAAGTTAATGTATTTTTTTTAATAGATGATGTTTAATTAGCTTTATTCAAGACAATCCTATTTATACACATTTTATAGCCTATTTAACTGTTAATCAAGCAATAAATTATTTTAGGAAAACATGAGGAATTTAAAGCGTAAGATCGTAATAAGAGTAGTAATGGAAAAAAAGTATAGTTTTGGTCTGTTATCACTGTTATCGGGGTATTCATTAGCCGATTCACTTCAAAAGAAACCATAAACATACATTAGAAAGATAATAATCATAAAGATTTGCTCGAAGAATGTTCGTCCTAGGCAAGTCATAACAAACATCTAAACAATGGCGTCTACGACTCCATTTAAATGCCATCATTACACCATTACAGAATCTACTTTCGTCAATCGGCAAAAAAACAACAATTAGTTGTCATAATCATCAGTGCAGCTTGACGTCGCGTGTCCTGTTGTAATTATTACTCATAATATAACCCAATTGAGGCTAATTTAAATGGGTTTTATTGTTTTGCTAACTTTGCCTGGACTTAGTAAGCGTGGCATTAATGACCTCCAATAATTATCCGGTATAGTTCTAAAAAGTAGGGATATTTGTTACGCTTTCACGCGAAAACTACTCAACCAATCATCATGAAGCTTTGTACACTTCATATTCTCGGAGGAGTAACATAAGATACATTTAAAAAAAGGGATTTTTTCTTAAGCGGCTGAAGCTACGGTACACAACTAGTATAAAATAATATTATTAAATTAATAATAATAAGAGAGAGGTAAAGGGTTTGCAGAAGATGCTGCACAGTTTAAATGAATCCCTCAGATGTGTAGGCCTTAGAATTAACTTGTCAAGACGAAAGTCATGTTCAACGAGAACGTTCTCCCTAGGCCGGTTCACGTCGGTGGCAAAACTCTCGAAGCCGTGCAAGAGTATGTCTATCCAGGTCATTCTTGCAGCTAGACGAAAACTTCTAAGGGAAAATTCAAATCATCTTTTCCGCAGAGTTCGAAGACAAAAGTCTTCAACCAGTGCCTTTTACCGGTGACGACCTATAGGGCTAACGCGAGACTTAATTTACGACTGGTCCAAAAGTATGCCTAACCTTGAGGTGTATGGAGCGTGTTATGCCGAATGTTTCTTTGGCAGATAGGATTCGAAACAAGCTGCCCACTTAGAGACGTTTAATAGAAGAGTACAGTATACTCATATTAGAAGGACCAGGAACGCATCATCTAATCCTCTGGCGTAGCCAGATGAATCGACTGTCAGTTTGCTCCCTCTTCTATAAAAAAAACCCAATGATGGTATATGAGATAAAGATAGCAAATTCATAAGTTATTACTATAATTACTTAATCGTTTAACTCCTGGTAATTATCGAATATAAAAATGAATACGTAGATTATCATGAAACAAAGTTGCTTTAATAAATTACGTGCTCCGTTTTAACATTTAATGAGTATCGTGATTTTTTCCTAAGCTCATAAAAATTCATTGCACGAACAATACCATAACTTTTTCCAATGGCGGAGGAACTTCGATGGATTAACAAACATGCTTCAATATGTGTATTTCCACTTTAGCACTTAACATTATCAATACTATCATGTTGAGTTAATTAACCAGCTTTTTGTAGCACACTCATCATATACGACCCGTATACATGATATTTAATACTGCTGGTCGCGAGTATCCTCGAAATCAAGCGAGGAGGGAGTTGGAACAGAGGTTATGTATTATATTTTTTAGTTTCAATATTAGATTTAATTTCTCATACTTTGCAGCCATTATCAGTACAGGAAGAACTGATTTAGAAAAATATTATAAAACGCTTAAAGTTTTGTAAAAAAATTGTACAATAAAAAAAAACGCATAATCTCTCCAAAACCTTGCATTTCGTTCGCGGAGTATGAATATCTATATTTTAAGAAATCATATCTCTCTCTTCGTCATGTGAGATTTTCTAAATTTCTCCGTGCATACAGCGCTTGCTCACTGGTGATATTCCTTCAAAGACCTATGAAGGAAAACATAGCGAGTAAACCACAATGATGGGATTAAAAATCTTTGAAGGTGTGTGAAGTTCATCTGGATTGAACTGGGCCAGCACATCGTTGATCAATGATAGAATACCCTCCTCACCTGATTTCGAGGAAAAACCCGTGGCCAATAGTGGGAAATAATTAAAAGTATTGATATTTTAACATAATCTGAAATAGACCTAGCTTTATTCTAGACAGTAAATCTGACAAAACCTAGACATCTCAAAAGATCAAGTTCCCAACATACAATTATTCGTCTGACAGCGCAAAGACAATACAAATAAATTGTACGCGTGACAACCCTAGCTGACAGGCGCGTTGTTCAGCTGCCACCGGCCGTCACGGACGACAGCCCTAAATCAGACCGGTACAAAATGCGCTGGTGTTAATGTATGGCGCGACTTGCAAGCGTGGATGGATATAATGGGTTTTTTGCCAAAGGGACATTCAGCACTATTATCTGCCTGTAACAGTAACATAGGATTTTAGTGAACGCCAAAGATAGTCCTCCCATCTTTCAAAAATTTTCTAAATGTAAAAGTCCACAGAAACAAATTAAAGTAAAGATCAGAGTAAATGTAAATGGCATACATAAACAGTTTATGAAGATACCAATAAAATATATTTGTGATAAAACTACTCGCAAAAATAATAACGGTCAATAAACAATGGAATACTTACAATTATTGTTATTCGATAAAAAGTTCAGAAATATTTCGTAATTTATACTAATGAAATAAAAAGTAGCAATTTTGTCATCAACCTTTACATATTTTATAGAACTTTAATTGCTTTAAACATAGTATGCGGAGAATGACAATTCATATAATTACGCGCCAGCCCTATTCCGTCGGCCGCGGTATAGCCGTCGCGCGTCGCTCCGCCGCTGTCACGAGCGCTGACAACGTGTCACTTTACTTCGGTAATTAGCTAATTGTCAAACCGATATTAAATTTTCTTGAAAACTCTAACCGATCACCACACGGTCCAAATTCGCTTGAAACCGAATGTGGCACATAATTGCAGCCTCATTATGTTGCACGCTCCATGTACATTCCAGGGAATTCTAGGTTTTATTGTGAGCTGATAAAGGTGGTTATCCCGTCAGAGCTTAATTGGTTGATAGAATATGACGTTGACAAAGTCCAAATTGGACCGTATTCGATATTTTGACGTGTCACATTCTAGTGTCACTAGTGACACATTATATTCAATATCGTGAATGAGTGAAAATTAATCTGACGGGTTCGAATCGGGTAATAGACTGTGGGATATTTTAAGTGATTTAATTGGTTGACCGCTGTAACGTCGTGTTAATATTAACATAATGATGTTTATAATTGAACGCTTTGAGATGTTTAATGATTGCTTCATTTAATGATTGTAATTTATGATGTTGAGCAGCTTCAAGGTCAAATACTACTTTAATGGGACTTGAATTCGATCTTTGCTTTTCGTGTGTTGAATATTTTTGACTCTACGACTTGTACGAATATTTTATCAATTTATGAGATCCTGATTAAAAATAAAAATTATCTGCGTAGACAAAGATAAACAAAGCAGGTAGTTTAGTAATTTCTAATTTAAATCTAAAAAAAGAGGCCATCTCTTTAGTCTTGTTAGAGACTTAAGTCAGCAGTGAACAGATAAAGGTTGAAGATGATGATGGAGTTTTTACATCTATCGGCAGTCCCTCTGACTGCCTTTGTTTTAAAGTGAAAGCTTCTTTAGTCGCGTTGAGCACTTTTTAAGCACCAGCAACATCATCATCATCGACATCATGACGTCATTCTAACATAAATTCAAATTTTCACTATTAGAATTTTAAATTTCAATGCTATAATTATTGTGCTAATATAATAAGTTTAAGTTTACTTCTATCGTTCTGTATTTATTGTTCCAACTTTACCTAATAATCTGAATCTCGAAAACGGCTCCAACAATTTTCATGAAATTTAGTATACATGGAGTTTCAGGGAACTATAGGTTTCATTTTTCGATAATGTCATTGCATTCGTTTTTTCAATAATCAACTTCACCGGGCAAAGCTTGGTTATCCGGGTACTTAATATCTAAATATATTATAGTTTTACGGCCAATTAAATATGAATCAAAATGTTTGAAATAAGCTAGACTACGACAAACCCGGTGACAATAAAGCATAGTTATGACATTTATTGATAATGATTGTATTATCATTGAATGGGCACGAAGCACGATCATTTTAAATGACTAACGGCCGAATACGTCAATGTAAATTACAGAGTCGTTTGATTGTTCTATTGTGTAACGCACACGTGGTTAGATTGGGAGATACATCCCGAGATAACTTAATGTTTTCAAAGATGTCTATTAGAATGGATGTGTATGGATCGTAAATTTCAAGTAGATTTTAAAATAGGTTTTAAATTTATAAGCTGTTAAGTAGAGTCAGATAATATTTAAGTAATATAATATAGTAAAAATGGCAATAAGATTGAAAATTAAGTTGCGGAAGAAACAAAAATAAATGAAACTTAAGTTTTATATAAAATTTTAAGGATACAATTTTTGAATGTAAGTGCGTTTAAGCAAGTATATTTATAAAATGGAAAAAATAAAAGTAAGTCATCACACAACAATACACAAAGGATAACATTAAAAGGGCAGTGAGTAGCGAACATGCGACGAAGAACAGATGGATGCTTCTATGAAGGCAGTGTTTATAAAGCGACGTTATATTACAGTGGGTGGTCTTTTATCAAGTTAGCTTATTAATAACCACTTAGGGCACATGAAATAATTTTCTTTTAGCAAAGGTTTAATATTAGCTTTAGATAATAATGATAGGATCTATATAACTAACAGTGGCTTTGTTGGTCCTAAATAGTGATGTCCCTCATTCAATTGTATTCATATCTCCATTCTGTCTGCAAGAGATCACGTTAGTAACATCTGGTCTGACTCATTCACATCCGGTGAACCACCCATATTTAATTCTTTAAAGTGCTGAAATTAACACAAACCATAGGTAGTAGTTTAATAAAAAATTAAAACAGTAAAGGACTAGAAACATATGACAGAACGATTATAACAATTACACGATGCTCAAAACTTGTTCCCTTAGATGATGCAAAAGCAGGGTCTTACCATCTAGAGCTAAATAACCAGTGCTCGAATCTATCTTTACCAAATTCGGTCAAACTCTTTCTAATAATATACCAATAATGGAATGCACTTCCACATTAAACCCACTTGAGCATCAGCAATTCATTGTAAATAACAATAAGTTAATTTCCATCAGATGAGTTCAATTGAAGTCAAGACAGTGACGCATCTGCGTGTCAAGGAATGATGAATGTGGTGGGGTGACGCGCCCCAAATCCATCGCTCATCGAAATGTACTTTACACAGACAAACATACATTTTTGTCTACGAACATTTTTAACTGCAATCAATTGTTGCGAAATTAAAAGCTTTTGCAAAAGTACTTTACTAATTGTAAAAGCACCATAACATAAATGGATATTACTCATGCTGTATTGTAATGCTAATATTATATCTTAGACGAATAATGTTATGTACCCTGATCATTAAATAAGTCTATGTCCTAGAGTAATGTTCCAGTCACATCAATATCGGAACCTGGAGAATAATATAGAACGATGGCTACAATAATTATAATATGGCTTAATATTGACTACCAACTATTAAATTATATAAGATATATAAGATGATTTGGACTAGGTTATCTGGAAGTAGTTTTTGTCCAAGGAATATTTAGGCAGAAACAAATAATTAAAAAGACATTGATGATGATGATGATGATGATGATGGTGATGATAATAAAAATTCTAATGATGAAGACAATCATGTTAATGAAAACGATGATAATAATGAATTAACAGACCTATTGGAAGAGGGTGTAGTTATAAATGTATAGTTTGTTTTCGGTGGGCAAGTCCAGTGATGAATAGAGGCGGGAGTCATAAATCATAATGGCGGATCCATCAGTCACATATGTGAGAGATTGAGTTTACCCCAACTTATATTAATTGAGTCGAGAGCTGCACTATTTGCTCTGTGTATTGTATTTATATTTTATACTCAGATAATTTTTGTGATAATTATAAATTGCAGGTAATTGTAATTTTATGTAATAAAAATACGTGCTTTTATTTGAATGAAATTAAAAAAAATATACATCTAATATTTTTTGATATAAGAGCCTGTTTCACAATCTCCAGTTAAGTTCCCAATAGGCTATCGGCAACATATTTGACAGAAACTCCATACTCTATCTGTCAAATATGTTGCCGATAGCCTATTGGGAACTTAACTGGAGATTGTGAAACAGGCCCTAAATATATAATATTCTATTGAAAGCGAAGAACTAGGTAAACGTTAAAATGTTTCAAACTCTACCAATGATGATGGTTATGAATGATTGTAATACAAGAACGAGTGTATAAATAATACTGCAGTATTTACTGTATCTCTTATAAATTAGAATTTTAAATAATAATTCCTAGATATCACTTTTATGAAAAAATAATTTGCTATGGTAACTCATTGTTTATTAAAAGACTTTAAAGGGCGTGTCACATGAGTCTTAAAATGGGTTTTTTTCTAAATTTGTCGTTCACCAGTGAAGGAAAACATCGTGAGGAAAACTGCATGCCTGATGAGATTGAAAGTCTTTGAAGATATGTGAAGTCCACCAACTGCATTGGGCCAGCGCATCGGTGAACTATGGCCCATTATCCTCCTCGCCTGATCTCGAAGAAGACCCATGCCCATCAGTGCGACATATAAGGGTTGGTACCTTTTATCTACCCAAGCATAAATAATGCATTAACTGTAAGGCGCACATTTAAAACCCGTTAGTGATTATGAATAGTAGAAAAAAAATGGTGCTAAGCCGACGCTTGTAGAAATGGTCATAAATAGGTTGAAACATACTAATGACAAATGAAGCAAATGATCGTTGCGAATGATTTAATGGTAACGATTGTGGTAGTAGTAATGACGATAACGATCATGGTAATGATTATGATATTGCTAACGATGGTGAGGAATAGAGCTAAATTATTTTACGCTCTATAATTTTACTGTATCATAATTTAACATGAGCATTATTAATTTTGATTTAGTTAGCTTAAAACCGTAGTCACAATACTGTCAGCCGGCGTACCCGAATATTAAAACTGTCAATCATACTAATTTCTCGTGTCGGAGTCGTTGACGGATCGCGTCGGCGTCGTCCCGTCACGGGTATGATGGATGGCGGAGTCGTTAATCACTGCGGCGGCGGGTCATTATTCACCGTCAGAGGTGTTTGGGGTGTTAACGTAGGATGGTGAGATCAGCAAGTTAACGAAAACGAGACTAGGTTTTGGAAGATATTTTTGAACCTATTCAAGGAAAAATCAATCGTTTAAATATTTTATCTTTATACAATTTTCCATATAATTTTAAATATTACTTAATATTTGGAACTATTTGAATCTTACATTTGAATATTTTCACGGGAAAGATTGATTAATCGCATAAGCAATGAATTTTGCATGCATGCAAATAAATCATATCGAAAAAACGAGCTTCACGAAAAAACAAAAGCCAAAAGTGGTAAATACATTTTCATTCAAGCCATTTCATCATCATCATCATCAGCCTTTATCCGTCCACTGCTAAACATAGACCTCCCTCAAGCCATTTACTAGACTTTAATAGAAAAATAACCATGTACGTTACAATTATCCCATGCCGACGTCATCATCATTCATCATCAGATTTCTTTAATCAAAACTTGTTAAAAAATGTAATTTAGTGCAGTGGTTCTAAGTTATATGCATACAAACATTTCGACGATTCATTTTTTTCACAGTCGTATGGCTTTATTGAGCTTCTTATAATATATAATGGATTATGGATATCATATAATATAGCAAATTAAGGTCAATTATTTCATGTTTTCCTTGAAAAAGCTTTGAATATGTTTTGAACCTTTAACTAAACTACTTGACTTACTATTTCATTAGGCTACGCCCAGGGGTAAGAAAATCGTGAAAGGCCATGAGAAGTGAATTGTGTTCGGTGAAATGGCTCATTTTAATTCTTGTGTTAATATAACAAATCGCTTTCATATGGCGCATTGATTTATTTACATAAGATATTATATGTTTAGATATTTTTGAATAATAGAAATTTTGCGTAAAGTATAGATGCAATATCGTGTTTATTGTAATGACCAAAACAGACTTCATATTCTAAGTCTTATCAAGTAAGGTGTTAAGTCCCTGTGTCAGTAATTACACTGCCAGCCCTGCTCTTTGCTTAGGGAATGACAGCAAAGCTGCAGATGAGCACACGACTCAGTGCGACCCTCCTATCGATAATAATGTGTTAATGATAGTCCAGAGTATTAAGGAAGTACTCCAAAAGAGTCAAGTTTTTCATAAAGATCTAGCGCATTCGTTGACTCTAGACATCAAAAAGATACAAGTCATCGATTTGACATAGTTATTGTTTTGTTATACCATGGCAGATAATTACCCATAAAATATCTTCAAAAGTAATGCAATTCAAGGAATAAATCAATAAAACTGTCAAAGATAAAATAATTTCAAAAGACATTTCGTGAGCAAAGCAATACTAAATATGGTCACTTTTTCAAATAGAGTTTCACGAATCTATCAGATAATATAGCACTTGCGAGTACAAACAGTGGATGATGGATATTCACCCCGCCTCTGCTTGCTCAGCTATCGCGCGATTAGCGTGTTGGCACAACTCGACATTAAAATATTATTGCCACGATAAATATTTAGTTAAGAAAGGATTATTTGTTGTTTGATAACGACTGTATGAACCTAGCTGTGGTCCGTTGTTTCACGTGTTCAGTATTCGTCAGGACAGCAATGCTGGAAAAATATAATATAGTGCTAAGCTTATCTAAATTCACATTTTTTTAACTAAAATGTAGACTCAATAGTTTTCTCGAAATTACTTATTATTTTAATGTATTTTTTTGACGCTTATATTTTTTTTAAATTAAATTTTAAAATTTGGATGTTTGATAATATATATAATACTTAAAACTAGCTATAAAGTTTAGTCGTTAGATAGCAAAATAAAGTTTAATGACAGTAAATCTAAGTTAACACGGGCAAAGCTACGAGCAACAGACTACTTAATAATAAGCGATATAAAATCGTCGCAAATATATTGCATTTTACCTTCTGCGTGAAAAATGAGTAAAATAAACTAAATGTGGAACATAAGAACGAATCGTTAATTTAATATAATTCAGTGGCAAGTGTGTACAGTCGCTCCCGTGTTCAAATATCAAATAATTCAAATATTTGGCCAGACCTCATCTATCACTTACCGATGATGGATCGACTTGTTTCCTCGCGGAGTGTACACCAAGACGACGTAACCGAAACACAAACCAATACCTACCTTCAAACGAACGACTACGATCGATTTTAATACAACTGCATTCTTTCTGGTTACTGATAATGATATGTGCTTCAAATTCAGCTTTATCTGCATGGATTTTAGATTGATATTCACTTGTGATATCCGCAAGGTACGGCCGTAGTAAGTTGTCCCTAATATCGGATAGGTCAGTTTGTACAATTGTAAAGTTTACTCGGCTGACATTATCATTTTACATTTCAGTTAAATGTAATTTATTGATGCCGCTGTCTCGGATTAGATATGGGTAATTGATGACGTTAATTTCTGTATATAAAATGTATGTTTGTTCATGATTTAACTTTTTATTGGTGCAATTTGATGTTGGTGAGTTAATGGGTTTTCTATGTATAAGCTTTGCTGATTGATCTATTAGCAATATAAGTGAGCGATAAAATACTCTGAGTACTATTTAAGAAAGGCACACTAACTGATATATCATCATCAGCATCTATCTGTCCACAGGTGAACATAGGCCTCCATCAAAGAACGTCAAGACTAACTAACTAACTGATTAAATGATTGATGTTAAATGGACAATCTTTGCAAACGTGAAATTATTTATTTAGGCCAAGCCTTTTGAGTCTATTAAGTTAAAGCTTCCAGCTTACCCTGAGTTGCTGCTGGAAGCCTAGTCAAGTAGTGTTAATTGCAAATGACATTACGATTGGTATTTGGCAGAAATGATTTCCTAAATTTCACCCGACTCAAGTACCAATTTTGAGTACAAAACAATGTAATAAGATTTATTAGTCTATGATTGAAGACATTTATTATGTCTCAAAACAGTAACACCCATAATTTTTTGAAATAAAATATAATCTAGCATTTTCTTTCCTAAGTTCTTAGTCTTCCTCTAAGTTCCTATGTTCAGTTGTCCACTATTGTAGTAGTACAGTAGTGGCAACAACTGGCAACATAATATATTATAACAGACAAAATATTACAATGATGATGATTTTTTTCCGGCTGTATCTCGAGATCATTTAAATAAATGAAAACGGTAAAAACAATTTACAAGATAAACGACAGCTTACATGAACACTTACGTCACATTCACTAAACAAGTGACTAGTGAGTTAGGACGTCGTTTGGAGAGCCATAAGCATATTTTACTTTTATTGTCCACAGCTACTCGGCGGTAACGCCTTTAATGACTTTCATGCCGTTTTCTACGAAAAATACTCCAATAAGTGATACGAGCTATAATATTACGTTTATATTACTATTTTATTATTGCAAAGTGAGAAATCCAAAAATATTTAGCTTTTATTAACGAGAATTTTGCATAAGAAATTTGGGTACATTAAAAGATGTATAATATTATACAAGATATGAAAACTTGTAACGACGTCAAGAAAGTAAAGTAATAAACAAATATAAATAGCATTAAATAAATAATAAAAAAAGAACATATCAAATATTGGTCCTCTTAAAGTATTTAATACAGTGTCTAGTCAGTATATTCTCAACGATTTGATATGATGAATATCAACATATTATTATAGGAGAATAATAACATGTATTACACTTAAATGTATGCGTTGGCTTTTACACATAACATCGTTTTCTCTTTTTGCTCCTTTAACTAGTCTTCCTGATTGTTTTATAGCCTGTCAATGATAAGGTAGCACGATTAATAATTTTACTGGTGAAAGAGTATTTTCTCCTGCAGAAGTAGTTTTAAAGATAACGTACTCTAGTAATAAATAAACTTACACCTATTCTTCTATAGGAAAAAAATACCAATGAATTATTCACGTTCATATTATGTGATCCCCTTTGCCAGAGATTTGTCTCAATACTTCGATGTTGCGTATATTATAAACATAATGAACTGTGTTTTTATATATTTCATAAGTTATTGAGAAGAAAGTAAAAAAAATGGCAAGTTCTAAAAATCCCCCCTACGGTGAATTTTCATTGATGTTGCTTTCAATCATACAGACAAATAGACATGAAATCTTCCTGCGCTTACAAAGGTGGAATTGTGCAAACATCCCAATGGGACACCTGAATAACGCTTTTCAAACTTGCACCTTATAACACATGCATAGGATTCAACTTCAAACACACATTTCACTTTTCGGTACTTTACGTCCAATGAAATTGCAGCCTTCTCTCGTCGGTGAAAAGTATATTTGACATCAACGTTTGGTGAAATGCAGCGTGAAGTGCAGTAGTAATGGATTGGCCGATCGGAGTGCGGGTGGTCATTTCAAGTCGGTATCTGAAGTGTAAAACACAAAAAGCTTTTAAATAAAAGGTCCCATTTATTTAAAATGTGACATACTTTACGAGGCTTCCGCGGATTTATGTACGTCGAGATTAGGGGGAACATCTGTTTTATATGTTTTGCTGTCAATTTTCGCATGTTCTCAGGAAACGAGGCATTGTCAATATATTACTGCTATTTTATTTTCTGTGTATATTTTGATGTTCAAGCTTAAAGCTGAAGGAACAACATCTTCAAAGTCAACATAAACTAACAAGTTCAGTGTTAGTCATTTTTATTTCCTTGAAGTATTAAAATTGCAACGAGAAACTATTTTAGTTTCTCCTTCCAATTTTAATTCTTATCCTTTCCGAGGACCAATACATATATTACATATTTAATCATTTGTATCGATAATAATTATTATTACGATTATTATCTCATTTTAAATTAATTGTTGTCTCGTTGATGTCTCTATATATTATGTATAAGATATCGTATACAAAATTCACTCACAATAAAGTAGATTTTACACTCAGTTATGCACTTAATATATATGGAAAATAATAGGAGAAGAGACACGCAGAACGGTCACGAAAACAAAATATGCAAATCATGTTTAAAACTAAATGCCGCGACAACTTATATCCTAAATCGCACAATGGACAATAAAATCGGATACCCATAGCGAACGCAACAATCCTAACATTAGTAACCGTGAAATGTGTGTTTGTCATTACCGTCTTCACGGCTTTTATGCCATTAATTTCCCTTCGAAACCATTGTCAATTTACCACGGCTGTCTCGTCTATTCACACTGATTACCTCGCACCATAGACGAGAATATCCCAGTCAAAACCTTCACGGTTCCACCAGTATATCCAAGGAGAGCGATGTGAATGTTTTGTCTGTGGCGTATGTGCCCTACTAAGCTGGTGTAAGTTGATAAATCGATATAGCATGTATTGTTAGACGCCCCACAGCTGTCGTCTGTCACAGATAGCTGACACTTGGGCTTTTTTTGACACGGCCTTTGTATGGCACAGTGTGGCGTACGAAATGAGAAGATATCGATCTCTCAATATAATATCGCAGTGAAGAGGGTTTTTTGAATTGAGCTCATAAATAAATAAGCGTTGTCGTGGTGTGTTTGGTGTTTTTTTTTGTGTGGTGATGTACGCGTTTCCTTTGTGCGATTCTGGGGGGTTCGTCGCGGTAGTTCGATGATAGGTAATTTATGATTTTAAATAAATATTGTGTGTCGATAGCGTTCAATGTTTTTTTAGGCGATTATTCCGTTCGCTCGCTCAATTTGATCGCTCTTTCAAATGTATTTTGATAAGGTTTTCAATGAAAATATCCACGTCATTAGATCTATTATTGGTTATATTTTTGAAACTTTATTTATTTTTATTCAAGCAACAAAAGCTAAAATATGGTGTAGGTACGTATTTATTTACACATTCAATATAAAAACTTAAGAAACTGTTCATACACGGGGCAAATAATATATTTATATTATTTATTTTCATTCCTTGATCGTTATTCAGAAATACAAATAGCAAATATATTTATAACGACGGCAAACAGTAAAATGAACAAAAAAAGAATGAAGTAATTCATTACCGACATTCAACGTCGCGGAACGCTTAAAACTGATACACGAGCAGTTTCATTACCGCGCCCGCCGATAATTCAAAATTATTGCCCCTTTACCGCGGTACAAAACTGCGGTTTTATTACACTGGAAATGTATTTGATGTTGCAAAAAAAAAAGGTTTTTTATGATTCACTTTCTAATTCGTAAGAGTTTTTGTCATTGCTATAGAGATCAGAGAGATCATAATATTATCTTCTATTATTTAGTGGTCCATACTCCACACTCAATTGAGACTACCAACCCAATCCAACCTACCAAAGGTTGGGTTGTGTTGGTAGACTCAATTGACCTTCAAAAAGATACTTCGATAGTACTATTTTGAATAAAATTTTTGACTTTGTCTTTGACACACGTTTGGTAGTAATTATGGGTGCTTAAATCTTATTGATATTAAATTCGATTGACCGTAAACTGTTCTCTTCTTGGCAATCTCTATACTTATAAAACAGATTATCCTAAATTCACTGCCAACAATACTTATTCTTGAAAGCGGAAATGTGGCGAATCGTTTTATGTTTCAATATAAGCATTGGCTAAGGAAGAACTTTGGACTGTTTCGATTTGGTTTTGAATGGGAGAATGTAAGAAACGATTAGTTATTTAATAATAACTAATGTTAAATTTAAAATAACTAAATAATAAAAAAATTTAATAATAAGGAACAGGTTTTTGAAAAACCAGCTAATTCTTACATTTTTAGACTTAAGACTTTATGTATATTAACCATTGTGAGCCAAAAAATATCCAAATATTAATTTTGAAATAACTGTACCAGCTAAAAGTAAGCATGTAAGGCTGTAACAGATGATATTTAAAAAATATTCAACATCGGGCCAATGATTTGAAGATGGACAGACCCTAAACATGCGCAGCACCTCCATACCATAAACCCACCTGGACCGAGAGACGCTAAAATTAAATTGAAATATACCGCGGCCATATTCATTATAGTCAGAGTAACTCTAACTTATGATACTCCATCCACTCCCGTGGATTTAGGGATGCGACGTAACCGTTGCGATAAATATATTCATTTCACACTTATAAGTGATGAAATTAAGTACAAATTAATATTCAGAACATTTGAGAAACATCGTGGAAGAAAAATTATCAATTTAATATCAATAAGCAATGGTAATTAAATTATTTGACAATAATTGAGTACTTGATGAATTGGTCTTATATTTTTAACATAATATTGTGATCTTGTGATGTGATAATGTGATGTTATTGCCTGCTAACATATTTTATATCAATATGTCTAAACTTTCTAGACGTTGGTGGACGTAATATAAATTTTGTACTACATACTATAATAGTATATTTTATTAATAAACTTACTTTTTAAAATGCATGCATGCATGTATACGAAACAGTTTTAAATGCTATCGATACACAGATAACATCTCTAGCAACACAGAGTAATGTCTGCTGTTAATGTAGTACGTTTTGCGAAAAACCCCGTGAAACGTTGATACCCAGCAATAAACTACAAGTGCCAGTTACCGCGTTAATGTTTGTCTACTTTTACCGCCTCTACCCCTAATGCTGACTTTACGACACGTACGTGTCTGATAATGATCATTATATTTAACGTAGCATATGACAATGCTGTACATGTTTGCCAGGCATATTTTATACATCAAGCCGTTTTAGACAAGCTTTTTGAAAGGCAAGTATTTCTTTCTAATTTTTAATTTGACTCATAATCAAATAAATTTTTAAGGATTTTATCGCGGTCTATGTTAATCATTTTAATTTTCTAAATATTGACTTTGATGATACTTCGAATTCTCTCTTTACAGCAACTGAGCTAAGTACGGCTAAAGTACCTACGAGAGCTTTCTCGACCTTGGGTACTTTCCGGTAAGATTTGTCTAATATGTAATCATGTTGTTGCTTTAGCCTTTACTATTTTGTAATTCAAGGCAGACATTTTTTTTTTCAATTTTAACTGTAATTACTATATTAAGTTCTGGTAAATTTTCATGTTTATCTATTTACAAATTTTAATTTTCTGGTGCTTTTTTTGGATTTAGAGTGCAAATATCAGTGAATTCATTATCATTATCGTTCTATCCCGTTTAAAGGCCGTATTTAGATATCCAGGTCTGTTACAATAAGGCTAGATATTCTATTGATATGACTAAAACGTAATACGGCTTCTTTGGTGTAGGAATACAGTAGCAAAGCAATTGTTCCTATATCTTGACTATGAGTGCTTATTTATTATCAACTGTTGTCTATGATTTCAGACCATATTTAAGAATAACAATGCATCGAAAGACATAATAATATGTGAAAATAAATTTTATCAAAAACTGATCAGCCACTTACGCCCGATTTCTGATAAATTGGTCAAAGTGTATGGCAACTAACATGGCCCTAAATGGCGGTTAACATACGATTCTGGAGTCAAATTTGACAACTTTTCACTGTAGTGGCTATGTCAACTGACATGCCGATCAAATTAAGTAATTTAACCATGCTTCTAGCAACTCATTTGACACTTAAAAAGAAACTTGACAGTTGATTTGTTAATTTTTGCGTTGATCAGCCTTTCGGAAACCGGGCGCTAGACGTGGAGTGTGGACTTGCAACAGTGATAGTCCTAGTTATCTGGTACTTGAAGTCTTAGACTTTTCCTGTTGTAAGTCCTTTAAAAATATCTATAAAACGAATAGATACGTTAGTCTGCCACTTATTAGTATTAAGTTTACAAAGATCACATTAGCAGAATGAAAATCACAAACGACGAAATTAGAAATGACATTTAATAAATAGTTACAACACATCGATTCATCATTCGTTTTGTAATCGTTAACATAATAGAGAAATGACTCGACGAAACGCCTTTTGAATAGAAATCTTCTGCAAACAATAACTTGAAACCGATTTGAGTGAATTTATGGACATACGCGCTTCCAGAGCCCATACACTGCGTGAAAGTTGCCACATCGATTTGGAATCGAGTGGCCCGATTTATACTCTATAGTCCTGTGATAGGGATGGGCCGACAGCAAGCCGATAGTGTTGTGCAAAAACATGATGGACGACTCGCCGGGTCGTCTTTTATTCTCTAATGTTCCAATATATTATCTGTAAGACGAAGCCCGCTTGATAAATTGGTTCGCTATTGGTACTTTTTGTGCCTGCGAATGGTATCCAGGTGTATTTTTGGTTTGTCGCATTTAATTTTGATTAGCGCGAAATGTCATACTATTGTTAGCGTTTTCGGCGTTTTCATCTGTTAGCTATGATTTATATGCATGTATTGTATTCTGCATATTTTGTATAATAATCTTATCTGATTACACGATCTTTTGATGCCAGGGGCAATTAATAAGGATATTATAGACGACAGACGTATAGAATATTATATTTAAGCTTATCTATAATACTTCTATAGTCTATAATAATATCATAAATTTCATAACTTTGTTTGTTTGTATACAATATGCTCCTAGCCTTCGGAAGTATCAGTACAGATCATAATTTTTTTTTTTAACTTGCAGAAAGCTACACAAAAAAGGTCCAGAATGGTATTTATATTATTTTATTTTATCTTCACCATCATCATCAGCCCTTATCCGTCCACTACTGAACATAAGCCTCCCTCAATGAACGCCAAGAATACGATTTTATTTTATTTTAAAAAGGCACGGGTAATAGCTAGCTTCTATTTAAAAAAAAACTCTATCTTTTTACCATTTCATCTCTACTTTTTCCCACAGGAATCTATTAAGCCAGCACCCTTCGTCATAATCCGAGCCATGACGTATTAAATGCAAAAATATGAGCGATGATGGGTAAGGGGTGTGGTGGGTATTGTTCATCAGTTCGTCCTCTTAAGTTAGAGCTCCGGGTTCGATTCTGACCCCATGCGGTGCCTTGAATTGGGTTTTTTTTTTCTAAATGTCTATGCGCACCTGAACACGAGACCTCGCTCGCTTATCATTATAGGAAAACGTGCAAGGATGAGTTCTAGCGTATTTCAAGAAGTGGTAAGGTCACAAACCCTAATTAGGCCACCTCACATCGGTGAATTTCTAATATGGTACCATCACTCTATTCTAATTTCTATCTAATTTTAAGGAGTAGACAGAGTAGAGAGCCCGGCAGTGGGACATATTATAAAGATTGATATTATTATATGTAAATCTGATCGTATCACAAACAAGCTTGCACATTAACAATAATAATAGGATAAAAAAATATTAGTAACTATTCTTACACGTTAAATCCTTATATTAACATTTTATCAACGAAACAAGTTCATTTCATAGATTAACGTAACGACCATAAACAACTTTTCCTAATCATAATAATAATAAGATAATCTTTTAAGTTATTAAATTATTTATATAGTAAATTATACTACTATGCACTTATAAGTCCATGAACGCCATCAAAATAACACAATTTGTTAAAAAAGTCCCTTTTATCAAGAAAATGAGTTCGTTTCGTAGACTAAGCGCATATCTGTGAGTTATATCTCCCGGATGATGTATGCGGCAATTTCTTTGAATAATACATGCCGCATATTTCAGCCGCTGCAGGCACAGCCTACGGCCTGATATATCACTTCAGGAAGCTCCGGTGATGCTTCCACTTGTTTTATTTCACGGCGAAAATGTATGTTATTAATATCTACTGACGTTTTGTGTACGGTCTATATTTTTATCTATATAGTGTTTATTAGAATATTGCTAAAACCGTGTGCATAAATGAGTAATAATTAATATGGATAATATATATTTTTTTAATCAGTAAACCAATTAAAAAGTTAAATATTATGTTTAAACATAATGGTAAGTATTTAGTGCTAGTATTATTTTAATGATAGAATTTTCGTAAAATATTAGATAGATGACCGTATATTTATTTATTTTTAAGCGAAACAGGCAGGCACTATACTCGGAATTATAATTCGATTCCACATTTGACATTAGCTACTGTCATTTTGTAAAATAATGATACCACATATAATAGTGTAGTGATGAACACAAAAATCGATAAACAATCGTGATTTATGTTTATGTAATCATAATAATGGTGTGCCAATTAAAGACTAAATTATTGATTTTTATTTAAATAAATACATAATTATTCATAATAATTATATTTTAATTAGTAAACACTGCTTTATTTTGTAAAAAGTTAATGTTTTTGTTTTTTTTTTTTATTAAAAACAAAACTTATAATAAAAGAGCCTAGATAGATAGTTTTTTGTATATGTAATGCGTGCACGCTCGTGCAGCTATCGCCATTTTGTTTATCTTCTCATATTTCTTCATGGTCAATTTTTTAAATTTATTTTACACACAATTATTAAAGAAAACTCTCAGATCCCTAATAAAATTAATAGTCATAACTAAATCCGTTTGGAAATATTTAATTTCCTGATATACTTAGTTTCAATTAAAAGTACTAGTTGTTTAGATATTATACTACTATAAACGAGAGGAATCGATTCGGAAATATTCCATTTCCGTATTGAATAATTTCGTAACGTCACTATTTAATACTTGTCATAACGTTGCAACACTGAAATTGTCTAATCTGGAATCGAATTAAAGTTCCGAGTATAGATACTATAATTTCATAATGTATACTATTTTAAAGGAATATTAATATTATTACAGTTTTATTTAATACAAGTTGTATGAAAAGTTCAAAACCAAGTCATCTACGATAAATATTATTTGAAGTAATACTAGCTATGAATCTTGGTTAAGAGAAATTTTAAACTCAGTATGATGTGTTCCTTACCATCAACTAATATTATGTATTATTTTGTTATCATCCCACAGATGATTTGTATTTTGGGCGGGATTCGTATCACGAGTTTGGGACAGCTATTATTTATTGCTTTACTTTAGAGATTCAAGTATAATTATTGGTACACCAAATTTATTGAATAATCAATGTACATAATATTACCTACTCCTTAAAACTACGTATGCGATTATTTAATAAAATAATAGAGTTTTTAGTTGTTAGAGTAATTGTTTTAGGTATATTCAGAAGATGCAATAATTTAATAATTTGTTTTGGATTACGTTTTGTGAATTTGAAAAAATTTTTTTATTTTTACCTAGGTTAAGTTACAACTACATTTGAATCTGTTTGTTATTCTATTTATCTATTTCTTTTGCAACAACTAAAGACTGGGTATTTAATAAGAAACCCTAAAAACTAGTATTGCGGTGCTCAAGTAGGTTGATGTAGCGTAGTTTCGCTCGAGATATTACTCGAAACGGGGCTATTAGGTGATAGGGATCTTTGTCAGATTACGAGCATACGTGTCGTAACACCAGTCCGAATAGAAAGTGTTGGAAAATTTCTTCCTAGTAAAAATATGATGATGATCTAGTTGATTAGCTCCGTCTCTAGTCTTAAGTGAAACCTGATGTGCACATTTACTATGGAAAAGGCTTTTCAATATATGGCTTTCTTGTCAACATCGCTCGCTTACAGGGGAAATAAACTTCGTAAGAAAACCTGCAAGGAGACGTCCAGGGTATCTAGTACGTATGAAATTCACTAATCCACAATGGAAAGATAAACTATCCATCGGACAGTTCCTACTATATCTGGAGAAGTTGCCGGGGCCAGTCTGTCGCTGAGGTGATCCTGTTGCCTGCGGATCCCGGACTCTCACAAAGCGGTTGAAGGTGCTCGCAGTGGTATAAGTGGAGTAGTGCATCCCAATGCGAGTCCCCACACACGTCAGTTTGCCTACCCGAGGCCCTGGTGCGAAAGCATTTCGACTGCGACATAAAAAAAAGGTTAACTTAGCCATAGGAATTCTTTGCCTTAACATAGGTCAGAAAAAATGAAACTTTCATGGTACAAGTGATAAATGTCAACAAAATAAACGACAAATAAATTAAAACTGTCATCCCTTACAAACAAATTGAGTCACCCCTTGCTGAAAAAAATACATTTCCTGCAACGTATAATATTTTAAACCTCCCCCTGGCCTCATACAAAATGGCTGTCGGCACTCGCTACTATTTTTCTCGAGGTGTGGTCTAATTTATGAGCTTTTACGTCATGATAAAACTATTTGTATAAAATTCAAGTTAAAAGTCAATTCAGTAGAATCTTCATAATTATAAAAATATTTCAAAACTACTCTATGATTAAAGAATCTAAAGCTGTATCATCGACAACAGTAAATATACAAAATATAGGTATAATACATAAATAGACAAAATATTTAAAAGGAGAACTTTGATTAATTATCATCATCAGCCTTTATCCGTCCACCCATGAAATATAAAAAAAGGGACTTGTTTTTGTCGAGCGTCATCACTGCGATGTTCGGCTGGACGGCAATGGCCTCTTTCTGCGAGACAGTGATGTCCCAGAAGGAGGCTGATGAGAACGGGTGAGAGAGGAGGCTGCTGACGTGGCCTCCCCCCGTAGACGAAGAACGGGGGTGCGTCGAAGGCGCTACAAAATGCGCCTCGAATAACACCCCCGTGCTCGTGTCGTGATGGGAACCCGGGCCCCGCTGAAGACACGACGCGACGTCGTGGGGACTGCCAAGTGATAGCCGGGCATTCCTACGCCAGCGCGCCTACCAAGGCCCTGGTATGGTCGAAAAGGATTTCCGCTGCGATATCAAGAACTCCAAGACGGCCGATCTGAGTTTGCCACAAAAAACTTCGCTAAAAAATTTGATGTTATGTATTTTTTTATCTAACGTAACGTTTAGACCTTGCTTAGAATTGTTGAATTCTGAGCAAAGTAATTTTTCCGTATTGTATGTACCTATTTGTGTAAGTTTAGATTGTATAATAATGAAAATGTTAAATCTGTCAATATCCCCGCTGCCTGCTGCACTACGTACCACCAAACCGTAATAAATTCCTGAAGAGTTTCTTACACTTGGCAGGGCACACAAAATAATTTATGTACCTAGTTTACGGGGCACTTTCGCGAACAAACGGCCGCGCCGAGGTGACTGACATCTCTGTTATGGCACACGCGTACCTTCTAATGGAATTGGGGAGCGTAATTTCAAAGATCCTACATATTAGTTAGGATTAACCATGCATCTAGTATTAACCATGGATAAAATGATAATTATGATTTAAATGAAATTTAGTAAAACTAATGATGTCTATCAGCGGAGGTATATAATATAACATATAAGCTAAAGCAAATTTAAATAGGAAAAGTGTCTAGCCCCTGCAATTCCACCAATTAAATATAACTATCAAATGACATTTTTTTTAACCCAACATACACTAAGTTCGAATATTAGCGTACTACAATAAACTTTTATTTTAATATAGATAATATGATTAAAGAAAGCCTGCTGCATAAATATTGAATAGTGAGGAATTTCTGACGGTATTCCCGCCACTGCATGCTACAGAAAAGAAAAAGTAGGAACTTTTAAACTGTTCTCCGATATTCCTTTATTAAAATTTGTCATATCATATAATTAGACAAGCCCAAAACTTAGGTCTCCTAGAGCTATTTTAGTGTGAGAAAGAATTTTAAAATCTCTCCCATATATACATACAATAGGAAAGATTAAAGATAATTATCAATAATTCTTAATATTAATAGCTTTGACCTTGAGATGTTGAATAAATAAGATATAGGATAAATAAAATTGTGGGAAAGGAGGGGAGGTGTAGTATATTACTTCAAAAGAAAATCTCAAATAAACTGTGAGAGTAAAAGTAGAAACTACAAGTTGGAGTGAGAAGATAATGCATATTAAAATGACCCAATTCTACAAAGAGAAGATCCTATTATGGGTGAAAGTATAAGTATGATAGGGATTATTAAGTGATTTTTGTTGTTATTAACACAATAGAAAATCTACAAAAATCTTAAAAACGTAGCTAGAAAATACTAAACGTGGAACAGATTTAAAGTATCGTAAAATTAGTCGTGGAGCCAAAGGTCCGGATAGATTAGAGTCTGAAAGTAAAAGCATGGAAGGCGACAGCTCATTAGCTCGCCCGATGGTATCGGCGACGCCGGGAACAAATGCTCGCACTAATGGTCCTCCTTTATACCAGTTTTAAGCTTAAGACAATACTCGGCTTTAATGGTTTTAGGAATACCACGATCCTGTTCCTCTGAATGTATTGCCATAACTGGTTTACTTGTGTTTTGCAAGTGCTTTGTTAGTGATACTTTGTCGTTTGTCTTTATTTTTCTTACATTTTTTATGTTGGTATGGTTAAGTGAATTCCTCATTATTATCCTATTATCATACATAAGTACGTCTCTTAGTAATCATAATAGTCAGAAGTAACGATGAGTTTTTTTAATAATCCTCTTTGCCGTATAATAGAAATTGGTGGAAGTAGCCAATTGTTATTGATTTATGTCTTGCAAATCCTTAATCATCTTACCACCAATCCCTTTTTACAACTCCTAGGCACGTACCATTTTCAGTCACAATTTTCGTGTAGCTTTGAACATCAATCAGGTTACCATTGCAAAGGACATTTTGTAAGCATTCGGCTAAAGAGCGTCCGAAACGGGATTGATTCATTAGTCGTCATCAAATATTCAGGAAGATCGCATTCCGCCCTCGAATAGCAATTATTAACGTCGGGTCTCGACACGGCAATGGTCGAGTTACGAGCGCAGTAGATTTATTGTTATTACCGCACATTTCCTTCGGGTAACGTTTTAATTACATAGATCGACGATAAAGCATCCTGGGGGCGCACTTTTCTTCATTAGAAGACGGATCGCCTGCATCCACGTTGAGATTTATTCGCTCGCTTTTAGTAAGTATCCCGATAGTACCATTGTTTTTTTGTCGAGACTTACGTAATGTTGTATAGCTTTTTATGAAACAAAAAATCATCGACAATGTACTACTATTATATTTACTGAAAAGAATTGAGGACATCATATTATGTCCTACATGATATATTATCCTCCTAATATATTATTATAATATTTTGTTCTCATAATATATTATATACCATATTATGTATTGTAATATATTCGAAGATATATTTTAGTGCATGAAACACTATTTGCCTATTACGAGTAGGCACTATACAGCTATGACGTATTTAAATCTACTAAATCTGTCATTGACAAACTGCGGGAGTCTGCGATTGTGTTGGCTTTAGTAACAAATGAATGTTAATCATAATAAGCCTACTTAATAATATAAAATTAGGTTAAAGACGACACCGGGCAGCTTTTCTCGGTTGTCTTGGGAGATGGTACTCTGCTAAGTTGGCTTTGGTCAAAAAGTAGCAGCCATCGCCGTTCGAAAGAAATTAAAGCTGTAATTGAGGTCCCATTTTAATTGAGGAGCGATAGGATACAAGAAGAATTTAATAATTAGGCTGCATCAAAGTTATATTCTGAAAATATGAAAAAAAATAGTTTTTTTAACATATACTATAAATTCGAGAAGAAACACAATAAGTTGCAATGTCGATAATGTTTTGTAGAGCCCTAAAAGCCTTAAAGATCATGAGATTGTAACTATCTTGGGTCACGCACAATTTAACGTCGTTCATCAAGTGATAGTAAATGGTGATATGGGGCTTATAAATCACTTGTTAGCTCGATCTGCAGACCGCACACGGCGGCTCCGTAATGACTGCTCTTGGACAATATAAAATGTTAAACATTTTTAAATCTATTAATCTCATGAACTATAAGACTTAAGTATTGTTTTTAACTTATTTGCAGACTTTCACTGATGTTATAAATAATATTGTTTTGATGTAAGGCTTCTAATTTGTTAGCTTGTTGTTTACGACTAGATGTAATTATAATCACTAAAATAACTGCTTGAGGCATACCGATAACCTTCAAAAATAGAGTCAATGATTGTCATCGGAAGAATGTACAAATGTGTTATGGTGACCTTTTATCGTGGTGTCTAGATATTATGTAATACAATTTTGGAAATTGTAGCTTAATTTTGAAACTAAGCTAACTAAACTAAATAGAATTGAAACCACGAATTTCTGATTTTTTAAGGATTTTTAAAGAAATATTTTTTCTATAGCACGTCTTTTACCAGTGTCCGAATGGAATTACCACTACAGCCCTTAATAAGCGCTTATTTAGTTTCTTTAATAATCTGTCACCATTCACGTTTAATATGTGTATATTCAATAAATATCCATATCAAAAACTTACCGTTCCACTTAAAACGGTAAGTGAACGGAATATTGGTGCACAATAAACCCCATATTAGCTTGAGTGCTGTTTGAACTTACGTCGCGTCGTGTGACACGGGGTCGTCCGCAGCCCATTTGTCACGGAGGCCATTTGTACTTGTCGAATCACGGTCATTAGTGTGACCGCATGGGGCTGCCTCGTGTTCCCACATTGATATCATTGCCACAGACTAATAACACTCCATACAAACTCAATACTACAATCGCAGTTAGATCAAAATGTATCTCGGGAGAATTTTATACTAGAGCCCGTTGTGTACCGTCAAAGTCTGAATGAATGAAGACCAATGCCTTGTCGATATCCAGTATGAGAGGAGCCAGCTCGATTTATCTTACTTTGCTTCCATTGTTACTTACAACTGAGACCCCGACTGATTTATTAACGTTTACTAATTACCAATGACAAAAGATCATTTATATCCCGTGTCTCATATGTTCTAGGTGACATTTCGAATCGAGAGTTTCAGATTTAGCCCTAAAAGCGAACATACATTTTGTGGCACAACAAATATATTCGCATAAACTTATCTCCGTTCCCTTTGAAGTACGGTCCGAGAAAACAAACAGAGCAATAAAGAAAGCCTTTATCGGAGCCACGAGTCGACACGCGAGCTAATTTACAACACAGCCGTGGGTTTTATCTTCATTAACCCATCGATTCACAATTAAGACGCGGAATAAATCTCCGGTAATGCTCTCCCCGTCTACGCCGCGCGCCGCTCGAGTCTACTTCAAACAGATGTTGTGTATAAATAAAGCCGCACGGAGGCAACCACTCGATATATTCCTGTCCGCGGCAAACTTTACAGATCTATCAGCGCTCGATGCTCGGAGACAACTGTTCTGAATCTACACGGGAAAATAGACTCTATTAATCAAAGAGCAACTAATAACCAACATACATAGTGTGACGATAAAGTCTCCAGCATTGGTGATCACTGGAGCATCACCGGAGAGGCTTTAGGGGTATTAATAGTGTGAAATGTGTGGAGCGTTAGGTCTTTGTTAATGAGGAAGCGTTGCAATCCTCATCTTATTTTCACGGTAACGAGTCGATGCTCACATTCGATTATCTGGCCGCGGTATCCGAGGCATTACGCTTGATGTATCGACGGCGACTGCGCGGGATTGTCTGCCGTCGGTTGATTTACGGCGTCCATTTCTCCTTGGCACTCCATACGGGACGGACACTCATCCGTCCCGGGGTGACGAATCACGCCAATCCAAAATCGTAGAGGGTCTCTAATGAATTGTCCCAAATAATTGGGATAGTATTTTATATTGGAATCATTTGTTCAATGATCGCTACATTTATTCTGTATAGTGATTTGTGAGATGTCTTAACCTCCCCGATCGGGCGTTAGTCTTCGTAATAAGATTAAAGAGCATCTTAACGATTCCGTTAACGTGATAAATATTTTAATACGGGTTGTAATCAAACATAAAGTGTAGCTTTAGAACATGTTTTATACTTGTATACATTTTATATAGAAGTCAAATAGTAAATCTAGTAATAGAAATACATATGACTATGGAATGAATAATTATACATTTTAAAATAAAATACTCGTCTTGATATCTTCACTAGAATATAATTTAACGTCTCACAGAGCGAATTCAACCAAGTGAAATAAGTAGATTTTTTTAAAATTAGTAATTAATCGAAACCTCACTTGGTAATGAATAGAAGATTGTAAGACATGAACCCCAAAAAAGCTTGTAAATGCTTGTCGAGTATCTCACAAAAAGCAATTTATTAAATACAATTGCCGTTGGATGGATTCCTATCGAATTCAACTTCTACTACAGTAGCCCAGTCCGCTCAGCCATAGATTTATTCATCACGGGTTAACGAAGCATCAATATTGTCCAGAATTTCTTTGTCATGAAGGCAAGTTGCTGTGGCTCATAAAACATGGTCTGTTTACAAAGTCGACGAGCGCTGCGTGGAGCCAGCGAAGACGGTAGCTCGATAAGGCTGACTTTGATGCATGCTTTTACATCACCGACGTGTGCCTGCGTTCAGTTAAGGCTTAGTACATGCTATCAAATTTCAAGAACATGAAATTCTAAATTTAAAACTTAAAAATCATGTGCATAACTTATTAAATGTTAATTGAATCCACGAGTCCCCTGAGAACTAGCTAAAACTAAGAACTATTAATACTCTACGGGGTCCCATTTAAAGTAGTAATATTAAACTTAGTACTATGTTTAAATAATATTTTATCACACGTATTATTATACAAACTGTGCCTGATCTCAGAGCTGACGTAGGATACGAATAGATTTTATCCGTTTAAGGTTACTTGAACCAGTGCCGTGAAGACAATGCCGAAACATCAGGCTTTATTTGTAAGTTTATGATTGCATTTTTTTCCAGCAATAAGTTCCTATGAGATGAATTACAGACTTCTCATACTTTAGATAATGCACTATCATGATGTCTACTACTACTACTCTGCTTTAATTTAAAATCTCCTCTACACCAAGGTTGTCTGGTAGAAATCGCTTCCTCAGCGATAAGACCACTTTTGTGCATATGTAATATTTATTTTTGTAAGTTTTATTTCTTTAAGGTATTAATTGTAATATGTTAACTTGTATGCACAATAAAGTATATTTCTTCTTCTTCTGATATGTTAACAACTTCGAATCATAAACAATTCTGATTCCAACGGCCATTCACAATACTCAATCTAAGCTAACTGATAATTAACTGAATCGTAAATTTCTCTTGTGCTCATACCTTAACGCCGAGCCGTCAGCCGTCTGTCAACTCCTCGGTGCCAAACTAGTTTCGTCTGAAAATGGCAGTAGCGTTTTATGTTTCGAATTTCACGATCATCGGATAAAGCTGTCAGTGACGTACAACCGGCTTCCTTTATTACCACCATAAATTGCATTGTTCGTCATAAAATAAGGTTTTATATACATAATTTAGTGCTCCTCAATTTATCATCATATATTCTTTATTACTCATAAATACATGCCGGTTTATTGCTGATTTTAAATTAATTATGCTACTTGCATTAAGATTGATTGAGGCGAAGAGTTCTCAGTGAATCAATCTGTTATTTATTGTGCTTCATCCTGTTCTATCTGAATGCGTGGGTCGAGGCTTTAGCCGACTTCGCATTTGTTGAAACTGGACGAAATTTGGAGGCCTAGATAATACTTACAGTAAGCAGAATTTATCATTAGTCACAGCCACCTAGAAAGTATTATGATATAATATTATGCATATTTTTAATCTTATTGTGCCATCAAATTGAATAACCCTAGAGCTAATATCAATATGATTTCATCCTTGAAGCATCATAAGTAAAAAAAAAGTATCAACCCTTATATATCCCACTACTGGGCACGGGTCTCCTCCACGAAATCACGCGACGATTTACATAGTTAGACACACCATAGTTCCATAGTTCACCGATGCGCTAACCCATATCGGGCTGGTGAACTTCACATACCTTCAAAGATTTTCAATCTCATCAGGCATGAGGGTTTCCTCACGATGTTTTCCTTCACCGGTGAGCGAACGATGGTCTCGTGTTTGGGGTACACTTAGAAATTTAGAAAAACCTATATTAAGGCACACACGGACGGGTCAGGATCGAACGCGGAACCTCTCCCATAAGAGACCGAGTCCACCCACCACTGGACCATCATCGCTCCAACTTAAGTGCTGGGAATAATTATTATAGGATATAATCTAAGTTATATAAGTATTGGCGTTATTTTTTAGCATTTATTCCACGTGCACCAAAGGCATAATCGTGATATTTTATCAAACGTGAGTTTCGTAATAAATTATTGCTTACAAATACGTCAAAATAATTAACCGAACGGAAGTCAGTGAGTCCGTTACAAAATGGTCTGGAAGTCTTGGGCCATAGGGACTGTTGCGTCTGGAGGTAATCATAAGCTAAAATTTATCACGAAGTGAATCATTCATGCGTTAAGACAACTGACAGTGCGGCACATACATTATGTTGATCGACAGCCTGACGTCGCCTGTCACGGCGTAATGTTGTTGCCATACTTAAAACCAGCTAATACAATTTTCACTTTACATACACGGACTCGAGTTCAAATTGCCTTTTCTGAACATATGCTCTTTACGACCTTATAGAATTCCACTGCTGGATATTCACTGAAAAGAGCCAAGTCCCTTATACTTTTGCTGAACAGAAATAAGACTTTATTCCCGATCGTATCGTTTTATATTCCAATGCATTTACGATAGTCAAGGAGTTATTTGTATTGGGAAGTGCTATAAGATTCCAGGGTGTTGAGAAATGGGAAAATTATCCGTAAGCGAGAGTGGTAAGGTTTATATTGGTGTGGAAATAGTGTGTGATATACGATATTGGTGTTGGTGAAGATTAGTAGCGCGGTAGCGAGATGTGTCGTGGCGTGTCATCGGAGTCCAATGAAGATTTATGAGCCGATATGCTCTGTACAGTCGCAATCAAACTCGCATAATGAATGAACTGGACTTCTCTGGAGCGGGCTACATTGGCACGGGGGTGCCACTGGGTTATTTAAAAATATAATACTATATCATGTACTTAATCGAATAAGATATAATAATATATGCAACACTCCGTTGACCAGTTGATCTGGATCAACCGCGACAGCATAGGCTCAGATCAGCTACGAGTCGACACCAATATAGACCGTGTGATCACCGATAGCACTCTGCTATCGGCAGCTTGCTCGGGTCCCGCGCTTGACCCGCCTCCCCCGCTACCGGGGGAGGGGAGGGCCGGCCCTCACGATAGGTTTCTAACGTCACCCGTTCCAAACCAGTCGACCGTAGCTGACCAAGTTAGGTACAAACCCGACGCCATGAACATGGCGGGGGGCAACCCCCCAAATTTTTAACGTCATAGGATGATCCAACCGGATCACCCCATTTCCGATGACGCATAACGGTCACTAGGACCATTAGCATAGATCCAACCAAAAAAAAAAAAAAAAAAAAAAAAAATATATGCAAATGAACACTAGTGTTTATTAAGTGCATTTATTAGTGTGATTTGAATAAGTTCATTTCAATGAGACAGAATTATTGTCAAGACCAAAATAATGAAATCGTAAATACTAATGGTTACCAAATGTGGTAAATATCCAAATATAACATTAATATTAGATTAATACTTATTCGTTTGTACTTTAATAAAGCTTCGAGATATTTCTTTAAATTGTTCGAAATTAGCATTAGCTTTCGCTTAAATAATTCTGATAGATTCAACTAATTTTGCAATTAGAATGAAACCACGAAGCGAGGGATTGTATTTTCACGAAATGCAAGGCAAATGCAAATTATGTTAATTGCAAGGCCTATTATTAATATATCATGTTTGATGGTAAGAAATAAGTATTCATTCATTCATTCATTCATTTCATTCATTTCATTCATTAAGCGTAGAGTTCCAATTAGCAAATTTATATATTATATACATAAGTACTATAAAAACATATACTTATGTATGTGATATATTTTTGTTTTAATAATTTTGTATATACTTATGATTATAATATTTTATCTGTTTTAGTGTACCTGTGTAAACTTGTAAGCGGAGGCAAAGATAAGTTTGGATGAAAATAGACAGGAAATGTAAATAATATCTACACTGTGAATAAATTGACGTTTTGATTTTTTTAATATATTATTTTTGATTTAGTTATTTAATTAAAAAATAATATCAATAAGTTTTTGAGATATCCGTTATAGCAATGCATTGACAATAAAATTATAACATTATGCCACAAAAGAGTGGGTAGTAGGGAGGGAGTCCTACGGATGCCTGTTCAATATTTTACTAAAATCATTTCATCAAACAAATACACTCATATATAAATATTATTACATGTTTAACGCATTTTGCCACAGTCTCTAAACCGTAATATTTTATAAAATTACGTATACCTATTAACGAAATTTGCTTCTTTTCTCGACAGATATGCATATTTTTAGTAAACAGTACTTTAGTCTTAGGTACTTATGGGAGCTCGAATTTCACGTCACCTCAAATCGTATCAGTCCATCTATTTGAATATGCGAAAGTCATACAAGCCGACAGACAATCAAACAAATGTAATTAGGATGTCATTTAAATGTCATTTTCCAACACGCGAGAGCTAAAAATACACAGTGTGGTCTTCACATGACACTAATATGACTACCGTCTTTCGTAATGTCACCGTTCAAAGGGATTTGATTTACGACACTGCATTACGCCATTATTTTATAACGCGAATGCTCCGAAATAAAATACTAACAAACATACAACTGACATCCCCGACTATTATATTAAACAACGTTATTTTGCTATCAGTGAGAAGTTCTCTATACTTAAACTAACCGCATAAAGTCGAGTATCGCATGTCGCTAGTCGCCGAATGGTATGCGATGCGGTCGCGGACCGTCATAAAGCGAATAAAATACGGGGCACAAAGAATAAACGCTCGCATAAGCGCTGTAATGTCTGTCAACATAAAATATTGTATCCTGTGAGGTCGGGAGCAGTTCAAATTGCCGGCTCTATTGCCGCATTCATCTTTGTCGCGTGAAATGGGAGACGCGAAAATTGCACTAGGGCTTACGGGATGGTACGGGATGGCGACACGTGATTATATTAATGAAGGTAACGGGCAATTGGGCATGTCATAAAGTAGCGATTAGATTATCTAATATCTATAACCGTCCTGTCGTGTTTCCCTGTTGTAAGATTAAGATCGAATGAATTAATAGTAGGAAATAAATGATAGGAAAGTGCAGAAGAGAAAACTAATTTGATATAGCACATAAATACGTTTATATTTAGTTATTAAGAAAAAACACGAATTAGTCAGGTAGTGATTAAATTGAATTTGATCATGTTCCCAAAAAATAAAGTGACAAAAAATATTATGTTATTTTGAAATTTTTATTATTATCTCCACAATAATATTACGTAGACATTGCTCCGAACAATTTTATACTTAGATTTTTATGTTTACAATAATGTATACTACACATCTAAATTTACACTAAAAATGAAGTATAAGGAAAAAGAAGCTTGTAGTAATTGTTTAATTACAACATATTTAGTAAATTTTTTATGCACCATAAAATGTTAATACCTAAATAGAATATTAAATTTATTAAGATTTTATGCTTGTGATAATGTCTGTTTACTTCCCTGTCTAGTAATAATACTAACTGTTTAATGTATTTATTTAAATTAAATACATTTTAGTAATATTGCTTATTGATATTATTACAGCTCTCCCCGTAACCTTTCCCCGTGCATCTGCAACTCATCTCGGCGTTAAAATACGAAATAAACAGTAAACAGATAACATATTTAGAATAACAAAAACAAACAACAATAAAATGCTTTATTTGTCTGGCTGTACGCCGCAATTGAACAATATTACAAACACGATAAATAAAATAACATATAAAATGATCCTATATGTATTGCAGCAACAAAAGACAACTTTTATTTCTGCGTGTTTCAACACAACATTTAATTTCACAAACAATGACAATTGCCTCACACGTTATTCTCAAACAAACGGCTTTGTAAAATATCGTGACATTTGCTATCTCGCCAATTAAAAGTTTAAAAGCAACACTGTAATTATTGCATAAAACATAATATTAACAATTTACCTCCGAGGCCACGCTGACTCATGACATCCTAATGACGACAATTCAATTCTCATTGTGGTTTTTTGTTTGTTCTTTCTTGACAAAAATTTTCAATAAATGCAATATTTTTATGAAAGATAATTGATATGGAGGAGCTATTCTTTCTCTTTCAGAATGTATGCAAACAATGCGTTAGTTGGTATGATGAACGTGGTACAACTGTCGTCTTTTTTTACTTGGTACCAAAAACTGGACGGTTAGTAGTAGCCCATTTACAAGTCACTAGGACTAATAAGGACTAGTGTAGAAGAGACTAACACCTGTCTACTTACACCCACCATCAAGAATCAAGATGCCTTACCTAAATTACCCACAGTATATTGACAATAATTTAGTAGGTACTAGATTCTACTTGCTACGAGAATCTTTTTAAAACCATCACAGAAAACACGGTAAATTTATCTTAAGAATCTTCTAAGAGTAAATTAGATATTTCTCCAAATTGAATGTCCTACTCTGCTAGAGTCCAAACTCAATCTAATCGCATTTCTCCGCTACGATTTGGTAGATAATTAAGGAAGTAACTTTTTTATTCATTAATAATACCATTATTTTATTATATTATTACATTAGCTTTAAGCCTAAAAAATAACCTCCCCATCATAACCACATCAATAATTCCAGCTTATCATCAGAAGTCCTTTGGCATTTATTTTCGTGTCGTTTGTCCTTTGTGTCTGTTGTAACGTCACTTGCACCTGCCTTGTACATGTCGTCTATAATTTTAATTGTCGGAGTAAAAGTTTCGCGCTGAATAGTCTTTGATTATACACCTCGGGACACACGCCGCCGATACTGATTAATATTGTATATATCAGACGCGGTGCTGTTGATAGGCTTACTGCGATTTTAATGCATTTTTAATTTTCACTACGATTTTTCATTCTTACAATTTTTTTTTGTCAATTGAAAGGTCATCTTAATAGTCGTCATGATAAACGACTCGTATATTATGTCCCTATGATGTTAGGCCATAAAACATAGTTCACATATTATGCATAATGCGGCGTGGTAAAATTTTCATACCTTCAAAGAATTGCGAAGAGTTTTTGTAATGCATTTTCATGATCATCACAATCCTGCATACTTCTAACTTTTCCGTCTCAGGAAAACAAATATATTTATCGCATGAGCTTATAACAATAAGCACCATTGTAAAGTTGCGCGTATTTTGGCCTAAAATTCTTTAACTTTATCTATTCAAGAAGTTGAGAGACTCATTTTATACAAAAATATTCCCGCACAGTGGCTTTAGATTCTATATTATTATACTTTACGCAGTTATTTTTTATTTAATTATCTTTTATCTGTACTAAGTCAGCGCTGGACTGGGGTTAGTGAAATTTTGCACTCTATATTTTTGGTTTGAGAGAGAATTAACGAGTTATGAATTATTATACTATGTACGGGTGACGTTGAGTTTCACGTCGGTCTGTACGCTGTCCGCTTCATCTTGCGCTCGACTCATAATTACCCCCCTCGATTGTGACACAATTGTCACGTATCATTAAGTTTCACTTGTTTCTTTAATAACAAACTTATTAGCTCGCATATTGTTAAACAACCGATAATTACAACGCTTCGTATCTTATATACCCATTATATATAATAAGTATAATATATTGAATTATTTATTGTTATAACTGATCACCCTTATCTATGATAATATTGAAACTTTGTGAATATAATAATAATGTAAAAATTTATGAATATAATGCAAATCTGCTCGTCCTTACATTATAACACAATACTGATAGATGTAGAGCTATGAATTATGATGTACCTGATACCTACTACACGTATTTGGTTATAATGGTACTGTTCGACGTACATCACTGCTTTCCTATGGAGTTTGAAACAAAAATCTCAATTTCATTGGATTTAAAGTTTACAGTTGTTTGTAAATTTGCTTTGTTTCAGAGATTATCGTGTAAAATAGTAACGATGGATATTATGGGTAAATTATAATATATTAAAATAATTCGCCGGAATGTCTTAATAAGCTACGATAAAATGCAAATAATTTGAAAATTGTATTGCCTATGTATTTCAAGAATTTTTCACTTCTAATATTTTTATAAATACAGCTAAATTATTTTTATTGCTGTTTATAGCATTAATTACAAATATTTTTTCAAAGGTTAATTCATTTTAAGAAATGAGATCATTATCGTACTTGGTTATTTTTGTAAAACTTACCAACATGGAAAAAAATACGTTATCATTGGTTATGTATATTTATTGTTAAGTGATGTCTGTACATTGATAATATTGATTATAATGATAAATAACATCTGCCAGATTAATATGGAAAGCTAATCTAGCTAACGCGTTTGATATCTATCTGTCAGAAACTGGTTAGATTATAACGACATGAAGGGATTTGCTCCGTGTTGTCACGCTGGCTAAACGGGTTCCTAATGACCAAGTCACACTGCCGACAATGTGTAATGTAACAGCAAACTATGTACTTTAATCCTTACTAATATTATAAATGTGAAAGTAGGGGTATTTTTACGCTTTCACGCGAAAACTACTCAACCGATCATCATGACACTTTGTAGTTTGTACACATATCCTCAGAGATACTAGAAGTAGCACATGAACCATACAAAAATATTATTATTTTTTGCTACCGCTGGCAACAGATAGTACTGTATAAGTTCTACAAGTATACGAAGCAATACAAATTAACAGCGAAATGTATGGAGATAATAAAATCTTATCAAAAAAGCATTGTCTTTACTAATTTAAATTAGATTATTCTTAATTCAAAAACTATTCCTACACTATTAATGGAATGCACATGTGACATGACAGTGAATTTCGATTTTGAATTGCAATATTTTTTCGGAACAATATTACAGTAAACAGTTCATTATAAGATTACCAGCTGCTTTAATATTAATAAATAAAAAACTGACGAACTATACATTATGTTGGTTCTTGATTTCATCTTCTCACAAGTATTCTATATATTTTAAACTGACAAACAATCATAATTATCTATCAAAAGTTTTACAGTTTCTGATATTAATATCATACCTAATCACCTTATTAATAATAAACGATGCACAAAAACGCGTATAAGTAAAACGCATTAAATGTTTAAACTTAAATCTTTTGACAACATAAACGTTTTATCATAAAAAATGTGTTACAATCCCTTTGTATGAAAACAAGACGCGGCCAACAATGGCGTTAGTATTCCGTGGAGGTTTATCACAAATCTTCACCGATCACGCAACGAATATATCCTGTCGCATCGCACAAAAGACCACACTTCATTTGGGGGTTGCACTACACACAACTTACACGTATTTAGGGTTCCGTAGCCAAAGCACTTCAGATATATAGAGCGGTAGCCGCAAGGTAGTTTATTTGAGCTCCAATCAAACAGTTTTCACAAGAGACCTGGAATAATTTGTAAAAATTGATTCAACGCTGGAAAAGAATGACTGGACTCGGCTCTCCGTTTGTCACAAGTATCCCTTAAACCGTAATAGTTAGCGTCTTGAAGTGAATAAGTACGATAGAAAAATAATTAAATTATTAAAAGGAATAAATTTAAAATAAAAAGTAAAGTATCAACTCAAATAATATGTCTCAGTGCTGGGCACGGGTCTTCTCTCCTCGAAATCAGGAGAGAGGAGGCGGGTTGGATAACTTTACACACCTTCAAAGACTTAATATCATCAGGAATGCAGGTTTTCATACGATGTTTTCCTTCAGTGTTATTACAATAATAACTGAAATTAAATTGTAACAAAACAATAATCTGATAAAGATCAGAACCTGTCATATTATAATATGTCAAAGTCAAAGTAAAAATTTTTATTCAAAATAGTACAATCAAAGTATCTTTTTGAACGTCAATTGAGTCTACCACCGGTTCCAAAACAAGTCCACTGAGAAGAACAGACGAAACAAACTCAGTGGAATTAGTCTTTTCAAAATATATTCTATTACAAAAAAATTAAATACAAACAATACATACTACTATAGTAGTATAATATATATTTATCATAATCATCATCGGCCTTTATATGTCCACTGCTGAACATAGGCCTCCCTCAATGAACGCAGAGACGATCGATCCCTTGCCACTCGCATCCAACGGATCACAAGCTAAAGTACATTTATACTTTCGCATGTATATTTTTTAATTATGCATATCGTACGGAACCGCCGTGGGTTACCTACCCTCTAATTCAGGCCAGCATCATCCATTATTCATTACCTGATAATATGTTAATATTACCTGATGCTTATGCTAATCGTAATTGGTTATTTGGTTGCACGGATGGGGACCGCCTGTGTTGTGTTCTGTCGTGTGTGTCTGTGTACCCTCGACTCGCCCGTGGGAGATGCGTCTGATGTATCTCATCTCAATCTCACTATTATTCATTAAATAGATCATGCTTTTCGTTGAATGGTCTAAAGAGGGGTGTGTAAGTTTGATTTATGGTGTATTTATTACGTCGTGTTAAATAATGTATCTGTGGAATTCGTGTCAGCGTTGTATTTTACAGATACTTATTTATCTGTATATATTATATTGTTGTATTGGAGTGTCTGTTTGCAAATGCATATGAATGTATACATGGTACATACGCCAAAATATCACTTTACAATTTTTGTCTGTCTACTTGCTTTAGCTATTATCTGGAACTGCTGGAATAATTTCGACGGGGTTTTGCACTGGCAAATGCGGATGTAATAAGGAGTGGCTTAGGTTTTGAAAATAATTATCATCAATCTGGATACGTTTGTAAATCTAAGTTAAAGAGGCATAACCGCGGGCAACAGCCAGTATAATATAATTTAAAAAGCAATGGTACAAAGCAAATGAATTATTAGAGAAAGAATAGAAAAGAGAAACTGAAAATCATCGTAGTAGAACATAATATTATTATCATGTAGTTAAGGATTTGGAAACAGTAAAATAAAGGAACAAACAAGCTGTGCTTCAGAATTGAACCTGACACTGTATCTTCTAGTGATTTGAATGCGCATTATTATTCTTCCGCAAAAATAACTTTATAAATAAAAAAAAGTGACAATCTTTCACACGTTATAGCAACCAACCGACTGACACCCGTGACAAATTCGTAAAAAAAACCTCAACAGAACCCTAAAAAGCGTATGAATTAATAAACTTAGATTTGTTTGCCGCTATTAAAAAGTAAAGAGCTATTAAGATTGACGTTGATTTATCTGAGGCAATGTATTACGCTAATAAAAATAAATAATGGCTTTATGTGTGTTTAATTTACCATGTAGCCGTATTGTCTAGTACCTCAAACATACGTAGGCTATAAATAAGTCTTTATTTTGAATATGACGAATATCCTCCCATTTATGTATAGATAATGTTTAATTTCGTAAGGTTTGCAAGCATTCTTTTTTAATCGGGCTTGGTCCAAAACTCGTTCCCACCGCTGCAATTCCTGTATAGCCAGGATCGACAGCAGCAACCAAATGACCCTTTGATACGATCTCCGGGAGCCCGGGAGATACGTTAAAAACTGCCTTGGGACCCGCAACGAAATTAATGAGAAGAATTTAGAAGGAGTAAGAAATATTCCAGTTTCCCATTCTGCTAAGCATTCTGTTTCAAATTAGAATTTTGTAATGATGTAATTTTGACTGGCGAGCAAAATCTGTGTGATTTTGCTCGCCAGTCGCCATAATAAAGTCTCCCCTTACGAAATAGAGTCCTCCCGTGATCTTATTTTTTAAATGTTGGTTAGAAAAGTCAACTCAGTCTTATCACCTGATGTACCTAAGTGGCCGACGTTGTCCGTGAACAACTAGTTTGCCTTTAACTAGCCCACACAACTCATTTATGTGTTGTCTATCCTGGAACATAAGATGGTAAGTCTCGGTACAAGTAATTACACTGTGTTGGTCATCTCTTCGAAGCACAGCAAAGCTGTTGCACAAGAGGAACAAGCAAGATAGTGGCACGGCATATCCCTCCCACCAATATGTTTCATAGTTCGCGAAACGTAGCCTTGTAAAAATAATCAACAAAGATATAATCAGCAAAAAAATTCGATCGAAAACATTGATAAAAATAATCTATATTTAAAAAATTGAATAAGTTAATAACGATAAGCATAAACAAGTCTAATTATAACATAGAATTTCGGTTATTAATGACTCACGTCTAGAGGAAACGGATGAATGACGATGATTATGATGAATTTATCGCCGACATTCGTTATAAAGCGTCATTAATCATCGCGCGAGTGCTAATGATCCAAGATTAGTTCTAACAAACGAAACTAGATGGCGCTGTGTGTATCAACATAAAGTAATATTTTTTATAAGTGTGTCAAAGTCGTGTCATGTTATCTTTGCACTCTGTAATTAATTTATATAGATTTTGATCGTCGGCAGTAAATTAGAGCTAATAAATATACTAATTTAGTTCGTGTTGAATAATTTATATCAAAAGCTTAAATGTCAATGAAATGTAATATTTTAGCTAGAGCAATAAATCGCGAAGAATTAGCATACACGGAAAATTGATTTAATTATGTTCCACTTGAAGTATAAACGTAAAATGTAGCGGGTTTCCTCGAAATAAGGCGAGGAGTGTAAATACCATGTTTCACCTATGCATTAGTCTAAGTGGGTTAGCAAACTCCACGAATGCGAACGAAATTTGAAGTATTTGGAAAAACAAATATTAGATATACATGGAACAGAATCGAACCAACACCAACTAGTTTTACACCATTGCTTCATCTAATGTCAGTCTTCTGTCAAATCACATGCTTGCACCCGAAGTTGCACAAGCTATAGTTAACATAACTATTATGTTGTCAATTCTCGTTATGCATGAAATCAGTTACATTGACTACATCCGATTTCTAACTTGGATAGTAAAATAATGTAAGAAATGGAACCACAACACTTATAGACAATTCTAAATTTCAACTAGTATAAAAATTGCAATGCTATTAAGGACAGCTAAATTAAAGTCTTAGAAAATTTTGTATGAGCAGAAAGAAATTCAATAGTTAAGTACTGTTTTGTATTTCATAAAATAAATTATCTCTACATAAAAAGCTATGCATAAAATAAAAATATGATATGTTAATAAAATCGTCCGTCGCATTTCATAAATCTCAATGTCTCCCAAATGTCAGATTCATTTTACACTATTAGCGTGTTAACTCAAGACAGGCTATTCATTTTCTACAGCTCGTAAGTTCCGAGCGACCAATCATAATTTTGACAGTTGAATTTTCGACATGACACGGGCCTAATCAAAACAGCATTTATTAAAAAAGTCCACATCAACCGAGCTGACAGCTCACGGTTGTTATTAACATTTGTTGCGTGCACGTTTTTTGTGTTTTTTCAATGAAGTTGAAATTGTTTTGTTGGCCGTTTTTTGTTATGTAGGCGGTAGCTGAAATTGTGCTCGCGTGATTACAGACTTGTTTTATCGCGCCACGTTACTGTTGATTGACGGCACTAATGTGTGTTAGATGTACATTAATCAATCATTCTGTACACTTATTGCTTCACCGTGCCATAGTTGGAAAGTCGATGATGGATAGAATCGCTTCGGTCTCACAGCGCTCTTTAAAATGAGATGTGTTTGAATATTTGGCTTCTAATGAAATATAAATGGATGTAATTACTAAGGCTGTATGTAATTATTTCTTTATAACTGGATAATAATGTTATTGTGACATTTATATATTCCTTATAGTATATGTTCAAGGTGGATTTAAAATACAAGCAAACTTTACTTTTTTTGCTTGCATTAGAAGTATTAATCTAACTTTTGAAAACAAGCGTGTAATTTATCTTTTTGTACTACAAGATTTTATTTTTATGTTTAATTGAAAAAGGTAGTAATATCTTCTAAATATAATATCTTATTGCACTTGTTACATATTAATAATCATTTGCCATGAAATGAGAGTGCAAGCTTATTTGATTAATAGACGTTTATTATTATTTAATGGAATAAAAAAAATAAAAATTGGATAATTTGTATGATATTGTATTTGAAATAATTCTCTTAATGATAAACATAGATAATATTTACACAGTTCATTTGGCTGTACATAGTCTTTGAAACATTCCCAACATCTCCCGCGTAACAAACGCCGACGGCAATATTAACTTAAATATTATAACTATTTTAGATTGCACTATTCACTAAATTTGTCATTGCGCGGTCAACACGAATTAGTCTATTGATATCACAGAAGAAAATTGGACAATACAACATTAAATGTCTTTGTAGCAGTCTACTTATTGATGGACGGCCGCGGCTCCTAGTCTCTGGCCGTACATCGCGTAGGGAGAATAAAAGGGCCCTAGGGCTGGGTTAAATGCACCGTAAGGTGATGCTCCCAGCCCAGCAGGGAGGCCCTTTGAATAGGGATGATATCTACTCGCAGAGAGTGGACTCAACGGCGCCGTCGGGTACGCGTTACGGAGTCCCGCGGTTGTGAACAATGGATTCAATGGACTGAGCAGAGACGCCTGCGATGCCGCAGATGACACGGGAGTGGATCCGTCAGTCGTGTGACTTCTAAGGTGTTGTAACAGTTCTTCGGAGTTACCGAACCTCTTGCCGCAATATGATTCTCCAACAATCCAGTTGCAAACGTATGGGCGCGTCACAGAGTGAGGATATTGGAGTCCAGCACCCTGCTGGGACAAAGCCATTGCCATCGCTAAATTGTATTTTTGGTGTTCGCATTGTGTGCAACCAGCGGGGCATGCGCCGTTGCTCATAAGCAAATGGTGATTGTTCACGGAGAATTGGCATCCAGTGCAGTAAGGGTCTTTACAAACGGGTACTAATGTTTCGCCTCCTGCTGGTGTTTTAACTCTAGCGTATCCAAGGTAGGGGTTCGGTGACGATCCTGGGAATGCGGCCGCTGCCGCCAGCATGGCAGCATGATGAGCACTGAATGGGGCTCCGGCGTATGGAGGTCTAAAAGCTGGGTTAGCGTGCTGTTCCATTCCTGGAGGGCAGCAAAGTCCGGATAGAGGGTTGAATCCGGGCATTCCTGGTATATTTTTAAAAGCACCTAAATGGTCCTTTCCGTGACCGAGGACCTCTAGTCCTGATCTTATAATAGGGCTTGTGCCGGATGAACTAGACGTTGACGATTTTTGATCATTGGATGGACTGTTCTTTCCGTTTTCAGCGGATGGTGGTGTAGATTTTCTACCAGGTGTGCTTTTGCCAGATTTCTTTTCATCCTGACTATCAGAACTGGCTTTGGATGATGGACGATTCTCTTCAGGTTTCTTGGTTAGAACGTTTGTTTCATACGGTTTGAAGGCTAAATGTTTATTATCAGGGGTTGAGCGGGGTTTATCCGGTTTGGTCGCACTTGGTGAAGAACGACTCATGGTATCACTGTTAACACTATTCACTGATTTTTTCTTATCCATTTGTGGAAGCAGCGGCTTTGTCGGTAAAGTATCGGCACCGATTTGACTGCAAGTTTGCGCTAGAAGCGCAAGCGGGCTTTTCTTGGAATCCAACTGTAACAATAGAAAAATATTATTAGAAATATGAAATTTTTTATATTATTATATATTAAAAGTTTTTTTATCCGTACAAAAAAAAAAACATTTTTGCTTAAAAATTAATAAAATGTTTTAATTTGTTAAACAAATTTCTAATTAACAAAAAAATAATCAAGTTGGTAACGATATTACTATTCGCACCTTTAAATTATAGTATAGTGAAGTAAAACTTACATTATGAATAATATTTAAAATATTTTTAATAAAAAATTGTATTTTATTATTGTATTATTTAAATATTTATTTATTTTTTTATTTAAAGAAAAGCTTCAAGATTTATTTAGTTCATAAATAAAAATACATTTTAAACCATCATAGTATCATAAAACTGAATTATAATATTTAAAATAATACTTACAGAAGATGAAAGAGGAGATAAATAATCAGGCTGTAAATATTGATTAGGGTTAGAGGACATCATCCCACCGTCTTCAAGCACCACCATTTGGAGAACAACTTTCACGATCACTTGTACACTTCGCGCGAGTTACTGTCAGCTCTATCAACACTACTACTCTATGAATACTGTCGCGGGGAATATTTCCAACGAATGCGTGCGCTCGTAGCGGTGTCCGATGTGACTGTGAGCGACGAGACCCCACCAGAGACGACGTTTCATCACCTCCCGCCTCTTACCCCGCGAGAGAAAGATAGCGATATCCGAAATCTTTGTTAGAAGAGTAGCGCTATATCTCTCCGCTGCAGCGCTCGGTCGTAAAAAATAAAGCGGAAACGACACATAGCTGCATTGCGGTAGGGGAAAAAGGAAAGGCGGCATGGCCGGCAGCCGGGTGCGGATTGAGACGTGCGATGGCGTTGGTGGCGAGCCACCCATGACGGCGTCGCTTTGAGCCGCCGCTCGACTCTACCTGCCCGCTCTACACTTTTTGTTTCGTGCCACTTTTATTACGCTTTCGACAGCGCTCCTCTCGCCGGCGCTTTGCCGCTGACACATTCGAAACTACTTACTCTTTTACAGTCGCCTTTGTTCTGGGATGCGTTCAGTTCAAAGGGGAAAAATTGATCCGTTCTAGCATTTCCACGTACCCGTTTGATGTGTCAACGAGTGTTTTACGAGCGCCGTTCGCTATTTCTGGGCCGATATTTTACTTTATTGACATTACAAAGTCCGTAACGCTAATGTTGATCCGACACTAAGACCTGTCAAACATAACCTCGATGGAAAGGGGCTTGTGTAGCGATCAAATTAAATATGTCAATTTGGGAACCCATATCAACAGCTGCGAGCGACGTCGGGCCCTTTAGAAATATTGCTTATTGTGTCCAAACAAAGATACTAAGTATAACGTATGGGCGGACGACAGAGGTCGTAAATAACCCGGCGGGTTGTAATATATTTGACAGTGCGCGGACATGCGAAACAAAAAACATGTTTATTGCGATACGGACGGTATAGGAGCACGCGGGCCCAGGTTATTCTGTAAATTGGGGACGAAGGCATTTTAGTGTTTGTTTAGGGGCGGGTGCTTCTTGTTAGTATAGCAGCTAGACTCTACCTTGTGTCTATATTAACGTACTAAGTTGTTTTAAGGTTTATTATATACTATTTTTTAAAGTCAACTTTTAATACAAATATTAATTTATAGTACTACATAACTAAAACCTATGACTTACATTTTTTATTTATGACTCTACAATTACATATTTAAATTGTATAAGGTATATAATTTATACCTTGCAATAAATCTATGCCGTCATTTTTAAGTTGGCGTTTTAATTATCTAGTATATTAATTTTAAGTAATTAAAAACAATTTATAAATCAAGATAGCCGTCATAAGTGTAAAAATTTGATAAATTACTTTCTTTCACGGTAATTATAATATTTATTTGGATACGGTTACTTGCATTTTACATATTTCTAATTTTCTACCCAATATCCGTTCCATAAAGATAAAGATAAAGATAAAGATATTTTATTTGTATTAACTACTCCATATTAACTACTCCTACCTACTGCTACTCATATAAACGCGAAGCTTTGTATAGATTTTTGTTACTATTTCGCATAAAAATACTAAATAGATTTTAATGAAACTTTACAATAATATACCATTTTTTTTTTTTTTTTTTTTTTTTTCGGTTGGATCTATGCTAATGGTCCTAGTGACCGTTATGCGTCATCGGAAATGGGGTGATCCGGTTGGATCATCCTATGACGTTAAAAATTTGGGGGGTTGCCCCCCGCCATGTTCATGGCGTCGGGTTTGTACCTAACTTGGTAAGCTACGGTCGACTGGTTTGGAACGGGTGACGTTAGAAACCTATCGTGAGGGCAATAATATACCATATATGTCAGAATAATACATAGGATATTATATCTTTAATTCATCCCTGTACTCCCACGGGAATGGAAAGTACTCGAGTGAAACCGCCATACTAAATATGATTTGGTTTCCGTTTGTCTGTACATCATTATACGTTTTTGTCGTCTCTACCGAATACCATCCCTAATGCGTTTTATCTAGCAGATAGCGGCTCGATAATGCGCTTATCTTAATCGATTTATAGGCTTGTTGGTGATCCGTGATTAGATTTATTTTATGTTTATTTTGATATAAGTCAATATCGTTCGTTTGTAGAACACACAAAGTCGTACAAGTACGTTTTACTGCGAGTTAAAGTACAGAAGAGAGAAAAAGTTTTTGATTTGAAACTCTCTAGCTCTTTATTTAAGAGCTTTGCTCTTGTCGGTGGAGTATTCGCCACTCACTTCTCTTCTCTGCCAACACCTTCACCTCCTGATACGACATAACCTGTACTTTCTCCTTTATTTGTTCCACATAAGACCGTCTCGGTCTACCTTTTCCTCTTTTTTCCTCAATCTTTCCTTCGATGATATTAAAAAAAAAACGGGTCATATCGTATCAGGTGACCAATCATACTTACTCTTCGGTTCTCTATAGTTTGAAACTCTACCTATCAATATATATTTTTTCGGTTGGAGCTATGCTAATGGCCCTCATGCTTCATCGGCAGTGGGGTGAGCGGGTTGGTTTCACCCTGTGATATAATTCTGTCAATTACAAAAGTAATTATGAATCAATTCAACAACGACAAGAATACCGCAATGACTTACACTACCGATTGAGCTTAAAAGCCGCTTGACTTTAAGTATAGTCATTTCGAAAAAAAAACCGCAATGTCCAATCACGAAATAATTATAACTCCAGAACATAGGGGCCCGAAGTATTGACGCGACTGTAATATTATAATGGCCTCAAATGCAATATCCAAACCCAATTACACGTCAGTGTTGTAATTTATTCGTGTGTAAACATCTAATTATTGCCGGCAACGATATGGCAAAAAGTTCCGAAAGGACCTTTTTTTTTGGGATCTATTTCTGTTTGCGGTGGATGTATGGTTACATGTAGATGAATAATCTTTGTCATGGGTCATTCGAGTGTGAACCCGGGATAGATAATAGTAATTTGAAAGGGTCTCCATATAGAATCATTTGATGAACTGTGATTGGATGGTTTTTAATCTTATTATCGTTTAAATTTCTTTAGGTATAAATTATTTCAAAAAAAATTGCTAATGTCTACTCAGAAACTAACAATGGTGGTCCAGTGAGTATGGGCTCATCCCCTTAAGCAAAAGTCTGGTTTCGTTCCTGACCCCCGGTGAAGGAAAACATCATGAGGAAAGATGCATGCCTGATGAGATTAACAGTATTTTAAGGTGTGTGAAGTTGACCAAGCCCTCCTAGCTTGATTTCGAGGAGAGTCCCGTGACCAGCAGTGGGACATAAATATGGGTTGAAATACTATTTTCGAAAGTACTTTATTATAAATGTCATTATTATCATAAGAATGTACCTACTTGTCATTAATTACAAATTAAATAGAAAGTTCTCTTGTGAATAGATCAAATCTCAATGTGAGCCCGGATCAGATATGCAAAATGTGTGATTGTACTGGCTGTTGTGTTATATTAGGTTTGATAAGCAGTGGTGCGCTTAATGGGGCGCCCGTCAGGATGGGTGCAACCACTCTGATTACTTCTTCCGCCACATGACTTTGTTGGGTCTTTGATGTTTAGAAATAGGGTGGGCAATATAGGCGTTGGACTCTCAGATACATTCAGATATATACGCAGGCTATACATGAATAATGGAAATGTAAAGGATGGGATATAAGGCCGGCTATAACATTAGTATCTTGTCAAAAAGAAAGAGGCAGTGCCATGCTGCTTTGCACCCGAATCGGACACGAACACCTCTCGTTCACATGATATCGGCGTAAAGTGGCAGTTGTGCTGTTGCGTTTCGTGCGGTTTTACGATTATTAAAGATTAAAGTGCAAAAATATTTTATATTTTATTCCTGTGATATTTTAATTAAAAACATCACCGCCAAAATATAAAGTATGTCACATACTACATTTTCTAGCTTATTGAGATGACTGTACGAATTAGCTTTAATTAGCGAAACGAAGATGTCAAAGACATTATTTTAGGGTCGGTATTTAACATAATATTATCTAATTTGACAACCGATATCTTAATATTTAATTGGAAGGAGATAAAATATTGAAATGACACATTGCCCAAGATCGATAAATAGATTTAGCGATGCAGCGAATGTTAATCTATTTATTATTTATTAATTCGTATATTATTTCATTATTCGTTGCCAATAATTTAATGAAGCTAGCAAATATTATAATAAAACTAACGAACTTATGAGCTCACTATTTTATTGCGTATTTTACATTGCTGAATGCCGTGTGCTGATATTTAGGCTACTTTATGATAAAATATAATATGATCGCACGACTTGGTGAGAATAAAAAAAAATTCTAAAAACTTAAAAAATTCTCTCTTACCTCTTCCTTAGACTAAGGTGAATATTTTGGTGTATTTCCATTTGTCATTATTATTATCAATATTCTCTACATTTTACAACACTGAGATAATAGGATAGGATGTTAGAATATCCCAACGCTCAATCACAGGGTAAGGAGAAATAGAACGCCATTGTTAGGAGCGGATGCGGCGAGATCAAAGCCGCCGCTTCCAAATTGCTGTTTACAGATAAAAAATTGACGACAACGAACACATTGCTGTAGAAAACTTTACAAGAAATATTACGGCTGAACGTAAAGATGATTTGTGTGAGTTAAGTAAGGTCTTTTATATATTGGGTTTAAAGCTGTTACAAAGTTGAGGCGAAACTAACAATAATTCTAATACATTCATAGAAAAGACAAATAATAATTGACTTCGCGAAAATTGAAAAACACGTTAAATATCCTGTTTTAAATAGTTTCAAAAAGGCATTTCAAACATTTAGAGAGAAAGTAACAAAATTTTTCAAGTCTACTTTTTATATTGTTGCGATCGAAAAAAAATTTTAGTGTTAAAATAGGTTATGAAATATTTAATTAATATATTGCAAAATATCAAACTTATGTTCGTTAAAAGCGATAGTGGCTTTATTGAAAACAGTCTTTATTTTATTCATGGATAAAGTAGATTTAATAATAACATTCATAATCCTTACTATATAAAAGTAGGAATGTTTGTTACTAAACTCTTCAAACTACCTTCATCATCATGAAGCTCTCAATGAAATTTTTTTGCTAACTCGGGTGAAGCAGCGGGCAAGAGCTAGTAATATTTTAAAAATACGTGAAATGATCACCATATCCATATCTCACTTTCGAGCCTGTAGGTACCTAGTCGTTGGTGTGTTGGAAATAAACTAGGTGGTATTTTCGTTGTGAGTGTATTAGTTGTTCAAATAATGATCTTAATAGGCCAGCTATATTTGATTGTAGCATTAGCGCCTTTTTTAAGCATAGAAAGTGGTATCTAAATGTTAAGTGTGCCGACAAATTTACTGTACAGTCCACGACGTATCTCCTTTTAAATTTTTGTTTCTTCATCATCAATACAAGAATTGGCTTGTTCACTTGTATTGTCATTATGATATTAGATATATTCAACAGCCAACGCAGTAACTAAAGACATTTATATCTATCCGAGTACTCTCAATTAAACTTGACTCTGTTCCCCGGCGGCCAAAGTCAATTCCAACTAAACATGGAAGCCTTACGGAATGAAGACGCTACTATAATCTGGCATCAGTTGTGGTTAATACTGTCAAAGTTAATATTAAACATAAACTGTTATTTCGTAGTAATTTAGATTTTAAATCAAAAATAATTGATTCACACCGTTTCCCCGCATGCTAAATCTAAAATATTGGCAATCTGTCAAAATTAATTCGAATAATTTCACCGACTGTACCTAGTTTCGATCCCAGCAGAAATATTAGCTTAACACAAAAACCAATAGTGACTCATAAACATCCAACAGACCTCCCAGTTTTAACTCAATAGCACCGCTCGTAAAAAATCCCTAGCACCCCCTAAATACATTTGTTTTATAACAGTGTAAAATTGTCCTTTTGTCTAGACTCTTTTACTTCAAGCCGCACTGGTTTATTGAGTGGTCCTTGGTCTGACAGTATAATGGCGCTGCAGACAGAGAAATCGTTGCTTATTGTTTAACCTGAAATTGATGTCAAAATATAAGCAAGTATAGTCTGTTTTAATCGTTTCTATTGCTGTATAGCTTATTACAGATTACATCTTATCTCTTATTATCGAAATTGAATATTTATTTCTTCTATAACTAACAAGAATAGACTATTACTTTTAGGGCTTGTTTCACATATCTATCGGCAAAATATTTGACAGATACTTGACAGATACTCCATACGCTATCTGTCAAATATGTTGCCGATAGCCTATTGGGAACTTATCTGGAGATTGTGAAACAGGCCCTTAACTGTTAATGGCAACAATTCATGGATGAAGTAAATCTGGATATCTATTAATGTTGGACGGATTTATCTGTAATGTATATATTCAGTCAAAAGTCATGTTAAGTTGTTGTCTTGGCGATTTGTTCTACTTTGATTCCGATAATATCAAATAAATTGTAGGATATTGCTTAGATGGATATTAAATGTCAAATCATATACATTTCACTTTTCTGCATGAATATTGCTTGAATCATTAACAAAATTAAGGTTTTTTTTGGAAAAATACCTACTTATATTACTCTTACAATATTTGATTGCAACACTTTATCGACGAAGAAATCTTCGTCCTTCTATATGTATATGGCACATTTAACACCAACAAATATATTAATTACATTTAAATTAGATTTTCCTTTAAAAAGGCGCCACTGTAAATTATTGTGAAAATATTTTTCTAGGTGACGTAATAGGATTCACAAGAAGCCGTCTGACAAAATTTAACGTGTAAAAACCAGGGCTCGGTACTAGAGCAATAAATAACAGGTGAGGCGAAATAAATATCTCTGGAGTTGTATCAGTATTTATGGTCGCAATAAACAAGCCGTGCTTTTGTGAAACACCGCCCGTTGTAAATAATTTCACTGTGAACCATTCGCCTTGTAACACTTGTTTGTGGGGCCACGAGACGGGCTTGGATTACAGCGGTTGAAAATTATACATCAGATAGTTCTAGTGGTGCATGATAATTATACCTGTGGTGTTAAACATTTTTAAATTATTTATTTATAAAAACATTTAAATATTACTTAAGTTGAATCATTTCAGCTTTGTAAAATATGTATCATAAATTTATTCCTTAAAATAATGTTTGTAACAACAATACTAGCTTATTAAATAAAAAAGATACTGATATGATTTGTAAATTTGTGATTTTAAATAAGCTAATAGGGATAACTTAAATTTATAATTCTATGATTATAATAAAATGAAATCATTAGTAAAATATATTAAGTAAGTATATATTATTGCTTATGAAATAATAACCTAATTCATAGCAATATTAATTTATTTCGTTAAACTTTTACTAATAAAAATTAAACTTCGTTATTATATATACCTAGCAATACAGGTTCTTGTACTGAGATCTGTGGGACGCCATTGTCCAAAGCATCATCAACTTAATCCAAACGTAACTTTATCGCTAGTTTGGTGGCTGTAACAGTATCGGTAAAATTCAAAAGTTATGAAAACAATAGTAAATGGCTCACACTGAGTGACAATTGTTTATTTTTTGTAATAATAAACGAACGAATGAAACATTAAGACATGACAATGGCATCACTATTTTTATGACACTTTGCAATATTTTATTATTGCGGAATGGTTTAATTATTTGGCAAAAATGTGTTCTACGTCAAAATTTTGTTTTAACGCCATGCCATCTGAGGAAAACTTTCTTTTTTGGCATTTATGATTAAAAATACCAGAAACGTGGTAAAAGTTACCACGTTACTGATATTATTTACCATTTGTTAGAAAGCATACAGTGTACGAGTATATTATTATAGATACATTTGAATATAAAATGTAGTTATTCCTCCAGTCACCAGGGTATAATATGTTATGTAATATATATAATTCAATTTAAGAATTAAAGTGAGTGTTGTTGATGGTTAGTTGTTGTTTCTTAATAAAGTCAAAAGGTAAAATAGATAAAATTATAATATGTATGAGATATTAATTTATATCAGGTATATAAATTTTTACGAACTTTCTGTTTGTGCGTCGAATATTCGACGGAAATAATTATTATCAAAATGGAATCAACAAAAATAGAATTCAGTTTTTTTAAGTTTGTTAGAAAAAAAATCTTATTTATTTTAAATATAGAAATACGTATACTTTTAAGAATATAAAAAATAAACATAATATTATATAATATATTATTTAACATTCAAAGCTACAACAGTAAAATAAATATTGTTACCAAAAAAATATTATTCCAAATTGTTCAGGAGACAATTCTCATAATATATTTGTTTGTTTTGTTTTCTTGTGAATATGTTTACAATTCTATACCACAAATATGGCCAGCATTAACAATATTTTCAATCCTTTATAACAATGTCATATCAAACCAGTTCCGAGCTAAATAAAACATCATTGCGGTGTTCACTATAAAAATAAATTTGTTAATCTTTAAGTCACAATAAAGCTTTTCACGTTTTATTTATTCGTCTCACACAATAAAACATATGAAATATGTTATATGAATAAACTTATCATAACAATAAAAACCAGAAGCTCTTAAATAGAGCTCGTAAACGGACGTCAAACATTAAATAAGCACGTTAGACATCTATGAATTTGTCTAGTTGGTATAACACACGCTCTGTGCACCAATGACCTTTACCTCCTCAATAATAAGGACCATTTCTTGCCATCATCACTGTGTGAACGTTTCGTTAAATTTGGTTTGTAGTTGGTGATATTTATACCAAACACGGACCCCTAGCTTGCATGTGTTTTCTAAAAAATGTAATTTTATCTCTCCACTGGCAACCCTTTTAAATATTTTTTGTTCAGAGTTCAGACATTTATGTTATTGACGTTAATATAAATCCCAAGACATTATCTAAATAGTGGTGTATTTTTTAGGTTTAGATAACATATGTCACCAGTATAGTCGGGTGTTTATTTTTGGGATATTATTAAAGGTTTCTTTTTAGTTGGCCTCAATAAATCAACGCACGTGATGGCATCTATTTGTGAGGGGCTTGCGATCAATTTGTAAGTTTATTTTTTGCTTTTCGTTATTTTATTGCCTTTGAATCTTACAATATTCAACTAGCGTAAGCTGCTGTTTAAGTTACTAGTTACTGCTAGTAGTTTTCCTTTCTCTACTGGTTTGTATACCTCTCAACTATTACAGATTTTAAACTCCATAAAAGCTGATGATCATCAATTAACTCTGTAATGAAGTCCTGTGTTTTCACATAATGACTTCAGACAACTCCTGACTTCAGACAACTCCTGGTTAATAGCAGCAATTGTTTGAGTTTGTTTCGCCGGTTCTTCTCAGTGGACTTGCTTTGGAACCGGTGGTAGACTCATTTGACGTTCAAAAAGATACTTTGATGGTACTATTTTGAATAAAAAATTTGACTTTGACTTTGTAACTACTAGATCCTATATCCTGCCACTAGCTTTCTATCGAGCAGCTGTGTTCCATTCCCCAAAGTTATCCCACATTAATTCAATATAAAACATGAATATATTATCACTCTAAATGATCTCCTTTGAATGTCAACATGGAGCTAACGTAACCATGATTATTATTATCCCAGTATTATATTACTTAAGGCGTACCCTTATAAATTCTGTCCCATAAAAATAGCGATGAATATGATCCGTCCTTTTATTGGCAGGGATAGAATTTAAAAGCTTAAATAATATGCTCCGAACGGATTATCTTTATCTCCTATATAATAAAAGCTGTTTTTGGTTAGCTTGTTTGTTGTAATGCTTAATTTTGTAATGTCATAATTTATATTCTAGCGATGTTTTAGTGACCTAAAATAATGGTTTGAGATTATTTTATTATATTTTAACGTGGGGTTTTATTGGTTAATATTTAACTTTTCAGGGCCTTTATTGCAGTTTAATCAGACTTTGATATTGCCGAGTGCCGACGTTTCAGACGCCAGGGTGTCGGAATATTTGTCCTCCGGAAAAACTGTTTTCATTATTTAATATGTTAGTCATTCATTAACATTTATAAAATATCTGATGCGTTGCCCGTAATAAAACATTTGATAGGTACCTATACAGTAATTTATAATCCATATTCTTCACTAATTTTGTCATCATTACATTTTGTGACTGTAATATGGTCCTTCGTGGTAAATGATTTACCATATTATGTACCTTTATCTTTGCAATACCAGTCGTTCTAGCATGCGCGCCACCACTAAACTTCGCCGACCCCCTTTCCTCGTATGTCTACAAGAGCTAGCATGCGTGCACGCGATACTTTTCTCGTTATGTTGATAGAAGAGATAACAGAACATAACTATTCGATTTTAGTTGTCTCTCATAGTGGGCATGCTAGAGTTATCAAGAAAATATTCAAGAAATAAGAGGAGATAATGTGTACATAACACATTATCTCCTCTCTCTCTCTTCAAGAGATATCTCGTTGTACATGACCTAGCATGGCTCGAATGAAAATCAAAATTATTTTATTATTTACTTAATTTGTTTAGGGCCTGTTTCACAATCTCCAGATAAGTGCCGAATAGGCTATCGGCAACATGTTTGACAGATAGAGTATGGAGTATCTGTCAAATATGTTGCCGATAGCCTATTTAGTCGGCACTTATCTGGAGATTGTGAAACAGGCCCTTATTGTATTACAAATAGCTTTCTTGCTGATTATTCGTGTATAATGTACTTTTAATCATAAAATATCTTTTTATTTCAGACGTGTTAATGCTTTCCATAAATAATAAAAAAATACAAGAGCGTATGGATGTTTATCAACGGAAGAAGGCAATTCCTCAGTACAGAACGAAACCCTATTCCTTATTTACACTTCATAAAACGTTATCGCTTCAAAAACGCTGATGTAATATAAAATATAGATGTAACTAAAAATAAAATGTAGTGCTATTGTTATACTACGAGGGACGTGCTTTTAATGATTCATTCATTCATTCATTCATTGGCCTTTAACATCTTTGAAAGATGATTTATTATTATTATATTAGAGAGATAACTTAAAAAATGTTTGTAAAATTTTACCACAGTTACATTTAATTAAAATTGTGAAACGTTAGATGCCCTTTTAATTAAATATTTCATAAAGCGAAAGTAACAAAAGAACACAAATAGCTAGCACAAAGCGAGTTATAATTTCTACGTAGTAATAATAGTGAAAAGCTAATGAGTATTTAATATGAAAGTTATTGAACCAAAAATTACCTCTACCGACGTAAGCGTTTTATTTTGTCTCTTGTAGTTTTTATATTATATCGTTAGCTCGAAACACACGTAGGCATAATACGAGGGAACAAACATTCAAATAACACTGAACAAAGGCAAATATATTAATCACATCAAGGCAATTAAATATTTTTATCTAAATAAGTTAAAGCAAATATGTTCTGTGACAGCGGTGTTGGCTCTTGGATAATATACAAATATTTTCTCATACGTGTTAACATGTCGAAATTTATGGCCATATGAATCCATTATAACTGACAAGGACATTCGTAATTATAAAACGTGTAAAACACCTGATGCATGCTACACTGGTGTTGTTATTTATGAATGGGACAAGGTTTATGAAGAAAAAGAAGCAATGGTGATGAAACGCATTGAAGCCATTGAAAGGTACAATAAAGAAAGCGGCGAAAACGTGCGAAACGTGTTTTGGCATTAATTATTATTTGTGACAATTCAAGGCCTAGCAGATGAAGTGTTAGAATGAAAGGATGTACTAGTAGAATATTTTATTGTGATGAATTGTGATATTTATATAATATAATACCACAGAACAAAATATATTGTTAAGAATTTTATTATAATATGTATTAACACTGCTGAACATAGGCCTCCCTCAATGAACGCCAAGACGATCGATCCCTTGCTACTCGCATCCAACATAGACCTGCCACTGCGCGGAGATCGCCTTGAAGATGTTTAGCAGTGGACGGATAAAGGCTGATGATCATGATGATGTATATATACATCTAATAGATTTTTTTATCAGCAGTGATTATAAAATTCATCATTTTACAGTGATTTATTTAACAAGTTTTGCAGAAAGCTGATTGTTTATTAAATATACATATCATAATTTGTCATAGTTATTAATGAGAAACAATTTTCTTGTCTAATATTTCACAGATTTACAGTTTTAGCACGATCAACATAATTTAATAAGCAAGTATTACACAATCTATTTAGATAATTTAAATTGAATTATTAATCGTTTATATTAAAAACCAAAGTCTGGCTTTAAGGAAACCAAACCTGAGTAACGACAATATTCTTTTATCGTTAGGTGCCAAATAAGGTGCCAAGTCAAGTCAATAAGTATAATATTAAAAATATTTACTACAGGAATGAAAAAAAAAAACTTTTAAGGAATAATATAATATATATATTTACAGACACATTTCTTTTCATAAAAAGTTACAATATTTTCCCATTGTTTGCACTGAAAATATTAAATGAAGACAAAATACTACAATTACATTAATAACAAATAAAGTTTGTGACAATCGCCTCTATCACTGTCAGTACTCAGTATAATAGTAGAAGACAAATATATTTGTATTTATAGTGTGATATTTCAAAGGGCATAATGAACATGTAAATATCAAGCATGCAATGCAGACATGGTTTTTATATCGTACATTCCTTCGCGTTGTGCCATAAAGTTATGGAAAAGTGGATTCCATGATTGGCATATAAGGGCTATCTAAAGAACATGTTAACATACCTAATAAGTACCCGTCAAATGTGCAAAAGAAGAAGTAGGTTAAAAATATACAGTAATGTCATTTAAACATGAATAAATTATTTTATTATCGAATATGAAATGTAGAAGTCCAATGAAAGAAACTTCCTAATAAGGTATTCTTAAAAAAAAAGGTGTGTGTGCGATTCACACACGATAGAAGTGAAACACATTAAATGCTCAAATACAAGCAAGTATTAAACAGTATGCAATATACATACACACCGACATTTGCTCTCTCGCTCTTTTGTATTTGTGTCTCTTACCTGTCGTTTTTCCGTTGCATCCGGTTTGAAATCACAACGATTTTAAAGAAGTTTCAAAAAGAAAAATATACTTATGTTAATCATATAAATTGTAACATATAAACTAAAAACGACATTAAATGCTAATTCGATCAAAACAAAATAAGAAATGAAAATTTAAAAGAAGATAAACATAAACAAGGCTTAACGGAACTCACGAATTTATGTTCCAATGTATACTTTTAACGTTTTAAAAATTGAATAACATGTTTTATCCCTCCCTATACCCTATTTATTTCTGTAGGAACATAAATTTAAATAAACACATTCGCGACAGAGACGAGAGTCAAAGTGAAATTACCGAAGCTCTCAGATCCGTGTGCATGAAAAATTCATTCAAAACAAAACAAGAGGGAGAGGAGAATAATAATTTGAATAAATATCAAGGAGTACAGTGACGTGACAAAAGCGGGCCCAGCCAGGCGTGTTTATGTGTTGTGATGGCGTAATTTGCCAGTAAAAGTTCGCGGGGAACGCGTAATGTGAGATGACGTCTTCGCACACGCAAAAAATGTTATTAAGTTTTTAAGGACACGACGTACGAGATGTGTGACATTCTGACGTTTTCCTCGTACAAAATTCATTCCATCTCAGTAAAGATTATCGCCAAAGAGATAATTCCACGGTGGATATTGTTCTTACATGATTACTATTCCATTCACATGATTCCAAAGAACGCAGTTTATAAGCCACACATCCCTTCTTAGAAGGTCCACATAAAGGGGTGCTAAGTGTTCTCGCAAACACAAAAATAATAACAAAATCCCAGTGTATTTTGACAACATAATACTCGATGGACACAAAAGCCGTCACGTCACGAGCAATCGGTTTCGCTTCCCCGCTGCCCTTTGAGTAGGGTCCTAAACAGGTTTTGCAAATAATTTATTAAAAACTTTTTGTCCCCGATCCGGCAGTTGGTTTGCTGCTACCGTTTGACAGGATCAGCGTTGAAAGATTTCTTGCAGATTATAATTGACAAGATCTTTGTTGATTTTTAACAATGGATTTTAATATAAATTGACGTATTGTGTTGCCCGCCAGATTAGCCAGAACGGTTGAGTACATTTCATGAGCAAATAATACGCCTATGGGAAATACATAATTGAATCCGACGCTTAGTGAGTAACAATGTGAATTTCTTGTTCCATTTATTTCAAAGCGATTCCTGAAGCTAGGAGTTTAAATAGATCCTTATACTTATTTTATGTTTTGTAACCTTCGATTAGGTACAGATTTACTTATTATCTTTGTTACTTTATTTTTAAGAAGAATATTGATTTTCCTAGAATTCATAATCTCATTATTAATTTTTTATAGGTAAACGATGTAATAAATGAGCGACAATGGTCCAGTGGTGGATGGACACGGCCTATTATGGGAGAGGTTCCGGGTTCGATCCTGATCCCCTCCGTGTGTGCCTTGAAATGGGTTTTTCTAAAATTTCTAAGTGCACCCCAAACACGAGACCATCGCTCGCTCACCGGTGAAGGAAAACATCGTGAGAAAACCTGCATGCCTGATGAGATTGAAAGTCTTTGAACCCCGTGCCCTGTAGTGGGACATAAAAGGTTGATACTTAATCGATGTAATAATCTTATGCTATTTGAAATATTTTTTGTAAATATTAATTATTAAGCTCGTATTTCTTATAAATAAGTAAAAACTATACACATCAACTATAGTCAATAGATAGATCAATAAATTGTCAACGTCATCTTTCTATTATGAACTTGTGAACGTCTAACGGTCTTCTTGTAAGGAAAATGTATCGACATAATATATTAACATTATTCATAAGTTATCACGATTTTGTGAAGCTGCAAGTGAACGGTGATTGGCAGATCGTATACAAATCAATCCACCTGCTACAGACGAGCACAATTAGAACCCGTCGACGTCGAAGAATAATTATGTGTATCAGTCAACGTCGCACATAACATCATGTTTAATTTAACCTTTAGTACACGACAACAAGATAAATGCGCATTTTACAGATTAGGTAAATAGTCTGTCTTCACTTTTGATGTGTTATTTTTAACACGTTTTTATTACCTTCATGCAAACCTAAGTTCACCCTCAATAAATATCGTTTAATTTTAGCTGATTTTGTTAGGTTAATGTCGTTGTTGAGTTACAGCCGAATGGAGCCCGCACACATGAGACACCGGTCTAGAGAGACAGATATGCTGTTGGGTTTCAGTGGTTTGTAAATTTCCTGTATTGTCCTGATTTTCCCTACGCAGATACATCGGTAGTCACCATAAGGCTCCAATGGCTCATTTTCTTACATGTTATGGAAATAGAAGAGTATGTATTGCTAATAAATTATACATGCTATATGACAGGTGTGCGACAAAGCTCCTCTGAATTGTCACCGTCATCATTATCACTATCATCATAATCATCAACATCATCACCACCACTACCATAATCATCAGCATCATCATCATCATAATCATCATCAGCCTTTATCCTTTCACTGTTGAACGCCTACCTCAATGAATGAATAGAACACAGACCGGCAACTGAGACGACACGGAGCTCGTCTTCCCACCTGGTTTCTATACCTATAGCTACAACAAATCCCCAATGAAAGAAACTAGCAGGATCCACGCAGGTCACGAATGATTGTATACAGATTGGGATACGAGATATAAGACCTGGATTAGTAATGAAAACAGCTTTCAGGTTTTATTCATTTTTCTTTTGGTTTAAGGTTTAGAAGATTTAATTAGATATGTAATAGTTTCTAGAAATGTTTGTGTCGCATTCAACAATCACTCCAGCGCTCAACGAGAAATATCGTCTAATTAAAATTTTCACACCCCTCATAAATAAGGATAAGCAAAACTGGCAATAATAAATTGAACGGTACGCATCATTAAACAACTTATTCCTCCGGTCGTTAGTGAAGATGTCGACGTATTTATTATTGCGGGCCCAGACGGGAGATTTACCATTCACAACCCGACGTTTCCTTTGAATCATGACAGTGACAATGAAATCGATCCAGTGTCCGCCCACCCAGGCTGTTTGACACTTTCTTAGAACATTCGTTAAGCGTGGATCAGCCGTCTGCTGTGTGGTTCCATTAATTCCCTTTTGTCTATGCATTTATTATTGACAAAAGACTTTGAGTTTCGGTCTTCAATGTAAACATTTTTTTTTTTCGTTAAACCATCACAATTCTGGTATGATGATATTTTCGATTTACATATTTGTTACATCAAATATTGATTTTTCCTTTATTTATAAGTTCATATTTAATTTAAATGTAAACATTTATTAACCATATGAGATGGCTTAGTAAATCTTTCCATGGAATTTATAAGTAGGTATGATAGGGATTATGCAAGAATGAAAAAATCTACAAAAGAAAATTAAAGTTACCAAGACGGATATGTTTATAAGCTAAATGGTGCTCTACATATAATGTTGAGCTACAACTCCAGCTTAGAAGCTCCTTTGGAAGCTAAATTAAGTTTATACTAGATATTTCTACGTGTAAACTTATTAAAATTATCTCAACAATGTAAATGTTCAATGATAGGCATTTTAAATAACATACAACAATGAAACTGAATTCTTTGGATATTTGCAAATTAAAAACCTCCGTGATTCAAATTCCACAAGTGTAATATAATAGAAAATTATCATTGAATACATATTTTTTACTCATTCTATAGATTGGAATTTCCAGTTTCCAATAATAATACCAACGAATAGTTGTAAGAAACCTTTTTATTACTAAGCGGGTATCTCCGTCCAATTAACTTTTTGCTGATGTAAATTAATTTAATTGAATAAGGCTATACATAGTGCTATAAATTGATTACCATCTACACATCTCTTAGCTACTCTTTCAAAATCATTTTAAAGATGAATCACTTCTTTTTATTGATACTTTAAATAACATATAATATTAGGATGATGTTGATGATTATGATGGATTTAATATATGCTTTTGTTGCTTATTGGTTCATACTTTATATTAATGCAATCACAGATTTACAAGTTTATAAATCTGTGAATGCAATATTGTGCAAGATTTTTATGAAATAAACTTCGACGACAAAAAAATATTATTCTCATAACTTATTTTAGGAATATATTTTCACACAAAGACTTAACATCTTATGTCATAGGATGAACACATAAATAAGGTGCCGTTACTTTTGTCCATGGACGACGCTGACCGTAATGTGATCTGCTCGCATGTCTCTACTCTCCATATAACTATAGTAAAATATTACTATTTTTATTGCTTGAACTCTAGTTTTACTTTGATACAGAGAATTCACTTCTACAATCAAAATGTTTCAGAATTGAGTAAGATATATTTTTTTTATAAGAATGTAAGTTAGTTAACGGTCACCTTATATAACTTGTTCTACCTAAAAGTCTTCATTGGTCTGGAATACGTCATAGAGTAATATTGGGTCTTTCGCTAATCAAATAAATTCATAAAATAAATTAGTTGTTAATATAAATCAAATTAAATCTCAATAGGCTTTCCAATTACCCAAAAGAACCTCGTTGGTGAATATAAATTCGCAGGCTGCAACTGTCAGCGTGCATACAAGGGCCCGAGTGACATACACAATGAATCGCAGTGATGGACGCGCGGTAAAAACATAAGTACGTGCCCCGACAGCCTGAGTTATTGCTTCTTAACATCCCGCGCACGTTGGACCTCCATTGAATGTGCCAATTGGTTATGGTGGTCGATGGTATGCTGGTACACGTAGATCGCTGATAGACCACTAGATGGATGAGGTACCTCGCTCGACCCTCTGCATTGATATTACTTTAAATGGATGACCAGATTGATAACAATTTTCCGTGCTAGTAGATGACGCCGTTCAATTGTTTCCTTGGCACAGCTAACTTGCATATTCTTTCTGCGAAATAGCTATATTGTGTTCTAGGAAACATATTGGAAAGGCGTGGACATTTTATTGATATCGAAATACATTCCTGTAAAATTGAAAGGAAAGCCTTTTGTAAAGAGGTAGTGCCATGCTACTTTGCAGCCGCATTGGGCTGGCGCGACAGGGGTGGTACCTCTCGCTCACATAATACCGGCGTAAAGTGACAGTTATGCTGTCGCGTTCAGTGTGGTTTGTGAGTTTCCGGTTGCCCATTGGGAGGGCAACGCATCTGCATAACCTTTGGTTGTGTGGATGTTTTTGGGTGTCGATAGTCGCCAAAAGGCTTCGACTGTTCAAACGAATTTGTTTTTTTTTATAGTATAGGAGGGCATAATATTTTGCTCTCCAAAAAAAATAAGTGACTTCAATAAAGCCTTGATTTTTAGAACAGTTTTATTAACCATCTGGTAGTTTACACATTGACTTATACTAATCAAAGATTATTTTACACATATTCCGTTCATCGTCATTATTATTATTCGTCTACTACTGAACCCTCAATGAACGACAAGATGATTGATCTCTTGCCTCTGGCAAGCAACACGTTGCGTTGTTTCAATTTCGTTCCGTTCAGAAATGCCAAAGCTATGAGTACAATCGTTCTAGAGAGGCAATTTTTAAGATTCAGCCCACGACTCTCCTTATGGGAGTGGTGACAGGCATAGTGATTTGCGCCACTCTCAAATATTTGATTCGACAACCGCTGCTGTCCGAATCTTTATAGTTTTTGCAGCGCTGTGAGTCACAGGAGAATCGAAAGTTGTATCTCTGGAATATTTTTTCATTATTTATATTTATAATTTTGGAGAACATTATTTTATTCCGATATTTATTTTCTTCTTTTCTATTCATAAAATGCTTTGTTATAAATAAATTATCACCTCGTGAGCATCTCTTTAAGTCATTAATGACAGATGGAGACGGCCGTTGGAGTCAGAATTTGGGCGGAGTACAGAAAATATTTCTATACAACATAGTTTTGACTAAATTGATTAAACAATAATAGTAATAGCTGCACATAATTTGTTAATTACATCGCCACATCATCACAATCTCACATTTTTCAAGTATGAAAAAGCGGAAAAAAGTGTGCTATCCCACATACACGCTCACAGTAATTAAGCTAGTATTAGTTTTCCTTATTTTAAAGTATCATCATCATAATCACCAGCCGTCCACTGCTGAACATATAACTCTCACAATGAACGCCAAGACGAGCGATCCAAGACTTTTAAAGTATGCACAAAACAAATTGCAATACTATTCTATAGTTGAACTCTTTCGGTCTTATTACAAAAAACTAAATAAACCTCTACTCAAACCAGAACTATCAAGACCAGGTTTATCTGTAAAACCATGGTCTAAGCTTGTTTGTATTACAAAACTTGTCTACCTTATTACTAAACACCTATAAACCATGGTCTAAGTAAAAATGGTATTACAAAATGTTGTTTAGCGAAAAACCATGGACTAAATCATGGTTTAACTTTAAACTTCAGCGACCCCTAGTTTAACGAAGGTCTAAATTACTAAATCTGATGTGACAAAGCTTCTCTTTTACGTAATATCATCTTTTCCATTTTGTATTGTTGTTTTAATTCGAAAAGGGATATTAATATGGTAATTTAATTGATATTGCTAGTTACTTGCTTTTTTGTTAATTGTTATGGTTTAATATTTTGACGCGCGAGAATGTTACGTTTCGATACCCGTACTTACTTTAGAAATTAATTCGACTAAATTTAATAAAATGCTTGAACCTAAACCAAGCTAAAATCGTCATAATAACTAAATAATCAAAATAACCAGGTCTCAATATTTTAAATTTTCTTAAACATCACCTAATCATTAGCGTATTATTAAAACTTTTTTGTTTTGGCAAAAGGAACATTTTAATATAATGTTGTCATAGTGACCGAATGACATTTGTATTAAATGATGGTACTAAGAAGACCACGGTTTAAATAAGTTTTGTAATACAAACAAATTTAGACCATGGTTTTGCAGATAAACCACATTTTGTAATATTATTTTCACGTAAACCATGGTTTATATGAGTTTAAACCAGGTTTTTTTAATTAAACCGCTTTTTGTAATAAGGCAGTTTAGGTTCCAATTCAAATCTACATTTGTACAGACACAGGTGTAATGATGTGCATTCAAATCAAAACGTCTTTAATGGATGTATGTAAATTATATTCACATGGTTCGAGATACACTTATTTTTATTTTATTCTAATTAATACCATTTGAAGAGAAAAAGAAGATGTATTGTCTTTGATCGATGGCTATTTATTCTGAGCCATTTAAGGAAAGACAAAGGTCCAATCTGACTATAAACATCAGCTCTCGATCGTCACATGTCACTTTTGGAAGACGATCTACACGGGAGCATTTTTATCCGCAACTAAACACAAGAAAACTGCGCATATTTTTATATACTTATTATACACCGAGACCTGTAATAAGCATTTTTGCAATGTACCACCATCATCGCATTATCATGTCTCTAATACTAGCATTTAATACCTAGATTTAATGAAAAAACAAGTTTAACAGATCTTATATGGTAAAATTATGTCGCTGAACATGCAAAACGCAAATTGAAATAAGAAAAATTAGAGAAATAATAATGATAACCACAACAAGATAATTTATACAAAAGAAATTTCAGAATAGTTCTCTCATTCTTATCAGTTTTTATCCGTTTTTTTTTTTTTTTTTTTTTTTTTTTTTTGATGAGACAGCGGAAATCCTTTACGACCGTACCAGGGCCTGGGTAGGCGCGCTGGCGTGTGTGGGGACTCGCATTTGGGTGCCCTACCCCACTAAAACCGCTACGTGAGCCTTCAGCCGCTATATTTGAGGGACCCGTTCGAGGAATCAGTTTTTATCCGTAAACAGCCAAACCTAACATGCCTCCTTTGATGAACGCTAAGACGACCGATCTCTCGATACTCGCATCCAACACGGGATGGCACGGATATGGTCTTCCAACCTGGCCAATAGTCGACCCTCACTTTGTCTACCTTGAAGTGGTTACCACTTTTGACCCTTGGCTCATTGGTTCTTGTGAGTGTGTATTTTATTATGAATTTCCGAATTCTCAGAAAATCATCATCGTTAAAGAAAATGTGTTTAAACTCAGACGAAGGAAATATAAAAGTATTTTAATGTCTAGCGGACAAATAAAGTTATAAGATTTATTCGATGTCACGTTATCTTATCACCAAAGCAATATAAATTTGAAAAAAATCTTAATAAACGAGCAAATTATTGAAGTTTGCCTAAAATTTGCAATAAAATATAAGAAAGAGATAAAAGAGATTATATTTTCTATTAAAGTGATCGTAAATTTTAATGTTTCGTAACTAAATAACTTAGAGATATTACAAAAATATTAGTACACTTTTTTTCTTTAATTTTTTATTTCTTTAAATCTATTGAGTATAAAAAAATTATCAGTATTATATGTTTCAATAAAAAGCAAGTTACTACTTTAATTTAAAACAATAAAACACTTTTAGCGGCACTATTAATAATTTTATTTCGGAGGCGGAAACGCGATAAAATAAGAAAACGTTATATTCACGCGATTTCTGGGTTGTATTTGGCTCACATCCTACGAAAGTCATTTTGAAATTAAATAAATTTCAAATTTAATCAATAACTCTGTTTGTATTATATATGTTTGTCTATCTATCATAGGAACCTTTTGTATTTAATTCTTCTGTTCTCTCCATGTGTAAACTTTATCTTTAATATATTACTAGCATCTATTCTCGATTACGTGTATTCTTCATTATTTCGAAAAAAAAAGGAATACTATGTGTTAATCCACGAAATACATTTATGCCAATATAATTATGTTTCAATTATTATCCGTTTTTTGTAGATATATCTACTATACTACTCTTGATACCTGAAAAACTTATATTAAAAATACTCGTAACATAAAACCACGCCGTGTGTCCCGCGACTGTCACTGCGAGATGGGTGACGTTGACGGACAGGCGCTGGTGGGATGTGGGGACCGGGGACTGGGTCTGGGCTAGACATGGTAATGACCCTGTTTACCATATAATAAGTCGTATTAACAAAACGGCCGACATTTGAAATTCATCTGGAATTATTTGATGGCTGCTGATGCATTTCGGTGAAAGTTTCGTTTTTAAATCACCCCATTCAGTTGTCTGCTTTGATCTTTTTGCTAAAACATTTGAAAGCTTTATACAGCCAATTAAATTGACCATAATTCAATGTATAACTAATTCGAAAGTATATGTTTTAAGACAGATGTTTTACAAAGGCGTTAACAGATAGGATATGGTCTAGTGACTAGGTTACCTGGCTCTCAGTCGATTCCCGTTCTTGTACTTTACTATTAAACTTTGTAAGAGGTATTTCCAAACCTTTACAGCTGGATTGAGCTGGAACGACTGGTATGGTAACTCTCGCTCACATAATATTGGTGTAGAGTGACAGACATGCGCATTTCGTGTGGTTTGTATTTTGTAAGTTTCCGATGAACTTTAGGGGGGGGCGCCTGTAGGGTAGGGACGGGAGAGGACAACGGATCTTTGGTTGTGTATGTATGATGTCTGTAATCTGTACGGGCGTCGGTAATTACCATGAGGCTCTTACCGCTAGGTTGCCTTAATAACAATATACAGTGTATATTTTATGTTCATATTAATATAACTATAATAGGTATATTAAGAGCGGCACCTACCTGTAATATGAATTTCCTTATCTATTATGTTTTAAACACGGGTAAAATATATTTGATTAGGAATATTTAAATTGTTTTAAAGGTAATTTATATTATCTGTATCATAAATTGTATTAATTTATGGTAATTGATGGTTATAATCATTAACATATTGCGATAAAATTTTATGCATAAATTATTCTTTGCTTTCGATTCAATGCCACTATTTTATTTTACATGCAATAAATTACAATTACAAAAACAACTAGCTAATAGAAAAACCTAAATATCCTATGTAATATTAAGTATAGCTAAGTAGATAATGATTCAAATAACAGAAGGGACATCAATATTGTATCAACATAAATGTTTAATTAACACAATATTTTCACAATCAAAACTCCAAATGATAAGAATAAAAATTGTATAGTATATTGATACTAATAAGAAATACTATAAAATAATGATAATATGCTAAACAACACATCGTCAAACCGAGACAAAAACACTAGACAGAATGGGTATTTTCGCAACCAGACATTCGATAGTGTTAATTTTATATATTTATCATGGATAAAATACGCCCAGCCACAAACCAATGATCATGTTAGGGGGTATAACTATTTGCTATACGTGCCGCCGATGCGAATTCATCATCACCTGTGATTGCCAATCCGCCTGCTCAGCGTGGCAATTATGAGCATATCCCCACAATGACTTACAAGCCAAAGAGACGGCCCCTACTATTCCTGGCTACGGTAGCAGCCTAGGTTACGGTGGGACAGGGGGTGCTAACAATTCCAGGGCTACGAATCACTACCAGGTTCGCGTTGGATGCGAGTAGCGAGGGATCGGTCGTCTTGGCGTTCATTAAGGGAGGCCTATGTTCAGCAGTGGACGGATAAAGGCTGATGATGATGATGATGATGATGATACGTACCTGTTTCCACTATTCATCTGCGAAAGCTTTCAGATCACCTTGTGATGAGACTAGTTTATAATGTGTGTTTTCGTATAAATTTTCAATATATTTCAGAATTTTCAATATTTTTACTTTTATAAAACATAAAAATGTTAAATGTTGGAACCGATTTGATTTATTTAATTAACTATTATGTAGTATTAAATGCTAGTATATTTAAATTTAGCACGTGGAAATATTAATAAAATTTTAAACCGTAAAAGTGGTTTCTTAAAATGAGGAAATATTATCTATCTATTTGACTTTGATGTAGATAATAATGTAAACTAAAGATCTAAAATATAATCTTTATTACTCTCACTCGGATAGAGACAAACATTTTTGTTTAATGCTGCTTTATTACCGAGTGACATGGACTATAATAACATTATCAATCTGCGTGAAGCTATAAATCAACATTTTTTTGCTGTCAAAGACCTCCAAAAAGTGAATCCAGGCAAAAGTAAATCGATGATAACGCGAATAATTTGCCGGCAACTACAGTTGTTTAATAAAAATTTTAGGTTTTTATTTTGATAATATAATATTTTATTTTGATAATATAATTAAATAGCTCAAGTCAGCTTTTATAACATATTTGGTTATCATAATTACTTAAATTGGTAATCAATTACTACATACAAAATTAAATAGGTAGCAATAATTTAAAACATTTAAAATTGTATAATCAACGAAATATGTTATATAAATAAACAGTTTAAATAAATTTGTGGCAATAAATATTTATTACTGTATCATGTTATTCGGAATATATTTTTATTGCTGTGAAATAATTTATAATTGGTACATTAGAGATTTTTATCTATTTGGAAATATTATATTTATGAGTCAGAAATAAATCTAAACACAAAAATGATCAGAATCACAAACGTTTATTTTAAAACCTAGATTTTCAAACTTCCAACTTGACTTTGTCAATTTCTTCCTCTATAACTTAAATCTGACTATCTGATTGATTAACATTTGACATTAATTTTTTGTTAGTTTGTCATTTAATTTAATATAAGTTGCATAGGCAAAGTGGCAGAGGTGCCAACTAGTGGTAAGGAGTCGACGTCGCATGTGGCACCTGTAACCAGGCCAGGCAGCTCCCTACGTGTACATCCTGAGACACAATATTTTAAATCTCGATACTAGTGATAGCACTGCCTCTCTTTTTCTTTCCGAAACACAGTAAGGCAATCCCTGGAGCAGCTGGCAAGATCATGGTACCCATGCAGTTGGAAGCGCGGCGAAGCTTATTCGGTAAGGCGATAAGGGGGCCTAGCCAAAATGCAATTCAGAAAGCGTTAGCAATGTTCAAAAATGATAAAATGTGATGGACCACGTGATTAAGCGCGTCCTTATGTCGATCCCATACCTACATTTTATCATTTTCGAATTTCGCTAGCGCTTTCTTAATGGCATTATGCTCGGCATTAGGCTCGGCCCCAAGGTATTAAAAGTTCATCAACTTGAATTCGACTAGCCTAAAAATATTGTCTACCAATAACAAATAAGAAAAGATTCAGTTCTTCCGCTACCATGGTAGTAAAGCATTCGAGAGTAAAGCATGTAGAAATAATAAACCGCGGTAAAATAGGTTAGTTGATTTATAAATGTGTTCATTATAAAAATATGTCAGAATATTTATATCAGTACCATATATGGGTTTAATTGTATTTCAGTAGAGCCGTTGTACAAAACGTCACACCCTTTTATACATCAATATGGGTAGTCAATATCTGTCCGTGTGTTGATTGGAGATTAGATGTGGTGTGTCAGAAGCGACAAAGATCGACGACAAGGGTATTCACGAGTCTATTATGGCCAGCCCTTTTCAAATCGCACTCACAATAAAACCATTGGAGTGTGAATAGATTTGTAAACTCTTTACGTATTGGTTGAACAGATTAATTATCATGCTCAGAATATTCTGGTTCTTATCCAGTTAGGTACCTATTGAGTCAAGTAAAGCGTAAAGCACAAAGCGAGTTATCTTCTTTAATAATGATTAAGCTTAAATTTAAAAAATCTGGACAAAAGTAGGTACGTTTGGCAATTAGATTTCCGTATTATTTAAATTCATAGTAATTGTATTTATTCCAGATTTAGACAATTTATTTTTAGCGCATAATAAAAAATGCCTGAATTGTCTAAAGCTCGTGCAATATAATCAAAGGTAAATTAGAGGAATAAGAAAACCTTTGTTCTTGTTCCTCAAAATGAATCAAAAATACGTGCATGCGATATGGAAGGTAGATTGAAATTTGTGTTGATTAGTGGTTATTCGCATATTATAACATCATAATACTCTATTTAACATTAATCCCGCAGCATACCTAATAAGATCGAAAGTCATTGAAGGTTTGTGAAGTTCATCAATTCGCATTGGTAAACTACGGCCTCCTCACCGGATTTCGAGGAGACCCGTGACAAGCAGTGGGACATATTATAATACGTGTTATTGCCTTACTTTTACACGTATCAATTGTGTACCTATGTTAATTAAAGCAGTATATAATTAATTCACACATATTTACAACAGGAAGAACGTTATTAATTATAGTACAGATAGCATCATATTTAATGGTGAATATTCAAATACAACATGATCATGATTAAATGTGAATAGAAACTCGTAATAAGTGGATGATACTCAAGTTCTACGATGTTGACCGGCGCCGCAGCAAATGCCAGCGTTGAGATGCCTGGTTGGAAAGAAATGAACGAATATCACCTTTAGCCTCCCGCAATTAGACCGACTGAGGCCGCAGAATGAAGTTTGTAGGGCAGTAAGCGGGGCCGACAGCCGTCAATCAGAAGCTAAAAACCGGTAGCCGCCGAGTCAGACGCTAAAGAATAAAGAAGGTATAGAGAGACATTAATCAAACATTTTTGTGTTGTAAATTACTAATTGAAATTACATGATTTTTTTACGGAATAACATAAAACTTCGTTGAATATGTTACACGTTAAACGTAGTTCTTTCTAGCGAATTAATAACTGCAGAACTATATCTTTATAATTCAATTAGCATAAAGAAATTATAATGTATATAAATAAGCACAAAAAAGTTGAACTTTGCTTAATCTACACCTATTACCTACTAAGATATTTTGGCTCACGAGAAAGATTAAGCACTGTTATTATCTAGACTATCTAACTGGGTATAACTGAAATATCAGGAAAAAAAATTAGATCGAACTAGGTAACTTTTTAGATGTCGGTAAGAAATCATTGACAGTATAATAAATATATTATAACCATATTTTAACGTTGGATTCCGTAAAAGCATAAAATATTTATAATATCTTTCGAGAAACATTTTTCATAAATTCGAAATGGATCGTAAACGTATAAATAGCAAAGCTTTGATTCCATAAAGAGATTATCAAAGGACCATAATTCAATTAAACTTCGTGATTCGCCCTTCGAGATTACAAGTATTCACAAGTAGTACCACGCGTACGTGCTGCCATCATACACACTTTTAAAGCAACTCTGGATAAAGAAAACTTGTTTTCTCCCCACTCACGCCTTCCTTAACAGCCCGTCGTCGTCTGCAGTCTCATACACGTTTTGTGTGCCGGCCATCGCACACGCATTTTTCTTTCTAAGTGAAGTTAGCATACTGAAAGTTTGTAGCTGTGTCACTATAGAATATTAGACATGGAAAAACGCAAGAATTACGATGAAAAGGAAAAATAAAGGATTGGAACGAAAAATGGCTAGAGATCGCAAAATATGTCTCCATAGTTTTATTCGTCATGCTCAAAATAATAACACGAGCGAATACAATAAATGAAGGTAAATCAAAAATTATTTATTCAGTTAATATTATCTTTTGTTATTTTTGTTTCTTCTTAATGCGATATCGTGATTGATCTGAAAAATTATTACCCACTAAAAAAAAAAAAAACAGCCTAGAAGGTTGTGTCGTGAATACATTAGACGTTTTTTAGAGTACAGCCCGTGATACTGTATCACAGAAACTATGCAAAACAGTAACGATCATTGACAAGATGAGCTTACATAACCACACTTAACAATCATGGAGTTATTTTTCTGGACTAGGCGTTGTGGTTTTTATTGATGCACTTTATTCTAGAACGCACTCGTGAGATTGTTCGTGAGCCCAAATCCGTGAGATTGTGTCGTGAACACAAATCCGTGAGATTGTGCCCTGAACACAAAATCCGTGAGACTGCGTCGTGAATACACTGGATGTTTTTTCGAAGTGCAGCCAGCCCATGAGGCTGTATCACAAAAATGATACCAAGCATTAACGATCGTTGACAAAGATGAGCTTACATAACCACACTCAACAATAATGGAGTTATTTTTCTGGACTGGGCGTTGTGTGGTTTTTATTGATGCACTTTATTCTAGAACGCACTCGTGAGATTGTTCGTGAGCCCAAATCCGTGAGATTGTGTCGTGAACACAAATCCGTGAGATTGTGCCCTGAACACAAAATCCGTGAGACTGCGTCGTGAATACATTGGATGTTTTTTAGAGTACAGCCCGTGAGACTGTATCACAAAAACTATACTAGAAGCTAATGATCATCGACAAAGATGGAATTAACAGTATTTAATATTTATATATTTTTTTTGATACCCTCAATCTGTTGAGTAGTAGTGGGTAATAATCTTTCAAATTTATCTCGCGTCTGAAGATCAGCACCCTATCCTGGCTATCCTTGGCATCAAGGCTATGAGCCAAAAAATCACATTGGGGACTAATAGGTACATAAATACAGCTAGAGCCGATAAGCCTATATTAAGGTAAATTACATTGGAGAAGATATTAAAGACATTTTGGAAAATGTTTAAAAGGCATAACATGTTATCAGAAAATCCACTAGCTGTTGCCATGTACGGTGTGACTCAAATTCTAACCTCATAATTAATGATCTTCAAGTCTCGCAACAATGGCGATAATCAATAAAAATATCGAGTGAGGTAAGTCGTTTTTTATGCTATGTTGACTATATGGGAATACTTTAACGGCTTCTCTAGACAAGAGCGTAGAAGATAACGAAGTATCTTAAACGGGACTAGCTCAGCTTTTTCGGGGGAGATTTACAAGAAAAGTTGACATCTATAAAAGCCATTTCTTACGACTGACGCAGAGTAGGTCTGCTATAACAAAGACTAGGTCGCTAACGACCACGAGTCGTAACTAACTTTTCCACCTCTAGTACAGGTTAGGCTTTAAACTTGGGTAAGAGCCGCCACCGACTCCGGGTGCTCGGTACACGCAACCGAATCCGACCTAATTTCGCCGGCTGGCGGTGCCAGCAACAGCCAGCAGCGGAGCGGCGCCAGAACAAAAAGCGGACACCGGTGCTGAAAAAAGCGGCGGTTTCATGTGGATCGGTAGATGGCGCTCCTGACCAACACCCGCTGGAAGCAGGTAGACTTAAATTTTTTAAATAAGGCGTAGGCGCAGATATTGATTCTTGATATTGCCTTGAGTACAAGGTTTACGTATACCTTTTCTTTCTGCTGTTACCCAGACTAACATACCAGTCAATAGACCCACAAATATTGCGTATGACAGGGAAATTACTAGGGAAATGACTAGGGAAATAAATTATTTACTTTCATTAGAGGCGATACATGAATGTAAATCATGTTCTGGTCAATTTATATGGCATATTTCTTATAAAGAAGAGTAATCGAAATAATGGTTTATTTCAACTGATGTATATCCGCGCCACACTTTTCAAACTTGATTATAGAACACCTTTAAAACTTATTTCTAATAATTGTCAAATGTCAAATGTGCATAAACATGCCAAATTTTTTTCTATAGCTATTCATAATCAGCACAGATTTATTAATATATATTTATAAATCTGGGATAATCAGTGTAACAAATACTTGCGTTTTCAGTGGTTAAAAAGGATCAATGAGTCGCCTTACATTTTACAGAAATCATGCAACCAGCTTGTGTAATTTTTACGTAACCAGGACTTATTATATCTATTTTTTAGACAAACAAAAATAAGCAAGAGCCTCTACGATTTATTTATTTAACGACCTCTATGGCTTGAGCAACGCGCTTACCATTGAGTTAGCGGGTTGCACGGAAGGTGGAGTTAGAGGGTTTGATTCCCGCCTGGGAATAAAGAATTTTTTGTATTCCTGGGTCATGGATGTGAAAATCTTGCATATCTTATGTATATTAAAAAGTATAAGATATGTTTCGTTGTCCAAAATACGTACCTTGACAACTTAGCGTGGAACAAGATTGACGTGGTGTAAAAGCGCCCATAGATATTACTACAATAATAATGATAATTATTAATAATCTAGTTTAAACATTTTTTAAGAGACTAAAGAAATTGCGACGCTTTACGCACTTGATAGAATCACTAATATCGGTTTGTTTAACATTACAATATGGCTGGTTATATACAAAAAACTTATGGGTTAATTTATCTTTATTTACAAGAAAATGATTACGACCAATATATCTATTTACCAATATGTTTATTTACGATTTCCACTATTAGATTAATAATATTGATGAATGTTTTAGCCCATACGGTTAGGCGTTTGTCGAACGGCATTATTTTCTGACTAGTCTCGTACAGGTACAGGGGATGAAATAGCTATTCTTAGGCAGGATTCTACCATCACATCGATTACTTATAGCTAAAGGTGCATTTTGTTGTCGCATAGTAATTCGGGATCAGTAGATTATGCAAGACATAAAATTAAACGTTCCGTTGAGAATTGACAACTCCACTGCTATATACATAAACAAATAATATTTATGTAAATAGGATGATATTAACCGACACACTTGAAGTGGTATCAAAAGGGTCTATATCTATATGATAATATGTGTTCGCATCCTACGTTAGCTCACAAGACAACTATGAGGCCGACGCAGAATCCCGTTTGCGTTAATTCTGATATAGAATAGGAGTTAGCCGACTATGCTTTTCAAAATTTAATAATTTCTAAAAACCTGAAGTAGATATTCTTGCCAGCTGGTTAGCAAATCAAATCATGATATCTTTTTCGTAGGTGACGACTTGTACTCTTAAAAAGTAGTCAAAGTAAAAAATAAATAAAACATAAGTCTTCGGGAGTCGTAATTGTACCTGATAGTCTAGCCAGCCTTTTTACAGAACATAAGGATTATCAGGGCAGCATTCGCAGGCCCCGAAACGCCGTCGAATACAACTGATATTAATAATATTAATAATAATATTTTTACTAAAAATTTTGTGAGTATCTTATATGCATAAAGATAATAATAATAAACATTTATTAAGGGTTAAGTAATGTTATTTTGGCGTCTATTATGGATAATACCATAAGACAATATCTGTCCTTGTTTCTATCAATGGTACAATTTTTTATCGTCAATAATATACATTTTATAGGATTAGGATTGATAACTAATAGTTAATTTTTTAAATTATTCCCCATTAACTTCGTTAAATGAGCTTTAGCACTAATTGTATTCAAATAATACGATTTGAAAATGTAATATCAATTATTGTAAACGATTTAAGAATTATTTTATGAAAATAGTACGCAGTATATATGACTAAGCACTCCGCGTCCAAAATATTATAATACAACTGAAAAATTGTGCTCTTTTTTAAATATTAAGTATGGGTATCGTGTTCAAATATTCTTAATTTCAATTATCAAATAATATTCAAAATTAAGAAAATTTTATATTATAAAATCTGGGTTTATTAGAACTCAACCAATTTTAAATATACATTGCTATGAGACGCCTTCTATTTACCTTACTAGGACCTTAGATTATTATTTGAAAATGTCTTCTGAGAGAATGCCTTTCAAATGTTATTTACCCTTTGTTAGTTTTCAGAAAACTTTTGAGCCTGTAAGTTCACAGATTTTTAGCCGATGAATAAAAGCTACCGTCCAGGATATTGGGCACACCAGTGCTTAGTGCCCGTAGTACGAGACATGCAGCTACTTGATCTGTTGCCGCATGACTGGTGTCAACATGGATGTTATCAAACGAACCGCTGGATGGATTAGATGTCACAAACTTAAGTCAAATTTTAAAACTGAGAAGTAACTACTGGTATCAAAACATTTGATTCCTTTTCTCACTTTCCTTGTAGGTTGGGGTTTTTTCAACTTCTATTGGTAAACGTCAATTCTAATGTATGTATTATAATATACACAATATATAGATTTTATTTACTATATGAAACATATTTTCCGATTATTTTAATAAAAGCCTTGTAATATTATCTAAAAAACTGTTGTTACAATATTACCTAACTACACTGTGTTTTCACTAGTGTAGTGAGCTATTTCGTAGTTCTCTAAACAACTACTTGTGAATACTTGTAATCTCGAAGGGCGAATCACGAAGTTTAATAGAGAATCAAACGAACTTACCTGTAAGTGAAGTTCGATGATTATTAAACGAGTGATTCGCCCAAGAGATTACAAACCCTCCCAAACCCTAATTACATACATATTATTTATATTGATGTAATGCCCTTTCGAAATAGCTAACAGGAAAGCCGTACACGACAGAAACGTGTATGAGACTGCAGACGACGACGGGCTGTTAAGGAAGGCGTGAGTGGGGAGAAAACAAGTTTTCTTTATCCAGAGTTGCTTTAAAAGTGTGTATGATGGCAGCACGTACGCGTGGTACTACTTGTGAATACTTGTAATCTCTTGGGCGAATCACTCGTTTAATAATCATCGAACTTCACTTACAGGTAAGTTCGTTTGATTCTCTATCAACGATCAAAAGTAACGGAAAACATAAATCAATCAAATTAATGCTCGTAATCTGCGGTTAATATCACGGATTAAGATTTCCACTTGATGTCAATATACGGCGTGTTCATGTCGGATTCTTGTAATGACTGCGTAGAATAAGTGCTATAAAATTATAAATAATTTATCAGCCATAATTTACATTCGAACATTAATTAAAAGAAACGATGTATCAAGTATTTTTTAATACCAAGATTTATAATCTATCATAATTCATGTATCTGTAGATATTAATAAGTATAAATTGAAAAGTTATTAATAAATCTTAATATATATATTTCTTGTGTGCGTGTGTATGTGACTGAACTCCTCCTAAACGACTGGACCGATTTGAGTGATTTTCTTTGTGTGTGTTCAAGTAGATTCGAGGATGGTTTAGATTCACAAATCAGACCGGAAGATGGCGCTGCAGTCGGTATCTAGGTTATTGATCTGTACTGCCACTATCGATTCGTATCTAAAGGACAACGTCTGTGGGGTCCGCTAGTATTATAATAAATGTGATACACCCATGATATATAGGTATAAAAAGTTCTATAAAATACAGGCGGAAAATATCTGCAGAATATCTGGCTCAAAACTTTTTGATTTGATCTGAAAGATTTTGATCCATGACCCACCTTGAGTATTTTGGTCTAAAAAGAAGCCGTAATATGAACTCCAAAGTTTTCATTAGTCACTTCCAAAATTGTATTCATCGCAGGCGGCGCAGCTTGACGGCCGAAGAGGATAATACGTAACGCCGAGCAAAACAAGAAGGTCTCAAATAAATTACTTCCAAAGCAAACAAAAAAACTCCAGCCACACCTCAAAGATAGAATAACAATAACAGGGAATCCGAGTCTCGAGCATAAAGAAAATAATACAGCAGCCGTTCAAAGGCACCGCTATGAAATTTGAGCGTTTACAGCTCGGGTTAGACGTTCCATTGAGGTTGTTTTTTTGTTTCCTGCATCAATTAGACCTTTATTTTAGATAGCTGTTAAGCTGTTAATGTCTTGTTATCAGGCTCCAAAAATTTATTGCATTACGCATGCCCATAATTTATTTTTATGATTCATTCCTCTAAATTGAACGCATTTTTGGTTGATATTTTTATCAGGGAGGCCATATCAAAGACTTTTTCTTTTTATGTCATAGATTTATAACGTACTCAAGATATTAATTGTATTCATGACATACGTAACGAATGTATGATTAAGGATGTAGATAACATTATTGTTACTATTTTTTGATGATGCGTTGCTTGTTCAAATGCCAAAGTCGTGAGAGTTGTACGTATAAACTTTTATTACCAGGATATCTTGAAACTGGATTATATTTTCCGTGAAATTATTTAGATAGTAGCGATGGTAACTTATATACCTGAATTTTTAAATATATTGTCGTCCTTCATTCAAATACTTTCTTTTCTCTCTCTATCAGTTTCACTTTCCAAAACTGAAGAATAACTATCGTTACCAGGACTAACCGACGAGTTACACAGAGTTCATTAAGTACATTTTGTCACTCAGCATCAGGAAATTCTTCATCTATAAGTACGGTACGGATGTTAAGAATATTGAACATTTAAAATAAAATAATATATTTTTGAAAAATCAACATTGATTAATTTTGAGAACGGAAGAATGTGCCTTTGAAAAACGTGCTATTTATTGTTTGCGTAATTCGCACTAGGCTTTTATGCGGAAATGAAAATGTGTAATATGTTAAATATAAAATATATTCTGTTGAATATTCGTATTCGCAAAAATCATTAATATTCAACAAATTAATATTTAACACATTAAGGATTTCCTCAAGTAGCACTTAATTAATTAGAGATTAATGTCATCAAATATAAACATCAGTTTTCTCCGTTTCACTATCTAAATTATCTGACCCACTTTCTTTCAGTTCTCAAATAACCATAATCTTTGAAATAATCTGTATCGTATTTATAATTAATGTTATAATTATATTCCTGCGCGAGTTCTATCTTTCTTCGGCTTGCCTGATTCCATTTTTGTTCGTAGTTGTTTGTCTTCCTTTTCAGACTAAGGGATTTTTTTTTTGTATTTTTATAGAATAAGTTTCTACTGACAGGGACTTTTTTATGTAAGAGGGAGCAAACGAACAGTCGGAATACTTACTGGTAAGTGATACGGGATATCCATAGACACCCTCTACTCCAGAGGATTAATACGTGCGCTGCCAGACAAATTTAAGAATTCTCTTTTGCACTCAAATTACTTTTCTTTGTTTTAAATGTAGGTAAATAAGTTGGAGACAGCAAAATTTGCAGATTTGCTTTTATTTATTTAATGACGTTATCCGTCTATCATCAACAGGCTGGTCTGGCGGTTCGCTGTGTAATACTGTTCTGTTAACGGTAGGTTTGCTTTTAAGATTGTGCGTTTGAGTTGAAAATTCCACGTTTCCGGTAGTCTATACAAACACGCAAACAGTAAGCCGTTACACAAACACAGTTGCTAATCCCCTGTTCGTTCCTGTTGGTATTACGAATGACATTCTTGGTATTAGCTTAAAAAATAGCAAAGGAATAAAAATCGGTTGTCTGTAAAGTCGGCTTACTGGCGATAGTTTAACGTGACTACGACAAGAAAATACTGATGGGCCGATTGCGCCTCTTTTCGCTCATTTCGCGGCCTCACTTGCACTTCAAGCCTTAAATGGAACGACTCAAAGAGAAGTAACGCCGCATGAGTTATATTTTTTCGTGCATGCAGCCGGCTCCATCGAATCATAAGACGTTGTAACCTCAAAAACTTAGTTGCGAGTTCCTTCCTGCTAGTTAGAGTTATCTATCTATCTATTTGTTAGTGTCTTCATCGACAGGGACAGTTTCGATGGTCTTCCTGCAGCAGTTCCTAGTTAGATGAGAATATGAAGACATCAATGATCTTGGTATGTATTGAAAAATTTGTAATTATGATAAAAAGTTAAGTGAAAATTAAAAAAAAAATATTTAATATCGTAGGTACAAAATCTTTAACGTTAAATACTAGCGATTCCAAGCTAAGTATTAAGTGTAAGTAATCGTTACAGTATTTTACAGTATATTATAAAAAAACTCGTAGCGATTCGAATTCAAATCGAAAACCATATTCCTAAGGTGTGGTTCAATAAATTATTTCTTTTTATAATACTTATCCTTTTATCTAATCACATTTTAGAATTTATTTTATTGATACGTTTTAAATTTTATCTGAGTTTTTATTGTAAAAACGCATACATTGACCCATAAAAGAATTAAGTGACTTGTGTAGTCTAAGAAATTACACCTTAAGTGGTTTTTATTACGCTTGTTCGTTATATTTCTATCAAGATTGTCGCATTTTTACCTGCATAGAGGCGATGCAGCCAAAATTTCTGTTTTTTGAACTTTTCTTTTAATGACTAATGTGAAAAAAAGTAAAAAATATGCATAACCTTTTAGTAACGGAAATTCATATTGCCTTGCTGAAAAAAGTAAGCAACTGCAAAAGTCATGAGCTTTTGAGCAGCCTACATCTCAATGTCACGGTGACAGTCTGTCCGAGCCTGACAAATCGGTTTGCGTTAATTAAGCTCTTGATATGTGTAAGGTCAACGCTGACAGACGACTTTTGACGAAACATACGCTCGCTACGCATAGTCGCTCGTGCCTTATTTTAGATGGTTAAAGATAGATGTTACTTCACTGTCACACACTTTCATATGACTATGAGAATATATAGCCTCCCTTCAAAAAGTATTTTAAAATTAGCCATACTAGGGCTAAAATTAATTATACGCTTTTATGTAGTAAGTACAAAATAGTGATTGGCCGTGATTACTATACAATATCCTAAAGGCCAGTAGTTTAGATTATTAATAAACCGCGACAAAATTAAAAAAGTCGCGATACTATAAAACTCTTTTACCTTTAAATATGTAAGATAAATTTAACAAAATATATTCCACCGCTTGGTAATGTTAAGAAAATATAAATCATGTTAAAATGTTCAATAAACAAAAGAGATTGTTCAAGCAGTCGCCTCAAGGTTTTGACTGCTGGGATTTATTAACAAAATTACTCAAAGACAATGAGGAATATTTAGGAACGAGGAAGACAAATCGTCGGTTCTATTGTGTAAATAAACACATCTGTCATGGCCTGCTAGAAAAATAGCAAGGTATATTTCATTAAACTCCATTGGCTCATGTTTTGGAAGTTTAAAAGAATTGTGTAAATTATTTGAGCCTGTGACTTCATCGGCACAAATTTAAGAAAATAGTTGTGTGAGTATATGATAGGCGAATTGTAGAGTTGGCTCATTATAAATCATCATCATCATCACCATCATCATCATCATCATTATCATCATCAGCCTTTATCCGTCCACTGCTGAACATAACACATATGCCTCCCTCAATGAACGCCAAGACGACCGATCCCCTGTCACTCGCATCCAACACCGACCTGCCACTACACGGAGATCGTCTTCCCACCTGGTTAATAGATAAATTATATAATGTTAATGTTCATTATACAGAATATAAAATATTATGTTTACTAGAATAAGATTAATTAATGTAAACCTGTTGGATTACCAATAAAGAAATAAAAATACGTTGAAGGTTATTTGTAAGACTTGGATTTTGTTAAATTATATGGCAGACGAAATCGCTGTATAGCTGATAATAGAAATAAGTTTAAAACTGTATCTAATTTCAAAGCTATGTGTATAAGTTTTACTTCTGTAAAGATACTTATTTTGATTATTTTGGTACAAATGTTAAACTAACCAGAATCAGATGCCTTCTGTTGATTACTTAGCAATATACTTGATTACTTAGCAGTTACCTTCTGTTGATTACCTAGCAATATACTTTACTTACTAATATGGCAGGCGATGGTCATAATTTTAATAAATATTTTTTTATATTGATTAAAATATTATACATTGTAGATAATATTTAAAATGTAACTAATAATAATATTTCAAATTTCATAAAAGAAATAAGTATTTGAAATATAATGAATAAAAATTATAACAAATGTCTTATTTTATTTGTACTTTTAAGTACAGCTCGTGAAACCTAATTTTTTATATAGTTCTACATTTTTTTTTTGCCATTATACATATATAGTTTTTTATTCTAGGCATTATACCAGCATTCATCTATCGACAGGTCGTTTCAACTACATACAATAAATATACAAATTATTATTCAGATAAAATAGAAGAACTCTAGATTTAGATATTACCTATTGTTAGTTGAAATCCTCTTCATGCTTAAATTTGAAACTATTAACTACATATTATATTAATATATAAAAGTCATAATAATATTTTAATATACAAACTTATTTTAATATAGTGTCCTTTTTATAATAAATGAAGATATTATCATAACTCATAATTTAGTAAAGTTAATATAGATACGATTATAATAAAATAAATAACATAAATAAACATAATTTTATCGAAAGAACCGTAAAAATATTCGTGAGAAATCGATTGGATGAAGTAGATATCGAATTAATTCAAATTTTGTGACAAATTTTATGGTACGGTTATAATCGTGTGGTTCCGGGCGAGATTCGTTCTAGTTTTTTTGCAATAAAACCGCTTTTTACGGATTTTATCTCTGTTTATTAATACCATGCTCGCCATAAAGTATTAAAACAGTAGTATAACGATAAGTGAAATCTGTTGCTTTTATTGCCTCATTTATATTTCATCGCATAATAACAGGAAATAAATTATACCCTCACTAAAAATATATATAGGAACAGTAACATCACTGATAAAAAACTATATTTTAACAGAAATATTCGTAGTAAAAAAAGCGATCCCCTTCAATAGGGATGTTGACACATGTTACAAATTCATGTAAAGTTATGTTTTACATATTAAAGACAGTAATTGAAAACCCAAAATAACATTTTAAAAGTCCACTTATGTGTCTGAAAAATCAGAAAATTAATTTTAAAATGCGTTAATTATCATGTGTTATCACGTGACTCAAACGCCAATATAAGGCGATGACGTCACTGCCCATTGAATTAAGTACAAACTGTCATAAGTGCAGTACATAACGCGAGCTCTGTATGCTGTGTGTGACGTAAGCTTGGAGCGTTTTAGTGGCGATTTTAAATACTATTTTTATTTACATAATTTTTTGTTAAAGTTGGACATATTGCTTAACAAAAGTGTTTTTTTCGTGTTTACTTATGGTACATCTATCAAATAAAATTAAAAAAAAATTAGTCAACATCCCTATTCCATTCTGAGTCTCTACTTTTTATTAGGAAGCAAAATGCTACTCGATTTTGAGAACGTAAGCTAGATAACCTGGAACTAGGAACTCTACTAAAACATAAGATGGTACTTATCAGTTTTGATGGCACAAATTAAACTGTCTGTTTTGCCCTGCGCTGTTAAACACAGTAAAGCTGTTTCGCTGGAGAAACAAGCAAATGAAAACAAATGTTGATGATATTCACGCACGAATGATGATAAATTCAAAGGCTGATCCTGAAAAGTTATCGCCAACATCTTGAAACACACCTGTACTCAATAGTCGAATCAATATCACAATAAGTATTGCAAATAAAGTTTGTTCATAGTATGTACTAGCACGATTGCAATGAAAAAAAAACTACAATATGTTACGCAAATTTAGGCACAATTTTAATAGATAAAAATAATTTAAATTGGTTTTGAATTTTTACTTGATGCGTTCACGAATACAAAGACAGACACACTAAAATGTTAAGAATGCTAGAAATGGATTCTGTTAATTATTTTCCTTTAACAACCTGACCATTTAAAAAAAAATATTATATTTTCAATGCACAGAAACGACTCCTCTTCAGTTTTTTTACTTGTAGATTATGCAGCCCGTTAAAAACTTCTTGTATTATCATTAAATATTAAATAACAGATACAAGATTTATGATCATAAGAATATCGATAAAATCGGTGATTTATTTTATTAGTATGTAAATTGATTTTTAAGGTCAGACGATCAAGTATATAAAAATTTACAACCTTATTTACTATCAATTTACGCAAAAGTTCAAATCTTTGAGCTTTTTTAATAATGGTAACATAGATATTACGGGCAATAATAATTGTAATAAATATTGTTCTAGTGTGTTGTTAAGGTATGTATAAACCATAAACAGATAATTATTATAATAATAAGTATCGCAACATTATGAACATATGGCATTTGTTTGAAAAAAATATATCAAATAGGATAAGTAAGTTTTTTATGTTAGTTGGAAAAGCACACCGCCTTTTTTTCTTTTTCTCTCTTTCTTTCGTGCCTTTCTCTCTGAAACACAGAAAAGCTGTTTCACTGAAGATCAAATCAAATCAAAAATCTTCATTTCGTAGGTAACAAGTTGTATACTAGAAATACGTCAAAAGAAGTAGCCAATAAATAGTAAAAAAAAATCTTTTGAGATGCATGATACCCTAAAAAAACGAGAAAAAACACTAAGGGTTTGTTCTTTCGTCATAAAAAATACTAAGATACAAACAAGATGATGGTACCCGTGCAGCATTACTGCTGCATGGGTACATCTGCATCAGCGCAGCACAGCAATTTCATGGTTATCATACTTAATAGATACCGTAGACTTTGACTAGTCTATGGCATGACTCTAGTATTGTCTAGTCGGGACAAGAAAAAATGTTTTTTAAAGCTCTTAAATTAAAGAAAAATAAAATCCGGTTTTGTTAGAATGTTCTTTAAAAAACACCTTAAGTTCATAACGATCATAAATAAAACTGACAGCTTTAACACACAATGCTTTGTAATTTATGATGTGAAATCAAATTAATTAAACAATCACTCAAACATGTCACGGCCGGTGTTACTTTTGAGTTTTGGCGCAACCCAACGCCACACAAACCAAGCGAGAACAACTCACTCTAAACCCGCCTATAGTACGATCAACTTAGAGTACATTAAGGTTGAGTGTTACAGGTTATCAGGGTTCGTTCTCAAAATGATAAAACTCTTAAAGGATCATTCTACAGTCAGGTTATTTCCATTGATATAGAATAATAAAATTAGATGAGAAGTCTCACAAAATAAAAAAGGAAATAATCTGGAAACCGTTGATTAGTTGGCATCGCAGCCGCTAATACTCTGGTGTAGCAGGTATCTGTGGGTGTCACTGATTTACCACCAAGTGAACCGACCGTCCGATTGTCTCCTCCTAAAATACATGTTCTTCAGAACCCTCAGCGAGGAAGACTCTCGCTTGTCTGGTTTTTTGTTGGTTAACAACCCGATTTGCCACAGTTTAATCGACCGGTCAATAAAGTCAAGGTGAGATCGGCTATACCAAAGGCCTGTTTCGTCAGAAGAAAATTTTTATGTTCTTCTGTCATTTCACGCACGTTTAAAGTTAATTCGCACATATTTTATACTCAAACGAAAGACATGTACGGCACATAAAACTCATTATGGCTATATAAAATTCACAATTCGCTATTTAGTGTTTAATTTTATTATATCATCAAACCTTTTGCGTAATGCTGAACGTTGGATGTTTTTATGGCTTCGAAGCGGGTTAACATGTTTCGCTAATTCCATCGTAAAATAGTAATTTTCAACAAGATAATTGATTATATTCTGTGGAACAATAGGTCGTATCATTATAATTAGTTGACGTGGCTGTTGACTATCATTGTCATCGTAGACTTTTTATGTCCTTTAATAGAATGTCTTAGAACAAACAAAGAAATTCTTTGTTATTCAGATAGATTTACGAACAAGTATCTGAAAGAATACAAATTCCTAAGCCTAAGAATAGGTTAACTCATGCATTATCTTAATGTCGTACATGTAGATAAAAGCATTACAATTACATCATTCCAAATTGTAAATTAGGTTTTAAACATATATATTTTCAATTAAAAGTGCATGTACCTATCTACATTATATACTATGTACCTACATTATTTATCACACTGTTGTGGACCAATCAGCGCAAACTTCTTGAGTAGCGTTATCGGAACTAAGCAGCCCCGCTAGACAAGTGGCAAACGATAAACGAATAGAAATAGAATAGAATACTTATTATATGGGAATAACAATAGCTGCTCTTACATTTCTATACGCTATATACAACGCCTGATACGATAGCTAAGGGACTTTCGTCGGAGATCTCTATTCTGGGGCATTTCACCTATATACAGACATTTCACGGTGTGATTTCACCATATCTCCCACAAAACCATAATGTTGCAATTTTGGGTGACCAAATTTAAAACAAGAACAGAATAATAGTCAAAAATCCATCCCACGTGCGCCTTTTAATACCACAATAAGGAAATTCCCACATTTTCCACTTCCCCAAGAATAAGCCCATAATCCAATTTCCCTTCATCAATATGAAGCAATCTCTGAGATTCGTGATTAATATTCAATTTTTTGAAATAGAATCGCTTTGAGCCGGTATCAGAATTTGGATGCTGGATTTATTCAATATTGGGATATCACATAATCGGAGCCCAAATTGAATTTATTAGTTCCTAATTCGATAGTGATTATAGTATTGCAGGTACCGTTAAACCTGGATCTTTGTGCGATAGCCGAACTTAGTTGGATGCAGGTAGATACTGCCTTCTAAACCTTGAAGGAAGATCAAGTTAATTTCATTTAGTTCCAAATTGAAGAGTCTGGTGTGATTGTGTAAGCCTATTTATTTCACTTCTATTTCAATTAACATAGGTAAACAAAATATCAACTAGGCAGACATCAGAATATATTTTGTTAAGATGTTAAGGCAAGCTATTTTGCTACTTATTTGTTCCTAAACTACCTAGATTCGGAATACAATGCAAAGCTAAATTCATATAGCTTATTTATGCCTCTTTAAGATTTGTTTTCATAAACGCAGATGAAGATATAGAAAATGTGACGAATAATAATTGTGTCGCTTAACTTCAAACTCGGATAAATCCACTCTACACACTTAGGAGATAATTAAGAAAAACGTATAATTATCTCGTTTGATATATTGGCATGAAATATACCTTTGAAAAAATTAAGTGTGGATTTATAGAGTTTTGATTTAACTGATCTGGATTTATCTGGATCTGATACAAATAGTATGGTGCAACTGACGGCCATGTTGAACAAACGCCAACCACTGATTGGCTCTCATGGATGTATCTACATTTGAAAAAACCTGGCCCATGGATCTGTCTGATTTTGATAAAATATTACGAGTTTGACAGTTTATTGCTCAATAACCACGAGCATTTATACACTTTTGATTAAACTGTTTGATAGTATTTTTTTTACTCTGTCTTTTGATACCAAAATCTTAAAAAATCTTAAAATTGGATTTATCCGAGTTTGAAGTTAAGCGACACAATTATTATTCGTCACATTTTCTATATCTTCATCTGCATTTATAAAGAAAACAAATCTTAAAGAGGCATAAATAAGCCGAGAGATTGTAGTCAATAACTCCTGACGCCCAATTTGTAGCCAATCGCCACTCCACCGTAGTTTGTTAGCCCACTTTGTCCACTTGCCCACTGCCCACGTTTTCGCTACCCGTTATCGCCACGACAGGACACATAAACAAGATAATGACTATTTTATGCACAAGTCGGCCATTTTGTATTAACCAGCTAAATCGAACTCATTTTATTGGATAACGGTTGGGTGATTTTATGTTTTTTATATTATATTGGTCGTAAATATGTCGTTCGATACATATGTATAAATTTATTTAAATAAAATAGCTAATAAATATAGCACTTAAGTTATATTCGATGTTTCCGCGTGTATTAGCATAATGTACGATGATTCCAAATGAGTTATTTAGTATATATTAAGATTTGTTATCACTTTATCCACGAGCTTTAAAACGAGAGCTATGGAATAGCATTTTTTAAAATGTAAAGTGAATAATTTTACTTAGCGTATAGTGTTTACTAACTCCAGCGAATCTACTCAGATTTATTTATAAAAGTAATATTTTTTAGCACTTCATAAACCTTGAAAGAGAAGAGAGAGCTCTTGAAGAAAATTATTTTACTTATTGCCTTCATATGAATCAAATTATGTTTTTATATGTAACTCGTATCTTCACAAATACTGTTACTAGAAAAGTATAATTAAAAGACTTTTTACTGTTCGATATGCTCAAGAAATAAATGTCCTGTAATTGTTGGAATGAGACAAATTAAAAGGGTAAGTGATAATTATATAGCTATTTATGACCATTATCGAACATAAACTGGTCAAGGTATTGGACTAATTAATTATTGCATAAACTTTTTAATCAAGCTAATGTATTTTCATGTTGTCGCGCGACACAAAAAGTAACTTCGAGTGTCCAAGAATTAATTGTTAGTTATACATATATGGGCATTATTTTTAAAAAGTACATCCATGATGTAAAGTGTTAGTTTTAATTTCTCTGAGTTTTCTTATAATCTGATGATGATTTCAGCCTTTCATCATCAGCCTTTATTCATCCACTGCTGAACAATGCATATTGCAATCCTTCCTCAATGAACGCCAATGACTACATGAAAAATATATTTTTATATTAAGTAAGTCAAATTTAAATTTTAAATACTTATTATATGTTATACATGCTAATATTATTATATTGAATAACTATCAAGAATTTTAAAACTCATTAGTGTTACTTTTAATTCATTGTGTAATGCCTCTAGAAATATTACAAATGCTCAAAGTAATTACATTAGTTATACAATAATCATTGTAAGTTATTAAAATGTCATAATATAATGATTAATTGTTAATAATACAATGTCATTTGTGAATATACAAAGGTAAATTTTTTTTATAAAAATTTTTTATTGTGAAAGTGATGTCTTGACGTGTGATTTTTTTATACTTATTTATATTAATACACATGAATATAAATAAATGTATATTGTATTATATGCTCTAGAGCATACAAAACACACACACACACACCAACGTTAAACAATAAAACATTGTTCTATATTGCCCTCGTTAAAATGTTTTGTACTGTATAAATTAAATTTATAACGTACAAAATATATACAAGCAAGTGCACTTTCAGCTCGAAACTTTAGCACTTAATAATGGCTTACATATTAATTATAGAGCATATTTTAAGGCCTACGCGTTTCTTTGGTATTTTGGTCAGACAATCAGACCAAGATCGGTCATAAAATTCTTAATTATTTTTTCAAAGTTACAACAAAGTATTTTTTTTTTATCCTCCTAATTTTATGTTCTGATTAGTTAACATCTAGTTGAATTTGCCATCGGTCACAGACGAGCCTACTGTAAAAAAACCAAAAAAAAATAGATACTCGATCCAATTTTTTTTTCAATATTCTACAACAATATACACTATTTAAATATTAATAAAAGTAATCACAAGCAGTGATCACAATACGTGGTCAAATTGAATCCATCTGATATCCTTGGCGCAAATTAATCCATCAGCGGCTAATCCGGTCGGACGTGGAGCCGGCGCGCTTGTCAGTGCTGTCACCTACCTGTCAGTTATGACGCATGACTGCGCCCACCGTGTCAGGAAACTTTTTTACTTCATTGTACCTAAATCTGTGAAACGGTTTTTTTATAATCTGTTGATGATTGAGGTTTTATATGCACTGTTATGAAGCTCACATTTTTTTTTTTTAATTAAAATTATGCGCATCACCGCCGCTATTAAGTTGTCAAGTAGTGGAGTCACATATAATATTATTACATAATATATAATATGACATTTCTCAATAATTTCTCTGTATGTGCATTGTTGCAAACAATATTTCAAGAATAATTTAATATGTACTTTACCTTTATCTGAAGTTTAGTTTTATATTATCATTGGATAGATTATTAGTATGACATTGAAATATTTGTGTTACTATTTGACTGTTTAAAGGGTCTCTAAGATGAAACTCATTTTTATATGCACTCCCCGCTCCTCTATCACCGCTACAGCTCTGTCAGTATTTCAAGCTCAAAAAAGACAGTACTAATAATTAATCAAAAGCCTCTTCAAATCACACCTGCCACCTAATAAGTACTTATAAATGCGAGTGTATAATGCCCTTATTTACCGAGTTGCCACAAGCCGTGTATGTGATGGATTAAGCTTTTATTATCTCGTTCAAAGCTCACGTCACGCGATATAATGTGACATAATCCGCGCGCGCCCGCAATACGTCAAGTGGACTGTCATGTGTCAAGTCAGCTGTCAGCGTCGCTAGGGCTGTGTCGGTGTAGGGATGTGTGTTTTTGTATGACACTGGCTGAATGTAAAATTGTTTACTAACATTAGGGTGACGATTTCTGAGACTTATTTCATCATCATTATCAACGCTAAGACGACCGACCCCTTGCCACACGCATCTCAAGATCCTCTTCATCTCCTCTTGTTAATGGTCGACCAACACTTACAAGAAGCTAGTAAGAAAATAGCTTCTGTACACAAGCTATTAAGAAAATAACATTTGAGAGACAGAATATTTCGGACCATGGTTTTAAGATTACCTTAGAAATTGTGCACTTATGTGACGTTAACTTGTAACTTATTTTTTCATTTCGCTATTAAATGTATATATCACTACGAATCAATACAAATTAATTATGTCCGGAGTGTAATATATATTTTAACAATAATTAATTTGTTCAACATAGTGAATAATAAAATAATACAACACATTTGATAAATGGACGTAAAATTATTGTTATGAATAACTAAGATACGATTGACAAATGTACATTTACAACAGATTGCTTCTTATAAACTTACAAAAAAACTGTTTTATTATGGAAAATAAGCTTTTCAGGCTTTTGGATTTTCTAAAGTTTTTCAAATACTAAAAATTAATCTCTGCTGTAAAAATAAGCTATAAATATTGATTATTAACGAGTACAATTAGTTACATCCCTAACGCTGACAGCTAGCTGCCGGCTATGTCGTTACGCGTACTTGTGTTACGAAATAAATTAAATATACTTCATATTTATGGCAAAACAAAGGGTTCATATTTTGTAAAAATAATGGTTCTTTATTTTGTATAAGCACACAGATATAATGTTTTTTTTAAATATAATTACTAGCTGTCCCAATAGACTTCGTTCTGCAAAAAGTATTAATATTGTTGTTAAGAAATAGGGGTTGGTGAAAATTCAGGATTGTATGTATCTTTGAATGCTGTATCATAAAAAAATTAAGAAGTGGACCACCCTTAACATTAAGGGGGATGAAAAATAGACGTAGACCGATTCGCAGATCTATCCGATATGCACTCAAAATTTCATGAGATTCGACCGAGCCATTTCGGTGGAGTTTAATTACAAACAGCGTGACACGAAAATTTTATAGATTAAAATTAAACGTATTAAAATATGTGCCATGTGTAATATGTTTATTTCGATTTAGCATTCTAATTTAAGTTAATTATTACATAATGTTAAGATTCTTTCACATCTACGATACCTAACAAAAATCACAGCTAACGACAAAAAGCTGAAAAGCGCAGTTTTCAATATTACTGCCATCATTTCATTAATTTAAATTATCATTCTCTCTCCTACACTGGCCATAAGTTTTTTTACTTGCTATATTTATTTTGAGTATTTTACAAGGTTCAAACTCCACACTTTACATGTTATGTTACTTTAAGAACAGATATTAAAATAGAAATCTCGTATGAATAATTTAAAACAATAAAGCAAAACACGAATTAAAATTTTTACGAGTTTACGTAAAGTAAGTTATTAAGATTATTAATAAATATCTCCGTATTACCATACCATTTGCAATTCAAAGCTTTATTGGACTCATAAAAATAATACATAATTTTTAAATAAAAAAAATATAATTATAATACTTGCCTTATATTTTTTGCAAAAAAAATATAATAACTACTTTTATGGGCATATTTTAGATCCACCAATAATATAAAAAATATTCTTTTAAAAAAGTATTATGCTCATGAAGTGTTTTATTAAGAAAAAAATTCTGTAAAATTTTCGTAACGCCATTTAACAAAATTTTTTGCGTATTTTTCAGTTGAAATGTTTAAATTTTAAATTTAAATATACACTATTATCTATATGAATGTATCGTGATGTTATGAATGCGCCTTTGTATAATATTATAATAAACCAAATTTTTTTAATGAGAGTTTTTCGTAATGTGATATTTTTTAGATTTTTCAGACATTTTCTCGCGCTATGTATATTATCCCTATAACAATGTAATAGGAATTTCTTCCGTATTATGGAGTTGATTCTTGATATGGCCCAGAGCATTGTTTGTGGTAAACAAATAATTGCTTTAAATATTGCTCTCTATAATTAAAAAAATAATAATAACTTTGTAAGTATATTGTTTATACTTTGCGTGTAATATATTAATTAAAATTATTACAAAAGTATTTAGGCCCTAACAACAGAAGCAGGTCAACATCACTTGGAAAGGAAAAAGAAAAAAAAAATTTCCTTTCCTATGTATCTTACTCGTTATTTGTTCCTAAGAATGCGTGGCTCAAACGTCAGACGATGATGATGTATTCAACTAAGATCTAAATCTCCCAACACAATGCACACATTTATCTGCGTCAAATATTTTACGCAAAGATATTTTGCGAAACATTGTAAAACATAATTGTTTTTAAGCTATACATTAATGTTGCGAAACTTCTATGCAATAACAATAAATTTGAACAGGTAATTTCAATGGGGACTTTATGTTTGCTCGGCTAATAACGTTTCTTTGTTTTTGCGACTGTTAAGTAATATGTTACTTAACATTAGTATGCACTTCCAAGGCACGTCCATTTATTTCTATGTTCATGGCTGTTAAATGTAGATCTTTTGCCGATAGAGAGTGCAAAAAAATTGGACAATCTAATAGTCCTGTATATGAGGACCAGTGGACCAAAATTCAAAACGTTATCTTCTACAGCCGAATAGAATAAAAAATGTGTACGGATTTTATATACCGAATAAGAGCCAGAGGATTAAATAAAATCTGGCTTGGAAGCAAACTGTGAGTTAGTGTATTTGAGGTTGCTTTCAAATACTTAATGGTCAATTTTGCTCTGCCTAAGTATCTGTTTTACTATATTAAACTCTATAACAACAAAATTGTAGCAGAACCAAAAGAAAGAGAACAACATACTTTGATTAAATATTTTAGTGAAACTTCTTTCATTGTAGTCGTATAGATACTCATTAATCGTAAGGCAATCTAACCTGAATACCTACTTCCGTTACGTGCATTTAATACGTCTTTGTAAATCATAGTTTAAACAAGAATAACCCGCTCCAGTCTATCTGCTCTCTGTTATCCCGTGTAGGGCAAACCTACTCATATATAAGAATTACATATATAAAAAAATCGCAAATATACTACTATACTCTATTCCTTTCCTTTCTTTCTAGGATGTACCTAGAAAAAAAGGAAAGGAATAAATCTCGCTGTGGGGTGAAGCAGGAAAATCAAAAATATCTATACTCTACGATTACAGTCGAAAAGTTCCAAATCTCGCTTTAGAGCGCAGCTGAAAATCAGAAATCTCTAGAGCGGCGGTGATCTGTGGCATCCAATAGGTACCGTTGGCTGACGTGAGCGAGGCTTGTCAGCTGCATGAGTGATGGCGTGCCGCGCCGACGTTAGCACCTGATTTATTACTTCCGACCCCCCGACCCCCGACCCCTTTCTCGCGCACAGACACCATTATATTCCTGTGTAATCACTCCAAATCATCTAAAAATATCTTTTGCACACATAAAGTTTCAAGATCTTCAGAATATACTTTGAATGTTTAGATATGCAAGAAATATATTAGTTAATTCATATCTCTCTTATAGTTTTAACATTCATTAAACTTTTTTAAGATTTACATAGAGTCGAAATTATATTATTTTTCTAACAATCATCATGGTCACCGCATTTGCCATAACCATTACACCTTAGTCAATGTCAACCAAATACTCAATCAACTCTACTCCTCGACTTATTGATATTACATCAACATAAGTTATAGAATATCACAAAATTCCCTCCCTATTTCCAGGCAGTACCGCTGACGTGTTTCCGACGTGATGTTCCGCTAGCTCAGGTGCATGCACTTCGGCGCGTGGGGGCGCTTGGAAATATCCCCACATATTATGCTGTGTGTACAATAAATCAAGAGACTCAATCAATAATAGACTTTATGATTATAATTCAATCTTTTCTCTTAATAATAATAATATGTTGGGATAACTCACACAAAGCCATATGATCCAAAACTTTAGCTCCTTCCCTCATAGGTCGGGGATCTCTGTGCAACAAGAGTTCTCAGTTGGATGCAAATGGCGGAAGATCAGCCGTCTCGCTATTCATAAATGATTAAAGGTTAAAATAATCTGAATTTTCTTACAAACAGAGGGATATGTGATTTACCCATATGATAACTTAAGGTGAAGGTACTTGTGTACCAGAAAATAAGTTTTTACAGATGTCATGAACACATTTTTTGCATTTGTAAAAATATAAGTGAGCTTGCGTTGATATTTTATTTTGTCATCCCCACGTGGTAAAGTTAGGTTAATAAAATATTGTCAAACTTGTTTTATTGCCAAGACAATTCAACATGTCTCTTACGTCATGGCCTGGGAGGTAAATTAACATCGTCTTACACATCGTCTCATTAAGGCACACAAAGTTAAATCTTCATAAAACGGCTTTGTGAAGCTCACCCACATGAGCTACCTAGTTTTATTTAAATCAAAAAGGCCACCAATTTTAAAACCTTATGAATATACTGTAAATTATAGTTCTTGATACAATTATCTCCGAGCAATGGCGGGTTAGTTGCGAATAGCTGGAGTCCTGGCGTTCTTGGAAGGACCTACGTTTGAAAGTAGAATGATTGATAATTATAATAATAAATGATCCTGATACTCGTCTCATACGTGACATGCCAAGAGTCTACAATAGACAACTCCGTCTACAAAGTCGCGATCGTAACATAATACACCACATAAATTTCTCGCAAAATCACTTTGTATTACATATTATGTTTCATGTTTTATTTGATTTTTATTACAGCATTAAAAATATATATTCGCGTAAATCATGTTGAAACTGAATATTGTTGGTTTGTTGTATTTAATATTTATGATATCGTTAATATTTTACTATCATATGTTTCGACCTTGTAGTATTCAAACATAATTTTGTTATGATTTAGGGTGAATAATAATTGTACAAAAATAAATTAAAACCGTCCTTAAAAAATAAACTAAATAGTATTAATAAATTATTATCTTGGGTGTGTACTATTCCAACGAAACTACCTGCGAGTGCGTTGAGCCGCTTTTTGTGGGTCCTAGATCTGCAGGCAACAGGATCACCCCAGCGACAGGCTGTCCCCAGCGAACCAATACGGTATACCTGTGATTGTTTTGATATAAGTAGCTTAGACATACCATAACTATTTATTTTTTACGTTATAAGGAGGCAACCGAGCAGTAAAGGCCTTATATGACTACAAACGCCCAGATTCGTACAACCAAAGGCTATTCAGATGCGTTGACCTCCATTCCAATATCCTCCCCTCCTCCAAATGGGCCACTGGAAACTTACAAATCGCATGAAATTCGACAGCTGGCACTTTACGCCAGTGCTATGTAAGCAAGAGGCACGAGCTTGGTCGTGCCGGTGTTAGTTGACTACAAAGCAGCATGGCACTACCTCAAACTTATATTATATAGGAGCTGTATGCGAAACTTCTATTTTTTTTTAAACCATGACGAAATTTTAGAGAATGCCAGAAGCAATCCTAGCACTAATCTTCACGTGCTAGATCCAAGAGGGCCCTTTATTTGCCTACCCTGGGGCACCAGGTGGTGGTCTATAAGGAGTTACATTATAGCTGATAAATTGAAGTAATAAGATAGTATACATGACCCGTACAAACCGCAGTATTAATGAATTCATAAAGATAGTGGCAATAGTAATATGTCAATAAGATACACGACCGTTATCATATCTCAAAGTTACCGTAAAAAATAACAGAACCAGTAGACACGAAACCAGTCTAGTCATTAGGCATTATCGCTTCGACAACAGAATTTATAACGCGAGGAGGGTCATGTTAAATGGTATTTAACGATGACTTTTTATCTTATTTATTATGACATTTGAGTCTAGACATATTCAAATTGCGAAGATAATTAAAATAGAAACAACCTTCGGTTTCTATATTTGCAATTAAATTAGAACGATATCGGGAAATATATTGTTGTGAAATTTTCGTGCTAGTCGAATACTGCGAATTCATCTGTAGATTCAAAATTTGTTAAAATATTGACAAAATTTATATCTCCTTTAATAATATGAATGTAACTAATAAAATGTAATTAACATCAAAAGCTACTGCAAACCTTTTTTATATTTACTATGATGTAATTTAAAACACATAAAAAATATAGTAGGTACTTAACATAAATTTTTGCTAGTTTTTTTTTAGGCGATAAAATATAAGAAAACAGTAACATAAAGTCAGAAACAATCTTTAGTATTTGTAAAACTCGATCAAATGGATCATTAAGTTAAGTGAGCTAATCAATCTTAAGCTTACGAGTTTAAATGTGATGCTTTATAACAAGTACTACCTCTTATCAAGGGCTTAGTTCTTAATCCTTTGATCCTGACTATACATTATTCTTGACTATTCTTAATATTTATACTATAATTATAAATTCCAATATTTGTGGAATATTAATATTATCATTTACCACAGTTATCTACTTATTATTATTATTATTATACTTATTATTATTCCAGAATCCGACCGCATAAATTCACGAATCTAAAATTAAAATATAATTTATAAAAAATAATAATATTATTATTGACTGGAAGTTATTTATTTTTGTGTCGAACTATCCGTATAAATAAAATTAAGCAGGTGTAATACTTTTAATATTTTAACCCCGCCATTTAACACAAAAAATATCAAATTAAACTGTTGAAATGGGCACACAACTCAAAAGGGAGAATGACACTTAATCAAAAAGCTTTCACTGCTTAAATCCACAACATTATTAATTCCAGCCATCGAACAAAAACACTTAATAAACATATGAAACATTTAAAATAATAATTCAAAAACAAACAATAAAAATATCGATTAAATTACACCATTCACAGCGGGAGAGTTTTTAATGTGATATATTGGACTATAAAAGTTAAAACCGTCATGGCATCAAGAATGAAAATTATGATGTTCGTAGACTGGCAGTAAAACAATAATATATTAGCGACCCTGCGCGGTCATAAACAACTTTTGTGTGGAAGGCTGGTCTTGGGCTTCATAAATATTGTGGCGCGCCGGTTAGTTTTACCTAATATATGTTTATCTATTTCCTAGAAGACAACAGCGATAGAAACACATGTTTTACAATACGTCGCCCACGACGATAATAATATACACAATGATACTTGAGATGCATAACACGAATTATATAATAGAAAATATACAAGAACATAAGTAACTTAATATAATGATAGTATCATATAAAGGAGATATAATATATTATGTTATTGGAAATAGAATTTATTATAAATATTGTATTGTATTCGATAAAAATAAAACATGTATATAACCTGGAAGTGCACAATATTATTAGCACAATAAATGTTATAATTTAGCAATGTCACTTTTACAAAATTATTCTCGCATTTAAAAGAATAATAATATATTTCAACACTGTTAAGCAATTGTAAATTAAACAGCATGATTTAAATTATGTACGTCGGTATCAAATTTAAAAGGATATAAAGAGGGTCTCCTGTCTCCTGTCCATGTATCTGTAAACAATCCATTAATAGTGACAAAAGAAGATATAGCGAATGAGCACCTTGTATAGAACCATTAACATAATCAGACACATTCGCCGAAGTAATGTATGTAAAGAAGTTTAATGAAACGTCCCCGATAGCAAGCTCGGCGAGTCATGAAATAACTATCATTAAATCCGACACGATACGGACGATAATCATCAGCTGCGAGCAAAAAGCTATGGCGTCGGTTGTGATGCAAATTGCATATGCTATAAATCAAGTACTTAATCACCGTGCCACAACTCGAGACATAATAATGAGATTACTTGAAAAAATTATACACAACCGAGTTCACGAGGCGAGACCGACCGCCGATGGGAATATTGACATTGTAAACTAGCTTTCAAACAATTGACAGAGTAATGAAGCACCATTAGCGGGAGAAATTAAAAATGCCATACGCGAAGACGCTACCCGAGTTGATGGAGCAGTAAATCATACCGATACAGATAAAGTTGTAAGGGGCGGTTATAAAATACGAGTCTGACGAGAATTTTAAGTTATAGACAAAGCTAAAAGTGGAAGCGATGACGATATATCACCACGTACAATAAAGAGAGCTATTGATCTTGCAGAAAGCGAATCGGCTCGTAACAGAGAACAAAACATGCTACCGCCGAATGTCGCATAAATCTTTATTATTGCTGCAACAAGCTTAAACCGAGTCGTTTCAGGTACTCAAACCGGATCTCGCTCGGTACAACCTCACGACTCTCAAACGTTTTTTCGTTCAATGAAATATACCGACCCTGGATCCGAGGAAGGAAACTCATAAATAAATAATAATAATACCATTTATATTGCGAAAGGGTTTTACTCGACGTGTCTATTATCATCGAAATTGTTTAAATATGATAATGTATCAAAATAACAGCCAGTTGAGTCGCGACCGCGACTTCTGTTCCATAATCATCGTCGTAAAGATTCACTTAATAGTATGTTTCGAAATTATTATGGTAATATGAAACTGTTTTATTGCTGAAAAGATTATCGTGTCGACCTTCGATTTTATCTAAACGACGAACAAAACAAAAAAGTTTTAGAGAATTTCACATGATTTGTTACATTAACTTTTTTGTAAAACCTTCCAAGTAGGCAATAGTGTTGACGTGAAAGTCCAAAATAAAAAAAAAAACTTTTTTTTTATTATTAAATTACAAAAAAGGCACAATTTTTATAGAATCTTCGTATTACGATTATTTTAGACCTCCTAAAACTATAATATACCCATTATTGTGTACTGTCTACAAGTAGTAATGTCATATTATATAGTCACGCATTATTTTTGTAAAAATTACCATTGCCATCAATGATATAATAATGGTCAAAGAGCCTTAATTTCTTACGAAATAATTGTCTACACATCATATTATATTTATATGTATTAGAAAAACTCAATTACATAATTTAACCATTTAAGCATCTTGTTTTTCACCAAACGTAACAAGGCCTCATAAAGCGTTCCTAATAAACCCGATATGACTTCGCCAACCGTATGTAGACTAAACAAATGATTTTGTCGATAATAAAAACTTCACAATAAAAACGTTCTCAAAATGTCGGTCATTAAGTGTATTTACGCGCTGAAACGGATATAGGGGCAATAAAAATGTGGAGCAGTTTATTGAGACGTTGGCAACGGACGCATCCACACCAGCTCCGACCTTAATATTCGCGGAACTCAGGGTTACCAACTCTTGAAAAGCTCCACCCCTAAAGATACGTAGATAAATTTGATTACGCCTCGCTTCGTATACCAAGATACAGTTTTTAACTTTCGTATTGAGACTTCGACAATGGTAGGTACATTTTACCTGAAATTCAGACACCATATTATACGCAAATATGCCTTTATTAATTACAATTGCATAGAAATACTTTTAAATTAATACCCGTATTAAATACTATAATTAACAACCAAAAACTTTATTTCCCTGTCAAAAAAATCCACCCTAACTATTTACTCCTAAAGTTCGGGGGGAGCCGTTTAGCGGTTGGAAACTCTGCCAGAACAGATTGGGGATTTGATTGTTTCTCTGAAAACTATCTACTGCTAACACGATAGCGTTGACTTAATTTTTATGTAAATGGCCTCATTATGATTACATTTCAAGCCCTTGTCGGGATATGATATATATTTCGTAACTGGGCTTAAATTTGAAACCTTTCCCTTTATGTTTTTGTATATATTATATTATCTAATAAATTCTATGAGAATTCAATAGTTACTTTGAAAAAAATTATGGAAAATGGGAATTATGACTGCATAAATAAATCACTAGCAAAAAAAAAAACTTTACCATCGTACATAACGAACGTCACAAAAAATAAAACCAAATCTTTAATTTTAACTATTAATTTCTGTCCCACAAAATATACAAATTCAAACATTTGTTCCTACTGAATAAATTAAGGAGTCCTCGATTTATCATTGATAAGGTATCAATCGATTAATGCATCAACAGGGGCATATTTACGTTTAGAGATATAATATTGAACAATCTCTCGCCTTCTCTTTAACGATCCCATAAATTTTATTGATGCGGTCGATGAAGTATTAGGGACTGAAAATTATTACATCTCATGATAAGAGCAATAAAAATGAACCCACTAACAAATCAAGCGGAAGGAGAAAACACAATGGAATAACAAAGAGTGATAGAAAGCAGTATTTATAGGTTCATTGTTAGACAACAGTTTTTTGTTGTTACACGATTCTATTGAATCGGAAACTGTTATTTCATTCATAATTTATCATTATGCTTTGTATTTAAATGTCTGAGCTCTGAGTATTACGGACAAACGGAGATTAATGTGTTCGGTTATTTTTCAATGCGATGACTTTACATAAAGCGTTAATACGAAGGGTCTGAATGAGTATCCTAAATTTATTTTATACGTAGTTCGCCTACTTCGACTACAAATAATTAGCTTAAACTTAAATATAGAACAACTTTTGATTTGATTATTTGGACACTTTTATGTCAAAGTTCGCCTTTTTTTGCAATGAAACCACGTGTTCGACATTTTTGTTTGTTAGATATTTGTATGAACTAACAGTTTGTTTAAAAAAGGAAAGTACGTCCCACTGCTGGGCACAGGTCTCCTCCTCGAAATCAGGGGTATAGTTTACCTCGCGCTGGCTCAATACAGGTCGGTGAACTTCACACACCTTCATAGACTTAATCTCATCAGGCATGCAGATTTCCTCGCGAAGTCTTTCTCCACTGATGAGCGAGAGATGGTTGTGTTAAAGGTGCACTTTGAAATTTAGAAAATCCATTTCAAGAAAAGTGCGTGTGATTAAAATTTGTTTATAATATGTAGAGCTGATTTCTATCTTCGGTTAATATTTAATTAATAGTATCAATAAATTCTTTAAACGTTATAAAAATAAATAAAATGTACATAAATAGATATTCACTTATGTTGTTTGACAGTTTTATTGAACACTTAACACACTTCACCAGAAAAGAAAGAAGATCCATTCGTGTTATGATAATGAGATAATTTTGTCCTATTAATAAATTCACAATATACACAACCAAATATATACGTCATGGTTTTAAAGACACTAATGGTTAACCTAGAAATAGCTATACATAAAAAAGAGATTTAATACCTTTGTTATTAAAATAGACATATTTACTGCCTAAATTATTTGCCTTAGGCATTATAATTTATAAGCCATCAATGTTGACGAGGTGACCTCGTCGAATTAATTAAGCTTTTTTTACTATAAGGTGTATTAATTAATGCAGATTAAAATCACAAATGCTATGCTTCAAACAAGTGTGATATCCTGAACCAAGCCAGTGACGTGTGGGCGGAGGGTCATCAATCACGGGAGTCCGACCCGCCGACGAGCTTCGACGCTTCAGCTCGTAAATTACGACTTTTTTGTCCGCCCGCGCCTGTCGCGTGGAGACGAAAGTTAGCACCATTAATTAATCTCCGTTACCTTTGCGATGCTTACGATTGTACTTTTAATTGTTTGTCACTGGCCACTATCATAACCAAAACGATTTTCAGACCACTGATATAAGAGTATAAGACTCTTTTTATGAAAGCTACGACAGCAAATTACCCATAACAAATATCCCAAAGATTCACAGCACTTAGATCATCTTGTTCAATTTAGTTGAATTCTATGACAGTAAATGTAATTTTTACACGAATTGTGGATATTTTTTTAGACTAATGAGACACATTGTAGTGAGGAAAGTAGCTCTGGAAGTAGGGACAGTCCACTATGCCCACTTCACGTCCATTCCATACGTCGAAGATTATCCTGATTATCCTTAATGTGAATTAATAGGACGAAATGCATTTAATATAGACTTCAATTATAGACCTGTTAATATTTTTTGTCAGATTTTCAGTTTTTTCATAACCAACCTAATACCATAGTTAAAAGCAACAAAAAACCACGTGACACGTCATTTATGTGGTTTAATGTGAATTCTATTTTGGTCGGTGACGCCTGTTGCACCGAAATTGGCTTGGAAATACAAATCCATGAAATAAATGAATATTGATGTGAGCGCGTGCCATAGCCGCGTAGTGTATTCAGGGAGTACAGCTATACAATCTGAAATTAAATGGAAAACAAGACTTTTTATATCATACTGTAAAAAATTATAATAATATGAAAGTCATGATATGGTTGAAAATAAACATTATTTTACGATAAAATATAATCTAAATAATATAAAAATAGGCTGATGGGCCACTAAAGTTTAAGAATGGAGAACAGGCGTAGAAGTTTCATTAACCAGACACTCTGCGTACAGGGACGGATCAGTATTGCGATTTGGATGCAAGTGCTAAGGGATTCTGCGTCTCGGCTCTCATGGAAAGGGGTCAGTGTTGAGCTATACGTGGATATGGAGAAAAAAAATATTATTAGCATAATTTAGGATTATTACAAATGCCATATTATTATGAAGGTACAATTTAACTCTTTGATAACAATATTTTTACCACATAGGGATAATATTATAGGTAGGTATCTCAAAACTCGTAATACAACGTTTTTTAAAGCCTATGCAAATAATAAGACCATAAAAAAAATCATGAGTATTAGCCAAATTATTTTTTCAATCCCCCTAAACAAAAATCCGTGCAGATGTACATAAGATGGATTTACAAGTACCTATAGATATGCATCAGATTTCTCAAAACCCCCTTCCGTTTATAGGAAATAAACTTAAGAAATGTTTACGAATACAAAAGACTTTTATCCAGAACACAATGAAAGATTAACCAGGGTGTCAAGAAAAGAGTAATGAAGCAAAGAATGCGTTTGACAGAAGAGTGCGAGCTATTGAATATTTTAAAAGCAAACGCCGAGGGAATTAGGGGTTTAAATGGATGATCCGAACGTAGATTGGATTTTTTTGGCACAAGTTCGACGATTGAAGATTATAATTTGCTTGTGAAACGAGATATTTCATATATTATATTTCACACTAATTTACATTTATGTCGGGAGCTTGTTCTTTAATTACGTCTAAATATTTATAATAAATTCTTGTTTCGCGATGGGTGGTGGTGAAGTTTTTGCATGTATAAAGAAATGTCAAAGACAATTAAACAATTTCATGCAAAAAAGTTGCTTTTGCGTTTTTTGTTTTCCTTATCCTTAACGAGAAAAATAATTGATATCATGTTTCAAGAAAATGATAATTCGAAAATTTTAAGTGTTTAAATTAGAGATTAAATTTATGAACAAGATAAACATTTAAATTATACTTAAGAAAAAACACACTTCATTGCATGTATGTGCGTGGGTTGACACAAATCCAAAAACATCTATGAGTCAATGTATAAGTATTTTGAATACGTCTGGTATGGCAGTAAAATTTAAAACGCTATCAAGATCTCCACATATTCTCATTTGACCGCGCTCTAAAACGTCATTCATAATGAATATATTATCGGTAGCTACATAGTAATTTTTGAAATGGTAATTATTTAAAGGAACCATCACTCGGTATTCTGATAAACAACACGATAATAATACATCTCTAACATCGTTCACGCATTCTCTATCCTCATCCATTACTGTTTCATCTTCAATAACAAGTTTCGCTCCACCAACATCTACGGATGCAGCTAATGTTGAAAACTCTACTCTATTTCCATCGTTATTAGGTGAATTTCTCCAAAATACATCCACGTCACAGCGGGAGCGCTAACTCTTTCATCTATCATAATCGTTCATGCTGAAAACAATCAAGATTGATTTTTTCCCCGAGCAAAATTGGACTCTGTTACATTCTGGCAAGGTTGATTATCAAATGTGGGTGGAAAGCTTTGTCGGTTGATAGCAAACCACCGTCGGAGGCGACCGTAGGCGGCGGCGTAACGAAGGGACCCATGGAAAATGACAAATGACATCTGCCTACCGCCTGTCAAATAACAGACAGATAATAAATGACCCCGATTGTTTATCATCAAATATCTCATATATCATTATCGCGTACTCAGCGCTGCGGGCGGAGGGCGCTTTGACTTAGTGCTATGATTAATAATGTTTAGTTAATTTTGGGTCTGTAATGTAAATACTTGGGGAGCGTTTTGGCTGTCATTCCGGGTCGATTACTCGGTTGCACGTTGTTTAATTTTATCGGTGTATTATTTGACCAGTCATCGCTTAGTTACACTTGATGCGATACGACACGCAGTCTTTCTTCTAATAATTTTATTTTAGTTGTTTCTGGTAGACTTGAAGTCATGATACCATTTATTGTTATAAAATATATTTTTTAACGGGAGCATAATGGAGTTATTGATAATGCTATAGCCTTTAACTGTTGCCATTAAAATTTGATGTGTTAGTTTGTTTAGTATCATAGTAGAAAACGCTTACCCAGTCTGTAGCAGACATGTTCTTCCTGAGCGACGGAAAACTTATTGTTAAATACCTACTCGTACTTTAATATAGTTTAATAAATATAAAAATTGATATCATCATTAAACAATCATATTTTTACCCTCCATAAATCAAATCAAATCAAAATATCATACCAATAAGTGACGGTCCAATCGTAAGAATTCATATGTATTATAGTACAGACGTAGTACAAAATGTACAGGCAATAATTCAATTGGTGAAATATCGTACATGTTTCCGTGTCGAAGCGAACATGTTGAGAACAAGATACATGACCACAGCGGGCTCGAAATAAATCTGTCCCGCCTTCAAAAACACATGTAATTGTGTTTGCTAACTTTTGTGACGGCAAACGTATTTCCATATGTTGAGACGTTCTTCATTTTTAGCTTAGAATAGAAGTTTTTAGCATTTTAGTTGTAAAGTGTAGGTTGTTCTATGTTTGATAGCTTTTTGTTATAAGTGTGTTTTATCTTATTGTTAATTGGCCTAGCTCCGTCTACGTTTTGTATTCAAATAACTGCTCTTAAACGGAGATCGTCATTCCGTATTATTTGTATACAATGTATCGCGCATCTCTTTTGCTTAGGATTTATTGATATGTAATTATTATTGATAAATCGCAAACAAGTTTTCAAGTAAGGAACAGCCACTGAGCAAAAGCAATTTAGAATAAGCTATGAAGATAGAGCTATTAAAAAGAGCGTGCATCGAATAATTTTTGGTCTCTATTTTTTTTAAGAGCATCGATGTTCCAAAGAACGACCATTGAGAGGCTCCAGGTTCGATCCTGACCATTTGTGGTGCTTTGAAATGGGTTTTTCCAAGTGAACCCCAAAACGGACCATCGCTCGCGGTAAAGGAAAATGTCGTGAGGAAAGAAGAAGTATACCTGTATACCTGATGATAATATTGAAAGTCTTCAAAGGTGTGTGAAAAAAAAAAGTATCAACCCTTATATGTCCCACTGCTGGGCACGGGTCTCCTTCCTCGAAATCAGGCGAGGAGGGTAATGGGCCAATAGTCCACAGCGCTGGCCCAATGCGGATTGGTGAACTTCACATACCTTCAAAGACTTTCAATCTCATCAGGCATGCAGGTTTCCGCACGATGTTTTCCTTCACCGGTGAGCGAACGATGGTCTCGTGAGTCGTGTGTACTTAGGAATTTAGAAAAACCCATTTCAAGGCACACACGGACGGGTCAGGATCGAACCAGGAACCCCTCGCGTAATTGGCCGAGTTTGTCTACCACTGGACCACCGTCGCTCTTGGTGTGTGAAGCTTAGCATATTAGGCCAGCATATCGGTAAGCTATGGCCCAATAGCCTCCTCGTCTGATTTTGGGGAGGAGACCCATTCCCCAGCAGTGGGTCATAATTATTATATGGATTTATACCACATTTGTGCCTTAATTTAAGTTAGAAGCACTAAGAAAATATCTTTAATAAGATTGATTGTAACATTATTAAATTTGAGGTCGACTATACTTCAACACTTTTATTACTTACCACGGTACTTTATAAGGGAACAGTAAGCTTGATAAATGAGTGTCGGATTTTCAAAGGCTCGATGAAGTCTTGACCCGATACACGCTCATTAATCAAAAACCGTCTGAAGCTATCGAGACGTAATATGTGTATAGACAGGTATATTCTTACGTTAATATAAATGTTTTATTCATGCATTAGTAGACATAGAAAACCCGCAAGATGATCCAATTTCAGAGATTTGGTAGCTTGGTTGCCATGCTACTTAGTAGCTGAATTGGGCAACCGGGTTAGTACCTCTCGCTCACAACATCGCGTTTTGAGCGGTTTGTGATTTTTAGATGGCCCATTGGAGGGATAAGAAAAGAAGGGCGAGAGAGACGTATCTGCATAACCTCTAGTTATTTGGTTCGTTTGCACATTTTATTTTTTGGATTGCCTTTTGTCTAAACGGGCCAAAGGTCAGTCAGTCAAGTAAAGGTCAGTAAAACGCAACAATTTTCTTCTAATTCTAGGAATAATGTTTGCTGTAGTTCTAAAAATTCTAGGATCGAGAACAGGGTAAGAAAAGCACACTGTCACCGGCTCCCTTTGGGGTGTCCGGCACAGATACACAACAAAGCAACCCTGTTCGGAGAGCACCTGTATCCATGTACCATATTGGTCTTTTTTTTCTTCTTTTACACCGGGAAATGCACTGAGGCATCCCGCTGGGGAGTGGGTCTCCCCAGGCGGGTATGTGGGACTCGCTGCGCCCGTAAGATGGTAAGTGGACGCAGCTCTACCCACTAAAACCCGGCGAGTGCCACCAATGCCGCCTTTGGTGAGGTTCCCTGGATCTGCTACATCAGGTTATCTCCACGGCTAGTCAGTCCCACAGGGGACCGATGCCACCTCCACAAAGGTGTTGGTTCGCACCACAGAACAACCACTCCCAACGTCGGGACAATACGATGAGATGAGTTTTCCGTCCTCACCCCTTGCCCCCTACTCTTTTATCCCCTCTATATATAAGAGGGATACAAAGAGCCCCCTCGGCTCAATTCGCTTTGCCCAAGGTGCTGGCTTAAACTATCTGAACCATGGTGGGGACCGTGTTGGTCTAGTCTTAGCTTAACCAGCTTATGTCAACTCACCATGGAGCTCAATATCAGATATCATGAGTCTTTGCCTATTGTACAACAAATTCGGTTCGTGTCTCGATAATCTCAAAACCTGTTATTATGTACATACATAATCAAATTATTAATCTGTTCAATTGTCAAGGAAGATGAAGCTCTGACAGTAGACGTTAATAAGTCCATAACACGAGAATGTTCGATCAATGTCAGCGGTAATAGGATTACCTCCCCTTGTCCCGGGACGGGAGTTTTTAAGAAAATTCAATTTATAGTCTGACGTGTAATAATTAATGCGTTTTGAATGAATTTGATATAATTATTGTTATGGGTTTGTTTGTTATTAATTGAATTGAAGTTTTAATTAATAGTATTGCCAGAGCTCTAGTATCGAATTTCGACATACTTATCAAAAAAGCAGTTTTCTGGAAACTGAATTTGATTTTGTAGGAATTAATTGTATCGCACTTACCCGTTATAAGTTCACTATTATTTTGTTTTATATTTATAATAATTAATTAATTTATTAAATTAAATTATATAATAATGTAAAACCCTAACAAAATTTATATGGCAGCCTTTTACTGAAATAAAGGTTTATTATTATTATTATCTTTTATTTGTTTTTTCTCCTTTTTACAGGGTTTTTACTTTGTCATGTGGGCCATGGCTATGCATAATAAATAATTAATGAAATTGGGCCAAATAATTATGGTATGGGAATATTTTTTCTTTATTTTAATAGGGGTCGGTTGTCTTGGCGTTTATTGAGGAAGGCCTATGATAAGCAGTGGACGGATAAAGGCTGACTGATAAAGACGGATGATGAATATTTTCTTCATCATTAATGCGGACTTTGCCAATTAAAATGAGCGTTAATTTAGTGCTGTTTTACTATTATTTATACATAAAATAATATAGCCATACTATATATTTTTTGCGGACATTTGGATGGAAAGCGGGTTCTGGTCGTATAGGTAGATCATTCCATAGTACACTTGTCACAACGGAGAGTTTACAATTGCGTTGCCGGCCTAAGTGTACATCGAAGAATGGCATGATTATAATAGAAACAACGTTAGTCGCCTAAAACAAGCATCCATTATCAAGAATATAGTTTCCACTGCTTGAGGGCCTGTTCTATGATCGCTAAGACGGCGATTCCTAACAGTTTACACAATTTTATTATAAATCGAGATGTAAGGTTAAGTACGTGAAAAGTCCTCTTAATATTCAACAATACCGCTAACTTTGAACTATGGCCCTTTGAAGTTCCATCTTACCTATTCATGAGAACTATTCGAAATGGCTTTCGTTATCGGATAAAGCTAGAAGTTGTTACATAATCGGTTCCAAGGTTAGGTTATAAAGGTGACATGCAAAATTTATGATATCATTCCGAAAGTAATAGATTCGGGTATAGCGTAGCTTGATAAGCGTGTAAACCTGAATTCTTGCTTATCTTCGAACTCCTCTTTACAACTGTAAAATATTCTGGAGTACTTTTCAGAATATTTTCCCCTTCTTTCTTTCTTCTTCTTATTTTTTTACAGCTTAGGGTCTGTTTCACAATGTCCTAATAAAGTTCCATTTAAGCTATTTGCAACATATTTACCACATAACTACAACGTTTTTGTTTCACAATTGACAAATAGCAATATTTGGCTAATAAAGTTCCCTGTGTAAGACTCTTCAGAAAAACAACCAGTAACAGTGAATTACAGTATTTATTCCAAAATCATTTTTAATCCAATAGCACTATATTTTCTGAACTCTTATCCAACTAGTAACAATATCAACAACACTTATTAAACCACAATGACGGCCTGAGACCGACTGCCCCCTAGTCCGCAAGACTGCTCCTCTTAATACCTTCCTACCCCACTTATTCTTTGGATTCCCAGTGTGGCCAGTGCAAGAAATTAAAAATGCCAAAATTATTATAAGCAAATGTAAACAAAGTAAACGAAACCTTACACTCGTCCATCCTGATAACGTGTATGTCCTCATACACGGACCAGGTGGAACCTTACACTCGGCGGACCAAGAAACCAAAGCTTGAATTTATACATTTATAAAAATACATTCGAGTTCAAAAAAAAAAAAAAAAAAAAAAAAAATAGTACTATCCAAGTATCTTTTTGAAGGTCAATTGAGTCTACCACCGGTTCCAAAGTAAGTCCACTGAGAAGAACCGGCGAAACAAACTCAGTGGAACTAGTCTTTTCAAATACAATATTACAAAAAATAGTAATACAAACAATACATAGTACTATACTAGTATAGTACATAAGAAGAATTCAGCAAGAAACTCTGTTGGGTTGCTCCTTTCAAAATATAGTTTACAATTTTTTTATAAACATACATAATTACATACACTTATTACTATAACACATTTATTACAGTCTTATAATCTATCCTTTATCTATCCTTTATCCATCCAATTATCCATCCTTTATCCATCAAATTATCCATAAAACTATCCATCAAATTATCCATAAAACTATCCATAAAACTATCCATCAAATTATCCATAAAACTATCCATCAAATTATCCATAAAATTGTCAATCCAATTATCCGTCCTTTATCATTTGTGTTGATTTGCATTATTCATTGTAACTTTAGCATATAGACCTCCATTAGGTTATTCTGATATTTTTGAAAAAGTAATGGAAAAGGTCCTACTTAAATCATCAAATTCTAATAAAAAAAACTATTAATCGTGTGCGCAGACTTCAATGTAATTTTTTTTTAAACGGATTGGAATCATTTTCAGATTAATATTTTTTTAAATCTTACAATCTTAATAACATGTTTATGGAACCTACAAGAATAACGTCTACTAGTGCCCCATGTATGAATATTTATACAATATGTGATTCCAGTTAGTAAATCTATAATTAATAAATTAGATTCAGCATTGTGGACAGCTGATGAAATTTCAAAATAAAAGAATAAGTATAAATAAACACAAAATATTCCAGTAAGATTAGATCGTTTGAACAATTTGAGACATACCTTAATTAAAAGTCTACCAATTTTATCATGTATAGCATACTTCAATTTTTCAATCAATATTTACCCCTAAAACATTATTAGTTAGCGATACAATGATGTTCAATAACTGGGCAACATCAGAAATACATAAAAATAGGCGAATGTTGTAAGATCTATATGCGGAAAGACAATACTATACAAGTGAAGAGTTTTGCAATTATGTCAAACCTTTTCTAAAAAAACTAAGAGAAATTGCAGAGTCATTAAATCACAACATCTCTAACTCTCTATTTCTCCTCGGTCTACCTCTTCCTTTTTTTTCCATCAATCTTTCCCTCTATATTTTTACAAGTCATGTCATATCAGGTGACCAATCAAATTTCCTCCTCGGTTCTAACAGTTTTAATAATATTTCTTTCCTCTTTCACTATCTCCAAAACTTTTGCGTTTGTCACCATTTCTGTCTATTTTATCCCCTCAATCCTTCTCCAGAACCACATTATGAAGACTTTCTTGTCCTATCTTTTTGCGTCAGTGTCCATGATTCACTTCCATAGAGTGCAATGCTCCAAATATAAGATTGAATAATTGAATAAACCTTTTCCTAATGTTTAATGAAATGTTTTTGCTTTTGAATATGTATTTTTTTTTGTTAAACAATTGTTATTCTAATATATTATTATTTAATGTAATTGACCTGCTATTTGTCATGGTTTTGGAAATTATCATTGTTTTAGTTGTTTGTATTTGTGATCAATCTATATATACTTATAATTTTTAAATCACTTCATCCATTTATAAAATCACAACATACAAGTTCAAAAATTAAAAACAGAAGTAATATTATTTAAAAGACTTGGAAAATTATTAAAAATGAAATAGGAATAGTCAAACCACAAAACTAAAGATGTTAAATTAAATGTATGAAACAACTATCACGTCAGATTTCGCAAAAGCTAGTTCTTTTAAATATCTTATCTCCGAACTCTTCACCTGTTGCCGCCATTTCCTTTTTTTAAAACAATGTACCTGAATGTTATAATACCTTTAAATTCAATCATGTTACCGCATCAGAAATTATATTATCAAACCTATAAATTGATAAATCCTAAAAAGAACTGCATTGATTGTGGTGTATTTCCCGACTTAATGAAACATAGCAAAATAATCCTGTTGTTTAAATCAGGTAGTACTTTAGATCCCACAAATTTTAGACCGATATCCGTATTACCTACGTTTAGCATAATTTTTGAAAAGATTATTCTAAATCAATCAATGAATCATTTTATAGAAATAAATTACTGCATAGTAAACAATTCGGTTTCACACGCTACAACTGATGCAGGCTGGAGAATTAATACAGAATATTTTTTTAAGCCTGGGAGGAATTCACATGATGCATTAGGCATTTTACGTGATCTATCTAAGGCTATCTAATATTGTGTACAGCATAAAACATTGGTCAGGAAGCTTTATCACTACGGCATAGAAGATATCGCGCTAGATTTAATTAATTCTTATTTAAGTGATATAATCCAGAAGGTAGACGTGAATGGAAAACAATCTCCTATTTATATTAATGACTTACCGTATCTTGTAAATGATAAACATGGAATATTATTGTTTGCAGACGACACATCAGTTATTTTAAAGACACATAGGCGGCAACCTGCAACTGACGATGTGAACAATGCTCTTTCTAAAATTGTAAAATGGTACAATGCCAATAACCTATTTTTAAACCAAATGTATTAAATTCACTTTGCCTAATGTTAAATAAAACAACTGTAAATATTAACAATGAAGAATTAAATATGGAAAGTACTACGGTATTTCTAGGAATTACTTTAGATGCTAAACTTCAGTGCGACCCTCACATATCTAGTTTATCCAACAGACTTTCATCTGCAGCATTTGCATTAAAATATTCGACAATTAACTGACATAAATACAGCTAGGTTTAGTTTATTTTGGTTACTTTAACAGCATTATTAGAAAATATTATTATTATTATTATTATGTCACTGTATCCTATTACGGAGTAATGCTGCCGATATTGATGCCATATTCGTTCTGCTGAAAAGAGCTGTTCGTGCAATATATGATTTGGGTCCAAAAGACACACTTAGAGATAAATTTAAAACAGTAAATGTTATGACATTGTATAGCCCATCTATTTTTGAAAATCTTATGTATGTACACAAAAATATCCAAAAATTCAAGAATAATGTGATCAACGCAATGTTAAATACTGGAAATAAAAATAAACTTGCTGTGCCCAGCTCAAGGCTCCATAAAATGAGCTACTATAATATAACTACTATAATAATATAAGTTTTTATAATAAACTTCCCGACAGTATAAAACAGTTGTCAATTAATAAATTTAGATGTATCATTAAACAGAAACTTATTAAAATCCTATTATAATGTAAATGAATATATAAATGACAAAAACGCTTTGAAATTAATTGCTATAGATTTAAGTGACTTTGTGAATTATTGATCACAATGAAAAGAATGATAGGAACCCAGAAGAGTTTCTTTTCTTCGTGGGTATCTTCTCTGACATGGGCGCGTTGCGAACCCTCATTATAAACTTAGCCGCTAAGACGATCATAAGTGATCATTACAAAGATCCTATATGTGAAGTTAAACAATAAACAATATCCATTTATGTTTGTGTATCCAATCGAGTGGTGGCCTAAAACCATGGCCTACACCCGCTCTCTGTCTGAAACAATACCGGGCAATATACTGTGTATAAAACACCTATCACCTAATATATAATATAAACCAATATTAAATTCGTTCAATTTATGTACCTACTACCTACATGTCATAGAATATGTAACGAAAGTTAACGAATAATGAGAGTCTAAGTCCTATTTTATCACTCAAATATATAATCCTCAACTCTTGCTTAGTTCAAAACAGACTCCCTAATGATCCCTTCCTTAAGCATACCATCTATCATTATACGGACTTTTTCTAAGCATTCGTGGTCTTCGCCTAGATTTACAATCATCTACTACCTTGCATAAAACATTAAACTGTGTCCAAGCTATTACCAAAACCTCTCAACACGATTCAGTATGATCATGAATAAATCCAAGCTGTTTATAAGTGGATTGCCTAGTCAATGTCGCCTCACTACCAAGATCAACGTAAACTTCTACGAGCGTACCACCAACACTAACAGCTAAAAATAAATTTATCATACGGGCCCGGCAACCTGCCACAGCTGCGCCTACTTGGTTCCATCTCCTTGCTGCGGAAGTTGCGTCGCTCGCTGCTGCGACGCCATTGCTCGCTGTCCTTCGCAATTGCAGCGTCATACGAAGGAGATGCTCCTCTTTATGCCTTAATGCCAGTTAGCGCTCCAGCAGCCGGCGGTTGCGGCTTTGGCTGCTGCTATGGTCTCGACACCTACCCGCTCTCGGCCAATTACGGCTGAGGCTGCGGCTGCGACCTTGACGCCTAGTGCGAGAATGATCTCGTTGAGGAGTCGCTAGACTTCTCCAAGTTCCCTATTCCATGTTCACATCAATCCATAACTCGTCACATGAAACCAAAAAAAGGATTATGTTAAAAAAAATATAACAAAATAACATAAATAATAGTCGGCATCTACTAAACGGTGCACTCTAGACAAAACGGACATATTTTTTTTATTTCCTTTCAAAGCTCCTGTGTATATTTAGTAGTTCTTACACCCTTGGCTAATTTTCCAATGTACCCTCATTTTGATAAAAATATGTACGGTATCGTTTGACGATAATTATTATTATTTTTGTATTAAGTTACTCGTTATAACAGTTACCCGCCAAAAAAAAAGTCCCGTCAAAACCGGTCCAGCCATTACAGAGACTAGCCGGAACGAACAGACAGACAAAATTGTAAAACGTTACTTTGGTATATTATGTAGGTGCCATATATTGTATTATACTCCTACGCATGTAGCAAAAACCGGTTAGTTTAATATTAGAAACAGGCATTCCTATTTTATTTGTAAGTTTAGATGTCCATGACGTGAAAATTATATATCTATAACTTTGATAATTTCTAATTGATTCTTAAATGAGCTAGAGACATGGGTTTTCTAAAGAACACATCAAATATACTCCTGAGGGTAGGTCACTGCTAATCGCTACGAAATTTTTCTAGTAGTTATGAATTAAACTTTCTTTCCTTAATAAGTATATGCATTACGTAGTGTAAGAAGAAAAATAAAATATTGCAGGCGTGTACTTACGGAATTTCCGACGGTGTTCCACTTCTGAGATGTAAGACTCTTCAGAAAAACAACCAGTAACAGTGAATTACAGTATTTATTCCAAAATCATTTTTAATCCAATAGCACTATATTTTCTGAACTCTTATCCAACTAGTAACAATATCAACAACACTTATTAAACCACAATGACGGCCTGAGACCGACTGCCCCCTAGTCCGCAAGACTGCTCCTCTTAATACCTTCCTACCCCACTTATTCTTTGGATTCCCAGTGTGGCCAGTGCAAGAAATTAAAAATGCCAAAATTATTATAAGCAAATGTAAACAAAGTAAACGAAACCTTACACCTGTAAACTATAGGTCGGATCAACTGGCCATTAGCAAATTCATCTGTTAGATAAATTAGTTGACAGATATATATGCGGTTGACAGCTTCACGACATTTGACAATTTGACGTTCCGGTAACAGTAATATACAAAATAATTTAAATTGTGTTTTGATCGTTTAATAATTAAGGGATAACATTATATACAAGGTCTATGTAAATAAAAGGTATAAAGATGGTATGATACATACAATTAAATTATAAAAACATATTTTCATGTATATTTACAACATGGAATGTTTTTCTAAAACATATTTATCTTAAAATGGAACTATGAAATGCGAGGTTGCCAAGCCTACTAACCAGTAAGTGCCAAATAGGGATCTGCCAAATAAATTTATAGGGAAGATGATGGTGAAACCCAATCAAGACTAACTAGAAGATTCATCTGTCAATTAATTTATGTGTCATATAGCTATAGGGTACTTTACTGGTACATTGTGAAACAGACCCTTAGAATAGAAAATATAGAATAGTTCGTTTTAATATGTAAGAGTATTAGCTACTAAGCTATCCTAACATTCCTAACCACATGCATTACAATTTACAATGCTTAAAAGGAGACTCCAATTATTTTATGTTTCATCATCATCTTTATCATCATCGTCAGCCTTAATCTGCCCACTACTGTTTTAGGCAATAATATTTTTGAACACACAGATAAAGGGTAGAACATTTAGCACAAAGATGTACAAATGATTCAGTATTGACAAAGTCCCTTGTATGCTGCTACACAGGAATACGTATATTAATAGTTTCACTTCGGGTGTCATTCGAATTTTACTAGGTGAGCCATCTGCTCACCTACCTACCGATTGAGCTTAAAGGCCATCAGGCCTAAAAGTCTAGACCTTTCGAAAAAAAAAAAATAATAAAAAAAAATTCGGGTGTCTTGTCTTTATATGCGTGAATCAAAATAAGCGACGGTTCTATTTATTAATATATTAAATTTCATCAGATGCTTCCGTATATTATTACACTCCAGACACCGCCTGAGCTTAGTTTATGACAATTATATGTCATTAAAAACAGTTTCCACGGACCGGCTGCTTTGTATCGGCCATAAATTTTGTTACTTCGTCATAAATAGTGACATCAAAGAAACTATAAATCGATCGTAAATCTATAATCAAACTTGTTTCTAATGCGCACATAATGTTCATCAAACATTAAAAATTTAACATTACCTTCATATTTTATAGCATTTATATAACGTGGTATTTTATTTCTTGATGTTTATCGCATTTATAAAGGTAATAGATAAATATAGATCTATATTTTTTCATCACATTTTAGTTGAGATAAAGAGATGCCTGTTATAATATATAAAATACCTCTAAATAATGATGTCCTAATTGGTATATAGTATGATTGTTTCCTAAATTATGTAAGTAATTGTAAGCAATAAGTAGGTCCTATTGCCAAATATCATCTTCTTGTCCTGTTATTTTTTTCAGAGTTTAGGTGTTTAGCAGAAGTAGTTTAGTAGAATAATATAGAGCACGGTAATACAGCCTTATCCTTAATAATTATCCTTACTTATATTATAAATGTGAAAGTAGGGATATTTGTTACTGGCGCGAAAACTACACAACCGATAATCCTGAAACTTTGTATACTTACAATATAATATTCTCGGATGTACTAGAAGTAACATAGGATACATAAAAAAAAGGAATATTTTTATGCTAACGCGGGCGAACTAGCGGGCAACAGCTTGTATTATAATATAAAATAAAAACCATTAGGGTCATATAACTGATTGATTCAACCAAGATTTCTTGGTGAAATTCATGTTTATAATAACTCAACAAAACTTATTTATATTATAAAGGCCTCTTTCCAAATCCAGGGATTACCGCCTGGTAATCCCTGGATCTACTGAAACGATTTAAAATGAAAATTTAAAAGTCTAAAGTTCTTCTATTAATACAGCAAAGCTGTTTCGGAATAAATAAGCAATTTGGTGGCATCCTTGCAGCCGGGGCGTAGTACAGCCGAATTCAGGAACAAATAAAAGTAGAAAGGGAAAAAGTAAATTTGTAGGATTATATTATAATATAAGGTATCCAGTATCCACCCGGTAAGGTACTCGTAACATAACTGTCAATAAAAATAAAATTAATCTTATATAGCTTGCTGTATTATAGACGTATTCATAAACAATACTATGTGGTGTCACAGTTGAGTACTGTGACACGCGAACGCATAGGGTCATTCAAACCAACTCATAGACAATATTGAAATGAAATCCTCAACTATGCATCTATCAAACCCATATAAAACCCGACTATTGACACCAGGAGCGCATAGTTAGAAGCGTTCTCTGCGTAGTATTGTCTTATTATAACTTAGCCGAATATGCTTCTTGAATGTAGGTGTTAGCTTTTATCATCGACCACACAACCCATAGACTCCTAATGTTTAATTTTTCGTATTAAATGCATTCTGGCAACTAGTTGAGGTGAGACGAAAGGTGTCGCAATGCTGTGATTAGCTAATTCAATATCATACATTACCAATCACGGAACGTTAAAAAGAAATGGATATATTTCGCAACGGGAAAGAATGAGACGACACGATAGTGTAAGTGCATTGTTTACGGCTTACATCGGAACTATAAGTCAGATGTGTTGCCAGAACCCGTTCCCCTGTTATTAGGAGTCTATGGGTTATGTGGTCGATGGCTTTTATGTTATCCCGGGAATTAAAGGTTTTGTTGGTGTGAAGTGAAAACATATCAAAACTTGTCGTTCTTATTAGCGCGGAGCTCAGTCGATCTCTAATTTATACGTTTTCTAATTTGACTATTAATTTGTCGATAGCAAATCATTTCACGGATTTATGATATCCTGTCGAGGTATTAATATGAGGAAACTAATAGATTTATAATTATAATTACTATAAATCTGAATGTGTCGTTTATTTTATTATTATTGGCCAATATATTTATATCCAATATAATTGAAGGTTTCGTGTTCCGCATGATGCAATGAATCTATATACTTTGCAAGCTTTTCTGTGAAATAATGATATGTTGGCACAACTCACACACGGCCATTCGAACTGCTAGAACTCACAAGCGGTCAAACTAGGCAGAGTCTGTATTTTGGCAATCACTTTTCTAATTCAATTAGAAAAATGATTGCCAAAATACAGGCTCATACTTAAATGCATACATAATATAGATAAATTACTACTAAACCAATTCGTTAGTCATATACATAGATGGCTATGTAGGTACTATGCAAAATCATATTTTTCTTTTTGGACCTGTTCTCGCAATTTTGAGTCGAAACTTCAAATATTTTTGATACTGGTGTCATGCTACCGTACATACATACCTACTAAGACACTAACTAAAGACTCATGATTTTATTTAATTTCAGAATAGATAATAAACGGTGACTACATTTATCTGTATACTTTATATTCGTTCCTATTGGAACCGATTAAGACCAGAGGTCATGCTGCCAAGTCTATCGTTATCTGAATACTTTTTAACAACTGTATGCCACAAGTGGTAAACGACTGCACGCAAAGACATCAGTGCCACCTATGCTGTCCAAAATCTATCCTCCTAAGCGGACCAACCACGTAATATATTTCTAGAATCAATAATAATAAGTAGAGTCTATGCACTTTCATTTAAGTAATTTCATAAATATTGTAACTTAATCTTATACTTCAAAATTGCAATTAACATATTTTAGATATATATTTTATTAATTATATGAATTTCTCATAATATTTAATGACGGAATTAATGAGTCCTGACCTCCCTCCCATTACAATCATTAAATTATACCTTTATGTGTTTTTATTGAATAAATTTAAATTAAATATATATGAGAATTTATTATTACTGGAAGCATTTTTTTACCATATTTGTATTGATTTATTGTGTTTATAACCAGAGGCAATTAAAAACAAAATTATCATAATTGTAATTTAAAACTACGCAATATATTTTGTTACTTATTATAAGCTATTTGGCTTCTTAGGTATTTACGTCTTAGCGTCCATTGGAAGAGGCCTACACCAGGGGACGGCTGAAGGAAGGTGAGGCTGATGATGATGATTAATTCTAATATTATAATATGAATTACCATAACATAATATACGATATAATTAAATTAGTAAATAGTATATAGCTCAAAAGTATTTATCTGATTTAAATGCCATAACTAATATACCTACCGGAATTGAAAATATTTATGTATTTGAACAAACAAAAAAATTGAAAATATAGATGATTTTTATTATTGTACGGTTATTTTTGGTGTGACACATCCATTGACGCCCTTTCATCCGACGGTGGTGAGGTAGAGACCCGCCACAGGAACAAAACCGACCATTTACCGATTACAATAATTATTATACATTGCAATAGTAGCAAACCCTGTTGAATTACGGCCAACTTTTTCATATTTCGGACTGGTTGAATTGTGAACTTAATTATGTATCGCTTAGTGCTACTTATATTTCCCAATGAACAGGCTAATTGCCGCAAAATAATTTTCATCCCGAGATTATCTCGTACAAACTTACATTTTATGGGTATAGATATAAGCTCGGATAATGTATATGAAACCTGTGATTACGAGCGGCTGCTATGTAATTTGAGCAGTGTAATTTGTGGGTCATAATAGCTGGTTACATCTCGTTACGTGCGCCAAGATAATGTCTTTGTGGGTTTAAAAAAACACTCATCGGAATTGTGGTTGGCAAGTTTAATTATGGAGGGTGGGCACAAAAATTTTGTGAATGGGCTTTTGTGTGGACCGTACATTTTTTAAATTACTGACGCGGTTAATAAAAGAGGTACGGCAAATGTCACGATAGATCGACTCTACTGAATGACAATCTATCGCTTATATATTTTTTCACTTTCTGTAGGGCTATTCTGTAAGGTCGTTTACGAATCTCAAAAGCGGAATCCGCGGTGATATGACGAATTGGACGAATTTTATTCTTTAAAACTCGACTATCTATCTATATCAATAAAGTTCGCTTTCGAAGTGAGGGCTTATCACTCAGGTGAAGCTCGATATCGAAATGGTTTTTACAGAATATCCGTACTGATTCTAACGTGCATTTTATAATATAGGTATTTCCTCGCTTGACTAATAACAAATCAAGCGAGGTGGAGCAAAAGAGGATGACTGATTGGCGACGGCCATAGGCGACGGTGACACCTCCATTACCTATCAGCCTATCAGGTATATCAAACAGAACCCATAACAGTTTAATTAAACAACAACGCTAAAACACAGCGCCAACAATCGTTAAAAGCGACACTAAAAACACATGTTCAAAACACAAAGACGATAAAACAACAATAAATAGCGGCCATTTAAGACAATTTATTTATTACAAGCGGAATAAAGTGCGCGATAAAGGGACTGAATAATGAACTGTACACGCCGATGTAATTATCAACCTCCAGACAGAAATCGGAACGATAAATCTCATAGATAAGGGCGGGCACAAGCGAGTGTCCGTTACGAATATACGTCAGCCCAACACTCTTTCGTGTTCTGGAGAAGCTCTTTCGTGTTGGAGTTAAATCATCATCATCATCAGCTTTGACCCGTCTATTGCTGAAGGCCTTTAACGTCAAGACAGCCGTTCACTTGCCACGCGCATCCAATAGGGACCTGCCGCTGCATGAGATCTTATTCCCACCTGGTAGGTACATGAACGGCCAACACTTTCTCTATTTAAACGCAGCCACCTCTCTGTGTGAGTTGTCACCAGACCACTGCCGCCTTAGACATTATTTTTCGCGTGATATCGGTAATTTTAATTATCTGATGGAACGTTGAATTACGGCCAACTTATGGAATAGTGGTAAATTTGAAGGTCAAATTTTGGCCCCAAGGTTTTTATCAGAGGATGGTGGAATAAGGTAGTCGCTCCTAATTCTTTTGACTAAATTCTTCGAGGGCTCAAGGCAGGATTAACGTATGTAGCTACTCAATATCGTTAAATCTCATCTAGTGATTACGACTAATGGTTCCACAGTTTGCACAGAAACAGCAGCGGTGGAAACGAGTGGTAGGCAAGCTCATGAAAATATTTTAGCTGACTTGTCAGTACCATGCAAATATACCTTGCAAATAGGACGTTTCTCGTGAAATATTTCAGGATAAGAAAATGTATTTTTTTTACATTATTGAGAATATTAGTATGAGAAGACTCATCTCAGTAATCTGTAAGGAAGAGGCAGATGACCATTTATAATAAATATGAAAACAATTTTTATTTGATTTTTGCTGTAGTAGATTTTACTTGAAGTTACAGCACAGTGAAAATGTTAAAGTATAAAGTTTTATATCAACTTTGAGTTAGTCTATTGTTTAATTTTATATAAAATTAGTAAAGATACTAGATCAATAATTATCGCTTCCATCATATTATTGTTTTGTTTCTCTAAATCAGCTCCAGTTAAATTTCTATAAAATACTAGCTTACTTAAACTTAGACTGTATACATTAGATATTATTATATTTTACACCTATTATTATTATCATTTTTATGCATGTATCAATATATAAAAACATCACTACATATTAAATGTTTTTGTATTTTAAATATTTCTACATGTAACTGCGTCAAAATTGCAGTCCTCATAATATTGTACATGTATTTAATGATCACTCATTAATCATTACTTTATTCGTGTATCTATACTATTTCCATTTCTTTATTTTCTCAATGACAGTTCTAATTTGATAGTTTTAGTGTTGTGACCAAATAGGTATCATCATCATCAGCCGCATCATATCCGTGCACTGCTGAACATAGGCCTCCCTCAATGAACGCCAAGACGACCGATCCCTAATGATATCGATAGCATAAATTTATTATATTTTGAACAAAGACAAGTTCAACAAAAACATTCATATATATTTTTTCGTTTCGTTTATTTCGTTTCATTGTTGAGTGTCGAGAGTAACAGTTTTAGCTTCGAAAATTTTGAAGAAAATTTTGAAAAAAAGAGAATTAATACGTGTAACATCTTGTAATGTAATATAGTATTAGTTAATAAATTTGTACAAAAGTATCCGGCAGTAGTTTAGTTTCTTACATCTTGTAAAAAATATCGGGTCTGTTATCGTGTTACGTTTATCGATATAGCTCTATCCCTATCAGTTTCTCTGACTCTGGTATAACCTTGTACGTGTGTAAACGTCATATTTTTATAAAATAATGCATACATAATGTAAAGAAGACGCTCGTTCAAGTTTTCACAGGATCTGTCATCGAGAAAATAAAGAAATAGAAATAGTATAATCAATAATATTTCTTTTCTGATCGTAAATATATTCTATATTTATTCAATCATCATCATCATCATCATCATTGTCATCAGCCACTATCCGTTGAGATCTGAACACAGGGCCCCAGTCAATGAACGCCAATCATTATCTTACCACTCGATTAATACGCTCAAACTATTAATACCAAACACAACAAAGACAAAAGACGAAACAAATAATAAAAAATAGTGTGAGCTCGGCTTCCAACACAAATAACTGGTATAAATCTGTGGTAATGACCATGTTTGTAACATAATAAAGGTATCAATAAGAGCGGCCGTAGATAAGGCTTGGCATAGAGAACTTTATTAATAACATACTATTTGCCATTTTTGCAATTTATATCTATCTTTAAAGATTGATTTCAACTGGCCTGTTGGTCTAGTGGTTAGCGACCCTGGCTGCTATACTAGAAGATCGTTGGTTCGATTCCCACCCAGGACAAATATTTTTGTGATGAGCATGACCATTCGTTCTGTGTCTGGGCGTAATTTATCTATAGTATGTATATACTCGTATTTAGAAATATATAGGTAGTGTATCGGCTGTCTGGTTACCATAACAGGCTTTGCCTAGTTCGGGATAAGATGGGCGTGTTATATTGATATTCTTCTCTATAATATGTGAGTGAGCTCCTCCTTGATGGCCGATTTTGATAAATAACAATCGTGTGTTCCAGTGGATTTGAGAATGGTTTAGATTTGTTTGGTCATTACAAAATGTTTTGTACAGGACTAACCAAATGCAAGAGTCCGCGAAGGGGGGCTTACGAATTTTACTAGGTGAGCCACCTGCTTACCTATCTACCGATTGATCTTAAAGGCCGTCAGGCCTAAAAGTCTAGAACTTTAGAAAACAAAAACAAATGCAAAAGTTTGTTTGTTTTAAAGGACTTCTCTTGAGTTGGATTTGGATTAATTAACCTATTTACATTTGTAATACAATATTGAGCACGGGAAGGCAATATCTTAATATATATAAATCTCGTGTCACAATGTTTGTCCTCAATGGACTCCTAAACCACTTAACCGATTTTAATGTTTTTTCTTTTAAAATGTGTGCTTTTCTCCAACTTAAAAGATAGGATAGTTTATTTCTCAAATTTGAGATTGCAATTTTATGTATTGCAAATTAATTGTTTTGACAGAACGAAGTCTGTCGAGTCCGCTAGTTGTTATATAATGAGTTGTTGAAATATGATATGTGTTTGTTGTCTAACGTTTATTCAAATTTCATTTACACTATAAAAGTAATTTTAACTTCTTCATTGTTAACGATTCGGATATAAATAATAAAAGTAATTTTAACTTCTTCATTGTTAACGATTCGGATACGGTCTACTTTAGGGTAAATATATAACACCTTTTTGACGTGACAACGTCTAATAACTCGATATTACGGGCAGCATGCACGAAAAGTTGACGTCATGTAGCGTTCCGAAAGCGAGAGCACGGCACGAACGAAAGAGAGAGGCATGATCGACTCGAGCAATCGGCTCAGTTCGTTTCGTGCTGCATGACCAACGATAATGCTGACGTGACAACATCAAACATTTGACGCTTTCACGTCAAACTATCGTCCGTAAGCCGACTTTACAGACAACCAATTTTAACAAATAATTATCTAGGTGGGCGTCGATCCTAAAAGCGGTGGTTTTAGGTGTAATAGTGATTTCCGTATACTTCCGAATACACGCAGTATTGGAAAAGACCCTTTAAGGTGTTAAATTTGGAATAAATTCAATAAAAAAATACATTGCCTCTGCATGCAAATTACTCTATACTTGGGAACTGCGTATAATAGATTCGCTTCTGTCCACTACCAGACAGATTAGTATGAATTATCTCATTGCTAGAACGCGTTGGTTTCGATATAATGAGATCGTGTTATGAATAAGTTAATTTGACTCTGTCTCATAAATTATATGAAATAAATAAGTGGTAAAATATTGGTATATTTAATAATGTTTTTTGCTGTCCGCTTGTCCGCGTGTATGATACAATTTTGGCTCATGTTAGGCATTTGTATAAACGATATCCTGTAAAAGTATTTTATTTTCTGTATATATAATACAGTATGCGATCTACTATAGATATAATATTTAAAAAAATGTGATATCAATATTAAATGAAACATTTTATTGCGGTTTATTGAGTTTCACATGTACGCACACATTGGCTCGACGTTCCGAATAGTTTATAGCAACCGTTGTCACAGGAGGACTGAGGTTTCAGACCAATGTCAGACAAGCTCCTTGCAATATAATTCGGAAATACCTTATGATACATCAAAATCCGTAAAAATGGTTTCATTATAATGAGTAAAATTCGCGTAAATGTTAGAAACACAATATATTGATATCCATAATTTTCGAATTTATCTATAGGGTCTTATTGCTAAAGTGTGATTGATGCGTCAATTACCACGAGAATATGACGACGTTCCATTGTTTTGTTTCAAGGAAAAGAACCAAGTAGAATGTATAAGTAGTCGCAATAAGACTACTCGGTAAATTATATGTACGGCGAGACTATAATATTATGATCAAATCATTTACAGATAAGGTTGTACTCGTTCATACGAACATGAAAAAACCGTAAAAACAGTTTTGTATATTTATTTCTAGAAAATTTAATCAACCTTAATAAAAAAAAATAACCAAACTTAATCAACACTGCAAATATACTATTTTTTAAATTTGCCTACTAATAGACGAGATTAAAATTGGAATAAATTCTTTGAGTTTATTATATTTACTAGTTATTGCATTCAGCTTCGCCCGCTTTAACTAATATTAGCGCGTTCAAACAAACAAACGCTTTAGCTTAGTATGAGATATCGATTTCATTTAAATAATAATATATTATGTCAATATAAACACCTGACTCGATTCGAAAGGTTGTGGGTTCGAATAGGCCAAGGGGATATTATGACATATGTAAAGAACATAAAATGATTTGTGCCGACTGCCCTGTGTTGCTGATTCATTATAGTAGGTAAGGATAAGTAAGACATACTTTTACGATTTTGCAGATGTAGTTATGTCATATTATCAATGCTTTACGTTATTTTATATTAGGTTTATTGAAGTGAAACTTCTTAGGCCGCGTTGAGCTCTTCTTGGTAGAGGGAAATCTAATAGGTTCGCGTCAGCGACATGTTAATGTGACATTAAGGAAACCTGCATGCCTTATGTGATTGAAAGTCAAATGTAAGTTGGTAAAAGTAAAATGCATTGAGAATTATAGTCCACTAATGAATATGATCAAGATTAACACATATATGTTTTTTTATATTCTGAGAACATTTCCCTAAAACACTGTTTAATAAGCTTGTTCAGATTTCTGATATTTGCAACAATAAGGAGGCAGTGTTGCTTTTGAAAGCTAATATTACAGCTTAAAACATAAATATATACCCATGATAAGAAATAAAAGTTCATAAAAATTTTAGAAAGTAAAAAAATTATTGAAATAAATAATATGTAGGTAGGTAATATAATACTAACTATATGTATAATATTATACTAATAATACCTATGAATATATAAAAGTAAAGTATCAACCCTTTATGTCCCGCTGCTGGGCACGGGTCTCCTCCTCGAAATCAGGCGAGAAATGTATTGGGCCATGGTTCACCGGTGAAGGAAAACATCGCGAGGAAACCTGCATGCCTGATGAGATTGAAAGTCTTTGAAGGTATGTGAAGTTCACCAACTCGCACTGGGCCAGCGCGGTGAACTATTGGCCCATTACCCTCCTCGCCTGATTTCGAGGAGGAGACCCGTGCCCAGCAGTGGGACATAAAGGGTTGATACTTTACTTTTATGAATATATACTTAAGCTTATATCGGGATATAAATAAGGGCAGGGCGGGCCCTGCAGCTGATATCATCTTACGTTTCAAATGTAGAACTATAAATAATATATGTAGTAAACTAGATAGAAACTGTAAACTAACTATTATAAAAAAGAATATGCCGATTTTCTCTCGTAATTTGTTGAACCGAGAGTTTGTTTAAAGTTGGCCCTGACAGTCGTCGACACGCTGATGACTGGTAGTTACCGGAAACGTCGATACGAAACATGTAATTACCGACCAGGATCGTGTTAAATTATTACGAAAACGTATTAAGCAGTAATCACTGTCACTTATACATGAGCGTTTCCTCCTCGGGGGTCGGTGCTAGTGTGAGCGATGAAAGGGTCAATAAACATGCTATAAATGTATGCTAAGTTGAAGTTTAGCTTCAGTTAAAATGTATAATATGGGCTTAATATTTTTAAACAGCTTGTTAATTTTATGGTAATTGAGCCACAAAAGTTGCTTTGTACCCAGTGTAACCCAGTGAATTACAATTTTTTAAACCATTTAAAATGTAAACTAAAGGTAATCTATAGGAATATTCAAATGTAAGTATGGACCAAAACACTATTAATTTTAAAAGAAATAAGTTACGTATGTATTTCTCAATTGAAAATCACGTCCTAAAACGTGTGATGTTCGGTACGTTCGTCATAATCAAACGTCCCGTTTAAATCTTTAGTTTATAACTTGAAGCCGCTCCGCCTGTCGCTCCGCTTGTCCCCTGCGCTGGTCGTACACGCTGTCACTAGCGACCCAACTCTCGTGATTTATGTGCCACTGCAGCTCTCATTTATCCCACTTACGACACGTCTTGTGCCATTCTCTGACAGCTATCAAATTATCTCCAAATAATGTCCTTCATTTATATAAATTTGTACCGCGTTTCGAGCTTCGATTCTTTAATATGGAGATTGTCGTCGTTCTTGTCATTATAACTTTTAATTTTTTGATGTGATTCATGTTAATTTTGCCATTTTATTTTACGGACTAAAAATATACATTCAAGTAAAGATAATAAAGCAATTATACTTTAATAAAACACCGATATCCCTAGTCGTGGTTCGTATTGAGTAGGTTAAACTTTTTTTTTATTTAGCTACCACATCGTAAAAAATAGTCCGTAAGTTATGGTAATCTTACTTCATATACTTTCGTCTGCACGCAATTGAGGCTACATATAAAATGATATCATTGATATACTACGAAAGTCATTAAAACATTTATAATATACATAAATCTACAAAATACCGCGTGTTTATGGTAAATCACAGCACATTTTGTTATGCTTGTGACCAATTTACTTCTAAAAGAAAATAGAAAAAAATATAAGTATTCATAAATTGTATTATTATTGCATTAATATATTTAAATAATCTTTATAATCATCATCCTTTATCCGTCCACTGCTGAACATAATGATAATATAATTATAAAAATTATAAAAATTTGAAATTATCATTGCAATAATAAAAATATTAATTAACTTTTTTTGCAATCTTACCATTAAACGGTGACCGTTTTCATCATCCATTAAGGTTTACCGTCCACCAGCCGTCACAAAATTAAAAATATTTTTCTTATCAATTCCGTACCCATGTATGCAGTTACCCGCGCAATAATGTGATAATAATCTTTAATCGTTCTTCATGTATCTCTAGTGGTATTTGAATATTTTAACATGAAATTATATATGTTATGACTTATTAATGAGCTTTTTATTTTAATGCACGCTCGCTATTTATGTTGAAATACTTAATTTGGCAAATGTTAGATGGTAATCGGATGACATGTAATATATTACGAAAATACCGCTCGGATTATACGTTTGGTGGTTGAAAATTGAAATAAAAAAATGTTAATATATTACATCATCATTATCATCATCATCAGCCTTTATCTGTCTACTGTTGAGCATAGCTCTTCCTCAAAGAACGCAAATACGGCCGATCCTTTACTAACACGGACCGGTCACTGCACGGACATCGACTTCCCGCCTGGTTAATGGCCGACCAACACTTCGTCTACCTAAACGCGACCTCCACTCTTAAACCTTATTGGATCCCAGGCCTTATCTGTTCTCCTGAGTGTGTCCAGCCCAGTGCGACTTCAGACTTATTCTTAGCGCAATATCGGTAAATTCAGTTCTCTGGCGAATGTCTTAGTCTCGCATCCTATCTGCCAAGGAAACAACCAGCATAGGACGTTGAGCTACGGCAAACTTACGGACCAGTCGTAAATTAAGAGGCCTCGATTCCGCCCCACAGGTCATCACGGGGATAACGCATTTGTTGAAGACCTTCTCTCTCTTTCTAAATGCCTTCAAACTCCGTGAAATAGACTATGTGAGAATAATATTAAATACATTTATTAAATATAAACATTATTTCATAATTTCTTTCATTATAGGAATTATAAAGCATAAAAAAGTTGCTTTTTGAGCGTATTTTTTTTTTTATTTTCGAAGAAAATGAATATACAATTTTCATTCCAGGATATAATATAACAAGACGCATGGATAATATATTCTACAGTAATTTATATTTGAATTAATTTTGCTTAAACAATTTCAATAAGCGTACATTTTAATGGTTTGAATGAAAAATTATATTATTTTTAATTACGAAATGTAAATTTTACATATGAATTAAAAGTTTCAATTTATGTTTTTGTATTTGCTAAATTAATGAAATGTTTAAATTGTTTTTGTTAAAATAAATCATACTGACAAAGTAACATAATTTTCCATTAATATGAATTATATTATTCATTTGTTAGTACTTATTCAGATTTTATTCATAAGTTATATTTTGTGTTATTAGGTACAGTAGGTATTCTAATCTGTAAAATATAATTGTGTGAAGCGAACCATTAAAGGTAACGGCTGTATAAGAATTTATATTATAGAATATTATAAAACAAATATTACGTTTGCCATACCTAATAATATCACTTTAGGTATATTTACGAATTCGTACATAAACTGTATATTATTAAAAAATATTAAAAAAATATTATATATGTTACAGAGATAAAATTTGCTCTACTTTTTATATTTTTTTCGAGTAGGTATCAATAACTACACATAAAAATGAAAGTAGATATTTATTTCTTCAATTCTTTATAATGTAAGCTAAATAATATTATATTATATCTACGTAACAATATTAACAATAAACAACAATATCAAACTAAAAACTTATAATTAAAAATTAACTCTAAAATATTCATATAAATATTCACAAAAAGAATATGTCATCCAAAATTTCAGTTTGGGGCATGGTACCCAGAACACTGGCAGCATTACCTCGCTGAATAGCTAAACTTATTCTCTGCGCGAAATAGCTGCCAGCCTTCTGATCACCCGATGAGAGAATCAGTCGATTCGACATATCCTTCATAAACCGCTTCATGTCAGACGACCACGGCCCTAACGTTTCGAAAGCTAACGCCGCAAACTCATAGTCTTCAGTTATAGAAGAGTATTTGCGACGCTTGAGAAACTGAACACGATCGGCTGCGGCCCCAACTTTAGTACAAGTTTCATGTACATAAGATGGGGCCAGCGTGTCTACGCAGGTTACATCCCACACCAAAGTGCGGCCCAGTCTCCACGGTACAAGCGTAGCACCGTCAGGTCTCTTGCCATCATCTCTAACTAGACCACATGGTTCTAATGTTGTTGGTATAGAAACCGTGGCAAGAGCTCTACGTACCAAATCATTAACCGTACCGTGGCGATATAAGCGACCAGCACTTCTAGAGCAGGACAAGCCATGTCGACCCAACTGATTCACAAACTGCCCACACATAAAATAACAATACCTAAATTAAACTCAATCTAAACAAAAAAAAAATGTTTTTTGAATAGGTCTACATAACAAGACACAAAACTTTCTCTTGAATGTAAAATAGAAGAAATAATATAAACAAAACTACGCAAACATACATTAATACTTGATGTATTATTATAATAGATCCAGTATAAATGAATACTAATTGAATTTAGTTTTTTGCCACGCTTTTTGTAACCAGTTGAAAAATTATCTTTTTAATGAAGTTGATTACAAGCGGCTATAATTATAACCTTACTTTATCGTAATTGTATTTGTTAAAGTTTATATTAGTTTATTAGGACTATGGAATAAGAGAAATTATTAATAAAAATATTGTTAATTCTTATAATATTATCTTATATTAAAGCAACATCAGAGACTTCAGTCCTTAACGTTAATCACAGTCTTAGTAAAAATCTTAATAAACAATAAAAAAAATGTTTAATAATATTATAAGAATTTCCGTTAAATAATAGAAACCGTATTCACTTATTTCGATATTATACAAACTAAACTTATCTAACATATAACATCTAAGAAAAAAACGTCTGCATTATACAGGCTGTTTTATCGCGACAAGCCGCTAATTACAAATGAGAATCGCTTCCCGCTAGCCCGTCACAAGATATCCACACGTCGTAATTCCTCCGACAAGTCTACACAACATTACAACTCGACGTCCAGTTCGTCTAAAATAAACCACAAGACTAACGCATAAGGGACTAAGTCGAGTCTACAGGTTTAGAGAGTTGCGTCGAGTTTATAAATGTATTTTATTTAATCTATGCGTTCGAGATAACTTAATTACGCAGCCGCCGCGGTATCGTGAAATAAATTTTTAATTGAGCCCTTCAAGTCTGTATCTTTAGTTGGTTTGACAAATATACCGTGTTATTCCTTATTCCTCGGGTTATTTATTTATTTATCGATGTTTTTTGCTCAAATTTTCTATGATTTTATCTCGATGTTTAGGAATTTAAATAAGTCTTACTATCTTTTTATACATAATTGTACTATACGATATTTTGTGCATGTTTAAGTGTATAATGTATACTATTAGTTTACCGTCTATTCTATAAAGAAGTTGATTAGAATTGTTTTAAGTGTGGGTCTGCTAGTTTGTAATACCTACCTACATAAATATTGGATTATCTTATAATACATTAATGAAAATTCATCGCTTTTCTCTCAAAATTAGAGTCAATACTATCTTAACTATAGTAAAAGTTACTCATTTTCCTGATACGATAATTTCCTTTAATTAATATGTAACGAACGAAAAACTTGCTGTTAACTTAACGGGTAAAAATGTGGAAGTCGTTTACTTGAATTTCCATATCTTAAAATAAATTATATTTTATAAATAAGTATTTTTATATTTACTTTAAAATATACAATAAATGTAAAAATAATTTAAATCCGCAACGGAACCGAAACGCGTCCATAAATACGTCTATTTAAAATTATCATCAACAATAAAACTTTATAATTTCATGAATATACACAAATGTGTTTTTAATTTAAGCACATAAGCCGAGTGAGTAATTATTTGAACAATTTAGTGAGTTTATTATACCCATTTTAATACGTTTACATTATACCCACAAGGTTGCCTTATCCGGGGCTCAACCGAGTTCTTATCGTATCATTAATATTTAAATCTATTTTGACTACAATAAAATGAAATTCTTTATATAATTACTTGATATACTTAAGATTTTTACAGTGTATGAGTATTATTAAGGTTACAACCAAAATTCGGGCAAGTGATTGTCGGTAAGAAACAGTCTCGTCACTAATAGGTGACGAGACCAGGCAAATATTATATTATAGTTAAAAAGATTTTTTTTTATGTTCTCGATTATTATAACTGTGTATATGTCTCACTCATCCCAACTGACCTGGCCGGCAGTTGTGGTATACCCCGCACTGCTGCTGTCTCAACCGCATCCATCCGAGACAGTAGTATCCCTTATCTACCCCAATATTCAAAATGTTCCTTTCCCAACTTTCTTTATAGCGATACTTTCCGCTTATAAACAAAGTCTATCTTGGTGGGGAAGACTGTGGATTCACAGTAGTATGCAAAGAGACAGGCGGACCTGGTGGGATAGCAACACAGACATACCGACCTAGGTCAGGTGGTCTATGGATAGCAACGTCTGGTGGTTGGCCTAGGGCGAAGGCAGAGGGCGTAGAGTTACAATCGGCCAGACCAGTAGTAGAGACGGGTAGACCACGGTATTTTATGTGATAACAATCTAAAGCTGTTTATTTTATTTAAATAAAATAAAAACCCGTTCAAATAAAACGTCCTAACTAACGAAATAAATAGACACGATTGTATCAAAAACGTCTTAATTTGAATATAGGTACCCACAAAAAAATCAATGAATGACCATATTAAAAACTGACGTTGTAAATTATCAAATAAAACTGTTACAATAAATTTGACTTATGTTAATCAATTCATTACGCACTGACATTTTAACGATTACCGCGATAAATACAATAGGTGTACCTTTGAGGATGACGGCCGAAAATATTATAAATGGACGGCAGTTTGATTTTATTACCGGCCATTAAAACGCTGCGATCAATCTAAGTCATCGGAGTGCTTGTAAAAGTCATTTAAATCATTAATGATACTATTACGCTTTGAGAAACGTAAACGTAAATCATCGTGAACAACGAGTAAAGAGTACAGTTAGTGTTGTGCGCGTGTCGATGGTACGGACGTCGATGATACCAAAGTCCAAACCACGACTCGACAATAGTGTGAATTTGTATACAAACATCACTCATTTTATTGATATTTTTTTTATTGATTTTATCGTGTTTAGCAACCATGGCTTCGTTACATATCTATATCTACACTTAATATTATAAAGAGGAAAACTTTGTTTGTTTGGTTGTAATAAATAGGCTCAAGAAGTACTGGACCGATTTCAAAAATTCTTTCACCGTTTGAAAGCTACATTGTCCACGAGTAACATAGGCTAAATTTTATTCTGGGAAAAAGAGGGTTCAGTAAAATATTTGGGTTTTTCGGACACAAGGTGTAAAAAATCAACCAGAAAAGTTACATATTTTGCGAACTAAGATCCCGTTATAAATCTTAGTTAACGTAGACGAAGCTGCGGGCAACAGCTAGTTTCTTATAAAATTGTCGATGACGAGTTGTTTCATTATGTCAACGGGAGTCTAAGTTCGTGCAAAAGTAGACGCAATATCTGAATTATAGTGGTAAGTTTTTTCATCCGCAATTCACATCAGAGACGTGAGTTCGATTAAAAAATGTGATTTGTGGTCGTGAGCGCGTTTTATTTTGCGTGTACGTGACGGGCAGCCGAAGCGTACGGTACAAAAGCCACCGCCGTCAGGTTGATGCCTATGATTTATAGGGACGAATTTCAAAGCGGTTATTTAGATTTTTACCGACTAGACGTTGTTAAATTTTTAACATGATTTTTTTAAATAATGAAACTTTTACGAATTTTGTCGCGGTTTATTGTGATTATTACACGCCAGATGTTTCCGATACTTTACATCAAATTTTAATGTATTATATTCCTATATCCGTCTATTCACATTATCTTCCCTAAAATAAAAAATATCAAATAAATAATATTAAAACAGAAATGCGTTACCGAGTTGGAAATAAGAATAACAAAATATGTTGCAGCAGATAATATGTTATTCCAAATTAAATTTTTTTTTTTTTTTTTTTTCGGTTGGATCTATGCTAATGGTCCTAGTGACCGTTATGCGTCATCGGAAATGGGGTGATCCGGTTGGATCATCCTATGACGTTAAAAATTTGGGGGGTTGCCCCCCGCCATGTTCATGGCGTCGGGTTTGTACCTAACTTGGTCAGCTACGGTCGACTGGTTTGGAACGGGTGACGTTAGAAACCTATCGTGAGGGCCGGCCCTCCCCTCCCCCGGTAGCGGGGGAGGCGGGTCAAGCGCGGGACCCGAGCAAGCTGCCGATAGCAGAGTGCTATCGGTGATTACACGGTCTATATTGGTGTCGACTCGTAGCTGATCTGAGCCTATGCTGTCGCGGTTGATCCGGATCAACTGGTCAACGGAGTGTAGGGTTCGACGTCGCATACGACCCCGGGGCCCATGCGGTGTGAATGTGTGCCTAACACCGGCTGTGTTATGTCTGAGTGTGTGTTGTAGCTTACGTCGCGCTTCAGCGTCGCGCTTTAACTGTTCTGTGATTTTATCAACAGGATCGGTTATGACATTCTTAGGTAACCTAGACTTATTAGGTGCTAAGCTATCGGGGGTGTAGTTTGCCGCACTCACGACGAGTGGGTTCGGGTGGAGAAGTGCCTTTTCGAAGTGACGTTCTGACATCGCTTTGAAATGGCCCCTAATCGAATCTAGTCTGAGGTCACGGTGTAGGTCGATGTTTCTTACGTACCACGGGCAACCGGTTGCCACACGTAAGAATTTATTTTGGATCGTTTGGAGGCCTCTGAGTCTATGCTGAGGCACATGCGCGAATGCCACACAGGAGTATGACATGATGGGGCGGATACATGATTTATAGAGGGTGAGCTTGTGCCTGAGGGGCATTTTGCTCTTTTTGTTTATGAGGAAGTACAGTCTACTACTGACGAAACGGGCTTTTTTAGAAATCGCGGCGATGTGTGGTCTAAACGACATCGACCTGTCGAGGGTGACCCCCAGGTACTTGACCTGTCTAACTCTGGGAATAACGACGTTATTTAGTAAGATTGGTTTCATCGTGAACCATGTTTGTCTGCGTTTAGGTAAGCGTGTCTTTCTCTTACGAGAGAAATGAATCGACGCGCTTTTATCGGGGTTAATAGCTATTCTCCATTTTGCGAACCAGTTGCCTAGTTCGGTGACGGCACGTTGGAGAAATAGCGATGCTCTATTAGCATTAGGGTGGGTAACGTATAGAGCTGTATCGTCAGCGAAGAGAGCCAGTTTGACGTCCGGAGGTCTGGGGATATCTGATGTGTACAGATTGTATAGAGTTGGGGACAGCACGGAGCCCTGGGGGACTCCGGCCCTCAGAGGTCTCAGGGAAGAGAGGGTGCCTTCGACCCTATACCTAAATGACCGGTTTGACAGATAGTCGCGGATGATGATGACTAGCCTATCCGGTATTCCTAGCTTGTACAGTTTGTACACGAGGCCTTCGTGCCATATCCTATCGAAGGCCTTTGCTACATCGAAAAATACGGCGCACGTATCGCGGGAGTTCTTTTTATTGAAACCTCTGAGTATGTCTTCGGTCATACGGTGGACTTGCCTTGGACAGCAGTGGTTTTCGCGGAAGGCGAATTGCTCGTCTATGAACAGGTTCTTTTCGCCTATAACGGCTTTGAGCCGCTTAAGCAGAACCCGTTCGTAGATTTTGCCAATCGAGCTTAGTAGACTGATGGGCCGATAGCTAGACGGTTCCGTGCCCGGTTTGCCGGGCTTAGGTATGCCGATAACCGTAGCTTCTTTCCATTGGTCTGGGAACCTACAGCCCTTTAGGAGGGCGTTGAAAATGCTAACCAGGAGGTAAACAAGAGCGGGTGGGAGTATTTTAATGACTTTGTTGGAAATCCCGTCCGGCCCGGGGGCCTTCTTGGAGTGAAGTCGTTTGATAATGTCTTGGACTTCTTCTACATCCGTCGGAGGGATAGGATCCCCCTCCGGCGGCGCAGAAGTCTTCGACTCTACTACCCTAATTACCTCCTCTACGTGGGAGCCTATGGAGGGTGAGGGGGTAGTGATGTTTGGGGTACACTGGCTCTCTAGTGTATCGGCTAATAGTTCCGCCTTGTCGGCGTCCTCTAGTGCAGGCGCGCGATTGGGTCTTTTTAATGGCGGCATAGATGCCTCCGTTTTCTTTCTAAATGAACGAGCGAGTGGCCAGTAGGCCACATGGGAGGGTGAGATTTCACTAAGGAGGCGATCCCACTTTTCGGCTTTGTGCTCTAAGATGCGTGTTTTAACGTCTCTTTCGAGGTTACGGAGGTCACGACGATACTCGTCCGCCGGGTAGCGAGCGTATCTGCGCCTTGCGGTGTTTTTGGCGCGTATGAGTGCTTTAATGTCATCCGGGAGCTCCCAGTGTCCATCGCTGGACGTTGAGATCTCCCTAGATGACTTTTCCATCGTCGCTACCAGATGGTCGGTAAGGTTGGAACTGGCCGCAATGGCCGCCTCGGGACTCTCTATAGTGTCCGGGATGTTGTCGAGTTGACTCGAGCGAAGTGAATTTAAATTTTCATTTAGTAATTTAAAGTCGATGATCTTTTTCTTTTGATTTTTAGTATTATTCTCGGGGTTACCTAATTGAATTAATACTGGTCTGTGGTCTGAGTTAAGCTCGTGTACTGTTTGAATAGAATGCACCAGAAGGGATACATTGCGTATTATACATATGTCTAATATGGATGGCCGCACATTACTCCTATCGCTGTTTGCGAAGTCGTAGCGTGTTGGCTCATCTGGGGCGACTACTGTACAGGCTAGATCATCGACGGCGCGGCAGAGAATTATACCATTTCTATTGTTTTCTCTGCAGCCCCATGCCTGATTTTTACTGTTCAGGTCGCCGGCTATAAAGACGGCGTTGCCTAGTTCTAATAGCGATTTGAGATCGCTGAAGAGTAATGTTTTATTGCACGATTGATATACCGAGGCGATGATGATCGACTGATGGCCGGTCATGCTCACCTGGCAGACGGACGCCTCCAGTGAAGCTAGAGGCGGTGTGTCTAATGGGATGCAATGGAGTGTTCTTTTGTAATAAATTAGTGTACCTCCGAGTCGGGATCGCAACCTATCATTCCTAACGATGTTATAATTAGGGATACGCGGATTGCTATTACATGGTTTTAGAAACGTTTCCTGCACAAGGAGGACGTCAACATCGTATTTTTTTACGAAAATGCGAATTTCCTCTAAATTCGCGCTAATGCCGTTCGCGTTGAACGACACTAGTCGGAGCGAACGCGGTTTTGTCCTAGCCGTGGTAGCCATTTAAGGGCTTTGAGAGGGGGGGGACCTAATCTTGGCGACCAGGGTGGCATGTTCACTATATGCCTGGCATGTCTGCTGTAGGGTGGTGGCGGCGCGTAGTTTGCGGGCCAGGACGGCTAGCTCTTCTGGATCTATACCGCAGAGAGCCTGAGAGACAAACGCTAGGTTTATCCCGAATTCGTCGGTGGGGGAAGCGGGACAGCTGGGGGCTGCTTGTACCTTCGTACTTGCAGGGGGGGCTTGCTGCCTGCTTACTGCCGCTGGGGGGCTTGGAGGGCCCGGAGCGGGTTTTGCGGGTGCAGACGGCTGGGAAGCCGCTCTGTCATGCCACGCGTTCGTCTTAGGGGGCGGAGCGGGGACATACTTCTCCTCCCTGGGTCGGGTGGTGGATCTGGGAGCAGGACCAGGTTTTTTCCCGGCTCTCCTCCCTTTCCTTACCACCGCGGGGGCTTTCGGGCAGCCGCGGTAGTTAGCCGGGTGCCCTTGGCCTCTGCAGATGACACAGCTAGGTGGTTCCGTAGCTGTGGCCCTATCGCGGGGACAGTCGGGGGTCCCGTGGTCGCCGAGACACTTAACGCACCTGGGGTGCGCCTGGCAATTTCTTGCCGAATGACCATATAATTGGCAACGATGACATTGCCCTATGATGCCCCTTTTACGGGGGGACTCTACCTTTAGCCCGGTCATGTTACACACGGCCCGGACATTAAATATTGCTTTCGCCGCCGGCGTTAGCGGCAGGATGACAAGTACCATCTTGTACTTGAATTTGTTGCGGGGGTGGTACATCCTATGTACCTCCTCCACAGGGTATCCCTGGAGGATCAAGTCCTCCTTGATTTCGGACGGGTCCATATCCCGGGGGACACCGCCGATGACAACACGCAGTACGCGCTCATCTTCGAGCGCGTACGTGTGGTATCCTATTTTGTTGGCGCTTAAGAAAGCGGTCAACCTACGGTGGTCATTAGAGTCCGCCACTTGGACTCTTATGCCGTCTGCGCACGAACGTGCAGATTTGTATAAAATCTGCTTCGCGTAAATAGCCTTCGAGACTATAGTCCAGCTTTTTGTGTCCTGGACGACTATCGGGGGGGGCGCTTTCGTGCGCGTTTCGGTGTCCATGCCCTCGTTTGGGGTGGACGCCGATGTACCGGGCGCGGGGGACGCGACTTGGTCGCGCCTGGTGACCTGCGGCGATGATGATGATGCCGCTTTAACCTTGTTGCCCTGAGGGGGCGGGGTCCCTACCTTCGGAGCCTTAGGCGGGGGGGATGGCGCGGAGGACGGCGCGGACCCGGTGTCCGGGCGCCGCCTCTTCTTTTTATTGCGGACCTCCGTGAATCCGCTGTTGGTGGTCTCCTCCTCGGAGGAGCTGCCGGCTACCGACATCTCCTCCTCTGACGGAGTCGACGAGCGGGAAGTCCGCGTGTTTTCCGATCCGGCATCGGTCGTGCCGGACTCGGTTCCTATCGCGCCGTCGTCGGTTGACGCGGCGGGGGGCGCGGGTGAGTCAGTCGAGAACCTCCTCACTTGTTTTCTGTGGCTACTGCCTGATTTTTGCGCGTAGGCTTTTAATTTCTCTTCGAAGTCGGGCACGTATTCCCGCAGGAGAGCCATAAGGGCCTCTTTGGGGATGTCTGGTAATTCCGCCATATTATTTGTTTGGTTTAAGATGTCTATATAAACCGGTCGTCATTAAGACGCCATTGTGTTCCTACCCTCCCGCCTGGCGGGAGGTGTGTAACAAAGGAAATAAAACGGTCGTCTACCTGGGCAGGTACCGAGACGCAACCCAAGTAGGTGTGTAAATAACGAAAACAACTTACGTGTTCGGCTTCGGGAACACACTTTTCGCTATGCGAGCGATTAATAACGCGGCACTATCTCAACGAACGCGACTATGTGGCACCGGAACACCACTTAATTACGAACGCGGTTCTAAGCGCGCGATATAACGGATGGGTTTAAACGCGATTGAGTCGTCTGACGGCCTCAATATCTAAGAGCACTTGTAAACTGTACGAAACGCACTAGGATGACGCAACACTGACTCTAACAATAGACAAAGGACAGTACTGGGGCACAGCCTTTGTCTACGAGAACAATGGAGCGCGAGAACTTGTACCTGCGCAGAGAGCGTAGGGACAAATAGGTCTGTGCGTGTTGGCGGACACGCACCGAATGTCCAAATTAAAGCCATCGCCACAAAATGTAGTACTTTTGACATTTTCTATATAACACACTACTGAACCCAATATATTTAGTAAATTAACTGCTTATGAATCTACGATTATCAAATAAATTAAATACTTTGAAAATGATACACTTGAAAACATAATTTTATGCTTTCTGGATTTTGTGGCGTTATATTAAGTTAAAAAATCCACAAGTCTTAGATTGACAGTATAAGATTCTTACAGCAGCTAGAGATGAAGCAACCATCTAGGCTGTAGCTAAAGTAGGTAGGTACATAATATCTGCTTTAAAAAATGAACGTATAAAAACATTTTTGTTAAACAGGCTAAAATGTTGTGACATTATTTTCACTATAGATTTGATTTACATATGAAATGACATTAAAAAAGTTTTAACCCGTCAAACTGCACTTAAAATAAAACATAGCAAAGGTGAAAACTTTGTCTATTTTCGTTCCTCTCGTGCAGTGAACGTAACAAAAACAAAACGATTAACTTCAAAGAGTCGACTGTTTGGTGAGCGTGATTGCCAGTCGACATGCGTCTAGTTTCATCATTCACACCTGTCAGGGCGGGCGCGGGGGAGGGGCGGGGCGGGCGGTACGCGGGAGGGGAGCCAGAGCGATTTGTATGGCGAGTAAATCACTTTTGAAGTAATTTATGAGCAGGCCCGAGTGATGTCCGTGCACGTTTATCGAGAATATAATTTATGGTACGCGCTAATTGTACCAGAAATACGAAAGTCGTAAAATTAATTGATTGGTAAGGAATTTTTTTATCTGATGTTTACTTGATTAATGTTTGTATATTGGCATTACGTGTACAATTTTGCCATGAAGTTGATTTTTTAATTATACGGCAGCTGTTTTTAAAATTATTTTAAGTGTCATTAATTAAGACTCTTAATTAAAAGCTGTCCCCTTTTATTTATATTTTTAATTATTTATATTTTGTGTAAGTATCTAAGAAAAATTCTTATGAATTTTAATTTAATTTTTTTTTTGATTTATGATAGAATAGTCAAACACAGCATAGTGATGGGACGAAACGAAAGGTAATTTTATTTCTTAATATGTGAAATAATAATGTTTTCATTTAAAGATACTAGAAGATTGCTGGTGGGACGGATGCACTGTACCTCGCCACCAGCTGCACAGGCACCGCCATCTTGCTTGTTTCTGCCTTCAAAAATCTTTGCTGTGTTTCAGCCAGAAGGGCAAGACAGGCAGTGAGAAATAACATCTCACCTCAGGATAGGCAAGACATAAATTATGACAGGAATAGTTCCAGGTAAACTAGCTTATGTTCATGAATGACGTCTACTTTTGCTTATCGAACTAGCATTAAAAAAAAGAATTATCTGGAATTTCTGATGTATCTCTGTAGTAGCCAATAGGATCGTCATCAGTTCACGACAGCCGTTTACTGCCAACTCTACTTAACCATTATAGTCTTACAGTTGGAAAGTATTACTATACACACAGGGCCCACTCTAAGGTTCGTCTTTGAACGCCGTCGAACCTGCTATCCATTTTCTGTTCGACAAATACATTACCTACATACCATTGTATCGACATATCTTTACTTTATTACATGTGCATTTGTTTCATGTATGTGTATTGTATACACACAACACAAAAGAGTACAGATTATGAAATTAGTTTGAATCACTATCGATGTGACAATTAGATCATCCCTATGACGTCAAAGCGTTGTTTGACAAGTGTTGTGTCCACAAAAAGCGGACTGTCCGGGTAATCAGGCCCACTATTTATCACGGCGGCTGTCACAGCTGCTGTCACGGCGTGATGACACGGCGTGATGAGTGATGACAGCTGAGCGCTTTGATGTGTCAGGCGCGACGCTAATGAGGGCTCCTATCACCATCACGTTCAAATCACTTTTGTGAAAGTAGGAGAATGTGATGATGAGATATGCATAATGATTATTACATTAAGATTTTACCAAATTAATTGAACGTTTCAATTTTGATAGTAATAAGTATTATTACACCATTAGCTCGAGCGACGATGGTCTAGCGGTTATGGGCTAGGCCTTTTGAGCAAGAGGGTCCGGGTTTGCCCCCGTGTAGCCTTGAAATGAGTTTTTCTAAATTTCTAAGAGCACCCTAAACAGGAGTCCATAAATCCCTCACCGGTGAAGGAAAACATCGTAAGGAACTTGCGCACTGCATCGGATTCACCGCGCAACTAAGGCTCGAGCTAGTAGGCACTTTAATTTATTTTAGTGTGCATTTTTTTTGTCATACTTCAGGATGCCTTAGTAGAGAAGGAGGAAGAGAAGCCATACCATCTAGAGTTCAAAGGAAAGTGTCGAATCGCACGCCGTGGATACTCCGCAGACCTCTGGAGCTCGCGGTCAGATTACGAGGAGAACGTCGCTGGAGCTTAGTGGCATTGCAGCCTTTCCATCTGTAATAGTACCGTTCCGGGTTACCCCGGTGTGACTTTTACTCAGTATATATATATAAATCAAGTGCTTAGTATTAAGATTGATCTTTATTTATATAAAATTATTATAGTTTATATTCGTGCTCATAAAATATCCTCGTTATCATAATATCATCGCATATCTTTATATTATTCGTAATTCAAAGTAAAATAATAAATAATCTTGCATTAATTTTTTGTATATACATTGAAATTAAAGAATTTTTATACGTTTGTGTTAAATATTTATTTATTATCATTATTAATTTGCATACTGTGTATTCATATAATTTTTTTAAACAATTGTTTTATTATTAAAATTATCATCATCAGCATTAGGCGTCCATGTCATAATATTATAATATTATGGCTATCATACATATTACCCGCCCGGACGTCAATATAAATACCAAATCAAGTCGTTACAATCTTTATATTGTGGTTACAAACTTCATGAGATTAGCTATTCATCATCATCATCAAATTTTAATGAGCATTAAGACGAAATTAGCAATTCTAGAATGTAATTATATACCCGCTGCGCCCCGTAGACCGTGTGAATTGATACAACTTTTCTTTTGTAATAATGACCTCTTTTGGGTTAAGATCATCTTTACTACTAGTACTAAGGTCTATAATTAGACTGATTTTAAGTTTTAGGGTACCAGTAGACCATAGGTTCGCTGTCTGTTATTCGCCATTAAAGGAGCCGTGGGATTATTGTGGGCAATGTTTTTTGCTTGTCAAGATAGATAATTAATACTAAGTTTAAAAAAAAACATTAGTTATCTTCAAACATATTTTAAACTTTAAATCAGCTTACTTTGTTTTCCGGTGCTGTATATTTCAACATTGTCCACTAATGTATCGTTCACTAGACTGAAACAGTTTTAAATTTGGAAAAAAAACGCCAAGTTAATTTAATAATGTATATATTTAACACTACTTATTACTAATTATCCCACATTAGACTAATGATAAATATGAACAACGCCACGGGCTGCCGCTAGTTTAACGCCGAGTCAATTAAAATTTAAAAGTAATTATAATCATAAAAATGTAGTTAAGATACGAGCACATTAAAAACTATTATTTCGTGAAACTGTTTTATTCGAGATATCTCCGTAATTGGGGTTTCTACGCAACTTAAAATTGTGTGTACCTACTTATTTTTGTGTCAGTGAAAAATATTTTTAGCAATTTGCTGCAAAAGTTTTTGGATGGATACGATGCAATTGGTAAAGGACCGCTAATAAATTGTAATCAAATCGAATAAATATCGTATTAGAAAGCTCAGAACTCCAAAAGAAATGGCTGGATTTACGACGCGCAGCGAATCTGTAATTCTTTTGAGCGACCAATAAAATTAAAATGCGCGCGCGCCGGACCGAGACGCCCATATGCAGTAAAGCAAATGCGCGCAATGGTGCGATGAGGCCATTATTGTTTCAAGATTTCAGGGTTCCGTTGATGCAAAAGTAAGCTGCGGCTCCCTTAGCTAGCCAAGTCAATCCTGCAAAGGCTATGTAGTTTTTGTAGCAAAGTAGGCAAAGACCAGCCGACGCGGTATCTAGTATAATGTATGTAATAAGTCATGCGAATAGATGACATTTGCGGTAAGTAGTGATTAAAATGCTCAACAGTAACCTATAATCGTACCGGCGATTTAAAGCAGCTACAACCTGTGAAAAAGAAGCAAGAAAATGCCTAAGACCTTTAAGAAAATTAATAATATACACTTACTTAATAATTAATTGAATATAAGATAGGTAGGAGGAGTGGAGTCGCAGCCTATGTGCGAACTGAATGACTAAGAGCGTGGAAGTAATTGATAACATAAAGGACACATTGCAAAAAAAGGTGTATGACTTTTAAAACTACCTATAGACTACGATTTTAAATTAATTCCCTATTAAAACTAATTCAATTTATTTTAAGAATTTTTCATTTAAATGTCGTCTTCATCTCGAGAGATCTTTCGTAATGCTAAAGTATCGAGTATCACGAATTCAAATAAAAAATGGTTATTTTCCATTTTTAACAATTTTAGTGAACTATTGCGATTTTGTGTTGTTTTTTAGCCTATTAAATCGTATTGCTAGACAAAATATCCTCTTCTGATTGATTTCATTTTTAATTTTTTATTTTCATTTCAAATTTTCATTGAGGTCTTATTAAAGGCATCCAAATTCTCTCACCATCGTTTTAGTTGTCTGCTTCGACGCCTTTATCCGTCTTGTGGCACCCAATGCGTGACGACCCAGTCTGTGTGCATCCGACGCACTTGTCCAGCCCAGTTCTACTTTAGCCTTTTTTTTTTGATGATGCAGCGGAAATCCTATCCGGAAAGGGTAGGCGCGCTGGCGTGTGTGGGGTGGCGCATTGGGTGCACTACCCCACTAAAACCGCTGCGTGAGCCTTCAGCCGCTTTATCTGAGGGACCTGGATCTCCAGGCGACGAGAAACCGTCAGCGACAGACTGGTCCCGGCAAGACTAGATTTTCCACAATAGTCGGACTGCCCGGCTACGACTTGGCAGTCCCCACGACGTCGTGTCTAGCGGGGCCCGAGTACCCACCCCGAGCCCGACACGAGCACAGGGGTGTTACTGGAAGCGCATTAAGTAGCGCCACTGACGCACCACCGTTCGTTGTCTACGGGGGGAGGCCACTTCAGCGGCCTCCTCTCGCACCCGTTCGTCGGCCTCCTTCTGGGACATCGCTGTCTAGCAGAAGGAGGTCATTGTCGTCCAGGACTCGTCAGAGCCAAGCATCGCGGTGATGACGCTCGACAAAGACAAGTCCCCTCCGATGACAGACGTCAAATCATGACGCAGCGCCGCCTATCTCAGTTCTACTTTAGCCCGGCAGATTTTCCCCCATTCTCGTTGCCGGAAAGGGGTTTTGTTTATTTATTTCAATAACAAATCTGTACCTTTTCCAAATAGTACCTACTGAACCCCGCATAGTCTGGTTTTTTGTGTGGTTATTGAGATTTGATTTATGCGTCGTCACGTAAATATGGAATGGAGCTGGGCGGTCCGTCGTAAAAACCTCACGCTGTATTAAGCGCTTGCGATCTTAGATACCATTATATAACTTCTTGCATCAAATATAGACGATCGTTTTATTGCACCAGACATACTGTTTTCATAACACGACTCCATATAGAGATATAACAAAAAGTCTGGTCATAAGTTCTATAGAATCTGAAAGATCACTTGTCTCATAACTTGTAGAGAATGTGTACGATAGATGTTGCTTAAGAATTTGTTATTGTGAAAACAAAACTACATACGTATTTTTATTTATCTTATCTTAAACGGATGAGCGACGACTCTTCAGTGGTTGGTGGACTCGGCTAAGCGAGAGGTTTCGGGTTCGATCCTAATCCCCAAGTGCGTGCCTTGAGATGGGTTTGTTTAATTTCTTAGTGCACCCCAAACATGAGACCATCGTTCGCTCATCGATGAAGGAAAAAATCGTGAGGAAACCTGCATGCCTGATGAGATTGTTAGTCTTTGAAGGTATGTGAAGTTCACCAACCCGCATTGGGCCAGCGCATCGGTGAACTAAACCCATTACCCTTTTCGCAAGATTTCGAGGAGGTGAACTCGTACCGCATCTGTGATGGTACCTGCCACTATTATTCTTCTTCCCTCTGTGAGGGTTGTGTTTCGACCACTATATCAAAATAGGTAGTGTAATTACTGGCACTAAGGCACCTTCATGCATCTGAAAATGACATAGAAACATGCAGAGAAGCCTGGATGAGTTTATGAGTACAATTTTCATATAGATTAAGGTATTTTATGTGTCTGTAATGAAAATAATATCAAATAGAAGCTTATATAGAAACAATTAACACGAGAATACGATCTGTATATAGCATTACTGGCGCTTAATATACAATTCAATATTTAAATTGAATTTGACTAGCCTTGATACACAATCAAAGATACAAGCTGCGGGTGTACTTATGTATTATTATATCGTTAGTACAGAAACAGATACGATCAGTAATCCGCCTTTTGTTCCCATTGAGAGGAATTAATAAGTTTAATACACTAAGGGTCTGTTTCACAATGTCCTAATAAAGTTCCAATTAAGCTATTTGCAACATATTTACCACATAACTACAACGTTTTTGTTTCACAATTGACAAATAGCAATATTTGGCTAATAAAGTTCCCTATAAACTATAGGTCGGATCAACTGGCCATTAGCAAATTCATCTGTCAGATAAATTAGTTGACAGATATATACGCAGTTGACAGCTTCACGACATTTGACAATTTGACGTTCCGGTAACAGTAATATACCAAATAATTTAAATTGTGTTTTGATCGTTTAATAATTAAGAGATAACATTATATACAAGGTCTATGTAAATAAAAGGTATAAAGATGGTATGATACATACATTTAAATTATAAAAATATATTTTCATGTATATTTACAACATGGAATGTTTTTCATAAACATATTTATCGTAAAATGGAACTATGAAATGCGAGGTTGCCAAGCCTACTAACCAGTAAGTGCCAAATAGGGATCTGCCAAATAAATTTATAGGGAAGATGATGGTGAAACCCAATCAAGACTAACTAGAAGATTCATCTGTCAATTAATTTATGTGTCATATAGATATAGGGTACTTTACTGGTACATTGTGAAACAGACCCTAAGATTAATTAGAAAAAATCTTACCGCATTATATTATGTTGAGTTGATGGTCATATTATGTATGTCATTTAATCGTGAGTAAATGAAAGGTCTCTGTGAGGTTCTCTGAACGAAGAGTTCGTACGGTAGTAAGACTGTATTGTTAGATCACAGGGTTAAGAATTCATATACTTGGAACAGACACAAATAAACGCGCAGCTAGTAAAATATTTGCATTTCTTATACCGATAGCCCTTGCACATTAACCATTTTTATAATATGTTAGTAGGATAGTCAAACTGCTAGATGAGTCACTTATGTAAGGTTCCTAAGACTAGTCCGGGTGACCCTTTTACGTTTTGCCTATCGTTAGACGTAAGATGACATCCTGTCTATTCTCTCCGGAGAAACAAGCAGAAGAGTGATAAAGAAATATGATGTAATCTTGACATTAATGAATTTTTGTGATCCAGTCCCTTATGATAATGACTCGCGAGTTTCCTCAATCAGAACAGTTTCAGTTTTATAGCCTATTGTTGGTTTATGTCCGTTAATCACAGAAATATGTTAAGCAGATCGGTTCGTGCTCTGAGAACGGTAATGAATGGATTCATTAAAAGTCTCTAGTTGGCCTCAGCGATGTGAGATTAAATATAGACACGAGTATATCGTCGTGTCTATATTTAATTTAATTCAATGGATTTCCTTCTCAAAATTCACATTGTAAAAATAAGGGACAGGCACTCTAATAATGAGGCTTCTGCGTTTCGGGATAAGCAGTTTTTAGGATTGATAATATCTAGTTCTAGATAAGGTAGGTACTTACCTAACTTGTTACTTTTAAATATCTAGATTGTTATTTTATTTGTAACATATATCTCTAAGTTTGACTAAATAACATTACGCTTGCTGTTTTTTTATATTTACGCATCTTTCACCTAAAGTATCAACCGTTATATGTCCCACTGCTGGGCACGGGTCTTCTTCCTCGAAATCAGGCGAGGAGGGTCTTTCACCTATTTTAAATAAAATATCTTTTCCGGATTTTATCGCGGTTTATTAAGTTTTTATATGTCCAACGTTTCAGATACTTTAGAGCAACCATGGTCACTGGAGTCCTTTCGTGACCATATAATTGTTTTATTATAACTTTACGCTCGTATTCATCAGTCATCGGTCCATTTATTACATGGAGATAGAGATATTCCGTGGCGCGCATCTTCATGGGACACTATGGACTAGACTAGAGCAGAAAAAGAAGGCTCCTTATTTCCTCAAGGAATTTAGGACCGGTATAATTACTGGCACTGCAACAGAATATTCCAAAGCCACCGGGCTTTCAAAATGCTTCAATAAGTTGTTAGCTACGAAGTTAAGAAATTTTAATTTGATTTGAACTTTTCATAACTCTATATTTGCTGTCCGTTTGCCTATCCAAATAACATAAAAAAGATATTATAATAAACATCTCTCAATAAACAAATCGACCAGATCCAGTCCAAACTACACACGCTACTTTGTCGTCATTAAGTTGTTATTACAGTGTTCTTCTTTGAACATTTATATCAATAAATTAGCTACATCAACCTAATTCCAGATGTCGAGATGGCGCGATAACACGAGAGTCGTATTTAATTATGATAGCCTGTCCAATTATGAACGTCCGAGGGAAGTCACTTTGAAAAATTAATATTATACTATACGGAATTAACTGACCGTATCTTGATAACGATACCAAGGAAATAGTGCGTGTGCAGGTTGCTTAGGTTCTTCGCACAAGGGTTGTTTTGGAATAACCAGCGTGTTTCATAAGATTGTTTTACGTGGTAAAGATAAGGCAGTTTTATGTAGATATTCTTGATAAATTGTAGCCGAGGTGAGGTTTAGTTATAGGGGTAGCGCGTTGTAATTTATAGAGGCATTTATTGTGGGTAGCTTCACAGTGAATTTATAATTATTAAAAGCAATTAACAAGTTGCGATATTAAAGTTTTGTAAATTGAAAAAAGTTTAATCTAATTCATGTAGTGTGACTGATTAGATTCAGGATGTTTGACAACGTGGTCTTAGGTAAATTAATTAATTATTTTTTCAAGCCGAAATAGCTGATTCAACATACATAGTAAAGCTAAATTACATACTGTTGAATACTTCATTTTTGATGAGGAAGATTCGATAGTTTGCCAAGCAACTGACTTAGCATATTATGTCTTATCGTCGATGAACAAATAATAATAATCAGTTCGGATGTGTAAAAAAAAATTAAAAATGTCATTTTTATAGCGACTCGAAGGCAAACTTTTGCTATGAGCAACTCTATACTCGAGTATTGCGTGATTTCCAAGAGTTGCATCGCTCCTCAAAGACATGGGACTTATGGCTTTAGAGTTTAGATATCAAAAAGCCTTGGTATGCTATGGTAATTTTAGAATAAATCCTGTTATCTTTATACGCGCAATAAAGCAGTAACGTATGCGTGTATATGTGATGATATTATAAACTGTATCTCTATGGCCTATAACGTAATAAACAATAAACTATAAACATTGTCATAATACTTAATTATTACCATTTTTATTTTAATTTTCGAGGTAAACTTCCATAGTTGTTTAACAGTAAATTATAAAAAGCGACGATGGTCCAGTGGGTGGGCTAGGCCTGATGAGCCATTGAGTCAGGGTTCGATCCTGGCACCACCCCGTGAAGGAAAACATCGTGATAAAACCGACATACCTGATGAGATTAAAAATCTTTGAAGGTGTGTAAAGTTCACCAAACCTCATTGGGCCAGCGTCTCGGTGAACTATGTGACGATACCCTCGCCTGATTTCGAGGAGGAGACTCTTGCTCGGGAGTGGGACATATATGAGTCGCTACTTTTACTTAGCTACTTTAAGTGGTGAAAGTTTTGAAGAGATTCTTACATCCCAGTGCTTACTGGAAATAAATCCAATCTTTCTATTAAGGTTGCCAGGTATAGACTTAACTGCTGCTGACCCCTTGCCATTAAATGGCACACCTGTCAGCTTGCCTCATTAATACCAAAAGGCATTGTTCATTTACCGCCAGATTTTTTGCCCCACAAAATCAACTATTTGTCACTATGAAAATCTAACAAAAAATACAGGTAAAATCGCACCTTGAAAAGTGTCAGTCCAAAATCAATGACGCAACAATAAGCGTGTCACGCGTTAAATGCGTCACGTCAGCGTGACACGTCTGGTGTCAATTGGTCGATTGTACGTCGCTCAGCTGTCAGAGGTCACGACTGTATTTGGAAATATTAACTTTGACAAATGTTGTATTGTTCATATTAGTATTGTCCCCGCTGAAATGAATGCAGGTTTATAACCATACCAACATAATACGAATTCTCGGAGCTATTTTTAGTAGCAACGCCATGTCTTTTTTGATTCTTTATAAAAATTAATAATTTATCGCCATTTTAAATTTTATCGTTTTTTTTAATAGGTTTAATATTATTTTGATATGCGTGAGTGAAGGAGAGGGCAAACAGAAGTCGACTGTCTGAAATCTAGTTTTATTCAGTGTCTACGAACGTGTTAATAATAAAATAATGAACAATTAACAGTAGATTACCATGCCATACGACGACGATCGTTGTTAAATTATATTTCGTCGACCGCTGAACTTGGATCCTTTCAGGAACTTCAAGATGGCTGATTGCCTGCCACTCGCTTCCATTTCGTAACGCTGACATAGTAATGTCACTGGCCGGTTTAAATATAGAATTGCCTTTTTTCAAATAAGATTTTGTTTGTTACTTAAATTAAGACCAACTCTTCAAATAAGGGTTACCATAAAGGTGTCTAAATGCAAATTATTCACACTAAAAACGACACTTATCTGAAGGTGAGCCAGGTCGTTTATCATATTAATGTGCCGTCTAATTACGATTCAAATGAAAAACGAGCATTAAATATTAATTATTGTCCAAAAAATATTTACAAAAATAATTTATTATGGGTTTTGAGTTGATTAATCACTAATTAATAATAGAAACTAGAAATACAAAAATGAATAATTCGTATTCATTTTTGTATTTCTAGTTCATGTTTTTTTAAATGGCCTGTGTCTAGTCTAGTCCTTTTTCTATGTACACGCAGACGCCCAATAGGGATGTTGACTAATTTTTGTAATTGATTTTATTTGATAGGTATACTATATATGAACACGAAAAAAATACTTTTGTAAAAAAATATGTCCAATTTTAACAAAAAATTAAATAAAGAAAAATGGTTTTGAAAATCGCCCTTGAAACGCTCCAAGCGTCATTACGTCACACACCGCATTCAGAGCTCGCGCTATGTTAGGTGAGTTTGTACTTAGCTCAATGTTCAGTGACGTCATCGTCTTATTGGCGTTTACAGTCACGTGATTATGCATGATAAATAACGCATTTTAAATTAATTTTCTAAATTTTAAGACAAATAAGTAGACTTTTTAAATGTTATTTTAGGTTTTCAAATACTGCATTTAATATGTACAACATAACTTTACATGAATTTGTAACATGCGTCAACGTCCCTATCCCTCATCACGTGACGTGTGTCCAGCAGTGGACAAAAAATGTTGATAATGATGATGATACCGATAAGCTAAGACGGTATTCTAACGACTGTTATAACTTAAGGGTTGGCACGACATCGCCTTAGTATTGTTAAAAAAATATTACATATTTCACCTACTCTAAATAAGACGACCTATGTGGTTAAATGATTAGTGCGTTTTCACTAGAGACCATTTTTTTCTGTATTCCTGGGTCATGGACGTGTTTGAAATATGTGTACTATATAATAAAAAAATTAAACACATTAAGTATGGTATAGATTGTTTGGTTACTTGACAATTTTGAATTATTTTATAAAAACGAACCATATGAAATCATGTGAAAATTACTACCACGATTAATATAATTATTAACAATATTTAAAACGTGAACAAGACGTTCGTTTAAAATGTCGTGATGAAAAACGAAATAAAAAAAGGGTAAATGTCCCGTTTTAAATATTTTTTGTCGTCTGAAATAATTTTAATAACACGTGCGTATTTATCGCATACTATCGTATGTTGTATGTTAAAGGTCTGAAAATACTTACAATAGCGCTATTATTTATATTAAAGAACATAATATTTCGTTTCGTGTGGCGTTTATAATATTAAAATCAAAAAGGAAATGAAATATCATGTAAATGTCAGCAATAATGTATATTTATTATCCTCATCCCGCATAGAATAAATAATTAATTATTATTTATCACAAAGCTGTGAGCGTAACTCAATCTCTTTAAGTACTAATTTGAATCATAAAAATTTTAATTTGACATAATGGTCATATAAGCAAAACTTACATGTTCTAAGGAATTTTATGTCCTCACTGACAAATAGCCATTTGATTGCATCATAACTAGTCATTAACACGTACACAAATAATCAAACTATGTTTAACTAGGCCCGTGGTAAGCTTGTAAGTCATGGTACATGTGTGGTCAGCGTTGCCCGTAAACAAGTAAACCTGAGGCTAGCACAGACAACTCGTTAACGAGTTGTCTATCCCGAGACATAAATGTCAAGATGTCTCGATGCGAGTTATACTGACGTTCTACCCTTGTCTCATACAGCAAAGCTGTCAAGGAAAAACAAGCAGAAGCACCCAAGAGACATAGCGTATACCAGATGTAAAATATCATTTGTCATAACAGTATCATATTTACTAAACAACTTTTACCAAGCCAGATTCGAACCTGCTAACGTTTCTTCAAACACGAGCACCCACGATTAGGCCCGTCACATAAATCAAGATGGAGGCGATAACAGGCCACTCATAAAGGCAACAACGAGAACGGCTTTACGATTCATAATTGTACTTTATTAAATAACCGCCGCGGTTTAATGGACAACCCTAAGTAATAAAACCTGGAGGCGGTATAGAGCAGACTGCGCACAGAGCTAACATCTTAATAATGTGAAGGGCGAGAATCAATGTAATTATTGTAAAATAATTACAGCTCTTTGAAACGGGATGCTATTCATGTTAATTTGGATTTGATATTTCGATATTATCTACTTGCTTTGATGAACGAGACTCACGTGTCAAATGAATGAGGTATTCATATTCATTTAAAATTATGGTGAAAAACGTATTTAAATAGTTTTGATATAGTTTTGACGATTTATATACTTTTTGACTACATCATCATCATCATCATCATCAGCCTCTATCCGTCCACTGCTGAACATAGGCCTCTCTCAATGAACGCCAAGACGACCGACTACGCTCACTTAAAAATCATGATCACAAGTTTATTTAGCAGAAAAAAAAATTAGCAATGTATCTTTTGATGTTGTAAGCAAATTATGTAAACTACATGAAATGAATTTAGTATGTTATTTTTCATCATCTTACATTCTCACGAAATGTGACGGCAATACAATATGATTAGTAAAATTTTCCCTCATAGATTTTAATTCTAAAGAAGTGTCCTTTTTTTTGCTACTTATTCCAGAACGACACGACATTAATACTACTTTTCTAGCGAATTGGGAAAAATAATATTATTTACTCGCGTAGTTTATTTTATCTGATTTATTTCATATTTTCTTTATTTTTAACCCTTAATAAAAATCATTGAAATAACTAAATATAATGACTAAATAATAATGAATTATTATCAGCTCTATATACATAATCGTTAACACATAAATTGTATACATCAGCACTTTCCAATATATGTATATCAATATTTACACTCGGCCACAATCATAATATCGGTAATATATTCTAAACACGGCCTCAACTCGTTATTAAACATCTTTATGGGCGTGAAAGGAAAAATAAATATAGAGTTGTTATTACCACTCATTCATTCATTATACAGTCTTAATATCTCTGTTTTGGATTATTTCCCTCGTAATTAGGGTTGAGACAAGCGTAATGCGGATAATAAAAATGTTAATATTATTGCTGACCACTCAGATAAATGCTGATTGCTGAGTTACTTCACGCCTCGTTTCATTTCAATGTTATTTGTATTTATATAAATAAAATATTACTAAGACTTTATCGGGGTTCTTAGGTAGGAGGTTGGAGGTTTGCAACCATCATGATAGGACTGTTTTACTCGTAACGCGCTTATATTTTTTGGTGAAAAGGTAAATGTTAAAAGTTACCTGACATTGAAAGTCAAAATTCCACATATCGCCTGCTATTGTCACATTAAAAGACCGTTCATATATTATAAGTATTTATATTAATAAAAATTACAACATTCTGTTGCAGCCACAAACTTATGATATCAAATAAAAAATTTACGATTCCCATTAAACAAAGGAATTCAAGAAAACACGAAGGCGTATGTTAATACGAAAATTTACAATCACCGATTAAAATTTAATACTGACCTTTGATGTGGCAATTTAAAGCATAAAGTGATTTTTAAAACAAAAACGACGAATGAAAATATTTGAATTCAACCAGTAGCGCCCCGCGATTTCACCTGCGTACTTCTCGTTCCCTTGGGAGTACGGGGACAAATTATAGTCGACGTGTCATCCTGATGTATAAGCTAAATCATTGTGAAGTTTCATTAAAATCTATTCAGTAGCTTCTACGTGAAAGAGTAACAAACATCCGTACTTGCAAACTCTTTCGTTTATAATATTAGTAGGATATATTTTCAATTGAAAACTACTTAATTAGTCGTGTTGAGCACTTGTTGATAAAGAGGAAAATCTTATATAATAGATTCACGTCACCGACATTATAATGTCCATTTTGACGTCACTATGAAATTTTAAATGTTTATTATTAAAATTAGAAATTTCTTAATGTCACAATTTTATTCTAAGTCATAAGTTTTCACTTGCCAAAGACTGCCTATAAACTATAAGGGTTTTGAAACCAATATCTATATGGAGCTGCCATTTGTCATAGAATCATAGACAAAAATCTATGTGGGTTTCTTTTAAGTAAAAAAGAAAAATCTGCAAACCGCTAATTTGCCGTTGTAATAAGTAATAACCTACATCACAAAAATTTCAGAGCAATTGTCAACTTTAAAAAATAATATTATTGTTGTAATTTATAATATAATATTACGTACATAATTTTAAATTATACACAGAATATATAAATCAATTTAAATTTTGTACCAAATAATAACAAACATTAATGTGGAAAATATTAAAAAAAAAATCCTTCTTTAAATAGCACTCGATCAATGTTACAGATGTTTTTTTTATAGTCAGTGTGATTTTTGAATTAATTATACCTACTTGCTAGTAGTATGCTAAGGGCCTGTTTCACAATCTCCAGATGAGTTCCGAATAGGCTATTGGCAACATATTTGACAGATACTTGATAGATACTCCATACTCTATCTCTCACTGTATGAGATTGTGAAACAGGCCCTAAGAAAACAAATTAACAAAAAGAATCAGCTAACATCTGAGCGGAAAAAACTTCTCAAAAAATTACCAATTGGAGGCGTTCAGTAGATATTTCGTTTCAATTAAAAATCGAGTTAAAGCAGTAGAAATCAATATCGATGATGAAGATAAGATTGACAAGGTGTAATTTTTTTTAACGATGTTCTGCCAAAAGCCATAAACACATCTCGCGGGGCCCGTAATTCCGTCGCGTGTTGTGCGGTATTATTTTTAAATTATTTACGCAGTAATGAAATAATTCACGTATGGTAATGGCGCGACGAATGGCCGCCGATCACGACATATTAATTACTAATGTTACGTCGATACGAAGGTCGTTTGTTAGTTTGAAAGATTTGAGGTTGGCACGAGAGGTCACTCGAGGTGAGGATGCATTTTGTGCAAGGGTATTAGGGTTTAACGGGGTATAAAATTCATCATGGACTGTTTGTATTGGCTTTAAAACTTTATTCTGCTTATTTTCTAAGATGCTATCATAAAATAATATTAATTAAAAATGTGTAGTTCCTCTCTCGCGTTATCCCTAATTTTATTTGAGAAAATTGAGCCTTTTTTTCCTTACGCCGGGAAATGCACTGAGGCATCTCGCTGGGAAGTCCCAGCCTCAGTGAATTTCTCCAGGGTCTCCCCAGGCGGGTATGTGGGACTCGCTGCGTGAGAAAAATGTTAAGTGGACGCAGCTCTACCCACTAAAACCCGGCGAGTGCCACCAATGCCAATTCGGTGAGGTGCCCCGAATCTACAAGCAACAGGGCACCTCGACGGCTAGTCAGTCCCTTAGGGGGCTCCCCTGCTCTCATGGCCCCTCTTCTTCTAAAAGGGATACGAAGAGCCTCCTAGCCTCAATTCGTTTCGCCCAAGGTGCTGGCTCACTCTAGGCTACTGAGCGTCACGACAACGCCTAAACCATGGTGGGGAAGAAAATTGAGCTGCCAAAACATTTTCTGGAGAGCAAGTTCGTCTAATTCTAAGTTGTTTATGTCCTATAAAATGATGCCCTAAGATTCATTTACTGTCGTCTGAGTCAGTAAGACAATCAGTGTTAGGAAGAACGGATAGAAGCTTGAAGTTCATCGCAGCAAAAAACCCAAGTATTTAGAGATCTACTGTCATAAAAATGGTCAAAACTTTAACATTGGGTTGAAACGGTTAAATTTCCAATACTTTGGTACATCATAATATAATCTAAAAGGGTACAAAATTGACGATGATGTCGTCCATAAAACGCCATAATATAAGCAATTGAAAAACATTGCTTCAACTGTCAACTATTAGTAAGTTGAAGTATTTAAACACGGCGTGTGCTTAACAAAGAGCTTAATTTAAAAACGCTCGTACGATTGGCTTTACAATTGGAACAAAAGGCCCACTAATCATCCGCAAGTAAAACCATCAAGTGTGGGAGGGAGTGACGGTGGAACAAACGGCCAGATAAATCAGACGCGGGCCGCTCGCACGCAGGTGCGCCACTACCCTAACGTTGAAATATCGCCGCAAAGACTAGTTAACAGATACGATGATTATTATAGATGATGAGTGAGCGCGGCAGACTATGTCCCTGATAGCTCAGTCTCAAAGAGTTTTAGGTTACCTAAACACGTTACAGTCGATCCGGCTGACGAAATATCTCAGCTATTAATGCGCAACGTAAAAGCGCGACGCGAAATTCAAGATAGAATACACACACATAACAATACAACATCCGGGGTTAGGTACTCAGTCACACCGCTTGGGCCTCGGGGTCGTGAGCGATGTCGATCCCTACACATGGTAAATCCGGATCGATGTGATCCGGATCGATCGGGTAAGATTAGGTTCAAATCCGATACGATCGACCGATAGCACTTTGCTATCGGTCGATTGCACGGGTTCCGCGCACGACCCACCTCCCTCGTCAGAGGGGGAGGGGAGGGCCGGCCCTCCGACTAATAGTTTAACTTCATCCGCTAATGACTCGTGGACCGTATTGGATTTGACTAGCCAAACACCTACTCTCCAGAATAGCACGCGCGATATACCGCACCCCCTGCGGGGCACGGAGGGGGGCGCCCCCCTTTCGAATTTTACTAGGTGAGCCTTCCTACCGATTGAGCTTAAAGGCCATCAGGCCTAAAAGTCTAGACCTTTGGAAAAAAATAGCTTACGACATGTAATTTGACAGCTAGTGTCATTCCTATACAATAAGTATTATATTTTATTCATTCAGCGTTTGTGCCACTTGTCCTAGGGGTCTGTTTAGCTTGTATTGAGTAATAAGTGACCACAGCCACTAGTCCTCCCGGAGTCTTTAATTGTTGAGAGTGTTACCGTCTTCAAAATAATGCAGGTTCTCATTTCTTTCTCTTTTCTCGTTAAATAAGTAGTGCATTTTGTACGTGTAGACGGGCGGGTGGTTTATTTAAAGCTCTATCTTAAGAGTAACATATTTAAGACAATGTAGAGTTAGTGTATAAACAATCATATTATTATAGCAAAAAAGTTTAATAAGCAATTAACCTGAGTGATTATTTTAGGTTTATAAAGTTAATAGTCATTTTAAATATAATATTATTTAACATAAATAATTAATTCACAGTAGTTGCAAACGGCACGTCTACATTAATAAAAATAACCTTTGCCCATCTGTCCGCCATCTTGTTTCTTGTATTGTGGATTAATTGAAACGTCTGGCAGTCTCTTTTAAAATTCAATTATTTATGAACTTAAATAATTAAGTCAGCTGTTACAAAGTCTATTTGAGTTGGGAATTAATAATGAACTAACAAATTAATTGTTAATTTGTTAATATTTTATTAAAAATGAATCGTATTTTTCAGAAAATTTGGTCACTGGAGTACCTCCCGTAAAAAGGAATTCATTAAGATTGAAATTCGCGAAACAGAAACTAATACTTATTACAATGATTGCTGTGCTCATAATCATTAACAGTCGGCGTACTGGCATATCATTTCGGCGGTCCCACAAATGAAATAACTAGTTTGTTCAATAATCATATTAATCACCACCAGATAGTTTGTCTGTTTACTATCAAACCATATGTTAATATAGATAAAGCAATCATAAAAATTCTTATAAAATATCAATTAACCTACAATTAGTAATTAATTAATCAATTAATTATGATTTACGAAAAAAATACTGAAGTAAAAACCGGAAAACATTAAGCACTTAATTGAATGCCTCTAGTAGAAAACGATGATATTCTTAATATATAGTACGATTAATATTATTCGTATTTTCTATACTAATGGCATTAAGGCCTTTTTATAAAAGGCAAGAGATACACGAGGCGTCCGTAATAAGGTTCTGCCTCACTGCACACGTGTCGGTCGATTGACTCTGCCATTATGTGCCCAAATCAGGAGAATTTTCTTGCTACCTGTACTTTAACATTTATATCCCGGAAACAGATATAATTTTAAGTGATAAGCTCTTTTTACTATGCTGGCGTGTTTTGAAGTTTTATATACTTAAATGTAAATACCTTTTGTCATACTTATATGCAGTATATTAGGTAATTAATTATTATGTTATTTCGAGAACATTGAAATTGAAAAATTTAACTATAGCTATACATCATCATTATCAGCCTTTATCCATCCACTGCCGAACATATACAAAATATATCTTACTTTATTTTACAACTCATATTATAAACTAGCTGTTGCCCGCAGCTTAGCGGGCTGATATAATATAGCCTTCCTCCATAAATGGGCTAACACTGAAAGAATCATTGAAATCCGATCAATAGTTCCTGAGATTAGCGTGCTTAGACAAACAAACTGATTATCAGTCTAAGGGCCTGTTTCACAATCTCCAGATAAGTTCCCATTAGGCTATCAGCAACATATTTGAAAGATGTTTGACAGATACCCCATACTCTACCTGTCAAATATGTTGCCGATAGCCTAATGGGAACTTAACTGGAGATTGTGAAACAGGCCCCAAAGCGTGAGTGATTTAACGTCTGTGGTTCGATTCCAAACATTATACAAGTTTGCTGGAGTATAGATGTGCTAACGTTGTCGTCTTAACATTTAAAATAAGTCAACATTAATTCATCTTGTGATTTTGTTAAAACCAACATCCATTTATATTAAAATTAAATTCCATACATTGTTAAAAGATAATCTATGTAGTGTTAGCGATCATTGTTAAAGCCAGGCCCGCGTCAATAACGCCATAAATAATTTGATTTATTCGGGTGACACTATTTACGTATATTTGACGTGCGATTAACATATCTAATTAAGACTCTTCCGTGTATTTAACATTTAACATTGACATTTATACGCCGTGATGTGGTGGGATAAGTGGAGGGCATTAATCATTGGTCAGCCCGCCAAAAAACTAGTTCGAACCGGCTTTTCGGTGATACTGACACGTTTTATATAACATTAATCTATGTTTGTGTCAATATAGAATAAATTACCTATGATATTAACTAAGAACGTCAACATAAGGATAATTTACCAGTAAATATCTCTACCTCTATAAAAATATATAAACAATAGCATACAATATTATGCTTTATTTTTAGAACGAAGTTCCTTTCGGCAGGCTTGGAGGGGATAGGGATTTTGCTGCGCGACCGAACTGAAAAAAATGTGATAGTAAAACCGTAAGAAAAAGTGCGTGGAATAAAAAGCGTTAAATGAGACGTGCGCAGGCGCGACAGTCGCATACACAAGCGAGTAGTGTATAATATTTTTCTTTTTAGCCGAAGGAACTTCGTTCCTACCTGGTGTCCCACGACACCACATTAATTCTTTTATTTTATTGTCAGTAGCTGTTACCTACGTCAATAGCTACTGCAAATCCTCCAGCAGTGCTATTCTGTAAGGAAGGCAGCGCTGTCGCAATGCTGTGGCAGCGTTGTGAAATGAACTTGGTATTCACTAAGCCTGTCAAACCATATCGAACACCCTAGCGCCGTCAACGCTGAGGGCGCTACGAGCTCGTCGCGGCACACAGCCTAGAAAATGACTCTTACAGAATAGCACTGCTGGTCACATGCAGCGGTTATAAATTATAATGCTTGTACATGAATATAATAAATATATAAATGATACATAACCTATGAAATAATAAATTATAAAAGATTTTGAAATCGATTTAGAAAATAATGAAATAATTAATAGTTAGGTATATTGAAATATAAATTTAAAAAATCATAATTTAGAAATTAATGAAATAATAAATTATTGAAAAAAGAAATAATAAATTATATTTCATCATCACTTATAAATTATAGTACAATATTATGTTCTCATGACAAGCGTTTATCGCGCGTTTACGTCTACATGTAGACAAACGCTTAACGTGCGTGTACAACTACGACCTACTTACGGGCGTTGGCGTGTGCACGCTTTGGACCAAATGCTTGTAGTATCGAAATCAAAACGCTTATCATGAGAACATACCCTTGATCAGGGCGTGCACATGCTAACGCGCGTTAGTAGTATGAAATGTGAGTTATTGTAACGCGCGTTGAGCGCTTATCATGGCAACAGGCTCCAAGCCTTGTCAAATTAGAGATTAGTTTTGTATTATCACCTACTAAAATAGCCTTAGTTTGTATTATAATATCTTGGACTATGAATGTACAGGGAATTATTAACTTTAATGTGTAACAATAACAGTAACATTCAAATAACTTTATTATCAACGAAGGCAAACTTTGGTCACTAAATTAATAATCACATAATAAATTGTAACCTACTGAATTTTGTAATGATCTTAGAGCTTTATACAGTATGTTGTAAAATTAAATTTATCACAGCAATATAGACTAATATCTGGCGCCCTACTGAGACGTCTCACCTTTAAATTTAGCCTTGAAACTATTATAAAAATAAAAAAAATTGTAAAAATTAATTAATTTGATTTAGACATAACACCAAAAAAATATTTTTATATATTTACCTACGATATTGTCATCTAAATAGCTATAATATCAAATATAATATTACATTAAAAGGGAGCGATGAGGTTCCACTTGGTAATTGGTATGCTGTAAATATTATAGTTAGATCGCGAAAAGAAAGGCAAAATATTAAAAAAGATTAAGAGTATTCGAGGATACAAAAAAAGATCTCTTACCTTCTGAGAGTTCTGAGTGTGGATTTTGCTTACACAAATGCTAAATCCTTCCTACTTTAGTGTTATAAGCGCGAAAGTTTTTGCAAATGTATGTTTGTAAACCTGTTCAATAATACAACTTACAAATCAGAATAACACATAAGCTATGAATCCCCGCGCTCCTACGGGAGTAGTACGCGGGTGACATCGCGGGGTGCTACTACTATTTAACATATAGGAGTATAATATAGGTACTACATGCGGAAACTTATCTATGGCCTTCTGTTGTTATAACCTATATTATAAATGTTAATGTTATCTGTAAATTCCCCAAATATTGTAAAATAAAATAAAAAAAGAAATGTGGTGTCGTGGGACACCAGGTAGGAACGAAGTTCCTTCGGCTAAAAAGAAAGGTATTATACACTACTCGCTTGTGTATGCGACTGTCGCGCCTGCGCACGTCTCATTTAACGCTTTTATTCCACGCACTTTTTCTTATGGTTTTACTATCACATTTTTTTCGGTTCGGTCGCGCAGCAAAATTCCCCCTCCAAGCCTGCCGTAAGGAACTTCGTTCCAATAACCCATCGATAATAAATGAATAAATTTAATTGCAAAGTAATTATTATTTTACTGTTGTACAGGTCTACAATCCTATTAATTCTCATTGACCTGAGAGCCTGTTCTATTCCTGGCCTATGCGGATAAGCAAACTTTTTTCTTTTTTTTATAATTTAAAAGAAATACAATGTTCGAAAGTGTAGTTCACAGTGAAACAAATTATAATAATAATACAACATTCAAGTAACATAATATATTTTAAATCAATAATCAAAACTGCGCATAATGTGGCCAAGTAAATGTCTCTATCTCCGCTTACCTATGCATTACAACCAGTTATTTAGTTGGCAATAAAGTAAATAATTTATACACCACGTAATAATAATGTTACAAAACGGAAAGCACCAAGTCTATTATTTATGTTCGCGGTTACGCCAATGATGAATGGTTGACGAGACCTGCTTTGTTAATATTATAGTAATGTTAAACTGCAAGCCATTTTAAACTCTATATCATCACGATAGCGGTCTTAGCGTTCGCAAATGTAACATTGTCTTAGGAACTGTCAGTAGCTGGAAGAATATGAGCGTTTTTATGTACCCGTAGGCGTGTAATGATAATTAATAATGTATAGAATATTCATTTTATTGTTTGCAAAGTAATTTTAATTGCGTGCGTATTGACTTTAACGATGAAATCGAATATGAACGACGATTAAATTTTAATTACATGTTGATAAGTTGTTTTGACGTGTTGGTAAATTACACATGTTATGATTGCGTTATTTGATGAGGGGTTTTTGATTGAGAAAGTATAGTTAGGGAGACTAGTCAAGAAACTAGTAGACTATTCGATGACTAACGACGAGTCGACGTCGTCAACTAACATGGCTGCTGGTTCAAATACGATTATTATGGTTATGGAAACTCGACAGGCTGATAAAATTAAGTAATTTAACCATGCTTCTAGCAACTCATTTGGCACTTAACAAGAGACTTGACAGTTGATTTGTTGATTCTTGCGTTGATCAGCCTTTTGGAAACCAGGCATTAGTTGTTGAAAATACTATTGTTTAAGGTAGTTAGTATGTGTAGACTGTAGACGATCTCCGTGCAGAGGCTGGTCCGTTTTGGCTGCGAGTGGCAAGGGATCGGTCGTCTTGGCATTCATTGAAGTAGGCCTTTGTTTAGCCTTGGACAGATAAAGGTTGATGATGTTGATTATAATGATAAGTGATCAGTGGTGACATCAGACATTTACCATCAGTTAATTGTGGTTTTATTACTTAATAGAATTACCACATAAACTAGGTAACATAATGGATAATATTATGAACACGTCAAGTAATAATTAGATTTAAGTTTACATTTTCGACTGATATTGTACTTTGGCAAAGTGGCAGGCGTGCCACCTGATGGCAAGTGGTCGACGTCACCCACCAACATAAACTATGGAACTAGGCCAGGCGACTGATTTATGTGTTGCCTATTTTGAAACAATCTCGGTGCCTGTAACACACTGCTTGTTTTGCCCTTCTCTCCAAACAGCAAAGCTGCTTCACGGGATAAGCAAGATGGTGGTACCGGTAAACAAACGTCAACATTTGAACACTGGATAGAGATTCGTCGATCGTAAGTTGGAATGGAAAAACCATCCTTTATAAAAACGGATATCAAACAAATCTACGATAACTTGTGAATTATGAAAACGAAACAACCCAATTATACACATTATCTTATCTATTTGTGAAGCAATTATTAAAATATTATATTACCTGCATTATGCGTGTAAGGTGTAAAATTATTTTTAATTACAACGCGTCGTGTACCAATAAACGGAATTCTTCATAATTGTGAACAACACGCGAGTTCGGATGATAGAATCGACGATTAGTTTGATTTATGATACAGCACACGTGATCGTAATCAACAGATAATCACAAATATCCACAGTTATCACAATCACGAATATTGTGGACTTTATTGTAATTTAAAAAAAATTGTATTTAATTAATATGTTCATATACAACGATAACTTTCGCCCTTATACTAAATATACCCACGTCTGAAGCTTGTAAAAGTATAACTTGAACATTCAAATTGATTAAAACAAAGCAAAGTGAGACCTAAAAGGTGCTAATCTGGAACTTAACAAAATATTTTTGCTTTAGATAGTTCAATTAACTGTCGTCTGTTTTTTCGTTTGGCAAGTAGGAACAGTTTGTATTTGAAATAAGTCAGAGATAAGAGTAGTCATAGCATCTACTAATGCCATTAGACTAAAAGTAAGAACGCTGTGAGCTTGAGTTTGTACGGATAACAGCTTAGAAATAGATAATAGTCATTAAAATTGTAAAATAAGATTTATAAAAGCGTAGGTGGTAATATATTGTCGTAATGCACAACATCAATTGTGAAGTAAGCGATTTGTAAAAATTTACACGTCATAAATAATGTATCCACCCACGCACCATTTAAATTTGATTTATTTTTATTGAAAGATACTAAGTTTTAATTAATACATACTACTAACTAACCGTTCTCTATGTATTCGCCCGCCACAAAATTATCAAATCAAATCAAAAATATATTTATTACATATGTACAACTTGTACACTTGAAATAAGTAAAAAAAAAGTAGTCAATAAGAAGTAATAGTAATAAAAAAAACAAAACTCATTTGAGATGCAGGATCCCCTAAGAAAAACGAGAAAAAAACTTGGGGGTTGCTCTCTTGTCAACAAAATGAGTACATATTAGACATACAGACTGTTATATTAGACATTCAATTATAAATTTCGCTCATTTGAAAGTCAATACAATGTCGTGACAGAAGTGTCGATTGACTTCGTTATAATATGAATAATATTATAATAGTAATATTTATTGCAAAATTATGGGTTAGTAGAAAATTAGGTAGAAAAAAATAAGAAATAATCTTCTTGTCGGAAAATGGCATACGACAACAAAGAGTCTCATTTTCATTTCTTTTTATAAAAGTCCTAATGCTGAAAATACTTTCCCTAATTATTATTTTATCTGATAAATTTTGAGAAATGAAATCCGTAATATCTTCCTTTCCCACCTACCAGCTTCTTTCAGATGTCCACCTGTCTCACCAGCTTCTTAATATTTATCACTATCAGACCATGTCCATCCAATGAGTGATGCCTATAATATGAACACCATGTATAATGCATCACTTGCGTATGCTCCTCTCAGAAGATCCTCACCTCAGCTACCGCCCAGTGGTTATTGGAGCTGCTGCTCTTCTGAACTAAGGTACTACAACAAACAGAACCTCAGACAGGCTGTGTGATAAGCCCCTTGGCATTCATGCTTAGTTTGCGTGATTAACACTACTTCAGCTGATGATTATTTCTATTATACAAATGATTGTTTTTCATCAAACTAAAAATATCTGTCGATTTATTACTACCACTCATATTATTATTACTTATGCCTAAGTCGCGCAATTAAAAAAAATGTAATCGACAGAAAACATAAACGAATGACTATTCATATATTTTATAGACGTGTATGTATAATGGTGATACATGCACATACTAATGTATATTATGTATTTATAAATGCAACAGACGTTCAAATGGCATGTCACGACGCCCGTACGATATTTAAAATCGTTATTGACATTTACAATTAATGTAATTGAATTATTCTATGTATAATATAAAAAAAACCCCGTGAAGGTTAAAGCTGTATTTTCAACGCCGTTTTAGAATTCCGTAATCAAAACTGTTACTGAGAGCTTATATACTTCTCTATCTTGTAGTTTGGACTTCTTGTACCGACACTCAGAGTCTGTTAAGATGGGCGCTGTAACAAGCTATAAACATAATAATCATCTAAGCGCCAAACGAGAAGATATTTTCATTTAAACAAGTCCATAGAGTCGAGTCAAGCTTGAGGAATTGGTAGTTTTGGCGTTCATTTAGTGAGGCCTACGTTCAGCAGTGGACGGATAAAGGCCGATGATGATAGATAGATGTCCTCTGAAATAATTACACAAATGTGGCGCCACAATAGACAGATTGTAAGTTAAATTTAGTGTATCAATAAATAAATGCACACATATCTGAAATTATACAGTATAATACATACGAAATAAATTCATCTATAGCTGCTTCCTAATACCATGTCCGTTTTCTACTCCAGCTACATTGTCTGAACTGTTAATAATAGTTAAAATTGATAGTTCTTCAATTATCTCAAATATGAGAGAGTTTTTCTAAATTCTATAATACATGTGCAGTTCTACGGAACCCTTCGCTTACGACTCACGCTTGACTGGACGGACGGATCGTTGACGAATATTTATTGCTAATTATTGCGAATAGAAACGTCAAAACAAATTACTCAGTATGACTTTTTGTATGTTATGCATAACGAAGATATGCGCAAAAACTTCTAGCATTTAGCTTTTTTTATGAATTTATAATCTAAAATATTTTTTAGCCTATTTTCAAAAGACCTTTCTAACGTTAATCATAAAATATAAAATTATGTTCTGGAAGGTAGTTTTTTAAGAGGGCCATCTGCTACTTCAAGGCCTTTTGAAATTCCCGGTTCTTAATTATTCATCCTAATGTGAAGAACAGGCAAATATTTGTCGAGCTAGTATTATAAGAAATTTCAAATCATAGAAATGTAAAAAATATGAAATATTTGTGAAATTACAATAAAGTTTCTTAATTTGGTTTTAAATTTTAACTCATACTTAATGATTTGACATCTTCTAAACATAATCTCTATTCATCTATTTGTATGATGTTTAAGAGTATAAATATAATCTGCGTGACCTTCTCAATTGACTCATGGTTATTAAAAAAATTGAAAATGATTAATTAACAAAAAAGAATATTAATTAATGTATCGACGCATAACAAAATCAATTTTATTACAAAGATTGATGGTTTATCGTTACAAAATAAATTACTTATATTATGTTGGAAGTATCGTGTAGTGTCATGGCAAAGTTTGGCAAATTTTCATCATCATCATCATCAGCCTTCTACTGTCCTAAGCTGGACGCCACCTACAATTGCGCTAATTATGTTAAAGCCTGTATCTTATGCACTATTTATTCATAACATACATATTATCGTTGTAAAGTGTAAGCTTTTGCTAATTATGAGGTTACTGTTCTTTCTAAAACAACAGATTGGCTCCTTCACCCGGTCGCAAGTGAGCAAACTAATTTGACCTCAGTAAAGTTACCAAAATGTGACATTCCGACTTGTTCCATACAAACTGCTTTATTCATAAAGAAATCTTGCACATTTTATATGCAAAACTATTTTTTTCATACAATATACTACACTTTTCTTGTTACTCGAATTTGTATGAATGAGTGAATGTTATAAGTACAATTTATTTATTCTCTTTGTAAGGTTAATAACATGAAGATTATTGTTATCCTATTAATATTATAAATGCGAAAGTTTGTATAACAATGTAAGGACATATGGAATAATGTTTGTTCTCTCTGACGGAAGAACTACTAAATGGATGTTGATGAAGCTTTACAACTGTATAGCTTATATATCAGAAAAACACAAATCTTTCATTTAGTCCCGTACTCCCACGGGAATGTAAGGGAAAGTACGCCGGTGAAACCGCGGGGCGCTGTTAGTTACAGAAAATGTTTCATTAAAAAAAATATTCTATACCATTACCTTGCCCCAAATTTGAAGTAGTCATTAAGTCGGTGGGTGCGGGAGAAAAGTTTTGTACAGTAACACGATAGCAGGTTACCGGCCATTTATTAAAACTAATAACACATATCTTTAATATACAATCTTAATGAGCGCTGAATAGAGCGATAAACTGCTAATTTATAATCAACACTGGTAATAAAATGTTGAGTATACGGTACTTGGGCACTACTATGGATTTTCGACAGCGATAAAAGATTTCACCAAAGCATTCGAGAATGAGTACCATAAAAAACATTACGTGTGATTTTGTAATGAGACTCACTGAGTCGTGTTACTTTTTAAAATTGGAATAAGGATAAGAATAAATAGTTGCCTCCATAAGACGCCTCATAGAACGCTGACAGTGAAACATAATATAATGTGATTTTATAAAACATAGAATTTAATACGTCGACACAAATGCAGCCACGACGTCTTTTAAGTCGACTTCACCAAGGCACGCCATTAGATGTTTCTCATTAAAAAAGATTGTCTAAGAAAGATACAACTGAAACATCATTTTATAGATTAAGACCACATACTAAAATACATACGAAAATATATACCACATACTAATGGTTGTGTAGATAAAGCTGAAGAATTAGTTTGCTTGAACTCGCTCAGAAACTATTGGTCTGATTTGAAAGATTCTTTCAATATAAGATAGTCCATTGATCGAGGAAGGCAATAGGCTACGTATCATCTAGCAAAGATGCCGTTCTGCATCTTATTTAACGCAGGTGAAGCTGCGGGCAAAAGCTAGTATAAAATAAGAGAAGGGAAAAGATTAAATTTAAAGAGACGAAGTCAGTACCTACGACTGATCGGTTTCCAACGATCATTAAGATGGAAGAAAGCGAAGTCTGAGAATATTCTTAATATACCAGTTACAGTGCAAAAATAACATTAAATATAATGTACACTAAAAATTTTATTTCTAGAATTAACATCATAAAAGGCCCTCATAAACCAAATTAATGGTTGTTTTTAATTTATACTCACCAAATTTATTTATTTTAACCAGATTTTATTTGCCATTGTTAGAAATTTATATGTATTTCTTTCGGTCATAAAAAAGTAAGTGAAAATAGTACTTAATGTTATGTTCGATGGACATAAGTACTAAGGTAATCCTAACTGCCGAAACTAAAATAATAAAAATTAAACACAAAATGCGCTAGAAACAAGATATTTTTTTTATTTTTTTAGGTTTGATTGATGGTTAAAAATAATTAAAAAATTTACTCTATAAATTAAGACATGCGGTTTTTAAAATGTCTTATTTTTAATATATTTTAAAATTTGTTATAATATATTTTAAATTTTGTTATAATAATTATTATAACAAATTTTAAAATATATTTTTAACATGTACCACATCCTTTTTTTCTCGAAAGGCTAGACCTTTAGGCCTGATGGCCTTTAAGCTCAATATGTAGGTAGGTTCACCTAAAAAGTACAATATTCATCATCTCTATTAGGATATACATAGATGGCCGAAAATTGAAGTAAACAAGTGATAGAGGATTAAAATACACATGGAATGACATAAAATAATACAAAATTATTGTATTTATATGAATCTCAAAAACACAAAAAAATTTAAGTAAAATTTTCAATCTCTCTTGTCACCCTTTTCAAAGTCTCCTGAAAAGTCCAAAATTTTGATTTGTGTCCCTTTAGTTTGAAAGCATCGATGTGTAGAAGAAGCAAAGTAAACTGCAAAATAAATTCATAAGACTCAATTCGATATTATGCTGAGAAATCGTAGTAGCAGAGTAAAAAATTATATCTTGAAAGATGTTTCTACAAGCCAAATATATATTTTATCCAGTCATAATATAATACGTGAAATTTAATGTACAGATTATATATCATGTATAAAATAAGTGGTGAAAGTTTTCCCTCTGTGGGGTCATAAATATGATTCCGAAATTCTAAATAATATTTTGTACATACATTAGACATAATATATTATATTATATTATATTATATTATAACGCAGCCTCCAGTCTTGAAACCTATTGCCCATTGGCCATCCATTTGCGTTGTGGCCGGTCCGTGTTAGATGCGAATGGGATGCGTAATCTTGGCGTTCATTCTAGAAGGCTGATGTCCAGCTGTGGACAGATAAAAGCTAGTGATGATAATGATATAAACACACATCATTTTAAATAATATCATGAGTGAATAAGTGTTTCTTATTTATGTCTATTTTGATATTATTACGATACCTCTAATAAAACTTTAATTATTATACCGCTCCATTTGGATCTGTGCCACTTTTATTTTCAGATGTAATAAAAATATGTTGTGACATTTTGTGAAATGATTTTGGAAGGAAATTATATTAATTGAGTATAATAACAGGTATTGCATGTTTAATGTCATTGTAAATTAACGATTGAAGTTTCCTGCAGTTGATCAGGGATTTGTGTGTGACACGCATTCGTGTTAAGACTATGATCGACAGGATTTTAAAGTAAAATCAAGCTTTTTCCGTAAAAAATTAAACATTGGTGTTTCATCATCATCGGTGGCCTTTGCCTGTCCACTGTTGAACATACTTCTTTCTTGAAATAACTATTGGTGTCTATTGCCTGAAATCAGACAAGTCGTTAAGTCTTGCTTGCAGGATGATGAAGCTTTACTTAATTTAAACTGATTTTGAAAATAAAACCAGCGATCCATCTGATCATTAAATTAAAATACATAACTGGGTATACTAAACTTATACCGAAATAAACCATTTTGACGCATTTCTGAAGCACGCGAAAGTTTATTTAAAATCGTAAGAGTAAATTTATTGAGTGCTATCCATAGTTAGTCATAACTATTTATTGTTGTCTCATACTTGTATTGTAAGCCAACAGTTTCTTTTTTTCAGTTTTTATCTGGCAAATAATTAATAATGAGCAATTCAAACAAAAAGAATAGGCTACTTTTTCTGTTCTATTACTGCTATTAAGTAAACCATAACAGTAACCCTTAACATGGATCAGTGTTTGTACGGAACGATAATGTTAATGTTAACGGTTTTTCCTCATAAGTAAACTCGCTTAGTCTTTCCATGTTATTTCACTAACATACCACTTTTATATAGGTAGGTAACATTCATATATAGGGTGGCTAGATCGCCAAACCTAATATCCGGACAGACCAGCTACCTTGGCCGGACATTTGGGTGGAAAGACCCAACATTATTGAGGATTCTATTTCAGTATTTATAAGCTACGACAGCGAAATTGTATGTAAAATCAAGTTTTTTATGGGTATCATACATTTTGTTAAATTTTAGTGAACCAATAGATAAAATCGAATTTCAAGACAGTCTGAGTTTAAGACTAATTTGGCATCGCTCGTTTGCAAAATGTAAAAAAGTCTAATAAAAGAGAGACACCGTTTATTTTGACCGGACACGCAATCGAAAAGCTTATCTATGTCCGGCTTTATCCGGACGCCTGGCAACCCTATTCATGTATTAACTTTGAAAATAATGGATCCTTCACTAATCGGGCTAAACAAACTAATCTTTACAAATTCGGGGACATACGAGTGAACAAGTACATATTATTTATTATTGTGGAAAAGGCTTGTCACTATTTATTTATTGTTAATATTGGTAGATGTTTTATTTTTACAATATTTATTATCAACTGTGGTTGTAATTTTTAGCTATTTTTTCTTTTATAATGTAGCGTAAAAAAGAACACAAATAACAATTTATGTGTTTCATGTATTAGTTTATTTATTAGGTAGACGAAGTGTTGGTCGGCCATTAACCACATGGGAAGACGATCTCCGTGCAGTGGCAGGTCCGCGTTGGATGCGAGTAGCAAGGGATTGGTCGTCTTGGCGTTCATTGAGGGAGGCCTATGTTCAGCAGTGGACGGATAAGGGCTGATGATGATGATGATGTATTAGTTACGATTGAATTCGGCCTGCGGCATTTGTTTGTATAAGTAATAAAAAAATACCGCCTACCAATCTGTTCATTTAAAAAATAGGATGCCCACCAATCGATCAATGCCCTTAGATTATCTAGGACTTGTTACATATAATAAACATTACGAGAGACATATGTTATTGCGTTTTTATCACCAGACATACACACATGCTGTTTAAGGTTTTATTGATATTACTTCTGTTCTGCGGCAACGAGTTCTGCATGAAGAAAGTATCATTAAATGTTATTTTAATCGCCTCAAGTATTTGAAAGTGTCCCTATAGGTCGATCAGTTCAAATAATCGGCTGTGTTCTTTGCATTTCGGACCATTACCGTTTTAGGTTTTCCGATTGTTATAAAAATAGTTTATGTTGAGCAGATGTGTGCCCATTTCCACTTAATACGTATTATTTTTACTATTTGGATAGATTATCCTTGTTTTAGAAAACTGAGGCTGATTTACCGTTGGCTCTGTCTTTATACTAAAAAAATATATACTTAGCATATTTAATAAAACCAAGGAAATATAAATTGCTAAAGTAAAAAAAAATTGAAAATGAAAAGCGTAGTCGACAGTAATATGATTATGACATAAACATATAGGAAATTACTCACGTTTGATTTTAAAATTAATGGTTATAAGGCGATACAGGTTTTATGGAAATCAAATGGAAGCCGATTCCATCTAGAGCAAGTGCAAAAAATGGTCATTTCATCACCTCCATACGCAGACCTAATGGTGGAGCAGACACCTTCGAAGGCTCAGCATTTATTGCTAGTGATCCAGTTTTTGCAGCAATTACACATACCGTGTTACCGCCATCATTTGATCTAATAAGGATTTTAATCTAGATACCTCTATGTATATTCTTAAGTATCAACAATTAATAATAGCTATACCTTTTTATTGAAGTGAAACTTCTTTAGAATCGTTGTGATTTCAAACCGGAAGCAACGGAAAAAGCGACAGGTAAGAGACACAAATACAAAAGAGCGAGAGAGCAAATGTCGGTATGTATGTATATTGCACACTGTTTAATACTTGCTTGTAATTGAGCATCTAACATGTATTTCACTTCTATCGTGTGTAAATCGCACACACACCTTTTTTTATGACAATTTATATTCAAAGTAACTTACCAGCTGCACTGGCAGCTTAGGATGCACCGGGCACGAATGCTTTGGTGATTACTTGTGCCGGACGGCCCGCAAGGAGCCGACGACTGGATGTCACGATTGTGGCGCGGCGGTGGACTCTGCCCAGCACACCCTCAAAGTATGCCCTAAATGCGATGCAATGCGCGAGGCGCTGCGTCGCGATTTTACGTCTGTTGTCGGAGGGAACTTGTCTTTGTCGAGCGTCATCACCGCGATGCTCGGTTGTGACGAGTCCTGGGCGGCAATGGCCTCTTTCTGTGAGACAGTAATGTCCCAGAAGGAGGCCGATGAACGGGTGAGAGGGGAGGCCGCGAATGAGGCCTCCCTCCGTAGACAACGAATAGGGGTGCGTCGGAGGCGCTACCTAATGCCCTTCCACTAACACCCCTGTGCTCGTGTCGGGCTCGGGATGGGAACCAGGGCCGCGTTAAAAACACGACGTCGTGGGGACTGCCAAGTGGTAGCCAAGTAGTCCCCCTATTGTGGAGAATCTGGTCTTGCCGGGACCAGTCTGTCGCTGAGGGTTTTCCGTGGCCTGCAGATCCGGGTCACTCAAATAGCGGCTGAAGGCTCACGCAGCGGTTTTAGTGGGGTAGTCCACCCAATGCAAGTCTCCACACATGCCCGCGCGCCTACCCAAGGCCCTGGTATGGTCCGAAAATGATTTACGCTGCGTCATCAAAAAAAAAACTTAGGAATAAGTCAGCAATAGCTTCAGTATTGTACATTTTGTTCATGTCTTGTGAATTCTATTAATATTTTTTGGGTCGTTTACCATAATAATATTATTATTCAGTTAATTTCGTGGTGCTCTTTATTTCGACATTGTCTACGAACGCCTTGTTCAAGTATAAACATCATATTGTAATCTCTCTCTTAGGCTACTTATGTGGCCATCACTTGGTAGTTTTTGCTGAAAAATTAGAAGTCTTAAAAAGAAATCGTCCTATTTTAAAATGCCTAAATGCTACGTTTGAGTCATTGACATTGTTTTTATTTCCTTACGCTAAAGTAGCGTTCGAATAATCTAAAATGGCTGAAAGTTATGTGACACCGTTATATATAATATATTGTTTAAGCATTTATACTTTGAAATCTTTTAGACTATATAATATAGTATTGGCCCACTCGGCCACTTCAACATGTAAATTCTCCATTATATAATATTATTTATTTATTTTTACATTTAACTTAAATAAAAAGAAGATAAAATTTATCACACGAAATCCATTAGAAAAAGTGTTAAGAAATAAAATTAGTTAAATAAACATATATTCCTCCATAACCTTAGGATAATGTCTAATAAATTCGTCTATGTTTTAATAAAATAACAATTTTGTAAAGACATAAAACATAAAGACAGAAACGAATAGAGAGAACTGAGAAGCCCGTAAAAGAATTTTATAGGTTTTTTATGTTAGAATACATGAATATAAAACGAGTACATAATCGGTGTTATATATAGCGCCAATAACTAATAAATTTTCAATTTTACTATCGTCTGCTTGCGGTTTTGCTCATTCTTATACTGTGAGGATTTGGTTAACCGAAATAAAATCTGCTAACCTGTTTATACCGGTCCTTTTCAAATGTAAATATAATATTAGTAATAATTCATTCATCATCATCATCATCATTATCACATCTTTTATCCGTCTACTGCTTAGGTACAGACTTTTTGACGCAGGTTAATCCTGGACCTTGGGTAGGTACAACTGAACCTATATGGAGACTCGCCCTTAGGAAGGGCACTAGACTAATGAGCTGAGCTGCCTAAACACTGCTTAACATAGGCCTCCTTTAATGAATGCAAAGACAACTTTTATTAATAGTTCGTAAAAAAGCTAGGTGCTTAGGCGACTCTTACTAATATGACTATTTTGCTTAAATTGTATGAACTTTCACTATTAAAACATTCTAAGTTTCAGCAATGTTATAGTTTATTGCAATCATGATATTAGGACAAATATCATTTACCAATTAAGTAACAAGAGCAATTATTACAAGTCTTTCATTATGCAAGTTATTACAATTAATACCTAAAAATATAAAAAGCTATCTAAAATACAAAAATGCTTTAAGAATGATAGCCTAGGCAATAGTAGGCCAGACAATCTATCATCTCCCTAAACCAGTGGTGTTCATCTTTGAAACCACAAAACCCTTCTTAATTTGAACAGGCTAATCCGACTAATGCCAAAGAACACTTATCGTACATATAATTATGTCGTTAACAATATTTTCGATGATAAAATCGATACTAAAAACTCGATACCGACTCGGCTATTAATTAACCGAGTCGTGGGCTATAAATACGTCAAAATAGATGTATTTATACGAGAAGGTTGTTAATTGACGTTTACGTTACGTTTCACCGACACCGATAAATACCGCAGCCGGCATTATGCGAGTGACAGATCGAGGTAACCTGTCGCCTGTGTATGATATATTTGTACTTCAACTACTATTTCAATTGAATTAAGTGCAAGAGCCTTGACAGAATCGATTTAAATGTCACGCTTAATTGATTTCCTGTCTTTGTGTCGGTTTTATTTTCGTCCAATCATCGTGGTACTTGATAATTTCGATTTATTTTAATTAAGTATCATGGGTAGGATTCGCTCTGGAACTCTGCTGTATACTATCGTCTATAAGAGACGGACAATGTACCATCATCATCATCAGCCTTTATCTGTCCACTGCATAGGCCTCGTTGAAACGCCAAGACGACCAATATTAAAGGAATGTGTTAGAAAAACTATGGGAAGTTTTAACAGTATACTGCTCCAGCGTAACTAAATATTCCATAATACCAAAACTACCACGGCCATGTTTAAACTGAGACACCCTCTATAGCTTTTTGAACAAGAGTTAGTGTTATGCTGCAAAACAGCAAAATTCGGCACGACCGTAGCGCTTACCTACATTATATAGTCTTAAAAACAGCTAGGCTGTCGCGTTTGTGACTTTCCGGAAGGCCATTATATAAAAGGATGGGTATCTGCATTCTGAAAGCAATTGCGGCTAGGTTTGACTGCCCTATCCAAGAACATTGGGTAAGGGCAGTCACTGGACATGTGTAATGTTAATGATAATCTGTATTCCTGTCAAATATTAACACTACTAACATAATTATAAGCTAATATTGTAACTAACAAACTAACAATAATATGGGCATACTTGTGTCTGAAATAAAGATTATTATTATTATTATTATATAACCTTTGTTTTTGTGGATGTGTACATGGGCGTCTATAGTCTCCAAACGGCATTGTTCGCTGCCCCCCTATGCATGGCTCTAACAACACCAGAGAAACATCGAAATAATTTTACGAGGCATACCCATTATATAAAATCATTATTTACATAACGTATCTAACATTGTCCAAAATTGAGCAGGAATGTTTTGTCGCAGTCGTAAATTACTAGTCATAAATGACCAGTCCATAAAGAGCGAAAAATATTGCGTCAATATAATATAATCATGTGACAAAACATAAGAAGAACATAAAAAAGGTATAAACATTAAAGTTAATAACATTGTAATAAATTTAACAATTCATCAATATTCATCAGCAATAAAGATTTACACCGCCATAAATATCTCGTTTATACATCGGATAATATATGGGAACTTAATTATTTTTATTTTATCTTATAAATGCTGTATTTCCTAAAATGTTCAATAATGGCTGTAAGAAAAACAAAAGAAATCGATATATTGTGTCAAACGTTATGACACTTCAACAAATTCCTAATTTTAGAACTCAACCACAGAAAGTCGTGAAGGTAGCTTCGTTACTGGTTCATCATCATCATCATCATCCTTTTATCCTTTATCCGTCCACTGCTGAACATAGGCTACTGGTTGCTGAAATGAAAATGTTGAAGGTATCACTGGTTGCAGTATCAAGTAGGTAGTTATTTATAGTTTGATGTTGCTTTGCCCAAAATATGACTGAAATACCAGCCTAGAAAACATTATTATCAGTTTTAAGTAATTTCGTTATACGAGTGGTTAAAGCCAAATGAACTAGAAGGGAGAATCTGGGCTACCAGTCGAATTCGCCCTCACCTCACCCACATTTCAGATTCGTTTTTTAAGCCAAAAAAATTAACCAACTATGACTGGGGATAGACTTTTACTATCTTACTACCTGTTACACGCAGCTTCACCTGCGTCAAGTAAGATTTGAAACGGGTCCCCAACTTTTTAAAAAATTTAACATAGCCTATGTTCACCGGGGATAGTGTTACTTCCTAACAGTGAACAAACAAACAATCAAATCTTTCCTCTTTATAATATTAGTATAGACTAAGTACGTAGTATGAAGTGTGAATAAGTATAGTAAAGTAGAAAAGGCGTAACGATAGTCCGTACAAATCGCTACGTAAAATGCACATTTTCATAAGCTAACTCTGAAGTTGAAGCTCAGAAAGTTTGATCTTAGCCCACCAAATCATATCTTCATCAAAGTTGTATGAAATGATTTCCAGAATATAATAAAATAACACAAAAATAGAAACTGAAATGAATAACCCTAATATAGGTTTTAACGCTGTTCAAATACAAGGAATAGAAAAACTATATGATGAGTCATGTGTTTTGGTTTTCACGCAGTTTATGGGTTTCATAAATTTAGTTTTTACGACTCTGCCAACGCATCGAAAGCTTGACTCACTACGCAAGAATACATTTTGTACAATCAAAATAAATAATTCACTATCTACAAAGTTACGAACATATTTTTAAGAACACACGCTCTGTTGCAATGACATGTTTTTACAGCGTCAAAAATAAATAATGTATTTTTTTTTATAAAGTTCTTGGAAGATTCCATTAAATGAACATTGCCTTGCAATAAACCTTCATTAGAACATCTTCCATCGGTGATATGCGCAATTTAAAAACTATAAAATAACTCGATCAAATATAAAAAGATAATATGCAAATTTGATTACGACAAATGTATGCATATTTTTGTAACATTTTTACTGCTATACTTTTTAACATATTCTATCTAAGGCCTGTTTCAGCATTGGGCCATTATTGACGTTATTTATAAGTAATAAGTAGAGATGCGTTGAATATTAGGCCGAATATTCGTATTCTTTTCATTCGGCATTTTATTTTATGTTCGTATTCGGCAGAATATTACATTTCTTTTCCAAATGATTACTTACCAAATATTTAAATAAATGTTATTATTAAAAAAAAACTTAACAGTAAGTATAACTATAGACTAAATTAGTATTGTTTATTCTGAAAGTTGCACATAGTTATGAATGAAAGAAACTCTACAAATAAGCAGTACAAAAAGTAGGTCTACATTTTGTACTTATTATTTGTAAACGAAAAATATTAACTTTAACAATCAATTTAAATAAAAATTCAATCAATTAAACTTTTGTTTTTTTACAAAAGATTTTAAGAACACGAATTTGAGTATATAGGTACTTGGATTTGGAGGCAATAATGTGAATGCAAAAAACGTTTAAGTATATTATATAGAAATAGACGTGGTTAGTTAATTAAAATGTCAGGTGTTTGGCGTATGTCAACCTGCTATTAATGAATCTGTCAGCCACAACGAATGATACAAATCGATCGATGGACAAAACTGTTTCATAGTTGAAAAAAGTTGAAAATTGTTTCTTGTTTCCTTAAGTAGAAAAGAAGGTTTTTCTACCAAATTAGCCAGGCTTGTCGTCTAGCTGATCCTAAGAATTGTCCCATTTTAAAATTGTAAAAAAATATGTTTCGTGATATATTTCTAATTAACGTTACGAATGGACGTAATCACTACATATTATAAAACAAAGTCGCTTTTTCTGTCCCTATATCCCTTTGTACGCTTAAATCTTTAAAACTACGCAACGGATTTTGATGGGGTTTTCTTTAATGGATAGGACAATTCAAGAGGAAGGTTTATGTACATAATTTATTTAGTTTTTATATACATTGGCTAAGATATAACAATAATTGTTGGAGGTGTCGGAAAAAAATTGGCCGTCTGGGAGTTTCCAACGAAAACGCTACCTAAACCCTTTGAGATATATCAAAATAATGTATGGTGGAATTGTGTGTCTTAAATAGGTCTACAAAAAAGTCCGCGATGGCATATATCTATATCTTACTATCTATCTATCATAGGTCTATCATACTATATCCATTTAATACTTTAAAAAATGGACAATTATAACGCGATAATTTGAAAGTTATTTACACAAATACGATATGAATCCTTATTATTTTAAATCAGTTAATTAGCTGGAGCACTTAATGAAGATTATTTTTACCCTTTACATCATGCAAATTAAATGAATACTCTATAAGATATGGCAATATCAAAATAATACGGAAGAAAATAAATCGTGTTGCCGTGATTTGAGAGGGCAGTGTAATATGTAATAATATCGTAAATAGTAAATATGTATGCAGAAAGTCTGCGAAGGAATATAATATGTCTTTTTATTCAAGATACCATATTATATCCATTTTAATACAAAAACTTAGTCATTATTGAAATGGAAAATGATCGTCATCAAACATGATAAATCCGTAAACCTAAGTTCACGCGGGCGAAGCTGCGGGTAACAGCTAGTACATTAATATAAGCACGTTTTCTATACCTATTTGTAAACATAATTACATTTGAAAGTTAATTTTTTTGACAAATCCACAACCACTTGAGTGTCGTATAATCGGGTGGTATTTATTTTCTTTGCTATTTGGACAAGCAAAATGACAAATTAAGCCAGAAAGTAAGTTCCCCTGGAACTAGTCTAGTCTATTTGTGCGTTGTTTTTCAAGCGATGTTGAGGCGTGGGACGAAGATCGCGAGTCCGAGACTGTTAATTATCACGCCATCTGTGCTGTCATTCTCTCCGAAACACAGCAAAGCTGTTCGATGTAACAAACAAGACAAAACGTGCAGACGGGAGCACAGCTCCCACTGGTCGGTCTTCATTGATTCACGGAAAAAAGAAATACATACAATTAAACAAATCCCCGATACACGTCTCAACAGATACAAGACGCGGTATAGATGGCGAGTACACTCGCGTGCATCGAAACCGTGTAATCGTGTACTGGACAATTGATGGCGTGGTGTCCGCACGCAATGCTCGTTAATGAGTGATTTCTGCTGAGTATCAATAAAACAAGATGTATAGATTATACCACACAAAAACATTAAACACGATTTTTTTTTGTGAAATAAATTGTATTGAATGATGCTTTAGAATTTTTTAATTCGATTATCGAATTTATATGCCGGTTTGAAAAAAAAATATATGGACTTGTAAATTTGATATTTTATGGATACATAATTGGAATTTCATTAATATTGACTTTCACTAAAATGATTAATTTACGGAGTCGATGAGTGTATCAGTATTGGAAGTCGAAATCCTTTGGAGCCCATTTCTGTCATACTTTAAAACGCTTAACTATTGCAGGTAGAAGTGATCAGATAAATATGAGAAAACTATAGCAGCTTGGTAACCTCAAACATAATAACAGTAAGCCTATTACATTGTACAATAAAACATAGCATTACTGGTAATAACACACCTCGACCCTGTGTTTGTGTGTACAATTAATGTACAAACGTTGCCACACGAAAGTAAATTCTATGGTATTAACATAACGAGGCAAGTCGGTTATGACTGCGAGACGTAAATTATTTTTTATATATTCTTATTCGACACGCAAGCCTGGCTCGTTAGTGCTAATTTAGTCTGTCAAAGTCGTTCCAAGTTATTGGCATAATGATAATAGTTGTGGTCTGTCCTAATAATAAATAATGAACGAAAACGGAGGCAAATCATCAAATCAAATCATAGAGTATGGACGGTTGAAAGGCGGAGCCAAAAGGCTAGGTACTGTACTGTAATGAACCTGAGGATTAGACTTCATAGTGAAAAAAAATTGAGTTCAAACTGATTGTGAATAGAGTTTCTATCATTATACTTAATTTAGAAGTTCAATCGTGAATGTAAGCACATAGTTTTATACGCCGCATGCTCTAGCTATTTAACAATTTTCAATCAAACATTTGGTTTTCAATGAGGTTTTAAAAAACTCTTCTTCTAATAATTAAATGTTACTAATATGAAATTTAAATAAAGTTTTTGTCAATCAGACCACCGTAGTATTCCTTAGTAGTTTGTGATCAGACCCCTTAAAAAATATGGTAAGATGGAGGCTGGAGCCTCCAAAATGTATCATTTTAAGGATTATAAAAACAAAATCTCCTTTTTCATAAAGGCACAAGGCAAAATAAACCTTAAAAAACGTATAATTGAATAAGGCACACAAACCTGCCTCACGTAAAGTGACACCAACATGGCCGCCATAAACTCGTAAGCTTCGCCCGCATCAACACGATTTATCGATATGTAAATCATTTAAATTGGTGCTCGCGGACATTTTTTAGTATGCGTAATTGGCAGGTCGGCCATATTTCACTTGCATCTAGCCGGAGCCCGGATATCCAGGGGGTATTTATTATGGGATTTTTGTATTTATAAACGTCCAGAGTATGTTGAATAAAGTGATTAATAAATGTTTGTTAAGCTGATTACCTTATCCAATAAAATAAATATTAACGTGCATCTTCCGATTGACATTACAAAAACAAGCACAGGAAAGAAACAAGAAAAAATAAAAGAAGTAAACCTTTTTTTAATCTTTTACGCCGGGAAATGCACTGACGCATCCCGCTGGGGAGTGGGTCTCCCCAGGCGGATATGTGGGACTCGCTGCGCCCGAAAGATGGTAAGTAGACGCAGCTCTACCTACTAAAACCCGGCGAGTGCCACCAATGCTACCTTTGGTGAGATGCCCCGGATCTGCAAGCAACAGGGCACCTCGACGGCTAGTCAGTCCCTCAGGGGACCGACGCCACCTCCACAGAGCGGTTGTTCCGCACCACAGAAAAACCACTCCCAACGTCGGGACAGTACGATGAGGTGAGGTTCCCATCCTCACCCCTTGCCCTGCTCTTTTGTCCGCTCTTCTTATAAGAGGGATATAAAGTGCGCTCTACTCAATTCGCTTCGCCCAAGGTGTGGGGGTCGCCGTGGGCTACTGAGCCTCACCGCCACGACAAGGCCTGAACCATGATGGGGAAGAGAAGTAAGCCTACGTATTTAGAGGTGTTTGTTTGAACTGAACTAATGGGTACAAACGTTTTCCTTTGCATAGCTACCGTAAAAGAAAATTAATTCAGTCAAACGTTTGTGATCAAAATATTTTTACGGCCTTTGAATCAAAGTCCATTGAATTAGAGATGAAACCATCTGCTAACAAGTTAATCTCATGAAGAGTGAATACCATGGTAAAGTGTCGGTCTATTAGCCATTACGCAATAGCCTTCATGGCTCATGCATAGAATTAGCTGCAGCATATCTGCCGCGATTAATTATTCATTATCAGTTGTAACGTAGCTCGTGTAATTAACCTGCACACCACAAACACGCACGTAATTACACTGTTACTATTAATTATTTACTATTATACTATTATTATTTGTTTTTCTTTTCAATTGGTTTTACAATATTCTAATAATTACTATTATAGAAATTTGTGACAGAAAAAACTTTTTCTATAAAACATTTATTATTGAAGTGGAAACTTCTTTAGCCACATTCAGCACTTTCTCACGGAAAATCTTACAGGTTTGTGTTAAATACGAGTACAATAAGTATGCTAATGTAACATTATGAAGACATTATGAAACTTCAATTTTTTTTATAACAATTATAATTTTCATAATAATTCTAAGATATAAGTTTTCACTTCTGTCGACTATAATATTATACTATAACTACTCTCGTATTTATAGAGGGGAAAATGACAAATTATTAAATACTAATAAAAGCGGAAAACCAATAGACTAGCTGGATAGAAGTAATAGTTTTTCTGGATTCGGACCTTCAAATGAAAGGTCCTAGGTTCGACCCTGACCCGTGTCTTGAAATATTTTTTGAAGCTGAACCTTACAATCGTTTGCTTGAAGAAGATATCGCGAGGAATCCAGCTTTCCTAATGAGATTAAAAGTATTTGAAGGTGTGCGAAGTTCACTAACCGCTATTGGGCCAGTGCAATCGGTGACATTTGGCCCAAACACTCTCCTCACCTGCTTTCGAGGAGCTAAATTTACAAACATTTTGTATTATTACAAAATCTGCAAATTAATAGATTAGCCGTCTTGAGGAAGCTCTTTATGTGATGATCAGTCAGCAGTAGAAGTATAGGATTAGCCTCTATTTGGCCAGATAAAGATGAATTATCGCAACATGCAAGACAATGAGCCAGTAAAAAACTCACTGAGTAGGATTTCTTTCTGGATCATAAAGTTGCTTCGCGGAATTAGAATATTATGTTATCCAACAGAAGGACGCTACGCACAACTTCTTTTCTTTTCCCAATTCAATGCCAGAAGGCCGTGGGGTCGAGGACTACACGGCTGGTGAGGGAAACCCCCGACCCTAAAAACCTTTAGATGAGCCCTCTCATTTACTCTTCCGATTAAGCTTAAAAGCCTTTAGGCCAACAGCATAGATCATTCCGAAAAAACTGCCTAGCAGTAATTACAATAAAAATAATCAATATCTACATTTTAATTAATAAAATAATTAATCAAATGACCATAATTAATATTTTCATCCTGCCACTACGCACAAATTGCCTTTCTTTGAAGCGCGACAATTAATAAATCCTAATAGATAAATTATAATTGGACTTCATTATCATATGTCAGATTTTATGTACACACTAATATATTTCCCAAAAAAAAAACTTAACATTAATTATAATTAAATAAAAAGGTGGCCATCCATCACTCGTACAAAACAACTTATCACGTCCAAAAAACAGAAATACAGCGCATTAACAAACAAATGTTCACACTTAACCTTTCTTTCGTATAAAATCGTCGGTATAAGCCTCATTATTACTGTTTAACCAAGTTAAGCTTACGTTCCACACCTCTCGTTTCAAACGTGAATAAAGTCCAAAATCGGAGGCATTGGATATTTGAAGTTGTCCACGTTAACACAGGGAGGTATCTTTCGTGTCGTGGAAAACTTAATTTATGTTAAACTCGTCCGCGCGGCGATTATTCAAGATGGTCGCGATAAGAAAGATTAATCGTTTGTGGGCGTTGGGTAAAAAATGCGGGGACAAGCGCCCGGTGTGGTACTGTCTACTGGAATGAAGTGTTAGTGTTCATTTGAATGTGATATCTGTTAGTGGTATCTTTAATCAACTGTATTTATGGATTAAAACCGTTTGGATTTTGGAGAGAGGTTTTATTTATATACATAATATTATAAGGCTTTTTAAGTTAGTTGGATAGGCAAGCTATAGTTTACTTGGAACTAGACTAACACCCGATTTCCGAAAGGCTGATCAACGCAAAAATTAATAAATCAACTATCAAGTCTCTCGTTTAGAGTCAAATGAAAAAAGTCAAACTTGAAGCATTCTTCTTCAACAGCTTCTCAGTTGACATAGCCACTACAATGTAAAGCTGTCAAATTTGACTCTAGAATCGCCATGTCAGTTGGCATACACTTTGACCAACATTTCAGAAACCGGGCTTAAGCAAGTCTTTTATGTGTTGCCTGATATATAAGATGCATCCTCTGGGTGCCAATAAATATAGTGACTGTCTTGACTCTTGCCCTTCTCTACAAAACACAACAAAGCTGTTTTACAGCAAAAACAAGGAAGACGGTGTGGATGAAACTGTTTAACAGCAAAAACAAGGAAGATGGTGGTTCCTTTGCAGCCGGAAGCGCGTCACTGCGCATATCTCCCAAATAAAACTTTAGATTTATAAATTGTACATAATATTAAATTACGCTTTTCAATAATGTGTCATTAATTAATATGATTTGAAAAAATGGATAACAAAGGGCTACCCTGATTGAATATAGCGTTGAACAAATCAACGTGTTATAACTAAATCAAAATTATATTTTTTTAGGAAATGAAATACACAGGAAAAAATTTAATGTCTTTGTTGAAACTATACAATAAGCATACATCGGAATAAAACAAAGGCTATAATTTATTAAGATATTGTGTGACAGACAGACAAAGCCACAGGCACCAACACACATAAATCAAATACACAAATCCTTGTGACAATATTTTTAAATACTGATAAAAAAACTGAGACAAATTGCCTAATACAATTAAATTATGTAAATATTTGGATCTCTATCCTGACGTCAATTGAATGTAAGATCAATTCATTTACGTGCAAATGTAATCGGAATACGTAAAATGATCCACGATAATCATGTGTATCCTATGTTAGACTAGCGGTTTCACTCGGATTCGCCCGCATTAGCAAAGAAAATCCCTTATTTTATGGGTGTTATATTACTTCTAGTACCTCCAAGAATATATGTGCAAAGTTTTATTATGATCCGTTAAGTAGTTTTCGCGTGAAAGCGTAACAAACTTCCCTACTTTCACATTTATATAGTACCCTTAGATGGAGAGGCAAATATGAGAACGGGAGTGATGGAAATGGTCACCGTCACCCATAAAAATAGTCATTCTAGAACCCTATTTTAAGTCGCAGGACTCAGGATGAATAGGTATTGGTGCCAGTGTAACTGCCTGTCCTGTATTTTTTTTACGAAACACAGAAAAGCTGACGGAAAATCTATACAGAAAATATAATCAGCAGACATAAAACGGTGGATTAGCATACGTATAATGCTCTACATCCTGTAGCTTGGCGAGGTCAGCGGGAGGCGCCCTTTGAACTGCTAATCTGAACCAGCGTCAAGTTAAATGCTGCATAAATCTTGGGTAAGGACAGAGGAAGGAATGGGGCTACTGTAATATAAATTTTTATTTCTTTTCCGTATTCAACTGATTTTTTTCAGAATGAAATACATCAAGATGGATGCAAAACTTTTCGATGAAATACCTTGAAAATATAGTTTCAAATGCTATCTTGCCAGAACTAAAGAAGGTAGTAACCAAGATGAATAATTATTCAAAATATCGGTTTTTGCCATTTTTAATGAAACTTCTATGTGAGATTAATTATTTTGTAAAGCCTAGTTGATATTACAACTAGGCTTTACAAAATAGTTAATCTCACATAGAATATATAAAATAGTCTTTATATTGTAAGTGAACGTTTTAATAATCGTCTGATTGATTAAAAACTATAAAAAATGTCCTAAATTACGATGAATAACAGTCTACAATTGTGTTCTCGTCAGCAGACTTTATTACTATGAGATATGTTAAAATATTTTATTTTCATTTAAATAAAACGTTGTACTACCCCCTCCATACCTTCCCCCGTTCGATTTGATTCGTATTCCCGCCGCAAAGCGCGCAGTAACAAGTAATGCCGAAGGCTCTGTTAACACGACCAAACACCGGTAATAATATTATTCCGCTGATTTATATCTTTCATATCTATTGTTTTTATTATGTTAAAAGTTACCTTTATTTTTTTTCGGTTGGAGCTTTGCCAATGGCCCCTATGGTCCTAATGCTTCATAGTAGGTAGGTAGGTAATGGGGTGAGCCGGTTGGTTTCACCCAGTGATACAGTAAGTGGGGGGTTGCCCCCCGCCAGGCGTGGAGTGTGACTTCCACGGCTTCATGGCGTCGGGCATGTTCCTGTGGCAAGTCTCCGCCTCACCGCCGTCGGATGAACTGAGCCTCAGGCGGACTACCCCCACCGGGTGATTTCACAGAGGTGTAGACCTGGCGGGAGGTGCCAGCCATACTGGGACCAAAGTTACCTATCATGAATAAAGTGTCAATACTAGTGATCATTTATTGAACAGTATTTACTTAATACAATATAGTGTATATACGAAAGAGGAGAATATAATATTGATACCAAATCTCATCAATACTTTTTATATAAAGTGGTGCAAGCGAGTGACGTTTATAGCAACCAAGAGACAAACGAAATATTACTAGTGATTACTAAACCATTTTTGAAGAGTGCCGGGCTAAAGATGGTAAAGAAGGGAAACATTAAAGCTAGAAACATAATAAGTTAGAATTATAAAATGGGATAGACGAAGGGTTTGAGAATGTTAAGAGCTCATCAGCTTATCAACTAATATCGAAGTGGAAAAAAATCGACGCATGTATTTGATACATAATGTACAACAATGTAGATTCCGAGAATTTTAAGGCATATTCATAATTTTGTTTCGTCATTCTGATGACCATTTACACCATACACTCAAAACATGTACGTAAATAAAAAATCCAAAATGGGACTAATAAAACCAATGAAATTCCAATATCGAAGCCAGCATTAGCGTTCATTACTGCGCTGATTGTGCTAATGCGACTAAATTGAAATGAATATCGTTGAATGAGTTTAGCAAATAAAAAGGCACGAGTATTTCTGGGCGGTTAATAACGATAATTGGTGTGGCAACATTGCGTTATGGTATTATTGGGCAAACACCGGCGTCACGGAGAGCTCGCTGTGGATTTATTTTTGTACCTTAATTGACGGGACATATTTATACAGTATTTTCGGAATCACGAGTTGCTATTTTCATTAGATTTTTCATTATCATCTGTTATTTATAACGTGTGACGCTTGTTGAATTAGATCATGTTTAACACAAATTGTCAAGATAGCGTTTATAAATTAATTTTTGTTAGTAGGTGGTCTAAAAATGTATACTAAATCTTTCAGACTACTTTTTTTTAACGAAGAGAGGCCAAATTGACAGTCGGATACTCGCTATACCAGAAAACTTACAGTAGCATTGCTGACCTTACAAAGATTACTTCTTCTGAAAACGGTCATCTGTGGTCATAATTTTAAGCACAGCTATATATAATAGCTAGCTAGTAGCGTTAATAAACTAATAACAATATTATGATCGGGTTAGATATCGAATAGAGGTCTAGGACAGATTTGACATCCCTACTGAAATCAAATCAAATCAAAATATCTTTTTTTTGTAGGTAAAAACTTGCACACTTGAAATACTTTAATAAGGTAGTCCATAAAGAGCTGGTAAAAAACTGGTTTCAGGATCCCCTAAGAAAAACAAGAAAAAACCTTAGGTATAAGAATAAAAAAACTTAGGAGAAATGGTGTGGAACACCATTGCCCCATTATATGTCCATAATAATTTATATCTTGTTTATCTGACGATATCAAAACAAATTAAGTTAAAACTGATCTAACATCATCCACATACACAACCCGTAAACGACTTAAAACAAATTTCTTCCATTTGCCGAATTTGAATAGCTGACTTCTTTTTTAATTCATTTAAGAAATTATAATTTACCCATTACATTTATATAAGACCTTCTATTATCATTAAAATCAACATTTGTCCGAATCTATATAATTATACCGAATCAGCTTTACTATGACCATTAAAAATTATTAGGCATATCTAAAGACGAGGAGTCCTCCAACAGAGCACCTCGGCCAGAGCAATCAGTGTGTTACGATAATGTTACGGGCGATAAGCCTGTCCGGTGATAGATACAGGGCCACTCATACGAAGGGCACGTTACGAAACGAGAACGACACGACATGATCAATTTGTGTTTGCAAGTGGTTTGGGTAATCTTTTGTGAAAAATAGAAAGGCTGTTGTACATTTTAATATTATTTGTGAAAATATCATATAATTTTTCAAAATAAGCAACATAAAAATAGCTGTTAAAGAGACGATACAATCAAAAAAAGACATACTAATATTACCACAAAACGTCAAAGGCTTGCTAATAGTAATCTAACAAATAAGACAGGACAAAATTATTATTGAACAGCATAAGTTATATGAATTACTTATACTACGATTTCCAGGATAGATGATATTATTTCACCATTTAATGCAAATTATAAGTAACTTATACTTATTAATTAAGTAACTTATAATAATGAAATATATTATAGAGAAGAATTAAAGCAATTGCAGGATTAACTTTATGTCTTAACAACTACTCCACAAAAACATAATATTACAGTATAAAGAATTGCGTTAGTTTAATTAATCTGATAAAGTTGATTTATAATAGTGATGGAGCATTACGTTATGAAACGCGCAGTTAACAATCTGTAATTGCGTTTTGTCTTGCGGTTCCCAAACATTTGTATGTAAAATGCTAATTAATTTTTGTTTAGGTATCACGAGCAATTTATAATTTTAAAGTATTTCGATAAATCTTTATCGCTGAAATCGACAATGGTCTTTTAGACTTTAAAAGGAGACTCGAATACATCAGTATTATGTACAAAAAAGTGCAAGACATACTAAACTTTATTTTAGTAAAACTTGCATTGGTTTCTGTAGTATACTATCAGCTCTTTTGATGAGCGTATGAGCTGTGTCATACTTATAAAAAGTTCTTGTTACTTTGTAAACGAATTTTTTTTTTTATTTGTATAAATATAAGTAGCTTGCTCATGAAATCCCTTTTCACAGACGTCGTGTCGTGGGGTGTAATCAGGACCCTCGTAATGCCAATCCAATTTACTCCATGTCGGGTCGGGTTGTGGTATTGTTTGATTTTATAGGAATGCCTGTTCACATCAGGGCACGACCATTGTGCCTCACGTGATGGCTCGGGTAAACAAAACCAATTCGAGCATAGCCTAATTGCTTCCACCATCATCATCATCGACAACATTTTTTGCTTACTATTCTTACTGCCGGTTTCAATTCGTTAAGAGTAGTTTTATTGTGTACCTGGTTGAATTTTTTAACTATCTGTCATTGTATGTGGTGTTGATAGATCATATTTTTATCTCTTGCTGAATATACGCTTCACTTGAGCGCCATTATGACAAAAATTGATCAGTTTTTTTGGTAATTCATTTATTTGTCGTTACCAAGATTGCAGACGATTTTTTAATATAGATTTTGAATATGACGTTTTTAAATTTTTTTTATCTATTTTAAAATTATTCCACGATCTCTATGAGACTATAATGTCAAGAAAAGCTGATTAACATAATTTTCTAGTAATGAGTATAAAGATAGTGGTAGCATTGAAACCTGAAGGCTATATTCTACCTGCTCTTTTAATTTTTTAGTATAATATCATAAATCTGCATGAAGTAAAGATAGAAGCATAGATCCAGATGATGGTAAAAATAAGGAGTGATATGTTTTATACACCTAATATGCAAGGTAATAATATTGACATAGGGTGTTCTAGTTATAATAACTTCTAGAAATTTCCAGATATCCTCGTGAACTCGAAATTCCTCGTCGGCTCCCTCTGTCATCCCCTGCGTGTCTGCGTGTTAGCGGACCAACACTAACCTGCCCTTTTGCGTGACATGCCGATACTTTACTTTACAGATTAGATGTAGGAGGAATAGACGCTGTAATCTTACTGAAATAGGTTGAAGTCTTTATGAATACCAGAATTTAAAAATCTTAATAAGAGTGTTTCATTTTCTTTTCCTGAAAGTTAAAGTTTTAATGAAATATATTCATCAGAAATATATGCTATCTATGAAATGCGGTAATGAAATGGCCGGTATGTGTTGAATTCGAGTGGCAACAAATCGGCCCACAGGGCTTTCATTAAAGAAGGAGTAAATTTAGCACTAGACGGACAAAGGCTGATGATGATAATTCAATATTTCGATTGGTAAGAATAAAAAAATTTCAAAAATTCGGTTTAAAGAAAATTCTTTAAACCGAAGAATATAATATAATGATCACTATGACCACATGAGCATGCGCACCATCCTAATAATTTTCCACGTGAACCTGCCTCTGTGTGGTACCTCTAAAACAAAGTTCGCCATAAAAATAGCTTTTTATATATCTTAAGACTAGGTTACCTGCGGTCTCACTTGTTCCTAAATAAGAAAAAAAGTTTTCTGAAAAAATAAATACATAAGCTAGAAGAGGAATTCTTTGCAATTTCAAACAAACTGTAAGTTTTAGATTTTTAAAGAAAAATATATAGTGTCTAGCTAGAAATATCGATGGTTAACAAAATTTCGAGCAAGCATCGCGTTGATCCTTCCGAGAACGTCAGGATCGCGATTTTAACGGCTCCTCGCTAAACAGCCGCCGTACAAAGGAACGCAAATATTACACCACGACTGCTCTAATTGTTTTTGTAATTCTATGGAAACTGTCGCTACCAGTTATGTGTTTGTACTAATTATTCCATTTTAGGTGGGTTAAGTGGTTCGGACAATACCTGTATATGCTTGCGTTGGAACAGAGGGGGATATTGAGACTGCAAGATGGAGAAATATAGAGATAACGCAAAACCGCTTTAAAATCTGTGCGTATCTTATCGTTACGCAAACTTTTTATAATGAATACACATATTATATTAATTTTTATGATCAATAAAATTGTGTAAAGTAACTTGGTTTGGTAACTTAATTTATTATTATTGTTGCTAAGGTCTATTTTTAGATTCCGTAAAATATATATAATAATTTTAGTGTTGATGGTGGAGTTTTTAAAACTTACTAATATTTTTTTACCAAGTTCAATCTTACGACATAAGATAAGGAATGTCGTAACAAGACATTCATATTATAAGATTTTTTTTTCTTTAACGCCGGGAAATGCACTAACCCATCCCGTAGGGGAGTGGGTCTCTCCAGGCGGGTATGTAGGACTCGCTGCGCCCGAAAGCTGGTAAATGGACGCAGCTCTACCCACGAAAACCCGGCGAGTGCCCCTACTCTTTTGCCCCCTCTTCTTATAAGAGGGGTACAAATAGCCCCCTTGGCTCAATTAGCTTCGCCCAAGGTGTTGGGCTCACCCTAGGCTACCTGAGCCCCACCGCCACTACAAGGCTTGAACCATGGTGGGGATATTATAAGATATGACATAAACAAGTAGGTACTTAGTTAGCTACTGAGAGAGACTGCAGACATTACTAAGAATAAGAGACAAATAGCAACTATTCGTCATTGAATCGCCCCAATTAGAAAATGCTGAAGTTAACACGAGTTCTCCTTATAATATTTTACTTATTACTACAAACAACTGTCAGATAAGATAACCTCATAAATTATTCTGATAAAATTGATGCTAAGAAGCAAATTTGGTAATTACAGCAGTCATTTCCTACATGGGAGTAGCAGCGACGGTGAGAAATGGTGAACCAAGCTCATGTAAAAAGCATATTTCTACATAATAATATAAAATAATATAGAAAATATATTTAATTATGGCCTTTAATTAATTTTGAACTCGTTGCTTCTAAGTTTGATAAAAGTAAAAATAATTTAGTATCAATAAGCGTCGTGTCATTATTATGACACATTGAGTAACATCACTAACACGAGTGATGATACATCTGATTCATCACTAACACGTGATGACGAGTATCATCACTCACACAAGTGATACATTTGAGTATCACTTACACGTCAGGGTACACAGCCACGTAACTTACGCAAACAGCCTTTCGCCTATTGACCAACGACTTAACGCCAAGTTTCCTCTGGTTAGCGTGGACACACTAAAATACGAACGCAAACTAAGCGTTGGTAATTTATTAATACACCCAACCAGTGTTGGTATTGCCAGTTAGACGTGTTAACATTTACACTAGAAACAAATTATTATTAGAATCATGAGTGTTCAATACAACTGTAATATATCTGGAAATATAGCATGACCATGTGAGAAGAATCACTTATAAAGAGCAATATTTAGTGATATTTTTTAAAATAAAAAAGAAATTGTGCCAATAACTGAATTGTAAAAGAAAGAGAGAGAGAATGTTAGTATCTTTTTCTCGCTAAAGAATGTTAAACATATATTAGGAATACAAAATCAAAACATACCATCAAATAAAACGCGACAAATCCTTAAAACGACAAAAGTTTGTGTGTCCATTGTCGTTGGCGCGGACTAGCCCTGAGGGTCTAATAACGGAAATCGGCCGAGACCCTAAAAACGATCGGACCATATATTTCTACAGCTATTTATTGTATCCTTTTTACTTTTTCTTGCGTTGATAAGACATTGCCTATAAAATGGCGACTGTTTCTAAACGTGGTTAACTTACGTTTCAAAATGATGTAGAAGTACGGTATGTCTGTTTTGGAATTTTAAGTCATTCCGTTTTGGTTCATTCGCACATTAACTGGCTAAAGGTAGAAATTCACCATAAGAAACTTTTGTTTATTAAAATTATATTGGTAATAGGTTAGGCCAGAGGTTCCCAAACTCTTTTGTTTCATAGACCCCTTTCAAACTTTTCCTGCATCAGGTGGAACCCTTGCTGAGCTTTTTTTTCCAGGATTGTTCGTTTAAAGATGTTTCATTATAATAGTGACATTCACTCTCTCTTAATAATATTGATAGGAGAAGTCAAGCCAACATCTTGGTTCTTCACTATCGAAACGAAATTGATTTTCATGGACCCCCGCTTACGATTGTGGACCCCCTTCGAGTGTTCCGTGGACCACTTTGGGAATGACTGGGTTAGGCGAACCCAACAATGAGCAAACTAAAATGTTCAGCAGTGGGCGGATAAAAGTTGATTATGAATTAACCCTTTGCAATCGTAATGTCCACAAATACTTTAAAGGCGTTTTGTCATTAAAAAAAATACTTACACCAGATATCGAGACAAAGGCCGGGTCAATAGAGGCCGGATAACAAACAGTGATAAAGCAATCGCGGGCGAACTGACCGCTCCCGGGGGACACATTACAGGCAGGGAATAAAACACTTTTATGAGGCTATAACCAATATTCTTTAACTTCGTTCCAAGTGGTCTGCTGAGGGTCTAAAGAAATGACTAAGTTTATAATGATACTTTTTACAGACTTATGAATCTCTTTACGTATGAATCTATTTACAAAACACGCTTATATTTCGTGAGAAAATTGTCTAACTGTAGGCTCTGTTCCCGAAGGAATAATAATATTATATAGCCGGAAATTGGTATATGGGTAAAGGCAAAATATTGCAAAAATTTTAATCTAAAAACGAAATTATCAGGGTATTAAAATTTCTTACCTACATAAATATCATATCTAACCTATTTTTGTTTAATGTGTAAATAAAATGTAAAATATCTAAAACTATGACTACTTGAGCTACTAGGTGGTACTTCTGCCAGTTTAACTTTATAACTAAAATTTAAAAAATGAAGTTCAGTTAACACTAACCAATACCGTAAAGAAGGCTAATGTTTTTCTCGCACTTTATAAAACTACTCTTATCCTTTTAATACTAATGTAATTATTATTGGACTAACGCCCTTCTCGTCTGGATTCTAGGATCTTTATCATATTTTATAATAAATGTATGTCGCACATCACAACACTCAGCTAAACCAACACCATGAAACAAAAACAAGCGCACTTTTCTAAAAGCCTTTTGAAAATTCGCAGGCCAAAAAACGGCGCGCAATTTCCAACCGCCGCAGGTATCAGTTTTTAATAAAGCCCCAATCAGTCGGTCACCGGATGCGCCGCCATGTTCCCTTCCGCGCCGGAAATGGAGCCTGTGTTTGCGCCCTCTGCCGGAAGGGAGACGCCCCGGGCTGCAAGAAGCCTGCAGTCATCTGCAGACTTTCCAACGTTTTTCTTTTACCGCAATATACGAGTATTAAATTTGCTTTTTTTGTCTTTGCGTCGAACGCTTGTTGAATTGCTTGAAGTGTCGTGCGCATGTAACTGAGAATTAATTAAATTAAAATTGCACTTAAAAAAACGTGTTGATGTATTGCGTATGATCGAGTAGACTTGAACATAATTACTATGTGCATAATTTATATACGTGATATTACACTCTAGGTAATTGGTTACATCTCTGAGTTAGAGTATAATTTGATATACTTTAAGAATTTCGCATTTGATTATTACGTTATGCATAACCTACCTAAGTTAGCTTATATAGTTAGTTTATATAAGTATATAAAGTAGTTGACATACGTACGAACTTAAAGTAGTGTAGTAGTGGTGATTAAGATGGCGAGCTTATTTGGCGACGTTCGACGTCATAAAATTTGTGTTATTCAGAAATTTAGGGTCGATTGTTTCAAATCTGCATGAGATTCTGTTTTTCAAATGTAAGAGACCTTGTTAAATTTAAACGTCTGTTAAAACCAACGCTCTTTGGTCACTAACGTTAATTACCGCCATCTTTGACGTTTACATATTCGTTAAAATCGGTCAGTGAACCCGCCATAAATCCATCTAATGATTTTTTATCGTATAATAAGGCAAACAAGTAGTGGGAGCCTTATGAGGACTACCGACGATGTCTATAAACATCCACACAATCAAAGGTACATTCTCTGCCCTCTTTTTCCCTATAATCTAAACATTATCAGCCATTATACATTGTTACATGACATACAAACTTATCAACTTCAGTAAACACATAAAAAATCAATAAACATATTAAAATATAATAAATTCAGGTAAAATAAACGTAGCTATAAAATTGAAAATTCAAATAAAATTATAAGGTCTTTACCGTATACGTTACAATAAATTACATATAATTCGCAAACATCGATGCAACCAGAATCGATAAAATATCAATTTAAGAATCGATTCCACCTTCGCGACACGATCGTAAAAGTTTATGACACATTAAATGCAAATAGAATATAATGTGATCGCAAATGTTACGCGTACATAATCGGCGGTGTTTTCTTACTGTGTCTCTACTGGGATAAGGACAAATACATTTTAATCTACAACATTTTGGCCTTAGGTTTTACTAAGATTTCTGAGCGAGACTAAAATATAAACATGGCTATTTTTACTTCTATAACTTCACTTCAACTTTTAAACATGAAGCTCGTAATTTGTCCAAATAATGTCTATTTAAAGAAATAAAAGTAAAAAAAACTGTGGTTAAAATCCCGCTTTTTAAAAAAATATGTATATTTATTTTTCCAAAATGTATATTTGCATTCACACACAATGTTGGATCGTAAGAAGGCCGTAAGCCTAACTTCATACTATCTAAATATTTTCATAAACATGACGTCGATCGTTAATTCGTCGCTTTTATGGTCTTAGACCATTTAGTTTTATACTTTTTATCTTTAGAAGGTTCGATAAATGGATCACAATTTATTTTACTTTTTCCTCCCTGGAACTTTACGGCTTTCTTATCTCTTAATATAACCACAGTTTAATTCTGTAAAATAAAACCCAGGAAAATATTATCACTAGACATGTGTAATGAATGGCAAATCGCAATTAACTTGTCTTTCGTAATTCGAAACGTAAACATACTTTTTTAATGTCAATGCCAGCTGTCAATATCAACAACATGAACTTTACTTTTTCAACATTCATTCATTCATTGTAATTATTTTATTTGTGAGAGAGAAACTATATGGGTACATCGCGCTCACCTGTATGGGGTATTCGTATTATTTCTATTTATTTTATTAGGGCTTCATGAAAAAATAAATAGTAATATTATTATAATTAAAAAAAAAAAACTAAAGTCGCTGACATTAGGCGCATGGTAAGCTCGCTGAAGTGTCAGTATGCTGGTTACATGAAGATGAACTGGTATACGGTGGGCTAATAGAATTATGGAGGGGAGACCTCGTTCGGAAAGACTCGTCGGCTCTTGTATGATGATAATAGAGCAAAATCCGTCTTGGAGTTCATCGAATTAGACCCGCGTCCATCTGTAGGCGGATAAAGCTTATGAAGCGGATGAAGTTTATTATGACCGATAAAATTAAATTTATTCTACTTAAATGACGTTTTAAACAATATTTATAATTATAATTTATTTCCCAATAAAACCCCAAGTTTAATAAGTATAATCGGACACGCACTTGAACGGTTATTAATATTTATATTATGATACCACGTCGTAAAATTTAAATTAGCCGACTGTACTGCGCCACAGTGATTACGACCATATTTTTATGCAAAACAAAGATTCTGTTGGAGATAACGCAGATGGGTTTATGAGGCGAAATAACGATTTCATAAATATTATACACATAAATATAAATCGACGGCGAAAGTTAAAACAAGACATCAGCCCGTTGCGGCTGAATAACGATTATAATATACTAGCCAGCGCTCGCAGCTCGACCGCGTTCACGTTGATAGCGAGACGCGGGCTGATTATTATTCATACATATATTATATTATGTCTCACACTTGTACTGAAGACTACCTCACCTAGTCACAAAGATAATTTTATTTTTTTATAAGTATCTTGTAGTACTGAGGAACGTGCTATGCTGGGTGTTTCTTTGGCAGATAGGTTTCAAAACGAAGACCTCCGCCAGAGAACTAAAGTTACCGATATCACGCAAAGAATAAGCACGTTGAAGCGGCAATTGGCAAAAACGGATGACCGATGGGCCATTAAGGTTCAAGAGTGGAGGCCGCGTCTAGCAGCAGTCTTCGTGCAGTGGACGGTACGTGTTGGATGCGAGTAGCAAGGGATCGTTCGTATTGGCGTTCATTGATGCACATGTTCAGCAGTGGACGGATAAACACTGATGATGATGATGATGATACTATAGACTAAGTATCTGGTTAACCGAGAATTTGCTTGGTATTTTTTTTTTTTGGTTTATATACCCCTAGTGATAATATGATAAAGGTTTTCTTTCAAAAAAATTAGTCTTGAAAAGAAAGACAAAAAAAAATCGGAGTGGAGATACGAACCAGGCACTTTTCGATTCCTAACTGCCTAATTTTTCAACTAAGCTATCGTGACATACTCGTATTACTTGACAGCGAAATTTACGTTCGTATTCTAATGATATTTTATCGTTGCCTAAAAACACGGATAAAAAAAAGTTTTCTAAAAATGTATCCTATCTAGATTGATTTATCGCCGTTTTTAACCCGTGTATACAAAATTTCATGAAAATCGTTGGAGACGTCTCCGAGATTCAGATTTTATATTATATAAATACAAGAATAAACTCGTTTAAAGGTATAAGATAATAATTATTTATATGAGGTTCAGTAGATATAACTATCCCAAAAACATAAATTTCACTACCAAAATTTGCTTCTAACCATGGCTTGAAATGACAATTACCATAATTTTCTTACATGCAGCCACCAATCATTTTTAATGCCTACATGCATAATAATCGACCAAACCCTGACAATAAAAGTAAATATGGCCGCAATAGCAATAATATTATAAACGCTATGTCAATATTAAAGTCAAACTAAAATACGGCTATATAATAATATGTTCCTTGGTAATAAATTCAGATGTAAATTCGAGAGATATTGAAAGTAACGTTGTATAATGTAGCGAGTTTTAACGTCAGATGATCGCAATAAAAACAATCAACAATTTCATCGTACAGTCAGCGTCAGATTGATCTTAGCAGCCAAAGTGCTCAAAAAGATCTGACGGACAGAAATTCAATAATATCTAAGCATTCAAAGCTGTCATATTGATGTTAGCATCCAAAGTAGTCAAAACATCTAAGCAACACATTTTCCATATTTATCGGAGCAGCCAGAGTATTCATATACATCTTAGCATACAGACTGTCCAAAGGTATCTAAGCATCCAGAGTGTTCAAAAATATCTTGGCATAACAGGAAAATCAATCTTATTACAAGTAAATAAAGTGTATGTGGCTTATATTGCTGGCAGACGTCAGTCTTGGATATACAATTAATGTCTTGTTAAAAGGAAAACATTACCTTATTAGACGTAGTTAGAGTATAAAATTAATTAAGACAAACAATATTTACTATTGATTGTCAAAGTTGTAATTTAAAGAATTTTGCTTTTCTTCGATGTTTTTGTCTAAATTTAGATTTTAGATAATAATCAACAGACGATATTGCGAACATGAAATTATACTAAATAGCAAAATAAATATGTAATGGACACAAATTCTATATCTTTTATATAATATATAATCAGAATCTCGAAAACGGCTCCAATGATTTTCATGAAATGAAATAGGTAATGAATGGCGATGAATAGATCTAGCTAGGATATATTGTTGGAAAATATCGTTTTATTCGTGTTATCAGGTAATGATAAACCGCTACAATATCATTAGGATACAAACGTAAATTTCGCAAATAATCATTATGATTGAGTAGCTCAGTTAGAAAATCCAACTTTTTCAAATCCAAAAGAGCCTGGTTCGTATCTCTAGTGCAAAAGATTTTTTTTTATTTTTGTTTCTTCCTTCTTTTGGGAGAAAACCTTTATCATAATATCATATATAAGGGTATCCAAAACAAAACAAATAAAAACCAAATATTTGCTCGGTCAACCTGGTACTTCTATATTACTTGAGCATTCACATTTGTCATCTTGCTGTTGTCACGTCAAATATCATCATCATCGGTTTTAATCCATGCACTATTGAAAATAAGCTTCCTTTGATGAATGCCAAGACGACCGACCCCTTGCGACTAGCATCTAAAACTGCCAGTGCACGGGGATCATCATACCACCTAGCAAATGGTCGACCAACACTTTGTCTAACTAAATACAACCTCCACTCTTTGACCAAACTTACCTACCGGCCCATCGACAACCCGGTTTGTGTTTGATTGACTTTGATTGATCAACTCTCTGCCACTTCAACTCGCTTATTTTTCGCGTGATATCGGTAACTTTAGGTCTCTGAGATCTTCGTTTCGAATCCTATTTGTCAAAAAAACACCCATTATAGCACGCTCCATAGAACTTTGAGCTACGACAAACTTTCTGGTAAGTCGTATATTTACAGGCCACATTTGGCCCCGTACGTCATCACGGTGAATGATCATTGGTTGAAGTCCTTCGTCTTGAAACTTTGAGGTGTAGACGACGCGAGAATATGACTGAGCTTCCGTAGAACGGGCACCATTCCAAAGGTCTTCCCTCTCGAAATTCAAACTTTTGTTTAGTCCATGTTTATTCTAAGGCCCACACGTCGAGTGGATTCACTTAGATTGCAGGATCTCCTGCAAGCCTTCCAGCGATTTATAGCAGTAAAGATAGACGTGCAAAAAAAAACATTTTTATCGGAGTTAGAGCCGGAGTATTCATAAATGAAAATAAAGTGTCAACCCATATAATATGTCCTATTCCTGGGCACAGGTCTCCTCCTCGAAATCAGACGAAGAAGCTATTGGACTACAGTTCACCGATGCTTTGGCTCAATCCTGGTTAGTGAATCGAGAGGCGAGTGAGCGATGGTATCATGCTCAGAGTGTAATCTTAAATTTAAAAACCCACGTTACAAATCACTACATACGGTCATGATTGAACCTCGAGCCCTCACTCCAGAAGAGGCCAAGACAATACCTACGTTCAGCTAGGTGACCAGCTGACGTTCATGCAAGATGGGTGCTTATTCCACAAAGCAAGACTGGATCAAACCTATTATATTTCCGAAAGCAGACATTTAAATCTGATCGCTTTGATGGCGGCTACACGCGATTATTGTCTCATAATTATTTTTCTGATCACTTCCAGACATAGGTCTTTTTCAATGAACATTAAGATCAGTCGTCTATATAAATTTCTATCTATTTTTCTCGATTCCTTTTTTGTAAAGAAACAACAGTTTAGGTCATCATTTATTCTGCTATTATACATTTTAAAGTATCAAATCTTAATTTTTTGCTGTGTTATTCATTTCCTTAGCTGGTCATCTTTTATTTTATGTATATATTGTATTTACTTGTTAACTTTGATTTGCCTAATTTGATTTGTTGAATTTGATTTCTTATAAGTTTTATTGCCGGTGCATAATAAATAAATGATAAAATAAAATAAACTGTATAGGCAATAGTAATAATAATAATTTTACGTAGATAATTCTCAAATATGCATCGCAATTTTAGGTATCAGATGAATATGATAGAAGGAGCTAAGAAGTCGGACCAACAACAGGCAATTGGTCCAAAAGTTTTCCGTAGTTCAGTTTCCACCCTATTTCTAGTGGGACATTCTAGCGTTTAGGTAGACTTGTTCTAGTTGTAGTCAGTAAGAAAGTTAACCTTCAAAACTTGATTGACGATCACATGCCTAGATAATGGTTTGATGCTCATTGTAAATTTTTAAAAATCTTTCGGTAAGAAGCAACTTTCAGAAATACATATCGGCTTACGTAAGTGGACGGCTACAGGTTGATAATGATAATGGATAGAAAGTTAGTTTTTTAATAAATCATTTATGCTGTCAAAATGGTAATTTTTAAGGACGCTCTACATTCTCGACAAAAGATTTCAGCGAGCGTACTATACTCTGAGACACAAGTTTGGGTCAGCTCTACACATTTTTGTTCAGAGAACTTTTTCACTCGTTAAATTATACACGTTTTTTTGTAATGTAATATACTACAACATATATTTATCGTATCGATAAATATTATTATTATATTTATTTTATTTGTCCGCGTTGGATGCGAGTAGCGAGGGATCGGTCGTCTTGGCGTTCATTGAGGGAGACCTATGTTCAGCAGTGGACGGATAAAGGCTGATGATGATGATGATGATATTATACTTATCATTAGCGACAAGTTTAAAGATAGTTTTCATATAAGCTAATCGATATTTTTAAATATCTATATTAGTTTTATGTAATACAAGAGTCCTCTGATTTGGTCACAAACAAAATTTACACACATACTACATAGTATATTCTTGCCGAATAGGCGAACTCTTGTGTTTGATAAACTTAAATACTTATATTATAATTAATTTTGGCGATAATGTGTAACACACTTTATGATCACATAAATATTTTACATAAAATATTTGCTTTCAACAAATTCTGAAATAGAAAAATGACATGTCAAGAACCTAACACATTTAAGGAAAGGGATAGCTTATTAAAAATTGTTTAAGTAAATAAGGACAGATGATACTAATTGAATGTCTACGACTGACGTCTGCCATCAATATAAGCCACATACACTTTATGTACTGGTAATAAGATTGATTTTCCTGTTATGCCAAGATATTTTTGAACACTCTGGATGCTTAGATACCTGTGAACAGTCTGTATGCTAAGATGTATATGAATACTCTGGCTGCTCCGATAAATATGGAAAATGTGTTGCTTAGATGTTTTGACTACTTTGGATGCTAACATCAATATGACAGCTTTGAATGCTTAGATATTATTGAATTTCTGTCCGTCAGATCTTTTTGAGCACTTTGGCTGCTAAGATCAATCTGACGCTGACTGTACCATTGTCCGTTTGTCGAACAATGTTACATGATATGAATAAACGCGTCCACATTTCATGTTTTTCACTTATTCATTTGCAGCTGCATGCGGAGAAACCAACATCATGTGAAACAAGGAATACACCCTTTATTCATTTTTTCGCAAAACGACTTCCTACTTGCTATAAATAAAGGCAATCCTTATAAGTCCCACAGGTGGGCAAAGGGTTTCTCCTTGAAATCGGGCGGGGAGGGTTTCGGGCCATAGTTTACCGATGCGCTGGCCCAATTGGTTTATTTACACACCTGGCAAGACTTCTAATCTCATCAGGCACATGCAGGTTTTTCTTTCTCCGGTGTACGATCAAATATGGTGTCATGTTCGAATGTTATAAGCCCAGAAAAACTCATTTCAAGGCACCACAGGAGTAGGAACACGTCAGGATTGAACCCGGACCTCTTCAAGAGGCCGAGTCTCATGGATATGGGCCCACTAGATTTCAGTAGCCTATGGTCGCTCTTATTACTAGTAAGGATATAATTCCTATATCAAATCAAATAATTATCTCGCCTTATGCCAGGTTGTAATAAATTTTCAGCACGCCATTTCATAATATATTTTACACTTTGTGAAATATTACTTACACTTTTTCCAATTCACTCTAAATCTGGCCAATGGTTTTAACGTCACAATCTAGTCAAAGTATTCAAAATTATAAATATATTAATGACAGCTGCCAAACTATAGTCCGCGCCACTTATGAAGTCCTGCGCCTAATGCCCGAACATAATTTGACAACATTGACATCTTGACGTCTGTCTGGAGTAAGAAGTTGTGATATTTTAAATTGTTTTACGTGAAATATGGAGCATATAATATAAAGTGAGATGTAAAAAGTGAAGGCCGTAAAATGATCATTAAAGTGAAATAATTTTGTGAATTAGAAAGTAAAAATAAACAACAATTAACCCCGTTGAATAATATGTTTATAAATGTCACTGCCATGACAGGTAAATTTTAGAGATGCCAGAGTCACTTATTTTTGCCTAATTTATGGTTAAAATATTATCATTAACTCTATACCTACATTTATCTTATGATATTTTATATGAATATAAATACAAGGTAAAATAATTAAATCCTTGCTCAGATGAATTATATTTTCAGGTGTTTCTGTAAAAAAGGTCGAATAACAAAATAAGTGACAATGGCAGCAATTACTTCTGAGAAAATCGTCACTCCTGGCAAAAGCCGAACACATCCGAATAAGCTTGTTTTAGATGAATTCTGCTAATCGGTTATACGTAAAAAATACGAACGAAATATTTACAAAAAAATGTTTTATTTTACTAAAACCTGGCAGGGAGATTTTTATTTTGCTGCTATAAATTTTATTTTTGTCATTATTATCATCATCAGTTTTTATCAATCCACTACTGACCATAGGCCCTACAATTTTTTAATTTTTTATTGTACTAGACTTGGTGGAAAATCATTACACTATAAATTGGCAACATTGAGTTATGAGACCGCAGCGCCGCGTCTATCGGACTTCTAAAGTGGCGCGGACTCTACCGCGAATACTGCATAAGATAATATGTATGATACCGTAAATATATTTTTCTTCATTTATTTTTGGCCATTCAACATTCTGCCAATGCCGGCTATGTAGCTGTAAATATATTATACCCAAAAACTATGCTGATTATTGCATAGGAAAAATTAAATTCCCTTGTAGAAAAAACTTTCTATGCCATGAATAAGTGGGAAATCTGAATAGATCGTTCTTGGTAGCAAATTAAAAAAAACTAGATGAATGAAATGTACTGGAGTTTAATGAATTTTTTATGTAATATCATTTACAAAAACGTTGATGTATTCAGTCATCGTCATCACCTCCTTCAATGGATGCCTCTCTCACAACGAACTGGCATCTGTCATGGCCGTCACAGTTTAATATGAATTATTGCGTTCTCTTCACAATAAAGATAAGAATCGTAAAAATCAACATGAGAAGTCGGCTAACAAGACCATTATAAGGCCCGATAAGTGTGCAAGGCCCATACATAATTAATGCCGTGGGCCGATCGACGTTTATGGGTTATTTATCATATATGTAAATGCTTTAATAGTGTTTTAATGGGTCAACCGGTTGTATGATTAAATATCGTGCACAGAGTACGCCAGGGGAGAGACATTTTGCATAATATTGTTATGATAACTTGAAAGAACTTAATTAGTCCTACTACGCCAAGACAAGCAATCCCGCGCCACTCGCATCCAACACGAACCGGCCACTGCACTGAGATTGTCATCCTACCTGGTTAATGGCTGGTCTTTATTTCGAAAGGTATAGGCAAGGCAAGGTAAAGGTCGGTGGGTAAATGGCTGGTCGTTTATATGCTAATTTAATAAAACTAAATTTTTAGATTGTTTTTCTTTTATCGTCTTTCAACCCAATTATTCAGGAAGAATCTAACGGATGACCTATGTTTTTTTAATTATGTTTAAAACTAAAAGGCCATAAAAAGCTATTTAGTATACGAAACTAGGTTTTCACAATTTCAACCCCTTTTGATCTTGATTACCGCTTCATCTGCTATTCTTAATCTTCTAGTTTAATAATTCCTTTCAAACAGTCTTATTGTAGTACCTCTATGTATCGAACATTAAAGGCAATAAAATGCAATACGGTCTATAATTTTATGATCTACAGACAACATTAATATCTTCTGTCGCCCGGAGGTGTTTGGGCAGATTGTTGTGGAGATGTAGTCATTATATTAATGATTTATAAAACAACAATACTGTCGTAAAACATTATGAGTTAATGTTTCGTGTTGTTTTGGACTTATTTAATTGTTTAACACGTCAATATTATAGAAATGTGTTATGATCAAAAGTACAAAATTTTAGATTGAAGGCAATTTGCAGCTTTTTGTTCGGGGAAAAATATAATAATTCAATTGTTTTAATGTATGAGAAAAAGTTGAAAGTTATCTATCTTTAGAAGATTATATTTTAAAGCGATTAGCTAATTAGTATATCGTGAGCTTTTTGAAATGATATTTTTCTCTTACTTCGATTACGTACTAAGTTAAAAAATGATTTATATTCGTAGGAAAAAAAATATGATAAAGTTTAATACCAAAATCAAGTCCAATAAAAGAAAAGAAAACAAAGATGATTTAATTTAACCCAAGGTGGAAATAAATTACAAATAAAATTCCTTGCATCGCGTGCCCTGCCAAAGTTATTTATAATAATAGAACAAAATAATGTATTGCAGTTTTGTAGAACTTTGCCTTTTACGAATGTAAACAATTATCTTTATTTTATTACGTCAATATTTTCATCATGAAAACCAATTAAAAGCATCAACCCATAAATGTCCCACTACGGGACACGGCTCTCATCCTGAAAATAAGGTAAGTTAGGTTAGGTTATTGGCCATAGATTGTGGCGCGGTAGACTCTACCCAGCACACCCTCGAGGTGTGCCCGAGATGGGCGGCGCGGCGTCATGATTTGACGTCTGTCATCGGAGGGGACTTGTCTTTGTCGAGCGTCATTACCGCGATGCTCGGCTCTGACGAGCCCTGGATGGCATTGGCCTCTTTCTGCGAGACAGTGATGTAACAGAAGGAGACGAACGGGTGAGAGAGGAGAGGCTACTTAATGCGCTTCCAGTAACACCGACGTGCTCGTGTTGGGCTCGGGATGGGTACCCGGGCCCCGCTAAAGACATGACGTAGTGGGGACTGCCAAGTGGTAGCCGGGCAGTCCCCCTATTGTGCAGAATCTGGTCATGCCGGGACCAGTCTATCGCTGAGGGTTTCCCATCGCCTGCAGATCCGGGTCCCTCGTATAGCGGCTGAAAGCTCATGCAGCGGTTTTAGTGGGGTAGTGCACCGAATGCGAGTCCACACACACGCCAGCGCGCCTACCCAAGGCTTGCACACGATGTTTTATTTCACCGGTGAGCGAACGATGGTCCGCTTAGAAATTAAGAAAAAAGCTATTTCGAGGAACACTAGAGGTCAGCGTCGAACCCGGACCCCCGTTACTTTCAATATCGACCCCCATACCCACTGGACCAACGTCTCTCAAAACCAAGTAAACTTATCTTTTTTTTTTTTTTTTTTTTTTTTTTTTTTTTTTTTTTTTTTTTTTTTTTTTTTTTTTTTTTTTTTTTTTGATGACGCAGCGAAAAAAGATTCTCCACAATAGGGGGACTGCCCGGCTACGACTTGGCAGTCCCCACGACGTCGTGTCTTAAGCTGGGCCCGGGTTCCCATCCCGAGCCCGACACGGGCACAGGGGTGTCACTGGAAGCGCATTAAGTAGCGCCTCCGACGCACCCCCGTTCGTCGTCTACGGGGGGAGGCCACATCAGCGGCTTCCTCTCTCACCCGTTCATCGGCCTCCTTCTGGGACATTACTGTCTCGCAGAAAGAGGCCATTGCCGCCCAGGACTCGTCACAGCCGAGCATCGCGGTGATGACGCTCGACAAAGACAAGTCCCCTCCGATGACAGACGTCAGATCCTGACGCAGCGCCGCCCATCTCGGGCACACCTCGAGGGTGTGCTGGGCAGAGTCCACCGCCGCACCACAATCGTGACATTCAGTCGTCGGCTCCCTTTGGGCCGTCCGACACAAGTAATCACCAAAGCATCCGTGCCCGGTGAGAACCTGCGTCAGACGGAAGGTGAGGGGTTTGCGCTTACGGCGCATCCACCGCTCAAGAACTGGGCGCAGAGCAGCCGTTAGGCGTTTGCCATACGGCTGACGCGCCAGGTCCTCCCCCCACCTCCGCATTAGTGCCTCCATCCCTAGTCGGCGGACCCGTAGGACCCCGTCAAGCGAAAGGCTCAAGCCCAGAGATCTCCTATCCGAGACGTAGGAGTGTGTCTCAGCCAGAACCTCCGCCACAAGTTCCCACGGGGGGTCGCCGGCCAGAGCGGATGCTGCAGCCCACGAAATCGTACGGTACCCCCGAATCACCCTCACCGCGATGACCCGCTGCGCCGAGCGCAACGCGGCCTTAACGCTCGCCGTGAGGTGATCCGCCCAAATCGGGGCACCGTACGTTGCCATACTCCGGCAGACTCCGGAGTACAGCTGCCTGCTGGCGGCGCTGGGTCCTCCGAGGTTCGGGAGGAGTCTGCCCAGCGCACTCGCCGCCTTCACGACCCTCGGTCCCAACGTTTTGAAGTGTGGGCCGAAGGTCCATCCTCCGTCGAGGATGAGCCCCAGGTACTTGATATGGGGGCTCATCCTGACTCTCACCCCTCCAACCTGGAGGGCAGCCCCCGGTGGGGGTCCTTTCCGCCCAGTCCCACGGAAGAGAAGGGCTTCGGTCTTGGATGGTCTGACCTGAAGCCCTAGACTCTCTATGCGACCGATCACGAGGTCTAGTGTGACCTCGGCCAGCCGCGCCGCCTCCCTGTATGTTCGTCCCCGGGCATACATGAGGGTGTCATCGGCGTAACATATGACACCCGTCCCGGGTAGGAGACGGCCTCGCAGGACCCAGTCGTACCCGATGTCCCACAGGATCGGACCTAGCACTGATCCTTGTGGGACACCGCAGCCGACTCGCCACCACTCTACGGACCCCAACCGGTTCTCGCAGGCTACCCTCCTTTCGGAGAGGTACGCGTCCAACAGTCTCCTGAGATAGGGAGGCACTACGAAGTAGGCCAGTGCCTCCCGTATTACACTGTGCGGGAGACTGTTGAAGGCGTTCGCGATGTCCAGCGACACCGCGACCACCACCTCCCCGCTGTGTTCCGCCTCACCCGTCACCGCCCGCAGGCGTTTGAGGGCGTCGATCGTAGACCGGCGTGCCCGGAACCCGAATTGGGACTCTGAGAGTCCAGGTCCTGGGCCCTCCTCGAGGTGCTGAACAAGCCGGGAAGCCACAACTCTTTCTAGAGCCTTCCCTGCCTCGTTCAGCAACACCACCGGTCGTACCGACGAAGCCGAGTCCGTGGGCCGCCCCGCCTTCGGTATTAGGCAGAGCCGGCCCTCCTTCCACGCCCTCGGGAACTGACCAGACCGCAGGCAGCGGTCAAACAGCTCCCGAAGGCTATCGCCGAGGTACGCGAGTGAGATAGCAAGTACCTTCCCGTGCACCCCGTCCGGACCCGGCGCCCTCTTCTTACTCTGGAGGCGAGCTAGAACCGCCTCCATTTCAGCCTCCGTGACGGGTGGCGGAACACCCTCCTCGTCCGGCGTCTGCGCCTGCCGAGCCATTCTGGGGGGGCAGAACCCCCCCGGTGTGTCGGGGAAAAGTTCCCCGACAATCCTTCTCAGTTGACCTGGCGGGAGCGTCTCGTTGATAGGGGCCGACTGGGCGCGGAGCTTGTTTCGCGCCCACTTGTACGGTCGGCCCCAGGGGTCCCGATCGAGACCCTCAACTAGCTCCTGCCAGGCCTCCTCTTTGGCTCGGCAAATGGCCTGCTTCAGGGCCTTAACCTTTTCAACGTAGGCCCTGTGCAGCCTGTCGTCCCTGTCGACGTCTTGAGGGCGCCGCCGCCTGCTCCGGGTATACTGTCTCCTCGCCCCGTTACAGGCGACCCGGAGGTCGGCTATCTCTGCCGACCACCAATACAGCGCCCTCCTCTGGGGCGGACGTCTACAACGCGGCATGGCCGCTCTACAAACCGCTGTGAACGCGTCGCAGAGACGGTCAGCCGCCTCGTCCACCCCTAGCTCCGCCAGCGGCGGGAGGCTCCATCGGCCGACTATGGCGGCCTCCTCAGCCAGTTCCCGGTCGAGCTTTGTGAGCGCCCAACGCGGAAACTGGCTTCGCCTCCCACCCGACGACGACGACGACGACGATGACGCCGGACGGAAGGGGGCTGGAGACACCTCGAACCTTATGTAACGATGGTCCGAGAGAGTCTGTAAGGTCGTGTCGACGGAGATATCAAACAACTTGATCCATTCGAATATGATTTATTACTGACCATCAATATTTGAAATAACACATTTTATATAGGTACTTACTCATACATACTTACACTCATAAGTTACATCTACTTACACACTACACGCCCTCCGGCAAAAAAAAATAAAAATAATGGATTACATTAATTTTTATTTAAATAATAAGGTTAAATATACGAATTTTATTGAATATGAAAAAAAAAAATGAAGTATATTAAACTTATTAGTAGGGTTACATATTAGTATTATAATATAAATCCTTCTACCATTTTAAACATATAAAAAAAAAATGAAATAAATTTAATTACTATAATAATTAATAATTAACATGGATACATTTTCAAAGGCAAAAGAATATTTAAAGAAGAAAGAAAAAAAAAAATCATTTGGTGTAAAATATATAATATGGTCTAGTTCTATTTTTATGTACTATTAATTCTTGGCCTTTATATTGTATTTTTAAATTAGGATTACAATCCTCTAATACTTTATATGGTCCAACATACAAAGAATCCAACTTGTTTACATTTTGTTCATTCTTAAGTAATATCATATCACCTGCATTATATTTTATAGGATTAGTATAGGAATCATATTTAATTTTTCTTATTTGTTTATTGTTAATTAGCTTTTGTCTTGCATCATGCTGTGATTTTTGAAGCCTATATCTAAGTTGTTGCGGATAGTCTTCTGGATTGTATAAAGGTGCAACATCTGACATTAAATTACTTGGTAAATTACACATTTTACCAAAAACTAATTCATATGGAGTATAAGTGGTTGATGTGTGTACAGTTGTGTTAAAGGCGAAGCACCAATATGGTAACCATGAACTCCAATTTTGTGGTTCATTGTCCGTTTGTATGCGAAGGAATGACATTAAATGTTTGTGAGTGTTTTCTAAGCTTCCTATTGTCTGATGATGATATGCTGTCGAAGATATTTGATTGATATTTAGAATTTTACACACTTCATTCATTACGCTCGAAATGAACTCCGTGCCCCGATCAGATATAATGTTTCTTGGAATGCCATAGCGTAAAATAAAGTTATTAATGAAAGCTGTTGCCACTGAAATTGTATCCTTATTTCTTAAGGGATAAGCTTCTACGTACTTACTAAGATCACACTGTAGTGTGAGAATATATTTATAATTATCACTATCCTTACTTAAGGGCCCAACTAAATCTAAATATATCCTATCGAAAGCCGAAAAGCCCGTATCGGTGAGAACCATCGGCTGTTTTATATATTTAAAATGTTTTTGGCGCTTACACTTATCGCAGCGATTTACAAAGTCAATGACGTCTTTTTCTAATTTTGGCCAAAAGTAACTACGTTTTATGTTACTTATCATACGACGTATACCGGCGTGACCACTACTCGGCAATAAGTGGTAATCATTTAATATTACACGTTTCGTGTCGTGATCACTTATAACTTTTACACCTTTTAAAATATATAAACGCGGTCCGGACCAATTAGGTGTAATATCTATACTCTGACTTAAGTCTTTTATCAATGTGCTATTCTCATTATTTTGTATAACACACACATTATCAATTTTTATTTTTCTACAGTAATTCGCCAACTTCCTTACAAAGGCATCTCGTGCGCATTGTAATCGGAAATATGGGTTTACTCTTAAAATACCATTTGATGCATCATAATTAAATAAATATTTATTTTGTTCGTTTGAGAACTTTAAACTTTTCCATTGTTTTTCATTTAAAAATCTTAACTCCGTACATTCCTTTGGTTTTTTAAACAACTCCATAACTCTTGGGTGATCAGTCCAATCGTTAGAAGTTCGCTCGGAAACCTCAGGATTATCATTGACATTCTCTGAACTTCCTTCATTCATTTTCTTTCTTTGAGCTCTCGTCAACACTGACACAACATGTTGATTTATTTCCTTCAATTCCTCGCTAGTTATTCGGATGCGTGACAACGCGTCTGCAGCAACATTGTCAGCCCCTTTAACATATTCTATTGTATAGTCGTATTCCTCTAAGAGTAAACGAAATTTTGTCAAACGACTAGATGGATTTGTTTGATTGAATAAATAAATCAATGGTTTGTGATCAGTTCTTATAATAAATTTTCTACCGAAAAGATATGGCCTAAAATACTTTACGGACCACACGATAGCGAGTAACTCTTTTTCTATCGTCGGGTACCTAGTTTCTGCTTTATTTAAACTACGGCTAGCAAAAGCTATGGGTCTCTCGTCATTATTACATAATACGGATCCGATTGCATATCCAGACGCATCTGTTTGTAAAATAAATGTGTTGGCGTCATCAAAATTCGGATACTGTAAAATTGGTGGTGATATTAGTGACTTCTTTAAAAACTCGAAAGATTGTTTACATTCATCTGACCATTCAAAATTAACATATTTTCGACACAACCTATTAAGAGGTAAACATATCTCCGCAAAATTTGGTATGAATTTTCTATAAAAATTGACAAACGCTACAAATCTTTTTGTTTCGTCAGCATTTCTTGGAACGGGATAATTTTTTACTATATTTATTTTTTCTAAATCTGGTTTTATTCCTTCAGAAGAAACAACGTGACCCAAAAATTGTATTTCTTTTCTTAAGAAATCGCATTTACTCGGATTAAGTTTTAAATTAACTTTTCGCAGTCTCATTAAAATATCTATCAAATTTTTGTTATGCATATCTAAATTACGTCCGAAACAAATTAAATTATCTAAATAAATGAATAGTTTGTCGTAAGTAAGGCCAGACATAGCAACTGTCATTAAACGGGAAAAAGCACTAGGGCTAATTTTTAAACCCATAGGTAAGCGCGTCATCTGATACTGTCCAGAAGGTGTAGTAAATGCCGTGTATTTTCTACTTTCTGGTTTCAAGCTCGCTTGGAAATAAGCTTGTGATAAATCTAACTGTGAAAAATACATTGAGCCTGATAATGAATCTAAAATATCGTTAATATTAGGAAGCGGAAATTTATCGTCTAAAATTCTAGAATTTAGTTTTCGAAAATCTATAACAAGTCTCCACTTTTTTGAATTATCTTCGGACTTTTTGGGAACCAATAAAATAGGGCTCGACCACTCGCTTTTTGCTGGTTCAATGATATTTTCAGAAAGCATTTTTTTAACTTGTATCTCAATTTCCTGACGCTGGGAAAATGGTAACCTGTACTGTTTAGTATAAACCGGGTCAGCACCTGGCTTTAACTGTATGCTTTGGTCGTAAAGATTGGTGGTGGATAACTTATCATTCGGTAAATGGAAAACATCTGAAAATTTTGCGCATATATTTTGGATTGATGACGTTTCTTCGCTATTTAAATGATCAAAATTTATAAGATTTAATAAAGTGCGCACCCTATCTCCATCAACGTTACTATTTCGTTCAAAGTTACAAATTTTATAATCCGATAATAAATGTACCTCTGGTCTAAAATAATTAATATCCACCTGTGTTTCGCGTGTATTTAATATCTGTATATGAACTTGTCTGTTTTTAGGCCTACAAATGCTTCCGGCTATAAAAACTCCATCGCATAATTGATGTGGCAAAACTACACAATCCTCGTTAAAACTAGTCTCGATCGTAAATATTTTTTCACATCTCGGTGGAATACTCAAAAAACAGCTTTTATATCCTGTAAAATTATTTATCATAGGTAGGGTTATAATATTATTATTATTACTAATTGAAAACGTATTATTCTCAAAATTTAAAATAGCGTTATATTTGTGCATAAAATCTCTACCTATTATACCATGTCTAATACTAGGCAAAGTTTTCATAATGTAAAACTTGTGTACAAATTCCTGACTATTTATGGTCAACGTAATGAAAACATAGCCTAAAGTTTGAACTTTGCCTCCAATGCCATTTATGGAAATGCATTCCTTTTGAATTGGAATGTTCCACTGTGCTACTGTGTTGTATTTCAATACGGATAATGATGCTCCGGAATCTATAAGCAAACCATATTTGGCACCGTGTATTAAGAATTCTACCGAGCTGTTATTGTTACAAGCATAAATAAAATGATTATCGAAAAAACTGCAGTGAATTATTTCTACATTCTCCAGAATTTTCGTTGGTATGATGTTCGTCGTTAATGCTCATATTATCCATATCTGTTTCGATTACGTGTACATTATTAGTACGCGTATAAGTACGTCCAGGCCTGCCGCGACTTAAACGAGTCGATCCGCGTTGCTTATTATTCTTACGGTAGTTCCCAGACTGATTCTGAAAAGAATTTTGTGGCGGCCTATTATGAGATACTCTATTACTACCCCTATGTATATATGTATTGGTCGTTCGATTAGGGCGTCCATTATTATTAAATCTACGATAATTCCCTCGATTATTAAAATAACTTTGGTAGCCCACATATACCATGTCGTGTGATTGAGGACGATTATATGACATCTCCTCGTCCTGAGCAGCTCTGATAGTGTCTTTTAAAGTGTCATAATTACGCGCCGATAGGATAGTGCGGATTTCACGATTCCGTAACCCGTCTATAAAACTTTTAATGGCAATTTTCTCGTTTTGAGGGCGCAATATTTTATACGCATTTTGATCGCCATCAGCTTGTGCGACCGTCAAATCCACAAAAAGTTGTTCAACTTTAGACCCATACTTGTCTAACGTCAAACCATTTTGACTTATAAATGATAACTCCTTATGGATAGCCGTACTCGACTTCTTGGTGAGAAGATGTTGGCGCATGTCTTTAATAAGCGAGTCACAACTATCATACGAAGACGACATTCGTAATTTTGCATTTTCGTGTAATCTCGTCTTTAAAATAAATTTAACGAGCATTTGTTGACTTTCTACAGTAAGTGACGAGCTATACAATTCTATGGCATCTATCAAGGACTTGGTGACGTTTTCATCACCATTCATAACCGGTAATAAAGCGACAGCGGTTTTATAATTAAAAGACTCCATATTTGCTTCGCTTTGAACTTCAACCGTACACCCGGTACTAGACGACTGAGAACTATATGATTTCGAACAAAAAGTTTCTATTTCCATAAAAATATTTTGGATCAAATCACAGTATGATTGAATTTCTTGTAAAATATTAGCACTAAATCGTTTATTTTCAATTTTTTCTGACAAAATATTAATACATTCATCAAACTGGCATTTTAATAAGGTAGCCTCCTCTAATTTTTGTTTTAAAATATTTTCCGTTCTTCTAACATAACTAAGCTTTGTTAAATTATCTTTAATATTTTTTAACTGGTGATATATATCTTTAAGTTCATTTGCCATAACACATCAAAAATAATAATAATAATAAAACAAAAATATTATGTAGACTTATAATAACTATTAATATATTACTTAATTATAAACATAATTGAAGGCTAATATTAGGTCCCATCTTAATGAATAAGTAATGATAGAACACTCGTCACTGCACTTTTCACTGAATGCCTTTTCTCTTTGAGAAAAATAATCACAAATCACTTACTGCTCGGGAATCTCATACCGGCCTCGTGGTGGTGTTGCTCGGGCTCCTGGCGTTGCTGGCGACACTCGTAGCAAATACGCCCCCCTGGGCTGGTTCGGCGAAAGGACCTTCTGAGGTTTTGGGCTAATACCTCATTGCGAATCCACGAATAATGGCACCTTTGGTATAGTCTATAAATAGCGTAAAGACCCGCGATACTCAATATCGTGCAAATTACAAACATCACAATACTTATGTTCGATAAATGGTAGTCTGTCACTGAAGCTGAATTTGAACCGCCACTAGTTTGCGTAATAAAAACGTCCTCTTTATCTACTGTTGACCGACACATCGCGAAAATTTATAAAATGTCTTTATTTTTAATTTTTAATACTCTTATTGAACTCTGTAGAATTTAAAATTTCGCGACCGGACTAGGCAGCCCGTCTCGGATGGCAGGGTCGCCATGTAAGGTCGTGTCGACGGAGATATCAAACAACTTGATCCATTCGAATATGATTTATTACTGACCATCAATATTTGAAATAACACATTTTATATAGGTACTTACTCATACATACTTACACTCATAAGTTACATCTACTTACACACTACAAGTCTCCACCCCCGTCTCCACCCTCCACCCCTCCACTCTGCGTGCGATGCCCGGCGTGGCGAAAGTAACATCCACCACGGAACCTCCCGACCAACGCACGCACGTCTGGACTGCCCCTCTGTTGAGCAGGGACAGCCCGGAAGCTAGCGCCCACTCCTCCACTTCCCTCCCTTTCGGGTTCGTGACCGGATTGCCCCAAGCCGTGGACTTGGCGTTGAGGTCCCCAGCCACGAATACCTGTAGGGGAGCTAGCTGCCCCACCAGCGGCCCCAAGACGTCGAGAAACCGTTCCAGGGCCGCCAAATCGCGATTCGGAGAGAAGTAGACTCCAACAAAAGCCAATTCTCCCCGAACCGCCGCCACGTACCCGCGGCCCCTCGCTTTGACTGCGAGGGGTGGGCCGGCTCCAGGCCTCACCACGATCGCTACCAAACCGTCGCTGTCTCCCGCCCAGTGTGGGCTGGGAGGCACAGCGTACGGCTCGGCAACGATCGCAACGTCAACGCTCCACTCCGCCATGGACTGCAGGAAAAGATCCTGAGCCGCAGCGCAGTGGTTGACGTTCGCCTGGAGGACACTGAGATGTTTTGGCATTACTCGGCCATCTCAGCGTCTGCCGACACCACTTGGTTTCCCCCTGATTTACGGGGGGAAAATTTTCCGCGTGTAGAGGGAGGCTTGCACGCCATTCCCCCCATTACATGGCCTGCTGGCCTGCCTGCCGCCGCGCATACGGCACATCGTGCGTCGGCCATACACCCGGCAGCCTTGTGGCCAGGTTGACCGCAGCGGTAACAAAGGTTGCTGCGGTCCACCTCGCACAGACACGCCCCAGCCACGTGCCCCATTCCCAGGCATCTGAAGCAATGCCTGGGTCTCGCCTGAAGGAGGTGGAGGCGTGCGCGGCTCCAACCTACCGCAATGGTCCCGGCATGCAGCAGCTTTTTTGCTACCGCAACCGGGATCTCTACGTGAGCTATCCCCGAGCCCATATGCCCCATACGTATATTGCGTACGAGGACTTGCCCGGGATTGCAGCCCCCCTCTTTCGCCATCGCAGTAGCGAGTCTTTCTGCGTCCACCGCGTCGCTCAGACCCGACACCCTTATTTCGGCCTTTTTTTCGGGCCTGAGCACTTCAACCTCCTCCGCCAGTGCCTCCTTGAGGCGAGCGGCGAGGGCATCCGCCTTCTCGCCGCTCGATGAGCCGGGCACCTCAATTAGGCGCGCCCCGGTCGCTGATTTGCGAATCCGGAACGGACCTAAACCCAGCTCCTCCAATTTTATCATTTCCTCGGCCTTCCTAAAGGCCGAGCCGTAGGTTTCTCCTTTGGCTTCCGCTTCCGGCCGCAATTTGACTATTACGGCCGAAGAACGGGGGAGCGACAGCTTTGGCTTAGATGCCCCCTTTCCTTTCATTACCGGCAACGTAGCAGTTGCCGGTTTCGTCACTGGTGGCGTTGGGTTCGCCGGTTTCTTGTTTGCAGGCTTCCTGCGTACGACCTCCGTCCAGATCTCCGCCTGCTGTTGTGCGGCCTGAGGCATCTGTTCTGCCCTCTCCTTAGGGGCCGCCTCCTTTGTATTGGTGGGACCGAATGCGGTCCATTCCTGAACTTTACCCTTCCCTTTCCCTTTCCCCTTGCCTTTAGAGGCTGTCAGGGCAGGGAATTCGGCCAGATCTGGTCGAACCACTGTTTCTGTTGCGACGGCCTCCGCCGCCGCCGCCGTCTTTCCTCTGGCTGCAGCGATCGCGGCTCTTGTGGCCTTAGCCACCTCAGTCCTGTCCCCCGCCAGTGGAGGACGACAGGGAGGAGCAGCCGGGAGCTGAAGAGCTGCCAGACGGCCGTCGAGCATGTTACCGACCATTTTGGCAACTTCCTGCATTAGTTCGGCCGTGTCGACACCACCTTTCGTTTCCAATACCTTCTTCCGGCTCTCCTCGAATTCGCGCCTGTATGCGCGAACCTCCTCCCGGATGAGATCCAACTCGCGTTGGAGACGGTTGTTATTAGCCCGCAACTTACGGGTCTCTTCCGTATCAGTCCGAACCACAAAGGCTTCAACTATCTCCCTGAGCGCTCCAGCGGATTTTCGGATTTTGGCCGCATATCCGCCCCGCAGATTGACGGATTTGCCCGTCAGGCCGAGGATGACCCCAAGATGTTCTTCAGCGGCCGCCATCATTTCCTCGGCCCCGACTTTCTCCACGTCTATATCGCGGGGCGTGAGTTGGACCTCCTTGGCCGCCTCCTTAGGCTTCTGAAAAGCCCGTCTTTGCAAGGCAAGCTCAAATTCGTCCTCCTCGTCGCGCTCCACCCTCTCCCTTAGGGCCGCTCTAGCGCGAGTGAGCGCCTTGCCTCTTTTTGCGGCTGGCATCCTCCTTCTAGTCACGTCGCCTCCCGTCTCGGTGTCAGAGCCCCCCGACACTTCAGTGAAGAGGCGTTTCTGCCCCAACTCCGACTCGGATAGCGAGGTGATTGAGATATCCTCCAGAACCTCCACTTTCGCTCTACCACCTCTTTTCGGGCGAACTCTTCCACCCGGACCCTTCTCCTCAATGTCCGATCGTTGTACCTTCTCCGATTCGCTTGCATTCTCAGTGTCCATAATCTTGCCGTTGTCGTTTGATCTGGAACGAGCAGTGTGCTCGCCCCTGAAACAGGTTGTGCCCCCCCCGTAGTACGTGGGGCTAACCGACGCTGTTTCCAGCGTGGTGCGGGATTCCCCCTTTCGGGGACCCGCCCGGGGACCAATTTTCAATCTGTTTGAGTCCATTTTTAAATCCTGCTCATTAGGGTCGAGCGGAACCCGTAGTCACCACAAAACAATGGTGCGCTAGTGACTGGAGACCCTCCAGCCATTCATCCCCTCGCCGCGCACCGAAGCTTATCTTGGGATTGGGGTAATTTTTGATGAGGTTGTCTTCCTCGCGGTCCCCGCCCCGACGTGGGACGGCGACCACCACCCCCGGCACTATGTACCGGGGAGCGGCTCGGCCGGCAGCAGCCAGACTGGCCCACTGCCGCCCTGTGTGAATCCAATTAGTTCACCCGGGGTTCGCACCCCGAGCCTAAGCCCCACCGCCGCGTCAAGGCTTGGATCCAGCCGGTGGGGAAGTAAACTTATCTTTATCTTTACCTTTGATATAATATATCTTAAACATTAAGATAAATTGATTAAGATATATAATAATGAACGGCGGTATCACGTAACGACATGTACTGGCGAATTGTACATCGGCTATAGAAATGTCATTTGTACAGCAGCTGTGGAAATCCGCAGAATCTTAATGTAACATACAAGTATTAATAAATAAACATTATACGATTATTTATTGAATAATCACGAAGGCGGAATAAAACTTATAATAAGCCGATAATAATTTGAGCGGTCGTAAATATCGGGGTTACGATCGGCATCGCTTATCGTTGTCGATATCGCTGCCTAGCTACTTATCGTTATTGTAAACTTAATATTTTCCTTTCATATTGCCCGTTTGCATAAAATATTGAGCGATAAGATTAAGTTTTTATGAGTCATATTTTTGTTATTTTATTTTCTGTTCAATTAGCATTCATGGGGTGATTTTTAGCTAATACATGCTCGACTTTATCAAATCAAATCAAATCAAATCATTTATTTGCAGTAAAAGTGGTACATGGGTTGTTGGTATCTATAATACATTGGCACAAGCACTTTTAACTAATAGATAGCATGCAAACATTCTCATATAATAAAATTAAGCATAAAAACAACATTCAATATTTAGTTTAAAACATTAACATTTAACACTAATACATTCGCTAGACTCCTTGGAGTTATAAATAATTAAATAGGGCGTCAAAAGGTAATTGATGAAATAAATGTCAAGAAAAAAAATGTTAATTGATGTAGGTGTCAATGTCGATTTAAATATTATGTCAATTTATAATTTGTAACTACATACTAATAACGAGAAAAAAAAAAAGATCAAGTCAAAGATTATACATTAATTTTAAGTCAGCTTATAAATTCTCCAATCGAATAGTAGTTTTTAACTTTTAACCACTTTATAATTTCTTTTTTAAATTTTTTATAAGGTAAAGCTTTTATATCGGCTGGTATAGCATTGTAAGCTTTTATACACATAACAGGCATTAACAGGTTTATACATTATTTTTTCAAAAACTTTTGATAATACCGGCACTAGTGTTATAGGGCGGTAATTTTCTAAATTGGTCTTATCTCCCTTTTTGAAAAGTGGCTTAACTATCGAAGTCTTAAATATTTCGGGAAAACGCCCTGTTTCGAAGGAAAGATTTATCAAATATGTAAGTATTGGTGTTAATTCGTATTTACAATACTTTATAACTTTTGTGGAGATTCCATCGTAACCTTCAGCATTAGTATTTTTAAGAGATTCGATTATACTGCTAATTTCCTGAAAGCTGCAGGGTGTCAAGAATATAGTACTTGATATATGAGTTTTATTTGTATTGGGCAGGTCTACGTGTTTGTTTTTGTTAGTCAAATTAATAAGATAGTTATTGAATTCATTAGCAATGTCAATCGGTTCCGAGATAATTAAATTATTATTATTTTTTATTTCCGTAATAAGTCCGTGTCCGCTTTGTGGTATAGTTTCATTTTTTATGAGCTTCCAGGATGCGCTACCTATGTTTCTTGCCCGTTTTAGATAGTTTTCGTTAAATATCCTTTGGGAGAGGTAGAGGCTATTCCGTAAGACTTTCGAATACTTCTGATACTTATTTTTATTATCACGTGTCCTATTTTTGTAAAAAGTGTACCGAAGTGCTCGTTTTGTTTTACAACTAATTCTTATACCTTTAGTTATCCACTTAGGTTTTGTATATTTATTTGTGATTTTTATTAATTTGGTAGGAAAGCACAATTTATAGAATAGGACTAGATCCTCGTAAAAAGATTTTAAGGCTAAATTAACGTCTGTTCCATTAAAAACTTCATTAAATGATTTTTTTTTTTTTTTTTTTCGGTTGGATCTATGCTAATGGTCCTAGTGACCGTTATGCGTCATCGGAAATGGGGTGATCCGGTTGGATCATCCTATGACGTTAAAAATTTGGGGGGTTGCCCCCCGCCATGTTCATGGCGTCGGGTTTGTACCTAACTTGGTCAGCTACGGTCGACTGGTTTGGAACGGGTGACGTTAGAAACCTATCGGGGGGCCGGCCCTCCCCTCCCCCGGTAGCGGGGGAGGCGGGTCAAGCGCGGGACCCGAGCAAGCTGCCGATAGCAGAGTGCTATCGGTGATTACACGGTCTATATTGGTGTCGACTCGTAGCTGATCTGAGCCTATGCTGTCGCGGTTGATCCGGATCAACTGGTCAACGGAGTGTAGGGTTCGACGTCGCATACGACCCCGGGGCCCATGCGGTGTGAATGTGTGCCTAACACCGGCTGTGTTATGTCTGAGTGTGTGTTGTAGCTTACGTCGCGCTTCAGCGTCGCGCTTTAACAGTTCTGTGATTTTATCAACAGGATCGGTTATGACATTCTTAGGTAACCTAGACTTATTAGGTGCTAAGCTATCGGGGGTGTAGTTTGCCGCACTCACGACGAGTGGGTTCGGGTGGAGAAGTGCCTTTTCAAAGTGACGTTCTGACATCGCTTTGAAATGGCCCCTAATCGAATCTAGTCTGAGGTCGCGGTGTAGGTCGATGTTCCTTACGTACCACGGGCAACCGGTTGCCACACGTAAGAATTTATTTTGGATCGTTTGGAGGCCTCTGAGTCTATGCTGAGGCACATGCGCGAATGCCACACAGGAGTATGACATGATGGGGCGGAAACATGATTTATAGAGGGTGAGCTTGTGCCTGAGGGGCATTTTGCTCTTTTTGTTTATGAGGAAGTACAGTCTACTACTGACGAAACGGGCTTTTTTAGAAATCGCGGCGATGTGTGGTCTAAACGACATCGACCTGTCAAGGGTGACCCCCAGGTACTTGACCTGTCTAACTCTGGGAATAACGACGTTATTTAGTAAGATTGGTTTCATCGTGAACCATGTTTGTCTGCGTTTAGGTAAGCGTGTCTTTCTCTTACGAGAGAAATGAATCGACGCGCTTTTATCGGGGTTAATAGCTATTCTCCATTTTGCGAACCAGTTGCCTAGTTCGGTGACGGCACGTTGGAGAAATAGCGATGCTCTATTAGCATTAGGGTGGGTAACGTATAGAGCTGTATCGTCAGCGAAGAGAGCCAGTTTGACGTCCGGAGGTCTGGGGATATCTGATGTGTACAGATTGTATAGAGTTGGGGACAGCACGGAGCCCTGGGGGACTCCGGCCCTCAGAGGTCTCAGGGAAGAGAGGGTGCCTTCGACCCTATACCTAAATGACCGGTTTGACAGATAGTCGCGGATGATGATGACTAGCCTATCCGGTATTCCTAGCTTGTACAGTTTGTACACGAGGCCTTCGTGCCATATCCTATCGAAGGCCTTAGCTACATCGAAAAATACGGCGCACGTATCGCGGGAGTTCTTTTTATTGAAACCTCTGAGTATGTCTTCGGTCATACGGTGGACTTGCCTTGGACAGCAGTGGTTTTCGCGGAAGGCGAATTGCTCGTCTATGAACAGGTTCTTTTCGCCTATAACGGCTTTGAGCCGCTTAAGCAGAACCCGTTCGTAGATTTTGCCAATCGAGCTTAGTAGACTGATGGGCCGATAGCTAGACGGTTCCGTGCCCGGTTTGCCGGGCTTAGGTATGCCGATAACCGTAGCTTCTTTCCATTGGTCTGGGAACCTACAGCCCTTTAGGAGGGCGTTGAAAATGCTAACCAGGAGGTAAACAAGAGCGGGTGGGAGTATTTTAATGACTTTGTTGGAAATCCCGTCCGGCCCGGGGGCCTTCTTGGAGTGAAGTCGTTTGATAATGTCTTGGACTTCTTCTACATCCGTCGGAGGGATAGGATCCCCCTCCGGCGGCGCAGAAGTCTTCGACTCTACTACCCTAATTACCTCCTCTACGTGGGAGCCTATGGAGGGTGAGGGGGTAGTGATGTTGGGGGTACACTGTCTCTCTAGTGTGTCGGCTAATAGTTCCGCCTTGTCGGCGTCCTCTAGTGCAGGCGCGCGATTTGGTCTTTTTAATGGCGGCATAGATGCCTCCGTTTTCTTTTTAAAAGAACGAGCGAGTGGCCAGTAGGCCACATGGGAGGGTGAGATTTCACTAAGGAGGCGATCCCACTTTTCGGCTTTGTGCTCTAAGATGCGTGTTTTAACGTCTCTTTCGAGGTTACGGAGGTCACGACGATACTCGTCCGCCGGGTAGCGAGCGTATCTGCGCCTTGCGGTGTTTTTGGCGCGTATGAGTGCTTTAATGTCATCCGGGAGCTCCCAGTGTCCATCGCTGGACGTTGAGATCTCCCTAGATGACTTTTCCATCGTCGCTACCAGATGGTCGGTAAGGTCGGAACTGGCCGCAATGGCCGCCTCGGGACTATCTATAGTGTCCGGGATGTTGTCGAGTTGACTCGAGCGAAGTGAATTTAAATTTTCGTTTAATAATTTAAAGTCGATGATCTTTTTCTTTAGATTTTTAGTATTATTCTCGGGGTTACCTAATTGAATTAATACTGGTCTGTGGTCTGAGTTAAGCTCGTGTACTGTTTGAATAGAATGCACCAGAAGGGATACATTGCGTATTATACATATGTCTAATATGGATGGCCGCACATTACTCCTATCGCTGTTTGCGAAGTCGTAGCGTGTTGGCTCATCTGGGGCGACTACTGTACAGGCTAGATCATCGACGGCGCGGCAGAGAATTATACCATTTTTATTGTTTTCTCTGCAGCCCCATGCCTGATTTTTACTGTTTAGGTCGCCGGCTATAAAGACGGCGTTGCCTAGTTCTAATAGCGATTTGAGATCGCTGAAGAGTAATGTTTTATTGCACGATTGATATACCGAGGCGATGATGATCGACTGATGGCCGGTCATGCTCACCTGGCAGACGGACGCCTCCAGTGAAGCTAGAGGCGGTGTGTCTAATGGGATGCAATGGAGTGTTCTTTTGTAATAAATTAGTGTACCTCCGAGTCGGGATCGCAACCTATCATTCCTAACGATGTTATAATTAGGGATACGCGGGTTGCTGTTACACGGTTTTAAAAACGTTTCCTGCACAAGGAGGACGTCAACATCGTATTTTTTTACGAAAATGCGAATTTCCTCTAAATTCGCGCTAATGCCGTTCGCGTTGAACGACACTAGTCGGAGAGAACGCGGTTTTGTCCTAGCCGTGGTAGCCATTTAAGGGCTTTGAGAGGGGGGGGACCTAATCTTGGCGACCAGGGTGGCATGTTCACTATATGCCTGGCATGTCTGTTGTAGGGTGGTGGCGACGCGTAGTTTGCGGGCCAGGACGGCTAGCTCTTCTGGATCTATATCGCAGAGAGCCTGAAAGACAAACGCTAGGTTTATCCCGAATTCGTCGGTGGGGGAAGCGGGACAGCTGGGGGCTGCTCGTACCTTCGTACTTGCAGAGGGGGCTTGCTGCCTGCTTACTGCCGCTGGGGGGCTTGGAAGGCCCGGAGCGGGTTTTGCGGGTGCAGACGGCTGGGAAGCCGCTCTGTCATGCCACGCGTTCGTCTTAGGGGGCGGAGCGGGGACAAACTTCTCCTCCCTGGGTCGGGTGGTGGATCTGGGAGCAGGACCAGGTTTTTTCCCGGCTCTCCTCCCTTTCCTTACCACCGCGGGGGCTTTCGGGCAGCCGCGGTAGTTAGCCGGGTGCCCTTGGCCTCTGCAGATGACACAGCTAGGTGGTTCCGTAGTTGTGGCCCTATCGCGGGGACAGTCGGGGGTCCCGTGGTCGCCGAGACACTTAACGCACCTGGGGTGCGCCTGGCAATTTCTTGCCGAATGACCATATAATTGGCAACGATGACATTGCCCTATGATGCCCCTTTTACGGGGGGACTCTACCTTTAGCCCGGTCATGTTACACACGGCCCGGACATTAAATATTGCTTTCGCCGCCGGCGTTAGCGGCAGGATGACAAGTACCATCTTGTACTTGAATTTGTTGCGGGGGTGGTACATCCTATGTACCTCCTCCACAGGGTATCCCTGGAGGATCAAGTCCTCCTTGATTTCGGACGGGTCCATATCCCGGGGGACACCGCCGATGACAACACGCAGTACGCGCTCATCTTCGAGCGCGTACGTGTGGTATCCTATTTTGTTGGCGCTTAAGAAAGCGGTCAACCTACGGTGGTCATTAGAGTCCGCCACTTGGACTCTTATGCCGTCTGCGCACGAACGTGCAGATTTGTATAAAATCTGCTTCGCGTAAATAGCCTTCGAGACTATAGTCCAGCTTTTTGTGTCCTGGACGACTATCGGGGGGGGGGGCTTTCGTGCGCGTTTCGGTGTCCATGCCCTCGTTTGGGGTGGACGCCGATGTACCGGGCGCGGGGGACGCGACTTGGTCGCGCCTGGTGACCTGCGGCGATGATGATGATGCCGCTTTAACCTTGTTGCCCTGAGGGGGCGGGGTCCCTACCTTCGGAGCCTTAGGCGGGGGGGATGGCGCGGAGGACGGCGCGGACCCGGTGTCCGGGCGCCGCCTCTTCTTTTTATTGCGAACCTCCGTAAATCCGCTGTTGGTGGTCTCCTCCTCGGAAGAGCTGCCGGCTACCGACATCTCCTCCTCTGACGGAGTTGACGAGCGGGAAGTCCGCGTGCTTTCCGATCTGGCCTCGGTCGTGCCGGACTCGGTTCCTAACGGGCCGTCGTCGGTTGACGCGGCGGGGGACGCGGGTGAGTCGGTCGAGAGCCTCCTCACTGGTTTTCTGTGGCTACTGCCTGATTTTTGCGCGTAGGCTTTTATTTTATTTTCGAAATCGGGGACGCATTCCCGCAGGAAGGCCATAAGGGCCTCTTTGGGGATGTCATTTAGTTCCGCCATTGTTATATTGTTTTGGGTGTTAACAAAAAACCGGTCGTCATTAAGACGCCATTGTGTTCCTACCCTCCCGCCTGGCGGGAGGTGTGTAACAAAGGAAATAAAAACGGTCGTCTACCTGGGCAGGTACCGGGACGCAACCCAAGTAGGTGTGTAAATAACGAAAGCAACTTACGTGTTCGGCTTCGGGAACACACTTTTCGCTATGCGAGCGATTAATAACGCGGCACTATCACAACGAACGCGACTATGTGGCACCGGAACACCACTTAATTACGAACGCGGTTCTAAGCGCGCGATATAACGGACGGGTTTAAACGCGATTGAGTCGTCTGACGGCCTCAATATCTAAGAGCACTTGTAAACTGTACGAAACGCACTAGGATGACGCAACACTGACTCTAACAATAAACAAAGGACAGTACTGGGGCACAGCCTTTGTCTACGAGAACAATGGAGCGCGAGAACTTGTACCTGCGCAGAGAGCGTAGGGATAGGTCTGTGCGTGTTGGCGGACACGCACCGAATGCCATTAAATGATAGTTTACTAATACAATAACGAAACTTTTGCATGTTTTCCTTGCTGTAGCATTTTTTATATAAATAATAGTGTGTCACAGGAGTATAGGGTTTACATTTTAAAGGTATATATAACATTTGGGCCGTATTGTGATCTGAGAGTGCTAAATTAAGCAGGGAACCGGTAGCATCTGTCACGTTACTTATTATCTGATCTATACATGTGCGCTCTCTGGTAGGATCATTTATGTGAAGTGTGAGATTGTAATTCTGGAGTAAGCTTTTAAGGTTATTAGTTGCGGAGCTCGGTTTTAATGTGTCGATATTCAAATCACCTGCCAAAATTAGTTTTTTTTTGTGATTTTTTGACAATTCAAATAGCATTAAGTCTAGTTTGCTCAGAAATAGGTTAACGTCAGAGTTAGGTGTTCTATATAAGCATACAATACTGATCATATATGTTGGAATTTCAATACCACAGCACTCGAATATTTTATCTATGGCATAGTTATTTTTACTATGTTATTATAAAGTTATTTTTTTATTTATATTATATTTTTATCTATGACATTATTATTGAAATAGGAGACATTTTATCGTCAAATATTTCGTATTTAATTTATTTGTTCATAACGAATTATACTATCATATTAGTCATGTATATTCTATACATAAACGCTTTTAAAAAAATGGTTAGTCGCATTGGTAATAAACTAATGTAAAAGTCAAATCTTGACGTTCATTGAGGGAGGCCTGTGTTCTGCAGGGGTCGGCTGATGATGATGATGACGATGGTGATGATGATGAAAACTCAAATTATGAGGTTAATAATGATTGCAGTTCGTGGAGTATGCGTTTGAGACTGAGTTATTCGAGCAGTCAATGGTAAGGAACGTCAGCCACCAATCATAGCCATTATCATTATGATACGTTTCTTTCTATACTTCATAAAATTTATTTTATACCATCTGTTGCCAGCAGCTTTTTCCGCTCTAGCAAAAATTTACAGCCATTTCCAGAAGGATGATAATTATTTTTATAGCCCAAGCTATTGCTATCTTCCAGTGAAAATCCCGTTAAAATCAGCTTAACGTTTACATAGAGATTAGCCGTTTCACTTAGAAGTAATAGTCTAGTCTAGACCTATGTAATTATTCGGATGTATTAAGGATTATTATTGTAAAGTTTCATTAAAATCCATTCAGGCGTTTTTGAAAGAATGGGTAACAAACATCATTACAACCTTTCGAGTTTATAATTTAAGAGGAGAAAGTTATAAATCATGAATTTCAAAAAAATCTCTATTTTTTACGGCGTAGGTCTACATTAACGTTTAATTATTTCTTTTTTACAAAACTAAAAGCTTTGATCAGTAATTATTATTTATCACATACGAACAAGTATTATAAATTATCGTATTATATCGCTCGTGCAAAACGGAACGTTAAAAACTTGTGACATAAAATAAAACAAATGACGTCATAAAATGTTAAGCGGCAGCTCCATTTACGTAAGGCTTTGACATTCCATTTTTATTTCTATCGTCTGCTTCGCCTTAAGTGGTCGTAAGGCAATCATGTTGGTATGAATGTTTGTGACAATTTCAGAATTTTGCTCTTTTTATAAATTTTATGGTTTTTTTATGCTTTTATGGAAATTAGCCAGATGGTCCGGTCTGCCAGAAAGCACCTTCGGTGTATACTTATAGTCATAATTATCAGATATTTGTATGGTATTTTCAACCTAAGTTATTACCTATATAATTATTAAAGACACATTAAAAATAATTACTAATAATAACGAAAAAAATTCCTACTGGATTTTTTCTATTAATTAGTATTTTCTTATGACTGTATTATACACAAGTTAAGAAATTTGTGCCAGCTCTACATTTCCCATTTCATACGTTGTTCTGTGGATAATAATCCGCATGTTCTATATTAGCCTATTAAATAGAGTTATAATTCTTTTCTCGTTTGCATTAATAATATGAATCTTAAAATATGTGTTAAGTATTTTTATTATTTCTATTATTATTAATCGCCCGTGTAGGGGCCGGTCCTCGAGTCGACCAAGCAGTGGCCGGTCCTCGAGGAAGTCATCTTCTGATTCAAAATTGTTTGTTAATGATGTTAATGCGGAATACCAACAGTGAAAAATAATAAATAAATACTTAAAATCAACAACAGTATTATCATTATAACCTAATAAATATTTTATTAACTATGTAAATTACAATACAATATGTTGATATTCTTATCTTTATCTTCTCAACATACTAGAAAACAAAGTCGCTTTCTTTGTATGTATGCTTCAATCTTTAAAAATACGCAACGGATTTTGATGCGGTCTTTTTTAATAGATAGAACAATTGAAGGAGAAGGTTTATTATATGCATAATACATGTACAATATATTATTCCGCTCAGATCCCGTTCTAAATCTTAGTAAACCCTCTTTGGAGGTGGCGTCGGTCCCCTGAGGGACTGACGAGCCATCGAGGTGCCCTGTTGCTTATAGATACGGGGCACCTCACCAAAGGCGGCAGTGGTGGCACTCGCCGGGTTTCAGTGGGTAGAGCTGCGTTCACTTACCAGCTTCGAACGCAGCGAGTCCCACATACCCGCCTGGGGAGACCCACTCCCTCGCGGGATGCCTAAGCGCATTTTCCGGCGTTAAAGAAAAAAAAAAGGCGAAGCTGCGGGTAACAGCTAGTAATGATATAAAAATAGAATGAATCATTAATTTAACGCTATTCATTTCCTAGTACAAGAAACGCTTGCACCAAAACCCATGAAACATTAATAAGGACATGACAAATGAGCTCGTCGCTGCACCACTTACGTGTGCCCAAAGTATTATGTGACGAGCCAGACATAGGCACTTACAGGAATCGACGAAATGTGTAAATTTTATCAAACCCAAAAAATCCAGTCGCAATATTTATAGACGGCGACGCATATGAGACATACAAATATGATGCAACCGCGAGTTTCCGAATTTATTTATTTTTTTACAAAATATGGTTTGCTTATTTACAAATTTATGTTTAAATTTGTGATAAGGGTACATTTAGAAATTTATTAAATTCCATTTCAAGGCCCAACAAGGGTTCAGGATTGAACCAGAGTCCAGACTTTCTCGCTCAATATGCCGATCCCTACCTACCTATTGGCCCATCTTCGCTTATTCAAATTATTAATGAAATTTTTTTGGGGTTTTTAATTTCACACAAGTCTTGCAACACGCAGTTTCTGTTGTGTATCCTTTCGCCGGTCCAAAAAATTAAACTTAGTACCAACATACTATTTTGAATTACTAAAACAAAAATATTTTGACTACTATTATATTTTTACTATTTTTTACTTTTACAATACGTAAATTAGTAATTCAATCAATAATAAGCAAATTAGAATTCCCATAGTCAGCTACGCGGATCAGTTATTCAGATGTCTAACATCAAATTTTTGACACACTAAAGAAGAATGAAATCCGACGTCAGCTCGGATCCTTGGATTTATTAATGATAAAATTATTCCGTATGAAGGAACATCTACTAAGTTAATGAATAAATCATGAAACACAGAAACCGATGTCTGCGGCCATGCGTGATGGATGTGGCACATTATATGCAGTTGTTTGCAGCACGGCCCGCGTATAATTCCCACATCAGACTGTCCAGGTCGTTCCTGAATAATGCCTGTATGACCTTGCTTGACACATATTGAAGACCGGCCATGCGATATTGATGTTTCAACTCAGTTTTTTACTTGCAAGTATTGTCATTGAAATATATATTACTAGCTGTTGCCCGCGGTTTCGCCCTTGTCAGAATATTGTTTTTTAATTAATTTTTTAATCATAACCCAACTTTTTAATATATCCTACATATTATGTTATTTCTAGTACCCCCGAGAATATGTATACAAAGTTTTATGATGATCGGTTGAATCGTTTTCGTTTGAAAGCGAAACCCCTACTGTCACAATATTTATAATATTAAAAAGAATTTCTTTAGACTCATTTAAGAAGGTTAACTTAGAAAATTAAAAAAAAAAAACACACGAGGGCTCTGGATCGAACCCGAAACCTCTCACATAGGAAACCGAGAGGAACCCACTGGACCATTCTTGCAATGGACTTAATTATTAGGAATTATTTATCATTTGTGTATTTTTAATTTATAAATATTAAAAACCTTCTTCATGCCTAGACAAATATTATTATTTCAATAATTATAACCGATCAAAAAATGTTGGCTCTAACAATACAAAAGTATTTCTTTAGTCACGCTGTTTGTAACGTAATATATCTAATCTGAAATAAAAAAAATGCATTCACGTTGGTCAGTTGTACTGTGCTCATGTAACCAAAAATCATTTGAAACTCATTTGCAGCGTCGTACATAATTCAGTGTTTTCGCCAAAAGTCTAGGTCATTGGCGTATTATGCATGCTCAATGCTCTTGTCATTTCACGAATGGCAGCGGTTACTGCGAATACATAAAACATAGCACTGACACAATCAACCTAAAATAACATTTATAATACATATATGTAATATGGCTTTAAGTAATTTAACCTCTACTCTGGTTTATTTATTGAACGGATGTAAAATTAAACAAAAACTTTTACGGTTTTATCGCGGTTTATTAAGTTTTTCACATACCCGACGTTTCGGATACTTTGGCAACAATGGTCACGGAATGACAGTCCTCGAGGGCGGACAGTATCTAGGTCTGTATCTGGGCTGGCACGATTAATGTAGTGTACCAGTTATTGCACGTATACATTTTTTGATGACGATTATCGCTTTAGCTAAGCGCTTCTTTCTTTTTCGTTTTTCGTAGTGGTTAGACTTTACATATTATCAGTAGTATTGGGTTCATTTGGAATAACTTGACCCGCGAGTCAGATATCCTAGCTCTGTCTTCCCTCAGCAAGTCTCAGGTCCTTTTGTAAAAAAATGTAACAGAATTATCACAACAGCTGCTCTAGTAATCATAAAAATCAATAATATCTCTTACACAGCACCCGCCAATTAAGTTGTCAGGGTTGACGGACGCACGACAGACTTCTTATCGGGAAATGCAAATAACGACAATTTGCAGAACTCAGTTGATTAATACATAAAACATCTGTTCTCTACGTTAAGTGTTTAAGGAAATATCTGCTTGTGTTAAGTCGCAGGTTGAATTTATGATGCCAACTTTTAGAATCTGATAGAGTTATTTTACTGTCCTTTTATTTCTTGTCACGATACTGCAGTTGTATGATTAAAAATAAAAACGTAGTTTCGTTTGAAGTAAGCAATAATTACATGAATATAATTCTGACTCCTAACGTGTCACAATTTTGTGAGGATGTTCTTCTCAACATTTCGTGACAGTATAAATATTATTTACATATTGTCAGTAGTCAAACTTGCATGTCGTGATTGGATAAGCATTTTTAACCTGCAATATTATATTTTTCGTTCCAAAGCAACGTAATAATTTAAAATTATCGAAGCGCAGACGGAATTGAATAAACGATTCTTTATCATCTACAAAGAAAGTCACCGAGGTAGCAGTGGCATTTACAATATCATAATATTTATTTTCATTTCTTGTTTGCTCACTTTTTACCTTTTAAAAGTATCTTTAACGATCGCAAGAAGAAATTGTCAATAAAACATATTCAAGAGAAATAAGCGTCGCCATATATGGTGGTATCATAATCAATCAATTTAATGTCCGCACCTTAAAGTTAATTACCTGTAATAAATACAGAAACAAGTTATCGTAAAAGGTTAAAGGAAATGTGTTTGTGGACAAATAATAATTATAGGTGTTAAAGAAACGGGCTTTAGTATTAGGCCGCTTGTACATGGTACAATTTTTTTGCCATTTTACTTTTGTGTTCTAACTTTTTGTGTGTTGTTGTGTGTTTGTCATCTTTGTCGCATTTTATTTAGTTTGTTTATTTGAAACAAACCAAAGAACAATTTCATTTTTTTAGTTATTTAAAGAGTTTTTAAAACACATATTATCTGCCTTGTACATAATTATAGCCATGGTGTATTTTCAACAAAATTAGCTATTTTGATTATATTTAAATATTTAATATTTTAATGTAATCGAAATAGCTGGTTTATAAATAAATACTTTGCTTGTGTATCATCTGATGCGTAGTTATTTCTTAGACATAAAAGGAATTAGTTTATAAAATAACCTTGTGTTGTAATTTTATGATAAATCCTTCATTAAAAAACATCCAAATTTCACCCGAAAAAGTATGGCCATAATTTTTTTTACAATAAATTTATTGACGTGTCGGTTTTTTTTCTACAATGAACAAAGCGACATTAGTTAGCACCGCCCGCTATTTCAACCAGCAAAAACCGTTGAGATCAGTGACATCGCAACAAACGGTATGAATAATGCAGGCGCACGCACTTAGCGGCTATAAATAACGATTATAATTTTCTCGTGTCGCGATAAATCCTTGATCGAGGTGTACGCCGCCTTACCGATACTTTGTACCGCGTAGGTGTTGGTAATTTTGATTTTAATTGTGACATAGTGGGTATACACTACACAGACAAACAGCATATTTCATTTTAATTGTATTAATTAGTATTGGCGTTTTTAGAAAAGAAGTGGCATTTTAATTAATATATTTTTTATACGGCATAGCATGTCGTCATTACAATGTCTAGTCTGTCTCGCATAATATAGTTATCACGAAAATATAGGAACGAATAAAACATAGATTAGCTTTAAGGCCTTAAGGCCAACAGCATAAATCCTTTCGAAAAAAAGAAGGTACCTGCTGGGATACCACCATCCTGCTTGTATCTTGCGTGAAACAGCTTCAGGCAACCGAGACTTGATATTATTCCTGTGTTATAGACAAGTTGCTGGGCTCTCAGATTAACTTGCCTATGATTAAAGGCGATGCTGACTAATCATGTGGCTTGTGACCGACAAGTTTTTGGTATCTAACTATTATAAAAAACTGAAATTTATTTCGTCGTTAATTTTAATAAATTGACGATATTCTGATCGATCGATTGATTGAATCATCTTGTTAAAAGACTCGAACTTATTCGTCATTGAGTTTAAATGTTTGTTGCTATTTCACGCAAAAACTACTTAATAGATTTTGATGGAACTTCACAATTATATACCTTACATATCAGAATGAGACAAAGGCTATAATTTATGCCACTTCTTCCACGGGATTGGGAAGTACGCGATTGAAACAGCGAGCACTGCTAGCTATTTATAATTTAACGTTTGTTGTTTGTTTGCTTTTTTATTTGCTAATAAATTAACAAACACCAGCAATGCTAATAGGAAGTACTAGCTCGGTTACATTTATTGCTCGCTTAGCTGGTAATGCATGACAATCATTCGACTGACCGTTCTTATCTACGCTGTCAATTCAGACGTAATCAAATGAGGCCACGAGTCACGACTGTCAAGTCTCACAAACCGAACGGCCGTGTGTCACCTGTCGTGTATATCGGAAGGCTGTAGTTTTTGCACAATTCTCCGCAGATTTACGCCGTCGGCTCATAGATTTATGAGCGGACTCAGCGGCTCAACTGACAATGTGAGTTAATGGCATGGACTGGACTGTTGAAATAGCTACGTCCTCATTATCTATTGCTGAGCACAACGATGATTTACGCTGGCAAAAAAATATGGCATGTTTTGATATACGCTCAATTGGCAGCCATCCAAATCAGAAGGAATTTCTGAATAATGAAATATTTAGATACTAATTTATTACGCCTAGCTTAGCAGTGGGCTTAGCTAGTGGGTATGAGCCTGACCTCTTGAAAGAGAGGTCAGGTTCAATCCTGACTGTGTGCCTTGAAATAGGTTTTCTTAAATGAACCTAAACACGAGAGTAGCATTTACTCACCGTTGAACGAAAACATCTTCAGGAAACCTGCATGGCTGATGAGATAAAAGTATTTGAAGGTGTCTCAAGTTCGCTGACACGTATTTGTGCGGATTGCTGAATTATGGCCAGTAACTCTCTTCGCCTGATTTCTATAAGGAGCCCTCATAGCGAGACTCGTGCCCAGCCGTAGCCGTAGCCGTAGCCAGACATATTAGGGTTGATATGTTACTTTTTTATTTTAGTAGTTAGATTATAAATAGTAATTTATTAGTCTCAAAATGTGTCTTATACTTCACGTTAAAAAATAATGTTGATTTGGATCATAAATAAAATAGGTTACAAATATACACTCAACCTGATTTAAATATTTTATCAAATATTTCGTCGCTCTGTGGTAGTAAATTTCATCTATACGGAAAACGCATCGGTACATAATTGGGTGAGTATTAACTGGATAATACTTATGGCGACATAAAAATAAAGCCAGCAATAATGATAAACCCATGCCCATATACGAGAGCGAACAATTACTGTGTATTGAGTATCATCGAAATTGTTCAAGTCGTTTTTACTGCGGCCTGCATTTTAATTAAACTAATTACTCTTACGCCTTTTTAATTCAATAATGTATTCTTATATTACCTTACTACATTGTAAGCGATGTATTTTTTCATTTATTGAATTCCTTAGCGCATGACATATTTAGCATTTCATGCGGGTCTAGTTATTCTGTTATTTATAATCTTTTTTGTATTCCCTACAATATCTAAATTGTATTAATAAATATTTAAAAAAAATCAAAAGCATTTTTTTATTTATTTAAAAGAGTACCATGAAATCTATCGTTGTATCTTTTTGAACGTCAATTAAGTCTTGGTAGACTAGTTAGTTCGAAGGCAAGCGCCCTTTCAAAAACAAAGTCAGTGAAGATAATCTTTCCAAATATTCTATAACAAATTTTACATAATATTATTGTGAAATGGCTGGGAGGAACGCCCTATCCCCATGATGTTGTATTCTCCATCTCCACTTACTTTCCATAATTGTATCACACGAACTCCCATTAATAACTTATTTTTATTCAATTATTATTAACATTTAACTCATTATTAATTATGAATATAATAATTAATTTCATTTAAGGCTCTTCATTATTTTTTACTGCTTAAAGTACAAACGTGAACACTTTAACAAACTAGTAAATGCACAAACTTTAGTAACTACCAACACTATACTATGAAGTAGTAGCAACTTAAACATATAATAAAGTATGAATATTTCACAAAATAATATTTTGTAATCTTACTTTCACTTTTATTGCAATAACTGGCAAGACAATCATTTAAAGTAAAACCGAAGGCCTGACCGAATGGCAAGAGAACCTAATTAGTAATTGCCCAACATTACTGGTGATTAAACTGGCAATATATTATCACTGGGCAATAAGAGGATTCTCACATATTATATGGAGGAAGAAATTAAACATGTACTTTCCGTACGCGATTGATTTCTTTGAAAAACTTTTTAGCTTGCCAACCAAGTACTTTTTGCGTTGGAAAGAGAAGTTTTATGCTTACGGTGCTAAGTAGCTAGTAGGAATAAACTACTTAAGTGGGTTATTTAAGTGGTACATTTTAAGTGGATCTTTTAAAACAAAAATAAAGTTTTTCCTCCCCCACACAAATTAATAATAAATAAAAATAAGCGTTATTTAAAAAAAAACTAATCAGAACACTTGCAGCATTCGTTAATTTGCGTAGGTAAAGACTATTAATAATTATAAAAGTGTACAACTAGGTTTTTTTATGTTTACGCGAATTTATGGGTGGCCATTGTTTAAAGTTAGGATAATACCTTACTTCAAACTTGTGTAGTATCTAGGAATCATGGAATAAGTTTATATAGATGTTATTAAACTGCACCGCGATCTGATGTTAATTCGAAATGGGGTAAATATGAAAAAACTTTAGTTTTGAAATTCCCATTTCAAGGCACACACAGTCAGGATAGGTCAGGATCGAACCTGTAACCTCTCGCAGAAGAGGCTAAATCCACTAACCACTGGAGCATCGTCGCCTGACATCGGGAGAAGACCCGTGCCCAGCAGTGGGACATATTATAAGGGTTGATACCTAACTCTTTTTACTTTTTTGTGATTCACTGTTAACTAGATCGGTAACAAATTTGATTGTGTTTTGTATTGTTTATTTTGAATCTGTGTTTTTGATGTGAATGCTTCTTTAGTCGTGTTATAAGTTTTTACTTCTCTCGGCAATACTATAATATCCTATTTTGTTTAATTCCAAATGCATCTCGTGCTGTAATTGAGTAAAATGATTAACTGGAATATACAAAAACTTATCGCGTTATAGGAATAAAATAAATAGAATAATGAAATTACTTTTCACCAATAACCAGGATATCCTCCTGGTTTGAAGCTTTGAAGTAATTTCAAATCATTAGTTCTGATGAATAATTAAAGAAGTTACGGCGTTGCCACCAAAAATAGCTTTATAATATTCAATAAGAGACATTCATTACTATTACAATATAGTGTTATTACTATCAGATCCTTAATCAAACATATTTTATTATGCTGCATCACATCCGCATAACCAAATCAGAATTGTATTCATTTCGTGATAACAAAACACAAAACATTACTCCACAAAAAGATCCCCTTTACCAGTGCTGATTAAACCTCGCTAGTTAATTTGTGTAGCGGTTAACGGGTCGGCGAGTTCAAAAGGAATATTGATGGAAAGCGTGACAGTAAAAGCGTCAAATAATGATGATAATGATATTTGACGTTGATGTGTCATAAAAAATAGAAAACAACTTGTTTTTTTTATTGCCATGCCATTGATGAATGTTACTATTTTATTCTTAGATCCACATTGAAGTTAAATTATTACGTGTGTCGTACATGATAATTTATAATTATGTTGTGCATAACTTATGTCTTAGTAAAGAAGATAGATGTGAAGTAAAGGTGTTGTATTATCATTAATATTAAATTGTTTTATTTTTCTTTATTTAAAAGAAATAATTCATGAGCATCAACTGAATTTGAAATCGACTTATATTATATTTCCCACATCAGAAGTTTCAGAAATCATTCAGGGCCATCTTAAAAATGGTATACCTATAAGAAATAATTGAAATTATGCTTCTTGCAGTAAATACAGAAAAAATAGCTGATAGAAAAACAGAATTTAGCAAGTCGACTCGCACCTAAATTCTCTATTCGAATAGGTAAAACAGTTTTCTAACGATTCCTAGCAAAATCCTGCTAGACTAGGTTTCCTATTTAATAATTTGGCAATGATTACGAATTTATATAAATTTCAGGACGCCTACAAATAGCTACTACCGATAAGAACTCATAAATTATTTTCGACTAATTTATTATTATCGTGTAGGAATATATTAGGCTATTAATTCATGCATATTTTAATTGCGACGCTGAGCGAAGTAGTCAGTAAAAAAAACAAGAAAGGACCGATAACTTTTAAGGATATTTTACTAGCTGTAGCTAAAATACAGTGGCGTAACTACAGGGTGGCAAGTCGGCAAAATACCACGGGCCAACTCCCAACATTTATTATTACACATTTAGTAAAAAGAAAGTGTCTTTCCTAGCATCCGATGAATTTGCCACGGGCCCCAAACGGTATAGTTACGCCACTGCTAAAATATTAACTCTGTTATTTAATTTTCCTTTTTAATATAGCACTAGCTTTTCTTCAAACATACGTATTTTATGTGTTCGAAGAAAAACTATAATATATTATATTATGTACTTTGTCCTGTTATAGTAACTTTAAAATATTCAATATAGCCTCTATATTATAAGATATCGTGGTGGTTTAGTGATTAAAAATACGTCGATTGAATTCCCGCCGGGTGTTGTCGGAGTTGGCGTTGTCGGCGTTTGGCGTTGTCGGGGTTCGTGGCGTTGTCGGCGGTCGGCGGTCGCGGGCTTCACAATTAGACGTCTCATCGCCGCCTTCTTTGACACCCGCGACATCTCACAGGGCTGCCACCTCGAGTTATAAGTTGGACAGGAATATAAAAATTAATGGTGTTAGACAAAGAAGATTTTTGTACTTTGTTACTAAAGCATCTTGTACTATAAAAATTCGTCTAGATATTTGAATAAAAGCAAACGGAGGAGAATAGAAATTAAACATATATTGTCTCTAGCTTGTATTTTCAATGTGATCCTAAAATGTATGGTTTCGATAAACTGAAACGTATTTTAAGTACTTCTTGCTATGAAATAAGTTATCATTTTAAGAAAAAATATCCACGAAAGTTTTGATGTAAATGAAATTGCATACTAGGTTATTTTATTGAAATGAATTATGCGTTTTTTTACAAACGTTGTGTATGTAAATTATATGTAAGGTGATAAATATTTTATGTTACAAAAACCGAACGCACAAAAAGAGGAAATGTAAAAACTGCATTTGCAATCTCATAACAAATAATGTCGGCGATTTATTCAACCTGGAGTTCAATTCACTTTATACTTTTTAATTAATGAACCTTTACATTCTTCTTTTTGCTTATTAAACATGTTATTTGAATAATGATTCATTTGTTTAACAACCCTGCGCCGCGGGTGGCAGGCGTCTCAAACAAATTGCATTTAAAAGGGTTTGACGTGATACGTCGCTCACCGAAAAAGAAATTAGTCGTAACAGCGCACTTTGATGGCGGGTCGGGTTGCGCCGACCTACTAACTTTGATCTCGACGAGATATCCCTGGTGTTTTTATTGCCGTCGAACATTGACACGAACCAAACGCCCTAAACTTCGTTGCTAATGATATTCAAAGCTTTTAAATTTTGCTCAAAGCTTTTTTAGTAAGCGGACATTTTATGTAGTGGTAATATAATATCTAAGCTATAAGTACCCGCGACTAGAAAAGTATCTAGTGAAAATCGCCCAGAACCAAAAACAAGGAGGGACCGTCAACTGACCTGCCCAATATCGATAGAGACCTTAGGACTCTGCCAAATCGACAACCCAGGATTGGCGAATGTGATGCTCAAGTGTGAACAGATTCAATATCAGAATAACGGGAGAACCGTCGGACAAATAATTAAAAAGTGTGTCAAGTCTATCGCATCGTAAGTTGACCGCATTGGGCCAGCATTGTTAAATCATAGTCCAACACCTTTTTTTTTTTTTTTTTTTTTTTTTTTTTTTCTTTTACGCCGGGAAATGCACTGACGCATCCCGCTGGGGAGTGGGTCTCCCCAGGCGGGTATGTGGGACTCGCTGCGCCCGAAAGATGGTAAGTGAACGCAGCTCTACCCACTAAAACCCGGCGAGTGCCACCAATGCCGCCTTTGGTGAGGTGCCCCGGATCTACAAGCAACAGGGCACCTCGACGGCTAGTCAGTCCCTCAGGGGACTGACGCCACCTCCACAGAGCGGTTGCCCCGCACCACAGAACAACCACTCCCAGCGTCTGGACAGTACGATGAGGTGAGGTTCCCATCCTCACCCCTTGCCCTCTGCTCTTTTGTCCCCTCTTCTTATAAGAGGGGTACAAAGAGCCCCCTCGGCTCAATTCGCTTCGCCCAAGGTGTTTGGGTCACCCTGGGCTACTGTGCCCCACCGCCACGACAAGGCCTGAACCATGGTGGGGCATAGTCCAACACCTAACACAGACTGATTTCGAGGAAGTCTGATCCCATGGGTTAAACATGATATAAGTCGATACATAAAGTTAATAATATACGAGTACATAAGATAGTTATAGTGCTTTCATAATTATTTTTTTTACATTACGTTAGTATCCAATGTATCTTGGAATCCTCCTGATACAGTAAAACTATTAAACTTCGTGATTCGCCCAAGAGATTACAAGTATTCACAAGTAGTACCACGCGTACGTGCTGCCATCATACACACTTTTAAAGCAACTCTGGATAAAGAAAACTTGTTTTCTCCCCACTCACGCCTTCCTTAACAGCCCGTCGTCGTCTGCAGTCCCATACACGTTTTATGTGCCGGCCATCGCACACGCATTTTTCTTTCTAAGTGAAGTTAGCATACTGAAAGTTCGTAGCTGTGTCACTATAGAATATTAGACATGGAAAAACGCAAGAATTACGATGAAAAGGAAAAATAAAGGATTGGAACGAAAAATGGCTAGAGATCGCAAAATATGTCTCCATAGTTTTATTCGTCATGCTCAAAATAATAACACGAGCGAATACAATAAATGAAGGTAAATCAAAAATTATTTATTCAGTTTCTTTTGTTATTTTTGTTTCTTCTTAATGCGATATTGAGATTGATCTGAAAAATTATTACCCACTAAAAAAAAAAAAAAAAAAGAGGTTGTGTCGTGAATACATTAGACGTTTTTGAGAGTACAGCCCGTGATATTGTATCACAGAAACTATGCAAAACAGTAACGATCATTGACAAGATGAGCTTACATAACCACACTTAACAATCATGGAGTTATTTTTCTGGACTAGGCGTTGTGGTTTTTATTGATGCACTTTATTCTAGAACGCACTCGTGAGATTGTTCGTGAGCCCAAATCCGTGAGATTGTGTCGTGAACACAAATCCGTGAGATTGTGCCCTGAACACAAAATCCGTGAGACTGCGTCGTGAATACACTGGATGTTTTTTCGAAGTGCAGCCAGCCCATGAGGCTGTATCACAAAAATGATACCAAGCATTAACGATCGTTGACAAAGATGAGCTTACATAACCACACTCAACAATAATGGGAGTTATTTTTCTGGACTGGGCGTTGTGTGGTTTTTATTGATGCACTTTATTCTAGAACGCACTAGTGAGATTGTTCGTGAGCCCAAATCCGTGAGATTGTGTCGTGAACACAAATCCGTGAGATTGTGCCCTGAACACAAAATCCGTGAGACTGCGTCGTGAATACATTGGATGTTTTTTAGAGTACAGCCCGTGAGACTGTATCACAAAAACTATACTAGAAGCTAATGATCATCGACAAAGATGGAATTAACAGTATTTAATATTTATATATATTTTTTTTTGATACCCTCAATCTGTTGAGTAGTAGTGGGTAATAATCTTTCAAATTTATCTCGCGTCTGAAGATCAGCACCCTATCCTGGCTATCCTTGGCATCAAGGCTATGAGCCAAAAAATCAGAGAAACATTGGGGACTAATAGGTACATAAATACAGCTAGAGCCGATAAGCCTATATAAAGGTAAATTACATTAGAGAAGATATTAAAGACATTTTGGAAAATGTTTAAAAGGCATAACATGTTATCAGAAAATCCACTAGCTGTTTGCCATGTACGGTGTGACTCAAATTCTAACCTCATAATTAATGATCTTCAAGTCTCGCAACAATGGCGATAATCAATAAAAAATATCGAGTGAGGTAAGTCGTTTTTTATGCTATGTTGACTATATGGGAATACTTTAACGGCTTCTCTAGACAAGAGCGTAGAAGATAACGAAGTATCTTAAACGGGACCAGCTCAGCTTTTTCGGAGGAGATTTACAAGAAAAGTTGACATCTATAAAAGCCATTTCTTACGACTGACGCAGAGTAGGTCTGCTATAACAAAGACTAGGTCGCTAACGACCACGAGTTGTAACTAACTTTTCCACCTCTAGTACAGGTTAGGCTTTAAACTTGGGTAAGAGCCGCCACCGACTCCGGGTGCTCGGTACACGCAACCGAATCCGAGCTAATCTCGCCGGCTGGCGGTGCCAGCAACAGCCAGCAGCGGAGCGGCGCCAGAACAACAAGCGGACACCGGTGCTGAAAAAAGCGGTGGTTTCATGTGGATCGGTAGATGGCGCTCCTGACCAACACCCGCTGGAAGCAGGTAGACTTAATTTTTTTAAATAAGGCGTAGGCGCAGATATTGATTCTTGATATTGCCTTGAGTACAAGGTTTACGTATACCTTTTCTTTCTGCTGTTACCCAGACTAACATACCAGTCAATAGACCCACAAATATTGCGTATGACAGGGAAATGACTAGGGAAATAAATTATTTACTTTCATTAGAGGCGATACATGAATGTAAACCATGTTCTGGTCAATTTATATGGCATATTTCTTATAAAGAAGAGTAATCGAAATAATGGTTTATTTCAACTGATGTATATCCGCGCCACACTTTCAAACTTGATTATAGAACAGCTTTAAAACTTATTTCTAATAATTGTCAAATGTCAAATGTGCATAAAACATGCCAAAATTTTTTCTATAGCTATTCATAATCAGCACAGATTTATTAATATATATTTATAAATCTGTGATAATCAGTGTAACAAATACTTGCGTTTTCAGTGGTTAAAAAGGATCAATGAGTCGCCTTACATTTTACAGAAATCATGCAAAAAGCTTGTGTAATTTTTACGTAACCAGGACTTATTATATCTATTTTTTAGACAAACAAAAATAAGCAAGAGCCTCTACGATTTATTTATTTTACGACCTCTATGGCTTGAGCAACGCGCTTACCATTGAGTTAGCGAGTTGCACGGAAGGTGGAGTTAGAGGGTTTGATTCCCGCCTGGGAATAAAGAGTTTTTTGTATTCCTGGGTCATGGATGTGAAAATCTTGCATATCTTATGTTTATTAAAAAGTATAAGATATGTTTCGTTGTCCGAAATACGTACCTTGACAACTTAGCGTGGAACAAGATTAACGTGGTGTAAAAGCGCCCATAGATATTACTACAATAATAATGATAATTATTAATAATCTAGTTTAAACATTTTTTAAGAGACTAAAGAAATTGCGACGCTTTACGCACTTGATAGAATCACTAATATCGGTTTGTTTAACATTACAATATGGCTGGCTATATACAAAAAACTTATGGGTTAATTTATCTTTATTTACAAGAAAATGATTACGACCAATATATCTATTTACCAATATGTTTATTTACGATTTCCACTATTAGATTAATAATATTGATGAATGTTTTAGCCCATACGGTTAGGCGTTTGTCGAACGGCATTATTTTCTGACTAGTCTCGTACAGGTACAGGGGATGAAATAGCTATTCTTAGGCAGGATTCTACCATCACATCGATTACTTATAGCTAAAGGTGCATTTTGTTGTCGCATAGTAATTCGGAATCAGTAGATTATGCAAGACATAAAATTAAACGTTCCGTTGAGAATTGACAACTCCACTGCTATATACATAAACAAATAATATTCATGTAAATAGGATGATATTAACCGACACATTTGAAGTGATATCAAAAGGGTCTATATCTATATGATAATATGTGTTCGCATCCTACGTTAGCTCACAAGACAACTATGAGGCCGACGCAGAATCCCGTTTGCGTTAATTCTGATATAGAATAGGAGTAAGCCGACTATGCTTTTCAAAATTTAATAATTTCGAAAAACCTGAAGTAGATATTCTTGCCAGCTGGTTAGCAAATCAAATCATGATATCTTTTTCATAGGTGACGACTTGTACTCTCAAAAAGTAGTCAAAGTAAAAAATAAATAAAATATAAGTCTTCGGGAGTCTTAATTGTACCTGATAGTCTAGCCAGCCTTTTTTACAGAACATAAGGATTATCAGGGCAGCATTCGCAGGCCCCGAAACGCCGTCGAATACAACTGATATTAATAATATTAATAATAATATTTTTACTATAAATTTTGTGAGTATCTTATATACATAAAGATAATAATAATATCAAATCTTATAAAACATTTATTAAGGGTTAAGTAATGTTATTTTGGCGTCTATTATGGATAATACCATAAGACAATATCCGTCCTTGTTTCTATCAATGGTACAATTTTTTATCGTCAATAATATACATTTTATAGGATTAGGATTGATAACTAATAGTTAATTTTTTAAATTATTCCCCATTAACTTCGTTAAATGAGCTTTAGCACTAATTGTATTCAAATAATACGATTTGAAAATGTAATATCAAATATTGTAAACGATTTAAGAATTATTTTATGAAAATAGTACGCAGTATATATGACTAAGCACTCCGCGTCCAAAATATTATAGTACAACTGAAAAATTGTGCTCTTTTTTTTATATTAAGTATGGGTATCGTGTTCAAATATTCTTAATTTCAATTATCAAATAATATTTAAAATTAAGAAAATTTTATATTATAAAATCTGGGTTATTAGAACTCAACCAATTTTAAATATACATTGCTATGAGACGCTTTTCTATTTACCTTACTAGGACCTTAGATTATTATTTGAAAATGTCTTCTGAGAGAATGCCTTTCAAATGTTATTTACCCTTTGTTAGTTTTCAGGAAACTTTTGAGCCTGTAAGTTCACAGATTTTTAGCCGATGAATAAAAGCTACCGTCCAGGATAGTGGGCACACCAGTGCTTAGTGCCCATAGTACGAGACATGAATCTACTTGATCTGTTGCCGCATGACTGGTGTCAACATGGATGTTATCAAACGAACCGCTGGATGGATTAGATGTCACAAACTTAAGTCAAATTTTAAAACTGAGAAGTAACTACTGGTATCAAAACATTTGATTCCTTTTCTCACTTTCCTTGTAGGTTGGGGTTTTTTCAACTTCTATTGGTAAACGTCAATTCTAATATATGTATTATATATACACAATATTTAGATTTTATTTACTATATGAAACATATTTTTCCGATTATTTTAATAAAAGCCTTGTAATATTATCTAAAAAACTGTTGTTATAATATTACCTAACTACACTGTGTTTTCACTAGTGTAGTGAGCTATTTCGTAGTTCTCTAAACAACTACTTGTGAATACTTGTAATCTCGAAGGGCGAATCACGAAGTTTAATAGAGAATCAAACGAACTTACCTGTAAGTGAAGTTCGATGATTATTAAACGAGTGATTCGCCCAAGAGATTACAAACCCTCCCAAACCCTAATTACATACATAATATTTATTTTGATGTAATGCCCTTTCGAAATAGCTAACAGGAAAGCCGTACACGACAGAAACGTGTATGAGACTGCAGACGACGACGGGCTGTTAAGGAAGGCGTGAGTGGGGAGAAAACAAGTTTTCTTTATCCAGAGTTGCTTTAAAAGTGTGTATGATGGCAGCACGTACGCGTGGTACTACTTGTGAATACTTGTAATCTCTTGGGCGAATCACTCGTTTAATAATCATCGAACTTCACTTACAGGTAAGTTCGTTTGATTCTCTATTCTAATAAGTCTAGGTTACCTAAGAATGTCATAACCGATCCTGTTGATAAAATCACAGAACTGTTAAAGCGCGACGCTGAAGCGCGACGTAAGCTACAACACACACTCAGACATAACACAGCCGGTGTTAGGCACACATTCACACCGCATGGGCCCCGGGGTCGTATGCGACGTCGAACCCTACACTCCGTTGACCAGTTGATCCGGATCAACCGCGACAGCATAGGCTCAGATCAGCTACGAGTCGACACCAATATAGACCGTGTAATCACCGATAGCACTCTGCTATCGGCAGCTTGCTCGGGTCCCGCGCTTGACCCGCCTCCCCCGCTACCGGGGGAGGGGAGGGCCGGCCCTCACGATAGGTTTCTAACGTCACCCGTTCCAAACCAGTCGACCGTAGCTGACCAAGTTAGGTACAAACCCGACGCCATGAACATGGCGGGGGGCAACCCCCCAAATTTTTAACGTCATAGGATGATCCAACCGGATCACCCCATTTCCGATGACGCATAACGGTCACTAGGACCATTAGCATAGATCCAACAGAAAAAAAAAAAAAAAAAAAAAAAAATTGATTCTCTATTCTTTAGTTGTAACGTGATAATACAACGTATAGCAGTCAAATAGCAGTGCAATTGTCAATACGTCCTCGCCGGTAGTGTGGCACTCGCTTTACCAGTCGGGGCATGCATCACACGCTTTTGACTGATTCGTCGGATCACGCCGACTGACTTCAATTTATCGCACTCGTTCATATCAAACGAAACATTTTCATAATTTATTGTACATGTATATCGATAGTTAATGGTTATGAAAATATTTGGGCTATGGTTTTGATATTTGGCATTTAATGCTAGAGAGAGTAGAGGTTTCAGAGCGTAAAACATCCGGTAAATGTTTGGTGATTATTAAAATATTATCCTACACTACTTTTATTTTTTTATAGCATAGAAGGGCAAACGAACAGTCGAAGCCTTGCGACTATCGACGCCCATTAACATTCACACAACCAGAGGTTATGCAGATGCGTTGCCCTCCTTTACCGAATCACCGCAACGGGCCACTGGAAATTCACAAACCGCACGAAACGCGACAGCATAACTGTCACTTCACGCTGATTTCATGTAAGAATCAGATACCACCTCCGTCGTGCTGGCCCAATTTGATTGCAAAGCAGATTGGCACTACCTCTTACAGAAATCCTACGCTGTATAATTGATGTGCTTTTTGGTTTTGTTTATTATCTTATTATACTGACTCTGTATTTCCGATGCTGAAAAAAATTTAATACATTTCTGATACAACAAGTAATAATAGATAAAATCTATGTACCACTATACATATGTAGTTACCGTAGTGAAGTACCGAAGGCTGAAGGCACCTGCGTCGCAGCAGGTGCTGCGGTCTCCGATTTCCACGTCACGACGACAGGCGACATCCTTTGGTAAATTAATTACCCTAGACTAGTTGTTTACAAGACATTCTATTTATTCTTAAATATTCTAATATAATAATGCTGATAACTATGACTTTTTATAGATACATCATTTTTTATATCCAAATCGAGGTCAGGTATTTTTTATGAATGTAGTTAATGAAAATGCACGTTACGTTAATATTATGGTGGTCATTTTTTAAGTATCGATCTGTAAATGTCTCCGTCTGTTATATTAAAAACAATCAAAACTTTTTTAGTTAGAAAATAGAGTTACTAACATTCAGACATAGAAATTTTAAAACATTATTTTCATTTAATTTATTGATCGACGATGTGAAGTAAATTACAAATTTTAAGTGGTTCACTTCAATCTTATAAAGAACCCCGAAACGAGAGCAGGTAAAAAACGTAATATTAATAAAATCAAAACACACATCAATCACTTATCCTATTTTAGGACGACCGGAACAGTCCATTAGAACGTCACGGACCACATTAAAGGACCGCGTGAAATTAAAGACTCCACAAGCAGACGGTCATTAGGACCATTACCAAATAATCGGGCCCTTTGAAGAGAATCCGAGGCGCCAGATAATTCATAGTTTTGCTCAAGTTATTAAAATAACTATTGAAGGGCATTGATGTGTGTTAAAAAATAGATCCATATTACAGTAGCATGAAGACCAAAGGTATTTGATATTAAGCGTCGGTTGTTTCAAATCATCTGTTAACGTATGAGACTGTTAAAAACAACGCTCTTTGATCACTAACGTCCGTTTCCGCCATCTTTAACGATTACTCACTTATTCGTTAAAATTGGTCGATGCCACTCGCAATAAATATTTGTAAAAATTAACGAATAACGGAAGACAATATAATTTTTATCAGCCATATTATTTCAGACAACTACTCCATATACAAACCATTCTATTACTGTATAAAAAGAAAATATTTTACTGACTGTCGCCATCACTATAGGCTAATGTTGTTTTTATCTACTGTTGGACAAACATGAACACTACGAATAAAATAATAGTTTCAAAATAGACCTTTTCTCAGCAGGAGACAGAAAAAAGTATATAATGATGATTATTTTGACGCTGCCAAAATGCTAATTATAGACAATTTATAGTGCTTCTGCGATTATACATCGACGGTTCTGAATAAATATTGTATTCCTGACAAATGAGCGGAAGGGCCGCTTGGAGCGCGCCGCGCCGGGCCGACGGAACATCCGCCCACTCCAGCGAGGCGCACACTAAGCTTTAAAATTTGTTTAAAAAATTTAAGCGCGATTTTTTTTTTGAATGCTCAATATGAGTTTAGTACAGATAATTGTATATTAGGGTCGGTTATTTCTGTTAACGTAAGAGACTTCGTTATATTTAAACGTCTGTTAAAAGCAACGCTCTTTGGTCACTAACGTTCGTTACCGCCATCATTAGTGATTACATATTGGTTAATATCGGTCGATGCAGCCCGCCCTAATTCTGTAAAGTTTTTTTATTTATTCAGATTTTTTTTAGATTTTATAATAATATATTAGATAGATTAAGATTAAGAATTATTAAGAGAATTATTTTTAAAAAAAGAAAAAAAGACGTGTGGCACTCGGGGACTGCCGCGGTAATGCTATTGCATAGCATTTTGTATCAACTTATGCAATTATAATTATTTATTTATTTTAATTATTAATGCAGTATTTCTTTTTCTTTGATATTAATTCAAGTTACACTTTTTGAGCGTGGTGACCGATAAGAAAACATTTTTTTTTCCTTTATTAAATAAATAAAAAAATATAAATATTTTAAACAATATTAACTAATATTGTTTAAAATATTTTTATTATTTTACAATACATGTGTTATATTTTATTGTTATTCGTGCGAGCTTCGTAGTGTCGTACAATACGTCTAGTTGCAAGCACACAAACACCGTGTCGAAGACTGCCGAAAAGAAACGACGTTAGACGATGCATGGCCTTCAAGCCACACCTCCGTGCCCGTCGGAGTGGGGAGCGTTAGGTTTTTTTTTCGTTACGGAATTTCTGGACTCGGTCCCCGCGCTCAAGGCCCGCGATAGAAGCTATGCAATAGCTTAAAAAATATTTTTATTATTTTACAATACATGTGTTATATTTTATTGTTATTCGTGCGAGCTTCGTAGTGTCGTACAATACGTCTAGTTGCAAGCACACAAACACCGTGTCGAAGACTGCCGAAAAGAAACGACGTTAGACGATGCATGGCCTTCAAGCCACACCTCCGTGCCCGTCGGAGTGGGGAGCGTTAGGTTTTTTTTTCGTTACGGAATTTCTGGACTCGGTCCCCGCGCTCAAGGCCCGCGATAGAAGCTATGCAATAGCTTAAAAAATATTTTCGCAGTTATAGGGTTGTTGCTTTGAAAAATTTTATAGCGTAAGATATTGCCATTGTGAAAGGGCTGAATCTGGAAAATAAAGGGTCTTCAATCATGAATCTAAATTCAGTCAAAGCCGATCAGTATTAGATTTTAAAAAAGTATATCGAATTTCCTTTGTTTTGATAATTTCCTTAAGTATCGTTTTAAGATTTAGATCTTATTTTGCTGAAACATTAGTGAGCTACGATTTTGAGGAGAGCGCTATATTTTATTTCTGAGCGTAATATATATTTTTTCATTTTAGTATGATTCAACCTATCTAATCGTTATCAGTAAATACGTCCATTATCAGAAATCTTTATTGGCTAAAATAAATATATTTTACAAAAAAAAAACACGAAGGTTATTTTAAACCTAAACCTATATTTAAGTTAAAACCGTCGGTAACCGCACACCCGGGCGGCGCGTTTGAAGTGCCGCTCTGTTTACACTAAGCTAACTGAGAAACAAGTCATTTCAGCGGCGGCTTTGATCTCGCCGCCCTTTTTGCCGCGCTGACTTATCGTCTGATGAGATGCGCCGGGTTGCCGGCTGCCGCGTTACGCCGAATTTCTGCCGGCTCATATTATAACTTCACGTCACATTTGTCGGTCTGTTTCGTTAATTATATCTAACATCGAAAACTCACCTTGATGAGATGTCCTTAATATTATTTTGTTGCTGTAGCCCGCGGCTTCGCGCGCGTCAATTTAAATTTATGGACCTATCTGGACTGACAATGATAATTTTATACACTTTTTATTAGCTTCGCCTGTAAGTATGTTTGTTGCTGACTCCTTTTCGCTTAGACCGCGTTTTTTCTTTTTCGATTTCTTTCAAACTTTGATTAAAACAAGCGCCTGAAGGGATTCAACTTTATTCGAATTACACTGACACGTTAGGAATAAAGTATAGACATCAAACATATAACGGGAATAGAGCAGTAATGTGTATTGTATATATAAATTTTTGACGCAGCGTTTCGGTTTCGCTCTGATTGGCTGACTGATGAACATTGATGGATGTTTGGCCGATGGGCAGTACACACTGATCACTGGTTGGTTTTTGCTATTACATCAGTGACAGGTCACTAACCACTTGGATTTTTATGGCTCACATTACTAGTCTACCTGGTTATTTGCTAAATGGAAATAGATTACACTCGGAGTGATCCGACAATGCCTGCCTTAAGACAAAAAGGGTATAAATACCAATTATTACTTTGCCTAGGAGCAATGGTCTGCATCTCCTTATTAAGGGCTCCTAAAAACTTTACCTTTACTGAGACAGAATATTAGAAGACTAGATGACAGTAGGTACCCCAGTAGACTCCTGGTAGAGGTGAATATAAATTGTTTTAAATTCTGATTTCGCCCCGCGGTTTCATCAGCGTACCTCCTATTCCCGTGGAAATATGGAGATAAATTATAACCCATATGATAATTATGTAAGCTATTATCATAAAGTTTGATCAAAATTCAGTCATTAATTTTTATGTGAAAGTGAAAAAGAAAAAAATTTAATCCATAATTTCTAACAAACTTGCGATCATAATATTCGGAGGAAGTAGAATAAACTTGATAGCGTAGGTAGTAAAAATCTTAACAAAAAGATTAAATTAAATTAAAATATACTTTTATTACAATAAAGAACGTATTCTATAAAATATTTATAAGCTTCGCTGCGGTTCATACACATCTCGAGACACAGAGACACATAACACTTTATCGAATTTAGCGTCAGCCCATATTATTTTACTGATTGGTTAAAAACGACTGACTTTCATATTTGTAAAACAAAAAAAGACAAGCTGATGATTATGATTATTACAATGTTTGTTATTCAGGATTATTGAAAGCTACTAGAGCTTTTGTCAACACCGTAATAAAAAGCTTTACACCTGACAGCGGTTAAGCTTCCACGTTATATTGTGGCATCTATAATATGGCGTAAAATTACTCCAAAGAGTAATAAAATTTTATCAACAACATACACAATGACAATTACAATAAAAGCTTACAAAAACTTACGCACGTGGTAACAAGCCGTAAGTTTGCGGGCGGGGGGCGGTCCGCCGCTGGTCCCGCCCCTTAACGTCACGCGGCAAGATGGCCGCCCGTGCAGGCTTCAAATTGCACTCATTTAAATTCAATCCGCGCTGCAACTCGTTTGTTTATGTCAGATAGATCACAGGTATACGGTTATAATTGGCAGGGCTTTGATCGTTACTTACAGGTAACGTGAAAACGAACGGCTCTATACAAATGAGATGATTAGATGCATCTAATTTATTAAAATAGAGACTATGAATTATGTATGACAATTTATGAGGTTAAGAAATTGAGTATAATATTATGTAGGTACTTATATAAATTTCACAGAAAAAAAAATATAAATCACACGGCCTTGATTTTTATAATAATAAATAATAATATAGAATTTTGCAACACAATTTTTTTTTAAATTTCTTGCTTATGACTTATATATTTGCGCTGTTAATTTTGCATTTCCTAAGAAAATAAGTAGCCTGTTTTTATAATAAAGCCGTCTAAAGTAGGAAATATTTTGATGGTTCGCAAGTTTGCCGTAGGTCAACGTGGAGCGTACTATTCTGGGTTTTTCTTTCGCAGATAGGATTTGAAACGAAGTCCTCCGCCAGAAAACTAAGGTTACCGATATCACGCGAAGAATAAGCACGTCGTAGTGGCAATGTCAAAAAAAAGTGCAAAATCACGCACTCAGAAGAACGGATGGCCGATGGTAAATTAATGTTCAAGAGTGGAGGCCGCGTTTAGGTAGACGAAGTGTTGGTCGGCCATTAACCAGGTGAGGCGACGATCTCTTTGCAGTGGCAGGTACGCGTTGGATGCGAGTAGCAATGGATTGGTCATCTTGGCGTTCATTGAGTTCAGCAGTGGACGGATAAAGGCTGATAATGACGATGACGATGATGATGATAATAGGAAACATTTTAATAACGTGATATCTGATGAGATTAATCTTTAAGTGTTAAGCATCCTAACCTATAGAGCGACTATTATCCAGTAAGTATGGGCTCGGACTGACCCCCAATGATGCCTTGAAATAAGTATTTCTAAATTTCTAGATGCAGTCTAAAGCACCCACTGCGATCGCTCGCTCACCGTTAAAAGAAAACATGCATGTCTGATGAGATTGAAAGTTTTTGAAGGGATGTGAAGTTCACTAACCCGCATTGGGCCAGCGCATCGGTTAACCATGGCACCGAAATCTCGCCTGATTTCAAGGAGGAGACTCGTGCCTAGCAGTAGGAGTTATAAGGGTTGATACTTTATTTTTTTCCACCTATATTACTAGGTTCGTGCTAATGTGAATTCGAATAACCACAAAATAAATAGCTGTAGAAAGTCTTAATGTTTTTTTTTTTTTTTTTATTTAAAAGGCACGCCAACAAGATAAACACATATTTACAACTAACCTGATTTGATCCAGTGTTTATGTCTATTACAGACATGCACAACATTGTTTAATTTGAAAAAATATAATTTTCATCAAAAAATATAACATTAAATAACATAAATTTTACGAATTTATAAAAGTAGTACAACAGTTTAGTATTATAATTTTTACTTACGTATTACAAGATTATTTATTTTCAATGAGATTGTCAAGATAATGGAGAATATTAAAATGATGTAAAATGGTCGCTCATTCTATGTGTGATTACATTTACTTAGCCACGATACGGTCATTACCCCATCCTCAACAACTTCCTGACCAAGAATAGAACTGTTGAAGTCACAGCCATTTAATTTGCCTTATTAGTTTCTTCTGCTTTTTCAATGTTATTTGTAAAGTCCTTGCTTTACCTAATACAGGACTAATGAGGTATTCGTGTAAGTATTCACAAGGCATGGTCCGGTCTTATGGGGAATGAGTACTTATTATAATACGACGAAAGAAGATAGTTATGCTTTTACCTGATAGTGTTCACATATTACATTGCAACCCACTTCATGTATGTATTTTGCGTTGCCTTCGAAAATAAGTAAGCCAAATAGAAACAAGCAGACAATGCATGCTCACGTTGCTAATCCTGAAATTTTTCACTGACGTAATAGTAATTCCACCAACCAGTGATCTGTATTGAAATACCATCAGCTAATCATCCATCAATGGGCATCCGTCGCCCAATCACAGCGCAGACCAGCGCAGCGCTACAGCACAAATTCAGCGAATTTTTTTTCATACACACATATTACCGCTCTATTCCGGTTATAGGCTCGATGACTTCAACCAACTACACCGGATGACCACTGTAATATCATCGTGCCTTAGCTGGTTCAAGTCATTATCTAGACTGGAATTATATTCATAGATGAGCCATCTGCTCATCTACTTATCCGATGTAGCTTTAAGGCCTAAAGGCCAACAGGTCCTTTCAAAAAAAAAAAGGTAACGTTGTGTAACTTCACCTCAATGTATTCTTGATGATATTGAGTTCTGGTTAAATAAAATTGTTTTGTTGTTGAATTACTTTACGATTCTTATGAATACGATGATTATGATAATATGTAATTTTACCACTCCGTTATAAGATAATGGTACATTCAGACTCTAATAATAATACTTAGGACTAGAGTGTGTAAAAGCCTTAACTATGTAATTGAGGTAGGTAATCACATATCATTAGAAAGTAGATTTTGACTGGGACCAATTTATATGAACACTCCGTTTCTCGTTATTTTTTTAAAGAAAATGAGCATTGTTATCAAATTAGTTTTAGTAGATTATTTATTATTAAATTAATGTAAATATAATAAGGCCCACTGCACAAATAATATATAAAAAAGTATAAAAAAAGTAAAGTAGCAACCCTTTCAATGTCCCACTGCTGGGCATGGGTCTCCTCCTCGAAATCAGGCGAGGAGGGTGATGGGCCAATAGTTCACCGCGCTGGCCCCGGTGCGAGTTGGTGAACTTCACATACCTTCAAAGACTTTCAATCTCATCAGGCATGCAGGTTTTACTCACGATGTTTTCCTTCACCGGTGAGCGAGCGATGGTCTCGTGTTTGGGGTGCACTTAGAAATTAGAAAAACCCATTTCAAGGCACACACGTGGGGGTCAGGATTGAACCCGGAACCTCTCGCATAAGAGATCGAGACCATCCACCACTGGACCATCGTCGCTCGTCGCGAATAATATGTATTTTAACAATAGTTTATTTCCAAGTTTAAGAAAATTACCTGCTTTATAAGTGAAACTCGTAAATAATGTATAGTTTGAACGATATAATTAGAAACACTACAAACCCTAATTATAAGAATCTGTGGTCGTGACCAATTCGCCGATGGGTCGGGGCCGTAGCCTAATGACTGGTCCTCAACGAGGCGCCAATATTCGGCTTTCGGCTAAATAATAACATATCATTAATGCATTCGATCGTTACCTCGACGTTTCAAATTTGGGCTAATTTTTTGGGATGTTTAGTTATATTTAATCATCGTTGAAAATCATCTTCTATTATCATAAGGAAAAGATAGCGAATACACGTTCAGCGTTGATTGAGAAAAACTATTATGAAAGGTGAGGTGGTTGACAAAAGAACAACTCCAAAGTTTTTTTTTTTTCGTTTTTCTTACGGGATCCTGCATCTCAAACGTTTTTTTGTGAAATGTAAATGGAATTTAAAGCTTATAATAATAATGATGATGATGATGAAAACTTAAATTTTCCAGTTTGTAACATGTAATGAGAATAATCTATTAATAATCTATGCTACTGGGAAATACAGTATTTACGTTAACTGAGATCCGTCACCGTTTAAAATCCCACTTCAATATTACAATTAAGTACTTATAAGCTTGTTATTAGTACATAGCAGAATTATTATCATTTTTATTATATTATGGCGGAAATGTGTAAAACCTAGTCTACTATTGCTATCCAACTGTCATTCATGTTGCATCACAAAGAAATCGTAAAACAATTGTCAATCAACTATGAATGGTCCAACATCAAACGATTCTCAAACAAAACAATTTCACGCCAATCGCCTAAGATAATAGTTTACTAATTTGTGTGATGAATAGTATTTTTTCTTTTACTCGCTGGCGCCGACTTTTTTTTAATTTTAAATTGCTGTACCTGCACGGAGGATGTTTATCCTATCTGGGTGGCCGTGAGTTATGAATGAGCAGGTTCCTTTGTGCCAACAATTAAGTGGTAAAATAAACGTGTCGGCAAATTTTCGCTGTAATTATTTTTATGTTATGGTCATAAAACCTTTTTATGGTCGGTTTGGCGTCTCCATGTTGTGTCATATTTTTAATTTGTTAAATTTTCATTTTGTTTCCATTTTCAAAATATTCAGCAGACTGTTTTTGTTTGTGAGTAATGGATAAATAAGCAGAACAGTGCATGTCCTGAGAGATCCATTTCTTAGTCTTCATATCAATAATGACAGTACCTACTAGCGGGCACATATAAAACTTGATGGTCAAATTTTCATGAAGTGGTGGTAGGGATGCTCTGTGTTGTGCTCCCGGCTGTACAGGTATTATCTTGCTTGTTTCTCCTGCAAAAGCGCTTACTTAGTTTCGGAGAGAAAGCCAAAACAAGCAGTGTTTTTACTAGCACCAAGACTTAATATTCTATGTCTCAGGATTAGCAACACACGTAGTTGCCTGGGCTAGTTCCAGGTACAATTAGTTGATGGTTATGGGCGACGTCGATCACTTCCCATCTGGTAGTGAGTCTATCAGTTTTTTCAAATAACTTTGAACAATAGGCTAACTGGCTAATAAGTCATTGAAAGGTTACTGGCATAACATAATCGTAAATTTCATCAACCATATTTTATTTTCATTTGGGTATCAATTAAATTATTATTATTAATTTTTTGATAGAAAATAAATAAAGATGAGCACGGTGCAATAATGGCACTAGTGCATTTATTATATCTAGAATATTTAATATTATAGAATATTTGAAACCTCTTTATGAATTGATAATTACGAGTACCAATGAAAACTTATTCTAAATTAATGTCATATTTTATTTTTGTATTAAACATAATAACAAGGTACATGAAACGGAAGCAGCTTTTATAATGAACGTGACAAACCTGTGCCACTTTCTAAAAAGCTTATCAATTTTATCTTCGGCGAGTTAAACCCCAATCGTGATCCACGGGCGCTGGTGCGAGGCTTTTATGGTGACAAGTATCCAATTATCTCTGATTGAAATAATAATACAACGCTGCAACGCGGTCCGCATACAGAATCAGCTGGACTGAGACAGGCGCTCCGGGAATGCCAGTTTTTGTTGACACCCACCCGTGAAGTTTGATGCGGTCGCGGCTGACATTTTCGGACGTGCCGACCGCTCTGTCGGCGGAATTCGCGAATATTTCCACCGTGTTTTGCCTGATATTTATTCCGTCGTTTCTTTTCGATACCAAATCGATTCCGCGGACTCGAGACGGACTTTGGTGCGGTATTCTTGTATCTAGTCCCGTTTCTTTTGTCTCAATCATTTGATGTCAGATCCAGAAATTTATGGGTATCGGCGTTTCAGTTATGTAAATTATTTATTGTTCTTCCAGTTTTAAATTTGCCTCATATAAGGTTTGATGGAAATTCACCTCGAAGTCTGTCGGCCCAGGGCGTCCTTTTTACTTGCTCTCTGCCCTAAAACGGAGATTCTAACTTTACAAAGTCTGACTTAAGTGCGATACAATTCACTAATTACTCTTAATGGACTTTCGATTTTAATTAAAGCGATTTGCATGTTTTGCTTAAGCTGAAAATTTTAGCATGGGAGTCCATTTATAACGGTTTTATTATTCATCAACCGGTTTTATCCGTTCACTGCTAAACATAGATCTCTTTCAATGAACGCCAAGACGGCCGATTCTTTGCCACTTGCACCCAACAGGGACGGGCCACTGCACGGAGATCGTCTTCCCACCTGGTTAATGGCGACCACATTTCGTCTATCTAAACACTCTTGAACATCATTGGCCCATCGGTCATCCGTTATTATATCCGGTATAATGATCTTATTCCCTTGATATGAAAACTTAAAAAATATAAACTTGCACATTCGCAAAATTTATGGAAACAATACAAAAAACTTAAGCCGTCAAAATATATTTATAATTATTTAACGAACATTGCAAATGTTGAGCAATAAAGTAGTTTATATCAAGTCCTCCCGTGACCATGGTTGCTGTAAAGTATCCGAAACGTCGGGCTCTTAAAAAACTAAATAAACCGCGATAAAATCCGTAAAAGTTGTTTTATTATAATGAGTTTATATCAAATTTAATTATAAAATTGATATCAACAATTGAAAACCGTATTGATTAGAATTGTGCTTTAAATATCTTTGATATTAATAAGTTATCTCTCCGCCTCAACAGCAATAAACATCACAGCGAGCCGCCGATCGATGTATTTCGTATTCCTAGCTCATGCAAATACGATTGCGTACGATGCATATTTCATAACTCCGCCGTCTCACTTTATACTAATTAGAGTCGACCGCCCACATAGTTGCTGTCACTTTGTTTATCAGCGGCTGTAAATTTACAATGCTCAAGTTAATTGAAACTTATAATGCGAAGACTTCAAAATAGCACAATCGAAGTGTAATCAAGCAAATCAATTGTGCTATGCATGATCAGCTTTGAAACATGAGACTCATGACAACAGCTTTATGACGTAATAACTTTGAAAATCTACGTAGAAAAGATTTTCGTATGCAGTTTTATCAAAGCTAAAATATTTTGAAAGAAATCTTAGTGAGAGTTCAAGTGGTAAGCGATAGTGATAATAAAGTAAACTCATATAAAAAAATAATTAATCAGGCACAAAATTTGTAATCTGATCGCGAAGCTTCAGATACTGTGAAAAATTAAAGTCAATATTGAGTTTGAATGGAGACAAAGATTAAAAAATAAGAATATATCGTAAAAAAGGAACAAATGTAAAATTCAGTTAACGGTGGTCTCAAATACATTTAAAATATCTCAAGAAACATTTCAACCACGCAGACCGTGTTTAAGAAAGAATTTTATAGGCACATGCTTACATATTTAGCAGCGAACAAGGATTTTTGTGCACAATGACGAATATTAATGGAATTCAGTCGTGATCGGTAGGCGTTTACTTGATTTTAAGAGAAAAACGTTATTCGAATCACTGCCATTGGTGTCTTGTGGTGTTTCTATTACATATTCAAGCTTTTGCAAATTAATGCGGATTTAAAAAGGCTATCAACCACGATGATTTTTGCAGCAACTTCTGTATAGGGATTAGGAATGCCAGGATACATGCAATGTAAGGAGATAAGTATAGTTTTTGTTTTTATGCCTTTTTAAGAGTTTGCTTTATTTGATGTATTTTTATTGTTTATGCAAATACTGTTGCTTGAGTTTAAAAAATGAATATGCTAATTTAAGCTAAAGGATTTTAAAGACATTGAAATCTATGTGATTCTTTAGAGGTTAGTTAGAGCTAATCATCAGCATGTTATTGGCTTATTTCTTTGATATTATTATAAAAATTATTATCACCACCAGCATAATAATATACCTACAAAGTACTACCTACAAAGCATTTCTATGATATGTGGCATTTTAATTGTTGACAATTATTAATATACAAAAAACCCTTTTATAATAAAAACAAAGCATTGTTATGTCATGAAAAACTATATAAATGAAAATCCTTTCCAATTAGACTCATATATCAAAACATCAATCTTCGTCACGACTGCAGTATTAGCATTAGCTCGATATCCAACCAAAAAATCCGCACCAAGCTTCACATTGTGTGCAAAATCTAAGCTACCTCAACTAATAATTCAAACTAAACTATACTTAAAGTTGCTGAATTAAGTCATATTTTGCAAAAAAATTCTCCAAACAGAAGCCCTGTGAATAGTAATATGAATTAACCTCTATATGCAGGGTATAAGGTAGAGTTTTGATCGTGTGGGATAGAGAAGGTAAATATTGAAGGGCCAGCGTTTGAAAAAGTATTATCAATCATTTATGACGATGATGGACGACGCAGCGAGGTGCATGTGGAACTTGATATAAGCGGCGGGTGAATTAGCATGAAGCGGTGGAAGTGGTGTGATTGTGGCAATGTGTTGACTCTTGTGAACGTCAACGTTTTTGCGACAGTTGGACTTCTTTCTATCTCTGTGCCGTTACAAAAAGCGCCTGAAACTAAGCGTTTGGTTTTTAGTATTTAGCACCGTTTCAAAATTAAATTTTATAATTTAGTCATGTGTGATATTTATTTAGTATTGGAAGTTTTAGTTATATAAGAAGTGATAACGATAAATTACAGACAAGACTCGATATGATTATTATTTACACGAAAGCTTTAGACAAATAAGTATAAACCTTTAAACTAAGGTTTACATCAATTACACCCTATCTGTATCAGATAAAATTAGATAAGACTATTGGCACAATTATACTCGTCATGATAAGAGTTTAATCAATATCAGTCTTCGTGATTTGTAAGGATCATGCATATCACTATCACCCTCATCATTTTCCCAATTACTACTAGCCGTAAGCCTCTTTCAATAATGCTGCTTGCATCGTTTTGTTATTTTTCATTGGTAATGATTATGAATGCAAAAATAAGTGATATTCCTGACATTCGCAAAGGTATCTTAACGTTATGAAGTTTATACATTTATACAATTTTCCTTAGGATTCTATTCTAGACTTCGAGTACTGCAGGTCACGGTGAACACAATTCTACCAACTTTCGGTTAGTTAATATTTTGTTTGTAACCACCATTTACAGAATGTGAGATATCTTTTCAAACATACCCAATATCGGACTTGAATAAAATTTTACACCTCGAAGATAATTTCACTCAACTAATTCAAGCTTGAAATTATTTCGAGCCGATGCACAAAATGTTAATTCCTACCTTCTGTTCATTAATTATGTTGTCGAGTCAAAAAACAAGGATACTTTAAAAAAAATGTCCGCCATGCTATCTCTGAGCTTCCTTTTAACGTTAATCGCCAACAAAGTGCCGCCAAGTGTCGACATGTCGATAAAAATTTAAATTACGCCCCAAAACTGAGATAAGGTGAGAGCGGTGACTTTAATAATCGGGGTCCCTTTGGGTAGGCCCTTAATTGGTGTTTTTCGAACATTATAATTTGTGGGGCGTTATTTTAAATATTTTTCTTAGGAGTGTGGCTAATACTTTAAATATTAGTCTAGAAGTTAATAGGTTTTTGAAAGAATATATGTTTACTACGGAGGCAATCGAGCACTCGGTGAGTTATGGTGACTATCGACGCCCGTAGACGCAACCAGAGGCTGTACAGATTCACTGCCCTCCTTTTCCCTATCCCCCTCCACCCAAAATGGGCCACTGGCAAGCAACAAACTACACGAAATGCGACAGCATATTCTACAACTATTATTATTATAGAGAGAGACAGAGTATTGAAAAACAATAGACTATGTGTAATTATAACTTTAAACATTCAAGAATTTACTCGCTGGAAAATCTTTACAGTAAAGGTAATTGCATCAGTTAAGATATAACATTAGTCTATGGTATCGTCAAGTTGAGCAAGTAACAAGAAATGTAAAGTATTATTATTTAAAGTATTATTATTTAAAGTATTTTTATTTAAAGTATTTTATTTTATATCAACCTGATAGAAGAAAACATTCAGTTATAGAAATGCATTTTCAAATTGCTAATCCAATTGTTTTTTTTTTAATTACTTTATTTACATTAATTTAGTTTTATTATAAAGATTTAATAATAATAATAATGATTGTATGTTGTTTTTTACATAATGGCTCTTATATTTTAGAGCATTTCTTTATGGATTTAAGATCTTTTAAAATAATATTTTTCTCATAGACGAACACGGAACTAAGCTGAATCTATATTATCCTGTTAGTTTACAAAATGAAACGTCTTTAAGTAAGTCCTGCGGAACTAAAGCAATTCCCAAAGCACTTTGTTTCATCTTTATAAAGATAGGTTTCAAGTCCTTTTTTCATCTGAAATATGACACAGTGTCTTTTTATCTTATGAGATCTTAATTGATCTTAAAATGTGTTTTAAGTTGACGCGTCTCAAGACAAGAAGTTTTAAGCATTACGGTTTTTTAAGAGGCTCTTAAATATTTATAACACTCATAAAAGTACCGCTAAAAAAATAAAAGATAATCTTTAATTTATATTCTTTATCAAATGATATAAATTTGAAATATGATATGACTTTTAAATTTTATTGAAGCCTTAAACTTTAGTAACAAGAAAGGGAATTCCTTTTCTGGCCTTTCATTATTATTATTACAAAGTATTGGCCGATCTTAATTAGACGCGGGTGGCAAGGGATCAGCCGTCTTGACTTTCATTGAAGGAGGCCTGTGTCCAGCAATTGAGGAAAGAAGATAATAATGATGATAATCTTGATGATATATTATTACTAAACAGATGTAGTCGCAACCAACAAAAAAACCATAAATATAAATAATCCTAAATGGTGTAGTATTTATAAGTTAAATATAACAAATTTTAGAGACAGATAATTTAGTTAAAAGGGCTATCATTTTATCCAAATCTAGATGCTAATGTAAGGAGCACAATATCAGGAGACGTGCCAATTACATTACGGCGAGTGTTTAAAACTGATGTTTTTCAGATAATCCGTCGAGAGCAACCAATTAAGTCGTTGTGTTAAACTCGGTCGGTTAATCAACTTAATTTATTTTGTACTGCTCGATACTTTAAAACTCTTTTGAGGCCATTTGGTGGTTTTTAGTGTAGACGATTTATTTTATTAGCCATTAAGAAGGAAATTTAAAGTTCAAATTTGTCGGATTATACGGACAGACTCCACCTCCCTGGCCGTGGCTAACGAAAGTAATGTGAAGAGTGTCATCAAATTATGATGATTAATTAATATTAGTATTTGGTCACAAAGGCGGATTGTGGGTCTAACAATAGTTTGAGAGCCGACTCCAAAAATATATAATATACTTTTAAACAATCACTAGATACATGTATTATAATATATTCATAATACATAGTAGACCGGTAAAACTATATTGTATTTATAAAATACAGTAAAGTACTCACCCATATGCCCACTGCAATCACAGACGAGAGCTTCACACACCTTCAAAGTATTTTAATCTTATCAAGGTTTTTTTATAGTATAGGGAGGCAAACGAACAGTCGAAGCCTTAAGGCGACTATGGACGCCCATAAATATCCACACAACCAGAGTTTATGCAAATACGTTGCCTTCCTTTTCCTTATCCCCCCAATGGGCCACCGGAAACTCAAAACCGCACGAAACGCGACAGCATAACTGTCACTTTACACCGGTATTATGTGAGCCAGAGGTTCCACCCCGGTCGTTCCGGCCTAATTCGGCTGCAAAGCTGCATGGCCCTACCTCTTTACAAATACATGCAGATTTTCTCACGATGTTTTCATACAGTGGTGAGCAAGCGATCATCTTGTGTTCAGGTTCACTTAGAAATGTTTAAAAGTTCATTTCAAGACAATGGCAAACAACAGGGGTCATGATTGAACCCGGATCCTCTGGCTAAAGAAGATAAGTGACGATGGTCCAGTGGGTCCTGTACCTACCAGCCATCAATCTGGATCATGGTCGCTGATAGCGTCATTCCTAGATGATGGCTGATAAGCTAATAAAGTTCAAGAGTGGAGGACGCGTTTATGTAGACGAAGTGCTGTTCAGCCATTAACCACGCGGGAAAACGATCTCCGAGGAGTAGGTCCGTGCTGGATGCGAGTGGCAGGGGATCGGTCATCTTGTCGTTCATTGAGGGCCTAGTTCAGCAGTTTATGATTATGATGATGGTGATGATGATGATGATATCAAAATTTTACAGACAAGTATCTCTTTTCTCGTTTAATAATAACCAAAACCTAGTATTAGAAGTAAGAAAACCTTTATTAACAAAACAATAAGCATTTACAAGCCCAGAGTCATTCCTATTTATGGCCAGTAATATCGTCGTCCTCGAGTGGTCCTCCAACCTACAGATGTCATTGTTATTATTTCGCAAACGCACAACTTAATACTTCTAGCCCCCACACATTAACGGATATTATTTTCCATAGTATCACTAACCGAAATTAAACCTTAAACAACTAAATTAGGGTTCATTTGATACTGTATATGACTTTTTATGCTCAAGGGTTTTGAAGTGTTGGTGAAAGGCAAACAGTAGCTGCCCACCCGTGGTTCGATTTTTAAATATCGAGTGTGAACTGTGTTCTGGTGTGTTCTGTGTACACACGATTAACGAGTCGCCATCATCGATCACGACCATTCTTCTAGTGTTTGTGTTTAGGGATGTGGTGTGGTAGTATCGATTATAATTACATATTTCATATTTTCTTAATTATAAAACTAGTAAGAGGATATTAGGAAAAAAATCTAATACCATACTAGAATTTATAATGAAGAGGAGAGAGTAGAGGCCCCACCGCCACGACGAGGCCTGAACCATGGTGGGGTATCTAGTACTCCCTAAATCATACAAAGGCAATTCATTACGAAGCCTATTTGTATACTTGTGTCATTAAACACGTCGAGTTAACAGAAATATATGCGTGTGCTAATGAATGTCGTTTAAGGAAATGTCAAACATGCTTACATTATTTTTTTAATTGAATACATTAATCAATAATTCCTTGATATGTCACAAATGAATAGCGTTTTTATAAACAAGTCAAGCGTGTGCAATAATAAATATAATAATATTCAAAAAATCTACTTCTTTGAAAATTGTATAACTAATGCTAACGTAATTTAATTTATATTTTGCCTTCAATGTTTAGATAAATCCATTGACACACATTTGAGGCTACAGAGCATATTATCTTACCTAGAAAATAGGTACCTACTGACTTTCATTCAATGTCAGTCAGTCAGTCAAACATAACACTATTTTAATTATAAGTTGAGTCATAAATTTATATTACATTATAATTTGAAAGTAAAATAAACAAGAAATTACTTCCTTTTTATACAATTGCGATTACTAATTAATAATCGTTTTCAATAATTACGAAAGTAATTATAGGTATATAATTGCTACCTTCGAATTTAATTGCATATAATTTTGTCATTATACACAGTATTTAAAAAACACCCCTCTAACATTTCTTATAATCATAATCAATTAATTCTCATTAAAGGGGAATGCGTAAAGTTTTTTTTCCTCCAATGTAATAAATATGCGTTTCAACGACTTACGTTTATGGTATGCGGAGGTATTTCAATAATGTGGAATGTTGATAAAATCAATGGATTAATACATTGACAGGTTACTCTGGCTGTTTGCAGGTGGATAATTATGTTATCGCGCTAATTGAACATTCGTTGATAATTAATAATAACTGATAATTATCAGGTCTACCAAACACTAGAAGGAACGATTCTAAGAAGATTACGAAACAATGCTAGTGTAACTTAAAGCGTATTGTCATAACGAAGCTGTCCCGTTTATCAAGCATTATTTATGCTTATTAAATGTGAAAGGCCATATATTTCCCACTGCACAAGTCTATCCAAAATAAAAGGAGAGGGAAAAGGAAGGCAGTGCATAAACACAACGTATGGTTCGTTGGACGTTTATGGTCGTCGGTAATCACCTCAGATTGCTCGTTTGCATACTGGCATAAAAAATGTGACTTTGGCTATTTAAAAAAAAATATTCAAAATACTTACTGCGCCTTTTAAAAAAAATGATACTGATCTTTGTTGTTCATATTAAAATTGAAATAGTAGTTTACTAAGTTATTCCGCTTTTACATATTAATTATTAACAATTAAGTAATTGCCACCTTTGCAAATTGAGACGGATCGAGAAAGGCAAGTTCAGTAAAGTCCAGCGAAGGGTGGCTATGTCCATATTGACAGACATACATATGCATGAGTAATGCAGCTGGATGTTAAACATATGTTAATGCTCGCCGTTGCATGATTAACATACACATTACATTGTTCATGGAATCAGTAATAAAAATTCAACATTCGCAACGCCTATGACTTATAACTTGCATACCTCTCTACTCAAACAAGGTAAGTTCGCGTATGCGGGTGATTTAAATTTAGCAATATTTTCTGTTAAAGTAAGGTATACAATTTAATGGCAAATTAATTCTACTACGGGTTTTAAAGATAACGCACCAAGAAAAAAAATTAGTTGTCTGTAAAGTCGGTTTACGGACGGTAGTTTGACGTGACTACGTCAAGCATTTCATGCAGTACGAACCGAAGCGCTCTCGCTTTCGGAACGCTACATGACGTCATCTTTTTCGTGCATTCTGACCGTAATATCGAGTTATTAGACGCCTCCTGCAACACCCTTCAAGGTATCAATGGATATCGTGGTCATTAAACGAAAGTCACGTCATTTCCCTTTTACCACCGACAACCAACGAATTTTCTTCTTAGGAGAACAATGATATTTTCAAACTTTACACAAGCAAAACGTTTTAATATAACGACATTATCGATATGATGTGCCCGTCTCTATCGCACTATTGTATGACAATGGCATGCATTTATCCCGTTGCTAAGGTATTTGCTCAGCAGCCTATCACAACACGCTACCGAGACAGTCAAGAAGTGGCTTGCCGTTCAAATACCACGGTGACGTTATAATCAAAATGTTGTATGACAGCAATAAAGCTAATACTCGTACTGTGCCTGAAAGACGTTTTCTTTATAGTTGCTTCAAGTGGTTAAATGATAAATCAAGAAAATGCACCATGTTCGTTTATTTATTGGATTGGCAATCGAGCCAACTGAGTATAACGTCAAATGTCGTCTATGAACATTATACATGAATGAGTTAAACTAAGACTAGTCCAGGTTATTAATTCATCCCCACCATAGTTCAGGCCTCGTCATGTCGGTGGGGCTCAGTAGCCTAGGGACAGCTAACCAGCACTTCGGGCGAAGCGAATTGAGCCGAGGGAGCTCTTTGTGGGGTCTTATAAGAAGAGGATAAAAGAGCAAGAGGCAAGGGATGAGGACGGTAATATCACCTCATCGTACTATCCCGACGCTAGGAGCGGTTGTTCTGTGGTACGGGACAACCCCTCTGTGGAGAGGATGTCCTGAAGGACTGACTAGCCGACGAGATACCCTGTGGCAAATTTGGGCCCCTCACCAAAGGTGGCATTGGTAGCATACGTACCATCTTTCAGGCGCGAGGTTGTTGGGTGCTGGGTTCACCCTTAGCTAATGAGCCCCACCGCCACGACAAGGCTTGAACCCCATAGTGGTGACCAAGACCATCCCGGGATATGTTCGTGTAACGTTTGAGTTGCTTGGACTAGTACCAGGAACTTGTATCTGGTAGTGTGCCCAACCAACTAATGTAAAAGTAACATTCCAAATAAACGCCAAATATTATGAGAAATGCTAATGACTAAAATTATATGTATTCGCAGTGCTGTTGACATTATTTTATTTCGGCTTAGCATCAATTATTCTATTTTTAAATTGAAGCTATCACTGGTCGCTATACACTTAAGCAATATAGCTTAATGACGCATGACAATCTGAGTATAGCTTTATAAACAATTAATTAAACCAACAGAAATAATGAAAACAACAATTACAGCCACAAAAACACTCCTAGTCAATAATCCAGATAGCCGTTAAGCAATAATGAATAATTATATTTCAACAGAATATACATCCGATTATATCGATTTACATCGACCCAATAATCGATCTATGAACTGATTCAATCGACTTTTTATCCGTCAGTCACATGCTTCGATTGTGATCCACCCGGTACATTACCAACTTAATTTTGCCTCTTTATAAGCCCTGTATGTTAATTCAAAACTCTATTACCAAGTAATAAGGATAGTTATTTGCATGTCAATGTATTCGGTACTGTTTGGTTGTTTGTCACGTGCAGCAGTGTCCTGATGGTGATTGATCGACAGCCGATCGATACCAAGCCTTGTGACGGAGCGCTACTGGAAACGATGGAAACATTTTTACATTTTGATCTGTCAACCAATTTATTTTATAAAAACTTGATATAATTAAGGCTGACGGATTTTTCCATAAATAACATTTTAAATAAAAAACCAAAAACCGACTTCAACTAAAAAATTTAAAATAATATTGAAATACTTCAAGGTGAAGTAGAAGTATACTATTTAAAATTGGGTATTTTTGGAGTCGGTGCCAGCCAAAGAGGATATTGATGACTAATGATTAATCACATACACCAAGTATTGAGTAGATATCTGTGAAGGGCATCGATGTTTTGGCTGGTATAAACTTCAAAAACACCCAATTTTAAATAGTATTTTTCTACTTCACCTTAAAGTATTTCAATATTATTTTATATTTTTAGTTGAAGTCGGTTTTTTATTTAAAATTAATTTTATTTTGTACTTTTTAGTTTTAAGTTTATACATAAGTAGGTAATATAGTTTTTATTTTTTTGCAAAATTTTTGGCGTTCCCGATCTGTGTTGGATACTAGTGGTAAGGGACCTGTCGTCTTAGCGTTCATTGAGGGAACCTATGTTCAGCCTGGACGGATGAAAGTTGATGATGATGACCTCACAATACTTTGATACTTTAAAAAGTATCTTATTCAGTGGTTTTTGTTCATATCACATCGAAAAGTAATAAAATGAACAAATCGTCTGGGTATACAAAACCAACCAAATAAGCATTTTGAAAATAACTTAGAAACCGCTGATTAGATGTCGATCAAATTAATATGGGACTAATTCGGAAACATAAGCCTTCAAACAAAACAAGAATCACCAAAATCCATTCTCAAACAACGGAATAATCGTGTAACAAACATACAAAAAAAAAACATACAGACGAATTGATAACCTCCTTCTTTTTTTGAAGTCGGTTAGTAAAATATAATTTTAAAATTACATGCGATTTTTGTTGCACCAGAATGTTCGGAAGATATTGGGGGAAAATATCGTAAAGAATGTAGATAAGCTTAAATGGTGTTAGGAAAATACGAAAATATATTTATTGTATTCTTGAATAAATGACTGCGTTTGTGGAAACAATTATCAGTAATATTTTAATTAAAAATGTTTTAAGTAGTTACTAAACTCGCGGCACGATAAGAAGGCCGTTATAACGTTTGTCGGCTCATGAAGTTTCGTAATTATAATAATCGAATTTAAAGGAGAAAATTGATGTTCTTCATTGTCAATAGTGACGTTCAGTTAATCATAAAATTTATGGAATGTGTAATTTTAGGAAACAAAATTTATTTATTTAATTTCTTCATAAATATAGTCTATGAATGTATTAGGGTCCCGCGAACATTTATTTTTTATTTTCGAAGATTATAACTATTGGGGTACTTGTTTACCACACAACTCGGCATCTCTTTTTCGAATATGAAAATTAAAAATATGAAGTAGTCTTTATACGATCGTCACATAGAAGAATGAATAGGATCGCTGACCAACACAACTACTAGCTTCGGCAAACTCGCATCAATGTTCAATGCAAAACAAAGCAGTTTCGACCTGACGTTGCATCGAAAAGTACAAACTGTGAGCGCACTGCGAGTGTGATATAGTCTTATCACAGTTTATTAAAACTATTTAACCAGGTATTACTTGCAATAAAAACTTACAGATTTGCTTATATTTTTTTCGAGAATTACATTTACATCACTATTCGAATGTGTCAAAACGGCCATCATATCGTGCCGCTACTATAATTAACAAGAGTCCGTGGCAGCAGATTTTCCCGACTCTTTTCTGTCAAGTAAACAAAAAGTCCTTGCTCAAGAACACCGACGATATTTCGTCTAGTTTCGCAACCGTTGCAAGAGTTTTGATCAGTAATTGTGACAATACATTAGCCGCTTTAGCCGCGAGTAAGGACTGTCAGTGTTATCAGCTTAAATATCGTCGGGCCTGTCAAAAGTGTATCATTCGGTGACTGCTACTTTGATATGCACAAGGAGAGACAGCAGAAAATATATAATTTTATTTTATTAAGTTGTAGATTTTCATAATTATTATGTTGCAATAAAATCATCATCATCTTCTTTTTCATCATCATTATCAACCTTTATCCATCCACTACTGAACATTGGCTTCATCTATGAGCTTGGAGACGACCAATTCCGCTCGAAACCGAAGACTGCGCGGAGAGCTGATTGATAGTCACTCAGTGATGAAATGTTCAAGTTTAAATGTTAATTTAGATAGACTTCAATAATTTTTGTTATTGAAAGTCGTGGTTTATAAAGAGAGATCTTTGGGAGATAATATCTATAGTTTTATTGAATTAGTATTCTATTTTTATATTTTATTCTACCGTTCTTACTATGTTGGCATTTAGTACAAAGTGAGTTTTAAGACAAAAGACTGGCTCGTGGTAACACATTTGGTAATGTGTGTAGTCAGTAAATATAGTCAGCAAAGCAGGTGTTATAAGTTACGCAACTTATAACACCTACTTTGCTTACTATATTTACGACTAAGAAACAGATTTCTACTTTAGAAACAATAAGTGCTACAAATTATTAAAAATATCTCCAAAAATAATGTACAATAAAAACGAAGGAATTACAAATATTAAAAAGTTATCGCGAGGAGATGAAAGATGATCAAATATAACATTCAACGAAGCTTTAATCTCATAATGATTTATACTAATCAAAGAATTAAAAGAACATAGAAAGTCAATAATTTCGTTGCTGACGCTCTCAAACGTCAATCCCCGATCAGCTACCGGATAAATCTTACCGTATCACCGCAGCGCCGCCATCATAATGAACTCAATAAGTGACCACTTTTTATCTGCTCATTGCCCAATCATCACGGCACCTATCTCCTACAGACCTTTTGGTGAAAGTCAGTAAAGTCGATCTTAAAACTGTTGCGTCCTTAAATTTATGAATGATAAAAAAAAATATTATCTACAATTAATTCGAAGGCGGGTTCTGAGTTGTGGCAATTATTATTTTTTTGAGTATCGATTGTATTTAGATTATGATTAATGGTGATGAATAAATTATATAAATTGTAGCGTGTTTCATCATCATCAGCATTTGTCTGTCCACTGCGAAATATAGGTCGCCTCAATCATGAACGCCAGGACAACCGATCCCTTGCCACTTCCACGGACCGGCCACTGCGCGGAGATCATCAATCCCTGTGATGAAAGATTAAAGCCGCCTACGTTAATTCCATGGCCAAGATTAGGACCCAGTACCGATACATCTTTACTAGAGATCGTTGTCTTATCTTCTCTCGCATGTTCTGAAATTTTTGTACCTAGGTATCTTGCTAATATTTAATTTTATTGAATTTTAAATAATGCAAATTATACGATAATGTTTGTTCGTTTTTTAAACCAAACATTTTTTTAAAGTGTCCTTAAAAGTAAGGTAGTTTTCTCGTCGTATTATATACAAAATACATTATAAGTATAGATTTATCAAAATATTAAAATTTACAGTGGGTGAAATCGCGGCAAGTAGTGAACTAAATATTGAACATTTAAAACGTTTTTTGTTTAACATACAACAAAAATATATATATGTTGTCGACGAGGCATTCAACTATGAGGATATCAGTCAACGTCGCGCACGGACGGACGGACGGACTTAAAAAGTGACAAGATTTATTTCTTATTCAATTTAAAACTCACGTCGCGGCGAGGGCTGTACGATGCTTTATTGAACTTTCCAAGTTCGGCTTGTTATCTATGACACTTATTAACATAGTAAGCTTACAAGACAAGACAATAATTTACCAGCTTTTTTGCACAATAAAAGCCATCTTCGTCAAACATTTTGGGTTCCGCAAACACATTGTTTATAATAAAAATAAAATATTATATTGACCATTTATGTAAAAAAAAAATTTCCCGTACCGGGAATCGAACCCGAGCCTCCTGGGTGAAAGCCAGGTATCCTAGCCACTAGACCATACGGGAGATGATGTGTTTTTTATTTCTTAGTATAATATTATAAACACGATGGTCTAACTCTAGTGGGTTAGTACGGCCTTGAAATGAGCGTTCTGGATTCGATTCCGACCGGGCATATACGGTGGGTTTTTCGAAATATCTCCGTGCATTACAACATGACAACTTGCTTGCCAGTGTCAGTTGAAGATAAAATTTGTGAGCGAACCTCAATTCCAGCCCCCTGTCTTTCTGTAAGAGTCATTTCCTAGGCTGTGTGCCGCTACGAGCTCGTCTCGGCGCACAGCGTTGACGCGGACGGCGCTAGGGTGTTTTATATGGTTTGACAAGCTTAGTGAATACCAAGCTGAAATCACAGCGCTGTCACAGCGTTACGACAGCGCTGCTCTTCTTACAGAATAGCAGTGCTGGTCAGATTCAAAACTCGAGGAGAGGACCGGTGGAGAGCATCAAGAAAAAAATTAAGAAATAACTGAGAAAGTTAAAAATACTTTAAAAGGTAGAAAGACTAAGATAGAACTTATGATTCTGGTTAGTTCACTTAGATATTTGAGTGGAAGGGGATCGATCATTTTGGTGTCAATTGCTGGAGGCCTATGTTCAGTCCTGAACGGATAAAAGCTGATGATGAATGTGATGAAGATATTTGAAGTGCAACCATCACCATCACCATTAATGCAATGGTAACATTGACACTGATCTATAGTCCCTTCTTTGTGTCTCCGATGAAAAGCTATAAGACTGTTGGTCACTCGCCTTCTACTTGATCTTCCCATTGGTGTAATATTGGCATGAGCTGATGTGCTGGGCCCATATATCACGAGGGAAAATTAACGTTTCAACAAGTACAAAGCATCCGGGAAGTTAATGCAGCAGCTGTCAAAAGACTAGCTCACGGTGACCAACCGTTTTGTGCTTGTGGGAATTTTATTTGTTTTTTTTTTATTTATTTATTTATTAATTCAAGTTATAAATATAAAGTTTATGCATATTAGGAAATATTGCGACAACGTTAAATGACGCCCTCTTTTAAGGAAAGTTTTGATTTTAATTAGAATTTAGTTGTAAATTAATAACATAACTCTTCACCGTTTGTGATATTTGTTCATTACATTCAAGAAGAACAAGTACGTGGTAGGAAATAGCTGTCTAATATAAGTGGTTTATTATGAATGACTATTTTTTTTTTAATTTATCATGAATTTGAGTTTTAGTTTTATAGATTTTATAGTACATAATATAACCAATATACAGATAGATAGACATACATTGCACACATAAGTATCTGTTGATTTAAATGCTTTTTTACTTGTATTTTGATAATTGTTTCAAATTGATTGTTCACTAAAACGTGTTTCAAGTATCCTTTTTAAATGAGACTTAAGATATGACTTTGCCAATTCATTATATATAATCATTTACCTATTATTATTTATTTTTACATATTGTCAAATTATTTAAAAAATAATAGTCTTCTCTTTATCAGAAATGATGTGTCCCGGTTTCGTAAGATATATGGTGATAATACATCAGCAACTTTTTGTCTGTTGTCTGCTACCGCCACCTCGCCGCAGACAGACTTGATCTATTCTCCTCCGGGTCCACATTTTTATCTTACAAAGTGCTCAGATAGACACGGGGAGAACTTTGCGGAAAATTCTTATTCTAGTAGCTTCGAAACGTCTTATGCACCATCAGTGGACGAGACAAGATAGATTTTATGTAACGGTGATAAAGGATAAATTTTAGTTGAAAGACAAAGCTACAAAGGTAAGACAGTGTTACAGAGAGACAGGGTATAAATATACGAAGGTACATTAATCTAAACAGACGTACATTCCTTTGTAAAGGGGGGCAGAGTTGAAATGGCGTGAAAATATGACTAGTTATTTATGTCTAACGTCACTTTTGAAATGAGAATTTTATTTCTTCCACTTAGTCATGTTGAAGAGTCCTGTAAATTTTACGGACATTGGCTTTTATGTAACTGGGACAAACTTACAACTAGACCATCAATCTACTAGTTTTTAGGGTTTCATGTTTAAAATTCATGGTGCCTCAATCTTCAAAGTACCATATTTTACGTTCAAGTATGAATTACGACCGTTGTCGTATGTGTTGTTGACGTCGACCTAAACATTAAAACAATGATAATAATCTAATTGATAAATGATGATTGATGCACTATGACAAATTATATGTATAGCAGGTAAAAAAAGCAACTCTATTTGTACTCATAATAATATTTTATTATATTGATTTACGACTAGTGTAGGTTAAAGGTTCCCATTGTGCACTATGGTGGTTGCAAGTCGATAATTATAAGAGTGTAAAAGATACGGGGGTTGAAAGATGTTAACTTTGTAAATGTGACACTATTTTTGATCTAAAATGGTCTGGATTGTTCAGGAAACTTCTGGAGTGTTCTAAAAAGCTTGAAATGTTCTGATCGATCGAGAATATTCTAGAAAATTCTAGAATGATCTAGAAAACTCTACAATGATCTGGGAAGTTCTAACATAATATGGGAGGCTCTAAAATCTACGTTTAGATTCTGATCGAAAGAAGAGAGTAGATGTCCTAGAAAATTCTAAAATGATCTGGGAAGTTCTAAAATCTACGTTAAGATTCTGGTTGAATGAAAGTGATTTAGAAAATTCTAAAATGATCTAGAATAACTTCGAGCAAACTGGAAAGCTTTAAAATGTAAATCAATATTCCTATCGGTCGAAAATATGCTGAGTGTTTTAGTAACTTTTTAAACATCCCAAAAAATTAGTAGTACTATTAAAAATGACCCAGCGAAGTGGGTGTACATAGCTAGTTTAAAATATAAATGTATATTCATATATGTAATTTGTTTTTGTATATTTTTAAGGATTATAGTTTTAGATTATTTATTATTATTAGATTATTATTTTTTATGATATTGTGTAATTAGTTTATGAAACTGTAGTAAGTTATTATGTAAATATAGTTTCATTAATTGTTTTCTTTTTTATGTTAGTCGGAAAGTCAAACATGCGGACGAGCCACATGATGTTGGTTAGCGTCGCCCATCAACACAAACCTGAGACTAGCTCTTTCTCATTCATGTGTTGCCCATCCTGAATAATAACATGTTGAGTATCTGTACCAGTAAGGACACAGTCCTTGCATTCTCTCAACACAGCAAAGCTGAGAGAAATAAGCAAGGTAGCACGTATGCACTTTTTGTTCTGAGAGAATGGGTGTTTGTTTTCACAATAATGTATGTGAGTAAAATACTTTATTCATAGATTTGCTAAATTAAATCATCCAATTTCAACAATTCCAATCTGATTATACTGATAATAAATTTCATTTATATAATTAGGATAGGCGGCTAATTAATGCAAATAGACTACAGACTGATTTAGAACCAGCAGCTGCCACCTGTCACATTACTCCCGAACTTAAAAGCCAATATAACGTAACTTTAATATTTACTTTTGCCTATGATCGAACGCATATAATTAATATTTAAGCCAATGAATAGAATCTGTTAAAGATAATATTAGAACGTTCTCGATCCAAAGATGCACTTAACTCCGATGAAAACAACCATTTCACCCTTCAACCGGATCAACGTAGAGGTTTATGACGTCATTACATTCGCACCCAGCTCTAAGCTGCAGCACTTTTTCGCGAAATTTATTTGACAATTATTAAGGTGTCCGCATTAAGGGTGGCATTAAAGCGCTCGTTCTACGGAAATTCATGTTTTTCTTGGGATCTTTTCGGCCATAAGTCAGAGTAAAGGCCGGCACGTGCGAACTATTAGCTTCCCGACGGCGGATTAGAAAATAATTCAGCGCTCTGAATGTTATTATGGAGCGGAGTTGGATTTATTTTATTGCTCCGTAAGATATATGCTGGTCTTTCGGCTTTATCCTCTCTTCCGCAGTTTGTTTATTGAGCGCCGGAGATAAACGCGCGGAGCAAATTTTATAGCCGCCGAAGACACTAATGTGTTTACACTTCCTTTGTTTTGTGGGACAAATTATTTTTACCCGATTGGTTTCACTTAGGTGGAACTTTGTGTTTTAGGTGGATTTTTTGGAAAACAATATTGGAAAATATTGGAAAAATGGCGAATATCGACGCGTATAATGACCATAGCCGTCTACTATCACCCGCAACTCCAAAAAATATCAGTTACTACGTTAGTTTGAAAAATGAGTAGCTACTCTTTTTAAAGTGAATGATATGAATTCGAATAGTTAAGACACGTACTAAGACATAATTTTTATTATTCATCAAGAGGGATATAATTAGATAAGTCAGAAATATCTCCATTGTTTCTATATTAGCTTCTTTTAAGACGATTCAATCGTCACAAATTCTATTATCCATTCCAATAGACCTGTCGTGGCAACCCTATTGCCGTTCTGCGTAAATCTCCTTTATGCCCTGTACGTTGTAATTATTGTGTTTCGCTTGAGCAACCGCCCTAGATGTTATTGAATGTTCCTATAAAATATTATTGATCGCCTCATAAAATATGCTTTATGTTGCCATTTTTTACCCGGATATTTACGGCTGCTCGTAATGCCGCGTTATTTCTGCTATTCTGTTTTATCTCATTATTCGCATGCTGTTGAGATATCGCTGTAGCATTATCTGATGAAATTATTGTATTTGAAAGCTGTGTAACTAGTACTATAATTTTGATATTACCAAGAATTGGATTTTAGTTTATATAAAACTTAATTTTTGTTGTTTAAAGTAAAAGGAATTAACCAAAACCGACTGTTAGTTGATTAGATAGGGTTGCTCAACTGGTAATTTGAATTAATAATCTTATTATTGGTCTGTTGAAAGCGAGGCAAATTTTAATTAACGCTTCACCAATTTTATCTCATTTAAGGGTAACTTGAATATGTAAAGAAATCATCAAACTTTATGATAAGAAAGATATGCAATGATGATGATATCGTTATTATCTTTAGGAGCTTTCTATTGGACTTTGTGACCTCTTCCCTGGATTAACTTAAGGAATTTACACTAAACATAATATTATTTCCTGCTGAGTCCCATATCGCCACAACGAAGCTGTGTTGTATCAACTAAATCAAATTACGCTCGTAACTTTAGTAAACATTTTTCACTTGCATTTCTGTGTCTGGCAGCTCTTATTTTTCCACTGCAGCCATATTGCAGCCACAGGCAATATTTTGCGTTGCCACATTAGTGGCTGTAATTGCTTACCAGGTGATCGTAAATAATGCCAGAAACGTAAGTAATGTGACGTTCTTTTCTTTGTATGCACTATGTCCAGAAAATTCTGGAAACTGTTATTGGTAAATATTAGAGCAAAATAGAGAATAAGTACTTACAAACATATTAAATAAGAAGTTACTATTAATTTTATTCAAGATGCCTATAATATGTATCAATAAGTAAACGCGAAGTAAATTAGAAAATCTAATACAACGAGCACAATATGCTATTACTTATAAGAGCGTTATTAAAAACTAAACTTCAACTCTTGAGCAATCACAGTACAAGTTTATCAACACGTTGTTGCAACAAATGAGCGCTTTAAGCGATTTATTGAAGCGATAAGCGTTAAGTGCAGCGCGCAAATATTTCGACGGCGTCTTCTTCGCGTTAGTTAGCGCTACTTAGATTCCCTTGCGTTGCACTCGCGTGACGTTTGTTTGTGTGTGCTACAGCTTACAAGAGGTTGCGACTTAATAAAACCCGCAAGAATGCTAGAAACATTAGATAACCTAGAGTCTAGACTGATGTTGGTAAACATGAAAAATTGGAGGGTATTGTTTATTAATCTCTGAAATTTTCAGCAATCGCATAAACATCATTTTAGCTTAGGAAATTATTATAGCCTCTTCCGGAAAAGATATTTTTGAAATAATCGAGTGACTCTATTAGTTTAGATATAAAACAATCACACTATCTTATAAATCGTTGGTATGTTTCAATATTTAAGATTAATTCATAAATACATGTAGAATCATTATTTTAAAAAATCGTAGTCATTTTACTAAACTGTACTTACATTACATAATCATCATCATCACTATTATCATCAGCCTTTATCTATGATCAATCCCTTCCTTGCCACTCGTATCCAACACGGACCGGCCACTGCTCGGTCATAGTCGCTCCACCTGGTCAATGGCCGAATAACCCTTCGCCTATCTAAGCGCGGCCTCCACTCTTGAATCTTATAGGCCCGTCGACCTGCATGCATATAAACAAAGCATCACAAAATCACTTGCATCACGACTTCATGTCGAACTTCATGACTTGTACCACGCAACAGGGAGCTGTCAGTCTTTAACTAGGTTGTCTAAAATTTACGTTCCGCGTTATTTGACTAGCATACCTCCTTCACTTTAACATACAGCTTTCTAAGCTCACTACAAAGTAATTTATTGCACAAATTCTTTAATGCAATTGCTTGTTAAAAGGAAAATGTTTACTTCATTTCGGAACTATACGAAATCTCTTGATTTTTCTATTGGTTGCGTTCTATACGTATAAATTATATAATCAATATTTTAACAGCACTGTTTTATAAAGTCCAACTATACAATATCACCAATATCAACTATCACCAGTAAAATTAACAACTTGAACTCTATTTCTTAGATTCAATTAATCATAATATTCTTCTCTTCAAATTTGACACTACTACACTTGATGGTGCAGAATTGTTATGAAAACTTTATAATTTATAATTTGTATTTTTTATATATATCTATATAAGGAAAATATTAAATTTCGGAAATCTATTCTACTCAAAGCAAGTAATATTACGATGGCTAAGTCTGAAATATGAAAATGGTGTGACATTTAAAATAGTACAAGCCACTATCGCATCCGGGGCTCTAGTTTTATTTAAACATATTTAATTTTATTTCCAATATTCTCGTCTTTATCGATAAAACACTATTCTTCTAATCACATTGCCTTTATGCATTATTATTTACAATCTTAATACAACCTCTTAAGGTTTACTTCACTTGTAACCTAGTTCAAGAAGGTTCGTAACGTTACATCTGAACATGATCGCAAATTGGAAGCCAGCGACAATAAACGCTTGGTTCGTTTTGAATTCAAATAGTGTTGCTATCTTCCTACTTGGAATCAGATATCAGATTTGCGATAAAATTGAAATCGTTAGAATTGAAACTGAACCAATCCTTTCTAGGGATTTTAAATTAACAAAACGGTGAGATTGTAGATGTCGATAAGGACGCGTCAGTAATATTGTCGATATAATGTTGTGAATTATTTAGAATTCTAAATGCAACCTTTGAATCTGTTTGGGAAAAGTTTCTCACTTTTAGTATAATAGCTAATTTTTACTTTTATTGTAATAGTTATTGAGGCATTATTTTATTGTTCGACATCCATACAAAACAAACAATTACACGCTTTCTATTAGCTTAGCCGGTATTTGTGTATGTATCAAGTGGCAAGTCTGACTGTTTTTCAATCCAACTAACATAAAAAGGCATTTAAATATGAAACTATACCTCTATAATAGAGGTTAGTTGGATTGAAAAACAGTCAGACTTGCCACTTGATACATACACAAATACCGGCTAAGCTAATAGAAAGCGTGTAATTGTTTGTTTTGTATGGATGTCGAACAATAAAATAATGCCTCAATAACTATTACAATAAAAGTAAAAATTAGCCTAAAGTTAGCCTTGCTTTGCTTACTGTGAAGTCACCCTTGTGTAATCAGCTCTAAATTAATGACACATAATATTTTTTTTTTCGAATTGGCTAGGCTTTTACTTATTTATTTTAGGCAAGTGTGAATAAATGTATGCAACTAGTATGTATTTATAAAAATTGTGAAACTATATTTTAAAAAGAGCAACCCTACAGAGTTTCTTGCTAGATTCTTCTCTGAGGAAAACTGCTACTTTTGCGAATCTAACCTTAGCTTATAAAAAATATGTATTAACATATTACAAGTGCTATGTAATTTGCCTTCGAAATAAATATTATTTGATTTGACTTGAATAATTTCGGTTTATTAGCCTTTAAGCTAAATCAGAACAGTAAGTAAGTAGATGGTTCACATAAAAATAAACACACATGTTATACATAATATGATAAATAATTAAATATTATGTTAAATCGTACACGCCAAAAGTTTCAACCTAAACCCCTAAGTGCCAAAGACACGCATGATGCACCATCAATGTCATACAAATTATTTTGCACTTCAAATGTTCAGACGACACATGAATTCCTAATCACACGTCCATCGAGACAGGTACAAGGAATGATACATGAAAGGCATAACATATTATAAATACACGGAAACCCAAGTGCGAGCTTCCTGGCATGTCTCGCATGACTCATGTCATGGACGTGTGAATTGGGCTTTTAACTCCATATGCAATCATGTACAATCAGCAACATAAATTACGACTCAAAACCTTTAGCTCACGTACAGCTAGCAATAAAACTTGATAGTGATTTTGACTGGAATAAAACTTGAGTAGACTGCGCTTTTAGAAATGTCAATGAACAAAATACTAATCATAGACCATAAAATAGGCATTGAAAGGTATATTTGCCACTATATTCGGTGGGAGAGATGTGTTGTACCGCGCTCCCAGTTTCATATTATGTGCCCCCATATAGCTTGCTTCTCTATTAAAACAGCTTTGCTCTGTTTCGGAGCGAGAGAAGGATGCAGTGTAATTAGTGGTTAAAAAAAATACTACCTTACTTCTTTATTTGGTGAAGCGTTTGATTGGCAGTGCTAGGCTAGGGATGGCATGCCTGAGCCTATCAACCAAGCATCAGGTGGAACTAATAACCCCGCTTTCTAGGGGTAGTATAATCGCGCGTGAGCCAATGATATTTATTTACCATCAGCTAGATCAATATCCTACTAACAGTACTCAACCTCGCGATGTAGGGCTAATTCGATTAGGGGCCATTTCAAAGCGATGTCAGAACGTCACTTCGAAAAGGCACTTCTCCACCCGAACCCACTCGTCGTGAGTGCGGCAAACTACACCCCCGATAGCTTAGCACCTAATAAGTCTAGGTTACCTAAGAATGTCATAACCGATCCTGTTGATAAAATCACAGAACTGTTAAAGCGCGACGCTGAAGCGCGACGTAAGCTACAACACACACTCAGACATAACACAGCCGGTGTTAGGCACACATTCACACCGCATGGGCCCCGGGGTCGTATGCGACGTCGAACCCTACACTCCGTTGACCAGTTGATCCGGATCAACCGCGACAGCATAGGCTCAGATCAGCTACGAGTCGACACCAATATAGACCGTGTAATCACCGATAGCACTCTGCTATCGGCAGCTTGCTCGGGTCCCGCGCTTGACCCGCCTCCCCCGCTACCGGGGGAGGGGAGGGCCGGCCCTCACGATAGGTTTCTAACGTCACCCGTTCCAAACCAGTCGACCGTAGCTGACCAAGTTAGGTACAAACCCGACGCCATGAACATGGCGGGGGGCAACCCCCCAAATTTTTAACGTCATAGGATGATCCAACCGGATCACCCCATTTCCGATGACGCATAACGGTCACTAGGACCATTAGCATAGATCCAACCGAAAAAAAAAAAAAAAAAAAAAAGATGTAGGGCTAGTAATGCAGAGTATTCACGGTATTGTGTTATGGCAGCCATAATCCGGCTAAACCAGATACATGGTCGTTTGGGACCGGCAAAGCGCAGGATTAAACGGATGCCCCAATAAAATTTACATACAAACGGAATTTCGCGCGACATATTTCCAGTGACCCGGTTCTAACAAAGTTTTCTAAGACGGAAAATATTCATATGCAACAGTTTCTTACAGATTGTAATTTACAATGTAGGTACATACTTATTATGTGAGACCTTGTCGCCACCACAGGTGACGCAGATGGCACCAATTTTTGCATCATACTTAATACATTGCTTCTTATGTTCGACGCTAATAGAAGTATCGTATCACAAAAATAAATGTATTACGCAATGAACAATAATTTATTTCTTGCTCTAGCCCGGCCACTGGCGACACGCGTTACGATAGATCACCGTCTAATATACTATTTCTATTACCTTATTATTTAGATTTCTATGGTCACATCTATATTGTCTACAGAAGGAAAATCTAGTACTAATCCGTTTTTATTTGCTTCTATTACCTAAAAAAGCGCCCGTGACTATTTATTTGTTTAATTCTTGGTTAGCTTAAACAACACGTTTAAGTTTGTATCTTTAAATATTGTGTCTGGACTCCCAGTCTCTGCGTCTTAAGAGAAGAATCTCTATTTATCCTATTAGTAATAGCTTTACTGAGGTATAAGACTTATGGCAAGTTAGATGACTACACATAAGTTATCTAAAGTAGACTGAAGAGCTTCTTACAGTACGAAGTCATTACCATGACCATAGTTGCGTGTAAAAGCTCAATAAACCGCGATAACATAAAAGGTGTTTCTGTATATTATGTACTACGGAACCCATCTCCCTCTACCTCCCTCTCTATACATACCCAGATGTACACGACATACAGAGCCACCCAAACATAACACTCTTATATTTCTAACCCGACAAAAGATAACAGTCACGAATCCTCAATCTGTGTTTTCCGCCATCTTCCCGAAACCGGGCCAAATGTCCCGGCTAATATCATCCCCTGTAATTCCCGTGATTCCCGGTCGGGATGAGACCGCTCCCAAATTGTACCGCAATGACATCCGGGTCGCGTTATCGTTCCCGTTTTAGTGGTGCGGCGCTAAATGTTTTATTAAACACGTATTGTGTTTTAGGGAATTTGTTGCCAGGAATATTTGATACTGATTATAAAGCACCACTTCATCACCTAGTGATGAAGTGGTGTTTTATGTTAGTTGTATTAGTAAATTGACAGGCGAACTACCTGATTTATTACTGATGATTAATTTTAGTAATGATCAACGTCGCCCGTCAAACGCATTCACCTGGGTGTAGGTAAGACATTTCTGAGATGTAAAAATAATTAGTATGTTAAATTGTGTTAAGGCATCTTTTTTTCAGAGTACCAACTATAATACAATATTTAATATTAAAAAATAACTCATTAACAAATTTATGAATAAATAAATGGAACTAAAGAAATGTAGTACTCGTGTTATCTCTCTTCTCACTCCTCAGAAGGATAGGAAATAACGAGAACTTGGAACAATTAACTAAATATAATCAGAGTTATAGAAACCTTAACATCGTCTGCAGCTAACAGCTAAATAAAATTTTTATTAAAATAAAGCAAAAGAAACTTAGTAACATACGACGTGAGTTTAAATTAGCAAAATTTATTCAGTCGATAATTATTCATTCACTAACATTCAGGAAATTCTAACAAATCAAAAATATATCACGTCAATTTTCCTTATGGAACAAAATGTCGTGGAGCTTCGGAAGATTTACTGCTTTAATAGTTGGCAATATGGCAGTGGTCAGGCGATTTATCGGGGATAGACGACTAAATTAAAGGCTTTACTCTGTAATAAAAGCATTTACCGCAGTTCAAGGGATTTTTGGATTATATTTTATTTGATATCTGTTTAGTTGGTTCATAAATATGTAATGATTGAAAATAAATGAGGTGGTTTTTCTGCCCTTGAACCTATAATGGCTGTGAAAAATATTCAATTACTGTATGCTAAAATGTACTCTTCAGAACATTTTAAGAATATCGATAACTATGTTGCCAGGAAAGTAACCAATAGCTCCGAGGTTGCGTGTTCTCTTAATACCTCAACTAAATTATTTCATGATGCGTCGCTTGGCCAGAGCAGCGACAATCGACAGGGAATCAATACGAAGACACTCCATGTATTCCTCTGATAACACCAATACGACCACGATCTCTCCGACAGGAGTGGACGACTAAGAAGAGATGAATAGAGAACACTAGTTATTTGAGTAGAGAAAAGCCTACCGGTTAACATGGTCTAACATGGTCAACTAGCATCACAAGCCACACAACATCCTTCTACCACAATCGTGCGTGACGGCTGCAGTGACGAAAGAGAAAGAGAACAACCAGCACTCGTTGCTTATCCTAGCCACATAAGACTGAGACCGATCTCAGGTAATCAGGAGCGATATTAGATGTTCAACTATTCGAATTCATATTGCCAAAATACTGAAAAGAATGCATAAAGGAACCAAATTAATTAAGAAATCTCTATCCTACAAACAAAAGCATGCAATATACAATTCGAAGATCTTAACACAAAACGTGTTCAGCAAAACCAAAGACACCCTGCAAACAGCACTCCGCACAATTAAGACCCGCTTGTACCACGACACTATTACCCTCCCACCGCACCTGTCACTTTGAATCAATTAACGGCCTCCCTGTCCCTCTCACTCCTGGGCTGGAGGAATGAGGTCGTCTCTCTCCCTCGCCGTAATCTGCCTCCTTGCGGTGACCCTAGCCAGTTAACACGTTGGCCATTGTTTCGCAGATTACAGACTTGGGATAAAGTCGGCTTTAGTACATTTGTCTTGGATTCCGTGTTTCCTTAAACTTTAGCTGGATTTATGGTGTATTATGTGAATTTAATATCACTGGTTTTTAATTTATAAGAGTATTACAATGTGCGGTTCTATATACTTAGTTAAATAATGTTTCTTGAACTAATACGAGATGAATAATCTCAATAATTGACATGTATATTTTTTTGACATAATATTATCCTTTCTGATCCATTGATTGGAGAATTTAAAAAGGTTACAAGAGACTTATTAATTGTATTATGCATACAATGAATGCAATTTCATCAATTTCCTACATAACATAACTTTTTCTGGTTCTTCTGACTGGCCTGATGTTCTAGTTTCGACAATCCGATATTGACTTGGTTGAGGGTGCAGTGCAGCCAGAACACCTAAACAACGAGCTCGCGTAGCTCCGGAAATCTGAATAGTGACCTCATAAAACTCAGCTTTCGAAGGTTGCAAATATCCAACAGCTATAAACCATACATATTATTTTCTACTTTTATTTTCGACACTTGTCTAGTATCTACTCAAGTATTACTTAAATCTACGAAAACAAATATTAAGATTATATTGCCTTCTTATGAAGAGACTCTTATCTAGCAACGGACACAGTTTAATGATGTCACCACTCACCAGACATCTCAAGTACACAACATTCATTTTATTCGGTCGTGTAATAAATTCAAACAAAAATGAAGCATAATTTTTGACATGGTTTCTACTGAATAATAAATAAATCTGTTTTCCCTCCATGAATTAATCATAGAGCTGTCAGCAACGGAGTGTCATCGGGCGGGAGGCGTACGGTGTGCAAAACAGGTGGAGACGCGTCTTACAGCGTGTGTATATGTTGACTGTACATTAAATATGCACGAACAATATATGGTAAGGCGCTAAGTAGTTTTCGTATAGGTTTATTTATATTTATTAACACTAGCATTAGTGGTAAAATTGTAAATCAAAGTAAACAGCAACAAGAAGATACCTACAGCTTTTTTATGTCATAAGGAGGCAGCCAAGCAGTCGAAGCCTTATGGTGATGCAGATGCGTTGCCCTCCTTTTCCCTTTATTCTATACATAACGCTACAGCATAGCTGCCACTTTGCGCCGATATTGAGTGAGAAGTACCTATCCAATTTGGCTCCAAGCAGCATGGCACTCCTCTTATAAAATGTTGTAGTCTGTTTACTACAAAAATATGATTTGACTTAAATTAAAGATCAATTGAAAAATAATACATTAATTTATATACATATTATTATCTTGTAAGTTTTATGTGAGAATAGAGTTACTTCATGTTAAAGTATCAACTATCAAGTCAAATATCAAGGTCAATACTTATTTGTGACCTAGTCAGAAACGCTTGACGAAACACCAACCCAAATACAATTGCCTGTGTTGCAAATCTGTCTTTCCTATCTCTCAAAAGAAATAAGCAATACGTATAAATATATAAGAACGGAAGCAAACATCGTAACTAACACGTTCTAAGATCGATATCAAGCCATCAGTTATGAGAGAGCTGCGACCTGTCACCGGGATAGCTCGTAGCCCTGTTATAAAGTATCCCCCCACTAGATAACAGGTTTGTACTAGACTGTCTCTCCACGCTTTTACTTGTGGAATATAAATTAATCTACTTAGTCTTAGTCATGAACTTGTCATGTCTGTTATACTGATGCACTATCAAAGTTGGAAAATCTAATATTCTCAATGTGAAAGTCTACAAGATGTCTTGTGTGTGCTTCTCGATGAATGTAGCACTAATCACCATGAAATATGAAATATAATACTTATCACACTGATAATAGGCTTCTATTTTAAAATTCACAATATATTTTGATTATATTCTCATATAATTACAAGTGTATCGTTTAATACAGACAAAGCCGAACACAACAGGTAGTATCAATACAAACACTGTCGACGGGTATCTCCGCTCAACTGGAGCACCCTGTAATTACCTCCGTCATACATAATGTATGCGATGACTACAATTTTAAGCCAATAAATAACACCCCGCGTAACGCACACGAAAATATGGTGACGCATTTATTATACAGCGCGGCTTAATGGCAAAACTGACGAGGAATTATATAGAGATGCTTGATGTAGTGTCTTACCAACTGATTAGTGGCCGACCAACACTTCATCTACCTAAACGCTATTAATTTCACGGATTAGTATGAACTAATTCATTCAGCTAGCCCAAGCGAGTAAACCATGGGTCGCCTATATTGAGACGTAAGTTCTCTTCCTGAAATGGCGCATGAAATTGAAAAATGGAACTGTTCATGCAACCGTTCTTACCAACACATAACAAACTGCTTCAAGGAAAAAGCTAGATGCTTTAAGTTAAATGGTACACATGACAACAAGCTTGTGGTATACTGAATACAGCCTAATGATACTGCTACATACACACAGACAGGCTGTTTAAGACAGAATATTATAACTTCCTGATTCGGTCTTAAAGACGGACTAGTTAATATGTCATTTATTTTAGCGTTCAGTTATGTGCCTCTAAACACTTTTTACCAAGTATTTTACTTTTTACTGCCTTTTTTACTTATTAACTAATATTTTTTTTTTTTTGTTTATGGGCATTAATGCTGTCTATGGGATTTTATCTCAAAAAATGATATCGTAATTATTCACGATATATATCTATATCATAAGATAGACCCTGTGAACTAAAATATAAAACTTAAATAACAGCTCTATATGATTCCCCTTTAAAATTAGACCGCTTATACCCAACAATGTTATCACCCCTCCTCGGGCCTTGTTTGTGAAATAATGGATTCATTCCATATTCATTTACATCCTTAATAAGATCGGCGTGACACTGCCTCTGTCGCCAAATTACCCTGTCAAATATAATCACGTTGAGATCTTCTACTAAAAGTCGGGTAATTCTGTTAGAGTTAGAAAGAGATGAACGTACGTTTTATGTTGCGTTTTATAATAACAGTAATCCGATGTTTTATGAGAAATATGATTTGAGATTTTCTTCCAGTGATATGTATAGCTTGTGAGGTGTATTGAGTACAAATAAATATTTAATTTATATATGCAGTTTTTATGTTTATTAGTGCTGTATCTGATTTTTCTATACTTTATACTAGCACAATGTTAGTAAACTGGTTAAAAGTTTGCTCTAAATTTTTAAAAGAAAAAAATTATCGAATTCAGAAAATTAGCATGAAAATCACATTACAGGTGAAAAATATTAATATTCATATCATCATATTTTTATTGGATCACAGACGTACAAGCTTATTAATTTTGGTATATCGACAATTATTTCGAATTACCTATAAAAATTGGAAGCATTATTGCGTCTTTCTTTAAAGGTAACTACTTTGTCAATATAGACATAATATTATAAGCATGCAATATTTTATGTACGAATAACAATTCGAATAACAACATCGATAAAATTAACTTAATCGTGCTCTGCTATTCTATCGATATTTTTAAACGATACATGCGATAAAGTAAATCATTTGTAAAAATAAAGTTAATCAAACATAATTGATTTTTACCCCCCAAGTGAAATGATAACGTCAGTAACAACAGATGGCCGGCCAGTTTATCATCTGCTGGCGAAAACATCGATTGAAATTAATCGAGCGTGCGAATTTATTGCGCCGATGTTTCGAATCGATATATAAATTAGATTTCATTGTGATTTACAACTGGGAGATTATTTTTAGAGGCCAGTGTAATTCACGGCTAGCTATTGTTCAGATTACGTAACTATTGCAGTCTTAGCTGTTGGTAATGAATAAATGCTGGTTAAAGATGTTTGCGATTTATTAAAAAGTTATAAGTATCACATTTGAAACTTGTATGTTATTATCGCGCTAAAGGGACGTAAAATATTTTTATTACCAACTTTACACTTTTTTTTCGAAAGGTCTAGACCTGCTGGCCTGGTTAGGCCTGCTGGCCTTTAAGCTCAATCGGTAAGTAAGTGAGCAGATGGCTCACCTGGAAATTAACTTTACACTTATCGGACATCAAAATGATTCTACTAATAATGCCTAACGGTTCCGAAGCTAACCAACTGAAGTGGAACCACCGAAACAAATTCAGGATGCCTAAACTTTTAGTGTTTGAACTCGTAAAAAAATAGAATGAGTATCCATGGCTCCGTTGTCAGTTTGTCACTCCGTTCTGTAGGAGTTCTAATTTTTTGCCTATCTATTTTTGAAAAACTTCGTTTCTAGATCGTATAGTACAAAACTCATATTAAGCAAATCCAATTTGTACTTGTCTCTTTTTAACGAAAACAGAATTACTGGCAGAGCAGCTGCCTGTCTCTAAGGATACTTCATGTGCCCGTTTGAAACAGAGTAAACATAAAAAATACCTCGTGACAAAACAACCGCTATTTCTAAAACGCATAAATGTACCAAACAATTATGTGTGATTAATTAAAAATATTCGATTAATATTAGTAACAGCTACTCGTACCGTCTATTACGCTCATAAATTACCGTCGCATGTCAGCGTAATATTAATAACAACCTATTATAATAATGTCCCATTTTTCAACTTTAATTGACTACATATCACTATTCACTCGAAAAGGGTGCCCGCAGCCGAAATAAAGGATGTATTTCATTTTATTAGCATAGATATGGCTGTGAAGAGGGCGGTAAGTGCATTTATACGTAAAAATACGAGGGGCCCGAACTGTTATGAGCGCACTTTGTCATCGGTAGCGGTTTTATATTCGCTGTGGTCATTTCAGCGCTTATCTGGTAGTGTGGCCATGAAAATGTATTTTATATTATCGTAAATATCATATGACCAAGATTATGGTAAGCATTTTTACGGTTTTTTGGGCATTTTATCGTAATAAAAATCGGTGTGTAAATGATGCGTTATTATAAAAAATGTTATCTATGTCAGATTGTCTTCAAGGGTCAAATGTGGGTAGTTACTGTGACCTCGTAAGTATATAGGTTTTTTTTTACAAATATTCTCTTCACCGTTTCTTCTTTTACTCGTTCTTTTAACCTGGTTTAACGAGATAACAGGTGGTTAGTTAATTTAATATAAAGCTCTATTTAAGAGACAGTTGGTACAATATCGCCTCTGTGATATCGCCTATATTATACAGGGTGTGTATTGAACGCTTTGAAAAACGAAGAGGTATGATAGTGTAGGCGTGGCCTGATACGATAAAAGTGAAAAAAATGCAAAATATTTTTTTCTTTTTGTGTGTCTTTTTAACTTTTTTTGTGTATAATCCGGATTGATAAACACAAAGATACAGACATTCGATGATAGTGCTTTAAAACAATCGTTTTTTGAATAAAACAGAAATATAACATTGACGCAAAGCCACGTCGCGCGAGTTGTACAAACTCCCGCACTGCGCGCGACTCGCGGTCAGCGTAAGTTCATAGCGTGTATGCATACATCGCGGACATGCAAAATACATAAATGATAAAATTAAAAAAAAACGTTTCTGAGATAAATGGTTATATATGCATTATATAGTATACAAATATTACATTATCAGGCTTCAATCTTTCAAAGCGTTCAAAATACAGCCGGTATGTAGGTATTTACGTTTAATATACCGTTAATTTTATTCAGTTTTTATATACACATTTTACACACATTATATTTTTATAATCCTGTAACGAAATATTATACACAAATTGAATTAATGATTGTACTCGACAAATGTTATTATCCGAAGCCCTGACCGTTATCGCGGTACAAATCAGCACCCGTCAAACATACAAACAATACGGCGGCCATTCCGCCATTCGTTACGCGAACTAGTGTAACCATACATCACAGAACACCGGACGAGTCCTGTCACAGCGACACAATCATTTTTCATTACTCACGATTCATTAACATGTGGGGGGACGGCCAATTATGTCCGCTCCATCCATCACGTCACCCCACCATTTCATATTTAATGTGGCGATGAAAATTAGAAATTAGGTTATTTCCTAACTGTAAAGATGAATAGCCAAAAAAATGAAGTATGTCGTGTCATCTGGAAACGTTACTAAAATAGTGATATCCATTAAATGTAACATCTGTTTTCATCAATCTGTGGACGAGCTATAATATATGCACATGTGCTGTGTGATTGTGGTGACAGCTTCAAACTATTTACAGGAGTTAAGAGGTTGACGCTGGCTCACGCGTCCTGGCCTGTGTGGAGGTGCTGCTGTGGTGGCTGGTCGTGTTATGCGGTTTCTACCTAGCTGAGTTTCTTTTTTTTCTTTTTTTATTAACATCCTCTGATTTGTTTTGGATACTGCGGGCTCTAAATATATTTATTTATTTTATCTTAGGCTAGTGTGTATAAGACTAGTAATAAATGTATGTGATTAAGTATTTTTATAAAAATTGTATACTATATTTTGAAAGGAGCAACCCAACAGAGTTTCTTGCTGAATTCTTATTATATTATACTATACTACAATAGTCGTATGTATTGTTTGTATTTTTTTTGTAAAAGAATATTTGAAAAGACTAGTTCCACTGAGTTTGTTTCGCCGGTTCTTCTCAGTGGACTTGCTTTGGAACCGGTGGTAGACTCATTTGACGTTCAAAAAGATACTTTGATGCTACTATTTTGAATAAAATTTTTGACTTTGACTTTGACTCTTATATTCGTACATATGTATGCCGTGTAGTATATTTGCTCCACTGCGTTTATTACGGTTGGGTTATTGCGGACAGATGTCCATTTACCCACAGTACGGTACAGAGAACATTATTTGCATTTTAGTAGCAACATCTATCGACAAATAAACCTTTGCTATTAATTAAGATGTAAACGGACCCTTGTTCCCATTCCAACTCGTTAAGTTCGCCGATTTTATGATAGCCATTATTAATTAACGATCCCGTGATAGTCTGACGGATATTTATACGACACGTTTAACACATGTCCATATAACTATCGTATAGATTTACGACTGTCTTAATCTCTTACAAGTTATATTGTTTTGCTATAAGAAAGAAAGAAAGTAAAATATTTACAAGTACTGTAACATATATGAAGACCGTATAATTGAAAAGTAACTTAAGACTTTTACACCTTACAATATACTTTGTCACACCATCACAGCAATGGTGTGACCCTAATTTAAAAGTATAACTTCAAATTCAAAATCTTTTTTTTTTTAATTCAAAATAGTACCATTAAAGTATCTCTATGTGCGTCAATTGAGTCTACCACTGGTTCCAAAGCAAGCCCACTGAGAAGAGCCGGTGAAACAAACTCAGTGGAACTAATATTTTTTTAAATATTCTATTACAAATTTACATGAAATACTACTAGCAACTAATATCAGTGATACCCATTATCCATTAAAAATTAAATGAAATACATTTTCGTCAGTAGACGTCTATATTTGTATTTTTTAATTATTTTGACTTTCTAAATAAAAAATATTCATATTCCGTTTAGTGAAACCAAAAAAGTCTATAATTATCTTGTTATACCCATAAATTATTCAGTCAGCAAAATGTTTCCCTTGAAAGAAGTTTTATATCGATAATTTTATTTTTATATCCCTTGAAATAACGTAATATCTATGGGGTGGGTGTCATCCGACGTGGAAAATAAATTGAAATGATGCAAACACGGGCAGGTCGTCTGGTTACAATGATTTGTGTGGCGTGCCAATTTAATGGAGGCCATACATCTTGGCCTGAGAGGGAGGGATGGAGTACAATTTTTCAACACGCCACCCCGGCGAAAAGCAAACTAATGCACGCTAAAACTACATGGAAATTTTAGTGGGAGCGATGAAAGTGTAAATGTTATTACCAACGCGAAAATGAAACATTTTCTGGAAATTTTTGTAATTGAAAAATTGATAATTATCCTTAGTGTTATCTAAAATTTTCCGTGGAAGTATTACTTATAAAAAACGTGTTCATTAAGGCCCAAAATATTTATATTGTCGTCCATCTGTGTGTAAAGGATATGATTAGAATACAAAGTGCGTTTTATTGCTAATTTTCTTAAAAATATAAAGTAAGTTCCTACAAGATAAATAACTATTTGCCGTAGATGTATATACTAAATACATAATGTTTAATTTAAAGATGGGGATTGCTAGAGTATGCGTACGCAAATTTCTATTTGTTCTTGTTCATTATGAGGTCTCAAACCTTCTCACACATAGCATTTTCATACCTACATGCGGTTTGCGTTGATTATAATAATATATATTATTAGAAAACACTTATTATTCAAGAATTCCAAGAAATGAAGTGTTAGTACTTTCACTGTATAAAATACGTCTAATTTATTACGTTAAAAAGACATTACAAAGTAGTCTTAAAGTACGTGACATACAAACATAACCAACTTATGTGTGTAAAGAAAAACTTTGTGCACTACTCGCAAAATATTCTCTAAACAAATATTTTACTTTGTACAGAATAATGGTCCATAAATTATTTTTCCAAACCAAAAAAACAATTGCTTACGCTTCCAACTAACGTCATCAAGTAATTTATATAGAGGGAGATTGCAATAAAATGGGTATAAATAAAAAAAGCGCATAACGTAGCGTTACATGCGATTTGAGAGTGGGTACATTAGTTATTATAACACGGCAAAATATGTGTAATAAAACGTAATTTATGGTGCAAATAAAATATAACAGTGGTTAGGGGCGGCAGATGGGGCGAGAACGTGCGATGTGGTGCAAGTGATAAGATTATTTAAAACCACAGTTTAAAAGAATATTATCCACGTAATATAAGGTAAAGTTTCAGTTTTTGGGGTACTCAGCGCTACCCAGTATTCAAAAACCTGACCAACTTAGAAATTTTATTTGGATCCTAATGCTTTGTTACTCACATAATTATTGATTTAAGGAAATCGCTTGAAAATGGGTCATGCACTAAAAACCACTCCAGCGATACAGGTAATTTGCGCGCCTGATGCCTTTCTGGGATATACTGATTTCTCTGATCAGGATACTCAAAGGAACTTATTAAATAAACTATTTATTGTAAGGTCCTTTAAAAGTGTCTGGATTGGCTGTTCAAATGATTTTTTTAAATATATTTACAGATTTTTTAAAGTGCATTATATATTTTTTTCTTTACTTTATGAATACTTGATATGTTCTCCTATAATTGAAGGAGCACAAATTGCCAAATACTTTTTACTGTGTACTGTGTATCCTTTTGTTGGAGTTCCCAAAAATAAATAAATAAATAACATAATATTCCATAAAAACAAATACTTATAGTTTTTTATTGTACTCAATGTGTTCCCATCATTATCATCGCCCCATTACCCGTCGACTGCTGGACACAAGCCTGCCTCAATAAACGCCAAGACGACCGATCCCTTGCCACTCGCATGCAAGGCGGACTATTAAATAAATTTTTACCTCTACCCGCTTCAGCGTATGACATACGCCGCGTCCAACGACGGATATATTGACAGAGTCCTCGGTTACGGATGCCCGGGAAAAATGGCGGTCATTTGTTGGCGTCGCCGTTTTGTTCTGTTGCCTTCGAGAGGCGAGATAATGGCTGATTTATTCGTGCGATTACGGGTGACGTCGGCTGAGGGCTGTTGCCGCGTTATGAATTATCTACGGCGCTGAGATCTCAATACTTTTGCTTGTTACATGCTTAATTCGTTCAGTTTAGCATTATGAGCGATAATATTTTAAACGAACGTGATTTTTTTAAGTTTTTAAAACTACCGACAAACCATGCCTTTAGTTCGTTTGTAATTACTGTAAAACTAAGAACCAAAAAAGATACAAACATAAAAATCTTAAATTATCTTTTTAACCACTGATCTGATGCTATTGGTATTACCGCTGTGTGTTAAGACACTTCAGACACTGTTCAGATACTCAGGTACGTTTGAGTACAGTACCAACCATAGTTCTGATGAAGCGATTAATGCGATTTCTTGTAAATAAGTTTTCTTAAAGAAATTAATCGTAGGCCTGGTAATTCGTTTCTAATAGATTTTATCGTGAGGTTTGTCAGTGGTAAAAGACGTCTTCTTGAGTTCCTTACTTTGGTCCACTATCCTTTCCGTGAAGCCTACACTTACCAATAGGCTTACACGTTAAGTCTTCAAAAAACAGCGCCATGCTTATCGTAACGGCATAAGAATCGATTTTACTCGTCAAGCTGGTCACAACATTTACATAAAAAAGCTACATTTTATTAAAACAATATAATTTACTAATAACATCCTCTCCATTTACCTTTGTCCCAACAACACACGTCACACGAAATCTGAGCTTCGACAATATTAGCAGCGGGCCGGCTAATTACCTTTCATTTGTTTCACAAACACTATTACATGCTCCAAACATTCACAAACAAACCATTATGACATGTATCATAAAGGCACAAAGGCCAGTTTAATTAGTAAGTCTATAAGCATTGGCTTCATTCAATTAGCATAGATGATGAGATATGTAAAGGTTAATACCGGTGTCATAAAGCACAAAATATTGTTAATACGCTTGGCATGACATCTGTCTTCATCATCCGTAACACTATTCTTCATGAATCTTTCTATTTGTAATCATCAAACGCCTAGCAAAATCATCAAATGTGTACGATGATCATCAAATGGGTACGATGATCATCAAATGGGTAATATGATCATCAAATGGGTAAGATGATCATCAAATGGGTACGGTGATCATCAAAATCTTTTTTTTCTTTTTACGCCGGGAAATGCACTGACGCATCGGGCAGGGTAGTGGGTCTCCCCAGACACGTATGTGGGCTCTCGCTGCGCCCGAAAGATGGTAAGTGGACGCAGCTCTACCCACAAAAACCCGGCGAGTGCCACCACTGCCGTCTTTGGTGAGGTGCCCCGGATCTACAAGCAACAGGGCACCTCGACGGCTAGTCAGTCCCTCAAGGGTCACCCTGGGCTACTGAGCCCCACCGCCACGACAAGACCTGAGCCATGTGAATCAAAATCCTACTACTATCATCAAATGACTAAAAATACTAGTATGAATTCGAAATGTACACAATCTGACGTGTATTTCCCCTCATATTATTATCACTGATAGATTTTAAAAGCATCCAACAAATGATAGGAATTGGAACGAGAATAATGACTAGCATTTAACTCCGTATTCTGACACACCGGCGACAACTTGACGCGTCATAATTACCCCTCACTCACGTCAGTTTTTGCCCCTCAATTACTCGGGCCGGTTTATAATTTCCCACCTTACAAAGTATTGGGCGTACTCACGTATGTCGACTATTCGAAAATTTCTATATATGTTAGATAAAAACTGGTAACTGAACTTCGAAACCTTTTTCGTATCGTGTGCAAACAAAGGCTAGAGTTTGGTTATAAGTTTTCACAAAACGCTCAAGCCCGAGGCCTGTAGGAGGCTGGGTCTAATCCCGCCAAAGAACAACAAAAATTTACGTATGTTCCAGGGTCATGTATTTATATTTTATATTTATTTATGTATGTTAAATACGTGTATTATATTACAAAAAGAAGAAAGACAATGAAAGGCCCAATATATTTCTGATGAAGAAGAGCGTTACCCGTTCGAGAAGTTATTATGAAAACTTACTACAGATTGACGTCCATAGATATTATTATTATTATTTTTATTTTCTATAAAAAACTCTCAGCTTATAGCTGGTTTCTTCTACAATCACGGGCTATTGCCAAGTGAGTGCAGGTGAGGTGTTTTTATGTCGTGTTGTGCTATGTATTCTTGTGTGTTTTCTTCTGTTTGTAGAAATTTCCTAACTATACTATACTAACTAACTATACAAAAACAGGCCGTATTTAAAATAGCAGCTTTTTGTAAGTTGATAAATAGAGATTCTTCGAGACTTATTAATTTTAGGATACGGAGGAGATGGTTGGGTATAACGCCGGTAGTGGATAGGACTATAGGAATGACATAGACTTTTTCTTGCCTCCATATCCTTATGACCTCTTCTCTAAGTTCCGCATATTTGTTTATTTTTTGTGCAATTGTTTTTTTTTTTTTTGTTTATTATTATTACCTATTTAAAAATATTTATTTAGCATAGTTTTAATAATTCTGAGCTTGAGCAGTATCTTAAAAATGAAAAAACATAGGAAAAATTCAGTTTTAAATACTTTTAATATCATATGAATTCGTGTAAACTGGGTATTTGGATTCTATTTACGGCTAGTGTGCTATTTTCGTGACGTACGTGTATCGTTTGTTTGATATAAACATGAATGATTACAGGAAACATTATGTCCAAAACACAATTATTAGCGCCCAAAAACAATTTATTACGAGCCAACATGCACGCTTTGCTGGTGTAACAGTTAGTGAAGAAACATACGTCTTGTTATTATTTATTATCATACCAATTTACAAGTTTCGCACATTATCAAGTGATTTATCGACCACGCCTTGGGTATAAGTTATTCGCCTAGGCTCATTTAACTCATTTTTAGAAACTACGAGTAGGTGATGTAGTAAATCAAAATTATTCTTATGTGAATTTTCATTCAAGTATATTAATTTACCAAGTTAATTACCAAATACAAAACGGGATATTTAAAAAGTTTGTGTGAATTCACACACTGGCAGGGTATGACTTTATTTTCAGACATTTTGCATTTCACAATTTTTTGCAAATCAAACTCCGTGAAATAAATATGTAAAACATTACTACATTTTTTTCATATTTACCACAAAAATGTATAAGTTAATATAATAAATATAATAATATATCAATCAGGTAATAAGTCGGTCAAGCTTAGGCAGCGGTCGTGGGTTCAAATCGGCGGGATTTGAACTTTATTTATTTATTGACTAATTTCCTGAGGTTTCTTCAGCGGGATTAGTCTGCAGTCGGTTTAAAATGCAATATCTTGGCTTCAGATGTAGTTATTGTGATGAGAATACTTGTGGCAATTTTTGAGGTTATTCTTCACAAGTACATAAGTTATTTATCGGAATTTACCGTATAGACTTGTTTTAATTTTAAGAAATAAGAAGAGCTGATGTTAGATTGTGTTTTGACAGATGTCACTTATGATTGCCTTGATTCTTATTTATATCCACTCCTAGTACCCGTAACACAAGTTCTTACTAGCATACCATGGGGCTAGGTTAACTTAGTGTCATTGTTCGCTTATATTTATTAATTTATTTAAAGTAATCTCGTAAATCAAGTACTATTTATAGCCACATCATTTTACTGTTTATCAGGATTGGCCCATCTCCACTCCTGAATATAGGATGTCGGTCCCCGTAGGTGGAGTACCTACTATTCCGTACCTAGTACTCTAATAACCCCCCTTCCATGTCCGATGGAGCATTAAGGCCACTAGCTTTGACCGAAAAACTAATAATATTATATTACATACTGGAGAGAAATCAGATTTTCTTGAAATTCATTTTACCCCTGTAATACCTACTCGTATTTATTAGCCATTAAGATAACAATTGTCATTGACAAGTTTTTACCATTTTTTAGCAAATCAGTTCACACTCTACATTGATAACTCTGCCAAGTGATGAGAATATACCACAATGGACTCATAATTGCACGCTTGCTTTTTATGTCATCGTGTAATGGTAGTGTCATCATCATACAATAGTTATTGATAACATCATCATCATCAACAGCCTTCACTACTGAACATTGCCAATGTCCAATTTATCCTTCAATGATCGTCAAGGTTGGAGAAATATATGACCCAAATGTGTACGTTGCGTGGGCATAATGTCAGTAGGTATAGGTATATCGCAGTTGTAGATCATCAATAACCAGTCAGCTGGTTTTCGCGGTATTCACTAATATAACAATAAACAATTTAAATACTGCCCAATAAAATTTAACTTCACTTAATTGTGGCGTATCACCTAAAATGGTGCGGCATTTTAATATGTCAGTAAAAAGGAGCGGGTATTTCAATAACGTCAAATACTTTAAATTACTGATAATTAGCATATTTAAATTTCGATCAACTTTAAAGTATATGGACAATAAAAGGACCGAGCAATGAAGCCTGGAGATGGAATCACGCCTATTGATTCTCTGTACGTGGCAGGGCCTGATTTGGTTCACTTTTATGTCTCAGCACTTGTCTTCCTCAAAGACAGAACGGCCAACGGAGAAAGGAAGAAGGAGGAGCAGCTGAAATTAGTTTTTTTTTTCAAAAAAATATGGGTAAAGGCTGACTTTTAATCATTCGGAGCAATCATTGGATGGTTAATGGGTATCCCTCGGCTTCCCAAACATGTTAAAGTAATAGAAGCATAGCAATAATCGATTATCGCATTAAATATATCGGTTGCTTCACATGAGCTCGTAAACATCTCAGCGCTGAGTGAGTCACAGCACAATTTGTTAGCAGTCAACATATGCTCGATTTATGGGACAGCGCAACTAATGTACTCGCCATGCTTATGAGCTGCTTTGGCAGAGCTGCATAAACTTCACGTTGAATTAATTTACGGAGCCATGCCAAATGCCTCACAATCATTTGTATTCTTAATTGTCTATAACGTTATATATTTTTTATTGTGTTTGTTATTTTTAGCATTGAATACTTCAGTTCTATTTGCTGTCTTGTCTAGGATCGGTTACAGTCTGTTGATTTTGGTGTCATCAATTTTGTTTCTTCAAAACCCCTTGTTACTTATTTAATGTGATATTTTTTACTATTTTTAATCCTATCCGCTATTTGTGTAATATTTTAGACCTAGGGCCGGTTGTTTCAAATCATCTGTTAACGAAAGAGACTTCGTTAAATTTTGACGTCTGTTAAAAGCAACTTTTTGGTCACTAACGTTCGTTATCGCCATTTTTAACGATGGTATATTCGTTAAAATCGGTCGTTGCAACCCGCTGTTAGACTTGGCTTTTATACATTTCCCATCATACCTCATTTATTTACACAATAAATACTTTGACAGCCATAAAATAATATGCTGGTAACCTTTTGAAAACAATACACAAACAATATAGAAAAATAAGCCAGATAAGGAGGATCTAGCAATGATTTGATAAACTCTGCTTATTTGCATTAAATTAGATATCTTTTACCCTGGTCAAATATAGGGTGTTAATTAATGTGAATGTAGTCAAATTCTGACATAACTGACGTGCTGAAAATTTCTAACTGTCGCAACGAATAGAATCCAGAAGACCTTTGTGACATTAGGTTTAAATTCAGACCGGAGATTCAAGTCTGTCACGGCGTCACACGATGTCACGGCGTCACGGCGTCACCGGAAGCGTCGGCGGGCACACGAAGGCCGGCCCGATCAATCTCTCACACACCATTAGCTCAGTCGCTTCACTCTCAATGGCATTACGCGAAAGGGTCGCATGTAGGGTTGTCGTAGGATCGTCTTTAAATCCAATTTTCCTGAAGAAACACATTTGAATGTCAGTAAAGATCGAACTGACTACACTCATTATTTGCCTATTATTAAATCGTATCGGTAATAAAGACTGGAATTGCAACAAATTCCACTGCATGCAGAAGTTAGAAAACTCCTAAACTATCAAACTATTACTTAACCAACCGAAATCAACTGCAAGAAATGTCGAGATAAAATAATAATATGAATCTATAAACGCTGCAATCTCTAATACATTATATTTCTCTGATTAATTAATATGACTAGAAACATACTTCAACCAATTTGACTAACAAATCTTCAAGAAAAACGCATAATATACTCAAACTAGCAGCGCCCCGCGGTTTTACCCGCGTAATTCCCGTTCCCGTGTGAATACGGGAATAAATGATAGCATATGTATTATTCTGACGTGTAAGCTATATTACTGTAAAGTTTCATTAAAATCCATTCAGTAGTTTTTACGTGAATGAGAAACAAACACTAACTAACAAAAACTTACAAAGTTTCGCCTTTACAATATATTTTGTAGGATTTAAAATTAGTTTAGTTTCTGTGTTCCTGGGTCATGGATGTGTATTAAATATATGTATTATATAATAAAAATCTTAAATATAAGTATTAATATAAAAAGTATTAAATATATGTATTTCCGTTGTCTAGTACCCGTACACAAGTCTCTTCGAGTACTTACTACGGGACCAGATTGACGTGGTGTCAAAAGCGTCCATAGATATTATTATTATAAAAAAAAATGTGGCGGATTTCGGTGGTCATTTCCATCCAGAAAACCGATAATTTTACCTTCTCTTCTATATAGAAAAGACTAATAAGAAGTTCCTCTCGTATGAAAAATATAGTCAGTGAAATATAACGTGCAAGTGGCAGCCCTAGCCACAGCTCGTGCGATTATTCACCAGCTAGTGACACGTCAATGGTCATTCTATTGGAATATTTTTCAAAAGCTCAAACGTTCAGATAAAAGTGTTCGACGCACAGGGGTGTGGCTGTTAGATAAGATACGTGTTCTGATTGGGAACGGACAAAGCGTCTTAAAATATTTATTTTTACATAAATATTTTGAGATAGGCAAGCTGCTTTTATGTTGAGTGGTCATACATAAAAATAAACAATTAGTTCACCCTGAAATCATAACTATATTCTTTGTAGGTAACTCATCCATGCATTGTCTGTTACGCGTTAAAAGTGCCAATAATTAAACTGCTAATCTTCCTCTTCATGTGCAGTCCTCACTTGTGGCACATCCAAATATACAGAGCAAAAAGATTTGATTGTTTGTTTGTTTGCATTGAATAAGCTCCGAAACAACTGAACGGATTGAAAAAAATCTTAATGATAAATGATAAACATAGATAATATAGCAAGGTAATAACTATAGATGTAAAATATGAGAGATAAAATGTTTACCCGTGCAAAGCCGGGGCGAACTGTTAGTATTTAATAAAAGTCCATATAAAATATTCATAACGCCAAATTGATATATTACTGTGTAAATAATGACGGACTCTCGAAAAAGTGTACCATTGTGTACAATAAATTTAAAAACATACTTAACACCGACCAGCTTACATCGACCCTCCCCGTCTCCCTCGGGTGAAATAAAATTGGTACAAGAGGGGTGACGTTAACTTTAAGCGGAGGTTTAAATAAACTGGCTCCATTAGCGGGGTCAGTAAAAAAGTCGGACACTTGGCGTTTTACTATCGAATAAATTATGCCTACCGTAAAAAAGTGTTGCAAACTTTGCTGTTTGTATGCGGATTGCTTCGTGGAGTAGATGAGAGAATTGTGCTAAATGTATATTGTTTTTATGACTAGTACCTTCATAAATTTTAGCAATTAAAAATCTATAAAGATCCTCATCGTTTATATGATAGTATTTAATATGTTTTAACCCCCGACGGAGATTATAAATTTCACGTGTCTAAGCAAGTGTCCAAGTGTAGCTAAGTTTTCTACACCCTTTCGTTTTTTGTTTGTAGATATTGATTACGCAGAATTACTTCATTCGGAAAATAAGTTAGATAGCTTACGTACATTAACACAAGCTTAATTCTACGATGAAGTGGCTTTCCTGCGACAGAAATGGCTTTACTAGCACCGTGTCCAAAAGATGACAGGATCCGTCATGAAATTTGGAAAAAAAAATGTTTAAATATACACATAAAATATTTTGCTCTTATACATTAACTACAAAACGCTAAGAAATAGAAGACAATTTGGTTTATTCTTCGTGTAGTGAACAATACAAATGTAAAGGGGTTAGTAATGCGTTCCCCGACGTTGACACGTAAAAGATGACAAAGTTAAATGACGTCACGCGGAGCTGTGAAATATTATTCGCAATCATGAGTCCAAATTCAAAGGACGAGTACAATGGTGGAGAAAATGCGCGGATAGAATCTCCAAGCGCCAATAAAGCTCGCGTCTTACGACCAATTACCTGCAGAGATAAAGCCTTTGAAAGGTGCCTTATTTGCAATAAATAATCCTAATAGATGGCGTTCATGGCCCGCTACAAAGTTGTGAGCTTAAATAATTAAACCGTGTAAGAACGCTTCTGAAGCTAACATCACGGCTATCTTGTCATTTAGGATAGTTAGACTTGTTCAAACGTCATGAATAGTTTTAATTTTGGTTACAATTAAGTTCTGTTTAATAACCTGTTATTATAATATTTCTCTGTTTCCCATATTAGACAGTTTGCAATGTTCCTGCAACTAAACCTTACTTCCTAACGAAGAAGTGATAGTTCTCCCAGTGAAGCATACTATGTTATGCATCAAAATGTGCTTAGTTGTAAAAAAAATACAGATAAATTATATACCACAATTACTGTCTCAAAATCTCCTCGCTGATAAAGCTGCTGACCAAGTCAAATAAAATATTATACTAACATATGAAACTGAAGAGTTTGTTGGTTTGAATGCGTTGATCTCAGGAATGTCGGTCTTTTTTTTATTTAATTATTCGGAAAATATTATAGTGTTTGATAGCCCATTAATCGAGGAAGTCTATAGGCTATATATCATTCCGCTAAGATGGCGCTATAAATTAACTAATGACATCAAATTTATCAGTATCGATTAATCAAAACGCTTATATTATGAAATATAATTATTATGAAAAGATGAAAAAAAAGATGAAAATATGAAAAGATTAGTTCCACTGAGTTTGTTTCGCCGGTTCTTCTCAGTGGGCTTGCTTTGGAACCGGTGGTAGACTCAATTGACTTTCAAAAAGATACTTTGATTGTACTATTTTGAATAAAAAATTTGACTTTGACTTTGACTTTATGCAAAAGTTTCATCATTTAACATTACACTCACAACAAAAACGTTTACAGACACTTTCATTCTGTCAATTTAAAAATATATAAATCAATCGTTCATGTTGTAAAAGTAACCGAATCTAAAAAAGCATATCACTGTGCCACCGAGAGCACTCTCCAGTCTTACTGCTCGTAACGTTACAATTTTACGACCACTTTTATTACAAGACGCTTTCGTGCACGATTACCCTCGAGAGTGAGTTTCGCTGTTAGAAACCTTCTATTATGCTCTTTTCCCTAAATCCCAACGCAGTCGCATCGGAGTGTTTACTCACCATTGCTTCTTTTCTTAGTCGGTTCCAAACGGTCGTAATTAAAATGAGGAAATGGAAGACACGATACTCGTTACGGCCTGGACGCTAGCGAGGGTTGTCAGCAATTACGCTTTAATGCGTGTTTTATTATCACGGTCTAATGTACTGGAGCATTAATTTATCACCTCCCTGTTTACGACGGAGGCTTGACAATTGAAATGACGGTTTCTGAATTCAAAGGCATGTGACGTGGCTGAATAATTTGGATCTCACCCACCTCCCTCGGGGCTTTGCATCGGAAAGTGTGAGGGGGAAAAGTGAATAGAGCGAGGGGTCTAAATAAATTGGTCGTTTGTTGGAGTCGTTTGGACAGACAAGCGATGGACGTATCAAAGGCCTCGCCAGAAATGCAGTTGCAGTTCCGATTGTATCGAGACGTCTGCGGCGTGCTTGTGAAGTGAAGGTTGATTGGAACACGTCGACCGAACTGATACGCTGTTTGGATTCGAATGAAATGCGTCTTCGGATCTAGCTGATTGTTAGTTTGATTTGCTGCGCTCGTATTTCATCCCGGATCCTGTATTCTACGAATTGATATAATTAACTGATGCTCAACGTACAGCGTAGTAATTTTATTGGCAATTTTACAAAGTATTATAGGAATGGTGATAGAATCTAATCTATCCTTGTCTATGTATTATGTATTGTATAAACTAATATATCTATCTAATATATCTTTTATCGAAATTACTAGGAACAAATCCTGTCAATTTTCAAATATAACCAGTGATTGATTTGCTATGTTACCATCGTATTAATCAAACAAATACGATAAATTCGCACATTCGTATGTATGGATGTTATTTACTCTTTCACACAAATTATTGGATTTTATTGGCACTTCATAATAACATAGTATATATATCAGAACAAAACGTAAATTTAAACTAATCAAATAAACTTTACCTTAAAAACATTCATACTGCCACTAATACAAAGTCCAATATTACGAGTATATACTGCGCATAACACGTTAAGGCTTAAAACCCTTTACATGCATTCAGGGCATTTAACTACTCAAAAAACCTCTAAACGGGGCTTATTCCGACCTAGAAGGGCTTGAGCCCTTCACAATTTTAAGATGGAAACACTTGGGTTCATTATTTCCTTTGACTTCAAAGTGCTGCAATTAAAAAACCCTTTGGGTTACTAATAGCCTCGTTTCACAGCTTCATCATCATCACAGACGTTACGTCTCATAGTTCATCTGTATTAAAATGAAGTTTAAGACACACATACTAACCACTAACAGGCAGGCTACGTATACAACGTATGGCCTATGCCATTCTGGCATTGTTTAAAGTATCAAGTATCAACCCTTATAATAATATGTCCCACTGCTGGGCATGGGTCTCCTCCTTGAAATCAGGCGAGGAGGGTAATGGGCCAGCGCATACATTTGAAGACTTTCGATCCCATCAGGCATGCAGGTTTCCTCACGATGTTTTCCTTCACCGGTGAGCGAACGGTGGTCTCGTGTTTGGGGTGCACTTAGAAATTTAGAAAAACCCATTTTAAGGCACACACGGGGGGTCAGAATCGAGCCCGGAACCTCTCGCATAGGAAGCCGAGTTCACCCACCACTGGACCACCGTCGCTCTCCGGCATTATTTCTATCGTCATAATTAAATTTTAAACAATTCAGGCATTTAAAACTAACAACATAAAAACTAAATGTAAGTCTTCGTATGCCTACATTAAACATTGCTATTTTGAGACTATATTTATTAATTTTATTTTATTTTGCTTTATTTGGAAAACATTGTGTTTAATTAATCTAGCTAATAATGTAATCAAATATGACACCGATTACACGTTTTCAATATCAGTTTTACCACAAGAAATCAAAGCGTTGTCAATCCTATGACGCTATCTCGCAAACGCAAAATCTTAGTACAAGCTACTAACAAAATTACCCGACCCTGTTTTTGTTCCCTTTCGTTCAGTCGGTTCGATCCTTCCTCTGGAGACTGATCGGTTTGTTTATTGATGGTATACCTGAGACTGATGATAGGTTCGTGAACAAAATCAATATCCTGTAATATTGCACGATAATTCAATCAGTCGGTTCCTTCGATGTCGTGACACGAGGTAAGAAACATAAGTCATGGCATGAAGCACGAGGCATGAAGTATCATGCATCAGCTGTGATGTGTTATGGTAATGTACCAGAACACGGAGATGACTACGAGCACGCCATCTTGTTTGTTATAACTATTTATATAGAGAATGGCTTTTATTGAATATGCCTGTAAAATATATTGCCATCGACTTTTTTATCATAGAGTAACGAATTGATATGCCAGTGCAAGCATGACATGCACGCTAATTGCTAACAATACATGCGATTATATATTTAAGATCCATATTACTCGTAATTATGTAAAGATATTATAAGTAACTATATTAAATTGCATAATTGGAATTGTACATCGTTAAGATTATTCATACAAAAGTGTAATGAAACTAGATCAAACACAGATATTTGAAATAATGTTGTTCTTAATATTTCTATGCGATCAGACCATCATACAAGTTGCTTACAAATAGCTGGTTCGCGTCGAATGTGTTGTTTGTTATGTTTCTGTCTGACAAATTATTTTTGATCCTAAAATGATCTTGCAACAGAATTTGGCTTTGTTTTCTTTAAAAGGCTCATGCACACGCTTATTGAGCAAGCCAACAAAATGGTCATTCAAATACCTATTACTCCTTTAACACAAAATATATAAAGTTCATGATGTGTAACGGGTTTTATAATTATTTTCGATCAATAATAACGTAAAGGAACTATGTTAATTTAAATTGTTATATATGCTGTTAAATGTTAAAACATATTGGTAACATCGTCGCGTGTTAATCTCGCATTAATCACGTCTGCTCTAATGGATAAGCAGATATAAATCTATTTATGCAAAGTTTTCAATGCACACTTCGCATGCGAGCGGACCATCCGCACAAACATCACTACAATCACCTATTACGGCTATATCTTTTGATATTTATTAATTTGAATGTTCCATTCATTGAGGTATTATGTATTAGTAATAATACCTCAGTGGTTCCATTTATTGTTTATCTATTTCCTTTATCATTAAATTTGTGTTTATTTTATACTTTGTAGACTTTTGACAATAAATAAAATTTAAACTATTTAAAACGGGATATTTACCATGTTTTTAATATTATTTCGCGGAGTAGCAGCAGCAGCAGCAGAGACTCGATATTTTGACATTTTCTACGAATGTTTTGTTCACGAGACTTTTGATTACCTAATTTAAAATTAGGGATATGTGACTGACCTTATCTATTCTACCTTACTTTGCATTAATTCTTCTTAGATGTTCATTTAATGTTTGAGTACTTAAACTGTCAAACGTGTCATCACTGCCTTTTTGGTTTTCCATAAAAAATTCGAGATCCTTGAATAAACGTTTTTTATCTGGTACTTCATTATAACGGAATATTTACATAATGAATCAAACCCAACCACATAATATTCATTTCCTTGTTTAGTAATTATCCTTATTGATTATTTATTAGCAGAGATCTTAAAAAATTAGGTTGGAAATGCAAGAACCGGAAATAAATTCTATAATCATATTTAATTTAATTCTGTATTACATAAATTGTAAATATTTATTGTGTGGCATTAGAAGAAACAATAAGTACTCTCATGGCGAAAAGGTCATAACCAGAATAATAGAAAAAAATTGCGTGTACAATGTATATAATAGTAAGGAAATTAATTGCTGAGTTCATTTCAACGACTTTAACGGCATAATATGGGCAGCATTAAAGTCTAATTTGCGCATATAACGAAACCTTTATTAGTCCAACTTCTTTTACTGTCTCATGACAGGATAAATATGGTTTTATGGTTGGCTGTGAAAAATTCTGATGGTGGTCTCAAACGGGTTATATTGTGGTCATTATATTAAATTCTTTTGAAAAGCAAATGATATACTTACAATGTTGTTAATAGTGTGAATAATAACAATAAATTATTACGATGTACATCGCCAATTAAAAAAAACCAAGTTGATTCTCGTTACATCCGCAGCTAAGCACGCGATCCGACAGTATTTTAACAAAGGTGTTCTTAACTGCTATTAGGTGCTTCTAAAATTGCCATGATATAATTTTAAGTGTTTTTTCGAGATAATTTTCACTTTGATTATGGCTCTCATAAGGAAATTCAATATTTGTGTGTTATTTCGTTTAGTGTATAATAATTTGTTGTTTTGTTGTTGTCTAAGCGTATTTTTTATTTGACTACATTTAGAAAGAAAGAAATATTTATTTATGAGACAATTACACAATTAATACATACTACCCATAACATTTATTAACTAAGTTGTTCACAAATTGGCCTCAACTCAGTGTTTCCTGATGGTGATTCCAGCACTGGTCTTCCGTTGGGGCCATTCACCATCTCAATATCACCACAAAGGATTTAGCGCGCAATATTTCACTAATGTTATGATATTTATTTTTCAGTATGAAAATTGTAAAACCTGTCTAATGTGTTCTTTAAAAATGTAAAGCCACCGAACAAAATTGTCAAAGGATACTATGATCCCATAACTAAAAATACAAAAGGCACAAGAATCGTCCTCATACCAAAGTACTGTAATCTTGATTTAATAAATTCAATTACTAGATAATAGTAAGGTTTAACACATTTACTTTAAAATTTAATAAAAAAATAGGATGTTTTGGTAGTTACACGTACGATGTTTCAGCGAACGGTGCTTCAACTAAAATTGAATGCTGTAAACTCCTGCGATTGGTGTCTATGCGCACTCTTGTTCGCCGTGCAGCTATTATCCTACTGTATAAAGATTCTACTGTATAAAGAGGTTTTTAATCAGTGAAGAGGTTTTATCTATGTCATGTCTTGTACGTTTATAACATAAAGTAGTTCATATAAAATGGGTTAGGTAATAATTTATATCAATTAAAATTTCAACAAGTAATGAATGTCATCAGGTATTTGATATATGAGTTTGTATGTTTTGTTGATATTTATTTGTCAATTAAACCTGTACCGTTAGCAACGCGAATGGTTAGCGAAGATTAAAGGAAGCTATTTTAGATGTTATTTATACAGCAATGGTTTATGAGGGACAGGTGCATGTAGGGCTTAGTCGTGAGAAAACATATTAGTCGATAAAATATCGATCGAAACTTAAATAAATTTTTTGATGACTTTTCGATGAATGTAATATTATTCTCGGTGTCATATTATCACATAATATAATGAATACGAAATAAAATAAAATAATAATATTATCGTTTTAATTTTATTTAATGTAATAATTGCTAATATTATGATCTACATTCAAAACAGTTAATAATATCTATTTTTACTCCTTAAGAATTGATTTTCATATTATATAAGGGTATGAAAATCGATGGGAGTAAAATCAAACTACGATGCTACACGATGTCACACGATGTTACATGATGTCACTTGATATTAGTAGAGTATTCAAAGATGCTGTTTAACTTATTGCATTAAATTATTGTTGTTTATGTTTTTCTCGTTTTGTTATGTATTTTAAAGAATTCGTTGTATATTTCATTAAAATGCGCATACGCATGCTCTAAGTATCAAAAAAATGCATTTATTTACCCTTATTCACTGATCCATTTATTTTATAATTGTTCGTAAGGAGTAAACTCCTGTCGTTTTTTTTTGTTGCTATATTGATAAGTTATAACATTAAATAAGTATCATACATTAAATAAAGTGATTTGAATGTAAGATAATATAAGAGGACAAGACAAACAGTTGTCTTATTAGCATCATTTGAATGACATAAATTAAAACTTTGGTGTTTTGATGTAGATGCGTTGATAAGCTGATGGCTATCTATGTTAAGTAACAGGATGACATATCACCTGGCATAGATAAGAGTGTATTATATTGTAATCTGAAATGAAATGAAATAATGTAAAACAAGAATTTTGAATAGAAACGTTATTTTTGAATTAGACAACTTTAAGAGATGCTATAGATACATGAAAAACTAAATAATTAGAGTTTTTAGTATCTTACATCAAAATAAATATTTACTTTGAGAGATTCAAACAATATTTTATTAGTTCTCACTTGAACCTGATTTTTTTAAGTATCCGAATAAGGTGTAATGAAGCAAAAGCAATCGATAAAGAAAAGTAAAATTTGCATAATCATTATAAAATAAAATAATAATTATTATTCAGTATGTTAGTGTATTCTCTCTTTAAAAGTATCGATACGATATTTTTATTACCACTGTGAAGTCCCATCTCTAGTCATCTATTTCCACGGTCATAACTCATATTATACGCTTCTCCTTATTAATGTATCGGAATCAAAGCACGATGACATATTTACAACAATAACTCACTAAGTTAGCATCCAGTCTAATTTCTTCAACCTAGCCAATATTAAATTGGACGACTCTGTAGTCAGATAAAATTCAATTTTGTGTCTTGTCTTGCTGCCAATAAGAAGCTTTAATTTCACTAAACTACTTGTTTCTTTAATCAAATTCATTATTAAAGCATTATCTTAGAAAATAATAACCAACTAATAATGATAGTTATTATAATATAAAACCATTAATTAATTATAATTATACTCGAACTTGAAACAGTGCCAGTTGTTATGCCAAAAAAAACTAGCAGAAATTGGATTAATAATTTTAAAAAACAATAATTTACGACTGACAGCATAAATTTGTACTCGTTTAATCTTATATTCATTATTGTTTATCATATTGTACAATATCATATTTGTATAAAGTTGCATAGAATTGATTTGTATCTATTTTTTTATCTTGGCCTTATTAAAGGTATCCCATTATTTGGGATTAGCACGATAATAATAATTAGGCAAGCTGTATACCAGCCAAAAAATGTATTAATTCTCTAATGTTTATACTTAGTACTAGGCATTTCACACATAATAATGAAAAAAAAATTTACGGACTTTATCGCTTCTAATTAGATCGTATTATTTTCTATTCTATTCGGCGGAATACCTACCCATTGAGCTTAAAGGCTATCTGGCCTAAAAGTCTAGACCTTTCGAAAAAAAAAAAGAAATCTCGGCAATATTATGTCGTCTCATTCTTACTAGTGTTCATTAAAATTATAATATTATTTCTTTTTTTGTCAAATTTCGTCATTTCGTCATCCTGCTCATGTTACAATAAGATAACTTGATTACATGATAAGTTTTACTATCTTTATGAACTGCAGTTATTTTTTTTCTATTTTCTCTTTCTTATTTAGGGCATAACATTCATACCTAATTAATTATAGCCGTGAAAACATATAAATATAATTTTTGTCTTATCAATTCTAAATAAATGCTATAGAGCTCTAGAATGCTATGTTTCTATCTTCATGGAGCATGCTATGCTAATACTAATAATAATTCGACAGCTGTATTTGTGGTCAGTGTAGTTCAGTCAAACGAAATTACCTATGCTGGTTAATAATTAACTCAAATGACTGTAGTACGCGCGTGATTTAGTCCACGCTACTTTGTTAGCTCGCAATTACACGACATTAAAATAATAGAATACTTTGCTACGAGACTGCATAAAAATGAAGAATGAGGTCTAATCGGTTATATGTTTGTTGCAAATTATATACAGAGAATGTTTCAAATGGGATATTAACTTGGGAATATTTTTTCATAATAATCGACTTCTAGTAATATTAAAAACTTAAAATTAAAAAACCTCTTATCGCTTGCATAAAATGTTCACAATTTTAGGGAAGTTATCTCAAAATTAATATTTTTGAAGTGAAACTTCTTAAGAATCGTTGTGATTTCAAACCGGATGTAACGGATAAAACGACAGGTAAGAGACACAAACACAAAAGAGCGAGAGAGCAAATGTCGGTGTGTATGTATATTGCAGACTGTTTAGTACTTGTATTTGAGCATTTAACATGTGTTTCACTTCTATCCTATGTGAATCGCACACACACACCTTTTTTTATTATTAATCAGCCAACGCTTAGTCTTCATGTGATGAGGGAAAATAATAATTGTATGTCGGGAGATAGGCGCCCTATTTTCGTGAGTGAACATCTCTCTCCTAGCAATAAAAAGCTTCATGCAGCTGCACGTATTATGGCCAAAGAAAAGGGATATAAATTTGTTTGGACCAAGAATGGTCGTGTCTTTGTCAGAAAATCTGAAAGCTCACCATTTATATATATTAAGGATAAGGTTACACTGGATAAGCTTTCTTAAAATTACAATATGTTATTTTTTCAGTAAAGGACTAATGTGTATATTTTAATAGCATTCACTCAGTTAAAAGTATATTATCAGAATGTAAGAGGCTTACGTACCAAGACACAGGATTTTTATTGTAATGTTTCTACTTGTAACTTTGATATTGTGATTTTAACGGAAACCTGGTTAAATAGCAGTGTATATGATTGTGAATTGTTTGATGGTAGTCAATACAGGGTATATAGAAGGGATCGCGAGAGTTCGGGCTTCCATGGTCATAAAGATGGCGGTGGTGTACTTATAGCCGTCTCAAAACGATTTCAGTCATTTCGTCTGATGGATAGGGAAAGTTCTTGCGAAGATTTATATATAAATGTGCAACTTTCTAATTATTTAAATGTTGTTTTCTGTGCCGTTTACATTCCACCTCCTGTTAACCGTGGCATACTTGAACATTTCTTGGATAATTTTAATTCAGTATCCGAAAATATAGGTAATATTTGTATAGCGGGTGATTTCAACATGAGTTGTATCGATTGGCCTGTGGTTGGTTCAGGAAATGTACCTATTTACGGTTCATCGTCGCTTAGCCAGCTACTTGTTGATTTCGTTTCTTTAAACAATTTCGTTCAATATAATAACGTCTATAACAATAGGCTGAAAGTATTGGATCTGATTCTGTGCAATTTTCCAAATATAAACGTGAGTTCTTCTGTCTTTCCTTTGGTCCAAATCGATTCTTTTCATATACCCCTAGACATTTCGATTTCCTTTAATAACGCTCTTTTTCTACAGCCGAATAATAAAATGACTAGGAGTAATTTTTATAAGGGTGACTATGAGAAGATCATTTCTGAAATGAATAAATTAAATTGGGTTAGTATATTTTCTGAGTGTAAGGATGTTAATGATATGGTTGATTTGTTTTATGAGATATTGAATAATTTAATTACTAAATTCGTGCCCATGACTAAGCTTCACATAAAATCAAGACCAATATGGTTTTCTCAAGAATTAATACGGTTAAATAAGGAAAAACTTAAATTGCTCCATAGGTACAAAAAGTATAAAAACCCTCTTGATGAAATTTCGTTAAATATTTTGAACAAAAGATGTAGGACTTTAACACGCGCGTGCTACAACAAATACATATTGAATGTTGAATCACAAATAAGCAACAATCCTAAGTATTTCTGGTCATACTTGAAACACAGGAATTCTAATGGCTATCCTAATAAAATGACATATAACAATATTTCTAGTACAAATGGTTCAGAAATTTGCAATTTTTTCGCTAGTCACTTTTCTTCTTCATATTCTTGTATGCAATCTGATTTTGATGTAGTTGATTTCAACGACACTGTAAGCTCTGACTATTGTATAAATACAATTGGTTCTTTGTATATATCTAAACATAAGATATATCGGTACTTAAAAACTCTTGACTCTAAAAAGGGAGCAGGGAATGATGGCATTCCTAGTTATTTCGTGAGAAAATGCTATTCGGTTTTAACCTTGCCGTTGTATTTGATTTATAATAAGTCTTTATCGACCGGTATTTTTCCAACTAGGTGGAAAACTGCCAAGGTGGTGCCAGTGTTCAAGAAGGGCAGTCAAGAATTGGTGTCAAATTACAGACCAATATCTATACTTGATGTGTTTGCCAAAATATTTGAAGCGCTAATCTACCCATATTTAAAATCTTATTTCAAGCAATATATTGTTGAGGACCAGCACGGGTTTACTGAGGGGAGATCGTGTATTACTAACTTGGTTACCTACTACAATTACCTCGTTAATGCTGTTGATGCTGGATATGAGGTGGATGCATTATACACTGATTTTTCTAATGCATTTGATCGTGTCAATCATAATACCCTTATTTCAAAATTGAAGAAATACGGTATATTCGGAAATCAGTTGAGGTGGTTTGCTTCATATTTAAGTAACAGACATCAATATGTGGTCGCTAAAGGTTTTAGTTCTACAACCTACATGGTCACATCAGGTGTTCCACAAGGTTCGCATTTGGGCCCATGGTTGTTTAATATATTCATTAATGATGTGAGTTCTTTTATTAGATCTAGTCAATCTTTTTTATTCGCTGATGACCTTAAATTATGTAAAATCATAAAGACTCCTGAAGATTCTTTATCTTTACAAAATGATTTATTAGAGCTAACCCAATGGTGTGAAAATAATGGCATGGTTTTAAATAATAATAAGTGCAAACATGTTAAATTTAGTCGCAGAATTCACACTTACGAAACATCTTATCTTTTATATGGATCCCCTTTAACCAAGTGTGATATTATCTCTGATCTTGGTATAACATTTGACGCCAAACTCACATTTGTGCCACATTTTGATATTATATGTAATAAAGCATCTAAAATGCTTGGCTTTGTAATGAGATATACTAGGAACTTTAAATATCCTCGTACTAAAATCTTATTATACTGCGCATACGTAAGAAGTGTACTTGAATATGGTAGTGTAATTTGGGCTCCTCATTACACTGTTCATCAGCTGCGCTTAGAAAGATTGCAGAAAAGATTTTTAAGATATCTTTCTCGCCCATGTCGTGTTCTGGGTAAGCTTCCTTCCTACGAAGATAAGCTTAAGTTATTTAAAATGCACTCTTTAAGCGATAGGAGACATGTTCTTGACATGATTTTCCTGTTTAAAGTTTTAAGAGGCCAGATCGATTGCCCTGCTCTGTTAAGATTATTTGGCTTCCGTGTTCCTTCGCATTTACCTCGACGTCCCTTAGGTCTCTTAAGTGTTCCGGCTGCTAGAACTAACTTAAAACAGAAGTATACTGTATCAAGATTATGTAAAAATTTTAATACTTTGAGTGCCTCTGTGGATATATTTAACGACAGTCTCAATGTTTTCAAAACTGCTGTGTTTAACCACGTTTCCAACGTTTCTAATGTTAGGTAATCTGTATTAACTTATTTAAAAAAAAAAAAAAAAATGTAACTTTGATCTACCATGACTGCCTTGTATTGTCGGTGGTTAGTGGTTGTTTTTATTCTCTTTATTTTTTCTAAGCTTTGTTAACTGTCTCTTTTTGTTTGCGAATGCTGTGACACCTATATGCAGTGCAATATATCACGAGAATATTATGTTTTGATAATTTACATATGTAAGTATTTATTGTAACTGTAACTGGCTGTCCTAAATAAATAAATAAATAAATAATATCCCAATAAAATGGTGCTCTCATTGTTGGTAAATACAATAACATATAATAATCAAAGCAGCCTCTTCTATAGGTGGTTAGTGTATTTTATATGCATTATAAGCAACACAGTAACGCAGCAAAAGCTTATCTCCCCATAAATATATATTTTGAATCTGATTCAACGATCTTAAATAAGACACCTAAATATTCATAAAATATTCAAGAATACGAGATGAAATTCTTTACGCAGTAAATGAAAATTATCTCACTCAAAAATCTCGCCAGATCGTATATTTAATTTAACGAGTGAATTAACACTAAAATATCATTTTTAAAATCATAAACGTCTCGGACCACCTTGTCGGCTAGAATGTAAATTAACATAACATCATACAAAGAGTTAACCCTTCGCCGCCGAGCCATAAACATCTCGCGTCTCTCCCGCGGCGGCACATGGGGCCTTTTATACCGAGCCATACAAAGGCCGGACATTATCGTAAATATTGTGGTATTTATTCACATTTCGGGCACAAACAATTCAATTCACGCACCGTCTGTTAATTGGGCATAAATCGTGGTACAAATATTCAATAAGCTCAATCGATTAATATTAACCGTGGACTTAATTTGAATTCGTGTGAAGCGGTGCATAGATAAGTGATTTTATTGTTGTGTTTCGTGTTGTTTTGTTTTTCACAACTGGAATTAATGTCGGTTAAACACAATTAATTTGTTTTCAAATAATCGATATTTGTGAATAGACCACTATGGTGCGATTGTTGGTCGATAAAGGCGTGCTAAAAGGGTTGTTTCTAGGAGTAATTATCTTACTGCAAGGAGTCAGCTGCCTACAGTGTGTTATTAACAAATAATAATAATTCAAGTTCAGTTGAGCACGGGTCTCCTAAAAATCTTTTTTCTTTGTTGGGTTGCGTTTAAGCATCCCATCAGGCCTGTAGAGCCAGGGGGCTATGTGGGACTTCTGCGCCCATAATGGTAAGTTGGATGCAGACTGTACCTAGTCTGTCTGGCTACATAAATAATCACTAATTTTAAATAAGTACAATGTGTATCATAAGTTCAATTGATTTGTAGTGTCAATAATATTATTTATATAAACGTTCACAACAAACAATTACTTTAGCCAATTTCAAACATTTTTTTACTATATATATTAAAATTTACAAGCCAACAAAAAGATACACCCCTAAACTATTAAAATAAGAGATTCAAGCAAGCAATAGAACCCTAACCACTCGACAATCTCAACCGTTAAATGAATTCAAAAGCGTTTAAACATACAAAATGTAAAACGTCACATTTTTTATTAATGAAATAGCCTGAGTTATTGGCTACGTTTGATATTAAATTGTATGTAAATGTATGTGGGTCCCGCAATAACATAATAATGGTAGTGATGTCATGTTTAACCCTTCATCGGACGTGAGACTATCAGGGGTTGGGTCTACGCGGCCCCAACAATGACTTTTCTTGACGTTGATGTTGTTTGTACAGATTTACTTGGTTTCTTAAATCATGCATTCAATGCATGTATGTTTGATGTTTCATGCATGTATCTTTGATCTTTGTATTTTTGAATTATTTGAGATAAAATATTGAACCTTAGTTTAATAACAATAATTGAACGAATTAAAATAATAACAAAAACGACTGCCTTAAAGTGTCGGGTAGTTGTATACGCCTGTAGTTGTCACTTTTTGATTTGCTGCTATCAAACTAAGTAGATAGATAATAAGATTAACTTTAGATGTTTTTAATGATTTAAATACATCTGAATTTGATTATTCTTAATATACTCTTAAATTATTATATTAAAACTATTAAAGTTTTATTATATAAATTAGGTAAAAAAGTAGTTTCATTAGGAATCGTACGATCTCCTTTTCTTGAATAGATATTCAAAAAGTATATCATGATCATCACTATTAATCAATATTGCTAAGCAATATAAACATATTACTTAATATTGGTATATATTAGATACTAGATATCTACTTTACATTAAAACAATATAAATATAAAATAATTTTATATTTTACGGATCTAGCCGTTATGATACATCGATGTCCATAATCCTTTGTGGATGAGAATGTTTTATAATTGGTGAGCGGACGTCCACCGTGTGATGAGACAAGTTGTACATACATCATACATGTGTCCGCACCCGGCACCGGTCGCTTATATTTAAATAAAGGTTAAATTTACTATACTAACACAATACTATCACCCTAAGTAACTGCGATTGTGATTATAATTATATTTGTATTGTAAAAATATTTTTAAATTTTATATTCGTTAATAAAGCGAGTCACTTATACTCGTTTCTATCTTATCTATGAATCTATTATCTTTTCTCATCTAGATTGGATTTAAGTGTGTTAATATCTAAAATACAAAATCCCATCAAAAACTTAAATGTGAAACGAGAGCCAAGTTCATTATTCAGATATTATATGCCTTGTAGTTGACTCCAACGACAAAAGAAGTGAGATCTAAATGGGTGCCAAGTTCAATGTTCAGTCCTGAAATTTATTTATAATAAAATAAAATATAATTTCTTCTTATGACTTAGAATAATGTATTTTAGCCTTAGATCTGACTTGGCTAGTTCTCATATACGAAATATATGAATCGGAATGAAGGAAGGAAGGAAAAAAGAAGAGGTACAGTGTTTTTACTAGTGCCGTCTATTTACCATTAGATGGTATTATACATTAAAAATATTATTTACATTATACCAATATAAGAACTACATTATACTAAAGTACATAAATAATCTCACGAAGTATGCAGTGCACAAAATTTATATCATAATAATTTTGTGAACCGTATAATTTATTATTACATAAAAATAATATTTATCTTAATTATAACAATAGTAATATCACGCAGCTATAACTCTAATAATGACTCCAGAATAAAAGCAAAGATTGTATGGCCGTATCATACTGAGAACGAGATCGCAATTATTATAATAATGAAATTAATGAAACAAATAGGAAACAAATCATTATAGCCCGGGGCATAAATACATGGGCGTGGGCGCCGCGGGGCACGTCGGGGCACCGGCACTTGTCTCATGGTATCAAAAAGCAATTTCCGCGCCTCCAGCTACGTTGCCCCCGTTGTTATTGGGAGGCGGGCCTCACAAAACCTCTTTCAAGGATCTAACTTTGTTTTGTGTCTATCACGGATTTTCGTGAATTGCTTTTCAATTTGTTTTTCCACTGCAAATGGAATGCTTTGTACGGGGTCTGCTACAGCCTATTTCTGCCGCCACTGGCTATTCTATAAACGGCAGGATGGACAGGGTCTGTCTGAGAACTATTATTGCGTCCAATATAGGCAATGCATGGGCAGAATCTAGACAATCGTGTTCATTGGCTAGCTGTTCTTTGGTAACGTTTACTTAATAACGTAGTATCTACTTTATCTTTCATTATCAGCAATATTTTATATAATCAAGCCTATTTCAGATAGTTTAGGATATGGCATCATTTAATGAACGCCAAAACGAGTGATTCCTGGAATAATCACCGCACGAATATAGGCGGCCTTTCTACTTTAAGATCGACCCACCCTGCATTTTCTTGATCTTTCGCTACATACCCATCACTTCAGCGTTCTCATTCTAAATGTGGTGATTTCCTTGCAAATCCAATCTGAAAGGGGATTTGTCTATAATAATCTACATCAACTAGCAAAAAACTTATTAACTTCATGTTCATTCTAGGATTTTCCATCTTTTTCTGTTTAAAAACTAGCAACTAATACACACAAACAATAGGTTTATGTATATTAAAACGGGTAAACCTCAGCCCGACAGACGCGCGCTGAAAGAAAATCTGTACGTGTGCACATCTCAATCCCCGAGATTACCGTTATCGCGGGACACAACAGGGCGACTCATAAAATATTTGAGTAGTTCTGCCAGCTTAAGGTACGCCTCAGCTGTTGGAAACAAGATAATATACTATTTTATTGTATTTAAATGCAATTTTATTTATTTTATGTAATATAAGTAGTCAGTTTTTCTGACAGTTTCAGTCTGTTTTTCACGAGTATCAAAATATCGAGCTTCACACTTTGCGCAAAATATGGTAAATGTCCCGCTTTTAATTAAAAAAAATAAAAATTTGCCAGGACTGGTTTATCACCTCGCCCTTTGTGAAATCGTAAAACGAAGATTGTAACATTGTACTTTTATAAAAGCTGATTTAAAAATTGTCCATTATGCTATAATTTAAAACCATCCATTCATTATCCAATATAAACGAAGCGGAAGAATAAAGCTAGCAATTTACAAACAAACTTTGATAATAGAGACATTATACTAAAATTAAAACAAACCAACCGGAAAATGACGTTCCTTCAACCAAATCACAAACACTGAAAGAGGTGATGGATTACATGCATTATGCTCCTGTGACTAGCTAACGAGGGGGTCAATCTCTTTCACCCTCCCCGTTTCCCCGCCCGATCGAAAACAACCCCTACAGCATGGTATCAAGGATGCTATTCCGCCGTAGGTAGCTAATTGACTGAAGTAAAATATTCACCTACATTAGCATGTTGACAGGTATTAATTTTCAATATTTTATGGAACCGGTTCTTATTAACGGTTCCCATTGTGGTAGTGACGTGGGGTGATTAAAGATGTTCGAGTGCTCCTCGAATACACTCGAGGGAACGTCTTATTCTTTATAAAAATACGCAGGGAACTAGATATGAACTTAAAGGTTTTGTAAGTACAAGGTAAGGGTTGTCTTTACAATCGTTTTTGATTGGTACAAAAGCAATTTTTTGACGGTACTTTAGTATTTTTCTACTAGAGGAATACTTAATTAGATAAATTAGATTATTTATAAGTGACTTATAATTGTTGCATGATCTGTAATAAAAATCCAACAGAGTCCTCCCCTGGCTATGGTTGTTTTTTTATAATGAGGGAAATTCGCGTTAACATAAGGGGCGTCTAGGGGACGTCTGTTGTTGAGGAAAGTTTTCTTAGCAAACTGCTAACGTCCAAATTAAGCAATCCAGATCAATGGTAGACAAGATATTTTAATTCCAGAGATCCGTATTTTTCTTCAAGGCTATCAAGATAACGTTTCGTCCAGTTGCTGGTAGCTATTATTACGAATTGTCTTGAAGGCAATAGACTTTTAAACAAGCTTTATATATTAATCTAATATATTGAAATATATTGAAAACTGGTTAGTACGAAAACATTGAGTCCAGAATTTATCCTTATATTTATTAGAACATCTGACAGTTAAAGTAAGATTTTTTTCTCTATTTATCTCTTACATCATATGCATTTTTGGAAGGAACCAAAGCATTGTTTCCCAATTGTGCGGACAGATTGTGAGTACCAAACTCTAAATCTACTAAAGGAGGTTCAGGAACCCTATCTTTCATACCACCATTGTTTATCGTGTTAGTAGTGGTAATAATGCAGATAAGAGCGCTTTATAAACTCTTCTAATGATCATATTAAGCTCTAATGTTGTACTTCTGCTTTAATCAAGTTAGAAAAATTGCAATCACAACACGTAATATGTGAAGCTGACCGCAATTTGACGCACGTGTTGGCCGACGAAGATTCACAATTGGCGCCCATTCCGTGTCATTGGGAGCAAATGTCGAGGATATTGTACAATGTACCTAATTGCTTATTACTTGTACTTTTGTCGCAAACACTACTTTCTTGGGACTTTTTTTTTGTAATGTTATCTGTTGGGACAGCTCGACTTAATAAGGGAAAGTTTGTTATTTGCTTGTTTGGAACAAAAACGAGATGAGCATCCAAAATGTTTCAGGCCTAAATTACTCTTTTTATTATTCCTTTTTGTGTTAAATACGTTTTCTATTATTTACAATTTTTGATTAATTCTCTGGATCTCTGTCAAACATTTGTAGAAAACAAAATTCAAACTTATGTTTAAAACAATTTGAAATAATTTGCGTACGTTATCTATACAATCAACAACTATTCACTATCTGAAAGTCATTTTTCTGAATGATGAAGGACCATTTAATACTGCAGATTGATTAAGAAAATTGAAAACCCTTTAAAAGAATATCTGAATTGACACATTAGAGGATGATTTTGATGGTGATATAATGTGTAAAATTGATAAAACAAATAAAATAGTGAGCGGCTCAGCAGCCGGCCGTTAATACTCTATGATTGATTATCTCCGCCTAATGAGCCCTGGCCCATCTTATCGGCGTGGCGCAAGTCACGGGATTAACATATAATGTTATTAGCCTGCGGAGAGATCTGTAATCGTTAACGGTGTCAAAGGATGATATCGGTGGACTTAACGAGATAGGGCTGTAGTAATAACAGACAGGTGGTAATCGTATATTCTAGAATCTTTTTAATCTTTATCTGTGTGCCAAACGATAAATATTGGTTTTACATAATATATAGCATAAAAGGAGCAAATAAATAGTCGAGGTATTTTGGCGACAATCGACGCCCTAATACATCCTTGCCCTTAATGAGCCAACGTAAAATTGCAAATCACACAAAACCTAACAGCATAGCTGTCACTTTAAGCTGGTATTTTGTGAGCGAGGTGTACCACCCCGGTCGTGCGGTCCCAATTTGGCTGCAAGGCAGCATGGCATTGCCTCTTGTGGAGTGAATAATTTAAAGGGCCTTATGAAACATAGCAGGTGTTACTTTGCATTTCAATATTAATGGTGACTACTAATGGCTACTGGTTCTTATTAAATTGAATGATACCTGTTTCGAGTAGTTTTATTATGCCATTTAATATTTAAATATTCGAGCATAACGTACTACTACTTCTGGAAGACGAAAGCACGGTCAAGTTCTAGATCAGGCAGGACGACGATCTCTGCACCTAGGTAGTTATTTGATACAAAAAAGCTTTATGTCCAGTAGTAAGAAAGTCTGGTGGCGATGACGACTCTAACTTCGAATGTATTATTAGTTTTCAATGGCCCAAATGCAGTAACGCTAGCGCTAGTGACTGGGGCTGTTGACATTATGAATTATGATCGCTTTTCCTTACAATAAGTGCATAAATAGGGCCCGCTGATGGCTGGGATAAATCATCCGGCCATCCATCATCCAGTCAGGAAGTGTCGGCGGCTGTTCAACTGCGCACTTTGGTCACATTTTGTATGACGTAATTTAGGGTACACATGGACAAGCATAATTACTACTTAAAATAATTAATGCCCTATCTTAACCTTTTTGCTTAAATCACAAATAATTGAATAGTATATTATTGGCGATTATATTATCTTTGCTTTTTCAGAAACAACAATTGAAATCAAGAGTACAGTACTCAATAAAATACTGCCGATTCCTATATCTTAAGCTATGAATTTGTCAACTTTATAATATTATAATGAAACTAAAATAGATTCTACCGTAGACTGTGTGAAACATGAACTTGTCGCAAATTGTTGTTTCAGAGAACAATCCGAAAGCTGGAATTAATTTATCAACAAGCTATTGTTACAGGTATTGGGTACCAGGGAATCATAGAATGGGAAGCAATGAGAGCTTAAACGTAAGCCCATTGAGTCACAGAACAGATAAGCGTTTCCGCTGACACAGATAACGGGAGTATGAAAGCGTCTTGACTGCACACGCCTCGCAATCTGCTAAGGAACTGTGGAGAATTATTCTATCTGGAGCAAAGCAAACAGTTTCAGACATCAGCGCGACACGCTATCTAGACGTTCCGGTAAGATACCGCCTCTCAAACTTTAAGCAATATTTTTAATATTTTTGTTTGGTTGGCTTAAGACACTTACCAAGGATTACGTCCTCAGTCAGCTCCAAGACTGATTAACGTTGAGACTCATCTATCATTTCATAATAATATATTGTCTTCTTTCTAAAAATTCAGCGATAATTGTAGTAGAATGATACAACCAGATCCTGGTATCCTAAACTCTTCTCCGAATCTTATAAAATGAGATAAAAGCCATTAAAGCTTATTTTATCATGTATGTAGTGAAATTAGTTGAACATTATGAATAAATGTGTCATTATAGTAGCATTACATTTGGTTACGGTACCACCATGATTTCGAGACTAAAACAAATTGTCTAAAAACTGCGGTGAATCCTTTAAAATATAAGTAACGTGGGGTTCTAAAAACTGACTTAATAAGTAAGTATTAAGTATTTGATATATAACTAAAGATTGAGAGTAGGTGTGAGGTGCAAATACATCGCAGGAGCGATTCAAACGGGCGACGTCCGACAACCACTTAGTGGCTGTATTGTGCACGGCGCGCTCTGTACCATACAGCCTTAGTAACAAATAGAAGTGTCCCAGATTTATAGTATATAGTATGAATAAATATTATATTTTACAGTCTACAAGTAGGAGCGTAAGTAACGGAAAAGTATGATTATGAATAATATTGCTATGCAAAAAAACCGGAAAGAATGTATTTAAAAAAATCAGTTCCATGATGCACATTCGCATGCGTCGTAAGACTCGTAACAATCAACCTACTTCTCGTTGTTTAATCCGTAATTTTTAAATATACTCGCATTTTTATTGTATACAATGCTTTGTATCAACTTTAATCTCTCTTCTCATTATTTACTTCATTCACTTCCAAAAAGGAGGTGGTCATATTGTGTTGGTCTGTATGTATTTTTATTCATCAATATTTTCACCAACCGATTGTGAACCGAGTCGATCTGTTGATGGAGTCACAAGACAGTTGAGAGAACTCCTTGACGATTTACAGATTGATAAATTTGTATTGGTGAGAAATTTACATCTGGATATTAGGTTATGACTGTCATTAGGAGTCTTATGATGAATTCGGAGATAGATAGACAATGAACTAGTAAGGAAATTCCTCAGCAGTTTACAGTCGTGTTTTGATTGAGTATATAATATGAATTATCATTTATGTTGATCATTTAATTATTTAAGAAATTTGCACTCTTATATTGTGTATATATTGTGTATGTATTGTGTATAAAATATAATAGTATCCAACTCGGTTTTAATTTAACATGAAATGCAAAGATTTATATTATTATTTTTAAACAAATCCCACCACTTTCAAATTGTTATTCTTATTTTAACTATTATTACTATTATTTAAACTATTTAAAATGGGATATTTAGTATTATGGTGAATATATAGTTTGAACCAGATTTCAAATGAAAACATCTTAGATGTAAATAAATGGTTTCCAAATATTTTTTTTGTCACACATTTTATATTATACGCCGTATCTACACCATCGTAAGGCTACACCCGCAAGAGATCGCTGAAAGCAAGTCAGCGTGCGACTTCCGCTGATACGAGGTCTCGCTTGACACGAACACCCACCTACTTGTCTGTCGGTATGTTGTACACGAACTCATGTGCTCCTGGTGCACTGAACACGTCATTTCTAAGTCAATTGAAGAAATAAAGATCCAGATGTTTCTATAGAATTGATTTTGTTTTTAATAGTAAACACTACGAAATAAAACTTGTCATTATTAAAATGACAAATTATCTTCTGTATGGTTTCAGTTCATTATCCGTGGGAGTCTGGATGGGTTTCTGCGTATACTCTTTCAACCAGCCATTATTTTGGGAACATACAGTTTTATTATTGGCACCATAACTAGCCAATAAGTACCTATAAGAATAGGAATAGATAAAATGCCTGAGCCTGACGTTTGAGTTCATAGGTGATGTTGTCCACTTGCCATGGTAACACTTGCACTCGACTTCCTGTTTGTTGAAATAAACTTGTAAAATATCTAAATATTATGGTTACGGTAAGATCACAGCTCAAATAATTCTTTGAATTTTCTCTTGTGTCTACATAATAGTGTGTGTATGAGCAGTTTGTACGGAGATAAATTAATTATTATAGCCTGTGTCATCCACAAATAACGTAGCCTTGTGTTGGGGTCAATTTTTGACCGATTTTTTGGCGATCTGCTCACCTACCTACCGATTGAGCTTAAAGGCCATTAGGCCTCAAAGTCTAGACCTTTCGAAAAAAACCTTCTAATGGGAAAAGAATTTTCAAAATCGTTTCAATAGATCCAGAGATACAAGTCCTTACAGCCTCACAAACTTTAAATCTTTGTAATATTAGTATAAATGGTTGGCTCACGGGTGTAATATTATGATTATATTATGAATATAATTCTTTTGTTTATACGAAAACACTTATTGGTCACGAGAGGACTACATGGAAATCATCGTAGCTGTAAAGTATCCGAGAGACAATCTTTGGACATGTAAATAAGCCGCGATGAAATCGGTAAAAGTTGTTTGATTATAATATATTATGAATATGTTTTTGCCATCCGTAAAACAAGCTCTTAACATTCAGTAACAGAGAACTATTTTCAAATATTCACGCATACGAATAACCAGTCCAAATAAATAAATATCAAAAATAAACACATACTTTTAAAACATAGCCTTTAACTCTGTAGCAATTTCCATATGTATATGCAAATAGCCGAGATAGTTTTCGTACAATTCTGGCCGTTACTTCGAACGTATGCTAAACACTGGCATTCTTATCTGGCGCTGGTTCGGATTAGCTGGATATGAGCTGGATCAAGCACGCTTGCCAAAACTGCTTCCTAGGGTACATACACACATTTAGATAAAAGCTATTCAGTATTTGAATGGAACAGACATACCCATAAAAGTAAAAGTAAAGTAACCTATATATGTCCCACTGCTGGGGCACGGGTCTCCTACTCGAAACCAGGCGAGGGTAACAGGCCATAGTTCACCGATACGTTGGCCCGATGGGAATTGGCGAACCTCATACAAATACTTTTAATCTCATCAGGCATGCAGGTTTCCTCACGATGTTTTCCTTCACCGGTGAGCAAGCTATAGTCTTGTGTTCAATGATGAATGAAAATTTATAAAAGCCTATTAGTGGGTCATGATCGAACCTAAACCCTCGCATAGGTATATGTATATGCGATAGGCTAAAACTATGTACTAATGTACCCATAATTATGTAAATTATAATATGTATTCATTATCAGCATAACATTAAGGTAAACACTGCCTCCTCTGTGAATATCAGCTTTCATTTAGAATGCATTGCAATCTCAAAAGGTAAAGACAACTAGTCTGTCACTTTAATTTAAGGAAACCTGAAAATTGCTTTCTATTCCTCTGAAATTCTTGAAAGCAGTTAAGGTTTGCCTTGAACTCGGTGAGTTCGAATCAAAGGGTCACTTAGTGGTTTCCGCAGTCGATCCTGGCTACAAACCTGCAACAGCCATTGTAGCTAAGGTGAGCTTAGGCCCGTGTATAAAGAATCTAATTAATAAGTTTCTTTTTAAACAATTTTTTATAATTATAATAACTGTTGATTTATAACTGATAATTCTTACATAATAATTAGTCTATTGAAAAATTATAGATTACGAATTGAATATAAGAAACAATATACATTGATTTGTCAATTAACAAGTAAAGTTACAGTACTTTAATGATCCTTTTGAATTAAATTAGATTAAGCCTTTTGTACGCAGTGTGAAGGGACCCTACGGCTTACTACAGATTAACATTGCCGATCTGCAACGCATTCAAACTGCTTATTCGTTTGTTCGTTGTAAAGATGGCGAGAGGAGATTACGCCGAGATCTGCGTCTTGCCGCCTTAAAAATACGCTTAGATTTAGTACCTGTTCGTTAAGGGCTTATATAATATATACTTTTTCAAGTTTAATTTCGTTAAGAATCATATTTTTTGCAGACTAAAGAGATTTGATATTTACCTACATAAGTCAACATACAACGCTATAAAGTCCATAAAAGTTGTTACATACATTTTATAATATCCTCTCTGCTGATAGGGATTGCACCGCTTCTTTCATTATATTATTTCTCTAGCGGTATAGGATTTGATATGCACGTCCCGATTGGTAACAGATATCGATGATGTGCATCGATGATACATTAATAGTTGCCACATCATAGCATTCTATAGGCATCATATTACTGATGTTGATTAGATTTGAGAAAAAACGTCGGTGCACGTCAAAGACGGAAGCGAGTTACGTTTTTTAATTCACGATTTACCTGTCGAAGCGATTAAATCAAGTAGAATGGGTTTAGAAATGATGACTGGCCAAATTGGTCCGAGATGTTAGTGGTCCACCGTGACGCGGTAGCCCTGGTGCGTGACAGGACGACCGCGGCGGCGCCTTTGATGGCTAGGGTTGACACTTCACGAAGTTAAATTATTAAGAACGTGTTAACGAAATTAACGTCCTACTTATATTAAGTTCAAATATTACACTTCTATTTATTAATTAATTAAAAAATCACACCACGTTAACCTAACTCCGTGGTAAGTTCATTAAAACTTGTGTTATGAATAGAAATAAATGTAAGATTTATATAAATATATACTTAATATAATACCCATGTTCATAACCCGGTGCAGACACATATATTCATCATACAAATTATATGCATCTGATGGGATTCCACCCTGCTACCGCTGCGTAAAGTGTCTCGTAAGTAGCCTTATCACTCGAACTCTCTCACCAAACATGATCGATAACTGTATTTATTTTAAATGTATATAAAACTTGTACCTTTTATCTAAAATTTAGCCATACTTTATAGAAGGTAATAGGTAGCTCGTTCGATATAATAACAAAAAATATTTATTCAAATAAATGATGAAATAATACGACTGACAACCCTAAGACGCGTGTCGGCGTTCTTAAATCATAACAAGAATGAAACTGTGTACGCGCCGTTAACTTTAACTGACCCACGCTAGATTTGTCTCAGTTAATTTTAAGTATCAACATAAACTGTCAGGGTAAGATAGTAGCCCCGGTCCGAAGGTTTGACATCAATTTAATGATAAGGATTCGAATATCTTCATTATTATTTTTAAGAAGGTTATGTTTCTTTTTAATGTCTCTGTCATTTACTTGGGCTTCTGAGTAGGTGGAAGTGGCACGAGTTCTAAGTAATTTGATTACTGATTTAAATGTAATTCTTCTACTGATTTTTATAAGAAAAGGAAAGAAGAGAAGAGGGAAAAAGAGGCGAAGAGAGAAGTATCAATAATCAAAACCGTGCAAATTCCCACCAGTGACTATGCGTCAAATAATTTACATAATTTTAGGCACTTATGGAATGTGAAGGAAAATATTTGCTATGACCTATGGATACAATCCAGTACCAGCTGTACTATAGATATAATGGTACTGTAACAGTGGTATACATAATATATTAGGATCATATATTTTAGGGTCTCCGTTAAGATTAGACCTAAACAAGAGCCCAGTTGCCCTTAGATACATACTGTACATAAGGTATGCATTACCATCTTATTAACGCGTTAGGTTTAAAAGGTTTTTGGGAGACATTTTTGAAGATGGAAAAAGATCACATATATTTAAATTTATTTATTTTGTTGCCTTCTTTAGTTTAGAAAGAAAAAGTTTTTGTACTAATAGTGTGGATTATGGAATCCTTTATCGTAATTCTTTGTTCAAGTCGTAGATGGTAATGGTATTTACTACACGAGCCAATGAAGAGGTCGTAAACATTTCTTAGAAAGCGGCTGTTCAAACGAACGAACAAAAAGAAAAAATATATGACAGAAATAAAGATAAGCGAATATTGTTTTATGACGTCATGATATTTTGAGTTGCTTCATGTTTTGTGCAACAAATATTTTAATATTACAAAAGCGTTGCATTTCGTCAAAAAACAGAAAGGCAATATGTATCGAGTTATTTATTCGAGATGAATGTGCTAATATCGATGTTCAATTGCATGTATAAATTATAATGTCGTTCTTACATTAAAGCGTAAGTAGGAGTGTTATTTTTCTTAGATATTTCACTATTTGAACCGGGTTTTGTAAACACAAATTTCCACCGTCAAAATTTAAAAACACAATATACATCCCATTCAAGATACATAGTTTTAATGGCAACTAGGTATGTTAAACGTATTTATTAACAAGATATTTTAAACCAAATCTACGAAATGACACGGCAGATATATATTTTATAGTCAAGACATTTTATAATTAAAAAAAAAATATATTAACTAAAACGAAAAAAAAAATATCAGTAGCTTCTATTATAATCAAAGAAACAGATAGTAGATAGTGTACATATCTATTTAATATTTAATTTTTGCTGCTACTTTATTTTCTTTCTTTAATTTATTTAAACGCAATTTTTTATTCTTGAACATTAAAATAACTTTCATTTAAATAGCCCCTTTAATAAAAACGCAGACAAAGCAGATACTTGTACTTAAATGAGAAAGAATATCGCAACTTAATACTACAATATTTGAGTGGGATTTTTGGGGATGATAAAAATTTCGATGACGTTTGTGTGATGAGTAAACAATGAAGAGGCACTTTTTACCCCTCGCCGGTGGGCTTTTTACAAAGAAAATACTTGTAAGGGTTGAAAGATTAAATAATTGCTACCTAGCGTGGTCAAAAATGTTTGTTATTATAGAGCCGAATAATTATGCTTCAAGTGGTAGAAAATAAACAAAGCGATAGTAATTTACAGGATTGTTCAATGAACATGGCTATTTTTAATATTTAAACTATTTAAAACGGGATATTTACCAAGTTTTATAACGAGTCAACAAGTTTCGCGAACAAGACACTCGTAGACAAAATAAAAAGTCGAAATATCGAGCTCCGCGAAATAATATAAAAAACATGGTACTTGCAGTTGCGCTGCCCAAGTGTAAGTTCACAAAGGATCAGGAACTACCCATGTACCTACTACATCAATAAAGATATCCTTCAAGAAAAAATAAATAAAAATAAAATAAGTAAAATTCACTTCGATCAGCAAATGATTGAAAGGAGCTTGAAAATTATAGGTAGGATCTATGATCTCAAACTTTTTATCGATATCATTACGCGTAGCCAAATAATTACAGATAATATTTAAAATTTAGCCGTATAATTTTACGTTAAATTCTTATAATTAATATAATATAAATAAACTGATAATAATATTCTAACGTGAACTTTAGATACTCATTAGATGTGATTTACTTGCAAACCTAAGTATACTTAAACTTTTGGAAATTAACAGGTCCAATTGCTTCCCATTTGTTTCTGTAACAAATATTCTACTTATCAAAAAAAAAATTATAATATTTCGATCAACTTTTTTAAATTAGCAATACTACCTCTAAAATAATAAAAAGCAAATCTTGCATTTTAACCCAATATTAATTAGTATAACAACAACTCCATTGGAACGAAAGACGCTAGTAGTAAATTATGCGAGCCACCGTTTGGCGTTTACCCGCTTGGGCTATTCAATTTCCCGAGCTATGCATCTCTGTCGCATCGCCTTTGACTGCGCTGCATATTTTATATAATCCTTTCATCAAATCGCCGCGCGGCCGGCGGCAGGCGGCAGGCGCCCTAGTAATTTTTCCTGCGCGAGCGAGACGCCAACGGGGTGTCAAATGTGGTGGGGATAAGACGGCAAAGCTCCCGCAAAGTACACAAAATGCAAAAATGGCGCGGTGCGAGTGACAGCGTGAGGGGGGCGTCAGTTCAACAGCGACCTCCGCCCGCGACGCACGTAACCGCGAGTGAGTGATGTGCTGATTGTATCGTGCTGTGTTACACTGGAGAAGGATAACTTGTGGAGCAACATGCTCACCTCTAGCAACCAGTATTTGCGCCCGGATTATTTGTCGCCGCTGCCGACCACTGTGAGTTTCGATTTGCCACCCTTTTTACTAAACATTTCAATACGATAATTTATTCATGGGCAATTAATACGTCATCAAAAAATATGACTACCTGCAAATATTGAATGTAAAATTGTTACATACATTCATAATTTACTAATAAATATTGAACATTACTTCGTACACGAGTTAAATACGTTAAATGATGCATAACTATGTTAATAAGAAAAATAAATCTAATAAGATATTTTAAAATAAATAGGTAAACACTAGATAAATATTAATAATTAGTAATGTTTACGAGAATTTCACTCATTACAACAAATTTACCGCTCCTTATTATGATTTTTCCTTGCTTGACGTGGGATTAATGAAAAGTTTTAGTGCCATCGGTAGGATGTTCGTCCTGCCATCCTGAAGAAATATTAAAGTCCAATTCCATTAAAGCTTTCATGACTTATGACACTCCCAAGCTTAATTGCCAGCATATTGGCAATCTTATAACCTTTTCATCTAACTTAAAGACACCTTGATAAGATGTAAATAGAAGAAGTAGGGTATTACTTTCAACAATTCTTGCAAATATTATTTTGAATGGGCTTGTGTGAATATCTATAGATTAGAATAAAAATCTGATAGCGATAAATATAGGAATAACATGGTTTTATTCGAAAAACTATGAATAACAAATATAATTTCCCTATTTTCATACTTATTTATTCTATATTCTTATGCATAAACTAGGTAAGCTTTTTATGATCTGGATTTATTCTGAGAACTTTGTTAAATGTCAAGCACTACATTTCGAACAATAAATACTTAGCACATGCTATAAATATTGTATTATATTCGGTAAAAATATGTTAAATTATAACATAAAAATATTTAATTAACAATGGTAACACTATGGCCTATGAAAAACTAATACAAGTCCGCTGCTTATTTTATTGCTTTAGATCATGCTCATTCTGAAATATTCATTTTAAATTAAAACTAATCTGTACAAAACGCAGCAAAGCTTACCTATACAAGTCAAGTTTTAATTAAGTTGAGATTATTAATTATGATTTAAATATTATAAAATAACTATATATCATTTTATAGCATAAATCTCGAGCTCGATGATTTATTTAAAAGTCATTGTGGAAATAACCTGCTAAATGGAATTAATAATTTTCAAGTCAATAAACAAAGTTATAATACACAACTTTATTCGAAGTAAGACATTTAATTTATTGTGATTGATTGTAAAAGGAAACGTATGATATAAATAAAACCATTAACATAAATTCAATGACTTGAGTAATACAAATCGATGTTTCTCCCATTAGCTTAATGTGTAAATTATTAAAAGTATACCTGTTAAATATATATTAGTTTATTAAGAAATATTAACGTATCAATTTCTCGTGCGTTCGTATAAATACATACATAAATCGGCTATAGCCTTGAATATTAAGTGGCTGTGTATGTAAATCATATGTATAAATGAATTCAATCTCTAATATAAAATCTGGAAACGAACAATCATAGGACGTGATAGAATTTTAATAAATCAAATCACTTTCATAAAATAATTATAAAAGCGATACACAAACGTTCAAGCTGTCAAAAACTAAGGTCAGGCTTTTTAAAACAATTCCCTCAATTCGGTAGAAATACACGAGTCGGCACCCAAAGCGTAAATCGAATTTCCCCGAAATACTCTCAGACTAACGCCGCCCGCGATAATAGACGTGACAGCGCGGCAAGTACAGGCGCGCCGCAAATTCAGCGGCACAAATTGGCCTTTTCACTGCGAGATTACATCATGCGGGAGCCGAGTGAAATGTCAAGCGGGGCCGACGGCTGCCAGACGCGCGGATAATGGCGCGTCGGCCGCGTGATTGGACCTCCTCCCCCCTCCGACCGCTCCACCCGCCTCGGCCACCCTCGCTCCCTTTGTGCCTTCACTCGCAACCCGACGTTTCATTTCATAACTTCTTTGTTGCAGCTCGACGCGAAAAAGAGCCCACTGGCCCTCCTGGCGCAGACGTGCAGCGCTATCGGTGCTGACACACCCAACCCGAAACTCATCTCCGCCGCCGAAAAAGCCAGCAAGAAGTACGATGAGAAACCGCATGTTGATAACAAACCCAGTTTTAAGCCTTACGAATCGTGCCTGACGAGAGAAAAGACTAGAACGCCTGAGGACAGAGCGTCCGTGAATACCCATTCGAAGACGCCATCATCTAAAGGAAGCGCATCAACTACGCCCGTGCAAGCCCGCTGTAATAGTAATCAAAGTTCTTCGTCACAGAGAACTTCCCCTCCAGTTCACCGGAAAACACCATCCGAGAAGTCTGAAGAGAGATCCAGCCCCCTTAGTTCACCTAATCAAACCAAATCAGATCAGACCAACACAGCATCCAAGTTACCATATACATCTAATAATGTACCGTCCAACTCAGACACCAAAGAACCTTCGAGCTTCAAGCCAAGTGTACCTGTTAGTTCTTCAGCTTTCCTAGGTGGCCTACCTCATTCTGGGTTTCCATTACCGATGGACATCATGACCAGCAGCCTAATGGCAGCTCAACATCAAGCGCTGAAAAACGGTTTAAACCCCTACCTTGCATATGCAAGAATGAAGGCACCAGGAAGTGATTTGGGAATATGCCGCGACCCTTATTGCACGGGGTGTTCTCTGAGTTCTCATTTACTAAAATCAGCCGTTTGCCCGGCTGGATGTGCTCAATGTGATCATGCTAAAACTCCGTTTCAATTACCGTCTGGTCACCCGGCCGCCGCTGCTTACGCTCACGCTCAACTCGCCGCCCTCGCGGCCGCATCACAACTACCGTTTGTGTGCAGTTGGATGGCCGGGGACTCGGCATACTGCGGCAAACGATTCGCCACTTCCGAGGAGCTGTTACAACATCTACGATCGCACACGGCCAGCGGCGATACGAATCCCAGCTTGTCCATGTTGAGCGCGACACATCCTTTACTGCAGAGGACTTATCCAACGCCCCCTCTGTCGCCGCTCACCCCGCGGTTTCACCCGTATAGCAAGCCGTCCCACCTGGTGTCATCGCCGCCGCTGCCCTTCCCCCTGCCCCCTCACCCGTCGCTGGCCGCGTACTTCCCGTCGTATCCGCTCTTCGGTCCACGGCCCCTGCACCCGTGAGGTCCGTCGGCGCTCCACGCACACAAGAAGGGGGGCGCCGAACATTAACGCCCGTGATGGACATTCGAGACTGAAGAATGTGTAAATATAAATTAGTGTTCTTCTAGTTTCTAGTCGGCTCATATCATCGATGGAAGTGATGAGCCCCGCCGTTGGCCGGGGTGCGACAGCTGTGATCTCTATCTTGTAATGTTCGTAATATTTAGTGTATCGACTATCGACTACAGGCTAACACCGCTTGTATCCGTGAAGGCGGATTTTTATTTTATAATTAGACGTACGAAATTTTGTGTACCAAATCAATAGTAATGTAATTTTAATAGTCTAGGTTGTTGCAAATAATTGAGGATTGTTAATTGTGTTTGTATTTTTAATTATTATATTTAGATGATTGTGTTTTAATGCGAGACATATCTGCAAAAGTTGCGTTGTTAAACATGATTTCACATTTGTTAAAATCTCTGCAATATTAATACGATATAAAGATTTGATTTTATAGTTGCATTGTAATATGAGGCACCATATTAATCATTAAGCGGAAGGCTTGAAGAGAAATGCCTTCGTTACATAGATATTGGTAAGCAGCACTCTCATGTAAATTGTATGTAATCTGCCATCAATATCTGTTGACGAATATTTGTTGTTATAATATGAACATACAAAATCAAATATATACGTAATTATTTAATTTCATATATTGTTTCAATTAAATACCCTGTTAGCTAATACATTATCAAATGTAGCCAAGCTATTGATAACATAAAATATAACAATTTATGCATACAATGAAATTTTGCTGTATTTCATGACTTTCAATCCAAACTTTTTTTTCCAAACAATTTGGCAAATAGACTCGGTACTGCGACTTTTGCGATTAAAAAAATAAGAAAAATGACAGATGTAAATACGGCGCGATTAGTATACCATGCTTACTTCCACAGTCTAATGTCTTACGGCATTCTACTGTGGGGGAATGCGGCGGATATTAATACGATTTTCTTGTTGCAGAAGCGAGCTATTCGAACTATATACTGTTTGGGCCCCCGGGTATCATTGAAAGAAAAATTCAAAGAAATTGCCATCTTAACTGTAGCTTCTCAGTACATACTTGCTAATGTGATGTACGTCCGCAAAAATATTAATGACTTTTTAAAAAAATGCGACCATCACAACATAAATACTAGGAACAAATATAAATTGAATGTTCCATTTTTTAGACTTAATAAAGTTAGTACTTCTTTTATGGGACAATGTATACGATTTTACAATAGGATCCCAGAAAACGTTCAAAATCTTTCCATTAATAAATTTAAGAAAATTGTTAAGGAACGTTTGTGTGGTAAAGCGTATTATGAAATAAAAGATTTTATTGAAGATACCACACCTTGGGAATAAGACACTCACTCATAAGGTTTTATACAATGTATAAATTATAAATTTCATAATTTGTTATTTAGACGAAGCGAAACCTTGGGATTAAATTGCTCTTCTATAAAGCTGTTTTATCTAGAATGTAGATAAATTTTGAGCCTGCAGTGTATTGAACTAAACTTGTGTAAAGGTGAAACGTATGACATGTCATGCTCGCTTACGCTACTGCAGTGGTGGCGTTGTGGGATGGGTCTTCCACTTCCCTCTAATATGCGGAAGAGGTTGACGCTGGCTCACGCGTCCAGGCCTATGTGGAGGTGCTGCTGTGGTGGCTGGTCGTGTTATGCGATTTCTACCTAGCTGAGTTTCTTTTTTTTTTTTTATTAACATCCACTGGTTTGTTTTGGATATTGCGGGGTCTAAATTTATCTACTTATTTACTTTTCTTAGGATAAAGATCTTAGGATAAGACTGTAATAAATGTGTTATAGTAATAAGTGTATGTAATTATGTATGTTTATAAAAAATTGTAAACTATATTTTGAAAGGAGCAACCCAAGAGAGTTTCTTGCTGAATTCTTCTTATGTACTATACTAGTATAGTATTATGTATTGTTTGTATTACTATTTTTTGTAATATTGTATTTGAAAAGACTAGTTCCACTGAGTTTGTTTCGCCGGTTCTTCTCAGTGGACTTACTTTGGAACCGGTGGTAGACTCAATTGACCTTCAAAAAGATACTTGGATAGTACTATTTTGAATAAAATTTTTGACTTTGACTTTGAAACAAATTAAAATAGTTGATGACAACATTTTATTTGAGCCAAATTAATATAAATATTTAGTCTATAGTGTAAAATATACAGACTATAATTTGATTAAGCATTAAATTTAAAACATCTAAAATGTTACACTAGTAAATAAATCTAAATTTAAAATGATCGAACAAAAGTAAAAATTAAATTTGCTTAGCTTTTTAACAATGCAAAAAATGTATAATACATACACATGTACTAAATTTTAAAACAAAAAGGATTAAAGGATCCCATATCAATTATCATTAGGACGCAGATAATTAACTGATTTAGAAATTTTTAAGCGTGATGTAGCACGATGATAATTGTTTTTAATTGAAATCACATACTTTTTTCTAAAATCAAATTATTTAAATGTTGGGTTTATAGTTTATGGCATAAAGACCTTCGTTTTGTTTATAGTCTTACATCAGCATTATAGCACAGTTATAATTTGAAGGCAATTTTACGTAAATTTCGTCCACACTACCAAACACATAAAAACACATTTCCCGTGAGGTCAAAAACAATACAAACTTCTTAAAATATTGTTCCTAAAATACAGATCCGCTAGCATATTATGGGTGTTCAGTTACCACCTTTTTTATAATAGGAGAATTACGCTAAACAGCACTGGCTTTAAGGTGGATAAAATCACCCAAGAACGATATAATTAAGGTTTTACTTGTAATTCTTATTATAACTATGAAAGCCTGAATATTTTTCAAGTTTCTTTTATTATTATTATTTGGTAAAGCTGGGATATTTTGGCATAATCTACAAGTGCTTTGAGTCACCCACAATAAAGTTTAACGAGAACATAACCTGATTACGAAAATAGGGCCAGTAATTACGCTCGGTACTGCCCTTGCAAAATACAGCAAAGCTGCAACAAGAACATAATTAAGCAAGCACACAGTCCCGTATATCTTGATGCCAGTGACACCTCCGTCGTACCATTATAGCTACAGTTACAGTGAAAAAATAAACAAGATGGTTATCAACCCCTTTATCGATTGGGGATTGAAACCGAAAAATCTCGAGAATCAAGTGGCAAAATAGTTGCAATTGACCATTTTTGTCACTAACGCATCTGTAAGTATTCTGTCATTCTTAATGTTTAGATAGGAGTCTTGACATCGATCGAGCAGTCCACCTTATGAGAAGTCTGGCCTTGCTGGGCCCAGTCTGTCGCTGTGATGATCCTGTTGCCGGCCGATCCGGGATCCTCATGGCTGAACGCATTGGTTGGTTTTATTGGAGCAGTAAGTTTCCTTAGTCAAGTGCGAGACCACAATAAAGCAATAACCTGCATCATAAAAACGAGGCTTGCCATAGGACAGGACGTATAATTACAGGCACTGAGCATAAGTGTGAGGAGAGACACGGCATTAATATATTTTCAGGTCTAGTAACAATGCTGGCCTCTTTCATCGGATAGTTCGTAAGCCAGTGTTCCTATCCAAACACCATAAAAATACATTTTGCTGTAACAAATCAATCCAGCAGCGGATAAGCAAGTTTTTCTCAACTATGACTCAACATCGCCACATCCGTAATTAGGAGCACGCCGGCTTCCACTACAATAAATTATAAGCAATTTATCTGTCCGTCTGTCACCATATATCATGCTCTGCGGTGCATTTGCCAGCGTTGAAATATTATGACCAATGGTCGGAGCGGACGTACTTCATGACGCCTTAATATCAACGCCATCAACTCTCGGATTAAATAAACGTTGATTAACGCGTCTTATAAATTGTGTAAATTATTAAAATACTACATTGTAAGGAAATATCCCTTACAATGTAGTTAGTATATAAGCGCTTATGTATATACAATTATAAAGTTATCTTGGTAAATTAACATGACGAAGTGTTATTTAAGATGGGTAGACGATTCGAGAGGGCAGGCCCGTATTCGATGGGAGTGACAAGGGATTGGTCGCATTATTGTTTATTGAGGTTAGCAGTGGACTTTAAGGGCTGATGATTATGAACATTTTACTAATGATAAGCGACCTACATAATATATAAAGCTAGGCACAAATCTCCTTGAAATATGACTAAGAACGTTTTAAGCCACTCTTTTCCCTGACAAAGGCTGGTGAACTCCACACTGACTAACGCCCGGTTTCTGAAACATTAGTTAAAGTGTATATCAACTAACATGGCTGTTGATGGCAGTTAACATACGATTATACAGTCAAATTTCACAGCTTTTCATTGTACTTGTTATATCAACTAACAGAGTGATCTAATTAAGAAATTTAACCATGCTTCTAGCAACTCATTTGACACTTAACTAGAGACTTGACAGTAGATTTATTATTTTTTGCGTTGATCAGCCTTTCGGAAGCCGGGCGTATATCTTGTCAGTCTTGCAGGTTTTCTCAAGAAGATTCTTTCACTAGTTCCTTTAAAATTTACAAGATACACAAATGACAATGACGATCAGCTGTGACAGCTGCTGTCGATTGATTTAGCTTTCAAGTGACTATTACAGTCCAATGGTTGGTCTCAGCCTGATAATTATGATGAAATCACGAGAAACCTACTTAGTATGCTAATAGATCTGCTCTACCCACTCAATCATAATTATTATGCTGTGTATAAATCTGTCTGTACGCTATTAGTATGATTTAATGAGTTTTATGCATATATTAAAATAAAGTTTTGCATTTAAACAACCACAATAAATTCGCTCCAGATAATGTTTTATGTTCAATGGGCGCTGTTAACTGGCTCAATATATTTTTTTGCTACATTTTAATCCACTACTTTTTGATGTAGGTATCTATTTCAAAAGTACAAGTTGTTTTTCATAAAATGAAGATACTTTGATTTGGTTCGAGTATTACCAGATGGAAGACAACCTCCGTACTTTGGCGTTCGCGGTCCGCGTCGGCGCGGCGGTCCGCGTTGGATGCGAGTGGCAAGAGATCTGTCGTCTTGGCGTTCATCGAGTGAGGCCTTTGTTCAGAAGTAGATAGATAAAGGCTGATGATAATGATGATGACTTTCTGGGTCCTTCTGATAAACATTTACCAATCAGCTTCAAGTCATAATTGTATGAAATAGTTTGAACATAATAATATTATGAATAATATTATTATTATTAGGCTGGTGCGACCTGTGAAGCGGCTGAAAAAACTAAAGCTTGCAAATATAGGGTTCTAGGCGCTGAATATGATTTTGTCCCATTCGGTGTCGAGACCCTTGGTCCGTGGGGTCCTAACGCTTTAAGGCTTTTTAAGGAAATAGCAAAAAGGTTAGTCGACATCACAGGAGACCGAAGAGCTGGCAGCTACCTCGGACAAAGAATTAGTTTAGCAATTCAAAGGGGAAACGCCGCCAGTATCTTCGGAACATTGCCTAAAGGGACGCCTTTTAATAATATATTTTAGTTATTATAATATAATATTTAAATTTTTAAGGATTATAGTTTTAGATTATTTATTATTATTAGATTATTATTTTTTTTATAATATTATGTAATTAGTTTATAATTTTTTAAATTATATTGTAATTCTTTTAATGTAATCACTTCAATCTTATTTGTGTTAGCAACCGTAGCGCCATCTGGCGGCTATAAGTCTGAAACGGGGAACAGGTTCCAGTTTACCTGCGTATGGCGTGACGTAGTCGTTGTCAAAGTGTGGGTAGGACGGCCGAGCGTTATGAAGGTCATTAAGTTTGCATTTAAATAGCGGGGTATAATTATTAGAGGGGTCATTCGCGTCTGTGAGTTTGAGGAGGACGAAGCTCTGCCCGAATTGTATTGTAAGGTCACGTAAGCCATTGTTTATTTTAATGTGTAAAGTGTAATATGGCGATAGTGTGTGTAAATGTATGGGCAGTGTGAGTAAAAGAATGTATCTTAAAATATGTACCTGTGAACCTTAATATTGTTATTTTATGGATAATATAATAAATGTTTATATTTAAAACGCATTTTCACTTCTGATGTTTAAATCAGAAGTGGGATGGCGAACTCATTCCCCACAATTTTATTGACTTTAGTGTGAATTGTTTAATAGGCGCATTAGCGCGCCAGGCTTTAGTTTATTTTTACAGACGGTGGTAAATCTTCACGACACTTTGTGGCTATAGTGTGGTAACTAAAATAATAGCTTCGATGCTGTATGATGCTGGGAGTAGCCATATACAGCGTGAACACAGCAGAAGCAGAGAATAGATGGTCGAGATGACTCAATGCGATACAGTGCGAATGTGGTCTTGTGAATGGTTGAGTAATGGATCAAACACAGCTGGTATGTTAATCTTGTCTGATATAGCTGTTGCCAAAAAGTGTGAAAGCGATTCAATTTTTTTTTAATGTTATTAAGTGATTTGTGATTTTTAAGTGGACAGTCGCGTATTTTACTTGGCTGGATAATTGTAGATATATTATTGCGTGCGGATTGCTGGAGTAATAAAACCATGTGATAACTTAATTTCGTATAGCTTACTTTGTACAATGTGGTAAAGGGTCTAGTTTTGGATAAGAGGCAAATGAGTAATGGACAAAATGAGGAGCTTTTAGCAGTGTTAAAGGTACATTCATGGATAGTGAAATGAGCCGAGGATATGATAAAATATAATACGAAGACATAGTGTATTAGAGATAGTGAACGAGGAAGTATGAGACAATTATCGTATGGAAAGAGGAATTTGATACATTTAAAATGGTACAAAATGTCTTTTAATGGCAAGTGTTCTTTAGGTCAAGATAAAATGTTTTACATAATAATTAATAGTATAATAATTACGTATTTTATAAAAAGAGAAGATCTTGTATGTTGAATGTTCTAGTGTGAGAAAATTTTCTTTAGATGGGATTGATTACTAGATGATGGAAGACTAATTTGGTACGTTGAGTATGATGAAAGGTTCTTCAAAAGGTGTTGATCAGTAGACGAGGTGATGACAGATTATTTAAAAGGAAGTGATGACTAGAAGGGGTAAAGATGAATTTATGTTCGGTATGATGATGTTTCGTTAAATGAAAGTGATGTTCTAAAGTGATCTAATGTCCTTTATATGAAAATGATCACCAGGTGAATAAAAGACTATTTTGGTACGTTCAAGTGTGACGAAATGTCTTTAAATGAAAGTTTTATTAAATTTATTGCGGTAATGATTTAAAGTGGTTTGATAAAGATTAACACTTTTTATTTATGAGTGGTTAAAGGAATATGAGTGTAAAAGCAGTAAGGTAAAGTAAAAGAGAGTCGTGTGATCAGAATAGAGTGTGAAATTATGTTGTTAAAGAGTTAAGACATTCCATATTTGTAATTCGATGATGACGATAGGAACGCCGATATGTTGGGTAGCTAAAGTTAAAAATGTTGCTAATAAAGGGAGTTGCTGTGCCTAGTTGCGTGTGTTCACAAGTCAGAGAGACAACTGAAATTTTTGATTTTTAATTAAATGCCAACACTTATGCCTAAAAACGTTTTAGATAATATTAAAATAAATTGGGAAAAGACTTATCGATTATCAAATCTAAGAGGCAGTGAGATATTTATTGCCATAGTGTTCAGGTAATATTATTCGGGTAAAGTCAGGTAATACATTATTGAATGAATAATGATAAGTATTATGTGGTAGATAGGCAAATGAATTGTTCAAAGAGACATTATGTTAAAGTTGCCTTTTTCTTTATTTTGTTATATTTTTCTTTATCTTATTGGCCTAATAGAAACAAACTACTAGACGTCACCTAAGACTAAAGGGACGGTGCTAAAAGTTTGGTTGGTTTTGCCTAAGCATAAAGGTGAACCGTGGCCATGTAGATAAAGAATAGACTAGGGTCATGGTGGTGCTGCTTTCTTTCGTACGTTTATTGGAACCTAAGACTAAAGGTACAATAAGGTTACACGTACGAACGAAACTAGCACCAGCTTAATAGAAAGTCATGATAATCGAGACAGTTTATGGTAATTTGTGTTTCTATATTAATATATTTCTTGTGTGACTAGATGTGTGGAAATGGCGTGCCTGAGGGCATGCACGATGCAGAATGGCCGTGTTAGCAACCGTAGCGCCATCTGGCGGCTATAAGTCTGAAACGGGGAACAGGTTCCAGTTTACCTGCGTATGGCGTGACGTAGTCGTTGTCAAAGTTTGCATTTAAATAGCGGGGTATAATTATTAGAGGGGTCATTCGCGTCTGTGAGTTTGAGGAGGACGAAGCTCTGCCCGAATTGTATTGTAAGGTCACGTAAGCCATTGTTTATTTTAATGTGTAAAGTGTAATATGGCGATAGTGTGTGTAAATGTATGGGCAGTGTGAGTAAAAGAATGTATCTTAAAATATGTACCTGTGAACCTTAATATTGTTATTTTATGGATAATATAATAAATGTTTATATTTAAAACGCATTTTCACTTCTGATGTTTAAATTTGAAAATTCGTATTAATTTCATTGTTATATTAAATAAAATGAATTTCGTTTAAAAAAAAAAAAAATAATATTATATGACTATTTAAAAGTCGGCATTGTTTAGAGATTATAAGTATAACGAAACATCTGCAAAAATTATTACGGTAGAACTGAGAAATCAGTTCGTGACAATGATTAAATTAAGTACGCGAATGACACCTTTATAATAAGTTAAATATTTATAATAAGTTAAATTAGCGCAAACATACGATGGCAAAATCAATTGATGGCAGAATAAAACAAAAGACGCGCCCAGCTATAATAATATGGGTTCTTATCCCCAAGCTTTCCTCAAATAACCTAGACTTATCCTAAAAATGGCCGAAGAGACAGCTCAAGTAGGGACTACTAGCAACGAGCACCACCATCTCACAATCATCGAGCATATTTTAAACGTTCCTCCACTTCGTGTTACTTTCTATTTAATTTTTATGATACGCAAATTCCAACTTCATCTCCTTTATTTAGTAACTATAAGAAATTATTTTGAATAGAATAGAATTTGGTAAGGCACACGTCATTTACGATAAAGAAGCATTTCAGATTTGAAAAATAATGAACTTTTGTAGCCCAACTATTGAGAAAAGTATAATTGTATAGGCTATTTAATTTTGCGGCGATCAATTATTAGCTGTCAGTTATATTATAAAATAGTTAATCTTCTAGTTAGTGTGACGACATTGATTCAAGACGACATTAATTAGAAAAAATGGTACGCTAAATATTGAGATAAATCAAGTAATCGATATCAAACAGACTCCAGTGTCACATCTCAACCACCGTCTCACGCGAGCGTCTCAAACACGCCGCGCCTTTGAAGTGCCGCCCGTAACAGTACAGTCGCAAGCTTAAGTGGCGTTTGTTTTTTTCATCGTTCTTCTTTGCCACTTAATTGCTTTTCAAGAGTGACGTTGAATAATTATTTACAGACATATACAGTTACATTGGCACATTCACATAAATGTCCCTTAGTATAGGTTTTATTTGTTTTGTAGTATATAAAAATTAAAATCGTTTGTTAAACTAAGGCTTTCTTCTAGTCTGATATTTTATCGATTGCAAATTATTTTCTGTAAAGTGACAAGTGCGAAAAATGTATAACTAAATGACAATGAAAAGACAATATTTGTCTTTCTAAAACTTAAATGATTGTGTTATATTTTAAACTTTAATTTAAACAGTAACAATTATTGTGATAAATACCGTCACGGGACGCCTAGATGTGATACATCTACAATATTATAAAACATCAAAACTAGTATCTGTATTTTTTTATTCTTGGCACGAAATCTGTATTCAATCAAATTCTAATTAAATTTTATTTTATTGTTCTATGTAGTTTTTTGATCAATTAAATCTATCACCGGTTCCACACCGAGCCCACCGAGAAGGACCGGCGAAACAAACTCAATAGTTTTAATCTTTGGTCATTTTATAACAAATTTAACGTTTCGAATTAAATCAAAAAGGTTTCATCGTTTGCATTTAGCAATATCTACATGGCTTAAAATTGTCCAGACATACAAAAATAAGTGAACATAAACTATTACCACGTTACTCGTCCATAGCCCTTTCGGGTGAGGTTTTTGTTTCGTTGTAATACAAGGCTGTCAAAGTCAATATAATTTGAAATATAGATAAGGATCGTACAGCTGAGTGGAAGAGTGATTAACGTTAGCTCCTTTGAAGCCGCCGTGCACGCGTTGTCAGCTCGCATTAGTGTATCGTGTTTACATTTTGTTTAGCTATTTTGTGTGCGATGGTACACTGCTATGAAAACTTGTTCCGTTTTGACAGTGAGTCTGTATGTAACTATTTGGGGTGTTAGATCCAAAGCAAAGATATTTTGTACTATTTGAAAGTTATTCAAACCATATGCCGCAGGCCAATGAGGACATTTTATAGTGCAACTTAGTGTAAATAAAGCATGGTCGATGAAGTCTCAGTCTTAAAATACAAAATTGTGATCACCGAAGCTGACGTCTATTTAAAAGTATCATCATAGTAATCATCAGCCATTGTCTGTCCACACAGGCCTCCCTCAATAAACGCCAAGATGACCGAAAGTATGGGTTGTATATTATATTTTTTTCATGTACAGAGTAAAGAAGGGAAATGTGGATTGGAGAAGAATTTTGGTAATAATAATTTCAGCCTGTGCAATTAAATAAAATTAAATATATTTTTATTGAATTATATATAATATTATACTTAAATTCTCTTTATGAATTTTTGAAATCGAAAAAGTAAAATCCTACTAATATTATAAACGCAAAACGTTTGTAAGTATGGATGATTGTTACTTTTTCACGTAAAAACTACTAAATGGATTTTAATGAAACTTTCCAATAATATAATTTATACATCAGAATAACACATAGGCTACAATTTATTCCCGTACTCCCGCGGGAATCGGAAGTACGCAGGTGAAACCTCGGGGCACATCTTGTAAGCTAGATTTATAAAGCGATGTGATACAGAAAGTACTCGATGAAACAATTCGTTTCTTCGTCGGGACGAGATGCGCAGTATCACGCAGAGTAAACAGAAATCCATTAGTGGAACTCAAAAGGAGAAATAACATGTTATTGTGAAAAAAAATGAGCGCATATTGTTAAAACCCAGATGGGCGATGCGAGTATTTCACACGGCAATCAATCGCGGTGCCGACGAGTTTGTTTGTCAATCTGTCCGTCCGCGTAACGGCCGTCTTCATCTAATGGATTTCAGCTGGTGAGATGTTTACAAAATATTTCAGGAAACTCTTTGAACGCGCCACGGTAAGGATGTACAAATATTATAATTAAAAGACACTAATTGAATATGGCGCTTTGTTAGGTGACTGTTTACATTTACAGATGAATAGTATTAAGAAGGACACAGCTTACTATTTGAATAGCCATGAATAATTATGGATTTTTGAGGAGCTCGTGGCGCAGTCGTAACAGCCGCGCGGATCGATCCAACAGGTTAAGCAACGCTTGCCGAGGTTGGTCTGTGGATGGGTGACCATCTTTACATACCGAGACTCCTCCGTGCCTCGGAAAGCACGTTAAGCCGTTGGTCCCGGCTGTCATTAGTGGATCTTTGACAGTCGTCACGGGTCGTTAGAAGCCCGAGAATCTGACAACCAGTCTAACCGCGGGGTACCGTATCACCCAGTTACTGGGTTGTGGAGGTCCGACAGCAGTCGCTTCATGTAAAATACTGGTATTCAGCTGAATCCGGTTAGACTGGAAGCCGACCCCAATATATAGTTGGGAAAAGGCTAGGCAGATGAATTATGAACTTTTCGGTAAAGGAGAATTTTTGCCATTAAGGCATCTTCATACACCCCGCTTCTTCACTTAGTTTACTTGTCTAACCTATCTGTATAATTTTAACAATGTAGCTATTATATCAAGTTTCTTTATGCACTGTAACACCATTTATAAATTCCTATTAAATAAATATTAACCTTTGCAACAGGTAACCTAGCAAATAAATAGGGCGTTATCAAAAAGATCTTTTTTATTTGAAATGCCTGCAGGATCTACATTGTATACAGGTTGTATACAGGATGTCTTATCTGGGTGGTCGTAAAGAACCATGTTTATTGTACTTCCGACTTCCTTTGTACGTCACCATAACTACCACTTTGTACTGTTTCCCCTTTTATTTACAGATCACGTGATACGGAGATAGCAAGGGAACTTTGTTTGACGTAAACTATGCGGTAATAACCTGTAAAAGCTTCCTATATTCGGTAATAAAAGTTGAGCTTACAAGTATATAAAAACTTTGCATTTACAAATTATAAATTTACCTTTTCCAATTAAAATAGAATATATACATTTATATTTTAGATAATTAGAAAAATAAATTCGACACTGGCATTGAAGAACAATCAACCTAAATGTGAAAACTGTTTTTAGATTTATTTTTTTACATTTTCATGTGTGTTTTCTTGCATGCTATTTTCCATTTTTACCAAAAAATTCACTTCCATTCAAATACGTAGAATTCCAAACCACAATGTCTTAATAGTAGACATATTTAACATAGAAATAGTTACATAAAATGTCAATTACCATCTCTTAGCATCTCGTAGCGTCGATAATTTTAGCCATCGGATCACGGTTCCGAATCAAAACAAATAACGGGCTCACAGTTAATAAGCTAGCATCCTAATTGGTCCCATAAACTTCGCATGTAAAACAAACAGCGCGTCTGCTCAGCGCTCAGAGACTTATTGTACGCAGACACGACAGGACGCAGCTGTTACTCGTTTATACCTTCGAGTATTTAAATTGATATGTTCTACTTAGCATTCTCGTTAAGGGTTGACTTTTTGCTAATGCTTTTACATGAAGCTAAACATACCGATAAATTAACTATTTAAATATAGTGTATAATATGGTGTAAGTGCAGCTGTTGGTGACCATTACGGTGGCGTAATGGACGCATATTTGATGTCGATGTTAATTTTATCCAAATTATTGGAATTAAAATACTTTGTAGTTCTTGAAATAAATACAAAGTATTTAATTCCAATAATTTATAATAAAAATATACTGATTATTCTTAAAAATATTATATTATACGTATAAAATACTAATTCCAAATTAAATACAAAAATTTTAACATAAATTAGAATAGGGCATTAAGGTAAAATTCTGTTATATTTGTTACTAATTTTTATTTTAATTAATGATTGCGATGTTATGGTTTATTGCTTATTACTATAAATTTATTCCAAACGTTCTATTATTAACTAAGATAAAAATATAACCTTCACAGTAATTATTACTTAATAACGTAAATACAATACGACAATTAATAGATAAATACTTCAATAAATCAACATCTGAAGTGACGTTGACAACAATTGTGGATTATAGATTAAACGTAATTAAAAAGTGACAGATTGATTGTTATTTCCTTGAACGATCTTTAGCACCGCTAATTACTAAATTACCAAGGTTTATTACAATAACTCAGTATCTTTCCTGATTTCATCCTCATTATTTATAGGCTATCAGAGGTTTCTAGTTAAAATACACGCATATTATAAATAAGCATTAAATCTAATTAGAGTAAGAGAAAGAGACTTCTTAATGCTGCCGCATGCGTGAGAAAAGGGAAGCCACATGGACTGGTGCCGTAACGCGTTACGTTACGAAGGATGCCAGTGGCAAGGGGATCGGTCGTCTTGGCACCTTCATTTAGGGAGGCCTATGTACGGCAGTGGACGGATAAAGGCTGATGATGATGATGAAGAAGCTTTCACTTCAATACTTAATATTTTTTTTGTTAAAATAAACATTTTATTAGATATGCATCGTCTGCGCTAGTTAATCTTTGGCGTAATTTCTGTGAGGCTGAGTGTTGACGAAACAGCCCTCTTTTTAACGATAATCGTAAACATGTGATGCGCTGACGGGTTTGTACTAATATATGTTCCTCCTGTCTTGAGATTTCATCTAAGGACCCAATCAAGGCGCGGAACAGTTTATGTATACCACGTGTTGCTCAAATTAATATGTTTTTATCTTGTGGCCGGTCTCTTGAGCGTTCCTCTTTTAATAATGGAAATTATCTATAATTGGATAATTTATGTTTAAACTGTTCGTTCTATATTCGAAGTCTTTGTTTCTGAACTTGTTTGTGAATTCATATTAGTAATGAACTCAATGTGTGTAGATAAATATTATATATTTTTGAATATAGGTATAATTATAACGCATACTTTATTGCGGTATACACAATATGGTATTGTAGAAAGAAATGTTATTTATTAGAAAAAACAGGCAAACATAATTAACATTGTGAAATGAAGATGCTAAAAGCCCAGTCAATCTTTAAAAAAAGTAACTTATCAACCCATATAATATATCCCACTGCTGGACACAGGTCTCCTCCTCGAAATAAGGAGGAGGGTAATGAAAAGATTCCCCGACTGCACTGGCCCAGTGCAGGTTGGTGAACTTCTCACACCTTCAGAAACTTTAATCTCATCAGGTATGCAGATTTCCACCCGAAGTTTTCCTTCACTGGTGAGCGAGCAATGGTCTGGTGTTTTTAGGGTGAACTTAAAAATTTAGAAACACCCATTTAAGGCACCACAGGCGGGTCAGGATCAAATCCGGACCCTATCGCTCAAGAGACCGAGCTCATACCCACTGGACTTAGTAAAATTTCTTATTTTGAAATCTCGACCTCTACACACTTTTGGCTTAATATTTAACATCGTTACCGCTGTCGGAAATGAACCACTAGCATCTAGGGTCAAGGTCCAGCTACATAGCTTACTGGCCTATCGTCTTCCATATTCTATCATCATCATCATTAGGCTTTATTCGTCCACTACTGCCATTGAATTGTTCCTACGTTCTGACAGCCAGTTTGCCCATCTCACGTGAGAAAAATTGACCACTAACCATCCTGCCCGCCTAGACAAGTGGCTAAACGAATGGAATAGAATAGGTATTTCATCATCATCATCATCATAAGCCTTTATCCGTCCACTGCTGAACATAGGCCTCCCTAAATGAACGCCAAGACGACCGATCCCCTGCCACTGCACAGAGGTCGTCTTCCCTCCTGAATAAGTATTTATTGTATGGGAATGACACTAGCTTACGAAATATTGTAATTTGACAGTTAGTGTAATTCCCATACAATAACTATTCTATTCTATTCATTTCGTGTTTGTGCCACTTCTCTAGGGCGGCAGTAAAGAGTAAAATAATTTTCTATTCGCCAGTTTCCAAGTATAACGACATAAAACAGTTTCTTTCCACAGCTCCGACGGACTGACGGACGGACTGACGGACGGTTTATTCGCTGGTAATGACGGACACACGCGTTCAATCAACGTTGAACACGACTAATGGAGTCTTGATAGATGAAAGGTCGATGTTTGAAAAAATATTGATACGAATTCATTAGTGCCGAGCTGGCGAGTTAGGAAACTACTATTTCATATCGGGGTTCTGTACGGAGCACTTGGAAATCTAGAAAAGGAATAGAAACAAAACAGTATTTTTATAATAAAACAGTATTTTTATTCTGTTCTTATGAAATGTGTAAATTTTCAATTAATCTGACGTCCAAAAAAAAATCACGTTCCCAGTTTTTCTTTACAAAGGCAATAGACACAACGTCTAAACCTTGAAACTAATAAAAGCGTGTCGTGTGTCAGACGAATAGTTTCGAAACAGGCGACCACCAATACAGAGACCCTAGAGTTATATATAATACTAGCTATTGCCTGCAGCTTCGCCTGTTTTAACTAAAATTTATAATGGCATCTTAGTGAGATGATAGCCTACAGCCATCCTCAATAAAGGGGCTATATAAAACTAAAAGAATCTTTTAAATCCGCCCGATACTTGAGATTAGCGCGATCAAACAAAAAACTCTTCGTCTTTATAATATGTTACTTATGTTACTAATATTATAAACGTGAAAGTTTGTGAGTATGGATGTTTGTTACTCTTTCACGTAAAAACTAGATACTGAATGGATTTTAATGAAACTTTACAAAAAACTTATACATCAGAATAACACATAGGCTATAATTTATCCCCGTACTCCCACGGGAACGGGAAGTACGCGGGTGAAACCGCGGGGCGCTGCTAGTATTTATATAAGATTGATAAAATGGAATAATTTCATGAGTTGAATTTGAAATAATATTATCGACTTAGGGAACTAAAATAGATGGGGTTAGGGAAGCCGCTCACACTTGGCCTTTCTTTTAATGCTCCCGTGATAGTTGTTGCCGCTTCTACGGATCCATTTCAGATGATTGATTGATTGGCACGTTACAGATATGTATCATCCTGTACGATACCACACTATTTTTCGCAACTTACACCGGACCAGAGAATGTGACTAGCTTTTTGTAGTAGTTGTATAGGTAAACGATCGGACGAGCTATCTTACGGCGCCCAAGAACATCAATGAGTAAAATATGATGGTAAGTCTCAATGAAAGTAAGGGACTAGTACCTGGTCGGCAATGGCCTCTTTCTGCGAGACAGTAATGTCCCAAAAGGAGGCCGAAGAAAGGATGAGAGAGTAGGCCGCCCGCCTGTGGCCTCCCCCCCTAGTCTACGAACAGGGGTGTGCCGAAGGCGCTACTTAATGCGCTTCTAGTAGCACTCCTGTGCTCGTGTCGGGCTCGGGTGGGAACCCGGGCCCCGCTGAAGACACGACGTCGTGGGGACTACCAAGTGGTAGCACCTATTGTGGAGAATCTGGTCTTGCCGGGACCAGTCTGTCACTGAGGGTTTCCCGTTGCCTGCGATCCGGGTCCCTCAGATAGCGGCTGAAGGTGTGATCACGCAGCGGTTTTAGTGGGGTAGTGCACGCAATGCGAGTTACCACACACGCCAGCGCGCCTAACCAAGGCCCTGGTAAGTTCCGAAAAGGATTTCCGCTACGTCATTAAAAAAAAAGGGACTAGTAATAAGGTGGTACCCCTGCAGCCGAGGGAGTGCGGCACAGCGCATTCCTTTATAATATGATCCAAATTCGATATTCCACTTATCTTACCAGCCCACCCTAGGGCACACTAGCCCCATGCAATAAGTATTCTATTCTATTTATTTAGCGATTATGCTTAACAAATAGGGGTAACTCAGTAACAACCAAACTGTACTGTAACTGTGTAACAATATGTGAGTTTTTAGCTTTCCCTGTGCTATATAGGTATTTCTGACCATTAATTCTAAATTTATTGCCGTCACTTTTGATCCTGCCACCGACCCATTGGTAAAAACACTCGGACGACAAACGTCACAATAGCACATCAAAAATATCTCATACCCGTTCAAATGACTCGCACCAAACAATTCAGAACATTTGATCATGTGTTCATAAAATGAGCAGCGTAAATAAAACGTATAAATTAATCAAGAGCTGAACGGAATTTATAACGCAAAACTTTAAAACAAAACTGCTATAAAATGCGTGAACGTATCTGCTAGCGTTAAATGTGAGAATGATTGTAAATACAGACCATTTTTTAACCAAAACAAAACATTCCTTCGAACGTATATCGCTTGATGCGCGATTCGCACATAAAACTTGTGTTTTATGACATCCCAGTTCATGATGGGTGTAATGCAAGCTTCACACTACGCAGACTTTTTGGTAACAGGGCTAAAGCAATCGCGCATTATTTTTGCTGAGATGCAGTTCCTGTTGTCTTCAGACCATTCCAGAGCCATCAAAAAGTGGCTGTAGCCGCTCGCAGTGCAGTGCACTTCCAAGTGTGAGTCTATACAGGATCCAGGAGCTTACCCCGGTAATCTGGATATGAAAGTAGAAATGTATTCCCCTGCGTCATCAAAAAAACAGTAAAAAGATCATGAGAATAGAAATTTTAAACAGTATGAACAACGATTTCACGCTCTTCGGTTGCTTTTGCGGTGAGTTCGTGTATTTGTATTACCATCCTCCTTATATTCGCAGTTCAGTAGCTTTAATGTCCTTCCATATTGCTTTCGGATTCTTGGTTTGCTTTGCTTGCTTTAAATAAATATATTTTTCCATTCAAATTGTCAATTTTGAATCGGCATTACCGATGTACATAGCATCCTCTGCAAGGTTAGAGGGCTCATGTTCCTAGCCTTAAGGGTAGCAAGTAGGCTCTTGAGGTCCCTAAGTTGTATCGATGTAATGTGAATTTTGAAATGAAAAAACCTGAATTTTAGAAATTTTGTAGCCTTATCGTGCATCGTGGTTATCAATCTTTATCTCATTACTTGTTAATTTATGTACATGTTGTGAGTGTTCGGGTGTATTAGCGGGTGTAAATCTCCGGCTGATCTCTCCCGTACATCACACTATTGCCTCCGCAGCATCTCAGACTGACCATTTAATAAACCGCTTAACATTATTTATTGGCAATTTCTGGAAAATATGGACGCTTTGTGTAATGGCATTCAAATTTTGTAAGCTTATGCTATGATTGAATTCGATCGATGAAATTATATTTTGATAGACTGTCATATTATGTAATAATGATAAGAAATGCTATAGGTACCTTACTATAAAAAAAGTGGACATAAAAAGAAATACATGAGTATGCTTTAAGAATAATGCGGGTTTTTAGAACTCCGAACCCAAAATACTTTTTTGTCAAATTCACACAATATGTTTATAAATTATATTATCATCATCATCATCATCTTCCTAGCCATTATTATTCCCATTCATTTGGGGTCGGCTTTATATGTCTTGTGCCTCCATTCTGGTTTATAAATTATATTATGTGATATTTTAATGTGTTAGCTTTATTATCGTAAACTTTCATTAAAATCCACTCATTAGTTTTTGCGGAAAGGTTCACAAATATAAATACATTTCACGTTTATAATATTAGTAGTAAATAGAATGTACAATAGGTACTTATATGCTAATTAATTTTTAAAGGGGTTTTGAATAAAGGTAGTGTCCATATTTCCAAAGTTAGGTTAGGTTAGAACTTGAATTATCTTGTACACTGTTAAAGTAGAATATTAAACGATGGATCCTGTCTAAGATAAAGCTGTACCAACACTGTCATCATGATCAACCTTACCCTCCATTGCTGATAATCAGCTGTATCAAAAAAATGCCTATGAATGCGTATAAAATATTTAATAAACTGCCGTGCCACATAAAGAATTTGAAAAAAAACTAAAAGATTGGCTGCTAGCAAAACATTTTTACAATGTTACGGAATTCATTAATAATTAAAACTAAATTAATAATAATAAACCGTTGTTGGTAGTAAAATGTAGTCGATAATGGACAATATGCTTTTTTAAAATCAAAATATTTGCATGCCACTAAAATAGGCGAACATTGTAACTTTAATTCCTTACTTATAACACCTTATTTGGACCAACTGTTCTTTCACTCTCTTTCTTTTTCTTTCTTGTTGATTATGATTATTAAGCCTGTATCAATGGACCCAGAACCTTCGCCTCTAGCATCCAAATAACAACACTACACATCGACCCATCTAATAGAAGGCTGTTATTCCTGCGTCGACGACTTCCTGAAGGAAACCTGTATAGAACTCTATTAGCGCATTTATCAGTTCTATAACGTATCAAGTAGCCGCCGATAAATCGCTGGTATCGCGATGGCAACTGAACGTAAACCTCGTCCGAGTCGCGAGTGGTAGCTATCGACACGATCTAAACGATATTTACGCGTCTTGCCCGAGATTACTATCGACAGCGGTTTGTTTGTGGCCCCGCTGGTCTGGGGGTGCACTGGGTTTATATTTATTAGAATCAGACGTTATTTTGCGGAGATTCACAACATTTTCTGTCTGTATACGTACAAAGCAAAGACTGGGTGGATAGCGGAATTATTTTTTGTATATATACTCTTACAAATTATCATCTCTTGTTTAATATCGGTTTTTCGTGTGATTTGAATTCTATATGCCAGTGCGCATAGGCATCAGTATTCTACTTATTTTTTATCAGCTTGCTGCCAGTTTTTATTACAATTAAAAAGTCGTGGGACGAGCTGTGTAATGACTGGCTCCGATAATTATTTATATTTATTTTATTTATTTATTTTTTTGGGAAAACAAACAGTGATTTACATCTATATGTAATAACAACTTCATAAACATGCTATTCACCAATTAAATGTTTCTACATATAAGAGATATTTAGATAGATTTTAGAGATATATTATCATCTGACATCTCGGGATTCATCAATACACCAATGAGATGCCTGAGTGTCAGTGAACTTGTTTATAGTAATTGACGCTGATCATTTACTCTAAGATGGCAAGTTCTATATATATTTTGCCTATCCAACTGTCAATAAAGTATACGATACAAAAAATTCCATCAGTTTGAAACCACCATAATTAAATTCACTTATTATTTTCCACGATGTCATTATTCTCGAAATAATATATTTTTTGTATAAGAACATACAGGTCAACTAAACGGCTTTTAATAAGCGATGTGTTATTGTATTGCGCGTGTAATCGGAGCGTGAAATCCCCGTGTGTCACCAGCCTTAGCGAGTGAGGTGTGGGATTTTATGACACCCTGTAATAGTTTTCTAACTTTTTACTCTCAACAGTGTTCTGCGAGGTAAAGTGTCGCTGTGTCTTTTTGTCAATATGTTGTAGTTTATTCTATCATGAATATCAGACCATGTGACTATTGTTAAACAGTTTATTTTAATGAACATCAAGGTGGCGTCTAAATCATAGTATCCGTTTCGATAAGAGTATTTTATTTTTTATTGATGGTTTTTTGATGGTTAAACGTAACACGGCGGTATTTTATCGATATCAGTCCTCGGTAACTATGAACATCATTATTTTTTTAGCCATTAATAATTATTCTAGCAGCGGACACAGACACCATTTCATCTTAACTCTTAAATGAATCTTGAGCTATATCCACATAAATTCGTATAATAGATTTATAAGTTATTATTAACTTAGTTAAAAGACATATAATTATAATATGTAGTTGGTTTCTTATCATCAGGAGACTTATTTAAGTATGCTATATCAAGGGCTAATTTACAGTTCACATTCTATCACACTATACAAAGTATTATAAAACATGAGCATTCTTAATAGCATAACGGCCAGTTCGCCACTCAATAATAACCAAGGCTATCGTGACTCCGAAACATAAGCAGTAAAACAATTCATAACAATAAAAACTTCAATACCGGAGCTCAGAGAACGAACCAATCAACTGGATATCAAATAGAACACCATCTATAAGCGCAATTAGGGCTCGGTTCGGTTTTACGAGCAAAACATTCACCACGCTTCCCGAAGACTGCTGCTCAACAAATCCCAAAGCTACTCGAATAACAACCTTAATGCTCCCACATACGACACCATAATGGTTACCGACGGAAAACATAAGCTTGCCTTCCTGTATCGCGTTATAAAAATAAACACGCAATTGTAGAGGACGAGCTGATCAAATGTGAACTTTATCACGTCGTCGTAGATATACGATAATTTAAGTCGGAGGCAAAATACAAAATGGCTTCACGCTAAGGAGTAGTTGACACGATCATATAAAACACTAGCTAGATATGAGGACATAAAAATTCTCGAAGCGCTGTCAGCCCCTCTCGCCATTACATTTGTCAGCTGTCAACTGGTACCGTCGTGGGGTACGATTTAAATGATAATTACGAGTCCGGTGGATCTTGGTACCCTTTCTCAGGGTACCAGTTTATTACGATATAAAACACGTGCAGCAACTTGTGTTACGCATAAATGTGGTGTCATAAACATCGTTTATTATTACGTTTTATGACACTTAATGGCGTAACGTGGTGGATTATTTGAGAGTGAATATTACTTTACTGCATTCACGTTTCGTTTGTAATAAAGATTCTATTAAAAGTATTGTGGAAGGTTAATTTATGGTTTGCGGTATTATGGAACTCCAACAACGCCATTGTTATTTCTAGTCTAAAGTCAAGTCTATTTACTTGAGTTTGTTTTTTAATTGATTTAATCATAATTATCACCACTACCAAGAATTGCCAGGTGTAAACGAAAAAACTAAAAATAATATTTTAATGAAAGATTCCAAGTCGCTTTTAAGATAAGTACTTAAAAGGTTAGAGTAGTCAAAAAAGTTTAAAGAAAATCTTGATATGTTTTGAGACAATACGCCATTTCGAGTACTTAAACACATCAGACAGAAATACAATCTCCCATAACTTACATCACGACAAACATTATTCTCAATAAAGAAACACAATCCGCTACCAAACATCTGTGCATCAATAAATATATCCCTAATATATCACGAAAGCAAAAAAAGTGTGCACGGAGCTCACTGCAACACATTAATATGGCTGACACATTACTTTGACAATAAACAGCGATACAATCTGATCATGTAGTCGGCAGCTCGTAAAGAAAACTCCTAAAATAAATAACGCACCAAGATTAGATCAGACACGACGGTGAGACATCATTTTTTATAGCACAGAATTTAAAACCAGTAGCGGAGTAATAAATAATATAAAAACTTATATTTTAAGGTATGGTGTAAGGTTTTGAGGCAGGTTTATTGGGAAACGAAAGTGTTCGAAACACAATATGTATTCTTGCAGTTGCAATGATAAACATTATTTGAACTTCGCATTACCTACAACGCATTCTAATAATCCATAATTGTTTAAACACGTTACCAGCTAAATAAAGAATGACATTTGAAGCAAGGAAGGCTTAGAATAAAAATAGTCGAAATAAATCTTCGAAAATAATATTTTAATAAAAAGTAAATTATAAAAACGTGGCTATTTATTGTATACCTACACCATTTTCGCAAAAAGATTGTAGACTAAGGTTTGTATTTATATAAATAAATCAATGGACAGATAATAATTACGATGATGTCGATGAAGATGAGAATGATGATCATAATGAATAATGTGATAAAGAATCTAATGTCACTAGTCTAGTATCTTACAAAAGGAACATGGAAGGCGTAGGAAGACTAGCACAAAGCTTTAGGTGTGGCAAAGATTTCGTCCGGTGCCTAAGTGCTATCGAGTTTCACCGAACATGAAATGTCGGACAAGCCCTATCCGTCCTAATTGGTATTGGCTGTGAAACGGCCGAGACATATCAATTAAAATAGCAGCCGGCCGATCGCACGCCCATGCTTGTCGCTAGAAACTTGGATGAGGCAATTTAATGCTCGATTTATTTGATTGTATTCTAATTTAATTGACTACAATACCTTAACTTTCCTTACTAAATCGAATGTATGTTTCAAACTAATAGCAGGTTGTATCTAATTTTATGATCTAAAAATATTCATCATCATCACCATCATCAGCCTTTATCCGTCCACTGCTGAACATAGGCCTCCCTCAATGAACGCCAAGACGACCGATTTCTTGCTACTCGCATCAAACGCGGATCGCCACTGCACGGAGATCGTCTTCCCAAAAGTATAATGATTTGAGAATTACAATTATTATAATGGGCCGCTAAGAAGAAGTCGTTCGGTTATTCCTTCCTTACCGTTGTGAGGGTTGCGCTGTGCCGCGCTCCCGTGTACCATCTTGCTTGTTTCTCACTTGATACAGCTTTCCTGTGTTTCGGGAGATAGACAAGACAATCAATACATATTACACATATATGTATCGACAATTTGAAGACGTTTAAAATCTTTTTCTTTCTCAGTCACCACTAAAGATATTTTGCGTATTTAACCTGTCCTGGAGACCTCTCTCATGCGTCCAAATATTTTACCTAACAATTCATTTTTCAATGTCATAATAATATGGCATAATAAATAAAAATCAATTATCAAATGAATTATTTAAAAAAAAAATATATATATAGTGTTTTAAAAATATAGAACCACTTTGTTACTGATAAACAGGAAGATTTAAATGATTGATTGACAGAGTACGACGATCAATTGTATATTCCAAAGCTATTCAAACTAGAACAAAACGCATCAGTAACTTGCAGCATTTTCTTATTATTATGCATGTCATGCATGTGTATCATGCCATGACAAACACACGTTTGTGTTGCATGCATGTTTTTACCGTATCCACGCGTTTATATTCACTTTAGCTGATATATGAGCAACATTCTCCGTTTAAGGCGCGTTTAGCATTTATTAATATTCCCCAACAATGCCTTTAACATAATGGCCGATGGGTCGTTTCTTCACGTGGGCCGCATTTATATTGAGCAGTAATTGATGAAAGTTCCAAACGACATATCGAGGAATTATTTGCCGCGTGTTTTTACGAACAATTTCGTTTTGGAGAATTGATCGTGTATTTAAAATGGGATATCTTGTTTTTCATTTTTATTTTGCTAATGCACAAAACACACAAAACATCAATTTCTGGATTGATAAATAATAAATATTATTATTAACAATAATAATAAAATCATTTATTTTCAGCTAGAAAAATGATTTTATTAAAGACTTTTTAACACGCTTTTATTAGCTTCACCTGTATGTTTGTATGCTTGTATGTTTGTAACGGACTCCTTTGAGCTCGATTTTGTCCTACTTTGAACGATCAGATTTAATTCAAACTTTGCACACCTGTCAAAGACCGATGACAATGCAATAATTCGATTACAAAATCCGATTATCCCAATTAGATTCGCCAGGATTAATTAATTCCTTTCCGCATCCTTTGCCTGCGAGTAAGAGAGATAGAGCTAGTGCGCGAACTCAAAGAGACTTGTTAAGCGTGTTTTTTTTTAAGTTTTTTAAACTATTATTTATTTAAGATACTTTACAGAGTAACATACTTATATAATAGGTTTTATAATGTTACATTGTTGTTGGTATAAAATTTTAAAACTATGTGAGTAAACTTGCTAGCACTACGTTTTCGTGCGTTCCGGTAGTACCTGTCCGCGGAAGCGATGGAACACCACAACCTAATGCCAGAAGTCTTCCCATTTCGGTACTCGCAGCAAAAATGCCTTGAAATTGGCGCTGCGGTGCGACTCCTGCAGTCTGCACCCTCCGACAGTACTGCTACCTCCGGCACACGTATTCCGCGATGTTCTTCGCCGTCGTGATTAATGTAATATTGATGATAAAAAAATTATGATGTTGAAATGGGGTATTTTCCATGTCTTTTTTTAATAATTTAAGAAGCTTGATGTTTCGGTATTGCTTAAGCCTTAAACTAATGTTGAACATCATAATTGTGCTGTTACAAATAGTTTCAATAGGTACTTTGTTAAATATTATCAATAATTTGTTAACACGTTTTAAATTCTTTATAGAAAATGCCTAAAACATTTCAATGATAAATGTTAAAACACCCAAGGGTCTTCGTTATTAAACTAATAAAATTATAAGGAATATACAATCAATTTAAATGTTACAAAAAATAAACGTCGTGAAAACGCCGTGACGGTAAATACACCTAGCACCGTGTTGGGTATTATAAACGGAACTAAATCTATGAAAAATACTTATTATTAAATTCACATTACACGTCAATGACCCGGTGCTGACATCTATAATAACAACGCAACTGCGGGATTCGAACCCACAACCGCTACGTTTCTCGTAGCTAGCCCACTGAACTAGCCGACCATCATCTAATTTAATTATTTCAAATATATTTCTTCATTCTATGTTGAGTAGCCCTGCAGAATATTTATCTGACAAATAGCATTTTTTTATCAGGAAAGAGCCGTTCAAGGAAAAAGGAAAAGAAACCTCATCGATCAGTGCCAGTTTAAAGGTAAACATTAGTTATTATTATTCTCTCCTCGTACTTCATTTGAATCTAAATTTTATAAAAACGAAGCAACTGAGTAGCACTAATTTAACGAGGGTTCCGTACAACTTGAAGTGTTTATCGAAATAACTATAGTTTTTTATCTGTCTACTTTAGGATTTAAATAGTAATATAAGTTTGGGGAGTTTGTTTGTTGCACGCTATTCCGTTGTTGTTGATCTTCAAAATCGAACAAGGAAGGCAGTAGGTTTTTTATGGCAAAGGAGGGTAAACGAACAGTACCAAAGGTTGTGTACATGCGATGCCCTTATTTTCCCTATTGGGCCACCGGAAACTCACAAACCGCACGAATCGCGACATTATAGCTGCCACTTAACACTGATTTTATAAGTAACATTTTACTTACAAGTTACCCGAGTAACTTATCATCTAAGATATTATATAAGAACGCGGTCAACTAAAAGATAAAACCGTTAAACTTTTTACCAACACTTTTCCTTTCATTCCTAATCTTGCCAAAAATTTGACAGTGGTGAGCACATACCATCAGATGTACGCAAGTGGCTTCGGTGACTGCTTAGTAAAACAATAGATTCAGTTCACCCACACACGGGTTTTCCTGCCATCCATAAAACCCCATTTTATTCGCATAAAGTGATTCGTTACAATACAAATTGTTATTTAACGATGACATAAATAAGTTTAGAGCCGGCCATATACGAGAATCATTTTATTGCCTATTTTATTAGCAGCCCAGTTAAAATGAGTTAAACATTTCCACATAGTGTAGTGTTCAAGAATTGCTAATTCAAATCCAAAAAAGTGTGTTTTGAGGTCTTAAAGCTATTTATCTTTTTACTGACTTTGGTATGTGAGTCTTTAATATTAATTGACTTTCATAGATTTTACTTTTCACGTTTCTCACATTTCGGATCATCATCATCAGGCCTTTTTTTTTTCTTTTACGCCGGGAAATGCACTGATGCATCCCGCTGGGGAGTGGGTTTCCCCAGGCGGGTATGTGGGACTAGACGCAGCTTTACCCACTAAAACCCGGCGAGTGCCACCACTACCGCCTTTGGTGAGGTGCTCCCGATCTACCGACACCACCTCCACTATGAACCATCGTGGGGATCATCATCAGGCCTTCCTCAATGAACACCAAGACCGATTCCTTGCCACTTGATTCCAACGACCACTGCACGGAGATCGTCTTCCCACCTGGTTAATGGCCGACCAACACTTCGTCTACATAAACGTGTTGCACACTTTAGAACAACTATGAAGTGGACCCGTATGAAATCCGGGAAAAATGAAAATCTATCGTAATCGTGGTTTTATTGAGTGAGACTCGCGTGAGTACATATAATATTTCGTTGTTTGATCGGATGTGTTATGAACTGAAACATAATAACATAATATTATCTATTTCGATATTTCTAGTGTTTACATTCTTTTTTTAGCATCACCTGTATTTATGTATGTATTAATGTAACCGACTCCTTTGGGCGCTATTTTGACCCAATTTAACAGGCCAGTTTTCGTTCAAACTTTGATCTATCGAGAACCGATGATAATATATTAATAATTATGTTATATAATAAATTCGATAAGATTATTCCATTTTTCGAAAGCAGTGGTTTTTAGTTTTTTTGAACTATTAATTATTTCTCTCTTCAAGAGTTTATTTTATTTATTATAACTTATCTAGTTTGGTCTGTCAATCTATCTTATAAGAAAGAATACAGACCATCAAATAAAGTAAGAGTATATTTTGGAATAAAAATCGTTTTTAAACAGTACTACTGTTAGTAAGATCCATTTGAACGAATGTACCACATACTCGTAGAATAGGAAATATACATTATTGGTGCCTATAATCTAATCCGCGATACTAAAAACCGGAGTGCCAGCCCGATAGATTTACAACCGAACTGACGGCTTAACGATTATATACATTTACGACTATTTATGTGTATTTATGAATATTTATAGACGTCGAGAAAGGACCGTTTAATTGTGGAATAAAATTGAATTTATAGTCGCTGATTTATGTTCAGAAGGCGTTGCGTTTATGGCGTTTTATGATATAGCCGGGAAATAGGGCGGCTGCAACTATGTGCTACTAATATTTTTTATGACTGAATTTATTAAGCTGCTGGTATTACCTGATGATTATGAAGTAGTGATTTAGTTAAGAAAGATTTAGGATTACATCAATGAGGTCATTTATTTGGCCTGACTATAGAGCTACTCATATAGTAAAAACTACCTCTTATAAAAAATAAAGTGCTTCATAATCATCATCAGCCTTTATCCGTCTCCTGCTGAACATATTTCCTGTTTAATGAACGCCTTTAATGCAAGTGCTAAACCTTAAAATACACAAGGAATTTTGTGAATATGTTTTTTTTCCAACATGAGAGATTTGAGCTTGAGACAATAGGAAGTAAGACTCTTAGTCTCAGTGCCTGTAATTACATTTCCTAGCTTGCTCTTCTCTCCAAAATACAGCAAAGCTGTTTCACGGGAGAAACAACTAACATTGTTGTACCCATGTAGCAGGGCAGCACGGCACAGCGCATCTCTCCCACCAGTAAATATACACCAATACTACTACTTTCTGCGACGATTGTCCAGTGGTGGGTGCACTCGGCCTCTTATGCGAGAGGTTCCGGGTTCGATCCGACCCCCCGTGTGTCCCTTGAAATGAATTTTTCTAAATTTGTAAGTGCACCCAAACACGAGACCATCTTTCGCTCACCGGTGAATGAAAACACCGTGATGAAACCTGCATGCCTGATGAGATTGAAAGTCTTTGAAAGAATGTGAAGTTCACCAACCCGCACTGGGCATTGATGAACTATGGCCCATTACCTGATCCTCGCCTGATTTCGAGGAGGAGACCTGTGCCTAGCAGTGGGACATGTAAGGGTTAATACTTTTTTTTTACTTTTTACTACTACTTTACAGTTTATTAGCAGCTCACATTTGTTCTACGTAATCGGACACCTTATAATACATTTTATTGCATTCTTAAAATATAGAAAAGCCTAAAAGGAAATTTTATCGCCAACAAACCAATAAAGATATCGATCAATATTTATGGCCGCGCCTTATCTGATGCTCATTTATTTTCAGAGTTATTTAACGTTTTGCCATATTTCATGTTTTATTAATTATAAATAACAATGATCATTACCACTTGAATGTGTGTATTGGTCTGCTAAAATTTGTCTTTTATTTGTAAATAATAGCTTACAGCATTATTATGCTTTAGTATTTAAAGTTGGAGAGTTATTGAGCGCAGTCTGGTGTTTCGTACTTTGTCTTTTCGTTTTATGCCTAAGACACTTTCAAACTTATAATAAAATTAAATGGTTGACGTCTACGGTTTTAGGTTTGTAAAAAATGTGTTCTCCTATATTTGGTTTGGTTTGGCTTGCTGCTGAGCGGAACAGATTACCGACTAGCATACAATCCGCAAATCCTCCAACCTCCTATGCCCCTTACATACTAATAAACAAGCATCCCTATAACCCACTGCTAGACACGTCTGTTATCTTAAAATCAAAGTAGGAGCGGATAAACCTACTAATTTAAAGACGCAAATTTGTATGTATAGATGTTTGTTACTCTTTCATACAAAAAGTAATGAATGGATATTTACTGAACTTGACAATAATATAGCATAACACATTTAGGCTGTAATTAATAAAGATGTGAATTGTCCAAAACGCGCAGCGAAGCCGCGGGGACCGGTGAGTAGTATATTTCAAGTACGCGCTCGTCCGATGCGGGAGGTACTGTACCTTCGATAACCTCAAATCTTATCGGGCAGGTTTTCTCGTGATATGTTCCTTCGGTGAGCAAACGAAGCAAAAGACCCCTTGAAGGGGCTGACTAGGGTCAAACACCTCGATGCTATTCGTCAACGAGACGTCCATCGCTCATACAATATATCAATAATATTGCTTAAACCAGAACACCGATAACGAAGCCCATACGGCGAGGATTTACAGAGACGTCGCTGCACAAACATTGTTACCGGAGCTGAGTCTGTTTGTTCGTGTATCGGCTGTCACTAACATTGGAGCTTCGTGTGATTAGTTCAATATTGAGCAGGCTCAATAGTTAGCGCGTTGGCGCTCAAGCAGAACAAAAAGATTTCTGTGTACCTGGGTCATGGATGTGTATTAAATATAATATGCATTATATAATAATAATCTTAAATATATGGATTGTATAAAAGTATTAAATATATTTCCGTTGTCTGGTATCCGTAACACAAGTTCTTAGGAAACTTAACACGGGATCAGATTGACGTGGTGTAAAAGCGTCCATAGATATTATTCATTATTAAGATTTAAGTATTAAAGTAAGTTATTGATAAGATAAAGCAGGAATGCGTCGGAGGGAAGAAAGAAAGCAGAAAAAAACATTTATTCAACACTAACAGGAAACACACATGAAAAAAAATACAAAAAGAAGGGCAGTGTTATTACTGACACAGAAACTTAACATTTTCTGTCTCGCCATAAATCTCATAAAATGGAACAATAAATACAACAAACACAAACAGCAGTAACAAAATTACTTTTAAATCGGTTTGGCAGTTTCGAGGGTTCTTACGTATTAGGCTGTTAGCACAATCCGGAGTTTCTTAAAGGAGACTTGTTCAGCGGGAGCCATCTCCTGCAATTCAAAGGCGCACATTTATCGCTATATACCTTAGCCTGGCCCATGGAATCCTATGGCCTGGTCTAGTTCCAGATAAACTAGTTTCTGTTGATAGGCGACGTCAATCACTTCCTATCACGTAAGTTTGCCGATTCAACTAACATAAAAAATACACCTCAGGACTAAATAGCTTGTCAATATTCATTATAACTATGTCCGTTTGTCTGTACTCAACTAATTTAAAAGTAACTTCAGTGGTCTAACACTTGTAACATGTAGTAAGCTTTTGTCTTTTATTAGGTATCAACCCTTATATGTCCCACTGCTGGGCACGGGTCTCCTTCCTCGAAATCAGGCGAGGAGGGTAATGGGCCAATAGTCCACCGCGCTGGCCCAGTGCGGATTGGTGAACTTCACATACCTTCAAAGACTTTCAATCTCATCAGATATGCAGGTTTCCTCACGATGTTTTCCTTCACCGGTGAGCGAACGATGGTCTCGTGTGCACTTAGAAATTTAGAAAAACCCATTTCAAGGCACACACGGACGTTTGTCTTTTATTAAACACTATAATATGATTTTTGAATATTTAATTACTTTATTTACTTAAATCACCATGTTATAGTAAAGGATTGTGCCATGCGCCTCTGCAGCCAAATTGGGCTGGCACGAACGGTATAACTTCTCGCTCATATGAAACGTAATATGCCAGCTATGATGTCCCGTTTCGTGTATTTTAAGAGGTTCTAGTTTCATTGTAGGGGTAGGAAAAAGAAGAGTATTGCATCTCATAACCTTTGGTTGTCTGTGGGCGTCGTTGGTCACTACAAGGCTCGGTTACTTCCTTATAACACGAATGAAATCAAATCCCGTTATGATTTAGGGTCGATTTTACCCCCCACCAGACTAGTATGTATAAATAAAGCATATCCCGGGAGGATGCTGCGGATGATCCTGGCTGCGAGATGAATGCAAACGTGGAGCAAGCATAACAAGCGTCTTGCTACGCTTCCGGATACATGGAGAGAGACTTTTCTAAGTAAACTGAATTTTAGCTTATTTAGATGCAAATATAATATTTTATAAGGTGTAGAATAATTCTTTAACAATGTTTTTTAAACTTTAAAAGTTCAATCTGTTTAATTTTTAACAATTTTTCTGCTCTGAATTGTATCGTTCACTTATGTTTATTGCTTTTGTTATGTATGTACACAAGTGTTACGTTATAATCTAATTCTACAGAATAAGCTATGTAACATAATATTTTTTTTGATTATAATGTGTTTTGTGTATGTCAATAAATAAATAAATAAAAAGTAGAATTTAGTATCAGAAATTCAAGTGTGATAGGAAGTTTTGTTTTTCAATATTACTGTCGATAAAATAATATACATGAAAACTGAACATTCTCAAATTCAAACATAATAATATATTCTATAGGCTTATGTCTAATTTTATTTAAGATTTTTTTTTGATTCAGGTTAATTAATACTTTCTCACAATCCAAGACCTTGGGTAGGTACAACTGGTCCCGTATCGGAACTTGCACCTGGGCGATGCACGACTCCACTAAACTGCCTGCAAGCGCCTTCAAAAGGTTTGTGAGGATCCCGGATCCGCAGGGAACAGAATCACCTCGGCGACAGACTGGCCTTGGCAAGGCCAGACTCTCCTCATTTGGGGAACTGCCCGACCGCTAGGCCCAGATTCCCAACCTGAACTGGAAGGAATACTGGAAGCGGTAGCAAGCCTCGTTGGCGGCTTTCTCTCTCTCCCGCTTTTCTTCTAGTATACTACTGCTTCACAGAAGAATATCATCACTGTACAGGTGTGCTAGGCTAAGCCCCCCGCCGCGCCACAGCAGTGAGTAGTGACGTAGTGTCCGGCTCCCAGTGCGTCGTCCAGCACAGTTATTCACAACAGCAAACATCCCCGATATCTCGGCACCTGTATCAAACGGAAGTATTCTGTACTGGTTATACTAGTCCAGTATTAAGTTATCAATAAAATAAATATACAAAAGCCCGTGAATAATAAATAAAAAGTCCGTTTCCTCACGGGGCGGGCATCAAACATATCGGAGGCTTGTTAGCTGGGTAACAAGTGACGCCTGTCGCCGGCAGCGTCGGAAGTGCCACGGGCGCCGAGCGGCTGCACAATGGGCGTCGTCGAATAAAAACTGTCAGCTATCAGCGAATCAATTAAACATTTACCTTGTTATATTCCTGGTGTCTGAGTATTTTTGATAAAAAATCCAGTCGCAAAAGAGTCTTAAAATTGTCAAAATTCATCCATAAATGTCAGCTGCTAAATTTATTTAGAAATCACTGATCAATATGATGATTATCTTTTCTTATGTGACATGATGACAAAAACTTTCTACTGCTTAAAAAGTCGCAACTGTGTCCGAGAAAAGAAACGGAATAGAAGAATAGAAATAGACGTATCAGTAATTAGATTAAATAAAGTAAGCGCATTTCTTTTAAAGGTCAACTCTTATAAAAATATTAGCCTAAAAAAGCCCACAAAAGCGTTTGATACATGTAAGATAAAGATGAAAATTTTATTGATGTTTAATGGCTTCAATATCGAATGCAATAGCATCTCCTTCCCAGGATTATTTATTCTTAGTGAAGTGAAATTACTGTGAAATATGTACATACATCTGTCAATTCATCTTAGTGGGGTTGATTGTACCGGTAGTATATTCAATTGGTTTTATTTTCTTAATTTACCATAAATATTTTGTCAATAATATATATTATAAATACATTAAAACTATGATTTCATAACCATCCAGTTAAAATAGCAATTCGCTAGTTTGTAAGCAGCATATGCGAGTATACTAATAAAAGATAATGTTAAAAACATATAACATAGGTAGAATCTAAACATTTAATATTATCTTGTTTCATTTTGCAACTACTTGTTTCTGTCGTAAACGCACAGCAATTTATATTTACATTGAGATGTTACCACGCTATTATGAATTCAAAATTTTTGAAACCACTCATTTTATACATTATTTATTTGTTGAGAAATATTTTATTAAAATACACGCTTTTGGGTGTGAATAATACATTAATTATGTCCGCGATAAATATTCAACATCCCGACTCCCGGCGATTATACGGTCATTAAAAATTCCACGAAAATGATGGTAGCGTTTAACGTCCAAGGAGACTTCATTAAAAAACAAAACCTCAAAATTTACGCAGAAGCCAACATAAACGCCCGTGATCCCATCTCGCCTGTCCCTTTCACTCGACAGGGCAATAAATTAGATAGAAAGGGGTAGCGATAATTCACTCGACGCGATCGCTACGATATTTTCGTCGTCACGATCGTAAACGTGTCGTGATCGGATCGGGCTAGCGACAGATGCAACAGGCGATGGGATGACAGATTCGACACTTTCAACAATGTTTGTCAAACTGATTAATTTTACATTACAAAAGAGGTATGTGGGTCACTTGTTCGTAAGCGACCATAATCATATGAAACAACTTTTTATTGATTTTATCAAGTCTTCTGAATTAAATTGTTATAAAATTCCTTTTCCATAGTAACAATGGATTGGCAACTAAAGTGTATTTCTATAGTATTACTACAAAATATATCGGTTCAAAGATACTTATTACATTATTGAGATATTATTTTCTTATTATTACGCGAATTTTACTCATTATAATTAAACAACTTTTACTTATTTTATCGCGGTTTATTAAGTTTTTTATATGCCCGACGTTTCGGATACTTTACAGCAACCTTGGTGTGACCATGGTTGCTGTAGGAGGACCACCCCCTTAGAGATATTATTTTTACAATCTTTTTTTTAACATATTCTAAAGAACCAATAGAAAAGTTTAACAAAATATTGGATAGTATACAATATGCGATATTTTGAAATACTATACGCTCATATTTAAGTAATTCCTTAAAACACATAAATGACGTTGGCGTGCCTAAAAGGGAATGTATACAATGTCACCTGTCAAGCCAATAAAAATAATATCAAGTCAGATTAGTTGGTTTGACAGCTGTCATTCTAATATCGCTATATGAACATAATAGTCATATGAATATAATGTCTCCATTATCACTTTTTATTCTATAGCTATAGTAAAGTGATAATAGAGATACGGAGACATTTATAGTATAGACTATAGACTATAGAGAATAGAGAGTGCTTGATGACGTCAAACAGTACACACTGCCTACTAAACGTAGTGTAATGACAGCGATATACAAATTAGATCGCAAATCGCGGGAATATCGCCTCGTTTACACTTTAGTTCTTCGTAATCGTCTCTCGCTTAGCGAATGACTGCCACAAATAACATTGATGTACGATTATAGCTTTGAGTTGTCTGTGGTACAATCATTATGTGGTAGCGATTATTACACATATAACATCGACTAGCATATACTTTTTAAAACTGCTACCACAAATTTGAATGACATGGTTTTGTTTGGTACTTTGTTTTAATATTAGGTAGAAAATCTTACACTGTAAATTCAGAGAGATATAATATATGAAGCAATGAACACAGTAATAATCGAGTCCGATCGATATTTTACAAACCCACCCGAGAATATAATAATCGTTTAGGGCATGTAAAGTTCAATTATGTGCTGTTCAACGAATCACTCAATTTTAAGAGATTTTTGAGGAGACTTGACAGGGTATAAGTTTGCATTTTTAATACGCCTAAGTTTTTACCTTTAGCAGCTTCCTTAGAGAAATATATAAGTAAGTTAGTACTTTATTATAACTGCCATGCAATAGCTACTACAGCAAATAGCGATGGAAATATGGTATTATAATTTATACTTATGATACAAAATTCATTACGATTTATTTTATATAACGTCCGAAAAAAAGGATTAAGTGAATATCTTACAAAAAAATCTTGTGGTCTGGTCAGCCTATAACTTGGGTCGAAAATCGCGAAACGTACGGGGTCAAACGCGCCGTCTTGCAAAATAAACACCAATATATCCTACTGTAATTGTATTAAACGCGACTTTATTGTTCGCAGAATGTATTTACACGTTTATACGTTCCGAATTGCTCTCGTAAATATTCCTCCTGTTTGTATAATACCGGAAAACATAAAAATGAAACTTGATTATATTTTTTGGGATATTTTTATTGTTTCACTCATTAAACGTCGATTACTGTGGATGCAGTATCTGACGGTTCTTTATGAACTGTAAGATCCTTATTAAGATTATATTTCATTTGTTTCAAGTTGTGGACGAAGCTGTCATCTAATTATCGGGTTGACCATAATCATCAACATCTTGCAACAATTTAACCAGAGACTAGCTACAGAGAATATTATCCTATTCTAAAACGTAATTATCAGGGTGCGTTAACTACGCTGTTTGTCCTGCCATATGAAGAAATAAATTGTACGGTGCTACTTGGTCGATGCAGATAGATTCGTAGTAAAGCGCACAGCGCTCCTCTTCACAACTTAACTTAACAATCATTCCAATTTCAACCGTAAGATTGGATCATACATCCAGAGGAGTTAAACTTATTGTCTTTCAGGTTTTTTGAAGTTCAAAACTTCAAAAGTGATTTCGGTCGTGGAATTCGATGATTACGCTGATTTCTTTAAGCGAAAGCATAACTTCGAAAATTGAGCTCACGAGACGCCTCATCTATTATCAACATCCTATACAATGGTCTCTAAATATCTCATGCAAAATATAATCCAATATATAATATTCTCGTGTCACAATGTTCGTTCCCATACTCCTACGAAACGGCTTGATCGATTTTTATAAAATTTTGTGTGCATATCGGGTAGGTCTAAGAATCGGCCAACATCTATTTTTCATCTAAGGGTGACCCACTCCAATATATATTTTTTAATTTTATTGACAAAATTTCCTACTTTTTTTATGGCGTGGCCATAGATTTATAAATATATATTTACAGAGTTTTGACAGAACGAAGTCTATCGGGGCAACTGGTATTCTATAAATGCTAAAGCGTAAAATATCTAGCTTTAGATTTACAAATATAGGCGCATCCATTGAACATGTTATCAGAAAGGCCTGTGCTCTCCAACGACTCCGACTACAATAAAGATTATCTAGGGAGTTAATGAAACAGTCATAAAAATTGTTTATATTTATATCACCCTCCCTTGATATCAAATCATTAAAACCTACACACGGGAATATGTCCCTTAAATGTTCATCATAATGACGACAGTAGTGTAAAATAATATAATTATAACTCGTAGGTCTGGTGTACAAATACGTTTGTTAGCCGATAGGGAACATTGGGTGATTAAATTTTTATTACAGCGTGTGGGTTTTTATTTTATCCATAAATTTAAATAATCTGTTTGTGTGTTTGAAAGTAATAAACCACTGGGTATGTGTTTTAACGAGAAACAAGCAATTATATTAAAATAAATGTTGTACACTCGCAATGCGGTTATTTGGACGTATTTAGAAATTTCCATCTGTTTTTTTCTGAACTGGCTATTGATAATTCTGCGCTTGTCTATGTCTCAATCATATCTTAAGTTATTCATAGTTTATTTCTGATGACTACAACGAGTTATTTAGGCTAGTAACTGCCTAGGCCAGGAAAGAGAGTTTATATAAAAAACAACATTTTCAAAAGAAAATTAAATTTTAATAAAATATTGTCCAAATCGGGGAAAGGCGATATCTCCACCGGGCACCATTCATCAAAGTCACGGCCATCTTGAATTTGCTGTCAAATAACAATGAGAGAGTTAATAGAAAAAGTTTGACAGAGGCACGAGTCCGTGACAGTTTAAAATTTAATATTCATCGTCTCACAAATACTGACGAAGCGGCTTAATGAGGCCGTTTAATAAAAAATGAGATTCTCAGAGACCTTGTTAAGGGTGGAAATTACACGGTTGTTGATCATATTCCGGTTAAAAGAATTAAAATAAAGAAATCTTTAGAAGTTGTTCCGATCAGAAGCAGGGTAAACGCTCAGGGACTCACTTTTGCAAGGATCTCGTGATTTGCACGTTAATTGCAATAGAAAAAATTATCAAGTAAAGTGATGATGACAAAAATGTTGGTTTGTTCTACTAATATTATTTGGAATGAAAACTAATGAGGACATTTCAGAGCAGTCCCACATATTTATTGTGTCACATGAAATAGACAATGACGGTAAATAAAAAGCTTCGTATATAGAACAGGTTACATGGGTACCATTATGACTCCTAAATGCGTTTGAATTAAGAAAGGGTTTGAACGTGTCTTCTACTTTTTCAGTGTTAACTTATGCCTTGCCCACAATGTCCTGTATGAATATAGCAGTCCAAACTAAATATCAATTTGAGGTTCCTTTCTATACTATCACAGAATAGATGAATAAGATCATTACTGTGTTCAATGTTCATACAATTTATTTGTTTAAAATTAATCTTTTTCGGTACGCCTCTCTTTTAGCCTGCAATAGTATGGGTTTTTTTAAAAAGCATAAACTTGACAATTATTTTATATAAGTACCTTACGGTTATACAAAAGGTTTAAGACCTATGGTTTTATTTATATTCTTCATATAGCTTTCTTCTAATTTTTTATTTTTATTTTTTTATTAGCTTTTCCTGTTTGTTCCATATTTTAAAACTGCTGTGGGCGAATTTTATTAGCCACTTTAACCTATTTCAACAAGGTTGTCACCGTTTTATTGGTCTATTATGTTTTCCTTGAATGTGTTTGTAATGTGTGTTCGCCGAAAAGATCGTGTTTTCCTTATTTCTACGCGTTTTAATGTAACTGAAATCACAATACAGGATTCACAATTTATTTGGTATCATCAACATTTTTATTTGTTTTCAGTAATAAAATCTATTTAGACGATCGTCAATCAATCAAAGCGCAGCAATAATTTTGTGCGCGTTCCGACAGTTGATCGGAAAACAGACATAAATCAGCCCTGTAATAATAAACTTAGGTTTAATGAGAGATTTAGTTGACTGGTTCCATTTTCTATTACTATTCTGTTTGTTCATATATTATGTGCATCAACTCAGGCGTGATACTTACTATGGAAACTATTTGATAATCTTTTTTTTATGTTTATTGCAGAGGTTATGATTTCAACATGGAATAGAAATTCCATCAAAATACTATGTATTTTCGCTTCATATTCATTTGAAAATAATTTTATTGTAAAAAAATACCGTATAAACATACATTTCCATAAATTACTTAGTTGTTCTTATCCAATCCACGCACATTCTACGTTTTAAAGCGCTTAAATGAAATCACCTAATAATATGAAACGAGGATATTCATTCAGTTTTGACTTAAAATCATAACTGAATAAGGTTCCAAAAAACTATTATACCATATTATATTATATTAATATAATTATAATATTACTATTATATTATTTATGTATCCATAGCTTTACTATTCTTTTAGAAACATAGACGTTATAGAGGAAAATTAATTTCTTCAATAATGTAATAAGATTATTGGAGCTTAGCCTCTAACGTAATATTAACTCAAGTCTCACAAAGGATTTTCGTTATATTAAATTTAATAGATTTGAAATTATCAAACCTTCTTATGAAATTGTGGTTACTTATAAGGGTTTGCTTGGGTGTTCACTAAAAATCCTTATACCTCCTGCCGTATATGACATGATATATAATAATTATTATTAATCCACAATTCCACATGGCATATTTTTAGGACATAATTGTAATAACTAAACAGTGTAAACTACACGTAAAATATTGATTAAAACTCTAAATAATTCAGTAGCATGTTGATCAAAACTCTAAATAATTTAGTGAAAAATGTAATCTTCCATAAATGTTTCTACAAAAAAGATTATTTCGTTAAATCATCATCGCCCGGTTTCTGAAAAGTTGGTCAAAGTGTATGTCAACTGACGTGGCTATTAATGGCATACGATTCTAGAGTCAAATTTGACAGCCTTACATTGTAGTGGCTATGTCAACTGACAGGCCGATCAAATTAAGTAATTTAACCAAGCTTCTAGCAATTCATCTGATACTTATCAAGAAAATTAACAGCTTATTTGTTAATTTTTGAATTGATCATCGTTTATTTTTTTATTATTTTATCCGGGCGTAACCTTAGCAATAACTATAATACCTACAATATATTTTCTAACTGCATTAACTTCTATATTCTTATTCTATCTTCTATTCCTTAGCTGGTAAAATTCAACTATTAAATCATTGAGACATCATCACGTACAAATGTTAACGTAAAAGTCTATAAGAGAAATAACGCTTATAAATTGTCTATGACGCAACATTCTTTTTAATAAAAATAATCGACAGCAACAATAAAATCAATTAATAGCAGTTCCAAGGTTTATTATTCCATTGACGATGATGTTAAATTACCAACACATAAAATACACAATCGAATGGGAATCTATTATCGATAAATCAAACGTTAGATGACGATTGAGCAATAAATATCAATGAGGCTAATGTCTATGAAACATACGATAACTGTCAAACGGCCGCCATATTGGACGACATTTTGATTTATTCTAATTTCGAATAGGTGTGGAGTGTATGGAGATTAAAGATTCGATAGTTCCGAAAATATTCTTTCATTGTTATGTGTACAATTTATGATACAATTTACTGTATTTACTACTGCTATTACTGCGTACTGCACTTTATTATATAACTTTTTACTAATCGTATATTATCTATTGCAGGACCTACGCAGGACAGACGTAAGCTTTTTGCTTATACAAATAAAGAATAGCTGTCTTCGTGGTATGTACTTTAAATCGTAAGCGTGTATTATACTTGAAAAACACTTCCATCCTGACAAACAGTTTTACACTTTAACATCTACCTTATTTTGCTTCAGTCAAAGTTATTACTCATATTTCATAGAAAAAAAAAACAAAATATCGACCAGAACGAAATTATATCACTTATCAGTGTATACTTATATTTATATATAGATTTAAATAAGAATAACAATTCAAATGGTCTGACTGGTCTATTGGTCTATTAGTGGCTAGCGACCTCGACTGCTAAGCCAGAAAGTTGTGGCTTCAGGACAAATCGTTTTGTGATGAGCATGATCATTCGTTCTGTGTCTGGGTGATATTTGTGTCTAATATTTTATGTATTTCGAAATATATCAGTACCCATATTATACTAGTTGTCTGGTCGCCAAAATACGGGCCCCGTCTAGTTTGAGATCGGATGGTCGTGTGTTAGTTGTCACTTGTCACAATGTTTGCAAGATTTTGTCTTACATAATATGAAGGTATTAATTTGAATTTAGGTAGCAACTATCAAATATTATGCATAGCTTCAAAGATAAAATACAAAAATACAGTGGCCGTAAATGCCTACACGGTTACCTCCTATAAATAATATTACATATTTTTTTATACCTTTATCTTTTCCTCTTTATTCAAATAAGCTATGCGATAACATTATTATCTCATTATTTTAGTTAAAGAAAAAATAATACATCTTGTACATTATCTTTTTTCTTGATCCGTGATTAGACTATCTACAGAACAACTCTTTGTCATGTCTAAATTCAAAGTAACTGTTATAAGAAAATGCTAGTTTTAGGAGTCATCTAGTCTATCTAGTCATCAACATAGACTGATTACAAATGATAACAAAGACGTGAGATAGGATCTGTTACTCGACTCACGTACCTAACATCACATATGAAACGCTTACGAAAAACATTATTTAAAAATCACAATTTAGACAGTGCTAATACGTTCGGGAAAAAGGGTGATAAAAAATAATATTTCCCGCTGCAACCCGGTCGCAAATTGGCCGGCGAGCGAGCTGTCACTGTCAGTTGTCAGCTGTCGCGCTGTCAGCTAGCTGTCAGAGTGACGCCCAGCGGATTTGCATAAAACTGGTAAATGACAATTAAAACTGTACGCTTTTTGTACATTCCAATCGTAATTAAGTGCGACTGAAATGCTTCATTAGCTTACAGACATGATATTTTAACCAAATATGCTACAAATTCATGACTGGTATAAACCCACTATAATAATGGAATATTTGTTTGTGAGAAACTTTTTAGAATGCCTACATAATACATTCGTCCACTGTAACGTCATCCATTTAAGTACCTTATTCTGTGTGTCAAGTTTTTACCTTGTCAAGTTAAAACAGCTGATCAAATTTCCTATGTAATAAAAAATAAAAATAATGAGATAAAAATTTAGCTTGGAGCTTGTAGTCTCTAATGTCATTAGAAACTAATTATAACAATATTGGGAGTATATTGGAAGATATTCTTAGGTTTTAGGTTATTTAACCCAAATTATTTTGGCATTCGAGTGAAACAGGCAACCCTGCGAACCAGTTAATGGAATGTATCATATTTTACGTAATAATATATAAAAAATGAATGTCCCAATAAAGTGCGATAAGTGAACGTTGCATATAAAATTTATCAGCAACTTAACTCCTAAACAGGGTATCCATAAACGCCAACGAGCGGGCGCCGGCGGCTATCTCGATGATGCGCTATTAATACGCCAGATACGCCCGTTAATGCGACGGTGGGTTACGGAGCGGTGACACTGGATGCGGTGGAAGAGTGACGTAGATATGATGGTCCTGGGCGAAAATTAACTGCCATGTCCAATGGTTTCGAAAGTTGTAATATTTTGGAACGATGTGAGTTAAAACCTATAGCTTTATTTTTTAATTAAGGTCTTACTGAATTAATTATTAGGTACTAATTTCCTACGAGACATCTGAGAATTATTTTTAGGATGCAATTTTTTAAATGTAATTGTTCGTTGACTCTCGCTACAGCTGATGGCTACTACTTTGACTTTGTCACATTAAAAATAATGTTAATAAAATTTAAATAAATGGTTGCAAAAGCGCTCAAAAAGGATGCACGCTATCCAATCCATTACATACAATTAATATATTTTTAGCTATTTTTGGAATAGCCTAGCTCCTAGCACTATGCCATAACTAAGAATCTCCAATTAAATAGATCTAAAATTTTCTACTTTTTATGGAATAACATATGAAAGATCTCCAAGCTTTTGTTTTACATATCAGGCACATCGCAGCGTATTCCCGTCCGTGTGAAGCGTCACTATCTAACCCGACCCTACCACGTACGGTATATTAATACCCCACTTACCACTTTATGTTATGTTACTGCCGAAGTTGGCTGCGGTAATTGTTTAGGGTTGTATCGCGCTGGTCGTAACTTACCATCAACATAATCTCCCCCAATATAGAACATTCGATGATCGCGTACATGTGCTCTTTATATTCTAAGTTATTTAAAAATTAAAGCTACATGTAGTAAAAACAATTTTACGTTTTGAATAAGGTTTCGTTTAAAATAGCAAGGTGAATCTATAACACGTTGTCATAAATCCTAATATATTAGATAGTGGAGTGTACAAAGTCCTACAAAGTACAGTAAGTGGGATAACAGTTAACAAATTTCATGTTATGTAATGGAAATTTGTACCAGTGGGTAAAGAAGTGCATCTGTGCTGCGTACCAGCCTGCTTGGGTGTCAGAATGTTGGTACATTCATTATCTACTGTGTTGTTGCTGTGTTTTGGAAATAAGATCTGGACTCAGGACTGCCTCTGTAATAACAAAGTTCTGTCTTTTTCATTACATTGCCATTTACTATCTTACGTCTTGTGTACTATGAGCAAGTACAAGGTAATTTTTTAAATTACTTACAAATTAAGAAATTTCTGAAATGCCACTTCGTAAAAAAAGATAGATATCACGTTTTAAAAACCTATATACCTAAGTAAAAATAATCTTGGAACTTAAAATGCTGATGATATCATAACTTTAGTAAAAACACATGCTTGATAAAAAACAAGTCAATAAACCCTTTAGGGTTTTACTGCACCAATAAAGTGTTAAATGCTCTCATATACTGGGTACCTAGTTATCATAAGTAATGACGTTACAATAAAAGAAGAAAGCGTTACCGAAGCCGCCCACGGCGACGCTAAACTTTTATATGCAAAAAGGGAAACTGTAATGACCATACTGAATTTGGGGCCTTTTAGCGTTTGAGTACCCCTAACTGAGTTATAAATCTAATTTCTACCCCGAATATTTTTATATTTCCCTTTTTTATATTTATATAAATCTTTGTATCGCATTACATACAACGCATTTTCGATTCCTTCCTTCAACGGATTTTCTGTGTTTAGAAAAGAAATTAATAACAACCAGTGTATTGATTGACACCAAGACCTTTCTTATACAGTTGCAAAGATAAGTAATAATATACGTACACTTATATCCCACAGCTGGGACCAAAAGACCTCGAAAAGGCCGTCGTAAAATCTTGCAAAACCATCCAGCTTTAGACCAGCCCCATTGTCGATAGATTCGACCTTATTACCAGTTATTCAATTAGATCTCTGTTCATTATAATAATAAGTTTATTTTATTTTTATCTTGATTTTTATTAGCTTTCATTTTGTATGCGTCTCTTTCTTTTAAATTCTACTTAAAATTGATTCGTACTTACAGACGTAACTTCAAAGGAGTGTATTTTCCTCCGTGTAGTAGTAGTTGCCTGGTAGAAATCGCTCTATAGCGATAATGCCGTCAGTTATAACCATTTACTGTTTTGTGTATAATGTGAACATTATTTTATCTATGCATGTGTGCTGTTAAATTTATTATTATTATTATGAAAATTATTTCACGCAAGATTGAAGGATGAGATGAATATTTGCGTCTCTCTTTATATCTCTTTTCGTATAATCTATTATTAGATCTAGGTCCGGAGGTATCTCTTTCATATTCGTAATTTATATGGAATTTTGCCTAACTTAACTAATATGAAAAAAATTCTCACTACAGCGTTAATTACTATACAAACAAAAAGCTATATAGTATATATTTTGTTTCTTTTAAATGTATAACTTACCAACACTTTATCATTTTGACCGCAGCTGTCATATATATCATATAATATTGTTGTAATTTTCTGAAAGCTATGTGAAAAATATTATTCTCAAACTTTATTAGACACCAAAAGATATAAAATAAGTTTATTTATTTTTATATTTTTGTTTATCTTTTATACTGAAAATAAATTATGATAAAAATAAAGAATAAAATTACTTTAACCTTACATTTGAAAACAAAATTATCATTAGGTGCTTATAATATTTTATCGCGTAATTTTAAAATATGTTAAAGCTGGTAACATTTTAAAATAAACGTCATTATCATAATAAAATTATTAAGATAGGAATAATATATTTTGTAATATTTTTTAAATGTATTATTTTGTACAAACTTTTCCTCTATCTTATGTAAAAGATTTTAATACGCTTTTTAAAAACATACAAACGCATTCATGAATCATACAAATTGACTGCATTCGGGATTCGAACCCCAACCGTAACGCAGTTGTGTTAAGGCCATATAATAAAATTATGCAGGGGCTTAAGGAAGAAGTACTAAATGTACATGCGTACATTAGGAAACTTAAATCAGTTGCTGCACAGCCGTTTGATCCTGTGGTCATATAGCCTACATAGTCTGGCCATTCTGTATGTATGTCAGGTGGTTGTGTGGTTGTCAGGATGTTGTCTGTATTAATCGCAGTCTGTCAATGTCCTGGTGACAGCCCGCTCGCCGCCCGTGGCGTAATGACATTCCGTTACTGATTAATGACTTTTTTGTGCTTAAGCTGTTTTTTTTTTCAACTACATCAGATTTTTTCACTTAATTCAAATCAATTACTTGGAAGCATGAAATATACGACAGTTTATTTCTAAAAGATTTACTTTTTAGCACACAGATCGAAATAAGCCCAATTTAGCGTGTATGTAATCCCGTTATGTAATCAAAAGGTTAAACGCATCCGAGTGCCGGCCACAGCGTAGTAATTACCCACAAATATGCTTACGATGGTAAAACTGTCAGTACTACTGGACGTTCCCGGCATTTTAAACTCCTCGCCACTTGACATGCATCGTCAGGGAGCATTAATCAAGGGGAGACGGGCGTGGACAAATTTTACAAAATATTTTTGTCCGAATTCATCGGAGAATTGTAATTTTTTTGCAGCGTATTGAATCTGTTGTGACATGTTTTATATGATTGTAGGTGTATTACAGGCTACAGCTGAGAAGCATTACTCTTGTGAGGTCATTGTTAGGAGTCGATGTCAGTTATAAGCATATAAGGGTACCTACAGGTATTGAGCGAGGAGGGTATGTTTTTTTTTTCTCGAAAAATCTAGACTTCCAAGGCCTGATGGCCTTAAGCTCAATCGGTATGTAGGTAGCAGACGGCTCACAAAAGTACATAGGTATATCCATCATGCAATAAAAAGATATGGTAAATTTCGATCTTTCTCAGAGTGGAATTAATAAACTCCAAGTAGTATGTGTACATACTAGTATCCTTAAACAAACAGCAATATTTCATATATACGCTGTAGCTATATAGCATAGCTAATAAGTCATATATATATACCATCAGGCTACATGACTCAGCGTTACTTACAAAGCTCGAGGAATAACACATGTGCCAGTCACGGCGTATTGTGGAGGACTGGAGGTGTTGTGGTGTTGTGAACACCATGATCGGGGATTTGTAGCCATAATAGGCTTCATTCACAATGTTTATGCTTTGTATGGGTGGTTACTGGTTTGTGTGTAAGGCTACAATAAGAATTAAAGCGTAAATTGAAAATTTTGTGAATCAAACCCGACCGCTTCATTTGAAACCACCGGAATAGTGCCAAGAATAGACTTAATTTCTCCATGTACATGAGAACATTGCTTGCTCAGCGATGTAGTAGCCCTGCGTATCTCATGATATTAATGGTCTTTGTAGGTGTGTGAAGTCCACTCCGCTTTGAGACAGCGCATAGGTTACCTGACAGTCTCCAATTTAGGCCTATAAATAGCCGAGCTGTGTTAGTATCGAGGTCCCAAAGTGGCGACTGCTCCAATATGATCTTAATCACAGTACATAATATTATATTCATATAAATATTAAAACTTACTATCGAACAACAAATATTATTATAACTATAGTAATAAATTTGGAATGCTTGGCGGGAATCGAAGCCGCCCGCTGCGTGTATCAGTAGCCACTCGACAAGTCTCCAATCATTATCGTACCTATACGACAAAAACTCCTGGTGTAAGTGATATTGAATATACTTTTTGCATGAAACTGCGCAATAAAACAGTTCACAGAAACTCTCCAGCGTTATTTATCGCTTCCTCACAAGACAGGATGGTCAGGAAACCGGCACTTACATTCGCAACCACGTCCACCTGCACGCCAATATGGACTTTCTATATTTGCAACTATAGTTTATTTTGCTGCGGGTTTTTCGCCAAATTATGGTTGCTCCCACTTAGGTCCAAGGAAGTTGTTGAAAGCATATTAAATTGCTTGCTGTTTCATGTTTGACGCATGTGTTGGGTTAAGTAGTGGCGCCCAGCAGCCACTTTACGATCTCTAAATCTTTATGACACTCGAGGATGCTTTATTGGTTTTCCAGAAACTGTCTTATTTAACAGAATATTACTTATGTAAAAGGTAGTGCTTCTTACTTTGCAGCCGAATTGGGAAGAGTCATCCAGGTAGGTACCTCTCGCTATCATAATACCGACGTAGAATTACAGTTATGCAGTCGTGTTTCGTGCGGTTTGTGAGTTTCCGGTGGAAAATTGGAGGGAAAAGGAAGGAAGCGCATGTGACCGTTGACTATCTATGGGTGTTGATAGTCACAATAAGGCTGAGACTGCACGTTTACTTACTAATGACATGAAAGAATAAAGGTTATTCATGTTAGGTAGCTGGTGAATAAGCCTGATAAGGAGAGGTCAATGAGCCTGTGAATTTTTCCCAGAATTTATAAAAGTAACTGTCCACGGGCCATGCCTATGCAAAAGATGAGTTCATTTTTATTGGTCCCTTACATCCGGATATCGTAGCTCATGTCAAATTTATAGCGACCTGTAGGTAATTTTATTAAGAAAACATATTAATTACCTTGACAAAAATTTGGAACATATAAATTGTTCAGAGTTTTATTTTATGTTCTTGTAGGTATGTTTACGAGTCGTATATTTCTTAGATGTCACCATGATATAGTCGAACTAAATGAAAACAAGGTAATAATTCAAGTTGTTTCTGGGACAAAAACACGAACGATTAGACTGACAAAGACAATTTCAAGAGTAACTCGAGATCCGTATTTTTTTTTGGTGGATTAGCAAACTGGCAACTGTCCTATTAATTGTAACATCGTCGCTGATGCTTATAAGCATAAACCACATCTGGGTTTCATGCGCTTCTCTCAGTGCCGGTAGCTATACTACCTGTCCCCCATTTATTTAAAAAATAAAATATTTTTTTAAATTTGTTAAGAGTTTTTGTCTTAAGACACGTGACCATTATATCATTTTAAAAATAATTCACGACGTAAATAAGCAGGACAGATAGAACAATATTACACCACTATAAATATATAATAAATAGTTATACTTTTAAAAGTAATTCACATGCAAAATGTGGTAGTTTCAGCAATTTTAACATGTCCTACTTTTATCCATGGTTATGTTTCATTTCATATATATCTCGTTAAAAGAATGTTTCGTGAAAAGTCCAAAGGCCATTTAGACTATTTATTTAAGGGACGTCGTACACTTTAGGCTCGAAACCAGACTCACTTGAGGTCAAGCCTTTACTACCTAGCAATCTCAAAAAACTCGAAATAATATATTATGTTAAACAGATATATTTTAATTAATCTATAATTTTCATAACCAGTAGCTATGGTGACCAGTATCTTAAGTTTTCCCGATTGATGAGCACTAAAAGTTGTTCTTAAAGTGCATTTGCATTTCCAATACCAATTACGTTGATCCATTCGTTGCTCATTGTGATTCCCCGCGCGTGGACCAACTAATGACGGCGTATTGACGCATCCGTCTGAGTCTGTCTCCGTGCTGTCAATTAGTGCTGCCCTCAATTGCCTGTTTTTTATTCATACTGGACAACACTAGCAGCTGTTTGACAGCGCTTTTGTTCTTGCGCCTTTGTCTCTTTTTTTGTTTGTGAATATTTTAAACAGAATGAGTCCTAAGATGGCCCCTTACAGTACTCCGAGACACGTAAAATATAAAATGTCAGAATTCTCTTTTTTTAATTTCTAATAATTATCTTTAAGATTGTTTTATACTACTATAATTATTAATATTATAGTAGGTATATATGAAATAAATTGAAAATGAACTACAAACCAATATATTTTTATAAATTGGGTATTTTTACAAAATTAAAAGGTCACAGACAGAATTTTATTTTCAGATTATAGTTTATCCATTTCCGTCAAAGATATCAACATCATAGCACATGCAACGTAAAATATCGTGAAACGGAACGCTGCAAACTTACGTATCCTCAAAGGGGATAATCCGCTGACATACATCACGGTCTGATCCCACAAATAAATATCTGAAAGCCAATCCTCCACTAACAAGACTGCAAACAGCCTGTATAAACATCGCCGCTGAAATATTGGGCCGTTTAACGGCCTACCGCTAACTACCGCACAAATTACGCCACTATGCCCTAAACTAACATATCATATTTACAAACTTATCTCTCGCAACTAAATGTGTAACTTTCAACCTTATTTCCACTTCATAGTCCCAATTTGATGGTGTGTTCAAATTTGTGTAAGATATCCGGTGTAGTTTATTATTATAAGCTTAATCGAAGGAAGTGTACGCGGCTTAGATGCGCGGTTACTACTGATGTATCACCGTGGTCTTTGGTTTACACACCTTTTATTATTATTATTGATTTCCTATATTTAGTATTTAAAATCTATTTTTTTTTTAATATTTATATATTATATTAAAAATATATTTTTATAAATTATAATATTGTAGGTACTATGCAAGTTAATATTTTACTTAAGCAGTCTGTGTTTTTGACTGAAGAATAAACGTTACTTCTGTGATAAAAAAAAATCTGAGTTACTTGCCAGTTGTCGCGCCTAAAGAAGTTTTGTTTTAAAACCATATAGTTTTCACACTATTATCGCGGAAAATTTTGATGGAATTAATATAACAATTGATACGGGTTTTTTTAATACCTTTTGTGTTACATGACACCTCAGTCCTACGACCCCATGTGAAGTATAAAAACGGTCTTTTAAAATCTTAATAAGCCACGATAAAATCCTTTAAAAGTTTTATTAAACAATAAAGTTATTATCGTAATTGTAATGAGGGTAACTTTAAGAAGTTATTATTTTAAAGTAATTGCTACTTTTATTTGCCTCACGTCGTAAAGTAGTTGAAATGTAAGTGGTTGGACTTTACTAAAACATGAAAATAAATTTACAGTTTCATATTCTTTATGATATGAATTAATACGTTTGTAGTACATAATACATATTATATTGTTTTTTTATGTTTACGCGATTTCACTCATTATAATGAAACTTAATGAATTCTATCGCTGTTTATTTCGTTTTTTATAGGCCCGACGTTTCGGATACTTCACAGCAACCTCAGTTTTCCCGTGACCATGGTTGCTGTAAAGTTTAAAAAACGTTTGTAGTATGTTACCTATTCATGGAAGGTAAAAATACATTATCTTTGATGATCTTTATTGTGGCAAGTCGACTGCTGATTTGTTAGTCATGTATCTATACCTATAATTATGGACGGTAAGTTTTCGCGAATTTTGCGCATTACCAATAATGATATTAACAAAAAAGTAAATAGATGGTAAAATCTTTATTTCCAATATCAGTGATTTAAATAACTGAATTAATATTATAAGTTTGTCTGTAAGAGCCTGAGGAGGATTTCAGGCTACGCTAAAGCCAGGAATTGTGGCTTTAGCGTAGCCTGTTTACCTTTACCTTTGTTTTTTTTATAAAGAAGAAATGTATTGTAATAGATATGCTGGTGATCCATTTCATCCAAAGAGATTATATAGGTAAAAAAAAGGTATTATAATGGGTATTTCGGTCACCTGTTGATAAGCTGACAGCTGCAAGAAGGAATGCGCTGCTAATTAAAACCTGTGATAATTTAAGTTAGATTAACATACAAATTCAAACATCCATCTAATTAATTATGTGTATGAAGCATTGGTGATAGAATATATTATATGATATTTACTGGTGGTTATAGCAGTTTGGTCGGCCATTAACCAGATGGGAAGACGATCTCCGTGTAGTCCTCGTTGGATGCGAGTAGCAAGGGATCGGTCGTATTTGCGTTCATTGAGGGAGGCCTATGTTCAACAGTGGACAGATAAAGGCTGATGATGATGATGATGATGATGATAATAGGAGAATGAAAATATACCTTTTCAATCAACCTCAAGTCATGCGATAATGACTCGCATTCAGTTGAACTCTGATCCCTGCGGTTTCGCCATCCCCATTTTTTTATAGCATAGGAGGGCAAACGAACAGTCGAAGCCTTGCGACTATCGACGCCCATTAACATCCACACAACCAAAGGTTATGCGTTCCCTCCTTTTCCCTATCCCACAATGGGCCACCGGAAACCCACAAACCGCACGAAACGCGACAGCATAACTGTCACTTTACGCCGGTATTATGTGAGCGAGAGGTATCGTCCCGGTCGTGCCGGCCCAAGTCGGCAGCAAAGCAGCATGTCACTTTACTCTTTTTCTTAATACATAAATAGGCTTTCAAATACAATTACATTTTTTTATCTGATAGTTAAACTAAGCTCGTTCAAACTTTGCAACATGACTACAAGTCAGAAACAGTTCATTATTGGACGGATAGAGGATGATAATGATGACGACCATGATGATGATGATGATGATGTGAATATAAGTGAAGCGGTCGATAATGCAAATAAAATAAACAAGTCTTTGACCAGCAATGGAAAAGTATTTAAAGCTTGAAAAAAAATTAAAGATGGCAAGCAAAATCTCTGAGCTGCCTACTACTAAGATAATATTAAAAAATAACGTTAAGTAAATATGTATGTGTTATCACCATGTTGAATAGCCTGTTAATTTAGACGGGCTAAACAGCGAGAGTGGCGGAAATGATCCGAATAAATCAGCGCTAACTTCGCCCCAGGGAAATGAGGTAAGGTGAGCAAACAAATTTATGACGTCGTCAAAACATAAAGGTTGTTATAAACACTCAGGGGACGCTTTTAAGTTTTTGTATCTTATAGTCATAGCATGTGGTAAAGATTTATTTTTAACAAAGAGTTAATTAACCAAATATTATATACTCACATACGTAACATCATCATCATTATAATAAGCCAAACAATCTATCAAAAATCAAAATCATTTTTTTAAACAAAATCTCCTTTTTTAAAGTTAGTTGAATCTGTCACCTTTAACTAATATTTTTAAATATTCCTATTATCCCGAAACGCCTGGAAGGAACGCCTTATTCCCAAGGTGTGGGATCTCAGTCAAATCTTTTACTTTATAGTTTATACTCCTTTACTACTACGATCGTGAATAACATTTTTGATTTTTTAATAGATACTTGGGTTGGAATAGATATTATATTATAATAGATATGTAATTCAAAAATTAATTTAAAATCTAACCTGCGTAATTTTGAATTATAAGTAACCAGACGCACCAATCATTGTTTTGTTCGTCGACCCCACCGACGAGCAAATATTTTATTTTAAACATACAGATCTGTTTTGCCAACCCTACCCAACGAACCACCAAACTCATATTCATTAGTCGCGCAATTAATATTTTTTTGTTAATTCCCGTTTCCCAGGTGGGTTGTCCTCCTTTCTGTCGGGTGTAACACGCTAGCACGCCAACGCGCTGTCACGCCACACGTGTCACGCTAAACACGTCCAGTTTATTTTATGACGTTTCCAGAATTTCTAGAAGCACGTATTTTGTCACGTTTTAAAAATATGTTTATGTCGCATTATATGCTTTGGGTCTGATTATCTGTTTATTTATGTTAGTTAAATAGGCAAAACGGGCGGAGAAGTCTTAATATGGGTATCTCCTCTATCTAAAATGTGGGTATCTTCTCTGACATGAGCACGTTGTGAACCCTCATTATAGACTTAGCCGCTAAGACTATCATAAGTGATCATTATAAAGATCCTATATGTGAGAACAATAAAACAATATGGTTAGTAATCAGCGTCGCCTTAAACAACAAAAGTTAGACTAAGAGGTTAGTTCAACCAGAGGAGAGGAGAGAGAACCGGGGCTTAGACAAAGTAGCATGTTTTCGTAGTGAAATGATTATGATACCTAAATTCGTCATAACCTTTGAGTTATCATAATAAATTCCTAGCCAATGAAATAAAGACAATGATCGATAGCCAATATGCAGTTTATGATTTTGTTACGAATATTGACACTGTCTAATCACTTGCGATAACGATAACGATTGATCGCGTGATTTAGCGCAGCTTATGTCAATCCTATACATTTTATTATTTTCTAACTTCGTTATCGTTTTTTTTAATGTTACTTTGTCTAAGCCCCTTGAACCTTTATTAAGATAACTATATCATACAGCTTTGAATGATACTATTTCATAAGTAACCTATTTTATTTTCCATAGGTTTTGTGTGAATGAATGAATACAGCTTATTAACAATATATTTTTTCTTTATAGTTGCAATATATTTTGGTCATAAGATGTTACATTTCAAAATGAACATACCAGAAATATAAAATGAATTATTTAAAGTTTCAAACAATTTTAGCAAAATAATTTACCGACAAGGGTGACCACCCTACACGTAAAACGTGTATAAAATAAAGTAATATAAAAACGTGAGTAAATTATGCCATTAACAAAATAATTTATGGGGTTGGATAAATGTTTGAGAAATTAGCTAGCTGATAAGGATAACAACTACCCTTTCGGCATAATATTCGTGATTAAAGCGCTTAATTGATATATTTACGTTACACTATTAACCTCAACTATTATAGCTAAAGTGGCGTATACATGAGGGGTTTTAGTTATAACTAAAGGTGAGAACAATATTTACTTATTTCACACTTTTGTACTAAGGTAAGTATAATAATAATAAATTCTAGATTACTAAGTTTTATATTTTGCTTGTAAATGGATCAATCTGGCTGTATTCCCATACCTCAAGAGAGATATGGAGGAGAGTGGAGTGACGCGAGAGAAAGAGGCCAGAATGGAAGCACGATACATACAGACTATCCCAAATGAATGGGAATAATAATGTCCAGGAAGATGGTGATGAGCTGAATTCTCTCTCCTCGACCGATGTGTCCTTCCTACACACAGGCTGTGTACAAATAAGTTAGCAAGGACCATGAAGCCAGAGATGCTCGCCATCAAATTACAAGACCGTATCAGCAACACCGCGATCTTACTGACCAACCGATTCAACGACGTCGTACGAATTGGGCAGGACATTCGTCTAGACGTGGTGATGGCATGTGGTCCACGGCGGTAACTGAATAGTGGTATAGACTGGGTCTCAGATGACCAGAATGACGTTTGATAGAAAAAGGTAACTCAGCAGCAGGCATAACGGGCGGATGGTGATAATGTTGAAATTGGATATAAATTAGTGACCAAGTATACCATCTAAGAAGATTTGCTTTATTTGAAGAAGCTAGTATTATGCGAATGCCTTCCACTTAGGCAATCTATTCGCAATTAAATCGCAATTGGAAAAGAAAACTCTTTTTTTTTCATAATCTAACTGCCTGGTTCACCTTTACTTGAAGTACCGATTATAGGTAGATGACATCGAATTTAGGCATGAAAATAATCTGCATATTAGTTCATATTATACTGTATGTAACATTTAAATTTTCTGCTTTGTTTGTTTAGATTCCAAAATCGCAAAGTATATACAAATATTATGTGAATTACCCTTAATATTTTATCAATTATAGTATACTATATAAATTATGTACGTAAAAAATGAAACATGAAAAATAATCACGTAAATATTTCAAAAGTATTTACGAGCTCACCCTCGAATTTATTTAGCGTTATGGGGTGCAATAATAAAACAATAAAATAGCAGGAATTTGTAATTATTTGTTTCTTTACATCGACATTTTAGAACGTACTGCTATATTGTGCAAATTCATAAATTATGAATAATATTAAATATTAATTAGTTTTGGTAATATTTAAGTCTCTTATACTGTATTAAATTCTTAAAAAGGTTTACAGCTCAACCTTAATCTATTTTTTTTATAAAAAAAATGTTGCGTCTGAAATTAACGTAACTTAAAATAATTTATCAACAATGATAATTATAAATCATCCTACTCCCGCTGTAAGCTATAATTCGATCCTGCGACCCCCTGACCGCGTGATTCAGCGTACAACTAAACCAGGCGGTCATAATATTTGTTTTAGTGAATTATGTATTATAAATATGATTCATGAAACGTGTATTTTTTTTTTTGTATATAATAGGATTATATTTTTGTTCGTTGTATAATTTATAGAATTGATTTAAATTTATCTGTGCTATTGTGACAAAACAACTTTTCAATCATCCCTACTTCAGACAAAAGAGCGAAAAATATTTATCTTTCCATCTACAAAGAGGGGGAATACTGATCAAAGCCTTTAAAAAATATGGAGACGGATATAACCATGAAAATTCATAATCAAGACAAATACACCGATTTCTCAGACATCAAAAGATGCACGCATCGACGCATTTTTCATTTTGGGGAACGCATCGATCGTGCGACCATCCTTCCCAGCCCCTGGGGACTTGTCCTGGGTCTATCCCGGATAATTGTTACCTTATTCCCGGCTGGTCGTTAATCTTGTCGACGGTACATCACTAATGGAGCGGAGATTTGTTACAATTCTAATTATAAAATGGTTGTTCCGTGAGTTTTATACTCTCTTAGCGAGAGATTAATGCGTTTCAAATACGTTTCCACTAAAAGCTTCGTGTATTTAGCCCTCTCATTATCATAATACGTTTAGGATTGTTCAATGCTGTTGTAGTAAGTTATATTACTCTATGTTCCCGGTTTCACATCGCACATTCTACACATACTTTATTCGAACCAAGAATATCGGAACATTTATATTGTCACTTAAGTTCTATTTTCAATAGAATCATTAGTTTAAATTGTCCATTTATTATTTATAATCAGCATAACGCAAGCTATCTTTCTATGATTTTTATTTTAACTTTATCATATTATAGTTTGATATTAAATTATAAAACCACAGTTTGTGTTTAATTTAATATTCTGTTATTTTGTCCGAGTAATTAAATTCACTAATCTAATGACACTAATATGACACCAGATGTTATATTATGTATGAGAAGTTTTTATAAGTGAAAAATTCTCTGGGCGCGTTGATCACTTTTGTAATGCTTGTACTCTGTACTAGCTGTATGTGAACAAAAATTATGACACTCGCGTCATCATTGCTGAAAGGTTCTAATCCAAGTTACATATCATTTCAACTAAACTACTAATATTAGATATGATTAGAATTTATATTCTTACTAATATTATGTAAAAGTAGGGATGTTTATTACACTTTTACACAAAGCTTTTACGCTTTTACTTTGTACACATATGTTCGGAGGTACTAGAAGTAAATGTATCAACCCTTTATGTCCCACTGCTGGGCACGGGTCTCCTGCTCCAAATCAGGCGAGGAGGGTAATGGGCATTGGCCCAATAGTTCACCGCACTGGCCCAGTGCGGGTTGGTGAACTTCACATACCTGCAAAGACATTTAATCTCATCAGGTATGCAGGTTTCCTCACGATGTTTTCCTTCACCGGTGAGCGAGCGATGGTCTCGTGTTTTGGGGTGCACTTAGAAATTTAGAAAAACCCATTTCGAGGCACACACGGGGGGGTCAGGATCGAACCCGGAACTCTCGCATAAGAGGCCGAGTCCATCCACCACTAGGCCATCGTCGCTCTACTAGAAGTAACATACATTTAAAATAAGATTTTTTTTCACTAACGCGGGCGAAGCCGTGGGTAACAGCCAGTAATGTCATAAAAGTTAAAAGTTTTCGCATAAAAAAAACCGAGACTAGTTGGGAGTAGCCAAGGGAATTTATACACTCACACCTTTCCTGGAACGTAAAGTTATGAGGTAACTTGTAAGGGTCTCGGTGCTAGATATTTAGGTACCTCTTTACAAAACAAATGGTGGTACTTACCCATGCACGCGGGCACTCAGCCCAGCTCAGCCTCTGTGGTGAAAACCTTATTGTCCTTCTTCCCATGTGCTAAGTTTAATTATTTTGTTTACAGACTTTACTGTCTCTGCTTACCACAAACGGCGGATGTGATTATAATGGAATAACTTTACCGAATTTTACGTTTCGGATACTTTACAGCAACCATGGTCACGGGAGAAATTGCTTGGGATCAAATAATTAAAAATTATAAAATTTAAATCCAAGCATAGTATGTCACAGATTTAAAGAATCAATTAGCACTTTTTGCATAGATAGGACTAAATGAAATATTGATGTATTACAGAGTAGTTTTGAATAACTTTGTAACAGTAGGACGTCTGTCACTGACTGACACCTCAGTCCTCCCGTGACCATGGTTGCTGTAAAGTATCCGAAACGTTGGGCTCATAAAAAAACCAAATAAACCATGATAAAATTCGTTAAAGTTGTTTTATTATAAAGAGCGAAATTCACGTAAACATAAGAAAACAATACGTGGATGTCCTATTTCTCCGGCTATCTTCTTCTTAAAATGCTATCTTCTCTTGAAGTTCAGCGATCATTTTGGCAATTTGTACCCTTGATACTGCGGCTTTAAAGAACTCTTCAGGCTATCATTTAGGATATGTAGCTCACTAATAAGATAAAATTAAAAAACATCAATCGTCGAGCTAATGTGAAAGCCTTTAAATCTAGGACTTAACTTCATACATCGCATCAGGCGTTATCAGGATGTAAATATCTAATACTGATCGTAGGATATCTAGATTTAGACTTTACGGTAGTGGAGGCGTTATAATCAATCAATCATACAGTGATAGCAAGTAACATATACATTATACGTAATGAAAATCGTATTTATTTTTGCTTTTTAATCGTGGTATTTCGTGTTGATAATGAACTCGACACGCTAATGTTTAAGTCTCGGAGAAATACAAAATATGTTTTTTATCTTCTGTTGAAATTTCTCAGCAAATTTTATTAAATTATCGCCACTAAACATTCCGTGAATTTTAAAACTAACATTCAGTGTCTAAAGTGGATTTGCGTTTCAGTGAAATATGCAATTTTCCTTTAGGAATTTTCACAGATAATAAATTTAAGATATTTAATTACTTTGTTTCATAAGTTATAGCATTCGTTATTTACGTTTATCTATCTACGCACGAACATTTGAAATATGCGTTTTATAATTTTTCATGAAAACATCGTAATAAATAAAACGAGTTGTCAAGGGCGAATAATAAAACGTATTTATTATCGTCTATTTGCCACTAATATAAATTAATCCAAAGGAATGGCCCTCGAAATAAACCTCTCAACTATTTTAGAATAAAGTGCTCGATCGAATTAATCCCACATTACTTAAATTATGTGACAATAACATATTGTCTGTGCGAGTTTCGATGCGATTAACCTAGCCGAGAAATCTTTATTTATTAACCAACATACGGGACTGGCCGTAAATTCCGATAAATTATGCACACCATAGTGGTTCTTGAGAAAAAAGATATTCGGCGTATAATCGTGTACGCCGGTTCGGTCTCCGTTGTCACTCTCCAATCTCAATATAAACTAACATTTTTATAGCTTCCACGAGGCAATATTTTAGGCTCAAAGCGGCTATTATTGAAAACGTTGCTATGACTTTTTCAACGTGTTTGCCCCAAGCGGGCCCAAACCACTAAGACGTGAAGATATACGCGTGGCAATTAAGACTGAAAAAAGCCGAACGAGGGGCTCTGGAGCAAATGTCGCGAACTATCATCGCATGTGAGCTCCTGATCAAAAATAACGACACTTCGACGTAGATTTATATAGAGTTGTTAATTATCTCCTAAAACTTTATACTATTTTTAAAGTGTAAACATATTATCTCACAGAAGCAATAATTCTGAAAATGTTTTTTAAGTCTTTTAATAGGATTTTTTATAGTATTTATATGCTATACAGTATGAAGTACGATATTTTTTGTATGAATATTCACCAAATTTTGTTTGTTACTTTTTTTTATTAATATGCCAATTGTTTTTACGTTTTTCTTAACTAGAATTTCTTTCCACCGTTCAAGTCTTTTATTTGGGATATTTTATCATAAAAAATTATAATAATTGAATTAAAACCAAATTTCAATATTTACAAAAGTATGCATACATATTACCATCTTATAACATAATAAAAAAGCATCTCTATATAATTACGTAGTGGTGTGACATGACATATCGACAAACAGATGGCCGCCGCGGCGTCACAACATCCACTAATTTATGCCCTCCTTAACGCCCGTCCCACCTATTAGTTGCACACAGCATATTTCACGACGACTAATGTGACTATAAATTATGTATCATTTTATACTATAATTTAAATATTTGTATAAGTAATTTAATATGATATTAATGAAAGTATTTTTATTATATAACATAAATATTATAGGGTAATCTTATCTACATTTCAAAACATAATAGTTTATTAAACATACATATTATTTTATTTGGAAAATAGTTTATTTGACGTATTAATATTATAATATATTAATGAACTAAAGTTCATTCAGGTCATAATATTGTGACTATTATTTCATTTTTTTTTCTATCTCCACTGATTTTGAGACTTCCTGTTTTCAGGTACCTCAACCAGCAACGAAGTCAATATATTTAAATCTTAAATTATGTCATACCTACATAAAACTATTTAAGTTTCAATATTTACAATCTTATTTGAGTACAGTCCAAAACAAATCAATGATTCCTTGTACGACTGATCTGAATGTCACCCTACATTTCCCCAGCTGAGTTATCGAATAAAGCTGCTTTTTATTTCTGGAGCGCATCGCTTCTAACATCTCGACGGCTTTCATCTTGTAAATGTTATTAATCGACACGACTCCCGGACACGTCGGCGGCACACCACTAAACCACACACCAGAGATATTTCCAAACACAACCCCATACATTGCTTATTTTGAATAGCTTTCGAGGATTTTTATCTCATTGACCACGTAATGTATAGCTGGGTTGCGTTGGTTAACAAGTATGGTTTTGACTGTTTGGATGTTTATGTTCCTCCCGTATAAATGTCCCACAATCAGTCACTCCATACAAAAAGCGGAGACGTGAGGTGATAAAGAACACTCACATGAAAGCAAATGGTGTGACTGAACAATATAAATTACAATATTTTATACGCTAATTCGCTTTTCCGCCTTTCATTGTTAACATATTGAAATATTTTTCAATTTAGATTCAATATAACTGCCCACTTTATAGAATTCCAAGCAGGCAACATTCAAATTATCAAGCTAATATTACTTTTCGATCATCAATTTTTTACCTTGAGACATTTTTTTCAGTTCGATAGATAATATTATGTATGCTATTTTGAACGTAAAAAAATACGTAGATATTTCAATACAACGTCTCAAGATGACGCTTTAGTAGCCAGTACTTAAGCAACCCCTGTGGTTACAGGGGGGTAGGGGAAGGAGTGTTACAATAATTATTAATATTACGAATATTAATTACTACAAATTAAGTCTTAGGATGACGCATTAGTAGCGACCCCTGTAACCAAATTAATATTACAGTAAGGGCCTGTTTCACAATCTCCAGATGAGTTCCGAATAGGCAATTCACAACACATTTGACAGATAGAGTATGGAGTATCTGTCAAATATGTTATGAATAGCTTATTCGGAACTTATCTGGAGATTGTGAAACAGGCCCTAAGTGGATAATGTATCATAATAGTGGAAACGCGCGGCGTATTTGTCGCCTCACATTAGCAGATTAATGATATTTAGCTCAGAATTCGCGAAACTGTCAGTGAATACTTAATATTAATACTAATTAGCATTGTTTTAATAAAATATGTATCATCATTAATCATAATACTTTTTTTTAATATTATTTAGTTAATAAATTCAATTATAATTTAATTAAATAACCAATTGAAGAAATCAATAATTTCGCTATACAACACAATTTCAAAACAGCTTGTTCCGATCAGTAATCACATTTAAACAAACAATTTCTTCAGCATTCTTATATTGGTATAAGTAATAAAGGTATATATATATAAACAATACATAAATATTATGAAAAAAATTACGTGAGTGTTTTATTTTTTAATTATTGAATCACCGTATATTAACAAATTCTGGTTTGTCGCTTTGAGCTTACTGTATGTCTTATAAATATAGCATTTGAATCTGAAATAATATAAATGGACCGTCACGCCTAACGTACCTAAAGTAAAACAAATCACGTAGGATGGAATAAAATAAAGATGGAAGAAGCGCACAGAAAGGAGTCGAAAGCGTGGTCGCATCACGACATGCAGCGTCGCGACGTTCGAGTCGACTTCGACTTACTGCGACAATAGACATTCAGCATCAAATCTCGTAACGCCAACAAGTTTCCGCCAGTGTAATCGAGAGCATCTGGCCGCGTCGTGAAGTGGCAGCCCTAATTGACAGTAATCAATTCCCGTTTTCAATATTCCTTCATCTAGGATTTTTCTCCGGCCGTTTTTGTACCGTCGCGTCGCCGTCTCCAATTTATCGCTCAATTAGTCTTGTTTAATAGCTCGCCGTGTACCAGGGCTGCCACCGCTGTTGCATTGGCTTATTTAAATTATACTTTGTTTTGTATAAGTGTACACCGTGTTACTACGTAAATTATTCTTCTATAATATACCTTATTCATGTTTATTTAAATTGGAATGTAATAAAAAATATGAAAATTTTGAGTATTTATTTATCTACATGTGTTAAATGAATGAAGCAAACAACTTCTAGTCACTGTCTAAAACAGTAAGTAAAAGTTGTTTGGTTTAAGTTACTTTACTTTTTTATTCACTTTCTTCAGTTTTACGGCCCTTTATTGTTCTTGGTCTACTCTGCAATGACAGGACAATCCTGGGCTTTCCTTCTTCAATTTGTAAAGGTCTTCATAGCCTTGAAATATGTTCCTCAATTTTCTGTTGGGGCGTGATGGTATTTTCTGATATTCTATAATACTATCAAGATATATCTATCCATCTGTCTTGTAATAAATGGATCATGGTACTTTTCCTCCTACACGTAACACGACATAATAACGCCTTAGCAGATATTACTATGTTGTGTACAAGTTCCTTAACAATGATTTATTTCACCACAGAACAAAGCCATTAATTCAGTCGTAGAGAATATATCATTTTGTGCCTGTCTTTAGCTATATTAAATAAAATTTATTGTTCAACACAGCTATTATAAGTAATATAATATAGTCAGACTTACTTTTTATTATTCACCTATCTGCATCATTGAGGTAACTCAATTAATCATTAAAAATTAAAGCATAACTTCATAGTTAAAGCGAAGTGAAGAGCTCGTGGCACGCGCGGGTCGATCCTTCACGGTAAGCTACGCTAGCCGGGTTGGTCGGTGGATGGGTGACCATCTTTACCATTGAGATTCCTCCGTGCCCCGGAAAGCATGTTAAGTTTGTACCTGCTATCATTCGGGGATCTTTAACAGTTGTTACAGTTGTCAAAAGCTAGAAAGTTTGACCACCACCCAGTCATATAGTTAAGAAAAGGCTAGGCAAGAGAAGAAGAACCTTTAAAGTTAAAGTAATATCCTTTTTACGAACATTGTTGCCGTTTCTTATTTCTTTATCCTCTACAACCATAGTCACAGACACATTAGTTCTAATGCACGGAAGTCAGAAACTTCTATATAAAAGTCTTACTTTGTAACAAATGCGATAACATTCTAAACGCTAGTCTTATTACCACGTAAAAAATAAGCAAGGTGTTAAAATGTTTACTTGTAACCCTGACGGCTGAAGACGCAGAGGAATGGGATTAAATTAATTGTCGCATCAGTCAGGACGCGTCGGGGTGTTTTTTATTAGAGCCACCCCTGCCGCCGCCCCCGCGCCCCGCCCCCCGCCGACGCCACGCGAGCACGGAGTAAATCACGACGCGACGCGGCTAACTTCGGATGTGGTATTTGAGGTATGGATTGCGAAATATATAACTTGCGAAATAAATAACAGCAAATATAAAGTCTTTCATTTATTTATATTATGGTGCAAACACTGAGGAGTGAGGAATCACAAAAATGTTCTTGGCTATAGATATGACATGTCCGTACGTTTCAAATACTAAATCTGATATTGAATTAATCTTGAGTTGACAATTCTACAAGTATGCGACTTCTTCTATATTTCCTTTGGTTTAAATAACTTTCTCGAGGAACTTCTAGGCCAAGAATCAATTACATATTATAAAGTAGTTAAATTTACCCTTTTCTTAGCAATTCACACAACAGAATACGACTATTAACGAGTTACAAGACAGCAAACAGAATGTACTGCTATCATAATATTAACCCATTAAATTGTTGTAATTTTATAAGCTTTACATTTATTACCATACGTTTACTTTGAAGTCATACACGTACGTGTTGTACAAACAATTCTTATGTAGAAAACATTAACTTACGTAAATACTCTCTATTTTATAATCTCTCTAGTTTTTTAAGTCTCGAAATATTTTTTTACAATTTATATTCGAATTACACATACTATGCATAATGTATGGTATAAAATTTCAAAATATAAGGTGTAACATTTTCAAAACACCACATCAAAATATCATACATCCCATCATCGTGGGTACCACCAGATTTGTTCGCGCTTTGATCTCTGACTGGATTTATCGACATTATTTTTAACGCCAATCGCCCCATCACTAAACCGTACCCGGAGAGACATCGACATATACCAGTTTTTAAATATATTAAAACACATTCAACTTACAGTTTCCTTATGTATATTTAAATTTGATCTGTAAATAGACTTAAAAGTAAAAAAAGTAAAATAGGTGACAACCCATTTTTATAGTATATACCCATAGTTCACCGATGTGCTGGTGCTTAGTGAACTTCACAGCTTACACACCTTCCTAGCCTTTCCTTCACCGGCGATGGATGGTCTCTTGTCCAGGCGCATTTTCTAGTGAAAACCTCTAAAAACCCATTTTAAGGCATCATAGGTCAGGATCGAATTCAAACCTCCGACTCAAGGGCCCATACCCACCATCATCGCTCAAATAAGTATTACTCTACTTCATATTTCTTCAATGCGATTCAACGAAGACAAGTCGCTATTGATATAGATGAATCTATTTAAGATTTCAGCATGATAGATGTTCAATTATACCGGGATAAAAATAATAAATTAACGCAGTTTCAATCGTCTCTTAAATATTATGTAATTTGATTATAGCCGAGTAGAGTCTGATCCAATGTCGCTGATGTGATCCTGTTGGCTGCAGATCCGGGACCCTCAAAAGCTGCTGAAAACGTTCGCGGTAGTTTTAGTTTGGGTAGGGCACACCCAGTTGCCAGACTAATATAGGGTCAGGATTTACCCGAAGACCCCGACTACATAAGGGATAATTTCCTTAGCACATAATAAAAGGTCTAGACTTTTCAATATTAGTATTAGATATCACAGACGCCGATAGTCAATACACTTGTTTAATAGTCATTGGTAGATGCAATAAAATTACAGAAGGAAATGGTAATATAAATATTTAAACTTATACTATGAACGATCACTTCCGACCACGACCGACTAAGACCGACCACGACCGATCGAGACCGATCACGGCCGATAATTAGGTGCTGACCCAGACCATCGACGGCCATGGGGACTGCTATGATCGCCTGTTCCCATTGTATACGCTCGTATACACACACGTCACGGAATCATTACGACATGAGACACACGGACAAACAGATTAGCGAACCTATGGTTACTAACATTTCGACCAGTTTTTCCTGTGGGGTCTCTCCTTTCTTACTACACTGCCTTTAACAATTTATATCACTTAGTCTCTTTAAAGATATGTCTTATAATAATATAAGCATAGAAACATATTCAGATACATCATTATAAGTACAGTAACGTGACGATGATCAAATCCGGTGTTGGAGCCTGGAAATGGGTTTTTCTAAATTTCTAATAGCACCCGAAGAACGAGACAATAGCTCGCTCACCGGTGAAGGAAAACATTCTGAGGAAACCTGCATGCTGATGAGATTGAAAGTTTTTGAAGGTATGCGAAGTTCACCAACCACTGGGCCAGCGCATCGGTGAACTATGGCCCAATACTCCCTCGACTGATTTCGAGGAGACCCGTGCCATTCAGTGAAACATAAATGGGTTGGTATTTTATTTTATTATACTTTACTTACATAAACGCGAATGGCAAAATTCACTACAAAAAAAACATTTTCAGGCTTGATTTACTTCTTTTAGGAAAATGAATGGGAAAATGAATTAATTCTAAGAGTAGATATCCAAGACTCACACCCGGTTTCTGAAAGGCTGATCAACGCAAAAAATTAATTGATCAACTGTCAAATCTGTTTCTAAGTATCGAATGAGTTGCTAGAAGCATGGTTAAATTACTTAATTAGATCAGCCTGCCAGTTGATATAACTACAATAAAGAGCTATAAAATTTGACTCTGGAATCGTATGTTAGCCTTATTGTAACCTTTCAGAAACCGTAAGTCAAAACAAAAGTACCTAAAACTATCGTACGTTCTTAATTTCTGATTAGAGGGATGAGCTAATGCAGCAAGTCCGTCTACTCTGGTACAACCAGGACAGGCGGTGTAATTCCTGGCAATAATTCTTTCGCAACCCCCAAAGATGTGTCTGGGATAGGTCTAGACCCTATCCCAGGCACCTATACAGGCCTAGGCCTGTCCTATAAAATTCGATGCCTCATCTATCAGTGAGTGCAACATCTTCAAGAAGCAGTGAAATAAAGCAACCGAACAAGTTTCGCATATAAAGATTCGGCCCCGCCTAATGAACTATTTGAATGTAGGCCTCACTTGCCGAATAAATAAAGCCATAACGTGAACGGCGACCTGCGCGCGCGCAACTTAATCTGCTGCTTACGTATCTATAGTGCGATCGTTCATTACATACGAATTGGCTATTTTGTGTAGCCTTATGTCTCATAGACGTGATATGGCAACTTAATTTATGATAGTTTATAAAATATTACGTTTGAAAATACATTTATGTTGGATAAAATTGACTAAGACATTCTATAAATATATAATAACACCGAAGTCACAAAATTACTTAATCCTTACTCTAAATATGTAACTTCTTTGTTATTATTCGAGTTATTAGAATTGTCAGCACTTGGTGAAGTTTGAACACCCTTAGTTTGTCATTCGGTTGTTGAAGATTGCATTTATTTCTTCTGTATTTTATTTTTTACATAGTAGGCATGCTTAGCCGTTAACTGATCATAATTTTAAGGTTTACTTATAACTTTTTTCAAACAAAAGAATCAAGTTCCTTTGTTATTTGTGAAGTCATCTTAATTGTAAGCAAAAAGTTAGATTTGCTACCTAAAACGTTGTAGGCTACTATGCAAGATAATTTTAAGGCCCAAAGCGGTATTTATCAACCCAAAAAATCTGGTGATATAAGTTTTCAGCCATCAGTTCATGATCAGTTTTGGACTACTAACACAAAACTACTCAGGCATATAAACCAATTTTATTTATTTATTTATTTATTCTTTATGCACATACAATTAATAAGAACTAATATAATATTACATGATGCATTACAATGGTGTGCTTATCTCTTTAAGAGATCTCTACCAGCAAACCATAATGAGTGCGTGAAGAGATTCTAAAGCGGACATAGTACAAAAGAATCAGAAGGAACATTTATATATAAATATATCATCACAAAAACAATTTTCGCAGCCCCCGCAATTTTCTTAAGTAACTTTGATAAGCAAAATAAATATGAACGTAATCCTATCTTTAAGTGAGCACTCGTTTATGAGACCTCAATATAAAATAAAGTAAGCCAAAACAAAATACTTTACACATAAACAACAATATGTTAACTCGTTCTACAATCGCAATAAAATTGGCTATGAATATGTTCGCAAGAAGTAGGCTGTCTTATTGAATGGGAGAATTATGCTCGCGCGAGTGTGTGCAGACCTTTAAACTGCCGGTAATGCGGCATTTGTATACTCGCCATGTAAGGCCGACGCACATTAGCCACCGAATTTGTTTTATAATTATTGTAAATAGGCATTATATAAGCGATATGTAAAGTATATAGCGGTTATATGGTAATACTCTTATTACCTACTTAATCGTGTGTATTGGACATGGAAAATTTGGTTTATTAAAATATACCGTATTTGATCATCGTTATATTATCTTGCCAACAAGAAGTAAAATGTAGTAACGCTTATCAACACTCACTAAGTTATACATAAAAATGCTCATGAAATATCAAAAACTAATATCTATACTAATATTATAAAGAGGAAAGATTTGTACCTATTTTTGTATGTTTGTATGTTTGTAATGAATAGGTTCAAAAAGTACTCGACCGATTTCAAAAATTCTTTCACCATTCGGAAGCTACATTATCCACGAGTAACATAGGCTAAATTTTATTCTGATAAAAATAGGGTTCCGTAAGATATTTTGGTTTTTCGGACACAAGGTGTAAAAAATGTTATTTCGCGTACTAAGATCCCGTTGTAAATCTTAGTTAACGCAGGCGAAGCTGCGGGCAACAGCTAGTATTTAATATGGAGGAAGAACGCTTAAGCATAAGCTGTCCGTTATGACATATTGATACTATCGAAAACCATATAGTTATTGTAGATCTACGCAACCCTTGTAAATTTCGTATTAACCCTAAACAAATTCCTAATCCTCTAGCTGAGTTCTATCAAAGACTCTCTATATCCCTCAAATAAATTTTTATCTCGTATAATCAAGCTACATTAATAAACTAAAAGTGGGAACCATAAAAATTTAAATAATATAATATACCTTATATTTTCCATTTCTACCTTAGTAATTTTTAAAATTAACACTTACTTCTCACAGCAAGATCTATAAACTCCCCCAATAAAGTTTATGGATGATAAAATTTTTAAACAGAAATAGGTTAAAGGTTTATAAAATATATACGTTATGTTATACGACCAATAAAACGGTTTTATCCGCGTGTTGAGTGACAACAGCAGCCGCCTACTGCGTTGATCATTTTATTACCTCAAATTATTTATTCTCTGAAATAATGCGATGACTAAAATATTACACTGAAAATATATGATGTCGTCTGATAAACGAAAGGTTGAATCTCTCTATAGTGTGAAAATATTTTTCTAATTTGTCTATTTAGTTTTGATGGGAGAGATGCGTTGCACTGCGTGCGGTTGGTATACCTGTATGGGTGTCACTATCTTTTTTCTGGAAATAAGAATATTTCTGAAGAGTGCATTTGGCCATTTCTTCTCAAATGTATGTACATTCTTTAAGAAAAAAATTACTCATAATTAAAGAAAAAAGTTAAAAAGTAATGTATCAACCCATATTTGTCCCACTGCTGGGCACGGATCTCCTCCTCGAAATCAGGCGAGGAGGGTAATGGGCTAATAGTTCACCGCGCTGGCCCAGTGCGGGTTGGTGAACTTCACATACCTTCAAAAACTTTCAATCTCATCAGGCATGCAGGTTTCACCGGTCATAATTAAATACTTAAAATAAAATTGATTTTTATTTATTTTATATATATTGTATCTATAATACAATTCAATTTTATTTAAGTATATAATATTTCTAAAAAATAAAATAATTCCTACAGGTGACATGTTGAACAGATTGTCTACGAAAAAAAAATGAATTAAATTTAAAATATTTATGTGTACTTGGTACCGCAATCTTATGATTAAATAACAAGTACACTGTATACTTCCATTCACTTACAACAAATTCAATTAATAATAATATTCCGAAAAGATGTCATAATTATAATATTATGATTATAAATAAACATTTTTGTTGAAAGCCTGTGAAAATCTTGTCCTTCCTCGTGTTTGATAAATTGTTATTGTAAACATTTTACGAAAACATATTTTAGTAGCATCAACTAAATAGTAAACTATTACAGATTGTTTCCTAATGTCTACGCAAAACAAAAACAAAAAAACAATTGGAAATCTTGAGTCAAAATTACTAAAACTAGCATTCATATTTTGGGTCAGTAGGTACTGAATTGAACTGATTAAAATCGAATCAGAAATTGACTCAATTTGTAGTCAATATCTTTCTCAATTTATAACAAAAGCTATTTACAAATACAAAACCACATACTATTCCTTGTTTAGTAGCGGCTAACACGCTCGTAACAATGTTAAACATTTTCATAAAAGGACAAAATAATCACCGCTAGATCCAAAATTCTCGAACATTCCTCACAAGCCTTCGATCCATCCGCACATAAAACATCTCAAATCGTTGTCAATACGTTTATTTACGAAGGCCTCACAGATAAGCCGTATATATTCACAGAGCGTTTCGCCTACACGATTACCAAGGCCCAGCGTCGGGGCGGAATCCTAACTGGTTCATTATTGAAGGTTAAGAAAGTCCACAGAACGTGTTATGTGGTCTTAGAGCTTAGCACGATTTATTTAATGGCAGGTGTATGCTAAACATATTGCTTTGTTATTTGAATATACATTCAATGTCTCAATCCATGACAATGTACAATGACAATTATGACTTTGATTTGGATTCGAAGTCCTAATAATAATAATTATTAATAATAGTATTTAATAATAATACTTCAGGCTGATTTTCTTCACGTTGACTTCGGCTCGGCAGTGCTATTCTGCAGTGCTATTCTGTAAGAAACGCAGCGCTGTCGCAACGCTGTGACAGCGCTGTGAATTCAGCTTGGTATTCACTAAGCTTGTCAAACCATATAAAACACCTTAGCAACGTCAACGCTGTGCGCCGAGACGCTCTCATCGCGGTGCACAGCCTAGAAAATCACTCTTACAGAATCAGGGGGCAGCCAGTATGCTATTGGCGTCTGTATGTTATAACATGGCTCACGTACGCAAATTGGTTAATAAATGCCCGATCATACTATATATAATAACTATATATATATTATGTATAGTTGTATATAATAAATATACAACTATACATAATATATATAATACTAGTAGTAAATTAATTAAATAAAGTAAAAAATAAATTAATTAGGTATGGGGTAATTAGGTATGGGGTAATATAGCTACTGTGAATCTATTGTATTCTAATATGTATAATAAAGAGATTGCGGAGTAGCCACACTACTCTTCCCATAAAAAATTAACGATATGATGCTAAATTATTAAGACGTATGTAACTATGTACTGTTACGTTTTTAAGTGTACGGTTTAAAGAAATGTAAATGTAATTAGTCAGTTAAACTAACATAAGTATAATATACTAGCAGCGCCCTGCAGTTTAACCCACGTACTTTCAATTTCCTTCATCTGATCTGCCCCCTAGACAAGTGGCACCAAACGCTAAATGAATAGAATAGAATACTTATTGTACGGGAATGACACTAGCTGTCAAATTACATGTCGTAAGCTAGTGTCATTCCCATACAATAAGACGTAATCTATTCTATTCCATTCGTTAAGCGTTTGTGCCACTTGTGTAGGTGTCTGTAGTCTATATTATTGTAAAGTTTCTTCAAAATCCATACCTATCCATATCCATAGATTATGCATCAGACTAACATAACACACATCCATACATTCTACAATTTCTTCTTCATACTTTCATGCGTAAAATATTAGTAGGCATAGCCATAATAAAGGCTAGTCATGGACAAACTCTTATAATAATATGTCCACTGGCCACATGGGCTAATTCATCATCATCACCATCACCATCATCATTATGGTCATCATTATCATCATCATTTATATCTTCAGGCTTTATCCATCAGTCCTTTAAATTATTTAATAAAAAATTCCACTTTTACACGTTAATGTTAACTTTCAGAAATACCAGGCTAAAGAATCCGATATAGTGACCATCGAAAGAAACAAGACCGAAGGAACGTAGGTGGTCATGTTGCTGGCTGACGACCTTTTCACATGCCTACAACCAAACTGCTCGATAAAAGAAATCAACACGATGGAAATACAAACAGCACAATCACATTCCCTTGAAGAAAAAGTAATTCCGATGACATTCCCAACCGGACGGGGGGTCATAATAATTAACACGACCGTCGCGATTCATTAACAAACAATATCTTTAATCGTACACGTCCACATAAATCTACGAGCTGCCGTCCTCGAAGTGAGCTGAATAACAATCGCTAAGACCACCAGCCGCGCACGCCTCCCTGAATTTTAACTATCAGTTTTTTCGCATCAACAATTCAATTGTGACATACTTGAACAATACGACAATTGCATTCCGTCTGTAGATTACGTATTAAGGAAGGTTTGGTTCGCTTTTCGCGAAAATTAAATACTAAACCACTTACAGATCGGAATGTCTAATTTTTCGCTATTGGTGAATAGGCAAAATAAAAAAAAACTAGATTTAGATAGTAAAATACGAGTTTTGAAATTCAAATAAACATGTGAGATGCTTTGTTTAAAAAATATATTTTCTTATTATAGTATCTTTATCTAAATTAACTTTGACTTTCACAAACAATACTTTGAGGTTTCACAGCACTCCCGAACGCATAGGGTCATTTAAAACAATTCATAAACAATACTTAAACGAAATCAGCCACTATGCTTGTGTCAAACCCATATAAAACACAACTATTAAGACCGAGCACATAGATAGAAGCGTTCTTTACATAGCATTGTTTCATAACTTAGACAAGTACGCTTCTTAAAACGGGTGATAGAAACTTACTTCTCCCCTCTCTATAAAGCCCCTGTTAGAATCCCTCTAGAATGTTCACAATTGCTATCACCTAATCGATAATATTTTTTAAAAGGTAATTAACGAAATATTTCGTATCAGACCGGCTGATGATGATGATGCATCGAATAAGCACATCATTATTCGTCCAATACAATAGTTTAGTTGATTTCAGACCACACAAGCCGCCGGAACTGATAGCGATTGAGGTCCCGCGAGGTGCATTGTGTCTACGTGTTGCCAATAGATAAATGTCAAGCCGTCAAAGAGGTCATATGCATACGAAAGGTACCGCCATACCACCGGAGGAATGGATGCGCTGAGCAGCTCGTGCATGGTACCACCATACTGCTTAGGTTTTGCTTTTTTTTGAACAGGTCAGGACAGCCAGTGAAGCTACTGGTACCGTAAACGTATCTCAACACGTCCCAAGATTTCCTGCTCCAGTCACAGATAAAATGGTTGAGGTCCATGGCGGATGTCCTGGTGTTAATGTAAGAGGCATATCCAGGTCTTCCCTGGATTCCATCGGCCCAAAATTATGATGATACCCATAATAATTATAATAGTAGTTTCATGTTTCTTTCACAATATATAGTTTATCTCCTTGCCAATCGAAATTTAATGGTAGATTAGACACTAAGGGGCTGTTTCACAATCTCCAGATAAGTTCCGAATAGGCTATCGGCAACATATTTGACAGATAGAGTATGGAGTATCTGTCAAGTATCTGTCAAATATGTTGCCAATAGCCTATTCGGAACTTACCTGGAAATTGTGAAACAGGCCCTTAAAGTTTAACCAATAGAGGTCTAACTCAAACCTTACGCGTGTTGTAGACACCAAAACTTGATGACAGAGTTTCCTTACGAAATAAATCCTTTTTTTTTTCTTAGTCCCGTGGTTAGAAGTGGACCGACCCTATGCTCATTATACAGGAATCATCTGGTAAATCAGCTGGAGGCGGCTGTGAACCAGTGTTCAAGTGCATGGTGATAGGCGGGAAGGTCGACACAAATCATTCAGTTAGCGTGTGTTGACGCGCCGCCTTACTTATCTCATTGTCTACATCACCAGCTGTCATCCCAATTGGCGGCGCTTTGATCGCCAATGTCAAGGCAATGACAGCCCCTAATGGGTTACAGCTGAATACAGACGGTATAAACGTAATGTTTGGACTAAATTCTCTTATTTTATTTTTTTAGGAAAAACTTATTCGTTCTTCGATCTCGTTTATAGCAGAATATGAGCGTATTTTCAGTTCAGATTATTGGATATTTGTTACTCAATTCATTAGCTGACAATAATACGTTTCACGTGATGTTCATTACTGTTGAACTAATTCCACTTTTAATCGTAAAGTAGTGAGCTTAATGTTTCCACCGCACACTTGCACCTATTCTGTCAAACGTACACCTCTCTTTAAATTAACTTTGGTAATTCGACGTCATTACGGTCGGCGCGGGAGGGTGCGGGCGGGCGCGGGGGGAGGGACGCGGGGGGCGAGGGTACTAACTGCCTGTCATGTACTTTATTAATGACAGACCGCTCCGGCCACTCAGTCGTTTTCGACTTAATGCTACAGTAATTTGTAATTTCGTCTCATTTGAGGCACTCAATAATTTTCAATTTTTGCTTTTACAACGTACGATTTACGGTGTTAAAACTTTAAATTGTATTTATTCTTGATCACAAAAATAGCTCTAGACAAATGTTTTTACGGAATAAATAAGTAATCACCCGTATCTATATTACAATATGTATCGACTCACGCTGATTGCTCGATATTAAAAACGGACTACAAAAATTTGTAGCTTACACACATCTCTCAATCTAAATTTATTGTAAGCTACAAAGGAATGATTAATAGACGTGTTTTACCTGAAATAAAACACATATTAAATACTTACCTTATTTGAAGCTTACATGACTGACTGAGAGTGGCGCTAGCAGTCTTCCGGTCACATCTTTTGTCCTTTTTCATCTCATTACCCCATGATAGCTATGTATCTCTCTCGCACGTTACCCCCACCAGGTAGGTCGATGAGCTGCATTGCGAGCTGAGACCTCTTCATCATTGAGTCGAAGGAAATGCCAGGCAGGAATTAAAACTGTAAGCTTCAAATAAGGTAAGTATTTAATATGTGTTTTATTTCAGGTAAAACACGTCTATTAAACACTTGACCGTTATTTGAAGCTTACATGACTGAGACCTGTTTATTATCGCCTGGTGGGTACTAATGCTACTTAATTCCTACCCATTTGGGGGTAAGACGCCAATGTGATCAGACTGTTGGGTTTTTAATGATAACAATTAGCTATATTGATATAATCATAGTATATTAGAATTATACTTCGACCTTAACTTATTCAGTAGACATTAAATATCTAGAAAGATACAGTGAAGTAAAGACACAATAGCACATAATAAAAGAATACGTTTACAAATAATATTTTAAAAAAAAACTATGTTTACGCTAAAAATATTGTCATTGCAAATACTTATTTTTTTTTTTTTTTAAGTAAATTTCTATTAAATGCTAATTCTTATGAAATTAATAAATTCTAACGAGACCTTGGCAGGCTTATGTGATAATCTCTGAATTATGTAGTTACTTAATTTACTTAAAATAATAATAATAGTGAACACAGACATAGTAATGATAAAGACAATGTAATATTAACTACACAGGGTTAAATAAATTAGTTATATCTCTCTGGACATTCGACATAACTTCTTTGCAGTAAAACCGTGTAAAGGTTGTTTTCGATTTCCAGTTCCCTCCGGAAAGAATGTCATCTAGTGGACAATTATTTGCCCACTTTTTCGAAGCAACAGCCGATCTCAGGCTTCCCGGGGACGCTATCACTCCAGCTTCTATTAAAAGTGATTTCACCCAACCTGCTATGAGTGTGCAGGAAGCGGCTTTTGGTATGCCCCGGATGTTCATAAATAAATTGGAGCTACCTGCTTGTTGTCGTCTTTCTTGCAAGAGTGCCTTACAGTGTTTCACCCAAAATACTGGATCTAGGTTTTTATTACCAATATTGGGGTAAAGTCTCCACCCAGACTGCCTATACGTTGCTGTATCGGTTTTTGACCCAAAAATTGGCCATAAGACAAGAGAGTCTCTCTTCTCTGAAAAATGTTTCGAATCGGTCGCTAAAAGGGTTAAATCGTCAACTCTCCGGCCAGAGCAAAGTAATAACAGGATTGCTGTGTGTCTAGAAGAAGCGAATATACTTGTCTCGTCGACGGTTTGATTACTTAAATATGAAATTAAAATGTCTATATCCCAAATAACTTTCTTTTGGGGCATAGGTTTCTGTAAGGCTATAGCTTTTAAGACATGACATACTAGGGCGTGCGAACTCAAATTATTAGTATTATCAGGATTGGCTAAGGTGGATACGACAGATTTATGAAGATTAATTGTGTTATATGCAAGTTTATCTATTATATGCAAATCTGCTAAGAACCGAGCAAGAATTGGCCCTGTAGGCATCAAAGGATTTACCCTATGGCATTCCGACCATTTAAGCCATTTTTTCCAGGCAGCGGTATAAGTTTTTCGTGTCGACGGACGCCAGGATCCTTGAAGCAGCTTAACCTGATCTTCATTCCAGTCTTTTAATTTTTGTGCCCAGCCCCACACTTCCATACTTCTATTACCATCTCCTGCACCTTGGGTGGTGGCAGGCCCGTTGTTGCATCGATCAGGCAAAGCTGAAGATTTTTGATTGTGAAGGGTGGTGCTACTGCTCGTGCCTTCAGGTCCGGTCTCCAGAATGCCCGTTCCCAACGGGGAACTACCAATAGGTAAATACCTCGTGCTCGGTTCAGGTGTTCTAAGACCTTCGGAATAAGGTAAGGCGGTGGAAACACCCATGCTAGGGGAAAGTTCCAGGTCTGGGAGAAGGCATCGTGAAACATGGCATGATGGTCCTTTTGGTCTAATGAAACGTAATTCATGATCACTTTTGCCCGTTCTGACGCGAACAAGTCTACCAGGGGTACTCCGAACTTTTGGAACACTTTCTCTGTACTTTGAGGGAGGAGATGCCATTCGGGTGGAGGCCGATGGCGAGAAAGATGGTCTGCGTGACAGTTGTATTTGCCTGGAATATGTTGAGCTTGTATGTGGATCTTGTATTTTTCCAACAGACAATATATTTTCTTTGTTAGTTTCATCAAGGGGGCAGATTTGGTCCCTCCTTCACGACGGAGAAAGGCTACAACTGTGTTGTTGTCGCATTGTACAAGAATTGTTGAATTTCTCAGCTCTGGACTGTAAGTCTGCAGAACCTTTAATATTGTGATCATTTCCTTTTGATTGCAGTGTAGGTTTCTTTCTCGATCTGACCACTGACCCGACATACTGTGAGCATCCATCTGAGCGCCCCAAGCGACATCCGATGCGTCTGTGGTAAGGAAATGTTCTGCACGCGGGACATGAATCTTTGACTCGCGATGACAATTTTTTAACCACCACCTTAATTCCTCTTGAGACTCCGTTGGCAATACGATGATGCCTGTGCCCTCTCTTAGGACTTTGTTGAGGTATGTCTGCGTTTCTCTGAAGTGTAATCTGCCGTAGGGAACTGCGAAGCTTGCAAAGAGAGCCCACTAAGCTTTGAAGGTTTTTGACAGTTATGGTCACACCTCGCAGCACTTCCTTCAGGCGTGATTGCAAATGTAGTATTTTCTCGACTGGAAGAGATTTCTTGTTCGACCATGGGTCTCATAAAATACCCAGGAACACTATTTTCTTTTGGGGGCATGTCAGTGACTTTCGAGTGTTTATCCGCCATCCTAGGAACTTCAAACGTTCTAGGACTATCTGGATATGTATTTTTAGCGTCTCGTAGTCTTGATGTACTACCAGATAATCGTCCAGATATACCAAGACTCTGATACCTTCGTCTCTTAGTGTTTGGGCTACCCAGTTGGAAAGTGCTGCAAAGATCTTTGGGGCGGTACTGAGACCAAACGGGAGACAAGTCATTTGCAGTATCTCGCCTTTGTATACTAGCCGAAGGAAGCGTTTGTGACCTTGAGCTATTGACACATTGAAATAAGCTTGCGAAATGTCTATTTTGCATAGCCAGTCGTTTGGTTGGAGGAATCCTGGCAAGCGAGACATGTTGACCAGTTTGAAGGATTGAACTGCAACATAACGATTTAAGTTTTTTAAATTGAATATGGGGCGGCTGGTGCCGTCGCCCTTGGGGACCAAAAACATGGTCGAGACGAAGCTGGGAGAGCGAGGCGCTTTCTCCAGCACCCCCTGTACAACCATTTTTGATATGCTCCTGGACATATCCTCTGATTCGGGAGTTTTTAAAGAGCTTTGATGGTTGGGAATTAATAGTGGTGGTTTGGCTAGAAAGGGTATGCGATACCCTTTGAGTACCTTGAGAAGCCTGCTGGGTGCACCTAGAAGTTCCCAACGGTGTACGAAGTGTATTAGTTGGCCAGCTTCGAAGCAGTCAGAATCGCCTTCGCCTGTTTCCTGTCTGAGAGTCCTGGGGGCCAGGAGCACGTCTCCTATTTCCTGCTGCTGGTTCTTGTCTATTATACCCAGTTTGGGGAAACCCACGGGGGCGAAATGATCCTCGTGAGTTATTATTATTGCCAGATCTGTTAGCTTCAAATGTTCCCTGCGAGGGACGTATGTAAGAGTATCCCTGCGAGGGATGGGAGTAAGTCCCGCCCTGTGGGGGCTGCCTATAAAGTGCACCCTGCGAGGGTGCTCTTTGATTTTCATACCCCTGCGGGGGGTGAAAATATTTTTTATTAGATGCCTGCGAGGCATATTTTGAGTTACCCTTTATTAGTGGTAAGAATACTTTTCTTACACCACCTGCTTTCTCCAAGGTAGATGTTAATTGTTCAGCACTAAATAAGTGCACGTTCGACGGGGGTATCTTACGCATGGCCGATTTCACTAATGGGTCGCGGACATATTTCAAAAAGACATCTCGACGCATTTGAATGGTTTCAGCTCGGTGGCCACAAACCAGCTGCAGCATGTCTGAAGTAACTTTATTATATTCGCCTTGATTAAATAATTCTACGACCTTACTATGCAATTCATCAGCATTGATGGTATGACTACCATCCCGCGCCCACGATATGAGTTTATTCAGACTATCTTGCAATAATTCTTTCTGTTTTAAAATACAGAAAGAAAGAGCACCATAACATTTGTCACTATAGGCCAGGTGACGCTGAGCATCATATGCCTTAATTTCGTCATTAATCTCCAGTTGGGTAAAGCCCGGAGCATGATTATAGAGTTTTGAACTTCGGCATATCTGACATCAAACCACTCACTCTTATCAAAGTGTTGAAAGTTTTGTAACATTTTAAGGTAGTTGTCTGGGGCTTTAGGAGTAGCCGGTTCCTTAAGTTTAACTTGTAATTCAATATTAAATTTATTTTTATCAACTGCCTTATCATAACATATCTCACAATCATTAAGGTCCTCGTACAGACCATGGTTATCTATTAAAGAAATTCGATCATCATCATTAGAAAATTGTAAATCGGAATTATTATGAATGTTAGACTCTTTTTGATTAAGCCGAGAAGGTTCGCCTTCATAAATATGTCTGCGAAGCTCGCTTACTTCGTTCGATAATTTTTGTAGCAGGTCATATTTACGACTATGTTTGCCCCCCCCCCCCCTTTTTTTGGGAGACTACGACGCGAACGTTTCTTTTTGCGACGAAACTCTGAACCTGAACTGCTAGGACTACTATTTTCACTAGTACTAGAGGATTGACTTGTTACGGATTCCCTGTGCCGTTTTTTAGATTGGACACCAGAGGGTCCGGCAGTTGGCTGATTATCATTAGTATAAGTCTCATCCATTATAACTAAAAGAAAAAGGGTTACAATTACACGTGAACACCAGAAACAGTTTAAAGAAAAAAAAAAAGAAAAATTTGCAAAAAGTGGGTAGTATACAATATTCTATAAATAACTTAACCATTTAATCAAGTACAATTATGATTTGTAGATGTAGTTTGAAAATAGTTTTAGAAGGTAGTATATTAAATACGACTTATTTTATGTAAATGATTAAGTTTCTTTCGATTTATTAAAGGACAAGCACATACATTTTCAGAAACAAAGAAACGTTTCCATTATTAATTATTAATAAAAAATAATTTAATTCGATTCTACACAATCATAAATCAATATTCGAACGGCAAGAGCCGTTAGCTGGAACTTTAAAAGGTTATAAGAAACTCACCTTAAAAACTATTAGTAGCACGACGATAATTATTAACACTTATAAAGGAAAACTTTTATTTCACTACTTGAACCGTTTGTGACGGGAAACTTGACGCCAATGATGAAGAGGTCTCAGCTCGCAATGCAGCTCATCGACCTACCTGGTGGGGGTAACGTGCGAGAGAGATACATAGCTATCATGGGGTAATGAGATGAAAAAGGACAAAAGATGTGACCGGAAGACTGCTAGCGCCACTCTCAGTCAGTCATGTAAGCTTCAAATAACGGTCAAGTGTTTAATGAATAAATAAATGAAATCCAGTAACACTACTAAAAGCGCATTAAGTAGCGCCTCCGACGCACCCCCGTTCATAGTCTACGGGGGGGAGGCCACGTCGGCGGCCTCCTCTCTCACCCAAACTAACTACCGAATGGATTTTAATGAAACCTTATTAACATTAGAATATCACAGAAGCCATAATTTATCTCCGCACTCCCACGGGACTGCTGATATTATTTTTAAATACACTGATGATGTCACGTCGGTATGTTAGGCGACCTGTCGTATGACTTCGCGTCCGTATCGTATCGTATGTCGGATCGTATTCGTCGCCCACGATAGAATTAGACAAATCAAGCTCCAGCTCGTTACGTGGGGCACGACTCGTGTAATCACATGGACCCACAACCTGTAATTTGCACCACTCTCTTCCACCAAACGCTGTCGTTTTTTCCTTCCTATTGAGATAATGCGTCGACAATTATGTATCGGCTGGTTTTTTATTGATTTATTTGATAATTCGTCTATAAAGCAAATACTATACTATTATAGTCGAATTTTAAAAGTTATTAACGAAAATGTTTCCGAGATGTGGCTATTAATTTTTTAAATTCGTAAATGGAATCGGTGTTTTTGTTTGGAATAATTGTTTTTGTTTAATATTTGCCGAGTCAGAAATATTTAGCACCACTCCCAACAGTGTCAACGTTATTTCAAACTGCTTGAACGGACCTCCTCCTCGGAGTCAAGCGAGGAGATGCGCCGCGCTGGCCCAAAGCAGTCGGTGAACATAACACACTTTCATTTATGTTACCCATCGTTCATGTAGGGGGAAACACTTTGTTTCCTTTATGTGACACTGCCTGTGGCCTTTGAAAAAAGGGATTTTTAGTTTACCACTTTAAGTTAATTGCAACGTCAACGTTTGTCAATACCAAAATGAAATCATTATCAGTATCTAACGAGGCTAACCTAAGCCTACTAGATTTTCGCAAACATGAGGCGCATATTAAACTGACTATACGTTCTTTGAAACCTGTACATCAGGCTATTATCCGGTAAGAATTTCGGCCCATTACGTTCAAGATTTGAGACTTGCGTCTTTGCTCGCGCATCTGAGAAGTAACATCCTAACACGTAACAATTATGTTATAACTTATAAGCACTGCTTACACAAGAGTATCTCACGACAAAGACGATTTGTATACGCTCTCAGTATTCATGTAATACTCGACGCCATTACAATAATACTAGGAAAAACTCCTCATGACCTGCAAGAGGCTGCTAATTTATACACAAAGATTCACCGAAGACTCACGCCCACAACAGGACCTGACCTTTAGTTCTTTAATTGCAATATATTAATAAAATGCAATTAAAGAACTGAAGTATATTTTCTACAACGAAAATAATAATATATCAGCTACAAAAACACGGATAGAAGTCATTTATTATTCCGACCTTACATAAATTCTAAACAGTGACATCATTTTTGAAAAGTACCATGCTTCTTGCCAAGCTGAGATGTTAACCTAAAATGTTTAACTCAACTTCTTAGTCTTCATACCTTGACCACCGCGTCTTAAAAGGCCCATCAAAAGGCCCACCACAAACAAGATGGCGGGCTAATCACCACAATTACGTGGCTCGGGACGGATTTATGACCCCTCGCGGCCACCTTCAACTGCCCATTACGATACCATCCGTAAATTGAGCAGACGGCGATAAAGACGATTCAGCGATATTGGACAATAATTTCTTACTTGTAAACATGAATTATGATTTTTTGAATTGCATTGATAAGGTGTCCTTGGTGGTTATATTCTATAACATCATACTATCTAAAAATCTTGGCGGTTTTCATGAATCATGTTGCGATTTTCTAAAAGTTATCTACACACCATCTTTGGAAGGAATAGATGCGTTTTGGTACCTCGTATTTTTTCACTTATGGCTTTTTCTGATGGAGTATTAAGGATAAACGGACAATAAAGTTACTTGGCTTCGAGATTTCTTTTGGTATTTGGTAAAGTAACCAACGAATTTTTAATCACCAAAGTTTAACACACTGAAACACAAATATATTTTTAATATTCGTATGTACTTGTGTTAGTTGGATAGACAAACTGGCATAATGACCTATGCTACCTGTAGTAAGTGGTAGACGTAGCCCAGGAACAAGCTGAAGTTACCCAGGGAACTCATGTATGTCTAGACTATCCTGAGACGAGGTGTACTCGGAGCTAGTAATTGCCACAGCCTTTCCCTTATCTTCGAAATACAGCAAAGCTGTTACACGAAGAAACAAGCAAGATTCTGTAGACCCATGCAGCCAGGAGCGAGGCGTCCCTTCCACCATATTGCCATTTATAATAATACAACCTAAACACATTTTAGCTCCAAAACACCATTTATATTTTCAAACTGAAACGCTGTAATGCATGCACACAACAAAAATAAAAATTGTCCATCAACAATAACTCGAATCATGATTAGTGAGTCATTAATTCATTTCCAATTAACTTGTCACTTGAACCTGCCTCCAGTTCACAAGGAATAAATCTTCACGTCATACCAATTTCACATCACACAAAGCGTCAGAGCCAATCACAATTTATTTTTAATTTTCGCGCCAACGTAAAAAGTCCGATGCGAGGGACGTCCTTCTTTCACCCGTCGTGAATTTTTCAAAAGAGTTTTTAATCAGTCGTGAAGCAATTTATAAATTAAACAGGGGTGCTATAAAGAGGTATCGCGAAAATAAATATTGTACGTTTCCATAGAATAACGTAGTACAAACAAATTAATATGATAATATTTATTATGTTTTTATTAACCTGCATTTTTAAAAGATTGACGATTACATTATCGTTCTATCTATTTCGTATATTATTCAATAAGTATTTTAAATTTTGATAATAATATTTTCTATGTAAATTATTACTAATATGATTGAAATATTTTAGTGTTTACATACCATTAGGTCTGTATCAATGTAAGACAGGAACCGACTAAATATTTTAGTACCTAATTAACTAATTAAACTTATCAACAACTACGTTACTTTTACAATCGCTAGAAAATTCAAATAAGTAATTAGATCTTTGTACGTAGGTACCTACCTACTCCTGTTACGATATCACGTTTTAAATAAAGACATATTAATATCATTAAGCATCCGATGTACGCTTGATGGCTGCAAAAATATATTGAAGTTTCGATATTTTATCCTCTTAACACCGATGTGTCGATGATTTAATACATCGATGTTTTTATCCTCATCGATGTACCTACTCGTATATCTATCATTCCTAATTCGATGTAACCAAAACTAATGTGTCATGACCATCCGTTAAAGTTACAATTTTCAATCGGTTTTTCTGCGTTTAAAAGTATATTCGTTCTTTAAATATTAAAAGAACATTGAATCAATTCTAAAAATGCCGTTACACAATGGACACAAACTTTGGAAGAAATAACGGCAGGATCTCCCGCAAAAAGCTCGCAAATTTCCTCATCAATTATCATTATTAGGTAGCGAGCGGCGACAGATCGTAATTGAGTTTTACAAATGGCGACGGCTGTCATAAGCGCGACGTGCCGAAGACTAGAAATAGCGGGGCCCGCTTATTTATTTAGAGTCGCGGTAATGACAGTGAGTGACAGCAGGTAATGACAGAGCGTCAGTAATGATAGTGTCAACTGTATCATTACCGATTGGTACATGGTAAGGTATCCTGAATTTAGCAATTACTAAAAGCAACGCAGTATGTAAATGGATCAATATAATATCGAAAAAGCAGGACGGAACTAATTTTATTCTCATGTTGGCGAAGAAAATATCCAGACCATAAAGTAGTGCGGATATTGTAAGATATGTCTTACACAGACTTGAATGACTACAAATTATCATTCGCAGACTCTCAGCCTCTTCCATCGCCATCTTCAATCTACTATCTATTCATTTGGACTCAGTTATGATCGCTCAAATCTGGTCATAACAGAAATCTGATTAGTAATTACCTGCCCAATTAAATCTTCTCTCTACAGTCTTCTGATTTAGGCTACTAAACTCTCCATGTCCTTAAATTCTAACCACAAGTTAAAGATTCACACTTTTAAAACGAATTCCAGTCCTGGAATATTTTTAAATGACTTCAAAAAAGGATGCGTTTCTCAATCCGATCGTATATTGTATGTTTTTTTGTTTCATCGTGAATCATGACGTGAATAATTGTCGTGTAAATGGAAACGTCTAGTCCACGTTGTATTTTTTGTTTAATAGCTAATCTTTTATATGTAAACATGTCTTCATTATGATCATTTAAAACGACTTAACGTCTATCAGCCCCTATCGTTGGTTATCGGTCGTTTGACAAGCAGTAGATTAGAATATCGTCAACGTAACTTACTTTTAATACAAATACTTGCAAGCATCAACATACTTTTTTATCTTAATTACTGTCATTAACCAAAATACTCTTTACAAATGGTATACTCAAATATAGCTTCATATACAGCTTTTCTGTCGTAATTTCAAAGCGACGGATGTTAAACTACGGAAATGCTACTATGCCAAGATAGTTTAAATTTCAAACAACAATGCGGGATAATATCATGGTGAAGTACCATGAGTACCTTATTAAAAAAGCATTGTATCCCAGTTTTATTTTTTAGAACTGAACGGGAATCTCTCTTTTCTAATGTATAAATAAATTCAATGCATCTTAAGAAGCTTTTGTTCATTCGAACTAAGCTGACTTAGATATGAATCTGTACTAATATAATAAAGCGAAACGTTGCTTGTATTTTTATAACCTTTTTTTATTACTATTGAGGAAAGTTATGAGCAATTTACTTTTAAACAATCATTTTTTAATTTTTGGGATGTGTTTAAACCATGTAGAACGTAGGAACAACAGTGGTAAGGAATAGACGTCTGAGCCCAGAGTTTTCTATTGAGTATGGGGCTTGCACTACTTACCAAGCCTTTAACAAAGGCCTACTCTGATTACATAGCAAGACCGCCGCGTTATCACTCACGCAGCTCGTAACTTTAAGTCTATCTCAGGATGTCTCCTTTGAAATATTCCTGCACGGCCGTTTGATAAACCTTTACGTTGATCTACGAATGACTGAGGAGGCTTTAAGAAAAATATGTTATGTAAAAACATATAATACCTTCAAATTTAATAAATTTCAGATCTAAATATCCAGCATAAGTATCAATAGTATTTTGGAGAATGGGAATTGAGAAAACAGTTGATTCGTGAGTGGTCTGAGCCACATCGACCGTAGCTCGTCTTCCCGTTTTCTTCTTCGATTATTAACATTTGAAGATAATTGTAGCAGTATCAGTGGGCCGGTCACACACTCAGAAGAATGGATGGTCGATGGGTCAATAAGGTTCAAGAGTGGAGGCCTCGTACCGGTAGACAAAGTGTGGGTCGGCCATTAAACATACGGGAAAACGATCTCCTTGCAATGACCGGTTCGCCATAAATACGAGTGGCAAGGGATCAGTCGTCTTGGCGTTCATTGTTCAGTGGATGGATAAAGGCTGATGATGATGATGAGGACATCTAAAGATTATTTTGGATTAAGAACCCGTGCGGCTTATTTTTATTAAATACGGTTATCAATATGATGATCATTTGAAATATAATAGTGTCATGCCATGATAAGCAACGCATAAAGGAAGGAAAAACAAGAGGAAAATCTTTATTACTACTAAAATTATGCCACAAACATAATATCATCGATCATACGTACACCATAAAAGCTATTATTTATTTTATAATAATTTTATAGCATTATTAAAAAATATTACCATTGCGCGATATAAGTATCCTGTAAATTTAAACTTTTTATGTAAAAGTTGGCACCGTAACGACGTTTTAACTGTTGTTATGTTTCTTGCCCATTTAACACCTACCATTCATACATTCATATTGTTTAATCGTTTATCTCTTTAGGAATAATAAAAACGTATTTTCATATTTAAATAAAACCTTTGTAGGGACATATTATTGTAACGCATATGTATAATATAACATTATACAATACTTAAGTTTGAAAGTGTTCCCGGTAGTGTGTTCCGCGCAGCGACACGTATCGGTCGCTGAGGGCTAATAAAATATAATCAGTAAAAGGTTTTATTATTGGTAGCACTCAGTTTACAGTAGCCTATACCACTGTCACATTGGTGATCCCGACGTGATCACACCTTCAAAGATCAGCAGTAACATAATATTCACTTCTTTTATTGACTTTAGGTTTAAATGAAAACATTGAAATGGTGTTCAATTGACAAAACAATATAGATTTTAATAAAGTACTTTAAAAATGTAACATAAGACTTGAAATGGACTAATAAATCAATACTGATAAAAATATATGTAATGCTCAAAACTCGGAGTCTTAGCATTCAGTGATATAAACGTATGATCATAATGATGATAATAAACCACAACTAACAATACCTCATCCAAATAAGAAGCAAGTTACACTTATCAGGCGCTACGTCTTTGTCAATAACCCTTAATTTTAACTGAGGACAATAACAGTAGAATTGACAGCGTCATAACAGTTAGATGGACGAGGTGTCTCGCAGACGGTAACCGACGAGCGCGATAACACCAATTGATGATTATAATAACATTGCTCTGAGATATCGGTGCTACTATTATAATTGGAGATTGTGGTCCCGAGTTCAAATTGAACACTTTAAATGTTTATTTCCGATACCAATTATGCAACTACTTAATTCAATAATGCAACAGGGCATACCAAATATAGCATAAATCATTATAAATTAAGCAGCAATGAAAGGACACCATTGGTGATAATGACGAAGATATAGTCCGAGAAATCAATTGTAGATTTTAAATCCAGGCCTTTATCGCAAGAGCGATTATGACGCCTATTATTATTGTAGATTTGCAAAATACAATTCAACTCATTGGATCAAATCAATTGTATTTTTCTGAACAAGATTCAACACAATATTAAAGTAATACGTTGTTGATGATTCAGAGTTACCTAAATTAAACAATTTTATCCCGGGAATTATAAGTATCATTACACTAACTAATGATCTAACAGAATTAAAACAAAAAAACTCATAACCGAAGTCATTAGAAACAGTTGCTCGAAATCGTCAGACGTTTAAAAACAAAACGTTATTTGTTGAGCGTTATGACATTGAGAAACGAGCTGCGAGGCGTATTCTTTCAAATTAATTCTTAAGAGGCAACAATTTGTCTTCTCGTTACAAGATTAAGTGGGCTCGTGAAAAAACCGACAAGAAATATTCCGCTTAATAGCTTAACTTTTCATTTGGCTAACGAATTAACAAGGGAGAAGTAAACACTGATTAATAGGATGCATTAATTAAAAAAAGTCTTTTATTACGTTACCGTGTTACAAACGCTTTATTTTCATTAAAGGATCAAAAAGGGACAAGATGTATGTATTAAAGTGACAGAGATTATAACGTCTTTAACGCGTCAAAAAGACACCACTCACAAATTGTGAATGTTAACCAAGCATTAGGATATTAAAATCTCGAATCATGTAGACTAGGCTAATAAAAAAAACTAGTGCTAGCTAAAAAATGTGTACTAAAAATCGAATTTATTCGTTCGTACAAATTCATCGTCACTACAACTAAAACGAAAGAATTCTGCAAATAAACACATTCATAAAATTTTATTGTACGTTCTTTATAAAGACTATACATAAATAAGAATCAAATCTATTAAGATAAGGCACTTAATTACAATACAAAATTAGATGACAAGTTAAACGAGTAACATTTAATAGTTTAATCTGTGAACTACAAGAGTGTTAACAACTCCATAAATAATGTGATAGCGTTATGTAATAAATATCATGTAACATAATTCTCAGTGATAACGTACAGATAGTGTGATTTAGTGTTATTGCATAATAACTTTCACTTGAATAAAGAAAAATAGATGGAACAAACACTGAAACTATTTATAACAATGGTGCTTGGACTTACTCTTCTTTATCGGGCAACCAAAGATAATGTTGTAATGTAGATATTCACGCACAGAATGACTGAAAAGGCGATTCATAATTTTGTTTTCGGAGGTCTAACGTAAACGTTAAATAACTTTTGTGGTGCGATTCTTGTACATACCTAAATATTACTTCCATATTTTATTTATATTGTTATTTTGGTTATTGAGCTTATTTCGTGCTTCGTGCTTTTTGAAAGACGTGATATACTTTTAAAGATGTGTTTATGTATGAATTATTTTTTGAAAATATTATTGTAGGGCATTACTTACACTTCATATTCATGGAAATCTTGGTTGTCCAAAAAAATTTAAGCACCCACATCTCTGTGGTCTCAAATAGTGTATTTGAACGATTGTTTTGTTAACGTTGTTTTAAAAGGTAGTTTCATGTTACATTGAGTGGGCATATCGTCGCATCTGCTCACCATTCTATTATCTAGTTGAGCGTAAATATCTCGCCATCGCCATGATAAATTGTATCTTATTCAAAAATTTGTCATTGTCACAAAGAAATATAATATTTTTGTTTACGTCAGCCATTTGCAGTTGCTGAGCGATCAATTATGTTTTTTTTAGAATAGATCTATGGGGAAATGAGCTGTCTGGTAATATGCGGTCACCATTTGAAGATTTCCTCCAAAATCTTTCTGAAGTCTAGTAGTGTAATATAAGTGAGTTACATTTACTATCTTACTACCACTGAGTTACTCTGTTCTTCTATCTGATATATCTTTTTTCTTGTCTTTTATCTGAAATATTTCAAATTAAGCATCCTTTCAAAAGAGTTTAGTTTACATTAGAGTCTCAAAGAGTCTAACATTAGAGTCTCAAAGAGTCTAACATTAGAGTCTGAAAGAGTCTAACATTAGAGTCTAAATGAGTCTAACGTTGGTTTATTGTGTTATGGCTTCTCTTTTGTCAAGTTTGATGTGCTCTTTCTTTGTTTTATACAAAGAAAATAAACACGTACAATTTTCTTCGGTATTTTAATCCAAAATAGTTCTCTTCTTAAATTTGAATTGCTTTATCTTATCAACTCCTTAATTTTATCAAAATGTCTTTGAACATATTCCCTAAATTACGTCACATGGAAAGTGGTTTTCATAGCATCAAGTTTAAAGTAGGAGAAAATTTCTAGATAAAAGATAACTCCGCAGTTATATCAACGAAATGTGAGCTATAAATTTAGAATATCGCCCCAAAGAGCGCTCCATTTAACTTGACTAATGGGTTACGACATACTGACGTAAAAAGGCCGCGTAGAGTTTTGATATAGTACGCCACTGTAATTTATTTAATGCCGAACATAATTATGTTACTATCCTGATTTATATTCATAATAACTATTTAGTAAAAATATATTTCAAACAATATTGCCAATTAATTCGGGTTACTTTTGCGTAGGTTTTTTATGTAAGTATATTTTGGTTTTAACAAGCATCACTGCCTTGCGACTTTATACTAAATGAGATAATTTGCTTTTTTTTTTTTTTTTTTGATAATTTGATAGCTAAACAAGCAAACAAGCGGTATAGAAAATGGCAGCGTTGCTCATGAACCTACGTGTTATAGGTATTGAGGTGAAAGGTGCTAAGTCTCTGTGATAGATATAGATCACACTGCTTGTCTGCCTTTGTCTCCGAAGTAAGTACAGTAAAGCTGTTTCACGGGAAAACCAACCCGAGCAGACGAGATGGTCTACAGCGCAAACCCTCCCACCCGTAAACTATTCAGATAAGTTTTGAGTACTATGTAAGTAGTACTCAAAGTAATTCGGATGACATAGATCTGACATCTTAAATCAACAAAAGGGTTTCTAATACAATATTCAAATATCTCTCTTTACACTTAGCAAATTTTTTTTCTTAAATTTAAGCAATTTAGAGGGTTAAAAAACATTTTTATATATCTTCATCATGCTTTGTTCGTCCACTGCTGTATATAGGCCTCCCTTAATGAACTCCAAGACGACCGATCCCCTACCACTCGCATCCAACGTAGAAAAAATGTTTTTTATATACCTACAAATAAAACTAAAATTGGATTTTTTACATTATGTATTTGACTTTGGCCTTCCAAATTCTTTTGTCTAATATAAAAAATAGTTGAGAATTCTTTTAAAGGTTACGGAGGAACCAAAAAAGTCTAACGTTTTGTAAGTCTGTCTGCGCTACCAAACTGATCGTGGAAACCAATGCTAGTGCAAGACACTTAAAAAGCACCAATCTCCAAACACGAAATCTCAAAGACAATATACATAACATAAACACAATATAAAAAATAAAAATGTGAAAAATGTAAATTATTTGAGTGTTGCACGCAAGCTGAAAATTTTATAAGCCAAATAAATAAGGTGATATGAAAACAAATCGTGTACTTACACGGCGCAGTGTTTCACCCGGCCTTAACTTTTATGAAAACTGTCCCGAGCCACAGTATTTCACGTTAAATGGCCTAGCTTTTTGTCGTTAAATTTGTTACTTATCGCCTGAGTGTACTGTGACTATGCCTTGGATTAGATACGGCTACTTAAAAAATACTTAGGAAATTGTAATCGTCTTTGAGGTTATGACAGCAGTTATCTCTCATTAAACAACTTTTTACAACTTTATGGTGGTTATTTATTGCTTTAACTTTTTTTTGTCAAATATTCAAATTAAGAACCCTCTGAGATATAATAATCAGCATCAGTTTTACATCTTCATGGATCCATCAAGGTTTTACTAGCGCAAAACTTGACTTACTTAAATATAAAATGTTTATATTTTGTGATTCTAAAATTTCCATAGCAAATATTTCACTCATTAAGTATCTATAAGACTATAAAATATTATTATTGACATTATTACTAGCTCGCCTTCACTACTACCTCCCCCAATGAACGCCAAGACGGACGAATTTTGTCCGACTGTTTTCACAAAAAAATAGTGTCATACAAATTCATAAATCGAAGACAGTCTCGATGTCGTGAACCCATGGTCACCCTATTTACATGAGGCAGCTTGTATTTTTCCCGGGAAATATTATTTATGTCACCGTTTGTATCGAATAAAGGGTTAACGCCGCCCTTTGTGTGCTCGGTATTATTTTCTATTAGCCTTTCATATCGTACGGCGGCGATGGTTTACTTTCATACATACCATCATCAATATCAGCCTGATTATGAGTTAACAAAGAACGCCACGATGGCCAATTCTGACACTCGCATTAAACACGGACCGGCCACTGCGCGAAGATTATCTTCCTACGCGGTTAAAGGCCGACCAACACTTCGTCTACCTAAACGCGGTGTCAACTCTTAAATCTTAATGGCCCATCGGCCATCCGTTCTCCTGAGTGTATGAACAGCCCGCTGCCACTTCAACGTACATATTCTTCGTGTGATATCAGTAACGTACAAAATACTTTCTGCTATTTAAAACTTTGCCGTCAACAAGTTGAATATTTAATATGAAAACATAACCCCTTTATTTTAAATTCGATTAAAAATGAGTCAAACGGATATTAAATAACAAATCGATTGACACCTAATTTATGATAATGTAATAGAAAATTTAGACGCTACGATAATACGCAAATGCAAACACAATATAATATAGAGATATGCTAAAACCGTTCGTGAAAGACAAAACGTTAATGGCTTTGACGCAGTGGATAAATAATTGACTAACCGCCTATATTATCCATTTTATTCACAATTGCTAAATAACGCTTAAGGCAAGATGTATTAATTATCCTAGCAGTATGCAAAATCAGGCCCACCGTCTCTGAAAGCGGCCCTCAACCGTAGCGGGCTGCCGGGCCGGCGGGTCGGCGGGCTGGCAGGCCGGCGGGCTGGTGGGCTTAACGGTTGGCAACAAAAACAAACCCATTAAACGTACAGTTAATTAAAACGCAAATTGGTGACCGCGACCCTCCTAGGAAGGGTCATAGACCCGCGACAGATATCGATGTAAATTTTTTGGATTCTTACAAAATTATTATTTTAATTCCGAAAAAATATGTTTTGATCTTCAGTTAAATTTACTACCAGTTCATAGGCAAAACAGAAAAGGCAATTTTTTTTTCAAATATTGCATAAAACATACATAATACATGAAGGATAGCATTGTTATCCTGAACCTGAAATGCATGGGAGGAACGTCTTATTCCCAAGATGTGGTGGTATCTGCCGTGAAATCTTTTCTTTATAATATAGGATATATTATAAACTATTTTTTAAAATTTATAATTAAGTTATATAGCTATAACTTTTTTTTTTAATTTATAATTAAGTTATGAACGTCCTTGAAAAAAGTCGCTTACTTTCGTTTTTGTTTACTTTAGTGTTCACACAAAAACTACTCGACGAATTATCATGAAACTTTGTTAACATATTCTGGGAGGTACTAAAAGTAACATAGGATACTTTTTATTTAAAAAAGGAATTTTTGTTTTGCTAACGCGGGCGAAGCCGCGAGCAACAGGTAGTTATAGATGTAACTAAATTTTTTCGAAATAATATGCCATTAAGGGTATAAAATTTCAATTTATCCTACTCCGCGGCCGACCGTCACGCGACACGCATCACACAGGCGAAAATTTTGAGACGAGGTAATAAAAGTTTCACTTTAATTAACCTGTTAAAGTATTTATTATAATCGACAGTTGAACAGCTCGTCCCTAAATCTCCCTTTGCATAATAAACGGTGCGCATTAACATAAAATCAGTCGGCTTGTGTTCGCCAGCTAACCTATTTTGACTTGCAAAAAACCGCCCGGGGCGCGATCCGGCGTGTCCAGCAATTATTTTCGATTGCACATTAATATGCCTCTGAATATTGTTTATCAATACACCTCATCATCATCATCATCATCATCATCATCATCGTATACCGCACACATCGCCGCGACTTATAATTTGGCTGAAAATCAGGCACTATCTCTTACTTTTTCAGTAGTTACAGCCGCGCGGATCGACTCACCACGTTAAGCAACGCTTGCTGAGATTGGTCCATTGATGGGTGATCTTCACACACCAAATTTCCTGCGTCCCTTGGAAGAACGTTAAGCCGTCGGTCTCAGCTGACAGTCGTTACGGGTCGACAGAAGCCCGAGAATCTGACAGTCAGTTTTACTGTGGGGTACCGTATTCACCCAGTTACTGTGCTGTGGAAGTCAGATAAGCTCCATACACAGACCACCTAACCTAGGTTGGTATGTCTGTGGCTCCATAAAAAAGTCTGAATCCGGAAGACTGAAAGCCGACCTGATAATATATTTAAGAAAAGGCTAGGCAGATGATTTAGAATCACCAGTAGAGATACGCTGTTTGAATATCGCATCCTGTATATGAGAAGGAAGGAGAAGGCAGGTAGGGTAATGTCGGCCAATTTGCATGGGTATCTTCCGGAGAGAGTGGCAGCACAGGCAGCGTATCACTGTCGAAACCTAACATCTAATGCATCAAGATAAACAACAGATTACACAAATGAGTTGCTTAGCCTAGTTCCAGATAAACTAGGTCATGTTAATGGGCAAAGACCACTTGCTGTCAGGTGACACGTCTGCCAGTTTGTCTATCCAACTTACATAAAAAAGTGTGTGTCAGCTCCGACGAACCACAGCAGTTTACTCCTTACGAAGGATTATAAAATAAATGGATTAGTGAATAAGGGTAAATAAATATATTATCTTTTGTACCTAGAGCATGCGTGTTACATTAATTTTTATTTAATATACAATGAATTTATTAAAATACAGTTTGTAATTCGCCTGCTGCCTTGGATGTGGTAGCCGTTTCTCAGGTTCCCTTTTTCGTTTAACCCTTCGTGTAACATCGTGTGACATCGTGTAGTATCGTAGTTTGATTTTACTCCCATAGATTTTCATACCTCGGCCTTATATATTATGAAAATCGATTCTTAAGGAGTAAACTACAAAAAGGTTATAAATCCGATTCGATGAATCATCGTACCAAGTATTGCCAAAACAAAGAAGCCTTTTGGCCAAGAACTAGAAGCAATTTTACGAAACAAGATTCGAATTATAGCAATATCGGGACGGTGATTAGAGCTGATGATTATACACCCACCGTGTTATTTGGGCCCTACTCTAATGACGCTTAATGCTGAGCGTTTACAAATAATGATGGGCGACGGTGATCCGGCCTGTCTAGATTATAGGGTGATGAAGGCGGGCCGTTTCTCATTTTTGATTGATAGCTGCCTAACTACCTTTGTGGATATTTATAGTTTCTTTATTAGGGGCCAAAGAGTTTCATTTTTATTCCAAAAATAGTTTTGACTATGCATCATAATTTACAATAATACTAGATCCTTGATAAGATCTTCAATATATTATGAGGTTGCAATAGTGTTATAGACGGACAGAAATTAAAAAATGTAAAAAAAACTTTTTCCTTTTATTTGTTCCCTGAAAAAATCCCCAAAGGGGAAAATATGATCGTATAAAATATAAATTTCCCCTTAAAGGGATAATACATACATGGTCCTGATTTTTCCGTACTTTTGTTGGCGACTTTCCGGTCTTTAGCAGCTATATTAGATATTTTAGTTTTAGAAGATTATAAATGATGCTTTATTACGAGGAATTTTACACTGTCTTTTGCAATTCTTTTTTTTATGCAGTGACATATGCTTGTACCTGCTCACTACCCATTCCTGGTGGGGGTACGGGGAGGAAAGAAATATTCAAACAGATTTGACTTCATGACTTCATCTTAATTTCAGCGGTTCCAAGATATGTAAGTAATATACAGCAATGCCTTCTTATTCTTCGTCTTGTATAATGGCTGCCGCGATTTGCCAAATACAGCAATAGCATTTTCCGTAGTATCAAATTACTCTATGAATAGCATAATATGATAGCTTTAAGCTCAATCGGTAGGTAGGTGAGCAGATGGCTCACCTAGTAAAATTCGAAATCGATCGGCACCATTAAATATTTTATATTATTCGTTTCATTATATGACAGACAAACACATAAACATTGACAAAATATTGCTTGTGAAAAATTAAAACCACCACTTTATCATGTACTAACAGCGCCCCGTGGTTTCACCCGCCTACTTAAAGTACGGTAAAAAAATAAAACCTATGTGTTATTCTGATGTATAAGCTAAGTTATTGTAAAGTTTCATCAAAATCCATTCAGTAGTTTTTACGCGAAAGAGTAACAAATATCCAAACTTACAAACTTTCGCATCTATAATATTAGTAGGATATCTAATAGCTTTACAATTTCCGTATAATAAATGCTTGCTGCGAATTCGAATCTCTCTTCCAAATCTCATGTTACGCGACCGTCGAACGTCATACAAAGCACAAAGGCAACGAGCAGATGTCGATAACGGGCTTGCTACAGTAACTGCTGGATGTACTGATTGATAAGCGATAGCTGCAATACGATAGTACAAGATCCCGGACGGTAGACCTCCCTCATATTGGAACAGACAACTTTCTGTGTGTCTTACAAATATTATATCCAACCAGAGAGCAACTGGTCAGATTAGATCAGATTACATTTTTCACGATATTCCCGCTTAAACTATTGTATAGTACTTAATAATTTACGACAAACGAAACACCGCCATGTCTTAGCCGCCATGCTAGTATGTAGTACTACAAGATACAAGTAAAGTAAGCTAAAGTAAAATTCATTATCTTATTGAAAGTCATCTTTTTTATTGAAAATCGAATCAAGTTTACTACAGATACACTATATTTCAACATTTACATAAATAATAATAATAATAATAAAGCCTTTTATTCGGAAAACAGAAGTGTACAATTACTATTGTGCTTATACTCTAACATGTCTGTTATGTTACATAATATTAAGTATTTTACACAGTTAAGATTTATAGTTGTTCGCGTATTTGGTGTTTCTTTACTTTCTGCAAGTCCGTTTGCCAATTAGCAAAGGCCTCCTCCAACCTATTCCATTCAGATCTGACTTTAGCTACTCTACTCCATGTTATGCCTGCAACCTGTCTGATATCATCGTCCCATCTTTTTTGTTGTCTGCCTCTTTTCCTTTTACCTTCCCTTGGATACCAATGTGTAATTATTTTGCTCCATTTTTCCTCTCCCCTAACCATGTGTCCCGACCACTTCCATTTTAGCCTTTTTACTTTTTGTGTTACGTCCTGAATCTTGGTTTTTTTCCTAACATTGATATTTCTAATTTTTTCCCCTCTTTTCACTCCTGTCATACTTCTCTCCATTGCTCGTTGGCAAATGGCAATTCTATTGATTGTATTCTTTGTTATGGCCCATGTTTGGCATCCATATATTAAGATAGGTAGAATGCAAACATTAAATAATTTGCTTTTTGTTGCTATATGAAGGTTTTTGTCTTTCATTACTTCCTTTAGGCCCCAATATCTTTTCCAACTGTTTGCTATTCTTCTTTCGATTTCTTTCATTATGTTATCTTTAGGTGATATCAGCTGTCCAAGGTATACATATTCTTCAACATAGCTAATTTGTGATTGGCCTACAATTATGCTACTTTTATTTCCGTTGGTCATTACTTTTGTTTTTTCGGGATTTAATTTTAGTCCTACTTTTTCGCTCACCGATGCTAGTTCGTTTAACATTATGTTTAAGTCTTCTGGCGTTTTTGCAAATAGGACAATATCATCGGCAAATCTTAAATTTGTTAGTGTGCGGCCGTTTATCTTTAATCCCATATTTTCCCATTCAAGGTCTCTAAAGATCATTTCCAAAACAGCGGAGAAAAGTTTTGGAGAGAGAGGATCTCCTTGTCGAACTCCTTTTTGTATTTTAAACGAATCTCCTTTCTTTTCTAGCTGAATACTCGCCGAGTTATTTTTGTATATATTTCTAATTAATCTTATATATTTTTGTTCTATACCTTGTTCTCTTAACGCCTCCCAAATGTTTGTATGTATTAATGAATCAAATGCCTTGCTGTAATCAACGAATGCCAGATAATATATGAGTTGGTATTCAGCATATTTTTCTATGATTTGCCTAACTACATGTATATGATCAAGTACTGAATAGTCCCTTCTAAATCCTGCCTGTTCTATTGGTTGTTGGCAGTCGAGTTTTCCTTCTATTCGCTTGAGTATAATTTTTGCAAAAATTTTGTACAGGTTGGACATCAAACTTATGGGTCGATAGTTTCCGATATCGCATAGATCACCTTTTTTGTACAGAAGTATTATATTCGATTTAGTCCATTGTTGGGGGATAATTTCTGTCATGATGATATCATTGAATATTTCTACAAGAATAGGTATTATTGTCTGTTTCGTTTGTTTGAGTATTTCGTTGCTTATTCCGTCAGGTCCTGGAGCTTTATTGTCTTTTTGGGTTTCTAGAGCTAGTTCTATTTCTTCCTTTAAAATGCTGGGTACGTGTGAGACTTCTAAAAGTTCTATTTCATTTTCCGCTATGGTACTTTCGTATAACTTCTTATAGTAGGATGTCGCAATACCTAATATTCCTCGCCGTCGGTTCTCTTTCAAGCCATTACTATCATTCATTTGTATGATCCAATCTTTTTTGTTGGTTAACTGCTTATATGCCTTTTTTATACCCCCTGACTGTAATATGTGTCTCTCTATTACTTCCATTCTTTTCTGAGTTTTATCTTTTCTAATACTCTCTTTTATTTCTTTACTGATTTTTGCTATTTGCTTTCGGTTGTCTTTGTTATTTATTTCATGAACTAGGCATGCTCTTCGATTTAGAAGGTTGATGGTTTTGGTACTTATCCACTTGTTAGACGTGTCTTTACTATAAGTCCCTTGTTTAATAGCTGTTGTGATTGTTTCTTCCAACCAGTTATATTTTTCTTGTAACTTCATGTTTGATGTCTCTTTATTGTAATCTACAAGTTTTGTCGATATTAAATTGGCAATTTGCGTAGTTTGTTATTTGGTAGGTCTTGTGGTCGTCATATTGTTTCTCGGTCTTGGATTTTTTGGTGGAGTTAGCATCAGTTCTGCTCGAATCATTCGATGGTTGGTATTGAAGTTGAAATTCCTTATGACTTTCATATTTGAAAAATATCTGCTTTTACTTGTCATTATAAAATCTATTTCGTTTTTTGTTTTGCCATCGGGCGATATCCAGGTCCACATCTTACTTTCTTTCTTTTTAAACAATGTGTTTAAGATTTTCAATCCATTCTCCTGTGCAAAGTTTACAAGTCTTTCTCCGTTCCTGCTTCTTGCTTTTTTTGTATATATAAATGGTCCTAGGACGTTGTCCTCTTCTGGTTGTCGTTCTCCGATTTGGCCATTGAAGTCTCCTATCACAACAAGGTTTTTGTAAGCATGGTCTTGAATTGCTTTATTTAGTTCTGAGTAGAATGAGTCCATCGTTCCTGTATCGGATTGTTCCGTGGGTGAGTATACTTGTATGATGGACCATGGATCTTTGTATCCTGGTAGCTTTAGATTCATTATTGCTATGCGCTCTGATACTCCTATAAAACTCTCAACATAATTTGTAAGATATTTTTTGATAATGAAACCAACTCCATATTGGCCTGGGGTCATTCCTATATGGTATAGGAGGAAATCTGGATAGGAAATAATTCTTTCTTCCATTCGCCTTACCTCGCTAAGACCGACTATGTCCCATTTAATCTGTTTTAATGCATATGTTAGTTCTGTAAGGTTTTCTTCGTTTTTTAATGTAAGTACATTGAGGGCTGCGACATAAATTTTTGATCTTGTGTAACTGTTTTCATGTTTTTCGAAAAAAAATTCTAGTGTTGTTGGAGGGTTGGGGTCTTCGTCCCCCACGAGGACCAGTCGGCTTGGGGGAGATTTTGTTATTTCGTTTGTTTGGTTTTCGTAATTTAGTTGGATATTTCGTTTTCCGGTTGTTAGTTGCTATTGGTTTTTATTCGTAAGGGTATCAGTAAGAGAGTTTGATCGGATTCTCATCAAGTCATAGGCGTTTGTCCTGTTTGTTTTAACGGAACTCATCGTTTGTTGCTTTTTGGGCTTAATGGTTGACGTCGACTGTGGTGAAACGGATAGTTCTCTTTTCTTTTTGTCGGAGTTGAGTCCTTTAACTACTAACTTATCATATTTCAGATATGCAGTATTTCCTTTTTTCTTTTCCTCTAGTAGTTGCGGTAGCAAAGCCTTTCTCTTTTCTATAACTTCCTTAGAATAGTCTTCCGATATGTAGATTCCCTTTAAACTTCTTTTATTTAATATAATTTGATCTTTTTTCCATCCATTTAGAAATGACAATAGCACAGGTCTATGCTTGTTTTCGACTTTATTTTTTCCCAGACGGTATATTCTATTCACTTCATTTTCTTCTACTGATAACTTTAAGTCTCTTTTGAAGATATCCTTTATGGTTTGAAACAACTCTGATTTCGATTTTTCCCGCTCTTCTAAGCCATAAATAACTATATTGTTGTTTTTCTTCTCTTTTTTTAAATATTCGATCTCCTTCTCCAAGTTACAAATTTTTTGTTTTAATTTTTCGTTTTCTTCAATCATAGGGCTAAGTTTTTTATCAATGCGATCCATTATATTATTCGTAAGAGACTCTTTAAGTTCATTTGTCTGTTTCTCCATTTCTATCTTCATTTTATCAAATAATAATTGGAATTGCTCATCCATGTTGTCGAATGGAGTTTTGTAGAACGGAACGTAAATCCGATTTTTGATAGAATATTTTATTTGAGATGGTAACACTCAAATTAGCTGACAGCCTAGCCGACCGAGTTCAAGTATTGTCATAAAATACAGACTGGGCTGTATGGACAATATTCCTTTGCCTTCCTACTAGTAACTATAAAAAATTACAATCTGTTATTGTTGTTTATTTTAGCGACTGTCAGATTGACGTCGAGTAGCGGGTAGTTAAATAATATTAGATTCAAACCTTAGTTCAATTGTGGATGTGTATTTTGATATTCTTTTGGTGAGTTTATCTTGAAAATGTCCGAGGATTATTTCTTCTGTATCCCCTGGTGTTGTTTTTTGATGTTTTCAGCACGACGGTGATATAGTGTAACTTTAACTATTTTAATAGGTGTTTTGTTTACGACAAACTTTAAAGACCTGTTGACACTTCGACGACCGGAAGCCGAAAAAAAAAATTACATACAGAATATAAAAATAAAGTACTAAATATTATGTATGCTACTTAAAGGTATTTCTCTATGTCAAAAGGAGATAAAAGAGTAGGAGCCTTGCCTGTTTTGTAGTGTCTACTATCATCCATATACATCTGCATAGCATTCACTACAATTTAAGCACATTATTGATAAACGACTGTCAAATAATAGGCTTCAGTCAAAACAGACACTATTTCCACCCCATGTATTTGCATATAATATACATTTACTAAGTATGTCGCCGCTGCAGCAAGTTAATATAAAACACGATAAAGCCTTGCGCTGTATCCACGCTGTCACCAGGGCGCTAATACCAAGTACCCTATTTCCAAAGCACCCCATTTTCGGCATTATGTCATTCGACTCCATATTATCCCGTCATGGTTTACCCAATATGACAAACACGTTACGCTGTCACCATCGATGTAATAACGATCTGTTACTTTTCTTTTTTACTATAATCTATTCCTCATATTACAGTTTTTGTGCAGTGACGTTTTTTTCCGGTTAATATAAGGTTTTTTAAGAGTACAGCTGTCAGAAGTGAGCAGTGTCTAGTTAGTACTTGGTACAATGATATTATATGCGTGGTGTACATAAATTTTGATAGAACCATATAGTAGATTAGCTACTATGTACTATTTTTTTTTAATATGGCACAAGGTGGATGTTTTTTTAAGGTTCCTTACTTATTTAGTGTAGTTTCGTTAAAGAAATGTAATCTTAACGCATAATTTTATGAACTTTATATTTATGAATCCATGTGTTTAAAGGATATAGGTACTATATAATGAACTTTACTAACATATCTTACACCTGTATTCACAAACAATACTTTGAGGTATCACAGTACTCCCGAATATATAGGGTCATTCCACGCAATTCATAGACAATACGTAAATGAAATTTGAAACCGTGCGTTTGTCAAACCTTTAAAAAACAAAGGCTTCGATTGTCTCATTACTTAGCCAAGTACGCTTCTTGAATACGGGTGTTAATATCATCTAAATTCTAAAGTCACGTGTGAGTTAGATTACTGTCATGACAACGTAGCTTCCATCAATTTCGTTATTATTTATAAAAGTTTATCTAGATTGTATTGTTATATCTATGTTATGACAGCGTTGAGCAATATTGAACCTTACCCAAGAGCAATAAGAATAACTTACACTAATACAAAGATAATGGTAATTGACAGCGACGTTCATTCCATTCTATTTAGGGGCTGCGGAGTTTGTAACAAAATCTCTTACGCTGTTTAATCGGGGATTTATTATAAGTACGTGCTTTGGGGTTTACTCGCACGATTTTTTAAAAACTAAATACACAGTTTAAATTTTAAACCGTAATGAATATTATTATTTTATATTTATTGATTTTGAGTAAAATAAATCAGACTTTCTTCTCTACTATTCAGTGCAGTTAATTATTATTCTTTCGATTATAGTGTTTTCCTCAAAAGTTAACAAATTATATATTTTTTCTATAAGTCTATAAGTTTAAAAAAAGAATGCCTAAGATATTTGGGTTATATTTGGATTTGTTTCTTTAAACACAGTTTTACAGATTCATAAATGTAATAATGTTAAAAAAGGTTTGTATTAGCATTATGCATTAAGCATGAACGTTGTTACTTAATACAATAATTCGATTTTATCTTTACTTCTGTTTGTAACATATCGAAGCCAATCAATATTGGTTTTTAATAGACGTGGATATAGATTATATCTGCATACGCTTGTAATTATTATACACTTGAGAGCTGTCCTTGAATAACTATAGCCCGAGGTTTCAGACGCGCTTAAGTTTGATTGATTTAGATCTAGATCTTGATAGTTGATATAATCTAGAATTGTCATGTAACTAATAACAAATACAAATATGTGGGAAAACACAAAAATAATTATTTAGATTGGATTATTATTTTGTTATTTCATAGTTTAATAATTGCAATTGCTCGAATAATAATTGCACAGTAAATGCCATTTTGGTGGTCCAGTGGTGGATGGACTCGGCCTCTTATGCGAGAGATTCCGGGTTCGATCCTGACCCCCCCGTGTGTGCCTTGAAATGGGTTTTTCTAAATTTCTAAGTGCACCCCAAAACACCAGACCATCGCTCGCTCACCGGTAAAGGAAAACATCGTGAGGAAACCTGCATGCCTGATATGATTGAAAGTCTTTGAAGGTATGTGAAGTTCACCAACCCGCACTGGGCCAGCGCGGTGAGCTATTGGCCCATTACCCTCCTCGCCTGATTTCGAGGAGGACACCCGTCCCCAGCAGTGGGACATAAATGGTTGATACTTTTAAATGCCATTAACAATATTATTTTACATTATATACATAACAAATAAAATCATAATGTTAAATAATCGAGAGGAAACAACAATTCTCAAATTGGTTTCACGGTCACAACAAATCGATTTTATAATCCATAGCAAAAAATAAATCGGCTTATAAACGATCTTGATTATCGATAGCGAATAAGAACCTTAAGGCATGTGAATATGATGGTTTAAAATTGCGAATGTAATTTAGTCGGCATTAATGCGGAGCTATCAAAAGGCGCCCATTCAAGCGCATAATTAGCACTCGACGCATGACAATAAGATTTCGACAATGGCGCGTACAGAATAGGACCCCATAATCCATCTTTTGTCATTGCGTATTAAATACAGGAGTAGCATGGTATATTGTTATCTGAAAACATTCGAGCTTGTGGTACTTGTTTTTATCTTTTTATATTAGTAGGCTCGTTGTTTGGCTGTACCGTGTTAGTTCGTAGATCTTTTCACAATCATTCAAAGGCGTTGACAAATAAGAGTCACATGACATGACAGCTCGTACAAAAGGAGAGTGGGAGGTTGGACTGAATCCTCAATTCTGTAGAGTTATATTACTATTAAATATATAGATTATAATTTATAAGTGTGGAAATGTTTGTTGATGTATATTAAGATAAAATAACAGTGACAACTTTTAACATTAAGTTGAACGTAGTAAAATATAATTTAAGTTCTATATTCAAAACATGGAATGGATTCAACCAACCAATGCCACCAATCTCAAATGTATACACTTTATTTTTAATTTTGTTAAAAAAAATCGTATCTTTTTTCTGGAACATTCTTTTTTCTAACTATTTAATATAATACAAGTAAATGACAGATACAACAATAAAACAGGCAAGACAATAAAACTCAAATGATACATTAAATGACTTGAGTCCGCTATTAACGGCAGATACGAAGACCCCAAGACATTATTTCCAAAAACTGTTCACGAGCAATATAACAAATACTAGCGTTTTGTGCCGGTTTTTGTAATCCCTTTGTTTGTCCGGTGTAAGCCGAGATCCTGTTATCCCTGCTAATCCCATTGTCAGTCTGACAGAGCCGACAAACCGCGGACAGGACTATATGTCGATTTCAATTCGTATTACGCAATGATAATAAAGAGTGTTGTGTTACATTCCTGTGACGTGTGAAAATGGATGCTATCATTATAGTCGAGGATCCCGTGCTGCTGGACTACCGCTTAAAATACTATGCATGTAGTTGAAAGCGTTTATTTTAATTTTACAAATTTCCAAAAAGATTCCAATTTTATTTATATAAATATATAGATAATATGATACAACATAATTATTATGTTAGTTTGTAAGTTAAATATCCATGTGCCAATGCCTCATACTAAATATTTTATTTTTATTATTTGAAACGGTATATTTATTATTTACCATGTTTTTCATTACAATTTTAGCGTTATAATTTATTGCTTGCTCTATTTACGAGACAAGTTTGTCGTAAACTGTTGTAATAGTGAAAATGGCAATGTTAATTAACGCTGTGTACCTGAGTGGGAGGTTTCAGTGAACTGGATCAAAAAACATACATAACAATATTTGTGGCTGATATTGATCCCTTCTCATCAGGTGGGTTTTAAGTTTGTTTTATCAGCTCAACTTGTCACACAGCAATAGTCAAAGATACAGTCAAACTAGAGTACAGGTCTAGTTTCTTTTTTTACTTTTAGGCCTGATGGCCTTTAAGCTCAATGGGTGGTAAACTATATATTTGAAACTGGAATTCATAAATGACAACTGTAACTCCTGATAGTTTAATTTTCTATTTATTTATGTGTTAAAAACATCATGTAAAGGAAGTTTGTGAAGTTGTAAATAGTAAGTAATTTTTGGATGTACTGAAACGATTTGGAAAATTCTTTTACTAATTATAGAAGGCTACGTTACTTATCAATGACAGAGGCTGTAGTTTATCTACGTACTCCTACGAGAATGTGAAGAACGCGGGTGAAACCGCGGGGTACTGCTAGTAATATATAAGTGCTAGTCGATATTTCATGCACACGTTCTGGTACGCTAGTGTATAATCTGTGTCAATATACATATTAAATTGCTTAACGTCATGTCTCTCATTATAATATTAAATGTCCGATGTTTGAACTGATGCAAAATGAGATGTTTATCCTTTACGTACCAATATTTCTTGGGAACCTTAAAATAAAGGAATGAAACACCCAATGAAAAGATGCAAATATTTAAGTTAAAGTTAAATGGTAAATGGTAACTTGGGAACTAATGTCGAGATGTTTTCAACGTCTTAGGAAACGCGTGTCCCTTGTAATTCTAAAAAAATATAGTATCATTGCATTTGCTCGTGGCCGTGGGATTTAATCTTTCAACGTTCCGTTAACCACGAGGCTATCGGGTACGTATAATATTGACACATTGTTGAACGCACTCGCATGTGTCTGCCGTAATGACGCCGTAATTGTATTTATAAATATTGAACACGTATTAATTATCTGCGATTACATTGTTACATTCAATTTTCATAAATTAAAACAGCCGTCTCTGACAACGCCGCAATTTATTTGACGCGTATTTTATCACTAGCTGCAACCCGCGACTTCTCCCGCTCCATTATTGGAATAAAACTTATCTTAAAGTAGCTTTTTATCATCTCCAGCTCAAAATCGGGTGCCTCTAATGCACCAAATTTAGGTCACCTAGCCCTATTCTATAAGGAGGGATGAACTTCACACCTTCAAAGACTTAATCTGATCAGGCATGCAGGTTTAGCTACCGAATAGGATCGGTGCCAGACTTCTCAATCAGAGATAAAGCTCTTTTTCTCTAGAATCTATACCATCGTCGCTCGTGTGAATAGCCTTCGCCCTTCCTCATTAGATGAGCCAACATGGCATGCAATAATTTTACCAAACTAAATAGCTTTTTATTTCTTACTCCGGATCTTAGTTTATCTTTTTCTTGTCATCATACTATTGTAGGCACACGCTTAGGGACTACGGAGACAACGCACAGACATTGCCTCCATCTCTCTTATCATGTCAAAGGTAGTGTGTAGCGCCATCTAAACATTATAAATGGCTTTCCATGAAAACATACGCAATGCACACTTTCACGATGATTGGTCAAACATGACGTTTATGTCTCTCTCGATCGAGAGCAATCGTTATGTCTCGCTCTATATTATATGAATTTATATAAAAAAGTATTCACTATATTTCCGTAGACTGGTACCCGTTACGCAAGTTCTTCGAGAACTTACCATGGGACCAGATTAGCGTGGTGTAAAAGCGTCCATATACATTATTATTATTACAAGACTATGGCATGACAGGCACGAAAATTGTAAATGGTTTTATAGTGAAAATAACCATGTTAATGTAAATCCCATAACGGTCTTACAATCATTTACATCAACGAAGTCTTTAGGATCTTACTCCACCAGACAATGTCATATATTTATAACTATAATGGTAACATTATAGTTATAAATATATACTATATATACTATATATAAACTTGTAAAAGTTTCCATACTAAACAGAATCGCTAATTAACTGATCAATCAATATATAGAAGTAATTGCGATGCGAAGAAACCATTAAAACAATTACGAGTATTAACAAAGAACTGTCGAGACACGTTCTACTTTTCAATTATCGCATTTCATATTTATGAAGGCTCGATGGTATATTTCTTTTAATTTTAGCGAATTAATTGATGTTTAAAGTGTATGAAGGTTCGAGTAGATCAAATAGATATTCTTTGTTAATTCCCCTTATGTACTATTATTACACTAATACTGCTTTTCGCTTTGGAGCTCCTATTAAGTGCAGATCCGGGACCCTGAAAAAACGGATGAAGGCACTCGCAGTGGTTTTGGTTTGGGGTCCTAGACGTCACATAGGATCAGGTTTCAAACGAAGAACCTAGCTACGTCCATAAAGGTTTTGTGTTACAAAAATATAAAAATTCAATAATATTAGTATGATTATTATAAAACATGAATTTTCTTTTCAATCTCAATCAATCAACATGTGACTTGTTTTGTTTAATTCCAGTATTAAAAGTTGAACAAAGGACTTGTATCTACTTTAAAAAATGGAAAAGAATAACAATAACGAGCACAACAATAACTAGAACTGATGCTTGTCAATATATTGAAAAACCTGTACCTAATCAATAACAAGTAATGACAAGCTAAGGCATAACCGCCCGCCGCCGGCCTCGCTTCACCGCCTCTGTAATTTTGTCATTAGAGCCCTTATTCCATTAAAGATTTCTTAATTCGCTTACGTGGAAATATATCATTGGATATCGTCAACAGCTTTATTTTGTTTAACACACGACGTTTCCCAGTCAATTATTGTGTGTATTTTTTCCTGTATAATTATCGGCGTATTAAAGGAAAAATCTGTGTAAGGCAAATCAAATTTATTAATTATTAACGTGTTTTAAAAAAAATGTCGATGTAATGACTAATAATTTACTTGCCTTGATTGTGTACTCATAGTGCTGCATTCATTTCTACAATGGTATTTTTAGAACAAAGCAATAATATTGTTATTAAGTTATTATATTATACTATATCCAGTTTATGTGTATGTGTATTCCCCTTATCTATCAATTGTCGATACTTAGATTTGGATGTCAGAAACAACGCATTTGGGCGTTACCTCGTCTACATATTAGCAACTTATATAACATAGAATTGCTATTTAATAATTTTAGGCGTTTGTTTAAAAAAAATTGTTGCGCCTATAATATTTTTGTATAATATCTTTATTTCTGTCTAATAGCGTGAGTCATGTCTATATTTGAAACACAGGCATTGTATTAGTCGTAAACCTCTTTTTCTTAATGTTGGAAAACGTCAAGTCTGCTCAGTAATGCGCGTCGGATTTACTGAGGCAGTCTCGTAACGGGACAGAGCATTTCATCAGGTAATAAAACATTCGGAGGGGTTACTTTTCAGGGTAAAATATGGGGTTAGGTCGGGCGAGAGCGGCGGGGTCGGCCATGCATCAAGCTCGGCTGAAACAGGGATTACTTTAACATCGACTTTGGCTTGTTAATACAGAAAATTTGCTTTTTTGGTTACAGATACGGCCGTTTAGAGGGATAAATTTATTTCACTCTATTTATTTTGCATGATATATTGGTTTAAGTCGGATTTGTATACAATAAATAACGACTAACAATTAACATTTTAGGAAAACAATCGCGTGTGTTTTAAATGTGATACTACATTTACCTAACGTAAAATTTTGTGGAAACAAACCCAATATAAGACGATGCTCTATCTAGACTTAAAAATGAGGTTTTCCTCTCCCTTTTCTCCGGTTTTTCTAATACCTGTATCTAAGTCTTATTTCAGCTCTAGGCAACCAAATAAGAGAAAAAGATATGTATATATATATATATATATATATAGGGCAAGAAATTATGCACGCTATATATGTATAATATAATATAGACTAGTCATCCTTACTAAAGTAAGTAGGGATGTTTGTTACGCTTTCACGCGAAAACTACTCATCCGATCACCATGAAACTTTGTACACATAATCTCGGAGTTACTAACATTTTAAGTAACATTACTTAAAACAAAAAAGAATTTATTTTAACGCATGCGAATCCGCGGGCAACAGCTAGTAATTATATAGATATATTATTAGAATTAACTCCTAATAAAATGTTCCTTTTACTTTTATATTTAATTATTGTGCTCTGCTTTTTATCCTGTTCTAATTAAAATAATATTATGACGTTGTTTTCTAATGATTCTTCTGATGTTTTCTTATTATTTCACAGTTATTAACCAGCATACAGATACGATCATACAGAAAAGCGCACGTGTACACACAACTGACATGAACGGAGCATATAATAATAAATTACAGCTGGATGTAAGGCAGCCATCTCCTCGCTGCATTTACAACTTGTGAATATTCATAAAGATAAACCGAATTTATGCGCTCGTAAACTGCTGATAAAGTCACTTGTTTCGCTTTTATATTTTCAAAGAAAGTCTGGTAAGTGACAATTAACGGGCAGATATCTCTGTCTTCAGTAGATTGATATTTCTGGCAATATTAGGTGATTATTACAAGACAGCACATAAAACCCATAGAAATATTAGGAACTTATTTCATATATATCTGTGATAAAACCCATTTTGTTGTGTGTGTGGATGTGTTCATCACACATTAATACATAGTAGAATATAACTATCCATATTCTTACAGTTCTTATGAGATTCTTCTTCTTCTTATGAAGGCAGGTTTTTTTTCGTTAAGCCTGAATGAATTGATGAATAATGACTGTTGATGATAAATATGATAACATACCAGACACACACACACACACACACACACACACAAACACACGCGCGCGCACAGTATAGTCATAATCAAATAAAAACAATATATTTTATCTGCGGTTGCATCCGTCCCAATATTAAGAAAAAAAAATCATCTAAAAAGCTTTTCTTCAGTATCATATTAATGTCTACTCTATATATTCTACGATCAAATTCACATTGAATTTTCAATACGATCCAGTAATTTCCATTGAAACTGCAGCTCTATATTAACATAGACTTGTAAACGCCAACAACAATACATTTATTTTAAGTCACTATAAAAATCCGTATCAGATCCCGGGGGGTGGCAGGCCAAGTGTCAAGTGAGGGATGAATTTGTCAGCTGGTGATTGTTCGCGCCGCTATACATCACCCCGAGACGCGGGATCGCGTAATATAAAACTCAAGGAGGTTCTACATTTAAACCGTTCTTAACGGGATAGTATTGATCGTAATGACGAAATATCAAGCTTTGTTATAAAATTATAAACATATTAAAAAAAAGATAGAAAAGAAAAAAGAAGAAACACATGTTAAATGCTCAAATACAAGCAAGTATTAAATAGTGGGCAATATACATACATACCGACATTTGCTCTCTCGCTCTTTTGTATATGTGTCTCTTACCTGTCGTTTTTCCGTTGCATCCGGCTTGAAATCACAACGATTCTAAAGAAGTTTCACTTCAATATTTGAAATACTTTCGAGATTCGAACATACATTAATACCATATTGCAAAGGCTTAAAAATATATTATTTAGGGCCTGTTTCACAATCTCCCGTTAAGTTCCCTATAGGCTATTGGCAACATATTTGACAGATAGAGTATAGAGTATCTGTCAAACATCTGTCAAATATGTTGCCAATAGCCTATAGGGAACTTAACGGGAGATTGTGAAACAGGCCCTTAAAGCAATTTTTTTTGGATGCGAGTGGCAAGAAATCGGTTGTCTCAGAGTTCATTGAGTAAAACCTATGTTTAGCAATGGAAGGATGTTGATGATGATGATAAATATGATGATATTTTTTTGTTTCATAACTATATGATAGAGGTCTCTATTTTAGAAGAGCACAAATTTAATAGGCCAGAAACATGTCGCTGGAGAATTAGTACAAAAATATATCCAAAAGTTCGACGTGCATAGCAAACAGACAGCAAGCTTTATTGTATTAGTATAAAAGCAACCCTTGCCTGGAATCAAACTCCGAACCCGTGTGAAGCTGTCATGTACTACTTGACTGTACTACTTTAAGTCATGTGAGGTGTAGTATTTCGCATGCCGTCACCGTCGCCCTGCGTCCGGGAGATTTATCTCGCGATGAACAGCTTCCACCAGCCCCGCTTGTCCCCTCCACCCCCTTTTTCGCTGACATTTGCATATCTTGACATATGTTCAGCACACTACGATATATACGAAAATTATATTGCTCATAATGTCTTCATTCTACTTCCTACTTATTATTAACGCAAAAGTTTGTAATTTGTGATAAAACTTACAATATACCTTACTAGAAGCGCCCCGCGGTTTCACCCTCGTACTTCCCATTCCCGTGGGAGTATAGGGATAAATTGTAACCTATATGTTATTCTGATGTATATGCTATAATATGGTAAAGTTTCATTAAAATCCATTCAGTAGTTTTTACGTGAAAGAGTAACAAACATCCATACACAGACTTTCACGTTTATAATATTAGTAAGATACATCAGAATAACACATAGGCTATAATTCATCCCCATGATCCCACGGGAAGAGTAAGTACGCGGAGAAACCGCTGGACGCTCCTACTATTATATAGAAGTCGATTTCTAAATGTTACATTTTTGAAGGTGCCTATGCTTTTGGTCTAGTGGCCTTAAGGCTTCGACTGAGTAGAGCCATAGTGTTTATAAACTCTTTGAGTAGAGCTGGATCATCAATGAAAATATTTGTAATTTAGCGATTTAGGATTTTATAAGAGCGTCATAAAAGCCGTCTTGGCTTAACAAAATCCTTACCATAAAATTTGCTGCCAGAAACATCAAATTAAATTCAAAAAAACAAAAGGTCAGTATTATAGATAGTCTCGGATGTAATTTCCCCGGACGTGGGGAAACGCGGGGGAAAATCCGAGGAGGTTTTTCGGGAGGAGGCCGTAAATCTGAGGTCGAACGACGTTCGTCAGACGTGTTTTATTCGTCCCGGGAGATGTAGGGATTATACCAGTGTGTCACTTATATTGGTGTCTTTCATCATCACTATCAGCTATCAACTATCCGTTATATTGGGCCTAAAATGCTAAGTCCAATATAAATGTGACCATAACATTTTTTATGTAGTATTTCGCCTAAGGTTTTGTTTGTTAAGAGTCGTAAGAAGAGCAATGCATTTGAGGATCCCGTAGCAAATGCATAGGTCCTGATAGGAAATGTTATTATTCAGTACATAGAGCTAAGGCGCTGTGCAATCTTACCTTAACAGTTTATAGGGAAATGTAGGCATATATTTGAGAAGATAAAAAGATATGTTAATCTTGATCATGTTTATTCGTGGACTGTTGTGTTCAAACCAATTTTTTGAAAAAAAAATCTTATTAACAAAGTCACAAAGTAACAATTAAAACTAACATTCATTGAATTGTATGTCCATTATTTGTAAAGAAATCTCGATGAAATTAATAGCAGAGAATATGTGATAATAAGAGGAATTGTTTTTATTTTTTCGATTAGACTGAAATATCGTACCGTAATTTCGCTTCTCTTTCATTTCTATGTAGTGTGACAGCGACTTCCACAAGCGAATCGTCCCTACATTTGCTTCATCTTGTCTTTTCACCGCACCCAAAGGTAGTAAGGTTTTGTTATATCCATCCTGTCTTACATTTATTGGACCTGAAGACTTCAAGACAATCTAAAAAATGTTCCAAAATCAAAATGTTATTTTGGCTACTACATAATACTTTTTATCTGTTTGCAACAACTTTTAAGATAAGACTTCTTGTCACTCCGAAACAATTCTAAATGGACTCACTTCACTTCTATACATATCACATCTGGAGCGCTAAAAAGATCCCCATGCACCATCACACATAAACATACATCACGTTACCATACATAACCACATAGTACCATACATCACCAACAAACCACGGACTAATCTCCTCTCCCGCTCAGCGCCTATATATCAGAGCGAGACGACGTTTTTACGAGCTCTTAATCAAGAAATATACGATTGTTCCCGACGATTAAGGGCCCGCTATTTAGCGTCTCACTAACGCAGTTGTTCTTCGTTAATGGCATCTGTTCATATATTTCAGCTTGACGGTTAGCAGGTTCGATTCCTCTAATATAATGGTTAGTTTCGTAAGTGGCGAGCCTAATTGGAGTGTTATAAATTGAGTAGTAGGTGAGTATGTAGAATGCTCAAATATTCGGACAGGCACAAGACTTATTTTAAATTCAGCTATCCAAAAAGTCAAAAAAAAAGGTAAATGTCAAGCAGTTCGCGTCGTCAATCGTCAGTTATCAACCACTAGTTCAATATTTAACCTCAGTTTAGGACTGTTTAAAAAAGGGTTGAAGGTATTTTGAAATAAACACTGCTTTTTCAAGTTATCATTTCTTGTTTACGGACATAAATCTTTTACTAGCTGAAGTGTTTGTTTATAAGAACGCATGAATCTCAGGATCGGATTTGAATGATTATTTCAGTTTAAGATATATTTATCGAGAAAGGCTATAGACTATGTACTCTCCCGCTAAGATGCCGTTCTAAATCTTAGTTAACGCAAGCGTAGCTGCGGGCAACAGTTCAATCATGAAAAACAGAATCGTATCAATATCGATGGCAGAAGAAGACGTATCTATTCATATTATTTACGATAGTTTCACACTTGCACTCATGAAATATTAATTATATTCCCTAACACGAAACTTTCGAAGTTTTGGAGACAGCACGAGAGATATATCAAGAGTTACGAGCATCGCATTTTATTGAGACACACTTTTACGGCTCCATTCAAAGTGCGCTCATTTGAAAATACTGAAGCTATTGCCTTTAATCAATTCGATAATGTGTTGGCGTAAGTCCTGGCAAGCTATGGCCGATTGTAAAACCGTAATACTCTGACGGTAAGACAGAGCGAAATAAACAGGTGGATGTAAAAACCCTTTTAGTAGAGGCTAAGTCTAAATCCTAATCACTCACAGGTTACGGTAAACGTAAAGAAGTCATCTACAGTTCGCGAAAGTCAGGTTTTAATAAATGAATTGTTTATATATACTTTCAGCGTTATAACTGTGAGTATGTTAATCCATAATGAAGAAAGAAAGAAGTGAAAGAGAAGCGAAATGATGGTACGATATTTCGTTCCTATCGACAAAAAAAAAATTAAAAAATAAAAACAACAGTTCCCCTTATTATCATATATTATCATTGTTATGAATTTCATCGAGATTTCTTTACAAATAATGGACATACAATTGCATGAATGTAAATTTTAATTGTTCCTTTGTGACTTTGTTATGATTTTTTTTCAAAAAATTGATTTAGGGCCTGTTTCACAATCTCCCGTTAAGTTCCCTATAAGCTATTGGCAACATATTTGACAGATGTTTGACAGATACTCCATACTCTATCTGTCAAATATGTTGCCAATAGCCTATAGGGAACTTAAAGGGAGATTGTGAAACAGGCCCTTAAACACAACAATCCATGAATAAACATGATCAAGATTAACATATTTTTTAATATCGTACTTCCCATTCCGTTTTAGCAGATAAATTCATCATCATTTGACCATGGCTTGTTGCTCACGACGTTTTTTTTTTTGAGTTTGATGGTTCCGACCGGTTCTCATTTTTCTACTTTTATTATTATATTATTACTAACGGTTGCCCGCGGCTTCGCCTACGTTAGCATAACAAATCTTTTTTTAAAAAGGTTTCCTATGTTACTTACATAGGAAACCATTAAAAAAAAAGATTTGTTAGTACCTCCGAAAATATGTGTACAAAGTGTCACAGTGTCGGTTGAGTAGTTTTCATGAGAAAGCGTACCAAACATCCCTACTTTCTCATTTATAATATTAGCAAGGATTTCCTACACGTTAACATTATCTTTCATTTCATTAACGATACCCGTCTACTCTCTAGTTAGGCTCCGTAACTCCTATCTGTATCTTACGGTTAAACCTGCCGCACCGCAGATAAATATGTATTGGTTATCTGGCAGATATATCAGCGGTGTAAGCGGTAAAGTATATCTGGATGCGGTATCAGCCAAAATGTGCCGTTTCGTCGCGGTAAGTGCTACAATTTATACAGACTCCAACTTTGTAGTATGCCATAGATCATGAGCGAATGCTACTTCGTTAGTAATATATTATTACATCAAAGTAGATTTATAATGTAGTCTAGATTTATTCCTGTTTGATTACAATTGTAATACCCTTTAAGTGAAAGGTTGAGTTCGATTCTCGTCCCCGTGTAGACAACACGGGGACCAGATTGACCTTGATTTGGTTTTTCAAAAATTTTAAGTGCATTTGAACTTAAGCCTATTTCTTGCTTGTTGATGAAGGAAAACATCGTGAGGAAACTTGCATACCTGATAAGATCATCCACGTGGCCCAGCCCAGTAGAAGACCCGTACCTAGCAGTGGTAGGTACATAATAATTAAGAGTTGATATGAAAAAATAAAATAAAGTAAAAGCACAACCAACCACTCCGCATGTGCAAAGTTGAAATTATTACTATTAAAATAAAGGATGTAAAAGTAGTCAAACGCACTTATCTCAAAAAGTTAAGTCAAGTATCATCAAACCGTCCGTCCCACATCATCGGCACGGGTTTCGTCCTCGAAACCAGGCGAGGAGGTTACCGGGCCATAGTACACAGAGACGCTGACTCAATGCTGGTTGATGTACTTCACACACCTACAAAGACTTTTAATCAAATCTGGCATGTAGCTTTCCTCACGATGTTTTCCTTCACCGGTAAGCGAACATAGGAATTTAGGAAAACCCATTTCACTGCACCATGGGAGGTCAGGACCGAACCCAGAACCTCTCGCTCAAGAGGCCGAGCCCATACCCACTGGACCATTGTCGCTTATCTCAAGAATAAATATAATTGCTTATACAATTTTTTTTCTTAATTAGCCTATGCTGTCCCACTGCTGAGCAAAGGTCTCCCCCAAGCTCTTCCACGTATCACGGTCCTGCGCCAACGCAGGATGTATAGAATAAAAAAATATTCTATACAATATAATATGAATGAATAATATTGCGCTCTTTAGTCCATAAACTCATAATAAATATTCCTATACATACAGACGCAATATAAATACAATATCACACAGCTTATTCATAAAATCTAAACGCCACTCGCTCATGGCTTGCGCCACATTATTAGTGACGATATTTCACTAGGGGCAGACATTTTTATAGGTATTTAGCGAAAGCGTCGCCTCTGCGGGCCAATTTGAAACTTGTTTGCGTTGCCAATTTACGGGCGAAGTTAATTCCAAACGACGTGTCTTCTGCTTGTTTATAAGCATTATGTAGAGTTATTATACACTTTTCAGCGGTATTCTGAATACGTTCACCGAAATTATTGCATTAATAACGTTAACATTTTATTTGTTGATACATTTTAACGCTTATTTAAATATATTATGTTGTTTACATATTACAATATATTTTTGATATGTGGAAATATATTCTTTCTTAAGAATTATCGTTTTGTTGGCTTAAGGTGGTTCGTCTCGGTTACCGACCTCTCTTTTCTCGCTAGATGACGCTACTTATGCAAAACAAGGGTTTTATTTATTTTACAAATAAACCTTTGCATTTAGATGCTTAAAATTTATATTCGCGAACTATTTATCAATTAGGCTTAATATATTTTATATAATATTTTAGTTTATCAAAGGAAAATCATTCAAGAATGTCGATTGAAAGTTGGTGTATAATATTTTGAACTAAACACTCACACTAACATATTGTATTCTTATGATTATTCTAACCGCTAATTTCATCAAAACAATAACATAAGTAATGGCCTAACATGTAAATGCCACGAACGTGCAATCACTAGGTACGTGGTTCAAATCTCCTCCAGATAAGTTTATCTTTTTGTTTTTTTATTTATAATAATTTTTTTTATTATTTTATATTATTTATAATTGTATAGCTATTTACTATCTTATATCTCATTTTACTATCTTTATAAAAAAAGTAAAGCAAAGTATCAACCCTTATATGTCCCACTGCTGGGCACGGGTCTCCTTCCTCGAAATCAGGCGAGCAGGGTAATGTGCCAATACTTCACCGCGCTGGCCCAGTGCGGGTTGGTGAACTTCAAATACCTTCAAAGACTTTCGATCTCATCAGGCATGCAGGTTTCCTCACGATGTTTTCCTTCACCGGTGAGCGAACGATGGTCTCGTGTGCACTTAGAAATTTAGAAAAACCCATTTCAAGGCACACACGGACGGGTCAGGATCGAACCCGGAACCCCTCGCGTAAGAGGCCGAGTCCGTCCACCACTGGACTACCGTCGCTCTATCTTTATAAAATATGTGGTATTTTTGAATAAAACAATATTTTTACACATGTCTTTTATTTTTATTTTTTTTCACTAAATACATAGGTATTCAATTTTATCACCCTTCTTGAGCTTCAAGCAAGACCACCGACAGGCGCAGATCCTTAAAAAAAAGGAAATCTTAAACATATGTACGAGGGGCGATCAAAAAGTAATGATAATGAGTATAATAAAACAACGATTCTAATTTAAATTTAATTTATTTTTCTACGTAGTCTCCTAACAAGTCGATACATTTAGTCCAACGTTTCTCTAAACCTAAAATACCCTTTAAAAAAAATATTTATCAGAGCTCTCCCAAAATGCCTCTACAGCAGCCATCACCTCGCTATCATCAAAAGTAGCTTCTTTATGGTAAATTGGTACCTGTCTCTCATAAGTTTTGACACTGTATTTTAAAAATAATAAGAAGATTAAAATATTTACGTAAAAGGAATAACGATTATTTTAGGTAGGTATCTAAGGAAAATCCCCCGTGGGAACTCGTGGAGGAGGTTCTGGCCGAGACATACTCCTACATCTCGGGTAGAGGTGTTTGGGCTTGACCCCTTCGCTAGACGGATTCCTACGGGTCCGCCGGCTAGGGCAGGAAGCCTTAATGCTGGGGAGGTGGGGGGAGGACCTGGTGAGTCAGCCGTATGGCCAACGCCTAACTGCTGCTCTACGCCCGGTCCTTGAGCGGTGGATGCGCCGTAAGCGCAAGCCCCTTACCTTCCATCTGACGCAGGTTCTCACCAGGCACGGATGCTTCGTTGATTTCTTGTGTCGGACGGCCCACAGGGAGCCGACGACTGAATGTCATGATTGTGGCGCGGCGGTGGACTCTGCCCAGCACACCCTCGAGGTGTTCCCGAGATGGGCGGTGCTACGTCATGATGTGACGTCTGTCATCGGAGGGGACTTGTCTTGGCGAGCGTCATCACCGTGATGCTTGGCTCTGACGAGTCCTGGACGGCAATGGCCTCTTTCTGCGAGACAGTGATGTCCCAGAAGGAGGCCGACGAACGGGTGAGAGAGGACGAACCCGTAGACGACGAACAGGGGTGCGTTGGAGGCGCTATTTAATGCGCCTTCAATAAAGCCCCTGTGCTCGTGTCGGGCTCGGGATGGAAACCCGGGCCCAGCTTAAGACACGGCGTCGTGAGGACTGCCAAGTCGTAGCCGGGCAGTTCCCTACTGTGGAGAATCTGGTCTTTGCCGGGATCAGTCTGTCGCTGAGGGTATTCCGTCGCCTGCACAGATCCGGGTCCCTCAAATATAGCGGCTGAAGGCTCACGTAGCGGTTTTAGTGGGGTAGGGCACCCAAATGCGAGTCCCCACACACGCCAGCGCGCCTACCCAGGCCCTGGTATGGTCGTAAATGATTTCCGCTGGGCCATCAAAAAAAAAAAAAATTATATATATATCTAAGGAAATTATAATATAACCTTGGAGTTTTTGCATTATCACTTTAAAATGTTTCATTCTTCTTTGATTTTTTACGCCATACATCTTCACGACTGAAAATTTATGCAACTTTTGTAATACAAACATAATTCGGTCAGAGCCTCAGAGGGAGGCAATAATTATTGAAACACTATGATGGCGCTTTAGTTGAGCCGTAGGTATCTCTTTTTCTGCTTTTTCTTGGACCTGAATCTTTATGTTTTATGTAATTCGCAATTGATGTCGGATTCATGGTGCTGGTACACGCTATTTTCACAAGCTTTTGTATAAGTTTTCTCCGCGAACTCTAGCTACTCGAAACTAAAATAGGTCAAAACCCAAATAATACAAGTTTTTGTTTATATTAAATTTCAAAACCACAATTAATTACGTATGTAAGTAAATAAACAAAACTGGGAATGACATTCGACAAATTAGATTGACATTTGTTTGATAGCCACCAGCAATAATCATAGGTGTCAGTGATACCACTTTACTGGGTACATTTTTCACTAATTTCGCCACTGCTCTACAATACAATATTCAGCAAACAATAATTATGCTTTTGGTAAAGACAGATTTAATGCCGCTCTTATCTGTTTTAAATATAACTAGAATAAATAAGACAGCCAAGCATAGGCCGTCAACAAGGTATAGAATAAAGAAAACAAATTATCGAATTATCTTTTAGCACGTTCATAATTACCCATGAATATTAGAGTTGTTTTACTGTTGTTTTATATTATTTTACAAAGTTAAAAATAAAATTTAATATAAATATAAATATATATAAATCAAATTATTTATAAAGCGTATTAAACTCTTACTCGATACACAATTATTTTACAGATTACCAAAGTATCATGTATGATAATTGAAAAAATAATGTGATTTCGATATTACTAAAGTTTACTCAGTAGTTTTGGAAAAATCTCAATTTTTAAGGGAGACACCCTCATCTGGCAATACTTTTGACAAAACTGCAAAGTATAAAAATAAGGTCTCTGATCGCGAGAATACGCAAGCATAAGATCGGCAACGTTGCATGCAGTTCTTGATCAAGTCGGCAACGTCGCAAATTCGTGTATAGTTACACATTAGAGACTACACACACATGCGTAATTTATAAGATTTTTCATCGTCTGATATAATATCTCTGAGATTATAAATATGGAATTTTATTGATTTTGCGAAAATAAGTATCCCAAAGTAATTCCCTACGCAAATATCGAGGCATATCTCCTAATATTTAGCGTGTGAATGCCGATTTATTTTTGTATGAAAAACGAACCACCTTAATGGCTACGTTGTCTTTTATTTATTCAACACCACAAGAAGTTTTATGAGCCAGTTTTGGCATAATCACACAAACAGGAGTGGATGTTTATACCTAATAAGGTTATGAGCAAGTCGTGCGCAATTCGTTGTTTGACTATTCGTAATAGTTGTTAAGTAATTGTTTATATGTTTACAAACATTTTTAAACAACAGTTTAGCAGCACCATAAATCCTTAATCCTCACTAATATTATTATAAATATGAAAATAGGTATACTTTTTACGCTTTCACGCCAAAACTTCTAAACCGATCATCATGAAACTTTTGTACAAATATTGTCGGAAACAGTTTGTATATATATATTTTTTTTACATAAAATTTTATCTAAAACTCTTTATCGATAATTAATTAACAACCATATGAATCTTCTTGACATCTCTAGGCGAGTAGTAATACTATTTTTTTTAATTAAGGAGCAACTAGCCCAGTGACGTGTTTAGGCTTGAGGCCGCCCTAGGCCATGTTAATGGCGCCGCCCTTAATGATAGCATATCATTCGGTAAAGGCTGTAATTAATCTTTAAAAAATTAAATCTTATAGACTGAAAGGTAAATAAAAAAATTGAATTATTATAAATATTCTATGGAAGATTCTTTACAAAAATTAATCAAAGCTCATTTTCAAAGGAGACTGTCTTTACTTTTATCGCCTTTGAAATTTTGGAATTTCAAAAATTTTGCCGCCCTTCAAATCATGCCGCCCTAGGCCCGGGCCTCACAGGCCTAGGCGTAAATCTAGCACTGAACTAGCATCTCTACTACCACCACAGTACTTTCAGATTACCTCATTTCTAGTCCGCAGTCTGGCTGTTGCTTGTAGTAATTTAGTTATCATTATTTCTCATAGTATGAGAAATTCTTATAAGAATTATTCTGTCAGAAGCTACGTGTCAATATGCGATGTATTTGAATAAACAATTTTGACGCCAAATTCAATACGACGTGGCTAGGTGTTCGGTTGCCGTCGGGGGACGCCCGTGAGAGGATATTGCCAAAAATAATACGAGCATATCGTATCGTCACTCGGGGCCTGTCGAATTACACTGCTTATGTATCGCTTCTTTATTTACAACTTATTTTTTATGATGTAGGTTTTTCTCTTCATATTTAGTAAAAAAAATTTGGAGCTTCAAGTAGGTATTACATACTAAATCACGTTGTTTAGTTACTTAGTTTTTATTTTATTTGTTCCTCGCATTCTATGGTACCTCTCAAAATTTTTTTTTACGGACTAGCTAGTTCCTATCGCTGTGCTCTTGTGTGGCCGACAGGCATCAAAAACAACCAAATCCTCTAATACAATCTCAAGGAGTCAGGAATTACAACTATCTTGATCCGCATTACGATTTAACAGAAGAATTCAGGGGTACGGCATCCAGTTTCCCACTATAATTGTATATTTTATAATCTTAAAAAGTTATGACTCACATTAATCAAGAAAAGTTACTGAACCAGTTGCATTACTGCAATGAAAATAAAATAATCAATGAAATTTTGGACATTCGGTATGTTTGCTTTGTACATAAGTCCTACAGGTTAACAAATTGTATAATAAATATAACGTTATTAGAGGTCATGGATATGTGTAAGATTGGAAATTAATATGTGATTTGATTATATTTATTTCTTTTTATACAACTCGTTATGTTTAAGAAATTATAGTGAGCGTACCTACTACACGTGTTGTGTGGATGTTTCTTACATAAACAATTGGAGAATTCAGAAACCATACTTTTACCGCTTTTATTGTAAATCTTAGCGCTTACGTCGTTCCGAATCATGGATCATGAATCTTCATCATCAATGATGATCATATTTATCACGAGGTCGGTTGTTTATTTCCTTTCACTTTTTTCCAAAGAACATAACAATAAAAAGCGAATCACAATCGCTATCACAGAGGTCGAAAGATTGCTTCACAAAACATCGTGTCCCCAAGTCCCGAGGGTATAAAACATTTGACCCTCTCTCTAACTTTGACCTCCTTACCTTCCAGCCCGTTTAGAACTATTTACACTAAATAGTTTGTGTTCTGACGAACTTATGTAAAAGTTAAATTAATGTTAAGGATTTTGATAGCAATTCGAAAGAGAAAAAAAAAATTGAATGGACTAGCAAAAAAAATAATATTGTTCCTGTATAAAAGCGTGAGATACTCCATATTCATTAATGTAATTTACATTATAATTGTAAATATTTTATTCATAATTAATAACCTCGTAGGTTTTTTACCGTAGGTAAAAAACAAAAAAATATTTTGTAAACATATTTTAACAAAATTATTTTATACTTTTTACTTCGCTTTGCTATTTAAGTATTTTATAGGTTTTCAATTTTTAAGTGTCGAATTATTTTTATTAATTTAATGTCCTCAAATAATATGAAAATCTTGTAAGTAGAGTAGGATTATCTCCTTGTTTCTTATATTAGGATATATGTAGGACGTAGGTACTAGATAAAGGTTAGCCTTAATGTATGTAATACTTCCCCGGGAGGTATCGGGTCGTCTAACGTATGAAATATTCCATTATAGTGTCGATTACACTTTTTACAATATAAAGGTAAATTTATGGTCGCCGGTATGAGGTGCATATCTACGCAGACAGTGCTGAGTCTTTAGTCTGTGACATATTATGCTTGGATTTTGTATTATATTATTTGTATTATGGGATCCCAAGCAGATGGTGGTGGCAATGCAGCCATCTTTTTTATTAAAATTAGGATGTTTTTTTTATTACAATAGCCTCACGAATCATCCTTGGCTTTGTAAACATTTAGGGGTATCTAAAAAAGGATTAATTATTCTTCTATTTGAAACAACATACAAAATTTCATAAAAATCAATCCAGCCGTTTCGCAGGAGTTTAGTAGTAAACACCGCGACACGAGAATTGTGTATATTAAATAAACTGAAGCAAAATTCACACAATAAAATAACGTAAATAAAAACACAAGCTGGAAAAAAAATTCGCGATATTCCATGAATACAATTTAACGACAGACAAAAGCGCCTTACCGCCTACGCAGGGACGCGTAAACGAATACACAACGGTGACAGGGCGGCGAAGGCTTTACTACTTCCGGTGGCAAGATGGCGGCGCCGGATACTGCGGCCGGCGTCGTGATAAAACGCGTTTAAAAGAGTTTAAGAAAATCAGCTTAGTTGTTTCAAGGCCTTCTTTTGTGAGATACAATAGGAATCCCAGAATCATAATATTCACTTTAATCGAAAGTAATATTGTAGTCTTAATTCTTTATAGCGAGCATACAAATTAGACACATAATCTTATACCTTTAAACGAGCAATTCTTGTATGTATATATAGAATAGGGATCTCGGAAACGGCTCCAACGATTTTCATGAAATTTTGTATACATGTGTTAAAAACGACGATAAATCGATCTAGCTAGGATAAATTTTTAGAAAACTTTTTTTATCCGTGTTTTGAGGCATCGATAAAATATGATTAGAATACGAACGAGCGAAATTTTCGCTGTCATATAATATGTCATGGTAGCTTAGTGATGAAATTAGGCAGTTAAGTCCGAACGAGCCTGGTTCGAATCTCCAGTCCGAATTTTTTTTTTTCCTTTTTTTAAGATCATTTTTTTTGGAAGAAAAATTTTATCGTATTTTATCACTTAGGGTACCGAGCAAATGCTCGGTCAACCAGGTACTTTTTATTAAAACTTAATGAGACTCAAATTAAATTAATAGAAATAGGTTTGCACAATAAAAACTTATTTACACTAATTAGCAAAAACGTTGAATGGAGAAGAGTTAAGATAGGCTCTCCACTATTCTAGTCACCGTTAGTACCTGTTATCTCATTCAATAATGAAACTTACTCCTTACAAATAGGGTATATTACAGTTTAATATTCAATTTTATATTATTTCAGTTTATTTTAACGATATTTGGCAATTTGAGTACTATAGAGGAGTGTATAAAGGTGATATTTGCACATAGGCTTGGAGGGTATACGTAAAAGATCGTAAATGTCAAGTGGAAGGTTATGCTCCCATCGTGGTTGATGCAGAGGTTTCCTGGTATGATAACGTCATGCCCCTTTTATTGTACTTTATAATTTGTACTCGAGTTTAATGGAGATGTTTATTTTGAGGACTGCAGTTTGAATTTTCTGATAGAAGCCGTCATTAGCTTTGATGTGTTACGGGCTATAAGCGGATTTATTTGAAACCAAATCAGTCGGACAATGTTCGGATTTGGTACTTTGTACACTACACGAATCCAAAAATATACATATGATGGTAACCAGACTGGGGACTTTTGGAGGTGATTAAGTTTCAGGTCAGTTTGCATGTTACCAATATCTATCTTTGAAACAAACCAACTTATTGCCCACCTATAAGATGGTAAAGAGACACCTTAAAAAAAATGTATAAAAATGCCACCTGTTCCTAACAAAACGTAACCAACTTGATTTATTTAGACGCCTAACATCAACAATTACGATATTTTTTTTGCCAAATGTCCAGTGATTATTATTTTAGAAAATGGAGGAAAACCATTTCAAATATAAAAGAGTTGGTAGAACAAGACGTTGAACTCCAGGTATGAATATTTAAGCCAAAACATTAAATAAAGTAGTTCTAAACGACTTCCTCGTAAAAACAAAAGAGCTGATCTTAAAATCGCTGAACCAATTTTGATGAAACACGTCAAAGAACCATCGACATAGTATTGATTTTCACTCGTTAGAGTACGACGCTATCACAGATAGACTTCACGACAGTAACATGCTAGAAAACTCCCCACCTGCTTATATTATATTCAAATTTCAGGCCTCAAAAGCTCATGACACAGAATGGTGTGAAGCTGTTCAACGCTTGAATACTATGCTGGCGAGATACATAGCCTGCTACAATGATACTACCGAGTGCTTAGAGCAAAACCTGCAAACCCAAAAAACAATCTACATCAAAAATATCCTTAAAGTTATTGTTAACAGGTGGTTAAGAATTATAATAAACTAGCTGTTGCCCGCAGCTTCGCCTGCGTTAACTAAGATTTACAACGGGATCTTAGTACGCAAAATAAGTAACTTTTCTGGTTGATTTTTTACACCTTGTGTCCGAAAAACCCAAATATCTTACGGAATCCTATTTTTTTTCCAGCCTATTAGCCTATGTTACTCGTGGATAATGTAGCTTTCGAATGGTGAAAGAATTTTTGAAATCAGTCTAGTACTTTTTGAGCCTATTCATAACAACCAAACAAACAAACAAAGTTTTTCTCTTTGTAATATTAAACATTAGTGTAAATGTAGATATTATACTTACTTAAATATTCGATCATATGATTATGTCCCAAGCCTATTACGTTGTGCCATTTTTAAAGTGTAGTTTAAAGGTAAAGTTGATCACAAAATTTATGATCTCGGTTATGTCGGGTACCACGACTGACAGTTTACCAACCAACTTATATAAAAAGTAATACAAATTAGAGGTAGAGTTGAAAACATGTAGCACATGCACTCCATTAAATGATTTCATATTCGTAGATTATTAAAAAAATATATATTACAAGTCATGAAATTTACGACTCTCTATATTAAGTGCATAAAACATAATTATTGCAGAATTTTAGAACTAAAACATCAGATACGAAATCTTGAAGGATATTACTATCAGTTCTTGAGTAACGGTCTCATCAATAGTAAATTGACAACAAGTGACGCGGAAATAGTAAAAGTGCCAAATGTATATAATAGACCTGAAAATATTCGAGTTATTATAGAAGAATGTTATCAAAAAGTTAATGTACCTTTGGAAGAGATCATAACTACAGAAGGTAGGTTTAAAAAATAATAGTAATTCCAAGATATGATTCTACACTAATCTTGATATTATGGGTTAGCTCAGGCAACTCCTTCATATTTTGCCTAAGCGCAATAAACTTTCTATAATCTGTGAATTTATTAAATCTGGCTTATAGTCACTCAGTGTTGGTGGCAAGAGGGATGGTGGCAAGATTTAATAAAATACGACTTATCACATTTATTTTCCTTACACAATTTCTTAATAACTAAAATACTCCTGGCCTGTTTGACGAATTCCTGTCCGCAACACTCAGGATATTATGTATTACCGAACATGAACACACATGTGTTAGAAAATAGCAACTTACGAATTAACACATTTGTGTAAAGATTATTTTCAGTACCAGGCGTAGATTCTACAGATCTATAGTTTAGATGGTGTGCTTGATATTAATGATAAATTAATGTAGTAAGAAAAAATAAGTATAACTACTTAGATTTATAGTAATAATAATATTTTTTTATAAAATTCAGATGATACTGACAATAATAATGAAATAAGTTGGTGGAAGGATACCGAGGAGGATAATGAAAACGGAGACATAAATGATGCAAAATGTGTGACATCAGTGTACAAAGTCAATAAGAAGGTATCCGAAGAAACATTGAAAAGAAAAGATTTAATTACATTGATTCAAGCCCACGAAAAGACAAGGTAAGCAGAAGGCCAAAACTTTGGTCGACAGAAATAATAATGTTTGTGGTTTCGAACCGTAGTAGAACTGACAAAGCCTATTGAATGATAGCAAAACTCGGTTGGATAGCAAAATATAATATTAAATTTGATTATTAATTACAGTTTCTCAAAAAAAAAATTACCGCTAAAATAAGGTGAATGTAATAGCAATGCTTCGTTGGCGTCTTATCGTGGCACAGAGCAACTTATATAATTAATATTTTAGACAAGTGATTGCAAAATTTGCACACCAGAGAACGAGAAGGGAAATGTGGGAAAAGGAATTATCTGGAACGTTGAAACCTCAAGCACCATACGTAATACGACAACGAGCGGCACTAAGTATTCAAAAACTTATAAGGTGATAGTTGAACCCCACTATTTTACCCCCCTTCAAATAAAAAGAGTGTGTTTTTAAACAAAATATAATAAGTAGTCTAAATTTCCTTAATAGTCTTAAAATAAGTCTTAAAATGTTAAAAAATATATTTTCAAACCCATTCAACTTTATCATAATTTGTGTAAAAACCTTATGAAGCATAAATTCTTAATGAATTTCTACAAATATTAATACCTACAAATTTCGTAGTAAACATCTGTGTGTTTGAGAAAAAGTTATATCTTATTAACTTTATAAAAAACTACTAGATATTACTACATATTACTAATTAATTATTAACATCCTCTCTCTTTGTGTAGGAGCTTTGCTCTTGCCGGTGGAGTATTCGCCACTCATTTCTCATCTCCGCGAACACCTTCACCTAATATCCTATAGCTACGTAAATCTTTAGTAGTTATAATGGGCTCTCCTCACTCGCGCGAGATTTACTACAACCACAGAGAGCCAACGATTTACTACAGAAATTTATATATTATACCAAAAACAAAAATTAAATTCTTATAATGAACTATGAATACATAATATGCTTAAAACCGATTGTATTTCCAAAGAACGTACTTCGAAATAAAACGAAAAAGGCTGAGGGATTGCAAGCTAGACGAATGTTTGGGGCTGAGGCTGTGTCATCAACCGACCAGTGAAAATATAATAAAAGACCAATTGGTAAATATGATTAATTGATATGTGTCATACACACAGACTGCAGAAGCAGTAGTCACAAGGAAATTTTAAAAGCACATAGGAGTTAGGACGACAATAAGCCCTTCTCGTCGTACGTTGACCAAGAGCACTAACATCTAGCTTGATTCTTCTGTAAAGCAGCATTTTTGTATTTTGGGCTAACTTTTTAAGTGTATAGTTAAAACTGATTGAATTGATAGCAACTCTACAATACGAGGTTAACTCACATACTATTATGGTAAACATGTATTCGACTGTAAGTGACACCATAATGTTAAGAGCTAACATAAAGACCAGCTAACTTAAAAAACAATTCGACTCTGAAAGCCCTAATCATTAAAAATATTTTTAGAAACAGTTGGAGCATCGAAAAAAATATTTGGAATACGAACAGCAATGCAACGAACAATATGAGCAATACAAGAAAAAAATCATCGAGCTGAAAGGTAAAGAAATTGCTGAAGATATGAGAGACTATATAAGGAGCTGGTTTTCATGCTGGTGAGAAACATTTCCTAGAAAGCTTAGTAATATTACTAACATTATATACCCCAAAAGAATGTATGCATGTATGCTTTTACTCATTGACGCAGAACTACTGATTTTTGATGAAACGGTACAGAAATATAGCCTACACATCATAATAACACAGGCTATAATCTACCCCCGCACTCCCACGGGAATGGGAAGTGCAGGGGTGAACCCGCGTGGCGCTAGTAGTTCTGTATTTATGCACTTTTGGGTATGTATTATATGAGGTGTGGAGGGTTACTAATGCGGTGACTCGAAATGGATTAGCTTCTAAAGATTTTTATTCTGAACAGAGTTAGCACGGCATAATCGGTGGAATATGACGACCACGCTACATACGACGAGCTGACCCAGCATTCCGCGGCATCAAACAATAGATTTTATTTTTCATTTTAATACGAGTCTTGTAACCGATAACACCTATTTTATATTGTAATAATAAATAAATTCTTTTTTAGAAACGTATTTTTCGATCGCCCGAATTTAACTACAGTAAGGTACAATTTCATCATGAAATTTTTCTTAGGTGTGTAAAAAAGAAAATTCAGTATGAACGAGTATGTCTGTATATATTTTTCAACTTTGCAACTAGAGATATCGGATTGTCGGTCTAAAAAAATAAAGTATCAACCCTTATAATATGTCCCACTGCTAGGCACGAGTCTCCTCCTCGAAGTCAGCCGAGGAAAGGAGCCGAGGTAACGGGTCATAGTTCACGGATGCGCTGGCCCAATGTGGGTTCCTGAATTTCACATACCTTTGTCAGTCTGTTGCGTGTTATATATTTCCACCACGTTCCATCTATTTCGTTAAGCAAATTAATTATTACCGACAGGTACGATGAAGTGAACTATATTCATCAAATACCCAAAAATGGAGGTTGTGTGTCTATCTTAAAAGAAGTGCTCCCAACACCTGCAGAGTGGCAAGAAGAATATAAAAAATACATGGAAATTAAAAAGGCAAACAAAAATAAATTGGCGCTGCAGGTAACACCTATTGAAATATTTGTGCGGGCTGAGAAAACATTTAATTATGTACAAGCTTAATATTATATAGTTTTTGCGATTATCGATCTTTGATTTTAGACACCAGTCTCATCTATTAAATGTTCCAACTGATTCGTTGATCAATCCAACAAATCCCTCCCATAATGCAAAGTGTAAAATGTAGATTTATCCGTTGTACCTATATTCTTATGGAGTCAATCTATTCAAATTCAGAACCTAAGCTGTACAAACCAGATTCAGTTTTTTTAACAACATCATATTAAATATGTATGGGTCCTGAAGTGATTGTCAGACGTGGCCACTTTTGATTGAGCTACGTGTTTGTTTAGCCTGACGTGTGATAGATCACACCATTGTTATGGAAGAGGCCAATGCGATGATTATAGGGAAAAGAAATCGTAAATATATATCAAATTATACTGAAATGAATTTGTATTTCAACTTTCAGTTATTAAACTGAATACTCGTTTGGTGTACACTTTTTGGGAGGAAAAATTATTATTGGTTCGCGACACGAACATGCTGTGATATTATGACCTTATTATGGAACTTCCTATCTTTTTGTTTCTATTAAAATTTGAAGTAACAGATTATCACTTCTATCGGCAATCCCCATGACTGCCAATTTTTATCTATTACTTATAATCAATTCATACGATGATGGCTGAAGCCGTGGAAGTAACACTCCACGGCGGCGGGGGGCAACCAAATTTATCTTCATCCAATGGTGAAGCCAGCCGGTTCGCCTCTCGTCCGAAAAAGCATTAAGGCCACTAGGGCCATAAGCATAACTCCACAAGAAAAAAAAGCTATTTCATAAAAGGATAGAAAGGATAAGTTATTAGAATCAAGTACCTGGTCTAAGAGTATTTTAATTCATGTCTATTATTCAAAATAATATGCATTTAAGAAAGTTCTAATTAATTCAGAAAACGAATTGTTGAAGAATATTATGTTTTCATGAATTCTAGTTATAAAGAAGCAACTTTTTTACGTATTTCATCGCGTTTATTATAATATCTTCATGGCCAACGCCTGGGATTCTTTAAAGCAACCGTAAGAGGGAGGACTAAAGAGAACTGTATAGTCTGAACATAAACAAAATTTAGTATTTTTTAGTAAGCTCGTCTATGAGTTCTAAGCAACCAATCCTTGTTTATTCATGTTTTCATTATTATACCTGAACAAGTAAAATTATAACCATAACTAAATTGTAATACTGATATAAAGCTTATATGTAGTTGAAATGGGAACAAAAAGAAGCTAGAAAAGAAAAGTTACGGATGAAAAGAGAGGAGAATCAAAAGAAAAGGTTGGAAGAAATTTTAAAACAAAAAATGATGAAAAATCCAATGTTTCATCCCGGATATGAGTACCCAAAGTCGAAGATTACAGAACAACTGAATGAGGTTCAAATTTGTTTTTAATGTTCACTATATAAATGTAACTATCAATAGTTAAAAGCTCAAGTTACTGAGTAAATTTTGATAAGAATTTTAATAAAAATATAAAAAAGGAATCAGCCTTTATCCGTCTACTGATAAATATAGGCCTTCCTTCAATGAACGCTTAGGAGACCGATCCCTTGCCAATCGTATCCAACACGGACGGGCTACCGCAAGTAGATCGTTTTCCCACCTGGTCAATTATGGCCAACCAACATTTCGTTTACCTCAACTGTCCCCAACGCGGTCTCTTGAACCTCATTAGCCCATCGGCCACCTGTTCCCATAAGTGTGTGATCAGACTGACAGACTAGGCCACTGCCACTTCCACGAGCCTATACGAAACTTCTTCCTTAAAATGTTTCTCCTTTCTTCTGATTAGATACCTAAAACGGGTGACCAATTTAAGGCTGCTTTAAATATATAATATAACGCTGGTTCGAATCCTACTAGCCTTAGCGACGAATGCTTTGACTAATAAAATAATCTTGCAGGTTGTCAATACCTACCTTGAAGACTGGTCAGATCTGGACCGCCAGGAAATTGAGGGAGTAAAAGAGAAATATATTCGAGAATTGAACATAAGCGAAGCTTGTAAGGATGCCAAAATAAACATCTGTGAAACAATACAAAACAATATGATGTAAGAAGTTATCCTTTGAATTATAGAATATTAATAACAAATGTGAATACTGACTATCTGAGCGTAGGTACAGTGCCGCGCTTCCCTCTACTTTGGTACCACCACTCCGCTCGTTTCTCCATCGGATTAATATTGCTGTGCTTCGGAGGCAAGGAAATAACCAACCAACACAGAGCTATACATCTCATGTCAGCAACACTATAGGGCTAGTTCCAAGTAAACTGGTTTCTGTTGAACTTACTAACTAAAAAAAAAAAATTATACGTTTAGCAGTGGGTGTATACTTAATACGGTAAACTTCTATTGTTTTAGAGAAGAAAATAAGTTGTTGATCAACGCCCTAAAGAAAGATTATGCTAACAATAAAAAGGAATGGCCTGAAAAAATCAAAAACAAACGAACAAAAGTAAAAACTAAAAAACACAAAGTGGTGAAACATAATGACCAAGACATAACTCCTAACCTATCGGTAAGATTTTACCTGACTGGCTTTAATTAATCGTTCAGTTGTAAGTTACCAGAAGCACATTCACCAGTCACTATGATTTACTGAAAATTTTTATTCAGTACGATCCGGTTGACGCATCTTTGTGCATAAAAAACCCCTTTAAAAATTCAATAACGATTCTATTCAATTCAAAAAAGAAAAGAGTCAGGCTCATAAAGGTTATTTAGATTTTTTTAAAGATATGTTTCTAAAATCTTAAGAAATATGAATTATGAAATTCTAAAAACGTTCCAACGTAATATAATCCACAGCCACAAACAGATTTTCATGACCATTTCTTCTCGAATTATTTTTTTAAACTAAAAACATTTCAACACTTCTAAACTGATACATAATTAATTTAGTTGATGTAATCCTTAGCTTAGATCGTCTCTGTGAAGTTGAAAGACATTAGAACAAACAATACGAAAGTATGCCACACTTTTTGACTATTGAATCTCATAAAGATACCTATAACTGTGCCTATAACGCTAAAAGATCCAGGTTCATTCAACTATGACAAATTCCTTTCAGTATCTTATTGAAAAGGGTTATATAGTTCAATACCCTCGGACCAAATTTGAAGACTTTCACGGGGACTCGAATTACGCGGGCAGCGATCTTCGATGTCTGCTCAAGTGAGGTTTATTTACTTGTACATTTTGTAGCAAATTTAAGGTATGGCGCTTTATATTCTTATATTTTTTAAATAATCAAAATAGTGACTCATATGTTTCTTGAATGGTTAGTGGACAGCCTACATAAGTGTCGATGGTCTAATAATTCGTCGACCAGTTGAATCAGGGCGCAACAGAGATCTGTGATGAAATATAAACATTCTCCTCAGGGAAACACTTCATTATGGTGCTGAAACCAGAGCAGCGTGGTGGGAACAATGTCAGGAATTGTTCAAAGAGAGACGACAACTGCTGGTGGGACCTGCAGGCAGTGGGAAGACGATACTCGTGTATATTGTTGCTACCGTTCATGGTAATATTAATCAAGCTATAAGGCTAGATAAAGACGCTAATGGTAGTGTAGTAGTGAACAATGTGAATAGGCTCATAACAAAGCCTAAATTCTTCTGCATTTTGGTTTTTAATCGTTGACTTTCAACGCGATGCCTTAGATCCTAAAAAACGTAGGCCACTGAAGAAATGAAAGCCGAATGGTCTATAATATTTTCGAGTTTAGCTGATAGTCTCGACGTTTGGAACGACGACGGTGGATTGGTCTTCTTCATAAACGGGATAACGATCTCCATATCTGATTTGAACCAGTAGCTGATCCAAACTATATTGAATGAGATCCCTCATTGAAGGTGGATCGGCTGTCTTAACGCTCAATCTTAGAGACCTGGGTCTGGGAAGAGGCATTCATGGAACAGTGGGCCGGTTCTGTACACAAAATAACCGATGTTCGCTGGGCCATTTGAGTTCTGATAACTATGAAAATTTGGTCTAAAAGTAGAAAGTGTAAGGACAGTAGGAATAATATGTTACAGACGCAGTGTTATATGTCTTGGATCCATCACAGATTGCTCAAGAAAACCTAACACCTTCATATCTGGAGGAGTTAGTAAATTCTATAACTCTCTGTGCTAAAGCAACGCAACCTTCTATAATTTACCTTCGTCATGTTCATCGACTCTTCCACTCCATGGTAAATCTCTAGTATACTTTTTAATGTTACGTTATCCGCAATGGACTCCAAACTCATTGACTTTATTTAAAATTTTGTTCTGATTAGACCAACTAGATATTATATAAAGCCGGAACCGCACGTTTATGACTTGCCGCAAGCCCCAAGCCTTCATAAGTCACAAGCATACGGACGCCTCGCAAGCGCTTGCGGCAAGTTCTCTTTGGTTCCCTTTGGCTTGTGCACAATACCGACACTCGTCGGGTCGGCCACAAACCTTTGCAAGCCTACGCAAGCCAAGACAAACTCAGTATCCACACGTTTGAATTTGTGAAGGCTTTTTTTTACACAAAAAGCAGTTTTTACACAATAGATGGTACCGTTATCTATTCCAGAACGTCTGAACGGATCATTAGTGTTAGATGAATATTAATCAATATACAGGTACATGATATTATGGTCTACTGCTTTGAATGCCGACTCAACCGCTGCGCATGTGCACGAGCACGCGGCAAACTTTAGCATGTGCTTAGGCTTTTCATGCGCCGCAGTGGAGGCGGCTTTACTTTTATCAATAGTGACGTCGATTCTATTCTTTAAATTAAAAAACGAAAAAAAAGTGGTTTTTTTTGTCCTCATTTGCGTGTATATACTTCCACTATGATTAAAAAGCCGGAGAAAAGATTATTAATTATTATTATTTCATTTTTAGAGTAGGTAGATATTTGAAACCATTACTCGTAATCAAGAAATATATGAAATGAATGGTCATTTATTAATAGAGAATTTAGTCTAATATTCAGCCCAAGTTACATGTGCTATTTATTTTAAATAAAACATTCCCAACACAGGTACCTGAAAACGAAGGAAAAAACCTGAAGATTATGAAAAACTATTTTATTCGCATGTTATTCAAGAGAGTTAAAAAAGAAGACAAAATTGCTATCATCGGTAAAATATTTATAACATTTTAATAAATTTAAAAGTATTAATCATGAATTAATGAAATAATAACAAATGATAGTACTCAAGCTGTCCTTGTACATTATGTCCCGCAGTTGGGCATGAGTTTCTTCCTCCAAACGTAAGGAGGAGGGCAAACTTCTTACTTCACGCCCCAAAAAGGTTAAATATTATCAGATATGCAAATGTTCTAAGTTTTGCTTTAACTGTATGCATACGATCCTAATAAATTCGGACGTGGAAGAAATGTTTTAAAAACATATTTTAAGACGTATAATTTTGTTTGTAGAGGACAGCGTCATCATCATCAGCCTTAATTAATCCGCTATTAATCCTACTTTTAGAGCAATCAATAAGCCTTATTAAATGAATCAATAAGTGATTGCATAATATATATATATATTTTACAAACTTATTTTATATATATCTTTAAAGGTAGCTGCGTTGATCCTTGGCTAACGAGGGGTATTCAAATGTTAAAGAAGTTCCCGTCAGTGCTCCTGATGCCTGATACGTCATACTCTGCGGTCTCCCTGATCCTAAGGAACTGGGTGTCAAAGTAAAGTATCGTACAATAACTTTAGTTTTTTTTTTTCAAATTCTTTATTGCTGATATTTTTTTATCGGACCAAAAATTTTTTACTATTAAATTTAGGTAGTCTATTATTTTTTGGACGTTCTACTTGATTGGTAACAAGTAGCTCCCAGTGGTTTCACCCGCGTTCTTCTTATTCCCGTGGGAGTACGGTAATAAATTATAGCCTATGTACTATTCTGAATTATGATGTATAAGCTATATTATTAGCTAGCAAATAAAACTAAGACTCGTTCAACGATGATGATAATTAATCATTCTTGACAGAAACCGTATTGTACCATCCGATTTGAACATTCAAAGCCTATCCCACGTGCTCCAAGGGTATCCGTTTGGATATCTAAATGAAATGCTTCAGAAATTTTTGACCCCTGATCGAATCATAAGGTAACAAACTATTTTATTAGAGTTATTTCGTGAATAATTGGTTCATATCCGGCTCGAAGGTCCATAATATGTTAAATGGGGTGAGTTTTTCGTTCGTAGGGCTTAATACGCAAAAAGACGCGGTAATAGTTTCTGATTATATTAGCGATTCTTTAAAATACTAATATTAAGCAATTTATTACGCACACATTAGACAATTTAAATTTACATTCCATCCAATAGTCTCATTTGATTTAAATTCTGTTTTTATCTTATTAAAAAATCTTATAAATATTTAATCTTATTAAAAAAAGCATAACTGGTGGTAAATATTTGCTAATGGCTGATGATTGGGCTGTTGATCATACCAAGTTTAATTATTGCTTAAGTCTGTAGTAGTCTAAAGGAAAGGGTTAAGGACGCGTTTACGAAACAGACGAAATTATGCTGTTTTTCTGTACCGTTTGTAACAAAAGTACACAAAATCATATATAAAAATTATTTATTTCATATAGAATGGTTCTTTATCTACAACCGTAACGCATATTTTTTTGATAAATGTTGCTTTTTTATATAGTAATCAACGTTCTTCCATTACCATTTTCCATGAAACGAACGAAATCGATTAGAATTACGGTACCCTTTGGTCTAATATCCACATTTATTAAGGTTTGTAAAAAATAGTAGGAGCAGGGAAATATGTTCAATTTTAAATAAAGGACAAGAAAATAACCCAAAAATGCTAAAAATAGTCTTAAAAAAAATAAAGAAGATAACTAATTTTTTCACCAATTTTGCTACTAAAGATGAATGTTATTCCATTGCATTAAGGTTTATTTTATCGTTGTCTCTGTCTTGATTTCTTTTACATTTTTGAAATGAGAACTCAGTCCGCGCTCGGCCGCGGTTCTGGGTGGACACTGCGTCGCCTGTCAGCAGCAATTCGACTCAAAAAACATCGCGATTTATTTTTGATATTGGATACTTTGGATTGGATTTGATACTTTACAATATTTTTTTTTACCACAATATATTTTTATGGAATTGGTTTATTTCATATACATAGGTAGACGAAATGTTGGTTGGTCATTATAACCAGGTGGGAAGACGTTCTCTCTCGACGTTTGCTCACTTATCATCATCATCATCATCATCATCATCATCGTCAGCCTAAATCAGTCCACTGCCGAACATAGGCCTCCCTCAATGAACGCCAAGATGACTGATCCCGTGCTATGCTAAGGCAGCAGTGCTGCCGATGCGACTTCATCATCATCAGCCTAAATCCGTCCACTGCCGAACATAGGCCTCCCTCAATGATCGCCAAGACGACCGATCCCGTGCTATGCTGAGGCAGCAGTGCTGCCGAAGCCACTTCATCATCATCAGCCTAAATCCGTCCACTGCCGAACATAGGCCTCCCTCAATGAACGTCAAGACGACCGATCCCGTGATACTCTAATGAGGCAGCAGTGCTGCCGATGCGACTTCATCAGCCTAAATCCGTCCACTGCCGAACATAGGCCTCCCTCAATGAACGTCAAGACGACCGATCCCGTGCTACTCTAATGAGGCAGCAGTGCTGCCGATGCGACTTCATCATCATCAGCCTAAATCCGTCCACCGCCGAACATAGGCCTCCCTCAATGAACGTCAAGACGACCGATCCCGTGCTACTCTAATGCGGCAGCAGTGCTGCCGATGCGACTTCATCAGCCTAAATCCGTCCACTGCCGAACATGGCCTTCCACAATGAACGTCAAGACGACCGATCCCTTGTCACTCGCAAACAAATAGATATCATCATCATCATCATCAAACTTCATCCATCCACTGTTGAATAAAGGCCTCTCTCAATGAACACCAAGACGACCGATCCCTTTCCACTCGCAAACAAATAGATATCATCATCGTCATCATCATCATCAAACTTCATCCATCCACTGCTGAATATAGGCCTCCCTCAATGAACACCTAAACGACCGATCATTTGCCACTCGCAAATAAATAGATATCATCATCATCATCATCATCAAACTTCATCCATCCACTGCTGAATATAGGCCTCCCTCAATGAACACCAAGACGAACGATCCCTTGTCACTCGCAAACAAATAGATATCATCATCATCATCAAACTTCATCCATCCACTGCTGAATATAGGCCTCCCTCGATGAACGTCAAGACGACCGATCCCGTGCTACACTAATGAGGCAGCAGTGCTGCCGATGCGACTTCATCATCATCAGCCTAAATCCGTCCACTGCCGAAAATTGGCCTCCCTCAATGAACAACTAGACGACCGATCATTTGCCACTCGCAAACAAATAGATATCATCATCGTCATCATCATCAAACTTCATCCATCCACTGCTGAATATAGGCCTCCCTCAATGAGAACACCAAGACGACCGATCCCTTTCCACTCGCAAACAAATAGATATCATCATCGTCATCATCATCAAATTTCATCCATCCACTGCCGAACATAGGCCCCCCTCAATAAACGTCAAGACGATCGATCCCGTGCCACTCGGATCAGGCAGCAGTGCTGCCGATGTGACTTCATCATCATCTGCGATCGCCAATGCGCCTGCTCAGCGTGGCAATTATGAGCCCCCCCCCCCCAAGATGAATTACAGATATCAGTTTACTTACATATTATAATATATAATTATTTATTATATATATAATATATTTAATATACTAATTCTAAGTAAAAAGATAAATAGTAAAAACAAACAGAAATAAAATATAATTTTGTGTTATAAATAATAAAAATAACAAATATTTGTAAAGTATCAAATCCGTTTACTTGACTACTATTCCCGCACGCAAGCGTGCGTATTGCGCGGGCGCGCTTGTATGCGTGACTTTTTGAATGTAGTTGTTCGATTCTGTACCTATCAAGTTTGTAAACGCGTCCTTAAATTATAATTCAAGTCAATTTCATGAGCAAAGTCTGCGACCATTGGATGTTTCTAATTTACTTACATTTAAAAAATATATATTAAACATCAATTAAATATAGGATTGCGGCATATGGGCTGAAATCACAGGAGATTTATGACTTCATTACTGAAGACGACAGTGTCACTAAAGTTGTAAGTTTTCTGAGGATCTAGCCACTAAATAAGGGAGAGTTTATTAGCTTGTTTGAGAGAAAAACTATTAAGGTGAAGAAAAACACCGTGAGAAAAATTATTTGTAGATGTGTGAGGTTCACCAACCCAAATTGGGCCAGCGCATCGATTAACTATGGCTTAATAACCTCCTCGCCAGATTTCGAGGAGAGCTGTGGGACATAATATATGGGTTGATACATTACTTTTTTTTACAATATATTCACAATGAAAAATTAAATTAAAATATTTGATAAATAGGATTACCAGAGATATTTGAAATGGTACGAGAAAACGAACTGGGGCAAAACGGAAAGAAATAAACTCGAAGAAAGAAAACAATTGGAATTGATAAAGACAGAGTTTAAGGAAAAAATGAAAAAAAGAAATTTAAAAAGATGAATCAAAATGTTGCCAAAACTAACGTAACAAAGCTAAAATTATCATAAAATATTTAATAAATTAGATGTTTGATTTCCTTATTTTTTTACCAGTTTTCACCATTGACAAACTTTAACAAACATTCATCCATCCATTGTCAATAAGCGCAATTGTAATAAAAATTCTAATTACTGTTTTAATATTTATTTGTAGTTTCATTATAATAAGTGAAATTCGGATAAATATTAGAGAATAATATACTTACTTATTAGATAATATTATAGAGAATATAATATAGTAGATTATTAAATAATTTTATACAAAGACAAGAAAATGAATAGCACTTTTCATTTCCCAGAAAACCGGTAGGCAAATATAGGCGGCTAAAGGCTGTCTCATCATCATCAGCCTTTATAATTCGGATGAAGCTGATCCTTCAATACGCCAAGACGACCGGTTCCTTGCCACTCACATCCAACACTGACAAGTGACAGGCACGGAGTCCACCCGCGGAGATGATCTTCCCGCTAGTGCGACACGTTTCTTTTTCTAACTTTATAATTTTTATAAACTTAAGTATCTACCTTTTATGATAAACATCATCAAATTCATATAACATAAAACCTCTCATAAAAAACTTAATTTCGCCGTCTGTATTTGTAAATCCAAAAACCCACAGCATGAAACACATTTCACGACATAAGCTAAAAAAGGCTGTGCAAATAAGGGAAAGTGTCAATGGGAGTCATAGGGGGGATATTTGTGATTTTTATCGTGGGGTCTGTGGGGTCCGTGGGGTCCGGGGGGTCGTGTTTACTGAGCGCTGACGCGGCAATTTTACTACTTTATTACACGTTTTGCTCTCGGTCCAAATTCGGGTGACTAGGATATATATTTTAGTAAGACCTTCCCCTAAAAAAACAAGTACTGGAATCATAAGCGAAACAAGTGAAGACAATCCAGAAATATTTTCAGGTTTTTTGTTAAATTTGAATCATAAGATGAATCATTTCATCGATAAGAGCTTCGATTAATAATAATAATAATAATAATAATAAATTTATTTCATCCAACATTTTCACACATACATTAAATTATTCAAGGGTTGTCCTTTTCTATTAAGTGCAAGGAGCACCTGTGCCAGAAAAAGACACTCTTCCTTAACACACTCTTACATTATACAGAGATGAAATACTAAACAAAACAATTTTAAGATTAATAAATCTTTTAAATTAAAAGAAGTTAAGACACGAGTTAATATTGGATGATGTAGGTAGTAGGTACTGAATAATGAAAACTCAAAGACATGTAATCATTAATCACATTTATTGCAAACAAAGATGTGCACTGTTTCGTTATATCCAATGTTACTATTAAATTAATCAGAAAACTTTTATGCACAGTGCTCATAAATATTTTTATTAATTTTAAAGTCTCTCTTGTGTTTTCAATAATGGCCACCCTAGCGCACCCCTTTTAATATTCCAGTGTCGTATTTGAAATTAATTTCAGACGTTTAAATATTTTCAGTGGACTTTGCGGTTCGCCCTAATTATTGTTTGAGTTTCGCTTCTTGTGGAGTGTTTGCGCCATTATACCGTTTGCCCGCCGAGTGCACACGTAATGCTAATTAAAATTTGTAACGTTCGTTTGCATTTATATTATATTGGATAATTAGAGGTTTGTGGAAAATTGGACGTGAAATAAAATATGTATTTTATTTAAATACAGAACGACTGACCGACACAAAAGAATTTTAAATATTATCGAAAATAAAGATATTCTGTTAAACAGCTTTTCTGTGATCTGGAAAAAGATTGATCAAAACTTTGGAGACACGGGCTATAATCATGTCAGATATGACTTGATTTATAAGTTCTTTGTAATAAAAGTGGCTCTACATTTTATCCCGCATTCCATACGTTTCGGATACTTTAGACTTTAGAGCATTTTCGGTCATGATCGGAGGTGTAACGTATTCAATAGTGTTCAATAAATAGTAATAAAAATAAAATTCACAATAATTTAAAAATACAATTCTAGTGTACATTTAGTTATAGCACGACCAAATGACCTAGAATAACTCAAAGTTAGCCGTTTGCCGCTTGTGACTCAAAGATTAATCGATATGCGTTATGTTAACACTTTTTTTTTTTGGTGTCGCAGTGGAAATGCTTTCGCACCATACCAGGGCCTCGGGTAGGAGCTCGCACTGGGGTGCAGTACCCCACTAAAACGACTGCGAGCGCCTTCAGCCGCTTTGTGAGGGTCCCGGATTTGCAGGCAACAGAATGATGCTCAAAACACTGTTAAATGGACTTTAAATAACAACCAGATCATTATTTCAAAATCTGTATTTCATCATAAATTAATATATTTCATAACCATCATAGCCACAGCAAATTTATTTAATTAGTCGCCAACAATTATTCAATTTAAAAAAAATCCAATCGCATATATTCCACATCTACTCTCTGAGCGCGCGGCATTGCTCGTTGCACTTGGCGCGCCTGGCTGCGACGGCGGGCCGGCCGCGGGAACCCGGCGGGGCACCGGGCTGCAGGGGCCCGGGCTGCAGGGTCCCGGGCTGCAGGTAGCCCCGCAGGTGGGCCGCGTGCTCGCCCACTATCTTAAGGCTCTCCGCAGACACCTCAGCGTCCCTGAGCAAATAAACATTCGTCGAGTTTAGGGCCTGTTTCACATATCTCCAGTTAAGTTCCCAATAGGCTATCGGCAACATATTTGACAGATAGAGTATGGAGCATCTGTCAAGTATCTGCCAAATATGTTGCCGATAGCCTATTGGGAAATTATCTGGAGATTGTGAAACAGGCCCTTAGGATATTATTATAAAATCATGAGAGTGATTTTCGTATTATTAGGATAAATTTCGTACAAATTAAATAGATGACGAGCGGATATTAGAAAACTATATAATATGTCTGTTTTATTTAATGCTCTAAAAGAAAAGCCTTAGATCTATATTTAACATCAAAGTCATAATTTTTATTCAAAATAGTACAACCAAAGTATATTTTTGAACGTCAATTGAGTCTACCACAGCTATACGTTGATATATTATCACGCTAGGTATAAGATATAATATAAAGTCCCTGTCTGTTGTCTTCGCCTGAGTGTTACTAATCTGAGTCTATTCGGTACTGACCAGGAGGCCCTTGCGGCGCGCACGTCAGAGGCGCGTCTCTCTTCCCTCTCCCTCTCCTCTCTGCGTCTCCTTTCGTTCTCTTGTATCTGCTGTTTCAGCTCCTCCGCGTACTTCTTTGCTCGCTCCCTTCTCATGTTCTCTTTCTGCTTCTCTTTCTCTTCCTCGGCCGCTAATTTCTCTTCGACCTTAATTTAAATCATTAATACTTTAAAACAAAAAATCGGCTGTCTGTAAAGTCGTTTTACTGACGATAGTTATAGAAGAAAATACTGATGGGCCGATTGTGCCTCTTTGTCGCTCGTTCCGCGCTATCGCTTGCACTTCAAGCCTTAAATGGAACACCTCAGAGCGAGGTAACGCCGCATGAGTCATGTTTTTCGTGCGTCCGAATTATAAGACGTTGTCACGTCAAAAATAATGTCAGTTTTACAACACAAATTATTGTTCTGATAAGTTATAAATTGTATATTGTGCTGTATCTTGTGAATCTCACTGTTGTAATTGTCTAAGAATTTACTTAGTGTTACCTTTCTACGTCACTCATATGTATTTAACATAATATTTAAAGTAAGTTTTACCTGATTTGTTTCCATTTTTCTTACTCCGCTACCAGTTCCAAAACCAAAGATAAAGCTTCCTAGAATTTAGGACAACATTTTCAATAACATTTGTTAAAAAAGTTCAAAGACAAAGCTCACATGTTTCCTGAAACTCTTCTCCCGTTCCCTCTGCGCGTCCGCCTCTCTCCTCCTGGTCTCCACTTGCGTCATCAGCACACTCCTGCTCTCTCTCGCTCTCTTGTCCTTATTTCTCCTCTCGCTCTCATCGTCCTGTATATTCTTCTCTATAAACTCTTGTTCTTGCAGCTGCTTTATTATATCCTCTCTTTCCTCTCTTGCAGCCTGGAAATATATTCAACCTTATTTCGATATTTATCATCGCTTTAATAATAGGTCTCGATATAGATTTAAGAAGTCTACTACATGGCATTACCTGACCCTAGTTAAGCGTATGTAGTTAGTTATTTTTTAGTTGGTAGTTAATGGCTAGTACTATAGTTATAGTATATTACTTTCATCATTATATCTCGCTCATACGATAGCGACGGTTTTTTTTTTACGGGTCTAACTTAATTAAGCATAATATAATATCGTTGTGTCGTTCGCACATAATTCTTTCTCGCTCTTACGATGATAACTGGTTTTTATGTAGGACAAATTTATTATTTGTTCGACTCGCCTCAACATATTGTTTTCTCTTTCATGTTTCTGATTGATCATATCTTTATGTCAAACATTATTGGCTGACCAATCACGGTCACCAGTTTTGAATAAATACATAACGAACAATTACTTAAGGGGCTCCCAGACAAATTCGATCTTTTTCATATTCTTAAAAGTATACATTAATGTTACGTTAAAAATACCAAATAAATATATGTTGTAACTTGGTTTTAGTTCATTAATGTTACTATTAGATAATTTCATAAAACTTTCAAAATAAAGAGTAATAATTATTTACCTGAACCTCTTTTCGCGTACAAAAATCGAATAGGATTTCTAATTATACAACTCACAGTAGTGAAATATTTTTTTGTTAGTGAGGAATTATGTACTTAATAATATTTGAAAAGTCGTTTTTTTAAATGTGCAGTTTTGAATCAGAAAATCGTAAAAATCTAATTTTTGCTTCGAATTCGCGCACGGGTGACGGCCGGCAGACGGCCAGTGGCCTCCGAACGTGGAAGTCGTGTCCGTCGTTGCTCTAAATCGCTAATTTATTTACTGCTTTTATTCATTATAACATTTTTAGTGATCATTATTCATTATAATATATCAAATGGCAGTATTTTAAATTATGTTGTTTTTGTTTAAAAACCAATATGGTCTGTAATGAAAGACAGTGCAGTTCACTCGTGATACAAATAAAACCTTAATAAATGTAAAGTTAAATATGAAAGACGAATGTGGAATTTTTGGAGTATGATAACTGTAGGGTTTTTATATTGAAAATATTATTAAATATTATAAATATGAGAACAGAAAGGTTTTAACAAAAACAGCGCCATCTAGCAATAGTTTTCTGACACGCCATCTATCAGATAATAGATAGAAGCTTTTTATCATTATATTTATTTACACTAATATTATTATAAAATATAAAGAGAAATGATTTGTATTTTGTATTTGTGTGTGTGTGTGTTGTTTATAAATGTTTCTAATGAAAAAAAAACTCGAAAAATACTGTGTCTGCTATCAAAAAATTCTTTCAAAGCGTACACAAATTCAAAAGCGAACACAATCTAATAGACGTTTAGAGTACGACGCTATGTCAAGCACTTGAGAGCGCTTTTGTATTCGCTTTGAAGCGTCTCCTCCGTCTGTCTTTATTTATAAATCTGTGATAACATGTATCAATAACTACAAAAAAACGTTATGTCAGAATAGAAACTATTTACATTTAAAAATTGATAGAAATAATTAGTATAGCACACCGTACATCATTACAATGAAATAAGTAATAAATATCCGTAACATAATAATATGGATGTAATAAATTATGATGTTTATATTATACGTAAGGATGTTTGTTTGTTTCTAAAACTACTGAATAGATTTTGACGAAACTTTATAATAACATTATAACGTTTAACTAGATACCTTATACATATAATAGAACCACACATAGCTTATAATAGTTTATCCTCGTACTCCCTAGGGTATGTCAAGTACGCGGCTGAAACCGCGGGACACCACTAGTGACAAATAATTTGCAATAAAAACATATTGAGATAATATAAACTATTTTATCTTTCAAGTTGGATCAAACTGAATACTGTAGTTATTTGTTCAATAACAATAATCCTTACTAATATTATAAATGCGAAAGTAACTCTGTCTGTCTGTCTGTCTGTTACGCTTCCACGCCTAAACCACTGAACCGATTTTGATAAAACTTGGAACAGAGATAGATAGTAGGTCAATAAATAAGTTTACAATACATGTTCCAACTTCCAACGATAGTCTAACCAAATTGTAAACTTATTTTGCATTTTTTCGAAAATTATACATTTCCGCAATAAGTTTTTTTATATCTAAAAAACGTTTGTAATAACCAAAAAAAAATAGATAAAATCATTTATATTTCTGTCATCATTTATATACTGTACTTACATAAATTATATTATTTATGTTAGAGGTTACTTTTGTTGATATACTCGTCTCTCACTCATTTTCTCAATATAATAACAAAAAACTACTCTTCGATAACATTTCTCAATCAATATCTGGAATTTGGAAGATACCTGACCTATTAATATTTTATGGGACCAGTTGATATATATATACTAGCAGCAAGAAAAATTTCGATAGCGCGATTCAGAACTGGGATGATGAAACTATATTATTACTAACTATAAAATTGGTTCATGCTACTTGAAGATTGTTCAGTGTATCAATAATTATCTAAAAGTTAATAAAACACAGTCTTTTTGTAAATTGTTTTTTATGTTTTAAAACATTTATATGTATTTTGTATTCTTAAAGAACTGATCATCTATGATTTTATAACATTAGCTTGCAGTCGGAGGGTATCTAACTTATTAAAAATTTCGTAGGAACAGTTTGTTTATATACTAGCAGCAAGAAAAAATTTCGATAGCGCGATTCAGGCCTGGGATAGTGAAATTAGAATATTAAATATTGGTTCATATTTACTTGAGGATTATTCAGTGTAGCAATTATCGAAAAGTTTATTATTCGGTCTTTTTTTAATTGTTTTTTATGTTGTAAAATATTCATGTGTATTTTGTGTTTATAAAGTAAATAAACTTATTATAAATATTAAAGTTAATATTTTTATCTTTATTTTACGGAATGGTAACATTACTTTTTGTCCGTGTACATGTTCTAGTAGTACAAGCTATTAGCCGCTAGACGGCGATGTTTAGGTTATTGAACTGTACGTAATATATATGAGGGGTTCGCGGGTGGTTGGGAGCTGAAGAAAACAAAACGCGCAAGGTCATTGAGACGGGTGAGCCCCTTAATTGTTGTTTCTTGCGTTCAGACGAGCAATACGAGTTCTATCGTCCAAAAGAATAAAAAAGTAAGAAGGATAGTGAAAATAGTAATAAATCAAGAAGTCGTATTACTTGTGTAAGTCCAATGCCAGCCCCGAATGTAGAGTACATTCGGGGCTGGCACAGACACAAACATATTATGATGTCTAAATAGCCCTTTGGCTTAACCTAACTAAACTAAGAATAAAATTTAAATAAGAATAGTATTAAGAGTGCATATAGAGGTGAATTAAATAATCTTATTTGGCTGTGTATGATACCTACTTGGTCTGCCGAAAGTTTAGTAGCAATCTTTTGGTTCGCCTCTTCCTTGAGCCGAAGTCTTCGTTCTCTCTCTTGCACTCTGTAATCATTTTTATCACAATCAATATGTATTTGTACACTTTTATTCAGTATTTTCATCTTGTAGTTATATATGGTTGCCTTATCAACTATGACCAAATATAAAATCTATGAGCAAACTAAACAATAAGAAATCATTACATATTATTATGATTACTAATTGATTATTTATTATTATATAATTTGTTTTGTATTATCTGTTATTAGATATTCTGCTCATATTATTATAATATTCGGTTCATACTCCCCATAATATTTCAGGGGCGATTATGTTAACACTTGCACTATCATCATCCTTTATCCGTCCACTGCTGAACATAGATCTCCCTCAATGAACGCCAAGACGACCGATCCCTTGCCACTCGCATCCAACACGGACCGGCCTCTGCACTATGGTTAGCAATAATTACAGCAACACTTGACATACACAGATTGATGATCATTATTTTTAAAGTATTTGTTACTCCTTTGTGAAAACTCTGTATTCAAATGTTACAATCAGAACACTACAATTAAATTTATCTGTATTGGTAATATTGATCGACCAAAGAAGACATACATGGCTGAACTCCTGTCCGAGGCTGCTTTCATCTGCTCTTCAATTTTCCTCTCCTCCATAATGACCATCTGTTTCTGTTTTTCCTTCCACGCTTCCCTCGCCTTCTGAAACGTCACCATCTCTCGACGTAACGCCTCAGTCTGCTCTTCCTTAAGCTTTAGTTCTCTGAAACACCAATGTTATAATTATTTTATACCAGTTGGAATTTTGTGCTTAATTGAATTCTTAAATCCATCCTAGCCCAGGCAACTCATCCATGCTGTCTACTCTGGAGTGAGAGGGAAACTCCGGTGCCAATAGTTACAACACATGTCTGGTCCTCTTTTCTAAATAAAAAAAAACTTCGAGCCACATGTGATCATGTCCCTATACAGCTATAAGTTCACTGGACTATTTTATAGCACTAGGCATGTATAGTATAAGAGATATTTGTAAACAGTCTTTCTCTTCTTTCACCTTCAATCATTCAATGCTGGATTTTAAAAGAAAAAATAACCTATGCAGACAGTTTGTGAGATGCAATATAATATAATATAGGTTCACCTATTAGTTCATTAGTTCCCCGTTATCACAAAATGTTTGACATAATAAACTCATTATTATTGATCCTTTTTGGTTTATATACAATGGATAATAGACTGGACAAGTTTCAATGACAGAGAATTTATTTCCTAATGTAAAAAATAAATAGTGATCCAACTCTGAAAAATAAGGATTTTTTTAAATTATAATGGGCCATTGATAAATTTCAAAGTAATACCTTTGATCCTCATCAGCCATGGTTCTAACGATATCATCAAGCATTTTCTTCTCAATCAAAGTGTCCTCATACTCGCAATGCTTCTGTTGTTGTCTATTCACCAGTTGTTGTTGTAGCTCCAGGCTATACTGTCTACACCTTTCCATTTTCCTCTTGTCCTCCTCATCTTTTGATTCCTTATCATCATATAGTGCGTGGTTGAGAACTCTGTTCGCGTTTGCTTCTTCTGTCTAAAATTAGAAAAGTGGATATAAAATTAGAAAAGTATTTTAAGAAATATGACTAATGAATACATATTTGTCCTGAAACCTACAAGATATAGATGAAGCCTTAGTCCAAGAAGAACATGATACAGGATAAGCTAGAAGCATTATATTTTTATAACTGTTTTCATGTGACGGCGACCACTGTTGACCAGTTTCCACAACAATTAGTTATTCCCCAATAACCAATGCGGTCACAAGTGGGCGGTGCTTAGAACAGCCCCGCCCACTCGTGACCGCATTGGTTATTGGAGGTTACGCCAAACTGCGGCACATCCGAGATGTCCTATGATGACAAATCCCCATTACAATAACTGTATAATATGTCAATGTGTTATGCGCTTATAACATTACTTACCTAATATTCTTCCTGTGCAGCAATGAAACATGTTTCCAAGTATTTAGTTAAACAATAAAAGATTATACAATTTTTTATGAATTGTTGATGCTAAGGATTTAAAACTCACAAATATTTTATACAAGCAAACAAGTATATAATATAATTTGAAAAGGAGTTTATTTTATTAACATAAGCTGACCTAGACTGAATTATATCCATGTACATATTCTAAGAGCCAGTGTGGTATGGTGCTACACCACAAGTCATTTTTCCGCAGCACATTTTAAGGCATCAAACAAACTTAATTTAAAAGTTAACATTTTCAGGCCTATGAATTACAATAGACTACTTTTGTAAGTTGCCCTTTTTTTGTAATAAACTACTTTCTAAACTTAAATGCAACATTATATGTTAAAATTACTTTTTCCTGAAGCCTCTTATATTCATTGTGAAGAATCTGCTGTTGCAAATCTCTGCGTACATATCCCGCCTGCAACTTCCTTATCAACTCTCTGAGTTGTGGATCTCTTTCTCTCAAATAATGTCGACGCAATAGCTCGTTTGCTTCCTCTCTAGTATTTTTGGCTATTTCTACACCTAGAGCTGTTTCTTTCTGGGCTTTAGCATTGACAATTGATGCATGATCCGTCCTCTGTAAAAGTATGTCATGTCAGCATTATTGTTATTACTACTAAGTTCTACAAGACTGGTTTGGACTGCTTAGTATACTAAACAGTACTTAGTACTGCCTAGTATACTTGAATAGTATCAATCCTTATATGTCCCACTGCTGGGCACGGGTCTCCTCCTCGAAATCAGGCAAGGAGGGTTATATAGTTGAGGATACTATACTTGAATAGTTTACTCATTATTCCTTATATCTATGAGAAATGGTGTTATATGTAATGGTCCTTATATCTATGAGAAATAGTGACGTTATTATAATATATCTTTATTTCATCAAGCTAATGAAGCAACTTAAGGTGGGGCTATAGAATAGTGGTGACATTTATTAACAATTTTGGTTCTATGAATATAATTATGATGATGATCCCCTCCCTTCCCCCCCCCCCCCCATAGCCCCACTTCCTGTTACCACTATTTTATATAAATCCCCAACATAATTCTAGTACTTTAGTATTCCACAATTTTATCTAACAAAGCAGTCCTTGCCAGTGGCCAAATAATTAATATAAGTTTTGTACCTCTTGAAATGCTTTTTCCATTTCGGTCTCTTTTTGAATGAGTGCCAGACATCGTCCCATTCTGCCATCCTCCATTCGGTTGTTTAGCCATTGTATATCTAAAGCTCGTTGGTATGTTTCCAGTTCTTTCTTCCGAGCATCAACAATAGCATTTTTTTGAAACTCAGTTTTTGGTTCCTGTAATTATATAGATAATTTGTTTTATATGACATACATGATAACAACATAAATTAACTTATACGTAACATTTACCATAATATCGTAATAAATCGAAGTACATAAAATGTTTATTACAAAATATTTATAAGTAGATTACAAGTCAATTGTGAGTAAAATTGTTTTGATTATTAATTAAGTACACAACGGAGACAGAAGCATTCATAATTCAAAATTTTAAAATGTTTGAGATTGTTTTGTTTATTATTAGTAAACAAAAAATTATAAAATATGACTTGTGTTGTGAGATGTCAAAATTTGGTGTGACAAGTGACAACTGACAACTACTGACATCTGTGACCTTTGCAATTTGCATGGACCATAAAGCAACGCGGGGTCGTCATTGGCAAAAAGTAAACGCTATTGCCAAAAGAGGAAAAAAAAAAAAAAAAAAAAAAAAAGCAACGCGGACCTCCAGGAAGGAGGTCACACACATTAGTGGCTTGCCGCAATCTCCAAACCTTCACAAGTCACAAGCAGGTGGACGCATCGTGAGCGCTTGCGGCAAATTCTCTATTATTCCCTTTGGTTTGTGCACAATACCGACACTCATCGGATCGGCCACAAACCCTTTCAAGACCAAGACAAACTCATTATCCACACGTTTGAATTTGTGAGGGCTTGCTGAAGCTTGGCAAGCGTGCGGTTCCGGCTTTAACAAGATTTAGATTTAGATTCAGCGCCATCTCTTGTCTATACTTTGAACACGACGACTGTCAACTGTCAAGTGTCAACAGTAGTATTTGTAATAAAAAAAAATCTGAAACACAATCTGTCTAAAGCCGCTTTAGCGTTTGCTTGTCACGTCGGTGTGCACCTGGATTTTGACCGATTTTGACGTGTGAATTGTGGCAGTAAATTGCAACATAGTAGTTGCATTAAAAGTGATTTAAAATATTATAGACAACCTGTTATGAAATTGTGATAAAATGGCAGAAAGTAAAGGTGCGTTGATTGCGAAAACAGTGCAAAAACATGCAGGACGGGCGAAGGAAAAGGTATTTATACACTTATATTTAAACCCTTTTGAGCGTTCTAGGATAGAAAAAAAGAATGATCTACACGTTTAAACATGATTGATTATCAATTATTTAATACGAAGATCTCTCCGGCACTATAATCAGAGGAATTCTCTGTTTACCTGTTGCGTCCAAATCCCAGGAGATTCCTCACAATTTGCACTTTTGTTTACTTTCTCAGCTGATGCCTAGGGACGTTGTATTATAGTAGTAATAATATATTCTAATGTATATGGTATATAGCAAGGTAAGTCGCCTACTAACTAAATATGGGTGGCAAAAAACTTATTACACTGGTTCAGATAAAATTAAAACATTTACATATTTATAAATTTCAATGTACACACATCAAATGTGTCACACTTTTTTTCGCCTTACAACTGTAGGAAAGTGTTCCCAATTTTATAAATAACACAGCAACAGTTGACGATGAACTGAGACAAATATATCTGCTATTCCGTTCTACAGATATTTAAATCTTGCAATTATTATATAATGAGTAATAATATAGATGATTAATTGTAAAACTACAATTTGAGAGTAGAGTGTTATATTTTTTTAAATAAAATTAAGTTTACAGTCTTACACATAAAGAAAATAAAATAAAACCCATATTCAAACTGAATGAAGAGGTTGTGAATTTTATTTATAAACATTAAAAAGTAATATTTTAAGAAAATAAACTATGCTACTATTCCTTTAAAATGAATTAAATTTGGATGTTTTCTATAGTCCGTGACTCATTAAATTGTACATTTATCTTATCTTATGCTCTTTATATGCACAGTGTGGTTTATAATAGGATGTTGACCCGATCTGGCAGCTGGCCCATTCAAATACTTATATATTATATGTGTTATATATTTTGAGCCACTCATTACATGTCTAATGTAAGTGTGAATGTGTGACTTCATTTCAATTTATTTGGTTTAATATATTGACAAACTTTTGATATTATAAAATTCAGAAAGTATATTGTAATATCTTAATGAGTATTCATGTAATAAAACTAAATATTCCGTTTTTAGATAGCACTCATCTCCAAAACTACTAGTCAGATTTGAAAAGTTACTTTACACAAAATATAATATACCTAGTAGGAGTAATTAATAATAATAATATGTTGGGACAACTCACACACGGCCATCTGATCCCAAACTAAGCAAAGCCTGTTCTTATGATAACCAGACAACTGATACATTACTTATATATTTCTAAAATATACATATTATAGATAAATTACGCCCAGACACAGAACAAATGATCATGCTCATCACACAAACATTTGTCCTGGGTGGGAATTATAGTTATTATGGCAAGGGATCGGCCATCTTGGCATTAATTGAAATACACCTATGTTTAGCAGAGAGTGATGATGATAATAGGTATTATGGTGGATAGTTTATTTATTTAATTTTGAGTTTGGTTTAATCCTAGAGGGGAGCTAGTTTTTGCAATGCACACCATTGCATGATGGGATATGCTCATACAATGAGCACATGGATATGGGTAAAGTATACATTCCGAGCATTCTTATATATAATTATCATACATGATCAAACCTGCACTTGAAAACTGTAGTCCGTGAGATGTAAGCATATTAAATGGTAATATTTGAAAGAAAAAACAGTAATGTGAAAAAAATAATTTCCATAATTTAATATCTAGGGTGTAATGTAAGCTGATTGAATGTAAATAATAAAATTCAAAACACAGCAAAATAAAATCTTAGAAGTTAAAACAGCTTTCTGTTTTGAGGTACAAGCCACTACATGCCCGATTTTTTTACCTACTTACTATATTAATATCATCAGCATATTATGTATTTTTGATTTCTAGGATAAGGCTATTGTGCGAATGCACATAAAAGATAATTTTGATTTTATATTTCACATGCTTTACAATGGCACATGACTACAAGCAAATAAAATTAAAAAGGGCCAAAAAATTATAGCTTTATGGCAACACTCCAATGTGAGTAAATGGCTGTCAATCAAAGTTAATTAATTGGCTTTATTCATTAAATTAATTATTTCATCGACAGAAATGTAATGGATTGCTGAGAATCATGATTTAAAATAGTAAATGGCGCATTACGTGTTTGAAGCGTGTTTCGTCTGCTTTTAGTTTGGCATATTTTGTGTTTTTTATCGCACTACACACTAGCGAAACGAGCTTAATATGACTAGCTACAGCTAAATATTAAAGCAGTAAACAAATCCGGGCAGCTCATTTATACGCCTATCCTGATCTTGGAAAGTTAGATGAGCAAACTCTGTGTTGGCACGTCCGAGGTAATAACAGCGCATGTTGGGATAGCCACCAGTATTATAATAGCCCTTTACTGAATCAGACTTCTTGATTATTATCTTTTAATACTTACTTATTAACTAAATGATCACATTTTTACAATAATCAAGGCATATTAGATAGTCCCGCGTAAAAGAGTTTCTAGTCAAAGATGACCGTTTATTATCTTGTGACTAACACCTACCGGTTTTTGTCTATGTGCACAAACATGAAAAAACATCTTACCATGGAAGTGTTGTGTCCAAGCCGGACAATAGACGTCCAATTGGCTATTATAGACGGGTGCGCCCGTTATGTGTATAAAAACGCCGTGAAAACCGTTCACTCCGATTCAGTTATTTAACACAATTCAAACACGGGTTCATTTTTTCAGGACTTTTCCCCAGACAACATAGGAATTAGCGATACTTTTATGAGATATCTACGTGAAAGAAAATAGTTTATAATTTACAATTGTGTATTAAAAGGCCTATTCGTGAATCTATAATAGTCCGTTCAACGTTTTTACATGGCTTTATCTATCACAGCATTTCGTCCTGGTTGTTTAAAACAAGGCGATCGTCTTTTTATTTATTTCAAGTTAATAAATATGAAGAAATACGATAAAATTTCCACGTCTATTGTTTTCTTATGTTTACGCGAATTTCACTCATTATAATGAAACAACTTTTACGGATTTTATCGCAGTTTATTTAGTCCTACCGTGACCATGGTTGCTGTAGAGTATCCGAAACGTCGGGCTCTTAAAAAAATTAAATAAACCGCGATAAAATCTGTAAAAGTTGCTTCATTATAAAAAAATCCACGTCGTCCCATTTAAAACACATAATTTGTAGAAGGTCAAGTAGTATTTAAAAATAATGCTTCTCTATTTCAAAATATTGGTATAGGTCTTTTTAACCATGCTTTTGATTTACATTTGATTGTCAATCCTTAATCAACGCGGCAAAGGCCAAAGATATCCAATATATTATCCTGTCATCATTACAAATACAAAATACATAATAATAATATGAAATGACTCACTCTATGCCGGTATTCTGCGGACTCTTGAAGGTGTCAAAGATTCGGGCCAGATAAGACAATATTCGTCTGTGATTGACAATATATATTAAAACATTATAATAAGTCTGTTTTTTCATATCTACGCATCGTGACAAACACGAAGTGTCATAAAAAGTTTTATTTTAGCTTCGATAGTTTCAGTGTTATTATTTGTTACAAATAAAATTCATTTTACTATAGTGTTTACCTATTGTGAGATTGTAAAGAAATAAATATAAGTAAGAATCTCCATTATTTATCCAACTCTTTTATATATTAATCAAACTCTAGAGTGCACCACCCTAACTATATCGAGGAGGTCAAATATGTATTGGAGCTCCTTCCTACATGAGGGTTTTGGATCTGCAGGCAACGAGATCATCAAGACAGGCTATGCCCGCTGAAGGCTAGACCGCGTCAGGAGAGACTGCTCGGCCGCCCCTCGGTCCCCGTGACATCGTGCCTGTTCTGAACAGACTTCCATTCTGACCCGAACGTGTTACTGGAGGCGCATTAAGTAGCGCCTCTTATGTGCCTGTTCGTCGCCCGCCTGGGACGTTACCGCCTCGGAGAAGGAGATCATTGTTTTACAGGACTCTTCATCATCAAATATCGCGGTATCATTGATTGAGCGACGATGGTCCAATGAGTATATTTTCGGGATCTTGAGTCCGGGTTCGATCCTGACCCCTTGTCTTGAAATGGATTTTTGTAAATTTCTAAGTGCACCCTAAGCACGAGACCTTCGTCCAGAAAAGATCGCGAGAGAATCTGCATGCCTGATGAGATTAAAATCTTTGAAGGTGTGTGAAGTTCACCAACCCGCATTGGGCCAGCGCATCGGTGAACTATGACCCGATACCGTCCTGTACAGCAGTAGGACATAATATATGTTTTGATACTTTACTTTTTATGTTAACCCAAAGATGTATTTTTTTTAACTACAACTATAAATCGCCAGTGATCTAAGGTTTTACGTGTGTCATACTGTGACCATTATAACCGGTTCTTGTGTTATTATACATCCCGGCCCACGTGCCGAGTAGAAATCGATACGGATCTGAGTATAACATTAATTCGTATAAAAAATACAACATTTTATACAGAAGAAATGTTAGCTTAAGTAGTGTTGTTAATTAAAAGGAGCATTATTAGATGGAAATAAGTAATGACTTTGGTGAATGTGGAAGAAACCTAACTATGTAACTCGTAAATTGTGCGCCTGAGAGTAAGGTAGCGTTTCCACCGGAGATGAGCTAAGCTGCGTTGCGAGGAATGTGTTTTTTGTGTTTTGTGAACCAATAGAGACGACGCGCTGAACGTGGTCAGGCAAACGAAGCGTTTCTATTGGTTCCTAAAAACACATTCCTCGCAACCCAGCTTAACTCATCTCCGGTGGAAACGCAGCCTAATGCGTGCATGCATGCGTGCATAGGGAATCATACCATAATTTTACCTGTCGCGACATCTCTAGAATTCTAATTTTCCTAACAATGGTGTTTGATAAAGAAATGATAATGATCACTAGTTGAATACACTGAGTGCGTCTGCTCAGGCAGGAATGTACAGTCGTCGACAATATTATTTACGCAGTCAACGATATCAAAATGCTCTTATAGTTTTAAGTCTTAAAAACATATAAAATATGTTACATTTACCTTACACGTTTCAAGTTTAGTTGAAAACGTTTCTAGGTAACTCAATACGATGATACCGTTTGACAAGTTTAGAATGTGCACATAATATTTTTGTGCGTGAGTGTACCGTCTAACTGTCAAGTCATGGGAATGCGTCTCTAGGCTTCTTTTTACTTACGCTGGCATAGAAACATTCGTACAATGAGCTATTAATGTCATTAAACATTAGTATAGCTTGTCTGGATCTTGTTTAAGTGATGCTTATGATATTTAAAGCTAAGGACAGATGCCATCGGTTGGGCTCTGGCGACACAGTACATTTGATGCGGATTGTGGACACAGAAGTAAACCAAAATATCTGGTGTAGTGTGTATATATTTATTACTGCTGGGTGAGATACGCTATCAGCGCCCGTCGCATGGGTACCACAATCTTCCGTAAAACAGATTAGCTGTTAAAAAAGTAAGTAGGTAGAGACGGGTAGTGTAATGACAGGTAATAAGGCTTACCATCTGACATCTTAGGGTAGGCAACTGTCCAAGGTGAACTGGTTCATAGGCGACGTTTAGCACTAAACAGGCAATAATAAAAGTAAGTGCTTAAAAAATCATAGCAGATAGATTAAGGGCCTGTTTCACTATCTCAAGTTAAAGTTGAATGTTACTTAAAATGTTTAATATTTTTCAAGGTTTTGCGTTTACCAGACGCCCGGAGACACATTCCTCTTTAAATAATTGACTGTGATCTAGCTATTTGCCGTATTATGTAGATGAAGTATAAACTCGATTTAAGCTATCCTGTTTACATTATATTATCAAAGTTAATAAACAAAGAACAAAACAACAAAACTAAAAAACTAAAAAAAAATTGTAGTAGAAAAAATCTATGAAGCAACAACACTCTTAGTGGGCCGTTGTAAACACTTCAGACATCTTAAAAATTATACATGTACTTGTAAAACAGAACAGGCAGTGATAGCTTAAAATGCACGTGTTAAAATTTGACGAAAGATTTCGGTGCGATCTCCAAACTGTGCACCTTTCACGCAAGTCAACAATACTCCGGTTATCGGGGCCGTAGAAAGTGATCCGGCCTGAAATGACCGTACGTGGATTTGCATTATGAATAAAGAGTTAAATGTAAACCTTGGCAAGCGGAACTACTGTACAATGCGACGGTCTACTATGTATTCATACGTACGCTTCGACCGCATCACTGGACAAGATATCTTGGTTCGTTCCAATCGGATACCATATCATTATCATCTTCGTAACCATTATTATTCTAATTTATTTGGAATCGTCTTTTTATCTCTTCTGTCTCCACTCTGGCCTCATGCTCGTTAGTTCACGCGTCACTTCACACAGGAGTGATAGGAACCTCTCCTTATCCCGTCCAGACATCTTTGGTCTTCCCCTCTCCCAATACCCTTCCACCCGCATGTCTATTATAGCGGATACCATATCTATAGAATAATTATAAGTTTAACATAATTTATTTCGGCTTATTAAGATTTTTATATGCCCAAGTTTTTTGGATAATTTACAGCAACCGTGGCCACAGGAGGACACAGTCCTCTTACGAAAAAAAGGAATTAAATCCGTGAAAAGTTGTTGCATTATAATGAGTGAAAATCGCGTAGTCTCTGCTTTTTGCTACTTTTTCTTGCCAAATATTGCATGTATAAAAGAAGGCTAGGGCGCAAAAACCTTTTTAATATATGTATTTGGAAAGTTATAACTTAGAAGGAACACATTTTCAACTTTCGGAAACTATACTATTGTAAAAAAACTTTTAGTCGTAAAATATGTTTCATTTACAGTATTTTCTTCTCTTTTCATTATATTATACGTATAACCTTTCCCGTACCTTGTGATAGAACAATATTGTTCTAGAATAAACAATTCTCAAAGTCATTGCAAACTGACAAATTCCGACTGAGTGCTGAGTTAGACGTTTAATAGCTGGAGATTGCTCCAACTCCTTGATCCTCAATTACTCCTCGGGTATACCTCCCTCGGCCATACGTAATATTTATGGAGACTTCTCTATCTGTCTGTCTGTCTAGTGAACTTATACGTTGATAATGCCGAAATATCGAGCTTTTAAACTGAGGAACATGTTAATTAAACCATAAAAATACAATTTTAGTAGTATACAATTTATCTAAATCTTAGAAACCCCGCCCTAATGTTGTCCGCGCTGTTCCAATATCGATAAGCTTATTGTATTTTCAAACAATGTCGTAACAGATTCTCTGTGCTCGTTCTATTTCTACGCGGCAGGTGTACAAAGTGATAGTGATTCGGCTGTTGACCCAACTCTGTCATTTAATAACAATTAATTAGAACTATTTACAATCCGATAATAAATGTGTTACGGTAAAATACTTCGAAGTCTGAATAAACGACTATATTATCATCGTTATGATGAAGAGCATATTGTGGTGAACTGTCGGAAGTAGGCCCCTATCCATCTAATTGGACCATGCTTGCTTTAAAGTATCATGACATGTAAAAATCATAATGAACCGCGCTAAAATGCTTAAATATTCTCTAAGTTATAATATTATGTCAATACTGTAACATATGTAACATATCTTGTTCATAAATGTTAATAACCACATCTTAATATAAGTTAGTTAATATTGAAAACAGCTTCGCTCATACATAATAATAAGTAGGACGATATAATGCTATTTTAAAGTACAACATTATCCCGTATGATTCAGTATCTTCTGAATCATACAGTCTGATGTGCTTTATAAGATATCTGAAATACAGTAAATGGTATTATTAAAACGCAATTACAAGTTTAATGCGCGCTTGGCAGTATAGCTCTGTTCATCTCGATCTAACTTTAAAGGACACGTATTATTCTTAGTGCTAATAAAATGCACGCTGACACGCGGAAAGGATATTAGACAGGCTTTCATATAACAGGTGACATGGCTTGTGTGGGCGGTGGCCTTCTGATCCCACGTTGGCCCCTACGTGTGGGCACCACCCACGTGGCAGGCTCTGGCAGGTATTGGCACTTTCATTAAGCAACTTCATATTTTTGGAAGTTTATTACGATTGTTTCAGAGTTGAAGTTCAAAGGTTTGAATGTTTAATGTCCAGTTAAACCGTGTAGGCCTAATGACGTGTTTTAACTAATATGGTTGGAGGTTTTAGATTTCTCTTTTACCTGTTACTTCTATGGAATTTGAAATAAACACTCCGCGTGATGGTTTAATGAGAATCAATGTGTAGGCGTGTCACAGTATATTATGTGCGAAAGTTTTTTGTTACTACAACCGTAAGTGGCTCTATTTTACAATCATTGAGAAAATTTAAAATATATTTCCAAATATTATATTTTTGTCAAAAAACTTAAAGCTTTGTTGTGTTTCGGAGAGAAGAGCAATACAGACAGTGTAATTACCACTTGACGTCTTATGTTTCAGGATAGGAAACACATAATTAATTTGCCTGGATTAATAGATACTGGATTATATTCACAGACGGCATGTACCATTTACCATCAGGTGGTCTGTCTGCCGGGTCACCTACCCAACTTACATAAAAAAAACGGTACTATTGATCTCCTGTATCAATATATTTGGTAGTTACCTCTGTCGATCCTGGCTACTGAAGTAGGCACATTAACGGTGAGCCTATCTCGTATTAATTCAAATATTCAGGTCATTGATTCTCGGAATCTTCGTTACTAAATCAAATTGTAAATTATAAATACTTAGACTAACCGCAGGCTTGCAACATTCAGACCTGGCCCATGATCAACATGAGGTTGAATATTTCCTGTCATGCTGGAAGGTACCTTTCATTTGATGGACATAAAAAAATATTACTTACCTAGTTTATTTTAAACTATTTGATCAATGATATCAGCCACAATAAAACATGTCTTGAACGCCGGGTAATGCACTGATCATCCCGCTGGGGAGTGGGTCTCCCCAGGCGGGCATGTGGGACTCGCTGCGCCCGAAAGATGGTAAGTAGATGTAGCTCTACCCAGTAAAACCCGGCGAGTGCCACCAATGCCGCCTTTGGTGAGGTGCCTCGGATCTGCTAGCCACAGGGCACCTCGACGGCTAGTCAGACCCTCAGGGGACCGACGCCACCTCCACAGAGGAGTTGTCCCTCACCACAGAAAAACCACTCCCCTCTTCTTATAAGAGGGATAAAAAGAGACCCCTCGACTCAATTCGCTTCGCCTAAGGTGCTGCAACACCCTAGGCTACTGAGCCCCACCGCCACGACAAAGCTTGAACCATTGTTGGGTCCTAAACGTACCTAGCTGCCTACCTTATTGAATGCACAGAATCGACTCGAGATCAAAAACAACATCAGACTTTTTGATGTCGGATAATTAATACACTGGTAAATAGTATTGATCTTTTAGTAAATTTTTGTGTTTAATAGCAATGTTCAATCACTAACTGCGGATGCTTTAGTGCGTGGTGGATAAATTTAGCAATAAAAATATCTTCGATTTCATACAACCTACGTCACATCCTACTGCCAGTGCCAAATAGTACAATGAATGACATGCATAGCTGACTGCGTACGCGACTTGCAGTTCTATTGCTAACGACGAAGATCTAGATATCTCTGAACATGTCTAACTGTGATAGCATTATCAATATAACATACAATAGAATTTAGAATATTTTATGCGTTCGAATTATAAATGGCATGATAGAATGAGGTGACGACAAGTTAGGTGCTTGGAGAGAGAACGAAAGACAGAGGAAGGTATTAAAACTATATATAACAGGATAACAAAGCATTTCTTGCATTGCACGACTAATATATGGAATCAGATGCTATCCACAATATTTCATAAGACTTAAGGACCCTCGGGGGAAGATCATACTCATATTGAAAGGTCGGCAACGAACCTGCTGATGTGTGTATGTGTCTTGGGATGTCATATATCTCTAACCATCATGTGATTCAACCGTCCTTTTGCCCCTCTTCTATATAAAAAGTAAAAGCTATTGTTTTAGTTCGATATTACGGAAATGTCACGAGACTATAAAGCAAAACACTATAAAAGGAACCCGCAAGAAAAAACGAGCTCTCTCTTGAAGTAATTGTAATAATAAAAATAAACATATTAAATTTAAATCTTGTGGAGAATATCATCTCTCCTCCATGCCTCAAAAACACCTTAAGCCGTGGGTCCCGGCTGTCATTCGTGGACCTTTGACAGTCGTTACGGGTCGTCAGAAGCCCGAAAGGCTGACAACCAGTCTTACCACGGGATACCGTATCACCCAGTTACTGGGTAGTGGAGGTCAGATAGGCATTCCCTCGATTTAAAATACTAGTATTTAGCTGAATCCAGTTAGACTGGAAGCCGACCTCAAAATGTAGTCGGAAAAATGCTAGGCAGATGATGATGAAAAGGAATTTCTTGTCACGTTAGCGAAATAAGACAGCAAAGATCTCCAAACGGGTTTAGGTATATTTTTTAGACCATTTCAGGGTTAAGTATATTATTTAGTTTGGACGATCACAAGTGAATCGTGGAATGTTTTGTTGGCTCTCTGTCAAAATAATAATGTGCCGATTTTACTTCTAAGTTCGCTGAATGTATCCAATAGAGAGTTCACACGTCGGCTCTGATCACTGAACTGTAAAGAATATAAATAATACTTGCCTTGATGTACTGACCTCCAGGAGCAGCAGACAACTTTACAGTGCGCATTTCTTAGATATACTGAATACATTATGATCATCATTATTATTACTATCATCCACCCATCATATTTTAGAGGTTCAGTAGAAGTTCTGGTCATAATTGATGATTTAATCATCAACATATTATCTCTCTCTCTCTCTCAGCCCTCCTATCACGTTAAAATCATCAGCTACTGCCTCTGACTCCGGGGTCCGCTTTCCCCCTTTTTTTAAACCACTTTGCACGGTCTTCGCATCGTATATTATTGGACCCTTGACACACATGTCTTTCCTGACGGTATAAACATTTTTTTGATCTATGTCTTCGGCAAGAGTCCGGCGGAGACGGCACTGCTAGGCAATTGTTTCCTTAGTCGGTTTCCGTAAAGTATCAACCCTTATATGTCCCACTGCTGGGCACGGGTCTGCTTCCTCGAAATAAGGCGAGGAGGGTAATGGGCCAATAGTCCACCGCGCTGGCCCCGTGCGGGTTGGTGAACTTCACATACCTTCAAAGACTTTCAATCTCATCAGGCATGCAGGTTTCCTCACGATGTTTTCCTTCACCGGTTTGTAGTGTTCCTTCTACCTGTTTCCGTAAAGCATATTCGAAATCTACACACTATTTTTGTTGCTTGCTTGCCTTGCTTTTGTGGCTTTTCCTGCGTTACTGTCAACATAAACGCTTTTCAGTTTTAATAAAGAAAAATGTAATAAAATAGCACCATACTGTACATACATAATTAGGCTTGTTCACCTGTGGGCTGTAGATGAAGTGTACTGAGTGTACCCCTGTAAGATAAACTGTAATACACCTGACTATTCTAGTTTTCGTTCTGCAGCACTAAAGTTTCATCTGAACCTTGTTACTTTTTGTTATCTTATTTCATACTTCATATTAGCGGTGTTAGCTAATTGCGGTAATTTATATCGTAGTATCTCACGTGCTAACTGGCAGTTAATAAGATTATCTCGAGTATGGCTCTCAGAGCGTGAGTAGCTCTTGCCAAGATACCGGGAGATTTAAAGACTTCCCTACTGTCCGAAAGTCTTTACTTGTTTTTGACTGATGTTTGAAAGACAGGAAGATTTAACTTTTTCCGTTGAATTTTCCATTTTATAACGCCTAGTAAATGTGTTGCTTGGTTAATATTATATAATAAATAATTAGTTAAACAAAATTGTGGAGTACAAGACTTTGAATCTTCTAAACCCAAGTTCCTCCCCTGCTCAAAACCCTCTTCAAAAAAGTGTTTAAAATCCAACAAGAATCATGAGAAAATTTATATTTTGTGGGTCATATTATAATTTAAGGGAGTTTGTAATTAATCCGCTTGACGGTGGAATTTCGTTCTATTGAGGCATCTTAAATAAAGCGTAGGAGTTTAAACGATAAATTCATATGTTTCGTGTTATAATATCGTTTGCGTGTTAGCTGTTACAAGATATTCTTTACATAACTAACATAATAATTTGTACCGTTTTGTAATATATGTTGATGAAATATAAGTCATTTAACCAAATGTCTAAATATGGCTAAAATAGCTTAAACTAATTTCACAATATAAAAGTGGTATGTTTCTTTTGCTTGACGGTTTAGAAGGCATAGCAAAAAATTACAATAATTAGTTTTTCGCAAAACTTTACTTGTTATGTTATTTCGTAACTTTTAAATTGAAATCTTTATTTCATAATTATTAAATTGCTTTTAAAACATATCACTGCTAAGCAGCAGTAAAAGTTTACCACCAAGCGATATAAACCTACTAATATTAAAAAACCAAGTGTGTGAGGTTGTAGGGGGATCTCCGGATCTACAGTTTTTTTTACCAGTTAGAGTCTACGTTATGTGAGTGACATAGGCTATAGGTTATCCTCTTATTTCCAATGAGAAGTCCGCGGGAAGAACAATCAATATTCTATTTCTAAGATATGTCAATCCGTATCTAAATCAATGACTGTTCTAAAATTAAACAAGAAACATCGACAAACGAGCATTTGTCTCATAGCGGGATGTACCAGCCACCAGCCACGATAAGGACTATCGCGCTTGCTCTGACGTCATCACGTGGTGCTGGTGTGGAAGCGGTCTGCGGATCGCCGCGCTAAATTCCGAACGATAGCGGACAAACATGTTTTTGCGTCCACGCACTTTCTTCTCCTATACTTTCTCGCCGGCCTTGTCTCAAGTGTTTGCACTTGATTCGAGAAAATTCTTACGTCTTCCTATTTCAAACGGATCTTAGCTGCGAGCTTTGTTAAATATAACCTTAAATGTATTTTATTAAGCATTAACATTTTTAAGATAGAATTATAATCTACTAGCTGTTGCCCGCGGCTTCGCCCGCGTTAGCAAAAAAAATCCCTTTTTAATAAAAAAATATCCTATGTTACTTCTAGTGCCTCCCAGAATATGTGTACAAAGTTTCATGATGATTCGTCGAGTAGTTTTTGCGAGAAAGCGTAACAAACATCCACGCTTTCACATTTATAATAATATTAGGGATTTATATTTACAAAGAAGACCGATTGTTGAGAAAGTTTATAAACTTCATGTTAATAGCAATTTGAATCCGATAGATATAGCCAGTATGAAAAAAATATGTTAGTATGAAAGTAGGTAGGTACTTGTGTTTCAGTTTTAAGAATTATAGATTTAGATTATAAGGTCATACGAATAAGTTTTTTTATGAAATAAATATGCATATATTCCTATTATAATCTGGTTAATATAAACATAGGAAAAAAAATGTTTATGTATGTCTGCCACTTACGCTAAATTATGCGTTAATTCTTCTTTCTTTATTCAATCGCTGTATGAATATTCAATTTGATATGCTAATTATTTAAAAATATAGATTTAATTATTATTATTTTTTTCAGGTAAAATCCACCTACTGATTATTATTTTAACCAGTGTGCAGGTCAGTAGAATTTTAGTATCTTATCTTATGTAAGACTTGTTCTCTGTTTGTAAAACGTTATAGCAATGCAAACGCATTCTTTATGTTTAGTCTACAGACTCGGCCACAACCAACAGCGACATCTATCTTGTGCTACAAATATCTCTTGAATAGGACGAAGCTAACAAAGTATACCATCATATATTATAGTCGGCTCATTTGTGGATTCGTGTCTAACAAACAAACGGAATACAAAGACTAGCGGATCCCACATACGTTTTTAAATCCACTTGAACACATAAAAGTTTCTTCAAAATATGTCAAGCCGAATTCAGTGGACATACACGCACATAAGAAGTACATTATATATTAAGAATAAGACCGAATATAAACCCTTCGAAACCTATGCGCGCACGCATCTAGGTTACTTCTTGTGGTTAACCATATCGGGTGTGACTGTCAACAACCCAAGCTATAACGATTTGTAAATGATTTCACCACGTATGTTTATTTATGATCGGTGCTAAATTATTTTGTATTAGCACCAATGTTGCCAGCAGATTACAATCATCTAAAGATGATATAACGATGATTGCTAGCAAACTATTAAGGTATTATTTAATTGAAATGATGTTTATAATAATCTACTACGAGTAGTATCATTTGTTTTGTATTTTTCACTATATAATCATTTATTTTAATTCATTATCATTAGCCTTTGCCGAACGTAGGCCACCTTCAATGAACGCAAGGACGACCGATCAATTGCCACTTGCGTCAAATACATTTGAAGTTTACATTTATAAAAAGTCTATCTCAATAAATAGGCTATCAAATGCAAAAATATTTTTTATACATATTCTTACATTTAGTTTTGAATATAAGCGTGTTCAAACAAATAGCAAGAAGGGTATTGATAATTCATTGTAGAGTCGCTAGTATTGTCGCGAAATATTCTGATGTATGAATCTCTCTCCTTGTAAGATAGTAACAGAGCCCCGCGGTTTCACCCGCCTACTTCACATTCCCGTGGGAGTACGGGATAAATTATAGCCTATGTCACTGACAAATAACGTAGGCTTCTATTGGTAAAAGGATTTTTAAAATCGTTTCAGTTTCAGATGCAGGGATTACCCCCTAAAAACTTACAAACTTTACCGCTATATAATATTAGTATAGATATAATGTGACATACTCGTATACTAACAATAGCCTAAGATTGTGAGATAACTACAACACAGCCAGCATCGATTGTGATCGTACAGATATGTAAGTCACATGTTCTCTTCTTCTGATAAAATGTAACTGCGTGTAAAGAGTAAAAAAAATACAACTGTTCTTTATTAATTTTATTATGCTCAACTATTTTTATCTATCTATATAAATAAAAGCGAATGTGTATACATACATAACTCAGGTAATTCTATTCCTTCTGTTGATAATAATCGGGACAAGATTTGTACCTATAAAATAAAACCATCGTTATGGGCATTTTGGGTAAGAGAAGGACAACGTTTAAGGGGTCCAGATCGTAGTTATGTTGGTTTGATAGATAAACTGGCAGACCTGACACCTAATGGTAAGTGGTCAACGTCGCCCATCACCATAAACTAGTACACTGTCTGTCTCGTCCTCCTCTCCAATACACAGCAAAGCCATTTCATGGATGAAAGAAGCAAGATGGTGGTACTCATAAAGCCAGTGCGGCACAGCTCATCTGACCGGTTAAATTTGGAACGAAGAGTAGGACAGCATAATATTACTGGTATCAAGGTCATCATCATCAGCGTCACTTGCATGTCAAGATGGACTACATTTGAAATGATTCGTTAGAGTTTGTACGATATGGAGTGGACCAGGATAATTTAGGGTTAGGAAGCTCGCGTATCAATTCGTCCATTTCAACTGGTGTAACAAATATCACGAGTCCGTATCCTGCGTCATTTTCTACTGCATCCATTTCGAAAATCCATTTTACGCGTTGTGCCTTTGGTAACACTTAGTAATTTTGAAACTGTTTTAAAATCTTTTCTTTATGTGTCACGTGTCAAATAAAGAATCACAAGAATGTTGCAACAGCATTGTATGTTTAACTGCGTGTATTTAGTGTATAAATTCAAAATAATTGTTTTAGCATAGGAAACCCTAATCCCCCTACAAATAAATGCCGAATAAACGTGTTATAGTTAAACGCAGCTTAGGTTTTCTCTCTTTAATTTGACATATGATTGAAGGAGATAACATGACACTTTTATTTGTACAGAGGTAATTTTTTAGGCCTCTTGTTTCTTTAACTTTCTTTTTTAGTTTATTTGCAACATTTCTCACCGACCTTTTTTTTTACTTCACGTGTTTTGAGTGTAAAAGTGTTACAATTTGTCACGAATGATATATGTTGAATGTGTCTGTACTTATTGTTACGTATTTTGTACACGCTACCTAATATTGTTTCCAACCTTGCTTTTATCAGATAATGTGACATTACATGATGTATCTTCTGTATCTGATTTCATCTCAGATACTCTACGGACATCAATATTGGGATGATTTTTGCGTGAAATGGTCTAACCTTGTAGCGCTGGTTTAATGTTTACTTTGTGGTTTACAACGTTATATTTTACTCCGTTATTTTGATGAAAAATTACGTAAGTACGATTGCTGGAAGATCTTACGATCCTTATTTTTTTTAAATTTAGGACTAATGGCGGAATCCAGTCCTAACTTAGTATATCTACCTTATCTAGTTTATACCACCATTTTTTCATTCACAAAACTCTGTGGTAAATTTTCCGCGAATAAAAAAGGCATTATATTTTTTTTTTCATAAAAGGTATCGAATATGTACATATCATATTAAATAATAATTTCTACAAAAAAAGAAAACGACCAAAATAAACTTTATTATGTTAGAATTGAGAAACAACTTTCTAAATAAATTCACTTTCGATTGAACGAAAGTATGTAACTCGATATTTAAATTAACTCCGTGGTTACTCTTACTAACTGGCTTTATTATATTTGTTGTTGCGTTTTTGTTCATATTATGATTATTTGTTTTTTTTTTTTTTTTGAGAAACTAAAATGCTATTTCGGTTGACGATGAAGTTACGCGAAAAATTCCAGTCGACTGTTGCTACGTGTTAAAAGTAAAAACAACTTTCACGTTTAATATTTGTAGGATTTTTTTTCTCCATTACTTTCATCATCGTCACCATCAACATCATCATCATTATTTGTATTTGTTTCCCTCCACTGTCTCTTCTGATAAAATTTTCTCTAACTACGAACTAAATCATATAAATACTTCATATCGCCTTGGTCTAATCCATCTTCGTATTTACATATTTCTTAGTAAATATGCCGAGATACTTTTTTAACATTTCACGCATATCGTCTGGCACGCGTCTCAATCAAGCCAGCATAGCCAAGTGTTCTAGCCAAGAGAATCGATCTCGCATTGATCACGATACCGACTCGTGAGCGTTAGATAACAGTCCCGGGATCCAGTGTCGTATCAATTGATCTTCTCTCATTTGTATGTCCAGACCTGTCGATGGGTTCAGACTTTCAGAAATCATCAAAATATATTCCGGGGATAAAAACAAAGAATGATTTTAACATGATAAAAAAGAAGCCCAATTCTTAATCACCATGATGAAATTCTAAAATGTTGGCTGGAACTGGAGTGCTCGATATAGTAACATAAAAAAGTATGCTGTAAGATATTCATATCGTCATAGACACTGCTTGAATTTCCGTATCTATAACCTTAGAGCTAGTCTTTCTAAATTTATTATTGTTAAAAACATATTACCTTTAATACCATTTCCACTGTAAACATGCTAGAGGATATAGGTCAAAGTATTTCCCAATATTTTCGTAACACAAGGAAGTGCAGTTTGGAAATACACCGACCGTGTAAAACGTGGGTAAGTCTGTGGTTCGACAAACTATTTCCGTTAGTTAGACATTAACGTATTGTATATCGTACTATTGTATGATGATAATATTGTATCTGGTAGGTTAATTAGAAATAGTGAAAATAGTATAATATGTTTCGTCCATGTCAATCGTTGTGATATTATGTTGGAGGGACAGATAATCGATTTCAGCAGTGAACGGATGAAGGCTGATGGTGATAATGATGATGATGATACAGTACGTAAGATTAAGTATTCTGCACTCTCCTTTTATAACACCGATGAAATTTATATTTATAATACTACACAATATTATACTTGACTCAATGATATTGTTAAAAGGTTCTTTCTGCCTGCAAGTAGTACGAATCAAGGACTCGTGTCTCGTGTCTAAGAGTCATGCAGGAGTTTTGGATCATAGTAAAGACCAAGGCCTTATGTCAAAGATTGCGGCAGATTTGGATCATCCTAGAAAGTGACATCGACGGCTGGTCAATGGGTCGCTAATACATATATCATTCAACAGTATTATAAAATGCGTGCAGTACTAATTGTAATCAGTGTTCAAATCAATAGTGTCTCATATATCACGCCCGCCTGCTATCGAGCTATATGCTTCATTGTTCGTCGTCATACCACAACACCGAAACAGAAACAATACGATTAATGTTTTACGACCAGAACAGACTATGGCGCGTAAACAATAAACCTTACCACTTAAGTGACTATTATGGTAAATCGTCTTTAATATTGCAATTTAAAATACCAACAAAATCGGTTGTGTAGTTTTCAAGTTTATAGAGTTAAAGCAAATAGATTATAAATAACATACAATCGCTAAAGAAAAATTATAAAGTACTAGATGGTCCCCGTAAATTCATCTGCGCAAGGTTGGATTTTGAATAATTCATACAATATCCTTATAATTTACTATCAGCGTCCCGCAGTCCCACGAGTGTACATTACGTTCCCGTGGAAGTAGTCACTCATAAAGTCACTCACAAATAACGTAGCTTTGTATTGGTTTGAATTATCAAAATCGGTGCAGTAGATCCATATCCATCCTTATACAACCTCACAAGCTCAGAAACTTTACCCCCATATAATATTAGTATACCTAGACACTAGACAGCTCCTGTGTTATTCTGATGTATTTTTTAGCTTTATTTATCTAGTGCCATTAAAATTTATTTAGTAGTTTTTTTTGTGTAAGTGTAACAAAATATCAGTTAGAATATGCACGGTATTGGTTCGGTTTCAATTTGAAAATAGATGATAGATAAATCAACGATAGCTCTTAAGGAAGAACAATCAAGGGCTATCTTTAAGACAATTTTTTGCATCATCATAACTTCTTACATTGTACAAAGTATAACAAAATCATAGCACCATCAAGTTAACGAGACGTTTTGTAAGCATTGATCGTCAAAATACCCACCAGGCGCCTCAAATCCCATATTAATTTAAACTTGTAATCCAATGTTACTATTTTTGGATAGTCTCCAATTTTAAAATCAGATAGAGTCAATGGCCTGACCCACGCAGTCACCAAAACTGGAGACGATTATCAAATCCGAAGTCATAGTCTTATTGGAAGTATTTTAAAATGATTTTGTTGGAATGAAAAGATACTAATTTGCATAACTTTTGTTAAAATTAACAAAAGTCTCTTTTAATGATTTGAATTAATTTAGAATTAAATTAATTCAAATCATTAAAAGAGACCTGATTGCGTGTTCCAATAATATATATTATTAATTTTAAGGATTTTATCGCAGTTTATTAATATTTACTTTACCTACACTGCTGTAAAGTATCCAAAAGTTACTTTACACTAACCATAGTTACAAGAGAAATCATCAAAAATTATTGAAGATAATAATCAAATAATTTTCCACATCACAAGTAGACTCAACAATTTATATAGGCCTTTGCATAGAAAGAACCTTACGAGTTGACAATATGTAAGTGGATAATAATGATGTATGTTCATTATTAGTATGCGTTGTTGGTGGAAGATGTATCGTGTTACGTTTTCTGCATTGCAATGAATATAGTTGCCTTTTGTGGTCTAGGTCATATTTTATTCTAGCTTAATAGGGAATTCCGTTTTATTGAATTAACTAATATTTGTAATTTTTCTATATCGTGCATATTTTCTGTGATATACAATATTAAGGAAAATACCACGCTAATTTATAGCATCGTAATTTCCTTATTAAAACTTTGTAACATACTTACCACGTGTTTCATTTTTATTTCGCGTAGCTTAATATTCATTGTTTTCGTATTAGTAAGGTATTGTAAGAAGTAAAAGAAGGAACATCCCGTCGTATCACTAGGCTAATAGCCCGCTATGACGCTCTTCGTCCTTTCTTTCCTCCTCCAAATTCAATTTTTACTCTCGTATTTATATATTTAATAAATGGATGGTTACATAAGCAAAAGAGCTCTTGCTTAAATAAAAGTAAATGGTTCTAATATGACTATCACGAGTCGCTGACGAAAATGCAAGAGTAGTTAGTAGCTAGGTGATAATGGGTTACGAAAAGCACTAAAGAAGGCCTTGTTGATGTTACGCAATATGAAGAAACATTATTTGACAACGCTAATTTAGTATTTAACATAACAATTATATAGGAATTACTTGCAGACGTTCACTGCTGAACATAGGTCTCCCTTAACGAACGCCAAGAGGACCGATCCCTTGTCTTAGACAATTTGTCAAACATTCTCAACCGTGTCTATATGAACACAAAATATAATAACGATCGCGTATTACTTACAGTATCAGTACCATTGGCTTTTATTTATTTTAAGGAAACTGTGGCATTTATATTTTTTAAAAACATGCTTACAAATTTTAATAAATATTGACTTGATATTAAAATCATCCTTCCATTTGTTGACTCACAAAATACTCACAGCAATCGTGGTATCTAAACATTTGTAAATGTGACTTTAGAGTTTCATAGCTTTGAACAAATAGAGATGATATGATTCATAACGTGTTTCTTTGGTATATAATGAAAATCTTTAGAAAAAGCAACCTAACTAAAAGAAAATTCTCAGGGATTTACTACGAAGTGTATGCCCGTAACATAAAATGTTTCATTAAGCCTTAAGCTACCACCACAACCCTCCCTTTTTGTCGCTTTAGTAGAAGGGCCCTCAGTGATTTGGATGTAAGGCCTTCAAAGCCAAACTTTGCCAGTGGAGCTACCTCGGTGACATCGGATGGTCGCTCGTACCACAAGGTCGCATTAACCTTGCGTTTTGATAGTGTAATTGACGACAATGGCTGCAAAATCAGCCATCCGTCATACGGAAGCGTCGCGGTGACGTATCGAGTTCATCGTCAACTGGTTACGTAAGAAGCGGCGCAGACGCGGCTTATATCCGTCCGCTGTGCTGCAGACCTATTTCTGTCACCGCGCAATGACGACCTAAATACGACCGATTAAGATTTAGTATTGAAGAAAGTTTAAATGGAGTTAGGACATTTGAAAACATACCGGTTTATGGACGGCAGCCAGGCCAGGGATGTTACTATTCCCGTCTGGGAACTGGATAGTATATCAAACTATCTACGAGCGTTTTGGCGCAAGCCATCCAGCAACGGTTATAGGCTGGTGAAATTTTCGGATTAAGAGAATCGCCAATTTTTTGTTATTCATCATAAATTTTGTTTAGAATTGGCATTGTTATTTAAAATATCGGCTATCTTCGATGTTGCTTTTCATAATTTTAGTGGTAAATTCAGCAGAGGAAAACCCCATTAGGGGATCCACTTTATCCTCTTTAGAATTGGGCCCGCCTTAAAGGTTTATGGTAAAAGCTCGCTCGAGATTTTCTAATAATCCAGTGTAATGTGATTCATTAAGGATATAGTAGTACACGGTTAATGATAGATTAGTATTCTTTTATTTGTAGTGTAGTGCAGTGCGAGTATGCGACAGTGGTTCTTAGTATAGGTTGGCTCTGTGTAAATTATGGTTTTGAGGCTAATTGGTGAACGCATTTTATCCATTTTTCTAAATACACTTGACTTTGTCGACCGAAGATCGTGCGGAGAACTCTGCCTCTTGAGGGATAGGGTCCGGGTTCGACTTCATGTGATGCCTAAAAATGGGTTTTTTCTAAATTTGTAAGTGTATCTTTAACACGAGACTATCGCTCGCTCACCGGGGAAGGCAAACCGTTAGGAAACCTACATGCCTGATAAAATTAAAAGTCTTTGAAGGTGTGCGAAGCTCACCAACCAGTATTGGGCTAGCGCTATAGCCTCTATATATTTCGTGGAGGAAACCCGTTCCCAGCAGTGGGACACTTGACTTTGTCAGTTGCTCAAGAAAGAAAAATTCGTGAGAAAATCTGCGTGCCTGACAAGATTAAAAGTCTTTGAGGCTATGTGGAGTTTGCACAGATGATTGCTTTATACCTTCTTCGCACGGTTTCATGAAGTCCCGTGGCCAGCTATAAGTGCCACTTATGGTTACAATGTTACAGAGGTTGTTGACTTACATTCTTCGGGATTAAATTGATGAATACCACCTGTTGGTAGTGGTGCATTAAAGTGCAGCCATAATTGATTGAGATGGAAATACATGTTCGTTAATCGCTCTCTTGTAAGTTATGGAGGCATTTGCGTCACTGCGTCTGTTATGCCTCGCTTATTTGGTCTTGCTTTTTTGTTGCCGTCTTATTGTTTTATTTTGGCAACAGATATTATTTTAGCTCGAGTTGTGTTAGTTATTAAAATGTTTTAATTAATTTTCTATAAAGCGTGTGTTTTATATATATTGTTTAGTCGTTTGAGTTTGATCAATGTTAGCGCTAGATTGTTTTTAATGAAAAAGTTAACAATATAGGTAATTAGAATATCTTCTTAACTTTACAATACATTAATGACAATAATTCAGTTTTGTTTGTAAAAATGCAGTGTTATGTAGATACGTGGTTCCGGATCTCATAGTGCTCTAAACATTTTAACAGCAATAACCCTGAGCTTTATATTTATCATTGTTCATCATCATCAGCGTTTATCCATCCACTGTTGAACATAGGCCCCACTCAATGAACGCCAAAACGATAATCATTGCTCATTTGATAAAAATTTTATAATTGTGTTTATGTTAATATAATTAACGTAGACGACTAGACACAATTTAAATAAATTAAATAAAATAGGTTAGGTGAGATAGGTAATGTTGTTTCGAAGGCGATGCGACAAAATATCCTATAAGAATTTCACTGGTATGCATAACCGGAGTCGACATAACTGTGAAGTGGCCGGACGAGTTTTGTTCGTCCGTATTTTCTAATGTTCTACCTGATTGGCCCGGCCCGGTGGAAGCCAGCTCATCACCCAAACAAATATGTTTTTGGATAATAGAATCGATTTGTGTCGATAGGTTATGATCAGCGATATAAACAGTTTGTTACAAATGATTTCGTGATGTATTATAATTAAGAATAATGATATAACGTTAATCTCTTCGCTAAGCAAGTAAGAACTGTTACGGGTTTGAAGCTAAAGGCAGTGCAGAAAATAATTAGTTTTTACATGGGTATATAATAAATTTTGTTTAGAGCTTAGTATATATACACTTATCCTGGCTATATCTGTAAAGACATGTCCCGCGGCCAGCCTAAAGTCTGTACCGTCCGTCTGCGTGGGTTTTGTTTATAATAATATTCTACAGTTTTGTTTTGTTTTCATAAAACCTTGTATTCATCGTAATTGAGGTTTCAACAATATCAAACAAGTTTAGATATCACGATGACCCGTTACAGCTGTAATAAATATTCCGTCTCTTATATGTTAATAACACATATACATATGACATAGGTTTTTCCACAATAGTGCCTTTGGGTGTTGCTCAAACAATACGTTATTAATGTGAATACATTTTATGACAATATATATTCCCAGTGGAAATTAAAATAATACATGTAGAAGCTTTTGTTTTTGCCCAGCCTTGGAGACGCACGCAATTCTTTGCCTATAAAATTTGTATTGATCGATCTCTATAATATGATGTCAAGTGCTAGTCACAGGCAGTACGAAGAAGGTCCAATACCATATTTATCTCTTTGTAATTAAACGCCGTCAGGCTCAAACATACTTCTTCGAGTATAGCCTACATCAGCTAACCAAGGGTTAGAACAACGGAACCCTTCAACAATATCGGTCTAAATAGTGACAGCAGAGGGCTGCTACTGGAAAAGGGCATTTTAATTAACCCCAACTAAACCTTTGCTAGGTCCTAAATCAAGATAAGTATTGACTATTTTTAGATTAATTGAAAATTATTGAAGCGTCTTTATAATTCAGTTTCATTAACTTAACGTTCGATAAGGTTGATTAATGATGTTTAATTTCGAGGCTCCACCCGTGCGGCGTTAAAATTAATTAACTCACACTACTACCATATTTAGATGCTTTCACAAACTATGTGAACACTTGTATAGGGAAACGGACAGACTAGTCACACGATGGTGGTTTGCTGTCGCGAATCAAAAAGACCCTGAGACGGAAGATGGTAAATCCTGATGCCAGTAATTCCACCGCCTGCCTTGTCTTCCCGAAAGGCAGCAAAGATGGTGGTAGGTACGCATGTAGAAACGAGCGCAGCATAAGAACATACTTACCACCGAAAAAAACTCCATTTATTTTCTCTCTGTGTCTATTTAAGAGCGTTGCTCTCGTCGGTAGAGTAGTCACCAATCATTTCTTCTCTACGTCAATACCTTCTCCTAATACGACACTATCTGTATCTTCTCCTTTAATCCGTTCCATATAAATTCTTCTCGTATACCTTCGTCTCTTTCCGTCAATCCTTCCTTCTATTATATTTATACTTCAAGGTTTTAATACCTGTTCATTTTATTGTACACTTTAAGTGTAAACACTGACAAAGATTCGAGAATATGCTGTTAATTAGGAACTGTGCTTTCAAAGTTGTTCGGTTCCTAGAGGCCTTGTAAATATTACCTATTTACATACTAATAATAGTGTAGGAGTCTCTTGTGGTGAGTCGATTCAACGGATATACATATTCCATTGAAATTATGTGTTTATCGTTATTTAAAAGCAGTTCGGTTAGGATTTAATGATGAGACATTGAAAATGTAGTCCGTTATGTCATTGTGACCATCAAGTTACCGCCGGTCCAACGAAAATGAAAACAAGGTCGCCACGGAGAGCGGATATTTGGGTTATCAATCAAGATGGTTTTTCTTAATCTTGTATTATCTTAGATATAAAGTATCATGGTCCATGTTAAAAAGATTAATGTTTTTTATGTTTTCGTTTATGACTAAAAGGTCAATAGAAATTAAAGGTGGATTATATATGCTTCTGAATGTAAAGGAATAAAATTGAAAATAATGACGATAGCATAACTAACTAATACTCGGTAAACTTGGTAAACTAATAATTGGTTTGTCGAATTTGACTAGTATGGTCTATCTGATCGATTCATCATCAGTCAGATGGAGAGGAGCTCGTGGCGCAGTGGTAGCAGCCGCGCGGATCGATCCACCAGGTTAAGCAACGCTTGCCGTGGTTGGTCCGTGGATGGGTGACCATTTTTTCATATCGAGACTCCTCCGTGCCTCGGAAAGCACGTTAAGCCGTTGGTCCTGGCGGTCATTCGTGGACCTTTGACAGTCGTTACGGGTCGTCAGAAGCCCGAGAATCTGACAACCAGTCTAACTGCGGGGTACCGTATCACCCAGTTACTGGGTTGTGGAGGTCCGACAGCAGTCGCTCCATGTAAAATACTGGTATTCAGCTGAATCCGGTTAGACTGGAAGCCGACCCCAATATACAGTTGGGAAAAGGCTAGGAAGATGATGATGGTCTATCTGATCGATTCGAAAATGTGAACAAATACTTCTAGTTTAAAGATTATTATAATTGTACACAGATTTTCACTAGAAATCTAGTGGTACTTTTAGTATTCCTCGAAAATAACATCCAAAACTGACAAACAAGAGAGAGAGAGAGAGAGAATTAAATTTGATAATCACTATTGTGTTAAATATGTTAGTGCAAGTTCAAAAAGGTTAACTACTATTATTAAATCATTAGTTAATAACTTTCGTCAACAGATTACAGTGGAATGCGGTGATCGTCCGAGTTCATTACCTTTGACTTATTTCCAGGTAAATGCCACACAGACAAAAGCGTGAACTCTACGGATTGCGAAATTTAAGCTACGCCTTTGATGCGGTGGGAAAGATTGTGGGTCTACTTGTTTAGAATTTAACCCTAATCTATATTAGTCGTAGAATTCATAAACAATAATCAACAACTTCTAACAGCGTCATGCCGTTTGCCGTCACGTCATTCAAGACTTTTTAACAGAAAACGATACACTAGTTTTGAAATAAGAATCAGATATACAAAATCTATATGGAAACGGTAAAACTTAAAACCACTAATGTCCTGATTTTAAATCTAGATAATTATTAAAATAATAAAATACACAATGTCCATTCCAATCAAATGCTATTTCTATATCGCATAACGTGTTCTTTAATTAGGGCGTTTTCTTCGGAAATAAGACATTTTTTATCTCTTTTCTTCGGTTGGTCAGTCAAGTTCCGGCTATTGTCTGTCCCTTTCGCACACTTTCCCCCCCTCAACTCACCTGTTGACACACATCTCGATGTCTTCCGTTGCTTTCTAATTTCGCTTATCTCCGTGTAAGGGCGACTCTTCAATACCTTACATTAAGGTGCGACATTCTGATTCTTAGTAGTTTAAGCCTGGAATTTATTATCAAAATCAATATTTAGTCTGCTATTATAATCTAATTATGCAAGTATGATACTCCTTTAGTAGAGAATACGTTTTTTTCTAAAAAATACATAGCCCAACCTGACTAGTCATCTTCATGCCAGGCAAAACCATTATCACGAGGTATGTATAGTGGAGGCCAGTTATTACACTCAGTTAAAGCTAATAACCAGAGGCCAGTCCAAGTCTTATGCGATGGCTGTCTTCGAGGTTCTTGAGTGATAATGAGAGACATTTCAAGCAGTGGACGGAAACGGCTGATAATGCTGATATGGCTGGCAAAATGATTCCGATGCACATACACATGCCGCTCAAGACTTGTTTAAAGCTTCTCATATATATTCTAACTTACAAAAATTACTATTCAAATATGAAACAAAGTGATTTTACATGTTTACAATGTTGTGTGTAACACTAATATTACGTCATGAAAGCTGAATTCGTGTTAAAAGTATTCGATATGCAATGAATATTGTTAAATTACAACATAGTAATTGCGCTATTTAATGCCCTAGTTGCGAATTTATTACTTCTAAGTTTTGTTGCGTGTCTTACAGCGAAAGTATTTTTTACACGATATATTTCACGAGATATATTCGCTTTCGTGCATTGGATTTGGTGGTGTGGTCTACATGACCCTTTTCCAGTTTAAATTATTGTTATCGGTGATTAGTACTTCAAATGCATTAAGAAATTCTAATCTATGTCGGTGTTCATAAGCAAGTTGTTGCTAATTTATTACAATCGATTGGTCATCTAGTTGAAGTTAAAACTTGGTCTTTCTGAACACTACAAATGGCTAAACAGTTATTGAAGGATTAAGAGCGCATCACGTAGTAAATGCACAACAAGTTTGAAGCCGTAGTAATGCGACTAGGGTGCAGCGTTGCAGCATAGTCTCGCAGTTTTGTTGAAAAACTCGATGTTTACTGAATACAACTTGTGCTGGCGTCTAGATATTCAGACATCAATTACAGATACATTTTACTTTGTTGCATTTAGATGCTTTAGACTAGCAATGCATACTTTATTAGTTGTACACTGCAGCATTCACAGATATCATGAACTTTAGTCTAAACTAGGGATCTGAATGCTATCCTGACATTGCTTCACTAAAGTTCTTTACTTCATAAACTTTTCTTTTTTTGTTAAAAAACAACAACCAGCCTTCATCAATATCGCTTGATCTGTTATGAAGGTAAATACTGTTAAGAAACTTGAACGCTTGACAAGATTAACGCTTCAACAGCAATTGAAGATTATTATCGATCTTTTGTTAACAACCCGATTTATTTATTTTTATTCACGGAGAATTAAATTTTTTTACAGCACTGTGCTTCTAATGGGAATTACAATAGCAATAATTTATTTCTTATGTATATCGCATTCATTCTTATTCAGTATTCACATAGTATTTTCACTATACACATTATACATTATTTAGGGTATTTATCTACGAACATATTTTTCCCTTTTTTATTTATTTACGTTATTCGTATGTATTTACATTTTCAGTGGTAGTATCCTTCCAAGGAAACCTTTCGTTTTATAACTTTTCCATTTTTACGATGCAATTACAGAATATATTATTTATAAGCGACTGTTCCTAGTACACGTAATAAATTGAAACGGGTCAGGGGCGGGTAATAAACGTATCTTTTTATAGTTTTGTAACGTGTTCCCGCCGACCCACATGTCAAGAGATTCTCCGTTTTTATTACTCTCACATTGAGTGCGTTATTCGATATGGATACAAACAATCACACTACTTTAACATATCCTTATGGTACCCGGGTATAAAAAAGACAAATGAGTACATACTATACGTAGTCTGTTAAGTCAAATTGTAAAATTGTACCCAACATCACGAAATAGCAGGTTCCCGCTATTAGAATGTAGCACATACATTGTTGTCCAATAAGTCTAACACTTCCACAATAGCATTGGATCAGATTCTATTAATCCTATTAGCTGTCTCCGTCTGAGTGGCTTCATTATAGTTGTTTGAACTCCTAGCTTCCTCTAGTGACTTCGCATACTCCTCTAGACAAAGGTTGAACTATGATTGAGCCGTTTTACCTTTACTAAGTTCCTGTCTGACAACGACGAAAATAATCATGGTACATATCATATCCTATTCGGTGACAATATTGATAACTTTCAAATACCAGTGGAAACTCCCGGACAAATAGAGTCAATTGGACAAGAGAGACAAGTAGACCTTTTTACGTATTAGTGACCAAAAGTTGTTTTATTATAATCAACTTTAGTGATTATTGTATTTATTTTATAATTAATTACAAATGCATGCATTTGCACATCATTGAACCACTGAAACCATTAAAAATTGATAGAAATTTATACTATATACTTACAGCTCACTAATCGTTTTAGCATAGATAATGTAAAGAATAGATCCTTGCGGAACACTTAAAAACAAATTCATTTTTATGCATTTATAAATACAGTCAGTATGCTTATAATTAGAAAATAATTGAATACGATAAATTTATAAAACATCCATTGTATTAAGACACTTCTACTTTTAACTTAACATTCATCTCAAACTTTGTTCAGCAATGAATGAATGCAATCTAATGACGATGATACAATATTATCTCGTGTGTTTCTGTTAACGTGTACGGCATAATTAACACTTCCACGGTGCACCAAGGTCGCCGGTGTTCCACTTACAGTTACAGTTTTCATTGAAGGACCATTGTCAGTTTGCATATAAAAGACTTCTTGACATCTATACATGTCATTTATGTTTAGCATATTGTGTTTAATCCTATTTAAACCTAAATCGTGCCAATTCGTGCGTTTGTTGGTTTTAACGGATCTCCTTGACTTTTCACAAAGACACAAATAAAACTTGGACATCAGATACTCGGGGTATATCTATAACTCGGAGATAATAAGTTTCTTTGGGAAGTTTTACTATTTTCTATTGTTTGTTTGTTTCAACGCTACTACTCTATTGTTATCTACAAATTATTTTAAAAAAATGTCAAGATCTAACTTGAAAAGGAACGGTAAACCATAGACCAAAATATATTATCACCGAAGGATTTCAACACATGAACTTTGATCTCCGAAATATCGCTTAAATAAGGTTGGATAGATCGATGCTAACATCAATGATTTATTTTTATATTGCATATTGAGTGCAAATCTCAACCGGGTCTGAGCTATGCACAACGTCCGACAGACCTGACGTCAGTCCGTGCATTCATCCTGCGCCGCGAGCGCTGGGGCACCTCTTCAAAACAACATCTTAAAATACGCAGAGACTTGAGCATTCATTGCAACATTAAAACTGTTAAAATATAGTATTGATAATAGAAATGTGCTTGCTAGATTTTATGAAATAATACCTTGATATTTCCTCAGATCATTTTTTTTAGTGCTTGGACCTAAATACGATACGGTGTCCAAAAATATTCAAAGTGGTTGCTGGTTTTTAACGCGCATTGAGTTCATTCTTAACTTAGAAAATAATTGTTGATGTTTATGGATTTATAAGCGCTTGACTTCATTACGTCGTTTGCTCTGTCTGTCTGTTTGTCAAAAAAAAATATTCTTCGTAGCTTTAATTGATTTCAGAAAAGCAAGGGTAAAAATATAACGGATCCAGAAATCGGGTAAGGGTTTAACCCTTACCCGATTTCTGGATCCGTATTTTAAAGCAGATTTTTCTTTTTAAACCAAAAATGATTTAGGTATTGACTATTAGAGCCAGGTAAATTTACTACGCCAGAATACATAAAATTTACGAGTATTGTATTGCCAATGTCTAATTAACCCGGTTTGAGAACCACCTTAACCTAATACCGGTTAAATACCAAAAGTGTATAAATAGTCACAATCGCTGCAATTCGGTCTACGGACAGTCCAACGAAATGTGCTCGACTTGGAACCGTTCCAATGGTGTCTCAAAAGTATTTGATATTTTTTTCGGAGTTGAAAATAGAATGTGCTGTCATCATTTTTTAATGTAGGTAGGGGCTTAGACTATTCGTATTAGTAATATCCTAGGTTTTTCTCGCAGTAAGCTTAGATTAAATGATTATTAGTTTTTTCAAATAAATCTGATACAATTTGAATTTTTAATACTTGTATCGACAAATAATATATACCACCACGAATACCCTTAGAACTGATATAGCATGGTACTCCTTGAGTTGAAATATATTTTATCAACATTAAGATATTAAGGTAACATCATTGAAATAATGCATTCAAATTAAATGGGATATTATTACGTCATATTCTGATATTTATTCACTAATATAAAGAAAAAGATGTGAAGTCGAGCGTGTCGGATAGATAGCTATATAGGTTACTCCATAAAACCGTCTTCTGATGGCTTCCCGTGACCAGGAGGTTCGCAAGCGCGTTGCGATGATACCCGGGCAAAAGGTTCGCCTATATAACCTCTCAGTGAACAATGAACGCCATTATCAGCAAAATAATGATATTTCTATACAGTTATTAAGCCAAACAGCACTAACCCAACGGACGACCTCGTGTGAGAACCCGTTTAGAAGGTTAGGAGTCAAATGTGCTAAAATAACACAACTAGCAAGATTAATAATGATCACGTAACGGCACTCTGATCACAACAGGCCAATGACCCAATTTGGATGGAACAGTGATCATGTCTAATAACAGGTCTGTCTAAGACTGAATGTTGAGTGGAGGATAGAGTTCGGATTAAGATATTCTCGATATGTGATATGATACGATCTGATTCACAAATGTTACATCTGCCTCAAAAACTATTTAAAAATTTAAAGTCTCAGAGGTCACTATATTTGTAGTTTACGTTGTTTCCGTTTCTAGTACACACAAGTTCTTACGATAACTCCATTATCGTCGTGCAATTGTTGGTTCGTATTTTATTATTTACCTATATTTTATACCAATTCGATGTTAAGTATTAAGTTTTGCAACGGGAACACTTAATAACGCCATTTTATTTACCATGCCACAATACATTGAGTGCTTGATCCTATGTTTTGTAAAGACATTTGATTACACGAATACAGAACAATACTTCAAGTATTGTTTAGAATTCAAAGCCTATAAAAATATTTAAAAATTGAAACCAAGAATACACCATATTAAAACATTTTAACTGTTAACCTTCCACTTTAATTTGTTGTGATTTATTTGCTAGTTTTATCATATACTTTATGTGCTATTCTTACAAGTGTAAATATTTATGTGTTGTAGTTGGACGGTAAAACACGTTTCAGTACAACGATGTCAAATAACTTATTGTTGCCTAATAGACGACCACATTGTCAGCATGCTGCAACTATAGAGTATTTCAAACTGCAAGTTGCAACTAACGGATTTCATATTTTTTTTTTTTTATATTTCTATATTTAAAACATACGTAACTTTTGCATTTGCTAATTAATATTATAGCTACATACATTTTTCAGCACTCTTATGCGACTCTATTCTATGCAAGCTCCTGATACTGCCTTTGCTTTATTTCTAAACAGGTGACAACATTGGTAGAGTTTTTTTTCTTTTGTAGCGCCCTAATATCGTGGAAGAAATAAATTAATATGAAAATGATTAGTTATTAGTGATTGATAAAATTGTTGACGGTGAATGTTTAGGTGGCTAGTAATATCACTTAGTAACGAAGATCCTAAACAGTTGAGATTGTTTTCAATTTTTTTCCTATTTTAGGTGGGGTATTTAATTATCAAGAACTTATTAAATGTAGTGCTTTTATATGTTAATAATTAATAATAATGTATTAGTTTAGTGCCTATTTCAAAACAAGACAACACAGAAGGTGTCAGAATCGAACCCGGTCCCTCTAGTTCAAGAGGTCGAGCTAATACCCACCGGACTATTGTCGTTCTCGCTATCCTTATTATCATAATAAATTTAGTAATAATAGTCAATAAAATATGTATTATGCACGTTATTAAAGTTTCAAATTATAGCGTATGGGATATGCACTCAAAATTAAATAGCGTACGGGCTCACAAAGGTGTGTTACGCTACTGTGCTTCCAAAAGACATTTAGTAAAGAAAGTTTATGAAATTTAAGAAATGGAATAATTTACTAGTCCGATTGCGTTGTTAATAGTTATGTAGTGATAAGGAGTATTTAAATGCACTTAATTGATGCTAGCTTTAGCAATAAAGATTTAAATGATAACTGAAGGTGAACAGACAAAGTTATAAGTGTTAATTTTAGACTATTTCTTGATGTACCAAACGAGCTAAATCAAATCATTATCAAGCAAAGTTTCAAACGTTTTAAGTTCCAGTTATATATTTTTTTAGGTTCCTCTTGAAAATTCCAAAAATTCGGTCCTAAATTATTAGTTGCTTCGAGATTTCTTACCAAGCACTTACCCAAGAGGAATTTTAAGGATATTCTTCCCTTCGTTTCGAATTATATGATGATCGCATCATTCGGTGACTTAATATGTCGGTTGACCTTACAATAATTTCTATTAATATCCGCCAGCAAGCGAGTAATCGGCGCCACATCCGATTGAGTAAATATTAAGTCCAATATTAACGCGTTTTAATTTATATACATGTATTTTTAAATAATTTGAGAACATGTGACTAACATGTATTTTCTCTCACTTTCAATTTAGTCAAAACAACTTTCCATTTTATGGTGAAAATGTTTCCATTCACAAGGTTAAGTGAGCGACGTGTGGGACTTAAAGGGCCCGAATAGTTCCAGCGATGATGTAAATATAATTATTGTATCTCTTTCTTACGTGAGATTAAAGGTACGCCTCCACCTCGGCGCTGGGAGAGGCTGCGCAAGCCCGAAAATATCAATGCGGAGCGGGTCCGTGGGTTGCAGTGGTGACAATCACATACATTATCTTATAAAACAAAGCTCGGCAACATGCGTCGCTTGATATTGTAGTGGATTCTATAAATATATAAAATTCGTGTACATAAACACCATAGAACCCAAAAACTAATCGGACATAACTTCATAGCCACTGCGCAAAATGAAATATTCTTTTTTTTGGTGTGTTGATTATTGTCAGGACAAGGTTTAAGACAATGATGACGGGTCATGGCTATAGGCAGGACATAGTTGGCCGGGTTCAGTTTATAATGAAATAAATATATCTTACTGATGAAAAAGAGCCTTAGAACACCTTTGACCACCTAACATAATAATTACGCTTTTATTAGTTCAACCTGAATTTACCTATCTTTGTAACTACTTGTATGGCTTGATGATTAAATCGCAGGCTGTAATGAAAACTTCCCTTCAATCTTTATGAATTTGAACCTCGTTCAGAAATATTTCGATTCAGTAATTTTATGTTAACCGCATACAATCAATAGAATTGTGTCATTATGTTATCACACCAACGTATTATTTAACACGAGATTTCTGTATCAGGTTCTCGCAACCGGAGAATGGTTGCGGTTACCACCAGTCGCCATCCTACAACCATTGTTATGTAACCAGAACGGCACTTAGTCACGTTTGGATTGTTTACCGCCAACGCTATCTTTAGGAAAAACAACGCTTTAAGATAATTTGCATGGTTTTCGACTTTGTTGCAAATAATATCGACATCATTTAGACGCCAAACAATATGATATACTCCAGAAAGAAGAATTATTTGCTTTTCCGTTGAACTGTTCGTTCGTGCAACTTCTAGCCATTCTGGGATCTTAGGATAGGCGCTATATGCCACATTTATATCTACCAAAAGATACCGGGTTAAAACAGTGTACCTTGTTGTTCAAGGTCTATCTCTTGTGTAAATTATCCCGTGGCACTTTTTGTTCTTGATTAATTAATTAATTATTGATATATACTTAGTACTACACAAGGAAAAGTGTTATGAGTAACAGAGAGTAGGTCCATTTTTTCGTTTAACGCCGGGAAATACGCTTAGGCATCCCGCGGGGGAGTGGATCTCCCAGGCGGGTATGTGGGACTCGCTGCGCCCGAAAGCTGGTAAGCGGACACAGCTCTAGCCACTAAAACCCGGTGAGTGCCACCAATGCCGCCTTTGATGACGTGCCCCGGATCTACAAGCAACAGGGCACCTCGAAGGCTAGTCAGTCTCTCAGGGGACCGACGCCACCTCAACAGAGTGGTTGCCCCGCACCACAGAACAATCCCTCCCAACGTCGGGACAGCACAATGAATCGAGGTTCCCGTCCTCGCTCCTTGCCCCCTACTCGTTTGCCCCCTCTTCTTACAGAACAGAGAGTTCCGCCTTCAACTAAATAGTTGGCAGATCCTAGTCAAATCCGAGTGGCGGGTATTGGTCATGCCGTTTATAGAAGGAGTCCTATTTTCAGCACTAGAGTGAAAAGGAATGATAAAATGGTGGTATTTGTAAAGAGGCGTGTTGAATGTTGATGGTGCGGTGTGTTGTGATTAACTTCGGGCATCAGGGTGCCAAGGTGCTGGTACAATCGCTGCAATAGTGTTTGATAAACAAACGGCGCGGCGCCCCATTTGATTAGCGGCGCACTGTTTAGTGTTTACTCTCGCATCTATTGCTGATTTACTCGGGTCAAAGGTTAATGTTTAGGTGTAAAGTCTTAGACTTTTGTTTAAATTTTTTGGTGTCATTTTGGGATTATTTTGTTGTGTAGAAATTTTGAATCAATACTACAAATAAAATTGTGATTTCAAACTGTGCAACACATTTTGAAAAAGTTATTAATTTTGCTAAAATATCTGATAAAACTTCTTATGCAGCACATTGTCAGGAGCCAGGGCATTTATTGCTAATAGCGAAGCCAAGCATATTTTTTTTTAACATCAAAATGGACTAACTAGCCAATGGCAGTGGGCCGATCACACCTTCAGAAGAGCGGATGGTCGATGGGCCAATTAAGTTCAAGTGTGGAGGCTGCGTTTAGGGTATACGAATTGTGGGTCGGCCATTAACCAGATGGGATGGGATGGGATCATGGGGTCTCCGTGCAGTGGCCGGTCCGTGTTGGATGCGAGTGGCAAGGCATCGGTCGTCTTGGCGTTCAGGGAGGCCTATGTTCAGCAGTGGAAGGATAAAGGCTGATGATCATAATGAATCAGCGTCTGGCACCTTCTGTATAAAATCACATCGAATAAGTCACGGAGTCTGGCATTGTTTACCATTTTCACATTTTTGTATCGATAACTGTGTTGCCAGACGTACTTTGACTTTTTTATGACAGTTTCGTGATCATCTATATTTTATATATGCATGCTTGTATTAGCATGCTGCACACCAGCTCGACATAATATACAAACAACTTTGTATCGTATAGCTTTAATCTTTGTGTTTTGTCCTATTTTCAACAGTTGTGTCGTTTTGATACTTTGTACTGTTTGTTTTTATTGTGAAATAAATTATTTTGCTTATGAATCACTATAATGCTTCCAACAAATAAGTTTTGATCGTTTCAACATTTTAAAATATATCTAGCTAAATAACCATCAATCTATGTTCATTGAGCTATTTCTAGGAATAAGTACACTCGCAGTGGATATTATTTTATTTAATGTTATATATATCCTATACACAGCTTCGAAATAAACATACGTATTCCTTTATTTAAACTATTTAAAACGGTATATTTACCATTTTTTTTAATATTATTTCGCGGAGCTCGATATTTCGATATTGTCTACGAATGTCATGTTCACGAGACTGTATCTATCTATAATGTATTATTTATAGCCTATGTTTTATTATAATGTACAAGCTATATTTTTGTAAATTTTTATCATTTTCCATTCAGTAGTTTTTGCGTGAAAAGATAAAGAAATACGTTCTTACAAACTTTGGCGTTTATATCATTCTGATTGTATTTGTACAAAGACATCTGTATATTACTAATGTATCGATTAAGAACCGGTTGGAAACGTGTCGGAGTTCACAATGTATACAACTACAGTTTTGGGCATATTTATTATTATATTTAAAATAGCTACACACTTATAAGGTCGTGAGGTAATAAAGAGATCCTTATACAGAATTATATTTTTTTCATGCCTTTTAGTTTCTTTGTAAAATTGTAGAATTGGCCTATTCTGCAATACAATAAAAAGATTTGTTTGTATGAACGCCCTATTCCTTGTTGTATTCGAGAAATTGAGCTAGGTTAGGAGCTTTTCTGTCAAAGTGTTAATTTACGTGGATTGGTTGTTGAAATCGCAGATAACGACCATTAACCAATATGAGTTGTTAAAAAAGACAATCTCAATAGTGAACGACAGCGGACCAACGATAGCATTTTAGTCAATACGTATGTATAAAAAATAAAAGTAACACGTATATTTTAAGAGCGAGCGCCGTAACAATGCTGTAATGCAGAGTCGAGACCAAATTATTTTTAGTATCAGCACATTGCTGTGATTATTTCTGTGCTGTATATTATTATATGTTATAACACGTGTATATTTCATCGACATGTCGTGATTGCATACGACCGATTATTGTAACCTTTAATGCGATCGGATTGAATGATAAATCTCAGTTCAGTTGCTTATTTATGAGTACACCCATAGAGTCTAGGAATCGTTGTTGATTGTAACCAGCACAAAAGCAAACTTATGTCTTGATTAGCAATAACAATCAACATCATCATCATCATCAGCCTTTATCCGTCCACTGCTGAACATAGGCCTCCCTCAATGAACGCCAAGACGACCGATCCCCTGTCACTCGCGTCCAACACGGACCTGCCACTGCACGGAGATCGTCTTCCCATCTGGTTAATGGTCGACCAACACTTCGTCTACCTAGACTACAATCAACATCGCATATAAAAATCTCTATGGGTTGAGAAGTATTACTTCAACCCCTACCAGTTCAGAGTGAGGATAACTTGCAATGGGAGACAGGTCGATCTCTACCAACAACAGTTAGTTCAGTCCAAGCCAAGTGGCAGAAAGTGTGTCGTCTAGTTTTTAGTAAAATTCAAATACTATTTTTAAACGTTTAAGATTTATAAACAAATTCCCAGACGACGAAGTGTGTCGTCCCGAGTATGCGTCATTTGTTTCAGCTTCGAAAACACCTCTGTCGATATACGGCGCACAAGTTTAAACATCAGATGGCGCTACAGTTGCTTACACAAGTACTGCTCAAAACTACCACCATCGACAATTAAATAATGATTATGCTGTTTAAGTGGTGTAGTTGTATTCCGGTAATTGGGACAGTGCGAAGACTAGCAACAAAGATTGACCGTCATTTGTTTATGTGATTGACGTATCTGTTGTATGCCGTCTAACGTTGCCGCTTATCGTATCATTTCCCAGTTCCCGAGTGTGCATGGTGAACTCATGACATGGATGATACGTTGGCTTTGTACCTGTCACAACTTGTGCGGATTGACTCTTCTTTTTGCGTAGGTACGTTCACAAGTTCGTTCGTTCACAAGAACGTGTTTAATACATTGTTTACTTTGATTTTGTCGTTTACCTTCGTCAGTTCGACGTTTTTAATTTATTTCAAAAACACAGTTTATATATTTAATCTATAATATATGAATCTGATAAAGAGGAAACTATAAAATATGTGTTATTAAATTATATTTAAACTATATTCCCATCGTAAAGACATGTTTAGAGTTTGTTTCCGCATCTGCCGACGGACGTAAGGAGACTCAAATATTTGTCTAGTGAACGTAATGAAAATAGTGTAAAGTCTATTAAAAAAATCGTTATGCTTGGGACTTCTCTGTTGGATAGGATGCTGAGTCAGAGTACATCTCCATCCTTCGTTAGCGCTAGAATGGCAGTGGGCCGGTCGCATAATATCAAAAACGCGCTAATGTTCTGTAATATGGGCTGTTTCTGTTTTTGATATAAAAATTGTCTCATAAGAAGTGATTTGTGTTACTCAAACATATCAAAAACGAATTTACTAGTACAGACATAGGTATAGCATTCTGGCATCTCCGTTCTCTGGAGAGGCCAGGATGCTAATTAGTCTATTTTTTTTGATAGTATGTGTTGGTCAGGATTTACTCAATTTTCTATAATTGTTACATAGAAATAAAACAGGCTTAAGTTATTAATACCGTTTGCTTATTAAATGGGGGTGGCATAGTCACTGAGTGACAAAACCCCTTTCTAAAAGTATAGATTACAAAAATATACTTGTACATCAAGTGGTAATGGTGTTTGCGATAACCTTGGCTTGTTATAGGTATTCGCATAAATAAAATGTAAAAATAGACTCGATGATGTAGACGAAATGTGTCGTAAAATTATATGGTTGTATCGTGCTACCCTACGTGTAAATCAGCTTTCTGCAGGTAAGCTTTGAACGACTAGTTCTTATCTCATAGTGTATCGACGAACGAGAGCTATATGTGCCTTCAATAGCTATAGATTTGGCGTTTAAGAAATGGGGTCTTCGTACAATGTAAAATAGTAGCCATTTTCTATGCGACAGTGCCAATGCACAATTGTGTGTACTGTGTATTGTGTCTTCTGTCTATACACAAGATAAACACATGTGTACTCTTTACCTCATGTAAAAGCTTCGTCTGATTATCTGTCTCTAATTTGTTGTAAAGTATCCAAAACATCGAAATGTATAAATCATTATAAACCACAACAGAAGTTCATAAAAAGTTGTATCACTCGAATATTATTTCAATATTCCCTTCCTCCTATCAATAGTACTTTAAAATTAAAAAGTAGGTAAGCTCTTCTTCGGTGAAATAATATGATTAAATGAGTGAGGATGAAGTCTATACTTGCGTTCAAAGAACCTCTATTCTTTTAGATATCTAGTCTATGCTGTAATATTTTAGATTCTTATGTACAGAGACTGTTAATTAGATTATTTATATTTTCCACTAAGATTTCAAGTAAACAGTAGGTGATCGTTTGACCTTCGGACCGCATCTGTTTATATTTGATCAGCTAACACAGTGCGTGCGATGTCATGGTGAAGTGCCTCAGATAACGGCGTAGCGTAATGAAAATTAGTTCATAAAGTGTCATGACTTATGTAAGTCTCATTACCAAGGTCAAATTGGGTTGCCTATATTTTAAGCTGTAACTTGTAAAACCAATTGGCAAGGTTTTCAGATTGTTTCCTTTACTTATGTTGTTAGATGGAGATAGTCTTACAAATTTCATAGTGTTCTGTATGACGAGGTAGATGTGTGTTCCAGTACATTTCGACAGTCGGAGGAAAGATGTTTTATCCCAGGAAACGTTGATTCTTATGAAAAAAAAATGGGAATAATAATTGCATATGGGATGGCGTTCAGTTGAATTTTGAACTAACGATAAAACCATCGCGTGAAGCCGTTGAATGGTAACATTATATCGACTCCAAATTAGCGGAAACGGTGGTGTCGTCGTACCAATTAATTTATATTTTAAACAGTTTGTTTTTTGTAGGAGTTCATTTCAATTGACTTAAGTTATAGTTCGATAATACTACGGTATCATTTTCTTGACAATCCGTGCAAGAGTTCTTGCATGCGTTTTAGAATATTATACACAAACAAATCACTAATCTTTAAAATTCTGTTATTTTTCAATTTCGGTAGCCACAAGATATGAGAATTCCGTCCGATTTGCCGATAAATAAAACTCTTATATTTGATACGATTATGATTTAATAAATCGATACCGATCGTGTACCGGACGGACAGTCATACGGGACAGTCGGACGTTTTGCCGGTAATAAAATCCGCACGCCCGCATAATTAGCGGAGCACAATTACATATGTTTAATTACAGTTTCTCCGCGAGTGCACGATTATTACAGGTACGTTTCGTTCCGGCGATTCGGCTGGCCGTTAGAAATCAGAGAAACCACAGTTCCGTTCAATTTAGGAAATTGAAGTTTTGTACACATTGTTGGCCAACGCATAAATATTAATGAGCTGCGACCGACTTTACAATATATTTTTATATTGAACACCAATAAGCGCAACTTGGCGGTTAAATTGTCTGGAATGCCGTAACGACAAACGCTGTGATGCCGTGACGTTCCCATTACGCTGTCGCTCTCGACTCCTTTGTGAGTGTGCGCGTGTACCATTTTCTTCATTTTTTTCTCTAATTGCTATAGATTTTTTTTTGGCGGAATCTAATATTGTTATTGACGTTTATCATGTACCAGATGTCATGTTACAAAATATATATTTTTTTTATTAATGGGATCAGGTCTTAATGGATCACCAAACATAAATTATTAAAGTGACCCATTGTTTGGTGACCGATCGCAAAACCCAAATCGAGTTTTATTTTGCAGCCCTCACAAAAGAGTTGAACATTAAATACTGTAAGGGAAATCCAGCTTAGGATTTATACTTGGAGCATTCGGGGCTAGTGCCCAGGGCGGCAAATTTTCTAGGCTTATTAGCTTTAAAATTTGGAAAGTAAAAAAATCATAAGTTCTAAGCAATAATAAAAAAACTAGTATTGGGGCGACATTTTTTCCGGTGTCTAGGGGCGGCATTTTGTTTAAATCCGGCCCTGTGTGACATGTAATGTCTTCTATAAGTTTATTATTGTAAATAGTTTTTTTTTATTAAGTTAAAAAGGCTGCTGTATTATTAATACGGTTTCCCAGACTCAAACCTGGGACTGGTTTGGCGTGGTTCAAACTTCAAATATACAGATGTATGTATATTTTTTATCATTAATAACTTTACTGCGTATAACAAACGACATATCTCTGATATGAAGCGAGCTGACATATCTCAAATCATTTTATCGGTCTGATAAGAGATTGAAACAACAAAACACCGTGGCAATGATCTCTGCCATCATTGTTATATGGTTATAGTAAATAATAATCGGTCGTCTTCCCGTTCATTGAGGAAGGCCTATGATCAGCAGTGGACGAATAATGGCTGATGATGATGGTGATGAAATAATAATACCTAATAGCAATCGATAACATCAAAATATCTTTAGAATATTACTATAAAAAAAACACGATTTTTTTTTCTCAATAAGTCTCGATTTTATAATAGTGAAACAGTTTATGCTCCTTTTTATTATAGGAGTTAGTTCCTTCTTAAGAGAAATCTTATAGAGTCAGTTATGGTTAGGTTTCGGGCTAGTGTCCCATGTGGTCTCTGTTGGTGCCTTTAGCCTTTAACATGGTAGACCTTTCCCCCTTTTATATGAATCGACGCTCACGCTAAGATATCTAATGATTCTATAACTGAAGACGAAAACTGTTTTTCACGAAACTCATCGCAGTCCAAAAAACCTGCGAATTAAACCGGTTATCGACCCGCAGAACGAAAACAATGCGATCGAAGGCCTCGGTCAAACAATCGAAATGGAAAGGAAGCGGGCGTGACGTCACGACACTCGCCTGACATAACGGCGGCCCACGGAACTCTACTGTCACTGCACCTGCAGAACAACTGCTTCTCCCGGATTAAAGCAAAAGTGTTTTAGGACCTGGCCAAACAGACAAGACTTTTGTTTAATTAACCAAAGTGGGCAATAGTAGATCTTTCTGTTTTTTTATTCAAAAAGATTAAGAACAAAGATTAAAATAAAATTAAAAAAAAAATATATGAAATCGTTTTAAATGCGAACTGTATTCAAAAACTTGATAATCTTTCAAGCTTTATTATAAATTTGAATAGCATTTTTTTTGTTAATATAGCGATTGTCTATGCACAAAATTCTTGATCTTCAAAATATGAAATTAAGTAGCGATTGAATTAACACTTTTTGTCACACGACTGATATTTCAACATACATAATATTTACTTTCATAATGAACTTTGAAATGAATCTACCATTAGAACCGTATCGCTGTGTAATTGTAAAAAAAATATGATAATGCATTTCTCTATTTTATGCCCAGTCCACAATAGCCGGTAAGTTCACGGTGACGTCGGTCATTGACTCCGTATCGCATTACCATATCGCACCGACATCGGATTACCTCACCCCGTATGGCTCTACCTAGGTGTCACGTGTGGACACGCCGTGAATCATGTTGCATCGGCGCAAGTATCGCGTAATGATATTCGAGAGCCGAGACAACTTATCCCATAATGTAAGAAACTATTAGGTTTGGGATAACGAAGAGACAGGCAGTTGCTCTTGTTGGAGCTCTCCAGAGAATCCAGCATGGATGATTCAATGTTGAAGCCGGTCAAGTTACAAGTTGAAGACTTCTTTCTATGTACAAACTCTTAGGTTTTGGATGAGGGAGAGATAAAGGGAGTTGCACTTGTAGTTATAAAGTTGGAGATGATTTCAATTTTCATTTCAAAAAAAAACAAGTTGAAGAGTATTTTGTAGCAGATAGATACGTGCATTAGTTTATCCGTATCACGTGCGTTAGTAGTCCATTATTCCCGAAATCAAGCGACGTAGACATTTTTTTTTATAGCAAAGGAGGGCAAACGAACAGCCGAAGCCTTGCAACTATTGACGCCCATTAACATCATTTGGCGACCTCTGTGGCTCAACGGTTAGCGTGTTGACGCTCAAGCCGGAGGTCGCGGGTTCGAATCCCGCCAGGGAACAAAAAAAAAAAAAAAGTTTCTGTGTTCCTGGGTCATGGATGTGTATTAAATATGTGTATTATATAATAAAAATCTTAAATATAAGTATTAATATAAAACGTATTAAATATATGTATTTCCGTTGTCTGGTACCCGTAACACAAGTCTCTTCGAGTACTTAGCACGGGACCAGATTGACGTGGTGTAAAAAGCGTCCATAGATATTATTATTATTATTATTATCCATACAACCAAAGGTTATACAGATGCGTTGCCCTCCTTTTCCCTATCCCCCCAATGTGCCACCGGAAACTCACTAACCGCACGAAACCTGACAGCATAACTGTCACTTTACGCCGGTATTATGTGAGCGAGAGGTATCACCCCGGTCGTGCCGGCCCAATTCGGCTACAAAGCAACATGCCACTACCACTTTACGACATTAGGTATTACACCTACGCGCTACTGCTACAAGACGTTTAATCTGATCAGAGATGCAGCCCCAATGTTCTAATAATGCATGTCTAGTGAATCTCCTACAATATTCAGTAGAAAAAAGAAATGTGGTGTCGTGGGACACCAGGTAGGAACGAAATTCCTTCGACTAAAAAGAAAGGTATTATACACTACTCGCTTGTGGACCTATGCGACTGTCGCGCCTGCGCACGTCTCATTTAACGCTTTTTATTCCACGCACTTTTTCTTACGGTTTTACTATCCCATTTTTTCAGTTCGGTCGCGCAGCAAAATCCCTATCCCCTCCAAGCCTGCCGTAAGGAACTTCGTTCCAATAAATTGAATTCGAACCACTCGATTCGAGTCTAGTGGATCACTCTGTCTCGTCTGTATGTAACAGTTATCTAATTGCTCAGGAGGATGCTAACAATAGAGGTCAGACCTTGATCCTAGACGACCCGCAGGCCACAATCGTCGTCATCCGCGCACCCAACCGGTGCATAATCTCCCTTTAATGAACACAAGGCTCGTCTCAAGACGAGCAAAAACACCAGCGATTCGTTCATGTCAGGATTCCGATGTGTATGTTAAATACTAGCTGTACCTTGCGCGTTGCAACGCCAGTAACTAAAATTTGATGGAAAGACATTACACCAATTTAATATCAAAATTCATTCGAATGACCATAGCGCCATCTGTCGAAAATTGGTTGTACCAACTCAGAAATCTTTGTGGGCTCACAACAACTTTGCTAACGATCATCAAAAGATGCAATGCACAGTTTACGATTCTATAAAGGACATACAGACAATCATTTATTTTTGTATATACATATATTTTAATTTTTATTTAAAATATCATATTAAAGATTACTTAAAGAAATCCAGAACTAGTTTAAAAAATATTTTTTATATTAAAAAAAAACACTTTCAAGTCTCTCAAAAGTTTGTCCGTCCCTTACATGTCCATAAAATGTATGCTGGTATATAGGATGGACCATAAGATCCTACATCATCATATCCTCGCCTGTAAATTTAAATACCAGCTGCTTTTGGAAACCCCTTCATATAAGTATTCGGTACATTGGAATATATTGATCGTGGCAGTAGAATCTGATCCTCCAACAGTCTCCGAGCTGACGCCCTCGTGGTGATCAGCGGCTCGCGACCTTGGCGTGACATTCCCTGCATTGTTCGACGATAATAGCACTTGCCTTACTGAATACTAATGGTGTAATTGCTCACCACTTATTTCGACTATATCGTTGCTTATGATGTTATGTTATGATATCATAATTGAAACTATTTAAAACGGGATATTTGCAATGTTTTTTCGTTTTTGTCTTGCGTAGTCTGTTCACGAGATTTCTTAATAGTCTCCATCCTGTTTTACATAGTTTATAAAGTTAATAACCACGTTAATTCAAAGTCTTATATAGAAAGTTATTGTTGAATTAAAACAAATTAGATGCAATTATGAAACAGCTGTAGTTCATAAAGTGTAGCAACTATCTACATCAGATGCGGGCGAATCTAATGCGTGTTCAAGCCCGTTATGAATGTCAAACATATTTGGGTGTCGTAAAGGTACTCGCGAATCATTCTAAAAGACAAGGCCGACATGTATGCGCCGAGGATCTTAAGAGCGGTGCAATCGACGCTAAATTGTGAATGTACATGCTTCGGGATGAAAGGGCTAAAAGCAGTTTTCACAAAGTCCTTTCAAAAACTGCAGAGTGCATCAAGTGTATGCCGCGCGTGTTAGAACTCTACAACAAAAATATATTTATAATGTGTCAAGTTATTTTTAATTGGCTTACAGAGTGAATTGTATTTTTGTATTTTTGTAAATTTTTCCGAGAGTTTTTATTTTTGTGTTTAATGAGTCGTAACTTGTGGATTTTCTCATTTCTGTGTTAATTCTAGATAAAGTTAGCGAATTTAAAAGTGATACTATTTTCATTTATTTAGACACATACTTGTTTAAACTTAAATGACCCAGTTATAAATGAGGTACCTGAGCTATGCGACCTTTCCGTGACAAAACAACAACAGATACTCCAGTGCGTAAAAGGTTTCTGAAGGCCGAATATTTTACTGTGTGGAATGCTAGTAGGCACTTGGTTGTGTTGCATTTCAACAGATTATTATTTTACATAAGGCTCTTCCTATCTTTAATTATGCTAAAACATAAAGGTTTCGCGCCACATTAAATAGCTAATGGTGAGCTTTAACGATAATGTTGTAGACGACATTTTAGTTTACTTAGATTTTAGATTATGTATGATCGAGCAGTGGCATAGCTTATTCTAGGCTCCATATTATAGACGTGTTGAACAAAACTTTTAGGTGGCATTCTGGATAGTTAAAAATTTACTTTCGTACAGTATTTGGTTATCGGCGCGCTACTAAGAATGTCTTAACAGCCATCATCACCATCACCCTCTATCCGTCCACTGCTGAACATAGGCATCCCTCAATGAACGCCAAGACGACCAATTAACAGCCATGTTAGTGTCTTATTCGATTGTTTATCTAAGTGAGACAGCGTAGATGCTAAACGGCTGGGTCAAAGCTGCGAAAGGTATAAGCAGTGGCGCTTGCCCATCTGTCTCCTATTACACTCGTGTATTTTCGTAACCGACTTACCACACACGACGTTGTGGCTGTTATCTGGAGTGTTATCACATCCAAAAGGTATCACTAATATCGTTTATTTACTCATATGCGCTGTAAAGCTTTGCGTATAAGCTCTTATTTTTGTATGATTATAAATCTTATCATATTTTCTGATTACAAAAAAGAATGGCCGCTTCGGTACGCCACGATGATTTTTTTGTGGATATTTGAATTCGTAATATTACATTATGGCAGGGTGATGCTGTTTGTAATGTACATAATGTAATACACGATTATCTAGTCAAGTTACAATGTACTTATAAAATAAATACTCGCACCAACTATATTATTTTTTCTCTCGTTTCCAGTTCCTCCAGAACTTGGGCAAAGTGGATCGGACACTGGACGACATCTTCGAGGAACACCTGCAGAACTTCAACAGACAGCACCAGCAGGCGACGCGGCTACAGAAGGAGTTCAACAACTACATCAGATGTATACGGGGTGAGTCAAGATAGGATATACATTAGTGTCGGTTGTGTGTGAATTACTGTGGAGGATTCGGCCGGGAATATGCTATGGGTGTGCGATAGATAACCCGCACAGCGTCACGAACTCCTTGCAGTGCCTGGATAGAGATGAGAGAGAACGCCACGTCTGTCTCGCTCCGTCGACGTAAGATGGGATTGCGGAGGAGGCGTAATGTGCACCTGCCAACCTGCTCCGGCGTCCCTGCGCGCGGGGAGTCCCCGTACCCCAAAATAAAGTATAAAAAAAAAGCAAAGTATCAACCCTTTATGTCCCACTGCTGGGCACGGGTCTCCTCCTCGAAATCAGGCGAGGAGGGTAATGGGCCAATCGTTTACCGCGCTGGCCCAGTGCGGGTTGGTGAACTTCACATACCTTCAAAAACTTTTAATCTCATCAGGCATGCAGGTTTCCTCACGATGTTTTCCTTCACCGGTGAGCGAGCGATGGTCTCGGGTTTGGGGTGCACTTAGAAATTTAGAAAAATTGAAATGAGTCAAGGCAAACACGGGGGGTCAGGATCGAACCCGGAACCTCTCGCATAAGAGGCCGAGTCCAGCCACCACTGGACCACGTCGCTCATAAAGTATATGCTGTAATAAATTGCCTTAGAAGTCGGAACAAAAACATAACCTGTGACGTCACAACTCACAATGTAAACGTTCGGTTGCAGCGGTGCAAACGGCGTCCAAGTCTCTGATGGAGGCGATCACGGAGGTGTACGAGAGCAGCTGGTCCGGCCACGACCTGCTGTACGTGCAGGCGCAGAACATGGAGATGCTGTGGCAGGACTTCTCGCACAAGCTCGGCGACCAAGTGCTCATACCCATCAACACCTACACCAACCAGTTCCCTGAAGTCAGGGTGAGATTTGTTTCGTTACAGTTTCGTATTGCTCACGGCGGAGGATCGCTGGCTCGTTCATTGAAACGGGTATATGACCAGCAGTGATGGGGTAAATGCTAATGATAATAATAGTAAAAATGTACCGTATGCATAATTGCACTATTTGGCTACTTAATCTCAATGGATGAAGATGCATGTATTTTCGTTTTTGATGTAAGAAAAATCATAAATGCAATATTGTAGAGAGCATAGGTTTAACCGGAATAGAACGGTGTGTTTTGTATGAAAACATATTAGGCCAAATTTATGCTGTGACGGTTCTGCGCTCTGATTGGTAGACTAATAAATATTGATAGATGATTGGCCCGTGTGACGTTTACAGGTTGTTTATATTGCTATTACCTCAGTGATGAATCACTGACCTGTTTCGTCTTACATTACTACTCTTTTCGATTATATTATGCTCGATGGGGTAATGATCGATCGATTGATAATGAATTAATTGAATCAACAGATTTGTGTCATGTCTTTATTTTACCTGTCTTTACTATTCTTATCCATCCAGTGAGATTCTAGTTTGTATCTTTTTCTGACTGGACATCTCCCTTTTAATGAATGTATTATCTTAACATACCTGTGAATGAAATGGCCGGGAATCGGCCAAAACGACATCCACTAGGCAGCAGTAACCGCACGGGGATCGTCGAGAAAGTAATCTAGTACAGAAAAAAGATTCAAGCCAGTTTCCATACGTAATAAAAAAAAACATTTTTACTAAAAACTAAAGTTCAATTTTTGTTTATTGTTTTACAGAAAAAGGTGGAAAAGCGCGGCAGGAAACTAGTGGACTACGACAGCCAGAGGCATAGCTTCCAGAACCTTCAAGCGAACGCTGCCAAAAGAAGGGATGATGTTAAGGTATATTTTATGTATTTTTCTAAGGAGCTATCGCAGCCCCTATTGTAACTACCGACGTCTATAGCCATGTAGGCAACCAGAGATTTCAGATTTCAGAGGTTATGGAAATGCATTGCCTTCTATTTCCCTAAGACCGATCTCCGGCACCAATATCGAACCACGATAAAATTACATTTACCTAAAAAAGAACTTAACATTTTTTCAGATAACCAAAGGTCGCGAACAGCTGGAGGAGGCGAAGCGCACCTACGAGGTGCTCAACTCGGAGCTGCACGACGAGCTGCCGGCGCTGTTCGACTCGCGCGTGCTGTTCTACGTCAACAACCTGCAGACGCTCTTCACCGCCGAACAGCTCTTCCACTCCGAGAGTTCCAAGGTAATGGAAACCGAACCAAAGAGGTATATACACGGTGTAATTTAACGCTTACAAAAACGAAGAGGTATGATAAACACTATCATACCTCTTCTTTTTTGCAAGCTCTGGGATTTACTAAAGTTGCTTATTTCCGTTTGACATTGACAGTTATTGAACCCAAAACCGTGGATAGGTGGTAAACAATTCCATTACAGGCTACTGCATCAGTAGTAAAATTAGGCAAATTAGTATTTCGAACCACTGAACTATACAAATTAGGTACCTATTATAAAGCGAATCGAGAATCGGCTCCTCAAAATTATGTCACAATTCTAAGGCTCGTACTACATTGTGTGCTTGTCATTAACTTTTTGTTCGAGAAGTCATAAAACCTGTGTGTGAAAAGATGTCAATACACACCAATGTACATTAAGCCTACAAAATATTTCGCCAACATAGACGCATCTTCTATAATGTTTAATATAAAATGAAACAATATGCCTTTTTTACGTTTGAGTTTAGCCGTGTCACATCCAAGATGGAATATAACATTCAATTTATTGAATGCCAAACATTTGCAGGTATTCGCGGAACTAGAGGCGATCACAGACAAGCTAGCGACGGAGTGCCAGCGCGGCTCGTACAAGAAGCCGATCGCCAACAACGTGGTCAAAACCAACACGCTCAACTCGCACAACGGCAACGCGACCGTCCAGAGTGAGTGCACACTACTTAGCGTTTACGTGTAGCTTCTAAAAACTATCATTCAATAGCCAATCACGACATTCCAAACACAATGAATCAACCAGTGATTATAACGTACGACAGACGTATTTTAAAATTTCGCTACAAAACACATTTAATTAAATAGCGATTACATAAAAAAAATCTATAATGTCAAGTAGTAAGTAGTAGTCGAGTATATAATATACTTCATTAATTTGAGCTCCCTTTATGATTTGCAAAAGTTGCAAAATTTCGTTTGACATTGACAGTTTTTTGACATTTGCGTGCCGCCCTTAGAATTTAATGACAGATTAACAAAAAGTTGCCAATTTTAAGAAGAATATTACCTATATTTTATTATAATAAATTTAATATAAATTAATAACAAATAATTTGCTGTCGTAACTCGCGCCGAGTTTATCGTTTCATTGCCTATAATATACCTATAATAGTTCCTAAAAGTAAAAAAAAACTATGAATTATATCTCTGAAAAAACTGAAGGACAAATGAACAAACACTTACATGACTATAAGTTTCCATGATCCGTAATCATATTAAGCGATTGCTTGTGTCCGGAATGTATGTTGATTGTGTCACATCATTATTTGAGTCTGGTAGAGTATCGACTAATCGTTGCAGTTCAACAATTAACACTACGTGTTATCAGTCGTAATGTTATCGATGGAACATACATTTTAATACTCATATTAATTACTGTCACAAGATAATTACTAATGTCGGTGTGGATGGACTGCTCTTTTTAATATTATTATCATAAAAGATTTGTCTATCAAGTATCTAATAAATTAGACGAAAAACTTTATGTGTTTGTGAAAATATTTTGGCTATGGGTATTTTATTATCATATTATTAAAGATTTTGGAAATAAATTAAGTCAAAGTAAAAAAATATATAAGAAAAGCCTATTAAAAATATTGATTTGCTAGTAAATCCATTGAAAGTAAAATATTATGAAATGAAGCGAACGCCCAGTCTCGCAATGTGGGACGTTTTAAATAAAGCACATAAAGTGATTGGTCGACTGCATCTGTGTGCGTGTGTGCATGTGTGTGCGTGCAGCGGTCAACGGCGACTCGCCGGCGTCCTCGCCGTCCCCCGCGCCTCCCGCCGCCGCACCCGTCCCCGACGAGGAGGGGGGCGACGAGCCGCCGCTCACGCCCGCGCGACACAACGGAGACGCGGCGCACGCGCGAGACGAAATGTACGACGTACCCGTAGGTGAGTACGAGTGATACGTACGGACGTTATGAAGTTAGTTCCTGTGACGTCATAAAGTACACACGACGCATACCAACTTCAGACCGGACGAGTACGCGCATTATACCGCTAACTCCAACTATGTATGTGATAATTAAAACGCACGACCCCCACTGCAATGACTTGTGATTGTACGAATGGGTTTTGAGATTATATATTGCTAGTACACTTTACCTTCGCCGGGGTAACTGATAATACAATTTTAACGGCGTTTTTGATCCGCATACGCTTTGACAGTAGAAACGTTGACGAAGTAGTGTAAGCTAGAGTAAGTAGTTTGTAGGCCAACCAAATAGCACACAATTCTCTCAGGGCCGCCTGCGACGCCGGAGAGGGCCAACAATAACATCGAAGAGAAGACGGAAGTCGTGAACGACAACGAAAAGATCGAGGCCAAGGAGGCTGGCAAGGACAGTGAAAAAGAGAAGGAGGGAGAAAAGAAAGAGACAGACAACCAGGTTCCGAACAAGAGTGACGATGTGTATGACATACCAGTCGGTGAGTCGATATTGAATATTACAGGCGTCGGTTAATATGTAAGTGTAGAATGTAGATGTCACGGTACTTTACACATTACGATAATCTATATACATTTTAACACGATTTTGAAGTTTTAGTAATTATCATTGTGTAAACAAGAAAGTCATGTCATGTCAGTTGTCACTTAAACTTTAAATTCAAATTTGGAATTATTTGGTGATGATTGTAAAAATTGTTGTTTTTTGTGTTTTAATTTTCATCATAAATGTTATCATCTGACGTCTTATTGGTTAACACTCAACATTTTATTTGTTAAATTAGAATGCAGTTCTATTAATTATTATAACTCCCAAAATGAAACGTTATTATTTAAATTGATAAATAGCGACCGTTAAAATAGATAAAATAATGTTGCCAGTTAATGGATAGTTCCCCAAATTAAGGGGCAAAACTAAATTGCACCTAAGTACCAACTATAAAGTTTACATATTTTTGTACTATGTAAGTTAATTTTTTATAGTCGTTTTTAATTATTTGTCCTCAATGGCCATAGATCATAAATAGTAAATACATCGCAACTGGTTATATATGTATATATTTTGTTCGTTTTCGAATAATTACTTAAGGTTTTGTGGCTTTTGAGCATGAACTGGCTGATAAAAGCTATAATATTTTAATATTTTAACTGTACAACTGCTTATAATACAAATACAAATATCTTTATTATAATATCTCATCTATTTTTCACAAAACCAATAAGAAACAAGTGCAGCATATCTCGCGGATAATTTCAAGCTGTCATGTTATAAAATGCCATTTTCACTTATTGTCTTGTATGTTTAGTTATATAAATATATATATTACGCTCGATAACTAAAATTAAACTAATACAAAACTTAAAGGAGTCTGAAAATACATTTTTCAAATTAGGTTTCATACAACGCACAAAATATTTTTTATACCTCTATATGTTTTTAATATATATGTTGTATTATATTTATATTTGTTTTCAGACCGGTGAATATGTTTTGTTGTATATATTTATGTATTGTGTAAGGAATGGCTTTGTTTTTCGTTTCGTTTGTGATATATGCTGAGACGGCTTTGCATGCGACGTTAAAAATTAACATTAACAGTAACTATAAATAAAATAGACAATTGTATCGCCGTTAATATAAGAGACTACAAAGAATTATTGTCTCCGTAAGGCTATTATCAATATTATAATGTTTAATTGAGACAATATTTCATTTGAATTAACATAATTGGAATTTTGAACGTTACTGTTCGCTCACCAAAAACAGACCATTCAAATATTCGACATTAACATGACGTCTTTATAGTCTATTTTACTCCAGCTGTCAAATGTCTTGCGAAGTAAGTACTGGACTCTCCCAGTATGTGTTTTTTTCTTCTTCAAAACAAATGTTTCAACGGGAAGTCTTATATTATAATTTAATATTGAACTGTATCTTTTGGCCAGAAATGAGATGCAAGATATGGTGCCTTAAAAAAAACCCCTTCAAAACCAACTGAATACGTTTTTACTCAATTCACGTCATTCTTTTTCAATCCTCGTGACCTGTAGCCTGTAGGTCCGGTTGTGACAATAGTTATCATAAATTATTCCAAACATTGGCTAGTAACTGTATTTACAAAAAAGCCATTATTTATTTTAAAGGCCTACGATTCGTTGCCACCGCTTCTACTCCTGTATGAGTAGAAGCGGTGGTGGTGATGTAGGCTCGACGTTAGTAACAGCTAAACTAAATGACCCTTTGATTCGATCTCAGGAGGATCTTATCTCGCCCAAGGCATAAAGTATAACAGCCATATACAATGAAACTATTTGTTCTCCGTAGGAGCGACGCTGGCAGGGCTGCCCGCGGGCGCGCTGTACCGCGTGCGCGCGACCTACCGCTACACGCGCGAGGACAGCGACGAGTTGTCCTTCGACGTGGGCGACGTCATCCGTGTCGTGGAGTACGACGACCCCGACGAACAGGTAATGCCATCTCTCTCGCGAAATGTTATAGATTACCATAGACTCATCTTTGTCTATGGTTGGTTGGGGATTTTATTTATGGGTCGAGGATATGGACGGTAGAGGTAAGGAGTGTCATCTCTGTGTATCAAAATTGTCCGTCGAAAAGCGCTAAATAAAGGTGGCGCCACAGTTGCAAAAGAGTAAACTTTTAAACGTGTGTGCACCAAGAAATCACGCACACACATAAATATGGATACCAATATTTTCCCATTTTTCTACACCAGCGCCATTGCGGACGGTTTTTGAACTGTTATTTATAGCATACAGCTGGACACTTTTTATACTATTTCCCCATATGAGATGGTACTCCTTGGCCATCTCATTGGCGACTTCCGAGGAATGGCAATTTAAGGGAAACTCTTCCCTCTTTAAAATACTTAGGTACCTCTAGTAGCTAAGGGAATGGAATTGTGAAAAATATCTGGAATGGTATATGTCAATCGTACATCGTAATACAAATTAAAATACGATAATCAAGAGTATACTATAGCCTACAATGCTAGTCTGAAATGATAGATAGAAAAAAAAACTTATGAGTTTGCTAAAATCAGCCGCTTTTTTTATACGGATAGTAAAGTTTTTTAATGCTACGGTTACTACTTCTGTTAAACCAGACTCCTTGATTCGATTTCACGGAAACCGAGGAATACGTAACCGCCTTCGGACCCATAACGAATTTAATTAGGTGAATTCAGGAGGAGTAGGAAATACTTTGCAGTTTTAGATAGCTCTACTATATGTTTTTTATGATTCGTGTATAATATTTCAGGAGGAAGGCTGGCTAATGGGCATCAAAGAGTCTACCAATGAAAAGGGAATGTTCCCCGCCAACTTCACGAGGCCAATATGAGGCGTTCCGTAGCGGACGCTGAGACCTAAAACCGAACGAGTTTCAAGGTTTTATTGTTACACAAAACCTTGAAACTCACACGATTAGGATATTAAAGTTATTGAAGTGTCTGAACATTACATATGAAATTCATTCGCTTATATTGTGACCACATTTCGACTGTATATCATCAATTCATTAGTCAAAAGAATCAATACATAATTTATTTTTATTAGAATTATATAACCCGGATGTGTCCACAGTATAAGCTGAGATATTCAGTACACTTCACATTGTTTTCAATTTCTAGTGCTTAGTTGTTGAGAGTTATTAGATATATATTATTTATTGTATTACAACGAATTATAATTTGTCTTACCGTTTACTTTATTTAAAACAATATTTGCGATAGCAACACTGAATATATCAAAACTGGTAAAGGATTTTTATCCAGACACCAAAAATAAAATAAAATGAACAAAATAAGCATTGTACTAAATTAATGGTGCGTTAAACACGATTTAAAAATGTAACATTGGTAGGTTGTTAACAAAATATAAAAGTAAAACATATCTTTTTAAGTACTGTATATTTTTGAAAATGTTTTCATAATTGTAACTATTATTATAATCAATCATTCTAATATTGCTCAGTCGTGATTGTTAAATAATGTAAATGGAAAGTGTCCTTAAATAAATTATATATTGATGAACAAAACTTAAGTCTTTGCTTCAAATTTTTATACTACTAATCATGACAGTATTAAACTTGACTTAATTCGATTTTTCAAATTTTCAAATTTTGCCTTGAAAGATTATTAAATGATGTTCTTTGCCTTCTTTTGGCTTCCAAATAAAAAAATAATATGACAATAATTAATAATTATTATGGTAATTGAGGAAGAGTAATTAATTGTTTTAATTATTTATAGAAGATATTATTCTATAAAGGGTTTATTAATTATTAATGTAAATCATTTATTACTGTCATGATGTCGATTATTATATTATACCTGAGTAATGGTTGCATTTCATCTAAGTAGCGTGGTTGCATTTTGAACTGTTTTGTCGTTTAATGTCTATCATTCAAACTTAATTTAAAATAAATATTGTAATGACCCGTGTGTATGTTTATTTATACATCTAGTGTATATAAGTGTATTTTTGTTGACCCCGTATTGTTATTTTTTAACATTATATGTAAACATGTAAACACCATTTCTTTAGGTTAAAATTTTGTTTTAACTAATGTATTAATATATGAAATGCTTAAAGTTTTAAGATTGATTGATGTTTGATAATCAATGAATTTCCAATATGAAACAATAAAATCATTATGTACTAAGATTAAATCGAATATCGCGTTATTTGTGTCAAAAACGGTGCTTTGGATGTATATACATAATCATTTTTAACCTTTACACCATAGACGTAAGGCGAGATTGACCCATTAACGAATTCTTCCGTTCGCACTTGGATTTATAACTTTGTAAGGTATGGTGTGTGCGAGGAGACAATATCGGAGACCAAAAGCCACGTAAACATATCAGCTATTATCATTATATCCTCCAAAAATATACACTATCTTTCACATTAGTAGAATTGCCTCGGCAACTCGTATAGGAATATACATGTTGACATGTTTAGTGGTTTTTGTAATAAGAAGTGCCATGTGAAGGTCCATAATAGATGATAATATATAAGTCTGTTAAGATTTGTACAGTTTTTACGACTACAAATAAAATATTTCTCACACTTTGTTTTTTATTGCATTATAATACTTTCCAATTGATTGTTTGTTGTAATTCTTGCAACAATCTTAATGTGTAACAACTAAAGTTGTTGCTAATGTTTACACAAATTTCACTCATTATAATGAAACAACTTTTATGGATTTTATCGCGGCTACTTAGTCCGACGTTTCGGATACTTTACACTTTACATGCAACCATGGTCACGGGAGGACTCATAAAAAACTAAATAAACCGCAATAAAATCCGCAAAAGTTGTTTCATTATAACAATATGAACACAAATATAACTGAAATATGGACAGGACGGACAGTATGATTCCTGGCGTCAAGGCTTACTATCTTAAATTTTTGGATATGCAACATAAAAATGAGTTGCCCGGTACTTGTTCCAGGTAAACTCCAGATATGTTCATCTTGGAAGATGGCCACTTATCCTCAGGAGTAGGGGCCTTGTAACGAACAAACTGCATATCATGCTTGGTAGGGATAAAATGATACAACAGCAATCTAAAAGTTACACCTTTGTTGGATCAAAGGTTGAACAAAACCTTTGACATTCTCTGTCAGATGGCGAGCTTCACAACACGTAGCCATTTATCTTTTAAACGCCTTAGTCGTGCATTCGTGTAGTGTTGAGTCATTTACTGCCGCTTCTATCTCGTCAGCCCACCTCATAGACAACTCTCCTCGTGATCTCGACCCTCACCCTTTCCCTGGACCACAAGTCGCTTAGTGACCACCGGTGTTAGCGGCATATGTGACCAAAGAAGGTCAGGAGAGGAGACGGTACCAAAGACGATTAACGCTGCTTGATGCCGAGTTCTCGAAAAATTATAATATTATATTAATAATTTTGAATTGTTTACATGTGACGTACGTAACGAAAAACGCACAAATAAATTATATGTGTTGTTGTCTGTAGAGCTGCTTTAATGTAGATCTAGATTCGATTATAAAAAGTAGAATAAATAATACATTTACGTCGGTACTGTGGTGTACTAACTTATTGAGTATTTTAATAACGATTAACTTTTTGTGTAAGTTCTAACTATTTGAGGGGAATTTCAGGCAAAGAAATTGACCTTATTATGGTGTTATTCTTACACATCAAACTCCAAAGGATATGTATTATTGGATAGCTTATACAATGCAAGTTTATTTTGTACAAATTTTCCTTCGGATTTCGGGAAAAGTTTTTGTAGGTGCTGGTATCCCTAGCCTCGTACGTAATGTCTTACGTCATTCAATATTGTCAAACAGTTGCAAACAGTTGTTAAAACATAAAACGGACGATTTTCCTTACCGCTAATTCGGAAATCTGATAGTTTATAATATATTACAAATAATAGTGAAAATAATGATCGAAAGAAAGTGTAACTGTGATTTTTTATTGATAAATAAATTATTCTTGCTCTGGGACAGGTAAACATTACTGGGGTGAGTTATCGATTTATTATGCTTGTCAGTCCATTGACCCTATAACATTTTCCGTCAATATTCAATATGAACTATTGACATTTGGCGGTTGTTGCGATTTACAAACACAAAAACAACTATCTGTTGCCTTCAGATTTGCCGCAGCGCATCGCATCGAATCAAACATATATTTTTTTTTACAGCCGTATTTTGGCTGATGATGATTACGAGCATGTTGCTTTTTACTTAGCAATAACGTAACATTATATTGGAAAAGGCTTTTTAAATCGGATTATAAGTCTCGAAGATTATATTCAATGTCCAATGTTTTATTTTATTAAAAAACAAAACTTTTTTTTACAGACAAAAAAGAAGTAGGAGACATCCCTAGGTAAGTACCCATAGTAAATTAGGTAAGCACTTAAAAATAAAAAACCTTATTTTATTTGTACAAAATTTGTAAAAAATAATTCATTTTATTTTAAACAGGGACTTGGGGGCCATGGATTTTACCACATCTCTTTGTTTTGTAAGTTTTTATTTTCGCTTTATTTTTTTTTTCTACTGTAATAGTGTGACATCAATAAATATATATTTATTTTTACGATTAATTATACCTGTTAAAGTTTTATTGTTCTTGTTATTACATATTTGATGTCAATATAATATATTTTAGCCCAAGATTTTAGCTAATGTATGTTAACGTCAGTAATGTAAGTTTTTCAAAGTATGCGCCGGTGATCTAGAGTTCTTTGTTAATTCCTGTGCTCTATACTTTAGAGGCTATGTTTACAGCCTCTTGACTGAGAGGTGCGGAATCGATCCTGACCCCTGTGTTGCCTTGAAGAAAGGTTTTTCTAAATTTCTACATGCACCTGAATACGAGACCATCGCGCGTGAAGAAAGACATCGTGAAGAAACCTGCATCCCTGAGCCCTCGTTCGTTCCGCGCTCTCTCTGGCGGAACGCTACATGACGTCATCTTTTTCGTGCATGCTGCCCGTAATATCGAGTTATTAGACGTTGTCACGTCAAAAACTCTGTCAATATAGGTAATATGTAAAACTGTAGACCTTAACATTTCCGATGTTTCGGATATTTTACAACTATACATAATTCGCTTTGATCGAGTACTTCATAAGTCACGTATTAAAGTAAAGCTCGTGAGATTTTCGAACAGTGTCATCTTAACGTTATCACACTGAATGTATCTGAAGCCTTATTCACGTATCATATTGTTTCTAATGTTTAATATGCTCAAAGTAACTAAAGCTGTTGCTCGCATGTTCACTCGTGCAATAAATCATTATCCAAAATATTTTTTTTTTTTTTACACCACAAAATGTAAAATCATTTTTTCGTATGATTAGTGCGTTCAAAGAAACAAACTGTTGAGTTTCATTTTTTTATATATAGACAGTATAAACAAATTACATAAATCTAAATACATCCAAAATAATGCATAAGATCCTAATAATGATCGGGGCGAGTGGACGAGGGAGCGACGATGGTCCAGTGGTGCGTGGACTGGGCCTCTTACGCCAGAGGTTCTGGGTTCGATCCTGACCTTCCGTGTGTGCCTTGAAATGGGGTTTTCCAAATTTCCAAGTGCACTCTAAACAACAGACCATCGCTCGCTCACCGGTAAAGGAAAACATCGTGAGGAAACCTGCATGCCTGATGAGATTGAAAGTCTTGGAAGGTATGTGAAGTTCACCAACCCGCACTGGGCCAGCGCATCGGTGAACTATGATCCATTACTCTTTATTTCTTGTGCTACGCAGCTTATCTGTATTCCAGGAACTTTCCTGTATTCCAGAAGCTTTCCTGTATTCTAGGAGCTTTCCTGTATTTCAGGAGCTTTCCTGTATTCTAGGTGCTTTCCTCTATTTCACCAGATTTCGTGTATTCCACTCATACAGTGTAGCTTCAAACTCGACTCTAAAAAATATAGACGAAGTTTGTGAATTGCGTTTATATTTTTTTCATAAAATTGTTTACACCAAGTATTTATTTGTACTAAAGGCATTTTAACGACTATTGAAGTGTAAAGACTCTGGAAACAATAATTACTGCAGGTGGAAGTAAACACCGCTGTTTAATATATTTTTATTCCGCGATAGAAGCAAATTCCCGAACTAAGAAAGTTAACCCCATGTAAAAAATTTAAAAAAAGCATATGTACGGTCGAATTGAGAAACGCCTCCTTCCTTGAAGTCGTTAATGAAACAACGCGACATAGATCTATGTTGAAAAGACGATAAAGAGCTGATGATCAGTGAAGCAAATAAAAATACATAACATATTGGAAAATGTATACGATTCTCACAAATTGAAGTTGGATCGATCGCTATTTCAAATTAAAAAATAAATTCGGAACGATTTCAAGAGTCAGCTCTCTGCGCTAACAGCTGGCGCTGAGCCGCAGTAATCCGCCAGAAATTGATGTGGGCAAATAATCTACTCGTAATATAATATTATATATACGTTTTCTAACTGAACTATTTTTTAATTACTAAAAGCTAGTAACCGTTTTTTATTTATGTAAAGAATTAGAGGTAAATTATTATAATATTATAGTCGTATTAAACCCTTTATGTCCCACTGCTGGGCACGGGTCTTAAATCACGGAAATTAGGCGAGGAGGGTAATGGGCCATACTTCACCGATGCGCTGGCCCAGTGCGGGTTGGTGAACTTTACATGCCTTCAAAGACTTTCAATCTCATCAAGCAGGCAGGTTTCCTCACGATGTTTTCCATCACCGGTGAGCGAGCGATGATCTCGTGCACTTAGAAATTTAGAAAAGGCCTCTCGCATACGAGGCCGAGTCCATCCATATTATAATTAGCGTTAATTCATTCACGAGGAAGTCCACTTCACTATCACTACATATTATAAAACAAAGTCGATTTTTCTGTCCCTATATCCCTTTGTACGCTTAAATCTTTAAAACTACGCAACGGATTTTGATGCGGTTTTCTGTAATGGATAGGACAATTCAAGAGGAAGGTTTATGTACATAATTTATTAAGTTTTTATATAAATTGACTAAGATATAACAATAATTGATGGAGGTGTCGGAAAAAAATTGGCCGTCTAGGAGTTTCCAACGAAAACGCTGCCTAAACCCTTTGAGATAAGACAAAATAATGTACCGTGGAATTGTATATCTTGAATAGGTCTATAAAAAAGTCCGCGATGGCATATGTCTATCTCTTCGGAATATTATACTATATCCATTTAATGCTTTAAAAAAATGGGCAATTATAACGCGATAGTTTGAAATTTATTTACACAAATACGGTATGAATACTTATCATTTTAAATCAATTAATTGGCATGAGCACTTCATGAAGAATATTTTTGCCCTTTACATCATGCAAATTAAATGAATACTTTAGGAGATATGGCAAAATCAAAATAATACGCAAGAAAATAAATCGTGTTGCCGTGATTCGAAAGGGCGGCGTATGTATACAGAAAGTCTGCGAAGGGATTTAATGTGTCTTTATGTTCAAGATAACATAATATAATATCCATTTTAATATTAAACTTAGTTATTATTAAAATAGAAAATGATCATCGTCAGACATGATAAATCCGTAAATCTAAGTTCACGCGGGCGAAGCTGCGGGTAACAGCTAGTACTCAATAATTTTAGGCTTTTCTTCCTTACTCCAAAGCGTCCGTGATCACCCTAACAGTCCATTTGTACTATATCGCAACTCACGCAGGAAACATCCATCATTTTCCTGCTGCTGATTACAACCCTTCAAGTATTTCCGATCAATCGTAGCTCAATCTGCTATAGGTAATACAAATTTATACCTTACTAGCTGTTGCCCGCAGCTTCGCCTGCATCAACTAAGATTTAAAACGGGCAGCCAAATTTTTTTGAAAATTTAATATATAGCCTATGTTCACCGGGGATAGTGTAGCTTCCCAACAGTGAAAGAATTTTTCAAATCGGTCAAGTAGTTTGGGAGCTTATTCAATTGAAACAAACAATCAAATCTTTTATCTTTTATTAGTATAGATAGTAACGACGAAGGAATAGTATTTGATATGGTCTTCTTCTTCTTCTTCTTCTTTGGCTTTAGCTCCCAGAATATGGTCTTGTAACACTGTCACCCTTGAAGTTGTGACGTGGCAACTGGCAATGTAGTAATTGTTAGGATGTTTGTGCAACTTACCGAAATAATCAAGACTTTAAAGAAAAAATTAGAAAGAGGAAGCATTTATTTCTCACAAACAGGATATGACATGAAAAAATTTACAAACATACACAGAGAAATAATTTTCAAATACATAACCTAAAAATAGCACAGAAAAAAAAGAAAAATAATGGTTGCAAACAGAAATTGTAATATAACGTGTGTCTCACGTGGGTGCCAAAAGACATGAAGAGTCTTTATGGTTATTATGGGGGTTTATCAGAATTATTATGGATAAAACTGAAAGGCCAATGACCACGCTATATATATTATTAGAAACAGCACGATTTACAAATAATTCAAATCTTAAGCACACAAGCTCAGTTATTATGAAATAAGTTCGTCTCAATTATATTAATAGACAAAAATAAAAAATTGATCTTTGACATGATAGAGCTCTTGTCGAGAAAAGTATTCAGATCTATTTATTTTGAACAAAGTTTATGTAAATTAGTAGAACCGTTTACGTTTGGTCGAGTAACAAAGTTTTACGTTTATAACAAACTTTATATTTAAAATTTAAGCTACGTTTATCCCGGCAATCAGAGGCATAATAATCGGAGAAGCTGAGAAGTTAAATTCGCGACTTATACAGTATTCTTTTGCCACTAGGCACACTACGTCACTGCCTATTTCACACTACATATAATATCGGCATAGAATGTGTCCCAATATGCACAAATGACTTAGAGATAAAAACCCTTTCATATTAACTTTATTACGCAGAGGAATTTTTCATCTCACGAAAATAACTTGAACAGAACAATTCGAATCCAAAACAATGAGTCATAATATATTTAAACAATAGTACAGTTAGTACTATTAGACCAGTGTCGATAATTTCTGAAACCAAAAAAAATCACAGTAGGATGAAACTCATTATAAAAGCATATTCCCCATATGATAAAAATGAAGGGAAAAATAAATTACGGGCGATCCGAGTTCGGGAAGAGGGAGGGGGAAGGTTTAAAAGGGGAAATTGGTTTATCTCGATTTCCGGCAAAACTACAAGTCCTATGGAAAAGAGTTGCATGGCAAAGTTGTAGACCTAATAAAAAGATCTAGAACATTTGTATTAACATTTTTTTTACATAACCTCAAAATTGATGTGAAAAATTCAAAAAACCAATTTTTTGGTTTTTTATTTTTATCTTTTTCATATGGTATAGAAAAATATACATTACTTTAGTAAATCTCGAATACTAACGGTTTATACAGCTGCTACGTCGGACCCCTGAGGGACTGACGCTAGTCTGTCCTTCAGGGGTCGAGGTGGTCCGGATCTACAACCAACAGGGCACTTGCTTGTAGATCCGGAGCACCTCACTAAGGACGGCATTGGTGGCATTCGCCGGTTTTTAGTGGGTAGAGCTGTGTCCACTTACCAGCTTTCGGGCGCAGCGAGACCCACATACCCGGGAGACCCACTCCCCCGCAGGATGCCTATGCATTTCCCAGCGTTAAATAAAAAAAAGTACCTCTTACAGAACTACTTCCCTTTTTCGAACAAGCTCAATTCAGCGGTGGGCGGAAGCCTGATAATGATTGCTGGTTACGGCCAACAGTGATGATGATGAAGATTCAAACATAAAATAATAACTGAGCGTATTTCTACTTCAACTAGTGTAACAAACTTTAGTATCGCCGCGGAGGCGACTGTTGCGTTTTCTCGCGGTGCCGAGGGCTTAACCAAACTTGCTCTCGTGAGAGTGTACTCAAACTTTACAATTGGATAACAGTTACACTCGTTCCTGATGTAAAATGAAATAAGTTCAGAGCTTTATTTCATCTTTCAAATAGTTTATTTTTTAATAGAGATATGATCAAGTACGCGTTAAATATATAGCACCTGGTTGACCGAACATTTGCTCGGTTTTTTATATAATAAATATATAATACAATATTTTTTTTCTTCCAAAATAAACAAAAAAAGAGACAAAAATCTAATCGGACTGGTGATACGGACCAGGTTCTTTGCATAATTGCCTAATTTCTCCACTAAGCTATCATGACATACTATTTGACAGCGAAATTTACGTTCGTATCCTAATCATATTTTATCGTTGCCTTAAAACACGGATAAAAAAAACGTTTTCTATAAATTTATCCTAGCTAGATCGATTTATCGCCGTTTTTAACCCATACAATACACAAATGTATACACATACAGAATTTCATGAAAATCGTTGGAGCCGTTTCCGAGATTCAGATTATATATATGTCGCAGTCATCTGGTTGAATCAGTCATTTGATTGTATCACTAGCGCGTTAATCAAATGACAACATTTAATTGAATGACTAGGCCGAACGTTGATTGAACAAGCGTCGCTCAACGTCCAACTAGATAGCGGATTGTAATATAACCTTTTGAACAGAGCGGACGTAAAGTCAGTCAGGTGATTGTAATTTAGTTCATTTTTTTTCCCACCGCGGCGTTAGTAGTCGCCAAAACAAATTTGGCGTAAAACAGCTAGCGCAGATAGCACTTGCCTTGATTTTTTTTTGACTAAATTTACTATAAAGTGACTTGTTCGTAAAAAAATAGTGTGACAGCATGGTTTTACCTATTATCACGCCTATTTATACTAATAATTTAATAAATGTTAGCACGTTGTTATACTTGTAATGTTTTTTCAGTATTATAATATTACATTAATAAATGAAACTGATCCTGTGATTATAGATTTTTCGTTTTTTTACCTAAACTAATAACAAGGTGACAAAGACTTAAGTTAACAACATTCTGGAGTCACAGTGACTTAAAATACAATATAAAATCATAATAAGGTGTATCATGTCATTTTTGTTATGTAAAGTAAGTTACCTTTTAAGTTGCGAACCACTAAAAACATTACAAAGTCGGCTATATCCCATTCAACGACAATGCTAAATGACGTTCAGTCAAGACGTTGAACGTTACATTCAACAACTTGACGAGTTGTCCTTTAGTCATTCAATTAAATGTCGTCATTTGATTAACGCGCTAGTCGTACAATTGATTCAACCAGATGACTGCGACATATACAAATACAAGAATTGCTCGTTTAAAGATATATAATATATATAAGATTCTACTCATTTAACACTTTACAGTCACTATTTATGTTACACAGTATATTAGACCACGTCGACGTCGCCCATAATTTTAAGCGGGTTCACCAGGGATTAGCTCAGATAGTATACGCGTGTTGATGATCATGCTAACGAAGGGGATCAAAATATGATAATACAGAATGTTTACTTAATATAAATCACTTGCAATTCATTAACTGTAGATAGGGCTAAGAGTCAAGTCTACGAGTCAATGTCAAAATATAAGGTTACGAAAATACAACCCTTCGTCTTAAAGTCGGTCAATCACTACATATTATAAAACAAAGTCGCTTTTTCTGTCCCTATATCCCTTTGTACGCTTAAATCTTTAAAACTATGCTACGGATTTTGATGCGGTTTTTTTTAATAGATAGGACAATTCAAGAGGAAGGTTTATGTATATAATTTATTAAGTTTTTATATACATTGGCTAAGATATAACAATAATTGTTGAAGGTGTCGGAAAAAAATAGGCCGCTTGGGAGTTTTCAACGAAAACGCTGCCTAAACCCTTTGAGATATAACAAAATAATGTATGGTGGAGTTGTGTATCTTAAATAGGTCTACAAAAAAGTCCGCGATGGCATATGTCTATCTCTTAGGGATATCATACTATATCCATTTAATACTTTAAAAAATGGGCAATTATATAACGTGATAATTTGAAAGTTATTTACACAAATACGGTATGAATCCTTATCATTTTAAATCAGTTAATTGGCATGTGCATTTTATGAAGATTATTTTTGCCCTTTACATCATGCAAATTAAATGAATACTTTAGGAGATATGGCAAAATCAAAATAATGCAGAAGAAAATAAATCGTGTTGCTGTGATACGAACGGGCGCGGGTGGTTGTCTGGTGTCTAAGGCCGTAGTGTATCAACTCTGGTAGACGTAATAATATGATCAACGTATGGTGGAATATATAATAATAGTATTATATATCCTAAATATGCCTACAGAAAATCTGCGAAGGGATATATGTCTTTATGTTCAAGATGATATATATTCATTTTAATACAAAAACTTAGTAATTATTAAAATAGAAAATGATCATCATCAGACATGATAAATCCGTAAACCTAAGTTCACGCGGGCGAAGCTGCGGGTAACAGCTAGTATATATATATACCTTATTACCAGACACCATATACCTTTATCAACCGGAACTCGTTCATCAAAACATGATGATTTAGGTCCTAATATGAGGCCTAGCCAAGAAAGCGTTTAGCCAAGTTCGAAAATGATAAAACGTATAGGATGGACCACGTGATTAAGCGCGGCCATAAGTCAATCCCATACATTTTATAATTTTCGAACTTCGCTAACGCTTTCTTAACGGCATTTTGGCTAGGCCCCCTGATCTACGTAAATATATACATAAAAACATACATATGTTATCTACACTGCTAAAATCATGATACTTTTACATTCTATATGTATTTTTTGTCGTATTTGATAATTTAAACAACGGCATAGGTTTCAATCCCTATTGTAAGGGATTATCTTTGGACGGCTTTTTTGTACGGTAAACTTATTAAACTAAACACTACACCGATGACCGAGTAACATAATATCAATAATCTATATTATATAAACGTGATGACATATTGATAAAGAAGTCGGGGTTATATTTGACATTACTTACATATTTATGATAGTAAAAAAAAAAACATTTTTATGTAATGCGATAATTGTGTTATTATTAATTGACATCTTGCTCATCTCATTTTCTAATGTTTATGTGAATTTTACTAATAATAATAAAACAACTTATTGTTTGCTAAGATTTACGACATACACGACGTTTTGCACACTTTACAGGATTTCATCTTGTGAATCTCATAATGATCTTATTAGAAATACATACACAAAGACTCTAATTTCGTTGTCGCAGTATAAGGACTGGTAGTGTTATTACTTGGTCCATTGCAGTTAAACCACACACAGTTACGTCACCTTGGTCTAGGAGATTGAAGTATGAAGATCCGGGCAAGCCATGCTGACGCTGATCTTTACCATCAAAACCACCATGGCTAAATAGTGAGTAAGGTACATTTTAGGCATTCAGATTTCAGATACGTTAGAATACAGCAAAATTATTATTAATTTTATTAATTAACATTAAATCAAATTACTCACACCTGATATATTATCATATCATTTAAATTATCTTTTCTTTATAATTGAAAACGATTCAAAGGATACAGCTGATGGTTTGAAGGACGAAGGCTCAAAGTACCTTTTCCGCAACACAGAGAGCATAAATCCATGATCTGTGTACATTAAATTTGTAAATTTCCAAAACGATTTTCACAATAGCCACGACGTGCTCCTCGTTTAAAGTAAAGTATCAACCCTTATATGTCCCACTGCTGGGCACGGGTCTTCTTCCTCGAAATCAGGCGAGGAGGGTAGGAGGGCTCCTTGTTTGATGGGTGGAAAGTATAGAGATCGTGCCATCAATTTAAAATTGTTTCCATGAGTAATGGGCGAGAGGCTGCTCGACTCTCGAGCTCAGTCGGTACTCGGTAGCACTCGGCAGTACTCGATACTCCACGCCCGGTAGTCGACGCCGCGCCTCCGTCGAGGCGACTCTGCTTAACGAATTTTCAGTAAGTTATGTTGACAATGTTAAGGATTATTTAAATACATATTATGAGCAATTTAAATAACCAGGAAAAAGTGTAGTGAAATCTTAAGTGGTCGTTAGTAGTAAATCAGTATTCTGACTAGAATTTTGTGTATTTAATGGAAAATATTGACTATTGATAAATCTTAAATGATTAGTAGATAATATTGTGGTGGTTGTGAATATTATTATTTAATATAATAATATATATTAAAATTATGACTAAAAACTAGATAGACAAATCGCAAAATATACTGTGCACACAGATCTCTATTTTTTTGTTTTTTTGGGGTTTTGTTGAAATGATTGATGGGGGTGAAATTGGAGGTGATCTGTGGCTGTTTATCACCTATATATCTTTCCTCATTAATATTCTTGGTCAAACCCACATTTGATAGAGTAACCCCTTATTCGGGTTAGAGACAATATCCTAAGTGATAACGTTGATAAGTGAAGGAAAATCAGACAGTCAACACTTAAGATTTTTTTAAATATATATTATACTTCTACTAAACTATAGTCTAGTCTAAGATTATTAATATACTAGCTACTGTTCGCGGTTTCGCCCGCATTAACTTAGATTGACGGACGTATCCGAATTTTTAGGGGTCTCTATAGACTAAATTACACCTTGTTACATGAGCTACCAGCCAAAACAAAATAAGTAAAAATATTATTTTGGTCAAGGCATTTCGTGAAAAGTGGTTATTTATTACAAGCTTTCATTTGCTTTTTTTAATAGGAAATACAAACAGAATTTGATTTATCTTTATATATCGCATAGTAAATTACAGGTGACATAAAGTACAATAATTTACACTTAGTGCCTGTTTTACAACCTCCAGATAAGTACCGGATAGGCTATCCACAACATATTTGACAGGTACTCCATACTCTATCTGTCAAATATGTTGTGAATAGCCTATTCGGCACTTATTTGGAGGTTGTGACACAGGCCCTTACTCTATAATATGAACGGTAGCGTCTGAACTAGGACATCCTGTGTAGTACCAAAAGTTATCAATTTGTTTGACTGGGGCCGTACCTGCCTCTGTATCAGCCGCATCAATAATACGCAACCCGGACTTCAGGGTGATATAAAGTGTGTCAGTAAAATTCGTAAAATTATCCAGAATAACATTTAAAAGTTTTCTTGACATGTCGATACGAGCCTCGCTAGAACCAGCTACGCCACAGTAGCTGACTTGCATGTTTTTTTAATCACGTTGATAGAGATATTGATATATTTCTGTTATTTAAATGATAATATAATTGAACTGAAAGTCCAACAATATTTCGGTAAAGTTGTTAAGGAGAAAGGAGCATTGGTGTTGTCGTCGGATGCACCGTAGACAACGCATTACCCAACGGTAAAATGTACGGTGTAACGTAGATAACCGCCAATCTTTACTGGGAATGATTGCACTTGATTATAAGCTTGTTCTTGTTATAAAATTAGTGTTTCAAAGGAAACTAGCGAATCTATGGACGTTATTACACCACGTCAATCTAGTCTCTCAGAAAAGTCAGTCAGAAACATGTTTTGTTCCCTGGCGACATTCGAACCCGTGTTCAAATCTCGCCAGGAGCCAACGTGATAACCATTGAGCCACAGAGGTCGCCGAATAACAAACTAACTTATACTACTAAATAAATAACTACTAAAAATAATAAAAAAAAATATTTTATTTGAAAAAAAGCGTGGGGTGCATGGTGTCAATATAGTTATAAATATTTTATTGACAGATATGAGTAGAGTGATTATCATTTTGATAATATCTTAAAAAGCACCCGCTCGCTTTTTTTAAAATAAAATATTTTTTTTTTATTTACACTATTATTAATTTATAGTTATTGAAATTTTTAACACTATTCTTAATTTAAATTTATTAAAATTTATTTTCTATTTTTTAGTTTGGGTTTCTATAAAAAGCGTGTTTTTAGTTTTTTTTAACTATTATTTATATGATTTATTTAATACTTTCGCCGCATATGCTGCATATACGTTTGTGTTTATTAGTCTTTCGTCTCTTTTGTTCGCGGAAGCAAATTAAGCTATCTCTATAAAACTACGTGAAATGGAGCGGAGAGGAGAAATGGCGGAGCCAGGGTAAAAATAATTTCCGCATACCTCGTCTTTATGGAGGTTTTTTTGGAACGAAGTTCCTTACGGCAGGCTTGGAGGGGATAGGGATTTTGCTGCGCGACCGAACTGAAAAAAATGTGATAGTAAAACCGCAAGAAAAAGTGCGTGGAATAAAACGCGTTAAATGAGAAGTGCGCAGGCGCGACAGTCGCATACACAAGCGAGTAGTGTATAATACCTTTCTTTTTAGCGAAGGAACTTCGTTCCTACCTGGTGCCCCACGACACCACATTTCTTTTCTTTTTTTTTTCGAATGGACTTATGCTGATGGCCAAAAGGCCTTTACGCTAAATCGGAAGAGTAGATGAGCAGATGGCTCATCTAGCATTTTTTATGAGGGGGGTGGTCTCCCCCGCCAGCCGCGAAGTCGAAAACAACCTCACGGCCTTCTGGCATCGAGTCGGGACTCTTTATGGAGGGTAGAGGTACTCGTCTTAAATACTCCTCATATTACTGCTGGTTTCTTCTCAGGTTTTTCTGTCATAATCTTGCCGAGTCGAACGTGTTACTCGATAAGCTTAATTTACAGTGTACTCCTGAGAGGCATTTAGCAATAATATAATCATGTCATATATGTGTAAATAAATAAATAAAAAATAAATAAATAAATAAATGTCATAGGTGGACCCTTGTTCTTTATGTATCCCACGGCTAGACTACTAGATATCTAATAGAACCTTCTTACACACACTAAACTCTTCGTGCATGCAGTTTTCTTATCTTTACCCTGGAAACAGATGTGCGAACGAGGAAATTAAAAGAAAAACCGATTTAGGTGCATCGGTCTGACTCGAACCAGAGTTCCCGTTCGAGGTTATGCGTACTCGTACAATTTTATTCCTTTTATTAATATATTTAAAAAAAGAAATTATACATAGTAAAAGTAATTATCCTGCGCCCGCTGTAAATATTTAAGTATTGTTTATGCAAGTATATTCATTTCGTTTTATATAACATAAGTATTATAACATTATTATTTTGGTATTTTTATTTATTTAGGTATTTTGTTAGTGAGCGTGAGAATTTATATGTATAAGGGCCTGTTTCACCACTTCCTGATAAGTGCCGGATAGGCTATCCACAACATATTTGACAGATAGAGTATAGAGTATCTGTCAAATATGTTGCGGATAGCCTATCCGGCACTTATCAGGAAGTGGTGAAACAGGCCCTAAAGATAATAATAATAATAATAATATCTATGGAAGCTTTCACACCACGTCTATCTGGGTCCCGTGTAAGTTCCGAAGGACAATATAGTTGTATAATTTAAATTTTATATTATTATTTTGCGTAAAAAACAATTTATAAATACGTCAGCAAAAAAAACCTGTACGTCACGGGACACCCGACAAAAGTGTTACCTTAGATAACAACTGCAATAAAAACAATTATGTATTATATTTACTTATTTTATTTTTTATAATAATATTTAATATAATATTGGATTATTCACCCCAGATTATCATTTTCCCAGTATTAAATAATATTATAAGTTGTATGTTTTAAATAATGAATTTTACGATGTAATACATGTATACAATTTAAAAACAAAATTTAAAATATGTTATTAAAATTAATATAAATATAGGAAATCGTGGAGGAAGCAGACAACCTTCACGTTATAAATCCTGTTGGATGTATTCTATAAAGTAGTAGATATACGACTTTCCATTGATGATCCCGATATTTTCGGAATCAGATAAATAAAAATTATTTAATATTATCCGGGCGCTAATTAAGCCGAAACCAATTTGTCAATGTTAATATTAGCTATCATTTATTTATTATCTTATCATTTTTTTATCCCTGTTTTAAGGCAATGATAAATTATGATTAAAATACGAACGTTAATTTCGCTTACTTATAATAAAATTAACAGATGATAGTATCATATATTTTATTGTACCAAAAAGTGCCCAACGCGTCTATAGAAGTTCCTTCACGGCAGCAATTCTCGTGATTGTTACCGTCACTACAAAAAAGAAATAAATTAGTAGAAAAAAATGTGTGTGTGCGATTCACACACGATAGAAGTGAAACACATGCTCAAATACAAGCAAGTATTAAACAGTCTGCAATAGACATACACACCGACATTTGCTCTCTCGCTCTTTTGTGTTTGTGTCTCTTACCTGTCGTTTTTTCCGTTGCATCCGGTTTGAAATCACAACGATTCTAAAGAAGTTTCGCTTTAATAAAAAAGTGTCGAAATAAGGAGATTTCTCTACATGCATATGAAGCCAATACGGCACCTAGGTACCCTATATTTTATAATGGTTATTATTATTGTTTGTCTGTCTTTTAATGACTAATCAATGTAACAGCGGGATCGATTTCAATGTTTTACACAGTAGGTAGCTGAAAAATAATTGGGTTTCATCTTTTATTTAATAAAGTATTTTTTTAAGTACATATCCAAACTCCGCAAATCTGTGTAAAATTTCTCGAATATAAATTGTATTAATATAGCGATTAGCGAACATAGGATATCTCTTCTAATATATAAAATTCTCGTGTCACAATGTTCGTTCCCATACTCCTACGAAACGGCTTGATCGATTTTTATAAAATTTAATGTGCATATCGGGTAGGTCTGAGAATCGGCCAACATCTAGTTTTCATTCCCCTAAATGGTAAGGGTGACCCACCCCAATTTTTTTTTATTTATTTAGTGACAAAATTTTACATTTTAATTTTTTAATGATACAACATTAAAAATACATAAGTATTAGTATACATAAGTATTAAGTATACATAAGTACATCCTTAAATTTTCACCCTACCTACTACCTTCTTCTATCTTCTTCACACTGTAACTTAATAATATATTTCTTTATTACCTATGGTTGTCTGGCAGAGACCGCTTCAGGCGGTAAGACCGCCACTTTTGTCCATTGTCCTAGTTTTAAGTTTTATGTTGTCACCTTTTATCATTTTTTATGGTACAAAATAAAGCATCTTATTATTATTATTACTATTACCAACCCACCCTTTTTAACAGCAATATTAGTATTTTGTCAGAACTAAGTCTGTCGGGGCAGCAAGTTATATAAAGATTTTAAACCGATCGTCATCATCATCCATCCAGCATCAAGCAACTGCAAGTCCATAGACGAACAGCACGTACACCGTACACATTGGGATTTGAACCTGCGACCTATACGTTTCGGATCATCCGTGCGAGCTTCATTAAAACATGGCCGCTCATTAGGCTTGTGTTTCAAACAAACAATATTATGTTTGTTTGTATACATTTACAGATTAACAAAGTTATTACTAGGATTTCTTATTATGTATTATATATAGTATTAGGTAACCGACGGCCATGACACTGCTAAGGCTTATTGCGTCTCGGTCTCTCAACGCGATGTATAATCTAGTATGTATTTAGAAATTCTACGTCATATAAAATGTGTTTTATCAAATATACACTTATACGAATCAGTCTACGAATAACAACAATAATTACCAAAATGACATATCTAATTACTGTGAAATTTCAAGGTTTTTACATTTTCAAGATCATGGTACATTATAGCTCTTAGTGGGAATCGAAACCGCGTCGTAAGACAAAATGAAATACCTATTTCTAGTTTTTCTTAGTTTAAATATTAATGTTCTTGATGATAAAATGTTATTACATCTAAGAAAATTAATAAGTAAATATAAACATATATGCATGTTAATTGAAAAGAGCGCACGGTAAGGTATCAAACCTTATATATCCCACTGCAGGGCACGGGTCTCCTCCTCGAAATCAGGCGAGGAGGGTATTATGCTATACTTCACTAATGCGCTGGCCCAATGCGGGTTGGTAAATTCACACACCTCAGAAACTTTTAATCTCATCAAAGATGCAGGTTACCTCAGAATGCTTTCCTTCACCGGTAAGCGAACGATGGTCTTATATTCAGCGGGGCTAGACAAGTGGCAAACTCTCAGATTCTATTCTTTTGCGAGTAAACGCAAACTCAAACGCTAATTTGGTAGCCAAGTGTACAAAGACATTTTGAACGCTCATTCTATTCAATCCGTCATATAGCTATATACATATTCTAGAGTATGATTTCGTTTTTAAAAATGTCATTAAGTGAAGTATTTAAAACGTCATTCATTTGTAATTACTGTTTTTTTATATTCGTTCCTGTTGGAACCGGTTAAGACCAGAGACCATGCTACCATGTGTGACTTAAAATATATTATATTTGAGTTGGTCTATACCAATATACTATAAACTAGCAGACGTAATATTCTTCCTCAAAATGCGTGGCAGCTTTTCACATAATATAAAACAATTACTTACACCAATACAAAAGACAGGGACGTATTAAAGCCTTCCAAACATAAAAAACAATATTAGCTTTTTTTTACTTAAGCTTTTTACAATTTCACAGGGAAATTTATCCCCTTATGTACGTATTATTGGACAACATTTCTTTGTAATGGCAATATGTGGGACAATTACAAGAGGAAATGGATTTGAAAACTTTATTCGTGAAATATTCAGCAACAAAATACATACTTAATCTCTTAAATTGGATTATCGTTAATACAAATTTGAGCTTATTTTACTAGACACGTTCCTATAAGCATGTCCTTATATACTAAACACGTACGGATGTTTTAAACGAGCCAATCGTTATTTGTTTAGTAAGCAGCTTATACAATTATATAAGCTAATCATCTCGTAATAAAGACAGTGCTTCATTGGATTTCAGTACGCTCTGAAGGGGCTGAATGTATATTCCTCACATCAAAGGCCGTCGGGCCTACCGGACCCCTCAGGGCTAGTATGAGTGATCAAAAAACACTCAACGGGATTCAGTTTCTACTCCCGTAAACTCTACAACCTAGTACATAGACCACCTTCGCGTCGCCGTCAAATATCGTGATTACCTCTTCTGCGTGTAGGTATTTACCGTTACTTAAGGGGAATAAAAAACAACATCAAATTCTGACAAAATCATTTATTTTTAAACTATAAGTTTTATGTAAAAAATTCTCTTCAAACATAACTTCGCTTTTCTTTGGCTTTATGTCTGTTTCTTAAATTACATCCTTAATTTTCAAACAATATATTATACTAGCTGTTGCCCGCAGCTTCGCCTGCGTTAACTAAGATTTACAACGGGATCTTAGCGGGATGATATATCTTTACTGATAAATGGGCTATCGAACACTGAAATGTTTCATTAAAATCCGACCGATAGTTCCTGTGATTAGCGCGTTCAAATAAACAAACTCTTAAGCTTCATATCTTAAGGATTAAAAGCATGAGTAAAATAAACTCGTTTAAATGTAGTCCAAAAAATCAAAATTTCTGAATAAAATATGGTTGTTGTGCCTCAATCGACATAGATAGGTCTATACCACACACTATGGTGGACTTTTTTGTAGATAATTATAAGATCTACAATTAATTAGAACATTTTATCGTTCTATCTTTTATAGTTTAGGCAGCGTAGTGCGTACGCAAAATAAGTAACTTTTCTGGTTGATTTTTTACACCTCGTATCCGAAAAACCCAAATACTTACGGAACCCTATTTTTTTCAGAATAAAATGTAGCCTATGTTACTCGTGGATAATGTAGCTTTCGAATGGTGAAAGAATTTTTGAAATCGGTCCAGTACTTTTTGAGCCTATTCGTTACAACCAAACAAACAAACAAAGTTTTCCTCTTTATAATATTAGTGTAGAAAAAAAAACTCCCAGAAACATTACTTCGCTTTTCTTCAGAAATATGTTTGTTTCGTATATTACCGTATTAGTTTATAACAACTTTCACAAATAAATATGCATTTTTGTCAACCAGGCCTTCTTTAAATTAACATCTTTTGGGATTCTGAAATAAGATAATATTATCGTCTATTAAAGTCATTACCTGCAGTGAAGAAAAAATAAACCTAAATTCGGTCCTGTAATTAGGACCAATAACAAACAACATAAAGTGTCAAAAAGATAATATAATGAATTACTTGTTATTTGATTTTATTGTGAATTACAAAGATATTTCCTACTTAAACTATTTAGGACGTCTGATTTTAATATACAAAATTTAAAACATAGCTCCTCTTGGATATTACGAATATTATAAAATAGAATAAGTAACATAAATATAAAATAGCTGGAATACAACAGTATTTATTAGATTATATTTTTTTATTACATTATAAATAAAAAACACAAAAAGCAGCACTAAAACTGAACATTATAAAAATCAATTGCACAATAATATCATACGATGAATAAACGAAGAAGAAGAAGAGAAAAAAAAAGGAAAAAAAAAAACAAGAGGCATCAATCAAAGATGGCTTGTAATTTGTATTGATAAAATAATTAAATTAAATAACAAAATATATTATAAATTAAAGCATTCCAAATAATGTTCTCTGAGGAGTCCCTTAAAAATATTGAGACTCTTAGCTTGCTTAATACGATTTGGCAACGAGTTCCAAAGACTAACAGATATAGCAGCAAAAGAGTTACTATAAAATTTAGTTTTTGATCGGGTACATTTAATTTATATACGAAACATATAGTTCTCAAATTGTTATCAGAGTTATGCCACAATAATTCGCTCTTCATATTCCTATCAATCAACTATCCCTACTAACTCCACACATCCTGAACAGTCCACCACAATATTCGCCAACTAATCACATTATAATACAAAATGGATTAAATTTTCAAAACAAACACTAGTCACTACCTATAGAAAACTGCCATAGCAGTCCTATATGCTGCTGAAACAGCTGCAAAAAAGTTCTTAGTATGCAGTATTCGCCAACCCATCACAGTATAAACAGATTGAGTTTTTGAAACAAAATACTATAGAACACCACTCCAAATGAATAAAATGGGAAATTGAAATTAATGGGAAATAGAAAAAACACAATCGCAGGCTCTAAAGCTTCTCGCTGCTAATGAATTAATCCATCCTATTATTATTATTTGACATTATGTTATATTTTTTAACTATTGTACATATACATAATTGCTGTTAATGTTAATATTATAATCTCTACCAAGACAATGTAATAAATGTATCAATTGTACAAAAACTTTGCATGCCCCACGAGGTCAACATGTTGAGACATATAAGTATCTTTTATGTCTATCCATTGAAACTACCACCGGTTCCAGGGTGAGCACACTGAGAAGAACAGCACAATTAGTACACAATCCATAAAATCAAACATCATTAAATTTTTAAGCTTCTATCACCGCTAGTTGTTGTTGTTTTTTTGCCCTGGTTGTTTTTTCTTCATTATATACTGGCTTAATTTATTCCTATGTATTTCGACTGACTGGCTCACTCATGTCCCATCTGCGTACACACCTAAAATAATCATGCTTTAGTTTTTTATAACTATATGCTTTCAATTACAAAAAAAAAGTAAATTGTTAATATAATATCTTCATGAAACTACTCAATAAAGCATACAATTTTCATTTCTTAATCTAAATTAAATAGTAGACACTAACCAAGAAAGTTTTGAAAGTCATTAAATCTATTGAATACCTATTATATATAAGTATAATAACCAAGAATAACAGCAAAATTAGTTTACAAATCAGGAAATCAAATAACTTTAAATTTGTTTACATTAAAATAAGTTTTGTATTATATTATTGACTAAATATTAGGTTTTGTGTTATATTATAACAAATTGTTTATATATACACAGTTTATTTAGTATTAAACTAATACATATATTTTCCATAAAAATATATTGTTAGGAAATAGATACCTATTCAAATATAGTAAAAATAATAAAAAAAGAGGATGCAATAGATTTTATATTGAATAAATAATAAATACTCACTAATAATTGTCTTATGCTTGACCTTTCTTATGATTTTTATGGGAAGGCAATTTATCTCAACATAATAATATAACTACTGTTTAGTAGGTACATCTACAACTTGTCTACTACATCAACTTGTTTTTCTATGCGTTAAATGTTGAGACACCCAGGATCCTTTGATAGGACCCTGTGGCCCTCAGCTCAGATTGCAAAGAACCTGTAAAAAACATCAAACATGTACCTAGTTTTTAAGTCCTATCATTGTAAGTAATAATGATTTATTTATTTACCTTTAATACCAAGGGAATTCCTTTAGTTCCGCTCAATGCTGTATGGACACTTAAATCAAGAAAATCTCTCGAAATACTATTTTGTCTAGTCCTTTACACAAATAAAACATCGATTATATTCTCCAAACACTGGCGATGATTTTTTTCTTTGGCTTCGGCTTAGTTGTACTTTATTATTTATATATTATTTATTAGCTTACAATAGACTTAATTTATGCATTTAGCAAAAAAATTCACACTATCACACTTCCACAGTCAGCTGATCAAAGATCCGCCATTTTGTAGCGTTTGAATTTTCAATTTCTATTGTGTGCAAGCGGCAAGCGCTAGGGAGCGCTTTCCGGCTTGTCAAAAGTGCCACTTGGCTACGATTTATATGAAGATTTGAATTTCTTAAGCGTGTGCGTTTAAAAGGAATAGAAATACAAAACGCTAGTTTGACACTTGGCTACCAATAGTCGCCCAAATGTCATTCCCATACAAAATTAACGTTTTCTATTTCTATTCACTTAGCGTTTTTGCCACTTGTCTAGGGGGGCAGATGCATTTAGGTGTCAAGGAAACCCCATTTGAACGCTCCACAGGAATCAGGATCGAACTCTGATCTCTCACCCAAAAATCCCGAGTCGATACCCGCCAGACCATAGTCGCAGCCCGCAGTACATAAATACAAAAGTAACCAATCAAAATCAAAATAAAAAAGAAACAAATTAGTACCACCAAAGTATTTTTTGAGCGTCAATTGCATCTACCACCAGTTCCAAGGCAGGCCCACTGAGAAGAAGCGGCGAAACAATCTGAGCGGAACTATTTTTTATTATATTCTAGATTAGATACAGATTTTACATGCTTTCTTGAAATGCCTATGGTCTTAGATCCGGCGTCAAGATTACTCCGCTCGTCTGTTTTGTGCTAAAAACCAAATTTTTCGGACGGATTAAAACGGATCTCGTACTACTAGGAGGAACGCCCCATTCACAGGATATGGTATTTCATGATTTTTTTTATATCATGGGAGGGCAAACGAACAGTCAAAGCCTTTTGGCGACTATCGACGCCCAGAAACATCCACATAACCAGAGGATATGCAGATGCGTTGCCTTCCTTTTCCCTATCCTCAATGGGCCACCGGAAACACAAACCGCACGAAACGCGACAGCATAACTGCCACTTTATGCCGGTATTATGTGAGCGAGAGGTACCACCCCGGTCGTGCCGGCCTAATTCTTGAAAACTTGGTAATATCCTTTACCACACAAACTGTCTTTAATAACTTTTTTTTTTCATGAATATATTTTGAATGTTTAACTATATAGTGCATACACATAGGTATACTACTCTGTATTATCCTTGCACACGAAACACAGTAAAGGTAAGCGCAGGAAGCAATAACCGGGTAGTCGCAATGCCCAGAGCGCATTCTGCTGATGAATTATAAATTCACTGTATAAATAACGCCACATACTGCTAGGTAACGCCACAGACTCATCCAATTTCCACAGTCCCTGGGGTTCTCGTGAATGTATTTTGTCGTTGCCGCTGTGGAATCTCGATCTATATTCATTTGCCAGCAGAGTGATTGGAACGAAAGGGGTAAGTATGTTGTTCTTAGTGTGGTTTAAATACATAATTCGGGTGATTAAGAAACGGAATAAAACTAACTCTTAGTGTTGCTCTAATATAGAGAAATGACAATCAAAGTTTATTCAAATTTTGTCGATGTCCTTTCACACAATACTGATTTATCAATAATGACTCCTAAAAAACATCTAAAAAGCAGTATATTAATTTAAATTACAAAAATGTCTAATGACTTTATATAGTTTTAGAGTTGCGATATCCTAAATTAAAAAAAAAAACTGATAATAATTCACTCCTTCGTTCGTTTGACAATCTGTCCGTCCAAACCTGTAGGATACATCTCGTTGTAATAGAGTCATGAAAGTCACTTGTCGCAGCATCAGTGAAGATCGGAATCTTAAAGTATGTATAATTTTTATATACAAGCATATTATTGTGTCTGATTTTCACTATAATAAGCTTGCTAAGCTGGGCGTAAGGTAGGCTATCTTGAAAATTGTACTGTCATAGAGAACTAGGTAGGCTACCTAGTTTTCTAGATTTTATCACCGAAAGGACTTCTTTGCTTTAGTCCCTATATTCTAGCGTATATTTCCTTTGACCTTCTGATCAATACATAAACTACCAGTATGTGCTTAGAATACTTGTTTCTCGTTTACCTGTATACCGTATATACAATAACACGCAACGAACAGACGCCAGGACATTCTGACTGCGTGTGGCATTTTTATTACCTACACAATAAATCTGATGTATATACCGACTATTCTGGAATTGTTTCTGTTATATAAGATTATATTTTCATTAATACTTCGGTGTATTGCAATGACAGCATATTCTTGATGTTATTCAATTTACTGGAATTATTTATATCTTTAGTTTTTTCGCAACGAATTCTTACTCATACTTACTATATATTTATGGTTTAATATTTTATGATGCTGGTTTATGCTTTCGCATAATCCAATGTCTTGGTTGGGTACAACCACAACAACCAATAAACCGTGTTGGGATCCGCGCTATGGAAATGCACTTCCCCACTAAACCACCTGCAATTGCCTTCAGCCGCTTTTTGAGGGAAAAACATAATAATCACCTCCACAGGCTGGCCGCAGTGAAGGCCAGGCTCCTTGTAAGGAGGAATTGAATCTGCCTAAAAAAAACTATTTACTTTCATTTTTAGTCTTACGGTTTGTGGGCTCATTTACAAAAAAAATAAACCGGCTTCAAACAAATTAAAAAAAATAATTGCTTTTCTTCAATTTTTCCGCTCAAAACTTATATTCAACTTATAATCTACAATTTACGCGTTTTGTACGCGATTGTTGTTATTTCGTAGTCGCCGATCACCCCTATTGTAAATTGGTATTTTTATAGTATACAAAAATAATACAAGAACAAAAACATCTAGTGTTGCCTGATCACTATACTAACCGGCCCACAGAAAAATTCATAAAATAATCTTAAAAGTAGTTATAACAATAATCGCTTGTAGGGATGCTGCGCTATCGCTCTCTCGTGTGCATGAACATGAGAAAATTGCTTCTGTCTTCCGCTAAAAAGCTTTTCTGTTTCGGAAAGAACATTAATACAGACAGTGTTATTACTAGTAGTATAGAGACCTAGTTCCTGTTTCATGCTTACAACTTACTGCCATGTTGCTCGTCTGCTCGTTTCCTTATATCCATCTATAAAAGAATTGTATGGTTGTATGAAGCCACGGTAAAAGTGAAACTTTTTTTAACATTACAGACATTTAACTAAATAACAAACAAAATAGCGTGGAGCACTTGCACAAATGAGTAATAGTCTATACACTACACGGTCAGCTGATGCGTACTATAGGCGCCGCCATATTGGCCTCCGTCACGCGACATGCAACACGTAGACAAAAAAGAAATTTAAAAAGACAATGGACTATTTAGTAAAGATTAACAAATGTTATAGCATGAATAATGCAGATGCGAAGGATTATTTGGGGTAATTTCAGTATTAGCTGTTCCGTCACGGGTGGTCTTGACCCGCCGCGCCGGCGCTGAGCATACTAACGACGTGCCGCCCCGCATGTCTAATGTCACGTGCTCTTCCCGAAAGGGAATCGCTTGCCAAAAGGTGTTTACCAACATACACACACACACACAGTTGCACAATGAGTAACCTTCTAAATATGAAGGTATAATCGTTATACCAGATGTTATAACAGTAGCGGTAGCTGCGCAGGAGAACTGTTCGCCGATGGGAAAATAAGGCTCTGTGACTACTTTTAGTAAAAGAGGGGGTTGACCTCCCCTATTTATCAGTTTTTTTATTAAAGTGGGTACCCGGATAGTAAAATAGTATCGTAGTATTATATAGCTGGGAACTCTCAGGTGTATTTTAATTATATTTTTAATCCTTATACAGCTCTACATCCTGATCATGAATTGAATTACTAGGACATGGTTAAATATATTTTATACAATTTATTTTGTCGCGACATCGCGACTTAAATTCATGACAATTGGTCTAATATCCGAGTCTAAATCGTCTTTCACATATTTAAAAATGGGTTTGCTAAAAAAATTCTGGACAGAATATTTTTAATTTTTTTTTAAATATTTTTCTTTAAATTTTGCAATATTAAGATAAAAAAAATTACGCTAGACTCGAAGTATGAAACGTATAAAATATGCCGATGTAGGGTTGTCCATTTTTTACCAGGACGAACTGCTAGGTTGGCAGCTACTTTCACTCGATGGGATAATAGGAAAATCTTTATATCAGCATAAGCGCTGTTTTATTGTGAACACGTTGGTATAATATGGTGTCTGAAATAAAATTCGGTCCTAATAGAGGTTTGTGAAGTTGAAATTTAAACGCATGCGGAAATGAGATCCGATACCGTGTAATAATAAAGCATCGCAACCGTCTCAGCCCCCCCTAGACAAGTGGCAAACGCTAAACGAATAGAAATAGAATAGAATACTACTACTCTCCATTATTGTAAACAGTAGTCAGTACGGTGCTGTTTCGGAGTAGTTTATAGTAGACTTAAAATATTATATTGCATCGAAAACACGTGTTATTCTTGTGCAGCTAAGATATATGCATTGTATTTGAGATTGGAACCTGCAACCGCTGTTGGAAGTGTAGCGGATCTGTCAGCGCTACAAATCCTGAATCGCGCTATCGGTATTCTACAGTCTGATCGCTATATATACAACATCTGACATGACAGCTTCAGGGCTTCGGCCTGGCCGAGCATCGCACCTCCTTCGGTCGGATAATCTCCCTTTGGAGCCTATCACAATAAATCCCACAGAAGTTTCCGACCGACCGTCAATGGACTATGTTTTAGGATGGAGCTGATAGTGCAGCTGATCGGGGTGATCCTCCGCGTCCTCAACCTCCTGCTGGCGCCGTACTTCTGGCTGCGCACCAGGAACAGCCGCGGCGTGCCGCCCATAAAGGACCCGCTCTTGTTCTTCACCGTCACGGAGCTCGCTGAGGGCATACGGAATGGAGAAGTTAGTACTTATTTTAGTTTATGCCCATGATGCTTTTGAGCTAACTCGAGCGTCGCGAAGACTAAGCTAGTTAATCCACAATACTAATAAATAAATATTGATTAAAATTCGGCCTATTAAAAAAAATTGGATAAAATAGTGATGGTATAGGTTCATCATCGTCATTACCAGCCTTTATCACTTGTGAACTCTATGATAGCGATGAGTTACTAGGATAAATCCCATGAGATTTCACTTTATTTGTTTAATTGGTTTTGTCGTTTTAAGAAACGAAACCTTTCTGTCAACAGACTAAGCAAATAGTATATAATTTTACGCCACTCTAAGGGCCTGTTTCACCACTTCCTGATAAATGCTGAATAGGCTATCCACCAGGTATCCAACAGATAGAGTATGGAGTATGTGTCAAATATGTTGTGGATAGCCTATCCGGCACTTATCAGGAACTGGTGAAATAGGCCCTAAGAATAAAATGTATCTACCAGCTGTCAAGTGAGAGCGTGGTGGCGGCGTATATCGCGAGGATACAAGAGGTGAATCCCCTCATCAACGCAGTGGTGGAGGAGCGGTACCAGGCGGCGCTGGCGGAGGCCCGGGAGGTGGACAAGCTGATAGCGGACGCGAGGACCAACGGCAGGATACGTTATATGTTCGATGATAAACCGCTGTTGGGTGTGCCTTTCACGGTCAAAGAGAGCTGCTCGCTGGTTGGTGAGTTGGTTGCTATCTTATTGGAATTCGTTTGTTAAGAAATATTATAGATAGATAGATACTTTATTGCTCACATTAACATATATATACATTTTTTCAATAATAAGACAAAAAAACATAAATGTGGGCAAGGGCGGCCTTATACCATTAGTTGAATTGATGATTTCTATATTTTTATTCCTTTATCCTAACAACCCCACTAGACAAGTGGCACAAGCGCTAAACGAATAGAATAGAATACTTATTGTACGGGAATGACACTAGCTGTCAAATTACATGTCGTAAGCTAGTGTCATTCCCATACAATAAGTATTCTATTCTATTCGTTTAGCGTTTGTGCCACTCTGTGCCGTCTAGGGGGACAGATAAGATGATCGTGCTTATTTCAGTTTTGTTGAATTTCAGGTTTATCAAACGCAGTAGGATGTCTCGAGCACGCTGGTCGAAAGGCATCCAAAGATGGAGAGACAGTGGCGTTAGTTAAGAGGGCAGGCGCCATTCCCCTGCTAGTGTCCAACACGCCCGAGCTGTGCCTGGGCTGGGAGACCACCAACCTCCTCACCGGCACCACCAACAACCCGTACTGCCTCGCGAGAACAACGGGCGGGTCCTCGGGGGGAGAGGTAATAACTGACGCATCTATTCCTCGGTATCAAATACAGTCGAGATTATGTAGCTATAGTGATTGCTTAAAATGTCTTGTAATATAGTCCTCGCCACTTTAGAAGTCCGATAGACGCGGCGCTGCGGTCTCATAACTCAATGTTGCCAATTTATAGTGTAATGATTTTCCACCAAGTCTAGTACAATAAAAAAATTAAATAATTATAGGGCCTATGGTCAGTAGTGGATTGTTAAAGACTGATGATGATAATAATGACAAAAATAATTATAACAGCAAAATAAAAATCTCCCTGCCAGGTTTTAGTAAAATAAAAAATTTTTTTGTAAATATTTCGTTCGTATTTTTTACGTATAACCGATTAGTAGAATTCATCTAAAACAAGCTTCTTCGGATGTGTTCGGCTTTTGCCAGGAGTGACGATTTTCTCAGAAGTAATTGCTGCCATTGTTACTTCTTTTGTTATTCGACCTTTTTTACAGAAACACCTGAAAATATAATTCCTCTGAGCAAGGATTTAATTCTTTTACCTTGTATTTATATTCATATAAAATATCATAAGATAAATGTAGGTATAGAGTTAATGATAATATTTTAACCATAAATTAGGCAAAAATAGGTGACTCTGGCATCTCTAAAATTTAGCTGTCATGTCAGTGACATTTATAAACATATTATTCAACGGGGTTAATTGTTGTTTATTTTTACTTTCTAATTCACAAAATTATTTCAGTTTAATGATCATTATACGGCCTTCACTTTTTACACCTCACTTTATATTATATGCTCCATATTTCACGTAAAACAATTTAAAATATCACAACTTCTTACTCCAGACAGACGTCAAGATATCAATGTTGTCAAATTTAGTTCGAGCATTAGTCGCAGGACTTCAAAAGTGGCGATGACTCTAATAATAATTTATTCTATCGAATGTCATTTTGAAATAATTTTAATGCGGTTTATACAGACTTATAACTAAAGACAGATGGAGCATACCGAACACGATACAATCAATAGACGTTTAGAGTACGACGCTATGCCAAGCATTTGCGTCGAGTTTGTTTTCTCTTTTGAATTTGTATTCGCTTTAGTGGCGTCACTCGAGTGTTCGGCATGCTCCATACGTCTTTATTCATAGATCTGTAGTGGTTGATTTAAAAAGTCTGAGCTACAGTATCTTGCTGTTTATAGGTCTGAGGGAGGGAGATTGGAACATTTTATTCAAATACCTATATTTCCAAAGCCTATGCCTATATACCAAAACCTCGCTCGTTTATAGACCTCCCTTTGGGGCATTTCACACTGCCTCCTACAAGTCTGACACAGCCAGAGAGGTACTTGGTGGTCAATCTTATGACAATTTCTTTCCCATCGGAGAGAGAAAGTAGAGTATTCAAGTTCGGAGTAGACTTGGCGGAATTATAAGAAGAATCCACAGATTTATATCTAATCTGGGACTATATCTTTAGGGCCTGTTTCACAATCTCCAGTTAAGTTCCCAATAGGCTATCGGCAACATATTTGACAGATATTTGACAGATACTCCATACTCTATCTGTCAAACATGTTCCCGATAGCCTATTGGGAACTAAACTGGAGATTGTGAAACAGGCCCTTAATCTTATATTTGTTATAGTCTCTCGTGTTAGTATCTCTCGCTGTCTGTATAATTGGGTAGTATACAAGCGATAAGTTGATGGTCACGGTTCGAATAATAGGCTTACACGGAAGATAAACCGGACACGTAATGCAGTTATTGACAACGCAGCTCCACACGTCACGGAACAAACACAGCGAGGCCGCTTAGGGCTTCCTTTACCTTCTATTATCTTCGATTCATCGCTTTTACAGCTTATACGTATAATTCAATATGGATTCAATCGATCCATTACTCAAATTCCAATCGTCTCGAACGTTCCAATCGAGAGAAATTTTACTAAATCCAAATATGTACCTGGTTTCGATGCCGACGAAATTCCCGTGCTACCTCTTTAGTGACCTTTACCCTATAATAAGTCCTAAGCTATTTTTTTTTTCAAATCTCATCTTGTCGTTCGTAAGTTCCTCATGCTTATAACATTTTTAGGCGTAAGGTATTTTCAACTTTTCAACAGAACTTCTGAACTTCACTGGCGTAGGAAAATATCGCGAGGAATCCTGCATGCCTGATAAGATTGAAAATCTTTGAAGGTATGTGAAGTTCACCAATCCGCATTGAGGCAGCGCATCGGTTAACTATGGCTCCTCGCCTGATTTCGAGAAGGATACCCGTGCCCAACAGTGGGATATATTATCCATATATTCATATTCATTCATTTATGCTTTACTTTTTATATCTTTGAAATGACCTAAGCTGGAATGACCGAGGTCTATTTTATCTATCTGTATAGACCTCAAGACTCACACCTCTTAGTTTTCGTGTGTTTTGGGGCCCTTTTAGAGCTCCAGAGTCGTCATCTAAGAACAAGGTAACCGGTAACGATGTGAGCGCACAGCTTCTTATTTCCTCCCAGTCGACCACGAGACCTACAGAAAATCTAGACCTCTATGTAGGCGGTGTAGGGGGTAATATAATTAAAAACACTATTGATGCATGGTGTATTGGTGTGGTATGTGAGGATAACCCGCGGTCATGTTGCGCAGGCGGCGCTGATCGCGAGCGGCGCGTCTCCGTTCGGCGTGGCGTCGGACATAGCGGGCTCCATCCGCATCCCCGCCGCCTTCTGTGGCGTGTACGGACACAAACCGACGCCGGGTAACATTAGCTCTTGTATTCAAATTATTATTATTCATATGTACAGACGATCCAGCCTGTGGCTTTAAGAACATTGTCATTATATTGTTTTAGAGACGATGATCAAAATATAAGTGTTTTTTTTTTGAGTTTATGCTTTGAGGCGCTTTTTAGGAAAATATACGTGTAAGAACATCAAAAAATGTTTGTGTAATAAAAAATAATCTTGATCATATTTATAGGTGGAATTTTGTGTTCGAAACACATTTTCAAAAAAAAATCTTGCTAGCAAAAAATCATAAAGTAGGTGTTAAAATTGACATTCTCATTCAAGGAGAACGTATGATAACGCGAGCAATTCAAACTTAATATGGTGCCATCTCGGCGACTTTTCGTTTCTCTTTCATTTGTACTTAGAGTGACAGAGACTTTCGAGACGTCCTTCATTTGCTTCGCTCCCTCAAATATATTTAGAAGTTTTGTGTTGCTGGTTTTGTGGTGGTGGTTTTGGTCATTTTCATCCCAGTGGGGTCGCCTTGGAATCACTGGAAGATTAAATTCACATTCTTGGATTTTTGAATTAAAATCTATTAACATGATTTGGGCCAATGATTTACTTCATATCCCGTGGTAGGTATAATTTCCATCGAGGGCCACATCCCGACGCTGCAGGACGAGAACTACTCCAAGTTCCTGACCATGGGCCCCATGAGTCGGTTCGCGGGCGACCTGCCGCTGCTGCTAGGGGTGATGGCGGGCGACGCAGCTCCTCTCCTCAGGCTACAGGAACCCGTCGATTTGAAACAGATCAAGGTAAGACTTCAATTTTTATATTGAAGAGAAGGCAAGCTGACAGTCCATTATTACTAGAATTAAAATCTTGCTTGTTTCACCCGTGGTAAAGGAAAAACATCGTGAGGAAACCTGCATGACTGATGAGATTAAAGTCTTTGAAGGTGTTCACCAAACCGCATAGGGCCAGCATATTAGTGAACAAATGCCCAATAACCTAGCCTAGCTTCTAGCCTTCAGAAGAGAAGAACCGTGCCCGGCAGTGGGGTATATTGGTTGATACCGTACTTTTTAATTAACTATTCCAATCTACATTGGACGTCGTACGTTGACAGGTGTACTACATGACAGAAGCGACCAAATCGATCGCCCTCATCGACGTAGACTGCAGCATAAAGCAGGCCATAGAGGGCGCGGCGCGGTACCTGCACGCCGAGTGCGGCTGCACCCTCAGTGAGGTGAGTACCACCTTATCTTTATATACGTATATAATTCTGCTGCACGTGTGTATGTCACTTAATTCCTCCCAAACGGCTGGACTGATTTGAATGATTTTTTTTGTGTGTTTTAGCTTCACAATTCGGCGAATTAATTTAAACAAAAAAAATGGTTGTCTGTAAAGTCGGTTTACGGACGGTATTTTGACGTGACATCGTTAAATATTACATGTATGCAGCACGAACCGAACTTAGCCGATTGCTCGAGCCGATTATGCCTCTTTCTCGTTCGTGCCGCGCTCTCGCATGCGGAACGCGACATGACGTCATCTTTTTCGTGCATGCTGCCCGTAATACCGAGTTATTAGACGTTGTCACTTCAAAAAAAAAAAATGTGTGTGTGTCAGCTCCGACGCACGACTGGAGTTTACTCCTCAAGTACGAGTATCTAACCATACGCAAAAATAACTTCACAATTACAATGTTAATTATTGATATTTATAACAAAAAAAATGTGTGTGTGTCAGCTCCGACGCACGACTGGAGTTTACTCCTCAAGTACGAGTATCTAACCATACGCAAAAAAAAAGTTTATTCAACTGAAAAAAAAATTATAACTTCACAATTACAATGTTAATTATTGATATTTATAACAAAAAAAAATAGCAATATAAATACATCGACACTAATAGAAACAAACAAGCCCAATAACATATAGTATATAGGTATAGTCGCCTATACAGCATACCCTATGTACGTCTCAATACACTCACAGCTAAATTAGAAAGTTGCGCACTAAAGGTGCGCACCAAAAACGTGACACTTTTTCGTTAGTTCAGTTGGTTTTACCCCTCGGATTTTTCTCATACCGGGCGCCTTATATATGAAAATCGATTCTTAAGGAGTAAACTCCAAAAAAATATAGCAATATAAATACATCGACACTAATAGAAACAAACAAGCCCAATAACATATAGTATATAGGTATAGTCGCCTATACAGCATACCCTATGTACGTCTCAATACACTCACAGCTAAATTAGAAAGTTGCGCACTAAAGGTGCGCACCAAAAACGTGACACTTTTTCGTTAGTTCAGTTGGTTTTACCCCTCGGATTTTTCTCATACCGGGCGCCTTATATATGAAAATCGATTCTTAAGGAGTAAACTCCAATAAACTCCAAAAAAAAAAAAATGTGTGTGTGTCAGCTCCGACGCACGACTGGAGTTTACTCCTCAAGTACGAGTATCTAACCATACGCAAAAATAACTTCACAATTACAATGTTAATTATTGATATTTATAACAAAAAAAATGTGTGTGTGTCAGCTCCGACGCACGACTGGAGTTTACTCCTCAAGTACGAGTATCTAACCATACGCAAAAAAAAAGTTTATTCAACTGAAAAAAAAATTATAACTTCACAATTACAATGTTAATTATTGATATTTATAACAAAAAAAAATAGCAATATAAATACATCGACACTAATAGAAACAAACAAGCCCAATAACATATAGTATATAGGTATAGTCGCCTATACAGCATACCCTATGTACGTCTCAATACACTCACAGCTAAATTAGAAAGTTGCGCACTAAAGGTGCGCACCAAAAACGTGACACTTTTTCGTTAGTTCAGTTGGTTTTACCCCTCGGATTTTTCTCATACCGGGCGCCTTATATATGAAAATCGATTCTTAAGGAGTAAACTCCAAAAAAAAGAAGATAATGTCTGCCGGGTCCGCTAGTTTATTATATAAATAAGTATTTATTGTCAAGACCGTAAGCTGTATGTATGTTTTGTGTGTGTGTGTTGTTGTTTGGAATAATAAAAGTGTTTTTCTTTCTTTCTTTCTTTTTTCTTTCTTCTTTCAATATAAGCAAGCGAGACATCCATTAGCCTAATAACAGTAAAAACTATGAAAGGTGATTTATCAAATATTTTCCATCCAAATTTTTTGGGTTGTTATCTGAAATAACTGTATTATTTAACGTTTTTTCAGGAAAAGTTCGAGGAGTTTGCGGACTCTGTGGAGATGTCAGTTTCGGAATTTTTCACGATGAAGGATCTACCGAACATGCTTCAGGACCCCGCTAATCCTAAAGTGAGTGACTTGTGATCGTTTTCATTTTTAAACTGTTATAATTCCACCTTATTTTGATCGAGGTGTTGCAACCTAATTTTGACCTTATATTGACACCTTATTTCAACGACTGTATGGATATCTAATATTTACATGTGGGTCGCAGCACGAAAAGAGCCTGTTGCTAGAGCTGTGTAAGGCGGCGGCGGGCTGCAGCGCGCGCACGGCGCAGGCGCTGGGGTTCGCGCACGTGCGACGCACGCAGCTGCACGTGAGTCACGCTGTGCGCCCGCATTATCGCGCGCGGCTCCAGGCGCTGCGGACGAGACTCGAGGTACAGTCCCCTCCCCTCCTCGCCCTCCCCCTGAGGTAGGTGTCGACCTCACTATCAATGGTGTTTAGAGACAGGCCAACTGGTAAATGAAGCGGTGGATTGGTCTATGTCAGTCGAGTTCATGGGACTATCTCTTACGGTACTCGCCTCGGGGGTTGTTATTATGCAAGATGTGCAAATGCCAACTATAACCATTTGTAACTACAATCGAGTTCAGAATTAGGCGAACTAACTTGACAGTTTATTGTACACTAAATACTAATGTATGTAAAAATATATTATATGATATCACTATTTAGGTATTTTTTTTCCTGTCTCTAGCAACATTTTCGGCTGTTGAGTTAGTTTGCCTAATTCTGGACTTAACTATAATGTTACATGTGAGATAGCTTGTAATGACGCGCGGGGCGCGGCGTGTGCAGGGCGCGCTGCGGTCGGGCGTGCTGCTGTACCCGGTGCACGTGGGCGCGGCGCACGCGCACGGGGGCGTGGCGGCGCGCGGGTGCGGCGTGCTGTACACCATGCTGTTTAACGTGCTGCGGCTGCCCGCCGTCACCGTGCCGCTGCCGCACCACCACCGACTGCCCGTGGCGCTGCAGGTAACGATACTGCACTTACGATACTAGACATCCCCCTCTCTGCTTTTTCCTGATTTCTTTGGTCAGCCATCAGCAATGCTTTTCCTTCCAACACTGGATATATCATATATGCCGCTTTCGAATTATGTTAAGACAGCCCTTCTCTAGTTCTCTTAAACTAGGAGAGGTCCCTGCACGGTAATAGTTATCCCGCCCAGTTGGTGGTCAAACTCCCCTCAACTACTGCGATTATTTCCGATTGTAGCCTTCAATCTTCATTCCAGAACTTTTTGGCCCACAGGTTCTTGAAATATGCAAGTTGTATATAAAATATTTTGTATTTTTTTGGTTTCCCATTATAATTGTTGCCATTATAAATATTCCTCCTGTTCCTCCGGTATTTTTTGTGGTTTTTCATAGTTTTATTTTCCTTTCAGTTATTGATATGGTCCAGTGGTAGATGGACTCGGCCTCTCATGCGAGAGGTTCCGGGTTCGATCCTTACCCGTCCGTGTGTGCCTTGAAATAGGGTTTTTCTAAATTTCTAAGTGCACCTCAAATAAGAGACCATCGTTCGCTCATCGGTGAAGGAAAACATCGTGTGGAAACCTCTGTGCCTAATGAGATTGAAAGTCTTTAAAGGTATGTGAAGTTCACCAACCCGCATAGGGCCAGCGCATCGGTGAACTATTGGCCCAATACCCTCCTCACCTTATTTCGAGGAGGAGACCCGTGCCCAGTAGTGGAACATAATATAAGCCTTGATACTTATTTTTAATTGATATATTCCCCGTGTGTTTGCAGATAATATCAGCGCCATACCAAGATCGGCTGTGCCTGGCGGTGGCCCGCGAGCTGGAGAAAGGCTTCGGCGGGTGGACGCCGCCCGCGCCCGCCGTGACGCGCTGAGTCGCGTGATGCGACCTCTTTGGATGTATTTACTTTTGTATGTCTACTACACTTTACTATATAATGTACCGTAAATGGACTGTCACTATTCTGTATTATAAGAATTTAATTTGTATACACGATACGCGTAATTTAAGTTGTCTAGACTGAAGTTGGCAGTGATTTCGTGAATTGTACATACGCAACAGTGTAAAACAATAAAAGTCCTGAAATAAAACAATTTATTACTGAGCTGTAATAGTAGGTCACTGGTGTTAGATATTGATGATGTCGTCCCTCTAACGCGATATTCAACCTGCTTATAAAATAAATAAGTAAAGTACACTGACTGCTAAACTACATTTGGGATTTCACGTTTTTCAAGAGGACAGTGAGATACGTGCCGTGCCGTGTTAACACGACCTTATATAATAAGCCATGATTTCCGCAATTTATTTAATTTCTCGTTAGACGTAAGTGTATGTTTGAGTCTAGCAAGTTATATTGCTAATTTTTGTGGGTCACTGGTGAATATGTGTTTTAATCATAGAAATCTAAATAATAAGTTACTTTACCTTATTATTTAGATTTGTATGGTTTTAATGATAAATATCACTACATACTTTAAGCCAATCAAAACTGTCTGCTTTAAGATATTATTTCAACATGTTGTGTATGTCATATCAAAGAAGGCTGAACCAACACGCATTTGAGAGGTTTATTTGTCTACGGTTTGTCGGACAATATTTTTTCCCCCTGAATAAAAGTCGTAAAAATATTAACAGCTAAAATATGCAAATTTAAAAATAATTTAGGTCATTTATTTTCATAAATTAATCGCGATTAACGACTGACAAGCTACTCAGGAAACTGGAGATCAAAACGCGCTAATCTTACAATTAGTAATCGATATACGTGGTTTCATTCGTTTTCTGTTCTTACAATTTTGGTGAAACAATTTTTTGCGATATTGCAACCTAAGTTTTTTTTATGGATTTTCTTAGTAAATTCTGAAACAGGTAAAATCGCAAGGAATTCCCAATTCCTTGCGGTTCCCTCAGTCCCTTGTTGTTTACGTATAACAACTAATTCTGTTATGTGACGAAAACATATCGTACTCGGAACAAGTACGCTATTTATCTCGGACAAACTGAAGTTGACTACGAGTGACGTCGCAAAGTATTTTTGCAAAATACATTATGAACATGATCACAACTACTTTAGTCGTGGCCAAAATACTAGATAACCTACCTTATATTTACTGATAATATGTATCTTCGAATAGTTATACTTTTTTATGAACCTACATACAAAACTATCTAAGAAAAGTTGTTTTCTTGTTGACAATGACGTTGCTGTTTCACCATTTGCACTCGTAGTAGGAACTATACAGGGTGATTTTTTGAAGAACGGACATAATCAGGGACGTGATAGAACTTCACCAATCAAAGAAAATAATATTCACCAAAAAAAACCACATAAATAACAAAATATAGACAAATGTAAGTAATGCAGTGTTGGCCTTAGAATATGGTCACCCTATTCTATTATCACGTGGACTTTGCGCGCTAAATTGAAACAGTCTTTAGTGGTGGGTATAAAATAATCGCGTCGTGCGAATGGGGCCTTAGGTATGGCTCGCGCTGGAACGTTGGTGTATTTGATGCATCGTATTTTACCCATTTCATTATTACTGTGTTTACTTTAATTCAAGTTTAGAGGATAATTCTGAAAAAAAAAATAAAGACCCCACTTGTGATATAGTGTGGAAAGAGGTTCGTTAGCTCTATACGATACTTGAATATGTCCGTCCTTTAAAAAATCACACTGTATTAATGTTTCTATATTATATTTTGTGTATTCAAAATGAAAATAAATAAACGAACAGTGGTGTGATAGACTAAAATTCATAACTCTCTGCAAATACGATTTATTTGGTAATTTTGTTCCTTTGATTCAATGGTTCTGTGATACTGACTTGGAATTGTTATTTTATTATATTTATGCATATTATGCTTCATAGACTATAAATAATTAATAGGTACTTTTTAAATATATAACATATTAAAGGGATAATAATATGTTTTTTTATGTTTAGTTTCTAATCGTACACTATAAGTATACTTATTATCCTATTATAACACATATCTTTGTTGGGTTTTATGTTTTAATATTATACTTAGTGCTAGTGAAACAGCAGAATGAAAAAAATATAATATATTCTTCTAAATATTTTGATCATAATGATAATTTAATTAACTTTATATGAAGTTTATGGGGATGGTGTGTTTTATAGTAGATGTTCCAGATAAAGTAGGTATATTATAAAACTATTGACTAAGGTCTTTTATCATTTTTAACCCCCAACGCAAAAACGACGAGGTTTTGTAAGTTTGAAGTGCCATATGGCTATGGCATCGTAGCTTACGAACGGAGGAACCGATTTTGTTAATAGTCGCGAGTGTTCTTAAACTATGTTCTATGGCTCTATGTTTGATCAAATCCGGTTCAAGATGGCCGCGCAACAAAATGGCGAATTACAAATAATTTCACAACAATAAAGGTATCGTATGAAAAGACTTGACTAGTTGAATTTTATACATTATGACAATTTCGAATCCAAGATGCCCGCCACCACAAATTGGCGCATTATATTATGTGTCGGGGGTTTTCTAAATTTTTCATTTAAATGGAGACCCATAGACTCTAAATGTATGCTAAAAAAAAGAAGTAATTTCTCCGAGCACCTATTTTTGACTATCAATAATTCGGCAATGAACTATTTCGAAGTTAAAATAATAATAATTTCACAAAATGGTGTAGACCGTATTTTATTAAACTGAGATGTAACACAACATCAAATTAACTATAGTGTAGGTATATTACCTGTATAATATGTCTTTATATTCTGTGATCTGGTTTTAATGTTAAAATTTTTTGTATGACTATGAGCCAATAAAATTGGCATATAACGTAACAAATAGATATAGAATATTTTGTAAATATTTTTCTGTGGTATGTTTAAGATAGGTATCTATTTGAATTTTATATTTTAAATTAGTGAATATTTTGGGGACTGCGTTTCCCTCGGTGTTTTGTACTTCGATGTGTACTGGTTCAATCTATATGTGTAACTGAAATGATATTAAAGGAAAAGTTTCATCCTGTGTTTCAATTAAGTCATCTAACCGTATCGCGCTTTATTATATTACAGAAAATGTTATGCGATAACGTGTATTGTACTGATTTATTTAGATTTAAAATAAATAAATATTTTTGAGGGCGTTTCGCATGAATTCTGCCTGCGGCAGTAAACTGCTGGGCATAGGACTCTCCCAAGGCACGCCACTTTTCTCTATCTTGAGCTTTGAGTATCCAGTTGCTGCCAGCCACCTGGCGCAGATCGTCGCTCCATCTAGTAGGAGGCGTCCAACACTACGTTTGCCCATACGCGGTCTCTCTATCTATATCATTAAAGTTCGCTTTCGAAGTGAGCGTAAAGTGTGCTCTATCACTCAGGTGAAGCTCGATATCGAAATGGTTTTTACAGAATAGCAATACAGTTCTGCGACAGATGTGACCAGCCCACTGCCACTTCAGCTAGTAGCTATGTCGGTTACTTTGGTTTTCAGACGAATTACTTCATTTCGGATTCTATCCCTTAGAGATACTCCAAGGATAGTAGTTCTCTCTATAGCTCGTTGAGCAACTTTTAGCTTGCGAACTAGTTCCACCGTCAGTGTGCACCTTTCGGCTCCGTATGTCACAACGGATATTTGACGGCTATGACGAATTGGTCAAAAACTTTCGTTTTTAGGTTTTGAGCCTTGAAGTATGGGCGATGAGAAAACATGACGCATCCTCCGGAATTAAATTTAATTAATATTAGATAATTAAAATCAATGCGTGTATTTTCATTTTATTATGTGTGTTTTTCTCTTGAAAACTTTGATGTTCCAATAATATTAATTTTTTACTTTTAATGACTTCATTTTAAGTGAAGGTATAATAAAGATAATTTGATTTGATTTAGGTGATGTTCTTCTCTGTAATTGGAAAACACACACTATGATGTAGTATGGCAAAATTAAATGGCTTCAAAAGCTGGGCCACTGTAGTGTTTGATTTGTGCATGTGATTAGTCACAGCTCACAACACACCTGAAAAACAAGGAGTGAGTGGCGAATATTGTGGTTGACTGTTCTGCGTGGGTGGAGTGGAAGATGATACTTGATTATATTACAGACTAAATATATTTTACGAGAAACATGAAGTATGGCTTCTGGTCTCAGCCTGTTCTAACAGGAACAAAAATTTACAAAAAAAAGGAAAGCGGGAAACTTAAATCCAGATAATAAATTATAATGTGATTGGTTGACAAATATTGTGGTGGACTGTTCAGGATGGATGGATTTGGAAGTGATAGTTAATTTATAGTGACGTGAACGGTGAATCCGCGCTTCGCGAACGATTTTTCCATAGTGGTCATAATATGTACAAAATAATAAACCAATATCTTAGTTCTCGTTTCTGCCACTGGTTGCGCTAGCATTGAATGCGTACCGATGCTATTGTTGTGGACCGATCAGTGCCCCAATACTTCCCGCCTAAAGATTTAAATAAATACTTCTTAATCAGGGGCGTCCTACTGTCAAGACTTCTGTCATCTAAATTGCGACCATTCATTCAAAATTACGTTTGGACTCCTTATCTATACTTCGTGCCGCTCCCCTTTCCGCCGTTTCTCCACAGACTAAATATATTTTACGTCAGACATGCCAGCATGGCTTATGGTCTTAGCCGGTTCCAACAGGAACTAACATATAAAAAAATACATTGAATAGTTTCTCATATTATATTCTAATTTTTAGGTATTTAAATGGTAAAGTTAACTCCCTAAATTGTGGTAAATTCGGTACTGTAAAGGATCTACGTATTACATTGATATGGAATGTAAATGCAACGACAGGATTAGGTAAAATTTAAAATCATTAAGCTAAATCCGCACGCTTGGCAAGCCTCGGCAAACCCTTACAAATTCAAAGGTGTGGATACAGAGTTTGTCTTGCCTTGCGTAAGTTTGCAAGGGTTTGATGCCGATCCAACGAATGTTGGTATTGTGCACAAATCAAAGGGAATTTGCCGCAAGCGCTTGCGAGGCGTCCACATGTACTTTACATGTGCCTTGTAGAGGTTTGGTATTTCCGGCAAGCCACAAACGTGTGGATCCGGTATTATGATCGGTTAATGTATTTTTTTTTATAGGAACTGTAAACAACATCTTGGCATCTCCGCGTTTAGATGATACCAAGCCATAATACCATATACGTGTATTATGGCTTGGTTTTTTTTTGGTATGTTCATTTTGTGCATGTAATTATTGAATTTGTAATCATTGAGTTTCATTATGTGGTTGACGTGTCTCAAGACAAAACCCTCCTTAAAAATATAATAAAAAAGTTTTATTATAAATAATGAAGGATAGAATATTATAGGATTTAGATTTCAGAACAACAAAATATTTGAATCGCGAATAATTATTTTATTTACGGTAGTTCTGTCTTTCAACCGCCAATCCTTATATAATGAGGTAGTCTTGGGCATAATAGTTCACAACTGAGATCGCTCAGTTTAGTTCGCCGCTCCTAAACGAACTAGTTCGTTCTTATAGTTAGTTAGTTCCTAGACCGAATTAGACCGATTCCATCGTTCGCTCGTTTTAATACGGTTCCTGATGTATGTTACAATATTTATGGAATGCTTTTTATCTCTAAAAACAGCAAAAACCAATAAATTAATGAATATCTACAAAAATATTGGTGCAATAAAATAACCCTTTATATTTTTCGCCTTTTAATATTTTTATTAATTAGAAAATAATGAACATGTAGTTAATTCTGTTCCCGGACAGAATCATCGCAGTTCATTCGATAAGTCGACGTCAATATCTTTCATTCGGCGCGAACTAACGAACTATAAAATGGTGAATGAAGGAACTAGTTCGCGTAGTTCGCCTGTAGGAGCGCTCTTACGAACTAGTTCGTTCACGAACTACACAAGACTATAATGAGGTGATTATTTTTAATTTATAATTTAACTTTATTTACAAAATTGTGACCCGTTGAAAATTATTTTGTACTCTGCTCAATATACTATTATTATATCATATTTTACACCACGATTAAGTGATTCCAATTCAATTATTGTGCATAATATTAATTGAACTAAAAATAATAATTATTAATTTTTAATTTTAAATACAATAGCAAATAATATGTTTAAAAATTTAAAAGTTAAAATTATTTAATTACTTATTATTCATGTTCTGTCTATTTTTATAAGGGCTAGAAACTTAGTAAGTATGCATAGTATTTTATGTATTTTAATTAATTAAAAATATTTCATAACATAGTACATAATATTGTAAGAAATATTTTGGATTCGCTTAAGTAAATCATGTTAAAAATAGCAGAATATAATTCGTATATTTTATGTAATGAAAATATGCCCCAATTTGTATTTAATAATAATATTGTATTTTAATTTGTATTTAATGCCCTAATTTGTATTGTGAACGATGTGAGAACATCTATTTTGTTACAAATTTTTTAATCCCAAATTGTTTTGCCTTTAATGCTGTACGCAAAAGTCAAATTTTAAAATTCAATGAAATCAGATATGGCAACACTAAAATATTTGTAACGACGTTTCCAGCGCGTGCGGGATGACGCGCCGGTGAATTTTTATTTTTATAAAATTGACGTAATTTTTCTGTGCGCTCGCTGTTATAAGGTAAAATAAATACTAGTAAACCTAAATGTGAATATTTTGTTGTTCAAAAGTGATTATAGTGCAGTAACTTTCCATATTTTGCAGGTTTCACAATGGCCGATCAAGTTGATTCAATGTCAGACGCGGAGCTCCGCACGAAACTAGCTGAGCATGGTTTCCCGGTTATGCCAGTTACTGCTTCCACCAGAAAGTTGCTGGTTAAAAAATTGAAAATGGTTCTTGACAACAAAACCAAGCCACGAAACAGTGTTGATGCGAAGGTTGAAAATAGACGGTCTCTTGCGCGATATTCTAGCGGAGAAGAGTCTGATTTAGATACGACAGCTGCTAAAGAGAAACGCAACCGGCGGGTTACCACTGGCGGTGCTATGTTACCACCGGTGACTACTAAGACGCGACGTATACCTATTAAGAGGGATTCACCGCCAAAACGTGATGTTGATAAGGGCTCAGAATCCGAGGAGGAGAAGTCACCTGTGCGTACCCATGAAGAAGTCGAGACAGTTACAACTCGCAGAGTCACGCGAACATACGCGAATGACCAAGATGATTATGAAACTGGTTCTGACAGTGATGTTGACAGCGACAAGAAAACGTCTAGCCCGTTTAGGAGTAACTCTAGATCCAGCGATCACATATCAAGCACATTACCATCAAATGATGCTGCTACTAGTCCACCTAAGTCATCTATATTTTCGCGTCCCTCCATATCCAATACAAATTATTCTACACTGACATCATCAGATCATCTCAACTCTATAAGGTCCAGGCTAGGCTTGACATCTTCATTAGCAGACCGTCCCTCTGTCAGCAATTACACTTCAAGCTACACCGCTAACACCTTCCAGCCATCTACGTCTGTTGATGAAGTAGAATCTCCTTATTTAAGTAACTTCACCAAACGTTTATCTGCACTCAAAGCTGAACCACAAAAGCCAACCACTTTCTTAGACCGTGATACCACTAATGGCAGTACAATATTACCTCGTAGGTCATATGTATCAGGTGTATCTAGATCTGATGTTATTGATTATAAAGCTGCAAGTGACAAAAATTTCTTAAAAAATAATCTTGTCTCTCTTGCCCTTGTAGCGCTGGTTGCTCTTTTTTTTTTTTGCTTGTTCTTTATGTATATAGTTAAGAAAAATGACATCACTTCTGTGGTGGATGATCAAAACAGTGTCATACCAATATGTCAATTAAATATACCAGGAAATAGACCGGGAATCAACTGTGTACCCAGGGAACAGGTCAGCTTTGCTAAAGATTTGCTAAAAGTTATCCATCCTGAATTAACTAGTCGTGTTGCCTCTTACAAGTGCGGTAAGCCTGGAGCACTCCCTTATATGACTGATAAAGAAATAATAGAAATGGCGAGCACTAGGGCTGACATGACTGATGTTGCTCAATGTAGAAAAGACCTTAATAATTTACAAGTGCTACTCGTGCACAACCCTAGGTGGGGGATTAATGTAGTTCAGCTGAAGAGTCTTTACACTAAAGATGTTGACTATTCTCCTCTTACTTCTACTGAAATGGTTGTTCAGCAACGTAGTAAAGGCAGTATTGCCCTAGCCCTATCTGATCCATCAACTCCCATTTCCTGTTTATTCATCAATACTTTGTATTCGGCTGGATCCACAATTGTTGTCATAGCAGTGTTTACTGTGATCCTCCTTGGATTGCAGAGATTTTACAAATATAGTGTAAACTATAAAAAAAAGAAGAGTGAAGAAATTTATTCTATGGTTGAACAAATCATTGATGTTATTTCCCAAGAAACCGAAGAGAGTGGAGAGCCGTACATATCTGTTGACCATGTTAGGGATACTCTTATATCTCCTCAAAATAGGGAGAAGATGGCATCAACTTGGGATGCAGCTGTTAAGTTCATCCAGAAAAATGAAAGTAGAGTAAGAATGGAAGTGCAATCTGTGGATGGGGAGGATTGTCGAGTTTGGAGGTGGATTGCATCCCGAAGCAGTCCAAAACGTAGTACTTCATGGCAAGGACAGGCTTTCGAAACCCAGGAAGGATCGGTAAATAACCTTACTATATCCCCAACACCATGCCTTAAGATTCGTCACATGTTCGATAAGAATGACACCAATCCCAATTTGAGAAATGTAATACAAGATGTTATTCTTGAAAAATGTGACCGTTGCAACATCCTCCACATTGATATTGAAAGAACGTCTTGTTGTGTTTATGTTAAATGTGCTTCGCCGGCAGATGCGGGTGTAGTTTACAAGAGCTTGCATGGATGGTGGTATGAGGGCCGATTGATTACCGTGAAGTACTTACGTTTGGAACGTTACATGCAGAGGTTCCCCTTCTCTCCATCTTCAGGCCCATACCTAAAACCCCGACAAAGAACATCATGGGAAGAATAAAGTCACACAGCAGTTTTTGTTAAGAATTTTTGATATTAATTGCAAACTTTTATTATTTATTACAACACACAAAATAAGTTAGCCTTTCTTTAAATTGTCTATGTAATGTTAATCTTAGCCAGTATAAGAATTCTTGCATAATATTCTTGACTTTTGATTGTGCTCATAATTGAAATAGATTTATCATTTCCTTAATATAGTATACACGCTACTTTCACAGTACCAGTCAATGTTGACAAGAAATCCCATATTATGACATTGTAAATATTGACATCACAAGTTGTAATTTCATTTTTGTCTAAGTTGTACTTCAATGTTTTGCATTTGAAATTGAATTTACTATTTTGGAACAAATTGTTATTTTAGTATAAGTGTAGGTTAAATTTTATTGTTGTAATACATTTTTAGCCAGTTGTTTGATACAATGGTTTAATCTGATAGTAATGTTTACTTTTAATTTGACATTCATTTAAGTACTCTCACTAACTACATTTTATCTTAATTATTTTATGGATTGATTTTTACTTTTAATAAATAAATTTCATTAAAACAATCCTCTTTTTTTCATAAACCCTTAATACATTAATAAAACAGGCAAACTTGTGAACAAGCCACTTCAAGCCACAAGCACTGTCCATGATGGTAAATGAGATTGTCCGAACTAGTCCAGAGTACACATCTATGTATTTTTTTATCCAGACTTGTGTCCTATCCTTTAAAGTATAAATAGAGGAGATGGGACCGAATACCGATACAGATAGGAGCACTGCACGTGAGCAATGCGCATGCCTCAAGAGTTAGAGTAGATAATATGCTATTTAGCCTTTATCAGTGTGACAAATACCCGGGAGGCATATTTCATTATATCAGTCTCTTCCTGCTAAATTAATGGCCACCACAAAGTAATTAAGTATGTGGAAAATTCATTATCAACATAATGCAGTAAGTTCAGACTTCAAACAGGAATTCAAGTCGGTTTAAGATGTTATACTGGTTTACACTTCAGATTAAGGAAATGGTTGAAAACAGACAACGATAAATCATTTAACATTTATTTCACATTTAAAAATACAGATCTTTAAATAAAATATAAACTCTGAAGAAGAAAAAACACACGTAAAGTCTCAACTCGAAACATAATAAAACGTAGGTACCGATAGTTGTACGTCGCTTTGGTGTATGCTATTGGGGGCAGAGGTAAGAAGCACAATCTTTTATGGCTGTTTAGCTCAAACAGTTACACCGGAAGAGAAGTGAATAACGTGAAGTTTGATAAAAAAGTATCGACCCATAAATGTCCCAGTTCCCACTGCTGGCCACGGGTCTCCTCCTCGAAATCAAGCGAGGAGGGTTAAAAGTATTTGTATATTTAATATTCTTGTATCTATTTAATTGTGGTTTTATATGTCTATATTAGTACAAAACTTAACCCGCAAGTGAATGATATGATATGATGATGGGGTGCTTCATTTAAAAAAAAAAATCCTCTGAATTAATAATGCCTCTTATTTTACTGCAATTTAAAAGCTATTTGTTTATACTGATATTTTACTCCATACCTCTACCCTCCATAATGTTAAACTGTTCGGTTTGACTATGTCAGACGAGCGACGCGTCAGACGAAGAGACCAAACTTTCTACAGAAAGATTTTTGACGATTTTTTCTATCATAATATCTATAGCTATCAATTGTATAAACACAGATCTGATACGTTACTAATTCGGATAATTAAAGTAGGAAAGTAAACGTAATAATTTTTTTTTTAAGTAAAAACTTCTTTTAGCGCACCTCACATATTTTTAGTAGGCTGTGAATGAGGCTGATCCGTCACGCTCTGAAGTGAAAGGCTCGATCGGGTGAACTCGGAACCGCCGAGTGTGGCCGAGCGAGAGGAATACAGCCAGCTGCTCTTCGCTGCTGTGTCGCTGTGTTTACTATATTCAATAGTTTATGTTATATTATTGATACGTTATAATAATTATTATTTGAACAGTCATTTGGCTTACATTTTTGGTTTTCACTTTTGCCATGCGGTCTTTAGCAGACAAATATTTTTTTTAAATAAACGTTCGAAAAACTACATTTTTCAAACAAGACATGGTTATAAATTAGAATGTTTTCTATATTATAAAGTGTATTATTTACCATATCAATCCATAGACTATAAAGGAACTATCACCTATTCGTAAGAATTATTCGTAATCTTCATGTCACCTATTAGGCATGTGTCGGTTGAAGGGTCCATATTGTTCAATAACTGTGTTAGTCGTTCAGTAAGTCTATATCGGTCGGTAGGTCCGTGTCGGTCAGTAGTTGATGAGGCGCTCGAGGGCGCTGTAGACGCGCCAGCGGTCGGGCAGGTAGAAGGGCTCGAAGACGTGCGGGAAGGGCGAGTCCCAGCCGCACACGCGAGCCACCGGCGCCTCCAGGTGAAGGAAGCACGACTCCTGACATAACAAATAACGAGTCGTCATTATCACCGATCTTCTCTAAATTACGCGAGGAGGATGTTGGGCCTCAGTATACCCATTTGCTGGACCAATGTATGGATGTGACCTTCTCATACTCTCAAGTTCTAATATTGAATAGATTTAGTAATCCGATGGACACATCGACCACACAACCTATAGACTCCTTGATTTTTCGTATTAAATGCATTCTGGCAACTAGCTGAGGTGAGACGAAAGGGGTCGCAATGCTGTGATTAGCTAATTCAAGGTCATACATTACCAATCACGGAACGTTAAAAAGAAATGGATATATTTCGCAACGGGAAAGAATGAGACGACGCGATAGTTTGAGTACATTGTTTACGGCTTACATCGGAACTATAAGTCAGATGTGTCACCAGAACCCGTTCCCCTGTTATTAGGAGTCTATGGGTTATGTGATCGATGGATATACATAATGAGATACATACCGTACACGCTAAATGCTATTTATCACGCTAAATATACTGATCAGATTGTGTTTAAACTTTATCTTGTAAAGTATCACTCTGCGGAGCTACTCAGTAGTGCTGTAGTAATAGGGAGTTGTGCTGTGAGTAGGGTAGAGTGCTGTAGTAGTGGTGGTGCTGACCTGCACGGTGGCGGCCACCTCGGCGCCGAAGCCGCTGGTGAGGGGCGCCTCGTGCGCGACGAGACACCGCCCCGTCTTCTTCACTGACTGGAACGAACACATATTATGAAAATAAAACGAATATTTTTCTAAAGTGTTAAAACGGCGGTAACTTAAAAATTTTTTTTAGACTGAAATAATGTTATTGGCGCGCTTCGGCAATAAGATCGAATAGTCGACCAATCGGAATAATCCATATTACGTTAGTTATTATTCATTGATCTTATTTTTTTTCAAATAATTTATATAGGGATTAATAAAATATATGTTTCAACATCTGCCGTGAGTTCCGCGATTTTTTTATAATCTATTAAAATCCATTTTATATATAATCCATTTAAACTTAGTATGTATAGTCCATTTTTTTAGAAGTGACCAAACTAGTAAACAAACCCTGTCGATTCGTAATTTACGATTTTTCGGCTTTTATCACTCACTTTCACAACACATTAGCTTACGGACATTTGTAACACTCCATTTACTACTTATTTCACTAAAAACAACTATCAATCTAGCATTAAAACACTTAAAATCTTATAAAATACGAATATCGCGTGCACAGATATTTAATAAATTTGAATGTGACATTTCATCTTACTTTTTTTAGAAGAGAAATAGGGATGGGGTCATTTCATTTTTAGAGGTGATCGTGTATAAGTGAATGAACAAAATGAACAATAAAACAGGCCGTGTTCTGTAGTACAGATATTTTAAAATTCCATTAATTACAGTTTATTAATAGTTTTTAAGACAATGTTACTATAATGCAATTTGTTACTAAGTCGTTCAATTTTTTTAAATGTTGAGAGCAAAAAATGCTTACAAAATATAACAAAATAAGTCAATCTTTTACATGAAATTGTTTAGTTTTTATTTTATAATATGAATATTTTTGAATATCAATTTCAGCTTAAACATTTAACAATGTCCCAGGTAATATAAAAATATAGCACTGGCATGAAAGTTCACGATAGTTCACAGGAATTTTTTTGTAACTTTAGGATGAGACTAAGGTAAGGATAAGACTACTATGTGAAAAACAATGTTAGCAGTCATTAATTGGTTTAGATGTTGGAGACGGTGCGCCGCTGGCGCAAGGTTTTTTAGCCATAGTAAATTAAAATAATATATTAGGCTTGACTTTTGTTTCTAGGCCAGGCCGCGTTATTGTATTCAAATATCAATAGTGAACGAACACATAATAACATTTTACATATAAGCATCCAAAATAACTAGCGTCTCTTTTGTTTCCTTTATCTTATAGAAATTGTGAAAGGCTTAAATTGCACGTGTTCCTAAAAAAAACATTATTCTTTCTTTTGTCTATTGTTAATCATTATACTTTTATAGGTGATTGTGTATTTGAGAATGAGCAAAATGAACAATAAAATAGGCCGTGTTCTTTACACATATTTTAAAATTTCAAAAATGCAATTTATTAATAGACTTTAAAGCAATGTTACCGTACTGTAATTGGTTATTAAGTTATTTATTTATTTACTTATTGTTTATTTTACATTATTCTTTCTTTTGTCCATCGTTAGTCATAGCCGCTAAGCGTTTTTAATGGTTTATCGACTGATCTTAAAAATCCACAGAAAGGTAAAAGATTAATAATTACGCACATCGGCAGCACAGATGGATTTTTAAAATGAGCAGAGTGGATTTTTGAGGCCAATAAACATGATGGGGATTATTACAGTGTAATGGATGCTCATTATTTTGAGAAGTGGTTTAATACTCTTTTAAATAAAGTGGAGCCTGGGTCAGTTTAATATTTTTAGACAATGCACCGTACCACTCAAGACATTCTGTCAAAGTGCCTAACATGAGTTGGCGGAAAGCAAACATACAAGCGTGGTTGCTAGAAAATAATATAAGTTACCATGAAACTGAAATAAAAGCTGAACTCTTAACAAAATTTAATAAACACGATTATGACAAAAAAAAAATATTGACGAAATGGCAGCCCAAAAAAATAAAATTGTCTTACGTCTTCCGCCCTACTATTGCGAATTAAACCCCATAGAATTTACATAGGCACAAGTAAAAGCTTACATAGGCAAAAATAACAAAAGTTTCAAAATGTCAGAAGTCAAGGAGCTTTTAAGAAAGTTTAACTCAAATAAGTGCGATGTCATGGAGGAACAGTATTGAACATGTAATAAAAGAAGAAGATAAAATGATGCAGCTTGACGGAATTCTGGATGCTGCATCAGACGCCCCAGGCTTCAATATCCACGTCTCTGAAGACTCTTCCGATTCATCAGAAAGTATGAACAGCATTTAATAAAAAAATAAAATAAATAAGTTCCTTATTGGCGTTTTTTCGTATTCTAGTATTTTCCTTTAATATTTTCATAAATAAATCAGTTATAATAGTTTATTTATCTATTCCAGTCGAAGAGCAACTTATTTCTATTATTATTATATAATTTTGTACTTCTACTAATTCTTAAAAAATATTATAAGTTAATAATAATATATTATAAGTTTTTGAAATAATTTTAGCAATATAGTGTTGTTGAAATATTAGAATATAAAATTAATTATACTTTTGTCTATGGCTTATTATTTTTATTCATTAATTTGCTCTTTGTGTCACTTCACTAAGCTACACTATTACTCTATTTGTCTATGGCCGGAAGTACGCCATATTTGTTTACTCTTTTGGTCACTTCTATAAAAATGGACTATACTGCTACAGTTGTAAAATCATTAGTTGCGGGCATGAGATGACGAATACAATATACATATTTTAAAAAGTACTTAGATACAAAATAGAAATTATGAACATATAGAAAAAAACGACCTTTTATAATACAAGTGAAATATAAAATAAAACGTTATTCAAGAGTTGGCAGTCAAGCTTAAACCACAGCGTTAAAAGAAAAACAGCGTAAAAACCACACAAATGTGATTTAAAAGCTAACTTATTTCTACCGCATTTAAAAGTATACTCACATTGCAAACGGTCTCGTAGTCCCAGGGGGTGATGGTCATGAGGTCGATGACCTCGCAGCGCGCCCCCAGCTTCTCCTCGATCATCTGCGCCACCTCCAGTAGCACGTGCACCTGCGTGCCCCACGCGATCAACGTCGCCGCATCGCCTGGGTACATAACACGCTTAACACCACATGTTCAGCAGGAATCAGTATGTAAGAGGTAGTGCCATGCTGCTGTGCAGCCAAATTGGGCTGGCACGACCGGGGAGGAACCTCTCGCTCACATCAAATCAACGTAAAGTGACAGCTAAGCTATCGCGTTTCGTGCGGTTTATGAGTTTCCGGTGGCCCATTGGGAGGGATATGGAAAAGGAGGGCAACGCACCTGCATAACCTCTGGTTGTGTGGATGTTAATGGGCGTCGATAGTCGTAAGACTTCGACTGTTCGTTAGCCCTTCTATGCTATAAAAAAACCCAGCCCTTTAAAAGAGCCAAAAAGTAAAAAGTAAAGTATCAACCCTTTATGTCCCACTGCTGGACACGGGTCTCCTCCTCGAAATCAGGTGAGGAGGGTAATGGGCCATACTTCACCGATGCGCTGGCTCAATGCGTGTTGCGTGAACTTCACACACCTTCAAAGACTTCCAATCTCATCAGGCATGCAGGTTTCCTCACCATGTTTTCCTTCACCGGTAGAAGTGAGTAAGAACCAAGCGACTCATCAATACGTAGTCTATCGCGAGTAGGGACTTAGCTACCGCTGTAGCAGCCGTATCAATGGTATAAGAGATACAGGTACAAGACAAATTGTAAGTGCCAGCCGGATGAGCTTACCTTCCCTCAGCACTTGCGCCTGTCCGATGGGCAGCGTGTAGGGCTCCACGGGCACCGGCTCCTCGGCGGCGCGGTACAGCACCTTGGGCTCCAGGAACAGACACGGGTCGCGCTCCGCCACGCACGCCAGCAGCAGGCCCTTCGCCGACACCGGGCCCCGCGGGACCACCACCTGGTACGAGGTCAACCGTCAAGGATCATCAGGGACTCGGTGGAATAACACTCGATATCCGATACCAACATTGGAAGAGACTAAATCCCGCGATATTTCCGAACTGATACGACTTTGAGACCGGATATTTGGGTCTCAAAGTCGTATCAGTTCAACTCCCAACTATGAAGAAGAGCTATACCAAATAATTTAGTCGTATATATCGTAGTCTGGCTGCCTTTAGCAATGTTGCTGGCCATCCTGTTACAGTCACATATTTCAGTGATATTTTTTAGAAATCCGTTTAGAAGCTCCTATGTAAGTCTTTGGAACCTTGTACTGTCTCCAGCTTTAATTCAGCCTTCAATTGGCCTGTTGGTCTAGTGACCCTGGCTGCTAAACCAGAAGATTGTGGGTTCGATTCCCACCCAGGACAAATGTTTATGTAATGAGCATCATCATTTGTTCTGTGTCTGGAATTGATTTAACTATAATATGTATATATTTAGAAATATATAAGTAGTGTATCAGTTGTCTGGTTACCATAAGAACAGACTTTTTTATAACCGTAACACTAGTTTGGGATCAGATGGCCGAGTGTGAGTTGTCCCAACACATCTATAAAAAAAATGTCAGGAAAACTAAAAAATGCTACTAAATTCTTCCTCACAAATTCGCCGTGGATCCCTGGATAGTTTCAACGGGTCCCTCATTGAATTATAGGTCATTGCTGTTAATCTTGGCTATATAGGAGTAGCAGCGATGGGAGCGAGTGGTAGGCCTAGCCAGTGAAGCCTACCTTGAGACCCGGCGAGTGCGCGAAGAACGCCTCCGGGCTCTGGGAGTGGTAGAGTCCCCCGTGGCCGACGGCACCGCAGGGCGCGCGCACCGTGAGCCCACCCGCCGCCCACGCGCCGCCCGACCGGTACCGCGCCTTCGCCGCCTCGTTCACCAGCTGCGCCAAACAGACAACCATTGCAAATAACACCGACTCGTGTGACGCGACGGCAAACGGCAGGACGCTATAATGTCGTGATGCTTCAGTACACTACTGCTCTCAACTGCTTTGTATGTGCACGTGTGTGTGTTATATTTCTTTATGTACGATGGTAAACGACGTAATATGATAGAACCGGGGCCGAGCCGCCCCTATGTGCAAAGTGTGCGGCGCACACACGCGCCAATGCAATAGGGGCGCGGCGCGTCGCAGCGCCGAACAAAGTCTTTTTTTTTTTCAGAGCATTGAATTAAAATAACATAAACCTAAGCTGACCGACGTAATATTACCTACGAGTATTTAGCAAATAATAAAAATTAATAAGTTTAAGGGTTTGTTTCACAATATCCTAATAAAGTTCCATTTAAGCTATTTGCAACATATTTACCACATAACTACAACGTTTTTGTTTCACAATTGACATATAGCAATATTTGGCTAATAAAGTTCCCTGTAAACTATAGGTCGGATCAACTGGCCATTAGCAAATTTATCTGCCATATAAATTAGTTGACAGATATATACGCGGTTGACAGCTTTACGACATTTGACAATTTGACGTTCCGGTAATAGTAATATACAAAATAATTTAAAATTGTTTTGATCGTTTAATAATTCAGGGATAACATTATATACAAGGTCTATGTAAATAAAAGGTATAAAGATGGTATGATACATACAATTAAATTATAAAAACATATTTTCATGTATGGAATGTTTTTCTAAAACATATTTATCGTAAAATGGAACTATGAAATGCGAGGTTGCCAAGCCTACTAGCAAGTGCCAAATAAGGATCTGCCAAATAAATTTATAGGGAAGATGATGGTGAAACCCAATCAAGACTAACTAGAAGATTTATGTGTCAGTTAATTTATGTGTCATATAGCTATAGGGTACTTTACTAGTATATTGTGAAACAGACCCTAACCATAAAGATTTGTGGAAAAATAGGCGTTGCCTGCTTATGCCATTAATAAAACTACCTATCCTGTGCTTTTCGAATCACATCATAGCAGTTTATTAAACCACTTAATCCCTCTACCGGTATACCTCAATATAAAACACACAGCCTTTTGTGATTTTAATACAGTATGATAGACATATTCAAATCTTAACCAGATTGGTTTACCTGGTCAAACGCCGGGAAGATGTAATCAGCGAACTGTATTTCAGCAATGGCAGTGGCTCCCGCCGTGGCCATTCCAATACCAAAGCCAGCGATGCCCTGCTCACAGAGTGGTGTGTTGAAGACACGGTCCTTGCCATACTTCTCCTGAAATAAGCATAATTTTTGTATAGGTAGGATGTATAGAAAAGACTAGTCTGGAATATACGGCTCATAATTAATCTCATTTTGGTGCCTAGTATTTATGAGTTCTCAAAATTATTCAACTTATTCTCATAGGTACCATAATTAGGAGCATATTGAAATACAACTTAATTTTAATTAACTTTATATTTTATTATTAGTTAAATATAAAAATTGTACCTGCAATCCGAGAGCACATCTGAATACACCACCAAAAGCCACATCCTCTCCAAACAGCACGGCACTTGGATCTTCCCTTAGAGTGATGTCCATTGCATTATTGATGGCTTGCATCATATTCATCTTGGTGGCTTCTCCTGTAATTAACAAATGTTGGGTAAATCATATGCCTCCTCCAATGAACGCCAAGACGACAGATCCCTAGATATACATAACACACATAACATAGATGGGCTACTGCACAAGGTATTTTTTTAAATGTAATTTATATTTCTATAGAATTTATATTTCTATAGAAAGCACATTCAGAAAAATGATTCGACTTTGTTATGTAAGTATTGGTTTATATGAATTTAGTATGTAACAAAAAATTTCATAGTTTTAAAATACAATAATTAAACAGATTATGACTATTTGAGATGAACATGTATTGTGTCATTTAGTAACACATTTTGTTCAGTCTGTAACTGTCTCAGAAGTGGTAACATAATAAAATGAAATTCGCTGCTGTGTATTTAAAATAAATTATTTAAAAGTGAAGTGTTTAAATTAATGGGCCCAAGAGTTAGTATAGAATTATAGATGTTGTGGAGTGTGTATTTAAAAACCAATTTTGTTACTAGCTTATACTTACTCTGTAGAATATACAAATATTTGATCAAATTATCAGAGACAAAATTTGAGATAACAGGTTCCTAAGGTAAACACAATATTTAAGAATTTATCAATTCAAAAATTTAAATATATATAGCAATAATTTGTTTTCAAGGCAATACAACTCATTTATTTATATACTTGGAACTCACTCATAATATGATAACATAATATGAGTGAATTCCAACACTTGTATTGAAATCCATGTGGGCCACATACTTGAAATATCATATGGGAAGTATCGAGAAAAGCAAGCTGAGACAGAGTATGGCAATAAGATGTTGTTGGCTGGCCAGATGTTAAATTGCGAGCCAACTACCCTCAATCAAGAAAATATCAACCCCTAAATACTAGGCACAGGTCACCATAATGTCAATATAAAATACAATTTATATAATAATTTTAAATTATGTATATCAATAGCATACTTTGTATTATATTAACAATGACTGGAGACAAATTTGTATTATTTGTACAACTAGGTTACATCTTAAAAAAATTAGGTAAAATGTAAGAAAAAAACAAACACCAAAGGATTTAAAAAATCATTAAATTTGGTTAAATATCAAATGGTTATTTGATTACACTAGTAGGTAATTAAACTTTAGAACTAAGTACTAAGTTTTGTAATAATAACTTAGAAAATCAAATCACACATGTAATGGGTATGTCAAAGGTGAAACTACTTATCATAATTTGAAGCATGTTAAATCAAACTAAAATTACGTACCATGGGGTTTTTCTGTATCAGGGAAAAATGTGAAATGGGATGCACATCTTTTTGCAACATTATTGACATAACTCAAAAGATTTGTTACCACCACTTTTTTATTTATTAAAGTAGCCATTGCGCTACGTTACACCCGACCGTAACGTTAACTTGTGCCAGTGTAATGAAGAATTCAAATACATCTTATCTAAAATTTTAATTAGCTGATAAGTAGTGACAATGATGACGAAACTGTTACGCTGTTCTCGTGTTATTGTTATGATTATATTATTTAAGATGTCTCAGCGCTGAGAAAAGAAAAAAAAAGTATTAATAAAAAACATTTCTATTTATATCCTCTGCATGATGAGCGTAAAAAAAATATGGGTTATCATGACATCAAAAATTTTCGAAAATTTTTCTAAGTCCCGCCGCCTCAGCGCCCCTAAGGCTACACCTCAACCGATAAGTTTAATTTGCATATCGCAATACTTTATTTAATGTATTGAAAAAATGTTTGAGTTTATAAATTTGGGACAAAGAGTTTTTCAGATGTTCGAAAAGTGAATCAATGTTTGGTACATATAATTATTGAATTTAAAAATATAGTAATATATGTATATAAAGATATGAACAACAAGGGATACATATTTCAATAATTACATAATTTGCATAACTTATAAATATTTATGAAATCTGGTGTATCATTTGTTGATGTGTTTACTTTAATTTGACTTTGAAGTTTGAAGTTTTAAATATGTCGCAATTTTTGACAGATATCTGACGTTGAACGAGATTTTTTTTTCGTATATTTGTTCCTGTTGGAACTGGCTAAGACCAGAGGCCATGCTACCATGTCAGACGTAAACTACACACATTTTGTGTGAAGAAGATGAAAGGTGGGAAACGCCCTTAAGTCGCCATCAATCAATTATAACTTCAAAGCCATCCTTTCCGAAACAATCCGCCACAATATTTGTAAACCAATCACATTATAATATATGGATCGAGTTTTGAAGACAAACTCTATAGAAAACCACCAGAACAGTCACTGTATTTTATACAGTCCCATACAGAAAATATCCTGGGGCACCAGGATAATTTTCCGCAGCATTCACGAACCAATTACAATATAAACAGATTGCGTTTTCAAAACAAACACTATAAAAAACTACTCCGAAATAATAAAATTGGAAATAATAATTAACTTAAGGAAAACAGAAAAAACATAACCGTAGCCCTGACGTTTCCCGACATTCCTCCCTTTTTTTCGTATATTTGTTCCTGTTGGAACCGGCTTAGACCAGAGGCCATGCTGCCATGTCTGACGTAAACTATACATATTTTGTGTGGAGAAGAAGGAATGTCGGGAAACGCCAAGAGCCCCGTCTCTTACGTCACCATCAATGAATTATAAATCCAAAATTCATCCATTCCGATATAGACCTCCATAATATTTGCGAACCAATCACATTATAATATTATATGGATCGAGTTTTGAAGACAAACACTATAGAAAACCACCGCCAAAACAGTCCCATAGAGAAAACAGCCCCAGAACAATTTTCCGTAGCATTAGGAAATAATAATTAATTAACGGAAAACAGAAAAAACCCAACCATAGCTTGACGTTTCCCACCATTCCTTCCGATACTTTTTTATAGCCTCCACTTAGTTTTTAGTGAAATTGCCAATGACAACTAATAATGATTATTGTTTCACAAGCTCATTATAGATTTGTTTTATAAGGTTGACGTCTCGGCTGAAGCATGAAAAAACGCCGAGACACTCCAAATCGCGCAGCCTTGTCCTTTCCGTCACTTCAATCAACTAATATTCCCCTCGCCTCCCATCCAAAACAGTCATTCACAATATTCGCAAACCAATCAAAGCATGAACATAATATTAAGTTTTAAAAACAAACACTATAGATGCTCCGAATTAACATAATACAAAATAACAAATAATTCACGGGTAATCAAAAACAAAACCATATGTTGGAAAAGTAAAATAATAATAATATTATTACATACTTTTACTCATTTTTAAAAATAGATCAAATATTTAATGTTTACAAGAGTCCTAAGTCCTAACCCGAGAAAGTATAATCACTATACTAACAATTGCACTACTGTTAACATTATAGAATAAGTGTATAGTATTGTACTTTATGTTAGCTGTAATTTTCCATGCATGTATTTTTGAATAAATTATTATTATTATTATTATTATAATTATAACTAAAAGACCGAATCAGGTCTGAAAACTATCGCGTTAAACACGTAGGACTAAGGATAATACAGTAGAACCTCAATAACTCAAACCTCGATAGCTTAAAAACCTCTATAACTTAAAATAAATAATAAGTTCCCTTTCCTTAACCTCTATCACTAATATGACCCTTGATAACTTTAAACCTCTATAACTTAAAAAACATATTTTGTGTTTCCCTGGGACTTCAACTTATCGAGGTTCTACTGTACTTCTTTCTAATCAGGGACCATACGGATAATATGATATGTACTTCTTTCTAATCAGGGACCATACGGATAATATGATATCTTATTTTAATATAAAAAAATTTAATGAGTAAACATTAAGTTTATTTTTGAAAATATTATTAAATTTTAAGTTATTTCAAGTATATAAATCCCTGAATCAGTTTCCAAAGCGAAATAAAATATTTTTATGAAATAGGAATCTGATCACCTATAATTATTATTATAAAATATAATAATCAATGAAAGAAAAAAAAATCTATTTTCGAAAAATCTAGGTCAACCTAAGTAGAATCAGCAGAGAAATTATAAATATTATGTCCTTAGATCATTAATATGTCTAGATGGAGTGTCGCCCTACAATCAAAACAAAAAAAAAACTGGCCAACATTTTCAAACATGTGTCCGTGAATAGTGACACTAGCTACTACAGTTCTCCCATAATCATCCTTTTTAATCTCGCTACACTTCAACACAAACCTTCATTATAAATAAAAACAATAATGAGTAACAATTCATGCGTATTCTATGACAGCGGAACGGATACTAAACACGGAGAAAGCATTTAGAGGCTAACAGTTGGACGCTATTTTTTTGGACGTGTTTTCCGCGCGACACTCTATCTAGACATATTATTGATCTAATTCTAAGATTATGTCATTAAGAAATAAGAGTGGACCTATGTGGACTTATTGATAGACAATAGGTTGTTATATCTACAGCTATTACCGTTGTGCCGTCTTGTAGCATTCCAATTCAAAAAATAATTGAGGATTTTCCTTTTCATACTTTGAAAAGGTAAATCCTCAATTTTACAACCACACTTTGAAATATTACATTACTGACTTTTTAAAGAAATATTATTTAAATAAAAATGGGTACATATAATTTCGATCAAGTTGTAATCTTATCATTTTGGAAAAATATTAACTAAAGATATGCCATACATCACATCTATAGCCCATAATTGGCGTACAAGCTATGATATTAAGTGTCAAATATCGTAGCTTTTTATGGAAAAATCATGTTACGGTGGCAACAAGACAAACCCATATGCAAATAGCCTGACGCGGGAGAGTCCCGTGGCGCCAAATCTCGGCGCTATTACGGAGTGGTGGGAAAATTGTCGCTAAATGTACATGTACGAGAGACAGATAAAAAATTTTCAGCATGAGGCAGAAATTGTTGTGCTTTATAATCGTTCTTGATGATTCAATTTTATGGTGAATGAACGGGTAAAATTTTATGCTGAGTAATTACAACGGATATGTTTCTTGTATTATTATTTTAGTTGCATTGTTTAGTTTAGTTTAGTTTATCATATATATTATTATATTGGGTATTTCATGAGTGGGACCTATTATAATATTATACTGGGTTATTCACAGGTGTTGTATTTCTATTATTTATAAAAATAAAAAGTACTATTTAAGAGGGGCTTCCGTACAACAAAAGCATTTTTTTACTGTTTCTTTTTCGGGCACGGAACCCTTCATGCGCGAGTCCGACTCAGACTTGGCCGTTTTTTTTTTAAATTACTTTACGTCGGCTAAATATATAAAATGGTCGGTATTGTAGGGCAATACCATTTTATACACTTCTTTAGCTGTTTCAGGTAGGCCAAAATGCTATTAAAGATGCCAGAGATCTTGACTTGACTTTGACTTTACCGAGTATGCTTATGCTTATGTATATCAATAGCATACTTTGTATTATATTAACAATGACTGGAGACAAATTTGTATTATTTGTACAACTAGGTTACATCTTAAAAAAATTAGGTAAAATGTAAGAAAAAAACAAACACCAAAGGATTTAAAAAATCATTAAATTTGGTTAAATATCAAATGGTTATTTGATTACACTAGTAGGTAATTAAACTTTAGAACTAAGTACTAAGTTTTGTAATAATAACTTAGAAAATCAAATCACACATGTAATGGGTATGTCAAAGGTGAAACTACTTATCATAATTTGAAGCATGTTAAATCAAACTAAAATTACGTACCATGGGGTTTTTCTGTATCAGGGAAAAATGTGAAATGGGATGCACATCTTTTTGCAACATTATTGACATAACTCAAAAGATTTGTTACCACCACTTTTTTATTTATTAAAGTAGCCATTGCGCTACGTTACACCCGACCGTAACGTTAACTTGTGCCAGTGTAATGAAGAATTCAAATACATCTTATCTAAAATTTTAATTAGCTGATAAGTAGTGACAATGATGACGAAACTGTTACGCTGTTCTCGTGTTATTGTTATGATTATATTATTTAAGATGTCTCAGCGCTGAGAAAAGAAAAAAAAAGTATTAATAAAAAACATTTCTATTTATATCCTCTGCATGATGAGCGTAAAAAAAATATGGGTTATCATGACATCAAAAATTTTCGAAAATTTTTCTAAGTCCCGCCGCCTCAGCGCCCCTAAGGCTACACCTCAACCGATAAGTTTAATTTGCATATCGCAATACTTTATTTAATGTATTGAAAAAATGTTTGAGTTTATAAATTTGGGACAAAGAGTTTTTCAGATGTTCGAAAAGTGAATCAATGTTTGGTACATATAATTATTGAATTTAAAAATATAGTAATATATGTATATAAAGATATGAACAACAAGGGATACATATTTCAATAATTACATAATTTGCATAACTTATAAATATTTATGAAATCTGGTGTATCATTTGTTGATGTGTTTACTTTAATTTGACTTTGAAGTTTGAAGTTTTAAATATGTCGCAATTTTTGACAGATATCTGACGTTGAACGAGATTTTTTTTTCGTATATTTGTTCCTGTTGGAACTGGCTAAGACCAGAGGCCATGCTACCATGTCAGACGTAAACTACACACATTTTGTGTGAAGAAGATGAAAGGTGGGAAACGCCCTTAAGTCGCCATCAATCAATTATAACTTCAAAGCCATCCTTTCCGAAACAATCCGCCACAATATTTGTAAACCAATCACATTATAATATATGGATCGAGTTTTGAAGACAAACTCTATAGAAAACCACCAGAACAGTCACTGTATTTTATACAGTCCCATACAGAAAATATCCTGGGGCACCAGGATAATTTTCCGCAGCATTCACGAACCAATTACAATATAAACAGATTGCGTTTTCAAAACAAACACTATAAAAAACTACTCCGAAATAATAAAATTGGAAATAATAATTAACTTAAGGAAAACAGAAAAAACATAACCGTAGCCCTGACGTTTCCCGACATTCCTCCCTTTTTTTCGTATATTTGTTCCTGTTGGAACCGGCTTAGACCAGAGGCCATGCTGCCATGTCTGACGTAAACTATACATATTTTGTGTGGAGAAGAAGGAATGTCGGGAAACGCCAAGAGCCCCGTCTCTTACGTCACCATCAATGAATTATAAATCCAAAATTCATCCATTCCGATATAGACCTCTATAATATTTGCGAACCAATCACATTATAATATTATATGGATCGAGTTTTGAAGACAAACACTATAGAAAACCACCGCCAAAACAGTCCCATAGAGAAAACAGCCCCAGAACAATTTTCCGTAGCATTAGGAAATAATAATTAATTAACGGAAAACAGAAAAAACCCAACCATAGCTTGACGTTTCCCACCATTCCTTCCGATACTTTTTTATAGCCTCCACTTAGTTTTTAGTGAAATTGCCAATGACAACTAATAATGATTATTGTTTCACAAGCTCATTATAGATTTGTTTTATAAGGTTGACGTCTCGGCTGAAGCATGAAAAAACGCCGAGACACTCCAAATCGCGCAGCCTTGTCCTTTCCGTCACTTCAATCAACTAATATTCCCCTCGCCTCCCATCCAAAACAGTCATTCACAATATTCGCAAACCAATCAAAGCATGAACATAATATTAAGTTTTAAAAACAAACACTATAGATGCTCCGAATTAACATAATACAAAATAACAAATAATTCACGGGTAATCAAAAACAAAACCATATGTTGGAAAAGTAAAATAATAATAATATTATTACATACTTTTACTCATTTTTAAAAATAGATCAAATATTTAATGTTTACAAGAGTCCTAAGTCCTAACCCGAGAAAGTATAATCACTATACTAACAATTGCACTACTGTTAACATTATAGAATAAGTGTATAGTATTGTACTTTATGTTAGCTGTAATTTTCCATGCATGTATTTTTGAATAAATTATTATTATTATTATTATTATAATTATAACTAAAAGACCGAATCAGGTCTGAAAACTATCGCGTTAAACACGTAGGACTAAGGATAATACAGTAGAACCTCAATAACTCAAACCTCGATAGCTTAAAAACCTCTATAACTTAAAATAAATAATAAGTTCCCTTTCCTTAACCTCTATCACTAATATGACCCTTGATAACTTTAAACCTCTATAACTTAAAAAACATATTTTGTGTTTCCCTGGGACTTCAACTTATCGAGGTTCTACTGTACTTCTTTCTAATCAGGGACCATACGGATAATATGATATGTACTTCTTTCTAATCAGGGACCATACGGATAATATGATATCTTATTTTAATATAAAAAAATTTAATGAGTAAACATTAAGTTTATTTTTGAAAATATTATTAAATTTTAAGTTATTTCAAGTATATAAATCCCTGAATCAGTTTCCAAAGCGAAATAAAATATTTTTATGAAATAGGAATCTGATCACCTATAATTATTATTATAAAATATAATAATCAATGAAAGAAAAAAAAATCTATTTTCGAAAAATCTAGGTCAACCTAAGTAGAATCAGCAGAGAAATTATAAATATTATGTCCTTAGATCATTAATATGTCTAGATGGAGTGTCGCCCTACAATCAAAACAAAAAAAAAACTGGCCAACATTTTCAAACATGTGTCCGTGAATAGTGACACTAGCTACTACAGTTCTCCCATAATCATCCTTTTTAATCTCGCTACACTTCAACACAAACCTTCATTATAAATAAAAACAATAATGAGTAACAATTCATGCGTATTCTATGACAGCGGAACGGATACTAAACACGGAGAAAGCATTTAGAGGCTAACAGTTGGACGCTATTTTTTTGGACGTGTTTTCCGCGCGACACTCTATCTAGACATATTATTGATCTAATTCTAAGATTATGTCATTAAGAAATAAGAGTGGACCTATGTGGACTTATTGATAGACAATAGGTTGTTATATCTACAGCTATTACCGTTGTGCCGTCTTGTAGCATTCCAATTCAAAAAATAATTGAGGATTTTCCTTTTCATACTTTGAAAAGGTAAATCCTCAATTTTACAACCACACTTTGAAATATTACATTACTGACTTTTTAAAGAAATATTATTTAAATAAAAATGGGTACATATAATTTCGATCAAGTTGTAATCTTATCATTTTGGAAAAATATTAACTAAAGATATGCCATACATCACATCTATAGCCCATAATTGGCGTACAAGCTATGATATTAAGTGTCAAATATCGTAGCTTTTTATGGAAAAATCATGTTACGGTGGCAACAAGACAAACCCATATGCAAATAGCCTGACGCGGGAGAGTCCCGTGGCGCCAAATCTCGGCGCTATTACGGAGTGGTGGGAAAATTGTCGCTAAATGTACATGTACGAGAGACAGATAAAAAATTTTCAGCATGAGGCAGAAATTGTTGTGCTTTATAATCGTTCTTGATGATTCAATTTTATGGTGAATGAACGGGTAAAATTTTATGCTGAGTAATTACAACGGATATGTTTCTTGTATTATTATTTTAGTTGCATTGTTTAGTTTAGTTTAGTTTATCATATATATTATTATATTGGGTATTTCATGAGTGGGACCTATTATAATATTATACTGGGTTATTCACAGGTGTTGTATTTCTATTATTTATAAAAATAAAAAGTACTATTTAAGAGGGGCTTCCGTACAACAAAAGCATTTTTTTACTGTTTCTTTTTCGGGCACGGAACCCTTCATGCGCGAGTCCGACTCAGACTTGGCCGTTTTTTTTTTAAATTACTTTACGTCGGCTAAATATATAAAATGGTCGGTATTGTAGGGCAATACCATTTTATACACTTCTTTAGCTGTTTCAGGTAGGCCAAAATGCTATTAAAGATGCCAGAGATCTTGACTTGACTTTGACTTTACCGAGTATGCTTATGCTTATGTATATCAATAGCATACTTTGTATTATATTAACAATGACTGGAGACAAATTTGTATTATTTGTACAACTAGGTTACATCTTAAAAAAATTAGGTAAAATGTAAGAAAAAAACAAACACCAAAGGATTTAAAAAATCATTAAATTTGGTTAAATATCAAATGGTTATTTGATTACACTAGTAGGTAATTAAACTTTAGAACTAAGTACTAAGTTTTGTAATAATAACTTAGAAAATCAAATCACACATGTAATGGGTATGTCAAAGGTGAAACTACTTATCATAATTTGAAGCATGTTAAATCAAACTAAAATTACGTACCATGGGGTTTTTCTGTATCAGGGAAAAATGTGAAATGGGATGCACATCTTTTTGCAACATTATTGACATAACTCAAAAGATTTGTTACCACCACTTTTTTATTTATTAAAGTAGCCATTGCGCTACGTTACACCCGACCGTAACGTTAACTTGTGCCAGTGTAATGAAGAATTCAAATACATCTTATCTAAAATTTTAATTAGCTGATAAGTAGTGACAATGATGACGAAACTGTTACGCTGTTCTCGTGTTATTGTTATGATTATATTATTTAAGATGTCTCAGCGCTGAGAAAAGAAAAAAAAAGTATTAATAAAAAACATTTCTATTTATATCCTCTGCATGATGAGCGTAAAAAAAATATGGGTTATCATGACATCAAAAATTTTCGAAAATTTTTCTAAGTCCCGCCGCCTCAGCGCCCCTAAGGCTACACCTCAACCGATAAGTTTAATTTGCATATCGCAATACTTTATTTAATGTATTGAAAAAATGTTTGAGTTTATAAATTTGGGACAAAGAGTTTTTCAGATGTTCGAAAAGTGAATCAATGTTTGGTACATATAATTATTGAATTTAAAAATATAGTAATATATGTATATAAAGATATGAACAACAAGGGATACATATTTCAATAATTACATAATTTGCATAACTTATAAATATTTATGAAATCTGGTGTATCATTTGTTGATGTGTTTACTTTAATTTGACTTTGAAGTTTGAAGTTTTAAATATGTCGCAATTTTTGACAGATATCTGACGTTGAACGAGATTTTTTTTTCGTATATTTGTTCCTGTTGGAACTGGCTAAGACCAGAGGCCATGCTACCATGTCAGACGTAAACTACACACATTTTGTGTGAAGAAGATGAAAGGTGGGAAACGCCCTTAAGTCGCCATCAATCAATTATAACTTCAAAGCCATCCTTTCCGAAACAATCCGCCACAATATTTGTAAACCAATCACATTATAATATATGGATCGAGTTTTGAAGACAAACTCTATAGAAAACCACCAGAACAGTCACTGTATTTTATACAGTCCCATACAGAAAATATCCTGGGGCACCAGGATAATTTTCCGCAGCATTCACGAACCAATTACAATATAAACAGATTGCGTTTTCAAAACAAACACTATAAAAAACTACTCCGAAATAATAAAATTGGAAATAATAATTAACTTAAGGAAAACAGAAAAAACATAACCGTAGCCCTGACGTTTCCCGACATTCCTCCCTTTTTTTCGTATATTTGTTCCTGTTGGAACCGGCTTAGACCAGAGGCCATGCTGCCATGTCTGACGTAAACTATACATATTTTGTGTGGAGAAGAAGGAATGTCGGGAAACGCCAAGAGCCCCGTCTCTTACGTCACCATCAATGAATTATAAATCCAAAATTCATCCATTCCGATATAGACCTCTATAATATTTGCGAACCAATCACATTATAATATTATATGGATCGAGTTTTGAAGACAAACACTATAGAAAACCACCGCCAAAACAGTCCCATAGAGAAAACAGCCCCAGAACAATTTTCCGTAGCATTAGGAAATAATAATTAATTAACGGAAAACAGAAAAAACCCAACCATAGCTTGACGTTTCCCACCATTCCTTCCGATACTTTTTTATAGCCTCCACTTAGTTTTTAGTGAAATTGCCAATGACAACTAATAATGATTATTGTTTCACAAGCTCATTATAGATTTGTTTTATAAGGTTGACGTCTCGGCTGAAGCATGAAAAAACGCCGAGACACTCCAAATCGCGCAGCCTTGTCCTTTCCGTCACTTCAATCAACTAATATTCCCCTCGCCTCCCATCCAAAACAGTCATTCACAATATTCGCAAACCAATCAAAGCATGAACATAATATTAAGTTTTAAAAACAAACACTATAGATGCTCCGAATTAACATAATACAAAATAACAAATAATTCACGGGTAATCAAAAACAAAACCATATGTTGGAAAAGTAAAATAATAATAATATTATTACATACTTTTACTCATTTTTAAAAATAGATCAAATATTTAATGTTTACAAGAGTCCTAAGTCCTAACCCGAGAAAGTATAATCACTATACTAACAATTGCACTACTGTTAACATTATAGAATAAGTGTATAGTATTGTACTTTATGTTAGCTGTAATTTTCCATGCATGTATTTTTGAATAAATTATTATTATTATTATTATTATAATTATAACTAAAAGACCGAATCAGGTCTGAAAACTATCGCGTTAAACACGTAGGACTAAGGATAATACAGTAGAACCTCAATAACTCAAACCTCGATAGCTTAAAAACCTCTATAACTTAAAATAAATAATAAGTTCCCTTTCCTTAACCTCTATCACTAATATGACCCTTGATAACTTTAAACCTCTATAACTTAAAAAACATATTTTGTGTTTCCCTGGGACTTCAACTTATCGAGGTTCTACTGTACTTCTTTCTAATCAGGGACCATACGGATAATATGATATGTACTTCTTTCTAATCAGGGACCATACGGATAATATGATATCTTATTTTAATATAAAAAAATTTAATGAGTAAACATTAAGTTTATTTTTGAAAATATTATTAAATTTTAAGTTATTTCAAGTATATAAATCCCTGAATCAGTTTCCAAAGCGAAATAAAATATTTTTATGAAATAGGAATCTGATCACCTATAATTATTATTATAAAATATAATAATCAATGAAAGAAAAAAAAATCTATTTTCGAAAAATCTAGGTCAACCTAAGTAGAATCAGCAGAGAAATTATAAATATTATGTCCTTAGATCATTAATATGTCTAGATGGAGTGTCGCCCTACAATCAAAACAAAAAAAAAACTGGCCAACATTTTCAAACATGTGTCCGTGAATAGTGACACTAGCTACTACAGTTCTCCCATAATCATCCTTTTTAATCTCGCTACACTTCAACACAAACCTTCATTATAAATAAAAACAATAATGAGTAACAATTCATGCGTATTCTATGACAGCGGAACGGATACTAAACACGGAGAAAGCATTTAGAGGCTAACAGTTGGACGCTATTTTTTTGGACGTGTTTTCCGCGCGACACTCTATCTAGACATATTATTGATCTAATTCTAAGATTATGTCATTAAGAAATAAGAGTGGACCTATGTGGACTTATTGATAGACAATAGGTTGTTATATCTACAGCTATTACCGTTGTGCCGTCTTGTAGCATTCCAATTCAAAAAATAATTGAGGATTTTCCTTTTCATACTTTGAAAAGGTAAATCCTCAATTTTACAACCACACTTTGAAATATTACATTACTGACTTTTTAAAGAAATATTATTTAAATAAAAATGGGTACATATAATTTCGATCAAGTTGTAATCTTATCATTTTGGAAAAATATTAACTAAAGATATGCCATACATCACATCTATAGCCCATAATTGGCGTACAAGCTATGATATTAAGTGTCAAATATCGTAGCTTTTTATGGAAAAATCATGTTACGGTGGCAACAAGACAAACCCATATGCAAATAGCCTGACGCGGGAGAGTCCCGTGGCGCCAAATCTCGGCGCTATTACGGAGTGGTGGGAAAATTGTCGCTAAATGTACATGTACGAGAGACAGATAAAAAATTTTCAGCATGAGGCAGAAATTGTTGTGCTTTATAATCGTTCTTGATGATTCAATTTTATGGTGAATGAACGGGTAAAATTTTATGCTGAGTAATTACAACGGATATGTTTCTTGTATTATTATTTTAGTTGCATTGTTTAGTTTAGTTTAGTTTATCATATATATTATTATATTGGGTATTTCATGAGTGGGACCTATTATAATATTATACTGGGTTATTCACAGGTGTTGTATTTCTATTATTTATAAAAATAAAAAGTACTATTTAAGAGGGGCTTCCGTACAACAAAAGCATTTTTTTACTGTTTCTTTTTCGGGCACGGAACCCTTCATGCGCGAGTCCGACTCAGACTTGGCCGTTTTTTTTTTAAATTACTTTACGTCGGCTAAATATATAAAATGGTCGGTATTGTAGGGCAATACCATTTTATACACTTCTTTAGCTGTTTCAGGTAGGCCAAAATGCTATTAAAGATGCCAGAGATCTTGACTTGACTTTGACTTTACCGAGTATGCTTAATAGCAACAAAGTCTTAGTAAGTTCTTGCAAATGTAAAACACCAGCATACCTACGTAAAATTATACGCAAGTCATTTGATAACACCAAAATGTCGCGCATTTTACTCGCTGCGTCACAAAAACGATAATGTAGCTGTACATAATTTCGTGGTCCAACGATTTCATTGCGTCACGGGCGGCATACGTTGGTACGTCACTAGATTACATGTGTGTGAGTGAATGCGTAGATGTGTGCTGTACTTCACGCCCACATAATTTCAGTGGCAAAATAAAGATCACATAAATCAACTTTCTGTACTGTGTATTTTAGCCCACTTATTTTATGGAGGTAACAGAGCAGTCATTTGGTGGCTACCGACGCCCATGGACGTCTAACAATTTGAGGTTACGCATCGCCCACCTTTTCCTTATCACCCTCAATAGGCCACCGGTAACTCAGAAACCGCACGAAACGCGACAGCATAGCTGTCAACCGTGGTTGTACCGAATCAATTCAGATGCAAGCTGTGGGTAGACGAAGAATAAGGCAGAGTGCCTTATGCTTCTGTGTACTAACAAGAAATAAAGGTTTTCTCCTGTGATATTCAGCAGTATAATAATAATAGTAATTAGCTGGTATTTGCAGATATACGCGCAATCAAACAAACAAACTATTGAGCTCAATTTTCCTACTAGTCCTACTAATATGTTCTTATAGTCATCCAAGTTTTTTTTTGCACGGATGTTTGTTAATTTTTCACACAAAACTATTGAATGTATTATAATGAAATTGTGTAAAATCTAAACCTGTGCAGACGAGGTTACAGGCACCAACAAGTGTTGAATATACTCGTACATAAATTAGTAATAGTATGTTCTTAAGACTCCTCCTAAGTTTTTGCTACTTTTTATTTTCCTTGCTAGGGGAGCCGAACATAACAGCGCTCCGCCATTACCTTCCTACATAAGTTTTCATTTCTGCAAATAAATTTTAGAAATATTCAATTTGAACTAGAGTTGAGATCACAATTTTATTGCCCTTCAATTTCCTGTACACTTTACAGGTGATAGTGAAATTTTACTTCGATCTAACGGGACGTTTCAAAGACAACTTGCACTCGGATACGAATTAGGAATGCACATTGAGATATTTTGAAGGTTTTGAGTTTTGAGTGTTTTTCAATATGATGATTATATAAATGGTAGAATTTAGAAGACGAGCTCTGAGGTCAAGCAGAAGGATTGTGACGACGGTTGTTGGGTAGACAATTATTTGGTAAAAAGAGTGGAAGAAAAAGGCTACCTGTTACTCGAGTCGGTATGTCATTTGGTGTGGACTAAGGATTTTAAATGATCATCGACTTCCAAAGACCAACTACACTAAAGGGCTCTTTTGATTTGATGTTTGGTAGCCTTTAATTTAGATGTTTGATGGCCTATATTTTTGGTTTTGATAAGATCAATTTTGAGGGGCCATTGAGCTTGTAGTCATGCCCCCATTTAGTCAAAATAAGGGATACTGTTAAATCATGGTCTTTCTTAGACATGTAAAAATGTGTCAGCTCATAATCCGGAATGTCAAAAAAACCAGCCGGTAACGCATCTGCTACTCACCCTTATGGCGAGTATCCGCAGGTATTGGTGATAGCTTACCACCAAGAGAACTGACTGTCCCTTTGCCCTTTCCATATGGTCCGCTTCAGAAAGAGACGGACTAATGGACAAGTAGATAAGATCTAAATAACTTGTTGGGAATGGAAGCGTACCTGAAGGGCAGAGAGAGCCCAAGATATTAGGTCGCGCACTGCCACGTTTGTTCCCTTAAAACCACGATAGATTTATAGAGCCATCCATTGGTAGCGGGACTTGTCCCTTCATTAAAAAATCATATGATATATAAAAGCTAGCCTATCATATGATATAATCCATTATAATTTTAGACTTGACGTCAAACCGTGGACAGAGTTATTGATAATGAACTTCTGGTCGATTTCCCCCGCAAGGTCATTAAATGATTCGGGCCGACAGAGTGAAATATGGGACGACTTTTAATTATAGCGTATCTGAATATTCATTCCGTGGCGCCGACGTTTGTAGACGCCCTAAATTGAGCGCCATCTTTGTAAGGACGTTTGTACAGCTTTATTACGGCGTTGTGTTCCTTAATCACTAGATGTGTATTATTCATGGTAATCCCTTTCATAATTTGCTTGGAAACTTTTAGGTTAGTTTCAGAAGCTTCTTGAACATATTGTTTTCCCACCAAGAAAGATTAATAGCCAACCATAATGTTACTGTTTATATACTTATTATATCATAATTATGCTACAAATCACAATGGCGTACCCGGCTAACATTGTACAAACATATTGTAGTGAATCTATGAAGGGTGATAAGCGCTGCGCCGATTTTACTTATATATGTATAATTGATAGAATGTACTGTCGGTCCTTGATGGAAATTCATGTTATAGTCACTATAATGAAACTTTATATACACTTTTTATACTATTTATTTACTACACCTGATGATGACTTTGTCGAAACCGGTCGTGTTTAAATTGTAACTGTTGTAATATATTAAATAAATAGTGGAAAAAGTGTGACTTTTATATAGGTATGTACTTTGTATCATATTCATGAATCCGTGAAACAGCGTTGCTGTCTTCCGGAAAAAGGGCCGGACGGGCAGTGTAGTTATTGGCACCAGAGGTCCCAAGTTTCTTCTTCTGCGTGAGAGGGATCGCTCTGGCGCCTCGTTCCGCAGCATGGTCTCGACCTGCCGTGCTGGAGCTGTGTGGTGCCGAGAGGGGATGAGGGGATGAGGGATGCTACCCCCTCCAGAGAAAGTACCGCTTGTCTCGCCGTTTTGGCCCCACGGACGTACACAGCTGCCGCGCCGTAGAAAATGACGGATAGAGCACCACTGGGGCTCGAGTAGAGTCTGCGTACACTAAAGGGTATATAAATTATAAACCATACTATCGCATAAACCCTACCTTCTCCTAAAAAGGGTCCCACGTTATGTAGGTTACAAAAAGTTGCCTTTGGTGTCCAAGCTAACTTGTCTATGGTCATGGGTGACCTTGACTAGGTCACACACACACAACAGCAGGTGAATCGTCTGCCTTGATGTGTATTTTAATTAACGGAAACTTGTTCAAGATATTTATTATGTAGTTAGATCTTTCGGAAATTTTTCATAAGTGATAACTTCTTCTGTTGCGTTGACCATTTTTTGATAGGGAAAGATCTTATGGGCTTGCGTCACCGACATGCTAATGTGACGTTATGATGACATTATGTTTTATTTATTTAATTGAAATTTAAAATATCATGAGTTTTTTTTTTCGAAAGATCTTTAGGCCTATCCTTTAATAGCCTTTAAGCTCTATCGGTAGATAGGTGAGCAGATGGCTCACCAGGTAAAATTCGAAAAGGGCCCCTCTCCGTGCCCCGCAGGGGGCGCGGTATATCGCGCGCGCTACTCTGGAGAGTAGGTGTTTCGCTAGTCAAAACCAGTTAGCTAGTTAAAAAATATTATGTCTTTCACTTCAATTTCCCAGAGCTCGTTATTTCAGTATATCTAAGAACTACTTACTCGCGAGACTTGGTCAAAATTTTATTATTTTGATATTAGAGTTTTTATTAAAAAAAATCTTTTTGGTAAGATCACAATAAACCGCATGGCATACGATTGCTGTAAATTATTCAAAACGTCTAATATTTAGAATCTGAATGAGCCACGGTAAAATCCGTAAGAGTTAAAAAAAATATTTATAGGTTAATTCTTTCAATCACCAGCCTTAATCATCAGTTATCGCCGTGGGCGAATCTTCATGGTGGTCAAAGGCTTCCTTCTCCCCCCAAATTTGGCGCCATGAAAAGTGATTGTTGATGATTACACAGGGTTTGTTTCGTCGGTCATCACTAATATCAGTAAGCTAGTAAGAACGGCTGCAAAAAACACTTGTTTATTTGGCGTAGGCACTGCTCTGCTAAAACCGCGTAAACCAAATAAAATATAAATCCAAACTATTTTAATTAAGGTTCATTAACTTAAAAGTAAAACTTAAGAGAAGCCGTGTCAAAATAGCTTCATTAGGGTCCCAATTAACACAGATGCAGTCGCATATAAATAAAATGCAACTTATAAACGAGAGCTATCAATTTTGCGCGGACACGTTAAACGCATTTCTTACAACGTGCAGCGCACGATCTGGTTGCAGTTTGCACCGTTTTTGCATGCATGTTGCAAGAGGCATGCTGCATGCACGTATTCATTACTGTTCTGATTCAGATTCGAAGCCAAGGACCGCACCCGAATCGTGATTAGACGAGAACACAATCCAGTAATATGGTTACGAAACTATAAAATATTGTGCGGCCAAGTTAGTAAGTTACGTACAAGTTGCGATTTGTTCACTCGCTAGGGCGTCGATGGTGCCGAGTGCCGAGTGGAAGCTGGCTTCGGTTCGTGCCGAGTGCCGCCTGGCAGCTGGCGCCTGGCAGTCAGTACCGCGCCGACCGTCGTGTCGATTGTACGTGTAATCCGCCCGCGACCTTGCGGCCCTGTGCAACTGTGCTGTGCGCACGTAAACACAAACCGGCGTGACAAGTGCTGTGCATTCGGTACATCGTTCGCGTGCTACCGGACCCCGGAGATCGGTATCGAGTGACAGTTGCATTGCAGGTGCCTTTTTTTATTAATTGAAAAGTGATTGTAATTTGGTCACGGCCGTGGCTCATATGTCCGTCCCAGTTTTCACGATCGTTGCCTCTGTCTTAGAACTCTTAGACCACTAGTTGCTTTGTTGGTGAATCGACGGGAGTATGTCTGCAACACTTGTTGCACGTCGCACATTTATTCCCATTCATTCCCACACGTCGAAACCTACTGAGTACTGCTAGCGTCAGCGCTTTTTAGTATTTAATCGTTGAGCGCATTCATCGCTGTGCCGTCAATAAATAATCTGTAACCTTTACATGTCATAAAGTACACATTAATCATCGATACTAAATCGCTTAATAATTCCCGATATAATAACGCTGTGTAGCTATTATTTTCTAACGATGAAAATCCAATTTAATTTGATCGCTAGAAGAATCATGGTAAACTGGTGTGTTGGAAGTTAACGTGCAATAAAATGATAACCTATCCCAAGACGTCCGAGCTTGCAGTAACCATATTGTACCACACATTGTACATACGTCATTACTATATCGGATCATCTGAATAATGCCGATCGCGTCGCAATAGAAAATGTTTAGACATAAGATGCACGAGCCTAACATGTCAACGGAGATTCTACGAAAATTACTCTCTCCACGTTTCAGTAAATTCTGCACAATGTAAAGCAATTAATCGTGAACTAGCTAACTCAATTAAATGTATTACGTACAACTTGGACTACGAGAATTTTCCTCACGGCGAAGATTGACGTTTAATAACTAAACGTACATATATTTTTATAAGCTATGTATTATTCTCGAGTTTATGTACGTCTAACAGCATTTGCCTCATTTTTGTTTGATCAAAGTCGTAAGCTATAAGTACCTACGAAGCATCTTCTATATGAGAATTATTTAAGAAAAAAAAATCATCATAAGCTCTCTTTTGGTGGAATAAAAAAAATGATTTTTGGTGAAAAAGTAGCGCAATTTTGTGATATTTTAATGCCATTTTAAAGTCTGCAATTTTTGCAGCGCAGCATATTGTATCTACTAGACAGATAAGACTGACAGACAGGGAAAAAATGCCAAGACATGATATAATCCAGGCTACTAGCAACCATGAATAAGATAATAAATCCAGATCTCACCTTACCTTTGTTGACCAAAGCGACTCCTGATATTGAAGATACTTTCTATCATATCTAGTGACAAGTATCTTGTCAACGGATATTTAGATATCCAGTCCAGCCTTTATTAGGTTAGACTAGATTTCTGAATGGAGGATCCTATCATCGATTTTTGCCTGGTGACCTAATTCCAATTGTTTGCACTGTTACATACAAGAGATCCTTACGTTTATTGATTGGCAAGTTGGTGGAGATAGAAACTATATTAGTTGAGAAAGAACTTGAAATAGTGACATTTTCCAGTTCTCTTTGGCTTTCCGAGCAAATTAGTTTACTGTGTTGAAAAGTAGTAAAGTGTATCCTGTCCGGAGCAGAACATATTTACGGTACTTTCCAAGTTCGTCTTGCTCGAATATATCGCTACCATATGGCGCGAGTATTTAGACATTTGCACTGCTATTATGAGACATTTGTCAATATGAGATGGATTTGTAAAGCCTTCATCTTCAGGCATATCTCATTGTTATCTCATAAAGGTATATGGGGTTTCATTAGGTCTCGGATGTGGAAAGTTCCTGGTATTATTTCTTGTATTGTTTTTTCTTTTTGTTTTTTTTGATTAGATTGCATTGTGCTCCATATGATGATTTTTATGTTGCATTAAAATGCGATTAGCCGGGGTATTCTGATAGTCTATTTTTTATTATTGGTCTACTTAAATTACGTTTTCATTTGACTTACCTAACGTTTTTTTTTGTTTTAATCTCATCTTTTTGGACGCTTACAACATCTATTAGTAATTTTTTTACGAATAGATTTTCGTCGTGTTTTCCTATCCTAGTTCATTAGAATATAATACATATCATGAAAAATAACAGAAAAAAAATATATTTACATATTTAAAAAAAAAAAATTGCTTACAAAGATACTTATAAAATAGCTAAATTATTTAAGATTTACCTCAAGCCTTTACGATCTGCCTAAGATAATATAATCAAAAAAACATGTTTTTTATTTTTCGTGTAAAATTATGTTTTTCAAGTTATCATTTTACTCTCCGGAGCCGGAGATATTTAACACTGCCAAAATTTGGATTTGAATGCCTCGTCTTGATAAACGAAGCTATTCATCTCGAATAAGATCACCATCATCATCATCATCATCATAAGTCTATTTGAAGTGTTTACTTCACTCCAATTGCTTGACGCATAATGAACTAAGTTGAGCAGATTTAAAACTAAAACATTCTAATGTGTTATGTAATGTTAAAAAAAATATAACAACAGGAGAATTCATTGTAAATGTATCGTGCGGCCCTTATCGACTGCATGTTATTCTATCTACTATGTTGGTAAAACAAATCTAATATCCTTAACGTTATTATATAAAATAATTTAAAATAGAAAGAAAAAGACTTTGATAGTAAAACTTTTGGTTATTTTGAGATTATTTTAAACCCGAAATTTACTATCGCTTGGGTGACCCTCGTGTGATCCTCGAGTCCCGGGACCTGGTCAGAGGGATATCGTCTTAGTCTCCTCGTGTAGGATGATTTTGGCCCACAATTGAGATTTATTAACGATAGTATTATCCACTGGTCTAGCTCTAAAGAGTGCTCGCATTTCGGGCTAATTTTTTTGAGCGATTTTGGATAGTTTTAAGAATTCAGCTTCAACTATTTGTGAGTACCAATGTTTAGTTGATTTGAAAGCTCCTCAAACTACTAAGCACGCCATATTGTGTCATCAATATGTAAGCACTACGCAGCTCTTCTTTTTTGATATGTGTTTCAGTATTCTATTACTATTTACTATTTATTAGTATAAATACTTTCCTATATTTATATCTTCTTTTAATTTTTTTAATTTGTTTTTATTTTTACGAATAGACAAGTTAGCCTTAAAAAAGATTAGGTTTTTAATTAAAATTAAATATTAAATATAATAGTAACTTTCATCAATGAATAATTCCAAGGCTTGAATTAATTTTTACTAGCTTTTATCTGGTGATACTGGTTCTGGAGGTTATGTCATACGCTTAGGTAATTCTAATAACTTGGTATGCAGGCGAGAAATAAAAGAATAACTCGGAGCGACGCCATTTTTTCCTTATTTGGTTTTATTTAGTTTGTGCGTTATGTCCGGCTCACGTAACTAAGGTGAATGTTCTTAACTATGTATTGAGGTGTAGTGGCCAGAGAAGCGTGCGGGTTCGAATCTCGCCAAATGCAATTTGTAGGATACATATAAGTATCAATTAGTGTTATCTTATAATATCGGAGCGAAGATGGTCCAGTGGTGGATGGACTCGGCCTCTTATGCGAGTGTTTCCGGGTTCGATCTTGACCCGCCCCTGGTGTGCCTTGAAATAGGTTTTTCTAAATTTCTAAGTGCACCCCAAACACGTGACCATCGCTCGGTGAAGGAAAACATCGTGAGGAAACCTGCATGCCGGATGAGATTGAGTCTTTGACGGTATGTGAAGTTCACCAACCCGCACTGGGCCAGCGCATCGGTGAACCATTAACCTCCTCGCCTGATTTCGAGGAGTAGACCCGTGCCCAGCAGTGGGACTTAAAGGGTTGATAGTTAATTTATAATATTTACCAGACTTTGAGCGGCTAACATCGAAATGATTATTTTAATTTTTTTTGCAGTATCAGATAATTTAAAATATAATCTCACTACGCGAGTAATTATTAATCTTTTTTTTTTTAATTTTTGTAACTTATGCAATCTGAGATTTTTCAAATACATTGCTGTCACGTTTTTATTATCTCGTCTCAACAGTGCAATTTATGATCCAAATTGAAATTAAAACAAATAAGCTATGTCAGTTTATTTCTAGTTTCTTTTAATTAAAAAGTTTCCCGTTACGCGACGACCGGTGAATGTAATTGAATGTTAATATTTGATTTCATAATCTATAAAAATAACGAATAATGGACATTAAGAACCCAAGACATTAAGGATCCATAGAGGCGACGTAGAGCTTAGGGCATCATGGTATGACAGGAACATGCCGTTACACGTCACGACAAATAGATTTTACTGCCATGGCGTGCCAATATATATTTTACATATAAATATTATAACTCTAGTATATTAGCTTGTCAGTTTGTGATTTTTTTTGTAGAGATTTAACATTCACGTTGTCACCACTGTTGGAAGATGCAAGTAAATAATAAATGAAGAGGTCCTTTGTACCTTGATATATTCGGGGGTCCATTGTTCGCTCTGACCTTTGCGGGGTCTGGAGTGGCCTCAGATATATCATTTATTTTCGTAAGAGGCTTACGGGTATTGTTGCTTTGAGTTATTATAACCTTTTATACGTAATTGATTGAATTTACTGAATGTCACTGAGGATTCGCCCGTGGTAGTAACGTACAGTAAATATATATAAAGACATCATTTATTTCTAAAGGTAAAACTTATACTCGCTACTCTTTTGTCGTCTAAAAATCATTTTTATGATCAATAGATACGCTTGTTTCAAAGAAAACTGCTAACATTTTTGTATGTGCAAAATTTAGACGAACTTTTGCTGGGTCGAAACAGGCGTCCTTACATACGTCATAACTACGTATTGAAGGTACACGTTACAAAAAATGACATATTGAAAACCTATTCCATGATATAACATCAACGCCATAAACTAACTACTAAAACAATTTAGAACGGGATATTTTTGTCTTTGACCGTTATTTTGCAAAGATTGAATTGAAAGTTTTCCATTAAAGACCAAAATCGATGCTGTAAACTTAGATCAATAATATGTCTACATAAAGTGTCGCGAGGAAAACACGTCCAAAAAAATAGTGGCTAACTGTTAGCCTCTCAATGCTTTCTCTGTGTTTAGTATCCGTCCCGTTGTCATAGAATACGCATGAATTGTTACGCATTATTGTTTTTATTTATAATGAAGGTTTGTGTTGAAGTGTAACGAGTTTAAAAAGGATGATTATGGGAGAACTGTAGTAGCTGATATCACTATTCTCGAACACATGTTTGAAAATGTTGGCCTGTTCTTTTTGTTTTAATTGTAGGGCGACACTCCATCTAGACATATTAATGATCTAAGGCTGTAAAATCAAAACAATGCGCATCTAGCCATTAACTTCTGGAAAATCATATCGACACTACAAATTTCATTATATAATAGACATCCAATAATAATTCAATTAAAACATTCAATACATTCTCAGAGACGTACGGACTACGGACCTTGAAATACCAGATCACCAGATCACAAGATCAACGCCACACGACCTACGCTGACAGATCACTCTCAATTCATTTTCGATAAAGCGCCAAGTTGGGTTATGAGTTATGACGCAGTTGTCGACAAAAAATTCGATTAAGATTCAAATTTAAATTTCGAACAACGTAAATTGCGGCCAGTTGTGCGTTTGAGCCTCGGCACTCGATAGACGATAAAATCGATGATAGATTTAACTCTACGTTAATTTGCCGTTTACTTCAAACTTAAATAACAATTTTGGCTTTGGCTTTATCTATATTCTTAATTTTAAAAAATCTTATTAAGTATATGAAAGCTAACGAACAATAGAAAATCACAGATTCAAAACGAATGTGTAGTTTATTGGAAAATTAACAAATGCAAAAGAAATACTAAAAATCTCAGATTAAAAACCTCAAATGAACGTACGTGAAAAAATTCCAATCTAAAAAGTTCCATATATGGTAAAAGAGCGTTAATTTATGAATTCCATCGGAACTTCTCGCTGCAGTATAAATATGCATTGCACAGATGCAGATACTGAGAGGTTTATGAAAGCGGAACAGTCTCTAATGCATGCCCAATGCTTACGTCACCTTATTAAATTATGATGAAAATGAACGTCTTCGAAATTACCATCTCTGAACTTTTGTTTAATGTAAATGTCTGTACAAATGTCATTTAAGTTGTGGGACTTATCGGTTTTTTTTCCAAATAAAATATAAAATTTTATTCAAAATATTTTTTATTTATTTTAGGGAAAACAGTTGTAATCAACTCGCCTTTAGGCCAATATGATTTTAGAGTAATAGGGGCAGTACTTCACAAGGAAATCAAAAATTGAAATTGTGTGACACTGCTTCTTTGAAAGGCCGTCTTAAAATTTACACATACCCTAAAAATAGTGAAGACAATATTGGTGTATACGTCGGGGAAATTTAAGAAGAGACGGTCTAGGAACACGTGAGTCCACTCATTACGAGTATCTGTAGGACGATAAAGTTTCCATTGGTTGGACAGAGCCTTAGATAATGATAAACAGAGTCGAATGTATGTTAATTTACCTGCGTATCTATATCTCCGCCCACGCCGCTCTCAATATGCCCAAATTGTAATATTGTGCGTAATACGAGCCTATCTGCATATCTGATAAGCATTTGGGCCATTCGGGGACAGGCTGGACGTTGTTTCAGCTCAGCCCGAGGTTCTGTTCAGGGCTCAAACTGGTGCGTGAAACGCATACTAATAATGTGGACTAACATTTTGACACCTAAACTTCTGAACATATTTCGAACATATTTCGTAAGGAAATTCTACGGAATGGCATAGGCTGTCCGTTATTAAATCGAGGTCCGTTGGAACTTTAGAATATTTAAGGCCCAATGATTAATATTTAGATATTTTTGTCAGGAACTTGCAATTTTTTTAAGGGTCAAATCAAGTTCGAACATAGATTACACTAGTAATAAATACCTTTGGTATAACGCATTTACGTTTGTATCCAGGTTACCTCAGATTAGGCACTAGGCAGATTAGGTAGAGGAGGGACTCATGGGTCCACGGAGAAATCCGCCATCGGCTATCATTGTGTATTTGTTTACTTGGAAGTGTGTACGAAATAGTGCGTAATTATTTACCATTGTCAACGAAGCCGTAACCATGCCTAATTCTCAATCAATAACGTACGCCACTTTACATCTTAGAGGTCCCCACGCCGACGGAGAAAACCGTTTAGTCTATTCACACTGCAAAGGATTACGCGAAAACGCTTTGCTATATTTCGGAAAAAAGACCAAGAATGTGAAATTTAGAAAGATCAAAATATTACGTTTTAGTATAGAGAAGGGTAGGTAGGTTTAAGATAGTTAAATGACTCGGCTGTCCGTTTGCCTTTCAAACCAACAAAAAAGAACTGTCAGGTGTGGCTCTGACCTTTAAGGCAGCTGATGATTCGACATCGGTTGCAATAATAAATTTGCAATACAGTTGCAATTGGAAAGGAGACTTTCAATAAAAGTGCAATTACATCATTGTGATCCGAAAACACTAGCGATGCTCTCCGATAAAATAATTGCAGTATTTTCGCAATATACGCAATTTATGGATGCAATATTCTCCATGTAATGTATTTCTTGACTAATGTTTTACAATTAATGGTTGTAGGTTATAGCGATTGTTATGACTTTTATGAGTGATTTATAATTCTTTAAGGAATGATGGTTGTTTTGAGTGGTTTTGAGTCTGTCCTGCATCTTTGGAACGTTGGAAATCTGTAGGATATAACAAAAGTCTTCGATATTGTTGTCAAGATCGAAGTTTTATGTCTGACAATCCGCTTTGGGAAAGGGTCGGCGTACTTTAGGCCTTTTGACCAGGGAATGAGTTTTGGGTTGCGGAACACTTTCTACTACTTTTTCCTACTTCTCTTGCTATCGAGAGAGTACTAAACTTGTGAAACAATACCAGCCTATACACAAACGAATCACAATTATTATTGGTATGGAATGCATTTTGTAACGACATGTATCACGCTGTAATTTAGTAAGTATTGTTTCACAAATAAGAATGTTTTTAAAGTTTCTACACATTTATTTTTGATGAAATATTTGTAAAAAATGTGAATCTAATTTTGTTGCATTAAACTTAAAGCATCTTAATCCTTGTCATCTTATCTTTGTTAATTTGGATTCTAGAATTTTCCCGAAATTTTCCGAATACTTTGTACTATTATGTTCATGTAACGCGATGTCACTCTGTATCTGTGCGCGGGAGTAAGGTAGGGTAAGGGCTGCCACTAGCTCCGTTCACTTTCACTGGTGACGTAACAGCGCCGTGTCCTCTGTCTAGACTAGATCTTTGTGATTCAACAATACCGACTCCTAAATGATAAAAGGAACTAACCGAACCCAGTCTGAGTTCACTGGTTGACTCAAGAGAAGAAAAGTGGTTTTTTTCACACTGCGTGCCACAAACGGTTAGCGATCAGCGTTCCCTATAAATAAGTCCACTGACTTCATTTTTTGACGTCTTTTATTTTTTGACGTCTTTTAATTCGATGGAGCCGGCTGCACGCACAATAAAACATGACTCATGCGGTGTTACCTCGCTTTGAGGCGTTCCATTTAAGGAGCGACAAAGAGGCACAATCGGCCCATCAGTATTTTCTTATGACGTTGTCACGTTTAAATATCGTTAGTTAACCAACTTTACAGACAACCAATTTTTTTTAAAGCATAAGTGCAACGAACAGTCTTATAAATTTTTCGAAGTTTGGCGACTATCAACAACCATGAACGTTCTCACAGCCAGATGTTATACAGCTGCGTTACTCTTTTTCCTTCCTCGATGTAACGAAAACGTACCCAGGCAGATGAGCTGCTGGTAAGAGATCTTTCCCATCGGTGCATCTTATAAGTTCCTAGGCAATATCCGTGAATTTATCTACCCGCTTATCCACCCACTCAATAAACCGCCATATTCAATAAAAAGTACCATCAACAAATAAATATTCTATGTAAATAAATAACTTCTAATTTTAGCAAACGTTTATTGAAAGTATAACGTTCTACGGAGAAAAATAATTTCTAAGCGTCCACGGAAATATCTGAAGCTTGGATAAATATAACCTTTAGAATTCTCTGGAGGCAATTGACTGTAAAGTCTTTGAGAGCCATCGGATCTGATCTTATAACTTTGTAAGTGCATACGTTTCAATCGACGCGGAATGTCTACAGTCAAAGGCTAAAGCAATTAATGAAACTTCTTTCTTTTATTACCCCTTTAATGAATCTAATACTAGCAGTTGCTGACATTGGCTGTTAAATTTTTTGTATTCTACTGCAAATTAGTTAAGACATTTATTTAAAATCCATATAATCGTATATTTATACGCGGAGCAAAAACTTTGCACCCCTTTTAAAGAGGATTGCGCGGAGGAATTTCTAACAATTGTTACAATTAAAGATTGTGGGGAGGTGGCGAGTTTTCATAATATGCATCATAAATTAATTTAATCAATTAAATAAAATGTTACACTACGATACGCACACATTCAAAATTCTTTTTCTTCTTCTTCAATCTTAGTTTCCTCAAGGATTTGCCAATGTCAGAAAGGGTGGTATATTTTTTAGTGAATTATATTAGTTAATGTGACTCTATAGATTCGGACTTTGTGAAAAGGCAAGGTAAATGGAAATTATTATAAAATAAATCAAAAGGTAATAGAACATTTAGATATATAGATAGAATAGAGATAGAATAGAACGAAGAATAGAGATAGAATAGAACATTTTATCATAGAACAAAAGTTGAATAATGATAATGTCAAACAATAGCTGATGACGCATGACGTTCAGTTTTTTTAAAGTATTGAAGCATTATATTTATGATTTTTAGGCCCTGTATTTGAAGTTGAATCGTGTTTTTTAAAGGATCGATGGCTGGGCGAACGAATGTGCGAAAATATTGCGATTTGAAATAAATAATTATTTACGATTTTTGTAAATTATGGTTTATAGTGACAATTTTTTTCTTTTTCTTGTCGTTCCAAGTTCGATGTGAGTGGCGGTGGATCAGCGGTCGTGGCGTTCATGGAAAGAGGAACCTTGATAACGATGATGATGGCGATGATGATGATGAAACAACGATTATTGCTAATGCCCGTAATCACTTCAGGATTCAATTAAATATTTACTATTACAATGTAATTGTAAAGAAAATGTAAATGTGTAGTAAACAGAGCGGATAGTATTTACGTACAGGTTGCATCTTGGTGTTCTCTTTTACGTAACCTGTCGGTATTTGTTAAAGTTTTTCAAATTTGTGCCGTTACGGAAATTATTAGATCAATTATTTAAGTGCATATCGTTGAGGTTCATTTTAAAATTTCTTTTTGCTTGAATAATGAAAGGAAAACTTCTTTTTGCGATTTTTACGTATGTATATTTTTATTCGGGCTAGGGTTTAGGCTCACCATTACTTTTCACCGCTGCTGCAAGCCAAGCTGCAATGCTAATATAAATACATACATTTTCGTATTGAGATTTGAATACTAAATTAAAAGTGCCCAGTCATCTGACTACTACAGTAATTACATCGGTAATATGTGCATTATTGACAGGACCTTTAAACTTTAATAACCAAGGCCTGATAGCTCTTATCCCACCTACCTCCGTTTCTTATCTAGCCCACATCATCCGTTCGTTGAAACATTTTTGCAGTATCTTTACCTCAAGCTGTCGTGATTCCCACTTAATCTTTTGTTATGTAAAATCTTTATAAACCATTTAGATCTCCACTTGAATGTATTTTAAAATGTTAACAATTTTAATATGTATTAACGAATGATCGACGTCCTACATAACCACACACGCCGTTTTCAACTTTAACCGTTGGTGTTAAGGTATGTTAATGTATGTCTGCTGTATAACTTCGTTAGCAACTAATCATTTCTTAGGGCTTCCACACACGTCATACGTTATTTTAAGTCTTAAGACTTCTAGATCTTTATCACGTGAAGAGAGGTACATTACCTTGTGCACATCCCTTAAGATTTGGCAGCTTATGTGAGCGATAATAATAATATTATTGCTATTAATAACAAGTTTGTGGCAAGTCACAGGACATCCCATCCTAGTTCTCCCGTGAACCTGTTAAATTTCAAAACGTTTAACACATAATATATTACGTATATAACAAATATTTTCCAATATTTACTTTTAAAACAGACAAAATTTCTGTCCCTCCAACAGATAATACAAATACCATAATTTATAAACTATGGTTCATATCGTTCATATCGTTCATATCGTTAGCGCCACGTAATGAAGTCTTGCAACAAAAACGTAGATATTTATTAATATACCTACTACATAAATATACCTAAAATCTATATTCACTTCATTTTATAATGATCGGTGAACGGTTGGAGTTCAGCGAATATACACAGACATCCATTATTGTGTTTAGATAATTAGTATAAAATAAATAGATTTAACTTATGCAATATTGTACGTCTAACGTAATTAGAATTTTATGCGCATGCAAATTAAGTATCTAAAATATGGCTCTTGCTTTAATATTTCGCATAGGTTAAAAACGTCTAAATGACGTAGTTTGTTAAATATGTTAGCATAGATTATGGAATTTTTTAAACATCCGTTACCAAAAAAACGCAATCAAAATGCATGTAACAAAAATATTTATTTTTCACATGGCAACATTCGGTAACTTTTTTATTCTTTGCATGCCAAGGCGAACGTGATAAATTGCTTTATATTTGAAACAGAGTGATTATGTTAATGTATAATAAAAATCGCACAAACCGTACACGTGTGGCGGCCCTTAGCAAAAGTGAGTGTTCCAAGGCTGTCCAGTACTAAACCTAGACTAGTTAGTGCTCGAATTTCATGTTTTAGTCTAAAACATTCCGTGCGAAATCACATATAGAGTCGTAATTTGGTTCGCTAAAATGATATCGACCCAAAATAATCGTTAAATGTACCTATAAGGTTGAAGTATGTGTTTTTTGTGTAATCTCAGTTTGGTTGTGGTGTATTTCATATAGATTAATTGTGCGGTATGAACAGCGGTGCTTACTTATTGTAGTTTAAAACTATGTTTCGAATTTGGAATACCCGCGTATTGTGAATTTTTAATCTATGTTAATTTGCGTAACAAGATTTCATTAATTTATTCGGGTGCTTACCGTGGTTATAGTTTTATTGAAATCCCTATTTTTTTAATGATATGATTAAACAAATTAATAATAAAATAATAATTGTTGAAAACAAGTTTTTTTTTATGAAAAGTTTTTGAGAGTTTCAAGCGTTTTAAAATTACAGAACAAAATTTGTTTACGTATATCTTCTGTTATAATTCAACTTGGCAAGTTAACTTTCGAATACTACTACTGAAAAATAAGGACTAAAAAATATTAACATTTTTGTCATTTTGCCAAAACGGCATTTTTGACAAAAATGGCATTGAAGTAAAATGCAATTCGAAGTTTGAAATTCCTAGTTTGTGGATGCAACAATTATAGCGTAATCCTAATGTAAATCATGATTTCTTAAAAACTATTCAGGTATATTTTGTCATATGGAATATAATATAGGTTATTCAATCAGCTTCAATTTTTTTATAGACCTAGATTGACCACTTTTCCCTGAGCTATAGGGATTTGAAAGAAAACGGATCATTTTCTCTTATTTCATCAATATTCCAGGAACCAAAAAATCACAAACAATTGTAGACCGTGTGTTTCAAAAACGAATTTTACACAATGTTTTGGCATTTCTTTTATATTTTAGAAAGAGAAATGTTGAAGTGATGAAAATACTATATTATATACCTAAAATAATAACAACGAAACTACTAAATAAGGGTCAGATTACACCCGTCATAATATGTTTGAGTATTGTAATGTGATTTTGTGTAATATACCTTAATACTATTACAGCGAGTACAAAGTATTAATTATGCTTATGTACTAGGTATTAGTGGCGTAACAGAATTGGATGGGAAGTAAGATAATATCTAAACTCTAGAATCTAGATATTAGCTGTGATTGGTTACCAAGATAACGGTCACGATAGTTTAAAAATGCAATATGACTTTTACAGAATTTAGCATATTTTTTTGCAATAAATCCAAAAATGTTAGGAATTATAAAAAAATGCTTGTAAAAAATATTATTGTCTGAAAAACAACTGTTACAGAATTTACCGCAGTTTATTATGTTTTTTTTTATTATGATTTTTCCATGTCCGAAGTTTCGTATACGGTACTTTACAAGTTTACAGCATAAAAAAGTTTTATTATAATGAGTGATATTAGTGTAAACATTAGAAAATACATATTATAGTTAAATTGTTAAAAAAAAATACGTGTTGGAAATTCCGTGGTAGTAGCCCGAATGCCTAATTTATATACCTTCACGACAAAAGCTAATAGATAATATTATAATCGAATATTAAAGCGTGAACATAATATAGTTGGTATTTATATCGATTTTATTCATAAAAATAAATAAAACGTATTAAAAAATTTGATTATCTAAAATTAAAACAAATACAATGTAACATACAAATTCAAAAATGGGACAAAACATTATATTATTATTTTGCGAGTAGTAATTTTTTGAAAGAGCACAAATATCAGTGGTTACTTGTTGATATTTAACTAAACAAGATGTACATAATTTGAACTTGTTTTGGCTGTAAACAAGGTATTTTATGATTGGTGGTGTTATAAGGTCGCGGCCCACTTGAATTTGCGTATGTCAGGATATTCTGAATATTTTAGCGATCAGATATTTAGATGGTATTTATTATGTGTAAGATGCGCGAAATATGGCCGATTATTACAAACGAGAATTTTTTGATCGTTAATCAACAAAATACTGTTTTGAGTTTGTTGATACATTATCAGCTTGTTAACTGGACTAGGAATGGTTATTTATTAGTTCACATATAAATGTTACTGAGGATTTTTAGTCGAAGCTGTGAGCTATAGCTAATCTAAATAAAATTGAAAGTTATACGTACTTAAATGTATCGTTACCAATTTTCCGCGTTCATTGATTTGTGTTCAGAAGTGTATCGTGACTAAAAGAAGTCGTTTCAAGCGTAATGTTACACAATATAAAAAAATATCATTAGGCGAAACAGCCACACTTTAACATTGAAAATTTAAATCCTATTGAGAATTAAAGATACAGTGACAGTACATGAAATGTCAGTAACAGGCTGTGATCGGCTACGGAACATTGCAAACGTAAGTTTTCTACCAAGGGATGTTCCTAATAAACACGTGAAAACCCTCCCACCATTAGCTGACCTTTGAAGAGACCCCGAGGGACTATAAGCGGCTTTCGGGTTTGGAAAACTTATTTAAATAATACATTCAAAGACTCCGATACTACAGCCTATTTTCAATTGTTCGACTCCAATGCTTTGATTATAATATGTATAGTAATTATAAAAACACATTCATTCAAAAGTAATAAAAAATAATCTGCAGTAATAGGGATGTTGACTATTTTTTTTAATTGATTTTATTTGATAGATATACTATAGATAAATACGAAAAAAAGATTTTTGTAAAGAAATATGTCCAATTTTAACAAAAAATTAAATAACGAAAAATAGTTTTCAAAATTGTCGTTGAAACGCTCCAAGCGTCATTACGTCACACACCGAATTCAGAGCTCGCGCTATGTTAGGTGAGTTTGTACTTAGCTCAATGTTCAGTGACGTCATCGCCTTATTGGCGTTTGCAGTCACGTGATAATGCATGATAAATGACGCATTTTAAATTAATTTTCTAAATTTTAAGACAAATAAGTAGACTTTTAAAATGTTATTTTAGGTTTTCAAATACTGTATTTAATATGTAAAACATAACTTTACATGAATTTGTAACATGTGTCATTTGCATCCCTATTAATCCAATATGTTTATCTAATTCTTGTAGTCAAATTCTACGGCTTAACAAAATTAATTGAAAAGAAAGAAATACCGTAAAGTTGTGTCACCTTTCAACATACATACTTACTGGCGTCGAATCTAGTTAGGAAATGGTCTTTATATTTTCTAAAAGTAATATATCAACCCTCACATGTCCCAATGCTGGGCACGGGTCTTTCCTGAAATGAGGTCGAAGGTGGCTATCAAGCCATAGTTCACCGTTGCGCTGGTTCAATGTGGGTTTTGGATAAATTCACACACCTTCAAAGACTTTTAATCTCATCAGGCATGCAGGTTTCCTTATTATGTTTTCCTTCACCGGTAAGCGAGAAACTGACTCGTGTTTAATGCGTAAATTGGAAACTATTTTGCTCATTCCTTTGCTTTGCTACTTTTCCGAAAGACAGTCAGTAATAGTAATGCATGAATGACATGCCCTCTTTTTATGACGCAGCGGAAATCCTTTTCGGATCATACCAGGACCTTGGGTAGGCGCGCTGGTGTGTGGGGACTCACATCTGAATGACTTGCCTGAGCTATATTTGGGTACATACGTTTACAGCATCAAGCAGCTCTTCTGCCATGTACTTGTCTGTGAGAATTCTAACAAAACAGTTTGGTATCTTAAATTATTTCGGGCACACAAGTGTTGCCACAATATTGACGCTAGCCCAAAAGTAAAGAAATTGGGCCGCCACTCTCCATTAAGCTTAATTTACCATTGACAGTATGTTGATTTTGGGATAACATTTTATTCTGGCCACAATTTTATTAATGTTTTTATTTGGTCACAATCAATTATTATAGTTACAACAATTTTATAAGATTAGACCCGCAGAAAAATCGATATTTTCAACTTTTAGGCTACCTAAGGTAAAGGTAAGAAAAATATTTTGGAACAAATTTTTTTACACGTTAATTATACGAATCAGACAATAAACGTCACGCTTATGTATACTTAATAACTTTAATGATATTTGTTCATAACTTACGATTAAAAAACTCAAATAAATTACAAAAATACAAAATAAAAGTACAATAAGTTCGCAGCCTTTATCCTACAAACGGTTTGTAGTTTTTGACTTACGGAAATATGTAATGATATTGTCAATACGGATTGTTATCAAGAAAAGTTGACATTATCGTGTGAATTAAATCCGTGGCCAATCGAAGCGTGTCGTGAACGCAATCAAATATTCATTATCGTACCATTTTTATTATTATTAGCCATCGCACATTCCAAACGGATACGAACCTTCAAGAAAAGAGCATACTTATATAAAAGGCAGCACACCTCCCTCCCCTGTAGGAGCCTACTGCCTGTTGAATGTCAGTGACCACTTAAGGACTCTATCATCTCTTGCCATAGAATCCAGGAGAAAACAGTGTTCGTGCTTTACAGTGAAGTGTTTGTTAGTTATGTCAAAGAAATACAGGAAGACCCAAAGATCTTTGCTTTGGCTTATACAAGCATTAGTGGCTGTTGGAAAGATTGTTTAAAGGTGGTAAGCACAACTAAAAATATGGGGCGTAAAAACGGTGACAGTTTAGTTTTGACTCGATGATCACTCGCAGTTATAGTTTGGTGCCTAATTCGTTCTATGAAGAAATAAATCCACTGAAATCTCCATATTACTTTTCATTTTCCACGTTCAGTTCAGTTCGTTTCTATTTTTAACAGAGGCAAGATATTTCCATCGCCAAAATATCTGCTCTTTACTGTATTTGATGGAAGGAGTACCTCTACAGCGGTATACGAATATTTGACGCTATATCGAATAGGAATGACACTTCTAAATGACTCTGATATCTTGGTATGGATCTGATAATATCAATAGAAATTGCCAATCTCCCCGGAAGCAAGTTATTTACCATTTTTGAAAAATAAATGTAAACAACAATTTTATCGCGTGCTCAACGAATATTGGTTTAAAATGGCCGCGATCAATTATGGCGCCACTTTACCATGACGTATGGCGAATTTACACGTGTGTGTCCTATTAAAATAAACTCTTGTTTTTCGCAAAACACGGAATGTGTGAAGTCTAAAATGTAGCATGGAAATTTTTTTTTTAAAGTATTTTAAAAGGATTAAAGCTACATTTTTTTGCACAGCTTCATGTGCCATAAAACTCTTAAATTCACATAATATATACATGATCAAAAATTATTTTGTATTAATATAAGTTCTTAATTTTAAGGTTTTCTCTAGAGAACTATGCGATATGGTGATTTTGCTTCAGAAAAAAAGCTACGTTTAAGTAATACAGCTTTATGAGGCGAGAGTTAAATCTTTACAAACACATTATCATAATATTTCAAAGACTAGACGGTGATTACCAAAAACCGCTCAAGTGGGTCAAGAATCAAGATCCGAGGGTGTTCTATTACAGCTAACATTAGATTGCTAAATAAATAAGCGTTTTTGTGCACATGCAGACTTAAGCAAATTTAAAACTGATTATACGTAATGCCTATTTTTAAACTTAGCATAAATTACATACGATAAATGCTAACATAATATTATTTGAAAATATCGTGTCAAGTTCTTTTTGACGCCGAAATAATAAACTACCTGAACTGATATAAACGGAATTTTTCATTGTGCATCTTAGGCAGACTTGAAATTGAGAAAATTTTGGATGCAATAGGTCTGCTAATGCCTGTCTGTAATAGAACTATGTCTCACCCAGTCCGCTAGAGACATATATCTCGTTTGAAATAATAGTTTTCTAAGCCTATTCTGATCCCGTACCAGTCATATTAATTACGTACTCACGTAAATAAATTAGATGCCTTTTCCTCACTTAGCTACGGAGTGTAGAACTAAGATGAACTATTTGATTATAAAAATATATTTCAAGTGAAACTTTTATTACATCGTTTCAATTTTTTTTTCGTCTGTATGTTGCATGTCGCGTGACGGTCGGAATCCAATGTTGAAGCTGAAGCTGAATGTGTAGTGTATATTTACTATATTATTTTACTATTTTATTTCTTAAATGTCTATAACGTGAAAAAAAGTTTCACTTATCCGTGGTTTCATAAAACCACACAATCCTTTTTTGTTGTTGTAAATAACAGTTCCATAGCTGCCCACAATGGCGATGGGTAGATAAAGGGTACGATAAATAGAAGACGAATTAGATGTGGTTCGTTTTATACATGTTTGATCACGTGTCTTATCGTTTCACCCCCTTCCATTTCCTACTGTGCCTTTACTTAATGCTTTTCGACAATTTTTTGTACAGCGATGATACCTCCTTACTTTATACTCTATGTACATACGCGTTCGTAAAATGTCAATCGTTTATCGCGATACCCATTTCTTACGGATTTTATTGCGGTTCATTAGGATATTTACATTAATTGCAACATAACTGCTATTAACGGATTTTATCGCGGTTTATTAAAATACGTTCAAGACGTTTTGGTTAATTTACAGCTACTACGGTCATTATTTATTCTCATTGGTATCCGAAACGTCGGGAATTCTAATAATGTATCATCATCAGTTGCTTCTTCCTCGAAATCAGGGAAGATAGACGAATACCATATGGGTCATATAGACGAATACCACATACCTTCAAAGACTTTTAATCTCATCAGGCAGGTTTTCATGATATTTATAGTGATAAAACAAATATAGTTTAGAGTACAATTTTCGTCCTATATAAGAAATCACGTCGCTCAGTAACTGTTGTACTTTATGTAACAAACAAGTAACTTGTATCGTATAGCAGTTGTATTGGTTTTGTCCCCGCTACAAAGGGTTCGAGAATTGCAGGTTTGATATTGCTTTCTACAATTTCATGCTATATTTAATAACAGTAATAAAATTGCGTCATATTTTTTATATTTATCTAGGATCCTCATCATCATCAGTTGTTATCCATCCACTGCTGAATATAGGCCTCCCTCAATGAACGCCAAGACGACCGGTCCCTATCTAGGATGCATACATTTAATCTTTACTTCATAATATATGTTTTTCTACATAAATATTTTGTCTAAATATTATCAACATTCTTTTTGTTTAGCGTAATTCTAACTCTATCAGATAAATATTATATATAATACCATGCTTATGTTCGACCCACATTTCCACGTTCCGTATGATGATATATAATATGGAAATCTCTGGAAACTCCAAAAAGTGTGACACACAAAACATATTTGTAGTTTTATAAAAACATGATCATCTCTGGCACAGTAATTACCGTCGCATCCGCCAGCAGCGCTCTCGACCGGAAAATTGTGTCGCTAATACACCACTAATACGGGCTGGTGCATGCTCCGACATTTGGACTTTCATTTATACCATCATCACCATCACCATGTTCACCACCACCACCACCAACATCACTACTACCACCACCATCACCACCACTACTGCCACCACCATCAACACTACCACCATCATTCTCATCATCATCACCACCCTTCCATCCACTGCTAAACAAATTGGACAAAGTTATTCTATTATATGCGAAATTCTGTATTAAAACCACCATTAACATATCTTAAAGTTTAATATCTGCCATATTATCTCATAGCTTACCAGACATGATTTTAAATAAACACCAAACATTAAAGTTAAGTGTGTATTCCTGGGAACTGGGAAGATATCGACGGCTTATCCCGCTGGTTTATCCTCAATAAACCGCGGTAAAACCTGTTCAGTATAATTAGCCGATCCAGGTTGTATCAGGAAGATCTGGCCGGACAGGTTTTGTAATGGTATAGGTGAAATAGGAGATAATGTTAATTAATGATGAATAGCAGGTGTAAGATTAACATCTGCAATATTGAGTTAGAGGACTTTAGATTTCAAATAAATGTTAGTACCTGGTTAACCGAGCATTTGCTCGGTAACCTTTGTGATAAAATACGATAATTTTTTCTTTAAAAAAATATGCTCTTAAAAAAAAGGAATAAAAATTCGGACTGGAGATTCGAACCAGGCTCGTTCGGATTTAACTGCCTAATTTCACCACTAAGCTACCATGACATATTACTTGACAGCGAAATTTACGTTCGTATTCTAATCATACTTTATCGATGCCTCAAAACACGGATAAAAAAACTTTTCTAAAAATTTATAGTAGCTAGATCGATTTATCGCCGTTTTTAACACATGTATACAAAATTTCATGAAAATCGTTGGAGCCGTTTCCGAGATCCAGATTCTATATATATATACAAGAATTGCTCGTTTAAAGGTATAAGATATTGTACTCGCGCAGTGGCCCGTCCGTTTTGGATGTGAGTGATAAGGGATCCGTGGTCGTAGCGTTCATGGAGGGAGACCTTTGTTCAGTAGGGGACGAATAGAGGCTGCTGATGATGATGATGATCGCAATCAAAGTTCGTTACCGCAATTCTGATACGATTATTTTCAGCATATTGCCAGTTTCACATTTGCATGTCTCGCTCCACAAACAAATGTATTTTCTATAAATCTATATGATTTCTCACAATTCCTTTTTTAAATTAAAATTGGTTTAAGTAATATTTAATAGTCATTTAGCTTAATCAGACAAACAGCTTCTATTATGTAATACTGATTATTTCGGGTAATATTATATTCTCATAAACCTAGCCAAGTATATCGCCTTAAGAATGAATATATAATGAGTTTTCCTACCACAACGTCACTTGCTTCGTTCGGATTCGGATATTTAAATATTTAACGGAGAAAACATTTATTTATAAACCCTGTTCAAAGATATGAATGAATGGAAACTTTCTTGTTCACTACAAGGAGTTTCAATTACAGGTGATTGTCAGCTGTAACGACAAAAATAAGGTTTTATCGCTCGATTTCTCCAAGACCACCTTTGGATATGCAATAAAGTATCAGCCACATACTCTTACCCACAACTTATCGTCATTAACCCGTGTGCAAACAAGATGTCGAAGTTCGATTCCTTATTGAGACATAACTATGCAAATACTCATAAAATGTTAGTACTTAACAATTATTACAAAAGAAATACGAAATTTCGTTTATCGATTTTAAATATGTGTAAGAAGGGTAAAATAAGTTAGGCAGAGTAACGTTAACTTTGATTTATTAAAGTAGAATCAAACTAAAGAAATGGCTAGCTGGGCTTATATTGGCAACACCCTTCCACTGGTGGCTTGGCGATGGCGGCTGGCGGGAGTGGAGGGGTTGTCAATATGGCGGCTCGGCTGCTTGGCAAGATAACGGCGGCTGACGTCATATCCGTTACACTCGGCCATCCTGTAACCATTGCTCCCGCAATGGGAAGCGTATGACACAATTAGCTTTCTAATAGATCGATCAGGTCTTCAGTTTCCAGTTGTTCGTCAGAACTACTAGCACTATCTGACAATGGCACTACACTTCGATAAGGCCGCAATGAATCAGCTGATACCAGCCCGGTAAAACTCTTGTAACCTCGCAACCCTTTAATACTCCTAATCCGATATCTATCATTGCCAACAACTTTAATGACTATATATGGACCAGAATATAGATCATCTAATTTAGTATTTACTCGAGCAGCACTACTTGTTGGTGCCCGTCTCCACAATACTAAGTCCCCCTTTGTGTATACATGAGCTTTTTTTCGCTTTTTGTCAAAGTTGGCCTTCATTTTGCCACTTGCCTTATGTATTTTTTCAGCAGCCTTTCGGCGTCGTGACTCTACAGATTCCAACCTTTGCCTTGGGATGGAAACATCACATACTGACCTACCGGGTGTAGCGAACATCAGGTCATATGGCTTATAACCGGTTGTGCTATGAGTAGTATTATTTATTCCCCAAATTATCTCAGGCATAGAATTAATCCAGTTACTAGAAGCTTCACTAGGGTCAGTCGCTCGTAAGGCATCTAAGATAGTCCTATTTGTGCGCTCTACTTGGCCATTAGCACGAGGACAGGCAATCGCGTTTAACGTATGTCTAAACTGCTTATCTGTGGAAAACTTTTTAAAGTACCTGCTCGTGAACGCCTTTCCATGATCTGTTACAACATGACTGGGATACCCAAACAAACTAAATATTTTCCTAAGCACTCGAATAGTCTCAACAGAATTAACGGTACGTGTCGCTTCAGCTATTACAAATTTAGAAAACGAATCGGTCATCACAAGCAAGTACTGGTACCCCTTACGACTTCTACAGAAAGGGCCAACGTGATCTATATGTACCATTTTCATTGGCTTAGAAGGTTTTGAAATGGGATGAAGCATTCCTTCCTGCCTACCATAATTACCCTTGCCATATGCACAATGAAGACATGCGGTCACGTATTTTTTTATAAAACGCGTCATCTTAGGAAACCAATATTCGCTTTTAATTAACTCAGTGCAACGGTTCAACCCTACGTGACCAATGTCGTCAAGGTGCATTTGGACAATTTTCCACCTAGCCGAATTTGGAACTACGAGCCGGTTGCCGTTAATAGTTTTACGATAAAGTCGGTTGTCACTGATTTCATAATTGTTTTTAATGTCAGATTCAGCTGTGTTGTCTTTTAATCTATTAATAATTGAACAAATCCGCTCGTCTTGACATTGCACTGTATAAAACCAATCTGATACTTCCAGACGATTGACATTCATTGTATCGATTGGATGCCTACTTAACGCGTCTACGTGCTTCATGCGTTCGCCAGGCCTATACTCAACACTAATGTCATAATCTTGTATTAAAAGCCACCATCTGGCAATGCGAGGTATGAGGTCGCGCTTAGTGAGTGTGGCACGAACCGCGGTACAATCAGTTATTATTTTAACAGGTTTACCTACTACATATACACGAAACCTACGTAATGATTCAACGACCGCGAGAGTTTCAAGTTCATAACTATGATACACGCTTTCTTCCTTACTGGTAACCCGACTAAAATACATCACGGGCCGCAAGGAGTTATCATTTTGTCTTTGTAAGAGAATCCCGGCGATACCTAACTTGCACGCATCCGTATGTATTTCTGTAGGAAGTTCGGGGTCATACAAAGCCAGCACGGGTTTGGAACACAAATGTTTTTTTAATTGCTCAAAACTGTTGCTTTGATCGCCACCCCATACCCAAGATACATTCTTTTTTGTTAATTCAGTTAACGGGCGTGCAATGATAGCAAAATTCGGAATAAATTTTCTAAAGTAACTACACAAACCGATAAACTGGCGAACACTATGTACATTACTTGGGACGGGAAATTGAGACACGGCCGCTAATTTAATTTCGCCTGGTTGCATGCCATCCGATGATATTTCATGGCCTAAATACGTAACTTTTTTTTGCAAAAAAAAACACTTTTGCATATTTAATTTTAAGTTCTCATCCTTTAATTTACTCAGTACATTTTCTAAAATCTCTAATCCTGATTCTACATCAACTGAGGGTAGGAGTAGATCATCTAAAAATGCTAATATCTCCGATTTACTCGCTTTTTCGGATTGGCTTTTTGTTTTATTACTACCCACAGATTCAACAATTTTATTTATTAAGCGCATGAAAACGGAGGGTGCATTCGCTAAACCGAATGGAATTTTAGTATATTCGAAATGCCCCTGCGGTGTTATAAAGGCAGTCTTATGTGTATCCTCTGGAATGATCTGCAATTGATGATAACTTTGGGCTAAATCTAAGCTCGTAAAGAACCGTTTCCCTGCTAACTTGGAAATTTGATCGTCAATATTTGGTAATGGGTACCTATCCTTTACTGTAATTGCGTTCAATGCGCGGTAGTCTACACATAACCTACTGTCGCCGTTCTTTTTCTTAACAAGTATTACCGGTGAGGCATAACTAGATTCAGATTCTTTAATAATCCCCGCATCTAAAAGTTCATTTACTTTTGACTTGACTATAGATTGCTCACTGTGTGAAAGTCTGTAGGGCCGGTGGTATACAGGCTGGTTACTAGTAAGTTTAATTGACATTTTTACTAAATTAGTACAACCTAAATCACGCGTACTCAATGCAAAGCAACTCTGATATTTTGTTAACAAAGTTAATAACTTTAAGCGTTCCTTGTTAGATAGTGGCCCAGTTTTAATTTGGCTTAACTCTACTCCCCCGAGCTTAGATAAAATGGCAATGGCATAATTAGTGTCAGGCACATCATTGACGAAATTAGAATGACTAGAAAGGCAACACACCTGGCTATCTGGCTGTGGCGTTGCGCAGCTTTCGGCCCTTGCCAGGACCACGCCCGGCGGCCACACGATGGCCTTGCGGCCCATGTTGACGGCTTTGATGTAGCCGTCCTCACCACGAAGCAGGGTGGCAGGCAGGGAGTAGGAGACGCCATCCAGTTCATAGTGTCTCGGTGGTGTGACCACGTCGTTATCGGTATTGTTCCCCAGCACCCGAACTTGGATGATGGAGGGACCGGGCGGAAGTCGTTCTTCGTTTACGGTCACGACTTCGAACCGGTCTTTTTCTTCAACCGCCTGAATATCTCCGAGTGGTGATTCTGAAACGGACTCAAGTTTAGCACAACCATTACTGACAGTTAAGCTCATACCCTTCATGTTGATTATTGGCTGTCCGATTAGGAGGTTGACTTCCTTCATGTTTATATTCGAGAGGTAGGCTTCAGATTGCATTGTTATGCCATCAATTTCCAATTGGAATTGCACTTCTCCGCGACTAGTCGCAATTCCACCTGAAAATCCTTTCAAGGCCACTGCTGTAGGTTTAACCTTTAGCGATAAGGCTTTCGCGACTTGTTCATTAAGCACATTAACTTGGCTTCCAGTGTCAATGTATGCCTTTATGTAGATGCCGTTAACTTTGGCCACTTTCATGTATATATCGTTATAGGTTAAAATATTGATTTCTTTGTCCGATGGAATTTTGCTTGATCCACTATTTGTACAACGCAAGGCGATGTGTCCTCGGGCTCCACATTTGTAGCATGTACGAGTGTCCGGCTGAGTGCAATCACGCAATAAATGTCCAGTTTTCTTGCATCTAGGGCACGGATCAGTCTCGGGATTAGGTGTAGAAAATCTTTTATCAGACGGTGCACGCTGGAAAACGGTTTTTTGGAGTCTTTGTTCTTGAGGTATAACACGATAATCGTCAAGTGCACACAGAAATCCTTCATAAAGTTCGCCGGGCGATTGACATTGAAATGCGCGTGCATTTGGCTGTAAGGGTAATGGTAATCCACGAATAATACACGACACGCTAGCAGTATCGGGTAAATTACAACGGAAACACATGGCGACTTTATCTTGGTAGTATTTTGTCATCGTTTCGGAGGGTAGTTTTTTTCTTTGTAATAGCTCTTCAAGCATATTACCGTAATCTCTATGCTTTGGAAACGCACGTAACAACATTTCTTTCCATTCGGTCCAGGAAAGATCGTAGTTTTCCAAGCGATTGTACCATTTCTTGGCTTGGCCTCTTAGTTTATCTTGTAAATGAAATGATTTGGTACTTTCATCCCATCCGTGAATTTCACCGATTTGATCGATCTTCCGTATCCACGATTGTACTGTATAGTCCTCAGATTCAGGATCAAACTCCGGTATCAAGGAAGCGGCACGGTGTCCCTTTGTTTTGATTGACCCAGATTCGTCTTCTTGTAACGCATGTATCGCTTTTTGGACCTCTTTCGTCAGTAATGACTTCAATAGCTTCTTTGCTGGTGGTGTCACCTCACAATCTTCCTGCTCAGACTCGTCCGATGACCGAGAGGTTTGAGCGTTTTGAAGCCGACGCTTCATTTTGCTAATACCACTTCTGACTTGTAAGAAGGGTAAAATAAGTTAGGCAGAGTAACGTTAACTTTGATTTATTAAAGTAGAATCAAACTAAAGAAATGGCTAGCTGGGCTTATATTGGCAACACCCTTCCACTGGTGGCTTGGCGATGGCGGCTGGCGGGAGTGGAGGGGTTGTCAATATGGCGGCTCGGCTGCTTGGCAAGATAACGGCGGCTGACGTCATATCCGTTACATATGCTATAATTGTAGTTTGTAGCAGTTCCCAAGTATTATCTCAATATGTATCGTATGCTTTTGGCAATGGTCGTTTAAAATCTGTCTTATAAAAGCTATATCACAAAAGCACCACATATATCTTCTTAAGGATATCAAAAAAGAAGCTATGATATAAAAGTAAAGTATGAACCCTTATATTATGTCCAACTGCTGGGCACGGGTCTCCTCCTCGAAATCAGTCGAGGAGGGTTAATGGGCCATAATTCACCGATGTGCTGGCAAAATGCTGTTTGGTGAACTTCACACTTTAAAGACTTTCAATCTCATCAGGCATGCAGGTTTCCTCAGGACGTTTTCCTTCACCGGTGAGCGAACGATGGTCTCGTGCTCTTAGAATTCAGAAAAACCCATTTCAAGGCATACACGGACTGGTCAGGATCGAACCCGGAATCTCTCGCATAAGAGGCCGAGTCCACCCACATATAACTGACAATCATGGCTGTGCATATATCCATGAAGTATAGTATTAGGGGATCCCCATACCTACTATAGTTTATGAGGCGGGTTATCCTGTTTCAATAAAAACTCGTACTCCGGTCATCCATAATTTCTCATGCAGTTGCTCAATATATTACGTGTTCCCTCATTATCATACCGGAGAAACTGTACCAACAATGCGCCGTGGGAACGCGACTAAACTAGCGCTAGTACGCCATGGATTTCTCTCATGATATTACTGAAAATGGTGCCAACTGACCGCCATAATGCTTCAATTGTAATTGACAAATAAGAGCTGTGATCATATGTTTTTTTTATTAATTGTGGAACGATCTAAAAGGTTTTAGATAAATGTCATTTAAATTTGTGCAAGTAAAAAAGCATAAAAAATTTAATCGATTAAAAAGTATGACTATTATATACGCATCCGCCTGGAAGTATTTATAGTTTTATCATTTGCTGCCAATATCACAAGTTCTTACGTACCTGTCACCGGACTAGGATAACATGTGCACCATATCATAGTTAGGTAATATTTATTAATCAATATACAAAACAAAGTTGTAGAGCAGCGGTCGATTTTCTTGCAGTGGTCGGGTCTGGGTATATCGGCCGTCTTGGTGTACATTGTAAGAGGCCTATGAATTAAGCGGAAAAGGTTAGATGATGATGAAATGATGCACACAAACATGTCAAGCACGTGCAACATGTAGTAAGGTACTAGGCAATCATAAACAGGAAGATATCGCGGGGTGAATGGATACCGAATGGGCCTGGCGTTCCGCCAAGCGCAACAAGTGGCCTGGGTTCATCGCCTGCCAAGTTCAAGATCAGACACCCGACCCATATTTATGGTCTAGTTTTGGAAACGGAAAGTCGTCAACTTATGCAATGTTTCGCTTTCGTTTCCATTTGCATATTGTAGTTTTTTTTGGGTGTTAGATTGTTGTCGATGTTTTTATGGTTTTGTTTTTATATGCAATTTATGATTATGCAATATTATCTGCGCATGCGCTGCGGCCTGCGGCGTATCACAATATTTCTATTTTATCAAAACATCTTTCAGAATAAAACCTTTTTCATATTTTATGATACTTTATTTCGGATATCGCCCTCATTCTTACTTTATTGTGGTTTTATACTATTTATCTATATTGCTAATTTCCGATAACTAGAAAGACGATTTTATTATATAAGCGTATCAAATGGAGATTAGAGTTCAATAAAACGTAATAACCTAAAACTGTATGCCATTTAGAATTCTATATACATAGCATTGGAGGTGATGTTCGCGTGTGTGAATTATAGGAAAAAACATAGATACCCAGTTATCAAGCCCATAAGCGTCTGCGGGCGCTCGTTAAATTTAATGTACTTCATTACCATATTACCACAGATACAGGTAACGAACGCCAAATAAAGATGTAATCGATACAGGTCTGATCGAATTCGATTGACAAGTGCTTGCTAATCGATGTTGAAGAATTGCTATATCTAATAAGACTTACATGGTTACGACTTTCGTGGTTTATTTTAAGTGGCTTATGGTTCTTGCATTAACATTTCGGGTTCTTAATCATACAAGAATACTGTAAAATATCAATAAAGACTTACCGTACTATAGTAGTTTAACAGCAAACGATTTATTAGAACATGTAAGTATTTAGTATCTAGTATAACAAAGCTATCAGGACCTCTAGACAAGTGGCAAACGCACGATTCTATTCCTTTGCGTTTTCTCGCTAACTCCATAGGGTTGCTGCAAAATTTTTGAAGAATGTTTATTAAGACACATAAAGTATTTGGTTTTGTTTGTAAAAACGTTTAAAAACTTATGTAATTCGTCCCCCTAGAATAGTGGAAGAAACGCTAAACGAATATAATAATAAAGAATACTTATTGTATGGGAATTACACTAGCTTACGACATTAAAAAAATTGGAGAAATATTATAATACTAAATGATAATATAATACTACTTCGTTCCTTTTAAACGAAGTACAGAGGTTGTTAAACATTCTTCAAAAAATTTGCAGCAACTCTATGGAGTTAGCGAGTAAACGTAAAGGAATAGGATCGAGCGTTTGCCACTTGTCTAGAGAGGCAGAATGCTGTTGATGCTTTAGTAGTCCTGAGACGTCAGGCTTGCCGTTGCTCTCACCGTCGTTTTCAGTTGTAATACGCTAGATAATGCCTTCCAGGTTGTGGCGCCTGCGAAAGGCGAGCAGCAGCATTCTTAAAGTTTTTGCGGCGAGATTCGACTGGCCATTGGTATAAACTAATAACAGTAAATTATTAACAATAAATTAATATTAAAACTAGATTACTGATTATATGGGCATTTTTGTCTGAAATAAACATTTACTATTCTATGATTATATTTGCTTTTATATATATTATATTTGCCAAGTTAAACTTTGCTTGTACGAAAGGCTCATAAATGTTTGATAAGTTTGGTTTTGTTGGGATTCTTGATTCCTCGAATAAAGTAACTGTCACTATTTTGAATTGAGTCCATCCTTCCATGACTTTAAAGGCAATGTCACAGAAGCTAGACACCCATAGCAAAATTCCTTAGAGGTCTTCTACTTCTGACATGCATACTATAAGTCGCCTCACACCAGTTTGTGGGTTGGCATCCAGCCAGTTTTGTTAACAGAACATAAAAAGAGCAGTCTGTCGCGATCTGGAAGATTCAAATCGCGTGTCGAGATAAGCGTCATGATACAGTATGCGGCTGGATCACGACTGACAGTCATTATCATCATCAGGCTTTATCCGTCCGCTGTTGAACAGGCCTGCCTCAATGAATGCCAAGACGACCGTTTACTTGTCACTCACGGACCAACCCGCTCGGAGATCGTCTTCTCGCTTGCTTAATAGCCGACCAACATTCGTCTACCTAAACGCGGCCCATCGACCATGTGGTCCCCTGAGTATCATCAGCTAGCTGAATGTAAATATTTGATGGTCTACATTTAATTTTGGAAAATTTGAAACTGGATCTTTATATTCTTCTCTTCTTTATGGTCTCTCGGGAACTGCTTAGTGGTAGCCTTCCTTACGAGTAGTAGTCTGGCCTTTTGCTGGTCCTATAAGTCATTGAGGTTCTCCTGTTGCCTGCAGATCCAGGACCCTCAAAAATCGGCTGAAGGCGTTCGCAGTGGTATTAATTTGGGTAGTATACTTCCCAAGTCCCACATATTTCCAGGCGCTGATAGCCTTACCCAAGGTAACCAGCATAGAGGTGTAATTGCATAACCCTGCGTCAACAAGTAAGTAGCACGAGGCAGTGTCATGCTGCTTTGCAGGCTAATTGGGCTATTACGACCTGATACATCTCGCTCACATAACACCGGCATAAAGAGATAAAGAGACAGCTACGCTGTCGCATTTTGTGAGGTTTGTCAGTTTCTGGTGGTCCTGAGTGACGACATAAGGAGCACCCGGTATTCCAGCAGACAACGAATTAATGAAGTCATAATTTAACGCGATTTCTAAATTGGATAATGAAATGTATGATAATATACAACTAAATACAACTAAAGCTAAATAATTATCATCATCATTATCCCCCGATAATGATGATGGTAATTATTTAGCATCACCTCTACTGGACCTCATAGTGTCGGTGATGACTTGCCATCCCTTTGCCTCCTCTCCATCAGGAAATAAGTTTTTATTGACGCAGATTAAGACTCATTTCTCATTATTATAAAATATAAGAAAAATAAACAAGACTATGTATTATTTGAAGATTATTGGTTTCTGATTATTGAACATATTTGTCCGAAATTGCTAATTAACATTTAAATGTCATGGATGTGTTATGCTAAGTGTGATACAATAAAAAAAGAGATTGTATTGATTACAATAAAAAAAACCCAAGGAAAGAGACCCGGCAGTGGGAAAAATGTTAATTCTGTAACAAAACATAAAAATACAGTTTGATATCTCGTTATTACTGTATGATAATTACTAAAGTGATAATTTCATTAATGAACAACCCTATAGGCTATTACTATAATGGTGTATATTGAATAAATCTTTTGTCTCCCTCCGTTAAACCAATAAGATAGGGACAAAAATTAGGGGTGGCACTTGTTGCTACGCCCTTGACATGGTATATAGGTCAGTAGAGTGGGGCAACCTGTTGCCATCGGAGGAGATGGGGGATAGTATGGGGGGGAGATATAGATGTGATCCATTATGGTCTTTTAAATACAATCGTGAATATGTTTTCATGAATTTTACATATAAAAGTTTCGAAAGAGAATTTACGTCTTTGTCGTTTCGCATACTATGACGTAGGGCCAAGGGCGGACGGCATTGAATTGTGAAAGTATTATATAAGTGTCCCATTGCTGTGAATTTTACTCCTCCTCGAAATCAGGAGAGGAGGGCTTTGGGTTACAGCTCACCGATGCATTTGCCACAATGCGGGTTAGTGGACTTCACGCACCTTCAGAATTTCCATCTTATAGGGCATGCAGGTTTCCTCGCGATGTTTTCTTTCAACGGTGAGCTAGCGTTGGTGGCGAAACCCATTTCAGGGTATCACAGGGGTCAGTACTGAGCCCGGAGCTCTTTCTCAAGAGTACCATACTCATAGGACTATCCTTGCTCGTTATTGGAGATTTTATGGAATGCAATAAAAAAACTTTAGTGTTAGTTAAATTGAAATAACATTGAAAACTTAGAATACGTTGAATTTCCTACTGTAAAGATGATGATGGGTTCGAAAGAAATTTATGATCATCATATATATTTAGTTCATGATTGTCAGTGGCTTGAATGTTACGAGTGGCTCCTAGACCTACTATATTGTCTGTAGGTGGCAAACGCCTTGATGAATCATTTAAACAATGATTTGTCTCAATATACGTGTATTAAGTTAGACTTCTCATCTAGCCTACACATCTTAAACTAATGTATAAAGCTGAAGAGTTTGTTTGAACACGCTAATCTCGTTACTATTGGTCAGATTTAAATGATTCGTTCAGTGTTAGATAGCCCATTTATCGAGGAAGGATATAGGCTATATATCATCCCACTAAGGTGCTGTTGTAAATCTTAGTTAAAGCAGGCAAAGCTGCGTGCGACTGCTGGTAATAAAACTACTTTTATGGATTTTATGACTGTTCATTTTAAGATGTTCATATTCCCGAAATTATAGATACTTACAGCAACCGCACAGGTGGGAGGGTTGATATGTGCTGTGCTCTCATCTGCATGGTTGCCTGCATCCTGCTTGTGTTTCCCGTGAAACAGCTTTGCTGTCAGAGTGAAGGCTGAAAGGGCAGTGTAATTACTGGCACTGAGACAACATGTTATGTATCATGATATCATGAACACTTTGAGTTGCGCGGACTAGTTTCAGATTTACTTGTGTATGTTCATGCGACACTGACTGACCGCTTATCATCAAGTGGAAAGTGATTTGTTTATACAATTAACTTATTAAAGTCACAAGAGTAAGTAGAGTCGTGTCTAGATGTCAGTCATCTATATTCCTAATTTCGTCGTGGGTTCTAAAATTCATCAAAATATATTACTTTGATTTCCGCAGAAGGTTCCTTACATTGCCAGCTTTTGCTCGTGTTAACTGAGATTTACTGACGTATCCAGGTTGATTGTGATTATTTTTATAGCCTAAGTTACTCACCCTATCTAAAGCAAACTGAAACATCCCAAATAGGATCTAGGATTAATCTAAATGAATCTCAATATACCATCCATGACCTCATCACCCAAACTATATCCAATCTTGCCCACTACATTATGCCTTCATCAAATATCAAATATGTTGTCTCGTGTTTATCTCGTGTATCTTCGTGTATCTTCGTTCGTCTTTCGTCTCATCTCGCACCTATTCTAGTCCGTTCAGGAGATAAACTCGTTCCGACAGCGCAGTGGGTTGTGAAAATTAAATTCCTGTCTAGATATTCAGAGCTCAGCTCTAAATCGAATATTTATAGGATATTATCCGCGTTTACATGTTGAAGTATAACTAGATTGATGTGAATAATACGAAACACATGTATTTTACCCACACCGGTGAAGGAAAACATCGTGAGGAACCTGCATGCCTGGGGAGATTGACAGTCTTTGAAGGTGGAAGGTGGTGGAAGGTGAATTAGATCAGCGTATATGTGTATTATGGACCAATGACAAAAGAAGGCCCTCCTCGCCTGATTTCGAGGAGGCCCATGCCAGCTGTGGAACATATATGAGTTGGTACATACTTTGCTTTGATTAATATTCTTTCTTATCTATGTTATTAGTGATTTTCGTCGGGAATATGGTTAACAGCTCAAGCCCTTCCGGCGATCTTCAGCGAAGGAATACCGTATTAAAACCACTGCCAGTTGCCTTCAGCCACTCAAAGGAGAGAGTCCTGGCTCTGATTAATGCAAGACACCCCCACGACCGGCTCCCTCAAAAGGACTTAGTAAGGTCCTTAAGGGCAAGTCACCTTTGCAACTTGTACATGGAGGCAGGTACCTTTTACCACTCCACCACGGTTCAGGCCTTGTCGTGGCGGTGGGGCTCAGTAGTCCAGGGTGACCCAAACACCTTGGGCGAAGCAAATTGAGCCAAGGGGGCTCTTTGTACCCCTCTTATAAGAAGAGGGGACAAAAGAGCAGGGGGCAAGGGGTGAGGTTGGGAACCTCACCTCATCGTACTGTCCCGACGTTGGGAGTGGTTGTTCTGTGGTGCGGAACAACCGCTCTGTGGAGGTGGCGTCAGTCCCCTGAGGGACTGACTAGCCGTCGAGGTGCCCTGTTGCTTGTAGATCCGGGGCACCTCACCAAAGGCGGCAGTGGTGGCACTCGCCGGGTTTTAGTGGGTAGAGCTGCGTCCACTTACCATCTTTCGGGCGCAGCGAGTCCCACATACCCGTCTGGGGAGACCCACTCCCCAGCGGGGGATGCATCAGCGCATTTCCCGGCGTAAAAGAAAAAAAAAAAAAAAAAGGTACCTTTTACCACTTTCATGTAACCCGGTTATCAAAGTCAAAGTCAAAGTCAAAAATTTTATTCAAAATAGTACTATCCAAGTATCTTTTTGAAGGTCAATTGAGTCTACCACCGGTTCCAAAGTAAGTCCACTGAGAAGAACCGGCGAAACAAACTCAGTGGAACTAGTCTTTTCAAATACAATATTACAATATTATCATTTTGGCAATCTCATTGACCTAATCCACCTGGCCTCTTTGTCTAGTTAGTTGACCGAATTAACCAGTATTGGGCAGTCAAAAAATGTTGTGGTCGTATTTTTTTAATAAAGATAATTTTTTGAATTTATAATTTAATTATCTAATGGAAATGTTAATACAAACAGAAGTCAGCATAACAATTCAATTGTTAAAATGTTCTTAAAAGATTTTTACCTCTGAAAGAGTTCTTTTAATTAATGTAAGTGTGTTGTAATGAAAAGTGATTTTTGGAATGGAGGCGTTTAGGAGCATGCTGTATATAATTTATAGGATAGGAGCTATTCTATGCGACTATGTAAATTATTATTATCTAAAAATATCGTGTCGCGGTGTTTGTAGTTAAGCTCCTCCGAAACGGCTTGACCGATTCTCATGAAATTGCTATCGTGTATATCGATTAGGTCTGCGAATCTTTTTGTCATCCCCTGATTTTTATTTTATTTTTTAAACGAAATTTTCCATTTTTATTTTTTTATGATACAGCATTAAAAATTCATACAAACCTAAATTTTCACCCTTTTCCGATCAACCCATGTTTTTTAACAGCGATATTAGTACCTTTTACAACGAAGTCTGTCGGGGCAGCTGGTTATATAACGTAAGATTATGATAAATGGCGAAGTCGATTATGATTCGAATTGTACATATTATGTGAGGGAAGTGAACGAAGATTAATTTTATGTTGTTGGAGACGGCTTTGGCATTTATATAAGTTATGCCAACGAGTACAAAATATTAAAAAAAAAATATCATAATTTTCGGCATTATCTGTATTCAAAAATATCATTATATTTATTGTTTCTTTACTGATAAATAAAATTATGTTTGTGAGTTTATACGAAGGTTGTGTATCTTTTAATCATCAGATTTACATCTTTTAAGAGTATAATACTGCGCTGTCTCTGAGAGACGTTGGCTATAAAATTATCATAGTCAGTCCGGCTAGAATTATAAGTTAACCAATCGTGTGAGCTGGTAGTGGTCTGACACACTCAGAAGAACGGATGGTCGAGTGGCCAATAAGCCAAGATGAGAAGACGATCTCGGTGCACGGGCCGGTCCGTGTTGGATGCGAGTGGCAACCGGTCGTCTTGGCGTTCACTAAGGGAGGCCTTTAACAGTGGACGGATAAAGGCTGATGATGATGAATTTGCGGGTATCGGCTAGTTACCAATATTATGGTTTGATGGATATGATGCGATACTAAGGAAAATGCTTACACATCAGAACAACACAGGTAATATTTTACCCCCGTACTCCCACGGGAATGGGAAATACACGGGTAAAACCGTTGACGTTGCTAGTACTAAATAATTTAAGCAATTAAATATACTTCAAGTATAATATAATAAAAAAATAATATTCTCATTAATATATTATAATTATTTTATTTTATCGAAGGAAGGTAAACAAAATAGGGAATAATAATAAAGAATAAAGAATTAAAACAAAAAAAGATGTTTTGGAAATTCCACCACAGACGGCGGTTCCACCCCTATAGTTCCAACTCCCTTAGAAATTCAGGGATTAAATATGGCTTTAAGTATTTTTAAAATTGGTTTAGTAGTTAGGTTAGTTTAGCAGGAAAGCCTTACAAACAAACTCATATTCGCGTTGAAATTCCAACAGTCGCTTATTATCTTTACCAATTAATTGTATAAATGCTGCTGTTAAAGTAAAATATACCAAACGGTATAATATAAAGGGTAGGTTTTAGGGTGCAGCTGTGAGCGAGTAAAGGTTAAATGTAAAATACACTGTGATCTTTCTATTCAAACATTTCTGTCATAGTAATGAATACATAATGTTTGCTCGGATACAGAAGTTCGGAGGTACGACAATTTGCATATTTCATCGGAATAAAAAATCGGTTGTCTGTAAAGTCGGTTTACTGACGATAGTTGAATGTGACAACATCATAAGAAAATACTGATGGGCCGATTGTGCCTCTTTGCCGCTCGTTCCGCTCTCTCGCTTGCACTTCAAGCCTTAAGTGGAACGCCTCGGAGCGAGGTAACGCCGCATGAGTCATGTTTTTTGTGTGTGCAGCCAGCTTCATCGAATTATAAGACGTTGTCACGTCAAAAAATATAATTCTAAAATTACATACAAACTAAAACTAATAGGGATGTTGACTATTTTTTTTAATTGATTTTATTTGATAGATATATTATAGATAAACAGGGAAAAAAGATTGTTGTAAAGAAATATGTTCAATTTTGACAAAAAATTAAATAAATAAAAATTGTTTTTAAAATTGCCCTTAAAACGCTCCAAGCGTCATTACGTCACACACCGCATTCAGAGCTCGCGCTTTGTTAGCTGAGTTTGTACTTAGCTCAATGTTCAGTGACGTCATCGCCTTATCGGCGTTTACAGTTACGTGACAATGCATGATAAATAACGCAATTTAAATTTTATAAATTTTAAGACAAATAAGTAGATTTTTTAAATGTTATTTTAGGTTTTCAAATACTGTATTTAATATGTAAAACATATCATTACATGAATTTGTAACATGTGTCAACATCCCTATTGTTACGTATAGCATTGATTTTGATTACCAGCCAATGAAGCTGGTGAGCAAGCGATGTTCTCTTATTCAGATGTACCCGGTCAGGATCGAACTCGGACCCACCACCCAGGAGGCCATACACATAGACTATCGTCGCTCTAAAAGTTGTAATTAGGCTTGTGCTCAAGTTTTGTACATAAAAGTACATGTATTACAAGCTTCCATTTTAAACATTAACGATTGTGTTTTCATTTCTACATACGACCCTACGGAAATATATATAAACTAAAAATTGTTAAGTCTATATGTATGTATTGTAATATATTATGACAATGTGAAAATATTTGAACTTTTTACTTACTCTTTCAATGATGTCGATAATTAATGAAAACTGGAATTAAATTAATGATTAGCTATTTTTATTATTCATTTACTTTTTTTATTTATTTAGTTTACCCATATCATGCCAAGAAAATGCACGTTGAAGTGGCGATGGCCTGGTCACACTCAGGACAACGAATGGCCGATGAGCCAATAAGATTCAAGAGTGGAGGCCGCAGTTAAGTAGACGAAGTGTGTGTCGGCCATTAACCAGGTAATATACGATCTCCTTGCAGTGGTAGGTCCACGTTGGTACGAGTGGCAAGGGATCGGTCGTCTTAGTGTTCATTGAGGGAGGCCTATGTTCAACAGTGGACGGAAAAATGTGATGATGATACAGATTTATAATGAATTAATAAAACGACGTTACATATTACAAGGGAAACACAAAATGTAAGAAGGAAGCAGTTTGCCACAGACAACATATTATAATATTATGACATGTTGTTGCTTTCATATTTCAACAATTATATTCAAATGTTTTACTTAAATATTATTTACACCATAACAAAAAACAATAAAGAACGATTAAAACGATTTCGATAAAGAATGTTTAAAACCACCATCACCAATAGAAAACCTGCTTTCTAATAAAAAAATGCATCCAAGTTCGCGCTGGGCAAACCTGCATCTTATTGAGTTGGCGGTTACAAATTAAAAAGCAGATATGGGACAGATATGGGACCTGTTCGAAAAAAATCGTGAAATCGTCAATGTAAAAATAACTCACTGCTGATATGTCTACAATGGTGCATTAAAGGCAATAAAAAGAAAGATGATCGTGTTCTTGCCATCGCCGTATATAGACCGACTTACACCTGTCGAACGTAACCGGTCATAATATGGTACATGGTATTAGTGAAACTAGTATACTACGAGGTCACCATGCCACTTGGAAAATGATTGAACCTACCTTAGTACACCTTACGTTAGAAGGCCGTGTAACTTATTGATAGGTGCTTTAATTGAGGAATTACTAAAGTTTCGTGAGTTAATTTTTATCAATAAAATTGTAAAATGGTCGGAGCGAGCGACTATTTTCGGGCGCCTCGTCCTGACCATATTCTCATAGCTACATATACATAAAAAAACATCAATTTCATAAAAACTAATTTCACATCTACACATAATTTACAATCGTCTTAGTGTCTGTGTGTTAGATGATCGTTGGAAAACTATATACTCACTTCATCGAAGGACTTGCAAGTCTTATAACATTTTAATATTCACTGACATAATATATAATATATATATATAATAAATTTCTTATTCACATAAACTAATTTTATAATATAATAATTCTTTTTTGTGCTAATCAAAGGTATTTTTAATAGTTGTACACACTCTGAAAAATAAAAATATCTGCGAATAATTTTGTGGAAAATATGGGATATTTTTGTAGTAGATAAATATTATATTTCTCCTACCAATGCAGAGCCATGCTGTGTTGATTTATGCGGTTTTCACCGTGGCGGGAACGCACGCGATTCTGTCGCATCGTCAATATGTAGTTTTCTGCATGAGTTGTTTGAAGCGGTCTCATCTATTAATACTTAGTGGTGGGAGGATGTGGTTTATGCTTGGCTGTATCTTGCTTATTTGTTCTTCCTACAAACGGCTGCTGAGGAATGGCAGAACAAACATCCATTTGTAATAATAGGCAATACAAGGAGCGCAGTGATGAGGTTTGCCTATCTTAATTTCCACTGAGTTTGTTTCGCCTGTTCTTCTCAGTGGGCTTGCTTTGGTGGTAGACTCAATTGACGTTCTAAAAGATACTTTGATGGTACTATTTTGAATAAAAATGTTGACTTTGACTTTAATAACCCCTGACTAATCAAGCCACGGTCGTTTTTTTTCAATAAAGAAAATATTAACGAAAGTTAAAATAATTTAAATCAAAACCTTCATTCGTCGATAAAACTTTTTACATGAATATAAATACGTTATTATTTCATGTTTCAAGGACTATGTCTCAATGTAGTTTTCTCCACAGGGCTTCAGCAAAATCGAGTGAAGCAGACCATGTAGTGGAGATTATAACGAGAGTACAATATAAAACAAAATGGCTGACATAGAGATCGACGATGTCGGCTACGAGTACACCAAGATCCCAGAGATCGTCACGCCCGATGAGATGAACGAGTCCGGCTACCAGGAGGGCTCCGAGACCAGCTTCGGCGACCGGCGGGACTCGAAGGAGGGCTACGATGGGGTCGAGGGTGGTGAAGGGGGCGAGGGGGACTCGGACAGTGGGGTGGACGGGGTGAGCAGTGGTTGCAGTACCGTGGACGACTGCCCCGTCGTCTCCATCAACGACGTGGTGGCGTACTACGACATCCGCCCGCGCCGCCGGTACGCGCCGCAGCTCAACTTCTACAATGTCGATATCGAGAGGATGGCGATGGACGCTATTGTTCAGGTGAGTCCTTTTTTTTATCATTTATTTTTTAGAAAGCTTGGTACACAGACATGCGTCCATCTCGCCTTCACAGAACCATGAATACTAACACAACTTAAACTAAGGCGGACCCCTCCTCCGGTACAAGGATGTCCAAAAGCGACACATGAGATGTCATATAGAGCCCTCTCGTTGGGAATGTTTGGCAGCACAACGACCAGAATGGCGCAGGATGGTTGACAGAAAAGTCCGCGAGTTCGAGGCTCAGCGTAAAGCTGACCTTAATACCAGACGTGACCAGTTAAAGGCTCGTGCCTTAACGTACGACTTTGTTAACGGGGTCCTCACGTGCCCTTAGTGTGCACAGAGTTTCACAGCAAAAATAGGCTACATTAGCCATCTCCGATCGCATCAGCGCTGAATTCTCTGCCAGGAGTCATAAGTGGTCGCCATGGCCGAAATTGGTCGGACAGATCATCATCATCAAACTAAGCATAATAATAAAACAAAAGCTTAATGTCTAACCTTAATACCCAGGCGAGTCCTTGTTATTTTGTCTAGACAACATCTATATGTACTTATATTCTAGAATAGATTTTTTTTTTTTTTTTTTTTTAATCTTTATTTAAGGAGCTTAGTCAACATTGACTATGCCGCTCCATAAGACCAACAATTACAATAATAACGTAGATCAAAAATAAAGTTTAGTGAGTACATAACCATTTTTAAATTACTTACGACGGCTTAGAGCAATATGGACCATTTTATACACTTCTTTAGCTTTTTCAGACAGAGGGTAGGCCAAAATACAGTTACAAGTGCCGGTGTTCATAAAGTCCTCAATTTTCCTCACAGTCTGAAATCTAATGTCTTCATTCCGGACACATTCTAGCATTACATGAAAGACGTCTTCTATTATTCCACATTCCGAGCAAAGAGGAGATGTTACTTTTTTCATCAGGAAGGCAAATTTATTCAGAGGCATGTGTCCGGAACGAAGCCTAAATGCAATTATTAAAGTATTTCTATTTATGTTGACATGCTCAAACCATGGTGATTTCCAAGGTTCATTTTGTAATGTTCGGTACCATATGCCTTTCTCCACTGATCTCTTGTCAAAATGAACTTTCCAGAGTAGATAGCAATGTTCTTTTACTAGATTAATACAATCAGTGAAGAAAGGCAGAATATCCCTACTCTCGCCATCACACGATGCCTCTTTTGCAAGACTGTCTACCTTTTCGTTCCCCTCCAAGCCAATATGAGAAGGAATCCATTGAAGGGTAACTTCTTTTGATAGGGCCTTCAGTTCAGATATTACATTTATAATCTCGTAGGCAATCGGTGTGCCTCTTAGACAAGAGGTGCACCGAGCCAAGTGTTGAAGGGAACTTCTGGAGTCACATAATATTACAAATTTATTATAGTTTATAGATTTTATATAAAATAAAGCCTCTAAAATGGCGACCAATTCTAAATACATGATAGACATATTATTACTTATTTTAATTTTCTTGTAACCATCAGTTTGCGGGTCAAATAACGCTGCGCCCATAGAACATTGCGGGAATGTATCTTTAGAACCGTCAGTAAAAATTCTGTAGTGTGATGGATAGTGTTGTTCTAGGTACAAGATACACGTTTGTCTGAGGTTAGTCGAGATATATTCATTTTTGGGTCTATCTATACCATCTATACAGTCCTTTACTACATTACTTAAGTTATACCAATTTATCCAAAAATCTAATCTATACATATCTAGGCATTCCACCGAATGTATTTTTATATTTTTTAACTTTAAATACATGTTTACCAAAATTGGAACTTGTTTACGTCTCCAGTATCTGCGTGTTACCAATGAACTTAGTTCATTTACGACGTTTATTGTTTCGTTATTTAATGCTGACATTGCTCTCAAACAGAACTTTCCGCCAAGGAATGATCGACGGATCTGTAAAGGTTGCACACACAGTTCGCACTGCATCACGTGAATTGGAGTGTCCTTAACAAATCCTCCAATTATACGTAAAGCTTGGTTTTGTAACTTATCTAATTTAACTAAATTTGATTTACTAGTGTTATTGTATAAAAAACTGCCAAAATCTAATCTACTTCTTATGTTTGCAATATAAATTCTTCTTAAATATTTCGGGTGAACACCCCAACCTGACCCAGCCAATACTTTTAAAATATTCAAAAATTTATGTGTCTTCTCAACCAGTGCATTGATGTGTTTTGTCCATTTCAAAGAACTATCAAGTTCCATCCCTAGATATCTCACATTAGGTACCTCTTGCAATGGAATACCGTGAATCGATACACTAAAACTATTTCTGTTATGGCCCTTTTTGAAAACGCATAGTTTGCTTTTTGTAGAAGACACACTAAGACCTAAATTTTCTATTAAATTAATTAAAATGTCTAACGAATCCTGAAGAGAGCAACGTGCAGTTTGTATATTTTTATCAGACACATATAACGCAAAATCATCGGCGTATTGGGAAGCAAAAACGTTTCGAACTGATTTACAAATAGCATGAGTAGCGACGTTAAACAGTAAAGGAGATAAAGGATCGCCTTGTGCGAGGCCTTGTGCAGTACACTGACAAATAAAACTATCTCCCCGTCTTATTTTTAAGTTCCTTGAGTTTAAAAAGTTCCACAAATATTCACATATCTTAAGGCCAACACCAGCTTTATCCAAAACCTCGAGAAGCAAACATATATTAATATTGTTGTACGCGTTATCGATATCCAAGAAGCAAGCCAGAGTCATCAAATCCTTAGTAAAACCTGATTGGATCCTTGTAGTTAGTCTAGCCAAACTATCTAGACATGACTTTGATTTTCTAAAGCCTACCGTGTCAGTTGAAAAAAAGCCCTTATTTTCAAAGTACCATTCTAGTCTTCTGTTTATAATGGAATGAAAAATTTTGCACACACAAGACATTAAGCTTATGGGGCGCAAAGATGATACTAGAGATAGATCTCGCCCAGGTTTGGGAATCGGAATGATGTTAATATCTCGCCATTGAAATGGCACGAAACCTGTACAAAAAAAAGTATTAAATAAATAAAGTAAAATGTGTTTCCCATTAATAGGTAGTCTTTTTATCATTGAGAACGATATACTATCACAGCCCGGGGCAGTATCTTTGGATTTAATGCAGGACTCTAATTCGTGTAAAGTTATAGCGCATTCTAACTTTAAATTTACCGAATATAACAATGGCTTAGGTGGAGAAACATACGCAGGGCACAGGTTATTTAATAACGCACCACATATATTTTCATCGACAACCGTATTTTGCACCTTGTTACCTTTTAGCCATTTCATTTTTCTCCACATTTCAGTAGCAGAAGTAGACTCGTCTAAAGAGTCACAAAATTGTTTCCAACTGTCAGATTTTGCCTTTCGTATTAAATTTTGAGAATCTCTGATACAGCGTTTAAGGGTTATTAAGTTTGAGGGAGAGGGATTTCTTCTGAATTTTGTTAGTGCCAATCTTCTTTTAGCTACTGAATGAGACAAGGTGGGAGCCCAATAGGGCTTAGGAGAAAATTTACTATATGGATTCAAATTAATCTTTATTTTAGGGATATAGATATCCGCTGCATTATTTATCTGATCTAGAAATTTATCGTATAAAGATTGAGGATCTCCAGATAAATCGAACTGTGCAAATATTTCTTGAAGATTAGATTTATAAGCTTCCCAATTGGCATTCCTGAAATTGCGTTTAATTAACAGATTAGGTTTTAATATATTGCTAGAAGAAATTTTAATGAGGAGATGGTCACTTCCTAGGGTTTCGTTAGTTACCTGCCAATTAAAGTTGCATGCTATATCGGACGTACAAAACGATATGTCAGGGGAGCTTTTTTGCAAATTGCCTGCTACTAATTTTATACGCGTAAAGCTCCCATCGTTTAAGGATACTAGGTTATTATCAGTTATGGAATCATAGATTTGGGATCCTCTGTTATCTGTTTTATAAGACCAAGTAAAATGGTGTGCATTAAAGTCCCCTAAAACTAAAGTTCTGCTGTTAAAATGAGAAAAAATATTATCCCAATCAGTTCGTCTAGTTTGTACCCACTGAGGACAGTAAATAGCAAGTACGTTTTCAATATATTTACAGTTAAAAACCTTTACTTGTAAAATCTGAATGTCTTCATTTGGATAATTAAAATTGAAAATTTGTGCTCTAATTGATTTATGAGTAAGAATACAAATACCCCCATAACTATCTTGACGATCTTTCCTAAATACATTGTAATTATTTATTTTAAATTGACTATCTGGATCCAGCCAGGTTTCACTAATTACGGCTATGTGTATTCTACTTTCTATTAATAAATGTTCAAATGCTAAGTGTTTTGGTCTTATACTTTGGGCGTTCCACTGAAACACATTTATCTCTACAGAATTGAAATTATTAAAATTAGCCATTTAAAGAATCAAAATTTAGACCTATTATCTTTTTGAGTATTGACATATCAGAAAAATTGTCGACAATAGCAGACACACACCAATCCACAAAAAGACTAATAACACTTTTAATTTTTTGAGAGAACTTCAATCTTTTACAAAAAATAATGATCTTAATTCTGTCTATCAATGAACTTAATGATTTACTACTCCCGTCAGTCTCTGCAGCATCCTCTTGGTTGACACATTCTTCCGATCCGGTGTTTCCATCGATAACCGTCGATGAGTTCGTATTATAGTCACGACGTCTTTGGCTGCTACCGTTGTCGTCTGTTACTCCTATGTCTTCAGTACCTGTATGCGTCCCAGCAAGCGCAGATTTCATGTTATTTACAGCACTATGAGATAACGGCAATAATGGTTCATCTTCATATGCTACCCGTTCAAGTGAGTCGCGTTGTTTTCGCTTTGTAGGCTCCTGTGACACGGATTTATTGGTAACGACAGTAGATCTTGTATTTTTATTCACAATTGAAGCGTATGAAGTCGTATTAGGAATACTCTTATGGTGAAAATTACTGTTTATCGTATTGTTGCTATCAGGAACTGTATCTATAGGACGTGGTGAAAAGGGTGGCACATACATAGAAAGTGCTCGTTTATATGTGCAGTTGAACTCCGCCATCAGTTCTCTAATCTTCTTTTCCTTTAAGTAAGCTGGGCATGATTTAACCAAAGACATATGGTTACCTTTGCAATTTATGCATTTGAAGGTTGTGGCTTCACAGTTAGCGTGATGCTTTCCACATTTAGGACAAAATATTTTAAGCGATGGACAAATTTTTATAGTATGTCCAAAACGCCAACATCGTGAACATTGCGTAACAGGGAACACAAATGGTTCCACAGCGACTCTCAAGTTATAGATCTTAATAAACGATGGTAAAGAGCTTCCTTTAAAACATACACGAACTGTTTCACTCTGTTGCCACCCCGTCTCGGGATTTCTGCGATTCAACCTTTTGACTGATATAACCTGGGACTCATTATTACAGTTTTTTATGCATTCTAAAAGATCTGAGTCTGGTAAATCAACTTCGATATCTTTTATAACACCATAAGACACATTAACTTCATAAGTATTCTGTATTCTCCACTCTTTCTCTTTAAAACTTTGGCATGAAATCAATTTATCAGCATCATTTTCGTCTTCAAAGCTTACAATAACTTTAAAGGCATTAACGTATTTCACACTATGAATTCCAACTATATTTTCAGCAAGAAACAATCGGGCTAGTGCGAACTGTTTTGGTAATATCGCTTTACTTGAAATACTTATATTAATCTTTTCCGTTTTCCTTTTTTTCCCTCTTCTAACTTCGGTCCAATCTTCCTCTCGCATCAACCCGTTTGTTTCTATATTGTGTAAGTTCTCCTCATTGTGAAATAAATTCAAATCATTAACTATCATTTCTTCTGCATTCATATTAACAGATCCCGTACTAATATTGTCAACTATCTCCTCGTCATCTTGAACTAAAATCTCACTCATACTGCATAAGATACAATATCAAACGACGCGATAACAAGCGACGGCACGCCAGCGTGCCGTCGATAACCGGTTTTCTAATCGTACACACACTCGATGAGCAATGAATGCCACACGTCCTATTCACTCAGCGAGGGAATGGACACTCTTCTAGAATAGATATTACCAAAAAGAAATATGGAATAAAATAAACAGTAATTTAATGGGAGAATATCAGTGTATAGAGTTTATTCCGCGCAATTAAACTTGATGTCTCTGAAGTTTGCTGAAATGAGTCCATATTACACGCGCGCATTGATTTCAAAGAATGAAGAAACCCATTATATGGCAAATACAGGTCTAACGTATGATGTGATCATTTAATTGAATTACGAAAGTTTTATCGCGCCATGTGAATTTAAAGTACAATATTATAACTTAAAACAAAAAAAAATGACTATCATATTTGTAAATTAATTAGTAATAATTGTAAACAAATGTCATGTACGTATTGCTCATCTTCATGACTGGACGAAGGCGACAGAGGCGTAAAAACCAGAGCGCCAAGTCACGGTATAGTGACACTAACAAAAACATTGGGGTTTCTGGGATGGCATATATTTTTTATAAATCCTTGGATATACGTCGTAACAATATTGTAATTTATAATATGATATTATTTTTTATTAGATATTTGATAACTCAAATTCAAATTAAAAAACAGAAGTTTTTGTGAGGATTAGGAAATTATAAAAATAAAATATTTTTTTCAAAATACCACACCTTGGCAATAGGCCGTTCCTCCCAGGCCTGGCTGGTCTAGTGGTGAGTGACCCTGGCTGCTAAACCAGAAGGTCGTGGGTTCGATTTGTACTAAGGACAACTGTTTGTGACATAAGGATGATCGTGTGTTCTGTCTGGCCGTAATTTATCTATAATATCTATGTATCTAGAAATATTTAAGTACCTACGTATCAGTTGTCTGGTTGCCACAATACAGGCTATGCCTAGTTTGGGATCAGATGGCCGTGTGTGAGTTGTCCCAACATATTATTATTATATTTGAGGATAGTAAATATAAATTATATTATATATTGTATTGTATTTCATAAACCCTATCTAGTTCTGAATGACGACTAGATGCATTGTGTGTACTATTTTAATATATTGCATTGTAGGGATATACTATGTTTATACGTTATATTTACTAAAACATAATACTACACTATCCATAGTCAACTATAGAATATACTAATCGCTTTAAATGTATTAATATGCACAACTAATGAAGTTTCCCCGCTGCGAACAAGTTTTTTTGGCACCGCGTTCAATTTAATTCAATGTTTGTTCCAAGTTTGATCAGTTTTAATTAACATGGTGGTTTATGTCTATATATCGATACGAGTTACTAGGCGTTTGTATGATGATTTGAGAGAGTTTGTATGATGATATGAGATAATGATGATTCATCATCATCATCATCATCAACAACAACAACAACAACAACAACAACAACAACAACAACAACAACAACAACAACATCATCATCAGTATATTTTAATCCGCCGCTGGATATAACATTGATTTACAAACGCCTAGTAACTCGTATCGATATATAGACAGATGATGATGATGATAATGATGATGGTTTTTTTACCACCGTACCATATTATATGTGTTTTATCATGTGTCAAATAAAGCTTATTCTTTCTTCCTATTGTTTCTTTACTATTTTTTTTTTTAATGATAGCTAGATAATAAACTTCTTTTTCAACCTGGTTGATTTTACAATTTACATTGTATGTAATATGTATATCAGGTAAATCCATAGGAGCATGGTATATGTTATGGTAAGGAAAATGTTATTATATTATTTAGTTGTTCGTTAGTTAAATTCGTTACAAAACAGATTTAAGAGTACCGCTTTTGAGGGTTAAATAATTTTAAGAGTCAAGTAGTGTTAAATAAAAAAATGGATTTAAATATGAATTAACGGCGGCTTTCAATTCTCAAGAAAATTTTAAGATACATAGGATTATCTATCTTAAAATTTTCTTACAAAATCTGTCAAAATTTTAAGATCGATAAAAATATTTCAAGATAGATATAATATTGAAAACCGCCGTTAGGGAAATAACTATGATTTCCAGCAGGCGATAATAAAATTCAGTGAACGCTATCTTCTACAACTATGACTACTGCTGTTTGTTATTTAACAAATAACAAATCCCACTTCCATTATTGCTTGACCAGTGCTGTCATCTGGATATGAACCCGCGACATGTCTATCACATGAACCAGTACAAGAGAGGTCATCATGTAACGTGGTTGCGCAATCAAATCGGAGCCATCAGATTTTAGTTCCATAGTGAAGTTATTAGAACAACTTGCGCAAACGCACTTACAAAACGGTATATTTAACTCGGCTTGTGCCTTTCTCTCGTTCGATTATTTTATATTGTGAGGATAAAGTATATATTCTTAGTGCATTAGACGTGTGTGCTATAGTTTGTTATGTCGGACGGCTAGCTAAAGATTCTTTGTGTGTAACCCTTAACTTCAGTAGGTGTTGTAAAAATGGAGCGCTAAGTGTTTTTGTGTCGGTAAAGAAGTGAAGCAACTAACGCGCGGTTTCCGAAAGGCTGATCTCGTTAAGTGTCAAATGAGAAGCTCGAAGCATGGTTAAATTGCTTAATTTAATCAGCCAGTTGACATAACAACTACAATGAAAAGCTGTCAAATTTGACTCTAGAATCATAGATTATTTTAACGTTTCAGAAACCGGGCGATAGATTTGGTTTTTAGTTAAAAGCAGGATTGGTTGATAGAAACGTTTTGTCAATAAGTTCAAACCTTTAAAAATCATCAGCTTACTGCTTTATGTTTTAAAGTTTAACTTTTTATTATATTATTTTAACACGTAGAGGACATGATGGTAGATGGTGGTCAACATTATCCAGACCAAGCTCTGATGGTGGTCCGAGGCTGGTATGGTCACCGTCACCTCTAAATAATAATAATGATAATTATTAGCCAACTAGCAGCGTCCTGCGGATTCACTCGCGTAATCCCATGTTCGTGGGGTTATATAAAGTATAGCCTATGTGTATTTCTGATGTGTAAGCTAGTAATATAGCTTACACATTAGAAACAGTACAGTTCTTTTTGCGTGAAAGATTAACAAACACTACATTATGTCTACTAAGTTTCGCGTTAATATAAATAGGATCATCACACCAAGTTAACCTAGTCCTGTGGTAAGTTCTTACTCGGAATGGAAATAAATTATGGATATTACACAAATATACGTCCATGACCCGGTTATGATACAAACTTCCAGCAATGGCGGGATTCGAACCCACGAAAGCTTGATATAGTCCAGTAGCCTGAGCACTCAACCACGCGGCCGCCATTTTGCAATAATTAAGAATAATTAATATATATAATATTTCATGAACCTATAAACGCTGTAGGCAAGCAATAACCAGCTTGATCTAATGATGATGAATAAGCCAAATATAATATCGATAAGCCTGCTATAATTAGTAACAATTAGAAACCAAGCTGACAATTATTCGCTAATAATAAATATTACAGTGATATAATAACTCGCTCGTAATAAGAACCACAGTCGCTTGATACTTTCGTGTTTATCGACAAACGTAATTTTATCGTTTCGTGATTGCTTTCCAGTTTTATGACAGTTAAAAATGAATGGAAGGTAATCAAATCAATACTATTGTAACAATAATTAGTGAATTTTGTTGATTTAGATCCTAGGAGGTACTTTTAACATCTACAAATACCTACAACAAGAACTGTTTGTCCTTTTTAAATATTGACCTTAAAGGCCGTCAGGCCTAAAGCTTAGACCTTTAAAAAAGGAGAAGAAATACAACAAGAACGAGGAATTTAGTAATTGATAGTACAAGTAATAAATATTAATGAATTTAATAATTAAATTACATATACTAATCTAATATATAAAATTCTCGTGTCACGGTGTTCGAACTTGAACTCCTCCGAAACGGCTTGACCGATTCTCATGAAATTATGTGAGCATATTGAGTAGGTCTGAGAATCTGTGGCGTTAAAAAATACATACAACTCTAAATTTTCACCTCTCTACGATGAACCCCTATTTTTAAAATGCAATTTTAATATTGGCAGAACGAAGTCTGTCGGCGCAGCTAGTATATATTATTAATAATATAAAGTTGTTTGATCGCGCTAATCTCCGAAACTATTGGTCGTATTTGGAAGATTTTTTCAGTGTTACATTGCTCATTTTTTAAATAGGGTTATAGGATAAGTATACATAACGTAGGCGAATATGCGGGCAACCCCTAGTATTATATTAATAATTAAGAAAAAAATAAAGCCGAAGAGTTTGTTTATTTGAACGCGCTAATCTTAGGAACTACTGTTCGGATTTGAATGATCCTATCAGTGTTGGATAGTCCAACCATCGAGGAAGGCTATAGTCTATAATATATACCGCTGCGGGTAACAGCTAGTTTTATATAAGTTTGTCTTATTTTTTCTTATTATTTGTACATAAGCTGCTGTTAGTATATAGTTTCGCCGTCGGTAAACGTTAAGTAAACTAAAAGCGGGATACGCTTTGAACCTGACTAGATTACCTAAGACCTAAGTGTACCCTCGCAACTGTTACCGAATAACAAACAGACGGACTTGCTAATTCCCGCTTTTACACAACCGTGGTCCGTGTAATGTCAGCGGCGCCGATACGACGCTAATTTCAGCGAGATTTTTAAAATAGGTCAAGTTAAAGTCAAAAATTATATTCAAAATAGTAAAATCATTGTATCTTTTTGAACGTCAATTGAGTCTACCACCGGTTCCAAAGAAAGCCCACTGAGAAGAACCAAGAGTAAGAATATTCCTTCCCAGATATACGGATTGAGGTTGTCCATGATCGTTTCTCTTTTTCCCACGTTCTCTTCTCTCTTAGTCCTTCACCAATCATGTGGCTCGATTTCACACGTCTTCAAAGACTTAATTTCATCTATAAGTTTCCTTCCTTCGATGAGCAACTTTCAAATTTTCAAAGGGAAGAATTTTCAAAGACTTATTTTAGGTGCAGTCAGGATCGAATCTGACTCCATCACCTGTGAACCTCGCACTAACAGAGCCTGGCCTGGAGTTATCTGCATTCCCCACCATGGTTCAGGCCTTGTCGTGGCGGTGCGGCTCAGTAGTCCAGGGTGACCACCCAGGTTTTAGTGGGTAGAGTTGCGTCCACTTACCAGCTTCGAACGCAACGAGTCCCACTCAACGGCCTCCAACCCATTCCCTCGCGGGATGCCTACGCCCATCTTCCAGCGTTAAAGAAAAAAAATAGGTTCTGTGCACTAATATAAAAAGCTAAAAATTTACGCGATTACGCCATTGTCGAAAGTAATTAACTTAACCTTCTGTTCGATTTTCGAGATGTCTTTCAATTTGCCCCAAAGAAGAAAAGGAGTAATGTTTTGTATGCCAAACTTATGTAAAAACAACTTTCGTGTTTGTTAAACGTGTTATCCTTCTGAACCCTTCTCAACTTTTATTGATGAATTAATTATATATTATATTTCTTTTAGTGAAATTGTTTTAATTTTGGCTTTTGTAAATGTGAATATTTTTATTATATCTTTATATAACTAGCTGTTGCCCGCAGCGTCGCCTGGGTAAACCAAGACATAAATACATAATATAATATGTTTATTAAAAATATTTTATCCTACTAATATTATAAATGCGAAAGTTTGTGAGAATGTCTGGATTGATGGATGGATGCTTGTTACTATTTCACGTAAAAACTACTGAAGGATTTTAGTGAAAATAAAATAATATAGCTTATATATCAGATTAACACATAGGCAGAAATTTATCCCGGCACTCCCTCGGGAATGGTAAGGACGCGGGTGAAACCGCGGGGCGCTGCTAGTTTACCATATTTTACGACAATCACCTAAGCCGTGTATTAAAATTTTTCATTTATTATTTTAGACTTATTATCAATAATCTATTATGACATTGTATTGACAATATATTTTTGAAAATCTTAGTATGTACACAAAAATATTCAAAAATTCGAGAAAAATGTGATCAACATAATATTAATACTAGAAATAAAAATAAACTTGCTGTGTCCAGCTCAAGGCTCCATAAAATTAGTAACTCCTTTACGGGTGATTGTATACGTTTTTATAATAAACTTCTCGACAGTATAAAACATTTGTCAATAAATTTAAAAGTATCATTAAACAAAAACTTATATTAAAATCCTATTATAATGTAAAAGAATATATAAATGATAAAAACGCTTGGAAATGAATTGCTCTAGATTTAAGTGACTTTGTGAAATAATGATCACAATTAAAAGAATGATAGGAACCCATCAGAGTTTCTTGTGGGCATCTTCTCTGACATGGGCGCGTTGCGAACCCTCATTTTAAAGTTAGCCGCTAAGACGATCATAAGTGATCATTATAAAGATCCTATATGTGAAATTAAACAATAAACAATAATAAGGAACCGTGCATCATGCTAGAACATGCAATTCCAATGTGACACTGAAGATACGAATCCGCGAAGGTCGCGGATTTAGCTAATGCCTCCTTAATTACTATCTCATGTACTAATGACGTAAGGTCGTTAGTGACACGCGATCCTGGAATCTATCACACCGGTGTAAGGCAGGTATTTACGTGGTCGTGACACGCTGTTATGACACTCGTTATAATGCGCGAAGCCGTATTGTATGTGCGTGTAAAATCGATACAGTAGGCGGATATGTGACCAAGGGCGAGATAGGGCTGGCTAATGTTAATAGTTTTATCGAATTTATTATAAAAAAATAAGGACATAACTAAAAATACAGATTTTTATCGATTTCGATACTTCGGTCCTTCCCAAAACAGTGGGATGATACACGAGTGCCAGCGCTGGCTAATTCTGTCTCAGATTTTAAACTTATTTTCTACCCTCATTTGTTTCTATTTTAATACCTACGTGAAATTCGTTGCTTAGATGTTAACTATGAGTGAGTAATGTACAAATGAGTCGTACCATAGAAAATAACACAAAAAAGACAATTATACCCCGTAAAGGTAGGAAAATACGGTATTAAAAAACATTTAGTACCTACCTGCCTAAATACTAATAATTTAATTACAATAAAATTAATTTTAAATACACTATCATATACACTATTACACTATCATATACTTAAACCTACATTAATTTTATTATACGTCAGATAAAGGTAAAGATAGGTATAAATACACGCAGATATACGGAGGATTTTGGCAAGGTTAGAAGGGTATTTACTATTTTGTAGATAAAAGCACAAATAAAAGTTTCCGTAGAACACAGGCTCTCTTCACTCGTGTGGCAACCCTGCTCGAAGTTTTCCTATTTCTATTTGCATAATATACTAATGACACAGCCGCAAGCTGAGGGATGTTGTGACGATCTCCTAATGGGAATGTGTCAGGAAAAGAAAACATTATTCTGATTCACAAATAACATGGAATATAATATACGATAGGGATTATCATTATAATAATATGCTACATTTGGTGTTTGCCGCGGTTTCACTTGTATGAAGAACTAAATACAATGATACACGCGCCCCTTGCGGTGCACGGAGGGGGGCGCCCCCCTTTTGAATTTTACTAGATGAGCCATCTGCTCACCTAACTACCGATTGAGCTTAAAGGCTATCAGGCCTAAAAGTCTAGACCTTTCGAGAAAAAAAAAACAATGTTACACGCACATGGCTATAAGATTTTTTTTTCTTTTTTTATTAAAAAAAGGTATTCATGGTGTTTATAAAATTAGCCTATTACCATTTGTTGACAGAAAAATGTTGTTTAATATTATGAAGGCCAAACGTTTAATACTGACGATAACTATCATCATCATCTGGCTGACAGAGGTCTCTTTATGGACGCCAAGACGGCCGTCTCCTATCGCATCCGACTAGAACTGACCGCTGGAGGTCGTCCCAACCTTCCGTCTTCCCGAGCGCGGCCTCCACTCCAGAACTTACCTAGCCCACCACCTCCTCGAATTGGTTTCTAAGGGCTAAGGGGTCGTGACCTACTCCTGCCTTCTCTTTCTCTTTTTAAACGACTTCGAGGAATTAGACGTTTCTCAATTCGACCATGCAATGCATGTAAATATGCTTTTTGATTGTCTTCCTTTGTGTCTATGAACGGCGTTATTAATATAAGCTCACTACTATCGGTTATCAAATACATATCACTAGGTCGAAGCTGAGGGCTTAAATATTGTAAGCGTTAGAGGTCCGCTCCTTAAATTGACAAAACAGAACCCTCAAAAGACTACTTCCTTGTCCCTCTGAATCTGGGTGCCTATTGACGTAGAATCATGAATGGTATAATTAGGTTACCTAGGTTATAAAACTTAATAAAGGGAAAGATACGTACTTTTTTTTACATTAAAACGTTTTCCGGAACCCAGCACGTGAGTCGGACTCGCTTGTCTGGTTGTAGAAGTCTCACAGAATCGTGTAGTTGAAGAACAGTAAAATCTTGCAAGTCTAGCTGGCGATAGGAGGTCACACGTGTGCCTTGTGATCGCGTTACAGGCGCTGACCACTCAAAAACACCTAAATGAGCCGTCATGTATCAGGGTCATTTTGTACCAGTTACTCTAGAAACTGACAATATTTAGTTCTAATTTTTACGCGGATTCGACTCGTATTAAAAATAAAAAGACTACATGACCAGTAGGGCTTATTCTGTAAGGTCGTTTTCGAATCTCGAAAGCGTAACCCGCGGTGATATGACGAATTTGTATTCTTTGAAACTCGACTATCTATATCAATAAAGTTCGTTTTCGAAGAGAGCCTCAAGTGAGTTCTTTAACTCAGATGATGCTTGATATCGAAATGGTTTTTTCAGAATAGCCCTACAGCATTGTAAAGTATTCTAAACTGATAACGGATGTCGGAACATCATGAAAGTTATAGGATTTTAAATTTACGTATTCCTTTTTTAGTAGTAAAACTATTTAAAACGGGATATTTACCATGTTTTTTGTCATAAGGCAACCAACTTTTACGGATTTTATCGCGGTTTAAGTTTTTTATATGCCCGACGTTTCGGATACTTTGGAATCACGGTCACTGGGGGATATGGTTCATTATGAAATCCGCGTCAAAAAAATAAATAATAATTATTATTTCGCTGAGCTCGATATTTTGAAATTGTCTACGAATGTCTAGTTCGCGAGGCACGTGTCCCGTTTAATATAACCGTTTTAGAACTATTATAGAAATCGTTTTTTTGGGAGTTCTATAAATCAGTACACCTCTCCCGATTAACCGCGGATGGTGAGGTTAATACTAACAGAACATCGTTAAAGTCTTTCATTCGAAGTGGTCTTTCATAAATAGTTAAGCTCTTTCGTTCGAAAGAGTCTTTCATAGCATAGCTAAGCTCTTTTCGAAGGGAGAAGCCACTGTATTGGCTAGCTATTTTCTACTTAGTCATACATTTTTCTCAATAATTACCTTTTTTTTACCCACAATATTCCTTATACTGTTTGGAACGACAAGAGCCTTCAAACAATCTTTTTCAGGTTATTGTATTAGTCTAGAATCTAAATATCTAACGGTGATTTATTACCTGAGCTGCGGCCTGCGCCCGTCTTCCTTTCTAATGCATTACATAATAAAAGGTATGACATAATTACAGTCTCAATTATATGGCGTGACGTAACACAGATTGTTAATTTGTTTCTGACCTTTGTTACATTCGACGATCGGCCGATAACTGGGAAGTAATATCGTGGTCCATGTCACTAGCTCATCTCGCAACTTTACTCTTGTAGTTCGTCGGATTGTACGTATTGTTGATTGCAACTGAATCTTAAAGCATCGAAAATAATTTTATGTTAAGAATTGTCTGCCGTTGTATCAGTTTCATCATCATCATCATCAGCTTTTATCTTGCTACTGAACATAGGGTTTTGCTCAACGAACGTCAAGAGGATCTATATACCTAATATATAATTCTCGTGTCGCCGTGTTTGTTTCCAAACTCCTCCGAAATGGCCTGACCGTTTATCATGAAATTTAGTGTGCATATCGGGTAGGTCTAAGAGTCAGTTAGCATCTATTTTTCATATCTCAAAATGACAAGAGTAATCCATCCCTTATTTTTATAGACATTTTTTTATTTTATTTCGATTTGGCATTGAAAAATACATACAAACTCAAAGATTTTCCCTTTTACGATCAACCCCTATTTTCTACAGCGATATTAGTGCTTTTGGCAGAAGGAAGTCTGTCGGGACAGCTAGTTTAATTTATATAAATACACATCCAAGAACCTGGTGCGGACAATTTATATCCATCGTACAAATGTTTCCTTAGACGGGATTCGATGCAGGGCAATATAATTACCGCGACAGGCAGTCGATTCACCTGTCTTGAAGTATAAGTCATAGGTGAATTCGCCTAATCCATAAACATTTTCACACCAACACTTGGATATTTTGACCTCTCCTAATTGAAATTAAATTTAACATAGAAGGTGCTACATACATAAAATGTTTGGAAGAGTTTGAACAAGAGTCAATTATGCACATAAACGAGTTCACTCAAGACTAAGACACGTGGCTAGTTTTGTCTATGCAACAAATGAAAATAGCTACATTGAAATACATTTTAATAGTCAGCAGGTGTATTGCAAATGATATAATTCAATTTTCTAGGGTCGACAGGAAATTACTAGCTCATAATGTGGACGTAAGCAAAACAAGAAGTATAAAACGTAAGCGTACTTTGTACGCGTTAGCATGCGACTGAATCACAATTCACGACAGCGGGGAAAATGAATGTAAATTGCTCTATATCCTATATACTAGAATAAGTAACTAAATATAATCTGATTTAGGTTTGATAATTTTAAAAATGATTAAGATTTGGCCAAGTTATTACTTGATCGTCAGAGAATTTAGAACTAGCTTTACTAATTAGATGCAATATATCTCTAATTCAATGCAAAATACTTGTTATCAAATTGAAGACTGACTGATCCCTTGCCGCTCATTAAAACTTAGGTGAATATTAATCTGATTTCACTCTAAAAATTATATTATTATGTAATAATAATGTCTAGCAGTGGACGGTAATAAGTTGAAAATGCTGATGTGATGTCAACTGATTTTGACAGTTACCGAATGGGAAAATTCCTTAACTTAACTTATCCCTACTTTATTTTAAGTATCATTTTATCTTGTTGTTTGTTTGTTCACACTAATCCCTACAACTAATTGGATTTGAAAAATTGTTTTTGCTTTTAATAGATCAATCACAGAGAGGGTACAAGTATTTATTTTAAACGATATGAACTAGAATATGATTCGTTCTTCGGTTGGTTTGATGAAGATGGCGATAGAATTATAAGGTTTATTTGTGCGAGTGTGAATCACGACTCATGTGTTATTTACACTCGTGATCACCGGCAACCGACTAGATATCACGCTGTACCTCCGCCCGCTTCCTGCTTTACAGCCTCCCGTACAAAGGAATAGCTAGTATTTTAATATTTTAGCACTTCAGAAGAATCTCTCGAGCAAAGTGTTCAGTTTAGACAAAAAATAATATTAGAAACCTCAATATCCTTTTTGAAGACCCATCCTAAGATCTCAAAAGTTTTCGAGTTTCAGTTCTAAGTATGGGGAGCCCCCAAAATTTATAGTTCTTTTTGTATTCTTGTGTAAAAATCTTAACGCGGTTCACAGAATACATTTACTTACCAAGTTCAAAAGTATATAGTAGTTCTTATAGTCTCGGAAAATGTTTCACGTGACATACACGGACAGACAGACAGACATGACGAATCTATAAGGATTCCATTTTTTTCCATTTGGCAACGGTACTCTAAAAATGGTTGATTAAATTAAAAACAGTATCATCCTATCTAAAAAGGTTTCATACATAACAAAACCTTTTTAGATGCTCCAGCGCTATTTTCACGCAAACTCTAAACGATATTTATGGTTTTGCGAAAGTGGTCTTCCTTACCTACTCTAAATTCTGACAGAAACACCTGTGTGAGTCCATTGAGGTAAATACGCTATTTTTTGGTAAATACGAAATAAAATATTTTGCGTTTGTTGTAAAAGAACATCAAATCAAATCCAATCACATTTTTTTTAAGTTCAAATTATTTAATTTGAACTTAAAAAAAATGTGATTGGATTGTAGGGTCGGAGAAATTCTATCATATAAGTAAGTCAAATTAAAAGCAGATTGGCTGGGTTTCGGATTTGGCAGAAATAAGCAATTTCATCCTTATTACGATTTATATTATATTGGATGCGAGTGGCAAGGGATCAGTCGTCTTGGTGTTCACTGAGGGGGTCTATGTTCAGCAGTGGACGGATAAAGGCTGATGATGATGGTAATGAACCTTATTTTGGAAGTACATGATATGAGGCGAATGATTAAACCTGTAACTAGGAGAGACAGACCGAGTAACGGGCGACGTTGGCCACAAACCATCATCAGGGCAGTATGTCCTTATTAACGTTAAGTGTAAAGAGGGTTACGCAACCCCCAGTCTCGTAATTACACACATAGATAGACGGACAAACGACTTTTCCAACACAATACAATGGGTGTGATAACAAAATTACATTTGCGTTTTTTCACCTTATTATCTTATCAAGATTTAATTATGGAAGTAATTTCTGTAAATATAATTGTTTCGACTTTTTACATCCAAGACACTGTAATTACAATAAATCATTTTGTTAACGAGACATTTAATGATTAGCGTAAGGTTAGAAACCATAATTAGTGTCCAGCCTTTGCATATGCTTGTTGAGATAGTGAAGAATTTTACAAGACCGCGTAGACCTGGAGCAGCCTACGTGGTTGTAGTAGTACAAAATGGAGTAGCCTGGGGTCTACGTGGTTTAATGAAGTTTAAAAAAACATATTTTATTTAATTAACACTTAAATGTAAAAGAAATTACGTTTTATTTAATTTAAAAATCACCAGGTGGTATTAAGGCAGTAAGGCATTTACATTCAAGGTAATGTCTATAACTCTACATAGAATAATATTGTATACATTATCCTAATAATATTATAAACGCTAAAGGTGATAAATATGGACGTTTGTTACTCTTTCACTCAAAAACGACTGAATGGATTTTTATAAAAAATTAAAATAACGTAGCTTATAAGTACATCAGAATAGCACATAGGCTAAAATTTATCCCCGTACTCCGACGGGAATGGGAAGTATGCGGGTGAAACCGCGGGGCGCTACTAGTGTCATATATTGTAGAGAACAAGGCATTCAATTCAAGAAAAAAAAACACAAAAGACCATGGTTAAAATGCATCCGAAAATAATTTCCAGGCTCGACCCGTCACATAGTTTCGACAAGATAGCTTAATTTTCTTCCGAGCACAAAAAAATCATAGAAAATAGACAACACAATATGTAAATGACATGATTTTTCGCAATTCACTATTTTTATGACTCAATGTTTCAATCATTGTCTGAAATTTTCGAAGTATGACTACATAATATTGTTTCTTTCTTTCTACATAATAATTACAAAAAAAGGATACTTCTCTGAAATTTAATCTATCGGGGTTTTTACTAATCGTATTTTCCTATTCCAATTCGTTAGAATATAATGTGATGAAAAAGAAAATACAAAAATTTGAAAAAGGAAAGGTACACTGCCAAAAAGTCGCCGCGTATCTTGCATATAAAAGTGAGTTTAAAATCTTACAAATCCTATTTTCAGTCAAGTTCTTACTCTATAAAAAATACTTCACTTTAAACAAATATTTCAAAAAACCTTAAAGGAATATTCTCTCTGACTTCAACTTTTGACGATTACGAGTGTCTAACGAATCGGAAATGGATTCAATAGATTCACGATCGAAGAACTTCCAAATTGTTCTAGAACTTTAACTCTTGGATTGCAGCTCAACGATTGATAAGTTCTGATCAACTGTCGAACTAGCACACGACTGACTTAACTTACATTCCATGAGATAATCGAGATGAATTACCTGTGATATAGCAGGGATGCGCTATAACATACTTCCTGCTCCATCTTGCTTGTTTCTCCTATACAACAGGTTTTCGGTGAGAAGGGCAATGCAGATAGTGTAATTACTGGCAATAAGACTTAACGTCTTGTCTCAGAATAGGTAACATATAAATGAGTAGCCTGGGCTAGTTCCAGGTTTAGTCTTTACACTGAAACCGATGTTATTCCTACGGTTATTACTGTAAATACTTACTGTAATGGTTGAGAAGTGTTTCGGTGTGGACAGTAGATCCTACGACGTTTTCACATGATGCAGTAGTAACCAAACTATGACGTATGATGTACCAAGTTGGCGTACCTCCCGTCACTACCGTCAAAAATGTGAAATTCAATTTCCCTGTCTAATTTGAATCGTATAATCTAGTATGGAAACTAACGATAACTTACTAATACTTTGATTTTCATTTTGATTAGATTATTTGCAATGTTCCATTTTTTCTTTATCTTTTAGCAAACCTTCAGGATTAAATTCACTGACAATAGTTGGCCCGTCCTGTTATAATAGTCAAGGTATTTGTCTCCCGTCTTTCGAAGCAACCATGGTTACAAGAAATATATTGTTCTTTATGACTGTCCCAAATATATTGTATTTGTTACTGTTTTCCTCGTGAGCGCGGACAGTTAATAACGCCTATCTTGCTGTCGTGACGCCGCGCCGCCTGTCGCAACGGCGTCTGTTGACATCGTCCATTCATCATTAGCAGCTCACGATGTGACAGACAGACGAACGTTTTGAAATAGGTCATGCATCCTCCGTGGCTACGGTTGCTCAAATTTTAGGCTAGAACTGGTAATGTCCTTGTTAAAGCAGTGGTAGTTTAATTTCGAATTAGGAATCCCAGATATCCATCCTAGTGTTGCCACACTGCTGTGTATAAATGTTTGTAAACGCCTGTAAACATTTTAAATAGTAGGGTGTCCGCACCATAATATCAATAAATATATATTTATACTACGAGTACTTACACAAAATTAGCATTCCAAATGATTGCTTTGTAATCAATTTACAACTTTTGTTCCATGGAGATTAAAGAGATTATATAGTAAATATTTTAAAGAGATTGTATAAAACAAGAATTAAGATAAATGATGTCATTAAATTACATATTTCATCTAATTAAATTTTAATTACAAATCCTAGAAATGATTGACGTACGTCTAATAACTCGATATTACGGGCAACATGCACGAAAAAGATGACGTCATGTCGCGTTCCGAAAGCGAGAGTGCTGCACGAGCGAGAGGGATCCATAATTGGCTTTGTCACGTCAAACTACCGTCCGTAAACTGACTTTACAGATAACCAATTATTTTTATGCAAATCTAATTCACTAACAATAAATAATTATTTGGCGCGATTTTTGTAATGGTCGGGCTACTGGACCACTGCTTATGCAGCGGTACGGGGTTCGAATCCCGTCAAGTCCAGGTGACTCGTATGATGAATATGGATTATAGATGCCTGCACCGGGTCAAGGACGTTTATATAATAATATCGTTTTATATATGCAGTGGCCGGTCCGCGGTGGATGCGAGTGGCAAGGGATCGGCCGTCTAGGTGTTCATTGAGGCAGGCCTATGTTCAGCAGTGGACGGATAGAGGCTCATTATTATCATCATCTGCCTTTATCGTTATCCTTCAATGAACACAAATTACTAAGTGTAATTGTTGGATAATATTTTTATTAATATTAACATTCTGTTAATTCTCATTTCTAGGCTTGTATCTCTACTCGACTATTTCACTTTAGATAAGGCTATGAAAGTGTTATTGGCGGAAGCAATTTCCTTAAACTGGTGCAGTCAGCGAGCACTCTGGCTAAACGCCAGGTGCTTAAGTAAATTAGTTCAAACTTCTAAGTACATTTTTGTGTACACGCGTTACTTGTAGTTTCGGTGCAATATTTTGTAGTTATTTCAACTTTATACATTATTTACACGTTATTCGTTAAACTTTATACATTATTTTTTGTTTTCTTTCATGAATAGTTTTACTTGATTATGCAGCTTTTAAACTAATTCTTAAAATTTAATTTAGTGATTTCATACGGGATATTTACCATGTTTTTTAAGTTTATTTTGCGTAGCTCGATATTTCGATATTGTCTACGAATGTCTAGTTCATGAGAGTTTGGACTCGTGATGGGTTTTTGTAAGGAAATGTATGAGTGGCTTGTATGATATCGATCCGTCAGCCTAGTCGCGGTAAGTTCATAATAAATTACCTTAAAGTCACTAGAAATGGAAATAAATTGATATACATCCATGACCCATAGACATATTTCCATCCTACAAATTAGCTGATTGATATTGAAGCTTGAGTAGTTAACGAGAACAATCATTATCGTCTGAACAAAGGCTCAATCATAAATTTTTACAGATTTCTCGATTGGCATAGGGTCTTATTAAAACACACGGTTCGTGGAACCATAATGAAGCTGTATAAATTACCAATGATTAGCTAATAACCTCGCCAATCGGCGATATCCTCTACATTTACATACATGACAGCCAAATTGTTTCTCGTATCAAATAATACATTGTTGCATTTAATTAGACAAATATTACTCTTAACTTCCACAATACTGGTTATTAGGCAAGTTTTTATTGGTAGGTGTTTCCGCGATGTTTTATATTAAGTTTCTCGTTATTGTGCGATGAATATTTAAATAATGAAGAGACAGCGGGAAAATGTCTTGAATCCCTTTATATATAAACTCTAGAGAATACATTCGCATCCTAGCTATATTTCCTTTTTCTGTTCCTGTAGTATCTTCATTTTTCAAGAGTTCGTCATTGTCTGCCTGTCGTAGTCATTTTATGACTGAATTACTACCTTCCTTGCTTCTTTACTTCTTACCGCCTCTACCGTTTTGGGAGGTTCTTTACTCTTTAAGCTATTGTAGCAGGTTTAAGAGTAGTATTAGGTAGTGAGTTTAAAATGAGATTATCGATTATCTCTGTTGGGTATTTGATTCGCGAATCGTCTACGTCACACCTGTGTCAGTATCGATTTGTCGATAACAGTGCGACTGGTAATCGCAAATTATCCGGTAAACCTTGAAACAGTCATATACATACAACAGACTTTTATCGATTTCCTCTTTGTCTTAATTCTCTCGTTTCACAAATTACTTCTGTACTTCTTTCGGTAAACTAAAAAAAAACAATTAAATCTTGCTTACATCTTTCTATTTCAACTACTTTAGGCGTTAAAAATAAAAAAAATTCAAGAACTAAAAATTTCATAATCAGTTAAATATGAATAAATAAATAGCTTGAATGGTAAAGAAGTTTTTGTCCTAGCAATTTTGGAATTTTTAATAAATAAATATTTATAATTGCCTTTAATATTAATTAAGATTATTTTGAGATGTCTATCTAAATAATTAATGCTTATATACTTTGTACTCTTACTTAATTAGCAGTTTTAATTATGACAATGTCTACTATGCACAACATTTCGATTAAAAGACAGCTAAAACCGTCGGAGCTTTACCGGTGGGAGCACAGATTATCCCTAATTAGTGGTGATCTGTGGCTGGATGCCCTGCACCGTGCTCCCCGCTGCATCAGTACCACTATCTTGCTTGTTTCTCCCGTAAAATAAAGTTGCTATTTTTTTATAGCATAGGACAGCCGAGGCCTTGCGACTATCGACGCCCATTAACATCAACACAATCAAAGGTTATGCAGATGCGCTGCCCTTCTTTTCTCTATCCCCCTAATGGGCCATCGAAAACTCACAAACCGCACGAAATTCGACAGCATAACTGTCACTTTACGCCGGTATTATGTGAGCGAGAGGTGCCACCCTGGTCGTGCCGGGCAAATTCGGCTGCAAAACAGCATTGTCCTACCTTTTACTATTTAGTTCGGAGTGTCTCGGAATAGGCAGTACATGAATGAGCTGTCTGGGCTAGTTCTAGGTAAACTAGTTTAACTAGGTTGCACGTCACACGGCTTGCTTGTCCAATTTATATGAAAAAATGAGATACAACATGTCTTCAAACTTAATGTCCATTCATGTCTTAGACGTCAGTAAGATGCGATGTGCTGCGCGACCGCATGAGTACCACACTCCTGCTTGTTTCTTGAAAGTGTTTTGGAGAGGAAAGAACTGTGTTATAATACTAGTCTTAGATTTCCTTCTGTGATAGACCAATCAGTTCCACAGTCCTGAATTACGCTATCGGAATTTCCCAGTTCGCCGCGATATATGCAACAGCTGATCTGTTCGCTACGGCCTGACCGAGCATAATAATATCTTCTCGCTCGGTCGGACCATCTCTCTGTTTATGTTTATAGGCAATACTGACCACTGTGCGTCAGATCCGTGTCTGCCAGTTAACCAATCCTACTAACATAAAAATATATCGATATTCATCTCTTGTCTTAGTTTATTAGCGATTTCGTTTGTGTTTTAGAGCTGCAAACCGACTGCAGTCACTGAAAAGTTAAATAATATATTTCACGAGAGCCAGTTCGTTGTTAATTCCCTTTCCGTTGGACTGGTATTGACAAACGCGTCCTGGGAATTATAGGAAACCTTTCATTTTCTCTTCCATTTCTCTCAAATTTCGCTGTATTTCAAATTATTGAAATCGAGATAAATTATATTTTAAAAACCTCCATGATATCTGTCATATTTTATTAAATATTGCGAAGAAAATTTCCATTAAAGGTAAAATTAATGCATTATTTGTTATTATATTATTAATATTGGGATTTTCTTGAAAGATTTTTTACATTTTCAGAATTAGTTGGGTGTCGGTTATATTCATTATTATTATTACGTGAAAAACCACAACGTTGAATTTATTATAATCAGAAATGTATATAATGACTATGGCAATTTTGTTACGAATTTAGAATTTGAAAAGAAAAAGTGCTTTACAACATTTCTGTTTCTTTAGAAGAGCAAGAATATCCTTATATTATTATGTGGGAATCTAACTTTCGTTATTTAATGTTTCATGGCATAAACCTACTACTTCACAACATTCTTAAGTAACTGATTATTAATGAAAGTAAGAGGTAGTGACCATTGCTGCATTGGTCATTGCTGTGGTGGTACCCCTCGCTCACAGGATAAAGGCGTAAAGTTTAGTTATGCCGTAGGTTTTCATACGGTTTGTTCTTTTCTGGTGGCCCATTGGGTGGGATAGAGATACGGAGGGCAATGCTTCTGTTAAACCTTTAGTTGCGCGGTGTAAGGGCGTTTGTAGTCACCACAATTAAGGTCCCAAGAACTCGTTTGCCCCCACGTGGCATTAAAAAATACTACTACTTGATATAAAACAGGAAACGAAGCCTTTAGGGGCACTAATTTTTTCTGTGAAGACGGAGTTCTTGCTTAAAATACTTAATCGTGGAAAAACCTACTTTCAGGTTAAGTAAATATGTATAATATAACCCATAAAAAATAAAAAAATAAGTTGGCAAAAAATTTTTTTTTATTTCTACATTACTTTATCAGTGATTAATATAACACAACATTGTCTAACGTGTCACGATATGTAAATACCTTAGATCCACGGTTCATCTGTATCTAGATGTTATCTCACAGCTACACCCGGCATCACTGGAGTGGAGCCAAGCTAAATGTCAGCCGTTTCTCAAACTGCGGCTATTGATGTCTCGTTCCATAGGATATAATGACTTCAAAAGATAAACCTACCTGTCCCAGGTTTATATGCCAGCTGAACATTTATACATAGACACTTTGCCCTACTTTGCTTTTTTCTAAATCTTCTGGAGGAATTTAAGGATTTCATTAACAAGCTAGTGTAGAAGTATTTTTGACATTCAGTTATAGTATTTTACGTTAATGGTTATTTTTAAATTTTGTATGTGAAATGAATCTATGATAATTTCGAGTTACCTACACGTACTTATAAGTGAAAGAAAATGTAGGCTTTGGTCTCGCTTATTAGAAAACAAAATCGGTTGTCTGTAAAGTCGGTTTACTGACGATAGTTGAACGTGACAACCTCATAAGAAAATACTGATGGGCCGATTGTGCATCTTTGTCGCTCGTTCCGCGCTCTCACTTGCACTTCAAGCCTTAAATGGAACACCTCAGAGCGAGGTAACGCCGCATGATCGTGTTTTTCGTCCGTGCTGTCGGCTCCATTGAAGTATAAGACGTTGTCACTCAAAAAAAAAACATTTGACATTTATAATATTTTGTAAAGAGGTAGTGTCATGCTGCCGTGCAGCTGAATTAAACCGGCAAGACCGGGGTGGTACATCTCACATAATACCAGCGTAAACTGACAGTTATGCTGTCACGTTTCGTGCTGCTTGTGAGTATTCGGTGGTACGTTGCGGGGAGAGGGAAAAGGGGGGGCAACGCATCTGCATAACCTCTAATTATGTGGATGTTAATGGGTGTCGATAGTCGCAAGGCTTCGACTGTTCGTTTGCCCTTCTATGCTATAAAAAAAGGTGTACCATCCGTGATGTCTCGTGATCTAGGAGGTATAGACAATAATCCAGTGGGCTGTGATTATGGTTCGCTAAACGGACGTGAATGTCTGTTTGCGTTGAACGTATCTCCATTACTCATTATATACAATTAAAGGTTTAATGTGGAGAATGGCAAATATTTAATAGCGTATAAACAGCGATACAGACATACTAATGTTCCGTTATTTTGTCTTATTACCTGTCGTTTATTAAACTTGTTGATACACGCGGCTCTGTTTTTGCTACGTACTATATCTATGGACTTGCTACTGATTCATACTGATGTTAAAATGAGATCTTTGAATCTTAAAATACCCGTAGTAATTTTCACGCTCACTTCACATAGTTTTAATGAGATAGCTTAATTTACTTCCTTGCTTACAATAGCGAAAGGTACACAATAATTCGATGTGTCATTTTAAAATCATATAAAAAATAATATTTGCATTAATTTTATATTTCTAAGAAATATTTTTCACAGTGTTTATCTATTTTAAGTAAGATAGACGGACACTCAGATTCGATTTTTGACACGTAAGGTGGAAAATCTCGGTGCTGGTTTTTGGGCAGTTTATGCCCTTTTTTTACAATTACGCTTATTTTCGTCGCTATACTATATACGTTATTGCAATATATTTCTTTTAATTTTATAATACCGCATACTTATATATTTTAAGAATTATTAATTATAATGATGAATTTATTTAAATAATTTGAAATTCTTTATGAAAATAGCCAAGCCACCACGCTAACGGCCTCTCAACACGTTTATGAATTGTGAATTTGTAAGATTTTCCGGTAACCGTCAGCTAGCACATCTTGATATTCCATTCTACCAAAGGATAAGAGATGTGGATGTTCAAAACTAGTATACAGTATAATGATAAGACTGATGGCAGAGTTTGAGATGCTTTGGCCCGGGCGTGATCAGGTAAATGTCAGGGCGTTGTGCATTGTGGCTCTCAAAATAAATGCTAACGTTGGAATCTTCAACTAGTAGACAAGGCGTCATTTAAGGCGGTATTTAAAAAAATGTGACCCAATAAATAAGGCATGATTGAGGCACTGAGGTATGTAAGAAAGTTCCTTTCGGCTTTGCTGTTGTGGGGTAATAAGAAACTGACAAAGTCCTGTCGTTTCATCTCTCTCTCTCTCTCTTTATTTAAGAGCTTTGCTCTTATCGGCGGAGTACTCGCCACTCATTTGTTTCATCTCTCTCTCTCTCTCTCCCTTTATTAAATACCCTTGCTCTTGTCGGTGGAGTATTCAACACTCATTTCTCTTCTCCGCCAACACCTTTACCTCCTGATTCGACATAGCCTGTACTTTTTCCTTTATTTGTTCCATATAAGTCCGCCTCGCTGTACCTTTTACTCTATTTCTCTCAATCTTTCCTTCTATAATATTTTTATAAACGGGTCATGTCGTATCAGGTGACCAATCATACTTCCTCTTCGGTTCTCTATGTTATAATGTTCCTTATCTCTTTCACTCTTTCCAAAACTTTAACATTTCAACTTATCCCCTCTGCTCATCTTTCTCCAGCACCACATCTAAAAAGCTTCTTTCTCTATTTTTTTGTGCCATTGTCCACGATTCACTTCCATGTTGTTTGTTTGTCTTGTTAGGAACTTGTTTTAGTATTGCATAATTAGCAATAAACTAACAAAAAACCACAAACAGTTATTCCTTCTCGAAATGGGAAAGCATTTCGTTTACTAACGTCAGTACTACCTACCGTCAGGTTAATACCTATTGCAAGTCCGTATACCGTACAAGTTAGAACGTCCTCTTAGTTTTATAGTCTCTCTAAAATTAAAGAATAAAGGATAGTCTTTGGTTTTTCTTACGTCTAGTCTTTATATAAACTGTGGAAAACTGGTCTTATATGTATGTTATATTAATATTTTGACAGAATTTAAAAAATGTAAGTAACTAAAATGTAATGTATCATCAATAGCCTTTGTCCATCCACAGCTGAACAAAAGCCAGTAATAAGAATACATTTATTTATTCTTAGAGATTTTCCGATAGAAATAAGTATAAGCCTTTACATGTTGTCGATAGTTATCTATTTCGTCGAAATGCGGTCGATTTTCCTTATCCATTAGCGTAAAAAGCAAAATTCCATGTAATTCATATTGACATTGAGGCTATAGAACATAACAATGAGCAGAATAAAACGACAGTCATACTAACGACAAATAAAGCGATTATATTTTTGTTAAACTACATTTTACCGGAGATTGCTCTTTGTACGTTCCTACGTGGGAGTAATCCAGCTTATTTCCATCCAAAAGGTTTTGTTGCGTTCTGAAAAGGGACAGTTTAAAAGGAACCAAGTCCTGGAAATATTATGTAATCTTACATGCAATGATATTTAACTATGTGCTCCCCGCAGCTTCGCCTGCCTTAAGTTAAATTTACATTCGGATTGATGTTTGTGTGTGAGTTATTTTAATAGTCTATATCACGTGATAACGAAGTAGTTTTAAATTAGCTCAGCCTATCAATCCTACTAGTCCTATCCTAATATTAATATTGTAAGCGCGCTTACTAGTTCAATATACATCCACTCTTACAAACATTAGCCTCTTCATAATAGTATTATAGGTAATGAGAAGGGAAATCAAAACGATAAATGGCTTGCCAAATACATGAAAAATTACGTAACTGGGCTTCTAGTCAGCGTGTTGTTGGTCACGTACCTACTACATAGTACATACTTCTAGGTTTATCATTTGATGGCGGAAACAAATCGGTTGATCTAAAGTAGGTCTTATATGTTTAAGTTCCATATCATGTATCATTGTATATGTAATATATTATATACATTTTATTAAACATATGTTATTTTAACAACGAAACAAATCATGCTATTTTGATGATTGAGATATTGTCACGGACTCCGAAAGAATCGGTTTTTCATAGCTTTAGGTCATTGTTTTTAAACTTTTTTACCTGTTATAGTAAATTATTAATTCTTATTCTAAGTCGGCGAGTTGAACGCAATCCTTACGTGTTTTGTAGTGAGTGCCGACGGCCTTGTCTGCTGTGAAAGGTAACTCGGTTACAATTACACATAACGGCTGGCTACGGCGGTTTGTCGACACCTTAACACCACCTTACAACCAATAACTTGACAATATCTTTGTTACGTGTTCATGAGAAATTTTGATAAGATTATAACATGATTAAATAAATTGAGACAAAAGGTTAAATACAATATGATGTGTATGAGTGATGAGAGGTAGTAGTATGAGAGGTAGCCTTCTGCCTTACTTTTACTTTCAATCTTGGTTCGTTATCTGTATTCTACCTGACACGCTTGATGCGTGTTTTTAAATAAGATCTGACTATTCTCTCTCGCGGGTACTCTCCGGTAGATGGCGCGATGTATCTCGCCGCTCTCTTGAACCTGCTGTCGCCGAGGAAATCATTGGCCTATGGAGCCACTCCAATGACCACCCCATATTAATGGGGTGCTCATTGGATTGGATTGGATTATGAATGATAATGAAGAGATGTCCAATAACAGATTATTATTTAGCGATGACGTAAAACCATTTTATAAGTCTAGCACTAAAGCAATGGTGATTACTAATATTACGTAATATATAATTTATGAATTATCACATAGAATATAAAATTGTTGTGGTTTATGTAAAATTCTTCATTAATGTTAGAGGAAATGCTTACCGCGTCCACCACCGTAACAATGCCAAGGTCGGCGCCATTTTGTTTTCCGTTGACAGTTTGTTTTGATACCAAAATGGCGACTGCACGATTCGCTTTGGTGATTCTAAAACGACATTGTGCGTTACTCTTTTTGTTTTTAGAGAAACATTGTTACTTTTTTGTTTCGAGGAACTCATGTTTTGAGCTGATTGTCTGTATGACATAACTATTTAATGGATTGTATGTACAGACCAAGTGAACACCTACGCATGAATAATTTGTCGTTTTTCGAATAATTTTTCGATAACGATCCACAGAGCTAAATATGGAACCTCTTTTGAAGTCTCTTAAAAATCATACAAAAAAAATAAGGATGATTTATTACACTTGAAAATATACCCCTTGAATAAATGAGATTATCTCAATTAAATAGCCGGATCAGTATCAATTGGCCAAATTAAATATTCACTAACGAGAAAAGCTTTGTGAAATTAATTCTTCTCATTTCACTGAACCTTTGCTAAAGCATTATCCCGCGGTCTCGTATGTTCCTATTTCGATATTTTATTTTGGGGATTAATGGGTCACGTGGTATTCTTGCCTTAGCCTATTAATATAATCAAACATCGCCATTCGTTATCAACCGCTGCGTAATCCAAAAAATGTTTTTTTTCTTGGCGGAGGCTAATATGATGGATCAATATACACCTGTTAACGAGACGTGTTCATGATATTTTTTGTGAACAAATATTTTGTGTGCTCGCTCTAATTCGGTAAATAATCGACCAATAGCCGCTGTTAGCACGGCACGATTGTCTGCTTGTACGCTCTTCCCATTACGTTTTTGTACATCTATTAGAGCCATGGTATCAATGTCAATAATAAACATCTGAAGATCGTAAAGAAAAAAATGTACGAGTAAGTACTTATTGAAAATAATTTATCATCATAATCATCAGTCCACAATAATGATATATTAATAATTATAATATCTATGGACGCTTTAACACCACGTCTATCTGGTTCCGTGCTAAGTTTCCGAAGAACTTGTGTTACGGGTACCAAACAACGGAAATATATATATATTCAATACCCACTTTTACATTAATACATATATTTAAATTTTTTGTTATATAATACACAAATTTAATATACATCCATGACCTAGGAACACAGAAAACTTTTGTACCCTGCCGAGATTTGAACCCGCTACCTCCGGCTTGAGCGCCAACGCGCTAACCACTGAGCCACAGAGGTCGTCATTTAATATGGATCATTTAACAAAAAACTGTAATTAGTAAGTTACATGCGTAAAATATTCATTAAAAAAATAACTATCAAAACTTTATAAAACATGACATTCACAAATATCCTTTTAAACGTGGATGGATGAAAATTACAATATAACGACAGTCTTCATACAAGCGCTCTGTCAAAAACGAAGCGCTGACCGATTCGCACAAGTTGACAGTAGAGGTCACAGAGTAATTTGATGTAGAGCTGCAGTTTTCCCGAAAGCGGGAAAAGGTTCGGTCGCTGATTACCATTTAGGATTTAGTAATAATACGTAAATAGCTGTGTGTTGTAAATTATGGGTTATACGGGATTGTTTTTATTTAAAACGAAAAAATAAATAAATAGTAATAGTACGTTAGTTGTAAGTATTTTTTTTTATTTTAATGAAACAGTAATAATGTAAAGTTATACCATTAACGCGGAAGCTTATATTGTCTGGATGTATGTATGTTTGTTACTCTTTCACTGTTGATGATGATGATGATTGATGATGTGTATGATATCGTTAAAGCACACGATAATAGAACATGTACCATACTTGATATATCAGTAGTGACTGTTTTAAAATTAATCTGTTGGGACAAAAAATCGGTAAAAATATTTTCACAATCGACCATCACTGAACATTGAAACAAAACATTTTATTAATTACAACAATACTATGAAATATTGAAAGCTTTCGTTTGAAAAGTAATGTTACACTTCTTTTGTATATTTAATGTGTTGTGACACAATTTATCTGCGAAAATCGTAATTTTTTTTGTGAATCACGTTCGGAGTTTTTTCACGAGTGGCGTTTGGAGCCATTTTTGGCTCCAATCGAGGTGCTTCAAAATGTGCGCGTGGATTATGTTTCTGTAGTGTTTTTATTCAAATATCTATAAAATTCATCAGTTTTATAGTTATTTCAAGCACTGTTTACCGAGGGGTTTTAATGTTTTCATTACAAAATTAAGTGTTGAATATCGTAAAGTGCTAAATACTGTGAAAATCCCAAAAAAATGTCTAAGCTTTAGCGCCTAAAACGACTTATATAGCCATGATGGATAATTTACATCAGACTAACACGAAATTAACATTTGTATGGCTGAGATATTTAAATTGGCAATGTAATGAATATATCATCGCACATACTGATAAATTTGCACTGTCACTTACCGCATTACTGGCTAATTTATACTGTCGTATTTAATTTATTTGTAAACGAATAAATGATTTAGATCCTCCTTGAATTATTTATCTTTGAAATTAATAAAAGTTTATTAAAATAAAATTTACAGCTGTAAGGAATACCGATAGAAGTTTATAGTATTTTAAACTAAAACTAAGTAACGAAGCTTCGAAGTGTTCGTTATGTCGCCATAAAAGAAGCCTTAGACCCTCCCGAAGAAGCAATCTTTAATAAAATTATTTAAAAAAAAAACCAAAAACCGACATCAAAACACTTTAAATTATGTACAAAATCCATTCACAAACAGCGGAGTAATTGTTTGCTTGGATCCTGAGTGGCAAGGGATCCACAGTCTTGGCGTTCATTGAGGGAGGCCTTGCTCATGTTCAGCAGTAGACGCGTAAAGGCTAATGATGACGATGTTAATCTGTGTATTCGCTTTAAGATTATTCCTCTTCTGTCGTAAAATATTTACAATAATTGGAAGTATTTTTTGAAAATTTATCTTAATTATGCATGATAAGAACAAAGTATTTGAATATAAGATTAAAGCAGATAGTACAATTACTTTAATATATATGTAAATTTTGAATACACTCAGTGGAACTATTATGTAAAAATATACATTTTATAATATATTATAATTAATACTCTCATCGCGAGAGCAAAGAAAACCGAAAAAATGAAAGCAAATGATAAGTTTATTGTAAGTTATTAAAGCATTAATTTTATACACATAAATAAATATATGACCTCTGTGCCTTAATGGTTAGCGCGTTGGCAAGCCTGAGTCTCGCTAGGGAACAATAAGTTTTCTGTGTTCCTGGGTCATGGATGTGATTAAAATATATACGTATAATATAAGGGTATTAAATATATTTTCGTTGTCTGGTACCCGTATAGGTCAATATGTGAATAGACTATCGATAGCCAAAAATAAAATGTCTAGTCAAAGTCGTATAAATAGACTTGAACTTTGGGCTACGATCGCCCTTTCGTTCTGCTGTGTATAGGTTCCCTCGACAATATCATATTGATCCTCAGAGGTTCCTTGTGAGGCTCTTCACGAAGTCCTTAATAACTTAGTAGGTAGTTAGGTAGGCAGCCTACATGTAGTATTTGATTAGCATCATACACATATAATACCAATATTTCTGATGTTACCAACAAAGCCTTCTAAAAAAGCAAAGTAAAGTTCCAATCTAACATCAAAAAAGTGGGGAAGGCCCTTTTCCTCGAAATCAGGAGAGGAGGTTATTGGGCGACAGTTCAACGATGCACAGCCCATAGCGGCTCGGTGAACTCCACACATCCATAATAAGGTTACCTCACTGTGTTTTCCTTCATCAGGAAGCGAGCGATGGTCTTGTGTTTAGATGCACTAAGAAATAAAAAAACGCACTTTAATGCACCATAGGAGTCAGAATCGAACTCGAAACTCACTCAAGGGACCGGACCTATACCACTGGACCATCATCGTTCGACATCAACCCCCTAATGTCACAGTAAAATAGCAAGCATTTTAAGTAATAGAAGCCTTTCCTTGCTTTCTTTTAGAAAAGCTGTTTTCCAGGAAAAACAAAAAGTAATGAAGGCAGACATAGCGGGATGTACCAGTACAGAGTTCTAAACTTGACATTTGCTTATTGTTTTCTTAGGTTTACGCGAATTTCACTCATTATAATGAAACAAGTTTTTACGGATTGTATCGAGGTTTATTTGGTTTTTTATGAGCCCGACGTTTCGGATACTTTCCTCGTAGATAGAAACATTGATGTATAGGGTAGTTTCGAATATCTTTGTAACATAAGGACGTCTGACACCTCAGTCCTCCGTGACATTTGCTCCTTACTCCTAAAGACAGTTGCTTAACATCAACAACACAAATCAAAATAGCTTGGATAATATAATTTATGGGCACATTATAATGTATTCTAACACAGATTACACAAAATGATAATCTGTGCCCATTTGTAGGATAGAATCGGTAATGACAGTATATTTAGTACGTCTGATGTGTATGACATCCTAATAAATTATTATCATACTGTAATCAATATTATTTAAATTTATCTTGTAATATCTATATAAAATTTTAGCTACTTCTTATTTACTTTAGTTAAAGCTAGGCAGACTACGTACTCGGTACTTTATGGTACATACCATAAAAATGGCAATATTGGCCAAGTGGTATTTGGTTGTATTTTACGCAGAACTTGCCTAGGCAATTCATTCGTGTATATTTTAATCTGAGACGTAAGATGGCAAGTTGCATCGAATGCCATAAATGGCAGGCTGGGCCTTCCACCGGTAAACTCTTCTTGCTTTATGCTCTTTCCTGCCACATGCTCTTTTACTCAAATTGAATGGCAGAAGCTTTTTTTAAAAGAAGAAGAAAAGGAGTTTGATCTATTCAATTTAGGATTCATGTTTTTGATATTTTTTTGCTAATTTCTAGGAGAGTCATTTTATACCTAACTTATTTTATATAAATAAAAATTAATCCCCAAAATGTGCGTACATACGAACATTACTTCAGAATTATTTAATCAAATTAGACTTTTTTTGTTGTGTTGTTTATCGTCTGGATAAGGTTTAATCGAAAAAAAAAATAACAATGCCTCTATGAGGGAAGAATAACGTTTGGCAGGTTCAGTAGCTAGTAATAAATAACTTTTAGGTAGAAGCTCTACTTAAGTTATTCGATGAGCTCATTCAACTGCCTTGTACTTACTATGCCATAATATAAACGGAATTGAAATATAAGTATTCTGGACACAAAATAAAATAAACATCCAAAAATATATTTTTTTAGAAATATTATTTTGAAGATTAAGGTCGTATTTGTAACAATGGATCACGTCCGGGTTTTGATTATTTCTTAAATATTTTTTCATTGACTTCCGAAGTTAGACATATTCAACTGTATCTTGACTTGTTAATTTTGCCAATCGATCATTTCAAAAGTTTTCGAAGAATTTGATTACAACCGGCTATATTTCAACGAATTTAATATATAGAATTCTCGTGTCACAATAGTCGATCCCATACTCCTCCGAAACGGCTCGATTGATTTTCATAAAATTTAGTGTGCATATCGGGTAGGTCTGAGAATTCGCCAATATCTATTTTTAATCCCTCTAAATTTTGATTTTTTAATATTTACGACAAAACTTTTTGTTTTTATTTTTTATGATACAAGATACAAAAATTCATACCATAATTTTCACAATTCCACCACCAACCCCTATCTCTATTAGTACTTTTAGCACAGCGGAGCCTGGTGGGGCAGCTAGTATCATTATACATACGCAGCAGAGGCTTCTCCCAACCGGCATAGAATTGAACTTACTTAATTGAAATATCCACATGTTTTGTGTGGGCAAAACCACAAAAGTCATGGTTGAAATAGTTTTAAGGTTTAACACTTGGTAATTGTAAACCCTGTTCCTTGGCATTGTTTCTTGTCTCCATTTGATGTGTCCAAAGAGATTTGGTAGTAATGTAATTATAGCGTGAACGCATGGCATTTGGAAATTATGGGGCTTTGATTGTTGAGGAATCTCTTTTTAGTGCTGGGGGAAGGGCGGAGACTTCCACGAGGTTCTTAGTTCATAGGGATTGCCGCAAGAACGCAAAGCTGAGTCTCACATAATCCTACTTAATGTTATAAACGCGAAAGTTTGTAAGTATAGATGTTTGTTACTCTTTCACGTAAAAACTGCAGAATGGATTTTGATGAAAATTTACAATATTGTAGCTTATACATCAGAATAACACATAGGCTTTAATTTATCACCGTACTCCCACGGGAATAGGAAGTACGTGTGTGAAACCGCGGGGCACTGCTAGTTATCAATAAACAAAAAACTTGCTTAAAAATAGATTTTTATTGTGCACATGGTCTAAGTCTGTTCTCTTAGATAAACTAGGTGGTCATGGGTATCTTTTACGATTTAGGAGGTTCTTTAATGTCTAAAATCTTAGCGATTTTCGTATGTGTAGGGTTTTATGGTGCATTATACCAACTCAGTAGGTACTTACAGATCTTAATACATTAACTCTGTTCTCGACTCGTATTTCCACAGGGATTTTATCTTGTACCTTATTAAAACAATGTATACTGCAATAACAGTGTTTGTTTTAATAAATGAACCAATAACATTGAGCTCGCAGTTTCCACGTTACTAACGAGAATTGACTGTAATATACAGTGAGTATGGAGTCTGAGGGGTCGTGTTAGTTTGGTCCCTGCTCGGTCATTGCTCAGGTTACGTAGGGGTTGATCGGACTGAAGCATTTTGTATGTAGATTATATTATTATTATATTAACGAACTACATTTACTTTGATTTTCGTATGTTTTTTTTATATATAAAGTACAGTTACATTTTTATATATAAAGTAGCAAAGCATATAATATGTCCTCGAAATCAGGCGAGGAGGGTATTGGGCCATAGTTTACCGAACTTCACACACCTCTAAAGACTTAATCTCATCAGGCGTGCAGGTTTCATCACAATGTTTTCCTTCACCGATGAGCGAGCGATAGTCTTGTGCTTAGGGTGCACTTAGAAATTTAGAAAAAACGTTTCTAGGCACCACAGGGGGTCAGGATCAAATCCGGACCCTTTCGCTCAAGAGGCCCAGCCCGTTACCTCTGGACCATCGTCGCCAGTTCTTTTATTGTCGGTCAAAAGTGGCTGTGACATACAAACGGACAGACAGACATGATGAATCTACAAGGTTTCCGTTTTTTTGTCATTTGACCTCGGAACCCTAAAGATCAAAAAGTTATGGTACTTTATTACATTATATATCGCGGCGCAGATTTATAAATAAAGACAGATGGAGCATGCCGAATACGCCAGTGAAGCCATCAAAGCGAATACAAATTAAAAAGCGATTACAATCTAGTAGACTAGAGTGACGCTATGTCAAGCTCTTGAGAGCGCTTTTGAATTTGTATTCGCTCTGAAGCGTCAGTCGGTTGTTCGGCATGCTCCATCTGTCTTTATTTATACATCTGTGTATCGAGGCATCAATATTCGCCAAACAAATAGATTGCTCTTGGCGGGATTTGACCCCCGGACCCAGTGGCATCTATTTGCACTCGTGGCACTCAACACTCCACAACACCCAGCGGCGGACAATTGAATACCTTGTACATTGTATTTGAGAAATTGGCAATCGTAAATGAATTTTGAGAGCCAAAACCAATGACTAATAAATATTTGATAAGAAAAGAATCAAACAAAAATAAGTCCGTAAACACTTATCATATTAAAATAGGCAACAAGGGTTGAGTTACCCTTGTTGCCTATTTTAATATGATAAGTGCTTTCATCGTTTGTTACAAGAAATCGATCTTTAATTGTTTTAAATATGGGGTGTATATATTATAAAAATATCCAGTTAGATTTTTTTTGAGTTCTTTTCTTATGTTTACGCGACCATGGTTACTGTAAAGTATCCGTAACGTCGGACATATAAAAACTTAAAAAAACCGCAATAAATTTCGTAAAAGTTGTTTTATTATGATGTTGTTTTTGGGTTTTAATTCATTATCATCATCAATATATTTCCCTCCATTGTATTTGCCGTTATTTGATTGTAGAAAGGTAGGAATGAACTATCCGTTATGATTGACGTGCTGAGGTTAAGGTCAAAGGTTAATAAGGGGGTCGTTAACAAGTTTAGAGAGGGGGTCCGAGACGCCGTCCCGTGCGTCTTACCAACTGCGCTCTACTGCTAAGTAGATTATGTAACTGTATTATATAAATAAAGGTAACCATCATCGACAGTTAAGTAAAAATCTTGGGCTTTAGGTTTTGGTGTAAAATTAAAAATCATACAAAAAACGTCACGAGAAGGTAACTTCTTCGTTAACCCACGTCTTTTCCCTTTTTTAAACTTTACAGGAGGTGACCGACACCATAGTTGCTGTAAAGTACCTACCCCAAATATAGTGCCTGTAAAAGAACCATAAGAGAACTGCGATAAAATTCGTAAAAGTTGTTTCATTATAATGAGTGAAATTTCCTCAAACATTAAGTAAACAATCGATCAATTAAGGTAATAATTAAAACTATCAACGCTCGGCCTTTTGAATAAGAGTTCTGGGTTCGATCCTGACTTCTTGTGATGGCCAGAAATAGGTTTTTTCTATATTTCTAAGTGCACCATTAACACGAGACCATCGTTCGCTCACCGGTGACTGAAAACATCATAATTAAACCTGCATGCTTAATAGAAAGCATTTGAAGGTGTATGAAGCTCTTCTCGCTTCGGTCATAACCCAATATGCCCAATCCTCGCCTTATTTCGAGGAGGTAACTCGTGCCACGCAGTGGGACATATAAATGGGTTGATACTTAACATTTTTAATTTACTTTAATGATATCAAGCTAGTTATTATCTAGTAGAGTACTACTATCTATTAGTTTTTTAAATTACAATATCTTATACAGAAAATAGTAATGTTTGAAACATTTGCCGCGTAAAATACCGAGTGACAGGAATACCTCGTTTTATGACTAAAATACAAAGGCGTAATGCTATTCAGCCAATAATTGCGACCATAAACGAAATAACAAATGAAAGCAGTAAACTCAGATGAGTTGCGAGTGCGTTGCAAGAGGTTGCGACAACCGATCTGCCGCATTCCGAGTGCGACCTTGGAGATGGTAGACCATTGAACGTAACTGGTACCCTGTATTTAAATGTTAATAAATGAAAGTGTACACGAAACATTTTAAGAAAATCTATGAATGCTTTTTTAATGTGCAACATTCATTGGCACGCCTTAGCAGTAAAATCCTCTGAAATGCCGTTACGTTAATAAAAAGCACAAAGTTATTATTTTTCTTGTTGAATATTCGTATATTGTAATACGAGTATTAACGTGATTTTTTTCAAAATGGTTGTCATGAGACTTAATACGGGACGCCCGGCAGATGTGGAAGTTTAAGAAGTGTAAAATACCTGCTAGTAGCAATTAGGTACTAGATACGCCATCAAGTACGCTAACTATCAACACTTGCTATGATTTATTATCATTTCTTAATACACGCCCGCAACACAAATAGCTCCTTAACCTGAAGACATAAGGAAGATAATTCAATATCAGTGCTAACGAAATAATATGATTTACGCCTCTCGCTTAGCCAAATTGTAGTTTATATAAATTTATGGCGACATTTTAAACTCAGAACTTAATGCTATTAATGTATAAAAATTGAATCCAAAAGAGTTTTTCTTCGCGTGGAAGAAAAATCTCGAAGTTTCTATTACGGAGAAGGTAGCAATCAATGAAATCCAATTGGTTCTCTTTGGATTCTAGCGACTGGCCTTTCCATCATTAGAACTTTAAAAGGAGTTGAAGAATTTCATATATTCTTTAGCCGCGTTGAGGAAACAAATAAAAAAAAAACGATTTGATAACAGTCGCGGGAAGCCGCTGGATGCGGAAAGCGCAAGACTGAGTGCTGTGGAGATCCTAGGGTTATGCCCCATGCCCAACATTGGGCGTCGATCGGCTAACATGATGTTCTGAGATCTTCTTGGTAGGGAAAAATCTATCAGGTTCACGACACCGACATGCTGATGTGACATTAATGACGTCATTAGGAAATTAAAAATTATTAGTATTAAAATTTGATATTTCACAATGTCATAATTATATGTACCTACATAATAAGTTATTCCACCAACTCCTTAGAGCAATGCGGGACCTCCTTCCTCCTTACGGTGGCGTAGGCAGACCGCGTTGCTCTAAGACCAACTCTGGCAAATCCTTTATTAAGCTAATTTTAAAGAAGAAGTAATAAATTTTCACTTCTCTCAGCAGTGCGCCGCATATTTTTTCATCAGCTTAGAATATTCTTATGAGAAGTACAAAAAAGATACAAGTCCCGATATCATAAACATGCTCATCACCTATACAATAGCGTTCACATGTGATCTGATAAGACACGAGGGTCCATTATCCCATCAGCTGAGCACTCAGCGGTGTAATCACATCGCGATTTATGTACAACACAGATCACTGAGATTTGATTCAAGTTCACTGTATCGTGTATGTTGTGTGATCTACAGATTGTGTTAATGGAGGACGCTGAATACTTAGTATCACTATTACTATGTTATAACCTACTATGTTATAACCTAATCCACAAAATCTTATCTTATACCTTTAAACGAGCAATTCTTGTATATATATATATATATATAGAATCGGGATCTCGGAAACGGCTCCAACGATTTTCATGAAATTTTGCATACATGTGTTAAAAACGGCGATAAATCAATCTAGCTAGGATACATTTTTAGAAAACTTTTTTTTATCCGTGTTTTGAGGCATCGACAAAATATGATTAGAATACGAACGAAATTTCGTTGTCAAATAATATGTCATGGTAGCTTAGTGGTGAAATTAGGCAGTTAAGTCCGAACGAGCCTGGTTCAAATCTCCAGTCCGATTTTTTCTCCTTTTTTTAAGATCATTTTTTTTTGGAAGAAAAATTTTATCGTATTTTATCACATAGGGTACCGAGCAAATGCTCGGTCAACCAGGTACTATTATTTAAGCAAGTGAAGTAGCAGGGCAGTTTTATTATAATAAAAAAAAAAACAAATATTACAAGAATTGTCATAATATTACTTCTATCTCTACTTCTAGCTAAGACTCAGTCATTTTTTTATAGAGAGATCCGTTCCAAATCACTTACAAGTTCACTACAATCAGTCAATTATAATGAAACAACTTTTACGGATTTTATCGCGGTTTATTTAGTTTTTTACAATCCCGACGTTTCGGACACTTTACAGCGACCATGGTCACGGGAGGACTGAGGTGTCAGATGTCCTACTGTTACAAAGGTTATTCGAAACTACCCTATGATACAACAATATTTTTATTTAGTCCTATCTATGCAAAAGGTGCTAACTGAGTCTTTAGTCTGTGACATATTATTATGCTTGGATTTAGATTTTATTATTTTTATTATGGGATCCCAAGCAGATGGTAGTGGCCAGCCATCTTCTCTATTGAAATTAGGATGTTTTTTAATTTCAATAGCCTCGCGAATCATCCTTGGTTGGAATCGGTGTTCTTTTGCGAGGACCTGTGGTTTATCAAATCTGATATAATGGCGGGCATTATCTAGGCTATGTTCACAGATTGCTGACTTAGTATAGCGACGGTGTTTTAAGTCAGCTATATGTTCTTTAACGCGAGTTTTAATTGATCTTTTAGTTTGACCTATGTAAGAGAGACCACAGTCACAATCAAGCTTATAAACTCCTGCATCTTGTAAGGGTATATGACACTTGACAGATGGTAAGAATTGACCTATCTTTTTTGGCGGCTTGAAATAAGTTTTAATAGAAGCTCGCTTTAGGATGTAGCCAATCTTGTCAGTGACTCCCTTCATAAATGGCAGCACAGCAGGTACTCGCTCGACGGTGGTTGGTTTCACATGTTCACTGCGATGGAGCCGCGGTACCCGAAGCTTGTTGTCCCGCAGTACTTGCTTGACATGTTGAAGCTCGGTCTCCAAGTGCTGCTCATCACAGATCCCTTGTGCTCTCTGAAACAAAGATTTACCCACGGTAGCTAACTGTGTTGGATGGTGGTGTGATTCGCCGTTTAAGTACCTATCAGTATGGGTATGTTTCCTATATACTGTATGGCTTAAGGTATTATTGGGATTACGGATAACTAATACATCTAAGAAGGCCAGAGTATTATTGGCCTCTAATTCCATTGTGAATTGAATTTGACACCTCAGTCCTCCCGTGACCATGGTCGCTGTAAAGTGTCCGAAACGTCGGGATTGTAAAAAACTAAATAAACCGCGATAAAATCCGTAAAAGTTGTTTCATTATAATGAGTGAAATTCGCGTAAACATAAGAAAACAATATACAATCAGTCAAGTTCAAGTATCAGAATAAATATATATTTTTAATTTTTTTCAACTACTTATTAGGGCTTAGGGTGCCTTATGGAGTTCAAGTATAACTAGACGAAATAAAATAAAACAAACCGCTTAGTTTATTGTTCTTGTTAGGGTTGGAAATAATAATCATAAAAATGTTAATTTATAGACTGCGTAGCAATTTGATTTACTTTTTAACGATAACGAACTGAAGTGTTAGCCATAGAATAAACAAAATAATTATTATCATTTAAATTGGTTAGCGTCACAAACGCTACTAAACTAAAATACAAGAAAAAAAAACAAACAGAAGAGAAAAAGATACAGAACTGAATTATAGATATATCGCCTCGAATGTGAAGTAGATCGAAATACAAGTGAAGGCGATCAAAAGAACCGCATCATAACAATGAGATAGTTCCAAACACGAAGCAACAAATGGATGTACTAATGGACCGCGCTATGACTGACTTTGGAACTGGATGAGGCTTGCACTAGAAGATATTTGTCGTTTTGAGTAGTGGATGATATCGAGGTGATGATGTATCGTGAAAATGAGGAGTGTAATGAATACGGGCGGCTGCGCAGGCGCCGGCTCAGGCGACGGTCACGGTGGCTAGAGCGCGTCTGGGTGACAATACCGTTGTTGGAGCCAGACGTCTTTCACGGATATCCTGTCCTTTGATGCTCACTTTTTATACTCTATTTATAATCATCGCTATTAATACTACTCTATAAAAATATTGACAGCCATTTTCTCGCCAATTCTAAATACAGATCTTTTTAATGATCGCCAAAATCGCCAAACTTCCGTCACCACATCCAACCAGATCCCAAACTATTACAAAAGTTACAATAGTTATCACGACATGCATGGCTAAAAGAGAATCTAAGTTAGTCAAAGATAGCAGTGAACGATGAAAATACAGATAAGTACATAAAAAAGATAAAAGAAGACCGTAATACAATGTTACTAGTCTTAAAATTTATTTTGTTGTGGAAATTAGAAGAAATATCTTGAAGCGAAAAAAATGTAATGCGATCCGAAAAGAGAAGACAACATACATGAGCAAATTGTCCCAATTTAGTTTCATAGAAAGTGCTTGATGTTTTGTACACCACAGTACAATGAATTACAATTTTATGATCGATCAACATTCAGCAGCAGTCTCTTCCAACTAACCACCATCTTGGAGACGAAGCTAATTTAAGCTTAAGCTTAGTTAATTTAAGCTGTGAGCAGAGGGTGTTAAATTTAAGATAAATACACTGAATTTATATATTATCTTGTGTGGTGATGTTCTAAGGTGTGAACCCTATTTCTGGTTTTTACTTAGCAAATGTATGAAACTGTTCCGCGATGGTTTCGGCTATTAGAAGCCATTTGGTTAAGAGAGGTGTAACGCACCCTCATAACACGAAACTAAAATAAACAATAATCGCGCGAATCACTTAGGGAAATATGAAAATTAGACTCGCTCTTAGCTTTTAGTGTTAATATTTTTGTCTATTATTTACCATTAGTCCGCTTTTGTTGTGTTCATAAAATGTTTGTTTATTGTCTTATTATTATATTACTACACAATATTATGCATTCTTGATTCCGTGTGTAATAAAACGCCTATCCAGAAAACGTTGTTTTGCCTAATAGGTAAATGGTTTTTAGTTATTTTTGTAATCTTAATATAAAAAAAAAATGAAAAATTCCCTCCTCTAATAAAGTTGCCAACTTCGCCGTAACGATATCTTAAATTTGTTTCCAGTCATATTTAAAAAACTATTAATAATTTTTACTTATTATGGGGGACTTCCCCTATACGTATTTGTCCATGCGTATATAATTTATATCCTTGACAAATTCAATCAAATTCTATTCAGGTGCCTTAAATCGAAAATATAAAAAACCGAATTGTTTTCGCGTTTATAATATCAGTATGAAATGTAAGCTGTTATTATTTATCTATGTCTATTTACCCACACAAAGGCTTCACTGGTGATTTTCGCTCGCCTTCTGTATTTAAAAAATGTTTTTCCATCGCAGCCAATATTTGTAAAGTTGCGAATGAAAATACGATGAAATAATATAATTTTATAAAAAGCCTTGACGCAGGAAGATTGTATCTATTTGATGTTATAAAAAGTAATTTGTATACGGATTGATACAGAGTTAATATAAACAATGGTATTATTAAAGTAAATTAATAAAAAAAATACATTTATACCCAGTTGAATACAATTTGTTATTAAATTATTAAAATGATATAATCATTTTATTTATTTAATTAACGTGTATTTAAGAAATAATATTTGATATTTAGAAAATATACGTACTCTCCGGCACAACAAGGATAACTCACATACTTACATCTCAATCGTCGAGTAAAGCAGAAAATAAAAGGGATTAAAAATTCACGAATCGAAGTAACTCACGAAATTTTATGTGACGATCAACGTACATAATATTATTACATCACTTTGGTTACATTCACGTCATTTGCATTTTTTCAAAAGTTTTTCATAATTTGGCTAACGTTCCAAATACAAAATGTGACAATACATTATGACACATAATTTTATCTTACAATAATAATATTATGTTTTAACTTTTAATTGGGGTTTTAATAAGATAATAATTAGTATGGTAAATCTAAAGTAGTGTTCTGTCTGAAACACAGGCAAGTTCATAGAGTACAAGCAAAAAGCAATCTACTGGATAGTAGTAACAAGCAAAGCAAAAAAAGTGCAGAAGATCGTGCGGCATAGCGCATCCCTGCTACTGGTATTTTTAAACGACTTCAAAAAAGGAGGCGTTTCTCAATAGGGATGTTGACACATGTTACAAATTCATGTAAAGTTATGTTTTACATATTAAATACAGTATTTGAAAACCTAAAATAACATTTAAAAAGTCTACTTATTTGTCTTAAAATTTAGAAAATTAATAGTTTTTTTATTATTTAATTAATTGTGAAAATTAAATTAATTAATTAATTGTGACTGCAAACGCGTATAAGGCGATGACGTCACTGAACATTGAGTTAAGTACAAACTGTCATAACTCACCTAACATAGCGCGAGCTCTGAATGCGGTGTGTGACGTAATGACGCTTGGAGCGTTTTAACGGCAATTTTAAAAACTATTTTTCTTTATTTAATTTTTTGTTAAAATTGGACATATTTCTTTACAAAAATCTTTTTTTCGTGTTTGTCTATAGTATATCTATCAAATAAAATCAATTAAAAAAATTAGTCAACATCCCTATTCGTATTATGCGTATATTATGCGTTTTGACTTAAACTTAAAGAGCTTCGCGAAGTGAATTACAACCTTACCGTCCGCAGTCAATCGTGGAACGAAGTACAAATATGGAAAGAACTCGTGTTGGAACTTTAACGAAGTTTTACTCATGGGCTTATGAAGATTTTACATGTCTGACGTTTAAAATACATACTTTACACTTTACAAAAACCTATAGCCCCCTTACGCACGAGCGTTTAAAAACGTCGGCTTGAGTTGCGAGTATGGCATGCTAAATTCGATTTAACGTCAAATACTCAACGTCGAAAATCCAACCGTGCTCGATATAAAAGCGTTGCGTTTTAAAATCGTGTGAATAGATGGGTTTCATATGTCTCATTCAAACGGTTTTTTTACCGCTCGGTAAAAAAGCGCTAGTGCGAACGGGGCCTTATGGATACTTCTCTCTCTCTATTTAAGAGCTTTGCTCTTGTCGGTGGAGTATTCGCCACTCATTCCTCCTCTCCGCCAATACCTTCACCTCCCGATACGACATAACCTGTACCTTCTCCTTTATTTGTTGCATATAACTCCTTCTCGGTCTACCTCCTCCTCTTTTTCCCTCTATGATATTTTTTATAAACAAGTCAAGTCGTATCAGGTGACCAATCAGATTTCCTCTTCGGTTCTCAACAGTTTTAATAATATTTCTTTCCTCTATGGATTATGGATACTTAATGAACCGAAATATTTACATTATAATGAGTGAAATTCTAGTGTCATATTTTAAGTCAATTGTAGAATTGGGCCTGTTTCACAATCTCCAGATAAGTTTCCAATAGGCTATTGGCAACATATTTGACAGATACTTGACAGATACTACATTACTCTATCTGTCAAATATGTTGCCGATAGCCTATTGGGAACTTATCTGGAGATTGTGAAACAGGCCCTTAGGATCTAGGATCTAGTTTGATCAGCGTTTATAGAGCAGGTTGAACGATCTAGTAACCCAGATGTCGCTTGCGTTGACATCAATCCCGCTCGGTCGGACGAGTATCAGCAGCGCGGTTAGCCGCTACAACATTGTGTAACCATTATCAGATTATTATGAACTGAGTTTACCACAAGTACATGTAGCATGGTGGACTATAACCGTTATTTTCAGTATTTTAACTATTTGAAATGGTGTGTTTATCGTGGATTTCATTTTCATATCAGCGTTGTCTACGTTCGTTCTTCTGAAAGAAATATACCTTTGAGTTCTATGTAAAATGCAAAATCGTAAATCTAAACAACGAGCTAAAATTAATTACCTTTTATTCTAATGTTTATATTGGTAAATATAACGGATGATACGAGTAGATAGATAATGTACTAGAATTTTAAGTTTTATTTTGTGTGTGATATCTACAATTTTTTTTCTTTATTTCAGGTACGCATTTATTACAAAGAAGTTTGTAAGTACAAATATTATTATTAAGTAGGTTTAACTAAATTATATGATAACTATAAGTAAGCTTTAGTTAAGAAATAATGTGTGATTGATAAATTAAATTATTATTGTTACTAAAAAAAAATACTAATTGAATTCAGTCAAAATTTTATTTGACTAAATGGTTACTAACGGCTTTCAGGAGGCGAAAGTCGATACAATTGATATTCAATGAAAAAATATTTAGGGCGGGCGGATCCCATAAGATTGGTGTCACATCCCACGCGCTCGCTTTAGGCAGACGGGGTAACGAGAGATTGAGGTCGCCACCCACGCATGCTTTGGGCGGGCGGGTGAAATGTATACGACACTTTTGAACGAAAATTGAAAAGATGACATTTTCTGAATTCGCCTAGAGAATGGGATAAAAATGATTCATTTGGTAAATGATTTGTAGCAGTCGATTTGATATGTATTCTGTTATTAAAATAGTCACATTTAAAGGCTTCTCGGGCTGATAACTGCAGAATTCCTCTACCGTTATATCATAATTCCAAATTTCACCCACACCATCTCTATGTCCAGAAATCCACAACTGGACTATTTCTGCCAGAAGATAGCGACGGTATTTCCGAACCGATACGACTTTGGGACCTTTAAGATACCGTACCTATAAGAGACTATATATCTATTTCTCTGATCGCTTATCACCCGGTAAACCGATTGCCCGTTATCACTCTTCGACTAATTAAAGAGTTTCGAATGATATCCATTCCATGGCTTTCGCACCTGCGCTTGCGCATTTGAGTCGTTTTTACTTAATTGCAGACAAATAAAATAGTCATTAAAAAAAGCTAAAATTTTATAAGAAAGTACTAAGTATTGTAATTAAATAATTAAAACATTTTTTTGGATTAAAAACTTTAGCCGCATTAAGCACTTTTTGGTAGGTGAAAATCTTTTAGGTTCGCATCACCGACATGTGACATTATAATGTCAATTTGAAAATAAAATAAATATTTTTTTATTAAATTTTGTAATGTTTATAATGTTCTAAGTTAAAAAAATCACCTCTTTTGACATCCTTAAGGCCCCGTTCGCTCGAGCGCTTTATAAGCGTCGCGTTAAAACTCGCCGTCGGCTCGTGTTGCGAGCTCCGCATGCTAAATTCGATTTAACGTCCAACGTATTAATTTTTAAAATCCAACAATGCTCAACAAAAAAGCGCCGCGCTTTAAAAACGCGTCAAGGTCGGGTTTTAAAGCGACGCTGCTTAAACTCTCGTGTGAGCCAGGGCTAAGTAAGACTGCCATATATTGTTTTTCGTAAAACTTATACTTAAACCCAACGCAATACCAAAAGATATGATCCACAGATGGTGTGTCTATGAAGTGGTATGAGAAATGAGGCATTGTTTTAATGATACGTAGTGCAGTTACGTAAATTATTTGCGGGGCTTCTGTAAATCAGAAGGCTTCGACGTCACGGCGGGAAATCTTGTTTGTGGTGAGTAGCAATGTCTTGGCGGGTTCTTTTGTGTCTTAGTAACGGTGGTTTCAAACATTACTAATATTATAAAGTGTGTTTGTTTGAAGGCATTTGTATATCAGATTGATAGTCAAACCCTTAGACCGTAACTAACCCTATAACTAAAAGATAAATAGATCCTAAAGATAGTATATAATGAAGTAACTGAAATCACATGTTTTATTCCATGGAAATCATAAATCTAAAAGTTGACGATAACACGTAGTTATTTATCCATATTGAACTTATCCTGCATTTACACTGGATGGCCTTTAAATATGACACATTTTTAAACATAATATAGGTATAATAAAATAATATGTATACATATATAAATAATTATATTCTGAATAATTATTTCATGGGCGAAATCCGCGCGGGACCGTTTTGAATACATAAAGCCTTCCACGCGGTCCTCGGAGGATGAGCAACTTAAGTTCACTTAAATACATTTACATAACCAAATTACTTTTTGTTCAGCAATAAATCATTTGTACGAAAAAGGTTTGAGACTTAATTGTGAGAAATGCGTAGGCTGTGCGATGTGCCGGGGAGTGTAATTCATTTTGCCTCTGTTTCTGTCGTGAAATCGTTATGATATTATCTTGTGATCAAGGTCAGATTGGTCAGCGTCAGAGTGGTCAGCGTCAGAGTGGTCAACGTCGCCCATGACATCTTCGGCATCTTCAGAAAATTGAGATATAAGATGTTAACTCTACGTACTAGTACACTTTAAATGCTCCTCTCATATCGAAACACTAGCTGTTACCCGCTGCTTCGCACGCTTTACATTTACAGCCGTTATATTAATGATGATCTGAATGAATATGATGAATTATATATTATATATTATAATAATATGATGATATAATTATATTATAATATGATGATCTGAATGAATATGAATATCAGCTATTTGTCAGTGAAGTTTCGTCAAAATTGGTACAGGCGTTTCAGAGATTAGCCGGACCAAACAGGCAGGTAAAATTGTTATTTTCGTGTACGTACCGTGTCCCATAATATGCATTATGTAAAAAGTGGATATTTAATAGTACCAACAAATTTTACTCAAATTTTTAGATTTGTATAGATTTTTCTATCTTAGAAATTTTTGTAAAAGGTAGTGTAGAGGTAGAAATTGGGCTGGCACAAGCGGGATGATACCCCCTCGCTCACATGAAATCGTATGCTATTAAAAAAACTAAATGCCGTCATTTTTGTATATTATAATCTATCTGTAGATCAGTTCAAATTCGTTTTCGACTTACTGAATGCCAAAAGGTCACTAGCAAATTCGAAAAATAATAATCACCAAACCGCACAAAACTTTGGTAAATAACTTTCTTCAATTTTCCAAATGTAAATACAACTGTGTTAACAGACAACTGCGTATTACCACAGTGTAGGTATTACCGTCTGAGGCTGTTTCAAGGTTATTATATTATTTGTTTATTTTCATAGTTACAGAGAGGCACGTTTTAACACGTACTCGTAGATCCACTTGAAAAACGTACAAAGAATGTGTATTTTCTTAACCTAATTTACACCCGAAGAGGATTTTCATAAACGACAAAACACATATTTAAGTCAAAAATATCAGATTCCTCGAAAAGATATACACAAGAAGCGACGATAAAATCCAAAAAATAATGTTAAAAAGTAAAAAAAAAGTAAAGTATCGACCCTTTATGTCCCTACTGGGCACGGGTCTCTTCCTCGAAATTAGGCGAGGAAAGCATCGGGCCATAATTCACCGATACGCTGGCTTAATGCGGGTTGGTGAACTTCACATACCTTCAAAGACTTTCAATCTCATCAGGCATGCAGGTTTCCTCACGATGTTTTCCTTCACCGGTACGCGAGCGATGGTCTCCTGTTTGGGGTGTACCTAGAAATTTAGAAAAAAGGGATCGAGCCCGGAACCTCTCGGATAAGAGATCGAGTCCACCCACCACTGGACCATCGTCGCTCAAAATGGTGTTTAATTGTAATAAATTATATTTGCTTGAATACGAGAAAAAAACCTAATTATTGTCGATCTATTTTTATCTATCATTTAAAAACCACACATGCGTTGTTTTATGGCTCTTATCACTTTTGACAGTAACCTTTATTTAGTCTAGTTTATTTTTATGTTATGATACGCTAGAACTTTATATGGCTCGATGGAAGAGATATTAGGAATGCTAACACAGACCTGGAGATCTGAGTGGAGACTGGGCGACGTAGAGACGCCCTCACCTCTCCTGATAACAACTAATATCATAAATATTGACTCGGGTAAACGTGACCACTTCATATTTAAACGAGTTTTTTTGTATTAGTGCGTTGGTCACACTCGGCAGAATGGATGGCCGATACGCCAATGAGGTATGGAAACTGTTGGTCCCTATCGTGGTTAGACGAAGACCAGTCAGAATGAAGAGTTTTCAAAGTTTATTTATCGAACATAATATCTGTACACGTAAAGTTTCGCATAATAAAATTAATATGTGGAACACTGACTTTTATTTGACCCACAATTTAGTCTAGCCTTCCTGAACTGGGTCAACTGCTCCCCGCCCCCAACGCGGGGTTAGTTGCCGATGTGTACGGTCATTAGCACTAGATACTGTGTATTTTATACGCTTTTACGCTTTTTGTAATTACTTGGTGTTACTTTTTATGAATATGTCGTTTATAAGTAAAAGTCTAATCAGAAATAAAAAGTAATAAAGAGCCTGGAAAACCTCCACCAGAGAACTAAAGTTACCGATATCACGCAAAGAATAAACACGTTGAAGTGGCAATGGGCTGTTTACGCACTCAGAAGAACGGATGGCCGATGGGCCATTAAGGTTCAAGAGTGGAGGCCGCGTTTAGGGAGACGAAGTGTTGGTCGGCCATTAACCAGATGGGAAGACGATATCCGTGCAGTGGCAGGTCCACCTTGGATGCGAGTAGCAAGGGATCGGTCGTCTTGGCGTTCATTGAGGGAGGCCTATGTTCAGCAGTGGACGGATAGGTTCTAATGACGATAATGACTTGTTAATACCGAACATATTCGCCATCTTAACTCATACGTAATTACTGTGAGAGGACATTACAATAATGTGTTAAGCGTCAGGTCAGAGGTGATTGTTTCGAGTGGGCAGCCGTGACGTATGGAGCCAGGAGAGCCGACGCCGGCGAGTGCTCGGATGGTAATTACTGGTTGTTCGTGACGCACTTTAGAGCTAGTATCCAAGTAGTGACGCACTCGCTATCGAAGTGGTGACGTAGTTCGGGGCTATCGAAGTCGTGTTATAATCCTGTATTATGCAAGTTAGATGGGACGACGATCTCTGTGGCAGGTCAGATGCAAGCCTTTTGGTTGGGAATAATATTATACGATCTGCTTATGAAGTCATTTTGAAATTTAAATTTTTGAAGTCAAAACTTCTTTTGGCGCATTGTTACTTTACAAGCTGTATGTGAAGAAAGTCACTCAAAGTCAAGTTACTATGTATGCGTATGCGGGCTTATTGCCACTTGTAGGCTGCGGTTAAGAGGCTTTTATGACATAAGGTAGTAACGGAGCAGTCAGAGGCTTATGGTCGCTACGGCGCCCTTAGACATCCACGATCAGAGGTAATGCAGACGCGTTGCCCTCCTCTCACAAACGCTTGAGCGAGAGGTTCCTTCCCGCTCGTGCCGGCCCAATTCATCTGCGAAAGCATGGCAGTCGGCCTCTTACAGACTCGTTAAAAGTGTATACGTTTGAATCATCTGTTGATTGATGATAATATATGATACGGCTAGTGACAGACTCACGGGTTCATATCCCTACAATTGTAATATCTCTTTATTATCTGTTGCCCGCAGCTTCGCCTGCGTTAACTACGCGATCTTAACGGGATGATAATATAAAGCCTATATAGCCTTCATCGATAAATAGGCTATCTAACACTGAAATAATCATTCAAACCTGAGTCCTGACCAAAAGTTTTTAAGAGAAAAAAACTCTTATGTTTTATATCTTATAGTAATTGTAACACTGCGGCCACGGCGCGGCGCTCCAGCGCGGCCTCTTTATAATAATAGTATAGATGATATTATGGCCTTTTATTGTCGTTTATTCACGAACTTGACACCAGTTTCACCAATGGCAGTACTACCAGGTCGGACCCGGTAATGTTTTGTTACGTTAAGCAACAGTTGGGTTTTCTTTAGGCTCACTTAATTGAATAAAAAAAAACCGATGCGCATTAACGAACGGCAATAAAGGGAAACGTGTTTTATACGCCTCATTATTTTAGGAATAAAGTTATTTTATTAGTCGTAAGTGTGGTGAGTTTATGAGCATATTAGGCCGGTATGAGCTTACAATGTCACGGCAAAATAAAGTGCGGGTGTGAACGTAAACCGACTATAAACGTAGTTAGTGTATAGTCAGGCCGGCGTCCACCTGAAATACCCTTGTAGCTTAAAATTTACTGAAAAAATTATGTATTTACTCTAAAAGTCACCAAAATTAAATAATTTGTATGAATTATACACACACACACACACACACACACACACACACACACACACACACACACACACACACACACACACACACACACACACACACACACACACACACTACATATCCGAGGTGCTTACAAGACCGTCCGTCGATACAATTACTCTATCAAACTTGGAGTCCGTAAATATACTCTTTTTTCAACTACCTATTTGTTCCCTATTATTTCTATTTTTATAAATTTACTCCTAAATCTTTAGAAGGACACAACATTATTTGCGTAAAAATATATGTAGTGCGAAGTGGCGATTATTTGTCAGTAAATAGAAAGGGTGAGGCTGAGCAGGCGTCCCGGCGGCGGGCTTCATTACGGGACCAATTACCGCCCACAGCCTCCGTGTACAGTCACCAACGAAAGTATAACAAATTATATTTTTATGTTAAGCGCTGTCGTCTGCATGGTAACCGCTATCCTGCTGCTTCATTCGAACAGCATTGCTGAGTTTCCCAGAGAAAAATAGAATAGGACAGACAGTGTAATTATTGGAACATTTTATGTCTCAGGACAAGTGATACAAGAAGTTGTCTAGGCTAGATCCAGGTTGATTCATGTTCATGACTGATATATTTTCATTAATGGGCTCAACAGTTTGCCAACCCAACCGACATAAAAAGTGGTAGGCGTTAGAGGAGCTACGCGGTGAGCCCATGATCAATATTTTAGTTTACTCATTCAGTAATCATTGTCATTTTTTTTTAATACTTACCACTAGACTCTAGATTTATTTAAGCAGATTATTTCATATTATATATCCAACGATACAAGAGCACTTAAGACAAGGATATATATCTCATTTATACAACCTGATTTGTAAGCGCGTAAGGTAACGTTTAGAGTTCTCCAGGTTTTGTGAGGTAATCTCTGGATTTACTAAGCCGATTTTGAAAATAATTTTAACAATTAGAAAGCGCACTATTGTGTATTTTTGCGTTGCAGAAGACAACACGTAGTACAGTGTGGATGGACTTCAAAACCTGCTATAAGAATAGAACTAGCTTAAATATTGTGTACGCTAAGCTTTTGTAGTGCTGTTCGTTACTGAGCGACGATCGCAATTGTCCAGTGTGGACACGGCCTCTTGTGCAAGAGTGCACGATATCGATCCTGACCGCACGTAGTGTCTTGAATTGTTTTTTTTAAATTTCTAAGTGCACCATAAACACGAGACCATCGCTTATCTGTGAAGGGAGACATCGTGAGGAAACCTGCATGCCTGGTGAGATTAAAAAGTCTTTGAAGGTGTGTCGAGTTCATCAACCCCCTTTGGGCTAGCACATATATGAATTATAAACTATGGCCTATTACTCTCTTCGTTTGATTTCGAGGAAGGGTCCTCTATGAATTGTTTCTTTACTTTTTTTGGTAGTTGCTAGTGCTGAGAAATATACCAGTCGCAGTGTACATAAACAACGTGTTGTCAACCCGATGTTTATGATTTAGCGACAGCTTTCGGTTATTAAATTATTCATTTATATGTAACTTATTGGAATCACCAATAATTACGCGCAATACCTCTTGACTACGAAATGTCTTTCGTAAAAGTGGATTGAAATTTGCCAATGTTTATTTGCAAGTAAATGATTGAACGAATTACTACGTTTTACATTCTGATCTCGAAATTAGAACAGAGTCTAGTGAGTTGTTTTGATTTTCTGCATACCTAACCACTCAAGATCGCTTGCTCTCCAATGTACCAAAACATAGCAAGGAAATCTAAATATCTACTAAAAGGAGTCTTTCAGCGCGTAAAGATCACTATGGACCCTATACCTACTACCTACCTAAATAGCTCCTACTCCACCCACATACTCCATTTATGAGTCTCCAATTGACGGATCGAACTAGCCATAGATTTATCTTTTTTATGTCAGCTGGTTTGCGCACGGGAAGATGTGTCACGTTACATGTGGCCATTATCACCCATTATTATAAGCAAGTAAAACTGAGCCCAGCCCAGGCAACTTATTTACGCGCCTACCCCGAGATACAAGACAGTGAGTCCCACCGCCGTCCTGTTTTTTCTGAAACACAACAAAATTGTTTTACGGAGGAAATATACAAGATGGTAGATGCATAGTGCCCATGAAGACGAGAGAGATGGGAGCGCATGCAAGCACATCTATCTACTCAGACTCTGATTCGAAATAGCGCGCCTAAGAGTTCTAATGCATAGTACGTTACGTATAACTTTTTTCTTATTTTCGATAATCGACACTATTCCCGTGACCATGGCTGCTGTAAAGTATCCGAAACGTCAGGCTCATAAAAAAAAGACGGGTTGCACTCCGGGAGTGCCGGCAGAATTGAAAACTTATAAAAGGTAAAAAAAATACAATTTATACGCAAGAAATCAATCATGGTAAAAAGGTATAATGAAGAAAATTTTCAAAATTTTATTTTCTAATTCTTTTCAATTTTTTTGTCATACTTTGAAAAAAAATCGATTTACAATCTTACAATCGATTATAAAATATCGACAATCGAAAGAAAACAATCGATTGTTCGATTAATCGATTTTGATGTTACAAGACTACTCTCCAACCGTCTTACGAATTTTCGGTCAGCCCACGTGTCCTGACGCGAGTTTCACAGTTTTTACCCATCCCACAAAAGTGCTCAATGCCGCTAAAGAAGTTTTCACTTCAAAACTAAATAAACCGCGATAAAATCCGTAAATTTGTTTCATTATAATGAGTGCAATTCGCGCAAACATAAGAAAACAATATTCGATAATCGACTTCGGAAGTTGCCTATTAGCTACATATTTATTATTCCTATAACCACCATCGCTTGTTAACAAGTCACATGTATCGCAAAAAATATATCTAAGATAATTTTTTTACTCCATCACATTTCAGGAAACGTTATGTTAATTGTTTTGAGAAAAAATATTCATTAATCTGCCTTAGCGGTATCGTCTTTTAATTATAATTAGCAAAAAAGATGTTTTTGCTTGATATAACATTAATGGAGGCCGCGCTTAACGAATGCCTAGTAAGTGAAGCTAGTAGTGGATTATATCCTTACAAATCATACCAATATTATAAAATTATGTTGTATATTACGTATCAAAAAACAACCCGTTTTTGAACATTCAACTGGTCTATTATCAGTGAAGTTGGACGAAATTTGCTTGAGCCATTTGGATGAGTATTTGTTTTGGGAGTTTTTTGGAAATAAAGGCTGGGATAAGCGGTGTTGTTTATATTTTCCTAATTTCATCAATGAAAATTGATGCAAGCAATTTATCCACTGACAAATAAGTTAATCTCAAACCTATATCGTTTGAATACGTCACTATTTGCATTGCCGAGTTTTACCTTTTCAAAGGTATACAGAATTTTAAAATACGTTTAGTATTTTATTCACAGAGCATTTCAAAGGAAGTTGGACGTTATCGCGCTGCTGATATACCTATGCTACGCTTGCTGTTACCAACAATAGAATTATATTTGAAAATGTATATTCTCAGCCTTTGTGTAAAGAACAGATGAAACCTAAGTCAAATTATTTCAATTGTAATTTTGTCAGTTCCAGTCTTGTTATTTTAGGATTATTGGCTTAAGAGTACTTTAGACGAGCAAACTGACAGACGAGCTAACAATTGCCTGTTAGGGAATTGGCAGCCAGAAACTCATATCAAAGAATCAAAACCAATTCATTTTTTATTCAAAGCAGTAGAACAAAGTATCTTTTTGAATATCAATTGAATCTACCGGCTCCGAGGCTAAGTCTACTGAGAAGAACCGACGAAACAAATATTTTTTAGCAAATTTTACGTGTTATTCTGAAGTTCCTGTGTATTACCTTTAATATTTTTCATAGGCAATTTAATAACATTTGCGTTTATAAATGGATGGGTTTGAACATTTTCTGTGATTTTCTGTTTGAATTTCTTCTGTGTCTATTACGTATATTTCCTTTTTTTATAGCATAGGAGGCCAAACGAACAGTCGAAGCCTTGCGACTATCGACACCCATTAACATCTACGACTCCTATGAACATCACTTTTATTCCCTATTCCCGTGGGAGAACGTTCATTAGTTTTTTACGTGAAAGAGTAACAAAAATCCGTCCATCCATCCATACTTACAAACATTCGCATTTATAATACCTATGGATGAGATGATAGATCTTAGTAGCTATATTACTATATATTATTCTTTCTTTTAAAAGAAAACGAGAAAGGCAAAGAAGCTGGGGCTTTCTAGTGTGAGCTCGTATAGAATATAGATTTCTTCAACCGGGAAGAAGGGAAGGTGATAATAAAATGAGTTTTCCGACTATATTGCTTTGAATTCAGTGCCGACTTTTAGAATAATGTAGATTGTAGGCAGTAAAGGTATTTTATTTGTTTATTGGAATGTAGCTACATTTAAGAACCTTTCAGCAGCCATTACTGTTGTCACACATAAAAATACCGCGGTGTTAATATCTGTTATTAATGGACTAATAGGTCTTTATAGTCTATTAGTACTTACGACTTTATTACTAGAACTGTGGCTATGAAGTCACTTAGTTACTAACCAATAACACGATTGAACTTAAGTAATGAATGAGCGACGATGGTCCAGTGGGTTTTGGGTCGGCCTCTCGAGCGGGAGGGTCCGGATTCGGTTCTGAACCCCAGTGGTGCCTTGTTTTTAGAAATTTCTCGATGCAGATTATTATTGGTCAGCGTCCCGCGGTTTCACCCGCGTACTTCATATTCCCGTGGGAGTACGGTGATAAATTATAGCCCATGTGTTATTCTGATGTATAAGCTATGTCATTGTAAAGTTTCATAATAATCCATTCAGTAGTTTTTATTTGAAAGAGTAACAAACATCCATACTACAAACTTTCACGTTTATAGTATATTAGTAGGATAAAGTAGGATGGTAGGATGTATACAACAATGTCCAAATATGTGACGACTTGCTGTAAAATAATCCGAAATATCGGATATGTTATAACTAGTTTTTTTTTCGTTTTTCGAAAGGTCTAGGTCTACTTTTAGGTCTGATGGCCTTTAAGCTCAATCGGTAGGTAGGTGAGCAGATGGCTCATCTAGTAAGGTAATAACTAGTGTTCAATGAACTAAGTATTAAAATCTATTCTAATATGAACTATCAATTCTAATATTACATTTTATAATAGCGTCGGTTATGTTCCGAACATTATTTTACAACTGGTAAAATATTTGAGCATAATTAATAAGTTAAATGAGAAAACCTACCGCTTTTCACAAGTTAAATGAAATCGGGTATACCGAATTATATTTTAGCTCGGTACGCCTTTGTCGCACACGGGTTGGCTAATATTGAATAATTTTATAAAAGCAAAAGCTTTGTGGTAGTAGATTGAGCGGTGGTACACTTTTGGACAGCTAGACTTACTTTTGGATCACTCGAATGATAATAATTGGCCATTAGCTTAGATTAATTTTAAATATAACATTGTTATGAAAACCACGCCTCGAAACTTATTTCGCTAAAATAATTATATTCTAGACAATCTATATCTATTACTAATATTATAAAGAGGAAAGATTTGTACTATTTTTGTATGTTTGTAATGAATAGGCTCAAAAAGTACTGGACCGATTTCCAAAATTCTTTCACCATTCGGAAGCTACATTATCCACGAGTAACATAGGCTAAATTTTATTCTGATAAAAATAGGGTAAGATATTTTGGTTTTTCGGACACAAGGTGTAAAAAATGTTATTTCGCGTACTAAGATCCCGTTATAAACCTTAGTTAATGCAGGCGAAGCTGCGGGCAACAGCTAGTATCTTATATAAGCACTTAAATCTTTTAAGTTGTGCCAATGTTTGTATGAATTCATGTACGTTTTTAATGGATCACTAATTATTGTTCTCTGCAGCTAGATATTTTGCTTTGTTTATATAATATTAGCTACTGGGTATCACATGCCTCTGATAACTATGTGTGGATTCTGGTCTCGTCTTTGACCGTGGACCTCTTAACAAGCGCCACATAACCTTAGCCTTAATTTAATCACTACACAAATATTTTATTGTATCCAATAAACATGTTAATATAAAACTAGCTCTTATGTACATGTCAATAAGTGTCACTCAGCGCGAATGTTTTGCGCGGGCATAAAAATAACTCGACATCATGATGGACTACAGTAATGGCGTTATAAATGATTTTATTGGCTACTAGCTGTGTCCCGCAGTTTCGGCTGCGTCATGTTTTTTATTCGTATTATGAATATTTTTATAGTCCACGTTACATGGAGCTGGTAAGCCTTAATTGGTGTATGTTTGTTATTACAATTAATGTTTTTGATGATCAGGACACAACATTTAAATCTTATAGTTATTAAGTTGTTTATAACATGGGTATAAACTAGCAATCACTTAATTTATACCCATGTTATAAATACTTTTCACATGTTACATAATTGTAAATTAAAATTAGTCGTACCTTAGCCTACTATGGATGAAGATAGAAACGAAGACGTCAGAGAACTAATGTTACCGATATCACGCGAAAAATAAGCACGTTGAAGCGGCAATGAGCTCGTCCCAACCTCAGGAGAAGTTAAATATAGGAGTGATTAATATTTTTTGACGTGACGTCTTATAATTCGATGGAGCCGGCTGCACGCACGAAAAAACATGACTCATGCGGCGTTAATTTGCTCTGAGGCGTTCCATTTAAAGCTTGAAGTGCAAGCGAGAGCGTGGAATGAGCGACAAAGAGGCACAATCGTTCCATCGGTATTATCTTATAACGTTGTCACGTTCAACTCTATCGTCAGTAAACAGACTTTTTTAATACTTTTAAGATTTTAATTTTCTTAACAAGATTAACTGTTACGACCTTATTGCCTGCATGTACTTTTGTTACAAGATTTTTCTTTGCTTCTTTCAAACCTTTTAGTATTAGTCATCAGATTAAAGTATTATACCTTTGGATTTCAAAATATATTTGACCCATATTCTATATTATAGGTTATGTAATTCAGGTTTGATGGATGATGAGAATTAGGATGAAATGGGTTCTGTGTCTTCTAAACAATGTTTTCAAGGGGATTACTCAGATACTATTAATGTATTTTTTATTCCAAGAATGTTGGGAGCATTTTGACTTAATACTGCTTGCTGTTAGAACTACAAAAGCTGTTGATACTTTTAAGGCTAGAATTTCTTTATTTCTATTTCATTTATTATGTTAAGCCTTGGCGACACCCGTCTTACTAAATACCAAAACAATGTCCCTGTACAATCTCCTATAGGCTAAAATCATTTTCAGCTAAATGATCTTTACTCTATACACTGAGTATTATTTCATATTATGGTTTAAGTCTTTTGTATAGTTTATCAAAACGATTAAAGGAGTCGAAGTTATGAAACTAACGCGCCACTTGTCAACAAAATCATCATAATCAGCCCAATGCTGTGAGAAAAGCTTCGAAAAACACCTTAATAGATGATAGTGACGCTGACAGACAGCGGAAAAAAATATAATGTGTGGATTTGTTTAAAAAATTAAAAATGTAATCAGCATTAATTTATTTTAGACTTTAGCGAAAGAGTAAAAAAAAAAGTTCGCTTTTAAAACTTCTATAGTTACATAAATTCTTTCGTATATTCTTCTTTAGTTCTAATTTTCCATCTCAAACCGGTGATCCCGCGTCTCCCATATTAATCCAGGATCGGATGTACGGAGATCTCTGTCTCCTATAACTAATGTGTAAAATTCAATATTTCGTATGGAAAAATACTAAACTATTGAGAGAAGTTAAACAACAATCTGTAGTAACCTGTTAAGTTAAGATTCACCGCGAGCGCCGGGGCGGGCGGCGAAGGGCGGGCAGTGGTCTGTGCAGGGCGGGCGAGGATGGAAAGTTTTAATTGCTTTGGGACGAACAGTCCGTTAAATTTTGTTTGATCGTGACAAGGAATGAATGTCACATTAATTGTGGACAAGTTTTGAACCGTCTGATCAGAATACGAGTATGTGTGATATTGAATAACTAAATATTTAGATAACTTTTATAATGGTACCACTTTTACGGACTTATCGCGGCTTATTAAATTCGAATAACAGACAATGGTCACGTGAAACCTAATTAGACAAACAGTTAAGTTAGTTAGTTAAAACACAAAAATAAGTTATAAAGCGATAGTTAATTATGTTTTTATTCGCGTACGTTCTACTACAAAGTAATTCACAATACCCGTAAACCCATAATACATTAGTTAATCTAAAAATATTATAAAACCGAAACTGTAAGTTTCGATTTTTCGCTTTTTCACGCAAAAACTACTAAATCTATTTGATGACACTTTACAATAAAATAGTTTTAACGTTAAAATAAGACATAAGCTATAATTCATTATCGTACTCCCACGGTAATAGGATGGCTCTGGTAAAACCCTCGAAAACAGGTAATAATAATTAAGGTTATAAAATAACAAAATCATGGTTAGTATATTTTTGGAGGTAGTGGTCGGAACCTTCCAATAAGCATACGAATGCTTGTTTTAGATGATTCAGCTATTGATATTATAAATAAACACTTTTATGTTCCGAATAGTGTTGTAATTGTTCTCAAATATTTATTTCAACATTAGTGAACGGTCCGAAAAAATCCGGTAATTAAGTAAACATTACATCAGAATAAACCATCTATTAATTCCGTACGAAATCAAACAAACGTTTGATGTTACCGCATACACTACTCACTGATTCTTTACTTACCGCTAAGCTAATGCTAATGACGAGTTTTATTCCCGTCTTATTATTTAAGGACAGCTCCTGTTTGAGGAATCGTGCTCTTTACAAAACATTTTTAACACGGGCCATATAATATACATATTATATCTAGACACGCGGTAGCATGGCAAGCCAAGCTCATCTGGCGAGCCGCACCCTAGTTTAAATCGTCTCTTCTTTCATATAGTGTGTAGCTAATTATATTATATATATTTTATTTATTGTCAATATAATTAAAACTATTCAAAACGCGACACTAAGCAATAGCAATTTTTTTTCTTTTTTTTAATAAGCCTCATTTAAATATGATCAAAAATTATCTACTGCTAATAAACATAAGTTAATATAGTTCATTGAGGGAGGCCTGTGTTCATTAGTGGAAGGATTAAGGCTGATGATGATGAAGAAATATTTATCTTTAGTGAAGCAGTGGTGTGGCAAATGACGACAGGGAATTTCGTATGCGTGTGGCAAGGTACCGTTCGTCTTAGCGTTAATTGAGGCTTATGTTCAGCAGTGGATGGATAAAGGCTGATTATGATGATGATGATGAAAACGTGTTCACCCTCTTGCAATCATGACTCGCCAACGAATATAACTGCTGTTTTATCCTTTCCTAACCGATAAACTACCAGCTTGCCTATTTTACGACACTACGGTTGCGACATTAATAATTGCTATCTGCATTTGAATTTACACTGTCTGGATATTATCGACAACTGTGATTGATATAATGTTCATACTGATGTAAAGTGCGATAGTATGTTTGTTTGTATGTTACGGCTAAGCTCTAAAACTCTGAAAAACTAGTAGAGTAGTTCGCGAGGCCCACATACGAACAGAAACCTACCGAAGTACCGGAGGAGGAGAGTTGCTGTACGCGTACATGAATTTTTTACCCTATCCAAAAATAAAGACTTCGTGTACCAGTCCTTTATAAACTCACAAATGTAGGCAATTCATTTTAAGGTAACTTTTATAGTTACTGTATTTTTTTGAAGTTATTCTGAAATGCCTCCCATAACATGTATTTCTAACTTAGTTTCGCCGGCCCTTTTCAGAGGAGTTAGTAGCTTTGGGACCTAGATTTTTTTTTACTACTATACTACTACTATATTAAAATTTGTTTTTGATTTTGAATGAATTATTGTGAACAAAGGAATTTGAATTAGATAATGCCAAATCATCGATTTTCTCGAATAAGAAACGTTGTAAATGTCCCGTTCGATAATTTCTACAATATTCCGTTATTTTGCACTGAGACTCCCAGGGTTATCGCGGGATCTTTGACAAATGAATGAAAAGTATTTAATATGCGCAGTTTGTTTGACAGGCGGCCATTGTTTTCTGAGCGATTACCTCTTATCACCAGCGATCGTTTACTAGATGCAGATTGTGTGTGCACTTGATTTGCTATCATTAGGGTTGACAAAAATATCGAAAAACTTTTTTACAAGTTTTATTAGTACTTTTGCGTGAAAAGAGTTGCGATTAAATACAAACAAAAGTAAAAAATCCCACAAAAATGGGTTTATAACTTTAAGTGGTTTTAAAGACATTATTTTGACGATTCATTTGCATAAAAACGCCTCAAGCCTTTAATTTTAAATCATATATAAGAATTAAAACTATGCAAAGGATAATGTTAAGGTAGGCAGACTTGAAGTGTTGGGTTCAACCCTGACGTTGAGTTCTTGCGTCAAGTAACAATTATGTGTAATCTATCAAATTAGCTCGCGGGGGAAGTGGAAGAAGCCAGACCTGAGACTAATGACAAGAATGACTGTTGATGCTAGAATAAGTGTTACATTCACATGTATGACTGAATGAATGAGATGTATAATGAATGGGACGTACACGTGTTAACGAATGAGGTGTATAATAATAGAGGAATGGGACATATTGAGATAAACGAATGAGATGTGTATGAATGAATGGGATTTTTGATTTGATGCTTGAAAAATTATGAATGTAAAAAGTTATTAGCCATTATATTATATACTTTAGTTACATACGTTTTGTTTAAGAAAATGATGACATCAAGATGAAACAAACTTATTTCTGGTATGTTGTTATATATATTTTAATCCCAGGTATTTGTTTATGGGTAATATTATTTTTCCTATCCTTTTCTATATTTGGGGTCAGCTGTGTATTTCAACTCCCTTCACTCATAATTGTATTAGCCCCGTTTCCTTCATGTCCTGTCCAATGCACTCATTCCAGGTCTTTCTTGGGTTTCCTCTTCCTCTATATCCACTATTAATAATTTATTCTCTTTGTTAGATGTTCTTTATTTTTTCTCATTATATGACCATATCACTTTTAGCTTTTCTCCTATTATATATTAGCAAAAATACATTGAAACATAAAATCTCCATGATGCTATGAAAGTTTAATATAGTAATAAATGCTTTTTCAGATCGTTTAAAACATCGTATTGCTTATAACTTGATTTATTGAATTTATGCGTTTTCAATTTGCGAATGGTTATTTAAAAATAAACGCTAAGTACAATATAATTGCGTCGGAGACAGATTGTGCCGAAACTTGACAAGAAAATGATTGAGTGTGGTTTGGCAGTTCATAAATCATCGACTCGTTGGCCGGTCAGAGTTGATGATCATTTGTTTCGACTGGTAATGAGACATTCGAGTTACAGCCGTAATGTTTTATGTCGATTATGAATTTTCCAGATGTTGTAACGAGGTGTTAAGACACAGTCATCCTGGGCTTTTATGGTTAAGCCAGGTATAGACAATACATCGGATTTTTTTGCTTTTATGACATTAAAAATCTAGATGATGTCGTCGCAGATTTATACACATACTAATATACAAGGTATGACGATTATTATATTTAGCATATTTTATATCGTGGTGCAAAACAAGGGGTTGGAGGGTTAATAGGTGGTAAGATCACTAAATAAAATGTCTCATGGTTTAACCCACTCGTCATTCATGGTGGCCATAACCCTTCAAGGGTGGTAATGATGATACATCTAATGTTTATCTGTATGTTATAAGGAGGTAACCGAGCAGTCGAAGTCTTTTGGTAACTACCGTCGCCTATACACATCCTCACGACCAGAGGTTATGTAGATTTGTTGCCTTCCTTTACCCTATCCCACCAATGGGCCACTGGAAACTCACAAACCACATTGAACGCGACAGCATAGCTGTCACTTTACATCGGTGTTATGTGAGCAAGAGGTTCCTCTCTAGTCGTGCCGGCCCGATTCGACTGCAAAAGCAGCATGGCACTACCTTGCTATTTCTTCTGACAATTTCAAACTAGCTGACAATTGAACTCTCTGTAGTAACACTACAGAGAGTTCAATTGTAAGGCATATTTATAGTGAAGTGTTTTTGTTCTCTCTGCAAATGTAAGTTTTGCATAGGAGACGTGGTCTAGGGGCTGGCTGTGGAAATAATATATCATATACTTCATCACCTTTGTAATGTAGGGAATACGATTTACATTCGAATAATTTATTCGAATTAATCGCTATTGTAATATGGATTTTACTGGCATTGTCAGATTCGTTGAGCTGCGAGAGTGAGTAAAACTCCTATACATTGCGTCTATTATAACGATAGAGTTGAGTTATCAGTGAATAAGCACAGGCCGATAGTGGAGTACGATAGGCTTGTTATAATACTCGAGGTAAGACCTTGATAAGTAATCGAAGTTAAAATCACAACCAACAAGTCAAAGTAAACAACTCCTTACTTCCAACACAGCAATGTACCGTACTTGTTACCTTACCTTATCCCTATTATATTGTAGCTTAACGTGCCATGGAGCGAGCTACGCAGGATTTTGGCATACAGGATTTGGCAAACAGACCTTGCCAGAGAACTAAAGTCACCTAAGAAGATCACGAAGGAAATAAATGTTGATCGGCGTGTTGGATGCGAGTTTCAAAGGGATCGGTCGACTTGGAGTCATTGAGGGAGGCCTATGTACAGCATATAAATACTGATGATGAATATTGTAATAAAAAATGTTTCTTTTCAACATTAAAGTAATACGAACAAACACCTTCATAATATATTTCACAATGAAAAAAAATATAACGACCAGTCATTTATCAAGCCGCTGCGAAGTTCATTTGAGACCGTTTTTATGAAAAACCTCGCCGTTGATATACTACCTAAGTCTCCTGGGGATGAAATAATTTGTTTTATTTATTTTGAAGCTGTAGGGTTTCTTGTGTCATTATTATCATCAGCTTGTGTCTGTCTTGACTCATTTACTGACCAATCCCAGTGGTAGAACCTAACTGCGATTGACCACTACACGGAGGTCATCACTCTTATTATTTGGACGTATATCGACCCATGTAAAATCATGTATACAAATTTTTATTTAGGTCGTTGTGTCATTATTTTAGTAAAATTGATTCATTTTGCACATTTTTTGTTGTTTGGTACATATTATATTATGTTCCCAGCTCTTCAACTATGACAATGTTTCATACCGTCATAACAAATGGTGCACTTTTCCCGGTGCGAGTTGGATCGGAGTACCAAGAATACGTTTGCAGCGTTTCCTCACGTAGACTATTTTTCCATCTTAATAAAATTTTCCTGTAAGGAAGGGTGATGAGAAAAAAATTTAAGATATAACTGGTTATCTGGCCAATTATAAATACATGATGACAAACAAAATAATTACCATAATATGTATCACAACACTATAGGTACTTATATGTTTTAATAATACACAAATATTTTTTGTTTTAAAACATGCTTTTTCTTATTTATTAAAATACTAACATTTATGGTTAGTAAATTAATGTTTATTAGATAATAAATAAAATAAATTAAAGCTAATCTCCTCCGAAATGGCTCGACCGATTTTCACGAAATTTTGAGTGCATATAGGTCTTAGAATCGGCCAACATCATGCCCCTTAATAAGGGTACATCCATCATCAATCTCGATACGGCTGTATAGAGTTAGTAGGAACGGCTTGTTGTATAAATAGCTATTATAGTCCAAGAGACGATACAGACATGACCCGCTGCGGCGGCGCGGGCCGGGCGGCTCATCCAAACACAATTATTATCCCACAGGGATGTTTTCCGATTAATTGATAGTGCTGTGCTCAGACCTGTAACTGACATCATCATTCTTATTTGAAGTCGACGGAGTAGAACCGTCAAACAGCTCTGCTGTTCCGAGAGATACCGGCATGTAATTACTGGCAACACATGAATAATTTCCACTGAACTAGTTTAAGTTCATAGGTGACGTTAGCCACTTACCATTAGATGTTTGTCAGTTTGCCATCCAACCATCTTAAAAAGGTCTATTGAATCACATAATATAAACTTAATTTTTATTTTATAAAGGCAAAAATATTTATATCGCTGTTATTACTATCATCTTGATTTGTTTACAAACAATACAGATACAATAGGGATGTTGACACATGATACAAATTCATGTAAAGTTATGTTTTACATATTAAATACAGTATTTGAAAACCTAAAATAACATTTAAAAAGTCTACTTTTGTCTTAAAATTTATAAAATTAATTTAAAATGCGTTATTTATCATGCATTATCACGTGACTGTAAACGCCAATAAGGCGATGACGTCACTGAACATGGAGCTAAGTACAAATTCACCTAACATAGCGCGAGCTCTGAATGCGGTGTGTGACGTAATGACGCTTGGAGCGTATTAACGGCAATTTTAAAAACTATTTTTCTTTATTTAATTTTTTGTTAAAATTGGACATATTTCTTTACAATAATCTTTTTTCGTGTTTCTCTAAAGTATATCTATCAAATAAAATCAATTAAAAAAAATAGTCAACATCCCTATTGCAAGAATGTAAGTTTTAATTGTTATTTTATGATTTCTGGCTACCTATAAAAACATTGGGTAATGTGTTTTGAAGACAACAAGACCATGATTTTTGATGCTCTCACATGAGTATATCATCTAAATACAAAAGTGTACTTAAATTGAGCCTATTTTCACCATTCACCGCGCCTTAAATATATTTATAGTACAAACTGATAGGAGCGGGAGTCAAACCCGCGACACATAGCCGTCGTTTTTGCAGCTACGTCAGTTATCGTCGCTTTATCGCGGTGGCTGGTGGTTTGCGTAACATCACTGACTCTGCAGGGCGCTATATTACCGCCCGCATCCGGTCATCGAACTCACGCGGAAACTTGCAAGTGTACACATAGTAGAGTACATTTTCAATTTATTTTGTTTAATATTATTTCCACTAGGATCAGTCTTTTTTTTAAATAACCTAGGTTGGTGGCCTAAGGGTCTTTATGGTTATTCGGAATAGTAGAAGAGTCATCTGCTCATCTTAAAGTCTGTAGGGGGTTTCCCCCACCAGCCGTGTAGTCCTCGACCCCACGGCCTTCTGGCATCGGATCAGAGTCTATTTGTTTGATTCGTGTAGATCATTCGTTTCTCAAATATATACATCAGCTGTGGCAGGCCAAATAATAACATTTTATAGATAGGTAATTAATTGATATAATAACCATCATCTTCATCAGCTTTTATTCGCAAACTAATTAAAAGGCGTACCCTCGTGGCTGGCGTCGCCCATTAACGAGATCAGAAAACTCCTCTCTAGCCCTTCTCTTTCCACACACACACACGCACGCACGCACGCACGCACACACACACACACACACGCACGCACGCAAGCTTGCACGCACGCACGCACACACACACATGCACACACACACACACACACACATACAACTAGTCGTCAAGATTTAAATCACCTTTGGCTGGTCATGGTCGGTGTTGGCTTATAATAATCGTCAGCAATTTGTCGATCTAATAAATTATAAACTAATTTTAAACTGAGTAAACAAATGAAAGTCGACAGGTCGGTCCTATCGTTGATCTCAACACATGTGTCTGTATTGGCCCGTATTTCGTTACAATTTCGTGTACGTGCACTGAAAACTAATTCACTGAAAGCTAACTCTTTACTTAGGGATGTACTCACTTTTATCGATAAACTTAATATCTTAACCGTAGTATTTTCGATATTATGTATACGAGTGATATGATACGTGTATATATGCTGCACAATGATTATTATTAGTTATTACAAATATAACATAAGGAATAAAAAATCAATCAAATAGTTATCTAAAGTTCTGTTTTTTTTTTATAATTATTTGAAAAACTTTTTGTTGTGATTACATTTTGGTTGTTTTGCTGGTTAGCGGGATATATTATTGAATGCTGTACTGCCTCCATACAGCATTGCTGTGAAATGACAGGTTATTATTGTTCATTGCGTCTCTATTATCAATCTTAATTTTCTTTAACGGCCCTAAAACCACCAACAAGCTAACAAGATAAAGATACAGAATCCACTGTTTGATAATCACTTAATGATGATGAATAAGCTCATGACGAGAATTTTCATTCATGTTACGGTAAAATAATTCACAAAAAAAAACTTAGAAATCGGTGACCTATCGTAACATTCGTAACGTGGTGTAAATGTTGTATCTAATGGCTGTTCTGAATAATACTTCATTAGCTCGAGCCAAAACATATTGGCGACGAGCCAGATACGACCAGCAACATACACCATTTAAACATTGACCACGTGAATTTACACAAATAGTTTGACAAAAACATAGCAACAAGTTCACCAGCTTAGCGACTGCGGCTTTGCTAGAGCGCAACAGGTTCATCAAATATTTTTTACGAAACATCTTAACATACATAATTTTTAATATATTCGAGGAAAAAAATATAAACTTCATAAAATATACTTACTTTATATATTATAATATACTTAAGGGTGTCTGTAGACCTACTATACATTCACATGAAAGTCCCTTAAAACCAAAAAAAAAGTTAATTAATTTTAAAAGTACCATGCACCAAATAGGAACTTTGGATGACAAATTCTTTGAAGGAATGTCTATAATCTATATAAAAATTTTAGGGTTCATTTTTTGGTTTTATTGTTATATTTTAAAAAGTTATAAGTTTGCGAGGGAAAGTTATATTTATCAGGTGATTATTGGTATAAATTGAATGTATTACAAAGTATGGATATGTGAGTAAATGCATAGAAAATTCATTCAAAAAATATTTGACATCATAATGACAAGGAATAAAAGTACTTTTTCGCGATGGCGCCAATCTATTCTTACCCCCTGTGCGCCAGGGATTGATTTTTGGCACGGTTTGTAGCCTGAACGACTCGACGGATAACAGCTTGAAATGTCGTTGGAATAATGATAATTACTGTGAGTGTAACTGACAAAATTAAAATCTTAAAACGTATTTTGATGCCATTTTTTAGATTCACTTGGTTTTTATACTAGTTAATTTTTTCGCAAATCAAATTTATTCAATAGCAAATTTCCTAGAACGTTACTGGCCGATTAGATTGTGTAAGTATTAATAAATTATATAATTTGTTACAGGTACATTACGGGTGGCATTTGGAAATGTCAATGATGGTAATGCGATGGTAATGAGGTAGACGGTGTGGACTCGGGTTTACTTGTTATTTACGACGTGGTCGCTCATACAAATGGTTATTGGTACTGATGGTGGCCCAATTTATTGATGAGTTATTGATTTGCTTAAATGTAAAGGAGGCAAACGAGAGTGTGATGACTACCGACGCCTACAGATATTCGCACGCACGGCTTAAGGCCAACAGCATAAGTCCTTTCGAAAAAAAAAAGATATTCGCACAACCGGAGGCTATGTAAATGCATCCTTCTGTTCCCACTCGAAACTCGACAGCAAGAGCAGAATAGCTGTCAGTTTACGTCCGGTATTATGTGAGCCAGAGGTACCACTCCGATGTTCCAGCCCAATCCCGCTACAAAGCAGCATGGCTCTTCCTCTTGTAAAAGACCTAGAGAAGAATGATATTTTTTTTTACATTCAGTTGAATTATGGAATTCTACTGCTCTTAGTCCAACCGAGAGGTTAGTAATAAATAGCCTTTTTTAAGTTTCTAACAAGTATCTAATAGTAAGTTGCGTATACTACGTCAGTAATAACGAGAAGTTATTGCTCTTAATGAAACAAACAAGAATGCAAATCGTTTATTAATAATATACTAGCGACATATTAACTTAATTTTATCTCTACAATATAAGTAAAACACTATTCAAATTAATAATTGACCTGTTAACACGGAAGAGGTATGAACGGAATGCTCCGGTAAACTTTACATGCGAATGTTAGAGCCTGACCTTTGTGCACATTGCCGACATAATAACTGACTGTTGTTTTGAGCAGATTAACTGTGACTCAGCTCTGACATATAGTTATTGTGTGATTTATTTGATCCTCCTATTTTAGAAATTATGCTCGTCAGTCTTGGTTCTGTTTCGGATTATAGTATACTAGCAGTGCCTCGCGGTTTCACTCGCGTACTTCCCATTCCCGTGGGAGTACGGTGATAAATTATAGCCGATGTGTTATTCTGATGTATAAGCTATGTTATTGTAAGGTTTCATTGAAACTCATTCAGTAGTTTTTACGTGAAAGATTCACAAACATCCATACTTACAAACTTTCGCATTTATAATAATATTAGTAGGACTAGTAGGATTACTTTTAAGGCTTTTTAATTGGAAATTTAGTGGAAAAAAAACTTTTATTTTGTTATATGGTATGTTTGAGTATTGGAATATTTGTTCGAGTCTCGGGAAGAGGATTAAAAAAATATGTGTGCCCATTGTTACGTCGCCTGCTATTTCACTAATAAAAGCAAAGCGTGCGAGTCAGAAGTCATTTCTTTGTAACCTCGTCACAACACATCAAATCATTATTGACTAACTGACAACAGTGACAGCCTCATTGATAAAGTACCAATCAATTTTAATACAACAGTATTAACAACATTAATATAAATCGTACTAAATCGATTAAATGTAATACTTAAAACATAATTATTATTTCGTAGATGTACCGAGTGATTGTACCGTTACAAAACGCCTTACAAAATATTTAATAACTATTTAACACCTAGATTTTGAAACGCGCCTGTTACAATATGATGTGTATCTATTGAACTGAAAGTAAACCATTATATAATTGGTATTACCAATAATATACTCAAATCTTAATCCCTTCTGGTTCAGTGGTAACTGGTAAATGCCCAGATGTTAATATTTCTATGAGTAATATATAATAGTACATTCTAATCCGACCAAATTGAGAGATATTTTTTTGATGTATTATAATGAATATAGAGTGACAATGTTCCTATGGGTACGGACGGCCTCTTGTGCGAGAGGTTCCAGGTTCGATCCTGACCCCACGTGTGCCTTGAAATAGGTTTTTCTAAATTTTTAAGTGCACTCTAAAGTCTAAACACAAGACCATCATTCGCTCACCGGTGAAGAAAAACCTGAGGAAACCTGCATCCTGTTGAGATTGAAAGTCTTTAAAGTGTGAAGTTCACCAACGCGCATTGGACGAGCGTATCGGTGAACTATAACTCATTACTCTCCTCGAGTGATTTCGAGGAGACGTGCCCCTCAGTGGGACATATTATACGGTTTTATGTTTTTACTTTTTTATGATGAATACATCAGATTTATTGATTCCGTTCAGGGTTCTTGCGAGCTTAATGTCGAGTGAAGACTTACTGACATACTGTGAACGTTCTTATGTTTGTTCACTTAAAGTTAATACCTAAGTATTGTAAAAAACTATGCACTAACAACGGAGTTATTGCATACTCAAGTAAGTTTTAGAATCAAATATCAATATTCCATTTGAGCAAACGTAATACAGCTTAGTGCGTATAGATCCCACTTGTATGGGTCTCCTCGAAATTTGTCGAGGAAGTATATAGAGGTACTATACATCCTCTCCTCCTCGCTCCTCGAAATTTGTCGAGGAGGTATTTAGAGGTACTATAAGTACATCCTCTCCTCCTCGCTCCTCGAAATTTGTCGAGGAGGTATTTAGAGGTACTATACATCCTCCCCTCCTTGCTCCTCGAAATTTGTCGAGGAGATATTTAGGTCACCTATGCTAACAAAATCATTGGCCATTCACATGAACAATAATTGTTTATTGTCAAGACTGTCCCAGAGGAAATAATAAGCATTAGGGAGGGTATTACGGAGACTGTTGGTATAAAAAATGATTACGGCCGTGATTTCCCTCGCCGCCAGCCCTCGTGTCTCCAACACTTATTTAATCAAAATCTATTCTCGCCATGCGACCCGTGCACGAGCTCCTTAACCAGCTTTCGCCCAGACTCAGCTGAGATGACTTACGGCCGAAATTAATGACGTTTCTTCAATCCATAGTCAAATTCGATCTTGGATTACTACCGATCGGTTGATCGATCTCCTATGACAATAACAAAACTTTACAATCCAAATTGTTTACGTTATTAATATACACTTAACTAACATCCGCCCTCCTAGCGATGTATTGAATGTAAAGATTGATTATGGATTGGTGCTCTGTGCCTCGGAAAGCACGTTGAGCCGTTGGTCCCGGCTGTCATTCGGGGATCTTCGACAGTCGTTACGGGTCGTCCGAAGCCCCAGAGCCTCGCGTAAAACGTCGCCTTATAGTTCTGGCTTCTGTGACCGTGTCTTCTATCACAGAATCTCTCTTCAGTCCTCCGGAGTTAACTCAAGATTAAACCCACTGCTGGGTGTATGTAGATATGGACTGATGACAGTAGTGTCATCAGTCCAAAACGTCTATCTGTCATAACAGCCAAAAGACATAACTTCACAAGCCCAAGAGTTGTACAAGGCCGGATGTGGGTCGGCCTTCACGGCGGTTGCGGCAAGCGGAGATCACATTTCTTCATAAATACCGCCCCTCCACTTGAACAGCAATACTGTACACGATATACTGTGTATTATTTATTAACATTATTATTGAAGAGAAATGGTCTTTATCATACTAATATTATAAACCTGAAAGTATGTTAGAAAGTAGAATTGTTGTTGTTGTATGTTAGAAAATTTGTTTGTTACACTTTCAAGTAGAAACTACTGAATGGATACTGATGAAATTTTACAATAATATAGCTTACACATTAGAATAACCAGTGGTGCTTGCTTGTGTATTATATATGGCGCCTCCCGTCTTTTGAGGAAGAGAATCTCTTTCTTCTCAGACTAGTTTTATTCTGTACGAATTCTGTCGTTAAAGATTTTTATTAATTAACCATTATATAATGAACGCAAGTGATTCACATCTGCCGCGAGTCCCGACGGGCTACTTTTTCTTATTTCTTTTCAAGACTTTGAAATTAACTAAATGCTTCAGTGATTTTAAAATGTTATTATATTAAACACTTCGCAGAAATATTGTTTTAGCGGGTATTCCGAGTTTGTTAATAGTTTGCTTTTTTGTTAATAGTATGCATTCCCAATAGTTTCATCAAACAAGCTAAGGTATGAAATCATGAGCATTATCATATATCCTTATGGAGTATCAGAAATGTCAAATAATCAGTAAGACAATATTTGGTTTTCAGTATTTTTAATGAAAGAATTCTTTAACGTAAAACGTCTCTTCATAAATTTACTTCTGTAGTTTTAGATCTCACAAGATACTCATAAAATAAGATTTTTCAGGCCGCGCTACAAAATGTTACTATAACACTAATGTTAGGGTCAAAGCGGATGGACAAAGAGCTGATGAATTTTGGAACTTTACATCAGAGGACTTTTCTACTGCCGAGGCATGCCAATAAAGATTGTACATCAAAAATAAGTCGAAAGCAGCGGGAGACGGCACAGCATACGAAACTACGGCCATACATATTTCACGTCTAAAATTCCTAGAATAAATCCAGCCTTATTTCGGTTAGTGTTTCACTGCTAGTAATAGGATCTGCCCGTTCAAGTATAGACAATGTACATACTTTCAAATGCGTCTGCCCCAAGGTTGGCTTGCGCAAGAGTGTCAGTCAGGTCGCGATGCGCCGCTTTTGTCTGCATGATTTATAGCTGCTGCCATTACAGTTTGAGACTATATTTCTAGGTACGATAATTAGTATAAGAAATCTTACTGAGTTTGTTTCGCCGGTTCTTCTCAATGGACTTGCTTTGGAATCGGCGCGGTGGTAGACTCAATTGACGTTCAAAAAGATACTTTGATTGTACTATTTGGATTTTTTTTTTGATTTTGACTTACTTTGAATAAGATGAGATTCACTATTTAGAATTATTGGAAAAATAGATTCGGTAGATGGTGTTGGATCCTGCCCGCTGTGGTGCTTTGAAATGGGTTTTTATAAATTTCTAAGCCCACCCTGAACACGACACGATCGCTCGCTTATCGGTGAAGGAAAACATCGTTAGGGAAGCCTGCATTATTGATGACATTAAGAGCATTTGAAAGTGTGTTAAGTTCACCAGCGCAAGCGTCAGTGAACTATCACTCAATACCCTCCTCACCTGATTTCAAGGAGACCCCCATAGGGCACATAATTTTTTTTTAAACTAGTGCGATGGCGCTATAGTGTTTTGTGACAGCTGTAACTAACAATAATATTTAAAATGATACAGTAACAAATATTATCTTTGATCTTGTCAATTCTAAAACAAGTTCAAATGGTTTATTAACAGCGCTCTACTAACGTGTTCACAATGTAGTTTGTTTTGACTTGCGATACTGTAATTAAAAGTTTTCCAAAATATTTCTTATTAGCGTTGTGTAAATATTTATACGTAAGGTAACGGATGTCTTTGTTAAAATGGATACAGACAAAATAAAATTAGTACAAACAAGTTTAATGTAAATTATGATTGAGAGAACCTTTAAGGGGCTTCTAGAATTTCCTAAACAATTTTATTCGCCATTTTTTAGATACAGAAAATCGAGCATAAATTAAGTTATATTAATTTTTTGATGTGACAATATCTAATAACTCGATATTACAGCATGCACGAAAAAGATGACGTCATGTAGCGTTCCGAAAGCAAGAGCGCGGTACGAACGAAAGAGATGATCGGCTCAGTTCGGTTCGTACTGCATGTAATGTTTGACTTTATTTGTATGCAACCTTAACTGTTTTAATCAATTTAAAAAAGAGGAAATAGTAATGTATCCCTGAGTGACAAGAGAAATCTTAAATGGGTAGTGACTATTTATGTTTGAGCTCGCACGTTGATCCTCTGGGATCCGTTTTCGTTTCTCCAACCTTTTTCCTGTTTAGAAGGCATTAGGGCTCCCTGCAATATCTTGTAGTCCTGTGGGATCTCTGTCTCAGGACATATTATATTTATTATAATCAAGGTATTCACAGCTGTATCAGGTCGACCACATTCTACTGTCGGCTGCGTTGCGACAATACAATATCATACACACACTACTTCACTAGTCCTTTTGTAATAAATGTTAAGTTAATTATCAAAAAAATTCCTTTCTTTTCGTCAGTATGTGCTAGTTAGTATTCGCCATTTTTATGTTAGTTGATAGGCATACTGGCAGGTTTGCCACCTGAAATAAGATGCTCAGCGTCGCTCATAAAGAGAGACGAGATTACCTGGATTCAGTAGGGTTATACTGTAAAAAAACATTTCGATATAGAGCTTCACCTGACAGATAGAGCTCACTTTACGCTCACTTCGAAAGCGAACTCTATTGAAATAGATAGAGAGTCGAGTTTTAAAGAATACGACAAATTCGTCATACCACCGCAGATTCCTGGTCGAGATTCGAAATCGACTTTACAGAATAGCGCTACTGCCCATGCACAAGCGTGACACAATCTACGGATAAGGTTTTACCTACTTTATCTGATACATACACACTCAATGCATATTACAATACACATCGTATATCGGTGTACTATTTGATCTTTTTTCCAATTGTAAATGTAGTTTCGTCACATACCTGAAGATAATCGTCTCAATTTAGTTCAAACAAACATGTTTATTGTCGGCGTTATGTAATGTAATACGCAGTAGCTCGCTATTATTAGATATAATACGTGCAGTAAGCTCGAAGCCTGCATCTAACGTCGTTACGGCTTCCTACGCCTCACCGTGACCACCATGGCGATGGAATTTTAAATACGAGGGTGTTTCACCCTGAGGGAGATAGTGTCCAAATGTCGATTGCCGAAAACTTTTTACATCAGGTAAAAAAACAATCGCTCTATAAAGGTGAGCATACTAGTAAACCACACGACTTCAAATTTATCCTTAATCCTTACTTAATATTATAAATGTGAAAGTGGAGATGTCTGTTACACTTTCACACGAAAACTACTCAAGCGATCATCATGAAACTTTGAACACATTATCTCGGAGGTACTAGAAGTAACATAATATAAAGGGATACATTCAAAAAATTATTTTATTTTTCTAATGCGGGCGAAGCCCTAAGCCCTAACAGCTAGTTTTACATAAATGTTTTACTCGCCTGGTCCTAGGCCCTAAGTTATTTATTATTAATATTTAAATTATTATATTAAATAATTTCGAAAACCTTATCCTCTGTAACAACCGAATTTTCACTTGCCTTTAATAAATGAAATAAGTTATTTCTAGCCAATCATGAAAGTGTACATTTAGATTTATCTAGGCAGTTCAAATTAGGTGAATTTAAATTTTAATAAGGTAGTTTAGTATTTAAGTAAGGCCCTAGCCAGTGCTCCATGTTTATTCACAAATACCATTCGACATATTAGTTTGAGTAATGGTTATTATAATTGGTCGGCGCATTTACAATTTATAAGCTACTATTACTATATTTGGCAAGCGGCGATTGTATAAGGTAATTTAAATTTCTACAATCGAAGTCAAAGGTAAAGGTACCTTTGAGTGTATTATCATATAATTTATAATATAAGCGACGATGGTCCAGTGGTGGATGGACTCGGCCTCTTATGCGAGAGGTCCGGGTTCGATCCTGACCCCCCCGTGTGTGCCTTGAAATGGGTTTTTCTAATTTCTAAGTGCACTCCAAACACGAGACCATCGCTCGCTCACCGGTAAAGGAAAACATCGTGAGGAAACCTGCATGCCTTATGAGATTAAAAGTCTTTGAAAGTATGTGAAGTTCACCAACTCGCACTGGGCCAGCGCGGTGAACTATTGGCCCATTACCCTCCTCGCCTGATTTCGAGGAGGAGACCCGTGCCCAGCAGTGGGACATAAAAGGGTTGATACTTTACTTTTTTATAATATAAGTAGAATCAGATTAAGTTATACATATATAGCGGGAGATGCGTTTGTTAAAAGAAAAGAAATTAAAAACGTCGATCGATGTTTCTGCCTCTATTCGTCCTGGACGTATTTCAGGCTTAATCAATTTAAAACGAAACGCATTTTACTCAATTCATTTTTACTTTTTAATAATTAATATTTTATTCTAAAAGTAAGACATATTTATCGATAAATCTTTTTAAGTCGTAAAATTTCAATGTATTATTTAAATCAATAAGCTTAAGACTTCATATTTATTTGAATAATTAACACCTTTTAATCGTTATACGAAAATAGCTTACACATCACGTAATTGGATTTCGTGCTTGAAAAATAACTACATACTTAAGATTATCATTAAAGGCCTACGCTAATCTTCTTATGTATCAAATCAATAACCTCATTTACGATATACAAAAATTGCCCTGATTCCCTTAATGTCTACCCGTTCAACGACATTAGGACTTAATCAACCTAACTTAATTATAAATAAGTTATTCCATTACTATAACTAGTAAATTAATGAACAAATAAGTGAGCATTATACATTCGGCTTTCCGCTTCAGTCGTTCATAATTATTATTTATATGCTGTAATTACTCAGCACAGGATAATAAATGAATTGTTAATGCGCGTTAAATTGTGTTTATTTATGTTGGAAAATTGCTTTATTTGCCCTAGTATATGTTGTATTAGGGTACGCTATTTTGTTACTCATCATCAGATCATAAGGTATGTATATCGATCAAATATATCCTAGACACACTGTCGCCTACAAATTAAATTCGAAAAAGTGTCCCATGCCACGCCATTGCTAAGTTGCAAGTCAAAAAAATAAAAGTCAAATTCTTTTTCTTTTAATTACGTCCTTATTCCTTAAAAATAACGTTCTATTTTCAATACCGAAGTTTCGCGCTTATGGAATTACAGAATGCACGCAAACATCGTAAAAATTTATTGCCAGAGATCATACTCACAATTGTGCTTAGAACAGTTTTAAGCACAATTGGATCGAGACACTTTTTAGCGTTCGCGCAGTATCTCGGGTATATTTGATCGATGGGTATGTAACAAATGCCAAAGGAATCGTTACTACACTCACCAAACTAACACCGGCCACTGCACCGTGAATGGTGAATAATTCAATAGACATAATACACCTTATGACTCTAGTAGGAGAAACCTGTGTACATTTCATCTTTATGCTAGCTCTATAAGGGAGAATTGTCGTCTATAAACATTAAAATGTTCACCTGAGGTAAGCCACGAAAACTCTTTAATGTGTTGTCTTCCCGAAACGTAAGATTGAGTAGGATTTCCTAGGATATACGGGTACACGATGCAGTGCATTCATTCGACCAGAATTAGACACGCAGGAGCGTGTCAAGCCAAGTTCAGCTGGCGATCTAATGATATCATCATCAGCCTTTATTGATCCATAACTAAACATCAGCCTACCTCAATCGTCGACAGAATCCTGATACTCGCGTTCAACACGGACCGGCCACTGCTCGGATATCGTCTTCCCACCTGGTTAATAGCCGACCAACACTTCGTCTCCCTAAATGCGGCCTCCACTCTTGAACCTTAATTAATTTATGATGATGTATAGATAAGTAAAAGACATGTACGAGTAAAAGAAAACAAATTAGGAAAAGAAGACAATATTAGATAGCGTTATTGACAGTGTACGTTCTGTGTTACCTTATTTTTATTGTCTAGAACAGTAATTATATTAGAGAACGTGACCGCGCTTAGATTTGGTAAAGAGATATATAGTGTGGATTAAAGTGCTTTTTGGGAGGAGTTTTAGCAAAAATCCTATTAAATATATCTGCTTAATTTCAAAAAGAATTCAAAAAGAATTTCAAATTGAATTTTTAATTCAAAAAGGTGCTTACACATCGAATCGGAGGAAATAAAGTTAACAGAGACCCTTGTCAGACTCAATCCCAGAGCTTTTCTTTTCGAGGCCAAGCTCTTACGAATAAGAACATCTCCAAATTAAGGTGTAGTTTCAATATTATATTAGAATTTTGTTAGTTATTTTGTCGGATTAAACGTAGGGAATGAAGCAAGCAGACGCTAAGAGTCAAATCTGGGTTGGATAGTGTTCAGAGCGCTAGATATTGAAAATGTTTTTTATTTTCACGAGCACTTAATATCAATGACATTTGATCTGCGGCGCAGTGACGTTGCGAGAAATACCGTCTTTTAACAAGGGATGTAATATCACAATCAACCTGTCATTGCCCACTGCTGAACTCATATTTCCTTTTTTCTGTCAATCTCTTCTCTATCTCGCTTGTATCTTCCATGTTTTCCTGCTAGCCATATTTCCAGTGACACGATAAACTTTCCGCTATCAAAATTACTTCGTAACAGTTTCTGACTATACACATATTCGATAGTAGGAAAAATTTTCGACATAAATACATAAATGCATATTATTATGGTTATATTTAGACATAGATAGTTCAACTAAACTTTGCGCGCAGCGCTTTGTGGGCGTGCGCTTGCCATTACGAGTGACGAGGCTGTCGTCGTCCAGAGACACACAAAAGCTATGTAAATTACAATCGCGTGCACTATATTCTGTACATGGTAATTTCATTTTTCTTATTTATATGCATTTGGTTCGCTCAAATCCCAATTCTTTTCTCTCTTCTCTTATTTTCATTTTATGGTTGTCAATTGTTTTTTTCCCCAGGCATGGTCTCCTTGACCATCCTTACTAATATTATAAATGTGAAAGTAGGGATATTTGTTACGCTTTCCCGAGAAAACTGCAACCGATTATCATGAAACTGTAAATGTATTCTATAAAGTAACATAGGATACATTAAAAAAAGGATATTTTTTCCTAACGCAGGCGAAGCCGCGGGCAACAGCTAGTCCTATATAAATAAGGTTGAACATTCTTATACAGTTCCCGGTATAAAGATGAGTGGCGAAACTTCAGCAATCGAGTTCTGTTGGCCCATCGTACAATTGGTGCGGAAAGTACATCGTGTTGCTGATTTCAAATGCATGCCTAATGTATTAGATTAGACAAAAGGGGCACATTCAAGAGGCTTTTTGTATATGATCCTGTGGGATAAAATTCTCCTGTCTACTAATAAACACGGAAAATAAAAGAAGCAGGTTCAGTCGGCAGCATAACAAAGTTGTCTCTGACGTTAATCAAGGGCTAGTAAACAGCGTCGATTCCATTCCCGTGGAAGTCTAGGGATAAATTATAGCCTATGTGCTGAAGCTATATTATTCTAAAATCAGTAAAATCCATTCAGTAGCTTGTACGTGAAAGAGTAACAAACATCCATACTTACAAATTTTTACGTTTACAATATTAGTAAGATGTTTCCAATGAAATCTCGTAGTCAAATTTTTTAATCAAGCACAATCAAATTTTTAGTAAAGTCTGTGTCACTCGCAACTAACGTAAACTTCTATTGGTAAAAGGATTTAAAAATCGTTTCAGTAGATCCATAGATTACCCCCCCCCCCCATCTCACACTTTATCTCTTTATAATATTAGTATATTTAAATCTTCGTGCAGTAGCCGGTCCGCGTTAGATGCGAGTGGCAAGGGATCGGTCGCCATAGCGTTCACTAAGGAAAGCCTATTTTCAGCAGTGGACGGATAAAGGTTGATGATGATGACGATAGTTAAATGAAAAAAAGTATTTATAAGAGTTCCATTTTAATAAATCATCGTCAGCAAATTTTTATACCATAAACGTAGAACCTAAGTAACCTACTTAAGATCATATTCAAAAATGAAAACAATACTTATAAAACAAAATATTCCGACGTAAAACAAATATAAAGAAAGGAACTTATGCGTGACCTCAGAGGTCGTTGAAGTTGTGTAAAGGAATACGGAGGTTTATTGGTTTCCAGAGTATTCTTGTGTTACTCCAGTACATTTATTCCGCCTCTTGTTTTTTGGCTGTAATATATTTAATATACAAGCTCATTAAGTATGTTTTGGAAACGGCGAGGCTTTTATTTTTGAATTAAGAAAATATCCTTGGATACTGTTAACTTGGCGGTATTCCTCCTAAATTAACTTAGAGGGTTTTCAGTAGTTTTTAATCATATTAGACAAAAACTTTTGATGAAATAGATATATTTGTACCCAATCAAATAAATTCAAAAAGTCAATTTTAGAAAGCCTGAAAAATGATGACAGTAACTTGCACTAACTTGCACTAGCACACAAATTCCTAATCCCCTCTTAACACCAAATAATATTTAAATTGATCATTAATCTTCCAATTATTTTAATTAGCTCTCAACCAAAAGATTTTCCTTTTCTATTTTCTATAGTAAACTGTGGTTAACGAAGTTGATGTCACATTTACAAAATATTGTTACATCTTGTAATCTTATGTTAATTTTATTGTGACATTGTTTGTTCGACCCTAATAAAGAGAAAAAAAAACGGGTGTATTTATGAGAGTGTTTAATGGTAATGTATATCGGCTGCTAACCGTTTCGCTCTTGAACTATAAAAATAGTTATTTCAAGTTTCGTTATGAAAAAGATTGTAGTAAAATAGCGTAAATGACTTTAAGACTTTATACAGCAAAGTTTTATTTTTGTATTAAATAATATAAATTATTTTGTTAGTGATGTCACTAGTTCTTACCAGTTAACGTTAGGATTTATTTGTCGCAGTACAAAATATTTATTTATTACATTGAAAAGAGACTTATTTAAACTTATAAAAGAAAAATATTAAATTAGAATACGTCGAGAGACGTCGCCCGCGAGCGTATGCGTAATATTTTCTCCGTAATAGTACCCCTCGGGAGCCTATCGAATAACATTTCTAAATTATATAAAATGCGTAACATATTGAAATGTACAATTTATCTGTATTGGCAAATAAGTTAACATTATTTTTTTACTTGTTCGGAAAACTCACAACTAGTTTACGATAGTTGAAGGTAAAATGAAATTAATGAATAAAGTAGAACAAAAAGTTAAGGTCAACTACAACTTTTTACAAATTAGAAGGTAAAAGATAATAAGATTATAATAACTATTGATTGATTGATATGACCGACCGGTTTCGGCCATCGCGACCACTTATGACTCGTATCAGAGAATTTGGCGCTGATGCGAACGGAGATGGCTTTTCTCCGTAAAAATAGACTGCATTAGGCTATAGTACTAGTGTAATAATAAATAATGTAACAGTTTTAGCATTACAATATAACGTGGGAACGATTCATTTAGGATTAAGTAAAGGTTATATTGAGAAGTTTAATGTTTGATAACTAGCGCGATTTTTCTTCAATCTTTTTTAAGAAAGTCAATCGTTACAAGGCAGAGTTTATGAACTAATTACTGTCCTAATATATTCTGTATACTGTACTCTAATCTGAAATATTATATATTCAAATGGTTTAATAGCCTGTGCCATAATGGCGGCAAAACTTGCAGATGCAATAATCCCATACTTCGATTGGGTGGGGTAGTTTATAAAATGGTTAAAAGACTAAAAATCGTCGACACTATGTGGGTTGATTGTTTTTAGTATTTTTACGTTTCTACGCTTAAGAAATGATCCATAATATTCCTTATTCACCAAGTGATCGGCGACCCCAAGTGGGCCAACCTGGGACCTCTTCATCTTTCATTTAAAACTTTCGGTACGTGAATAAGATCGAAAGCCTTACTGTCTCCCTTGAGTCTTGACTCATTCATAAATTTCCATTTCATTTTTATTCATGTTTCACATACAACGTACAAATAAGGTGCGTTATCAGTAAAATCAAACCACATGCCGTGACTCGAAGCGGTGTAACGCTGTAATATCTATTTTTTCAATCTTTCGTAAATTACCTTGTTATTAATTAACATAATTCACAATTTCTTCTCTGAGATGATGAACTTTTTTAGTCTCACTGAAACCGTAGGCGGTTTCCTTTTTCAAAGTCGTGGGCGTCTGTGGGCGGTTAGCAATTCTTTTTACGCTCGTTCAAATAAAAAGCAGATATAGTCTCGTGGTAGATTAATAGTGTACTCGTCCACTTCATTTTCTCTGGTAATTGGGAAATGGCGTATGAAATTGTTTTCCACATCCTTATCATGCGCTAACACACCATAATATACGACCCAGGCTATTTTAGACTACTATTTGGATGATATTCGCTATATATATTTAACCCTTATATTATATCGGATTTCTTAAGCCTTATCGTGTTGGATGTGACTGGTAAGGGATCTGTCGTCTTGACGTTCATTGAGGAAGGCCTTTGTTTAGCATAAAGCTGATGATAATGATGATGTATCTGGTGATGATCACTATGCGGCGGTTTAAGGCGAGTGGCTAGGGATCGGTCGACTTGGAGTTCGTCTAGTTGCCTGCATTTTTACACGCTTTTTTGTCAGTTTGTCAGTTTGTCAGTTTGTCAGTTTGTCTGTTTGTCAGTTTGTCAGTTTGTCAGTTTGTCAGTTTGTCAGTTTGTCAGTATGTCAGTATGTCAGTATGTAACTCTCCGTGGGTAATCTGCGCGCCTGCGGCCTTCCTTGGTTCCGGTAGCCGTTTCTCAGGTTCCCTCTCCGAAATCGAACTCTGATTCCCCGTATTTATAATATTTATAAATAATTACTAAAAAGTAAAAAATAAATAATAGTTTAAAAAAACTAAAAACACGCTTTTTATAGAAACCCAAACTAAAAAATAGAAAATAAATTTTAATAAATTTAAATTAAGAATAGTGTTAAAAATTTTAATAACTATAAATTAATGATAGTATAAATAAAAAAAATTATTTTATTTAAAAAAAAGCGTGGGGTGCATGGTGTCAATATAGTTATAAATATTTTATTGACAGATATGAGTAGAGTGATTATCATTTTGATAATATCTTAAAAAGCACCCCACGCTTTTTTAAAATAAAATATATTTTTTTTATTTACACTATTATTAATTTATAGTTATTAAAATTTTTAACACTATTCTTAATTTAAATTTATTAAAATTTATTTTCTATTTTTTAGTTTGGGTTTCTATAAAAAGCGTGTTTTTAGTTTTTTTAAACTATTATTTATTAATCACAAAGATATGCAGCCTAAACGGCTAGACTGATTTTGATGTCAATTCAAGTCGATTGAATGGTTTAAATAAACAGTTTCGCTTTTTTTTCGCTCACTTCAAAATGTTTTTATATTTTGTTCGTATTCAGAGTCTGTTTTGTTTCTCTAGTTTATATATGAATAATGAGAAGTATGTTCTTATTTACAGTGAAATCAAAAGCGTCTAAGACAAAATCAATTGACGTGATCGTATTTTGTTTCCAACATGGCGGTTCCCGCGGGGCGCTCGGATTGAAAGCTCGTGAAATATTGCTCACACGACGTCTTTGCGCTTTTTAATTTTCTATCGAGCTTGGAAAATTAATTTTGCGACTTATTATTTTCTAGTGACAATGACCTGCGCTGTATTAATTCAAACACGTATTATACTAGCGACTCATATTTACTGGACGGAAATACTTAGTACTACGATAGGTTCATATTTACTGGAAAAAACACCACGTTAACATAGCCCCATCATAAACTCAGAATTTTCACAGAACAAAACGTAGGTATAGAAAAAAAATATGTTGAACATGTCATCATAGTCCTTTATTGGTCCACTGTTAAATATAGGCTATTCCTTCATGAACATCAAGACGACCAATAAGACCAGCCTTAACTGGTCTTAAGTAGTTTTTGGCAGATAGGATTCGAAATGAATACATCTGCCAGAGAATTAAAGTAATCGATATCACGTGAAGAATTAGCTCGCTGAAGCGGCAGTGAGCTGATCAAACACTCGGAGAACGGAGAGTCGATGGGCCAATTGAATGGGTCGGCCATTAATCAGGTAGGTAGATATCAGTGAAGATGAAAAAACATATGCTTACTAATACATTTTGGAAATGAAATATTTCACAAACGAATATTTTGTAATACAAATTGTCTGGCCTTAATACGATTCGAACATAACCTGTCTCATGTCCCAAGTACAATTTACTACATTGTATCTACGTACTCGTATGTTACCGAAATTAGACCACGTTATTTGCCAGTAACATAATATCTTGCAAGCTTACTTAAACATTATTTATTCAATAAAAAATATTTTTTAACGTTCATGAGAATTTTATTCTACATTTTTTTTGGATTTATAGCATCAGCTTATTGATATTTTCACATGTCTGACATTTTAGACAGTAATGTCCATTAAAAGTTGTTTCAATATAATCAATAAACATTAATTCGTAAATCAACCGGCGAATATTAAAAACTCTACTTCACTATACAATCAGTACATGTACCACAATTAGTTTGTTATCAAGCAATCAAAATAACACGAAACGTCGGCAAATGACTGGCGATAACGTTTCAAAGTAAACGGGTGAATCCCCGACAGTCGTTTTTTTTTTATTACACTGTATAATGACAGTGACATCGTTGATAGACGGTATTCTATGCACGCTAATATTTGTGGACGTAAATAATTCAACTCATTTTTATATTATAATCAAACAACTTTTACGTAGGTATTTTATCGTTTTTAGTTTTTTTACATGCTTGACCACTCTGATACTTTACAGCAACCATGGTAGCTGTAAAGTGTTAAAGTATCCGAAACGTCGGGCCTATAAACAACTTAATAAACCGCGATAAAAATAATTTTTAACAAAAAAAGAAACGACTTCAAACAGTAAACTAAAAACCAAAAAATAAATTTACTTTGCACAAAGTAATACGTATTTTATTTAATTGAATCAAAATGAATAAATAATTAATTATTTTATAATTCTGTAGTCGGTGCCAAGTAAAACAATAACTGTGTATAGATATTATCAATCTTTCTAACAACTTTTGTGATTCAATTATACATATTCAATTTAATACGTTCATGCTATTATAAGAATTTGTCAAAAATACATATTTTTCTTATACCGTTATTATTTTGTAATTGCTTTGATATATTTAAAAATATTAAGTGTGCTTAGTAATTTAATATTGTAGTTAGGTTGTTGAGGCATTTACTTGGCCCCGACTTCAAAATTATGAAATAATTTATTATTTATTCATTTTGATTTAACTAAATAAAAATACGTATTACTTTGTGCAAAGTAAATTTATTGTTTGGTTTTTAGTTCACTGTTTGTAGTCGTTTCTTTTTTTGTTTAAAATTATTTTATTTTACACTTTTAAGTGATGGGTAGACCGAGAAATAATATAGGTGCAAAGTACTCATCAATATAAATGAATTAAGTCCAAACACAAAATAGCTATTCCAAAGCGTTGAGGAGTTCTCTGAATTGTCCTTCGTCTTCATCATCAGGCCCCTAATGACAGTCAAAACCCATCTAGGTGCAAAGTTCTTATCAATGCAAATTGATAAAGCTAAAACATAAGGTAGCTGCTGTGAATCGTTGAGGAGTTCCTTCAACTGTCTCTCGGCTCCATCATCACATCAGACCTCAATTATAACCTATATGGTTGCAAAGTTCTAATCAATATAAATGAATTAAATCCAAACACAAGATAGCTACTCCAAACTATTAAGGAGTTCCCTGAATTGTCCTTCTTCTTTATCATCAGATCGCTAATGATAGTCACAACCCCTCTAGGTACAAAGTATTTATCAATGTTAATTAATCAAGCTCAACCACAAGGTAGCTGTCGTAGTTCGTTGAGGAGGTCCCTCGACTGTCTCTCGGCTCCATCATCAGATCATCTCCAAACATTTATGGAATTGTAGTGCTTTGAAATACTTAATGAAAATAATTAGAAACGCACTAGTCATCTATACGATTTTTGAAAGTTCCCCTCGATTTCTCTGGTCTGCCATCATCAGATCCTGATTTCCTTAACATGGGACCACTTCGGAAATATCTACTTTCCAACAAAAAAAGAATTATCAAAATCGGTTCATAAAAAAGATCGATAAGCCTTGAACAAACATTAAAAAAGCATATATACGGTCGAATTGAGAAACGTCTCCTTCCTTGAAGTCGTTTAAAAATCCGTAAAAGTCGTTTCATAATGAGTGAAATTCGCGTAAAAATATGGCTACTGTGTAGTAGCATACTACATTTATTATTCCCTTTAGAAAGGCGATAGATATGTATAACATTAATTATACTACATAATTTATTAAAAACTACCGCAATAAGATTTTTCATAGAAAGTTGTCTTACAGTTTTTCTTTGATATGCTAAAAAACTTAGAATTATTAACATTTCCGTTCATTAACTAGATATCCTTATATATAATGTCCCAAATACTCCTGTAATTTTATTTTAGTGAGCAATTAGTATGTTATATTTTTAAATAAGGACTTCCTTCTCTATTTAAAATACATGCGTTAAATCTTTTACATTATGGATTGGCGATGCAGGCGAGAAAAAAGCGATCAATTGCGAGTCGGACTAGTCCCGAAGGGTTCCGTAGCAGCAAGTAACATAATAATTGAATTAATCGAATGAAACGTGAATAGCGGTTTACGATTTATGACGAATTAAAAAAGCTACTTACTAGATCTCCTTGGTAATGTACATTACATATTTTTTTAAATTTATCATTCTCTTATTTTAGAAGTTATAGGAGGGGGGGGGGGGGCACATTTTACCATCTTGTAAGTGTCTATTCAGATTAGAAAAAAAATTGATGTTATAAACCTCAATATCATCTTTGAAGACATATCCATTGAAACCTAGCACGTATGGGTTTGTTGAAAAAAATGACTTTCAGTTATTGTAATTTCAGTAAGGGAAACGCCTAAAACTTATTGTTCTTTCCTACTTTTGTGTTAAAATCTTAATGCGATTCACAAAATACATGTATTTACCAAGTTTTTGGAAAAAGTGGCTATGACATACGGACAGACAGACATACATGACGAATCTATAAGGGTTCCGTTTCTTGCCATTTGGCAAGGGATCTCTAAAACGGGTACGGGTAGAGCGAGAGAGTTGACATCCTACATGTTATCGGCCTGTGGGCCCTTAGAACAAAAAAGAGCCTTTTGTGTGCATGCTAAGTTCTAAGATTTAGCCTGATTTATTATTATTTTGTGCGGTATCTATTAAACAATATATTACACACTGAATTCGTTTTTTTTCTCTTTATATTTTTTTTTAAATATTCTTGCTCATAGTTGTAGGACAACATAATTTCTTAATCTCTACGACTTAGTGCTAACTTAACTAATAAGCTTTTGGCCTCCTCTGAGAGTGGAAAATGCTATATCATCTACGAGTACCTGCCTCACGAAGGTCGTTATTATATTCTTGTACGAACGCTATCTTCCAACTCTTAATCCAGAAACTGCACAACGATGTGAGATTCGACTTTTGCGACATCTCATTCGGTGAAGATTGGTGCATTAGTTTTACCCGCTTAAGACAAGATTCTTAACCACCGTTAGGCCGAGCGCTCAATAAGCGTCGCGCTAAATCTCGTGAAACGCCAAAAATGCAACAGTGCTCTATTAAAAGCGCCACGATTTAAAAACGCGCTCGTGTGATACCTACATGGATTTGTCTCTTTGAAATGCTTTTTAAACGCTATCCGGGTCCTTTGCGCTGGGCAATGACAATATCGGACCATGGCGTTTAGGTTTAAGATCATTATCGTACACGAAATATAAATGTATAATATATGGAACCGTATCAAATAGTAACCACGAAACGGCCGCATATCGAAAACTTGCATAATGCATGTGTGATAGTAAAGACCCGCTGTCCTTGCCACGCCTCGGCCAGGCATGCAGCTAATAAAAACCGTTTAAAGACATGTTCACCTACCTACATAACCTATGTCCGCTTGTTAAATTGATTCATTTACATTTATCTCGCATTTTTTTATTTGTATGTTTGAATTTCACGGATTTTTTTTACCATATTAGAGTTAACATAAATAGGACCTAGACTTTCATTAAAGTAACTAAATTCAAATGTAATACAATGAAATAAATAATGTAAACGAGGAGAAGTCTTGAATAAACTGTTACAAAAAATTTGGCAGTCATGAGGATTGCCGATATAAGAGAATAAGTGAAAGCTTATAAATTAGAGTTATGACGTTTTGAAATTTAAAATTTTAACAGCAATAATTTGAAATGTTATAATATCAGAAAATAATATCATATTAGAATGTCGGTGACGTCACCCTTTAAGGTTACACCTGAGAAACTGTCCAACCAAAAAGAAAATTTTACTTCAAAAATAAACAGCCATATAACTTTCAATAATAGTAATATAATAAATTTAATAATAATAATAATAATAAGTTATCCTTAATACATGCCGTCTCACACGTAAATTTCTCCAAAATTCATCATCAACTTAAGCTGGCACACTTGGCATTGCCCGTGTGACAGTTATCTCATCACCCCCTTAAACAGGGAGAAGAAAAACAAAACAAAACATAATAATAATAATAATAATAAATATTACTCTACATTTACAACACGTTAACCCAACCCCGTGGTAAGTTCTTAAGATATTGTGTCACGGTTACAATAAACGGAAATAAATTTATGAAATTGATATTAATACATCCCTAACCTGTTCCAGACATCTCTATATTCATCATACAAATGATATGCACTTGGCTTCGAACTCGCAACCTTCGCAAAGTGTCCAGTAGTCTGATTACTTGACCAACCGGCCGTCATAATGGAAAAGTTAATTCTGACCCTGCATGGCTTAGCTGTGTTTTGGTTAGTATCAACCCTTTATATGTCCCACTGCTAGACACGAGTCTCCTCCTCGAAATCAGGCGAGGAGGGTAATAGGCCATAGTTCACCGATGCGCTGGCCTAGTGCGTGTTGGTGAACTTCACGTGCTTTCAAAGACTTTCAATCTCATCAGGCATGCAGGTTTCCTCGCGACGTTTTCGTTCATCGGTGAGCGAACGATGGTCTGTTGTTTAGAGTGCACTTGGAAATTTAGAAAATCCCCATTTGAAGGCACACACGGGGGTGTCAGGATCGAACCCGGAACCTCTCGCATAAGAGGCCGAGACAATTCACCACTGGACCATCGTCGCTCTTATGTCCTGATTAGTATTGCTTGAAGCCATCGATCTTGGGTCTCAGGAAAGGCCACGCTAGGTAGCCCGCATAATATAATTGTGATAATTTAGTTTATTTTTGGCACTTACCATCAGGTGGCTATCTCCACTAGTTACACAACGCTAACAAGTCCAGCTAATAATGTCATTCATCATACTGACATGGCCCATTATGTTTCTGTTGTAGCTATTTTAGTTCTTAAGTTCTTAGATATAAGGACCATGGCCATACATATATTTGTGAGACACAAAATTGGTTTAAGATGTTTATGTTCTGCTGATTGTTTATTGACACCTCGAGAAACGACTTCTGTTCAGTTATTAGTTATATAAAAAAGCTCAGTTATATAAAAAAAGCATCAACTATTGTCAGCATGGTCAAAGGAGGACTGAGTGTAGTGATCAAGTTGATCTTACTTTATCCTTGCAAAAAGAGTCCCGTCAGCATAGTTGCTGTAATCCAAAACGGGCATGTAAATATTACAAAAAATTGCTACACAATCCGTTAGAGTTTTATCCATTATTTTTTTCATTATAATAAGGGCCTGTTTCACAATCTCCTGATAAGTTATATAGGCTATCGGCAACATATTTGACAGATACTCCATACTCTATCTGTCGAATATGTTGCCGATAGCCTATTGGGAACTTGTCTGGAGATTGTGAAACAGGCCCTAAGTAAAATACGTGTAAGTATCTTAAAATAATGGTTTAGATGTGTCATGTGGTTTAGATCTACAATTTATCATACTTTCCGCATCTGCCAGCAATATGAGGAGACACCGCCAAGTTTTACTGGTCAGAGCACGGAAATTCGACTCTAGGACTTATTTAAGTGCCTAATCGTACGCTATTCCGCGGTGTTTTCTGTGTCGGTGCTATTGATTTCAGTTACAAATTACAATAAGCTTCTATCTATTCTAGACTATCTTAATAACCCGTTATTAAGATAGTCACCCTTAAGTTATGGCGCTAGCACTGTCAAAGTTACCTCGGGCAAAATCGCGGTTATAGCCTAGTTAAATCTATATGAAAAATGACCTATAACTTGTGGTGACGCAAGCATGACATATTGAAAACTTAAATGTCACAACCGAATATCTCACCCGATAATATTACATTATTAACTGCAATCTATATTATATGTTTACTAATAATAGATCGAAAATATATTAAACACCCCTGCACTGAAGTACTGTTATCAACAAAATGCATAATATTTAATTAACAAGAGATATAATATTTCATTTTCAAATGTAACGATGCAAATTTCAATCATTATAATGAAACGAATTCAAGTCTTTCTATTATAAAATAGAAATTATTTTCATTACTTAATTTTTAAGTGTATTGTTGTGAAAATATATGTCACTTTTTTTTACGGAAACAATATTTATTATTAAAAACTTAAATAACTTTTTTACTTTTTGTCCTTTATTGATGGAAACTAAGTGTTATTTTACAATTTGTATCGGCAAGTAACAGTGTAGTTCACTCTAAATCATATACAAATAAACAAAGCGCTTTGTTTGTAAATTAACATCGCATGTTACGATTGAAGCCCGATCGTAGTCGAATGTATTTTGACCTGTTGCACTGAGTAAACTCATCTCAATGTATTTGATCAATATTAATTTCACTCCACTCACACACAGTTCACACACACACAATGAAACACCCATTTACCGACCACTGATGGGCGGGGCTAGATCCACGAAAATTAGTGTTGATGGGCGACATCGACCACTCCCCATCAGGTGACACGTTTGCTAGTTTGATTATTAATTATACATAAAAAACTATGAATTCTTAGTTTTTATTTACTATCAAGTGTGTCACTCACTGGAGGGTCGGTAGCCTACTGATGCCACGCTGGCTAGGCGGGTTGGCACAGGGTTTGTTTCGAGTTTTCCTTCTCTGACAATGTTTTTGTTGGCACATAATATCAGCCAAGATATCCCTTAGTCGCCTTTAACGACACCAGCGGGAGGATATGGAGCAGTCCTATTCTAAGCCGGGAACTGCACGGATAAAACTCGTTGGATGCAGGTGGCAATGGACCGGTCGCGCTGGGCAACCATTGGAGGCCTTTGTCCAGCAGTGGACACCTATAGGCTGAGATGATGATGATGATCAAATGTAATTTTCGAATATTATATGAGTCTTATACTCTCATAATATTCGAAATATTATGTGAGTATAAGTCCATTAATCCAAATAATTAATGTCACAAATCACTTGTGACATTACCTGTACTATTTTATGCACCAAACTCAAATGGGCGGACCGCACCCAAAATTATATGTTGAGTGTGACACATGGAAACATTCAAGCTATTGCACATAATGTAACGTTCCTATCATACACGATTAAAGTACCTATAGATCGCCTCTTATTAAACATTTCGTAGGTTATGATTTCCTAGTATTTGCGGCCAGTATATGAGGCTAAAAAAAATTTTTTTTTTGTTTATTAGAAAAGGCTTTATGGTCAAACAGGCCGCACTGTGGTAAGTGGCTAGCGTCACCCAAACGCCCATCCCGGTGAAGGTGATGTAAGTTGGGATGAAATTAATAAATGTTAAGAAAAACAATATCCATCCGAAACGATAGATCAACATAAAATTGTACATTAAAGAAAAGAAAGAAAGAATAAGCTGTATTTGACACAAAACACACATATACAATAGGGTGAAATACAAGGCGAAAAAGGTCAAAAAGGCAGTCAGCTCAGCATGTGCGAATAAAAGAATGCGTTAACAAAACCACGGCTTGCTGGTCGAGTGCGGTTGCGAGTTCGAATACCATCGAGTGCGGGAAATCAAGAAAAAAATATCTGCCGTATACTTTAAATTATCTTCAAAAATATTGCCGAAAAATGAATGAAACAAATAAATAAACATTATTAATTAATGTCTATAATTTTCCAAAGTAAAACAAACAACGGAACGCTTAGTCATCAGAAAATAAGTAACTGCTAGAAATTAAACAACTTTTACGGATTTTATCGCGGCTTATTAAGCACAGGATTCGCGTGGACCATGGTTGCTGTAAAGTATCCGAAACCGCGATTTATCCGTAATTTACTTTATTTTTTTTTTTATTTTTTTATTCAAATTCACGTAAACATAAGAAAACAATAACTACTAGAAACATCACAATAATCTTTCATTTTAACATTTCCTTGCTTTTTTCGTGTAAATAAAGAAATTGTTTACGAAACATATATAGGTAATGTTTATAGTTGATGTTTGTAACCTGCAAGTGAAAGCAGGTTGATAATTATGACCAGACATCAGTCATTTACTTCACGTTAACCGCAACTAGTGCATCATCAGGAACTGATCGTGTAAGGTAACGCAATTTCGCGGAATATTAGAAATGTTTGTAGCGAGCGCGTTCCGGCTTATGCTAGTAAATAATATCAAACACTACATACGTTATGTTGTCCTGGTACTTTTGGTTCACAACTCTTAGAAGGAGACGAAGGTTAACCAGGGTTATTTTAACTGGATGCAAGAGATAAATAAAAAAAGAACTCGTGACTGCTGCGTCTCCAAACAGCTTGACGAAAGACCAGCCAGCTTAAGCATGGGCACCGTCGGCTACTATATCTTATGACGTAAAATGTAAGATGGATTTTCATAATCTAATCACAGAAGTAAATTGCGAATCGAATTAGGACCCAGAACAATTTCCAACATTTGTCTAGACTTTTATAGCCAACACTAAAATATAATGATTTATTATAATTATTGTATTTGCTACCTACTACCAAATGATAATTATCGTTGGACTAAGGTGTCGCAAGACTTCCTAACACAAAGGTAACAAATTTGAAATTGAATAATTTTATTTTAAACATATTAATTTACATTTTGGCATAAAAAGAGCAAAAACAAGTTAAAGTTAAATAATTCGTCTCAAGTCAACAGGGACCCAATACAGTGAACCATCTACGGCTAAACCTTTGTCACCCACTCGTGTAAGGAACTCGAAGTAACCAATATATTATATCAATGGAAAAAATATTTACGATTTAAGATAATACACATAAATGAATTAACTTTTATTTCAATCATAAAATATTGAGTGTAAGCATCAGGGTGCTCAGCCAAGATGCCATTAAGAAAGCGTTAGCGAAGTTTGAAATGATAAAATGTATAGGACGGACCACGTGATTAAATGCGGCCTTATGTCAATCCCATACATTTTATCATTTTTGTTTCTTAATGGCATTTTGGCTAGACCCCCAGAGGAGGAGTGGAGACTGTGTCTCCCGTCATCGCATCGGGATTTCAATACGACTATAGTATACTTAATACTAACGCCCCGTGGTTTTACCTCATTCCCGTGGGCGTACGGGGATAAATTATAGCCTGTCACTTGCAAAAACGTAGCCTATATTAAGTAAAATAATTTTCAAAATCGGTTCAGTCACCTCACAATTATTAACATAATAATTACGTTCTGAAATAAATTACAACCGTTCGAACACACGGGCAACATAAAATTTCAACTAAATCATAATTTATTACCAATCACTTTAATATTCAATGTGACAGTAGAATTATTGTTTTACAATAATTATAATTTCATATTAGAATAATTAGTGTTAAATAATCGATTTTAAAATTAATATAAATCTATTCTAAAAATAATATTATTAAACAAAATATTTTTTCTTATCCTATTCCTTCGCAGGTACTTCCAGGCCTAACGAGGCTAAGTTTTTTTTTGTTTGCTCAAAACACAGAAACAGAGTAGGTACATATTTTCAAATAAAACCTAGCCACGAAACCTTACACGGTTTATATGGGCAAGGTGAGTCGTACAAATTAATTCTAATTAATTATAGTTGGTTTGGTTGTCTGCGACGATACATTGTCGTGATGAAGAAGCATACTGCGAGGTCGTTTCGGCCAAACTTTATCCAAGACGAGCATCAAACGTACTGTACGTTATAAGATCCTCTAAAATAATTGCTAATGACTTATCCTTCTGTATAACGAGGCCATTATTTTCCCACGCTTCAACCTCTCTTCACTTTTGTTGACAAAAAAAAAAGCCATTGACACAGTCAATTTTCAATTTGCCGCCAAATCATTAAAAGAATAACAAATGAATTGTTCATACATTACACAAAAATATTGCCAAATAGTTCTATTTTCAAAATTTAAACTTCTTTTTTTCATTATATCGTTTACGAGTGGCCGGGATTTTCATTGTTGCCCTCGTATACTCAAGACAAGCAATTGTCGAATAATTTAATCAGTGCATTTCCAACTCTAAAACGTAAACCAGATTTACAATTTTTTACTGAACACTTGGACACATAGAATATGTTATCATAGTGATCCATTGTTTTCAGAAATATTCCTGGATGGGGCTTAAGATCTACAGACCCAGTAGGCCAACGCATAGATGAGGGTATATAGGCAACAGGGATCAATATCAACCTGGATAAAGGCCTTAGTTCAATGTACGCCGAAACGACCAAACCCGCTTATCATCCAGGTCCCTTAATCCATGGTCTATTGGTCCAATGATCCTGTGTTCCAGGAGTCCAATAGTCCAGTCCAAACCAACAAACAAACAAAAACCAAGCAAACAACGTGGGCTTCCACCTTGACATTCACGCTACCCGAGACGAGAACGCCATAACGCCATCCGCTCACGTCTGACGGAGGACCGTGTATCCATTGGATACGGTCGCAATTCCCTCACGAGCTCGCATCCGGGTTGGGAACAAAGCCTGTGACATTTACTTCGATGTCCAGTGTGTATGAGCTTTGTTGATACTCGGTACATAATTTTAGTTCAATCAAAAATTTTATAATACGGATGATAACGATAAAAAAAATCTTCCCTGAAAACTAAATTAAATAAAAGCTCCTACTTTTAATGTATGTCTGTTTGCGTAATATATTTATTTTGTTGATTTATAAGCGACTTGGTATTTAAACTATTGTCCACTTTAATTAATTAATTAATTATTAATTAATTAATCTTAACAATCTGAAAAACTCTCAAACTTTTAATAGGTACCATTGGAATTCGAATTACGAATTTTTTCATAATATTGTTGTAAAACTTACCACATTACGAACTGCGTGTTTGTTTTTCAATAAAAACTTTAAAAACCAGTATTTTATTGGATGCATGTCATGATTTTCTCTTTCTATAAAAATGATGAATACAAACCCGAAGCCGCTATGAATGATCTCACCTATATGTTAAAAATAGTTGACAAAAAGTGGAGTGAGCCCACATACACAGCCAGTTGGTTATTGAAGATAGCGTAGTGGACGGTAAATACGATGACAAAGTCATATTTTAGTTAAATTATCAATGTTAAGTCTCTCTCGTTTTGGAAGCCAAGACCTACTATGGGTCACTATTGTGAAGTTTATGAGCAAAAAAACATAAATATAAGTACTTTTCATGTACATATAAGTCGATATAGGTGGCAATTTGGTTAACATTTTCCGAAATTACAATAAACGCATTTCTGCTAACAGTAAATCAATGAAAAGGACATAAGAATAAAAGATAACAGTACGGTGCGCAGGCACATAATAAATAGTACTAAAGTAGAGAGCGACGATGGTCCAGTGGCTGTGGGCTCGGCCTTTTTAGGTTACCCTCGTGGTGCTTGGTAATGGGATTTTCTAAATTTCTAAGTGCACCCTAAACATGAGACTATCGAGTGAGAAAAACTGCATCATGATCAGATTAAAAGGAAAACTGCATGCCTGCATACCATGCAAGTCTTTAAAGGTGTGCGAAGTTCACCAACCCGCATTGGGCCAGTGCGGCGCCACTGTGAACGGGCCATAGCCCGATGCCCTTCTCCACCCTAGACCCGTGTTCAGCAGTAGGACATATTATATGGGTTGCTGCTCTACTTTTACTAAAGTAATGCAGAAAAAAAAACGTATATGAGCCTTACATTAATTGTCCACAGCTGGAAGACCTCTGAATATTTCAGGATAAAAATAACATTTAAGAACAGCATTATCATCCCGTCTTCCCTCCCGACGTGTTCTTTCTTAATTCCATTTACGAAAATCACAAATATTGTACGTAATAGATCATAATTGCATCACACTAATTATACATATTATATAGTGTTTGTAAATCTCTTGAAATGAAGAGCATAATATTTGGGGAGTAGAGGTCAGACTCACGCGCACTCACACACGCACACTCGTGTACTCACAGGTTACGTCAGAGGTTAGGTAACGCGCCGTGAGCGTCAACGGTCAAACCTTTCCAAGTGATAGTTATTGGTGACCACGCTTGACCACGGAGCTTCATACACTTACCCGAATATCTTCAGCACATGCGCTTTTTGCTCGTTTGCATGGTTTTAGTTTCCTCTCGAATCATCGTAGCTAGGTCTGAAAGAAAGCGTGTCGCTGAGCTTTTGTTGCTGATCCAATACACTCAAAATGCGGCTGAATGCACTCGCAGCGGTATTAGTTAGGGTATATACTGGTTGGTGTACGTGGTGTAAAAGCGCCCATAGATATTATTATTATTATTATTATTATACACTGTCCAAGTCAGAGTCCGTATTGGTATCTTATATCTCTCATCCTAGAGATGGCCACATCCATGAAGGATTTACCTGCGTCAACTATAATGTCTGAAAGGACATTTAGTTTGGTCAGGGTACCAAAAATCTTTCTTGCGTCTCATTATAAGTGATGATATGAATTAATTGACACTACAAAGGTGCTACAGTCGAGTCGATTCAGATTATGGCCATAGCGGTGTTAACCACTTATTATTACAACAATAGTTTGTCAGCCTGTTTTACGCGTTACTCAACCAACATTTAAAATATTATGTAATTTTTGTTTAATTCTAAAAATTCTTGAATAATGCTAGGCTAAACGAAGCTTGTACCATAGTTCAGATGACTTCCTAGAAAAAACTAATTATAACTAAGTATATAACTAATTATAGCTTAAGCAATATATAATTTCGGAAGAAATGTTTAATAAAGCCTACCATTTAATCTCGACAAGGAAAGCTTATTCAATAGTACAACATTTATAGGCGACTGATCTCACTTATCATCAGTGCTGCTTAAATATATATACTGCCTTAAATTTATCAACTGCCTTAAATATATCAACTGCCATAAATATATCAACTGCCTTAAATGTATCAACTGCCTTAAATATATATACTGCCTTAAATATATCAACTGCCTTAAATGTATCAACTGCTTTAAATGTATCAACTGCCTTAAATATATCAACTGCCTTAAATATATCAACTGCCATAAATATATCAACTGCCTTAAATGTATCAACTGCCTTAAATTTATCAACTGCCTTAAATATATCAAAGCAAGTGTCCATATAATTTAAGAGACCATGGTGCCTGCACTGTGTTTGTACTGCGATTCGATTACCTCACATATAAATCTATTGAGTGGTTGTGGAAATTGTTACTACGTTCGAAAGTAAAATAAACACTTCTCATTATCTGCTGCGAGTTGAAATTGTTTATTTTTTATACAATTTTCCTCAACCTTGACCAATAGATGTGTCAAGATGGAAATGTTATAATTGTGTCGGTTACGGTTTTTATTAGGCATAAAGTTCCGTTTTTTATCGTCTCTGCGTATTTTATTCTGTGACGCCTAGTGTTCTAGTAGTACTGTAAAATATATGCATATGCGTGGTTGCCACTACTAGGAACTAACTTATCCGCAAAACAGTTTTACTGTGTTTTATAACAACAATAATATCTATGAACGCTTTTGCACAACGTTAGTCTGGTCCCGTGCTAAGTTCTCGAAGAGACTTGTGTTACGGGTACCAGACAAAGGAAATATATATATTTAATGCTTTTTATATTAATACTTATATAAAAGATTGTTATTATATAATAACAATCTTAAAAAAGTTTTGTGTTCGTGGGTCATGGATGTGCCATGATCCACGAACACAAAACTTTTTGTTTCCTGACGGGATTCGAATCCGCTACCTGCGGCTTGAGTCATCTACGCCCCGGCTGGCTTCAGGTGAACTCGGCAACGATCACTTACCAGCAGCTTGGCTGCTCGTTTGCTCCTCCCATTAAAATAAATGATGAAGATCAAATATAACCTCGGTATTCTTCCCTATATACGAGTATTATTAGGTGAGCGTCGTTCGCGGAAGTCCACGAGATAAAATTCCTCGTAATTGATTGACTACGTGTTACGGTTAATCGCGCGACTAATAGAGGTTCACGAGTGATTACATCGCTCCCGCATCAGCAGCCTACACTCTTACGAGATCTGAATATATTTACTGTCTTATATATTGGTTCATATACTTAATATTGTGAACATGGTCTCCATTGCGTATTGTTTAATTATTTTTATTTTTGAAGGAACAGAAACAGTTATAATAACACATAAAAATGACTATAAATAATACACAAACCAATTCAATGCCCACCACATAGGCTTATTAATAAAAATCAAACAACTGAGAGAACAACGAATAAAAAAAGCAAAAGCTCTCTTTTGTTTTTTTTTTATTTATCTTTAAAAATAATAGTTTAAAAAAACTAAAAACACGCTTTTTATAGAAACCCAAACTAAAAAATAGAAAATAAATTTTAATAAATTTAAATTAAGAATAGTGTTAAAAATTTCAATAACTATAAATTAATAATAGTGTAAATAAAAAAAAAAATTATTTAAAAAAAAAGCGTGGGGTGCATGGTGTCAATATAGTTATAAATATTTTATTGACAGATATGAGTATCTGATGTAATATCATTTTGATAATATCTTCAAAAGCACCCCACGCTTTTTTTAAAATAAAATATTTTTTTTTATTTACACTATTATTAATTTATAGTTATTGAAATTTTTAACACTATTCTTAATTTAAATTTATTAAAATTTATTTTCTATTTTTTAGTTTGGGTTTCTATAAAAAGCGTGTTTTTAGTTTTTTTAAACTATTATTTATTTTTTACTTTTTAGTAATTATTTATAAATATTATAAATACGGGGAATCAGAGTTCGATTTCGGAGAGGGAGCCTGAGAAACGGCTACCGGAACCAAGGAAGGCCGCAGGCGCGCAGATTACCCACGGAGAGTTACATACTGACATACTGACATACTGACAAACTGACAAACTGACAAACTGACATACAAGTGAAGCTAATAAAAAGCGTGTAAAAAAAGAAACAAAATGTCACAAAAAAATTGTAAGAATTTAAAAGACTCTACGGATATTATCATAAAACAATAGAAATATAGAATTTTAAATAAACATGGTTATTTTTTTTAACAATGACACTCGTTGAGTTTCGTGAACAAGAAATTCGTAGACAATGTCAAAATATCGAGGTCCATGAAATTAAATAAAATACATGCATGCATCAAGACGTAACTGACTCAGGGCAGGTCACCCACAGGTAAATAAGTTGCTTAGGCTTACCATCAGATGTCACATCAGTTTTTCTATAAAATTAGCATACGCAAAAATCGATCCATTGTTTCAAACTGGACTGGACTGGAAACTGGAACTGTACGGGAAACAAAGAGATTTTATTACAAACATTTTCATATTAAATATTATTATAATATAAATATTTCATTTTCATTCACGCGCATTTTCCATTCCCGTGGGAGTACGGGGATAAATTACAGTATATTTCATAATATTATAATATATTTCATAATAATCCATATAGTAGTTTTGACGTGAAAGAGTAATAAACATCCATACTTACAAACTTTCGCATTTATTATATTAGTAGAATTTTAATATCTTTGTTTGTAAACAAATGATGATGTTAATAGCTTTACCGCCATCTCTGCCAATGTCGAATAGTTAGTGCAAATTCAACATAGACGTGATATCACTCCAGGGAATATTAATCAACAGATCTGTTAATTAGTTTTGGGCCAATCGAGTCTTACAACTTTGATCTGTTAGCAGTTAGACGATGAACTGAGAATAGACCTAGGCTAGAGTCAAACTTTGGTCCTATTGTTGTCTTCGTCTTGTAGGTCTTGTCTATAATCAGACAAGTTTAATTTGTTAATTCTGCCCATTCTAAATATACGCAATTTATTGTGCACTTTGTGTTGTCTTTGTTTAGCGTTTGGCTTAAGTTGATGATATATGTATTTATAAATACACGTGTTCAATAGTGAAATAATTATTTATTTTTTGTTTTGTTTATCTTAAATAGAAATACTAGCAACATATATTTTAAAATAATTTTTTAATTCTTTTTAATTGAAACGAAAAAAATTTATATATATGTAAAATAAATAAATATGAACCAATAAAAATGTCCATAATGCAGATGTTGCTATTGGATCCGAATACGTAACCGCTGTGTTAAATGCTCAGTAAAGAAAAACCCTCTAAAATAATATTAGATATAGTAGACTACTCATTAAGCAAATAGCGGCGATACCATTATATTATATGTACATAATATTATAACATCTTGAGCACAAAGATTAAAAAGCTGAGAATTTTAAGCACTCCCTTTCGAAAAAAATGTCATAGTACTTGATTTTGGTTTTCTGAGTAAAGTAAAGAAAATAAATTTACTATTACGTTTCATATTATATTAAAAAAAAATTTTTTTTGGCTTAAAAATAAATTACTGTATTTTATATTGAGAATTCCACTGAAGCTTATTCAAGAATTGTGATAACAAGTGATCTATATAATTGTATATAAATTGAGGCACCGCTAATTTCGAGATACCTATATTCATAATCATCATCACCACCTTCCCCTGGACAGCTTCACATGAAACCTCTTTTAACGAATCCCAATGCTGTCTAATATGATTAGTAATAAATAGGAAAATACCTATATTCTATAGTCTGAAATCCCGCCAAGTTTCCGCAAACAAAGCTTCCTTATATAACACGGCATAAATCATATTTATCTTATAAAGTGCATCCCACGATGTACACGACATCGCGGTCGCAGCTCTCAGCGTCACCGGCTTTCTGTGGATAATGAAATCATATCTTCCATAATGTAGGATTGTAGGAGATGTATAAAAGGTATTATAATAATAATATCTACGGACGCTTTTTTACAACGTCAATCTGGTCGCGTGCTTAAGTTCTCAAAGAGACTTGTGTTACGAGTACCGGACAACGGAAATATACTTATTACTTTGATATTAATACATATATTAAAGATTTTTATTATATAATACATATATTTAATACACATCCATGACCTGGGAACACATCAACTTTTGGTTCTGTAAGGTTTCGTTTACTTTGTTTACATTTGCTTATAATAATTTTGGCATTTTTAATTTCTTGCACTGGCCACACTGGGAATCCAAAGAATAAGTGGGGTAGGAAGGTATTAAGGGGAGCAGTCTTGCGAACTGGGGGGCAGTCGGTCTCAGGCCGTCATTGTGGTTTAATAAGTGTTGTTGATATTGTTACTAGTTGGATAAGAGTTCAGAAAATATAGTGCTATTGGATTAAAAATGATTTTGGAATAAATATGGTATTTCACTGTTACTGGTTGTTTTTCTGAAGAGTCTTACATCTCAGAAGTGGAACACCGTCGGAAATTCCGTAAGTACACGCCTGCAATATTTTATTTTTCTTCTTGCACTACGTAATGCATATACTTATTAAGGAAAGAAAGTTTAATTCATAACTACTAGAAAAATTTCGTAGCGATTAGCAGTGACCTACCCTCAGGAGTATATTTGATGTGTTCTTTAGAAAACCCATGTCTCTAGCTCATTTAAGAATCAATTAGAAATTATCAAAGTTATAGATATATAATTTTCACGTCATGGACATCTAAACTTACAAATAAAATAGGAATGCCTGTTTCTAATATTAAACTAACCGGTTTTTGCTACATGCGTAGGAGTATAATACAATATATGGCACCTACATAATATACCAAAGTAACGTTTTACAATTTTGTCTGTCTGTTCGTTCCGGCTAGTCTCTGTAATGGCTGGACCGGTTTTGACGGGACTTTTTTTTGGCGGGTAACTGTTATAACGAGTAACTTAATACAAAAATAATAATAATTATCGTCAAACGATACCGTACATATTTTTATCAAAATGAGGGTACATTGGAAAATTAGCCAAGGGTGTAAGAACTACTAAATATACACAGGAGCTTTGAAAGGGAATAAAAAAAAAAATATGTCCGTTTTGTCTAGAGTGCACCGTTTAGTAGATGCCGACTATTATTTATGTTATTTTGTTATATTTTTTTAACATAATCCTTTTTTTGGTTTCATGTGACGAGTTATGGATTGATGTGAACATGGAATAGGGAACTTGGAGAAGTCTAGCGACTCCTCAACGAGATCATTCTCGCACTAGGCGTCAAGGTCGCAGCCGCAGCCTCGGCCGTAATTGGCCGAGAGCGGGTAGGTGTCGAGACCATAGCAGCAGCCAAAGCCGCAACCGCCGGCTGCTGGAGCGCTAACTGGCATTAAGGCATAAAGAGGAGCATCTCCTTCGTATGACGCTGCAATTGCGAAGGACAGCGAGCAATGGCGTCGCAGCAGCGAGCGACGCAACTTCCGCAGCAAGGAGATGGAACCAAGTAGGCGCAGCTGTGGCAGGTTGCCGGGCCCGTATGATAAATTTATTTTTAGCTGTTAGTGTTGGTAATACGCTCGTAGAAGTTTACGTTGATCTTGGTAGTGAGGCGACATTGATTAGGCAATCCACTTATAAACAGCTTGGATTTATTCATGATCGTACTGAATCGTGTTGAGAGGTTTTGGTAATAGCTTGGACACAGTTTAATGTTTTATGCAAGGTAGTAGATGATTGTAAATCTAGGCGAAGACCACGAATGCTTAGAAAAAGTCCGTATAATGATAGATGGTATGCTTAAGGAAGGGATCATTAGGGAGTCTGTTTTGAACTAAGCAAGAGTTGAGGATTATATATTTGAGTGATAAAATAGGACTTAGACTCTCATTATTCGTTAACTTTCGTTACATATTCTATGACATGTAGGTAGTAGGTACATAAATTGAACGAATTTAATATTGGTTTATATTATATATTAGGTGATAGGTGTTTTATACACAGTATATTGCCCGGTATTGTTTCAGACAGAGAGCGGGTGTAGGCCATGGTTTTAGGCCACCACTCGATTGGATACACAAACATAAATGGATATTGTTTATTGTTTAACTTCACATATAGGATCTTTATAATGATCACTTATGATCGTCTTAGCGGCTAAATTTATAATGAGGGTTCGCAACGCGCCCATGTCAGAGAAGATACCCACGAAGAAAAGAAACTCTTCTGGGTTCCTATCATTCTTTTCATTGTGATCAATAATTCACAAAGTCACTTAAATCTATAGCAATTAATTTCAAAGCGTTTTTGTCATTTATATATTCATTTACATTATAATAGGATTTTAATAAGTTTCTGTTTAATGATACATCTAAATTTATTAATTGACAACTGTTTTATACTGTCGGGAAGTTTATTATAAAAACTTATATTATTATAACGTATATAATTACCCGCAAAGGAGTAGCTCATTTTATGGAGCCTTGAGCTGTGCACAGCAAGTTTATTTTTATTTCCAGTATTTAACATTGCGTTGATCACATTATTCTTGAATTTTTGGATATTTTTGTGTACATACATAAGATTTTCAAAAATAGATGGGCTATACAATGTCATAACATTTACAGTTTTAAATTTATCTCTAAGTGTGTCTTTTGGACCCAAATCATATATTGCACGAACAGCTCTTTTCAGCAGAACGAATATGGCATCAATATCGGCAGCATTACCCCATAATAGGATACAATGACATAATAATAATAATAATAATATTTTTTTTAATAATGCTGTTAAAGTAACCAAAATAAACTAAACCTAGTTGTATTTACGTCAGTTAATTGTCGAATATTTTTAATACAAATGCTGCAGATGAAAGTCTGTTGGATAAACTAGATATGTGAGGGTCGCACTGAAGTTTAGCATCTAAAGTAATTCCTAGAAATACCGTAGTACTTTCCATATTTAATTCTTCATTGTTAATATTTACAGTTGTTTTATTTAACATTAGGCAAAGTGAATTAAAGACATTTCGTTTAAAAATAGGTTATTGGCATTGTACCATTTTACAATATTAGAAAGAGCATTGTTCACATCGTCAGTTACAGGTTGCCGCCTATGTGTCTTTAAAATAACTAATGTGTCATCTGCGAACAATAATATTCCATGTTTATCATTTAGAAGATACGGTAAGTCATTAATATAAATAAGAGATTGTTTTCCATTCACGTCTACCTTCTGGATTATATCACTTAAATAAGAATTAATTAAATCTAGCGCGATATCTTCTATGCCGTAGTGATAAAGCTTCCTGACCAATGTTTTATGCTGTACACAATATTAGATAGCCTTAGATAGATCACGTAAAATGCCTAATGCATCATCATGTATTAATTCTCGAGCCTGCATCAGTTGTAGAGCGACCGCGTGTGAAACCGAATTGTTTACTATGCAGTAATTTATTTCTATAAAATGATTCATTGATTGATTTAGAATAATCTTTTCAAAAATTATGCTAAACGTAGGTAATACGGATATCGGTCTAAAATTTGTGGGATCTAAAGTACTACCTGATTTAAACAACAGGATTAATTTGCTATGTTTCATTAAGTCAGGAAATACACTACAATTAATGCAGTTCTTTTTAGGATTTATCAATTTATAGGTTTGATAATATAATTTCTGATGCGGTAACATGATTGAATTTAAAGGTATTATAACATTCAGGTACATTGTTTTAAAAAAAGGAAATGGCGGCAACAGGTGAAGAGTTCGGAGATAAGATATTTAAAAGAACTAGCTTTTGCGAAATCTGACGTGATAGTTGTTTCATACATTTAATTTAACATCTTTAGTTTTGTGGTTTGACTATTCCTATTTCATTTTTAATAATTTTCCAAGTCTTTTAAATAATATTACTTCTGTTTTTAATTTTTGAACTTGTATGTTGTGATTTTATAAATGGATGAAGTGATTTAAAATTTATAAGTATATATAGATTGATCACAAATACAAACAACTAAAACAATGATAATTTCCAAAACCATGACAAATAGCAGGTCAATTACATTAAATAATAATATATTAGAATAACAATTGTTTAACAAAAAAATACATATTCAAAAGCAAAAACATTTCATTAAACATTAGGAAAAGGTTTATTCAATTATTCAATCTTATATTTGGAGCATTGCATTCTATGGAAGTGAATCATGGACACTGACGCAAAAAGATAGGAAAAGAAAGTCTTCATGATGTGGTTCTGGAGAAAGATTAAGGGGATAAAATTGACAGAAATGGTGACAAACGCAAAAGTTTTGGAGATAGTGAAAGAGGAAAGCAATATTATTAAAACTGTTAGAACCGAGGAGGAAATTTGATTGGTCACCTGATATGACATGACTTGTAAAAATATAGAGGGAAAAATTGATGGAAAAAGAGGAAGAGGTAGACCGAGGAGAAATAGAGATAGAGATGTTGTGATTTAATGACTCTGCAATTTCTCTTAGTTTTTTAGAAAAGGTTTGACATAATTGCAATACTTGTATAGTATTGTCTTTCCGCATATAGATCTTACAACATTCGCCTATTTTTATGTATTTCTGATGTTGCCCAGTTATTGAACATCATTGTATCGCTAACTAATAATGTTTTAGGGGTAAATATTGATTGAAAAATTGGAGTATGCTATACATGATAAAATTGGTAGACTTTTAATTAAGGTATGTCTCAAATTGTTCAAACGATCTAATCTTACTGGAATATTTTGTGCTTATTTATACTTATTCTTTTATTTGGAAATTTCATCAGCTGTCCACAATGCTGAATCTAATTTATTAATTATAGATTTACACTAGTAGACGTTATTCTTGTAGGTTCCATAAACATGTTATTAAGATTGTAAGATTTAAAAAAAAATATTAATATGAAAATGATTCCAATCCGTTTAAAAAAAAATACATTGAAGTCTGCGCACACGATTAATAGTTTTTTTTTATTGGAATTTGATGATTTAAGTAGGACCTTTTCCATTACTTTTTCAAAAATATCAGAAGAACCTAATGGAGGTCTATATGCTAAAGTTACAATGAATAATGCAAATCAATACAAATGATAAAGGACGGATAATTGGATTGATAATTTTATGGATGGTTAGTTTATGGATAACTTGATGGATAGTTTTATGGATAATTTGATGGATAGTTTTATGGATAATTTGATGGATAGTTTTATGGACAATTTGATGGATAAAGGATGGATATTTGATGGATAGTTTTATGGACAATTTGATGGATAAAGGATGGATAATTGGATGGATAAAGGATGGATAAAGGATGGATAATTGGATGGATAAAGGATAGATAAAGGATAGATAGATAAAGGATAGATTATAAGACTGTAATAAATGTGTTATAGTAATAAGTGTATGTAATTATGTATGTTTATAAAAAAATTGTAAACTATATTTCGAAAGGAGCAACCCAACAGAGTTTCTTGCTGAATTCTTCTTATGTACTATACTAGTATAGTACTATGTATTGTTTGTATTACTATTTTTTGTAATATTGTATTTGAAAAGACTAGTTCCACTGAGTTTGTTTCGCCGGTTCTTCTCAGTGGACTTACTTTGGAACCGGTGGTAGACTCAATTGACCTTCAAAAAGATACTTGGATAGTACTATTTTTTTTTTTTTTTTTTGAACTCTAATGTATTTTTATAAATGTATAAATTCAAGCTTTGGTTTCTTGGTCCGCCGAGTGTAAGGTTCCACCTGGTCCGTGTATGAGGACATACACGCTATCAGGATGGACGAGTGTAAGGTTTCGTTTACTTTGTTTACATTTGCTTATAATAATTTTGGCATTTTTAATTTCTTGCACTGGCCACACTGGGAATCCAAAGAATAAGTGGGGTAGGAAGGTATTAAGGGGAGCAGTCTTGCGGACTGGGGGGCAGTCGGTCTCAGGCCGTCATTGTGGTTTAATAAGTGTTGTTGATATTGTTACTAGTTGGATAAGAGTTCAGAAAATATAGTGCTATTGGATTAAAAATGATTTTGGAATAAATATGGTATTTCACTGTTACTGGTTGTTTTTCTGAAGAGTCTTACAGTTCCCAGGCGGGATTCGAACCCGCTACCTCTGGTTTTTTTTTTTTTTTTTTTTTTTTTTTTTCCGCCGGGAAATGCTCTTACGCATACCGCGGGGGAGTAGGGAATCCCCAGGCGGGTATGTGGGACTCACTGCGCCCGAAAGATGGTAAAATGGACGCAGCTTCTACCCACTAAAACCCGGCGCTACTCCTCCTATCCGTCATACTGCTGAGCCGCGGGATGGCGTTGGCGTACTCCGAGACTCTGCTGACGGGTGTCTGCTGGTGGTGCAGACCCTTCTTCTGCGGGCTTATGGTTGCCCCCGTCGTTTCCTCTCTATTGCCACAATGCGCAGGAGTAGCTTGCGCATCGTGGCCCGCTCGGGGACTCGATTAAACGGGTGACGGCGTCCCCACACCGCCACCCTGCACCGCCACCCTGTACCTCTGGTTTGGGCGCCACCGCGCTAACCACTGAGCCACAGATGTCGCCTGATGTATAGGTTCTCAGATTTTATTTTATTAAGTGAATAAATGTTTTTTTTTTTGGAACGGACCTATGCTCCAGCTAAATGGCCTTAGAGTTATCAGTAAGTCGGTTAGCAGATGACTTCACCTAGCAAATGTGTGTTTCACAAAAAAATTCAAGATAGATTTAAAATCGTCATCATCATCATCACCCTTTATCCGTCCACTACTGAACAGAAGCCTCCATTAATGAACGCCAACGTGTTAATCGGCAGATCGGCCACTAACCAGGTAGACTATCTCCATGCGCTAGTCTGTCCGTGTTGGATGCGAGAGACGAGTGGTAGGTCGTCTTGACGAGCTAATATAAAAAAATGATAAGATGATGATAAATGAACTGGAAGTCCCGGTCCTAAGAGGACGGTGCTGCCCAATAAAAGTTCGCTTACTAACTAACTGGCTAACCTAAACATTGAAGTATCTAGCGATTGAGCTTAAACTTTAAAGGCCAACAAGCCTAAAAGCCTAGACCTTTCAAAAGAAAAAAAAAACATCTATAAAGGTAAATCTCGGTGCCAATAATCAATTTTCCTGTACGAATCAGCAAACAGTTTCATGGCAAAAATAAACAAGTTTGGTACGAAACTGACAGCTCAATTGTTACAGAGTATCGTGACTACTATTTGATTTCTTGGTCTTAATGGTACAAGGCCTATGTCGAGCAGTGGACGGAAGAGGGTTGATGATGATGATAACTGTAACGAACATGTGGTCCCGCCACTATATCTGTATACTGCCAAGTGATGTCGAAATTATATGTGAATAAAAATAAGCTTTCAAAACTTGTAACGCCTTAACACTTAAATATAGCAATGATACGAAACACAACAATGTTATAGTTAAAATACGACTCCATGATAAAATTATGTGCTTTAGATTTTATTTTAGCTTAGGTTTTAAAAATGAACTTTGGTTGCAAAAAAAAGTAAAAAGAATAATAAGTAAATGGTCATCTAATATTTAGGATTTTTATTCTTTAAAATGAAACAATTGTATTAACTTTTATACATTCACTCTGTCTGTGAATGCTGTAAACTATACGAAATTTCAGGAACGTAAAAATATTGAAGAACCTCAACGAGATACTTAAAGAGGTTTTTTTTTTTCAAGTAATATTTTTAACATAAGTTAATCCATATGAATTTAGTAGCCTATACTAGGAATCATTAGGCTCTACACTAAAGATAAATAATAAATTAGCAAATGGTAGTTATTTATGTACGGCAGTCACTATTGATCAAGTCAAGTCAAAGTCAAAGTCAAAATAGTACTATCAATGTATCTTTTTGAACGTCAATTGAGCCTACCAGCAAAGCAAAGCTAAAAAAAGCTAAGTAGCTAGTCAATATAAATAAATAAATACATCACCAATAATAACTAAAGTTTAGCAAAACACATATTGCCTTGAATACGTGAACGTAAGTTAAATTCTAGGCCACAGAGTGTATAGAGTTGTAAATTGGCAACATAAATTAAAAAACCTCCTCCCCCATTGAAGCGGACGGCATATCTGATAAGACGCCCACGCTTCCAGAAATAGACCCTCACACCACCCGCCAACACCAGCGCCCGTCAATGGGACTTTACTTTCGTAGTGCTCATTTTGAATCGTTGCATAGGCTTATATTACAATATTAAAAAATGTATTTGTACAATTTTTTTTTAAAGAAAGGTAATAAGAATTAAAATCATGAACAATTAAAGCTAAGTTTTTGGTAAAAAAAGAGACATTCCGTTTATAGATGTTATATCCTTACCAATAGATAAAGAAATATATTTTCTATAATATAGTCTTTTTGGTTACTTACGTAAAAAAACCGTGTGTTGTCATGGGACACCGGATAGGAACGAAGTTCCTTATCATAAAAATATTAATTTTAAATTCTATTCGAGGTACAAAAGAAAATAGTTATTCCAGTATACTTTTTTATTGATAAAAAATTCAAACTTTATTTAATTTACAATTTATTTAAAACAAGCGGACCCGACAGACTTCGTTCTGTTACAATCTTGCCTAACTATATGTCTCTTTGTTAGATAAAAAACAATTAATTCGCAATAAATAAAATTGTAATCTCAAATTTGAGAAATAAACTATCCTGTCTTTTAAGTTGGAGAAAAGCACACATTTTAAAAGAAAAACATTAAAATCGGTTCAGTAGTTTCGAAGTTCATCCCGGACAAACATCGTGACACTGGAATTCTATTTACTTTACTCTTTCTTTACTTTTTCACAATAATAATCTTACGTTACGGACGTTTTTTCCTGGTTAGGTTAACCCTCCGCATCGTCCCATAAATAACTTCGTTTCAATATAATAGACAATATAATATTATGGTTTATGATGAGTTCAAGTGAATATTATCGAAGTCATCAAGAAAACAGAATAGTAATAAATAAATATATATCTTCTAACAATTATACCACCTTAAGTTAGCCCCAAGGTACTTACTTCGATTCACTTCGACTTCAGATCTTCGATATCTTTTGTATTATGCCCAAGAATCTAAGTTCATGTGAATGTATAACATGATTCTAATACTTATTTACATATAAGAACTTTAATTATTCGCTTAGTTATATCAAGAAATCTAATTTCATACCACTACAAATCTTTGTAGCAATCTACCGCTAGTGTACCTAAGTAATTCCCAACTTACTATCTTTTACGGTACTTAAGTACTAAGTCAAACTTAGCAAAACTTAATTATCTAACTTAAAGTTCTAAATTTATTATAAATCCAGTTTGAAGTTTTACAAAAGTCTCGCTTACGTTTTTTGTATGGAATAGAGCTTGCGTTTATTAAAAATTAAAATAGCATTCTATTTATACTTAAAACGTAAACGAAACATAAACTCAGGTAAGACTAGCGGGATTGGTGCTCGAAATTCAAGAGGGATGTCTATCAGTGTAGCGGAGAGACAAATAATCTCCTCGTTTTAATTCGAGGACAGCATATGTTTAAGATTGCGTCTATGGGACGCTACACATTTTAGAAAACTTGCGTTTATAATGTAAGTAAGATGGATCTTATTTTAAGGAACCTGAAGACGTCTCGTAAATAATTTCCTCATAAATAAATCGATGTAAATATTTATAATAAAATTCATGGAAGACGTTTTTCGTACACGTGACGAGAATCCCTCGGCCCTCGGGGATAAGAACTTCAAAGACAAGACAAGACAAGACGTTACTTCAGCTTCAGCTTCTTTAATCGATTATAAAAAATGTATTCTTTATTTTTGAGAGTTCTGCTCTTGGATAAATATTTAAGCGCTTCTAGATGAGTTGCTGACTGTAAAATAGCGTAAGTACAATTTTACTGTAAACACATTGTAGTGAATCTAACCAAATTTCTTTTACCATTTCATAAATGCATTTGACATTTAGAAAGGTAGGCGACTCGTATTAAAGGGTGCCAAAGATGGATCTACTTTACTGGTGGTATGGATGCGCTGCGCCTCGCTGCCTAACTGCATGGTACCACCATCTAGCTTGTTTCTCATGAAACAGCTTCGCCATGTTTCGGAGACAAGACTTAATACCCTACGTCTAAAATGGGCAAAACAAATTGGCCTGGATTACTTCCCATTAAACTAGTCTATGTTACTAATTATGTTTAAAAAAGTGTGTGTGTCAGCTTCGATGCACGACATTAGTTTACTCCTTATGAACGATTATAAATAAAAACAAAATATAAAAATTACAATGAATTCGTTAAAATACATAACAAAGATATAAACAACAATAATTTAATGCAATAAGCTAAACAATATCCTTCAATACTGAGACAATCGGTTTGTGTTCGTTTAACGCTTCGTGTGTCATCGTGTGACATCGTAGTTTGATTTTACTCCCATAAATTTTCATACCCCGGCCTTATATTATGTGAAAATCGATTCATATGGAGTAAACTCCAAAAGTAACTAATTCTGTTTATTGAAGTTAAACTTCTTTAGAATCGTTGTGATTTCAAACCGAATGCAACGGAAAAAACGACAGGTAAGAGACACAAATACAAAAGAGCGAGAGAGCAAATGTCGGTGTGTATGTATATTGCACACTGTTTAATACTTGCTTGTATTTGAGCATTTAATGCGTGTTTCACTTCTATCGTGTGTGAATCGCACACACACCTTTTGTTTTTGGGATTAACTGTGGGACAAGCATTGCTATTACTGGTACAGAAACTTGACATTTTAAATCTTTTGATTGTTTGTATAATAATGATGTCCATGATTTAACGCAAGATATAAACATCTTATTCGCTTGCTCGCTTTACCTATTTAAAATTCTATTCGTGGAGTTTTCCATGAGGAATAGATGAATGCATTTTTATTCCGGTATTCTGAAATATCTTTGTCCGTCTGTGTAAACATCTCACATTTTCCACAAAGCTATAAGCGCTTCCAAGTTAAGCTAGTTGTGAATGCTCTGGTTACAGTGCTAAATCCGGTTTGGGGTTTTGTGTATTCTAGTATGTTCCGTTAGTTATTTATAGTTGTGTTATTTTTCCATGTGAGTTGTATAGGTTTTAGACACAAGATGGCGGACATTTTAATCGGCTCTCTGGACTTCCTATAAGAACTTCTATTTTATAACCATTAAATACATATTACGAAGATATACAATAACTCATAGTCAATATACACATATAGGTATATTATTCGCACTATGCAGATATTTGTAGACATTAAATTTATTTCTCCGTGGTGCATTGCAGCTGGGCTACTCCTGGCTGCTATTTTCTTGACTTTTCTTAGTCGCTGCAATCCTGTACTATCTCCCGCTATAAGCGGAGTAAGAAACTGGATATATTCTCTACTCCTTCTGAATTCTTCGAATTAATATCGTCGTAGGTCCCAAGGCAGTTTTAACGTATTCCCCGGGCTGCCCGAGATCGTATCAAAGGGTTATTAGTAGGGTTAAAAATATTCGTAAAACTTTTAGAGGTGCTATTAAAAATAATATACCACCATTGCTTATTTAAACTAATAAGTCTCGTATAAAAATAATATCAGTGAACAATTGCAACGCAGTGGTCATTTGCGGCGGAGTAAATGTTTAGTTAGTTAGACAACAAACGCGAGATACCTCGGTCTGAATGGAGCGGCCGCGCAAATAGAACCCCACACCCCCTGCCTGCGGAGGTGCTGTATGTCGATATTTCAAAAATACTATTTTGCTCATAAAACTAATTTTAAATAAAAAACCATAAACCGACTTCAAAACTATTAAATGATGTACAACTAAAAAATTTTAAATAATATTTAAATACTTCGAGGTGAAGTTAATTAACAAACATAATAAACTTAAATATGAAACTTATTTTATGTCTTACGTATACTATTTAAAATTATTTTTGGAGTCGGTGCCAGTCAAAACATACAGACGAATTGAAAACCTTCTTCTTTTTTGAAGTCGGTTAAAAATATAGGTAGAGAAAAATATTAATTGTAAAGAATATTTTCTGGTATTTTGTGACACATTCAATTTCTATTAACTATGAACATCTACGAATTTTTTAATGGATATTTTTCGCATTCTCTCTTGATCTCTGGCTATTGTTGACGATAATGATGGCCATGATAAACTATAAAGCCAAAAAATTATTGGCATTAGCCAATGCTACCATAGGGTCGTTAATTTTTTAGCTGTTATCTCACAATTTTGTAAAAAATTATACAATGGTGAATGATATTTTATTATCACGGCTATTTCTGTGTTAGAAATTACGAATTATATAGAATTTTGTTTCTCCGATAAGTTTTTACTATAAAATAAACTATTAAAAACAATAATATTAACAATACTCCATAATAACAATCAACAATAATATTTGTATTAAAGATATCTTTACTTGATATGGATTTACTGTAATATTTAATGTGCTAATATATAATATAGAATGGTGGTAAAATTAATCAAGATGTTTATTATTAATCGTACAAATTATCGATAACTATGTCCCATCCCTGCCTTATTTAAGAGGACCGTAATCCATTCAGATACATTGCTGGTACACTTACCTTAAAAGGACCCTCTCGGTCGGAGTGCTTGAATTAGTGCCCCTCTGTTTTCTATTGAAATAAAAACTATCTTCGTCTATTTCAAAATATATTTTAACATGTAATAATTGGTGTGAAATTTAAAAAAATGTGAACACTTACACCAATTTAACTTTATCTCTTTTGGGCATGAAAGTACAAATACCTTTAAGCAAATGACAAGCATTGAAGCTGTAAATGTCTAAAATGGTATGTTAATTTATAATGCCACTAATATTTTGGAAAAATCAAGTATTTCGAACAATCCTGCCTTAGGTACCTTTATTAATTACAAGCGTAATCTTATAGCTTATTAATGTTATAGCTTAAGTCTTAGTGGTAACGTAGTATAACACTATTCATTTTTGACGTGACAACGTCTTATAATTCGATGGAACCAGTTGCAGGCATGAAAAAACATGACTCGTGCGGCGTTACTTCGCTCTGAGGCGTTCTATTTAAGGCTTGAAGTGCAAGCGAGAGTGCGGAACGGGCGACAAAGAAGCAAAATCCGCCCATCAGTATTTTCTTATGACGTTGTCACGTTCAAATATCGTTAGTAAACCGTCTTTACAGACCACTGAGTTTTTTTTAATATGATAGAGTTTCCGATATTGTCTTCTACTTCCATCCAAACTTACAAACAATATCGTGTTATTAATAAGTATTAAGGAGGCACAATCTGATTTATATTGTACATTTACATATAAACATAATAATTTAAATATAACAATCAAATGTTAACGGAATTTTATCAAAGGTTAAATTTTCAACGGAACAAAGCTATAATTGCATCGTTATGTTAAATTACTCGTGAAAAATAAGTTAGTGATATCATTGGCCTAAATACTAGGCCTATTACAAGGCCCTGGCGAGGGCAGGGCCTGACAATAGCTGTCACGAAACTCGTTTACATCACAATGAACCAGAGAAACCGAGAAACTTGGAAATTCAGGGAAAATTCTCATATAATTTTCCTTAGTAATCTAGTTATATTTTTCATTTGACGTTATTAACTTCATGAACAAACTTTTTCTAATGACAATATTTTTACTCGTATTCAAAAAGCGTACTCGGCTAAGTAATGGAACGATACTATGCAAAGAACGCTTTTATCTATGCGCTCGTGTCAATATTCAATAGTCTGGTTTTATATGGGTTTGAAGACGCACAATTGAGGATTTTATTTGGGTATTGTCTATGAATTGTATTGAACGACCCTGTGCGTTCGGGAATATAATTAAAACACACGGGAAAATCAATTTTAGTTCATCAATAGACCAAGCGCAAAATACAATAACGTGTGTTCTGGAGGCCTGCCAAAATGCCATTAACAAAGCGTTAGCGAAGTTCGAAATGGTGGTCCATCCTATACATTTTATCATTTGCGAACTTCGCTAACGCTTTCTTAATGGCATTATGGCTAGGCCCCCAGATCGTTTAAAATAACGTTTTGCGTCTTCTTTATTTACCAACTTCCTAAGCTTTACATACATAAATTATCATATGAGTGCATTTAAGTTGCGATCATGTGTATTTTTCCTGCGATTAAATGTATATAGGAATAAATAATTAGAATAGTAATCTTGGCATTCATTACTAAGAGGTGGCGTATTGATGATGCTGAATCATTATATAACAAAATTACATTATAAAAATGCCAGCTTTCAATGTTCTCTTTATACAAGCTGAAGTGGCGTGCCGACGCTTTGGAACAAAACGTTTTAATTCAATTCTTAACCACAAAGTTAAACGATTGTGCATACACAACTTAAATTAAAAAAAAAAACATGTTAATTTATTCTACTTTAATTGAAATTGTTGTATTGTTTTGGAGGAATTTACAAAATATTATTATTAATACGGAAGTTTCGTGTTTCTCAATAACACAAAAACGAACAGGATTTTCAAATAGAATAGGGCATGGCCTATCAAATTAACTACCAGCATATCCATACTAATGTTTCAGTCGCTAGTATTCTGAACGTAGACGCGTAACTGTAATTAGCAACCTTTGCACGCTCAAGTGATGCGAGTTTCAAAGGAAGACTAATAATGATCATTCCGAATACGACAGGTCCTATAAAAGCTAACGTGCCCTGGACGTGGGCCTAAGCAGCAGAGAAGATGATAAAGAATAAACTTAATACATAGCAAAGATAAGTCACCTAACAGATCTTTACACCGTACCGCATGATTACATGGGTGCAGATTTAAATACAAGGAAAAAGACGGCCCGGAAGATGGCGCACTTCTTGGCTCAAAAATATCCGGACATGGTTCCCTCAGTACTTGGACCTCAGTACACGTTCACAGTTCCGAGCAGCAGTCCCTTAAGTAAAAATAGCCTTGATAATAGCTAACCGTCCGGTAGGAGATGGCACTCTTAAACAAAGAAGAAACTTGGTTACTATTATTACTTAGCATCTGTATTGATCCTCTTAATTCTCCTGGAGTTTCTAATCCAAAAGAAAGAAGTCCAGTTCAAAACCAGAAATGTGTGCTAACAGACACATATCTCTCTTCGGGAAGGGAGATAGAGACAAACGACCATTAGAGAACCTTTTCTTATTTTTAGAGTTATCTTATTTCGAAGGCTTTGTCAGACCTATCAGCATTATTTTTGAAATTAAATTATTTTCTTCTAATAAAGTAAGGTAAATTCGAACAGTTTTAGTCAAATTTGATAGCTATGTCACAATAATATTTTAAAGTAACAGTATTTTCCCTGGTGAATCTAATTGAATCGGGATCTACCAGTGGTTTTATTTTTACTTTGCTAAGCTCAATATTTTGGCTACTAAAGAATGCCTTGTTCATAAACAGTGCCGACATATCGAGCTCGACGCTAAAAAATGAAAAAATGATATATCCTGGTTGTATTGAAGGGCGGGATAGAGACAAGGTTAATACGTATCTCATCTAGTTAGCTGAACCGATAAATGGGATCTCTCGGCTCCAGAGCTCTAACGAGATGGCGCAGCTGCGGCGCGGGAGAGCTCATTAAAGCTCGTTTGTCAGCTCTTTGTAAGTCATTGATTATCTTCGTGTTTTTCAATGGAAACCCTTTTCTTCTGTATAATTTGAGCATCACCATAATCATCAGCCTTTATTCGTTCACTGCCGAAAATGGGCCTAGCACAATCACCGAACCTGTTACTGCGAGGAGATCGTCTTTCCTCCCATCTCCCATTCCCTCTTCAATGGCCCTTTGAACCTTATTGGCCGTCATCCGTTCTCCTGTGTGACCAGTCCCCTCTTCAAGACAATACATTCAATCGCTTAATGTTTCATTATATTTTAATCGTCGGTTGACACAGGTGAAGCTGGGCGCCATTACAAGTTACAAATGTCTCGAGTCGGGAGGTGATGACGCACGAGGGCTGGGCTGATGACGTCCGGCATTGGTGGGGGGTGCGTAGACGAATATTGCCGGCCAAAATAGAATCTGTTACCTGGGGAATGGAACTTATTTTTGCGCGACGTTTGTTGGGTGAGGTCGGGATCGGGATTTTTTTAAAGTCCCCTAGATGTAGCGGAGATTCTCTGTGACTATTCGTACATGCATTTGCTGTAAATTTGACTATTGAGTAATTGTATAAAAAGTCACAAAATGTTCTTTGAAGAAACAGAAAAATAAGTATTTTAAATTCGGTTTCGACCCCTGACCCACGAAACATCATCCTGCAAGCACGTAGAAGGTTCGTTCGAAATATGAAAAAAACTAAAAAAAATAATATGGAAAAACTAATAATAGTAGATGCCTTTTCTCGTTTTTTGTCTCCTTCTTACAAATCCTTATTAAATTTACATCATTTTTTGCATATATTGGTGTATCTTATAGAATTATAAGTAAGTTGAATCCAGTTTAAAATGATATTGGAATACAGTGTAGTAAACATTATGAGAACATTAAGATTTAAAATTCAAGTCTAAAACATTTCATATGTTCATATTACAAATCAAATTTTATAACATTAAAGTTGTTTTAAAAAAGATAACAATAATATGTTATAACTAGAATGAACGTAACAAAAACTGTTTACATACATAAAAATGTTGAGCGTAGCTTTGCGTCACTCATTCACGAGCGTGGGCGCCTCCCGCCCAAACCATCGCCGCCTAAACACCCCCGCCCAAACCTCTACCGCTCAACCCACTACTCGGGCGGGCGAGTACGCCTACGCGAACCCCCCCATTCAAGGAGATTGTGGCTTATACACTGAGGTTTTCGATTAACGTTTTCTGTTCTTTTGCAAAAACGTACTAATGTTATTCTAATCGTTTTAAGCGTATGTTTGATATTTTTTTTTCTTAATTTTTTTTTCTTTACTTCTATGTAATCGTTTGCTACTATGGCGGTTAACAGTATCATGTATGTTGGCTGGGTTAAATTAAATTTTCAATGTAGTAACAATATTTCAATGTTTTTTTGTTTATAAAGTAGGAGTTAGTTTATCATCCTCAAAAGCTTTTATCCATCCATTGCTGAAGACAACCGATCTCTTACCACTAACTACTTCCTTGTTTAAGTAGACGAAGTGTTGGTCAGCCATTTACTAGGTGGGAAGACACGGGCAGTGCCCGTTTCGTGTTGGATTCGAGTTGAGTGGCAAAAGGGTTAGGTACTTAGTGTTAGGTAATAAAATTTGAACTATACGTAGTTTTAAGCTGGGGTAGAAAGGATATTAATAATCAAATAACTTTAAATGAAATGTTTCTTAAAATAAAATATAATTTACATCGGTTTAAAAAGTTTATTAGAACGTCACTTTACATTCCCGCGCCGACTGGCGTCTATTTTGAGAGGGTTTAATGACCTCTCGTTAATGCTGCTAGGATTAATAAAAACCCTTTCCATAAATTATTTCTTGGAAAATCATGTCTAAAAGCCTTTGTTTAAAAAGATACGACATTTTAAGTTGGTTCCATAGTTTAATTACATCTAAAAGTATACTATAATATTTTTCATTCATTACATAGAAATCATCAAAATGAATAGTAATTATATTATTTCTGATAATGTAATTTAATCTCTTGTTGGTTTATTCAATAACACATCCGATTTTTTTTAAATTCCCTTATCAGCATCGTCAACATAATTGTCTCCGCTGGACACAGGATGCAGAAGGCCGAATATAAACTACCATAACAAATATAAATCCTAGGACGATTATAAATCTGGATTTGAGAAGCTGTGGCTTTTCACTTTTTACTCATCAATTGATTTCACTTGTGAACTCGAATCCAATAAATACAAGTTAAAAAGTGCTCACTTCATGCGCTCAGAACATGCAAATAAAACTTAGCGGTTATAGCATTTCATATTAAAGTTTCTGAGAACGAAAGATGTCTTAAAACACTTTTGCTCATATATGTTTAAGAGTCTCTTTCCTATCTTTTATTTCGCTTTTTTAGTTTATTAAGATGTTCTTTACTTGTGTTTGTTTAAAAACACTTATAAAACATTATATGTCAAAAAAATAAGATAATGGATATAATAAAATATTATATGCTACTTTACGAGTAACCAAAATTTATAAGTAAAGTAAGCAATATGTAAAGTATTTATCCACAAAATTCCCTTTTCATGAACGCCAATATTGTGGCATTTTGACACGAAACAATAACGGCCTGAAACACAAAGTCCTTGAAAAAGTTAGCGCCAATCCTCATCGAACGCCCACGGCTCTGGTTGTTGCAGTGACGTAATATTTGGGCTCGTGGGCGTTATGACGTCATTCCGAAAAATGACGTAGTGACGAAAAGCTACGGCGCAATTTCGCGGTATACACGAAAGACCCATCAATACAAATTTTGTTCGGTCTTATTGTTCCAGCTCTGGGAATGCTCTGGAGCGGTTGGAATTGAGTTATTGCAAGCTGATGATGCCCTGATGGCATATAGAATCGAACCCATTAATAAACTCTGCAATCTCTAATTCTAGTATTTATAACAAATTAAAGAGAATCGACAATCCAAACTTTGGGCACGTACAAATTATAATAAATAGCGATATAATCCGTTATAACTGTTTGCATTATAATGAGTGAAAATCGCGTAAAATAACAATACTAAAATATATTGAAAATAGCAACGACGAACAACCAACAAAGAATCTTTTTGGACGTCAATTGCATCTACCACCGGTACCAAGGCGAGCCCACTGAGAAAAACCGGCTAAAGAAACTCAGTGAAACTAATCTTTTAAAATAATATGTATACCCAAACTGAACTGAACTACAATACATATATATTGAGCTGAATAAACCTGAAAAAGCTATTATACTCTCACTGTATTGCTGTTGCCATTTTAAACTATTTTAAGTGAAGTCACTTAAGGAGAATCTTTCAGTTATTTTGTATAACGGGTAGGTCGAACTTTGGTATTTGGGTGGGTGGTTTGAAATGGCGGGTTCAAGGCCGCCGGGGTCAGGGGTCAGGGGTCACGGCAAATGCGCAATGTGACCTTCCGCGTAGGACGCCACTGCATTGTATCGATTTATGTGGAATTCTGAATGGAGACTGCAATATCATTGATAAGCGGAAGCACTTGTTAGATTCATACAGGTGGTTAGATTGGGGCACGGAGGGGTCGTGGATTCGAAGCTCGGCAGACATTTGCTAGGAGATAATTGTAGCTTTTTTTTTACTAGCTGCATTCATAGCCAGATTGGAGCACAGAGCTTTCCAAATTAGAAGTTTAAATATGGCAGACATTTTGGCAAATTGTACTGGTAATTCATATAACTGAGACTTTTTTATCGTGTGCTAGTAAGTTATGTGTATATTTGTATATCTATTAATGCCGCCATTTTATTATTATGTATACCAAGTATGCTGTACTCTGTACGCATTGTATGAAAATGACGTCATACTTCTATGATTTATCTTTACTTGAAATGTATATAGAGGAGACTATTTTGGCGATAGGCTAACATCAAAATGCCTACGATCAAAAACTTTATTGGTTCTGTTTTTTGGCTATTTAAACAGCTCACTGACGTTTTGATGTTCTATAACTCTGATGGTACACACGCAATCATCATCATCAGAAGCCGTCTCCATGTTGTAGGTCAATTGGCAATATTTTCTGCGATATTTCATCAGATGCGTGCTATGCTTCTCATCTCTCTTTCTGCTCGAGGATCTACCTTGGATTCATAGAGGAATCCTCCCTGATTGGTCCAAAGGTATCCTTCCGTTTCGACGTCTTCAAATTATAATACGCTTTTCTGAAATTTGAGTTTATTTATTCTCTTTCTTTTAATATGTCTTTTCTTTAATATTTATTATGCAATATTAAGTGATTAGTTGGTTTTATTTTATTTCATGTTCCATGCATCATCGTCCTGTCTTTTGACTATATATATTATAGGGTCTAGGTTCTACAGGAATTCTGGTCGTTAATGGACGAATAGGGTCAAATTCTTGCCTAGCGATAGGTTAAGCATTAAACGCATTACAGTGATATACCTACCGATTGAGCTTAAAGGCCATCTGGCCTAAAAGTCTAGACCTTTCAAAAAAAAAAAAGTGATAATAATTATAAAAGTTAGCATATTTAAATGTTTTATGTCTTTCATATTGTTTTTTTTTTTATCGTAGCTCGCCATTAAAGCGCACTGCATTTAATCTTGGTATATCTAATCATGTCTATTAGAACACGAAAGCCTAAATATTTGAACATTTAAAAGTCAATAGTAAGAAAAGCTTAGATTCAGCAACACGTACATACAAACTAATATTTTAACCCTAAAATAACTTGCGCCACATAAAGTAGACACAAATTACGTTGGGCGGTTCTGGAGAAGTCTATTTTTAGACCTCAATGGCCGCCGGGGGCTCTTCAGCCCATAAACAAGATTCATTGTACCAAATTTTCTGATAGTATTTTTTGGGGTTTCATAGTGATAAGGAAAATTTAGAAAGTCTTTCATTACAGGGTTTTTGATGTGCTATTTTTATCAGTCGAAAGGTTACGGTGGATGAAACATTTCATTCATGAACGTAAAAACGTTTTAAAATTGTCTGGAAGTTACGGTTTTATCGCTTTTTATAGACACACTCTGAAGTGGCAGATCGGCAACTTTCTTCAAGTTAATTTTCTTCTACATTTGTTTGGCACGCCAGTGTATATTTGTGCCAAGATGCCAGTTCAATCTTCCTCCAAACACTGGATTTCCAAGACCACGTCAGTTATGATCCTGCCTAATAAATATCATTAAATTAAAAATGTAGCTTTGTCATTGAAATTTATCTAGTTTTTTTTCATGGCATAAATCATTACCCCCTGGAATCAAAAATTGATTACGCACTGATTATATTTTGTTTCCGAGTGCGTCTATAAACCAAAAGCAATTGTAAACTTAAGATATGTTTTATTCTAACATAATGTTTTTTTGTTACAGGTAAACAATTCATCGATAAAGAAATATTTGTTCGCGAAAGGTTTGTACGGAAATAGATGAGTGTAGGACGTAACACATTTATAAACGATCGCTCCGGGATCCTAGGACATACCGGGAGTAACGTAATCAGGACGTCATTCATAGACAAACAGATTACATACTTTCGTTACGTCGTATAATCTCTATAATAAGCCACAAAAAATGGAAGTCAAGTTGAATGTCATGACAATTGTATGGCTCGTGTAACACGCGGTGCTGAACTGAACTGGTCTTGAGACTCCTGCGTGCTAAAATCATCGAATGACAGCAAAGATTCATCACAGCTATAATAGCGGCTGTACACTCTCGGTCGAGAACACTGTATCGCTCGAAGCCGCTCGGTCCGGGTATATAAATGACAGGTCGAGGCTTTATATTGCTATCACCTCTGGGTTGGAGCACTCTAATAGCAGCTCCTTCGATTTGACCTCGGGCCGCCGCGCCAGGCGGCTCGGATTGTAGATGACAAGGCTCTCTGCGATCGACTTCATTGTAAAGATGTCGGATCTCATACACACCTTAGAATCAGCTGCTACCACCTATCGTATTTCCGAACCGATACGACTTAGGGACTTTCAAGGAAAGATCTTACTCCTATTTAAAAGGCGCCTGCTAATCCTCTGGTGTATAGGGTGTCGTGGATGTCGTTATCACTTACCATTAGGTAAACCGACTGTCCGTTTGCCCCCTCTTATTTAAAAAAAAAAGGCCGAGGCGAGCGAGTGCTATCATCTACACTCCTTCGCTCGCACTCGTCAGCCGCTCTCGGGGAGAGTGTACAGCATCCATTATAGCAAACGATTAAAGTTATTAAGCATATCAACTTGACACTTAATAAAATGCAAATAAAAATTGTTTTGAACATGCACTTAATTTACAACAACTTATCTTTATGCGTTCAACTTGTTTTTACTATACGCCGATAAGGTTACATTAACGTCGCCACACTGCTGCTGCCTGCGGCTTCTCCTGCGGTAACTTATTCTCAACCTATCAGTATTCGAGCGGATGTTGATCAATATGACGAATACGTCGTCCGATACAATATCTCCTTTCTTAATTTACGAAAACCAATTTAAACACAAACAGACGGCTAAATAATCGATATTAGTTGAAGTACGGCAAAAAGTCTAACAGCTGCTCTGCGGTCGATCCTTGAGCGGTGGATGCGCCATAAACGCAAACCCCTCACCTTCCGCCAGCCACAGATGCTCACTAGGCATGGTTACTTTGACGAAGCCAAGTGCCGGAAGGCTTACAGGGATGACAGTGTCACGATTGTGACGCGGCGGTGGACCCAGCCCAGGACAACCTGGAGGTGTGTCTGAGACGGGCGGATGCACTAACGTCTGACATCGGTCATCTCCCACCAGCGGGGACTTGTCTCTGCTAAGCATGTTACCGCGATGCTCGGCTATAACGAGTCCTGGACTGAGATGGTATTCGTTTTTCAATATTCCACCGGAAACCAAACAAAACACAAACCGCACAAAACGCGACAGCATCTTCATAGCCTAATTCGCTAGACAATTAGAAATATTATAGTGTTTAAATTTCTAAGTATGAATAAATATAGTTTCAGAATAAGAAGCAAAAAAAATAATAAAAAAGGTGGTTTCTTTGGAATTAAAAATCAATCGGGGAATTTATTTGCTAACCGTGTTTTCCAGTCTCGGTTCGATAATTAAAATCAGAATATATAAAAATAACATAACTACTGCGGTACTAAAATATCATTTACGTAGTTAACTTAATTTACTTGCAATCGCGAAAGTTACACTGTCAAAAAAATAAAATGCCTCGTTTCAGTAGTGACCGTACCTCTTTGGGATCTCTGCTATCTAAAATACTCTTATTCGTTATATATACTTTTTTGGTAAAACAGCCCAAAGGATGTCTGCGGTAGTTTTAATTTATGATTGAAGTTCATCATTGATACTACAATAGTAATACGTGCAGTGAATAAAAATAGTAAAAAACCGAGTAAACAACATAACGTGTTGCAACCATAGACTCTTGTTGAACCTTCAGCGAAAACGAGTTTCATAAACGAGCTGATTTTTTCAACGAAACTCGCAAAAACCGAAGTGTCGAGTTGCCATTGTCCCTGCGATTGTCGAAAGTCGCCAGTGTAGCCGGTGTCGACTTTCGTCGGTAATTCGGCACTCGAGCCAAGGTGACAAAGGGAAAGCACGATTACACGGTGTGAAATACGATCATCATGGCGCTGGCGTGACACCAGCCTTCATACAGCTCAGAATACGGATTACATATTGGAACGAAATTCCTTACGGCAGGCTTGGAGGGGATAGGGATTTTGCTGCGCGACCGAACTGAAAAAATGTGATAGTAAAACCGTAAGAAAAATTGCGTGGGAATAAAAAGCGTTAAATGAGACGTGCGCAGGCGCGACAGTCGCATTCACAAGCGAGTAGTGTATAATACCTTTCTCTTTAGCCGAAGGAACTTCGTTCCCACCTGGTGTCCCACGACGCCACATTTTTATTTTACAATAGAACTTACTAGACTGAATATTGTCGTACATGCGCTTTGTATAGAAAGTCTGAGCGAAACCAGAGTGATTCAATTATGATATTTTAGCTTTGAAAGTTGGGTAAGACAACCAGTCAGGGTTGATGCGTCTCCCTTTCATTGCTTGTATCGTATAAATTCAAATTTAAAATAAATCTATTAGAATTTGGCCAATCACTTTAGTCCCGGCTAGCAGACATTTTAGTTTTATACGACTGTTATTATAGAAATATTATAAATCTGTTACGCCTCTACATTTATTAGACACTCTTAATTCGAAATTAATGATTCTAAAGGTGCTCCTAAACGCACTTAATTATTTCACAGCAATGTGTCGTTGCAACAGAATGGCAACATTGCCGCCACAATGACAGCCAGGCTAACCAAAATACGACTAAAGCTACACATATTTTGCACGGTCAATGTGTTTTGGAGGGTTAATATTAAAATGCTTTCTTTATAGTCGGACTACTGAAGTCACATATTTCAGTAAAAGTTTACGAGCACCTTAAATCTTTAAAGAGCAATCTTTGTTCTTATTTCAAATATTTGTTGGGACGATGATAAACATTTATCGCGATAAAAACGAAACACTCAAGTAAATTAATAAAACCTTTTATTAAAAAAGTAAAGCTTGATTTTCAACCTTGGGCTAAATTGGGAGCATTAAGTGTGTGATTATAAGATAGCGTTAATAACTTATACAGGCCGGTGCTTATGGGTTTTAAGATCACTTTTTTATATTTTAGACTAGCTTTACCTGCGGTTTTACCTACAAAATTTGAAAAAAAAAATCCCCTAAAAAAATCAATAGTCTAACAATTGTGCTAGGATAGGTGCTATATGCGTACACTCACACTAGCTGTAAAGAGTAAAGACTGTGTGCTTCGTGGAACCAATGCTGACATAAATTTAATATCTCATAACCTGAGATATTGTCATAATCAGCTTGTTAAACTGTGCTCCAATAATATCATAATTCATTACAGTCTCCTATTAATATCACTATAATATTATCTTAGTAGATATCATCGACCACATAACCCTCCTCTAACTCCTCTCCTAATAACAGGGGAACGGGTTCTGGCGACACATCTGACTTATAGTTCCGATGTAAGCCGTAAAAATTGTACTCAAACTATCGTGTCTCATTCTTTCCCGTTGCGAAATATATCCATTTTTTTTAACGTTCCGTGATTGGTAATGTATGACATTGAATTAGCTGATCACAGCATTGCAACCCCTTTCGTCTCACCTCAGCTTGCCAGAATGCATTTAATACGAAAAATCAAACATTAGGAGTCTATAATTTGTGTGGTCGATGGTAGAAATATATGTAATAACGATTGCATTTAACATCCTGTATGTAGTGTGTGGTAGTCACATTTACTTAAATGACCATAAAGTTCAGTCCGCTAGTTAAGGCGGTAGATCCAGTCTTTCATTTTTATTCATCACCAGTTTGATTGGTTTCATCATCATCATCAATACCTCCGTCCACCGCTCTTGAGCGTTGGTACAACGCCATGCCTTGAAGTGCATGATAACTCTTATATCCTACTAGCAGCGGTTTCGCCAGCGTACTTCAATTCCCGTGGGAGTACGGGAATAAAATAAAGTGGTATTTTATGTCCGTACTAAGTGTAATATATAAGTGCGAAGTTTCATCAAAGTGCTTTCAATAAGTTTTTGGGAGAAAGAGTAACACACGTAAACCCACTAAGGGCGACCGACACCAATATGTAATCGTTAAAGATGGTGGATGTGACCAGATGTCGCACTTAACTATTGTTAAAAACTAACGTTAACGTTAACAACCGCTCAAGGCACTGGTTAATGTTAAATTTTCAAACATCGTGGGATTAATTATAATTTTATTATAATTTTTCTAAATGGATTCAGTACTATTGAACGTATTTTTGAATAACAGTTACTTGGCAGAGGAAATAGACATCACGAAGAGAAAAATAATGTGTTTTCTAAGCGTAGGTACTTATAATCATAACCTACGATGAAACAACGCTTACACGTTAACAGACGCTAAACTAAAACATTCGTTAAATTTTAACAAACGTTAAAATCTATCGACATTCTTACGTTAAAAGATGGTTTGAAACAATCGACCCTAATTCTTACATACGTTCATGTTATATTAGAATGATTTGCTCAAATAAAGGTTTACATTTAGCATAACTCCGATAGTAAAAAACGAAATGTGGTGTCGTGTGACACCAGGTAGGAACGAAGCTCCTCCGGCTAAAAAAAAGGTATTGTATGTACACTACTCGCTTGTGTATGCGACTGTCGCGCCTGCGCACGTCTCATTTAACGCTTTTTATTCCACGCACTTTTTCTTACGGTTTTACTATCACATTTTTTTCAGTTCGGTCGCGCAGCAAAATCCCTATCCCCTCCAAGCCTGCCATAAGGAACATCGTTCCAATAAAGATGGCGTTATGCATCTTGCCCAGGACTGTCTCTAGACTGGTCGTCCTGGCTGTTTTTAAGTTATAATAGTGGTGATGATTATTCCTATGTTTTTTCTTTGCACGTTCGCTGCTACGTGTAGCTGTGTGTGATCCAATCGAGTTTGTTAATTTAGCTTTATTGTGTGGCTTCCTTACAGCAAGTATGAATAATAGGCTGGGCGCAGACTAACACATACTTAAAGTAATAATGTCGGCCATTTTATTAATAATTAACATTAATAATAATAATATCTATGGACGTTCTTTACACCATGTCAATCTGATCCGGTGGTAAGTTCTCGAAGAGACTTGTGTTACCTGACAACGGAAATTACATATATTTAATCCTTTTAAATTAATACATAATATATTTAAGATTTTTATTATATAATACACATATTTAATACACATCCAGCCAACCTAGGAAAACTTTTTGTTTCCTAGCGAGATTCGAACCCGCTACCTCCGGCTTGCGGCAACTAAAAGGGCGAGTCCAAACAAACTTGAACTTTAAAATATATACACAAGTATGTGATAAGCCTTATTCATTTTAGCCATTACACACAAACAACAGTCGATGATAAAGTGTCATTAACCTTTTGGTTAAATTACGTATTTATGTAACCTGTAGATAGTAATTATTGAATTTAAAATCGATGTTCAATCTAAATTATTTGCGATAGATTTATAAAATATTTTTATTTACCCTATGATTTTCTGTTATCCACTCTGTGAAAGTGTGTTATCGCGTAATTTTGATAAGTTGTGTAGCCTTTGTGTTTGAGGCGTGTTGGATATTATAATTTAAGCTCAATTCATACATTTAATTGTAAATCAATCGTAATTCAAGTTTTGTCGAAATTATTTCGTGGAAATGCTTTACGCCTTGTAATGCCGGTACACCACACTAAGACCACCGCAGATTCCTTCAGCCGCTTAAAGGAAAGTGTCCCGGATTTCACAAACCACGTGACCGACCGCTTCTCTCAAAAGAGTACTAGGCTAGGGCTGAGGGCTTTGTTCTAGTATAAAGGGTACTCTCACAACATGAATCCGACGAGTCCAGGAGTTGTTACAAGGGCAGGTTTCTAAATTTTAATTATAACAAGGTTTCAATGTGTTCAGTATGCCGCCATAGACCCATGGCATGGCCCTCCAGAATAGGCTTGGCCATCGTGATTACACATAACTCTCTATTTCTCTCTCTCTTTCTGACTTCAATAAGTAATGTCCCCTCTCAACTTCCAGTTGGTTACGAGAGCGTTTCTCATCCCCAGCTCACTCCCTTAGTCAGGCGTGCGAAAATAAGTATTTATTTCAATAATAATGGTGATAAATACCATTATTATATTCTCGTTCGAAAAACGAATCACATTAAATTACTTACCATAGTTTGACATAGGTGTAACATCTAAGTTTGCAAAATATATCCCCTAAAGTAAACACCAAATAATGTGTGTTTTATATCTTTTGTCCAAGAATCTCATACGTATGTGTATTTCGTTGTGTACACTAAATACACATTCTTTTCTTTATTTTATCAGTTGTATTAATACCATTCAATCAGCTATTATTGTATTGTAGTACGTAAGATATAGCTGTTATTGAAGTAGAAGTTTACCGTTGTGCTGGTAGAAAGCAAAGTTAAAAACCACGATTTCACAAAAAAAAAATACCTATGCTAAACGTTGGTACACAATTTTAAAGAAACCGAATCTCTTTCTAGAAAAAAATTGTCCTACAAATTTTTATACCTTGAATCATCCGACATTGTTTCAGCTTTAATTCGATCGCCACGCGCGAAGCGAAACCGAAAGTAAAGCCTGGATAGAGTTGGATGAAGAATCCATACTATTTTGCCTCGTAGTCCGATAATTAACATGATAATCGTTATCAATCTTCGCTTCAAATTATCTTATATATTTAAACGAGCAATTCTTGTATATATATATATATATATATATATATAATAATAGGAATCCATCCGGTGATCGTTGGAAGTGGACGTGTTGCAAATATCGTAAAAATATTTTAAAACTATTGAAAATTTCGGCAGACAAAAGTATTACTAATTATCAAAGTCTTAAATAGTGTTTTCGTGTAAAATATTATCAGTACTAATATCCTTGTGTTTCTACCGAAGAACGCGCTACGGTGCATCGGTGTCAGTGCAGCTCCCTTCACCCCCTCGAGTAAAGAGTATCGCTGCTATTTTTGATCTCTGTCGCACCTATTGAAAAAAATATACAATGAGCCTACAGCGAACGCCGCCCGGCAACATATTGATAAGCGGTAGCGAAAGCGCGAGCGGGTCAGTACCCAATCTATCTACATATGACAATGAAGAGTCATTCATTAATGTAAACCCAAGAAAACGCAAAGATCGGACTGAGATATTTGATTACCAAAAAGACCAACAAAAATTTCATAGGGACATTATGTCATTGTTAGAAAAATTCGGCCAAACTCAAAACGAAAACTTGACTATGATAAGAGAAGAAATATGCACAATAAAAAATGAAATAAAAATTATCCAATCTAGTAACGAAAACCTTATTCAACAATTTAATCAAATAAGTTTGGAAATAGAAAAAATTAAATTAAATTATACCGGAACTCAAAATAAAATTAAAGCCATGGAAGATGAAATAACAACAATCAAAAATAAAAAGTGTACATGTTCCTTCACGTCTAACTCGCTTCCGCTCGTGAATGAAAACCTAATCCTCGAAGTAAAGGATCGTTTCGAACGCGAAAAAAACATCATAATAGTGGGTATTTCGGAAAAAAATGATAACAACTATAAAAATAGACGCCAACACGATGAGAATAAAATAATGGAGCTAATATCACCGCTTTATGTAAACTGTCCTAAACCAATAAAAACAATGCGTCTGGGAAAATATATTCCTAATAAGTCGCGACCTATAAAAGTATTTTTCAACAACACAGACATCCCAAAATACCTTATTTTTAACAAGCATAAATTACCCGAAACCATAAAAATATATACTGATCAGACACCCACGCAAAAACTATTTATGCAACAGCTAAGAGACGAATTGCAAAAAAGAATAGCTAATGGTGAGAAAGATCTCATTATAAAATATATAAAAGGTATGCCCACTATTACTACTAAAAAAATCGATAAAAAAAACTAACAAGCACCGTAAAACAAAACGCAGATACATTAAAAAACTTAAAACCAATAAAAGAAATTAATCATTATATTATAAAAAAATATGAAGATATTCCGTTACACTCGTCATCCCTAAGAATATTTTATGCCAATTTACGTAGTATTCGCAAACATGGTAAGCTCGATGAGATAAAATGTATACTTAAAGCGATACCGAAAACTACGCATTTGTGTATATTCACTGAGACGTGGATCACGTCGGAATCTGATGCTAAACTATATTATTTACCTAATTATATACACATATACAATTACAGAAAGCACAGTAAGGGTGGCGGTGTGTCCATATATATACACAATAGTATAAAATATGACATCACAGAGGAACTAGAAGAAGATGGCAATCACTACTTATGGATAAATATCGATAAACTATCGCTCAATATTGGTGCTATTTACAAGCCTGGGGATACAAACTTTACAGAATTTTTGAATAAATACATCACCCAATTAAGTAGGAGAAAAAGATCAATCGTCTTAGGCGACTTTAACATCGACCTTCTAAGTACTGGAACAAACATCACGCAATATTTAAGCAACATACAAGAGGCTGGATATAAAATAATAAATAAAATAACAAAAACACACAATACCCGCGAAACCGCTAAAACCCATACAATATTAGATCACATTTGCACTGACATAAATAATCATACATTTAGCATATCGATAATTGAATCCGCCCTGTCTGACCACAAGCAAATATATGTCGAAATTGGGAGTTTACAACCACAAAGAAATAAAAAGATAGACTACCAGGCACTTAATTATAAAAAACTATACAATGATGCACTAAACGCTACATACAATAATGAAAGTAGCGATTATGATTATTTAGAAAAATTTATATCGAACCACATAATAAAAAATAAAATCAATAAAACTAAAATACTGAATCCACCTCGAAAGGACTGGATAAATAAAAATATAATTCATTCAATAAATGTACGCAATAGTCTATGGAAGCTAATGAAAGCCTCACCTGGAAATGAGACCATTCACAATCAATTTAACACAGAACGAGACAGAGTAGCAAAACTCATTAAGATACATAAAAGAATATATTATAATAATCTATTCGATAAGGCAAATAATAATCCAAAAAATATATGGGAACTAATAAATAAATTAGCTTTAAATAAGACTAAGGATAGTTTAGCTCCTCCTAAACTAATGTCAGATTCAGGAATTATTTCCAACGGTAACGAAATATGTGATCTTTTTAATACTTTTTTCTCGTCAATTGGCACGGAGTTAGCTTCTAAAATACCGAAGTCATATCATGAAAATACTGAGAACATTTACATGTATGATGATACTTACACACATAACATTACACTAACAAACTTTACACCTTGCAGTATGGACGAAGTTTCTAAAATTATTGATAAGCTGGACTGTAATACAAGTACGGGATTGGATGGAATTAGCACAAAAGCGATTAAATGTTTAAAAAGTATTATACTTTTAAAACTTACGAATTGTATAAATGTATGTCTCGCACAAGGAATCTACCCCGATACACTTAAGATTGCAAAGGTCAGTCCTATATTTAAATCTGGAAGCCGATCCGATCCAAGTAATTATAGACCAATATCTGTTTTGCCAGTTATGTCGAAAATATTTGAGCGTATTTTATATAATCGTTTAAATGGGTATTTGACTGAAAAACAGTTTTTAAGTAAACATCAATATGGGTTCCGTCCAAAGTCGAGTACTCTTTCAGCTGTAGTAGACTTAATTACTAAAATTAAAACTAATATTGACAAAAAGAACATTGCATTAGGCATATTTATTGACTTAAAAAAAGCCTTTGATACGGTAAGTCACCAAAAGCTTTTATCCAAATTATGTAACATTGGCGTAACAGGAACTGCCCTAGCGATGTTTAGGTCATATCTAGAAAATAGACAGCAAGTAGTTAAAATTAGTAACTATTCCAGTACTTCCCAGAACATCACGTACGGGATCCCTCAAGGATCTATTTTGGGGCCTTTATTATTTTTAATTTATATAAATAACATAGAAAAGATAGGATTAGCTGGCCATCTCACATTATATGCAGACGACACTTGCCTTTTTTATTTCCATAAGTCTATTCATGAAATTATAATACATGCACAAAATGATCTAGACTTGATAAACGAGTGGCTAAAACACAATTTATTAACGATCAATACAGCTAAAACTTCATTTATTATTTTCTCTGCTAAAAATAAAAAGATACCTGACTTCACTCCCCTGACAATAAACAACGATAAATTACAACGTTCTCATCATGAAAAATACCTTGGCTTATGGTTAGACGACAAACTAAATTTTAATATACATATTAACCACATTAAAACAAAGTTACAATCAACATTAGGAGCAATCAACAGAATTTCCAATTGCATACCAAAAAGAGTCCGAAACATTTTATATAATTCGTTAGTAAAATCACATTTAGAATATCTAATACAGGTTTGGGGATCCGCCAATATTTCAAATTTAAATCCTTTACAAAAAATACAAAATAGGATAATCAAAATTTTATATAATTACGACTATTTCACTCCAACTACACAACTTTATAATAATACAAAAATAATGAATATATCACAACTTTACACATACAATACATGCATTCTAATCAAAAAAATTAAATCAGGTTCCATACAATCAGAAATAAAAATTTATGAAAGATCGCATATTTCGAATTTAAGAAATAAATATAAACTTCATGTTGATACTGTAAGAACTAATTATGGTAAAAAAACAATACTATTTGAAGGAGTACAGCTATACAACAAATTGCCAGATGAAATAAAACAATGTGATAGTTTAAGAATATTCAAAACCAAACTAAAGAATCATATTTTATCCTCACTAAAGTAACTAGGAAAGCCTTCTATCCAACGGCCCGGATGTTTTGTTTTGTAAATGTATAAAAATATTATTACTGTATCTCATTTTAAGTGAATTGTAAAATTCTTATGAGAAATAAAGTTCTTTAAACCTTAAACCTTATATATATATATATATATATATATATTTATTTATATATATATAATCGGGATCTCGGAAACGGCTCCAACAATTTTCATGAAATTTTGTATACATGGGTTAAGAACGAAGATAAATCGATCTAGCTAGGATAAATTTTTAGAAAACTTTTTTTTATCCGTGTTTTGAGGTATCGATAAAATATGATTAGAATACGAACGTAAATTTCGCTGTCAAATAATATGTCATGGTAGTTTAATGGTGAAATTAGGCAGTTAAATCCGAACGAGCCTGGTTCGAATCTCCAGTCCGATTTTTTTTCCTTTTTTTTAAATCATTTTTTTTAAAGAAATAATTTATTGTATTTTATCACTAAGGGTACCGAGCAAATGCTCGGTCAACCAGGTACTGTTTAATAAACGCCAATAAACTGCAAAATAACTTATACTAAATACAAACAAGAACAACAAAGAATTGAAAATTATAGCAATCTTTTAGTGTAGTAAAAATATACCTAAGTGAGTGACAATATACCGAACTATTAGGGCACAACATGTATCGCATATCGATCGACTAGTGAGCCAATTTGCCTGTTTTTAAATATGCAATTAGTATAGTAACAAGCGTTCTGACCTCGCCATATCTAGAAGTTACAACAACAACTTACAAATTGTTCTCTCTTATCTATATGTGTGCACTACTGCATGACAATATGCCTATTGTGTTCACGAGTTTCAAAACCGAAAAGAGAGTTTTACGGCGAATAGAGTTGCAAAGATTATTTATTTCAAATAAATAAATATTCGTACAATAAAAGTATACACGAAACATATTTACATACATACATGATATTGTATGTACTAGGTGTTTTCAATAAGTCACGTTAAGTTGCTTACAATAAGACGAAAATACTTTAATCATTGCATAAATTCTAGGTATATCGGACAATACAAAACTAAAATAAAATACAAAATATGGAAAATTAAATATAAAAAATTGAAAGCAATTTTTACTGTGTGACGTTTTTAGCTGGCCCAAGTTGCTAAGTTAAATAGTTTTACGGTCATATTGGTGATAAGAAAAAAGCATATTCATATTTGGAAATTCAGCAAAGCACCTGCTCATCCTTGGTGTATCTGGTGCTGTGGATTTAGCTCATCACTTACCAGGGTCTCCGTTTACCCCCTTTTTTATAAAACAATGTCTTTTAATTTCCCCATTGTTTGCCTCTTTAGTGTCGGCCAATACTTATGCAATGTTCCTTTTCAACAGTTTCAGTAATTTTCATACAAAGTAAGGTTGTAGGATGTGACGCGGAGGCTCCGCGCCGCGGTTCGATGGGCGCGTAATTTTGTAAATTGCTTTATTATCTGTTGCATATTTCAGTAAGCCCTGGCAACTGAGTAACCTATGGAGTTGTGTCTGTGGGGTTTTCTTCTTGTAATTAGTAGAGAGCAGTTAAGTAGTACCAGAGCAGTTAAGTAGTACCGGAGCAGTTAAGTAGTACGCATTCGGTGATAAACATCAAAACATGGCACACAAACATACGTAAACGGAACACTACTTAATTTTATCTACTAATATTATGTGTGTGAAAGCGTGGATGTTTGTTACGCATTCTTGCAAAAACTACTCGACGAATCATCATGAAACTTTGTACACATGTTCTGGAAGGTACCAGAAGTAACATAGGATACATTTTATAATTTTTTTTTTTTGTTAACGCGGGTGAAGCGCGGGCAACAGCTAATAATATATATATTATGTCTGTATATAAAAATAAATGCCTATTTGACTTGGTTACATGGATGGATACGCGTTTGTTCTTGTGAAAAGAGGGTTTATATGGAAAATGCGCTGAAAATTTGAAAGTATAAAAAAACTTTTTTTTATACTTTAAACTTTGTTGGTGTAACTCTGTAATGTGTATCACCAAAAACTATTGACTGTATGCATTTGAGATTTTTTAAGTCGTTTAAGAGTAAGAGACAAATCGCACACCGCCAATTTCAAAGTCAAAGTATTTATTGCAACTAAGTGAACAAAATAGTTTCTTCAATATTACAAAAGTACTTAAAACTTAGCGCCTACAAAGACTACAGAAATCGCGTAATTCTAGCGTTATATTAGCACCCGTTCGCACAAGCGCTTAAAAAGCGTCGCGGTAAAACCCGACGTTAGCTCGAGTTGCGAGCTTAGCATGCTCATTTCAATTTAACGTCAAATTCACAACGTCGAAAATTAGATTTTCTTTTAGAGTGCTCGATAAAAAAACGTTGTGCTTTAAAAACGCCATCGTATGAATAGATTTTTAACGCTCGATAAAACGCGCTCGTGCGAACCGGGCTTTAGGTTGCGATAATTAGTTATATCGGTCAGTGTCAAGTACTTCATCATTCGTAAAATTACTTCTTTGACGTTGTAATATTACTTCTTTGACGTAAAATTACTTCTTTGACGTGGCAATATTCAGTTGACATTTTTAATATCGAAAATTTCAATTAAAGACGTTCATTATATGGAAAAACGTGAAGACATAAATTGAATATGAATAATAAACGAGTCATATTGCAAAATGACGAATCTGTTGAAGTTATTGTTAATATTCTTCTGCGCGTCTTCTTAAATGCCTAGACCGATTTTATTTTCATTTGTATGTTTAAATAAATTCGGGAATTTAATTCAAAAAATGGCCCAGTATAGTTATACTAATAAAAAAATAAAACCGAAGACCCCGACTGTGAAGTATAATTTTGTATGTGATTCTCGTAAACATAATATTAAGTATCAAAGCAACTTTGAACAAAAAAAAATGCGAAAGCCTAAAATAATTATATAAGAAAAAAGATAATTTTAATGTCCTTTTATGCTGAAAAAACTAACAATGAGAATTGAATAATAATGTTGGTCGACCATTAGGAAGACGGTCTCCATCCAGTAGCCGGTTCGTGTTGGATGCTGGTGGGAAGGGATCCGTCATTTTGGCGTTCATTGAGGGAGGCCTATGTTCAGCAGTGGACGGACAAAAGGCTGATGATGATGGTGATGATAAAGCATTTTAATAATTTACAGTTACATAAAAAAACACATCCTATGTTATTATAATACATGAAATGCGAACTCAATTCATAAAGTTTTGATGCTTGTATGTCAAAAACTTTACGAAGCGTGTTGAGGTGTTCCCGGGTTTTTCCCATAGGAATTGAACCTGTTACTCATTCTAAGCCTATTTCATTTCGTGAGGAACACGTTACAAAGTTTAGTAGTTCCTTTAATTCTATACTTATATTCGCAAAACACCGATTCTAAAACACCTAAATGATTTCTGGCTTGTCTTAAGATGAATTAAGACTTTGATAACATAGAGTATAGAGTTTTTTTTCAGGAGACATAGGTTATCTAGTCCTCTATATCTGGGAACTCTGTTCCAGTTTGTCTTTAGATCTGTGGTTGCTTTGTGTCACAAGTAACACACAACTTCAGGCAGTACTTTTCCAATTATCACCTTGTCGGGGCGGTTCCCCTTCGAATCAGCTTTTGTTTTATTTGTCACAAAACTTGGACCCGCTAGACCTTGGCAGCCTTTCACTGAGCAAAATAATTAATGATTGTTTAAGTTAGTAGGGCAAGGAAGGAAAAAAACGACAATGAAGTGTGTAAAAAAACATGATCATTTTTGGTTTGTGTGTATATTTGTGGTATTCTGGCGGTTTTCATTAATAGATTGAACCATGCAATGACAATAAAATAAAAATCATTATTAAAAAATAATTATTTATTTATAGAGTTTTTCATTGAATTCACTAGACGAGATAATGCAAAGAAGAATTTACGTGTAATTGAAATAATTGTAATTGATCAAATTCAACATAATAAAATAGAATTCGATAATCAAATTTTTGATATAAAGCCACAGGTCCTCGAAAAGGAACAGCGATTGCAACCAAGGATGATTCGTGAGGCTATTGAAATTACCCCGTAGACGACGAACGAGGGTGCGTCGGAGGCGCTATTTAATGCGCCTTCAATAAAGCCCCTGTGCTCGTGTCGGGCTCGGGATGGGAACCCGGGCCCAGCTTAACACACGACGTCGTGGGGACTGCCAAGTCGTAGCCGGGTAGTCCCCCCATTGTGGAGAATCTGGTCTTTGCCGAGACCAGTCTGTCGCTGAGGGTATCCCGTCGCCTGCACAGATCCGGGTCCCTCAAATATAGCGGCTGAAGGCTCACGCAGCGGTTTTAGTGGGGTAGGGCACCCAAATGCGAGTCCCCACACACGCCAGCGCGCCTACCCAGGCCCTGGTATGGTCGTAATTTATCATTTCCGCTGCGTCATCAAAAAAAAAAAGACTTTTGAAATTAAAAAAACATTCTAATACCAATAGAGAAGATGGCTATCCACTACTACCTCCACCACCTGTTTGGGATACCATAATAAAAATAATAAAATAAAAATTCAAGCATAATATTATGTCACAGACCAAAGACAACACTTTCTGCGTGGACTAAACAAAATATTGTATATCATGCATAGTTCATGAATCATGGGGTAGTTTCTAATAACTTTATACTAGTAGGACGTCTGACACTTCCATCCTTTTTTTTTCTTTTACGCCTCGAAATGCACTGACGCATACCGCTGGGGAGTGGGTCTCCCCAGGCGGGTATGTGGGACTCGCTGCGCCCGAAAGCTGGTAATTGGACGCAGCTTTACCTACTAAAACCCGGCGAGTGCCACCAATGCCGCCTTTGGTGAGGTGCCCCGGATCTACAAGCAACAGGGCACCTCGACGGCTAGCTAGTCCCTCGGGGGACCGACGCCACCTGCACAGAGGGGTTGCACCGCACCACAGAACAACCCCCCCACCGTCGGGACAGTACAATGAGGCGAGGTTCCCATCCTCGCCCCTTGCCAACTGCTCTCTTCTTATAAGAGGGGTACAAAGAGCCCCATTGGCTCAATTAGCTTCGCCCAAGGTGTTGGGGTCACCCTAGGCTACTGAGCCCCACCGCCACGACAAGACTTGAACCATGGTGGGGATGACACTTCCATCCTCCCGTGACCATGTTTGCTGTAAAGTATCCGTAATTCGCGCTAACATAAGAAAACGATAGATGTAAAAAGCCTTTTTTGAAACATCATCAGCTAAATTACTACGGAACCCAATTTGTCCCTGTCGGACGCGCTCTTGTCAGTTTTTATTGCCCCCACGTCATGAAGGTGACACATATCTTCGATAAGCGCGATACCTTATCGAACATCACCCACTCAAAATATGAGTGCGTTATACCTCCCGTTATAACGAAACAATCGCGCGAATTTCACTCATTATAACGATGTTAATTTATAATGTAATTTATCAACCTTTATATGTCCCACTGCTGGGCACGGGTCTCCTCCTCGAAATCAGGCGAGGAGGGTAATGGGCCTTAGTCCATCGAACCTCATCGCTGGCCCAATGCGGGTTGGTGAACTTCACATACCTTCAAAGACTTTCAATCTCATAAGGCAAGCAGGTTTCCTCACGATGTTTTCCTTCACCGGTGAGCAAACGATGGTCTCGTGTTTGGGGTGCACTTAGAAATATTGAAAGAACCATTTCAAGGCACACACGGACGGGACGGGCACAGGATCGAATCCAGAACCTCTCCCCTAAGAGGCCGAGTCCACCCATCACTGGACAATCGTCGCTGTTAATTTATCGTAGTTTATATTAGTCCTCCCGTCACCGTCGCTATAAAGTATCAGAAACGTCGGGAATGCAATTCTCGCAAACATTATTTTGGGCCCCTTACTATTTTTAAGCTATATTAATGACATACCGAATATTATAAAACACGAATGTATACTCTTCGCAGACGACACAACCATTTTAGTTAAACATAATGAAACAGATAATTATAATTCTGAAATTAGTGCAACATTAGACAGTACGATTAACTGGTTAAAAGGGAAAAATTTAACGGTAAATACGGCTAAAACTAAAATAATTCATTTTAATGCTCACAAAACTAAACGGGATAACCTGAAAATTCCGTACAATGGCATCGTAATTGAAGAGGTAAATTCGACAATGTTCTTAGGAATAGAAATTGACAGGCACTGCACATGGAAAGAACATATTAATAAACTATGTATAAAAATAGAAAGATTTGTCTATGTTATACGAAATATACGAAAGACAGTATCGACAAAGGCAGCTCTATTAGCTTATCATGGCTACGTTGCGTCGATATTAAGGTATGGATTGATAATCTGGGGCAACTCCGTTGATCTCATTCGTGTTTTTCGTGCCCAAAAAAAGTGCATCAGATCTCTATGTGGAGCCACAATCCTAGAAAGCTGTAAGCCATTGTTTCAAAAATATCAAATTCTTCCGCTACCTTGCCTATATGTTTTAGAAATGTGTACCTTCGTTAGAAAAAATTTACATATGTTCTTCAACCTAAAAACAGAAACTACCAGTAGAAGCTGTAGACATCAGAATAAATTATGTATACCCAAACAGCGCCTCCAAACTTGTAGCAAGAATGCATACTGTATGGCTGTGTCGATATACAATAAATTGCCGAAGCATGTTTATGAGTTAAGTGGTAACAAATTTAAGACTGAACTGTTTAGGTGGCTCTTGTCTAAATTGTACTATTCCATAAATGAGTTTCTGAACGACAATAATGATAAAACTTTTATTTAAATCAGCATCATGTTACCTTACTACTGCGCTTGTATCTTAACATAGTATAAGAGTATTTTATAATAATTAATTTGTTATTGATAAGTATTGATTGAACTTTGTGATCATACATTAAATTTGTTATTTATAACTTTAACATTGTTAAATTATTTGCACGCTTTAAGCAGAATGTGTGAACTTTAATGTATCCAAACACCAATTGTACCATATTCTTGCAAATAAAGATTCATTTCATTTCATTTCATTTCATTTCATTTCATTTCATTTCATTTCATTTCATTTCATTTCATTTCATTTCATTTCATTTCATTTAGAAAACAATTATCATCATTATCAAAGAATAAGCATGATTTATTATCATTTTCTATTTACGCCAGTTCACCTTTAGTATGTAAGGATGTCTCACTGAACTATGTATTGCCAAAAAATTCATGCTTCTCTTCAATTTGAACAGTCTATAGTACGAGTACATTCGTTGGAAACTTGGTTACATTAAAGTTAACCTCCTTTCATTTTCAATAACACGAGGTGTATTGGCATTTCGTTTGGCATTTCTTGGCACTCAAATGGTGCAGGAAAAAAATATGATTTTCTCAAGAAGTAAATTATTTCATAATATGTTGTCAGTCATTTCTATGTTTGTTTGTACTAAGCAAAAACTAAAAAAAAAATCCTTATGATTTTTAAGAAGATAATCAGAGAAAGGTTAAACCAGCGTGATTACGCGTGATCGATTAGAACATGAACACAAAACAGTTTATATGGAACTAGCTGTTGCCCGCAGCTTTGCCTGCGTTAGTATGATTTATAATGGTGACTTAGCGGGATGGTATATAGCCTTATAGCCTCGAATATGCTGTCAAACACTGAAAGAATCATTCAAATCCAACCAATAGTTCCTGAGATTTGCGCGTTCATACAAACCCCTGCAAGCCTTTTTTCATAATGAAAGGTAGCCTATATCCTTTCCCAAGCTCTGGTCTATATGTGTACTAAATTTTATAAAAATCGGTGCACTGGTTTAGGCTTGAAAGCGTAACAGACAGACATAGTTACTTTCGCATTTATAATATTAGTAGGGACTAGTCCAGGGAATTCATTTTATGTGTTGCCTGTACTAAGACACTATGCTAAGTGTCAGTGCCAGTTAAATTACAAAGCAATAGCACCAGCACAGCGCCACCCCGTTCTCCCCTCCTCACCTGCGAGCTTCGATCATAATCATCATTATGATCAATCATTGGTCATGGGTCATAGCATGATCATATTGAGCCCAAACAATTGATGCAAGGCTTAAATAGGATTTATTGGCGATACCGTCGTAATGTATGTTTTGCCAGATAAGGAAATACGTAGAATATATGTACGTTCCTATGTTTATGAGTTGATAAGCTGTCAATGTTTCCAAGGATATTTTTTCTTATAATAAATACTAAATTATTATTTAAATATATTAGTTCGGGTGCTTACCGCGTTTTTAGTTTTATCGAGGTCCTGAAATTATTAGAATAAAAAAGATAATGACTTACTAATTAGTAGTTTATTAAGAATTTATTAGTAAGTCAATGCTTTATAGCAATCATGGTCGTGGGAGGATTTTCCTTAGAATATAATATAATATTTGCTTACGCGTCAGGAGTTACAATAAAACCTTTAACATCAACTTCATAATAAATCGCGTTACGCAGCACGCCACTTGCGTACTAAAATTATACGATCAATGCGTCAAGAGAAAATAAACCATAAACAATAATAACTAAAAACTCTTTGAGCGCGATCTAACAAGGTTTTACATTTACGCTGTTATAACCTCGATTTGTCTATGGTTTAACAGCATTCTTTTAGATTTGGCTCACACTTGTGAAGTGTAAACTATAATTTCTCCCGTTCTATAAGTAGTTTAATATTGCATAAAAATTGTATAAGTAGTTTGAAATTCTTAAAATCGGTCTATTTTTTGCTAAGGCATGTGATCCACACTTTTATTTATGCAATATTTATCTATTGTAACAAATATACCTAAATTTCAAATGAGTCTTATATTCATAAAATTTGCCTTATGCAATTTGAATGATTTAAAATCGTCGTTGAAACATTCAACAAGTGTGTGTGTTTAAAAAAATGACACACTAAATGAGTCCTGTATCAGTAAAGTGCCCTTCACACGGAAGGACGTGAGATACGGCGGCGTGCGTACATTTCCAATGGCCTTGGTTTTCAGTTATTGTTTACTAAGTTATCACGCGATCTGTTATCAGTGTTATCTAATCGACGAGCGTTCGCATTCGTTTGGAAGTCATGGCCGCGTGGGCGTATTCGATATTTAAAATACTAGCCGTTTCTCGCACACCCATTCTTATTCGATTTTGGCATATTAGAAAATAGGACTTTTGTAGCGAAAGTAATTTTTATCCAAGCATTATTAAGTATTCATATATATTATTATTATTAAGTCATCTTAAAACCAAAATATTTTTCTTATTTAAAATCAAAGTGTAAATAAAATCAAAGTGTATTTTTGAACGTCATTTGAGTATATCGCCGGTTTCAAGGCAAGCCCACTGATTAAGATCGGCAAAAGTTATAACTAAATGACACGGTGTTATTTGGATATCTCTTAACGACATAAAAACTCTCTTGGCTAGAACGGCTGAAAATTGCATCAGTGATGTCAGGCATTGCTTTTTTCTAAGGTGGTCAAACAAAATGTCATAAAAAATTACATCACATACATTTAAAAAGATAGCGTAAGGGCCTGTTTCACAATCTCCCGTTAAGTTCCCTATAGGCTATAGGCAACATATTTGACAGATGTTTGACAGATACTCCATACTCTATCTGTCAAATATGTTCCCTATAGCCTATAGGGAACTTAACGGGAGATTGTGAAACAGGCCCTAAGTCTCTACACCGATATGTAATAGCCCACCGAGCCGCGCAAAATATTTTTTGTTAATAGCCTATCTTAGATAGTTTTAATCGAAAAAAAAAACATTCGAAGAACGTCCAAAAACGTTAAATTTTCTCTATAAACGTAATCCAATAGTAGTTTCGGGTTTGACATAGTTCGCGCAGACCTTGAAACTCGACGCGGACCCTCAAGGCTCTGGCATTTAAGTGGAATATTCAGGTCCCGAGAAATTGGACCAGTTCTCGGGTTGGTGTTTTTGTTTCATTACTGAACTCACTTAAAAATACATGCCGTTCTAGTTACTAGTTTTCGAACGTAAACAAAAGTTTAAAGATATTTTTGTCCTCAGAAAGATACCAATAAGATACACATTAAACAGTTAATCGTTAGCAATGCTCAACACTACTTTAATTATATTTTAATAGCACATGCGTAGGTAGATATAATATTACGAGATATAAGTATGACAACCAAATAATAACTGTGAGCGTATACGATTTAAAATTATGATCAGTCATCAACACTTACAATCTTAGTAAATTTCTTACTCGAAAAAACGCTAGCGATCGGTCCCGTTACCTTCATTAAAAGAGAATGAATATAGGCATGTTCAGCAGTGGACGGATATAGGCTTATGACGATAATGATGAAAAAGGCAAGAAACTGTAAAACCTTTGCTAGCTATAATCTACCAACGTAGTAACATTGATTCCGTTCCAATGAAAACTGGGAAATGTAGCGCATATCTAAATCCTTATTATTATGTAAATAAGGATTAGTTTATAAATTCGTAACTGTATTTCTTGGAAGGATAATAACTGACATTCCATTAAAAGCTTTTTGTCACGCACAAAACGAAAACTACACGGAAATCCGTATAAAAGAATTTTTGTAACGCTTTCAATAAAAACTCATATTTTTTTCTTTATAACTGGTTATTTCAATTAAAGCCCTGAAAATTATGATTGATTGAATCTGGACTTATGAAGCAGATAAGACCACAGCAGACCAAAACATAAAGCAGAAGAAATTTATCCTACAAATTCGATACTAATAAATTTGATAAATTTTATTGAACAAGACTCTGACAAACTAAAGAGATAAAAAAGTAAGTACGAACCCTTATATTATCTCCTACTGCTAGGCACGGGTCTCCTCCTCGGAATCAAGAGGAGGGAGGAGGGTAATGGGCCATACCTTACCGATGCGCTGGCCCGCGGGTTGGTGAACTTCACATATCTTTAAAGACTTTCAATCTCATTAGGCATAGAGGTTTCCACACGATGTTTTACTTTACTGATGAACGAACGTGAAAAAGTGCACCCCGCACTTAGAAATTTAGAAAAATTCCATTCAAAGGGACCATAGAGAAATAGTGGTTTTATAGTCATTGAAAGGGACACACGGGGGGTCAGGATCCGGGACCAACCACCACTGTACCATCGTCGCTAACTAAAGAGATATTGACTAATATTCAATTTATTTACATCCTTTACAAAATTATCAACCCGTAACTGTCCCACTATTGGGCATGAGTCTCCTTCTTGAGAGTTGAGGCACTTCAGAATAGTATAATATATATAATTTATAAGACTTTCAAAGACTTTCAAACTCATGAGGCATGTAGGTTTCTTCACGATGTTTCATTCGTCGGTGAGCGGGCGATGGTCTCGTGTAAAGGTGCGCTTAGAATTTAGAGAAACCTAATTCATGGCACCACAGGGGTCGACTGGACCATAATCGCTCGACCTTTATATAAACATTTAAATTAAAATTCATAATATTTGTGAATCCAATACAACACGATCTAAATCGAAACACAAGCAGGATTTTTGTATATAGCTTCACAATCAGGTATCAACATGTAGGATCACGCCATATACACAGATCCTGCTGTACCTGAGATAAAAAACGACAAATCGTCGGTTAGCAACCGCTAACGCCATATGAATGAGAAAATAAAGTGGACAAAACAGGCCATACCGGATTAGAACCTGATTTAGTTTCGCTTTAATATATTGAAACAATTTCTAGACTTTTACGACAGATTCCTCGTAAAACGAGATATGCCAACCTATTAACATACAGACATAGTGCACAAATTAAATTATTATTTTTTATTTAATTTACATATTTAAAAAAAGGTGTGTGTGCGATTCAGACACGATAGAAGTGAAACACATGTTAAATGCTCAAATACAAGCAAGTATTAAACAGTCTGCAATATACATACATACTCACCGACATTTGTTCTCTCGCTCTTTTGTGTTTGTGTCTCTTACCTGTCGTTTTTTCCGTTGCATCTGGTTTGAAATCACAACGATTCTAAAAAAGTTTCACTTCAATAAAGCATTCGAAGATACTTTGATATGGATTTTACCAGACCTCCGTCAGATGGCTAAAATTACTGATATTAGAAGATGTTAATCATTGAAGTGGTAGTGAGCTGTTCACATACTTAGGAGAACGAATGGCCGAGGGGCCATTAATGTTCAAGAGTGGATGCCGTATTTCATCATCATCATCAGCCTTCATCCACTACTGAACAGAGGCCTATGCCCTATTTAGATAGACAAAATGTTGGTCGACCATTAATCAAGTGGGAAAACGATCTCCGTGCAGTGGCCGGTCCGTGTCGGATGTGATTAGCAAGTGATCGGGCCGATCACTTGGCGTTCATTGAGGGAGGCCTACGTTCAGCAGTGGACGATAAAGGCTGATGATGATGATGATAATAGTAATACATTTCAGGCAAGACATGAATGAGTTGCCTTCGTTCCAAATAAACTAGTTTATGTTTATGAAATAGACCACGCGACATCTAGTGATACGTCTGCCAAGAGGGGGCAAAAGAGCAGGGAGCAAGGGACGAAGGCGGTAACCTCGCCTCATTGTACTGTCCCGACGTTGGGAGGGGTTGTTCTGTGGTACGGAAAACCCCTCTGGAGATGGCGTCGGTCCCCCGAGGGACTGACTAGCCGTCGAGGTGCCCTGTTGCTTGTACATCCCGGGCACCCCATCAAAGGCGGCATTGGTGGCACTCGCCGGGTTTTAGTGGGTAGAGCTGCGTCCACTTACCAGCTTTGAACGCAGCGAGTCCCATATAAACAAAAAATACGGTGATACGTCTGCCAGTTTGCCTATGCAACTAACTAAAAGACATTAGTCTAGAAGTAAATCAAAGTCACAGCAGAACCGTTATTACTCACGTGGTAAGCCCGCTATTGTCGGAGCGACCTTGCTTTGTTTTGAATCCTGTTTTTTTGCCGTCTCTATCGGCACTATATCCGTCAACATTCTTTGTTTTCTATTGACATGTTTGTCTGGTAAAAAAGCTTTGCCATGTATTTGTTTTGCCATGCACGATGTAGACCATGCCATAAACGGATGATATGCTATATGGTTTTTGTGGTATATTATGCGTGAAAATATTTAATTTGATGTTTCAAAAGTATGAGTTATTTTTATTTGACGTAATATATATTGTTACGTTTCGATTACATTTGTTAATACATTTGACACCAGCCAAACACATGCATTGAAACACTTGTTGACTATTTACGCTTGTATATAATATTTTTCCCACATAAAGAAACGATTTGCGAAATAACACATCGCAACGTACCAATATTGAGCGTCCAAACTATTTTTCATCATACCACATATTAAGTATCTAATTGAACAAGCTTACTGAAGAACTGACAATGGAGCTAGGTCAAGAAAGTATTTGTTCATTTATCACAATGATCCAAAAAAAATCCAGCCACTTTAACTATCTATACTGGATTGCTCTGTGGCACAATAGTGTTTATTAAAATACCCAAAGTGTTTGAACATGAAAATATTATAAAAATATTAGAAAATATTAAACTTTAACAAAATCATTTAAAGCAAATAGTTTCATGTTTTTTTTTATTATTATTTATTTATTTAAAGTCACTTTTAACAACTATGGTCATTAAGGACTACAAAGTATTAACAGTATAAATATTAAATTAAAGTAAGTATAATAGTTCGTTACCTAATCTTAAAAACTGAAGTGTATTTTTACCATCTGATAAACATTCCTTTAACGTCTTAGAAAGTTTAACAATATTTCTCTCTGTTTTAAACATTGGGCAATCAATTAATAAATAATTACAATATTTTGACAAAGATATTCTTAACTAGTATTAATTATAATATACAATATTTAGACAAAGAATGTTATTCAAAGCACTTTCGTGTTCAATGCCAGCAGCGCTAGCAGTCGGATCCGTTTCGACCGACCCTGCCAAGGACGGCCCACATCCGCCAGGTTGCTGAGGTCGCTCGCATTCTGACCATTAACGCAATCGTGATTTGTGACTTAATCACTGCTATACTAAAACCTATGCTAATTCTAATTAAGATTGCAACAAATCATTTTACTATTTATTTATTATAGAACACAGTTATTATTATAGAACACTGATAGATAGATTTTGAGGAACTTTCACTGGCAGATAGGTGATGTAACAAGGAGTAGGGGCAACCGCCGTGGGCAACGGCTAGGCGCATATTCTTACTAATATTATAAATGTCAGAATAAGGATGTTTGTTACGGTTTTACGCGAAAATACTCAGCCGATTATCACGAAATTTGGTGCACATATTCTCGGAGGTACAAAAAGTAATATAGGATACATTAAAAAAAGGATTTTTTTTGCTAATGCAGGCTAAAGTGCAGGCAACATAATGCAATTAAAAGGATTCTAAAGCTCAAATGAAAAACAGAACTATAGTGTCGTCTATTTTTTAGTTTTATTACGAGAGAATTTCACTTTCGAAGTGTCGAGTTAGTTCGACAAACTTACTGTTGAGCGTAGCCCACAAACGTGCTGAAACACAGCTTTCTTGATTTCACGGATTTTCAACAGAAAACTTATCCGGTTGGTTTGCAACTATTTTCTTTCAAATTGCAATTGTTTCTTAATATAAAACTAGTTTCTTAGCGGCTCTATCCGCGATAACATTACAACAGTATAAAACACTACAAGAGTATTGTTACTTTGACAAGTTATCTAAATGCAAATTTTCACGTAAATGAACTATTAATGAAATCCAAATAGAGTGCCCTGTATAATATTAATATCATCAGTCTGTATCCATTCAGGTTATCCCTTCAAACTTAAAAAATATGTGTTAAAATGGGCTACAAAAAAATTCGCATCAACTATGAAATAGACGTGTTTGTGTTTTGAAACATTTATCGTGCGTTATAAAAATAATTTCGTTTGGCTTTATCGATGACATACGCACATGTTTGTTAGTTCGATAACAGGTAAACGTCGCCTATCGCCCCCTTTGTGCCGCCTTTGTTGTGAAACTGTGAGAATGTTGAAATCACAAACAATAAAATGTGAATAGAAAACCGGCAAATTTGAGCTAGATATAATCACGCCTGCATATGATCGACAATATTTAACAAAACTACCACTAATGTTATAGCTGAAGAATTTGTTTAAGCGCGCTAATCTCTAGAACTATTAATGGATTTTTTTTTATTTTATTACTAGCCTATGCTGTCGCAATTAAATATTATACTTGCTATTTATATTTTAATTGTAGATCAATAATATAGAATATTTATTTAAAAAGAAACGTTTACAATCTTAACGTAAAAAAAGGATTATTTGTAAGGAAATTGTTTGTTGAAACCTAAACTATATTTAACAATTTGAGATTTTAATACCGTACCATTCGATTTCAAGTTATCTCTAAGTTAGAGGAACTTATCTCAATATTTGACTGCTACGGAATCTTTATTGCCACTCTCAAAATAGATTCTCTTTTCAAATGTAAATTGAATCACTAAAAAGGCTTGTTCAACACGAGAGAAGCCATTTGGTTTTCTTAGGTGTATACAAAAAACTAATTTAGAGAACAATTGTCAGTTAAAGTGATAAAACCAAAACTGTCTGTGACTTATCGATGGGAATCCATAGCGTGATGTAAATGTTTGGTTACTTTTGGTTCGATCTTCAATAAATAAGATTTGTTTGACCGCCAAAGTTTGTGAATTAAACTTACAATAGGTTTCTCAACTATTTCCGCACATAAAAATTACCATCTTTGCTAATAAGATAAAAAGATTTTTATAATAATATTTTACATCGTAAGAAATGTTTGTGAGCATGTATGGTCGAGGAGGTCTTTGAAACAGTCGCTGAGGTGATCCTGTTGCCTGCGGATCCGAGACTTTCTTTCATAAAGCCGCTGAAAGCGCTCGCAGCGGTTTAGCCGGGAAGTTCACCCCAATGCGTGTCCCCACACACGCCAGTGTACCTACTCAAGGTCCTGATAAGTACTACTAATCACATTTCCCTGCCTCCAAAAAAAACTTTGAAACTAGTAATGTGATTTAAAAAATATTTCGACAGTAGCATTTTTTCCCAGTCGTACACTCTTGTCAGAGCGGTCGTGGTTGTATTGACGGTGTCAGAACATGGAGGGTCTTCGTCTTCATTTTCCTGACGCCACTTCTCTCGGTTAGAGGCATTGCGGGAGCACTCAACCATAGAGCAGTCGGTCACTTTCCCGATGACGTCTGTCCATCGTGTCGGTGTCCGGCCACGAGATCTTTTGCCTTCTACTAACCCCTGAACGACAATTCTCTCCAAACAATTGGTGTTTCTAGTGATATGGCCGAAGAACCTCAGTATTCGTAGCTGCACAATCGGCGAAAGCCTATCCTTGATCCGAAGTTCTTTTAGTATGGAGTTGCTTGTTCGGAATGCTGTTCAAGGTATCCTGAATAGCCGTCTCCAACACCACATTTCCAGAGCGTCAATTTTCCGTCAATCTGGTGATGGCACATCGTCGTAGCACTCACTATTAAAAAAATCATCAAATAGCTAAAATTCGTCAATTCCGTATCCTATTATATACGTTTCCTGTGCTTAAGTCGGTTTAAAATATGAAAAATATATTTAAATGGACGTTTCCGTTTTGGAAACGGAAAAATCTTAAGCGGAACGAAACGTTTGAAGGAAAACATTACAAAATAAAATACTAAGCAAAACAAAATAAATTTTCCAAAAAGAAAAAAGAAATGAGTGAACTGGCCAGCAATGGGACAAATTACTAAAGGAGCTTTATGAGATGTGTTTGCGATCAAGGCATGAATAGATTATACTATGGCCTTGTAGTCACCCTAGAGGAGGGGTACGAGGAGTAGTCTAGCCTTCGCCGGTCGCCGTGGTGCAAACGCACTTATAGCTTTATGTTGGGTAGGACACTGCTGAGGCGTGAGTCCCACATAGATCCAGGCGCCTTGCGCGGGGTAATCTGGATGCGTGAACATCTTCCTGATGAACAGCTTATCATCAGTCATCACGTCTGTCTGGGCCGCTGATGATGGTGACGATGAAGCACCTGTTATCACATCACGCGATCACACAGACCACAAACATTACTCACCTTGACTCGACTGTGACCTACATAGTATACGAATCCGACTTTACTTTCATTATCGTTCTATCACGAAGGAGTTTAAAAATATTTAAATTGAAGGTGAAGTATCGTACCTCAATGTGAGGCACATTACAACATTGCTCAACCATTTAATGCTAACATAGACGCGATAATAATTGTTGAATTACACAAAGAAAAAACGTATTCAGATGAAAATGTTTGAATAGCTGTTGCCCACAGCTTCGCCTGCGCTTAATAAGATTCACAGTATATTATGTATGTACATATAATACAATTTTCTAAAAAAGTGTCCTTATGTTATAACAATTTATGCTTGCAAAATCAATCCAGCAAATTCGGAGATTAATCTAAACAAACAGCTATAAATTAGTAACCATTTCATACCAATAATTTATAATCCTATATTATGAATAGTTTTGTAAAAGAACCAGACTATTGTATAGGTTGTGGTAAAACCAGAGTTTTAGATCGTATTCAAACCAGGCATTATAATATTCGTAAGTGTAAAAGTTTATTTCAATAGTAGCCAAAGCCTTGCGGTGACTGCCGACGTCCACAAACATCCTCACAACCAGAGGCTATGCAGATATGCCCTCCTTTACCCGGGCCACCGGAAACTCACAAACCATAAGAACGCGACAGCATTGCTGCCACTTTACACAAGTATTGTGTGAGTAAGTAAAAGAAGGCGTAAAATCCTTCTTCAAGAACAGTCCTTCCGTGATCATGGTTGCTGTGAAGTATTCGAAACGTCGGGCTTTTAAAAACCGTATAAAATCAGCAAAAGTTGTTTTATTATAATTAATGAAATTCGCGTAATATCAGAAAACAATAAAACCTGTATTCAAGAAGCGTACTTGGCTAAGTAATGAAGCAGCACTATGCAAAGAACGCTTCAATCTATGCGCTCCTGGTGTCAATAGTCGGGGTTTATGTGGGTTTGACAGACGCACAGTGGCGGATTTCATTTAAGTATTTTCTATTAATTGGTTTGTATGACCCTATGCGTTCGGGAGTACTGTGACACCTCAGAGTATTGTTTGTGATTATGAGAGAGTTCACTGTTGTCAACTCACGTGGTGGTCATAAATTTGGAAACATGTAAATCTGCTAAAAAATCTGTTTCTGAAGACATAGACAAGATACTGATAGGCGCATTCTTTGTGGTGATTCGCAAGATATTCGAGATGTATGCTAGATACTCTCAAAGGCAAACTGAAATCTAGAGTAGCTGTTGAGAGTTTCATAACACAGCATACACTTGAGCATCAGGCTCCCGCGTGTTATCGCCGCCTGCTCTTGATCTATATAAACTTGACAAATAAAAGATACGAGCGCTGACATACAAATCACACCCACCGTGTGTGTACTGAAAAAACTCCATTTATAAACATTTTAAAAAGATGTGACGTTTTTGTTACATTTGGTATTGATGATTGTGATGATGATAAAGGTAATGATGATGATTAATTTACAAACACAAACTCACGCCACAATCACCGTTGATAGTACTTTAACTTACATAAGAGTAAAGAGACTATTGCCCGAATACTCAAACGCAACTCGGGAGCTTTTTACATTTTAATGACATATTGATTAAAGGCGTGTTTGAGGAGCCCTCAAATATTTTAATGGCGTTACGAATTCGGGCGTTAGACTGAAATTATTGTTTTAAATATTTATTGTTTTAAAAAAGCGTTTTATAAAAGTATGAATCCGTAATATTGGACATTACGAATCCTTTTAAACCTACACGTTGTAGGTTTGTATGTATGTCCTTATCTGTGTAACGACCTGCTCTTAATCCAATTGTTGTTCTAACCATAATATTATCTACTAGCTGTCGCCCGCAGCTTCGCCTGCGTTAACTAAGATTTACAACGGGATCTTAGTACGCGAAATAACATTTTTTACATCTTGTGTCCGAAAAACCAAAATATCTTACGGAACCCTATTTTTATCAGAATAAAATTTAGCCTATGTTACTCGTGCATAATGTAGCTTCCGAATGATGAAAGAATTTTTGAAATCGGTCCAGTACTTTTGAGCCTATTCATTGCAAACATACAAACATACAAAAATATACATATAATAATATATTATAATATTAGTGAAGATTATCTATATTATCTAATTATCTATTATCTATAAATATGTTTTTTTTACGTATGTTTGTTTGGAATTTGGACATCTGTTTTTGAATCTCAATACACCTTCTAAATTATACATGAGATGGTAATGAAAAGATTTTGATAGGATCAAAATATGTTTTTTTTTTAATTTTTGTAGTAATTGAAATACCCATACTTGTTAGTTAGAAGTCGTGAAACATTTTTTTTTTTATTTCGTGGAGCATCAGCTACGTATGTCTTGATCATTCATTACACAGTTCTCCCTAAATAATAGTAATTATACCGTTTTAAACACTTTTAGTAGATATTATATATATACACGAATAGAAGTTTTTTTTTAATTTTGCAAAAAATATACACAACTAAAAACAAGTTTATTTTTAATTTGCAATAGCACGTAACGTGTAGCATCCATTCGAAGTGAATAAACATTTTACATTTTTGTTTGCGTTGCCTAACGAAGCTCTTTAATATTTTTTGCAATGTGATGACAAAAATGAATTTTATTCGAAACTACACAATTGCTTTAATACTTGTAACTATTTTTTATTAATATAATATCTTAGCGAGCCCAAATAAATCTAGATTTTTAGAGGAATTTGGATCTTCTGGATAAAAATGAAGTAGATGTTTCTTGAGAGATATTCCCTGTCCCTCTTTCCCCGGTAACGCTTGTGTAGCCAGGAACAATGTCAATTTAAAACTGAAAATATTAAAATAAAGACAGTTCGATTGTCAGTTTGAACATTAAAATCCCCGAAACTAGCTGTTACGTTTACATTCGTAAATACAATTGTTGGAGGAAAATATTTTTCCAGAAATTTGTATTGTTTTGCAGCCTCTAGAGCAGCCTTACCTTTTGCAGCAGCTAGTTTAAAACTGATTTGAACTCAACAAATCAAATTTTACAGTTTCAATTTTTATAAGAAATCTGGACTGTGAACTCAACGAATCAAAATTGTTCAAAATCAAATTCTGTTTTAAGAAAGTTATAATTTTTTTTTTTAAGAAATGGAGCAAGAGAATATAAATCTGAACTCTTAACGAATCAAATTTGTTCCAAGTCAAATTTGACAGATTCCATTTTGATTTAAAAAAATGGAGTAAGGGGTCCTAAATCTGGACGTCAAAAATGGACATTTGTAACATTTATTTCAATTACACGTGGGCCGTGACAAAAGTCATATCCAGGCGTTATGATATATTTGTTTAGTGTGTTGTATACTATATAAGTATAAGCTATTATTATCCTATGGGATTCCTCGAAATTAGGCGAGTATTATATTAGGCCTTGGAACAGGTTGACAAACTTCACACATTCTATCAATCAGATATATTTCTCACGACATTTTCCTCGCCTGGCGATAAAGACATACTATCAAAGACAGTGCAAGAAATGTATCAAAATATTTCGTCCCGAAAGATAGTTTTGCCAGTCAAAACTATTTGTAACCACAATACTCGAGACTACTAAGCTGTAAACTGTCTAAGCTCAATGTACCATACAATCTTTACATATGGCATGCCATTGCTAAGCTCTCTAATGTTGCGTCAGCCCAAACACGCTGAAAGGTCGAGGTCGTGCCCATCATCGAGTTGGCGGCAGGTCACACCGCGACCTTGCCCTGACAGGTGGGTAGGGGTCGAGGGGTCTCGCTTCCATGGAATCAGGTCGGAGAGAAAATTAAGACGACGAATTATGATCAGTAATCCATCCAACCAAAATCAACGTCCTGAAAAATTCAAATTGAACTTAAATCTCAATTAAACAAGGTATAAAATCGAGGCTAAACATAAAATTCTAAATACGATGACTTAAATAAAAAATAACAAGAATTTAAACAAGAAATTCTTTCAATGTTGGTGTTGTCCGAGATAAACAGCCTGCGGGTGTCAAGTTAATGAATGAATACTGCTATTTAATGTCAACTATTCTTCCATCAAAAAATGATTTGAACCAATAAAATTAGAAATATATCAGCAATATTCAGACATGCAATATTCTTGCAACTATACCATCAATGGACGGATAAAGGCTGATTATGATGAGTAATCTTCGTTATTCCAAGTCTCACCTGGTCGGTTTTGTCCATTTTTATAGATTTTCGAACATCTGTGCAGTTGTTGATGTTCGTGCAAATCGCAAATGGCGCGCAATAAAAGATGTTATCTGAAACGTAAGACGCAGTTCCATTATTAATTTTACTAGTCTAAATGAGTCTCAAAAATATCTTAATGTTTCATTACCATAACTAGCTGAATATTGAGCAAATTAGTGGCATCCGGCTTCGTTCGTGGATATACAGCTGATAAGGTGATAGTTATTACTTATAATACACTTAAACCCATTCCAAACGTTGCAAGAATCCATCAAAAACTGTAACGTAGTTTTTGCGTGACAAAATCCGACTTTCGTACATTCTCTATCTATATCCTATATTTATATCTATACTATCTATACTAATATTATAAAGAGGAAAGATTTGTACCTATTTTTGTATGTTTGTATGTTTGTAATGAATAGGCTCAAAAAGTGCTGGACAGATTTCAAAAATTCTTTCACCATTCGGAAGCTACATTATCCACGAGTAACATAGGCTAAATTTAATTCTAATAAAAATAGGATTCCGTAAGATATTTTGGTTTTTCGGACACAAGGTGTAAAAAATGTTATTTCGCGTACTAAGATCCCGTTGTAAATCTTAGTTAACGCAGGCGAAGCTGCGGGCAACAGCTAGTAATATATATATTGACAAAACATAATATTATGTCAATATATAATATTCAACTGAACACGATTGATTAATTATTTTTGGGTATTCTTGAGTTTTATTACGTAGAATAAGTTAACTTCTACTACGTAGCGGGCGTCCCGTGTAGCGGCATCTACGTGCGTAGCTCAGGACTCTCTGACGTCACTCGTAGCCCATGGACTTAGGCCAAGAGACGGGGACCATTTTCCGACCACCAATGCGTACTGGTCCTACTAATATTAGTCGGCTAACTTTTCTTTGTTTATACAAGTGATTGTATGAATAAAGTGGTATCTACAAACGCGTATAAGAGTAAACGGATAACACAAACAAGTAAAATCAAACTGAGTTTTCGTATCGAGAGCGAGACACAAATATGTTGGCGCGCTGAGTGCGAACGAGACGGGAAGTATAGCAACAAGTCGCGGGGGGAACGTTATCGCGGGTGACGTCACGACCCTTTCACTCGCAACTCGGAGTAGCCGGCATTCAGTAAGTCAGTACCACAGAGTACTTTTGTATATATAAGAAATAGAGATGTAACTCGACGGCCAAAGTGGGAAAGTACATGTGCCGCCCTCTCTACGCGAGTGTCTAAACTAATACTAACATAAATATACATATAGCTAATTACTGACTATATAATATATAAGTATACGTACGTACGTAATATACGTACTTATGCGTGTATATTATACATACATACGTATTTTCTGAAGTTCTTTTTAATAGTCAATACTTATTCTCAGAAAGATAAAAATAATAAAATATATTACTAAACAATGAAACAAAGTAGCTTACGATTTAGTGCTTTATTTTTTCTTCACATACACTTTATTAAATATTAAGCTTTTAGACAAGCCCAAAATAGAATCACACTCAGTTTTACTAATAACATAATATTAGTAATAAATTCACATTACTAAACAATCACACAAAGTTAATATCAAATAAGTTCTTTAATTCCTTCTTAACGAACACTTTATTTAGTTTTGATTTTATACAAATTCAAATAACAATCAAACTCCGTTTTAGCTATTAGTATAAATCCCTATAATTAAACATTAAAATATAATGAATAATGAAAAAAGTAACTACGACTTAATGCTTTAAATTTTAATTTTTGCAAACACTCTTTTCACAAACTACTAAGAGATACGTTAACTTTCACTTTACACATATCCGTATTATTATCACACTATTTATCTAATAATATAATAATAAATTTATATTTACAAAAGATAAATATAATTTAAACCACTGTTTGATAATTTTTATTTGTCATAAATTAAACTTTTAAAGTTTTTTTTGTTCCTGTTGGAATCAGCTCAGACCAAGGCCATACTACCCTCTCTAAATATAATTTAATTTTCATTTTAATTTTCGGAGTTACAACTACAAACGACTTGAAGTATGATGTCACAATATATAAATGTTATATTTATAAAAATCGATTTAAACTACTAAATATAAAAAATGAATACTTTCCAATTAATTACCATTGGAATAGTGTTTGTGAATTCTTTTTGAGTTAATACTTCTACCCTCTACAGTTAATATTTCCAGATGCTCCATATCATTTAGTAATTATTTTTATACCATTTAAAATTATAACTAAAATTGAGAACATGATTTATTTTAAAGTATGAGAATTATTGAGACTAAAAATGCTAAAATAGTTGAAAATTGAGTAATACAATATAGAACAATTGGAAATATTAACAGTGGGGAGTACAATTAACCTTACCCTCCACGTATTAACAAACTTTATTTTAATTATATCCAAAGCATAATATTTCAGTAATAGCTGTGATAATTAGTAAAAAAATATTAATTTAGTATAAATTTATTTTTACAAATGTTACAGTTAAATATTGTGATAACATACTCGAAGCAGCTTACTCCGAAAATTTGAATGAAAAACATTTTATTACATTAAAATAATTCGTAGTTACGTCCTATGTATATAAATTATTCAAATTAACAAGGAAGTGGACAAAAATATATAAGTCAGGCATAAGTTACATGTAGTTGCTTAAAATAAGGAAAGATGTAGGTGGTTTAATCAAATTATAAATAGCATATTATATATAACTTAAATCATGTAGCTGCCCATAAAAAAAATGTAGCTGTGATAACCATTTAATATTATTAACATTAATGATAAGGTGTAAATTAAACTTCAAGTTAAGATGCCTGATGAAGGTCAAATAAACGAGCGAAGCGTCGTAAATTAACAATGAGTGTTTTTTATATGTCAAATAAGCCGAGAAGTAGACAGAAAGATGTCTTTCTGTCCACTTCTCGGCTTATTTGAGTAATATTATATAATATTATAATATGAAGAAATGTCAATATGAACTCTGGTCGTAAGAAATTAAAAATATGTTTTTTTTTGAGTTATAAATTAAAATCTTTAACTAAACAAAAAATAGATTGGTATATTTTTGATAAAACAATCGTATTTTACCAAAGAACAAACATTAATTATTTGTAATAAAAAGGAGGATAATAACAAAAGAAGTAATAAATTGACTTGTGAGGGGCTAACTTGAAGGCAGATTTTTAATCATTTTTTATAGTTAAATTATTGACGAACAAACAAGTACAAACGACGAATAAATAAGTGCAAATGACGAACAAACGATATGTGATAACAAAATTTAAAAAACAGTAAAGTATAACTTATTCGGGGGCTAACTTTAATGACCCTGTTTTCATGCCATCTTTCGTATTAAAGTGGAACTACGAAAGATAAACTTCAGTATACTGCCATCTTTACTCGTATGTGGGCAATACAAGACAATATAATGAAACAAAATTGAAACGTCAGAATAGTTTATTGGTCAGCTATACTTTAGCCATCTAACCCTATTTTGTAAATTTATAGGAGAACTATTTCCCGGTTTCTACTATGAAGATTGTCGACCCTGGTCAGTACGCGCGGCTCGGTCACTGCGTGAGCACGTCTCGCGCAAGTTTAACACGAACCACGCGTCACTCGCCTAGAATATAGGGTATCTGCACGTAAACGGTCTAACCGGTCATCGTGTGTAAACCAAGTGCTACAAGATGGGCGTAATCAAAGTGACTCCCGACACCGCTTCCCTGATCTCCGCCTGTGATATGCTCGACGACATGAGGGTAAGTGTCGTCATGTGATGTCAGCGGGCATGGCTCTCATGGCAGCAGTCCAGGCCGGCTAAACTGGCGCTTTATTTAGCGTGCGTGGGTTCATCTGTCACGGGATCTCACGTAATTTTATATGTGTTTTACGAGTCTCGTTGTTGTATGTTGTAATACGACGAATTTCAAATACCTTACAACGTGCGATTGCATTCTTTTGTGTAATTTCTTTTTAATCAAGAGTTTTATGAACCGGTTTACTGCGTTCAGGTTGAATGTGAAAAGTATTTCCTTTTCGACGAGGCAATGACTCGCCTTTTTCACGACATGTTTTTCTTTAAAAGAAAGTTAATATAATGCAACAAGTGGATGTTTAAATTATTAATGAATTTGGATTTCCGTTTGTTTGGCCTTTTATTTGTACAAAAATAGAGTCCGGACATTTAAGTTGGAAAAATAAATTAATTCTAAAATACGAATTAACTTTTGTGATAAACAAATAGGGTAATATTATAATAAAAATAAAATAATTAGAAACTTAAAATAAATAAAATTTAATTGTAAATGGAGATTAAAAATTAATTAATTTTACCTATTAGTTTATTCACCAGATCATAAAAATAGAATTAATATATAAAATATTTTGTAACATGGAAGTTTGTCTCTTAATAACTATTAAAAACTTCAAATTTAGAAGAGTAATTCGTGGGGGATATTGCGATATAAGTAAACTAGATTCTTAAATACATTTCAAGGTAATCGTCCATTCTCTAGACAAAGATATTTTTTATTAAAAGTTACTTTTTTATTTATTCTTACATTGAATTGTGCATTCAGCTTTTTGAATATTAAAAATAAGGAGAAAAATATGTCTGCAAAATGTTTTTCAGTCTTTATTTAGTTTGGTTTAGTAATTAAGTAATTTTAGTTATTCAGATTAGTTTATTTACGGATTTATACTGTATTGGCTTCATAGGTACAATTGGTTATATTTTTTTAAGTTGATTTTAGAAGTACTTATATATAAAATCAATACAACGTTAATAATTGTTCAAACAATATTATGTGTATGCCGAAAGAAAATATTTAGAATTTATCGGCTGTTTCACGCGTTGGCGAAGTGCACAAGACTTTATCTTATCAATCGCTTGGATTTTTCTTCGTTGCAAGCTATGCGACATTGGCATTATATTATATGATAAACCAGCTGTTTCCCTGCGGTTTCACCCGCTCTAAATTAAAAAAAATCTTACCTGCAGTAAAAGACAACTATTTTCCATAGGAATATTTAATTTATATAACCTTAAACAAACAATTAATTAAAATGAATATTTAATAAATAAATAGGGCCTTCCATACAAAAAATAACATTTAGTTTAAGTGAAAACTAAAATACAATCGTAATTGTATATATAGTATATGAAAATATATTTCATTTAATATATTTAAACGACCAATTCTTGTATATAGGGTATATCGATGTTCGGTGCCGATAAATCGATGTAGCTAAGACACATTTTAAGAAAATGTCCTTTTATCCATGTTATCGGGTAGTGATATATCGCCACAATATCATTAGAACACGAACGTAAATTTTGCTATCAAATATTTTGTTATAATAGCTCAGTTAGGAAATTAGCATTTTCGAATCCAAAAGAGCCTGGTTCGTATCTCCAGTCCCACAATTTTTTTTAATTCCTTTTTGGGAGAAAAACTTCATTATTTCATCTATAATGGTATCCAAAACAAAACAAAATGAAATCGAGCAAATGCTTGGTCTACCAGGTACTTTTTTACTCATATACATGTCTTCTATTATTATATCGTGCAATGGGGTGCACCGTTTTAAACAATTTAAGTAACGATAGTTAACATGTTAATTTAAAACCTTATATTCTGTACAGCTTTGCCCTTGTTATGTTGCATTTAAAATCGAATCGAAATTCTGTTGTCAGTAATAACTTAAAGAGCTATTTAAAATCTTGATGTGTAGTTACAAAAATCTTCCACATCCAAAATCTATGCTTAAGACTTCATACATATAAGACGAAGGACTGTATTTCTAGTCAACGATGTTAGGTACTCGATGACGTATGAAGTGGCACGATTTCTAAATACTGGTGAAACTGCCAACCGCTGGCGGAAGTGGTCACCTTATCAGTTTTGATAACGGCACCAAAACCAATACGTGAGAGCCTGCGATACGACCACCATACGATGGCTTAAACAATATTTCCATTGATATATTTAATTTCCAATAATGATTGAAAAGTACAAGAAATAATTTTTAAAAATTTATATGACTGATTTTGTAATAAAATAATATAAAATTGGATATTATTTTCTATAAGTTAGCAAATGTCGATTTGCTAACTATATTGGATATAGATAGGATTCACCTATATTGATTTACCTGTTTACATCTGCTTGCCAGGCATAAACAGTAATGAGTAGGCAAGCCTACCTAGGCATATTCTGTGTATTAAAAATTGTCAGTTAAATAAATTGCATGTGGTTATCAAAAGTATGAAAGTGAAAAGTTAGTTAAAGCTAATTAAATTAATAGCTAGGAGCACTTTTGGCTAGGCAAGTAATTATAGGTATATATTTTGTTTATAAAAAATATTTGTTAAAAAATATGTCTTCATCTGGTTAGGGCTGGCGTTCATAAAATACGTGAGATGTTTAAGGGGGCGGGGGGGGGGGATCGAGTCAAATTTAACAGAAAATTAAAAAAACACCTCTCGTTATTTATGGACGCCCCCTTATCGGATCGGTGAAGGACGATCTTCCACGTCTCTTGTACTATTATACATTATTAGTTAAAGATTAAAGGGTAATTTTTTCTATTTTCTATTTTCTTCAACATTTAGCTTTAATGTAATATTTATTACTAGTAAGAGATCTAAGAGAGAGTGTCTTCTCCTCATTGGGAGTTCAGGCGCCAGATCATTTAGAAATGGCCAGGCTGCTTGTGAAAAACATTTCATTAAATTGTCGATATATTTGTGTATTGTACATTTAAATTGTGTATTAACATAAACTTATGATGCTTTAGTCGTATGACGGTGTGAAGTAATCGTTGTTAATATTGATGAGACTTTCCATTACGTAGGTTTTCAAAGTTCAAATGCGAGTATATTTTTGGTATAGTTTTCATTTTATTTATCTACTAGCTGTTGCCCGCAGCTTCGCCTGCCTTAACTAAGATTTACAAGGGGCTCTTAGTAAGCGAAATAAGTATCTTTTCTGGGTGATTTTTTACACCTTGTGTCCGAAAAACCCAAATATCTTACGAAACCCTATTTTTTCCAGAATAGCCTATGTTACTCGTGTATAATGTAGCTTTCGAATGGTGAAAGAATTTTTGAAATCGGCCCAGTACTTTTTGAACCTATTCATTACAACCAAACAAACAAACAAACAAAGTTTTCCTCTTTATAATATTAGTGTAGATGTAGATACCGATATATATTCTGACTATTTGTTTATTTGGAAGTTATGATTGCTGGTTCAACCCTCGATTTAGAAATATCAATTCTTATTTTATAGAGCAATCATTGATGAATGTTATGGGCTATTTGTTTTCAAAAACTTATTCTATTTTGAAGCGAAACTGCGTGAACCTTCTAGTCATTAGATAAGTTTGATACTTGTGTGGGTACTATCATAACCTTTGTAAATTCGATTTGTTATCTCTGTTTATTACTCTTTATCTTTGTGTATTGTTTTATGTATAATAATATACATTCATATTTGCCATTAATTTCTTTTCTTGTTATTAACATATCAAAGGTGTTTAGTTTATATTTATCATAAGTTATCGTCGTTTTATATGAGTTATGATACACATTACACTTAAAATGTTGTTTAGTTTTTATAAGTTTCAATGAATATACAAAAAGGTATTAACGTTTATTTTTCATATTTCATACCTTAGGCCATTGGTATTTGAGCTTCTTATCATGTGTATGTATCACACACCTTGTACTTATTCAAAGAAATTTCTCGACTCGTACAGTATGATTATATGAATTGCGTAAATAAAGTATGAATCATGGTTTAGCACTGGCTGCACGTCTCAACACTATTGCTTTAGCCTAGTGCATAAAAAAATAAAAAAGTTATGACGTCATATGACGGAATTGCGTTTAAAAATGACAAGCGTATTTATCGTCGTAAAACTTACGTCATTTTAAAGATTAATTGAATTGCAAATATATATTATATGCAAGAGTAAATTTAGTTGATTTGTAGTCAAATTGACGATTATAGTTTGAAAAGCATCACCAATCGGATTGTCTGCGACCTCGACTATCACCGTCTCAATTTCATCACTGCACTTGGCAGTATGAGAGAGAGCGCCTTTGCATTTTTTCTAAGATGAGAAAGGAGGTCAAACATTATATAGTTTTTAAAGTAACGAGTTGTAGATTTTTGTATTTATTTACATTTTTCTATATATTTTTTAAATTCACAGAAATAGTTAATGATCCTAATTTTGTAAAAGATTATTGTGAAAAAGATAAATTGATTCTAAGACAGTTTTTAATTTTAAATGAATATTCTGTATGATATAATTCTAATGTCGACATCTATGAGATACAGATCGACATAACCTTGAATTTAGAAAAAGTAATTGTAGAGTAAACATTACGTGGAATGCCGAAAAGTCAATATGTATTCACAATTCCGCCATTACCAATAAAACATTTTGGCATGCGTTCGAAAATCAGTTTGAGCGCCAATTCACAAGTCGCAAATTCCTCGACGAAATGTTTGTGAACGCACGCGACGTTCCGTCCGAAGGATTCTTGTATTAATTTATTCATTCATGCATTTAACGTTTTCTATAGCGAGATTTTAAAATTCATATTCTTAAGAAAGTTGTGCGTAATCATTTGGGTTAAGGACGTCTGTTTGTTTTGTACTAGAAATCTGTACAAATTAATTATTGCTTAAAATAGCTGATCTCATAAAGATCTTTGATGGAAACTTTAGTGCTATATTATATCTATACCTACTAGAAAAGGACATAAATACAGGTAATTAATCTATAAACAGGTTATGTTTGAATTTTTAATTTTTATTTAAGATGAGAAGGGACTTAATTTACAAAAGCATCTGAGTTTACTAATAGCTTGGTTCATCGTTGTAATTGAAAGTAAGGATTCGGCTGTAATCCGAAATTGTAAAGTAATAATAAATCTAATAAAAATGTATGTTTATAAAATTGGTATTGTTGTAAATGTAAAACTAAGTATTGCTTGCGTATAAAATGACACAACACAGATTGCTAAAAAAATGGGTGCGTTACATATTAGCATAACAAATGTAGTGCGTGATGTCATACATGAAACCTTGGCAATGTTACCGAAAATAATATCGATTATGATATGATATAAATTGATGAATAAACAGTTGATACATTTTTACAATAATTGATTTTATGAATCAAAAAACTTTACTTTTCGATACTAGGTACTACATTAAACATTTATATTTAATATTTATTTAAAAGATTTCGTCGCATTCATTAACTACAAATTTGATAAGCTCATCTACTTTTCCAATGAAGCTTAAACGGCCTTAAGGCCAACAGCATAAGTCAATTCGAAAAAAAAAGAAACTTCAAATTCAAAGCAGCAAAATATAATTTAAAATCAAAATAGAATATAATATTTGTTACCGTGTTATATGTCGCAAGTACAGTTTTCAACACATCAACAACTAATAGCTCATTAATTGTAACATGTTCAAAACGTTAATTGCATGTTTCGTTCAATATTCGGTTGTCGTGAGCGGCTCATCCTTGAGATGCATTTGATACAGGATGCGGCGGTATGTAGGTCGTTTCGAAACTCAATGTCGCTTTATCTCGAGCGTTCACGCATTGTTGGCTTGCGCTTTCAAATTTTTATATTTATTCGACCTATAATGCTGAAGGTAAATATCTGGAACAATCTCGATTTTGTGTGTTCGAAGTTCACCATGCCCAATTTAGCGCACGTAAACTATATCCAGACCCTTACCTGATTTCGAGGAGATAGCGCAGGGGGCTTAGTAACATAACGATGACGAAGTTCGGAAAGAATAAATTAATTTTAATAAAGAAAAAAAAGATTCACATATTAAGTCGCGCTAAATCACGTGGTCAATAGTTATCGTAACAAAATCATAACTGTATTGGTTATCGATCGTTATTGGCTAGGAAATTGTGATTGATAAGTCTGTGACGATGAGGAATTTCGGTGTCTTTCCGCTGCGAAACGATGGTACTGAGACTAAGCCTTAGCCACAGATTAAATAATAGTTACTACACCAGCAACATTAGCGTAGATGACGATGCTCATAATCTATCCCCGTGAAACTTCGCCTCTGTATTTATTTAAAACTAGCATAATGAAAATGGAATTTGTTTTTGAAGATAAAACTTCGATTCGATGACTAAAACATACGCAGTTCTATCGACTATTATTTATGGTTTGTGTTGTTGAAAAAATCAATTACGCGGCATAAGAACAATATGCTTTTATTACATTCTTCCGCAATTTAACCACAGAATATACCTAAGTATTGATACATATAATTACTTCCTTATAAATATGGAACTTTGAAGTGTCTTTGTGTCTGACTGTATAAATACAATTCAATATTGATGAGATTTCGATAAAGGGTCCAAATATTTTTTTTAGAAGTGAGTCAAAATGAAAGTCGTGGATCTGATTAGTTAGTCAGATAGGGCCTTTTTAATGAGAGCATTCTATTGTATATCTAATGTCTGTACTAGAAGATACAATATCGTTTAACACATCTTGTTGTTCTTTGTGAAGTCAACATTACCTATACTTACCAAAAATGTATTTACTACATCGATTGTAGATCGTAAGGACGCGGTAAGATCTCTAGATCCTAAAATCATTTGATATGCCATCAGATTAGATTAAGAAAACTTATTTGCTATCTTTCATGAATTCGACCTCTTTTTCGCAATCTTCTTGTTCAGAGTATTTCTTATAATCACGTACGTTTCTGTAGATTATAAAAGAATTAACGTCATAGAAGATATCAATAAACACACAGATAACGATTCAATTGCATTTCAATAACTAGTATAAACGATATTTTTTGCATAAATAATGTCCCCAATAGTCTACTCACCAAGTCCTACTTAAATAGTCATTTTTATTCTATTACTGTTCTCTGGCAAAAACCCAAGACTGTCAATAATAAAAGAAGTAAATAATTTTTCAATCATCCACTTAAACTACGTAGTTAATTCATTAATTAGTAATACATAATACTTTATTTTATATTACTGAAATTTATAAAAAACAGAATACTGACGTTTGGTCGCAAGATTTGTTTTCTTTTTCGTTACTCTAATTTTTGGCATAACACAAAGTTATAGCGAAATAAGTTAAAAATAATATAATAACTGTGACATCACAATGTAGCAGTTTTTGTACCTTAAACCATTGAAAGCTTTATCACTAACATTTTTACTTCATGAAATAAAAATACTTTTTACTTGTTTACGTTTACTCGATTATTGACACTTTACGCGCTTTTACAACCCGCTATAAGTGAACAAGTAGGGTAGTATCATCACTGTTTGCGCACCCGGTAACCAATAACTGTGACCTAAGACATTTGTTTAATAATTAACAGTTCAAAGATTTATATTCACCAGGATTCACTTATATTGTAACCCGGGTCCTACTAGACACGACGTCGTGGGGACTGCCAAGTCGTAGCCGAGCCCCTATTGTGGAGAATCTGGTCTTGCCAGGACCAGTCTGTCGCTGAGGGTTTCCCGTCGCCTGTAGATCCGGGTCCCCTCAGATAGCGGCTGAAGGCTCAAGCAGCGGTTTTAGTGGGGTAGTGCACCCAATGCGAGACCTCACACACGCCAGTGCGCCTACCCAAGACCCTGGTAGGTCCGAAAAGGATTTCCGCTGCGTCATCAAAAAATAAACAAAAAAGTATTTACTTATATTGTTATTGAAAAAGATAGCACCTCGTGTTCTACTAGCTGTCATTTTTTTTATTATAGTGCGAATTATAGAAACAACTAGAAGCTTTTTCTAGCTATACAATATTTACGAGGGCTCAATAATATATTTAAATCATAGTTAATACTGCGGCCGTTATAACCTCAGCTATGTTTTCATAATGTTGGCTATGAGATGGATCAATCAACGCATATTTCTAAATCAACAGTTACTGCATCTATTTTCCCTCTAATGCGTCTTATGTAAAGTTGTATAATCTTTCTTACGTGCGCTTCGTACTTTTAGCCTAATGAGATTTGTTCACGTTGTGCGCCGGCTGCGCTATACGTAGGGCTAACTACAGACAAACATTCCATCGATATATTATACACACATTTCAGAATCTCATGATGGTATTAATTACATACATGCAAACTAATAAAAACTATTATCAAATCGCCATTTATTTTGTCATTAAAAACATAATTCTTATTCTAAATCTTAATAAAAGAGCTACACGGCACTTTTTTTTATCATCATCAGGTAATCGTTAAAGCCTCTTTACCTATTAACATGAGCATTACTAAGGCAACCTACCTACCAACCTGACAATCATCCAACTACTCCTAATAGGTCGTCGCAACCATCAGGAAGACACCACGCAACCTCCCTACTCGACAACCCTGACAGAGCACCAACTGTAGGACGTCATTAGTATGCATACTGGCACCAGACCTTTGAAGAGTTTTCCTCAATAAAGCCCTCGATTCCTCACGTAAGGGTATTTTGTTGTGAAATGCCGCTATTTGTAACGCGATTGCCAATCAGTAGGTGCGATAATACGATGGAAAACGTATGTATTGTATACAATAGTGCACTTCGCTACATAAATGTAAAGTATCCGAATTGTCGGTAATAGAAAAATCATGAGAAATAGGGGGCAAAATCCGCAACATAATACTTCCTTGTAGTGAGTGAAATTCGGGTAATCATCGGAATTGGTTTTAAAGGAATAAACGCAGCTTATTTCAGAGAATACGAAATTAAAAACCGAGGTACTTACTGCCAGTTGGAAGCTGCTGACGATTAACCGTCTTGTCGTTCTTTGAGAACAATAAGAGAGCTAAAGATAGATAGATAGATAGATAGATACTTTATTGCTCACATTAACATACATATACATTTTTTCAATAATAAGACAATAAAACATAAATAAAGGTAGTTTTACTTTGAGTAAATATCTGGCAGCAGGTAAGTTTGGACTGGTAATAATATATTTTTAAATGAGTGCCTAAACAATTTACGAAAGACACGTTCTCGTCAATATCCTGTCTCGGGCAAGCAGGATATAATATATCACAAAAAATCCTTTATTGTTTACATTATAATAAATTTTCGGCGAAGATTTTTTAATTCGTAAAATATTCAAATGTAATTCAATTCAAATATCGATGTCAGTGTTAAGGTGACACAAACTTGAATGTAAAACAAGGCGGCGCATATTTTTACAATTTGCAAGTAATTCTGATATTTTAAAGTAATTTGATGCTTATATTGAGAGCAGAGCCGTAAATAGGGCGGTGCCACCGGTGCCCAGGCACAGGGCGTAGACTCTGGGGGGCGCAAGAATGGCCAGACCAGGCAGGACTATTATTTGTTTCGGTTTGCTAAGGGCCCAGTTATAGAAGCTCGCACAGGGCGCAAAAAAGAAGAACGCGTAGAAGACAATTTTAATCGTTATCAATATTTTAATCAATATTTTAAATCTGTTTGTTGAAACGCATTAATCTCCGGAACATGTTGGAGAGAGCGTTAAATAGTTAAATTTTTCAGGATGTGTTTCAGTCTTTTCATTCATAGTTAATTCCGCAGAGAACCGCTAGTGATAAGCGCATTAAAACTTTATTAATACGCCCAAGTATTCTCTTGTATTTCGTTGTTTTATATTAAAAATCCCAAGTCTGCGACCCCCGTCGAAAGCATCTGAATAGATAAAAAAAACCATACAAACCATACAAACCATACAACACGCTTCAAATAAAAAAGTATAAAACGCAACCTTGACACGACGGTCAAATCCATTTAATTTTATGTTCAGGTTAGTGACATTTAAGCGAACTACCTGGAAATGTTATTTACATGTGAGGCTTTGTTATGTGATATAATGACAATACAATGTACTATTTCGAATAACCTTTGTTAGAATTTACGAAAAAACGTAACACATTTACAATGAGATTTGTATCTCATTTCCGTTCGTACTTCCCTCCTCCGTGAACCTTCACTACTGTGTGTTCTACAGTATACGTCATAAATATTCCTCGCTTTAAACCTTTTACTATTAGATTTTAATGAATGGCTGTATTGTGTCCATGCATCATTAAATTCAAATCGTCCAAGCTATAGAAGACGTTATCGTTGTTTTGTAGTATGTTAAAACAATATTTTGATGACTACCTGCATCATATAATAAATGTATGATGAGATTCTCCTTGATGAAAACTCGTTGATGTAAGGATCTGGAATAATACATTTGAAATTAGAATTTTTTACATACATAGTTCGTATTACGCCGCTCAATCAATTTCTTCAAGCAAAAACAAGCGTCATCAAACATTTTTCTGGTAGAATATGTACCTACTATAAAAACTGTCGTAAAATTTGTCAATGTCCACTCGTAACGAGAATCTGGTTTCCTTATAGCCAAATGTTTTGTTGGCAACTGACCTGAAGGCCGGATGGATTTTTTCGTGAAATTAATTTGTTTTCATTGACAAACCATCGCGTAACATACGTTTATGTTTCATCAACATTATTTCGTCATTCGAACAAATATTTTGATCCAAAGCCTTGAACATTGGTATCAAGTCTCTTGACAAATACAAGCAAAATACACACAGATAAAATGGATAGACGCTGTGCAAAAATTAGACAGCTTCTTCCCTATTTATAGAAATTAGAAAACCCAGTAGTAGTTACTGCGTTAACTATGGTTTCGAACACGATCTTAGCGGGATAATATATTGTGCATTTATTGTGCAAATATAAACCTTCCTCTTGAATTGTTCTATCTATTAAAAAACCGCATCAAAATCCGTTACGTACTTTAAAAGATTTAAGCATACATACAAAGGAAACGACTTTGTTTTATACTATGTAAAGCAAAGATTAAACACTAATTAATAATTATTAAGAGTAAGTGTATTCCTGAAGCTGTAGAAATTAAATAAGTTGTAAAAATGTATCCCATAATAACATCGCTCTTCATATTTCAGTTCAAATCGTTTTTCAAAGAAGTTTCGTTTTCATAAGAAATATTGAAAAACGGTTTTAAATTCTCGATTTAAATTTAAATTTTTAAATATATCTTCTATACATTTTCTATCCGCTGCTGAATGATTTCTTTGTATGAACGTTAAGAATGAATATACGTGTAATATCAAAAGGAAAGCGAGAATTCCTCCAAGTCCGTCAACTCCAACGATCCCGTCTAGTTCCGTTTTACGGCACGTGTGTCGAGGCCATGCTAATTACCGGCCTCACGAAATCGAAAGTACCACTAGATCTGGGTTGCGAGCGTATAAAGAAACGTAACGCGTCTTTATGGAGCGATTGCATACATACCCACTCTATATTTTGCGCGAGTATAAAACGGAAGCATAAGTTGTGTAAGTTTGGCAAAATCCGGTATCGCTTCAATACTTTTTATCAAAGATAGGACTAATTTTGCTTAAACTTTATTTCATCATCATATTATTATAAATGGGTTCATTTTATTTCATCCAGGTAACAAAAGTACATACCATATAATTTATCTATATGCTCATTCTGAACTGAAGCGATAGCTAAATTAGGTTCTGTTATTAACCAGCAAAATCATCATCATCATTATTATCAGCCTTTATCCGTCCACTGCTGAACATGGGCCACCATCAATTAACGCCAATACGACCCTTGCCACGCGCATAACTCGTATTTGTAATTACAATGCAAAAATTAAACATTGATAATGATCATATTTTGTAAAATGAACCCAAACTAATTAGGTTTGTATCAGAGCTAGTAGATTAGCATCAGACAATCAATGACAGTGCACCTTCGGTAATATGAAACTGACCTTTCTCATCAGCATTCCAGACGGCGTAAGTCACGACAGAATGCTAAACAATGTTGAAATCGAAAGCATCTATTATGTTGTAGGTACATTGTATACACTACAATTAAGGGTAAGCTCTTCAGTGATTTCTATTGCTTCATATCTTTATCATTGTCATTTTTGTTAACCTATATAATCAGGAGATGAAAAAAGCCTATTGGCCTCTCACAATGAACGCCTAGACTGCTCGCCACGCCAAGGATCGGCCACTGCTTGGGGATAGAGTGATCCTCTAATACAATTTTTTCAAACTTCTGACACTTTTGAAACTTATTTGTACATATTGTAATAATTATTATTTACCTTTCTATCAATGGTAATAGTTTTAGCAATATGAGCGCTATTTATAGTTTGAAAATCTTGAATCGTATTACTAGTTATTATTATTTATCGTATACAGAATGCCTCGTGTGCGATTTGTTATCTTTTTATATCATTTTAGATTATTTGATATGGAAACTTAGGAATGAATTTATGACACTCCCCCTGTCCGAAAGCAAATCGATCAAAACTTTTAACGAAAACCTTAACATACGTCCCAATCTAAAATTATAGTAGAAACTGATGTTGCATCAATATTGGCAAATTAACAAAATGTAGTTATTGGTAAATAACTAAATATTGGTAAATACCTTAATCACCTTGTTTCTAACATTGCATCAAATTCGACTCCTACCTAAGTGTGACCTAAAGATCAGCTGAGATCTTTCGTGTCGTGAATGACCTTGAGAAGTCGTGATGAGACCAGTTCTGCGCTAACACAGCCGGCGATAAACAATCTGATAACACATGGAAAGTCCTATGTCGTAATTGTTATTATTACCACCTGTTAACACAGCACCTTATCGATGCTGGGGATTTGCTGAATTCACATCCCTAATATGGACATATATTTTATCTTTAGACAAACAGACGGAAACAGATCGAATCTAAACATAACAAACAATAATTGCTAAATTTTCCGTCATATGTTTCAAGTTTTACACTCTATTCTCATTAGCTGATTACTGTAAATGTAGTGTTGTCCCTGATTAAACACAATCCAAATAATAATTTACACGCGAGTAATAAAATCGATATCAAAGGACTTTAATGCTTTCAATTAATGTAATCAAACATATTATCAGTCAACACAACAAAGCGATTCGCTTTTTGGACTGCGCAATTTAAAACATAATTACCAATAATATTGTAAATCTACTTGACAAGCGCGGCAGTCCTGATAAAGTAATTTGCTGTGGGTTAAAGGTTGATTTCTTTTTTGACTTGGAGGGTTTCTATGGAAGGCCACCTCACCTTATGTCAATCAGTCAGAGTCGCCACAGATTATTGGCCAGGCTGAGCTGCCTGGCTTATCCCATTCTCATATTAGCTTTCTATCCTGAGACTTCGGAAGGTAAGGTAGTTTCATTTGTTTACACTACCTATTTCACTGATTTACCTATGATAATATTTAAAAAATAATTTAAATACTAAAATAAATAAGCTCCTGTTTCAAATAAACAAGCAAGAGAGTGAGTACCGAATATGAAATGTCTTTTTAAAGAAGTCGTTAAAAAAATGATAACGGCGTATTAGGATTTAAAAGCTATCTATCTATTAAATTTTTCTGGAAAATTCTTAATGCTATTGAATTCATAATTCAATAATTACGCAGTCTATCTAGAACATTTAAAGAATTTACATTGAATGTTGTTTACTAGATAAGAGTATTAATGCGCTTTGTAGTAAAATTACACTAGACATACATTCCATTCTAGTCATGTCTTTATTTCAACACTGTTTTCAACCATAATATTTTTTATTTTTAGAATCTTTTATAAAATTTCTGTAATGAAATGAGTCACTGCTTATTAATTTTTTTTTTATTTTTTTTGTATAGTACACTAATAGTAAAAATATCTTTTATTTTAGAATTACTACCTCTTTCACCGTGTTTAAAAAAATCACAACAGAAATAAGTGAGAGGCAGATCCTAATTTACAAGAAGTAAATTAATTGTAGAAACTTAATTAATTTCGCTAACATCTTTATAAAATAACTCAACATGCTTTCTTTTTATAATTAACATTATCTCTGTGTGGCTTCTCGTAGTTTTGAATAATCATCGAGTCATTAAATGTTAATGAAATTCTTCTTGAAAACATGGCATTCGTTAGTTTTTACCCGATTGCGTCAGAATGTTTCGAGTTTACACTCGTATGTACCTAATGCTAATTTCATGGCACTCTATAACCTGAAATACTCGATGTATTATGTTGAGAGGTAAAGTTTGATTCGTCGTAATGGCGGCAATAATTTTGGTTTAATAAAATTTTACCAGTGATGTAATTTTTTTTGGTAACAATTATTTTTATTCCAAAATGTGCTAATCTTTTTATTGACGCTTTCGTGAGGCCGTTGAACTGCACTAATGTCCATTTGCATTGTTTCGGTATAAATCAGGTCGCATCCGTGTTTGCGTTACGTTTCGCACGCGAAACTCTTCAGCTTTGCGATCGATTTCAACCACCAATTGTTTGGCTCAACCACACTGTTTTCTGTTTAATCTTCGGAATGGGTTTGTATTAACTGATATTCGCGTGTCTGCACGACTCTGAAAACCTTATATGTAACTCCGGTTTCAACTTGACATGAAAATAGATGTGTTATTTTGACCGAAATATAGCCAACTTTGGCATCTGGCTTCACTATTTGCTAAAGCTGGGTTTTAACGGTGGTTCTTAGAAGTGTTTTGTAAAAATTAGTGCAGCTGTTTCAAGATTATGGAAGCTTTTTGACGTGACATCTTATAATTCAATGGAGCCGACTGCACGCACGAAAAAACATGACTCATGCTCGCCCTGAGGCGTTCCACTTAAGGCTTGAAGTGCAAGCGAGAGCGCGAAACGAGCGAAGGAGAAGCACAATCGGCCCATCAGTATTTTCTTATGACGTTGTCACGTTCAACTATCGTCAGTAAACCGACTTTACAGACAACCGATTTTTTAATTAAATTTTGGAGGTTTTCTAATTGTGTCTCGTTAGTTATGACTTATGTATATCACAATTGTCTTGTTTTAGATATATAATGATAGAAGAATGTTTCTGTTGTTATTGCAATCTATTTGCTATTCAAACTATTGACGTCCTATGTTATTGTATAAGTGGTCACATTTCACTCGCAGTGGTTAAACAAAACCTCGCCGATATGCACAATTAATGATTGTTTAAACAAAATAAAATTGACGTCATCTCGAACAAACACCCGTGTTTGGTCCAATTTAAAGGTTCTATCCGCGCGATAAGCAGCGGCCTTCGCAGATGATTTCTAGCGATCAAAGGCCGATCGTAACCTACATACTTGTCTCGTTCTTTGTTCTCGCGCGATATGTTACATAATAACCACCTTATCCTTTGAAGAAAATAAGTGCAAGGTACACTTTTAGTGCTTTTATAAATGCACTCTATTGAGAAAGAAATTGCTTTGTTATCGAGTGTGCTCTCCCGTCACCATTTTCACCGTAAAACGTACAAAGTTATGATAATAAGCAATGTGTATGTAATATTGTTGCTATCTGATTGGTTAATACACATAGGGAAAAGAAGCCAAGGAGAAAATCAAATTTTATTTACTTACTCGTTATTTTAGAAATAATATGAAATAAACTTAACAATTTTTTTTTTGTAAAAATATAAATTTTATTACGCTTTGTTTTGTTGAAAACGTGAATATCTAGAAAAAAAATGGAATATCTAGATATTCCTTATAATAATAATTACCCTCTTTCTCTCCTATTATTAACGCACAAAGCCGTACGTCACTACGATCTAGGAAATATAATCTAGATTCTAGACTGATTTACGTAATACTTCTGCGAAATGCGTAAGATCTAACATAATGTCCGTGCGCTATGCCAGTGATTCACCGCAGACGGGATGTCTCGATAGCTCGTTAAGCCGCTGATCTACCGCTGATCTAATTCAACAAATGGGCTTACATCGGAAGACATTAATTAGAGACAAATCCTCATTTAGATGTTCGAGTTTATTGAGTTAATTAATCTTATTCGTAGTTTTTATTGCCTTAAGTGGAATGTGTGGATAACTGAAGGTTATTTGGACCGATACTTTAATGTTAACACGCCTTAACAGCATACTTATTCTAAATATAATATAGTTATGTGTTTGTTTTTTTGGTTGTTTGTTCTCTATTTGCCTCTCTTAAAGTATCATAGTTATTCTCGTTTCATATTTTTAAATTGAACTAATTTAAATACTATTTGTAATATCGTAAGCCTTAAATATTATATATTTGTTATATTGAGTCAGTTATCTGTACGCCAATGGCATTCTTCTATTTTATAAAGAATATTTATTATTATTCTTGTTTATTCTTAATTTTGTTTTTGATTATTTAAATACACATATTGTTTTCTTATGTTTACGCGAATTTCACTCATTATAATGAAACAACTTTTACGGATTTTATCGCGGTTTATTTAGTTTCTTTATGAGCCTGACGTTTCGGATACTTTAAAGCAACCATGGTCCTCCCTTGACCATGGTTGCTGTAAAGTATTTAAATTCGTGTTTTAGATTTCATTTCACATTTCATACTCTTAACTTTGTTTCTCTGATTGTCTGTCATCTTTAATTAAAATAGCACTTACTTTTAAGTGTAGTTTACTTCTGTAAACGACTCATGTATTAGTCTTCGTGTGTGTTTTGTTAACGACTCGTAAACAAATAAATAAGAATGTGAGTTGGGCAAAATATTTCGTAATCAAATCCTTTTTTGACAGATAAATATTATATTAAAAAATGACTGTAATTTTCCCACATTTTCTTTATAGGATTAGAATTTGTGTTCCATAGATGTACATTCGATATCGAAAATATATAGGTATATATACGAACACCAGTAAAAACCCGTTTATATCTCGGATGTATGATCCGCCATATTAATTATTCAAATTACTGTAATCAAGTGAGACCTTATCAATCACATGAGATCGATTAGCTAGAGATGCAGAATTATGACTGGAGGCGAATTACAGCATCAGTTGCGTGTCAACTGTCGGTACCAAGGAAAACGGATCATTAAAAAACCAGGGTCGCTTTGGTAATGACATTGTCGCACAGGTTTATTTAAATTAGATGTAACCCCCATATAAGTGCAAATTGCTATGTCAAGTATTGTTTTTTAACCAAATATTTAACTAATTTTGTCGCGGCATTTTACACCTATGCTAATCGCATACCAAAACTGTCTTAATTCTCAAATTGAAAACTACAAAAATAACGTGTCACTTTTATAAAATACTTCAAAAGAAATATTTAAAACACAACCAACCCACTTTATAAATACTGTATAGACTATTAATAAAACATAGAATGTTATGAATGGTAAGTAAAAACCAGCGATATTTTAACTAACTTTTTATGATGATAATGTTGACAAGTTACTAAGTAATAGAACGTAGGCAGCATGGCCTTTGATTTTAGCCTATTCCAATAGCAACGGAAAAAAACTTGAACGATCAAATTTTGAACACCACGGAAACTCTTTCAATTCTAATCCTCTTAAAGACATCCTTCGTTCAATAATTAATTACTGTGATATTTATGAGTTTTGATACCTTGATATTATAATTAGCTGTAACATCCGTATATAATTTAAAATACGATGTGAAACTCAACTGTTACTTCTGTCCTCGATGCTACTCAATACTCATATGCCACAAAGATTATATGCCACAAAGCTCGTATGCCACAAAGCTCAAAGTGCATAATCCTCAAACCTTAAATGCCACAAGACATAAGCCTCAAAACAAGCATCAAAACTCATTATGCCACAAAAATCAAGAACCGCGCAAAGTCGCAAATCGGATAGTCGCGATAAAAATAACCAGTCTACATTGACCCACTAATATTAGAACAACTTTTCCTGCGCGTACGCATTGTGCCCGGCACAAGGCCCAGTGAAATTGACAACAATTGCACTACAAAAGAATTCATTACATTGATCGCTTGCAAGAATTACCAATGTCCCTTATCTAGGACAGGATAAAGTAATAAAAAACAAACGCCCTGGCACAAGTGTTGTTACAACATCATCATCATCAACATAGTACCGTGAGCCATCTACTGTTGGACACTCTTTAAAAAATCTGACGACCTAGTATTGGTCGTCAGATTTTTTGGGAGTGGTAAAATCTTTCACGTTACGTTTTCTGTTTCAATCAAGGATAACTAACTCCTTAGAAAACCAGCGATCCTAAAAAGCTATATATTTTCAACGGCATATAAAAATACACGCATGGAGTCCTTATCTGATTTTTAAGACTTCTTTGCGTTACATTTAATAGGATCGAGATTCGAGTATCAAAAACGTTTGTCTGCGGTGGATCATATGATTCATTTCATCAGAAAGTGAAACATTATCTGCAACAGATATCATTGAACTTGTGCCAGAAGCTCAGATGATTGTGTTTGCTGATAGCGTGACTTCGACAGCATATGATTATTATATAATAACTGTAATGTTGCTGTACTCTCGCCTGCGGCTTTGCTTACATTTCCTTTATTATCTCTCAACAAACTTTGTTCTGATACAAACAATGGGAACTGCATTCAAATACAGTGTATGTAAATACATACTCGAATTATGTGAATGTTTTATAGACATTATAATTATGTATAGTCATGTATTTCAAAAAAAATAATTCCGCATATTATAAAATCAAATCACACGTCTTAGTAATATTTACTTTCCAAGATTTATGAGGCTGCCTTGATGTCAACGCAAATAACGAGTAATTTCATTAACAGCCGCTCGACCTCGTGCGTTGTTTTTATTAAATAACGCAATTACATCACATCTTTAATATATTACCAGCACTCGCCGCGGTTCTCTCCTCCCGAAACTGACCTCCAAAATACCCATAATACTGGCTCTTCATTTAGAAGTATTTTATGATTCAAGATGTTTTAATTTTTATATTTACGACCGGCTTATGTATTCAGAATACAAAATCTTGTGACAGCCGCGTGGATTGATTCACCAGAATCAGCTACGTCTCCGTGGTTGGTTAGAGGATAGCTGATCATCCCGGGACTCCTCCTTTCCTAGGAAAGCCCTTTAATCCGTTGGTCCCGGCTGTCATTCATGGATCTTTAATTTTGACTGGTCGTCAGAAGCTCAAAAGTCTGACAACCAGTCTTACCGTGGGGTACCAAGTACATATTAGGGTCCCAGATACTGGGTTGTAGAGGTCAGATAGGCAGTCGCTCCATTAACATAGTTGGTAAATGTATAAACAGATGATGATACAAAATCTGGCTACCTGTGAATTAGGAAAAAATACATTAATTCATTATAACATTCATAAATTAAAAAGAATATAATAATGTAATAGAAAGTGTTTTGGAAAAAATGATAAATTATTGTCTATGATGCCATTGTTTTCCTAGATCTTAACTTTTACTTTTTTCCTTGAGGATATTCAGAATATAGCAATTAAAGGTCTAGAGACCTTATATTATTTTTTTCCTAGAATATGATATCTTTACCCTTGAAGTTTTGCTTATTGTTATTGTCTGTTTGTTGCAGAGCGAATCGAGCTACACCTCTTCGGAAGAGGGCTGCGGCGGCGAGCGGCACGCCGTGCTGAGCTACGAGCAGGTGCGGCGGCTGAACGATGTCATGGACGAGGTGGTGGCCATCCCCGGCCGCGGCAACTTCCCCACTCTGCACGTGCGCCTGCGGGAGCTGGTGGCCGGCGTGCGCGCGCGTCTGCAGACCGCTCAGTGCGACGGCGGCGCGGGCGTCACCGTGCGGGACGTGCGCCTCAACGGGGGCGCAGCCTCCCATGTGCTCGCCGACCGCCCGCAGCCCTACTCCGACATCGACCTCATCTTCACCGCGGACTTACCCACAGCGCGCCACTGCGACCGCGTCAAGGCGGCCGTCCTCGGCCACCTGTCCACCCTGCTCCCCGCCACCACACCTCGCCGTCGCGCCACCCCGGCGGGCATGAAGGAGGCGTACGTCTCTAAGATGGTGCGTGTCAACTCGGATGGTGACAGGTGGTCGCTCATCTCCCTCGGAAATTCCCGCGGCCATAAGTCGGTCGAATTGAAATTCGTGGACACGATGCGACGTCAGTTCGAATTCTCCGTCGATTCATTCCAAATCGCATTGGACTCTTTGCTCGCTTTCCACGAATGCGCCCAGCTGCCGATCGGCGAAAACTTCTACCCGACCGTGGTCGGAGAATCCGTGTACGGTGATTTCGGCGAGGCACTTCTACATTTATCAGAAAAATTGATCGCCACGAGGCAACCGGAGGAAATAAGAGGCGGCGGCCTCCTGAAGTATTGCGCTCTGTTGGCGAAAGGGTACAGACCGGTGCGGCCAGACAAAATCAAAATCCTCGAGCGCTACATGTGCTCAAGATTCTTCATAGACTTCCCGGAGCTCGGGCAGCAACGCGCGAAGCTAGAAGCATACCTGCGGAACCACTTTGTGGGCAGAGAGGAAGAAGCGCTAAAGCATAGGTAAGTTTCAGCTCTAAACACCCAGATAGTACATAATACTGAATTGAAAAACAAACAATTCTTCACGAGAAAATTAAGTTTCCGGTGGGCATAGGTTTAGTCTCTGAGTGAAACGGGTCGCTTCTTGAATTTGAATTATGAATAGAATTACGGCCTGCTTTTGAGACGCCCTTAAACATCCGTTACGCGGATCTATTACCCTCCTTACATTTGTACTACCTCTTACGAAGAAGAATATGTCATGCTCCCTTAATTTTTAAGCTGTCTTTGACTTCACGGAGAAACGCTAAACTTTGGACATTGCCCAGGTACCTGACGCTGCTCCACGGCGTGGTGCGCGAGTCTACGGTGTGCCTGATGGGGCACGAGCGGCGGCAGACCCTGGCGCTGATCGAGGCGCTGGCGTGTCGCGAGCTGTGTGCGCGCGCGCCGCTGCTGCTGCCCGCGCTGGTGGTGCCGCCACCCTACTACGTGTGCGTGTGCGCCGCCTGCGCCTGCGCCGCGTGCGCTGCGTGTGGGCCGTGCGCGCCCCCCGCCCCGCCCGCGCCGCCCGCCTGCGACTGCTGCCCGCCGCCGCTGTGCCCCGCGTGACCCTACTGACCACCAGTCGATCCATGAATTTAGTGCCAAATGTATATAATATAATGTATGTATGATTCGACGCTACACGCCGGAGCGGCCGGAGACACGTCAATTGATGTTGCTCACGATAACATGATCAATTCTCGTCAATTCGCTGCGAGTTCGCCGCGCGGCTCCCGTCGGGGGTTCGAGGGGTCCGACGATACGCGGGGCCAGGGGATCGGCCCCGATGTCGTTATGTGAATACGTGGGATAATTTCTAGTCGTACTCCTTTCGTGTTGATAAAATCTTAATATGTCAGCAGTACGAAAATTATTTTTCACGGCACGACGGACGCGACCGGAGTCGTATGTCAGCCTATAAAAGACTAGTTGGTTATTTTTAAGCTTCGTATGTATAGATTGTCTCCGTAATATAGTGGCATGTCTCTCTCGTAGCAGCGGCGCCGACCGTCGAGAGTACCGGGCGCGCGTGCGTTCCACCAGAGCGAATCTATTCCGAGGTGTCGTCGAGGCCCTAACACGCTTTAAACACTAAAACTAGAAACTCTTTAGAGTTGGATTCAAATATGGCATTATGTGACGCAACATCCGAACGTTGATCGGTTCGGTTTGGTCAGACTAAAGTTCCGTTCCTCAATAGTGGTACAGTTTATATACATATTTTAATATCGTTGTTATTCTGAAAGATTGTATCTATACATTTCGTGATCGCTCTAGTATTGTATACGGCTTGATAGTTACAAATTAAGATAAATATAAACAGAAAAAAATATATAGAAAAAGACAAAAAAAGTGTAAGGTGTGTACAATATTAAAGTTGTCGTTATTATAAAACACCATATAATAAATATTTTAGGAACATTTACAAGTAGGAAAGTCATACTAGTAACTGAGTACTTAGGATTCGTTAGTTATCTACGGTCTCACTGCGACGGTAGATGCGACGAAATGTGATTTTATTGTTGTAGAGTTACTTACAAGTTACATAGCATTATCTAAATAAATTCAATAGAGTATATAATATTGTTGTATTTTAATGATATATTATAGTTATACGAATGAAAGTGTCAACTGTGTCCGGCCACCATGTGCATGACTTATGTATATAAATGCCAACGCGTATTATTAAATAAATGTATACAATGAATGATTAATTAGACTCTCCTATAGTCGATATATACAGTTACATAAGTACAACCGCTAACCGCTTGTCTTAGATGTCGGAACAATGAATACAGAACGAATTCTGACTTACGAACCAAAATTTGAGATCTCATTTTTATTAGTTTCTCTTGCGACAAATTCATATTTTCAAAATTGTTCTAACTTCCAGGGTGAACCACGGTTTTTGTTGTAATCGTTACAAATCTAAAGTATATTTTTGATGACTTTACAAAGCCGTACTGTCGGTGTGTAAATATTTACGTTTGTTATATTCTAATGTAATTCCTGTACTTAGATATAAAGTACGTAGCTGACATGAACACGAGTGAATGTTATCTTGGTCGCTTACCGAGACAGGCGTAAGACTAACTTTAATATCAAAAACATTATAAAATATTTTGCAAAAATTGTTCACCGTTGAGTTTCTTGTCAAAGATGTTCAATTGTAGAGACGACAAATATTTTTGAATGTTATTCGTACAAGTTTTACTTGTGAGTTCTGTGATGTAAAAGTAAAACATTGGCATAATCTCTTAACAACTACCTCCATACGTGAACTAAAGTCCGTTATACAATTTTTATATTTTGTGATTTATTTCTCTAAATCTTACTTAACCTTGTCATGTTATAGTCGAATCACGATCGATAAAATTTGACTATAATGTACATGGCGAAAGTTTTCGATGAACTTTAAACTTTTTAATCGTTAATTTATAGTGGAAATATGTTAGTATTAATGGCGATTGTATACGGATATTTTGGTCTAAGTCTTGTTGTGTATATCGAGCTCTTCCTTGTATCAGCAACGCGAATTGTCGCTTCCATTAACGGTCTAATATTTACAATATATATTCTGCAGAGAGACATTGCAGGTAGTTAAGGTTTTTTTATTGTCTGTAGTTACCATCAGTTTCAGCTAGCCTTATGTTAATTTTTATTTTTTAATCTTAATTTACAATGCGCTTGTGAGCTCTTCAAAGTTATCCTTTGATTCTTTAAAATCATTTCCTTGTTGCAGTATTTAATAACTTAGTGTGAAATTCTTAACGATGATTATAAAATATAACTTTTAAAAGATCACAAGCGCCAACAGAAATGCGTTGATACTGAAACTGTGAGAAACAACAGAAATTCGACTGGAAAAATTCACTTGGAAATATACTTATTATAAAATTGTTAAAACAACATGCGACTTACGGCCTAAGAATAAAAGTAATTACTTAATTTACGTCACTCTGACGTCAGCAGATCACGTTGCGCTAAGAAAACGCTTTTAGGTATTAAAGTGTAATTGCATGATGTCTACTCTATGTTCGGGTTACTGTTGTTTATCCTCCGAGTCGAACTGTGGGGCTATTCTGTAAGAAACCATTTCAATATCGAGCTTCACCTGAGCGATAGAGCTCACATTACCTCACTTCGAAAATGTACTTTATTGATATAGGTAGAGTCGAGTTTTAAAGAATAAAAATCCGTCAAATTCTACATATTACCGCGGATTCCGCTTTCGAGATTTGAAAACAACCTGACAGAATAGCCCTACTGGTCGAAATATTTCATTGATAAGAAACAAGTTGTATTGGCATTGCTATATAATATGTAGTGTGTACTTGTTTTTTATGTATCCGGTTTTAACATATGCAATAATATACAATCACTTACAAGGCTTTCTTTATAACAAAGGATTTTAATTTTATAGTTGCAATTAAATTTGAAATTCCTTTTGAAACTTCGGATCAATTAGAAAAGAGATTTTTTATTTCGATTTTTTAATGAGAGTAAGCAAACGCTAAATATCAAATTGTTTCTTATCATTGTCTTGGTGTACAGTCGGCAACAAGCAGGGGTTGTTTGTTGGTTGGTGTACGGGCGTCAACGCAGCGCCGGCGCCCGCTCATATGTTACCGGCGGCGCTCCGGCAGCAGACTCTCTAGTTAAGGGATGTTAGTGTAAAGCCTTACGTGGTATAAGATTATTGAATAGTTTTTATCAAATATATTTACATTTATAGTTATTTTTTTCTCTTCCAAGTTGCCTGTTTCGTGGTACTCGTGCGAACGCTGTTGTTTTAATCAACTATATATTTGTGAAGAGTTTTAAGCTATTGTAAATTTTACAGAAAATTAAATAAAAAATGTTGTGAAAATAAATTATAAAAAGTGATAAACAGTGCTCTTGCGTTTTCTTTATTACCCAAATAATTATACCGATCACCAACGATAAGTCCCAAAAATCTCCAAGTTTAAGAGCCTGTTTCACAATCTCCGTTTCACAAGTTCCGGATAGGCTATCGGCAACATATTTGACAGATACTCCATACTCTATCTTTATAGTTATATTGTTTGTATGTATTTTATATATTTATATTTTGATTATAATACTTTAGCTGCACCACCCATAATTTATAATAAATATTTCCTTTACCCTAAGGTTACTTGGAAGAAATCGCTTTTTAGCGATAAAGTCGCCTTTGTGTCTGCACTTACTCTGTAAATTTTAAATTTATTATCTTGTGTCTGTTAATTTGTGTGTTGTATGCAATAAAGAATATTCATTCATTCATTCATTCATTCTATCTGTCAAATATGTTGTGAATAGCCTATTCGGAACTTATCTGGAGATTATAATGAAACAACTTTTACGGACTTTATCGCGGTTTATTTAGTTTTTTACAAGCCCGACGTTTCGGAAACTTTACAGCAACCATGGTCACGGGAGGACTGAGGTGTCAGACGTCCTACTGTTACAAAGTTATTCGAAACTACCCTATGATACAACAATATTTTATTTAGTCCTATCTATGCAGAAGGTGCTAACTAAGTCTTTAGTCTGTGACATGTTATGTTTATATGAAAACCGATCCAACCAACAAGGTTTTGAAAAATACTAGTGACCTTATTAAAAAGTACTCCGAGTCATTGAACCTAGACGTCAAATCTTTAATTCCTTCATGTCCAAAACCGCCTAAGCTGTATGGGTTGCCAAAAATACACAAGGCTAATGCTCCATTATGTCCAATTGTAAGCCAAATCGACTCACCAACCTACAGATTGGCTAAGCATGTTGCCCAAGTACTTTCGCCATTGCGTGGACAAACCAGAGCACACACAAGGGATTCATACCATTTTGTTAATGAGATCAAACACCTACATCTCAATGACAATGAAACTATGGTGAGTTTTGATGTGCAATCACTCTTTACATGCTTACCTGTAGAAGATTGCATCAATATTGTATCAAGGAAGCTAAGAGAGAATAACATGCCAATAGAATATGCTGAACTTCTGAAACATTGCCTTACATCTGGCTACATGTTGTGGAATAGTCAGTTCTACAAGCAAGTGGATGGGGTAGCGATGGGCTCACCAGTATCTCCCGTTGTTGCCGACATATTTATGGAGGACTTCGAGGAAACTGCTCTGCATACTTCGCCCATTACACCCAGGTTCTACAAGCGGTACGTAGATGATACTTTCACAATATTACCATCTGACAAAGTAACCATATTCTTAGACCATCTTAATTCCATAAATACTAAAATTCAATTCACAATGGAATTAGAAACAAATAATTCTTTGGCTTTCTTAGATGTATTAGTCATCCGCAATCCCAATAATACCTTAAGCCATACAGTGTATAGGAAGCATACCCATACTGATAGGTACCTAAACGGCGAATCTCACCACCATCCAACACAGTTAGCTACCGTGGGTAAATCTTTGTTTCAGAGAGCACAAGGGATCTGTGATGAGCAGCACTTGGAGACCGAGCTTCAACATGTCAAGCAAGTACTGCGGGACAACAAGCTTCGGGTACCCCGGCTCCATCGCAGTGAACGTGTGAAACCAGCCACCGTCGAGCGAGTACCTGCTGTGCTACCGTTTATGAAGGGAGTCACTGACAAAATTGGCTACATCCTAAAGCGAGCTTCTATTAAAACATATTTCAAGCCGCCAAAAAAGATAGGTCAATTCTTACCATCTGTCAAGTGTCATATACCCTTACAAGATGCAGGAGTATACAAACTTGATTGTGACTGTGGTCTCTCATACATAGGACAAACAAAAAGATCAATAAAAACTCGCGTAAAAGAACATATAGCTGACTTAAAACACCGTCGCTATACTAAGTCAGCAATCTGTGACCATAGCCTAGACAACGCTCGCCATTATATTAGATTTGATAAACCACAAGTCCTCGCAAAAGAACACCGATTCCAACCAAGGATGATTCGCGAGGCTATTGAAATTAAAAAACATCCTAATTTCAATAGAGAAGATGGCTGGCCATTACCACCTGCTTGGGATCCCATAATAAATATAATAAAATCAAAATCCAAGCATAACATGTCACAGACTAAAGACTTAGTTAGCACCTTCTGCATAGATAGGACTAAATAAAATATTGTTGTATCATAGGGTAGTTTCAAATAACTTTGTAACAGTAGGACGTCTGACACCTCACTCCTCCCGTGACCATGGTTGCTGTAAAGTTTCCGAAACGTCGGGCTTGTAAAAAACTAAATAAACCGCGATAAAATCCGTAAAAGTTGTTTCATTATAATGAGTGAAATTCGCGTAAACATAAGAAAACAATATCTGGAGATTGTGAAAGAGGCCCTAATTCAATAACTATCTAATAAATAAATAACTTATTATGAATATAATACACGTGATGTTTGTGAGTCTTGATGTTAGGGCAATATCCGAAACTAAAGATGGCGACAGCTTGTCAATTGAAATCTGCAAAAAAAGTCACCTTATAACGCATCACCTTAGCTGATGGAGGCACTAGTCTCTGGTCATCCTATGAAGAAGACTACATAAAGAAAACCTTTCTCGAACCTCGACAGTAATATATACAATGAGATATCTTACTTATCGTGAGCTGCTCCAAATAACACTTTCTCAACGAAAGTCGCAAATAAGGAGACTTGTTATTTTCACGACTTAAGTAAATCCAATTATTTCACTGCATCATCACTAATTACATACTACATTAGCTGTTAATTGTAGCTTGAATTGCGTTTTCTTTGGATTATTATATAATACTAAAATAAATATATCTCAAGATATGTATACTAATAATATTATAAAGAGGAAAGATTTGATTGTTTGTTTGTATTGAATAGGCTCCGAAACTACTTGACCGATTTGAAAAATTCTTACACTGTTGGGAAGCTACACTATCCTTGGTGAACATAGGCTATATTAAATTTTCAAAAGGTTAGGAACCCGCTTTAAATCTTAGTCGATGCAGGCGAAGCTGATAGATATATAACATATTCCTCTCAGGGAAGCCCGTAGAAGCGATGTCTGAATAGGGTTAAGAAACATATATGGAGGAATGTAGAGTGATGCAACAAACGAGCATGAGGTCAGAATAGAGGCATAAGACAGACACACAGACAGTAAGACACACAGATGACTCCAAATGAATGGCGAAAATAATGGCTGGGAAGATGATGATGATGATGATAATAATTGTTATATTCCGCTCATATGTTTCTGCTGGTCGGCACTTTGACCCAGCACAGTTATTGATATATTCTCCTGTTCCTGTTTTCAAAATAGGAATAGTGCAGTGGAAAATAGTGCTTCAGCTCTCACTTATGTAATATTTTGAATACATATTTTTCAAAAGACAAAGAAATACAAATTACAAACAATTTGTTAATTTTACTAGTTAATTATTTGAATAAACGGTCTTGAAAACAAAGAGCCTCAATATCAGGTACGTATTATGAAATGATTAGAATGTCGAGTTGGCCGTGATAAAAGAAACCAACGTCAAGGCCAGTCGTCGAACCCCGAAATCAGCTAGCGTGACCTTGGACAGCTCGTGAGATAACACACATGACACTTGGTTAATAGCACAATCCACATATATTTGGATATTCTCATATTGAGTGCTGATGGTATAGTTGATCCCCCTCCTAAGGGAGAGGTCCGGGTTAGATCTTGACCCAATTTGGTGCCTTAAAACGGTTTTTCCATCAAGAACCTAAACACGAGACTATCGCACTGGTGAAGTAAAACATATGAGGAAATCTCTATGTCTGCTGATATTGAAAGTCTTTGAAGGTGTGTGAAGTTCACCAACCCACATTGGGCCAGCTTATCGGTGAACTACGATCCAATAACCCTCCTCGCCTGAGGAGAAGACCCGTGCCCAGCAGTGGAATAAGGGTTGATACTTTTTACTGTCCTAGTGTTCTTTCGCATTAATGAGTTTGTCTGGGGAACTAACGATGTGGCCTGGTTAACGTGGTGTGATTGTTGGATCATCATCATCATCATCAGCCTATATCCGTCCAATGCTGAACATAGGCCACTGTCAATGAATTGTTCGTAGGATAATATTTATTTATTTGTTTGATCTAAAACCAAAATCGTAGCTGCCATATCCGCCTTATCAATGATATGCCCACTGGCTTTAGAGTCTCCAAATTGTGAGAGGATTTTTTTTAAACTATCCATAATTATAAACAAAAAGAGGCAAGAGATCTCGTCGTCTTGACATTCATTGAGAGGAGCCTATGTTTAGTGGACGAATAAAGGCTAATGTTGATAATTATCCATAATCCTATCTTAAATATTTCATCTGACGTGTTATTAAGGAGGCTTTGAGCTGTACCTAAAGATGAACAGACTAGCGTGGTGTTCCGTACGCCCAATCACCCTTTTTTGTTATAAGAGCAGAAGTCGACACAAAGTACTAAGCAGCACTTCATTCTCATTTGTTAAGCATTTTTATTTTCTTATGGAATACGCTGGTTGGATCAAATGGGCTTTATTTTTACCATATATTTTAATATCAGGCTCGAAATTATTGTGAATAAATAGCAACATTTACAAACGCCTTGGTATTAGCTTAATCATCATATATAATTAGTTAGGATAAGAATATTCTCATGAGCACATTGCATATTTAATACTAATTAATTTTAAAGATGAGCATAAACCAGTCATCTCCGGGTTGACCCTTATTCACACCACTTTAACCTAATACCCGTGGCAAATTTAAAATTACTTTCATTAGGGGCACAAGTAACGGAAATAAATTAAAGATATTTATAAATAAAGTAAAATAAAATAATAATAATAATCATCTCAATATAATATCAATTTATATTTAAGCACTTAAACATAACACAATGTTAAACACTATCTTATGAACTATGTTAGTACGTTATCTAAATTAGAACAATGATAATAAAAAATATAAAATGCTACACGAGGTAAGAGTTCTCATTCAATGCTGGTAGCATGGCATGGCATGGCATGGCATGGTATTGGTAATGGTGGTTGGTAGAAACGAGTCCTTCTGTTCAGCCAGGATCGACGGTGGTAACCACCAAATGACTCTTTGAGACGATCTCAGGGAATCCGAAAGACGTAAGTTACAAGAAAAAAAACTATTACTACAAATAAAAAGGAAATACGAAAATATTTAAAATTTCATAATGTTGTGACCGCTCAGTGATTAGCCATTCGTAGTAGAATCCAATCAGACTCAGACTCATAAGTTCCATACTAGAATCTAAATTTTCGTTCTATACAAGAATCTAAATCGTCGTTAGTATAATATTCTAATATCATCATCATCAGCTACTGCTGAACATAGGCCTCCGTCAACCATCGCCGAGATGATTGATCACCGATCCCTGACACATAATATAATAAAATTAAAAAAAAAACATTCTAAGCCAACCGTGCTCGATTAATCTTAACATGTGCACCAATAACAATAAGCATCAGCTCTCGTGATGCGGAGGAGACCCGTGTAAGGTCGGCATATGCATGACGTTCATCTTGTGTCACAAATAAATAGTTATTGATAATATACGCGTGTAAGGGCAAGTTTCAGTCGTTGCACCGCGTTTGTTATTCAGCCTCTATCAGCGGTGCACCGGGTCGCGTGTCGGTATGCAACATCAGTCCCGCGTGTTGTTTGTTGTTAATAATCTATTGATTACGGTTTTCAGTCAAAAGGTCGTGTGCACACCGTACATTATCGACCAAGTTCACCTCAGCTAAAATCCCTTACTAGCGTTGTATTATCAATATTATGTTCTTGTAAATGTTATGCTGTTTGTTCGGTGGCGACGCTTATCGTGGCGACGCTTGTCGTGGCGACGCTTGTCGTTTCGACGCTTGTCGTGGCGACGCTTGTCGTGGCGACGTATGCCATGGTGACGAATCCCATGGCGACACATTATGTAACATCGCTCATAAACATAAACCTGTAACTAGTCCAAGCAACTTATGCCAAGAGTTTAGTCAACCTGAGAAGAAAGGAAAGTCCCAGTGTTAGTAAACAAAGTGCCTCTCTTACTTACTGTTTTACCAGAACATAGCTCACGGTAAAAAGTGGGCAGGATGATGGTACCCCTGCAGCCGGAAGCGCAGCGCCTCCCTTCCATCGTGCTAATAAAAAACCACTTCGTTTCCGTAACACAAAAATACCGGGAACTCGGACAGGACAGGCTAATAAAGGCTCACAGGATTATTATTTTAAGTAAGGATAGGGACAGCATCAAGCAGACAGGACAGGACAGCCCGCTGGATGCGGACAGCGCAAAATCGATCGTTTTGAAGATCCTTGGGGGAGGCCTATGCCCAGCAGTGGGCGTCAATCGGCTGACATGATGAGGGACAGCATTACTTCTGAACTTGTCTATGTTGATAAGCAATACAGATGTACCAAGTACTCGCTAGTTTGTCTATTCGTATACCCAAGCATGTAAACATTAATCTCATGAATATAATATTTGTGTCCCAAATAATACGCGGTCGTTGGTGTGATTTAGTAACGTGTAAACTTTCATATAATATTAGAATTAATTAACTTAGCTAAAGTTTATGGTAAACGTGGCTTGCGCAACCCGCCTGGTCTCGCTGATAATCAACCGCGGGTAGAGTGGTAACTGGTATATTGTGCAAAGAAACCTATAATATGTAGTTACGCTTTGTAGTATGTACTATGTACAAGTACGCCTAGGCTTCTGTGTAGCGAATGCTCATTAAAAGGCAAAACTCAAAATCAGTAAGGGTAAAAATAGCAATATTATCATGGTAGGATAGTATTTCCTAGGGCACATATCTCCTCGAAATCAGACGAGGACGGTTTGTATCGTCAAAAGCTTTTGATCTTATCTAGCATGCAGGTTTCCTGGGGATATTTAGATTTTTTTTTATAGCATAGAAGGACAAACGAACAGTCGAAGCTTTGCGAATATCGACGACCATTAACATCTACATAACCAGAGGTTATGCAGGTGCGTTGCCCTCCTTTTCCCTATCCCCCCAATGGGCCACCGGAAACTCACAAACCGCACGAAACGCGACAGCTTAGCTGTCACTTTACGTCGATTTCATGTGAGCGAGTGGTTCCTCCCCGGCCCAATTTGGGTGAAAAGTAGCATGGAACTACCTCTTTCTAAATTTTATAGGTATGGGAGCAATGCAGGTGCAGGTCCGTGTTATATACGAGTGGCAAGGGATCGGCCGTCTTGGCGTTCATTGAGGGAGGCCTATGTTCAGCAGTGAACGGATAAAGGCTGATGATAAATCGATGTTGTCGTACTCAGGAATATGGGAAGTGAAAAAAACTCGTTTTATATTCACCGGTGAGATCCGAACCTAGACCTTTTATTTCAAGGTCGAGCTTTATTCAAATTTTTTTACTCCCTAGCCTTTTCCCAACTATATTTGGGATCAGCTTTCAGTATAACCGAATGCAGCTGAATATCAGTATTTTAGTGACTGCCGATCTCCACAACACAGTGACTCGATAATACGGTACTGCGGGACGACCCGTAACGACTGTCAAAGATCCACGAACGACAGCCGGGACCAACGGCTTAACGTACTCCGAGGCAAGGAGGAGTCTCGGTATGTAAAGACGGTCACCCATCCACGGACCAAACCTTGTATGCGTAGCTTAACCTAGATCGATCGCGGTTTGTTATTATCCTTTGCGGGTATAGGAAGATGATGAAATGCTATGAAATTCTTATGATGCAATAGTGGAAACCCAACAACAGGTTCTGGAAATTGGGCAGGAAACTCGATGCTTAAGCAAACTAATGAATTGATTTTTCATTCTAGCACACTTTGCATACTCATTAACACAAAATTAACATAAGACTCCATTATCAAAGTAGTACGCGCATATTAACTTACCTCATCTGTTGGCCGAGTGTATCAATAGTAAAATACAATTCAATTCGAAGATAAATTGTCCGTAAGTCGTCTTTTGACTGTTACTTGCTATGCTTCAATTTTGTGGTACCGGCCTACTCATTATTGAACATAAAAACTGTAAACCCCTCAGCTGGAGCGGTTGAGAACGTGTCATGATGAATTGTACTGCAATTACAATAATTCTCAATCAGCATGCTGTCAGCAACTTTTTAAAAATACTTGGTATTCTGTCTATTATCTTGGTATTCTTGGTATGACTTGGTATTCAAACTCAGGGTTCTTGTAAAAGAATTTTACTAATATAACACGAAAGTTTGTACGGAGGTTTGTTACTCTTTCACGCTACAGCGACTAAATGGATTTTAATAAAACTTTACAATAATAAAATTCAGATCAGAATAATAGCACAGGCTATAATTCAACCCAGTATGTAATTCCTAATGGAAAAATCCGAAAAATAAAAATTTGAAATTAAAGGATTTCGTAAAAATCTCAATTTGACCACATTATATATGTTTTTAAAGTGTTAACTTACGGGCACAGCAGTGTTATTGGAAGCGCATTAAGTAGCGCCTCCGGCGCATCCCTGTTCGTCGTCTACGGGGGGAGGCCACGTCAGCGGCCTCCTCTCTCTCCCTTTCGTCGGCCTCCTTTTGGGACATTACTGTCTCGCAGAAAAAGGCCATTGCCGACCAGGATGATCCACCCGTTCCTGAGAATCGATAAGATTCGAATTGAGACGAGGGGGCTCTTTGTACCCTTCTTATAAGAAGAGGGGGCAAAAGAGCGGGGGGCAAGGGGCGAGGCCGGGAACCTCACCTTATTGTACTTGTACTGTCCCGAAGTTGGGAGGGGTTGTTCAGTGGTGCGGGGCAACAGAGGCGGCATAGGTTGTCACTTACCAGCTTTCGGACGCAGCGAGTCCTACATACCCGCCTGGGGACACCCACTCCCCCGCGGGGAGCGCATTTCCTGGCGTTTGAGAAAAAAAATGACAAGAAAGTGATCTTAACTATCTTGAAGTCTTTTTGTAGGCTAAAAAGTGACTTTTTTAATCCAAGATATTCGAAAATGAAAAAGTTGTTTTTTACTCCACCTTATGTAAAAGAGTTCCCAAAAACTGAAGTTATTTTGAAAGCGAACATTGAACCTGATCCCAATGCATGAGATGTTTACTGATGTATGTATCTGGTGCGGGTTTTTTGGATTTTACGGTTAAGCTCGCGTATAATGTGATGGAGTATTCAGGAGCGACCAGGAAATGTGCTGGTTCATTATGCACAGCTTTTGGAGATCTGTGTGATCTTTACACGAAAAAAAAAACAAAAAATATAAAAAAAAAGAAATTTTAAACCTTTCAAAGGTAAATATATGCGTAATATTAAGAGTTAAAGATGTTTCTATTTCCTAGTTTCTTGGACACCAATCTTATTCATTTCAAATATATAATAGGTTCTAAAATTATAAGCATATAATTTATAAACAATAAAATGAATGAGGCATAACCAATCGTGAGACTTAGTTAAGCCCTTAAGTTATAAGTTACATTGCTCGTAGTATCAACCCTTATATATCCCACTGCTGGGCACTGGTCTCCTCCTCGAAATCAGGATTCAGGGGGTCAGGATTGAACCCGGAATATCTCGCATAAGAGGCCGAGTCCACCCACCACTGGATCATCATCGCTCACATTGCTTGATTGTACAGTAATTAAAGCCCTTCTATTCAGCCCCTCTAGACAAGTGGCAAACGCTAAACGAATAGAAATAGAATAGAATAAATATTGTAATAATAGCTGTCAAATTACATGTCGTAAACTAGTGTAATTCCCATATAATGAGTATTCTATTCTATTTCTATTCGTTTAGCGTTTTCCACTTGTCTAGAAAGGCAGAACAGTAATGCTGCGTAGTGTAAACAATAAGAAAGATGACTTCACAAAGGCAGCTGGTGGTGACCGAGTAACCGATGGTTGAGGACGTGGTACCTAGCAAACGTCCAGTACATTTGCAACTGGTGTTATTGGTCTCACTATAAAGCGCATTACATATTACGACATTGAAGTTATCGCGTTAGGCGGCAAGGCAAGGGTGAGCCAAAGGTGAATAATTACAATATCAAAGACAGGCTTCAAAACATCATTTAATATAAACGTATAGGGAGGCGTAAAATGTAATCTAATCTTATACATATTATATACTAGCAGCGCCCCGTGGTTTCACCCGCGTACTTCCCATTCTCATGGGAGTCTAGAGATAAATTATAGCCTCCGTGCTATTCTGATGTATAAGCTATATTACTGTGAAGTTTCATTAAAATCCATTCAGTAGCTTTTACGTGAAAGAGTAACATACATCCATACTTACAAACTTTCACGTTTATAATATTAGTAAGATAGTGCCTTTATAAACGGTTTTATCTAAAGTTGTTTACTTTAAACTGAAGAAAATATTGTGCCCTTTGAATATTAAGAGCGGAGTTTTTTTACGGAAATACATTTGAGGGCATAGAAAAATTGAAAACATAAAAAAGTGAAAACTTACTAATATACTAATATTAAAACCTGAACCTGAAAACCTATAATCATATCATGACGTCATTAAATGTCACACGAGCATGTGGGTGACGCGAACTAATAAGATTTATCCCTACCAAAAAGTGCTCAACGTTGTTTTAAAAGAAGTTTTCACTTTAAAAAATACATGTTAACCTTGATCATATTTGTGTGTGGACGTTTTGTGTCCAAGGCATATTTACGAAAAATATTAAAAAATTACATTCTAGCAATTTTATCTTTATTATTTGTAAATAAATCCTAATAAAATTAATATTAATGATGTATCAAATGATAATAAGGGGAACTGTTGTTTTTATTTATCGTAATAAAATAAGAATATTTATAGCGAAATAAGTCGACCGACCCCGTAAGCTGACAGAGTCAATGAGATATCTTTCTTTATCTAATTGAATATATCAGAAAGAGAAAAATATGTCGACTAAAAATAGAGTCCAAACAGAATGTTTAATATACTCGAGCAATTAGATCGCAACATCATACCATCTTGTCTTTTCAGGTCTCTTTGATTTCTGTCGGGACAGTGAGTGAGTTCTGAGAGCGAATCGTCCCGCACTTCACTTGTTTCATCCCCTCAAATACAATTAAAAAATGACTATTTAACGCGCCTTACGGAAACATAAGTCGTAGGTATATCATTTTTAGGCTCAGAATTGTTTTTATACAATGTTCAAACACGATGTGTCCCTAGCCCATACAAACAGATGACAATTGCTGAATCCTGTGTCTCTAGAAGGTCTACTCTGTTAATCCTCAGGGCATTTTCATTCTGAATTACCCAAAATTTCTTTAGTCAAGTCATTTCCTATAGTATCATCAAGTTAACGTACACGTGCATGCATGCGTGTTTACATGCACGCTGCACGCACGCATAGATTTAAGTACGCATTCATGCACGCACACTTGCATATGAGCATATAATTCTTGATCGCACGCATTTGTTTGTGAACATAATATAACATTTTCTGTCCACCATTTAAAATTTAAAATTTAAACTTTAAACTTTAAACTTTAAATCTTTAAAATTATGTAATAACAAAATAGTGCTTTTTAATTATTAGTATGTATAATAAGAGACTCTGATCCCACAGACAAACTGTGCAAACAGTTTTGCGGGACAACTTTGTAACCCCATGACTTATACTGTAAGTGTCATAATAAATAAATAAATAAAAAATTTAATATCTACTAATAAACGTGGATACAGTAATTTATTTCTTGACGCTGTACATGTAGATAAAGAAATATTATGTGTTATTTACAATTAAAGCATTTCATTAATGTATCATAAATATGTGAGAAATATTCAAAACTTTAACATTTAAATCTAATTACCGATACTGAGGTAATTAAAATATATAGAGACTTATTAACAGAACAATCTTGTTACTAATTTCGATATAATATGATTTTATATTTATCGAGTCAAGACACGCCGAAAAAGGCAATTATACCAGAGGAATATGCCAGAGCCAGATTCCAAGTTGGCCACTAGATGGCCGAGGTGAGTGGCCGGTGCCGGTGGCGCAACCCGAATGTGGAGCGCGCCGTTACCCGGGGCGCCGTATATTAAACACCTCGACCAAACCGTTGACGTCAACGCCTCGCCGAGCCTAAACTACGCGTCGCACTTTGCATATCCTTTCAGAAGCTTATTGCCAGACTACGTTATTGGGCCGACTTTGCTTATGATCCACCGGAGAGAAGCGCTTGCTGTTGTCCCGCGAGTCGCTCTCGTCTACTAGATAATACTGTTTATTGAAGTGAAACTTCTTTAGAATCGTGATTTCAAACCGGATGCAACGGAAAAAAACGACAGGTAAGAGACACAAATACAAAAAAGCGAGAGAGCACGTGTCGGTGTGTATGTATATTGCACACTGTTTAATACTTGCTTGAATTTGAGTATTTTACGTGTGTTTCACTTCTATCGTGTGTGAATCGCACATACACCTGTTTTTTTCTTGCATCAAACAGCGCTGCTATGTTTCGAAAAGAAGGACAGAATACACACCGAGTCCTCCCATATATTTTTCTACAAGATCTAATAACTAGATATTACGGGCTGCATGCACGTAAAAGATGTCGTCGTGTAGCGTTCCGAAAGCGAGAGCGCGGCACGAACGAGAGAGGCATGATCGGCTCGAGCGATCGGCTCAGTACGGCATGTAATGTTTGACGTTGTCACTTCAAACTACCGTCCGTAAACTGACTTAACAGATAACCATTTTTTATAGAAGATATGGATAGTCGTTTCAGTTTATAGTATGTGATAGTAAAATAGATAGATAGATAGACATCCATAGACATCTGCTCACTTCCTTAAAATATTTCCAAAATGGAAAATTTCGAGAGACTGGGAAAGTAGCGTAGCAAGCAAAATGAGAATGGATTTGTAGCGGACCAATCAGCGCAACAATCTTGAATCGCGCTATCAAAGATTCAGCGTTCAGCCGCTATAATATATAAACAAGATAGCATGTGGGTTTCGACCTGGCCGAGCATACCATCTTGCTCGCTCGGATATCTCTGTTACACTATAAAAAATCTCAGTAAAGTAGATATCAAACTTCAGACAAACCTTAAGTTGAAGAATAATCTTTTTACCATCTTATTCGATCGCTTATTGGATCTCATAGACCACTGATTCCCAAAGTGGTCTATATCGACCACCTGCAAGGAATCCTACGTCAGCGGAAAAAAAATGGGGGTCCATGAAATGAAAATGGGGGTCTATGAAAATTAAGAAAATTAATTTGGTTTCCATTGTGAAGAAACCAATGAGCCATTTAACTAAGAAGAATTTTAGTATTATAATGAAATATCCAAAAAAAAGGTCAGCAAGGATGCAGAAAAAGTTAAAAAGTTTTTGCCAGGGGTCCATGAAGCAAAAGAGTTAAAGGAGAAAAAAAAGGGTCAACAAGGGGATGCAGAAAAAGCATGACCACCTGATGCAGAAAAAGTAGTTTTTCAAAACACTGTCATAGACAAATAATCCACATAATCAATGGGAGCAAACTGCCATTAGAAACTCATTTATAAAAGTACTCTTACTTGACCAGCCCGGCGGGGCTAGAGAAAGGTCATTAGAGGTCAACTTATAAGGCGATTTGATAAAAATGTATAAATAAATTTGCGTGTAGATGTATGTATCTGGCTCTACTATGACTCACAATTTGCACGATGTCTCCCTAGTGACAGCAGTCTGATGAAATTTCATTTCCAACCAATAAAAAACTCTTTGTATTTCGTATAAAAATATACCTACAATATTAAGAGGGGACACCCGAAAAGAGGTTCCGATAAATTACTAATATATCTAATTTATAGCTTAATTTGAACAATCGCGTATGTGGCATAAGTGGCGTAAGGATAAAATAAATCATATAAAGTAAGCTTCTTTTGTAAATAACATGGTTTTCCCAATTTTCTGGATAATTAGCATTACTTTTGTCTCTTAACATGTCAAAGTATAAATACGTAAATAATTAGCAAAAAAAATCGATAATCCATTGGAAGGTTCCACCCTTGTGAAATCTTGGAAAAAGTTTAGTTAGTAGAGATTGTTTAGAAATGAAGCTGTGAGTTTATTTCCTGTGTACTCGTTAGTACAAACTTTTGGTTAACCGTAACCTTAACAAACTATAACATATAACAAAGAACGACATGACGTGTTTGGTATTTGTGGAAGTATGTTTAATATCGTGTATTTTTTTCAGAATAGATAAATCGAACAGTCGATTGCTATGATGGTAAGTGATAGCAAGATACAGAGACACCAGGATTAGCGGGTGTGTTGCCACTTGCCGGCCAAACAAAGCTTAGTAATAGAGCATGGAGTTTACCATAGACATTCGGATAAGAAAATATATAAACACTGTGATAGATTGATAGAAGACATATAAACCCTTCGAAGCACGAGTGTAACCATAGAGTAATTTGATACTACGGTAAAGTGTGACTCGCACGTTAAGGCTTCCGAAAAAAGTGTTTCCACGTAATCAAGAAATTAATGATTTACTGATTTTTTTTTTAATTCTTATGTATATAGCTATTTCGTTTGTCATACTGTCAGGCAGACAAACAACGGAGTGATCCTATAAGTCCATTTGTAATTTTGAGGAACGAAGTCCAAAAATTAAATGGACAAAAACGTAGTGGTAGTGGACATTAGTAACGTAGTGGTATAACAAAAACCGATTTCGTGTCATTGCATCAATTGTTTAACTTTTATGTGATATTATAAAGTATGTCTAATATGTAAAGTGTCCAAAATATCAGGAATAAACCTTGGTCAATCATTATACAATCTGTTGAAAATAATACTATTAAACCTATTTTATAATATTTTTTTTTTATTAAGTATTTGACACAAACTGTATTTAATTCGTATGATTTTTTTCAGTGTTCCTTTCTGCTAGAGGAGGATAAATTTTTTAATGCTTATGTATCGGTATTGTCACGCATAGGGTTGGCAGGTTTTAAAGTGACATTAAAAAAAATACAAGAATTGTCGTTACAACGCATTAAGCAATATAAGCCTGGGGTCTGAGCGCGGTATATACTAAGTAGTCTGTGGTAGACCACAGACTACTTAGTATATACCGCGCTCAGGCCCCAGTCTAATGCTCTGTTACAACGTGAAACAGTTGCTTTAAAAGGTTTTCTAATAAACTATTTTAATTAAAAATTTCGGAAAATTTAAATAATGAATTTGGTGAATAAATCACTTTGAGTAGTGTAGCGATAAAATTAACAATAATCTTTATATGTATACTTCTGCTGAACGTGTGTATGTCAGTAAATTCCTTCCAAACGGCTGCACCAATTTGAATGAATTTTTTTGTATGTGTTTGGGTGGCACTCTGGATGGTTTAGATTCACAAATCAGCCCGACAGATGGCGCTGCAGTCGGTATCTAGGTTATATACACTGCAACTAAACGTCTGGATCCATTTATATCTAAGATACAACGTCTTTCGGGTCCACTAGTAGTAATATAAATGTACGTTAAAAAATAATTGATTGACGATCTCCGTGCAGTGGCCGGTCCGTGTTGGATGCGAGTGGATGATTGAACGTATTTGTAAAATGAAGTCGTTAATAAACAATGGGAATTAACGTTTTGCTGTTTACATATTGCACACATTAGTATTCATGAAATTCATATTTGTAATGTTCATCGCATTTACATGCAGGAGCCTTTCAATTAAAGGCTTATATACAAGGTATTATCTGATACTCTCAACTGTAAACCAGACATAACCTAATAAATACACCAAAAATATGACATAATATCTACTAGACAAGATTTATAAGCTATATTCTTTTATATTCTATAAATCATGTCATTTTAGACTGCAGACTGACCGGTCTCTGACTACCCACTCGCACATATTATCCACATCAGTCAGGTTAGGGCCTGGAGTAGCCATATTTATATTATATATTTTGCGACTGTGGCGCCACCCTTATTTAACGCTTTTCGACGGACTCTTTTCATACACAGAGATGTTACTCCTTACCTCTACCCTCCATAAAGAAAAAAGCAAAGGGCGAGCGCGTTCAGCTTCAAAGATGTGGTCGTTTTATAATCTCCGAGCTGTCAGCCCTGGACGCCGACCGGTGAGAGCGCAAGGGAAATTGAAAAACTTGTTAATAAGCACTCGTCCGCGGCGCGCCGACGTCCTTTTGAAAAAAGAATCAAATTAAAAGTTGGCGCTTGTTTGTAAGCGGATCGCGGAGTTTCAACTTGGTCGATACAAAGTTACATCATTGGCTCATGTCATCATTATAATATGAAAGATTTTGGATGTAAATTTAATTTTTTACAGTCGCCATTTATACAATGCTTATAACTCTACGCTATAGTAACTACCTATAATATCTATATTATAATATATCTATAATGTTAATAATATGATGATAATGTGGGTTTTGAGTGGCGAAAGATCGCTCGTCTTGGCGTTCATTGGATAGGTCTATGTTCAGCAGTCGGTGGATAGAGGCTGATGATGATGATAATAGTGTTATGAGATGATCGCGGGTGTACCACAGACGATTCCTTATTTGGCAGTTTTCTAACGTAGTCAATGGTCATAATATTGATGTCGTAGTTATAGAAACAACAATTCGCTTTTCAGTTTATAATACTCATTCAGAAACTGTCCTAGAATAGTTTGACAAAACTTTTCACAAATTTTGACAAAATTTTTAACAATAAGCCTTTTCTTGTAAGGTGTTAAAAATCTCCTCTTTCATTTATCTAGGTATCTCAGGCAATACGTACTGCGTAGATAAAAGCTTATGTTGCCAGGAAGATGGCTGGATACTCTATCGAATAATCGGAATACAGAATTTCTGTTTCACATGGCAAAATAAACAACATGTACCCAATGACAACAAAAAAATCCATAAAAACCGGTAATACGCTATATATAATTACCTATTTTTTATACTAACTTTATAAAAGTATGCCTAAAAGCATTAATTAAATACAACCGCAATTATAAATCAACGTTAAAAAAGTGACATTACAAAAACGAATTCGTTCGTGTAGTTAAGTGCTGTTTTATTAATATGAGATTAAAAAGGAGCATGAGGTAAGAAACGGGGTCGCAAACACTCGGTTTCCAATGCTAGCCGCATGTGTACTGGGCGTACGACGTGCCACGGTGCGAGCAAACAGCGTGACATGATAAAGAAGTCATAAAAAAGTGACAAAGAAATGATGAAGGTCTAAGAAGTGACCAATACTTAAAATTTGTTGGTTATTTTTGTGTCCCCAAGAGAAGGACCAAGAAGTGCCAGTTTACTGTTTACAGATAGCCAATACTGACGTTATATAAATATTATTACTGTACAGATTTTCTTCCCAAGATAGGAATTTTGATCTCTTAGGTATAACTTTGAGGTCTACGTAGAACGTACACTTCTATCTACAGAAGAACGTAGAACCAATTACAATCCTACATAATATATTCTACATACCTTTTTTCTAATGGAATCGGTACAAAACGTTGTTTTTATCATTTTCAAATGAAGTAACGTAAAAAAATCAAAAGTAGGTTTTTTTTAAAAAAAAAAACTCCTTAAAGGATTAGATGACAAATTAAGCCGACTACCGGTTTCAAGGCTCACTGAGAAACTCTAAACTGAAAAAATAAAACAAATGTTTTAGAAAAATAAATATTATGTATAATCTGATAAGATTAATACAGCCCTCTCGCGAGGCGCATGTATAATGGCAAGCAAAAGTAAGCGACAAGGTCGTCCAAGGCAGGCGGGCTAGCACGTGAGAACGCGCCCGCTCTCGCCTTTACCCCCTCTGCCCCTCTTTACCTCCTATACGTCCCCTTCACTCCTCTCAAACCCCTCCACTGGTTTACTCGCCGAATCTTTATCTGGTATTATTGCAAACTTTATATTGGTGCAAGTACTAAAAATACTAGAAATGTGGATAACAACTTCTAATTTAAAGGCCCTGAAATGTTATGGCTTTACAGTATACATATCTCTAAAATTATAACCATCCAAATGAATTGCCCAAGTCTATATATTCTTTACATCATAATAATATGTCGTTCGAAAGCTACTTTTGATTTTGGATCAGTGAGACACGTAGGCACTAGGCACACAAATCATTGAGGACCCCGGAACTACAATAGATACATTACATAAGAAAACTACGGGCGACGGCTTTGCATAAGGATGATAATGTTGCGATACTAAAATCTTAGATTGTCTTAATATTTTATAAATGTCAACTATATTGATATACAGACGGCTTGAGCGGTTGCTAAATACACGCCACATTCACCGAGGTGCGGTGCGAGACAGTTTAGTGCACATTTTATTACTAACGGTTTATTAATCGTTATTAAATATTGTCTAACGTATGCAAGGACTTCTGACTATCCACATATTGCAATATAATCAAACTTGTATTGCAATGAGCTAGGTTAAAATAATTGTGATGAAAATAAAAGGTCCAATACAATAGCGACAATTATAATACACAAATTGCTTCCATCATTTATTTCGTGTGTAAAGTCGGTATAAATTAAAGATACCTGAAGATTCCATAATTGCTCTTTTGAATTTATCGATGCATTGCTTCGATAAATAAGAAATAAAATAATTGTAACTCGACGCAATCACTTACTTCCCTCTAAACTAAACTCGAAATTTGGCGAGAAAAATAGGCCACAATTCACGAATATCCAATCCCAATGACGTGTGAAAGAATAATCGCAGTCGAGTTGCGTCGCAATATTTTTCTTTCTCTCCGAGCACATTTAAATACATGCGCAAACTGCGGGCAGTCTTTTAAAATTAGACCATCATTATAAATCACAGTTTTTTTACCTAAAATATAATGCCACTAGTTATTCTAGAACTAGTTGAAATAAAAACAGTTATTTCAAGTGGCCTATAGGAAGCCATGACATTTAGTCAGACACTTAAGAGTCCCTTCAATAAACGATGATTGTTGTAAATGTAAGCAGGTATGTTTAGCGCAATGCAATGGTCATTTAAAGGCCAATCGACAATTTTGTAATAAAATATATCATTTGAATCAATTAAACACATTACAATATTTTATTGACTTCAAATTATAAGCCTGACATTATTTGAATTATGAATCTGACATCAACATCTGATCTATTTTACCTGGAATTTCGATCGTACGGATAGTGTTCAGATTTTTTATGACTTTTAGTTTTACCTTCGCAACAGGCGTAAAATTTGATCAACCATTCCACCGCATATCTGAAATTTACAAAATTGGGAAGTTGTAAGTAATTTCCTAGTTGTTACCACTTCCATATTCTGTGGTTGTTCCATATTCATGTAAAACTACATACTTGTTTTTTTGTGCTCCAATAAAAGAACATATTGTATTCCTCAGTTCCTGAAAACAACGTCCTAAATGTTCTCTATCATAGAGGCTGTCTATAGATGTCGGTGATTCAGCTGATCATCATCGTCATCTGATCAGATCATCACAATCAAATAAATTGATAGAATTATATTTGTTAAGAAAAAAATAACAATATGTGTTATATGAAATATTTATAAATATAAAACGTAAGTAAATAACACCATAAAAATGATTATGCTAATTCCTTCTGTGCTTGTTTCACTTTTCTTGTTTTTTTTATATATTTGGTTCGTCACGTGATAAGTAATTTTGGTTTACTCGCACCAATTTATTTATTAACCGAATGACATTATCAGTTATGTTAAAAATAACAATTTTGTCGTCCTCTACTTTAAGCTTTATTTCTTCTACTGTGCTCTCTTCGTTCGGTTTTATTTCATTAAAGCTTTCTTTCGTTTTGTTCATAATATCAGTAGGCAAATCAATTTCAATTTGTGTCTGGTCCATTTTTATTATATTTACCAATAAAGGCTTTGTTAGATTTCGTATTGTCGTCATATCTTCCTTAACTGATCTCCTATAGTCTCTTTTAATATTCGCAGAGTCTGATTGTCTGTTGAGATTGATTGTAGTTTTCTTCCGTAGCTCCGGCGGCCATACAGGAGGCGCGACGGTATTGTTTATATATTTTATTTCTTCTAATAGCTTGTTGTAATAAAAGTAGTTTTCGTCAGAATTGTTTTCATTGTATCCTTTGGCGAGGCCATATACAAGTTTGATATTATTTGGAATACTTATTTCATCGGCATAAATATAGTCTTCTTCTACCTACAGGATATAAAAATATATAAGGATAAGGATAAGTAATATGATAATGTGTTTTTATTTCTGAGATGTAAATATCGTTGGATGCGAGTAGCAAGGTATCGGTCTTCTTGGCGTTCATTGAGGGAGGCCTATGTTCAGCAGTGGACGGATAAAGGCTGATGATGATGATGATGAAATGTCGAATTGCCTTATTTTGCAAAAAAATATGTCAAATCTTTGAAAGCAATCTGTGGCATAATTTTGTTTGACAAGAAGTCAATAATATGTCAGAATGTTTGATATTGAAAGTTGTATTATTAAAATCCTTTGTGTTTATGTACTTAAAAGACAAATTGTATGAAATGCACATACACAAGAGATTAATAAAGGCTGTCTGTACACGATAAAATAATGCAATAAATACTTCTGTTATAAAAAGGTATTTGTAGAAAGCAGAAAATGTCAGAAAAAAAATCTCTTGATAATAATCATCAATACAACCGGCAATTTTCTCGATCTCTCTGAGGTTAATATCCTTAGACTCACAGCAGACTGATAGTTACAATTGTTCCTGGCGATTTCAACTTCTGCTAAATAAAATTAAGTTTCCTCTAATATTAATGTTATTCCTGAATTCAGCAAAAACATTTTTTTTTTTAGAATCCGATTTGAGTTGTGATTTGTGAATCAACTCGTCGTCGAACTCATAATTCAGGAGTAACGCGAGTACGAGCGAATAACTTCTACGGTTTTAATATGTTAGTATGAATAAGAGAAACTACTCACGGGACTAACATTCGCTACAAGCTCTGGATCCACCTTCAACGGTGGAGGGTCTACGTGTAATAATAACACAAGAAACGTAATAAAAAGTGCGACAAGAACAAGCGAATAACCAGCAACGAATAACTTTGTCTTGTCCATGATAAATCCTAAAAATCCCACTGGACGTGAATTTACGTCTAAAATCCAAAAATTAATTAATTGACATTTAGTATTTTTCTTTCAGGGTTGACTGCCGTGAAGTTCTGCCAGAAATATAAAAAAAATATAATATGAAATTTTCTAAATCATATTTAATTAAAATATAACTAATATAGTTTATTCAAACGCAAATTCGAAAATAATAATTGTAATCTCTCTCTATCGGTTTTTATTCTCGAAATAATTATTTTTTGTATAAAGATGATTGTTAATACTGTATTTATTCTTGGTGCTGTCTTTGTCATGCTGACGGGTTATTTTATCATACAATTTACTTTAATATATTTTTAAAAATGAAAAAATATTTTTGTTAATGTTTATGTATTGCAATTTTGTAACATTTAAATTATTAAAATAAAATGCTTGTTTTGAATTGTCTTTTTGTAAATAATATTCTTTACGTTAGTTAACTCATGGTTGTGAACATCACAAATTGTTTGTGTACATGTCGAAAGGATTAATGTTAAATTAATGTTAACAAACAAAGGATTTAAAATAAATACTTTAGAAAGTTCTAAAGTATTTATTTTAAATCCTTTAAAGTTTATAATTTAAAGTTTAATTTAATTAAGTTTATAATTTAATTAAGTAATTAAATTATAAACTTTTTATTTCTTATGCTTTTTTTAACGTTTACGCGAATTTTACTCATTATATTAAACAAGTTTTACTAATTTTATCGCGGATTGATTACCTTTTTTACATGCCCGATGTTTCTGATTCTTTAAAGACAGCAATCCTGGTCACGGGAGGACCATAAAAATCTTAATAAGCCGCGATAAAATTCGTAAAAGTTGTTCTTTTATAATATATGCTTAAGATTTTTTTTCTCATTCAACCCAAAGCCATTGCGTATTGTAACGTGTTGCGTCAGCCCTTGAGAGTTGAGACCTGCAGTCTTCTTATCCTATATCGTGTGTCATAACTTTGATCTTATACTAAATTACTATATTCCTTTCTAAGTCCATGTATTGGGCCATTCCTATTCCATTAAAAGTTCAATCTTTCTAGTTCTTAACATTTAATGGCTACCCTTTCTGTGGACCTACCTCATCTGTATGGTACCTATATAATATTGTGGTGATCACTTACTATCTCATCAGTTGCCTGCTCGTTCGCTGCCAGATAATTCTTGTCTATATAGAATAGTTAGAATCCTTATAGTCTTCTCATCTCCTTTTAGAAGCTCTTGAGGAAATATGAAACAGACGTTGTCTGTCATCAAATACATAAATGTACCAAATTAGGCTAAATTTGTAATAATATTTATCCTCTGATGTTTATGGCATTTTATAACAAAGTGACAGTTAAATTTTAGAGAAACAGATCCATAGATTTCATTTTTATTGATATCTTATGCTTGTTTTTTTGTGAAACTATTTTACTTTATATAATTATCGAGTCCTATTGATATACTGTTCATAGCGACCGGATAAGAAAAACAGCGCGAGTAATCCTTCAGCCGCCCTGTGACTTGTGAGTATAAAAAATAGCTTTTTCCTAAATAAATAGTCTCACGTAAAATAACCTTATTCGATAAGATAGCTATGAAATGTAAAAAAAGAAATGTATTAATTTTTAACTAATTTTAACTGTAGGTGTAAATAATTTACTTTTGCTTTTACACCATGTAATTTAATTATAAAGTATTTAACATAGCTTATCTTCTTTTGAGAGCGTTTAAAAAAAATTTTGTTCCATAAGAAATTTTTTATTATCTTTAGCAAACTCACTTTGCACTTTTATAGAGTAAGAAGTTTTTGAAATAAACCTTTTCATAACCACAAACAATATGACAGCACAGTAATGTAACAAAATTTTTTTACTGAATGGTCAAGAGTGATTTTATATATAAAAATACCAAAGAAAAGTCAAGAAAAACTCTAAGGTAGATTTATTGATGTGTTTTTACATTGATATTCCGTAATTTCGAACGCAGAGAATCATAACATCATCACTACATATTATAAAACAAAGTCGCTTTTTCTGTCCCTATATCCCTTTGTACGCTTAAATCTTTAAAAGTATGCAACGGATTTTGATGCGGTTTTTTTAAATAGATATGACAATTCAAGAGGAAGGTTTATGTATATAATTTATTAAGTTTTTATATACATTGGCTAAGATATAACAATAATTGTTGAAGGTGTCGGGAAAAAATAGGCCGCTTGGGAGTTTTCAACGAAAACGCTGCCTAAACCCTTTGAGATATAACAAAATAATGTATGGTGGAATTGTGTATCTTAAATAGGTCTACAAAAAAGTCCGCGATGCCATATGTCTATCTCTTAGGGATATCATACTATATCCATTTAATTCTTAAAAAAAGGGCAATTATAACGTGATAATTTGAAAGTTATTTACACAAATACGGTATGAATCCTTATCATTTTAAATCAGTTAATTGGCATGTGCATTTTATGAAGATTATTTTTGTCCTTTACATCATGCAAATTAAATGAATACTTTAGGAGATATGGCAAAATCAAAATAATGCAGAAGAAAATAAATCGTGTTGCTGTGATACGCACGGGCGCGGGCGGTTGTCTGGTGTCTAAGGCCGTAGTGTATCATTTCTGGTAGACGTAATAATATGATCAACGTATGGTGGAATATATAATAAAAGTATACTAAATATACCTATAGAAAATCTGCGAAGGGATACATGTCTTTATGTTCAAGATAACATATATTCATTTTAATACAAAAACTTAGTCAGTATTAAAATAGAAAATGATCATCATCAGACATGATAAATCCGTAAGCCTAAGTTCACGCGGGCGAAGCTGCGGGTAACAGCTAGTAAAGCATATAGCCGATGACTTCCGAGTCTCTCAGCCCACGGTGTATAATACGCCAGGACTTCTCTTGCATGCATAAATTGCCTTTATACTTGGAATGAGGTATAATAGGATAGGATATAGAGGATTCAGCTTGCGCCTGCGATCATAATAGGAGTAACGCGTCTCTATATCACAGCATTGTAGAACATGTAAATGAAAACTTTATTACAGACAATTAACTGACATTAATAAACTAATACAGCAATGCTGGCTATTGTCCGCAGTTTACTCCGCGTTATATTAGATCTACAGCAGTGATGTTGATTATGTTTATAGCATGAGCCATTTAGTAATTACGTGTACAAAATAAATGGTTATTTTCATTACTAAAAATATTTAAAGAGGCTACATGGCAGTCAGTCTTATGGCGATTACTGACGCATACACATCCAAACAACCAAATATTATGCAGATGCATTTTCCTGCTTTTCCCTATCCCCCAAATTATCATCGGAAACTTACAAACCGCACGTAACGTGACAGTATAGCTGTCACTTTACGCCGGTGTTATGGTACAGTAAGAGGCGTACAGCGGTTACGCCTACCCAATTCGGATGCATAACAGCATGCCACTATCGCTTAACCTACTTTCTTTGTTTGTTAGTTGCAATTTAACTCAAAAACTATTTGATCGATTTAAAAATTATTTTACCGCTGTTTACACTGTAAAGTAAAGTATCAATCCTATATGTCCCACTGTTGGGCACGGGTCTCCTCCTCGAAATCAGGCGAGGAGGCCCGTTAACATTAAAATAATACTCATCAATCTGGATACGGCTGCAAATCTAAGTTAACGCAGGAGAAGCTGCCAGCAAGTATCAATAAATAAAGAAGATTTAGATAAGAGTAATTCTGGTCAACTGTTCATAGCTTTAAGAAGCTTAAACTTAATTGGAAGAGTAGATGACCAATGACCAATAGGCAAATAAGTCTAACTCTTTGATAGAACATCATGTTTCAGCAATGTCTAAGGGCTCGGAACATGACACAGACTCCGAGGTCGCCGGGGCGAGACCTCACGTGAACAGGATCGGCGCAGTTCTCTGTCCGGCCGTGTGCGCTCTGCTCATCGTGGGAGTTTTCACCCTCTCCTACGTGGGCACCAAGATGGCGTACGAGCAGTACCACGCCTTCTGCGCGGGCAGCCGCTTCGGTGTACTGTACTTTGTTCCGAATATGACTTTTAAAGTTCCAACTTAATACATTTTATCGAATGTATACATGTTTTTATACGTTTTATCAACTGTATACATCATTTTATGTGTTTTGTCACCTGTGTACATGTTTTATACGTTTTATCAACTGTATACATGTATTTCCTAAGTGCCATGTTATGGATGAATGGAAACTGAAAAGGCAATCCTGAGGTTAGTTGTCCATACGCGCTGGAGTTTATTATCGCGCGTGTTATATTTATGCGATATGTACTATACTACTCCAACAATTCCATCCAAATCCAAAAAATAATTAACATATTATATAAATTGATAAAGATTAATACTATATCTACATGATTTAGCTTTTAAATTTTTTACAAGATTAAATGCGTTGCGTTGCGTTGCGTATGCCATCGCAGGCTTGTTTTGTAGATATACGGGAGATATCCCATGGATCATGATCTTTGTTGGAAATTTCAATAAAATTACCCATGCGGCTTGATTTTTTCGGACTCTCGCAACAATCATTAAAATATTTAAAAAAAAATACACAAAACATCCATTGACAAGGTGGCGAATGGCAAGGGATTGGAAAGAGATGTTCAACAGAGGCCGGATAAAGGCTGATGATGACAATGAGGACACAAAACCTTTATAAATTAAATACTTAAACTTGCCTCAGGAATCGATATGTATGCCTGTATTGGCTATTGGTGATAACAACATGGAAAGCCATTGAGTAGATTTTTGAGCTGTCTAATAGTAGAAATTAATTTAAAATAGATAATTTTAATGCAAATTTCATCAACATCTTTTTGCTAGCTGGAAATGAAAACCGGCAGATATACTGCCTCATGCTTTAAGTGATCCACGTCACCCATGAACATAAACTAATTTCACACTAATTTCTTGGTAACTAGTCCAGACAACTTTTTTTTAATTTATTAGGAGCCGGATACAACTTACAAGTCCTTTGCCCCCATGGATGTAGTATAATAACAGGATGGCTTACTCGGAAAAAATGTATTTACGAAAGTGAACACTAACTCAACGCATTAAGTATTATATTCTAATGGGCATTACACAGATGCTGATCCGAGCCGAGCGGGATAGCAATATGTTAGGAGTGTGTCTCGTTCTTTTATCTTGCCAGCTTAAAAATGTATTTTATTTAAAATTTTGGCTGATCAAAAATTTCATCGAAAAAAATTATCTTTTTAATATTATTTTGACAATTGTATGTCCGGAAATTGTAATTGAATTTATTTATTTAAATATATTTCCAATTCAAAAAGAAAACATAAATTATTATTTTGCTTATTTCTTTTATTTCTTATGGTAGCCCAGTTAAGTGTCATCTTGACATTTTGTATTGTAATGGTTGCTATGGTTACTTAAATAACATAATTAGTAAATCAAACTACTATGGTGACCATGATTTTTTGGAACGAAGTTCCTTACGGCAGGCTTGGAGGGGAATAATAGCAATCCGAAAAGCAATGGTCAGAACGTGAGACAGAGTGACTCCGTACTAAACTTCCCACGTTCCTACTTATTTTAATCAGTTTGAATCCATGGCATCTTTAGTTGTTTTGTAATCTTAATTCAACAATGCGTTATTATGAGAGTAAACCTAAGATTTGCAGTTAATATTTTGGGATGATAATGATATCTCGACCACCTGATGACGGATTCCCGTCAAGTATATTATACCTGGAAGTATTAGTATTATATATTTCGTAATTCATCTACTATTCTTCAGATTTTAACCATTGCTAATGTTGTTATTTTCGTTTGTAAGTATAATACTTGTGTCAGAATTTTCAAGCACCCTAAATGCATCTAAGCTAGCTTGCGATATCTGCCGGGGCTAAACGCGCCTTTTGAAGAACTTAAAAACTCGAGATTTATAATATTATGGCAGTCGTGGTAAACTCATGCAGCGCTTAAAATTGCATACATCAAGTATGTACTGGTAGAATATCAACCTTACTGCAATTAAAATTTTCAATTTTTGTAAGACAAATTTGAATTTGTCCCACATGTCAAAATCTTATTGTCACCTTATAAGAAAGGGACACACTCCTTAACACTGGCTATCTCTGTCGGCTCGTTTTTCTGTTACGAGTTCGCGGTCCTGTTATATATTATTACGTCCATTTTTGCCCCCCAGACTACTATTCCTTTTTTTTAAATTTATTAAGAGCTGGATACAAGTTCTTTGCCCTAAACAATGTTAAAAAATACTTAAACCAGGCTACTAACTCGTTTGTGTTGGCTAATAATGTGTAGTAAATAATAATTACACTGCCTGCCTTGCCCTTTCTTCTTTTTTTCTCTTAAAAAAGCAGCAACGCTGTTTTACGGAAGAAATTAGATGATAAAAGAAAATATGAACTAAACAAGACTGGTGTGATCAGAGACATCTATTGTGTTTATCAAGAACTATTAATCCTTTACGGGCGGTATTGTTTACATAAATACGAATGTTTCTTCAAAGATGGCGCAAATTCGTAATAAATCATATTTGCCTAAACTCTAATACCGAATCCAGAAGTATGTGGCTTGCCGCAAGCCCCAAGCCTTCACAAGTCACAAGCATGTGGACGCCTCGCAAGCGCTTGCGGCAAATTCTCTTTTGTTCCCTTTGGCTTGTGCACAATAATGAATTGAGCCTTCTTTTAATTTGTAGAATTCTTCTTTTAATTTCTTTACGTACTCTCGTTACTTTAATGTCTATAGTTTACGAGTATAAATCTTTTCATGTATTTTATTATAGTGGCATCTATCATCAATACTCTGAACTTAATATGTTCTTGGGTACAAACTACAAGCAGATGTCACTACAAGTCAAAAGGATAAGATACATTGACTGGCTTAAATAACTAATTATAATATATTATAATCAACTAGAACTTATTATATTATATTACAAGCTGGATTTGGTTAAAGATTCTAAATTGTTTTCATAATCTTATGTGTTACCTTACCACTGTTGTTGTGTTACCTTAGATGCTAATACGTATAAAAAAATAGTTTTTCGATAAAACAAATAGATCGGCACAAGACAAGCTATATGATATTTAAAGTAATACGTTTGTATTTCGATTTGAACGACATGAAAAATAATTCCAGCATTATATCGAAATATTTAAAACATTTACATCATACAAAATTTAAACAAAAATGATATTAGAATATGAAAATCCGCTGGTTTAACTTTTAAGCTGGCAAGAGTGGCAACATTACAAATTACAATACGGCCAAAATGAAAAACCTGAAGTCTGAACCCAAGAGAATATAATCACTACGTTTAGCAAAGAGTATGTAAAACTAACGTTAAGAGACGGGACTGCCATACAAAAAAAACGATGTATGAACGTGCACTCTAAACCAATACCAACCTAACAGACAGAACCATGGCGCCTGGCGGTACATACTGCCAACATAATGTCATAACTAGTTAGTACTGGGCTAGGACTAGTGAAAATTTATCGATATCGACTTTTTAAAGAACCTTTATAGTGCGAATTTAATTTAAAAAAAAATAAACAAATGAAAGGTAAATGATACACAGATTGTTTTAATAAATCTATAATTAACGAATTAACGGAAAAGAAACTACAAATTTTCACAAAATCATTTATTTTCAAACACTATAATTTTTACATAAAAAAAATTCTTAGAAACATTACTTCGCTTTTCTTTAGCAATATGTTTGTTTCTTAAATTTACGTATAAGTTTATAACAATTTTCACAAGTAAATATGCATTTTTGTCAATCAGGGTCCAGGTATTCTTTAAATTAACATCTTTTGGGAATCTGAAATAAGATATCGCTTTGACCCATTGTTTACACCTTAAAAGTGAATGATAAGTTGAATCTTAAAATTTAACTAAATGACTCAAACAGCATGTAATGCTTACGTTATAATATATTATAATAGAATAATTAGTCTGAGTTTATACATCGATGTCGATAAATTCTGATTGATGGGTAAGCACTACAAGAAGTTTTTATAACAAGTTTATTTTATATATTTAAGTTGTTAAAATATATTAAACCTCTATATTTTCTACTAGAATTGACTTCCTTTATGGATTAAATAAGTAATTTAGCTTGCCGATCTTTATCTAATGGATATTTTACCATAAAAATACGTTTGTTACCAACCCGGCATGTTTTTATACCACAAATCTCACAAGCTACTTTTCTCATATTGTTTTACAGAAACACTATTTGAATCTCTGAGAATCACTCACAAAATGACTATAACTAGTTAATATTACACTTTTATGTAATAAACACGTGAAAATGTAACTTTAAAAAACACAATATCTTTTATCTGCAATAACCGTCCATCTCATATCACTTTTTGACTTTTTCAATTTTTCTGTCAAAAATCAAAATGGCGGTCGATATAATCCATCTATATGTAGAAGAGCCATCGGTAAATGTAGGTCCAAAGTTAATAATGTTCTTCTTAATTTTATCGGATTATAGCAGCCATTAAAAAGGACGTCCGTTTCATACATCGTTTATTTTGTATAGGAGTTTCGCCAGCCTGACGTTTAGTCTGAACCAGTGACTGAAATTTGTGGTACGGTTGTATGTCAATGTTGTTGTTTATTGTTATTTTAAATAGTTATTTGTTAAAAACGTTGTTGAAATCACAATTACCTCAGTGCTAGTGTATATTGGAGTATTTTTGGTCTTGTCATAGTTATATTGTGAGTATACTTTCGTACTTTTCTCAAGTTAATTCACAACTCGTATTGATTCTGCTCGTTGGAAGGCCAATGTCAAATTGATGTTTCAAAATACCGGAGCGAATAAAGTTGAATAAACGCATTTTTATGAATTACAAAAGTATCTCATTCGTCTTTTTCAGTCTAAGAACTACTTTAATAACTCTTATAAAAACGTTATTTCCATAGTATAATATTAACATTTTAAATAACTTTTTTTAAATATTTTATGTACACATAAGCCAAATATACATAATAATAATTACAGAAATAAATCGTCACATTCACAGTACCTACCTAAGCTATTTAAAAAATACAGATGAAATATTTGAGTAAACATTTACTCGAATTTAAAAAAAAAATATTTTCAATTTATATGAAATCAATAATGTTTCAGTTATATACTAAATATTGAAGTAGGTAATTCATAAAATCATATCACATTCATATTATAATCATTATGTTAAATTTTTCCTGTTACTAGATATTGTTTAACTTATTTAATGTTTTTCAAGTTATTGTTAAAAAATAAATAAAAACTATATTACCCTGTAAATTTTTTGTGCATTATAAAACATAAATGTACCTTCAAAGTAGGTCACACTTCATAATTTAATGTTCTTGGTAGTGAGGTCTACTTATATAACAGTGGTAACTAAACTTATGTTATTTCTAGCTAAGTTTTTGTGCAATGTAACTTTTTTATTCATGTATCTACTGAAGTTGACACACAAATAATTATTTTCTATCCTTGTTATATTTTAAAACTATGATAAAAAATATTCTTTAAATTGATTAAATGGAATTATTTATGTATAATGGATTTAAAAATTTAAGCAGCAAGTCATAATTTTAGGTTACTAAATAAGGAACCTCTTCTCATTTTTATTCCTAAAATTATTTGAAATAGCACAATTTTTTTTTTTGCAAAAGTGGGATAATGTTCGAGGTCAATATTAAACCATATTAGAGCTGCTTAAAAAAATAAACTGGAAAGTGATTCTGCCTGTTGGGTATAGAGTATTCCAAAAGGGGTTTTAAGTTTATTCTACATGTCAATATCTTTTCACCTGATGGCTTTTTTAAAATGCAAAGCTTTTTTATCGAGCACTATTGGATTTTCGACGTTGAAGTTATGACGTTAAATCGAATTTTGCAAGTGAGGTTCACTGTATTATGATAAGTAACTAGTTGTCACTTGAAAACATGTATGCAGCTAACCAAATGGTGGGTAAGTCATTAGACCTATTGTTATGAAAATTGAGAGTGTGTCACCAATTAAAGCTATTGTGGCAGAGGAATAGAAAAAAGAAAATTAAGGATGAGAAGTCTTCCAAGGTAGCGTGAGTCGCATACAGAACTTCAGTAGGGACTATTTCAGTTTTGTATGTCGATCAGAAACACTCGGATTAATTCGGGATAGGAGCGGTGTGCTTTTTTCATGATTCCTAATTCTTTTCTTAGGCTTTTATAAATACCTCAGAACAGATGATTGTTTCGTACATTTAGTGTTAGACAACATTTATGAATAGATGCAGCAGATGTGTCTTTTGAGGTTATTTTATTAAAGCATTCAAATTGCCACGGTATGCCGGCTTATGATGATAATGGCCAATAAATACGTGTAATTTATAATTCAAAGGAAATATCTAGAAAAAATTGTGTACCGTTTACTGGCAGGTACAGGTACAGTTTAATGTCGGTTCCCATTACGGCAGTAACCTGCGACCCTAATATGTGACGGACACGCGAGCATCCATTCAATTTTATTACCATACGGCTATCTGTATTTGGTAATTTATTACCTACGTTCCGTCTTTCGAACTCTTTATTCTTACAATATTAATAAATTAATATCCAAATGTTAAGCATTGGTTGTCTTTCTTGAAATCCGGCGAAGGGGTTGTTAGGCCATTTCATCAGTTCTCGTAGTTATGATGGTCGAATGTGTTCTTGAAATTCGTTTGCGTTGGTCATATAAATGACAAATTGTATTGATATTAAATATTTTACACAGCGTTAGCTTAATCCCAACTCAAAGGGATTGATTTGGACACGATAGGATAGAAGGACAAGTTTACCGCGTAACATCACCACACTGAGTTCAAAACCCTAAAGACGAACTTGCGTAGTGAGTCGTTTCGCGACGAATTTTATCAGCTCAAGAGTATCGAAACTCACGTTGGGCGCCAGTTGTAGTTCTGTGTAGCACTATTAAGGGGCGAATAACTTATAGAATAAGTTTTATCAGGTTTTTAACAATTGTATATCAAGAAGGAACATCGTTTGAACATAGATGTATTATAAAAAGTATATATACACGGTATTTCCAAAGCAGCAGGTGCGCAATGTAAAGTGTATTTGATTACATTAGCATTTAGCGGATGGCCTAATAGGCACGACCTCTTTGTGGTTTATCTATGTTATTTTGCTTTGTTGCTTTCCAAACTGATGTCACCTTTGGCGCGGTCCATTTCTGGCCTGTGTTGTCATCAACTCTACTAGTTGTGACTACAAATTCTTCCTTGCCTACTTACTGGATCCAAGGGAAGTTATGATTAACATCGCAAAAAATAATCTATTAAACTTCGAATCAAAGTAAACATTATTTTCTTCGATCGACCAAATTAAATTGTTCCTATCAAGATTTCAGTCCCCGGCGTAAAAAGACTAGCTAAGGAGCTATGCTAATGGCTCTAGGAGCCTTAATGCTTCGTCGGAAGTGAGGCGAGCCGGTTGGCTTCACTTATGTTCAGCAATGGATGGATAGGAGTTGATGATCGTAAGGATTAAGGATGAAACAGGCCTTGTCTTGCAGTGGACGGAAAGAAAATTATGATGAATGTAAACAGACATTACACTCCAACGCCATATTTCTTTGTTCATATTATTTTCAAAGACCTTGTATAGTTCTACTAATGCAGCCCTACAGTATGTGTCTCATTATAATGTTCTAGCTTTCTAGTTTTTAATAAATGTGACCTAGATTTTAAAAATAATTGTCCTGACTTTTTAGATTCTACATAAAGACCTCGTTTGTACGCTTTTAATGTTTACGGGGTCAAAGCTAGAGAGAATTCAGAAAAAATATATTTGAATTAAAATAAATTAAAAAACATTTGAATATATATTTTTTAAATATGAGTTGAATAGGCAGATGAATTATCTGATGTTGTACTGTACACGTCCAACTGTACTGTATACGTCCAACTAAGTCCGGCCAGACAACTCTTTTAAATTATAGAGTCATTAGGCCTATCCAATATGCTTTTAGGCATTCCCCTGGGGAGTGGGTCTCAGGCGGGTATGTGGCACTCGCTGCACCCGAAAGATGGTAAGTGGACGCAGCTCTACCCACTAAAACCCGGCGAGTGCCACCAATGTCGCCTTTGGTGATGTGCCACGGACATGCTAGCAACAGGATACCTCGACGGCTAGTCAGTCGCTCAGGGGACCGACGCCACCTCCCCAGCAGGGTTTTCCCGCACCACAGAACAACCCCTCCCAACGTCGGCGTCGACAGTACAATGAGGCGAGTTTCCCGTCCTCGCCCCTTGCCCCCTGCTCTTTTGCTTCCTCTTCTTATAAGAGGGGTACAAAGAGCCCCTTTTGCTCAATTCGCTTCGCCCAAAGAGTTGGGGTCACCCTAGGCTACAGCTGAGCCCCAACGCCACGACAGTTATCCTATATCCTATTCTGATACTTAACTGCAGTGCCAGTCCTGCCCTTCTTTTCCCAACACAGCAAAACTTTTTCACGGAATATATGAGCAATGCATCTCCCCTAACATTGTTTTTGCATAAAATTCGACTTCCGTCTGATCTGTCTTGGCGTTGATGAAGGTTCTTAGCCAGAGGCAAAATTAGAATAACGATAATCACAATTTTACTATTTGAATTAAACACATCATTATCTCACCGCAATAAAACTCCTGGTATTAATTGAATGACATATATAGTCATAATTATTGTGTCCTTGTTGGATCGTTAATCAATGTGATTGCTCTCCCATTGATGAGTATCCAAGGCGCACTGTGACCCCTGACCTAGTTCCGGGTTCACCTGGGATGGGTGACGTCGGCGTGACGTCATGGCACACTGACCCATATAGCAGATTGCTCCATTGAGATGAATCCGCAAATAGCCTGCTATTTTTAGTGACACGACTCCATTCATGGCTCTACAAATACATTTTGCAATATCCTCGATGGGACCAACGTCTGCCTGTTGCACGGCTACAGGAGCCTTTGTCTAAATTTGATTTGTTATATTATTTCAGTAAGCATAAATATATTTAAATATCATTTAAATTGTAGACTAATGTTTTCTGTTCTAATTTTTATTGGCTCAATGTTATGAGGACCAGGGATTAGGATGCAGCGAGGGTGGCCCTCAAATGACCTCTAGTCGTCAACACGTTTGTTTGATTGTGCGATAAGTATTTTATTAGATGCATCATGCAATTGCTTACTTTTATCATGCAGAAAGCCTTTCGGTCGGATCCATTTATGGAGACTAAACTGTGATTTGTTGTAGCAGGAAATAGTGTAATTAATAAAAAAATATACTGTTTTGCAATATATTTTTTTAGACTATGTTTTATTAAAGTAACATAAATAAATAAAGAAAGGAACATAATATATAAAAAGGTAAAGTATCAACCTATATAACATGTCCCACTGCTGGGCACGGATTTCCTCCTTGAAATCAGGCGAGGAGGGTTATTGGGTCACAGTATACCGACGAGCTGGTCTAATCCTGATTAGTGAACTTCATTCACACATCTTAAGACAATTTTAATCTCATTTAGGTTTCCTCACATGTTTTCCTTTACCGATTCTTAGGGTGCACTTAAAATTAAGAAAACCCCATTTCAAGGCACACTGGGGATCAAGATCGAATCGATATCGAAAAAGAATATATAATGATTCTAAAAATGGTAGAGGATAATATTAAGTTATAAATAAAAATTATATATCTCATTCAATCTCATGGCATATTTTGGATAACACTTTATATTTGCATGATATGGGTCATGGAAAAGTTAAGTATCAAAGACAGATTCCATTGCCTGCAAAAAGTTTTAATTAATAAATTATTGTCTACAGAATCAATACATAATGAATGAATTATTAATTCAAATGAGAATATCTTCTGTCGATGTCTCTGGTCGAAAATTTTATAAGTAATCGTCAGAATTTTGAATTATTAAACTTAGATATAATTATAACTGGTTATGATTCAAAGTTTAGCAAAAACACTAAACGTACGGATACAGGTAATCATGGTATACTTTTATGTTTATTCATACGCATTTCTCTTATGTGGAGCTTTTGCTCATGCCTTATTTTTACGCCCAGGTTTTGCTACCATAAAGCAACCCTTTTTTGCCGTGGGATAAGTTATGACTTTATTAAATAGTAGGGGACAAAATGCACTCCCTTGTTGAACACCAACTTTAATGCCAAAACTTTCAGATGATCCCGCTGGGATTCTGAGGCTTGTTTGGACATCGCTGTAGATGTCATTTTATAAGCCTTATATAGCATCCAGGGACTCCACACTGCCATATTGTTGTCAGCGGTACTCGGTCAAAGGCCTTCTTTAGCTCTATAAGTAGTAGCCATAAATTTAGTTTGTTACGTCGATCTTTTTCAATGAGCAACCTAACCGCGTTGATAACATCTGTACCTTTCCCTGCTGTGAAACCGAACTGGTATCTTGTTACGGTGATAACTTTGGTGAGGCGCTTATTTAAGACTTAACTTACACGGATTTTGAGGGCTTAGTTTTATTCTCTTAATTTTTTATAATCGAAGACATCACCTTTGACATTAATAAATAAAGTTGATATCGGAAAATTCATAAGTTATATTCACAAATAAATAAATACACAACGACAATTGTAACAGTAGTTAACCTAAATTTGCTATCTTGTCGAAGTGAATTCCATTATACCAAATTGCTGATTGATTCCGTAGGGTAGAATCGCATGTTTAATGTTGAGGTTGGCTCCTTTATGATAACTCAGTAAGTCTAGAATAGTAAACGTAAAGAATTCAGATTTAAATACCTAAGAACTATACGTGTAGTAGGTAGGCACTATCTCATAGCTTACATAAGCAAAGGCCAGTTTTCCCTGACCTGGTGGTGTTTTCTATTCTATTGTCATTGTTCCATAAAAAAATTACAAGTGTGAATACTTTTACGACCCCCGGGACTGTCGTGGCGTTAGTGTCTCGGGAGAATATGCCTTGACCGCGTTTCTGCCATTAAATATGTAAGCTCAATCAAATGTTTCCTTGAATACTTGCTTATTAATTAAAACTAGTTATTTATCGCGACTTAATGCATGTGACAATTATGAACTTACTTGACATAGTTCTAAATGTACTTATTTTTACTATTTCTTACTTTTTCCCCCATGAACACACATCTCTTCTCCAAAACAGGCGAGCTACTGAATAGTTAAGTCTTGAATAATGAATAATTATTTGATCAAAAGTAACATATTATTGTTAATTAACCTCGTTATGCATTTTCTTGCTATAAAAAATCAGTAGTAGTAGTAGTAGTAGTAGTTTTTTCGAGAGGACCTATGCTGTTGGCCTTAAGGCCTTAAAGCTACAGTAGTAGTTGTGTAGTGTTGAGTACAGCACTACACAAAGCATTAAATCCAGAAACCTTATATAGCCTTATAATGTTACGATGCAATATGTTTTGTAATAACAAAAAGACATTCGTTTGTGTGTCCCTCGGTGACTAAACGCTCGTAGTAAAAAACAAGCCGAGTAAGCCCGTTTATAGCGGAGTTAATTACCCGGTATTAGATAATTTTGTTAGTTGCCAGCGTTCCATGTCGGGTCAATATACCTGTGAGTTGTGACTCATGGCATAGATAGTACCAATACGAGTGGTTCAGGACTGACACTGTCAGCATCTCCATTTATTTGATCCAAAAGTATCAGATTCCAAATTAGAATATTCTGAAATATAAAATGTGAGAGTATCGATGGCCTAGTTACACTTGGGTCCCGAAATGAATGTTCTGAAAATGATTTTGTTGAATTTCCTTCTGCACCTGGTCATGTTAATGTCGCTTGACTTGAAATCTTGCCACCGGTAAAGGAAAACGTCGCTAGGATAGTCGGTATATCCAAAAAAATATGTCTAGGGTGTATTAAGTTCATACATGGATTATATTAAGAAAGGCTTCTTCTTTAGGAAGACTTCTTCCTTGAATAATATTTAATGTTTATGCTCGTTATACGAGTAGGTAATAATGTTTGCAAGAAAACAATTATTCCTATAAAAACACTCCACGATATTTTTTTCTCATTCTGTTAAATGTATAGTAAAATTATGTACTTTTAAAAAGTTGAATTGAGTTCGAATGAATCAAGGCCGTGTAGATTTTATAAGAAAAAAAAAGTGCTGTTAATGGCGTTCCTTTTTTAAGTAGAGGAAGGAGTACCAAAATACTTCGACTTGAATGGTCGAATTAAATTATAATCCTTTAGTTAGATTTACTATTTTTAGATGACCAATCGTATATGAGGCGTTGCGTTGTTTTCAACATAGTCTCCCTGTTATCGTTCGCCTTCGGTGTTGGCTGTCAGTGAACGGATCTGGCTAGTCCTGACTCTGGTATTGAATAATTTGTGCTGACGTCATTGTTACATCTAGTCCAGTGTAACTCGCGCAGACCACCTCCTACCGACGTCATTGGACATTGTTTATGCTGTATATGCAACATTAATAAGTGTGTCGTGTTTGTCTAGTATTCAGCTGGGTAACAAAAAAAAATGGTTGAAGAAGTTTCAAAACGTCTGACGAAGTAGTAAAGATGACATTTTGTTGTAACGTAAACATTTTGTACTTACATAGAATTTATTAAATTGCTTTAGATTCTAGATTAGACAAGACCGTTGTTTAAAATTCGTAAAACCATTATCAAAAGTTTCTATTTTGACTTATAAATTTGGAACTTAACCTTTTTTTATGAAATTTTGCTTTTTTTCACAGTTTGGCCCTTAGTAGGATAGTTTACGACACTATAGATGGTGCTGGTGTCTTTGGCAGGACGACCACAAGCAACAGCGCCTCACAAATAATTCCTACTAAAATTTTAACATGAAAATTTGTAAAAATGTATGGATGTGTGTTTGTACAAAAACTACTGAATGGATTTTGATAAAACCTTATAATAATATAGCTTACATGTCGGAATAAAACATAGAATATAATAAGTCCCATCACTCCCACGGCAATGGAATGTACGTGGATAAAACTACCGCGAGTAGCTAGCAAGTAGTAAATATTGATATAGGTATATATATGAGCAAAAAGCCTTACAAACTAACAATGCTATTACGAGTATATAATATAATATGTATTAAAGGTATGTTGTCTTTTCTAACAAAGTTCTTACTACTACTATACGTCCTTTGTTTCTTAATAGTTTCCAAAAGACTAGGAACTCTACATATCTCGTACACGTAATAACTGGCTTATACTTTTATTTGTTTTTATTTAACTAAATTAAGATATCTAAATAATGTTTGTATGGAATTTACACCAGTAGCGAGTTTTCGTTCATATTTTTGTATGTTTCAAATTTCAATGTGTCAAGTATTTGTTAAAGATATCAGTCCTTTTCCAGCTTTGATTAATTTAGTTTTTAATTGTATTTCTAATCAGTTTGATGATTGTCAGGCTTAGGCATCATTCGGGTAGATATTTGAGTTTATTTTTTTTTCCAATTTGTAAGTCTTCCAAACACGCATAAGTAACCATGCTTCTTCTGGACAATATTCTTTTTCTATTTAAAGTAGTACACCCAAACTGCAATTTTCTGCAGCCCGCCTAACATTATGTCGCCACACATGCACCCGACTGATGTTTCGTCAGAACACAGGTATTTGCGAAGCGCAAAGATAGATCTTTACCTTCTTTTTCGTCTAAATATATTAATTTTCTTATTTATGTATCTATGATTTCAACTAGAATATATGCATCTAAATAACAAAAAAACATACTTAGATAGAAGAACAATGCATTTATTTACATTATAGGCTTTATTGGAAACAGGTATATAATATATGACTATGACCTACGAGGCGTGGGCAAACTGGAAATACAAATGGCGTTTGAATGTAATGTGCAAATTAGTAGAAACAAACACGGCCGTTAGATAACAGAGAATAAAGTTTATATTCCCATAGCGCTACGAAGTGGAATGCACATTTGTTGATCATCAAGTAAATTAATTCAGTACCCACATAACTGCGGTCGCGAGTGGACGTCTCGTTTGTTACCGGTAACTTGAGACGTGTGTGTTTTATTCTAGTTCAAGAACATTATCACCCTGGATTTCCAAATTGATGGTATGTAATGGATTTGATTTAGATTACTGCTTGTTTTGTGTTACATCCATACAACTAATTCCAGTAGAAACAATTGGATTGGTCAGTTAAACCTATAAAGGTTTGATATGCAATTAAATATACAAAATCATTTGTGTTGGTGTCATTGCAAGAATGTTTAAATATTATACATACCTATATTATAATTCAATTCGCTTATATACTTAATACACGAGGAAGTCGATAGATTCTTATTCATTGGTTGCTATTTGTAAAAGATATTGACTCTTGTATTAAGACACATTTACATTTTTACATTTACATAGCTAAGAGCTTCTTAAATTTAAAAATAACTTCTCATTCAAGAAACAGTCAATATATGCCATTAATTGGTTTTAACATAAATAAATGCGAACACGAAAAATGGCATTAGCACATTAGAAATCTATTTCCGTAAAAATGTTCCAAACATATTACAAAAAAAATCGATAAGTGCTTTTTACAATAAGATTACTTAGATGAGTAAATTAGGAATATGCATAAGGGTATTAATCGAACATCTGAAAATTATAATTTGGTTCCTGTGGCTAGAAATAATTGTGTTTAATGTAAGAAAGGAGAAAGGAGAGCCCAGTGCTAAACGGATACGAGGTGATGACGAACCTAAGATAAAAAGACTGGTGAAAAGTTAACAAACATTTTAAAATATTGGTTTGTCAATAAAGATTGATTAAAGAAAAATAAACCTCATATTAGTAGTAGTATATTATAACGAAGCGTTTTCTTACAATGTAATTGAATTTACTTATGAATATAATATGATGATAAATGATATGCAAAATAGAGTCATTTCCAAGGAGTTATATTGGCATACAACAACAAATACAAAACATTTGGCAAAAAGAGAGCAAGGGTAAACAAAATACGTTTTTTAAAAACAGGTTAAGTCTGTGTTACTGGGTCTAAGGACAAGCTACGATAATATATTTGTTAATGTATTTCTGTATTAATATAATTAACGTAAAGGATGTATATGTATTTTAACAGGTTTGTCTTAATAATTTTAAATGCACTATGCATTTCATAACCTAATTATTCTGGAAAGCAAATTGGGGTGGAGTCTTAATATTTATTTTAGTTTCAATGATTAGAAGTTTCATGAAGATGATAAAATATGTAAATGGCTGTTGTAAAATTTCCACTGATTTTGAGACAATAAACATAAATATCGTATTTTATTTGCTTTACCGCATACGTTACGGTTAGAACATCAATCTTGATGCCTACCATTGTTGTGGAAAGATTACATTTGATATAATATGTTTGTTATGCATTCATCAATATTAGGTATATAATAATAATAGTTCTGGGCCTCTACTGCGCACAGTGTGACAGAGTGTTAAAGCGAAGATAGAGTTTGCAAGTCACATCCGTTTCCATCAAAGGAATTCAAAGCAAGGGACCCGTTGTCGGATACAACAAGGAGGACATCATCATCATCAATACTAGGTATATTATATAATGTTCTAATCTAATAATCCCTCGACTGACCTATTCTAATATGTTTTATTATTATTCATACTATACTTAGTTACTTTTAGACGTTTTTTGATATTATGATCTTTATTAATATTATGTAGCATAGCTACCATTATATTCATAACTATAAGTTTAGATCAACGGGCGCTTTATGCATTATTAACAAATAAAATGTTTATTTTTACTTCTTTTTTTACTTTATATGTTTTTCTTTTTACTTTATATGTTTTGTATGGAAAAATTGCTCTTATAAGTAATCACGATTGCTTCTGTCACCATGTACTACTGCTAAGTGACTTTAGCATGTTTTGTTTTCTTATGTTTACGCGAATTTCACTCATTATAATGAAACCACACAATGAAACAATTTTCAACCCTGGTCATGGCGGGACTACAGTAATTTAGCATATTTTTATTTAAGTACTTATATTAATAATTTATGACAAAACAGTAGTTTAGTTTACTATTTATTATTATGTATGTCAAAAGATAACTGTTGATTGATATAAAATCTAAAAGTTGTGTAAAAAAATCAGAAGTCTCCATAAAATAAATACCATCAAAAGGCCTTAAGTTCTCGAATCTTGTTTTGCCTTTTTAATACAATACGAACTTTCTACAAGCAGTAAGCACATTGCTAGATCGAGTTTACATTTCCAATTCCATGTAGCAGACTTATTTCTTGTTTGCTTAATATTTTCACTGCTTAAAGTTCTTTAGCTTAACTATAAACACGACGATTTAAAGATGATCCCGGAAGCGATTTGGTCGTTGGTTGGCTATAATGAAAATTAAAAATATGGACAGGTTTTTTGAATCTAATTCTTTTTGATTGCATGTGATGCCTATTTCTTTACCACCCCAAGTTGAGCTTCATCAACTAGCCTTTTAATCGGATGCTAGCCGATCCCCTCCCCACGACCATTAAACCTGATCCGGTTGTGCATAGAAAACGTCATCTCGACCAGTTCGTATTTCTAAACTGTCAATTCGCCTCAATTCTTCGCCCTATCATGCTATAAATATATATATACATATATTCATGTATCGGTAAAGTTAATTTAATAAATATTGTACAATAGAGTTTATACGCTTCCAGTAACATGAAACCTGTTCACTAGATTACGTCATACAAAATTTGATTTGTGATTACGATTCAAACACTTCTATCCAATTAACGCGTGTTGATTCATAAAACACTTCTAGGTATTGACTATTGACTGTCGCTGAAATGGTTATCTTTTTTGCTCTTATCGTTGTGACCTCATATTTTTATCTGTATGATAAAAGCTAATGAGCTGGGTGGTCAACGTTTGGTTAATGGGCTTAAACGTGTTTGTACGGTTCTGTAATAATCATAGTTTTTACCATCGCCATTCTGAGGTTAGTCCTCCTAGCCTAGGCCTTAGGTTAGATAGTATATTAAAAAATGTCCACTGAAAGACGGCAAATTAAGATGGCGCCATAATAGCAAGTGGAAAGTATTTAAAAAGGCGCCACAAATAATTAGAGTAGGATACTAGGTTAAAGAAGGAAAGAAAAACTTCCACTTTGTCACCGCACATTTTACGAAAATGTAACTATTGCATGTCTCCTCATTGCTAAATTCACATCATTTCCTTTTCCGATACTAGCGCTATTTTGGCGAGTCTTCGAACCTTAATTTGTTGTTTACAAGTGGACACTTTTACAACTGATCCTCCATACAAGATGGTTCTCCTTGCCTGTACTCTCTATAGGCCAGGGTAAAAGTCTCATCACAGACCAGCACTGTCTAACGTGGTCGAAATGATATTATTATTTCTTCCAAGTTGTAATGAAATTTGCAAAATTTCGTTGATTTGAGGAGCCTATTGTGACGATTTGTTTTTTTAAATAAAAATACACTAAAATTTATACAATTGTTTGGAATGTTAAAGTGTAAAAATAAGGAACATTGTAATTGTTATCAAGCGCCGCCTATATCTATGCAAATGTAATACTGTATAGGCGTCACAATTAGTCGCGAGTGCACGTCGATCGATCACCAGACATTAACAGCCTATTTCACGAGGTCGTCATAAATTACTGATCATTTTTACAAATTATACGCATGTAAATACGCATACGACGACATTACTAATTTTCCAAAAACGAACTTAACTTCTATAGATCTATAACTTAATAGTTTCACGAGATTTTACGTTGAAAGTGAGTCCAATTTAGATTCAATTTAAAATTAATATCAATATGATAATAATAAATAATATCAATATCTAAAATGATACAATTGACCAACGGGTCAGAGTCAATCCAGCAAACAAGGTCTTCTCTATGCAATTTAAAAGCAATCAGAAAAAATATAAAACATATAAAAACAATCCATAATGCATAATAGAGATCCTAGAGATTATGCAGATGCTTAGCACAGCTTAGATGCTTGTTTGTGTGGACAGTGGATATGTATGGACGTCGAAAGTCGCCAGGCTCTCCTATGCTATAAAAAAAACGGCGATCGCGGTGGAAATCATACAAATATTTTAAATATCTTTGTCAGTGTGTGACATTGTAGCACTTAGCATCATTAGTGTCTTATATGACCACATTCTGCGCACAAACTTTTGTAAATTCTTAGAATTTTTTTGTGAGTCTTTTGGTATTAGTGCATCTCGTAAACCAGACATTCATAAACAGTACCTACCGGAATATTAAGCCCCAGGTAAACAAAAGTAAAAATCATGATCATGTCATTTAAAATAGTTTTATTAGGTGAATTTATCTCTTGTATGTGTATAATTCAAAAAACGGTTGGCTCAAAAAAACACTCAGGCCTTCTCAAGATTAAAAAAATATTATTTCCCTAAAATTTTCCACTTCAACATACTGATGGTATGTCTAATTATTGGCGAGTAGACATTCGAGAGGCGGAAAACGTAAGACCTCTCGTCTAGGTAGGGAAAAGTTGACAGTGATTATTATGATTGGCATAGAGGGATAGACAGGTAGTTGTGTTAACTGGATTGAGCCTATTTGATCGTTGTTGCACGTCACCGATGACCTATATCCATTTAGGGAGCGCTAATATTCTGCATCATCCGGGTCAGCGGGTAACGGATTATAGCCATCAATAGCACTTGTAATGATGTCCTCCCAGACGTGTCTGTCGACGTCGACACCCTGTAATTTGTGTTGCATACATTTGTGTCACAAGCATGACTAGCATACCCAAACTTGGATGTAGTATCATTTGTGTGAAGGCATCTGAAAGTCAGCGAAACCCTCTGATAGAATGGCTGATTCCTGTATGATTTAATAAAGAATCTTTGAGTATAAAATCATGCTCCTCCCGTAAACACCTTTGATGTAAATCTGAAACCTTAGGCGTGTAAAAGTAACCTTGGGCACCAAAATAATAATAAACCGCAATCGAATCGAATAGAAAAACTTCTTTAAAAGTAACTCAGGAATTATTATTAATTTCAGAGTTATTTTTAACGAATTTCTACTAATGCAGAATAGTTGCCTATGGCTTGTCGTGTCGAAACGGTAAAATAATATTCAAACAAGTTGCCAAGTGATCTCCTTTCCTGTACCATTTATAAGCAGAGCAACAATAAATTTGCAATGCCCATATGTTTTATATTCTTATTTGTGTAACAAGTTCTTGCTTAGGTCATCTTGTGTAGTCACTGCAAGATTTGTTTTGCTTATATAGAGCGCCCAAGGCAAGATTTGAAGTTGATTTATCTAACTACCAAATAACGACAGTGTGAACCGAATGTGAATATAATAATGGAAATGATTGTTTTGCAATAGGTTTTTGCACATTGTGATAAAATTTTATCCGTGGGAGTCCCCAAGTTGTCAATATTAATGTACAGTACAGTAACGGCAACTATACTAGGTAGCAAACTTGAAGCACTAAACAGGTTTTAGTGCTTTTAGTTTTCAACCTGAATCTAGTATACTTGCTGCTCGAAATCGCATTACGAATGTTATCAATATTTAAAGAGCTGTACAAGTCGTTACCATGTTGTGCCTTAGTAAACCGTGTCTCATAATGCACGTGCAAGCTAAAGTCGTAGAATTCTTGATTCAACCTTTGTGTTAGTAAATGTAGAATCAAGATATTTACATGCAGGTTAATAACCATTCCTGCAGACTATTGCACGAGATCGTTATACAACTTGTTAGTGCTGTGCTATTGTTGATTTTATTAATGTCGTTGCATCGTACCTAAGCGTTCCTTTGTGTTTAGAGTCGTTCATAGTATTAAAATAGACAAACCGAGGAATTTCAGATAGATTGTATGATTTATCCTTTTCGTTCAAAATATTTTTTTACCATTGTACGAAAACCATTTAATTTGTGGTTATGGTGTTATTTAGTTTATACGTAGGTAAATAATTTACACGTTTTGATGTTTTTATTCTTATAATATATAGTTTGCGCTAGTTATAACTATCGTGTGCAACTATTGTGTGTTTATCATTGTTCGCGTTTTATATTGAAATTTATATCGCTGTAAAAGCTTTTGTATGAATACAAGTTTTCTATCAATACTTAACTGATTCTATAATACCAAAGAATCTTGTAATATACTTACGTGTTGTATCTTTTTCTTCACTTTTAAGAGTTGCTCCTAGTATTCTCAGTATATGGGTATTAACTTTTTTATTATGCGTATAAACAATTAGCTGATGAGAAACCTAATGTTCGTCACTGCATTAACCTGCTGCCTTAACTAGCCCAAGCAACTCATCAATACTATCCATGCTTGTCCTTTTCTTTGTCCTATTCTTCATAAGATGGTATCCGCTGGTAATTGCTCCCTAGGCCATAGCATCTCCTTCTCCTCTTTGCCTCCTAGCTCCTACTCTTTCGTATGAGATGCAAAGTTTTACATCACAAAAAAAGCAAGATGACACAAATGCAGACGGCACAATATGCGTCCCTTCAGTTGTAAATACTGGTACATTTATACTTAGAAGTGTTATTTTCCCCTAAACTTGATCACGTGCACCCAGTTCTGGTATATGTTTCCTGTACGTGCAAAGCATTGGGTATTCATGTCCGCCACTAACGTACCCATAAGGTTGATGGACTTAACCTCGGTCGGTTTGATGAATTTCGTCTATTCAATTTGCATAATTGCGATTACACATTGTTAGCAAAGTGTCGCGTTTCGAATTATCATACGAACGGATAAAATATCCCACGGTGTTTAGTCACATAGCGTAACATAAGCGATGTTGTAGATTTTTTGTCTAAACTTAAACAATTTTAAATATATATCAATTTTTTAGTGTCGGATTTATAATATGAAGTTAATTTTTGTGTGATGTATTTTTTTTTAAAGGTTCATACATCCTGTCACATAATATGTATATTTATAATCTTAGAAACGGTTCTCACGTTTTGGATAAATAAAAAATATGCTAAATGTTAAAACTCGCAAAATATAAAGTCATGCGAGCGGACGTGAGAGGAGGAAGGCAGTTTCAAAACTACACAGTACATATTAATTGATGATATAATATTAAAATTATGTACAGTTTTAAAAAAACAGGCTTAGCTTAAGGTACAAAAAAATTGTGAAATTTCATCAGGCATCCTTTTCCCTCTTAGCGGCATAATAACTTCACAGGACAACCTCTTGAGCGAGGCATGCATAGACAATGCTGAAATAAATGTATTTTTACAATAACTAGTAGTAGAGATCCCCCTGATAAATGTGAAAATAATGGTAAAGATCCCGTTTTAAACTTTCATTAATAAAAAAATATTTCATATGTCCTGTACCTATAAAATATAAATGCATGATGTATTTACAACAGAAACGCTTCAAAGGGACCTAGTATAATTGAATATTACATTCAAGGGAATATCGCCAGATTTCAATACGAAATGAGAATACGTATTTCAATACGAAATGAGAACAGAGATGCAGTGAGGCGAGAACTCTGTGATGTTATGTATCCATATACCATATTATACACTCGTACTAGCGGTTGCCCATTGAATTGCTCACGTGAAGAGTTTACAATATTTTGTATTAATTATTGGTTCTTAAAAAAAAAATTCAAAAATAAAATACATTTTCGGTGTACCTCGTCAGGATTGAACGATCACTTTGAATCCCGGCTACCTACTGGACTGTCGTTGCTATAGGATTCGATTAATGAAACTACCCTTCCAGGATATGGGCTATTTGGGTCATTGTCCATCTATTTCCGATATTTTATACATCCATAGAATCTATGATTCATAAGTCTTTTCAAATGCCACTTAATAATTTAGGGGCTCCTCAAACTACTAAGCACGCTTTAAATCCATATGTCATTAAAATGTAAGCCGCTTCCAAATTTGAGTTGCGTTTGAGTATTAGGGCATAAGTCTCATAAAAAATTACAATAGAGTGTATCAGACTAATGTTTATAGGATAAAATTGTGTAACCTGAGATATATAATGCTTACCTTGGCATAGAAGCTAGTTTACATGAAGTGGAACATTTGCGGTTGAGCTGGAGAATGATACTTAACATTTCTCGGTTCACTGAATCTGCAGAATGACGTAAATAGGTCGGTTCACTTTCACTAGTTATTGTAAACATGTATATTCCACCCCCCTCGCCACCTTATCCATTTCCGATCTTCTTAAGGTGTTGGTCTATTGGGACATGGAAGAACCTCGAAACCTTGGAAGACTGTAATCACCTTTTTTATGTTAGTTGGATAGGAAAACTGGCGGACGTGCCACTTCATGGTGAGTGGTTGACGTCGTCCATGAAATATAATCTAGTTTATCCGGAATTAACCGAGATAATTTATTTATGTGTCGCCTGAGACATCATGCAGCCGGGAGCGTTTAACAGCGTGTCCCTCCAATCGGTAAATTTATTAATGCGGAAAATTCGCCTGGGGTGAATTAATATTAATGCGGAAAAACCTAAAGTAAACCTAGTTATGATCTAATAACTATTCAAGGTTTTATTTTTTGGTTCGTCGCCAAAAAATAAATGGACAAAGCGAATCGCATGATTCCAAATCAAATCAAAATATCTTTATTTCGTAGGCACAGCTTGTACACTAGGTACACTTACACCAACCCTAATTAGAAAGACTCCGAATAAAAACTCTGAGTATCATTACGAATATGTACCTCCTGGCTTCCAGATATACAAACTGGAAGATAACATTGTATTATCATCCGAATTACATATATTTACAAAGTTTTAAATCGATTAGTCACTTTCATATCCAAGATTTTGTAACATTGCAAGTAATGTATGAGCGAGTCGTAAAAATATATATACCACGTTTCCCCGCGGAATACAGCGTGTTCATACAAACCTGTAGGTATCATAGGTATCCTGGTCTAGTGAATCCAATTACAATTCGATTTGATGAAAGCTCGCGCGAGGTCAGTCGGTGCAATAAGCTGTGAAACGTGGGATATATTATGTAACTGCAATTTAGATATCATATATTGCGGTTTGAAAACACTCATCAATTTTTGTTTCAAAAACTTCACTGGTTACCAAAAATAGGATAGATTTTTTTCAGTTATTATCAATAGCTCAATTCTATTCAGTATAATATAAATGGGGATGATAATTCCAATAGTATGTGTCCAAAATAAAATAAATCAAAAAAAATGTACAGATCTAAGAAGCCTTTAAGATTTTTAATAGTTAAATCTTATTTAACGGTACAATCATCGTATAGCTTCTCTTAATGAACGACAAGTTGCAGAACTGCAATATTATAAAAAAATAATGAACACAAAGGAAATGCAAAATTGGAATTGCATCGCAATTTATGTTACGCTCCGTCGATATTAATTACTGTTGCCCACGGCTTCGCTCGCGTTAGCAAAAAAAAAATCCTTTTTTTATGTATCCTTTTAGCACCTCTGAGAATATGTGTACAAAGTTTCATGATGATCGGTTGAGTAGTTTTCGCATAACAAACACCCATACTCTCGAAATTATAATATTAGTAAGGATAAGTAAGGTACCGCAGTGCAATGCCTTAGCAGATTTTATATTTCTCTTTTCTGGATGCTTCATTCCTAGTAGTTGTCCCGCAGGTATATTTACACAGTTGTAGTATTCCACAACAGATGTCGCTTCGATACCTTACATAACGTTATCTCCGCTTGTATTTTTACCACAGCAAAATGTATTTAGTGATACAAAATGTGAAATACAGATAAACGTCACCAGGCTTCGCAAGTGAAGAAGCCCACAAAGCTACGATAAGCCGCGCGCATATCAAATTAATAAGACTTACATTCGCTCACTGGAATTCAGTCGTATAAATATTCCAGTTGGTAACCGCTGATGTAATAACTATAAAGCTAAAAAATGAAGAGGTTAGATATAAGTATCTGTTGCGGGACTCCTATAAGAAAATGAATATATAGAAAATGTGATTTAGTAATTTTCTGTAAAGAAGATGAGTGATGGCGTAGCAGGAGCACCATAACACGAAGACGCCTCGGCTTTAAGTATTTTACTGCCTAAAGGCGAAAAGTACTACTGCCTAAAAGAAGTTTTGGATAAGAAATACATCAACGAAGTAAAAGCGAGCTGGACACGACTGGACCGATATCGATCGAACATGTATTTGAACAACCGCTAGGAAACCAAATAAAGTTTACCTCTTAAAAATCAGTTCGGTCGCTTTAGAAATACAGTGTCATAGAGAAATATCAGCCACACCCCCTCTATTTGCGTGGGTTTAAAATTGAAACATAGTACTAACGAGTTGTTTTTACTCTATATTCCCAGAATTGTAAAAAGTCTAAAAACATCCTATAAATCTCGGATTTGGGACAGTTGGAACTTTTAAAATGTTCGTTCCTAGCATTGCTTTTATTTTGATGTTTTCGTTCAGCTGTGCCAATTTACTTTAGATGGGGTTGTTTTGATGTTTGTTGAGTTTAAAATTCTAAAAGCTTGCATTGTTTTTAAGAGCCTACAAAAACACTACTATCGGAGTATATATTTTTAGCTTAATGAAGTTGCTTTATTCTTAATAATAGTTTTGTTCTGCTATGGAAATTTACTGTAGGTGGTTCGTCTTGATTTGCATCAAGATCGGTTTCAAACTGTATTTAAAGCATTTCTAAAAAGAAACAACTTTGTCACGATACTGACGGAGACAGTTACAGAAAATCGATTGTGAGTTGAGCGTAACGACTTGGTCATGAAAACCTATAACGTAATACAATTGACATTGTGAATGACTCTCGGAAGCCGTGTTTCATGTTCGCGTGTCGTCCCTTCAATTAGCTTATGTAACGTGCTATCTTCGTTAGTTTTGCTTATTTGGGAAATCTCTGCTTAGTCAACCTTTTTTGAGAACCTCTCAAGTACGCGCTCGAGAGTAGAATATGTTTAAATATTATGAAAAAAAAAACAAAATAATAATAATTTGCAAAGATTCTTTATAATGTACTCTATTTGTAGCCACGGCTACGATATATAAAGGGTGTATGATACATATTAAAATTTATAATATTTGAAGGCGGCGTGTAACTATTTGATCAAAACAATAGGGCGCTAAATTATACCTATATGTATGCTAATACAATGTATGAGCAATGAATAAGCTCCGAAACCACTGAACCGATTTAAAAATTTGACAGCGAGTCACCCAGGCTATATTAAAGTGTATACCCGAGCGAAGCTAGGAAGTGTTATAATATATAAAAATGCATGTTTCGGAATATAGCGCGCCAGTAAAACTTGTAGTTGCTATTTTACGTGTAACTTAATCACCAAGAAGATGGTAAGCGTAGAATTGGAAAAGCCAAAACCATATAAGTTCTTTGTGATCCTAAAATTTAATTATAATTTGATTTACCTTAAGTTACCGCCTAATTAAACGTTTGGACTCTGGTCTATCCTTTTGTATTTTTGCGCAACATGAGTTCTTCTTATGAGATAAGTGACGTTATAAAGACGTTTTAGATATAGATACTTCGCAAAATGTTTTAAATACCTTGGAACAGCTTACCTCAAATGCCAAGGTTTTTGAGAAGGTAAACTGTAAGCGCGAGTTGTCGCTCATAATGAGGCGGAAGGTTGCCCCTTTTGGTCATTTGCTGAGAGGAGGACCGATCTATAAAGTTGACTCTCGATACAGGAAAAGAAGATTTCTGGATGTCCACGGCGAAAAATGGACGCAAGCTACCCCAACATTAAAAATATGGCGTGGGATCACAAGAAATTTTGCCCACACCCAAATTTTAATATAAAGGCAACTGGAAATCATAATAATACATTAATTTATTTATTACAGTACCTAATTAAGTAACACTTTGACTATTTTTATTGTAAGCTTACGGTATTTAATAACGGATACGACTTAGGAAAAGAGTAAACGTATTTGAAAGGCCGGATAAACACCTGCTAATCATATCATATAGTAGGTGTAAATGCTGTCGATACAATCAATGTTTTTGTGCCACCACCAACCGACTAACACTTCGTTTATCTAAACGCGGCCTCCGCTCTAGAGTCTTGAACTTTATTGACACCTCGGATCCGACTTCGTTCTCCAGAGTCGTTTCTAAAAGTATTTTAGGCCTAGTGGTTAGTAGTTCTTTGGCGGATTTTTTTTCAATCCCATTTTTTCTTATCATATCATTATAATAATTATTATGTATTATTATATCATTTACACACGTAAGCCCTTGAAAATATATATTTTCAACGATAAACTTGTTTGTTATCTACTAAGTGTATCTTAGTACAAAATGGATGTACATTTTAAACGGCAACTTGGAAACCATGACATCATGCAGGTAAATGTGCTTATACTTGTATCTGTGTTCTCCAAACTGTTACGTGTCCATACAAAAATGTATCTTCACGGTGTAGTACTATTATATAAAAACCATCTATGGGGAAAAACCAGTTTTGGAACGTTGAACGGCCAAGAACCGTTTTCAATGTTTTTATTTGTGAATGTAAGTTAAAAAAAAAGAAGAGATTATTACCATTTCGACGCATTTATTTCTTAATATGTTTTTTTTTTATATTTGCTGAATAGCCATGTCTCTGACTATAGTAACGACTTACATAATATGAACTAAGCTATAGTAACATGAATCAGCAACAACTAACATGGCTCCTAATGTAGTGATTTCGACACTTGTCTACAATTTCCTAAAAACTACTCTCAGTCTACAGTCGGTCTTGTGAACAAGACATTTGATAGCAAGGAATGCCAAAATATCAGTAAAGCACAACAAAACAGTTTTGAAATGAGACTTTGTTTAAAATTGGAACTTGGTATGGAACTCATTACTAGCTCTGGAAGAAGCATATTAGTTAATTGAGCTAGGCTCTCCATGTATTCCCACCGCTTCTGCTATAGCCTTCTGCTATAGTAACCAGGATTTACAGCGATAACTGCTAAGGGATCTTTTGATACGATTTCAGAGAGCCCGTGGGATATGTTACTAGTTTGGGACCTGCAACAATTTAATCTTATGGATTCAGTAGAGGTTGGAATTATTTCGGGAGACAGCATGTTGGTCAGTGGATAGTTTCAAACCGCTGCTATGTGATTATTATTAATTGAGAATATCGGTTAATTAATTTGTAAATTCACTCGTAGACCGCGCCCCAGTTACTTTCCGTATCTATACGACAATAATCAACTCGTTTTACCATTACTATTGTAGTCTATGCTTATCTATAAACTGTTAATTGTATTTAACCCGCAACTCGTTGAGTCAAAAATACGTTTTAGATTCAGACATCTCTCCAAAAATTGGTTCAGGAGATCCCTAAAATGACAAAACGAAACCTTATAAGATCACATGAATGTTTACCTGTCTGTCTGTCATTCAGTCTATCAAACCAAAATTGATATGCAATCATAATTTGGGACCAAGCTAAATTATCAACTTTTAGTTTTCTGTTATATTACAAAAAAGTGCGGTTTCAGAACCCTCAGCGCGCTAGTCAGACTCGCACAGCTTGCCTTCGTTTTTATAAGAATGCGGCCTGCGGGTTTTCTATAATTGACCGAGCCGTTTCAAAGTCATCATCTCTTATTTTGGCGTTCGATTCATTTAGCATTAACTTTTAGTTATAAATATCTCATCGCGTGGGTGATTGAAGGACTTGTCATGTAGTGCTAGGAAAATACCTAAGTCAAGTTCAACGCTATAACCAGAATCATTAAATTATAAGGCTATGCTCGTGGACGTCAGAATATGTCTATTTTAGGCACGGTCAATGGATTAGTAACTTGTCGGGCGAAGTAGGCACACAATAGGGTTTAGCAAGCTCTGCGATTGCTTAGAGCATAAAGAAAAAACTGCACAATATTAATCTTGAACTGATATATATTTAAAAGCTGCACACATCCGCCTGGGGAATCCCTCTCCCCCGCGGGATGCCTAAGAGCACTTCCCGGCAATAAAAAATAGCTTTGACAAACACGTCTAAAGTAACTATAACAAAATATCTCCGTTGAGTGATAATATAGTCATTCTGTCCTCTGTATTATACGAGCCAGAATTGTGTGTTTGAATGTATCAAACACACAATTCTGGTTTCTATAATACAAGAATAGATAGTCTTCTCAGAGCAGTGCGGATAATAATTACTTGTATAGGTCACGCCAAGGTCTCAGTCGATATAACTTAATATAAATATACCGTTCAGCAAAACAAAATAAACAATCAATTGTTGGTTTATGGTTCTAGTGATATTTTGTGTGATGACAGAAATGGTCGTATGTACAGCCCGCAATTCGTCAGAGAACACAAGTAGCCGGTATTACTCGGTCCTAAACGTCTTGCTGACTCTGGACTTATAAAATTTCTGAGTGGCGTCCACCTTCAGGAAGGGAAAGGGAAAGGTTTCTATGATCTTCTGCTAAATGGAAATAGTGAGGCTATTGGGGAGGCCGCGCGGGTCCGAATTAGAAGCGATTGGCAGTGGTTCGGTTCCATTCTAGCGTTCACACAAAGACGTCCAAGTTAGGTATCAACCTTTTTATCTAGGGCTTAAAAGATATTGATGGCTATGATATCCATATTATATAATAGGTTATTTCTAACACCTATTTCATGTTTATTATGCTATCAAGTCTTGCAGCCTATTCATAGTGAGTGTATTTGGGTCAGGCTCAAACAAAAGCCCTCCATTGTCGGAACTTTGTCATTGTCATAAGACAACGGTATTTAGATAACACAATGCCTGATATGGGTTAAGAACGTCTTCACTATTATGCTCATCATAGTTTTTTGCAACGCCATTAGAGTTTAGATGACACGAGGGCTTTCATTTTTAATGGTGACATAATTTTGCATTTTTCTACTAAACCTACGTAGACGACATTTGCGTTAACACATGAGTAAGAAGTTGGAACAACATTAATTATAATTTTGGTATTAATATTGGTCAATTAGCAAAAAAGAAATTTAATAAAAATTTTCGAGAATCTAGTAACTTCATCTAAAAAAATCTCAATGTGCAAAAATAAAATAACCATTATTTACACTAACGATAATTGTATCTGTATTATGTGTAAAAAAATGCTGATAAATTTATTAAAAGTGATACATTTAATAATAATAAGAGCAACTGCTGTTCTTATTTGTCGATTGGAATAATATATTTGTAAAAAATAATATATACACGATAACTCGAGCGATTCGAATAAAAAATCGTACCATCGCGGCGTTCTCATCATGAATCAAAATGGCCTTTGGGTTACCGCTGTTATGATATGATGCTATAAGATGAAGTACATCATAGCCATGAGCTATGATGTACTTCATCTTTTTCAACAACGAGGTAACAATGAATCGTTTTTAAATCGTGTTTTGTATGTTGATAGCATGTTATAATCTCATAGCACAAAGACAAACCATGTCTTTGTGCTATGAGGTTTTAACATGCTATCGACATATCATCGAGCGTACATGAGTTGTAGTGGTGGGAATGAGTGGTGCGCCAGGCTCGAATATGTTCCTCATATCCGAATAGATTGCACTCAACTTGGAGAGGGACGCATTCAGTTTGAACGCCTTCGAAGCCTCCATCTGCCAAGTATAAAACCAATTTAAAGTCGCTCGACAGTTGAGTCACGTTCTAACCACCCTTATTACGTTGTTTGTTTTAATAATACATTAAGGTGCTAAAAATAAGCTGGCCCATACGTCAATGGGTTTTAAAATTAACCATGTTGCAGTTAGTACTTAAACGATTCTGTCTGTTTTGGTCAAACTGTTTTAACTTTTAACTGGTGTATGACACACAGCAATTGTCTTTTGATTATTTATTGCTAACTGTTAGCCAAGATTTCGTCCGCGTGTTTGAACAATCAAATGATGTCATTGGTTGTTGAGACATTCGCAATAGAAGCACAAACAAATAATAGATAAAAAAAAGGAATAAAACAATGTTGTTTAAATGTATTGTGTGTTTGTCTATCTAATTTACGTATTAGTATTTATTTTACGGAAGGAACAAGCAAATTTATAAAATATCACCGTCATTTTTTTATGTAATAAAAATTCCTCTTTTTGTATCCTATGTTACTTCTACTACCTCTTAGAATATGTGTACAAGGTTTCATGATAATTGGTTAAGTAATTTTTGTGTGAAAACCTAACAAACATCTCTACTTTCACATTTATCACATGCCTTCTTTAAGGAAAGCTAAAACGACCGATTCCTTTAAAATTTTCCTAAAGAATTACTAGCACAATAATTATATTTACTAATTGATAATTATTATCACACGATTAATTAATAACTAGTTAGTAGAGTTTGAATTAATTTATTTTTATTTACTGTAAGTTAATATAATTAAATGGTTCTCAATAATACAAACTGCCTAGATCGGATTCAAACCGGCGACATAATCACGTCAAAACATTAAACTCTATATAAATAACTGACGTGTGATCTTCGTATAACTTTTATCGGCCACTGCAACAGGAAGGACCTTACAATACCAACTGTACATCGAACGGTTGTACTGTAGTGTCGTCGACCCGAAAGCCGCTGCCTTTGTGTGGTTTGAGCAATTCGTGTGACCTTCGTTGTATTTAAATGTAAATGTACAACGATTGAAAATACTATGAGTTCATTCATTTGTCATATACAAATTCAAAATTTTCAGGCGATGGACTCACTTAAATTAAAAAAAAAAAATAGATGTGTCCTTATTCCCTAGATGGTTGCGATGGACTGGTGTAGTGGTAATGAAAGGTATTCCACCAGGCCCTAAGGTTATTACAATTTCACGACGACAGCCCTCGCATTATCATGAATTTTGTAACAGTATCGAGCGACCTGGTGTTTATAAAAACTTATCTGTTATAAGGTTACCTTTGCTAAGGCTTATAATTATTGTGCAATGGTGGTTTGTAAGGCTCTGTTGAAGTCTGACTTGCCTCAAAAATGGGCTTTCTGAATTCCAGGCGTTACAAATTTTGATCATAACTTGCACCACCATAATATTTTTTTCCTTCTTCTGTTAATAGTCATTGTTCTTCGAAAAGGAATGCCTAAAACCTGGATACGAATCGTCCGATCTACGTCGGCTAACCCTCCGTAATCCCGAATGTAGATAGCCTTCAGATATCTATTGGTTCAATAATGTCAGAAAACATTTGTCGAAACGGTTAGGACCAGCATATATTTCGTATCAATGTTTGCTAATAATCATTTTTTTCGGTAAACAGTAGTAATAAAATTTATATAACATATCATATTTCCCCCTCGCTCGTGTACAATATAATTATAAACGCAATTACGATGTTATTGTCACGCCAAATTAAAGCCGTGCTGGTAACTAATATACAGCTTATATAAACATAATTTAATACATTAATTTGATAAATCCTAATATTTTATTAGTAGCTTTATTATATTTCCACTTTTTTATGTAGTATTGTATACGTACTATTTGCGAAAAAATTTAAAATTGTAGATTTAGACCTTGTAATGCACCTTCATGGATTTTTTAATGATACTGAATTTGAAATTGTATTTTTATCAAACACAAAAAACAAAAACTAAATGTGCGCAAACAATATCAGATTAATCTATCGACAGGAAGGGGTTTAAAATGTCTAAATTTGACTATACAAACTAACTAAAACGGTTTTATAAAAAAGCAGGATAATGTATTTTTCCCAACAGTGCTTACACGGTATCCTCTTATTAAAATCTTGTAAATCCACTCTCTGTCATGATATTAAAACCTCCAAAATGTAGATGCGATTGAGGGATATCCAAGATTTAAAGCAGAATATGAAGCGTCCCCCAAAGTATGAAAACCCTAAATAAACTGGTCCAACGATCCCACAGCAACCTAATATAAGTTAATAGGCAATTAAGGCTTTAGCCCCAGAATTTTTCCTACCCTAAAATCTCAAACTTTTTACAAGGTTGCGTTTATCGTCAATATTGACCTCAATAATGCTGGCAAGACGAAAGGCCCTAAAGTTTGATAATTAGGCGCTTGTAGGTGATGTCACGTTCCTAATATACATTAATTCGCACTTTCTGATTTCTATTAAGATAACCTCATCACCATTTAGACCACATCGTCCGTTTAGAACTAGAAATGTTCGAAAGCTAAGTTTTGTTTGTTTTTATATGGTTTAGCAGCTTTTTGCATTATGCATGCAGCAAAAAGCAATCTTGTTTTTCCTTTCCCGAGACTGAGGTCGCAAGGAGTGCCAGGATGGTCTAGGCAAGAATTTCGTGTGCACGATTTGCATGGACTCGTTCAATTTAGATTTAGATCCATTTATGGTCATAAGCCATGGTAACGGATTCGCATCAGGTAGCATGCCTCCCAGTTTGCCAGTCGCACGATCAGGTAAAAATTCAACCGTACAAATTCGGGCTTATGATAATGATGACTGATGGTGAAATCTATTATAGGACATACTTTACCCTGAGCTATTAGATTATACACGTGTGTAATAGAAGGCTACAGTTTATTAGCGTGTGGAGTTCTTGAGGCCCATAAAAATGACAACATGTTTTTGAATGATCGTTCGGTGTACAGTCGGAGATTAATATAGATGTTGCTTTAAGCTGATCGGGCAAAAATATGTAACTTAATTTTTAGGTGCCATTAGATCATCTTTATCATCTTTAGTCAGTATTAATGCTATCTCTTCTACTACTGGTATTTTTCAATCCCCCACCAGCCGCTTACAACTAGAGCCGGCCAGCACGGAGAATAACGGAGATCGTTGTCCTATTTAGAGATATTTATTTCTAGTCTTTTCGAGATTAGAGACTTATACAGAACTAGCTGTTTTCCGCGCATTCTTCTGAATTTATTATAGCTTTAAATCGTATCATTATCATCAGCCTTAATGATTATCAAAAAGACAGATCCCTAAATCGTAGGTGAACTAGTAATTAATTTGAAACCAACACTTTGAACGTTTTCTTTAAATCATACGAGTAGTAAGAAGATAAATATAATGTATGCCTTGATGCTAGTGTAGCGCACACGAGCCATGAATGTGTTGCAAAACATTAAACAAAGAAACATTAAGAACAAACAGTCTCACTGTCAGTAATCGCAGCATAATAAGAGAGTTATCCCTTTAATCCGTTCATTGTGATTCTGTGTACACGAGAGCATATTGTTTGTAATCTCCGAGCGAGTGAGGTCACGCTCGGTTTGTTATGGTACCTATGATAAATTTTATTTGTATCGCTAATAGAGATAATCACTTATCATCATAACTATGAGTAATTGAATTTATGAGCGAAGAGTTTGAGTGAGATGAATTTATTTACTATGTTGATATTTGGCAATTCGACAGTGACATGAACATTATAAACACGAAACAAATAAACAAGACGATGAACTTAAACGATGTTACCAAGTAGGTCACTGCCTCTTTTGGGTAAGTATATAAACGGGATGCGAAAAAAAATACATACACCTAATGCAGTAATATATTTTTGTTTCGTGAAATTGGGCATTTGCGCAAAATCGCACCGCATTGCTTCTGTTAGAAAAACTTATGCAAGTTTTGTGATTTGTGGTTTATGTACGTAGAATTTTGTATTAATATATTACATCTTTCTCTTACATAATCCATAACCATAATAACAATGTATACATTGTTATTATGGTTATGGATGACAGGTGATCATCATTATTATCATCAGCATTTTTCCTGTCCACTGCTGGGTATAGGTCTTCATTGAACGTCAAGACTCTTATGGAAAAACTCGATTGTCCCTCTGTTCTAAAGTCTTCGATACAAACTTGTGAGATTCTGTGGAATCCCTGAAACCAATTTCCAAAATCCTTTTACGAATAGAAGGCAACGTTATTTATAAGTTACTTAGGCTATTATTTATCCCCATACTTCCACTGGAACGGTAAGCACACGGGGAGCTGCTTGCTTAGCGTAAAGTATAAAAAACACAATTTTTGGATTACATAAAATAAATTTGCAATTTTATTTCAAAAAACGCCACATGAGTGTCTCATAACATTGTTTCCGCGGTCATAAAAATAGTCAAAAATATGATAATTCGCTGTCAAAAGATTACAAAACACGCCAAAAGCAATTAGGTCGAACAACTTGACTCAAACTTGGCACGTTGTGGACAGATTTTAACGAACGGCCATGAATTATACCACTTAATGTAGTGGAGTGTCACTTGGTGACTTGATGGCTACTTGGTAGTACTGCTCCTTCACGTGATGTCAATTTGATGATTAGGCATACGATGATGGTATTGCATTATCTACATGACCCCTAGGACAGGGTTTTTTGTTGGCGTGCCAAAAAATGCGGTTAAGACTTCGTAATAAAAGGTCCATTAAAATTTATCATGAACATAACTCACAACTCAATAAATTAATTAACTAAGCAATCAATCCTCACTTTCTTGGAAACTGTTATTAAATAATGTTTTAAAATAAAGTGACTTTTCTCCAGCATATGGTATTGGACATAGCGTATACAAATTGGTATCTTCTGCTTATTTGCTAACTGTTCACTTCATCATCATCATCATCGTCGTCATCAGCATTTATCTGTCTGCACTGCGAACATAGGCTTCCCTTAATGAACGCCAAGACTTATGAGACTCTTCCTGCCACTCTTTACTTATTACTACTTTACTACTTTTTTGAGTTCCCGAAGAACAGTATAACCGTTGTTACTAGAAGCATTAGCTTACTTCTTTGGAGAAGGTTAGGAGCACTGGTCAATTGGGTTTAGTATAATAATCTTGTCATGAAGTAAAACGTCTTTCCAGGCCGTTTTTGGTAACTTACTGCCAGGCTACTCGATTTTTTGCTGTTCAAAGTTACAAAACTAAAAAAGGCTTAGATAGTTCATCTTGTAGAAATTTGCTTGTCCTGATTTCTCAATACTATGGCACTGATATAACATGCATTATATTATTAGGAATATCGCATACTGTTTGTTGAGCGTGCTAAATAGTTAATATGACCTAAACTAGTTAGCTAGACAATGTTGTAACAGTTAAATTCTTGTCTTGTTATACTACACAATACACATATTTTAATGACAAGGAAGCTTTAGATTTTGAAATAGTTAATGTATTTACATATGGTTGATCATCATCATCACACTTTACTGCCGACTGCTGAGCCTCTCTTTTTCCCCTCCAATCTCCTTTGTCCTTTCTCATCCATGTCTTCGCCACCACCCTTTCCACATGATCTGTCCATCTCATTCTACAGCTACAATCAAAATTCATCTAGAACAACCAGTTTTCAGTTTTACCTTTAGTTAACCATAACTCTTGTATGTATATAGTGAGACCTAAATTATTAACTTTCTGTTGTTAATCAGACAGAAAACGGAGTGAAACTAAAACGGTTCTGTTTTGTCATGCTAAGGAACGGAACCTTTTGTAATGGTCGTTCAAAAATTTCCATTCTCAATTTTTTTTTGGGATTTCGCTCAAGTTGGCACGTCACTCCGTTTCCTGTCGGATCGACCGGCGCTATCCCATGACCCATTTCCCCGGTTCAACGGCCGCGTGACGTCACGGCCTTCAGCCCTCCTCCCCCCGCGCTCCCCGTCACGTCACCCCCGGGGGTGTGTAGCGCCTCGACTCCGAGGTCACATGTACAGCGCACCTCCGGCGGAGTGGTCGCGCTATTTTTAGCAGCGCGTAACGGAATCAGTGCCATTAAGTGCAACAATGACTATCATAGGTATGACGTAATTTTAGTGTACTTAATGACTAATGTAAGGTAGGTCTTAGTTGGTGTAACAATTTCAGAAATTCACATAATTTAAATGTGAGTAGGTATCACTAACTAACTATTTTGGTTTTACACGCGTAATAATTATAGGCGAATTTACATTTTGTTTAACACATTCTTTGTAGCCAGGTGATAAGGTACACGTTTTATTTTTAAATTTTGTTACTAGTAATAAGATATGGGTAATTATTAAAAAAAACACCTTATTTGTATTAATATACCAAACATTCTTGCTTATTGTTGTTGAATTATAAAGCATAGGTACGTGACACATAGCAGGCACATAATATGCGCTATATTCACAAATGTACAGACAACGGGCGTAATCTCATTGTTATGCAAATTTTATCAAGATTTGCTTAGTTTAGGTCAAAATGTAAATGCGTGTTCCATTGCTGATTCCCGTGTTGATAGTCTCGAATGTCAGTCATGCACGCGTCTGTCTCTCTGTGGAAAATGGGCCGACTAGATTAAGAGTTGTGAGGATTTACGATCCATAGCACAATTTGACGTCATACTTATAACTAATTTGTGCCCGTAGTTTCGCTAGAGCCAATTTAGATAATGCGTACAGACGGTATATTTGTTAGCCTAACAAGTTTTAATAAGGTATCATTTTGCCTGCCTGGCGAAATTAAAGAAGTTTAAAATCGTATGAGTAAAATATTAGCTTGTGGTTGGTGGTGTCCTATGATATGCAATCGTCCTTCTATACCGCAATAGTCATATGTGCAGGACTTTAGGATATTATTACGAAAGAACATTGTTTTTTAAGTTAAGTTTAAGGAATACGTTTTTTTTTTGACGTTTACGTAAGCGAAATAATCAAAATATAGGCCAGATTGCTCATTGATTTTTCTTAGTATTTATTCCCTTTAGAATAATTAACTTTTAATGTATTATGTTTCTTACTCTGTCACGAAAAAACAACGAATGAGCTTTGATGCAACTTTACAATAATATAGTTTACACTTCGGAATAACACGTCGGCTATAATTTATCTTCGTACTGCCACGGGCATGGGAAGTGTGTGGTAACCATGGGGCGTTACTAGTATAAAATATTTCGAGAACTATCCACACATAGTAAAGAAATTCATATGAAAATTATGCTAGTCAAATTTTAAATCGATACGAGAATAAGAATCGACTAAACTAAAACCAGTTTCCAAAAATCTTTTGCATAGTGAGAACAGCGCGCTCAATGATACTGATTTTCTTTTAGATAGAGAGACTCTTCCAGAGCATATTAAGTAATTGAGAATTCATTGAAAGAAGATGTGTTTATCACAGTATTTGTTAATTTTACAATTTTGTGCTTTTTAGACACGATTAGGCGATCTGCAAACTATGACGTCACTTCTAAATTGTGCGTCAATGCACTTGTGCGTGTATTTTAAGCCGGAACCGCACGTTTGGCAAGCCTTCACAAATGTAAACGTGTGGATACAGAGTTTGTCTTGGCTTGCGTAGGTTTGCAAGGGTTTGGACCCGACGAGTGTCGGTATTGTGCACAAGCCAAAGGGAACCAAAGAGAATTTGCCGCAAGCGCTTGCGAAGCGTTCGCATGCTTGTGACTTGTGGAGGCTCATCTTCTTGTGGCAAGTCACAAAAAATCAAAATCAAAATCAAAAATATCTTTATTACGTAGGTACAAATTGTACACTTGAAATAAGTCAAAACATAAGTAGTCAATAAGTAGTAATAGTAATAAAAAATAAAAATAAAAAAAACTCGTTTGAGATGCAGGATCCCCTAAGAAAAACGAGAAAAAAACTTAGGGGTTGCTTTTTTGTCAATAAAATGAGTACATAATATTTTATAAATACAACATGTATCATCATAATATCTTAAGAGTGAGTGTCTTATTCCCATGGTGTGGTATCTTCAATAAAATCTTTTATTTCGTAATAGGCTTTACCACACAAACGTTCCTTAACAATTTTCTTAAATTTATTAATGGAAAGATTTTGAACGTTTTCTGGGATCCTATTGTAAAAACGTATACACTATACATTGTCCCATAAACGAAGTACTAACTTTATTCAGTCTAAAGAATGGAACATTTAATTTATTTTTGTTTCTCGTATTTATATTGTGATTGTCGCATTTTTTTACAAATTCATTAATATTTTTACGGACATACATCACATTAGCAAATATGTATTGAGAACACAAACGTGCGGTTCCGGCTTTAGATATTAAAAGTCGCGAACGGTACCTCATCTGCGCAGACATAGAATTACGTAACATTATTAACTCTTAACCACAAGATCCTAATACTACAGTTAGTACTTAGTATGTAATATTTATGTATGATTGTCAACAAACAAGTATATTTAAGTTTCGACGAATGCCCAGAGAGATATACTGTATACAAGACAGAGAACTTTCGTTTTCAAAACACTTTCTCTGGTTTGAGTTTTTGATATAAATATGTTTGTTATTTTCAGTTTTGGCACAAGACTTATTTATTGTTTGCTAGTAAAATAGAATATCGTATTTATAACGCCCACCATCTTGGTTTCTATTTCAAATAAGGAGCGAATATTTTTATTGACGTCCATATTTAATAACTTTGAACAATTTGACCAGATCGGATGGAAGCAGCTTCTGATATGTGTAAATATAAAACGCGTAAATCAAACTCTATGCAAAATGTAGCGAAAGTTTGTGAGAATGTATGGATGTATGTTTGTAAATCTTTCACACAAAAATGACTCTTTTTTTTTCTCATTCTGCAACTTCTTTCACACAAAAACTATTGAATAAATTTTGATGCAACTTTAGCTTACACATCGGAATAACACATAGACTATAATTTATCCTTGTACTATAACGTGAATGGGCAGCACGCGTGGGCGCTGCTAGTCTAATATATAAAATTCTCGTGTCACAGTTTTCGTTGCCATACTCCTCCGAAACGGCTTGACCGATTTTGATGAAATTTTTTGTGCTTATCCGGTATCTATGAGAATCGGCCAACATCTAATTTTCATCCCCCTTAATGTTAGGGGTAGTCCACCCCTAAATTTTATTTTTTATTTTTTAGACAAAATTTTTAATTTCTATTTTTTTATGACACAACACACAAAAATACATACAATCCTCAATTTTCACCCTTCTCCGATCCCCTATTTTGTAATTGCAATTTTAATATTGGCAGAACGAAGTCTGTCGGGACAGCTAGTACAATGTATAAATACATAGTACAATAATTTATAAAGTACATATATAGAATATTTTTCTGATTGTTTATTTCCAGAATAAACATTGTTTTTGATGTATTCATTGATAACAGATAATGTATAATTATCGTCTGTTGATTTCGTTTTACAAACGGATAATTTGTGTGAACATTTTCTTTGACAATGAGCGGATAAAGATTATTTATTGGATTCTTTTTTAAAAAATATAGCTGTTTATTATAATGATTTACATAAAATTATCGTTTCATTAAATCTGTTATTAAATCTCATGTGATGTTTGTCCTGGAATCTGTGAAACTATTTTCATGAAACAGATCCCGCTGAATTCTGCGTAATTTGGAAGTCACATTTAACAATGGATCAGTTTAAGGCACCGTTTGCACGAACGCTTTTATACCGAGCGTTAAAAATCGTTTGATTGAGACAAATGGATACCCATGTATGTTTTGTTCACACTAAGGCGTGTTTAAAGCGCTTGTGATTTATATCGAGTATATTTCGATTTTTGACGTTGAGCGATTGATCGAATTTAGCATGCGGAGGTCGAAACTCACGCAAACGTCGGGCGCTCGCGCGTACTTGGCCTTAGTGTTTGTAACGATAGACCGAAAACCCAGTTTGCTAGCAGATATGTTGAAGCTGCGTTTTTGCGAAACCAGGCTAAATAAAAGGAAATATCATTAGTATATAAAATAACTAGCTGTTACCCGCGGCTTCGCTCGCGTTAAGTTTGGAGTAGCGCAGTTTCGTACGTACGTATAGTAAACACAGACAGATTTTTTTTGAACTACCCTGCGAACTTTCATCTCTTATGTCATGCCCATAGAGGTAAAAATCTTAAAAACAGTGGAACAATTATTAATGGTTATTTAATTCTTATCAAGTGCCTAAATGCAAAATTTCATGGCGTCAAGCTTTTTTTCGCGAAGCCTATGTCCTTTCTCAAGCTCTAATCTATCCCTGTTCCTAATTTCATCAAAATTGGTTCAGTGGTTTAGGTGTGAAAGCGTAACAGACAGACAGACAGACAGAGTTACTTTCGCATTTATAATATTAAGTGAGGATAATAGAAAACAATCATCATCAGCCTTTATCCTTTCACTAAATCGAATAAGAAAATAAGGACATGTTTTCATTTTATGGATTAGACCCCGCGACCAAATTACCTTAAATATCATTCATGGCTCTTGGCGATCGTAACATGAATAATGTATGTAATGTGTGTAAAATATGCGAGTATAATCAAGCTCTGAGATGACTTATTAATGTTATTACGTTATATATTATACATGAGGGTATTGTTATTATATACGCAATCATAAATATTAATTATAACTCATATTTATACAATTGTAAACTGCGATAAATATACGATTTAACTTTATTTAAAGAATTGCGGTAAAAAAAATAAAGATTTTTAGCAATGAAACAAGTAAACTACGAAGTTTTATGGCGGTTTATTAAGTTTTTTATATGCGCGACGTTTAGAATACTTAACAACAACCATGGTCACGGGAGGACTGAGGTGTCAGACGTCCTACTCTTACAAAGTTATTCGTAAACACCCTAAATCAATCAATATTTTATTTAATCATATCTTCCCAAAAAGTGCTGACTCTGTGACATATTAAGCTTAAATTTTATTTTATTATTTTTATAATGTGCCATGCCAATGGCCAGCCATCTTCTCTATTAAAATTAAATATAGGTTACTTATAAAATATAATATAATAAGTAAAATATAATATTATTATTAAAAGGAGTCCCTTTAGACAGGGTTCCGAAGATACTGGCCGCGTTCCCCCTTTTCTATAGCTAGATTAATTTTTTGTTCGTGGTAGCTGCCAGGTACTATTAAAATTAGGTTAGATTAGGCCTGGAAATGTTTTAGTAGTCAGGATCACTAAACACCACCACTAGACCAACAGCCTAGCCATAGGAACCATGTTTTCATATTACTTTCATACACAGACATACATACATAATATATATCTAATAAATTAATATTTTGTATTTTACGTTTTTTTGGCCCATTACCCTCCTCGCCTGATTTCGAGGAGGAGACCCGTGCCCATCGGTGGGACATAAAGGGTTGATACTTTACTTTACTTTTTTATTTTACGTTTTAACTAAGCAAATTTGAGCCCACTAGTAGTTTAACTCATTCGGCCATTACTTTTGTTTGCAGAGAATAGCGTGATGCGTGCGCCGGCGTGTGCCGGCGAGAGCGTGTCGCGCTGGTCCCAGGGCGAGTCGGCAACGCTGAGCGAGCCGGGCCAGCCGCTGCACCCCTGCGACGACGCGCTCAACCAACGCCTCGCCATATGGTAACCATCATCACACCCTCGGAGACTTGACTCTACCGAGTACACTCCTACTAGTCACTAGAGATCGCGGTATCTTATAATCAACTATGCTTCTACTGCCTAGTATCATGACGGTCATGAAGCTGATTCGTACGAGTAGCCTGTAGCGCTGTGGTGACAGCCGCGCGGATCGATCCATCAGGTTAAGCAATGCCGAGGTTGGTCCGTGGATGGGGGACCATCTTCATACCATCATAACGAGACTCGTCCGTGCCTCGGAAAGCACGTTAAGCCGTTGGTCCCGGCTGTCATTCGTAGATCTTTGACAGTCGTTACGGGTCGTCAGAAGCCCGAGAATCTGACAACCAGTCTAGCCGCGGGGTACCTTTTCACCCAGTTACTGGGTTGTGGAGGTCCGATAAGCAGTCGCTCCATGTAAAATATTTTTTCTATTTTAATTCATAAAAATATTTTTTTTTATTTTAATTCAGCTGAATCCGATTAGACTGGAAGCCGAACCCAATATATAGTTGGGAAAAGGCTAGGCAGATGATGATGAATGAAGCTGATTCGAGCCTTTTACGTATAATATGGTCAGCGTCGCCCATGAATATAAAAGGGTACACAAGAGTCTAACCCTGGCAACTGGTAACTCGAATCATGAGTGGACCATCCTGAGACAGTAGATCACAGTATCTTGCTCTGCTATTATCTTTGTTTCTGGTGAAGAAAATACTAACGATGTACACTGCATTCACGCGCGAAGCACACCGCGCCCCTCACTCCGGTTCTTAATGTAGTACATAGTTGATTGGTTTCAAATTAGGAACAGATACCGTTAACGGATAAAAGCTAAATAGTGTTAACTATTCATGTTGATTACGAGACAGCGTGTTCTGTAGCTATTTGGATGTCACCAACTAAGATCTCTGCATAGATATGTGTGTCAATCCAAGTATAAGTTGAAAAAGTCGAAGATCCCGCGTAGATGTTGCCGTGCACTTGCGTCAATCGAAATTTCTAAAGCATATTATAAGCACTTTATATGATAGTTAATGTGTACAGTGCAGGTCAAATACACAGCCATGGTGTCATGCATTAACAACGACACGCTGTTAATTAACGGTGTCAATATTGAACATACATTAACCGTGACTTTACTAGTCTACTGCAAGTCTTGTACTTCGAGCAATTAATGTTAAAAACGTTTATCGGTATTCCATGTAAACTCTAATTTGACTTAATTCTAGTAATATCTGCTTTACTAAAACGGCCATTATCGCAACATTAAAATGCGTATACAAAGTTATGTTACCTTATTGTATGCTCTGACACTTGTACAACTTCAATAGATTGCAGAGAACAACTTTTCGAACAAATAAAGAACGGCAGCTCTTCCTTACCCTTATAATACTCCTGTTAACGGGGCGCCAATTGAAACATAAATATCTGTTGCTATGATACTTTTCTATAAATATTTTTTTTAAGTAAGTTTTCTAAAGTAGGCAATTTTTTTCAAAGCCTCCTACAATAGAATCCCAGATAACGTTCAAAATTTAAATATTATAAAATATATTAAATAGTGTGGTAAAAAATATAGAGTATAATATAAAAGTCTAGAAAAAGAATTTATCTTCGTCTAAATTTTTTAAGAAGATCTTGAGAATGAGGAGTTTTTCTCAAGGATTTCTGGATAGCATGTAAATTTTTGTAATAGAATATTTGTAAGGATTAATTCCGCTAAGTTTGTATAGCTGGTTATTCACAGTGGGCTTACCTTGGAATCGGTGGTAGATTCAATTGATATTCAAAAATATATTTTACTAACATTAACAATATTTTAATTTATTTTTATTCTTATATCGTTAAAGCTAAAGCCTGTTTACTGAACGTTCCAGGCAAGGAGACATATCGACGCTGGAGGTGGACGCCATCACCAACACCACGGATGAGACGCTGCTGGAGTGCAACGCGGTCAGCGAGAGGATCCTGCACGCCGCGGGCCCCGACCTCAAGGAGGAGATCATCAGCAGAGCGCTGGGTAGGTTACCACTGCCTTCCGACTGATTTCTATTAGCTCCTTAACAGAACACTAGGTGTTGCCTTTAATATCATCCCTCCTTGAAGGAGTTCTTATAGTTATGCAACTTCTATCTCCCATCTCATTAATTTCTCTCTGTTCTTAGTTACTTATGCTAATTCCACGCTGGGTTCCCTCTGCTAGCTCCGTTGAGCTCCATAGCGTTAAATATGCTGCCACTACTTATTACTGGTTTCTCTATGCTTGCTACTTTAAGCAGAGAGGGTAGCTATTATATTATTCCTTGACCTGACCTTGACTAATGAGGTAAAAAGACAGGATACAAAAATTACTTTTTCTAAAAAATCGATGTCAATTGGTGCAAGGTCTTGTAAAAACAAGTGGAAGTGGCACAAGAAGTATTCTGTAGCGGAACCGGTACTAAACGCGTCTTACAAATTGTTGAACGATAGTATAGAATAAAGGCAAAATAAACATTTTTGCGAATTTTATAATACATACGTTTTTACAAAACGATTAGATCTCCAAAACCTCTTTAATGATAAGATAGTGAAGGCTTTAAAATCTATATAAAGAGGAAATGTTTGATTGTTTGTTTGTATTTAATAGGCTCCGAAACTACTTGACCGATGTGAAAAATTCTTTCACTGTTAGGAAGCTACACTATCCTCTGTGAACATAGACTATATTATTAAATTTACAAAAAGTTAGGGACCCGTTTTAAATCTCAGTTGACGCAGGCAAAGCTGCACGCAACAGCTAGTTAAGTATAAACACTGAAAACTTCCTAAATGTTTCATTTATTACAATGTAAAATATCAACCTATGGGACATCCCACTGAGTATGGATCACCTCCTCAAAATCAGGCGATGGTATTCACCGATGCTGAAAACTTTCAGTCTCATCAAGCATGCGGGTTTCCTCGTGATGTTTTCCTAAACCAGTGAACGAGCGATCGTCCGTACTCAGGGTGCACTTTGAAATTTATGAACACCCATTTCAAGGCACCATCTTGGGTAAGGTTGGAACCCGGACCTTTTCGCTCGAGACGCCGCGCCGATTCATAGCTCTTGATACGGGCCATTGCCTACAAAGAGGAACTACATTCGCGTACGAGCGACAGTCTATTGTCATACCATCTATATTTAGACGTAGAACAAGCTAGTCGATATTTTTGATCAATTTAGCGTTACTACGGTATCGTATTTGTACTTTAATAACGGTAATGGGAATATGATGACAGTCGTTTCGCGTGCTTTGAATAAACTAATACTATAGAGTCTAGACTCCAGGTGGTTTGCGGGACGAGTTGCTTGGCATTAGGTTAGAATAAAGTAATTGAGTTGAACATTAGGACCTGAGGTTCGCAATTTCTACAACTTTTTATATATTCTCAATATGGTGATTTTCATTTATGAAGGCTTTGAACAATTCAGTGTTAATTATTACAAAGAAGAATAATAAGAATACACCCATTTTACAATATACTATGAATAAATGTTTGCCTTTGGCGGATTCAAACCAATGTCCATCGTCGTCCCTTGGCAAGTCTTCATCCAAACATAACTATTTAGGATCGGAACTTGCGTCTTTTGGTTTTACTTTAGTTGTTTTTTTTTTGCTTTACACCAGCGGAAGAGATGTGCTTGTGTAATAGCCACCACCATCTTACTATTATTTTATTTTATTTATGTTTAGGGCCTGTTTCACAATCTCCCTTTAAGTTCCCTATAGGCTATTGGCAACATATTTGACAGATAGAGTATGGAGTATCTGTCAAACATCTGTCAAATATGTTGCCAATAGCCTATAGGGAACTTAACGGGAGATTGTGAAACAGGCCCTTAGTATATTAGTTGAACAAGCAATCCAGCAGACGTGCTATTTGATGCTGTAAGTGGTCTAGTTTATCTAGAACTAGACTAGACAACGAATTCATGGGTTGCCTAGCCTAAAACATAAGAAGTTAAGTTTTGGTGACTGTAATGACGCTCTCGTCTTGCATTTCTGTCCGATACACAGCAAAGCTTTCCTGAAACACAGGATGTCCTAGTTCCGGCACTACTGTTAACATTATAGAATAAGTGTATATTATTGTATCTGTAATTACCATGCATGCATTTTGAAAAAAAATACTATTGTTTTTATTATTATTATTAAAGCTGTTTCACGGGTAAAACACGCAAGGCGGTGGTACCCATTTAGCCGGGAGCTCGGCATAGCGCTATTATACCACTGGTTTCGATGGCATGCCTGACTGTAAGGAGCCATCTGAAGATCAGACTAGCCCAGTCTGATCTTCAGATGGCTCCTTACAGTCAGGCTAGTTTGTCTATCACCAAACCGATCTTCTGGTGTTCCAGAGTGCCGGACGGGTGACGTAGTGGTGACGCCGGGGTTCGGTCTGCGCTGCCGGCACGTCATCCACACCGTGTGTCCCAACTACACAGCCAAATACCACACCGCCGCAGAGAGCTCGCTCTACAACTGTTACAAGTATGCATATCTTTTTATATCTTTAGTTAAACAGGTTAACTCAATTGTGCTTATTCTAAAAAATACACAAAATATACTTGAAGTTTTATGACTATAATTTCGTAGGTACTTACAAATATAATAAAGTTGACAAACCGAAGAAGTAAATCACAAAAGTGAAAGAAACTAGATTTCTTTTGCGATTTACAAAGTGAATAACCAAAAAAGCTAAGGTATTATTTATTGCAAAAGACTTCATTTTTATTTTTCGGGAAGGAGAAACCGCGGGTCCATAATATCATGCACAATACAGATTGTCTTAAAACGATTAATCTACTTTAATAATAAACAGTAATGATTTGTTTTCAGGAACGTGCTGTGTAAGGCGAGCGAGCTGGGCGTGCGGTCGCTGGCGCTGTGTGTCATAAGCACGGCGCGCCGCAACTTCCCGCCCGACCTCGCCGCGCACGTCGCGCTACGTACGTACCACGCCCACATATAACGTTCTAGCACATTCTGGTAAATGATGGAGGGTGGGCTGTGTGATGTATTAGAGATGATTTTCTGTAGATAATGCTTGTTAATACAAAATAATATTTGAACAACATTTTCCTTGTTGCATTTGCCTATAAAAATCTCTTTTAGAATCATCGAAAACAATGCTAACACATTGATGTGTACGCACATCATCCTTGCAAGCGAGGACTCGGCGTAGTGCGTAACCCTTCGACCGATAAAAGCTGTTTAGAAATATGTTATATTGTATCTATTTGTGTGTGAAGATGACATGTACTGGTACGTGTAAGAGAGGTGTGTCGTGTGTTGTACTGATTCTCGTGTGCGCGCGCAGGCGCGGTCCGTCGACACCTGGAGCAAGCAGCGCGGCCGGCGCTGGTGGTGGTGTGCGGTGGGCCGCTGCAGCTGGCGCCGCTGGCCGCGCTCGCGCCGCTGTACTTCCCGCGCGACTCCGCCCCCGGCTCCTCCCCCGGTGGCGGGCCTCCCGCTGGCCGTGCGCGTGACTCCGCCCCCGAGCGGCGCATACGCATCATACACAACCCGCACTCGCAGGCGGCGAACGGTGAGTCATCACTTTTGATGTGAATTATTTATAGCGATAGTGGTTGGACCGATTGTTGGTCAATTTAAGACGATTGTCACACTAACACCGCCAGAGGCCATATCTAATACAACTAACACAGAAATAAACGATCAAAAAAATGAATAAATAAAGTCTAATCTACTAAATAAATTATATTTAGCTAACATAATGTTTATTGAATAAACGCTTAAAAACAGTTGAAAATAGAATATTTCCAAAAAAATATTATGTTTGTATTTTTATAATATGTGATATTTATTTCGGCATACTTTTATTCATATTATCATATTACCTGAAGGAAATAATCTTTTTATTTTTCCTATAATATGTGAACACTGTCGACGTGCTGTCAGTCAGTAAACGTACACTGCTGTATACATACTGGCTGCACATAGCCACCCCAAGGATTTCTTCCGCGACCTTTCTTACGCTACTTCTTCCGGAACGCAGTGGCCACAGTGATCGACAATCGATCCTCCATGTAATGTGTCATTGTCTGGGTGACAGACTGTCATTCACGGTGTATCACGATTCACGATAAAATCACGTTGTTGCGATAGTAGTTTCTACCACGAATCATATAGACTCTGTGAAGTATCATTTAGGATTCACATTTTTCCTCCTAACACGTACTGTCCCACTGCTGGACAATGTTCTGCTTTTTTTCACGGGGGTTCAATTTTAAGTGTGTATCTTGTGTATTTTAAAATGAGATACTTACACATAATATAATACAAAAATATATTTTACTCAAGCATATTTAACAAGTTTGGATTCGGGACAAGCAACTCGCTTATGAGTTGTATTGTCTGAGTCATGAGGTCTGAAGCGTCTGTGCCAGTGCTTAAGCTGCCTATCTTGTCCTTTTATCCGAAACAGTGCGTCTGTTTGAAGGGAGAAATAAGTTGGACATGCAGCTCGGAGCACGGCACAGCGCATCCCTACCATTGATACAATATCTCTATCATAAAAATCTATATGATTTACTAGCAGTTACCCGCAGCTTCGCCTGCGTGAACTTCGATTTACGGATTTATCATGTCTGATGATGATCATTTTTTATTTTAATAATGACTAAGTTTTTGTATTAAATGTATATATGTTTTTGTATTAAATGTATATACATATGTTATCTTGAACATAAAGACATAATATATCCCTTCACAGACTTTCTGTAGGCATATTTAGGATACTATTATTATATATTCCACCATAAGTTGATCATAATAATATTACGTCTATCTGAGTTGATACACTACGGCCTTAGACAACAGACAACCGCCCGTTCGAATCAATGCAACACGATTTATTTTCTTGTGTATTATTTTGATTTTGCCATATCTCCTAAAGTATTCATTTAATTTGCATGATGTAAAGGGGAAAAATAATCTTTATGAAGTGCTCTTGCCAATTAACTGATTTAAAATGATAAGGATTCATAACGTATTTGTGTAAATAACTTTCTAACTTTCAATCGTGTTATAATTGCCCATTTTTTTAAAGTATTAAATGGATATAGTATGATATCCCTAAGAGATAGACATATGCTATCGCGGACTTTTTTGTAGTCCTATTTGAGATACACAATTCCACCATACATTATTTTGTTATAGCTCAAAGGGTTTATTCTTATAGACAATGAGTGGTGTAACCTCCTATATGTATACACAGCCATAACACATGGTTTAATTGCGCCTTAATCTTGTTAGTTCCTATTCATGGCTGGTTTATTCCGTGTCTCTTTTAATAAAAAATAGCATCACACACCATCATGATTTTCGTATGGTATTTGATTAGGGCTGAGGCAAACAAGCGTCCGCTCGGTACTTACCTTCATGAGAAAGAAAAAGCCGTTTGCCGGAGGTATATGTCGCTTGTCGCTGTTATAACCCTTATAATTTTATTAGCGTTCCTCGATAGACAGAACAGATTGGTATATCAAATAATTCCCATGCTAGCTTAGATGTCGTTATTTAAAGGAATTTTGTTAGTGTACTTGCTGAACCCCACCATGGTTCAAGCCTTGTCGTGGCGGTGGGACTCAGTAGCTTAGGGTGAACCCAGCATCTTGGGCAAAGCGAATTGAGGCGAGGGGCCTCTTTGTGGGGTACAAACAAAGGTTAGGTACAAGGGGGTCTTATACCTAAGAAGAGGGGGCAAAAGAGCAGAGGCTAGGGGCGAGGATGGAAACCTCGTCTCATTGTACTGTCCCGACGTTGGGAGTGGTTGTTCTGTGGTACGGGGCAATCCCTCTGTAGAGGTGGCGTCGGTCCGCCGAGGGACTGACTAGCCGTCGAGGTACCGAGGTACCCTATTGCTTGTAGATCCGGGGCACCTCACCAAAGGCGGCATTGGTCCTCTCTCTCTGATTTAGTGGGTAGTGCTGCGTACACTTAAATGAGCTTAATGCCTGACTACCGCAAAACCTAGGTTATGATATCACCCACCTACATAATAATATCAAACCTCATATCCGTGTCCATCTGTGGCGCAGTATGGGTTGATACTTTACTTCTTATTGATTTCATATGAATTAACATGTTATTTTTCCTGGTCGTATCTGAGTCATTTGTGTGTGTTGTGTTATTGGAACCAATACCGGGTGTAGCGGTGTTATCTCTGATAGCGATAGACTATCGTATTGACGCATGCCCCGCCGTCCACCTCAGACAGTCTGCTGCGACACCCGGAGTGCTGCGGATATAGATATGGAACTGAAGCCCAAACGAACGGGTAATGTTCATTGATTTCATTATTTAGATAGTATAAGGCTCGAGCCGGTATTTTAGAAATCCATGACATATGATATATTTGTTTGTTAGCACATAGTGTGCTTAATAATGTGATGCGCACGTTTATAAAGAACATTATTTTCGACAATCGGATCCACAATCCCGAATCTATCTGTATGCGGACTCTTGTGTTTATAAAGTAACAACAATAATAGTTAGGTAAATGCTTCTAATAAATCTTTAAAGATAATGCTTTGACGACCTCTGTGGCTCAGTGGTTAGCGCGTTGGCGCTCAAGCTGGAGGTAGCGGGTTCGAATTTCGCCAGAGAACAAAAAAAGTTTGTTTGTTCCTGGGTCATGGATGTGTTTAATTAAATTTAAAAAAAATGTGTATTAAATAATAATAATCTTAAATATATGTAATAATATAAAAGTATTAAATATATGTATTTCCGTTGTCTGGTACCCGTAACACAAGTTCTTCGGAAATTTAGCACGGGACCAGATTGACGTGGTGTAAAAGCGTCCATAGGTATTAATATTATATGCTTCGTGTGTGTATACGGTATATTATGCTTGTAACCATACGTTTACCGATTCTCGATATAATGCTGACAAATATTGAATTTTGTTATATTTGTTACAAATCGAATTAACTAATTAATAAATTTTCAAATAGTGCCCAATATGTGCCCTGCATCTTTCTATACCCTTACACACAAAGAGTTAATCCGTAGAAATAAATTTTAAGAGGAGCCATCGGGTCACGCACATTTCCAATTTAGCTTACAGCCTACAGAGATTAGGCTACAAAGATTAGACCTTTCGAGAAAATAACCGTACAGATAGACCAAGTACCTAATACACTTTTGTTGTCTTATAACGGTGTCAACGCACTTTGTGCAACGCGAGTTGCAACACAAATTATTTATCGCAAAGATTAAAAACAGGACGATGGTGTTATTTTACAATGTAAAATAATATTGTAGAACACCTTCCCTATTCCGAAATTACTCTTATTTTATTAGGTGGGAAGTGATAACAGAAGCTATAATGGAATGCGATTTGAATAATATATTCAATAATTATACTACATTTAAATTTTAGTACTGTGACGTTATAATATTTTTTACATAAATCATATTAATATGATGTAAAATATAACTTAAGCTCACTTCTATATAATATTAATCGCGTCTATCTGAGGACGCGAGGGCCTAAAGTATTCGCGACCAAAAGATAAAGCAATCCGTGGCTGATTCTATTAAATCTTTATTTATTAATGAAAACTTGTTCGCAAATTCAACATACTCCTCAAAGAATTACTCAAAACAACTTAGAAGTTAACATAAACTGAAAAACTTATATAACGAAACACATTTTGTCTTATTTATGCTTAATACCTAAATTAAGCTGATTAAATTGATTAAATTATCAAATACGATAAGCTTATTGTTCTTGAAAATAAATCAGATACATCTAGCAAAAAGAGAATGCTTTCTGCTTCTCCCGAGACTAACCAATTAAACCCTCACAAAGTAGCAGATTTAAGACCACAAGAAAAACGTAAAAGCAACCCTGAATCCGCTCACTCTTCCCTGCAAAGATCATATAGCATTACAGAAGGAGTCCTTAAACCTAATATGCTCAATTACTTAGTTAACAAAAATACAAACAACCCGTCAAAACAGCCAGACAGCCATGATCAAAACGCAATATAACAATCAACACCGCCTCCTCTCGCAAGTCAAACAAGCACTAAAAACTCAAAAAGAAAAAACGAATTACGTTCCCCAATACGGCTGGTCACCGCGGGGGCGAAAGACTACAACCCTCCAACAACTACAACAAGAAAAATTAACAAGCTCTACATTGCCACCTTCAATGTAAGATCCCTAGCAAATGAATAAAGAATACTGGAAATGGAGCACGCTATATCATCACTAAAATGGGATATAATAGGCATCAGCGAAACTAGACGACAAGGTTTTACAATAGAAGACAGGGACGGTTACTACCTTTACAACTACGGCCACACCAAAAGCAAATATGGAGTAGGATTCCTTGTTAAAAAACAACTGTCAGTAGAGGTCCTTGATTTTATCGGTATAACAGATAGAGTCGCATTAATTCACATCAAGCTGCATGGAAAACTATATAGTATCGGTCAAACCTATGCACCTACCCAAAAAGCAACGGAAAAAGAAATAGAAGAATTTTACACTAGCCTAGATACATTACTGGAAAAAAGTAACCCAAACTTTATATTTCTTGGGGACATGAATGCCAAAATTGGGCAACCAGCAGAAGGTGAGAACAGAGTGATGGGCAGCTACGGATACGGCAAAAGAAATAAGAGAGGTGAAAGATTTGTACAATTTTGCCTTCAGAATAATTTGAAAATAGCTAACACGCTCTTCAGAAAGCCCAAAAAACTAAGATGGACTTGGATGTCACCTGATGGTTATACTCGAAACGAAATAGATTTCATTGCCACAAGCAAACCGAACATTATAGACAACTGCAGTGTGATAAATAGCATACACCACCCAAGTGACCACCGCATGGTTAGAATAACAATAAATATTGAGCGCAGGCACCTACCACGTAAAACCTTCGGTACAACAAGACGAAACCAAATTAACTACGAAATATACACCTCAGAAATCAACAAATTCACAGAGCCAGACTCGACAACGTCGGCAATAAATAACAACAAAAAGAAAGCAATAATAACAACAGAAATTATAGAACTTAGCCAACAACGACACTATTTAAAAAACAAGCACAATAAAATAAAAAATGAAAAAACTCAACTTAGCAAGCTATATAGACAAATAAATAAACAGATTAGGAAAAATATACGACAATATAGAGCCAATATTATAGAAAATCACATTAGAAAATCTGGAGCAATTAAAAGGGCGTATAAATATCTAACCAACTCAAAACACGTGATGAACCAGCTTCAAAACGAGAAAAATTGTACAGTCACGAGCACAGATGGAATCATGCAAATAGCCACAAACTTTTACCAGCAACTGTATTCATCACAAGACATCACAAACCACGAAAAACTACCCAACGAAACAGTTGTTCAAAACAATAACGAAGTACCAGTATTTAATATAAATGAAATCGAATGCTCGTTAAAGTTACTAAAACCCGAAAAAAGCCCAGCATCTCATGGTATTACAAACGAAATGCTAATTGCCGGTACAAAAGCTCTCACTTCACCACTAACAAACCTATTCAATTTAATACTATCAACAAAAGAAATACCCAAACAGTGGACGTGTTCAGATATAGTTTTGCTTTTCAAAAAAGGAGACCCGAAATTAATATCAAACTACAGACCAATTAGCCTAACGTCGTGTGTCTACAAGGTGTTTGCATCGACTTTACTCCGACGCCTTACTAGTATCATAGATGAACACCAACCAGTGGAACAGGCAGGATTTGTAAAGGGATTTTCGACGATAGATCACATCCACACTTTGAAACTTGTCATCGAAAAATACAAAGAATACGATCTACCTCTCTACATATGCTTTATTGACTATAGCAAAGCATTTGACTCAATATCCCACAGTGCAATTTGGCGAGCTCTATCGAGGCAAGGAGTGAGCCATGACTATATCAATATACTGAAGGAAATATACAACAAAAGTAATTCTAGAATTAAAATAAAAGAGTATGGCTCCGCCTTTAAAATTGGAAGAGGAGTGAAACAGGGCGACCCCTTATCTCCAAAACTCTTCATCGCAGTACTCGAGGAAGTATTCAGGACACTTGACTGGGAAGATAAAGGGATAAACATATATGGCAACCGTCTCTCGCATTTGCGATTTGCGGATGACATAGTACTGCTCTCGGAAGACCCAAAAGAAATGGAAATCATGATACAGTCACTCAGCCAAGAAAGCAGAAAGGTAGGTTTAGAAATAAACTGGGAGAAAACTAAATTAATGACTAATAGGCAAACCATAAGTATAAAATCCGATTCAACAGAAATCGAATACGCCGAAGACTATATTTATTTGGGCCATTTACTATCCTTTAAGTCATGCAATGATAAAGAAGTAGAACGAAGAATCAAAATAACTTGGAACAAGTACTGGGCATTGAAGGAGGTATTCAAGAGTAATCTACCAGTTACACTGAAAACCAAAGCTATGCAGTCATGCTTGGTACCCTGTCTCACCTACGCTTCACAAACATGGCCTTTGACAACAAAACAGACTCATAAGGTCAAAGTGTGCCAAAATAGCATGGAAAGGAGTCTCCTGGGCCTTAAGCTAAGCGATAAAATGAGAAATGAAGACGTCAGGAAAATTACAAAGCTAAGAGACATAGCAAAAATCATAATGACCCAAAAATGGAAATGGGCTGGGCATGTCCAAAGATCACCAGAGAACAAATGGTCCAAAATTGTAACAAATTGGTACCCTATTCACAAGAAAAGACGGATAGGAAGGCCATTCAAAAGATGGAGTGATGACATAGTTGCCACGGTGGGAAATATCTGGAGCAGACTGGCAAGAGACAGAAAAAAATGGAAGGAAATGGAGGAGGCTTTCACCGCCAGTGCGGTCCTTACAACAAAACGCGTTAACGCAGTTTAATAACACACACTAACAAACTAAAATAAGTATAATACTAACACCATAAATAATGAAAACTATTTGTAAGGAATAAATAAAGCTTATTTATTATTTATTATTATAAATTGATTCAGCTTCTCATCTCATTTAAATCAAAACCAAAACAACTAACAAACATCCTGTCCACGTTTTTACTTCGTTCCGAACACATTCCACTAAAATATGATGCACATCCTCAATAATATTACATTCGGCACACCTTGGAAAGTAGTCGTAGCCATTTAGTCTGGACATAGCCGATTCTGAATTTGTTTTCGTCCCATTCCTCTACGTAATGTTGCCTGTAATGGCAGTAAAATCCTTTAACGCTAAACGAGTGGCCTTATTGGTAGTGTTTCATGTTTATTTGTTTTCCCACAAGACTATAATATGAGCTTTATCAATAAAACATTAAGGTTAGCCATCGTGGGGAAACCTAAATGCCTTGTGTGATTGAAAATCTCTAAGTGTTTGTATTTTACTACTCCAGCGCATAGGTGAACTATTGCCCAACACCCTCCTCACTGGAGGACGTATGAGGGTTATGATGATGATGATGATCTGACGATAAAAAACAGTCATGTTCAAACAGCTGCTCTGTCAACGTACCCAAATAACATTATCACATTTCAGTTAACACAGCGCCGAATTACCGCCGCGCTAACCGGTATGTGTTATATTTAAATAATGAATTCCTGTTTTGACTGGTTGATATTAAAATGTTTCCCGCCATTGCGTTGTCAAAATGGCCGAAAATAGTGCATGGACATATTTTATAATTTTGATACTAGTGGTGCGTTGGGAATATGATTAATTTTGCCTTTGAATATCACCGTAAGTAACCTTATATTATAATATGGCAAATATTCTAACGAAATTATATATATGAAAGATTATCAGCGTCCCAGAGTTTCCCCGCTTACTTCCCATTCTCGTGGAATTAGGAGGATAAATTATAGCCTATATGTTATTTCGATATGTAAGCTATATTATTGTAAAGCTGCATCAAAATCCATTCAAATAGTTTTTGCGTGAAAGAGTAACAATCATTCATCCAAACATTATTAGAAACTTTCACGTTTATAATATTCGTAGGATAGTAGGAAGTAGGATGTTGACTCTTTACCTACCGATTGAGCTTAAAGGCCATCAGGCCTAAGAGGAACCTAACTTTCGAAAAAAAAAATGACTTTTTATACAGACAGAGGGAATATGACACCAGCAAAGGAACGATCCAATATAGTCGCGGATTTCAACACAATCTGGTACTTCTTAGGGATATCCTGTTATGATATCCTAATATCGAAAAGATTTTTGCGTAATTATATTTAGAGCTGAATAAATGGGATATCATCATCGGATATTGGTACAGTTTAATATCGACCAAGACTCAAATGTCCTAAAGACCAATGAAGAAAAGAGCATATTCTTTCTTCTTATAAGGCCATACTACTTCACCAATAGCTAATTCTCTATGGACACCGCTGGTTACTTACAATCATCCTGGGCGGCAATGGCCTCTTTCTGCGAGACAGTAATGTCCCAGAAGGAGGCCGATGAACGGGTGAGAGAGGAAGCCGCTGATGTGGCCTCCCCCCGTAGACGACGAACGGGGGTGCGTCGGAGGCGCTACTTATGCGCTTCCAGTGACACCCCTGTGCCCGTGTCGGGCTCGGGATGAGAACCCGGGCCCAGCTTAAGACACGACGTCGTGGGGACTGCCAAGTCGTAGCCGGGCAGTCCCCCTATTGTGGAGAATCTGGTCTTGCCGGGACCAGTCTATCGCTGAGGGTATCCCGTCGCCTGCACAGATCCGGGTCCCTCAAATATAGCGGCTGAAAGCTCACGTAGCGGTTTTAGTGGGGTAGGGCACCCAAATGCGAGTCCCCAAACACCAGGGCACAAGGCCCTGGTAAGGTCGTAAAGGATTTCCGCTGCGTCATCAAAAAAAAAAAATGGTTACTTACAATCAAATGATCGAATAATAATTAATATCCTTTGCCTATTTGTCTTTGTGGTTCCACTATTCTTTAAAGTAGCTTGAAGTGATTATTCATAAAAAATATAACGTTCTTTTTATAAAGATTCAAAGGGAAATTCTAAATTATTTGTTTATCAAGAAGATCGCACTATTTTAAACCGATGAGATAATTATATAATACGAGATTAGGCTATTTATACCATGATCTTGAGATGACACGGCCTCTGGGTTCTCCTAGTTGGCTCGTTTGATTTCGCGCTATTGTTTGGTATTATAAACTAAGCTAAATTAGGTAACAACAATTGTGAGTGATAGAGACAAGACGAACCTGATCCTATATTATGTTGTTAAGCGATACACCTGGATGGTCCCAGCACGACCAACGCAGTATTGCGTTCCAATCCTGAGACTTCTTTTCTGTACAAATTATTCCTGTACTCTAGGTCCCACCTAGGTGTAGGTTTCACCCATCAGGGGGCCCTGAGCTCTAGGGTAATAGAGTCACGACATAAATAATTATTTAGACATCTGTGGGCCTCAATTGTAGACTAGAAATAGTAATACACTACGTATTCTAATCAGCAATCATTGTTTAACTTCCTAAAATTGTCACTCGGTCATATTCTGATAGAAATATTGATTTTCCACAAATCCCGGAGCCTTGGGCAGTTGCCCAGAATGCCCAATGTATTTTTCATTGGGCTGTACTGCCATTCTTATCGACATACAGCCAAGCAGTTTGACGGACGCAATAAGGCTCCGATGCAGACGTATGCGCGGCACATCCCTGCTACTGGTGAAATCTGATTTAATAACGACATTAATGATTCACATATATCCTACAAACTATCACACTTGTAATAATTGAACTGAACTATGATTAAGCGCAGAAGTGTGTCGATTACTGAATGATAAGATTATCTGTTGTTGATAACGATTCATTTGTTATGAAGTCTCAATAAATTAGAAATAATCTTATCTGCTTTGTTATGATTTTTTTATACGCATTAAAAGTGTTAGTTACTGATTTCCAAGTTTCGAATATTTTGGTTTGAAAAAAAAAACTAGCAGCGCCACGCGGTTTCACCCGCGTACCCCCCGTTCCCGTGGGAGTACGAGGATAAATTATAGCCTATGTGTTATTCTGATGTATAAGCTATATATTTGTAAAGTTTCATTAAAATCCATTCAGTAGTTTTTACGTGAAAGAGCAATAAACATTCATACAAACATTCGAATTCATAATATTAGTAGGATGGTCACCATAATCCTGAACGGATATGTCACTCGATGATAAGGCAGCAATATATCGATGAAAGATTTTTTGAGATGACAAATTTAGATGATTCGACATCATAGAAACATCTTTCCTTAATTCGTAAGAGTGCAGGACAAGCTATGCCCCATAGATTTAAAATGTACAAAGCTTGACAGAGATTCAAGATAAGCTAGGCACGAAGCAGATCTCTTGGCTAGTTCCGATAGCTAATAAATACTGCGGTAAGCCAATACCATCTCTTAGATGGTCATATGTGAAACGTGAGTCAAATTGACGACCTCTGTAGCTCAGTGGTTAGCGCGTTGGCGCACAAGCCGGAGGCAGCGGGTTCGAATCTCGCCAGGGAACAAAGAAGTTTGTTTGTTCCTGGGTCATGGATGTGTATTAAATATGTGTATTTATATAATAAAAATCTTAAATATAAGTATTAATACAAAAAGTATTAAATATATTATGTATTTCCGTTGTCTGGTACCCGTAACACAAGTCTCTTCGAGTACTTACCACGGGACCAGATTGACGTGGTGTAAAAGCGTCCATAGATATTATTATTATTATTATTATTCAACATAAGTTCTCAAAACAAGACCTAGTCTCAAACGGAGGTTTACCTAAGTTCTGTATCCAATGTTTTTCTTACAATAAACCTAACCACTTTATTATTTAATGCAACTTTTAGATGGGTCAAAATGAACTTCGACATTAAGTTGACTATTTACTATTACCAACGGCTGACGTCAACGACGACTATGCTGATGATGAAACCTTATCACGAAAACGAAAATGTTAAATCAGTAGTAGATAACGTTGTATATCTCCCATCTCCCGGAAATGTTATCTTAAATCAACAGTATATAAGCCGGAGCGAGTACCCGCATTGCAGGATTTTTGTTTATTTGTACTATGATATTTCATAATCAGTTGATTCTCTTTTACAGTTATTGTATTACGAATCAAATCTTTTGAGTATTTTATTTACATTCCTAATGATTTAAGTCGATTGATATTTCCGGTAAACATTTCGCATTTTCTTTAGTATCCTGTTGTTTTGTATATACAAAACAACTTTCATTTTGCTTTTCATTATTAAACTATTATAAAGCGGTTTCTTGGGTTCGTTATTTGATGTTTTAGTTATGTAATATTTTAAAGTCTAGACCAGTGATTCCCAAAGTGGTCCAGGTGGACCCCCAGGGTCCACCGAAGACTCGAAGGGGGTCCACGATGAGCGTGATAAAAAATGGGGGTCCACAATCGTATTAGCTGGGTTTTTATGAAAATTAATTTGATTTCCATAATGAAGAACCAATGAGTCATTCAACCGAGAAGAATTTTACTATTATCACTATCACTACATATTATAAAACAAAGTCGATTTTTCTGTCCCTATATCCCTTTGTACGCTTAAATCTTTAAAACTACGCAACGGATTTTGATGCGGTTTTCTTTAATGGATAGGACAATTCAAGAGGAAGGTTTATGTACATAATTTATTAAGTTTTTATATAAATTGACTAAGATATAACAATAATTGATGGAGGTGTCGGAAAAAAATTGGCCGTCTGGGAGTTTCCAACGAAAACGCTGCCTAAACCCTTTGAGATATGACAAAATAATGTACCGTGGAATTTTGTATCTTGAATAGGTCTATAAAAAAGTCCGCGATGGCATATGTCTATCTCTTCGGAATATTATACTATAACCATTTAATGCTTTAAAAAAATGGGCAATTATAACGCGATAGTTTGAAAGTTATTTACACAAATACGGTATAAATCCTTATCATTTTAAATCAATTAATTGGCTTGAGCACTTCATGAAGATTATTTTTCCCCTTTACATCATGCAAATTAAATGAATACTTTAGGAGATATGGCAAAATCAAAATAATACGCAAGAAAATAAATCGTTTTGCCGTGATTCGAAAGGGCGGCGTATGTATACAGAAAGTCTGCGAAGGGATTTAATGTGTCTTTATGTTCAAGATAACATAATATAATATCCATTTTAATATTAAACTTAGTTAAAATAGAAAATGATCATCGTCAGACATGATAAATCCGTAAATCTAAGTTCACGCGGGCGAAGCTGCGGGTAACAGCTAGTAATAAAATATATTTAAACGAGCAAAAAAAAGGTCAGCAAGGGGTCCACCCACCTGATGCAAAAAAAGTTTGAAAGGGGTCCATGAAGCAAAAGAGTTTGGGAAACACTGGTCTAGACTGTAGAAGGTCTGCCATGCATGAGTCACCTTTACCGATACAGTGGTAAACAAATTTCTTATTTTTTTTTAAACTTTTGTACAAGTGAACTGCTAAAAGAAATACAATATGTATGTCTTATAGCGCATGGAGTACACACAGTTGGCAACACCATTCGCACAATTTCGGGAATAACCGAATTGTCACCCGCCCTTTCCTAACGGCCGCTTCTTAAGACAGTTAAAGAGTAGTCCGCAAAAAGCCTATACGAGTGCGTCGTTCCGGCGACCGTCGTAACGGACATGTTATGTTAAAAATATTAATAGTCTGTTTGTCTTAAATTCTTGTTTAAATAGTGAAGTAAAGAATAAACTATTTTTTATCTTAAGTAGAATCTTTAAGTTTCCGAACCCCAACAACTATAGTCTTTATATTAAGGAAGGTCGTTTGTTTGTAGCGGAGGACGACACGGCGTGCGACGAGGACGCGGCGATCGAGGCAGCGGCGGCGTTCGCGCGCGCGTGCTCGCCCGATACGCAGCGGCTGCTACCTGCGCCCGCGCAGCACACGCGCCGCCCGCTCGACCACGACCAGTGAGTACCCGCAATCTACATAATATACGATGTGTACTATAATTATAACTTTGAAACCAAAATAACTCTTTCAAATCAATATTACGAAATGAAATAGAATCAAAAGTGTGATTGCTTCGAATCGTCTGGGATTATTTATATGTGTGCAAAATTTTAATTTTAATTTTGAAGTAGACGAATTCACTTTCAATTTTGTTGCATTTTTTAAATTTTTTTATATCATAAGAGGGCAAACGAACAGTCGAAGCCTTACGACTATCGACGCCCATTAACATCCACACAACCAGAGGTTATGCAGGTGCGTTGCCCTCCTTTTCCCTATGGGCCACCGGAAACTTACAAACGACACGAAACACGACAGCTTAGCTGTCACTATACACCGATTTTATGTGAGCGAGAGGTTGCATGAATTTAAACAGGTGAAGCACATATAAGCGGGTTGAAAAGGAGGAAATTACTTCTCGTGGTCGACGAGTTGAATTTTTTGTAGTTAGTGTCTTTTCATAGTGTGGCGAATTCTGGATAAAATTGTTATGAACCCCGTCACCAGTATTTAATAGATTACATCAAAAGTTGGAGGAAAGAGGATATTTATTTATTCAACACCAACAGCAATGAACACAAACAATCACAGCAACAGCATAAGTGGTCTCATATCCGTGAAGTTGCCAGTTACAGGCGAATGCAGCGTCAATTCCGCGAACGACTTGAAGCGACACAGCTCAAAAAGCTATGTTCGTTCGGCCTAGATCTAAATAAAGAAGAAAATGTGACGAGATCCAACTTGGAGCTCTAATAATACAGTGCGAAAAGTAAATATTTCGATAGCCATTAAAATTATGAGTATTGAATATAATATTAAAATGTTAAAACATTGACAGAGCGGGTCGACCTCCATATACTTATATAGATTGGATGCGAGAAGCGTCAAGCGAGATGCAGCCGTCTTAGCATTCATTGATAGAGGCTTATGTCTAGGTAAACATGTCACCATAATCAAATCATTTAATGGTAACACCAGCTGAAATTTGCGAAAATTGAAAACAAATTCTGTGGTAAAATATAATAAACAAATCACTACATATTATAAAACAAAGTCGATTTTTCTGTCCCTATATCCCTTTGTACGCTTAAATCTTATAAACTACGCAACAGATTTTGATGCGGTTTTCTTTAATGGATAGGACAATTCAAGAGGAAGGTTTATGTACATAATTTATTAAGTTTTTATATAAATTGACTAAGATATAACATTAATTGATGGAGGTGTCGGAAAAAAATTGGCCGTCTGGGAGTTTCCAATGAAAACGCTGCCTAAACCCTTTGAGATATGACAAAATAATGTACCGTGGAATTGTGTATCTTGAATAGGTCTATAAAAAAGTCCGCGATGGCATATGTCTATCTCTTCGGAATATTACACTATATCCATTTAATGCTTTAAAAAAATGGGCAATTATAACGCGATAGTTTGAAATTTATTTACACAAATACGGTATAAATCCTTATCATTTTAAATCAATTAATTGGCATGAGCACTTCATGAAGAATATTTTTGCCCTTTACATCATGCAAATTAAATGAATACTTTAGGAGATATGGCAAAATCAAAATAATACGCAAGAAAATAAATCGTGTTGCCGTGATTCGAAAGGGCGGCGTATGTATACAGAAAGTCTGCGAAGGGATTTAATGTGTCTTTATGTTCAAGATAACATAATATAATATCCATTTTAATATTAAACTTAGTTATTATTAAAATAGAAAATGATCATCGTCAGACATGATAAATCCGTAAATCTAAGTTCACGCGGGCGAAGCTGCGGGTAACAGCTAGTAGGTAATATATTATAATAATGAACCTAAGTTAAACCACAAGTTGCTGTACTAGAATTTTCTAATATAAATATATTTTGACTTAAATATAGTTGCATTAAAAATATGTATTATTATTATGCACAATGGTTTTACCGAATATAAGATCGAATTAAAATATTTATTACGACTTTGTTTTGCAACAAAATTTAAATTTACGTAAATAAAGTTTATTTCAAAGACGTCATTTCGAATACCATCTGATTTTAAAATACTTGTTAATTAAAGTAGTGAGTTCAAATCCAGTTTGTCTATGGGATATAAATGTTACAGCCGAAGTTGTGAATGTGTATGAATTATTTTCTATATATTTTTTTTATAAAATCTAGTGTAAACGTGGCGATGTTAAACGAGTTGTTACCTGTTTCTTAGTCAGTACTAGGTTAACGAGGTGCGATTTCTTGATTAAATATAAATTAATATATTTGTTTTTCTGTGGAATCCATTTATAAGTTTGCCGTTCCAAATGTGTCTTGTCATAGTATCTCTGGCTAATATTTGTTATCGCACGTCGCGTGACTCCGATAACGTTGCGGAGGCGTCGTATGGTTTAACTCCTTGCATCACACGCTGCGTAGATCAGACGAGGAGATGAACTCACAGTTACAGTACAACATTTTTAATTAATGAGTTTTGCAACTATTAAATTAGGGTACTTATAAGGGGGGTACAAAGAGCCCCCTCGGCTCAATTCGCTTCGCCAAGGTGTTAGGATGAGCTACTGAGCCCCATCACCATGGCTTGGACCATGGTAGGGACCGGATAGAGTCTATACTCACACGAGTTTAAATTAAGGAAAATTTTCATTTGTGGAAAATCTATTTTCGTCTTGAAAATATCGAGAAGATATTTATTTATAATGCGTAATAATAACATAGTACAGAACTCAGCTGACCAATCTGCCGGCGTCCTGTCTGTCATCACAGGGTGCTTTGCGCACGCGTGGTCGATACCTTCGTTAATATAAACAGGATGCCACCGAATAGCCGCATACCTTTCATGTGACTGTTGTCCGGTTTTAAGCTGGTGGGAGTAATATCAACCCTTGGTTTAATATGTCCCTCGAAATTTGGCGAGGTTTTGGGGTTGTAGTTCACCGATGGGATGTGAGTAATGTAGTTGACACATCTAGACGTTTAATCTCCTCGGACAGGTTTTCTCACAATGTTTTCCTTCAGCGGCAAACAAGCGATTGTCTCATGTTCCGGTGTACCTACGGAGAGATTTAGAAAAATCCATTTCTTGCCGAACATTATAAGAAAAACTTTAAGAAAATCGGTTATATGACATCACATCTTTTCACACTATCATGTATATATGAATTTACGTTTCGTCGCCATCGTTATCATCGTTTCTTCCACTATAGGTCAAGTTTCTTTCAATGGATATCAATATTACCAGTCGATGGTACAGAGCTGATGATGCTGAAGTCTGACAATGGAACAAAGAGAACGCTTGTTATTCATGATTCATATGAAACAGAGAACCAATAAAAGTCCCGCACTTAAAATTTAATATCGAGTTTGATGGACGCCCACCGAAATAGATTTATTATGGTTCGGTACGATACCGCCGCGGTACGGATTTTTTATTTGCGCATCAGTTTCTTTGTGATGGGTTTCTCTAAAATCGCATCAATTTCCCCACAACATTAAACATACATAATAAATGCAAAATAATTTAAATACACGACAGACCGCCTTTCCCAAAATTATGTGTTTGCCAAAGATGAGATTATTATGATGAATAAATTACATATTTTTGAATTCTCTAAATACCGCCGAAAAAAAACCTAATCTGAATTCCCCACAAGTTGAGGAATTCTTCACAAATTTTCAACCCTGATAAGTAATGCATCTCCCAGACACGTTCCGTTTTTATTGTGGAGACGCTCGTGAAATTCATAAAAATATCAAATGAGAATTTCAAATATTTTCATTTAAATTTCGCGAGTAACGGGTGCTACTATCGTTTATTGAACATCAATGGATCATCGTGACATTATTATTTTCAGTTATGCATTAAATGGCTCGTGGTGGTAGTTAAATGAATGGATAAAATAGATACCAAAAAGTGTAGGATACATTATTTTACTGGCATGTCTTTAATATTTGCTGTACAAAAATATTTCCCTTTACGTGTACCATGTAGGTATTGTGACTTGTGACGTACCAGCGCAGCGTCACTTGCCATGTTAGTAAAATATTACGACATATTTACTTCTTAAATTTTAAGCTTTCTATGGATCTCTGAAAGTCCAAAGATAAGATTTTATGTATGTGGGTAATTGGCGTGTGAAGTTTGCGAATCCGTATTTGGCCAACTCATATGAGCTATGACCTAATCCTTTGATTCACTCCCGACACTAGAATAGGACGTGGGTACGTGGTATCCCTAAAATAACCGTTTCTTATTGTAAATATGTGCCTACGCGAAGCCGCGTGCAAAGCTTTACATTATAATACTATACGATACGTTTTCTCGTTATTAATACAATATGAGTGAAACTATTTCATTCATATATATGTAGGCGGTGATGAGAATAGATGTAAAAGCAAACAAACATGTTTTCCTTTACGCTCGTAATGTATGAATATAGCCCAAGGTTGTATCGATTGTACCCGTCACTCTGACGTCGCTGAGACGTAAAATCCGCCCCTAATTGTTAAATAAAAGATCGGACCCTATACGTGTTGTGCGTGCACTCCTCGAAATCATGCGAGGAGGGTGTTAGGCTATTGTTCGATAACGCACTGGTTTAATGGACTGGTAGTGTTAGACTCCACAGGCTTATTTTTAACGTTGCTATACGTTCAGGTGTTTACAATGTTTTCCTTAAGCGTACAGAAAGCGTTCTTGTTGAAAACTGATGGCAAGAGGTTGGGTCGCTTATCCTGAGATCCTTACTAATATAATAAATGTGAAATTAGGGATGTTTGTTACGCTTTCACGCAAAAACTACTCGATCGATTATCATGAAACTTTGTACACATATTTTCGAAGGTACTAGAAGGCAACATGTAGTATAATATCTGTCCCAATAATAACACTATTTTGCCCTTCTCCCCGAAACAGCGATGCTGTAGACACAGCTAAGCTGAAGAAAGTTATACCTAATATGTGGGATGGTATGGTGGTACTAGACGGACAGTAAGTCCATCCGTCCCACTGTGAACTGTTGGCAGTACTGTGAGGATAGATACAGATTGGACTTTTAGATTATAGTCTGATGGTCTACACTCATAGAGAAAAATGTGGCAATCCCATGAAAAATAAGACTATTAGATTTTATATAAGGAAAGCGATATTTTATGATTAAAGGTGATTACGTCGTCACGCTAACTTTATAGGGTCTTGAAATTTTATGTTTCTTTAACATCATCTGAAATTACAATCGCCATTATCACCTTCAATATTGTAGGAAGTTATGTAATGTTTATATTGCCAGCATGAAAAAATGTCAAAGCTAAAGTAGAAGACAGATTAGATGACGCTTACCAAACACCAGCTCGCTGATAGCCATCGGATTACATGGCTGATGGCTGTCAGACTAAAATATGTTAATCGCACCTGACGCTACATAACATTATTTTGCATACAATGGAGGCCGTAAGGACAACACGACACGATAAGAATCAGCATTCTTTGGTGATGTAATTAGTGATTTTTCTTAAATGTCTTTTGTTTGAAGTGTATATCGCCGTTGTAGAGCTAGAAATAATTAAGTACAAAAATCTGATTTCGAGATAATCGCATTTTAAAGATTTTTTGTTGTTATAATGGCTATAACATTTTAACGCTTCTAGTTACAAAAATGCTTTTTATGAAGAAAATATTGATATTTCTACCCAGCACTCTAATATTCAATAAATAATGTAAAAATATAATGAGAAAAATAGTAAAAATATAAATAGTTAATTCTTGCATGCTCATAAAATGTAATTTTGGTTAGTTTACTAAAGTTTAAAGAGCTATATCATTCATTTTCGTCGAACATAATATTGTATGCGAAAAATAACTAAGTAACATTAATGCGCAGTGCAGCTCCAGTAATTAAGAAAAGGTTGGAAAAAAATACTGTCATTAATTACTCAAGCACCCTTAGCTAATTTTCTCTGACTGATTTTTGCTTTATCAAGTAGGTAGTTATTATACTTAAAAATCTTTTTTTGTCTTTTCATAAGGATTGAAGACACTTTTACGTCATTAACTCATTTTGGGTAAAAATATCACTTAGTGACTTCTCGCACTACAACGACGATATTATAGTATAATAAACATTATGAACGGAATCCGCTAGAATAATTATATAAATAGTTCATGTAAATAAGTATTATTTATAATAATGTTTAGATGAATTCGACGAATCGCGATCTTTGTTTTTCGTTCTTCAGTTTCAACATTAACAATATTATACTGAACAATTTTAACCCTCGATGCAATATGAAGGTGTGTTATAAGTTTGACGTGTAGTATGCGTGTGTGTGTCTGAGGCCACGTAGCTCCCAAACGGATGGACCGATTTCGATTTTGTTTCTTTTATTTTAGAGATATATTAGACAGGAGTGTTCTTAAGCTAATGTAAGATATTATAAATTATAATACTGTATAAAATGGTGGCGGCGACGATATTTTTCCCAACTACCTCAATATTGGTATCAAATGAAAGGACTTGATTAGTAAAATGCAAATCCAAGATGGCCGCCTTCACTAAATGGTGCATACCTAAGGCATAAAATAAATAAATAAAATAAAATACGTTTACTGCAGACCCATAAAATAGTCCATAAAGATTTTAGTAAATGTCTTAGTAACAAAATAAAAATGTTAATAAAAATAAAAATAAAATATGTTGGCTGGCTTCTGTTTGAAGTTGTTTTTGTTATTTTAGACGAGTTAATGATAGACTGTCATACATAAATATATATATATATATAGCTTAGAAATCATCCACACTATTATCGTTAAACAATGTTATCGCCGATCTCTGATAGGCTTCGCTACTGGATAACACAAACAAAGAACCGCATCCTGTCGCTAAAATGAACGGAATAATAATTGCATAATATCTAATCATGATACGTTTTATCAGTGAAGCAGCGTTGCTGTGTTCTGCAGCAGTAGCGGTTTTACTGGTAAACAGTTGAGTAGGACTACGGTCTTATGTCTCAGCACAGACATAGAGTTCCTTAGCCGTAGGGGGAATGCGCTAACAAAACCATTTATTTCGTCTGTCAAACAACTTTGTCGCATTTCTGATATAAGGGTACGACAGAGTAGAAATTATATAAAAAAACTCTTAGAGTAATAACCGTTTTATTTCAATTAACAGATCATACAATACAAGATATAATGAGAGTTTTTTCAGGTATTGAAATGAAAATGCCTAACATGATGTTCTAACAGCTTCTGAAAGACAAACTAAAGAGACTGCAATAACGACGCAGTAATTCGAAAATTCATTATGGCTGCACATTGTGTGCAAACGTGTCACGTCAGGCATGACAGTGACAAGTCTATCAAGTTACCGAGCACGTCGGATACGTTACGTGTCAACGTGAACAATGCACGTCGTGTCACGCTAGCGGTATTGTCACGCTGGCATTGGGACGCTCGTATTGTCTTAATGTTGTTACGTATACTTGTCCTGAATATGATGGTGATTCAGATTTTAATTAATAAGTATAGTAGGTACTGGAATTTTCTGGCTCGCGATACGAAGAAAGGCTAAATTCGCTTTAAGAACTACAAACATGGCGTCCAATATTTGTATGTTTATTTGTATGTTTTTTTTTCCCTTTAATTAGCACCCACATATGTCCCAGTGCTGGGCACGGGTGTCCTCGAAATCAAGCGAGGAACCCTCCTCGCTTGATTTCCAGCCGTAGTTCACCGATGCGCTGGCCCAATGCGGGTTGGTGAACTTCACACACCTTCAAAGACTTAAGTAATTTCATCAGGCATGCAGGTTTTTTTAAGTAAGATAAAAAGATAATTGGCAAAGATATAAAATATGTTATGTACAGTGTAAGCCAGTGTCCTGTACAGGGATCGGTCGTCTTGGCGTTCATTGAGGGAGGCCTATTGTCAGCAGTTGACCGATAAAATCTGATGATGATGATGATGATGATGACAGTGCATAGAAGATTAAAAATTTGAGAAAATCAAAATGTTGTGTTTCGATAAGAACACGAACCTCCAATATTTCATTGCTAGTTTCAACTAATTGGTCAAATCAATTATTATAATGAAACAAATTTACGGATTTTATCGCTGTCTTCCCGTGACAATGGTTGCTGTAAAGTATCCGAAACGTCGGGCTTGTAAAAGACTTAATAAACCGCGATAAAATCCGAAAATTTGTTTCATTATAATGAGTGAAATTCGCGTAATTATAAGAAAACAATAGTAAAATGAATGCTTTCACATCATAAAACCTTTACCTTTTCAATCAGCGCGCTTGTATTTAACTGTCGATAAAAATTAAAAATACACCCACAATCTCAATTATTCAACGAAAAATCTTTATCGGGAGTATCAAATAGGGCACATTAAAATTAATCTCTCAGGTAAATGTCATCATTAATGTTACGTGAAGGCATTTTTTGATATCACGCGACTGCCGTATTAGAGGATAAAGGTGTATCCACATTATCTCTGAATCTCGATCGTTGTTTGTAGATATTGGTTGCATTCTACTTTTTTGTTTTTATTTGTGTCACGGCTTCAAACATTAAATAGCAATGGATCTGATCATCCTTGAAATCACCACCCGATTACAATAAAGTTAAGAGGTATTAGTAGGAACTAATATTATAAATGCGAAAGTTTGTAAGAATGTATGGATGTTTGTTATTCTTTCTCGTAAAAACTACTGAATGGATTTTAATGAAATTTTACAATTATATAGCTTATACATCAGAATAACACAGACTATAATTTAATTTCCGTACTCCCACGAGAACGAGAAGTACGTGGGTGAAACCGCGGGGCGCTGCTAGTACAAAATTTATTGCAAACTCTTCAGTTTAATATATCCAATATTAGTTGTCATGAGTGGGAAAACTCAATTATATAATCGACTAATATGTGTGTAGAGGGCGCTAAGGGCACTACACCGCTACCTTTACCGGAATAGTTGACGTGACGGGCCTGCGATGGACACACGGCTATAGTAAATGAAATTGTGGTAAGAGATAGTGCCATGCTGCCTGGGTACCCCCCGCTTACATGATATCGGCGTAAATAGATAATCATTCTGTCGCTTTTAATGCGGTTTGTGAGTTCCCAGTGTGTCTTTGGTTGTGTGGATGTCTATAGGCTTTGGTAGTCACCATGAGGCTCCGACTACTCGGTTTTCTATATAGAACATAAAAAACGCGATAATTACGATTTTTTTGACATTTTACTATTAATATTTTTTTTCGAGAGTCTGAGAAAACCATGTACCTATATTTAAAAACGAAAAAATACCGACAGCAAAATACTTATGTGAAATAGTTTATCTATTAGCGTGGACTCTGAAATGTTTATAATTTCAAAGGTTTCGTGTAAATATGTGATCGTTTCATCCGATGATCTGTGTACGTTTCGTGTCGGAAATCTCAAGAACTCGATGGCATTAGACGTTGAGAGTGCGCAGAAATAGCCAAGGTTCTGTTTATTCCTCGAATTTGTTAGCGTCCGCAGGCGAATCGAATTGTATTAGGAGTTCTGACCTCGCTTGTTTCCTTCCTTTTATTTATGTATTGTTTATATAATTATTTTATTATCTAGACAACTAATTTGTTGCCCGTATCTTACACTCGTATTCAATAATCGTACTTGGCTGAGTAATGAAACAATACTATGCAATAAACGCTTCTATCTATGCGCTCCTGGTGTCAATAATTGGGTTTGATATGGGTTGACGGACGCACAGTGGCGTACTTCACTTAAGTATTGTCTATGAATTGGTTTGAATGACCCTATGCGTTCGGCAGTACTGTGACACCTCAGAGTATTGTTTGTGAATACGGGTGTTAGTTTATGTGCGAAAATTAAGTGTTAACGCGTTTCTCTGACAAATAATCTTTATAAAATAAATATGAAGATATTTATTTTTTTACTGGAACTCCAACAAACGATTTATATTTAACTTATGAATGGGTTTTTTGACTGAATAAGAACCACGGCTTAGCGAATCCTTTGTTATTAATATCGACACACGTATTTATTTCCTTGGCACGTAACAAATATGATCTGTAAACTTTTTGCGGCTAACATAAACCAGTTGCATCGCCTGTGATAACCTGAAATTAGGATATGTTAGTGATCCTAGGCTTAGATTTCTTTTAATATTTTGACTTCTTAGAAAAACTTACAGCCAGCTTATTGTAATAAAAGATAGAATAAAAATATAAAGGACAATCAGAAGTTTTTACAAATTAATAGGCAATATTTTCTGGCCTACGTTGGGTGCGAGTGACTAGAGATCGATCGTCTTGGCTTTCATTGAGGGAGGTCTATGTTCAGCAGTGGACGAATAAAGGCTGATGATGATGATGAAATAGTGTGTTATTAATACTATATAGCTAACGTTAAATAAGTTGACGATATAAAATGTGTCTTCTACAATACAAGTTGTGTTTACAAAACGTGTCTTTTCTTATGTTTACGTGAATTTCACTCATAATGAAACAACTTTTACGGATTTTATCGCGGTTTATTTAGTTTTTTACAAGCCCGACGTTTCGGATACTTTACAGCAACCGTGGTCACGGGAGGAGTGAGGTGTCAGATGTCCTTCTGTTACAAAAGTTATTCGAAACTACCCTATGATACAACAATATTTTATTTAGTGCTATCTATGCAAAAGGTGCTAACTGAGTCTTTAGTCTGTGACATATTATTATGCTTGGATTTAGATTTTATTATTTTTATTATGGGATCCCAATCAGATGGTAGTGGCCAGCCATCTTCTCTATTAATCCCGTGACCATGGTTGCTGTAAAGTATCCGAAACGTCGGGCTTGTAAAAAACTTAATAAACCGCGATAAAATTTGTAAAAGTTGTTTCATTATAAAACGTGTCTTATTAGAAAAAACTGTCGCTCAGTAGTCGCTTAAAATGTCTCTTAGTGGTATCAAATAAACGTAGATACTGCATTACATAATATATGAGATAATTCGTGTAATTAGGGAAATAATGAAGCTAACCCATTGTGCTGATCAGCCCCTCTAGACAAGTGGCAAACGCTCCGAAGCTCAGTTGCGATAAACGCTAAAAATATAAGGCCATAGGGTTGTCGCAAAATCTTTGACGAACGTTTATTGAGACACATAAAGTATTTGCAGTTATATTTTACGCTAACTCTAAAAAAAATCAAGAAATATTATAATAATAATATTCGTTTTAAACGAAGTACAGATGTTGTTAAACGTTTTTACAAACAAAACCGTATACTTTGTGTCTGAATAAACGTTCTTCAAAAATTTTGCAGCAACCCTATAGAGTTAGCGTAAAACATAATTGCATAGAATCGGAGCGTTTGCCACTTGTCTAGAGGGGCTGATTATCCAGAGAAACAACAATCAAACAAAGTTGATTCAAAGCTTTGCCGATTCTCTTTTATGAATATTTTTGAATTATCAAAAAATAAACACATAAACATTTAAAATGAATATCATTTAAATTACAAAAAGGTCTAATAATAACTTGACATATATATTGTATTACATTAACATCTGTTTAATAATTAATAAATGATTTAGCTCTTAATATCCATATATATTTACAAATGTCTATCATTAAGTTTGGTCTGTCGGGTCATTTCTTCCAATATCCTTTCACCAATTAGTTTGTTTGTAGAGCCTCTTTTCGATATTGTTCGGTGAGTTGAAGGTCGGAGTGCAAGCTCTGATACCCTCTATGACGTCATGGTCGACCTGAAGCCCGACCGGTTGGTTGACCGGTCGAGCGATCGATCCGCCTCCCTCCGCCAAAGGGAGTGTGTATTGCAAGCCTCGTCTCCATAACTTGCTATCCATATTGTTATACGCGTACTAGTAAAGTTAAATTTATCATTTTTATATGACTAGCTACATGAATTTTTTGTCTGTGTTGACAGCTTATTGATTTTCAAATTCAGTTTTTAATAATTCTTGCCACTATTTAATAGGAAACAGATAACAGCCAGATTAAGATGCCAACTTTGATTATGGAAACTTGATTAACTGTCTAAATCAATATATATTTATATATCCGTTGTTTATATTATCTTGAAAATGTTCGACTGATTATTTCCAAAACCATGTTTTAAAGTTATTAAAACTACGTAATAAGAAGAAACGTGCTTATAAATAAATTAATATTAAATAAAGGATGTAAAACTTCTGACTTTATAATTTGTTTTGACTTTAATAGAGTAATAAAAATGTATATAATTTAAATATTTATCGTTTTACATTAGTAACTTATTTTTAGTGGTATGAAATTTAAAAATATATACATATACATTAACCTCTTCACCTATTTACAATTCTTCAACAATTAGCGAAGTCCTTAGGAGCCTTAGAATAAAATCTTGCAGATTTTTTTAGGTTTAGAACCATAAAAATAAGTACTCTACTAGATTCCAAACCTAAGCGAAAAATGTCAGACAAATCGATGGCATGAATAAAAAACTTGGAAAAATTCTAACTTCGAAGTTAGTTGTTCATAATGGTGATGAAAACTAGTATCTCCCTTGACACTTCAGAAAAAGTAAGATTTTATTTTATAATCCACGGTTAGTCTGATACAAAATAAGATAATAAGACATATCTAACAATAAATCTAGTCGCAACCTTGCCTCGACCCTATATACATATTTGGTAAATATAATTAAAATAGACAAGTTGGCAGACAAACACTTATAAAAGCACTTCATTCAACAATAATATTATGTAATTAGTTATCTGCATTATTTAGCGTAATTATGAAATGTACCTGCAAACATTATTTTCTGTATAAAAAGCTCTTTCGTGCCACGCTCTGGCCAGAGGGGTATACCAACTACAACAATTTAACTAATTAACTTAAGCTAACATAGTAATCTAAAGGCTTATGTGGAAGTAACTAAACAACAGGTCCTCCTTCTTTGCGCCCTGTGCGAGCTTCTATAACTGCGCCCTTAGCAAACCGAAAAAATAATAGTCCTGCCTGGTGTGGCCATTCTTGCGCCCCCCAGAGTCTACGCCCTGTGCCTGGGCACCGCTGGTAACGCCGGTGCCGGTGCATGCATGCATATTTACCAACATCATGGAGTTTCCGGAATATGCTGACAAATATTTAACACATGAGGTGTTAGGATATATCATCTTCACAACGCATCGTTATCAGTTAATCTTATAGTGTTTGTTAATTGCGGTGATGTTATCATTTTGTCAGCAAGACATTTCATATTCGTAAGGATTATTTTAGGTTGTGCGATGAATTATTTCTACGTAATTAAAATGACAGAGTAAACAAGGTATTTTGTAAGGCTAGTAATAAAGTTACAAACGTTTAAATTTTTATATTATACAGCTCACGAGATAATGCTCTTGTTAAAACAGGCTTATAAGCTTATTCATTTTGGCAATTGGTAAAAAATATATTGTTTTAATACCAGAGATAAAACGGCTTTACGTCATCGAGCTAAAAGTAAGTATTAGCAAAGAGATTTGCTTAGGAATTTGACCCTTCCATTTGGAACCGACATTTTAGCCCTGGCGGTAATTCGATGACCATGATTTATTATAATCAAATTGTTTATTCTCTACTCTAATTAAAACTCCTCGAAGTAATCTGGTGGATAAAATTTGCAGAATGTTAAGAAATATTTACTGCGTGTAGAGTATTTTTTTCAGTGAACCATATCGAATTCGAATCGATGATAATTACAAAACATTTCCGCCGGTACTGAAATATTTACCCGCATTCAACTTATAATTCTCCCCACTACGAAACAGTCGTACAAAATTACCCCGATCGTGGGGAGTGACGCCTGAAAACGTGACGCTGCGCATCTCGATTCTCATTTGTCAGTACGCCGTAGCCTGTAGTCTGTACGCCCTTCAGTGTAGTGCCAACCACCGCGCAGGCTGTGCGTGTTATCGATCGACGCTATAAACAATAATCGTATCGCAGTGCCAGTGTACACGTATAATATAACGGTGCAATATATCGATATAAAGCCTAACCCCTCAATATAAGGGTCAATAAAACATCGTAAGTAATTTGAAAGGGAATCTAATAGAAAAATTGTCTAGATTCAAATAGAAAATTTACTCGTTTGTATATTATTATATGTAGTATCTAATATTTAAAGCAATTTTACATTGTAATAAAAACTAATACGACTAAATGCGAATCAATTCGCATATTAATGAAAAATAAATCGGAATATTATTTGAAACTTTAAGATATAAATCGGTTCTATATTATGTTCTCGTTGCTAATAATTATCACATCAACAAACAAATCTGGTTGTGTATATGTTAAAATTATATTCTACGATCCATACATAGCGTAGGCTAGGTCATGGTCGGGATAACATTGACTAACCGATTTTCAGGAATGAATGAACGATCGCGCTAAATTGTAATATTTGAAACACTAACATGTGTGACAGAGTTTCTCACGGCACGAGAAATACCTTGGAGCTAAAACACATAACCGCTACGAGATTAATTAAGTAAGATAAAAGCGAGAACACTATGACAACGTACTAGATATAATATATAATGTATCTAGATAAACTAAACGTGTACCGGTTCTCTTTAGTTGCGAGTGGCTAGAGACTTACGCCCGGTTTTCGAAAGGCTGATCAACGCAAAAATTTACAAATCAACTGTAAAGTCTCCTGTTAAGTGTCAAATAAGTTGCTATGATCATGGTTTTTATTACTGAATTTGATCGGCCTGTCAGTTGACATAGCCACTACAATGAAAAGCTGTCAAAGTCTTTAGAATCGTATATTGACCGTTATTAACAGCCATGTTAGTTGACATACACTTTGACCAACGTTTCGGAAACCGGGCGTTAGTCGTATATCGTCCAAATAGGTCTGTGCAAACGTGGACGGATGCGAGATCATGATTATCACTTCGTAGTCAAATACGAATGAATGTTACTTAAGTATATACATTATTCAGTACGACAGTAGACTATAGATAAGAGTGATAATTTTTACGCATTAGATTTATGTTACAACGCTATGAATATTATTGTAGGTAATAGTTTTACGGTCGTTCATGGTATAGAAATCCCCCTCATAATCCGCTTAATAAGCTAAGCTAAGGCTAAGCTAATAATTATTGGTTTTTTCAGATTCGATTATTAACGTCTTTGGTTTCTTGCAATAAATTAAAACGCAAAGAAACTTTATTTCAGTCACTTTTTCCTGTTATAAATTTAAAAAAAAGGTTTTAATTTAAAAATAATTCAAATTTTGCTAATTTGTAAGTAAATTTATTAAACCAACTTGCACTTGTCTTTCAAAGCTATTTCAATAGAACTTTACATAAGAAATCACCAAAAGAAGAATATAAAGTATAAAAATTAGAGTATACTTAATTGGCTTCAGAGATGTCAGGTGACGGCGGACAGGTTTTAATTAACTAAAAGACAAAGACAAGAGACAATTAACTGTACTCTGATTCCCTTTTATAGTATTAAATCTTTATATTTGAGAGGCTTTTCAATATTTTAGTAATCCGAAACTAAAATACGGAGACGATTTAGGTAGATATATAACTTTTTTTGGCTAACTGATTTTGGTTAAAACGAAACAAAGAGAAGAGAACTAGAATTTATATATCTCCTTACCACCCGACTAGTATGAGACCATACCATACCATGCTGAGAATCTGCCTGACTAGCCAGGGCCAAGTATAATATAGCCTAGCATCCTCCTCATACTACCTTTTTTTTTTTTTTTTTTTTTTTTTTTTCGCAGTGGAAATGCTTTGCGCATTCACCCGGGGATGGGTCGTCCCCGGGGATATGTGGGACTCCCGGCGACCCCAGACTCCTGCAGACGCCGGTATACCTCACTAAAACCACTGCGGGTTGCCTTCAGCCGCTTTTTGAGGAGTGTCCCGGATCTGTCTAACACAGGACACGCCTCGCGACCGGCCGGTTCCCTCAAAAGGGCTAACCGGGCTCCTACAAGTATGGGGGAACTCCGACAACCTGAAGCACCCCCGCCGACGCCGAAACTTTTCTACTGGGGCAGGTACCCAGCCTTACCCCGAGTCCCGTTAGACGAGAGGCAGGAGGTGCGCATAGCGTCTCCTCCGCATTCCCGTCCTACGTCGACGGAGTGGGACGGACGTAGGGTCGTCCTCTCTGTCCCGCTCCGCGGCCTCCTTCTGCGAGATGACGGTTTCGCAGAAGGTGACCACCGCCTGCCAGGCCTCATCGCTCTCGAGCATGCAGCGCACTACACTCGAGAGCGAGAGGTCCCCTCCAAGCACTGCCACGAGGTCGTGGCGCTGTGCGGCCCACCTATCGCACACCTCTAAGGTGTGCTGGGCCGAATCCTCTACATCGCCGCACTCGTGACAGGCTGACGTCAGCTCCCTCCTGGCCACCCGACACAGGTACGCACCGAAACAGCCATGTCCGGTGAGTATCTGTGTCAGGCGGAAGGTGAGGGGTTTCTTCCGGCGGCGCATCCACGCCTCCAGGACCGGACGCAGTGCCTCGGCCGTACGTTGGCCGTATGGTGACTGTGCCAGGATCTCCCCCCATCTTTGTAAAAGCCACTGTTGCCCCAACCTTTGTACTCTTGAGAGCTCCTCCCAGTTCTCCTCATACTACCTCGCGTTATATCGAGGAGGAAGTCCCAAAGGACCTCAACCAATAGAATTAATTATTTAATGTAATTAATAATGTTTGTGAGAGTTATCGAATGTTCTTGAAAACCCCTTTCAGTTGTTTTGCGAGAGAAAGTTTTGGTTGCGTAGAAAATAATTAATTAAACTTTCCGCTGTACGTAATTAACAAATACTTAAACAAACGTACCGTGAAGGTTATTTATAAACTGAATTGTAAATACGTTTTATAATTAGATCATAATATTATGAAGTCCTAATTACGATTAAACGACATATATAAGTGACTAGTAGCGCCCCGCGGTTTCACCCGCGTACTTGCCGTTCCCGTGGGAATACGGTGATAAATGATAGCCTATGTGTTATTCTGATGTATAAGCTATGTCATTGTAAAGTTTCATCAAAATCTATTCAGTAGTTTTTGCGTGAAAGAGTAACATACATCCTCACAAACTTTCGCATTTATAATATTTAAATAGGGTTACTTTGCTTTACTGATAAATATATCATAAGTTAAAAACGTTATTATTAAACATAATACAGAGAGCATCACGCCGACTGCCGTCTCGGCATTCCAGACAATTTTACCGCCAAGGCGCACCGATATATATTTCACAAATATAACCAACCTTCCTAATACCAAATGGTAATTAATGATAAGCGGAGAGTTTCAAATAGCTGGTTTGGAATATATAAATAGATGTTGGCATTGCCCACGGACAGTCTAAACTCTAAACAGTGTCGAGCCGAATTAGTTTGCCGAGCGAGATCAATATCAAGGCTGACGATTGCGAGAATGCCGAGTGAACGTTGCGTGTGGACGCGCAATTAACTTTACTCTACGCCAATATATCAAAAAGCCACTATATCGTACATCTACATACCGGGTGTCAAAGTAAAAATAGTAATATGTATTTACATGGAAATAAAGAACTTTTTTCCAACCAGAAAAATTAATCACTCAAAGCCAAAACTATCTCACCTCTCTTTTCTTTAGTTAGACGAAACTGCACATAGTACGATAAGTTTCATTAAATTCGCTTCAGTGATTTCATCACGGACAAAATATAATAATTTTGCATAAATGATAATTGCGTTTGTTCGTTTGTTTGTTACGCTTTCACACCTAAACCACTACACCGATTTTAGATATATTTCGCAAATTGGAAAGCTACATTATCAATGAGTTTCGTGTGCTAAATTTTATCCCCATACTTACAGGAACGGGGAACACGAAAATAAATTCCCGGGCCTCTATTAAAAAAATACTAGATACAAAAAATTGATTGCCTGTAAAGTCGGTATACGGGCGAAAGTTTTACGTGACAACGTGGTACATGAGGACACATGTCTGTCTCTCTCGCTCTTAGGCGGGCTAACCATGCCCGAGTGGAAGGGACGCGTGCCTCTCACTCGCTCTCATTGTGAGCGCATAACGTGAGCGGAGCGTAACGCAGTTTCTTGAAGTGTCACCCGGCAAACCAATTTATAAGACGTTGTCACGTCAAAAAAGGAACGTTACATAAATGTTCTCGAAATATTCTCTTCCATTTATAAGAGCCAGTGAAATATTTGGAACGACGCGGACGCTCGGCGCTTATTTAAAGAGTATACAACAGGCTATAGTTAGCAATACGCGAACTATATGCGATGATATTGAACACTATCTTACGAAGTAACATGTAAGAAAATGTAAACGTAAATGTAATTATAAATATTAGCAGTAGTTAGGTATCTGAAATTCGTATAAAGGCATGGGGTGTAATATTAACGATCATAATTTCAGTATCATCATTAAGCATACAAGCATAACCGTCCACTGCTGAACATAGGCCTTCCCCGATGAACACCAAGACGAGAGAGTTACAAGAGATAGGTATCTCTTGTAACTCCGTCCAACACGTAGTTGTTAATACTATTTCTAAACCTGGTGGTCGCACTCACGCCCCCTTGGCTTTAGTGCCCTGTATTTTGATTACTACATTAGCCGGTCGAATAATGACCATAAACTATCAACATCCGCGACTTAGAACTCCGGTAATGTTTTCCTTGTACTTGCGATAACATTCAAACATTATTGCTTTAGAAACTGGCTGCAGCAGAATCGCCCGCATATGAAAATGAATCGACGAAATATATGTAAGCACATAACTCTAGAACCGCTGCACCAATTTAGACAATCCTTTTTTTGTTTTGTTGGCTATCGTCGGGACAATTTTGTTTATGAGAAAGATAAAGATAAGGCAGGGTATGGCCAGTACAGCGTTTGTCGGGTTCACCTTGTTCATAATAAACTCGTTTTTTATTTTCTCTGCGATTCGTGACCTAGATATACAATCACGTATCATAGGGTAATTGCTTAGGATTCTTAGATTCTATTTATACTGACTAGATTAAACTAAATTGAAAGTAAATGAGTATGGTATAATCATAATATGTAATCTCTGTAAGTGATGGGAGCACGTTGGCCATGCGGTGGTAGCTCCTTGTTGGATCTGAGAGAAGGAGAGAGAAAGAGGATGTCCAGTGGGGTGCGAGTCGTTGTAAAAGGCTGCCAAACAGTAGACAGAAAACGTTTGATACTTATTTATAATTTAAAAAAAAAAGTGAAGTATCGACCCATAAATTTCCCCTTATTTCGCCGACTGGGCCCGGATACTCCTCGGGACCGGACGGGGAGGGTTATTGTGCCATATTTCATCGATGTACTGACCCAATGCGTGTTGGTGATTTTCACATACCTTGAAAGACTTTCAATCTTATCAGACATGCAGGTTTCCTCACGATGCCTTCTGTCCCGTGTTCAGAATTCAGACGCATTTTTTGTCGGCTGTACACGAATACTGTTTATTTGAATAAGAATACCGATGAGAATATATTAACAAGGAAGATTAAAGCAAATAAACACGCTCATGTGCGAATTCCGCTAATGTGTAACGATTGGTTTGTCCATAATTTAGTTTCAATTTTATTAATGCTCTGAATGTGCGAGAGCAGTGGCCGATTTGTGGAAAATTCCTCAAAATGTTGGGAATTTCTGATTGGGATTTGCGGAGAATATTGTAATGTGTCGTGGAATGTAGAGATGAATTAGTATTTATGAAAACATGAATGTATATTCGTATTTATATATTTTCCCCCTTAATATCGAAAATTATCTGACTTTGAATGAATAATAAATTGATTCGGTTAATTCGAATCAATCAAAATTTTTGTAAGCGGGCCTATAGTAATTATGATATTTAATAATATATTTGTTAGCAATGAATCCGTTATCCTGCATTATATTATTAGGGTAACATGGGGATTTATGGGAGGCGTACTTTTCATGTGAGGGTAATTTCCAATCAGCGCACTGGCAGCATTGCCAGTACTATTTATTCAGTTAACCAAATGTTTTGCTAGCGAGTCGAGGTCATTGAATCCGAAGATTTTGTTTTCGGTATATACTTTAATAATATGTATTTGTTTAAAAATGTATGTTTGGATAATGTTAAATAAACAATATCCATCGTGTGTGTTGACGTGGTAGACCATATGAGAAATCACTGTAAACGATTCCTAAATTTGCTGCCGTTTGAAGTCGTTAAAATAATCTAGACTCAACTTATTTTAATTCACACATTGTAGTAAGATTTTTTAATGTAGTTTCAAAAAGAGGAACTTGATAATATATAATATAAAACAAATCAAAACTGAATACAATATCTTTCTTCCTAATAAGTGCACTTGATAATAATCGCGTTGAAACCCTACGTTAGCGCGATCGATTCGATCTAACGTCCTACACTCAATGTATAGAATCCAACAGTGCTCAATACAAAAAAAGAAACGCTTTAAAAACGCTTTTGTCTGAACTAAAGGTAAAAAAAATTGGGCTTACGCTTATCTAAGACCTGTCTTTATATTAAGCGGGGTTCAGCCATTCAGACAAACTTTTTATTTTGTTTTATTAAAAATACTTTTAATATCACCAGTAGAGTGTGTGATCTATTGCGCCGCGTTATGTCGTGTGATCTGTAACAAATTACAATGGCACGCTGGAATCGAGTTCAATGACGGTGACTTGTGTGCTGTATTCCGGTTTACGTACACCCAGTCATCTAAATACTTTATATGTGTACTTGGTGCGGTTTGAACGGTGCAACTAATAACATACTAATATTTCTGCTGCTGCAGACAGCACCGTCTGTCTTTTCCAAATATATCTCAAGCTGAACTATACAGTGAGCAGAACTTCATTAGATCAGTCAATAGTTCAGTTGTTTCGAAATATAGCAAAGGAAACCAAGTCAATAAACTAACTTGTATTGGAAATCTTAAAAAACTAGATTAAAACCCGAAAGTTAAATCCAATAATAATTTGGACGTTTGATTTTTTTTTCCTAGACATTTTTGCGTCAGGTTTAAAAAATCCATTGTTTTCTTACATACTTTTCTGAATATACTTTATTAGCTTCAAATAGATGGATATAATAGTTTTGGATACTATTAGCAGTGCTGTTATCAATAGCAATTTTTAATGTCGTATGTTAAAGTTACCGAATGTTTAGTGTTAACTTGGTGTAAAGACAACATCGCCAAGTCATCTGGTAACTACAACAATCCATCATGACGTGTCACGCTTATCATGATTGTTGACCTTGTTATTTCATCATTATGGAGAAGAGCAACGATAACGATATAGATATTAACGATAGATTATACACACTCGAAGACGCGGAAGCACGTAATCCTCTCGGAAGTCGTACGAGTGAACATCCAGCACCCGTCGGTGCACTACTTTATAGCATTACATTAATAGCTAGGCTTCAATGTAGCCTTGTTGATGGAAATGAATTTATAACAAGCAAATAGGGTATGGAGTATCTGTCAAATATGTTGCCAATAGCCTATTCGGAACTTATCTGGAGATTGTGAAACAGGCTCTAAGTAAACTGATCATGTTTGGAGGTTTTGTAGATATTAGGATCTATATCACGAAGTAGAATTCCCTCTTTAGATTTGTTACAATCTAAGAAGCAATCTCTCTCTTCTGTAATGTGTACTTTTATTAAGCTAGGATAGCCCGGGAGCCAGTAACAGGTCTTCATGACCAACTTCCTCCCGCAAGATATTTCGTGAGACGTATCAGATAATAGTATTATAAAGCCTAGTGGACGTCAGCTGGTGCGCGGTTGGGGGGTGAGGGGTGGGAGCCTCCCAATCATGTAGAAAAAACAAATCAGTCATTTCCTCTCAGCTCAAATATTTGTTAAATTGTAGTTAACCCAATATCTCAACGAAAAAAAAAATCAGCTGGTTATGACATGGTACCTTGTATGAGTTGTACGTCAGCTGGTGACTAGAACATGATTTTTTTTTTTCACTTTCAGTGGAGTGGTTTATATGGATGATAGCGTAATATATAAAGATATCATCCCTATAAACCACTCCACTGAAAGTGAAAAAAAATTTCATGTTCTAGTCACCAGCTGACATACAAGGTACCATGTCATAACCAGCTGATTATTTTTTTTTTTCGTTGAGATATTGGGTTAACTACAATTTTACAAATATTTGAGCTGAGAGGAAGTGACTGAATTGTTATTTTATTTTTCTTCATGCGTGGGGGGCTTCCACCGCTCATCCCCCCAACCGAGAGCCAGCTGACGTTCACGAGGCTTCATGATACTGTTCTCTGATACGTCTCGCGAAGTATCTCGCGGGAGGAAATGATTGACCAAATTTTTACCTGGCTCCCGGACCATTAATTATGTATGATATCATTTCAAATCTATTCTGTAGTTCAACGGTAGCGCACCTTTTTCGGCGTTTTGTAATTGCCCATGTAGGCCTATGTAAAATAAACATATTTTGATTGTGTTCAGATCTGAATGTCCTGTGACATGTAAACAGATTAATTCTACAAAAAGGACCTAACTTTATTTTCAAATATGATATAACTTAAAATAACGCCTAAGTCTACGGCAAACGCAAAATTAGGAACGCAAACGTAGCAAATATATTAAGGCTCGCTGGTATAGCGGTGGGCAGATATTATTTTGTATATTTCTCACAATTCGGACACTTTCTTTATAGAAATCATGCAAACAGAGTCCTAAACTGTAAGACACTTTTATCTCAACTGTAAGATACTACTGCCGCAATGCTGTAGCGAATTTGAATTACAGTAAATAATGTTTTAAATTCCCACATAAAAATACCACAAAAATGCTATATTACCTACCTAAGGTTTTTAGCGTAATTAGAGTTTTCATAAGTAGCTATGTTTCGGTATTTGAAAGGGTAATGCCTAAATCGCGTGTAAAGTTTACTTGAATTATTTTTATATTACTATTCACATTGAAGCCCGCTAATAGAGCTGACTATTATTTTGCTCATTCTTATACATGAACATTGAACAGGTTCCCTATAATGTCTCCTACATTATAACAGATATCTGTAGAGAGATATTTTCTGCAGAGATATAGAGTAAACACTTTTTGTTTTGCATTCCTACTGCTGTTTTTAAATGAAAAGCGAGTTAGGCTAGGCAAGATCTTACACCTACAGTAATATTTAGATGAGTGATTTTTTTTTTTCATTAACATGCATTTCCCCTCGATTAATACTCGTTAAACAAATTAGCCATGTTAAAAAACATCTTTTGCTATGCTTTATCGAGCATCACTAAATAATAACAATAAACATGGATATATCGAAATGTTTAAAAACTTTTTAAAGTTTTAGAAATAGAGCTTAGGATTTGTGTTAGCACTTTATTTGATTCATGAACAAACGATTTGGATGAAAGGCTTTTAAGTAGTAAAACAAAAAGGTAAACATTTTTTCCCCTATTTGTATATAGGGTTTTTCTAAAGGACTCGCTTATCTACGGCCTGGTGGTTTTCACACCGGTTAGCTTCAGTGCCTTCAGTGCACCGATGCTTGTAGCGTGTAGGCCGCATGTCGCACGCCGGCTCGCCTTTAGCTCAGGCTTCGTAGCAAAATTTTATGCCACTTTTTATGAATAGTTTCGTGACTGAAATGAAAAATTGTAAATCGGAAGGTGTACTGAAAATTGAAAGTGCTATATTACAAAATACATTCATCTTTGCAATAAACATTGTCATTATAGACTTAGGGCGGGTTGCATCCAGTTGCATCGACCGATTTTAACGAATATGTAATCGTTAAAGATGGCGGGTAACGAACGTCAGTTACCAAGGAGCGTTGTTTTTAAAAGACGTTAAAATTTAACGAACGTTAACAGATGATTTGAAACAACCGACCCTTAAGTGTCAGGTTAGTCAACGGACAACCTATCGATTGCTCGTCAATGACCACTCATCATGTTGTCTGCCAATTTTTCTATCCAGTGATCATAAAAAAATACCAAATTCATTATAACCATATCCCTGAACAACTTTTAATCGTACGTTCCAATACAAAACTAATATAGTATGTATGAATTCAATAAGTGCCGCACCAATATACCCGCCTGCTTACGAATTCATGGCGGGAGCCGTCTCTACAATTACTAGTGAGCCCGTCCAACGGTTTTCACAATACTAGCCACTTACAGTTACGTACAAGAAACACGATTTTGAGTAATTTTCAGATACAATTTGGTTGACAATGTAGAAAAAATAATTTAAATAATTAACGAAGGCAGCTAAGACGGCTTACAGAAGTGAAACTATAGTAGTGGTCGTATTAACAACATTACTAGTAACTAATACTAGTAATTACTAATATTTTAATAACACAAAAATTGTAACTAGCATTTTTTGTGTGAATAGATAGACTATACACTAAAATATGTAAAATGATAATAATGGTCCGATTTATTACAATTTTTCTCATATCTAAACGTTGAAATCTGTTGATATATTTCGGATAATATTCGGTAAATTAAGCGAGACTGATTCAATGTTTTGTAATGGGAAATATTTTTATATTGCACCGATAATATAAAAGGAAAATCCTACTACGCGAGACATTAATGGGACTCGAGAGGAATCTCACCGAGTCTCACAATAGACTTACGACATCTATCTCGAAATATCTCTAAAATTGTCTCACGTAATTAATTAGTGGTTCCCTCGTCGAAAACTTTCAGACTATAAGAACTAATAATATATACTCACAAACAACAGTGAATAAGTGCGTGATCCATGTGTGGGTTTGTGAGGACATAGTGAACAAATTACAGTGTTAAAATGGCAATGGACACCATGACAGTGGAGCTGCCGGACCTGGGCACGCGCGCCCCGCAGGCGCCGGCACAGGAGACGCCAGAGGACAAGTGAGTAGCTGTCGCCGATTGTTAGCGTCCTAGCCAATGCTTAAAACCAGTAGTCTCCTGAGACTACTTGCGCTAAATAAAAAAGGAACCTAAAATTTTACCCTTCTCAATAACTGGACTTTCCAAAATTCGATTGTTTTGGGTTTGCGTAAATGAGTAACGAACTGACTTAAAAAAACTGGTACCTATACAGATAGCTAAAGGGCAAATATTTTACCTGATTTGACATAAAATATAAAAAAATATAGACTACTAACAGTGCCCTGCAGTTTCACCCGCGTATTTCCCATTCCCGTGGGAGTACGGTGATAAATTATAGCCTATGTGTTATTCTGATGTATAAGCTATATTATTGTAAAGTTTTATGAAAATCCATTATGTAGTTTTTACGTGAAAGAGTAACAAACATCCATCGAATCGAAAGAGTAATATCCATCCATTCATACTTACAAACTTTCAAGCCGTATGTGGGTATAATACAAGTGACGTCATACTTTGCCTTAACGATACTCTATGGCTTTCATCAAACAGTATTTGGGTCATGACCCATATTGATAATGGGAGGAGAACGTCTAGTTGGCTAGTCGATGTGATGGCAGAAAGAGGTTATACTTTGGTTATAATTCTACGATGTCTGTGTCTGTGATATTAATAACACAGCAGTGTTATATCATCCAAATAGAAATATTTGGTGGCAAGGTTGTTGTCTTGTTAACTTGAGTAATAAAAATTGTTTGCATTATTTTTATCAAACAAATAATTTTGTGAGAGTTCCTTATCTTTTATCTTTTGTGTTGTGAGAATTATGTATCACCTACGTTTCGGATACTTTTCAGCAACGTCAGACGATCTGTCACCAAGTTTCCTATCGAGCGTAGTCTGGTACCTTGGTATTTAGTTACGTTTGGAATCAATTAGTATTTAATCAATCTCTTGCACAAAAAGTTAATCGAAATTGTGTGCTTCTTAATTTGAATAAAAACTAATTACGATTGTTGTCTGGGCTGTCTGAAAGTAAACAGTTCGGTATTATGCCCGTTGGATTGGAAGTCTAATTTTTCTATTTGGATAATATCCGTTAGACAAGAACAACATTTATAAACAATCCATAAAAAAAAGTAGAAGCGAGGAGTGGGGACACAAATCGATCGTCCTGTTTTTAAGGCTACGTTACTACGTTTAATCTACGTGTTGCCAAGAACACAAGTGAGGTCCCTATAGTGGCGCGATGTAAGGAACACATTTGTGCCGCGCGCCAGTCAGTATACCTCCACGTTCATTTTTTCCATTGAATAGCCTTGTTTTATTTTGGAAATAAAGGAATGACAGCCAATGTTGACCCAGAAAAGCATTTCAGAAAAGCCAACTTTTAAATAAGATGCCAGAGATGCCAACCACTCATCATCATGGCCACGTCTGTCGGATGCCTATTCAAATAATATAAGAGAATATTTTAACACGATAAGTCGGTTCACCTAGCGGTATCCGATACCTATAAAGAGTGTTTTGAGGACGAGTGTAGGCATTTTGAAGATGGATAGGGTCGGTCCATACGATCATTTTATGGTATGGGAACTATGAGATTTTAATAATTTTCATCAACACATTCTTATTAAATTAATATTTTTTTTGTTTTTTTTTCTTTTTACTACAATTTGATTGTTTTTGCTATCGGAATCGTTATAAGACTTTAAATTTATCGTGTGCTATGTGTTTAGATAGAAAAAAAATATTTAATATGATACTGTGTTTATTTTTTAGCTTGATAACCCAAAAAGTATTTAAAAAAAACTATTATTATTATTATTATTATAATTATGCCCAGTCCAGAGACCCCTTCATTTGTAGCTGCATAAAATAGACTCGGAGTTTGCCGCACTTGCGTACGCGATGACGTGCGTGCGCTCCGGGAGTCGGGACTGAAGCGGGCACGGCGCAGTGGCGTGACGCCAGCGTGACGTCACACGTGCGTACGGGACGAAGGAACAGACTATTTAGGGATGGACAGGGATACGTTTTTTGCCACTCCGGCGTGGATACCACCGCCCTACTGATTTGTTCCGAGGAAGCTTTGCTTTATTTCAGAAATAAGGGTAGGATCATCACCATCAGCCTTTGCCCTCTATCCGTCTACTGGTCAACATAGGCTTCCCTCAACGAACGCCAAGACGACAAGGGTAGGATAGCCATTAGCCAATATAATGCCCTAAAAGGGGTCACCTACCGCATGGTTGAATGTTTTAGCGCTGAACTCGTTTATTTTACTTGACTGAATTGAAGTAAGCTATATGCGATATCGCAAAGGATTCTTTTATATGCGAAAGTATGAGAAATTAGCATTACCATGCCAGTGTTAGATAGGTGCTATAGTCCTATATCCTACGGTTTGCATAGGATTTAGCCCATATTACATCATGGGCTTCGAGTTCGTCTTTGATGCGCCAGGCTTGCAGAAGATGGTATCAGGACCAATTATACCGTCCGTAATGTCATACCATCGTAAACGTATTTTTTACAACTTACGTACACAATATATCAATTATTTTCTAGATATAATGAAATGTTAACTTCCGTTTTGTACTGTGGAAGCGTCATCTCGCATACCGGGGTCCAAACTATTCATGAATCGAAATTTTTACGAATGCGTGTTATTTGTCATTTATACTTGGGCTCCATTAGCGTGACGTCACGACTGACGTCATCGGCGGCAGGGGGTCGGGGGCGGGGATTCATTTCACTGAAATAGCTTTTCAGACTACGGAGTTAAAACATGAATAGAATAAATTGTTATTTATATTTAGTTCAGCGTCTAATAACTAGCTCCTAGAAGTGAATTTTATGTGATGGGTAATGCTCTTGTTTTATCTGTGGTTAATATTTGGTTTTGTATTATCTATGGTAATAAAGTCGGTTGAATTTAAGAACATCACTGCGTAGAGCAAGATCAACATAAACGAATACGTATCTTGTCTCTTTAGACTAAGGCTCCTTTTTGGTCACCATAAGCACATAGAGACAAATTTAAAATAAGAATTTCTCTCAAATTTCGTGATAAATATGGATCTTACAAAGTATCTATGATCAAAAAGCATATTCAACTATCAAAATGCCAAAACAAATCTAGTGTCGGCGGAATACCTATCTTTTCTTGTCATTTCAACCGATCGCGGTTATTATGTATGATAGATGCACAATACACATTATAATATGCTCTATCTCATGTCAAGTTCGTTGAAGATCACCGCTCGCGGGCCTCTCAATGAGAACCGGAACCAAAACGTAGCTGAGTCTGGCAACCTGCCAGGGATTTAGCGGCGTAGTAGCGTCGCTTGTTTGTTTATGGTATTTTTCGCAAAACCGAGTTTTGGAATTAATTTAGTACTGTAGGTATTAGGTACGCTACATCACACTGAAGAAATTTTATAACATGTCCATTATTTAACTTTATGTTGGTTGGATAGGCCAACTGGCAGCCGTGCCGCCTGATGGCAAGTGATCGACGTCGCCCATAACCATAAATAAGTTTACTTGGATCTAGGCCTGATAGTGTTGCCTATCCTGAGATCTAAGATGTTTATTCTCGGTATCAGTAATTATACCCACCTGTATTGCGCTCCGAAATACGGCAAAGGTGTTTCCCGGTAGAAACAAGCAAAATGATGATACCCATGCAGCCGCGAGCGTGCGTACACAGCGTGTCCTACTCTCCGGTAAAATCGTTTGACTACGATATTCGATCATTTCAAAATTATAACAAATCTTTACATACATTGTTACGATATTTCTCTCATGAGATTAATTTTTCATAATTAAACTGTAAACTACAAATAAGTCTAACAACAATTTATACTAATTTGTTTCGTAACGAGCCCTAATCGATGTTTTAAACCGACCGGCCGAGCGAAACGAGCTGCCGAAAATAATTATCAACGTATCCGAATAGCATGGTCAAGATAGTAACGTTTATTATATACAGTACGCCATCACAGTTAAACCTTGGCTGATGTTATTCATGAAATGATATAAACAAATCCGTTTATGTTTTGTAATAATCAAGAAATTACACTCACAATTACTCTGTACACAGTTTTTAGGTTTCATACCTAGAGGGTGATAAAGATAGTTCAACTCAACTTGAACGTGGGCGTGCGTTTGTGATTAATTATGACAAACGGACGAAACAGCTGCGTCATAGCGTCACTGCTTCTAATGCCACTAGTCGTTCTTATACTATCCTAGACACAGATTAATCATAGTATTTAAACTACGTAAAATGAGTAATAATAAAAATAATGTATTGTAATCTTATGTTTCTTTAATCGTATTTTTACGCGAATTTTACTCACTATAAAGAAACAACTTTTACGACTAAGACTGACAGTTCTCCCGTGACTCCTTTGCTGTGAAGTACCCGAAACATCGGGCATGTAAAAATCATAATAAACCGCGACGAAAGCCATAAAAGTTGTTTCATTATAACCCCTCTGTTTTTTCTTTAACGCCGGGAAATGCACTGACGCATCGGACGCGGGGGAGTGACTCTTCCCAAGCGGGTATGTGGGACTCGCTGCGCTCGATATCTGGTAAATGGACGCAGCTCTATCCACTAAAACTCGGTGAGTGCCACCAATGCCGCCTTTAGTGAGGCGCCCAGGATCTACTAGCACAGGGCACCTCGACGGCCAGTCAGTCCCCTCAGGGGACCGACTCCACCTCCACAGACGGGTTGCCCCGCACCACAGAACAACCCCTCCTACCGTCAGGACAGTACAATGAGGCGAGGTTCCTATCCTCGCCCCTTGCCCCCTGCTCTTTTGCCCCCTCTTCTTATAAGAAGGGTACAAGGAGCCCTCTTGGCTTAATTAGCTTCGCCCAAGGTGTTGGGCTCATCCTAGGCTACTGAGCCCCACCGCCACCACAAGGCTTGAACCATGCTGGGGATTATAACCCCTCTTATGATTATGATTGCTATTACAGTACTTCTAAGGTCAGGAATGTCAAAATATTAAAAACAGCGTTTCATTCTAAAAATATACTTCACAATCAACGAATTTGTAATTTACCCTGTGCGGAACCCTTGTGTGCGACTCCCTCTCACGCATGGCCTCGTGTGCTGGCTATATTCCTGCCCCAGGCTTCGACCTTGGCCCCGACACTCGACACCATTCCCCGGTGCACGAATATGTCGGTCAACTATTTATTCATAACATCATGACGAACAACGTGTTTCATTTCTGAAAATATTACTTATACACTGGTAATAAACCTGGTTTTCTTTACCTTCACCCAGTCCCATGTCTAAGAAATTCGTAAAGTTCCCAAGAAATATTTGACCTCGATACAGAGTTCTATATTAAACAAAAATGGATTTAGACTTGCGATCCACCGCGTTTAAAGTTACCACTAATGTAAAATCAGGCTCCAGCCTTCACCGAGTGGTTTAAGTTAAGCGAAGGCACTCCCAGATGCCAGCCCCACGTAGGACCAGGATCTACCCAAAGATCATGGTTATATCCATAAAGAACTTCTCTTTTTTTTTCGAAATGGCCTATGCTGTTGGTCTAAAGACCTTTACGATTAATCGGTATAGTAGCTGAGCGGATGGCTCAACTAAAAAGGTTTAGGGTGGGAGTCTCCCCCGCCAGCCGTGTGGTCATCAACCGCATGGTCTTCAGGCATCGGATCAGAAGAATTTCTCTGCGATAAAGAAATTGCTTTACATAGATAAATGTCTGATATTATTATCATTAAAGAGTGGGTAATAATTGTAGATAATAGTAATTTTCAACAATATATTTAGGGCTGTTTACACATATAAAAGACAGTTAATCCTAAATTATATAATATTTAACCGAAGTATATGAGAAGAGACGATTGTCTAATTCCTCGCTCTGTCTTCGAGATGCGAGGATCCGAGCCTGGTCGGTGCACCGCTAAATGTTTTTTTTTTTTTTAATTTCGTGAGCTTCTAAGCGCAATGATACCTGCGGTTAAAATAATACATTTTTTTATTTTTTAAAAAGGAGCAATTTATCATGGCCGAATTGAAGTAAGTTAAAACGTTGCGGTAATATTTCTTCTACAAAATTAACAATACGAACAACGCTTACCTTGCCTTGTAATATACAATTTATAAACGAAAAGAGGATAAATATTATATTTAACAATCAAATAAACAGCATCACATCCGAAGGCTGCAGCCATTATCTTTAGACTGTAACACGCTAACGTCGTCTGTGATAAGAGATATTAAAACAGTATATAAAAACATTTCCTCTTAACAATTGTCGAGGTAAACGAAACACGCTTAATGACACGAAAACAGAGTTAATGCCGCGATAAAGGTCAGCCGTCGAATCAAATACGCAGAGTAATTAAGGAATGGAATCACTCAACGTGCCTGAAATGATTTAGAAGTTTTATATGATGATGACGTTAACTTAAATTTTTGTACCGTGGAGGAAATCAAAGATACTTGCATGCCTGGATTACAAGTCTTTGACAATTGTGAAGTTAACCTGTATTAGAATAGCGCGTAGTTAAACTCTGTCTGACTGAAAATGTATATAAATTAATAAATTAATTAAATATTAACATAATAATATGATATCTTTCAATTGTACTTAAGACTAGTTAGACAATGCTTAAACTCGCATTTATTAAATAAGCGTCCACCAAAGACTATAATGCGATGCAGACTAGAAAACTTGTAACCGGATAATTTGTCTTTATCCAAAGATCAAACATGGAAAAAATGTATGTAAAATAGTCATTTCCTGTAATTTAGCGTGCATTTGTGAGGTTTCATAATTAAATATGACTAATAATTACGTTATGAGTAATAGCAAGACGTTCGCTTTGTTTACTTGTAACGTAGATTGTAAAGTATATTATATACATATTATGATGTAATATCATGCTTTGGGAGTTCTAATATTTTAGCATGGAAAATCATGGAGTTGCCTTCAAACATAGTTAGCGACAGTGAAATAGAAGTATAAATTTGATTTTGTGATACGTAGGTAGGTAATAGGTATGTCTTTGATATGATAGGCACACTTTGTCGAAGGGTTACCGCGTCGATCTGATTTACTAAGCGCTGCAAGTGCTAATATACTTATCTAGCATATGCTGCGTAGTGCTGTATCAAAATATTTCTTTAAGGTTTTAATACACCCACTAAAGATCTAGCAACTGATGATCAATGCGACGATTGACGACAGAGTCTACCAGTAGATACGACTGGAGAAATTCAATGTACTGTCCAAATAATCATCACTAACATATTCGCCCGTCTTGTACAGATACGAGAGGCTGCTGCAGCGCGCGCGCTCGGAGGACCTCAGCGAGGTGTCGGGCATCGGCTGCCTGTACCAGAGCGGCGTGGACCGCCTAGGCCGGCCCGTCGTCGTGTTCATCGGCAAGTGGTTCCCCATCTCAGACATCGACCTCGACAAGGTAAAATAAAATTAAAATAAATAAATAAAAATCTTTATTTCGTAAAAAGGGGGTAAGTATATAAACATCAGATAACAGGAGCCTCCTTTTAAGCATTGTTATAGTGCCTGTGGTAGGAGAAGGTACGATATGGATATATTATTATATTATGCTTTGAACAGTGACAACCACAGATAACTACCACGTCTAAAAGCTGATGCACACTAGAGAGCATTGCAGAGCGCGTAACCGCATCGCCGTATTTTTGCTTGTGGTTGGTTACCTACATGGTTACCCTCAAGAAGGCTGACCTTATGAGCACTAAGGCTTACACAATAGTCGCCGACCTTTCATATATGACTCTTTGGATATACATATTAATAAATTGTCACGCAAACCGAACTTGAGAGATATAATAGCTAACGTGGAAGACGCAGGCGTCTCTCTCAGTGACTTTAGTACACTGAAAAAGCTTGGGCACATGTCTTTACATCGAGTGTAGTCTATTGATCTTAACTGTGTTCTGGAAGAAGCGTAGGAGAGAAACTGTTGTCGCTGATTGTGAATTCTGACATCTTTTTTGAGAATTAGTACGCGTGGAAGATTTGTAATTGGCTTGGCAAAATATGTTTTAGTCTCCAGCAATAGAGATCAGATTAAATATATGCCTGTAAGGTTTTCACTTATAAATATTACATTACATATTAAGTTTCTTATATTTCCATAAGTATTATGATACTATGTAAATTACACACAGAATTATAATATAATAATAATAATAATAATAATAATAATAATAACCATTTATTTTCAGGCTGCATAGGCCCATAGATAAATACCATAACCTAATAATATATATTATAATAACATTTAGTGTTAGTAAATAAAACTTAAAAGTATGTTAGTATCACTTCACTTGCACTTAAGTCTTGGTGCGTTCTGGTGGAACTTGTCCGCGGAAGCGGCGGAACACCACGCCCTGTGGCCAGAAGTCCTCCTGCATGACGAGGTGCAGAAAACTAGTCGGCATTCGCACCACGAACGCCTTGAAATTGACGTTGCGGCGCGACTCGAGCAGCTGCACTCTCACTGTGTATTTGGTCCTCTGACGCACGTACTCCACGATGTCTTTCGCCTCAGTGGTGTAGTGTAGGCGGGAGATATACACCGGGGTGTTCGGAGCTGCAGCACGTATAAAGTTGGACTCCAGGGGAGCCGTGCCGCAGCGATTCCTGCTAGTCTTCTGACGGTGCTTCCTCCTTTGCACCGTCACAAAACCATCATCATCAGCCCGCTTCGATGCCTTCTCTGGCAAGGGCTTCGTAGATTGAGTACCGCTCCCGGCGGTGCTGCTGGCAAGATTCACATTTCTTGCAGACTTCGGCAGCGAGTTAGCTGGCCGTGAATTTCGTGCAGTAAGAGGAGGAGCTGCTGGGGCGGGAGAGGGGTCGCGGGGCGTGCACAGTGCACGCTCAGCAGACTCAACGTTCGGTAACGGCGAGGACAAAAGCGCTGACGCGAAGCTGACGCCCGATAAATTGAGGCATGCTCCACGACGCGTGTTTACGTTCGATGCATTAGGTGGTGACCCAGTTACTACTACCGATTTACGCAATTCTGTGAGTTCATTGCGCAACTCAGCGACAGTATTCTGGGATGCATCTAGCCTCTTTTGCACATCCACTAGGCTAGCCTTCAGGAAGACAATGTCCTTCAGCAGGCTCGTGACGTCGACATGGTCGAAGGTGACAGGAGGGAGTTTTCCCAGGTCCTTTGCCACAAACGTGGGCACGTCGTCGGGATCGGTCTCTTTCAGCAGCGTGATGATGTCTTGCAAGCTCTTCTTTGTCCCGTCACGCCGGCGGGACACCATCTGGTCACTCTTATTTAGTGACCTGTACAGCAGCAGCTTAGCAGCGGCGATATCGTCCTCGCTGAAGTTAGTGGAGCAGATCTGAACAGCAGACAGCTCGTCCATCACGTCCAGCTTCTGCTGGAGGAACGCCAGCAATTCGTTCGCCACAAGTTGTTGACTCATGGCGAAATATAATTACGAGCGACGGCTTGCGCCGCGCTACACGTTTACTTTACAAAAGTAATTATAATTGTCAGCAATACGTCCGCATCGGAAGGCGGCCGAACGAGACTGATAATATTGCAGTTACGATACCCTTTTAATGCAGCACTTAGCCTGAAGATTTATATTGCATACGTTATTATATCAATAATGTTCTCTGCTTCTGATCGGGAACTAGCTTTAAACTCAAATTTGTCTGCGTTTAATAGAAACTAGTTTAAACTCAAAAGTGTATGTGATGTAAATGTAATCTTTGGTGAAATAAAGATTAAAATAGATAAGCATTAAATATTTAATTCGTCGCCTCTCGCAACTTTTAATGGATGTATCTTAATAGGTACTTAATTAGAGAGTTTAGCGCGACTTAATTAATTAACAAAAGACAATGAAAGCTTCGTAGTTCTTGTATAAACTCCGGTTCGCGAGTTGTGCTGATCGTCAGCCGGTCGGTTGCAGGCGCTGCTGTACCTGATCAAGTTGCTGGACCCGATCGTGGGCGACGACTACGTGATCGCCTACTTCCACACGCTCGCCTCATCCAACAACCACCCGCCATTCTCGTGGCTCAAGGAGGTTTACACCGTACTGCCTTACAAGTAAGTATCAATTAACTACACGTCGCAGATCTTTGACTTATGGTCCTGGAGCCAGGTGAAAATTTGTGTAATTATTTCCTCCCGAGAGATTCGTGAGACGTATCAGAGAATTGTATTATAAAGCCTCGTGAACGTCAGTTGGCGCTCAGTGGAGGGAGGGAGGTATGAGCGGTAGGAGCCTCCCACGCATGAAGAAAAAAAAATATATTCACTCATTTCCTCTCAGCTAAAAATTTGTTAAATTGTAATTAACCCAATATCTCAACGAAAAAAAAGTAATCAGCTGGTTATGACATGGTACATTGTACGTCAGCTGGTGACTCGAACAAGATTTTTTTTTTCACTTTCAGTGAAATTTCTTTAATTATTTAAATGCATCGGGTGACTAGGTTTCCCTCGACTTACTGCTAGCTGATTTTTTTATTTATCACAGCAGTATATTAATAATCAGCTTACAAATTTTCATCTGTGAGGATAGAAGTGACGGCTGAAGTAGTGTCATTACTGGCAGAGACATAGCATTTTAGATCTCAGCATAAGGACAATTTTTATCAATATTCTAACTATCATGAGTCATAAATATTAAAATGTAGTAACTTTTTACAACCTGGCAACTTTTTGTGAAAGAATTCCAACAGGAAAATCATGTAGTCTATGTATTGATGGATCAAATGTGATTATTAGAATACTTTTTTTTATTACTATTACTGTTGTAAAATAATGTTGAATGGATGAAATAAAAGATTTAGATGTTTACTCGAAGGAAATATATTGACGTATATATAAATAAGACATTGTTCTATATATTTAAAATATTAAGAACATATCATACTTCATACGTAATATTTTATATCCCCGATCATTATAATATTATGTGACTGTAATAAATAAGATACAATTCTAATAACATACAGTATGATTTAATGAGGCCGGTGATTGCGTACGTGGCGATATGACATCACCGTCGAGACATGCATTTGCTGTCAGTTGTTGAAACAAAAATAGCTTCTAGAAAAAATTGCAACAAAAAAATCTTCCTTTAAAATTTTCCATGTGTTGTTATTATTTTTTGTCTTATGTTATGAATAAAGTGTTAGTGTTTATGTAAATGCGTTATATTTTGTATTAATGTAGTTTTTACATAGGTAAATACTATATATTATACTATACATACGTATGCTAGTTGCGTTTACATTTTTTTAATTTAAGAATGTCGTAATTTATATACAATTTTTTAATTTCAGATATAAGAAGAATCTGAAAGCGTTTTACATCGTACACCCAACGTTCTGGACTAAAGTGAGTGCACCTTTATAAATATTTCATTCTAAGTACTTGAAACTATATGCATAACGGAAAGAATCTAAGACTAACAAAGTATACTGAGCAGCTGAAATATGAAGCCGATTTTTCATACGCGTATATACCACCATACGGCTTTTACCATAGACAGATTTACTGGCACTAAACTGACCTAGGCAGAACCCATTGAGCTAAATTCCCATCCCCGTGGAAGTTAAGATACATTTACAACATACAGACAGACCACTGTACCACTGCTTATTAGTTAGCTAACTCAATCACGTACTTATATAAAATACTAACATTATAATATATGCTGTTGCCTGCAGCTTCGCCTGCGTTAACTAAGATTTACAACGGGATCTTAGTACGCAAAATAAGTAACTTTTCTGGTTGATTTTTTACACCTTGTGTCCTAAAAACCCCAGTTCCATAAGAGGAACCCTATTTTTTGCCAGAATAAAATTTGACCTATGTTACTCGTGATAATGTAGCTTTCAAACGGTGAAAGTATTTTTGAAATCGGTCCAGTACTTTTTGAGCCTATTCATTACAACCAAACAAACAAAGGTTTCCTCTTTATAATATTGTATGTGTGTAGAAAACATAGTACCAAGAAATAGTAAAATTGATAAAGTTAAAGAGAAGGTCGAAAAGATTAAATTCAATCAAATAAAAACCATAAACTAAAGAGCACAGTCGCTGTGATAATAAACAATGAATAAAATATAATGTGACGTCAAAGTGGACCTTCGTGTTGGGTAATTGCACGATGCAATAATAAGTATTTTTATTATTTTCGCGGTGTTCATAAGATTTTAGTCACTTTCGGCAAGGATTCATAGCGACTGCTGAGAAAAAAATAAAACTAAAATAAAGATACTTTATTTAAATTAACATATTTGTGTCTGGGCGTAATTTATATATAATACGTATGTATATAGAAATATATAAGTACGTACTACGTATCAGTAGTCTGGTTGCCATAATACAGACTCTGTCTACTATGGTGGAGGTGTGTGAATCGTCTCAACATTATTATATTATTTATCATAATATTTCCTATGAGATACGGAGATTAGTTGTTGTTATTAGGTCACGAATAAAATGGCCTTTGAGCCAATAAGATCTAATAGCGGACGTTTGGACAGAAATAATTCACATTGAACTGTTGATAAGAGATGACACGTCAAGTACTGGCTAAGGGTTGATTTGAATATCGGGTGTAAACGTTGAATATATCGAAGCGATTAAACACTCCTAAAAAATTCTCTAGAATTTGTTTTTCTGACGTGACAACGTCTAATAACTCGGTACTACGGGCTGCATGCACAAAAAGGATGACGTCATTGTCGCGTTCCGCAAGCGAGAGCGCGGCACGAATGAGAGAGAGGCATTATCGGCTCGAGCAATCGGCTTAGTTCAGTTCGTGCTGCATGTAATATTTGACGTTGTCACGTCAAACTAGCGTTCGTAAGCCGGTTTTAAAGACAACCATTTTTTTTTATGTTAGTAGAAAGAGTTACCTGACATCTATCTATAAGTACCTACCGGGCAACTTTATCTTATATAGTCCTGACTAGGGTTGCCAGGTCGCCAAACCTAATAGCCGGACAGAGCAGCCAGTTTGGCCGGACATTTGGGTAGAAAGACTGGACACCCTACATTATTGAGGATTTTGTCTCAGTATTAATAGGTACGACAAAAAAATGTATGTTAAATCAAAATGTAATAAGCCTTAAAAACCAGACAAGCCAGACACTGTTTATTTTGGCCGGACACGCGATCAAAAAGCCTACCTATGTCCAGCTTTATCCGGATGCCTAGCAACCCTAGTTCTGACCTTTCCGTTCCTGGTAATATAAGTGGCTGTGTCCCTTGCAGATGATGACGTGGTGGTTCACGACGTTCATGGCGCCGGCGATCAAGGCCAAGGTGCACACGCTGCCCGGCGTGGAGTTCCTGTACGCCGCCATGCCGCGCGACCAGCTCGAGGTGCCCGCCTTCGTCACCGAGTACGACATGACGGTACGCGCCCGCCCCACCTGCCCCCCTAGACGAGTGGCACAAACGCTAAACAAAAAATAAAAGAAGAAGAAGACATGTAATTTGACAGCTAGTGTCATTCCCATACAATAAGGATTCTATTCTATTCGCTTAACGTTTGTGCCACTAGTCTAGGGGGGCTGATCCGCCACACGGCTCTCTCTTTTAAACAGTACTACATATTTACTTGATTTATATGACAATTTTTTTATTGACTGGTCTAGTGGTTAGCGATCCTAACTGCTAAACCAGAAGGTCGTGAGTTCAATTCCCACCCAGGACTAATGTTTGTGTGATGAGCATGATCATTTGTTGTGTCTGGGCGTAATTTATCTATAATATGTATATATTTAGAAATATATAAGTAGCGTATCAGTTGTCTGGTTACCATAAGAACATGTACAACATACGTATGTTAATATCGTAATTTTTTATTTGTTAGTTTTAATTTTCGTTTTTTAAATTTGTAAGTGTAATGTGGGATTGTGAATGAAAATGTATCAGTTTATGTAAAATGTAAATGACATGAGGGACTGCAATCGCGTATTAGGTGCTGCTGATCGGTGTCTCGGTGTGAATCGGTGATGAGTGAGCTAAACTATAGCGAGCAACAAATGACGATGATCCAGTGGGTATCGACTCGGCCTCTTTAGCTAGAGGGTCCGGGGTCAATTATCACTCCCCAGTGGTGCCTGATATCGATATGGTATTATTTATTTATAAGTACACCCTAAACACCAGACCATCGCTCGCTCACCGGTGAAGGATAACACCGTGAGTAAACCTGCATGCCTGATGAGTTGGAAAGTCTTTGAAGGTGTGTGAACCTACCGCCTGCCTGTTCGCCTATCTGCATTAAGGCGCATTGGTAAATTATGCCACAAACGATCCTCGCTTGATTTCGAGGTGGATACATGTGCCCGGCAGTGGGACATATCCCAATAGAAACTATCTAACGTAATTACGTAAAAAACCAAAATTTTTGTGTCTGTTCTCTGTAACTCTATCTTTACTTAATATTATGTTTCGTTACAGATAAACGGTCTACATTATTTCCAACCCGACACGAACTGCACGTAAGCGTCCTGTTGATAATTGTTAGTTCTGGTCACGACGCGTCCACGACACGACCACGACACGACACGGCGACGAGCTATATTATCCATTCCACGTACAATGTTCGGGTGTCGAGTCGAGCGTGCTCAACGCCGGTGGCCAAAGTTAGTCGTTACGTCTAGTGAATTCTCTATATCATAATATTATGTATTAATTATGTAACATAATAATATACAACTTAATCTACAACTATTCAAAAGTTACACAATAGCATAATATAAAAACGTACTTAATAAAAAATCAACGTTATATTTACAGCTACTGGAATTGAAAAGAATTATTATACATATTATATTTTATCAGTTGTTGATTTGACTAACGCGTTGTTTAAAAGATATAGAAAATTCACTATAAGAATATTGTTGAAATTATTGTTCGTAATGTAGATTAAACGGTGCATTTTTTATATTTTATAAGTGATAAGGAGATTCGAGAGCCTGTATTCCCTTGCTGCGCTATATTATCTGTTTAAACAGTTTTGTACCTGTGTAAATACTACTTAATGTGGTCTATTGCGAGCTATATGCTAAAATACTAAAAAGCCAAGCAATGTGTATGAACTTATTGATTATTATTATAATGTATGAATTTTTGACTTAAAGGCGTCCAACGTCTTCTAGATATGAGATTACCAGAAAAATTGAGTTCACATATTGTTTTCTTATGTTTACGCGAATTTCACTCATTATAATGAAACAACTTTTACGGATTTTATCGCGGTTTATTTAGTTTTTTACAAGCCCGACGTTTCGGATACTTTACAGCAACCATGGTCACGGGAGGACTGAGGTGTCAGATGTCCTTCTGTTACAAAAGTTATTCGAAACTACCCTATGATACAACAATATCGAAGTAGAAGAAGGGTAGTTTCGAATAACTTTTGTAACAGAAGGACATCTGACACCTCAGTCCTCCCGTGACCATGGTTGCTGTAAAGTGTCCGAAACGTCGGGCTTGTAAAAAAACTAAATAAACCGCGATAAAATCCGTAAAAGTTGTTTCATTATAAAAAATTGAGTTCAGTGAATATCGAATCCATTTTACATTCATCAAAAATGTTTTTATTTGTTGTTACTGCATTGTCTTATTTTAATGAAAAAAAAATGTTAAAAGAATTGGAGTAGGTAATTCAAGCAGAATTGGAATTCTATTAACCATAAAAAAATCATAATTAATCCTCGCAAACATATTTTTTAATGATTTTGATCTTTTTAATCTCGCAATTGACTGCTCCTTTGTCTCTAGCCCTCCTGTAAATTGGCTTTTGTTATCGGTTTAATTCTGTGACGGAGTACGTTTGTACTAGTATGGCGTCTGATAACCCAGCTTTAATTATATTTAGTGTAACTTGTAGGCCTAACCCGTTCGATTCACTCGTGTATCTGACACAGGGTATTATTGAGGCATTATTTCGTGGTACTCCATTTTAAGTGTTTTAAGTTTTTTTTTAAATATTTATCTCCTTCATATCTTATTGTGTACTTAAACATTTTAAACAATTCTAAGGGCCTGTTTCACAATCTCCCTTTAAGTTCCCTATAGGCTATTGGCAACATATTTGACAGATGTTTGACAGATACTCCATACTCTATCTGTCAAACATCTGTCAAATATGTTGCCAATAGCCTATAGGGAACTTAAAGGGAGATTGTGAAACAGGCCCTAAACACATTTGTGTTAAATTAAAGATGTGTAATTTGTCCAAGGAAATAGGCATTAGGAAAAAACGTGTTATGCAGTTGAGGGAAGATAAGATTAACCTAATAAATTATAAATATGAATATTGGAGATACTAAATTTAATAAAACCGTTATTTTGCTTTCGTGTAACGAAAATATAAGCGAGCCTCAGAATGAGTGTATTAGGTACTTACATATTTAATTAGTTTTTAATTTAATTAGGTAAGTATGTTTTATTTTTGTAAGTTTGTATGTTTTGGTTAATATAAGGGAGTACTCCCAAAATCCTTTCATATACATACACAAATTATATTCTAAAAACTAAGTTCTCTACTTATTTTTTTATACTTTACAAAAAGTGCGAAAAACTAACCATATTTGTGTCTACTTAGGTCAGTAAATGTAAGATTTATTTGAACAGTTGTCTTACAATTGGCTAGTTTCGCAAATTCGCAATACAATAAGATTTATAAAAATGAAATTATGTTTAGGATTTTTGTTATTGTAATATTAACAAAAAATTACTTTAAATATTATGTATTATGTTATTCTCTACCTACTTAATATATTTTGAAATTAAGTTAATATGAGGCACTATTCTTGAAATATTATAAAGTGTGGATTTCTATTTATTTATTTATATCGGCCGGTTTATACCTATCTTCGTAAAACAAATGCCAACTTATGTAACCACTGCCAAGTTATTTCTGATGACTGGTTGAAATTTGAAATCCACTAAAATCTTCGCATATGTTCATTCTTTCGTGCACCGTTTTAGGAAAATAACCAACCAATTCATTACGAATATATTTATAGAAATGTAATTTATAAGAACCAGCATTAATTTTAATATATTTGGTTTTACAATTTGTGAAGCTAGACTCGAAAAAGTATTTGGATGTTTGCTATAATGTGAAGATATTTTTATAACATATCTAAATCCTAAATGTGCCACCATATTGCATATTAAAATATGTTTATAGAGCAAGTTTGTATATGTCTTAGATTAGTAGGTATTTAGCGGTTGAATAAGTATAAATGCAATGTTTTTGTACTTGATTAAATTTTGAATACATTTGTAAGTTTTCAATTTACATGAGTCGTTCTTATAATGTAAAATTTGTCGCATTTGCTAGTTACGATTGGAATTTTGATGTTTTGTATTACCATAGTTTTGTACATCGAGTTGAGTAAATAGAGTCAAAAGCATTTTATAATTTAAACGGAGCGAATTGTGATAGATACGAATGGCGAGCCTTACAAAATGAGAAACAAAGAGAGGCTCTATTTTAAATAAATGAGTTTTTGGATTTTGCCAATGTTTTTGGTATTTTTTTCTGTTGGAACCGGCTAAGACCAGATGCCATGCTGCCAAGTCTGTCGAAAGCTATATTTATTATGCGATCTTGAGAAATGTTAAGCACGGCTTCGCCTCTCCAGTCCCTCCAGTTTTTTTAAAACACACACTGCAGAAAACCTCCTCCGATTGAACAAATTACAAAGAAACTATTAATTAAGGAAAAATAAATAATTAATTAGCAAACCAACAAAAAAAAACCGTGCGCCGTTGCCCGCTCCTCCTATTAGGAAAAAAAAGGTTTAGAATGTTTTCTCCCTTCCTAATTTTCACTTTGTATTTCACGTACATTAGCTTGTAAAGTTGTCTTGCTCAATTTACTCAGCTCCATGTACCTCATTTATTTGTTATGTAGTTTGATGAAAGTTGTAATGTCTACCGACATGGCTTATTGTTGTTTTGATGTAAACAGCTTATGATATCTTTGGTCCTATCGGATTGATTGTTTGATGATTGATGATTTGTGACTATGATGTGAGTTGCACCGCGCCACAGCCTTAGATGTGTTAACTATTGTTGTTCTCTAGTATGCGTTTTAAATTCTAATGCTGTTGAGAAATGTAGCTGAGTCCACCAGAGTACTGAGCGTGCTGTAATTTAAGAGTTATTGTGATCAAAATGATTAAGTTTCATATTTTATTAAAGCATTAATATAAGCTGTGTAAATATAACAAACACAAATAAAATTATTAATTTACTAAATGATTTGTTTTTTTTTCTATTTTACACAAATAAGAACAGTACAAAAACCAGCTTCCATTTGAAGTAAAATTATTGAAGAAAGTAATTTCTCTTGATGTGATGAATCTTGAAAGTTCAACTATTAAAAGTACTAATGGTACATGGAAGGAAGAAAAAGAAAAACATATATTTGAATTTTGAGGCTATAGCTGACACTCAGATTTGTTAGCCACAGCTAATTTTGAAATTAAATAAAAATCTTCTGAACAATAATTGGTCATTATTTATATCTTATACCTTTAAACGAGTAATTCTTGTATATATATATATAGAATCGGGATCTCGGAAACGGCTCCAACGATTTTCATGAAATTTTGTATACATGTGTTAAAAACGGCGATAAATCGATCTAGCTAGGATAAATTTTTAGAAAACTTTTTTATCCGTGTTTTGAGACATCGATAAAATATGATTAGAACACGAACGTAAATTTCGCTGTTAAATAATATGTCATGGTAGCTTAGTGGTGAAATTAGGCAGTTAAGTCCGAACGAGCCTGGTTCGAATCTCCAGTCCGAATTTTTTTTTCCTTTTTTTTTAAGATCATTTTTTTGGAAGAAAAATTTTATCGTATTTTATCACTTAGGGTACCGAGCAAATGCTCGGTCAACCAGGTACTAGCTTTTAATACAAATAAATAGTCATATGCTTGTTTAAATCAGATTTCCCCAATATTCTGCTATGGCCTAGTAATTTTTTTTCTATACCATTCATCACTCATTCGTTTTTAGCCCCCTAAATATTAGGTAAAATAAAAATTACAAAAAGAATTAAACATAATATGTATGAATGTAATACAATCATTTTAATGAGGGGGCTATGGTCTGACTCAGTATAGTATAATTATATAGGTACATATATCCAGTATATACAATATATTATGCAGCCAGTTATAATATTATGCTTATTGTGATGGATATTGAACTTCAATATGACTAAAAAATGAAACAACAAAACTTAATTATATAGGACTTTGAATTAACATGGTTATTTTCATTATTTAAGCTATTTAAAACAGGATATTTACCATGTTTTTTAATATTCTTTCGCGAAGCTTGATATTTCAACATTGTCTATGAAAGTCATGTTCACGAGACGAGAGTTATTTATATTATCTAGTTCTTTAATAAAGTACCTATTTTTTGGATTTACCTGTACTCATTCTTACCTAGCGCAACTTATTAGGCTGCTGGCTGAAATTTTCATTTGAGGGAATAGTTCTGATATTCTATACTTGGCATTTGTCACTTTGCTGCTTAAATTTAAAATGCTGCAGATTATTTACTAATTGATGTATTTAAATGAAGCTACAATATAAATGGATGGTATTTAAGAAATAATACAATTATTAAATAACATAATTTAATTGGTTTGAAAGTCCTGTCTATAAATGCTTACTTAGACAAATGTAATCTGTTTAAACAATTAACTACAATATTTAATACTGGATATTTATTAGATGCAGACATCATAGTGACTTTGAACACCGTCAGTACATTAGATAGGAGATAGCCTCCTACAGCCCCAAGATAACAGGGTATTGGCCACTGCTGCCAGGGTTTATTCCAGTCTAGAGGAATCACGACTGCGCCCAGCCATGCTCCACCCACTGTCCATAAGGCATTGTTAATTAACATGGCGATTATAGTATCTCTAGCATAATTCTTTACTCCAAACAGTAGTTGCATGGAAGATTCAATACCTGCATGTGCAATCAATGGAAAAATTGTCAGCAGTGTCAAAAGGCCTGATAACATCAATGTTTCTTCGTGGTTTTCTAAGAAAGGCGCTCCAAATAATATTATGCCAATAAAGAAACAAAACATTACTCCCAACAGGTATACAAAAGATTTGATGATGTCGCCAGCTCGATTCTTACTGACTTTCCTCTTTGATGGTACCTCGTCGCTTCCAGTCAAATAAAATGATTTCAATAACTCAGCAATAAAAATAAGGACTAGAATATAAAAAGAAGAACCATTTCCAACAGTGTAAAGTAAATCCTTATAAGATATTAAAGTTACAATACTGGGCAGGTAAATACACGATAACAAACTAGAAATGGTCACTTTTCTTAGTTCAACTTGGTTATTTAAAGAAAACATGTTTCAACTATATGTAATGTTGTTGTATGTAATTATAGTTTTTTAATTCTTTCAATTATTACGTTAATGAACTATTATAAAAACTAAAAAGCAATTATACTTGGTAGAATAAACATATAAAATCGCTCAAATTTCGTTTGCAAAATATGACAATTGACAATTCACAAGTGGTTTTTTTGCTACTGTTGGAATCGGCTAAGACCAGAGGCCATACAGACATCGCCATATAGGCCATGTCTGTCGAAAAATACATTTATTTTTGGATTCTCGATTTTACTTTAATAATTTAATAGAGATTTTAAATTTTCTCTAAAGCCCATGTATAGAAAATTTAAATAAAAATGTAAAGACTAGACTTGTTCAATTTCTCAAAAAAAAAAAAAAAAACATTTTTCTTTAGTACTAACCGTATAATTATTATGTATTCCAAAATTTTCTATGATAATAGCGAAAAATAATTATTAGAAGTAAGAGTGTAATAAATTTAAATATTCATGAAAAAATAATATTATCTCTAAAAAATAACATGACAAATGAAGCAATTATTCAAATCAATTTAGATTTTTATTCAATAAACTATCTAAAAATATAATTTTAAACGATTTTTTGAATAAAGAGACATTTTTGGATTTTAAAGTGGCGCCATCTATATACAAAACAGTTTTTATAATGGACGGGAGTTTTATATTTTACATGTGGCAACAAAAGTCTGTTATGAAAATGTCAAAAACAAGGTAAATTGTACGTGGAGAGCGAACCTGAATCAGTTGAAGTTTATCAATAACGTTGGTGTTGGTGTGATCGATATGACGACACACACTTTATAAATGAAAGTTTACGAGTATTAAACAACCAGTTGAATATTAATCGCCCAGACGTTCGGCTACAGTGCGAGTCAACGTTGACGGTATATAAACTAACTATTGTGTACAAGTTTGTACAGTGTTTTTAAATTTCCTCCAAGTGTTCGTCATTGATTATATAAAATGCCCTGTCCTTTCGTGGGTTCAATGAATCAAGCTTTCGTCCGAAATTATGGAAGCGCTTTGATAAAGCAATATGGGAATTTTTGCCCAATGATTACCCGAGGGTTTCGTTCTCTTGGCGTCGATGAAACGAAATGTCCTTTCATCCAAAATAACCCAATTATTGCCGACGCGCCTGCGGAAATGACCGAGGATATTAAGGAAAGAGGACCAGCTTATAAATATGAAAACTTCTTCAACGATCAAATAAACGCCAAGAAGAAGGACTACTCCTACCGTGTATTCCGAAAAGTCTCTCGATTAGCCGCCGATGGCGCATACCCTCAGGCTTTGGAAGGCGCTGAAAATCGTCGTGTAACGGTTTGGTGTGCCAACGACTACCTTGGGGCATCGCGTCACCCAGTGGTCAAAGATGCTGCCATCTCCGCCATCAAGTCTTATGGAACGGGCGCTGGAGGAACCCGCAACATCGCTGGTAACTCTCAAATGACTGAAAAACTCGAATATGAATTAGCGAAGCTTCACAAGAAGCCTGCCGCTTTAATTTTTAGTTCGTGTTTTGTTGCAAATGATGCAACACTCTCCACTTTAGCTAAGATACTGCCTGGTTGCATCGTCTACTCTGACGCTGGCAACCATGCTTCGATGATACAGGGAATTAGAAATAGTAGAGCACCTAAGCACATATTTAGACACAATGATCCCAGCCACTTAAGGGAGCTTCTTTCTTCTTCCCCCAAAGGTGTACCAAAGCTAGTCGTTTTTGAGACTGTCCACTCAATGAGTGGAGCTATTTGCCCCCTTGAAGAGATGTGTAACATAGCACATGAACATGGTGCTTTGACATTTGTGGACGAGGTGCATGCCGTGGGATTGTACGGCAAACATGGGGCAGGAATTGGTGAGGAACGAGGGGTGGAGAACCACATTGATATTGTATCAGGAACACTGGGCAAAGCTTTTGGAAATGTTGGTGGATACATTGCTGGATCATCACTACTGATAGATACCATCAGATCCTTAGCACCTGGTTTTATCTTTACAACTGCATTGCCACCACCTGTTTTAGCAGGATCATTGGCTGCTATAAGGCTTTTAGCCAGCGAAGAAGGCAGAAGTTTGAGAGCTAAGCATCAAGCAATTGTTCGCTACTTGAAATTGTCATTACTAATAGCTGGACTACCCCAACTGCCCTCTGTAAGCCACATTGTTCCGGTACCAATCACAGGGGCAGACAAAGTGGCTCTTGTTGCTGAATCTCTTATGAAGAGAGGACATTATGTGCAAGCTATTAATTATCCCACCGTTGCTAGAGGAGAGGAGAGGCTCCGGTTTGCTCCTGGACCATATCACACCCCAGATATGATAGACAGTCTGATTACTGCCCTTATTGAATCATTCCACGAAAACAATATAAGTTTCAATGAATTCATGGTTAATGGAACCTGTAGAGAATGTAGCATGGAGTACAAGGTGGACGTGGGCTACGAGGAGCCACTCAAGTACCCTAAAGTGGCAGCGTAGTGCACACTAGACATGTTAATAGTTATATATTTGGGGCAAATAATGACAAAAATATTATGTTGATTAATTGTAAATTTTATTGAGTTGGTCTATTTATGGTTATGGCTTATTGTTAGGGGAAATTAAATCTGCAGACATATCATGTTGTATTATTTAATCCCAGTATTTTATAACACCATCCCAGCCAGCAGTTAACAACTTGCTCGGCTCGTGGGGATGCCAGAGAGACGTGATGCATACACCATCATGAGCCTTCCACTTCTTGTACAGTTTCGTAGTCTTCCAGTCCCAAATGTAACATTTACCGTCAGCGTCACCTGACACTAGATAACTGTAACAAAAAAGATATAAAATGTAGACATTTTTATATTGCAAAGATTGCTTTATATGCATATTTGATAAATTAAAAGGTCATTTATTATTTAATATTTTCTAAAATGACATAACAAATACAATATAAAACTATACAATAAACATCATCATCAGCAGATGCAGAGCAGAACAACGATTTTTTAATGAATTCCACACTAAATTATACAACGATGCTGAACGGACTAAAATTTAGACTTCAGACATCATCATCAGCCTATTGTCTACTAGAACAGTTTGTTTGTCCATGAGAAAAAAAATAGTTGTAAATTGATAATTTTTGACGTATTTTAAGTGTACAAGTTGCTACCCACGCAAAAAAAGATATGATTTCATTGATAGTGCTTCATATTAGTGTAACTCTTATAACAAACATACCGAATACCGAGTAGGCTCGTTCACACAATCTCAGTTATCACATGGCGTCAACGATACAACATATTATCTGCTATCTATAATATATCTAATTCACCAATCACCACCATCTGTTCTGATCGATGCTCCAGGCTCGAGTCTATCTTACTGTTGCTATGACAGTTGAGACTAAGTAATCATCTGGCATAAGTTCGAGGAAATACTGGCAGTGGAATTTTTACATCAAAGTGAAAAGTCTTTTTCATACAATACTAATTGCCGATCTATACCTCTATCTCTCTCTTATCTATAAAATTAAGTTTAAGTAAGATAGATCTCCGAGCAGGGGCCGGTCAGCGTTTAATGTGAGTGGCAAGGCTGAAGGCATCTGTCGTCTTGGCACTCATCAAGGGAGGCCTGGGTTCATCAGTGGACGGATAAAGGCTGATGATGATGAAAAAGTTAGTATAATTGGTAATCTTAAAGTCAAAGGCGGCTGATAAAAGTTTAGCTATGTAAGCGACTCCTCAGGCGAATCTGTGGGAGATGCCGTGTAAGGTCTCTGACGTCCTTCGTCAGGATATCGTCGATTGTGGATCATAAGCAGTTAGACATACGACACGACAACCCAGCTGATGCCCGTAGCTTCGCCCGCATTTACTATACTACAATGATAATGATGATTAATGATTATTTTATAGTGACTCGGTAAAAATGTAGCGTTATACTAATGAAAAAAGGCTCTAAATAGGGTGACAAAATTCACAAATATTATGTAGGTGTAGATATAAAGTTACTTTTGAATTGATATTATTAGTAAGAAAATACTATTATTGTATTTTAGATTAATATTAACTAAATGATATGTCATATTTGATGTTATGTTTGGTTATTTTCAGATTAAGTTTTTTAAATGTTTAGAATTTTTTTTTGTATTGTCTTATATCGCTTAATCTATATCGATCTTATAATTTTTTGTTAGTAGACAAAGCCACAAAAATTCTCTGAATTCATCTCTACACGAGAAACATCAAATCATTTAATGAACGTGATATTATTGGGAAAATATAAAATTAGAGTGTATAACAAAAACATGTTCGGTGTAAATGAGACAATGCATTAGGAAATACTACGAGAAGTGATAGAGAAATATATGTGTCAAGGGTAAAAAAATTACATCACCAATTTACGCGCATTGCCGTGTTAATTATGATAAGATTAGGCACTATAAAACTCCTTGACATTCACTGATTAGAGAATAAGGAAATAATTGGTATTGAATGTGTTAAAATATCAATTGCCAGAAAATTTCCTAATGCGTAGCGGGTAAGCTGCAGCGGAAACAATCACTTGTATTTATGTAAAGCGAAACTTGACATTACATGCGAAGCATATTCGCGCGCGGCGGTGGAGCTGTGCCCTTATCATATACGTACGTAGGCCCAGGACTGTCACGTACTCGTATATGGATAGGGAAAAAGAAGGCCAAAGGGCGTCGGTAGTTACAATAAGGCCCCGACTGCTCGGTTGCTTACTTGTGACTTCAGAATGAGTAAGGGACCATAAACCACACAAGTGACGTAGTAAACCTACGCATCTTAAGCGTTCCTTAATCAGGACATAAAATTATCGTCCTAAGCAGGTAAAACGTTAATTGAGTCTACCATCGGTGAATACACATGAAGCTAATAAAAGAATGTTAAAAAGTACGCTCCAACGACAGCACCCATTGACCAACAGATGTAGTAAGATGACCAAAGCACCCTCTGACCGAGTTTCGTAACACTTCGTGTCTTTATTGAAGATGGCGATTGCCGAGCTCCAGTTTATTCACCTTTATCGCTTTTAAATTACATTGTTTATTAAGGTACAATATAGTACCTGTACTTTATCATTTTTTTTGTAGGTCATTGTGTATTTCATTTACTTGACATTTCGGTGTCTCTTTTAAAATATAATAATAAAAAGTTAAAGTACACATTAAAGACAAGTGACGAAAATCTTAAGGGAACTGATGAAAATTTAGAGTGAAGCGTTATAATACTGAATTCACATTCTTCTCGTGTCCTTCGAGTTTCCATTTTAAATTATCCCTAAAAACTTTGAAAGTGATAAATTACAAGCAATAAGTTGAAAGCAATGAGATGTCTGGCCACACTTAACCCGAAATTAATTAGGAATAAATTTAGTTTCAGCGCTTGATTTTTTTTTATTTATTGAGCTACACCAAACGATCTATTAAATACGTTAGCTTATTCTTGTGGTTTTGCGCGTGAAAACATATATTTTTAAGTTAATTTATGGATCATTATGAGCGACGATGGTCCAGTATTGAGACAGGCAGTGGAGATGGCGGGCTCGGCATCTTAGTAGTAGTTACCGCAGTAGTACCGTGAAATTGAGATCTCTAAGTGCTCTCTAACCACGAAACCATCGCTCGCTAACCCCTCGTTAATGAGATTGAAGATCTTCGCCTAAAGCTTTGTCAAGTTCATCAACTCAGTGAACTATGGCCCAATGGTCTAACGACGAAACTATGGACATATATGGGTTGATACTTTTAGTTTATGGATAGGTGAAAACTCTGTCAGCGATTATTGGTATATAACTCCACAATAATTATAATATTTTGGTGGCAAGTTTTATAAACAGCAAGTCGTATGGCTAACGCAGAGATCGATATGTAAATATTTACGTTGCGCGGTAATGGCTATCGTTAGCAACTATTAAAGTATAGCATCGAATTATTTTGCACTGCACTAGAATCTAAATTTAAACGCATTGTATTGGAGCGGTCGAAGCGTTTGGAACCTTGGCAACAGAAATAGACCGCGTCCCTACTGCGGACTGCCTGAAGGGAATTAGTATTGCACGATCATTGGTAGGTACTCATGACTATATAGAGCGGGGTTTAGCTCGACGGCTAAAATGACAAAACAGAATCATCATAGGATCAGCCCGTTGTCCGTCTGTGTATCAATCCGATAGGAAACTTCCCTTTGACGTAGAAGAAGAAGCTAGATAGATGAAGCTAGAAAGCGCGAGATCTCACAGAAAACGTGAAATATTTTTTCAAAGCTTTAAATTATAAATTGTCATTTTACAAAGCGACGATGGTGTGTTGAAGTGAGAGGTTGTGGGTTCGATCCTAACCCCTGTAGTGCCTTGATATGTATTTCCACGCGCACCATGAACACGAGACAATCGCTCGCTTGCCGGTGAAGGAAAATATCGTGAGGAAACTGTGAGGAATCGATGAGATTCAAGTAAGTCTTTGAAGGTATGTGAAGTTCATCAGCCGGCATTGGGCCAGCGCATTGTTGAACTAAGGCCCGATACCCTCTTCGCCTCATTTGAGGATAAGTCCTGTGTCTGGCCGGTATCCTACAGATTATTTCACTTTTTAGTCGTAATTCGGCAAGTTAAAATCAATAAATATTTCGTAGTCATTAAGCTGTAATATTTAACTTTGTATAATATTGTTGTATTTTGATTCTGCGTTGTTTTGTTTGTGCAACATTTTTTAGTTGCTCTATTACATATTTGCATATTTTCTGTATTTAATAAACATTTTTTTCGATTATAAAATATACTTTACTCGGCAACTTTTGTTGACTGATATGTGGTTTTACGTAGTCCACATTAAACAGAATTTGTATTTATATTGTAATTTAACAACTTCTGAGAAACATTAAAACAAGAATCACATAGTGTCGTTAATAAAATAAAATAACTGTTAGAACGCAAAATACCTATTCCTATAAACAGATTTTGACGTGGCAACATCTAATAGTTCGATATTACGGGCCACATGCACGAAATACATGACGTCATGTAGCGTTCCGAAAGCGAGGGAGAGGCATAATCGGCTAAGTTCGGTTCGTGCTGCATGTTGTATTTGTATTGTAAACCGACTTTACAATCAGCCAATTTTTAAAATATATTTAGGGTATTATAATATTGATTCATTCTTTGTCATAACCAGTACAAAACAGACAAGTGACAGTACGACAAGAGCGCTGTGGGTTCCGTATAAAAAAAGGCTTGTAAGTATCAGTAACAACTCATTGACGTTTTTAATTTTTTTTTGTCATTAATTGTGTTGCGATTTGAGAGATACGGACTGAGTAAGGATAGTGATATTCTTTGAGCACCGTTTCTTTATTTAGAGTAATGAACCCCAAAAACAAAAGTGTCAGTCCATTCGTCACACCATAACTTGGCACTGTAAATGAAAAATACATGTTCGTCCACGTGACTCTGTTTACTGCACATTGACAGATATTATATAACTTCACGCGCATGTGTAGAGATAACATTGAGTTGTATCTATCGGGCCGTTATTATATTATTAATTTAATTACACAGCTGATTTATTATTTGCAACTTAATAATAACAATTAAATCTCTTGATGATAATATAATCGATATTTGCAATTGTTTATATAATTTGCGAGTGTAATATAAATTGCAAAAATATAAAATGACTTCTCAAGGAAGGCTGAAAAATTACTATACTTAGGTATACTATGGGCTGGAGTGCCGCGCCGAGGCCGTCGCCTTAGTGCAGCAGAGGGGTTCTACTCAAACTAAAAATTCTTCAATTACTACATGTAAAATAAGATATAAAGCAGAAGCTTTGTTTGTTTGAACGCGCTAATCTTAAAAACGGGTCTTAGTCAGGTTTGAACGATTATTTCAGTGTTAGCTCGCCATATGTGGGCTATCTATAATCTATGTATAATCTATAGCCTATTTTATATTACATATCGAGGAAGGCTATAGACTATATTATCCCACTAAGATGCCGTTGTAAATATTAGTTAACGCAAACGAAGTTGCGGGCAATAGCTAGTCAAACATAATTAGGGCCTAGTACAGACGAGCGCTCTTTAACCGAGCGTTTAAACATCAAAATGAATATCTGTGTATTTAATTTTTTAATAAGCGTTGCGTTGAAACCGGACGTTGCATTGGCGCGAATTGTGAATTGAAAATAAATTTAAACGCCGAACGTCGAAAAAGCACCGCATTTTAAAAACTCTTTATTGCGAAGTAGCACCTGGGTATCTTTTTGTGTCGCTTTTTTTAACGCTCTTTGAAACATCGTGCGAAAAGGGCCTAAAACTTATATGACCGTCGTAAAATATATCCTTCTAGCTATATTACTCAGCGAACGTAAAATAAACAATGTTAATGAATACGTAAGTGAACATTGAAAATAAACCATATCAACGTATATAACTACTATACGTATTTGCCGTAGATTCAGAAAAATGTACAATAAAAAAAAATCCACTGGGTTTGTTTTGCCGTATTCCTCAGTAAAATAGCTTTGTAACCCGTAGTAGAATAATTTTGACATTCAATAATTTTACTTTACGTTATTTTTACTTAAATTTACTCACCAATAAGCAACGGAAGGTCTATTTAAATTTTTAAACGTAAAAATAATAGAAGACCACATTTAAACGTATGAATTTCGTATTCGATATTTAACAAAATTATTAAAGTAGTCAGTTGTCCTGTGACCATAGTTGTTACAAAGAATCTGAAACGTCGAACATGTAAAAAACTAAATAAACAGCGATGAGTCAATGAGTGAAATTCGCGTAAACGTAAGAAAACAATAATTAAAGTATTATAATTCGTTACTAAGCCGTCAAGTACGTCGAGTGTATGAAAAACCGTGGCGTTTCGTATCCATTGTTATTTTTTTCACTAGCTAATTTAAGGTCAAACTTAGACCGCGCGATTATTTTGTATCTTTTCATAAACTTCCTAATTAAATTATGAGCCCCGACCAAAAGGGATATCCTACTATTTTTTAAACCAATTAAAAGGCCGCATCTTAGAACTTTTGTTAGGTTTTGTGTCACTCTCAACATTAAGAACTCATTAACAGAAATTCGACGCGCTTAAGCCTGTAATCGTCTGGAATTTGGAACATTGTTTAATAAATAAATATTATTCAACAATTACACCGCCTTAACCTAGTCTGGGGTAAGTTTGTAAGAGCTTCTTTATCATGGTTCAGGCCTTGTCGTGGTGGTGGGGCTCAGCAGCCTAGGGAGAGCCAGCACCTTGGGCGAAGCGAATTGAGTCGAGGGGGCTGTTTGTATTCCTCTTATAAGAGGGGACAAAAGAGCAGGGAAAAGGGGCGAGGACGGGAACCACACCTCATCGTATGTTCCCGACGTTGGGAGGGTTTGTTCTTTGGTGCGGGGCAACCCGTCTGTAGAGGTGGCGTTTGTCCCATGACGACTAGCGCCACTAGACTAAGTGTCCAGTAGCCTGACCACTGTTCACTGTGCTAGTCGTCCGTGAATTGAAAGGATTTCTTTGGATTGTATAAATATTTAAATGTAGATGACATACAAGATCGAGTGTATGCGCTATAGGGAAGTAAGAGGTGTCTCAGTGTTATAGGAAGTATTAGACTTTCTAGAGTTGGCGTTCGCACATTAGATAAGTACTAATCTGATTCAGAACAACTTGCGGTAACCACAGGCCACGTTTAGCAACACCTAACAATACTTTTAACTTTATTATTACCGTACAAGTAACTACAAAAAGTCAAGAAACATTTCTCTTTGTATTCTCGATACATTAGGTTACAGTAAGCCAGTAATATTTTTTACATTCTAATTTCAAACTGTAATAGCTTTATTTACTTAGACTAATTATCTTAACTACTTACGTGTAGATGACCATACATATTTGTGATACATTTATAAGAAACTTAATTTCGTAATGGGGGTTTCGAAAAATAAAAGAATAAGGCTATCGGCAACATATTTGACAGATACTCCATACTCTATCCGTCAAATATGTTGCCGATAGCCTACTGAAAACTTAACTGGAGATTGTGAAACAGGCCCTAAATGAATATGCAGGCGATAGTACTTTATCAAGTGCTAGTATCAGGCGACTAGTGTCACTAGGGAGACGGAAAAAATAACGATGATAATGATTACTCAAGATAATGTAAATGAACTTGTTTTGCTGTCCGTACAACATTTACGTAACAATAGTCTCGTTCAAGAGAAGCTATCAAATGTACCGTTAGCAGCAACTCAATTATTTTTTCCATTATTGGCACACTTCAATTAATTTTCTATTACGTACTCAGAACGTACTGCACACGTAATCTAAAGGTATCATATAGCGACTTGACTTTTCCAAACCGAAAGTAAGAGAAAGAAAGAGAGATAGAACATTTTTTTTACTTCACACATAAGCTGACTTATAGATTCCGCCCTGGTTTAATCAAAAAAGAAATTAAGAAATTTCAACAAAATAGCATTCAGCACAAATGTTAGACAAACCTACTTGAGAGTTGTTTTATGAATGAAATATTTTCTTTTAAGATTAACTTATTGAAAACCCACATAAATCGAAAATTATTAAGTCGTTTTTGCAACAGCGTTTGCGATCAAAAAACATTTGGTTAGTTTTCATGATAAAATTTAATTTTATCTGAAGCATATAAATCCTATGGTGCAAATCGTAGTACTTGAGTTTATCTTTTTTAAGATTATATAAAGCATAGATTACGTAACCAATAACCTCAAAAGATAGAGGCCTTGTACACACCCAGATAATAAGGTCATACGATCTTTTGAATATGCGCTTGTTTTGATACACAGAGGTCAGGGGCTGCAAAAAATGCGCTCACAATCACTATATGATAACACTTTGTCGGTGAATATTATCTCTACCAATATTCGGATCAATCCGCACCGCCTCCGAGACCACATTTAATCATCATAACTTGGCATCGGTGCAAAACATACAAAACAATTCACTCTGCATTATCATTGTCAACTTTATGGATTTGGTTGAGCGTTCAAAATTGAATGAAAATTATTTTGATTGATTTCAGGTGAACGTACCGTCGCGGTAGTTGTAGCCTAATTAAGATTAGTGGAACGCAAATATGTTATGAATTTATCTTAAGTTTAGGAAATATTTGTTGTCTCAGCTATGGAAACTTTATTTGTCAATTTGTATTTTATTTTTTTTAATTGTTACCGCATAACTTTTGACTGGGTGAATCGATTTTGATGATTCTTTTTTTATTAGAAAGGTGACGCTCCCCATGGGGTCCCATTTTAATTTTGTCCAGTTCTGATGATGGTATCCATGTGAAAACCATATAAGTCTTAAATGTGCATTAGATACGTGCGCGACAAATAGATGAATAACTGAATATCACGCCAACCGATTTCGATGATCATTAGTTATTTGAAAGAATATAGTTCAAGGGTAGTATGGTGAAAACTTGGTTAGGTTCTGATCATGGGATCCATAATAAAGTGACGGAACTCTTCAATTCTTAGGAGTAAATTAACGATACTCGGCTGAATTATCCCTAAGTTTTTTTCTCGTTTTTCTTAGGGGATCCTGCATCTCAAACGAGTTTTTTTTTTTTTTTTTTTTTTTTTTTTATACTATTACTACTTATTGACTACTTATGTTTTGACTTATTTCAAGTGTACAAGTTGTACCTACGTAATAAAGATATTTTTGATTGATTGATTGAATCTTTTATAGGCCATTCGAATATTTGTCTAACGTAACGTCTTTATGGTCAAGTGGTCAAGTAACTGTCGTAGCCGAATATGATGATCAATTCCTCAACAGCTAACAGTAACGATGCGATCTGTGGCAGAAATTCTGTCTGTAATTTGTGTATGCACTCTGTAAAATTGTGTATGCAATACATAAAATTATCATCATCATCAGCCTTTCTCCATTCACTGCTTAACATAGGCCTCCCTCAATGAACGCCAAGACGGCAGACCTCTTGCGACTCTCATCCATCGTACATTTACACAATTCCAATTTGCTTTTGGCTGTGTGTTAATTTAAATCCTTTCTTCGTTTGTTTTTCATTAAGCCTTGATAAATTTGTGTAAGCCCTCTGAGAAAGTTTACTAACCTTACTGGCCCTATACTTAAAACTAAAAAGTACAAAATAAAGTAAATTTTAAATAAAAAACCAAAACCGACTTCAAAGCTATACCTTAAAATTATGTACAACTAAAAATGTTTAAATAATATTTAAATACTTCGAGGTGAAGTTAATTAACAAAAATAATTAATCAATGAATATAATGAAATTTATATGGCTTACTTATACTTTTTAAAATTAGTTATTTTTGGAGTCGGTACCAGCTAAAGCAAAGATAACCTTAACAGACATCTATTCAATACTTTGTGTGAGTACAAAATCAATAATTGCAAAGAAATTTATAATAGATGTGAGAGTATAATATTATGTATTCAAATGCTGTGAATTGTGATTAGACTGTCCTTATTGGCTGGCACCGACTCCCAAAATAACTAATTTTAAAAAGTATAAGTAAGCCATATAAATTTCATTATATTTATTGATTAATTATTTTTGTTAATTAACTTCACCTCGAAGTATTTAAATATTATTTAAACATTTTTAGTTGTACATAATTTTAAGGTATAGCTTTGAAGTCGGTTTTGGTTTTTTATTTAAAATTAACTTTATTGTATTTGAACTTTATTAGGTATATGTATTATGTACACGTGTTGTGTGTGCTAACATTTATTCTATTCTCCCTAGCCATTTCACAACCATATTTGAGGTCAGCTTTGAGTCTAACCGAATGTAGCTGAATACCATTATTTTTAATGGAGCGATTGCCTCTGCTGTTATCTCTTGTTATCTCTAGTTGCAAATATAAAAAGTATACATATCATTCGTAAATGTAGAGTTTTGAGTAAGAATTTAATTTTAATTTGCATTTTTTAAATTCTTAAATCCTTGCAATATATTTTTGTTTCATCACAAAGCATTTAAAAGAATTTTATCACCCAAAATTTTTGGCCAATTACAATTTTTTTTCAGGTATCTACTATTTCTTGAATCATAATAATACCAACATATTATATACTAGCTGTTGTCCGCAGTTTCGCCTGCGGTAACTAAGATTTACAACGGGATCTTAGTACGCGAAATAACATTTTTTACACCTTGTGTCCGAAAAACCAAAATATCTTACGGGACCCTATTTTTTATCAGAATAAAATTTAGCCTATGTTACTCGTGTATAATTTAGCTTTCGAATGGTGAAAGAATTTTTGAAATCGGTCCAGTACTTTTTGAGCCTATTCATTACAACCAAACAAACAAACAAAGTTTTCCTCTTTATAATATTAGTGTAGATACCACCCAAGCCGAATGGGTCGTTGGAAGTAATTGAGAACGTAACAATGCTTTACTGAACCAAGTATAGATTTGAGTTCCTTACCTGGATGACCTCGTAATGTTAAAACGCAGCTGCAAGCATCGTTGAATGTTGACTTTGAGCAAACGCTAACCATAAATCATCTTAGTGATGTATATAATTCCGCTGTGAACTCTTGTCATCAAGGTCGAAAGTAAATAAAGACAGAAAATTGCATTCCATTTTTTGTATTTACAAGTAATAATGTACTGTCAAATTAAATCATTCGCAGATTGCTTTGAAAGTAACAGTGCCTCTAGACAAACGGTTTTTACCTTTATCTATTTTAGAATAGAATAGAAATAAATATTACATACATACGTTGATATTTTTTCCTCTTTTATTCTTTAAACGTAGAAGCCACTTGTCTTCAGGGTATGATGAGCTAGAATGTAGAATATTAATACCAAAATCGCCACTGCGCGAAACCGCAGAACGTCACTAGTTGTAATATATTCTGGTGCTATTAGGGATTGGTCAGTTTGGAACTTGGAATATCAGAAACCCTTATTTTACTTATAATATTACTCACTGATAAGTGATATAACGACTTTAAATCTGTGCTATTGACTTCTAATCAGCAAGAACTCAAAATAATTGAGGTTGCATTTACTATAATAAAATTAAGTAAGCACATAATTCCTGAATAGATAAGACACGATTACTGAGTACATATTTTGTCATATGAAGTGTTTGACTGAAGTCGATAAATAGATGTCCTAATTGAAGAATAAAATTTTATTTATGATCTAAATATTGACACTAAAAAGCACCTTTGATTGTATCTTTAAAAGTTGTGTTTCCCAAATATACAAAGTATTTAAATAGTAAATAAATCTTTAGCCCAAATTACTATGGGTCCAGACAAAGCGGACGAAACCGCAGGCAGCGGCTAATATTGGGATTTATAGTGTGTCCTACTAAAAATAAGCCAGGTACTTAAAGGTTTCCATTTCCGTTTTGAAACAAATCCCATTACATCTAACTAGGTAATCCTACTTCTTTGACGATGTCGTGGTTTTAAAGGTACTATTAATTTTCCAATTTTTTCCACAAAATAAATATGAGTAGTATAGTGCTCTAAAAGTGTAAGCCGCAATAAAATTTGTAAAAGTGTATTATACCTATCATCATCCTAGAAATTTGTTTAGACTAACTTCTCTATATCTCATAAATAATAAAGTAGAGTGTGTCACCTACAACTATCGTACTTAGTGTTCTCACATCTCTAACGCCAAGTGGTTAGCTCAAAATTTAGACGAATACGAACAGGCTTTGTTGTTATACCGTTCATAATTACGAGAATCGATGATGCGATCAAAAAGAGGAAAACCCATTGTATTAAGAGGAAAGGACTGGACTTACTACCCATAACATCCTTTAAGTTTACCAAGCAAAATCCGACTGTTATAAAATTGGACTATTTTTATATACCTACAACCTACCTACAGGAGAAGGGATATCCATTTTAATCGCCGACTAATAAAGGAAACATGGACACAACACTACGAGGTGGTGGCAGTTTAATAAATTCAATGCTAATTTATATATCTTCTATATCGATATCATGGTTTGCAGGCAGATTATTTTTTCCTATTCTTTGTATGGCATATGTATATATTTGCGGCTTTACGAGCGGCCATCTTGCGTTCATTGAAGGAGGCCTATGTTTATGAGTGGACGGATAGAGCTGATGATGATATATGGTTAGTGAAATGAAGTCCTTGAATATTATGAATTAATAAATAAATAAATCAACTTTAAATTAAAGCATACAGAGCTTAATACAATAAAGATTTTATTTGACATGTGTCAGAATAAGGTAATTATTACTAAAAAAAAATACAGTATCCTTGATGTAAGATGCTTCTACAATCTAGAGACATGACGTTGGATACAGGTTATTATAATATATAACACCTCTATTCTCGCATGATCAGCTTGTATAATAAGAGGTAAGTGCAACGAGGTTGCTTTGTGCGATGTGTACTTGACATAATAAACGCATAATCCGCTTATACGCAACGAATAAGAACGCAAAGTTGTGGACGAAACAAAAACACCCGATAGAATAAAAATAAAAACGGGAGTACCACAAGGGTCTATACTATGTCCGCTTCTTTTTCTTGTTTATTAAATTATGAAATTATCTTTTGAAGGATAAACATAAATCAGTATGGATTTCTAATCATACTTCCTTAATGTTCTGTATAAAAGTAGTTTATATTGATAATGTTATCGTTGGTATTTAGATTTTATCCCTATTGTTTTTCTTAACATTTTACAGTCTAATGTTGTTTTATGACACGAAAATTTTACACACTATAATACACACTATAATTTTTTATTAAATTAAAATTTACATGTCCCGAGTTGATTGTGTATTAAACTTAGTTTGAAAATTACACTAATATCCACACAAAATAAACATAGTATTACTATTTATAATATAAGCTTGTTACTTTTCTTACACAACATAGGAAAGGAGCATGGAAATAAAAGAATTTGTATAAAATCCTAAAGTTGTCAATAGTCCGTCGAAATCGAATCAACTTCTTAACTTTAATCGGGCCATTGATCGATTGTTTTTCAGCGTTGTGAATAAGCTATAGCCCTTTAACGGACTTTAACTAACTATAATATAATATTCTTAACTACTAATAGCAAGTGATCAATGTCGGCCATAAACGCAAATATCTTTATGCCTGGCCGTTGAAAGTCGGTTTTGATAAAAAGTGTTCTGTCCACATATATAGAACTTAGCAATTCAATATGTAACTATCCACATGAGGCAGAATTATAACGAAATTAACATATAACAACACAAATCCCATGGTTTCCGATGATCTCATTTTGATCACTTCTCTATACTTTAGGCAAAAAACACGCTGTAAAAATGTTAGTACAAAATACACCAATAAAGATATGCAATAAAGTGACCGACGTGACTTGCGACCCCGGCGTGGTCATGGCTGCTATGCAAATATGTTCTTTACCAGTCACTGTTTTTAGTTTAATTTTTTGTATCTTATATTGATAAAAAATTGTAGGTTATAAAGATAATTTACTATTTTTGGGCGTTAAAACGGGCCGCCAAATCTTAGACCAATCTACAATAATTTAATATTGTTTTTTAATGAGAGGAAACAGAAATTAGTGGTAGTCATGTATTACTGCAGATATTTAGAATAAATAACTATGTTTTGTTAGGAATTTACAGATTTACATATAAGCTTGGAGACGGTCAAGTTCACGTCTAACGATTTCCTGTTGATTTACAAGACAGGACAATAGAGAGACGAGATTACTTGTAGGTTAAATAAAACTTATATTGCAATATACTGTATCGAAATTGCGATTCAATTGAAAGAGGTAGTCCCATGCTACTTTGCAGCCTCTTCGGGCCGGCACGACGAAAATTGCGATTTGAAGTATCTAGTTTATAAAAATGAAATGGCTGTAAAAGCATGTCGAGGTTGATTTGACCATAGAATTTCGGTCGCATGGTGTTTAATAAAAAGCCAGAAAATGAAGGTTCCGGTGGCGAATGAGCTGAACCACACGCTGGCTGCATGGGTACCATCATCCTGATCATTCCTTAGCCAGAAAAAAAAGCCTTTTTTCTTTGCCCAAAAAAAAAGGGTGATAAAGGTACATTACACACAGATGCAAAAGATACTGACCATTTGCCATTAGACCTATTTACGAAAAGAAAAGAAGCCATGATATGTTAGAATAATCATTGGCAATGCATGCGATGCTAAGTTAGGTACCGAAAGTTAGGATATTCCAGGTAACTTCTTTACATTCTAGGTAAGTTTTATTGCAATAATGCATGCGTGCAGTGGAATTAAAATTTTTACGAATATTAAGACAAAACCAATAAATATTATAGTAAACAATTTGCAGTATCACCGTGATAAAAATGCATGCAATAGATAAATCCAGTCTAGTCTTGTAACTCGCAATAATAATTATAGTGTTTTGTTTATTGTTACAAATTTGCTGAATCATCAAATACAGTAATTTACACGCTTCGTAGTATTTTAAAGTGTTTCAACTTCGGAAGATAATATTTTAATTAATTTGATAATGTAGAGTGTTTAGACTTGTTAGACCTTAAATTTTACAGACGTGTCACGTGCAAGTGACGTTGAAAAGATCAGGTGCACGGGAAATTATGTAAAACATTTTTCGGGTGTGCACAGATTAAATTCAAACCCACGTCTTTTAGGCCAACTAAATCACTTCGAGCTCAAACTAGCTACTAACTAGCTTTCTCTGTCATGGTTATTAAAAATATCATTTAAAATGTTTGAAATCGAAAACTACCTTAATTAAACAGAAGCTAAAATTAGTATAAGATATTTTCCTGTGTGAGAGTAAGAGATACAAGCAAAGCTGCAGACAACAGCTAATCGTTGCTACATATTCAATAAGTATGTCAGGATCAACAAACGCTGTAATTAAGTGCTCAATAAGAACTCGTTTCCGTTCAAGTTTCAACGACTTTAATTGTTTACATGATTGGGCGTCTTTGTTTCGAAATTTGCCTACACTTAAGATAAACTTAGAATCAATAAGGCCCCGTACACACGAGCGCTTTTTTACCGAGCGTTAAAAAAGAGTTGGAATGAGTCAGATGGATACTTCTGTATCTTTTCACATGAAGCGTTTTTAAAGCGCGGCGTTTTTTTATCAAGAACTGTTGGATGTTCGACGTGAGATATTTGACGTTAAATCGAATTTAACATACGGAGGTCGCAACTCGAGCCAACGTCGAATTTTAACGCCTATTCGCGCTGAATTTACATGGCTCACGAGATGTAGAGCACACTGACGCTACTTGAGAAGCTGTCTGCACGTCGTTTAACTTATTAATTTTGTATAAAAGGAAAAAAAATGGGATGAAATCTTAGGAACAACATGGACTCTCCATAATGAAATGTGCCGAAATATATAACGTCATACCTTACAGAAGTTTCAAGTAGGACGGAGTAATCCAAGCTACTCGGACACGTCTAGATCTCCTGTTTCATTCTGAATGTCTCCCTCCCTCCTCTTAGTGCGGGCCAATTATTCGTGACGTGGAATTTGCAACATAAATTAACTTCCGCTATTTGGTTACCAGTTATGCATCCGTATCACAAGTTTATTCATAAATATTCATTTATTTAATATAACATTGAGAAAACTCAATTTTTGGTCCACTGAAAACCAGATGAAATAACAATATGACAGAAAGGTAATTTTAGAAGACAGTTTTGAGGAAGACCTTTGATTGAAGAGATTGAATTGATAGGAAGCAAGATTCTTATAAATTTAGAATTTAGAAGTCATCAAATGTTTAGAAAAGACTAATAGATTAGTAATTTATATTACTAATAAGAATCAACATTCTAAGATAACCGATTTGCTCCACACAAAAAATAATAAATAGAGTCCTAAACCAAGCGGATCAAGGCTCAAGGTCCACATACCGACGCAAAGGTTTTGTGGCGTGCATATTTTACACCGAGGTCGTCGATATTAATACACAACACCTGAGAAAACAACATTGGAATATTTCGATGGAAATGTGGAAATTTGGCTTAGAAAATTGACTGAGTCAAATGAACAGATTTATTAATAACTAGCTGTTGCCCGCAGCTTCGCCTGCGTTAACTAAGATTTACAATGGAATCTTACTACGCAAAATAAGTAATTTTTCTGGTTGATTTTTTACACCTTGTGTCCGAAAAACCCAAATATCTTACGGAACCCTATTTTTTCCAAAATAAAATTTAGCCTATGTTACTCGTGGATAGTGTAGCTTTTAAACGGTGAAAGAATTTTTTAAATCGGTCCAGTACTTTTTGAGCCTATTCATTACAACCAAACAAACAAAGTTTTCCTCTTTATAATATTAGTGTAGATGTAGATGTACCTAGATTAATTTTAGGCACTGTTTGACTATCTTATATTTCATACAGGAAATACAAAATAAATAGATAGATGGCGCGCATTCAACAGGTTAAGATCGGCTGCGTATTCGAATAAGATATAAAAATATAAATAGTGCTTAAATAATTAATACAATCACCTGAAACAGTTATTTAAGTTTTAAATATCAAGTTTAAGTGTTAGTGTACATGAAAAATTATGGAAACCTAAAAAACGACGTTAACATTGTGCTTACGCTCAGTTCTCAGCTAATTAGTTTTATATAAACTGTGTGTTGATAGACATAACAATAATCATAGTGCTTATTCAAAAAAAAATAAAAAAATAATAAAACAACTTTCGTAAAGATATAAAATATCTACTAAAACTTATATAAAAATAAAGTGATAAGTGAAAATGTGCGGTACCTACAACTTTGAATGTTCAAATTAAGAAGTCGTTTAAAAAGACAACACAAAATAACGGATCAATTTAGTTTAGTAAACTTATAATACAAAAATTGAAATAAACTACGTATATCCCGCGTGGCGCAGTGGTACAGCGTCTTGCGCAGCAGTAACGTGCGTTCAAATCCTCACTGTGAAAATTATATTTTTCGCTTTTATAAATTCTAAAATAACCACAACCAAATTTATTATGGATACACCAACAAGTCATGTTACTCTTAGAAAAAAACGTATTTGGACATCATATAACAACTTGTCTGAATATTTACTAAAAGACACCGATATGAATTCTACATTGTTGGATAATTCGATGCAAAGTTTACCTAATCTATCGGCCGGGGACAATTCCCTTATCCAAGATTTAAAGTTACAAATTCAAGAATTAACTTTACAACTTGATAGTGCTAATGAAGAAATAGAGAAACTCAATTTGGAAAATACCTCTTTAAAAAAATCCTTAGATAATCAGGAAAAAAGAATCAATATTTTTAAAAGACTTGGAGTATCAGATAATCTCATTATGCACATTTCTTCGCCGACAGTAAGAAAAATAAATAAAATAGTTAATAAAGAATGTAGCAATGAGGGACAATGCAGTCTTGACTATTTAGGTGGAGAAACCGTTAATTCAATTATAGAACCTCATAATAAAATTAACTACCAACTAAAACAAAAAGTTAACCCTAAAGAAAAAATTCCAGACAAAGCTATACAATGTGTGGGTTTGAGAACAACAAGAACTAGTGGTCTAGAAGTACAGTCTCAACCTTATGGTGGATCGGTTACAAACATTGATCTAAAATCTTGCACACATTATACGAATATGAATACGATGACACCTCAGCAAAATAATGTTAAGAAAAATAATAGCATACTCAAGCCCATACAAAAAGGAAATCAAAATCGCCAACAAAAAATAATAATAATAGGCGATCAGCAAGCATCTGAACTGGCTGTCACATTACTAGACTCCCGCAAGAGTTCATGGAATAACTTCTATAAAATATCAGCGCTCGTCAAGCCCAATGCACTTACATCCGAAGTCCTCTCAGCTTGCAATAATTTAAATGACTTGGATAAAACGGATAGGGTAGTACTAGTCATTGGAGCAAATGATCCAAATCCATTTAATGTAATCAATTCACTATCTTTAAGTTTAAACAAATTGTATAACACTAATGTTTTGATTTTGCCAGTTGCATACAATCGATATTTAAACACAGACATATTAAATAACTACATATTAAACTCAATTGCCAAACTGTACCCCAAAGCGAGTTATCTAAAGCCGAATGTCTCACAATGGGTACTTACAAACAATACTTTAAAATATTTTTGCCACCTTATTAATTTTGCAATCGACTATGAAGACTACAGAAATAAGTTTCTAGTTACGAAACTTACTAGGACACATGAACCAAAGAAAATACATGACAAAGCAGTATCTATAAAATTCAAAAAGGGTACTATACCTTACTATTTTGAAAAGCAGAAAATGAGCCTAAAGATCAAAAAACCCGTACCCTCACCTGTAAGTCGCAAAGGAACAATTCCCTACTATTTCAAACAAATCTGACTAGCACACAAACAAAAAACACAAAAAACCTCTCCATTTAAAACCGGGTATACTACTACTAACATTACAATTTTACACCAAAATATAGCCTCCCTACTCAGTAAAATTGATTTATTAGAAACTGCTTTATATGAGCTACAAAATAAAAATATTAACGTAGATATAATTTGCCTATCCGAAACATTCATAAAAAAGGGATATGAAAATTATATAAAAATGAATAACTATATATTGGCATCTTCCTACTCAAGGGTAGGTGAAAAAAGGGGCGGTACGTGCTTACTAGTTAAAAAAAATAAATTTCAGTTTAGGACAGTAAATATTTTTCAAGAACTTGCCTGTGATTATGATTTTGAATGCTCTGGTGTTGAAATTACGAGTCTTAATCTCATCATATGCTGTATATATAGAATCCCAAAGTATGACAATATTTCAACTTTTTTTGCGAAACTTGGTCTGCTTTTAGAAAAAATTTCCATAAATAAAACCAATAAACTAGTAATATGTGGTGATTGGAATATCAACCTACTAAAAAAGGATAAACACAGTAGAGAGTTAAAAGAAATATTGGATAACTATAATTTGAAAATACACATAAATACTCCAACTAGACGTAACTCGTGTATTGATCTACTGGCGAGTAACATAAAAACAGCTAAGAGTGATATCCAGCTGCTGGGCTTGTCCGATCATGAAACAGCCCAGATACTTTCTTTCGAGACTAAAAAAAATTACTATTCCACTGACTGGTGTGAATTTAGACGAGATTACTCTCAAGATAATAGACGAAAATTTAAAAACTGCATCTCGGCGCTATCTTTTACAGATGTTTTTAATGAGACTCACACGGAGAAGGCATTTGATTCATTTTTTGAATTATTAAAACTGTTCTATGATTTATGTTTTCCGCAAATTTTTATTAGGCACATTAAAAAAACGTCTAGATTAGTTTGGCTTACGAAAGGTATAAAAAGATCTAGCATAATTAAAAGGCAACTATATATCAAATACCTAAAATCATCTTCTGACAAAACACAAAATAAAAAACGATATTATGATTATAACAAACTTCTTAGAAAATGCATATATACTTCACGGAAAATACAAAACACATGTTTGATTACTCGCGGACAAAATAAATGTAAATCAACATGGCAGGTTATAAGGAATGAAATAGGAAATGACTATGATAATGCTAATTTAGAATATATTAAAAAAGGCAATAAAGTAATTGCAGATCCCCAGCAAATTGCAGAAGAATTTAACAAATACTACATAGAAATGACAAGCAAAAAACAATATACCATTCAAACTAAAGCATATACACATATTGAACATAACACCGCTAGTCTGTTTATCTCGCCAACCTGTCCATATGAGGTACGTAAACTTATTATGTCCTTAAAAGCTTGCAATTCTGTGGGATATGATGATATCAGAACCGATATAATGAAGGAAGTAGCGACCTCAATCTGCAATCCTCTAAGTTATATAATTAACCTATCCTTTGCAGAGGGTATATTTCCGAAACAACTAAAAATATCTGTAGTAAGACCAATATATAAAAAAGGTGTTAAAACGGAAATGTCTAACTATAGACCGATAACCTTAATAACAGTCTTCTCTAAAATATTCGAGAAAGCTATGCATAGTAGGTTATATAAATTCATATCAGAATCTAATATCCTGAAGGAGGAACAATTCGGTTTTCGTAAACATAGTTCAACTGCAAAAGCATGTTTTAGTCTCGTTAAAATAATAACAGAAAATATCAATGACCGTAAACCTGTGGCAGCGATTTTCTTTGATATGACTAAAGCATTCGATTATGTTTGCCATGATTTACTTCTGTCAAAGTTGGAACGTTTTGGAATTCGCGGTGTTCCAAATGACTGGTTTAAAAGTTATTTAAATAGAAGAATGCAATATACTCAAATTGTCAAGGTTGTTGACGGGACAAAAAAAACCTACCTGTCAACGTGCAGCTACAATCAAAAGGGCGTTCCACAGGGTAGTATATTGGGTCCAATCTTATTTATTCTCTACATTAATGATCTACCATCTGTCACATCACACAAGACTATTCTGTTTGCCGATGATACTACTATTTTAATTAAATATTCCAATGAGAAAACATTCAACACAGACATTAACTTAACTATAGCTTCTGTTAAAAACTGGTTGGACTATAATAACCTTATGGTAAATCTGGATAAAACTAAAGTAGTCTTATTTAAGAGCGCTAAATCAAAACCCATCCCACTCCAAATACAATATAACAAAAGTAAAATAAGCGAAGTCTGCTCTACTAAATTTTTAGGTATAGAAATTGATAATACATGCAACTGGAAAAATCATATTGATAATATTTGTATGAAAATTAACCGATTTGTGTTTGCATTAAAAAAATTGAGAAGGATAGCCACGAAAAATGCAGTCTTAAATGCTTACCATGGATACGTGTCATCTGTACTTTGCTATGGAATAATAATTTGGGGAAATTCGGTGGATTTGGATAGAGCATTTAAAGTACAAAAAAAATGTATAAGAACTATATGTAAGGCACATTTTTTAGACAGTTGCAAACCTTTATTTAAATCTCTGAATATACTTCCCTTGCCTTGTATTTACATAAAAGAAATATGCATTTTTGTAAAAAAGAATCCTCAATTATTTTGTAATCGTGAGGATCTACATGGTAAGGCTGCTAGACATGCTGAGAAATTGGCTATTCCCTGTATTAAATTATCACTATTTAAAAATAATTCTTATTGTATGGCTATAAAAATTTTCAACAAACTTCCACTGTTTTTCAAAACACAATCATTAAGTGTATTTAAAACTAAGCTACACAATTGGCTTTTAGAAAAATGTTTCTATTCCATAAATGAATATTTGAATGAACCAATGTAACTTTAAAATTATATTATAGACTGGATCTACCAAGCGTATGTTACATATATATATATACCTTAAATATGTTATTTAATAAGCAAATGACAATATTATTCTGACATCATATTATATTGCTAAATTTCTAAATGATTAACATTAAATGTTTGTAATAAAATTTTTCAATGTTAATTAATCTTGCATAATATAATTTGAATTATTATAATTTCAAAAATCTATTGGATAATTGTTAACTGACTGCAAATAATTGATTAATGATTGTATTAAACTAGTTAATTTTATGTGTTATGACTACTATATCTAAAGATTTTATGTATATGTTTGCAAATAATAATTTCAATATCAGTAATTATAATATTATGTATAGTATGTAAGTTCAATTCTTGTTATATTATATACTCATAATGTTTTGCACGCCATTTAATGGCAAATACACTGTACCATTTCACTGAATTATTGTATATCAACATTTCGACGTGTATTAGCAAATAAATAAATAAATAAATAAAAATAAATAAAATATGAAATCGAGTAAAATCTAAACTGAAAAAAATCTCATATCGCAAATTGCGCTTGGTATATATTTGATATACCAAGTGCAATTTGCGATATGAGATTTTTCTAGTTACGCTTGCCAATTTATATGTTGTAATGGTTTATACCAGAAAAAATAGTGAGAATTTCTTAAATTTATTTTCTTTCGGAGTGTAGCATTTTTTACTCGTGTACCTTATTTATTTACAATAGCTTGAGGTAGTTTATCAATATTTATTTATGTAAACTGCAAACTGTTAGCAGAAAAAAAACTTACACAGATAGATAGGTTTTTCGGTGTAGATACCTTCTCAAAATTCGCATTAAATATGTATATGCAGCACGAAATGAATAATGCATTTAGAACAACGTACTTTGAACTAAAAACAGATTCATACAAGCATTGTCCTGGGTTCACTGAATCTAATCATTTCCAATCGGGTTTTAGCCGTTAGATTTCTTGTCTTTTCTCATAATGTAATATTATGTATTTAATCCAAATCTTTATAGTTGGGGAAATTGTTTGAAAGTATCTGATATAGTATAGTAATTCATAACACCAGAGAACTAAAGTTCCGAAGACATGCAACTCCGTAAAAACCGATCATGCGAAAAATGAGCTCGTTGAAGTGGTAATGTGCTGGTCACAACCTTTGAAGAATAGCCGATGGGCCGCTAAGGATCAAGAGTGGAGGCCGTGAATAAGTAGACGTAGTGTTGGTCGACCATTAACCAGGTGGGAAGCCGATCTCCGAGGTGTGGCCGGTCCGTGTTAAATGCGAGTGGCAAGGGATCGGTCGGAAGGCTGATGATGATGATGATTCATAATAATCTTAACATATTTAAATATTCGTTTTTTATCGCGGCTTACATATTCATCATTATAAAATATCTTTTAATTGTTTACATTTTACAAGTATCTTAATATAGATATTTGTCAACAGCGATGTTCGTTAGTTCTTTAATTATACTTGGTGGCTAATAATAATTTTATCTATGGTTATCATACATTGTATAACAGTTACAAAGTACATGCGCTCTGCAGTGTTAAATCTGTCGGTTTCTGCCAGTAGAGGTCCGCTCGTGTAACCTTCTTTGGGTCACCCGTGTACAAAACTGATATCTATATATTAATACGTGACGAGATAATATCTGTGTTGCCATTTTTAAGATTATCGTGGGCATGGACGCAAGATTTGGTATAAACAAAACAACGCAAAACTAGTTAGCTAATATCTAACAACGCTTGCTCTACTGTTTTTTTTTTATATAAACTACATAGAATAAATGATGAATGATTAGTCAAATCAAATCAAAATGAAATATATCAAAAACGTTCGAGATGCAGGATCCTCTAAGAAATAAACTTAAGGGTTGCTTGTAAAATCACAAAAAAAAAATTGAGACATCATTTAAAATTTTAGGTCTAGTTTTGATGTACTTACCTAATGTGGTTACATTTGTAGGTTTTTGTATAAAAATAGTAGTAGTGAGTAGTATAAGAAATAGTTTAACAACTTTCCCATTCGGATATGCTCAATTCAAGTTCCGGACAGGAGCTGCGATTCCACCACCTTAAGGTGCTCAATCTACGTATTATTGCTTTTGGTTTTGGTTTTCTATGTCTCTAATAGACCACTATCAGCTGGCGCTTGTCAACTTCAAAATCAACTTCCAAACTTAACCATCACCAATTACATATGTATTCCATTGCTTGGGTGAGCCACCAGCAGTGCTATTCTGTAAGAAACGCAGCGTTGTGAATTCAACTTGGTATTCACTAAGCTTGTCAAACCATATCAAACACTCTAGCAATGTTCAAAGCTGTGGGCGCGATGAACGCGTCGCAGCGTTGCGACAGCGCTGCGTTTCTTACAGAATAATACTACTGACAACCTACAGCTCAATGGCCTTTGGGTGACGGGTCACAACTCACAGCATAGGACAGCGAAAAAAAGTGATTGAATTAGGGCATGGTGGATTCGAATTATCCACTTCGTTCGTACAGTCTGCAGGTTTAGGGACCAAAGTTCATCGACCTTTGGGGAATGTTGTTATCGTTTGTGTGTCAATTGAATAACCTGTTTTAATTATTTTTTTTGCAAAGAAAATATATGGATAATTATTAATTATTAATAATAATTATTAATTAATTAATTAATCACCGCTTATTAATTATTCCAAACAAAAAGTTTTATGCGTCCGGATATCAGCTAAGTGTAACTAAAAAGTATCAGTTACTTTTTAATATAACTTAGCACTAGAAGAACCTTTTACTTCATCATCATCAGCCTCTATCCGTCCAATGCTGAACATCCTCTTTTTCCTCCCAAAAATAAAACAAGATTAGGTATGTTTGGTGTTGGGTACTAAAGATAAAAATAGCTGTCCACTCACTTTTTATCTATAGTTCCCATCTTTAAATCGCCCACAGTATATCGAAGTCGTTAATGTACCAGTCACAGAGCCCTCAGCTGATTCACCAATTAAACGTGTTGCTAATAACTTTTCCGTTCCTCATGCGTCAAGGGATTTCCTGAATCTGTCGAGGACCGGTTGCGGATCTAACATTATTAAATCGTCGTTCTATCTATTCATAACCTTTTTTAATTAAAACACAACCATAAGAACACAACAGCAAATTCCAATACAACGTTACAAGTAGACAAATACCCGTACACAACACACTGACAGTTAACACCCGTGTTCACACACATTACTTTGAGCTGTTATACCGGATCCACACGTTTGTGGCCATCCAAGTCTCATCCTCACCAATTCACAAGCATGTGGACGCCTCGCAAGTGCTTGTGGCAAATTCTCTTTTGTTCCCTCGTCGGATCGGCCACAAACCCTTGCAAACCTACGCAAGCCAAGACAAACTCTGCATCCACGCGTTTGAATTTGTGAAGGCTTGCCAAGCCTCGGCAAGCGTGCGGTTCCGGCTTTACAGTAAATAAAGAAACAATATTAAGCAAAGAACACTTCTATCTATGGGCTCCTTGTATGAATAGTCAGGTTTCATATGGGCTTGACAGACGCACAGTGGCGGATTTCATTTAAAGACTTGGTCGACGTGACGATGGTCCAGTGATGGTTGGACTCAGCCTCTTACGCGAGAGGTTCCGGGTGCGATCCTGACCCCCCCTTTGTGTCATGAATTTTTTTCTAAATTTCTAAGTGGAACCCAAACACGAGAACATCGTTCGCTTACCGGTGAAGGAAAACATCGTGAGGAAACCTGCATGCCTGATGAGATTGAAAGTCTTTGAAGGTATGTGAAGTTCACCAACCCGCACTAGGCCAGCGCGGTGAACTATTGGCCCATTACCCTCCTCGCCTGATTTCGAGGAAGAGACCCGTGCCCAGCAGTGGGATATTAAGGGTTGATACTTTACCTTTTTTTTACCACACTTTGGAAATTGGGTGTTACTTTGAAGTCATTTTGGTGAAAATAAAAGTATCGCTATCGATATTCGACGTCGATTCGAGCGATAAGGCTCTAGGTACATAATCTCATGTATAGGTATCTAAATGTGTATGCAGTACCTTCACACTTAATTTTGAATTTCTAACTTAATTTTTTACCGTACACATGATAATCACGTGACTCTACCATTATGCTGGTGGATTATGAAATGGGTATGCGTGTTGATAAATAAGCCCACAAAATAATTCAATAAGAATAAACCAAAATAAGACACGTTTTTGGTAATTATGTCTCCACCTCACGATTGATTAGAAGACTGTATTTGTGTGTTTTTAATCGAATGCACCATTACCAACCTCTGTATCTCGTAAGCCAAATGTGTGATTTCTACACGAGGCAAAAACAAAGAAAACGTATTTTACTTTGATCTGAACTCATATTAAATTAATTTATTGACTCAGCAATAATACTTTCCAGGGCCGTAAAAATTATAGCTCCTCCAAGGTTAAAAGCTCAAGTTCATTATAATATGTGATTGTCATCACTTCCAAAAGATTTGAATTCAGCGAAGTGTATATAATATCTAATCATCAATCATCATCATACTCCGTCCACTGCTGAACATAGGCCTCCGTCAATGAACGCCAAGACAGCCGATCCCTTGCTACTTGCATCCAACACAGCCCGGCCACTGCGCGGAGATCGTCATTCCATCTGGTTAATGGCCGACCAACAATATGCAATATGCATTTTTACACCGATTCGTAAATTGAACTAAGATTGCAAATAGATTTACATTCGCCAATCAATCAAAAATAAATAAAATCATTCTTCTGAAACTATCATATTATAATGGCATTCGATAATAACTACCTATCAAAAACATAATTGTGAAATGAGAGCCAAGTTCATTATTAAGACATTATATGCCTTGTTGTTGACTCCAACGACAAAAGCAGTGAAATCTAAATGGGTGCCAAGTTCAATGGTCAGCTCTGAAATTTATTTATAACAAAATAAAGTATCATTTCTTCTTATAGCTTAGAATAATATATTGTAGCCTAAGGTCTGACTTGGCTAGTTCTCATACCTATACGAATTATTATGTTCGATGGCTAGTTTCTGCCAACAAGCCAAATTTTCGGAATAATAAAATAAGAACCGACAAGTAACTGGCATAGAACTTGCGAAAACTACAATATAATTCGTATAGGAAAACTAATTATATAATATAATAACTAATAGGGGTGTTAATTTTGATATATAAGTAAAATCAATTAAGTGAAAAACTATAATAAAATGATACAAATTTACCATTTTCCGATTTTTTTCCTTTGTATGCACCTTATTACCTATCTGCATGCCAAATTTGAACTTTCTAGGTCATCTGGAACTGGGACTTAGTTTTGATCTATATGTCAGTGATAAAAATCACGATTTTTGGACATTAATATCTAAATAACCTTTAGAGATATATTTTTGAAATTAGGAGCACGTGTTAATCTCGCAGGTCTCAATATATGTGCCAAATTTCATACGTTTATGTTTAATAGTTTTTGAGTTATGAGGGGGTAAAAAGTAGCGCCAAATGGTTCGTGTAATATTACTTTACGTACGCTCGCTCGCCAGCTGAACATGGCTTGCCGCGCTCCCGCGCGCCTAGATTCCAATGAGCAAGTTAAAAAATTATAAACGCGAATGTTTGTTTGGATGTATGTTTGTTACTCTTTCACGTAAAAAATAGAATGGATTTTGAAAAAACCTCATGATAATATTATAGCTTACACATCAGAATAACATAGGATTTTTATAATTTACACAATATGTTATCACGGGAATGGAAAGTGCGCGGGTAAAACTGCGGGAAGCTTCTAGTAAAAAATGAATAACTATTTTAATGAACCATCATCATCATCTACATTACATTGGACTAAATGTAATGTAGTGTATGTAATAAAATGGTACTATCAAAGGTAAACCGACTGTTCTTTTCTTCTGCCCCTCTTTTATATAAAAAAGTCCGCCGATAAGTACCGGCAGAATCTGTGAAAGTGATTCCTTATCAGCCCAGGCAGATCACGATTCATCCACATTATTTTTGTCCTAAGGATCCAACAGAGCAGTCGAAGCCTATCCCTCCAATGTCTCACTGGAAACTAACAAACTGCAGGATACGCGACAGCAAAGCTGCCGCTTTACGACGGTATCAACAGCTAGAGTTACCACTCCGGTCGTGCCGGCCCGATTGGCTACAAATCCACATGGAAATAAAAAACAAAATGGCCGTCAAATAGGCCGCAGTTGTAAATTATATTAATTTTATTTTACATCAATTATATTCATACACATAACGTAAACACAGCGATACAGTGTTATGTAATTAATATGTTAATGGAGTCAGATGTTTTAATAAACTTTGAGATAATGCTGTGTTGTGCAAAATGCGCTCGTTGCTATAAATTATTTTTTTTTTACGTAAATCTTAACTAATATTGCAATAGCGATATAAGTTTCACTATGACGGACGGACGGACATGATAACGGACTTCAAAAATTCTTTCACTGATGGAAACCTCCATTATTGACGATTAACATAGACTATATTTTCTGCCCGTATTTTTACGGAAACGTGAACTACTCACGTGAAACTCTGTGGCTCGGGCTCTGTTATTAATGCAGCTGTTTGTTTGTTTAAACCTGCTCATCTCCGTAACTACGTTCTACGTTCCGTAAATACGGATTACATTTTTTTACATCCGAGTCGAGGGCGAACGTAACCGCGGGAAATTGTAAGTTTTTACCTATATATTTGAAATAATATTTCTATGGTTTTCACAGATGTCGCAGTGGAAATGCTTGGCACCATACCAGGGCCTTGGGTGGGCACACTGGCGTGTATTGGGATTCGCATATAGGGGGGACTGCCTGACGCTACTAAGCAGTCCCCACGACGTCGTGTCTAGCGGGGCCCGGGCACCCCTCCCGAGCCCAACACGAGCACAGGGGGGTTATTGAAAGCGCATATCGGAAGCTACTGCTTAGGAGCGCCTCCGACACGCCCCCGTTCGTCCTCTACGGGGAGGCCTCGTCGGTAGCCTCCTCTCACACCCGTTCGTCGGCTTCCTTCTAAGATGTAAAGTCATCCTCATTATATAAACGTGACAGTTTGTACGAATGTTACTTTTTACGTAAAAACTACTGAACACATTTTAATTAAACTGTACAATAATATTGCGTATGTATCAAAATATTCACTAGACTCCCACGGGTATGGAAAGTACACGGGTAAAACCGCAGGACGCTGCTAGTAAAATATTTCTTTCACCCAACGTAAAACAACAGAGAAAAAAGTACCAGGATCATATAAGTTTAAGGAAATTGTTCGATTACAATAAACAAAGAATATTATAATGAATTAGAGTAAAGAGAATAGAGATAGAAGAAAGGCAAACCGTATGCTGCGCTACGGATTGAATGTATTTTTTTTACCAATTAGCTTCCTAATAAAAACATCTTTCTTTAAAGATCGTACGTTTCTATGGTTTTACTAGAACATAATGTATCGGCCTCGTGAATACGATTATATTCGTGTTATCCATCTCTTACTAGTCCGTCGGTGTTTGCATTGCTGATAGTGATCATGATGAGTATGTAACATATTGTTTACGTTTCAAATGGAAACACGCAGTCGCATCGTGCTTTTACATAAATCGACCACTCGATTGAATTTAAATGAATAGGGATGTTGACTATTTTTTTTAAGTGATTTTATTTGATAGATATACTATAAATAAACACGATAAAAAGAAACTTTTGTAAAGAAATATGTCCAATTTTAACAAAAAATTAAATAAAGAAAAATAGTCTTTAAAATTGCCGTTAAAACGCTCCAAGCGTCATTACGTCACACACCGCATTCAGAGCTCGCGCTATGTTAGGTGAGTTATGACAGTTTGTACTTAACTCAATGTTCAGTGACGTCATCGCCTTATACGCGTTTGCAGTCACGTGATAATGCATGATAAATAACGCATTTTAAATTAATTTTCTAAATTTTAAGACAGATAAGTAGACTTTTAAAATGTTATTTTAGGTTTTCAAATACTGTTGTTAATATGTAAAACATAACTTTACATGAATTTGTAACATGTGTCAACATCCCTATTATTCAAATAGGAAATTGCTTATTGATTTAAACTAATGGTGTCTAAAGCGATCGTAGTTCACAATTTTTTGTATTTGTTATAGAGACACTTTGCTTGTCATATATATACGTAAATATCGATCGTATTCACCGAACAATATTCCACCAGCTCTGACACTGGCAAATCCTTTAGGAAGCTAATAAAGAAGAAGAAGAAATATCGATGCTACTAGAAAGGTTCTAGTAGATTCGGTAGGAAATGTCAGGGAGCGCGGTTGTGTTTTTTTTGTTTTCCGTTAATTAATTGTTATTTCGTATTTTATTCATTCGAGTGGTTTTCGATAGTGTTTGTTTTAAAAACGCAATCTGTTAATATTGTGATTGGTTCGCAAATGCTGCGGAAAATTGTTCTGGAGCGTTTTTCTATATGGGAATGTTCTGGCGGTTTTCTGTAGTGTTTGTTTTAAAATTCAATCCATATGTGATTGGTTGGCGAATATTGTGGTGGACTGTTCCTGATTTGGATGTGATAGTTAATTGATGGTGAAGTGAAGGGCGAAATCGTGTCCCTTGGCGTTTCCCACCGTTTCTGCAAATGACAGACTAGAGATAGTCTCTTCTTATTCTTTAAAGATAGATTACTATAGACTTGATACTCGACATTGGCAATGCACTAAGTACAGTCCATAATAAGAAAAAAAAGGTTTTAGTAAAATATTTGGAGACAAGGATTGATTTAGTCTAACTGTAATAGATTAAGATTTTTTTTTCGACTCTGCTCAGCCTGAATACCTTATTTAATTAATACCTATTTTGTTTACTCCTATTTCATTTTTCAAAGTTCTATCAACCAATCAATATCAATAAGTGAATTAGTAAGCACAAATATTTTACCTTCCTAATAATATATAGATTAGAATTTATTTTACTAATATAGTGATAAATGTGAGCTTTGGAATTTATCGGGGTACTCATACATAAGAGATTTTTTACAGTAGCCGGTACTAATTCGATGTGAGTGGTGGACGTGGCTTCTTCTTGGCTTTCATTTTATTACTGGCAGTGAATAAAATTAGACGACAATATGTGCTACATCTACTTTATTGATTTATTTATTAAAGGTAAAACCAACATTGAATTATGTTAAACTGTTAATCAATTAGCAAGCAAGCTTATTGAATTGCATTTGTGATTTAGCCATTTTATAATTTATCGTTTTAACAGCGATAATATGCCATAGCGGATGATTGCCACTCTAAAATCAATTATGTTTACTTAAAATCTCTTTCCTGCTCTCTGATTTGAAAATGTATTTAAGCAATTATCAAACAAATTATTGGAAACCACCTTGGAAATAGTGGTTTCTCCTAGGACATTTCGGTATAGCTATATGTAAAATTGCTATTAATAAAATATTAAAATATTTGGAACTCCGAGTTTGTTTCGCCGGTTCTCCTCTATGGATGCGCTTTGGAACCTATGCGAGATTTAATTGACATTTTGCTACTATTTTTATGATTTTTGTTTGAATGAGATTCTTCGGAATGGGTGAAAACTGAAATCATATTATACAGTAGCTGGTAAATTTCATCAGTTCATCAAAGCTCTTGTCGTCATGGTCGCGTCCACTGACAATCACGATATTAAAAACATAAATGAAAAAATACCAAAAAGTACGATAAAAATATCAGTGCCAGTTTAACTGAATCCGGCACAGAAGGTCGCGTTATGCTTAGCCCCAAAATTAAGATAAAATATGATACACTTTAATCAGGCGGCATTACAAAAAAAACGATAAAAGAGGTGAAGACACTAGGTACGGTGAAAACACTGGGTGATTGGTCATGAAATGATATCAAATAAGAGTACAGTAAGAGTGTTGTGTTGCTGGGCGGCCAGTGGCGGGAGATCGACATAATATGAAAGTGTTAAGTGTCTATGGCGGTGGTTACGTGGGTAACACTGAATGTTTAGAACTGGCCAGTTAGAACCATTGCTAATGAAAACTTTTTTTAATTTCAATTTTAGAACTTTTTGGTAACCTAATGTATACTACATGTAGTATGAAATATACTACATGTAGTATATTTCATCATTTGGCCTTTCCTTGCCACTGTTGCTGTCCAGGGGGCTACAAAAGGATGATGATGATTGTACATATCCTGCCAATTCCGTTCGCCAACAACACAGGTTTCAGAGCCAATTTTTAAAGGAGGTAAGAATTTTTAAGGATGTGTGTAAGTATCAAACGCAGAATTTTCATTTTGAGACATAACCTTTCCTATAACAACTAGTTACCTATATTCATCGTGTATACGTGAAAATGACGTATAATTATAATATAATTACGATCTGCGTGAGATCTTGAGACTCACCGTGAGTTATATCAACATGCTCGGAGTACCGTCAGCAGAAAACACATCGCCTCTAGACTAACATTAATAATAATTGACATATAATAGTACCATTACCAATATTATGATCACAAAAAGCATATCATAAGCACTCTGCGGTGTCTTCCTCAAATTAGGCAACGTTGAAGAATATTGAATAAAGCTCAAAGAAATTTTATCTTATTATAGAGAAATATTTCGCAAAACAAAAGAACCTAAAACGCCGCAAATATGCATGCATTGGAAATGGGTACATATTTTCGGCGTTTGTAGTCGAGACTCTTGGACCATGGGGCCCGGAGGCTCTCCGGCTTTATCGAGACCTATCAACTCGTTTGATAGAGGTCTCATGTGACCAAAAGGCTGGCCTGTATTTGGGGCAACGCATCAGCGTTGCAATCCAACGTGGCAACGCGGCCAGCGTTTTGGGAACGTTCCCAGCCGACAGCTATCTGGGACCAATATATTCTTTGTAATAGATACTTAATTTGTACTTTATTTACTATAATTTTAGATTTAGTTTTGTTTCGTTGTACAAAGTATTGTTTTTTTTTTCGCAAAGTAATATCAAACTTAAACGATTGTCGTGGCAAGATTTTAAGAAGAAGCATATAAAGGAATACAGCTCAATGCTTATTTCGGCCATACCATCTCTACCAGCCTTTATCCGTCCACTGCTGAACACTACTGGTCCCACAATGAACACCAAGACGACCGATCCCTTTCCACTCGCATCCAACACGGACTGGACATAAGTATAATAGGTTGAAGGTTTTTGAGTTTATTATTACACTAGCTGCTGCACGCAGCTTTGCCTGCGTCAATTAAGTTTTAATACGGGTCTATAACTTTTTTGAATATGTCATAAAGCCTATGTTCACCGGGGATAGTGCAGCTTCTCAACAGTGAAAGAATTTTTCACATCGGTCAAGTAGTTTCCGAGCCAATACAAACAATCAAATCTTTCCTCTTTATAATATTAGTATAGATAATACGATTATTTGTCTCAAACGGTAATCTCTTTCCTTGGGAAATACAATGCATATGAATTCCTTTGAAACAGCATCATTGGTATGACGTCAAGAAATTAAGATTCTTCGATCTCCTTACCGTTCGCAATTTAATTTACATGAAATAGACCTTTTCCTCTTGCCGTTTTTTGGTCGCCTCGGTTGTTTCTGTCTCGGTTGCCGAATAAATTTAGTCAACTAAAAGCTACTAGATGTTCTTCTTTTTCTTCTTTTTCGTTTGGCAAATATTATGTACACTGACACAGATAACAAACACTTCAAATATCAAATAGGCAAACCGTGCCACAGACATATAGACAAAAACAATTCTTTCTTCTTAAACACTCGGTTAAAATACGTCACCATATTGACGCAATGGAATTAATTATAATAAAGATGTAAACACTGAGTGGCGTATACATTAAATTTCCATACAAATATCTTGTACGTCAACAATATCGTGTTTTCATCTAGAGTTTTCTTTTTTAGAAGCTTCTAGAAATTCAGGGAACTCGGTTTATTGTGACACCAGTAACGGTGTGTAATAACACCATTTTACCTTTTGAATTGCTTTCGAAACTGAAAAAAAAAGAAATATCTACACTAATATTATAAAGAGGAAAACTTTGTTTGTTTGGTTGTAACGAATAGGCTCAAAAAGTACTGGACCGATTTCAAAAATTCTTTCACTATTCGAAAGCTACATTATCCACGAGTAACATAGGCTACATTTTATTCTAAAAAAAATAGGGTTCCGTAAGATATTTGGGTTTTTCGGACACAAGGTGTAAAAAATCAACCAGAAAAGTTATCTTTTTTGCGTACGCTGCCTAAACTATAAAAGATAGAACCATAAAATGTTCTAATCAATTATAGATCTTATAATTATCTACAAAAAAGTCCGCGACACGTTATACCCATCTATGTTGAGTGAGGCACAATAACCATTTTTTTATTTAGATATTTTGATTTTTTTTGGACTACATTGAAACGCGCTTATTTTACTCATGCTTTGGATCCTTATCAAAATAAATTATTTCATGCCTAAGTACAGTTTATGTAGATAATATTTCGACTTGGATAATTAAAATTGGACGATCGGTTTTGGAGTAATGGCGAAATCTATCTATACTATATATCTACACTAATATTATAAAGATCAAAACTTTGTTTGTTTGGTTGTAATGAATAGGCTCATAAAGTACTGGACCGATTTCAAAAGTTGTTTCACCATTCGAAACCTACATTATCCACGAGTAACATAGGCTAAATTTTATTCTGGAAAAAAACAGGGTTCCTTAAGATATTTGGGTTTTTCGGACACGAGGTGTAAAAATCAACCAGAAAAGTTACTTACTTTGCGTACGCTGCCTAAACTATAAAAGATAGAACCATAAAATGTTCTAATTAATTGTAGATCTTATAAATATCTACAAAAAAGTCCACGACACACTATACCTATCTATGTCGAGTGAGGCACAACAACCATATTTTATTCAGAAATTTTGATTTTTTTGGACTACATTTAAACGAGTTTATTTTACTCATGCTTTTAATCCTTAAGATATGAAGCTAAAGAGTTTGTTTATTTGAACGCGCTAATCTCAGGAACTATCGGTCGGATTTAAATGAAACATTTCAGTGTTCGATAGCCCATTTATCGGTAAAAATATATCATCCCGCTAAGATCCCGTTGTAAATCTTAGTTAACGCAGGCGAAGCTGCGGGCAACAGCTAGTATTTAATAAACTGCAACGTGAGATTTATATTATACGTAAACTGAGGAAGGCTATGACCAACGCGATCTTCCTCAGTGAACGAGCTAACACAAGAATATGATTGTGATCTACGATTTTAATTATGTAGATGCATTTAAAAACAAAATAAAAAAAGTGGTCGTATTTTGATATGATTATGGTAACATTAAATTGCTTATAACCACCACATACCAGCAATTATAAGCATTGTAAAAGTAGTTCAAAGGAATAATCTTCGATCAATTATATTGATTGAAGGGAATAATCTTCAAAAAACACATTATTATAACTTATTGATATCAAAGTAACGCTATCTTTTTTTTTCGAAAGGTCTAGACTTTTAGGCCTGATGGCCTTTAAGCTCAATCGGTAGGTAGGTGAGCAGATGGCTCACCTAGTAAAATTCGAAAGGGGGGCGCCCCTCTCCGTGGACGCTATCTTGTTTCTTGTTTTATACATAAACAAATTAACGTTTTATAAAATTTAGAAGGATATGATAAATACAAAAATACACCCAAATTTACCGGTAGTTTAATAATTTTTTAGCTTATCGGATATTATCGTATCGTATATATCTATTGTCTTATTAAAGGCATCTATATCGCCCGGCCCATCGTTTTCGGGGTCTGCCTCGACGTCTTTGCTAAGGCACTCAATGTGTCTCTACCCGTGCTCGAGGCAAAAAAATGTTAGAAATAATCCCAACACGACAACCCAACGATTGAGCATAGTAACATAAATATGGTCTTGAAAAGGCCACGTTTAGAAAAACGTAGATTAAATCAACCGTCCTTTGCCTATATTTCCGTCTAGTATCCGTATTGGCTGTTCAAAATAGACATGTATTATTTAAAATAAAAATGGCGCGCTCAGATGGAATAACGAATATAATGTCATTGAAACGGCGAGGTCGAGAGAAAGTCTACACACACTGACCCACAAACAATTGTTTATATTGTAAAGGCCGGGTTATGTCATAATAGGCGCGGCTGGAGAAATGTTTCCGAGATTAAAGAGCATTCACAGTTCAATGACTATTTGACATGAGAATCTTTGATTTATTAGTTACCTTTATAACACGTTTTTACTAGCTTCATACGTAGTATGTAACGGAAGTTTTGAATATGTTTTTGGCCACCTTCAAAACGTCAGAAACTCCTTTTTTTTAACGCCAGGATATGCGTTTAGGCATCTTAGGGGGAGTGGGTCTCCCCAGGCGGGTATGTGGGACTCGCTGCGCCCGAGAGCTGGTAAGTGGACGCAGCTCTACCCACTAAAACCCGGCGAGTGCCACCAATGCCGCTTTGGTGAAGTGCCCCGGATCTGTGATCCTAGTCAGTCCCTCAGGGGACCGACGCCACCTCCACAGAGGGGGTTGGCCCGTACCACACAACAACCCCTTCCCAACGTCGGGACAGTACAATGGGGCGAGGTTCCGGTCCTTGCCACCTCTTCTTGTAAGAGTTGTACATCTTTGTACCCCCTCGGCTCAATTCGCTTCGCCCAAGGTGCTAGGTTCACCCTAGGCTACTGAGCCCCACCAGCGTCGGAAACTTCTCAAGAACCGATGTCAATTGCATATTTCAAACAGTTATACCCGTTTTCCTTAGTGGGACGACCAGGATAGCATCTCCAAGGAAGGCTTATAGGTAACTTTTTAATGTCTATTCTTAAAATTAAGGAGTATATTTTTTTTTTAATTTTTGGTTTAGTTTTTTTTACTATAAGTAGGTACCTTGTTTATTTTAAGAATGATGTCAATTCTTACAGGAACTTTGTGCATAATGAAATGTACATAATATTATAGAATAGATATTAAGCATTCAGATCTAGTGGTATTGAGTTTGTTTTTTTTTCTACTGTTTTTAGGGAAAAATATAGTAGTTTTCGCATAAGCAGTTTTGTAGTAATATAAATACGCGAATATCGTTCTTGGTTTGTTTAATTTACTTATGAATGAGTAGGCACTTTTTTAATGTTCCGTTCGTTACTCAAATACGTATGGTAGACTTATTGTTTTGTGAGGTATATTTCTTGGGAATAACGCGTTTATAGATGTTTAGGTTTTGTATATTATACGTCATGGCTTTATTTTATATTATATCTTTAAAAAACAACCACGAATATTACTTGCGTATCGAATTATGAAATTTATTGTAGTACTAAAGAGTATGTACCTACTAATAATTAATTATTATGTTGTAACAAAAAAATATTATCATCTCTTATCAGTAATTACCACGGGAAAGATCTACGCGGGTGAAAATGCTTTAGTAACTTTGTTCTAATAAAATATTATTCTAGTAACTGAGATAAAAAGCGCCATCTGTTATTTGAATAGGAAAACAGGTATGTAATTTAATCAAAATTCTATCATTTACATAATTTCAAGCACATTTTTAGTTTCACATTAATTTAAAAATAAACTTAAAATTATATTTGCAAAACATATTTATGAAATCAGTTAATATTTTATCGCATACAATAAAAATGAAAACATTTACATGGGCATAAAAATTAAATCCTTCATATTATATTTTATACAGACGCCGATTGAGATCGGCGTTGCTTTTATTTCGAAGGTCGATATTGCGCTTGTTTCCTTATTAAATTGTAATGATATGTAAGCTATATGACATTATCATATCCAAGATTCTAGGATAGTATCTTCAGGCATCAGTAACATCTTAGTGGCAGACTGGCCCCGGCGAAGACCAGACTACTCCTTGTAAGGAGGAATTGTGAAGCCGCTGCCAAGTCGCGCGACCCCGGCCCGCGGTGTCGTGCCATATTGGGCTCTGGTTACAAACTGATCCAGATACGAGTGCAGGGGCGTTACTGGAGGCTCATTAGGTAACGCCCCTACACACCCACGTTCACCTGTGGCCTGCCGGGGCTTCAGCGACGTTCTCTCTCACCCGCTCCCTTAACTCCTTCTGGGTCTTTACTGCTTGTAAAAAATGATCATAATCATCCAGGATTCGTCGTCACCGCGGCGATGATGCTTGGCAGAAGCAAGTCACTTCTAATAAGCGATGTCAGCTCGGGACGTAGCGCCGCCTATCACAATCATGCTGGGCGGAGTCCGCCGCCGAATTTCCGATTGTCTATCTTATTTTCTAATACCGTATGTTATTAGAAATTATAATTTAAAATAGTTCTTATTAATTTAAAAATATAAAATACAATAGGCTGTAAAGGTTCCTAATCTAACTGATTAAACAATTTTTTTCTTACTAAATTGTTTCTTTCATTAGGTACGTTTTTTTTATTTTTTTTTTTTGTAAATATGGTTTCTTAATTTTGTCTCATTTGACCGATAACTCGCCGGTAGGCAGTAGGTATAGGTTATCGTGAATACCGTTTAATGTGATGGTACAAAAAAAGTTGTTTTTGAAACACCGGCATGTTTGGTTAACTTATGACAATATGATAATGAAAAAAAAATGGTATCTTTTCGATATGCTGTAAAATAACACAAATTGTTACCAACCCGATATCTTCCCCATCAGTTACCAACTAGCAACGCCCCGCGGTTTCACCCGCGTACTTGCTCTTCCCGTGGGAGTACGGGGATAAATTATGATATTATATCCTTCTGATAGATCGATCACATTAGAATAAGATCTTATTCTAATGTGTGATCTATATTATTGTAAAATTTTATCAAAATCCATTTACATAGAGTAGTTTTTACGCGAAAGAGCAACAAATCCCAACATCCAAACATACAAACTTTATCCTTTATAATATAATTCGGATTTAAATATTGACAAAAAACTCTTAAACCACCCACACGCTATGAGGTCCTTCAGGTATTTAGTACATATGGGTAGTGAAAACATGAATAAATGGAATAATTAAATAATGTTTCTGAAAATGAATTACCTACTCTAACTAACTAACGCCGCTGGCTCAACGACCCAAAGTGGATCTTGGCCTCCGATACGAGATGGCGCCACCGCATCCTATCTTCAGCTATCTCCTTTACTACGCCCAGGATATCTTTTGGTACTTGGTCCTTCCAACGATATTTGGGTCGGCCCACCGGTCGACGACCGAAGGGCTGTCCCTCATAGGCTTTCTTTACCCTATCAGCGGGCATTCTCTCGAGATGGCCAAGCCAGCGGCGCCTAGCGGACTTAACTTCTTCTATAATGTTGGGCACAGATATGAATTACTCTAATCTATCAAAATAAAATCTAATAAAATAACAATGGAGCATTACAATAAAAAAGTTAATTAATGGGTAAATCCATCTTTTCATTAGAAGTATGGAGAGTAACAAAATAATATTTTCTGAAGAATTCTGGAACATAATTCGTGTAAGTAGGCTAAAGAGGGATCAAAGAATATTATACAACCCACTGACCAAATTCTCAATTGTCGAAAATGTTTTACGAATTCCCATAATCCATAGTTTAAGGTGTAAAAATAGGCATTATTATTATCACCACCAATGGCCATAGAGCTTATTAGATTAGATCTTTAGCTTATTCTTTTAAAGTATTTTTAGAAGTTTTAATATGATTCGTTTTGTGGATAGGTACAATAAGGATGTTGACAATTATTAGGATTGTTTTCAAATCACTAAAAAATATAAAAAAAACATCTTAGGACGTTTTGTATAACAAAATTATTTAAACAAAAGAATGTTATTTTTCGTATCGAATGTGATTAACCCTAATGTCAACACCGTTTTGTTTATAGTTCAGACAATAAATAATTTCTAAAATAATTTACTTACGTTTTATCAAAGAATTTAGAATATTCTTGTAACCTTAAGCTGTTGTCGGGCGCGTTAACTGTTTTGATAACGAACTTATTTTGTACATCCGTTACGGATTTTGTATCAAAAACCTTTTTTTTTCGATATGACTGATATTATTATGCTGTTTTGGCTTTACAGCTTGAAGCTACATTGGAATGGTTAAGCGGTAAAATCAAAGGAAAAAAGCTTTAAAGATAGTAAAAATGGTTTATGCACGTTTTTGCTTTGCCCTTTGAGATGCATTTTGCACTCTTTTTATTGGGCTATGTTTTTTTTTTAAATTGGGCTGTATAGGCTTTGGACTATGTATTATTGGGTGGAACTTTATACTTGATTAAAAAATAATTCTACGATGATTTATGACTATAAAAACAGAATAATCAAATTGATGACAAAAAATTGGAGAAGAAATATATAATTTTAGTCAGTTATAAAAACATATTTAGACGATAAAGATCGCTTGCACACCGGTGAAAGTTGTGATGACGTAATATGTACCTACAAGCTTATATTTTTTTATTTGTGAGCACAGGTTTTGACGTGTTTGTCTCGAGTAATTAATAAAGTAAACTATGTAAGTATATTTGTTTTCTTTATAACGGATAATGCATTAAAAACACAATATGACTAGCTTATAGCGAGAGTGCCCCAACCATGTTTTATCTATATTTTATACTAATATTTGTAAGTAATATTATATTTATACTAATATATAAATCTGAAGAGTTTGTTTGAACGCGCTAGTCTCAGGCCCTATACGTCAGATTTGAATGATTCGTTCAGTGTTAGATAGCGCATTCATCGAGGAAAGCTATAGGCTATATGTTATCCCGCTAAGATTCCGTTGTAAATCTCAGTGAACGCGGGCGAAGCTGCGGAAAACAGCTAGTATAATATACTTATACAAAACAACGGCAAAGCCTGAAGTATGGGTATATGTTTTCAAAAATTTTGTATGTTTGTGATTGTTTCTATCGTCGTAGCTCCTAAAATAGTTATTCAATATTGAACACATTGATTAATGCGTTTTAAACCGACATAAAAAAGAATGGATATATCTTATCTTATATATTTAAACGAGCAATTCTTGTATATATATATAGAATCGGGATCTCAGAAACGGCTCCAATGATTTTCATGAAATTTTGTATACATGTGTTAAAAACGGCGATAAATCGATCTAGCTAGGATACATTTTTAGAAAACTTTTTTTATACCTGTTTTGATCGATCGAGGCATCGATAAAATATGATTAGAATACGAACGTAAATTTCGCTGTCAAATAATATGTCATGGTAGCTTAGTGGTGAAAATTAGGCAGTTAAATCTGAACGAGCCTGGTTCGAATCTACAGTCCGAATTTATTTTTCCTTTTTTTAAGATAATTTTTTTTGGAAGAAAAATTTTATCGTATTTTATCACTAAGGGTACCGAGCAAATGCTCGGTCAACCAGGTACTTTTTTATTACATAGCCAAAGTCAATATTTTTTTAATCTGTAAGTCAAGTCAGCATAATACCTAAGTAAGTTTAAATAAACATAAGTACGTTCTGTGAATCAAAGTATACTATGGGCATCTGTGAATCAAAGTAAACTATAATATGGGCATACTTGTGTCTGAAATAAAGATTTTCTATTCTATTCTAAAGTAGATGGACACCAACCTCATGTCCGGCGAGAAGTCGACGGAGCAGGCGTACCCGGCCACCATGTGTCCCGTGAAGGTCTTCTTGCGGTTGAGCTTGAACCGGTTGAGCGCGGAGAACACCACCACGCGGTTGTCCATGGACTGGCAGGCCAGCCACTTGCCGTTGGGCGCGCGCGTCACCGCCGGCAGCGAGTGCATGCCCGGGTCGGCGATGTACTTCATGTCCACCGGGATGTCCCTGGGGGGCAGACGCATTCATGCAAGCCCGAACGCACGTATGCACGCACGGACGCACACATGCATGCACGGACGCACACATGCACTCACGGACGCACACATGCACGTACGCAAGCACGCATACGCGCAAACGTTTCACGCGCTCTGTTACAATCATCCTTACTTATACTGTAAACAGCTTATAAATGAACAGGACAGGCTGTATACCACATAGGTGAATTTTTAGGCTGATCTTGATTTTAGCGTGAACTCATTGGTTTCCTTGGCTTTGACATAAAGCGCCTTAAAATATTTTGTAGTTTGCTTATCGAAATAACTAAAAATATGCGAGCACGCAAGCACGTATACACGCATACAAGTATATAAGGAGGTCAGGTCTTACACCAGAACCGAGCTAGGAAATAAGTACATATACAATCTAGTTTGCATGCAATCAAGTATCAGCCTATCAGAACCCTATATTTTACCTCAAACTTTACCCATCTCTCATTTGTTTTCTTTAGTTTCGATAAAAACGCTCAAAAAATAGCTATTGTGATCGTCGACGTTGCTAAATACTTTATTTTCTCGTATTACTCTCTCTCACATACATACGCACGCACACGCACGCACGCTCGCACGTTAGCACTCACCACTCCCACACGCGCAGGCTCTTGTCGTCGGAGGTGGTGACGAAGCGGCGGTTGTCGTCGACGAAGGTGATGGTGTTGACGGCGCCCAGGTGCCGGTCGTACTCCTGCACTATCTCGCCGCTGCGGGTGTCCCACTGCGGGTGACATTATTGATGACGTCATACGATAATTGTTACATGTTACTTTACTTTTATATGCGACTGTAATTTATATGTTACATTGCAAAATTTTGTTTTGTAGTACACAGGTATTTTTAATTATTAAATAGATTAAATGGATGGATGGCCAAAAATTCTAAAATTCTACTCGTGACAAAATTATCTCGTCTACAATCTGTTCCTGTGCTATTTCTTGTCGTATAGTGAAGATAATTTAAGCATATTGTTTATTTTTGTTAGTTAGCCAAACTGACAGACGTGCCGATGGTAAGTGGTCGACGCCGGCCAGAAACATGGACAAATTTACCTGGAACTAGCTCATGCATCTCATTGTGTCTCCTATCCTGAGACAGAAGGTGCCCTTCTCTCCGACACACAGCAAAGTCGTCTCATGGGAGAAACTAGCAAGATCCCACCTGATACATGATCCTGGAGGTGCCGAGGGCTGTATGTGTTTTGCGACGATGGTCCAGTGAGTATGAGCTCAGTATCTTGAACGAGGGGTCCGGGTTCAATCCTGACGCTCCGTGTGCTTTGAAATTGGGTTTTCTAAATTTCTAAGCGCAACCTAAACTTGTGACCATCGCTCGCTCACCGGTGAAGGAAAACATTATGAGGAAACCTGATTAAATTAAAAGTCTTTGAAGGTGAGTGAAGTTCACCAACCCGCATTAAGCATTGGTGAACTATGGCGGATCCTCACCTGATTTAAAGAAGGTGACCCGTGCCCAGCAGTAGTACATATTATATTGGTTGTTAGTTTTTATCATCATCATCATCATCATCATCAGCCTTTATCCGTCCTCTGCTGAACATAGGCCATCATCAATGAACGCCAAGACGACTGTTGATACTTTTACTTTTTTATTTTCCAAGCAGTGTACACTCACGCATATGATCTTCTTGTCGGAGGTGCCGGCGACGAACAGGTGTTGTTTGTCGTCGTCGGGGTGGAACTGCACGCAGTACGGCACCTTCCGCGACGTGAACCGCGACACGCACGCGCCGCTCTCCGTGTCCCACAGCTTGATGTACCGGTCGTACGCTGCGCACACCACTCATGACACCCACACACACATGCTGCTCAGCATGGTTTAATCAATAGGACAAACGAGCTATTGAAGCTTTATGGTTACTAACAACCCCCATACACATACACAACAAGATTATGCAGATGCGTTGCCCTCCTCTTTCTGATCAATGGGCCCTCTGAAACTTACGAAGTACACGAAACGCGACAGCATAGCAGTCTCTTTACGCCAGTTATATTGCTTGTTGGGACTTAATGCTCTATTGAATTGATACCGATAAGAAGTAGTTCTTCCAGCCTTTACTTTAGTTAATTAGCCGGTAACACGCTAAGTGTCAGTGTAATAGTTCTGAAGACACGTTCGAAAAGACAAACTAGGGTTTATCTACTAAAAGTGATGGCTAACACGATGCGGTCGATGTCTATGTTTATTTTGATTTTTTTGCATCAACCAAATTCCCTCTAATGCGTTCTTCTATTTATCAAACATATAACCGGATAGAATAGTAAAAAAAAAGTGATTTATCGCTGATGTATGCAGCAATTCAACCAATCAGTGATTGGTATTTATGTATTATCGACCAATCAGAACGCAGAACCCGCGTAGCATTGCAACACAAAGGTGGATTTTTTTTATACGAAATTCATTACATTACGGTTATATGCTCGATTTTTGTCTTATCTACATCTATGAAGTAATTGAAGATTGAAACATGATGTACCGGCGGAGAGGAACTGCTTGCCCGAGTTGCAGAAGTTGACGTCGCGCACCGCCTGCCGGTGGCCGAAGTACGTCCGTATGCAGCGGCGCTCGCCGTACACCTCCCATATCTGGAAATGTATTCATAAAACTTTTGAAAACAAAATTGACAGAGTACTTGTCTATTTTTTAGGGGTAATTAACTTAAAATGTCAGCTACTGACATTTTTTATGTAAGTTAGACAGGCAAACTAGGAGACGTGCTACCTGGTGGTAAGTGGTGAGCATAGCCCGTGAATATAGCACGAAACGCGACAGCATAGCTGTCATTAAGTTTTCCAATGTTTACGGGAATTTCACGCGTTATAGAGTTAAAGCATAAAAGAATTGTCAATAAATAAATTTAAATCTATCATTAAACAAAAACTTATTATAATGTAAAGGAATATACAAATGATAAAAACGCTTGGAAATGAATTGCTCTAGATTTTGTGAACTTTTTGAAATAATGATCACAATTAAAAGAATGATAGGAACCCAGCAGAGTTTCTTGTGGGTATCTTCTCTGACATGGGCGCGTTGCGAACCCTCATTATAAACTAAGCTGCTAAGACGATCATAAGTGATCATTATAAAGATCCTACATGTGACATTAAAAATAAATAAATATAATGAAACCCCATTTTACAGATTTTATCGTGGTTCAGTTCCTAAAATGTAGGGCATATAAAAAAAATTATAAGCCCGATAAAACCCGTAAAAGTTGTTCCAAATAATATAGGTGTCATTTTACGTCGGTATCATTTATCGTCGGTTCTTATTTACAAATAAATATATTTTAGTCCTAGTTCTATTAGTTACCTTAACTCTACAGTCCATGCCAGCAGACAGCATGAGATGGGCTGTCTTGGGGAACCAACGGACACCAGCCACACCCTTTGTATGACCTTTCCACGTGTGGATGTGTGCCTGGAAAGTCATAAAAAATGAAGTGCAACATATCGTTTCGGTTAATTAATTATTTATTTAGTTAATAAATTTAACTAAGTCACACTAATCATATCATAAACTATACAGGTATGTTGAGGAAAAATATTTATCGACAAAGCTAGACACAAGAGATAACATACCTTAGGTAGGAAACATTTGTCAGGTGGGGTGTCACTCCGCAGCTGCGTTTCACTGCGAGGAGCCTCCAGCCAGGACCGGCCCTGGTAGTCCGTTTCTTTGTCAACTGAAATAGACATACAGAAATATCTATTGTATGAAGTATATGTACTTTTTATAATTGTTTAAAATATTTCCATTATTCAAGTATTATTTGGAAGAAATCAGTTTTCAGCAGTAAGTTGCCGTTGTTGTTGCATAATTAAGAATGAAAATAATTTTCTATAGTAACTACACTTACTGTGGAATATAGATTTCTCCTCCAAAGGTTTGTCATCGTCAACTTTGCCCTTCTTTTGTCTCTTTGCTAATATTTCTTCTAACTCCTTTGCTTCCTCACCTTCTGGCTTCATTACCCTGTAATAACACATAAACATTAAAAAACATCTACTTGTTCATATTTTTCATTAATTTTCATATTAATAGTATCATTAGAGTTGTTAAATAGATTTTAAGGAAGACGGTAAATTTGTAAAATTTAAATTAATTAGATCTAAAAGCAATATTTGTAAAAATTATGATAAATTTTATTTTTCTCAATATGAAGTTTCTAGAAATGCCAACTACATAATCTTGTTAATATTTAAGTATTATTTAAGAAGAACTAAAAAGAATATTAGTCTAAGAGCCAATATGCACTGATTTAATGTGACATCTTTAAAAAAGCAGCCCTTAGGGCAACTAGAGCGGTTTACAGATGACCGCATTGAAACAAATAGTCATTTCCAAATATATCTTCGCTTGCAATTACCCATGTATACATGTATGAGCTCTAATTATTGATTAGTTACCTTTGTTCTCCCACATATCCACCCCATGGACCCAAAAATCCATTGACATCCTCAGGGTTATCGTTTTTATGTCTTTTCTTTTTATCTAAAGGCCTTTTTTTTGTAGTTTCAAACACTGTTTTTCCTTCTGTTTCAACGGGTGGAGCAACCATAGCTGACACTGCAAACAAAGTTTTTATTAAATTATTTTATACTAAATCTAACCAAAACGAAACTAAAATCTAACCAATAATAATAAAAAAATTTAATAATAATATTGTTCACTTTTTTAAATTTGATATTAGAGAGTATAATATTTAGTAATAAGCCCTCATGCCATAGCTTGGCAGGGGTTCCACTTTTCCTTTAAATCAGACTAACTTAATTGATTTTAAACAGGAAAATTTCATAGTTTTTGTTGCTTTTTAATTAACAATACTTGCCAACGAGTGCATCATTTCCTTCGGCAGGTTCTGTAGATGGATCTATGGCATAACCATAGCTTGTAAAGGTCCTCCTTTGGTTTTCAAATTGGAACTCGCTAATATGTGCCTTTTCTACATAACCTGAGAGTATATTTCTATTGGCTTTCATTTGTTGAGTTTGAAAAGGATTTTCGGGGCCATACGATGGTGCATATAAATCTTCAAACTTTGGGTTATGCATTAATTCCTCGTCATTCTTTAACAGAACCCTTGTGTCGTCGTTAATCTGAAATTTTATGGAATCATTAGACAATTGAAAAACAACCTGATATGTTTGGTATTTTGGAGTAATATTTACAAACCGTCGGGACAATAACAGGGGCTGAACATATTTGCATTGTTTTAGCAACAGATAAATTTGGATCAACAGGTTTCAAATGTGTCAACAAAGTTTCATTGCTATGCTGTTTCTCGATTCCTGAGTCAGCATCGTCATCCTCTTCGGAGCTGCTCCCATAGTTTTGAATATTTAGCATTATCTTTTCGCAATATATATTTAATTATTCACTACTAATTATTGTTAATTGTTATTAGGCTAAAAATTACAATTCACACGAACACAACACCACAAGTCACAACAACGCATTTTTGACACGAGTGACATGTCACATGACTGATGAGTGATGACATGACATTGACGTATAATATTTTTTTTATGGTGGTGCTGTACTTAGTGCATAGCCAATGTCGAGTATCAAGTCTGTCGTAAACAGTAAACTATCGTTAGTCTTTATTTTGGTGAAATGGCGGGAAACGCTTACTGGGCGCGACATCACACTTCACGTCCCTATCAATAAACTATCACTTCAAACTCCACCCATTCAGAACAGTCCACCACAATATTCGTTACCAGTCACATTATGGGCGTTTTCCAATTACAGCACAAACGCGCATTGTGCGGCACAATGCTCAAAGTTGGTGTTCCAATTACAGCACCGCATCGCATTTTTGAGCTCTCATAAAAGTAGTGCTTTCGCGAAATGCGTGCAATTGGCCAACTGTGACAGAAAATTAACAAGTGTTTCTTCTTTAAATTGTTCATTTATCGAAGGTATATAATTGTTTTAGAACTCATTAAAAAAAATTACTCAAAACAAAAAATGTTAATGAAATAATCGAAATCCAAATAACTTAAAATAACCTTAAGTACTTTCAACCAATAATTATGTATACCACTTTATTAACATTAATAAGGTTATTGCTAACTTTTATGAATATTTTTTATTCTATTCTGCGCCAGCAGAGTGCGCTAAGTTCAGGGTAAAATAAAAAATATTCATAAAAGTTAGCAATAACCTTATTAATGTAAATAAAGTGGTACACATTATAATTGGTTGAAAGCTATTTACAGTTATTCTAAGTTATTAATTGGATTTTGATTATTTCACTATCATTTTTAGTTTTGAGTAATTTTTTTAAATGAGTTCTAAAACAATTAGATAAGTACCTTTTAATTAAATCATCTCTTTATCAACTATTGCATATTATCATATGATAAGTACGTATTTTAAGAATTCTTATTTTGGACTTTTAAGTATTTATACTATATTATATATTAGCAGCGCCCCGCGGTTTTACCCGCATACTTCACATTTCCGTGGGAGTGCAGGCATTAAATCATAGCTTATATCGTTCTGGTGTATATTAGCTATATTATTGTAAAGTTTCAGTAGAATCCATTCTTTTCATCAGAGTTTTAACGTAAAAGAGTAACAAACATCCATCCTTACAAACTTTCACGTTTTTAATATTAGTAAGATTACTGAAACCTTTTTTTGTAGATGAACTTGAAAAATCGAATTTTATTCCCAAGTATTCTTGGAATGAAACCTATCAGCGCTGAAATAAGCTTTTTAATATTGTTGTGCACGTACGCGTATTTTTTTAACAATAAATAATATTATTAACGATAATATTTAAATAAAACATTTCGATAAATGAACAACTTAAAGAAAAAACACTTGTTAATTTTCTGTTACAGTTGGCACTATAGTCATCGCCACTTTAGAAGTCCGATAGACGCGGCGCTGCGATCTCATAACTCAATGTTGCCAATTTCTATTGTAATGATTTTCCACCAAGTCTAGTACAAAAAAAAATTTAAATAATTATAGGACCTATGGTCAGTAGTGGATTGATAAAGACTGATGATGATAATAATGACAAAAATAATCATAGCAGCAAAATAAAAATCTCTCTGCCAGGTTTTAGTAAAATAAAACATTTTTTTTGTAAATATTTCATTCGTATTTTTTACGTATAACCGATTAGTAGAATTCATCTAAAACAAGCTTCTTCGGATGTGTTCGGATTTTGCCAGGAGTGACGATTTTCTCAGAAATAATTGCTGCCATTGTTACTTCCTTTGTTATTCGACCTTTTTTACAGAAACACCTGAAAATATCATTCATCTGAACAAGGTTTTAATTCTTTTACCTTGTAAATTATATTCATATAAAATATCATAAGATAAATGTAGGTATAGAGTTAATGATAATATTTTAACCATAAATTAGGCAAAAATGAGTGACTCTGGCATCTCTAAAATTTACCTGTCATGGCTGTGACATTTATAAACATATTATTTAACGGGGTTAATTGTTGTTTATTTTTACTTTCTAATTCACAAAATTATTTCACTTTAACGATCATTGTACGGCCTTCACTTTTTACACCTCGCTTTATATAATATGCTCCATATTTCACGTAAAACAATTTAAAATATCACAACTTCTTACTCCAGACAGATGTCAAGATGTCAATGTTGTCAAATTTAGTTCAGGCATTAGTCGCAGGACTTTAAAAGTGGCGAGGACTATACGCGCATTTCTCGAAAGCACTACTTTTGAGAGAGCTCAAAAATGCGATGCGTTGCTGTAATTGGAACACCAACGTTGAGCATTGTGCCGCACAATGCGCGTTTGTGCTGTAATTGGAAACCTCCCATATATTATATGGATCAAGTTTTAAAACATACACTATAGTGGGCCGCCAGAACAGTTCTCTAAAGAAAATCGTTCCACAGCTGCAGTGGAACGACATTGCCCGCACTATTCACCAACCGATCATATTATAAGTACACATATAGAGTTTTTAAACTGATGAATAATAGTCAATTATCGGGAATCAGAAAAAATATAAACGCGCGATTAAACGCTTCCCACTGATACCCAATAAAAATAAGATGTCAACGTTATGTTGACGTCTTATTTTTATAACATATTCTATCTGAATACTGAATTAATAATATGTAGTTAAAACGTGTGGTTATTACCTATTATACTAATAAGTTTATTTATAACATTGAATACGCAATTTTTAATTGAAATAAATAATTTATTTATTTATAACATAACAAAGAATACGAAAGTACCAAATTCAATTATAACATTGAATTTTGTACTTTCGTATTCTTTTAAGTAACACTAGTTAGAAAAAAATATGTTAATCGAAATTTATTTTATAATAAATTTAAAAACTTCATATCAATAATGTATAACAATTTTTAATATTCCGCATAATTTTGATTTATAATTTACAGATTAAAGAGAAATACAATAAAAAAAGGAAATAATACACCCAGCTTTTTTCAAAGATGCGTATTGCATGAAAATAAATTTGTCATAACATATTTTTAAGCTAGCAACATTACTTCATATTTGCCAACATAAGGACAAAAATCTATAGTCAGGTGATGATTTCTTGTGACAGTTCGTAATTTTGTAAATTTCAATAAATAAAGTGATTTATTTCCAAAAAAATGGCCCTTCAAGCTGCTGTAAAAGGAAAGCTAATAAGTGTAATTGGAGATGAGGTACGTGAAAACCAAAACAGTTTGTAATAACAATGAGACGTCTATAAAAATCCTTCTTCATTTGTCTTTGCTTCCAGGACACTTGTGTTGGGTTTTTGCTTGGCGGAATCGGAGAAATTAACAAAAACAGACATCCAAACTTCATGGTAGTTGACAAAAGTTAGTATCGAGATATATATATAGTTTCCCCTCAGTAAAGTATTTTTCTGATGTATATTTTCATTTCAACAGACACACCAGTAAGTGAAATTGAGGACTGTTTCAAGAGATTCGTTAAGCGTGATGATATTGATATTATCCTTATCAACCAGAACATCGCAGAGTTGATTCGTCATGTAATTGATTCACACACAGCACCGGTTCCCTCTGTTCTGGAAATTCCATCTAAAGATCATCCCTATGACGCCAGCAAGGATTCCATATTGCGTCGCGCAAAGGTATGGTATATTTTTCATTTTTAATTTTTTCAATCAAAGTTCTTAAATATTTCATTCATTAACAACATGAGCACCTACTCATGTTGTTAATGAATTAACACTACTTGATGACAACATTGATGAGTATAAACATATAGAAGAATGTGAAAATAAATTGGCTATTTGCTAGTCACACTCTTAGGAGAATGGTGGACCAATAAGGTTCAAGAATGAAGCCCATGTCAACAAAGTTTTGGTCGGTTATTACCCAGATGGAAAGATGATTCTCATATGGCGGCTGGCCTGTGTTGGTTGCAAGTTTCAAAGCTATCTTGGTGTTCTTTAAGGAGCCCAACACTGTCTAAATAGGATATTTAGACAGTGTTGGGCTCCTCCGCTAATATGATAATCTTTTACATACACTTGTTATGTTGCAAATTTTTTTTGAATCACTGTTGTCCGAGACAGGTGCATCGTATAACCGAAGACATCCTCAGAGGTTTTCATAAAAAAAGAAACCCGCGCGACACGTGCGCAGTATTTTTTGACATTGCTAAGGCATTTGATAAGATTTGGCACGAAGGCCTAATCTATAAACTTTACAAGTTAGAAATACCGGACAGGCTGGTCATCATCATCCGCGACTACCTGTCTGGCCGGCATTTTAGGTATAGAGTGGAAGGCACTCTGTCTTCCCTGAGACCTCTGAGGGCCGGAGTCCCTCAGGGCTCCGTGCTGTCCCCGACTTTGTACAATCTGTACACGTCCGATATACCCAGAAACCCTGCGTTAAAACTAGCACTCTTTGCCGACGACACTGCACTATATGTGACCCATACGTCAGCAAGGACAGCATCTCGCTCCCTTCAGAAAGCCGTCACCAAACTAGGTGAGTGGTTCGCTAAATGGAGAATAGAGATTAACCCAGACAAAAGTCAATCAATCCAATTTACAAAGAGAAGGGGCACGCTCAATCAGAGTCGTCGACAAATGATGCCGATCAAACTAAACGGCACCATAATCCCTAGAGTAGGGCAGGTGAAATACCTGGGGGTCACGTTAGACAGGTCGATGTCATTCAGGCCGCACATAAATAACATAATAAAAAAGGCCAAATTCGTTTTAAGTCGATTATACTTCTTGATAAACAAGAAAAGTAAGATGCCCCTCAGGCATAAACTTACCTTATACAAAGCGTGTATAAGACCGATTATATCGTACGCCTGTGTTGCGTTCGCGCACGTGCCACAGAGTCGACTCAAACCTTTGCAGATATTGCAAAACAAATTCTTACGCATAGCAACCGGTTGCCCATGGTACATAAGAAACATCGACCTACATAGGGACCTCAAGTTAGATTCGATTAGGGGCCACTTCAAAGAGATGTCAGTACGTCACTTTGAAAAGGCACTCCATCACCCAAACCCGCTCATAGTGAGCGCGGCAGACTATGTCCCTGATAGCTCAGTCTCAAAGAGTTTTAGGTTACCTAAACACGTTACTACCGATCCGGCTGACGAAATATCTCAGCTATTAATGCGCGACGCAAAAGCGCGACGCGAAATTCAAGATAGAATACACACACATAACAATACAACATCCGGGGTTAGGTACTCAGTCACACCGCTTGGACCTCGGGGTCGTGAGCGACGTCGATCCCTACACATGGTAAATACATCGATCCGGATCGATCGGGTAAGATTAGGTTCGAATCCGATACGAGTCTACACTAATCAAAACCGCGAAAACACCGTTAGCACTTTGCTATCGGTCGATTGGACGGGTTCCGCGCACGACCCACCTCCCCCGTCAGAGGGGGAGGGGAGGGCCGGCCCTCCGACTAATAGTTTAACTTCATCCGCTAATGACTCGTCGACCGTATTGGATTTGACTAGCCAAACACCTACTCTCCAGAGTAGCGCGCGCGATATACCGCGCCCCCTGCGGGGCACGGAGGGGGGCGCCCCCCTTTCGAATTTTACTAGGTGAGCCATCTGCTCACCTACCTACCGATTGAGCTTAAAGGCCATCAGGCCTAAAAGTCTAGACCTTTCGAAAAAAAAAAAAAAAAAAAAAAAAAAAAAAAAAAAAAAAATTTTTTTTGAACACAAGATGGGGTGGCAAGCCACTTAATTGAAAGTGGTCAAGTTCACTAGCCTCGGCAATTTATCAATGTGTTGCCTACTTAAAGACCAACATGATGAAGATATAATCTTGGTGCTAGTAATTACAATATCTGTTCTGCCCACTCACCTCACCACTGATCTAATCCTATTATCATTTTATTTTACAGGGCATGTTCAATCCAGATGACTTGGTACGCTAAAGTATTTTATTCATTGCATGTTTTAAAGTCTGTATTTGTGACAGACGACACATGTATATAGATCAGCCGAACTGAAGACAACTAACACCTAATATTCCCATCTGAGATTGCATTTGTTTGGATAAATTTATGTGTGATAGAATAACTCATTCCATTTTAAGATGCAATATTTTGTTATAATTAAACCCGTGAAATGAATGAATTATTAAATTATTTAATATGTTTCAAATAATTATAAAAACTGTGTATAGGTTGTTAAAAATGTATTATAGAGTAATATTATAACTGTGAAGTTTGTTTTATTTTTCCCATAACATCTGCATGTGTGTGGTTTGTATTTTATATTATAATATATTTATATAGTTTGTATGCATTATTTTTATATTTGATTTTGTGCTTTACAAATTATTGTACTCTGGTTTTTAATTTTCAATTCCAATTAATAATTATAATGTGCTTATGACTTTTTTACAGTCCATGTTTGGGGCAGAAAACTTCGCTACATAAATAGTTTATGTATTTTATTTAGTAAAATGTATTTATATGCATCATATTATATTGAAATTTAATAAAATGCCATTTTAAATTAATTTATTTATTTACATATAATAGCTTAATAATATTAGCACACAACTATATTATACAAAATAAAATAATTAATTGGTAAATATAATAATTGGTGGTACCCGTAGTTACAGTTTTTTAAGGTTGTTATGATTAAAGAATTATACTTCATTAAGTGGGATTATCAGTCGTCAAAATCGGTCACTTCGTTTTCTGATTTCTTGTGTCCCACCCAGTCCCATTTTGAATAGTGAAGCTTAGTCTTCTTAAATTTAGGGTTCTTAGATGTAATCCTGACAAAGATTCGTCGTCCGAACAGGGGCTGCAGTTGTCTGAAGTTGTCGACTAGTGGCAAGTTAAGGTTTGAGAGCAATCCACGGAAGTTGTCCATCTGAAAAAATAATGTGCCATTACAAACAATTTTTTATTTCGTCATTGGAATAAAATATTGCTGATAATATAATATTATATTTAATAATAACAATGATAACCATAGAAATTAACTTTTAAATAATGTGTTTTTGTATATATTTTTCATAAAATATAGCGTAAAATAATTTAGCAGAACTTCGAATATACACCGCTAGATGGCATCTTTTTAATAAATATGATAGCTGAACGTGTCTAAATATTGATATGTAAATCGATGATTAATTAATATAAAACTGACCTGGAAAACAGAAATGGGAAGGTAGTCGGAAAATACGACCCATGTAACAGCCTCGGCACAGGGCGGAGTAGTCAAAGAACCCTTGTAGGTATAGAATCTTTCTGTGTCGAGACCAGAGAGTATAGACGATAGAGAGAAGGTATGCGGGAGCTGCATAGTCGTATTGTAGTTCTCGATTGCTGAAAGGTTTTTCACGATTGGACTGAGCAGTTTTGCTTCGAATTCCACCACCTATAAAGGAAATTAAATTTTAATTATTTTGGAGATTGAATAAATTTAATGTATAAATAATAATTTCGCTAATCTTAAGTCAAAAGGTAGGCAATACATTAATGGAATTCCCTGGGCCTAGCAATCATTCCGGAGAGACTTTGACTACTTCCCATGCGGCTCTCCTACCAGTGCGTATGTAGTTAAGATAAAAAGAACCTGATAAAAGAACGCCAACACGCATAGACCGTCCGGGTGCTGTAGCGCTTCTGCGAGGCTCCTATATTTCTTGTTTCTATGGATGATGTGCATTTCTAAAGGCAACCTCATGTCGTTCAGTGTGTGTTCAGACCCACGGTTGTTCTTGTCGCCCCAGTGGAAGTGCAGACCTTCAATCTCGTATTCGTGGTCGAGGGGACCCCCAAAGATATAGGGGAGTCGGAATCCCTTCTTCTCCTCTTCAGATGAGTATTTGGGAATGGTAAGTGTAACTGAAAAAGTGTGATTTTTATGACATCTTTATTTCTTGTTTCACGTATTTATGTCTAAAATAATATGAAGAATGATTATAACAAGAGTAGGAAAAACTTATAAGGAGCAAGAAAATTTTACCAATTGAAATAGAAAATATAAAAAGACAATTTTCAATAATACCTATTACTTACAGAAAGCTTATCTCAAAAACTAACTAAAATAAGACCAATGTCTTATTAAAAAAATATTTTATGTTTGATGGTCTAACTTATGAATAGAGCTATGGACCTCATAAGTAAAAGGCTCATCCAATTTTTAAGGGAATAAAAGCGCATATCATCATCATCATCTTATCATTAGCATCGTAGTTTCTACTACACTATACAGTATAGTGTATACATTACCGGAATGTCCGTTATTGCTGATCGACAACGGTCCCGGTAGGGGGTTCTGGTATCCGATGAGCTCCATGGATGGGATGGAGATGGGTATGGCCTGTTTGGCGGCGATGGCGATGGGCGACTGCTGCCGTCCGCCACACGCGGGGTGCAGCACCGCCCAGCGACGCTGGTCTGACGCCCGGTAGCCCCATCCGAAGACGAGAGCCACTGAAAACAAATAGGTGTTAGTATTTTCTACCTGGTATTTGGTAAAATAGGTGATATGCACTTATAATTATGTAGGATTGCTTAAAAATATGTTTATAATTAGAAATTTAGCGATTGTGTGTTTGTGTACGCAAAACTAGGTAACGGAGGGATTTAATTGTTACATAGATTTGAATTACCTACTATTAAAGAATACAGCTTTTATTCCCCACTGCTAAACATAGCGAGGCTTAGCTACATAATGAAAAATATAAATATATAGATAACCTGCGTCCGTTACCATTACAGAAAATATGTCAGAAATATGCTTGCCTAACGGTTCTGTAAACAACTTTGATATTTCGGATAGATAATGATAAGCTTTGCACCACCACTGTTAAATTCTGCACCGCGAAACAGCTTTGCTGTGTTCCAGAAAGAAGTAGTGGTGAGCCAATAAAATCACTGGCAATTGGCATCAGGCAAAGGGCCTATCGTTAAAGGATAGGAAATAATATTATGTTACTGGCATAGAGACGTATCTTGCATCTAAGAACAGAAAACGCATTTAACATTGATTCGGCTACTTAAAATAGTCTCTACTTGGTCTCTACCTGGTATACTTATTGTATATAAGTGTTTCCACTTACTTTGCGCATTCGTTCGGTGTGGGTTATGACTCCCCCCGCCTAAGATAACCCACCTAAGATATCTTCAGCCACTTGAAAGCATGAAAAAAATATTCCGAGTCTAACTAACACGACACTCCCCCTGAACGACCAGTTCCCTTAAGACTCAAGTTGCTAGCCGGACTTCCGTCTAGTGTGGGGGTATAACTGACCTCGACCTGTTAGACGTGAGACAGGAGATGCGCAAAGCGTCTTTCGCGTAGCACTCCCGTACTACATTCACGGAGCAGAACGCATGTGGCGGATCCACGTGGTGTCTACCGAGCATATGAGCTATTTGACACATGCAGCTAGGATAAAAACGCTTAACGAATAATACATTTATTCTAAATCGGTCAGATTATTTAGTATTGGAGTCAAAAATATATTGACATTGATTGCTCTGAAGATTAATGTGCATTTTTTTATCTTACATAATTTAGAGACATAACTTTATGTTTGGTCATGACCGGCATACTAATCAACATACCCTCCAGTGATAATTCAAAGTCAAATTAAAACAACGAGTGAACCAGCTACAATATTGGCCCGGTCTCCATTTGACGCCTCATCATTATTCCGTGATCGCCTCTGAATACAAAATTAATTTTCTCGAAAGCAACACAAAAAACCTGGACGCAGAGCACTTTAAGTGAATTGAATGTTTATTTATTTATTATTTTAAATATTATTAATTATTATAATATTAATTTTATTTTCATACAGAAGTAGTTTTACAGTTAATTTAATAATGAACTTTTGGTTTTGTACTTTAGGATGTCTTCTCAAATCATCACGTATGCAGGTGTTAATGATGTTTTTCTTGTGACTGGTGAGAAAGCGATGTTCTCAAGTTTAGGTGCACGAAATTTTCAGAAAACTCATTACTCGGTTAGGATCTAAATATCCCCTTTTTTATGTGTCGCAGTGGAAATGCTTTCGCACCTAGCAGGGTCTCGGGCACACTAGCGTGTGTGGGGACTCGCATTGGGTGCACTGCAAGCGCTTTTAGTCGCTTTGTGAGGGTCCCGGATCCACAGGCAACAGAATCACCTCAGCTACAGACTGGCCCCGGCAAGGCTAAATTCTTCAGACATAGACGGGAGTTCCCTGGGCTCCCTACGACATCGTGTCTAGCGGGGCCCGGGTAATCTAAATATCCTCCAAGAGTCTAGACAAGTCGCTAGTGGACGATCGTCACTCACGTCCTCAGTAAATGATAATCATTAACAAACTCGATTAGAGACATTTGTTAAGATTAAAGGTTTTGTTATTTTGTATTATAAGCGCGTGTGGCTAATAATATATGGGATTTAATGATTGACAGAGGAGGAGAGGTAATGACCTACGTGAATGCAATGTAATAATATAACTTGTGTTCCCATTGTAATACATCTTATAATAAAGTACGGCACGGCACGCTAATACGGGGTTTGATTCCCGCGTGGCGCGTATTGTAGAAATGGCACAGAGAAGAAAGTAAGTTGTATTTTTGTAAGGATTTGAAATAGGTATTCACTATAACGTATTAAAAAAATATATAATTTGAAAGTTGTCTTGTTAGTCATATATCTGATAATCATTCTAATATAAAAAAAGAGCTGCTGTGGTGGCTGGCCTTGTTATGCGGTTTCCACCTAGCTGATTTTCTTTTCTTTTATTAACACACTCTAGTTTGTTTTGGATGTTGCGGGGCCTAAATCTATATACTTATTAATCTTAGGCTAGTTTATAGTACGTAGAAGTAGTATGTTTATAAAAATTATAAACTATATTTTGAAAAGAGCAACCCAACAGAGTTTCTTACTATACTAGTATGTATTTCATTGTTTGTAACAGAATATTTGAAAAGATTAGTTCCACTGAGTTTGTTTCGCCGGTTCTTCTCACTGGGCTTGCTTTGGAACCGGTAGTAGACTCAATTGACGTTCAAAAAGATACTTTGTACTATTTTGAATAAAAAATTTTACTTGACTTTACTTTTACTTTGTATGATTGTTTAATAAATATGTGTATTGGTCGATTTATAATCTAGTACCTGGTTGACCTAGCATTGCTCGTACCATACCCTTAGTAATAATATGATGAAATTTTCTTTCAAAAAAATGAACTTTTAACAGCGAAATTTACGTTCGTATTCTAATTATATTTTATCATTGGCTTAAAACACGGATAAAAAAGTTTTCTAAAAACTTATCCTTGCTAGATCGATTTATCGCCGTTTTTAACCCGTGTATACAAAATTTCATGAAAATCGTTGGAACAGTTTCCCAGATACAGATTATATATAAATAATAAATATATATATATACAAGAATTGCTCGTTTAAAAGTATAAGATATTTGTTTCAATACATCTAAGATAGCTCTTATTACATCAACACATGAAATGCCAAGTTCTGAGAGAAAGACTTAAGATTTAATAATCAAGGGCTGACTAAAATGATCACAAATTATACCCTAGCTAGTAGCTACTATCATCACGTCTATAAAGTGTGCATTTGTCGCCATCTTGCATTTAGCACATTTTAAACATGCATCATGCACGAACTGCGAATTGACAAGTCGGAGTGATCTACGAAATGGGTCATCTTTGTTTGCAATTCTCATTTTATTGCGATTATTTGACTTACGTGAGTTAAATAATACGTAACACCAACGTTTTAAAAGGGTGATAAGTGTTAATAATTATTATCATCCTTTTCTACTATTATAAATGCTTTTAATGGATATTGGTTGAGGTATTTTATTTGGAAAAGACATTGAGTTTTAAATTTTAACATTAGAGTACACAATTATTTTTAATGTGGAAAAGTACCTACGTTACTTACTTTTATCCCGGTAATCTCATCACAGGGTGAAGCCAACTGGCTTACCCCACATCCGATGAAGTATTAAGGCCCCTAAATGTGTAAGGCCAAATAATAAACAAATTGCAAGGCCATTGGCATAGCTCCCATCGAAAAAAATCCGGTAAAATGCGTAGTTTCTTACGGAATAGTCATTGATTAATATCATATTTTTAATCATGTAATTTGTTACAAAAATTCCACACGTTTGAAGTCGCAACAGTTAATTATATTTTTTTAAGCGCGATAGTTGAATCGGCAAAGGTGTCAAATACAGAAAGGAAAACTTCTGCCTGAAGCTACATGAAGAAAAATTGGAATGCACACTTCTACCGATTCTTATCGCCATTCATGTGTTATGATAGCCATGCAGAATTTTTATGTTTTGTTTAAATAACTCGTATTATGCACATACTTTACAGCTGAAAAGGAAAACAAAGAAAATGCATATAAATACCTACCTGATTTTTTTCAGCCTGAGTTTTAAGATATTCTCAATAACACATAAATTTCGGACAGCAATGCTTACATGGCTACCCGTGGCCGAAGAAAAACATGTCTGAAAGTCCTGAACAATGTGTCGAACTTATATAAGAACAGTTTAAGAAATACGCATAAGGAACAACATTTTAATTGTATTATTACCTATAAAGATGTACTTAAGTAAATAAAGTTTGGAGTAAGCAAAATTCATACTTTAAGAAAAAACTTAAAAAACGTATTTTTCTATGGTAAAAAACAAAAGTCATTTTTTCACGGGATTGTCACGGGACGTCTAGTAGATATAGAACGACTACGTTGATATTAGAATGAATAAAAACAAGATGCGTGTCATGACAGTGTCGCGCTGTCTGGCGACACGACATTCGAGTCCATTTTCACAGTCCGAGAAGGAACTTAATGATACACCATAATCCTCCTCGAAATCGTGCGAGGAGGGTATTGCCATAGTTAACCGAAGGAATTGCCCAATGTGGGTTGCTGAACTTCACTCTCTCAAAGATTCTTAATCCCATCAGGCACTCATCTATTCACGATGTTTTCTTCGCCGGAGAGCGAGTGTATCATGTTTAGGGTTCACTTAGAAATTTAGAAAAAAGTTCATTTCAAGACACAATTAAGGTAAAGATCGAACCCCCACCTACTCAAGGGGCCGAGCCCATACCTAATCACTAGACCAACCTGGCAAGGATAATTGCCAGGTTGCCAGGATAATTGCCAATAATCTAATATATAAAATTTCCCTGTCACAATGTTAGTTACCGTACTCCTCCGAAACGGCTTGACCGATCTTTATGAAATTTTATATGCATATTCAGTAGGTCTGAGAATCGGCCAACATCTATTTTTCATCCCCCTAAATGTTAAGGGTAGTCCACCCCTAATTTTATTTTTTTTATTTTTTAGACAAAATTTTTAATTTCTATTTTTTTATGATACAACATACAAAAATACATACAACCGTAAATTTTGAGCCCTCTACGATCAACCCCTATTTTGTAATTGCAATTTTAATATTGGCAGAACGAAGTCTGTCGGGACAGCTAGTAATATTATAAATATGAAAGTGTGAAAGGATGTTTGTTACGCTTTCATTCAAAAACTACTCAACTGATCATCATGAAACTTTGTAGGCATATTCTCGGAGGTACTAGAAGTGACATAGAATACATTAAAAAAAGGGTTTTTTTTGTCAACGTAGCCGCGGGCAACAGCTAGTATATTAATAAATAAATTCTAAATAGAGCTCTGAATTTATTTGTAAACTTGGATTCGTTTACGTTGGATGTTTACACTTCGTTGCAAAGGAAGATTGGACGTTCCTCACATTTCGTACATTGTTGGACCATGTCAGTGATGATATTTTATTCAGGTTGCCATGTTCAGCATAAAGAAAAAAAGATGAAGAAATTTTAGCCTCTAATATAGTCATGTAAAAGTCGTTGGGAAAAGTAACCCATAAAAATATGCCTGCTTCGTCATGAGCTTTAGGATTCATAAGAAATATAAAGCTTTTTAAAAGCACATAACACTAGTTACTGTAAATATGTAATGGAACCTACTAACGCAATGAGGACCTAAGAATCCCACATATCAATTAAACTTTAACGGTTTTTATAAAATACAGTTTATAGTGTTTTTTTAAATTTAATATAGCCTATGTTCACCGGAGATAGTGTAGCTTCCCAATAGTAAAATAATTTTTCAAATTGTTCTAGTAGTTTCGGAGCCTATTCAATACAAACAAGTTTACAACAACAACAAAATATTAGTATAGAAAAGTTGATCGAAAATCCATTGGAAGACAATAAAATTAGGTAAAATTAACACTGTAAACTGCATATTGACAATCCTCACTAGGATTATATTTTCATGTAACACGTTGGTAAAAAATAAACATAGGTAAACGATTTGTAAAAAAGAATAAATTATTTTTTGTTATCATAAACTGAAAATTAAATTCAAATTTTTAAATCGAAAATTACTGAACGTTTTTAAATTCGGCTTATTGAGTGGTAATTATTGTGTTGTTGTAATAAATAATAATAAAAAAAAAAAAAAAAAAAACACTTACTGTTGGCCAAAACCACGACTGCTGTTAGTATGGTGTTCATTGTCACTTCTGATGGTGTCTGGTGGAATGATAATGATGCTACCTCGCAGACCGCGATTTATATACTAAAGTACCTCATCAAGAGGATTGCGATTTCAATGGCCTAATACGTCACCGACGTGAGAACAAACCCTCCAGTGCTACGCTAGCGTCTGGGTACTATTTGCATATTGTCACTGAAAATCAATCGAATTAAGGAATTTACAACAAGATAGAATTACTTCATATTACAATGAATATACAGTAGATACACGTATAGTGATGAAAGACTTACCTTTTTTTTTAGAAAAAGTGAAAACGGATAGTTGATTCCTTTTTTCCTTTTATAATTTACTGCATTGCAAGTACTAAAGTCCGTTTGCCGACTCTTGTATGAAAAAACTATCACGCTTACTAGACTAGTGAGTCTAGCATTGCAATACGCTATTGGCTAACTTTATCTTTATTAATAATTTATTGATATACTGATGGACGAGATAATAAGCATACTATTTCCTAGCTAAAAGTGATGCGAGAAGAGTGATTTTCTGTTGTAAAATTTCTATTGGCGCACCTGTAGAGTACAATAGTCTCGAATGCCGATAAATGTATGATGATATATTTGGCAATTTTGTTCCATTGTAGAGATTTTTAAAACATATCTTAATTCTAACACGCGTCTTTAGAATCTCTGCCGGTCTGTGATTGAGTTTCAAAGCGGTGCACTATTTTTTTTGCGAAGGTGATTCTTAATAAACAGTAAGAAAGCATTCAGATGTAAACGTATTTAATTTTATTTAATAATTGTTATGTTATATTACACATCTGAGACGAGATCTAAGTAAATAATAATAACATGAATACCATCATTTACTTTATTTCTCACTCCTAGTACAACAAATTCTTACTAGCTTACCGCGAAACTAGATTTTTTATATCGATTATTTTTATAAAATATTTTGTAACTATCATATGAACATTGTTTGTAAAGAAACATATTTTGTTGTGAAATATAAAGTGAGTGAGATTGCGCGATAAAAAAATGCCACCGCATCGAAGGGTTAATTCCAGGCTAGGACCAAATAATTAAGACAATAGATAATAACATTAGCTCATATTAGGCCATATTCAAAACACAGCCATTGATTAGAATCATAATAAATAATAATTGATATCACTGTTTTAAAAACTTTAATAAAATATTATAGTGTGTGTGTGGGATGGAAACTGTAACCTATTAAATCTGATGGAAGTTTTCTGGAGATGGGACTCGCTATACGGTACTACATTCAGTGGCTTAAAAATATGTTTCGCGTAAAAAAAGCTATAATTCTCAAAACAAAATTAATTTTATTCGACAATCACAACATGGTTACCTTTATTTTTTGTTTTTTCTTTAACGCCGGGAAATGCGCTAAGGCATCCCGCGGGGTAGTGGGTCTCCCCAGGCGGGTATGTGGGACTCGCTGCGCCCGAAAGATGGTAAGTGGACGCGCTCTACCCACTAAAACCCGGCGAGTGCCACCAATACCGCCTTTGGTGAGGTGCCCCGGATCTGCTAGCAACAGGGCACCTCGACGGCTAGTCATTCCCTCAGGGGACCGACGCCGCCTCCACAGAGGGATTGTCCCACACCACAGGACAACTCCTCCCAACGTCGGGACAACACAGTGAGGTGAGGTTCCCGTCCCTAACTTCGGCCGGCCGTCAACATTACAGGTTTTATTTCCAATAATTATATTATCAGACCATTTTACTACATTGATATTTAGTAACATGTAGCTTAGGTCGAGGTACATGAGAGCTAAGCTGTCTCATTTTATGCGTTTTGTGAGTTTCCAGTAAGTGAGCTAAGGAGGGCAACGCATCTACACTACTTTTGGTTGTGTCGATATCCATGGGCGTCGGTAATCACCATCAGGCCTCGTCTGCTTGGTTGCCTCGTTTGAATGTTTGTTTCTCTTTCTAGCAAAAATTGTTAAATGGATTATGATGAAACTTTACCTTTTTATAGCTTACACATCAGAATAAGACACAGGCTATAATTTATCTACATACTCCCACGGGAATGGGAAGTAAGTCAATGCAGCGGGGCGCTGCTACGTCCTTAATAAATTTACTTTTTAACAAGTATTCACATAGCCTTTTCCCGATCAGATGTTACGGAAGAAATGACCCTGATGATGGTTCCTTTAGTAAATAATAAGTATGATTCTTTTATCTGACCTGAGTCACTTATATATTTTTAAATAAATTTTTATTATTAACACCACAGTTGATATTTCAGAGTGCACAAATGTTGGTATATATTCAAATATATGTATTTTAAAATTAATTTTGTTCTAATACATAACCGTAACACTGACCAGATTTACCACGCGATTAGATTTGACGTGTAGAGCGTACAATATTAATATTATGCTAAAGTAATGTATCGCATAACACAGAAAACTAAATAAGAATTTCCCAATTTCATAGGTACCGTTGGAATTAATATACAAGCGATTGTCACGTCCTGGCGTTTATAGAGATATATTCCTATATTCAGCAGTGGACGTTAGAAGCCAATGATGATAATGATGATGATGATGAAACGATTATGCCTTATTTTAAATATATCTTACTAGCAGCGCCCTTCGGTTTCAATCGCGTTCTTTCCATACCCGTGAGAGTACGGTGAGAGTAAGGTGATAAATAATAGACTTGTGTTATTTGGATGTAAAATCTATATTGAGCGACGGTGGTGCAGTGGTGGACGGACTCGGCCTCTTATGCGAGGGGTTCTGGGTTCGATCCTGACCCGTTCGTGTGTGCCTTGAAATGGGTTTTTCTAAATTTCTAAGTGCACATTAGACCATTGTTCGCTCACCGGTGAAGGAAAACATCGTGAGGAAACCTGCATGCCTGATGAGATTGAAAGTCTTTGAAGGTATGTGAAGTTCACCAACCCGCACTGGGCCAGCGCGGTGGACTATTGGCCCATTATCCTCCTCGCCTGATTTCGAGGAAGGAGACCCGTGCCCAGTAGTGGGACATATAAGGGTTGATACTTTAAAACCTATATTATTGTAAAGTTTCATCAAAATCCATTCGGTAGTTTTTGCGTGTTGTAGGACAGAGTAACAAACAAACCTTCGCGTTAATATTGTTAGTAGTATATTGATATCAGCTCATCTCATTGCTGGCATTGGCCTCTTACAACAAATACCAAGACGGCCATATTCTACCTCTCACAATTCACCAGCCTTTGCAATTTTTATGCACTATGGAGTGCAGTGGCCGGTCCGCGTTGGATACGAGTGGTAAGGGATCGTCTTAGTATTCATTGAGGGAGGCCTATGTTCAGCTGTGGACGGATAGAGGCGGATAATGATTAAAAAAATTTGTACCACTGAGTTTGTTTCATCGACTCTTCTCTGTGGGCTTGCCTTGGAGCCGGTACCTTTTTTATAGAATAGAAGGCAAACGGACAGCTGGTTTACCTGATGGTAAGTGTTAGCAATATCCAGATCACTCGCTACACCACATGATTAGCAGGTGTATTTTCGACTATTCAAATACGAGTATCTAGACACGCGGGAGAGTGTCAAGCCAAGTTCAGCTGGCGAGCAGAACCATAGTGTAATATTACACAACCCATTTGGCGCTACTTTATACCCCCTCATAACTTAAAAATTCTCTTTTCTTGAATGTTCCTAAGTCGTATCGGTTCGAAAACACCGTAGGTGGCAACATACAATGCTCCTCTCAGGCAGGAGATGCGGTGAAAATTTAGTTGTTGTGGATTCCAGGACATCGAGGTGGTATGGAATTTGGAATTTTGACGTGATGTCCGGTGATGGAATTCGCTGAAGATAGTCCGAACAATTCCTCGGAGCACTCCGCGTGGTAGATGCTGTAGAAGATGCAGAGATCTCATCTCCACGCAACGCCAAAGAATCAAGCCGATGTGTGTGTGTGTTGATGTTTGTATTTAAGTATGAATTACATCGGCTCAGCCACTTCTGTTTTTCATACGTGGTATGTCAGGTATTGAGATATCCTACATTTGAATCGACTTCAAAAAGAAGGGAGTAAATTGTTAGTATTAAAATCATAGTTAGCATGTCATCCTTATTTTATCATTTGACCTCTATTATATACTATACTCGTACACTATCACGGTTATATTATCAAAGTTTAATTAAGCTCTAAGAGGATTAACCTTGACGTGAATTAACAATTAATTTGCACAAGCATTAACCACATAAAAGCCTGTTGAATCGGGATACTAAATTTAGTGCGAATGCGGAATGTGCTAAAATTCTTGTCTGGCGTTCTGTATGACACATCGCTACTGACAATAGGAACGTCTAGAGTTTCAGCCGGTGCTCACTAAAAACAAACTATGGATTAGTTTCAAGCCATTAATTAATATTTTTGATTTAAGTTTTGATAAAAAGACGTCAGTCTATTTACTGCACACTATGCATTCACACTTTTTAGCAGTTTTTACGTAAATGTAATATACATGTGAGAGCATCAAAAAGTATGAATTTTAATCATATTTGTAGGTGGACTGGTGTCTTTAAAATACATTTTCGAAAACATTTCTCGATAACAAAAATCGTGAAGTAACTATAAAAATTTATGAGTAAATCCGTCTATATGTAAACAAACCTTGATAAAATTAATTACAATGATTTAATATATTATGATATGATAATTGTTGTTTTTTTTATGAATTGAAATTAATTAGGAATAATGAATAATATTTTTTTCTATTGGAATGAAATATCGTGCCATCGCGACATCTTTTTGCCTCTCTTTCATTCCTACATAGCGGGACAGAGACTTCCGAGAGTCAATCGTACCGCACTTTACGCCCTCGAATACATTCAGAAGATGTGTATTCACAGCACCTTATGTATCATCATCATCATCAGCCTCTATCCGTCTACTGCCAAACATTGACGACCGATCCCTTGCTACTCGCATCCAACACGGACCTGCTACTGCACGGAGATCGTCTTCCCAAGGGGGTGCTAAGAGTCCCCGGGCTACGGAACGCTGCCACCAACTTGACCTGGCCTGTATAACGGACCTTATGTAAGTGTGGCTTTATTATTAAGTAAACTCTGAAAACAGCCATTCCTCCACTTCTCCCTCTCTTCCACTTCTACAACCCTGGGTTCGCGCCTCTGACGTCACGACTGGCCCTATCGATACCTTACAGTCACTGAGCTGCTTTTTTAGATGCATTATTGTGGCGCTGATGTGTGTCTCCAGAATATTTATCTGTGATCGACTTAAAATTAATTTCTCTAATGGTTTTACAAACGTACAGAGCGACGATGGTCCAGTGGCGGACTCTGCCTCTTATCGAGAGGTTCCGGGTTCGATCCTGACCCCCCGAGTGTGCCTTGAAATGAGGGTTTTCTAAATTTCTAAGTGCATCCCAAACACGAGTCCATCATCCGCTCCCCGGTGAAGGAAAACATCGTGAGGAAACCTGCATGCCTGATGAGATTGAAAGTCTTTAAAGGTATGTGAAGTTCTCAAACCCGCATTGTGCCAGCGCATGGGTAAACTATGGCCTCTTACCCTCCTCGCCTGATTTCGAGGAGGAGACCCGCGCCCAGCAGTGGGACACATAATGGCTTAATACTTTTTACAAACGTATTAAGTATGTTAGTTGTACAGACAAACTGGCAGATTTACCCATCTGGTATTACTGGTCAGCTTCGACCTCGAGCATTCATGATTTATCTCGGAGTCCTTTGTTGCTTACCAGACGAAAGATAAGTCCCAGTGCCAGTTTTCACCTTTTTTTGATGTCGCAGTGGAACTGCTTTAGCACCATACCAAGCCCTCGGGTAAGCAGACCAGCGTGTGTGGGGACTCGCATTGGGATGCACTACCCAACTAAAACCACTGCGAGCGCCGAGATATAGGGGGTACTGTACGGCCGCTACGAAGCAGTCCCCACGACGTCGTGCCTAGCGAGGCGGGCCCGAATGCCATGCATTAAGTAGCGCTTACACTCCTTCTTCTAGGACATCCCTACCTGGCAGAAGGAGGCTATTGTCCGTGCCAGTCCTGCCTATCGTAATTTTCTCATCGCAAAGCTGTCGTCTGAGGATTCAGGGGAATGGTATTGTTGCATGATACTATTATTGAATTATATTGTTTTCTTATGTTTACGCGAATTTCACTCAATAAAATGAAACAACTTTTACGGATTTTATCGCGGCTTATTTAGTTTTTTTATGAGCCCGACGTTTCGGATACTTTACAGCAACCATGGTCACGGGAGGACTCCCGAGGATTATTGAATTACTAAGATCTCTGTAACACTACATTCTTGCAATAAACAAAATATATTATTATTATTGTTATTTTTGTTTGTTTTTCTTCTCCTTGCTTAAAAAATTGTCACACGGCCAATGCCAAGTGTGCCAGCTAGTTGACGCCAGCAGTTGACGATGAATTTTGGTATTATTATTATGGCATGGTACTATGGCATGGTACCATGGCATGGTACTATGGCATGGTTCTATGGCATGGTTGTTGTAAACGGCGGTACAATGGATCCCTCCCACGGACATGCCTTCCTAAAATAGGTGTATGTTTTTTTGGTAACGTCTGTGCCATAAACATCGGCTGCACATACACAATTAGAGGAACACACGCAAATGGAATAATATATAATGTACTCATCAATACATGTTTTGAATTAGTATTTTGGATTCATTAATTTTAATGACATAGGTCTGCTGCGTTTGAGGGAGGTCTATGTTCAGCAGTGGACGGATAAAGGCTGATGATGATGATGCGCAAGAAAATGTCTAGATGTGTTCTTGGAGTAGAACTTAAGTTACATGCGATTAAAAAAAAGTTAGCTAAAATAAACTTGCTGACAAAACGTCTGGTGAGCGGCTAACTTGGCTAGGGCTTGAATAAAAAAAATCGTATGAGACTAATAAAACGAATATATTATTTAAACTCGGTATACGAACACGATTCTCACTTAGTCGCTTTTTATAAAAAAAAAAGAAATGTGGTGTCGTGGGACACCTGGTAGGAACGAAGTTCCTCCCCACCATGGTTCAGGCCTTGTCGTGGCGGTGGGGCACAGTAGCACAGGGTGACCCAAAGACCTTGGGCGAAGCGAATTGAGCCGAGGAGGCTCTTTATACCCCTCTCGTAAGAAGAGGGGACAAAAGAGCAGAGGGCAAGGGGTGAGGTTGGGAACCTCACCTCATCGTACTGTCCAGACGTTGGGAGTGGTTGTTCTGTGGTGCGGGGCAACCGCTCTGTGGAGGTGGCGTCAGTCCCCCAAGGGACTGACTAGCCGTCGAGGTGCCCTGTTGCTTGTAGATCCGGGGCACCTCACCAAAGGCGGCATTGGTGGCACTCGCCAGGTTTTAGTGGGTAGAGCTGCGTCCACTTACCATCTTTCGGGCGGAGCGAGTCCCACATACCCGCTTGGGAAGACCCACTCCCCAGCGGGATGTGTCAGTGCATTTCCCGGCGTAAAAGAAAAAAAAAAAGGAACGAAGTTCCTTCGGCTAAAAAGAAAGGTATTATACACTACTCGTTTGTGTATGCGACTGTCGCGCCTGCGCACGTCTCATTTAACGCTTTTTATTCCACGCACTTGTTCTTACTGTTTTACTATCACATTTTTTTCAGTTCGGTCGCGCAGCAAAATCCCTATCCCCTCCAAGCCTGCCGTAAGGAACTTCGTAAAAAAATTAATACACAAGCGAGTAGTGTATAATACCTTTCTTTTTAGCCGAAGGAACTTCGTTCCTACTTGGTGTCCCACGACACCACATTTTTTGGTTTTTGCTATTTGTTTTATTCGAGACTTCTTACCCACCACTGCAACAGCAGTAGTAAAAGCATCAACGGATAGTTTTGATGATAGATAAAAAATATGATAAGAGACGTTTTTTTTTAAATGCTTATCAGTGTTTCAGTTCCCTATTCAAAAGGTTTGATAATCATCAGCCTTTATCCATCCACTGCTGAACATAGGCCTCCTTAATAGTTTTGCATTTCAAAGAGTGATGCATAATTTTATATTTAAGTATATATACAAACTAAAATGGCATCTATTACGACTGGTCCCACAGTTAGCCGTAGCTCAGCGTGCTATGGAGCGTGCTATGCTGTGTGTTTCTTTGGCAGAGAGTATTCGAAACCAAGACCTCCGCCAGAGAACTAAAGTCACCGATATCACGCGAAAATAAGCTCGTTGACAGTGAGTCGGTCACACACTCAGAGCCAGTCAATAACGGATGGCCAATTGGTCAGTAAGGTTCAGGAGTGGAGGCTACATTTAAGTAAAGAGTGTTGGGCCGTGCTTGATGCGAGTGACAAGGGATTGGGTATCAGGTAGCGGCTGATGATGATGAATTTTGAAGTGAAAACTTCTTTAGCGGCATTGAGCACTTTTGTGGACAGGACACGTGGGCTGATCGAAAATTCGTAAGACGGTTGGAGAGTAGTGTTGTAACATCGATATCGATTAATCAAACAATCGATTGTTTTCTTTCGATTTTCGATATTTTTAATCGATTGTAAGGGTTTCGAATAATTTAAAAAAACGTTTTTTTAAAAATCTATTTTCATAAAAAATTGGTGAAATTTTTTTTTATCAAAGTATGAAAAAAAAAAATTGTTCTAAAAAATAAAAAATTCACAACGTTAATAATCAAGTTTTCACTTATGCCGGCACTCCCGGAGTGCAACCCGTTTTTTTTTATTTGCAAATGACTTGTGGGAGAAGATGGAAGGCTTCCAACTTCCCAAGGGACCGGGCGAGATGCAATGCTCGTCCAGGCCGAAGCCTTGTTGCTATCGTATCAGGTGTTAAAGGTATGTAGCGGGTCTTGTGTCGAATTACTAGCTGTTGCCCGCAGCTTCGCCTGCTTTAACTAAGATTTTACAACAGGATCTTAGCGGGAAAACCCAAATATCTTATGGAACCCTATTTTTTCCAGAAAAAATTTAGCCTATGTTACTCGTGGATAATGTAGCTTTCGAATGGTGAAAGAATTTTTGAAATCGGTCCAGTACTTTATGAGCCTATTCATTACAACAAACAAAGTTTTCCTCTTTATAATATTAGTGTAGAAGTGTAGATAAGAACTGGCAAAATCGCTGACATTGAAATGAATTTATAAACACCTCATCATAGGTTTATTTAGTGAGGAGTTAAGGTATCGACGATTATTTAGTTGAAGTACCTATAGGTAACAATTTGACAAGTAATAAAAGTGTTAATTTAAATGCGTCGGCGATAAATAAGATATAAACATGTATTGTTTATGTGTGCGTGGTGCAAGTCACTAGCTTACTGTTAGCTGGGCACAAACTACTTGTAACTGAATTTTCAAGATGTGATACCATTACGAGATAAATTTGGCCAAACTGAAATTAATTAATAGGAAATATATTAGATTCGATATTCCAGAGAACGGATGGCCGATGGGCGAATAAGATTCAAAAGGGAAGTCAAGCTTAGACGATCTTCGTTTTAGATGTAAGTGAACAGGGATCGGCTGTCTTGGCGTTTATCAGGGCAGTCTTATGCTCAGAATAGACGGATAAAGGCTTATGATGATGTTTATAATAATGAAAACATATTGTTGTAGAAAATAATACATTGAATATTCAATGTTCTTCAGGTTTATATGCTTATATCCAATTAAATGTTTTCTTCCCTAAACCTTTTCAGCTTCTATTTATTTTGATATAAGATTTACCACAAAAATTACACCGTAAAATTTCTAGTCGCTCGTAGCTCTCAACAGGATATATATATTTTTTTTGCGTTTGTCGTTTCTTACCAATGATCGCTTCCGCTCGTACATTGTGTCGGGCGTTAATCTGCATGCACCAGGCGTTACGTTCGTTAAACGGCGTGTAATCAATCACGCCGGACAGGCGGAGTCGGCTCTATAAATCTTGTAGGCGCGACTTTTGTATGCCCCCTCGACATTAGTTTCACGGCCCTTGGGGGCGGAGTTAGTATATATAATATTTATATGTGATGTCGAGAGAACTATGATCATAAGTAGTAGCTTACCACGTTCGGGAAGACCGATACAACTACCAGCTCCAACTAGACGGTGCAACCAGCTCCATGCAATCGCCGCTACCCCTTTTTTCAAAAGGTCTAGAGTTTAAGGCCCGATGGCCTTTAAGCTCAATCGGTAGACCGCCGACCCTTTTTTGTGATGCCAATTTCCAGTATTGGACATCTTAACGTTTATTGAGAGTTGATTATAATGAAAAAGTTAAGAGGTAATCAGACGTTAGATTAAAATTTAATGACGTGATGATGAAGGAGAAGGTAGGTGACTAGGGTGAGAGGGATGCATGGCTATCCCCGTCTTGCTTGTTTCTTCAATGAAATAGCCTAGTAGTGTTCCAGGGAGGCTAAAAATTTTATGACAATACAAGCTGCACCGTGCGCGTTGCTACGCCACGAATTAAAATAAGTAATTAGGAAGGTAAGTCATTAAACGAATTAATAATTGGAATGACCGTTACGCCATCTGTCGAAAAATTGGTCGCACCACCTCAGAAAGCTTCGTGGGCTCATACACGACAACTTTTCTTGAGATTATCACACGATCAAATGCAAAGTTTACGATTCTATGGTAAATAAAAATGAACTTTTATGTGAGGACCTTTTTTGTCGAGGGGTGTTCTTAAAGATCATCCAGACTGTTTTCTTATGTTTCCGCCAATTTCACTCATTATAATGAAACAACTTTTACGAATTTTATCGCGGTTTATTTAGTTTTTTACAAGCCCGACGTTTCGGATACTTTACAGCAACTATGGTCAGCTAAGTCAGCAATCTGTGAACATAGCCTAGATAATGCCCGCCATTATATCAGATTTGATAAACCACAGGTCCTCGCAAAAGAACACCGATTCCAACCAAGGATGATTCGCGAGGCTATTGAAATTAAAAAACATCCTAATTTCAATAGAGAAGATGGCTGGCCACTACCATCTGCTTGGGATCCCATAATAAAAATAATGAAATCTAAATCCAAGCATAATAATATGTCACAGACTAAAGACTCAGTTAGCACCTTTTGCATAGATAGGACTAAATAAAAATATTGTTGTATCATAGGGTAGTTTCGAATAACTTTTGTAACAGAAGGACATCTGACACCTCAGTCCTCCCGTGACCATGGTTGCTGTAAAGTATCCGAACGTCGGGCTTGTAAAAAACTAAATAAACCGCGATAAAATCCGTAAAAGTTGTTTCATTAAAATCATCCAGACTCTCTTCAGGGGAAGAGCTTAGGGTATGTGGAGATTTTCACCCACCAAAAACCCCTCCGATGGACTACCTTCGCGGTAAGTGAAAAGCTCAGGGACCTTCAGCGGAACTACACCAGAGCTTTCCACACGCGATGCCGATGCACATCCTAGCCTATTTAGGTCGTAGGTAGGTACTTAGATAGGAAGGTAGGTAGGTAGGTAGGTGGGTAGGTAGGTAGGTGGATAGGTAGGTAGGTAGGTAGGAAGGTATTTAGGTAGGTAGACCATTTTAAATTTCCACATCTACGCTGCTAGTAGAGTAAGGCGAACTGGAGCCCCAACTCTGTCCGCCAACAGCCCTCGTACATTATATTTATAAGCGCCTTCGCCTGCGAGTAGCATCCTTTACCTATATTTATGTATCTTAATTTTTTAGCATGAAAGGGGTGTGTCTAGAATTTTTAACGCTTTGAATTTTCATAGCACTTTTCCTTTCCTATGTTTAACCATTAAATAGTTTCGTATGGGAATAGAAAAATATTCTATAATTTTTTAAAACGGTTCCCACTTTGCTTTATAAGATAAATTATATTTTAAGAACCTAATTCACTTAGATCAGAGTCGTCTTATATACTTTCTTTGGTGGATGTGTAAGCGCTTGTCCATTGCCATTAAATTCTGTCCATAATTGGACAGTGGTCCTGTCTCAACACTATGACGTCAGAAAGTGCACTATTGATTGTAACCCAAAGCACGAAGTGGCGCCATGACATAATGTTTAAAGCTGTTAAGGTGACATCAAATATTACGTAGGTGCTTAGAGATTTATTATGAACTAGCAGTAGCCCTCGGCTTTGCCGAGATTTACGGCAGTCTTTTTGTTGACGATTATTACTTTGAGAGCCTAGATTATAAGAAAAATAGGCTACCTATATCTACATTTAACTAACCGGCTGAGCACGAAACTAGTTACTAATAACATAAAGTTTCTGAAATAGTTTTGGAGAATTTATCGTACAGTATTCTACAGTATCACATTCTTGTGGTACTTTTCGAAAAAACATTACATTCTTCAGATTTGGAATTAATGATGGTTTAGATTCATGAATTGATGGGTAAGTATAATACTTTTTTGGATTATGATAAATCATTATAAAATAATTTTGTTTTGTAATTTCTTTTGAATATGAAATTTGAATGAGTACTAATTGTACTGTATTATTATTAGTAATTCTGTAATACACTACTGGAAGCGTCTGTGTATCTATAGTAAACACAGTAAGCGTTAATGACGCCATCTGTCGAAGGGTTAAAAATACAATAGTAAATTTAATATAAAAATAGTAAATACCTTAGAAAGCTTTTTGCTTGTGAAAGTAAAAGCTTAGCTCGAGTTCTTCGAAATCAGTTGAGCAGGGTATTGGACTAGGGCTACAGAAGCGCTGGTCCAGTGCCAGTTGGTTGGAGGCATGCAGTTTTCCGTACGACGATTTTCTTTAGCGCTGTGCGAGAGAGCGAGTATTTAGGTGAACGAACTTAGAAAACCCCACTTCTAGGCACAGGTGGTCACTTAACCTTATCCTATTTTAATTTTCAATGTTACATGTAAACAGACAGACAGTAAAACATGTCATTCCCCTTAACCCTTTGAATGCAAATCGCTCGCTCGTAAAAGATCGTCTAGACGTGATATGGGATGTGTATGACAATCGAATTATTGTGCACGTGATATCATTTAACAATACGAGTATCTTAAATCAATGGTTTTATAACTTGAAACGTTAAACTTTTTTATAATCAAACACCATTTTAAGGATTTTATTGCGGCTTATAATCCGTCAAGAAATACTTTAATGGGTGTATTTTAGCCAACGAATGTTTAAGAATAGTAAAATTTTTAATGTAATTTAAAATGGCGACTATACAGTTTTAATCGTTTGAGATTAGAAAAATCCGACCGTTGATAGATGTAATCCTACGGCATTTTTTTGGGGAAATGCCGGGAATTTTAATAAAATACAAGTTTTAATAAATACTTAATATTTGAAAAAGTGATGCATGTTCACAAAAATATTAGCGAATTTGTTTAAGCGATAATCGCGATTTAAATACAAAGAATAAACTTGGTACGCCTTTTGACAGGCAAGAGCCTAATGGTGGTTCATCTCATGACCAGCTTAATTCGACCCACTTCAGTTTTAGCCATGTGCTTTAAGTGAACTAAAAGTGGTACTAAGTTCAGGCATTTTACAACGCTCTCACATTTTTCTAGTAGAAAATTTTTCCTTACAATTCAATGAATTAGGAGTCACATTGCGAGGTTATCTTGGTTATAAACGAAAGATAATATATTTATCTCCTGAGTATAGTATAGGATCGGTTGTCTTGGCGTTCATTGAGGGAGGCCTATGTTCAGCAGTGGACGGGTAAAGGCTGATGATGATGATAATGATGATGAATATAGTATAGAATATATGGAAATGTATTTTGGTCGTACAATGGCCATTACTAGTAAGACCGAACGATGCGAGGTTTTCTAGAACCCCGAAGGTTCTTAAAATCAAACAACTCAATAACTTAAAGCTTATATTTAAAGATTTGGTAAGTAGGTGACGCACACGTCACGACTAAATAGTGTCCATAAACTATTAATACTTCACAGTTTCTAATTCCATTTTTAAAAAGAATCCAGAACTTTCTAAACGTCCTTAGAATATTCTTAACACTTGTGATGATAAACCAGTCCAGGAGTTCCGAACTGAGGCATCCCTTCCCTTGAGATATTGTTGAACGCACCAAAATTCACAAGAATTTCGGCACTTCCAATACCAGCTACAAGCTGGCGTCAACCTAAACTATATTTCTAGAACACAGTTCCATATAACTACGCTGTTTTTACAGTGATAGAGTCTTTGTTAGGAGGGACCCAGCCTCCGAACGCCTTCTCGAATTCCTTAGCAACAGCTATCGTGAGGTGATCGTTGCATTTGTTGGCAACAATTTGTAGGCCCACTGGAAGACCGTCTTCTGTAAGGCCCATGGGACAGGCGGTGGCTGGAAGGCCCAAAGCGTTGAAGATGGTTAAGTAGCCACAGTTGAGGAACTTGTAGAATACTCTGTAGTGGAGGTGGGCTGGTGCGGGGTACGTGGGGAAGAGTAGCACCGCGTCGTCAGACAATACTCTCTGAAATAACATTCATATATTATTGAGCACGAAAATACAACAAAATTAAGCTACAGGCTAGGCTTAACTTAGGCTATTTGACAGTATGAAAAAATAATGATGTTTTATTGCCATTTGCGTAGGTTTATTTTAGTAAGTAATCTGTATTAAAGACTAAATAGGCTTGAAGGCCAAAAGACCCAAACGAAATTATTTGTTTTAGTGTTTTTATTTCACTAACTTAATGTGACATCAAGTGTCTTCAAAACAAAGTAATAAACAAGTATTCTAAGCAACGCCACGCAGTATGCCATATTTACAGACGCGTGACGTCACTATACTTAGCGCTATATTGCCGAAGCAAGCGTTTTTACAGCACAGATAATCAGTATACTGTGTGCTGTTATTTTTTTTAACAAAATACTTATAAAAAATTAAATAAATATTATTTAAATGATATTACCTTATGTAGCAATAAAATATATGACATATTTAGAAACTAGACTTATATAACCTTTTGCAAGTTTGACTAGATTATAGAACTACGATTTTTAATTGTTTCTTTATTAGGCAGGGAGTTTGATTGATTTTGCCCAATTTATAATCATAACTTAGTTTTAGTGAGTAGGAATAACCAAATCATGCCACAGGTAGACGAGGGAGCGATTGTGTAAGGGTGTGGTTTAGTCATATTGAAGGATGGAGCCTTAGTAACAACTTTAAGGGTAAGACGCTCGGAATTTGCTCACATACATCAAATCATAAATATAAATCTAACTTTTCGTATGTTATGTGCCATTTGCGTCAGCTATTGCTAAAAGCTCCTCCTAATTTCTGACTCTAGGTGTGCCTATCTGAATGAATTGATTTCTTTGATCTAGCACAAAGTCAAAGAGCTGGTCCATATATGTTCATGGGCGACTAAGCACTCACATTAAGGAGTTACTTTGCTTATCCACATTAAAAGTACACTTACATCGAAGTCACATTTAATCTCTTCAAATCGTTCCAACACTCGTTTATAGAAGAATTTGGGTAGCGCGTCCAGGAACTTCTTGACGACGCCATAGGCGACGGCGGTGAGGCTGTGGTTGGACAGGCCGAACAGCTTCTTCAGCACCTCGGGCCACACGGGCAGCCAGTGGTCGCGCCGCTCGGGGTCCGTGTAGATGTTCTGGACGTGGTTTATGTTGAACAGCACGCGGACGCTGATCTCGAACATGTGCTCTATGTTTTTTATCGTTAGCTGGAATGTGGAAATGTTTATGAAAGACAATTTATACTTCTTCTCCATCATCATCATCAACACCATCATCACCACCATCATCACCACCATCACTACCATCATTATTATCATCATCATCATCCTCATCAGCAACAGACTTTATCCTTTCACTGTTGAACATAGGCGTATCTTAATGAATGTAAAGACGACTGATCCCTTGCCACTTGCATTCAACACAGACCGGCCACTGCACGGTGATCGTTTTTCCACCTTGTTAATGGTAGACCTACAATAATTTGTCTATCTAATTTACACTTAGAAACGCAATAGCAAGATATTTAAAACGTCTGTACTGATTATGATAAGATCTCGATCAATTAATTTGTCAGTAATGAGGAACATTGATAAATAAGTTTATTCTAGAGTAAGACCTATTTTGCCTGGTTCACTTAGCTCGTATATGCTTATTGGTAAAATCAAAAAAACTGTTTAATACGATAGATAAAGATAAGATAGATTAGACCGGTTCGATGAATCAGAGGTCGTTAAAGCAATACCAAATCAGAAGAGAAGTCAACTAAGAAGTTTGAAAAGATTAAAACTAATTTTGCTTAAAGGACTTTCTAATGCAAATGACGCTACTTCAATACTAATCAGAACTACCTGTAGAAGGTACCGTGACAAAACCTTTGCCCTTTTTTGGAAAGAGTATAAAAAGGCTTTGTAATTACTGACTTACGTTTTATAAAAAGCAACACATCAGCGAGTTGAATGGGCTTACCCCCGTTGTCTGAGGTTTTTATGTTCATGGGTGACGCTATTCTTTGGTAGATTTGCTATTTTGCCTTCCCAACTATCATATGAAACACAAAATACCTTTTCAACTTCAATGTCGTGTGCTGCCTTCATGTAAGCTCTAGCCTTGTCGAATACTTTCTTCACGTCGGGTCCTATTCTGTCTGTGACGTAGCTTCCGTCGTACTCCATGTAATAGAACTTCAGTCTTTTTATGTCTACCTGTAAACACATAGTATACGATATTATATAAAGGTTATAGTTTGTAAAAGATAAAAAATTTTGGAGATTGGTCGGTTTTATTTTTGCTCACTTTGCTGGAATGTTTTAGTGTTGTTTGTATGAAAATGGGTATTTTCATAATTTACCTAGTGATGATTTGTTAAGTAGGGCACAGTAGGGTATCTATGTATATGACAATATTCGTAAAATGACATTGTGCCAGAGAGAGCGTATGCTGTATTTGTTCAATGCGTTATTTATTTTTATTTCTTCTTTTTTCTCTAGGTCTTTTAATTTATCAGCTTATGGTTTAAATAATGGCGTTTCATTTCGTAGAAGTCGAAATCAAAGTGGATTTCAAGTCAGGATCAAATCTAATGAAAACTTATTGGTTGCATCAATTAATTATAAAAACACAAAATGTCCTTACAGGTTTCTCCAAAGGCACTTCAGGACCGCCGGGCTGTCTCAACACTTTCAACAGCAGCGTGAGGTCTTCAGCGTATCTCGTGATCGGTCCGAGCGCGAAGTACTCCTCAAACTCTGACTCCAAACAGTCCGGCACGTGACCTGGAATGGGGACAAAGAGGAAGGTCAAATAATGATGGTATTCTCTGCTCTGGTCAACTCTGGTCTGCTTTTTAAGACGAAGCTGATCTGAATGTCGGTCTAAATTTGAATAAAGTAGCTTAAAGCTGTGAAAAGTATACTATACTATAATCCCGTGGTTTCACCCGCGTTCTTTACATTTCCGTGGAGATAAATTATAGTCACTCACAAATGCCTTTTATTGGTAAAATAATTTTTAAATTTGTTTCTGTAGATCCAGAGATTACCCTCTACATCCCCATAAAAATTTTGTCCAATCAATAAACCAGATATTTATTTACAAATAGTTTCGGTTTGATAAGTCACAAATAGGAGACAATATTTCCTTAAATGCATTAGTGAGATGAAAAAGAAATACCGCGTAATATATGAAGCTTGAGGCACACACAATAAATACTCATTTTAATTTATCCATTCTGTTTTAAAGTTAGCACTTAGCACAATCTTGTGTCTTGGTTAAAATATCACGAGTCTTTTCCCAAATGATCTTCGGCTTATTTTAAACATATCTTCGCAACTAACATAATATGAAGATGATAGTTACTTTTCATTCCGCCAACACCTTCACCTCCTGATACGACATAACCTCCGGAATGAGTGGCGAATAGTCCACCGAATGCTCTTAAATAGAGAGAGCGGGAGTTACCTTCCACTGAGAGCAGCCGCGGCGTGGGCTTGTGTCCGAATATCCCGTTGAACATGGGCGGCAGACGCAGCGAGCCCGCGATGTCCGAGCCCACACCCATTATGGATGCCGCCGACGATATCAGGGCGGCCTGGGTACGGGTATACAATAGAAGAATAGAATAAACATTTATTAAGGAATTTTCATACACTGCTACAAGTACTTAATCTAATACACACAGCACATAGCACTGTAGTTAGATACATAATCCAACACTTAACATTAAAATTAATGAAGTTACAAAATAAAGTGGACTATTTATATGATTTTATCCCATTCGGTATCGAGACCCTTGGTCCGTGGGGTCCTAGCGCTGTAAGGCTTTTTAAAGAAATAGGAAAAAGGTTAGTCGACATCACAGGAGACCGAAGAGCTGGCAGCTACCTCGGACAAAGAATAAGTCTAGCTATACAAACGGGGAACGCTAACAGTATCTTCGAAACCTTGCCTAAAGGGACTCCTTTTAATTATATTATATTTTTTTTAATATTTTTAGTTCTAAGTTCAATGTATTTTGATATACCTACGGATCAATTCATTGAATTTGTTTTAACAATTTCATATTTAGATTAATATATATTTAGACATGAATATGCACAAATGCACAACAGTGTAATATAATTCCACAAAAGGTAAACTCAGTTGTGTGATTGTGGTGTCCGTAGAAGCCACTATCCTGATTTTATGTGGACCCTAAATTATATATGATTATTGTATTCAATAACCGTATGTATTCAGAATGACATAAGACATTTAACCATATTTTTAGGGTTTACCCGAATTTCAACTTTTACAGAATTTATCACGGTTCATTAAGATACATGCCATATGGGATAAGTTTCAAGTGTTCCTTTGAAATTTTGCTACCTATCAAATAAAGACATTTGAAATTAGAATTTGAAGTGGAACTAATGACTCACCTCTCCTCCAGAGGAGCCGCCGGTGGTTCGCTTCTGGTCGTATGGGTTCATGGTGAGTCCGGTGACGTTGTTATAGGTCTCCCAGTTCATGCATAGCTGCGGCGTGTTGGTGACGGCGATGGGCACTGCGCCCGCGGCTCGAGCCCGCCTCACTATGTCAGCGTCTTTCTTGGCGGGGTTCCGGTACGGGTAGACGGTGCCGCAATCGTTGCTCATGCCTGGAATATTCGAGAACTACTCATAAGGTTTTATATATACGGATGATGTGTGGACAAGTGTACGGGCTCAATGCATCTTGGTAAGCGGAAGACGAACCAACGAATTTGGAATAGGCGTAGGGCACATGTAAGAGCGACGGTGGTCCAGTGGTGGACGGACTCGGCCTCTTATGCGAGGGGTTCCGGGTTCGATCCTGACCCGTCCGTGTGTGCCTTGAAATGGGTTTTTCTAAATTTCTAAGTGCACACGAGACCATCGTTCGCTCACCGGTGAAGGAAAACATCGTGAGGAAACCTGCATGCCTGATGAGATTGAAAGTCTTTGAAGGTATGTGAAGTTCACCAACCCGCACTGGGCCAGCGCGGTGAACTATTGGCCCATTACCCTCCTCGCCTGATTTCGGGGAGGAGACGCGTGCCCAGCAGTGGGACATAAAAGGGTCGATACTTTACTATACTTAATTTTACTATTAGGGTTTTATATACACCGATGATGTGTGGACAAGTGTACGGGCTGAATGCGCCTTGGTAAGCGGACGACGAACTAACGAATATGGAATAGGAATTGTGGGTACTCCATTATTTTAAATCGAATCATAACTTTGCAGTGTGTTCGGCTACTGTAAAGTTTTTGTCATTACAAATTGTATCGACACTTAATCAATGTGAAATATAGAAAGAGCTAGAAGCTTCGTTTTTATAATATTACTTTGGTTCTTTTTGGGTTACCTTTTTACTTTATGTTTTAGTATGTACTCATATTATGTCTTATAACATCCATTAGTGTCTAGTGACGATAATCTAGTGGGTATCGACTTGGTCTATTAACGACGGGTTTCTTACAAAATCTGTCAAAATTTTAAGATCGATAAGAAAATTTTAAGATAGATATGATATTGAAAGCCGCCGTTAGTGAGATATTCGGGTTCAATCTTGACCCCTGTGGTGATTTTAAATTAGTTTTTCTAAGTGCTTCTGAACAAGTGACAATGATGGTAAAGTCAATATTTCGCACTGTTATTTGTATTTTTCCTACTACACATATTTAATCCAACTGCTATCACAAATAGTTATACTGAAGTTTTTCTTTTAATTTTTAATAGATATTATAAATGCGAAATATTATGAATAACAAGTGTGCTGTTTTCCTGGAACTGCTCGACGGGTTTTGAAAGTTTAAGGTTATGTGTTAAGTAAGTCTTAACTTATAGTCTATTTTAAACACAACGCTCGCTAAAAATAGCATGCATTTTAATTGCTGTGTCGTAACATGAATAGATCTTAATCTAGTAGCGTATGATTATTATTTTACATACATTAAAATGTGTAATGAGATAATTGGCGTACGTACAGCGGTGTAAGTAGTTGAGCGACGATGGCTCAGTGATGAGCTTGTCCTCTTAAGCGATAGGGTCTTGGTTCAATCCTGAGCCCCAATGGTTCATTGAAATGGGTTTTCCTAAATTTCTAAATGCACCAGAATACGAGGACATCGCTTGCTCAGCGGTTAAGGAAAAACATCGTGAGAAAACCTGCATGCCAGATCAGATCTTTGAAGATTGTCTCTTAAAAAAGCATATTCATATTTGAAAGGCAAGTCACCTGCTAATCCTCTGGTGTAGCGGGTGTCTATGAATGTCGCTATCACTTACCATCAGTTGACCCAACCGTTATCCCTAACTTATTACCTTCAACAGCGATGCTCTCCTTCACTGTCATCGGTACTCCCAGCAGCGGGAATTCCTTGAGCAGCTCCTCGGCACTCCTCTCGTTGGAGGCGATCATCTTGTCGATGTACCTCGCTTCCTTCAGCGCCACCTCGTATCGAGGCTCAACTATCGCGTTGAGATAAGGATTCACTTCTTTACATCTCTCTATGTACGCCGCTACCACTTCTTCTGAGGTAATCTGAAAAAAACAAAGACTTAGGGCCTGTTTCACAATCTCCCTTTAAGTTCCCTATAGGCTATTGGCAACATATTTGACAGATGTTTGACAGATAGAGTATGGAGTATCTGTCAAGCATCTGTCAAATATGTTGCCAATAGCCTATAGGGAACTTAAAGGGAGATTGTGAAACAGGCCCTTAGAATAATTAATTCAGAAATTCTTTTACTACGTTTTATTAACTTCAATTTAATATTAGCTAGCTAGCTAGTTGATTTTAACCCTACGTGCTCCCTGTGACATTAAGTATGTGTCAGTGAAAATCCCCTCCAAATCAGACCAGCCGTTTTAGAGATTAGCCGAAACAAACAGACATACAGGAAGACCATTTATTTATATTTTTTTGAATGTAAATAGGTAATGTTTACACTTTGTGAATTTTTTAAAATATAAAATTACAAATAAACACTGCAATCTAGACACGCGGTAGCGTGTCAAGCCAAGTTCAGTTGGCGAGCCGCACGGTAGTAGACACTAGACACTGCAATTTGATTTATTTGTATGTATATTATTAATGTGTTATTAGATAAAGGCCGGTCTTAGTTGGATATGAGTGGGGGGGATCGGCAGTTTCAGTGCGATAGTGTGTTCATCTATTTACATGTATGAGAGTCAATTACCTGTCTGTTAGCAATCATCCCCACTAGGGTAGTAGCGGACTTCATCAGGATGGGATTGTTCGGGGGAGGACATTTCCTGTTCCTTTTGATGCTCAGCAAGTAGGTGAGGGGGTAGACCACGATGCTCAGCAACGATACCAGGAAGCCGAGGAACCATCGTCCGAACGCGTTCATCAGGACTAGCTGGAAAGATAGAACCATATTCATCATCATCATCATCATCATCATCATCATCATCATCATCATCATCATCATTATCTACCCTTATCCGTCCACTGCTGAACTTAGGCCTCCCTCAATGAACATCAAGAGCACTGATTATTTCCCATTCACATTCAACATGGATGAAATACTTCTACTTGTACAACTCATCCAAAGTGAATAGGCGCATGACAGCCACCGTCCAAACTCGGCTTCGCCCCGCGCGTTTCGATTTTCCTAGCAGAACTGACAGCTATATTTTATCACAGAGGTCAAAACTCGTATTCCTCAGAATCGACCGTGACCCCACAATTATGAAAAGCCATACAATACACTGTTTTGACATGTGAATAGGAAGTTGACAAACACATTGGCAAATATCATACACATACATAAAAAAGACCAAGTTTAGCGGGTACAATATAATATTATATGTTTTTACTTTTATATTACACGTAGTACAATATAATATTATATGTTTTTTCTTTTATATTACACCTAGTACAATATAATATTATATGTTTTTGAAGTGAAACTTCTTTAGAATCGTTGTGATTTCAAACCGGATGCAACGGAAAAAACGACAGGTAAGAGACACAAATACTAAAGAGCGAGAAAGCAAATGTGGGTGTGTTAAATATTGCACACCGTTTAATATTTGCTTGTATTGAGTTGAGCGTTTAACGTGTGTTTCACTTCTTTCGTGTGTGAATCGCACACACAACTTTTTTACTTTTATTTTAAGTGTTTTAACTTTTAAGTTCGTGGCTATTAGTAACTTTCTTTCTCTTTCTAGCTAGCTATCTTTGGGTAGCTACTTAACATTAGGTTGCGCGAAACCTCATTCCTGAAGGGTCTCTAAAATTCTTTTTAGATCGCGGTAATGTTGAATCCAAATAAACGAATAGAAAATGTTTATCGTATGCCAAAAATAAAAGAAGAAGAAAATATATAATATTATATTTAATCTTTTGGAATGGCAAAGAAAAGTAATGACCCCAAAATAACTCCGAGAGTCATCTGTTTGAAATACTTGACCTCACTGCTTGTATGAGCTAATGTTGCAGGTTTGCGTAACGTATTTAACATCTTTCTATGTTACGGATTACGGAGTAACGTATATACTCGAGATTTACCCGAATTGATAATGATCAGAGAAAATACACGATTATTTTAAGAATATAGCGAGTTAAATGAAAGTTATAGATATAAAAATGTTTGAACTAAAAATACATACGGTATATAAAAAAATCCCTACTACCAGCTAGCGTATATTATAAAATAATATATTTGTATGTATAGGTATAAAATGAATGCAATAGGGTATTTTATATGAAGTATACAGTATCAAATCAACTATGTATAGTTATTTAGTAAAGCATAGTAAACAACGTAATTTCAATCGAGTATTTACGAAAAACTAACTGGCTTGAACCGCGTCTATATCACTAATTACTAAGATGTTATCATAACGTCGATAAACATTTCATTTAATTCTCTTTGTCAGCTTATCTCAATGATATAGCTATTCATTTAAAAGTTTCGTCAAAGAAATTTCTTGTGTCTGCCTCTAAATAAATAATAGGTACCTATAATTTTTTTTAAAGTTAATGATCTATCCTGTCCTTTCTGCCTGTTGTCCTGTTAAAGTAAAGTCGAATGTCAAGTTTATATGGATGTATTCATATTTACAAATTAATCACAAACAACAGATCATGCTGAAACAAGATTTTACGGGTTTGAAACATTAAAAGTATCAATTCATATGTAGCGGAACAATCACAGCGCTGCAATCCTGCATCGCGCTATTAGAATTCCAGCGTCCGTCTGCTATATATACAAAATCTGACACATTACTCAATAGCTAGTAGGCTTCGGCGTGGCCGAGCATTGTACGTCGCTCGGTTGGAGATCTCCCTTTGAGACGTACCACCAGATTCTCACACATATATTATATCCCGCTACTGGACACGGATCTATTCCACGAGATAAAAGGATGGGAGGAATTAGGTCATATATACCTGGTGGAGGTAGTTCATATTTAAAGATACATAAACTTCATAAAGACATGGTGCAATGTAAAATCCTCGGGTGAAGCAAACGTTATGCGTAAACCATGACTTATAAATTACAATAACAAGTGTCTTATGAATTATACATGTAAATTGAACGATTAAAGATAATGTACCCATTATAATTAGCACTCTTATTTGCACATGGAATTAGAATGGTAAAGAATGATTCTTTCATCTATCTCTCATTTCCGTCCACTGACATCCAATGCATCATTTGGGTGACGTCGTACCGTCTATTCCACTCTGTCCATATAGGTGACAGACCCTGGTGCCTCGTACAGTGATGATTACTTAATATTCCTCGTTTTCCGGCATAAAATATTGCGCACGCGCATATCAAATAATACGAATTACACAAACGACCTAGGATGTTATCCGTTGGCGAAACTTGCGACACGACAGTTGCGAAAACCGTTCAAGCTGATGTGTTGCACAGACAGGTTTCTACTGATATACATAGCTGGTTACCGACCTGGTCAGGTTTAGCGTGATATTGACATAGTACGAGTACTTGTATACTAGTGTTATAAAGAGGAAAGATTTAGTTGTTTGTCTTTTATACTCGTAGCATAGGCAAACGAACAGTCGAAACCTTTTGGCGACTATCAACGCGCATGAACATCCACGCAACCACAGGGTATACAGATGGGTTTTTCCTTCTTTTCCCTATCCTCCTAATGGGCCACCGAAAACTCGCAAATTGCTGGGAATGCGACAGCGTAACTGCCATTTTACGTCGTTATTATGTGAGCGAGAGGTACCCCTGGTCGCGCCGGCCCAAGTCGGCTGCAAAGCAGCATACTACCTTTTACAAATTTTCTGTTTGCGTTTAAAACGATAAGTACAAGATAATTAGAAAAAAAAAACTACTAGCTTATAAACTACTACTAAATTAATCATTAATTAATTAAGACGCTTTCCGTGCAGTAGCCGGTCTACTTGGATGTGAGTGGCAATATATCGGTCGTCTTGGCGTTCATTGAGTGAGGCCTATGTTCAGCGGATAAAGAATGAAGATGATCATCATCAAACTAAGCATTTAGAATATTATTCCATATGAGGACGCTAGATACTATTTTAATAAATTGGGGATCCATATGAAAACTTCGATAATGCAATTCAGCGTGTGAAAACACACACAAATACTTATTATAATATGGCGAACGCTGCGGAAACTACAGATAATTATAATCAGCGATGTGATGTAGGTAGGTACTACTGTTTTGTTATTGTTAAAGTTGTCACAATAACCACCATTTCAAAGTTACGTACAATTGAAAAATCGTGTGTAATAATTATTATCAAAACCTCCAAAATGTAAACGGTACCAAAACGATGGGAAGAACAGTCTGGTGGTGGGAGAGATCAGAGATGTGATGTGCTGCGCTCCCGGCTCTATAGGTACCACCAGCGTGCTCGTGTCTCAAGGGAAGCAGCTTTGCTGTCTTTTGGAGTCTATAGTAATTGCTGGCACCGAGTCTAAATATCTTATATTTCCGTGTTGGCAACACAGCAATTTGTTGTCTTTGCTAGTTAATGTTCATTTGTGACGTCAACGCTTACCATCAGGTGCCTGCCAATTTGTTTATCTATAAAATAAGTAAAATTTTTACTATCTGAATCTTTGTTAATTCAAAATATTTTCTCTAATTGAAAAATCCTATAAGCTATAAGAACATTCTCATCATGAAACAGCCGTGTGAAAGTCAAGTCGGGCCGCTGTCAGTATACCCATAAAGAGGTCATTTTAATTAACTGTTAATAAATAAAAATAAAAATTGTATATTTGCGTAAGAAGTTTATTAACCCTTATTTTTTTTGAAAAGTATATAACTTTTTATAGTGATTTTCGTGCTCCCGAAAGAGGTCTAAATTATGCAATTGTAGGCAAATTGGCAGACGTGCCACCTGATTGTAAGTAAGAGAAACCCTCCCACCAGTTGAATTGGAATATGTTTCAAATTTTGTAATAGTTATTAATCTTAAGATATTATTATATTCCTATAATATTTCGTCATTATTTAGGAACGGGTAAATATTGCATCTGCTCTGCAAAATAAAAGTGAAAAGCAGCCAAATATTCTATTCAATCAGTTTTTATACATCACAAATTTTTGCATTTTTGATTAAGATTTTAGAGGATAGAAAATATAATAAATTAAAGTTTCGTAATTAACTTTTCACACATGGTTGCGAAGTGGCTTATCAAGTTGATTTTAGCGTGGATAACAAAGTTAAATCAAATTTAATTAAATATGACGATGGGTTTATTTTTGTTATTCAAAACAAAAACCAAGGTCTGAGATGATTTTTATTTAAGGTTTTAGAAGTCAAGTGATATGTGGTTTAACATTCATAGACGTTCATCATGATCCCTTGTTCTGGATATCTTGATGGTGTGAGGAATGCGCTAGGCCGCGCTACCATCTATATAGGTCCCCTCTGAAGTTTATTTTTCCGAAAGGTCTAGACTTTTAGGCCTGATGGCCTTTAAGCTCAATCTGTAGGTAGGTGAGCAGTAGTAAGAAAAGAAGATGATGACTGATTCTTAAACCAGTGTAAAAACCTACACAAAAAAAATGAGAATCGTTAAAGTCATTTCGCCGGAGTTTGGCAACAACCGTGACAAGAGAATTTTATATGTTACAAGCTTACTAGATATAACTTTGCACTAACTGTTTCAGATACTTTACATCAACCACGACAGCACCTTTACGTAATCAAAAATAGTTATAACATGAAAAATATTTCTACCGAATTTCATGAAATCCTTAACACTATATAAGTTCTCTTTTCTTTTATATGGATTATGTTAATTTGTGTTTATTATTATACGTATTATCTACGTGAGAAGAATCAAGGGCACTGTCTACTTAATAAGCTATTACGTATAATTGGTTTTAAAATATGTGTTGATGATATAATACTATTGAGCGTTTAGACTTTCGAGGTTGTTGGCAGAAAAAATGACACGTGAATAAAGGATTCCTTGACGGGTATTTTGTTATTGTTTTCTGATTTTTTTTGATATATTCATTTATTTTTCTACACATTTAAGTAACAAACAAACGAGTCCTTTTTAAATGATTAATATGTGATATCTTTATTATATAAAATAATATAGGGGTCTAGGCTCCGAATATGATTTTGTCTCATTCGGTGTCGGGACCCTTGGTCCGTAGGGTCCTAGCGTTTTAAGGCTCCTTAAGGAAATAGCAAAAAGGTTAGTCGACATCACAGGAGACCGAAGAGCTGGCAGCTACCTCGGACAAAGAATTAGTCTAGCTATACAAACGGGGAACGCTGCCAGTATTTTCGAAACCTTCTTATTTTATTTTAGTTTTTATTTTATATTTTATAAGTAGGTTATATATAATTTGTATATGTTTTCGTCTATTGTTATACTTGTTAAATAGCAATATTTTATTCAAATAATTATATTATGTATCTACTATTTTGTCTCTTTTTTGCACTTGAAACTAAACTATGATATCTCATCGAAGCTATACGAAACAGTCGTTCTTGTAGGCGTAGCTTGGTTTTTCGGGCGTCTTTTCTTAAATCTAAGTACACGCGTGCAAGCTGCAGAATACATGCAGTTTAATAAACACAATAATAATTGTATTAAAATAATCATTTACATTATAGTCCGGTTTTGAACGAGCACCCAAGGTGAGCCGGGTGCAAATTGTCATAGAAACAAGGAGATAATAGTATGTATGGATGTAGTAATCTAGTAGGTAGGTCGGTATTTATCATCCGGTTCATTATTGAAGGGGAAGCTTGTGCCGCGATCTCCTGTGCATGGTACCGGGTGGAGAGATATGTTGTGCCACGCTACTGTCTGCAGAACCGGTGGGAGGGTTGTGGCACTAGCTTTAGGGGTCGGGGGGAGGGTTGTGGCACACTCTTATCTGCAAGGGAATCATCATCCTGCTTGCCTTTTTTCTGGAACTTTGCTTATGAGACAATAAATAAAACCTCTTAATATGTTCATGATCAAATACATCTTGTATTAATAAGTTTAGTCTCAAATGAAGAAGTTTTGTATGAATTTATAAAATAAAATTATCAAAGGAATTTATATGTATATGAATTATATACAAAATGCTAATATTTTAAGAAATTACTTATCAAATAACAAAGTGACTTTAAAAAATAAGAAATATAAAATGTTATAATTTTCCAAGCACTTAATTACACTAACTTAACTAATTAATTATATTATCACGATTCAAAGCAAAAAATATAATTGTTTTTTTAGCACCAACTAAAATGTTTGAATTAAGTTAAATAATTAATTACTTATGTTATTTTGCGCGTTTATAAAAAAATCTTACGTAATCTACACTTATATTATAAACCATTTGATTGCTTGTTTGCATTGAATATTCTTCGAAACTTATTTGAGAAAAAAAAAATCACCTGTACGAAGCCTTGTGCCGAAGTGAGTCCTTACTAGTCCCTACCTAATATTATAAATGTGAAAGTAATGTGTTCGAAACTTTGTACATATTTTCAGAGGTACTAGAAGTAACATAACATTCATTAAATTAAAAAACAGGGATTTTTTTGCTAACGTGGACGAAGCCTTAATCTATAAATCGTTTATCCGTACGAAGTCGGGATGGCTTTCTGGATCTATGTGGAAGTCCCCACATGGGTCTCCTCGAAATTAAGCGAGGAGTAGGAGGGGAATTGATCATATCAAATTTAAATGTAATATAAAGACGTGTTAGTAGTCAGTACTGGTGACGTAGCAGTACACATCTCGGCGTTCAGTAAAAAGGGCCATGTCCAGGTATAGATTGAGACTGATGATGAGGATGAGACATCGCTGCCACGCCTTACGGTTAAATGTTAGACATTTGTATGATTAACATATTATGTTTGTACTAAGGACTTAATTCCATTATTTTCATTTCATTCTATCTCGTGCCCGTACTTATAATCGTTTTTGACAGCCCTAAACGTGCAGTAGAAAATATAAAATAAAACCTTGCTGATACTATTGCATGATGTGAAGTAACGTATAATTTCCAAATGTACTATATAAAATGGAAAACTCACAAAAGATGAACACCTTTTCTTTTAAAGAATAAGGTTCATTTCCCATTGACAATTGACGATAATCCCATGATTATCTATAAGATTGTAAATTAAATTTCGACAGCCAAGTCAATTCACACAGGGAAGCTAACATACTATTTCAAAAATTGTTAAGAACAACATACCTTTTTAGACGTCGCTTTCAAAGTAAAACTAGACACATAATACGCTACACTGTGTATATTATTAACGAAATCTGATATGTATTTGGGATATAAAACACTGTAATTGTTTAATAACACTTCAGCGAGCACGAAGGCGTGATACACAATAGCATGGAGTATTATGAGGAAAACCCGCGAAAACACATTCACACCAATTGAGAAACACGACAGCCACAATTTAAACGCCGAATCTCTCATTTTAAATTTCGAACGAACGAATATTTTTACTGTCTAATTATATTTTTTTAACCTGGTCTGAAGTTAATCAAACATTTTAACACCTTTGTTTGAATTTTTTTCACGTTTTTTTTTAATTTATTCCATTTTTAATATTCAAAATGTTTTTATTCACAATTCACTTGTTTGTTTGTTTTAGTCGTGTACGTACGCGTTGGAATTATCAACTGCTGCGTAATATATTGATAATGAGAGGTCAGTTGAGTTTGGACCCGTCATTACTGTACATTAATGTATAATTACCACAGTTTAAATTTAACTTATTACTATCGCTTACTATTCATTTCAGGATATAGAAAAAACTAAAAATTGATGTGGCATTATTTACTAAGTTTTTCGCAACTACCCTACTTTTTTTAATAAAAATCAATGCTAATATCAAGTTAACATTATGTTTATTCTATGTACATTAGCACTTTACAATAGTACCTATATTTTTATTAATATTATAAAAAGACGTACCCAAAATAAAAATATAGGCGATCAAATTGATAATTCACCGTCAACAGCAGTGTTACTGATTTCATTAATTTGACTTAATTTCCTTATTTTGCACTCATCATCATCAGTCATTTACGTTCAGAATACAATTGATGATAATGTTCACAACAACAATATTATATTCAACTTCTGTTGCAATATTTCGTAACTTTTTATCTATATTATGTACTTCATACGTTATGCCTGTACCTACTCACAATTACGTTAGCAGTATAGTTATTATGATCCTTGAGCCATGATATCAATTAACATTTTTTCTGCCCGTCTGTCACTCTGTATCCCTGTCTCGTATTATAATTATTTTTTTTAGTATGGACTGCACTTAGTGCATTGCCAATGTCGAGTATCAAGTCTATCGTAATCTATCTTTAAAGAAGTAGAAACTATCTCTAGTCTGTCATTTGGAGAAACGGCGGGAAACGCCAAGAGGCACGATTTCGCCCTTCACTTCACCATCAATTAACTATCACTTCTAAATTTATCCATCCAGAACAGTCCACCACAATATTCGCCAACCAATCACATATGGATTGAGTTTTAAAACAAGCACTTTCAGTTTTAAAACAGAACATTTCCACATAGAAAAACACTCCAGTACAATTTTCCGCAGTTTTTACAAACACCATAGAAAACCACTCCGAACGAATAAAATAGAAAATAATAATTAATTAATGGAAAATAGAAAAAACACAACCGCGCGCCTTGACGTTTCCCACCATTCCCCCCTGTTATAATTATGTGTTTTTTTTTTTGGAATGGACCTATGCTGTTGGCCTTAAGGCCTTTAAGCTTCGTCGGAAAAGTAGATGAGCAGCAAGATACTGGGTGTATATTTGTATGATTAGAGTTTCCATTAAAATGTAATTTCAATTCATTATGTCGTCATAATAGGAATAATAATTATAGGGATCGGCCGTCTTGGTGTTCATTGAGGGAGGCCTATGTTCAGTAGAGGACGGATAAAGCCTGATGATGATGATGATGTCGTTATAAGACACTTCGTAGTGACGAACAAATTATTTTCACCAACAGAGAGGGGATTGAAAAAAAACGAATGATAATATTTATATTATAATTTGTAAGTACGGTAAGTTCAAATGTCAAAATGAGAATGTCAAAACATTACATTGAACATCACAATCTACTAAGGGATACTACCGTATGCAAGCATCTTGGCAAGCGCGCATAAGTTACCTTTTACTGGTAACTTACTTCAAATCTTGGTCTTCTCGTTGAAATCAATAGGAGAGAATCAGGTTATTGGGCCATAGCTAACGCTTGCACTGGCCCGTTTCTGACATGCATGATGACCTGCATGCCATATTTTCAGGCATGCAGGTTTCTTCAGGATGTTTTTCACCAGTGAGCGAGCGATGGTCTCGTGTTTAGGGTGCACTCAGAAATTTTGAAAAACTCACTTCACACGGTGGGTCAGGATCAATCCTGGAACCTCCTGCACAAGATGCCGGGCCCCACTACATCCCACCCACCCATTGGACCATCATCGCTGATGTTTTAAAATGGCGTTAATTATAAATTACTTTGTAGGCATTGGTCTTAGTACTTTCTTATACAATAGTGGTCTTTGGTACTTTCTTTTCTTCCTTAGACGTAATATATAATGCTTAGGTATAAAGATGTGCTTAAGAGACACATGAAAAGTACTGCCATTGATCCATCTGAGTGGGAGAAGCAGGCCGCTAGACGACCGGAATGGAGGGCTTTCGTGAAAGCAAAAGTTCACGATTTTGAATTAAAACGGCGCTCTGTACTAGATGCTAAGCGCGACGAGTTAAAAGCCAGACCACCTTCGGCTATTAACGATAATTATGTTAACGGCGTTCTAACATGCCCGCAATGTACGAGGACCTTTTCCAAGAAGATTGGTTACATAAGCCATGTACGAGCACATGAACGTACGGTGAGGAGTTGCTGCTCCTCAAGCTGTCGCCGTGGCCGTAATCGGTCGGATCACATCAATCAATCAATCATATAATGCTTGCAAAGTTAGTAATGGGGTATTACGGCGTTTCCACGCGACATCGCGTGGTAACATTAAAGTACGGATTATGATTGCATAATAGTAAAAATCATCAAAATATGTAATCTGATTGCATAATAGTAAAAATTCTAAGTGCAACGTGATGATATGTGATTTTAACATCAAGATAAGTCACTTGATAAGCGGAGCAAAGTAACATCTTGTCTGATCACGTCACGGTTGTAATTACCACCAGTATCTAGTGCAGGTTTTTTATGACAGGTTGCATAAACTTAAAAAAAATGCATTGGCCGATGGGCCAATAAGGTTCAGGAGTGGAGGCCGCGTTTACGTAGATTAAGTTTTGGTCGGCCATTAACCAGACGCGAAGACGATCTCCATCCAGCCCGTGTTGGATGTGAGTGGCAAGGGGACGGTCGTCGCGGCGTTCATTAAGGGCGACTGGCGACTGGCGGAAGACCAATCTGAAGTGTTCCAATTTCAACGACTTTGTAGAGTATATTAAATGAGGCTAAATATGCCGTGATTATGGTGAATGTAATACCGCTAGTAACTTTTAATTTTCCGCGATGAAATGTAGCCTATATCCTGATCCAAGGTATAAATCATCACCTTTTCATCTTTCAGTCAAATTGCTTTAGTCATTTTGGCGTGAAAGAGCAACAAATATACAAACTCACACGATTTCGGTCTTATTAACAGATATGTAAATAAAGTGTTACACTTCATTTAAATAGGTTTAATATTTTTAATATCTTTATAATGTACATATATTTAAAGATAGAACTCGTCTGTTGCCATGGAGCTGTTTAGTTATAATATTAGTTATTAATGTTTTAGTTTAGCTGTTTGGAATTATGTATATTGTTAAATTAATACTGGTGAAACAATAGCTTTAAATGTTGTTTCTCTTTTCAGGTAAGATTTTTGTAAATATTTAATTGTAAAGAATGTTTTGTAAAATTATTAAATTATAAGTATTATAAAATAAAATCTCTTTTCAGAGCAACGCAATTGTAGTTTTAATTTTTCACCATAATATTATTATCTAAGGATAATAACATATTATAAAACAACATTTCTGCAGCTGCTTACCAGGAATAATGGATAAATTAAGATTTGAGTTTATGGTCAAAGCCAGCGAAGATATGAAAACAAATATTATTTGTGTGACGACAATCACAGATTAAGACGGACGGACCTTTACGATTCCAGATAAGTTACAACCTGTAAAATTACATGATGTAATTACACATACACAAATCTTTCAAAAAGTAAGGTCCACATTACAAAAACGGCACGAGAAACGACTGGTGTGGATATCCATGAATCCAGAGATGAAAGCTGTATACTGTGATGAAGATGGTAACAAACAATTTATGGGGTATCTATTAGAGGAACAAACAAAAGCACAAATATCCACAGGAATTAGCGAAGATTCTTTAATAAAAATTATGGAACGCTTCGCTGAAATGAAGAAAGACTCACAAAATTTAAAATCTTTTAATATTGGAAAAATAGTAGAAAAATTTGTTTTAGAAATATTCAATAGCAAGATTACTAATGTGTCTCAGTGGATGACTACTTTTGAGGCGGAATGTGTTCGTATGGGAATAGAAGAAGATATAAAAAAAATTGAAATTTTTAGGTTATTTTTAGAAGATTCTTGTTTAGATTGGTATAGTTCTATGCTTATAAAGTATACAATAAATTCAGAATGGGCGATATGGAAAAATATTTTTTGTGAAACATATGCGGATAAAGGTTGGTCGCCGATCAGGTATGCAATGTTATTTAAGTATAGACAGGGCTCGTTACTAGAATATGCAATAAAGAAAGAGAGACTTTTATTAGAAATAAATAGTTCTATTAATATAACAACTTTAATTGATTTAATTGCCATAGGATTACCAAATTTTATTACAGATAAGATTGATAGGGTTAGTATAAAGAAAACTGAAGACTTATTCAATAATTTAAGAAAGTTAGAGTATAATATAGTCAATAAAAAAACATTTGGTATAAGGACAGGACCTTCCGAAAGTAATATTAAAGAGAAAAAGGTGTATCCAATGGTTAACCCGTGTAAAATTTGTGAAAAAGAGAATAAAGGCAAACGTTACCATCCTGAATCACAATGTTGGTTTAAAATTAAAAATTATGATATACAAAATAAAGATAAAATAAGAAGTGTTAACAATTTTGAACTAGAGGCTGAATTAAATGAAATCGATCCAAAAAACTAATAGTGCCGCCATTAATAAAAATTAAATTACTAATTAATGACACGTTGGAAACAACAGGAATCTATGATTCTGGATCTAATGTGTCCTTAATTAATTCAAGGTTAATTCAATCTTTAAAAAAAAACCTACTCATAATAAAAATGCAGGTTTAAAAACTATTAATGGCGTAAAAAGAACAATAGGTATGGTAACTTTAGAAATAAAAATTTTTGACATTGAAAAACATGTCGATATTTTTGTTATAGACGAAGAAAACTTTGACTATGATTTCCTAGTAGGATTAGACTGTATACAAAAATATCGGTTAACTCAAAATGACAATTTAAAAATAGCTCAAAATGGCCTTATCAATAAAGACTATATAAAAAGCAAAGATAAGGATCCTATAAGCACTGAAGAAATTCCTGGCAGTTCAGGTAGTGTTATAGGAAATAAAAAAGATATAATATATTATAATAAAAAAATATATAAAAAACAAAATATAAATAATGAGTATGAAATAAACTTTAATGAAAATATAATAATAGATAATTTTGACATTTCTGTTAATAATTTAGATCATCAGAAAAAATCTGATATTGATAAATTGATACACAAATATAATTCAGTATTTGCTAAAGACAAGTACGATATAGGTACTGTAAAAGGTTATGAAGCCCATATTGATTTAATGATAGATAAATATTGTAGTAAAAGACCGTATAGGTGCTCTATTGAAGATATGAAAGAAATCGAAACACAAATATCAATATTACTAAAAAATAATTTAATCGAGGAGTCATATAGCCCTTTTGCTGCTCCGGTAACACTAGCATTTAAAAAAGAAGATGGGAGGAGATCAAGGCTTTGTATAGATTTTCGTGAATTAAATAAAATAGTAGTTCCCCAATCACAACCATTTCCGCTAATCGAGGATCTAATGATTAAAACAAGGAATTGTAAGTATTTTTCAACATTTGATGTAAACTCAGCATTCTGGTCTATACCTCTTAAAATTGAAGATAGACACAAAACTGCATTTGTTACTCAAGAGGCGCACTTTCAATGGACATGTTTACCTTTCGGTTTAAAAACTGCTCCTGCTATTTTTCAAAGAATATTGAGTAGTATCATAAGAAAGTATAAACTCTCAGATTTTACTGTTAACTACATCGACGATATATTAGTATTTTCTGAAACGTTTGAAAAACACATTCAGCATATATCTTTGTTATTGGAAGCAATTTTAAAAGAAGGTTTTAAATTAAAATTTACGAAATGTAATTTTGCACAGGACTCTGTAAAATATCTGGGGCATATAATAAAAAACAATACTGTAACACCACTAAAAGATAATTTGATTGCCATAAAAGAATTTCCGATTCCAAAAACACAAAAGAATATCCGACAATTTTTAGGAAAAAATAATTTCTATGGAAAATATGTGCCAAATATTTCAATTATATTGGATCCTTTACATAATTTACTAAGGAAAGGAGAAAAATTTGTTTGGTCCAATAAATGCCAAGAATCATTTGATACTATAAAAAAACTTCTTTGCTCAAAACCAATTCTAGCTATTTTTGATCCAGATTTACCAATACATATTTATACAGACGCTAGAATACAAGGTGTAGGCGCGATTTTAAAACAGATTCAATCAGACGGTGATGAAAAACCTTGTGCATATTTTTCAAAAAAATTAAATGATTCCCAAAAAAAGAAAAAAGCCATATATCTTGAGTGCTTGGCAATAAAAGAAGCGGTAAAATACTGGCAGCACTGGCTTATGGGAAAGACATTCACGGTTTTTTCAGATCACAAACCTTTAGAAAGAATGAATATAAAAGCTAGAACGGACGAAGAACTTGGAGATTTAACGTATTATTTGTCACAGTTCAATTTTGAAATAATATATTCTCCAGGTAAATATAACATAGAGGCAGATACTTTAAGTAGAAACCCGGTATTAGAGTCATATGAAAATGAAGAAAGTAGTCTAAAAGTAGTAAATTTTGTTAAGTTAGAAGACATACTAAACGACCAAGATCAAAATGAAAAAATTAAGCAAAATATAAATAAACTAATATGCAAACATAATATATATTATAAAAAAATAGGAAAAAATGAAAAGATAATACTTACTGAGGAGTTTAGTAAAAAGTTTATAAAGGATGTACATAATTACTACTGTCACATAGGAAGACAACAATTGGAAAATAAGATTAAACCTTTTTATCAAGCTGAAAATTTATTAGATAACATAAAAAAGATTTGCGAAAACTGTGGTGTATGTATAAAAAATAAATCTAGAAGCAAAAACAAGTTTGGATTAATGTCGTATTTAGGTCCCGCTACCTATCCATTCGAAATAGTGTCTATAGACACTATAGGGGGATTTGGTGGTGCTCGTTCAACCAAAACATACTTACACCTCCTAGTAGATCACTTTTCTCGTTACGCTTATATTTTGACATCCAAAACTCAGAATGCGAATGATTTTATAAAACTTGTTCAAAAGGTAACAAAAGATTATAAAATAGACTTGATTCTATCTGATCAATATCCAGGCATAAATTCGAAGGAATTTAAACAATTTTTAGAAAAAGAAGATATATCTATAGTTTTCACTGCAGTTAATGCGCCATTTTCAAACGGATTAAACGAAAGGTTAAACCAAACGTTAGTTAATAAAATTCGTTGTAAAATGAATGAAAGGAAAGCTAAAATTGCTTGGACAACTATTGCTCACGAGTGCACAGAAAAATATAATGAAACAGAACATAGTGTTACAGGCTTTTCTCCAAAATATTTACTGGAGGGAAAAAATGTTGACCTTTTACCGGAGGAACTGAAACAAAATAGAACAAATAATCATCTAATGCAAGATCGTAAAATTGCCTGAGAAAATAGTATGAAATCACATAATTACAATAAACAAAGATTTGATAAAAACAGAAAACAGTATGAGTTCAAAATCGGAGATTCGGTATATGTCGAAAACGGAAACTGATTAAACCGAAAAAAATTAGACGAATTAAAGATAGGACCTTTTAAAATAATAGATAAAATATCCAATACAATTTACAAAGTAAATACAGGTCACAAAAAGACAGAATCAAATCTTTTCCACATTACAAAAATTATTCCAGTAGTGGAAGTAATGTAGGAAAAGAAGGGGGGGGGGGAGATGTAAATAAAGTGTTACACTTCATTTAAATAGGTTTAATATTTTTAATATCTTTATAATGTACATATATTTAAAGATAGAACTCGTCTGTTGCCATGGAGCTGTTTAGTTATAATATTAGTTATTAATGTTTTAGTTTAGCTGTTTGGAATTATATATATTGTTAAATTAATACTGGTGAAACAATAGCTTTAAATGTTGTTTCTCTTTTCAGGTAAGATTTTTGTAAATATTTAATTGTAAAGAATGTTTTGTAAAATTATTAAATTATAAGTATTATAAAATAAAATCTCTTTTCAGAGCAACGCAATTATAGTTTTACACCATAATATTATTATCTAAGGATAATAACATATTATAGATATATAAAACAAGTTCTTAATATTTCTTTGGTTGTCATATCGTTATATCAAATATCATAAAAATTTTAATTAACCGTCTGGCATTTAAGCAAATGTTAATTAAAATAAAATCAAAAATATGCATCAATCTTGCATTAGAAGACACCCACCCACCAAACGGGTATTTGTGCATTCTAAATATGTACATTGTATTATGCATTTTTAAGCGCAATCTTTTTATTGCAAATTACCAACCTTAAAACATACTTTATTTGTTATAGACCAAAGACATAGAATAGGCACCAAAATTACCCCCTAGAACTAATCAGCCGGTCATAGTAGGTAGTACTGAGTGGGGTTGCTTACTTATCCCCACCATGGTTCAGGCCTTGTTGTGGCGGTGGGGCTCAGTAGCCCAGGGTGACCCCAACACCTAGGGTGAAGCGAATTCAGCCGAGGGGGCTCTTTGTATCCCTTTTATAAGAAAATCCAATAAGGACCAAAGAGCAGAGAGCAAGGGGTGAGGATGGGAACCTCACCTCATCGTACTGTCCGTGTCAACAGCCGCTCTGTGGAGGTGGTTTCGGTCCTTATAGTGGTAGCTAATTGTAAAAACCTTTTCAGCGAGTGGTCAGAGGACCAGCGGAGTGGTATTTTTATCACCATCATGTCAATGTTGTCCACCTTGAGACAAAAGATGATAAGTATATGCCAGTAATCATATTCAGCCCTTCTACACGGAACAGTAAAGTTACACAAAGAAGTATTTTAAAAATATAAATTAACATAAAATAAATAAGGAATGCAACAATGGCACTTGTATTTTCGTTCACGTTTTTTTTTACACAAAATATGAACATGATTTTAAATTAAAATTGCCCCAAATCAACAATTAAAAAAAAATTTAGACGATACATTAACTTGATTATTTTCACAATAAAGACTTGTTCTCGTGCACAAACAACAAGAAATATCATTGCGAAATAAATTGATACACAATGCCTTAATACTTTCGAATGATAAATAAACAACATATTAAAACGTGTTAAAAGTTGTTTTTTTGTTGAAAATATATTTTGTTGAAGAGTACAGGAATTTAGATTGGTCATTACGAATATTAGCCTTTTTCCGTACACCGGTGAAGATAGGCCTTTCTCAATGAATGTCAAGAAGATCGATCCCTTGTCACTCTCTCCGACAAGGACCAGCCACTGCACGGATATTGTCTTCCCCCCACCCATCACCCAGAGATGAATGTCAATTCAGGTAGATATGAGAAGTCACTGGATTTGGAACACTGAATGCGAGTCACGGGGGAACTTGATGGGCAACGTTAACCCCATTCCATGCTTGTCTATTATACATCTGCACCCCTAGACAAGTGGCAAACGCTCAATTCTATTCTTTTGCGTTTACTCGCTAACTCCATAGGGCTGCTGCAAAATTTTTTAAGAACGTTTATTAAGACACATAAAGTGTATGGTTTTGTTTGTAAAAACGTCTAAAAACGTATGTAATTCGTTCCCCCTAGAAGAGTGGCATAAACGCTAAACGAATATAATAGAAAAGAATACTTATTGTATGGGAATTAACTAGCTTACGACATTAAAAAAAAATCAAGAAATATTATAACAATAATATTCGTTTTAAGCGAAGTACAGACGTTGTTAAACGTTTTAAAAAACTAAACCATATTCATTATGTATCTTAATAAACGTTCTTAAAAAAATTTGCAGCAACCCTATGGAGTTAGCGAGTAAACGCAAAAGAATAGAAGCGAGCGTTTGCCATTTGTCTAGAGGGTCTGATCTGATTTATATAATTAGTAAGTACAATATATACTTATTTATCATAGGTATATCTAGCGCTACATAATACGGAGGAGCTCGTGGCGCAGTGGTAACAGCCGCATGGATCGATCCACCAGATAAAGCAACGCTTGCCGAGGTTGGTCCGTGGATGGGTGACCATCTTTACATACCGAGACTCCTCCGTGCCTTGGAAAGCATGTTAAGCCGTTGGTCCCGGCTGTCATTCGTGGATCTTTGACAGTCGTTACGGGTCGTCAGAAGCCCGAGAATCTGACAACCAGTCTTACCGCGGGGTACCGTATTACCCAGTTACTGGGTTGTGGAGGTCCGACAGCAGTCGCTCCATGTGAATCTCCAGCTGAATCCGGTTATGTTGGAAGCCGACCCCAATATAATATAGTTGGGAAAAGGCTAGGCAGATGATGACGATCTAGCGCTACATACATATAATGACTGTTAAGTACACGTTCTCCAATTTTGTTTAAGCTATTATGAACCGTAAATACTTTGGTCACGCATACTGAAGAATATCTATTATAAGATATCATTAACATCACAATTACTCGTGGCCAATTCATGCCACGTACAAAGTTCAAATTCCTCTGTCCATAAGTCCTTCCGTGATAACCGACCTACTGCCACCTTCTTCGGGTGATGTCGACTACTTTCGTTCTTTTACATCATCAACATTATCATCATTTTTTCAACCAGTGCTTGTCATTCTTTTTTAATAATCGCCAAAACGGGTCTTTATTGCCGAATGACGAGTGATTTGATTGACTGAAGGAATATGTAAATATTACTAATATTAAAAAAGCAAAAACTACTGAATGGATTTTGATGAAACTTCACAATAATATGGATTACACATATACTAGTACTCCCACGGGAATGAGGAAATCGCGGTGAAACCGCGGAGTGCTGTATATAACATATAATATACCATAGAAATCTAAATAATATTACCCTATTATTTATATTTGGATGATATGCACCATAATTATACGAATATCACCGTCATAAAATCAAGCCTGGAAACCTTTTCTTTTGTTTTTGTTTCTTATCGCTATTGTATTTATGAACCGTGCAGTTTGATATTAATCATGATAATGGAAAAAAATCATTTATACTACTCGGAGGGTAAAGGTTATGAAGTACTTTCTATGTAGTTAGATAGAATCTTTTGGAATAACTATCATAAATGAATCTACATCTACATCTACACTATTCTACACTAATATTATGAAGAGGAAAACTTTGTTTGATTGTAATGAATAGGCTCAAAAAGTACTGGACCGATTTCAAAAAATCTTTCTTTATTAAAAAGCTACATTATCCACGAGTAACATAGGATAAATTTTATTCTGAAAAAAATAGGGTTGCGTAAGATATTTGGGTTTTTCGGACACAAGGTGTAAAAAATCAACCAGAAAAGTTACTTATTTTGCGTACTAAGATCCCGTTGTAAATCTTAGTTAACGCAGGTGAGGCTTCGGGCAACAGCTCGTACAGAATAAAGGAGCGCCCGACTAAGTGACCAGTTTCAGTACAACAGTGTTTACTAGGATGGAAGTATTCGATCAGCGATTATGATTGGTGTATCCATAAGACCTTGTAACAGTCGGATTACGCCTCGTTAACATCTCGGGTACCTCGCTCAAACTACGCTCGATGTCTTACGCCATTCATCTTAGCACACGCTTCATTTCGTTGCGAAAATAATGTTTATTCTAAGTGTTACATGTCATCTTTTTAATATCTTTGTAGCTAAATTTGTACTGTCTTATTATTTTTTAAGTGAAACTTTTATTACATCGTTTCAAACTTTTTCGTTTGTGTGGTGCATGTCGCGTGACGGTCGGAGGCCAATATGGCGGCGCCTATAGTTTGCATCAGCTAACCGTGTAGTGTATAGACTATTACTTGTGCCAGTTCTCCACGCCATTTTGTTTCTTAAATGTCTGTAATGTAAAATCAAGTTTCACTTTTACCGTGGTTTCATAAAACCACACAATTTAATATTTTTTTATTATGTAAACTTAATTATGTATTAATTTTTATTTATATAAATATTGATAATATCAGTTATTATTATCGATAACTAATCATCATCACCATCATGACCCGTTACTGCTGACTTCTGAGCATATGCCTCCCATTTTTTTTCCTAATCTCCTAAGGCCGGGTCATACGTCCATCGCGCCATAGGACGTCTAGGTCTTCACCGCCCCAGTCTTAGCTACCATTATTTATCCGTTTATTATATTAATATGTAATATTTACACGACAATTTTGTGTTGAGCATAATCTGTGCCAAATCTTTGCTTAATGTTTAATATTGACTGGCAAGATGTCGCATGTCGTAAGTGCTATTTGTCATGAGAGCTAAAGATTTACTCACACCAGTTTCATCACCACTTAATGTGAAATTCGAATTAATACGAGGCGCCCGAAAATAATTTCTACCATAGTTTAGATGAAATAGATAATTTACTGCGTAAGTAAATAACAAAATACATTGTTAAAAGTGCGCAAGCAAAAGAGACGAAAGAACACAAAGAATAAAATAAAGCAGATAAAATAAACTACACAAGTAAATTACATGACTTTTCCCAAATTACTAGATAAGTTTATTACTACTGAAAATTTTGAGGTATACTCGTTCATGCATTTAGTTCTGGAATATGTAGCAAAAATAAAAATAAGGAAGGACACTTCTGTCATCTGTAGACTATGTGGTTCAGAAATACCGTGGATGGCGGATAATTCCATATTTTGTTAGAGCGAGGCAGGAAGTGCCGTAAAACGCACTGTCCTGCATTTTTAGATCATATACTGAAAACATGCCAATTTCGACTGTTTCAGCGGTTTTCGACTGCTGGTTTTCTAATTGAAATTCTTTTTTGAAGAACAACTTATTTAGGCGACACTAGAGGGTCAGATTTTATTCCAAAAGAGGTAACGCTCAGTATTATAATATATTCAATAATGAATAGTTAAAAAAAATAACAAAAAAAACAAGCTTTTGCTTTTGCAAATTGAAATAATCTCATCGAATTAGTGTGTTGTCATCGGTCCTCGATACATCTACAAAATTTGAACGAAAAGTTTACTTCAATCGCGCGTAAAGTTTACACGCACACTTTTTTGAATAATCCGACAGAACCAATTTATCAACATGATTTTAATCAAAATAAAGTTATAAATAACTCTAAATTTATATAAAACCGACACATTTTATTAAAGTTTAAATCTGCAGTTATTTTCCTTATTGGATTCTATTTTAGAACGAATATTTGTGATCATTGGTTAAAGAAACAGGTTATCTCTGACGTTCACATAATATACTTATATAATATCAGCCAATTAGTTTTTCTGTTAACTGAATACATTATTATTTACTAAACTTCAGTTCGCTAAGATGCTGGTATACAAGGGAGTAAAGTGACATCTTGGCTGTCCCATTTCATACGGTATGCCAGTTTCAGGTGGTCCATTGAGACAAGAGGGTATAATCTATGGTTATAATGTCTATGGAAGTCGGTAGTAACCATAAAGCTCCAACTGATCATTAGCCTTCTTGACGAAAAAAATGGTTGTCTCTCTCTCGTTCGTTCCGCGCTCTCGCTGGCGGAACGCTACATGACGTCATATTTTTCATGCATGCTGCCCGTAATATTGAGTTATTAGACGTTGTCACATTAAAAATCGCCTCTTGTAGGTATATACATTACGGATGCACTAACATCGCTTTACAATGCATAGTTTGACTCAGAAATAATATGAAAAATCCCTTCAAACTAGCTATAAAGGTCCGTTTTGGTGAATTATGAGCTTTTTTTAATATTAAAAAAGTCCGCGTCGCGTTTTTCTATTTTTTATCTAAATGCAACGCTTGAATGGGTTCTTTGGAATTTGTGGAAAAAAAACACACTGCTTACTTTACATTACGTGACTTGTCTGCCCTTCAACCTTTCCAACTAACATAATAGTAGACAAGATATAGGTACTGTATGAATGGCCGAATATAAATACATAAGTTCATAATAAGTATATAAGATTTGAAGAGGAAAAAAACATACCTGCGACTAACTTTGGTTAATTGTGACGTTATTTAAACATGTTTTGATATATTATTTCATCAAGTGATTTATTATTATTTTTTTAATTAAAAATATATATGTATATGAGATTTATTCCCACTGAGATCTGCTTTTGAACAAATGACGTTAATAAACGGCAATATGAAAGAGGCAATTTTTTTTTTAATGTTTCACCGCATTTTTCTTATTAATACAAGATTTGCAGTAACTATGAGTCCTCCGTGAACATCGCAGCTGTAATCTGTGAATGAGAAACTTCGAAAACGTAAAGATCTTACTTATTGAAATATGTACTCCGTAAAAATCAATTCAAAAAATATAATCAAATCAAATCAAATCTTTTATTTGCAACAAACATGGTAACAATGGTGACAGTATAATATTGTTTAAGATTATACATGTTTCACACTCTAAGAGGTATGCAAATATTCGAGTGACAAAAATTAAAAATAATTAGTCAAGTATTAAACATAGAATTAATAATGATATTTAATTAATTATCTTTGAAGTCAATATATTCTTTAATGTCATAAAAAGTGTGTTCAATAAGCCACTTAAATAATTTTGTCTTAAATTTTAACAATGGAAGAATTTTGATAGATTGCGGGAGTTTGTTAAATATTTTTACACTCATATAATAACAATTATTGGTATATTTTGTAAGTCTAGGTACTTGGTCTATTACGAGCCTATCCGGATTTCTAAAGTTAATTCTTGAGTTCACCTCACTAACCTTAGTATATAAATTTTTATGTTGTTTGACGAACACACACATCTCATAAATATATAAAGCGGGCAACGTCAATAATTTTATGTCTTGAAATAGAGGCTTGCATGACTTAAAGGGAGCTTTAGACATCATAGCTCTTACGCATTTTTTTTGCGCTACGAATGCGCTAAATTAAGTAGGTTAAACACATTATTAAAGTTCTTTAGGTTTATTGGCCGGGTTTTTTTCCATTTCCTTATCAGGTTGTGACTGTATTTTTTTTTAATTAAACTACTTTCTGAAGTTTGGTTTGATATATTTTACGTAAGAAAAAAAAAATGTTTAGATACGAATGATAATGAGTGTGGAACTGTTCCATCGTGTGTCTACGTTCGTTCCAAATGTTATAGGCTGAAAAGAGTTGCAGGCTTCGAGTATAAGTTACGCTCGATTCATAGCACAAACAAATTACACTCATTGACAAGAAAAAAACGAGAACGTAGGGACATAGCTGAAGGTTTCTTGTATCTAAAAGAAAAACAAAAAAATGAGCAGGTTTTGAGAGAGGAACTAGTCGACTTCGAAATGCTGTTTTCATCAATAATTATTATCTTACTAAAACGGTCTGAGCTGCAGTTGTCCCTTCCTTGCTTTAGAGTTTAGAGTATAGCAGCGACGTACAGCGGGACAAGAACATTTTATTCAAATACGTATTTGTCCAAAGTAACTCAGATATTTACCTTAGAGCTATTTTAAATTGCATATTAGCTTATAACCTTGTTCAATAATTGTATCGTCAAATAAGTTGTTAAATGGGGTGCATCAAAAACAATATTAAAGTCTCCAGTATAATTAGGATAAAGGATTTACATTTTATTATTATTTTACTGACGTAGTTTGCCAAAGTTTAACGTACATAATTACTGTCTAGTCTAGAATAATCTTAAATCTTAAATATATAATAATAGTCTAGAATAATATAAAATAAAATATAATATGCGTTGGTTGTCTGGGAAACTACATAATTCTATAATGATCCGTCTATGCAAGTCTTTGTATGCAACTATTAAACAGCTGGATCGATGCTAATGATTTTTTTGTTTCAAGTGTATTTGAGAATTAAGATTCACAATTCGGTCCACTTCAAAATATTTATACAGTGCATCGACTGTAATATTTAATCATATTTTATGTTTTACAAGCTGAGCCCGGCAAACGTCGTCGATCCAAAAATATTTAGGGTTATTTTCTTAGTCAAAACTTGTAATGACGATAACCAACCCAACTAAATTCGAATTCTCTGATTTCGTGCAGTAATTCTGAAGCAATATGATGCATATTTCAGGGATTTATTTATAGATTAAGAAAAATATTCATTCATGAATTCACGCCTGGCATATTTCATTTCAAGTTTTCGTTTGTTTGACATAGCCATCGACCTTGTGCACACTAAAATCAGCTTAGTGCTGTAACAAAAAATGTGTGCTCGGTACACAAGCGATGGTATTAGTTAAATCAAATATTTGTTGAGGTCATCATCATCATCGCAGCGACAATAAACACCAATCAATCTTTGGCTCTTAAATTAATTAACGTTATTGTAGTCCCAGGGCTAGTCTAGTAGCAGCAGGGACCAGTCCCTGGGTAAGCTCGTAAGAACTTTCAAAATAAGGCAAACCATGCTAATCAGTGTTAGAGGATTTAATATTTTGTTTGATACTGGCATTTTCTGACAAGCATATTGTAAAGAGAAAAGCATGTCTAAAAGTACCTGAGAAAAGTACAAATTATCCACATTCGGATATAATTGCTAGTCAGTGAGCAATTCTTTTACTTTACATTATTATTTTATTTTTTAAGCTGAGAATCAATAAACTAATCACTTTATACATTTCCAATAAAAATACAATAGATCACAATCAAAATAAATCATACTAAGTGTCGATATTACCTTTTGTTTTTTAAATGTAAAGTCTAGAATAGCGCCATCTAGTATTCGATAGAGTAAATTTCATTCAAAGTTTGTTCAATTTATTTTGATTGGGTAAAAAAATTGAGACACAAGTGTTTAAAATAAATTCCCATTTCTTGCTATACGATTCTTATATAAATTGTCTATAATTCACATTAATTTTATTAATGCGTTAGGGGTTAGCACTGACATTACACTCATAATAGTATTACTGTCATAGTTTTAGCGATTCAGTAAAAAAAAACACAATTGGTTTGTTCTGATGTTGTTCCCGACATGTTTAAATTAAGTCGTAAAATATTTTACGTTACTTCGGCGTTTACTTTCTAATTTATTTTTTAGCCTTCAAAGTATTGATTGGTACAGTGGTGATACGAAGCTAAAGAAAAATGACCATCACCAATATTGCACATATAGAGAATTGAGATTCACTAGTTCTTAAGAATGTTATATGTCGTCTGCCGATGTTGTCGATAAGATGAGCTAGTTTGTTCAAGCTTTTAGAAAATTCGATATTGATAATAGATAAATATAGATGGCGTTCACTGAGAGAGGCCTACATTCAGCAATGGCTGACGATGATGGAGATGATAAATATTCGTTTATATTTATATTTAGTAAAAAAAGCCTAATTTGTTTTTTTTTATTTAGAAAAAAGAGGTATTTTATTATTTAGAGGTGAGTGAAATAATAATGATTCCCATATAAATATTGTTTTAGTTCGCTTAGCAACAATGATAGACACATAAATAACACTTTCTTCATTTTATAACACGCAAGAATCTTGCTAATTAATGATTAGTAATATAAATATACGGAAACCAAATTAAATTTCGATGTCCGATAAAATAATAAAGTAATGATATAACGGCCGGAAAAGTTTATTTTGTGCTCAAACTACAAGATTGCATAAAATATGTTAGATAAAAATTGAAAGTGATGGCGTCAATAAATCAAACTTATTAAATTATTAATCACAATCAAAATATAGATTTACTATTTCCCACAATGAATCAAAATAATTCCAAAATGTTTGTTCTACAATTGCGATTATTATATAATATTTTGGTATTGTGTTATTTTGCATTAATTAGTCAATATACTTAATATTATTCGATTTTTGTAATATTCACGCAAAAACTACATAACGGTTTCGATACTATAAGCTGTATCACTTGATATTATTGAGGGTCAATAATTCTACCGGTCACCTTTTTATCTTTAATGTTATACCTCCGACAGGATTTCGATCATTTAAATCTGGCCAAATCAATCGTATTAGATAAGTTTGGCAAGAAGATATTGAGAAAAGGAAGCTAGTAGAATGATTATCAAAAAAGTTTCATCACAAAAATAGTCTCAATTTAAAAAGCACATCAAAATTAGTTAATCGAAGCTCAGGTAACATAAGTTTTTTTGATAAGAGTTAGTGTATGGTTTTCTAAGGTTCTAATGTTCTATTTTAATTATTATCGTCATTGTAATAGCTTCTCACTCCCAGTTAGAATTAACTATTTTTAGACATACTAATCCAGTGTTGCTGTTATCAAACGATTAAGAAAGTTTGGTGTATTTAAAGAATATGCTATAAAAATTTTCTAGTTTTGGTTATTCGGTTATAGAAACAATATACGCGTAAAGTCGGTAACTGTATTTGATGTGAAAATAAATAATGATGATTAAAGGTGTTTTTTATTATTATTAATGGTTGTTTTAAAAAAATTCAAATATAACTCTAAATTTTTCTTTTCATTTCTCTAAAAAAGCAATACTTTAATTTAAAAAACAATTTAAAAAAATCGGATATTTTAATCTAATCTTTAAGGAAATAAATTAATACCATTATTTTGATGATTTATTTTTACCAAAAATGCCACAATTATAATGTAGGTACATACAAATAAATAGTAAATTAAATTTCTTGAATTATCATAATATATTATAATTAAATAAAAAAATCATCAATTAATTATCATCATCATCATCCTCAGCCTTTATCCGTCCACTGCTGAACGTAGGCCTTTTTTTTCTTTTACGCCGGGAAATGCACTGACGCATACCGCTGGGAAGTGGGTCTCCCCAGGCGGGTATGTGGGACTCGCTGCGCCCGAAAGATGGTAAGTGGACGCAGCTCTACCCACTAAAACCCGGCGAGTGCCACCAATGCCGCCTTTGGTGAGGTGCCCCGGATCTACAAGCAACAGGGCACCTCGACGGCTAGTCAGTCCCGCGGGGGACTGACGCCACCTCCACAGAGCGGTTGCCCCGCACCACAGAACAATCACTCCCAACGTCTGGACAGTACAATGAAGTGAGGTTCCCATCCTCACCCCTTGCCCCCTGCTCTTTTGTCCCCTCTTCTTATAAGAGGGGTACAAAGAGCCCCTTCGGCTCAATTCGCTTCACCCAAGGTGTTTGGGTCACCCTGGGCTACTGTGTCCCACCGCCACGACAAGGCCTGAACCATGGTGGGGCTGAACATAGGCGTCCCTCAATGAACGCCAATTAATTATATAAAGTAATACTGATAAGATTGGATTTTTTTACTTTCCAAAGTTTGCCGCCCTATAAAATTTGCCGGCCTGGGCACTAGCCCCGACTGCGCCCCTATTGTGCTATCCACCGCTGCATGTGATCGAAATTGATGCATACAACCATGCTGATAATTTCCATCCACCTTCACTACAAATTACTGCCTTAGTCGAAACTGGTTTAGCGATTGAAGAGCGATCGATTGATCGATCGACCAGGATAACTTATGTAGGGCAATCAGCAAAATAAATGGAAAAGGCTCATGTATATAAGTTAATACGGGTTACTCCTAAAGAAACCAGGTGTTTCCATTCAAATTTCACTGGCATCTGCGTTCTTGCTCAAACACATCGATACTTCCTCATGGATCGAATATACTTGACATAATTTTGGTATCCTAGCAGACTGCACATGGGCCGAAGAAGAACATTCATCGGTAAAACTGATACTAATTGATAGTAGAACTCTAGAAGGTTATAATGAAATGTTGTATGTCTGCTCGTGTATGTCAGTCACGCACCACTGTCCCGTGCCATGCATCGTGTGTATGATACAACATCGTTAATTGTATATAGTTGGATGATATAAACAGGAAATACAATTAAAACAATTAATGCCCCACATTCTTATTGCATAACCTAAACAATCATATTGTAATTCGCATATTGTAATTCTTTAGTGTTTATTTAAAAGAATTGCAAAAATTAAAAAAAATTAAAGCAAAAGATTACTTAAATTTAATTATGATTTGAAGATAACAAAATTTAAACGCAATAAAAAATGGTAATGTAACAAAGCAAAAAAGAATACATGTTTTTTTGGTGTTAATACAAATTGTCTGTACAAATGATAAAAAAGATCCACGCGAAAAGGTTACGACTTTTTAACTAATGCTCCCTAATGGTAATATTCTATTTTCTTCATTCATTAATTCATGCACTCATTACAAGTGGTCAGAATTGCTTTACGAAATTATTCTAGTAGAAACAGTTCTACTAAAAGCACAGACTTTTAGTTGTCGATATAACTGAAGCGTTAGACAAAGAATGGCAAAGCTCAACAACCGACCATGGCAGATACTTCAGTATTCATTATACGATATATATATTTGTATAATTAAACATGTACTGTATATACATAGTGTTGGATGCGAGTAGGAAGGGATCGGTCGTTTTTGCATTGATTGAGGGAGGTCTATGTTGTCGCAGTGGAAAGATAAAGGCTGATGATGATGATGATGATGATGATGATATTATATGTAGTGGTAGATTAGAATCATACTCTAGTTAAATTTGTAACTGACGTGTCAACAAGCTGAACGCGTAGGTGTGCCTTAAGGCTCCATATCTGGTCTGCTGTTCTTTACCAGTTATACCAGTGACAGTCCGAGAAATTTTGAGGAATTATAGACAGATTTGCCGCATAAAACATTGGAATCAAAAGCTCAGTTCTTCAATAAACCATACATTACCATAATGACTAAGCTATTAATTATTTGTGAATAAATATTCAAACATATTAACATATTATATAAACCTGTCCGTTTTTGGAGAGAAAGTGATTAAATTTTTCACTTTTACGGCGCCAACTGATAGTTCACATGACAGACACCGCACGCTAAGAGTTTTTGTAATAAGCAAGTTGCTTGATCAGCTGGTGTAGCATCAGCTAAGTTACGACTAATGGCGAGTATATTTGTAACATTAAAAACGCCAAACCATTTCAATCAGTATCGGAAATAAAATCAGGCCTGCATGTTTTACCGTGTCTAAAAATTCATAACCTGTTGGCACGCACGCATCAACAAGTGACACTTATTTGATGAATATATGCGTTAGAAAGAGACAGTTGCGCGTGCATTATAATTTCAGGTGAGCCTGTGCAAAGTTATTATAATTTACTTATAGTTATTTTCGTTCATTCAAAAGTGACAAACAGGCAATGAATTCTAAAAGCTTAGCCAGTAATGCTTTTAGGAAGGAAGGAAAAGGTGGAAATTAAAGTGTAGAACAAATGAGGACCAAGAGGCAACACAAAATATAACAAAAAATAAAACATTTTGATAACTCTTCTTCTAAACTTAAGAGAGGAAATAAGTTTAGAACATAAAAAATATTATATAATTCAGAATAATTATATACAAATTAAAAATATAATATATACAAATGAAATTAAATATTATTCAATGGAAAACAGGTTTATGGCGAGGTGAAATTGAAAAGAAAGTTTATAACATAGTAAATATATTAAGACGTCATTAGGTGTGTGTGGTTTATGTAAAACTATGATATATAGCCCCATTATGTTGGACACGGGGGGTCCATGACACGCGAGACTATTTAAACGGGTCTATCAGGAATTGACAGTGTTGATGACGTCAATGCTAATTAATGCAATGCTTGTCATGGTCAAGGTCGGTTTACGGGAAGAAGCCCCTTTTTTTTCTTTAGCGCCGGGAAATGCGCGAAGCATCCCGCAGGGGAGTGGGTCTCCCCAGGCGGGTATGTGGGACTCGCTGCGCCCGAAAGCTGGTAAATGGACGCAGCTCTACCCACTAAAACCCGGCGAGTGCCACCAATGCCGCCTTTGGTGAGGCGCCCCGGATCTACTAGCACAGGGCACCTCGACGGCCAGTCAGTCCCCTCGGGGGGCCAACACCACCTCCACAGACGGGTTGCCCCACACCACAGAACAACCTCTCCCACCGTCAGGACAGTACAATGAGGCGAGGTTCCCATCCTCGCCCCTTGCCCCATGCTCTTTTGTCTCCTCATCTTATAAGAGGGGTACAAAGAGCCCCCTTGGCTCAATTAGCTTCGCCCAAGGTGTTGGGCTCACCCTAGGCTACTGAGCCCCACCGCCACAACAAGGCTTGAACCATGGTGGGGACGGGAAGGAGCCCCTCCATTATAGACTCTCGTTCACTCAACTTCCTCAGAAGGAGAGTCATGTTTTTTTTAAATTTCGCAGTAGAAATGCTTTCGTATTATACTAGGGCCGTGTGTGGGGACTCGCATTGGGGTACATTACCCTACTAAAACCGCCCTTCAGCCTCTTTGTGAGGGTCCTGGATCCGCGGGCAACAGGATCACCTCAGCGACGAGAGTCATGTAATTCCACACCAATACAATAAAGATTAGTGATTAGGTTTTTTGTTTGAAAGTGAACTTGGTTCTTTATCAAACAATAAAACGAAAAACGTTTGTGTTTGTTACTACTACATAATATATTATAATTGAGAACGTATCAGGTTTGGATCTTAGAGCATCACGGTCTTCCTTACGGCAGTAAGGAGGAACGAGGTCCCACGTTGCTCTATGGTTTGGATAAATTAGAAAAAAAAAAATGTTTGGATGGGTATAATTGCTGAAAGGTACTTGTAGTCGCCTCCTTAGATTAGGTATTACTATATAGTAATATTACATGTTGTATATCATATAAAAAACGTAATGAAACTTAACTATATATTATTATATAATTAAAATAATATAGTTAAGTTTATATGTTTGATAAGAAACTTGCAATTTCAGTACTTAAATAAAATACGCGCGTGTATATAATAAAACAATGTAATTAAAATATATAACAGACATTAAACGATGAGGTTTATCGATGTAAAACTCAAAACCTGTATAAAGTCGACTCGTCCTTTAAATCAGTTAAATCTTTTCAAGTCATAGAGATTTTTATAAATTAGTTCTGTAATATTATTTTTCTCCATAAGCGTTCTTTCAAACTATCGGGTTCACAACGTTTGCGTTTTATAAACACTAAGCTGACAAAGTTACATCGTTTCGTGGAGGAAAGATACCGAAATTCATCATCGTCTCTGTTTGTTATCAAACACAATTTCCTAGCCAATAATATATTGATAATAACGATCGATAACCAATAGACAATTTGTGATTTGGTTATGATAACGATTGACCACGTGATTTAAAGACTTATGTCTTTTCGAACTTCGTTATCGTTTTTTTAACGTTACTTTGTCTAAGCTCCCTGATCAGAGATCACACAGACTACAAAATACGAAACCATATACATGTTTCACAATCTCCAGATAGGTTCCGAATAGGCTATCCACAAATTATTTAACAGATATAGTATGGAGTATCTGTCAAGTATCTGTCAAATGTGTTGCCGATAGCATATTCGGAACTTATCTGGAGATTGTGAAACAGGCCCTAAATTATTGCGAAATCTTAAGTAATCATTATGTACTTTGTTTACTCTACACATCAATTATTTAGTTTTTAATATCAAATAATAAAACCTGTTTTGTGAATTGCTTCAAATTATATTTAATTGATTTATAATATCAAAACACGCATTCGGCTCTTTCGACATCTCTTACGAAAGAATAAAAACGGTTAAACTTTAACTATTATACAGCGCCATATTGAAAAAATGTAATAGGAAAACAAAATTCGGGCAACGATCACATAAACTAATAGAAAATAATGCTTTTGGTTCAAAAGTCTGATAAGAAATGACGTTATGATTATCAAAAAGTGATTATGGAGATAAACTTTTCTGGAGAACTCAATGTCATTAAAGTAAAAGCAGCGCCAATAATCCTTTACCGCGTATTACGTTTAACAAACATTTCGCCTGTGTGAAATGCCTTTTTCGCGACATTTCCGTAAAGAAGCCCTAACATTTATAGGTTTAAGTGAAGTGTTAGTTTGAGTAAAATCATTTTAAAGTCCTAAAATACGTAAGTTCTGTCTCTCTGATTATTATTGGTTAGTCTTGTGTTCTGGACACGTTTCAGTAGTAGTACTACAACGTAACTATGAGCTTGGTAGTAGGTTGGAATCCCACTGAAATAAAAGTTGGATCATAAGCATTAATTTTTAAAAATTATAAATCAATGATCAATTATATGCAATATGCATATTAGTAAAAAAAATGTCCCCGGCAGCTTGTACCAATACTAACGAGCTAACTCTATGACTAAGTAGATGTGGTGTAATTGTTCATATTTATTTATACACTCCTTATAGTCTACTCCACAATATCTACTATAAGGGCCTGTTTCCCAATCTCCAGATAAGTTCCGAATAGGCTATTCACAACATATTCGATAGGTAGAGTATGGAGTATCTGTCAAATATGTTGTGAATAGCCTTTTCGGAACTTCTCTGGAGATTGTGAAACAGGTCCTAAATGTGATATATAATATATTGGCAATTGTATATCTTTGTGACCTTGAACATAACAGAGAGGTATAACGTGGTACGATTTCAACTACCCTTTTACAATGTTTGTGTAACTCGTGGTGCAACCAGTCGGTATTACGCTGGACGGACACGCGCTGATGATCACGGCTGGGTTGCAAAAAGCCCTTAGTACATGTTAAATATTATATTTTGTTTCAAACACATTTCACTTTAAATGATTTGCACAGTTGTTTTAAACTAACGCGATCGCTTTAAATATATAAAACAAGCAGCTTTGCCTGCGTTAACCAAAATTTACAACGGGAGATGGTATATAGCCTTATAGCCTTACTCGATATATGGGCTATCTAAAACTGAAAGAGTCTTTTAAATCCTACCACTAATTCCTGATATTAGCGCGTTCAAACAAACAAACTATTCAGCTTTATATATAATATTGATATAGGATACAATATACATAGCTCAATAAAACTAAAAAAACGGTAAGGACGCGGACTGCGTCAACTAAAATTTAAAACGGCTTCCTAACTCTTTGAAATGTAATATAGCCTATGTTCACCGAAAATAGTATCGCTTCCTATCAGTGAAAGAATTTTTCAAATCAGTCAAGTAGTTTTGGAGCCTATTCAATACAAACAAACAATCAAATCTTTCCTCTTTATAATATCAGGTTCGGAGGATGCCAGTAAAGGAAACTTAGAGAAACCAAGAGAAAGGTGAAATTGGTAGTTACAACAACACGCAGTAAAGGTATTAGGTATAAGGTTTATTTTCGTATTCATAAACGTGTTTTACGTTGGTTGGATAGGTAGACTAGCAGAGGAGCCACGTGCAAAATGGTCAACAGCGCCTCTTAGCAAACGTCACCCTTAAAGATGCTGACATGAAGCACATCATGCATCAGTAAGTTAACGAATGATGATGATAATAATTAGTTTTAACATGGAAAAGTTCTAAACGTTTATCAAAAATTATTTTTTGTGCGTATCAAAATTAACATACAATAAATTTACAAATGAGAAACATCACGCCTGTATTTCTGAAGATAAGGGAGAACTTGTATTCCTGTGCCATTCTTGTATGTTTTAATATGATATATTAAAATTAAAATCTAATTTCATCAATCTAAATTCATAAAGAATAATTAATATCCTTAGTGTATATCGCAGTGTTTGAAGAGGAAAGTCTTCAACAAATACGTACTCAACTTGATAAACTGCGGGGCTGAAACGTGGCCTCTATACGTCTTTTGACGTGACAACGTCTTATAATTCGATGAAGCCGTCTGCACGCACGAAAAAACATGACTCATGCGGCGTTACCTGGCTATGAGGCGTTCTATTTAAGGCTTGAAGTACAAGCGAGAGCGCGGAACGAGCGACAAAGAGGCAAAATCGGCCCAACAGTATTTTCTTATGACGTTGTCACGTTCAACTATCGTCAGTAAACCGACTTTACAGACAACCAATTTATTTAATTTACGTCTGGTCCGAAAGTTTACCGTAGCTCAGCGTGCTATGGAGCGTGCTTTGTTGTGTGTCTCTTTGGCAGATAGGATTCGAAATGAATACCTCCGCCAGAGAACTAAAGTTACGTGCCGGTCCGTTATATGCGAGTGGCAAGGGATCTGTTACTTTGGCTTTGACTTGAATTTTTTCATAATGAAACAACTTTTACGGATTTTATCGCGATTTATTATTATTTAGCTAGCATAGATTTAAAATGCGGTAAAATCAAAGAACCACGACTAGTCAAGAGTCTAGTTTACTATAAACATAGCGGACGATAACGCATAAATGATGATAATAATGATGGGATGCAATTATGTACTACTTCTACAAAGGTCATAGTCATATCTCTCAAATTTCTCATAATCATCATCATCATTGTCAGCCTTTATCATGTGCAGGCCTTCCTCAATGAACGTAAAGACGACAAAGTGCTCATATGATTAGTAAATATTCTCTCACTACAACTCACACTCTGCCATCTGAGCCCAAACTAGCCAGAGTCTGTATTATGGCAACCAGACAACTGATTATACTAATAAATTAATACATTACATATTAAATACAAATGCCCAGACGCAGAACAAATGATCATGCTCGTCACACAAATATTTCAAATGGATGGGAATCGTGAAATCATGACCTTAAGATTTAGCTTTAGGGCTTCTAACCACTAGACCATTGATTCCCAAAGTGGTCCAGGTGGACCCCCAGGGGTCCACGGAAGACTCGAAGTCTACGATTAGCGTGACAAAAAATGGGGGTCCACAATCTTATGGTCCATGAAAATGAATTTGGTTTCGATAGTGAAGAACCAAAATGATGACCTCTATCAATATTGTTAAGAGAATGTTACTAATTACTATTATAATGTTACTTATATTATTAAATTTTTTTTCAAGCAATTCTTGAAAAAAAAGAGCTCAGCAAGCAACGTGATGCAGAAAAATTTTGAAAGTGGTCCATGAACAAAAGAGTTTGGGAAACACTGCACTAGACCAACAGGCCAGTGATTCCTGATTATTTAAATATTTGTTTATTTTTTATTATTAATTTCTTATCATTCAGTAGCAGCATTACGAATCGATTGTGAAATGGGTACAACACTATATAAACGCGGCGGAGTGTGGCGAAATACGCAACACCGGAACTTTCTCTTCTGCCGGTGCCGGTACGGCGATAAAAAAAAACAACAAAATAACCGCGAAATGAGTAACACTGACGTACAACGAAAAAACAAAAATATGACCCATATACATTATGGATATGAACATTAATGGAAGGTCACACAATAAAACAATTTCTAATTTTAACGCAAGTTTCACTTTGTGATAATATTACTTGGTTTTTTTTTGTTTTTATACTCAATGTTCGGAATACTCTCGCATCGCAAATAAATGCTTAAAAATACTGCACTTTCCAGGCCAAAAAAGAACAAAGGTTTATTGCATTTTCTGATTATTAAAAAAAGAAGGTTTATAAAAAATATATAAAAAAATAAATCTCCTTTTTTAAAATAAAGCCCTTTTTAATTAGGCTTAAGAAAAAATATAAAAAAATAATTTTATATTTTTTTTTGTTAAATATATTGAGTAATAAAACTCAGCATTAAAAATCCACTTAAATCAAGGGTCACTGGTTAAAAACACTTATATATATTTTTTTTTAAATAAACGCATCGCATTTATTACTATAGTATAAATCATGTTACATTGCTATTATATTTTTATAATCATATAAACAATACTTACATTATATGAGAACGACAAAAAGAGAAACTGTTAGAATTTCAAGAAACGTGCGCACTCTTAGAGAGCGCGGTTATAACTCGCACTAAAGTTCTTTGGCCAAGTTAGCGGTAAGCTGTACGATAAAGATACATACATGCAACTTAGGCTAAGCATACATTTAGCTTAGGTCACAAAGCCTACTTATATTCTATTTATTTTCTAATTTATTCTTTATTGGAGTATAAGAAGTGAAATCTATAATTTGTCTGTGTAAAAGTAATATGAAAGTTCTATGCGCGATACTTAAAAACAAGTTAGTTCTAATGTAGCGAAGAAGAGGGTTATAGACTACTAAAATAACCTCCTCGTGGACATTGGTAGACACTTTGTGCCCCCTTTAACCTATCGGGGGCCCTTAACACGACAAAGCGGCACGTCCGATAGGGAAATTTGGGGTCTTGCCTCCCTAACATCACAGTCAAGACACAACGTGGTGGTTGCTGAAGCCACCGTGGTGGATGTGGGTCCCAGTATTGCTGGCACCTCCCGCCGGATTCTCCCCAATACTGTGGTGAGGCAGAGACCCGCCACAGGAACAAACCCGACGCCTGTCACATTCCACAGCTGGCGAGGCGCAACCCCCTACTTACTATATCACAGGGTGAAGTCAACCAGCTCACCCCACTACCGACGAGGCATTAGGGCCATTAGGGCCATTAGGGCCATTAACATACCTCCATAAAAAAAAACATGAAACTCGATACTACTTACAGACTTACTTCTATTACATTAGTGGAAAGGCATTTGCATATATTAATTAATACCTGAATTAAGCCTAAAATATGTTTCATGTTTCATGTCGCAGTTTAGTTTTCGTTATTATTTTTTCATGCATTACCGATTTTTTTACTCCACGGTGGTAAATGGGTATATAAATTGTCAGTCCTGTGTGGGATCTGGCTGATATGTGGGAATCTATTAATCCTGAAAATGATGCCGGATACCTTCGGCCGCATATAGTGAGGTGCCTCGGATCTATTAGCAACAGGGCAACTTGGCGACTGACTTCATGTCTAAACCAAAAAAAAATATCATCAATGGAGTATTATACTTTTACCAGATTACCAGATGGCGAATGGCTAACAAGCCAGGATGCATATCCACCCCACCATGGCTCAAGCCTTGACGTGGCGGTGGGGCTCAGTAGCCTAGGGTGAGCCCAACACCTTGGGCGAAGCTAATTGAGCCAAGGGGGCTCTTTGTACCCCTCTTATAAGAAGAGGGGGCAAAAGAGCAGGGGGCAAGGGGCGAGGATGGGAACCTCGCCTCATTGTACTGTCCCGACGGTGGGTTATTCTGTGGTGCGGTGCAACCCCTCTGTGGAGGTGGCGTCGGTCCCCCGAGGGACTAGCTAGCCTAGCTAGAGCTAGCAGTCGAGGTGCCCTGTTGCTTGTAGATCCGGGGCACTTCACCAAAAAAAAAGGATGTATATCCAAGTAGGTAGCATTTAGAAATATATAATTAATCAATTTAACTCACTATTATAGGTATAAATGAAGAAAAGAACCTTTGGTCGTAGTCGCTGCATGCGTCAGTAATGTTAATTATTCATGAGATTAATAAAAGTTAATTTATTCGTTACAAAGATAATTATAATTTGAAAGATGGTGATGATGATAATTATAAAATGTAGCGTTAATTCTTAAAAATGTAAAAGATTTTTAATCTCACGATAAATATATTTTTCTTAAATTTTTCTTTTATTGAAGTGAATTGCAGTGAAGATGAAGAAAATAAAAAAAAACTTTTGGTTTGATTTTTTTGTAGGTATTTAATTGTAATTATTTTGTTATTTCGCTAACTTCGGTTGTAGTTTCCGTTGTTTATGCACTTGAAAACCTGATTGGGACATTATACGGAATCAAATATTAGGCGCTGGTACATACTACTAGCATACAAATAAAATAATAATAATAATATATAGGTAAGCCTCATGCATACTTTGAGTATATTGATGAGCCATCTGTTCATCTACTCTTCCGATTTAGCGTAAAGGCCTTTTGGCCATCAGCATAGGTCCATTCGAAAAAAAAAATACTTTGAGTAAGTATATTAATTTTAATCACACTTAACAATTATATGGATTATACACCAGAAAAACAGGCGCTGCCAATTAAAACGTATTTACACTGTTCATATTTATTTATGCTAATCTTAGTAGAAAAAAAGGCTATTTTTATATTCCTTTTATTTTATTTTATTTAGTGAATCTGAACAGTTTGTACGCTCTACTACTACCGCTTATTAGTTATTAATTAATATTCCATTAGGTACTGGGGAAAGCGATATTTTTAAAGGATTTTTGGCATTTTAGTAGTCACAGCGTAGGCACGGGCGTTTACCAATAGAATGAGAAGGTTCTTAAAATCTCGTCTTCTCATTCGAATTTCTCACGTAAAGTAGGTTGATCGCTCTCATCTAGACTGTAATTTTAGCGTGCTAATCTGAGTGTTGGCACATATGATTCGAAACCAAGACCTCCATCAAAAAGTTACCGATATCACGCGAAGTATAAACTCATCGAAGTGGCAATTGGCTGGTCACAAGCCAGGAGAACGGATGGCCGATGGACCAATAATTTTCAAGATTGGAGGCCGCGGTAAGGTATACAAATTGTGGGTCGGCCATTAACCAGATGGGAAGACGATCTCCGAGGAGCCGGTCCGTGTTGGATGCGAATGCCAAGGGATCTGTCGTCCTTTGTGAGTCTAATATTAAGAATTGGACGGATAAAGGCTGACGATGATGATGAATCGCTTATCGTCGAAGCAATGAATCAATCATAAGATAGTGAGATAGATAATGTAAAAAATATCGTATTAAACACTAACCGGCCCGGTTTCTGAAACGTTGGTCAAAGTGTATTTCAGCTGACATGGCGGTTAACATGCGATTCTAGAGTCAAATTTAACAGCTTTTCATAGTAGTTGCTATGTCAACTGACAGGATGATCAAATTAAGTAATTAAACCATGATCCTAGCAACTTATTTGACACTTAGCAAGAGACTTGACAGTTGATGTTATTTTTTGCGTTCATCAGCCTTTTGGAAACCGGGCGTTAAAGTGCAGTTACTGATCCGTGGCATATAATTATTTGTTTATCCTCAAGACGCCGGTCAAAGACACTCAATAAACAAAAAAAAACGACAAAGTTCTAAGGTTGTTCACGATATAACAAATAAAAAAATATATTTCCACATTATATATTGAATAAATTATGGCCGTTACACTAATTTTTGTATATGTTAGAGGCAGTGGCGTAACTACAAGGTGGCAAGTCGGCAAAATGCCACGGGCCCCCAGCTGAAAGGGGCCCCCAGTCGGAGGAGAATTCCAATTCCCAACATTTATTGTTACACATTTTATTGTACAACATTTATTGTGCCAAAACGACCAAGTCCTTGCCACTAGCATCGAACACGGGCCAACTGCATGGAGATCGTCTTCCCACCCGGTTAATGGCCGATTAACACTTCATCTATATTGATGTGGCCTCCACTCTTAGACGACAATCCGTTGTTTTGACCAGCCCCCTAGACCCGTGGCACAGATGCCAAACGAATAGAATAGAATACTTATTGTATGGGAATGACACTAGCTTACGACATGCAATTTGAACCAAAGAATATTTTAATAATAAAATTAGTTAGTCAAATTATTTGTCACACTAAAGTGTTTTTTGCAACTGCAATGACTGACTGAAAAATATAGTCGGCATAAAAAAGGTTTAAAACATCGATAACTAGCGGAGAGCACGAGTCGGGTAATATTTTTCAGATTACACATAATCTATTGAACATATTTTAGCCTAATATATATTGATAGCTGTATCTGCGTAAACGCATTAATCTCATGAACTAATAATAGGACATGGTTATAGCTATTTTTCATAGTTAGGTACGTTATTATGACAGAAACCTTTTCTTATGTTCTATAAAATCGCTTGACAGGGAACACTTGTAGCATTATAAATCTGATATAAATTAAGTGGAACCTTTTCGAAGGGAATGAATAAAGTGTGGAACGACGCTGGTCTACTAGATATGGGCTCAGCATCTCCAATGGAAGGCCCGGGTTCGATCCTAGCTGGTGCCCTGAATAAAATCAATATATCTTTATTTAGTAGTTAGATGGCAACTTGTACATTTGAAATACGTCAAAAATAATAAAAAATAATATAAATAAAAAGTAAAAAAAAACTCGTTTGAGATGCAGGATCCCAAAAAACGAGAAAAAAAGCTTTGGGGTTCGTGGGACATCGTGAGGAAACCTGCATGATGAGAATAAAAATCTTTGTGTCTAAAGATCGCCAACCAATATTGGGATTTGGACCAGTGCAGCGTATGGGTGGCCCAATGCCATCGTCAGTTTTGGAGAACACAACCTGTGCCCAACAGTGGGACATAATATAAGGATGGATAAAAAAAAATATTACCAGATTCTACTAATTCGTTGCTGGTCTTCGGAATTAGTACTTTATATAAAAAATAAAAATCTTAAATACTTCTTGCACTAAAGTTCACCGGTCACTTTGGTGGAACGAGGAATGACGTATTTGGCAGACCTGATGTTGGAACAAAAAAGGGGAACCCATTTTTTATTGTCAAACGACTGATCTCTTGAGTAAGAAAATTTTAATTATTCTTTTGTTGAAATTGTATCAAAATTCGCACTGTCCGAAATGATGTGTATAAGTTGTTGCAGTTTACCTACCTTATATATATTATATGTACTTATAATATACCTATAACAATAATAATCACTTGTGACTTGGCAATATACCTTAAATGTAGAAAGAGCCAGCTATAAGCTGAGAGTTTTTTTATATTTTTTAAATTTTTTTTTGTTATCTTGATTCGTACCCACAATTTAGCAAATAAATGTTATTATTATTATTATTATAAAACAACACATCATAATAATTACTATAGTGCTATTATTATTGTTATTATTATTATAAAATTACAACTTATCTTATTACATTGCATATTGAATTCCGATACAAAATAGAAGTTTAATAATTTAAATCATACTAATGTGCTAAAAATATAAGTAAATGTGTTTGTTTGTTACACTTTCCCGCGAAAACTGAAATCCGAACATAATGAAACTTTATATATGTATATTCTAAATTCATGGAAGTATTAAAAGTAATATAAATATTACAATTACAAATAATAAAAAAATGGTAATGCAGGCGAAGCCGCTAGCGACATCTAGTACCAAATAGTATAAAGCATGGACTGCTTATGAAAACGTGAATAGTTTTCATAATGTTAGACGAGTTCAGATTAGTAAAACAATCTGACAGACTAGCCATTTGATGGTGTGTACTTAACAATGTCAACATCAAATCCTTTGGGAACCTAGGTCTCTTTGTGTCAGGTCCATTACTTATCCATATTGTGTTTCACATGGTTTCTGTGACATTAATTACAGTATTTACAGTGCAAGAATCTCATCTCATCTCATCAGAAAAATATTTTTATCGTTAGGCCCTAGGTGGACCGCATGGTTTTCAGATCCTCATATTTTCTTTCATGAAATAGTTTTGCTTGTTCCGGGAAAAGGCCCCGCCCATAATAACACTTAACAGTGTAATTTCAGAGTGAAACCTAAAATATACACCGTATTTTAATGTTATCTAGTCTTAAGATGGGCAATACGTAATTGAATATGAGTCTGAGCTATTCCCTGAAAACCTTTTCTATGTTGTAAGTTTTAATAAGTCGATGACATACATTTTATGTGATATTGCTTCTGCGGCTTTTAAAAAACTTACAATGTAGCAAGTAGTATTTAATAAACTTGGACCTCTTCTATCTACAAAGTATGAAGGCTGTAACTGCTGTAGGTCATTCGTAATTTTACAAATGGCCTACAGAAGTTACAACCTACATTGCATAATTCTAATAACAGCGGACCCAAAATAGACCCCAAGGAATTTCGATTCTCGCGCTTCGGAAAATGCGCCATCTAGTGGTGAGCTAGAAAAATCCAGATCATATAGCATATGTCGTCGATATGAAACACCGTCTAAATATCGACGACAATAAACAAAAGCTATATACAAATGAAAATTAATTTTTTACTTAATTTATAATGCACTAGTTAGTGCACAAAAATAGAGCCATCTATTAGGTGTTATCTTAACCATTGGCTTGGCTTGCACGCCTCATTTTCTTTCTCCTACTTGGCGCTAGGTGGCAAATTTAAAAAAAATCAACAAGTCTTATTCCAAAGAAAATATTTGTAATGCCTTGTTTATAAGAACTAAAAGGATAACATAATATTTTGAAATATATACGTAAGTGTATAATATTAGGGTTTTTATAATATAACTAAAATACTAATTTTGTTACAACATTACTATGTAAGTATATTATGTAGGTGATATACATTAGTTAATTGTTTCACTAACTGATATTTAATACTCTTTTTAATTATAAAATACAATATTTAAATTACAAAATGAAGTAAAAGAAATCTTATTTTTAATCGTCGAATAATTTTTTTTATGTCAATATTTCTCCGCTCGTCTCTAGATGGCAATGTAAGAAATTACAAGATCAATGAAATTTATTACGTTATCATTTCAATAGAACTAATTTAAATATATAATCATTAAAAATACTTCTAGTCTCTCTACTAATTTAATGTAAAGCACTGGTTACAGTTTTTTAGTTTTGATACTAGATGGCGGTAGTCGTTTAATTGACTCGAGTAATTAAATTTTAATCTGCCTGTGATTTTACTGACGTTACGTATGATTTCGCAATGCTGCAAAGTTTTAATGTAAATTACTATAATTTATGCAGCTTTTTAATCCTTTTTTAATTCATAGCTCTAAAATATATGAATATAATATTATTAAGTACTTATAATAAACCTAAGTTGTGATATTGGAACAATTATTAAAACCATAGTAACGAAATTTGTTAGAAATAACAAAATATTTCGATAATAATTTATTTCTACAATTTGATAAATATATGAATTATTATACAGTGGAAATTTGTATAATATTACGCAGTCTATAAACAATCATAATAATAATATAAGTGTAAACAGAAATAAGATTGAATCAGTTAATGACAAAGAGCGGGCAGGCCTCTCCTCGCGACATGTTACCATAAATCAGGAGGGGGCGACCCCCTCCCCCTCGCCAGACCCGAGTAACCATGATCTTTTCCCGGATCCAACATTTTTATAACGGGTATCCACGCGTTTTTTCGGGTCATGACATAATGCCTGTGTGAATTTTCGAATGAAAATATTTATGTCTCTTTGTTTTATGTACGTACGTGGAAGCTGCCCCGGCTTCACACGGATATAAATAATTAAATGAGAATTGCACTTATTAAAAAAATACTAAATAGGTGTGTTTTGATTTTTTGAGAAAAATTTTGATGTGTTAACTTTGATGTATTATTAAACTATTAATTATTTACATTGTACTGCTTGTTGTTGTGACTTTAGCGCCATCTACAACATTGGTGTAAGTAATTAGTAGCTTAGCTCTGTATTTACTCCGTATATTATTTACACGGATTCAAACAACTTTTGAACCAATTTAAATATTAAAATACTCGGTAGGCTTTATTTACGTGAACTTTTAATTGTTTAATTTAAAGAAATAAATAAGGAACTTATAATCTTACACTGCACGCAGTACATGTTTGTCAATAAATATTTAAGAATTTATGGTATCATTAAATATAGCCTGTATATTACAGTTACTCAAGATTTTGATCCTCTATCACCTGATCTCGGTTCCTTGACACAGTCTCCAGTGATACAGCTACTGTTTTCTTATGTTTACGCGAATATCACTCATTATAATGAAACAACTTTTATACTATAACTAAATAAACCGAGATAAAATCCGTAAAAGTTGTTTCATTATAATGATATAGCTACTGTTAAGCTTTTGTTAATTCTTTTATTTCAAAACTTAAATGACAATAAAATAAACACTCTGGAAGGACTAAAAAAATAAAAAAATCTAAAAAAGTTAGCAGAAGATTTGTCGAATTTAATGTCAACGTGACACACCACTGCTACAGAGATTCTCCAAATTTGCTTAACGCGCTTAGTAAAATAGCGAATAAGCAGGGCTCTTAATATTAATGAGAAAAATGGGATCTTAATATAAGAAATTTGAAATTTGTTCCAATGAAATGTTATTATAGGAACCGATAGATCGTTTAATTTAGGGAAATATTGTTTATTGAAGCAACAACCAGTATTCTCACATCTCAATCTTCAAAAATATATAATATTTTATAGAGACATTACGTCTAGCGAAGTAAATTTAGTTTTATCATAGCAGTTTCATCATAACAGAATATATATTAAAAAAATAGTGAAGTGTTTCAAAAGCGTAAATAAATTTTATAATTGTAAATTGTGATAATATTTGTCGATGTTTGTGGTTCAAAACAATGAAATAATTTCATCCATTATTGCGCTAGATAAAAACAAGAAAACCTATAAAAGTCTAAAAAGCGTACAGAGAATGTAGGAGTCAAGTGGATGCGAGAGTAGTCATTGAAAAGTCAGGCGCATACTTAGTGCTTAGACATTTGCTCTCCACAGACTAGACACAAAAACATACAAAACATCTCTTAGACTTAAACAATGTTGAATCAGATTTTATTCGAAAAAAAAAATCGAGTGCTACAATTTAAAAATGTTTTTAACGTATTTGTGACCACTTTATATATTATCTATTTTAATAAATATTTTGCTAAACAATATTTTTAACATGGAATATGTTTAAAAGTTTTATTAAAATATGGCTGATTTCTGGAAAAAAAAATCCGGTCAGTCAGGCTTAGGAAATGCCGATCGAAGTGAAAACTAAGTAACTTGTTAATTGTATCGTCGAACTATTAGTTTATTATTGACAAATTATTCTCCCATAAAAAAAATATTCCCTAAAACTGCTCAAATTTTTTATTTAATACACTCAGATTTGATAATCATTGATGCTTCTCATTTTATAACTGTTTAAATATCGAATCTTGTGTCTCATCCGACTCGACAAAAATAAAAATAGAAAAACAAAAAAGTTTTTTTATTTTTTGAGAAATTATGTTAATTTAACACTTTTTTCTGATATTTTGTTTTGTTTGTCTTTAGAATTGTGGCTTGACGTGTCATATTTATAAAATTTCATCGAAATACTATGAAACCCAAAGTGGTTTTTCCAAAGATCCATTTATGTTTTTAAGTTTTCAATATTAATTGTTAAAGCCTTTGTCTCATTACCTGTTTGATAGTAGTTTAGGTTTTCCATCATTTCATGTATGTGTATTATGTACAATATCAAAGTTCATTTTTAGATAATCTTGATTGGCACGCTACTGGCAAGCCATTGATGCTGTCGAATAGTGTTCCATCAACATCACTAATGAATTTCCAGCCGTCAGTAAATTGCAGGAGTCACTACTAACCGTATCTACATATTTAGTACACTGGTGGTCTGAAGTGGTCGAACGTGCATGTAGATTGACCCTCAAAGTCACCAAGATGTTCCATTCCGAAAATATTCAACACATTTACGTTGCCGACTGTACCATACGAAATCCAAATAAAATATATGACCCGCACTCATCCAGTGAAACAATTCTACCATAAGTACCCAAAAAGGTGTCAATCATATATAATTTTGAAAGGCGCTATCCACCTTTTGCTAGCGAAGGAATTCCAACCCTAACTTCTGCACAACACAGTTTGTTTCCAGATGCGTTTGTTTTGTATACAAGCGTCGAGTTTTCCAGGATTTAGCAAGAAACAACGGGATTTTCCCCATTGGTCACCCTGGCTATATTATTTTATACTTGTACCGTATTACCTTTATCTTCGGGGTAATATATAAAGAAGTTTGATTCGGAAATCGTGAAGATCCTTATTAGGGCCTGCACACACTTGAAATTTTGCACGGATAATGGATTCGGTTTCAAGATGTGGTACCGTTTGATGCGTGGGTTCGATTCCTGTCTAAGACTGTTGATAAAAATTAATGTTCGTATTGAAACGTAATGTTTTTTTGTTACTTCTCGTTTTTCTCTCTTTCAGTAAGCGTGTAGGTTTGTTCCACATTTGTTTTTATATTTCATGTTCATAAACTGTTCTTACGATTCACGATTTTCTGCGTATTGAATAGAGTGATTTTGTTTTGCGATACATAGGAAAATTCAACATAGTATTATAATACATATATTTGAAATAACTTTATATGCTACTATGGTCTGCCTGTTAGGCTAACAACTATACTCGAAAGTCAAGATTTAATTTCATTCAATATCGTCATCATCATCATCAGCCTTTATCCGTCCACTGCTGAACATAGGCCTCCCTCAATGAACGCCAAGACGACCGATCCCTTGCCACTCGCATTCAACGACCGACCAACTGCTCGGGGATCATCTTCCCGCCTTAACCTGTTGCCAACCACTTCGTCTACCATACAAACATACTTTGTGGTTATTGGTAACTTATTATGTGACCGTAGGAAATTCGAAGGTGTATCATTTTAATAAAAGTTTTTTGAAGTGAAACTTCTTTAGAATCGTTGTGGTTTCAAACCGGATGCAACGGAGAAAACGACAGGTAAGAGACACAAACACAAAAGAGCGAGAGAGCAAATGTCGGTGTGTATGTATATTGCAGACTGTTTAATACTTGCTTGTATTTGAGCATTTAATGTGTGTTTCACTTCTATCGTGTGTGAATCGCACACACACCTTTTTATTTTTTTAATTTATTGGTAAGTGCGCCTAGAACCAAAATGGCCTTAAATGCCAGGACAGCAAACGGCATGACACTTCACGATGTGATTTCTTTTAAAATTGATTATTATTAATTAAACACGAACGTGAGTTTTAATGTTATGTGGTGTGTTGCCTGGTGCAAGCGGCATGTTAGACAGCACACTCTAAATGTATTATTACAGGAGTCGAGCAATAGCTTCAATAATTGCAAGTTACAATTAGCTGATGATGAGGATTATAATGAACCTTAAAGGCAGGCTTTGTAACAACGTAACTAACTTTTGTGGCTCAACGACCCAAAGTGGGTTCAGACCTAGGAAATGAGAGATATCGCACCCTCTGACCAGTCCTCAACCCCGTAAAAACATAGATTAATGATTATTTCATTAATAGTATTTATTGCAATTTACTTCAAATTCTAGAGAATACTCTAAGCTTTTCTCTGGGTTAAGTTGACCTGTATTGAAAACTGGATCATCACATAGTTGTGTAATGATCGCAGTTATCTGGAATTTCCATGCCCAAGGAAAACCTTGGAATTCCGTGGCCTCCTTGACCTACAGGGTGTTATTTTTTGTCCACTTTTCAATATGTCGTCAGCGAGCCACGCTCACCATTAACCACCGACACTTCACCGTGACTATAAACTCACAAATCATGAAACACCCGCTATAACGAAATCACGACGTTATTTTCAAGGGTATAAGGTTTTGTTTGACTATATTAACAATACCGATCAACGGGAACGGAATCTTTTTGGTACCAAAGAGTTTTTAACTCTATATAGAGGGGATAGAGTAATTTTTTGTTTGAGGCAAAGTAAAATCGCGATAGGAACAAAGAGAGCGCAAAACGGGGCCAACATTCGTTAATAATGTAATGTATATTTATTCGTCTACATTATTCTACTGTCGACTGCTGAAGTCGGTTTACTTCAGATAGGCTTTTATATTAATTGTTTCGTAAAATGAGACAAAGACGACCCTTTTGAGTCAACAGTTATGAAGATATTTCTAATTAAAGGAAATTCTTTACGGACGTTTTTATTGAAATTGAAATTGTTTGATTTTTTGTAAATAAAATCGAGATTTGTTCTTGAAAAAAAAGTAATATATAATCTAAGATTTATTTAAGAGCATGTTAATTATAAAAATGTTAAATGAGTGCAAAATATCATTTACATATATTTATCTAATTTTGCATCTACATATATTTTCAGTTGACTGTACATGTAGTAGGAGGAGTGCGTAGTTAAAAAAAATATACTAATGGGGGCTTTCGTTTATCACTATACTTAATTTGTGTTAAGTATATTTAATTGTTAAAAAATGTTGTGAAAAAATAAACAAAAAAAAACTATATTTTCCGTGCGGCCTAATTTATATGGCATCGAGCGTTCCGCATCTAATCAATACACAAGCTGATGCGGCGGGATCGTCGCGCGCTCGGCAGGGGTCGGCGGTTCTCGTAAGCGTTCGGGCCGCGTCGGCGCCACTCGGCCCGCCGCTGACGGCCTCGGCGACGTTCGGGCGTTCTCGCTCCAATCGTAATTCCATTTTCCGCCCGCCTTGGCAAATTGAAATGTCGTAACTCTTAGGGGAATATCGGCTTTCTACCCAAGAAAAATATTCTCCTAAAGCATTGTAATGACGCTTCTAATATTATGGAATATTTTCAGTGTATCACACCATGGTAGGAGTCCGCTAGACTTGTAACGCGGCTCTGCCCACTTGGCGCTGCGGGTCGGTGGTGTTGCCCTCCTCCTATTATGAACTTGCATCTGTCTATAACTTTTTTAGTGTGGCAATATTATTTTCTTTTATTAAAAGCTCGACTGAGCTTTTATTAAATCTAGTTTTGTTCATTAAGACTATGGTCGCTTTGTTAAGGAATATGCTTATATTGTTTTCAATTATAAAAAACATATTCTTTTTAGGAAAGATTATATTCATTAAAAGAACGCAAAACGTGATGACTTATGATATGTTATTTTAGGACCTATCAGTTTGTATTCGAGATTGTCAGTCATATACAAAGTTTATTTCAAGAGATCTCTTCGAAATAAGACGAAGAGATTGTTAATGCAGTGTACCCTAAGTGTAGAATAGTGATTCTAAAACGAATTGAAGACTTAAAATATTTAATATTTCTTGAGACCTCTTCCGTCATTTTCAAAATAAACGCATATGAAATTTTGCAAAAAAATCCATTGAGTATCAAACTTGGATGACGTCCGCGTTGCATGCGATCGGTCGTCTTGGTGTTCCTTGAGGGAGGCCTATGTTCAGCAGTGGACTGATAAAAGCTGATGATGATGATGATCAAACTTGGATTATGAGATTCGAGATAGATAACAGCTACGTCTTTTCCTCGCATCACATAGATACTTTTCCTTACGTTAAAGAAATTAGAATGGACTCGTAATATTTTATTAGGGCCCCAGTAGGTCAGATAAATTGAACCCTCAGCGGTGTTGTGTTCACACGTAAATAACATGTAGAGTTTGTGGGGGTGGGCGGGCCGGTCCCTGAATACCATTTTATTTTGTTGCCATACAACGAAATATCACAGAAATTTCAACTTTATCGCGCACCAATAAAGCACACCCTGTATATAGGCAGTGCTATTTATAAATAAGTCCAGTGACAGATAACATCTGAACGTTTGCGAGCAGAAAATAAGTTTCCATTGGAAGTGCTACCTTATGACGTGGGGAAGAGAGGACGGGCTGGTATGGAGGGCGGTTAAGAGGATACGCAACAGGAGAAGAGGAAAATTTAGTCTCGGTTTGTTAGTCTTAATGTTTGGAAGTTATATTCTTTGAATATTGGAGATGATTCTTCCGATTCTACTGACGATATTCTCTAAAGGTAGCAGGGAGAGCAGGTTCAAATCCAGCCATACTTTTTGAATATATAAATGTCAAAAACCGAATTCGATCAGATATCCGTAAAGCCGCTGGATGCGGACAGCGCAGGACCGATCGTTGTGGAGATCCTTGGTTGGAGGTTTATGCCCAATAGTGGGCGCCGATTAGCTGACATGGTGATGATGATGATCCGTAAAGCTTAGTGATTTTTTTTCCAAATCAATGGCGATTAGCCTTAAAAGCATTTTTAGCCTTACTAACTAATACAAGGCTAACAGTTGGATTTTTTACTACTCACTTTATTTAGAGGGTGGATTCTTCTGCCACGTACCCATAACCTTAGTGTAAGTTCAATAACCTCATTAAATTATTCGCTACGATTATTATTCATAGTCTCTATATTAAGGCCATAGGCACGAAGTGGAACAATAAGAAAAACATATAGATATCATTAATTCCTATGGTTTTTTGATCTCAGTTGTGTCCTAACAATATAAATCTTGGTTTTTCTTCTTAATACTTAGATTTTCTAGTAGATATGCAGGTTTGCTAAAATAAGGCCTATTGCACTGGCTACGAATTACACTTATTTATTACGTCAGGATCGAACCCGGTTTCACATAAGAGGTAGTCCACCCACTGGACCATCGTCGCTCCCATTAAGTACAAGAATAAAATATTTCCTCGATTTTCGTCTATACTGTTTAATGTGGTTATAACAGACTCCTGCGCAGTAGCAGGTCTTAAGGCCTTACATTTCTTAGCAATATCCCAACCAGATCAGCAATTAGTTGGTACAGTTACAACTAAATATCCATAACAATGTTGAGGATTGGTTCTTGACGTTCCTTTAAAGGGGCCTACGTCATGCGTTGAACGGAAGAAGGCTGATTGCGAAAATCATACTTCAAAATGTCATAATAGGGATGTTGACTATTTTTTTGATTGATTTTATTTAATAGATATACTATAGATAAACACAAAAAAAAAAGACTTTTGTAAAGAAAAATTAAGTTTTTAAAATTGCCGTTAAAACGATCCAAGCGTCATTACGTCACACACCGCGTACAAAGCTCGCGCTATGTTAGGTGAGTTTGTACTTAGCTCAGTGTTCAGTGACGTCATCGCCTTATTGGCGTTTACAGTCATGTGATAATGCATGATAAATAACGCATTTTAAATTATTTTTTTAAATTTTAAGACAAATAATCAGACTTTTAAAATGTTATTTTAGGTTTTCAAATACTGTATTTAATATGTAAAACATAACTTTACATGAATTTGTAACATGTATCAACATACCTATTTTGGTTTGGTTTTCTACCAAAACTGTTTTATGGTGCCGAAAAAATTCTTTCAGATCATTTCCTGCATAAATATTGATATAACAGTTTATATCTAAGTATGTATGTGTTTATTGTCTACCCAAAAATGAGGTTTAGGCGTGTCTACGCTTTGCGATTGCTTTATTACGAGTCACACGAAGGAAATATTAATGAAAGAAATAACTACTTAGTAAGTTAAAAAGGGAGCAACGAAATTATTCATAGGCAAGGTGTATTTTTGGTTTGATAATGTAAAACGCATGCATTTAAGTTTAGACATGCTATAAGTGTATATTAAGACCTATTATTAAGTTACATAATATTATAGATATTATATCGTATAGCAGATATTTTTTATGAATCTGTTAAAACCTTACTAATGCTTTCGAAAACAGCCAAGAATCCGTTATGATACGACCAAGTACGTTTTCGCAATTTTTTTAATTGCTTAATTTTTTTGATTTCCAAATTTTAAAGGCCTCATACAGTTAAAATGCATGGCAGGTCCAGAATTACTAGAAAAAAAAACCTTTATATTCTTATATCTTGGTCCATAAAATGTAATACTTAAAAAAAACTCCTGGATTAGTTTCAATAATTGAAACGCTTTGAATACGCGACTATTGCGAAGTCGCGCAGCCTTGTCATTGGTGTGTGATAAGCCTTATCATCAGATTGATATTTATCGATATATTGAAGTATTCTAACTTCAACGACAGATATATTAGCTTGTTAAGTTTCTATTCGTGTCACAAACTCAGTCTGTTTCCCTCTTCTCTCACTGACTCAACTCAACAACAACAACAAGAAAATGTCGATTCAATTATCTATTTAGTTTTTAAGGTTCTAAGCCTGTGTGTGATCCCTAGAGATGACAGATTTAACCATGAAAGCCTTCTGTAAAATAACCATTATCTTAGAATGATTTGAAAATTATCATCTATACATATATTTAAAAAAAATATTTGTAGTATTACTATCACCAATTTTTACTAAATGCGTATGTCTGTTTTTTAGCTAATCTCTAAAATGACTGGACTGATTTTGACGGGGTTTTTCACTTGCAGTTAGCCGATGAAATGGAGATTAACTTAGGCTATAAAATGAATCATCATCATTCGAAACACGTCTGTAAATCTAAGTAATGCTTGCGAAATCGACAGCTAGTCTATCTATATTTAATTTTTAACTTAGTACTTAATTGCCATGTTGAGTAAGCTGGCCTGGATAATAACATAGATAAAGACATCAAAGCAATACAGATAAGGTTTTAAAATCTCGGATCTTATTTTTTGTGTTGAAATCCATAAATTAAATCGAATCAGTTTTTACGTAGAGTTTCTAAGAAATCCGCAAAATTTTCATAACAATGGAAATATCTAAGAACTAGCTGTTGCCCGCAGCTTCACCTGCATTATATAAGATTTACGACGGCATTTATCCCCTCGTTCCCGTGGGAATATGGGGATGAATCATAGCCTATGTGCTAATCTGATGTATAAGCTATATTATTATAAAGTTTCATCAAAATCCATTCAGTAGTTTTTGCGTGAAAGAGTAACAAACATCTTCACAAACTTTCGCATTCATAATATTAGTAGGATAACGTGAAAATATATAAATGTAGATAATAGCCGAGTATTATTTTCACATAGTACTGGCCGGGAACAGTTTTGTAACCTTTTCAGATAGACCTCGTTCAAGATATTGCGGAGGATGGGAGGGTGTTAGAGGTCAGGAGGAGGAGGGAGTTTTGAATTAATAATGTTGATATCGGCCCTCCTTCCGATTAATTTGATTATTTGTCTTGCTTTCTCTTATCTTGTTAACATATTTATACGTATTGTATTCATATTTTTAACAGCTCTATATAATATATAATTTTAATTTTTCTATTAAAGTTTAATCCAATATAAAATATTTATATTGAGATAATCTATAAATATATTAACTACATTCAATGTTTCTTTAAATAATATCTCTCATAAAAGTGTTTAACCCACAACACATGTATAAAAATATATAGTTTTGTTATAAATATTAGTATTTTATTGAATTAAAGTCCATTATTACACCAGTAAATATGGGCATACATATAATATTTTCATTAGAAATCAAAAACGATAACATTATATTATATGGTATAGCCGTCATGAGTCTGACCTATTTAGACTTACTCGAAGCAAACTGAACTAAGGTACAGATTGTTCTATAGATAATATTATGTATTATGGTAAGAAATTTCTATTACTTGTTTCTCCTGTTTTGTTCTGTGTAAAACAGCTTTGTTGTGTTTCGAAGGGCGGTGGAATTACTGGTACCGAAACTCAACATTTTAAGTCTTAGGATAAGCAACATAGAAGGTGATTTTTTGAAGAGCGGACATAATCAAGGACGTGATAGAACTTGGTTTCACGTATCAAAGAAAATCATATTCACCAAAAAAACCACATAAATATAAAAATATATATAGACAAATGTAAGTATATGCATTGTTGGTCTTGGAATATGGTCACGCTATTGTATTATCACGTGCTTTTTGCGCGCCAAACTTAGACATAATAATATGTTAGTGGTAGGTATAAAAAATAAAATAATCGCGGGCCTTAGGTATGGCTCGCGCTGGAACGTCAGCGTATTTGATACATCGTATTTTACCTATACATAATACTGTGTCTGCTTTAATTCAACTGTTAAGGATAATTTAAAAAAAAAACTTAAGACCTTACTTGTGATATATTTTTGGAATAAGGATCGTTAGTTCTATACGCTACTTGAAATTGTCCGTTCTTCAAAAAATCATACTGTATAATATAAATAAGTTGCATGGGCTAGTTCCAGGTAAATTAGTTTATCGTTATGGGCGACGTCGATCATTTACCAGGTCAGACAGTTTGCCAACCCTACCAACATAAAAATAATAATAAAGTCATTGGTATTGTCAACTATATAGAAGAAAGAAAGAGAAAAAACATCTTTTTATATTACGTGTTATTAAAGCGTAATTTTATGTTACAGTTAGATATATATATGTCTGAGATACTGCAGAGGTAAGGCATCAGCACAGCACTATTTTGCACCCAGGTTGTTAATCGGAACTAATAGAGTTAACTCAGTTGTGAGAGCTAAAGAAGAGAAATCTGTATATTTTACTCACGATAAAAGTTTTTTCTGATGTTGACGCAATTTTAACGATATCGGTTTGTTTGAGTTAAAATTACATATTATTATTATGGTTTAATTTAAATTTTCTAATATTTAAATAATTAGCAATTAAAATAACATTTCTAATCTAATCCGTATTTAAATTTATTATGTAATAAGTTTTAACGTAACAAAAAAATACGCAAAATAAATGAAATTCTTTAAAAGAAAATGGCGAGGGAGTTACGACTACGAAAAGAATTAATTAATACTCAACGATGGGAGATAATAAACTTGCATTAAGCGATACTTTGGGAAAATTCGGGAATGTTTGGGGTGGGCCACCCCCTCCCCCTCCCGACGGGGACGCCTTAACCTTTCCTTAACTTCCACAAGTGAGACTGAGTACGTAAATATATAGAGCTGCTTTAACCGAGACACCGCTTTTATTATTTAAAGATTAACGTCTTGAGATTAGTTCGTAAATAATTGATTAATTAGTTTAAGTTTTAATATTAAGGCCTTACTAAATTAAAAACTTAATCATATAATTAAACAGTTTGTAAGGCTTGATACAATTTAATGGAAATATAAATTATTTGTACCATTATTTATCGATATCTTTATAATATTATGAACTTAAAAAAACTGTACTGCTTACCATTAATTAACCAATATCTGTATTAGATAAAATATATTTTAAAAGAAAAAAAGATCTATTACCCAAAGTTAATAGTAAAAATTGAAAGAAGATGACAATTATATTCAATATGAGTTGTTGTTCATAGCAATAAATGCCATTTTTTAAATAAAACTTGACACACCAAACCAAAAACAAATCACTCTATCAGCTCTATGTAGATATCAAGATTCTTAGCTTGATCTAAGTTTGACTGCGGAAAGGAAAGTTTGGACCGATGAGGCTGTAGACAATGGCTACCTATAGACTAGGGCCATTATTAGTCCCACCTCCTTCAGTGTGAGTCCTGATTTACGAGCGCCGTGACCCGTGTGGGTCTCACTTTATAATACGTCACCGCGCAACATTAATAGTTCAGAATTGACCTTATCGCATGAAAACGGGCGTCTAGAGAAAACTAGTTCCCACTAGGGTTCAATATGGCGTTTCTTGCGATCTTGTTATAAGTACTTGAAAATGCCAAAAGATGGCGTTGATAATTAAATTTTTTATTCAGAAAGAAGTACCTATCATGAGTTGTGTTATAATATTATACTTTGATTTAATATTTTGAGTCGTATTTGAATACCGATGTTGTATATATAATTCACACCTACAATGTAATTGATATGATATTCACGATTTGTTGATGATTTAATCTCTCCAAATGTTTTTGGTTCAGTTGTTTTAGGATTCAGATTGGTGTCATCATCATCTTCCTAGCCTTTTCCCAACTATATATTGGGGTCGGCTTCCAGTCTAACCGGATACAGCTGAATACCAGTATTTTACATGAAGCGACTGCTGTCGGACCTCCACAACCCAGTAACTGGGTGATACGGTACCCCGCGGTTAGACTGGTTGTCAGATTCTCGACCTTTTGACGACCCGTAACGACTGTCAAAGATCCACGAATGACAGCCGGGACCAACGGCTTAACGTGCTTTCCGAGGCACGGAGGAGTCTCGGTATGTAAAGATTATCAACCATCCACGGTTGCGTTGCTTAACCTGGTGGAATCAGATTGCTGACATTTTATTGTTTTATTTTTCTTACTTGATGTTTCTAGAAAAGAAATATCCTTGACAAATGAGACTTTCCTTTAAGCCAGGTTCGGATATAAAAAAAATATATAAAATATGTTGTTTATCTTAAAGGTAGCAGCAATATATAATAACAAAAAACTAATAACGCCAGCTAAAGTAGGAGCCCGATTTTATTATCATCGGCTTTGGTCCATCCATTGCTGAATAACATGAATTAAAAAATTTCCAAGCCGCAAAGTTGACATATCTATCGTACTAAATCATTATTAATTTAAGAAGTTATGTGCTGTCTTTTTAAATATATCGAACGAACGAGATATCAAATTACGAACGGTAGTCGTTAAATCTGTTAATTCTATGACTCCCTTAACTGTTGCATACTGAATAAATTATAATTGTATAACCTCGAGAAATTCAAGACTGGGTCGTTACCCGACCCCCTCACTCAACTGGACCCAAACTGATCCCTCACCACTGTCGCGAGTACACTTGATCTTCTTTCATCTTTCCTTGACTTATAATCTTGAATTTTCACTTTAGGATGGCGAAAATGCGATTTATCTTTTGATATTTAGGACCCTACATTAAATCTAATCTAAGGTTTAGGAATTTTATAACATTAAAATAGAAACTTCTTAATTTAAAATATTAAATAAATAGAGCATAGTTTAAAAATATTCATAATCATCATTTTTATCACCATCATCATCCGCCTTTATTCGTCCACTGCTGAACATAGACCTCCCTCAATGAACGCCAAGACGACCGATCCCCTGCTACTCGCATCCAACGCGGACCTACCACTGCACGGAGATCATCTTCCCACCTGGTTAATGGCCGACCAACACCGGGTTAAATTAAAAGCCGAGCCTTCGTCTACCCAAACGCGGCATGGGTTTGGGTAGACGAAGCTCTTGAACCTTATTGGCCCATCGGCCATCCGTTCTTCTGAGTGTGTGACCAGCCCACATCACTTCAACGTGCATATTCTTCGCGTGATATCGGTAACGTTTAAAAATATTATCCTTATAATTTCGTATTTGAAGTGAACATTTAATGTGTATCCGAAGCAGATTTTAACTTATTTACGCTTGCAAGGATACGGAATGCATTTTTGTATATTATTCAAACTGTCCAAATTAATATCCATCATTATTATGTTAATTATTGTAAAAGAGACCTACTATATTTTTTATTTAGTTTCAGGGTCATGCGACAGGTATTTGTGTCCTTTTGACTGAGTCATCTCTTTGTGATGTGATGAAAAAATGTCCTTTATATCGTCTTTCAGAAACATATTCTCTATTTGTAATAAGACGACACGCGAGCCGAAAATAACCTTTCCGTATAATAAAGGTCGTACAAAGTATTCCTAGTACTATAGTGTGTGGGAGAATACTCCGTAGTCTGTTCTAATATTAGACTCATGTTATACGTATCACGTAAGAAATCTTTCGCATTCGTAAATTGTTTCATATCGCCATTATAAATATTATACACGTTGTGAAATTACTCTTAACGTATTTCATCACGGCTTACTAAAACATTTATAAATGCCTCTTATAAGGATGGAATATCCTAAGCGTTGAAGTGACCAATCTTATGTCAGCTTTTAGCTTTAGTATTTGAAACCATATACATATGTGAGGTTCATTCAGCAAGGTCTATGTTCAGCAGTGGACAGAAAAAGGCTGATGATGATGATGATGATGATGATGATGATGATAATGATGATGATGATAATGACAATTACGATGATGATGATGATGATGACGATAATAATGATGATGGTGAAAATGATGATGATGATGATGACAATGACAATGACGATGATGATTATGATGATGATGATAATGAACATTTACGATGATGATGATGATGATGACGATAATAATGATGATGGTGATAATGATGATGATGACAATGACGATGATAATGATGATGATGAGAATAGTGATGATGATGATAACGATGATGATGATGTCCATAGAGTTTCAGCACGGGCAGGATCAAGCCTCAGCCCATTACCCCATTCTAATCTGTTTTGTACTATCCTTTGTTTCCTCGAGCATAGTGCCGTTAATAATATACTTTTTTTTGGAAAGGTGGTTCGACCTAAGAATTTAGTACGCTTCCTTAGTCTATATATCTATTAATTTTCTATTTAATAGTTCTACCATCGCAAACAGACTACGCCGATGCAAACAAAGCCACGCCAAACGATCTATTACAATTTTTGAATAAAGAACTAAATCGCACTTTGCGCACATCACTAGACAAAGACTAAACCAAACCCAAAATACCCCCATTTTTCGTTTAGCAGTAAATTAATCTCTCTCGCTCTCCTAATCAATTAATAATCAAATTGGCTACGACGGATGTTATTAGCGCTGCATCTATCCGAGGATTGACAGATGCATACGTCTATTACTATTCCGTGGGAGGGGAGGGGTGGGAGGCCGTGCATGTGTGAGGAACTGCGCATATGTCGGAGGGCCGTGGTGTGAGGAGGGAGGATAACTGCTCAGGCTTGTAGCTAGCTCGGTACATTTTATTGTAGCTCGCCTTTCTAGATACCGAGTGTGGTTGTTTTATCGATATCGATATTTTGTTTATCTCCTGACGCAAAATGAGGGGTGTTATGAGTTTGACTGCATTGTGTGGTAAGGCATTAAAGCTCTTAAGCGTATGAACTGATTTCGATGTGGTTTATACAGATCTATAAGCGTTTTCTTCTTGTGCTCTATGCTTTCTTAGAAAAATATATTAATTCAGCATGGTTGGAATATGTACCTTCAAATATTCACTATATGTATATTGAAAGAATTTAATGGCATTACAAGTAAATTTAGATGATATTATAGTTTGCTTTATTTTTTTCTTTTATCGTAGTTGTAGATTTACTCCAAATTAATCACGACAAACGCCACACTCATTGTCACATACAATATTCGTATCTCTTGTCATGTCTTGTCCAATTGTCTGAAAAAATAAACATGATATCCACCGGTTGCTTATGCACAGCGCGTGTTTTTTCAATAACTAGCTAACATGATGTACAAAGCTGTTCTGTATTTGCCATGTTTTTGTCTACAAATCTTTATCTATTTCAAACTTCATTATAATAAAACGTATATTTATATAATATTGTATCGAATCTTAAATATATGATAAATAATAGATAATATTTTATCGTTGTCGATATTTCAAAAGGCACAACACTCGGAACTAAACTCGTCGTTGTTGGGGCGTTGCCTCGACAGCCCTGTGTGTGGCCAATAATTTTATTACAGCTTGATTAATATAACTATTGCGTATTCTCTTTGTCTATATCCTTATACACTCACTGGCATATTATAATAGCGATAAAAGTCTTTGTAGTATAGACTATACATAAATCACAGTTAGAGATGAGACGCAAAGTCATAGTCGGTCTAGACTGTGTAGTTCTCTAGCTAAGCTATTGTTTTTACTATCTTAGTATAAGCTTTTCAAGCCATTTTTCTTGGATTCAATAAGAAAAGGGCACTTCAAAATATCCGGCCATCTAAATGTTAATTCGACTTGCTATAAGAATTCTACGTGTAAAAGATACGAAAGACGTGAAGACGCACGTGAAGTGGGCATGGATTCGTTAGAAGCTTATGATAGATGAAGTTTCTTGTTATCAAATTTTTATCCGTTCTTGTTACACTAAAGCTGAAACTTCAGCTGCAGTCTCGTGTTATCCACGCAGAGAAGGCGCATAATCGCAAGGCTAAACTAACCCTCAAAAAAGAAATACATAATGTTCAAAATAAATATTATTTTTAGTTGCGCAGTTTTTTAGAATTGAGTAATATCGATAAAATCAAAAAAGAAAAAAAATATTTTCATATTCCATCGAATCTCAACTGGACTTTGATAGCACGTTACAGTTGCCAAAAAAGTAGTATCAATAAAAAAAAACGAAATATTTCAAAAAAATATTTGTTGACGTTGAATATTCAAAATCACGTCCGAATATGAAGTGGAATATATATTTGTGGATCAAATATGTTTCTACCGCCTATCAAAGTGATTTCGGATTGACGGATTTATATTTTTATAACATTCTGGGAAACTATGTTATGTGTAAATGTCGCTCCCGAACACACACATAAGCTAACAAAATATAAACTCATGTTCAGCATGAAGATATCAATAAGAAGGATGGCTTTTTTTCGTCGGTATCGATACCAGACTCATTCAGATTCTTGTGGTAAGGGAACTATCAGCAATCAGTGAATTAGTGTGCAAGGAGAAGAGACAATTATAGCCAATGAGCCAAAGAGAAGAACAATTAGAGAGAGAGAGTATCTGAAAAATTGACATTTAGGGCCATTTTTGAAGAAGCAATTGAGGATGATAATGGTCTTTTAAGACAATGGCCTGGTATCTGAAAAATTGACAACTAGGGTCATTTTTGAAAAAGCAATCGAGTATGATAATCGTCTTTTAAGACAATGGCCTAGTATCTGAAAAATTGACAACTAGGGTCATTTTTATAGAAGCGATCGAGGACGATAACGGTCTTTTAGGACAATGGCATAAGGACAATGGATCAGTATGCTAATAAATTGCTAAGACCACTAAATTTGAAATAAAAGACAGAAAATTCAAAAACTTACTAGATATGATTAAAGTTTGCAGTGGAGCAAGACACCAAAAACCATAACGATGTTAATGATGCTTAAAACACTAAAGAGAGGGACGCGCTGAGATACTCTCCGAGCTGCTTGGATACCTACCATTAACTTGCTTGTTTCTCCCACTGAAACAGTTTTGCTGTGTAGAAGAATCGAACAGAACAACATATGCAGTGGCAACACATAAAGGAGTTGCTTGGCCTAGTTCCTTTACCTAGCGTTAATCATGTAGATTTTTATCATCATCATAATCATTGTTAGCCTTTAGTCGCCCGCTGCTGAATATAGGCTTGATAGTAGAAAAAGTGAAAAAGGGAACTAATGCAGTTCCACCACATCATCATCATCATCATCAAACCACGACCATTCTGTCAAGAGTGCGCGACTAGAGAGAGAGAGAGAGAGAGAGAGAGAGAGAGAGAGAGAGAGTAGAGTGTCAAAAGTGTCACAAGAAGTTTTCATTGTAGCGGCTAAAACTTGAATTTCCATCAAGGACTGACGATACATTCAATCAATTACAAATATGCTTCCCCTTAATTAACGCCAAGATGACCGGCCACTGTAAGGAGATCGTCTTACCACCTGGTTAGTAACTGATCAACACTTCGTCTATCTAGACGCGGCTTCAACTCTTCTCCCAAACTTTTTATACTACAATTGTATAATGATACCCATTCTATAGAATGGTTTTATGACCTACTAGTAAGCTTATTGTCACAAAATAATCTTTAGGATTGCATGCGTATGGGACCTCCTAGAAATATGCCGCATAGGCGCATACGACGTAACGTAGATTTCTTTTAATACAGGAAATGCTGTTTTTAGGAACTATGATGCCTTTAATGGGCTATATTGGTAGGATACTAACAAGTATATAATGATTACCTATTCATATTGATAACAATTAATCAATTTGTATACTATGTTGGCTTTGCTGCGGACTTTTATTTTTAAGACAAGGCAACCAAATATAATCGCGCTCGCTCCGTCCATTTTACATAGTTTCCATGACATAGCTCAATTTACTTTCGTGTGTAAACAAGAGACGAGAGACTAATGAACACAAACGTGTATGCGGCATAAGCGGCGAATGGACAAAATAAATCATATAAAATAAACTACACAAGTAAATAATATGTTTTTTCCCAATTCGCTAGATAAGTTTAAGTAAGCAAGTAAGCAAAAGTAAGCATTACTATTGCTTCTAAAAAAATCAAGTTATAAATACATATATTTCTGGAGTAAGTTACAAATAAAGGACACTACTTTTTGATGAAAATCTATCAGGGAAATTTTTACTAATCATGTTTTCTTATCCCAATTCATTGGGATATATGATGAAAAATAATATACTAAAATTTTACTCACTTGGTTAACTTTCTTAGCTTACAGTAGCGAAAGTTACACTGCCAAAAATTCGAATGCCTTGTCTTAATACTTGCGTTACATATCTGCTCCAGTCTTTAGCGTCTTATTAGTTTAGCTACTTGGTATTTTAGTTACTCAATTTGTTAGTTACCTACTAGATATTTTAGATACTACCTTAAATTTCATTCAAACTAGAAAGTCATTTAGGTTTCTAGAATCGTAAATAAATACTATAATTTTTATCTACCATAGTCTAATCGATGTGAACAGATTCTTGCACTTCTAGAAAATGTATTGCGGAATTCTAGATAGATGTTAAGATAAAGTCTTTGATAGTGTGTCAAGTACACCAAACCGCCCCAATATACAGGCAACCTGTGGCGTAACCTTCTCGCCTAATTTTGATAAGATCCCAGTAAGGCCGTTTTCGAATCTCGAAAGCGGAATCCGCGGTGACAATATGACGCGTTTGACGAATTTGTATTCTTTAAAACTCGATTCTCTATCTATATTAATTAAGTTCGCTTTCAAAGTAAGTGTAAAGTGAGCTCTATCGCTCAGGTGAAGCTCGATATCGAAATAATTTTTACAGAATAGCCCTACAGCAGAAAGACTTGTAGCTCATGCCTATACCAGAGTGACTTTTGCCTTATACTTTTGCCTCTGCCTTAGAATCTAAATACCCGGAACCTGAATAATTTATCATGTTTAGAACTAGGCATCCTTTTCCAGGAAAGGAGTAATAAAAATAGTGCATATTATAAAGTTTAACGAGGTATATTTTATAATTGGAGAGCAGTGCTGGACAGAATTGATGGCTTGTTAATTAAATTGTTTAATCAATACGCGTATTACACATAGGTCCAAATATGTTTGATGTGTTGCCATATATTATTTTTGATTCGTTTTATATTTAGTGATTTTTGTATGATTGATTGACGATTATTTTCATCAGTGCATATTGTAAGGTTAGGTCATGGATCTGTATTAAAATATGTGTATCATGATAAAAAACCATAAATAATTAAATGCCTAGTATAAAAGTATTGAATATGTGTCTGGTACCCGTAACACAAGTTCTTCGAGAACTTACCACAGGATAAGATTGACGTGGTGTAAAATCGTCCATAGAATATTTTATTATTATCTATTATCATAAGAAGATTACAAATTTACTGGTGGAAGAAAATGCTTTATGAGGTGTCAATCTACCGTCATCCTGGAAAATTCTTCCGCGAAATAGTGTATAATGTATAAATAGAAGGTCAGAAGCATTATTCCTGTTAGAGACGCCCACTCATTGTATTTTAGCGTGGGCAACGCATTGAACTAGTGCGGGGGCTTATTTTTTTATATCACAAGGAGGCAAACAAGCAGTCGAAGCCTTATAATGGCTACCGACACTCATAGACATCACAACCAAAGATTATGCCGATGCGTTACCCTCCTTTTGCCTACCCATTTAATGGGCCATCGAAAACTCACAAACCGCACGATACGCGACAGCATAGCTGTCACTTTACGCCGGTGTTATATGACCGAGAGATACCACCCCAGTCGTGCCGGTCCAATTTGGCTGTGCAGCATGGCACTACCTCTATAAAACCACTTCACACAGGAGAAGATAATATTAGACTTATCACTTTGCTATCTGCTAGTTTAGTGCTATCAGATGGATTGTCTGCTCATTAAATGCTATCTAATTTCTGTAACCTGGAAATATTTAATGATAAAACTCTCGAATAATTATCATGTGGATACGTTAGATCGTCTACGCTAAGTTTTGTTTGCTGGGTGACTTAACTCCTTTTAAAGTAAATAAGGGTTACGTCACTGACAAATGAGAGAACCACTGTAGAGCCGGCGCCGTCTGGTGTGTTGTAGGCTCTTGACATACTAGCATCATCATCATCCTCGTCCTAACTACATACTATCATAATAAATAATGAACACATTGTTCTGAGTATTTACATATTTAAGTAGTTCTAGGTCTGATCCAAAATTAATAAATTATAGTAACTTTATAGGATTTAAATTAACATGGTTATTTTCATTGTTTAAACTATTTAAAATGAGATATTTACCATGTTTTTTAATATTTTTTCGCGAAGCCCGATATTTCGATATTGTCTACGAATGTCTTGTTCACGAGACTCGAAATAATATTAAAAAACATGGTAAATATTCGGTTTTATATAGTTACAGTAACTTGTTTTGAATATTCAAATATTAATTGAATATTTAAGGGTTAAATAAATATACTATATTCTTTTGTTTTAAAGTATAAATAAATTGATTAACAAGAACTGTAAGTAGGTCATGTATTTGCCATTTAAAGTCGAATCAAAAATGATTCGTGTCACTTAAAGCTCAGCTCCTAAGCCAGGAGCCGACCTGGGTGTGTCTGGCCTCAATACCTCCACCCTACTTGGGACTCCCATTATTTAACGCTCTGTATACGCGAGTAGGATCACGCCAACCCGTTTCGCTATTCTCAAATTATACTTGAATTCTTGTTTTTCATTTTTTCCTCGACAATATATCAGGTGGAAGAAATACACAGCAGGCGTCTGTATCGTCACTTACCTGGAGAGGTTAATTGTTTGCCCTCAAATAAAGTATATCTCCTATTCCAATAAATTTGATAGGTGTTTATTAAACAAATTTTTAGGCCTAGGCGTATCAACCCCCTAGGTGCGTATACGCACGCTAAGGCAACAGCTTCGCAAACCAAATTCAGTCACTTGTCTAATAAGTAACTATCAGCGCACTCGTAAGCTTCTTGTGTAGTCGAAGAACTACTTCTTGTAATGTTTAGGGTACCTGTTTGCACGATCCAAATATGCATTCTTATTTCCTTCCACTCTGGACTAACAGGGATATTAAAAAAAACACAAATAAAAAATGTGAGTGGAACAAAAAATCTTCAGTATTCTTGGCGTTAAAGAATGCTCATCATTGTCTGCTGTCGATGCTGACGCTACAGTAACAAATAAAGTTTGTTAAAGGAACAACTAACTTTATATTGTCCTTGTTGCTATCGAACGCTTAAGTGAGTGACAGAAATATGATACGCTATTGTGTGCATCATCGTCATTAATATGATTATTGTCACTGCTATCATCATCTTCTTCTTCATCATCACAATCATCATTATCATCATCATCATCATCGACATAATTATTATTAGTTTTTTCACTATGTATTATCATATATAGTAAGTCATTAGTAAGGAATATTTTAATAAACTGTTTGTCTTTTCATACACACATAAAATAAAGGCTTCCAATGATATAACGATAATTTTAGTATTTTATGACCTCATAATAGTCACTACCTAGTGCAATGCTTTACAGCCGATTTGATAGAGCGGCACGACCGGGATGGTGCCTCTCACATAATAATACTAAATATTTGTACATCTCTGGTTCTGGTCGCCAAGGACATAGGGATCTATTTCTTATATATTATATATTTTCTAACAAGTGTTTTTAATCATATAATAGTTATTTTATAAACAAACTTTTTTATGAATATCTATAAATATTATTCATAATGTTTACATAATCCAATGTATCCGGTTAGAAGGACCAACTAGATTCCACATTATAAATAACAAATGGAAAACAAAGGCAAGGAAAATAAAATGTGTCCTAAACGATGTAATATAAAGTAAATATGAATAAAAGTAAAAATCACAGGGGGTGTATCGTAGCCAAATTATTAACAAACAGAACGAAAAGTACAATGAATTTACAGCTACCTGAATAAATGATAACATCGCGGTGAATTTGATGTCAATATGTGTTAACACTAAGCTATTTAGTTCATGACTCGGACCCCTTTCCAACCCCCCAGCCCACTCACACAATGACAACCCACCCCCCACAACGCTCGTGTGATACTTACAGCGGGAAAAGCAATTTTTCACATTTACCCACACACGGAACAAGATGAATGTAGTGAGGTGCTTAGCCCCACGAAAAGTTGGTACAGAATTTGTTCTCTAGTTGTGTCTAGACACGCCACGCCAACTTGAAATTAAAGACTGAAAATTGAAGCTACATTAATTTAGTAACAATATCTTAATGTAGTCGATTAAGGATCTATTAATAACCTATATATGTAATTTATATAACAAAAGTGGTTTTTTTCTCAAGATTTAAATGATTACAATTTTATATTCTGTGGTAGATGTGTTTGGAGTTTTGTATTTGCAAATACCGTGTGAAAATCATAGCGAGGGAATGCATCGAGAATGATTATGGAATGTCCGAACGAGATGGGAACACTGCAGTCACATACTACCATACTGTTAGACAGAGATCAAATATTGAATATCGCGGGGCTCCGCAAAAAGGGTTAGGTTGGTATTACTTTAGCAGAAATAAGGACTATGTGCAATGGATTTACAGTGGAAATTCCGGGAATTGGTTTGCGCTTTACGCCATATTGGAGTCGAGATTGTGTTGCGGCGGGCGGGGGACTCGGTGGCTCTCAACTGTGGCAGATAATCAATATCCGCTTGGCTTGTGGACACTATAATAATATACGTTATTTTATACCTTTACTCTTCTAACTTTTTGCGGTTCCATATACGCGTCCTTCTCGCACCGTTATCTAAAATGGACAGTGGCGTAGATTTGGTAAATGATAAGTGTGAGAAAGTATTTATCACGACAATGAAGCGTGATATGTAATTATATTACCTATTTGGGTTATGGTGATACGGCAGGACTAGCGTTGGTTCTTGGTCTAAGGGGGTTCTGGTGGGTTTTGAGTGGTGTATTTATTGTTATTGACGCCGGTACCGCACGCGATGCGGGCTACTTCTTCATTAGGTTATTTGGAAGCTATGCCCCCCTTGATTGACTTAATCTAATCGAGGTCGCCATATCTAAACTTCATTAATTGGGTTAGCGATGGATAGGTTTTTAATAACATTCAATTCATAGACAATGTCGTAAGTTGTTATATTGTTTAGTATTACTTTAGTTGGTATTGCTCTGTTTAATCTACGAATGAGAGATGCGTTTATAGATTGTATTTAGATGGTTGGACAGATTTAAGATTTTTTAATAATTATAATATTCATTGAGTATGCTTATGTATGTTTCCTTTTTTAACTAGAACAATGGAATAATAATAAGTAGAAGCTTGATTTGAGCTTACATTTTTTTTAAGTTTTATTAATTAATTTGTAATTATGTGTAATAGAATTGATTTACAAATCATACTGTTACGAGTTTTTCGGCATTTGCAACGATCACGTAATGCGATTTTTCGATTTGTCGAGTTTTGATTCCATGCAATGCGGATTTATGTGAGGGATGCGCTTTGTCCTGCCATCTTGTTTATTTCTTTCACAAAACTTCTCTTTATTCTATGCAGGCAGGATAATGTAATTACTAGTAAGGTGATCTTTTGTTTAAAGGTAGGTGCAGTTACTTTTCACAAACGTTTGTTTCACTTCTTGTATAACTTACGTTGATCAGTTTTCATCAGACAAGGTAAAGGGTTTGCCTTGCCTTGCCTGGATAGTAAAGCCTGTTTGCCTACGTTTATAGTTCTAGTACTTATCAAATGTACAGAGGGAATCTGGTGAGAGCTACATGTTTTTGATTTCTTGTTTAGTTTCATTTATCAACTTGCATGATATGATATAGGCAAAGTTTTTGTCTTGTTCTTTAGACAACCCTTTTCGCTATTTCTATGCAAGTATTAAAATGACACTTATGTTTTTTTCTTTTGCGTATTGAAATATTTTTATTAGGTGCCCGCCGACTAGACGGGAGGCGTTACGGCTGGGGTGGATTAGCACGACCTTCAAGTCGCATCGTGCAAACTCGACGAAAACGACGAAATCAAAGACGATGCATGACAGCGTAGTTACTTGAAGATAAAACTGATAAATTGTGATAGTATTCTTTTGTCACGTGGTCTTATAAGAATCTGTATTAATGGCAAATAGATAATCTCTTTTTGGATAGACTCCATCGTGCTGTAAGCTTTTAAAGTTTGCTTAAATTTAAATATCGTTATAGTATGAGGGTTCGAAGTTTCAAACTGCCACATTCACACTAAGTAAAGAAAGTAAAGTATCAACCCTTTATGCCCCACTGCTGGGCACGGATCTCCTCCTCGAAATCAGGCGAGGAGGGTAATGGGCCATAGTTCACCGATGCGCTGGCCCAGTGCGGGTTGGTGAACTTCACATACCTTCAAAGACTCAATTTCATCAGGTATGCAGGTTTCCTCACGATGATGAGCGATTTTCATTGAGCGACTTTCATTGATGAGCGAACGATGATCTTGTGTTTGGGGTGCACTTAGAAATTTAGAAAAACCCATTTCAAGGCACACACGGGGGGGTCAGGATCGAACCCGGAACCTCTCGCATAAGAGGCTGAGTTCATTAACCACTGGACCATCGTCGCTCCATTCACACTACATTAAGTATTTAACTCTGGTAGTGTTCTCACGTTGCGTCTGCGTCAACTCTGGCACGTGCGTAAAGGGGCTCCTCTAATTGCTTTTTTGATCTTGTCACAGTTAGTTTCAACTGAACGAAATTAATTAGTTGGGGATGATCCAATGATTAAAATAATAGTTGATTTCGTTCGTTCTTTACTTCACATGAGACGCTTGTAAACGTAAAGTTATAAGCTTTGTTTCAAGTCGTAATCAAGCTATCAGTCCCTCCTCCCCAAACTTCACATTTTCATCACATATTTTATATGTTACATGTAACTGGTGTATTAATGTTATAAAATTAGTTTCATGCCATTAATTGCGATCATGCTGCTTGAATTATTATCGACAAGTTGTCCCACGTGCCTCTTTGATTGGTTTACGTAGTTAATTAAAAATCATAAAAGTTTCATTTCACTTTACAAAAAGAGCAATCGCCAATTGATTGAGGACTCGGTGAAAGGTTAAGGGCAGGTTTGATTGTGTCTCGTGTTTTGTTGTTTCAGTGTTCGTGTTATTTTTCACTGAGTACGCCTCAGATGGCATGCAAAAATTGGAGTAAAAAGTAAAGTATCAACCCATAGAGTATGTCCTACTTCTTCACTCTTGCACCGGTCTCCTACTCGAAATCAGGCGTGTACTCTCCAAATTTAAAGGGATGTTCGATGAAACAGACTGTGGATGGTCGTTTTTTTTTAAATTGAAAATATATTTTCATATTTATTTTTATGTAGACATGAAATTAGAGCAATGTTATTAGGTATTTTATTTAACATTTCATAGGTTTTTATATAATATTTCATATACTATGCGTACTATATGAGCCATCTGCTCACCTACCTACCGATTGAGCTTAAAAGCCATCAGGCCTAAGAGACTAGATCTTTCGAAAAAGAAAGCATATTGTATATAGGTATATATTATCTTTCTCTAAGAAATCAGATGATCAGATGGCCTAGTTATGGTTGTTTTATTTAACCGATGACTAATGACTAAACTATAAATCGGCATTCATAGCTATTGATTTCATTTGCCTCCCCTCCACGTAATGTGTAAAGCGTTCCAAAATAATAATGGAAACATAATTCGATTGCTGCCGTCTGTCCCCGGATCACGGGAACGTACAGCCTGGAAATGCCGTAGATATGCATATTAATTGTCATAGTCACAAAGCTATCGACAGATAATATATTTAGCAGTGCTTTAGCGCAGTAACTCGTTGACTGATCTAAAATCAACGATGTTTCGTTAGTTTTTACATTTTCTATTAGTAACTATCTTACATAATATTTTACTCATCGAGGAGTCTACGATGTGGAGCCTGACTATTCGAATTACATAATATACAGTTTGGTCATGGCAACAGTCGTTTGTCAGGCAAACAGGCAACAGACATCCGGATATCCAGTGATGTAGCTGATCGAGCAAGAGAATCATTATCTAGTTAGACAATTGGTTGAGCAGCTGGTTGGGCAACAATTCTAGCAAATAGTCGGGCAAACGGTCGGGAAAATGGCAGGGCTATCATTCTAGCATTAGTTGGTCAACTGGTCGAGCAACAGGTATGCCAACTCGTCGGGTAACTGGTCGATCGTCCAGTCAAGTAACTGTTCAGCCAACTAGCCGAACAAATGGTCATTTGTCTAGTCAAGCAACTGATCAGGCAATTGGTCGGGTAACTGATCAGTCAACTGGTCGGGCAATTTATTTACTCACTAGCTTGGCAACCAGTCGACCGAATTGTCGCAAAATTTATTATATTGGCTTTAAAAAATATATATTAACCGAAAACACCTGGAAACTAACCAAATATTGCGTCTCACCCAGTACGCATTCACGAATACACCTATCCCGTTCAGATTAGGAGCTGTAAATAAATTAGTGCGTATATAAACGGAGTGACGTCGATGTACAAAAATGAAACGCCGCTGTTTATACACCAGATACGCTATCAATGCCGATCAATAGCTTAATCAACTTTCGTAAAGCCCACAATGTTATCATTATCGGATAATTTGTTGAATAGTCTAAATATTGTCTGCTTGTAAATATTATATCAATTATATTGTGCAACAGATCAATTAATAGTCGGATTAGGAAGTATCGATGATACCCTTAGGATTATTAAAAACATTTAAAAGTTACCGTTCTCACTCGCTATTATTGCTTTTATAATGTGTATCTATTATTAATCACACAAATATATCTTTAATGAGATATAATCAATATCCCCGAAAAACGAGAAAAATCTTCTGAGTTGTTCTTTTTTTGATAAAAGTAAAACGAAAAAGACGATACGACATAAGATACAAACATTAAGACTAAATGTCTAATTCCATGTGTGGTATCTTCAATACAATATTTTCTTTCATACTAGCATCTACCACACAAATATTCCATATCAGTTTTCTTTTTATTTATGGAAAGATTTCGAACGTTTTCTGCCCTTAGTTTTACTCATTTTCTATTTCGATTTCTACCGAAAATTTCGACCGAAAACCATGATGATCGAAATCATACAAATAGTAATTCTGTAAAAAATACAGTCACTCTAGAAAGGGAAAGCCCTTGCTCCCTTACTCCATATTTAACTTATTGGCATCCCCATGAGGGTGACACTGTCAGTTCAATAATAATATAGAGAGAACAAAATAATCAAAACAAAACATACAAACACATCTATGACGATGGTAAAGAAAATGGTGAAATTGACTTTGGCTGATAAAGTTAATGACGTTGACGGTGTTAATTATCAAAATAATTATGTCGGAGATCAGAATAAACAAAAGACAAACAATTCTGTATTAATTTAATTTAATAAAACTTTAATACGTATAAATGGATCACGATTAGCAATTGAATTATTCGCTTCATAAATGTGATCATTTATTGAATAACGATTCAGTAAAATAATGATTAATTACAATAATAATTACTAGTAATCATAACATCTTTCTTTCTCCTTAACTACGTTGTTATTCATAATATTATCTTCGTTGCTCATACAATAATTAATTGATTTATGTATTTAATTATTAAAAATTAAGCGGATCGATAAAACACAATAATTATAATCATAATTACCGTTAATCATAATATCCTTAGTACTAATATGGTAAATCGTCTTGCTCCCATGTATTGTTATGTAGTATATAGTTAGCTGCAGGATTCCATCAGGAACCTAATTACTTCAGCTGAATGTGTTACGCGTTATATTGATAATTAATGCTTGCAAATGAATCGACATTGTGCACAACTACATCGCATATGCAATTATTTTTATATTGATAATAATTGAGATGCAAAAATTATTGATGTTTGTAATGTGATGCAATTTTCTGGTTATTATGTTCAATATTTAAAATTTTTAGAACATTTATTTATGAGTTTAAGCGTTAACAAAATATCTGCTACGTGCATCGAATTATTAGTTATGATGTTGGCCGCTAGGGGTGCAGAAATGCGAGTTATCTTACCTTCTATTAGTTTTTTCTGTGTGTTGGCAAATGAAAAACTGTTATAAATCTTAAATTAGTGTGCTTATAAGAAAAGTGGGTAAATATATTATTGAATTATAATCGCATAAATTTTCTCATCCCGATGGTCAACTGTAAAGTAGCAATCGAATATAGATGGCACTTTTTAATTTCACAACTTTTCCACGAGCATTTTTGCCTTGACTAGAAATCGATTTGAAATATCGTATTACGTATGATTTATGTACATCATAAAAGGACAATCGAAACTTAGCTTTTCAATTTCGCTGACCGTGTTTTAGCGGGCTTATGCCCCTTAGCACGTGTTTACACCCTCGTCTATTGCACCCTTCGTGTATTGACCTACCAGTTGTTGATCAATTTATGAATCATCTACACTTTTCAGAAGTTACTCTATTGATTTGCAATTTTAATAGTAAATTTGCTTAATTTTTTTTAGTATGTTTTTGTCGTTCTTAAAGTTGTATTGATTGGTGGTGTGGTTTTCGTATTATCACTTTTTATAGTAAGAATGTAAACTTTCTGAGTAAAATTTAAACGCTAAAGTTAAAATTAAGTGACAATTTTGAATTGTGATGAAGATCATCAAGCATTTGTTCTATAAGACTTGTTATTTTATGTGATTTGTTATTGTAATTTATTATATATTATTACCTGCTTGTTGTCTATTTAGTTAACTGTGTCCAAATAATATTTTTGTATCATTTATTTTATGCTTGCTTATTCATAATTTTCTTTTATTAATTCAAATTAATGTTGCTTTCGTGTATGTTTAATTTTAATTTAATCTTGACTTTTTAATGCAATTTTTTTTATTTTAATTTAATCTTGACTTTTTAATGCAATTTAACTGTATTTTTTTTTTCTTTTGTTACAAGTGCATGTTGTCTGTCATCTTTAATTAAAATAACACTCAAATGACCACCCCTGTAAGCGACTCATGTATTAGTGTGTTAGTGTGTATTTTGTTGATGACTCTTTTTAAATAAATAAATAAATAAATAAGATTTAATCTGAGCTGATGATGATGAAAGTTTGTAATCTAGAGAAGAATGAATTCGTTAACACTTTACATGTCTCAACGTATTGTGTTCAGCTATTTGATAACAGATGGCGCCACTTAGCACTATTATTCAAATTGAACAAACAGGTTTTAAATTATTCACATGTCAATTAAAATGGCATTATGAAATCTACACGCATAACTAATTAGCATCGTAATATGATGCTATGTAACATCAGTATACGTAGCTACATTAGCCATTTTTTTCATATTATATTTTAAATTATTTATTAATAGTCTCCGTGACCTAGGTCAATGTCATACGCCGTAGGGAGACACCACGCGTCTACTAGGGGGTAGACAAGTTCATATTTTATGAAAAGGGTAAAAATTTATACATTGGATATGAACTGGAGAAAAAATTGAAGATGATTTTTCACTTCAAAAATGCTGTTTCATTTGAAAAATATTCGATTAAGTTTTTTGTTGTTTTAGGTTATTTATTAAACGTTAAAACGATACTGCATATGAAAATATATATAAAATAAGTAATAAATGGCAATGGCATTATTACATTAAAATATTTCATTCGAAATCGTAGCAACTAATGAAAACGATTCTATGTCCAGCACGAAAATGGTTACTGAAACAAAGTTAGGCTAGTGTAAAGCTCTAACTTCATGTGATTATATTTCTACCTAGTCTAGTATTTTTTTTACACTTAGCAATCCAATAAATTAAAAAAAAACTTTAGACTATCATACATAAAGTATAACACGTACTGACAAGCTTTGTATAATGAACCTTAACACAAGACACCAAAGATTATGATAGGAGAGCTTAAACGATTGCACCCATCAATGAAAAAACTATTAAAATCTTAATCATAGTGTTGCTAACATCGGTAAATAAAGTACAAACGCTAAGCCGTAGTGTAGTGGCTCGAATGGGCGTACAAATTTACATATTATTAATTTACACGCCGCCCCCGACGCTTACAATCTGTGTAATTTGAAAGCTTACTTCGTCTGAAGCATAACGACCTTGTGGTGTAGTTTAACCTATCTAATAAATACATAATACAACTCCTAGACTATGTAATGTATTATTGATAAATATCTTATACAAGCGTGACGTCACGTTACTCATAAAATAATACGGAAAGGAATTAAAATAAAAAAATATGGCTTACAAAGAAATTTTGAAAGGCTCATAATAATAAGGTCGTATCCAGACCTGATGGGACAGAGACTTATTTCCCAAGTTAAGATGTAATTCCGGGTTGATACGTCTCCTCTCGACAGGAGACGTGTTAATCCGAAATTAAATCATTTTTAAATTCTAAATGTGATCAATTTGATAAATATATAATGATTTGTTAAAAAGATTAGAATTAGTTTTATTGTACAAATTATTGTGCTGCAACTAATTTAAATATATCAAAACATATACGAATAACAAAGAGAAGTACTCACTTTATATTTATATCTCGCTATAAATATTTATCATTGAATCATCCAATCCGAGAGATTTTAAATACCTGAAATATGTATCGATTTGTAAATAGAATATGAGAAGTACTAAGTCGATATTAATAGCACTAAATTCACAGCCGGGAGAGAATGTTTTGCATACGTCTAGGGTTGCCAGATTTCGTATACGATTTTTATCACCAAATTAGAAGTTTGAGTCCTTTGTTCGGACAAGGATATTAAATCAGGTAATTTTAAAAGTTTCAAGAGGTAGCTTTGCGCAACGAGAACGCTTTAGTAATAATAAGGTGTCTGTTCTAAGAAATATGATTTCTAACGTTAGTATTATACTTACTTACCATTAATTACTCTACACTTTGTTAAAAACAAATAAAATATTCAACATTTTAAATAAATAAAGTCAAAGAGTCTGCAAGTAAGCAAATAACTTTGAAACTACGCCAGCCCTAATGCCCACTGATTCAAAATCCATCGAGCCGAATGAAAAGTAGTGGGTAATATCTTCAATTTGCATATTTTAATTGTAACACGAGGGAGAGCCCCGCAGTGTGAATGGGGCATAAGCGATGTATTTGCATATATTGTCGCGACGGAGCCCTTAATAACAAATTTTTATTTATAAATAAATACGTATGCATTTGCGTCTATTGGAAAATCAATAACATATTTGCTGGTTGTTGTTTGGCATGATTTGGTAACCAGTAATTTGTAACATGTAATTTTTAATTAATGCTTAATAATAAAAATGTTTTATGTTAGCAGTATGTGTGTGTGTGCAGAGCCTATTTTCATAATCAGTCCTAGAAACTACTTCTGCCGGCCAATATCTTGAATTTTTCTTTTAAAACCTTCACCAAAATGGACTTACTAAATCTAATATTTTATATATTGTGAACACTGTTGTGGTTAGTCACAATTGATGGTGAAGTATTAATGACATGAACTGAGAACAGAAATGGACCTAACGTAGAACCTTGAGGGACGCCGGTGTTTTATATTTAAATTAAATTATTTCTATGAGCATTTTAAGACTTCGCACTTTACTTGAGCAATTTACAAATGGTCTCTAATTTACAAAAGGAACTTAATACAACAGTATAGATAGTCTACACCTAAAATTCTTAGATAGACAAATGAATATATTTAGAACGAGTTTATTCGAAAAATACTTTGCACAATAGTTTACAAGTGTTGAAACAAAATATCGGAATGTGAATGCCTATATCTCATTTAACATTCCAATAACCAATTCTTAATACGAAATTAGTATGTCATAAACAAAGACTTTAAGTGCTCCCAAAATATCCATATAGCGTCCCTACCTTGCCTTAAGCGTTCGGTGTTATTTCTGGCGTCCAATATCTTAGATATTTGACGAGAATCGGGAGGAAATCGGGAGCGAGTGTTGCAATCGTTGTCATGTTTATTTTAAGAACAGGTCTAGAACGTTTAAAAGTGTATTGATTTGTGCTAAAAGATTACGTCTACATGTTGAGATTCGTATTCTTACGTCGCGTACGCATTTTAATAAAGATTGTTTCTATTTTATTTTCAACAAAGTAATTGGCTTTGAGAAAATAAAAAGGAAGAGAACAAAGAGCACTATGCGTTATTCAAATGCATTCGAAATATTATTTATGAAATAATTGGCAGATTAGAAATGGTAAAACACTTTATAAATGTGTCTCTCGATAGAGTTGCTGTATAAGTGAATACTCCCGAAAAAAAGGGTTTAGTTTAGTGTGGAACAAAAGAAGTATCGTTGTCTGAGCGACGTCGTTTTTCTGGGAATTACTCACTCTTGGAACAGTCATCAGCATAAGACGCGGGAGACAGAATGATACATTCAAATACCAAGAGCTTAAAAAGAACAATGCCCTGCAGTACACATTATTATAGTGGAAATGATTATCTTATTATAATATACTTAAATGTCAATAAAACTTGGTATGAAACATAATATTTTGATTGATTTTTATCATAATCAGTTGAGTATCACATATACTATAAAAACAATTCGACTGATCTAGCTACTCGTAATTAACCAGAACAACTGAAGTGAATAACAAACATTGTCATTATCATTGAAATAGTATAACTAGTTTCAGCGCCATCTGTTGATGGGAGGCGGAGATGAGTTGAACAGAAATAGTGTAAACTGAAACCGAATCTTATTTTAGTAAAAAAACTCTTGTTTTTAAATGTTAACTTATTTAAATCTAATAAATTTCATGATAAATAAGTAAAAAAGAATTCGTAAGTAATCATTTTCTACACAGTAATATTTTGCCTGAAATACCGGATGTCCTATTTCAGGCACTATAATTATAGAAAAGATGTATATTATTGTACTTTATGTTACCTGTAATTACCATGCATGCTTTTTGAATAAAAATTATTATTAAGTATTATAAGTTTAATCAAACGTGAAAAAATTAAAATATTCAATATTATATCAAATACAGTTTTGAAAGCATCACATTACTATCAAGGAGTAATAGCACTTTCATTCGTATATAAATACAAATAATCCAAAATAATAAACAGTGTAGAGCGATAAAACAGTGATTTTAATTTAAAGTCAATAAATAAACAACCCCAAAATAGTTTTATTCGCATGACCAAGGTCACTTTATTTCACACTTACCTAAATGTCTGGCGCACAAATATGTTAATTGAACAAAGAATTCCTGGGCACAGATTAGCGAAGTACCTACATCAGTAAGCAGGTCGTGGCAAAACCAATAAATAAGACCTTTTTGACGTTGACCTAAGCATAGGACGGCTTGGAAAATAAGTGGTACACCACCCTGTAGTTCCTACGGAGTAGTTCATTTTGAAATGGACATCTATGAGAAAACCTATGTTCAGAAGCTAACAAACTATAAATAAAATATTACACTAGAAGTTATGTTGCCTTAGTATTTTTTTTTAATATTAGTATTCAATCAGCATGGTTTTTTAATTTTTTTGGATTGGATTGGGCGTTTGTATCAGTGGATGAGTTCTTTTAAATTAATGAAGATTTTATCAAAAAAGTCACTGACAAAATACATTTCATTGCCCACCTTGAAGAACATTTTTGACATCAATTAATTGAAATAAAATACAACAAAACATATACAGATCGTCAGGATTCGAATTTGTCACTTTTTATCACAAACCTATCATCATAACACGATGTAAAAATCAAGACGCAATGACGCAACGCAACGGTACAGACCACCCAAATGATGGTTTGAACATGCTCCATTTTATACGAACAATAAATCATTTGGTTAATAAAACGGACAAGCAGGTCGAAAAGTATTGGTTTCAAATAAAAATCGTTTTAAAGAAATCCAAAGATAATATCTCAGGAAATAATAATAAGGAAAGATGCGATTGATCGGAGGATATTCTTACGTTTCGTTTAAGGGTATAACGCGTTGTATGATACATAAATAATATTATGATACAAATGTGATGAAATAATCGTGAAAATTGTGGAAAAAAATGACAAAATCAAAACCGGTAAGGCAGTTATTATTTTATGAAACATAAGATGTGAGTCAAAGTTTTAATTCGAGGTATGAAAGTAGGCTGAGTTTTTGTAAAAAAATATTTGCAATGTCTGAATAGTACTAAATTATGTATGTATCTACATACTTACATTAAAGATTCAGCTAAAGTAGTTGTTTGATAGTGACAGTAAGATGTATTTGTGAGAGGTAAATTGAATGAGAAAAGCTTTTAAAAAGTCTTTTCTTAATATAAATGGCGTGTACAATCTGAGTGACGGTTGTTTTGCATGATTCCATCTACACGGCTACCATTTATCCTCTTAAAAACCTAATATACACCAGCTGGATTTATAATTATACTAATTTACTATATACTAGTATGGATATAAATAAAATCCCAAAAAAATAAAATGTGGGTAATTTGTATCATAAGGCATATAATATAATGCCAGCCTAGAGGAGGCACCGGAAAAAAAATCCATGCTAGCTCCGCCCATTTTACATAGTTTAGCTATGAGATAGCTTAATTTATTTCCTTGCGCAAAAAAGAGACGCAAGACACTGATTAACACAAATGCGTTCATATGCATAAGCGCTGAAAAAAAAACAGATAAAAAAAATACGCAAATAAATAATATGATTTTTCCCAATCCGCTAGATAAGTAGAATTACCTACTATAGATTCCTAAAATTTCGAAGTATGAAAATATATTTCTGGAATAATTTGCAAAAGAAAAGAAGAGAAATGGAAATGGAATGAATAGAAAATTTCACTGATCTTACTTTCAATCATTAGTTCTAATGAACTTGGATAGGACAACTACAAGGAACTGTATGTTACTTTCAATCATTAGAACTAATGATTGAAAGTAACATACTAAATATCCAATCACGTAATTATCATACTTTGCTTACAATATCGAAAGATACATTGCCAAAAATTCGAATGCTTCGTCTAAAAATTATCATTATCAAAACGCTACTATGTAATTCCAAGCGAAAATGATCCTTGTCAACCAAACCAAGCTAGCAACAGTTAATTTTCACTAAGAATTTCCTATTTAAAGTGATTCTCTTCCGCGTTAATTGTACCGTATAGATGGTTGCCATGTGTCGATCAAACTAAATTAGAACAGTAGGGCTATTCTGTAAGGTCGTTTTCGAATCTCGAATTCGATTCCGCTAATCCGCGGTGATATGACGAATTTGTATTCTTTGAAACTCGACTCTCTATTTATAACAATAGAGTTCACTTTCGAAGTGAGCGTAAAGTGAGCTCTATCACTCAGGTGAAGCTCGATACCGAAATGGTTTTTACAGAATAGACCTGCCCTACAGATATAAATTTGAGTGCGGGCTTGTAAATCAATGGGAGATTTATGCTGGAAGAATATGTAAACTGAGCCAAAACAAGAATAGGCACACAATACCTACGCGGTTGATGTAACAAAAAAGTTCTCAACACGACACGTCAAATAGTTTTATTATATTTGGAATATTTATAAGTTGAGTTTATCTAATAGACTAGTTGCAAGCGTCCACGATAGAGTTTTGATTCTTTTTTCATTCAATAGCCTTGTTTCAAATGTCTTTGTTATACTAATTATCGTGCTAAGTAGGCAATGTTTGTTGAGCATGAAATCTAATTAGTTTTGAATAATCCGCGATAGAATCCTTAAATGTTATTTTATTATAATATAAGCATAACATTACATTATGTTTCATTTTAAGGTTTATAAATTTCTCAATACTTATTTCTGAATTGAAATTAATTTTGGTAGTTCATATTTAATAAGTCTTGCTTTCATTAGAACCTAAAAATGAACCATTGTTCATTTCTGAGGCATACCTACTCTAGTGATTGCTAAAACGTTTCACAGAAAACTTATTGGAGTAATTCAAATGATAATCCTTGATTAGTACTATTTCCCTTCAAATTGATGTTACTTACTAATTAATAAGTATAATACACACACTATAGATACATATAAATATCGTCTTAAGATATTTACAAATTTGAATCCTAAAAAAAAAAAAAAAAAACAACAACGATTGTATGTAGCATCAGGTTACAGGTATAACCTAAAAGGGGGCACGGCTGCAAGTTAGCCTATGCAAGTAGCATACAAACCTCATAGAGCACACGTGGGTACTCCATGTTTTCTTTATCCGACGGTGGTAAGGCAGAGATCCGCCATAGGTACAAACCCGACGCCATGAAGCCGTGGAAGTCACACTCCACGGCTGGCGGGGGGCAACCCCCCCAATTATTAAAGTCATAGGATGGTCCAACCGGATCACCCCATTTCCGATGACTTTTCACTCATTCTTATTCCATGCTTTCTGGAATTTTCCTCCAAATGTTGCGACTAAAGAGTTCTTTTTGCATCTGAGCAGGACTTGAATCGATACTCCATTATAATTTGATTCAAAGCATGAAAAACCGTAGCAGGACCATGGCTAACGTCATGGTGTGGTTTTAAAAGCTTGATAATTTAGTTTTACATTATTTTCTTAATAAAAAGACAATAAATAACGTATATTGTTAAAATATTTTCGAAAGAAAAATAATATCGTTTTATTCTAAATAATAGTCTGATGAAGGCTCTACAAAAATGTATACATGGTGTATTAGCTTTATCAAATTTTGTCTAAGTTGAAAAAAATAACAGAATATTTTAGGAATATTTTGTTTTTGAGGCTTGTATTTTATCACAGTCCCACAATCCTAGAAACCCGTTAAACATAATATGATTAATCTATATTTTCAATAAAACTCATAAACATAATAATATTTTATAACGCCATTCGGTATAACAATACCGACAATTTGAATAAATTATGTTCCGTGGTTTGGAAATCTTCAAGTTTTCAATTAGTTCAACAATTTTACATTCATTTGATCCATACGATTTATTGTAGTTTTAATGAACTACATAAAATACTTTACTGGGTCATTGCCTTAACATTACGAAATACTGTTGTCATTTTTTTATTATTTATTACACCGTAATTATAATTTAATAGAAATTTTAATGAACCGACCTAGTTGCGGCTAAATCAAGGAATACGAATCAAAATATGTACCTTACACTTTATTCAAAATAAGTTTACATTTTTTTTATTTACTTTGCATATTATAATGTAACTATTGTGACGCATTTTATGACGCTTTATTTAGGTATTTATAGAGTCAAATTACATTAACTGATACTAAACTAACTAATCGCCGCTCATATTAACAGATGGGCAATCTATTATTTCATTGATATCAAGTGAGCGAAGCTATAGGCTCAGGCCTCAGCACCTTCCTCGACTTATTTCCTGTTCACCTGCGGCATACAATATGTTTCATAATAATGTTTATTAACATACGTCCAGTTTCTGAAACGTTGGCCAAAGTGTATGTCAACTAACACGGCTGTTAATGGCGGCTAACATACGATTCTAGAGACAAATTTGAAAGCTTTTCATTGTAGTTGTTATGTCAATTGAGAGGCTGATCTAATTATGTAATTTAACCATGCTTCTAGCAACTCTTTTGACACTTAAAACAAGTTTGATAGTTGATTAGTTAATTTTTGATCAGCCTTTCGGAAACCGGGCGTAAATGTCCTAATAATGTCTATAGCTTACACCTCAGAATAAGGTTGGCGCATCAGTGTAGCCTTTTATTATCCCCAGTCTCCCACGGGAAAAGCTTGAGGTGCGGCTTATATATACTTACTTAATTTTGTACTATAGGTACTTAGATAAAAATCATATTTATATATTTGCATATTATTATATAATCTTCATTCTCCTACGATCTAAAGCTCACCGCCTCCCACTTGTAGTTCTTTACACCCACGTAGCTAGCGTTACTTATGCCCCGCAGGATGGAGGAAGTATTATTTTATTTGGGTCATAGAAAACGTAAATAAAACCTTTGGTCAGTAAATTACTAGAAACACTTATACTGTAGATTTCTATAAATAGTATTTATTGCAATTCTACAAAAATCTGTTGTGTCGCCTTTAAAAGACATCGTTTGTTTCTAATATTTTTTTAAACAAAGTATGTATGTTGCTTGTGTTGGACGCGAGTAGCAAGGGATCGTTCGTCTTGGCGTTTATTAAGGGAGGTCTATCATCAGTGGACGGATAAAGCTGATGATGATGATATTTCCACTCCAGGATGAGGATTAATCTGGTGGTTATGTGGGATAACGCCACCTCCCACAAACCTCGGAACCACGAGATGCCTCGGATCTATCAGCTACAGAGCACTTCGGTGACTATCTTTTCAAGTAGTCGGCCCTGCCAAGAGCCCGTAGCCCCCTGAGTGAATGATCACTTAATGGGTTTCTTTGGTCTACTGAGTCACCTGGGCAGCGCTGACTACTTACCTTCAAGTGGCTTACCAGGTTTGACTATCTGCCTATTTATTAACATTGATGAAATTGGGGATCTGGTAGCCAACATCCTCGAGGCACGGCTTGTGTAAAATATTAAAATTTACATTTACGCGAAACATAAAATTTGTCAAAGCTAATTTGATCAAAGCTAAAAAAAGATTTATGTTTATACTTCGACTTGCCGACATCAAAAAGTTTTATTTTACACAATCTATTAGGTTGTGAAAACAAAGTCTTAAAAACAACTTAACTTGTTTTCACAATTAAAATTGCTTAAAATTGCTTGGGATTAAATCTACAAAAATCTATTAACCTTAAAACAAATTAGCGTGAATCTATGAAAACAACATTCGCCCAGGCTTTTACGTGTAAAACAATCCTAGTACGTATTTCTCAGGATTTCTGGAGGTGTGAGACGTGACGTCATCCGTTTTGTTTACGCATGGAAATAGAATCGATCGACATAATTAACGTAAAAAGGAACGCAGCGGGTCTTCACGAAATATTTAAATCAATTAAAGCTGAAAGTGTAATGTTACAAGGAGAAATACATTAGAAAAAACATTTTCTATTACAGTTTTTTTGATGTTTTGCTAATTATATTATACTTGCATACTCATATATGAATCTTATTAATACTATTATCCACACTCCTAATGGATAATAGAATTAATAAGATGAGAATAATAATAATAATTGAAATGTACGGAAATAAATTACAAATTACAAAAGCACAACTGCATCAATGTCAATATTTTTCATCCCTGCTATAAATAAATGATATAATCATGTAATAATTTAACATTAAATATGATTACAATGTTTTATAATTGGATTTATTTCTTAACGTGCGAGTTAGTTTCAGAATCCCACGATCCTGAAAATCACAATTTTATTTTAGTACCCAATATGTCCGCTAGAGGCGCTTTATGGATTTCCATGTAAAATGTTAATCTATTAACCAATTATTAATCATGAAGATGTTACTGTTAGTTTGATTTCTTTAATGAATTAAGGTTATTATAGTGTATAATAACTTATTTGTGAATATATAAGTGTGAATGTTTTTTCAAATATTTGCACAAGCGTGCAAAGCAACTAGCTACATTAAGTCGAGCTATTCGCCACGAGATGGCAGTAATAGTCCTACAAAATTGTTCAGTTTTAACAGTTACAGATTAAATATAAACCATCTATAATTAGTTACCGTATATAACTGTTTTTGCTATATATTTATAGTGAATACAGTTATGGTAATAAATATTAACAAACCAACTTTTCTAAATATTTTTTTTTCTGAGAAAAAGTAGTTCCCGCCAATATTTGTAACCCCAATTTATATTACAAAAATAGAAATAGAACAAAAGTAGTAAACTCATTTGAAATATTCTGATAGAGTCCGCAATCTCGGCGGCGCGGATAAAATATGGCGTGTATCATATAATTTACGACATTTAATTTGCGCTCGTCACCTGGCAGCATACATTCGAACTAGACGCGCTATTTTTATTGTGACATTCTGCCTCCTAACTGCCAACACTTCAGTTGGCGCTATAAAAAGCCAATATAAACCTAAACGTCGTCGAGATCGGGCGCATTATCTCATGATTATCGCGTGTCAAAACATCGCCACGCCAGCGATACTTCGCATGTAATCTGATAAACGATGTACGCTGCACGCCTCGCGCTTCACCCATCCCTCTCGCACGCGCGTCGGTCGCAACGCGCCGTCTCCTTCCGCGGGTCATCCATTTCATTCATGCGCGGTATACCTCCGCGGGCGCTATGTTTACAGACACAAACAAACTGTACACTGCAAACCGCTTAGCTTTAAGTACGAGACCGTGAAAGTGGTATTGTCAAAAGTATCTGTCTCGCTCTAAAAGCCGATCGCTGGTTCCGCTGCGTCCGGATAGATGTCGCTAGTTGTGTCGTTTTAGGTTTGATATGAAATAAATGTCACTATAAATTTGGGCGCGACGTTGCCGGACTTCGCCACCCGGCTCGGTGGCACAAGTTCATAATATACAAGGTTTGTTATGATGTTTGGGAGGTCGTTTTGTTGGTGACATAAGGTCGATGTTTGAGTGCGCGCGTGACACGATGTTTGGTTGTTAGTAAGCATCACGTAAATGTAACGAGTGCGACACTACAATTGGGAGCGATGCGACGTGTTCGCGTATTGTGGGCTGTGGCACAGCACGCTTATATCGGCTTATACCGTTTAATTCAATTTAGTAATTGATACGTTTGTCGGTTTACTTAACAGCTTTTATAATACGAGCGATATCGTTTATAAATATTGATTTCTAGTAAGCATACTATGCAATATGAATTATTATGAAGCACATGTTTACATTTTAGTAGTGATGTTTTCTAATAATTATTATGGTTAATTAATTCTAAATGCAATGGGCATTAGACATTTTCAGTTTCTTTAGTTTAAAATCTTATAAATTATAGAAATAAAATTATCAATTAAAATTAAAATAAAAATACTTTTTCTTATTATTATTAAAATAAAATTACTTAATTTTAAAATATTTTATTAATTGAACATATTAAATAAATACAAGGAAACTGATAATCGATGTAACAAAACCAAATAAGAGCGAAATTATCAAAATGACATGCCCCTTCATTCTCACTGCATTCTTTGACACACCAAAACACAAAAACGCACGTGTAACATTGAAATAAAGTCGAAAAACACATTTCCACTTAGGCCATTATGATTCTCAATCAAATACATTCGTGTGTATATGGCATATTGTATTGCTTTCAAACATGTGTGCAACACGCGATTCTGTGTCTTCTGTGTATGATTTAGAGTTGTGACCATTTTGTGTTGTGTATTTAGAGTTGTCGGCAAATGCGTGACCTGTTATTGTGTGTATTAGGTTACTTTAATCACAATTTAGAGTGGGCCGCGATATGGCTTGGACTGACGACCTAGCAACAAATTGAATTGTTACGGACAAAGGTTAATTTGATGATGTTTTTTTTTCCGAATAGCTTTATCTCAGCGTACTTTTTTAATTACTCGTTTATTTTTAGTTACGTCATTTCTATCGACACTGTATCTATATTTTCTACAATTACAAATATCTTTACCATGACCACAAACACGTTTTTTGAATCCGGGAATTCATCATCATCACCATCACCCCTATAATCATCACCAATATTCTGTATCATTAAAAATCCATTCACAAAGTCAACACCCGTATCACCACCGCCAGTATCAAAGCATTATCATCATCTACGACACAATTATTAAAATTACAACTAACGTCAAAATCATCACTATCGTTATCATCACAATCATCATCATCAGCTACCACCTGCCACCATCACCTCTGCCCTCTCCATTCGTAGGTATTCTGCGACTTCCGGGATCAATGTATTCAAGCTAGCTTCTTGAACCCAAAGCTCCGCGGTCAATTAATAGCGATTTGATCTGGCATCTAATGTGTTTTGGTGGAACTATTTACAATGGTACCATGGAATATGGGCTATTAGCGTTTTATTTACTAGAAGAGACATGAGATTCATGAGAACCGGCGGACGAGTTAGAAAGTGGTCACCGACGCCTATAAGAATCGATAGAGATAGTTATGCGAAATTCTTGGAAATCAGTTTTTCTACTTTTGATATATTATTTAGGTCTTGTATTAAATCGTAAGTTACATGTAACTTATGCTCTAACTACGGAACGCATCTCAAATTTGGGGGCTGCTTATATTTTGATGACATATGGATTTAAGGCGTGCTTAGTAGTTTGAGGAGCCCCCAAATGTTTAAGTGGCGTTTGAGAATTCGGGCGTTAGAAGTTAGAACCAGAGCTTTAAGCAGTACCACCGTTAGACAGCTTTCCTTGAAGACTAACTGGCTAACCCGAACCAACGAGAAAATATAACCGTATTGAAGCAGGTCCTAATTATTACTAATCACCAAAATCAATTTCGTGTCATAGCTATTCAGGCTATGGCATGGCATGGCAATACGTAAATGTCAAAGAAATTAAAAATATCCAAACATATTAAAAACCCTTAAGAATATATTTTTAGAACGAAAAAATGTTTATAATTAGAATGCCAATTTTAAGTGTCGCGTTTCTCTGACCTCTAGTTAATTAACTTTCATTGGTGTTAAATTAAGTATACTCGAGTACAAAAAAAATATTATTGAGGTCTGAGTCTTAGAGCCAGCCTGAGAGTTGAACTAACTGAAAGGTTAGTGGAGATATATCTGTATAAATATCATAATATTATGTCAGTATGTTCGTATACTCCATAAATCACTTTATTTCAATGTAAGATGAATTTCATTCTTAATAGGTTTTAAGGATGATATCGAAATAGACGAAATAGGCAGGTTAATGTCAAGGATCAAAATGTTATTTTCAGACTCATCTTAACGTTTAATTGGGTTCAGATTAAATAACATCTTTTTTTCTTTTTTTTTCCTTTACGCCGGGAAATGCACTGACGCATCCCGCAGGGAAGTGGGTCTCCCCAGGCAGGTATGTGGGACTCGCTGCGACCGAAAGATGGTAAGTGGATGCAGTTCTACCCACTAAAACCCGGCGAATGCCACCAATGCCGCCTTTGGTGAGGTGCCCCGGATCTACAAGCAACAGGGCACCTCGACGGCTAGTCAGTCCCTCAGGGAACCGACGCCACCTCCACAGAGCAGTTGTTCCGCACCACAGAACCACCACTCCCAACGTCGGGGCAGTACGATGAGGTGAGGTTCCCATCCTCACCCCTTGCCTCCTGCTCTTTTGTCCCCTCTTCTTATAAGAGGGATACTAAGAGCCCCCTCGGCTCAATTCGCTTCGCCCAAGGTGTTGGGGTCACCCTGGGCTACTGAGCCCCACCACCACGACAAGGCCTTGGTGGGGAGATTAAATAACATTAGTTTATGTTTATCTATTCAATTTATGTATGTATGGTTTACCAAAATATTTCCAAAGTCTCTATATCTTTTTAATTATTAATTTCATTCACACACCCATCGTCGATTCAATAAAACTTAAGCTCTTTCAATTATTATCTTTTGGATTCGACTTTTCGAGAACAATCTCGATATTCCGAGAATTTAGAATTTGCGTTGCGCAACACCCCGGATTACCCACACTGAGTCACTGTACCAGTTTACCAGGAATGCAGCATGGACTGCAAATATCCTTGCGTGGTGACCACTCCACAGCTACCACCCGCTACCACATGCTGCCACCCGCTACCACGCGCTACCATCTACCTGTAAATGTACATAGTTAATTGAGATCTATAAATACCCGATACAAAACGTATATGTGGAAAAATATGCAGAAAAAGCAATAGAATCATTATACTATTTATAATCAAATTATTACCATTATACCATAAAAATAATGCAAACCATAATATAAGTAACTATGTCTTAGCCAAGACAAGAACATTCCAGAATAGAGGAACCCATAAAAATATATTGGACATACTCGTAGTTACTTATATTATGGTTTGCATTATTTTTATGGTATAATGGTAATAATTTGATTATAAATAGAATAATGATTCTATTGCTTTTTCTGCATATTTTTCCACATATACGTTTTGTATCAGGTTGTTTACATGGTCTTGATTGGGTAAACTATAGTGGAAGCCCTAATATTTTTTATGTCACGGGGCAACTGATCAGTTCGAGCATTTGCTGCTGGATTTCGATATGAGAAACTCATTTATATTTTTTTATCTAGTTTTATTTATGGGTTGTATACTTAAGAATATGTAACCATCTATTGTGTGTCCATTTTTTTAAAATGATTAGTTTGTAGTTGGGTGTATTAGTCCATGGTATTACCTAAATAAAAATACCCTTTTTGGTGGGAAACAAATATCTAAATCCTGTAAAGTAAAAGTGCAAAACAACAGTACCAGCGATGAAAATTAAAAAAAAAATATATATTTCTGAATTAAATAGCTCAATGGTTGAGGATTTTTTTGATTTTGAGGCACCTGAATTTCAGGAAACAAATAATATAAACATAAAGTATTATTCACGCGATATATTTTTAAAGATCATAAATGAACACTTACTACCTACCTAGCCTAGGCTATTTAGCCAGTGTCCAAAAATGTATTAGTGTCTAAGGTCTAAGTATAGGTATAGTCGGTGAGAGCGCGTGAGACCCGCACAAACCTGTTGTCCTACCGCAAGCTAGACAGGATGACGACCTGAGCTAGCTTCCAATTGTATGGATTAAGGTTCATGTTTTTATTTCTTTGTTTTTAAAAATAAAAATTGGTTTTTCTTTTTTCTTTTCTTTTATTTATAATGACATAATTGCTAAAATGCTGTATATGTGATCAGCCCTTAAAATAAAGGATGAAAAATGATAAAAAAAATCTCGTATTTCATATTATAGAATAAATATTTTTATTAATTATTATGTAAATGCGGTTGTAATATTGGGTAGTTTAAACTTTTTATTAATTATGGACCCATGTTGTCCGAAATAAAGATTTATTTATTTATTTTCAGTGACAGTTGCAGTATTAAATTTTAAAACAATTCTTAGCGCCATATTTACTATATTTTTGTTTTGCAGAACTCGATATTTTGGCAATGTGTTCATTGTGGCACCGTTTTATATAATATTTATTTTAAATAATTTGAATATGGAAAATAATCATGATAATATGAAATATTATTTAGAATATTTGTATGGTTTGGACCGGCTGAGCTTAAGGTAGCTAACTAGTGCATATCTAGTGTTAGGTCCAGATTTAACGGGCACTAACGGTCTGTGATGAAAGGAGTTCCTAAACCTGTATCAGCAATGTGAAACGTTTGTTTTACTTACTACCTATATCAGTGGTGCCAGCTCAAAAAAATACCCTGAATATGGGAAAATTGACAGGGGTCAGGGAGTATTTCGGGAGAATTTATTCTTGTATCAGGATGCCGGTTTAAAGCAAAGGAATGGATAAACTGACCATGACTTATTGATTGGAAACAAATATTATTCTTATCATTTTCAGCCTTTTTATCTTGCTGAACATACGAAAAGAAACTCTTCAATGAATAGTAACTATTTCAAGCCATAATTGATTGAATGTACCGAATGGCCTGAAATATAGCCACAACAATAAAACTTTTTTTACACTTTACTCAAAGATACACCTGATGATGAATTTATCGGAGCCGGCCGTTTAAATTGTAACTGTAATAATAAATACAAAAAAAGGTGTGAGTGCGATTCACGCACGATAGAAGTGAAACACACGTTAAATGCTCAAATACAAGCAAGTATTAAACTGTGTGCAATATACATACACACCGGCATTTGCTCTCTCGCTCTTTTGTATTTGTGTCTCTTACCCGTCGTTTTATCCGTTGCATCCGGTTTGAAATCACAACTATTCTAAAGAAGTTTCACTTCAATAAATAGTGGAAAAAGGGTAAAATAAGTCTCATTGTAGTGGCCATATTTTAGGGCCATTCGGGAACGAAACCGAGAGAGGCCATCGAGATGGTAATGTATATGTAAGGATTTCATAATATAAAGAAATAAATAGGATAATCGGCTTAAATTTCTACATAATATGGCACAATCAAATACGTTTTCGCATTACTTTTCCGAAGTCTTTGAAACGGGGAAATGTCTTTAATATACTCGTACAATTGACTTTGATGGCTTAGCAAATAGCTTTTTTAGCTTTGGAAACGATAGCAGACTTAATTTGGCGTTCTAAAGGCTACCTCTTATGTAATATTGAATTTTAAAAATTCATTTATTACACGTAGGTATGCATAATAAACATTATAGCTACTAAAATTGCAAAAGTTTGATTCCCTTTATGAAAAGTGTAATTTAGTTTTATTTTAGGGAAACTTTCAAGCGCTGGCAATACTGTCTTGTACACATAATATTATGTATAGTAAAAGTAGTCAAATGACACAGTTATATTTACAACCTATAGACACTGGACAGTATAGAGTAATAAATTCTAATTAATTGTTAAAATGAATTATGTGACCAAATAGTTTTGATTTGTGCTCCAAAAGATTGGAGGGTTAATACCTATCTTTAAAGATGACAATGTTTCATCATCATCATCATTGTCATATACTATAATAGTATAGTTTTTCATGTAAGTTGTAATAGAATATTTGAAAAGATTAGTTCCTCTGAATTTGTTTTGCCGGTTCTTCTCAGTGGGCTTGCTGGTGCTTGCTTGGCTGGTGGTAGATTTAATTGACGTTCAAAAAGATACTTTGATGGTGCCATTTTATTTAAAAAAAGTGACGTTGACTTTTAATCCTATGATTGTCCTATTATTCTACTTTTACCTTACCTACCTTCGGCCCGACTTCTTCTGCCACTGCCGTCTGTCATTAGGTTATGAAAAATTATCTTCTTTAAAATAACCAGAGAAAGTGTTGGTCTGCTATTAACCAGGTGGGAGCGCGATCGCCGTGCAGTGGCCGGTCCGTTCTGGATGCGAGTGGCAAGGGATCAGTCATCTTGGCGTTTATTGAGGGAGCTCTATATTCATCACCACCATGGTTCAGGCCATGTCGTGGCGGTGAGGCTCAGTACCCTAGGGTGAGCCAGCACCTTGGGCGAAGCGAATTGAGCCGAGGGTACTCTTTCCCTTCCGTACCTTCGTATCCCTCTTATAAGAAGAGGGGTCAAAAGATCAGGGGCAAGGGGTGAGGACGGAAACCTCACCTCATCGTACTGTCCCTTCGTTTGGGGTGATTGTTCTGTGGTATTGGACAACGCCTCTTTGGAGGTGGGGTCGGACCCTTCGGGACTGACTAGCCGGGGTGCCCTGTTGCTAGCAGATCCAGGGCACCTCACCGAAGACGGCACTAATGGCACTCTCCGATTTTTAGTGGGTAGCGCTGCGTCCACTTATCATCTTTCGGGCACAACAAGTCGACGCTTACCCGCCAGGGGAGACCAAGTGGGTCTCCCCTGCCAGCATTATGCTCAGTACGTTTCCCAACGTAAAAGAAAAAAAAACCCTGTATTCATGTTATGCTATAAATATAAGATTACTTTTAAAATATTATCATTAAGATACATACTTTTACATCAAGTATAAGAATTACGAATATATAATCGCCTTTTCAAAGCCCTTTCATGGTAAGCTAACAATTTAAACTTTCCATAGTGAATATAATATAATAAATACAGATGAAAGAAACATAGATCAAAGTAAATTGAGGGGCCAAATTGTAATCAGACGAAATTACATACGAAAACAATCTAAAACGTATGACGTAACATTGTAATGGAGGCGACATTTTTTCAGCAAATTACCCGCGCCGAATCATTACACACCCAAACAGAGTCAAAGAGGCAAACCGTAACACTCCTGAAACTTCCGAAGGCCTTCCGCCAGAGAGGGACGGAGGACGGCCCTACCAGCGGTACTCGTATGAAATTTAAAGAACTCGATCGAGTTCTCGAATGTAATGTTCTGGTTGGTGGAACTCGAACGGTTGCTGGCACGAATGCGTACTGTTGATGCAACTTGATCGACTGTTTGAATTTAATCTCTTGCTATTTAAGTTTATCGTCCACTGTTAAATTTCCTTGGAACTCCTGTATAAATCCTGTATAAATCTAAAATCCATCTAAATAGAAATCTGTAAAAATCAACGAGGATATTTTTACCCTAACAACATTCTATCGAAAATGGTTCATATGTAAATACGAACATAAGTTACTTTCGAACATACATTTTCACTGTAAATTAAAAATCTTTTGATAATTTTTTTTAGGAACGTGGTAAATGGACACCTGGTAAGCAATCAGTGACATCTTTGACCACTAAAGGATATTTCCAATTCCTTCACAGTTGAAACTCGGCAATGCATCTTAGCTGCTCTTGGTAATGCGATTGAAGCGTCGAAAGTGTTAAAAAGACAAAAAGTTAATAATCAAAGTTGATTGAATAAAAGGGATTTGAGAAACAAAGGTACGGGCAACCTGGTGTGGGGAGGGTGGCTGGTGTCTGCCAGGAGTGGGGGGCGGTGGAGGGGGGAAGTTATTAATTCTGGAAGCGAGAGGCGCCAGCCTACGGTCTCGGCATAGAGGCTTACCTTAGATTCGTTTAATGTTCTCCTGATATCATTATTACGATACTTTTTTTACTTGAATTCAGTTCTAAATAGAAGGTACCTAAAATAATTTTGGGGAAAATACTTAAATTCCATTGAAATGTCCATCTAAATATTATAATACTCCTAGTACCTACATATTGTAAAAAAATTACAAATTTTATTGTGGAATAGATTTTATTTTTTAGATTTTAGATAATGTTGTTCATGACGTAGCTTTTTAAAAACATCTAAGCCAGTGGTTCCTAACCTGGGGATACCATACTTGTTCACAGGGGTAGTGAACATTGAAAAGGTTACGGACCACTGATCTAAGCTCTATTATGAGTGTTAGTAAAATGTCTGGTCACGGGTCTCCTCTCCTCAAAATTAGGCGAGGAGGGGTATTAGGGCATAGTTCACCGATGCGCTGGCCCAACGCGAGTTAATGAACTTCGCACACCTTCAAAGACTGTCAATCTCATCAGACATCCAGGTTTCCTCACGATGTTTTCCTTCACCGGTGAGCAACGGTGATCCGTTATTAGAATGCACTTAGAAATTTGGAAAAACCCATTTCAGACACCACGAAGGTCAGGATCGAACCCGGAACCTCTCGCTTAAGAGGCCGAGCCCATCCCCACTGGACCACCGTCGCTCACCTTGAATATCAAAATAATCATCATCTTTTACGACTCATCATCATTTTCATCATCATCAGTCTTTATCCTCCCTTAAATGACTAAGCCAAGCAAATCCGGTAGCTAGTGATGTATAGTTGCAGCGAGCGCGGGTAGGCTTCAAATATTCATACAGTAATCGATATGTGTGGATGTTCGCGGAGTTCGCTTGGTCTGTACTATGCATCGACCACACCACCTCTCACAAACACACAAACTCCTAATGTTTGATTTTTCGTATTAAATGCATTCTGGCAACTAGCTGAGGTGAGACGAAAGGGGTTGCAATGCTGTGATTAGCTAATTCAATGTCATACATTACCAATCACGAAACGTTAAAAAGAAATAGATATATTTCGCAACGGGAAAGAATGAGGCGACACGATAGTTTGAGTACATTGTTTACGGCTTACATCGGAACTATAAGTCAGATGTGTCGCCAGAACCCGTTCCCCTGTTATTAGGACTCTATGGGTTATGTGGTCGATGGTATTATGGCTACGATTTATATTTTATTTAGATTACGATAGTTTGTGCGGATGTTTGTTATTTCACTCCTTATTAGAGCAGTGGCAATTGATTTAGATTGTAAAGAGGTAGTATGCTGGTTTGCAGAATTGGGCCGGCACGACCGGGGTGGCACCTCTCGCTCACATAATACCGACTTGCAGTGACAGTTATGCTGTCGCGTTTCGTGCGGTTTGTGAGTTTACGGTGGCCCATTGGGGGATAGGGAAAAGGAAGGCAACGCATCTGCATATCTTTTGGTTATGTAGATGTTAATGGGCGTCGATAGTCGCAAGGCTTCGACTGTTCGTTTGCTTTCATATGGTATAAATAAAAAGACATTTTACTACTAACTAAATAATTATTTTGTGACTTGTTTACAAGGCTGAACGGATTTTGATGAAAGCAGTGTCGATGGTGAATTACATAGAAAGAATTGATTGTTTAAAATCATACTATTTGTTCCTTGTATTACAAACGTGAAAGTTTCTATGAAAATCTGTTTATTATTCAAGCGATTGTGATAAAAATACAGATTTTTGTATGCATTTTTTAAATCAGGTAAGAAAGACCAGACTTCATGAAAATATCGACTGAACTTTCTTTCATCATCATCATCATCATCTCAGCCCCTAGCTGTCCACTGCTGGACATAGGCCTCTCCAATGGTTCTCCATCGCGACCGGTCCATTGCCACCTGCATCCAAAGAGACCCAGCGGTTTCTACTAGGTCATCGGTCCACCTGGTCTGGAACTTTCTTTGCTGTACATTTATACGGTGATTTTCATCTTACCATGCATGCAGGTATCTTTTCATGCCTGATAAACCTGGCGAATTCGGATTTGGTATGAGACTCTGCCGATTCAAATGTGGTCATGGTACGAGACTCGACCTTATAATATAACCATTTTTAATCAAAACAATTTCACATAATACACGGCTGGTAATTGAATTGATATGCCATATCTGGGTCACTAGTGATGTTCGTCTGCGATATCGATGCATTTAATGTATTAATCGTACGGACGGTTAATTTATGTTAATGGCTGACTTACGTCATAGTGAAATGGCTAAACCGAATTTCAATTGGAATTATGTGTTTAAATAAAATAAGAATAAAAAAAACTATAATTAGTAAAAACTTTTTTACGTGAACGAAAACGTTTTTTATCGTGTCTTATTAAAATAACGATTGATAAAATCCATAAAAGTTGTTTTATTTTAATGAATTTATAAAACAATGTGTCAGCTCCGATGGTCGACAGGAGTTTACTCCTGACGGACGATTAAAAATAAATGAATTAGTGAATAAGCATAAATAAATGCATTTTTTACAGCATGCGTGATACCTACATTTTTTTTTATTAAATATACAATGATTTTTTTTAATTACAGTTTGTAACTCGCCTGTTGCCTTCCTTGGATGTGTTAGCCGTTTCTCAGGCTCCGTTTTTCGTTTAACGCTTCGTGTGACATCGTAGTTTGATTTTACTCCCTTAGATTTTCATACCCCGGCCTTATATATTAAAATCGATTCATAAGGTGTAAATTCCAAAGAAAATATATGTTAAAACATTTGCACCTGTTTGAAACGAAACGTAAACGAGCCGTTTTATCGCTCGTGCCTATTTTTTAACACCCTGTACATAATATCTGCAGTTAGTGGAGCAGGGACTCTTCGGGTGGACTAAAATGATAGAAAGGTCCTGCTTTTGGATCTGGCGGTAATAAGAAGCTATCATAGGGCAGGGCCTTATTGTTAGAGTGGTCAAGAGGGGCCCGATAGCCATTACTGTCTTATTATTTTGAATTTTTCACATTAGTGTGTGTTTTCACGCTAGTGTGTGTGACAAAATTTTCTGAGAAAAGAATTTATGTAGAATCGTTTCTACGCGACATTCGATCAATCGGTATTTTACACAGGTCAAAAAATCCCGCCGAAGAACTTAAATGTTATTAAATTAAGTAAAAATGATAGTGACATATTTTCTACAGGTGAATTTCATTTGACTAGAAAGTACCCCATGATTTCATTTACGTATATTATGACATCCTAATTTCATTTTATTAGATGTTTTTAAATTAGAATTTTAAGAAATACTAGCTGTTGTCCGCAGGTTATTTGCAGCATCTTAAAGGGGCTGATTTATAGCCTATAATCTTCCTAGATAAACAGGCTATCTGACGCTGAAATAATCATTCAAATCCGACCAATAGTTACTGAGATTAGCGCGTTAAAGCAACAAACTCTTCAGCTTTATACATTAGTATGAGATTTAGAACTGAATTCTGATAAAATAATGATCCATTGTTAATGATTCAATATAATTAAAATAAAACGGTCCGGTTAAATGACTAAATGTCATTGAAATTAAAGGAGAGTCAATAATCTTGTAAAAATTGTTTGAAGATCGTCTGCAGGTCGTCTGCGGGTCGCGATCGGATACACTAGTGGGTGTCACGAGCCGTGCGTTCGGATACACTTACTAATAAAACGTGTTTGTTTGAATGCATTTATCTTTGCAACTAACCTGTCGATGTGATTTTGTATTTGATTTGAGGATTGAGTAAGTTATGAGTAATTTTCGAGGAATATTTTTTTTGATGTCATTGTAACTGCGGACTAACATAACATGAGTTAATGAAATGTTTCAATTTTTATGCAAATTTAAGATAGATAAATTTAATGAAATTGATAAGTGGTAATTCCAAAGACGGTTAATTATTTTTTTAATTTTCCATATCGTCAATGTTTTTAAATGTCTTTTTTAGAGCATAGCTTGAGACGTTATTAATTCTGAATTAATATATATTAATCGGGCTTCTGTCGTTAATATATAATTAAAACTATGTAGGTACTTATAATTTTTTCTTTAAAAATTCATAATGGTTTATAAAAAATGGAATTTATTGCTTAAATGATAGTATATTAATTAGCTCTTTTCAATCTACTGGTCACGTTACCGATACCTGTGGCCTCGGGTACGTACCCCTGTCTGTATCGTAGTAGGTAGTTGACGTTGTGTTAATGGTCAGTTAATAAGTATTAAAAGCTATATCAAATTAAAAAGGTCTTTCTTCGTAGCTAATATTTTAGTTTCTCGTTTTCACTAACAACAAACACTATTACATATCGTTAACATAAGAAAAAAAACGGAATGCATTTCCATTTTTCGGATTTTTTGAATCTTTTTTTTTTTTTTCAATTTCTATATTCAATACGAGGATATTGAAAGACAAGAAATCGATTTGTTTGTTGGCGTTTAATTAAAAATAATGTTGGCCAGTGTCGACAGTACAGGTTTGTTATAAATTTCTGCTCCTGGGAGACAGGGGTGTGAGTATATCCCATCCTGCGTCGTCCCACAAATACGTTTTATGTACGCGAGGCACAGGAATAGAGACCCTGAGGTCCAGGTTTCAGGGTTGAGTTTGCATCACGCCGAGCGAAAGGTACTTATTTGATTAGGGTATCATGAGTGTCGGCCCAAGATTTTGGATTCTTGCGTGGAAAGCTTTTCGTTTTGTGAACGATTGTTTTGAATGTCGTTCTGTTGTGAAATATGTAAATAATATACAATATGATTATTTAATAGTAACTATATTCATTATATGCACGGATATGATGTTTTTTTTTTATTTCATAGGAGGATAAACGAGCAGTCGAAGCCTTTTGGCGATTATCAACGCCCATACCCACACGTCTATACAACCTGAGGTATGCCTCTTCCTCTTCCTCCTTTCTCATCCTTTCCCCTATCCCACTAGTTACCGTCGCCCATCAATACAAATTAATCCAAGACTAGCCTAGGCAACTTATTAATGCGTTGCCTGCAACAAAACGTTCCATTCGTACGAGCGTTTATTTAACGAGCGTTAAAAAGAGTTTGATGAGACAAATGGATAATCATGTATCTGTTCACACGATGGCGTTTTTAAAACGCAACGCTTTCTTATCAAGGACTATTGGATTTTCGACGTTAAATTGAATTGAGTATGTCAAATTTAACTCGAGCCAACATTGGACTTTACTGTGACGCTTTTTAAGCGCTCATGTGAACGGAGGCTTAACATCTTCGGGAAACAAGCAATATGAAAGCTTGGCTCAGAACAACCTAGCCGGTAAGACGATATGATAACCTAATGATGAACTCAAGCTAAACGGCCTTACGCCCTTCGACCCTTTACTATAACGCCCTCCAAACATTCGGCACTCGCAGCGTCTGGTCAATACGATTGAAAAAAAAAGGCAGCGATCGATCTCCGGTGACGCCCGATCCACTGGAAATGAATTAGCTGTGAGCTGGTGCGGATTTACATTTTTATTGACAACCGATCTATTTTCGAAGCAGATGCCGATCGAGCCTTTTGGGTGCAACTCTTTAAACGTCGATTGCGATTTTTCTTTGGAAGCTTCTGGAAGGTAATCAGATTGAGATATGAAAGGTTTTAACTACGATACCATAAGTGAAAAATAAAAGTGTTTAAGGATAAACTAGCTAGAAGTGCTTCACGATTTTACCCCCGTACTTCCCAATCCCATAGTACCTACAGGGATAAATTATAGCTTTGTGTTATGCTGTAATTTAATAAGCTATACATTACAAAGTTTCATTGAAATCCATTTTGTAGTTTTCGCGTGAAAGTGTAACAAACATCCATACAAGCTCTCGTGTTTGTAATACATACCTACATATTAAATAGAATTCAACTTGATGAGTTTATTTATAGATTACGCGTGCCTAAAAGGATTAGTTTAAAATTTTGAATAGCTCTACGCATATGTAAATGGGTTAGGACACAGGCTAATTTTACTTTAATTATTTCTTTGGGATAATTTATTGATGACATTTGTATTATGTGGTTTTAAATCAAACGCTCAAATTATAACTGGATTTTCCGCACGCGCAAAACAGCAAAAAATCCAGCCTATTGACATTGTCAAATCACACCACATAAACACATACACGATTGTGTATCTTACGACATACGCGTAAACAATAGTACGAAAAAAAATCCCAGCAAAATATTGACATTGTCATCACCATAAACCGCGCCGTATAAATGTCAGCAACACCGATACTCTCATCTACAAATTGAGCCAAAACGCGCGGTAATTATTTAAACCTTCATATAAATTACTGCTCAAACTTTTCACGCGCGCCTGTGTGTGTGTGCGTGGGGTGGGGGGAGAGGGGAGGCGCTGTGTGTGTGTGCGCGCCTGAAAATGGTTCCATCATTGCGCCATCCTTTTTCAGCATTGTAACTTCTGTATACAGGGTGTTGTAATACAGTTCGTTTTTAATTGGTCTAAAGTATATGAACTTATGAAATTATTATTAGAAAACGTGAATAGTCATTTAATAAATGTAGGTAAATAATAAGAATATGTTTAGTTTGTTCAATTCCTAATTTATTTGCTATGTTCGCACTACAAGTCAAAACAAGCAAAACAATATCTGAAGTTAATATCTGGAAAAATTAACAACTTTAACTAGTCAAGGATTAAAATTAAAGATTAGTTTTGATTAAAAATGAAAAGGTAAAAAGCGGTGACTAGACTCTAGACTATAGACAATAGTAGACAAGAAAAATGTTATAAGTATACTAAATAAAAAAGTGTCGTATTAACAATAAAAAAAATCAAAGAACCAATAAAAATCAATACCACAAAAATGCGATCTTATGTAAAGTCCTTTGTTACTTGTAATGTTAATCACTTTGTGTAAACTTTATTCCACTTACAAAAGTGTCCTGCCAATTGAGTATCAGCGAGAAACATATTTAGCTTTGTTCCCTCACCACGGTTAATCTGTCCCGTTTCCTCCCGTGTCAAGAGCAGATAGACTTTTTGGGAGGGAACTGTGGGGTGGGAGGGCCGGGGGGAGGGAGGCTCCCTTCCTGATGATGAAATATTGTACACGTGGTCTGATTTTGAATGACAACGTTTCCTCAGCGCGGAGCCACTTTCGTAGATGTAATCTTTATCTTTGCATTGCCATGATTTTACGTTTGCGCCTTTTTAACAATATACGTCCTATTTCACTCCTTTATACAGGGTGTTATGATTATGGGCTTTCCGTCCTCTGATAAATCAATTTTAAAGAACGCGAAGACGACGTTTACACATATACAGGATGCCATTGACGTCTCAGGTAAAAAAAGTCATATTTTCCTATCATCATCATCATCATCATCATCAGTCTTTATCCGTCCTCCCTCAATGAACGCCAAGACGACTGATCCCTTGCCACTCGCATCCAACGCGGACCTGCCACTGCATGGAGATCGTCTTCTCTTCTGGTTAATGGCTGACCAACACTTCGTCTACCTAAACGCGGCCTCCACTCTTGAACTTTATTGGCCCATCGAATATCCGTTCTTCTGAGTGTGTGACCAGCCCATTGCCACTTCAGAGTGCATATTCTTTACGTGATATCGGTAGCTTTAGTTCTTTGGCGGAGGACTTCGTTTCGAATCCTATCTGCCAAAGAAACACCCAGCATAGCACGTTGAGCTACGGCAAACTACTAGTTTCTTATTTATATAAGAAAATAGTAGTTTGCCGTAAGCATAATAATCATTAAAAAATCAACGAAAATTACATGTTATATTGGATGCAAATCGTGCCCAATGCCTTTGCATTTAAAGAGGCGCTGATGCAGCCATGGTAAGATGTGGAGTAATTATGATGAAATCTTTAAAGTGCCAACTTATCTTTAGACTTGTTTTAATAACGATTATGATTAATTAAGAGATTAACTCAAAGGTGTTGAATATCTTGCTTAAACAAAGACAATGGGTGATTTGATTGTAATCTGTTCTGTTTTCAGAATAATCTGATTTGGACTTAGTCGAAGTTCAAATAAACAAATTACTGGAGTCAAAAGATTTAATAAACTTAGGATTAAGCTAATATTTAAATAATTGGAGCGTGCTATGCTGGACATTTTTAGCAGTTGGGATTCGAAATGAGGACAATTTAGTAAGAGGTAGTGCCATGCCTTTGCAGCCAAACTGGGCCGGCACGACCGGGGAGGAACCTCTTGCTCACATGAAATCAGCGTAAAGTGACAGCTAAGCTGTCGCGTGTTGCTTGTGAGTTTTCGGTGGCCCAGTGGGGGGGGGGATACCTCTTTAAAAAGTAAAAAAGAAAAAAAGGTATGATATAAAAAAAATCCACCAGAGAATCAACATGACCAATATCACGTGAAGAATAAGCTCGTTGAATAAAAGTGGGCTGGTCACACACTCAGGAGAACAGATGGCCGTTGGGATAAGGTTCAAGAGTGGAGGCTGCGTTCAGGTAAACGAGTTGTTGGTCGGCCATTAACCAGATGGGAAGACGATCTCCGTGCTGTGGGCAGTTCGTGTTGGATGCGAGTGGCAAGTGATTGTCTTGGCGTTCATTGAAGGGGGCCTATGTTCAGCAACAGATGCATAAGGGATGATGATGACGCTGATGATGATTATTATAATCAAAAATGTACATTTGCTTAATTATCACACGTATTTCAACCTCATTTAATTGAATTAAACCAAAAATACAGCGAATTTCGAAAAAGCCTTGACACCGAGGATTAAAACTTCATCGTCAAAATAAATCCTGTCAGCGGTGAGGTCAGGTCATTGAATTTATTTTGGAGATATCGAGGCACACACACATACACACCGAATTAAACCTGGCTACCGATAGTACTGATAATTACGGATAGAGTGCTGTAAAGTTACGGTCAACGTCGCCCATTGACATATCTAGTTCACCCGGTACAAATACTCAGTATAAGATTTTAAATTAACATGATTTATTTTATGACTATTAAAAGCTCCGGTGTAGTGGGTGATGATGATGATGATACAAAAAACAACTTTTTTATATTAGTTGATTTGCAAACCGACAGTTGTGCCACTAGATATTAACTTTGACCAACTTATCGGAAACCGGGCGTAAGTCACGGTGGCGGTATTTACTTTCCCTTCTCTTGGAACAGAGCAAAGAAGTACTACAGCAGTCAAGAAAATGGCATGGCGCATCGTTCTCCCCGGTGCTTTCCGTCTGATGAAAACAAGGCCCATAATTGACGAAGATGGCCTGAAAGGTCGAGGGCCGGCCTTGGCCTGTTTGATTATTAATTCGTGCTCGATACCGATCCGCCCACCACTCAATTTACTTAACCCGCAGTAAGAATATAGGCCAACGCTTAAACATTTGGACCTCGATAACTCTCATTGAATGAAGACAGGATCGTCGCCCGCTTCGGACATATCCGATCGTGAAACATCATCATCATTATCAACACCACCATCATCATCACCATCACCACCACCACCATCATCATCATCATCAAATTCATCGTCATCATCACCATCATCATCATCAAATTCATCATCATCATCATCACCACCATCATCATCATCATCATCATCACCATCACCACTATCATCATCATCATCATCATCATCATCAAATTCATCATCATCATCACCATCATCATCACCATCAACGGCAGCAGCAGCAAGTTCATTTATTCATAAGTCTCGATGATAACTCTACCTAAAAAACATTTTAGGAATTTAAATATAGTATTATATAAAGTATACTGTATGGATATACAAGTATAATAGTATGTATTATGTATTTATAATTACTTTCACAATTTTTTTACTACATATGGTAATCTTTACACCTATCTCTAAGAGGTTATTTGATTTATTATCGCTCTAACGAAATTAATAGTACCTAAAAACCTTTATCTCTTATTTTCTAGAAATTAATGCAAATACCTATTTGAGTCATCCGAACCTAGGTATATGGGTCTTATACTTGGGCAGTAAGTACTCAAACTAAATCAATGCGAGTGCCTTCAGCCACTTTTTGAGGCGACAGCCTGACCTCTTCTAAAGGCCAGACTACTCCCCGTAAGGGGGGACTGCCCGGCCGCCACTAACTCATCACATCGTGCCATCCTGGGCCCGGGTAACAGTATTCTAAGTTTACTCTTAGTACTTATGTTTCATATAATATCCCTTGTCTCTCATTCAATCGACTGGCTATTTTGTGTCAGCCCAAAAAAAGGCTATCCTTCCATTTTGTAGAGAACAAAGAGTATTTTCCGCGTGAAAAGTACAGCATTAAGAAAGCGTTTCAACGATGAAAAAACTAATCAAGTATGCATCGGTTTTCTTAAATTATTTTGCATCGCCCGACTTTAATCTTTACAGAGTACACTGAAGGTGGTTTTACTATTTATTCCTACTTCTTATTTTCACCTCGCAATCTGTAAATAAGCTTCACAAAACGGAAGGATTCCAAGCCGTGTGTACTGCAAGATAAGCTTCAAATCGCGTTGCCAAAGTATTCGATCGCCCGACTAGTTGAGCAACCAGTTGGTTGATCTGTCTAGTGATTAATACGCCCCTTACCTCAAGAGTAGATTTATTGGTTCCTCCGTACGCAAAACTGCGGGCTGGTAAAAATCTCTATCGAAAATTGAATAGAAAAGCCATTTGGGCTACGAATCTGTTGATATGTATTCGCTTTCACGGCTATCTACGTTTTATTTACCTTCCAGGGTGTGAAATTATTGCAAAAATCCTCGAAAGAAGATATTTTATCTAAGGATTTATCAAAACCAGTACATACAATGAAGTTTTAATTTTATATACCTTTAAGAATTTGTATAGTATACATAGTTAGATTCAAATTGATAGAGCGACAAACAATGAATAAGAAAAAATATTGATATTTCATCTAATTTCATCAGTTGCTGATTATCAGTTATTATATCTAATATGTTATCACTATCATCATCAGCCTTTGCCATCTGCCGCTGGATATAGGTTTCCCTCAATAAACCGTTCTGTTGCCATTCGCATCCAACACGGATCGGCCACTGCATGAAGATCGTCTTCCCTGGTTAAGGGGCAGGCAACACTTCGTCTATAATACCGTGGCCTCTACTCTTGAACCTTTTTGGCCCACCGGCTATCAGTTCTTCTCCGTGTGTGACTGCTACCTGTCAATTCAACGAGCTTATTCTACTATCTATTATTTATTACTATGAGACGTATACTCGTTCTGCCCGTATGTTTATAGAAATATTAAATACTAGCTGTTGCCCGCAGCTTCACCTACGTTAACTAAGATTTACAACGGGATCTTAGTACGCAAAATAAGTAACTTTTCTGGGTGATTTTTTACACCTTGTGTCCAAAAAACCCAAATATCTTACGGAATCCTATTTTTTTCCAGATTAAATTTAGCCTATGTTACTCGTGGATAATGTAGCTTTCGAATGGTGAAAGAGTTATTGAAATCGGTCCAGTACTTTTTGAGCTTATTCATTACAAACAAACAAACAAAGTATTCCTCTTTATAATATTAGGGTAGAAATGCAAAAAGGTTCGTTCTATGTTAGATCAACGGATTGATTGGTCGAACACCAACACCTGACTTCTCGATCGGTCGACTAGTTGAGTACATATTAATATCAATTGAGCAGAATCTTCCAGAACATATTCTGAATATAACGCTGTAATCGAATGTTCTAGAGAATTTTCATACGGATACGCAATAACATTAAACCATACGCGGGGGTTGATTATACCGAAAAAACGTCCGGACCCGGTACCCACATTCCTGTAATATGTTCGGGGATTAGCCCCGCCCCTGGAGCCTGGATCCTTATGAGGTGGGGGCATTGCTTATTTATATCTACATGTAATTGTTTTTTCGCTGTAACCTTCCCACTTTACACTCTGGAGATTTCCATTGCCAAATGTAGGTTTTTTGTATGTACTTATTCGATAATTCTATCCTGGGTGTTCCTTCGGCACATAGAAAACAAATACATCTCCTTATAACTAAAATTATCGATTACGCGAAGAATATGCGCGTTGAAATGTTAATGTGCTGGTGGAGAACGAATGACAGTTTTAGGAGTAGAGACCATTAACCAGATGAGAAGATGATTTCCCTGCTATGGCCGGTCAGTGTTAGATGCTAGTGGCAAGGGATCGGTCGAATTGGTGTCCATTGAGGGAGGCCTATGTTCAACAGTAGACGGACAAGAGCTGATGATGATAATGATGATTCGAAACGCGAGTTATAAGTATTGAATCAATATTATATTAGTACTGAAACTATTTGGTTCTATACAGACTAATATTGCGTGTTTCAGCGCTCCGCGTTCTCGTTTTCTATATGAAGTTGTAACGCTGCGAACGCTCAATGTTTGGACTTGTTGCTGTTGATGATGATATGCATTTTACAAAAAAGTTGACCCTCACAAGACCTCAGTTAAGCCGCTTGTCGTCACGTTATCAAATCAATTTTAGAATAGAGTCGCTCATAACTGTCACGAAGATCTTGTATCGTATCTCAATTCACATTGCGTAGAAAACTTTAGGTTTCGAAATTAGGTTTAAAGTTCACAGATTTTTCTCTTAAATGAGACGATTGTTCAGCTGACATTATACTAATTGTAAAATATCATTCAAGTACAAAATCCAAATAAAATTAAAGTTGTTTATTTGCGTGGGAATCTGACGACATCACATTGTTACATGTGGACGATGTACTGCACACAGAATAAACAATTCGAGTTAAGATCACTCGCAATGACGCGCGACACGACGCGACTATTACTTTGTCGTGAAATTGTGTCGTGTTCATAAAGGCACAGGTGGATAGATATTAAACTAAAACAAAAATATGTGAGCGTTTTAGATCACACAGCTGAAGTGAAAACCATTGAATAATTGATAATGATTAATAATAAAGTTTTACATATAAATAGATTTATAGTTCTATATTATAGTTTATATATTATTATATATTAACAGCGATGCCGCAGTGAAGAGCAGCCGAGTGTTTCGCTCGGGTACAGGCGGCAGTTCCGATTTCACCGAATCGAGCCTTTAAGATCAGAACGTGAAGGCGGACAGATTTGCAAACGAGCGATGCCAAATTAGTCTTAGGCTAAGACCATCTTGGAATTCGATTTACAATTTCTTTGTCGTACCTATAAATACTGAGACAAAATCCTCAATAATGTTGGGCGTCCGGTCTTTCCAACCAAATGTCCGGCCAAGCTGGCTGGTCTGTCCAACTATTAGGTTTGGTGACCTGGCAACCCTAGATACAGATATAGATACATACATTTTATAGTAATATCGGTCTTGACTAGATATCTTTAGGTTGTTCGTATACGTCTCTGTTAGACACTTATTTTGGCAGTTTATATGCTACTCGCATTTCACTTAAAATGTGCACTAGATAGACAACCTGTCAAGTCGCTGGTCAACCATGAACCAACCCTTCATGTCCCATCGACCTCTTCAATACCTTATTGGCCCACTGCCCAAACACAATTGTTTATTTCAAATCTAATTATTTTGAGAGAATTTGTGACGCAAGCTTACTAAAATTAATTCCGTAGATAATAAATTTCGTTCTCGGAAAACATCAGGTTATTGACCTTTGAATAAATGACAAACAAAATACGCAAATGAACTATTGTATGTGTGTGTAACGCGTACATCCGTAACAAGTGTCATGCTCATGTCATGTGACGTAACCGCGACGCGACGCGATGCGTCACCGCCTGTGTGAGGGGCCTAAAGTGCCCTTGTTGTGTCAATACTGACAACGAGGCATGAAGGTCATGTCAACTAGACTTCTAGGGCAATCATGAAATGTTAAATATGGAATCGCATGACCAAGAAATAATGTTGTTTTCCATTATTTAAGCGTTGTTTATTTTCTACGTACCTGTATTTTCTATCAAGGTTACTTCGTAATGGAAAACGGTATCCGGAAAATAGAAAATAAAAGTGATTGGTTATATAAAAAGAGATTTTGAGTTTTGCCTTTATGACCAATTCTGTCTTAATACTATGCTGTCTGTTCGTGCTATGTCTATACATAGTCGTGAACCGCAGTGGATTTTCATTTTCAATGCATAGTACAATAATTTGGACTGTTGCACTACCACCACCTCTACCACCACCACCACCATTATTATCATCATCATCATCATCACCAACACTACCACCACCACCATCATAATCATCATCATGATCATCATCAGCCTTTAACCGTCCACTTGTGAACCTAGGCCTCCCTCAATGAACGCCCAGGCGACTGATCCTTTGCAACTCGCATGCAACACGGACCGGTCACTATGGAGATCGTCTTCACACTTCAAGTTTGTAAGAATTTATGGATGTATGTTTTTTACTTTTACTGAATGGATTTTGACAAAACTTTACGTTAGTATAGTTTACACATCAGAGGCAAATAATTTATGTATAAAAGTAAGATACAAAGTAGGTAGTAGTTTAAAAGGCCGGCAACGCACCTGTTAATCCTCTTTTGTAGCGTGTGTCTGTGGTTTTCGCTATCACTGATCATCAGGTAAACCGACTGTCCGTTTGCCCCCTCTTCTGAAAAAAAAGGAGGACGCCGTAATTTTCACCACAAAAGAGGAGTACAATCACCCCTCCCACTTGTATTTTCCCCTTAAACAACTGACGTAAGGGTGATGCAGGTAATGGTCTGCGTAGACTCTCGCCGCCCCCGTGTCGCGTGGGACGCCTCATGGAATAATTGAGCTTCAGATACAAAGTGGGCGAAAGGTCACATCGGGAACTGAACGTTTGTGAGATGTGTGACATTTAGGCAAAAAGCCTTAAATATCAATTAACTGCGACATTTGTTAAAAATAAACGTAAAATCCTTTGAAAAAAATCCTGAAAAAAACGTAGTCATTTGGCCTTTCTTTATCCAAAGTCTCAGAAGTTGAAGGTATTGTTGCTACAAATACATTGATCTGAATAAATTTGAACTTTGTTGACAAGCAGTAAGATATATTTTTCAATGCATTATCTTTCCCATGACAAAGTTTCATAATCATCTCACGAATCAATTTAAAAACAGATGAATCTTTTCATTCGGTGACTATACACAAACAATTTTTTCGTTTAATTATCCATTTATTTTCGGAAACTATACTGTGGGTGACTTATAAATTTCCCGAGTGTGGCCAGCACTTAATATGCCAATTGGCCATCAGTAGCTTGGTGGGTTAGTCAGGGTAAGTCAGTCTCCACAGGTCTCATGATCTTATGGCGATGAAGACGGGATCGGAGCAGTCATTTAACTCCCAGCCATCTTGTCGTTCATGGTATTTAATTGCACTAGATTATGTCCAGTGACTTCCCTTTCTATATAAAAGTTTATTTATTTATTGATCTGTCTTGGCGTTCCTTTAAGGAGGCCTTTGTTAAGCAGTGTACTGATAAAGGCTGATGATGATGATGTATTCTTAACTAATGGAATTTCAAGTCATTGAAATCGTCTACACATATTGATGTCAAGCTCAATTGTTTAATGCTAATTAGAGAACTCAGTCAACCTCTAACTATCACTGCTTAACATCATTACTACACAACACTTCAGACGTAAATAGTAATCTCATCTTAGTTTTACGACCTTTTGAACTAAACCATCAACCTACTATCACTGTATTAGAAATTGAGCTCAACTGTTGATCATAATCCACGCCATTTGAGCTCACTTATTGACATACAAAATGTTAAGTCGAGCTCAATCATTTAGTCCCAACACATGGTCCACTAATTGGCGTGGTTATTTAATTAGTGGATTATGATAATGAACGTGATGCGATATTAAGATTACCGCATGATTAAATGCTTCCTTTTAACGAGTTCAATTTTTTTGATTCCGGGTTACGCCTCGACGGTTTGATGGTTTATTTATACGGTAACGGTCAGAGACAAATGAGATGCTTCTGATAGTGTTAAAGGTGCTGATGAGTGTGACGGAGCTGACTATCCGTCACATGTCACACATCCGTCACAAATTATTGACATGACTTTATTAAATATGTATATCGAAATCAATCAGTTGGGTAATGGGTTCTTTTGATCAGCTTTAATAATTAATAATCTTGTCTTTTTTTAAACGTTTCATCTGTTTATATGATTAATGTAGATATATTTTTAAATTTTATTTTATTATACTTATTTTATTATAATAAAATATTAATTTATATGATTTTATGATTTAAAAAATACTAATGGTTTCATCCCTTTCCATTCAATAGGTACGATGATAAATTATAAGTTTATAACCCATGTGTTATTCTTCAATGTCTAAAGTTTTATTCAAATTAACTAAGTAGCTTTTGCGTGAAAGAGTACCATACATACATTCATACATCCATACATTCTTACAATTTTTAGCGCTTATAATATCTGTAGGATAGGATAAAACTATTATATATATTTGCTATATATATACATATATCTTGAAAAATACGATCAAGGTTAAAAAGAGCTAGTAAATTTTTCCATTCTTTTTCAAGAATTTAAATTGCTCAATAGATTTGGTTTTTCCATCAAATTATCTTAAATAGTTGTGGCCAAAAAATCAAGACTTTTCGACCGATTTAGTTGGATATCATTAATAGTTGTCCAATACAGAGGTTGACAAAAAATAATGATATCTAGAAATCTAGTAATAGAAATGTCATAAGAGTCAAGTTTGTTTGTTCGTCGTGCAACAATGCAAGTGTGACGTCAGAGGTGACGAACACGGGGACGGACGGTTTGCGTTTGTTTGCGCACGTGTATTCTTACGAGTGTATTTAGAGTGCAGCCATCCGGCGGGGGAAGCGGATGTGGTGGAGAAAGGGAGGGGAGAGGGTTGATTTGTAGTCGATGGATTGGTAATATCAAATGACAATTTTTAATAAGTTGATTTGATTAAAGGCTAGCATAAGCCAAGTAAATGCAGGCTCATCTTCATCCCCACTATGGTTCAGGCCTTGCCGTGGTGGTGGGGCTCAGTAGCCTAGGGTGAGCCCAGCACCTTGGGCGAAGCGAATTGAGCCGAGGGGGCTCTTTGTACCCGTCTTATAAGAAGAGGGGACAAAAGAGCGGGAGCCAAATGGTGAGGACAGCAACCTCATCACATTGTACTGTCCCGGCGTATTACAGGTTATTCTGTGGTGCGGGACAGCCCCTCTGTGGAAGTGACGAAGGTCCCCTAGGGACTGACTAGCCGTCGATGTGCCCTTTTGCTGACAGTATTAGTGGAACTCGCCGGGTTTTAGCTGCATCCATTTGCTAGCTTTCGGCCGCAGCGAGTCCTACATACCTACCTGTGGAGTCTCACTACCCAGCAGGATGCCTCAGCGCATGTCCCGACGTTAAAGAAAAATTAAAGGCTCATCTTTATCTTCATCATTCCTAGCCCCTGCACTGGCAATAAGGCTTTTTCGAAAGTAATCATAGGGTAGTAGGTAAGCTTGTGCTAGCTGCTTGAGATTTCAAGGCACTTTGTGTTCAGGGTGTCTTTAGCGGGAAAGAAGGAAACCTACTTCTGCCTCCAGTCAAAGCTAGAAGACAAGTAGATGTTTGTATGATGGATCTCCGGTGAAGAGAACATAGCGGGTCTTTTGTTCTCTTTGGTATCACATAAGATAATATTATAAGCAACTTATGTTCGCCGGTCTGTAAGTAAGTTGTATATTTTTGAGGATCTGCATCACGCATTTTGTACAAAACACTGCGACGTCCATCTTCAATCCCGTGGGTACCTAACCTCTTTTCTTTTATTTAGTCATCCAATGGTGAAGCCAACCTACTCATGGCGGTGGCATTAAGGCCACTAGGGCCATTAGTATAGCTCCATCTGATGAAAAAAAAAATGTAAAAGAATTAACATTCTTATTTTCAGTATTAGGACTATTTACATGGAATACTTTTTAAGCTATCAATTGTTTAATACAGTATATATTACGCTGAGCACTATATTTCTAATATTTAGCTCCATGAAGTAAAACTGGAAAACCTTTTGTGTTTACCATTTTAAACAGTTCTAGTATTATAATAGTAATATGATATTGACCGCACCATACCAATCGCCGTTCGTATGCCCTTGCGATATGTAATTGCGACACTGTATGAAATATTTAAGAAGATCAATCACTCGAAATGGCATTGTTAGTTCTCACACACGCCTTTCACTACATTACAAAACTACCGAAACAATATCGCACACTATTTTCAATCATATCATCTGCGGGATAAAGCCTTTTTTGGTCCCCGTATGCTGATGAGAGGTCATCTAGTATTGTTATACTTTCTCCTTAAATTTGTTAAGGTACATTAATAAAAATTGCTTCATTTTTTAAGTGTGCATAGTTTGAAATGCGTGAAAAATAGAAAGAAATGATGCATGCTTTTATTCAAATTTCTGGGACCAGTTCGCTAAACTTATAAGGGTTTTTTGTGTTGATAACTATGTTATGAGTTAATAATGATTATCATTATGTTTCGAACCATCATGTGTTTCTATATAGAAAAGAACTTGAAAATGGAATGACCTAATGACCTTTAATAAGCTGTTAAAAGAGTCAGCTGACATCTAATGAGTTAGAGGTCCAGGTAACAACCATTACATACATTTAACCGGTGGAAGCAGCATTTGACAGGGTATGCGCTGTGCCGAGCTCCCGGCCCGGCCGGTAAGTACCATCAGGTGGCACGACTGTTTATTAAGCTCACATAGAAAGTACGAAATAATACTTAAGCTGCAATATACACTAGCTGACCCCTAAAACAGACGGCATCACACATTGCAAAAAAGGTCAACGAATAACCACGATGACCTCAGATTCACTAAAGTATCCGTAACTTAATAAGCCGCGATAAAATCCGTAACAGTCGTTACATTATAATATGAGTGAAATTCGCGAAAACATAAAAAAACAATAAGTAAACATACTATGTTTTAAAATAGTTCTTAATTTATTTTATGTAATTTACAAAATTTTTTGTCCAGCAGTGGACATTGTTGGATGATGAATAAATTAACATTACATTTAATTTGTATACAGACACTTCGAAGAATGTCACGAAACCAAAAGAGGAGTTAAGTTTAATCTCAAGTAGTTTATATAATAGATACAAAACCATCACTCAATATGGATACCTGGATAATTCCCACGATAAGTAGAGCAAATCTACGCCAACTTCATGGACATAAAATAACGAAACGATTCACAACATGTTTCTTTCGATACTTGGTAGTGGTTAAATATGATTAACTATATTAATAGTCATCAAATTATAAGACCGTATTCGCAATACCGAGATCCTACGTCGGAAGATCGAAGTCCTCGGAGATAGGTTAGCGGAAATGAAATGGAATTGGGCAGGACACTTGACTAGACGTGGTGAAGATGTGGTGGGCCGATGTCGTGGGAAATCTAGTGAAAAACATGAATAAGATATATTATTTATGCAAAAAATTTAGTTTACCTACTTGAACGTATAAATTTACAACAAAAGACAATCAGAAAAGTTGTCAAAATGAAAAAAAAAGTCTTATATTATATATAATTCCAGAATTTTTATTTTTTTTATTTTCGTATAAATTGAGTAAAAGAATCAAAATTTTGAAAATACATTACACCACCACAGCAAAATCGTTAATAACATTTTTCGTCCACTAGAAATACACTTAAATCATAATACAAATATCTAATAACACATCGCTGTCTTCTAAACGTACATCGTAGTATCCCGTACGTGATACCTGCGCGAACAAACGTTTTTGTGCTCACCGGATGCGGTGGTTCCTGTGAGAACCCGGTTTTTTATCCCGGGCCGGACGTCCTCGACCGGCGTGGAGGTGTCTAACATGTGTCCGAAGCTATTGGTTATTAAGGTCATTGTTAAGATATATTTTTCTTCGTGGTCGCCTACCGCTAGTGCTGCTGCTCCTCGTCATGATCGTGAATCAACCACCATATGACCCGTTATTATCTTATCAGCCCCCCTAGACATGGGGCAGAAACGCTAAACGAATAGAATAGAATACTTATTGTATGGGAATGACACTAGCTTACGACAAGTAATTTGACAGCCAGTGTAGTTCCCACACATTAAGGGCCTGTTTCACCACTTCCTGATAAGTGCCGAATAGCCTATCCACCAGGTATCAAACAGATAGAGTATGGAGTGTCTGTCAAATATGTTGTGGATAGCCTATCCGGCACTTATCAGGAAGTGGTGAAACAGGCCCTAAGTATTCTATTCTATTCATTTAGCGTTTGTGCCACTTGTTTAGGGCTAATAGGGCTATTCTGTAAAAACCATTTCGATATAGAGCTTCACTTGAGTGATAGAGCTCACTTTACGTCACTTCGAAAGCAAACTTTATTATTAAAAATAGATAGTCGAGTTTAAAAGAACACAAATTCGTCAAATTTGTCATATCACCGCGGATTCCGCTTTCGAGATTCGAAAACGACCTTACAGAATAGTCCTACAGATACCCAAGCGATACCGTTCTCTCTCTCTCTCTCGAACTTTCGTTGAAAGTAATTACCCACCTTCTGTTTCTCTTCGGAAGCAAAGAAGTAAAGTTCGACCCATTTATATGCCACCACTGCTGACAAGAATTTCCTCCTTCAAATCAGTTGGGCCATTCATCGAAGCATTGAAGCAATACGGGTTGTTGAACTTCACACACCTTCAAAGACTTTCAATCTCATCAGGCGTGCAGGGTTCCTCACGATGTTTTCCTTCACCGATAAGCGAGTGGTTGCCTCATTTTCAGGTCCATTTAGAAATTCAGACAAACAACATACAATAATCTCTGGTAATATAAATAATGATACGGAAAAGATAAAAAGGAATAAAACCATACTAAGTAACAGTGTACCCAAAATCACAGAGCGACAAGAATTTCAAGTCCAGTTGTTTAGGTGTTGAAAGACACAACATAATTAAACATACTAATATATGTATTAATTTAATTTCATTAATTAAATGTTTGATATATTTGTGTCATTAAAGATGTGCTTCACCTGTCCTATCACCTGTCGGAATGTGCTAGTGAGCTTCTGTTGAGCAAGCGAATATAGCCGCCAATTTAACATGGCTTCAATAAGATATTCATACTGATTGAGCTTAAAGGCCATCAGGCCTAAAAGTCTAGACCTTTCGAAAAAAAGCTTTTTTTATCGGATGGCCTATCGTTCCCACTGCAACTCCTGTATAACCAGGGTTATGATGCTTACATATATGCCTCGTAACGTAACGTAAATATTCAGCCTCAAACGAACATGACCTTGGGACTAGCATAGGCAACTCATAGATTGCCTATTAGGGGGCGTTAATGAAAATTCATTGGTTCTCTCACTCTCTCACTCTTCTCACTTCTCTGTGCCAATCTCTATACTTTACGCTACGGCAACCGAGCAGTCGGTGCCGGTGACTATCAACGCCTATAGACATCCTTTGCCCTTTTCCTCCAATGGGCCACCGGAAACTTACGAACCGCCCAAAATGCGACAGCATAGCTGCTGACAGCAATCTGTCATTACCCATCTCTCCACACTGACAGCAAATCTGTTTGAAAGTTAATCATATAATTGCGTTATTAATTAATGATAAAACATGCAAAGTTTCAGACTCTTCCTATTTACATTCACAGATTTCTTATAAAATAATAGTAAACTCAATGATAATTATTATACCAACATTTATTAGTTTATTTTAGTACCAAGTATTTCCAAGTATTTTGTAAATCTTTTTTGTTTTTTCTGTTAATAAAATGATTGATTAATCTTAAATGAATAAATAATTAATTAACTAAATATACCCACTAATATTGACATTTATAAATATTACTAGGATGATCATTAGGAATACTACGCCGTAGTTTTTAATCGCGATTTTATACAGTTAATAAGTGTGCCAGTTAAAAATAGGTTGATCGAAAAAACGCAGACGTTACGTAGACAAAAGGTGTGCGAGCACGTGCGCGCGCAGATGGCAGCGCGCCGCCTGCTGGACACGCCGACACGCCGACACGCGGTCACATCGACACGCCGAAACCGACACGCGGGCAGGACGACACGCCGACGGACATCATCATCATCAGCGTTTGCTGGTTGACATGTACAAAGGGCGACATCAATAACGTCATAAGTTGGAGACCCTTTATTAGCCCACTTACCACTGCGCAGGCATTTCTAGAGTGGTTTTTTAATCGCTGGGTCAGTCTTCAGTTTATCAAATATTGTGGAATACTTTGTATGCGTAATCGAATCATTGATGTTAGTCTTAAAATTTCATGAGATCAAGGTCACAGCACAAATACAAGAATAAATAGAAAAATTGGTACATTCTAGTTCAATGTATATTTATCAAGTAAGACGTTGAAAGCTTGTAAATTGATGTGGTGTTATTTCTTTTATTAATATTTTTTATTATCCTTACTAATATTACAAATGTAAGAGCGTGGATGTTTGTTACGCTTCCACGCAAAAACTACTCGACGAATCATCATAAAAATTTTGTACACTTTTTTTTTTTTTTTTTCGGTTGGATCTATGCTAATGGTCCTAGTGACCGTTATGCGTCATCGGAAATGGGGTGATCCGGTTGGATCATCCTATGACGTTAAAAATTTGGGGGGTTGCCCCCCGCCATGTTCATGGCGTCGGGTTTGTACCTAACTTGGTAAGCTACGGTCGACTGGTTTGGAACGGGTGACGTTAGAAACCTATCGTGAGGGCCGGCCCTCCCCTCCCCCGGTAGCGGGGGAGGCGGGTCAAGCGCGGGACCCGAGCAAGCTGCCGATAGCAGAGTGCTATCGGTGATTACACGGTCTATATTGGTGTCGACTCGTAGCTGATCTGAGCCTATGCTGTCGCGGTTGATCCGGATCAACTGGTCAACGGAGTGTAGGGTTCGACGTCGCATACGACCCCGGGGCCCATGCGGTGTGAATGTGTGCCTAACACCGGCTGTGTTATGTCTGAGTGTGTGTTGTAGCTTACGTCGCGCTTCAGCGTCGCGCTTTAACAGTTCTGTGATTTTATCAACAGGATCGGTTATGACATTCTTAGGTAACCTAGACTTATTAGGTGCTAAGCTATCGGGGGTGTAGTTTGCCGCACTCACGACGAGTGGGTTCGGGTGGAGAAGTGCCTTTTCGAAGTGACGTTCTGACATCGCTTTGAAATGGCCCCTAATCGAATCTAGTCTGAGGTCGCGATGTAGGTCGATGTTTCTTACGTACCACGGGCAACCGGTTGCCACACGTAAGAATTTATTTTGGATCGTTTGGAGGCCTCTGAGTCTATACTGAGGCACATGCGCGAATGCCACACAGACGTATGACATGATGGGGCGGATACATGATTTATAGAGGGTGAGCTTGTGCCTGAGGGGCATTTTGCTCTTTTTGTTTATGAGGAAGTACAGTCTACTACTGACGAAACGGGCTTTTTTAGAAATCGCGGCGATGTGTGGTCTAAACGACATCGACCTGTCAAGGGTGACCCCCAGGTACTTGACCTGTCTAACTCTGGGAATAACGACGTTATTTAGTAAGATTGGTTTCATCGTGAACCATGTTTGTCTGCGTTTAGGTAAGCGTGTCTTTCTCTTACGAGAGAAATGAATCGACGCGCTTTTATCGGGGTTAATAGCTATTCTCCATTTTGCGAACCAGTTGCCTAGTTCGGTGACGGCACGTTGGAGAAATAGCGATGCTCTATTAGCATTAGGGTGGGTAACGTATAGAGCTGTATCGTCAGCGAAGAGAGCCAGTTTGACGTCCGGAGGTCTGGGGATATCTGATGTGTACAGATTGTATAGAGTTGGGGACAGCACGGAGCCCTGGGGGACTCCGGCCCTCAGAGGTCTCAGGGAAGAGAGGGTGCCTTCGACCCTATACCTAAATGACCGGTTTGACAGATAGTCGCGGATGATGATGACTAGCCTATCCGGTATTCCTAGCTTGTACAGTTTGTACACGAGGCCTTCGTGCCATATCCTATCGAAGGCCTTAGCTACATCGAAAAATACGGCGCACGTATCGCGGGAGTTCTTTTTATTGAAACCTCTGAGTATGTCTTCGGTCATACGGTGGACTTGCATTGGACAGCAGTGGTTTTCGCGGAAGGCGAATTGCTCGTCTATGAACAGGTTCTTTTCGCCTATAACGGCTTTGAGCCGCTTAAGCAGAACCCGTTCGTAGATTTTGCCAATCGAGCTTAGTAGACTGATGGGCCGATAGCTAGACGGTTCCGTGCCCGGTTTGCCGGGCTTAGGTATGCCGATAACCGTAGCTTCTTTCCATTGGTCTGGGAACCTACAGCCCTTTAGGAGGGCGTTGAAAATGCTAACCAGGAGGTAAACAAGAGCGGGTGGGAGTATTTTAATGACTTTGTTGGAAATCCCGTCCGGCCCGGGGGCCTTCTTGGAGTGAAGTCGTTTGATAATGTCTTGGACTTCTTCTACATCCGTCGGAGGGATAGGATCCCCCTCCGGCGGCGCAGAAGTCTTCGACTCTACTACCCTAATTACCTCCTCTACGTGGGAGCCTATGGAGGGTGAGGGGGTAGTGATGTTGGGGGTACACTGGCTCTCTAGTGTGTCGGCTAATAGTTCCGCCTTGTCGGCGTCCTCTAGTGCAGGCGCGCGATTTGGTCTTTTTAATGGCGGCATAGATGCCTCCGTTTTCTTTTTAAAAGAACGAGCGAGTGGCCAGTAGGCCACATGGGAGGGTGAGATTTCACTAAGGAGGCGATCCCACTTTTCGGCTTTGTGCTCTAAGATGCGTGTTTTAACGTCTCTTTCGAGGTTACGGAGGTCACGACGATACTCGTCCGCCGGGTAGCGAGCGTATCTGCGCCTTGCGGTGTTTTTGGCGCGTATGAGTGCTTTAATGTCATCCGGGAGCTCCCAGTGTCCATCGCTGGACGTTGAGATCTCCCTAGATGACTTTTCCATCGTCGCTACCAGATGGTCGGTAAGGTCGGAACTGGCCGCAATGGCCGCCTCGGGACTATCTATAGTGTCCGGGATGTTGTCGAGTTGACTCGAGCGAAGTGAATTTAAATTTTCGTTTAATAATTTAAAGTCGATGATCTTTTTCTTTAGATTTTTAGTATTATTCTCGGGGTTACCTAATTGAATTAATACTGGTCTGTGGTCTGAGTTAAGCTCGTGTACTGTTTGAATAGAATGCACCAGAAGGGATACATTGCGTATTATACATATGTCTAATATGGATGGCCGCACATTACTCCTATCGCTGTTTGCGAAGTCGTAGCGTGTTGGCTCATCTGGGGCGACTACTGTACAGGCTAGATCATCGACGGCGCGGCAGAGAATTATACCATTTTTATTGTTTTCTCTGCAGCCCCATGCCTGATTTTTACTGTTTAGGTCGCCGGCTATAAAGACGGCGTTGCCTAGTTCTAATAGCGATTTGAGATCGCTGAAGAGTAATGTTTTATTGCACGATTGATATACCGAGGCGATGATGATCGACTGATGGCCGGTCATGCTCACCTGGCAGACGGACGCCTCCAGTGAAGCTAGAGGCGGTGTGTCTAATGGGATGCAATGGAGTGTTCTTTTGTAATAAATTAGTGTACCTCCGAGTCGGGATCGCAACCTATCATTCCTAACGATGTTATAATTAGGGATACGCGGATTGCTATTACATGGTTTTAGAAACGTTTCCTGCACAAGGAGGACGTCAACATCGTATTTTTTTACGAAAATGCGAATTTCCTCTAAATTCGCGCTAATGCCGTTCGCGTTGAACGACACTAGTCGGAGCGAACGCGGTTTTGTCCTAGCCGTGGTAGCCATTTAAGGGCTTTGAGAGGGGGGGGACCTAATCTTGGCGACCAGGGTGGCATGTTCACTATATGCCTGGCATGTCTGCTGTAGGGTGGTGGCGGCGCGTAGTTTGCGGGCCAGGACGGCTAGCTCTTCTGGATCTATACCGCAGAGAGCCTGAGAGACAAACGCTAGGTTTATCCCGAATTCGTCGGTGGGGGAAGCGGGACAGCTGGGGGCTGCTCGTACCTTCGTACTTGCAGGGGGGGCTTGCTGCCTGCTTACTGCCGCTGGGGGGCTTGGAGGGCCCGGAGCGGGTTTTGCGGGTGCAGACGGCTGGGAAGCCGCTCTGTCATGCCACGCGTTCGTCTTAGGGGGCGGAGCGGGGACATACTTCTCCTCCCTGGGTCGGGTGGTGGATCTGGGAGCAGGACCAGGTTTTTTCCCGGCTCTCCTCCCTTTCCTTACCACCGCGGGGGCTTTCGGGCAGCCGCGGTAGTTAGCCGGGTGCCCTTGGCCTCTGCAGATGACACAGCTAGGTGGTTCCGTAGCTGTGGCCCTATCGCGGGGACAGTCGGGGGTCCCGTGGTCGCCGAGACACTTAACGCACCTGGGGTGCGCCTGGCAATTTCTTGCCGAATGACCATATAATTGGCAACGATGACATTGCCCTATGATGCCCCTTTTACGGGGGGACTCTACCTTTAGCCCGGTCATGTTACACACGGCCCGGACATTAAATATTGCTTTCGCCGCCGGCGTTAGCGGCAGGATGACAAGTACCATCTTGTACTTGAATTTGTTGCGGGGGTGGTACATCCTATGTACCTCCTCCACAGGGTATCCCTGGAGGATCAAGTCCTCCTTGATTTCGGACGGGTCCATATCCCGGGGGACACCGCCGATGACAACACGCAGTACGCGCTCATCTTCGAGCGCGTACGTGTGGTATCCTATTTTGTTGGCGCTTAAGAAAGCGGTCAACCTACGGTGGTCATTAGAGTCCGCCACTTGGACTCTTATGCCGTCTGCGCACGAACGTGCAGATTTGTATAAAATCTGCTTCGCGTAAATAGCCTTCGAGACTATAGTCCAGCTTTTTGTGTCCTGGACGACTATCGGGGGGGGCGCTTTCGTGCGCGTTTCGGTGTCCATGCCCTCGTTCGGGGTGGACGCCGATGTACCGGGCGCGGGGGACGCGACTTGGTCGCGCCTGGTGACCTGCGGCGATGATGATGATGCCGCTTTAACCTTGTTGCCCTGAGGGGGCGGGGTCCCTACCTTCGGAGCCTTAGGCGGGGGGGAAATTTTGTACACATATTCTGGGAGGTACTAGAAGTAATAAAGGATACTTTTTATTCAAAACAAATATATTTTAGCTACCGCGGGCGAAGCCGCGGGCGATAGCTAGTATTATATAAGTAGGTATATATTTCACGTAAGCCTCCAATTTCTATTTACAGGCCGGCCCGATGAACATACCATTTTTATCATCATATTCATATTTATCTGCCTACTGCTGAACATAAGCCTCCTGCAATGAACGCCAAGACGACCTTTATCTCAAAACAACCTTATCTCAAGAAATGCATAAGAAAAATAATCTTAGACATATCAAAGAGCTCTCATTTGTGATGATAATGGTTATTATCAACTATAAAATAATACCAAAATACGTGATAACAAATACTCCGAATTAAGGAATGCCCACGCATTGTGATTCGCTCACAAAAAAGCTAGCAGCTGTTGAACTGGATCGGAGACAGCTGTTTCCTCAACAGAAGCTTAGAACCAATCATTAATATGAGATGATTTCGTTAATTATTTCACAACTAGTCACCATTCTCTTATTATTATTCTTGTGAGATATTTTTTGTCACTCTGTCCGCGATTAAATTAAATTAAATTAAGGGCCTGTTTCACAATCTCCAGTTAAGTGCCCAATAGGCTATCGGCAACATATTTGACAGATAGAGTATGGAGTATCTGTCAAATATCTGTCAAATATGTTGGCGATAGCCTATTCGGAACTTATCTGGAGAGTGTGAAACAGGCCCTAAATAGCCGAAATATTGAGATCTCAACAAAACAATAAGTATCGTCTGCCATATCATTATCAGACTTTATACGTCCAGAAATACTTAAAATATAAAGATCTACATTATCTACATATTACTCTCCTCGCGTGATTTCGAGGAGGAGACCCGGACACGGGTACACCTCCAGCAGTACAGTACAGTAGGGATATATATTAGTTGCTACTTTACTTTTACATCATCATCAGCCTTTATCCGTCCACAGCTTTTACATATTTAAATATAAATAACTGATTATATCTACTATACATACATATCTTTCTAACAGTATTTTTTTTAATCCAAAGAAAAACAAGAGTTTTGTTTGTTCTTTACCAGTAGTTTGGTCCCATTCGCAAGACGGTACTGTTTATCAATTGATAGATGGCGCTTTTATCAGTGGAGGAAGTCTGTCCAAATTTGAAAATTTACTGATTGATTGCAGAACAATCAATATCAACCTATCCAGGTGGATATTGGTTTGCTGGTTGATGATTCAATGCGTTTTTTTAATGTCAAGGAAGCCACGGGGTCGTTTGGTGACTACCGACGACCACAATCAAAGGTTGGTCCCTGCTATAAATGGGCCACTAAAAACTCACAAACCGCAAGAAACGCGTCAGCGTATAGCTTACTTTGCACCTGTGTTAAGCTTTTTGTAGCCAAGCTGCAAGGCAGCATACTAAACATAAGGACATAAGAAGGTAATAGAGCGATGGAACTAGCTTCCCAACAAGCACAACAACAACTAACTTCCCAGGAAGAAGGAAAGGCTTGTAACAATGACTTTGTTAATGGTCTGAGTAATCAGCATTGGTCCACCGTAGTAAAGCTGTTGGTAAGTGATTTTATGCTCTACCTTTTTTTGTAATAACGTATTGAACGAATTGCGCATGTAACAATGTTGTGGTTTCTGAACCATATGGGGGATTCGCATGTGGGATCCGAACTGAAACACTTGTAAGCGCCTTTAGCAGCTTTTTCCGAGTTTCAGCGAGACCGGCAACAGGATAGCCTCAGCGACCTTATGAATATTTATCCTGGTCTTCCCTTATAATTTGGTAGGGCTCATTCGGCTGAATAAATGTCAATGTCTAATATGATACTTTCCATACTTTCTCTGTTGGATTTTTATTTGATAAACCTATATTTAATGATTATGATAAAAGAAATAAGCAGATATCCACTCACTTGACCCTACAAAGTGAATTCCTGCTACCGGTATTGCTTTCTATAAATGATACTTTTGCACTCAATGTCAGAACTCTTGTCGGGGAAGACTTTAAAATACCTATAAAGTCTTAGCGATTTGCCTATCCCGAACATTGTAAACCATACTATTATTATAGATGCGAACGTAAACATCTCAGAACAGTTACCTTTCTACACATAAATTGTTGATTGGATTTCGGTAAAGTTTGATAAATATACGTTTTATCGTAAGGAAGAACATATAATATAAAAATAATGACTAGCATCTATGTCCTAAGATTGGCAATACATGAATAGGTTGCCATTTTCAAATGTATCCTGGTTACTTTAGGTAAGGTAAGTAAGATGAAGGAACATTTGCTGAAGATGAAGTAGCATCCATGTAGGGCTCACGTTTTGAGTGTACTATCCAAACTAAAAGAACAGTTAGCGTCTCCAGCCACTTTTTGAGGAACATGGATATTTTGCTTGAACAAACTCTTTTGGTTAGATGTTCAAGTGTTCTTGCCACTCGCTGTGACATACGTCTGCCAATTGTCCTGACCAACTAGCCTAAAACAAAACAGTAAATCGAAGTCCTAACAACCAGAGTAAAGAGGAGCCCAATAAAGGCTTTTATTGAAAATTGCCCCAATACTACTTTTGTGACATATCGAAAAATATGTTAAAAAAATTGCTGCGACCTAAAACTCTGAAATATTACATTCGCCATTTCGAGCTGCACAGATAGCTATTAATAAACTATATGCACTTCATACCACGTGACCCGCCATTTTACGTGTTTCGCTGACCTATTTCAATTTGATTAATTCGTTGATAGGCAGTTATGAAGCTGCCCATGGCTTATGTACTACTAGTAATGCATGCAACTTCGTCCACGTAGATTTACCGTGTGTACCAAACTGATTATGAATATAGTTTACACTCACAGACGAAGTAACTTGTAGGTCCGAAAGTGACATTTGACAGCGATCCTTGTGCAAAGTGTGCTACGCGTACGATGCTGTGATGTAATTTGTTTTTGCTTTATCGAAACGGGGCAAACAGACAGTCGGTATATGTATGTTTGGGTTTATAATCATATGCACATTTTTTTTATAAAATAGTGCAGAGATGGCCTAAGCTATAATTTTGGACCAGAAATTATATTTTGAATATTGATTTGACGAAGCACAAAGTTCATTGCACTGTCTGCAATAAAAATTTTAGATTACTATTACATACTTCATAGATCCGTTCATAACTAGAGTAGGAGAAGATACTTAAAGAATCGTTTTATCATCTTCCTAGCATTGGGGTCGGCTTCCAGTCTAACCGGATTCAGCTGAATACCAGTATTTTACATGGAGCGACTGCTGTCGGACCTCCACAACCCAGTAACTGGGTGATACGATACCCCGCGGTAAGACTGGTTGTCAGATTATCGGGCCTCTGACGACCCGTAACGACTGTCAAAGATCCTCGAATGACACCAACGGCTTAACGTGTTTTCCGAGGCACGGAGGAGTCTCGGTATGTAAAGATGGTCACCCATCCACGGACCAACCTCGGCAAGCGTTGCTTAACCTGGAGGATCGATCCGCGCGGCTGCTACCACTGCGCCACGAGCTCCTTCCTCTCTTAAAGAATCGTTTAACTTCTGAAATTACGTCAACAGATTTACCAAAAAAAAAAAACAATAGAGCCCACAATCCAGTGCACTTAGAATTTCTTATTGTTGAATATCGTTCTTTTCAACTGAAGTTACAGACTACAGACTATATACCATTTATCGAAGACCTTATTTACCAATTACAGCATATCCTAATTACAGTAATGGCGTTAGCATGGGGGTGGTGGGCGGCCTCGTGCCGTGCACACCGAATATGCGATGGCCAATAAACACTAGGCCGAGTGCATATGCGATGGAAATATGGAAATTTGAAATATACTGCAGCATGCATACGACGTTCCACTTATTAGTGTTACTAGCTTTAAATATACTTTTGGCATGGAAGGGTAAAAAAAGTACTCTTACTAAAAATTAGAGGACATAAGAGCTAGCACTATTTGAATTACTTTACTGTAAATTTGTATGTTAAAGGACATAAATATTAGTTCCATATTTTGAAGTGCATTAAATATTATGCATTAAAAGGCACAAAATAGGTAAGTTATATCTTACCGAGAAATTGGTATAACTGAGTTTAATTCGAATAATAAGGAGTTGAAAAAGATAAAATGGTTTTCATCTTTAGTAAGTAGACAAGATGGAGAGAAGAGAGAATGAGTGGTTAGGTTGGTCAGTTGGGGATGGTCAATGTGCACCATTCCTTACCGATACAAGTGTACACGTATTTGATCGAGTATTAATTAGCTAAAAGCTTTACAACATTAAAATTTCAATCCTCTTATCATGGCCCACAAACAATAAGCCGTAAATGTTAGCTCCTATTGCCTTATTAGCCTAAAAACCTCTTCGACATATCAACCTTCGATAATCTTTATTTATGAATGCTATTTTTTATTAACGGAAAGATGAGTCACCTTTTGGTAAGTGATTAGCCAGCGTCGTCCATTAGCATTAAGAAGTTCATCTGGAATTATTTCAGAACCATTACAGTATAGAAACCAAGTCCACGCGATCATTTGAAGCACCTGGAGCTACTAATGGCTCCAAACGCCGGAACGCCTCATAGCACTCAACGTCAAAGCACGCCGAATGTGTCTTGTTAAAAAATATATTATGACAATTTGCGTAGACAAATTGTGTCACAACATATCTAAAAACAATTGAAATGTTGAAACATCACTTTTCAAACGAAAGCTTTCAATATTTCAAAGTATTTTGTAATAATAAAAAACGTTTTGTTTCAATGCTCAGTGATGACCGATTGTGAAAATATTTTCATCGACTATTGTGTCCACAGACTAATAATTTTATAACAGTTACACAAACTACAAGTTGATAGTAAGACAAAAGTAAATACAATAAGGGCCTGTTTCACAATCTCCCGTTAAGTTCCCTATAGGCTATAGGGAACATATTTGACAGATGTTTGACAGATACTCCATACTCTATCTGTCAAATATGTTCCCTATAGCCTATAGGGAACTTAACGGGAGATTGTGAAACAGGCCCTAATAATAATATATTACTAAGCTGTGTTCCATTTGAATAAAAAATATATATTCTATTATTGTGTTTATTCGCTTCGATAAAATCCGTAAAAGTCGTTTCATTATAATGAGTGAAATTCGCGTAAACATAAGAAAACAATATGTACAAAATATATTTTACTGGAATTTTTCGTTTGATGCGTAATAGGAAAGGTCTAGAATGTTCTAGAAAATTCCAGAAGCCGTTCCCAAGACATGAATGTTAAATTATAGTAAGATGTCGTGATTGTAATTAAGCGGAGACGGAGGGTGCCGAGAGTTGAGATCTCATTTCCATGCAAATGAGGGTGTGTGCTATCCAGCCTCCTGTATTGACTACTGCACAACCTTCATAATTTCATTGGTATTTGAGTATTAAACACTATTAAATATACTATATTAGGTTTACTTCTAGTTAAGGCAAAATATAAATCTGCAGATGTATATAAGTAATTTTATTCCTAAACTATTTTTACCGAGTCTCGAAGTAAAAGAAGCGTCGATATGGCGTTAAATTCAAATTATTTATTTCAGACACGAGGTCCATATTGTGTTAGTATAATAATTATGTTTCTTATTAGCTAGTCATCATCATCATCCTAGCCTTTTCCCAACTATATATTGGGGTCGGCTTCCAGTCTAACCGGATTCAGCTGAATACCAGTATTTTAAATGGAGCAACTGCTGTTGGACCTCCACAACCCAGTAACTGGATGATACGGTACCCCGCGGTTAGACTGGTTGTCAGATTCTCGGGCTTCTGACGACCCGTAACGACTGTCAAAGATCCACGATTGACAGCCGGGGCCAACGGCTTAACGTGCTTTCCGAGGCAAGGAGGAGTCTCGGTCACCCATCCACGGACCAACCTCGGCAAGCGTTGCTTAACCTGGTGGATCGAACCGCGCGGTTGTTACGACTGCGCCACGAGCTCCTCTTATAGCTAGTATATTTTATTAATTAATTACAAGATCACTGTAGTTCTATGATCAATACCATAGAACTACAATGATCTGACGAAAGGTGCAGGTGGGACATGCAACCCGTTATGTGGTAGTGGAGTATGTATGGACAATCCAGTCTACTGCTAATCATCATCAATACAAGCTTAAGTTAAGCATAGTGACTTTCCATGGACACATCGTTAATTAATCGTCATCATCAGATGCAACTTATTTCATGAATCATGAAATTCAATAAGTGTATGTATTTATGTATATGCGAAATATGTAGCATGGATACATTTTTATACACTAGATTTCCATCTGAAGGGATGTTCTTGCACTCGTACCATTGAACAGCAGTACCAGCGAAATTTGAATACATGACCGCACGTAGCGTCTTCCCATTTCACTTGGCCTGCCATTTACATTATTAATCTAGATATAATACAATTCTATTTTATTATATAAGTCCATCTGTAATCGTCTAGCCATAATGCGTATCCCAAGAGGTATTCCTTTTGACAGTTAGGTAGGTATGTTAGCTAATACGCTATGAATACAGAATGAAACTAGACCTAAGTTGAGGCGAGTACTTAATGTTTCAAAGTAATCGTTAATATTAAATGGCATTTGTAATTTCTTAATCATAATCAGCTGAAGCAAATGCTTGATTACATAGGTAGAGTTCATACTCTACCTTACACAGGTAGAGTATGAACTCTACCTGTCAAGCATACACTTTAATTATCTCTAGCATACTCTTTTCTATACTTTTACTGTCATGAGTAAAGTTAACCCATATATTATGTCACGCTGCTGGGCACGGGTTGCCTCCTTGAAATCAGACGAGGTTTTTGGGCAATAATTCACTGATGTGCTGGCCCAATGCTTGTTGGTGAACTTCACATACCTTCAAAGACTTTTAATCTCATCAGGCATGCAGGTTTCCTTACGATGTTTTCCTTCACCGGTGAATGAGCGATTGTCTCGTATTTAGGGTGTACTTTGAAAGGCAACACACAACTTCCAAGGGGTGAGGATCGAGCCCGGACCCTCCGGTTCAAGAGGTGGAGTCCACACGCACTGGACCATCGTCGACATCGAATCAAGATCTATATCTAGGCAACCTTAGTTTTAAGTTTTGATTGTGTAAGTTTTGTATTTATTCTGTACCAGGGCAGCATGTTCGCGTATGCGACAAAGTCCTTATTGTTCTTTAGAATTTTAAAAAAATCAAGGCAACCTATCGCAAGTATCTCTGTACTAAACAGTTTTACACACATTACCCTTTTCTATATTTCTTTCAGCTAATTTGATGTAGAGGAGGTAGGAGTATAGGGTCACTGGTATATATAAATAAATAGCAGTACATATTCTTCTTTGTCGGTATCGCTCAAGCCTCAGCTAGCCAAGAATGGATATTCTTATATACATTATACATTCTTACACATGATTAGAGTGAAGATGTTGATTAATGTTTCCTTCACGAGATTTAGACCCGTATAAAAAAATACCACTTCACCACCATAGACGTATATTGACCGAGTTTATTCGGCGTCTTCTTCTTGTTATTTATTCAAATGATTTACATAGTATTCTGTCGCTTCGGAAACCTACAGATCCTGTGCATGTGCAGCGCGGTATTGTTATGTTAAGGTTTACCCGCAGAGAAACGACGTCATCTTATAGTGAAGTTACTAGAACCTTCGGCCACATTACGAACAGTGTATATATCTTGTAATATCTTATTGTTTGGATCTATTCATAAATAATATATGATGTAAATTCAACATTCCAGATTGTAATATTCCATATGTGAACGCCTTTCATGTAGGCATGTCGCTAATCAATGACTACCTGGTAAACTGACAGATATGCACGTTGAAGGAGGAGTGGTCTCTGTCAGTAAGGGATGGTCGGTGGGCCATTAAGGTTCAAGAGTGGAGGTCGCGTTTATGTTGAAGAAGGTCGGCCATTAACAAGATCGGAAGACGATCTCCGTGTTATGTTCAGCACTTTACAGGTAGAGGCTGTTGACAATGATGATGATGAAATGATCACTCGCGAAAAACGCGTTGGGAATGACAATTTTTTAATGAGTTAAATTCGTAACAAATAATGAACATGCAATGTTTGTGCTTTGTTATCATCCATATTTTATCACCATCGTTGCTTTTCCTCAGCATGCATAGAATCCGTGATCTTTAGTATTTTATACACTCTGGACCATCTAGGCAACATTGTTAAGGACTTTCATTGGATAGAAACTGGTATAAAATAGTAAATCTAGACTCCCGAGTAAAACGCCCAATCAGAAACAAATACAAGTTAGAACCAATTAAAAAGGTATTTGAAGTAATGTTAGTACAATTGTAGATACCTACGGGTATACGAGAGGAACCGGTCGGCCACGTCCTAGCACGTTTCGAGAGCAACGCGCCAGCTTCCTTTTGGTATTCATATTATATGTATACGCGCTCTGTCTGATATTCTGTAAATAAAAGTATTCTAGAATACAGGGCCGGCGATACCGAAACATGAGCTTTGAGGAAAAATGCTTTAGTTTTATGTTTATTAGTTTAGTTAAATGTTTTAGACAAGTCTCCGAAAATATGGCTTCAATTCATAGCATAATAAATGCTATGAATCGAAGGAATAAAATATATAATCGATGATTTATACAACATACTGTTTTGTCTTGTTTTTTAGAGGAAAAAAGGGAATTTTCTCTCATTGCTTTTTAATATGTAAATTTCGTCAAATAATATTTCAGCTTTCATGATTTTTTTGACATTAAAGTATGTAAAATAATCGATAATAATGCTTTGCAACACAAACTTATATACTAATATAGAACTTATAATATGAAGCTTTTTTGCTGAAAAATGTTTGCTAACGTGAGTGTGGCTTTTTATGGGTTCAGTTCATAGGAAGCCAGGATATACCTACATAATATCGTCATAGCGTATGTCTTGTATACACAGGTAAAATAAAGCTTTTTAGTGGGATGTTCATAGGCGTTTAAACCATGGAATAAGTTTCAATATTATTAGCTAAAATTCATTATAATCCTCATTAGTATAAACCCTGAGCTGTGTTCTCTGAATATATTATTTCAATTATACATACGTGGATTCAACTACTTATCTCATCACCACATAAGTATATCAGAATTAAGATAATCGGAGTTATACGTCTGTGGGTGCGTATTTTACTTTAAAGGTCTTCCGGCAAAAATTGGCAACAGAAACCGCACAAAGCTACTAGTATTAAAAAGAGACATAATAGCCAATCTCGAGGTAGCATTTTTTAAACTTATACATCACAATCATAACAAGATTGTCGACCCTTCGTGACCGCGGCATACCAATTATATATTAGGATACGAAGCTTCTCCGTATAAATTGCAAAATTATTAAGTTTGCACATTTTCATAAAGTCGCCGCTGAAGTAATCGTTTTACTTGGTCCAGATGATTTTAGATATGCCGGCACAACGGCCAACCAAGAGGGATAGAGTATTTTAAATGCAACTGGTTTGAAAAAGACAACATTTTCCATTGCCATGTCTGAAACATCCTAAGACTATGCTCCGTACATTTCAATTTCGACCTTGCAATTCAGAGATTTGAGTTCAAATCTATATTTTGCTATTCAGAGTTATTGTCTTCTCTGTCTAAAAAGTATCACAGTACACATTTTTATCCCTTAAAAGAGTAAGTGAGAAGGCATTGCCTGGCTAAAAGGATGACAAGGACAGAGATACGCGGCATTTATATTCTGGGTACGTGTAAGTTTCAGCGAACGGTCGCCGTGAAACTCGTAAATGGGAAAAAAGCAACAACGAACTCAGCCTCTAGTGAAGTGAAAATATCTACAAACAGAGATTTACTCGACTGATCATTGTTGGAATTGAATAAAACTATACGTGGAATACTGAAAACTTTGGAATTACATAGCTATCGAAAATAGAGATTTATGTTACTTGGATAGGTATTTAATGGTAAGGATCCACGTCACTCATTAACGTAAGCAATTTTACTCGAGACTAGTTTGAGACACAACATGTTACGCGGTAATTCTTAGTGTCACTTCTTCAGTTATTACATCTCCTTTATCTCAGTCTGAAATCCAGTAAAGCTTGGTTTACTGGATGCCTCGGCATGCCTTCTAAAATCTAAATCTACATTTTACCTAGAGTATGTACCTCACAATATAGACGTTTATGATTTATAATATCTTGATATGCTATTTTTATTATAATTCAAAACAGTGATTCTCAACCTTTTGTTTCGGTGAAATTAAAAGAAAAGCATCAAAATAATGTTCAGCATTAATCTTAATATTAAACGTTAGTAATTATAACAGATTGTATGTTGCATTAGTTAACATTATATCAATATTATATCAAATAAGACTATAGCTTACATCTATGTCATTCCTCCAATGGTGAAGCCGTCTGATGAATCATTAAGGTCAATAGGGCAATTTATATAGCTCCAACCGAAAAAAAAACTTATTTATTATCAAACCGGTGAATTTTGCGGGCCTTTCTTTAGCTCTTGCAGACCACTGGTTAGGATACCTTGAAAAAGACACTAAAATAATTCAACGAATCTAGTTAAGACTAAACTAAACGTAAACTGCAATACTTCATCATCATCATCATCAGCCTTTATCCGTTCAATGCTGAACATAGGCCTCCCTCAATGAACGCCAATATAATACTTAAATAATTATATATTTTTGTGTTAAAACGTTACCTAAAATATAGGAAGATAATAAAATATATCGAACAATTAGAGTCCCATCTCTAGCCACTCGTCATCAGAGCAGGCTGATATTTCCACGTAGATTTCACTCCGTAAAACCTTTGCCGTTTATTTTTATATACATTTTCGGTTAGCACATCCCTTTTTATTCACGATCACTTCATATTGCGTCAACTTTCTCATACTTTCGTCTCGTGGAATCAAAATGCATATGAATACGCCGCGAATGCACTCTTGGAATTAAATTCACGGCTTGTAACTTGGTAAATAATTTTAATTTCGCTAATATTATGGAGGCTTTGAAACGATCTAGGCTTTTAAATACAGCCTTACAGTCGAACTTAAGCAGACATATTTAAGTATCTTAACGTTCGTTGAAAGAAGCCTATTTGATTGCTATTAAGGTTTAAGAGTGGAGGCCGCGTTTAGGTAGACGAAGTGTTGGTCGGCCATTAACCAGGTGGGAAGACGATCTCCGTGCAGTGGCAGGTCCGCGTTGGATGCGAGTGGTAAGGGATCGGTCGTCTTGGCGTTTATTGAGGGTTTGTTCAGCAGTGGACGGATAAAGGCTGATGATAATGAATGATGATAAAGAACTACTAGTGCGCTATACATGTCTACATGGTGACAACTTTCTTATTTTTGCCATGATAGAGAAATTACTGGCAACAATATCCATACGAATGAATAAGATTTGACTCCTAGGAGTGGTACGTAGGTACGTACAATAGTAAAGAACGGAGAAATGTCTCTGCTCTAGTGTAGTGGTGTCTGTGGATGTCGCTTTTACTTACCATCAGGTGAACTGACTATACGCTTGCCACCTTATATATATGGAAAAAAACGTGTGTCTCAGCTCCGACGCACGACAGGAGTTTACGCCTTACGAAATAATTGAATTAGAGAAAATTAACTTTTTCTTAATACACTTTGTAACTGGCCTGCTGCCTTCCTCAGATGTGGTAGCCGTTTCTCAGCTTCCCTTTTTCGTTTAACGCTTCGTAGTTCGTGTGACATCTTCGTGTAACATCGTGTGACATCTTACTTTGATTTTACTCTTTTTTTCTCTCACAGATTTACCACTTCTAAGCAATAGTCTATTTGCGCTACTAATTTCGCGCTGAGATTTAAAACGCCAAGTTCAGTGACCAAAGTCGTCGTACGTCACAATAAGTCACAGAACAAACGAGACAAGCTTTCAAAGAAACAAACTTGTGGTTTTAAACTATTCAATAATTGCTGAGAGTTATTAGGGACGTAATTTTTTGTGAGTACCAGGGGATCATAACTTAGAAGATACGAGAAGGATTTTTTTGACAAATTGGCGATGGTGCCTTTTTATGAATTGGATAGACAAAGCTCAAACATCTATTAATTTGCATAGATGTTAGGGCTGTTTTTGAAATAAATAAAATAGTATCATTTTGATTCGGTTTATTGCTTTGTTTAATATGACTAAATATTTTATTGTTAATACGATCGATTTGTTTTTTTACAGTAATTAATAATATTTTATTATTATGACCAAGATTTTTAACATATTATTATTATTTAAATAAACTATTTATATATTTTTGCATATATAAATAAAGTGTTCGAACTCTTACAGGGGCCGGTCTGTAATGGATGCGAGTCGCTAGGGATCGCCCATCTTGGCGTTCATTAAAGAAGTCCTACAGATAGAGGCTGATGACGATGATGAAATAAAGTGTTTCCGAACTAATTGGAAAGAACAAAGTACATATTTTACGCTCCATTGTTTTCATTACGGAAAAAAGCAATATGACCTAACATGTTCCACTTACAAATACTTTGCTGGATTAAACTGGGCGCGTTTAAATAAATGATTACTGCACGTTTGCGCAGAATAGGCTATAGATTTGTTATCTCAGTTATTTCTCAAACGAGCCAACAACCTATTTCCTAATGTGTACTAAATTTAATCAATGGTTAGGCAATAAAATTCCCTAACTTCATATACAATTGTTGCTTTACGCTCGAGCTAGCAAAAATTTTGACGGTAGCTTGAAATTTCCATGTTATTTTACTACGATTATTAAATGCAAAGACAATTCGATGAAGACTAATTATTATTATTATTCTTCTTCGTAGTTTATGAGAGCTCTTTGATCGAACGTATATGCTTTTCAGGATTGAAGACAATAATCTCCTGAAACGAAATGAGTTATAGTATTACATTTTTTGAAGAGAGCTTAAATATACCCATCTCACCGGTTATAATGGCCAGTACACTGTACAGACCAGTACAGTAAAAAAACGTATTAACTCATATATGTCCCACTGCTGGGCACCGGGTCTCCTCCTCGAAATGAGGCGAGGAGGGTTATTGGGTCGATGATTGTGTAATCAGTCGAAATATGATTAAATCTATTGCTAAATTAGCCAGACTGCTAAAAGGGAAGGATTAAGGCATTGCGAAAAATATAGATAAAAATCTAACGTATGATGACAAACAAGAGACTCGCCATTTGTTACCCAAGCGTGTTTACATAACGTGATGCACTGATTTCGTCAACGCCACTCGGTAAACAATTATTGCGTAAAGAGAAAGTTCGAGAATAACTCAATAGTCGGTCTTAGGTAAGACAATTTGTCTGATTTTACAAAACCTTATTCCTCTGATTAGAAGTTTCTAGATGTCTTCGTTTCGTTAAAAAATGATCACAGAGTAAAAACGTGGATGTATTAATACATGCAACCAGAAATGGAAAATTTCTTTTCCAAATAAGTTTTCACCACAATTCTTACAGAGAATGTACTTGTTACTTAATACTTTTAATACTTATAATAACTTTTTTACCAATATATACTACGGTTTGAATATGTCAAACCGTAGTATATATTGGTAAAAAAGTTGCGCCTGCGTGTCTGTTAATAATCTTTAATAGCTGTGAAGTTCGCCAACATTGGACTAGCAATTTAGCATTTGTTTAAAAAACAAGTATCAATAATTTAGTTTGGTTAGGAAAAACTGATAAAGTTGATAATTTGTAATAGTATCCATTCTACTCTATATTCTGACAATCTAACTCCCACGTAAGAGGCAGGAGGAGGACTTTTTGATTTTACCATGATGAACGTCTTCATTTCAACCAGTCGTACGTCGCTTGCTCCCTACTGCCCCGTTGAGCAGACGCGGGTTGTTGACACTTGTATGGTCAGATGGTACAATAGATGTATACTGCGTGCGAGGGCGGCCGGCCGTTTATCGACGCAGCCTCGGTATGTGCGCCGATTAACTAATATACATATAAAGCTGATAATACACTTCTTACCAAAAATATTTTACATTATAAAATTTTGAAGAAAAATTGACTATGATTAAATTAACTCATTCACATGCCATAAATAAAATAACTGTTTTTATTTTTTACTCTCTCCGAAAAAAAAATATTTTTTTAGATTCTTTACGGACGTTGTGCTCGCCGCACGGCTACTCTATCAGTGCTAAGCGTCAGATATTATTACCGTTGCACTAAACGCGCGGCGCGCTTAATTCAAAACGTGAGCGACATCTATAGCGCTTAGGTCCAATGTTTTAAACCTTATATATAGTGTTATAAAAGCTTTGCTTTTTTACAATCATCCTAACATGGCGCTGTTTCTTATTTTTTTTTTAATATAAATTTTCTTGTAGCTAAAGTACTTTGTACGAATTTTTTAGTGGTTTGTGAATGAATTTCTAACGAGTAATAATTAAAAATATACATTGTTACAGATACACATTGCATTTCTGTGATTAATGCTTAGCAAATTAATAATAATCTTACTATATTTTATTACTAACAATATAACTTTGTGAATCAAATCAATTTAGTAGGTACTCATGTGAATAACTTAAAGAAGTGTCTAATTAAGTTTTTTTTTTCTAAATTACTTCAATATTCACTAACCTTATTTATCTCAGCCCTTTTTTGACATTTCATTCTAATTTAACATTAAAGCTAATGTTTAAATTATTGGTATTATTATTATTAAAGCCACTAATATTTAAATTCCCCCAACGTTCTCAGCTCTATATAAATCCGTGGGATGTGTGTACAGATCTCGGTGTGATAGCGGGCGAGATGTCGAATGCACTGTCGCAGCCTTTCTAACCCGCCCCCCTCCCCCCTCCGCTACCGTCGCTTGTGTCATTGAACGTCTTGAACCAGCTCATCGCAATCTCAAGATAAAAATAACTTAACAATACGAAATTTAATTTAAATAATCATTATACCTTGTTAAAAGTATTGTGGTGGTAGATACCACGTGGTAACACTCCGTTTATAGAGTATCTACTTGTTAGGTAAGATTCATCATCATCATCGGCCTTTATCCGTCCACTACTTAGCATAGGCCTCCCTCAATAAACGTCAAGACGACCGGTCCCTTACCACTCGCATCCAACACGGACCCGCAACTCCACGGAGATCTTCTTCCCTCTCTGCTAATGCCCCACCAATACTTCTACCTAAACACCTTATTGGCCCAAATGAAGAATAAATAAATATAATATTTACCAGCACGGTCAGTCTATAGAATGTAAATTTAGCTAAGGTTACAGGCGCATCTGTACATGTAAATAGTGTTTATGTTGATAACATATACTTTTATTATTATTAATATTATACATAGTAATATAATAACAATAATAATAATTTACAGACACAGTAGTATATATTATATGGTCTATATTATATTAATAGACTACAATTTACTATGTACTATTGGTATAATAATTTAAAATCGGCTAATCCACTTAGAGTTACAAACATTACTTCTTTGTAATATAATAATAGATAGTACAGCTCACTGTGGAGTGCTAGTCAAACCTTTTTTGTACATAATTAGTAGTGTGTCTGTGCGTCCCGAAACCCGAGATAATGTCCGGTCACCGTGAGTCACAGTCACGTGGGCAACCCGACCCGCGGGTCAATGCTCTAGCCGTGGACAACTCACTCCCATCTCATTGTTAATAGATTACTTAATCATCAGCTCATCTTATCACTCCCCTAAATAATTTGGCTAGTTTGCACACATTAATTTCTTCTCTAAAAATATGTTTTGCATAAATATATTGTTTATTTTATTCATATTATTATCAAATTGGCAAGGCTTCGGCCGTCTTGGTGTTCATTCAGGGAGGTCAATGCTCAACAGTAGACGGACATAGGTAGATGATGATTAGCAAGCGAGGATAGAATCGTTCAATACTCAATACTCTTGCGTAATAAGCATTGTAGGATTTTTGGAAAGAAGGCCAGTACAGACGCAGAAATAAACACTATGTTTCAGGAAGGGTAACACCTGAATGAGGTGCCTGGGCTAGTCCTAGATGAAGACCTACCATCAGGTGCCTGGTCCACCCGCCTTTTAGGACCTAAAAAAATTAAGATGTTATGCTCGTTAAAATTTCTCAAAATAATCTTCTTATTCATAGTGAATAAGAAGATCGAAGAACATGACATTTATTTGAATGTACGCCAAATAAATAAAACTTAATAAATAAAAAGTAACTATAATATATCAGTGGCATTATCCTAACATGATTTGTCATAAAAACTTATAAATAAAAGATATATCATTTAAATGCTATGATTTCAAAAGATCTGTACAGACTACAATTCTGCCGTGGTATGACTTAAATGCCGTTATCTACCAAATCATAGTTTTGAGAAAACGCGAAAAAACTATGATTTGTAATAGTACACAACGGATGCTGTTAACGGCAATATTTTAATTTTTATTTTTAAAACTAATGAAGATATCAAAAAACTGAAAATACAGATCGATAGAGAATTTTTTTCTCTATTCCTTAGTGTCAAAAAACGAAAAGTTTTAGTTTAGTTTTTAGTTTTAGTCATACCACGGCAGAATTATAGAGACACTAACATTCAGCATTATACCGGTAGTCGAAATCATACTAAATTAAGCACTGCACTATTAGTTATCAAATTTGCATTATTAATGCTAACATTGTCGCAATCACTTGTTTTATCGATAGATTAATTTATCGATAACGTTTATCGATTTGCTAGTGAAGTTGTTCGCAAGAATTTGGACAGGCTCCTTTGTGATTGAATTTTATGGGCTTAGATATTGGTCACGTTAAATTAGACTTAGCTTTATGGACTAGTCTAAGACCCATATTCTCAAACAATACTATGAGGTGTCACAGATATTTGGAATAAGTTCTTAATATTTCTATGGGTGTCACAGTACTTCAGAACGCATAGGCTCATTCAAACCAATTTATAGACACGAAATCCGCCACTGTGCGTCTGTCAAACCCAAATAAAACGCGACTATTGACATCAGGCGCGCAGATAGAAGCATTTTTTGCCCAATATTGTTTCATTACTTAGCCAAGTAGGTACGCTGAATACGGGTGTTAATACTGTATGGAATATTTGAGATATTGCTTACGGGACCTTCTTAAATTAGTTGTACCTACACTTATATCCTACCGGATGTGCTGTGCCGTATTGCACGGTACCACCATCATGCTCGATTCCCCCGTGCAATAGCTTTGCTGTGTTGCGGAAAGAAAGGCAAGACAGGGAGAGTAATTACTAGCACAGAGGCCTCTTTGACTTTTTTTCTTGATGACGCAGCGGAAATCCATTTTGGACCATACCTGGTATAAATAAGTTGCCTATGCTAGTTCAAGGTACATAAGTTTATGTTCATGGTCGACGTTGACCACTTACCAACAGATGGCATGTCTGCCAGTTTGCCTATTCGGCTAGCAAAAAAATATTCGCACTTAAAATTATTGAAGTGAAACTTTTGAAGTGAAACTTCTTTACAATCGTTGTGGTTTGAAACCGGGTGCAACGGAAAAACGACAGGTAAGAGACACAAATACAAAAGAGCGAATGAGCAAATGTCGGTGTGTATATTGCACACCATTAATAATTGCTTGTATTTGAGCATTTAACATGTGTTTCACTTCTATCGTGTGTGAATCGCAATCACATCTTTTTTTACAGCCTAGATCCTATAAAAGTAAAGTAAAGTATCAACCCTTATATGTCCCACTGCTGGGCACGGGTCTCCTTCCTCGAAATCAGGCGAGGAGGGTAATGGGCCAATAGTCCACCGCGCTGGCCCAGTGCGGGTTGGTAAACTTCACATACCTTCAAAGACTTTCAATCTCATCAGGCATGCAGGTTTCCTCACTATTTTTTTTCTTCACCGGTGAGCGAACGATGGTCTCGTGTGCACTTAGAAATTTAGAAAAATAGACGGGTCAGGATCGAACCCGGAACCCCTCGCATAAGTGGCCGAGTCCGTCCACCACTGGACCACCGTCGCTCCAGATCCTATACTATATTCTATTCATCATCATTTTTTATTACTATAGGTGAGAGATTGCAACGTTATTCTCGCGACAATAAGATAATTCATGAATTTCAGAAGAAATTTCAGTGTGGAACTTATTCCACAACAGTACAAAGGTACAGTAAGCTGTACCTTTGTACTGTTTTTTTTTAGTTTAATAGTTTTGTGTTTAAGTTTCCTGTGTACATAACTAATAAAATAAATAAATAAAATGTTTGACGGTAAAGCTACAGTACAGTCAAGAAGCTACTGCGTTTGATGACTTGGAAGTCAAGCTTAAGAAACATTGTATAATCACATTCTCATGAAACAGCTTTTACGGATTTTATCGCGGTTTATTAAGTTGCGGCAGGTAGCCGGTCGTTTCGGATACTTTACAGCAACCATGGTCACGGAAAAACTGATGACATGGTTGCTGTAAGGTGTCCGAAACATCAGGCATATAAAAAGCTTAACAAGCCGCGATAAAATCCGTAAAAGTTACTTCATTATATCGAGTGAAATTCGCGTTAATATTTAAAAAAATACAGTCAGAATTCAAATCACAAAAGTAAAAAAAAAATGTATGACTAAATTTTGAATTGAAATGAACGTAGCATTTTAATTATTTGTAGCGCGTAATATATTGTGTATATTTATATTATCCTAGTAAACAGTTAAGTAAAAGACTGTAAGGTTGATGCAATAAGTTTTAGCCTTGATACTAACCGTATTTAGCCTTACGAACAGCATTAGCCTCTGTTCGTAGCCGAGATGCAACGACAACTTGGGAGTTTATCTCTCGCGTGGGCGTTATGTCGTTGGCTCGTGCCCCTCATCTCAGATCTATTCGAATGCATAACAAGAATATCTTCGTTTCCTGCTTGCAGGACGGAGAGTCTACATTTTATTATTGTCTTTGTCTCCTTTTTCCCAAAGAAATAATATTAAATATGAAATATATTATATGCTTTTATAATGATTCTAGACAAGCTAGGCAACTTTGCAAATCCTTTCAACCATTCATTTATTTAAAAACATTTGCGCTCGAAGTCAAAGAAATAAATAAACTAATATTGATATAAAAAACTAAAGTATCAACTCTTATATGTCCCACTGTTGGACATGGCCCTCCTCGAAATAAGGCGAGGAGGGTGTTGGGCCACAGTTCACTGGTGCCCCAGCCCAATGTACGTTGGTGAGCTTCACACACCTTTAAATAATTTTAGTCATATCAGGCATGTAGGTTTCCTCACGACGTTTTCTTCATCAGTGATCGAGCGATGGTCTCTTGTTCTGGTGTGCTAAGAAAATTAGAAAAATCCATGTCATGACACCACATGGGTCAGAATCGAACCTAAACCTCTTACTTAAGGGGCTCATTTATACATTCACAACTTTACTACTTTGTTGATGTATGATAGACGAAGTTTTGTATAAGTATGTTATACTCAACTTTTAAAACAGTATACATACACATGTGTACCTAAATCGATTGTTTAAAATCGAAAACATCAAAATTTGTATCATTATCAAAGTTAATTTATATGCATTAAAATAACTATCAATCAGTCCGCTTATGAAAATTTAATCCCAGGCAAACAGCAGTATATAATATATACGAGGTATTTATCACTGTAATATATAAAGGCTGGAAGTTTTAAGAGTATCTGGAATTCTGCAAATCGATCGGACTCTATTTACATATTAGTTTTAAAGTAACCGAGGCTAGCGCCATAGACCTAGAAACGCGTAGACAGCTCATTTTTATTTATCTACAGTTTTATTCTATATCAGATAAATGCAAAAAAGAGCCTATCTTGGATTAATCAAATTAGGTAGCTTTGTTGTTATTTTAATGCATTTTTTAGAACGTAACGTTTTATTCGTAACTAATACTTCGCGAATTTACAGTCTTCCCAGTTTGCGTATATATACGTCAAATATCGTATAAAATCAAACGAGTCGTAGCCCCATGATCTGACTGCGCATGACATGTATAAGCGCAATACAGACTCATCTGAGGATCTTTTGCACCGGGGTAGAGCCATTCATATGAACATACCCCAAAAATTTGCCACTGGTACTCTGTAGCGTAGCAGACATACAAGTACATAGTAAAAGTGTATGGACAGCTGATTAGCGTGGTATTAAGAAAGAAGTTTTTGGTACAAATTTCCGTACCGGGACCAAAAATTTACCTTTCACAGTTTACGTTTGTTCCTAAAATTATAAATTTCATAAATTTTTGTATAGTAGTTGACAGCTACGACGAATGCAGCCGTCTCTGACTATTACCATTTTACAGGCTTAGTAAGAGGTATTGTCAAGCTGCTTTACAGCAGAATTGGGCTGGCATGATCTGGGAGGTACCTCTCGCTCATATGATTTTGGCTTAAAGTGAAAGATAATCTGTCGCGTTTCAAGCGGTTTGTGAGTTTCCGGTGGCCCTTTGGGGGGGTAGGGAAAAGGAGGGCAACGCATCTGCATAACCTCTGGTTATGAGGATGTTAATGGACGTCGATAGTCGCAAGGCTTCGACTGTTCGTTTACCCTTCTATGCTATAAAAAATAAATAAGAAAATAAGGTTAAATCTTTGCCCAATGTCAAAATCTGATTTGTTACTTTTGCGCTAAAAGTTAAGACAGACAGACCCAAGTTACTTTATCCTGATATCAGTTGCCACTTCTACGAGAGTGATAGCGCGAGCAAATAATAATTCGTGTCGGTGTCTTACCGTACTCTTTACGAGGTATGCTCAATCTGCACTCCGCCGCGGAGATTCTGCATACCAAATATTCCTAACACACAACACATACACAAGAGCGCACACACACAGACACACACACAGACACACACACACACGCACGCACACTTCGCGTACACATAACACAGTATGTTACATGAGCATTAATTATTAACTTGTGTTAACTAATATAATATAATATACAAATTTCCTACACTTATACAACACTTCTGAATTAATCAAGGACGTTTATGTATAATTTAACATTTAATGATGCGGGTTGATGATGATAGCAAAGTCATCGCTTCATCATCTTAGTTACTAGGTACATGCCTACGTGAACTAGCTGTTGCCCGCGATTCCGATTGAGCATAATATTACTAGATTCAAGACGTAGGTTACGGTCTTTCGTTGACTACTTAGATACTTATAACAATTCTTGTAAAAAGATACATATTAAAATACATTTATACATGCCTGACGTTTCGGATACTTCCCAGCAACCATGATCACGGGTGGACTTCCGTGAATGAGTGAAATTCGAACCCTAAGAGAACAAAAAGGTGCATTGTTTCCACATTTAGAAAATTTCCTATTTTGTCTCCCAGGCATTTTGAGTTACATATAAAAATCCCACCCCTTCCAGAGACTAGTTATATATAGTTTGAATTCAGAATTAATTTTTTGTGGAAAGAACTAAAAAGATTAAGTCAATAAAACGGTTCAATCCCTACCAGGGAGCATATGCAGCTCCTAGAGTGCAAGCTACTAATCCGTCCAGTAAGCGGCCGTCTAGGCAGCGGCTGATTATAGCTAAAGGATTAGTGATAGCGATAACAAGATAAGGAGTAAATAAGGCAAGGTTTGATTACAGGCGTGTTTAAGACACATAGTGGGGTTAAATTACCATACAGTCTGGTAATAGAATAGTGGGCTATTCGACGCACATAGTTTTTTTATGTTAGTTGAATAGACAAACTGGCAATTTTGCCAACCTCCTGCTAAGCCGAAGTCACCCAAATCAGGACTATTACTAGTTCCAGTAACAGGGACTTATTTATGTGTTGGCTCTCCTGATATACAACACTCAGAAAGAGGTAGTGCTCTTCTGCAGTCGAATTGGGCCGGCACGACCGGAGTGGTACCTCTCGCTCACATAATACGGCGTAAAGTGACAGTTTTAAAGTTTCGTGCGACTTGTGAGTTTCCGCTGGCCCAATGGTGGATTGGGTATAGGAGAGCAACGCACTGCAGAACCTCTGGCTAAGAGGATGTTTGTGTGCGTTGGTGGTGGTATTTATGCAGCCGGGGGCGCGGGTCTGCACTTCCTTTGATTTAAAGGAAATAGGAAATCTTAGGAGCTAGTGTGCTGGTACGCTCACGATTCTCATTCCAGAAATAAGCACAGACAGTTAATTACTGAGTGAATATGTTGAACTTGCTCAAGCTCATGGGCGACGCTGTCCTCTTCCCATCAGGTGATTTGCCTGTACGGTTGCCTATCCAAATAAAAAAAAAAGTTTGAGTCAGGATGAATATAATGGACGATAAAGAGATGATGTTGATTATATGAGTTTGAATTGCATTAAATGTACATATTTGCAGAATATATTTGATTTATTCGTCCAAGAGATGGCGTTAGGTGTAGCGAGCGAGTGAGCATTGTTCTGTGCTACGAGCTTATCACAGTAACAGTACTTCAAAATAATAATTACTTTTCCCAGCTTGTGTCGTATATAATACTTTCCTGTATGAGTGAAACATAATCTTTCGTCATTTTTAAATTAAAAAAATATAGCTTCCTCGCCGTCATTAAATTTTCCCCCTTTTCTTTCAGTGCTGAAGATAGGCCTGCTACAATGAACGCTACAACGGCCGGCCACTGCAGTGATCGTTTTAAAAATATCATCATCATCATCATCATCATTATTGTAATCAACTATAGCCTTCTAGTGCTTACACAACTTTAAAACAGCATTATAATTTGCAAAATATAATATCCTTTAAATAATCAAATATAGAATCATATCGTTACTTTCTATTCACTTCTATTCATTGACTGTGTTCAGCAGTGGACGGATAAGGTCAACGATGATGATGATGATAATTCACTTAATCTTCAAGAAAAATCCTGTTCCTCACAATATAAATAAAACTCATAACAACTCAATTCCAGCGACTCGAAACTAATAAACTCACAAATGTCACAACAGTCTAACAGTGTTAAGTATTCATGCATACGAATTATTGTTTTTTATAACCCATAAATTATTTTATAATATGTATAATAGATTATTCCATTTAAATTTATTAGTTTTGTGTATTTTGTGTTATTTATGTTGTGGGATCATTTTATCGAAAATACGGCCTTTTTTTGCTATTTTTCTGAAATAGTTGAAAGATTCTTCTGAAGCATTGACATTTGTGTTTTTGGTGTTCATGTCTAACAACTTTTATTGATTTTATTGTTTACTAAGATATTTATCTTCCCCGCGTTTCGGATATTTTACAGCAATCAATGCGACAATAAGAAGAAAGTCATATCAATTAAGTAGTTCGAGATACGTATATAACTACTTAATTACTATTATTCTTAACAATAATTACTTTAATTAGAAATTTGGTTAACAGTATTTGTTTTTCACGTTGTAATATTTGTTTTAAGTTTGGTATTTACTTTGTTAATTTTCCAAAAGAAAAATAAATAAATAACACATAAATACATCAAACAGGTGGGAAGACGATATCCGTGCAGTGGGCGATCCGAGATCATCTTGGCGTTCATAGAGGGAGACCTATGTTCAGTAGTCGATGTATAAGGGCTGACGATGATAATATGACAGATTGTCTGATGATTGTGGTGGTATTAGTCGCTACATATCATCATTTTTCCTCCTATAGTCACTATTATGAAATTTTATACACTTTTTCCACTATTTAAAAAATGTATAAAATTTCATAAAAAAGTGTATAAAATTTCATAATAGTGACTATAACATGAATTTCCATCAAGGACCGACAGTATATTCTATCAATTATATTTTTCCTCCTTATTAGCCGATTACAAAGCCTCCTATATGCCCTGTAATGTTCAGTGCATCAAATTAAATCATAAATCCAGTTCATAATAACAGTGACATGTTTATTCGCAACAAATCGCCGTTAATCGTACGATAATTTATAAAGTTGACAACAAGTGAATAATTCGCGACGCCTAGCCGTTATCAGCCGCGGTTGCGCATTGTGGACGCCCCGTACGCGCGTGCCGACTGTTTCTCTACCAACAGAATAGCATTGAAAGTGGAGCGGGTTTTATCATGCACGCAATGTACATTGCGGCTTTTAAAGCAATGTTGACATCAGGTTGATGTTCTTTCAAATCAAAATATCTTTATTTCGCAGGTAACAACTTATACACTTGAAATCCGTTTCATAATATCTTTATTTTGTAGGTAACAACTTGACTTGAAATATGTCAAAAAAAAACTCGTTTAAGATGCATGATCTTGTGCCTATCTGTCAGGTATTGTCATTTTCTTCTGACTTCTGGAATGCTGCTTTGAAATTGAATAATATTATAATATTTTATGAATTAATAATAATTTCTTGGAATTTTATTGTAAGCTTTGCCCATGACTCAGTGTTTCTTACCTATTTATTACTCTTCTAAAATGACAATTGGATGTAAGAAGGGGAACAGTCAATGTATGGCACATACTAATCCGGAACGCCACAGTGTTTGACGCCGGCCACAACTAATTGGCCGATAAGTCGTCGATTCGCGTCTCGTTTTAATAAGGTGCCTTGTATAAGTGTGGATGTCGATGGAATGCCACGGTCACTGCGCATGTGTGCGTGTCTATGTGTGCGATGACGTCTGCCGCACGCTTTATCGCCCAGCCTAGCGCGACCCCTCCATCCTCCGCGCTGTACATCAATTTAGAGATTCACACAGCTCAAGTTACGTTTGTCGCGTACTGTAACTACACGGTCGTTGTTGCCACGCGGTGCTCATGTGTAGCCTCGATCACACAGACATATTGTGGTATAAGCACGTAATCCGCGAATATCATTATCCTAATGAACATACATAGATTCGTGATCTGACTGAAAATAAACAATGATATTTTTGGGCATGTTCATGTATTGGTAAGGGTGAGTGCGGGTTTCCCACGGTGGGCAACCCATCCCACGACCTCTCCCGTCGCCTGTTTGTACTTCACTACGGGTTTAGCATTCAAAGTGGTACAATCCTCTTGTGACATAATACTTTGATATTTATTACTAAAACACTTCATACACTATATCATACTTAATACATATTTGAATTTATTATTTAAATGAAAACTTTGGTAGGGGAAAATCTTATAGCTTCGCGTTACCGACATGCCTATGTGAGAGTATGACATCAATGTACAATTTAATTTTTTTGTAAAAAATTTTAAATTTCTCAATTATAAATTTTCACTCCAGTCACTGTTTTAAGGTTTTAACTATACCTATAGAACACTATACTATAGTAATAATACCTAAAAATAAATAAGGATAAAACGTTTGGTTACAAGATACATTGACATCTAAACAAACATCTATAACCAACGTACGTACTAAGAAAACTATGTTAGTAACACTAATAGAGATACTATACCACAGTTATAACTATGATTCTAATTTCAGAATTTAATCAAATAAAATAAAGTATATCAATCAAAAATCTAATTGTTTGTTATAATTATACATGACCTTGTGTACAGTCAGTCGCAAAAATAAGCAATTAATATTTTTCTTAGTCAACGCAATATAAAAAAAAAGTTTATCCAAAATATTTCGTCTCATTAGCACAATATAAACTTATATTAAAATACAATCACATGTCTGCCTCACAATTATGTTATAAATAGGTATAATGAAGTAAACGTATTTCTATGAGTGACCTTGCGCTGAACGTTACAAGAGAAACAAAAACGTGGCGATAAACAAGAAATTTTCTAAAGGCTTGAGTACTTTACATATATGAGCAATAAAGAGGTGAAGGATTTACATCATTTTCGCAACAACAACAACAATAATAGCGAGATTATTTTCCTCAAACCCTGTGGTAAACGTGTGTAACATTTTTTGGGTTCTTGTAAATAAGCACCATAACTTGGAGACTAGGATATAGGTTTACAGGATTCGAAAATACTAATCGTAACTGCCTAGATCTTTTAATGATCGGGTTGTTAACTTGAACATATAAAAAAATACTATAACTATGACACCACGTCAACCTAGCCTCGTGGAAAATTTATATATTTATACAATATCCATGACCCAATGCAGATCATTCATCATAAAAATTATTTACACTTAGCAGGATTGGATTTCTCGACGGCTGAGGTGGCCAGTAGAGCCTTATGTATTAAGAAACAGAAAAATAATTACTGTATTAGCCAGTAGCCTTATGTATTAAGAAACAGAAAAATATTTTTTATGACTAGGTTTTTAATTTATTTGTAACGATATACCATCACTTATAGCACTTAAGTCTTACTCTTTGCATTGGCTTGTGGTAACTTAGGCAATCATGTGTCTGTTGCTTGCGGATCCGGGAATTAGCCTAGGCTGCGTTTACATGTCGTGGCGGTGGGGCTCAGTAGACCAATGTGACCCCATCACCTTGGACAAAGCGAATTTAGTCGAGGTGTTACCCCTCTTATAAGAAGAGGGGCAAAAGAGCAACAAGGGGCGAGGACGGAAACCTCGCCTTATTTTACTGTCCCGACGTTGGGAGGGGTTGTTCTGTGGTGCGGTGCAACCCCTCTCTGGAGGTGGAATCGGTCTCCTGAGGGACTGACTAGCAGTCGAGGTGCCCTGTTGCTAGCAGATCCGGGGCACCTCAACAAAGGCGGCATTGGTGTCACTCACCGGGTATTAGTGGGGAGCCGGGAGAGATACGTCCACTTACCAGATTTTATATATTCGATACAAAAATGTTCGACGGTAATTCAAACTTCCTTGTATATCATCATCATCATCAGCCTCTATCCGTCCACTGCCAAACGTAGTCCTCTCTCAATAAACGCCAAGACAATGTAAATACATAATTTATTTTCTCGGCCATCTGTGTATAGAGCAGTTATTTTCGTTCATCGTTAATTCATTATTCTCGAAGCCTATAGAAAAATATTATGACAATGCGTTATTATTGCATTACGTATGTACTTATTATCTAAGTTTCGCTTTCGTTGTTGTATAACAACTTAATTTTTTCTTTGCGAACTGTACTTTTAATAAGATATTTTTATAGAAAGATGTTTTTGAAATAAAAATTTACTCATATTGAGCAATAAATTTTTCATAATAGGTTTGTAGACTGGAGGGCGTAGGGTTATAGATCCTCAAGGTCTCCTCAATAAGTCTGTATCTTATGAGACACTGCACCCAGTGACTCATACTGTTTTCTCTCGGTGTATCGATTACATGAAAACATCCCAGACAGTTTACGATTGGTGATGGATTCTTATTTTTTATCTTGTTTAAAATAATGCTTCCACATCTGCAACTGATTGCGTTACCCAGCAACGATCAAGCGTATTTATTAAATCAGGAAGAGGAAATTAGGGCACTTCATTCGAAAGTGACGGTAGATAACCACGATAATATGAAGTACACCGACGTTCTAGAATACTAAGGGCCCTGAGCTTCAATTGCCAGCAATATAAGACCTAAGGCATACAGGCCACTACACCTGATGCTGAACGTAAACAACCGCGAAAGCGTGACATAATTGAGAACTCATCTACAATAGAACTTCTAAAAAGACAAAGGGGATCACTGATCATTATTACACACCTCCTTAGAACAAGCCCTACTTTAAACTAAGAAAACCTCAGGGGGCTGAAGACACCCTAAAAGGCATTTAAGTGCTCTTAGTTTAGGATAAATCCTTATCCCAATGTCTGGTTCTTGTGTTCTTAAAGTGGTAACATCTAAAAGGAACATTGTTCTATTTAGAGCAATCGTATCTTTCTTCTATGGAAAGCAAGAGGAATGTCAGCAAATGTATTTGCGCTTTCAACCGGACCCTACCTGGACGCAATCCAAATGACATAAGTAACATTTTAAAACAATATAAAAATAAAGTTAATTGGGAGGGGAGTTATTTTCGTCACCTTACTCGACAATTATTCGGGAATTTTAAAGATCACCCCGGAGCACGGGTCGTTGCCTCCTTGACTCATCCTTTTGTCTGATCACTTTCTGTTAATTCGAGATCAAAATATTATTTTTTCTTAATATCATCTTAAAACATTATACCAATAGATTTTGTTTTGATATAAAATATTTCTTTAGCGTTATTGTATTTAAATAGAAGCAACACTTTTACTATCATCATCAGATCATATTCATCCACTGTTATATATTATACGACAAGCTTGTCGCCGCCTTTCATTACTTACCTAACAGCGATGTTTTGACTATCTTTGACAGAACACACTTAAATAAAGTATTCATATAATTCATATAATTATTTAATACCCATCTGTAAATCTATTATAAGTCGCGCCAGGTGAAAAGATAATGCTTGCATGCTCTCCATGTTTCCTCTGCGCGTGAGTCAAACCTGTAAAAATCCATTGCGTAGTATTATGTAAGTGTCCGATATAATGGTGTAGCTTCTAATATTATTATAGAAGGTATATGCGTAGATAATATATGCTTAAAGGTGCTTTTCAAGTAAAATGCCAAAAAAAATTTAAAGTTCGGAGGTAATTAGGTTCTAGGTACTATGAATTTAGTATTGACCTCTCTGAAGAAAACAAGACTGAGAGTTTTCTTATTTGTATAGGCATCAAGCATTTATTTGAATATCTAATAAAATACGAAAATAACTGTCTCTTAGCTTACTTGAAATAGAATTTTCACAGAAATATTTTTCTTTTTCCCATTGCTTTAAAATGTTCATACTATCAAAAGACATGACGTTCTTATAGACCACATACGATTTCAACCTTATGATGATGATGATGATGAACGAAATGGTAGAAATAAAATAAAAAAGAAGAGAAACGATCACGATTTTCTTAAAGATATCGATTATTTTGTTCCATAAGAAACACAAGGCCAGGTGAACAAAAGTGAAAATGAAACTCAAACGACTAACACGGGCCAGGAAGGCGAGATCGATTCGACTCGAGTAGCGATCGATCCAACACGAGTAATTTCGATGTTGCTAATTATAGGTGTTATTGCGGTTATAATAAGATCCTCCCAACTTCCAAGAAACGAGGCCGGCCGCTTTATTAATATTTATCCGATACACGTCGCGGGCTAACTGACGCAGTCAAACGTCCAGAAATAAACGGTTTGAATCGATCACGGTGCACAGGAGTACCATGTCATATGAAGAAGAAATGTTACAATATTTAGCTGTTAAATAATAGTGGGAATCGTTCACAAAATGCTGGTGTAAATATTATGGTTTCGGTATCAAGAAACCATTTTAGTAAGATTGATTGAATTTTTGTGTGAGAGTGCACCTATTTCTGCAGCACACATTAAAAAAATTACCCTCTAGCTATAGTGGCACCTCTTTAAAAAAATGGACTTTTTTATACTCAGAGATGGTTCTTCTTATTGTTAACTCAACGAAGGAACGATTGTAGTCGACGCTAAATCGATATTATTGAGTGACGATTGAGGAAAACGTTTTATCGATTGGAGCGATATTGATAATTATTTTTCGCATTGTTTCATGATAACGCTGATAGTATTGATTTTATGTTTGTTGTTCTAGTAAAGTGTTAGGTTACGGTAGGTTTTTCTACTATTTTTTGTTCTATTATTTTAACATGTTAATTAAAAAGTCACGAGAAAATTCAGGAATCAGAGTCAGCTAAACACAACTTAGCAAGACTTTGCCTATAAAAAGTTAATGGGCTGCCTTAATCATGATGAAGTGGTTGCAAATAAAAACATGTTTTTATCAGCTAGCTGTTAGAAGAATGACAAATATTTGTAATTTTCCTGACAAAGCGAAACTACTGTCGCAGATAAGAACTTTACGAATGTATTCAAATAAAACATCAATATAGTTAAATTAATTAATTATCACACTTGAATTACAGTTATGCCATAAAATATAGGATTGATACCTCCTGACTCCTGACAAAGCGCCAACATTTTTTCTATTGTTTTGATATTGGAATCCTTTACGGATGTTACTCGTAGCAAGGGTCCTCAGGCAGATCCTGGCTGAAAAACTAATCTTTTCGTCTTCTATTGTTTGTACAGAGAACACGAAAATAAATAAAAGTTAAGAAAATCATGACATTAGACAAAGTTGAATATTTATTTTCAGTCAGTAAAATTTGATTAGCGGTTTTTGCTTGAAAATATGACAGACTAATTTTCCATTTGTAATAATATATACACAAATAAATGTAAAATCGTTTTGCTGAATACAATCAACGCGTTTATATTCAACAATATCGCTTGAACCATAATTGTCCCGAACAAAGCAATATTAGATTACATAAAAAAGTCAATAACGTACGTCATTTAATAGAAGTGGCATTTACTAGAGCGTTGCCTGTCTGAGCCTGTCCCACAGAATACTCTGTCTAGGCAAAGGGACATGAAGTTATAAAGTTGTTTTTAAATTTGTTTCAACGTGGTATTTAGATTGAATGTTTCGTCTCAGCGTTTCTTGAGATTAAGTTTTATTATAACTCACCTTTGTAGGTGTCCATTGTTAAATTTTGAAGATTTCGTCGCCGTTTGTGGTACGTTGAAATGGATTTTCCTAAAATTCTAAGCGTACCTCAACACGAAACCATCGCTCTCTTGCCAGCGAAGGTAACCATCGTGAAGAAATCTGCATGGCTCATGAGATTATTTGAAGGAGTATGAAGTTCATCATCCTGCATTGGGCCAGTATATCGGTAAACTATGGCCCAATACTGATTTCGAGGAGCAGATCTGTGCCTAGCAGTGGGACATATTATTTAGGTTGATACTTAACTTTGTTTTAGTGCTTAGTTCAATAGATATGATTACCTGATAGCGAAACTTGATAAAAGCAGAAAACAGAACTATCATTTGTTTTTCTGGGTAACCAGGCTACAACTCTATGACGAGATGACTGCAACAAAGCCATGTTGAGTAGTAGATAGTTCTACCCTAACACCGCCTTAAGAAACTAGCCACAGGTAACAAGCACGCTAATAATTTTACTACTAACAGCAAAAATTTATTCGTGCAGAAAAGTAGCACTCGCAATATTTTCAAAGGAAACGATTGTTAAACGTATAATTGAGATAGCGATTTTAATAATTTTATCAAATTATTGCTGAGGGATATAAAATTTGGTTTAATTCACGCCGGTGGCTTCCGTAGGAGCACTCACGCATATCGCACGGTGATTGTGGGAAACGAAAAGAAATTCCTTGCTTTTGAATTTTCTGAATACTTTAATGCTTTATTCAATAAATTCTTATGGGAATCTTAATAAAGAATCAGTGATTTTATTGTGTCATTATATCTAAAAAAATTACAAAATTGTATTAAAGTATAAACATATTTTTTTTCAATTGCTTTAAAAAATGGCTTAACAAATTCGATGTTTCTTTTTTAAATTGTTTATGGGTACCTACTTTTCATTTTGAATATGAGCAAATTAATGCATTTTTTTAAGCTAAAATATTTTTAATTTATGTTACCATCTCGTAAAATTTATAAAATAGCTGAGGCAAATATGGTAACATATAAAAAATATTCATCGAAGTGTTTATTTACCAAGCCATGATGTTGCCAGTTGATGCAACGATGATGACTTGCAACGATAAGTATGTTTTCGAAACAATTGACTATTTGATCAGTTTCTTAATACCATCTCATATTGTTTATTGGAGTCTAAGAATCATACAAATTTTATGTAAAAAAAAAACATTACAAAATAACCCGATCATCTGTGTCGTAAAAATATTTGCCACTTGGCAGAGCATTATTAATTAATACTAGACCCAATTACAGTGCAAAGGTGATAAAATGATGAAATAAAAGTCTTTTACGGTTGATATGATATGAATAATTGTATTTTAAATGTATGATAAATTGTTTTTGTGTGATATATTTAATACGATTGACCGAATGTATGATACAGGTTCGTGGCTGGTGGTTCTGGCCATACGCCAATATTCTGGCCCCAAATTGATTTTGCCGTTGTACCAAAACTCTTTACTCCGTTGCATGCATTAGTAGTGTAAATTAATTTTCGTGTGCAGTTACGAAACAGCGTCCTTTAACAAAACAAATCCAATGTCAGTTAAAATTAGGTTTGTATACTAAATGTTTAGTGTTCTTGCCAAAATATTTTAATTAATTCCGTAATCTCTATGGTGGAGTAGCACAAGTATCGAAAAACAAATATTTGGCTCTCGCGAGAAATTTAGGTAATTGTGATTATGTCATCTATAGATATTTTTATAAAGTCTAATTCTGTTAAAGCAGCTGTATTGTCATCAATAGCCTTAGTTCCAGGTAGTGGTAAGATACGATTGTGTGTACGAACTCTAATAGAGTCATACTTCAGTCTAGATGTTGGGTTTGCGCGATGTACTTTTACATTTTACATATTTTAACCTTACTGAATGAATGAGGAAACGACAATAATATTGGACTGGTTAATTATTAACACCAGTTTGTTTGCCATAGTTTTATCAAAGTGATAAGTAGTGACTAGTTTGATCTGTTTAGATATTTGTGATTAGGAATTAAATAACTAGTAAAGAAACATAGTTTTATATATTCTTCTGCAAGGAAAATGAACAGGGAGCCACCCGATAACAATAAAATTTTCTTAGAATATGATAAAATATTTTGTGTAATGTAAAATATTGTTATTATTTTCTTTGTCTATAAATTTATTTGATTGTGATCAAAAAGAAAACATTTGGAAATATGAATATACGAGCTACATTTAATTCAACATACTTTGACACGATTCTATTAAATGGAAATTTTTACAAAGCTTAAGATTAAAAATAAACAGACCACTTTCTATAATAAGATTAGACAGTTACTGAAATGGATATTATGTTTTTTAGTTGACGAAAGCAAAGCAACAATGATTTTTGTTGAAATTCATAGAGTGTACTCTAAAAAGTAATTATATGTCAAAGTCCAGCACTTGGCAAAGATCCAATGTTTTATCTAAATCCTTTTCTCTGATATAAAGAAGCCGGATAAATAATGTTACGGAATAACAAATAACGCGCGACAGTGCGCAAATCATCCAAAAAGACGAATCACCTAATAAGTAGCTGTTTGATTTATTCGCGTTAAGATTCAATTCATTAAAATGAAGATAAATATGATTCATCCAAAGTTTAACCCGACAGTTTTATGTTTGCACAAAATATAAAAGATTTCATAAATTAAGCGAGCAAAACGTACACGCTGTATGTATTGGTACTCTCACGGAGCAGTAGCAAGCTTATTTCTACTGGCCCTGAGCCAACAGTCTCCGCTTGAAATTGCTTTTACTTTACATTGTACCAATGATATCGCACGGCACTGGATACCCGAGCCTGATACGTACAGCCGACCACATGTACGCAAACATTTTCAAACACCACATCATATATTTCGTCAAAACATTGCATCAAAATCCATCCAAAATCTTTCCAACTTAATTATACTTATAAAAGTAATAAATCATTTGAAGAAACATATGATTTGTATTTCTCTATAATAAACTTATTACAAAGCATTACAAAGTATCATAAATAGAATAATTGAAATAAACAAGGCATAAACAATTCTAATAGACAATAATGCGCAAAAACAGAAGAATCTCAGATTATTTGCCATAATAACATGCCAAGTTATCGCGTTAAAATTTTTCCGAGTGCCCCTCACGCTGCAGACCGTAATCCGGTGCCAAGTTGAAGATATTTTTCTCCTTTTTACTTAAAGCACTGCGGCAGATCGGGTCAGTTAATAATGGTACCTGAATTAACAGCTAACACAAACAAAACGAGAGACTCGCGCCCAATCATTACTGACCCGTCCTAATGATCCATTTGATCCAATCCTTTTTTACTCAAATTTAATCAAATTATAGGTTGAGGCGCATTTTAATATTTCAATATAGCTCAACCGATATCGTTTGTGGAATTTTAGCTTTTTATTATTCGAATTCGTTCCCGTTCTGGTAATTTTGATGGTCTAGACAATGAGAAAGGTTTTAACACACGGTATTCGTTATAAATCATTTGATACGCATTAAGGTTTTGTGTTTTTAATACGTCTTAGATGAATCTCGGTGTGTTTTACTGGATTCAGTAAGATTAACATCTGCTTTAGCTATATTTGAAGTTCCTTATCCTTTTTAGCGCAACATTATATTTCCGCAATATACCGAATTTCATCGAATATAAATTATTGTCACTTTACTGATATTCTAAATAGTTCAATTGAATTCATAAATTTTGCTATAGAAGACAAATAAAGAACTTCCGCTTATGTTTTTTATTAACGCTATTAGTAAGCTGAAATCAAAAAGTGTTATTATAATTTGCATAACCTAGACACTTATACTTACAGAATCCGCAACATTATCATTTCTTGAATGTTAGATACATTGAACTCGTGTTTATATAAAGATGATACAATATCATTGCGTAACAGTATTCCGCACATTATTAATATAATTATAAAACTATTAAAATCCACTTGCGCAACGTATTCACGGAGCGTAAACACACCCGCTTTCACTGGCACAGGGCGCATCTCATGCGGCGAGTACAGTAGAGTTCACAATAAAAAAAACTCCTAAATATAATTTAAACATTTTGATCCGGACTCTACATGTGCCATTTGTTAATATTACGTAAAATATATAATATAAACAATGAGTTTAAATGTTAAAAACTTGGTCAATTAAAAACCGCAAATAAAATATTGATTGCTTCCTAATTCATCACGTAGTTTATATGTGTAATTAGCATTATTACATGATTCTATAAAACACGTTTATGTGTGATTTTCAGAGACGATGCTATTATAATAATAATAATATCTATGAACTCTCGAAAGCTATTAATTATATATTATAACGGTTTTCCTTGGAAATTTATGACTATACTATGAAAGCCTTTCTTATATTAAAGTACAGAGATAATATGCATTAGTGACCACCATAAATTGGCCAAACGTGTCTCCCTCCTTGTGATGAGGAGTCCGCTCATTACTGTTCCAATCGAACTTAAAGGCCAATAGGCTTAAAGTCTAGTCCTTGAGAAAACAAATCCCTTTTAATTACCAAAATAAAGCTATGAACATACCCAAAAGTTCATAAGCTCTAAAAATAAATACTAATATAAATAAAAGAGGTTTGGCCCTGACTTTCGTGTAATATCGAAACGCTCTCCGTTCAGAATCATACGCGAAACAAGGACAAACTTTTCATGGTATTTTCATCTCTACAGGCTTGATGGAACAAATACATGAATATTGTACTGAATATCCAATAAAAACCGCCTGCGAAAAACAACTCAATACTCGTCAATATAAAGCTCAGATTTTTCGGTGCTTAGTAAAAATCGTTTTTGGTTTCCTGAAATTTGGTGCCAATGTAAAATGGTAAATAGCACTTTGGTATAAAGTTTCATTTAGGTTACATCACAATCGACATGGTCTCTTTGGAAATTTCTGAAAATTCTCCGTCCTTGTTAGATTGTGTAATGCAAAGCGGGATGGAGGGAGGGTGTTCCTCATCCCTAGCTGGAGCGGGTGGTAAAAGATTAACCTAGTTTTGTTATTTGTCCACTGTCAGTTGAGTACCTTCACAATGCGGCCGAAGTCTACCCCGGTACCTTCGACCGTTTAAAGTAATTGTCGATGATTAATGTTTTGGACTTGGACAAGCTGCTCTCGTTTTGATTGATAATATCCTTCAATATGATATCACATAGTTCTTTAAGCTCGGGGCGAGTCAGATGAATGATTTGATCTCGATGGTGTATAATCATTACAAACGCATTTTGTGTTTGTTGATAATCATAATTCTCCTAATTCCAATCATCTTGCTTGGGTATTTGATCTTATTAAGGTGTTTAAAAAGCCCTAAAAAAACCTAGAGCAGATGGCGCGATCGATTAAAATATTTAATATACAAATACATGAGATGTATATTTTCATTCCTAACCAAATAATAGTCCTGGTTAAATTCAAGCAGTCGAGGATAAGCCGTATTATCTTTCATTAGAATTGATCGATATATGTGAATTATGGATGCAACTAAGATGGCATATAATAGTAGAACCATAGCATATACTTTTTCATATTAATCCTTCTAAAGTTAAATATCTTATCAAATCAAATCAAATCAATCAAATCAAATCAAATATTTAATTAACAAATACATGAGATGTATATTTTCATTTCTAACCAAATAATAGTCCTGGTTAAATTCTAGCAGTCGAGGATAAGCCGTATTATCTTTCATTAGAATTGATCGATATATGTGAATTATGGATGCAACTAAGATGGCATATAATAGTAGAACCATAGCATATACTTTTTCATATTAATCCTTCTAAAGTTAAATATCTTATAGACAGCATGATATGTAAAAGCGGAAATACTAATAAAAATCCGGAATAATATATAAAAACTCTATACCGAAAGCACATTACAGGCGTTGCCTTTTCAAATATGTATTAAGTATCAATATACTTGTGTATGTAAATCAGGAAGGGATACGCTGCATGTCGCATCCCTAAAGGGTAGACGCTGAGCTTTTGATACAGACTCATAGAAATAGCTTCGATAAATATTTCCATTTTTGGACTTGTTTTTTTTTAAAGGTTTAGATTTTTAGGCCTGATGGCCTTTAAACTCAATCGGTAGGTAAAATGATGGGATGACTGGTTCAATATCCTTCGGTATCGGCGGCAATTACTACTAATTTATTATAAAACAATGATTCTCAAATATTAACTTTGTTTAAACTAAAGAAATTATGCATTTACATTTAATAATTAACTAATGTTCCGCGTAATTAATATTTTTTTAAAAATAGAAAGAAGATTAAAAAAAAAACATTACACCGTGACTAGGAAAAGCCCTATTAAGTGATGGCTTAGAGGTAAATAAATATTATTATGTCAATTATTTTCTTTCACATCACTTAAATCATAGTCATCAAATAATAACATTATATAAACAGTATATTATGTATTATCTCATGTTACCTATCAATTCATATTAAATAATAAAAAATAATACATAGCTCTATTCCTGCTCATATTTTCACATCCCCTAACATTGTCTCTTATGATAGAACGTAATTTTATCTTATATTTATTGTTGTACTTATATTACGAACAATTACTTTATCCGCATAAATCTTCTTGATTTAGAAATCTTCATATTATAACTAAGTTTTGTGCCGCAATTTTGTCGGTGATTTCTTGATTTTTAATAGCTTTCCGATTGATTAAAACAATCAATGCAATAGATAAACAACTAATTAACAAACGACAAAATATATTCTACGCTCCAATCCAGGTTAGAATTTATGCATATGCTAAACTTTAGAAAAGTCTACTTAACCAATTGCCTTTTTGTAATAAACTAACAACATTTAAAGACATGTTAAATATTACATAGAATTTGTGAATTTTAAAAGAATAATCCATATAGCTTTAGAACTACTAACAAAATTCACTCGGTTTTAAAAGCTAATTCGAACAAACCAAAAATATTGCACTTGAGGCCCGACGATAGGGATTTTTGAAATCTGTAGAGGGAGTCCCCGCGTCGCGTCGAAGGGTTAAAGCGAGGGGGCAAACAAGAAAACTGTTATTAAAGCGCATGACACTGCTGTGTGCTTTTGATTTTTACATTTCACGCAAATCCACTAACACGCGTCTGAGTTTTACAAATCTTCGTAACATTTTGTATGGAAGCTTGTAGTTTTTTGTTTTTATATTTTTTTATTGCGTCTTGTACTTGTCTGTACTTGCAAATGGAGCTCCTCGAGAGTAAACCTAGAATTTGATTACTTTAATAGCTGTTTGCACGAAAATAACATTTTACCATATTAAAATCAATTAATTAATTAACAATTTAAATTTTTACATTTATTGATGTGTCATAAACATCAATAACTATCAAGGTTCAAGTATATGTATTGTAACGTGATCAGTATCTAGACTTAATATTGGCACAAGGAGTTTACCGTCTTGTATTCGTAGCCATTTAGCGACCAAATATTGTTTGTTATGTGAGCAATATGGTTCAGTTCAATCTGGTAATTTTACCTTTCCATACTGGGACCTTCTGAAGCGACCTTATCGCCAATCAGAAAGTTATTTTACACGGAAAAATTACAAAAACATAATTAAATTATTTCACACTTTTCATTGGTTTTTTATATATTTGAAAGTGTCTAATAAATGGAAAGTTGAGTAGCGAAACAAATGGTAGCACTAATATTCCCGGCCAATACGGCTGGCGTAATTTAATCCGGGCACGGCGGGGCATCCAGGAAAATCTATAAATCTGCCGCCATTAGACCGGGGCACTCCCCAGGACTCTTATTTACTCCGGGCACAAATTCAGATGACAATGTTTTAGGGGAAGGAGCGGTGTAACTGCCCGATGTTTGCTTAGGGCTGCCGCTTTTGTTTCGCAATTTAAAGTGATTAAAGTAAGATTAATTGAGTATTTTTTCTTGCAATTGATGTATTGAATTTTTACTGCTTATGTTTAGTGTATATCCGTCACTCCCTGTGCTTATTGAACGAGAATAATCTGCCCTTCTAGACAATTGGCAAACGCTAAACGAATAGAAGTAGAATAGAATACTTATTCTATGGGAATTATATATAGCTGCTCAAATTACATGTCGTATACTAGTGTCATTCCAATAATATAATAAATATTATATTCTATTTCTATTCGTTTAGCGTTTGTGCTACTTGTCTAGGGGGGGTTGTTCATGAAATACATTAAATTAAAAGAAAAGTACGTACTGATGTGTTCTGTGGATCGTCTTCTTTTTTTTCACCTTAACATATTTTTTACTATATTGTTTGTCAATTATACGCTATAATATGTAAACATGGGTTTTAAAATTTCTTTTTCTTTTTATGTCGTTCTTAATAAATCAAAAATTTGAATATAGGAAATTTAAACTATGAAGTTCTTAAAAGCGTAGGATGAAAGCGACAACATTACATTATTTATGTTTAGCAAGTAGAGTAAATATCGCACAGTATTCTTATTTTTAGAGGTTAAATAAGCTTTTAAAATCTAAATATTTAAAAATAACATCTAATATTATCTGAGGGTATGACAACCCTGGCTGCGTAAGATCTCCTCGCCCCCGTCAATTACTAACCCTGACCGATCCGAGGCGAAACTTATTGACGGACTGCTCACATTCCTCCACCCCGAGAGCTCTCTGATAAAGGATTTTCACTGAAAACGAAGTATTTTGTGAAGCACTATCTATATAATATCTGTCTTAATACGTCTGCTTAGTATATTCTCACACCTAAACTCTTCAGATCAATCACAAGCAATCGATCAGTAAGATTGATAACATAATCCACATTTAAAAATCACAATACTTACTCTGTAATAAATGATTATTATAATTAAACCATTAAGCACTCCAAAGGGAAAGGCTTGTAAATAATTGGGAAAAAGTATTTTTACTAGAATTAATTTACTCTTACAAATACAATCAGAGGTAATATGTATATCATCATCATCAGCAACCTTTATCTATCCACGCTGAATATAGGCATTCCTCAATTAATGCCAAGGCGACCGATACCTTGCCACTCGCATCTAACACGTGTCATCATCATCATCATCATCATCAACATCATCATGATCTCTATCTAACACGTGTATTATTAGTTAATTGTGCTGACACATTACTTACGAAGGATTTTACTACAAAAATATATCTTACGGCTTTGACGTTGTGGGTTGCACTATAACATTAGACAGTAATATTAATTCAATAACTAAATAAAACTGTTAGGATATTTTTAAGTTAAAAATAAAATACTTTTATCTTTGAAATAATTTGAGAAGCTCAAATTAACAAAAACCAATTGTAAGCCTCAATAAATTTACACTGAGAACTCAATGTTATATTTGCATTTGAGACCGACGACAGTGTTTTATCCTCGCCGCCTGGGATACAATCAGAAGAGGGGAAGATGGGGCGAATCTTGAATAAAATCTTACAATTAATTAAATAACAATGGCTTAAGAAATACAAGTCATATCGGTACAATTATTAATTGCAGTAAATATACTAAAATGATTATTTAACTTAGGCATTGGATTTGGCTTAAGCGTTTAATACATTCAACCACAGATTTATAAATAAAGACAGATGTAGCATGACGACACAAGAGAGTGACGACACCAAAGCGAATACAAATTCAAAAGCTCGCTCAAGTGCTTGACATAGAGACGACGCCATAGAGTACGAACTCTAAACGTCTATTAGGTTGTATTCGCTTTTGAATTTGTATTCGTTTTGATGGCGTTACTCGCATGATCGGCATGGTGCATTCAACATTAATAATCATTGGCCAATCCTTTAGCAAGCAAATCTTGAAGTAGAAGAACCGCATTTAATTCCTACGCGGAGTACAAAAATGTAATTTCTGGTATACCAGAAGTTGTTAAAGCAACAGTATTTGAGCAACATTGCGTTGAAAAAGACAAAGACGAATCAATCGTGAAAACAGAATATTTCACGTATCAAAGCAGAATAAATTGACAAATATAATAAAAGATAGTGACGACCAGCGAGGGTGCGAGTGTGACGAGGGACGGCATAATTCCGCGAATGATACGGCAAAAGCTCAATCGAAACGATATATTGCCCCGATACACTATGGCGAACTGTAATCCAGTTACCTTTTATGGCAAAGATTATTTATCATTACCTATGCTATTTTTAAGGGTGGTGTACCTTAGGGTGCCCTTCTCCGACCGCAATATATTACAACTTACTATTTGCTAGAATAAAATAATTGGTATAGATTTTTCAAGACGCGGTAGCTCAAACAAAATAACTTCATCGATCGCGCTACATACAACTCAACCTAATCAATTTATACGAATAATTAAGATGCTAAAGTAGCTCACTCTGTTTTTTCTTTGGATCCCTTAATCTCAGATCAAACTTCAATTGGAGAGTTAAATGTTTATATTACTAGAATACTTCGAATTCCATATAATTCAAACTACAATAATATAACAAATACATTATAAAAAATATTATTCTTTTTCATAATATTATGTGGCCTACAATTATAATTACGAAATGATCAAAAATTATGAAGAAGAAGAAATTTATGAAGTTAAAAATTGGCAATCTCAAGTTTCATCAAATAAAGAGTCAAAATTGTCAAGTCCGAATGAACCAACCAAATTTAGCTTTCTATACACTCACCAAACCTAATATTTACATCAACGGAATTGTCCCTTCTATCTGATACTCTATGAATGTTTTTTTTTGTTATATTTTCATGTATGGGAATATGAAATCAACATCGGCCTTTGCATATTAGAATTGCACAACGGTTTGATAAACTCATTTTTGTATATTTTGGTGCGCCATTCAATTTGTTCAGATATTTTAATGAAATCGATGTTAATTAATTTATTATTTCATGCGGGCGACTTCTCTCAGACATGTTCACGTTCAGAATTTTAATAAAACGATGAGTAACAAATTACATAACCAAAGTTTACTTTCAGGCGAAGGAAGAAAATTAGTTCTTATTTATAATAATTCCTTAAGACATAAGGCAATTTGTATTTTTACTAATGATAATGTAAAACATGGATATCTTTCTTTAATTTTTTTCTTGTCTGTGTGTATGAATTTAGCACTCCAAGATACCCTGGTCCACGATTCATATGTAATATATTCTACCCATGATTGGATTTAGACCCTGCATGATTCGGAATAAAAAAATCGACTATTTAATAAACAGCCAGCAATGGTTTCACAATTATCGTCACGTTGTGATGCTGTATCATAGGACATCAATATTTCATGGGACGGATAATATCGGCGGTTTAAACCGGCTCGCCCGTTATTGCACATATGAACTTTATGGGGGCCCACCCCAGCTACATAAATTGGCAGAAGTGCACTGGTTTTATGGAAAGGTGAAATGTATTTTAACATCGATTTTGTATATTTTTGGTTATTGATAGATGTAACATTGTACATTCTTTTTTATTTATATATATTTAATGGAGGTTTGTCATTATGTTTATGTCTATCTAAATCATCATCATTATCTTCTTCATCGTCATCAACATCATTATCATTATCATCATCATCATCAGCCTTTATTCGTCCACTGCTGAACGATCTTCCCCTCAATAAACATCAAGATGACTGATCCCTTGCCACTCGTTTATGGTTCAATCAAGTATAAACTGCTGAACGGATTTCAATGAAATTTTGTATACCTATAGACGGGACTAAGAGAACAATTTTTACATCGGTCCAAAGCTGTTGTGGTGTAAATTTACAATCTCTTGATATTTTATTCTAAGAGGTCGTATACTTATAATGAAATACAAGGCGTTTTCTATAGTACATTCAAAAAGGGTATCGTTTTTCGTCAATTTTTTTTTGTAGAATGTCATCATAACAAATAAGCTGATGTACATGACTTTGTATGTTTGTCGAAAGCCAAATGCAACCCCAATACATAGGGTAGTGCATATTTAGTACCTATCTGTTGTTAGGTTAGCATAGGGTCGTCAAATCATCTCCGTCCAGAATTGTCCCCTTTCAATCTTCAGTGTAATAAATAAGGGGGGACAAAGAGGGAACGTTGTGATACGCCTGCTATGGCGTCTTATTGCGGTTGTTTTACGTGTCCTCAATAGTGGGTCTGTGGATATTTGCTATGAGTGGGAATTTATTTTGTTGATGATGACAGGCATTATGATGACTTACTTAGAAGCCTAGGAAACGCATAATTATAAAATTATCAATTGATTTGCAGCAAACAGAATGAAAATTTTCGCAGTATTTGTTTTATTCCTGAAGTTTTTCAGTGCATCTGATATTTTAAACTCGATAAATGACACACGATCAGTCGTTGTTTCAATATGAGAGGCTTTTTGTAAGTAGTTAAATGAAGTTGAATAATAATAATAATAATCAGGTGTGATATGCCATTCATTAACGAATGGCCTTAAGATTACCTCAGGATAAATAAAATTGTACAATGAAGGTCATGTTTAGAAAGACGAAGAGTTGTGTAAAGCGAACCTTCATCTAGATGAAACCGTCTTGGAGCAGAAGTTACATGCTATTTTGCCTAGCCATTTTGATATAATTTTTGAGGTTTCTTAGGCGTATCTAAACTAAAACCGTGACTATCAAAAAAGGCTTTCGTTTTGTTTGACCAGAATAAATCGATTAATTAGACTAATGTTTTAGCTTTTAGCCTACATACAGTCTTAAGTCTGGAACCAATTACGCAGATTGGAGTACCGCAAGGCCTTGAGTATAATGTTTCATATATACGTGATCACGTGACACGCAACGTGGTCAATGCCAGGTGTGGGGACATATCGTTGCGTGCTGACGGACGGCCTTCGTATTATTAACAGAATGATTTATGGTGAATGGCTGAGCGTTTAGCTGATTGTAAGACATCTGTACTATTAACGTGAAATAAGGCTTTCAGGAAGAATTTGGTGAAATTATTTATGATTATTCAAAAATTTCTCAATGACAATTGGACATTTGATGGGCAAAAGGCTATACTTCCAAGACGGCCGATCCCTTCTAAATCGCATCTAACACGGACCGGTTCTATTCGGAGATCGTCTCCACCTGGTTAATAGCAGACCAACACTTCGTCTACTTAATCGCGGCTTTCACTCTTGAACCTTATTGATCCAGTCTCTAGCATTTATATCGGGATATTTTACAGATTAAACTAAGTTTAATCGACAGTTTAGACTACAGAGTTAACTTGTGCCTCCATAAATCTGAAAAAATATACAATTTAGAAATGTTTTAGGAACGTTGCTCGATGCTCGAACTCGATGCTCCTCTCATTGTCGGGTGTGCTGGTTGATCACGCTTATCTTTAGCATAAAATTGATCATGTAAAGAAGTTTTATTTAGTCAATCTTTTGGTGTTTCTGAAGCCTATCTTAAATATGACGATAATCTCCAATATCCATGATAAACTACAAAAACATGAAGTGTAAAAGTTATAACTCACCCTAAAGACACATATTATGTAAAAATCTAAAGCACTTCAATCAATACACCGGACTGGATCTGGATAAGCGAATATCCACCCAGCTGGGTTGAGTTAAGGTTTACACTTTTTATATTTACAACAATATCGTTGAATATTCGCTCTTATCTCAAACACTCGTTCAGAAGGGAGAAGAGTTGGGTCTTTTTGTGAATATAAAAATACGAGCCCCCTTTCACTGTCCCATTGTATCTGATATTGATCCCGGTAATAGTTTGCGCCGTCTTAGCGGATAATATAATAAACGGTGGACTTATTGCTTTATTAAGTTTTTGTCCGATGGGCGATGGGCCTTAGTTGAAAAGTCTTTGGCTCAATCTTCACTTGCAATAATCCGACTTATATTTGAGTGAATATTTATGTTGTAAAATATTTTAATAGATTGGTTCAATCGAGTTTTTGTCGTCTTTTAGTGGATTCGTTTTAGAACGTATGTTATATATCTTTCCACTAAAAACCTAATTTTTAAGCAGCAATATTGAACCAAAATGATTGGTTTTAACTTTATAAGAAGATTGAATCGACTACCTCATTATCACCATCATCATCATCAGCCTTTATCCATCCACTTCTAAACATAGGCCTCTTTCAATGAACGCCAATAACAACCTACTATCAACTAAATATCTCAACTGCCAGTTTGTTCCGATTATTATAAAAAGCCACATAAACTTTATGTTCAAGCTAATCTGCTGAGAGAAAGATATAATCACAATTATATAAATTATACGAATCGGTATAATAACATAATTTCTTAATTATTTTGTATGAAATTACTTAAAACTATTTAGTTCAAATACACGTTTAATGTTTATTTGCATAATAAACTCATAAGATGATTCTCAACACCGAAATATTATGTTTTCATAATTTCGCGGTGGGTGTGAATTGTAAATTATTGTTTTGAATGTTTTTCGCGTGGTGCTAAAATCGCTCTCATCATAGTCTTCGTATTCTTTCTCGTTCTTAATCTCTATCTCTCTCTCTCTCATTATCGCTCTAGTCTTCGTACTCTATATCTTTATCGTTCTCGTTTGTCAACCTCACTGTTTTTTCCGTTTCCATTGCTGTTTTTATGCATGTGCTTTTCTCATTTTGTTCTCGTTTTATTCCTGGTTCTTTCTTCAAACCATCTCAACAAAAGAGCTACGAACTGCAGGTTAGGCACTTAGCTACTTACTTTTGGAAAGAAGATCTAAAGAAGTGTTTGTTAATTCCTGTTAAGTCCCTTTTTAGATTTTCCAAATATTCTAAATATTTTTTATTCCTGCCCGAAAAAAATCGCGGGAAAAAGTTAGTAAAACTATATCATTATTAGTATTACTAACTTTTAGCCACCAAATATAATTGGTCAATATCGCCAGTTTTTGGATTATGAAGAAGTAGTAGAGTAGAAGTTTAAAAGTAGTAGCTAAATTCTTAAGTATCTCAAATACAGGGTGTCGCGAAAGCTACGCGCCCGTAAGCTACGTTGTTACGTAAGGCGCGTAACGGACCGGTCATTGACCCGCCCGCGACCTGCGCGCGCGCCTTTCATCGCCCTATCCGAAACATAGATCGCGGCGTAGAGGCGTCACTAACATTTAACTACATGTTTTATTTTATTTATGCAAAACACTCTACATTTCTTACTCATTTGTAGTAAGGAAATATCACTAAAGATATGTTTATGTATGTTCTTACCATACTTAGCATTTCTATGCTTCGTATAACGTGTTCATTTAAGGACGCAAGAAGATTAATCTTTATCGCTTTGTAATTGTCTATTACGGTTAGAATTTTTTTAATTAATAAATATTAATTAAAAAAATATTTATTATTAAATAAACACATTATTTAATCATTAATATTTAAAAAAAGATTTTACATAATCCTATATTTTATGAATATAAGTTAAATATAAATAGATTAACTAAGGGCGGGTTGCATCGACCGATTTTAACGAATATGTAATCGTCAAAGATGGCGGTAACGAACGTTTGTGACCAAAGGGCGTTGTTTTTAACAGACGTTAAAATTTGACGTCTCTTACGTTAAAAGATCGTTTGAAACAATCGACCCTAAATGTCATTTAGATAATAAAGATAATTTATATATGGCGACATCTCAAAACCGCCTTCGGATTATAGGACAGAAACTGTTTCTATTCTTGATGAGTCTGCAGTAATATAATCTTTGTGAGGCGAGGACCGCTCGTTAGATCTTCCTTCTCCGCGGGTCTCCGTGGGACACCAAACATCGTGACGTTTATGGGTTTTGTTATGGTCGGTGTGCTATGGTGTGGGCACCTTCCAAGTAATTGCCTATTAATATGTTTCAGCTAAACATTTATTTTACACTACTTTTTGATATTTCATCTCGTTTTTGTGGATTCTGCATACTAAGTATTATGCTTTACTTAATTTTACGCAAATAAAAATTAACTTTTTATAAACAATTACTTACTTAAAAAACTTAACTAATAAAAATAGCTACTGACTAAAAAGTATTATACATTAATAAGTATTATACATTTTCCTGAATTTATTTGATACTTAAATAAACAACAACTTTTAATATATTAAAGTACAATTTACAGGCTAATTATTGCAAGCGAGGACAAATCTTCTTCTTCTCTCCTGAAGCAGTTAATAAAAGTTTTACAGAATTAATATGCCTTGATATTTCTTGGAAATAATATCAATTTGGGCACGGGTGTATTGCCAATTCGCTCAACATAACATCAATGAAACGTGAAATATTTGTAAATATTATGAGATTTAAGAGTTTTATGAAACATAAGCAGCGTCCCGCGGTTTCACCCGCGTATTTACTATTCCCGGGACAACGGGAATAAATTAAAACCTATGTGTTATTCGGATGTGTGAGCTATATTATACTAAAATTTTATAATAATCCATTTAGCAGTTTCTACGTAAAAGAGTAACAAACATCCATCCATCTATCTATACTTACAAACTTTCGCATTTATATTGTTAGTAAGAAGTAGGATAATACGAAGCTAGCTTGTAGCATTTGTTGAAAATGTTCAGTGTACATGTTCTTTGATGATTGTGATGAAAATGATGATGATGATGATGTTGAAGAAAAATAATATTTTTTAAAAACTAATGATAAATAAAGTGGAAGAAGACCTCCATTGACTCTCCATTTACGGCGGCTTTCAATATCCTATCTTAAAATTTTCTTGTCGATCTTCAAATTTTGACACATTTTCTTACAAAATCTGTTAAAATATTAAGATAGATAAAATTTCTTTAAGGGCCTGTTTCACAATCTCCAGATAAGTTCCCATTAGGCTTTTGGCAACATATTTGACACATACTTGACAGATACTCCATACTCTATCTGTCAAATATGTTGCCGATAGCCTATTCGGAACTTATTTGGAGATTGTGAATCAGGCCCTAAGATACTAGTAGATAGGATATTGAAAGCCGCCGTTAGTCATCTAAGTCATCACCGATGACGTCACAGTAATCATTGTAGTCTATGTTTCATCACAGCGTGCACGTGTGTGTCCGCGATCGATCACAGATACGGAGCGTGAATTTTGATTTTTGTGACCTACATTTACCCTGGCGTGTCCTCCTGTAAAATGGATATACTAATGAAAAATATTAAGGTGTCAGGGCCTTTAGGGGTATCTTAATTGGTCTAAAGTTGCTGAAGGTAGGTTTGAATCGATTTTAATCTAGACAGATTTGAGATTTTTAATTTTTGGACATTCGAACAAAAAAAACTTGTCTTTCAAATCATACCTAACGGAGTGGGAAATGCTGAAAAACAGCACTGCACGAGATGAGTCGGGCCAACACAAGCTGAGACTTTCCCTTCGCCCACGAAAAGTGTCATTTGTTAAACTTAATTTTTAATATTTTGTATCTGTGCTTTTCTTTCTGTACAATTATTTTGTGTGGCAATTAGTTTAGACTAAAAAATATTCATCATCATCATCATCATCATCAGCCTCTATCCATCCACTGCTGAACATAGGCCTCCCTCAATGAACGCCAAGACGACCGATCCCTTGCTACTCGCATCCAACGCGGATCGGCCACTGCACGGAGATCGTCTTCCCATCTGGTTAATCGGATCGACGGCAGGTAGCAGTGCCGTCGATGCGATCTCATCATCATCTGCGATTGCCAATCCGCCTGCTCAGCGTGGCAATTATGAGCACATCCCCCCAACATGAATTACAGACAAAAAATATTACCACAACAAAATAATTATTATTCGTAAAGGATTCATATAACCACAGGCGCATTTAAGCTTAGATTTTCTCAGTACTTATTTATCTGCACATTACCAAACTGACGCCGATATTACCGTTTCACCATCCAGTCCTGGCCTGATAAACGCCAAGGCATAAATAATGAGCGTCTAAACACTAAAGTGGTCAAACCGTGAGGCCTGAGGCGCCAACTACAATTGATTTCCTACAACGACGGCGATACAGTAGAGTTATGAGCTAAAGCAGATATGTTTTAAGCTGTATAAAAGACAGCTTGAATAAAGGATTAAACAGAGGGGATTTACCGCCTTTTTTTTTCTTTAACGCCGGGAAATGCGCTTAGGCATCCCGCGGGGGAGTCTCCCCAGGCGGGTATGTGGCACTCGCTGCGCCCAAAAGCTGGTAATTGGACGCAGCTCTACCCACTTAAACCCAGCGAGTGCCACTAATGCCACCTTTGGTTAGTGCCCCGGATCTACGAGCAACAGGGCACCTCGACGGCTAGTCAGTCCCTCAGGTGACCGACGCCACCTCCACAGAGGGGTTGCCTCGCACCACAGAACAACCCCTCCCAACGTCGGGACAGTACAATAACCCTGGGCTACTAAGCCCCACCGCCACGACAAGGTCTGAACCGTGATGGGTAGGGATTTGCCGCCTTTTTTTTGTTTTCTTTTTTTTCTTTTGGGATTTTTTCGAGGATTTGGCCGCCCTTTCCAATCAAGGTTGATCATTATATTGATTTAACGAGGTTGGTAATGATCTAGTAGAAACAGACTCCACTGAGCGGGTTCCAGTAACGGGTACATTCAACAGTTTTTCTTAATACTTGACCTTATCAAAATCGCCTGTTGATCGAATTATCTGCGATAAATACCATCTATACCACCTGATTATGACAGCTGGGACGAGACCAGTGCTCAGTTAGACGTTGAAAGTTAGACGATAAGGTAATTGCTTTGGTGATTTATGTCGAAAATGCAAATATCTTTCATGTTTAAAAAAATCATTTCGTTCCAGTAGCTTACTTTCACATTTATGAATAGGATAAGGAATAACACTGATAAAACACACGGAATTTATTTTTTAATTAAATTTGGACAGTTAGATTAACAATTTATTCGTTATAGCAGATAAGTTCACATAAAAACTGAACCATATCAATTTTAACCGTATAAAAAGTTCTTAACGTAATGGTTAATTAAGGCAAACGAATATGCAAGGTACATTTGAATAAGTTAACGGTTGTCTCTGACCACGCTTCGGATTGTGAAACTCCTATATATAACAGTTTATGTAACTTTTTGATACAACCCTGGTTCTAGAAAGTGGGAGTTACTTATGTTCAATCTTCAATGTAAATAACCTAATATAAAGTGATTTGCCTAGCCCATGAAATGAACGTATCATTGGAAATAGCCCCACCAATCATAATAGCGTTGGATGTACCAAGTCGAAGATGTTAAGCTGGTAGTCGGTGCGGAACAGCATTTCTTTTTCTCTGTCCCTTCTTTTCGAGCCACTAAAGCTGTTCAGCAAATTAAATAAGCAAGATGGTTGTACCCGTGCAGCCGGGAGCGTGTCACATCCCGCCAAACGGTAAAATGAAAAAACGCCATCTGATGGTGATAAATGCGATGATCATAATATATATTTAAATATTGAATTGCAAATAACCATGCGGATATGCGCGGATGTCTCTTCGGGTAGAGAATTTAGTGTTAAATATCGTGTTCTTATTGCTTCGTCGTCCAAATAGTTCAATCAGTAGCCACTTATTAGTGTTGCAATATAAACAAGGAAGATATAAACCTCTAGAACGTCTCCGAATCTTATTAAAAGCTCTTATAAGCTTCATGAGTATATGTCATTTTAACTAAGCTTTTTCATGTGGTAGACTCAATTGACGTTCAAAACGATACTGTGATGGTTACTATTTTGAATAAACTTTTGACTTTGACTTAACTTCATTACAAAAGTAACATTACTACTGGGTTTCAAAATTTCGCCGCCAGAATTTATGACTTACCTTTCATCTTTAAGACACAAGAAAGAATGTTGCCATGGAATTCATTGTCAATCTATTACATCGTGAATTTTTTTGTATCATCGTCATCATCATCAGCAGCATTTATTCGTCCATTGCTGAACATAGGCCTCCCTCAATGAACGCCAAGACGAAAAAAGTTTTTACGTAAAGCAATTCACCAAATGTATAATTGTAGGTATTCGCAGGGTGATGTATCAGAGTATTGATCAAGATTTGTAAATGTGCTTAACAAAGACCTTCAGGAGAGGTCAAAGTTGTCATAAAACTGACGCGTCGTCTTGAACTCAAGCAAAAAGGACAAACATTATGGTCAGCAAAAGTTTTGTGATTTCAATATACTTACGACGACCAAGTTTTAAGTTTCCACCACTGATTTTGTCCACTGATCATCAAATAAACCATGTTGTGTGTCTTACAATCCTTCAGATATTTCCTAGTAGGGATTGTAGTACTCCTATATTATTTATTAATCTTGGTTTAGTTGAAAATCTTTAAAATTTTCCTGACTTAATGCATAGACTATTTTAACCGCCCCACAATGGTTCAAGCCTTGTCGTAGTGGTGAAGCTCAGGAGCCTAGGGTAAACCGAACACCTTGGGCGAAGCGAATTGAGGTGAGGGGGCTCTTTGTACTCCTCTTTTAAGACCCCTCTGCGTCGATCCCCTGACGGACTGACTAGATGTCGAGGTGGCCTGTTGCTCGTAGATCCGGGGCATCTCACCAAAGATGGCATTGGTGGCACTCGCCGGGTTTTGGTAGGTACAGCCACGTCATCTTACCAGCTTTCGGGTGCAGCGAGTCCCACATACCCGCCTGGGGAGACATTCAGCGCAATTCTCGGCGTTAAAGAAAAAAAAGACCATTTTGAGCAAAGTGTGAGACACACTATATTCCAAATTCCTTTTGCACTCTTTTTGCCTGATTTTTAGGTTGTGCGATAAAAAAAATGTTTTCTCTGTGTATTTCTTACTTGTGTCGAATTAAATGTTCCTTTTTTTATAGAGCGTAATAATCTATAGTCACAAATGTCACGGGTATGACTTACCTATTCCTTACGAAATATTCTATATCACCAAATTCATTATTTTTCACATAGGAACGATTGTTTAAACTTTAATGCTCGGAACTTATTCAAGTTGCATACGATAGCGGCCAGCATTCGTATAAATTGTACAGTACTGGCCAGCATGACCTTACGTCTCGGCGGTAAGATTCCGTCCGAGTCTACATTGTTAACGGTAAACAATAATTGATCAACTGAAAAAATATAATGGCATTGTAGCCGCGGTTACAAAATTTGATTAGCAGAATAGTCACGTCGGAATTCGGCTATGAGAGCTCACGACTGATGCCGTGGGACCAAGAAATGTGGATGCGCTATTACATAGGTTGAGAAACGCATGCTTAAAGTTAGGCATAATACATACCTAATATATATTTAAAGATCTCTGAATACTTCTAGGTTAAGGTTGTAGTTTTACTCGCGTACTTGTCATTCTGATATGTAAGCTATGTTGTTGTTAAGTTTCATCAAAATCCATTTGGCAGTTTTTGAGAAAAATGAAACAAAACACACCTTTACAAAATACAGCGTTTATTATTAAAATTACTTTAGTTAGGGTACATTGTACCACTTACGCCTCACGTCAAATTAATAACACAGACAAAAATGCCGTATATCACCTGACGACAGTTACACTTTTTGTTAATATTATTCAATTTATTATAATTATAGAAGAACGTATTAGCTATGCTAATTTTGGCTGAAAAGGCATTTTTGATTATGAAAATAACAGATATCATATCCGAATGTTAAAACTTAAAGCAATGACAGAAGAAAGAAAAAAAACATAGATCATAATAAGAATAATTATTAATAACGATTAAATGTAATCTTAACATGCTATGTTATTATACTCGTACAAGTTGTGATAAATTTCGTGTGTTAAGTTATACACAATGCTTTAGAGTGATAATTAAATAACTCAAGGAATGCGGATCCATTATTTCAAAAACCGCTAATTTTGACATATGACATCATAACCAACATTTTAATGTTCTAATAATAATTGTTTACCAAATGTAGTTAACAAAAAACCTCAATTATTGAGCTTATATGGCGTTACACAATAGTCTTTCTTATATCGATATTAAGTAATTTAGCACAATAAGATTGTTTTTATATGATAATATAGTTTACAATAGCAACTAGATATTATAATTGAATTAATATGTTAAACGATAATATTTTAACGATTTTATATTGCCGATAGTTTAAATCTTTTTAAATTTATTTATTGATCTAAAGGTACAAAAGAACTAGAAAAAGAAGTTTGAAGAAAATGAAAAAAAAAAACCACAATGATAAATCGACTATGATTAATTTGATTAACATAAATATAGCTTGTTTCTTTAACTTCGAATAAAAAATCCCTGGCTAATTTTCCTTCCCTTCAATAGGGATGTTGACTATTTTTTTTAATTGATTTTATTTGATAGATATACTATAGATAAACACGAAAAAAAGATTTTTGTAAAGAAATATGTCCAATTTTAACAAAAAATTAAATAAAGAAAAATAGTTTTTAAAACTGCCGTTAAAACGCTCCAAGCGTCATTACAATGTTCAGTGACGTCATCGCCTTATTGGCGTTTACAGTCACGTGATCATGCATGATAAATAACGCATTTTAAATTAATTTTCTAAATTTTAAGACAAATAAGTAGACTTTTTAAATGTTATTTTAGGTTTTTAAATACTGTATTTAATATGTAAAACATAACTTTACATGAATTTGTAACATGTGTCAACATCCCAATAAGGTTCCCCAATTATTTTGCCTTCTCCACGGGTACGCTCGGTGTCGTACATCCGTGTTGTTTTAGTTTGGTCGTTCAGGGGCAAGTGGAACGGTACCGAGGCCGTCGACCCGCGATCACCGATAACTACATCATCGTTAGACAGGGGTTCGCGGCACCTGTGACGTCACGGGTATGTCACGTCGACCAGGACACTATCATCATCATCATCAGCAAGTACCGAGCGTTCATCGACAACTACATGTATGTGTTAATTAGGGAAACTTGTTAAGTATTTCAAAGTGACATCATCATTATCATCATCAACATCATCATCATCATTATCATCATCATCAGCAGCAGCATCATCATCATCATCAGCCTGTATTCATCCTTAGGAATATCCAATCATGATTTCCGTGAAAAATTGCCTAATATGATATTCTTAAGGGCAATTCAGGAATTCAGGTAAAAAGTTTATTATTGGGTCAACCTATATCTTAATAATTAGAGATTCGAAGAAAGTGCATTTTAATTAATTAAAACATCACAGTTTTCTTAATTAATAATAATTGACCATAATCCACCATTTAATGATATAGCTGGACTGATCTATTTTGTACTGCCTAAAAGTAATCAGTTAATTAATTAATAGTGGGTTATGAGAACATCAGCTATAAATATAACATATACAGCGGATCATCATCAGCCTTTATCCGTCCATTGCTGAACATAGGCCTCCCTGAATGAACGCCAAGACGACCGATCCCTTGCTACTCGCATCCAACACGGACCGGCCACTGCACGGAGATCGTCTTCCCATCTGGTTAATGGCCGACAAACACTTCGTCTACCTAAACGCGGCCTCCACTCTTGAACCTTAATGGCCCATCGGCCATCCGTTCTTCTGAGTGCGTGACCAGCCCATTGCTACTTCAACGTGCTTATTCTTCGCGTGAACTAAACGCGTCACAGAGAACTAAAGTTACCGATATCACGCGAAGAATAAGCACGCGAAGAATAACTTTTTAATATAACTATCTAATTAATGTACATCTTAAGATTCAAGCTATGTCTTTCATAAGTAAAAGTTATCTGTAATCAAAAATAATCATCAAATCAAAAATAAAAAGCACTCGAATATTATAAATCATCAGCTCAGTGAGGGAAGTAAACGGGTTCGGAACACGTCGGTGTGATATTGGATGCAACTGGTTTGCCTCTGAGGGACCTGACCTCCGCTCGGAGGGAATCGCAGCCGGGACCCAACCATAGAAGATTAGAAGCGGCGCCCTATTTATTTATTTGAATGTAAGATTGTATTGTTTTTCTAATGATTACACGATTTTTAATACAATATTAATTAAACGACATCAAAGTATCCGAAACGTCGAGAATGTTAAAAACTCCGTAAAAATTGTATTTTGATTATATTTTGTACAGCCGATCGTAATCTTTATCATTATTAAACTTCTGGTTACTGAAAGCTTCAATAGACCTCCTTTAATGAACGCCAAGACGGCCAACTCTAACATCTAGGACTGGCCTGTAGATATTTTTCGTAAGACTGTGGTACTGTTATCAATAAAATCATCGCAGAGTTAGAACAAGAAATACGCCACTTTCTGGTAAGATTTTTTCACTACATTAGAGTTTGAAAGAGATAGAGAATAATATTGCTGGCGGGAGCAGAGTAGTACCTCTCGCTCACATAATGATGAATGAAAAATGACAGCTATGCTGTCGCGTTTCGTGCGGCTTGTGAGTTTCCGGTGGCTTATTTGATGAGGAATAATACCTGGTTGTGTGCATTGGCATTTATTGGCGCCTTTAAGCTCCGACTGCCTGATTGCTTTTATGTCATATTTGAAGACGAAATCGGCAGAGGCAGGTTCTAGTGATGGCCTATTAGCCGTCTTGACGTTCAGTCAGCAGATGGAAAATGGTTGATAATGAAAATAAATATTGAAGATCACACCTCGTTAAAATCCGCTTTATATTACAAGATCCTGTTGCGATACTGCTAACGGTTATTACATTTATACACCCGGATCTGAGCTTTGTATATCTGCTCATCCTTGGCAAGCTACTTGCCTGGCAGGTTTTGAACCCTGGTCCCCAATTAATAAAATTCCTTTCTCATCAAATTTTGTCTTGGCTAAAAATTTGCTAGCTTATGACTTCTTTCAGTGTGAGCTATTTTAATGCTAGTTTGCCGATGCGTCATGGCCCTAAAAGGCTCTTTTATCCTTGTAATAGGTGTCTGTTGCGTAATTTTCCATTATTACGTAGCTTATTTTAAATCTGATTCCAAGTGCCAGAAACTACATGTTAGAAGTAAGGAATTTTTAAGAATTAAATGTGTCAACCCTACATGTGTCCTATATACGTGTGTGTGTGTGTATGTGTGCGTGTGTGCGTGGGAGGCACGTAGGTAGGTATTTATCCCATTAGCTTGCATCCGTTTCATTGATCTGACCTCTCCGTACACTTGCCTAAATAACATTATTAACGTATTAAAACAAACAAAACATAACAAAATACACATAAAATTGGTAAAGGCAATTTTAACTATGAAATATGCTACATACTAGGTATTGTAACTTACATAATTTGAAAAATAATATATAAAATTGGCCTTAAGTAACGTAAAAAAAAAGTTTTTTTCAACGCTGCACATATTGAGTATTTTATTAAATATAAAGAGTTGTTGCAGTTACAAAACTTAGTAAAAGCCTTAACAAATATAACAAACTCGAGCTTAAATCGTCAAATAAATAGTAAGAATGAATGAAAACTTAATTTGATTATTTATCTCCAAAAATATTAACATAAATATAATAACCATAATGATAATATTTAATATTTTCATAAGACGCCATCTTTATTTTAATACTGGCAACACTTCGCAAATTTTCTTTTCTACAAAACGAAGCGCGCACCGATTAAACGATGCTCGCATTTCTCCAGATAGCTTCTGTCTCGCTCGCACTCGCACACCTCCCATCTTCCCTCCCGCCCGTCGCCTGCTAGTCACATATTTTATTTGTGCCTTCCTGCATCCAGAACTAAAGCCTCCCATACACAAATTGATCGGGTAGATTGCGACTACTTTTATTTGTTCTATACGAATTGAATATTTCAGTGAGAAAAGTCTTGGGGATATTCAAATCGGACGTTGAATGGCTGACTTAAGGCTGTTTGTCGTGTCGAAGACCTTCCAATAACGCTCACCCACACTATCAACTGTTTTATGCTTATGGCCAACGAATACACTGGGAAAATGTTAAGGAAGGTTTCATTATATTTATACGCAAATATGCAGGTAAGATATGTGAAGGAACCAAATAACAATGTATACAAATATAAAAGTAAGTTTAGATGAAAGAAACAATCTTCGAAACGACCTTCCGACAAAGTCTTCTTCCAGAATATGGCATGTTACCGCAGAGTGTATCAGTTCGGAAAGATACGGAAAGCAAAAAATACGAAAATATTTTAGTAAATCTCAAATCTCGATTTTTATCATACAAAAAGCACATAGGTGTATATTATGATTCTTAGTACGAAAAAATGCAGACTAATTGAAAACCTACTATTTTTTTAAGTCGGTTAACAAGTCCATTCTTAGCTATAGGTTATTTCACTTCATATAAATAATTCGACATTATAATCGGAAGCGAAGCTTTGTTCGTTTGTATTATCTTCGGGAAAATCGGAAAAAAGAAAGGCCGCGCAGTGGCCGGTGCGTGCTATGCGATTAGCATGGGATCAGTCGTCTTAGAGTTCATTGAGGGGTGCCTATGTTCAGCAGTGGACAGGATAAAGGCGATAATGATAATGAAAGGTTTTTTTTTTCATACAAGTTTTGTACATACTAGACGAATTGTAAAGGAAGTTTTTGACAGGCAAAACTGCGTGTAATACCTATATATGTTTAATTGTACACTTTGTGTGGCGGTAAAAGTATAGAGCGGACCGAAATTAGTGGCGGCCTAGATCACGTCCACAAAAATGAAAAGCAACGGTATAGATTAGCGAATTGTTTACCCACTGATGTTCTGGAACTTTCTAATTATATATTCAAATTACATTATTTTATATGTTAGTTTGTTAAGCAAACTGGCAGACGCACCTGATTGTAAGTGCTCGTATTCGCACATGAACATAAGCTAGCTATCATGGAACTGGCCCAAGAACTCATTTAACAGAAGTCCCAGTGACATTCTCTGCCTGTCTCCCCGAAACAGCAAATCTGTTGCACGGAAAAAACAACAAGATGGTGGTACCAACTCCTGAAGCCAAGAGTAGGTACTGCCTCAGATACCTACCTACATGAATCATATAATTAAAAACAAACAAGTATATACATAACAACTTTAAGCTATACTGCAGTTTTAGATGAAAGTCATCTCGTAGTAACAGCTTTATATAAAATTAATTCTTTGAAATAATATTGCATTGAACATGCAATATAGTAGGTGAACCAAACAATCATGATGAAAAACAGCTTTCACCTCATAAAATAATACTTAAATTCAATTAAATTACAATAGAAATAGTGAAAGATCCTGTGCGACGCTGATCCAGGGGGTGTGGGTTCGATCCTGACCCCCGCGGTGCCTTGAAATGGAAAATCTAAATTTCTAAGTGCATCTAAAACACGAGACTATCGCTCGCTCACCGGTGAAGGAAAACGTTGTGACAATCTGCATACCCGATGAGATTAAAAGTCTTTGAAGAAGATGAAGCTCACCAACCCACATTGGGCCAGCACACCGGTGAATACCTAAATTTCGAGGAGGAGACCCGAGCCCAGCAGTGGGACATATTTGGATTGATACTTTACTTTTCTACCAAGCAGATAGAATCACTTTGTAATGTTGAAGAATTTAGTCTTCAACAAGCTAATAATATACAGTACTAAAAATAAAGCCTATTTTATGACACGTTTTTAAAATTATTGATCATAAATGTGCAGTTAGTAACAGCGTATTTTTTAGAGCTGCAAAGGAATTCACGAGTACTTGTTAGGTACGTTTTACATATAACGGTACGTAAGCTCCATAAATCTCGAGTAAAAGTAAGTAATTCGAATAAGAACAAAAATTATAAAACCATAGTTTAATTGCACTTTATAATCATACATTGAGCTACAATTTAGTTTTTTCCGTGGGATTTTTTATTAAAAAGCTAGCACTCGGGACGAAATTGTCATTATCTCATCATCTCAGCCTACTGTACTAGTCTAGCTGTCCACTGCTAAACATATGCCTTTCTACTGGTTGTCCAGCGCGACGGGTCCATTGCCGCCTGCATCCAAAGAGACCCACGCTGCGCTTGATGGTACGTGGTCTCCACACTAGGATCTTTTTGCCCCATCTGCCATCCGAACTTCGCGCTATGTGGCCCGCCCATTGCCACTTCAACTTGCTAATCCTACGGGCTATGACGGCGATTTTCGATTTTCTTCTTCTCCTCACTCCTGACTCGATCCCGTAGGGAAATACCGAGCGTAGCCCTCTCCATAGCTCGCTGAGCGACTTTAAGCCTATGAAAAAGATTTTTTGTGAAGCACCACGTCTCAGAGCCGTAAGTCATCATTGTTAACACACACTGGTTGTACACCGACGCGACAAAAGACAGAAGTCCAATGAAAATGGCAATATGGCACCACCATCAACATCAACCGACAACGGGCTTCATCGGTTTCCATAAGTGCCATCATCTCAATAATTTCTTCCACGGAATAGCTTTGATAGACACTAAGACTTGTCATCTCACGTCTAAAGATAAGCAACGTATGAATGAGTTGTCTGGGCTAGTCTCTAAATAATATATTTTCTGGCCATTTACGCTCTTCTTCCATCGGAATAAGGTGCAATACTTGTGTTATTACTGGCACCAAGTCAATCTAGTTTCCAAATTGACTCACTTATGACGTATCAGAGCCTAGTAAAGCAGATCGCTTATGTCCATTGACTATGTGACTCAGCGAGCACACGAAAAAGTTTAAATACAATGTATGACGTGTAAAGAATGCTCACTGGTCCAGGAATCGATAACAATCATTTTATGACGTACAGCTTTACTGCCTCAGAATCGCAGGACGTATGAAGAACTTCATTAATTTACAAGCACCGAGAAAACTTTTTGTAACACAGCTTTGACCCCTGAGTCGGATAAATTTTATGGCACCTCAACGTCAAGTTTGTTGCCTTTAAATGGTTGTTTTCGAGATGCAAATATTTTATGAGTCACCCGGCCCGCGTGGTCTGATTTTACAATTTCAATTTGTCGTGGAAGAATACATCGCCTTGAAGGTTAACCAATGTTGTACCTATATCCGTTGTGAGTCGTAACATACATTTCCTCAAGATCTAAACATATGTTAACTGATAAGTCTATTTATTGTCATTGACGTATCAGCATTTAATTCTATAGTCAATCGTTGTTTTTGTTTTTCATCATCATCATCAGCCTCTATCGGTCCACTACTGAACATAGGGTCCCCTCAATGAACGCCAAGATCCCTTGCCCTTGCATCCAATGTGGACCGGCCACTGCACGGAGATCGTCTTCCCAGCTGGTTAATAGCCGCCTAACACTTCGTCTACCTAACATCATTCGTTTTGTTTTTCACATCATGATATTCGCTGAATGTTTCTGCAGCTCTTACAAGGTCTATCACGGAGTTCGTGTGTTATTTCGCATAGTCATTTCTCTCCTTTCTCTTTTTCTTATTTGCCCTATTCCTGTTCATTTCGTCTCATATAAATTCCCTCCCTACTCAATATTCGCAATGATATAGACCAGGAAGCGTTGGTACAATAAATAAGTGTTAGAGACAAAGGGAGCGAGCGAAGTTCACGCATATTTAAATAAAATAAACTTAGCTAGAAGCCGAGAGGCGTACGCGCAGATTATATTATAGATGGTGCGAGCCACGAATTATAGAGAAGGCATCATTTCATGATATCAACCTTTCAAAGGATCATTCGCTTGCACTGCTTTGTGATCACAAAGCAGTTTAGTAAAATTGGATCTACAAGTAAACTACTATGAGATAAATTCAGTATTGTATTAATATCGCGAAAGTTTGTAATAATGAATGTTTTTCACTCTTTCACGCGAAATTACTGAATTAATTTTGATGAATCTTTACAATAATATACCTTAAACTTCAATATAAGATATAGGCTATAACGTATCACTGTGTTAGCTCGTCGGTGTAAAGTAGCTAGTTTTAAGTAGTTTAAAGTATTTTACACATAATTAAATATGGTTTACGGTTTCGCATTAAGTAGTTATTAATTAAAATTCTAGACAGAAAAATGCTAGCGGCTGATTTATTGCACAGTTTATTGTATTTTAAATTGCTTTTATTTTGCACTTACTCTATCTGTCCAATAATTATAATCTTATTGTTTCACGATTGTTAATTTCAAAAATTCATCAGACGATGCTCATTTTAAATATTATAAACGCCATATCCATCAAGAACGCAGCGTGTACATCCACAACAAATGGCGGGCCATATCGTCGCTGGCCGTGAGAATCGGATCTTCCCAGATAGAGCAGGGCACGGCGACGCTCGGCTAGCCGGCTATTTACTGCTCGGCTATTCAACTAGTCGGCTATTCAATTGCTCGACTATCCAACTGTTCTATTCGGCTTCTCATACTTGCTATTCGGATAGTCAGGATCTGCTATTTGGCTATTTAGCTATTCGCCGGACATTGCTTTGTTCTAAATTATTCGCATTGTGCTGGTTAACTTTAAATCACAATATTCATAAGGTATTTAACAAAATTGCATTGCTAATAAACGAAGCAACTGGGTTGGCACTTGTAATCACTAACTTTTCCCGCGACTTTGTTCGCGTGTACTTTAGTTATCAGGAATTACTTATCAGTATTTTCATTCTGCTAAGTCGAGTAATAAGAAAATTCCCTTACAATCCCCCCCCCCCCCCCCTCCTTTCCCCATAGGCCTCAGCCAAGACGACCGATTACTTGCCATTCGCATCATACACGGACTAGATAAAGATATATGCATGGAGATTGTCTTCTCTAAATAATGGCCGAACACTTCGTCTACCTAAACGCAATTCTGATTACTTGTGTTATACTTATACGTGGGGGAATGGACTGTGCTGCGCTAGCATATGCGAGGGTACCACCATCATCAATGCGAGATAAGCCGTACATTGAACCGTCAAGTGAATTTTTTTACACTTATGGGCGACGCTGACCATAAGGTGACCCATTAGCCTGGCCAACATTAAAAATGCTATCACTTGATAAAGTGAACGAGAGCTTTGTTTATGTTAATAGAGTTATTATAGTATCTGATATTCAATAAGAGTGACGTAATAATGAAAACCGTGTACTGATTAAAATCTGGGAACCGTTAGTATTTTAAGCCAGGAGCCGCTCTGAGATTGGACACATAGATCACTATCGCTGAAACATTATTATAAGATAATCTTTAACAATACTTGTTAATAGAAAAAATCTACTGTTTGTTAAAGTACGTTTACGTTTAACTGAATCAATAACTTTTATTCTGTCAGAATCAATAATTTTTATTTGAGAGGCCTATGTTCAACAGTGGACGGAGTGGACTATTTCTTTTGTTCTGTTTATTTCTTCCGGCCATCGAGCATATAATAGAAATAGAATTTGTATCTGCGCTCTGATTAACTGACTCATGTGACGTACACAGATATCTGGTTGGTTGAATTCCTATTACATCAGTGATAAATCACTGACCACATTCTTATAGCTATACTACTCTATCGATTTATAATAGGCTTGTTGCTTCCAGAATACCAATAAGAGGTCAAGGCAATAAAATTGGAGGAACCTACCATTTCCTACTCATATTCCTTAAGAAAATTTCGGTAGAATGGCTAGATTTATTTTGCTTATGGCTGACTTTTACAACAAAAACGTGCCTATAGGTATATTTTGCATGTGTATGTCACTTAACTCCTAAACCAAGATATTAATAAAATAATTATGTGCGTTCATGTGGATTCGTGATTGGTTTAGTGTCACAATTCCATACACTTGAGATACACAATGCAGTGCACAGGACAACGTCAGTCTGGTCTGCTGGTTTCTACTATTAAATAATAATAGCACTATACAATACACTGCAGTGTCACCGCAAGGCTCAGTCGCATCGTTTTTCCTTCTTCCTCCTCGGAAAACCTTGTTCGGAGGTCATTTAAATAACGTAAAGTGCACGCCGAGATGATTGTTTCATATAATCTTCATATTTTGTAATTTTTAATTAAGATGAATCAAAGTTCATCGATGATGGACATTGCGAGGTAATTGAGCTTTGTCAACATTGGACCTTCCTTCGATAAGGACCTGTGACCAGTAGTGCTATTCTGTAAAAACTATTTCGATGTCGAGATTCACCTGAGTGATAGAGCTCACTTTACGCTTACTTCGAAAGAAAACTTTATTGATATAGATAGAGAGTCGAGTTTTAAAGAATACAAATTCGTCAAATTAGCCATATCACCGCGGATTCCGCTTTCAAGATTCGAAAACGATCTTACAGAATAGCCCTACAGTAGTGGGAAATCAAAATGAATTCTTCAATAAGTTTTCGTCCTGAGCAGGTTATAATGGATTGGAGATAAAATATGGCCGACCAAAAATCTTGTTACAATAATATGTGGGGACAACTCACACATGACCGCAGCGAAAAACAGCTGACACTCGAAAATTGTCGCCACGAACAGTTTTTATAAACTTTACTCAGCTTTATCGTTGCGGTTGTGCTTAAAGTCAAGAAAAGTAGGTCCTGAGCATATGATTTGCAAGTATTCTGTATTTTTGCAGTCAGCCTATTTTGCCATGGGTCTCCTCAAAATCAGGTGAGGAGGGTGTTACGTCATAGTTCGATTTGTTCAATAACACTGACACTTTCAATTTCAACAAGCATGCAGGTTTCCTCATGATGTTTTTCAGCGGTGAACGAGCGATAGTCTGTTCAGGGTGCACTTTGAAATTTAGCATTTCAGTGCACCGCAGGGATCGGGATTGTACCCCCTAACCTACCCAAGACCATTGATGCTCATAAAATATTTGACAAGGATTTCGATACGTCTTTAATCAACCCGATATCAAACGATTTCACGCATCACATTATTTACCAGAATGTGAATTTGCGTTGTCTTCTAACATCTCATCTCATCTAATAACAAACCGAATATCGATCTCTTAGACCGTCCCAACTTTGGGTTCTCCTCTCTCTCTCCTTGGAATAGTCCTGCCCATGATCAGTAGTAAAACTAGTAGCTGATGACAACAGCTGGACAGCAGGACTGAGAAGACATGTAGCGTAATGTAATTTTACTCGTGAAATCCAAGTGAACATGAGATAATAAGTGTTAGTATGCAATTAATATTACCGCACAGATTACATATGGCCGCACGATGTTAGTACGTATGTAATAGCACGGCCTAGTAATACTCTCTCTTCATTTGGCTGGTGAAAGCGACTTGCGTAAGGCCCTATCACCGCAAATCATGCCCTACACTAGTTACATCGAATGAGAGCTTCCCTATAACGAAAAACGATTACATTTGGTAAGTAATTCTAATGTGATTGCAAATCTGCGGTCTTATTTAAAAAAATCACCGAGAAACAGCTTTGCTGTCAGAAGGAGCCAGAATAGGTAGTGTTGTTTCCCCATCACGGTTCAGGCCTTATCGTAGCGGTGGGGCTCTGTAGCCCAGGGTGACCCCAACACCTTGGGCTAAGCGAATGGAGCCGCGGGGGCTTTTTGCACTCCTCTTATAGGAAGAGAGGGCTAAAGAGCAGGGGGCAAGGGGCGAGGACAGGCTTTGCCTCATTGTACTGTCGCGAAGTTGGGAGGGGTGGTTCTGTGGTGCGGGGCAACCCCTCTGTAGAGGTGGCGTCGGTCCCCTGAGGGACTGACTAGCCGTTGAGGTGCCCTGTTGCTTGTAAATCCGGGGACCTCGCCAAAAGCGGCATTGGTGGCACTCGCCGGGTTTAGTGGGTAGAGCTGCGTCCACTTACCAGCTTTCGGGCGCAGCGAGTCCCAAAAACCCGCCTGGGGAGATCCACACCCCTACGGTATGCCTAAGCGCATTTCCCGGCATTAAAGAAAAAAAAAGGTAGTGTTGTTTGGCACAGAGAACTTTACTCTTTCGTCTTTGTGGGCAAAGGATGAATGCGATGCTGTGGTTAGTTCTCGATGAATTCCATTCCCAGAGTGAAGAAGACAATAATTATCCTCAACACAATTCTCTTGTATTCCATATGGCAGCACAATACTTGGTAAGCCAAAATAAATGAGTGACGGTTATTATTAAACACGTAGTGAGTCAAGCGCTCCGGTGGACGGGGGCTTCTCGGAACCTTTTTGAGTATCATTTTCGTTGTCCAATAAGACAAATTCGGGTTTTCACACTGACACGTAGAGCAAAACAGAGAACAAAACGAACAAACAATTCTTTTAAATTGACTCTTTATATTTTGTTTTCTTAAGAAATATTTTGTATATAAATATATAATATTGTTTTTTTTCCTTAAAATATTTTTGTGCAGCCACTTGTAAAATAATTAGTGCAATCTGCACTTATTATTATAAAACTTATCCATTATTTACATTATTTTTATTAAAATACAAAAAACACATTACATGGTCATGATTGTGATTACATCATTAAAATGAATTCAAAATGATCATCTTCATCAATGATCAATGATCATCATTTAAAAACCTAACATACAAACCATATAAACAATGTTCAGTGCAATTTTGTGATTATTGTCACTTCAACATTTAATCCACAACTCAAGTCCGAAAACATTTAAGAATATACTACATCAACATTAATATTATAAATGTCGCGTTTTGTAGCAGCAGTGTGATAAGACGTCAATACGAGTCGGCTGTCCTGTGGGTCGCCGTCGCCCGTCGCCGGTCGCCAACAGCAGGTAATGATACAAAAAGGCGCGACGACTCGCGGCCGCATCAAAATATGATGCACATCACACGATACGACTGTCGACTTCACAACACAGTTTAAAATATAGCGTTGTTATTTTTCGAGAATATTACTTATTAATAGTAAATAAGACGTATTTCGAGTAGTACAGAGAGTATATATATATATATATATATATATATATATATATATATATATATATATATATTTTTTTTTTTCAAATGTTCACATGACTATAATATATATCCCGGTTTTTGATGAAATTATTGATAACACGATAATTTAAAACCAGAGATTTAAAAAAACTTGAAAGTCTTCTTCGTATGTAGTGGCTTCATGAAGGCTTTTCCAAAGATAATTCGAAAATCGAAAGGAAATTCAATTAATTTAACATTTGCATTCCATATTTTGATGATTATAATCATAAAATGAAATGCAAAACAGAAAATGAAATAGAATTTAAAGCAGATTCCTGTAATTATTATATTTTATTTTAGATAAATTAATTAATTTAAAGACTGTTATCGTATCGTACACATCTCGTTCTATCAAAGATTAAATCATTCAAATACGTTTCGGTATACGCACAGAGATGGCAGACGAATTCAATAAATAAAGCATCTGATGACAGTACGTCCATTGTTTAGTCTATGAATATTTTAACACCAATGCGGAGGTGTGGTGTCCAAACTACAATAAATAAATAAACTAGACATTATCACGTTTCCATTTCCTTCCTTTCTTTTTAAAAATAGGTTTATGTTCATCCTCAGCATGTTCCGTAAATTATTACATTCCTTTTTTTTCTAAAAGTCATGCATTTTGAATATCAAGCATTTTGAAAATATTAAATTATTATTTTATTACTATTTTATATCACTTCAGTATCTGTAATTATAAAATAATATTTCAAGTGTATTTTTTTAAAATTAATTATGTAGTTTCAACTTCAGTGTATCATTTTAATGTAGAGTAATTTAATATGGATAAACTTAATTTTATCCAAATTTGGCAGTATAATTACATGCAACCATACCAAACGACAAATAATTAACCATAATCATCGATAAAAACATTCCTGTACTGAACAGTAATGATTTTATTGATAGCTTGTTTGTGATTGATTTTGTATATTATTTATTCTTTTGTATATAATATATTGTATATGATATAATGTGATTGTATACCGTAACGAGTCTAATGCTCGTTTGTGGTTTACCTAATGCTGCTGCTACTTTGCGAATCTAGCATTAGCTTATAAAAAAAATTGACATGTTTCAAGTGCTATGTAATTTGCCTACGAAATAAATATTATTTGATTTTATTTGAATATGGGTAGAAATTAGCTTTAGTAGAAATTAATCCTAATTTTTCGCTGAAATTCTCCTTGCTTGAGGACAATGATATACTAAAGTTTTTACTCAAAATATATTAGATATCACTAGTAGTGATAGATCTTAAGCAATTTTAATGTAAAAAACAGTATCATTTTATACACAAATTTTTAAGTTTTCCGAAGATTTAAAACAGGCCAGATAGACGTTATAACTATAAGAGCATAGGATATATTTTTGGATGATTCCGTAAAGTCGTCATAGAGTTAAACATCAAATAAATCTTTTGTATCCTATTTCTTTACCTTTTTATTTGAAACATAAATACCAAATCACAATATTAGTGATTATAATTAAGCGTGTGATTAGACAGTGGAGCGTGTCAATAATCCAACCTAATCATTGACACAACACACACAACAAAATACCTTTAATGTCGCATCAACATTACGACATCGGCTGACAACTGAAGACCGGTTTGAAGCTTACTGATACTGAGCGACGAAGCTAACTACAAGTGTTATTGTTTAAATATAGAATATCATCATCATCATCACAAACATCATCATCATCAGCCTTTATGCGTCCGCTGCTGAAAATAGGTATCCCTCAATGAATGCGCAGGCGTCCGATCCCTTTTTTTTGCCCAAGGTGTTGGGGTCACCCAGGGTTACTGAGCCCCACCGCCACGACAAGGCCTGAACCATGGTGGGGTATGCGTCCGATTCCTTGCCACTCGCATCCAATACAAGCCCCTCTTCAAGACTTCCGATAATTCGACCAACACATCGTCTACATAAACAATAAAATAATAATAGAATAAAAAATAAGCTATTTTTATAACAGCTGTTTAAATAAGCAATAACATACACGTGGTAATATTGCACTTTGTCCTCTCGTCTATTGAGTGATTATTTTTGTGAGTGATCAGGTGTTGCTCACTCAAGATTCATCATTAACTTATCATAGGCCCTGAGCGTATAAAATATAAGGGACTTAGACAATTTTAAAGCCAGTGTCTTAAATGGAACCCATCCTATATATCCCTGATATTTGCATGAAATTATCAGAAAGGTAGCTTAAGGGCCTGTTTTACCACTTCCAGATAAGTGCCGGATAGGCTATCCACAACATATTTGACAGATACTCCATATTCTATCTGTTGGATAACTAGTGGATAGCCTTTTCGGCACTTGTCAGGAAGTGGTGAAACAGGCCCTAACCAAGGCCGCTAAGGTGTATATTTTGGACAGTTGGACAAGACAGACAGGCTGATGATGATTTTGACATTCGCCATGAGATGCTCGTGAATGATTTATTAGGGTTCACACGCTCGACGTTTCAAATACTTTACAGCAAAATAGACATCGGAAGACTCCGTGGCTAGTGCTGCCAAAATGTTGTTTTACTGTAACGAGTAAAATCCGCGTAAAAATAAGGAAACAATGATATACCTAATGTGTTTATAATAAATATTATTCAACCTCCACACCACGTTAAGCTAGTCCATGGTAAGTTCCTCAGAACTTATGTTACGGGTACTAAGAATGGGAATAAGTCTTAAGAAAGTTATACAAATCTTATACTAAATATATAAAGCTGAAGAGTTTATTTGTTTGAACGCGTTAATCTCAGGAATTAAAAAGGATTATTTTAGCTTGACGGGATTCGAACCCGTTACCGCGTCCAGTAGCCGACTACCAGCTGGTAATATATTGTATATTTAACATGTTATAAAAATAATAATCAAGTTATCTAGTACTGCACCTATTGTCAGTCGGTCTGTTTGATTAATTTAATGCGCCTACTGACCTTCAGCGCGAGAGACATGACATCACGTCATAATAATCAACTTAGCCTACATTTCATCCTAGATCGCTCAGCTAAAAATAGAGCTGAGGCGAATGTAGATCACTTTGTTTGAAAGTCAAATTATATCTATAAAATAATAATTGTATTTAATTTATATGTTAATGGCCTGTTTCACAATCTCCAGATAAGTTCCGAATAGGCAGATAGAGTATGGAGTATCTGTCAAATATGTTGTGAATAGCCTATTCGGAACTTATCTGGAAATTGTGAAACAGGCCCTTAGTGTTTCTGTCGCCTCGAAATAAGGTGAAGAGTATATCATGTCTAAAGCTGACTGCGAGTTAGTAGGTTAGTTCGCGTTTTTTTTTTGTAACTTAGATTCCGTATACAATTTTTTTTAAGTGATACATCTGTCGTTAAGTGATATTTTTTACTAAATACATATCAATATAGGTTACAATATCGAAAGGTACAGGTAAAGGTACAGTGCAAAAAATTCCAATCATCATCATCATCATCATCAGCCTGTATTCGTCCCCTGCTGAACGTAGGCCTCCCTCAATGAACTCTAAGACGACCGATCCCTTGCCACTCGGACCAACGCGGACCGACCACTACACGGAGATCGTCTTCCAACCTGGTCAATGGCCGACTCACACTTCAAAAAAAATTTAAATCTCAAATTCGAAACTGCCTTCGTGAATCTAGTATCTTGACTATATGTCCCTTCTACACAATTGCTTGTCATATATGTTTTCTTCCTTTGTTCCTACAGATTACTCAGTACTGAGCAAACAACGCAAATCTCACGATTGCCGTGCCGTGGGTGGGACACTCAGACCTCAATTACCAGATCCAAACATCCAACGTCCAAGGCCAGCACCATGTTGGGTAAAACTGGCTCACTTACATGTATTAATTAATATTAAAAACATTAATTTGCTTACAAACATATGGCGTGTGACGGATTTGGTTTTATGGTACGATCATGTGCTCTACAAGACAATCTTTCCGTGATTCAGATTTAAATAAAAAAAAACAGATTTAAAAAAAACAATGATATATTTTAAAAAAGGCCAAAACCAGAAAGGTCTCAAGTAATTTAATTTTATAGAAGAAAATTAATGTCGCAACGAATAAGAGCGTTTTATAATAAATCGCAATTCGCATCACATCCTTTCACTGGTAATTCTCATAATAAACACACGGACAGGTCTTCATAATATTGACGCAGATCCGATCTCGACAAGGATAGCTGTTGCCGGAGTGATGCGCCCAGTGATGCATGATGAATTAAATCACTTGTGATTACGTGATGACATCACTGACCGCGTGATGTGTGATGTGATACTTTATATTGTTAAGTCTACCCTGCTGTTTTTATGGACTATTATAACATTATAATGGTATTGATAATAGGTGTGATGTGGCTTAGTCTTCGTCCCACCATCCGATTCTGTATGGGAGGAGGAGCATCAGGGTTTTATTGGATGCGAGTCCCACAAGTTAATCTTAGTTTAAAAAAATGTCTTTTCTTGCTCTGATTATTCGATTCGATCTTTAAAAATTACTAATGATTTTAAACCAAGATGTGGTAAAACATAAGCGAAATTGGGATAACCACAAATGGGTCTTATCCTCATCAGCTAAACTTCGTTCAACTAGCCTAAGTACAAGCAAGATGGTAGAACTCTCTTTATTTAAATAGGAGGTTTCGTCCAACAACGCAACTCAATTTTGCCTACTCCAATAATGTAAGCATTTCCTATGATTAACGTGTCCCAAACGCAAATAAATATGCGTTCTTTGTCGATAATTAATATTTCGATAATATATGGTAGACTAAAAATAACATGTTTTAAATATAATAAATTTCCCATTTGTGATCGTATCGTAATAATTTAATTAAGATTAATTGATTGTTGCAATAATGTACGGCTTTCAAACGCTGTGTAATGTTTCATGAAAATGATTTTTATTTTGAATCATTCTAGAATTCTCTACTGATACTAGTTGGACGAAGAACTGCGCCAGAAAATTACTGATATCACGCGAAGAATAAGCTCATGAAAGTGGCATGACTGGTAACACACTCAGAACAACATATAGGCGATCATGGTTCAAGGTCGGAAGACGATATCCGTGGCCAGTCCGTGTTGGATGCAGTGTCAAGGAATCGGAGGTCTTGGCGTTCAATGAGAAAGGTCTTTGTTCAGCAGTGTAGCAGGATAAAGGATGATGATGATGATTCATTGAACCAATACGTCAAATTATCCGCGGCCGCATGGAGATCGCTCTCCCATTTGACTGGCCGTCTTGGTGTTCATTAATAGCCTGGCGGCCTCGCCAAAATGCCATTTAGCAAGCGTTAGCGAAGTTCGAAAATGATAAAATGTATGGGAATGACATAAGGCCGCACTTAATCGCGTGGTTTATCCTATACATTTTATCATTTCGAACTTCGCTAACGCTTTTTAATGGCATTTTGGCTAGGCACCCTGTGCCGCGATACCGTCTGCATTGATACTATCATCTTGTTTTTCCCATGAAACAGCTTTGCTGTCTCAAAGTTAAGGGTAAGACAGGCAGTATAATTACTGGAAATGACTGAACATTGTCTCAGGGTTGGTTCCAGTTAATCAGATACGTGCCAGTTTTCCAAAACAACTCACAAAAAAATGATATAATCAATTCTAAGCTAAGGCAAATATCATATAAGACATTGAAGCGGACACACCTACTCATGAGTAAAAAAAACTCGTGCCTCCATTTAAAGCAATAAGACAATGCGGGGCATTAATTTGGTCACCCACGTAAACACTTCCAAAGAGGTTTTTGTAAAACTCTAAGCTTGACCAGTCAATTCTCAACCAAGGCCGAAAGGACAACGCCATTAGGAGATTTATTAGCGGATTCTGAATATGAAATGATTAATGCTGTGATTAGTTCGATTTTTAAACAAGCAACCAAAGCATCGCGGAAACGGACAAGATCAAACAAAATATTTATCTTTTTATTTTAAAATTGTAAAAATTCTTTAGTTGTCATTTCTAAATTACGTGTATACTCAATAAATATGTATTTTTTTTTACTAATGTTTAACAAAAAATATATATTTACAAGCAGCGCCCTCTGGTTTCACCCCCCTGAGATCACGGGAATAAATTCTAGCTATGTGTTATTCTGGTGTGCTCGCCATATATTATTGTTAAATTTCATCAAATAAGTAGTTTTTTCGTAAAAGAGTAACAAACATTCCTACAAACTTTTGCGTTTATAATATAAGTAGAACTAGTAGGATTAATACAATTCAACTGAATGCTGTGTGTAACTAATTGTTAATCAACTTTTCAGGTGCTCGGGAAAGAAAGAACCTATTTTTCAGAAGTTCATACCTTAGGACCGGATCTCTCACTATATAAATTACAATAAACTAAAATTCAATTGACATTGTCAATTCGTGAAAAACGCGACCCGGAATTCTTCGAAACTGGAATTCACACAAGTGATTATTTATGACAAAAAAAAATTAAAGATGGTTACTTACCTTCAACGTGTATTTAAAATAAACAGTCGTAAAATATTTACAACACGACAAGGTCACATATCCTTATACGCTTGCAAAATTAACCTTTAGTCCCTCCGCGCTTCTGTTTTGGATAGATTGTTTTAAATGTATACTAATTAACTTGTTACTAATTGTGTGTGTGCGAGTAAGATACGCACAATGTGTGTGTCAGTGGGTGTGTTATACACACTCATAGGGTTGCAAGGCGTCCGGATAAAGCCGGAAAAAGGTAGGCTTTTTGATTGAGAGTCCTGCCAAAATAAACGGTGTCCGGCTTTTGTTAGACTTTTTACATTTTACAAACGAGCGATGGCAAATTAGTCTTAGGCTAAGACTATCTTGGCATTCGATTTTATCTACTAGTTCACTAGAATTCAAAAAAAAGTATGTTCTACTATACTATACTCTACTATACTACTATAGCTATACAGAGCCAGAATCCTCAATAATAATATTGGGTGTCCGGTCTTTCTTCCCAAATGTCCGGCCAAGCTGGCTGATCTGTCCAGCTTTTAGGTTTGGCGACCTGGCAACCCTACACTCATGTATGTTTGAATATTTTAATACATCTGAGAATGAAAAAAATATTAATTAAGCACGTGGGTAACATCCGCGCGAATCCATCCAGATAAGTTTGTCGGTTAGGTTGAAGTTACCGCAGTTGGTCCGTGGACGGGTGACCATCTTTACTTACTAAGATTCCTCCGTGCATCGGAAAGCACGTTAAGCCATCGCGTTGGTCTGGGCTGTCATTCGTCGGTTTTGACAGTCGACAGAAGCCCGAAAATCTGTCAATCAGTCTTACTTCACCTCATTGCACAGTTGCTGGATTGTGGCGGCCAGATAAACAAAATTCGGGCTGCACTTGATACAGATCCTACCAGACATGTACACACACAATTTAGATTTTATTATTTCTATATTGTTATTAAAAAAAAACATAATTCTAAAAAAAATGATCGGACATTATTTTCTCAGTGCTGATAACCGTAGCTTTCAGTGATGTTATTAGAAACGACAAGGACGATGATGATGAGGATATCCCTGCTGCTGTCGCTGATGATATCCGCAATCATAATTATCCCAGTCCGATACAATAATGAGTCATGTAGAATCATCGCGCGTCCAATAATCAATTCATAAATTTATACACAACGAAAATGCATTTTACATCACCGCGCCAATGAAAACTCTTGTTACTTATTAAATGGGTTGTTATATTGTCCCATTTATGTATTATTCATTTTCATTACTATTATGTGATTGTTTTTTGTGCATCTCGCAAGCCGGATAACTAATAAATACTCATAGACGATTATAGCAAGTTTTATTATATTTCAATCAATATAGACGGAGTGGCTGATGGTCTACCTGAAGTAGTCACCATCGCTCATAGCATGTAAAAGTTTTCCAGGGAGTAGGTTCTATTTTGAGTGTGGCTTGTATGCAAAGCACTCCAGAAAGTTGGTAGGTTCACTTCTTGTGAGAACAGCGTAAGTGCGCAAGCGTAAAAAGTGAAAACAGCGTAATCCCTGCAATTTTTTCTAGAATATAGCATAATATGGAGTATGGACAGGTGCATTCAATATAAGGACTAAGTTAAATGGAAAGATGGTGTTTGATATAATATAGTCCTGATCACCACTGAAATTCGACCATAATACATTGGATAAAAAAAATATCTTTACACAAAAAACTCATTAACTTTATCATAATATATCTTTCACAGGCTGCACATATAAACAATTTCGACATGTCGAGGTTTGCAAACCACGACCAGAACAATGTAACAATGTAAATATTAAGTTTTAAATAGTTTACAAAGGGATTGATATATAATTATTTAAATTAATATTATACATGCTAAATTTGTAGTTTAACTAACATAATATTATTAATCTCGTAAAACAAATCTTACATTTTTCTTCACTGAGAAAGCGACATTGACGGAGTGTCCGTGAAAATTTAAAATAATTTTCAGAAAAACACTTTAGTTTAACTTACCTTTTATTTGTAGCAAATATTTTATGCAGTCCTGGCGTTCATGAATATCGAGCAGTGGTGCAGCGGTTGATGATAATAATAAAAGTTGTATTAAGTACTCCAAGTATTATGGGTTATTGTTTTATTTCTAGAGAGACGAGATGTAATCACCGACACACATCAATTATATGCGAGTGTCGAGGGATCAACCGTCTGGACGTTGACTTTGACTCCTGCAGTGGTTAGAAAATGAATGAAGCATGGAGCCACCTGGCATCCACGGTACTAACCAATACAACTTAGTAAAGTTTCAAGCAAAAAACATACTTATATTTGTCAAGTCGGCAGTGAACCTGCGGCTTATGGTGTTTTCTGATCACTTACCACTGTGAACTGACTCTCACTTTGCCTCCTGTGATGACACTATTAAATCATTGATTGACGATGGTCCAGTGGGTAAGGGACTCGGCCTCTTGAGGGAGAAGGTCTAGGGTCGACCCTGACCCCTGCCTGTGGTGCCTTGAAATGGGTTTTTCTAAATTTCTCAGCTAAAATTTCTAGCTCATCAATGAGGAAAAACATGGAGGAAACCTGCATGCCATATGAGATTAAAAGTCTTTGGAGGTATGTGAAGTTCACCCGCATTAGGTCAGTGCAGCGCCTCGGTGAACTATGGCCCGATACCCTTGCTTGATTTCGAAGAGCTCCCGTGTTTCTCAGCAGTTTTTTTACTTATTTTATACATGTTTCATGTGTGCAAGTTGTTATCTGTGAAATAAAGATATTATTTATCTGATTGAAGGCACGTTTCACATATTTCACATCCAATTGACCAACACTTTTCACAAATGTCAATCATAATGCAACCTGGTAAATGCCAGCGGGTCTGCCCGCACAATGGCGAACGTGTTATTAGGTGACGTGAGTTTAGACTTGCATCATTCAAAACTCGCGCCGAATGTACTTAACTTACGCTTTACAATTTGAATTCATTAGGACTTAATTTCGTGCCAGAAATAGGATTGATTAAAATTATTATGGATGTGGCAGTGGGTCATACATTCAGAAGAACGGATGGCCGATGGGCCAATAAGGTTCAACAGGATGCCGCGTATTGGTAGAAGAAGTGTTGGTCGGCTATTAATCAGGTGAGAAGGCAATCTCAACTGAGACCCCGTGCTCTCAGTTCGTGTTAAATATTAATAACAAATTGACCATCTTGTCGTTCATTAAAACTACACATCAGACGTGGATACATGTGGGATTATGGTAATAAAAACTAAATACGTCATCACTGCAATGAAGTAAGAATACTCGCATACTAATTGTCCGAGATAAAAGATTAAATAACTTTACATTAAATACGCGGGAACATCGCAGAGTCCATTGTCTGGACTCCCGGCGCCTTCCGTAACCGAGGACCACTCGGTGTGGGCCCCTCCCTCACATTCCGGTACCACTTAACGCGTTAACAGTGCACAGCTAACTGTATCAGCGGGGGTCAGCTTATACTGGCCACACAGTATAGGAAAGTATTGAAACGCGGAACAGCGATTGAAAAATAGAAAACGTTAACAATGTATGTGAAATTTATGGTTATGAATGCATCTCTAAGTATATCGATATAATAAAACTATGCGGTTTTTATTCTAATTTGGATTTTGGTGGTTTTAAAGACAAAAGGGTTCAAACAAACTCTGAAGCTACATTATATAAATACAGATTAAAATACTATCATAATATGTTTAGCAGTGGACGGATAAAGGCTGATAATGATGATGATGATGATACTACCATATTTCAGAATTATAGAATTTACGAAACAAAAACTGCTAAAATACTTTAGAACTGTTTCTACCATAGACCAGTTTCTCATGCTTAAAAAAGAAACCAAAGCTTTTAACATGATACCTGGAAGCCTTTTATTCCGGACTTGTACAACCTTCAGAAGATATTTCAGTCACATTTTAATGTTAGTCACTGGTAGACCTATTTTTTTTTTGGTTTTCTTTAACGCTAAGAAATGCGCTTAGGCATCCCGCGGGGAGTGGGTCTCCCCAGGGAATATGAGGGACTCGCTGCGTCCGAAAGCTGGTAAGTGGACGCAGCTCTACCCACTAAAACCCGGCGAGTGCCACCAATGCCGCCTTTGGTGAGGTGCCCTGGATCTACAAGCAATATGGCACCTCGACGGCTAGTCAGTCCCTCAGGGGATCGACGCCGCCTCCGCAGAGGGATTGCCCCACACCCCAGAACATACCCTCCCAACGTCGAGACAGTACAGTGAGGCGAGGTTCCCGTCCTTACCCTTGAGTAAGATGTTATTGGTGTAATCACAGTCTTATCCTTCTTCCTGACACAACCAGCTTCCCTGATTCAAGAAGGGTGCTACCCGAGCAATGGCCGCGCGGCACAGCACAACATTCTCACTACCATCTGTGCTGTGCACAAACCAACAATGACATGATGTACGCTACTAGACAATCGTCGCTTCTCCGTTGGGGACAAATAGCTTGATATGGTTCTATCAGGGTTGTAAAAGACGCCTATAACTTTACTGTGAAACGTAAATGGAACGCGGGCATTTATATAACAAATGATTGCCTAAGAACCTATAAGACAACAATGCATTAGAAGCATATGTGATGAGGGATATTGAAATATAAATACGGTTCTTTAATAGCATAGAAGCGCAAACGAACTGTTGAAGTCATTTGGCGACTATCGACGCCCGTTAACATCCACACAACCAGAGATTATGCAGATGATTTGCTCTCCTTTTGCCTATCCCCACGAACCGCCCAAAACGCGACAACACAGCTGTCACTTTACGCCGGTATTATGTGAGCGAGAGGTACCACCCCGCTCGTGCCGGACCGATTCGGCTGCAAAGCAGCATGGCACCTCTTTGAATAGGTGAATGCAGATTTTCTGTTCGCGTGTATCGATGTATGGTAGTACCGACATGCACCACATCGCTAAATGTGCTTGAGAGAGCGAGACCCATTCCAATTGTGATACACCGCTCCGATATTACATACACTGCGAACTTGCGACTAATTTAAATAAACAAAATGTCATGTCACAAACCAAGCATTGTGCTCTCGTAACATGTAGTTACTGAAAATCAGGCTTTATCCATTTTCCAGCATACACACATCATAATATTTAAGATTATTTACTGATATTTTTTATTAAACTCTTCATTAATGTTTACGTGTGTGCTGTCATATTTTTTAAAAGTTACTACATAAAAAAAAATACATTTAAATTATGTTTTTTTACAATGTTGCAGAGGGAGTGGGGGAAAGTAATGGTCAATTGTCAATTAAATATGATGAATAAAATCAATTACTTTGGTCATCAAATTTATCTCACAAGTGGTCAATATTTCCCAAATTCACATTAATTTCTCCCGGAACTGATCCTCTCTGTTTCCTTACTGCGTTGCTTTCCTTGAGGCAAATGACCGTGCCGCCCGAATACTTCACACAGTCAAAGAAAATCTTACCAACAGTTTTTAAAATTACCTGTCGATACAGACAGATACGATAAAGTCTTGTAAATCGTTTTATTGTTATTAGTGATGTCAAATTACTTCTTCTTCTTCGATTTCGCCGATGTCAGAGAGTGTCCAAGTGAAGGCCGCAGTTTTCGTGGTGTCATCGTCGCTTATCCGACACGTATTTCTTTACGCTCGCTACCTTGATACAAATAAAGGCACAATAGCGGGAGCCATAAATAGGAAATCGTCGCTCCACTGACTCGAATAATTCACTCAGAGCCTCAGTTTCACATGAAAATCGTAATTTTGTATGCAAATTAACATCGCCTTAGCAAATTTAACCTTTCATTTGAACAATTTTTGCAAATTCCAACTGGTCGGCTAGACTACAAGAAAGTTATTCTTAAGATTTTTAAACTCTAGTTCAATATTCAATTCAATTCAAAATCAAAGATAGTTTTGAAATGGATAACACATAATATTTTTTCTTGACATCCATATTTCATACTAATATCATCCGACCATTGTAAAACTTTGCGTACAGACATAAGGAGCTTTTTGATCACCTTTCTGTCTGATTGAGAATCAAGCAGTAAAGTGGCCTGGAAGCAGGAAGAAATGAAGTCCTCGAAACAATAAACTTTTTTAAATGGTATTGGTGCTTTAAAATCTAGATGCTACCGATTCCAATCTTGATATCAAATTGAATGTAAACGTTGTATTGACGACTGCGTCATGAGTGTGTTACGCCGTCGATGCGACCCGTACTGAGACGCAATTATGATAAAACTCGGACATCCGATACCGACCCTGTGTGGTACAAGGGGTAACAGCAAGCGGTAACACATAATATCCTATTTGTTCCATAAAGAAATTATTTTTTTACAGTATATCACAAATATATATTAATTAAAATCTTGTTAGACAACTGTTTTTACAGTCATTTTTTACACTAACACTACATTTATTGAAAGGATCACATCATCATTATTTAAAACAAAGTTTTATCTCTGCGTCGACGGTTGCCATTTGTTTTATGACGAGTCATACGAAAATAGTTTAATTTCAAAAACATTTCACATAGTTTCAATAAGATAGCTTAATCTACTTCCGCAAACAAAAGAAACCAAAGTCAATTACGCCGCTAATGAACACAAACGCGTATGCGGCATAAGCCTTAAAAATATAAAATCATTGGATAAAATAAACTTCGAAAGTAGGTAGCATAATTTTCCTCATTTCTCTAGATAAGTAGCAGTATTATCGTTGCTTAGAATTTCGATATTTTAGTTTATATAGTTTTAGAGTAATAAGCAAAAACAAAATTGGATTCTTATTTTTAATTATTGGATATTCTTGGAATAAAAAATTATTGGAAAAATTTCACTAATTGTGTTTATATATTGTGATGAAAAATAACATTCCAAAATTTTATTGACGTAGTTAACATATTTTGCTTAAAATATCGAAAGTACACTGCCAAAAAAAATAATTGTCATAAAAATAACTTTAATTGAAATCGCTACTGCCTGTGACTGGTGACCTAGTGGTTGGAAGTCAGCCGTCAAATCACGAAGCCTGACCTTCACGGTTGGGCGCAGGAGACACGCGACAGGCGACAGGCGACAGGCGCTAACACCAGCCTGTCTCCCATGTAACCCATCGTATCATCATGCGTCTGCCTGCCTGCTGTCGTCTTCCTCATTACCCCTCAGCATCATCAGACCAACCCGACCCAGGTGGACGATCACTTTACCCCTAATAAAAGTCATCATTATCAACGTCTACTATCTACGTCTATAGGCGGTACAGAAACCAATATCATTATCATCAGCCTTTATCCGTCCACCACTGAACATAGGCCTCCCTCAATGAACGCTAAGACGACCGATCCCTAAAAAGAAGACCAAGAAACCAATATGTTTCTTGAAAATTGTCTTAGATTCGAACTCGCGACCTCCACGCTTCACATTTTTATATAAAGTTATTTTTATTTTCTTCTAAAGATTCTTGTATACTAGCAGCGCCCCACGGTTTAACCCGCGTACTTCCTACTCTTCTACGATAATAAATTTTAGACTATGTGTTACTTTAATGTGTAAGCTATTTAATTGTAAAGTTTCAATTCAGTGGTTTTTACGAGACAGAGTAACAAACATCCATACTTATAAACTTTCGCCTTTATAATATTAGTAGGATTTTTAAATATAAAATAATTATTAATATAAAAATATAAAATAGTTAAGTCATCTAAATTCATGTGAGTTTATACAAGTGTTGATATTTGAGAATATTTTACATTATGAAAACCACTATTAAAATGTTAAAATGAATGTCTGTTAACAAAACTTAACAAATTTTATATAAATTATACGTAGGTAATTACAAAGTTCTTAGCTCCAAAAACCTAATTTCTGGTTCGTTTTAAATATTTAATAATTTCATTTAAATTTAAATATTTAAAACTTACTAGATTTTTTTTTAAAAAGGATTTATTCTGTTGGCTCATCTAAGAATCTTACTAGATATCAGATTTTTTGCAGAAATTATAACGAACGGAAAATTCTTAAGAAAAGAAAGAGCTAAAAGGGATGATTTTTTATTAACAAAGGTAAAGTTGAATCCACAGACCTATCACCTCGCTAACCTGTATCTAATAATTAAAAAAATATAATAAATATAGGGATTAGATTTATCATATCCTCGAAGTAATTTGTGCTGATTAAAACAGGAGATAAAAACATGAACTCATTTTTCATTGACATAATGCAAATATTATTTTCCAGAGTCATGTGAATGAAAATACGAACAATACGTTTGTTGAATAATATTATAATTAATTATAATTTTAATCGCACAATCTCCGTGTTGAACTATAAATTACATTTATTACTAAAATATTTGTGTATATTGCAAAAATTATTAAAGGCGCAGCTCCGCCGCGGCGCATGGAGAGGCTTCGCTTTGCATGAAAATGTCAATAAAAGCGTACGTGACCATGGGTTGCAGAGGAGACAATCTTATACATTATCTTTTTATACTTATAATGCGAATACAATATCTATACATTATTTTCATTTTATGAGCAACTATGGCTCAGTGGGTATTGGCTCGGCCTCTTGGGTCGCGAGGGTCCGGGTTCGATCCTGACCTAGTCTGTGGGGTATTAAAATGGGTTTCTAAATTTCTAAGTGCACGTGAACATGAGACCATCGCTTGCTCATCGGTGAGGAAACCTGCATGCAGATTAAACGTCTTTTTCGGTGTGTGAAGTTCACCAACATATTGGGCAAGCGCCTCGGTAAACTATGACCCGATACCCCTCCTCACCTGAATAAGAGGAAGAGACCCGTGAACAGCTGTGGGACATTAGGTATGGGTTGCTCCTATATGTAAGTATTACATGAAAATTGAAAATATTAATTTCCATGTAATGCATACTTCAACATTGAATCTACTTAATACGCTGGGCTCAATACAGACCACTTTAATTGGAAAATATCAATTAATGTTTCACTATGTGTAAAGTAACATGCATAATATAATTCTGTGTAGGTACATATAACGTAATAGTAAATAGTAAAACAGTTTTTACTATTAACTGTAAAACAATAAAAAAACATTCATTTTTTACGGCAAACAGAGATTTTTAGTGGGAACGTTTCCTACTTATAATACCATAACAAAAAAAAATTCAAGTAAGTAGGTAATTTAATTAATTAATGTATTAAGTAATAAAAAGTTAACCAAATACAAGTAAAATATACAAAAACAAAAATTCCCAAGAACGTTGTCCCCCACAACTAGATCGGAGTTAGAATGTTCCATGTTGTGTGATCCAGGAAGCGAGGTCTTTGGCCAGGAATGCGCGTGGGCCGGCCCCTCCATTGATACTGGCTTATCTTATCACCCAATAAACTTAACTTTTGTCTACTAATATTTTGTAATCATCTAATATAACGTGAAAGGAAACATATTTTAAGAATAGTCAAGATTAATTAATCTTAAATATAGATAATTATCTTAAAAAAATCTGGAAAAAAATAATAAAACCAAGTTTATTGAATTAAATTCGAATTACTCTATGATTAAAAAACATTTTTCTTCCGCTGATGGAGCTAAATGTCTTTCAATAAACGCTAAGACGGCAGACTGTAGTCTCAAAACATCGGGCACAATGTATGGATAAAGTAGTAATGTGAGCCATAGAAAGTCACCTGGTCAGTGAATTGTCAATGACGTAATAACAATTGAACCAACCAGTGATATGGGTGTACATCTAATCGGCCAATCATCTATCAATGGCTACCAGCCGACCAATGAGAACGCAGAACCGGCACTGCACCACAGCACAAGTATAGAATTTGTTTTCATACAAAACACAACATTGCCGCTCTATTCTGACTCTAGATCTCGACGCGCGGTAGCGCGTCAAACCAAGTTCAGCTGGCGAGCAAGCACCGTAAATCTCTATTGCCACATAAATGATTAGTCTTAGCAGACCACTGCCACTTAAGCTTGAATATTGGTGTTCATTAAATGGGTCCTACGTTCAGCGGGATAACAGCTGATAAAAATCATAATGATTAAAATCACACAGCACAATAAATATTATATTATTCTGTATATTTTCCATATATTCAATATTTCCTCGTTTTAACCCTTGTTAGCATTTTATAATATAATTATATAGTTTTATTATTCGTAATAACAAACAAAAAGGTATTCAAATGAACGGTGACCTTCAGTCGGGATGCATATTTTTATTGTTATTGTTGCAATGTAATTGTGGTTTAAACTTTAAATTTTGATCATCATCAACACGCGTATCCGTATGATAAAATTCTGCTTAATTAGAAAATTGAGTGACTTTCCTTTTGGATAACTTTACGGCTATCGCTAGGTCCTATATTATGTTAAAGATAAAGATATTTTTAAAATATGCTAACAACGCCCTTTGGGTTTAACTGCACAACTCCCATACTAATGGGAGTTCGAGGATAAATATTGGCTACCTGTTATTTTAATGTATGAGCTATATTCTAGTAAAGTTTCATTAAAATCCATTCAGTAGTTTTAGAGTGAAAGAGAGGATTATCTGAAAAATGGAAGCTTGATAAACACAGCTTCGCTGTTGATAAATGATGAAAATGTTACTTTAAATAAAGACCTATAAATAATAAATAAATATTATTCAACAATCACATCGCAGTAACCTAGTCCCATGGTAAGTATAGTAGAAGTCGTATTGCGGTACCTACTAGGAACGGAAAAAATAAATACACATAAACGTCCATAACTCACTTGGCGGAACTCGAACCCACAACCGCTGCGTTAGGTATGGTAGAATGACAACTCGACCAACTGGCGTGCAAATGATATATTATGTGAGGAGTCTTGTCGCTGATGATGATGATGGTAGTATTCGCGGTGATTGTCGTAATATAGCGCGCGAACCCTGCCATATCACTTACCTAACAGTTCCACGTGTAAAAGGCAATAAAAGATCTTGATAGCTATAGGTAATTATTGTGAACGATAACGTTGAAACGTGCACTCTGAAACCTGTTTTATCACCGCCGCCAACAGATGGCGCTAGTTGTACCATACATGAAATCGGGCCAAAACATTTCATCTCTCATTTCTAGTAATTTTTAGGTGTTAATGGACCTGCCGAGTATTGATTAAAAAAATAATTTTATACCAATCTTACATCTTCCTTTCTACTAATACTATTAACAGGTAAGTTTGTAAGAATGTATGTTTGTTATTCTTTCACGCAAAAATTGCCTAATGTATTTTAATTAAATTTTACATTAATGTACTCATCACCCTGCAAGGCTTCTCCAGAAATGAAAACAGGACATACGTAACATTAATCAATACACAATTTTTTTCCAAAACTTAAAAAATAGGAATACAAATACTATGGAGAATGTAGTAAAATAATGCACGCAAAAATATCAACAATTGCACAATACAGATTAAAAGCACTATTAATAATTTCAGTTGCAAATTCTGGAATTTCCAATACTTAAAAACAGGATATAAGGAAAATATCCAGAATAGTTTATCTCTAACTCATTAATACAACTCGTACCACATCTTTATCAACATCATCACCACCATCATCATCATCATCAGCGTTGATCTATCCACGTCTGAATATATACCTCCCTCCCTCCCTCCTCCCTCGTCAGATCATCAGTCACTTCATCAGCATCTATATTTTGCTCGACTTTGGCCTTTCAACGAACTTCAAGATGGCCACACGAAATTTGAACTGTGACTTATAGCAGACGTTTACTTTATAATCACTACTAAATAGTTTAGAGTATTAAAAAATTAAAACAAACATCCTAACAACATAGTTTTATGATTTCACATATTATGTTGCCAGTAACACAGGATAAGATAAGATAAATTTCGACTAACAATACCGCGCCATAGTGTTACTGGTAAGTAGAATGGTCATGCGGGAAAACCTAGTTTTGTTCGCCTGCGTGGGCTGATAAGCGTCTGCTATATGATTGGTAAACTACTACACAATACTAAACAACTAAACAAAAAGACAAAAGAGATACCACTGTCTTTCTCAGCTAACCCCGATAATATAGTAAACCACATAGGTAAGAAAAAATAGAAGATACGCCTGTTTTTTCCGAACAGATAGCATAAAAAATTAATGTCCGACAAGGAACCTGTACTTCCTCCGTGTAGCTGGTGTTCATTGGCATCGGTGGTCCAGTCGCAGTGACCAAAGTCTTCTGGTACGTCTGCTGATCTGTAAAAACAAAAATTCTTGATTTACGTATACCAGTCTTCAGCTGCTAATTTCAGTTACATTTTAGTTTTCCCTTATATAGGATGATTGATTGAAAAAAGCATTGAATTTAGAATACATGACAGTCGCATGATGAAATGCAAGTGATGCAAGAAATTTGTGTTGATTTTTTATGTATTAAAAGAAACCGACTAATAGTAAGTCACATCCATAATACCCACATAATTATCGTTGTCTTTATAATAATAATAATATCAACCCAAAATATATTATGTACCACTACTGCACAGGTCTTCTTTTCGAAAAAGGGGAGGAGGATCTTGGGTCGTTCACCAATGCGGTTGCCCAATGCGGGTTTGTGAACTTCACACACCTTCAAAGACTTTTTGTCTTATAAGGCGTGTAGGTTTCCTACCATGTTTTCCTTTACTGGTGAGCGAGGGATGGTCTCGTATTTTGATGCGCTTAGAAGTTTAAAGCACGACAGGGAGTCAGGATCAAAACTGGACCTCTTACTCTAAATGTTGAGCAATTGCCCACTACACGAACAAGATAAACAGCATGAGGAATTTTAAAATTACTCACCTATTGAAGGTCCCTAGGCCGTATTAGACATACCTGTGCGACTTTGCCAGAGATGCAAGGGAGAATTCCTTACGAACCGCACTCGTGGATTTTCATGGTACGGGTGGTACTTCGAATTCTGGCAGTGAGATTCCGTTGTGGGTTGGTCCAAATATCTGGCAGAAATACTCTGCATATACTGATAGAGGTTACACGATACATAATATATCATATCACCCGTGGGAATACTGCGTGCCCTCTGCATTCCTCCACGTGTTTATAAATCAGGTCACAACTGGCATTATAATTATAACACCAGTAACAATATACCTATCTCAGGATTGATAAGACCATTGAATTCAGACTTGAAAATGGCCTGGGTGTTGGCAAGAAATGAATTCATCTGAAACTAGATCTTCGTGTCGGCAACAAATGAATACATCTGAAACTATCCAGTTTCAGATGTATTCATTTATATTATTTGCCGACTCTGATAATTTCTTATATTATCGCACGTCTACCACCACTCTGTCTCTCTGTCTATCAACTCTGACTTGCTAGTTCACGATGTCAGTATTTTTTTTGTTTATGATTCATAACTTACAACAATCATTACAAGACGTGCCCAATTCAACAGCTAAGTATCCTAATTACAAATATTATTGCCCTCCGACTAATAGTTTAACTTCATCCGCTAATGACTCGTCGACCGTATTGGATTTGACTAGCCAAACACCTACTCTCCAGAGTAGCGCGCGCGATATACCGCGCCCCCTGCGGGGCACGGAGGGGGGCGGTCCCTTTCGAATTTTACTAGGTGAGCCATCTGCTCACCTACCTATCGATTGAGCTTAAAGGCCATCAGGCCTAAAAGTCTAGACCTTTCGAAAAAAAAAAGAAATACAAATATTATTCTAACTTCAGAATTTAGCATCATGTCTATATTTACTCTTCTGAATTCACTCATTGAACAGGTAAATAGGTCTAGATCTTCATGATATTGATAGTGGGAAGCGCGCGCGTCATAGGCGCCAACCTGAGAAGATTTGTTCGGGCACTCGGCACCCAATAGTAAAGGTGATCGCTGCCGCCGCCATACATACCTGATCGGAATGTGCAACCATATTTGAGCGAGTATATCCGCATGATGTACCTTTCCTCTAATCATTTTAAAGGTATAATAAACCAGTGCCAATTCTTTTGTGATCCCCAATTTATCATCATCACCATCATCATCATCAGCGTTTATACATCCACTGCTGAACATAGGCCCCCAACAATGAACGCCAAGACGTCCCGAGCCAAGATCCCTTTTCATCCAATCCAATCCAATTTATTATATCCTATCTAACATAAATACAGGAGTATTCTGTAACATTTGTTCATCAGTATCAACCCTTATATGTCTCGCTGTTGGGCACGGGTCTCCTTCTCAAAATCAGATGAGGAGATTTGTTCATATAATATCATAATTGCGCTATCCGTCTTTCCCTTCCGAGCCAGTCGATCGGTTTCACTAAAGCAAAAAGCACGATGGTAGAGTCTATATCTGCTGTCTACTATGTAGACGAGAACGTGGGTTAACGCATCCCTCCTACTTAAAAAGGATAGGTTATTCCAAACGTTTTAAAACAAAACCTTTTAATCATCACCAAGTATTTAACAATTCGTTTGCGCAGAATTTAACGTGTCCATAAATTGGTCGGAGTCAGCATCGTTGATTGGCGATAAAACTCAACTGCTTTAACTGCACCATATATCGTTCATATTTTGCGCCTTTTTACGAGTTCTTTATGTTGTACAAGCAATGAGCTACATGCATTCAAATTTATAATTTTTCATAATGTTCATAATTTATGTCTTAATATCGAAAGAATGTTTGCATGTCAAAGCAAAACTGTGAATCGGATAGAGTCATTGTCAAAATATGTTTTTGCTTGTCTTGGGTGACGAGTATTTTTTTAATATTAATTATTGTATTGTGGGCTAGTCATACACTAAGACGAATAGCTGGCCGATAAGCCAATAAGGTTCAAGAGTGGGGGTCGCGTTTACGTAGACAAAGTGTTAGTCAGCCATTAATACGATATCCGTACCTACAGCGACCTGTCTGTGTTAGAAGCGAGTGGAAAGGGGTCGGCCGTCTTGGTGTTTATTGAGAGAGATCAGTATTCAGCAGAGGACGTATAAAGGCTGATGATGATGGTGATCTATTGAATTCAATATGCAATAACTTCGCGTATTTCCCATATTTCTGATAACAAACTTCTCAACTACGCTAATACAACATGTTATTATAAGGCTCGTGGCTTATCTTACATTTGTTTATGTGCTTTGAACATTTTATTTTACTGCTGGCAGAGCCGTAAATAGGCCGGTGCCACCGGTGCCCGGGCACAGAGCGTAGACTCTGGGGGGCGCAAGAATGGCCAGACCAGGCAGGACTATTTTTTTTTTTGGCTTGCTAAGGGCGCTGATATAGAAACTCGCACTGGGCGCAAAAAAGACTATTTACGGCTCTGACTTCTGGATATAGGCCACTTTCTATAAACGGCAAGATTAATAAATTTTATCAATTTTGCCGTAGGTATAATATTTTTTCTAAGCCAATCACAAGAAAATTAGCCTTTACACGAAAGTTTGTATGTATGAATGTTTGTCACTCTTTCATACACACACACGTATGTAAGAATCTTTACAATAATATTATAAGCCTTATACTGATGTATAACGCATTGGTCCAACGCCTCGGTGAACTATGGCCCATTACCCTCCTCGCCTGATTTCGAGGAGGAAACCTGTGCCCAAAACACTGTTGGGAATAGGGGTTGATACTTTACTTTTTAGTTTAAATTGATATCGCATGTATGGTCCAAAACCTTATCCTGCGCAGACGAAGTCGCGGGCAAAAGCTTGTATCAGTATAAATGGATGACTGCTCAAAGTACGATCTTTTTGGGTATTCCAATTGTAAGGTGATATTCGCAGTTTCCCACTTGACACAATATCAGATAATCTTATCAGTCGATATGTCGTATGTAAACTGTTGTCATTCTAATGTTGTCCATCTCAAAATGAAGATCTACGTAGCTGTATTATTATTAAGTAAGTTATTTTAATATTTAATACAAAGCAAATAATATAAACCAACAGAGATATTACTCATCATCATTTTGGTAGTACCATTTTGATTGGGTTGAAAAAGCAGACGAGCCACCTCGTGGTATGTAGTCGCCGTCACCCCTACCATGGTTCAGGCCTTGTCGTGGCGATGGGGCTCAGTAGCCCAGGGTGACCCCAACACCTTGGGCGAAGCGAATTGAGCCAAGGGGGTTTTTGAACAACAGAGCAGGGGGGCAAGGGGTGAGGATGGAAACCTCACCTCATCATACTGTCCAGACGTTGGGAGTGGTTGTACTGTGCGGGGTAACTGCTCTGTGGAGGTGGTGTCGGTCCCCTGAGGGATTGACTAGCCGTCGAGGCGCCCTGTTGCTTGTAGATCCGGGGCACCTTACCAAAGGCGGCAGTGGTGGCACTCGCCGGGTTTTAGTGGGTAGAGCTGCGTCCACTTACCATCTTACGGGCGCAACGAGTCCCACATACCAGTCTGGGAAGACCCACTCCCCCGCGGGATGTGTCAGAGCATTTCCCGGCGTAAAAAAAAGGTAGTCACCGTTGCCCATGACCACTAACACGTTCACCTGGAAGCCAAGCAACTTATACAAGTGTTGCCATTCGGGAGACGGACCAAGTGCTAAAAGACCTATAGGCGTCCTGGCTCAGCCAGCTTACAACAAGCTGGGCGGAGAATGGAGATAGTTAAAGAGACCCACTTCGGGTCGTAGAGCCAGCGGAGTGTCATAATTCCTCCTAATCTAGGGCTTTTCATATTAAGCGGATTAGTAGCATCAGGAGGGGTTTTTGTCATCACATATCCTAGGCTCGACATGCTCGAGTCTGGATATATTGCAGAATATTTTCCTTCTCGTCACAAAGTAAGGTCATTTTCTTTGTGACGAGAAGGAAAGAAGAAAGCAGAACAGTCCATATTTTGTTGCTTCTTTCCAGGTGTGACATTATCAACGTGTCTCCCGACGTCTACATCCAACCGTATCGTGAATGGTGACTCGGTGGACATCAGCGAGGTGCCGTACCAGGCGTCGCTGCGGCGGCGGGTCAGCGCGGGCTGGGCCCACTCCTGCGGTGCGGTGCTGGTTACTGTGTACTCCGTGCTCACCGCCGCACATTGTATTGACGCGTACGTAATCTTTGATCATCATCAGCCTTTACTCGTCCGCTGCTAATCATAGGCCTCCCTGAATAAACGTCAGGGCGACCGATCCCTGGTCACTCGCATCCAACGCGGACCTGCCACTGCATTGTTAATGGCCGGCCAACACTTCGTCTAACTAAACGCAGTCTGCACTCTTGTACTTTATTGGCCCATCGGCCCGTTTCTTAAGTGTGTGACCAGCCCACTCGCAAGCTCATTTTAATGAGTGAAATTCGCTCAAAAACTAGAAAAGACTATGTGACCTTATTATTACCTATATTACAGAAAATTTGAGAGTAGATAATATAAGTTAGTAACATCATAGATCACTAAATAATAGTATCGTAACGAGCTAATGGTAAGAGGTCAATACAGTAGCAGAAAGAATTAACTCTCCTTAATGATGGCCTTTGATACTGCCGATTGTTAACCCCTAATGGTCAAATCAAATTAATTATAGAAAGCCTAATAAATAAAAACTTTTGCGCTACTACAGAAAGTACCTAATTATCTTTTGAAATTGATTATTAACTTATTCTTTCTTCCACTAAAGTTCATTTTTTCTAAAAGATAACTTTTAGTATACTCTTAGCTATAAAATTTTCTCTATTTTCTCAGTAAACTGTGCTTAACAGAGTTAATATGAGATTTACAAAATATCGTTATGTATTGTAATATTGCAGCATATAAAAATGTATAAAACTTTGTCGTATATAGTATTTTAAATTAACGTGGTTATTTTCATTATTAGTACTATTTAAAACAGAATATTTACCACAACTGAACAAGACATTCGTAGATAATGTCGAAATATCGAGGTAGAGATTCGAGAGAAATAAACTTGAAATACATTGTAAATATTCCGTTTGGGTACTCTGTCTTGTCTTTTTCTACGGTAGCAACAGTTGCGTGTTCTCAAATCCCTTTTAATGGTGATAAAAATCTTAACGAATCCATTCCAGATACATATTTTCCCCAACCCAACTGAGAGTCGCGGTTGGCTCGTCATATCGCTCTTCCGGAGGGACCGCATATGACATTGAAGCCATATACCCTCACGAGGACTACAGTCCTCTGACCTTGGAGAACGATATAGGCCTCCTGGTGACCTCCAAGAAGATATCCCTCAGCAAGAGCGTGAAGCTGATACCGTTCGCTGAATATGGATATGAATTAGAAGCAGGGACGAAGGCTTTAGTGTCCGGATTTGGCGTAACTTCGGTAAGTTTTATAATTACTTATCATTGAAAAAAAAAGATGGTAGTAAAAACATATTACCAACAAGGAAATATATTATGATGGGAGTCACGATCCTCAAAATCGAAGGACCGACTGAAGAGGAGGAGGAAGGAGATCATTAAAGGTATCTACAAGTCATATGATGGAGGGAGCGTTCCTTAATATCGGTTATTTCTTTCTACCAAGTGAAGATAAAGGCAGATAGACAAATCTGCCTTTATCTCTTCTAAAGAACAAAAATCACTAAGGTTTTATTTTCATAGACGAAATTAACCAAGTACTATCACATGATTCGTATGATTTTTAAAACTCTCAGAAAAGAAAAATACAAAAGCGATATTTCAACAGTTTTCTTCGCTGTTAAAGGACACAATATCTTTTTCCAGTCGCTGTAGATTTATAGAGGAATAGGAGTTAGCTCATAATTTCCAAGCCAAGCAAAGATGTCGTATTATAGACCTTGCAACTGAGAGACCGTTAGTACAATTATAAACTATAAGAAGCAGTATTTTGCTTTATTATTTTGTCCAGAGTTGGAAACTGATAGGAAATATATTTGCTATTGGGGAATAACCTTAGCGTAAATCTAACTATCTGCCATCGCATCAGCGCTGAATTCTCTGCCAGGAGTTATAAGTAAATCGGTCGGACAACTCATCATCATCATCATCAAATCTACTTAACTCATTAAATGCTAACCTATTTCAATCTTTCAGTATGAAGGAACAGCATCACAATCATTACAAGCGGCGACTGTGAAAATCGTATCGCACAACGCATGCGCCCGAGCGTATCTGAGAATAGGTACCATTACATCAGGCATGGTCTGCGCCACAGCTGACAACCCACCACGGGACGCCTGCCAGGGTGACTCTGGTGGTCCCCTGGTGGCTAATAACAAGCTGGTGGGTATTGTCTCTTGGGGAGAGGGCTGCGCGAATGTCACCTACCCTGGAGTCTATACACGAGTCTCAGAATACAGCCCCTGGATCAATAATAAGCTTTCCAAAATCAGAAAACTTAATTTATAGTAAGTAATATACTTTTTTTAACAAACATTTTCGGGGTTTTTATTTGATTTATATATACCCAGTTTCCTATAATAAGACATTTCAGTGATTCAACTGAATCCAACCTTTTGTTATAGCTCATTCGTTCCATTATTTGCATGTCTAGGTTTTCCGGGAGTAGCGCCTCCTACGCACCCCGTTCGTCGCCTGCGAGGGAGGCCTCGATGGTGACCTCTTTCTCACACTTGCAGAAGGAGACATTTGCCGTCCAGGATTAATCATTATCGAGCATCGCGAAAACTGAATCTAGCCCCTGATTTTCATTCCTATTCTACAGCTTTTGAAAGAGAATCTGAAAAATAAATGATAAACACTTTGTCCGTACTTCGCTTCCTAAAAAAAGGTGTCATTTGCCTTTTTTGCAAGGAATCTTGATTAATCCAAATCTAAATAAGACCGTTCTTTAGGACGTAGATTTTGTTGACTATGTTGGACCAATTATTTAGCTAGGTGTATTCTGTGACCATGAAAGCTATAAATTTCCGGAATGTTTACAATTAAAAAACCATTATAAGGCCCAACAATAAAAAATGGTTAGACGCAGTTGCAGATATAGGTATATTGAGATTGACAAGGTATATTGAACGGCACCAGGCTCGGCCGTCAGCGGGCGCTGCGCCGTGATTGATCGTCTCATTTCAATCTTCAGACGATTCGATTATGACTATCTGATGATGCGCCCCTTGTGACAATTTTAATGAAAATGCCGTGAAAACATCAGCACCAAGAATGGTGGAAATAAAGGTTCCATAAAATATAAACTGTTTGGAATACTTAGGCGGCTAGTTCTTCTTCTTTAAATACATATATTTTTTTTCTGCAACTGTCGTTGGTGTTTGGTCCAATTCTATATCTTATTCGTCATGATCATTAATATCTAGATTTTTCTTCCTTAGTAGAAGAATTTCCTACTTCCTTCACAATTCAAAAGGAAGCCGATACGCAATCGACTCATCAAAGTGGTCGATGCCACTGACTGCTTATTTATTTAATTAATTATAGGACTTTATCTATATATTATTTATCAATTGGGGAGACATTTAGAGAAACCTTGCTTAGTCATCTCTAATCTATTCATTATTTTTTATGTATGAATGTCCAGGTACATTTAACGACAACAACATCTACAATACACATAGCAAGCATCACATAGTCATCTCTATAGACGTAAATAGACAATACAATGAACATGAATTAATTATCCACAGCATATATCAATCACATCATTATAATACGGTTATCCAACGATTATCGACCAAGGGTGTACATTATGTACGAACATAGAGGGACTTGTGTTAGTTTATCAAAATCTGCAGCCGAGTGACCATACGCTCAACTAAAACAGGACACGTGTACAATCGATATAATCGAAAAAAGTGAAGAGTTACATTCTAGATTAAGTAAGAGCAGGTCGGTATTTTTCCAGGGCTTTGCAATCCATTGGGCCCCATAATTTATATTGAAAATGATTGAGTGATAATTTTAGGGAAATCAACGATTGCTGAGTAGAATGATGCCCTAATTACTAAGTTCATTTTTCTTTAGTCCACAAATCAGGCTCACAGATTTAACATTTGTTAATTTGTCAGGGCCCCATTATCTTTGTATTATATTTGATATTTTTAAGAAGGCATAGAGTAAGAGTGGTATACTATGTAAATGCTAACACTCAGGGTGAATTGTGTCAGTATATAGTAGGTCAAGTGACCAAACGGTTCACTAAATTGGGACACATGTAAACTCCATATAATCTGTATACAAATGGTGTACCCGTAAATAAAATAACAATATCGACTATGTCTATATACATAATACATATATTGAACACTACTACTGAAACTCAGGGTAACTTGTGCGAGTTATACTCGAATAGTGACCAATCAGTGAGCTAAATTTGGACACATGTAGACTAGCTATTTACTTATTATTTTTATACGTAGTCGAGTGACCATACGCTGCAGGACACATTCGATATATTTTCGTATAAAAGATGAAATAATAAGTTTATTGTGAAAGAAGCCCTACATAAAATATAAACATCAGTTACGAATCAATTCAGAGTTACCAGATACATTGGAGATATTTTCTCAATATGAATATATGTTTAATATTTTCCTTGTTTACACATTCATAGCTGATTTTTGTTTACTACTTTTCTTATACAGGTTGGTAGTATTTATTTATGTGTTTTATTTTCAATTATATTCGCTTTACTTCTCCTTCTTAGCGTGTTGATGGCAACCTAAATTTTATCCGACCAGAACTCAGCTACGAATATTCCATTCTCAGTAGCGTTCATTAAGTCCTGCAATGTGCAGGTGGTAGGGCACGCAGGACACGACATGAGATGGTCCATTGTTGTGGAACGGCACCACACATGCACTCCATATTGGCGGGGTCTGTGAATCCCCACCGAACACAGTTATTCTTGCTCCGGTCGATCTGAGTTCTAAGTCTATTCAAGCACTTCCAGGTCGGCCACGACAACTCGTGTCCAGGTGGGGGATTCTCGGATGGTGGGACAAATTTGGCGTTCGCTTTACTAATCTCGCATTATTAAAAAAATATTCAGAATGACAAAAAAAATTACAAACAAACATCGTCATCAGTTTAACTTGGATGATCATTAAAATTGGTGTTTTGTCCACTATGAACTATAAGCGACGAAGGACGACGAATAACATATGACGAAGTATATGTTATATACTAAAAAAATATTCCAAACTTCGAAAAAAGCCTGCACTGCAGCAGTCAACAGTCAGAGGTCAGACACGTTAAGCTTCAAGTATTAAGTATTATTGTAAGCCTTACAATCAAAACGAAACTTTATTTCGTAAAATTATAAAGTTTGATAAATTGCCAGATTTTGCCGGCAGATATGGCATTAAGTAATTAACCACAATGTCTTAGATATCCATATCCTTACGTCAACATGAATGTCAATAGCGTCGACGCGTCGCCAATATTCAATTCGATTAGGCCATTGAGCGTCTAAACCCACCAATAAGTATGTGTAATGCTACAGTCCCTCAGCCTATTACCTGGCAATTTCACAGAACAATCTACGGATCGTAACAGCTCACAGCCGACACACACAACGGCTTTGTAACCGAGAGGGACGGCAGCTCCCGATTTGTTTACACAGTGTAGCTTTCCCTTTCGCGCTGTGTGTGTGACCATCTGTCGGGTGTCTGTGTGCTCGCCCCCACAAAACACCCCGTGTTTGGCTCGTAGTGTGCGTGACCCAGTCGAATAAATCTAATACACACAAACATATTGGCGTGTCATTTTTACGCCTGTGTTGATACTTGGGGTTCTTTATGCGGTGCGATGATATTATTATTCTGACGATTACGGCATCCTTTACGTACAATAAAATAATTAATAAGGGATGAAGTGTATTGTAACGGCAGCTAGTGATTGGTATCAGTCACTCACCGACGTAATACAATACGGTTATTGTATCGCGTTTGTTTAATTGTTTTATTCTCACATAAACTTAACGACGTGTTAAGTGGCTGTTTATTTTTTGCGAAACATGATGAAGATTTAACATAAAAAAATAATTAGCGATACTTATGTGAGTATAATGTTATTAATATACAAAGTAATGGTTATATTGATTTACAAGTAATTTTTAATTAATAATTAGATAGTAAGAAGTATGGAATATTAAGTGACCATAATTTATTGTATTATTCGGACATGTGCAAGATATACAAATGAACGATGTTATACATTAAACATTGATGTAAATGGGAATGTCTTTTTTTAATTAATACCTAAGGTTCACGTTTGTAGTGATAAGATATGAACAAATTATGAGACAAAACAGTTGCTGCTTGTATTAAAGATATCTTGTCAATATATTATAATAATAAAGAAATAAAATAATATCATTTAAAAAATATAATATTTAAATTTAAAAATAGCCAACCATATTATATTATACTCATATATTTTCAGAAATAGCTTGTAGAGAAAAATCTTATAAATAGCCTGTGTTATACATTTTTATGATGGTAAAGTTTCCTTTTAATTTATTCATTAGATTGTACGAAGAACAAACATCCATACATACAACCACGTGTATATTAAGCAGGATGAAACTTACGTGTTAGTCGTAAATCAATTACCAATAAATACTTCAATGTGGGCAGATAAGCAGCCCTACCCCCCTATACCGCCCGTCTCACAATTTTTCCATTTCCAGCGAGGCCAAGATTTTATTTCTAAATCAAATTCATCCTAGGCTGATATAAAATAGGATATAACGATGAGATTCCAAAGGCGAAATGATCCTGTTTATATTGAGCAGGACAGGCAGCGTGATTACTGCCTGCCAGACGATTTAGCCCAGGACAGGACGCTTGGAGTTGCCAGACTTTTAGAATAAGATATACACTCGCAATTGATAGGCGATATTGACCTTACCTTCACTAGGTTTTAAATCTATGCGCCTACCCAAGACCCTGGTAGGGTCCGAAAAGGATTTTCGCTGCGTCATCAAAAGAAGGTTTTAAATTTATACCGATGTTCATTGCGTTAAAACGCGCGTTCGGCGCTGAAACGATTTTTTATGTTAGTTGGAAAACTCGCAGACGTGGCACCTGATAGCAAGTGGTAAACGTCACCCATGCACATAAACCTGGAACTAGCCTAACTCATATTATGTTGTCTATATTGAGTCTCATCTTTCTCTCCGAAATACAGCAAAGCTCAAGCAAGATGGTGATACCCATGCATCCCTCCCACCTGCGAAATACGGCGCCTTTAATCAGACTACGATTCAATGCGATGATTATATAAGATCGTATCTAAATATTTTATTTACAGTAGTGATCATATTAATAATATGCTTAATACGTTAAAATCGACAAGGAGCTCAACCCCATAACAATTAGGGGTCTCATTGTGATCCGACCCCACATATTGTGGGCACTATCGACCAGATTATCAAGACCCCTTTAAACTCTCAAAAAATCCGCATCCTGGGACCATTGTGTATGCCAGGAGGAGCGCGGTAGCTCATATTATTCTGGGTTGAACAAACAAATATTATTATTATAAATATCAATAACGCATTACCCGCCAAAACGCCGGTTTTAAAGTTAACGTACCAGTAAGTTGTATACATTATGTAGTTAAGTTTAAGTTTTCACACAAACGGAAAACTTTCTAGTTTTCCTGTTTTAGAGGGGGGAAGTAGGGAAATAGACGTCGCCTAATAGTGAATGATCATGCATAGAATATATCCTAAGGCACTGGAAATGCTAGTCTTTGTCCGAATGACTAAATAAATATGGCTACAGTTTAGATTCGGGAGGGGATAATGACATTTTGACTACTACTACTTGATAATGATGACGATGATGATGATAGTGATAGACGGGTGATGGTATAACAAAAAAGTCACAAACCGATCTAAGCAAACGCTTACATATCCCAGTGTAAATACAGATCTAACTAAAGAGACAATATCTCCGGCGTTAAAAGGCCAGCCCCGGCGGGAGGGGGAGGGCGGAGGCCCACCCTCCTCGAAATTACTACATTTGAAGGGAACAACTTTTTATGAGAAGTAAGCCGCTATGAATCTGGAATTATAAGCGGACGGGTGTGAGTGCAACTCGTATTGATTATACGACGCCTTGGTGATGCCAGAAACCAGATCATCATCAGGACCTGATGACGGACTAGAATAATGTCCACTTCTAGCTCCTTAATCTAGAAGACCTAAAATTAGGAACATTTTTGGTTGCACTTTGAATCTATTACCTCTGTGTTCTTCTTCTTTGTCATCATTTCTTTTCTGTGTTTGCACTGCATGTGTTTTCTCTTCTGTGAATGTCTTCTTCTATTCGAATTTTCTGTACATTGCTTCTCATTCATTTATTATTCTTATGTCTATCTTTCGTTTGTATATCTGGCCAAGATAGGGCGAGGGAAACATTTTTTCTGTTTCTCTTTTTAGTACCCTGTTATGTCGATAGGGACTGGCATAAAAGTCGGAGGTGAATTAGTTTATTTTTACAAATATATAGACAAATTACAATAATAATAATTACGCTTCTATAAATAATAAGATTATTTTTAAGTAATTATTATTTAAATATATTAATAATAATAGATAAATCTTTTTAACTATAAAACAAAAAATCTCATTTTGATCAAACAAATATTTATAATTCAAAATTCCATTGTATTAAAAAGTAACAATCAAAGGCGTCGTTTACAAATAAACATAAAATGCCAACATTTAAAACGCTATTGAACCGTAAATTACATAAAACATTAGAATTAGGTAACACACTGAGAATCTCCGGGTTACATAACGTGAGATATCCCGTGGGCGACTGGAATGCTGGAAGAAAGCTGGTGACCTTGACACCAGAAAATGCTGCCAGGTAAAATAATCTCCTCATAACTTACGCCCAAACGCACAGTATACCCAGTGATTTAACCGCGTCTATACGCTCTGTGGTCGATCGCTTATTTTCTCATGCGCTAGCGCATATGTACCCGTTTGTCACTTGACACAACAAGATTATTTCTTTGAGGTGAAAGTTTAATTCTAATTAGACTAGCGATCGACCCGGCTTCACACGCAGAACACTATTGGTGTTGTATGAGATTGGACATTTATTTAATGTCAAACGGTATTTTTATGTTGTGATTTTCCAATTTGTGGATATAAATTAATGGTGATTATTTCCTTGGATTAGAATTCGCATTATATCGTAAAAACACTTTATGATTAAATTTCCTTAAATGTATTTGATATTACTTATTTAAACAGCTATACGGTTATTGTAAGTCAGTTTATTTTCTTATTAACGCGTTGCACGCAACGAATTACGAGAGCTTACTTAGCTACGCAGACTTAACTCCTGAGTGTGATAACTAGAAACCTTTTAAGTGATAAAAATGAAAACCTTATCAAAACCCGTCCAGTAGTTTCCGAGATTTCCGAACGACACAAACGGGGCCCCTGCCTAAGTGACAGTGATTTTTATCCATCCATTTGCGAGGCATAAAAAGAGAAAGCGCAGATTAAAAATGACCCACGTGAAACGTATTCGTGCGGACAATATTTTAAAACAAAATGTCACACGCTTTCTACGGGAGGCCCCCTCCCCGTCTGGGGGTCGCGGGGGCGCACCCCCAGACCCCCAACCCCTGTGGGGTGTCATTGTGGACTGTGGTGTCGTAACTCCGCGAACTTTTTAATTTACAATTAGGTAGCTTCCCATTTCTCTGCCCTATTTAGCTCTCGTTTTTCCGGTGGTCGCTGTGCTTCATAATTAAAATTTATTTATCATAATTAACTCTAACATCTAACGGTTTTCTTTAGTAATATCGGATAATGGTGTTGGCGGATGGGGAGGGGTTGATCATGATGAGATTACATTCTAATACTTTCTTTCGTATCATCGCTATTATATTTATGAACAATACTGGTCGTCCGACGATTGGGCTATTTATTTCCACATATTAGTTCGGGCTTGTACTGGACATTGGCCTCAACGAACGCAAAGACGGCCGCATTAAATTTTAGTTGGTCTTAGATAACGATTACTCGAGTTTGATCTTGACCTATTCGTGTATTGAAAATTTTAAAATTTTCACGTGCAATTTACTTTATCAACACTAATCCATAATCTGCGGTGAAAGAAAACTTCGTGAGAAAACCGATATAATTTGGCAATATCAAAAGCTTTACAAGGAAGATTCATATTTACCTAGTATTATAAAACTATTATTAAGAGCATAAGATAGAATACTATTAAGAGCATAAGAAGCTATTTCAAGTCCTTGGGTAAACTAACTTCATAAAAATCAAGAAATTAATCAATATATATTCAGAAGTATTTACAACGACCTTACGATAGTATATTTTCTAAAGGTTGCCACGCTGAGCAAACGGCCATACCGAACCGTTTTGTCTACGTTATTGGATAATATCCATTCTAAACAACTTATAAATAAACTACTTAACTAATTAACTTACTTCTTAAACGAGTCCCCAATAAAGACTTTTTCAAGAGGGACATATAATTTACAATTTATATTTAAAAAAAACTTGTCGTTTTCCATTTAGCGAAGTCTTTTAAATACAACACTCTTAATTTTTATAATGAAAATAATAATGTTTATTTTAAAGCTTCAAAGCATTTGTTTAAAATTGCCTTGCTAAGCAAACAGGTTTTGTCATCTATTCTTTTATCAACTCAATTGGAATCAAATCAAATATGATCGAATGTCCATATCTCACCATAAGACGAGTTTAACGTGGGTGAAGTCGTCCTCAACTTGACCTTTAAGCTACCCAGTCTCGAGTCTCGACCCCTAATCTCTACTCGCCCCACGCACTTGTAAGGACTCTTGTCTCGAATTAAAACTTCATTAAATGATATTAAACAAATACACCTTAAAGTATTCTTACACTAATAGTAAGCGATTGCAAATAATATATTAATGACAAACAAACTAAAATTGAAACAAATTTTTGACGTGACAACGTCTTATAATTCAATGGAGCCGGCTGCACGCACAAAAAAAACATGACTCATGCGGCGTTACCTCGCTCTGAGGCGTTCCATGTAAGGCTTGCTTCATTCATCAGTATTTTCTTATGACGTTCTCACGTTCAACTATCGTCAGTAAACCGACTTTACAGACAACCGATTTTTTATATTCCCGACGTTTCGGATAATTTACAGCAACCATGGTCACGGGGGTCTTCTCAAACCAGTGTTACCGCGGTGTATATTACCCAGTTACTGGGATGTGGACGTCCAAGAGGCAGTCTGTCCATTAAAAATACCCGTTTTCAGCTGCATCAGACTGGAAGCGGTCCCCAAATACCAGGGAAAAGGTTAGATAGAAGAAGAATGATTTTTATTACAATATAAATATTGTGAATGATGGTCAAGTTTTCGACACCGTATAACAAAGACGCACAAATAAATCAGTAGGTAACAGCGGGTATTGTGACGGCTACGCTAATTATCTTGTTATAACATCCCTGACACATTGTCTGTCTGTTTACAAAACAAACCTCCAAAACTATTATTACAGAGCCTAAAAAAATACATACTACAATAATGTAGGTAGCGTTTTAAAATGAAATGGCATTGAAATTTCGTAGCCATCTTTTTTTAGGCGAACAATATGATTTTTTATAAATATTTTGTTTTGAGATTTTAATTAATATATAATATAAATAATTAATGCTTTTTAGGCATTACTTTATATTGTTTAGTATTGGGTATTATTATTTTTTTGCACCAAATGATATTATTTTACTTCCTTACTAAAATAAAACAGCTAACAGGTTTGCTGGTTCCATCCTACTAAAATTAAACTTATTTCTGTCTTCTAGAGCTTAGTTATTAAGGAAAGTTATAGACAAATAAAATTTATTTTGTATTTTTTTTTTTTTGAGTTGAATTCAACCACTGAGCTAAACGAAGATTAACTCAACTGAGCACATATTATAAAACCACCAACCAATCTACGATATCTTTAAATAGATAGGAGGGCGATCACTGTGGATCTATTCGTGGTCGTAGTAAACTATTTTAGGAGAAACCATATTGCATACAGCTTTTCCTAAAATCTATTGGCCTCGGTTTTAGTGGACTATTTATAGTTCTAGTTCTGAAGCTGAAATTACTTTTAGACCTATATTTCATCATTAAAAGCCGCTTCGGACGAAGACTTAACTTCAGTTCGATGGAAAACCTTGCGCTGGTACAGTTGGCTGTAATAAAATATATACAATTCGTAACTTTTAAATGGAGACACTACGTTTAATTTCCTTGAAATACATAATGTATAAACTGAAAATAATCTCAAACCATAAATACTGTTTGTAACGCTGAAAAGTAATACTTTGACACCATTTTAAAAATCAAATTTTGAATACACATTTTCGTATGTGACTGTACTTAATGACAATTTCATTTGAGCCAACGGTTTCGTTATATTTTCATATATTGAGATTTAAGAGACACGCCACCAACCCTAAAAATGTCTATTACTTTCTGGAATTATCATCAAATATTTATTGCTCAGTTTCTATTTAGGGAATCTCCAAAATCACTATTAACAATCACTGGTGAGTCTGGGAGAAAATCGAATTGTTCCAGACTGAGTCCCCCGGGACACCGGAGCTGCCCTTATATACGGGTAAATAAAATAATCTGCTTTCGTTAATTTTTAAGCAATGCCGAATCATGAAAATTAATATTTTGAGTAATATTCCTTTACGCGTTTTTTTGTTCCCTGTGGAAAACTAAATATTTTTGATTAAATACAGGGTTCTTGTTTTGTTAAATAATTTGTTCCTCTTATAAAATTTAATATCTAGATTAATATTTTGTGTAATAACAATCATGTCGTGAGGAAGTACCTTTCTATGGCTACTATAAAGAAAGGTCGAGGAAGACCTCGGACCACTTGGCTGACGAATGTCCAGAGAGACATGGACAAACTGGGTCTGCGGGAAGAGGACACACAGCGACGGACCACTTGGGATCGCATGATTGGGAAAGCCGACCCCGCGTAATGAGAAAAGGCGAGGCCAAAGAAAGAAGAAGAAGAATATTTTAGGGACGGAAAGTCTTAATGCCTGAATTCTCCTATCGGTTTCTACTTTCAGAAACTTGGACTAAGCTACGTAAGAACGTCATATTATGACGTCAGGTCAAACAAACCAACTCAAGCATTTCATCCGAAAATAATTTTCACGCTCGCTCCGCCCACGTCACACAGTTTAAACGAGATAGCTTAATTCGTGTTTCGTGCGTAAACAAAAGAGACGAAAGACATTACATGCGACATACGCGGAGAAAGTATAAAATAAATCATATAAAATAAACTGCCCTAGTAAATAATATAGTTTTTTCCAATTAGCTAGATAAGTAGTATTACTATCGTTTCCTAAAATTTTCAAAAAAAATGAATATAATTTCTAGGTATATTTCCGGAATGAGTACCAAAAAAAGGACACTTTCTTGGAATTAAGATCTAAGAGGGAACTTTTACTAATCGTATTTTTCTATAATAAATCCTAACGAACTGGTCGTTAGGATTTATGATAAAAATAATATACTAAAATTTCATTCACGGAGTTAATTTACTTAAATTTAAAAAAAATTGGAATGCCTCGTCTTAATAATGTGGAATAAAGCTGCTAGTATACTCGTAGTATATTTTGAATTCCTATCCACGATATAAGTCTGTATTGTATTTTCAATTTGGGAATGCCTTCGTCCGGTTTGCCCCCCGGGATATTATTTTTTCCGAACGAAACAAAAAAGATATTCTCCGTTGGAAATATTCGAGAAAATTCGATACAAAATATTCATAACAAGTTTATTGGAATCAATGTTTTCAAATATTTGTATGTATATTCATATTATAGTATGTATCGTTTTTTCAACGGAATGTGTCACTTTTTTTAGAGCTGTCCTTATCTGTTGTTGTTGTTGCTGTGTTGGTCAGCCATTAACCAGATGTGAAAATGATCTGCGTGCAGTGGCAGGTCCGCGTTGATTGCGAGTAGCAAGGGACGTTCGCCTTGGCGTTCATTGAGGGAGGCCTATGTTCAGCAGTGGACGGATTAAGGCTGATGATGATAATAATGATGATGATGTCCTTATCTCATCAGAAAAATATTATACGGGATCAATGTACATTGATCACAATTATAGTTGATCTAAGTAATCACCGAGTTGCTTTAGCCAAGACTATAAAAGAGAAGAAATCTATCTTGGTTTTGTATTCAAATCCAAGATAGATTTCTTCTCATCACAAAAACAGTAAGGAACGCGAAGAGCTTCATGTGGTGGTGGTGAAAATTCCCTATTACTTGCCTACTTCTATGCTACTTTTTGTTTTATAACGTGGGCTATAGGGGATAGCCAAAAAGGAATGCAACGCATCTGCTTACGCTGGTTGTATGGATGTGTACGTGCATAGATAGTTTCCACAAGACTTCGACCGCTAGTTTGCCCTCCTATGCAAAAAAATAATAATTACGCCAAACCATCTAGAAATGCTTCATACCTCCCTTCAACAATCAAGAGTGGCCAAGAGAGATAAATGTCATTACAATTTTTTAACCAGGATGATGAAGAATTTTTTTTATATGGCCCTAATGCTTCATCGGTAGTGGGGTCAGCCGGTTAGTTTCACCCTGTGATATAGTAAGCGGGGAGCTGTCCCCCGCCAGCTGTGAAGTGTGACTTCCACGGCTGCATGGCGTCGGGTTTGATGATGAAGAAATAAAGTAGCTTCTAGTATGAGGATGCAAGACTGTTAAGTTTGGAAGAATCCATGGAATCATAGAAAACGATTCGAAGATGAGTTTTCAATAGATTGTGTAGTACATATCAAAGAGAATTAGTAAATGTCACTATGTTACCATTAATATACTATGTTACTATTTTTATAATTCAGCTATTCTTTACAATTACTAGGCAATATTATATGGATTAACTGCGGCGTCCACAAACATCAATTACATACTCTACCTAAGTAATGAATGAAGTCATTATAATGAATGAAGTAACTAGGAATACAATTAGTCGGTACTGTCTAAACTACCTTATGTACACCAGCAATATGTAAAAGAGCAATATGTTAAATACGGATAGGACGGAAATCTGGTAGCATTTCATTTATTACCTACAAGTTTTAGGTATTAATTTACATTATCTAGGTATTGTATATAATACCTGAATTATACAGAATAACATATATTAACGGTAACATACTGACATTTACTATATAGTGAGTAAGCTTAAAGGCAGCCTTTGAGTGACTTGCACGTGATCGAAGTGCTGCTTGCCAGGTCGAGGACTAGAGTATGACGGAGTTACTCACATCTGCTGCACCGTTATAATTAGCTGACGCAACAAGATATATCAACATTTGTGCAGTCAGGGTCTTGACTCGCTGGTGTTCGTGAATTTATTCTTTAATCCTAAAAATCATAGTAATTTGATGAATACGTAGTTTCTGACAGAAGTTCCAGTTGATGGTAAGGGGTAGACATCACTTATAGACATACACTAGTTTACCTGGAACTAGCCCAGGCAACTTATTATGTGTTCCTTATCCCGAGGCATGACATATTAAGTCTTAGTGCCTATTACTGTCCCTGTCTTGCCCTTCATTCTGAAACACAGCACAGCTGTTTCACGGAAAAAACAATGAAGATGTTGGTACCCATGCAGCTCAGAGCATCCGTCCCACCTGTAACAAAATCATACTTTTACACGAGCAATCCTTGTATATATATATATAATTATCTGAATCTCGAACAGCTCCAACGATTTTCATGAAAAGTATACGTAGAGTTTCGGGGGCCATAAATCAATCTTCGATCTAGCTGGGATTTATTTTTTGAATATATATATATATTTTTTTTTTTGTTTTTTTGTTTTCAATCATCAACTTTGCCGAGAAAAGCTCTGTCATCCGGGTACTTAATAATAACGCACATGAGTAAACTAAATATTTAGTCCGCTAAATTTTCTGTAACATAATTAAAATTTTCATTATATTCTTGTTATTATAAACAAATAAACTTAGGTTGTATATCTTAATACCCACCACAACAATATTAAATATGACTCTTAATTACTGTATTTTTAGCTGGATTAATAATAAAATATCTATCCAAACTAGTGTCTAAGAGGCTTTCTTCACCTGATTAAAACTTATTCCACCACTATATTATTACCGATTGCCAAAGGCTTTCAGAACAATCATTATAGACCTGAATCTGGCTGTGAATCTAAATCATTGCGGGCAATGCTAGGACAATCTTACTTAATAGTAAGTATTATTTAACATAATATGGTATAAGATGGTTGCAACCTGCCATTGTACCTTTTTTAACCGACTAAAAGGAGGAGGTTCTCAACTCGACTACCGACTCAGCTGCTTTTTTTAAATCATCTCAATTCACCAACTATAGATCTATCACTATTTAATTTCTACGGACTAAATTTGGATGCATTCCATAGCCTTCATTTGTGGACCTTTCTGGTCCAAATTTTTTGCCGCCTCTAGAGGGTGGCGGTGCGTTTTGTCCGGTTTTTTGTGGTCCAATAAAAGATCTTCCTAACGGGACATTTGTTGCCAGAAACTTCCCTGGTAGCACAAAGACGAATGGAATAATTGTAATGTAAATGTTTTGAAAAATTTCTTTGTCTCATAGAACTTGTTTTGAGTAGTTAGTTATTTTAAACGCTACACCAGCCCGTATCTGAAAATATTACTAATTCATATAGTTTTATAAACTCCATCGATAATTGAGCTATCAAATTAGAAAATATTTTTTTTAATCAGGTCGGTCTGGAGATTAAATGGTAAACAAACTGATCAGCTTTATTATTTCCTAGGTATATTGGAAAGAGAATAATAAATCTGTATATATCTTATAAAGTCATAATACTTTAATAATAAAGAATCCCTTTTTTTCATTACTTTTATTTACAAACTGATAAAACTTTGAAATCAATGAATAATTATATCATCATAATTATCAGGCCTTTCTCTGTACACAGATCTTTAGACCTTACCTATTGAGACAGCGGACGCAAGTCGATATAATCCCGTAGAGTTCGAAATCCGCCTATTATCCTCACTGATGGCTGCTGCCACAAAGATCTACTGTTTCACTTGATACTGGACTAGTGACTAAACCAAAGTCTGCTGATTAGAGGTCTTTTTTCCCTATCAGACATGACCTCTAAATCCCTCTGACCTAGTGTTAGCATCTTCCATACGTTTAGCTATCAAATGATGTTGCTAAGACCGTGGATAGAATGGAATCTAGCCTCCTGGCAATTCTTACGTGACCCCTTTCCTCATCATCATCATAATACTTTTGTTCTTGGTATTCTTTTTCTGCCTATTATCATCATCATCGTCACTTAAAATGTCATGAATGATGTGAACATTTCGAACACTCGCTCTACAAGTTGGACAAAAAACCTTACCTGATTACAACGGATAGGCCCATTGCCACGTGCGGCCGCAGCTTGCGCGTTTTTTACACAACTTCCCATACGAGTGTTTGTACGGTGATATTGCGACGCTCCAAATTTGAGCAAACATGTTCTAGTCAAATAAACACAGGTATAGCATTGTATTATTGTAAAAAACATATATGATAATATCGTTATCATCTTCATCATCTTCTTCTTCATCATCTTCATCATCATTATCATCTTCTTCTTCATCATCTTCATCACCATCATCATCATCATCATCGTCATCATCATCATCATCAGCTTTTCTCCGTCCATTGCTGAACATAAGAAAACCATACCGGTCCGTATAGCATGTAAATACGAGTGGATTATGTAATCAAGTAAAAACAAATAAGATACTTTAGTTCAAAGCCTCACTGACTGATTAACGTCTGCCCAACCGAAGCACACGCTCCATAAGTCTTCCTTGGAAGCCGATAAGAGATTTCTATGGACTATCTCTAGTTTTTTTTTTAAATATCTGTGAAAACCATCAATAATTTTACAATGAAAGAACATAATAAAATTGTTAAACCAATTTTTAAATCATCATTAGCTTATTTCCAAAGAACAGCATAGCTGTATGACGATGGGCCATCATAATCGCCTCCTGTGACAGATCGCTAATTTTTAGGTACTCAACGCCAACACGGCCTATTTAAAACAAAATGATAAAATAATTCGTTATCACTCGGGCATCCTTGTCTGTATTTCCACAATTGGTCGACCTTGCTAAAGGACTTGGAAAATGAAAGTCAAGTTCATTTTTACTAAAATCAACTTTATGTTTCAGTTTTAGAGATTTAATTCGAATAATGTCATAATCTTAAAATAGTTTCAATTAGCATTTATTACATTTAATTAAATAATACAATGAAACAAATTTTTTACAAATTATTAAGATACGGACTGTAATCCAAAATTTGGGATATTTGAAATCTTTCCATTATCATCATCATCATCATCATCATCACCGCCCGTGCAAAAAATCACTTAACGCGATAAAGTCCTTAAAAAGTTGTTTTTTTATAATATGAACCAATATGTATCCCATTTTTAGACATAGGTCTTCTCCTCGAAATCAGGCGAGGAGCATGTTATTACCGATGCGCTAACCCAATGCCGGTCGGAAAACTCACATACCTCCAACGACGTTTAATCTCAGTGAGCAAGTGATGGTCTCATGTTGTGGTACAGGTAGCAAACAACCTCATTTCAAGGTGACATAGAGGTCAAAATCGAACCCGGACCTTTTGCTCAAGAAGGCGACCCCATACCCACTAAACTATCAGCCACCGAATCCGTTTCGTTATACTAAGTGTATATATATCTCATTGTACACAAAAGTGTGATATTAACCAGAATAGAGATTTTGATGTGTAGGTATTCTGTTTCGGCGTATTTGGTCGATTTCTTTTAACAATGGCGTTACGTACAGACAATATCTCGAACGTGGTCTTGGGCGAAATGAGGTGCCCTTCGCGCAAGGGTGTGGGCTGCTCCGAATACATCAGTGGTACAAGGCACAAGCGGTAGATATGATTAATTATTTCTCGATGATTTCCAGCATTAAAATACCTTGTATACTTTTTATATTTGACAATAATGTCTATAAAATCTTAGGTAGGTACTAACTTGCTTACTAATCGCTGGCTTGGTGACTTGAAGTAGATCTTAGACAATACGAGATGGCGCCACCGCGCTCCATCTAGGGCCGGTGACGATTGTGGGCATTTGTAGGCTACTAAGTGACTACTAAACGAAGGCATTCCATATTCAACAATCTTTAGTTTTTACAGTTTTCTTACTTCATTGCCATTTATATTTTTTATGTATCTAAACAGGTTAAAACTTCTTGAATCGATGATTATAATTAAGTCTGTAGCAAATGTCCATTTCTTAAGGCGTAGGTTAATAAATAAATAAAATAAATAGGAAGGCGTAGGTTAATACTTCCGCATAATCCAGGTCCTATAAGGGATTCGTACTCGTACTTAGGGGTGCACAACCCCAATACACCAGCGAGCGTCTTCAGCCGCTTTTTGATAGTCTCGGATCTGCAGACAACAGGGAGGGACTCCTTGTAAGGAGGACTGCCCCGCCACTGTAAATGTCCATGCAGTCTATTTGCACTACCAAAACCTAAAGCCACCAATGATATATTAAGGAATAACCGCCTCCGCCTGTAACCTGAGCCCCCGCCGTAAAGCCAGTTAGATGGAACTCTCCCGCTCCGCCATAAATCTCGAGACCCTCGGCCGCCCGCCTGAAAACATCTATAAATACCTTCATCTACCTACATATCTCAAATATAAACTGTTACAGACAAAGTCGGTATTACTATCTAGTGTTCTCGCTCGTATACGTATTTTAATATCATCATAAGTATAGATTAGGTATTTAAATAAAACGTTGAATCCAAAAAATAAAAATTCATGGCATTGCAAAACAGGCGAAAATTCTAGAAGAATGATAAAAAGATATTCAGCTACAAGAAGTCATTATTAACACTATTAAAATTCGATGACGAACTGTAAAAAAATCTAATGGACAAAACCCGTACGCATATGCAGAAACTTGTCTATATAAAAGAGTCACGTAATTTGTGAGCTCTGAAAAAAAAATCGACTGAAATGAAACTGCACTGTATGTAATTTGATCCACCGTATGAGTCAAAGACCTTCTGAGTATCAGTCGTAAAACTACTAAGGGTATTTCAAATGCCTTAAAAGGTCTAAAATCTCAAACCTTTGACCATTTTACTCTAACGCTATTAAGTAATATGCTCAATTTTTAATAGAAGTGGGGGGGGGGGGGGCAAAACGACCGCTACTTGATGGTAAGTGATAGCGACGTCCTTAGACACCCGCAGTATTACACCCGAGAATTCAGTATTCGAATCTTCGGGAAAATCGCGATGAATTCAAAACATCGCTTCATACATCGATTTACAGACAACCTTGTGCATGTGTGTCGTGTGTGACATTGGAAATAATATTTACGTAATCATAGTTTTAATTACAATAGATCATACTATGTTACCTACGCTTAGCTATTTTTAACTTCTTAAATAACATGTCTAATTATTATTATAAACTATTAATAGCGGAATATTTAATAAGAAATTGTTTGAATTTGAAAGGCATTACAGCTGTATAATGTCAATTTTATGAGACATTTGCATTTATCATCAGCCTTTATCCGTCCGCTGCTGAACATAGGCCTCCCTCAATGAACGCCAAGACCACCGATCTTGCCACTTGCGTACAACGCGGAGCTGCCATGCACGAAGATCGTCTTCCCATCTTGTTAATGGCCGACCAACACCTAGATGCATTCGTCTACCTAGATGCATTATAAAGGACACATTCTTGTCAAGGATAAACAAATTAAGAGTTTCATATCGACATTCGATGATTTAGAATAATCTATAGAGATGATTTAGAATAATATATATTTTTATAGGTTGATAATTATTTGGGGTCAATGACCTTCGAAGAGAAGTGACTTATCCCCACTTTTATAACGATCATTTTCTATTTAAGACATAGACAAGCTATATTTTCATTCGCATCACTCACAATCGAAAGAAAGAGAGAGACGGGAAATGAAAAAGGACATGCTAAGATCTGGAATAGAGACTAAGTTTGGGAAGGCATAGATGTTGGATGCGTGGTAATCTTGACGCCTAAATTATAATTAACGATGACGTCAGCAGATGCTGGTCCTAGTATAGATTGAGAAGAGAGTAGAGTAGAGTATCAACCCTTTATGCCCCACTGCTGGGCACGGGTCTCCTCCTCGAAATCAGGCGAGGAGGGTAAAATAGATTGAGCCTATCCAAATATCCATCCATCTCCGGTTGTGGTGATGATGATTCCACTGGTAGCGATGAGCGAGGTGAACTCAACTGTACCAAGGATACCGTCACGCGGGTGAGTCACGCCGTAACCGTGTCAGCGCGGAATAGACCCAAGGCTGACCCCACGAGAAGTCTTACATTGGGTAATATTATATTTACTTATCAAAAAATATTTTTTATGAACATATTTTTATGGTTACTGTATAAAAAGGAATATCTACAATGTTATTTTTCATCGACAATTTGTAAAATGCTGATATAGTGAGAGCCGTGAAAAAGAACTTGGTATAGAAACCATTTTTCGTTTATCTTTATAATATTTATATTGCTAAAATAAAAATTATAAGTGCGTGAGAAAGAGTAACAAACATCCTCACATACAAACTTTCGTATTTATAATAAGTATTAGTAGTCCAAAAACCGGAAGCTGTCATCTGCGCAGGAGCATTTACTAGTGCATAAGTGGACGCGCAACCACAGATACCCTTTGTAGTCCTGTGGCCCAGTGGAACGGGACACCGGTATAACCAGCAGAGGGTTTGGATGCAAATACAGTTGCTTTGCAGGTTTTGCTTCGAGTTTTCCTTCTCAGCACAAAGACGAAAAAAGGGACAGGTAATAAGGAGACTGACCGTCACGGGAGATAGAGTGTGAGAGTAGCAGCTCGAGTAGTCCAGGGTCGCATATCGCTTAGTGGTTGCAAACAGATATCGGAAAAATATCTGAGAGATCCACCATATCCACCACCACTATATCCACCGTCTGGACGTTTCATATATACATAAACCCATAACCCATAAATTTAACTTGTTTTTTGAAGCTTGTGGGATTTAAACTCACAAAATTTGTAAAATGTGTAAATATTGAGACCAAAATACATTTATTAATAAATAATAAGGCTAAAACTTAATCTAAATTCAAAATATATTGCGCGAGCAGAATGTGATAAATGATTTGTATTTTTTACAATAAAACCTTTTTTTTTAAGTTCTCTTATAAATGTTCTAAAAGAATACACGTATCAAAAAATCAAATTTGTATTAAGATTATTATCAACGCCTTACCTAAACATTTAAATAAACTAACAAGGTTAATCAAAAATCAGTAGGTATGTAATATGCTGTATTTAAAGAGGTCAAACAAAGTATTAAATGCATATTCCTACACGTATGACTACTCGTTCAAAGTCCATAGAACATAGCTATAGATAAGAGCAAATAGAATAAAATATTTAAAAAAATACTTAAAATATATTAACTTAAATAATTTTATAAAATAATATAGGATTTTTAATTAACATGGTTATTTTCATTATCTTGTCTTGTGAAACATTCGTAGACAATGTCGAAATATCAGGCTCCTAGAAATAATATTAAAAAACTTGGTAAATATCCCGTTTTAAATGATAACTTTATTATTATGTAAGTACACAAAATTCTCGAAAGGGATACTAATTTTCGTAAATGCATGAGTAAAAATCGACGTATTATTCTATGACGTCATCTACGGCTCATCAAATGATTTCTATAATTAGTAAATTGTTAATTATTATTATGCATGAATATAAATGTCTATAATTATAAACACGCCTGTAGGTTGTGCAGTTTTTGTGTGAGTACAATTTTTGTTGTGTTCTCTGTTCTGTCCATAACATTTACGAATATAATTTTCGATTGGTAAAATTTAAAAAACGAATGCTATCATAACCATCACAGCTAATTTCTCTAAATGCTCGCATTGGTCGAGCTAATCTAATATTCGTAATCGATTCATCGCCCATGGCTTCATTTACCTAATGTATCCTACAGACCATGTTGCCAAGCTTATGATCGCGATCTATCCCCACAATTCACAAATGTAATACATTTTAACTAAGCTATGTTCAGCATCGGAGGTATTAAAGCTGACGATGATGCTAATGAAGAAGAAAAAGATAATGGTTCTGATGATGATGATGTTGATGATAATGATGATGATGATTATGATGATGATGAAGTTACGCTTAGCAGAAATCTCTAAAGTCTAAACTCTAAACTATTCACATTTGTCCATTTTATCTCAGCTCACAACACTTTGCAGGGCTTAACAGTAACATGGACAAGAATGCGTTACGAAATCACTCCACCTGGTTTGTCCCAAATTCTTTATCAGCTGATAACGGAAGCACCGGCCGCCGGAAGTATGACAGGTCATGGACCTCCGAATGATTACGCGAAGATGTCATTTGGCAGTTGTGGCAATCGACCAACAGTCACGTCTGAATAGACAAGTGGGTATTGCGACAATAAGTTTGCGAGGTAAGGCCAAGCGCACATAATATTATTGTTGACATATTTCTGCTTATTTATTTTGATCTATGCAAATCCATATGAAGATAAATAAAATTGCATTGTCTGTTACAAACAGATACATTAATATAACCACTTTTTACTTAATGCATACGCAGATCTTACATATTATATTGAAATATAATCTATGTTAAGCAGTGGACGGATAAAGGGTGATGATGATGATGATGATACAGAGATACACTAAAATAATATTTTCTGTATGTCTGTCTGTTTGTTTTGACTAATCTCTGAAACGGGTGGACCGGTTTTGACGTCACTATCACTAGCAGATATCTGATGTAACAAGGGGTAAACTAAAGGGCTAAGAAAGCACAAAAATGATCATTATAATTCCGGGTGAGTCTGTAAATCTAAGTTTACTCATCTAACTTAATACATAATATTAATTTTACAATAATATACCCTAATGGTTTTATGGCGACTTTTTTTAATAGAGAAGAAGCGAGCTAATGAAATACGCAATAATTTCTTTTATTGTAATAATTGAAAAAAAAATTATCTCTTTTTCCTTCTTCTTCTTGTTTCAGTTCTTTTTCTATGTACATAAACTGTTAAATACTAAATATAAAAAAATAGGTGACACACAATCATGACCTCAATATTCTACATACAAACGTTGAGTCAATTAGCGCCTATGTTACAGATTAACCTCCGGCACGAACAAACATCATATCTCCTTATCAGGATGTCTTGCGTGTCCAATACCAGTGGGCAGACCAGTACACGATCACCAGGCACACACGTCCAAATGTGTAAAAGTTTCATTCCTTTAAATATATGAGGTAGTATATGCTGATTTGCATCCAAATTGAGTCTATACAACCGGAGTGGTCTCTAGCTCAAATGATACCGACGTAAAGTGACAGATATGCTGTTCCGGTTTATGTTGTTTGTAAGTTTCCGGTAACCCATTGGAATGGATAAGGAAAAGTAGGGCAGCATCTGCATAAGCTCTGACTGTGACTCTGACTTCAACTGTTCATTTCCCTCCTATGCCATAAAAAATCCCATTGAGATTTCTACTATCCGTAGATCTAGTGGTTATGGGCGCGGCCTCTTGAGTTGTGGGTTCGATACTGCCCCCCGCCCCTCTCCCCTTTGTTACCTTGAAGAGGGTTATTCTAAATTTCAAAGATCACCTGAACTCGAGATTGCTTGATGAAGGGAAACATCGTGAGGATACCAGCATGCCTTAGAGATTCACAAACCCGCATTGGGTCAGTGCGTGGGTGAATTGTGACCCGATACCCTTCTTGCCTCATTTCGAGCCCAGCAGTGGGACATAAAAATTGGTACTTTAATTTTTACTTTATGTTATGTTTACAGCATATGATAATTAATTTGATATCCTTCCTTACGATAAAACCTATCTCCTTGCCCAATGTTGTTGCAACTCAATCAGCGGTTTGATCATTAAAGGTAACCAGCTTATGGTGGTAGTGGTGGTAGATGGTGGTATCCGAGAAGCAGGTAAAACAATGTACATGTGTTATATATATATATATATATATATATATATATATATATATATATATGTGTGTGTGTGTGTATGCTTGCCCTTAGTTTAATTTTGTTATCAGTACATCAAAAAAATATTGTCTAAAATTTGTCTTACTTTCTAATTTATACTTCATTTGCAACTTTCATAGCGTAAGCGATTATCCAACGGCCTATTGAACTATATACTTTCTATTGTTAATTTTATGTAACCAAATTACGAACCGGCAACTCGCAAAACCCGAGTCTCGGTTAAACTAGAAATAATAATTAACAATTGTTATGTTAATTTTCTATTTATACGAATTAAAGATTGTTTGTTTCTTATATTTTTTCCTGAACCATGTCCGGTTAATGTACGGAGATCGTCATTACATCTACCGCATCCTGAACTTCGAACGGTTTCGATGATTTAACTAAAACCACGGCTAGAAAAATTTTCAGATGAAAAAATCGCGAAACATAAAACTCATAGCGATTAAACATAATTCTCCCTTTTTTGTCGGAGGCTCAAAATAGTATATTCGATGTTGAAAACCTATCAATAGTCAATGCATGTACTTGATATTCTTCGCATGCAATATAATGCAAATATGCAATATGTCTCCGGTCGGGGCTGGCCGGCGCCCGGCGGTCGCGACCCCGACCTTATTCCGCGGGTACCAGGGTACCAGCGCTCCTACTCGCATAATCACTGAATAAGTGTAACTACAAGTATTTACTCACACGACAGTCAACTGTAATATTAGTAAGATTATCGCCACAAGAATAATATCATCATGTATTCAAAATATTGTTCCAAATATGAACTAAATTCCCTGACGAGATTTAAAAATGGTGTTCTAAATTCGTCAATTTTTTTTCTAATTCTTCTATATAGGTTGCCAAAGCCCTTATTATTGTATCATTTACTTTATGTACTTCATTGGTACCAGCTTTTTATCGCACACAATCACTAGCTCTAATGTGAGTATCTTGAAATGTAGATAGAATATACATAAAATTAATTATACAAGGAAAGGAAATTATACAAGGAAATATATACAATGTTATACATAATATACTAGAGGGTATTTAAACGGCGCTCGTAGTTTAGATGAGATGAAAATGGATATTTCTTACAACAGTGACTAACGCCCGGTTTCCGAAAAGTATTTTATTAAATGTCAAATAAATTCATAGAATCATTGTTAAATTACTTAATTTGATCTGTCTGTTGACTTAACAACTACAATGTCAAATTTGACTTTATAAATGTACTTATGTTAAGCACCATTAACAGCCATGTTAGTTGACATACACTTTGACCAACATTTCAGAAACCGGGCGGGTAGGGTCATAATCACATTTATTAAAATATTTATATGATCATAATATAAGTGATCCAAGATTTTCCTAGATCTATGCTAAATTTAATTATTTTTGTCAATGAACGTAAAATGACACGTTCATTAGTCTTGTACACCCCACGCATATGACGAAACGCGCTACGTAATTAAAATTAATAATTTAAAAATATTTCACCACTCAGCTATTCATATAAAATAACTAAGAGGTCAATAAACTTATAATAAAAATCGTAGAAGGGCGTGTGAATAACAAATAATAATCGATTATCGTAAAGAGCCAATGTCGGCTAATGGAATTTGAATACGCGACCTCTCAGGAGGAAGGTTCGGACACTTTCAAGGTTCGGTAATGCAGCAACTTGTTTACACTTAACATCGAGATGATACCACGCTGTTGGTACGACTACTTGAACCACTGCTAACAGTGCTAATACGTTATCAACGACAAAGATTACTACTTAAATAGCTAGTCTCCTAGTACATTAATGTCAATCAGACTAGGAGACGAAGACGAACAGAAATTAACAATCAATGTCAGCACTCAGCAGTAGTGACGTAGATTGATCTATCTAATGGGGCACATATCGACACGTGGGGCAAAATTCTAAAATGGCATTCTGTATTATGAATCTACCCTAAACGCTTTGAGGCCCCGTATTATTGTTGTGGCTAATACAGCAGGGATGTCCCTGGTTATTAGCCTCCAGCTATGGTAAATTTTTGCATTCATTCTTTGTCGACTTAGGCATTCGTCTCAGGCATCTCCAAGGGATTTCCAGCCCGATTGGTTCTGTACTGCTTCCAGCAACTTTCCGCATGTCATATCAGATCATATCAACCTTCTCATGCAACCCCAATCCAAATACTCACAACTAAACAAAGAGCAACTTCTAAATTTTTCTGCTCAAAGATATTTGTTATCTTTATCTATACATAGATAAAAGTTATATTTATATATAGATAAAGATAACAAGTAGAGGATATCACTTAAAAATCAATTCTTTGTTGCATAATTTTAATAATTGTATATTTTTAATTATTCTCAACAAAGATTCGATTATTTTCAATGTTTGTTCGAATTTATAAACATGTAACATACAAATTGTTTATTATAAGTACCTATATTTAGTATTTAAAGTATTTATAAATTAAAATTACGTCATACGTCGTGTTTTTACGTGATTATTCTTAATTACACGTGATCGCAAGTTTAATGTGTATTAATTATTCAGTATTTCAGTAAAATAAAACGCAAAATATCGTGAAGTTAAAGGAGTATGCGTCATCGTATTTTTATTTTCAATTAGTACTTGTTTCGTATGAATATTTACGTAATATTAAATTATTATATTTGTTAGGGCCTGTTTCACAATCTCCACTTAAGTGCCCAATAGGCTATCGGCAATATATTTGACAGATACTCCATACTCTACCTGTCAAATATGTTGCCGATAGCCTATTGGGCACTTAACTGGAGTTTGTGAAACAGGCCCTTAATCTGTATAAATTTTTAATTGATACAATAATGTCTAACATTATTTTATTGGGCCTGTTGGTCTAGTAGTTAGCGACCCTGACTGCTAAACCAGAAGGTCGTAGATTCGATTTCCACCCAGGACACATGTTTGTGTGATGAGCATGATCATTTGTTCTATGGGCGTATTTATCTATAATATGTATATATTTAGAAATATATAAGTAGTGTATCAGCTGTCTGGTTACCATAAGAACAGGCTTTGCCTAGTTTGGGATCAGATGGCCGTGTGTGAGTTGTCCCAACATATTATTATTAATTTTAATTATAATATTAAAAGAATGCGGTGAAATTTTCATTAATTTAAACGGGCTAATATTCAATATAGCTACAACCTTTATTATCAATTTTGCAGAGTCTTAGAGCTAGTACATACTAGGCGCTCGGAGTTGCGTCGAGCGCGCGTTAGTTGCATACACACACCGCGCTTAGCACGGCGTTCGACATGCGTTAGTAGGGCGAATATAATTTTGGCTCAGTTTGAAAATGGACGTCGGAATCATGACAAATGTGATACGCCCTTATAGTGAAAAACAACTCACACACATAAAAATATACCCCTCGGCAGCTTGACAGCTAGGACTGCTAGAGACAAATTTGCCAATTAATTATTTTGTAAACGAGGGAAAGCTCCAATTGCAAGACAATATTATATAAATAACACATTATTGTAAACAAAAATTCTAAATAAATAATTTCTTTTTCTTTAAACTATCTTCAGCGTCATAAAAAAATTTCGCCATTTCCTCCCAATTACGATTTTAAATCACCTTATTTTTATAATCGGGACATTCCATATCCCAAATAGCTAGTCGCTTTTGGATTTCAGCTTTAAAGAAATCAGTATTGAAATGTTCAATCTCCATTTTCGTAACGTGTGTCCACTCTACACAAAAGCGCGCGATCAAATGTACAACCATATGGCGGTCCTTGTATCCCCAAGCGCGCAGCTGACGCCATAACAACGCGCGTTAGAACTAAAAAATGTAAGCGCGCGTCAGACGCGCGCTTGACTAGCAGTCCGCGTTTACATGTGTACACTTTAAAAGAATTCGGGGTTCTCAAAACGCGCGTTAGCAAAGCGCGCGTTTCAAAACGTCCAATGTGTACCCGCTCTTATTACTTACGTCTTTATTACGCGAATTTCACTCATTATGTTTATCTTTTATTTTTCCTAAAGAAACGAGGTATTTATCAAAATAAATGTTTAGGTAATATTTAAAACCTATACTTATCCTGATATCACCATCACATACCATCAGGTGAACCGACTGTTCGTTTGACCCCTCTTCTATAAAAAAAAGTTGTTGATAAACTCTCTCAGACGCCCTACGCCTTTCCCTGCCGCGTAACGTCTGCCAACCGTATCCGCGATAACTCAATCTGAAGGAACGAGATCGATTCGTGAACGATATTTAGTTCACGCATATTTGACAGTATGCCAGTACACACAGACACACAGACAGACTATATGCCCTTAAACATGTTAATATTATGCACCTTATTATTCTAAATATTAACGTACATTTTGCTGTAACAAATTTTTATAATTATAGTATTTTAATGTATCCATATCAATTAGTTTTAATAAGTTGTAAGAAAATTCTCGTGCAATATTTTACTTCGGGAGGGATGCAGTCTAGGTCGCTACCGGCTGCATGGGTACCACCTTGCCTGTTTCTAATGGGAAACAGCTTTTCTGTTTCTGGAAGAAGGACAGGACAGTCAGTGTAATTACCGGCATAGAGACTTGATATCTTATGACTGAGGATATATGACGCATCCCGCAGGGGAGTGGGTCACCCCAGGTAGTACGTGGAACTCGCTGCGCCTGAAGGATGGTAAGCGGACGCAGCTCTACCCACTAAAACCCGGCAAGTGCCACCAATGCCGCCGTTGGCGAGGTGTCCCGGATTTACAAGCAACAGGGCACCTCGACGGCTAGTCAGTCCCTCAGGGGACCGACGTCACTTCCACAGAGAGGTTCTCCCGCACCACAGAACAACCCCTCCCACCGTCAGGACAGTACAATAAGGCGAGGTGCCCATCCTCGCCCCTTGCCCCCTGTTCTTTTGTCCCCTCTTCTTATAAGGGGGATACAAAGAGCTCCCTCAGCTCAATTGGCTTGAGGTGCTGGCTCGCCCTAGGTTACTGAGCCCCACTGCTACGACAAGGCCTGAACCATGGTGGGGATAAATAAGGTACCTGGGCTTGTTCCAGGTAAACTATTTTATGTTTACATCGTCTGCTAAGTCCAAAAGCGTCGTCTTGGCGTTCACTGGTAGAGGCCCGTCCTTGAAAAAGGCTGATAGTGACAGTGTGAATGAAGCAACGCATCCATACGAGCCAGCAGTTAAGATCGTCGCTCAGGAATAAACAGTAAAATCTCATAACATATACATACTATGTAACTAAGTACAATCAAACGTCCAAAGTTAGACTCGTGTCTAGACATAGGACGCTCAATACAAGCATGACGTCTGGCTTCGTCAAACTGATACCCTACGATGTACTGGAATTCACGCCTTATCCTGTATTCTTTCTGACTAGTTTAGGTATAGACCATAGCCAAATGAAGCAATTCACTTGGCCTGCTTATAGCTTCTTCATAACTTTAACTTAACTTCCTCTGGTATAGGATGGGGACCACGATGGGGTATAGGAAGACCACGAACAAACCCAAAAACTGTAAGGATGTAATTGAGGTCAACAGAATTAATTGCAGTCGCAGGCCAGGACCTATCCCTGAGCCTATTTTACCATATAAATATGTCAAAAGGAAGCAACCGAACAGTGGGAACCTTATTGGGACTATCGTACATAGAAGGTTATTCACCTGTATTTCCATCCTTTTCTTTCTGAACTCACAAACCGCACGTGCCAGCATATCTGATTATTTTCTACTACTCTGCTACTACTCTTGTGTGACCAGGATCGATATCGGCCACTATTATGATTTTGATGATGATTTATTGATCACCATATGATAGGTCAGGGGGTCATCCATCTCATTCCGTGGGATACGCTGAAACTACCTTAGGACGCACGCAAGGAGAAGATTCTAGAGTTTATATTTAATAGATTTTCAATCCCAGTTTCCCATTCTTAATAAACAATTATTTAATTTTTAAAAATGGAATCAGAAGCAGCGCCCCTAACGCTCTATCAGTGAAACTATCATAACCGTTAGCGAAAGTGATCGATAAGAATTCAGCGCATCACTGTTTACCCGTTTTCTATGCATTGTGAATTGGTTTACGATCTCTCGGACCTTTACGACGTTTTAAATTAGTAGGTTAACAATCTTACAATTAGTGATGCGAGGGACAGTAAGAAAGCGACAATACATTAACCTACACTGTTGTAGGGAAAATCGTCACACGAGTTTTGCTCAATTATAGTAAGAAACCTCTGTATAGAGTTACTGGAAACGACAGTCGTGATTGCCAATTTATGGAAAGATATATGGAGAAAAAGACAGATAAAATATATTTAATAGTAATAATAAATTCGATAAGTAAAATAGATAGTCTTCATTGAAGGGACAAAAATTGTATTTTATTCTTTTGTCATTTGCTTCATTTTTAATACCTGATATTTATGACATTAATATTATGTAAACTGAAACAGCTATTTTGTTTTTTCAAACACCTGAAGGTAGCATTTCTGGGTAAATGGTACAAAAACATAGCTTTTTTTTTTTTTTCCGGTTGGATCTATGCTAATGGTCCTAGTGACCGTTATGCGTCATCGGAAATGGGATGATCCGGTTGGATCATCCTATGACGTTATAATTTGGGGGGTTTCCCCCCGCCATGTTCATGGCGTCGGGTTTGTACCTAACTTGGTCAGCTACGGTCGACTGGTTTGGAACGGGTGACGTTAGAAACCTATCGTGAGGGCCGGCCCTCTCCTCCCCCGGTAGCGGGGGAGGCGGGTCAAGCGCGGGACCCGAGCAAGCTGCCGATAGCAGAGTGCTATCGGTGTTTACACGGTCTAAAAAACATAGCTACCATAGACAATACCTCTTGGAAATCAAAAACATGTGACCCTACCACTAAAAAATATCAACCATAGTGACGTTCGTTTGGTGACGATACGCGATTTCTATAATTATTATTCACTCAAAGAGTTCTCAACGCGCTTAAAAAAGCTTTTACTTCAAAAATCTTTATTTTTGATGGTCAAAATGTCATACGAATACTATGGATCATAGAACATACGTACATACATCGAAGTTATTTATTAATTAAGTTTTTAGCGTAATTAAAAAAAACCTTTTTTTGGTATCTAATGTGTCCGGTACAATATGCTAAAATATATCTTGTCGCTTCTAGATAATTTATGTTATCGTGCCTATGGTTTGTAGCTGGGACAAGACAAGAAAGTGTACTTTCACTGTAAGCTGATGCTTTACTCCTTATTCTATCGCCCCGTTCGAAGGGCCTTAATACTAATAAACTATACTTTTATGCTGTGAAGACATATGTTATCATCATCATCCCGAAACTATCCACATAATCCATTCTTGTGAATGCGAGTCTGTCTGTCTATTAATTGGTCTACATAAATTTGCAAACTAAATTAAAAAAAAAAAAAAAAGTTAACTTGTATACGCGTATGCGTATGCGCATATGCATGGATGTGTGCAAAATAATCATATGAAGCAGTATAAGATCATAAGAAACGCCTAGGTTCATCAGTGGTTGAATAAAGGCTGGTGATTATGATTAGACTTATAGAAATATTCACTTTTTTACGCGCTTTTTATTAGCTTCAAGTGTTTGTATGTTTGTTTGTATCTCTGTAACCGACTCCTTTGGTCGCGATTTTGACGGCCGAATTCCTTCAAACTTTGAAGGTCTATCGAGGACTGATGACTATACACTAATTCGGTGAGATTGCCATTTTTCAATTTGCAAAAGCAAAATGTTTTTCAGTTTGGAACTATTAATTATTATTTTAAGCTATAATTTATGTGGTTTATCATCATTATTAGGCTGCTTTCATCCATTGCAATGAACAAAGGCTTTTGACTGAGAGGCGTTGTATGGACAACAATAATTATTATTATTTGTTTCATGGAAAACTTAATTATATTATGATTTGGTTGTTTCAATTTAATTACATAATTACTCAATTGAATATCTAATATATTTTTCCCACAATATCAAACAAAGATTTTACTTAGTGTTTTATTTATTAGGACACTTAATTTCTTATACGTACCTACCAAAAAAATTGGTTTAGTAAGTTATTTTATATTTAATGAGGTCAGACAATACTAAGAAAAATTATGTTATATATATTATGTACATAGTCCTTCATTTACCCACATATTAACTACAGTCTAAATTCTCTTATTTGCCAATTCTATGTAACTCACTCTCTTACTTTCCATATTGTTGTCTCGTTTTCTCCTTATCCAACTTATATTATATTTTACCTGTGTTTCAAAGACAGCCTAGCCTTATAGGCAATGCTGAAAGACTGAAGTTACCGATACCTATTATGCAAGTGGTAACAAATCGCCCGTCCTAGCGTTTATGTAATGGGCCTGATGTATACCAGTAGAAAAAAAATGATAATGACGGATGGCTGATGGAGGTAGACTGCTAGTGGTAGCAGCAAGCTATCTTGGCGGCAGAGTATAGATGTTATCACACTGAGATAAGTAATGTTATCTTTAAGTGCAGTAGAAGTTACTGGGTCAATGGCATTCGCTTATTTGTAGAAGACCCGCGAAAGGTTTTTATATTATTGCATTAGCAGGATGATGACGACAACGATGACAACGACAACAACGATGATGATGATAATGGTGATAGTTGTGATCATGATGATGATGATGATGATGATGGTGATAGTGGTGATAATGATGATGATGATGATGATTTAGCCACTACAGTGAAATAACTGAATAAATGAAATAACTATGAACTAAATTTCAATCAAGGACCGACGGTACATTCAATCAGTTATAGATGATGATGATAACAGATAATGATGATGGTGTTGGTGGTGGTGGTGGTAGTGGTAAGGATGATGAAGATGATCATGACGACGGTGATGATGATGTTGATGATGACTTTATTTAAGGTTCTTATTTCTGAGCAACACATGAATTACTGAATAATCAGGTTTCATCGCATCTGTATTTCAGATATATTACTTATACAAACAAAAACGATGCTTATATCAGAAAAATGCTAATTAGGTTTCCGAACTTTTTTGAAATACCTCTTACTTCTCAATCCTATTTACTAATATTTTTACGCATTGCCAGCCTTATATAAACCTGTCTTGATATTTAATCAATTGCTTAAGTATTTATTAACAAAACCCTCATTTACAAACACTATTTGGTGTTAAGAAATCATCAAGCAATGCTTAAATAGCTGTCAAATATAAACACTACCCAGACATTATAAATCCTCGCTAATAGGCATTCAGGTAGCTGGTAGACAAAGTGTTGGTCGGCTTTTAACCAGGTAAGAAGACGATCTTCGTGCAGTGGCAGGTCCGCGTTGGATGTAAGTTGCAATGGATAGGCTTTGCATTCGTTAGGAGGTCTATGTAGATCAGTGAATGGATAAAGGATTAGATGATGATGATGATGATGAAGCAAGATGGCGGATTTTACATAAATCAGCTGTTTTGACGACTAATCGCGTATTTGCGTTTGTGATGAGATAAATTTATTGATCGTTCTCTGTTAGTTTGTTAACCAAGAAACAACTAATCAATGTTTATTAGTAATCAAAATTTATTCATGGATTAATAACTTAAGAGTTAATTAACTTACAGGTAGTCAAGTATTACTTAACGAAATTGTTATAAGACCGTATAAATTTAAAAAAGGAACAAAGAAACCTGTCTACAAAAAATATAACGCTAATGAGTTAGTTAAATGTTTGTTAAGAGTTTAAACTGTATTTTAACTTTAACATTAAACTTTCTATTCTAATCCTTTTAAGACGTCGTAAATAAGTAATTACTGTATCGTTATTTGATAAAAATTAATTGACTAGTTTCACTGATAACGAACCTGTCAACGGAAACGCCGTTAGAAAGATGTTGTCAAAAAAGTGGCTAATATTTTCCGGTGATATCAGCTTAATTATCTTCCAGAGCTTAAGAAGGTAAAGAAAAACAATATAATTCTTCTTCTTCTTCTTTAAGTGCCACCTCTTACCGGAGGTCAGCCATCATTAACGCCATTTTTGCTTTAGAGACCGCTGCACGGAATAGAGATCCTATACTGAGGTTGAACCATATCTGGAGATTCTCAAGCCAAGAAGCACGCCTTCTTCCGGGCGGTCTTTTCCTTGGATTTTCCCCTGCCTGATGAGTTGAAGTAAATCGTATTTGTACGTTTGTGTGTACAAGCAGAAGCAAATTTATTAAACTAAAAAAAATATTAGTAAGACAACGAGTTACTTGGTCACAGAGAAGCAACTAAGATTTGTTGAAGTATTTGTGATGAAATTATGATCATAGACAACCGAAAGAGTATATAAGATCCAATTCTAGCCTATGGCGGACTAACAACAAGGCTACTACTGTAACGTTTTGATGACCTCTAGAATTTGGAAGTTCAGTGGTGTGTTTATTTATTAATATCAAGGTGTACGTTATATGCTTCAACGGTTTATTTTTTGACTTTGAAAACATGCGAAATCCGTCATTCCATCGGCTTTTTAATGAGAGGTAAGAAAAACAAATCTTATCCCCAAATTAACCACTTCCAAAAATCTGTCGTCGCCTATTGATAAATCTGCTACTGAATCTAGCTCTAACCTAACCTATAACGCGAAAAAGTCTTACTGGGAATTACTGCCCGAACTATTTTTTCTTAGATTTGTCTAGTATAATCTAGGCAACGTTTAACTAATAAATTCCAATACTAAGTTGATTGAGTATATTTTAATATTCGCCATTTACAAATCAACAAGAACATACGTCAATCCATCCTGACCCCTTGTGTAGAAGAATCCCAATACACATTTGACGAGCACTAAAGTACCAATTATAACGCTACCAATTTGAATATCTCCTCAACTGAAGAGTCGGTTAGGAGCTGCGTACCAATGCCAGTTGTGAGCATAATTCACGGTGAAAGGTATCGCTTTCGAATTAGAGTATATAGACAGTGAAAACTCTCAGATAGAGGTTTAGGTAAATAACCTGATTTAGGGCTTTCCTATTTGTTTTTGTTTATTCTTTTTGCTTGTTTTGTTTATTTGTTTGCTATTTGATTGTTTTTTGTCGATGGATAGACATAATGGCTGTAGATGATGATGATAATTCATATACAAGCTGATAGAATTGCCACCTGATGGTAAGATCAGCGTCACCCATGAATATAATGTCCTGGCCTTCTCCCCGAAACACAGCAAAGCTGCTTCACCGGTAAAACTATTATTATCGGTAACTTTGGGTGTAATTTCCGACTTATCGTCATTTGGAATCAAAATATCGTCAAGCAAAAGGTCACGTCAATCGGTATGAGTGAAGGACAAACAGACACACTTTCACATTTATATTAGGATTCGTATTTCACGTAGAACTTATGTGGAGTTGGTTTAATTATTTCTATTAAGATTACCAAAGTTCGTACATATTATGAATTGTAAATTCTAATATTAATTCTAATACCTATATAATAAAAAAAAACTTATACAATAAGAGTACTCTGTAGGTGTAAGGTTCTTTGGAAGTGGGCTGGTTAAGGTTGCCAGATGGTCAGGAATCATCTGGATTCTTCCGACTTTTTTATTGATCTCCAGACTCCAGAAAAATCTCAAAATCTCCAGAAAAACGGTTATTTCTAAAATTCCCTACCAAAAATAACTTAAAATAATTTTTCTTACTAATATTTTCTTTCTCTTGACAACAATCCGCAAAATCGACTATTTGAATTTTTTCCCCGATATATTTTTGAAATTCTGATCTGGCAACCCTAGGGCTGGTACACACTCTGGTACACACTTGTGTACACACAAGCATGATCAACAGGCCAATAAGCTTCAACAGAGAAGGCCATTAACCAGGTGTGGGAGATGACTGGTCCATGTTGGATGCGAGTGGCGAGGGACCAGACGTCATGACATTAATTGATGACCTATATTGGATCCTAGGGGACAGATAAAGACTGATGATGATGATGATGATAAGGTTTTATCGTCAATATCGTTATTATCAAATCGAATGACCAATTAAAACCTAATGACTTGCCTGCATGTGTCACGGTAAGGTAGTCTCAACCAATCTTAGGTTTTTGATCTCTGATCTATAAGATCTTTTCAATTTCCAATATTCTTGATTCGGTAAATTAAGGCGGTTGTAATTGTGATGCATCAAAGCACCACTTAAATCTCGGTAACAAGCCGAACAAACAATAATTAGATCGATTGCCACTTTTGTGTGTTTTCTATCATTTATTCACAGCTGTGTGCTCGTGACGTCCCAGCTGACCTTCACATCGCTGGACGAGTTGAAACGCTTGTTGTGCTCAGCCATCATCATCATCACCGTGAGATCGTGGAATTATATCCAATTGGCCACTATGGATTACCAGAAACCTCGTTGCTAACAGCACTAAAACAAGCACTGTTCGTAAAACAAGCATTCGTCAAATTGGCGTAACGCTATAGTGCCTGTGATTGAGTGAGAGTAATTTGGCATATAATCGAACTAAAGCTGACGTTGCAGTAGGCTTGCCGTATTTTTGTCAGCCCAAAACATGTCCACTAGTAACTGGACGTAGATCTCTCGCAAGGATCTCCACAACGACCGGTCGTGCGCCGACTCCATCCAGCGGATTCCAGTGACCTTTACCAGGTCTTCAGTCCACCCAGAGAGAGGCCTACCAGCACTACGTTTTCCGGTCTGGTCGCCACTCCATAGCCATTGGTTCTAGCGAACTTTAGCCGTCGCGAAGATTAGCCGTCTTTGCGTTCATTAAAAGGCTTATAGTGGTATGTGGAAAACGAATAATACAATAACAGAACTACTTAGTATCAACCCATATCCCACTGCTGGGCACGGTTCTCCTCTAACCTGATGATCAGAGGAGAACCGTGAGCCATAGTTCACCGATACCCTGAACCAATGCGGGTTGGTTTCACCTTCAAAGACTTTCAATCTCATCAGGCATGCAGGATTCTTCAAGGTGTTTACCTTTACTGGTGTCATTCATAAAAACCCATTTCAAGACAGCACAAGGGGTCAGAATCAAAAAGGTTTGCTTCCAATCACGAAGCCAAGCCCATACACACTGGACCATTCGATCAGACTACTTAGACAATCCTTAAATTAAAGGCTAAGTCTTAGACAATCCTAAAATTGCTATTCGCAGACGCGATATAATCAACTTCAATGTAAAAACCTAAATTATTGTCGCCGATGAACGTAAAATGTAAAAATGTCTACGAAATGAATTTGCACACGAAAATAAACGAACACGAGATCTGTTCGCAGTCAATGACCCGCTGATAAGTTTTCGTATGAGCAGGTTTTACTCAGGGCTGGCGAGAACGGGTTTCCCAGAGGAAAACTAACTGTAGGCATAAACGTATTATTTAATTATCAATTACATTCGATATGATTTTTTTTGTGAGCTATCTGCTCTACTACTACTGTTAGAGCTTAAAAGCCACCAGGCCTAAAAATCTAGACCTTTCGAGAAAAATCGATATGAATATCAATTACCCACCGGTGGGAAATACAGTAAAAACCTCTGAAAAAAAATAAAAACCTTAAAGAGTATGCGAGAATAAGTGCCGTATTAACAAACTTTGAGGTGTCACAGTACTCCCGAACGCATAGGGTCAGTCAAACCAATTCATAGACTAATTTAAATGGAATCCGCCACTGTGCGTTGGTCCAACCCATATAAAACCCGGCTATTGACACCAGGAGCGCATAGATAGAAGCGTTCTTTGCATAGTATCGTTTCATTTAATTAATCGTAAAACGGTTACTATTCTGACTGTTTATTCGTTGCCAAGTAACCTGTGGTCAACCGTTACCCGTTACTGACAGTTACGGCTACGGATACCAATCCCGTTGCTAACCCTACCAACCAAGATCACCGTTGCTGACCCTACCAACCAACATCACCGTTGCTGACCCTACCAACCGACATCACCGTTGCTGACCCTACCAACCAGCATCACCGTTGCTAACCCTACCAACCATCATCATCCGTTTCTGACCCTATATCGGCAATATAAATCTCTATTAAGCATTACACAAATTACAGGTGGATTCTCAGGTACCCAGGATGTTCTGATGATGAGCCAGCCCTACTGCAGTAGGTATTGACGGTAACCAAACAGGACGAATGCGGTTACCACCGTCCTTGCTCGACTTACAGCTGATAAGCAGAACTATTGATAAGCACGCTCGTATCATTCGCTAAATACGTTCACAAATTGCTATTGAGACGTTGAGGCTCGATATAGTTTTACGCCGCTGTCAATATCTGTGTACAGGCTTCCTTATTTACTATTTGCAGAAACAACTATTACTTTTCTAAGGGTCTGTTTCACAATCTCCAGTTAAGTTCCCAATAGGCTATCGGCAACATATTTGACAGATATTTGACAGATACTCCATACTCTATCGTATATAACATAATTTACGTGCCTAATTGAATTATAACAAAATTTTACAAAAGTAGATTGTATCCTCACTTCCTCAGAAATCCTAACAAAATAGTCAAATCTAGACGTGATCGTATGTAATTACGGCAGTAAATCTAAGTAAGACATTATAATATGCAACAGTTAATTTTATATAAGTTAACGTGGTTCTTGAACTATCCATTCCCACATGTATTATTCAATGTAAAGAAAATATCGAATCTGTGATGAGTAATTTCATGCAAATCCGTTCAGCCGTTTACGCGTCATTAAGTAACTATGTCAATTTCAGCATAGCTTGTATATGATACAGGATTGTCAACATAATATGTAGAACGTAGTACATTCGGAAACTATTATCCACAATAGAATAGTATTCCAATACCAAGTAGTATCCAAGTACCGGTAGATAATCTACTGGAACTTCTAGTAGGATACTGTTTTAGTTTAACTTAGTCTTGTGGTGTAACAATATAAGCGGGATTCGAATTTCGAACCCACCTACCCTAACCTAATATCAAGTGCATTTTTTTATAATAGTCAAAAGCCTTTTAAATTTTTTTTTACGTAGCCTTAGAGAGGCCTATGTTCAGCAGTTTACGGATAAAGGCTGATGATGATAATAGCTTTTGAGAGTTACGTTTGTTTATGAAAAACAGAAGAACCAACTCACACGGTACTACAAAACCACAAAATAATTATTTGCTTATCATTTCAAAATACCGCAGCATACCGACCTTGGTGTGTATAAGGCAAAAATAACCAGAAAGAGTGAGGTGCTATAATTGTATAATCATCATCATTTCTATCAATCTTTTTTCGTTGAGTGGTAGACATAAACGTCACAGGTCATAAAAAGTCATTGCACGAAAATTTTCTAAATGCTGACGTGACACAGGCAATTTTAGATTTGCCGCCAAATCGTAAAACAAATGACGGATGTATAAAATACAATTAAAAGTTCTGCAGAACAACATATTGGCAGAGAGTTCTATTTTCAAAATTGAAACTATTTTCTTTTTTAATAAATTATAATTTACAAGCCAGTTCTAAGAGATTTTGGTGTTGCTCTCCTATTTTGTGATGTGTCATTTACGAAAAGACGTTGTTATACGAATGTTTGATTAGTAAACTAATTGTGAATCTAAACCATTCTCGAGTCTACTTGGACACACGATCTCATCAAAATCGGTCTAGCCGCTTAGGAGCTCAATGACTTACACACGAACAGAAGAATTATATTAATATATATAATATATATATATATATATAATATATAATAACATATAAGTATCTAATTTATATTATGATTAGCTTCGATTTCCGCACACTCCCGCCAATTAAGTCATTTTCACTACTAACTACATATATCATACACTGATTTATATCTGAATATTGCCAAAACGCCACTAATCTTCAAAATATGTCTATGAGGCTCGCAGTGCAATGACCTTCAGTTTGGCGGAGGCTTCTAATAGATCAGTTTTTTACCTTAGCGACAGTAAATTAAATACATTTAAAGAGTATCGTCTATTAATAATAACTCTAAAATTAATAGACTTCTGATGAAGGAGCACTTTTAAGTCTTCGCTGGGAAAGAGCACATCAACTAATTTGATGAAAAATATCATTTTATATCTTGATTTATTGATCTATAAGAAAATACTTGAAGCTAGTACCTCTTTAGTGTTAGGTCATTCGATTGCTCAACAGTGACGCAACGTGATCTAATAACGCACTTCTCACCTACCGGTGTAGCGTAACGCCTCGAGTGTTGAATCGTCAGGGGCGCTAGTAAACGCTGACGGTAAAACACACACGATGGAGAAACAGATTGGACTTGCAATGGGCCTCCTTCTATGAACACCAAGAAGACCGATGTCTTCCCTCTCGCATCTAACTAGGACTGACCACATGGAGATCATCCTTATTACAGTAATAAAACTTTTGAGACAATTATGGAATAGAAGAGAGCAATAAAAGCCGCGGAGTGAGCCAAGTAGAGTAAGAAAGATCTCTCTTGGCAGGCAACAGTAGAGGGTCCGAAGAAGGCGCTAGGCGCACACCTGTAAATAAAATTAAGGCCATTGTCAGATTGAGAACTTGTAGTTATTGTACGCTCTCAACGTCGCAGGCTGTTCCAGCTGTCGGAGCCACACCCATTAATGGTAGTGACTGTCGCCGGGCCAGCCAGTTCCCGAGTACCATGTTCTGATAGATCCGAGGTATCTCAATTATGGTGACCGATGACATCTTCGGAGATCTCTGTGGATGGGTTGCCGAAGCACGACGCACTTACAGCACATAAAAACCAGTTTTCCCGGATGCTGGCGGTATGCTTTTAAGGTATTTTCCCGCGAACACAAAAAAATAATGGCTGCTATAATCCGAAACGTATGAAAAAATCTTACCCACAGTAAAACCCATAAAGTAATAATTACACGTGGAATTTGTAAAATAAAACAATTCCAATTACTTTATCAGTTACTGATAACAGAAAAACGCTCACGTCATGTCGAGAATATAGCTTTTGCGGTAATTGGCAGAAATGACGTGCGAGTGATTAGACGAAGTATTCGTGTGACGTCATCAGTGACGCGCCCGAGGGTATTTACGTGGTCGGTGATCGAATTGTCTTAGGTGATGAATAAGACTGAGGATGCGAGATGATTTGCCCCACAACTTTGTAAGATGTATTACTCTTTCACGCAAAAACTTTTGAATGGAATTTAATGAAACTTTACAATAATATATCTTATACGTCATAATAATTAATAACTCATAGGCTTTTTTTATAGCATAGGAGGGCAAACGAACAGCCGAAGCCTTGCAACTATCGACGCCCATTAACATCCACACAACCAAAGGTTATGCAGATGCGTTGCCCTCCTTTTCCCTATCTCCCCTAATGGGCCACCGGAAACTCACAAACCGCACGAAACGCGACAGCATAACTGTCACTTAACGCCGGTATTATGTGAGCGAAAGGTACACCCCGGTCGTGCCGGCCCAATTCAGCTGCAGCATGGCACTATCTCTTTACAAAGGCTGTTAAATTTATCTTTATCACGGAAATGGGGAGTACGCGGGTGAAACCGCGGGATGCTGGTAGTATTTATATGAATAACGTTGAGATTTGTCGGGTTGTTTTTTAGCATGTATATTCCACGAGTGATGCAACGAAGTCAGGCCTAAGGATATGATTTTCATCGCCACCGCGCCCGATACCCAGTCACTCACATCCAACTACGACCGGCCCTAGCTTAATCTTAATCTAATCTTAGCCATACTTTGCTGTATACCTGTCATACCATGAAAGCAAGGTCGCGTCCTTTACAAGTATATTTAGTGCATAACGATCGTATGATGAATACTAACAAATGACTAACACTTTATGAAACATCCTGATGAAATCCTTATTAGTTCGAGAACACAATAAAAAATATAAAGTGTATTGAGATATTTTTAAAAACGGTGTCGTGGGACCGGGCGTTGCTTTGATGCGCCGCGGCCAACACTTTACTACCTGCATCTATACAAAATCAAATGTTTATGTGTCTGTCCCGCTCATCAAAGGAACCGCGTGTGGCTCTCGAATACATCCGCATGCTGCTGGGATTACAACATTTTAGAAATCATCATCATCAGCTGATAGGCTGTGGATTCAATGTCATTTGTGAACTAGGAGATAATGTCAGTTACATTTACGTATGAAGTATCCTTTACATTTAGGGTTGCCAACCACGTCGGGTTGGCTTTATAATAACAATAATAACGACGCTAAAATACTCTTTAACAATGTTTACTATACTTCTCCTAGTCACCCCTATGTAGTGGTAAGACAGGAACGGGGCTTCATTAAAATTGATATTTGATGACATATGAGCTTTTCAATGAGAATTCAGATATAAGTACATTAATTGTTGGTTGAGACTCGTGTTATTCTTTTAAAAGCTATGAATAATTTTTACATGTTAGCAAGAAGCACCTTTTCAAAAATGCCTTCGTAAAAGCCCGCGCTATCTGTTTACTTCCTTTGAAATCAGATATAATCTAATAATAAAAGATGGCAACCCTACTCCCATTACCTGTAAGAGGAATGCACTTGCGCCTCGCTCCCATATGCTTCAGCACGAGCATCTTGGTTGTTACTGGCCTGAAACAACTTTCATGTAATTACTGACAACGAGATTACCTTACGCCTATAGTCAATGAGTCACTGGGACTGGTCCAGGTAAACTAGTTCATTGGTCTGTCAGTATATCATATGACTAAAATAAAATTAAAATCAAATAAAATGAAAATCCATGTAAAATGGACCTAAATTTTATTATAGGTAGAATAAAAAGACTGATGTTCTAAGGTCATTGTTTATATTATGTTGAATAATGAGTTAGGAACACTGAAGTTATGTTTGTATGTTTGGATATAGAGGTCTCTCTTCGACTCAACTCATACGTTTTAGAAAATCCATTTTGAGAATTGCTTTAATAATAAATATTAGGGATATATGAATATTAAGGATGTAAATCTAAGTTGACGGAGCGAGCTACAGTTTATTATTAAAATATCTGCAAAGAATAAATTGGGATACATTAATAATAAGTCATGTTAAAACGACACTAATTTAATAATCCAATAGAATAAAGGCTACATCATGATCAACTCGTGAATGTTCAAGGTCCGCGATGGAGTCAATAAATCAAGTGCGGCGCCGGTGACCCTCTACCTGTGGGGTCCCGATCTGTCATAGGAATGCGTCCAAATTATATCAGCGGATATTTGTGATCTGTGTTAACAGCCTCTTGCTTTTGTATAAGAATAATTCTGATGAGAGGTATCTGATTCACAGGTTTTTTATACTTATAAAAAGGTGTGTGTGCGATTCACACACGATAGAAGTGAAACACACATTAAATGCTCAAATACAAGCAAGTATTAAACAGTCTGCAATATACATTCACACCGACATTTGCTCTCTCGCTCTTCTATGTTTGTGTCTCTTACCTGTCGTTTTTTCCGTTGCATCCGGTTTGAAATCACAACGACTCTAAAGAAGTTTCACTTCAATATGTCTCTCTTTCTTTCTTTGTTTTTCTGTTGGAGCTATGCTAATGGCCCTAGTGGTTTCATCGGACGTGAGGCGAACCGGTTTGCTTCAGCATTGGATAAAGATGAATGGGAGTGTTCTCCGCAAGTCGTGGAGTGTGACTTCCACGGCTTCATGGCGTCGGATTTATTTCTGTGGCAGTCCATGCCGAACCATCGTCGGATGAAATGAGACCCTAGGCGGACTACCCCCACCAGGTGGTTTCATTGAAGTGAAGGCCCGGCAGAAGGTGCCAGCAATACCCATTCCACCGCGGTGACCTCGGCTGACGCCACGTGGTGTCTTGACTAAAGTTTGGGAGGCAAGAACCCCTCCTATCAGACATGGATAAGAATAATATGTGTGTTTAAATGAGGAAATAAGTGGTTTATTGTGCATATAAAACGACTATTTTAAATATCTATCTCATCTTTATATTATATTCTATCTCATCTTTTCGCTCTGCGAAAAAGACAATCAAAGTCTTTGATTCAAAAGTTGACCAATCCATTTAGATAGCTTCACGTCAATAGTGAGTTGAGTGAGTGAGTTCAAAATAGTGAGGAAAGTTTATTTATGATGATGATTATGAACAATCACAAAAACTTAAATTGCATTGAAAATCACAGATGCCACAACATTCTTTCCTTGATATGAGTAAATTCTCGGGTATTATATACTTTGGCAGAATTTAAGCATGCGCGTAAAGCATTCTGTAACAATAATACAAGCTAACAATGATATCGCTCCAAGCTCACTAGCTTAACTAAAAGCTAACTGGTCACTATCACAAGGAATCACTGAAAATCAGCGTCTTACCATTGCTAATGACAAATGCTGAGTGGATGTTTCTATTGTTAACAATATTAATACCTAAGTTAAACTACTTTGTGATTATAAAATCTTGATTTTATAATCACTTGTTCTGAACAATAAAATATATTTCTTTCTTTGTTTCAAAATATCGTTTGCGCTACTTTAGGTAACTTCACTCCGGCAAGTTTCCGGATATATGACTGACGTAAAGAATAATGTCACGATAGCGAATTATCGCTATATATAGCTAAGTTAATTAATTCCTAACGCTTGCAGGATGTTGATAGCGTGTGCATTATGTGCGTCAATGTACATTTCAAATATTTTATCTTATCTTCGCTTTGTGACTTATTAATTTAGTAGCGAATCAGTCAAATGGTAACTAAATTGTCTTTTCTACTTTTCTATCCAATATACAGCAAATAGGCCTGAAAAAATAATTAATATTGCAAAGGAGCATGTAAAGGGTCTTTATCTGCAAGCCATAATCATCATCATCATCAGCCTTCATCCGTCCACTGCTGAACATAGACCACCCTCAATGAACGCCAAGACGGCCGATTTATTCAAGCCATACTTTAGATATACATAGTATTAGTATAAACAAGTACTACAATATCAGGTCAGTGTTGGATGCGATTGGCAGGATCAGTCGTCTTGGCGTTCATTGAAGGAGCCGAGTGAAGGCTGATGATTATTAATAATGGAAGTTAATAGTTACATCGACTAGCACCTCGGTTGACGTGACGATTATGTTCAACAAATGATATCATAGCAACACCAGACGGTTACGTAGCGATCAATCCCCCCACCACGACACCGTTGGAACACGATTGAAAAATATAAGCAGCGTACATAACCGCTTGATATAACAAGGAACAAGTGTGTTCCTAATCAAATCAGCAATGATTGTGTATTTGTTCGGAGAAAACATATTACAGGCTGTTACACATGATATTTGAGGTTGGCTGTGTAGCGATAATTGTTATCTAAATATTTACCTCTTGGCGAGCGTATTACAGCGCGCATTGAAACATATATTTTTGTTTCTAGAATCTAGATCCCACCAGGTTCCTAAGTTAGTTAATATAGACTATCTAGAAGAAACTTAGGGAAAATATTTGGTGATGATAAAGGACAGAAGTAACGATTGAGTCCATCCAAATTAGTTATTTTCTCTCTGGCTTCTTCGTCCACGTGTTATATAGATAATAATAGGTGTCAGTATTTTTATGTTAGTTTGATGGTAAAACTAGGGCTGCCAACTTTTATCATAATAAATAGAGTTTGTCTGTTCTCAAAGAAGGTAAATAGTATAAGTAAGGAGTAGGGGCTCTAAATTGATGGGTTACAATGTATTCAACAGGAGATTTGGATATTTATATATTTGTATGTACTATACATTTTTGAGGTGTTGGTCGGCCATTAACCAAATGGGAAGACGATCTCCACGCAGTGGTCGGTCCGCGTTGGATGCGAGTGACATGGGATCAGCCGTCTCGGCGTTAATTGAGGGAGGCTTATGTTCAGCAGTGGACGGATAATGGTGGTAAATGAAAAAAAATGGCTGTCCTATACTACTACATCATTACTCCTAGATACTTATTAGGTTATTTGAAACTCTTAGGCGTTATCAACGTCTCCGGACCATACGGGAACTAAAGCGCGGTTCCACCGCGGCGCAAGAACAGGCTACGCACGTTTGACAAGCTTCGCTTTGCAAGAAAATATATGACATTATCTCCACTGCAATGGACACGCTACGCATCGATATTTTCTTGCAATGCGCAGCTTAAATGTAGCCTAACCGTGCGCCGCGGTGGAGGCGCGCCTTACAATAAAACCAACAAGCCTGAAACACAACATGACAAAAGAAAACGAAGTGTTATTTAAATTTAAAAATTGTAAATACAATAAATTATTCGTCTTATTTTCACAATCTTCAATTACTTAAATATTTTGTAATTTTAAAAAAATGTCTTTTATCTTCATGTTATCTTCCTTCACAATAAATGTTTTATTGCGAGTTTATGTAAATAACAAATTATTTAACTAAAATGTATTTACAGAGGCAAATGCAGTTTGAACATTGTATTGTTAATTTATGATGGAATAAAAATTTTAGATTTACACTATGGTATAAAAACCTGAAAATTTTGTTTAATTGTTTTCAAGTCTTAATTGCTATTATACTATCTAATAACATATAGAATATACAGGCTTTCGTCACATGTCCTGGTGTCTAAGTATAGACAAATAGTCGCAAGTCTGGTAGGCATAGCAGCAGAATTCTGCTGCATGGGTCATCATCACGGACCTTCATCCGTCCACTGCTGATTAGGCTTCAATGAACGTCAAGATGGCCGATCAATTTAAATTTTTTTTCACAATACTTAGTTACCATTGTTTTTTTTTATTTTTAGATTATTAGTAATAATATTTACGTATTGTTAAAAAAATCGAGCTAGTGGGTATGGGTTCGGCCACTAAAGTGAGAAGTTAGGATTCGATCCTGACTCCTCTGAAGCTTTTAAATGAGAGGGAGAATGAGAAACCTGCATGCCTGATAAGATTCAAAAGCTTTGAAGATGTGTAAATTCCACCAATCCGTATTGGGCCAGAGTATCGGTGAACTATGACCCGATACTCTCCTCGCCTGATTTCGAGGAGGACACTCGTGTCCAGCAGTGGGACATACGGGTTGACACTTTGCTGTTTTTGAATATAAATACCCATTCGATAACTTATTATATATAACCTCCAAATACCAAAGGTACAATGTACTGAAGGAATGAACTTGTTAAAATATCTTTACCTTCTTATAATAAATACAGCGATTTTAGATTTCGAAAAAGTTTATTATTATATATTTTACATGGTGCCTGCATAAAAACACACATTTGATAAAAACCTTGGAAGATAATCATTACACAATGTACAAACATTTGAATAAAATAATTTGAATAAAGACAAATTATGTATATTATTAAAAACAAATTATTTTACACGGCGACTCGCTACCGGCTAACAATCGTTTATTCGTGAATTTTCGAGTCGAAGGTCCGTGGGAGGTCACCTACATACTCCGGTCATGGCCGAAGATGCGCGGAGACAAGGTTGGCTTGAGATGGACGGCCTTTTCAGCATATGTTAACTTATTCAGACGACATACGTGTTCTTAGGTGAGTGAACAGCATCATTATCGATGAAGCATTTTCTTGTGTAATCTTTTTGTAGATAAAAAGAGTCATGAGTCTACCAGATTTGTCCCTACACTAAAATCAAAACAATATACATATCATCATCTTCTTCTTCTTCAGCCTTTATCCGTCCACTGCTGAACATAGGCCTCCCTCAATGAACGCCAAGACGACCGATCCCTTACTACTCGCATTCAACGCGGACCCTGCCACTGCACGGAGATCGTCTTCCCATCTGGTTAATGGCCGACCAACACTTCGTCTACCTAAACGCGGCCTCCACTCTTGAACCTTAATGGCCCATCGGCCGTCCGTTCTTCTGAGTGCGTGACCAGCCCCTTCAACGTGCCACTTCAACGTGCAACGCCAGAGAACTAACGTTACCGATATCACGCGAAGATATACATATATTATGTATTTAAAAAATTCTTATATGTATTCTCGTATGCTACGGAACCTTTACCATGTTTTTATCTGTCGCGGGGCTTCTGGCGAAGTAATAACAAGAAACGCCGATCGATCTATCAGGCTAAGCAACGCTTGCCGAGGTTGGTCCGTGGATGGGTGACCATCTTTACAAACCGAGTCTCCTCCGTGCCTCGGAAGGCACGTTAAGCCGTTGGTCCCGGCTGTCATTCGTAGATCTTTGACAGTCGTTAGGGGTCGTCAGAAGTTACCAGCCCTTCTACGGGGTACCGTATCGCTTCATGTAAAATACTTCAGCTGCATCCGGTTAGAAAGCCGACCTCAAAAGAAGATTTTCTATGTCCGTTATTTTGATCAAAGGTCAGGTTGAAAAGTATAGGCTCACAGCAGTGGCCAGCGGACGGAAGCTGATGATAATGAAACAAAAACACCGAGACTCTAAAACCGACCTAGTTGAACTTTGAAACAATTAAAATTTGAATGACGTATGGAATTTTATAATGAAAATTAAAGTAATTTATGTAAAAAAATTCCTCACTATTTTTTACTTTTGTATTGTGGAAAGATTTCAAGATTTCTTATTGGAGCACTTTCCAATTTAACCAACTGCTGCTCTTCAATATTCTAAATCATGTTGATGAAATTATAAAACTCACTGTGAATCATTAGCAACTAAACTTATTATTTGCATTTTAAACGGATTTAAAAATAAAGTATAACAATCTGAAATACGTTAGTATTTCAATAAACCATAAACCTCCTTTAAGTATGAAACTCTTTTTTATGTTTTGATAAAACATATTACGAAATTCAAAATAATTTTCATGTTAGTTACATACTGTGTACAATTATAATATACAAATACAGTACATAATAAAATATTTAATGTTCACTACATACAATATTAATGCCACATTTTGTAGATGAGTTAAGTCCGAATATAAAATAGAATTAATAAAAATGATTTGGTATGAGCGGTAAAGGATCGGCGTTATTGATTGGGTGTCGTGTTGAGGTTTTTTGAAGGAGGCGTATGTTCAACAGTGGACGGATAGAGCCTGATAATGATTATGATGATGTGTAAAACAACATATTTTGAATTGGACACTAAACACCCGCTAGAGGGCTCTACCGCGCTCTACCGCGATCCCGTCTGCTTTCTTCTATTAGGCAACTTTATCAGGTTGTTATAGTTTTGGCGATTTTCGACGAGCATAAACATCCGTACAACCAGAGGTTTGGCAGATGCGCTGCCCTCTTTTTCCATTTCCTCCCGACAAGCCACTTTACTCACAAGACGCACGAAGCGCTACAGCATAGCTGTCACTTTACGCCGATTTTTTGAGAGGTTCCTCTCTGGTTGAGCCGTCCCAATTTGGCTGCAAAGCAGCATGTAACTACCTCTTACAGATATGCAACTAAGATAAAAAAATCATAAACGATTATTATTCCACCGCTGGATGTACATCTCCTTGAAAACAGGCGAAGATTTGGCCATACACCGCCACTGGTTAACAAACGTTAAGGGTCCTTAACTTTAAACCTTTTTTTTTCTTTAGCGCCGGGAAATGCGCTTAGGCATCCCGTGGGAGAGTGGGTCTCCCCAGGCGGGTATGGAGGACTTGCGGCGCCTGAAAGCTGGTAAGTGGACGCAGCTCGAGGCGAGTACCACCACTGCCGCCTTTGGTGAGGTGCCCTGGATCTACAAGCAACAGGGCACCTCGACGGCTTGTCAGCCAATTAGTGTTGGGGTCACCCTGGGCTACTGAGTCCCACCGGCCACCGCCACGACAAGGCCTGAACCGTGGTGGGAGCTTAGCTTTTAACCTTTTCTTGGTCAATGACATGATGATATACATTTAGAAGGACCAATTTTTCAATTTAAGAAAGACCTCTTACTTCTATGTCAAGTGGCAAGTACCAATTGGTTAGCTAACGCTAACATTATCATGACAATATGATAGATTAAAAATTCTTGCAATATCTAATTATATATGATTTCAGGAAGCATTATTTGCCACCCACAAGATTCCGATGAAGCGCTATATTTCTAGGAAATCACAATGACCTAGCTGCGCAGTAGATGTTAGCACTTCGTAGCAGATCGTACGCTGGCTCGATAGTCTACGAGCTGCATTTGTTGGAATAACGTCCTGCATGTTATGATGACTAATTTTTCCATTACTTTAAATCTAACCTTTATCTATTAAAACCATCTTTCTTCTAAATAACTTCGGATCACTCAGAAAATATTTGTAAGCATCATGTTGAGAATCAAGGCCCAAAATGTGAACAAATGCTATATTGATATTTTGCTATGTTGCTATGTTGATAGTTTCTAAGAATTTACAAAATTAACAATAAGTATATTGCGAATAAAATGAATCTGTAAATTACGGTCTGAAAATCATTTCTATTTTTTTTTTAATATAAGTAGGTAACTGGTTTTTAACAATTTTCCATCTAAATTTAAAAAGGTTTGCAATAGGCCGAACGTCGAGACGGCAATGTTTATGTGAGGCCTATCCTCACATAAAATAACACTCGTTTTGTATATATAGAGACTCTAGTAGTGACGTTGGTCCGCGCGACCGTGACCGCTCTACCTACGCGCGCCATCACCACCGCACTTGATCCCCGCACATTCGACCCCGCTACCGCCGGACAGACCAAGATACCCTGGCCTCCTCCCGCCCACATAGTGGCGCCTTTTTCTTCTAATTAAACCTATCGGTCTTTGACACTTTGTTTACACAACGAGTTAGCCTTCTTAATACGTTTCCTAGACAGCCGCTGTAAATTAAATTTCGGATAAGATCTTTCGCTCGGCGAAACTGGTATCGCCTGTCCTTTACAAAGGTTCAGGACCTAGCTACGAGGGGAAATGTTTAATGTTGAAGACATGCTCTCTTTAGTCTTCAACTATTTTCCGTCTACTACTGAAGATAAGTAAGTCTTTTAATATACCTACCCCAAAACAGGTCATTTAAAGAAGTACTATGCCAACACCGACTCTGGTTCCCAGACATGTTTTCATGGATAGGCGATGTTGACCCCAGTTTGCTCATTCAACTAACATAAAAAATGCCAGGCAGTCCGGGTGTATGTACGGACGAGACAATTGTTCTCACGCCGACTACTCCCACACTGATTGATCGTAACGGCTCTTCACTTTTCGACGCGACTGTATCACCGTTACTGTACACTCGTGCTCAAAATACGATGCTATAACAATTCAAAGTATTGAAATGGCATTATCATTTTTTTAACTAGTTTAACCATACACGAAGGCAAAGGTAGTGCATTCTAATTTTTGCTCTGGTATTTATTCCTTTCTTGTTGTGACATGATATAAAATGTTTAATGACAATCATTAAACACCTTCAGAAATATTTAATATAATCAAATTTTATGAGCGTCGGCATCCACATAAGCTAATATAAAAAATACACAAAAACACAAAGTGTACCCATAATTCATTGGCTTTTAATTGGCATCAAGCTAATGCTCATTTCCGATAAGCGAAATAGCTCAATAAATTTCTTGTATTTGAATTATAATAATAGATTCAAAATCAACACGTGTAACAGGCAAGCTTTTGCGTAAACATAAATTTTAATCACTTAATATTTTTTGTTTCACATGAACTTTTTTCATCGAATGATAATATTATGTAAATTAAGAGGAATATTTTACATACATGACGTGTTCTTTACTTGGATACTGTCAAGCCTCCTGGTATCCACTATCGTAAATGAGTAAAGGCTAACAAAGGCTAAAAACTAAATTATCCAGGTTGCCTAACTATAAGGGCAAAAAGATCTAACAAGACTCATCTCACTTACTCTTGAGCGAACAATAACATAATGATACTCATGCTAGCGGACGCCCAAATATCTTTTCAGAAACAATCATTTAATTAAACAATCAAACAAAGTTGATTTAACATTGGAATTAATTACAAGTTAACTCATCAATAAAAATAAAAAAGATTTGATTCAAATACGGTGACCTGACTCTACGTGGAGTGGCCTAAAAACCTTAAATATGATACACATATACCAAGGGCCGCAGGTATCATTACAGGAAGGCCGGCCCGCTGCGAGGCGAGGCAAAGAGTTCATTACTGTATTGCGTCTTACTTTAAACTAATAAACAACACGAGCAGTAAGCATTTTTAGTGTGCCTTAAGACTATCGACGCCTTAAATTACGTTCGTACAAAGATTATGCTAATGGGTTGGTCTCCGTTTTCCCATCCCGCCAACGGGTCATCGGAAACTTGCAAACCACACGAAACAAGAAACGCCACAGCGTAACTGTCACTCAAAGCCAAATGAGCGAGAGGTACGACCCCGGTTAATTTTCTGGTGGATGTATTCGTTATATTAATCGTATTGTTCCATATAACTAAAAGTAAAGTAAGTAAAGGATCAACACTCTAATGTCCCACTGCTGGGCACGGGTCTCCTCCTCGAAATCAGACGAGGGTAATGGACCATAGTTCACCGATACGCTGGCCCAATGTGGGTTGGTGAACTTCACATACCTTTAAAGACTTTCTATGTCATCAAGCCTACTCACGATGTTTTCCTTCACCGGTGAGCGAGCGATGGTTTCGTATTTTACACTCAGAAATTTAGAACAACCCATTTCAAGGTACACTCGGGGGGCCAGGATCGAACCCGGAACCTCTCCCATAACAAGCTGAATCAAACTAACTGGACCATCGTCCATATTACCATATAATTACAAATCAATTTATTAGACAATCCTAATCTGCAAGGCTACAGAATATAATATTATATGCTGTGATAGCAATAACTTGTATTACATTGTAGTAAACATAACACATTGAAGATATATTGAAGAAGTTCTAGAAGGAATGGAAGGTTGTGATGCTGAGGTGTTACCAGTCACCGGGTATTAATCATCATGGTCAAGGCAGCGCACGCCGCGGCCCGCCTTGGCAACGCACTTCCCACGATTACACGCTCGCTCGCTGCCTTCCCTGTTCCTGTTAAGTTTTATGATGTAGGTGATTATTATTTAAGTAAGATTTTTATGCTATTTACACATGCAGACTGGCAGACGTGTCATTTGATTGTAAGTGATCGACGTCGTTCTTTTTTCTTGATAATTAAATTTTAATAACTGTTGGATACGATCCGGATCGGCCGTCTTGACGTTCATTGAGGGAGACTTATTTTCAGCAGGATGATGACGATCAATATCACTTGTACGAAGATATGTGCATGTATCTCATGTAAACTATCAGAAATTGACGCTACAATAAATAAGATAACTGAGGCTCTCTAGAATTGTCACTTGGTCAAAAAACAGTTGTCTGCTCTTTTAACAAAAAAAAAATTGGCAGCAAATATCATCAACATAATCTGTGCCCGGAGACTGTTAATCTTCGAGACGAACCTGTCAATCAATATGAACTTCTACAACATTTAGCTTACATGGATGCAATGCATGCATGCGATTTAAAAATCATATTGTTATTATAATATTAAATGTAAATATTTTTATATTTTTAAAAGCCACATCATTTACACGTGTAAAATTGATCGAGATTTAAAATAAACGTAGGTATACGATTTTAATGTTACATCTCTAATTCCGGTTAGATTGAGTACTATCAAGACCTAAAATTATTACACAAAAACCGCATCCCAGGTAAAATCAAATTAAATCGCAATTCCTAGATAACAGTAATGGGACAAATGCTGAGAGTTTCAGAAACTAAATTTCATGAAGCCAAGACAACAGGAAAATATACGGATCCTAGCAACTATATAATACATTATTGAATTTAAATTGTAATCCCTATCAGCAATAGAACTCATACTGATAATTTTAATAACTGAATTCCGTGAACCCAGAACAACCGGAAAATATACTGTTGCTGGGGTCATTTAAACAGATAACGAGAGTCGAGAATACGAACAAGTACCTGGCATTAATCATCATATTTCATCCAGTATTGGGTCTGTAGGTAAAAAAAACAAAAGTCATAAGTCAAAAATTTTACTCAAAATAGTACCATCTAATTATCTTTTTGAACGTCAGTAGAGTAGTCACCTATAAATATATATAATACAATAAAGTAGGAAATAGGGGACTGGTTAATATAGGCAATACTTATATCATATATTATGTACCTACATTGGAATTTCTCTCCTTGACTTTTATCTAAAGAAGAATATAAACAAATCAAATCAAAATATCTTAATTTCGTAGATAGCAACTTATACAGTTGAAATACGTCAAAGTTTATTATAAACTATCTTTATTAGTCCAAAAAAAACTGCAAAATCCGATAGTCGGTGCGCTAATATCGTCCGAAGTTTGAGTATGGCGCGGACGAAGTGTTAAAGTATAGGTATTATAAGAAAAGATGACGGATCGGTTGATCTTCGACTAGACGAAACCAGGGACGGAGGCCATCTTCACGATTACTAACAGGGGATTCTAGTAGCCTGAAGAATAGCAACGGAGTAAGAGACGGTACTCAATACGCCTGAATGCCATTTTCAGCCATCACGCACGACGTTACTGGGACTGCTTAATGGCGTCCGGGCAGTCACCCCTTACGGGATAACCTGGCCTTCGCTCGACCTGTCGTTGAATCAATCCTGTTGCCTGCAGAAGATTCTCAGAAAGCGGCTGAAGACGCTCGCAGTGGTTTTAGTTTTTGTAGTAGACCTGGGAGTGCAGATCACGTAGAGGGTCTACCAGAAGATCATGACTATATCTATATCATAAATAACAAAAATAAAAAGGCATATTCTTATGCCTTAATATCTATATCTATGGACGCCACACCACGTCAATCTGGTCCTGTGGTTAAGTTTCCGAAGAACTTGTGTTACGGGCACCGGACAGCGGAAATACATATATTTAATACGTTATATGTTAATACATATATTTAAGATTTTTATCATATAGTACACATATTTACTACACATCCATAATCCAGGAACATATGAACTTATTTGTTCCCTGGCGGGATTCGAACCCGCTACCTCAGGCTTGAGCGCCAATGCGCTAACCATTGAGGCACAGAGGTCGTCAAGAAGCAAGAAGAATAGGATATCTTTACAATCGTTCTCTGGCGTCTAATCTTTAAAACCGGTACATTCCACGTGCTCATACATTTAGGCAGAACTTGAAGTTAATTAAGCAACAGCCAACAAAAGCAACATAAAGTCCTTCAAACACGCGAGTAATTACACAAAAGCTGATGACCCAAATGGCTTAACAGGTAAATAATGTACCGACCTAGTTGATCTGGTAAGCGTGTCACTGTCGCCGTTACTTTTTACTAGCACGAGATATTGGTATACGCCGTACGGACTATATTTGCGTAATTGTTATTTTTACGCATAACATAAGTAACATTTTTACGCGTTACGGGCTTTTCTTCTATTGTAATAAATTTATAGTTCTATTGTAGGAAATTGTAATAAATTCACTAAGATAACTTTTACAGATCAATATTTTTTGCAGTTGGCAATCTCTCGGGATAGCTTTTAATCAAACGTTATTTACTTTTCAACGGTAACATACTAAGGTCTAAGCTCTAAGGGGCTCAGATTGATGAAATGCAAGATATACAAACAACATAACATGTAAATCTTAATATATATAAATCTCGTGTCACTATGTTTGTCCTTAATGGACTCCTAAACCACTTAACCGATATTAATGTTTTTTCTTTTAAAATGTGTGCTTTTCTCCAACTTAAAAGATAGGATAGTTTATTACTCAAATTTGAGATTGCAAATTTATTTATTGCAAATTAATTGTTTTGACAGAACGAAGTCTGTCGAGTAATATTATAATTTAATTTTTAAGACTTCGCAAGGACATTACTTAGGTAATAAAACATAATTTTGATTTAATAGATAAGATACTAAAGATATAATATGATATTAGGTATACTTCTAGAGGTGGATCCTAGAGGTGGACGCTGGAAGGATCTGAGGGGCCTAACCAAAAAGTACATCACTTTAAACACAGGCACTTTTTTTACGGCTGGTAAGAAATACCGGCACACCATATTAAGGTGTTTGTGTATAGAATATATTACTAATTACGATGTGATATTCAGCTGTGACTGATTAATTCTAGGGCGTTCCCCTCAGTGACCTATTATTCGGGCAAACGGGACGAGAGGCAAGCGATTTTAATGAAAAGCTCGTACTATAGTTTGCCTAAAGCGAGAAAACTAAGATAAGTAATTTTTAATGTAATATTAGCTTGTATTTTATTAGTTTTAGTATTTGTTAGAGTTCATTGACCATTTCGCTTTCTGTTATGTAATGGAACAGAATAATAAACATACGCTTGAGCAATTGATAATAAATTAAAATTTTATTGGTTTATTTAATAAGGTGTTTAAGAATAGCCTTCTTGAACACATTATTAAAATTAAATAAACTAATTTATTATAATTATATATCTTACTATATTTCAGGATTAAAAATTCAATTCAATGATAGTTTACTAAATTTGCATTTACTTTACGATACAGCGGTGCTTAAAAGAGTCATATATTGTCGTATTAAAACTGCGATTCCATTTCCCCAGTCGCTTCCGCCCGACGTTTACGGCGTAACGTAACGTAACAATTACATAAAAACCTTCACATCGTCCGCGTTTCTTCGATCGTGTAAACTTTCACGAAATCAAACAAAGAAATAGTGAAGCTCATTTGCATCACTCCCACGCGGACAAAAGAATGACCCAATCCGTTTGGCAATCGCCATGGTCACGGTTCGCCTGCTCCAATGACGGATTGACATGTGTTCTAGAAAATGTCAAAGATTTTTCATGTCAGATAGGCAAAGGACGCAAGAGGTCGCTGTTGCCTATGAGCACTCGAGCTTAGCAGGAACAAGCAGTGGCAGAACAGGCAGTATAATAGCACTGCCTGTTTTGCCATTCTTTTCTGGACACAGCCAAGCCGGATGGACATAAGCACTATGGGGGCCTAGCCAAAATGCCATAAAGAAAACGTTAGCGAAGTTCGAAATGATAAAATGTATAGGATGGACGATTGATTAAGCACGGCCTTATGTCAATCCCATACATTTTATCATTTTCGAAATTCGCTAACGCTTAATGGCATTTTGGCTAGGCTCCTGTGCCATTCTTTCACCAGTAAAGTTCAAGTACCAGTTTTGGCTACTATTATCCAACACGGACCGGCCACTGCACAGAAATCGTCTTTCAACCTGATTAATGGCCGACCAACACTTCATCTAAACAAATCAACAATTGAATTAGTGAATCGACGAATATACCATATCGTACACTACACAGATCATAAAGCTGATTTACATAAAAAACGCAACGACACTGACGCTTGATAAGTGTCGTAATGAGCGAAACAAAGGCTAAAGTACTTTCTAGCCGCGCGTGCGACCTGACCCCCCTCCCACCGCACGCCCCCTCCCGTCTCATCGATGAGAATAGCCCACGGAGAAAGCCTTTGACCTCACAGGGCTACACACTGTATTTGTGGCACTCCGTATTCTAATTCAGATCGTAGTTTGTATAAATATTCACTAACAATCTTACCAATTTAGCCTAGTGTGAGGCTAAGAACTTGTCTAATCAACACGAGACGAAGTCACTTTTATGTGATAACAATTACACCACGGTAACCTAGAGTATGTCTCACAACTTGTCTAATGTATACCCGAGATGAAGTCACTTTTATGATGCCATAACAACTACACCACGTTAACTTGGGCTCTTTGAATCTCAAGAACTTGAGTTACGATAAACAGGAAATCCTTTTTTATGTATGTATATGGTTCATTATTGCACTTGTCGGGATTCGAACCCCCCTCTCAGTGAACCACTAGGCATCGCTGTACCGTTAACCCTCCAATGTAATTCGTGTACATTCGAGTTGTTCGAACATTTTAATAATATTTAATCTAGAAAGATATAAAGAAGCATCGCGAGGTCGCCCGATCCCGTTCTGTGAGATCGTAATGGTCGCGACACGGAAGACGCGAGCGACAAACTTAATAATTCTCTCAGCCATAAACTCTGTTTCTCTCAATGTCAATCAATCGTCATTGGAAGTTATATAAAGTTAATGACAAGTCAACAATATTTATAAATGAAGAAGTGTTTTTATTTTGATAGATCTAACAATAAAGTTTACCTGTCGATTCAGATCAGACAATCAAATGAATCAATCAAAAATTACTGTCTTTTAGTCTTACAGCAACGCGGTCCTTTTAGTGAATAAGTTTATAGCAACCCGATGTAACGAACTCGTCAACGAGCTGCAGTCTTTTTTTTTAGTTAATTAAAAAATATTACGAATTAACCACTTAATATGCAATTATTTGTGTATAATTTATGTATTATAAAAGCGACAGTTGCTACAACAAAAGCGACAGTTTCCGCGACAAAATCGCTCGCGCGCAACGTGTCCTCTCCCCCCAGGTCAGGGTAACGGGCGCGGTACCGAGCGGCTCGGATGCAGATGCCTGCACCAGCCGAATAAAGCCCGCTCCACATTACACACGTTTATTTATGTATGTTGTTTTTATATAGTGTTTATTAAGGAATGGGGTCTTGTGATATTGTGATCGCTTGCTAAACGCATTGAAAGCAAATTATTTTAGTATCAATTACACATACCTACGACTAGAGTGAGATAAAGATACAAAAGAAATGATGATCAAATAAGTTGGCGGTATAATGCTGTCCTTGCTTGAGGACAAATTCTCGTAATAATCACATCTAATCGATATGTGTCTGGTTGATATACAAATACGTAGGATGTATGATGTATTCGACAAGAAGTTCGTGAACAGAGGGCTGGACAGGAGCTGGATTGTTATCCTTACTAAAATTGATTGTTCATCAAAAAGGCCAAGTCGGCCAGCCAGTCCAGGTTTTTTTTTGTTTTGAATAAAATACGAAATCGATATTGAAAATTGATTAAATTAGAGCTATAATTGTAAATCAACAATCAATTTGCAAAGAGCATCTCCGCCGACGGTGGTCTGTACGTGTCGCAACAAGTCTTCGTCACAGACGAACTACTGGTGATGATGACATCATCTACCAATAGTCTACCAACCAGCTACCAATCGTGTATTTTCCAATACACTTTCACGTCTACAGTAAAAATTTGGAATAAATTGGTCAAAATGTTCTCCCAAATCCTAGTATTCCTTAACAAAGGCAGGAAGAGCCAGGCAAGGAGAGAATGGCCAATAGAGCCACATCAAAAGCCGGGCAAGACAAAGAGACCAAGACCCAGGTAAATAAGGAAAGCCAGAAAAAGAGGATCTCAACACCGGTAAAAACTGATGATAACTTTTTAAGAGAGCAGCAAGGCACAAATGTATAACGGATGCTTCTAGAATCCAATCGCCATCTTAATAGGAGACCATCAAAGCACTTAGAAACTCTATAAAAGGGCATATAAAATGAGATGTTACTCCAGTCCGTACACAATCGCGAAGACAATAAGTTAATAGCGGGCTATGATACATCTGGTGGAATGCTAAGTGACTAATCGCTAGGCCGTAATTCACCGCGGACTTGAAGCTGACAGATTGCACCGACACTACGAGAACAAAGATTTAATATCTGCGAGGTAAAGGCCTAGCACTCGGAAACGAGGAGCGGAAAGGAGGAGCTGATAGGAGGAGCGGAAAATGAAATTAATGATTTCTTATTATTGAAACCGAGGATGATAATAAGTTGAGGGCTGGTGGATTGGTGTACTATAAGATCACTAGTTCAAATCTTATGTCACGTGCGGTACACTCTTCTCTTTAAATAAGGCTAAAGTGTTAGGAAGAAGCGCAGTGGCCGATTTGTATTGGTTGCGTGTGGCAAGCTATCGGCGGCCTTGGCCCATACAGTACAGCTGTGGACAGATAAACACTGATGATAATGATGGACTTTTTAAGCTTATTGTCTATTTTTAAACGACTTGAAGGAAGGAAACGTTTCTCAATTCGACCGTATATATTATTATATGCTTTTGAATTGAGACGATTTCTTATAAATTAAAACCGCAGGGGACTGGTATCAAATAATAACATAAAATACAAATTAGAACAGTTATGTTTTTATTAGAATAATAAATTCAGCAAAGTTCCTAAAAACTAATAACATATTTTTATTACTTCAAAAATTTATATAATCTTGCTATTTTTTACACCAATTTAAGACAGACCTTGACTATAAAAGTCTAAGTATCAAATATAAAATCACCAACCAAACACCAAGCATATACGGAACACGGCCTTGCAGTAATCCGCTCAAACAGCGCGCCGTCCATATTGGCAGCCGTGACTAACGATATATGAATGTATAAACAATAATCGGGCCGAGGGTAGGGGGAGGTGGGGGGGAGATCTGGAGCGACCCTACGTCTAATTTCGTCACTCAGTACTCGCGAGATAAACGTTAAACGCGAAAATATTTGACGTTTCGAAATCACTCTGAAGTACTCCTTGAATGATTGTTATTTGAGACATATCTATTGGCGTTCCCGCAGTAAAATCGACTCGTACGCCGTGACGAAAAACGGCATGACGCTGTCATAACGCGTTTTAACTGTGGTAAATTCAAAGTCACCTATGAAAATAGATGAGCGCATTTATCCAAGTTCAAGTATGTTAAACGTTAAACGCGAAAATATTTGACGTTTCGAAAACACTCTGAAGTACTCCGTGAATGATTGTTATTTGAATTATATCTATTGGCGCGTCTCGGCAGTAAAATCGAATCGTACGCCGTGACGGAAAACGGCATGACGCTGTCGTTACGTGTTTTAACTGTGGTAAATCAAAGTCACCTATGAAAATGGATGAGCGCATTTATCCAAGGTCAAGTATCTCGAGGCATCGCACACCCTTTCACTAGTGAATACCATAATACAAAAGTACATCGAATGGCATGAAACGATTAAGTGCTTGTTACATGACATAGTACATGACATTGAGTATTACACCTGTATTCTATATAGTCATGTAAACAAACATGACAATCAGCACGCGACTCAATGGCATGAGGCGAGTAGTGCGTAGTATTTGTTGCGCCGTATATGGAAGACCGTTTACTGTACATGATATCATATGAATGACATTAGAAAAATATCATATATAGCGGTAGGATGCTCCTTGATGGGTATTTGAGTGGTCAGAGTCATAGACGAGTTCACCCAAGGGCGTAGTCCAAGCAACTCAAACATTAGCTGCCCATCCCGAGGCGTGAGTAGGGTTGCCAGGCGTCCGGATAAAGGTAGTCATTTTTACTGCGTGTCCGGCCATAATAAACGGTGTCCGGCTTGTCCGGCTTTTGTTAGGCATTTCGCAAACGAGCGATGCCTAATCAATCTTAGCCTAATCAAAAAGGGCATGATTTTACATACATTTTCTGTCGTACCTATTACTAATTTTCAATAATGTAAGGTGTCCGGTCTTTCTACCCAAATGTCCGGCTATTAGATTGGCGACCTGGCAAGCCCAGGCGTGAGTAATTATATCGTCTATCCTGCCCTTCAGAAACACAGCAAAGCATTTGTATATTATTTCGATACACATATTGACTCATAGCGGACCAATCACCACAGTCCTGAATCGCGCTATAGGAGTTTTTTTTTCGAAATGTCCTATGCTGTGGGCCAAAGGGCTTTGATCGAAATCGGAGCTGTGGGACCCAAGCAATCTATAGGGGATAGACAGTTCGCCCGTGCATATACTACATCTGATTAAATACAAAAAAAAAGTAGGCCTCGGCCTTAGTGAGAGCCAGAGATCTCCCTTTAGGCTTCTCACCCATAAATCACAAATTTATAAGATATTGATTGACTATCTGATCCTACTTGAACTAACATTAAAAATCAAAGTCTTTAGCCCTCACGCAACCGTAACATCTAATGACTTAATCAACCAGCATCTCTTCAAAGCCGTCTATCAGTTTACAAGGGCATCACGGCCCGGCCATCACATCATCAAAACATTATACAGTAAACCGCCCAAAACACATTGATCATGCAATACCTGTGTAGCTATATAGAAGTGCCATGCCAATAATTTAGTCGTATATTTGTCTGGTTATCCAGTCTGTTCCAGCCACACATTTCAGTGATATGATTGCCATTTAAAAAGCACCTTTACTCATAATAATTATCTGTCAATAACTATTCTCTTAAATTATCTGCCTACTGAAGATCTTCATTTAATACCCTACCTGAGCACAAAGCTTTACATGGAAGAAATATTTCAGATACTCTAAACCACAATATTACAAAAGCGAGAATTTTTTTTATTGCTTATGTATTAGTCAGTAAAAATCATAAACACGGTAAAATTAATATATAACAATTTTTAATTAAATTTTATTTCAAATAAATTAATTACGTATCAATAAATAAAACGGCCGCATCAAAGTGTAACAATCAAGGAGCGACGTTGCGCGCGCGCAACAATCGAAAGTAACAACAAACGGTTTATGAAACTCCTGGGCGAAGAAGGTGGTCCGCTGTTGCACAACCGGCGTCCGAATAACTCGCCGTGGTATGTGACTATTGTAACAAATGGAGTGGTTAGAAAAAGGTGCAAGAATATGCAAACGCCACTTCAGTTAATAGTAACGAAAGACAATAATATATCATTATGTAATTTTTGATAAAAAAGCTGAACATAGGCCTCCTTGAACGAACGCAAAGACGACCGATCCCTTGTCGCTCGCATCCCTAGATATTATGATAAGTTATTTTTTATATTATGTTGGTGGTAAAATTAATCAGGATTAAACATAAATGAAAACATGGGGAAGCTATTTAAACTATAAGTATTTTGATGATACTAAAAAGGGTAACAATATAATTAAAGCGCAAGTTTGATCAATGTTTCGAATTTTGTTGCATTTTCTCACAAAAACTACTGAATGGATTTTAATGAAACTTTACAATTAACTTAAATTAAAGCATATGGGCGCCATTAATACTAGGCTTATACTGTACTCTATATAGTAAGCATACGATGTTATATCATTGCATATGCATATAATCTATATACCTAGATAATAGACGGACTTAGAATATATATTATGAACATATGCAAAATTAAGACCGTTATCTGCAATTTCGCATATTTACTATGTAAAAGTATATTTCGTAACATGAATGAGGTATGTATCGTGTGATCTAGTTAGGCTTGATTGACAAGCTATTAACCAAACTATTGTATCATGAGACTATAAGTCATTGATACAGAACAGTATCACGCCCATATCAACCGTCCACTTGATATGGGCCACGGACCACCCACGAACGCCAAAATAAAACTATCAGGTGTTAGTCACGCTGAAGATTGGAATATAGTGCTTCTGCTAGTTATCTAGCTATCTAACCTACCCTCCTAGACAAATGGCAAGCGCTAAATGAATAGAATAGAATAGCATACTTATTGAATGGGAATGACACTAGCTGTCAAATTACATGTCGTAAGCTAGTAGTGTCATTGCCATACAATATTTTATATTCTTCGTTAAGCGTTTGCGCTACTTGTCTAGGGGCGCTGTTAACTGTCTTTATACTACCTTCACTGCCTGGACCTATCCAAGCTTACAAGCGGTATGCCTAGTATACCGACTATAGATAGTTCGGTAGGTATCCACCTAGCCTTCTAGCCGTTCATCTGTTTGCTAACTATCTTTCGAGTCTTCTAGCCATTCTAGTATTCTATTCATTTGTCTAGCAGCTAGAGTCTGTATAGTTCGGGAGCTGTATATAATAATATTTTACTAGTTTATGGATTTCCCCCCATCCTTATGACTTAGCAGATTCATGACAAAAAATAAGTTCAGCAAGCCGAACAATTAAGACAACTATTAAGTTATTTAACATTTGGTAACTGGTTTGGAGTAATAAAATGTCGTTTTCCAAACGAATAAAAACTAGCTATTTCCTGTAGTATCAATAAAATATAATATAATTTTGATTAAATTACGCACACTTTATACAGATGAGCAGAGCTTGATACAACTTGAGATGAGAGATCCTAATGGATCTCTCATCTCAAGTTGTATCAAGCTCTGCTCATCTGTATAAAGTTTTACTACTAATGTAGTATAGGACAAGACGATGTTAAAATGGTGAAAGAAAAAACTTAAACCTAAATTAATTCAGTATTTTTAGATTTAACAGATAACCTATGTGTTTGTAAAGAAGTCCATATAGATTTAATAGAAGAAGAAGAATATAAAGACTTTATCAGTATTATGTATTTTATATTATTAACTTACATTCGGTGAAGGAAAACATCGTGAAACCTATATGCATGATAATATTAAAAGTATGTATTTGAATAATTTTGTTCATTTTTGAATCATAAAATAATAAAAGAGATAGATATTAAAATTAATTACAATGAAAATAAATCCAGTAACGTACAATACACAGTTTTTACTCCTGTAATAACTGACAGAGTAGAACGTAACGCGAACAAATAAATAGAAAATAATGGCACTCGGGGACTGCCGCGGTAATGCTATTGCATAGCATTTTGTATCAACTTATGCAATTATAATTATTTATTTATTTTAATTATTAATGCAGTATTTCTTTTTCTTTGATATTAATTCAAGTTACACTTTTTGAGCGTGGTGACCGATAAGAAAACATTTTTTTTTCCTTTATTAAATAAATAAAAAAATATAAATATTTTAAACAATATTAACTAATATTGTTTAAAATATTTTTATTATTTTACAATACATGTGTTATATTTTATTGTTATTCGTGCGAGCTTCGTAGTGTCGTACAATACGTCTAGTTGCAAGCACACAAACACCGTGTCGAAGACTGCCGAAAAGAAACGACGTTAGACGATGCATGGCCTTCAAGTCACACCTCCGTGCCCGTCGGAGTGGGGAGCGTTAGGTTTTATTTTCGTTACGGAATTTCTGTACTCGGTCCCCGCGCTCAAGGCCCGCGATAGAAGCTATGCAATAGCTTAAAAACTGCTTGTATAATATGTTAGACTTGATGTAATAAGTTAATAAGATTAGATTAACATAGTTTATATCGGTGTTGCTAGCAGAGTTACAAACACATTTAAATTTAATCTTATATCCGTTTCTATTTTTATTTCAATATAATGTTTTTGAATGTCACCTCTAACAAGTTAAAATAATACAAGTCATGACATATAAAAAATATTTAAGTTTGTTTTTTGTTCGTGTCACGTGAAATTACTGACGCTGTATTATATTTAAATCTTAGCTTTTAACGAGTTTGTTTAACCTCTTCTGTTTAATATACTTACCCTTGAACCTACATTAGATTTTACATGCAATACCGCAGCTACCGTCAGATTTTGAGAACATGGATGCAACATGCATATCTTGTTGCCTCCTTCTAAATAAAACAAAATTATTTTTGTGCGTAAATATTTTTTCATCCATTTAAAAGATAAAAAGTGCAATATGTAATAGTAAACCTGAAAATTGATGTCTTATTATAAGAAAAATGAAATAAAGCGAGAATAGAGAGTAAGTAGAGAGAGTATCTAGTATTTTGTAGAAACGCGAAAATTGAGTAGTCAGTAAGTAGCCATGACATTATCTAAGGTTTTGCAGCTTAGCTTTTTTTTATGCTTCATAAGGATCCCCTGGACCAGGTAAGGTCTGGGGAAATAGGCTGCAGCGCCTCGTCTTGGGGCTGCAATTGTATACAGCTTAGCAAAGAGTAACTACTTGTCCGACAAGTGTAGATTTTGAGTAACGCTTATTGATTCACATTTATTTTCGTACTCTGGTACTTACTGTTAGTGAGACTTAAGGGAGATAGTGGCGCCCTCATTTTTCTAAACTCCTTTTTGTCAAGCTGCAAACGATCATGATTCATAAAACAAATCCGGAGCGCACAAAACCAGGCAAACGTGTATATAAAATTATCGGTGCCTTTATAAAATTATTAAAGTAAATATTAGACAATTTACCTCTCTAAATGTCAAATCAAAATACCTATTTCTGATGCGGATACATATGGCCTTCGAGTTTCGCGCTAAACGACTGTATAATAATTAGTGACCTATTTTTTAACATTGCCGCCATTTTTTACCACAGACTGATGTTTTATAGGCCACATATTGACATGACATTCTTTAGGAACCATTTTACAAGAAGAAGAAGAATTTAACAATAATAACATTGTGCAGTTCAAGTTATTGATGTAATGTATTTACAAGGTCTTAAGTGCTTCGTTAGAAGCACAGCCCATTATGATATTTTGCGTTTAAAACCTCCAATGCCAAGAATACTGGACGAAAGGGTTTCCACCTGGTTCCAGCAAAGAAATCTTTTACTACTCATATTTCGGACAGAAGCCTAGTACAGTATTTACCTTTTCAGAAAAAATAACGCCTGAGTTAGCTACCTAGACTATATTATGTTCATGAACGAAACTGATTTACAACCAGAAGGTTCGTCTTCCAATGCACCTGATAAACTAACATAAAAGCATGGTATACCTGAATATACCTGTGACATTAGTAACGGATGCCATTGTGACCCATGACCCTTAACACTTAGCCACGAGATCGATAAGGACTTTGACATTTCCAACGACAAAATTGAAACGCGTAACCAACGACAATCGTTGATTTTTCAGAATTCCCCTTAATATATTATCTATCATAATCTGTAACTCACAGAATTTTATAGACTGTAACTTTACAAATTCACTTTTCACTGTCGCAGCATTTTTATATCATCACTCAATATTTAGTAATTTGTCCAAGAAACTAGTCCATTAATTATTTTTTTTTATGATGCAGTGGAAATTCCTTTCGAACCATACCAGGGCCTCGGGTAGGCACACTGGCGTGTGTGGGGACTCACATTGCGGTCTATACCCCACTAAAACCCCTGCAATAGCTTTCAGCCGCTATCTAAGGGACCCGGATCTGCAGGAAACAGGAAACTCTCAGCGACAGACTGATCCTGGCAAGACTGCAGATTCTCCAATACTAGGGGGACTGCACGTCTCTTACTTGGCAGTCTCCACAACGTCGTGTCTTTATCCATTGTCTATCCTAAGACACCAACGGGTAAGTCCAGGTGCCAGCAATCAAGCTTCTTTGCAGTCAAATTGAGCTGGCCAGCTTCACGCTCACGTGATACCAGGGTAAAGTGACAGCTAAGCTGTGGCGTTTCGTGTCCATCAAAATAGGGAAAAGGAGAGAAATACATTGCATCACCTTTGGTTGCGTGGATGTTAATGAACGTCTATAGTCGCCAGAGGGCTTCGACTGTTCGTTTTACATTGGCAATAAAAAACTGAAATACTGATCTGTTTCTTGGAAGAAAAAAGCACTTGTGACTCCAAGCTCGCTAGCTACCTCAACTCTTCCGGTGAAATATCTTCGTATTGTATAATGTAATTGGATTAATAATTAGTAGAAAACAGTGATATTAATATACGGCTGTATAGAACTTTCACCGTTTGTTAGTAACCGAACCGCGCGTAACAATACGGACAGAAACAAGTCATATGCTGTGATATCGATGTATGCGTTTTTATTAAACAATAATTTAAACAACGATTTGCCTCTTCGACGATTTGAGCGACAGTGGCCGAGTGGGGTCCTTCAATCCTAACCCCCAGAGGTGCCTTGAAATGGAAATGGGTTCTTCCGCATGCCTGATGAGATTAAAAATCTTAAAAGATGTGTGAAGTTCACTGACTAGAGATCAACCCCCCTAGACAAGTGGCAATTTTTATATAATATACGTGGCTGGGCTTCAGTTGGATCAGTGCGTCCCTAAAATGGGTTTTACAAAATTTTACACTTGACCTTGTCAGTATCGCTCTATAATAAAGGTCATAATAATAAAACCTACATGGTAAAAAGGTCAATACGGATGAGTGAATTGGTAAACCTGCATTAGGCTAACGTATAAGTGAACTGTAGCCTAATCGGCTAAATTCAAAGAGGAGACTTGTCCACAGAAAACAATACCATAAAACCATTATCAACCAGGCTAAGGCTGATCATGATGACAGTATCGCTCCATATTTCATCAATAACTTACATAGCATAAGGTTAACAAATATTGAAACAGTTACGGTAAGTGTTAGCGGCTGATACGTATCGCTGAGTCTATTAACGGTAAGTCCGCGAAAGATCACATCTCACGATATGAGACCTCGCGCTTGGGTCAAAGAAAGCTGAGTTTTTTATCGCGAGTAAATCTTGTATTTTGGTTTATTTATAGATTTATTTATATTATGCATATAATTCGTAACTCAATAAACATGGGTCAAAACATGGCAAGAGCTCAACGTGTTGTACTGGACGTCTCTTTGGCAGATAGGATTCCAAACGAAGACCTCCACTAGATAACTAAAGTTACCGTTATCACGCGAAGAAGAATCTCTCTGAAGTGGCAGTGGTATGGTCACACACTCAGAACGGATGTCCGATGGGCCAGTAAGGTTCAAGAGTGGAGACAGTATTTAGGTAGATGAAATGTTGGTCGACCATTAGCCAGGTTGGAAGACAATCTCCGTGCAATGGCCTGACCGTGTTGGATGTTAATGACAAGGCATCGGCCGTCTTGACGTTCATTGAAGGAAGCCTATGCTTAGTAGTATACGGATAAAAGCTGAGGGTAAAGCGTGCCATCCTATTAACAAAAAGTCAAATGCTTGATTCTTTCGCTTACAATACATATTGCCCACCCTTGGTGTTCAAACTCGCAACCTCATGAGCCCAATCACCAGCTCGAGCCGGGCCAAGCTACTCTGACCTCGGTACAGTTCTCGTAAATGCCAACTCTGTCAAGCGGACACTGGAAAATTGAAGCCCCAATAATACAATTCCTACTACTGGTACCGTTATATTATATGAAGATTGGTACGATGGCATATTTTTAATGTTAGTTGGTGCAAACTGGCAGACGTGTCACCTGATGGTAAGTAGTCCACGTCGCCCAGGAACATTAGATAGTTTACGTGGAATATGTGCCTGGAATTGTTCCAGCAAGGGAGGTCTAGGCAACGCTACATGAGTTGTCTGGGCCTGTGTTGCCTATCATAAGACACACTATGTAAAGTCTCAGTGCCACTCTCTCTTGCTCTTCTCTCCGAAGAAACAAACAAGGTAGACAGGAGCGTGGCACAGCGTACCTCTCTATAAAAATAACTCTTCTTAGATTTTTTGGCGCAGTTTTATCTTAGGAAGCTTATTATTTTACTATCAACATCAATTATACCTATGTGTGACACATGTGACATTAGGTATTCTGGTTTGACAGCTACTGTCAGTGGTTGTTTCAACTTATCGTTCAGTAAACTACTTTGTAGATACTACAGTTATAGTACATAATTATGTACAATAATAAACGACTCTTTTGTTTTGGATTAACTTTCTCTTTTCTACTTTTTTTTATTAAATTGATTGTATATCGAAAATAGAAGAAGAACTTTGACAGTTAACACATAAGCATGACAGCTGTCAAAGACTGAACTCCGAAGCCAGAAATTAAGCCTTGCATTAGTTATTATTCCAATACATTTGCACGCAGCTTACAATCGTATGAACGGTCGAGAGCTCTGGTCGACTGGCCGCACTAGATACGGGGACTTTCTTAGGGCGGGTCACGCGAGGTAACATGCAACTGCGCACCCCTCCCCGCACCGACCCGCTACCCGAGCAGTGAAATCCTTTCTACGCCTTATTTATACGCATTTACATATTACTGACCAATGCTTATAATGTTATAAATATAAACTTTGCTGTATTTATACTGTAATTTCATTAGGTATATACGTCGCGTTATCCATACTAAAAGTACACTGGCGTAAAGTGACAGTTACGCTGTCACGTTTGAGCGAGTTTCTGGTGGCCCATTAGAGGATAGGGATATGGAGGGCACTGCATCTTTTCAGATTTTATTTAAAAGTCAGTTTATTTATATTAGATAATTCTTATTAATATTAAAATTGTGAAAGTAGAGATGTTAGTTACGCTTTCACGCGAAAACTACTCAACCGATCATCATGAAATTTTGTACACATATTCTCGGAGGTACTAGAAGTACCCTCCTCGCCTGATTTAGAGGAAGGAGACCCGTGTCCAGCAGTGGGACATATAAGGGTTGATACTTTACTTTACTTTTACTAGAAGTAACAAAGGATACATAAAAGAAAGGAATTTCATTGCTAACGCGGGCGACAGCTAGTAATAATATAAATAAAAACAAACAAGGTTTCAAAAGCTAATGTAGATAATAAAATACGTCAATTCAAACTGGATGCGAATCTCAGAAGCATTTATTGGAGAACTATATAGGCATGAACGTCGGCGGGGTGATGATGATGTAATGAAAACATAACGCTCAATGCCTCTACCACAGGAATATTATAGTCTTCTGTTACCTATACATTAACGTGTTTGACATAAAGTTATCCACAAGCCAAACAGAGCAAACCACCAACGCATTTCTCGCAAAATCTCTTAATAAGATAATCACAAGTTTATTGTCAATAAAAATAATGCTTAATGTAAACATAAAGATATCGATCTTGTTCGGATTTGAATGAGATTGTCATTAACTCGCCAATAAAAGTCAAGCATGCACCTTGTATCTTAATAGTCGATAAAACACCTGCTCTATACAAGCCTTTCACATTGCTTTGTCTGGTATAATATTGATCTATCCAACTATCCTAATGTTAAACGCGAATGTATGGATGTATGTCTTTCACGCAAAAACGAAGAAATGATGAAACTTTACAAAAAAAATAGCTCACACATTAGAATATTATAATATGCAATTTTTACGCCTAATTCCATGGCAATGGATTTTGGGTGTAGCAAGTAATCTTTAAGACTAGACCATTCTATTTTTAAACTCAAAGGTTGCTACGACGCTACATACTAACAATTCTACACTACGTGATTTCGGAGGGACATTAATATAAAATAACCATCAACAGTCGTAGCTGTAATCTATACTAATATTATAAAGAGTAAAGATTTGTACCTATTCTTGTATGTTTGTATGTTTGTAATGAATAGGCTCAAAAAGTACTGGACCGATTTCAAAAATTCTTTCACCATTCGGAAGCTACATTATCCACGAGTAACATAGGCTAAATTTTATTCTGATAAAAATAGGGTTCCGTAAGATATTTTGGTTTTTCGAACACGAGGTGTAAAAAATGTTATTTCGCGTGCTAAGATCCCATTGTACATCTTAGTTAACTTGTATATAAAGGCGGATTGTTCTTTAGTAGCATTTTATTCCTTTGTTGTTAGCATTCGGAAGACGGTGGATACGACGTCGAGGATGGCCCAACGATAACCATGCAATGGCCGCTATTCACTTCGACAGCTCAGGACCAACGCCACCTCCACACAGGGGTTGTCCTGTACCACAGAACTCACTCCGTGCTCCCTGCTTTTTTGCCCCCTCTTCTTAAAAGGGGGATACAAAGAGCCCCCTCCGCTCAATTCGCTTCGCCCAAGGCCCACGAACAAGCCTGAACCGTGGTGGGGACTTCTTAACAACACACTGCGTTCAGTTTAACTCGAGATGCCTTCTAGAGGGTCGTTATTCCTTGGAGAGATTTTGGAGAGATTCAGGGTTCAAAGCCAGTCTTGCCAAATATGACAGCTGAATTGTTCTTATTTAAATTACCTACTTAAAACGAAAACTTACCATGTTTTTAAGTATTATTTCGCGGAGCTCTACATTTCGACATTGTCTACGAATGCATGTTCTCGATGTCTCGTATGAGCAAAATAACCATGTTAATTTAAAATCCTATGTATTGCTGTTTTCATGGATAAAAACACACTTAGAATTAGCGATTGGAAGAAGCTCTGTGTATAGTATTTATTTATTTATTTTATGTATTTATTTGTCATAAGTTATCATCATCATCATCAGCCTTTATCATAAGTACATGATACATTTTAAAGTATTACACATACTACAAAAAGTTTTACCTGACTGTTTTCTAATAAATGGTCTTCTAGCGTCAACTAGGCCTGGCCTGTATTTTAGATGTTAGATCATTTATATGTAAGGAATAAATCATACATAGTCCTGGGTTCTAATCCGGCCGTGAATACAGATACAAGTGTCAAGGACGTTACTACTAATACTCTAAAAGTCTTCCCCGTCCCCGGTACCCGCAACACACATTCCTACCTCGAGACTAAGTTAACGTTGTGTGTAAATATTTATTTATTTATAATGGATTCTACTATTTACATCTACCGGTGATTAAATACGACAGGCGATTGAAAATGTTGATTTATTTGAATTGCATATAAATAAATTATATTGCAAATTCGTATAATATTGTTGTTTGTCACTCTAATGGGTGTTAATGACGGCTATAAATGCTAGATATATTTTATAGTCTAGATGTGGATCTAGTTCTAGAGATATTGAGACTGGTTTAGAACGTTCGGAGGACAGTAGCTGGCTGATGATGAGTGTGTGCGCGTGTGTTAGGTTAAGGACATGAAAACAGCTGACTCACTGCTCCCACATGAATGAGAACGACTGCTGTAAAATCGTACTGAAGGTTTCCCTCCAGTATAGTATAGTAATTCAAACAGCTTCTCACGAGGTTGATAAAAATAACTATTATATTTAATATTTATATACAATAATCTAAAACATTTTTGCAATTTATTATTATTATTTTTTTACAGAAAACTTAAATCTAGACAATTTTACATATTGGCCAATATCAGAAATAAGGCCAATTAGAAGTTTTCAGAAATAACAGTCACTGTATATATATACTATATATAGCTAATGTTTATTTGAAAATTTTATAAGTATATGAGAATTATTTATATAATATTAATTTAATATACTTACTTATGTGATAAATAAAATACGTAGTTGATCCTGATGATGATGAGCATTCAAGAAACAATTACAGCAATGGGCGCGTATAGACGGGCGCTGGACAGTAATTGGAAGATGAAATCTGAGACGCCTCGGGCGGCATGAATGAGAGCGGTTTGCTTACAACGCACTGTACTCAACCGCCCGCCACCCATGCACTCGTAAACAACGACCGGCACACACATACGCAATACATCTCTGGCTACCTTCCCAAAACTACACAAACCATAGTTCATAATGCGTAATGTATGCTATATTGTAAGATAAAATTACGGTTCAAATCAGACGTAGCGCGAACCTTTAAGGATATCGACATCCGCGGAACGAGTTTTTCCAGTTGGTATCATCACAATATCACGGTTATTATAGCGCGACAGGTAAGTGAAACATTTATCATGTTTACCTAATCACATGCAAGCCTGTACGGTATAGATCATTAAGTGCTGATCACTGATAACTATTCAGTACCTACTGAGAATTATCTGTGAAGAATTAGTGTTTCGAAATATTTAAAAAAACTGGACTGTCGATAAATGTGATATCTTGTGACTTAGAATTATAGCATGTTTCTTCTTCTTCTTCTTTGGCTTAGATTAGGCTAGATATTAAATTTTAATACTCAAAACGTCAACGTCACATTGTTACATTAATATCGGATGCGTTCGCTGATGATGACGAGAGAGATTTTGGCTCACCCGAAACGTGTTTAACGGTGCCTAAAGAAGTTTTCATTTAAAAAATACTGAAGATTTTTTTGATGACCAATTGCCGTATTTTATTGATATGTATTCGTCATTTTAGTGTTTAATTTTATTTTGTCACATCTTATTTTGTGTGTCATCCTTTTTAAAAACACACTACTTAAATATTCAGTTTTAAAATAATTTTAGTAATGACAATAACCTTGTAAGTTGTTATTTTTCTATTCTTAACGCATTTTTTTATATCTTAAGCAAATTTGTACATGTTTAACATTATGGTAACAGACAGATTTTCGAATTCCTAATAACATAAATAAAAACTAAACTATATAGCTTAAGTTTGAAATAATATGCAGCGGATATTCGTTTAAAAATTAAACAATGAATACAATTCGATCTTGGTCACTTTATTAAATTCTCAGTGACCGGCTCCAGTGTGCCGTATCTTATTAATATACAGTATAAGAATATTAGTTAAAGTTGAATTTGACCGTATTCAACGTTTACAATTAGAAAGTTGAAATACGTTTCTCAAGTACGGTCAGCAATCGACGATGAATATAAGGAACGATAGCAAAAAAATCTTATAATTCTTTATTTACGTCACAAGAAGGCAAGCGAGTAGTCGGAGCGCTATGGACTACTGACAACCACAGGCATCGACACAACCAAAGATTATGCAGATTTTTGACGTGACAACGTATAATAACTCGATATTAAGGGCAGCATGGACGAAAAAGATGACGTCATGTAGCGTTTCGAAAGCGAGAGCGCGGCATGAACGAGAGAGATACATGATCGGCTCAGTTCGGTTCGTACTGCATGTAATGTTTGACGTTGTCACGTCAAACTAACGTCCGTAAGCCGACTTTACAGACAACCAATTTTTTTTTATGTTAGATAGGCAAACGGGCAATCTAGCCGCATGATGTTGAGAGGTCAGCGTCGCCCATCAACGCCAACTTGACCAGGCAGCTCATACATGTGTTGCCCATCCTGCGACATAGGAAGTGTTTATGCCAGTAATACACTCCCTGTGCTGCCCTTCTCTCTGACACACAGCAAAGCTATTTGGAGAGAAACACGTATGATGGTGGTATCCATGAGCCCTAAAAGACAAATAAATATGTATTTTGACTTTACACAAGGTCGCAATCACAGTATTAGTTACAATTACCTTAAAAAAATTATAACCATCTTTAGTTTAATTTTAGACTAATATAATAATGTTTCCAAGAAATATCTTTTAATAGAACAGTCAATTCTGCGTAATTTGTTTTCGCAATAAAATTATTTTTAATTTACAATAAAATAGGATGAAATGAAAGGTATCCAAAATAGCCAATTATAGCTTGTGTCTCGGTTTGAAGAGACAGTATTATTGATTTGTAATGTAAAAACCGGCCAAGTGCGAGTTGGATTAGCGCACGGTTCTGATTATATTATTGGCGTTATATTTATATGGGGATCTACTAATTTTCAACTATTTTAATTTTGTGGTTTATATTATTAAAGGGTACCAAACTAAAAAAGTTAAAATTTTACTTTGTCACAAGTTTTTAGTACCTTAATTTAGTAAAGTATCAACCCTTTATGTCCCACTGCTGGGCACAGGTCTCCTCCTCAAAATCAGGCGAGGAGGGTACCTTAATTTATTAACACCTAATTTCAGATTGCTAGTTCCACCCGTTCTTGAGAATCGGTGATGATTGGTGTAGGCGGACAGACGTACAAGAGCGATATTATTAGCGTTCTTTTTTATACGTTTTCAGGTATGGAACCCTAAAAAAATATGAAATTTCAAAAACAACGTGATAATATTTATAGTCACATAAATTTAGAAATTAAATTAAATGTACGTAAGGTCGTTCACCTTTAAAGTTATTTGATTTAACAAAAAGGCTTCAGAGCGTATACAACTAAGTCTAGAAGGTACTTCCCGTTAGGTAGCCTCGGAATTCACGAAGATCAGATAGCAAAAAATATATTTGATAAAATATAATTTTAAAAAATACACGTAAAAATTCGAGGCCATTTTAAGGAAATTGTTGAAGAACATCTGAATAAAGAAGAAAAAAGAAAAGAAAGGAAGAAGACAAGAGCTTTTGTGAGGGCACCAAACAGTGTGCGTGTGGAAAAAGGAGAAACACTTCTATCCTCATATTAAACTCAACATAAATGGGAATTAAACATATACGACATTACTTACACCATATAGGTTACATAGCCGTATGCCGAAATTAAAGATAATAATAATAATAATAATAATTTATTTCTTTTCTTTCACAAAGGTTTACAATAATTTTAAAGTACAATCATGGAATTACACACACTTAGTAGTCAACCTTTGTGAGAGACTGGAGTCCGTACTAGATTGAGAATCTGTGTTACAGATGCTTTTTACTACTCCCAGGACTCTAGACAGTAAAAAGATCAGATCACCAGGTTGAACTGACTCAGGTTTGAATTAGGATATGCACCGGAATTTTATGATATTGTGATGTTATTGTTAATTTTAGGAATATGGCAGAGTTGCCACACTTATTACAATACTTTAGACTGTGGTCTCAGATGAGATGAGACCTCATCTCTCAGATTTGAAAGCTACCAGGTAAAGATAATTGATGTGATTTAAATTTCATTAAAATCGAAAATTGGAAAAAGAGGAAATATCCTTTCCTAGTACCCGTAACTAGGATTGCCAGGCGTCCGGATAAAGCCTGACATAGTTAGACTTTTTGATTGCGTGTCCGGCCAAAATAAATAAATAAATAAATCTTTATTTTCAGATATCATAGATCCATACAATGTAATTATAATTATTATTTTTATTATTTATTATTTAACGGTGTAGGACTTTTGTTAGGCTTTTTACATTTTGCAACCGAGAAACGCCAAATTAGTCTTGGGCTAAGACTGTCTTGGAATTCGATTATATGTATTAGTTCACTAGAATTTTACAAAATGTATGATAGTCATAAAAATAGCTCGATTTTAAATTGAATTTCTTTGTCGTACCTATAAAAACTGAGACAGAATCCTCAATAATGTTGGGTGTCCGGTCTTTCTACCCAAATGTCCGGCCAAGCTGGCTGGTCTGTCCGGCTTTCAGGTTTGGCAACCTGGCAACCCTACCCGTAACACACTATCGTTAGCCTTTATCCGTCTGCTTAACATAGGCCCTCGTAACACAAGCTCTTACGAATAAACCACGCGGCTAGACTAACGTAAAATGTTTTTTTTAAATAATATTTACTTTTATTTATTCCTTTAGTGTTATTTCCTCTGGCGGTAAGCATGCAGTGGCGAAGTGCTTTACTGTTAGATTGCTACAGATACGGGGTTTTCCATCCTTTATAGTTTTACTTTCACTAACTTAGTGGAACTCAAAACAATGGAATATTATTAAAATAGAAAACCCCGAAACCGTTTGAGTTGAATTCGATTATAATTTGAACAGACTTGTTCATTTTTGAAACAATCACTCGAGAACACGTCAACAAGACGTGACAAGACGTGACATAGCTTGACACAACATGACCAAGTCCGCAAAGAATATAGTCACATTTTTTTTTAATTTCCACCATATAGCGATTGAATTACATTTTGTAAAAATCCACTTTACACAAATTTAATCATGGAATTTTAGTCTGACATATATGTAGGTTCATAGTCTAACCATAGTAGTAACCATCTATTTTCTATAAGTACTGAAAAAATAGTTTCAATAACATTATTAATTCGCAATTTTTTTATTACTAAAGTTTAATGCAAGAAATATAAGTCGCATTTACTATACAAGTTTTTATGATATCTTAGAACAGAATAAAAAGTCCTTAGGATTTTTGATCGCAATAAAATAATAATCTTTTTGATAAAACAAAAATATAGTCATAAACTAAAAAAAAACATGCATAACGTAATTTAGTCGGATTATTTTTAGTCTGGTTAGTAGTGGTTAGTATTTTAGTCGACTCCGTCATACTATGTAGTCGTCGTAGCTGCGTAGCGTTGCACTGACTCACCTCGTCTCAGCTACGAACACTACGGGCTAAGGGCTTGATAACTTTCAATACACGATAATAGAACTTTGTCTACTATGTATACAACTAAACTTTGGTCCAAATTAAATACTCCATTTTTAATATAAAATGTTATAAACATTTTTTTTAAATTAACAGTTTGTTTTGCATTTCTGTCGTATGATATAAATACAGGGGTTGCCAACCCGTGGTTCGCAAAAGCCGGAAAGGTGTGCGGAATTCACCGGTTTGACAATTAATAACATATTTGCAAGCTATTGAGATAATGTCAACTAATGCAACATTCAAGATGTTATAATCACTAAGGTTAAACGTTTAGATTAAAGTTTGCATGGTTTTGATGCTTCTACTGTTTCTAACCTAATCTATGTTATTCACCCGGGAAAGTGGTCCCTGTTCAGTAAAAGGTTGAGAAGCACTGTATTAATTTATACTTTATCGTAAAAACTTTTCTTTAAATACCTAATATCGCGATCCAATAAGATTACAAGTGAAAAATAAAGAAACAAATTACTACAGACAATTTCAATTGCAATGCATTAACTGTAACTGTTAACTCAATATAGTATACAAACTCGAATGGATATTTTCGAGAAAAGTTTGTTGACCTTTGGGGATGACCTCTATGTCGCATCCAGTCAGGTCGAACTGTCACCGTATATTATCGTTTAAAACGAGTTAATTATAAGAAACATAATGTATCAATGAAATATAGTTTTATAAAATAATATAATTAATAATCCAAATAAATATATTTTGAAATTTTTCGAAATCTTGGTACTGAAAAGGTATTTTAGTCTATTTTAAAGCTACAATATTTCATAACGTTTGTTTTACTATAAATAGAAGTTCTCTAGAGAAATCCAATATGAACTTCTTTGAAAATCGGTTCTGTTCGAAGGAATCTGTCTCTGCCAGAGTCAACCAAGACTCTAGCGTAAGTCTTGAGAATCGAATAAACACCAAAACAGTACAATCACTACTTGTATATTATATGAAGCGCATTATAACACTCCCAAGTTGAAATGATGTGACCGTACGAGACAATCCGACCAGGACGGTCCTCTTCCGATTTCAGCGTTTGTTTTCACCCAGGACAGGTTTGGGAGGAATGCGTACTCGACTTTATTAAAGCCCACTTGCTTAACACTTTATTTCTTTTTTGTGGTCATAAATAATATGCCTTTAAAAAATTTATGCCGTATTGGCCCCGTCGATTTTGTACTGGATTTAAAAATGTATATTTATTACGCGTTGTAATTGTTTTCCTTTATGCGTTCCTGGTATTTATACGGACTTGTCACGAGAATTGACCCTGTTTGGAAGATTAAGGTGGGATACCTTAATCTTGCTGTCCTGGATATGGTTGTGAATCTTTTGACGTTTGAGCTACTTTGTATGTATAATATATATAATATTCTTTTATATTTTATTCGTAGTAGACGAAGTTAGTCAGTCATTAACTACGTGGGAAGACGATCTCCGTGGAGTGGGCGGGCCCGTGTTGGATGCAAGTGGCAAGCGATCGGTCGTCTTGTCGTTCATTGAAGGAGCCCAGTGTTTACCAGTGGACGGATAACGGCTGATGATGATGATGACGCTGATGATGATGATACTAATGTTGGTGGTGATGATAATGATAATGATTCTGGAAATTCATGGAAGATGCCAAAATTTGTAAACACGTAAAACGTATCTAAACACGCCTAAGATTTTCTGCGTCCCAATTAAACATTTCTTAACTAGGAAAAGAAAAAGTGTTTACTTGGGCAATAAGTTGTAATCATTTTGTAATCCAGTTGATACTTTACCTATATTAAGTAAACCTATTGAATTAATCACAGTTGTAAATCTCCTGCATATTAACACTAGCTATCCAGCCAGTCTTCGTTCTGAGAAATGTACCTACTAATATAGCTGTTAAAAGTATGGTTGTATAGGTGTACAAGAGATAAAATTAAGTGTTATATGTATTTTAATGACACATAATACAAAAATATAAATAAAAAACTTTTTCGGAAAAATGAAAAAAAAAATTGGCGTGAGCCACCTTTAACACTAAGGGGTATAAAAGTTAGTTATGAAATAGGTACCTAATTCCGTTTTCAAACCGACTAAATATATTAAATTTAATCAAAATCGATTAAGCCGTTTCGGACGAGTATACACTAAAAGTGAATACTGAATACACGAGAATTTTATTTATTTGATAATACGATACAAATAGAATATAAATCGCAATATCGTATTTTTCTTGCTATTTACCCCCATATCTAATGCTATTATTCGTAATTTACGACTATAATGGGCGAGCGAGACGGCACTAGAAGATTAATAGACTGTGTGACTCTAAGAACTGTTACTAAGTAAAAGCAACATTAATATAACCTCCGACAAAATATTTGAGCATGAAATTCGAACACGCGAGCAGAAGCGTGACATTTGTTCGATTTCACTCCGACTGCATTTCGATGTCAGCGACTTATTACGTCTAAATACGTCTACCTACGTCCTAAGTCTAAGAGATCCTCCTCTATATACTCTACGCATGTCAGTATTATTGTCCCTACGTCTAAAAATAAGTACCTACCTCTAAAAATTTGTACCTACGTCTATTTTAACTACGTCTAAAGATGTGTGCCTACGTCTAAAAATTAGTACTAACGTCTAAATTCTAGTACTAGTATGTCTACTACAGGTGATCCATAGTTCAACACTACATAAATATAATCGAGTTCACTCGACAAAAAAAGGTGAAGCCTTTTTGGGACAGGCGTGGGCAACTCATTCACGCGTTACCTATTTTACACACAGTATCTCTTACCTTGCCTCTTCTTCTTTTCGTAACACTGGTTGCTGCAAAATAAGCTGGACCGACGCACACGCAAGGTACGGACTCTCCTACAAATCTACAGCATGTTACCATGCGCTACTAATCTAGCGTGCAAACCTACAATTATATATGCAAATATGAATAGTAATGACCTCTAAACGACGATCTGCTATTATTATTTGAATTTTTTTTACATTAACATCTAGACTCTAAAGGCAATGTTTATTTGATTTATTAAAACTAGATTTTATCCACGGGACGTATTTATTAGTAGACAAAGTGACAAAAATACCAAAGATTAAAAACAAATGTCTGCCCATTGAACTAGAGCTGATTGCAAAGTTTTACTTTTAGTATCGGGACTATTTTGGCGAGAGCAGCTTCATATCTATAGATTAATACAAATGTAACTAACCACTACAATATGGTAGATTACCAACAAACAATTTGTGTGTGTGTGTGTGTTATCTTGTTTATAATATGGTAGTCTCCCAGCGCGGAAATATAATTTAGAAAAATATTAAAGATTTAAAAAAATATTATTAAATGGATGAAGGCCTACTTCTTGTGAAAAAATGAAAAACAGCAAAAATGAACTGGAACAGAGCGAATTGTTGTTGTATTCAGTAATATTAATATGGGCAATATTACCATCATATACTATCTTAGTGACAAATTAAATCTAGAATAACTATTCAGAAATAGGTAGTAATTTAGCTGCCGGCTTGGCTATTACCAAAATTCGTCGTATAAAAGCCGCACGCGCTGACAAAAGGGGCTCAGACACATGATTAGCTATCGCTTAGCCGGCGGATTGTGCGGCGACACATCGTTTACACTACTGGATTTATAGCCTTATGACCGGTTCACATTATACCGATAACCAGTTCCACCGTCACACGCACTTAGTACGGATTGTTTGAATTTTTACATTTCATATGAGCCTTTCTCAATGAACCTAGTCTTTACTGGAAACGATAACATTTTTTTTATTGTTTTTCCATAGTTATGACTTAAGGCTTGTGAAAATGAAAGAAAAATAAGCAAAGAATACTGTATTGTTCTTTAGATTTTTTAGTGATTTGTAATTTATTATTTAACTTAGCTGAAGAAAATATGAATTTTGTTTCAATGTCTTTTTTTTTCAAACTGTCCTTACTGCCATTTTACTCGTAAACTTTACTGAAAAACCGTGGCAATTGTAATAGGCCATTGCTAATCAGCTTGACGAAATCATTGTGCTAAGAGACAGCCTAATGTTTTTCAATGGTTTATATTTGTTTGAGCATACCACTATCATTTACAGTCTTATAATTCCAAATATATCGGTATAGGTTTGTAGTTATTGATTGAAATCGATAGATAAATAAATCATAACTTCGCGCCCTTGGATAGAATCAGATTAGGCGTTAAAATCTTAAAATCAATTATAAATATTAATATCGAACTTGTATATTGATTTATATCCATAAAAGACCACCTCTAACGTCAACGTCACTATGATTTCGTACCTGAGGAGGTCTAAACATAAAATTAATATAACCAGTCGGACAAACACATTAATTATATAGATATTAATTTATAGGTGATTAAGTCACTGCTGTCAAAATATGACATCTATATTGTAAGTTGTTTGCCGTTTATATTACACCGCGATTATTTATTACACTTATAAATGTTTTCAGTAGCTAAACAATTGTATAAATTATGTTAGGGAAAATATAATAGAAAAACTAATATTTAGACGAAGCTAAATAAATTAAATTGGAAAAATATGGAAAAACTAACATTTCGACAAAAGCTTACAAAATTATAATTGAAAATTTTAAATTCAAACTAATATTACGACAAAAACTTATTTATCGACAAACATTCACGATACACCTGTCTTGATTTCAACTTCTGTTGATGAAATCATCAATTCACAGCAAGCTGTTTTACATTTTTAATATGATACAAATATCTTTAATTTATTATAATGGCTGTTAAGGTCCACAGAGCATCAAATGTTTGCACTGACCTTGAATGGGTTAACGATTACAATTATTAAAATTATTAATATTATATACAGAGATCAGAATAAGGTATTGGCTATGTATACTGGTAATAGGGCTGATGAGTGATAAGTGTCACTCAAGTTTATCTCTCACTCACGGTATTACCCACCTTATCATCATCATCATCAGCATCAGCCTTTGTCGCTCCACTGCTAACTATATGCCTTTTTCAATAAATGCTTAGATTTTATTTTATTGACGGATGGCAACCGAGCATTCGAAGCGATATGGTGTCTACCCATAGACATCTTCGCAACCAAAGATTATGCAGATGTGTTGCCCTCCCCCCTACCCTACCCCCTCCAATGGGTCGCCGGAAACTTACAAACCGCACGAAACACAGCAGCTCTATCACTTTACGTCAGTACGTAAGCGTGAGGCTGGTCCAGGCTGTGCTGGCTTAATTCAGCTACAAAACAGCACCCACTTTGTGTAATTTTTTTTTCCTTAATTAATACTCCATAAATTGGACTCCGAATACAAAAAAGAATATTTCCAACAAGCAGTTCCGAAAGCCTCAGAGGCATTCAAACTAACAAATATAGTTTCACACAAATCTAAGTGGTATTATTTTTTTAGATTCTAATAATAAAACACGATAGTACTTTCAAAAGATCTAAGATTCATCTTGAGTCTTGACGACTTTGGGTTACCTAATTGTTCTACCTACCATCTACCAATGCGACACCGGAAACTTAGAAACGGAAAAAACGCGACAGCAAAGCTGACACTTTTCGCCAGTGTTATGTAAGCGAGGTACTACCCCGATCTCGTGCTTCTTACGTAAGAGATAGTGCCATATCCTATGATCAAAACATAGACGAATAAATTAATTCGTACGTACACGACCGATGCGAAAGCGCTGACAGCTTCCGTGGTAATACATTAAATTCAACCATTAATCAAAAAATCATCACAACATAAAGATTACAGTGGAATGAGTAACATAACTCACGTCACTAAATATATACTAAGGCGTCCTTAAAAGGCTTAGTGTCAACACGGTAGGCTTTTTAAAATAATAAATACATCACTACCAAAATAGGTAAAACGGATTGTTACCCTTGGATGGCACGAGGCCGGTTCTGACGAAATGAGAACATTACGGGGAATATGATCGCGTATTTCGACGGCTGTATAATCAAACTCGCCGATGTAACTGTGAAGCGGTGTTGGCGTGGAAAGCGTCCGAGTTGCCGCGACTAAGAAGCGTAAAAAAATGCCGCGTCAAATATACACGCTAAGGATTTGCCGCATAAAAAAATTGTCATGTAAAATTGCTGTGTAAAATAAGACGTATTAAAAAAATTAAGACGATTATCTATATTTCTTTAAATTACATTTTCGTGCATTCTTCAATGTTTACTTTTATTTACTGTTTGTTTTATTTGTTACACACAGATTTAATAAACTATTTTTTTTTAATCATGAGTTCCCGTATTTACGGCAGTTGCCCTGTACATGGCAGCACTGGTGGAGCAAGCATTTGTCGAGCTTGCCGTGTCAATAAACTTGATTCGAAAGTGGAAGACGCTCCGACTTACATAAGCCGGTAACAATGCCGACACAGACTAAACCGTAGAGGTGACATATTGGCCAATCTAATTATGGAACAATAATAATTTTTCATATTTCATAAAGCATTCGACGTACAATTTATTATTTATATTGAATATGTTTTGTAAGCTAACGTTGTCATATTTAGAAGTGGTACTTTTTTACCAAGACTATAATATTATAACTATCTATATTTTAAATCAAATATAGATAGTTATAATATTATAGTACCTTTAGTTTTTTTTCTTGAAAACAAGATAATATATTTTTTTTTAATGTATGAAATGAGGCCGGAAAAACGATCGGAAGATTATCGGATTTTTTTAAAATTTTTGCAGTATTTAATTTATTCATTTCATATTATATAATCATTTTATACTAGTTTTTTAGTAAGCTGTCCACTTTTATTTTTGTTTGCATTAAATTATTATTATTGAAGAATTTCATTTAAATATTTATAAATGTAAATATTGCAAACATCCGGAGTCCATCCTGACTATCACTAGATATATGATGTTATTTGGTCTATATTTATTTTATTTTGATAATATATGAATATTTTTATTTATTTTTTATCTACCAAATTCACAATTTTCGTTTTTTACCCCCTTTCACTGACAACACGGTATTTTAAGTAAAGATAAAAATGTAAAATACATATAAAAAATCAATAACCTTTTATGGTATATATGTTAATATATAACACTGAAAAATGTGTTGATTAATAAGAAAAAAAAACGAAAAATCTTGAACTATAAAATAAAACCAATAAATTTATAAAATCAATAAAAATACTATAAAATTCTTGATGTAATAAAATGATGAAGCGTTTCGTCGCCTCTGCATTGGTCAATTTATTGATATTTTAAATCGACTTGACAATATTTCACTACGCGACATCATTATCATCATCAGCTAAATCTTCTCCTAAATCTTCGCAACCGAACTGAATCATTCAATTGTGATGATAAATTTACCTACATGAGTCCATCATCGGTAGTCTTGATATTCATTGAAGTAGGCCTATGCTCAGCTAAGGACGGATAAAGAGTGATAAAGATGATATTGTTTTCTAATCTTTCGTAAAAGCAAAAAAAGAGAAAGAACTTTATTTTAATTTTGTGAACGAAAATATGATTGACAAAGTATCCAAAACAACGGGAATGCACAATCTATTCCAGACAAAATCCGTAAAGACAGTGCAATATGAAACATTTGCTGTTGCCGCAGCATCGCCTGCGTTAACTAAAATAATAATATATAGCCTTTAACCTTACTCGGTAAATGCGCTATCTAACACTGAAATAATCATTCAAATCCGACCAATAGTTACTGAGATTAGCACGGTCAAACAAAAAACTATTCAGCTTTATATTAGTATATGAAACGTGCGTTAATATTAGAAAACAATATTAACACAAAGCATTGAACGTAAAATTGATATTCGTACATATCGTATCGTAGAATCTAGGTAACGCCCGACACGGCAGCGGCTCTCAGCGTCAGTCCAGTTATTTGCAAAACCGCTATTTATATCAATACCATAAGTAAGCCGACTAATCAACATCTGAAGAATCATTCGTGGTCAAACTACTTCTTTGCAATGATAAGAGTCATTAGTGCTAACATGATTTACACTTGAGTTTTATTAACGAGCTTTTATAATGAATGTCCAATCGGGAATCTTATTTGTTTTAATACACGCATTTACCAATACATGTTTCTATTAGTTTCTAGAATTTCTTTGATAATCATTACTAACGATACAACGCATTATCAATTGTCGATCGTATGCAATTTAATAATGAAGATACGAGCTTAAGGAATCCTTCTCAAACCATAAATTATGAGCTTTTAAAGTATGCAAACGCTATGCCATATTGAAACAGCGCATTATAGTATGATACCCTCTGAATTATTTGAAGGATATCATACTCTAAATTGCTGATAAGGTTTTCTAACGACTCAACACTAGAAATGAGGAAATGCGTGATATAATATTTTACTTGTGGGAATCGATGAATGGACATTACAAATTACACTTCACTTTTACCAACTACGTAACCCTAAAATCAGTGTATTTAAATATCAGTACAATGAGTAACCAACTGCGATAATAACAACCTTTCACAAAGAAGAGCAACCACTTATTCTTTTGAGATGCGGTCAGAAATTATAACTTACAAATACTTAAATATATTTCGAAAAATTCAACTTTTATTTAAAAACCGCATTCAAATCTGTCCTCGTATTCAAAACATACGGAAAACATACGAACCAACATACTATAAAATACGTGTGAAATAACTGCACTTGTGGTCGGTAGATAAAAATCTTCCATTATGGAATTATTTTTTTGTTCACGTCAATGTTTATGCACTTATTTTATCAAAAATAATTTTCTTTGAAATTAAATCTGTGAAAATATATACTTATATCATATAATATTTATTGACTAAAAAAAGATGGAAATTAATAACGAACCATTTACAATAAGCTACATTTAGCTTACGGCTGAATTGTGTCTACAGAAGACTTCGACAGGAGTGTCGGTATAATTTATAGATACAGTCTACTACAATATTGTACTTAGAATTATTGTGTGCGGTACACGCGCATATTATAACAGCTTTTTAAATCCTGTGTAAAGACCTTAATTAAGGAATACATAATTTATTATATATAAATAAATACATAATATATTATAGTTCAAATTCTTATTTTGTTTACATATAAATAAATCAAGAAATTTTCACTTTACAAGCTTCCATCATTTTCTAAACGACAAAAACTGAAGATCATTTTTTTTATTAACACATTTTAAAGAAAACTATTTTTTTACAATACTTAAAAACTAAATGTGAGGCCTAGCTCCAAGGCTGCCTGAACGCAGGTGTAGAGAGTGCCAACGCCTGCTGTGCAATTTGCCACTAACACGTTTTTACGATAGAAAAACATTCCTCATACTACACCTGCGAGTGATGCGGCTCATAAATTGTAATAACTCTATGAGATAAATTAGCCTTTTCAGTAAATACATTAACACGTAAAAAGTTAGCTTTTGTCACACATCATTTATTTTACGAGTTTCATAAGTGATCAAAACTTTTACGAATCATTCATTTGAGGCGATAATTACGAACTTTGAATGTTAACTTCTTCGATGACCAAAATTGGCAATTTCATCAAAATTCAACATTCTGTTTGATTTCACTAATGAGTGACCTCAGAGAATACCAGTTTTAATAAAAAAATCGTTAATATGTCACATAAAATCCTCAAAGGTATTGTTTTACTATTAGATATAAGACTCTATACTCGAACGCCATCAAAACTAGAATATTAAAGTCCATCGACTTTTAGTTTAAGAGTATTAATGACGTTTATAACGAGTTGCTTTAGCGCTGATTCTTTTAAGTAGAGAATATTTGCTCTTGCAAAATACTGAGAATGTGCAATTCAGATTTAGTATAGCGATAATAGTGTCTTTTTTGTGTTATACTGTGAAAAAAAAATTGAATTTGTTTTTTAACTTTTGTTCATTGAAAGAAACATTCGTGTTTGTTTTACCTACCGATTGAGCTTAAAGGCCATCAGGCCTAAAAGTCTAGACCTTTCGAAAAAAAAATCGTGTTTGTTCTATAAGAAAAAAGGTTTTTTTTTAATTATAGTTTTAATGAAATAATTATTGATGAAAAAAGGTCAAAATGCTCATAAGCAATGCGCAATACAATTCTCACTTGAAAGATAATTTCAGCATATTAAATTAGCATATTATTAGTTATTATTAAAATGCTAATTATTTAACCCACTTGTACATACGTTTTTAGGCTATTAAGTTTTCTCTTTGAAGTTTTAACTGATTTCTACATTCCGAACGGTTATCTAGATTTTGTATTTCGAGGCCGACTGTATCAATGTCTGTTCCTAATTTGGTTGTTGACTCTACTTTTAAAGTATTTCGGATTTTTTACTCAGAAATGTGTTATGTATAATTAAAACAAATAATCATTTTTATCCTTATATTCTTTTTTTATCATCTTATTCCTATCGTTCTTCCATTCCTTCTGTATTATAAACGTCATAAGCAAATTGAGCCTACCCACTAAACAAATTAGGTCTTACACAATTAAAGCCAAATAACGATCCTGGCTCGCTCTAATTAAACCGGCCACTAAAGAGGTCATCATAAATATCCACAACACAGCCAAGCTACATTCGCCCTAACAATCTTATCTACTAAGTAAACAATTTATAAGCAAATTGTACTTGAAAATTGTCAAAAATCAAGTTTACATTAATTAAAAATCATAATGATAATGACAGACAGGTGTTTCGAGTATCTGAACAAATATATTAATTACGTAAATGTGATTAAACAGTTGATCAAACAAAAAACCTTCAGGTCAATACAATAGTTAGACAAAGGCTGAGTGAGATCGTAGTGCGATCAGCTCGAATACTTTACGGTGAGTTTATTAATTAAGGCAGCCGACCTTGCGGGCGGCACTTGCAAGGAGGTCGGGCGAGTGCGAGCGGGACAGGATCTATACCCGTTTCACACACACTCGAGTATAATGCGCAAAATATGCTCGGTCTACACTCCATTGCGCCGTACATCTAGCATATAGATCGAGGAATGCCAAGCAAACAACCAGTGGAATACAGGACAGAACTGTTAATACGAACCACTCGGTCGCTCCCGATCCGCTGCGGTATCCCGTGCACGTCACCTCAGGTCTCCTTATTGACCTTCTATTATCAGTCACTTATCAACTTTTACAACAGTTGCTCAAATTCGTTGAATGATAACGTGAAAACCTAAAATGCCTCAGTATCATGTATTGTTTGATGTAATTACACAATACGACGCAACACTTATCAGTTATCGTTGCACAAAGTTCCTATAATCGATTTCACTGAAATTGATATGCTTATCAATAAATCAATACTGGATTGTGTCTGGGTAAATAAAACAACGGTTATTATTACAAAGGTACATCAATGGCATTAAAATATAAACAGGTAGAAGGAAACTCCTTGGCTTAAACAATTTAATTTTATTAAAAAATATATTATTAAAACAATACACGGTAAGCTCATTAATTGGTAGGTTTCTTTCGCTATAAAAGTCTAATTAACGGTCTTAAATCATTTTGAATGAACATGAACTCGTATGCATTATTAATTTTATTGTTTTATTTTTCTTATCATACAAATGTGTAATAAACAAGGGGGCCGAAACTAGGACCCTGCAGGACTCCTTTTATTTTGTTTTAATAAATTGTTTAATATTACCGCAATACCATCGCTTTCCAAAAGTTGAAATAAATAAATCGTAACATGTATAAACGAACGCGAAACTAATCAACAAAGAGCTTTAAAAGTTGCTCGGCCGCTAAGCAATTATAGATGCTAAGAGGCGAATCTACAGTAAGCCGGTACACAATGACGTATCATACCGGCGCAAACACGCGCCGAGTAGCGGAGAGAACAATCACGGGAGAGCTGGTGGCCAGGGCGGGCGGGGCGGAGGGGGGGCAGTGGCGCGAAGCGGGCGGAGGGGGACAGATCACTCGAAACCGCACCTTAAGCTCATTGTCAAACCGATTACAATAAACAAACAGGGACAAACGCGGTTGGAATCCTGTCAAACGGGCGAGCTCGAGCGTTGACTTATTATCGGTAGAGCATTTCAGACGCGCTCATCTATAAAAGTGAACTAACTTTTATCGCATTTGCATAAGGCTCCATTTCCCCGAGCGGCGCGGCACAGGTAAGACACGGCGCCGACGCCCACACACACAAGTGCGCCGCTGCCATAAATAAAAGATTCCTACAGAAACAATTGTTGCGTGGAGGCGAGCCGGGCGGAGTGAATGTACATCGGCTAATCGACTAGATCGCGAAAGTAGGTGACCGCTGTGATTGACACTTGCGAAACCTCGATTGTTGACACAGGGAGATACCGAGCTACTAATGTAACCAATTACAAAATTGTTACTACATCATTCATTAACTCGAAGATTAGAGATTTTTTTTAATGCAATAATTCAATAGAATATGCAATAAATATTAAAATCCTACTTGAGATTTAAATTCTACTAATCGAACTATCTGTAGTAATAATATATATCAGCCATAACGTAAATCTGTGAATTCATGTTTGTAATGTTAATCCAAACTCCATGGCATCTCTGTTCTGAGATAACGCCGCTCTACTTAACCTCACCACACAGACGCGTAAACATGAAACAATACGGTACAGTGAAACAACTTTATATTTGCAGCTAGACTTCCTTTTTGCTACCAAATTCAACCTTATTGAATTGACATAGAAGGTACGTGAAATGTACTGGGTGTATTTATGGTTGTACGAATGTACGGCTACGTGCACGCACACAGACGCACGCCACACACGCACAGAGCTCATCAGCGTGCGTACACGTGCGCCGGTGTGGGAATGCTAGGGAAATTTATACGCGATGTTCATTTTGAACGTAACCTGCTCCGTAATTCACTCATTTGTATCATTTTATAAAACATTAACTTCGGATTGACGCTAAATATTACGCCTCTTAGAGATTCTGTTAATTGTATTTACCTACAATACATTTAGTTTCCCACAATATAACCTTCGAAGGAATGAAGACTGCTTGCCAGCTTAAATTGGATTAGATTAACTATACCAATATGATGGTAGCATTCTTTATAATTTGGTCTCCTGGCCAAGTTATCAAATAATTGAAGCGTGTGAAATTCCCACGCGATCTATCCTCGGGCAAAATCCACTTAAGCATTTTGATTTAATAGGAAGTAGATTTTCCTATTTCCTATTTGTAATTCAAAAATAAGAAGCGGGTTTCCCATAAGCGGATTTAGGAAAATACTTGAACCCAGCGCGACCTGACCCGGTTGGCCCACTTCTCGGGCTAATTGTTGTCCGTTATTCATCACTGTACCCGCGTTATACCGTATCGTAGACTGACCTCCCGTCGGAGTATACAATACATATTATATGCCAGCTATAACACCATCCGGCTTTTTTCTTCCATTCATCCCTCAATATATGCAATTTGTAAAACCGTTTAATTAATGCTTAATTCTGGAAAGCTAGCAACAAAACCTACCTTATATTTATTCTTAAGTGTCAAGTTTCTTGAGTCTGTCACTATAAGTACTTATACCAAATAAGCTAGTGTTTTGATGTCAGTAAAGTAACACTAGGCCTAGCTTTCTCAGATCAAGCTAGCCTAACACTAAAACTTACGTAAAACTATAAATAATATCCATCCTGCCTTACTGGAAGAACAAGAAGAAGTATATGTTATCATTCTATATTATGTACTTAGATGAAATGAAATCAATAAATCATTTAAAATACCTCCTGAAATAACGTGAGGCTGGCTTGTGTGAATTAGAGCCTAGGCATCGCCGCTTCGTCTCGGCTCAATAAAATGCAGCGCTTACTTTTTTTATTTTCTGCTGTTGTCCATACGTTGCTAGTGTGCGTTCACCTGTCAGCCAACATTTATTTATATTATATGTTTATGTATAAAAATTTCTGTTCACGGTTCGTCCACGATTAACTCCTAAGCAACTGAATTAATTTAGATGCTTTCCACGATGTGTATCGTTTGGTCCCATTGAAGATGCTGTTTATCAGGATTACAATTTTATTGATATACTGCGCTGATAGACTCCATTCTCCTAATAATACTAATATCCCTTTAAAAAATAGGGGCTTAAGATAGAAGGGCTGTATCTATTTTTTAATGCCACATCATAAAAAAAAATGGAACATTTTGTTCATAAAATAAGAAAAAACTATTTTAGGGTGGGTCACCCCTATTATTTATGAGGATAAAAACTTAATGTTGACCGATTTTCAGACTTACCCGATATGAACACAAAATTTTATAAAAATCGGTCGAGCCGTTGCGGAGTATGGGAACGAACATTGTGACACGAGAATTTCATATATTAGATTTTAGTTTTGGTCTTTAGTTAATTGACTTGGTCACAGTATAGATTTTTCCTACTCACTTGTTCTTAATATCTGACTGTCCCAGTCTCGACTCTAGTCAGGAAAGTCCGCCTCAGGGCTTAAAGCTTTAACAACAGACCAGCTTTCTATCGTAAATAGTAATTGACGCTTGTTTTTCTGATGGTAACTGATTTCTTAAGATAGAGTAACAAAAATGTAATGTAAATAAAGTTTGAAGATATTAATTTCATGTGTAAATAGAGATAAAAGTGATAAAAGTAATTCATACGATGCGTTGAGGCACTGCTAAGAGTTGTATTGCATTTCACACTGACTGCGTGCAATTCGGTATATAAATGTTGTCATATATTTGGTGGTTTCTTCAAGAATATGTTAGGATATGTAGGTTTCCTTTTGTTTTAAATATAAGAATATAATTATAGAGTAGCCGAAGTGGGGCAAATAATAATCCGACAAAACCAGGTTGAGGCGCACTTACGCACCGCGGGGCAAGTGGCAACGCAATGCCTTAACACTTACGTAAAGGGACACAATTATTGTTTACAAGAGATTTTATTATAATTATTTTCATAATAGACGAGAATTTAGTAGAATTTTTAGTTGATTTTCTATAATATGAAACCGTTATTGGCAGGCCTTGTCAGGAACATCGAATATCAATTACATAATATATCTGTAGTATTTGTCATGTTTTCATTTTTATGGATGTGGTGATTTGTAGAACACTTTAAAATTATTATTTTGTGTTTATAAAAATAATCTTGATTTTCTGTGTTTCTATGAGAAGGTCAAGTCATCCAGTAATAGCTGGCACTGAGACTTAACATCCTACAGGATGTCTGGTTGACCTTGACTGGATCTCAGGATCGGAACACATGAGTGCCTGGTCTACTTCCAAGTAAACTAGATTATGTTGGCGTGGGCATGGGGGACGCTGATCACTCACCATCTGGCAAATCGGCAGATGTTTGAGGTGACAACGTCTTATAATTCGATGGAGCCGGCTGCACGCACTAAAAAACATTACTCATGTGGCGTTACCTCGCTCTGAGGCGTTCCATTTACGGCTTGAAGTGCAAGCGAGAGCGCGTTACGAGCGATAGGGAGGCACAATCGGCCCATCAGTATTTTCTTATGTTGTCACGTTCAACTATCGTCAGTAAACCGACTTTACAGACAACCGATTTTTTAATTGGATAGATAGGCCAACTGGTAAATTAAAATATTTTAGTAAAATTTTTCGTCGGTTTGTAATCAATTTCCATATTCCACGTTCATTATACATTTCTTAATTGCCAGTATTTCAAATGACCCGAGTACATTAAGAGAAAACGCATAAATGAGTAACAAATCGAAAGTTTAAGCAAATGAACACGACAAATGCTTTCTACAAATTATAATATAGTTGCATTACCCGCGGAGGTATTCCTAACTCTGCACTCGATACGGACCCACTTAGCGATGAAAGTAAATACCGGTGAAAAGACTAGCTCGTTTTGTACTGTTACTGTTTCTATTAACTCTCTAGCCCTCCACTGACTCTTCGGACTATTGGATCATCATCATCATTATCACCGACAACCATTTATCGTCCTCTGTTGAACGTATTAAGCCTCTTTCCTGATGGATGGTCCCTTTTTTGTTGTTGTGGAAATGCCTGCGTTTTCATCCAGGGATGAGTCGTCTCCTGGAATATGTGGGACTCCCAGCGCCCCTCCTAGACGCCGGTATGCTAAGACTACTGCGGGTTTCCTTCAACCGTTTGAATGGGACTATCTCGGATCATACTTACACAGAACATACTCCGCCAAGGCCTCTCCGGCCATTCTCATCAAACTAGGTAATACGTGAAGTCCTGCCTATTTTATTACATGAGTCTATTGACCTTTCGGATCATGATCTCGTGGAGTAAACACTTTTCATATTACATTCACATCTGGACCTTCAATCAACTTAGTATTTTGTTACCTATATAACTGGCTTTTATCATCATCATCATCATCAGACTTTATCCGTCCACTGCTGAACATAGGTCTCCCCGAAGGAGCGCCATGATGACTGATCCCTTGCCACCTGACCGACCTACACTTCGTAATATTAAATGTGTCCTCGTCTCTTGAACCTAATTGGCCCATCAGCCATCCATTCTCCTGAGTGTGTGACCAGCCTACTGCCACTATAACAAGTTTTAATTTACGACTGGTCCGCAAGTTTGCGGTAGCTCAACGTGCTATGGTGCGTGCTATGCTGGGCGTTTCTTTGGCAGATAGAATTCGAAACGAAGACCTCCGCCAGAGAACTAAAGTTACCGATATCACGAGAACAATAAGCTTAAATAATTCATTATTTTTACAACGCGACGATTTGGCTGTTTTATATTTTTAACTCTTATCAAGCTCGGTCAACGAATGGTCATTTCTTTAGCAATTGTTATTGGTTTAACCCAAGATAATTTTATCGGTGTTTTGTCGTCGCGTGGAAAGTAACTATGTTTTGATTATATTTAATTATTGCGACTCGTTTAATACAATTAAAGAAATTGAATAAGATAAGTGAAGATGCGAGTGGCTGGGGATCTCTCGGAGTTCTAGGTGATTAAAGACGACTTACCGACAGATGATGATGATGATTATAATAATAAAACGAATTAATGTATTTAATTATAACAGAAACCTAAGAATATTCTTGGAAATAAAGAAAGATGTGCTTTAGGCTTGGAGGTCATTATGGCGAATATGTTCAGGAATGATACAGATAAAGGTGGACCATGGTAATGAGAGCTGGGTGAAATTCTTTATGGTGTACTTACCGTCAGGTAGCCGTGTATATTAACATAAATGTAAAATACATATTATAAGATACCCCTCTAGTTAATTGTACGCATCAAATCCGCTTCCATGGCCATGGTTTGAATAATAATAAGACGGTAATAAAACACTTTACAGTTTGTTTTAATGTTATTACTTATTATTTATTATAAGTCATTATAATAATACCTTCCAATATTGTTTAAATATGCCTAGCCTAATTTATAAAGAGGAAATATTTGAATGTTTGTTTGCTTGCATTGAACAGCCTTTTTTTTCTTTTTTTTTCTTTTACGCCGGAAAATGCACTGACGCATACCGCTGGGGAATGGGTCTCCCCACGCGGGTATGTGGGACTCGCTGCGCCTGAAAGATGGTAAGTGGACGCAGCTCTACCCACTAAAACCCGGCGAGTGCCACCACTGCCGCCTTTGGTGAGGTGCCCCGGATCTACAAGCAACAGGGCACCTCGACGGCTAGTCAGTCCCTCAGGGGACTGACGCCACCTCCACAGAGCGGTTGCCCCGCACCACAGAACAACCACTCCCAACGTCTGGACAGTACAATGAGGTGAGGTTCCCATCCTCACCCCTTGCCCCCTTCTCTTTTGTCCCCTCTTCTTATAAGAGGGGTACAAAGAGCCCCCTCGGCTCAATTCGCTTCACCCAAGGTGTTTGGGTCACCCTGGGCTACTGTCCCCACCGCCACGACAAGGCCTGACCCATGGTGGGGAGCATTGAACAGCCTCGAAACTACTAGACCTAAAAAAAGCAGACAATATAGTCTATAAATTGTATATCCAGATTAATAGAAGAACATTAATAGAAGTCTGGATTATATTTGGTAAGTGATAAAAATAATAAGATTTATTAGTTATACTTACGTGGATTTGAACTTACGACCTTCAAAATAGCTTTAAATTTTAACTAAGCCTGAGGTAATCAATTTATGTCTGCATTATCTTGGATTTTTGCACGATAATATCTGCATGTTATTTACGGTTTTATATAAAAAAAAAAGTTAAAATAACTTTCGTATAACCACGACAAATGCTTTCTAGTACTAAGCTATCAAACGTTGAAAGCGACGATGGTCCAGTGGTGGATGTACTCGGCCTCTTATGCGAGAGGTTCCGAGTTCGATCCTGCCCCCCCGAGTGTGCTTACCCCAAACACGAAACAATCGCTCTCACCGGTGAAGGGAAACATCGTGAGGAAACCTGCATGCGTGATAAGATTGAAAGTCTTTGAAGGTATGTGAAGTTCACCAACCCGCACTGGACCAGTGCGGTGAACTATTGGCACATTACCCACCTCGCCTGATTTTGAGGAGGAGACCCGTGCCCAGCAGTGGGATAGGTTTGATACTTTTTTTTACCATCAAACGTTATATTTAAGAGATTAGCGTGTCCAAGCAAACAATCTCTTTAGTGTAACATACACAATTATAGATGCATGAATCAAGTATAATTAAAAATGACTTAACAAGTGGTTTTACAAAGACTTTAAATCAAACAAAATATTATAAATATTCCTTGTTCGTACCGCCATTGTCAAAGACATAGCGACACATTTTTTTCATATTATGATGGACAATATTTCATTCGCGAATGAAAATTTTTAAAACCTTTGAATGTGTATAAAAATTCTGTTAAATTCGGGCCCTTGAGTGAAGACTTTAAACAAATAAAAATATCTTTATCAAAAAATCTTCAACTGTTTTATTTTACTCGCGTTAGCAAGCGTTAAACAGTAATTTAAACATAATTATCATAAAATAAAAAATTCTTATGAATAATTATGATTTGAGGAATACCAAAACTGCTGGTCTCAACATTAGCGCGGGTAACTCCTTATTAATGCAATTAAATTATTAATTAGTATTCAGTAGTGTTGGTATTTTTATTTAACACGAAAGGGGGAACTTATTGCGGCGACCTCCTTTTTGGTATTGTTTCGAAATGTTTGAACTCATAGTCTTGATTTCTATTTTATGAGATGCGCTCTGTCAAGTATCACAAACTTTGTTTATTTCTCAACGTTGGCAAAACTGCGCATAAAATTTTGATCAAATTGGAACATTAATTAAATTATTTTTAAAGTTAGAAAGTAGGATCGTGTCAATAATCCTTTGATATATAAGACAGTCGAAGGCGTAGCTTATAATTTAAGGAAAAATAAATTTTAAATATATTTTTCCGCTGTCGCTGTTTTGATTTTCTCATTTAATTACTATGAAGCTTTTAATGTAATATTGTATTAAACTGTGAAGACTGACGCCCACAATATTACAACTGCCCCTGACATCTTGATATCAACAGACATTGACCTAGCTCGCAAGGTAGGCTCAACAAGGACAGAATATTTGCATCCTGATTCTAATGAGCTGAGATTATAACCAGAGTATAAGGGGCTTCCTGAAGAGTGGCGTGGCTGAGTCTAGCGGGGCCCTGTATAGACATGACAGACCACACTTAAATGGTATTAAAGACAGTTTTAAGATTTTTATCGATACACTTAAAGGCCCCTTGTATTCGGTGGGCCCCATATCATTAATACGGCTGGTGCAGCAGTAGCTGTGCACCAGCAGGATATGTATATGTGTGTAATTTACTAAAATTTATTATAATAGGCCTCCCTCAACAAACGCTAAGACGACCATCAACATAATATGTTTATTAACACCTAGTACCCGTACCTATTTTTTATTATTCCATGAGCGGCTGTTCCAGGCAAGGCCTGCCTTCGTATCACAGTGACCAGACTTGATCTATTGTGATCGCTACTATTTACAGCTCCGGTCCATGTCCTGTTGTTTCTATGAACGCTAGGACTTTTTTGGAACCAAGAGATTTGATCCGCACCTAGTTCTTTTGAACATCCCCCGGACCTAAATTAACGTAGTGTTCTTGTTGCATCATAAAAAACATAATCTAACTATCTCATCAACGCCAAATTTTGATCGTGGTCAGCCATCGAAGTGTACTATCTTGTACTTATCGGTAAGATTGCGTATACAAATCAACATATATATAATATACGATGATAACGATCTATATAACATATAAACTGCGTGCACAGGAATCGAACCCGTGATCCAGTCACCTGAATACATCTGGTACAAAAGAAACAAAACATGGCTAAAGCCCCCTCTCTTCTACATGAAAATAAATACTCACGGAATTCTTTGATAAGCCAGAGATTTGTTCGTACATTTCCCGCCTTTTAGTTGGAGCTTCCATCGGCATTATTTTGGTTATGCGACGAAAAAGCTTTCATATTAAATTACGTTTGTATTGATTCCAAACTGTCAAAACTACTTTCAAACAACTACCGCTAGGAGGGATCTGCTGCTGCGCTCTCGGTTGCACGGGTGTATCTTGTTTATTTCTTCCTTGGAACAGCTTTGCTGTGTTTCCGAGAGAAGAGCAAGACAGACAATGTACTTACAGTAATAGGATAGGCAACACGTAAATGAGTTGTCTAGGCTAGTTCCAGGTAAACTAGTTTATAACCATGGGCGACATCGACCACTTGCCATCAGCTGTCACGTCTGCTAGTTTGCTTATCCAACTATAATGAAAAAAAGAATCACATCAAGAAAAATCAAGCCAATAACTAAAAAAAACAAAACCTAATCAATAAGCCATATTGTGTCTTATTAAACTCCATAAATAAAATAAATACTTTTTTATTCATTTATTTATGTACTTTAAACAAACTCCGCTGTTAAATGTGCGCCTTCTGTAAGAGTACTCAACACGATTTTAAATTACATAATTACTACTAAATGGAACAATTGCATAACCCAGTTTAACACATGCAATAACTCATTTTGCAAAAACTTTATATTAGCAATACGGGATCGGTGGTCGTGGCGTTCTTTGAAGGAGACCAATTTACAGATGCAGGTCACGGATAAAGGCTGATGATGATAATGGAATATAGAGGGTGAAGAAGTGCGCTTGTGCCCCCGCATGTCTTCTACTCGGTTAACTCTATCCTGAGTGTATACTTCGTGAAACAATTCGGCTGTTTCTTTAATCAGAATATAGAAGGATACTCTGTTTTAGGCGGAGTACTAAACGGGCATCTATTCTTACAATCTTACAATAATTAAGGTAAAGCAACGAAGTTTTTTTTTTCGGAGTGACCTAAGGGCCTTTACGCTTAATCGGAAGAGAAGATGAGATGGCTCATCTTCAGGTTCTTAAAGTGGGGGTTTTTAAGGAGTAGTCCTCAACCGCACGGCCTTCTGGCATCAGATTGGAACATGCAGCAGAGCAACCGAACCGAACGAAGATATCAGTTGCTTGCGTTGAAGTGGCATACATGGGAGAAAAAATGCAAAAAATAATTATATGATAGTTATATTTTTTTTCTAGACTCGAGGGAAATATTACGGAACAAGCTCTTGTATTGTAGAAGGATGGAACAACTTCACTCATATTGAAAACTGGTCGCTTTCAATGTCATACAGACAGACGTCAACACAATGGAAGGAGGACGCGGAAGAAAATGAAATCAGCGACCAACAACTAAAGCTACACTACCAACTGTTTACGGCGTCGCTTGTACAGTCTAATATTTCTTAAAAAATATACAAGAATAATTATACTAAGTAATAAGTATTATATAGAGCTGAAGAGTTTGCCTGTTTGAACGCGCTAATCTCAGTAACTATTGGTCGGATTTGAATGATTCTTTCAGTGTTAGATAGCCCATTTACCGAGGAAGGCTATAGGCCATTCCGCTAAGATACTGTTGTAAATCTCAGTTACGTAAGCGAAGCTGCGGCCAACAGCAAGTTTGAATAATACCGTACGATATCAGGAGATACTGTCTATAATGTAGCCTATTTTTATCGCATTAGCATCAAAACCCAGTAACAGCCAGCTCTGCTCTCTGCTTTGTAAGGTCCGTGGTGTTTCCAAGCATACCATAATTTTGCTAACCCTCGAATCTGTTTGTCTGATTGTATTAGAGATCATTTGTGATCATGATTGCCCGTTTGCTTCCTATTCTATTATAATGTCCTATGTCCTAAACCATACATCTTATCTGTGTATATAAAGTTTCATAGAAATCTGGTTAGCGATTTACTCGTAACAAACAATCAAACTTACAAACGTTCATATTTATCATATTAGCAGGATGTTAATATCGTTGTATTCGAGAAACAATGTTCGTGTGATCATTATATTTACACAAAAATTAACAAATTCTTACAAATGTTATTCCAAGAATAATAAAATTTAAAAGAAATTTAAATAGAATTTGTTTGAAATTGATTATTCTAAATTTGAGTTGCAGTCTTGACTAGACGGAACGAATGATGATGAAGATGAAGATGATGGTGGTGATGAATATAATGATGATGATATTTAAACCTGTCGTTTATCTGAATAGGATATGGATGTTCACATAGTATCCTGTCTTAGTTATATATGATATTGACCATCCTGGTACTTCTTGTAAGAACCTAAGATGATGGTAATTATATTCACAGCGTTCATTGAAGGCTTAAAGTCTAAAACTAACTATAATTTAAAGAACCCAAATTGTAGCGTTTAGCTATACAAGTGTACTATGGTCCTCCCCACGATGGTTGAGGCCTTATCGTAGCGGTAGGACTCAGTAGCCCAGGGTGAGCCCAATACCTTTGGCGAAGCTTATTGAGCCGAGGGAGCTCTTTCTACCCCTCTTATAAGAGCAAGGGGTAAGGACGGGAACCTCACCTCATCGTACTTGCCCGACGTTGGTAGTGGTTGTTCTTTGGTGCAGAACAACCTCTCTGTGGATGTGGGGTCGGTCCCCTGAGGGACTGACAAGCCGTCGAGGTGCCCTGTTGCTTGTAGATTCGGGGCACCTCACCAAAGGCGGCAGTGGTGGCACTCGCCGGGTTTTAGTGGGTAGAGCTGCGTCCACTTACCAGCTTTCGGGCGCAGCGAGTCCCACATACCCCCCAGCGGGATGCCTAAGTGCATTTCCCGACGTAAAAGAAAAAAGCTACTTGCTCTTAATACTTAGCCTAGGCCCCCAGGTTCAATGTCAGTAGCAACATAGAACATAAATCGACAACCCATTTAGTTCAATAAGTAGTCCTATACAAAAGAAAAAGAATTATATAAAATTAAAATAGAAAACATAATTTACATACACATGTTTCTCGATAGTTAGACGATAGTACTTGTGATAAGGAAAACCACATATTCGTATGTTAATAATATACAGAACAATACGTAGTTTGAGTTGATGAAACCTTTGTCACACGATCATAGTGTACGGAATATAAATAATTGGTTTCACATTAATATTTACAATGTTTTCATCAGCACTTTTAACGCAGTCAAGATTTATTTCAGTATCAGGAACAAGGCAATAGAACAATAACTATTGAGTAATTGTTTCTATATACTGATATATTTATTTATTGGTATAATAAGAAATAACTATATTATATTTTAGCTTTAATCTACGGAGGTATTGGTTGTAAATCTTAATAAACTTAGGCTTACTAGGTATGCTTACGTGTTTACGTAAATTGCAAACATTAAAAAAAAATTAAATATCAAGTAAAAAAAAAGATGTGTGTGTGTGATTCACACACGATAGAAGTGAAACACACGTTAAATGCTCAAATACAAGCAAGTATTAAACAGTGTGCAATATACATATTAATCTCCCGCTCTTTTGTATTTGTGTCTCTTACCTGTCGTTTTTTCCGTTGCATCCGGTTTGAAATCACAACGATCCTAAAGAAGTTTCACTTCAAAAAGAACATATTATATATGTAGTTTGAAATACTCGTAATGACCCGTGGAAATCTGAATATTGATGCGTGCGATGAATAGGATTTTTTTTATATTGTGAGAGCCTTTTTTTACAAGTTGACATTTATTTTAGGTTTATATTATTTTTAAGGCTAACAATAGTAGTTTGGATGCGAGCCTAGCGTGCATCTTGGTCTTGTGAATTTGTCATTGTTGAAAAAAACCTTCTTGAGGAAACTGTATCAAAGGCTAACCGCGAAACAAGCCGAAGTGAAATAGTTTACCAACCCTCAACTACTAATTCCAAAGAGACTCCAAAAATATTATGAATGAAACGTATACGACAATAAGCACACATGCTTATTTATAAGCTTTGTCTTGAATCATCTACGCAAAGGTTTTCCAAACTTTATAATGTCGAACGTACGTCGTGTGAATAACAATTACTTTAACTTTTGTTGTCTGATTACAATCGATGATTCATCAATAGATCATCGAATAGTCAATTATAACAACTACAATATAATCATCATCATCGAATAGTAAATTATAACAACTACAATATAAGTTTCTGACATTATCGTCGGTTTCTTAGATCAATAATATGTCTAGATAGAGTATCGCGCGGAAAACACGTCCAAAAAAATAGCAACCAACTGTTGGCCTCTAAATGCTTTCTCCGTATTTAGTATCCGTCCCGCTGTCATAGAATACGCATGAATTGTTACGCATTATTGTTTTTATTTATAATGAAGGTTTGTGTTGAAGTGTAACGAGATTGAAAAGGATGATTATGGGAGAACTGTATCACTATTCACGAATACGTCTTTGAAAATGTTGGCCTGTTCTTTTTGTTTTGATTGTAGGGCGACACTCCATCTAGACATATTAATGATCTAAGGTCGGTTCATTATATTTTTTCCTGGATTAAGGCGACCATCTTGTTTTTAGAAAATTGGCGAATGTTATTATTAATTTTAATTAATTAAATAATAATTATGAGACTTACGTTTAACGTATTTACATTATTTTGAACCTACGTCAAATGATATGACGTAATCATGCTATTTTCTTACGTGTGAACATAAAGAACCATTGGTCTTTTACTATTGGACTGCTTATATCTAGGCGCGCGGGAGCGCGGCAAGCCAAGTTCAGCTGGCGAGCGAGCGTACGTAAAGTAATATTACACGAACCATTTGGCGCTACTTTTTACCCCCTCATATCGACGACCTCTGTGGCTCAATGCATAGCACGTTGGGTAAAGCCGAAGGTAGCGGGTTCCAATCCCGACAACGACCAAAAAAAATTTTCCGAGTTCCTGTGTCATGAATGAGTATTAATTATGTGTGTTATATAATATAAATCTTAAATATAAGTATGTATTAATATAAAAGTATTAAATAAATAAATGTATTTCCCTTGTCTGATATCAGTAACACAAGTTCTTTGGAAAGTGACTACGGGACCAGATTGACATGGTGTAAAAAGCGTCCATAGATAATACATATAATATTAGTATTATTATACTTAGCTCTGGTTAAGTTTGAGAGTTAAAACTCATTGATAACAATGAGTGAGTAATATACAAATGAGTCGTAACATATAAAATAACACAAAAAAGACAATTATACCCCGTAAAGGTAGGAAAATACGGTGTTAAAAAAATATTTGGTATTAATTTTTTTATAAATTAAATACGTAATACCTAGTACCTACCTGCCTAATTACTAATAATTTAAGTAAGTTCAAAAAGTAATGATATCCTATCAAAAACATAGATGTGAAATGAGAGCCAAGTTCATTATTAAGATGTTATATGCCTTGTTGTTGACTCCAACGACAAAAGCAGTGAAATCTAAATGGGTGCCAAGTTCAATGGTCAGTCCTGAAATTTATTTATAACAAAATAAAGTATCATTTCTTCTTATAGCTTAGGATAATTTATTGTAGCCTAAGGTCTGACTTGGCTAGTTTTCCTATACGAATTATATTGTAGCTTTCGCAAGTTCTATGCCAGTTACTTGTCGGTTCTTATTTTATTATTCCGAAAATTTGGCTTGTTGGCAGAAACTAGCCATCGAACATAATAATTCGTATAGGTATGAGAACTAGCCAAGTCAGACCTTAGGCTACAATATATTATCCTAAGCTATAAGAAGAAATGATACTTTACTTTGTTATAAATAAATTTCAGGACTGACCATTGAACTTGGCACCCATTTAGATCTCACTTCTTTTGTCGTTGGAGTCAACAACAAGGCATATAACATCTTAATAATGAACTTGGCTCTCATTTCACATTTATGTTTTTGATAGGATTAAAAATACATGTGGTGTCTACTTATTATAAGAATGGAGCGATGATGGTCCAGTGGTGAGTGGACTCGACCTCTTATGCGAGAGGTTCTGGGTTTGAGCCTGACCCGCCGTGTATGCTTTGAAATGGGGTTTTCTAAATTTCTAAGTGCACCCCAAACACGAGACCATCGCTCACTCACCGGTGAAGGAAAACATCGTGAAGAAACCTGCATGCCTGATGAGATTTAAAGTCTTTGAAGGTATGTGAAATTCACCAATCCGCACTGGGCCAGCGCGATGAACTATTGGCCCATTACCCTCCTCGCCTGATTTCGAGGAGGAGACCCGTGCCCAGCAGTGGGACATAAAGGGTTCATAATTATTTTTTTTTCAAAATTCGTTTTTCAAAATGACTCTAGCGATAGACAGAAATAATATTGTCTATTCTATTCAATACTACGACGATAACGTAGATTATTGACCTTTACCTTATCATTAACATAAGGCGGAAAACCTCTTCAACTAGATGACGCGCAATAATAGCAGGCAATACTCCGGGCTGGTTAAAGTACAGGTGAGTAGAGATACTATTCGCAAAGGTCGCCAGTATCAAGCTTACCAAGGGGAAACAAAATGACGAATATGTTTTGATCACACGTGTGTGCGTGTGTTTTTTTCTTTTTAATCTGTTAATAATAATCATTGATATAAAACAATAAAAACTCCTCCTTTATAGAAAAGGTTATCGGGCCATAATTCACCGATGCGTCGGCCCAGCGCGGATTGGTGAACTTCATACCTTCAAAGACTTTCGATCTCACCAAGCATCCTCACGATGTTTTCCTTCACCAGTGAGCGAGAGGTCTCGTATTTAGTGTGCACTGAGGAATTTAGAAAAACCTATTTCCAGGATCTGGGGGTCGGGATCGAAACTCGAAACTGAACTTTCTCGCTCACGAGATAGAGTCCATACCCGTTGGACTATCGTTCTGGATGTCTATCCTGTAGGGCTATTATGTAAGGTCGTTTTCCAATCTCGAAAGCGGAATCCGCGGTGATATGATAAATTTGTATTCTTTAAAATTCGACTCTCTATCTATATCAATAGAGTTCGCTTTCGAAGTGACGTAAAGCTCTATCACTCAGGTAAAGCTCGATATCGAAATAGGGTTTTTTACAGAATTTACTGATATGGCATATGAACTTGATTCACTTATAGAAGCCTATGTTCAAAAATTAACGGAAAGAGGCATCTGATGATGATGATACTACGGCACAAAGTGAAAAACATAGTGAAGGCTTAGTTTTAGTTTGAACATCTACGACTATCGACACCCATTAACATTCACACAACCAGAGGTTATGCAGATGCGTTGCCCTCTTTTTCCCTATCCCCCCCTAATGGGCCACCGGAAACTTACAAACCGCACGAAACGCGACAGCACAGCTGTCACTTTACGCCGATTTTATTTGAGCGAGATGTACCACCGGCCGGTCGTGCCGGCCCAATTTGGCTACAAAGTAGCATGGCAACCTCTTACAGAATGTTTTCAGTAATTATAAAGACAGCTGAGTTTGGTGTGGGATATTACAGACATACGTAAAGACTTATCGGTAAACCTAGCTGTGGCTTATGAAGATCATACTCCAGATTCGAACCTAGCAAGTGACATTAAAGCTATGAAATATATGGTATGTGTTGACATCACCTGCGTTACATAATAGAAAACATTTTAACCAAGTCGCACAGCACCAGTTACATAAGCCATAACACTTGTATAATTAACTCAACGCAGAAGAACGATAACAATGTAACATTTTACTGAACATGCGAATAATAAGTCCAAGAACTTATTTAGAATTATGTTAAAATATTGGTTACTGGTATATTAAGATTTTTTTAATTTTTGTTTATGATACTTTATAGCAATTTAATAAATTGTTTAAAATTATAATATTTTTTCATTGTAATGAGTTAAATTCGCGCAAGCATATGCTTGCGCGAATTTAACGAAATGTTATATAACAACAAAAGCCTTTTGTCAATAACATATTAAAGTCATGTTTTAAACATTAAAAGAGGTCACAAAATCTACTGATTTACTCAACACGTCAAAAGAATGATCACAGAGTCTATAATAGGTGTAATGACACCGCATATTCTACTTATCGAATTAGGCATATTGCACAAAATTTGTGTGTTAACCGGCTACATTCCATACATCGCAACATATTCGCTAGTATTGGGGACAAGTCCGACATAGGAATGGTAAAGGCTCAATGCCAGTGTTGCCACTACACGAAGCGAACTCACTAGAATTACCATAAAGTCGGATTCTTTAAAGAATTTATAACTCTTAATATTTTTGTTTTAATTACCTATGAGACTTAAATTTGGTGATATCGGGGGTAATTTATGTATTTCAGAAATCACTTCTCTTATGCGCGTCTTACATTACCTTTGTTAGATAATTTAAGAAAGATTTAATAAGGGTTTCATTGTTACATGAGCATTTTTACATTCAAGTTTCTAAAACATTCGCTATTTGCTTTGTATATCTAATATTTAAAATTTCCCTGTCACAATGTTAGTTACCGTACTCCTCTGAAACGGCTTGACCGATCTTTATGAAATTTTATATGCATATTCAGTAGGTCTGAGAATCGGCCAACATCTATTTTTCATCCCCCTAAATGTTAGGGGTAGTCCACCCCTAAATTTTTTTTTTAATTTTTGGACGAAATTTTTTGTTTTTATTTTTTTATGATACAGCATACAAAAATACATACAACCCTAAATTTTCACCCTTCTACGATCAACCCCTATTTTGTAATTGCAATTTTAATATTGGCAGAACGAAGTCTGTCGGGACAGCTAGTAAAATATATAAAAATAAAGTCATATATTATAATCTATAGTGCGTTTACATTATCAATATGACTTTAATTAGAAATATTAAAATATGTCTGTAAAATTTATAGTAGTTAAATAAAAAGTCGTCAAATTTGGCGAGAATCGAAACTGGCCAGCATCTCGCCACAAGTCAATGTAATCGCAGGCGTAGACTGAGAGGTCGCCCGCTCTAACGTGACCCCGAACACATTTGCCAATACTTGACGCTTTTGAACAATTATTAATTGATTTTATACGGTTATTATAATAGTTCCTGTCTTCTAATGTAGATTAGTGGTTGTCAGTGTGGGTGGGTCGACCATTTTTGTTAATTCATGAATATAGAAACGAAGGTCACTAAAGGTCACGAAATCACCAGCGCATCATCTAAATGCTATTTTAAAATGACCGACTAAAATAAACGCGAATGTCATGTTTTACTATTGATTATTGATTTCAAAATGATTTTTTGGAACTAACTAGTGTTTTGGAGCTTTAGCTAAATAAGAGCTAAATTTTCAAAGCAGTCTATTTATGTACTCAACACATAAAAGTGCTAAAATTTCACCTTATATTTTTGGAAAGTGGGAAGCAAGGTCGTCGCCTCCTTCAGCCGCCTTATGTTACTTAAGCGTGATGACGGGAAAAGTGGAAACAAGGCCACTGCCTCCTTAACCGTCTGAACGCGTGTCTGTTGTTTATGTCACGTGAGCGGGGAGGAAAATAGCGTATGTCTAGCCTTAGCCGCTCCAGCTGGCGTAGGTATAATAATAATAGAATATTATCTATGGACAATTTTTACACCACATCAATCTGGTCCCGTGGTAAGTTCTCGAAGAGACTTGTGTTACGGGTAACAGACATATAATGTATATTTAATACTTAATATTATGTTAATAAATATATTTAAGATTTTTATTATATAATACACATTATTATATAATACATATTAATACACATTCATGACCCAGGAACTCATCAACTTTTTGTTCGCTGGCGGCATTAGAACCTGCTACCTCCGGCTTGTGCGCCACTAACCACTGAGCCACAGAGGTCGTCATCATATGTATGATTCTAGAACAATCGATTAATGCTGTGATTAACCGGCGGTCCTTGGAGCCTGTCGCGCCAGCCGCCGGCCACCTGCGGACAGTCATTGCCACTTACACGTATGATCAAATGTTAGCGTAGAATGTGGTCACTGTTATGAATGTTTGTTTGTCTGTAACTCGTTAACATCCCTGCTGGCCTAATATGCCTCTCTTAACGAGCAGCAACATACGTACTTATATCAAATAATGTGATTGATTCTTCTTTTTATTTTAATGTTCTAATTTCCAAGACTTTTTCATTTCATTCTTTGTCATAAGCAGGCAATCGAGCAGTCGGGAGCCCTATGGTGACAACCGATGCCTATAGACAGAGGTTATGAGGAAGAGAGTGCAATCCTTTTCCTTTTCCCCTCAAATAGCGCACCGGAAACTTAAAAACTGAACCGTCAGTATTATGTGATCGAGAGGTGCCGGCCTAATTCGGCTGTAGAGCATGGCTCTTCAGGTCTTAATAACTTAAGCTCAATTATAGAATGAATGCTCACTTCCATTTTGTACAACTGTCGGGGTAACCAATTTGGGGGTATAGGATGAAATGGCCCAAAGGGAAACCTCCGACCGAGCGAGGTGCAATGCTCGTCACATTCACACCGCATGGGCCCCGGGGTCGTATGCGACGTCGAACCCTACACTCCGTTGACCAGTTGATCCGGATCAACCGCGACAGCATAGGCTCAGATCAGCTACGAGTCGACACCAATATAGACCGTGTAAACACCGATAGCACTTTGCTATCGGCAGCTTGCTCGGGTCCCGCGCTTGACCCGCCTCCCCCGCTACCGGGGGAGGAGAGGGCCGGCCCTCACGATAGGTTTCTAACGTCACCCGTTCCAAACCAGTCGACCGTAGCTGACCAAGTTAGGTACAAACCCGACGCCATGAACATGGCGGGGGGAAACCCCCCAAATTATAACGTCATAGGATGATCCAACCGGATCATCCCATTTCCGATGACGCATAACGGTCACTAGGACCATTAGCATAGATCCAACCGAAAAAAAAAAAAAAAGCTCGTCCAGGCCGAAGCCCACTTGCTATCGTGTCAGGTGTTGTAGGTATATATAGCGCGGGAACTGTGAAATTCCGATAGCGCGTTTCAGAATTTGTAGCGTTGATTGGTCCGTTACTCAACCATTATTTATTCCTAGTCAATAAAAATTAACGCCCCATCATTAAACCATAAAACAAGCTGATGAAAAATATTAACGTGGTTGCAGAAAATCAACAAGGCATCACAGCGGGAACACCAACAGATGGTACTTCCGTGATACTGACGTCTTTATGTTTATATAATAAAAAAATTAATATCCTCATCATCATCATCACCGCCAGCCTTTATCCGTCCACTGCTGAACAAAGATGACCGACCCCTTTCCACTCGCATCCAACGCGGACCGGCCACTGCACGCAGATCGTCTTCCCACCTGTAGGGCTATTCTGTAAGTCCGTTTTCGAATCTCGAAAGCGGAATCCACGGTGATATGACAAATTTGACGAATTAGTATTCTTTAAAACTCGACTATCTGTCTATATCAATAAAGTTTGCTTTCGAAGTGAGCGTAAAGTGAGCTCTGTCACTCAGGTGAAACTCGATATCAAAATGTATTTTACAGTATTCTGTAAAATAGTAGCCCTACAGCTGTACATATCATTCTCGCTCGACAACACTCGGCGGTCGCGAGTTCACTCGATCGAACCGTTCACCTTTGAGCGTGACGGGTCAGCCTCACTCACACCCTACAAAAAACTGTGTGCGCAGAAGATGTTTTCACATCAAAAAGGCTTAGAAAGCGTGTTTAGCACTTGCATTTGAATCCATGGCCCTCCTCGCCGAATTTCGAGGAGCGGATGAAACAAAACACCCAACATGTTCTTTGACTATGGTGCAAAAAACATTTCAAGGTAAGTGGTGCACGATGCGACACTCGTATAAGGCAAGGCCGGCGGGTGCCTTCTCGCCTCACTTTCACTGCCAACCGCGCATTACTGGACTGGGCGACTCCTTTCTAAGGAGTTCTCACTTTGGTAATGCACTTTAGTGATTGGGTTTGTTTTTCACCCCCGTTTGTTAAGAGTGTCTGTGTGTCTGCGGCTACGTATCTCTGTAATTACCCGTTTTTACTTTTGTTTTTAAAGGTGAATTAACAGAGTGTTCTTTGGAGTTAATCCGCTACTATCCAATGTTGTGCCTGGCCATAGTTACTCGTCAATGCCTCAAGTCATTTGTATTAAATGTGATTTTTTTTAACTTTACTGGTGTAAAGGTGTAGTGTAGTGATCCTGCCTTCACGGAGAAGCTTATTCTAGAATGGTTCTTACCATTATGGGTAAATCTATCAATTTAGGCTTCCTCATAAATAAGTAATACTTCTTGTTGTGCTCAAATTCGCGTGAATATAAAAACACAAATTATCTTAGGAATCTTGAAATTAATCACACGATGAAGGTGCTTGAGTTTTTGTATACTTTATGATGTGAATATTATTACAACTATTTGCAATAATTATTTTATAAAGCATACATAAAGGTAATTCTCAATTTAATTTACATGATTTTCAAGTTATTATTACCTTGTTACTTGATAGCATTATAACATTTTGTAATCTTACAAGTTACAACCTAATGTACAAAAACTAAATATCTGTTTACCCGATTGCAAAGCAAGGGTAACTTATATAGCCCAAACGCGGCGGCCGATTTTACAAATTCACACGTCCTTTGATTCGTCTTCGTAGAGCGAGTGTAACTGAAAATATAATACTTTGAAAAATTTAAAATGACCTCAATCTACGCCCCAAATCAAAATAAAAAGGCTTTAAAGGCTGATTCTAAGCAGTCAGTCGGTTTTTTTTTAAATTAAATTGTTCGTTATTTGTAATGGCTTGTTTTATAACGCGCAAAATGAGCTAGCGTTTCAATGCTCGCATTAAGTTATTTATACTTCTCTGAAAGATTTTCAAAACATTGCTTATATTTATTATATTGTGTTAATCATTTGCTTTTTTTTAATCCAATATCAAACGATACGACATACAAACGTACAGGATGCGACGCCGTGACTCACAGATGTACACCAAAATCGAAATTTCCAACTAAAACCAGTGACTTCATACTTAACGGAAAGCGTAGCCATTTTGGTTTTTACATATACCAAGTACTAGTAAGACCACAATGTATTCCTATTCAATCCACGCGATTCGTATACGAGTAGGAATTGACGCGACATTCAATCATCATGATCAACATGCTCCTGTGTAAATTTCGGCTACAGAGTGCACTCGAACGTCAAGTATCGTCTAGCCAGATTAAGGTTTTAGCGACTTTAATTCAGACCTCGTAAGCATTGTGGGCCGACAAATGCAGACAGGGAGTGTAATCATTGGCACCCAAACTTAACATTTAACGATCTCTGTGGCTCAAGCCCGGAGGAAGCGGGTTCGAATCCCGCCAGGGAACAAAAAAGTTTCTGTGTTTCTGGGTCACGGGTGGGTATTAAGTATGAGTATTAAATAATAAAAATCTTAAATATAAGTATTAATACAAAAATTAATTAATTAGTATTATTAAATAGTTTTCGTAACGCAAGTTCTTCAGAAACTTATCACGGGACCAGATTGACGTGGTGTAAATTCGTCCATAGATAATATTATACAACATCTTGTCTCAGGATTAGCAACACGAGTTGCCTGTGCTAGTTAGTTTGTGTTGATGGGCGAAGTCAACCACTTCCCATCAGGTGGCACGTCTGTCAGTTTACTTGTCAAACTGACATTTAAAATAACAATCCTTTTTTTTTCATTTGTACCTTACAGCGACTATAATTACGGACATAAACCTACATTCACCTAACTTGAATATTCTTAGAGGGATATCTAATCAATAATGGTTTTACCCATATATATCGTATGACTAAAATATAAGGTAGACGAAGTGTTAGCCGGCCATAAACTAGGAGGAAAAACGATCGCGGGCCCCGCTAAAGACACGACGTCGTGAGGACTGCCAAGTGGTAGCCGGGCAGTTCCCCTATTGTGCCAATCTGTCGCTGAGGGTTTCCCGTTGCCTGCAGATCCGGGTCCTTTAAATAGCGGCTGAAGGCACTCGCAGTGGTTTTAGTGGGGTAGTGCACCCAATGTGAGTCCCCACACACGCCAGCGAGCCTACCCGAGGCCCTGGTACGGTCTGAAAGGGATTTCCACTGCGTCATCAAAAAAAGAGGTGGAAAAACGAGCTCCGTGCAGTATTTGTCCGTGTTGGATGCGAGTGGCGAGATGTGAAGAAGCAAGTGGGTGCGGTCGTCTTGGCGTTCACTTTAGTCTATGTTCGACCGTGGAGATAGTGGAAAGCTGATGATGATAAAACCTATTTAAATTTCGAACTAACCCACAACTGTTGAACGACAAAAACAAAAATACGTTTGAGTGTTTTTAATTCAATTGACGTCACGCCAGCAAAAACAATAATCGTTTTATATTATATTGTTTTTAACTTACGATGTCGTTATCTAGCCTCTGTAAAGATACGCCAGTTTGTTTTCTGTACTAATTGTTAAATTAATCTATTTATTTCCCTTACTCTAGGGAAATCTATTTATTTCCCTTACTCTAGGGGAAGGGATAACCTTACAGGTTAGATACCACGGAACTAGGTTAACGTGGTTTCATCATCATCAGCCTTTATCTGTCCACGGACCAGTCACTGCACGGAGGTCGTCTAACGTGAAATTTGTGTCGTTGCTCAAAATTGATAAAAAATTGCCTATAAGTCCATTTACCTATAGAGTTCCAATTTATAGGTCTAATTGAAATGGTTTCATTGATCAATCGTTAGAAAATGTTAACTTTGGAACTATCGGATATTAAAAAATTGTAATAAAGGCTAATTCGAAATTAGGCGAGGAGGGTTAATGGGCCATAGTTCACCGATGCGCTGGCCCAATGCGGGAGGTGAACTTAACATACCTTCAAAGACTTTCAATCTCATCAGGCATGCAGGTTTCCTCACGATGTTTTCCTTCAGTGGTTTTATTAACCCTCCTCGCCTGATTTCGAGGAGGACACCCTTGCCCAGCAGTGGAACATAAAAGGGTTGATACATTTTTTAAGGCTAATTGTTTAATAATGTGTTATAATCGCCGCGGGACAGATCTTCATCAAATAACGTGTAACACTTCAAAATAATCAAATTGTAAAAGCACATAGCATGACGGCGGCCTGCCGGGTATCGCGGGTTCAAATCTCGACAAGGGTATTACTGAAATTGTGTGCACAGAGTTATGCATATTATGTAAATCGGGTTTATTTATACGTAGTACGTACATTACTTATATACGTTATAAGGTTTTCAAATTGTTAAGATCTAACCACAGTACTAGGTCTAGACTTGATATATTGATAAACTCAAGCCTTCCCCAATAAACGCCAAGACGTCCGATTCCTTGTGACGAGTGTGCGAAGGTCGATAGTGATAGGGAAAAGGAGGGCATCGCACCTGCATAGCCTCTGGTTGTGAGGATGTTAGTGGACGTTAAAGTCGCCAAAAGGCTGCGACTGTTCGTTTGCTCTTCTATACTATAAGAAAATATATCTAATAATAACATAAAACTAATGTCCCCATCTAGCGACTCGTTTTCTCGCATTTACACGCTTGTTACCACACCTTGCCGTGGTGTCGGATACCCAATGCGTATCAACTACCAGAAAAAACATGTAGATGATAATCTCACACAATTATGATCGTGCTGAGACTCTCATACCAACTAATAAAATAATTTTGACGCTGAATACAAAATATATGAATTATTATTCAAATGAACAACTAATTAATGCTATAAATGTAATTATATACGCACGCAAGATGTTTAAAATTATTTTTCTAACACGTGTTTTATAAGAATTTGTTGGTGTTTAGATTCTTAACGTGTAATACAAGTACAATCACCTATTGTAAAATTATTAATACGGCCATTTGCCATGTTATTTACTTTTCCTTGGAGCTCAATATGTCGACATTATCTATGAATGACTTATTCTTATCATCTGCCTAGCCTTTTCCCAACTATAACTTTTGGGGTCGGCTTCCAGTCTAACCGGATTCAGCTGAATACCAGTATTTTACATGGAGCGACTGCTTATCAGACCTCCACAACCCGTAACTGGGTGATACGGTATCCCACGGTAAGACTGGCTGTCAGATTCTCGGGCTTCTGACGACCCGTAACGACTATCAAAGATCCACGAATCTCCTCAATCACGAATCCTCGGAAAGCACGAAGCCGGAACCAACGGCTTAACGTGCTTTCCGAGGCACGGACTGCTGGACAAGGGTATCCTCCTCGAAATCAGGCGAGGAGGGTCTATACCCTCTTCATACTTCACGGGGGTATTCAATGACTTGTAAAATCATCAGGCATGCAGGTTTCCTCATGATTTTTCCTTCACCAATGAACAAGTGGTTTTGTGTTTAGAGTGCACTTAGAAATTTTATAAAAACTGATTTCAAGGCACCACACGTGTCAGAATCGAACCCAGAACCTCTCGCTAAAGAGGCCAAGCCCATACCCAGAGGACTCATCGCTGTTAATTCCCCAAAAACGTATAGAAATATGTATCATTGTTGTATCGTGAGTGGCAGCCACCGTCCTGGCTGGTAACCCCTCGTAGGGACTGGTGGTGGAGGTTCGTGCCATTACGCAGCACGCGGCGATGAACACAGCCGAGCACAGCCTGATGATGATGATGATGAAACAGACAAAATAGAAATATCAAACTATATTTCTGTACATCTCAGTTTCACTTATGCCCCTGAATAATTTGAATTTGGAATCATGGATCCATGCCGTTTAGATAATTTGTCATAGCGTCGTTGAACGCAGATGCCTTCCCCCAACATGTAGTGTTTATTGGTATCAAACAATCATTTGATGATGTGTGCTGGCAGCTATGTGCAGTCGCGTCCTGCACAATGCATACAAAGGACAAGATAATTAATAGAGCCCGCTAATTTATGTGGAATGCGAGATGTCACGCCACTACATATACTATGCTTGTCTATGCTTACATCACTTTCTTAGTGCCATAAATAATATATTAATAATTATTTCATGAACATGGTATATAATTGTAATACTTACATGGTAATACACACATTGTTGATGAGTGTATTGTTATAATATATATCACGTTAAGGCAACAGAGCATCACAAATTGACATCTGCATTGCTTGCACCACAGAACAACCACTCCCTCCCAACTTCTGGACAGTACAATGAGGCGAGGTTCCTGTCCGTCCGCCCGTCCTCACCTCTTCCCCCCTCTTCTTATAAGAGGGACACAAAGAGCCCCCTTGGCTCAATTATCTTCGCCCAAGGTGCTGGCTCACCTTAGGCTACTGAGCCCCACCGCCACGACAAGGCTTGAACCATGGAGGGGATTTATGAATAGCCTGTGACATTAATATGTTAAGTTTCGGAGTCAGTCAACACTGCCTGTTTTGGGAAATACAGCGAAACTGTTTAACGGGAGAAACAAGCAAGAAAAGACCAAGATGGTGGTATCCATGCAGCCGGGAGCGCAGCGCATCCCTCCCACCAGTTAATCATAATAACGTTCGTATAATGGTACGTCCTGACTCCTGCACATATTATGTATATGCCACTTTTCTTTTTTGGAACTAAGTTCCTTACGGCAGGCTTGGAGGGGATAGGGACTTTGCTGCGCGACCGAACTGAAAAAAATGTGATAGTAAAACCGTAAGAAAAAGTGCGTGGAATAAAAAGCGTTAAATGAGAAGTGCGCAGGCGCGACAGTCGCATACACAAGCGAGTAGTGTATAATACCTTTCTTTTTAGCCGAACTTCGTTCCTACCTGGTGTCCCACGACACCACATTTCTTTTTTGATGTCGCAGTGGAAATGCTTTGGCATCATACCAGGGCCTCAGGTTGGCACACTGGCGTGTGTGGGGACTTGCATTGGGGTGCACTACTCCACTAAAACCACTGCGAGCGCCTTCAGCCGCTTTGATGAGGGTCCCGGATCCGCAGGCAACAGGATCACCTCAGCGAGTCTCATATATGCCAACTGCTATGATATTTTGCATCAAGGCTTGATTACTTGGGCTCAGTCCAAGAAGTTTTTCAAGAAGAAATTCACCTGAAAAAAGCGAAAACTGATGGCCAGTGGCCTAGATAAGACTCGACTCACCAACAGGTACACAGATACATATAAATTGTATTACAATACTTAACGATAACCTACTTGTACAAGGACAAACGGAGATTGATTTGCCGTATTGTCATAAGGCGGATATGACGTCCTCAACAATTCTATTAAACCTGCGTTAGAATCTTGTGAGTTTAATTAATGTACATATATCTAAGCAATAACCTTATCAGACACTTCTAAAAAGTAAAGAGTAAATTTTTCGCAAATTCCACTCATCATCATCATCAGCCTTTATCTGTCCACTGCTAAACATAGGCCGCCTAAATGAACGCCAAGACGACTAAAACTATATAAAAATCACAAGTCACCGTCTGGTATTAATATGCGATGGCGAAGCGGGCGAGGACCATACAATGTTTAACAAACATTATTCATATATCACAATAGTTGGTCGTAAAATGCACAACAAAATAAATATAACTTGTGATGACGGCATTGAGAACATAATTACGTAAACACTGGCGATGGACGTTTGCTATTGTACCACGAGCGTAAGAAGCCGGACCAAACATATCAAGAAAACAAACACCATAACTACAAATAATTTAAATACCACGACAATCTTAGCAGTGACCGATCATGTGTGGCGGGGATCTCGTCTTGGCGCTTAGAGAGGTCCGCTGAGGATGAATACGGGCTGTTGATGGCGGTTCGTCGGAGGAACATATCGCTTTCAGTCAGCTATGTCCCTTTAAGTGGCCACGGTTCAGTGGCCTTGTCGTGGCGGTGGGGCTTAGTAGCCCAGCAAATTGGGCGAAGCGAATTGAGCCGAGGGGGCTCTTTATACCCCTCGTATAAGAAGAGGGGGTAAAAGAACAACAAGCAGTCCCGACGTTATAGGGGTCGTTCTGTGGTGCGGGACAACCGCTCTGTGGAGGTGGCGTCGGTCCTCTGAGGGACTGACCAGCCGTCGAGGTGCTCTGTTGCTTGTAGATCCGGGGCACCTCACCAAAGGCGGCAGTGGTGGCACTCGCCGGGTTTTAGTGGGTGGAGTTGCGTGCACTTACCATCTTTCGGGCGCAGCGAGTCCCACATACCCGCCTGGGAAGACCCACTCCCCAGCGGGATTCGTCAGCGCATTTCCCGTCATAAAATAAAAAAAGTGGCCATAGCCTGCAATATATAAAAATATGTGCCCTCAATTTAATTATTCAGTGACATAGATACCATTCAGCGAATTTTCAACACATCAGAGCCCAATCATCACGTCTGATGCTGCAGTACTTCCCGTCCTTCCCTTTGCGATCATTTGATATCTATCTAACAGGACCAGAATACTGTACTGCCAAGGCCCTGGGTGGAGGTGCCCAGACATGTTGCCCGTCGTAAAAAAAGGAAAGTGTCAACCCATATATTATGTCCCGCTGCTAGGCACGGATCTCCTCGAAATGAGGCGAAGAGGGTATTGAGCCAGAATTCATCAATGCGCTGGCCTAATGTGAGTTGGTAAACTTTACACATATTCAAAGACTTTCAATCTTATTAAGGCATGAAAGTTCCCTTACAATGATTTCCTTTAACGGGGAGCGAGCAATGGTCTCCTCTTTTGTGTTCACTTAGAAATTTAGGAAAACCCATTCGAGGGTACCACTGGGGTTCAGGATCGAACCTGGACCCTCTCGTTTAAGAGGCCGACTCCATACCCACTGGACCAGCGTCGCTCACGTTCCCCGTCTACCCTTAATCAACCCCAGCCCTGCAACAGTGATGCCGACTGCTTAAATTTTTTCCCCTAAACTTTTTTAAAATCCCCTAAATCTCAACCAATATTCCCTAATTATTTTTAAATAAATTAAAAGTCTAAGTAAAATTTCATATTTCTAAGAATTTTTTTACTCTAAAAAATCCCCATTTCTGAATTCTTCCCCCTAAATTTAGGGAAAAACCCCCAAGTTGGCATCACTGCCCTGCAAGGTACTGCTCGGATACTGTCCATTTCTTATACGTTCATAGTATAATTCCATAAGTGTTTACATGTTCAAAAAAATAAAAAAATTCCACACACGACGCAACGGGCAAAGGCGAGTGTTTACTGCACGACGCGGCCGACGCGATGACGGAAGACAGAGCAAACAACATCACTTAACGGATGCGAGTAAACGACATTCATTCATTTCTATTGTAGTCGCGTGTTGTTCAATGTCATACGCTTTTCAAGTATAATTCAACAATAATGCTATAATCGTATATGTTACACGTGGCAGATATTTCTTTGGTCAATTCCAGCCTCTAGAGTACTAGTACTAGACACGTCGAGAATCTTCCCATCTTTTGTCAGTATTTTCAGTAACGTTTGATATAATATAGTATGTAGAGGATTAGATTTATGTTATTATAATGAAAGTGGTTTAAGTTATTATAATGAAACTCGGGCGCGGAGTCCTCCCGTGACCATGGTCGATGTAAAGTATCCGAAACGTCGAGCCTGTAAGAAACAACAAAACGCGTAAAAGTTTTTCCATTATAAGGCATGAAATTCACGAAAACATTAGGAAAAAATATGGTTTCAGTTTTTTTAAATTTTTAGGTATTTCAGATTACGGTGGGCGGGATGCGCTGACCCATGCTCTGGGTTTGCGTGGGTAGTTTATCCCATGAAACAGTTTTGCTGTTTCAGAGAGGGGGGCAAGTGCAATTACTTGCATACCGTCTTAGGTTATTTATACTCATGGGAGACAATGACCACTTGACATTATATCTCGTCTTCCCATTTATCTATCTTATATAAAGAAATACTTTATCTATCTATATATAAAATCCCTTAGTTCTAAACAATATACGAAAAATATAAGATTTTCCATTTATGTATTTTGTACTGATCTCGTTACTAAAACTATAAAATAATTTCATCATTATTGCTGTCTTGCTATCAGAGACACCAGGCAAATAGCATACCAAAGCATGGGGGCAGCCGAATTGTAGCCAGGTAACACCAGTCCATGGATCCCGTATACACAGCAACTTTCGCTTTGGATTCATTAAAATATATGTTGAACTAAATTCAACATAGAAAGCGCTAGACATTCCTGATCTTACGATATTACAGTATCCTAATGACCCACTTGCAGCCGACCCACTTTCTTTTATGTATTCATCCCAAATTCTGATATATACCATAAATATATTACATGTATAAATATGAAGTTACAGATGACGATTTTTATGAAATGGGATATTATATAAAACGGGATATTTTTTCTATTTCACGAAAACCGTGAACAAGAAATAAATATAATGTGGTCAGGGATTGGTCGTCTTGGCGTTCATTCAAGGAGGCTTATGTTCAGCGGTGGACAGAAAGATGATAATGATAGGAAATATCCCGTTAACAGTTTTCACAGTAAAAACGACCATGTTTATTTAAAATAAAGTTAAAAGTACGTACTTATTAACGAGCTTTATTATTCATTAGAAAAATAACAGATGTTTTGATAGATAAGATAGTTCCTAATTCCTATCTCGATAAATAGGTATTTTGTATACCTACAAGTCTGTTAGTGAACATTCCATTGTTCGTAAATATCGCTGTGCTATTCTTATCAACGTTTCATTTATACATCGGAAGAACTTACATAACACATTTACATAAGACTTACTAAAGGTCGGTTACATTTTTCACTGGTGAAAGGTAATTGTTCCTTCTTTCCTCCACTAGATAGGTATGTTCCGAAAGACATCAGCAATTTGACATACCTATAAGGAACTACGTATGTAAGTGCCTAACACCCGAAGCCAAAAAGCATACTTGGCTAATAATGAAACAACGCAATGTAAATAACGTTTCTATCTATGCGCTCCCGAATCCCGATGTCAATAGTTTTATATGAGTTTGACACACGCACAGTGGAGGATTTCATTTGAGTATTGTCTATGAATTGAATGACCCTATGCGTTCGGGTGTACTGTGACACATTAAAATATTGTTTGTAAATACGGGTGTAAGTATAAAGACTTTGTAAGTGACACGTTGAAAAACTTGACCTTTGGGTAGACCCCTAAAGAAGAAAAAAAAGTAGCGTATCTACGACAATATCTATCGTGTCAATTGTACGTGGTCCCAGGTCTATAGGTGTTTCAATGTGTGTACTCAACATTTTTTACACTATACAGAAAGACATTATAAATTTTGCTCCACATAATACGAGGCCTCGCTAGGACAATCCAAAAAATTAAAGAATCACTTAGTAACATCATTCGCAATTCGCCTACCGTGTATTATGTTATTAAGCGACATTGCAACAAGGCTTTCCCCGGCCTCCCCCCGCAGACATCTATCAGGAATATATAAGGCGCTACTTAACGTGCCTCTAGTAACGTTTCTGTGCTCCTGTAGAGTCAAGGTAGGAACCTGGTCCAGTACAGGCACGACGTCACAGGGAGTGCTTTGTGCCGGCGGGGGAGATCAACTTTAGGTCTTGGCTGGCGCCAACATGTCGCTGAGACGTTCCTGTTGCCTGCAGATCCGGAACCATCTAAGCCCTAGCTTAGAAGCCTACCTGAAGTACTTGAATACTTGTGAAATGCTACATCTAACCCCTACATCAGTAAAAAACAAAAAAATTGTCTGCTTCCATTAATCATCTAATTACATACCTATATATTTAGTGCCATTTGAAAGCACTTCCCGTTTCTTAGCGTTAATGCGTTGATATGTTTACGCGTAGATGCGTTGACTGGTAGTTGCGTTGACGCGCTGATCCGTTGATGCGTTGGAGGCACACCGCTACTCGTGCGCTATGCAAATGAGTATGCGTATCGCCGAGTGACCGGGTTGCGGCGTCCTCAACGCGGATAGTGTCACAATACACACTACTTCTTAACCGAGGTTTCATTCTATCCGAAAAAAAAAACTCTTAAATATATAAAATAGTCTTATACTCAATAATAAAAAATACATAGTTCGTTGCGTTAAAACAAATAAAACTTTAGTTTTACTGTAGATAATAACCAATTTTCTTAAAATGTTGTCAACAGGACTGTGCCAATAAGAGTGGTTGGAGTTAACCCCATTATTTAGCCTCCATATGAAAACCATGGAAAAGTCAATAAACAAATTCAGTCTGGAGTAGTCGAGTTGATGCTTATGCTGACCACTCACCACCAGGCTCATCGCATTTACCAATCAATAATATTATCGCCATTACACAACCTAAGTACATAACACATAATTAATATCAGACACATAATGTTTAACCTATGTCACGATAACCCAGCCGAATTGAATATCACGATGGACAAGTAACAATACAGTTCTAAGCCTCCCACTCATTTTATCCGGGTTATACCTGAAATCTGGATCACAGCGCATGTCCAGTGTCCTCGCAGACATTCCAGTTCTGGAATTTACCTCACGCTGATGTGCTGAAATTATGCGATTAGATGATAAGTGATTGGTGTAGATTAACACTTGTACCCACTTAATATAGTCTCTACTAGTTTGGTTTTTGTATTATTTCTAGTACATATCATTATATACAATTATTTTGTGTGTATCTATGTCACTGAACTCCTTAACGGGTAGATGAATGTTGTGTGTAATCCGGTTTATATTTTACAATTCAGTCCGACTGCATTATACGAAAACAAAGCAATCCTGGCTAAATAAATAAATGCGAAAGTATTAATAGTTCGTTTGTCACCCTCCACAACAAAAGCACGATTAAATTTCAATAAAATTTGGCAAGGTTATCTGTCTTTGTGATAAGAAAGTATGAAGACTATCAACATAATCTTCATGAACCCGAATATCTGTAACGTAAACGTAACCCAAGTAAACGGTTCAGCTGCAGGCAACAACTTATTTCATTCCATCGCTACTGTGTAGTAACTAAAAAGTAAAGTATCCACCCTTAAATGTCCCACTGCTGGGCACGGGTCTCCTTCTCGAAATCAGGCGAGGAGGGTAATGCAGGCTGGAGAAATTTACATAACTTCAAAGACTTTCTTTTTAAAACAGTAGGTTAGTAAAGTAAAAATATCATTTATAATATTAAACTTGAAACCTAAACGAGCTTTTAAAATACTATAATCAATAAATTGTATTAATTTAATTCAATTATAAAACCCGTCTCACTCTAGTTTTACAATAATTCATTTAAAACTAAGCAAAATAAGTTGGTAGCGGTTTTTTCATCTGACATTTAACGATTAATAAACATTTAGTAAGCTGATGTTTAAGAGCATTACATACACTGTTTTGGCGATAAAAACGCGCGTTTTTTTTATCGCGTCACTACCGCTATATACCGCATACTGTGTGAAATAAACGCTAACAACGAAGCACAGTCGATTCAGAATTGAATCGAAACACTGCACACTGAACCGCCACTAAACAGTGCGCGAGACCTTCTTTTTGCTGTCGCAGAGGAAATGCTTTCGCGCCTACCCTGGGGTAGAATGGCGGCGAGCACTTTCAGCCGCTTTATGAGGATCTCGGATCGGCAGGCAACAGGGTCACCTCAGCGACACCGCGCAAGAACCTAACCTAACCAAACTAAAAGAACTAAACTTTGAAAGAACAACGAAATTATGAAATACATTCTGCACAGACGCTACTAAATGGTTGTTTACACATACGCTTACCACCAAAGGTAATTGCATTGTACCTGCCCTATGCTCGCGGCTAGAACGGAGCCTTCACACTGAATCAGGACTATTCGATATACATAACATTCATGCCAGCATTATGAGCGTTTTCGTAATACAATATAGTTGCTAGTAAATTTAGAGCTCGACATCTAGTAGCGACGCTTTCCCTTAGCTCCGTATGATGCCATAAGACCTATTCTTCCTCAGGATGATCAAACATAGAAGTTTTGGTATCCTACTAATATTATAAAAGCGACAGTTTGTAAGTATGGATGTTTGTAACTATTTCATGTAAAAAGTACTGAATGGATTTTTATGAAACTTTATAATGACATAGAATATACATCAGCTGAATTACACATAGGCTACAATTTATCATCGTACTCCCACGGGAATGGGAAGTACGCGGGTGAAACCGCGTGGCGCTACTAGGTAGTCATCTTTTGCGACGCGAGGAGCTCGTATCGTTGACACGGCGATGAATACGTCAGGGACTCGCGACTGGATCGCTAAAGTAACGCTGCAAAAACGCCACATGTGTGAAACCCCTGAATGGTATCAAGGTGTATTAATACTTACACGTGTCATTGTGAAGTGTTTGTCTTTATAATTAACAAGAAAACATATTTCTGTGACAGGCGACATGGAAACAGCTTGTTATTGTCCTTCAATTAAATTTCTATTCATTTATGCTGGAATTAAAAAAAATTACACATCATCATCATCATCAGCCTTTATCTATCCACTTCTGAACATAGGCCTCTCTAATGGACGCCAAGACGACCGATCCGTTGCCACTCTTACCAACCCCTACCGACCAACGCACGAAGATTGTCTACGAGATTATATATAAATAATTATAACAGCAAAATTGTTAAAATAGTATGTGCCGAGTATGTCTGTCCTATTTCCATCATCCAGTTCCTTGCCATCTTCAGTCGAAGCATTTCTGTGTTTCGAAACGAATGGAGCAGGCCGTCTCAGTACTGGTTCTGAGTCGTCGTAAGGGTCAAAGCAGATTTACTTCATTTGGACCTTCTGTTCTATTCTTGGCGTTGATCGTTACGACTTCAGCCTTCGCCACCGGTACGCGTCCCAACTAAATACTTCGTACCATAGATTACTTCATATTTACGCATTAGTACCTTCTTGGTTAATTTTAGATATCCTTAAGCCAGCCTTGTTAATGTGTGTTTTGCTGATAAATAAATATCAGGCTGTATGTTTAATATTCCTCAACGTATGATGAAATATTAAAACCGTATGACTTAATATCAACTCTCAATATATCATAATAGTTTTCGTCTTTCTATCAACGACCAGCTGCCTATAAAAATTTTGCTAAAAAAATGTTTATTTTGTCACTAGCTAAGATCACTATTGAAAAAGAAATCAATCAAAATCAATTTACTAATTATATTATCAGTATCAAGGCAATGTGCAGAGTGGCGAGAGATAGGCCATCTCAGTATTCATTGAAAGAACCCTATACTCAGCAGTGGACGTATTCTTTATTCGTTTCTAATTCCCACAATAGTAAAAAAAAATCATTTGCTGAATGTCAGATGCTGCTGATGATGATGATGATACGTAGAGTAATAAAAATCTGAATATTTTTATTACATGCAGATGCTTACGCAATAAAAGCAAATCAGAGGCAAATTATAAATGTAAAGTAAGGTGTAGAGCTGTGGGTTTTGGATGGCGAACGCGGAGACAAAGAATTGGCGATCATTCCACCTGCGCGACACCTGGGCCGGCTGTTTTATTTATTTCAACGCTGATATTTTTATTGTTCGCCTTGTGACGCCACCAAATATGTAATTGTGGAATGCTCTATATCTTACATGTGGCAATAACGCTGTTAATTATTCCAAATTTAAAAAAAGTCCTAATCTAAATGTCAAACGTGATTTACTCCTTCTTCTTCTAATAATGGGTAAAATTTTGCCACCTATTTTATCAAGCGTAATTACTTAAAAGGAAAATACATCAACTTAACTTGTAAACGTTAGATTTTCAAACATCGAGTCGGTAATGAGAAGAAACAGGATTTATCGAACTAACAGTATTTAATGTATGTGTGATAATTAAAAGAACTGGTTACTTACGACATACTACGGCGCTATTAAACAAAAAATTAAATATCACTAACATGGTTTTTCTAGTTTTATATTTCTGTCAATATTTTTTTTATGGCACAAGAGGGCAAACACACGGTCAAAATCTTTTGGCGACTATTGACGTCCATAACCAGAGGTTATGCAGATGCGTTGCCTTCATGCCCTCCTTTTCCCGATCCTCCCAATGTGGCACCGGAAGCTCTCAAACCGCATGCAACCCAGCAGCCAAGCTATCACTTTACGCCAGTATCAATAGAACGAGGCGCGAGCTGTACCACCCCGGTCGTATCGGCTCAATTTGACGGCAAAGCAGCATGACACTAAAGGTAATAATATGTTTAACGGTTGAATTTAAGAGAGACATTTATTTACACAGAAACACTTCATAAATAAAAATCAATCTTAGATGAGCCATCTGCTCATCTATTTTCTAATGAAGCTTAAAGGCCTTAAGGCCAATAGCATAGGTCCATTCGAAAAAAAATATTAAAAAAATAAAAATCAACGACAGAATTACCTATATCGCTTTAATATACCATGCTAAATAAAATGAAGAAAAATCATGAAATACCCAACACATATCAAATATGTTACACATATACAATCATAACATAGGACAATTATTAGTGGTCAAGTGTCATCAATAAAACAAATATTTTCTTCTATTCATTACGCTTACCTTCTAGTAACGCTTACCTCTAGTGGTGTATTGTTTGTTTATCCAAAACTTTGATTAAAATAAAGTTCCAGAATTTACATTAAGACCAGTCTTCTACAAAATTACAAATCAATAAAATTACGAATATAATAAAAATGAAACAAGTTTTACGGATTTTATGGCGGTTTATTAAGTTTTTTCCACGGCCTACGTTTCAGATTATTTTACAGCAACCGAGGAGGAAGATCAAAGTTTTTTTCATTATAACGAGTGAAATTCCTGTAAATGTAAGAAATCAATTACCAATGTAAATAGAATTGCGAAATAAATAATAATAACATAAATAAAATGAAATAAGAACGTAATTAAACCTTTAAATCTATAAGTAACATTAACATTTCGCTACAAAACTTCAAAATAAATACGATGATGTTATGAAGAAAATGTACTTTTCAAATGATAACTAATATGCCATTTATAACTGTTCTTTATTCAAATAATACGATTATGAAAAGTCGTGTACCTAACGAATGAATGCGAACGATTTCAATAACATTTAATAAAACTAATCAGACTAAGCGCGCAATATGAAAATAAAGAAAAAGTAAGAGAAGACCGACACGATGCGTCGACACGGTTCATCGACCCCGTCGATATTTCTCGAAATTGGTTGTGGAATCCGCGCTCTTTTCGCTTTTAATTGTATGTACCCAGCTACCCGGCGAGGTGATACATTAGCTCAGAAAAACAACTATATTGCCGCTTGTGTTCTTAATAGCTTGGCCTATATATTTTAAGGAATCGTTGAGAAGTCTTTACTCAATATTGTATTTGTGATATTATTTTTATTCTATACCTATCACATATATAACAATCGCTTTGTTAAAAAGCAGGAATTTGTGGGTATTCGTTAATTAATGGAAGCTTATGTTCAGCAGTGGACAGATAAAGGCTGATAAGCTTGTGTTATGTATGACATGAAAATACTCAAGACAACGTGGATGGGTGTTATAGCAAAATCGTGATTAAAACCATTTTTGTCATTTCATATTTTCTTTTATTTTGATCCTAATGTATTATTTTTATTATTCTTGAAATGTCTTCCTTGCGGAGTTGCCAATGTCAGAGTTTTTGATTATAAAATTGGTAATGAAGTCAAATCGACGCTCGTTTACAAATTACAATAAATATAAGAGGAGATAGACAATCATAGACGAAGGCACTTCCTTCGTCTATGATTGTCTATCTCGTACCGCCATAGGATACATTAATTTTAGATTTACTCCTTTAAGTGACAGCGATTTCACTAGCGGCCTAAAAGTTTAAGTAACAAAAATTAAAACTTTGACGCATAATGTTACTTTCTCTAGTTTTTGATCTCACGGAGATTAAACCAGTTCTTATATTATTCTCTCTAATTTTATATTTGATTTTGTATTATCATTTATTTGTAACACAAGAATAAAAAGTTTGCGTGTAATCTTTACGCGCGGTTGATGTAAAACTAAAAACTTAAAAGAAAATATTTTCACCGCTATTATCGTCCCCACCGAATTATTTTAAAACAGTTGCTACTGGTACGTAATTATGTATATAAATAAACATTTTCGTAATATAACGACTTTACAATTTACCACAGATAGGTAGCTATTTAATAGAATTAGTAGGTGAGAAGAGAGATCTATTAAATACCATCGAAAACAGAAGAGGAAAGATGTTAGGACAATTGATACGGCACGACCACTTTATGAGCGGAATAATTGAAGGGAAGGTATAAAGTAGAAGGAAGCAAGGCAGGCCGAGAAGAAGTTTTATGAACCAGGTAAAGGAAAAACTGATGGTCGTGTCGTAACAGGAGGTCAAGAGAAGGGCGAAGTGCAGAAATGAATGGAAAAAGCTCCACCGACAAGAGCGAAGCTCTTAAATTTAAGAAAAAGGTAGCTATTTATTTCATAATGCTTAATATTAAATTTTTATTAGCGGCCGAATCATTTCCCACTTTCGAGAAAACTGCATCTCTCCTGGCAAATTGTGTGAATCGGTTTGATGCTGCATTTTTAAACAGAGCTTGTATGAAGACTATCGTTCTATAGTGTAATTATTCTAAGATTGGCGTATACGGTATAAGTCAAGAAGTTTTATGACGAATACGCACGATCAGTGCAAGTTAGGTACTACATATTTCTGAACACTGAGCGTTACTTCTGAAAAATATCTGAGTAATCCTCTAATCACGCCAAAAAAAAGATTTTACTTAAAAGAAAATGGATGCTCTTAAGTCTAGATAAGTACGTGTACCCAAGTAGTGTATAATATTTACAATAAGTAAGTATTTAAACAAAATTGCAAGTTTAAAAAAATTATATTGTATAATATTTACGGGCACTTATATTATTAAAAATTATTTCTTAAACTAATTCAATTTTCGAATTTCGATTCCTCGCACTATTTATAGTGCTACCATAGACCTGTGTATTTTATATTATTATTCTTCTTTTAGTACAGACAAAAAAATATTAGCATTGATAACTGGTATGACGGACGCAAAATATGACAACCTCATGCGGAAAGGGCAAAAAACGAGACGCGACCGTTTAGGGCTGTGTTGCCTTATTGGCACGAGCGTGAATCGATACTCCAGTATCGATTTCATAACACGGAGATGAAATGTATGAATAAAACAATCGATTTAGAATCAATATTCATATGAGTAATTGCTGTTTTTCTTAGGTATTTATTCAATTATTATATGTTTTATTATGACACTTGTTAATTGTTTTGTAAATTTATAGACATTTTTTCCCATTCCCGGACGCTTCTTTTAGTTTACAGACCCTCAAAAATCGTGGCATTCTCTAAGGTTTCATAATAAATGTTTGCAACATGCATCAAAAATATTATGCATACATGTAGTAAATCGACTTTAAATTATTAGAAATTGGAACACTATTACCCGCGTTTGTATGCTATCCTTTCTCATATAATATACGCATAAGTTATTATTAGTATTTAATGTAAGTTAAACCTTGTTGCGCCTAATCTACCGATTAAAATTCGACAAAATGACACTAGAAATACTATATGGATTTCACGTCTAAGAATAAAATGGTAAAAATCAACGCAGTGCAACCGTAACTAGGGGATTGCACAAAGGAACGCTTCTTAAACAGTTCTAAGTTGAGCTTAAAAGGCATTTAAAAATAAGTTGACGAATACCGAGTGAGGAACTCTCGATGATGCTCGGTCGATTATAATTAGCTCCCGACAGGCCGACCCCGTGAGGTACACTTACACACGAAAATGATTAACTAATATTATCACTACCAACGTGGTTTGCGCCAGTTATACCTTATAGGAAAAGTTTGTCTCACAACAATTAAGCATACAAATATAATATTACTTTTCTTAATAATTCTGGCTATCAAATGTAATATATTTTTTTAATCTAACTGGTAATTGTGAAATATGTACGTCCAAAGAACCTTCTTAGTTTTAAATTGTAATTTTGATGTTTTTATTGATATCTCATAGGAATATAATATAATCCATAGGAATATATCTATGCTTGATTTATATTGGACTACTAGGTACTCTTAATAATATGTTAGTTGAAATCAGCAGTGCTATTCTCTAAGAGTCATTTTCTAGGCTGTACGCCGCGACGAGCTCCTCGCGCCCACAGCGTTGACGGCGCTATGGTGTTTGATATGGTTTGACAAGCTTAGTGAATACCAATTTGAATTCTCAGCGCTGTCATAGCGTTGCGACAACGCTGCGTTTCTTACAGAATAGCACTGCAGAGCGACAAACCTTTACACCTTAACACATTACAAACAAAATAGCAAATTAGCGATTACAAACAAAATAATGGAAATGATATATAATAACGAATATATAAAGACAGTATTGTAAAAAAGGACTAAAGAGGCAAACGTTTGAATTAAATATTTTTATAGCCAATTAAAACCTTTTACGAATACTTTACTCGACTAAGTTTGTGCAGATATTACAAATGCACAAAGCCGTCCGGTGAATACCCATTCACAATATCAGCCTCAATTGTTTGAAACATGGACGTCTTCGAAACATAGGCCTCGTTCGCACGAGTGTTTTTATTACCGAGCGTTAAAAAGCGTTTGAATGAGCCAAAATATGTTGGGATAATGTGTAATGTGTCTCATTCAAACGTATCGTGTATCTGTTCACAAGATAGCGATTTAAAAACGAAACGCTTTTTTATCGAGCGCTGTTGGATTTTCGGCGTTAATAACGTTAAATCGAATTAAGCATGCCAAACTCGCAATTCGAGCCAACGTCGGGTTTCACCACAACGCTTTTTAAGCGCTCGTGTCAACAGCGGCTTAAATGTGCGCATTACAGATTAACGTATAAATAAAAGGTATTTGAAAAATTTTAATAATTAAAAATTTTAACATATTTATATTACGCCTACAAACTTTTTTTTAACACATATTTATAACGAAACATATGGTCTATACAAGACATTATAATATGTTAAGATAGTAACTTAAATTCCATAACGGACTAGAAATTCTTGATCTGCATTGGCAACGCCGAAACAAAACATAGAAGGGAAAATAGAAAAAAATTAAATAAGAAATTTGTTGTTTACTAGTATTTTAAAAATATATCCTACTGCATACTAATATTATAATAATAATTATAAAGGTTGTAATATGTGTAAATATTTGTTATTCTTTCGCATAAAAACTACTGAATTGCTGAAAGGAATGTTTTATAAATTACAAATTTAGAATAAATAATAATACAATAAAGTCACAAGCAACACCTCGTTTGTTTATAGATATTTATGGTAATATATGGTTATATATTACAATAAATTTCGTTGATACCGGTTCAAATAATAACAACCAATACAAATTTGTAGCTAATGTTATAAAGTATTTTCAGAAATGTTTAAATTATTTGCACACAAAACCTATATTTATTGTTATAAATAATAACTTAGGTACTTTTAAGTAAAATTAAATTAACATAGCTACATAGATCTACCTGATAGTTGGTGTGAACTATTTTTATTTTTTGCTTAAAATTACTTTATTTTTGTAATGTTGGATTTCAACCTCTATGCGACCTCTAGTAAAAAGAGTTATATAAATTGCCAAAATTGAAGTCAATAACTTATAAAACATTTATAATACCACGTAAGAGGAAATAAAAAATTGATAATCTCAATTTAAAACACGTTTATAGAGTGCGTGTTTTGTAGAATGTGGTACAGCACTTGTGTGTCTGGTTGTACCGGCACGTGCGTAAACCGAGGCAGATGTGCTCTTACCTTTACCAGAACACCTTTGCATAATTCGCTTTTATTTACCTACTAGATATCATTTGAGAACTATTTCATATTTTAAAATACTTGACTAGAAATCTCCTTCTGATAAAACAGTCTTCAATTTCCTGGCAGAAAATATATAGAATAAATATAGTTTATAATTACCTATAGGGGTCACAGTTTATAAATAGTACATACTTATAAATAACTAAAATTTATTTTTGTTACTTGCTAGTTTCAGTGTAGCTGTAAGAAGCTTACTTATATTAAGGATTGGGTTAAGATGTCTGTTTGTAAATAATATTAAATAATAATATTTTTTTTATCTCTATACAATTATAGTACTCTTACTTTCATTTTTTATTAAAATATTCAATTGAGTTTATTAATATCTTATATAATGTGGATACGATAATACGACATTAATTCAACTTAACGGCTATACTGGTCCATACTAGTGTTTTGAATCTATCAAAAATGTCCTAACGTAGGTATATTTAAAAAAAAGTTTTTTTTTTCAAAGAAACTAAATAGCATAAATATAAAAAAAATGTATACAGACTCTTATGGTTGTTTTACATATGCAGTTTAATTTAATGTCGTATCGTCGTATCCAGTCTGTATTTTATAATACTACTAATATACAAAATGCCTACAAAAATAAGGGCTTAAAAAAGATTTCTTTAATAAAGTAGTAAATCACATACAACATAGCGATAAAATTATATATACAACCAAATTGAACAAGAAACAAGAGAAAACAAACACTTTAAAATAAAATATAAATCAAATCCAAAAATACAGGAGACCAGAAACCATTGAAACCGTTATAGTTTTAAGAACGGAACTGACAGCCTGAGTCAGCCGCGTGAAATAATAAGGAATCGATACTATATTTAGTATATTAGTACTATGAATAGACTCGCCCACGACCAGCCGTGTAAATCAACGCCCTACTAATGTATTGCCAGATTGGTGTCTGGACGGAAACACAACTTATGACTTTCACCCGCGAACATCATTTTATGCACTAATTAATATACAAAATAAGATAAATTATTTACTATGAAAAATCACTGATAAATAAAAGGAACTTAAATCTCAAAAATCTACTTTTATATGTAATGATTTACAAATTTTTAAGTGGTCCAATACAGTCATTCTTTTTAAGTTCCATTATTTTTTATAGTAATCTTTCTAAATTTCTCCGAGAATGCTCAATACAAGTGATATAAAGAGCCTTTTTAAAAATTTATACTTAAACATTCAACTGTTTTGTAATAGCATTGAATCTGAAACTTGGCATTTCCAACTTTAAAAAAAGAATCAAGCTTATTTTTAGCGATCATTCCATCAAAAATAGCGCCATTTTGAATAATTTAATATAAAGAACCATTTAAGGAACAAAAAGTATATCTACGGTACGGAGCCGGTAAAGGGCAGAAGCGATGTGTCGACACACGCCGCCACACTGCAATGCGGCACTGTTACTCCAATGTACATACATATTTCGAGCCACTCTCTCGCTAATACTGTGTATTTATAAGTTCAACGCACACTGGAAATATTCGTTCATAACCGAGTGGACAGTATTATGTTTATAATTTAATTCGAATCGATTTTAAAATTTTAATTTATTTACGAAATAATAAAACTATTATTATAATTTACAAGTGGCAACTACTCCAACTCGAAGGACGACAATTTCCGTGCAGTCCTAGGCAACGAGAGGTAGATCAGCCGTCTTGACGTTCATTGATAGTAGCTTATATCTAGCAGCTAATGTAACTGAAAATGACGATTAAGTACATTACGCTACATTATGTAATCAACTTACGGCGCAAATGTTTATTTATTATTCATGTTATACTCGCCAAGGTGGAAATCAAAATGGAAGTTATTACACACAAGTGGATTCTTGGTATGGAGTTTTATTTGATACAAACGTCTATCACCATAGTGATATCTGTTGGCAATGGTTATATCGAAACTGACAATTGGTCCTTCGAGCCCGATTAATGCTCTTCAAACGACGTATCGTTGGATTCCATACATTTTCTTCCAAATAAATAACTTTGTCTTCAAAAGATTACTGTCCTGAAATATGAAATAAGATTGTTTTGCAATACTCGTACGAATAAACTAAATGTTTTCTATTTGTTTCAGGCACTTCCTTCCGAAATCGGATTTTCTAAGTCTTACAAGAAAAATATTTTGTAATAATAGCAAAATATTATTCCGATAAAATGCTTTTGTAAATCAAAACACGGAAAGAAATATTTGAATTTACGACCTCTCCAGTGACCTTCGCGCCACTGATAACTTTGTTGGTAAACAATGCTCGTATCATTTGATAAATTTTAAATAGTTATATAGAGTTAGTACACTTAATGTTAACGCGTAATTCACAATAATAAAACAAAAAAAGATGCTGTAAAGTATTCAAAACACCAGGCCTGTAAAAAACCAATAATCATAGAAGTTGTTACATTAAAATAGGTGTATTATTTTCTTTGACGACTGTACATTGATAATTTTGTTGTAAACTATTAGCGGAATCGTGGAGCAGTTTGTTCTCGACGCGGTTTAGTAGAAGCGGCCGCGACCGATCGTTGAGGTGTAGGACGGATGCGTGCGATTATAATTAGGATTGTATTTCTGATTCCGACGAAGCTCAGTATGGCGAGCACCGCTGAATTCCATCTGAGTCATTGTGCCCGTTCTGTAGCCTTTATTTTCGTAAAACACTTAACCGCACTCATCATTGTTTCACATTACCTTTACATTGCTGTAATTGCATTGTATTTAAAAAGATACGTTGAGAATTTCAAAGTATTCTGATATAATTACAAAACATATCAAACACTATTTTCGTGAGCCTAATACGTTTATAATCAAAACACGTGTAATACGACTTGGAAATATTTAAAATAACCTCTGAGCGTGTTCATTAACATCTCAATTATGCTTCCACACTTATTGTAACAAATCCGACGATGTGTACATAATTACTTCCAAGGCTAACAATTGCGATATCAGATATCAAATGAGTCACTGAGATAGCCGGCAGATAATTTGAGGGGACATAAAACATCATTCAGTAAATTCAAACTCAAATCTCGGGTACTACAATACTTAAATTAAGTGTTCAATTATAAAATTAATTGTTAATTTGACACAAAATAATATTCTTTATCTGAAACATCAACCGGAAAATCAGGCTCCAAGCCGCCCTTCGGTCTAGCGAGATTTTCATAAAATGATTCGCGAACAGGTTGTGGACAGCGTATAAAATTGTCGAAAAAAAGTAAAAGCAGCATGACAAAAAATGCAGTTCAAGCCTACTCACACAAGCAGAACGATTGCGAAAAAATACAAATAATTTGCAGTAATGTAGTGTGATGGAAACGAGCCGGTTGCCACGCGATTGGCGACATATTTTCCGAGCGAAGCGCAGAACAGGTTTTGCAGAAGGGCCGTGCATGTAACTCGCCTCGCCGACATGTTCGCTTGCCACATTGCGTTATGAGCCACTTAAACGGCTCTAATATCATTTAACTATACTCAAAATTATAATGAGCCATAATCAAGTGGTTAAGAGCCCCGCTTACAATTGAAAGGTGTGGCGGTGATCCTTATAACCTACCACGTATAGAGGATTTTTATTTTGACCAATATTGCAGACTCAGGGAATATTACAATACCGACATTATTACAGGACACACAATATAACATTACTATTAATACAATACAGACAGTATTACAATAAAAGACGACAACAATATTAGACATAACTGATACAAAATGGGCGATTAGTCACTTCCACAGAGGTCAATCAAGGTAACATGTATATTTCATAGACATGAGAAAGACTCAGGTCACGGGTGCGTCCTGTTTTTGAGCAGGTCGAATGTTAGCAGGATATTTTATCAAGTTAGTCGTAATTTGCAGAGTAGCTAGCATTCGTTTTTTTTTTTTTTTGTTAAAAAAAACAAATTAAACGTTTATAACACAAAATTAAGGAAGTGTAGAAGCATAATATTACGTTACAGTATCACTTGTTTGTCAGTATCGTATTGTTTATTTTTTTACAAGGAACACGATTCTTCGTAGTGCTTAGAGGAAATCGCGTATGTTTGCTTTTCCAATGTCAACTAAGAATTATACGTAATTGCGTGTATTATTTAAAAACACCGATACAGGGACTAGAAGAAGGTCGCCGCGTACTGTTGACAACTTATGAGAATACGACAAAAGTGTAGGTAAATTATAGCAAATCAAGATTCACTTTTTCAACCCTACACGTGGGAGACTGCATTTCAGCTAAGCGGGAAGAGAAGTACAGTTTATCTTTAATAATAATGACATTGGTACGATCAGTGCGACTTATATATTTTAGTTTTCGCGTTCTTAATCTTATCAGTAAATATCACATAATTTTATCATACTCATATTACAAGTATTTGATGTTCCTTGTTATTACTATCATTATCAACTGTCCGTTATTGTCAATTGTCTCTTAGACAAAAAATTTAGTGTTAGTTTTTCTTTTTAAATTACAAACTATCAACGTAAGTGCGTAAAGGATTAAAGGGCTATAAGCTAAATCAACAGAGACCGGTAAAACGAAAATATTTACTTCCATATTTAAACAAGTAAAGTTTAATAAAAAGTTCTTTTGATTGCTCAAAATATTCATATCAATTTTTTTAATTAATACGAACACAAAGGAATTTTGAAACGACAACTTATGTATCCTTTCTGGCTCATTAAAATGTTCAAGTAATACGACTAAGCAATGGTACCCGTATGTAGATGTGTGACCCAGTGATACGTTTAATACCTACATGCGCGTGACACCTGTCGCCTTGCAATGTAGTATGGGTTCACCTGCAAGGATCTTAAAATAAACCACGGTTTGTCTTTTTGTGCATCCAATCATGAGCTTTTAAGAAACTCGCTTTAAAAGCGACTGCATTGTTTTGCTTTTTTACACGGTCTCATTTATATTATTATTGTCTAGTACCGCAGATTGGAGTTCAAAAAATGTTCAAATGTGCGCCAAATTTCAAATATTGAACAGTAAGATTAGCGGAAACAGAACAGTTTACCGGAAATCTATCCGCAATGGAACACCCGGCAAAGCACAGTCGAATCCTTTTAGTGAGTATCGATGCTCATAAACATCAACAAAACCAGAGGTTATGTAGATGCGTTGCCTACCTTTTTCCTATCCCTCAATGGGCCAACTGAAACTCACAAACCGCACGAAACTCGACAGCATAACTGTCACTTTACGCCGGTATTATGTGAGCGAGAGGTACCAACCCGGTCGTGCAGGCCGAAAGTGGCTGCAACGCAACCTTTTTTTTTTTTTTCTTTTACGCCGGGAAATGCACTGACGCATACCGCTGGGGAGTGGGTCTCCCCAGGCGGGTATGTAGGACTCGCTGCGCCCAAAAGCTGGTAAATGGACGCAGACTACCCACTAAAACCCGGCGAATGCCACCAATGCCGCCTTTGGTAAAGTGCCCCGGATCTACAAGCAACAGGGCACCTCGACGGCTAGCTAGTCCCTCGGGGGACGGACGCCACCTCCACAGAGGGGTTGCACCGCACCACAGAACAACCCCTCCCACCGTCGGGACAGTACAATGAGGCGAGGTTCCCATCCTCGCCCCTTGCCCCCTGCTCTTTTGCCCCCTCTTCTTATAAGAGGGGTACAAAGAGCCCCCTTGGCTCAATTAGCTTCGCCCAAGGTGTTGGGCTCACCCTAGGCTACTGAGCCCCACCGCCACGACAAGGCTTGAACCATGGTGGGGGCTGCAACGCAACCTGGCTCTACCTTTTTACTTTAAATTCCGTAAAAAAATGGTAAATCATTAAAATCGTAAGATTTTTAATGTTATTTCAATAGGTATTTGGGTCCGGTACGGCATGTTGCTGACTTCTATGTCTTGCGTCAATTCTTCTGCTTGTGCTCTCTTTTTTTTTCATATTATCATCTTTCACACACTAATTATTCTAATTACATATTTTCTATTGAGATGTCAGCGGCATATCCCATATAATGTAAACCAGACTAAAAGCGCCATATTTACATGACTTTAACATGTTTGAGCAAATCTTTGCATCCACTTACCATCGTAATAAAAGTGATAATTTTATAACAAATAACTTTTGTTTACCCTAACGAAAATAATATACACTCTAATGAAGCCATCAGTAGAAACAAATATTGTGTTCTTAAATTATGTAATGAAAAAAAAAGGGAAATATTTCGTAGAACCAAAGATTGCTAGCAGGTAAACAATTATGACAATTGTTCGATATTTTTTTTTTTGGTTCGAACTTTCTAATTATTATTGTATTTTAGTTAGCGTGTACAAACAAGAAATAACATATAATTATTGGTTTGGTCATGGTAAACATATTTTGCTTTTAGAAGAATTTTTTTAACTTCAAGAGCTTATTCTGATAAAGTGTGCGCTTCTTGTTAAGCTGTTTTCAGTTTTGTATTATAATTACAAGAGATGTTGACTAGTTATGTGAGGAACTACAAAACTTCTACTATTTAGGCTGACAGTCATTTCCAAATCTTTTTTTTTTCCTTCATCTTTTGTTTAGAGTAAATACAGCACTGATGACAATATTTGTGTTACTATTTTCTTTACCTATTTTTGTGTGTGTGAACATTGTAGGCTTTGTAGATTCCAGATGCTTTTGAGGTACTTATCTTGTTTTACATTTTTTGTACTGTAAGCAACGAACTATTGCTTACACTGTCTTCATTTACTAATGCTGTATGTACTATGTAACAAAATAATTTTATTATTATGTTACATAGTACATATACATTATACATATAATATTTAATTCGACGTTTTAAAAGAGCCCATCTGGGCCTGTGTAAAATAAAAATATGTATTGTAATTTTGAGTTTGTAGAAACCCCAAAATCGGTACTTAGAAGTTAATGGCAGCACAACATACGGCTAATACATGGCTTTTCTAAAATTTTCTAAACTCAATTTAAAAAGTGTTATTTAAAATCAAAGCTTTAAACCTCAAATCTTACTAGGTTGGTAATCAAATTGAAATACACAGTGAGTGTAAAATTAAATTGTTTACATTCGTATTCGTGGTTTCTGGATCTGGGCTACTACTGGGCAGTATGTAAACATTTTGTCTTGTAGCTAAGGTGAGAGTGGCTGAAGATTTTGTCTCGGCCTTGTATGTACGTAAATGTAGTCTGTCTTTGTATCCTCAGTAAGGTATCTTTTTGGATATAAAATCATAGCATCGTACTAACAACATTATATTTTGCATCTGGCATATTCTCCATCAATTCAATGCTGCTATGCTTGTGACGTTACGACAACCACGTCAAATCAATATTGCCGCCTATCTTTTACGCAAGTGAGATTGTGGTTTAGAAGTGATGATTTGTGCCCTTTGTTATAAATCAAGAGTATGGTGGCTGATGATTTCAAACACACCATAGAAATCTTTGAAGCCAAGTTTCTTTATCGTAGAATAGGCATTATTCCATGAAATTGGAAAAATGCCTGGTGAACAGTGCGCCATTTTTGTGGCAGGCCTAGACCTGACCACCACAGTGACCTAACAAGGTGGCGAACAAAATACCAAAGGTTAAATTTCTTTGGATTAAAGACTAAGGCTCCGTGTTAATACATGCCTACTATAAAATATAATATAATGGTTTTTCCAGGCTATCCTCTTCTTTACCGATGCATATATTATATAAATTCATTTGGCATATTTTCGTTACAAAAGTGTTCACCGAATACGTTTAAAGTTAGATACACGTACGATCTAATTCTGGTGTGATATGATTAATTTTCATATCTCATTTACACTCTAAAATGTATGTATGTATGGGGCCTGTAGACTTATCTTGCCAGTTTATATCTCGTTACTAGATTTAGTACCTAAATTTAAAAAATAAAGTAACAAGCCATATACATGACTCTGCTGGACTCGGGTCTCTTCCTAAACCAGGCGAGGCGTATCGGGCCATAGTTCACCGGAGCGCTGGCCCAATGCGGGTAGGTGAACTTTACACACCTTCAAAGACTTTTCATCTCATCAGGCATACAAGTTCCTTCACGATGTTTTCCTTCAGCGATGAGCGAGCTTAGTCTAGTGTTTTGGGGTCTCTCGGGTGCACTTAGAAATTTAGAAAAACCCATTTCAAGGAATTACAGGAGAAGGGCACCAGGTCCAGGTTAGGATCGAACCCGGACCCTCTCGCTCAATAAAATGGTACAGAACATTCATAGCCGACCTAGAGTTTTTTTTTTTTTTTTTTTTTATCATATTAGAGTACGTTCTAGTTCTTCTAGCTTTATTTTCATTTCACGTAGGGTACTATTTTAAGTACTTACTTTTTTTGTACTTTTCTTTTTTTTGTTTTTGTACTCATAAAAATAAGTTATTTTAAAATTATCGTTGATTAAGTATATTGACACTTCCTCTAACCAAATGTTAGTCCGCCATTAACCAGGTGGGAAGACGATCTCCCGACAGTCGCCGGCCCGGGTTGACTATTGGATCTGAGTGGCAGGGGGTTGATCGTCTTTGCGTTAATTGAGGGAGGCTTATGTCCAGAAGTGGACGGATAAACGGTGATCATCAACAAGTCAGATAATGATGATGATGACAAAGAATAAGTATACTAGTAGTCCGTCCATCAATTAAATCAAATCGTCGAATTAGTTGCTCTATCTTGTATATTTTAGAGATTTTGTTATGATATCATACCTACTTAATGAAGGGCATTACAGAACAGAACAAAAGCTGTTTCAAATGCAAAATACACTGGAAAAACAAAGCACCTAATCCCACTTTAGCAAAATCAAATTAAAGTAAGAAAAAGCAGATGTCCAAAGAAACAAGACGTTCCAGAAATAACCGATGTTCTATATAATATGTTAACGGGTGCATCACGGGCGGGCGACGCCATTGCAAAACCGCTGACTTGACGATTATAGCCCGATCGTAAAATAACGCCACTGATTTATAAGTATCAACCGAACTCTGTTTAGCTCGCCTTTAGATGATTATTGTACACTTTGTCGTTTGTACGTTTTACGAAACATATTACATATATTGTACAAATATTCCTAAATATTTTTTTTACACATCTACTGTACCTAATCTATTAATTTACTTTCTATTTATATATTATATCGCGAATTTGAATCAAGTGTTTTTTATGTCTAATATAAAATCAAAAAAAAATCTAATAATATCTTTAATATTATTCAAAAATTGTTTTCAGTTTTCTTTGGATTAAAAGATCCGCACTAGTAAAAACAAACATACTTTTCCATGCTAAAGATATTGATGTATAATACTCATAAACCTTTAACCTGCCATAGTTTATAACGAGGTAGACAATTAAAACTGTATCAGAATTCGTTGTGATACCAACCCATTATGTCCCACTGCTGGGCACTGGTCTCCTCTCCTCGAAGTCAGGCGAGGCATAGTTTACCGATGCGCTGGATTAGTGCGGGTTGGTGAACTTCACACACCTTCAAAGACTATCAATCTCAACAGATGTGCAGGTTGGCTCACGAAGTTTTTCTTCACCGTTGAGCGAACGATGATCTGTGTTTAGAGTGCACATAGAAATTTAGAAAAACCCATTTCATGCACCACATTTTTCCCCATAGTACCCCCATACTGGACACAGGACCACCGTTGCGTTCGTTGAGTAGTTTAGAAAATATCGATGCACAATTAGCAGAACAATACAAAAACAACTATAATTTATTTTATACTATGTAAAGATAAGAGAAGATATACACAGAGATTAGGACGTTTGATTGTCTATGCACCTTAGTATATATTATTTTATTTTATTGTGAAATTTTCAAGGAAATTATAACTCACTGTCATCATACACTTTTACATTGGTAGTATATATTTTTTTATTTTTAAAATGACTCAATTCCTGATAATATTTGTTCCGCACGTAAGCGCTTCTTACAACACGCTTGTAAATTTCACCAAACACGCAAACCAGCAGACTTCTGCATTTGTATAGTGTCAAACTTCCACCGGGTTCAAAGCAACATTTTTCTACAACAAGCAAAGTGAGAATAAATTGGTTGCGATGTCCATAAAAACTTAGATTTTCGGAAAGATCGTACGAACTATGTCAGAAGATATGTGGTCGATATTATTGATCTACTGTTCAACTGTATCTACAAGGAAAATGATATCTGGATCAAATCCTGGCTCATTAATAGAATTGTGAAGTGGAAAAATACTTTAATACTTTTCCAGGTTAATTTTAAGAGTGGAATATACCATTGCCTTGACGTTGGTGAAACAAGTTCGAGATAAAAGAATTTAATGTCCATGTTTTGCTCGACTCTTCTAGAAGTTTGTGTTATAATTAAGGTATAAATGTAATTTAAAGGTAAAAATGAGCCTATCTTCTAAAACCTAAGTGCTTTATTGCGAACCAGCATTCGCTAAGTATTGTTTTTGAAGCAGCGTTCTTGGAGTTAGGATTTTAAGTAACAGCAGGTGATAATGTTGATGATATTGACGCAGTATCTAATTGGTACAATAGGTATCCGTAGCGCGATCCATATACAACACACGACTCTGTTTGTAAAGGAGCGTGGTACGTGCTTTTATGTGCATAGCTCACTATCTGATAAAATTAAACGTCACACCATTATCTACTGTGATAAGATTTCCAACAGGAAGATGTTGCGAACACGTTCTAATCGCGAGCTCTGGTGTAAACTAAATACTAAGAACTTAGCGAACACTCAATAATAAATATTTCAAGTGGGAGAATACCGGATAATGATGATGACGGTGTTGGCAGTGATGGAGATGATGAGGATGATACTGTGAGGATTCTCGTAAATTCTGTGGAAGATAAGCTGCGATAGAAAACAGTGAAAAGATGTTTTGAAATTCCAGAAGCTGCCGATTTCTATATTGATAATAATGATACTTTGTAAGACACAATAAGATTATATTTCCAGTGTTTAATTATTTATAAACTATTCAATTTTTACGGTGTGAGAACCTAATTATTTATTTTTCTTGACTAAATTGAAATTTTAAAACTCGTAAGATAAAATTTGTACATGTAGAGAAAAATCTAAGTACGCTATCCCGCTCGCGCTTGTCAGGTTTTTATTTAAAGTATAAGGTTGTGATTTTTGTGAATGAACTCGAGTGGTGGGAGTATCGGAACGCGGACGAAACGGTGCGCGTACGCAACCGCTTTCCCGACTTTCCAGTCCACACTGCAGGCCGCCGAACGAAAAATATAGCATAACGATCGCCGCTCTAGTAGCTTGTTTGACGCACGACTAAACAAATCCAGTTCCATCGTGCACTTAAAAATAATATTATTGAAAATTATCTACACCAAAAGTACACACTTATCATACATTATTTGATATTACACCTATTTAAGTCAAAACATAAACAATTCTAGAATTAAGGTGACTTGTTTCAAATGCAATAATTACAAAACAAAATCAACTCGACCGAAGGTTAAATGTTGAGTTGAGACTGTTGAGAGGCATCGCGTGCCTTTTGTTCTCATAAAATTTTAACTGATAATGCGATAATGTAAATGTTTTGAAGACGTGGAACCGTCAGCAACAACATAAATAAATCAACAAGTTGCTCAAAGACGTGCGCGAAATATATGCACTGTGACGCCGAAGCAAGGACATTGCAGGACGAGTCACTTGTCCTCTAACGTTGTTCGCAGGTAGCGACCAAGACCATTGTTTATTGTTGGTAATTATTATGCCGATGCAGTCAGACGCTTCAGATTGCCTCTAAAGTCTGGCTCTCGACATTTGATCACTAACAAAAAATTTGGACACAATATCCAGGTAGACATTAAACATGTGTATAAATTATACTAAAGGTGTTGTTTGTTTCATAATTGCGCACATTATACATTTATACGGCAGGTAAATCGATGACCTAGTGTAATCATTGTACATAATTAATAAATGGAGCATCAAACAACGAAATACCGCGACCGCAACACTCGCAGTATCGCGCTCGATTGAGGACCGTTACGTGAAATGAAACGTCGAGTACGCAAGGTGGGGTAGGGAGCCGAATTGATGACGATGGCACCCGAACTAAACCGAGTACCGAGTGCCGAGACGTCGACGAGCAGTGGGGGACGCGGGGGTGCGCCACTTTATCGCGGCGAGCTGGCAACACCGCGCGGGGTGGGAGCGCCCCGCAACGCAACCTCTCACTCACCGTCGCCGGCTCGCTAGCCAGTGTTACCTTTGACGGTCGAACGCTTGGTCGTTCCACGTTAGTGATGTCGTTGTCGACGTTCGTGAACCACGTCTATGATGTTTCGGTGAATTCAAAATCGGACTTGTGAGTGCACGATAATAATTTATTTATTATCGAAAACTTGAAATAAGTGACTGAAAAAAAATCGCATGCATTGGATTATTGGATGTTCTGTTGAACTGTGAAGTGATATTTTGGATATTATTTAAGGTTTATGAAACTAAGTGCAGTGAAACCATAAAAAGGATTGCAACTGACGAAATTGGATTTTATTTGTGAAAACATTTGGTGGACTGACCAGTGAAAATTATATAAATGGACATTAGGTGCAAATGTTGAACAGAAAATTTGAAAAAGTTTAGCTTCTCAGGTGTGTTGAGGAACATATTAAAATAAATAAAAATTAGTGAAATAGTGTAGGGTAGTTAAAAGAAAACGAATTTGAGCAATATAACAAGGAGCTACGAACGCCGTAGAATTTGCTACGAAGAAATTTATTTTACAAACGTCTCGCGAAACGTTCATCGTCGTTTTTTCACATAAAAAAAATGGAATATTAAACACGAATTTTAATGAGACGTATAAATTATGTAACGCAAAAAAAATATAGTTTCGATGTTCGTCAACAAAAATAAATACAAGTCACAGAAAAAAAAAGTCTAATTGTGACGTTGCAAAATAATGGTAGGAGGAGCCACGATGAACGATTCGTAACGTTGACGATACGGTGATCACCTTGATCGAAACGGCCATCAAACGATAACAGAAACTTGTGCGTTTGCTCCAGTGATTCGCCACGAAACGGATTGAACGTTACGCGAAGTTGGAATGAATGTACGAAGGATTTAGAGGAACGTCGTGTTTCAGGGGGTGCGTGGAAACAACAGGACGGCGACCTCTGGTAATACGGCTGGGTACGCGGGAGCAAACTTCAACTACGTGGGGGCACAAGCTCCCGATCCTGGTAAACGGCACCATCTACAAGAGACCATAGGCTACAGAGTCAACGCGCCAAGGTAAGCCAAAAATATTTTACATACACATAGAAATAAATTTTAAACCCATAAGCAGTAAAACAAACTATAATTTTCCATTCTTCCGCTGATGAAAATACCATATTTAATTGTCTTAACATCTTTATCTTATCCGAAACGAGTTTGTTTATATTTAAACAGAACTACGAAACGTGACTCGCGTACCTGTACTTGGCTTATCGCTGTTAACAAGCAATAAAATCGAAAATATCTACGTAAAAAACATTCAGCATTCGCGAATCTTGGATAAAATAACGATATTTGTATAAACTGTAAAAATGCTTTCATTAAATTATTTAACGTTAATAAATTTGAAAGGGCTCGACGGACGAGCATCGGTAAATATGCGCGGAGTGCGCATCGCTGCAATTATAATGAAAGAAATGAAATGTGCTCTTCCATTCACACGCACAAACGCTTTCGGCACCCAATACGCACACATACACAAGTGGGCGCACACTAGCGCGCGGCACGCACACACTCGCACGCACACACACACGCGAGCGCAATGGGAATGCAAGCGGTGACTGCACTTTAGCTCACACAATAAACACAAACAAACAAAACATTAACACACTGAACACATCGCTCATTAAAAATATTTTCACCGCCTTATCGTTCATTTTTAAATTTCATTAACTTTTTATTTCATGGCAATTAATTCTAAAACTGTTTGGACAGTATCAGATATTTACATATTATGCTTAATGCTCACTAAATTTAAAAAAAAGCTAGGCAGGTGTTAAGTTGGGCGCGCAACTGCTTTGTTTTGTTCACCTTTACGAAATTATCCATATTTATGGTATTACATAAAAATATAATTTTAATTATAACTATAATATTTAGATTTTGTTCACTTATAGGATTTCAATATAACATTATTTTCGTAAAAATAATTATATAATAAAAGTTTTCATTGTACGGTAGGCGTGGGAAAATCCATTGAATTCGAACGCATCGGAGAGAGACAGTTAACGCTTGATACTTTCTCATCGCGTTACGTGCCCAAGAAAATAAAACATTCCAACAATTTCTTGCAATTAGACATAAATGGATAGTATAATTTCGTTATAATAAAACAAATTATCTGACGCGTCCTAATAAAACCCCATATTGACGCGCGGTCCTACTTACCCTAAGCAGCTCTCAAGTCGACCCTTTCCGCTCATTGTGTCGCATTCACCCCAGAGTTCGGCTCCATTTGTAGCCCCCGGAATTTGCTCCTTGAAGCATGATTCACTCTCCCAATTCAGACGTCAATTGATAAAAATGAAAAAGTATTACTGTATATACAACCCGGTAGTAATAGATAACCAAATATTTCATCGATGCAATCTTCTTTCGATACACTATGTGCAGGCGACTTAGCAACATCGAGGCCATTTTTATCGAAATATTTTAATTTAATGAAAAAGGATTTAACCGAATATGTGTATAATTGTTAACAAATGATTGCTGCACCGGATGTTCCTTCATATGATGTCATAATGTTAAATTTTATCAGTCCGATGATGTAATTAAAGGAATAATACAAATAAATGTAACACGATTACTAAATCATACTACTGATTTCACTGCTCAACTATGTATGAATGTTAAATTATTGACACGACTGTAAAAGAAACAAAACAGTGTGTGAGAATATATTTAGGGAGAGAATTTATTGTGCAGCGAACCTAAACGGCGTTGTCTGTGTTCAAATCGACTGAAGTCGTGTGTAAGCGTAAAGAATCGTTATTTTCCTCAAACTATCTACAACCCATTTTACATAAAACATCAAACGCAAAATGTGTACGATATCAATATAATTTTATTCTAAAGTTATCGTTATTGACCGCTTCGTCGATACATCATTATCGATTGAAAAATATCAAAACGTTAATGCTATTATATGCTTGCAATGTGCACACAAGCCACAATGTGAAGTGGCATTTAAACGGGGGTGACCAACTGTCGTCGAAACTCAAGGGCGGTACACGCCATGGCTTCACGCCACCTCGATAATAATCTACACAACACTACCAATTAATACCTTATTTAACACCGTTTTAATGAACAAACGTTTAATAAAATTAAGATTAAATCTGCACAATGAATGACAAATCTCTAAAATATATATAATTTAAGTTACATTTCAAATATCGTCAAAGAAAGCAGTCTTGAGCCAGGGATTCGCACGCCCAGTATTTAATAATAACACGGTAACAGCTACATTTCTTTAAAGAAATTAATTCAACACGTGATTATCTTCATTGCCAATTAGCTAAGAATTCACCACGTCTGCGCAACAATCTAAAATTAACGGCAACCTATGTATCAAAATACCTACGCGTTACTCGCACATCTCCTAGCTATGCCAAACACCTTCCAGTATCTACAAAAGCGCGAGTTAATAATAACATTATTTCATTCTTATCTTACGTTAATATGTATATGAATGTAAATAATTCTAAGAAATGTGTCAAAGGAACGACACCCGATCCCTCGCATTCAATATTCCAAATATTTTGAATCGAACGCAAGTAATTATTCGGATGTGGTACCACTTTAACAAAAAGCGCACCAGGATGCAGAACACATTTTTTTGTGTGGTACACACGGCCGTCCAAAGAAAAAAGGTTCAGGCAAAACTATAAAAAGAAGTGTAGGTCGGCCCAAGTTTACCTAAGAAAGGGTCCTTGTAAATCATCTGCGATGAATACGACGCGACGACTTGAGCGCTGTTGACTCGTGTATTTATTGCTTGTCGACACTACTTAGTATCTGTTAAGATATTTATTTACATTAGCATTTAAGTGGCAATTATACAATACTAAAAATTTGTAAATAATTTGTAGCGATGTTTTTAGTTAGTCGATTTGGTTTTTATCATACGCTGATTGCTTATCGCTCTCTTGAGTCTTAAATGATTTGAAATTGTAAAAATACATATACTCACAAGATCATAGAGATCAAATTATCCGTAATCTTTAAAAAATTTAATCTGAATAAAGTTCGTAAGTTTTAATACAAAAAAACATTTAATTATCTTTGTGTGTGTTTTTTTATCAAAGGGTCCAACATATTTACCGACATTTTGTTAACCATAACTTAAATGTGTACATGTGTGAGTTATAAAATGTTCATAACAATATTGTTCACTACAACTGATACGCAAGTAACAATGGGTAGCCCGTGCGAGTGTTTGTCGGGCATTTGTCGAATGGGAATTATTAGAAAGGGCTCCGGGAAGGCTCGGGAATTCGCCCCAAAAGCAGTTCACATGAATCGGTCTCCCACTCCGGCGCCATACAAAAAAACCAAACATCCCGAGAGAAACACAGGGGTAACAACGCGTCACTCACTATGCACGACCATATTGATTTTTTTCTCTCATTGTTCATAAATAATAAAATCTCGGCGAGCGTTAAAAAAGATCTTGCGTCGATAAAATTTGGGTTGAATATCGAGTCTGTGTTTATTAATAATCGACACGTTAACGCGTGGAATGTAAAATGTTCAACGTTGCAAGGCCACTTGCAATAGAATAGAAACTACTCATATCGAGTGAAATAAAATGTATTGAAATTACATACATATTTCATATTTTCAATACGAACCATGTACGTAACTAGCCGCTGAGGCTGTTGCGTTACATGCAATGATAAATTATTTCTCATTTAAGAATAAAATCGAAAGGTTACATTTCTACCGCAATGTGTGTACGGTAAGGTGTACGCGATTGGTCATTGCTTGATTTGCTTTATCAAGTGTGTCGCAAAATAGCGCCAAATTTGGTCACAGTTCGCACAAGTGTCGCTAACACAAGTCAGACAATTATTTATGCTATTTTGTGAAAGCAAGTTTTGATATTATAATGAATTCGTAAAATATTGGAATATACTTAACTATACATTATCGAGTTTGAATAACCCGATTATCGACTTAGGACGAAATTATAGAATATTCATCAGAGGTCACCTAAGTAGATCACTTAAAGATGTTGACAGACAAACCAATACATTAAATCGCTTAAGACGTACATTGCAAGGTACCCTCTTTAAAAAGATAATAAGGAGACAAAAAGGGCCTTTAACATTAATCCCTAAAATAGTCAATGGCAGATCAATAATCTTGAGTTCAGATTATCAAGAGACTGAGTCTAAATATTCATGTTGTAGCAAATGTAAGGTATCTTATCAGTGACGTTGTTACAGCGGCTATGGGTGCGCCGGCGGTACGGGCGCGATGAGCGGCGGCGGCGAGAACGCGCAGTTCGGCGCCACCGCCGCGATGGTCGCCGCGGCCACCACGGCCGCGATGCAGGACTCGCAGCCTTTCTCGCAGGTAAATACACAGAACAAGGGAGCTGAACCGCTTTAGAACACCACAAACATTAAGTCTAAAGATCCAGTCGACATTCAAAAGTGATCATTTAATAATACGTATATTTTCCGTATTCCAGATGCAGAACAATATGACTATGGGAAACCCTCAATATAATGCGATGAATGGCTACGGTCAGCAACGCAGCCATAATCCGTCAATGACGGGAATGGGAATGGGTGGTAACGGTGGCATGAATGGTATGACTGGCATGGGCCAGATGTCTAATGCTGCAATGAATGGCATGAATCCCATGGCACAAATGGCTAATATGGGCATGCACGCTAACATGATGTCTTCGCAAATGGGCGCTGCACAAATGGGTGGATCAGCGAAAATGGGCCCGGGCTACCAGAGAAGGCACACGCCATATCCCTCGGGTACAATGTTGATGGGGACGAGAAAAGCACAATACATGGGAGGACAGCCCGGCTTTGGACCAGGACAATATCCTACTGGATATGGGGGACGTCCAGGTTTCCAGGGACAATATCCGCCTCAGCAACCTTTAGGTCCCAGTGGCAATTTCGGAGCTGCAATAAGAGGAACGATGAGGCAGTCAACGCCGCCTTATTCAAACCAAGGTCAATATTTCAACGGTGGCGTCCCTAATCAGTTCTCGCAACACCAAGCCGGAAACGCTCAGTATAGTGGACAGTACAGTGGGCAGTTTGCACAAGAAGTCGCAATGAGAACTAATATGAGCTACCAGCACAGTCCGGTGCCAGGAAACCCAACACCACCTTTGACGCCCGCTAGTAGTATGCCACCATACATTAGTCCCAATGCTGACGTTAAGCCACATTTTAATGAACTCAAACCACCTATGAGCATGCAAAGTAAGTTCAACAACAAAAGCAAAATGTATTTTAAGTACAAAAAAACAAACAAATACTTATCGTTTCCTTTGTTTACAGATGACGAGCTCCGGTTAACATTCCCTGTAAGAGATGGTATTATATTGCCGCCATTTAGATTAGAACATAATTTAGCAGTTAGCAATCATGTATTTCAATTAAAACCTACAGTCCATTCGACATTAATTTGGAGGTAATTTCCTTAATTTTAAGGCTGTTAAACAATGTTTAATCGGAACTTAAATTTTACAATTCCATTAAACATTGTTAAATAGCCATTTATAGTCCATTTGAAAGTAAAACAAGAACAAGGATCTAAAACAATATTTCTCTCAACAGATCGGATCTTGAGTTGCAACTGAAATGCTTCCACCACGAGGATCGGCAAATGAACACAAATTGGCCAGCGAGCGTGCAAGTTTCGGTGAATGCGACGCCGTTGGTAATTGACCGGGGTGAAAATAAAACTTCACACAAACCATTGTACCTGAAAGAAGTGTGTCAACCTGGCAGAAACACAATACAAATAACGGTCTCCGCCTGCTGTTGTGTAAGTATAGAAAGAACAATTTTTTATTACTTACAGACAGTCAGATGACCAAATATCTTTTTTACAATATTAAAAACAATTTAAATTGAATTAATAGAGTAACCTAATTGAATTGGTTGGCCCGTCTTATAAATTGTTTACCATACTCTTGTATTTCTTTTGCAGTCTCACCTGTTTGTCTTGCAATTAGTACACCGGCCGAGCGTCAGGAGTGTATTGCAAGGGCTTCTTCGAAAGCGATTGCTTACAGCCGATCACTGTATCGCTAAAATTAAAATGAACTTCAACCAATCGCCGCCTAACGGAAACAACAATTCAAATAACCCTAACGATAGGGATAGCGTGGAACAAACCGCCCTTAAGGTTTCACTTAAGTGTCCAATTACGTTTAAGAAGATAACATTACCAGCGCGAGGACACGAATGTAAACACATACAGTGTTTTGACTTAGAATCGTACTTACAACTTAACTGTGAACGAGGATCGTGGCGATGTCCAGTTTGCAAGTAAGTTATCACTTAAACAATAACAACTTTATCTGTTCCTTACAATGTTTTTCCAGTTTAATTTAACTTCGTACACTATGCTTTGATTCAGCCACGAAAAAATAATTATTATTTAATAAACGCCTACAAGAGTATAATTTTTCTCATAATAATAATAATTTTAGCAAACCAGCGCAGTTGGAAGGTCTGGAAGTCGACCAATATATGTGGGGTATCTTAAACACCCTCAACAGTTCAGATGTAGAAGAAGTGACCATTGACAGTGGAGCAAATTGGAAAGCTACTAAGATGTCCCCAAATGCTGGCATTAAGGTAAGTAGCAGTACCGAAGTAGGAGAAAGCGAAAGTAGGAAAAACATAAAAATACTTTTCGTCATGAAAATTGTTTTAGAAGTGAGTTAATAATTCTCTAATTTTTTTGCAGCAAGAAGATGATAACAGTAACGATCACAGCGGTAAGAGAAGCAAAGCTGTTTCACCAGGATCTATGAATATGCCAACAATGAACAACTGGGACATGAATCAAGCTCTATCACCATATCTAACTCCAGACATGAATACAATTGCGAGCGGGTCCATGATATCGTCCTACAATCAAGGGCAGAACAGGAACTCGGGCTCAAACAGCCAAAACTATGACTTCGGCATGAATAATGGCCCGGGAAGTAATGAGTTCGCTGGAAATGGTCCTCTGTCACATTTGAATGAAAGTGTTAACTCCTTGGATCCGCTTAATGCAATGGAAAAGAGTCTCAATGAACAGGTAAGAACAATCCTCTAGGTATACTGACGTTTAGGTACATAAATGATTTTGGACATCCTTTCGTAAATGAAGAAAATTAACTTTTCTGTAAAGCTCGTGATTATTAAGATAAAAGTATTACAAAAACTCAATTAAAACGCGGGAAAATCGACTACTTCATTGTATTTCAAAATGTTTATAGATTTTTTCTTGTGTTAGATGCCGCACACGCCGCATACCCCGCACACCCCCGGCTCGGCGCACACGCCCGGTGGTGGAGGTGCGCACACGCCGGGCTCCTCCCACACGCCAGGACACACGCCGGGCCCGCCCTCTGTGGACCACCACCCCCTCACCGACGTGGACATCCCCGCTGATCTCAATTTTGACCCAGCTGCCGTCATTGACGGGGAGGGCACCGATAATCTTAATGTAAGTATATCGATCGCTGCGATAGAATCATGAATTCGTCATTTCGAAATCAAATTATTGAAATCTTATTAAGTTTTTAAATACAAAAAAGGATTATAAATTGCTTATTCTTTGTTTAAATTATTGACCTTACTGTTCTTTCTTGTAATAAACTTTTCTGATTGTTGTTTCTTATTACAGTTACTGCCGGAAACGAGCGTTGATCCGATGGAGTTACTCTCGTACCTGGATGCACCTGCTCTGGGCGAGTTGCTCGCGACTCCCCCGTCCTCGTCGTCGTCTGCAGGCTCGCACCCCCCTCGCGCGCCCTCTTCGGAGGATCTACTATCACTCTTCGAGTGAACTTGCGGGGGAAAAATTGAGGGCCTCAACTAACCCAACGAATAGCTTTTTTGAGCGATAAGATATCGTAGAGTTGACTTACACATAACTGCATTCGAAATTTTAAAGCAAATGTGTTTACGATCTTGTGTAGTCACTGCTCACGTCAATCGCTCATTTGAGCTCTAATCCAGCTCTACGAGGCATCGGAGCCCAATATTGTGATACTAGATTTTAGTTCCTTCTCTGTAAGTGATAACGTTGCGTACACGCACCAAATCTATAAGTAAGCCATACTCACAGAATCTCTATAAACTTATAGAGAACCATTTACTGGAGGGTCGCGATATACATCGTTATCACGAGTACCGTTGCAACAACAGTACTGGAGAACGTTTTATAGGTATAATATAATGTATAGTTAATGTACGAAGACGAGGTCGCGGTTTCGCGTCGTAGTTCCTTGCACCGCCGCATGGCGGCGCCCCAGAACTCCCTATATTCTAAATGGTAGGGTAAATTTTAACACAAATTTAAATTAAATAATGTCTTATTAAACTTCTATTCGAGTTAGTAATACCTTCAATTAGATTTCTTTGTGTCCATATTTTTGAATAGTTCACTTGGTGTAAATAAAATGAGTTTATTTTATTCGTTCTAGTTCGGTACCATAGAGTATGTCGCGTTACTGTATGATATAGACTAAGCGCGTGATTATTGCGAGAGGCATCATGAATTTTATAGTTCCTATAAGATGCGAGCGAACTATAGCGTTCAATTGCCGCTACTGTAAAGTATTCCTTGACATTTTCACATATTCTGCATTTTTAAATCATAAGATAATATTAGGACTTGTGAGTATAGCGTTACTCGCTTTTTGGGTGATATATTCTAAAGTGAGTTGTATGGAATCAGCAGATCGTAACATATGTTACATAACTATATTGTAAATGTGAGTGCAAAAAGAACTCTGTTAAATTATTTTGCGTTATGTGAATCGAAGAATGATAGAAATATATTTTAATTTCTATATAGAGTGTAAGGACCTGTATTATTTGTAAATATGAATTTAGATAAGTATATTATATTATCTAGTTATATTTAGAACATGGCAGATACTTATATGACGGCCAGTTTTAGTGTAGTATTACTAAATTAAAAATCTACACATGGTTTTACATGTACATAGAATTACAGACACAAGCAAGCTGACAGCGTTCAGAGCACAGGAGTTGTTTCTTTTTATTCCATATTTCTTTATGCATTTTCCATTAAATACTTATTTTTTCCAAGATAACATTTCTATACCAATATTTCTCCTTGCTCTGCGATGCTATAGAATACATGTTGCAAGACACTTGTAGAATTTCTTCAATCTTTGCTCATCTTGGACTAACTTATTACTTCAGTATCTTTAATAGTGATCTGTATAAAGCAATAAACAATATAGATACATATTCAATTATTTTATCTGTAGATGTTATAAAAGATATAGTTTAATGCATTGTTAAAGATCTAAATAGATACTAATATAATGGATGAGCAATGTATTGATACGATCTTATTTCACATATTTTCAAATGTTTTGTTTCGTTTTGATTTGTAAGTAACAATTGTGATGTCACAAATATTTATTATAATAACATTCAAATTTTGATGCAAAATTTTCAAAGGGGCGGATTCTAATTTAGGTACATACAGACCAAAACACAATTATTGTTAACAAAAAATAGCATAATTTCAAAAATTTGTGATCATCCAAAAACATTTCATAAATTTGGAATATATCACACAGTTGCCTGCATACTTAAAATTTTGCAACAAAAATAAATGATTAACATTTAGTAATTTTTTGAGAATATAACACCTAAATGGAATTAAGTTCCCATAAAGCTGTCACTATGCGATGTAATATTTCGTAAATCATTTTAGTATTGTAAAATTTACTCATACTTATAAATCAGTAATAACTTACTCATAAAATTTTAATAACTGATTATTTAACTTAGAATTGTATGTAAAACTGTCTTTTCACTAACTTTTGTAAAAAATTTGGTGATTTGAGCAATGTTACTTCAAGCTATGAATATGGACGCCTCTTTAGAGTTAGTCGACTATTAAAAACAATAAAATTAGTCTTATAAAAAGCAGTGGTCAATTATTCAATGGATGTATTGTTGGTGAATGTGTTAATTTATATCTGGGGGTCGGGCTAGGAGTCGTCAGACTAGTTGATCACAGCTTTTAAGGTTAAATTACATACTTTTAAGGGACCTTCAATTCCAATTAGCTAGTTCTACTTATTGTAGTGCATATTGCTGTTGGATGAATCATAATATTGATTTTTGAACGACCAAATACCTAGTACTTTTTTACATATTTACCAATTTTGGGTAAAAATATTAATTTGTTTATATAAAATGGAAAATATCATAAAAATGTAGAGCATATCACATTACTCAGAAATTCAAAATTCAAATTGCATGATTCATCCAAATGAGTAAATTATTACAATATATTATATTTTGTTGAATATTATTGTAATGAACTGCTATGGAGTAAAGTAGATTGTGCTCGTACAAATGTAAGTTACAGCATTTGGAAATAAGTGAAAAAAAAGAATTCTAAAATGCAATCCATGACTTGTGTCATGAGACGCAACTGTATCTACAATAGTATTTAAATCTTAATGTTTTACTATACACATTGGAACCCACTGAAATTACTTTTGAAATGTGTAAAACTGAAAACATAACATTTTTATGTTATTGAAAATAAAATGAATCCAAAATATTAACACTTGTCTTTTCTTAATTTCGACACCCAAATTATGCATAATGCAAACTGATATATCGGATATAATTATTTTTATATATGACCTACCTTTTAGATCTTTAGCTATATAGCAGCTTTAAAAAAATTTCTTTATTTACGAAACAGTCCCGGCATAAATATATAGCAGCCTTGAAAAACTTTTCTTTATTTACGAACAGTCCCGGCATAAATAATCACTTATCACAATTTTATATTAACATTTAACATATTGAAAAGTGAGTAATAAGTCGTTACCGTTCTTTTTATGGTTAAGGGTATTAATTATCTAACTAGTATTTAGTATTTATACCAAAGTCCAAAGGATATAAATACTTTAATATACTTATCCAAAACACTATTAAATAAATAGTAAATACGCACATACGCATGACAGCGACTGTCTTCCACCGGCCCGGCCTGACATACATTGACATTGACATTTGAGTTTTGACAAAACCTGGACAAATGTCAATTTTATTTCTTTCTGTTGGAACCAACTAAGGCCAGAGATCATACTGCCATGTTTGTCATAAATACATTCAGTCTGTGGAGATACGGTGGAAAACACCAAGTAGCGTGACTTTGTCCTTCACATCACCACCAATTAACTATCATTTCAAAATCTATGCACCCAGAACAGTCCAACACAACATTCACTAACTAATAACATTATAATATATCGATTAAATTTTTAAAATAACCACTAGAGAAAACCGGCTAAACAGTCCTATAGTCCTCGCCACTTTTAAAGTCCTGCGACTAATGCCTGAACTAAATTTGACAACATTGACATCTTGACATCTGTCTGAAGTAAGAAGTTGTGATATTTTAAATTGTTTTACGTGAAATATGGAGCATATAATATAAAGTAAGGTGAAAAAATTTAAGGCCGTATAATGATCGTTAAAGTGAAATAATTTTGTGAATTAGAAAGTAAAAATAAACAACAATTAACCTCGTTAAATAATATGTTTATAAATGTCACAGCCATGACAGGTAAATTTTGGAGATGCCAGAGTCACTCATTTTTGCCTAATTTATGGTTAAAATATTATCATTAACTCTATACCTACATTTATCTTATGATATTTTATATGAATATAAATACAAGGTAAAAGAATTAAAACCTTGTTCAGATGAATGATATTTTCAGGTGTTTCTGTAAAAAAGGTCGAATAACAAAGGAACTAACAATGGCAGCAATTACTTCTGAGAAAATCGTCACTCCTGGCAAAAGCCGAACACATCCGAAGAAGCTTGTTTTAGATGAATTCTACTAATCGGTTATACGTAAAAAATACGAATGAAATATTTACAAAAAAATGTTTTATTTTACTAAAACCTGGCAGGGAGATTTTTATTTTGCTGCTATAATTATTTTTGTCATTATTATCATCATCAGTCTTTATCAATGCACTATTGACCTACCTGACCTGACCTAGGGCCTATGCCCTATAATTATCTAAATTTTTTATTGTACTAGACTTGGTGGAAAATCATTACAATAGAAATTGGCAACATTGAGTTATGAGATCGCAGCGCCGCGTCTATCGGACTTCTAAAGTGGCGATGACTCTATATCGAAAATTCTCCATAGTAGTGGCCAACCAATCACAATATAGACAGATTGCATTTTTCAAAACAAACACCATAAAAAACACTTTGAACGAATAAAATAAGAAATAATCATTAATTAACAAGGAAACAGAAAAAACACAACCACGCGCTCGGACGTTTCTAAGAGCTTCACATAGCACTGCTCTCAGATTTTGTCCGTTTTTTGTGATTTTTTTTTTTGGAACAGCTAAGATCAACTGCCATGCTCTCAAGACTGTCGTAAATTATATTTAATCTGAGAAACGGAGGAAACCCAAAAAGAACGCCTTTATCAGTAGTTTTTATCAAGCAACTATCACTTTTCCCCCAATGACCAGAACAGCCCACTATTTTATTTGCCGACTAAATTTAATAACGTGAGACCCGAATAAACTATTTCAATTCGCGCCAATAATTACGCCACATTCCAATGTTTATTCTATTTATTTTTTAGTTTGAGAAGATTAAAGAGCAGAAATGGTACAAGTATTTTGCTGGTGGCCCCTTAAGCAATGTTTATTCATTAATATTCCAAACACATTTGTAATAGTTTACCTACCACAAGTGTACGTCAATTTAAATTACTGAATGAAATACTAAATACTCAAAGTTGAGCATAATATATCGTATAGCCTAATATTATAATGTTCAGTTTTAAAAATTTTAGATATGGATTGAATAATAAACCATAAAATAATTAAATTCCACGCTCGCAAATAATCCAAGTCACTACGAAGTAACAGGCAAGAAAGTCCCTTCGAAGTTATTATTTCCAATTTTATGGAACTTAAAACAAACTGGCAGCCCTACACTTGGATTGCAGATGCAGTGTTGTCAGCTCTAGCTGTTAAGTTCTCAGAGTAAACATGGAAATGGCATTTGTTCGTAAAAATTAACGATTTTTTCACGATATTTTTAGCGGGAGGCTAGAGGGTTATAAATTGAGAGTAGCAGTCAGTTACTAGCTATTTATAACCAGTTCATTTGCGAAAATAATCTGTGTTTTTACAAATACACCATGTCATGAATGCTTAACATTTTATGATAACAACATTCTATTCGGACACGAGTTTATATATATACACATATGTATATAAATTCAAACACAAATTTCCATAAGTATTCCGGTTGTAATATTATGAATTTGAACGTCAATAGTTGATTTAAGGAGATGCAAACTAACAATCAAATGGGAATGAGTATCACCTCTGTAACTCGACTCCTACTAAATGATGACAATATGACTCGTTAAATCACGTGGCATAACATCAATAATATCAGTACGGTCTGTTAGCCAAATTAAAGTATGTAGCATATTAGAGTTTGTAGCTTCAAAAATTTTAATCACGAAATTAGTAATCCTACTACTTAACTATTAAATTATAAACGAGATTTTTTTTTATAAACGTATGTTTGTTACTCTTTCATGCAAAACTACTAGGATTTAGGTTCATGGATTTTAAATATATGTACTTTACAATAATACAGCTTACAAATCAGAATAACACAAAGGCCATAATTTGTTCCCGTATTCCTACGGTAGTCGCAGGTACGCAGTTAAAAATATTACTAACAGGAATATTTTAAAATGAAAATTAATTACAAAATTAGTTTCTAAGCGCGAAACTCGAGAATGGCTCGACCTATTCGGTTTTTTTAAATGTTTTCTTTGAGTCATAAGGGTATATTGAAGTAAGGAAAGTGAAGAAAGATACAGGCAGCAGGGCAGGGGATAGAGCGCTTGGGGCACGTGGAAGAGCCGCGCGGGTTCGGTTGCAATGGAGCTAAGTAGAAGAGCCACCGCGTGGCTCCTAAGCCAAGTCAGTATAGAGGTTTCGGCATATTTACACTCGCAGCAACCGCCGGGGCTTGATGATATGCGGCGACACATCGGAGTCTCATAGCGATGCGAGTGGTGTACAGATGCACTGAACATAAATGAACTACGTCTACGGTACACTTGTATAAATAAGAAATATTGTACCTGTTACATGAGGCGCACTTTTGGCAGAACGGTGGCGCCTGCAATGGCTACTCCATACTGATTCCTCCGAGCCGACGTGCCTAAAATCTTGTGACATATTGCATTGGTATCCACGATCTTAACAGTAGGTTTGCATTGTTACATACATATACATACATATAGTCATAAAAATATTTCAATATATTACAAGTTTCAAAACTATTCTTCTATAATTATATCAGGGATATCACAACCATCATATTTTCATCTAATCAAAATTAAAACGTAATATTTCTATTCTAGTCTCGTGAGCAAGACCACGGAGTCCGAACGATATAGGCTTTTCCATAGTATTCACATACACAATAATAAACCCAGATCTTAGTTCCTATTTCTGCCACTGGCTGCGCTAGAATCGACTGCGTACCGATGCTATTGTAGCGGACTAATAATTAATTATAATCAGCACCACAATACCAATACTTCCCGCGTGAAGATTTAAACGAGTAGGTACTTATTATAAAGAAGGCGGGCTCTACCGGCAAAACTCCTGTCATCTAATTGTGACCATTCCTTCAACATTACGTTCGGAGTCCTAGGTTATATCGTGGTTAAATCTATACCTCGTAAGCAAGAAAATAAAATCGAAATAAAATATAGAACCATGGTAGAATGGTAGATATTTCATTTTAAATAATTTTAGTGATGTTTATAATCTTTAGCTTAATATTAATTGACATACAAATAATGTGTACATAGTCCACACAAAATAGAGAGTTAAAACAATTAATATATAATATTATATCTCGAAAAATAAAACTCGTGAAGTTGTCTTGTGGATGAACTACAAGCCAAAATACAATGAATAAAACTCGAATGACGAATCTTGTTTGGTCGACACTCGACGACTCGACGGGTGGTTCAGGTACCAACTACCAAGTACTAACGGCGAATTGTGATTTGTGGGCTGTGGTGCGCCGGAGCTGCGGAGACCGGTCATTGGTGTGCGTGCGGTAGGACTGACTGTCTTGTTTTACCGGTTGAACAACACGAAACGAACGAACGAACTCTACATTAAAATTACATTTTGTTGTTACTACGAATTTTATTTTTAAATCGAAATGACGAACTCTATTTATTTTAATAAAATATAGGAAATAATCTATAGTGGTCTTAATTTTAGTGGTGTATAAGAAATTATGTTAAAATAGTTGAAACGAATTTTGTTGTTTACGAATTGTGCTTGATGCGCGTTTTTGTTATTATAATATATGGGATTGCCACATAATTGTGAGGTAAGATTTTATACAATTTGTTAATATGTAAGATAAGATTGCATCCTTTGGTTTCACTTCGACCAATTGGATCTTGCATAGTTTTCTCCTGATATATAATTTATTATTAGTAGTAGTGGTAGGTATGTATATGCTTCTTAAGTTTCTAAGGAATACCTACGATTGTTCATTTTATGCAATCTAAATGCCGACTAAAAATTTTACACACAATATAAGCCCTATTATATTTATTATTTATAAAAAAATGTGTTTTTTAATATCGACGTTCTTTTGTTTGTTTTTATAATTTGATTTCCTTCTTTTTTTTAGTTATGTCTGTCGTACAGCGTACTCAATCTTTGAAATATTACGATGTCTAAATAAATTCAATGTTTGTTCAAACTTACGATACGAGAAACTATTCAATCATCTGCTCACGAAGATGTTTGTCTCATGTGAACTGCCAAGTCATTTTTCCAAGCGATAATTTTTATTAGATTATCCCGGTACAAAGCATTGGTATGCACTATGCAGCGGTAGTAACCAAGGATTCGAGATACTTACCTATTATATAGATAAACAATAGATAAAAATTATTTAAAAAATCACCGTTTCTTAACTTTTACTGGACCTTGTTTGCAAATTTTTCTTTTTTTTTTCTTATGTTATGTTTCACTTATTATGAAACAACTGCGGGAGTCCTGCCGTGACCATGATTGCTATAAAGTATCCGAAACGTCGGACATATAAAAAAACTTAATATACAGCGATAAAAATAAGTTGTTTTAGTAAGATATTATGTAAAATATCTATATAAAAAACTGACTATTTTTGCACACATTGATCTCAATTGCTAACTATCAACACTATCAGAAATATTCAGAAATGTTCACTCAACTTTTTGCTTAATCTTCTTTCAAGAAATGCTAATAAAAACCACGAGAAACAAAAGGTTCTTAGATCGTCATTGATACGTCACACTATGGAAAATGGTAGAACTAGAGCATATCATAAATGGTTTTTAAAAATATCACAATTTAAATGAAATATTTATTGCATTCGATACTCTATTAACCAAGTAATCCTAATCAGACATTTTTTTGTTCTAAAACTGCATAATTATTATTTTTTTCATAGGTTGAAGTAAGTTGAAGTAGCGGATGGCTCATTCAAATGTTTGCATACACATATTTCAAATGAATATTGTGAAAAAAGTATTTAGCACATGCATGCGGTTTTATGCATTTTAAAAAAGGATATTTTATGTTCTTAATAATGAGCTATTGACTTTTTTAATATGCTTTTTATTTTTGAGTAAGTACTTAAAAATTGACATACCCTATTTTTCACTTTTTTTTTATTTCGTCGAAGGTTTTCACATTTACCCACGTCTCCCCACGCGCAACTTTAAGTGTTATTTGATAGCCTAACTATTCATAAATGAAAAATTAAAAAAATCAGCTGCGGAAGTTTGCGACCCTGGAAGTTATGGGAAAAAATGTGATAGAGGTCGGAGTAAATAATTCGGTATCTTTGGCGGTTACCGCTGACATAGTTTACAAAAACAATATTAACCAAAATATTTCTATAGCAATAGCTTATTATCTATTTTGCACTCGTCCTGCGTGAGTAAATATGCATAACATTGATATTAGTACGTATTTGATATCTAAAAAAACTAGTATATAAGTAGAAGCAAATATCTTCAAATTGCACACTTCCGCGTGTATTTCATACTAAGTGACACTTATTTAAATTGGTTATTTCCATTAAAATGTCAACTTTCAACTGTACTAAGGGCGATTTCATCATTCTCTATATCGAGCGTGGCAGAACCTTGGAATCGTTGTCCATAGTTCTACAGCAAACATTAAATGTTTCTGAAAACAATGTGTTTGTAATTGGTGACATTCAAAGACATATTCTGCCTTCTTTCAATAAGCGCTGGGCTCAAGCATCACGGAAAAAGGACAAATTTATTCGGAATAATACAAGCTGGCTGGAGTCAGGATATTAACAGTTACAGTTTCCGGAGTCTGAAGCACATTAACTGCCATCAACTTCTGGTGAACGAGGAAGACCGTGCATTGCTTATGGAGACTTCTCAGAATCAACAAAGAAAAGGAAAAACTCTTTTACTAGAAGAATATGGGTTTGAGCACACTTGTAACGCATTTTTGCAAGAACTCGCGCCTTAGGTGAGTATGCAGAGGCTCATCTTGTTGAAGAGCTAAGAAACTCTGAGAGCGAAAAGAAAAAAAGTTTTCTCGACTGTGGAAAGAGTCAGACCAAATGAAGATTTTATCTGATACAGAAGCATTGAGTGATTTTATTGATTTGGATCTAACTAAAGCACAATATATGGATCTAAGAAATTTTAACCAACGAAAGAAAGTGTACAATGTTTCCCCCATATTACAAACAACAGAAGAAAAAAAGAAATCGAAGAAAGAAAAGAAGGAATTTGTTCAGAAACGTTTCAGGGAAGAGCTAGGATTAAATATCGACAAACCTCGTCAAGTAAGTGGAAACTCAAGTGATGGAAATACAGCACGAAGGTTCTTTTACAATTACACTTGCTCGGCGAACATAACAGGTGTTGATGAAACATTGATTAAACGCTTGTGTATTATTTTACAAGCTCTATCTTCTGGAATGATGATCGATCCCGAAAAATTTGGAGTTTATGCCTTAGAAACTGCGCGAATTTATGTTAGTAACTATGATTGGTATTACATGCCATCCTCCGTGCACAAATTACTTATACACGGAGAAAACGTGATCAAACATTTTTCTGTTCTTCCTATTGGGCAACTGTCGGAAGATGCACTAGAGTCGCGCAATAAAGACTACAGAAATATGCGCCTGCACCATGCCAGAAAATGTTCCCGTACAGCTACAAATGAAGACGTTTTTAAAACGCTTCTATATACTTCAGATCCATACATTTCAAGTTTAAGAAAACCCTATGTGAGAAATGTGAAGAATCTTAATGAAGAGGCACTAAGACTTTTGAAGGTGGTACCCGAAGGTGATGCTGCATTTACACCGGAAGTAATTTTAGTTAGGAATAGCGAGGATAATAACAATTAGATATAACATTATAAGTAACTGAAACCTTTAATATACCTATAATAAAAAATAAAAATAAACGATTAATATTATAAGATTTGTCTAATCTGAGATCAATTAGTTTGGTGTGAGGTATGGATGGGTACTATATGATTTTATAATTTTATGCTTGTATGATAAGTAATTGTTTAAGTTTTCTTAATTTTACTCATATTAGTACTTATTTATAAAAAATAAACATATAACTACTCGTATTACTTTTTTTTCTCTTTCCTTTTTTTTAACCTATAATAAATATGTAAACATAGAAAAAAAATACTAAAATTGATTATTTTTAAAATCTTTGTATATCACTGTATACATGTGCCAAATTTCAATACAATACGATGAAAAACCTTGAAGTTACAGATTTTTGATCCGATACGGACCTAAATTTTCCACTGTGCGTCATCCCAAACGGTTTTTGGTTCGGAGTTCTCGGTTCAACTGGTCGTTAATGACCAGAGAGTAGGGACATTCACTGACACTTGCTACATTGCAGGTTTAGTGTAAGTAGCTTCGTTTCCGGCTTGTTAAATACCCATGCCATGTCCTCAATTTTATTTGCCACCACTTTTTATGTTTAGCTTTTTAGCCTACCGTTTAGTGGGGATACCTTTAAGAAACCTTAAGGCTCAAGGCCTATAGCCAAGATCTAATAAGAAATTAGAATTGAAGAATGTGTATTTCTTTTATTTCTTTCTTTGTTTGATGGATAAACTATCATTGAATGTTAATACATGCTTTACACTACGTCAGGTTCCTTGATGACTTCAGATTCAATCACAGCTACAAGTGAGTCATATCGGAAAATACTAGAATTTTTTGTAACGGTTTACAATGTATTTGCTAGTTCCTCTGAGTTTGTTTCGCCAGTACATTACAAAAATATACCTTGCTTCGTGTTCATAATGATGATGATATGAATGATAAATGATTTTGTATCGGTATTGATCATCGATAGCCTAGTAACCAAACTATCACAAGTACGTGATTCCTTATCAAACGTAACGGTAACGTTTGAACGTATTTCTATCGGAGTCATAAGTACCGGTTGAGAATATGTTTTTTTTTTTAATTAAACCGAATTCAAAACCACAAAGACACTCAAAATCGAAAATTAATTGATTATTATACTTTCCACTCAACTTGAAATGAGTGCCAACTGCCAGTCATATCTAATACGTAGTATACTATAGGATATCTACCTCCTACAAACTAACTACAAACATAATAACTATCATCTACCTACTTGGGTGTAAAATTCTCATCAATACAAATTATTCGAGCTCAAAAACGAGGTAACTGCTGTAAATCGTTGAGGATTTCCCTCGACCCTCGGCTGTATCATCAGATCGGCTCCAGACTTCCATTAAACTGCAGTGCTTTGAAATACTTGATAATTACAAACGCACCGGTCGCCCCTACAATTTTCGAAAGTTCCCGTTTTCCCTGGGATGCCGCTATTAATTTTCTAATCTCTAATTATTAATTTTTTTTTAATTCTCTCATTCATTAATCCTGGTTACCTTATCGTCTGTTTCACTCCAGAGCTATATCCTTTCCTACAAAAATAAAAAAGATCACCAAATTCGATTCTCAATTTGCGAAAATCTAGTAAATCATAGACAAAAAAAATCATAAAAAGAGGTTCTCTATGTTCACCATAGAGAACTGTTGTCAACACTTATAGTCCTAGGTGAACTTTTTAATAGGTAATTCAACAGTGAAAACCTGTCATTATTAATATAATGACATCATCATCATCAGCCTTTATCCGTCCACTGCTGAACATAGGCCTACCTATCATATCCCTTGCTACTCGCATCCAACGCGGACCTGCCACTGCACGGAGATCGTCTTCCCATCTGGTAATATAATGACAGTAGAAATATTATCTATTGTACTCTCATAACACCATTATTTTTAGCAGAACAATAATTATCCCCTAGTAAATAACAACAAACCATAGACTCACTCTGTGATTGGCACATCCTCATGGGAGCCATTGTATAAGAAGAAGAAGAAGAACTTTTTAATGCAGGACGAATTTCATCATTGAATTGCTCATCCACCTTTTTGTCTAAGCATAAAAAGATTTCACTGGAATAGGATGATATAATGATAATGGTTTGGAGTATAGTGGTGAGTAGTTCCGGATCGTAATAGTTCCAGGAACTATGTCCAATATAGGAACGATGTCGGTTCAATCCAAGACGTCAAATGAAATAGTTCCACAATCCACAACATGTCCTGTCAACTACGTAATGAGTGACAAAGATACAATATTAAACATATCATGTGCGATGAGAACGAATAAGCGTAGGCCGTAGCCTGCATTTCCGGACATGTTCCAAACCGACCGCAGAGCCGATCGCGGACCGACATTGACCGAATCCTCCCGATGAATCACGAATCCGAAGTGCGAACCGAACAAAATACAATTAAATTAAAATAATTCTATTTCGTTTTATTAAATTTTGTCGTATTAATTGTATCAATACGATTGTAAATACTCATGACCTTGACTCCCGCCTAGTAACCCATTTCACTTAAAACAAATATAAAATATTTATTACTTATTGTAATTTTATTTCCTTCGTTGTGACACGGTATTTAGTGCGCGCATTTAAGTAATTAATTATCATAATTTTAAATAGGTACATTATCCTATTTTTTAATTGATGTGTAGGAACAGTGTAATTTTGTAAATAGTTTTAAATAGTTATTAGTTATTATTATTATCGGTTGTAGTTATTTAGGATAAGGAAATAAATAGCTTTTTAAAAATCTTTTAAATAATGGCATCGCGGCGTAAAACTAGCGTTCTTTGGAATCATTTTGTTGAAGAAAAAGACGTTAAAAAAGGGAAATGTAAATATTGTTCAGAAATGATTTCCTTTACATCAGGCAGTTTAGGAAATTTAAATCGTCATTTAAAAAGAAAACACCCCACCATTTCTGATGCACCAATGGAACGTCAAAATATACCGGTTGACACCAATACCGAATTTACGAATCTTCATGAATCTGAACAATTTGTCTCGGATGTATTGCCGTCATCATCATCACGTAATACAGAACATGCTGTTAAAAAAAACCTACAGCCTAGAATCGATGGGTTCACTCAGCGACCCTTGCCACAAAGCAAAAAAATAAAATTAGACGAACAATTGATTACTATGATTGCCAAAGAATACCATCCCCTCAATATTGTAAATGACCCCGAATTCAAAAAATTTGTAGCACTATTAAATCCAGCATACAGTTTGCCTACAAGAAAAACTCTTTCAGAAAGTCTCTTGCCACAGCAATACATGCAGTTGAAAGAGCAAGTTAAGAATGAAATTTTAAAGGCATCCGCTGTTTGCATAACAACAGATAGTTGGACCTCCGATAACAATGAAAGCTTTATAGCCATCACTGCCCATTATATAGACCCACATGTCGGTAGGTTATGTGCAAATTTAATTGGCTGTATACAGTATAATGAAAGCCATACGGCCAGAAATCTTTGCCAATTTTTGAAGGACGAACTTAACGAGTGGCAGCTTCATAATAAAGTGGGAGTTGTAGTGAGCGACAATGCGGCAAATATACTTGCCGCGGTACAACTAGGCGAATGGCGGTCAGTGAGTTGTTTTGCACATTCCCTTAATCTCGTAGTACAAGCTGGCATCGAGAAAATTTCCAGTACGCTAAACAGAGTTAAGCGAATCGTTGAGTATTTCCATAGAAGCACTATTGCACTCAATAAACTAAAGTCAATACAAAAGCAAATGAATATAGAAGAATTGAAACTGAAACAAGATGTCAGCACGCGGTGGAACTCAACGTATGATATGTTAGTCCGTGTGGTCAAAATTAAAGAGGCTCTTATAGCTACTCTGGCACTAGTTAATTCAGATCTTGTTTTATGTAACGAAGATTGGGTTATAATTGAAAATTCGATACCACTTTTAAAAATTTTTTATGAAGTTACCGTAGAGATATCGACTGAAAAGTCAGTTAGTTTATCGAAAGTAATCGTTTATTGTCGGTTACTTAAATCACAAATTACGTCTCTCTTGATACAAGCTGAAACTATGCAAGAAAGTGATGTCATAGTTTCATTAATAAAAACAATCGATATAAAATTTCAAGAGCGCTTTCATTCAATAGAAAGCAATGTTCTTTATGCGGAAAGCACCATCCTTGACCCCAGATTTAAAGGCAAAGGGTTTCGGAATGAAACCAATTACCATAACGCTTTGACATCTTTAAAAAGAAGAGTCGGAGGGATGCGAATACCAGCACCTGAGCCAACACCGTGTACAAATGTAACTCAGCCCTTGCCTACGCCATCAACATCCAAAGGCTCATCCATATGGAATGACTTTGATCTAGAAATTGCGCGTCTAGTTCCAGAAAATACCACAGCAGCCGGGATAGTGGAACTGGACAAATATATCCAAGAGCCTATTATTAACAGGTTCGAAGATCCCCTTCTTTGGTGGTTCACCAGAAAATCAGTATATCCTTTACTCTATCAGTACATTTTAAAAAGGCTTAACATTGTCGCCACATCAGTGCCATGTGAGCGAATTTTTTCCAAGGCAGGACTGACTTTGTCAAGCAGAAGAAGGCGGCTTAAGGCATCAAAATTGTCGATGCTGCTTTTTATCGGCAATAATCAAAAATAATTAAAAAGATAGATAAAGAGGAAAGAAAAAATATATACATATAAAAAAATATAAAAAAAAATTTAAAAAAATATAAAAAATATATAAAAAAAATATAAAAAATATATAAAAAAAATATAAAAAATATATAAAAAAAATATAAAATATATATAAAAAAATATTTAAAAAATATATAAAAAAACACAACATACATGCGTATGTAAATAAGTATTTTAGAAAAATATTGTAAATAGAATCAGTTGATTTATAAATACGCCAGCCAAGAGTTATCAATTCCTTAATAATATAATATAAATAAGATTATATTTTCGGTCTCTTATACCTTGGTTGACAGTCCTAAGCCTGCAGAGTATGAAGGTAAATCATCTGACGATTTTAGTTTTAAGAATATATAAAATGTCTTCTTGGCAGTGTGTTGAATTAAACCAAGGAACAGTAGGAACCTATATGGACACTGATTGCAAGACATGAACCGAAACCATACATCAAAGCTTGTGGAACGAGATAGTTCCGCGAACATGTTTCCTGGACATGATTCCGATAGGTATGTGAATCGTTCCATGTTCAATCCGCTCCAGGACATGATTTGCGCATGACTATTGGAGTAATACATTATGATCGAAGTACCGCACGAACTTCCGGAAGCTGGCCATAAGTACGAAGTGTCAATACGACGCTTAGCCCCGACACCGTTATGACCGTTAGATGCACGCGTTTTAAGGACGCGTTTACAAACTTGATAGGTACAGAATCGAACAACTACATTGAAAAAGTCACGCACACACGCGCACCCGCGCAATACGCACGCTTGCGTGCGGGAATAGTAGTCAAGTAAACGGATTTGATACTTTACAAATGTTTGTTATTTTTATTATTTATAACACAATATTATATTTTATTTCTGTTTGTTTTTACTATTTATCTTTTTACTTAGAATTAGTATATTAAATATATTATATATATAATAAATAATTATATATTATAATATGTAAGTAAACTGATATCTGTAATTCATCTTGAGGAAGGGGGGGGGGGGGGGGCTCATAATTGCCACGCTGAGCAGGCGCATTGGCGATCGCAGATGATGATAAAGTCACATCGGCAGCACTGCTGCCTGATCCGAGTGGCACGGGATCGATCGTCTTGACGTTTATTGAGGGGGGCCTATGTTCGGCAGTGGATGGATGAAGTTTGATGATGATGACGATGATGATATCTATTTGTTTGCGAGTGGCAAGGGATCGGTCGTCTTGGTGTTCTCATTGAGGGAGGCCTATATTCAGCAGTGGTTGGATGAAGTTTGATGATGATGACGATGATGATATCTATTTGTTTGCGAGTGGCAAATGATCGTTCGTCTTGGTGTTCATTGAGGGAGGCCTATATTCAGCAGTGAACGGACGAAGTTTGATGTTGATGATGATATCTATTTGTTTGCGAGTGACAAGGGATCGGTCGTCTTGGTGTTCATTGAGGAAGGCCTATTTTCAGCAGTGGATGGATGAAGTTTAATGATGATGATGATATCTATTTGTTTGCGAGTGACAAGGGATCGGTCGTCTTGGTGTTCATTGAGGGAGGCATATATACCTATTTTCAGCAGTGGATGGATGAAGTTTAATGATGGTGACATCTATTTGTTTGCGAGTGGCAAATGATCGGTCGTCTAGTTGTTCATTGAGGGAGGCCCATTTTCGGCAGTGGCCGGATTTAGGCTGATGATGATGAAGTCGCAACGGCAGCACTGCTGCCTCATTAGAGTAGCACGGGATCGGTCGTCTTGACGTTCATTGAGGGAGGCCTATATTCAGCAGCGGATGGATGAAGTTTGATGATGATGATGATATCTATTTGTTTGCGAGTGACAAGGGATCGTTCGTCTTGGTGTTCATTGAGGGAGGCCTATATTCAGCAGTGGATGGATGAAGTTTGATGATGATGATGATGATTATGATATCTATTTTTTTGCGAGTGGCAAGGGATCGGTCGTCTTGGTGTTCATTGAGAGAGGCCTTTATTCAACAGTGGATGGATGAAGTTTGATGATGATGATGATGATATCTATTTGTTTGCGAGTGACAAGGGATCGGTCGTCTTGACGTTCATTGTGGAAGGCCTATGTTCGGCAGTGGACGGATTTAGGCTGATGAAGTCCCATCGGCAGCACTGCTGCCTTATTAGAGTAGCACGGGATCGGTCGTCTTGACGTTCATTGAGGGAGGCCTATGTTCGGCAGTGGATGGATTTAGGCTGATGATGATGAAGTCGCATCGGCAGCACTGCTGCCTCATTAGAGTATCACGGGATCGGTCGTCTAGACGTTCATTGAGGGAGGCCTATGTTCGGCAGTGGACGGATTTAGGCTGATGAAGTCGCATCGGCAGCACTGCTGCCTTATTAGAGTATCACGGGATCGGTCGTCATGACGTTCATTGAGGGAGGCCTATGTTCGGCAGTGGACGGATTTAGGCTGATGATGATGAAGTCGCATCGGCAGCACTGCTGCCTCATTAGAGTATCACGGGATCGGTCGTCTTGACGTTCATTGAGGGAGGCCTATGTTCGGCAGTGGACGGATTTAGGCTGATGATGATGAAGTCGCATCGGCAGCACTGCTGCCTCATTAGAGTATCACGGGATCGGTCGTCTTGGCGTTCATTGAGGGAGGCCTATGTTCGGCAGTGGACGGATTTAGGCTGATGATGATGAAGTCGCATCGGCAGCACTGCTGCCTCAGCATAGCACGGGATCGGTCGTATTGGCGATCATTGAGGGAGGCCTATGTTCGGCAGTGGACGGATTTAGGCTGATGATGATGAAGTCGCATCGGCAGCACTGCTGCCTTAGTATAGCACGGGATCAGTCATCTTGGCGTTCATTGAGGGAGGCCTATGTTCGGCAGTGGACTGATTTAGGCTGACGATGATGATGATGATGATGATGATGATTATGATGATGATGATGATGATAAGTGAGCAAACGTCGAGAGAAAACGTCTTCCCACCTGGTTATAATGACCAACCAACATTTCGTCTACCTATGTATATGAAATAAACCAATTCCATAAAAAAATATTGTGGTAAAAAAAAATATTGTAAAGTATCAAATCCAATCCAAAGTATCCAATATCAAAAATAAATCGCGATGTTTTTTGAGTCGAATTGCTGCTGACAGGTGACGCAGTGTCCACCCAGAACCGCGGCCGAGCGCGGACTGAGTTCTCATTTCAAAAATGTAAAAGAAATCAAGACAGAGACAACGATAAAATAAACCTTAATGCAATGGAATAACATTCATCTTTAGTAGCAAAATTGGTAAAAAAATTAGTTATCTTCTTTATTTTTTTTAAGACTATTTTTAGCATTTTTGGGTTATTTTCTTGTCCTTTATTTAAAATTGAACATATTTCCCTGCTCCTACTATTTTTTAAAAACCTTAATAAATGTGGATATTAGACCAAAAGGGTACCGTAATTCTAATCGATTTCGTTCGTTTCATGGAAAATGGTAATGGAAGAACGTTGATTACTATATAAAAAAGCAACATTTATCAAAAAAATATGCGTTACCCTTGTAGATAAAGAACCATTCTATATGAAATAAATAATTTTTATATATGATTTTGTGTACTTTTGTTACAAACGGTACAGAAAAACAGCATAATTTTGTCTGATTCGTAAACGCGTCCTTAATACCACTGCCTGATAGGCCCGTGTGAAGGCTTATACAAGCAAATATTATAATATAATACAAATACTACAATAAAAACTTTACACTTCTTCCACTATTTATTTGATATATTACAATTACTAGGCTTCGCTCGCGTTAGTTCCGTACGTACGTATAGTAAACACAGACAGATTTTTTTGAACTACCCTGCGAACTTTCATCTTCTATTTCATGCCCATATAGGTAATAATCTTAAAAACGGTGGAACAATTATTAATGGTTATTTAATTCTTATCACGTGCCTAAATGCAAAGTTTCATGGCGTCATCTTCTATGTATAATGACGAACTTCCATACAAACTTTCATCCCCTATTTAAATCCCCTAAACTTTTTTTTCGCAACTAAAAGTAGCCTATGTCCTTTCCCAAGCTCTAATCTATCTCTGTTCTAAATTTTATCAAAATCGGTTCAGTGGTTTAGGCGTGAAAGCATAACAGACAGACAGACAGACAGAGTTATTTTCGCATTTACAATATTAGTAAGGATTAATCGCAGACATTATGGAAACAGTGTATAAAAGTTGTACTTGTAGTTATTATCAAATATGAATTTCCATCACCACCATTAGTATAATCAATCAGTTAGAACTTAGAAGCAAAGATGAGCTATTAAAAAGATATACCTACGGTATATTATCAACTACAGTCTATTCATTATTCCAGTAGGTTCTCTTTCTCACTCTAGTGCTATTCTTAAGGTGGGTTCCGTAGAATATTCATCAGGGTTCCCCTAATATTAATAACTAGCTGTTGCGCGCAGCTTTGCCTGCGTCAACTAAGATTTAAAAGGGGTCCCTAACTTTTTGAAAATTTAATATAACATTTTTTCGCCGAGGATAGCATGGCTTTCTAATAGTGAAAGAATTTTTCAAATCGGTCAAGTAGTTTCGGAGACTATTCAATACAAACAAACAAACAAATCACTCCTCTTTATGATATTAGTATAGATTAGTTGATAATACCTCAGTCACAAATATTATTTTGAAATAGCACAAAAAATAAATAAAAAGAAGAACTCGGTAATTTTTTGTAAGACTAATGAGTTTTTATTATCCTACCTGTCCTACTAATAATATAGACGCCCAAGTAAAAAAATATACCTAAACGTTGTACAGTTTCTTAAACTTTAAACATAATGGGATTACCAAGTTTAAGAAATTATTTTAACGCTAAAACGACATTTTTTACTGTTTCCTGTTTCATTTTGTCCTACAGTTAATTCTATTTTGTTCAAGATAACAGCTTTACAAAATTCAAACGCATTTGGCCATCGTAAAGAAGGTTCTCACCTAAACAAGGGAACCTTTTTGTCCATCTGATCTTCTCAATTTATTAACGAGCTAAGTGTTGCCCGCCATTTCGGCCGTTTATTATTACAGTCGTACCCATATTGATTATGATTATTAGCCACTCAGTGATCATCTAGCATTGAAGAGCTAAGCAATGCTTTTATTATACATTGGATGTGCTATTGCGAAGATCAATTCTTATTCAAACACTAACGCCTGGTTTCCGAAAGGCTGATCAACGCAAAAATTAACTAATCAAGCGTCAAACCGGTTGTTGAGTGTCAAATTAGATCATATAGTCCTCGCCACTTTTAAAGTCCTGCGACTAATGCCTGAACTAAATTTGACAACGTTGACATCTTGACATCTGTCTGGAGTAAGAAGTTGTGATATTTTAAATTGTTTTACGTGAAATATGGAGCATATAATATAAAGTGAGGTGTAAAAAGTGAAGGCCGTATAATAATCATTAAAGTGAAATAATTTTGTGAATTAGAAAGTAAGAATAAACAACAATTAACCCCGTTAAATAATATGTTTATAAATGTCACAGCCATGACAGGTAAATTTTAGAGATGCCAGAGTCGCTCATTTTTGCCTAATTTATGGTTAAAATATTATCATTAACTCTATACCTACATTTATCTTATGATATTTTATATGAATATAAATACAAGGTAAAAGAATTAAAACCTTGTTCAGATGAATGATATTTTCACGTGTTTCTGTAAAAAAGGTCGAATAGCAAAGGAAGTAACAATGGCAGCAATTACTTCTGAGAAAATCGTCACTCCTGGCAAAAGCCGAACATATCCGAAGAAGCTTGTTTTAGATGAATTCTACTAATCGGTTATATGTAAAAAATACGAATGAAATATTTACAAAAAATTGTTTACTAAAACCTGGCAGGGAGATTTTTATTTTGCTGCTATAATTATTTTTGTCATTATTATCATACTCAGTCTTTATCAATCCACTACTGACCATAGGGCCTATAATTTTTTATTTTATTGTACTAGCCTTAGTGGAAAATCATTACACTATAAATTGGCAACATTGAGTTATGAGACCGCAGCGCCGCGTCTATCGGACTTCTAAAGTGGCGATGACTCTATATAAAGCATGGTTAAATTACATAATTAGATCAGCCTGTCAGTTGTCATAACAATTACAATGAAAAGCTGTCAAATTTGACTCTCGAATCGTATGTTAACCGCCATTAACAGCCATGTTAATTGATATACACTTTGATCATTTTTATAAGTATTAATTTTTAATGAAATTAATTCAAGAAACCTAAAATGATGTATATTCTTAAGACAGTATAGTTTCTAGTGTGATTCATGCACTTTTGTTATTACTAGGAATTCTTGAAACCGGCTACAGTGTCCTTGGAATCAAGATGCTTTTAGAAGTCGTTCCATGCGCCATATATGGTTCTACCATTTTATTTAATTTCAATCAAATTGCATAAAATAATTTCGATTGGTTCCAGTGGCGAACGCAGACGCAAACGTAGCTGGTGATTCTCATATGTTGGAAAATTTGCTGTATTTCTTCCATTACGGATCATAAATAAATACTACTTATACTTGATTGAACCTGCTGAAATTTATTACCTGCGTATAGGGTCGGGGGAGTCCTTGTAGAAAGAGACCGTCTTCTCTCGTTGAGAGGAGTTCTCTCGGCCTCCACCTCGAGTACCCGCCGTAGCCGGCCAGGCAGTTCCCGCTGCCCGTGGCTTACGGTACCCCTGAATCTTGGCTGGGTAGTAAACAGACTGCCTAACCCCAACTTTTATTAAAAAAGAAACGCAAACCTCAACGACAAAAAGGTGTGTGTGTACAGTGTACAAATATACGTCATACAAACCGACATTTGCTCTCTCGCTCTTTTGTATTTGTGTCTCTTGCCTGTCGTTTTTTCCGTTGCATCCGGTTTGAAATCACAACGATTCTAAAGAAGTTTCACTTCAATAATTGGTGTATTTTTATGTTTATTTGTTTTTAATAAATCTTGAGGAACGATAACGGTCTGTTGATGTATAAAGATTATATTAACCATGTAGTATTATAATAGCCTGTCAACCTTGCAGAACTCTTTATCGGTAATTTGCATTCTACTCGTGTCGTTCAGGGAAATCTATACCGATAATTATGACGGCCGTTTGATTCATAAGAGGTATTAGATATTATTATAAGTACTTTAAGGTTTTAAGTCTATTAGATCTTCCACTTAGCTGGCAAGTTTTTTAATATTACACCAAAATATTTCGTAAACCTTTCATTCTTTCAAAAATTAAATATTTAGATTGTATTTACCTTCATTTGATATAATGGCATGAAATTTATCTACCTTTGAAAAAATTAAGTGTGGATTTATCGAGTTTTGATTTAACTGATCTGGATTTATCTGGATCTGATACAAATAGTATGGTGCAACTGACGCCCATGTTGAACAAACGCCATCCACTGATTGGCTCTCATGGATGTACCTACATTTGAAAAAACCTGGCCCATGGATCTGTCTGATTTTGATAAAATATTACGAGTTTGACGGTTTATTGCTTAATTATCGCGAGTATTTATACACTTTTGATAAAACTGTTTGAAAGTATTTTTTTTATTCTGTCTTTTGAAAAAATCTTAGAATTGGATTTATCCGAGTTTGAAGTTAAACGACAGAAATATTAGTAAGAGGCTAGAATAAAATGCTAGTGTAAAATTTACGCTACATAAATAATAATAAATCTATATGAAAGCTACAAAAAAATCACAATAATAAATTGCAAACAGGAAATAAGTCTGACGTGAATAACTATAATATGTTTTTGTTATAAACTACCGGCTCGAGTTCAGATGATTTCCTCATTCAAATTACTCTTATAAAAGTTGAGTAAGATAGTAATAATGTATGGAGGCAATGCGCAATAAGACCAAACATGGCCAAGATGCAACTATCTTTGTGTCGGCGCATACGACCAGAATGAACAACTAAGCGCAGGCTTCGCTCGTATGAATACATACTAATGCGAAAGTAATTCTGTTTCCCTTTCAAACTCGTATATTTAGCAAGGAGATATTTTTGTTAGTAGGATAGTCAAACTTTTTGTTTCTTTAACGCCGGAAAATGGCGGAGTGGGTCTCCCCAGGCGGGTATGTGGGACTCGCTGCGCCCGAAAGCTGGTAAGTGGACGCAGCTCTACCCACTAAAACAAGGTGTTGGGGTCACCCTGGGCTACTGAGCCCCACCGCCACAAGGCCTGAATCGTGGTGGGGCGGATAGTCAAACTGACAGACGTGCCAACATAAACTAGTTTACCTGGAACTAGCTCAAGCAGGTCATTTATGTGTTGCTTAACCTGAAGCAAAAGATCTGAGTCTCGATGATTGTAAATAAATGAAGATAGTATATTTTGCCCTTCTATTCGAAACACATCATCATCATCATCAGCCTTTATCCGTCCACTGCTGAACATATGCGTCCCTCAATGAACGCCAAGACGACCGATCCCCTGCTACTCGCATCCAACGCGGACCTGCCATTGCACGAAACACAACAAAGAGGTTTTACGGAAGAAACGAGCAAGATGGTGGTGGCAGCAGGGATAAGTCTGCATCGTGTTTTATTATTATCCTCATCATCATGATTATATTATTATCATATTAGCTGTGCTACATACACATTGCAATATGCAATGAGGAATCGTCTCGAAATTTAAACCTTATTACTATTAACTATAGGATGATATTCAACGCTTAACAAAGTAATTTTTATTTTTTTTATTTTAGTTCTTTATTAAAAAGTATTAATTATAAAGCTAATATTAATTATTACTCAAATTATTTTCTGAACATCAAAGCTATTTTTTCATATGGTATAACTAGAGAAGAAACATTTGTTTCTTTATTTCCTAGCGGTTAGCGGACTGCGACCATTCTGCAACGCTGAATACTTTTTAGAATGAATATCTCAGTAATATGAACACCACAAATATTTGAAATAAGATGGACACCATCAGATTACACAGTAAAATTATTATAATATGGTCATATTATTACTATAATACTAATAAATAGAATATAATTTAATAATAATCTGGGTCGACTATAAGCCGAAGTAGAATTAGGAAGATCTCCGAGCTGTAGTCTGTTCGCGTTGGATGCGAGTTGCAAGGGATCGGTCTTCTTGGCGTTCATTGAGGGAGGCCTATGTAGCAGTGGACGGATAAAGGCTGATGATGATGATGATTATTGTCATATTTCTCTCTATCTATAATTCGACACAATACCGTGAAATTTTAACCAGATCTGTTATCATTAAATTGTAGGTACTATGACTGTGCCATATGGAAGGATTATAAGAAGTTTCCCCGCTTTCCTGTGTATAGTATAATGTTAGGGCCAGCATTACGTATGCAACACAGCACCTCGAGGACATTGCACTCGGCCACAAACCTTTCATGACACAAACTATTAACTCGAGACTAATGATAATTAAAATAGTCTGGATTATACACAAATAGAAACTGATTTAGATTTTAGATAATATATTATATAGATATCACACAGGATTTATAAAAGTGTAGGTATTGCCGTGATGAGATAATATAATACATTTATACATACGTTATATACGTATGTGGTATTGCATTGTGGAAATTACTTTAAATTGCAACTACCCTTTGTAGGTATATTTCGTAATAATCTCTATCTATTTCAAAACGCCTGAAAGTTCACTCCTGCTTCTTTGAAATTGCTGTCATTATACTAATATAGGAAATGATTACATTTAGTAAATATTTAGATAATTATTAGGGTCAGTTGTTTCAAATTATATGTTAACGTAAGAGACTTTGTTAAATTTTAACATCTGTTAAAAACGCTCTTTGGTCACTAACGTTCGTTATCGCCATTTTTACCGATTACATATTTGTTAAAATTCGTCGATGCAACCCGCCCTTAATCTAAGTCCTTTCCTCTATAAAATGCTCTTTTACCGGATATAGTCCAAGATCGTAAAAAGATAATACGAGTAGTCGTCAAAGTTGGTAACGCGATTATAATTTAACTGTAGATGTCTTATATATAATTAACACAATAGACAGTAAAGGGAAACGAGATTATTAGTGTCATCACTATGACCTTTTCATAAACATCGCAGAATACCTACTCTACGCTCTTAACTCGTTAACATATAACCAACCATACGAATTAGTATGTTAAACGAATTTATAAATTAAAATCAAGTTAAGATTCATTTCCATATGTATATTATAAATTAAATAGTTAATTTGTTTATCCTTAAATCTTAAAACAGATAAAAAACAGGATAAAACTAAATAGTAAAGCTACATATTGTGATGAGACAAAAGTTACTAAAGGTTTTACAAATAGGCTAATTAGTGGTTTAAATATCAAACCGGTTGATATGTCATATACGAGTATGTAACTTATAGGAGAGTAGGTACACATTTGTTGAGCTATTTTACATGAAGCTAGCAAATACATTTATCGTCCTAGATATTTGAAACTGCTTGGATAACGTAATGTAAGCAAAAAAATGCTTCAATAGGTAAGCTGATAAACGACGTGCCTTCATATCAGCCGTCAGATGCCTTAGCGAATTATATGTATGAAGATGGCGGACATATTATTTTATGAGAGATTTACTTTTGTTTTTATATATGGATTGGTATCCTGACGAATGGTATACGTTACATTACGGGTATTTTTTTACCGACTGTACTTGTTTGATTCGTATGATGAACACAGATTTATAGTTATAAATGTAAAATGTGTGTATATTAGTGATGTGTTGGTACTTGTAGTAGTACTAGTAATCCGTATCCGTATCCATATACGCGGATATCCGAGGGTTGAGAAAAAAGATCTCTATTCGTTACTTCTTGTCGGATCGTTCGCATTATTAATCTACCTAAAAAAATTACTAACATGTACAACCAAAAAAAAATGTTTAACTATTAAAGGACATTCAGATAATTTTTAAATCCTTAGAAATCAATTATTTGGCATATTTTATATGTATAAGTGAGAAATACAAAATCAATTACTTATCATTATCAATACCTTTTTCAACAAGCTTATTAAAATAATTATATTACTTAGGTTGAAATTATAATAGAAATCATCAGCGTTGCAATCCAACGTGGCAATGCGGCCAGCGTTTTGGGAACGTTCCCAGCCATATGGGACATAATATATTATTTGTAATACTTTTGTACATAGTTAATTTTAGTTTTTATTTATTATAATTTTAGATTTAGTTTTGTTTCAATGTACTAAGTATATTTTAATAATGATTTGAATAAAAGACAGATAATAGAATAATATTATTATGTTTAAACTTTAAAATTTATCTATGCTGCCCCGTATACCAAATCACAATATCATCTTTATTGGCATTTAAAAACAAAATAAAAACCCACGCATTGCAAGTAACATACGTGCATTATGTGCATGCCGGGCGGTGGGTGGTATCAACTATCAACTATCTTTTTAAGCTCTTGCGCACCGACATCGAATGACTATAAAAGCTAAGATCCGTAAGATCCGTCTTAAATCTTGACATAATATCGATCCATTTTCGGTATTCGGATTCGATATTCTAATCCATACCCATGAATATATATTTCTAACGAACACGGAACGGTATTACTAGTATGTAACATGTATTTTTAAAGTTTTTTTTTTCAATCCAGCCAACAAGTTTATGCGAACTTACATCAAGGTAAAAGTGAAGTACCAATAAAACCCTAATTTCTTGATTAAACCAAGTGTATCCTTGGAGACTTTAAATCGTAAAAAGACCATACACAACGGGTTGAGGTCGGTAGACCTCGCCCGGCCTGAATCGCTGATGAGGCCAACCACCTCACGTATGCAGGTTATAATAACTTTGGCCGATGACCCCAATGTATGGAAATGAATACAGACAGACAGACGAATATAGGTATATATGTTTGTGTGTTAGGTTTTGATACACTGTTAAGATAAGACGAATTTCACTCATTGTCCTACAATATTTTACGAACGGTACTTTATATATATTTACTAGATCTATTGAAATAAAGACACACTTCACCAGTGCCCATGGATGCTAAATATTAAGAAAAAAAAAGAAATATCGTGATTAAATAAAGAACAGCTGTTTTAATAAATATGTACTTGTATATACAAAGACTGTTTAACTCTTTATTCCTGGCTCGTAGTATTACATGGTTTGATCGAAGGCGGATTGTGTCCAGTAGGGCTATTCTGTAAGGTTATCGAATCTCGAAAGCGGAATCCGCGGTGATATGACGAATTTGTCTTTAAAACTCGACTATCTGACTATATTAATAAAGTTCGCTTTCGAAGTGACGTAAAGTGAGCTCTATCACTCAGGTGAAGCTCGATATCGAAATGGTTTTTTACAGAATAGCCCTATAACAATAGAGGATGGAAAGCCACCGACGCTGATGACGATGAACCTTCCAGAATCATAAGTATATTGAATAATGGTGTTCTATATCTATTTCGTCTTTCGTCTGTCAGTGTCTGTACTCTGCATGTGTAGTTTTTAACAGGAAGCAAGAAGAGGTGTTGTTCTGTATATTATACTCTATGGCTGGCTTTCCCACATATGACTGGATTGTTGGTCTAGTGGATAGTGACTCTGTCTGCTAAACCAGTAGGTCGTGGGTTCGATTCTTAAGTATAACAAACGTTTGTGTGATGGGCATGATCATTTGTTCGGTGTCTAGCCGAAGTTTATCTGTAACACGTGTGTATTTAGAAGTAAATAAGTATGTCTCAGTTGTCTAGTGCAGTGGTTGCTACAATACAATATAGTCTGGTATTTTTTTTTTTTTACTTTGAGAACCAACCATTAATGTGCAATAATTTTTTTTAACTTTTGTGGAACACTGGTGTCAATTTTCGCATACATCATCACCAGTAACTTTTCCTTTTAGGTGATTATGAGAGATCTCTGAAAGTTAAGAAATTTCTTTTTCCTCACATTCACGTCTAATCGTTTTGAATTTGGAAATTGGAGCCAAATTGTGGCTATGGTACGAGGTTGCAACTGAAACTCCCCAATTAAATTCCACTCTAGAAGAATCAAGAATGTCTTCAGTACATACCTATAATATCTTATCGCGCTTGCGCTAAAAGCTAAAGTCCCTTGCATGATTTAACTCTCTTTTCTCTGAACTTTTGTCTGTTCATGGCTAAGGTTAAACACAATACGAAGTATCAAGGATCAGGGCTATCCAATATCCTTTTTTAATATTATTTTAGCCCTCGAATATCCCAAAATAATAGCAGAGCTGCTGCAAAGCAGCATGGCCTCTTACGGCTATGTTTTTTCTATGACTTTTGCCTCCTATTACTGCGAGGTTGACAGAGTTCTAAAAATAATCCTATACATCTATTATCTATATGTCAATAAATCGTTCCTCAGACAGACAACTGGTCTGTGCCGTTACTTCCACAAATACACACGTCCATCTTATGCACTTCACGAGATACAGCTTAAAATTAACTCTCTATTATTACCCATACAGGCGATATTTCCGTGACAGAGTAGTGCTTCATAACCTGTGTTTAACAATATGGGATTTTAAACGAGCATATTTTTCCTTCTTATCTAATTTGTAGAAAAGGACTTTTTGCTTTTTTTAATGTGAAACATTGGCACGCCGTACGCCTTGGCCATAAATGCCATGACGATCATGTTGTGATGCCTCCACTACGTCGATACTTCGAACTCTTTTGAAAGTCGCGGGCATTTTATTGCAGACAAACTATTGAATGTTTTTTCATTTACCGGCAACATGCCACTGCACGGAGGTCGTCTTTCCACATAAAAGGACTTAGCTCGGCTGAATTCCTTTAATACTGATTAAGTATTATTATTATTTATTATATGATTAACGAGTGTACATTGTACTTTATTCTGGCAAATATATAAACTAGCGGGCCCCGCCATTTATGGGTTTCATAAATTATAATCGAAGTGACAGAAATAACTTAATTATTCCGTAACCGCTCATGAAATCAATGAAATATAATTTTATTTTATTTTATTTTATAATGTTGATTTTAACTTAAAGCGATAGCTTACAGTTCCGCGTACAACTTTCCACTTTGCTAACTTGTAACCTTAAACTACCAATAACTTTAAAGTAAGTTTTAATATATAAATATGGCACATGTCTAGTAGCGGATATAGGCCCAAAAAGTAGTACTTTTAGACTGGGCCGCACGTGAGTCTAGTGTACCTAACTTAATCTGGCATGCATTCACGTTGAGGGTAGTGGGTTCTATCCCACCAAGCAGGGTATGTATGATGGAGATAAAAACCATGTCTATTTTTTATATAGTTATATAAAATGCCACTTATTTGGTTATAAAATGCAACTTAGCTGTACTAAGAGTTACGATTGTTGAAGCCGCTAGTGCCTGTTAATTATATAATTACCATCAATCAAGACCAAACAAGTCGTTCCTCATCAAAGGATAAAAATTCAAATTAATTACCAGTTTGGGACCGGAATGATTATTGGCAGGATGTGATATACTCGTATATGAACATAAAACGGTCGCCGATCAAATAGCAAACTAATCAATGCAATCAATGCAAGGCCGTCGCGATTGGCTGGCCGTTAAACTTAAGAAAAACAAATAAACCACATATTATTAGTCTATACCAATACAGCAATCTCTTTATAATCAGCATTTATTTGCGAAGATGTAGTTTTTTTATTGTTGTTTGACTGACCTGTTGGTCTAGAGTCGTGGCCTGCACTGCTTGACCAGAAGGTCGTATGTTCGATTATTAAATACGACAAAATATGTTTGTGTGATGTGCATTATTTGTACTGCATATTATTCTTTTACTGCATTGTATTGCATTATATTGTATATTTCGGTGTATGGGCGTAATTTATCTATAACATGTACATATGTATTTAGAAATAAGTTAGCATAATACATGCGTGTGAGTTGTCCCAATATATTATTATTATTTACGTTGCAGATTCTATCTATAAAGTATTTAACTTCTTAACTTCTTCTCATGGTAATTCTAAGGTAGGATGCTTTCGTAGTCAGTCTGTCAAATGAAATCCTATAGAGTACTTCCCGGCAATAGAATCACGAAACTAGCTTCTGACATAAACTTAAAAATGTGTGAAAATCTCTAATTTTTACTATAATACATGAACTCGGTTGGGACCATCAGCGCGTGAGTCAGCCTCGCGCTCGTCTGGGTATTTTCTATCCTTATTCTTTTTTTAAACAGGTATTTATGCAACTAAAATTAAAACAAGTCTTAAGACTGTGGTCTCTCTCTGGTCACACTGGTCTAATAAGAATGTATCAGAGTGACTACGACAATACTTGTGACCGATGATTGGATGACTCTACATTCTCCCTCTCTATGTTTGTCGGATCATCATCATCGGCCACAGCATCTTGTCAGATGATTGTTGCAGCGCCAGCGGGTAACAGTCACGAAGTTCTCGGGGTATCACATCTGCGCTTGTGACTAACCAATGGCACTTCAACTAATCGTGTTGCAAATGAAAGACCAAAATTGTACTCATACTATGTTTTTTTGATTCAAATAAAATATTAAAATTATTAAAATATTAAATTAAAAATGAAACGTAAGTCTAAAGGTGGTTCGTTGTCTTGAAGACGATGTCTCTTTTGATTCAGCTTGAGCCAGACTTTGTCTAACTTTGCCATGGCAGTTTTCGATTCTTGCCGCCATTTTGAGAGTCTGTTAAGTAAGGCTTAGCCTTCCAAGACACGCTTGACGGATATGAGTCTACTTTTTTATTCCTTTGGCTTGGACGCCTTACTATCAGAGAATTATGTAAGTGAGATAATGAAAATATTAGATAAAATGTTATAATTATACAAAATAGCATGATTATGATCATGCAAATGTCCTTCCTAATTAATATGTTTTAGAAAGTGCAAATTCAAACCCATAGAATACAACAAGACAAAAGAGAAAGCGATACTGCAAAGATCAGACAGGTTCTCGAACGAAATTTCTAGGTATTTAATATGTAAAATGCATTGATTTTCTTGTTTATGTTTATTATATAGGATCTTGAGATGGCTTGGATTACACGTAATTGTTTTCTGTGAATTTGGTTGGTGTAATCTGCAAAACGGAATTAAGCGATTGCTCAATACGGCTTAGTCTGCTGTTTCTCAGTATTATCGTTTTCGTATTATTAATACCTTTAAAGGAGCAATTCTTGTACATAATGATCTGAATATCGGAAGCGGCTCCAACGATTTCATGTAAGTAGTATTTCTGGAATTTCGGGTGCGATAAATCGATCTAGTTAGGATTCATTTTCTAAAAATGTCATTTTATTGTGTTATTGTGTTACACGTTTTCAATAATCAATTTTCTCGCGCTGCAAAAGCTACAAGAAATGGTAGACAGAGTAGAGACAAATTTGCTTTAGCGGTCAGTAAAAAGATCCATGATCAGCAATAGATAGAGTGGTTAACTTACGGAAGCTTTTGGTGCTAAGCGGTTGCCTACATTATACATGTGACATCAATTAATGATGCATTAATCAATTATAATTGTCTCATGTATTTAAGCATATAATATATAAAAAACAATCAATTTACAATAGGTCACCGATGCGCTGGCCCATGGGTTGGTGATCTTCACATATCTTCAAAGACTTAATCTTATCAGGCATGCAGGTTTCGTCATGATGTTTTCCTTCACCGGTAAACGAGCGGTGGACTCGAATTTAGGGTGCACTTAGAATTTAGGAAAACCCATGCCATTGCATCACACGAACCCATGCCATTGCATCACACGAACCCATGCCATTGCATCACACGATCCCATGCCATTGCATCACACGATCCCATGCCATTGCATCACACGATCGAAAATTTTCTTACTCAAAAGGCCAAGCCCATTACCTACTGGACCATAGGCGCTCCTCGTAGTGCTATAATTAAACTTCTTCTAATTCTTAAATCCAGGAGATACAAACAAGCCTGAAGTGTTATAAACAAATCATACCAGTATCCCATACACTTTTTCCAAGAGAACTTTAGTATCGAGGTTTTTTAAAAGTAAATCAATATTTCCGTTACTCGCCACTGCGACCTTAAATCGCAGTCTCACGACAGCACGACACTTGATTAGTACAAAAACTTGTTAATCTAGGTCACCTTTCAGTGCACTAAATATACTGATTTAATAAATATTTGTATAAACTTATAATTACAGAGCAAAACTGGAATAAGTGTACTTGGGTGTCATAAGTATACATACCTTGATGCAGTTATTCAAAAGAGTTTTATATGAAAACTAGCTGTCCCGTCAGACATCGCTCTGTCAAAAGTAGTAATATCGCTGTTAAAAAAATAGGGGTTGATCGTAAAAGGTTGAAAACTTAGTGTTGTATGTATTTTTTTGTGCTGTATTATAAAAAACAAAAACACAAAAATCTAATTAATAATATAATTGGGTGTCTATTCGTATTTAGGGATATGAAAAACAGATGTTGGCCTACTTGATATGCATACAAAATTTCATAAAAGTCGGTCCGGCTGTTTCCGAGGAGATTGGCAACAAACAACGCAATACGAAAATTTCATACAAAGATAATAAGACCCTCTTCATAGAGCTTTCGCTATAGAAAAAAAAAGCGGATGTAAATAGTTTAATAGACATAATAGATTAATTTTCCCAATAGACCTATGAGTGACAGAGCGGAACTAATAAAAAAATAAATGGCCTTTTAATCCCCATGCAAGTAATACGTTTTGTATTTACAAATTAAATCGCAAAATATGTATTTTACACTAATATTATAAAGAGGAAAGATTTGTACCTATTTTTGTATGTTTGTAATGAATAGGCTCAAAAAGTACTGGGCCGATTACAAAAATTCTTTCACCATTTGCTTCATTACCCACGAGTAACATAGGCTAAATTTTATTTTGGAAAAAAATAGGGTTCCTTAAGGACGCGTTTACAAATTTGATAGGTACAGAATCGAACAACTACATTGAAAAAGTCACGCATACAAGCGCACCCGCGCAATACGCACGCTTGCGTGCGGGAATAGTAGTCAAGTAAACGGATTTGATACTTTACAAATATTTGTTATTTTGATTATTTATAACACAAAATTATATTTTATTTCTGTTTGTTTTTACTATTTATCTTTTTACTTAGAATTAGTATATTAATTATATATATAATAAATAAATTTATATTATAATATGTAAGTAAACTGATATCTGTAATTCATCTTGCAAGGAGGGGGGGGGGGGCTCATAATTGCCACGCTGAGCAGGCGCATTGGCGATCGCAGATGATAATGAAGTCGCATCGGCACTGCTGCCTGATCAATGAACATTGAGGGAGGCCTATATTCAGCAGTGGATGGATGAAGTTTGATGATGATGACGATGATATCTATTTGTTTGCGAGTGGTAAGGGATCGGTCCTCTTGGTGTTCATTGAGGGAGGCCTATATTCAGCAGTGAATGGATGAAGTTTGATGATGATGGTGATATCTATTTGTTTGCGAGTGACAAATGATCGGTCGTCTTGGTGTTCATTGAGAGAGGCCTTTATTCAGCAGTGGATGGATGAAGTTTGATGATGATGATGATGATATCTATTTTTTTGCGAGTGGCAAGGGATCGGTCGTCTTGGTGTTCATTGAGTGAGGCCTTTATTCAGCAGTGGATGGATGAAGTTTAATGATGATGATGATGATGATATCTATTTGTTTGCAAGTGACAAGGGATCGGTCGTCTTGATGTTCATTAAGGGAGGCCTATTTTCGGCAGTGGACGGATTTAGGCTGATGATGATGAAGTCGCATCGGCAGCACTGCTGCCTCATTAGAGTAGCATGGGATCGGTCGTCTTGACGTTCATTGAGGGAGGCCTATGTTCAGCAGTGGACGGATTTAGGCTGATGATGATGAAGTCGCATCGGCAGCACTGCTGCCTCATTAGAGTATCACGGGATCGGTCGTCTTGACGTTCATTGAGGGAGGCCTATGTTCGGCAATGGACGGATTTAGGCTGATGAAGTCGCATCGGCAGCACTGCTGCCTCATTAGAGTAGCACGGGATCGGTCGTCTTGGCGTTCATTGAGGGAGGCCTATGTTCGGCAGTGGACGGATTTAGGCTGATGATGATGAAGTGGCATCGGCAGCACTGCTGCCTCAGCATAGCACGGGATCGGTCGTCTTAGCGATCATTGGGGGAGGCCTATGTTCGGCAGTGGACGGATTTAGGCTGATGATGATGAAGTCGCATCGGCAGCACTGCTGCCTTAGCATAGCACGGGACGAGTCATCTTGGCGTTCATTGAGGGAGGCCTATGTTCGGCAGTGGACTGATTTAGGCTGACGATGATGATGATGATGATGATTATGATGATGATGATGATGATGATAAGTGAGCAAACGTCGAGAGAGAACGTCTTCCCACCTGGTTATAATGACCAACCAACATTTCGTCTACCTATGTATATGAAATAAACCAATTCCATAAAAATATATTGTGGTAAAAAAATATTGTAAAGTATCAAATCCAATCCAAAGTATCCAATATCAAAAATAAATCGCGATGTTTTTTGAGTCGAATTGCTGCTGACAGGTGACGCAGTGTCCACCCAGAACCGCGGCCGAGCGCGGACTGAGTTCTCATTTCAAAAATGTAAAAGAAATCAAGACAGAGACAACGATAAAATAAACCTTAATGCAATGGAATAACATTCATCTTTAGTAGCAAAATTGGTAAAAAAATTAGTTATCTTCTTTATTTTTTTTAAGACTATTTTTAGCATTTTTGGGTTATTTTCTTGTCCTTTATTTAAAATTGAACATATTTCCCTGCTCCTACTATTTTTTAAAAACCTTAATAAATGTGGATATTAGACCAAAGGGGTACCGAAATTCTAATCGATTTCGTTCGTTTCATGGAAAATGGTAATGGAAGAACGTTGATTACTATATAAAAAAGCAACATTTATCAAAAAAATATGCGTTACCCTTGTAGATAAAGAACCATTCTATATGAAATAAATAATTTTTATATATGATTTTGTGTACTTTTGTTACAAACGGTACAGAAAAACAGCATAATTTCGTCTGATTCGTAAACGCGTCCTTAAGATATTTGGGTTTTTCGGACACAAGGTGTAAAAAATCAACCAGAAAAGTTACTTATTTTACGTACTATTTCCGTTGTAAATCTTAGTTAACACAGGCGAAGCTGCGGCAATAGCTAGTAAAAAATATAATAGCTTATAATCATTAGCTCAGTAATAGATACCATATCCTTGATGAGGTGATACCACAACTGTTACCATTGAAAGAAAGTAGAATATCTTGTTTTATTAAACAGGCAACATTAATAACATTTTCAATTTTATAAATAGCGAAATCGACTGTTTATAAATAAACAGATTATAAAAGCTTTAGTATAATTTTAATTAAAGTTTCTTTTAAAGCTTTGAAATATGATATCCTGAGCTTTTTATTGTTAATTAATATCAGTACTTCTTCATCTTCATCATTATCAGTCTTTTCAGCGTTCACTGAAAGAGGGCCTTGTCCAGCAGTGGCGTCACAAGGCCCTTTTCAATGAACGCCAAGAAAACGAAAATCGTTTCCCATCCAGGCGGAGGTCGCCTAATAAACGTCGTCGATTGAATCTACCACCCGTTCCCGCTAACCAGAGAAACAGTCATTATTAATCTCTTTAATAATTCCATTGCAAATTTTACATGTTATCCCATTTCAGGATAACATGTAAAATTTATAGTTGTTTTCCTGGGAGGAGTTCCTCCCAGGAATACAACCTCCCAAGATACAACACCTTAGAGATAGAGATCTCTAAGGTTGTATCATCCTATATTTTTCTTTCTTACTTTTTGATTTTTCTGTCTACCTGACGTTTGTGACCGGCCCTTAAGTATTATTTACCAACTGTTGCCCACGTCTTCACCTGCGTTATCTAAGCTTGACAACGTCATCTAAGATGACATATAGCCTTTCTCAATAAATTGGGCTATCTAACAGTGAAAGAATTTTTCAAATTGGACCAGTGGTTCCTGAGATTAGCACATTCAAATGAACAAACAAACAAATTCTTTAGATTTATAATATTAGTATAGATTGATAAAATCTACCAAAGATTAGGTAACACGTAGAGCCTTAATTGTCAAACATATTATATTACTGAAGCTTACACATAAAAACATAATTACACAATGCGCCAATGGTATTGAATTTCCAATGCCTGAGTAATTCATATATAATTTACAAGAGCAATTACCGATTGTTTTGTATAATGATTATCATTGATATATCGACCTTGTCTCGGAGAGAGGCGTTGGTCGAGGCTAGGCTACAGTCTACAATGCATGTGGGCCAGAGTGCTGAGAGGATGACATTCCTCGAATGTTATTTTGTCTGTGGTTTTAGGCTTTTAGATATTTTGACGTGACAACGTCTTATAATTCCTGAAGCCGGCTGCATGCACGAAAAAACATGACTCATGCGACGTAACCTCACTCTGAGGCGTTCCATTTACGGCTTGAAGTGCAAGCGAGAGCGCGGAACGAGCGACAATGAGGCACAATCGGTCTATCAGTATTTTCTTATGACGTTGTCACCTTCAACTATCGTCAGTAAACCGATTTTATAGACAACCGATTTTTTTTTATCTGGATTAGTGTTTAATGAGAGGAACTCGTGTTCTCATCAAAGTTTTAGTAGTTTTGTAAGTATGATTTTAGATGTTTTTGACGATATAAGCACTGCCTAATGTGTGTCTAATCACTAATGTGTATTTGTAATAATATAATAATAATATAATAATAATAATAATATAATATATATTTATTTGTGACACATAGGTGAAATGATGGTACAGTTTGAATATTAATTAAATGTTTCTCTATGGTCTGCCTTTTAGGCTTACAAATATGTTGCAAAGTCAATATTAGGTACACAATCAGTCTAAGTCATATTATAGAATATTTAACACAACTTAAATATAATTTTACTAAAGTCAAGATAGAAAAATGTCAAATTATAGAGTAAGTACTTATATAAATTATGGAATTTTATCATTTAAAAAGTCAGTAACATTATAATACACCCGGTCCAAAAGTAAATTTATTATATTTTTCTTAAATTTGTCGGCATTTAAGTTTCTCCAAGTCATTGGTAATTTATTAAAGATCTTCGGAGCCATACAATATATACTTTTATTCATTAATGTTGTTTTACATTTTTGTAAACATATTCTACTGTTATCTCTTCTATTTCGAATTACAATATCAGAGATACGACTAAATAAATTACTATTATTTTTAACAAACATAGCGCTTTCCAAAATGTATAGTGACGGAAGTGTTAGAATCCTATATTTCTTAAAAAATGGCTTGCAACTATCAGTATAATGAAGTTTAAACATAGATCTGATACATCTCTTTTGTGCTTTAAATGCTAATTCTTTATGTGTTGAATTACCCCAAAATATAACGCCATATCTTAAATGACAGTCAACTAGTCCATGATATGCCATGAGAAGAGAATTTGTTTTGACTATGGGTGCAAGTTTATTCAAAGCAAACGCTGACTGGCATAATTTTTTATTTAAACTTTCAATATGCCCCTTCCAGTTTAATTTACTATCAATATTTATACCTAAAAACTTTGTCATTTGAACTTCATTAATAATATTACCATTATAATCTATAGAAGGATGAACAATATTCTGGCGTTGACTAAAGTACATTATAACTGTTTTGCTTAAATTAATTTTCAAATTATTGTTTTGAAACCAATGAATTACACTCGCCAAAGCAATATTAGTGTCGTGTATAAAGTCATAACTATTTCTGCACGGTATGGTCACAGTACTGTCATCAGCAAATAAGGTAATTGGAAATTTTATCATTTGAGGCAAATCATTAATATATAAAATAAAAAGGAGTGGACCTAATACACTCCCTTGAGGAACTCCATATTTGATTTCACGTATTTGAGAAAAATGTATATTTTCATATTTAGAGTTTGAATTTAGTGTCGAAATAGCTGTTAATTGTTTTCTATTGGTTAAATATGATTCTATCAATGTATTCAAACTAATTTGATTTTTTTCGCACTTGCATAGCTTGAAATGGTGCGACTGGTTTGTATCAATCGATAGAAGTAAGCTAATTATTATCTATACTAATATATATACTACAATAATATTATAGGAGGAAAACTTTGTTTGTTTGGTTGTAATGAATAGGATCAATAAGTACTACCGATTTCAAAAATTCTTTCACCGTTTGAAAGCTACATTATCCACGAGTAACATAGGCTAAATTTTATTTAAAAAAATAGAGTTCCGTAAGATATTTGGGTTTTTCAGACACAAGGTGTAAAAAATCATTTGGAAAAGTTACTTATTTTGCGTACTAAGATGCCGTTGTAAATCTTAGTTAACGCAGGCGAAGCTGCGGGCAACAGCTAGTATATAATAAATACTGTTAAAGTCTTTTTTTATTTAAGCCTTTATTGCTGAAGCATACACATTTTTACATATTGGTTTGTTAAATCAAAATAATGTAGATACAAACTGGTTTGTTACAATAAAAGTTTGAATTTCAATTACTACGGATTTTTCGGTTTATTGTTCAGCGTGTCTTGTGACACATAGGCCTCTTCCAGCTCTTTCCATTCGAGTCTATTATTGGCTTTTCTAGTCCAGGTCGTTTGTCCTATCTTTTTTATGTCATCCGCCCACCTTGTAACTTGTCTTCCTCTCCTTCTTTTCCCATCTCGTGGTTGCCATTCCGTTATTATTTCGTCTTGCTGTCTCTAGTCATATGTCCTGTCCAACGCCATTTTAACTCTTTTATCTTTTTTAATATGTCTTCCACTTTCGTTACATTCCTTATCTCTTCTGCTGTTTTGCGGTCTTTCAACGTAACGCCTAGCATGCTTCTTTCTATTCCTCTTTGGCAAGTTCTTAATTTAAGAAGGTGTTTTTGTGTTAGCGCCCAAGTTTGGCATCCGTATGTGAGACATGGTAATATGCACGAGTTAAAGACCTTTCTCTTAGCTGTCATGGGAAAGTGTTTACTTTTGAGAACTTCCTTAAGGGTCCAGAATCTTTTCCATGCACTAGTCACTCTTCTTCCTATTTCTAAATCAGTTTGGTCCTCAAACGATATTAATTGTCCTAGGTATATATATATTTTTACATATTCAATATTTTCTCCGTCTATCTTTATAGCAGTTTCTTCTCTGTTCGTCATTATTTTTGTTTTCTGTCTATTTATAGTGAGGCCTACTGTTCTGCTCACCTCAGTCAGTTGTTGTAACATGTGTTGGAGCGTAGTGGCATTATCTGAAATCAGGACTATGTCGTCTGCGAACCTTAAATGATTAAGTAGTCTGCCGTTTATGTTAATGCCAAAATTTTCCCATTCCAGGTTTCTAAAAATACTTTCTAAGACAGAGGAGAATAATTTCGGGGATGATGGATCGCCTTGTCTTACCCCCTTGTTAATAGGAAATTCTACACCTGTTGTTTCTAATTTTATTTGTGCTGTGCTGTTTTTGTATATGTTTTTGTACAGTCTTATATATTTTTTCGGTACCCCTTGTTGAATTAAAGCTTCCCAAAGCGCCTCATGTTCAATGGAGTCAAAGGCTTTGCAGTAGTCAACAAAGGCAATGTATAAAGTCTTATGATTGTTTTAATGTGCTTGTGTCTCGCATCCGTCTGCGTCCTGCATCCCGGTAACTCCCGGGGGAACTCCTTTGTTCATGGATGACGATGACCAGTCAACATCGCCTTTGTTTCCGTTTGTAATATTAAATTAACTGCTTTTTACTACATGCATATGAATAGGTATATGGTACATAAACAAAAATAACATTTTTTTTACAATTCTTGTCTGTCTGTTTGTTTCGGCTGATCTCTGAAATGGCTGAGCCGATTTTGACGGGATCGCTTTTGGACGGTAGCTGTTATAATAAGGAGAAACTTAGGCTACAAAAATAATCATCATCAAACTGCATACGTCCGTAAATATAAGATAACGCCCTCGAAGCCGCGGGCAACAGCTAGTCCTAGGTATATAAATACAAAAAGCATACGGCATCCATGGAGATCCGATCCGATGCCTGAAGACCGTGCGGTTGATGACCTCACTGCTGGCGGGGGAGACCTCCGTCCTCCACCCTAAACCTTTTTAGTTGAGCCATCCGCTCAGCTACTATACCGATTAAGCGTAAAGGTCTTTAGACCAACAGCATTGGCCATTTCGAAAAACAAAGTCATCCATGGAAGGACGATACCAACACAAATATTCAGTCAGAGCCGGCGCGGCGGCCGCTAAAAGATCATCGTCACATTCAGGTGGATAGCTAGCTGCCCTTGTTTTCCCAGAATAATTTCGGGCCATAAATTAATTAAAAATAGGCTGTTGTCCACAGCTTCGCCTGTATTAATTAATATACAAAGGCATCTTAGCAGGATGGCCTATAGCCTTCCTCAATAAATGGTCTTTCTAACACTGAAAGAATCATTCAAATCCGACCAATAGTTACTGAGATTGGCTAGCTAGCTAGATAACTTTATCAATGGTCACGGGACTTCTTCATCATTACATCAATTTTACAAGGAAACTGTTATATAATGTAACATGATAATGATAGTCAGATGTTACGTGAACTGCGTAAGAAGCAGGAATCCCGCGTGACGGAACACTGCAGAGGTTCCACATCACTGGCGAAATTACCATAGAGCGATCTTCGCAGTTCGTTAACTATTCAATGCAAGTACGATAGAGCTAAACGTTCTTAATTATTGAAGTAAGTGATTAATCTTATTTTCATTCTCATTAATTTTAAATTAAAATAGACATTAATTTGTTATATTCATAAGAAGAGCATAAAGCATTATGTTCAATTTCTATAACTACACTACTTTAATTACTATTAAAAATATTAATAAATATAGTACACAACCGTATATCAACATACTTATAATGTGTTAATTAATGGAAATAAGTAATACGATATGTATATAAATCGTGTAGGAATCTAATTTCGACAGTCATGCGTTTATTTTGATAAAGGTAATATAATTCTTCTGCGCATGTGTGTGAATTCGAGAATCATGTAGATTCACAATTCGGTCCACTATTTAAATAAAATAAAGAAACGCGCTTTTATATCACACTCATTGCTAAACAAATGACAGAAAATGGCTTAGCAACCAAAAAAAATGATTCGATTTCGTTTACTACTAAGGGTCGGTTGTTAAAATCATCTATCAACGTAAGAGACTTCGGTAATTTTTAACGTCTGTTAAATACAACGCTCTTTGGTCACTAACGTTCGTTACTGCCATCTTTAAGGATAACGTATTCGTTAAAATCGGTCTTGTCGTGGCGGTGGGGCTCAGTAGCCCTGGGTGACCCCAACGCCTTGGGCGAAGCGAATTGTATCCCTTTTATATGAAGTGGGGACAAAAGAGCAGGCAGCAAGGGGTGAGGATGGGAACTTGACCTCATCGTACTGTCCCGACGTTGGGAGTGGTTTTTCTGTGGTGCGGAACAACCGGTCTGAGGAGGTGGCGTCGGTCCCTTGAGGGACTGACTAGCCGCCGAGGTGCCCTGTTAGTAACAGTTCTTATATTCGCAAGACTGAAGATAGTGATGATGATTAAAACGGCTGCGCAGGATACACTGGCTCTACCATTCACCAGTTTCCACAAGAAAGCTAATATAGTGACGGCTCAAATGATTTGATACCTTCCCGTGCTAAACCTGTTCCTGGTCGCGTTATGGTAATATTTATTCATAAGTTAAAAGCAATATTGAAAACTCTCTGTGGTTAATGTATTAATAATTTATAACTCACTCAATATAATCAATATAATATGATATTTTATATCTATAATTATATACCCGATATCGAGCTTTCATAGATGTAATAAAGCCTTAGTTTAATGGATTATAAATTGGGCTTTTAATAAAATGCCATGTGTCTTTAAATCAACGAGCATAGCTGAAAATAAAAACTATTAACACTGTCTACAGAGGTTTTGTTGCCCTAGACATGAAAATGATTTTGGGTCTATTTATGCCCACAATTCATGAAACTATTGATTTGTAAGACTAGCTCGGATTTTTTTAAAATCTTTATTTTCATTTTAAATTACAAAAATTAAAAAACGAGAGTGAAAATGACATATTAGGTAGCAAAAATCATGAATATAATGTGAGCACATTGAAAACCTTAATGATTATATTCGTAATCTGGAGACTTGAAAGCGTAAAAAATTGCGATGATGTCCAGGGCAACAAAAAAGTTTCTTTTTGTAGAGCTGTGTAATAAGAAATTCTCGCAAAACTAGTGAATATTCTTGGAAAACGCTTATGTTATTCTTATTTCAAATCATTTTAGGCCATTCAAATCATAGTAATCAAAAACAATAAATTGTTTAATCACAGTCTAAGGACATTTACAGATGTGTAATTGTAATGTATGTATGTAATGTATGGCTCTGATCATTAACTATTTGCTGATGATACTGCTTATAAGTCAAAGTACCACTTCACCCCTGAGCTATTTATAATCTATATATTAAAGCCGGTACAATCACAAAAAACTGAATCGCATTAATTTCAAACCTTAAGTGCAGACAAGTTTGTATTTATCTTGAACATTCCATAAGAAGGCTGTATTTCTTGTTCCAGTTCAATAATATTGAGTTGTGTAAGAATTAGGACATCCTCTAAGTAGTGTGACATTTGTACGATAATTATGCCTTTATTATCGTTATCTTACAGGCTAGTTGTAGCGTAACTACTAGGATTATTGTAATAGTTAAATGAATGAAGAGTTTCAAGAGAAGATAATTATAATGATTTTACAAGTGGCGCCGTTTATATTTATTGACTGATACAATTATTAACAGCATTACCGTCTACTAAACTACTGAACATTTATTATTGAAATTCTAAGTCAAATTATAAGTTAAGACTAAAAGATCGGTTTCATCAGAGATTCGTTTGGACTAACGAGAAAACGTTAAACTATTTGATTGTCCGTCCAATAATTGCGAATCATCAATTAAAATCTAAGTATGGTATAATATATTTTAATTATTAAACTCTATACGCTATTTTAATAGAGCCAAGGTTTCAAAGCCTTCACATCATTTCTTTTAATTAACGCCTCGTTGTGTAATAATACTACGGATTCAAAGATGCACAGATGAAAGTCTTTGAATCAACCTTCAATTATCGAGAGATAGCCGCACAATAGCGACGATTTAGTTATGCACAAGGTTTTAGTCTGTAGAGTAATGAGTGACGTGACGTAAAATGGTGTAGTGTGTACTATCATCATTTTTAACATACTTCTGAACTTTAATGGAAACAGATTAATAAGTATTATTGTATGAGCTAAGTTATATGAAAATAAAATTAATTTTAAATAAAAAAACCGACTTCCAAACTATACCTTAAAATTATGTATATCTAAAAATTTTAAAATAATATTTAAATACTTCGAGATAAAGTTAATTTAATAATAATAATAAAAAATAATACTAATAATAAATAAATAAATAAATAAAACAATAATGATCATCGAGTCCTAGCATCCTGCGTCTAACGCCCGGTTTCTGAAAGGCTGATTAACACAAAAATTAACTGATCAACTGTCAAACCTGTTTTTAAGTTTAATGAGTTGCTAGAAGCATTGTTAAATTACTTAATTTGATAACAACTAAAATGAAAATCTGTCGACGTTAGAATAGTATGTTAACCGCCATTAACTGCCAGGTTAGTTGACATACACTTTGACCAACGTTTCAGAAACCAGACGTTAGACACAGAAAAATCAATATCTTGATTAATTTCTGTAGTCAAAGGCATTGCATGGAAAAATCAGCTGAGCATAGCAAGGGTGTGAACCCAAGCTGTTCATCTAGAAACGACCGAGTTTTTTGCACATAGCAGGTTATTGTATAATGCATATAATAGGTAGTAGGTACATAAACGAAGAATTTACATTCTCTATTGCCTATTAAGGACATGTTAGTTGAATCTACTCAAGCGAAACTGAGGGTGGTTCCTGGTTGTGTGATTTTATAAGTGACTCGCTTGTTACTGGCTTTGCCTACTATCATACTACTATTCTTATCTATCTTAAATATCAAATAAATTTCTATAATACCCGGGTTAGAAATGTGATTTTAGATGAATAGTATCGGTTAAACTAAATTTTACGAACTTACAAAAAAACAATATTTATGTGTGTGTAACATAAAAATTGAATAACTAATAAAACATATTTATATACTAATACTTTGACTCTTTACGTCATACGTATGTATGTACATACAAGCAGATAAAAATATGTATTTAAGGGAATGTAAACACAATTTTATTTTCATCATCATCATCAGCCTTTATCCATCCAACGCCAATTCTATATTATTACAATACAAATGTTTAAAAATGCTTTTCTTCATATTCCTATCTGGGATACGATTTCCAAACAATTTCAAAAAAGTACCAAGCTACCTAGAACATTCCAAGAAAAATACCTCGAGCGGATGTCGAGAGGTGTTTGGTATCATCTGAACATAATCAAATATGATAAGTCTAACAGTGTCACGTAGCGATTGTGTAAGGGCATGGGAAACCTCTAACCCGTCTCATGGGAAGCACCTCCCATGTCCAATAACCATAACTGTATACCAACTGTCTATTAGATAGGTAACCTATTATGGAATCTGGAACATAATATAATCTGCAATATCTGGAACATGTCCAATAACCATAACTGTATACCAACTGTCTATTAGATAGATAACCTATTATGGAATCTGGAACATAATATAATCTGCAATATCTGGAACATGTCCAATAACCATAACTGTATACTAACTGTCTATTAGATAGATAACCTATTATGGAATCTGGAACATAATATAATCTGGAATATAATTCATCTATAATCGTTCGGCTAGTTCGAGATCACTGTATCGGCATCATACCAAATAACGTGCTTGGACTGTAGCAGTAAACGCCAAGTCATAGCATAGTCCAATGGGTATGTCCTTCGTCTCTTGAGTGAGAGCGTCCGGGTTTGATCCTGACCTTCGGTGGTGCCTTGAAATTAGTTTTTCAAAATATCTAAATACACCTAAATACGAGACCATCCCTTGCTGATGAAGTAAAGCATTGTTGGAAAACCTGCATGCTTGCTGAAACTGAAAATTGTAGGTGTGTGAAGTTCAACAACCTAGTGATCAACTCATTAGTGACCTATGGTCCAAAACCCTCCTCGCCTGATTTCGAGGAGGAGACCTGTTTCCTGTATTAATTTTATTCAAAAAAACTTACAACTTAATGAAGTTTTTTATTCAAACTAATTGTCTACCCATTACAAAACTGGCCCGCTAAGAAAAACAAACTCATTCAAAGCACTCATTTACTCTGTCACATTACACGGTTTGTTTGTGGTTTTATTTTAATTAAAACTATGAAAATACCAAGCGATACCAGTATCTAGGCTGTAGCGCTACCGTTTGTGATAGAGTAAAAAAAAACGTTGAAAAATCACGTTCCTTACGACACGTCATGTCACGGAATGCTCAAATCCCGCTCTAATTTGATTAAAGCTTGTTGGAATAAGTGTATTCTACTATTTATTTATGGGGTTCTCACAATTAAGTGGTCAACATCGCCTATGGACATGCATGACCTATCCTAAGACGTAAAATGATACCTGACCTGCCTTACTCTCTGTAATATATTAGATAACTTTAACAGATTTTGTTATTATGGTTTATGAAGGTTTGTACAGTCTTATTTTGTGTACTATACAGCTTAATCGATTCCCGTACCATGTTATAAAAGTATCATTACTCATCAAAAACAAAACGAGAGGACCATCTCCGTGCGGTTGCCTGTGGTAGTTGAATGGTAGTGGTAGATTACCGTTTTCGAGCCATACTGAAAATAAAATTATATAAAAATGTTTATTACCTACTAGCTGTTACCCGCAGCTTCGCCCGCGTGAACTTAGGTTTACGGATTTATCATGTCTGATGATGATCATTTTCTATTTTAATAATTACTAAGTTTATGAATATATGTCTTCTTGAACATAAAGACATATATCCCTTCGCAGATTTTCTGTAGGCATATTTAGGATATATATTACTATTATTATATATTCCACCATACGTTGATCATATTATTACGTCTACCAGATTTTTTTTTTTTTTTTTTTTTTTTTCGAAAGGTCTAGACTTTTAGGCCAGATGGCCTTTAAGCTCAATCGGTAGGTAGGTGAGCAGATGGCTCACCTAGTAAAATTCGAAAAGGGGGCGCCCCCCTCCGTGCCCCGCAGGGGGCGCGGTATATCGCGCGCGCTACTCTGGAGAGTAGGTGTTTGGCTAGTCAAATCCAATACGGTCGACGAGTCATTAGCGGATGAAGTTAAACTACTAGTCGGAGGGCCGGCCCTCTCCTCCCCCTCTGACGGGGGAGGTGGGTCGTGCGCGGTACCCGTGCAATCGACCGATAGCAAAGTGCTATCGGTGTTTTCGCGGTTTTGATTAGTGTAGACTCGTATCGGATTCGAACCTAATCTTACCCGATCAATCCGGATCGATGTATTTACCATGTGTAGGGGTCGACGTCGCTCACGACCCCGAGGCCCAAGCGGTGTGACTGAGTACCTAACCCCGGATGTTGTATTGTTATGTGTGTGTATTCTAGCTTGAATTTCGCGTCGCGCTTTTACGTCGCGCATTAATAGCTGAGATATTTCGTCAGCCGGATCGGTTGTAACATGTTTAGGTAACCTAAAACTCTTTGAGACTGAGCTATCAGGGACATAGTCTGCCGCGCTCACTATGAGCGGGTTTGGGTGATGGAGTGCCTTTTCAAAGTGACGTACTGACATCTCTTTGAAGTGGCCCCTAATCGAATCTAACTTGAGGTCCCTATGTAGGTCGATGTTTCTTATGTACCATGGGCAACCGGTTGCTATGCGTAAGAATTTGTTTTGCAATATCTGCAAAGGTTTGAGTCGACTCTGTGGCACGTGCGCGAACGCAACACAGGAGTACGATATAATCGGTCTTATACACGCTTTGTATAAGGTAAGTTTATGCCTGAGGGGCATCTTACTTTTCTTGTTTATCAAGAAGTATAATCGACTCAAAACGAATTTGGCCTTTTTTATTATGTTATTTATGTGCGGCCTGAATGACATCGACCTGTCTAACGTGACCCCCAGGTACGTCTACCAGAGTTGATACACTACGGCCTTAGACAGCAGACAACCGCCCGCGCCCGTTCGTATCACAGCAACACGATTTATTTTCTTCTGCATTATTTTGATTTTGCCATATCTCCTAAAGTATTCATTTAATTTGCATGATGTAAAGGGCAAAAATAATCTTCATAAAATGCACATGCTAATTAACTGATTTAAAATGATAAGGATTCATACCGTATTTGTGTAAATAACTTTCAAATTATCACGTTATAATTGCCCATTTTTTTAAGTATTAAATGGATATAGTATGATATCCCTAAGAGATAGACATATGCCATCGCGGACTTTTTTGTAGACCTATTTAAGATACACAATTCCACCATACATTATTTTGTTATATCTCAAAGGGTTTAGGCAGCGTTTTCGTTGAAAACTTCCAAGCGGCCTATTTTTTCCCGACACCTTCAACAATTATTGTTATATCTTAGCCAATGTATATAAAAACTCAACAAATTATATACATAAACCTTCCTCTTGAATTGTCCTATCTATTAAAAAAAACCGCATCAAAATCCGTTGCATAGTTTTAAAGATTTAAGCGTACAAAGGGATATAGGGACAGAAAAAGCGACTTTGTTTTATAATATGTAGTGATGTATATTAAATTCCATATCGAAATAGACAATCTTCTTTCGATATCTGAGTTTGAGAGAGAGATTATCACGCGTGGGAAAATTCAACTGTGTGCACGTATTACCTTTTATATAATATCATTTCTTATCAGCCTTGATAGACAACTCATAACGTGTGCCTTATCAATTCAGGGATCTTCATTTAATGAGACCTATATTTAGATGTCGGTGTGATTGTCTTCTAGTTCGTAGTGGTTTTAAGGGTTTTGGCTTAAGCCGAACTAGTGAAACTCTGAAAGAAGATTTCATGGAATTGTATTCTTTACAAGATAGATAGACACTAGAGCAGTACAGATAGATACTAGCAAAGATGATGTGTATGTAAATTGGTCCATAGGGTCCTAGCGCTTTAAGGCTTTTTAAAGAAATAGCAAAAAGGTTAGTCGATATCACAGGAGACCGAAGAGCTGGCAGCATGTTGGCAGCTACCTCGGACAAGGGTCAAAGAATCAATCTTGCTATTCAAAGGGGGAACGCTACCAGTATCTCTGGAAGCTTGCCTAAAGACACTCCTTTTAATAATATATATTTGTTATTATTTTATATTTTTTAAGGTTTTTAGGTTCATTGTTTTTATATTGAAATAGAATCTAATAAAACCTATTTATGACTATTTGTTTAAGCCTTTGCATATTAAAGAAGATATGGTAAGGAAGGCTGCATCCCGGTTTCAGCGAGGGCTTTTTGACAGCCTCCATTGGATCACTGCATTAGACCCTTTGCGGTTGATATTGAGGAGAACTGTTCTCATTGGGGCATATAGTTAAGCCTACAATCAAAAAGGTGTATTTAACGAAAGTCAACTTTTGCAATAGACCGCATTATTCATAAGTTAATAAATTAACCGAGCTTATAGCTGAGGTGACACGGCTGTTACCACATTGGTTCGTTAACATTCTGCATCATAAATGATGCAAGTGAAATCTGTGGACTATCATAAACTTACTTATTACAGACTAACAGCGCCCCGCGGTTTCACCCGGGTACTTCCTATTCACGTAGGAGAGCATGATTTAATTTTAGCCGATGTAATTTTGAAGTTAAAGTTAAATAGTTGCAAAAAAATCGCTATTTTAGTTGTCTAGTTTAGTTGATAACATAGAATACATTAAGTATTCTATGTTACCAACTTTTAGTACCTCCGAGAATATGTGTACACAATGTTTCATGATGATTGGTTGAGTAGCTTTCGCGTGAAAGAGTAACAAACATCCCTACTTTCACATTAAAATAAGTATTAGTAAAATTGTAAAGTTTCATCGAAATCCATTCAGTAGATTTTGCATGATAGAGTAACAAATATGTTATACACACTTTCGCGTTTGTAATATTAAGTACGTTTAAAACACATTATCAATCAGAACTAAGATATCGGCCAAGCTAAAATCTAATATCTCAGCCGGAGAGAAATAAATTAAATACCTAATAATAAACTCTACTACAGTCTGAATACTTAGTTTTGTTTTAATACCCGGGTATTTCAAACTTATGGAACCTTAAAACTACGAGATATTATTTAATGTTCAAATATTTTTTTCTTGCTGAGTTGCGTTTTGTGTATATATTATTTAGAAAGTAAAACTTTATTTAAATAAGAAATTTTAATCAAAATGAATATTTTTCCTTAATAAGATAGTAATTGATCATGAAGTAGACATCCAAATCATCAGAAGCCTTACCGTACCGAATTATGAGGAATGAAAAGACTTTTCTTATCGGTCCTTATTGTATATAGGATTTTACATTAACGTGTTATTTTCATTGCTAAAATTAATTAAAAAAATACTTACCATGTTTTTTATCATTATTTCGCGAACAAGACATTCATAGATAATGTTAAAATATCGAGCTTTGCGGAATAAATATCCCGTTTTTAAATAGTTTTGGTCCTTTTCCCTTGAACATCTAAAGACTGTATAGGAATAATTATATTTGTCCCTTGCCTTATATGATGTGATACTACTTAAACTATGGAACTAGTTAGTTATTTTAAAATTTGATTTAAATACGTGTTTCTTAAACATACACTTTTATCAAGAAATGTCACCTCAAACCTTGTTTGTCGAGACCGCGATACTGTTATAAGAGGCACTTGGCAGTTGGATGAACGGCGTTGAGGCGTGCGGACGTGTGACCTCACCTCATACGAAATGTGAAAGATGTGTGCAGTGTTTGTTTTGTGATCGTTTATTCCATATCTGGGTTGTTCAGTGAAATTGTTTGATAGATAAGATTTTCTTCGGTTTGCGGTTGTGGTCTGAAGGTATGAGATATCTCGATATCATTATTAGTACATCATTTTTTTAATTCACACTTTAGGTCATGAGAATCGATCCGTAACGTAGTGCTAATAATAAAAGTAAATTATAAAAATAGTTGTAATAATTTAGTTTTTTTCGTTTATGCAATAAAACATTTGGCGAATTTAAATTTTGAACAAAATGTAAGAAGTGGCACGTTTTAATATAATAAATTGCATTCAAATTCAATTCGAGTTTGAATTATAAAACATGTCTTTTTCTTTCTGTTCTCTATTTATCTTTGTTGCCATTCTCGTATCGCCACAACAGCCCCCCTAGACAAGTGGCAAAAACGCTAAGTGAATAGAAATAGAAAACGTTAATTTTGTATGGGAATGACATTTGGGCGACTATTGGTAGCCAAGTGTCAAACTAGCGTTTTGTATTTCTATTCCTTTTAAACGCACACGCTTAAGAAATTCAAATCTTCATATAAATCGTAGCCAAGTGGCACTTTTGACAAGCCGGAAAGCGCTCCCTAGCGCTTGCCGCTTGCACACAATAGAAATAAAAATTCAAACGCTACAAAATGGCGGATCTTTGATCAGCTGACTGTGGAAGTGTGATAGTGTGAATTTTTTTGCTAAATGCATAAATTAAGTCTATTGTAAGCTAATAAATAATATATAAATAATAAAGTACAACTAAGCCGAAGCCAAAGAAAAAAATCATCGCCAGTGTTTGGAGAATATAACCGATGTTTTATTTGTGTAAAGGTTTACACTAGACAAAATAGTATTTCGAGAGATTTTCTTGATTTACGTGTCCATACAGCATTGAGCGGAACTAAAGGAATTCCCTTGGTATTAAAGGTAAATAAATAAATCATTATTACTTACAATGATAGGACTTAAAAACTAGGTACATGTTTGATGTTTTTTACAGGTTCTTTGCAATCTGAGCTGAGGGCCACAGGGTCCTATCAAAGGATCCTGGGTGTCTCAACATTTAACGCATAGAAAAACAAGTTGATGTAGTAGACAAGTTGTAGATGTACCTACTAAACAGTAGTTGTATTATTATGTTGAGATAAATTGCCTTCCCATAAAAATCATAAGAAAGGACAAGCATAAGACAATTATTAGTGAGTATTTATTATTTATTCGATATAAAATCTATTGCATCCTCTTTTTTTATTATTTTTACTATATTTGAATAGGTATCTCTTTCCTAACAATATATTTTTATGGAAAATATATGTATTAGTTTAATACTAAATAAACTGTGTATATATAATCAATTTGTTATAATATAACACAAAACCTAATATTTAGTCAATAATATAATACAAAACTTATTTTAATGTAAACAAATTTAAAGTTATTTGATTTCCTGATTTGTAAACTAATTTTGCTGTTATTCTTGGTTATTATACTTATATATAATAGGTATTCAGTAGATTTAATGACTTTCAAAACTTTCTTGGTTAGTGTCTACTATTTAATTTAGATTAAGAAATGAAAATTGTATGCTTTATTGAGTAGTTTCATGAAGATATTATATTAACAATTTACTTTCTTTTTGTAATTGAAGGCATATAGTTATAAAAAACTAAAGCATGATCATTTTAGGTGTGTATGCAGATGGGACATGAGTGAGCCAGTCAGTCAAAATACATAGGAATAAATTAAGCCAGTATATAATGAAGAAGAAACAACCAGGGGAAAAAAACAACAACAACTAGCGGTGATAGAAGCTTAAAAATTTAAAGATGTTTGATTTTATGGATTGTGTACTAATTGTGCTGTTCTTCTCAGTGTGCTCACCCTGGAACCGGTGGTAGTTTCAATGGATAGACATAAAAGATACTTATATGTCTCAACATGTTGACCTCGTAGGGCATGCAAAGTTTTTGTACAATTGCTACATTTATTACATTGTCTTGGTAGAGATTATAATATTAACATTAACAGCAATTATGTATGTGTACAATAGTTAAAAAATATAACATAATGTCAAATAATAATAATAGGATGGATTATTTCATTAGCAGCGAGAAGCTTTAGAGCCTGCGATTGTGTTTTTTCTATTTCCCATTAATTTCAATTTCCCATTTTATTCATTTGGAGTGGTGTTCTATAGTATTTTGTTTCAAAAACTCAATCTGTTTATACTGAGATGGGTTGGTGAATACTAAGAACTTTTTTGCAGCTGTTTCAGCAGCATATAGGACTGCTATGGCGGTTTTCTATAGGTAGTGACTAGTGTTTGTTTTGAAAATTTAATCCATTTTGTATTATAATGTGATTAGTTGGCGAATATTGTGGTGGACTTGACTAACTCTTTTGCTGCTATATCTGTTAGTCTTTGGAACTCGTTGCCAAATCGTATTAAGCAAGCTAAGAGTCTCAATATTTTTAAGGGACTCCTCAGAGAACATTATTTGGAATGCTTTAATTTATAATATATTTTGTTATTTAATTTTAATTATTTTATCAATACAAATTACAAGCCATCTTTGATTGATGGCTCTTGTTTTTTTTTTCCTTTTTTTTCTCTTCTTCTTCTTCGTTTATTCATCGTATGATATTATTGTGCAATTGATTTTTATAATGTTCAGTTTTAGTGCTGCTTTTTGTGTTTTTTATTTATAATGTAATAAAAAAATATAATCTAATAAATACTATTGTATTCCAGCTATTTTATATTTATGTTACTTATTCTATTTTATCGTAATATCCAAGAGGAGCTATGTTTTAAATTTTGTATATTAAAATCAGACGTCCTAAATAGTTTAAGTAGGAAATATCTTTGTAATTCATAATAAAATCAAATAACAAGTAATTCATTATATTATCTTTTTGACACTTTATGTTGTTTGTTATTGGTCCTAATTACAGGACCGAATTTAGGTTTATTTTTTCTTCATTGCAGGTAATGATTTTAATAGACGATAATATTATCTTATTTCAGAATCCCAAAAGATGTTAATTTAAAGAATGCCTGGTTGACAAAAATGCATATTTATTTATTTACGAAACAAACATATTTCTGAAGAAAAGCGAAGTAATGTTTCTGGGAGTTTTTTTTTTCTACACTAATATTATAAAGAGGAAAACTTTGTTTGTTTGTTTGGTTGTAACGAATAGGCTCAAAAAGTACTGGACCGATTTCAAAAATTCTTTCACCATTCGAAACCTACATTATCCACGAGTAACATAGGCTACATTTTATTCTGAAAAAAATAGGGTTCCGTAAGATATTTGGGTTTTTCGGACACAAGGTGTAAAAAATCAACCAGAAAAGTTACTATATTTGCCTAAACTATAAAAGATAGAACGATAAAATGTTCTTATTAATTGTAGATCTTATAATTATCTACAAAAAAGTCCACCACACACTATACCTATCTATGTCGTTGAGGCACAACAACCATATTTTATTGAGAAATTTTGATTTTTTGGACTACATTTAAACGAGTTTATTTTACTCATGCTTTTAATCCTTAAGATATGAAGCTAAAGAGTTTGTTTATTTGAACAAGCTAATCTCAGGAACTATCGGTCGGATTTTAATGAAACATTTCAGTGTTCGATAGCCCATTTATCAGTAAAGATATATCATCCCGCTAAGATCCCGTTGTAAATCTTAGTTAACGCAGGCGAAGCTGCGGGCAACAGCTAGTATAATATATTGTTTGAAAATTAAGGATGTAATTTAAGAAACAGACATAAAGCCAAAGAAAAGCGAAGTTATGTTTGAAGAGAATTTTTTACATAAAACTTATAGTTTAAAAATAAATTATTTTGTCAGAATTTGATGTTGTTTTTTATTCCCCTTAATTAACGGTAAATACCTACACGCAGAAGAGGTAATCACGATATTTGACGGCGACGCGAAGGTGGTCTATGTACTAGGTTGTAGAGTTTACGGGAGTAGAAACTGAATCCCGTTGAGTGTTTTTTGATCACTCATACTAGCCCTGAGGGGTCCGATAGGCCCGACGGCCTTTGATGTGAGGAATATACATTCAGCCCCTTCAGAGCGTACTGAAATCCAATGAAGCACTGTTTTTATTACGAGATGATTAGCTTATATAATTGTATAAGCTGCTTACTAAACAAATAACGATTGGCTCGTTTAAAACATCCGTACGTGTTTAGTATATTTAAAGGACATGCTTATAGGAACGTATCTAGTAAAATAAGCTCAAATTTGTATTAACGATAATCCAATTTAAGAAATTAAGTATGTATTTTGTTGCTGAATATTTCACGAATAAAGTTTTCAAATCCATTTCCTCTTGTAATTGTCCATATACATATTGCCATTACAAAGAAATGTTGTCCAATAATACGTACATAAGGGGATAAATTTCCCTGTGTAATTGTAAAAAGCTTAAGTAAAAAAAAGCTAATATTGTTTTTTATGTTTGGAAGGCTTTAATACGTCCCTGTCTTTTGTATTGGTGTAAGTAATTGTTTTATATTATGTGAAAAGCTGCCACGCATTTTGAGGAAGAATATTACGTCTGCTAGTTTATAGTATATTGGTATAGACCAACTAAAATATGATATATTTTAAGTCACACATGGTAGCATGGTCTCTGGTCTTAACCGGTTCCAACAGGAACGAATATAAAAAAACAGTAATTACAAATGAATGACGTTTTAAATACTTCACATAATGACATTTTTAAAAACGAAATCATACTCTAGAATATGTATATAGCTATATGACGGATTGAATAGAATGAGCGTTCAAAATGTCTTTGTACACTTGGCTACCAAATTAGCGTTTGAGTTTGCGTTTACTCGCAAAAGAATAGAATCTGAGAGTTTGCCACTTGTCTAGCCCCGCAGGACCCATTAGTGTAAAAAAAGGTGTGGGGAGTCTATAGTTAAGAATTGAATCAAGAAGCTGAATCAGAGCTGTGCCAAACGAGACCTGCATAGGCTTGTAATCATTCCTGTATGTTAAAAAGTACTCTGTGATTCCTGTTCATTAAAAAGGGGCGTATGGACAAAAACGGTATTTAATAATATATAAAAGTTTCTTTATGCCTAGGTAAAGTAAAACAGTATTTAAAAAATATTATTTAAATATCCTAATAATATTGTGAACGCTAAATGTTGTAATTTGATATAAAGTAAGTAGCTTATAAATCAGAATAAGATAGGCTTTAATTGATTGAGAAAACGGGGTTGCCACGGGAATGGGAAGTACGCGGGTGTAACCGCGGATCGCTGCTAGTAAAATATAAACTATGTATTAGAGGTATATTGCGCTAACCAAAATAACTTCGGCTGGCATAAAAAAAAAGTTTAATATGACTAAAATGTTTGCATTTTTATAAACATACAAAAAATGTGACCTTGAAATAGATTTGCCTTTTACGACATGCAAACCTGAAAAGGATTGCAGTTATCATTTAACAAACAGACGTTATGTGTTTATGATAGTCACGGTTAGTGTTTTTATGACTCCGCTTTTGATACTAAAGACGATATTGATATAAACTTATATTATAATTACATTACCGCAGCTCTAGTTAGGTTAGGAATAGGTTCTACGACACTAAAGAGTAAAGACTGATCACCATAAGTAAAACTAGATTTTATGAGCTAAAAAGCTACTGTTACATCCTTATAACCAGGCTCGACTGAGGTAGTTAATTTCTAGGTAAGCAATTTGCTCACCTTCCTTAGAGCTTAAAAGCCATCAGGCCTAAAGGCTTTCGAAAAAAAAGTCTGAGATAGCCCCCAAAAGACTGATACGACCTCAGGGAATTATTTAAGTAAGGTTAGGCACCCGAAAACAAATCGATGTTACGATGTTTTAATAACGATGAGACTGCTTAAATTACTACCCTGTGTAAATAAAAGAAACATTTTTTTCTAAATGTCTAGACTTTTAGGCCTGATGGCCTTAGGTAAAATAAACGAATGACAGTGACGCCGCTAATGACCTCAAAGGCGTTTGCGGCATAATTCCCGAAAACATAAAATTAATCACGTAAAAAGAACTACGCAAGTAAATTATATCATTTTCCCAATTCGCTAGCTAAGTAGCATTACTATCTTTCTTTCTCTATAGTTTCTTAAACTTTCAAAGTTCCAATATTATTCGGATCAATTAGCAAAAAAAAATGACACTTTTTAGGATTGAAAATCATCTATAAGGGAAATTTTTACTAGTCATTTTTTTCCATAAGTATATGTATTCTAAGGTACTGATCCTTAGAATACATTACAAAAGTAACATCCAAAGTAAGTCTATTCACACAGTCAACTTACTTTGTTTACAATAGCAAAAGATACACTTAGAAAGAGTTTAAGAGGAGACATTAGCCACAAGAAGGAGTCAAACTACGTACATTTTGGAGATTAATGTTGAATACTAACCCGACGAAAGAGATTACATAATATACAAAGTCCTTAAAACAGTTGCAACAAAAACACTGTTGAGCAAAAGTTCACCGCTGGTGAGATTTTAACGAATGATAACTCTTATGCAAAGCATCTGAAAAGTCGGAATCGCAAAACTCTAACCGTAAATTAAAGTATTTACGTATGTACTTATAGCGGGATATTTACTATTATAATATGTACAAGTTTTTCACACTTTTTATCTCGTGAATAAAACATTCATATTTTATAGTAATGTCGAAGTATCGAGCTTCGCAAATCAAAGTAAAAGACAAAGTAAATATCCCGTTTTAGATACGTAGTTACAAAAGTTAAAATAACTATGTCTTTGAAAACTTAAAATAGAGAACAATAGTACCTAATAAACAGTCTGCCCAGACAAGGGCACCGACGACATCAATTTGGAGGTCTTACGCGACGTGGGCGCAGTGATGATAATTAAAAATCTAATGCGACATTACAAATATACACGTCCTCCGCAATATATAGATATTCCAGGTTATTTTAAATACGTATTACACGTTAATGAAATAAGATATAGTTATAACCAATAGCATTCTATTAATTTTTATTGAACTGATAAAATATGACAAAGTGTCTTTGTGGAATTCAAGGAAATAATTTTAATGACCTCAATGTCCTTTCAAATCCTTTCATGTACTACCGTTTTTTCCTCTCTTGTTGTTTTGTTACATGGTGCACAATCTATGTGATAAAAAATGGTATGTCATATACCTACTACCTACAATATCAGGCATATTGTAGTTACATGATATACCATTTTTTTACCTTTTTTAAAGCGACATGTAAGATTAAATTATAATATTTTATCCATTACAAAAGATTAATCAGCGTTATAAAACTTATATTGACTATATTAATACACTTGCTTTGCAAAAATGAGGCAGTGTCTAAAATGTGGTCAAAATTTACGAATATGCCAGAAAATTTACTAAACACGAGGCTGGTATTATAATAGTTAACCATTAAAATCATTAACATACAAAATATTGTTGCAGATCATGACCATTTAGATACGATGCAGGCTTCAAGAGAGGCGAGCAGGCAGAAGCGGAACATCAAACGCCGAAACTCAAGAAAAAAGTCTCTCTCACCGTCCGATCTGAAATGCACTCGCGGAGAGGCGAAAAATGAGAACAAACTCGGCAAGAGGTCACTTTCTGAGGGGTCAGTGAAACGCCACAAGAAGAGCAACATACAGAGGACATTAACGCACCCCATAACTAGTGATCTCGATGTGAATATCGACAAAGTGTTTTTAAAAAGTGATGTAGTTCCCGAGAGTGACGAGTCGAATCTCCCTCCCACAAGTAGTGATAGAGATACGGAGGATGACGGTCGGGTGCGCAACAGGATAGTTCCGCAGCGCCGGCGCTGGGACTCTGGGAGTGAGATGGACTCGCTCGTCTCCATAGCGGTGAGGAAAGCTTCGGCCCGGCGACGCCGAACGCCCGCTAACAATGGTAAGTGACCTATTTCCCTACCATGGTTATTATACTGTTTAGGTAATTTTTCCGGTAAGAGGGTTAAGATGTCCCGCGCTCTCGCCTGCTTGGGTACCACCTGCTTGTTTCTCCCGTGGAAATAGGATTGCTGTACGTGAGAAAGATAAGACGGACAGTGTACTTATAGGCACCGTATCTTCAGTAATGTCCCGGAAGGAGGCCGACGAACGGGTGAGAGAGGAGGCCGCCGATGTGGCTTCCAGTAACACCCTTGTGCTCGTGTCGGGCTCGGGATGGGAACCCGGGCCCCGCTGAAGACACGACGTCCTGGGGACTGCCAAGTGATAGCCGGGCAGTCTCCCTATTGTGGAGAATCTGGTCTTGCCGGGACCAGTCTGTCGCTGAGGGTTTCCCGTTGCCTGCGATCCGGGTCGCTCAAATAGCGGCTGAAGGCTCACGCAGCGGTTTTTGTGGGGTAGTGCACCCAATGCGAGTCCCCACACACGCCAGCGCGCCTACCCAAGGCCTTGGTATGGTCCGAAAAGAATTTCCACTGCGTCATCAAAAAAAAAGGCACCGTATCTTAAATGACCTGCCTGAGCTAGTTCCAGGCAAACTAGTTTATGTTGATGGGCGACGTTGACCACTAACCATCAGGTGACACGTCTTGTCCAATCGAATATGTTTATTTGTCTGTCTGTCATGTTTCTGAGATAGGCTAGTTTTAATCTTTTTGAAACAGTATCCGAATCTTTGTGCATATAGTTTTCTTTTACAAACCTAAGTCCCCGATATCGGCTATAAAATTAAACCAATCTAGTATTTTAATGATTTCTACCAGGTAATATAAAGAGAGAGTTATAAAGTAATACATTTCTATCGAACATTATTTTATATGCTTAATTAATGATATTAATGACGCACATGATAGGTAAAGCTGATTTGATAATCAAAATAGAATTTCTATCGAATACGTGGTAAATGGCTATACCATTTCCGAGAAACCAATGAATAAATTCATATTCAGTAATTGCTAAGTCTTATAGCATTTCATGGTTTTCTAAACATATTTTCATAAGGAATCCTACTTAATATTTTAAATGCGAAAGTTAGTGAGTATGGATGTTTGTTACTCTTTCACGTTAACAAACTACTGAATGGATTTTAATGAAATTTTACAATAATATAGCTAACACATCAGAATAACACATAGGCTTTAATTTATCACCGTACGGGGATGGGAAATACGGGTGAAACCGCGGGACGCTGCTTGTCGATGATAAATTGAAGTCACACAGTGTGTAAAGTTTATCGTGCCAGTTTTGAAACAAGTTCTTTTATCAAGAGTCACTTCACATTAAATTGTACTGTTTATCGTCCAATTAGTGAATGGGTTGATGCGTAGGTAATTTTCGTATTTGGCTGACTTTTATACTAAAAGTTTTGTAGGCGCCACTAAATTTTTAGGCTAGGCGCGCACGGGTTACTTTTGTCACCGTGACTGTTTCGTCACTCTTATCAAGTCCATGTATATGCGTGGAGATGCGCGCATGTTATGACGTGACAAGTGGGTGACATTTATGTACGCCGGCCGACTGGCGAACACGCCCGTGACGAAAATGTCACCTCGCCATTAGGTTTTTATGACAGAGACATATCGGCAAATGACGCTTCGATATCAAAAAAGTGTTGTCACTGTCACCCTTCGTGAGCGCACCACTTTGGAAACGTGACGTGACATTGACAAAAACTTTAATGTCACGGTGACAAAAGTAACCCGTGCGCGCATAGCCTTAAGCTCCGATTTTTGTAACGTAATTATAAAGGCTGCAATACACGTTGGGGATTCGGCGATCGCGTTCGGTTGGTCTGTTTTGTGCACAAACACGTGATGCAGTACACTTTTGGTTGTGGGACCAACTATTAGTATTTTTTGATGTGGTGCACACGTACTTTTTTGGTGGAGATATCTTCGTTGAGTGCCCAACACAAAAGTTATTATGCTTAGTTGTTTTCCGACAATATAATTGAAAAAAGTGTTCTATAATAAGATATTCGAGATTATTTCTTATCCGCTTTATGAATCTGGTGATTAGCCCTTTTATAAAACAAACTCTTGGGATTCATTACATTTATTACTTACAAATTACACTATATTGGTTTGTAATGCTTACGCTAGTTTAAGTTATAATAAAATAATACCTCCCGTTGTCATGATTTCTACACTTCTACACTAATATTATAAAGAGGAAAACTTTGTTTGTTTGTTTGGTTGTAACGAATAGGCTCAAAAAGTACTGGACCGATTTCAAAAATTCTTTCACCATTTGAAAGCTACATTATCCACGAGTAACATAGGCTACATTTTATTCTGAAAAAAATAGGGTTCCGTAAGATATTTGGGTTTTTCGGACACAAGGTGTAAAAAATCAACCAGAAAAGTTACTTATTTTGCGTACGCTGCCTAAACTATAAAAGATAGAACCATAAAATGTTCTAATTAATTGTAGATCTTATAATTATCTACAAAAAAGTCCGCGACACGTTATACCTATCTATGTCGAGTGAGGCACAGTAACCATTTTTTATTTAGATATTTTGAATTTTTTTGGACTACATTTAAACGCGTTTATTTTACTCTTTGGATCCTTATCAAAATAAATTATTTCATCACTAAGTACAGTTTATGTAGATAATATTTCGACTTTGAATGATTAAAATTGGACAATCAGTTTTGAAGTTATGGCGAAATCTATCTATACTATATATCTACACTAATATTATAAAGAGCAAAATTTTGTTCGTTTGGTTGTAATGAATAGGCTTATAAAGTACTGGATCGATTTCAAAAGTTGTTTCACCATTCGAAACCTACATTATCCACGAGTAACATAGGCTAAATTTTATTCTGGAAAGAAACAGGATTCCGTAAGATATTTGGGTTTTTCAGACACGAGGTGTAAAAAATCAACCAGAAAAGTTATTTATTTTGCATGCGCTGCCTAAACTATAAAAGATAGAACCATAAAATGTTCTAATTAATTGTAGATCTTATAAATATCTACAAAAAAGTTCACGACACACTATACCTATCTATGTCGAGTGAGGCACAACAACCATTGTTTATTCAGAAATTTTGATTTTTTTGGACTACATTTAAACGGGTTTATTTTACTCATGCTTTTAATCTTTAAGATATGAAGCTAAAGAGTTTGTTTATTTGAACGCGCTAATCTCAGGAACTATCGGTCGGATTTTAATGAAACATTTCAGTGTACGATAGCCCATTTATCGGTAAAGATATATCATCCCGCTAAGATCCCGTTGTAAATCTTAGTTAACGCAGGCGAAGCTGCGGGCAACAGCTAGTCTGTGATATAGGTACCCTAAAAATCGAATATGTAGAAAACATAAATTTGAAAATTGTTACATTACAATACATAAATATTTAATAGTTTCATCATTACAATCTATATTTTCAATCCAATACAATCCTACTTAACGAACGTATATATATTTATAATAGTGATATGAGTAGATATGGTGGCCTTCTGTATATGTAAGAATTTTTCAAATCGATGTAGTCTTTAGTAGTTGATACAAAGACGGAAATCTTTGCTTTTTAATTTTAATATACACAAATTTAATATTAGCACACAAGTATAGATATTGGCAACTGTATTTATATGTACTAACTATTATTAATTCTAGAATTGGAAGCTTTTTATTCGGATGGAGCTAGCTTCATCGGACGTGCGAATTGGTAACACAAGACAAAAAACAAAAATGATAATGTTTTTTTTCTTCTGATAATGAATTTAATCACGGCTTATTAAAATTTATATTTCCGAGATTTAGGGAATTCAAGTACATGGAGGGACCTTCTTCTCCACTATGAACTAGGACAAGTCTTAAAAACTTTGTAATGAGAAAAGTTTTAAAAATTTCTGTTTTTTAATGTAAGTTTTTTTTTGTAGTGTACGTTGTTTTTTTGCCACAATAAATATTGTAAGAACGTATGCTTGTTACTCTTTTACGCAAAAACTAAATGGATTTTGATGAAACTTTACAATAATATAGTTTCCACACGAGAATCACACATGGGCTTACAATGTTGCCCTATTCTCCTACGGAAATGGGAAGTATAGTATTTTAATTCTTGTAATAGTCCTTTGACCTTTAAAAGACTAATCCAACAAAATTTTACACTTTACCATTACAAAAGCGTTGTGTTTGTAATGGGATATGTTTCTGACTGTTATATAGAATTAGTAATTTGAGTATCCGCCATGTAGATATTTGTATCTATATAAATATATGAGTTAGCAACACTGCTTTTTTAAATAATTATTCTTCTAGTCATGATGACACGTGAGTCGTCTATTGTCTGTGCCGATAAATTTGTATTTATTTATTTATTTAACAATTTATGTACACAATAAAAGAATTTGTACTAACTGTGAAAAATAAAATTTAGAGTAGGTACAAAGGTACAGCTTATTCCATAGTGGAATCTCTTCCAGCAGACTTGATACTGGAAAAATTGAATCTTTGTATTTATTATTTAAAAAACTAAGAAATGTATTCTTATTTTTTTTTCCATTTACATAATTTTAATGACCTTTATTCAAAGTAGAAGAGTTGAGTTATATTTTTGTATGCTTTTCTTTATTAAAAACATTTTTTAAAATTATTTTTATTTTGTTTATAATTTAATTTTTTTATTTTACTTAGTTTGACATAACTAAGTAAAATAAAAAATCAAGAGGGAGTCCGAAATTTGAGTGAAACAAACTCAGTAAAACTATTTACTTTAAATATTACTCGTATTTCAAAATAAAGGTATTTAGTTTGATTGATTGATGATTTAAAAAAATCTCTTTGTATCGAACGTCTTATTCCCAATCGTTGAATATTGGCCATCTGTTAAATATTATTGCCAATAGCCGAAAGCGATTATATGTAATTGACCCAGAGCCAACGTTTAGCCAAGTTTCAAGAGACTTCAATTACATAAATTGTCATGTTTTTCTCAATTAACTGTTCATCATCATTTGACGACCTCTGTAGCTCAGTGGTTAGCGCGTTGGTGCTCAAGCCGGAGGTAGCGGGTTCGAATCCCGCTAGGGAACAAAAAGTTTTATGTGTTCCTGGGTCGTGGATGTGTATTAAATTTATGTATTATTATAATAAAAATCTTAAATACATGTATGAATATAAAAGTGTTAAATATATGTGTTTCCGTTGTCCGGCACCTGTAGGCCGTAACACAAGTTCTGAGGAAACTTAGCACGGGACCAGATTGACGTGGTGTAAAACGTTGATGGATATTATTATTATTATATTACTCGTATAGTTTTATATTAACCTTCATACAGTAGGTACTAGGTATACAATAAAAGGTAAATGATAAGAATGTATATTTTGCTATCAGCGCGCCTCGGTTAAATTAGTTTTGCAAGTATTTTCATGAACTATGTACTTTTTTCATATTAATACTGTGCCTTCATTCAGTGATAATCCATAGGATAAGTGAGGTATATAGAGACAAACCCTCGTCACTTTACAAATACTCATATTAGACCTACCGAATTTGAGTTGTTCATCATCATGAATGAACGCCAAGACGACCGATCTCTTGCCACTCGTATCAGCCACTTCTCGGAGATCGTCTTCCTACCTGGTTTTCTATCCCATGACACACTATATAAAAAACTACAAAATTTTACAACAAAATTATTACTTAAATAAATTTACAAGCGTAGACTTTGTACCTTGTTATGTGCAGAAAGGTCAGACAACACAAAATATCATTACAGTATTTCCCACTGATGTAGCCGCTATAACTTATATCTACAGCCGCAACAGAGCTGATCATAATTATTTTATAGGTAAACTAGCTGTTGCATGCAGCTTCGCCTGCGTCAACTAAATCTAAAACAAGAATTTTTCAAATTAGTAAAGTAGTTTCGGAGCCTATTCAATACAAACATACAATCAAATCTCTCCTCTTTAGTACAGATAAAACTCATCTAGTGATAACAAATAACAAATCGGTTGGTGGTAGGATTTTTGGAATTGGACGAGTTGTTTTGAATATTATCTCGTACAATGTACCTACGCAAACGTTACCTTTATAATATTAATTTGCACAGCGGACTTATTTCATAATAATATGTTTTGTGTAATTATTCTACTTCATGGGCGGCGCCATTATATCAATAAACAACAGCGTATTGAATATATTAGCATCGTTATCAGCATATCAGCGTAGTGGTTCTAAACCTTTTACGAAAACTTTTAACAGTATTAATATTTTCTAAAATGTTAAAAAAATATGTTTGATTTGTTGTTGGAAAAGAGAAAATTGTTTAATGCGTTAGATGATGCATATATTCCGGATCTGTATAATTTTCTCAGAAGGAGAAGAAGAGAAGAGAGAAAGAAGATTTTCTTGAGGTTTGCCCGAAATGGGTGACGCTAGGTATCGATCTCACATCAGTCATTGGAGGGACTTGTTTCTGCCGAGCTTCATAAAAGCGATGATCGGTGATGACGTAGTAGGACTGTCCCAGAAGAAAGCCGACGAACGAGTGAGAGAGGAGGGCACCGATTAGGCCTTCCCCCAGGCGACGAACGGGGGATTCCCCTGGGTCAGTAAAAAAATATATGTTCAAGGGAAAAAAAAAAAACACTTCATGTATTGTAAGCCTGGTCCATTGCTTAGTAAAGAGGCTATGGAAGAACTATCAGACATAAATTATCATACATTTACAAGAAAATATGAACATACATATAAGCGAACGTATATTTGATAATATAATACAGGCGAAAGTGGCGTGGTTTACCCCGGACGGACTACGTACCAAAATATGCCAAGGTCATTCTCTGACGATGCCTACACAGACCCTTAGGGCCCTATAAGGCCTAGGGGGCTTAATATTGTGATATAAGTGTGATATGGCAGTTATGCCAACCACAGGCCATAAATTAAATTACATACATAATATACGTTTTAAAGATATTCGTTCGTTACATAACACGTCGGAACGTCATGGCCACATACTAAAGAATTGGTGCGTTGTAAAAAGGTTTACTACCACGCCGAGCGTGGTGTTGCAACAGTCGCATTTAACAGAACGATATTAGAACACGCGAAATATAATACATGTGACATACCATAATGATATATACTAATATAAACGGACCCGACTAGCAGTACCGTATTTCTCATTTCTGTACTGACAATGTGGGGATAATTAAATGTCTTACTAGCCGTTGCCTGCAGCTTCGCATGCGTTTGCAAATTTACAACGGCATCTTAGCGGGATGATATGCAACCTATAATATAGCCTTCCCCGATAATTGCGCTATCTAAAACTGAAAGAATCTTTCGAATCCGACCAGTAGTTTCTGAGATTAGCGCGTTCAAACCAACAAACTCTTCAGCGTTATAATATTAGTAGAAGTTCTTATGTGATCATCATCATCATCATCAGCCTTTATCCGTCCACTGCTGAACATAGGCCTCCCTCAATGAACGCCAAGACGACCGATCCCTTGCTACTCGCATCCAACGCGGACCTGCCACTGCACGGAGATCGTCTTCCCATCTGGTTAATGGCCGACCAACACTTCGTCTACCTAAACGCGGCCTCCACTCTTGAACCTTAATGGCCCATCGGCCATCCGTTCTTCTGAGTGCGTGACCAGCCCATTGCCACTTCAACGTGCTTATTCTTCGTGTGATATCGGTAACTTTAGTTCTCTGGCGAAGGTCTTCGTTTCGAATCCTATCTGCCAAAGAAACACCCAGCATAGCACGCTCCATAGCACGTTAAGCTACGGCAAACTTGCGGACCAGTCGTAAATTAAGAGGCCACGTTTCGGCCCCGTAGGTCATCACGGGGAGAACGCATCGGTTGAAGACTTTCGTCTTCAAACTCCGCGGTATAGACGACGTGAGAATTTGGCGAAGCTTCCTAAATGCTGCCCATCCTAATTGAATCCTCCTATCGGCTTCCCTTATGAGATACTATGGCCAAATACCCTACTTGCTTGATTTCGAGGAGACAGCAGTGAGACATATATGGGTTGATACTTTATTTTTTACAAAATGTAGCCTACGCATCAGAATTTCACATATCCTATAATACCCCGTTCTCCCACGGGAATGGAAAGAACGGGAATTAAAGTGCAAGGTAAAACTGAAAAGTTTGTTTGTTCGAAGGCTCTAATCTGCGGTAGTCAAATCGAAATCACTATATTTACATTTGTTAGCCCAAATATCAAGGAATATCATATTTTAAAAACCAACCGGCTCACCCCACTACCGATAAAGCATTAGGGCCGTTAGGGCCATTAGCATAGTTCCAACCGAAAAAAAAATTACTTATTACATTATTAAAAATATAAATAGGCAGGTAGAACCTTCTGAACAAATAATATATGCACCGAGGCAATAGTTGTACATAATAGATATAATTAGTTATTTATGTAAAGCAGTAATCGCCCGAGCCAAAACTAAACCTTAGTTCATTTGAGTTTGTAGTTTTATTGAATCATTATCAGCCTATTATAGGCTTCGATCAGTGAACGGCAAGACTGATATCCGCTACTATACCCATTTTGTAAAAAGGTAGTGCCATGCTGCTTTGCAGCCGAATTGGGCCGGCACGACCGGGGTGGTACCTCTCGCTCACATAATACCGGCTTAAATTGACAGTTATGCTGTCGCGTTTCGTGCGGTTTGAGTTTCCGGTGGCCCATTGGGGGGATAGGGAAAAGGAGGGCAACGCATCTGCATAACCTCTGGTTGTGTGGATGTTAATGGGTGTCGATAGTCGCAAGGCTTCGGCTGTTCGTTTGGCCTCCTATGCTATAAAAAAATCACTGTTCTCGTAAAGATATTATTTAACTTTACTTCGAAAATTATTATTATGAGAAATAATAAATAAAAACACCGAATCTTGATAATTTTGTATACTTAAACCGAATAAAACACAATAAAACTTAAATGACAATAAACAAGAGATATAATTATTAACAATGTTACTACTTTTTATATAAGCGGGAAAAAGATCTACTACTCAATTATATCTTACTTATTCTATTATTTCAAATTAAGCGTTAGCGCGGCAAAGGCATAGATTGCATATTTTAGTCCTCCTCCTTCTTTTACACATCTAACATATAATCTTTATAACGAGAAGGAGGAGTTACATGTCGGCGATTGGAAACGCGAGGACGAGGATGAACGGTATTTACGATACACTCCCCCTCAAGTCTAGGAGAACGTCCTCGTTCCTGGACTAGCTCGATATGCTTCGGTCGTCCACGTCGTCGCTTGGGTATAACAGGATTGGGTGTTGCGTTCCCGGCACCACCGTCCAGAAAAGGCGTCAAATCCTGTGAATGATATTTTCCCAGGGATTCCTCTGGGTTTCCATTTAAAGAAATAAGATAGGTGGTAGGGCTAACCTTCTTCGTAATGATATATGGCCCATCACGCTTGGGTACAAATTTGGAAGTTAGACCTTTGCTTCCTTGGCTAATAACATGAGATCGGACTAAAACTTTATCTCCCACCTCATACGTTTTACTAGGTCGTCGTGACTGATCTGCAACTCTCTTGGATTGATCCTGCTGAGACTCAACTCTTTCACGAACTGCAGACAAGGAGTGTATAAAACTTCTGAGGTAAGGAGTAATTTGAGGTACAAAGTTCTCTTTATCTAGGATCGCTCTCAAATCATGTAAAGCTCCAGTCGGGGTCCTCATCTCTCTAGCAAACATGAGATACGCGGGACTCACGCCAGTTGTTCGACATACAGCGCTGTTCATAGCGAAACGTATCACAGAGAGTTTCTCGGGCCAAGACGTGTGGTCATTCTCAACGAGTTGTGCAAGTTGTGCCTTCAAGTCACGATTTTTGCGTTCGGCTGGATTCGCCTCCGGATGATAAAGTGGGATCAAATTTTGTTTTATCCCTAAAATAAACATGCATTGCTGCATAACTGCTCCTATGAACTGAACTCCATTGTCAGATATGATCCTGCGTGGAAGGCCGTATCGGAGGAAGTATTCCTCGGTTAATGTACGAGCACACGCTTCAGCTGTCGCTTCTTTAAGTGAATACAGTTCAACCCAACGCGTAGCGGTATCTTCCACTAGAAATATCCACCTTTCTCCATTCTTTCCTTCGGGCAAGGGTCCAAAAAGGTCTATAGCTAGAACCTCATTTCGCTGCTGCATCACTGGCGTCTGGATCAAACCAGGAGGCTTGTCATTCGTAGCTTTATATCGCTGGCAATCAATGCAGGCCTTAACATAGTCGGCTACAACTCTTCGCATTCCAGGAAAATAAAATGACTTAGCAATTTTAAGGTAAGTACGATCAATTCCAGGGTGTCCTGCTAACGATGAATCATGACACTCCTTCAAGATTTCAGAACGAAGGGAAACGGGTATCACGAGTTGTGGAGCTTCGCTATCTGAATCCGGATTATAACGGTATAGTACACCTTGTGATAATAGGTACCCGCGTTCTGCCCATCTGCAAGCAGCGACTTCGTCTGGACTTTCCATTTCTTTGATAATTTTTTTAATCTCCGGGTCTTCAAGCTGCTCTTCCCTTAATACTTCTGGGCTTTTAGTGGGCAAGTCGATTATAATTGAGCAGATGCCGCAAGTCTCTCGATTTTCATCTGAACACATTGGTCTACTTAATGTATCTGCTACCACATTTGCCTTTCCAGGGGTGTAATGATACTGAATATCAAATGATTGGAGCTTGAGAGCCCACCTAACTAAACGTCCAGCAGGAGATTTCAAAGTCATCAGCCAACGGAGTGGCTGGTGATCGCTTCCTATAATTACCGGGTGTCCATCTAGATAACCTCTGAATCGTTCTACTGCCCACACAACTGCCAAGGCTTCTCTCTCGGTAGTAGAGTAATTCCGTTCAGCAGCATTCAGAAGACGGCTGGCATATTCAATCGGTCTTTCTTCTTTGTCCTCCCCCTGGAGTAAAACAGCACCAATCGCGTAATTACTGGCGTCAGTGCGGACGACAAAGGGGCGATTGAAATCTGCTTGAACTAATATTGGCGCTGAGGTAAGAAGTCGTTTTAGCTCATTAAAAGCAGTTTTCTGAGCTTCACCCCAGATCCAAGGCTGGCTTTTCCTGGTTAGTTTCGTAAGTGGTTCGGCCACCGCAGAAAAATTTGGAATAAATTTTCTAAACCAAGAACATGTTTGTAGGATTGTTCTGAGATGTTTTAAATTGTTTGGTTCCTTCATGGCAAGTACTGCCTGAACCTTCTCAGCATCAGGAGAGACTCCCTGCTGGGTTATTATATGTCCTAGATATTTAACACTCCCCCTAGCGAAAACACACTTCTCTCGATTGACCCGGAGTTTGAACTCACGGAGTCGATTGAATACAGCCTGAAGATCTTGGAGATGCTGTTGAAACCCTTCAGAGATTACCAGCAGATCATCCAAATATGCTAGAACTGTGACATTAGCCAGAGCTGTACAAGAACGCAATCGATCAATCAAGCGCTGAAAAGTCGCTGGAGCGTTCTTTAAACCAAAAGGCATACGCTTAAAACGAAATGTTCCCAAGGGGCTTATGAACGCAGTTTTGTCCTTGTCTTGGTCGTTTACCTTAACTTGCCAGTAACCGGCGCGGAGATCTAGGGTAGACATAAAACAATTTCTCTTTGTTGATTGTACTAATTCATCAATCAATGGCATTGGATAGTGATCTGTTTTAGTCACAGCGTTCAGTCGTCTGTAATCGACGCAAAATCGAATGTTGCCATTTGACTTAGGAACTAGGAGTGCTGGTGAAGCCCAAGCGGATTCGCATTCTTCGATTATGTTATCTTTGAGCATCTTCTCAATTTCTTGCCGCATAAGTTCCTTTTTAGCAGGGGTCAACCTATACGGAGGTACAAAAACAGGAAGATTATCACCTGTGTCAATACGGTGCTCAGCAAAAGGAGTTGGTTCTCCTGTTGTCTGGAAAATATCCGTATTGTCTATCAAAAGCTGCGCCAGCAAGCTCCGATCAGGTGGATCTAATACTGTGCCTTCGTCATCCCTGAGTACGTTTACATATGAACAAGTAAGAAACGGCGAAGAAGAAGGTTCAAAATGCATTTGGTATCGAACGCGGCGATTATTAGAAAAATACCAGCAATCCCTACAAAAATCCATAATTATTTTGGCCGCAAACAAGTAATCCATACCGAGTAGCGTTTCGTTATTTCTTGCTTCAGGAAGGATTAGGAAACGAGTCCTAATTACCTTTTCCTGTAAACGCACATCAAGTGTAGTCATAAACACATCTACATCGCGAGAGTGTCCATCAGCCAGCTTAATTCGCCTTCGCGCTGGTTCAAGAGGATGTCTCTTTTGACGGAGGAGAGTGTGTAACGTACAACCGGCAATACAATATCTAGCCCCAGTATCAACTAACGCGGTACCGGAGAAACCTAAAATATCTATGTGAAAAATTGGACGCAAAACTGGTCTAGGATTTAATTTATGTTCATCAACGCGTGCGCTTTTTACATCATATGTATCGCTAGGTAATTGATTTTTATTTACAACATCATCAGATATAGCACTATTACCAGAAAAATCATCTTTGTTAAAATTACAGAATTTTTCCTTACACCTGACAACCTCATTAACAATATCATCATCATCATTCGAAAAATAATTTCTTACGTCTAAACAAACATCATCTAAAGAACTACATTTCTTATCAAATTTATCATTATGAAAGTAAGTGTGCTGATGATGATCATTACTATCGTTTGAGTAATTAACATATTTTCTATATACATTTTTATTACAAACAACAGGTAAATTATTATTACATAAATCTGTTGAACAATTATTATCATCTTTGTTAAGTACTAATAATGGCTTTTGAAAAGCATTATACAAATTTCCACCATGCTGAGAGTCGAGTTCATTATTTAGTTCTAACAACTGCACATGAGCGTCAATAGTACAAAAACTTTGCTCGTTACACTTTGCACAATTATCACGAGTGACATTTTTCAAACCGCACTTATAACACGAAACTGATATATTTGAGTTATTACTTGACTCACCTTTGTCTGCTAACTTACGGCACTGGTCTCGCTGATGTCCATAGCGTTTGCAATACACGCAAAATGGTCGCGACTGTTTCACCAACATGCCACGTTCTTCTCGCGGCGGTGCATTTGTAACGTGAGAAGTAGAAGCTACGCGCTCGGTGAAGACTTGCGTGGGAGCAGCAGGTACGTATGCAGAAGGCTGGGCGATACGAGGTGTCGCAACGCTCATGTTCGCCGCCTTGCTCACTGAACTCATTGCGGGATAAAACGTAACATCTGTTGAATGACGCTTTGTACGCGTAACAGTGTGTGTGGAGTCCTTAGACTCATTTAAGGAATCTTCGATATCCCTTGATTTTGATAGCAATTCCGAAAAGTTACGAATCTCTTCACGTCTTAATCGTTTGCGAAGTTTTCGATTTAAGAGGCCGTAAATCATATCTATTTGTACTTTGGTGGTTAGATCACCCGACGGCAGACGTGATAATAGGGCTCGACCTTTGGCGACAAATATATCTGTCCTTTCGTCTTCACCCTGTTCTACCTTGAATAATTGGCGATAAATTTTATATTCAGGGCGACGATCACCGTATGCATCGCGTAGGTATTGCAATACCTCTTTCCATGTTTTTATTTCTGAGCGAATGCTTTGCCACCAGGTCGCCGCTTCATAAGTAAGTAACATTGACATACCTTTGATCGCCACATCGTCTTTGATGTTGGTACATTCTTTATAAGCCTCAATAGCATCGATGAATGATTCTACATTTTCATCCACCGCTCCGGAGAATCTTGATGAGCATGATGCGAAGTTACCGGTCTTCTCTGCCGCACTCGGTATTGATGCCGGTGATTGAGCAGTCAGAGGGGACGTGATTGTCAACAGGCGCTCTAGCATGCGCTCACAGTTCTCCGCATTCGATTGTTGTATCGTTGATAAAAGAGCGGAAAAATTATCGCGGGAAAGTGTAATCGAATCATTTTGATCATCGTCTTGCGAACTATTGAGAGATTGCCTTTTTCGTGTCTTCGGCATATTTGATATACTATTATAACAGAACTTTATTGCTCTTACTCTTAGTTTTGTGAATGATAAACTGTAATACTGTGGTATTCGGGCCTAAAGTTGGGACGCCATTCTCGTAAAGATATTATTTAACTTTACTTCGAAAATTATTATTATGAGAAATAATAAATAAAAACACCGAATCTTGATAATTTTGTATACTTAAACCGAATAAAACACAATAAAACTTAAATGACAATAAACAAGAGATATAATTATTAACAATGTTACTACTTTTTATATAAGCGGGAAAAAGATCTACTACTCAATTATATCTTACTTATTCTATTATTTCAAATTAAGCGTTAGCGCGGCAAAGGCATAGATTGCATATTTTAGTCCTCCTCCTTCTTTTACACATCTAACATATAATCTTTATAACGAGAAGGAGGAGTTACATGTCGGCGATTGGAAACGCGAGGACGAGGATGAACGGTATTTACGATACTGTTCATATTTATTAGGTCGGGTGCTTCTTGGGTTTTAAGTTGTATCGCTTTAGTTTAAAACAATATATTACTGCCACTGCATGGAGATGCGATTCCCGTCGTCTTCCCGATTAGACCTTCATTCAGTCCTATTTTTTTTGATCGTATAAATATTTCATGTAACCTCTTTTATTGGCTTGCCCTTGTATTATACAATTTTAATAAAATGCGTCCATAATGTACTTGACTTTGGTACGAACGTAAACAACGCAGTGGCGTCGAACTGTTACTTAATTTTGTATATTTGCTACGTAGTCCATTGAATAGTTACATTTGGGGTTGCGTTTTTTTAGAGGACGCAATTTTATTTTTTTGATGAGTAGTGAGAGCCAGTGTAAAGCTAAAACCAAGTTTGTGGGGTCGCCACCCTTGTCCCACGGCCGCCATCTTGAAAATAAGGGTTGAAATGGTTTTTACGATATATCTCTTAAAATGATTATCTGATTTAAAAAAATTGTAGATATTTTTTGTTCCAAATTAAAATCTCTACAACTTTGGTCCAGTAACTTTTTGTCGTAGAACTTCAAATAAAGAAGTTATGAGCGTAAATGTTCGATTAATGTTACAGCTCGGTCTAGTAAAGTTTTTACACTTTTTCCTCCTTTTTTTCTTTTTTTTCTTTTTTTTTTCTTTCTTTTTTCTTTATTCTTCTTTTGTTCTGCTTCTGTTTTTTTATTGTGAAGACAATTTCAAATGATTTTAGACAGAAGTTAAAAAAAAATATCACCGAAGTTGAAAAACTTCAGCGAATTTTTTTTTTATTATTATTATTTGCATTTAAATTTTTAAGCGTGTTTTTTCCATTAAAGAGTATCCATCGCATAATAACTGTTAAGACAAAAAGTGTAAAATCTTTACTAGAACGAGCTGTAACATTAACCGAACATTTTCGCTTATAACTTTTTTTATTTATAGTTCTACGACTAAAAGTTACTGAACCAAAGTTGTAGAGATTTTAATTTGGAACAAAAAATATCTACAATTTTTTTAATCAGATAATTATTTTAAGAGATATATCCTAAAAACAATTTCAATTCAAGATGGCGGCCATGGGTGGCAACCCCACAAACTTGGTTTTAGCTTAACACTGACCCTCCCTACACATAAAAAAAATAAAAATGCGTCCTCTAAAAAACGCAAGGTTAGGCCTAAAAAATGTAACATTCAATGGACTAACGCTGTAGTTTCATACAGTGGCTAACACCCGTATTCAAAAAGCGTACTTGGCAAAGTAACTAAGTATTGAAACAATACTACGCTTAGAACGCTTTTTCTATGCGCTCCAGGTATCAATATGGTTTTATATGGGTTTGATAGACGCACAGTGGCGGATTTCACTTGAGTATTGTCTATAAATTGAATGACACTGCGTTCGGGAGTACTGTGACACCTCAAAGTATTGTTTGCGAATACGGGTAAGACTTGGAAGCGAAACAAACAGTAAAGTCTCAACCTTGAACCTTCATATTATGTCCCACTGCTGGGCACGGGTCTCCTCCTCGAAATTAGGCGAGGAGGGCATCGGGCCATAATTCACCGATACGCTGGCTTAATGCGGGTTGGTGAACTGCACATACCTTCAAAGACTGTCAATCTCACCAGACTTGCAGGTTTATTCACGATATTTTCCTTCACCGGTGAGCGAGCTATGATCTTGTGCTCAGGGTGCGCTTAAAAATTTAGAAAAACTCAATGCACACACGGGGGGAGTGGGTATCAGGATCGAATCCCTAAAACAAACAGGCAAACACACTATTCTAATATTGATTTCAAACAAAAAAAAAGGATGGAAGAGGATCATCAAAATCAATTCAGAATCAGCGGAATAATGGTGTCACAAACATACAAAAAACAATACTAACGAATTGATACCTTCTCTTTTTTGAAGTCTGTTATTTTTTTTTGAATAATCTATCAATCTCCCAAAACAGTTCTCGACGCAGCTAAAGAAAGTTTTCAATTATTTACACTATTTCGTGGATAGCAATTAATATAATAAAAATAGTTTTTTATATGACCTCACATCTTCCATGTACAAAGAGGCGAAAGCCGCTATTTCCCACGAACCTACTTTAAAGTAGTCTACTAACTTAAAATTGGATCCCGTGATCTATCATAGTGTGATTATTCGGTTATATTTCCTTTGTGTTGACTTAAAATACTTTTAATGTAAACAATAGGATAAAAGACAGATTTTGTACATGAGAAATATTTCCACGAAGTAATGTTTTTTTTTTTAGTTTTCAGAATCAGACATTTTTGAATAATAATTTTCTTTGAACTCCCATGATTGTTTATAATGATTTCTTAACGATTTTTTTTTAATTATATTAAAATTTTTAATGGTATTATTCGTCCTTATATCAATTATATTATAACATTCGACTGAAGATCTTAGAATTCTTTATTGAATATCGTATTTGTGTTTTACTCTAACTGACTTGTAATTACTGCTACTATAATATCTATTAGCTATTTTATCTATGGTGAACTAATAACTGAATCTGTTTTTCAATAGTTAGTAAGTATAAATATACCGCTAATATAACTACAGAAATTTAAGTAAGTATTAAGTATATTTTGACAACTATGTTCAGCTGTTGACGGACGATGATGAATTTAACTTTTACAAATATGTACTTTTTTCAATATAATTTTGTAGGATTTCTCTCTTACATAATATTACCGACTCCTTAGAGTCAAAATGGTGTTAATTATTCTCAGACCGACTCTTGAATTTATATTTTATCGCATTCATAAATTCTAAAATTTTTTCTTAAAAGTTCCAAGGTTTCTTGAAATGCTCGTGTACAAACTAAATGAAATTTAGAATTTAGCCACGTAACACTCACATCAGTAGGACGGTCATAAAATAAGGTGCTTTCGGAAAGACAATGTATCCTCGCCTTGACTTATACCTAGATAGAGGTCAAATCAAATCAAATATTTTTGCGCCAAGAATTATCATCATCAGTCTGCCATTGTCCACAGCTGATCGTAGACTTCCGACTTCCATTTTTTCTGCCAACATCCTGTGTCTGTGAGTCAAGAATGTGTTTATATAATTACAATTTTTTACTTCTTCCATCCAAGTAATGGTGATTATTTTATGATGTTCTCGTTCAAAAAAAAAAAAAAATAATGTGATGGATTAAATTAATTACAAATATTTCGTTAACTTTAAAAATTAACATTAATCTTTAACTTTGACAATTAATACTTTTTTCAACTAAAAACAGGATTGGAATAAGAATTTATATAAATTATATCGGTATGTATGATAACGATACAAAACATCAATTGGATTTCTATAAGAGTAATCTGTAATTTCTATTTACAAAATTGCCAATTAAGCTTATTCTTTATCATTAGGTATACAATAAATTGCCACCATTTATTACGCCATCTATCATCGCTACGCGGAAACATATACAGGAGTAGTAACGACGGCGACAATACCTGATATAAATGTGCACATACACCGAGAGATGGCGCTACTAGTTTTTTCACAGGATTCTCAATAGTATAATCTAATAATTGTATACAGTGTAATAATTTAAAATATACTATAATGCTGTTGCTGAATGAGGAAATACAATGTCCTTCAAAATAATTATACCTGATATTATCATCATATTTATAGCATGAGAAACAAATGTGTCGGAAAAAAAGCTAAAAGTCATTGTCTTTTTTTCCCAAGTAAACTTTGAAATTGTCCACTTCTGTATTAGGGAAACAGGATTGCCACCTGGCATCTCTATCAGAACATTTACTTTGTTATTAAAGTCATTGTTTATAGACTTGAATAATATAAACTGATAGAGGGCTAAAATCTAGGCTATAGCTAGATACTACTTTCTTGCTTATTTGTTAAAACAGCTTAGCTGTTTTGTGGAAGGTAGAGAAATGGCAGTGGAAAACTTTCACTGAAACTTGCCGTCTTTAAAAGGTAACGCAAGAAATCGTTGGTTAAGTTTACAATCAGATTACTATAATCCAGTTTTTTAAACTGACATTTCAAGTATTTACAGGCGTTCATTGATGGAGGCCAGGACGTGTTCAACAGTGGTCGGCTAAAGGCTGATGATGATGACGATGATTACCTTAGAACCTTTATATTACCGTCGGTGTCCTTTAATATAAAAATAGAATACCAACTAACGTACGACATCCATAAACCAAATCTTAGTGACGTACAAAGAAAAGGATCTACAGTGCCAGAACAATGAGCAGAACAGAACCCGACAGGCAGTTTTCGTGGGTTGGGCAGTAGGCAGAACCCGTGGGCTGAGCAGTAGGTGTGACTGCCCTTGGCCAAATGGTTAATAGGCAGTAAATATCGATTATTCATATACTATGCATCTTATATCAAGGTTGTTGTACATGTGCGACAAATATTATGTATGCATGCATGACGGCTAGTAGTAAGGCTGACATGCGGCGGGATACGGGTTCAAATCCACCAAAGGGCGTAGTTATAAATATTCGTACTTGAACTGGTAGTTGTGTAGTCAAGTAGTAGAAGAAGTAAAATTTGAGAGTATCGATGTACGAGGTAGGTAGTTTAAGGCTTTTAAGGTTTATTGTATTAATGATGATGAGTACATCATCATCATCTTCCTAGCCATTATTGTTCCCATTCATTTGGGGTTGGCCTGTGCCTCCTCTCTGGCCTCATACTCGTTAGTTCCTGCGTCACTCCACACTCCTCCATATCTCTCCTTATCCAGTCCAGCCATCTCTTCTTCTTCCTCTTCCCCATACCCTTCCACTCGCATGTCCATTACCCTACGTGTCGATCAGTTTCTCGTCTACAAACATGTCCAAACCATGCAACCAAAAACCATCCAATTAAAAAATAATCTTTCATCAGTCCAATGCTACGGTATCTCTTTTCACACTCCCCAATAAAACCACCATCTTTCAAATACTGCCTTATTAAATATGACACGCGACAGAAACTGCGGGCCACAGCCATTTACCATACCGATCTTTGACCCCGATGACATACTTTAGCTGCTGAGTTTTATTAAGAAGGACAACATGAAAGTGGATGATTAAATTGACCCTCTCCATTAAAATCATAAATGATTGAGTATATGCGGGCACACTTGTCGATTATAACCTATCAAAGTAATAAAAATTACATCTTTTGTACGTACTTCAACAATAAATCTGTGTTTAGTAACATTATAGGTACAAAAAGTATAAGTGAAAACTTTTTTTAGAGTTTACGTCGTATCAATGTAGAAATCTTCAATCGAACTACGAAACACGTTGGCTAAATAATCTTGGCGATTCATTTAAGAATTAAAACCTTTATATTATAAAAATGCCACTTTATTAAGGATGTCTTCAAAATAATGAATTATTTTATTTTCTTGGCTCGATATCCCGTTGAAGTCTTTTCTTGGTATACCTAAAATTATGTGTGTTGAGGTTGGAACGATATGACCATAAACTGTTTTGATTGGCTTATCTTATGTGACGTTAAGCGTCTGTAAATATTCACAGATCAATATATTATGTAACGCTACGCAGTACGCTATATTTACAGACGCGTGACGTCACTTGTCTGACACAGGCAACCGTTTTTACAGCAGATTCAGTATATTATGTAATGCTTTTTTTAAACGAAATACTTTTTCTTACTAATATTATAAATGCGAAAGTAACTCTGTCTGTCTGTCTGTTACGCTTTCACGCCTAAGCCACTGGACCGATTTTGATGAAATTTGGAACATGAATAGATTAGAGCTTGAGAAAGGACATAGGCTACTTATTGTCGCGAAAAAAAGCTTAAGGGGGTTTAAATAGGGGATGAAAATTTGTATGGAAGTTCGACATTATATATAGAAGATGACGCCATTAAACTTTGCATTTAGGCACTTGATAAGAATTAAATAAACATTAATAATTGTTTCACCGTTTTAAAGATTTTTACCTATATGGGCATGAAATAGGACATGAAAGTTCATAGTCTAAGTGATAAGTTGAAAATGGCGAAAAATAGAGATAAGGCTCTTAAAAATACGTGCGATAGCTCATTTGATTCGGAATGACGTCTAGAAAAATGTATCGGAAATGTGTATTAGCACACAAAAAATTGCAAAAGTTATAAACAAATTAAGTTGCAAAAAAAAAGGTATTTCGTTTTTTGTTAATAACTCCGAAATTATTAACATTTCAGAAATTTTGAAAAAAGATTCTTAAAGAGGAGGAAATTTCCAAAGAAAAACTCCCGACTCCTGGAGTTCTATCTCCATTATTTATAATTTTAATTTAACGCTGAAAATAGGCCTCCGCGCGGCATTTTCAGGTAGCGCGCGCGGCTTCAAAACCGAGCACGTCACACTAATTATTTTTTTAAGGTATTAAATATTAATTTAAAAATTTAAAATAATTATGGTGTATTCCGAACACTTCAAAGAATTTGCTCCCGTTGGAAATTTTACTCAAAGTTAATTTTTCAACAAATTAGACAAATGTTAACTAACGAAATTTTTTCGAACTTCCGTCCTTATTGCACATTAAAAAAAATGTTTAAATAATTGTCGTATAAATTTTTCACTTCGTGGAGCCCTTCATATAAATATACTTAACAAGATCGCGCCATAAAAGTTTAAAAAATTTTAATACTTTGTTTATAATAATTTTTTAACTTGAACAAAAAACTAGAAATCCATAGTTTTTTGTTCAAGTTAAAAAATTATTATAAACAAACTACCTACGCTACCTAAAAATGCCGCGCGGAGGCCTATTTTCAGCGTTAAATTAAAATTATAAATAATGGAGATAGAATTCCGGGAGTCGGGAGTTTTTCTTTGGAAATTTCCTCCTCTTTAAGAATCTTTTTTCAAAATTTCTGAAATGTTAATAATTTTGGAGTTATTAACAAAAAACGAAATACCTTTTTTTTTGCAACTTAATTTGTTTATAACTTTTGCAATTTTTTGTATGCTAATACACATTTCCGATACATTTTTCGTCATTCCGAATCAAATGAGCTATCGCACGTATTTTTAAGAGCCTTATCTCTATTTTTCGCCATTTTCAACTTATCACTTAGACTATCACAGGGTAGTTAAAAAAAATCTGTCTGTGCTTACTATACGTACGTACAGAACTGCTCTACTCCGAATTTAACGCGAGCGAAGCCGCGGGCAACAGCTAGTAATAAATAAAAAAGGAACCATTGTTTTTATGATCCTGATACACCAATAAACATTATGCGATGGTTTTTAGAAATTAGTCAAATAGCAGTGTAAGGGCCTGTTTCACAATCTCCCTTTAAGTTCCCTATAGGCTATTGGCAACATATTTGACAGATGTTTGACAGATACTCCATACTCTGTCTGAGAATGGAATACTCGTAGCTGAGTTCTGGGCGGATAAAATTTAAGTAGCCATCGACACGCCAAGAAGAAGAAGAACTGGGAGTTCCCCGAAGTTTCGTCCTCTTTAAATTAAAACCGTATTAATGGTGATTGTACAACATATGACACTCATAATATGATGACCATAAAAAGCCAAGATACCATAAAGTAAAATACTTTATTTGCATTCTACTAGTGAAAGGTTTTTTAAATCGAATTAGTAGATTGAAATATTACCATATTGAACATCCAAAGAAAAAGTAAATGCTATCATATTAGTAAAGATAATATAAATCTAATTACCTATACGACCGAGGTATGACGTCATCCAGGCGCATACGTGCAGATCTAGTTTTATCTCAGTGTAAAGATCACTTGCGCTCCAGAAGCGGTCTTGGTTTCTTCCGTACAGATTTCCTCATTAGATTAGTGGAAGCAAACAAAGCGTAGTGATGTTATGATGCACGCATCACATTTCAACATCGACTTTTTTTAAACCGTTACACTTAGGGCCTGTTTCACAATCTCCAGTTAAGTGCCCAATAGGCTATCGGCAACATATTTGACAGATACTCCATACTCTATCTGTCAAATATGTTGCCGATAGCCTATTGGGAACTTAACTGGAGATTGTGAAACAGGCCCTTAGACTTAATAAGTGTGGTCGGGTGACATGACATATGACGCGGCCGTCGCTGGTTCGAATCCCGCCACTGATGAATATAGATGTCTGCACCGAGTCCTGTAGGGCTATTCTGTAAGGTCGTTTTCGAATCTCAAAAGCGGAATCTGCGGTGATATGAGGAATTTGTATTCTTTAAAATTCGACTCCCTATTTATATCAATAAAGTTCGCTCTCGAAGTGACGTAAAGCTCTATCACTCAGGTGAAGCTCGATATCGAAATGGTTATTTTACAGAATAGCCTTACTGACATGTATGCACGTATTTATATAAATTATATTTAAAAGGATGAAAATGTAACACTTATCAATAAACAAATGACTACTTTTGGAAAAAGAATTCCATGTTTTTAATAAAATTAATTTGAAATTAGAATTCTTAGCCAAACAAACAATACTTTGATTTGAAATGGCCATTACTGCAAAACGGCAATTTCATAGGTAAAGATCTAATAATATCTGTCCTACCCCAGTGAGGTCCGTGTTGGATGTGAATGGCAAGGGATCGGTCGTCTTGGCGTTCATTGAGGGAGGCCTATGTTCAGCAGTGAACGGATAAAGGCTAATGATGATAATGATGATGATGATTTATATAAATAAATGTCTGTTCCTTATAACAGTAACACAAGCTTTTACTAGCTTACCCCCCAGAGTAGGTTAACGCGGTGAGATTGTTGGATAATATTTATTGCTAGCTGTTGCCCGTTCTTCGCCGGCCTAAACTGAGATTTACGGACGTGTCCGGTTTGATGATGAGTGTTTTTATAGCCTAAGTTAATCCCTATTATAACAGCTACCTGCCAGTAAAAGTTCGGGCAAAATCGGTCCATTTCTGAGATTAGCCGGAACAAACAGACAGACAGACAAAAATTGTAAAAAATGTTGTTTTTGTATATATATTTATATGTATGTAGTAAAAAACGGCTATTTTTTTACAAACAGGCGCTGAAATTTTATTTTATTACATATTATATTTTTTTACATACAAAAAAAAATTGTTCTTATGTCCGCATAATATTTTAAGATAAAAGGTACCAATATCTTTACTTCCATCCAAGCGTATCATTATATATTTCATAAAAAGTTTGCCCGTAACGAAACAGCCAATAGGATCATGTGAGAACTTTTTGTACCACTTTATACTTAGTTCCAGTAATCGCCGGCCTTCGTGCGATGCGCAAAAATTGGCGAAACCAATTAACACGTGACGCCTCTGAATGGCTGTGTGTTCCTTCATCCAACCATCTTTATAATCTTACAAAAGTCTGTTACGAGATTGTATTTCATAAATCAGCAGTCAATATTTCTTAATTTCTTAAAAGTCTTATAACATGTTCCTGATTCACTTACTCTGTGGATTTTAACATGTAATGATTCGCCTGGTAAAAAATATTATTCAAATCTAATACAGAAACACTAAAGCTTCCATCAAAGAAGTAGTTTAAATCAAAGTAGAAATGCGATTAAAAATCTACCCATGTGCTTATAAATAATGCATTTACTCTTATAAGTTATGGTGACGATTTAAGATAATGTTAATAAGAATTAAGGACGATGGCAACATTGTTAGTTGATGAATTGCTAGCTAGCCAGTCATCATCAACATCATCATCATCATCAACATCAGCCTTTATCCGTCCACTGCTGAACCATGAAAAAATCAGACGAGGAGAGTAATGGGCCATAGTTTACAGATGCGCTGGCCCAATGCGGGTTGGTGAACTTCACATACCATCAAAGACTTTTAATCTCATCAGGCATGGAGGTTTCCTCACGATGTTTTTCTTGACCGATGGTGAAACGATGGTCTCGCGTTGAGGCCCGAACCCTAAACTTTAGGGTGCACTTATATTTTTTTAGAAAAACCCATTTGAAGGCACACACGGAACCTCTCACATAAGAGGTAGTCAGTCATACATTATATCTTTTGCTCATTTGTAATTGAAGCCAATTAGGCCTTGGTATTACTTCTCAGTTTTTAACAATTACAAAATAGCATAGTCACGGTGTAGGCATAACTAAAGCGGTAATCTTTTGATTATGATTCCGGCACAATTCATTTGTATTGGGTTGTATAACGTTTTGTTCTCTTCGAGGCGTTGCAAAAAGTCAACCTCGTCTCCTTTGACCTTTAAAGATTCGTTTTTAGAGCAAGCATTTTAGGTTCTAAAAATTTTGCAAGTGTCCTCACTGAGGCCTGCTAAAGGATCCCTTTAGATATTCGATTACCAATGGACTTCTCTCCGTTAGGTTTAGGTCCTCCATTTTGAATTGCAAATAATCATAGTATCACAGTTTTTATGATAATCGTCTTTTATACAATATTTTGATTACTTAAAATAACGTCGTGGAAATTGCCAAAACTTTTTTTTTTGCATTTATTAATTGTCGTATGCGTGATTTATTATTCAGATGGAATATATACACTATATCATGAAGAGGATAAGTAGTCATTGCATTCTGGCTTTCCTTTTTTAACCTTAACAAATAAGTTTTAAATCAACGTTACCAAACCTAACTTAACAATTTTTAATAAATGTTATCAAATGCTTACACAAAATCTAGATTCGAATTTATGCCATATTGTCATCAATTATACCAAAACGGACCACACAATATCCGTTACGGAGTTTTTATAGCCAGTGCTGTTTTTGTTCGAATTAACTTTATTAAAGGCGTAATCACTAAGTGCAGGAAGTACTGAGACCGTCGTCATTAGCGTTACGGACGCCGTGACTGGAACCATTATGGGAACCTTTACAATGTTATTGCTGTCCAGTATTATTTATGTCTTGCGTGGTTTGCTACTTTTAATGTTTTGTTCTGTTGGATATTCTATTCGTGGTGGTTAGTTCAAGTCATGTTTTTGTTTTTTTTATATTAATCTTTTTTTTTCTTATATTATGTTTATGTTGAATTTTTCTTTTCATAGTTGATTTTCATGTTTTCGCTTCGACTATGTTTCATTACTCAATTTTATCTTGTGGTGTAGATCGAATGTGTTCGTGGCTATGTCTCTTTTCTGGTAAAAAGATACCGGTTTTTTATTTTGTTCCTAATTGACTTTTGTTATAAAACATTTTTTAGTTGTTAATTGAGATGGATCAATCGATAATTGAAACACCTCATTGCCAAGTTTTGATCTATTGCTTACATTTTTCATTACTGCACCTTTATAATATGAAGCCCAGACTTGTCGTGTGTTTGATATGTCTTGGTGATAGTAGTCATACTGTCTCTCATAAATTGCTTTAAGGAAGCGTAAGGAGTTTCTTATCTGCCAGTACACTAATAATAATTCTCCAGACTAATTTCGGTCACAGCGAACACTTCGGTTTCTTGCTGTTGGCGTCTTGTGTGTGTGTGTGTGTGTCTGTGTTAATTAGTTCACACTGTGAACCCTAGTGTGCCAGTACACTACCAGTTATTTCAAATAAAACCTCTTTATTGCTAACTCTTTAATTTCATATGACCAACCATTGTATAATACTCATGTTTACAAATAAAATATCTTTATCTTTTATCTTTATCTCGTCTAGATTTTCTTTTTAGTAGATTCTATATATGCTTAGACTGATCATCAATGTTAGTGCGTTATTCATTCACCGCTGTAACTGTCTCTCTCGAGTCCATTTCAAAAGCGACCTGTTTTAGTTTTTTTGTTGTCTTTGGTTACAAAGGATGCTGATAATTGTCACGTTGAGTAACATCGCTTGTTGCTCGACTAACGGTCATTCATCCTGTGTTTCTCTCAAAGCGGTCGTGTTCCGATTCGAACAAGATACGGCCATCTGTTGAGACGTTTGTGGGTATAAGATGTATTCGAAGGTTTTTCGGCTTTATTGTTTAGTATTGGAAGTTGGGGAAATAAAGTCATGGGCTATTTCTATTCGTGTGCTTTTATTATTGTGTATATTATATGCGTCATTATTATTGTAGTAACCTTTTTTGACTGCTACTGTGCACAGGACCTTTAAGAAAAGAGCATACTCATATCTGAAAGCTCTGACGTAGCTGGTGTCTGTGGATGTCGCTATCACGTACCGTCAGGTGAACCGACTGTCCGCTTGCCCTCGCTACTAAACGCCCAGAAGGCTTTATATAGGGCAACAATCGAAACAAAACTTCTAAATCTGAAGATTTTATGACACTTCCTAAATGTGACCTAAAATAACCCACTTATTGTGCACGCGGGAAAAACCAGGACACCTGGATAGAAAATGACTCAGAGATATTGTGACACAACATTTACGCAGAAAAGGTTCTAAGTTTAGGTTTATTATAATAAGGAACTAACTATTCACATTTAAATATATTTGTTCGGGCGCTTACCGCGCTCATAATTTTTTTAAGATCCATTTATTCGCCATTATAGAAATATAGACTCTCCCTAAAATAATAATAAATAAAGAATAAGTGAAAGATATTTATTTCAAATTTATTTTGGACGTCTACAAGGCGCCAAAAACAAGTTTAATACGAAACACCTGTCTTGTATCCTATTTAAAATGATTTTAAAAACATTTGAGTTCCTCCGATATAAAGCTTGTTTCGTATATTTATTGAAAGCTTTCCGAAAAGTTTAAAGTATATTATATTGTGGTGCCACTCCTTTACATAAGCTTACTCGGGTGCTACCTACGTCCTGCCATTGTGTGCTACCTACTACCTACTTTCAACCATCCACAATACATCTGCATCCTACCAGCACACGTAAAAATCTTTATTTCGAAGCTTTTATACAGTATTGCGAGCTGTTTGGTCTAGTTCGCCAGTACGAGTTCATTGTTCAGCGGACTCTTGAACGCCTAACGGACGTAAGCGCCAGGCGTTACGGCAGGTTTATCGCTGCTCGACCCTGGCACTAAGACGTTTTTGTAATGTCGTCGTTGCCCACTTACGCCTTTTCGACTATTTAGCCAAGATTTGTTGTTGGCGTTGAGACGCGAGTGAGTCACGAACTTAATAATGTGTCACTGTGTCGATGAAATTTTATCGATACTTTATTTTTGAGTAGGCTAATTCGAGATTATTAAAAATAAATAAATAAGGTGAAACTTTTATTACGTCGTTGCAAACCTTTTTATCTGTGTGTTGCATGTCGCGTGACGGTCGGCTGTAGTGTATAGTGTATAACTGTATACTATTGCTCATTTGTGCCAGTGCTTAGTATTTTAGATTTGTATACCCTTAATGGAATATTATTCCGAAAACTTTTTGGTAACTGTCTATACTATAATGTGAAAAAAAGTTTCACTTTTATCGTGGTTTCATAAAACCACACAGTCCTTTTTCTTTCATATCTTCAAGTTGGTAAAAACATAACCTATTTTTCATCTTTTGGAACTGGTCGACAAGTGTCTAGTAGGCTCTAAACATTATATATTTAAATTACAAATTAACTTAAAGTCCGAAAATGATAAGTTTATCTATAATTTACTAACTAAACCTTACCCTCTATAAAATCTCGTTTACTAACGTAAAAAATTTACTTAGAAGGCAAATATGATGAACGTACGTAAATTATTAGACACATTCACAAACTACTAAGGGATACGACCGTATGACACCTTAAATAATAGATATTGTTTTCCAGTTTTCCCATTAATTATTTTTTTCTTCAATATTATTGGAATTTTTATATAGATATAAAGAATACTTATTTCCTATATTAGTAAACGATCTAAAGTTATCTATGTATCTATATAATGAACGTAACGTGCTAATAAAACCATTCTGCATGTCGATACTATCACATCCCTAGCGAAGGCAATCGCAGCAGTCGGCTCGCACATCCGCTTGCGCGCGCAGCCGCGGCCAGTCCCAAACCCCACAACACCAAAACACCACGCGCCAATCAAACAACCTAACAACCAAACTGCCAAACTTATTAAAAACTTTTTCGTGTCAAACTCTGCGTTGTGTGTCAAGTGATAAATCAAGTGAAAGGGGATACAGTATTAAAATCAATTAGTGACAAAGAAGCCATAGGAAAGTGTATAAGTGGATTATGCTGTGGAATTGTCCTATATACGAGTTGCGAAATATTTGGACTGTGACTTAGCATCTATACGACTTCAGTGAGTATTATAAACAGATTTATAGTAAAATTTAGTGATATGTCGAAGTATTGTATGACATTAAAGTTACTGTTATGTTTTGTAGGTTACCTCAACGAAATGTCAGTATATAATTATTACTTGTATCATACGAAAAGTTCAAACTTTTATATTTCTTTATGCGTACAAAAGTTTGGATTTATTGAGGAACCAAAACTGTTTCAAGTATCAGACAAAAGTTAAGCTATTCAAATGTTACACGAAAGTTACAAGTTAATAATTATAACAAGAAATATACCTTGCGTAAAATTGTATTTAAAATATTATATGTAATTAAGTTAATATACGTTACTAACTTTAAATAAAATAGCTCCTGTTAAGTTAGAGTATGCGGACTTAGTCTCCTCAATGTCTTTTTAGCAGAGTTTAACTAAGACAGATCATTGTCTTGGCGCCTACGAACAAACTTAGGCGCCAAGACAATGATCTGTGTTGGTTTTCCGCGTCTGGATTAGTCTGTTACTAATTCTAAGTAATTCTTGTTTTCTAAGCAGCGTCACCACCAGAATATATTACTTACGAGGGGCTTTCAATGTATTCTCGGTATAGGCATGAAAGAAAACTCGGAAAAATTTGGAAAAATTCTATTTTTCAATGTAGTCCCCTAGACCCTCAATACATTTGTTAGATCGAAGAATTAGCTTTTCTAAACCTTGTAAAAAATATTCTTCTGGCTTCTCCTCAAAATTGCTGCCTTCAGTTCATCATCGTCGGAAAATCGCTTTCCACGAAGATCTTTCTTTAAATTCGGGAATAGGAAGTAATCACTAGGGGCCAAGTCTGGACTGTACGGAGGATGATTAATTTCTTCGAAGCCACAGTTCCGCACAGCAGCCTTCGCCATGCGGGCCGTGTGAACCGGCGCGTTGTCGTGAAGCAGCAACACCCCCGCTGTGAGTTTTCCTCGCCTCTTTTCTTTAATTGCTTTCCTTAAATTAAGCAAAGTGGTTGCGTATGATGCTGCTGTGATGCTTTCGCCTTTTTTAGTGTATTCTATTAATAAAATACCTTTAGAATCCCAAAAGACCGAGGCCATTATTTTTCCGGCGGACGGGGTGACTTTGAACTTCTTCGGAGGCTGTGCACCCTTTTTAACCCACTGCATGGACTCCTGTTTACTATCAGGGTCATAGTGATGAACCCACGTCTCATCTCCAGTAACCAGTCGGTCGAAAATACTCGATGGATCTTCTCCACAGAGCTCTAAAAACTCCTTACAGCACTCGACTCGCACTTGTTTCTGAGGCGCGGTGAGCATTCTCGGCACCCATCTTGCACTGACCTTTGAGAGATTAAGATGGTCATGAAGGATTGCATGTATGGTACCCACAGATAGGTTGATCATCTCTGCTAACATTTCGATTTTTATTCTGGTATCTTCAAGTACCAATTTCTCCACTTTTTTAATATTTTCTTCAGTGAGGGCGCTTACGGGTCCACCCGAGCGAGGGTCGTCTTCAATGCTTTCTCTGCCTCTTTTAAATTCACTTGACCACTTTTGAACGGTGGATAACGACGGGGCAGAGTCTTGGTAAACAGCAACCATCTCTTCGTGAATGGTTTTTTGACTTTTTCCCTGCTTAGTGAGGAACTTTATAACAGCGCGATGCTCGATTTTCTTAATCATTGTGGCGTCAGTCATTCTGATCGTCTTTCACTGCAGATAATTAGAAAACTAATGAACGTAAATTAGTGAAATTTTATATTTATACCCTCAGATAGTGTCATTAGTAAATGAGATAATTAGATTACCCATATTATTAGCAAATCACCCCGATACCGAGAATACATTGAACGCCCCTCGTACTAGCAGCGTCCTGCGGTTTCATCCGCGTACTTCCCATTCCCCTGGCAGTTTAGAATTAAATTAGCCTAAGAGTTCTTCTGATGTGTAAGTTATATTAATATACAGTTTCATTAAAATCCATTCAGTAGTTTTTACGTGAAAGAGTAATAAACATAGATCCATGCATTCTTACAAACTTTCGCGTTTATAATATTAAGCAGGAATTAGTATGTTTCATTACAAGTGCGCAAAGCCTGTCATTGCAAAGAGTTCCAACAAATGTCTACCCGAGCCGAGGGGCAGCCTCTTTTGTTTTGTATTTTGTTTTATTTGTATTGTATGTTAGGTGGATTAGTAAACTGATTTACCATACGTATTGTCTGATAAAAGGTTAGCATCGCCTATATACAAATGAGTGCAGCAGGGACTATCGGCCTTTCTAAAAGGCTTTCCATAGACAATTAGTGTCTAATAAAGGAGCTTTACATCTTACTTTCAATCCAAATTAAGGCGACCATTTTATAACATTTCGGGTAATTCATGTTGAAGATATATTATTTGGTAAAAGCGAAGCTTTTTTGAAGGTTGTAAAGTAGGCCTAGCTTCCGGCCATTGACCTTGGGTGACGTCAAAAGTAATTCTTGTAATACAGGTTCATTTTTTACAGAGAATCAGGGATTAGGTACTTGTCGGTAAAGTTTTATTATACTGCTTTGAAAATAAATATCCATGAAAATATTGTCTCTATGTAGAGATTGTTACTGGTGGGAGGGACGACCTCTGCAGCTTTTCCGGCTGTAAGGGTCTTCTCCATCTTGCTTTTTTCTCCCGTGAAACAGCTTTGCTGTCTTTCGGAGATGCGGTGGCTGGCATCGAGGCTAACGCCCGGTTTCTTTAACGTAGGTCAAAGTGTATGTCAACTAACATGGCTGTTAATCGCGTATTAACATACGATTCTAGCATCAAATTTGATAGCTTTTCATTGTAGTACAGTCAACTGACAGGCTGATCTAATCAAGGAATTTAATCATGCTTCTAGCAACTCTTTTGACACTTAACAAGGGACTTGACAGTTGATTTGTTCATTTTTGTTTATTTTGGAAACCGGGTGTTAACATTTATGTCTCAGGATAGGTAATACGAATGAGTTGGTTGGGCTAGTTCCAGGTTAGCTCATGTTAATGAGCGACGTCGACCACTTGCCATCAGGTGACACTGATTTTTGATATTTTCCCTATCCAACTAATATCCAAAAAACATTAAATCTCTGAATAGGATAATTTTACCTGTTTCTCTCAGATTATAATTTTTGGAGAGAACGAAACGATCCCATTTAGTTGCGTCCACTGGGCAAAAACCTCCACGTTCCTAAAACTCGCATTTTAACTCAAATTTGTCTAAAAACTCAACTACAGATTTGCCTATTTTAATGAGCATAAAAACAAATGCCTTATGACCTCTTTTTTTCTGGCACAAAGTGACGTAAGACCACGAAGTCAAACAATCGCTGATTCTTGGATGACCCAATAAAAACACTACGACTGCAAATCACGACCAAACTCTGACGCAATCTTTCGGTTACCCATGTTTCTATTGCCATGGGATTATGATAGATTTTGGGGGCCTATAAATATATTTTTTTTCTTTTTAATGTCAGAGAAAGAAAGAAAGAAAGTCCTTTTGGCTCTTGGGCTCAGCCTTTTGAACGAAGAGTCTGAGTACGATCCTGACCCCCAGCGGTGTCTTAAAATGGGTTTTTCTAAATTTCTAAGTTCACCCTAAACACGAGACCATCGCTCGCTCGTCGGTGAACGAACACCTTGGGCGAAGGGAATTGAGTCGAGGAGGCTCTTTGTACCCCTCTTATAAGAAGAGGGGGCAAAAGAGCAGGGGGCAAGGGGCGAGGACGGGAACCTCGTCTCCTTGTACTGTCCTAACGATGGGAGTGGAGGACGTGGCGTCGGTCCCCTAAGGGACTGACTACTGTTTGTAGATTCGGGGCATCTCTCCAAAGGCGGCATTGGTGGCATTCGCCGGGTTTTAGTGGGTAGAGCTGCGTCCACTCATCACCTTTCGGGCGCAGCGAGCTCCACATACCCGCCTGGGGAAACAAACTCCCTCACGAGATGCCAAAGCGCATTTTCAGGCGAAAAAAAAAACATATGATGGTAATTCTGGATGCCAGTAATTACTCTACCTGTCCTTCGTACAGAAACACAGAAAAGCTGTTTCTAACCAGAATAGTGATCCTCGTGCAGCCGTGAGAGCACAAGCAAGTTTTACTGACATTTATATGGTAATCACGATTACTAATTATTGATAATCAAGGAAACGAGATAACGTTTTGAAGCTCTAGGTATCTAGTTATATACATTTGATCCTCTAATGCTGGTTCATCAAATTAAAATTCACTTTATCATAATGATAAGGTGAATTTTAATTTGACGAACCAGCATTAGAGATACCCTATTAGATATTGTGATAATCTCTATTTAATATTTTAATAATATAAAACTGCGTCAAAGTTTTCCTATCCAATGTACATCCTAACTTTCTTGAAGTCTTTGGCTTTTCCAAGTTTATTATACCTTAACAGGTTATTTCAAAAATCTCCTAATTTCTGGTGTAATTGTTAAACACGTATTACAGATACCTGCTAATCTTTAATTCGGTCAATTACACGACGAAAAGTCCTTAAAATTACAACCACAAAGTGTTGATAAACAAAAATTATTAGTCTATACATTAATTTTATAACGCTCCAGCCAAAACATCGATGCCCTTCACATACATCTTCTCAATACTTGGTGTATGTGATTGATCATTAAAATATCCTCTTTGGCTGGCACCGACTCCAAAAATACCCACTTTTAAATAGTATACGTTTCTACTTCACTTCGAAGTATTTCAACATTATTTTAAATTTTTTAGTTGTACATAAATTAAGGTATAGTTTTGAAGTCGGTTTTTGGTTTTTTATTTAAAATTATTTTTTTATGAAACACTGTCCAATCACTAGCAAAATTATTTACGACCATTAAAATTTTTTTTTTTTCATGAGGGGTGTCGGGTCTTAGCATATTTTTAGCCATTAAAAAATAATTCTTAAGAATAAATTAATAACTATTCAATAATTCTAACGATTAAGAAAATAAAGTATATATAAATGGGAAGGCTGAATGAGTGGAACTATAATGGTGTATAGTCTCTAAAACAAAAACGTGTTCTTGCGAATACAATGGCTGAACTAAACCTATTTAAATCGCACTATTATATGAAACCTATTCTTCTTCTGACATAGACAAGATAAAAATATATATTTTTTGTGAATCATGAATTAAACATGGGCTATATTATGTATTATAAGAAGTCTTTGAATACATCTTATAAAAATTTTTAATCCTAGTATATAAATCAGCGATATTCGTAGATATCTGATGCAAAAGTAGCGGACACTGTCCTGTACAAATAATTTCATTTTGAAATGAATTGTGAAGTAACAACTTTCTCTAATCTACTCGGACATACACAAAAAAATGTTTATGGGGGTTTAGATACACGTACATAAATTATACATGTGTTTAAAGATTGTCTATTAATATTTTGCTTCTCCGTGTCTTCCTTTAAAAAAATGTTTGTTAGCACCATCATTTATGTATATATTTATGTAATGTTCACTATAAACAAGATAGCTAGCGCCACCTGACGTATTCGAAAATTGTCATATCTTCCTCTCTATATGGACCAAATTCAGAGCGAAATTTCATTAAAATCGATTCAGTCTACTTTACACAAAATTCTTATCTATAGAAATTACTGTAACTTTATGATTTTTTTTAGATTTGAGTATTCATCTGTCTGAGTGTTTAAGATTTTTTGCTTTGCCCTTAGTGTACTACCCGCACTCAGATATAATAAACCCTTATATTATATTATAACAGCCTCTTATTATGAAATATAATATCCTCTTTAATCCACCCTCTTTAATACTTGGACTGTCTTATGTAAAAATTATCACCAACTCATGCGTTGGTTCTCTCTCATACTCTTAAGATTTGTATTAGTTGTATCAGTAGGTAGTTTCTCTCAGTACTATATAGTCACGTGTCACGCTAGGCAGTATGTGGCCCAGTGGGCTGGTCGCGTGTGGATGTCGTCACGGCCGGTTGTCGCGTTTCCCATCCCGGTCGGATGAGCTGCATCTGCCACTAGAAAGTCGGATACATAGTAATGAGGACACACTCGCGTCAAATACAACAAAAGTATGGCTATAGTTAAAAACACAATGCTGCTGAACCAATTTTAATAAAACATGCCTCCTAACAACATTAGATAATACAACAAATAAAAAGACTGCATCTATTACGATTCACTCGTTTTAGAGATACCCAGCTGACAAACTTATACTCATCTCTTTCAAAATTTATTTTTACTTGATATTTCTGAAATGAGACTTTCCTTTTTTTAATTTTTAATGTTGGTTCGATAAAAAATGTTGATTTGATTGGCACTCATCGAATGAGATTTTTTTTTGTGTAAAAACACGACTTTATCTCTATGTCAATACGTAAAGTTTAAATTAAAGAATACTTTGGACAATGTGGAATAAGTGAAACATACTACAACCATTAATCTTTTCAAATGTATTTTATGTCCTTCCTGGTGTATTTAAATATTGCGGATGAAGGTTATCAAAATATTCCAAAATACCATCTCTTACCTAAATCAAAATAATCGGACTGATTAAATCCAGTTTTATTTCTTAAGCTCATGAGTCATGGTCTCAATGACCGTGACCAGCTTTCAATTGTTGCCAAATTATGTTTAATCTAATGATAAAAGGATACAATATGGCCTCACGGCCCACGTGTGAGGGCCTCGGAGCTGTGGGCCCAAACCACTTTCGTCGGGTAGCCTTGGTGCTGATGCATTTAGATCTATCAAATAACATTTAAGGTGTATTTTTATTTTAATTCGTTTTGATATGTGTTTTGTTTTGTTATATTCGTATGATTGTGTTTAATTTTTTATATACTGCATCCACTCATTGCGTGTAAGATGAAACGTGATAAAACTTAGTTTGAGTGAAGTTGTCTATGAATGTTAGCACATTTTTTTCTATGCCATGCGCATGCGCATGCCGTCAAACCAACTTCACCCCGAAAAGTTAAGTTGCTCGCACTAATAGATATTGTAGCTATGGATGGTTGCTTTTGAATGTTGCGATTTGAATAAATTTTTGATATATTGCAAAACGAAAGCAATAAATAAATTTCAGGTTTTTGTTTTAAAGATCTTAAATTATCGTAAAATAACCTGTTTTGTCTTAAAAATTAACATTTAATTTGTCACAGTGTGAATAAATCTGTTATTTTGAATTTTGACTCTTGTGAAGTTAGATAGCAAAGAGATTTGATTTTTTTTCAAGAAGGTTAAAAGGCGGAAAAGGCTTACCAGGCTAACTTCTGACAAAATTATTAGATTTATGCCCGGTTTCTGAAGTTTCCAGTTATACTCTCATTAGCTATTGATACAATAAAGTTATGTATATGATAAACGTCGGTTAACTGTCACTGCGTTTCTGAATACGCATTGAACCGTTCAATAATATCAAACAGATAAGCAGTTCCATAATCTGCCGTTAGATGGGTCTGTTTAAGAGATCAAGTTTAAAATTGATTTTATTATTATAATTCAGGATTATTACTAGTTTTATTTACGAGCATATTTATTCAAGGGTAAATAAGCATTGTTTTAGTTATAAATTATTAAAATTCGCTATTTATCAGCGAATGAATTTTTTAAATAAACGTCAAACTCACTGATGTAAAGTTTATGTAATTTTCTTGAAGCAAAACGTCAAATAAAGTTATGAAATCGATAAACGGCACACATTGGTCAGTTACAATAAGCTAAGTTTAAATGGAGTTTATCTTACATTGCGATGTTCAGAAACGCACTTTCTTAGGTCATCGAACCAATAGCGCTAATGAATAGATAAACTGCCGTCAAAAATCCTCAGAAACCGGGCATTAATGATATGACGGTTTCATTTGGGATTAACAGTCTTGTCGTTCGTTGAAAGAGGCCTATGCCCAGTAATGGATTGATGATGATGATGATTTGATAAGATTGAAAATAGACGTTACCTAATGGTAAGTGAACATCGTTGATGAGCATAGACGAGTTGATTATGTCACATTAAGTGCTAGTCCCGGTGAACTGATCCATACACAATAATACGGAAACAGGGCTACGTTATGGAATATGGCTACCACATTTAATAATCAGGATACTCCAATTACTAGCTGTTACCCGCAGCTTCGCCTGCGTTAACTAATATTTAGTACGAGATCTGAGCGGGATAATATATTGTGCATGTATTATGCATATAAACCTCCCTCTTGAATTGTTCTATCTATTAAAAAAAACCGCATCAAAATTCGTTGCGTACTTTTAAAGATTTAAGCATACATACAAATTAAGCGACTTTGTTTTATACTATGGTAAGATTCTCTGGGTATTCTATACAATACCTAGGTAATGTGTAAAATGCCTAAGGCGTTTAGGCAATGTATGAAATATTGCTAGTTACCTAGTTTATCTGGGTAATGTATAAAATTCCTGCGGCTTGTATAGAGTATCAGCTGTTCCACCGGCGAAGTGAATAATAAATAGATCTTGGTTCATATTCATCAATGTTACAAGGACCCTACCTTTAAAATGATGGACATATAATTATATAATATATAATTATATGTCCATCATTATAATTAATATATATAATTATATATTAATTATAATGATGATAATGACAATATATAATTTCTTAGCGGACTACGCTTTTTGTAGTTAACTTATAGGTTTCGTTTCGTACAGGTAACTTATGGGATCGTGTAAATACAATAAATATACATATATTGTATGTATAAAACATATATTGGTATGTCATTCTTCTTTTCAAGCCAAATCAGTTCGTGTGCTTCCGAAAAACACATGGCGCTTATTGTTGCGCAGTCCAGCTAATCCCGCGGGATCCCGCTCGATTTATGTGCGGGACTGGTCCCGCAAAAATAGTGCGGGATCCCGGTATCCCGGTATTGCATTCCCTAGTCACAAATACAGAGTGACTCTTTCACCTGTATACTATCACTGAGTATCCTACTTCCTAATAATATTATAAACGTGAAAATTTGTAAGTATGGATGCTTGTTACTCGTTCACGTAAAAACTACTAAATGGATCTAAATGAAACTTACTATATACATCAGAATAACACATAGGCTATAATTTATACCCGTACTCGCACTGGGAATTTAAAACACGCGGGTGAAACCGCGGGGCGATGCTGGTAATATACAAAATACGTCCAAAAGTGCGATTAAAATAAGTCTAAGGCAACTCGGAAAATATATATTTTTATAACAACAAACCGATGAGAATCTCATCCATGACCGACTACAGTACTACACAGTTATCATTTATCACACCTTACAAGTGATGTAACGATAAGTGTAAACAATGTACGTAATGAATTCGCATAAATAATAATATCAACTAAACATTACCATGTTAGCGGCGATGGTAATGAGGACGCCTAAACGCGTACTACCGACGCATTCGTTAACGGCCATACTAGCTGCGAACCGCGGCTTCGTCCGAGTCTTGATTATAAGAAAAATATGCGAAGTAAAAATTGTTACTAGGTAAAGATATTTTAGACCTAATGATATTATGTGACCTAATAACGATCACGTAAATCTTTTTCTTCGTTCATCGGAATTTAACAATATCGGAAATATAAAAATCATAATCACATATATATTATATCCAGAATTAAATGAGAGGTTTATGATTCCATACTATTCGTAAATCTTATAAATTGGACCAGGTATTGAACGCTGTCTTTCCATCTAGTAGTACGTTACTTTGCACCGTGAAAAATATGATTTTGCGACCACAATGAGTCTTTGAGTAACGTGAATTTAATTATTTAACGTGAGTTTAAATACGGTTAAGGATAATGATAGCGGTGATAAGATTTCTTTATTCAATACGTATCATTAATCGTATCGATTATTATTGCATTAATTCGAATTAGTCGTCCTTTTATTGTAGATTGTAGAATGTGTTGTAGAGTAAGTGGCCTTGCTGCTTTGCAGCCAAATTGGGCCGATACGACCGGGGCGGACTGACAGCTTAGCTGTCGCGTTTCGTGAGTTTCCGGTGGGCCATTGGGGGTGATAGGGAAAAGGAGGGCAACGCATCTGCATAATCTCTGGTTATGTGGATGTTTCATGGGCGTCGATAGTCGCAAGGCTTCGATTGTTCGTTTGCTGATTTTTTATTTTTTACTTTTGGTTCAGTTGGAAATCAGCGTCAGGTAAGCCTTGCCTGGCATAATGCTGAACTGGACCTTTTTGACCTACACGTGAGACACACACTTTATTCTTAAATGTCAATACAATTTGTGTTTCGCAATTATTGTTTTATCATCAATGTTATGTGTTACTTGTAGGCTGTTGAATAAATGTTTCTTTCTTTCTTTCTTTCTTTCTTCTTTCTATAAAAAAAGATTGTTTTTTTCTTTTTGTTTCAACTTACCTATCTATCCTACCTATCTTAAATATAACTTATAACTGTATGAAATATGGAAAAAATCTTGTTTCACGCATGAGAACTCCTGCATTTTGTACATTATTTTTTCATTGTTGGTCAGAACATACGTAATGTATTCTGCGATTTCGGCGTATTATAGTTGAAACACGGGTTGAAAAAAAAAGTTTTTTAATTTTAGAACGATTTCGAATTCACTGTGTGTCCATGGGCTTTATTAAATCGTTTGATTTATTAACATTCTAACAGGCATATTGTTTTCTAATGTTTATGCGAATTTCACTTTTATAATGAAACAATTTGAAAGATTTAATCGCGGCTTATCGCGAGAGAATCATGGTTTCTGTGAAGTATTCGAAACCGCGAGCATGTTAAAATTAAAAAAAACCGCTATAAAATCCGTCAAAATTGTTTCAATATGATTCTAATAAGCAGATAAAATGATTCATATCACTACCGTATTCCTTATCCTGGTCCGGTATAATCGGGATTGAAAATGGTAGGAACACCGAATGAATCTTTAATACGATCTCTGCAAACTCCAATGGGTAGGCGATGCATGAATGAATTTACCCCTTACCAACAGGCAACAGGTGATCAGTTGCTTCGTATACTCAACTAACATAAAAACGTTAAAACTGTCTTTAGTCCTACAAAGAATTTAATCAGGAATACTCGGGTATATCAGATGAGCGACGTTGGTCCAGTGGGTAATGGGCTCGACCTTTCAAGCGAGAGGTTTCGGGTTGGATCCTGACCCCCGTGTGTGCCTTGAAATGGGTTTTTTAAGTTTCTAAGTGCACCCCAAACACGAGACGTAAAGGGAAACATGGAGGAAACCTGCATGCCTGATGCGATTGACAATCTTTGCAGGTATGTGAAGTTCACTAACACGCATTGGGCTAGCGCATCGGTGAACTATGGCCCACTACCCTCCTCGCCTGATTTCGAGGAGACCCGTGCTCAGCAGTGGGACATATAGGGGTTGGATGCTCAGGTATAGGAAGTATTTCCCAGTTTCCCTCCCCGGTTGTAGTGGTAGTGTGTAATGTGTATATTAATAGTTGAGCATCGTCCGAGTTGGAAGATACGATCCGTGGGTTCGTGCGGCAGGCCGCTTTCGACTCACGATACCGTCATCCATCCGTGGTGCTTTCTACTGAGATCAACTGATTAAGATCGCGTTGGCAACTGATTTCATTGCTTCTAACCCCCAACGCAAAAACGACGGGTGTTGTAAATTTGACGTGTCTGAGCGTCTGTCTGCGGCACCGTCGCTCGCGAACGAATTAACGTTAATAAACGTGTTAACACGGCATTTTTATATAAGAATTCATATTTTATTTCATTTTAATACATCGACGTCACACTTAGAAAATAATTAATATTAAACATAGACTATAATTATTATGTACACATAATCTTGCAGATAATTTTGTTTTAAGATAAAGCGCCTTCTACTTTTAAATAGCAATCACGCGTGGGTAATAAATTGTAAGGTTGTTTGTGTAGGCACCTAAGGCAGTGGTCTATTTAACTTGAATGGATTTTTTTTAAATGCAATGTCCACCAGCCAACTAGACAGCTAACGCAAACATAGTTTTCGTACGATATAGCTTTTTAAATATAAGATTAAGATAGAAATTATTATACTTGTATACATTTCATAAGTTAGGTAATAGGTATATAACTAGTCCTTTTATTGTTTTTAGATTGGGGCGTCCCCAGCGAGCCGGGTGAAGTGAGCGAGTCCGAGGCCGGTCGCATGCGTCCTGAGGACTACCGCCTTGTGTTCCTCAGCTCGGACTCGTCCTGCCGCGAGGACACGGAGGACACGGCCTCCACCGCCTCTTCCGCGGCTCCGCCTGCGCCCGACGACTGCGACTGGGACTACTTCGAGCCGGGTGCCGCGGCCCGCCAGCCTACCCCGCCACCCGCGCCGCCGCAGCACCCCACCCCCGCGCCCGCCTGTCCGCGCCCTTGCTCCTGTGGCGCAGAGCCTCGCATCGTCGCCGTCCCGGTCCCGGTCCCGGTGCCCATCCCGGCCGCGCTTTGGCCCGCGCTACTCGCCTTCCCCACGCAAACTCCCCCCACGCCCCACTGGAACACCTACCCCGGCTTCCCGCCGCTAGATGCAGCAGCGCTCGCGCGGTTCACTACGGCTGCGGCCGTCGCAGTCACTGCAGCCGCCACCGCCCACGCTCTACCTCAAAATGGGCTAGAGATCGCCGTCCAGCGGACCGATAAGGCGATACAGTCCGAGGCGCAAGCGGTTGAGCCCCGCGATAACGATAACGACGATAAGGATATTGAACGTGAAACTAAACACGATACGTCAGATGGAATCAAGGTGATCGCTGACGACGATCGTTCGTCAGTGCTATCCGAGTCCGCGGACACGATGCCGGACCACCTCGACGCGGAGAAAGCGTTCCCCTCTTCCAACGAGTCGGCCAATTCTAGTGATTCCGATGGGGAAGTCGAGCGGAGGAGCTACGACTTGAGGAGCGGCGCTCCCGAGGAGCCCGCTACGACTGATGAAGACTCGGATGATTCTGGTGGAGTGGGAGGACAGTTCTCGCGGGTGTTCGTCGTGAACCCGGCGGATTCTTCGTCGGACATGGAGGACAACGCAGACAGTAGCGGCATAGACTGCGACGACTCATTCGATAAAAAATCAGACAGCTTGGAAATAATGGCCGTGGAGAGGATAATGCAAAACAATGCTAATTTTGTTGCCGAGCCAAACCAAGATCCGGTAGATAATGATAATGTCGTTATATTAGAATCCGTTAGTTTTTCTGAAGATTATCACGAGCCGTATATCAGTAATAATAGCAGTGATGATGGTGAGGATATCGTGTCCCAGCCGTCAAACAACCTTGTGAAGTTTGGTGGTGATAATATGCTTCAAAGTGAAACGTGTCAAAAGTTCAACAGTTTTAATGCTTTATATGACGCAAGTGTCTCTTTAGAAAATGAGGAGCACAATCGAAGCCGAAGTCCGTCGCCGAACATCGAGTGCGACTCCTTAGATAATTCATTTAACTCGGATTGCAATATAAAAGTGTCAGTCGAATTGCCCAACGACAATGACGTGTGCGAAAAAAATATTTCAAACGACACCCAGCCGCTATTATTGACAAACATTACCTCGGTATTCAAACCGGACGCCGCAAGTGCGTGTTACTCGGCCGCGACAGATGAAAAAATAGACTTGTTCAAAGGTATCGAACGCACGCTCAGTGAGTTATTGAAGAAAGAATCGCTAGAGGAACAAGGGGAGGTGAAAACGTGCAGTTCGCAGCCGGTTTGCGAGGCGGTGGGGGGGGCCGACACACCTGTGGCGACAGTTGGCCGCGCGCGCACGGATGGTGCGGACGGCTCCGCGCGTTTCACCAGCCGCGTCATGATAACGCACGACCGCGTCTCCGTGGTCACGTCGGACACGACGCGGCTCATGCGTGACATCACAGTGCACCACACCAACCTGCAAGACGAGCCGGAACCGACCAACGACGACACAAACGAACGATACTCCGACGGCGAGTCGCAACCTTCGGGCGGAGTGACGGTCGTCAGTAATGCCGACACTCTCTCGGCGGTCGTGTGCCTCGAGGAGGGGCTCGCGGACGACGACTCGTGGGTCGAGGACGTGAGCCACGACGACGACACCTCCCCCTCCGACTCCGACTCGGGGGATGAAGCGTCTTTACCCACTAGAGGGGAAGATTTCGCTTATTGTAGGCGCTCCTTAGATTTTACTTTGCACACAATAGTCGAAGAAAGTTGTGAAGAAAGCGAAGCGGAGCAAACGACAAAAAAACCACGTCCTATATCTGCGACGGAACTAGAGAAATATTTCTTTTTCGGTTTGGGTGATGGGAAAAATGTACGCGATGATGATGAACACGTCTCGGAGACCTCTAGTGTGTGTAGTGAGGGCGGCGAATCGATTGTCGATATCGAGCAGACCAAAAAAAGTGGTGATAGTGAGGACCTTGTGTCATCTCGATTGGAAAAATACTTCCTCTCAGGTTTCATGGGATTCAACCAGGAGAGGCGGGAATCTGATGGATCCGGTAGTGTCGGTAGTGATAGCGAAGGTAAACAGAGCCCGGAGCAGAGGAGAAAAAGGTTAGTTCGAGCGCGAGGCACGCCGCGATCTCATTCCTCTTCATTAGACAACTTGTTAACGGGCGAGGAGCAGTCGCAGGATAACCAGGATGTATCGGACGGCTCTAGCACAGAAACGGAAGACCGTCACGAGTCTCTGGAGCGGCTGGATATGTCAAATGAAAACAAAAGAAAGAAACAGAGTAAGAAGCTGCGTGGCTCGCCAGCAGATGAGAGACGACAGTCCGCCGAGTTTCCCGACGAGACACGAGATGATACGAGGTCCGTTTCGGAAGGTGAAGACGGCAGGTCATCACCTCGACCCGAATTCCCACCGCTCGGCTCGGAGTTATCCGAGTCGAAAAAACAAACGAGCCGAGATAGCGGCTTCGTAGGCAGTTGCGACGACTTGTTAAGAAATGGCGACTCGAGCTCCGAATTCACAAGGTCACACGAACCTAAGGTGGAGTTGGAGGAAATTATAGAAGAAGTGCGACCTGATATTGAGGAGAGAGTAGAACGGCCGCCGTCTTCCCGACCACCACCGAGTCCTTTAAGTCGAAAAGATAGCTTTAACAATTGGTCATCCGACGAGGAGACCAATCTCATGATGACCAAAATGCGTCAGTTTTTCAAACAGATGATAAACGCGAACGTGCGGACATCAACACCCGCGTCCAACACGGAAACCTCCCGCCCACCAAAACCACCCCAGCTGTTGTACTTCGAGAGCGAGTTAACACGCCTGATGAAAACCGTACCCGGTATAAGAGATGAGGAGGTCAGAGAAATTGTTGAGTATTTATCGAGCGAAGACACGTGGAGTGATTCTTACGACTCGTCCGACTACGCAGGCTCCGACTTAGAAGGGACGGCCGCTAACAGATCCGCCTTACGCAAACAAATATCGGAGAGCTGTCGCGAGATAATAGACGAGTTCGACCGAGGCACGAGCGATGCGGGCTCATTGGAACGAGATGCGGTCGGGGCATACCAACGGCTAGCCGCCACCCTCGGCCGCGCGGGTGAAGGATCTCCGCCGCTATTCGGCAAAGTGATGCGGCACATCGGCGGAAGACTAGTGGCGTTAATGCACGAAGTGTCGGCTGGCGCATCTCCCAGTACGGATGATGATAGCGCCTCCGAACCGGGGGCGTTGGCTAGGAGTAAATCCCATGATATCCTTGAAGCGGCGGCGAGTAGGGGTAGTGTGGCTAGTGACTGTGAGCGGTTCTCGTGGCGTGGTAGTTTCGAGTCGGCCCTGCTAGCGGCCGACTCGCGCGGTACCCTGGGGGGTGCTAGTGAGTCCAGGCCCCCTGCAGACCTGGCAGCGCAAAGATCTCATTCTAGAAGTTGTGGTGCGATTAGTGGGAGTGAGGACCGTTTGTGGAGAGGGAGGCGAAGGGCCTCTGCACCCGATGCTGAGGTAAGCCATGTTTTCTTTACTTAGACCTTTTATTGTAAGCGCTGTGTACATACTATATCTTTGTACAAATTGACCTTGAAAAAGATGTCAAGTATATCCTTTTACTCCGTAAATGCAAAAACATCCGTTTTTCAAAGTCTCGCATTTATCAATCTACACAAATGAGCGGAAAATATTCATTGAAAACTTGTTTTATTTAAATTGTTTGTATACAAGTCCATACAAAGATATACAGTTTCACAAACATTCAACAAGTAAAACAAAAATTGTTGGACTCACGTTAAGAAACAGACACAAGTTCTCACGAAGTACAAACGCTTGTAAGAGTTACACAACACAAACGTGTACGTTTATATTATAACAATACTAAATATACTTTATTCATTGCTTGTTCAATGAATTTAGATTAGGTATAAAGAAAGTTAATTTCTATAGGTTATAAATGTTTAACACTACAGCCCTGTAACTCGACTTTACTATAAACAAATTGATAAAACATCCATAAAAACTTTATTTATTATTATAATTATAACAATCCAATTCCATTCGTATAGATTGCTATACGATTTCTGACCAAAGATATTAGTTTCAACAATGAATCAATCGAAGAACAAAATGTGCACAAAAAGTTGACTTTCAAACTCGAAGAAAGAAACAATCTATATCTATACTTCTATACTAATATTATAAAGAGGAAAGATTTGTAACTATTTTTGTATGTTTGTAATGAATAGGCTCAAAAAGTACTGGACCGATTTAAAAAATTCTCTCACCATTCGGAAGCTACATTATCCACGAGTAACATAGGCTAAATTTTATTCTGATAAAAATAGGGTTCCGTAAGATATTTTGGTTTTTCGGACACAAGGTGTAAAAAATGTTATTTCGCGTACTAAGATCCCGATGTAAATCTTAGTTAAGGCGCGGTCTTAGTACGATTTGAAATTGCGATTTCACTCACACAACCGCATATCTACGCGCGATACGGTAACACACACACACGCGCCATCAACCATTTTTGCTCACAGAAAGATGCATGGTTATACGCAACGAGCAGAGTAAACATGGGTGTTATATTCAAAATAAAAAAGCGTAACCACCAGCATAAATGCATACACTTTTATGTTTATAATAGATAGTTACAATCATTAGTTAAATAAAACAAAAAATAATTTTTTTTTTTTTTACAAAGTAATCAGACATTTCCTACTCTTATCACTACATATTATTAAAAAAAACCGCTTAAATCTTTAAAACTACGCAACGGATTTTGAAGCGGTTTTTTTTCATGGATAGGACAATTCAAGAGGAAGGTTTATGTACATAATTTATTAAGTTTTTATATATGTCGCAGTCATCTAGTTGAATCAGTCATTTGATTGTATCACTAACGCGTTAATCAAATGACGACATTTAATTGAATGACTAAAGGACAACTCGTCAAGTTGTTGAATGTGACGTTTAACGCCTTGACTGAACGTCATTTAGCATTGTCGTTGAATGGGATATAGCCGACTTTGTAATGTTTTAAGAGTGACCATAAGTTCGCAACTCAAAAGGTAGCTTCCTTTACATAACAAAAATGAGCAATGAACATTATGATTTTATATTGTATTTTAAGTCTTATCATAGGCTAAAAATATATGATATTTTTTTAAAAGTAATGTATTAAAATATGGAAGTCTCTATGACTCCAGAAAGTTTTTAATTTAAGTCTTTGTCACCTTGTGAAATGAAAGTTTAGGTAAAAAAAAACAATAAATTTATAATCATAGGATCAGTTTCTAGCTGTTTTACGCCAAGTTTGTTTTAGTGACTACTAACGCCGCGGTGGGAAAAAAATGAACTAAATTACAATCACCTGACTGATTTTACGTCCGCTCTGTTCAAAAGGCTATGTTACAATCCGCTATCTAGTTGGACGATGAGCGACGCTTGTTCAATAAACGTTCGGCCTAGTCATTCAATTAAATGTCGTCATTTCATTAACGCGCTAGTGATACAATCAAATGACTGATTCAACAAGATGACTGCGACATATACATTATCTAAGTTACAACTATAATTGTTGGAGGTGTCGGAAAAAATAGGCCGTCTGGGAGTTTTCAACGAAAACGCTGCCTAAACCCTTTGAGATATAACAAAATAATGTATGGTGGAATTGTATATCTTAAATAGGCCTACAAAAAAGTCCGCGATGACATATGTCTATCTCTTAGGAATATTATACTATATCCATTAAATACTTTAAAAAAGTTAATTTTAAATGAAAAACCAAAACCGACTTCAAAACTATACCTTCAAATTATGTACAACTAAAAAATTTTAAATAATATTTAAATACTTCGAGTTCTACTTTTTAAAATTAGTCATTTTGGGAGTCGGTGCCAGCCAATAAGGACAGTCTAATCACAATTCACAGCATTTGAATACATAATATTATACTCTCACATCTATTATAAATTCCTTTGCAAAATCAATAATTTTGTACTCATACGAGTACACCCAGTATTGAATAGATGTCTGTTGATCTTTGCTTTGGCTGGTACCGACTCCAAAAATTACTTATTTTAAAAAGTAGTACTCGAAGTATTTAAATATTATTTAAAATTTTTTAGTTGTACATAATTTGAAGGTATAGTTTTGAAGTCGGTTTTGGTTTTTCATTTAAAATTAACTTTATTTTGTACTTTTTAGTTTTAAGTATAGGGCCAGTAAGGCTAGTAAACTTTCTTAGAGGGCTTACACAAATTTATCAAGGCTTAATGAAAAACGAACGAAGAAAGGATTTAAATTAACACACAGCCAAAAGCGATTTGGAAAGTTGTATGCAATACATATATTATCATCGACATCAGCCTTTCTCCATCCACTGTTGAACATAGGCCTCCCTCAATGACCGATCAGAGAATGACAATGAGATGATGATGATAATTTTATGTTTTGCATACTTAAACAATTTTACAGAGTGCATACACAAATTAGTTAGAATTTCTGCCACAGACCGCATCCTTACAGGAAGCCGTTGAGGAATTGATCATCATGTTTGGCTACGACAGTTACTTGACCACTGGACCATAAAGACGTTACGTTAGCCAAATATCCTGATGGCCTATAAAAAATTCAGCCGAGTATCGTTAATTTGCTCCTAAGAATTGAAGAGTTCCGTCACTTTATTATGGATCCCATGATCAGAACCTAACCAAGTTTTCACCAAACTATCCTTGAACTATATTCTTTCATATAAACTAATAATCATCGAAATCGGTTGGCGTGATATTCAGTTATTCATCTATTTGTCGCGTACATGCCTAATGCAAATTTATGACTTTTATGGTTTTCTCATGGATACCATCATCAGAACTGGACTAGATTAAAATGGGACCACATGGGGAGCATAAGCTTTCTAATACAAAAAGAATCATCAAAATCGGTTCACCCAGTCAAAAGTTATGAGGTAACACTTATAAAAAAAAAAAAAAAACATACAGTCGAATTGATAACCTCCTCCTTTTTTTGAAGTCGGTTAAAAATGGGCAACTATAACGTAATAGTTTGAAAGTTATTTACACGAATACGGTATGAATCCCATTGTAAATGAGTAAATTGGCATCTGCACTTCATGAAGATTATTTTTGCCCTTTACATCATGCAAATTAAATCAATACTTTAGGAGATATGGCAAAATCAAATTAATGCACAAGAAAATAAATCGTGTTGCCATGATTCGAACTGGCGGTTGTCTGGTGCATGGGCGTAGCCACACTGAGGCAAGCTGGAGCGCTTGCCCCACCCTGGCACCTATAGGCTGCCTAATTAAACATAAAATATTTTTTCTAATATTAACAACAATCATAATTTTTGTTTTGTTATTATGTCAAATCAATCAATTAATCAAAACAAAAAACGGGTCCGAAAACCCTCAAAATTTATACATTAACAAATTGGCATAGATGCAGCCCAAACGGCTTAATTAAAAAAACCCTTTTGTTGCCCCACGTTGAGCCCAAAGCTGGCTACGCCCATGGTCTGATGTCTAAGGCCATGGTGTATCAACTCTGATAGGTGTAATAATATTATTAAAGTATGGTGGAATATATAATATTAGTATCCTAAATAAGCCGATAGGACGATTCAATTAGGATAGGCAGCATTTAGATAGCTTCGCCATATTCTCACGTCGTCTATACCGCAGAGTTTGAAGACGAAAGTTCAACCGATGATGATTATCCGTCCACTGCTGAACATAGGCTTCCCTCAACAAATGCCAAGACGACCGATCCCTTGCTACTCGCATCCAACGTGGACCTGCCACTGCACGGAGATCGTCTTCCCATCTGGTTAATGGCCGACCAACACTTCGTCTACCTAAGTGCGGCCTCCACTCTTGAACCTAAACGGCCCATCGGCCATCCGTTCTTCTGAGTGCGTGACCAGCCCATTGCCACTTCAACGTGCTTATTCTTCGCGTGATATCGGTAACTTTAATTCTCTGGCGAAGGTCTTCGTTTCGAATCCTATCTGCCAAAGAAACACCCAGCATAGCACGCTCCACAGCACGTTGAGCTACGGCAAACTTGCGGACTTTCGTCTTCAAACTCTGCGGTATAGACGACGTGAGAATATGGCGAAGCTTCCTAAATGCTGCCCATCCTAATTGAATCCTCCATCGGCAGTCGCAGTCGCAGATGATGACAAAGTCGCATCGATGGCACTGCTGCCTGATCAGAGTAGCACGGGATCGGCCGTCTTGGCGTTCATTAGGAGAGGTCTAAGTTCGGCAGTGGGCGGATAAAGGCTGATGATGATGATGGTATATTGTTCTTGTTGTATTCGAGTGGCAAGAGATCGGTAGATCGGTCGTCTTGGCAATCATTAGAAGGGGCCTATGTTCAGCAGTGGACGGATTTAAGCTGATGATGATGATGATGATGAGTGAGCAAACACTTCACTACTAAAGATGTATAATTTTTACTTACAATAATTTTATGTAAGTAAACTGATATCTGTAATTCGCCTTTGCTCATAGCTGCCACGCTGAGCAGGCGGATTGACAATCGCAGATGATGATGAAGTCGCATCGATGGCACTGCTGCCTGATCAGAGTAGCACGGGATCGGCCGTCTTGGCGTTCATTAGGAAAAGTCTAAGTTCAGCAGTGGACGGATAAAGGCTAATGATGATGATGGTATATTGTTCTTGTTGTATTCGAGTGGCAAGAGATCAGTAGATCGGCCGTCTTGGCAATCATTAGAAGGGGCCTATGTTCAGCAGTGGACGGATTTAAGCTGATGATGATGATAAGTGAGCAAACACTTCACTACTAAAGATGTATAATTTTTGCTTACAATAATTATATGTAAGTAAGCTGTTATCTGTAATTCGCCTTTGCTCATAACTGCCACGCTGAGCAGGCGGATTGACAATCGCAGATGATGATGAAGTCGCATCGACGGCACTTCTGCCTGATCAGAGTAGCACGGGATCGGCCGTCTTGGCGTTCATTGAGGGAGGCCTATGTTCGGCAGTGGACGGATTTAGGCTGATGATGATGATGATGATAAGTGAGCAAACGTTGAGAGAGAACGTCTTCCCACCTGGTTAAAATGACTAACCAACATTTCGTCTACCTATGTACTTATGTGAAATAAACCAATTCCATAAAAAAATATTGTGGTAAAAAATGATTGCAAAGTATCAAATTTGGTTTATTGAATATTTTGTATTTTGTCAGCTGTGGACGGATAAAGGATGATAATGATGATGGTATATTGTTCTTGTTGTATTCGAGTGGCAAGAGATCGGTAGATCGGTCGTCTTGGCGTTCATTAGGAGAGGTCTAAGTTCAGCAGTGGACGGATAAAGGCTGATGATGATGATGGTATATTGTTCTTGTTGTATTCGAGTGGCAAGAGATCGGTAGATCGGTCGTCTTGGCAATCATTAGAAGGGGCCTATGTTCAGCAGTGGACGGATAAAGGATGATGATGATTCGTTTTGTTGATCTTAAAAAGAAAACATGATATTATTTCGTTTATGTTACGTTTACTATGCAAGCCATGACCGATACGGTCGATCGACGTAGCAGACAAACCACGCTTGCACCTGGCGCATTCAAATATGTATTCTATGCGCATATAAATAGAATGCCACAATATGTTTTTGGATTTAGAATATTATGTTTGTGCAATTACTCAAATTCACACAATATCGTATATTTCAACAAAAAAACATTATAGCCTTATTATCCATCTTATACTTTCCCAAATATTCCAATAAATTTTTACAATTTACACATAAACCACGAAGTTTTATGTCACAAGAAGACCGTCCGGGAGAGACCAGCCACCGCGAGCGTCGCTCGCGGAATGAATATGACCGCGTAATCTAATGCTACATTTACCACACATTGAATAAGGTTAAAAATTGCAAAGCAGAAGTGTAACCCTGTTGCAAATAAACATTTAATTTGCGGGTTTTTCTTTAATAACTCAGAATATACGCATGAAATTCAATATCTGTTGGGCCAAATAATTAATAAAACCATATTCTAATTATATTCTTACAAAAAAATATGTTGTTACCGCTGAAAATACAGAGAACTCCAACGTCTAAGTTTATTTTTGAGAAGGAAATTACGATTTTTTTATTGGATATATTAAACAAATATTTAATATTATATGACCGTAAACATTTTCTTTAGACCCTTTTCTATGGTCTGTATTTTTTTGCATTAGTTATATTCATTGGGTTTCCTCGTACCGGAGCGTCAAAAAAACCCAGTTTTGTGAGTTTTGAGCTAAGACCGCGCCTTAACGCAGGCGAAGCTGCGGGCAACAGCTAGTATTATATAAACTTTGTATTGTAATTGTAATGTAAATAAAATATTTCATTGATTACATTCAAAAATTTGGAATGTTTTTAAAGCTATGTTCGAAATTCAAATATTCATATCATGTCATCACCAGTGACCAGTCATCATCAGCCTCTTTCTGTATTATGAAAATCGATCGCCCGATATCAGTATTTTATAAATATAAATGGTAGTATGTTTTTTGTTAAGTTTTCACGCCTGTACCCGGAAAATATTATAAACAATATAATATAATCTATCTAGAGATAGTTCCCTCAAAACAATTATGGATTACATTCTATGACAAATAAAAATATTTGACTAAATCTATAACTAAACTATAACAAGCAACGTGACCATTTATTTGTTCCAAGAATGATTCAAGAAAACAAACTGATTGGTGAACGTCACACAGTACCTTCAAAGGCTTTTAATCTCATTAGGCATGCAGGTTTCCTCACGATGTTTTTCTTCACCTGTGAGCGACAGATGAAAAAATAATCATTTTATGGCACCTCAAGCTGTCAGGATCGAAAAGATAAGGGTCGCTCTCTTAGTGACTTTAAATATGACTTAAATAGGTCATACATGGGTAGGTAAAGTTACAGGCAACAGCTAATATATAAACACACGTTTGCCATTGAACGTAGCTCTCCGTTTGATAATTACAAGGAAATCCACATTTCACAAGCGATATTAATGAATTGCTAATGTATCCACACCAGTACCGATAAGGGAAAGTTATCGACATTAATATAGCCCACTGCTGGGTGTGGGGTGAAGCCATTGACACGGCCAAGGGTGGGGTAGGACGTATGTTATCAGCAGGTAAAACAGGAATTGCTAAAACTCTGGAATTCCTTTGGATAAAATACCGTATAACAATTATTTTAACTTACTATTGAGCTATGAATGTTTCAAATGTTTAAATTGTATTCGCATTAATAATTATTGTTAGTAATAAATAATAATAATTACGCAAAATTCCCTCAAGGGACCATGGTTCCTGTGAAGTATCCGAAACGTCGAGCATAATAAATTCTCAATAAACCGCGATAAAATCCGTAAAAGTAGTTCATTATAATGATTGTTTACACAGTTTTGATTTATTTAATTCAAGTTTAATCGAAAACTTAGACGGGACAAATATTTACCTTTGATATTTATCCTTACTATAATATTATGAATGTAAAAGAATGGATGTTTGTTACGCTTATACGCGAAAACTGATCCACCGTTCATCTCAAAATTTTGTACATATTCTCTGAGGTACTGCGGGCAACAGCTAGAAAAATTATAAAGCCGTACATTTATTAACTTTTTTCTATGCTAATGAATACGGTTCGTGTTGGATGCGAGTGGCAAGTTATCGGTCGTCTTGGCGTTCATTGAGGTGGGCCTGTTTAGCAGTGGACGGATAAAGACTGACGATGATAGTGAATATGATGATGCAAATGAATAAAATTGTAGTGTCGGTTTGTAATTTCAAATTACCAGCATATATTACGGTTCGTGTTGGATGCGAGTGGCAAGTTATCGCTCGTCTTGGCGTTCATTGAGGTGGGCCTGTTTAGCAGTGGACGGATAAAGACTGATGATAATGAATATGATGATGCAAATGAATAAAATTGTAGTGTCGGTTTGTAATTTCAAATTACCAGCTTTTCACTTAATGCATAACATGAAAGTAGACGGTATACACTGTACTGTATACATAAACAAGAGTGACATAAAGAAAACAATTTTTGTTGGTTTATCAATTTATTCCGACTAGTCTCTGAAACGGCTGGGCCGATTTTGAGTAAAGTAATCATCATCAATCCAGACACGGCTGTAAATCTTAGTTAACGCGGGATAATTTCATATATTTATTTTATATTTTTTATGCTTTTTTTCTGGTTGGGGCTATGCAAACAGCCCTAATGGCCCTCTTGCTTCATCGGTAGTGGGGTGAGTCGGTTCACGGTTGGCTTCACCCTGTGATATAGTAAATGGGGGGTTGCCCCCGCTAGCTGTGGAGTGTGACTTTCACGGTTTCATGGCGTCGGGTTTGTACCTGTGGCGGGTCTCTGCCTCACCACCGTCGGATATTTTTTTTATATACTAGTAGCGTTTAGCCAAAACTATTATACAGTACACTACTGTATAATAGTTTTGGCAGTGCTCTGCGGTTTCACCCGCATGTTTCTAATTCTCGTGAGGGTTGCGGGTATAAATTATAGCCTGTGTGTGGGAATCTAAGCTTAATATTGTAATGTTTCATCAAAATCCATTCAGTAGTTTTTGCGTGGAATAGTAACAAACATACATCCATACATTCTTACAAACACTCGATTTAAGATTTGAAGATCACATAGATTTATGAAAGCAAAGTTTTTATTTAAATTAACTACTCAAACACATTACACTACGATATAGTTTAATAAATTATTATTTTCTCATAGAGCACAATAACGAGAAAAGATTTGTTTCTATTAATAATGAAAATAAAAATATTGATTGAACACCCGAAACTGGTTAGTTAATTTAAATGAATCAGTACCATGAACCATTGATCGTCTACTAATTATGAAAATTACTGGAATATTAATTATTTGTAGTAACGACATAATTATGTTATATTATGTGCAATTTTAACAATTACTGCCAAATGAAGTGTGACGCCACTTTTACTTTTGTGATTAATGTTACACAGGTTATGTTGTATTTTTTTTATGTTGTATGGTGATAAGATTAAATTGTTATTGAAATCAAATTTCTTATGTAAAAACACACCTCTGAATCTTAAATCCCTGTGTAAAAATTTTAAACACATCATCATCAGCCTTTATTCATCCACTGCTGAACATAGGCCTCCCTCAATGAACGCAAAGACGAACGATCCCTGCCACTCGCATCCAACGCGGACCTGCCACTGCACGGAGATCGTCTTACCATAACACTTCGTCTACCTAAACGCGGCCTCCACTTTGAACCTTATTGTCAGATCGGTCATCCGTTCTTCTGAGTGTGTGACCAGCCCACTGCAACTTCAACGATGTTATTTGTCGCGTTATATCGGTAACTTTAGTCCTCTGGCGGAGGTCTTCTTTTAGAATCCTATCTGCCAAAGAAACACCCAGCATAGCGCGCTCCATAGCAAGCAACAAATATATAATATTACTTATTGAAAAAAAGCGTGTATAGCTCGATATTCATTGCTATTAATATTTCATTGGTATTAATTTCTAAAAGTAAAGACAGTATTAAAATGTAGTAGGTGCAAAGCGTAAGACGCTTTTCTAAAAGGCTGTCCCGCTGCCAGTCATGGCTTTGACCTTTCTCTCCGAAACACAGCAAAGCTGTTTCACAGCAGAATAAGGCAATATAGGTATCAGATAATATCCTTATCAACTTTCGGTATCGACTCACGAATTCGAGACTTGCCTCAGTTTGACAGGGCTAATTACAATTAACTATAAACTGTACACAATATTCTAAGAGTAACAATGATGGAGGATAATATTAGCGTTTAGGTTTTCTCCGAACAGAATCTTTTAATGACTGTTGGGTTATAACTTAAACCGCGATTCCGAGAAACGCTTATATCATAAATACTTGTACGTTTAGTATACTGGCTGTTGAACGCTGATTTATTCGATGGATGTTTAATTTGAAAGCTTTGTACCTAAGTCATAAAAATGTAGGTTCAAAATATTTATTACAGAAAATCTTTTATTTTGGTATACATCTACTAATGAATTTGCTCAGAGTGGAAAACTTCGAGTTTTGTTTTCGACTTTGTGGTATCACTACATATTATAAAACAAAGTCGCTTTTTCTGTCCCTATATCCCTTTGTACGCTTAAATCTTTAAAACTACGCAACGGATTTTGATGCCGTTTTCTTTAATGGATAGGACAATTCAAGAGAAAGGTTTATGTATATAATTTATTAAGTTTTTATATACATTGGCTCAGATATAACAATAATTGTTGGAGGTGTCGGGAAAAAATAGGCCGCCTGGGAGTTTCCAACGAAAACGCTGCCTAAACCCTTTGAGATATAACAAAATAATGTATGGTGGAATTGTGTATCTTAAATAGGTCTATAAAAAAGTCCGCGATGGCATATGTCTATCTTTTAGGGATATCATACTATATCCATTTAATACTTAAAAAAATGGGCACTTATAACGCGATAATTTGAAATTTATTTACACAAATACGGTATGAATCCTTATCATTTTAAATCAGTTTATTAGCTTGAGCATTTCATGAAGATTATTTTTCCCCTTTACATCATGCAAATTAAATGAATACTTTATTTTTAAATTTATCTATTATTAAATGAATATGGCAAAATCAAAATAATACGCAAGAAAATAAATCGTGTTGCCGTGATTTGAACGGGCAGTGTAATAATAGTATCCTAAATAGTAAATATGCATGCAGAAAGTCTGCGAAGGAATATAATATGTCTTTATGTTGAAGATAACATAATAATATATCCATTTTAATACAAAAACTTAGTCATTATTAAAATAGAAAATGATCATCATCAGACATGATTAATCCGTAAATCTAAGTTCACGCGGGCGAAGCTGCGGGTAACAGCTAGTATCAATATATTTTGGGATTGGGCCTTTGTGGAATGGTAACGGTAATGCGCTGATGATGATGCTCATATAATAATGCGGATGGAAGGGAACAGGAGAAGGGGAAGACGGAAGAACCGATGGTTGGATAGTATTAAGAGAGATATGTAGGAGTGTGGAGTTACGTATAACAAGTATCAGGCCAGAATTGAGGCACAAGAGATACAAATCCGATCCCAAATAAATGAGAATAAGAACGGGTAGGAAGTTGATGATGATGATGATGATTGACGTTGCCGTCAGCGATTATTTCTTATCGCGTTACTATGAATAAAACTAATGCGTTTTTTATGTTCAATAATCAAAACAGTGTTTTTTCTGAGCATCTCTTCGTTATCTTGTAACCAATATAATGATTACTTACTAATTTGACTGAACCCGGAACTTATTCTCATACGATCTGCGATCGACTCATATTTTTCATAATATTTTATAATTTTCAGACACCTAGTTGTGTTTTACTAACTTTCAAATTATCAAAATTCTATGGTTATTTCACCTTACTAGGACAGTGCATTCTGGCATGTTACTATTACTGCCGTTGAAGTTTGAGGTTTTACCTCGGTACTCTAAAAAGTAAAGAGCAGTAAAGAGTAAGAGTAAAAAAAAATCCTTTATTACAAGTCTTATTTTTATGTAGTCCGACCAAAACTGCTTTTCCTTAACCGTAATGTTTGACCACGTAGGTCATTTTTGTGAGGTTTTACCTCACTGCATTTCCTTAAGTATGTTTTACTAATCCCAGTTCTCTTTTGCAGTCGGAGGAAGAGCAGCGGGCGGGTTCCCTACCCCGTTTGCCATCCATCACGAACGCGCCAGTGGGCCCGGTGAAGTCGGCTCGGTACCGGGCGCCCGGGTTCCGTACCGCCACCCGCGCCGCTTCAGCCCCGGGTCTCCACGTGCCCAGGAGACGACGGCCGACACAGCCGGCGCCCTCGCCCGCATCCGCTCCTAGCTTACAAGGTCAGTCATTTTCATGTCTACATACAACTATTGTCGCACCTCGGCGGCAAAACTTATTTGCCGTGACGGCAAACGGAATGACGCTGTCATCTTCCACTATCGATGTTTGTTTAGTAAGAAATCTTAATTTATGATATTTTTTTCTATTAATTATGAATTCTGTCAATTATGGTTACACATCTGAAGCACTTGCCTTGACAACCTTTTGCCTCCAACGTTCCAAGGACGCATTTCACTAAGTCTAGAATACATTGGTAGACAATGTATTCTAGTAAAATTAATAATCTAATATTAATTGTATGAGATTTATAAATGCATTTGATTGTAATAATTTTATAGTAAACCTCACAATACTCGTAATTTGTAAGAAACAAAATTGCACAAATTCATACAAAATTGGCATTGGAGCAGCTCTCGTTAAAGTCTTTATTTGCACAAGTGTTCGCGAGCTCAATATTTCGCTCAAGCTGTTCGCGTAGGCGTAACCACACATTTTGAGTGTATCATGTAGCGTATGGCGCATAATAATTTTACATAATTAGACAACTTTTGAGTTTTGTGCATCTAAATAAACATACACTTTTTAATTATCGACCGATTTTTTTTTATATAAGTACTAACGTAGTATTATAGATATGATTTTGATTTCTAAAAAGAAATTAAACAATAAATCTTCAAAACTGTCACGATTAAAGGCTTATTTTTAATTACATACATTATATAAAAGTCTTAGGGTCTGTTTCACAATCTCCAATTAAGTTCCCAATAGGCTATCGGCAATATATTTGATAGATATTTGACAGATACTCCATACTCTATCTGTCAAATATGTTGCCGATAGCCTATTGGGAACTTATCTGGAGATTGTGAAATAGGCCCTTAAGCTTTAACAACTAATCTAACAAACATTAACATTGAAACTATTGTGAGATAACATACGCTCAGTTTGATCCGGTTTGAATAAATTCGCCAAAATGTTGGACCTAGCAACAACCTACGTAGCGACCAGTTGGTGACAAGTTTATGTTAAAACATAAACAATAATATAACCAAAAATATTCAGAGCTGCTTGGACTAAACTAATTAGAGAGATTTTGTTAACCGTCCGCATATCTTGAGTATAATGGGCACTTTTTAATCAAAATACTTTTCATTAAAATATTTAAAAAATATTTTTTTTTTAGTAAATATTACTTTTTCATAATGAAACAATATTTAAGAATTATTGCGGTTTATATGGTTTTTTTTTACATGCGAGTGAAATGCGCATTAACTACGGCTACTACTTTTAATAAAACTCATTTTTTACTCGATCTCTATTTATGATGATGATGTTATTGTATTAACATATTCCTATATGTTATATAAGGCCGAAGAGTTTGTTTGTTTAAACGTACTCATCTCAGGAACTGTTCGTCGGATTTAAATGATTCTTTTATTTTTAGATAGCCCTTTTATCTAGGAAGGCTATATATAATCCCTCTAAGATACCGTTGTTAATCTTAGTTAACGTAGGCGAATCTGCGAAAAACAGCTAGTTATTTATAAATCTGACTGATCTGACTCGCACTTGACAGGTACTTTATGTCATGATTATAATTTGACCGACTCTGGTCTTTATTCTAATGAGATTAAAGTGCTTACAAACATGATAAAGTCCAAAATAAACGCCTTAGCCAATAGTTTGTGTCGAATTGTAACAAGAGGTTTTATATGTGATTGTCAAAGAGATGCAAGGCGGGAGGTTTCGGAGGTTTCGCAACGTGTCGCAACACCGAGTACCGACAATGCAATATTATACTCGCTATCTACATCTCGAATGCCTTTTATACTAAATACCTACTGAAACAGGTATACTCAACCTTAGATCCACTTAGCTTTAGGATTGTTTGTCAAGTTTAACATATTTTTTATTGTATTTACTAGCTTAAGGGCCTGTTTCACAATCTCCCGTTATGTTCCCTATAGGCTATAGGGAACATATATGACAGATAGAGTATGGAGTATCTGTCAAACATCTGTCAAATATGTTGCCTATAGCCTATAGGGAACTTAACGGGAGATTGTGAAACAGGCCCTAAGTAACTTTTATGTTGTAATTAAATTAATGCTAATATTTTCGGTGTATTAAGGTGTACACATTCACACGATTAGAATAAATCAACAAGACAGTAACTAGAGGACTACGTAGTAAACAGAAACGTTGGGAAATAGTAAATTTTAATAAATTTTCAAAAGATTTAGAAAATTTACGTTAATGTGAATACAATACAATAAAATATATTATTAAAACGTATTTTGCGGTTAAGCTCGGACCAGTCAGTGTATGTGAGCTAAAAATCAAATGTCGTAATCACAATTAGTTCGACAATGAAAAGGTTGAATATCGCTCAAAAACTTAATACGCTACGTACACATTATATCGCTTAGATCACAGATTGTTCTGGAAGATGCTTCAGCGTCTAGTGTGGTAACCAGGTGTCTGAGTACACGGTGAGGTCACCCATTCGAATCCCGGAACGGACAGACTATGGGATGAATGTAAAACTATAAACAGGTACCACAGATGTTATGTAATATGTCTAAAATAAGATGTACGTATGATAGTACTTTTAGTTAATATATCTGGAGTATTACACAGCTCGGAGTTAGGTTAACATAGTGAAAAATTTAAATAAAGTATGTATTGGTTGGCTGACAATCGACACGGTACAAACATTATTATTATCCATGTTATAAATAATATTTTTAAATTGCATTACCTATTTTCACTACGAAAACTATTAATTTATTAAAAATATTTACCATGTTTTAGTTGTATGCCGCAGAGCTCGTTATTTCGACATTGTCCTTGCTCTCTTGAACAAGATTCGTAAACAATGTTCATGTGAACAAAACATTCATAGTCAATTTAGAAATGTCGAGCTACGCGAAATAAAGAAAAAAATGTGAATTATTATAATACGTAGCCTGATTTCGAGGAGTCCCGTGCCTAGCAGTGGGACATAAAGGGTTGATATTTTACTTTACTATAATACATCCGTGTCTATATAGTACCATGAATAATTTACTAAAACCATCATCATCGCCTCTAAAATAGCTTTAAATCTACTGCCAGTGCGTGTGAATCCGTGTCAATATGTCCACATTACATATAATAAATATTATATTCATGTCGATGTCTAGTTTGGTAACCTAAACATTTGGGTATCAAACTTTCTATTCAAATTTCGATGCATATTATGTCTAGTGAGTGTTTAAAATCCAGTCATTGATCATTAGCTTTAAACCATTTTATTTCATCATCATCTATACAAATAAATAATATTGGAGAGCCTGTATGTAATATTAAATTTTTTGTGTGTCTGTGAGTTCCTGCTAATCTCTGAAATTACCTACATTTATTTTAGGAAATTGTATCAATCTTAGTTAACGCTGGTGAAGCTAGTAAATAATGAAATATTTATGTTGATTGTTGTTAGCTTTGTTCAATTCTACATTTTCTAAATAAACAATAAAAAGGGTAGAGTTCCTATTCCTGACTTATACCGGGATGACGTCTCCCGTAAATATAATTGTGTAAGTTAGTAAAATATGTAAAGACACATTTCCGCATTGTGTAAGTATTACTATTAATAATAGTCATTGACTAATTGAGGTTAAATATCACGCATGTATAAATAATTCAATACGTTTCTTAAACGAACTTTTATATGACTATCAAATTGTATTACACCAACGTGCCCCAAAACTTTTGTTTGAGATAAGTGCTTCGAACAATATTTGAAGATCCACCTTATCAGCTTTTAAGATAAGATCCTGAGTGGGGATGCACTCTGTCCTGCTTTGTTTGGCTGGTACTCACACCTGGCACAGTTCCTCTTGTCTTGTTTATTATTTGTAGTTTGTAAGAGGTAGTGCCATGCTGCGTTGCAGCTAAATTGGGCCGGCACGACCGGAATGGTACCTCTCGCATAGTGATAGCTATGCTGTCGCGTGTCGTGCGGCTTGTGAGTTTCCGGTGGTCCACTGGGATAGGGTAAAGGAGGGCAACGCATCAGCATTCTCTGTTTCTGGTTGTGTGGATGGTAATGGGCATCGAAAGTCGCAAGGCTTCTACTGTACGTTCGCCCTTCTATGCTATAAAAACATATTTATTATTTATCTTATTTCTTGGAAACTTGTACTTTCACAAGACAAAACCACCATCTGTATCAATAACTGATCATCAGGTTAGGGCATTATTCATTCTGTCAGTTTCAGTCTTGTACGCCTTTGTTACAAGTTTAGTATGTATATGAGATTTAGATAGTTCAACTCAACTTTCCGCGCAGCGCTATGTGTGTCTACAACTTGTGAGTGACACGGCCGCGAGTTCAAGTTCAAGTCCCGCGAAAAGTTGAGTTGAACTCTCAATAACAATACTTAAAACTTTTGGTTGACTAAACTTCTGTACAAAAATAACTATCGCGTGTTCTCTGTGTGATAATTTATTTGGAAAAATTCCAAATGTAATTTAAATGTTATTCACATCTTTTGTTAAAAAAACGAATGAAAAATGAAAGCGGAATACAGACGAAAAAAATACATTCTAACTTGCGACATTCCAACTTCGCTAAAATAACCCTTTTTGTGTGAATGTGTTCGAATCTCGCGTTGCATTGAATTAGTAGAGTTGTTCCTCGGCATTAGCCAGCGTGCGGTTGTGATGATAATTCGTTATATGAAAATAGCTTTGGAACAAATGGATTTTGTACCCGAAGCTCCTGGGGAGGTCGTTAAACTTTACAGTGGCGGCGTTCTCCACGCGCCACTTACTGCACAAGACTTTGCTTTCGACTGTTTACACAATTTTAGTATCTTTAAGATGGAATAGGAACGAGAAGGCACATTTCTGTTGCTAGAGACGATATCAGGAACGAGACTTATTTGACTTTTTTTATAGAAGAGAGAGACCAGTAGGTTAGCAAGTGCGTTACCGGCCTTTCAAATATGAGTATGCTATTTTCTTGAAGGTCCTTAAGTCTTATCGGTTTAGAAATACCGTATGTGGCTTGACTTATAAGCGACACCGTAAAGAGGTCCGCGATGCTTTTTGCTTATAAGTTATAACTTTAATTAATATTCGTACAAACATACAAATATAATATGCTCTATGAAGATTGAGAGACAGATAAACCTCAACAAAGATCTATGATAAATCAAACCGTATGATATAATTATATCATGACAAGTATTGCACAACAAATATACATTTATCAATCCTCAATGGACAGGCTCTTGTGATCTTCCAGCATCTTCATGATCTTATTAAAGGCTCTTCCTTTCTTATTGTGTGGCTATTATAAGACTCCCATATAGATGGGTATAATAAGAATGTACCATTGTTTTTAATGTGTCGTAAACAGAAGTCGGCTAAAAGGAAGCGTTTTCGCTTTGTGAATTATTTATAGTTACGGTAAAATACCACAATGTTACGTAAAAATAAAATTGTCTATGTCATGGTGACAAAGAGTGACTTAAGCCTTCAAAATACTATAATAAATAACTTTGCATGACTAAACTATTTCGGATAAATTTGCAATCTATGTGACAAAGAGAAAATTAAGATATTTTTGTAATACTAGCATCGTCCGCGGTTTTACCCGCGTAATTCTCAACCCCTTTTTGGTAAGGGAATAAATTTTAGTGTATGTATTATTCCGATGTGTTTAAAGTTATATTATAGTAAAGTTTCATTAAAATCCATTCAGTAGTCGTTCTTACAAACGGTTGTTTATAATATTAGTAGGATTCCAAAATCCCGTATTTAACATTTATGAAATAGGTTCAAATCCACGAGCTGTGGATATTTTCCCACCAGCCACTTGATCACAGCATTCACAGATATCTAAAATCCTGCTACGTAAAAATAAAATTGTCTATGTCATGGTGAAATTGAACTAATCTCATTATTAATTCAAATAAAAATGATAATAATAATTTATTTGCAAGAACATAGTAGGTACAAATAAGGTGTTATAAGTAAAGCATTAAATTCATAATGCTCGCCAATTTTGAAGGCATGCAAATATTTTGATTTTAACTTATAATAAAACCGATATCACGGCAGGGCGTAACTTCTTCTCTAGGTTTCTAGAATAGTTCTAAAGTTGGAAAGAAAAAATTTCTTTAGAATTCTCTATTCGAAAAAGAATTATATTTTTCTACTCAATCCATTCTAATCTACTTAGACGGTTTTCCGTTCATGTGTTCCTAATCTGTGGTTATAATTACACGTTCAAGGCTGAAGGCAGTAGTATTTTGTAGTTAAACCTTCAATATTGGTTTTAACTCGACAAACAAACCTTTTTTTTTTTTTTTTTTTTTTTTTTTTTTTGATGACGCAGCGGAAATCATTTACGACCATACCAGGGCCTGGGTAGGCACGCTGGCGTGTGTGGGGACTCGCATTTGGGTGCCCTACCCCACTAAAACCGCTACGTGAGCCTTCAGCCGCTATATTTGAGGGACCCGGATCTGTGCAGGCGACGGGATACCCTCAGCGACAGACTGGTCCCGGCAAAGACCAGATTCTCCACAATAGGGGGACTGCCCGGCTACGACTTGGCAGTCCCCACGACGTCGTGTCTTAAGCTGGGCCCGGGTTCCCATCCCGAGCCCGACACGAGCACAGGGGCTTTATTGAAGGCGCATTAAATAGCGCCTCCGACGCACCCCCGTTCGTCGTCTACGGGGGGAGGCTGCGTCAGCGGCCTCCTCTCTCACCCGTTCGTCGGCCTCCTTCTGGGACATCACTGTCTCGCAGAAAGAGGCCATTGCCGTCCAGGACTCGTCAGAGTCAAGCATCGCAGTGATGACGCTCGACAAAGACAAGTCGCCTCCGATGACAGACGTCACATCATGACGCAGCGCCGCCCATCTCGGGCACACCTCGAGGGTGTGCTGGGCAGAGTCCACCGCCGCGCCACAATCATGACATTCAGTCGTCGGCTCCCTGTGGGCCGTCCGACACAAGAAATCACCAAAGCATCCGTGCCCGGTGAGAACCTGCGTCAGACGGAAGGTGAGGGGCTTGCGCTTACGGCGCATCCACCGCTCAAGGACCGGGCGTAGAGCAGCCGTTAGGCGTTGGCCATACGGCTGACTCGCCAGGTCCTCCCCCCACCTCCGCATTAACGCTTCCTGCCCTAGCCGGCGGACCCGTAGGAATCCGTCTGGCGAAGGGGTCAAGCCCAGACACCTCCTACCCGAGACGTAGGAGTATGTCTCGGCCAGAACCTCCGCCACGAGTTCCCACGGGGGATCGCCGGCCAGAGCGGTTGCTGCAGCCCACGATACTGTGCGGTACCCCCGGATTACCCTCACCGCGATAACCCGCTGCGCCGAGCGCAGCATGGCCTTAAGGCTCGCAGTGAGGTTACCCGCCCAAATCGGAGCACCGTACATCGCCATACTCCGGCAGACACCAGAGTACAGCTGCCTGCAGGCGGCGCTGGGTCCTCCGAGGTTCGGGAGGAGTCTGCCCAGTGCACTCGCCACCTTAACGACCTTCGGTCCCAACAGTTTGAAATGTGGGCCGAAGGTCCATCCTCCGTCAAGGATGAGTCCCAAGTAATTAATGTGGGGGCTCATCCTGACTCTCTCCCCTCCGATCTGGAGGGTAGCTCCCGGTGGAGGTCCTTTCCGCCCGGTCCCGCGGAAGAGAACGGCTTCGGTCTTAGATGGTCTGACCCGAAGCCCTATCATCTCTATGCGGCTGATCACGAGGTCTAGCGAAACCTCGGCCAGCCGCGCCGCCTCCCTGTAAGTCTTTCCCCGGGAATACATTAGGGTGTCATCTGCATAACATATGACACCCGTCCCGGGGAGGAGACGGCCTCGCAGGACCCAGTCGTACCCGATGTCCCACAGTATCGGACCAAGGACCGATCCCTGCGGGACACCGCAGCCGACTCGCCACCACTCGATGGACCCACACCGGTTCTCGCAAGCCACCCTCCTTTCGGAGAGGTACGCGTCCAACAGTCTCCTGAGATAGGGAGGCACGCCAAAGTAGGCCAGTGCCTCCCGTATCACACTGTGCGGGAGACTGTTGAAGGCATTCGCGATGTCCAACGACACCGCGACCACCACCTCCCTCTCGCGTTCCGCCTCACCCGTCACCGCCCGCAGGCGTTTGAGGGCGTCAATCGTCGACCGGTGTGCCCGGAACCCGTATTGGGACTCTGAAAGTCCGGGTCCCGGGCCCTCCTCCAAGTGTCGAACGAGCCGGGAAGCCACCACTCTTTCCAGAGCCTTCCCAGCCTCGCTCAGCAGCACCACCGGTCGCACGGACGATGCCGAGTCCGTAGGTCGCCCCGCCTTCGGAATAAGGCAGAGCCGACCTTCCTTCCATGCCTTCGGGAACTGACCGGACCGCAGGCAGCGGTCGAACAGCTCCCGAAGGCCATCTCCGAGGTGCACGAGAGCAATCGCCAACACTTTCCCGTGCACCCCGTCCGGACCCGGCGCCCTTTTCTTACTCTGGAGGCGGGCCAGAACCGCCTCCATTTCAGCCTCCGTGACGGGTGGCGGAACACCCTCCTCATCCGGCGTCTGCGCCTGCCGAGCCATCCTGGGGGGACAGAACCCCCCAGGTGGGTCGGGGAATAGTTCCCCGACAATCCTTCTCAGTTGGTCTGGCGGGAGCGTCTCGTTGATAGGGGCTGACTGGGCGCGGAGCTTGTTCCGCGCCCACTTGTATGGTCGGCCCCAGGGGTCTCGATCGAGACCCTCAACGAGCTCCTGCCAGGCCTCCTCCTTGGCTCGGCAAATGGCCTGCTGCAGGGCCTTTACCTTCTCAACGTAGGCCCTGCGCAGCCTGTCGTCCCTGTCAACGTCTTGAGGGCGCCGCCGCCTGCTCCGGGTATATTGCCTTCGAGCCCCGTTACAGGCGGCCCGGAGGTCAGCTATCTCTGCTGACCACCAATACAGCGCCCTCTTGTGGGGCGGACGCCTACAAGGCGGCATGGCCGCTCTGCAAATCGCCGTGAAAGCGTCGCAGAGACGGTCCGCCGCTTCGTCCACCCCTAACTCCGCCAGCGACGGGAGGCTCCATCGGGCCACTATGGCGGCCTCTTCCGCCAGTTCCCGGTTGAGCTTAGTAAGTGCCCAACGGGGAAACTGGCTTCGCCTCCCGCCCAACGACGACGACGACGACGACGATGACGCCGGACTCACGGGAGCTGGAGACACCTCGAACCTTATGTAACGATGGTCCGAGAGAGTCTCCACCCCCGTCTCCACCCTCCACCCCTCCACTCTGCGTGCGATGGCCGGCGTGGCAAAAGTGACGTCCACCACGGAACCTCCCGACCAACGCACGCACGTCTGGACTGTCCCTCTGTTGAGCAGGGACAGCCCGGCAGCTAGCGCCCACTCCTCCACTTCCCTCCCTTTCGGGTTCGTGACCGGATTGCCCCAAGCCGTGGACTTGGCATTGAGGTCTCCGGCGACGAACACCTGTAGGGGAGCTAACTGCCCCACCAGCGGCCCCAGAACGTCGAGAAACCGTTCCAGGGCCGCCAAATCGCGATTCGGAGAGAAGTAAACTCCAACGAAAGCCACTTCTCCCCGAACCGCCGCCACGTACCCGCGGCCTCTCGCTTTAACTGCGAGAGGGGGTCCGGCTCCAGGCCGCACCACGATCGCTACCAAACCGTCGCTATCCCCCGCCCAGTGTGGGCTTGAAGGGACAGCGTATGGCTCAGCGACGATCGCAACGTCAACGCTCCACTCCGCTATGGACTGCAGGAAAAGGTCCTGAGCCGCAGCGCAGTGGTTGACGTTCGCCTGGAGGACGCTGAGATGCCTTGGCATTACTCAGCCATCTCAGCGTCTGCCGACACCACTTGGCTTCCCCCTGTCTTCTGGAGGAGGAACTTCCCGCGGGTAGATGGGGGCTTGCATGACATGCCCCCCATCACATGGCCTGACGGCCTTCCTGCATCCGCGCACACCGCACAGTGTGCGGCGGCAGTGCAGTCAACCGCCTTATGCCCGGGTTGACCGCAGCGGTAGCAGAGACTGCTACGGTCAACCCCGGCTGTGCACGCACTGGCGACGTGACCCATTCCCAGGCACCGGTAGCAGTGCCTGGGGCGTGCCTGCAGGAGGTGGATGCTTACTTTGCCCCACCCCACAGCTACACTAGCACACCCCAAAAGCTTTTTGGCCGCTGCGACCGGTACCTCCACTTGGGCCGTACCCAGGGTCAACTGTCCTGTGCGGATGTTCCGCACGTGTATTTGCCCCGGGTTACAGCCCCCCTCCCTCGCCAGTGCGGTGCTAAGTCGCTCCGCGTCGACCGCGTCGCTCAGGCCCGAGATTCTGAGCTCTGCCTTTTTCTCAGGCCTGAGTATTTCCGCCTCGTCGGCGAGCGTCTCTCTCAATTTAGCGGCGAGATTGTCCGCTATTTCACCACTAGCTGTGCCAGGCACCTCGATGAGGCGCGCTCCGGTCGCCGATTGACGTATCCGGAGCGGGCCTAACCCCAGCTCCTCCAGCTTGATGCTGTCCTCGGCTTTTTTAAACGCCGAACCATAAGTTTCTCCCCTAGCCACTGCCTCCGGCCGTAACTTAAGAATTACGGCCGCAGAGCGCGGGAGAGAAAGCTTCGGCTTCAGCGCCTCGCTTCCCTTTTTAGCCGGCGTCGCCTGATTAGCCTGTGGCGTTGTGGCTGCCAGTTTTTTAACCTTCTTGCGGCGGAGGACTTCAGTCCAGGTCTCCGCCGCATTTTCCTGAGGGGCTTTCTGCCCTTCTTCTTCCCTCCTTTTTGGAACTGCGCCTTTGGATATGGAAGGACCGAACGCTGTCCATTCCACTTCAGGGGCCTTACCCTTCCCTTTGCCCTTGCCCTTACCTTTAGATTGGGGCAGGGCAGGAAACTCCTTGGGGTCAGGCCCCTCAACCGTAATTACATCAGTCGTAACTGTGGGCCCCTTCTGCACCGTTGCGGCTGTCGTTGTCCCTTCCGCCTTTTTCCTGTCACCCGCTAGCGGGGGACGGCAAGGTGGAGCAGCCGGTAGCTGCAGAGCCGCCAAGCGCCCGTCGACCATATTGCCGACGAGCTCTGCGATTTCCCTCATAAAATCTTGCGACTGAAATTCTTTTGGTTCAGCCGCCTTCCTCCTACTCTCTTCAAACTCCCTGCGGTACGCACGTACCTCTTCCGTGACGAGGTCCAGTTGCCGTTGGAGACGGGCGTTATCTGCCCGTAGTCTCCGGGCCTCCTCAGTCTCCGTGCGTACCGTTAGGACCTCTATGACCTCTTTGATAAACCCGGCAGCCTTCCTAATCTTCGCGGCGTACCCGCCTCTCAAATTCACCGACTTTCCGGTCAGGCCGAGTATCGTGGCCAGATTCTCCTCGGCGTCTCTCCTCAGCTCCTCCGCTCCCATCTGCTCAATGTCCCGCTCTAGATTTGAGAGCGGGACCTCCTCCACATCCTTAGACACCTCCTTAGGCTTCCTAAATGCCCGTTTTTCTAGGGCCGCCTCAAAGGAGTCCTCTCTCTCCTTCTCCGTCCTCTCACGTAATGCCGCTCTGGCTTGAGTGAGCGAGATCGCCTTCCCTCGCTTTGCCACTGGGCCTGGCTTCCTCCTTACTTCCCCTCCCGTCTCGGTGTCTGAGCCGGAGCCCCCCGACACTTCAGAGAAGAGGCGGCGCTTCTGCCCCAACTCTGACTCAGACAAGGAGGTTACCGAGATATCCTCTAATACCTCAATACCCATATTTCCCCTTTTTGAGCACTTTCTGCCCAGCTTACCCCTCGACAGACTTGATCCACCCCCCCTGAAACTATCCCCCCCCGACATCTTACTCATAGAAAAGCCTAAAAGTACAGGTCGACACAAATAAAACTAAAATCAGATTCCAACAAAAATTTAAACAGACTTCTAACAAATAAAAAACCCACACCGAAAAATAAGCTTACTTATCTAAATAACTTACAAAACAATAAAACTTAGAAAAGAATAACTCACACCTAATAATAAACAAAGAAACACCCTCCCTAAGCCAGCACTCGCCTGAACACCACAACAAAGGGACCAAATGGTCAAAACCGATGTTGGTTTGTATGGACGACGTACTGACTGACACACCACTGCCACAAATTTTCCAACAACAATCGCACTTATCGCCTTGAAAGTATGCGATGGCTCAGTGTTCGTTAGCCGCCTGTCTGCCACTCCGTTACGGTGGTCAGACGAGACGTTGCCCGGGGATCGCTACGAGGAAGCCAACACTGATGGGGAATCCCCCGACAAACAAACCTAAGTCAAAGTCTTAGCACGAGTTATTTAAACAAATAATGTTTTTATTTACTTACTGTTAATGCCTAAACTACACAAGCTTGGTGTAGACTTAGATCTCGGATGTAAAAATTAGCTTAATATTTATCCCTGCTAATATGCGGATATGGAATATATTTGGATATATGTTTGGTCCATTTCCGTTCACAATAACACAGGCTAAAACTTCTACTCATACTTTAACGGGAATGAAAAGTACGCGGTTGAAACGCGCTAGTATTATATATTTATAGGTATTCTATGATATGATATTTGAAAGAGGGAGTGCCATGGTGTTATGCAGCCGAATCGGCCCGTACGGCCGAAGTGGTATCTCTCGCTCATATAATACCGGGGTAAAGTGGCAGCTATGCTGTCGCGTTTCGTGCAGCTTGTGAGTTTCCATTGTCCATCGGGTGATAGAGCAACACATCTGCATAGCCTCTGGTTGTGTAGATGTTTGTCGATAGTAGCCATAAGGCTTCGACTGTTCGTTTACTTTCCTCTCTCTCTCTCTCTCTCTCTCTCTCTCTCTCTCTCTCTCTATTTAAGGGCTTTGCTCTTGTCGGTGGAGTATTCGCCACTCATTCCTCCTCTCCGCCAACACCTTCACCTCCTGATACGACAAAACCTGTACCTTCTCCTACTTTCCTATGCTATAAAAAATGCAACCGATGATGATATTATGTAAAGTAAAGTATCAACCCTTATATGTCCCACTGCTGGGCACGGGTCTCCTCCTCGAAATCAGGCGAGGAGGGGTCAGCGACGGTGGTCCAGTGGTGGACGGACTCGGCCTCTTATGCGAGGGTTCCGGGTTCGATCCTGACCCGTCCGTGTGTGCCTTGAAATGGGTTTTTCTAAATTTCTAAGCGCACATGAGACCATCGTTCGCTCACCGGTGAAGGAAAACATCGTGAGGAAACCTGCATGCCTGATGAGATTGAAAGTCTTTGAAGGTATGTGAAGTTCACCAACCCGCACTGGGCCAGCGCGGTGAACTATTGGCCTATTACCCTCCTCGCCTGATGATATTATGTATTTGATTGGAACTTTTGTGTTTTCATCCACCGAACACCTTAAAAGTGGATCTAACTGTACACGACAATTTTCTTCGTGAATTCCTTTGTAAAGAATCGTTACGGTCCAATGTAAATATTGACCTGTATTTATTTAATGCTTGAAATAAGGCATCCTACAAACGGCATCATCGTCAATCTGTATATATTCGCCGCTAGAAAAGGCAATGTATCTTTCAATATACAATATAAGTACTAATATTATATAATATTAGTAATAGTAAATACAATACTTTTACAAAGGAATCATTTGCTTTGAAATAATGACACGCATATCCAATATGTCCGTCTATGGACGTAGCCGTGGGTGATGTTAATGTGGTCTTACTTGGTATAATTGTATTAACCAACAGTAACACCGCGTTAACCTAGTTTATTTATTAAAATGATTCATATAAATAGTAAATACATATTCATTATACAAATTTATTATTATCTGCACTTCAGGTCTGATGGCCTTTAAGCTCAATCGGTAGGCGGATTCGAATCCGCGACCGCTACGTAGTGTTGAGTAACCTGACCAGCCGGCCGCCAAATAATATTTAAAATAAATCAACCGTATAATAAGCACTCCTGAGCAGGTATCGGCACTAGGGATGCGCTTGTATAGCAATCCCATCTATACCATTATCCTGATTGTTTCTAATGTGGAACAGCTTTGCTGTGTTTCGCAGAGAAGGGCAGGACAGATAGTGTAATCATTGGCACATAGACTAAACACCTTCTTTTTTTTTTTGATGACGCAGCGGAAATCCTTTACGACCATACCAGGGCCTGGGTAGGCGCGCTGGCGTATGTGGGGACTGGGGACTCGCATTTGGGTGCCCTACCCCACTAAAACCGCTGCGTGAGTCTTCAGTCGCTGGGGGACTGCCCGGCTACGACTTGGCAGTCCCCACGACGTCGTATCTTAAGCTGGGCCCGGGTTCCCATCCCGAGCCCAGACTGAACACCTTCTGTCTCAGGATCGGCTAGTCTCAGGTTTACTGCTACTGTCATAAAACACATACTTTGAATTATTTAATTATGTTGCCAACTTTCCTACTTCGATTGATTTCACAGATCGTCAAATTGTTTGGTTCTTAGGACTTCAATAATTTTTCTTTTCGACACAATAATGTTACCTGTTCGTCTTTGACTGACTTTGCATCTTGTCCGCTTAAATACAATTCTTAGAAAAAACATCATGAAACAGTAGGGCCAACAAAAAAGCTACTAAAATGAGGTCAAAACTAAAAAGTACCTGCACATTGTTCTATTGTTTGTTTAATTGCCGTATAGCATTGACCACAGACAAAACAGTGTGCCAATACGGTTCTAGAACGCATGCGGCGTTCGGAGAAACGGACTAGTCGGCCTTTGTTTAGATGAAAAACCTTTGACTAGTTCAAAAATTGTTAAACCGGTAAAAGAGACATCTTATTAGAGCCATTATCACCCAAGAACCCTGAAACTAACTTAGCTCTACTGTGGGGTCTCGTAAATGTGCCTTTCTTGAAATAATATATTTTTCTCTGTTTGTTGTATATTTTCCATATTCAATTTACACTGTATCACACTTAATTTAGCTTTATGATAGAGTGCAGATATGCGTACTTAATTATTTTTTCTGATAATGCTTAAGTGCTCAATACAAGCTCTGAATCTTAAATCGAGAGCAATATGGTCCTATTACGGTTGCGCAATACAGAACGATAAAATGTGTCTAATTACTTGTATTGAACGAATATACTAAAGTTGAAACAGACGGCTAAATGTTTGGCTAGCCTTGAGTTAATCTAGTTACTGGTCTGCAAAAGGCAACATCATTAGTAGATACTTTGGACCACCGCTGATTTTATCTGCGTAGGTTTTTATGGAGCTAGTAGTTTGGTATAAAAATATTACAATCGTGTATCTACTTCATAAAAGGTAGTACTAAAATGTAAGTGAAATATAAGAATAGGTAAGGACAAAAGCAAAATGATATGACGACAAATAGGTCTCGAAACGCTTAGGTCAATGGGATTGGTAAAAATGTACTTAACAATATATTGTATGAAATAAAATGTGAATGAATATAATATGAAATCTAGATAGAAAAAGTGAAATTAACTTATTTTAAGATTAAAGAAAAACAGAGAAACTCGCTTTCTAGTTATTATTTATGATCAACTTTTTACTGTTTCTAAGTACATTCTTTTCCTAAATATCAATGTTTATTAAAATTAAATACTTGTGCATACAATAACATTTTGGTTAACATTTTGTGCCACTCGGATCCTTCTCATTTCCTATTTTAATTTTAAGGTCTTTACTATAGATATTTAAAGCGGGTATTGAATATTTACACGCCGCAGACCACCCCGAAAGCCGTAGAAATGCCTTGACGCATCCTGCCTCCCTAATTCCCCCTAACCGCAACTTTCGTATCGTATACCATTTGTGAGCACTCTGTATAGTTTTGACAGTGCAATACTAATACCACAGTGTATATCAATTTATCTACACTGTGCTAATACTATATTTTCCGGATTCCAATAACAAGGTATCGGTCGTCTTGGCGTTCATTGGGTTGGCCTATGTTCAGCAATGGGCGGACAAAGGTAGCGTTAACAGTGTCCCCGGTTTACCGACATTACATATTTCCTGACAGTTATATTTTCTTTATTAGATAATTTTATTTCTTATCAAAATTTGTCAAGCCGTTCTTAAGTCTTAAGAAGACATACAGGCAAAGAAATAAAAATAAATAAATTAAAAAGAGAAACTGCAAAAAATCTGTACTTCATAATGCTATTACTGATCGCACAGTGCACAATTAATGAAATAATTAATGAAACTGTATAAATCTATTGGTTGTTATACAAAACTAATATTATACGTATATAGTTGTAAAGATTAACAAGCTCTTACCAAAGTTATGTTAAATTATGCGTTTACAAATGGTTTACAATATGCAATTAAAATCAAATACTCATCACACATTGACACTTTTTCACGTTACATAATGATCACTGTGGAATCTTGAATGGAATGTGTGTCAGTGTTATAATTTGTGTGTTTTTAGTTTTTACTACCTGCGTTGTGTGTATTTGTGTATGTGTATTTGTGTTCGTATCGTGTATGTGGGTGTGTGTGTGTGTTATTCTTTAGTGTTAAGGAAATAAAAGTCCTACCGGTTTCTTCACATTGTCTAATTGTAGCTAATGAAAAACGTAAACGTATGTCAGATTTGCCTCCATATCTAACGGTCTTGGTATGATTTTTTCATCACCACCGTACTTAAGGTTCTGTACCCAAGTACCGTCGGAACCTTAATGTTGTCACGGGACTGTAATTATGAGCTGCAATAAGGTTTATACTTGAAATGTAAACGTGCAGTAAACGTTAAAATTTTGTCAAGAGTTTTTTCGAATGTTAAATAATTTATAATATACCACGGTGGTATGATAATCGTTTTCGATTTCAATCTTACATCTAGAACATCTGTTTTTGGCCAACAATATGACATAAACCTGACATTAAAGGGCAGTAGCGTATATGGTCCATGACCAGCATACGAATCACTTGTAAAGAGCAACGACGTATACTGAATCTGTAGTGCCTTATTAAGTCTGTCCTTGGAGAATTGGACTTTTTGACGCCAACAGAATGATGTCGATGCCATGGCACTTTATGCGCAGGCTCCTTTGATGATAAGACGTCTGATGATATTAATATATACATTTAAGTAACGATTTATGTATTTACTGCTGTCCGCGTCTTCGTCTGCGTTACCTTATATTTACGGACGTATCCGGTTTGATAATGATTATTTTTAAAGCCTAAGCTACTTCTTATTATAACAGCTACCTGCCAGTAAAAGTCCCGTCAAAATCGGTTAAGCCATTTCAGAGATTAGCCTTAACTAACATACAGACAGGCAAAAATTGTAATGATGCTACTTTGGTATGAGTACCGTATACATATTCATATGCATGTATGTAGTAAAAAGTTATTTTAATATTACAAACAGACACTCCAATTTTATTTATACGCATAGATGATTTTAACTAGAGATCATGTAAGAATTGATATTCGTTCATAATGTAAATTTTAAATTCTAATTATTACGAAAACTCATTATTTTCTGTTTGTTAATATAGGTACAATACAATACATTTCTTATTCGTGCAAACTCTAACCACGCTAAATCTAACACTTCGTGAGCGCAATCAGTTTAAAAAGATTTCACTTTACCTATATATCGATTTCTTAAAACTGTCCCTGTATACTCGTCTGTCGATTAGTGAAAATTTGCAATTTTGACGTTTACTGAATAACGAATCATAGAGAACGGAGAAAGTAAATTTACACGTGTTTTTTAAGAGTAGCTTTAAGGCCTTAATAGCTTTAAGGCCTTAAGGCCAACAGCATAGATCCTTTCGAAAAAAAAAAACGGCTTGATTAAGGTGGTTCATGATTTATGATTATATAATCGGTAATAATCAATATCGGATATTGATGATCATCTCAATAAATCGGTGTATTAGTTTAGATAACACAAGTTGTATAACTATAGTTTGTTTCCGGTTTTTGACCATTGGTTATGTATTAAGATAAAAACCGGTACAAGTTGTTTAGTTTACCACTTACCGGTTTAGGTTTGATGAATCGTATAATAAGACTAATTTATCAATGTTTATCATAACAAGATTATCGCTTCCTAATGACTCAACGAAGTTCATTTAGAATCATTTTATATATGCGACTGTCAGGGATCGGTCGTCTTGGCGTTCATTGAAGGAGGCCTTCATCAGTGGACGGATAAAAGCTGATGACGAAATTTATATAAATATCTATTCGAAATTAGAAATGAGAGAAAGTAAGCGAGGCGTTATATTTCGTAATTATTTTTCTTAACAATAGACTTTTTAATATTGCACGACACTTCATTAAAATATGTATTACTAAAAACTGACCAATAAACACGCCTATCGACTTGTTAGCCTTACTGAGTAGAAAGGTAGATTAAGGGCTGGTGTTATCGACCGATTTTAACAAATATATAATCGTCAAAGATGGCGGTAACGAACGCTAGTGACCAAAGAGCGTTTTTTTAACAGACGTTAAAATTTAACGAAGTCTCTTACCATTATGATAATCAAGTAGGCAAGTGGAACACACTACACATAGCACAACTCTCATAACATGAGAATGAATTTCACTTACTAGTAATAGTTTTATGTTAGTAAAAGATTACTAAAATTAACGTAAGAACGGTAATCTAACCAAAATATATGAAACAAATATTATTCCGCTGTTCTGCAACTAAATCTTGAATAACTATTTTATCATAAAATGAATTTACGCATGTTTTCCTTCAGTTTTTCTTTGTAATGAATAAAAACCATTATGAAAATCTCCATAACAAACCAAGTCTTCAACTAGTTAATGAAATGTAACTACTGGGCCGGCGAATTAGCGAGCTTATTGCCTTTGAACAAAAGTTATCTGTGTTCCTGGGTTATGGATGTGTATAATATGTACGTTACTTATTAAAAATCTTAAATAGGTATATTTTAAAAGTATTAAATATATTTCCTTTGTTTGGTACCCTTAACACAAGTTGTTTGGAAACTTACCACGGGGCCAGATTGAGGTGATGTAAAAGCGTTCATGTAACGTTTATAAGATACTTTTATTATATTGCTTTTATTTTGAGTTTCAAATTAGATACCCCTTTGAACAAATTTGATTAAGAGATAATTTATTTCTAGTTTGTCTACAAAGATATAGAACATATACATATGATAATAACATAATATCTACTTCATAAAAATATTAAGGTTCCTAAGAAATATGAAATCAGGAAACAACCATGAAGTTTTTATCGTGGTGGTGGTAGCGGTGGTAAATGGTAATAGCCATCGACCTGTTATTGAATGCTTTCTCCTCGTCTCACAGATCTCGCCGGTTAGCTGGTGTGATGTTATGAAATAGTTAAAATGGTTCAGTTATGCAACGCTAATGATAAAAGTATCTACCTTTATATGTCCCACTGCTGGGCACGGGTCTCCTTCCTCGAAATCAGGCGAGGAGGGGTGGGAGGAATGATAAACGTTAAGATAATTATTATATCGATTTTAATGTGCATTTCTTTTTCAAAACTTAATAAAAATAATGACACTTTAGCCGGCATATTTTGAGGAGTTACCTAAGGTAGCGAATCGTAAATCAGAACCAATATTTACCAATACCAATTGCCTCAAGAGTAGAGTTGTCAGGCGTCCGGATAAAGCCGGACATAGGTAGGCTATTTGATTGCGTGTCCGGTCTAAATAAACGGTGTTCGCCGTTTGTTAGGCTTTTTGTATTTCGCATACTAGACAAGGCTTGGTTTTACAAACAATTTTCTTTTGTCACACCTATAAATACTGAGACAAAATCCTTAACAATGTAGGGTGTCCGGTCTTTCTACCGAAATGTTTGGCCGAGGTGACTGGTCTGTCGAGCTATTAGGTTTGACGACCTGGTAACCCTTCCCAAGAGGCTAATTACAGGTATTAAGATAACTCAATACGCCGTTATAAGTATAGCATAAACCATTTATTACGGAGACATTTTTATCGAGATGCTTAGAGGATTTAATTTTATAGACGCTAAAAGACCACCTATATCGTGGGACACCAGGCTGCAGCAGCAGGAGCTACAGTACTCAGTAGCAACTTACCGCTCGCTAACAACAATCTCTTACGTGCATGTATGTGTGTATGTATGTCAGTCATTATGAGACATACTAGCCGTAAGGAACTTTCGATCGAGACCGCCTTCCGCGGTGACTAACTTATTTTCTTTAAGTCACCTCATAGTAAAGAAGTATAAATAAAGTGTTTTAAATAATATGTATAATCTTCCTTTTACTCAGAAAGAAATTTTGTTAAGCTTCGTAAGACATTAAAATAGTAATAATAATAATAACCTTTATTGATTAAACAGGTAAGTTACAATCATTGGTCAAAAAAATGACATGCCTATTACAATTAGAACGTAAAATAGTGTTTTACGGACTGTAAAAATACTGTAAGGTTTTTAAGATTATCGAACTATTATACCTAAATTTCATATCTGTAAGTATCTTGCAGTCGTTAAGGACCCTAGATGTTAAAAGCGACTTTAAATAAATAAAAAAAATGTTCCGCGAAACAGCTTTGCTGTGTTTGTTTTGTTACTAACTACCGACACCGCGAACAACGCCCGGTTTCTGAAATGTTGGTCAAAGTGTATGTCAACTAACGTTGCTGTTAATGGCGGTTAACATACGAGTTCTAGAGTTAAATTCATTGCAGTGGCTATGTCAACTGACAGGCTGAGCAAATTAAGTAATTTAACCATGCTTCGAGCCACTCATTTGACACATAACAAAAGACTTGAGATTTGATTTGTTAATTTTTGCGTTGATCACCCTTTCGGAAACCGGGCGTTATTGTGTAACGAATGAATTGCCTGGGCCAATCTAGAGATTGGCGACGTTAACCACGTCAATAGGCTCACTGCCAATCCGCCTATCCTACTAGCATAATCATTTGTCCGTTTGTCTCGGCATACGTGGTAGAGATTTGTTTCCCGAGATCATGCGGGCGTGACCGCTAGTTGAAATAAACACCGCGCGTGGGTGTCGCTATATCACAAGCAGCATAACCTTAATTCAATAAGTACAAGTTGGGCAAGTCGCCGCGCAAGTTGACTTACGACACACGGGTAATGTCATCCGCTTGATAGACGGAGCTTGGGTGGACAGGAGGGTTGGCTCCCATTAAGGGGCCATTTAAAATAATAATAATAATTTAATATGTTGGGACAACTCACACACGTCCATCTGAACCCGAACTAGGCAAAGCCTGTTCTTATAGTAACCAGACAACTGATATATTACTTTAAATATATTTCTAAATATACACATGTCATAGATAAATTACGCCCAGACACAGAACAAATGCTCATCACACAAATATTTCTCCTGGGTAGGAATCGAGCCTACGACCTTCTTGTTTAGCCGTCAGGGTCACTAACCACTAGACCAACAGGTCAGTGAAATTATATTATTATGGTATAATTTTGGCCCTTTACAAGGTTTTTTAAATAACTGACGTTTCTTATACATTACAGTACCACTGATGCATCCACAGATATTTAAGATCATTAAAATTAGTGAAATTCGAGTAAACATTATACATCTCTAGAATTCTCGTAAATTATAATGAAACAACTTTTACGGATTTTATCGCGGTTTATTAAGTTTTTTACGACGGGAGGACTCTCGTCACCCATGGTTGCTGTAAAGTATCAGAAACGTCGGACATATATTTTTTCTATAAACCTTGATAAAATCCGTAAAAGTTGTTTCATTGTAATGAGTGAAATTCGCGTAAACATAAGAAAAAACAATAATCTCTTAAATTGTTTATTATAAAAGTGATATAGGTATCACTAATTGGACCCGGCAGTCTTAATGGATGTTTGAAAGAGTTTTTTTAGTTCGTTTAGCAGATCCGTCAGCACAATTTCACTTTCTTTTGGCTTTCTTATACCGAAAACATTGTGTGTGTTCCATCAACGCCGCAACTTTTCTATGTTTTATCAAGAAACTTTTCGAGCATGTTAACGAAGGTAACAAAATGCCGCTTTGGTTTCATTGTGATTAAATTTTTTATTTTGGAGCACATGTTAAAAAAACAGTTGAATCGAAATACTCGTAATACATACTTTACTTCAGTCTTAAAATAGTCTGTAGTCAATCATTGAACATGAGTGATTATAAACATCTTGAAAGTTGCATTAATTAACATTCATCATCACCATCATCAACCTTTATCCTATGTTCAGCAGTGGACGGATAAAAGCTGGTGATGATGATGATGATTAATTAGCATTGTCTCAATAATACTATTCAGCTTGCATTTTCTTTGTCAAACCGGTGAATTTTGTGGACCTTTCTTTAGCCCTTGCGGACCACTGGTTGAGAACCCCTGGTCGAACGGAATGCTTGCTATAAAACGCTATATATAAATGTAAAAAGTGGCAACCCTAATACGTACGATGTAGTTATGGACATTGTTGGCAAATGTCGTGACCGTTCAACTCGGCTCATATCGATACTAGCCGATTCCAACTCGTTATGCTCAACTCAACAAATTATTGCTGAGTAAAGTAATGCTATACATACTAAGTAAATAACTTATAGTATAACCAATAAGAACCTCTCCGTGTATAAGTCATTAGATATATCTACATCATCACTACATATTATAAAACAAAGTCGCTTTCGGTGTCCCTATATCCCTTTGTACGCTTAAATCTTTAAAACTACACAGGTGTCGGAAATAAATAGGCCGCCTGGGAGTTTTCAACGAAAACGCTGCCTAAACCCTTTGAGATATAACAAAGTAATGTATAGTGGAATTGTGTATCTTAAATAGGTCTACAAAAAAGTCCGCGATGGCATATGTCTATCTCTTAGGGATATCATACTGTATCCATTTAGTACTTAAAAAAATTGGCAAATATAACGCGATCATTTTGAAAGTTATTCACACAAATACAGTATGAATCCTTATCATTTTAAATCAGTTAATTGGCTTGAGCACTTCCTGAAGATTATATTTTCCTTTTACATCATGCAATTTTAATGAATACTTTAGGAGATATGGCAAAATCAATATAATGCATGATGAAGCATGATAAATCCGTAAATCTTAGTTCACGCGGGCGAAGCTGCGGGTAACAGCTAGTAATACATATAATACAGATCATTTTATTCACGGCTGTACAAATATTTACCAAATGTATAAGAAACGCCTCGTGACTTCGAATGCTAGGTCTTGATTTACATCGTATAGGCATCATCTCCCATCTCATCTCGAAGGGAAACTTCGAGATGAGATGGGAGATGAATGAAAAAAGATAGATAGAACTCGTTAAAATCCGTGAATGAAAAAAGATAGATAGAACTCGTTAAAATCCGTAAAAATTGTCAATAAGGTATTATAAAATACTGAGAAATATTTACCTCATAATTTCTGCGGTTTTATATTTCGTGGTTGGTTTCGGTATTGGTCTACCGGCCTTGTTTTTGGTCTCGCTGAGGTAAATTTCTTGGTTTTGTTTTTTTCGTAAGACCATTACAGATATCGCTCATCACTAATAACTACAAAGTAAACCGAGCAAGTTCCTAGCGATACGTAACAAGGAGGCATTCGTGACGGACGGATGCGTCTCACGAGACATCGGGGCCACAGCCGGCCTATATCACGAGATCGGTAAAAACAGACACACATTCACTAGACCATACAACACATGAGTGCACGAAAATGTTCCAAGTAGGCACTTTGAAGTTACTAGACTAGAATAACACCATTTACAAACAATACTATGAGGTGTCACAGTACTTCAGAACGCATAGGGTTATTTAATCCAATGCATAAACAATATTTTAGTGAAATCGGCCACTGTGCGTTTGTCAAATTGACGCGAGGAGCGTACCTACAGATGTTGCGTTCTTTGCATAGTGTTGTTAAATTAGACGATATTTTTCAAAGTCAACTTCTTGAATACGGAATACGGAATAATAGTTAATGCACAAACGTCAAAGGTCGATGACTTTTTAATTTTTTCATTTAATAAGTAGCTTCGTTCGTTTATATGAACCGAAACAGTGGTTTATTACTATAAACATGTTAAACAGATAACATAAAATATATTATACTATAAATGGTATAGGATACTTCTCTGTATAAATATTCTAGAACGTAATCTTCTCTGTGCGCACAATGTGCCTCATACGGGTTACTGGAATGGTGATGATGATGATGATGATGATGATGGTATCATTACACGTTTCTTTGTGATATACATCATAAATTATATATAGATGTAATTTATGTTAATGAATATTATTTTTATGCATTAATTATTTTTTATTAACTGTTACATTTTTCGCTCAATTAAGTTTTGCAATCGTATTAGTCTAGATAATTAGATATAGTACTGTTTTCATGTTTATTACTTGAGTTATTTCTTCTTTGGGATATATTTTAATTGCTGCATATGAAGGTAAAAGACATATTAATACATTCATAGATCCTTACTGATATTATAAAGAGTAAGGATTTAGTTTTTTTGTTTACTTATATGTTAGGATTTAACCCGAAATCTGCTGACAGACTTTAAAAATTCTTACATTATTGAAATGGTCAGTCAAAAGTTTTTTTACTGAGCGTTAAAAAAGCGTTTGAATCAGACAAACGGATACCTATGCATATTTTGTTAACACGAAAGCGTTTTTAAGGCGCATCGGTTTACTATCGAGCATAGATTTTCGACGTTGAGCTTGGACGCTAAATCGAATTTAGCATGCGGATGTGGGGCTTTAACGCGACGCTTATTAAGCGCTCATGCGAACGGTGCCTAAAGGTAATTAATTATTATCAATCCGGAAACGACAGTTGATGTTATAACCCGAGCGAAGATGTGGGCGCCATCTGCATAGTTGGTAGATAAATATTGGAATTCTTTTTATTACCTTTTCCTTGGATTAAGCACATTTGTTTTAGATTAAAAATCTATATCAAAATCGATCATGTTTGAAAGTTATCACAGCATTTTCGTGTGTCGGTCACGTATATTTGGCATTTGGTTTTGGTTTGAAGCAGTAAGACGTTGGCGAGGTCGCCCGGTCTCGATGACGTAACGATGAGACCTCTAAACAATAGGTTACCTTCGGCAAGATATAGCATGCATCATTGCATGCATGGTACACCGGACCACACGTATCTCGTATATATCAAATATAACCTAACAGTACTGCTCTGTCTCGAAAAATACGGGATGAAAATACCCTAAGGACCAAGAACAACCTGAGTTTTAGTACTGACAAAGTACTAAAACTCGAATTCGAGCTTGCTGACAATATTAAGATGCAGTTATAAGTTCATTCAAGTACTATCCAGTTTAAGTAACAAGTATCCATTGAGTCCTTGTAAGTTGTATAAGAATGCAATTGATATTTTTTAACATATTTACAACTAACTGTTGCTTTTGTTGTTGTTAAGATTTAAAACAGGTTCCTAACTTCTTTTGTAAATTTAATATAGCCTATGTTCACCGGGGATAATGTAGCTTCCCAACAGTAAAAGAATTTTTCAAATCGGTCAAGTAGTTTCTATTCAATACAAACAAACAATCAAATCTTTCCTCTTGATAATACTCTACCGGTGATGAAAATTGCAGTAAATTTTTAAGAGCAAATTTTAAACAGGTGTTTGTTTTCATTGACAGTTTTTGTTAGTATCAACATACCCATGCATATTGTACTGTAATAGTTTCGCCAGCCATTTCCCGTGACCCATGAAGTTGCTATATGTATATAGAAAGTCCAACGGTCAAACATTAAGTGTAGGGGGCATTATCTCTGAAGTCTTTAACATTATCTTAAATCTTAATTGGACACCAAGAATAGTACTTTATTTTATAAAACTCTTATAAAAACTGTGTACAGTGTAACTAAATTGTTGTGATAAAGTGTAGGTAAGTTTGAACGGACCTTCAACTTGGAAAAGATTAAAAAAAATCACACTCAGTGTGTGCTCGAAATGGGCCACGCTGGAGGTGGACTTGTCTCTTCCGACGAGTCCTGAACGGCGATGGTCTTCTCCTGCGAGACGGAAATGTTCCAGAAGGAAGCAGACGACGAAGAGGGTTTAATGCACCACTAGTACCCCTGTGCTCGTGTCGAGCTGTCGAAGATGGAAAGTTGGGCCCGGTATGGTAAGAGGGCCCCTCGCTGTGGTTTTCATTTGGGTCGGTCACACCAGGCTCTCGCCTGTATACAGTCAGGATCTGCACAAAGATCCTGGCTATATACATAAATCATTGCGATTACAAAGAAGACATGGCCCAAGTCACCATGTGACCATACCATGGTGGTATCATCTGAGCTGAATTCGAATCCGCAACGTTTTTTAGTGACTTACCTCGACGGTCCGCTTTATCCGGTCGTCCAAGTTTAATACATGTTATTATATAAAAATATACAAGAAATACTGAAAAGAAGTGTAAATTTAATAAAGGATACATTTTTATCATATGGACATATTAGAGGACGTAGTGTATTCCTATACAAAATAGATTAGATATAATTGTTAATATAATTAAGTATACGATTGCGACCACTCAGCCAATTATGATTCCTTATAGTTTTCAATAAATGTTATCAGCGCTTTATGAATCACATAAAGATATACCGTTAGTGTTGAAATTTTATTATAATATTGAATGTGAAAGTTTTGTTTGTTTGTTATTCAATCACGCGTAAACGATGAATCGGATTTACATGCATAGGTTTGCTGTATGCATCTCATCATCATCATCAGCCTTTATCCGTCCGCTGCTGAACATAGTCCTCCCTCAATGAACGCCTAGACGACCGATCCCTTGCTACTCTATGTATGCGTCTATTATATGCAAAATAAGACTTAGTAACCAAGCTTTTTTTAAACATAGGTAAGAGGTTCCTGTACAATTATACAATCTGTTATTTCATGATCATCAGTCTTTATCCGTCCGCTGCTGAACATAGGCCTCCCTCAATGAACGCCAAGACGACCGATCCCTTGCTCCTCGTTTCCAACACGGACCGTTCACTGCTCAGATATCGTCTTCACTAATTATTAACTTAGTCTAAATATTTGGCTCCGCAAAATGAAAGTGAAACACTTGGTATATTATCCAATTTCAAATCATTTAGTAACCGAAAATATTATTTTAAGGGGTCATTTAATAAGAGGGTAATTATAAGGGTTTATATATTATTACCTTCAAAACCTTGTTTTATAAGCCTTATTTAAAGAATATGTTGGAATTTTTAAGGTGATTCTAAAAATATAATATATTATCTCTCTCTAGAACCTTTCACAAAAATGCCTTATCACATCCAGTACAGTGTGTAACTGACTCTCCAAATCTATCCAGTAGCAAACAAACTATTTTTATTATTTCGTTATTCACCCTAAACAATATGCGTGTAATTATCGCTGAGCGATAAGATACTGGCAGGTGCACTTGTGGGACGAGGGTACGGTTATCGTCCTCGCAAGCTTATCGCTACGTGCTGCAATAGATAAAGGATCTAAGATAAAGCTTCCGAAAGTTCGAGGTTTTTCTATTTTCAACTACTACGTTTATTACAGTATTAAAGATTCAATAACACCTGTAGGTACATATTTTTTCCTCTCTTTATTTTTCTCCCTTATCTCGCGTCTGTTATGGGCGCCGCTGAACAATTATCATTAGGTGAACTAGCCACTTAATTCTAATATTCAATTTAATTTGCCATATTATATGTTATACAAAAAAAAAATCTTCCTGTATTGATAGAAATTGATTCTACACCAATGAACTAAACAAAACATTCTCTTCAGTCTTATATGATTCAAAATAAATCCAAATTATGCTCCAGAAACAATTTATGCATATTACATGTAATATTTCAATCTATAGAAATAGTTTTCTGTATCAAAAATATTTTCAAAAATGGAAATTAGATTGTAATGACGAAATCTACATACGAAATGTATCTTAAGATAATTGTCTGTTTTAATTGTTCTCGTAATGTGCCCATTATGTAAGAGGATAAGTGAAGTAGTTAACACTTTCTATCCACATGGGAAAACATATGGCGTCTCTCGCTAGTCTCTAGACTTTCTCTGTCGTGTACGCTAGCATTTACCGCTTTTTATCTGTACTCATTAGATGTTTACAAGGAATAGATTGATTGAAATAGTTGTCCGTATACCATAATGATACAACTTTTACAAGTTTTACAAGATTTGAGATGATGATGATGTTAACTGTTAAGATTACATTTCATACATCCCGACGTTTCGGATACTTTACACCGTACAGCAACCATGTTGCGATGAGTGAGAGGTTACGAGAGAACTATTTATAATGGTTCGAAAAAAGTTGCACCAATCTGATGAAGATGTGGTAGTTGAAAAAGGCTAAATGTCGCACATTATGAGGTTACTCAAAAAGGATCCGTGTGACAAGTAGACACAGTGGATGCTAAGACTATTACCTTACTAGTTAGTACCTAGTAAGGTGACAGGTTTAATAACTCATTTATGCCTGACATCATGGCATCACTGGCATCCCACATTGTTGATAGCAACGAAAAACCGTAAAGATAGTCTTAAACCGTAAAGAAGGTTTAAACGAATAAGAAAAGTAAGTTCTACGTAAAGAGCCATAAAAGTGCTTGATTTTTAAGTATTATAATCATAAAAGTGTTTTTAGACATTAGTTACTGTACAGAAGCTAATCAAATTTACAATTATTTTTATGCAAATTGTTACGTTTCACGGAAGCGATAAAGTTGAAAACACAAGGGTAATGCGTTTCCTACACGACCAAGATATGAGTAACCTTGTTAACTACAGTTATACAAAACCAATTTGTTGTTACTACTAGAGAAATTATGCTTATTTGACTTACCGTAACTTTAAGAGAAAACTATAATATCGTTGCTTATAAAAATCGAGTGATTACTTGTGATTTTTATAGTATCGCGATATTTCTTATCAGCTGAGAAGCTAAAGCCATAATCAGCATCAACCTTCTCCTGTCCATTATCCTAAATAGGCCTCTATCAATAAACGCCAAGTCTTCTCGCTATATTCAACGAAAGTAGTTAAATTGTCACATGATTTTTTGTTAGATTACACGTTAATATAAATTCGGAATAAAGATTATATCCGGACATGATTATTTTTACTATCTAAATACTAAAATAGGATATTTACCAAGTTTTCTTTTACTTAACTTACACGTGATATTGTCGAGATAGCGCCACTCCTTATAGTAGTAAAAACATCATGAAATAGTTTCTTTTTATTATAGTCTAGTTATAATATTGCTAACCTAAACTACAAAATTAAGACTGAATTATCAGATTCCCTGTACAATTTGTTATTTGATTAAAACCAGTAAAAAACAAAGTGATCTTAGTTATCTATTATAGAACACAATTAAAATTGTTTTACGTTCAAAGTAATTATATTCCGAGGTCAGTCACCCCAGGCTCTGTACTAAATTGTATAATAACGGTCCCTTTTGAGGTAGATTAAATTTCCTAGTGCGCTGAATATTAAAATCCAAACGTCCATGTTTTAATACAAATTACTGACACGGGTAAATTGCTAATTATATATTGATCAAACTTTCCAGAAATATAGTTTATATGATCGAAATAGATGGGCCAAATAACAAATATTAATTATTAAACTACTGTAAATTTTATGTAGAGCTAATCTTTGTGAGTTTGTGAGATTGTGAGGGATCTCTGGATATACTGAATTGATTTGGAAAATTATTTTACAAATAAAAGACTACGTTATTTGTAACTGGCAATGGATATAATTTTTCTCTTTACTTCTATAGGAATGAAAAATACGCGGAAAAAACCGCAGGGTGCTGCTGCTATGAAATATCTCTATGATATAGTTTTCTAATGTATAAATCAATTTCACACATTATGATAAAGCAACTTTGTCGAATATCGTCGCGGTTTGTCAAGAATCAAATAATCAAATCAAATAATATTTATTTCGTTGGCAAATTACAAAGCACTTGAAACAAGTCAATTTTTTTTATAAGCTAATGCTAGATTCGCAAAGTAGCAGTTTTCTCCAGAGAATAATCTAGCAAGAAACTCTGATGAGTTGCTCTTTTTAAAATATAGTTTCAAAATTTTTGTAAATACATCTAAATAACATACGAGTACATAGTACATACTAGTTACATAAATTGATTCACATTTACCTAAAATCAATTTCCTAAAAGAATTCTGCGTTCCTCACGTAATCACGGGATATAATAAAAGTATGCTAAGTATAAACTTAATAATAAAATAGCTACGTGGAGGTTCATGTGTACAAAGGACCCTTTTGTTTGTACCTTTATGAGATATCAGTGACGTCATGGCGTACCCCTGAGTCTAATAATGTGAGTTGAGTCACAGTACCACCAGCACACCCCGCTACCACTTCCCGGGGTCACGCTCGAGCGGTGCTTGGGTAATGTCGAGGTGTCACCGTCATAACAAAACCCGATCATTTGGAACATTCAGATTTGTTCACCGTTCATTCAATTAACTGGCCGACGTGCTGTTGGTATCGAAGTTAGAGAAAGATTCGAGCCAGATTTTTGTGCAGTAATTCGAGTTTACTAAATTTCCTTTTAAATGTTAGTGACAATGTCGCTTGCTTTACATTGAAGAAAAATATTTAGCGAGAAGCTACAAAGTCTAAAACATGTTATGATGACCAACCTTTGGACTACACAGTCCAACTGTGGTCTAATACTCTCACAATATCCGACAGTGAGACTTTATGCCATAAATAGGCCGTTTTGAGTTTGGGGCTTAGACCCTGGCGTCGAATGGCACTAATATGAGCAAAGAATAGTTCACACTTCACACCAATATTAGCTAGCGTTCGACAAATTTTATTACTGGACAATCTTGTGGGTTCGCGTCATGGCATGCTAATGTGTTGAAAAATATTATATTATATTTTGTATGAAAATTTTAAATTTCATAATGTTATAATTCAAAGTTATAAGTTTTCACTGCTATCAACAGTCCCTAGGAATATCATTTTAATGGCGAATCATGGTAGCTGCCATGATAATATTATGGGTGTTATTTTTTTTTTTTTGTTAAATTGCGATACGGTTTCTCATAAGAAATACGCTGGTTATTGACCCCATGCAGATGCAGTGTGGTGGCTCGTTTGTCTGTTAGTCAAACAAACAAAATCCAATAAATAAGGTCAATTTTCAAATGAAAAAAATTAAATGTTCGAGAACCTTGTCGTCTTTAATTATCTGCTTGTCCTTCATGCGGGCTCGTTTTCATTATTGACGAGAAATCGATGTCTAATCAACTTTAAGTGAAAAATACACTTGTCCACTGACCAATTTTAAATACTAGCAACATCGTCACACTATTATAATTATATAATAGTAGTGTTATACGATACTTGCACCGTACTTAAAAATTTGAAAAAAATATTTGCTTCAAAATAAATAGAACAAATTGTAGACAGCATTAAAAATAACATAAATAGCGGTTCAGTACTGTAGGTGTCCCAGAAAAGACGTGACGTAGTAAAACAGTAACCCTATTACCGAGACTCCACTGTCTGTCTGTCTGTGTTTTACAGATGATATCCTGAGGGGAGGGGAAAGGAGGGAGTCTCACATACAATTACAACAAACAATGTTGAAGTATTACACTTATATCAAATGTAATAATATAATGGTGTGTCTTTCCCTGTGCGAATTCAACTCACGCTTGGTCGGTTTTATATACAGAGTACAGATTAGTGCCATTTTGTTTTCATCCTGTGTTGACATCGACCACACAACCTATAGACTCCTAAAGGCAGAAACATTCTTACGTGTCGTGGTGTGTCGTGACGCGCCAGAAGCATATCGTGCATAGCATATTTGCTTGGCGACACGACACGACGTTCAAATATTATGTCCCTAACCATATTAAATGTATGAAACCGATATGCTTCTGGCGCCACGACACACCACGACACGTAAGTATGTTTCTGCCTTAATGTATGATTTTTCGTTTCTGGCAACTAGCTGAGGTGAGACGAAAGGGGTTGCAATATTTGCATACATTACCAATCACGGAACGTTAAAAAGAAATGGATATATTTTGCAACGGGAAAGAATGAGACGACACGATAGTTTGAGTACATTGTTTACGACTTACATCGGAACTATAAGACAGATGTGTCGCCAGAACCCGTTCTCCTGTTATTAGGAGTCTATGGGTTATGTGGTCGATGTGTGTTGACGATCATCAATAGTATCATCATAATGTCCGCATTCCGAGGCCTCTTAATTACTAACCGACTACTGGATTAAGGTATTGGGTCAGATATCCGTTGCCCAATCGTCGATTAACGAGCGGGCGCCGCGGGCAGTAGGTAGCTATTGGATATCAACATGTGTTACTAAGGCCAGGCGCATGCTTTGAAACTATTCTATTTATATAATTTGAACACTTCTCTCACAGTACTGGAATAGATGTACTATGGTACCTTTTCGGTCATCATCATCATCATCATCATCATCATCAATTCTCTCACGCAATACATTTATGTGTTGCCTATCCTGTGACATAACTTGATGCCAGTATTAAAACTATTTCAAACGGGATATTTTTTATTTTAGAATTTATGTCGTAGTGCTTAAACAAAGTGACGTAAAAAAATTTTTTTTTCACTACAATCAACTACAAACAATTTAGCACCCGTTTCAATGATTTTCATCGAATTATCTTAATATTTTCAGCTTTGCGCACAATAATTGTTTTTTCTCCGCAATTAATGATACTTCAAAAGAATAAAATTAACTACAATCATTAGCATCGTTTGTAGTACCTTTACAATATACATTGTATTCTTCAACGTACGCCTTGAATGCTACAAAATGTATTTTAGTTACCTATCAAGGTATATAGTTCATTCTTCTGTCCGTTGAGGCTGCAGTCTGCACTCTCCTAAACGTCTCGACTGATTTTTATAAAAAAATTGTGTGCGTTCAAAGGAATTCTACAGTTTAAATACACAAATCGTTTCACTACAAAATTTTCAATGCAGACCGTCTGTCGTGTCCGCTAGTCAAACTAAGTAACTTTAACTATAAAGTTGACGTTAATAACTTTAAAGTTGACGTTATCTGAGCTGCGGCCATCTTAGGCCTGTAGTGTTTGAGGCCAAGGCGTATTGCTCGCACGTATCACGTGATGGAAGCTGTGAGAGTGAGAACAATAACCAATATAACCAATATCTGGATAGCTATAGTATTGTGAAGTTAATGTTCAATAAGCGTATTTGAAAATGAACATGGTGACATTTTATTACCTCTGTTGATTGTTCGTTATCATCATTATCATCATCATCATCATCATCATCATCATCATTATCATCATCACCATCATCTTTTTTTATTTCAGAATCTAAGAATAGAGAAACTAAGCTTACTTCAAACTAACTATTGAAAAGTAAAGAAAGTAATTTCCATATAATCAAGACCACAGCGCCGTTTTATTAAATTAACTTCTTTCAGCATCGTGTTTTGCACTATTCTACACGTGAGAGAACTCAACTCACACACATTACAGTGAAATCAAATTTTACCAACCGGTGGTCTAGTAAATTTACGCTTCCACGCGCTCTCTTCTACTCTTGCTCATATCATCATCATCAGCACCGTCTACTGCTGAACATAGGCCTCCCTCAATGAACGCCAAGACGACCGATCCCTTGCTACTCGCAACCAACACGGACCTCACTGGGGTAGGAAAAATTATAAGCCCTGGATAATAAGTCTTTTAGTGTGTAGGTTTCTTAAGTGTTTGAGTGTATAGTATTCTTACGATAACCTTACCGTATGGTAAACTGACCGACGCTCAATGGCGATGGGATAAAAGTAAAGTATCAACCTGTCCCACTGCCGGGTACGGGTTTCCTCCTCGCAACCAGGCGAAGAAGTAGAAGCAACAGTCCACCGATGCCCTGGCCCAATGGGGATCGGTTAACATCACACATGTTCAAAGATTTTCAATCTTATTAGGCATGTAGGTTTTCTCGCAATGTTTTCCTTCACTGGTAAAGTTAAACATGGTGATGACGACGTGTGCAGTGTGTGCGACATTTGTAACGTAAATCCTTATCAACGCGTTTCGCATAAAACGAATTGTTACAAAAATATTGCGTTCGCGCTAATCACAATGTACTCGCGTCACGGCTACTGTTGTTATCAAACAATACGATTTGTAATAAAGCACTGGTGACTGTTGCGTAGGCGTAAAGGTCAAAGGACGGTTAGCTTGTAAGTGGTTAATGAGGTTTTGCTGACATACGCTTCTGGTAGCGTAACAGACTCTTCACGTTTTTTATTAAGTGAGCCATCTGCTCCTCTGCCTACCGATTGAGCTTAAAGGCCGTCAAGCCTAAAAGTGAGCCTAGACCTTTCGAAAATTTGCGACTATCGACGCTCATTAACATCCACATAAGCAGAGGTTGTGCAAATGCGTTTCCCTTCTTTTCCCTATCCCACCGGAAACTCACAAACCGCACGAAACGCGACAGCTTAGCTGTCACTTTACGCCGATTTTATGTAAGCGAGAGGTTCCTCTCTGGTCGTGCCGGCTCAATTCGGCTGCAAAGCAGCATTGCACTACCTCTTACAATAAAATAGTTTTATCAGTATAATTCTGGAAATTCGCGATAATATTAGAAAACAATAGTATATCAAGTCGATGTGATCGAAGGAACCAGACTAAGAGCTGTAGTAGTAAGTAGATGACACGTATAAGGACAATTAGATTCAGCTGCGCCGCGCGTCTGTCCGTGACACGGTTGGCCGATGAAAACTCGGCCAAACACTAAGCTTGCAATAGTACGTTACAAAATGTTTATATTGTCATTTGTTTTAGCATTTTTTTCATAAAGTTTTCACAATCATATTCACAAGACAATCATATTCACTTATAAGCATTAAAAGAAGGCATTCCAAGATTCGTTTTAGTTTCGTTAGCTCCATTTACGTAACGTGATAAATGTAGGATTTTATGTTCTCCGCGGTTGCACTTGCTCCAACAAAAAGGGGTTCTAGCCTAATATTATATTAAATAATGCAATTATTAAAATAATATTTCTTAATAATTGAACGATGGAATATGGCACGGAGTATGTACATTTTTATCAGCGAAACTTAAAGAAAGTCGCAAAAAAAACGGTGAAATAGTTTTTGCATTCACCTCTTCATCTCCGGCTAAATTGGCTATGTGTTAAAGAATTAGAATGAATAATACTGTATGTCAAAATTCACTACATCACCGATGGTTCCGCTGTTGGTTGCGAAAAAGGTGCTCTTTAATAGCACGAAAGCAGCAGTAAAGGATCTCTAAGTTATTATTATTATTATTGTAGGTACTTGTATGAATCGACATAAACACAGCCATAGACAGTTTGACAAATGATTGCATAGGGCAAATGTTAATCACCAAGCTCGAAAGGATAAATGACTATTGCAGTATTACATAGTGACGTGTGGTTTATTGCATTATAATGTTAATAATATAATATAATATAATATAACTTATAGATTTATAAAAAAAGATAAATGGAGCATGCCGAACAAGAAAGTGACGCCACCGAAGCGAATACAAATTCAAAAGCGAACACAATCTAATAGACTGTTAGAGTACCACGCTATGTCAAGCACTTGAGCGCGCTTTTGAATTTGTATTCGCTTTAGTGGCGTCACTCGCGTGTTCGGCACGCTCCATCTCTCTTTATTTAAGTTAAGATTTTTCCCACTACAAATTGAAAAAAGTGTGTAGGTTAGTAGGATAAATAAAAATATAATTCATTCAATAAATGTACGCAATAGTCTATGGAAGCAAATGAAAGCCTCACCTGGAAATGAGACCATACATAATCAATTTAACACAGAACGAGACAGAGTAGCAAAACTCATTAAGATACATAAAAGAATATATTTTAATAATCTATTCGATAAGGCAAATAATAATCCAAAAAATATATGGGAACTAATAAATAAATTAGCTTTAAATAAGACTAAGGGTAGTTTAGCTCCTCCTAAACTAATGTCAGATTCAGAAATTATTTCCAACGGTAACGAAATATGTGATCTTTTTAATACTTTTTTCTCGTCAATTGGCACGGAGTTAGCTTCTAAAATACCGAAGTCATATCATGAAAATACTGAGAACATTTACATGTATGATGATACTTACACACATAACATTACATTAACAAACTTTACACCTTGCAGTATGGACGAAGTTTCTAAAATTATTGATAAGCTGGACTGTAATACAAGTACGGGATTGGATGGAATTAGCACAAAAGCGATTAAATGTTTAAAAAGTATTATACTTTTAAAACTTACGAATTGTATAAATGTATGTCTCGCACAAGGAATCTACCCCGATACACTTAAGATTGCAAAGGTCAGTCCTATATTTAAATCTGGAAGCCGATCCGATCCAAGTTATTATAGACCAATATCTGTTTTGCCAGTTATGTCGAAAATATTTGAGCGTATTTTATATAATCGTTTAAATGGGTATTTGACTGAAAAACAGTTTTTAAGTAAACATCAATATGGGTTCCGTCCAAAGTCGAGTACTCTTTCAGCTGTAGTAGACTTAATTACTAAAATTAAAACTAATATTGACAAAAAGAACATTGCATTAGGCATATTTATTGACTTAAAAAAAGCCTTTGATACGGTAAGTCACCAAAAGCTTTTATCCAAATTATGTAACATTGGCGTAACAGGAACTGCCCTAGCGATGTTTAGGTCATATCTAGAAAATAGACAGCAAGTAGTTAAAATTAGTAACTATTCCAGTACTTCCCAGAACATCACGTACGGGATCCCTCAAGGATCTATTTTGGGGCCTTTATTATTTTTAATTTATATAAATAACATAGAAAAGATAGGATTAGCTGGCCATCTCACATTATATGCAGACGACACTTGCCTTTTTTATTTCCATAAGTCTATATAATACATGCACAAAATGATCTAGACTTGATAAACGAGTGGCTAAAACACAATTTATTAACGATCAATACAGCTAAAACTTCATTTATTATTTTCTCTGCTAAAAATAAAAAGATACCTGACTTCACTCCCCTGACAATAAACAACGATAAATTACAACGTTCTCATCATGAAAAATACCTTGGCTTATGGTTAGACGACAAACTAAATTTTAATATACATATTAACCACATTAAAACAAAGTTACAATCAACATTAGGAGCAATCAACAGAATTTCCAATTGCATACCAAAAAGAGTCCGAAACATTTTATATAATTCGTTAGTAAAATCACATTTAGAATATCTAATACAGGTTTGGGGATCAGCCAATACTTCAAATTTAAATCCTTTACAAAAAATACAAAATAGGATAATCAAAATTTTATATAATTATGACTATTTCACTCCAACTACACAACTTTATAATAATACAAAAATAATGAATATATCACAACTTTACACATACAATACATGCATTCTAATCAAAAAAATTAAATCAGGTTCCATACAATCAGAAATAAAAATTTATGAAAGATCGCATATTTCGAATTTAAGAAATAAATATAAACTTCATGTTGATACTGTAAGAACTAATTATGGTAAAAAAACAATACTATTTGAAGGAGTACAGCTATACAACAAATTGCCAGATGAAATAAAACAATGTGATAGTTTAAGAATATTTAAAACCAAACTAAAGAATCATATTTTATCCTCACTAAAGTAACTAGGAAAGCCTTCTATCCAACGGCCCGGATGTTTTGTTTTGTAAATGTATAAAAATATTATTACTGTATCTCATTTTAAGTGAATTGTAAAATTCTTATGAGAAATAAAGTTCTTTAAACCTGTGTAGAGCTTTCAATTGAAGTAGAACTTTGTCTATAATATTAATAACCTACCTATAGGCTTTGAAATGCCAGAAACAATCTGACAAGCGAATTCAAACTACACTACTACAAAGTACAACTGTAGTTTTGCTTTAATTTTAATTCATATTAAATTAACATATTTCATATCATTTGACCACAACGGGGCCGGGAACCCTACACCTAATTAGCTGAACCTATGTGCTATGATTCACTTATTAACTCTGCGAGCGAATGTTCGTTGCGACGGTGAGACCGTACCCAATTCAAGAACAACAAAATATATTTTTGATATGGAGCATCCATGGGCGCGCCGTGGCAGTAAAGTCGATTTTTTTATTTTATTTTAATTTATTAGGAACGAATAATAATTATAAATAATTAGAAAGACAGAAGAAGAAAAAAGAATAAGCTTTATTTGACACAAAACAAACATAATTAAATAAATACTTAAACATCCACAACGATACATTTGATAGACCGGTAAAAATAGAATTTAACCTCGCAAAAAATTTCCAACCCAATTTTGGGTTGAATTAGAGCTTAATATTATGCCTTCAAATGCCATCTTGATAAAATATTTTTGCCTGATTTCCAAAATTATGCATTAAGGACAAAAATGATTACCAGACGATTATTGTAGAGAATAAAACTTCATATAATATTTTATTTCCAGTAAACTATTTTGTAAAACTTACCGATTACTATTTATGACCAGTCTAATTAACTGGTTTTTTATTTTACGTAGCATTCTAGATGATGATAAAACGAAAACTCTTATTTATTGGTTAAATATATAATTATTTAAAAATTCATAAAAATCAATTAAGTTTCTTTAAAATAAATGACGCAGATTTTGGACGTTACATATATTAGCGGCCACACCGTAAAACACACGTATGACAGTAATTTGGTCAGTACAAAATAGTTTAACCATTTTTTATATTTATAATTGATATGTTAGTCTTTCCTCAAGCTTTTAAAGAAACGACCGTTCTTATTACTGTATTGCACCATTAGGTTCCTATAGTAGAATTTTATTGGTGATTTAAGTTTTCTGTGATTATGAAAGAGACTAATAAAGTATTTTAAGGGTTTAACCTACGCTTAAACACCTTGGTCGTGTATTAATTATATTAAAAAATAACAAATCACCAAGTCCGGTTTAGATGATAGACACGATAAAAATACGTTTATTAATGATATTGCGCAATGAAATTTAAATTTATAATATCGAAGGTACATTCTAGATTCTTGTCCCCAATGTTGCATAACATATAACTCGAGTAGTTAGTTGTGAATGTTAATATAAAAACAAATCATTAGAACCAGACACCTTATTTATACATAGGAAGTCGAAGCGGGTTTTAGTATCGCTGCAACCGCTTCGTAAACATATTGTGTTTTGTGAGTGATTTTTAAATTGTGAATAAGATGAGGGACAGTGATAAAGACGGAGATGTTACTTGCTGGAATTGTTTTACGGTGGAAGACGGTGAAAATGACGTGGAACCGATAAGTTTGAAGAAAGTGAGAATACAACAAAGGGACAAGTTAAAAGTGTATCCATTTTTAGCATCAGAAATAACGAAACCTAAAGCGGTTGGTTTGAAACAAAAATTGAGCAGTCATTATAATATAGGTAAAAAAATCAACAAAAAAATTCAATGTGATGTAAAAGAAATCGGGATCCAAATTACAAACCAATCTGAAAATTATGAAAACGATGAAGAGAGTAACGTGAAGGAAGCTGTCAATCCATTGGTTAATAATATAAAAGAATCCCAAATAATCAAGTCATTTGAAGATGATAAGCAAGAAAAACAGAAAGACAAGTTTTTTAATAATACAATTGAAATACCAGTGAATCAATTAGTGGTTAACGAAAACACATTAAAAAGTGATATCAGCAATACTCCTATAGATACAAAGTCTATGATTGAATCTTTTGAATCAAAATCTGCTGCACCTAATTTGCAACATGTAAGTACAAGTCCAACAGTTTTCAGAAACTCTACAGGAGTTCCTTTTACAATTAAAAGGTTATCTCTTGATAACAGAAAAAATCTATTTGATCGTGAGCCTCCTACAATTGTTGGCACAGTTGAAATTGAAAGTAACGTTTCTGATTTTAAAGAAATAAATCCGCAAAATACGGAAAATATGGCAACGATTAAATCACCTGATAAAATTGAAGGGATTTTAAAATCAAAATATACTGACATTACAGAGCCCAAAGAAAATCACCATAATCTTGAAGAAGCTAAATATATTCACCTTGAGCAAAATATATCTACAGAAAGCGTAGAAAATCTAAAGAATTCTAGTGATAAACTAGAGAAGATCAGCAACACTCATTCAGAATCAGGATATGCGGGATCTTCAGGGACCATAAAAGATTTAGACATCACCGATAGTTTAAGCAAAGCTTTCAAATTACGAACTAAAAGCGTTGAACATGTGAATCCTCGTAAACTTTTCGAAACATTCAAACCAAATGAAAACGTTCACATATCTCTATCATCTTTGGGTCAACATGCCACCAGATCCTTGTCTTCATCGAAGTCCTCAACACTGGAACCATCAAAAAAACCATCGAAGTCCATTCGATGGAGTACATTATCCATGCCACCGAGGTCATCTAGTTTTACAGGTACTTGCCATGTTAATGCACATTTCAGTTTTATTAGTACTAATTGTTGCTATTATTATTTAGCTCGTATGAGTACCTCTGTGATATGGCGATCGTATCAGCGAGTGGTACGCGACGGAGCACAATGGTCAGGATGCGATAAAATGTGGATTTATTTATGTTGTTACAATCATTTAATTTTGTATTGCGACTGACGTGAGCCCAGTGTCCGATATGTCTACAACGATTTTAGTGCCAAATAACGAGAGCATTACGATGGAAACAAAAAATTATAATACGAGCGAACGAATCGTGCATCCGCAGTCGCGTTATAAAATTGTTAATATTTACAGTGTGGAATCGAATTGTGATTATGAAGAATCATTTAATTTGTGTAAATATATTCGTCAGTGTTTGTGCTGCTACAAGCCCAACGATTCTTCAACAGATAACCCCAATTCATCCTTGGTGGGTCATGTTGGAAGGAGTTACACGCTGAATTCATTGCATCGATCTACGAATCCAACCCCGGTGATGACAGTTACTAGAGTATTGGACACCGATTCCATGAAGTCATCACAGCTTTTACTGACAGAGAAGGAGAAATCTCCTAGTCCTGAAAGCTATCAACATATCAGCGTGAAGAAAGGCTCTACCAGCTCGGAAGAGAAGTCGGATTCAGGCAATAACAGTGGAAGCAGCACTTTGAGGACTGGTGAGAAATCGTTGTTCATTCGTGACATTCTGGCGTGTCGGGACACGTTCCTCAAGTCGTTGGAGTGGTGCGATAACTCCCTGACGAGGAATAAGAAACGACGCCACATCAAGCGCGATGATTGGCTAGAGTTAAACAACAAGGGTAGACGATGTGATGTGAATTTTTTGCACCGCACGAAGCATTTTTTTTGCACTTTTGATAAGCGTAGACTTAATTTCATTGATTTATTTTTGAGAAACCTTTATTGCGAATTATTTCAATATAATATTAATTCAGAGCTCCATCATTTGGAATGTGTGAAATTTTTATCAGTGATTTCATTTGGGTTTTCTGTCATTACAAAATATCTCTCAAATATACTCGCACTTTGAGCAACATTCTTTAATAATAGCAGCACAGGTTGATGCATTTGTTCCTCTAAAATCTGGATCGTACTTCGAATGAAATGATTTTGAACACAAATAATGTGTTAACTCGTCCATGGCCAAATCACGAGCATATCTCGCACGTTTTTAGTATACGTACTTATATACTAACATCATTTGTGTATTATAACTAAAAAATCACGAAACACCTAAAGCTTTTTGATATATTTAAGGTTTTAATTATAATGTCTAAACTAGAATAGGGCTATAAAAGTAACTATTATCTCACCGGATACATCTAAATCAAAATGCGCTGTTAACGACAATTTTTAACTAATCAACTACTAACGGGTATTATGCGTACTCAGAATATCATGAGATTACTTCGTGTTAAATTGGAAATAAAAAACTTGAATTTTACTTTTTATATAACATATGTTAATCAGTCGCAAGGTCGAATCTCCAAGATCACATTTGTATAATGAAATTAATGAATTCCATTCTTGAAAATAATAAAACGTAAACGTTGTAGGATCACTATATCGTCCGTCTGTCTGCGAAATGAAAAAGTATAGAGTATGGTGATAAAGTTTTGATAAGAAGGAAAGTGCCACAGCATAACTATAGAATCAATTTTAAAATTATCATCCATATATTAATATCATAAAGAGGTAAAGCTTGTGAGGTCTCTGGAATCCCTGGAACCCATTAAAAATATATATTTTATTGAGTGACTAAAGTATGTATCCCGGTAACACTCACGGGAATGTGAATATGCGGGCGAAACCGCGGGGCGCTGCTAATTATTATATAATTCAATTTTTGAAAAGTTGAAATTGGCCATATTTTTATTTTACCTTCTATTGTTGTAATAAATTTTCCGAAAAAGTCAAAATATTTTTACTTAATATTTTTTACGATACCGCCAGTAAGCGAATCAAATTATCTTTTTTAATAAATACATTTGAATCAACTGTTTAAAATATTTAATCAAGCACATGTCATGTTGTTATGTGAAGTTAATATGTAATTTAATTGTTCCAGATGAAATATATGTATCAGAATCATCGCCGCACCACGCGACCCTTCCACGGCGGTCCAACTCCCCGCTGCCGCATGATCGAGACTTCGACAGGGAGAGGTTCCCCATCAACAGAAGTGGCCTTCAGGTAACATCATCTATTTATAATTTAAGAAGAACAATCGCAGACCATTCACACAGCTAGACTACCTAAAGACAACCTAAAAGTATTTTTAATGAGACACTAACAATCCCTTGGGGTCACCAAGTAATATTTTGATAGAGAGAGAGAGAGAGAGAGATACTGAAATATCCTGGCCAACTGGATTAATGTGTTGGCGGGAGTCGAACCTACGTACCTGAACAAGATGGCGTGTACTATAATTTGGATCATTTTCCCGCGTGATGTGACCTTATCACGTCATTTGCATATTAACACATGCTGTATTATTGTTCAGAACAAAAACAATAAGTATGCTCTTTCCAAAAGAAACCTTGTTGGGTTGAAACAAAAGAAGTGGTGAAAGTTAAACCTTTATTAGTGGAGCTTGTTTAATCAATCAATTAATGATTCTCATGCGAGTTGTACCCCCGTGAGAGCACGCTCGCCGTGGCAATGTACGTCAAAATACCTCTAGAATAAACCAGTGGCGTAGATTTTATTAGATGGGCCCCACATCAGGAAAAATATTTAAATGGGGCTCTCGATATTTGTAAGAATATTGCTTACACACTTTGGGCTCACAGAAGATCGGGGATCCCGTATCATTGACTATGCGGCAGTAGATGTAATGAACGTATTGAATAGCTAAAGTTACGTAGAAGTTTCTAAAATTATTTGCAGAATAAGTTGTTACATACATTTTAAGTGCTTGAAGCACTGAACACATAAAATAATTTATTGTAATAAAAACATTTTTCACGGATTTAACTAGATAGGTACATAAAAAACACCCTAGGAGGTCTTATCTAAAAAAAAACAACCGGAGTCAATTTTTAATTTTTACAATTCAATTATTAATAATAATAATAATAATTTTGAATCAATAATAGTACTTAATTAATTACTTGAATATTATTCAGTTCAGGCCATTAACCATATGTGATGACGATGTCCACTGCAATGGGCGGTTCATGTTGGATGCGAGTGGCAGGGGATCTGTCGCCTTGACGTTCATTGACTTATCATCATCATCATCATCAGCCATCCGTGTACTGCTGAACATAATATAGACGTATAATTGAGTGTTATTTAATTAACTACAAAAATGTTTTATACTATTACATTTTATATTGTAACATTTTTTCACCCGTACCATATTAAATTAAAGAATCGATAAGCAAAAAGTTTTCAACGAAATCGTAATATGAGGTTAATTAGTGCTCCCGCAATCGGTTACAAAGTATCCAATGATATAAGGTAAACAAAACACACACGACACATTCACGACGAAGCAGAAACGGTTCGCACCGCAAATTGTGGGTATATTTGCCTTTAATAAACGCATAAGTGGTATATTTTCCTTGTGGTAATTGTATAAAACAGTGCTTGGTGAAACTGGAGTTAGTCCAATATAATTGTTAGCAGCAGATTAAATTGTTTGTAAATTAATGTTAGTCTGCGCTACTACTGTAAAACTGTGTGTGTGTGTGTGTATTTTGTGAAAATGTATAGTGTTTATGCCAAAAGTTTATCAATGTTGTGTGAGAATGTTAAGGTATTTATTCGAGTATGCAAAATGTATAAGAGTGACGTCAGAGTATTCATCAACATCAGCCTTTATCTGTCCATTGCTGAACAAAGCTCCCTCCCCCATAAATGAACGCCAAGACGACCGATCTGTTTCCACATAAGTCATAGTTATTTATAGTCAGGATATAGTTAAAACATTTCTCAATAAATATTTGATAGCCGATTTCCTACAATACACTATACAATTCAAGTATGTGTCAAGTCAGTGGGTAAACAAAAGCCTATTTTGACTATGCACAGCGCTTTATACACTTTTAGGTAGGGGATGACCGGATGAACTTTGACGTCATTATTATGAAATTTTAAATTTAGTATTAAAAATTTCATAATCTCATAATCCTAATTTTTTAATACTACCGGGGCCGAATATAAACTAAATGCCACCCCTTGACACCGGAAAAAATGTCGCCCCAATACTGAAATTTTACACTTGTATTTTTTTTATTATTGCTTAAAACTTATGTTTTTTTTACTTTCCAAATTTTGCCAACCTAGAAAATTTGGCGCTCTGGGCACTAGCCCCGACTGTAGCCTAGTATAAATCCAGCGCTGTCTACTACTGACATTTTTCTATTAATATCCTTTCCACTTGTATTATAAGTAGTAATATACTCTGTATTTTAATAATGACTTGTTATAATATTATGATGTTTGTGTTTGATTTTGACTCACTAAAACTTACTGTCCCCGTTACAGGCCCGCTCGGAATCCATGGCGTCGGTGTACTCGGGCGCGGGCGAGGGTCTCCGCGGGTGTGTGGCGGTGCGGGGGGAGGTGCAGTTCTCCCTGCTGTACAACTACCGCCTCGGCGCGCTGGAGGTGGGAGTCAAGCGCTGCAGAGACCTGGCGCCCGTGGACGTCAAGCGCAACCGGTCCGATCCTTACGTTAAGGTAATGCGGCAAGGCTGTAGACTAGACTGTAGACAAATGGTTTTGCACACTTAGTAAAGTAGACTGATATGTTTGTTAAATGTATGCATATTCAATATTTAAAAAAGATACAACTGAATTTTTTAAACGAATATGTAGACAGACGATTGGATAAATTGATAATAGATGGACTTCAAAAATGACCTGAAACAAAGATAAAGTTTCTAACGTAGTCCAAGGAGTAGGTAAGTGATCTAAAGTGGAGGTACATTACTCGTAGATAACTAGGAACGGCATCTTAGCGGGATGATATTATAGCCTATAATAACCTTTCTCGATGAATGGGCTACCAAAAACTGAAATTATTCCAAATCTGACCAGTTCCTAAGATTAGTATGATTAAATAAACAAACTCTTCGGGTCTAGATATAAGATATGTACATAACTGGTCTGATACGAATGGAAGCGAATGATGAAATTCTTCTGGCTCCTAGCAATTCCTCTGATCTTTGAGCGAGGTGCTTGATACGGGAGAGAGATAGTTGGACGCTAAACAATGTAGAAATGGATCACGTTAATCCTACTTCCTATTATTCTTCTTTCTTATATTCTACTAATACTATAAATGCGAAAGTTTGCAAGTATGGATGTTTGTTACCCTTACACGTAAAAACTAATGAATGGATTTTAGTGAAACGTTACAATAATATAGCTTATACATCATAATAACACAAAGGCTATGATTTATCACCATACTATCACGGGGCGCTGCTATTTTTAGATTTAATTGACGGTAAAACATATTTGAACATAATACATAACATATTGTACATTCCAGGTGTACTTGTTACCGGACAAGTCCAAGGCTGGCAAAAGGAAGACCAAGGTGAAGAAGAATACGCTGAGCCCCGTGTTCGAGGAGACCCTCACGTTCACACAACCGCTCGCCTCGCTGTCCACGAGGACACTGTGGCTGAGCGCGTGGCACGCGGACATGTTCGGGCGCAACGACTTCCTGGGGGAGGTGACGCTGTCCCTCGCCGACGTGGTGTTCGATGACCCCGCGCCGCACTGGTACAAGCTGCACGAGCGGGTGAGACCAGCACACCAGTACATGACCCCAGAAACACCACAAGCTACACACAGCCAAGACATAAATATTTTTTTCGGAGACTAAGTTCTAACTCATCTTCAGCCCCTTATTGCCAATGGTAGGCAATGAGGGGAGTAGGCCTTATTTTTTAAGGTTAAACTTTTATAACATCGTTTCAAACTTTTTCGCCTGTGTGTTGCATGTCGTGTGACGGTCGGCCGTGAAGTGTATAGAGTATAGACTATTACTCATTTGTGCCAGTATGGAGCACTGGCACAAATGAGTAATAGTCTATACTCTTAATAGTCTATTTTAGATTTTTATACCCTCAATGGAATATTATTCCGAAAATTTTTACTTAAATGTCTATGATGTGAAAAAAAGTTTCACTTCTACCGTAATTTCATAAAACCACACAATCTTTTTATTTTCTATAAATCTCTTGTCTCGTCCATGTTTTTCCTACCCGTTTCTCCACGTCATTGCTCCATATCTCGATAGGATGTCCAGGACATCTCCGAGAGAGTTCTCTCCATCTCACGAGAAACTTTACTTAGTTGTTTTTTTAAGTAAAGTAATTGTGTCTTTCATAGACTGAACAGTTCGACGAGCATCAAGGTACCCGGGGGGACCTCATCATCGGCCTCAAGTTCGAGCTGCCGAAGTCCTCGCGCGGGAAGGGCACACTCCACGTACTGGTGAAGGAGGCGAAGAACCTCGTCGCCACCAAACCTAACGGGCTCTGTGATGTCTTCTGCAAAAGGTTGGTTAAGTTTTACTTCGTGTATTTAATATAGCAGTTTAATCTAATTATGATACGCATATGACGTATACAGTATGATTTTTTGAAGAACAGACATATTCTAGTAGCGTATAGAGCTAACGATCCTCATTCCAAAAATATATCACAAGTGGGGTCTTAACTTTTTTCAAAATTATCCTTCACAATTGAATTAAAGTAGACACAGTATTATGTATAGGTAAAATACGATGCATCAAATACGCCGACGTTCCAGCGCGAGCCAGACCTAAGGCCTCGTTCGCACGAGCCTATATTTTATACCTACCACTAACGTCTGTCTAAATTTAGCCCGCAAAGTGCACGTGATAATACATTAGGGTGACCATATTCTAAGTCCAACAATGCATTACTAATTTGTATATATTTTGTTATAATTTATGTGGTTTTTTTTTTGGTGAATATAATTTTCTTGTATTGATGAAACCAAGTTCTATCACGTAGGGACGTGTTTCAAACTTTTTTGATTATGTCCGTTCTTCAAAAAGTCATCATATAGACGTATAGACCTTTCTAATGTCTGTATAATACTGTTAAATTTGGTATATTTATGCGAGCGAGCGATGGTCTGGTGTTGAGAGTGCTCCTAAAAATTTAGAAAAACCAATTTCAAGGCCCATATAGGGGGTTAGATTCGAACCCGGATCCTCTCGTTAAGGAAGCCGAGCTCATAACCACTGGACCATCGTCGCTCACCTTAAGTGGTTTTCATAAAATCCAAGAATATCAATAATTATGGTACCATCATTTTTGTATTATTTTATTGATGTTTTGATGTGTTACACACGGCATACGGCGTTAATAACCAGCTATATATTTGTTTATTTAGGTCTTAACTCTTACCACTAAACTAAGCTACTGGCCAATAGTGTGTACGTCAAAGAGTTTAATTTTTCTATCTCGCTTGTACGTTTTTAGTGTTTTGTCTCGCTCGCAATGCTTATGTGTGTTAAAATCTTTGTACATATGGAATAACTTTTGACGGATTTCATTGCGGCTTATTAAGGATTACTTTCTTGACGTTTTGGATACTTTACAGCAATATACAATCATGTTCACGAGTCATCTTAAAATATAACAATCCGTAAAAAGTTATTTCTAGTGAAATTCGTGCATACATTAGAACACAAGCATATCTTGCAAACATCCTGACAACCTGAACCACAAAAATAAAATAAATTTAAAAACAAAAAATTAAAAATTACACGTTTTAAAATGATTTTAAAATCCAGCATTATTACCTGGACATGTAGGATGCGCACTAATGAACGCAACCACTACCACCAGCCAGGCTGCCCAGACTCTACCCGAAAGAGCAAGAACGACGGCATATCACAAAATCAGCTGACTTGAAATTCATTATCAAAAACGTTGCTAGCTCCTATACTATAAGATAATAAATAATCCTTCCCTGTGGGAGCAGCAGGCTGCCAGACGGCAGGATTGGAGAGCGCTTATTACATCTAGCGTCAAATCTTTTGAAACAGGCGGCTCCTTGAGCTGGATGCCAGACGCGACGAGCTGAAAGCCCGACCACCTGCGGCTATCAGCTACAATTATGTAAACGGTGTGCTCTCATGCCCGCAATGTGCGAGGATTTTTACAAACAAAATTAGCTACATAAGCCACATGAGAGCACATCAACGGCAAAACCGGAGCTGAAGACAGTTGCCGTGGCCGAAATCGGCCGGGATTTACACACACACACTATAAGATGTAATAAAATGCATTCTTAGAAGTCGGGAACGGCGGCATAGTGACATCACGACATGGTAGTGACATTCCATTAGTTGTAACGCCACTCAAGACTTTACTATCATAGCGTGCCAATAGAAGCTGTGTACTTTGGTCGAGTGGTGAGGCTCCCGAGTGCTGGCCAAGTGCAGTTAATTTGTATGATAGAAACATTAGTGATGGATGTGTTGGTATGCTTGTAGGCATTTATGTACTACATTTCTCATATATGTTTCCATTCATGGTTCATACCACGGGGCTAGAGCGTGGTGTCATTATTGGTTAATGTTTATTAATATGTACATGAGAATATTATTGTAACGAGTACAATGTGCAGCTACCTGCTGCCGGAGCGCGGGCGGCTGGCCAAGCAGAAGACGGGCGTGCGGCGCTCGCTGAGCCCGCGCTGGGAGCATACTTTCACGTACCGCGGCCTCAGCCTGGCCGACCTGCGCGGGCGCGCCCTCGAGCTTAGCCTGTGGGACCGCGACCGCCTCGCCTCCAACGACTTCATGGGCGCCGTGCGGCTGTCGCTCGGCACGGGTGAGTAGAGACAAAAAGAGAGATTAAAATCATGTGAGACAAATAGACCACCAAATGACAAATAAAAAAGAATTCATTCTTCTAGTTTAGGGAAAGTAGGAAATATAGTTTCGTGGTTCATAAGAATTCTTTCAACTGTTATTAGTCCCATAACCAAGCCTTAGCCTAGCCTATAAGCTCCTCTGGCTACATGCTAGAGCCGCGGAATCGTTGGGCCAGTCAATCACTATTAGTGACACAGTCTTATGAACGTTATAGAGGCCTCAAATATTCTAACGTGCTGAAAACCTAAAAGTCTTGGATTAAATTGAAGACGGCTTCATAAAATAAAACCTCATAAACTTACCTCTTTATAATATTAGTATAGATTAATTCATGAATTAAATATACTCTATATTTTCCAGGAACATATATGGGCGCCAGCGTCAACTGGATGGACAGTACGGGCAAGGAGGTGGAGCTGTGGCAGAACATGATGAAGCAACCCAACCTGTGGGTGGAGAAGTCTCTCCCTCTACGGCCGCAGCTGAACAACTGATGTCCTTTATAGCCCCCCACGCAAAAAGGTGGATTTTATGAGTCTGACCGTTTAGTCGTCCTTAACACTGACCGCTAAGCTTGTGTGTAATAGTACTCAAACCGCTAAGCGTGTCTGTAATAGTACTCAAACCGCCAAGCGTGTCTGTAATAGTACTCAAACCGCTTAGCGTGTCTGTAATAGTACTCAAACCGCTAAGCGTGTCTGTAATAGTACTCAAACCGCTAAGCGTGTCTGTAATAGTACTCAAACCGCTAAGCGTGTCTGTAATAGTACTCAAACCGCTTAGCGTGTCTGTAATAGTACTCAAACCGCTAAGCGTGTCTGTAATAGTACTCAAACCGCTAAGCGTGTCTGTAATAGTATTCAAACCGCTAAGCGTGTCTGTAATAGTACTCAAACCGCTAAGCGTGTCTGTAATAGTACTCAAACCGCTAAGCGTGTCTGTAATAGTACTCAAACGAATGAACCGATTTGGATGTAGATTTTTATTTTGAAGCAGGTTTTGTAGTGTCGGTTCGTAGATGTACTCATCAAAACCGGTTCAGCCGTTTCAAGGTCACTTTTGTTAGAGGGATATTTTTTTACATTTAACCTTCATTTTACGTACTTTGTCGATTGTATTTGCCGTCCGATCTTGCTTGTTAACAAAATATCGTAAGAATCGGTGTGTTGAAAATCTCATTTTATGTAAAATATAGATATTTGAATACTCGTACGAATGTATATTGTATGGGTTACTTCTGTGTTACAAAATAAAACGTGTGCCAAGCCTTATACGTCTTAATCTACAGGTTATAGTTATTTGTAATGATGTTTAGATCTATATTATACTGATATTGATTATAATCTACATTCCATTAACATATTTTATGACAATATTATATCTTTTTCTACTGCCTAATAATTAGATAGCTAAGTTACGCATTTAATGTACAAAATTAAGTTCGTTTAAGTTTTTTAAGTGTATGCGCCCGCATACTGTGATTGTACTGTAAGTTATATATTTGTGGAGTTTTTGAATATTGTAAATGGCATATTTAATTTGTTTAAATAAGATATGACATGAGAAACAGATACGTCCATAAATATAAGTGGTATATCGCTACTTAATTATAATAAGTGCCTTTTAATGTGAAGGAAATGTTTTTTTATGATGTAAAAATACTGAAGGATTGAATAAACACTTTTGAAAATTTAGAATTATTATTTAACCTGTGTAGTGTGGTGTAGAGAGAAGCCGTGCCGAAGCCGATAGAAGGATTCAATTAAAATGGGCAGCATTCAGGAACCTTCGCCAAATTCTCGCGTCGTTGTCTCGAAGGTCTTCTGTGGTTTTACCTTAAGTACCGTATTTTTAAGCAAATAATTTAAATTTAATCAATGCGTTCTCCCCGTGATGACCTACGAGGCCAAAACGCGGCCTCTTAATTTTCGACTGGTCCGCAAGTTTGCCGTAGCTCAACGTGCTATGGAGCGTGCTCTTTGGCAGATAGGATTCGAAACGAAGTCCTCTGCCAGAAAACTAACTAAGTTACCTATATCACGCGAATAATAACCTCATTAAAGTAGCAGTAGGCTGGTTACATACTCCGAAGAACGGATGGTCGATGGGCCAATAAGGTTCAAGAATGGTGGCCGCGTTTAGATAGACGAAGTGTTGGTCAGCCATCAACCAAGTGGGAAGACGATCTCCGTGCATAGGCCGACCGCGTTGGATGTGAATAGCAAGGGATTAGTCGTCTTGGTGTTGAGCGAGGCCTATTTTCAGCAGTGAACGGATAGTGGTTGATGATGATTATGAAATAAAATGTGACAAATTTTAAAACAACTCACATGAAAACAAACGAAAATGACGTCACTTGTTCCTAAGCAAACCATAGAGTAAAGGAGTAATAAATTGCAGATTCCTTACTCATAAATTATTAGAAAACCAAAAATAGTTATTTGTTTATTCGTTTTAGATGTGTAGTGGTAGCAACTTTTTTGGATCGTTTTTCGTACCAGGTGTAAAAGCGTCCATAGATATTGTTATTATTACCTAATAGATATTATTGTGATTGACTGGCGGAAACTGTGGATAACAGTTGAGGAGCGGTTTTCTTTAGAAGATTGTTTTGGCAGTTTTCTATAGTCTTTGTTTTAAAAACTATCCATTAATAGTTTATTGATAGCCAATATTGTGGTGGACTTAATTAATTTTGTCTAAATTACAGACTGATAATAGTTTCTTTTTCTTCTTTAATCAAAGTTTAAGGCTTGTATTCTAAAACGTGACTTGAGCACTCATCAGCGCTTGATACTAGTTTTGGGTACCGCCAAGACTAGTATCAAGCGCCGATCAGCGCTCAAGTCACGTTTTAGAATACGAGCCAACGACAGACTTGATACTCGACATTGGCAATTCACTTAGTGCAGTCCATTAAAAAAAGTGTCAATTATCAAAGACTAAAGAGTATTGATTATTAATGTCAAACCGCGAGAATTATTTAAACCGTTTTGAAGACAAAATTACGTTTTATTAAACTATTTTTAAGAATATAATTAAAAACCTACATCAATATGAGGGACATCTACTTAAAATTTACTTTATGTCTATTAATTGTGATTACTTCTGTTAAGAATGGTATGTAAATTGACGCTCAAGACCAGCGAACAACGCCCTGATATTATTGTTTATAACATTTTTTTTTTGTTTAATTTGAATCATTTATTTTATTATTTTAGTACATTCTATTTATTGTTATCAATGCTCTGGAACAAATTCAAGCGATCCATTTGAGTGCAATGAGTTTTTAGATTCGGACGCAAATATAATGCCAACCGATTGTGAAGCTATTCACGACGCCCAATTTTGTATAAAACATGTAGGAAGATATGAAGGTATATTGTGTGCAGTAAATTTGGGCGAATGGATATCTAACATTGGCAATTAAACTATCCTAGTTGGTCCTTGTAACAACACACTAACAATAATTCTTTTTTAATTAATAATCATTTTATATTAATACTAATATTATGTTTACTATAATTAGGTTATGCTATTGAATGCTATCAATGCAATTCTTCATCTGACATGGAATGTGGTGATGGGCTTATGAATCTAGACAAAGGTATACTAAAACCTGAACCTTGCGACCAGGTGTATGATGCTCGACATTGCATTAAACAAATAGGTTGTTAACTAATACAGATATACTTGTGTGTTCTTTATTTTACTTAACACACTGGCATGTCCAAAAAGAGTCCTAGAGATAATATTAATCATAGGCAAATCTGTTTGTTGATTAGATCAATTTATAACTCAAGAACTCTTTTTATCAAAAATGTTTTGCTTTGACACCTAAATTTTCACAATTGCACCAGCTTAAGGATTTGCAGCACTTGGGTATATGCAATTTTTACTTATGATTAATTTATGGTGAGTAATTGTTTTGGTTTGGTTTTCAAGATATATTACATTATATTACATTTGCGTGTAAACATATTTTCTATTTTTTAGGTGGCATAAGTACAAAAAGATATTGTTCCTCGTTGGATTTGGGAAACTATTGTAATTATGTGCAACAGCCGGGTGATAAATTAGAATACAGAACATGCATTTACACATGTTCAACGGACGGATGTAACTTTGCATCTAGTCTAAGAATATCTTCATTATTTATGACATTTATAACATTTTTGAAGTGTTTATTTTGACACAATTTGAGTTAAGGATTTATTAACATTCCACAAAACTAAAAGTTCTTTTTCTTTATATACATTGGTAAAAATAATTTTATAATTTAATTAAAAAAAAAATATTAATTTAAGACTGATTATGTTTCCGTCCATGAAATAGAATCTCACAATAAATTATACAATTTTAACTATAATTACTTTGTTTTATTTTTACCTTTGTTATGATGTTATGAATATACTTTGCAAAAAATAAGGTCTTATTAAAGAATCCACAATTTAATTCCACATTTTGTATAATTAATAATCTCATAAGTAAATATTTTATTGCATATTGTAAATTACCAATAATACTAGAGTAAGATTAATTATTCTATGTGTGAAAAACTGGCAGTTCCTAGTCAGTCTGCAAACTGAGGGTAAGTTGTCTGTATCTAACTCTTAAACCAGCCTAGGTCACTTATAAATGCAGTTTTACTATCTTAAGACACAGGTAGTCGATCTCACTGGAAAGGAATTCTAATTATTTTTTAAGCATTTAGAAACAAGTAGATTTTTTTTTTTTTTTTTTTTTTTTTTTTCGGTTGGATCTATGCTAATGGTCCTAGTGACCGTTATGCGTCATCGGAAATGGGGTGATCCGGTTGGATCATCCTATGACGTTAAACAAGTAGATGTGAGTGACAATGGTCTAGTGGGTACGGGCTTGACTAATTGAGCAAGAGGGTCTGGGTTTGATCCTGACAAGTGAGGCCTTGAAGTAACTAACTCTGCTGGCTCAACAACCTAAAGTGGATCTTGGCCTCCAATACGAGATGGTGCCACTGTGCCCTGTCTTTAGCAATCTCCCAGTTTACAACCTTGAAATGGTTTTTCTTAATTTCAAAGTTCATTCTAAGCACAAGACCATCACTTGTTCATCGGTGAAGGAAAACATCGTGAGGAAACCTGCATGACTGATGAGATTTAAAGTCTTTGAATGTATGTGAAGTTTACCAACCCGCATTGGGCCAGCGCATCTTCATCTCATCATCAGCGTGAACTATGGCCTATTACCCTCCTCGCCTGATTTCGAGGAGACCCGTGTCCAGCAGTGGGACATAGTAAGGGTTGATACTAGATGTGAAGCATGGATTTTCTTGTGGAAGAGATAAGCAAGATGAAGCACAACTTATAAAGCATTATTTTGCAGTGTTTAGATAAGCACATTCGAAAGAAGTGAAAACAACAGAGACAGGAGAAATGACATAAAATGTATGTTCTAGAACTAGGGTAGTCAAGGAAAAATACAGTAGACGATCACAATACCCACGATTGACGTTGGCAGTAGTTGCGAGCCCCGTATATTTAATTCGATTTAACGTCGAAAATCCAATAGTGCTCCATAAAAAAGACAAATGGATAGGCCATGTATTTTACATACGAAGCCTTTTAGTTCGTGCTAATATAAAATATGTGACCATGTTATATATACATGGCCTGTCCATTCTCATTTAAATGCTTTTTTAACGTATAATTAAAACACGCTCGTGCGTATCAGGCTTTACTCTCTAGCTGTAACATTCACTAAATTTAAGACTTAGAGCTTAAATACATAGAGAATTTTCATATAATTATTAATTTAACGTTTTGCATAATTATAATGAAATTCATAAAGAAATTAAACAATATAAGAAATGTTCAAACATTTATTGAAAATTTGTGCTACACAAGCATTATATAAAAATACATAATAAATATCAACATACTTAGCAAGTAACTAAATCACTACAACTAATATGCAATAATACTTCATTCTTCTCACTTATGCAATGCCTTTATTTTGGAATGTAACATTCAGAATGCATCTTAGTCTTTTTAATATTATTTAGGCCGGTTGAAAAATCCTATACATATCAAAGGCCAATGTTAAATTGGTAGCTTACCAAATACCAATTTCTTAGTTTTTTTTACAAAATAGTTTGAAATATTTTTCATTAGTCTTAACAAAATTTTTTTTTTCTTGCAATTCAATTATATTTATTATTAATAACTTTATAATCATTGTTGATGTGGTTACAATAAATTAATTCTACACATTATTTGGAAACAATATATGGCTTTGCACAAAGTCTCATAAGCAAGCTACAATAAATCAACCTACAGCTTTAGCTTATACAAACACTACTTTCATATTACATATTTTTAAGGCGAGAAACCGCATCTAGCGTCTACTGTCATTATGCTAAATAGGAAAAATAATTAGTACAAAATTCAGGTAACATTTTTGTACAAAACGAGTTTAGAATGTACTACTTACTCAAATAAGAGGCGTGGCAGTACTTATTATGGTCGTCAATAATATAAATCTAACAACATAACCTATACTAAAAAAAGACATGTCAAATTTGAATTAATTAGTGATATTCATTTATTTCAGAAGATAGATATTTTTTCTGCTATGGCAGAAGCCTTAGCAGAAAAAATCTACAAATAATACCAGTAGCATAAGCCATAATATTATCAGTAGATTTTAAAAATATTGTGGAAGTAACAATATGCCGTTTTTTAAAATTAATTTTATATAAAAATAAAGCATAGTTATTACAAGTCGTCATCAAAGATAAAAGGTAGGTATAAATTTAAAAAATTGTTCTTAAAGGTAATAACGAAATACATCTCAAATAAAGAAAGAAAAATCTCTTACATTAGTGAGTCACTTAAATTTTAACTGTTTATTGGCTAATAAAACTAAGTAAAAATTGTCACACACAAAAAAATATGAATATAAAAAAAAAACAACAACAAAACAATAAAAAATTAAGTGTGCCTATAAAAAGTGTTACACAACCTCTTTCAATTGCACATAGAGAACTCAAATTCAGAATTTTTCTTAGTGTAAATAAACTTAAAATTATTACAAATTACATCAAACAGATATTCAATCATTTGCATATTCCAAAGATGGTTTGTGACTTGGTTTTAATCTCTATAGAAAATTATAAACGACAACCAATAGAAAATAAATAAAAATGTCTTGTCATGGTTTGAAAATAACCTAATTTTTAGGAAATGCTAATTTATATAAGCCATAGATTAAAAAATATTTGAAATGATTTGTTGATCCCATTTTTGATAAAAATCAAATTTGTTACATAGTAACACTAACTAATGTATGGCTTTACGCCTGAAGCATAATATGTCAAAATTATTACAACCACAAACACAACAAGTGCTAAATTCTGATCACAGATAAAGCACACTCTTTTAATTTTTAAGCCCAGCTTATTTTACAATTAAAGTTAGCCTATTCGATTTTTGCAGTATTAGATGCACAATTTCATATAAAATTATTTCTCTAACAGTTGCCTCTGTATGCATAGTGCTTGCCACTTACAAAAATAATTGTATTTTATTTTAATATTAATATTTCAGTAATACTTTTTCTGATATAACCCTATACATTTTGAAATTAATCAGTGTAAAGCTTGGCACATAATGAAATTGCCAGGTACATTAAAATATATTTAGTGTTATACAACTACGAAAATATTTGCATAGTCCGTCTATTAAAAAAATATTACTTATGCGACATAATTTTTCAAAATATCTCATGAGTACAATTTGGAATTCATCTTGTATTAGACGGACTAATTCTGCGTAAATATTATAATAAGCTTAATTCTATTGTTTTAATTTTAGCAATATAAATAGCAAATTTTCGGACATTGAATGTACTTATTGGTTGGAATCCTTAATAACACAAAATGCGTGGGCCTGATAATATTTCGCTGGAATGTAGACTCCATATAGCTTTACAAGGTTACCAGTGATTTTTTATACAGTAATTTATGAGAATTCTTAAAATAGTATAAGGTACAAATTGTACAAGACAAGCATCACAAATTGTTAAAATTTTATTCCAATGGATTTTGCCCAAATATGTGCTTGGAAATATATCATAACTTACATAAAGCCTGCAATGCTCTTTGTTCACATAAACAGTGGTTATGTTCATTGACCTAGTCATGGGCCAAAGCCCATATGTGGCCAAGCTGGGTCTAGTGAGTCTGAACACCCAAGAGTGGGCCTAGTGTGCCTGCAGCTGGGCTTGCAGCGAGGCCACCACCTGCTCCAGCTCTCTCACCCGCTGCTGACTATTCTGCAGCTGACGCTTGACAATCCTTAACTCCTCACCCTGACGATTGAAAGCCAGACGCAACTGAAAAACATTTGATATATATAAGTTTAAATCTTCATCATAATAAAATAAATACTGCGGAGTCTTAAGGGTGTTTGTGCATACTAATAAATTGAATCTGAAGATGTTGTTTGGACGCAGGTACTAGGTACCTGTGTACTAGGCTGTACTCTATATTCTAGTATGTTTAGTTATTGTAAGCAAAGAAGGATAACTACATGAATGAAATTTTAGTATGTAATTTTTCATCAGAATATATTGTAACGAATTGGGATAAGAAAACACGATGATTAAAATTATCCCTGATAGATTACAATTCCAAAGAGTTAAAATAAGTAAATTATCAACCCATGTGTCCCACTGCAGACAAGGAGAGTATTTGCCCATAGTTCACGGAAGCGCTGGCCCAGTGCGGGTTGGTGAACCCCACACACCTTTAAAGACTTTCAATCTCATCAGGCATGCAGGTTTCCTCACGATGTATTCTTTCACCGAAGGCTCCACTGGGGTCAGGATCGAACCGGGACCCTCTCGCTCATGAGGTCGAGGCCATACCCACTGGACCATCATCGCTCCATCATGCTTAAATCCAGCAGTTGGCCTAGTCCAGTGATTCCCAACTCGGAGTCCACTACCATAAGTGGGGGTCCATGAAAATTAAGAAAATTAATTTGGTTTTGATAGTGAAGAACCAATGAGTTGAATGGCTCGTTGGTTCCTCACTATCAAAGAACCAAGAAGACCCATTGCCGCTTGTTTGTTTGTTACACACCTCGTTCTCTGTGCTGAACACGTCTCCCTGGTTGATCTGCTTGTAGAGCGGCACAGGCGCGGCGTCGTCGGTCGCCTTGCCGAACATGCGCTGCAGCTGGTGGAACTTCGTGCTCTGGTTCGCTGACGTCTTCTGCGACTTCTCCGTCACCTGAGCAATATATATTAATGTAAATTTGAAATTACTAATAACTAATTGAATTACTAATAACTAATGTAATAACTCAATTATTACATAGTTATTAGTAAACAACTTGACGGAAAAATACGTATTCGACAGTTATATTCGGTTCGAAATTTGCGTATGTGTTACAAAGATTTTATCCGGGTTTATAGGGATGTTAACACGACGTTTCAGTAATCTTAACGACATTGCAGCAACGTCGTAATGTTATAAGATAATTCATAGTATCTTATGATTGATTAAAAATTAATTTAGTATTTGATTAGTAGCTCATATGGTGATTATTTAGTAGGATTTTTATGAAACTAATATATGTGTGTGTGTGTGTGTGGGCGGTACCTGTGCGTCGTCGCGGGGCGCGGCGAGCGGGCGGTAGTCGGGCGTTGTCTCGCGCGTCAGGAACAGGAACTTCTTGCGCGTGTTGGCGTCGCCCGCCGGCAGCGCCGCCTCCGCCTTGCGCGCGCGGTGCGTCGAGATCGTCACGCCTGTGATGTCGAATATATATATAGATCAGAGGCAAGAATTATTGTTACTCGCATGTAACGATAATCAATATGTATGCCTTTTGAGCTGTGATGCCTAACACAATGTGGGCAATGGTGTGTCCTGCGATTAAATATACGATGGAATGGCAACCTTGCATGCGTCTTTTTCTGAAGATTTCATCTAATAAAAATATATAATCCATTGATATAGGCTTCCGCCAGGACTAGGGTTGCCAGATCAGAATTTCAAAATATCGGGAAAAAATTCAAATAGTCGGGATTTGGGGATGGTTGTCGAGAGAAAAAAGATATTAGTAAAAAAATGTATTTTGGTAGGGAATTTTAAAAATATCTGTTTATCTGGAGATGAATAAAAAAGTCGGGAGAATTCAGACGATTCCCAACTTTCTGCCAACCTTAGCCAGGACGGTTCCTGTTTTATATTAGATTTACTAATCTAGAAAATCCTCAAGTGTCATCGTACTGTAAACTTTACCGTATGATGACAGTACAGTTTACAAGTATCATGTATATGCGCATTTTTGTGTGCGTGTGTGCGTACCGGTTTTCATGCTGATGAGTAGCGGCGGCGCGTTGAGTCCGCCCAGCCAGTCGCGCGCGCTCAGCGCCGGCGTGGGCGCCGCCGTGTCGGGGTACAAGTCCTCCTGCGGAGTACGGGACAGTGGTCAACGTCACCCATATACATAACGAGTTCACCCATGACTACTCCGGAGTCCCATTCAATCCCGGCGCTGGTTACAGCGACACGGGCAGTGTCTTGTCCTGTTCTTGTTAAACAAAGCTGTTTTACTGGTGGTACTCGTGCAGTCGGGCAGGGCGCAGCGCATTCTTGCCACAGGCGGCTTTACCAGGGTCCCATCTAGTTGCATGTTTCTATATGAACGGCTGTACTCCAGCCAAACTCGTAGAATGTTTGTAGGCAAACCGCAACCTCTAGACTTTTATTTAGGGTTGTCACTTCAGATTTTTACATAAATTAACATTTTTTTTAAACTCTACCGTAAAATGCACTCGAACTATTCATAATACGAATTGTAATCTATGTTAAACATTGAAATTGGTCAATAGCCGATTAAGATCGAGTTTGATTGGAGTATCGATGCCAATTGCCATCATTCATCATCAACTGTACCTGGAAGCAGTCGGACTTCCTGGGCACGATCATGGAGATGGGCTCGCACAGGCCGCGCGCCGTGTGCAGCTTGTAGAAGCGGAACACCTCGCACGCGCTGGTGTTGATACCGCGCTTGGGCATGAAGCCCAGGCCCCGCTGAAAACAGAGTAACGTTAAGATATGAAGTAAAAGGTGGAGAAACACAGGCTTCTCTTAAAAAAAATAAACAGTTGATCCATTCAGACATTGATATTCATCATACAAATTATCAGCACTTAGCGGTATTCGAAAGAGCAACTGCTACATAAAATGTTAATCAGCCTAACCACTAGACTCAGCCGGCCCTTGTGATATAATCATCGACCACATAACCCACTCCTAATAACAGGGGAACGGGTTCTGGCGACACATCTGACTTATAGTTCCGATGTAAGCCGTAAGCAATGTACTCAAACTATCGTGTCGTCTCATTCTTACCCGTTGCGATATATATCTATTTTTTTTAACGTTCCGTGATTGGTAATGTATGACCTTGAATTAGCTAATCACAGCATTGCAACCCCTCTCGTCTCACCTCAGCTAGTTGCCAGAATGCATTTTATACGAAAAATCAAACATTAGGAGTCTATAAGTTGTGTGGTCGATGGATATAATCTAAAAAAAAACACATGGATTTGGTATGTTTAAGTTGGGTGGGGTTGGGTGTGTTGGGTGTGTTATTTCATTTCTAATGCATGGAGCATTTCATTAGAACGCTTTTGGCGGACACTTCGGAAAAGTGAGTGAAATGCATAGAACAATATGCAATGGATATTGTTCCATGTTATTTTAAGCTGTGACGACTTGTAAGATGTGCCTACAAAACTTGTGCTTGTATATTTTATGTATTTATTTACTATATGAAATAGTATATGACATGTACCGAAGAAAAAAAGATACTGCCCTGCACTTGTTGTTTATAATAATGTTAATATCTAAGGCTACTCACTTGTGGATTTCCAGACAGGAATTGGTTGAGGAAGTGCACGTACGGCGGCTCGTCGACCACCTCGTAGTAGCGGATGTTACCGTCGCCCTTGCCCGCCAGGTACACCTGCGAACACACGTCACTCATCATTATACGGTATAGTAATTTATAAATCAAAATTAGTTAACAGCCTTCATGTCTATGGTATCCGTCAGGAAGTAGCTTTTTTTTCAGCAGCAGCAGCAAGTAGGTATTTAGCTTTCGAGGAGTAGGATTTAGTGGTTCACCTTAAAAAAAATATTTGAAGGGCGAATTCCCGAGGAGCTGTCGCTGGTCTCCACCAGCGGCGACGGTGACACTCACCATGTTGGTGTCCCAGTCGTAGTAGGGGAACACCACGCCCGAGGAGTTGTCGCTGGTCTCCACCAGCGGCGACGGTGACACTCACCATGTTGGTGTCCCAGTCGTAGTAGGGGAACACGACGCCCGAGGAGTTGTCGCTGGTCTCCACCAGCGGCGACGGTGACACTCACCATGTTGGTGTCCCAGTCGTAGTAGGGGAACACGACGCCCGAGGAGTTGTCGCTGGTCTCCCCCAGCGGCGACGGTGACACTCACCATGTTGGTGTCCCAGTCGTAGTAGGGGAACACGACGCCCGAGGAGCTGTCGATGGTCTCCACCAGCGGCGACGGTGACACTCACCATGTTGGTGTCCCAGTCGTAGTAGGGGAACACGACGCCCGAGGAGCTGTCGATGGTCTCGCGCACGAGCGGCGCGCGCAGTTGGTGCGGGTCCCACAGGCCGTACTGGCGGTCGCTGTGGCGCGAGAAGCCCGTGGTGAGGACACGCCCACCGCCCACAAAAGTACACTTGGACGCCTTCGTGCCGGTGTGGCACTCGCCTTCCTGCAATGATGTTTGTCGTTTAAACCTTTAACATTGGGAAGTCATATTATGTGCAGTGCGATTCAATAGAATAATAAATAGTCTGAGATGTTGGATTGTTAGTTTTAACCTGTCCCTTTATTCTGGAACTCGACAATACGATTTACAGGTAAATATAGGCTGGATGATGAAGCTACAATATCGCCCCGCCATGGTTCAAGCCTTGGGCGAAGCTAATTGAGCCAAGGGGGCTCTTTGTACCCCTTTTATAAGAAGAGGGGGTAAAAGAGCAAGGGGCGAGGATGGGAACCTCGCCTCATTGTACTGTCCTGACGGTGGGAGGGGTTGTTCTGTGGTGCGGGGCAACCCGTCTGTGGAGGCGGCGTTGGCCCCCTGAGGGGACTGACTAGCCGTCGAGGTGCCCTGTGATAGTAGATCCGGGGCGCCTCACCAAAGGCGGCATTGGTGGCACTCGCCGGGTTTTAGTGGGTAGAGCTGCGTCCACTTACCAGATTTCGGGCGCAGCGAGTCTCACATACCCGCCTGGGGAGACCCACTCCCCTGCGGGATGCTTCAGTGCATTTCCCGGCGTTAAAAAAAAAAAGAAAATGGAGCTACAATATCTAAGATTAATATTTTAACTTAGATCATAGCGGTGAGAGGGGTGTGTCCGGTACTCACAGAGAGCACGATCCCCCGCCGCGGTTCGATGACCCGCAGGCGCTTGTCCTTGCAGGTGGTGGCCAGCAGCGAGCCGTCCCTGTTGAAGGACATGCAGTAGATCACGTCGGGGTGGCAGTCGATCACGCGCGCCGCCTCGCCCTTGCCCACGTCCCACACGAATATCTGTAACCGATATACACCATGTATTATCGTACAAAAAAAAAACAAAACAATAGTGCAAAAAAAAACATTAGTCCATAAACTTGGTCTGACAGCGCCTTAGGACAACAAGTATGTCTAAAGCTTTATTATATTATGACTATTGACAATATGTGTTATATCGTTTATTTTATAACAACGTTTACAAACCGATCGAGGTCTGAATTCGGTCCTCGCAAACAGAAAAGACAGTGGCGTATGAGGAATAATCACCTACAGCACAAAATGAAATACTCAAGTGTGCATAATTTTCCCCAATTCATTAGATAAGTAGCATTATCTTCACTGAAAATTTTGAAGTATGAATATAGTATATATGCAATATAGAAAAAAAAAGCAATCCTTGGAAATGAAAATCTATCGGAGATATTTTTATCAATTGTGTTGTCCTATCCCAGTTCGTTAGAACATAATATGATGAAAAATAACGTACTAAAATTTCATTTATGTCGTTAGGTTAATTTGCTTACAATCACTGCCAAAAAATCGAAAGGTTCGTCAAGACAATTCTTATTTTATTAATATAAAAATAAAGGTTGATTAAAATATATGGCAGCGTCATGCCGTCATGTCATAAGGCACGCCAATAGCTGGCGTTCATCGATCATCATCATCAGCACCCACCAGGTAGTCGAAGCCGGCGCTGAGCAGGACGTTCTCGGCGGTGGGGTGCCACTCGAGGTAGGCGACGCGCCGCTTGTGGCCCGCCAGCTCCACCAGCCACTCCGTCAGGTGCATCGACAGCCCGCCGTCCGGGATGTGCCATAGCTTCACCTGCAACATGACAATGATATTATCACACTTAAAATCCTTCAACCGTGAGGCACTTGAAACCCGATTCAAATTGACGCCAACTGTATAGTGATAATATGCAACAGCCTGTATACAGTGATCCCATTAAATATACTGTATACACGTTACGCACGCAATATTTAATAGCCTAGGGACGGGCTCGGACTCCATGTTATTCAAATTTAAATAGAGAGTTTAAAAGATATCTTTTCCCCTTCCTTCCCCTTCCCTTTATAGCCAAGAGACTTTGGGCCTCATTCCACAAAGCCTATACATATAATAGATCCACCCTGGCAACACTCTGACGATAAAATGAAATCTTCTCGCTTCTCACTTCGTTTTTACACAACCTTAGGCTAAAGCTTGTTTTTGACGTGACAACGTCTTATAAATTGGTTTGCCGGGTGACACTTCAAGAAACTGCGTTACGCTCCGCTCACGTTATGCGCTCACAATGAGAGCGAGTGAGAGGCACGCGTCCCTTCCACTCGGGCATGGTTAGCCCGCCTAAGAGCGAGAGAGACAGACATAAAAAAAAAAAGACGTGTGGCACTCGGGGACTGCCGCGGTAATGCTATTGCATAGCATTTTGTATCAACTTATGCAATTATAATTATTTATTTATTTTAATTATTAATGCAGTATTTCTTTTTCTTTGATATTAATTCAAGTTACACTTTTTGAGCGTGGTGACCGATAAGAAAACATTTTTTTTTCCTTTATTAAATAAATAAAAAAATATAAATATTTTAAACAATATTAACTAATATTGTTTAAAATATTTTTATTATTTTACAATACATGTGTTATATTTTATTGTTATTCGTGCGAGCTTCGTAGTGTCGTACAATACGTCTAGTTGCAAGCACACAAACACCGTGTCGAAGACTGCCGAAAAGAAACGACGTTAGACGATGCATGGCCTTCAAGCCACACCTCCGTGCCCGTCGGAGTGGGGAGCGTTAGGTTTTATTTTCGTTACGGAATTTCTGTACTCGGTCCCCGCGCTCAAGGCCCGCGATAGAAGCTATGCAATAGCTTAAAAATTTTGTTAATATGAAATTCAGTGCGAGATTCTTTGTACAAATTAATGTTTTAAATATAATTCTTTGTATAAATAAATGTTTTAAATTGTTACTATTATTTCATCCTTCTTCCTACTATACGAATGAATATTCACATTAAAATTATTTTACCACTCAAAGTCGTTGTCACGTAAAACTTTCGCCCGTATACCGACTTTACAGGCAACCAATTTTTTTTAAACTCGTATTTTGTTACTCGTCTAATAGGCGGCATCTTACTTTCCAGTCAAGACCAAAGGGTAGAGAAGTCCTTAAGTCAGGTAAAATAAGTAAATATTTGAGATCATAGTTCAATCATCTCTATCAAAAAAATAAAACTGGTCATAGATTTGCAATGCAAATTTTATTCCACAAATGTGCAAAATTCTCAACAATGACTTCACATCTTTCGAAAACTGATAGTTGTGACAAAAACTGACATGATGTAAGCATCTAGAATATTCATATATTCTAAAATAGATATGTAACATGTTTGTTGTATAAAGTTATCGGTATTTAAATGTTCGATAGCACTTCATAACTTCAATCACTTTGCCGGTATAAGTGTATGAGCGTACGCTATCTGCGGCTTAGCGTACAAGCCGTAGTTTTGCACGCAACCTTTCAACGGTTTATGCGTCAGCCTGATAATTTGTGAGGTCAACTTATTTTAATGTGGATAATAATATATCATAGCTTGAAATTTAACCTATTTTGTATGTTTTTTGTCTTAAGAAATATGTGTCCAAAACGTGTGATAACCCATCCTAATAATAAATATATAGTTTAGATTGGTTCCTCTTGATAGAACTTCAGCGACTAGACAACGCGTTATCTACCCAGAGACACACGTCTTAGTATCAGCAACTGCCCTCCTCCTGCCCTCTCTAAGGCGCAGCTGACGAAAGGAACAAAGTAGGATAGTTATCCCATGAAGAAAAGCGGTCCAAAGTGCCGTAACCCGCCTAGCAACTGATCTTATAATTGGACACTTTTACAATAACGAGACATCACAATATTTTGATCATGACTGGAACAAAAACTACGTGGAACGGAACACAGGCGTGTAATGCGAGTCAATTTGAGCTGTAATTGGCGGCAAATAAAAATGGAGGATGGAATTACCGTGCAGTCATCGGAACACGACGCGATGATGTTATCGTTGAACGGGTTCCACTTGATGTCCAGCACGGGGCCTTTGTGGCCCGTCACTCTGCTCGCGTTGAAATCCAGCCGGCCAGTCTGAAAAGACGAACGAAATTTTTTTTAGTTACATAGCCAGACGAAAAACTTTCTCATGGTAAATGCTGGCTCAACCACGCACATAAACAATTTCAGGCAGCTCTTTCAAAACGGAAGTTGGCAAGTTTCGATGCCAGTAATAACACAGCCCGTCCCGCGCTTCTATTCTAGACACAGCAAAGCTGTTGCACGGGGAGCCGGGAGATAAGCAGATGGTGAATTAATGAATGAATATACTTTATTGTGCACACATTACTACAACATAAATGAATGACATAATAACAAAACAAAAATAAGCATGCGAGGAGGAGTGGCACAATCACGCTCCTCCCATCAGTAGATAGGTTCATAGGCCTTTATAATCTGACTAGTGACTTCAATTATAGACTCCATGATAAACATGAGTAAGGTACTATGTTTTACAATTTAGACAGGCACTTATTTAATGTCGCTCATGTCGCTACCACACTGCTGGCATAAACCGTTTAATAACGTCTGTAAACATATTAAAACAGCAGTGTAGTAGCACTATTTATCTCCTGCAAATAAGAATCGACAGTTACAGTATAAATATTTCCAACGCATAATAAGGATAGCAATAAGGCTAGCGTGTAAGTCATGCTAAAAGTTTGCATATCCTGTTCTTCTATCTGAGGCACTAAATAAAGATTTGGATTAAGAGGTCCTACTACGCAATGTAAAGGTAAGTATGGTTGTAAGTGTTATTTATTTTTTAGTTTTTATTTATTGTAATGTGTTCCCTTCAAATAGTAGCTCTCATTTTAATGACCATCGCAATTATTCATAAAAAGAACGCCATAAAACCAACAGCAATCAACTTAATTAAAACAAATTGGAAGAGCTGTTGTAATCACTTTAATATTCACGTCCATCCATAGTAATTTATAATAGGCGAAGTCTCACGCCACTTTATATGCAACGTCACAATATTGAAATTATCAGCCGTTCGAATCTCGGACAGTGCGCCAGATAATAATCGTTTTGAGTGTTTTGGAGTGGGTGTGAGATAGATTAGACATTATGTACCGGAATATTAGCGATTTTTATCACTTTTACACCTCATTTTTACCTACATTCCTCTTATTTTGCTTGTCATTTTTAATACTGCCGCTATGTTACAATGAAACAACTTTTATGGATTGTCTTGCAGGAATTCCACCCGGTACCATGGTTGCTGTAAAGTATCCGAAACGTCAGGTATGTGAAAATCATAAAAGCCTTTTATTGGTCTCAACTCAGTGTTTACTAGATGTAATTCGAGCACTGGTCTTCCGTTGAGGCCATCCACTACTCGTCCTTGAAACTTATTTAATCCAGCATCACTCAGAGCACACAATCAGGTACACTAAGACAGCATATTACTTTACTTAAGACTCTTTTAAGTTAACTAACATAACGCCAATTGACTCCCTGCATAACAGATGACCTACGGGCCGAAACGTGGCCTTTTAACTCACGACTGGTCCGCAAGTTTGCGGTAGCTCAACGTGCTATGGTGCGTGCTATGCTGGGCGTTTCTTTGGCAGATAGAATTCGAAACAAAGACCTTCGCCAGAGAACTAAAGTTACCGATATTACAAAAAACCAAACAATTTTTGTTAATGCAACACCAGTAGGGCTATTCTGTAAGGTCGTTTTGAAAGCGGAATCCGCAGTGATATGACGAATTTGTATTCTTTAAAACTCGACTATCTGTCTATATCAAAAAAGTTCACTTTCGAAGTGAGCGTAAAGTGAGTTCTATCACTCAGGTGAAGCGATATCTAAATGGTTTTTACAGAATAGCCCTACTGGGTTGCGCTCAAAAATATGGTTAAATTGATGTCAATAATAATATCCTCCGCTAGCAATTCTGGACATAACCACAGGACTGGGTTATCGAGGTGTGACTTCAAATAATATGATGGGAATTTTAGGGAATATGTCATCAAAGTATCAAGATTTATATAGTCAATTTGGTATTAACCAGAATCGTTTCTAAGCATCAAGAATGCCAAACCTAACCCCCTTGTCCCGTGTACTAGAATAATACAAGATGCGTCTGCAAGTGCGATTACATATCGTATGTAGAGCTTGAATTTATATTTTACGTTGTGTAATTACATCGCAATTGGACACGTAACAATCATACACACGTACACCAAAACGATCGTTATTACTATATATTAAGGGTCATATTTCACATACGATTCGTATAGTACTGTTATCGTGTATCGTGCTAAAACTCTATTTTATATTAGACGCGACCACGCTCGGAAATTCTTTCGTCAACGTGAATAAAGATTCATTTATGATCTCTTTCAATGAATGATAAAGCATTTCACCCTCCACTCATATTCAACTAGAACTTGCCCTCTTGGAGTAATCAACTCAGAGGACCAGTTACTATCCGACTCTTCTTTTTTCGAATTGACCTATGCTGGCCTTAAGGACTTTAAGCTTCATCGGAACAGTAGATGAGCAGATGGCTCATCTAAGAGTTTTCTAACCGACTCAGGCAGTCGGCGTGGTCTCCTCTTGAACGCTATTAGCTTATTTTGAATGCAGGGTGATAAAGTCCATAACTGAGACAACTTAAACATGAAATATGAATGATTCCGAATATTGTGCTGTGTGCAGTGGCGTAACTATACCGTTCGGGGCCCGTGGCAAATTCATCGGATGCTAGGAAAGACAATTTTTTTTTACTAAATGTGTAATAATAAATGTTGGGAATTAGAATTCTCCTCCGACCGGGGGCCCCTTTCAGCTGGGGGGCCGTGGCATTTTGCCGACTTGCCACCCTGTAGTTACGCCACTGGCTGTGTGCATTGCGGCTGGGCTTCTCATTTCTGCTATCTTTTACTTAACTTTTGTTAGTCACTGTAATTCTTTATCCTGTATTGTCTTCCGCATTGAACGCCAAGGAAAACTGGAAATATTTCCTACTCTTCTTCTGATTAATATAGACGTAGGTCCCAATGCAGTTCTAACGTATCCTCTGGGCTCCCGAATTTCAGAGGGTATCAAAGGGTCATTTGGTGGTTACCACTGTCGATCCTGGATATACAGATTTTGCAGCGTTGACAAATCCTTGAAGAATAACTTAGTTTTCTATTATCTAGTCGTCAGATGCAACCCCCAACGTTTTATAAATAGGGGTTTGCGAGTGGGTATACAATCTACGCAGGCGAATCCGCAGTCTTCAGCTACTGAGTAATATGGTCTAACTTTCTCGCCACTAATTTACGGTAGGCAGCACATGTTTACTTTTACAGGCGCTGACGTCTGCGATAGACATTCACATGTGGATTAAATTATTACTTTGAGATAACACGACTCAATGAGAGTTGACAACGCCGTCAGTTAACTTGAACGAATTTACAAAAAAAAAGTTAATCTATATATTGCCTATGCGCGTGATTAGGTAAGTTTAATCATCACTAACTCTTATATGCGTCTTTAGGGCACGAGTCCCCTCCTCGAAATCAGGCGAGGAGGTGTTGGGTCATAGTTCGCCTACGGTCTGCGGGCCAGCGCATCGCGCGGGTTAAACTTCACACACCTTCAAAGACTTTTAATCTCCTCAGGTAGGTTTCGTCACGATAGTTTCACGGTGAGCAAGGAATGTTTATGTGCATGGAGAAAAGAAGAAAACCCATTTTAGGGGAACGCGATCGGTCAGGATTTAACCCGGAATTCTTATTCAGGCCAAGCCCATAGCCTATAGTGACTATCGTTACTCGCAAGTTCCATCCTCATCAGCCTTTATCCATCCACTGCTGAACATAGGCCTTCCTCAATGAAGGTAAGTTTAGGGACCGGTAATTACATTGCCTGTTATTTTTATTAGTTAGTGATAAGCAGAGCAGAAGAGAAATAATGTTCTCAATGGAGGCCATTGCTGTAACTATTCTGATATTTCAATGAACTTGACACGACCAAACCTTACAAAGTTTGTTATCAACAATGGAATGTTCGCTGATAGTGGGCGTCCATTGTTATTAACGATTGTACTAAGTCCACAAATATACAAACAACTACACAAACACCGTGTACACTTGCTTTAATATACAAACAAAATTAGATAAAGCTACATTTAGGATACACTTGCTACGATATGCGAAAGCAAGATTTTTCTACAATGTGAGCGATATTTATTGAACTCCTCTTAATTTTTATCGCGGTATATTAAGGTCACTGGGGACATTGGAAAACATTAGGACTAATTTAGCAAAACAATAAATCAAATCAGTCTATTTTCTTCATTCATATTAAACCACTAACGACAAATTATTGTTATATTGATATGCTGTCGCGTTTCGTGCGGTTAGTGAGTTTTCGATGGCTTAATGCGGAGATAGGGTACCTAAAGGAAGGTAAAGCCACTGCATAATCTTTGCTAGTGTGGATGTCTATGGGTGACGGTGATCACCATGAGGCTCCAACTGATAGTTTGCCTCTTAATGACATAAAAAATTATTTCTCTCAAAGAAAGATTTCTCCCAAAGAAAGATTTCTCCCAAAATTTTATGGGACGTTGGTCTACTTTTGTACACATAATGATATAAACGAAAATAAATATTCAAACAGTTTTAATTTGTTCATATCCATAAATTCTTTTCAATTTCAGCGTAAGCATAATTTAATATTTCCAAGATATGCAAAACTAAATGGCGTATGAATATTTTCTTTGGCGTTTATGGCTATAAATCTATGTCTAAATAAAAAGTCCAAGTCGTCAAAATATCCACAAAAATGCAAGAAACACATTTACGAATTAACAACTCCACAACAAAGCTTGAAATAATAATAATAATAATAACTTTTTTATTTGCAAGACCAAGAATTAATCATAAAACAACTAAATAAATAAACATAAATAGATACAAACAATTACGAAAGTACCATGAGTGACGCAATTTTTCAATAATGACGTATATATGTAATAGCCGCCATCTTTGTGTGGAATAGCTAATATTTGAAAACTTGATTTTTTTTTTAATTTTTGCACGTAACTTATTACGATAAACTAATTTATTTTAGTTCTAATGAAATCTATGTATTTTTATTTATTTATAGTGTACTGTACAAGACTAGACCAGAAATGGACCGTCTCCTTTCCAAGTTGAAAGGCGTTTTTGAACGAGAAATATCATTTCGGTATATGTTTTTTAGTTTATATAAAAAAATCACAAAAAATTCAGATAAATCGTCTCCAATTCGCGGTCATTACTTATAACGCAGTATTGCTTTCATTTTATCAGAGTGACTCAACTCGCGTGATATAACCATTACAAATATTATGCTCTTTAATTATTATTTGTTTCTATTGCATCATGGTCTTAATGAGATTATCTAGCTCACTTGTCTAAACGTTATAACATTAATATTTAATTCTATAATCGGGGTATTGGAATTTCATACTTCTTAGATCTTTTATTCTCTATTGAGATACAGATTGATAAATAACTAGCAACGCCCTACGGTTTTACCCGCGCAATTTCTATCCCCGTGGAAGAATGGTGATTAATTATAGCCTATGTGATATTCTGGTGTGATATTGTAAAGTTATATCAAAATCCATTCAGTAGTTTTTATGTGAAAGTGTAAAAAATATATATGAATAAATTCTTACAAATAATCAAATCGGTAAAATTTGTTAAAGAATTTTTCAAAAAACTTGTTCCAGAGTTTGTCCCTCTCTTCTTCCCTGTTGACCTGCTTTGAAATTTGTAACAGATTAAATTAAGATTCAAAAAGATTCTTTAGTGGTAAGTACCGTTTTGAATAAAAAAATGATTTTGTTTCCTACTTTTTTTAATTTTTTATGATACTTAGTCATTTTTCAGTCAATTTCAGTTGCATTGAAACATATACCTACATATGCTACATTTTCAAGTAGGTCTACTGATGACGATTGATTGGTTTTTGTTTTTGCGTCGAAAATGTATTCTTAACGCAGTCTAATATCTGTGACAAAATTTTTTGTTACATATTAATTCGTTAAAATCTATTTGTTATTTAAAACCATGTGTATAATTCAGATGTTTTTTTTGAATGAAGATAATATTAACAATAATAATGAGAGATGACGAGAAAGTTTAACAGTCTATACGCTTTTCGATTACGTTTGAAAAAAAGGAAAAAAGATAGATTAAGAAATATCATCATATCATTAATTTTTTAAGGTCAAAATGGTCAACTAATACATGCCGGTTTTCCCTACCGTGTATAATAAAGGAACCATGCTACATAGTTAAATAAAGCGGGGTAAGATAATGGGTGTACTAATGTTTGCTCGGATAGGACGCGCTCAATACGTTTAACCTATTTCAGAGTACACAGTCATTACGCTTCCATACACTAGCTGTTCCGAGTGGATATGCCCGTTTAAATTGTTTAAATTTTTCGCTACGAAGAGGTAAACGAGCAGTCAGACTCTTAGACTAGCGATGCCCATAGACTACCGCACGACCAGAGGCTATGCAGAGGCTGCCGGAAACAAGCCACACTAATCGCGACAGCATAGCTATAACTTCCGGTCGTGCCGTCTCAATTCATACAGCTCAATGCAGCTATGGCACGACTTTCTAGTGACTTCTAACACTTTAAAATAGAAAAAAACTTTTGTCCAGAATAAACATGCGTGTATTGCCACAAAAGTCAAAACCATCCTTAATCAATGTCAAAGTCAAAGTCAAAAATTTTATTCAAAATAGTACTATCCAAGTATCTTTTTGAAGGTCAATTGAGTCTACCACTGGTTCCAAAGTAAGTCCACTGAGAAGAACCTAATGTCTAATTCCTATTGGTATTTTCCGAAATTTGCGTATCTAAATAAACTGTTCAACTTTATTATATTACTAGCCATACGTACTATATAGGGGCCTCCACTCAGCCTGACCCCCTCCTTATAATAATAACTAGCTGTTGCACGCAGCTCCGCCTGCATTAACTAAGATTAACAACGGCATCATAGCGAGACAATCTATAGCCTTAATCGACAAATGGACTATCTAAAACTGAAAGACTCATTCACATCCGACCAATAGTTCCCGAGATTAGCGCGTTCAAACAAACACATTTTCCAGATTTATATATTAGTATAAGAAGTATAAGATATACTATCAGTGTGTGAATGTATTTTACAATTCAGTACGTACAATATATTACTACAGTACGTCCCAAATATTTGTTTTTTTATATTGGTGTTCATTAGAGGCAAAGCCCTTTTAATAGCCTTGTCAATCAGGCGTACCTCATGTACGTAATCAATAAAATGACGAACACATTTTGAGATTAGCTAATTAAATAACAGATAACATGTAACGTGTGAAACTAAATTTATTCCATATGTTGAATGTAAGGCCTTTTATAAACTATATAAAAACTATAGTGGTCAAAATTTAAGTCTACATCAGTCAATGTCTATAAAAATCGATAAATTGATTTAATAATAGTAATTATACGAATTGATAATTAATTACGTTTGTTGTATAGATATTTAGCATGTTTTCATCTTCGATTTTCGTCGATAGATGGCGCTACGTATCGTTTTACCGTCAATAATAAACACCAACTAGAATTAAACGATAAGTTCATATGATCTAGATTCTAGAATTTTCAACAACCGTAGCAAGTTTGATAATATATGATACTAGCTTTTACACACAGCTTCGCCTGCGTCAACTAAGATGTAAAACCTATGTTAACTACAACACAACTAAGATGTAATGTTCACTGGGGATAATGTAGCTTTCCAACAGTGAAATAATTTTTCAAATCGGTCAAGTAGTTTCGGAGCCTATTCAATACAAATAAACAATCCAATATTTCCTCTTTATATGATGATACTCACATGATCCAGAGGCAGCACGAGGAACGCTCCGCCACCAGCCACCTCAGTCACGATGGCCACGAACTTAGGGTTGACAGCGCAGAAGTTGGAGTCGTGCGCGTTTCTCGTGATCTTGATATTGTCATAGCATCGCTCCCTCTTGAAGGGTACGCCGTAAACATGGCGGAACTTCGAGCTCCTCACCCCCCGGAACCATACCTGGACGGTTTAGAAAACTTTATTTTGGAAAAAACTTGGCGCGTCACGGGACGTCCGGTAGATATGAAACATCTGTGCTGAAAAATGTTTTGTTATGGATTTTGTATTTAGAATACGGAAATGACAGACATGCTGTTACGGCACTTTAGTCGATTTTACTACCGCGGCGCGCCAGTAAATGTTTCACATCAAAACCAGACACCCTGTTTTGAAAGGTTTTATTTTTTAAGATCCATAGAGCCATACAAAATTAGTAGATGCATTATGAAGGAAATTATATTCAAAAATAAATGAACTCAGTAATTAAGTAGTGGTATCCATGCCTACAGACTTTCGAGGGGCCAGAAATTCAGCGACCATAGACAATGAGACAGTATTTTCCTAACGGTTGCTTGGTATTGCTGAAGTATGTAAGTCGGGCATTCTGAATCCGGAGTGGAACCTGATTATTTTTGGCAAAATATATGTCTATTGTCTGTACCAATGTTTGATTCATATTATCTGGTACCGGTAGCACAAGTTGTCACGAGCTTGCAACGAAACAAGGTTAACGATCATAAATATTTATTTGTGCCAAATACAGACAATAAGTATCGGTCATCATTTGCAAACACTTACGTCATAAACCTATACACGATTTGAAATATAAATATGACAGTCTATTGATTGTATACAGTATAGGTATGGTACGAAACATCTTGCTTTTTACGGAGGGCTTATAGGTAGAATAAAAAAAATATTTCTATATTTAATATGTGCTACCATTTATCTGCAGTCTTATGGTTTATTAAAATGACACATGTCAAAATAATAGAAATATTGTCATGTTTGCTCATTTAAACTTTTATTGGTTTGACAACTGTCATTCTAATCAAGTTTAGAAGCTAAGGTTTCTAAACCAATTACCTTTCAAATGAGTTAAAGCGTATGCATGGAATTCCTAACACGATTGAGTATACGATAAGTATAAAGTACAATGGCATTCAAATCCCATAAGGTTGGCTATTGTTACCGTTTTCACCAAATACTTGTTGAGTATATAATTATTAGAAACTGTTAGCCGGAGTCGATGTTTGGAATGAGTAAATACGAAGCCTTGGTTATCAACCTTTGGGTGCGATGACATAGCATTTCTTAGATGAGAATTTAAAATAATGAATGTAGAAATTAAAAACATCTTTTTAAAGATTGATCGATTCAGATACATTTACTCAAATTCGTTAGTTCGTAAAATATTCTATTTGTCTTGATAGATTGATAAAAATTCAAAAATTTTATAAATCCACTTTTGCGCTACAAAAATATTAGAAATGTAGGCGGACATTGACGGATGGACAAATAAAAAAAACATATTAAATATATATGCACAAAATATTTTTCTACCACGTAGTATGAATTTGGTATTAATAGCGACATTTACGTAATGTTAGAAGATGTTGTATGTTAAGTAAATTTTATGTATGTATTTGATAAATCTAAATAAATCTTGATATTTTTGCGTGCCTGAATTTTTTTTACCAGGCAGCCTCTTTTATTGTTAATGTCTGAAGATTATCTCATATCTATTGTTAACCACGCATATTACAATTGTGCGAATTTGTAAAATATTGACACCATTAAAAAACGAATCAGCTCTGGAGGTGTGATAATTGGCATTATTGTTATTTTCTCATGAACATCGCAAGAGTTTCGTGCGAATCCAAAGATGTTAAAGGCTGTTTAAAATTAAATCGTATCGCAATGTAACAAGGTTAGAAATACTTATACAGCCGTTGTTTTTTGCATGCGATTATGTAGCTTTTCTGATGGCTCAAAAAACAGGGTTCATTCACAAAAGTTACAAGATAAATTAAGTACTATAGCAGATATCTGATAATAATCGAATGTATATCGTAATATCAATGGTAGTTTATAAATCAATTCCTTTATAGATTTCGCGCCTTTTGCTTATGTCAATTGAATCTGTCAACATTCCTCTTAAGCCGCGTATACGCTGTGCAAGTAAAAATGTTTACAACACCTTTTTAAAATAAAATAATATTTTTTGTTTTATAATAAAATAATAAACTTACAAACTTATAATATTAGATTAGGAGGGCCTGTGACATATGATACCACTACTTAGGAATAAAATAAAGTCGTGTACCTGCGAATTGGTCATGTTGTCGCCACTAGGGTGCAATTTCAAGGCATGCAGCACTACAAGATTCACACTCGACTACGTATACAGTTTGTGCATTTTAAAAAACATATTCATGTACACAAGTGGCGTAAAATATAGCCGACATCACGAGCTGGTAAAGCACTGAAAATATTTAAAACAATTGATAGCAACAAAACAAGTGCACAGAAGACAAGTGCGAGACGAAATGAAAAATAATTGTTCGGTTACGACATACTGAGACGCGTGCGCAAGGCGCGAACGAAAAAAAAAGTGAAAAGCGCTACGATTCACGTCTGCTTCTAACGCGGAGAGAAATTCAAATTCATTGAGCTGATGCTGAGCAAAACATTGAATTTCAATCGCACAAACATTTTTACATAACATTTAAGCAATTTGTTGCTTTCTACATAAAGTTCATCACATAAAGTCTGTGATGCGCCAATTATTATTTTTTTCGGCTTTCTATTTGAAAGTCATTCATAAATAACTACTGTCAAAATACACTATATTTATTGGTGTAGATTTATTTGCATAGCAAAATTTCATGATTATTTATGTATATTTAAAAAGCAGTAACTCATCTTGGTCTTTGTGTGTTGTATAAAATGTCTCAACTATCAAAATCAATATGTAAATAAAAATTATCAATGTCAAATATTATGTGATTTACTGGTTATATTATTTATATTAGTTGATGTACGACGTTTGTCATTTATTTTTGTAAATATTATGTAATAATATTTATAATTTGAAATTATAAGTACTCTTTTTATTTTTTCGAATATAATGACATTTTGTAAAAGGGAATCTACAAAGCTTGGAATAAACTTAAATTCTCATTTCTAAGGATTATTTTGGAGCATTATAGTTTTATTTTGTTACCTAATTTCTCAAATTATCTTATAAATATTTAGAGATTGTTAATTTTTTTTAATTCAAATATTTTGTTTCAAATGTACAATTTATTCAAACAAATATACAATTTTTTTAATGGTAGCAAGTTTTACCTCTCTATAAAATTATGGGTGTTACACAGCTAATTATACATAATATCTCTTAATTGTAATGAATATTAATAAATTGTAATTTCATTTTTAAAAACTACCAGCATAGCAACATAATATAAAAATAAATCGGTGAAAGAACTGCAGTGAAGGTTTTATTTGTATAATGGGATTAGAACATTGACTTGTAATGATTATGAGTTCATACAAGGCATTCACCTATATATTTATAAATACTTTACGCACTTTGTTCAACAACTTATACAGCAATATTTGTTGATAACAATTACTTTTAAAATCAGATGAGTATTTTCAGAGATTGCGTCCTACGTAAAGTCACAAATATAACTTTTTAATCTATTAGAATTAATAATGACTAGTAAACAAATATTTGTTAATTGATATTCTAGTTCAAAGAACTGCCTTACTTATGGGTTGAAGCTTAAGTCCTGAAAGCATTTGTATAAAGTATATAAACTTAACAGTAGAGCTACCTACAAGACAGACTTTTTTTTCTTGAAAAAGCAAAGTACTCTTACTCATTTTTATAGAAGTTAAATTGTGTGGAAATGCCTTGACCTAGCACTAGCTAAATAAACTCACTTGATTGGATTAAATGACATAATATTCTCATCATAAGTGTAAAATGGTCTAGAAAAATTGGAAAACTTAATTATATGAACTTTTACAGGATATTTTATATTGTTTTCTAATGTTTACCCAAATCATGTATTAAACTCGAAAACTTTTCTTTTGAAAAGAAAAAAAATAATAGTATGAAAATGAGACACTATTATTGAACCTATTTATTAAGAGTGTAAGTGTAATACCACCTAAATATGTGGCCGGTCACACACTCAACAGAATGGATGGTTGATGGGCAAATAGGGTTCAAGAGTAGAGGCCATGTTTAGGTAGACGAAGTGTTGATCAGCTATTAATCAAGTGGGAAGATCTCCAATCAGTGGCCAGACAATGTTGTATATGAATGGCAATGCATCAATCTTCTTGGGGTTCATTAAAAGAGGCCTATGTTCATCAGTAGATGGACAAAGGCTGATGATAATGAGGATGAAGGTTATTCTAATTTCAAACTAAATTCTTGCTATGTAAAATTTAAAACGAAAATGTGTACCTATAGGCAATTGATGAAATATCTCTTATAATATGCTATCTTAGAATTTTGTTGACTTCTAAAAATGTCACTATTACTGCGGTAACATGCACAAATTCATTACTCATGAAAAATTAATACCAATTGATCAAACTTATCTTAAAGTATGAAATATGTTATATGCTTATTAAGTTCTTAATCATAGTAATAAAATTCAAAGTATCTTCAAACATAATGTTCATTTTTCATTGTTATCAGAACATGTGTATTTATAATTAATTACTTTTTATGTTAATATGAAATGCTTACATATTTAAACTGCAAGTATTTTTTTTTTGTGATAACAAGATCGTTTGACCCTCATTTTACATTTTTTAGATAAAACTATGTATACTAAATATGCCAGTTTATGCATGCCATAAATTATTTGTTAAAATTTGAAGTAATATAATAATTAATAAACTGATAAAAATAACTCATACCTTTGATTATTACTACTTGCTATCATAAGTTATAACTGCCCAATGTTGAAAGGGATAGTAAAGTATTTTTATAATAATTATTTATAACTTCATAAATATAAGCTACCAATAACTATCAAAACAAGCATGTGCATAGAATTAAGTATGTTCAAATCTACGATTAAACAAAAAAAAAACCTTTTACACGAATATATTTTAAAACATAAAATAGCTTTGCTTTTTAAATATACATAATAATATAATATGTGGCTTCCTATTAGGTAGCCTATTTGTTAACTAACGTTTAGCATATTGTAATAAATCATAATATAAAACTTACCTTAGCGGCAGGCTTATTACATGCTCTAACATCTACAAGTGCGCTACTTTTTGCGGGACTTTTTTCTGTAGCACTAATTTCTAGACAATTAATTTCTCTCATTAGATCATCCTTTGCTGGAGGCATATCCTTAAATATTGCCTATTGGATGTATTATTTTATTTGTCTCAAATTTTACTTTGCGACCGAAGCTTAAAAATCGATTCCTCCTCTCATGTCGCGAGTTTATGACAAGTTTGTGTCTGTGTTGCTACCTCCAGGTTCCTGTTGATGTTTTTTGTTTTTTTGTGAAATAATAGTATTCGTCAACCATGGTCAACCATCATTCGGGAAATGTGAAAAAGATTTTGACGTTCCACTCATTTTATAAAATTTATAAAATGATAAAAATAGATACAGCATAATTTGTCTTCGATAAAGAAAAAAAAGGCAGTCATTCTATAGCTCTGATCATTGATGAAAAAGTAGTTAGTCCGTCTTCCCTTTTTTATATTAATAAAAATATATTATATTATTTTTATTTTATTTGTAACAAGAGTATCATATTCGGTAGAAACATAAATAGAAAGCAATCTCAAATTTAATGAAAATATGTTTTGTTGCCCTATAATTTTTAATATAGAGCGTAAAATGACGCAAGATTACTCTTTTTTGTCTATTAAAATAAATTATATATTATCGAGTTAATAGTTATAATAAAAATAAAGACAGAAAACATACTGCAATCATTAACACCGAATTAAGAAAACTATATAGTTCACTGTTCAAGGCGCCACAATAACAATTTGCAGCGTTACAAACGTTAGTGAAGTACGTATAAAATTAGCAGGTAACCTATCAAGTGTTTCTTTATTTTCTGGATTGAAGGTTTAAATTATTTGACATAATTATTATCGTCGTATAAAATAAAACATGAACATTATCATTAATCTCTGCGATCTAGCTTTGAATTTATGAGTTATTTTCATCTAAGCTTGTCGGTTATCAGTTTGTCTTAAAGTAAATAAATCCAATACTATTTTTGTTTCTGTTTTGTGTTTCATTTCCCCGTAGGCATTGTACGATGTACTATTTTTTACCTAAGAAATGAACAAGCGACATCTATGTTATGACTGACTAGTCTGTAGTTTCCTTTGGTTTAAACTAGATGTCACTGTAAAAGTTAACGCCCAAGGAAAAGTGGCTCGACTAAATTACAAATTCAATACATTGTTTTAATTTTAATCTTAAAAAATGCACTATTCCTTAGGTTGCAAGAATTACGAAAACAAGCTTTGTTTTTTTATTCTTAGTGTGTATCTAATGGTAAGTGATCTTCTACGAAACTCGGAAACTTAGCGGCTTTTGAAGAAAACATATTATAATATATCGACATTAATTTGAAAATAACGTAATAATTACAATAATATTTCTAAAACCGCATAGAAGTAAACCATTATGTACAAACAACGTAATTTTGGAGCTGGTCCGGCGAAACTTCCAGAAGAGGTAACCAATCACAATTTTCTAAGCCGTAGACAAGTAGATATACCTACTATGCCTTCAATATGATTTACTTCCTAGGTCTACAACGTACTGGAAGCAGAGTTGACAAATTTTGAAGGCACCGGCATAAGTTTATTGGAGACCAGTCATCGATCTCCAACGTATGAGAAATTCAACGCTGAAGTCCAAGACTTAGTACGAAATTTGCTGTAAGTTTAGATATAGATTACTACTGGAGATATTGTCACATATCTCCAGTGTCACATAACTTCCAAAACAGGCGATGAATGACACGGAGAAGGAGGAGGTATTTGATGGGATTTAATTTCATTGCCTTTAACCAGGGTGACCAATCACATTCTTTATCTATCTGGGTATAATATTATGGTTATTAGGAATTAATTTCAACTAAGGAAGATCGCGCCTATAAAGTATAACAATTTGATTTTATCCCTTTTTTCTTTTGAAGGAGAGATATCCTTTATGGATAGCTAGGACCGGGATAGTACCCGTCCCTCACGAGAGACGAGAAGAAGGGGAGGACGGGAGAGGGGAATGAGCTTAGGTTAAACCACAAGCCTGGTCTACTGCAGTTTCAATTAGTGCACATTTAATATCTTACTCGAATGTCTTGTTTAGTCCACCAAATCTATTTATTCCGCATTAAATAATTTTAGAAATGATACACTAGGTAATATTTTTTATTACTTAATTAGAATTAAATAATAATTGAATTTATTTCTGGTACGCGTATTACGCATTATTTTTGTTGTTCTTAATTCCACTACAGAATAAAAAACGTTAACATCATTACAGGGAAGTCCCAAATAATTACAAGGTATTATTCTTGCAAGGCGGCGGGCAGGGGCAATTTGCGGGGGTTCCCCTCAATCTTATATCACGCACTGGTACTGCGGATTACGTCGTCACAGGTTAGCAATATTATATAGTATATACATAGTTTACATACATACAAACATACTTATATATTCCTATTTCCATAGAAATATTTCTCGAAAGTACTCTATCTATAAAAACAGTAAAGTATCAACCCTTATGTGTCTCACTGTTAGGCACGTGTCTCCTCCTCGAAATTAGGCGAGGAGGGTGTTGGCCATAGTTCTGGCCCAATGCGAATTGGTGAACTTCACACACTTTAAGAGACTTTTGATCTCATCAGGCAAGGTTTCGTTATGATGTTTTCCTTCTCCGGCGAGCGACCGATGGTCTCATGTTCAGGTGCACTTAGAAAATTCGAAATCCATTTCAAGGCATCACGGGGGTCAGGATCGAACCCAGATCTCTGATTCAAGAGGCCGAGATCTACCTCATCCACCCACCATCCAAGAGAGACCATTATCCCCCTGTCTATACCTAACATAAAAGAATACCCAAGTTTTCCAGCAAATAAAATAAACCCAGCAGCTTTTATTCGATAAAATTAATAGCAGTAAATATTTTAAGGCAACGCCAATAAAAAATACACACTCCAAGCCAACAAAGGATGTATTTTTTATTTTAATAAACGTGCTTTTTAATCTTCTATTTGATTGCTAAAACCTCGTACTACTAGTTTATAACGGAAGATAAAGAATTTATATGAATACATACAAAATCCATTCAATACTTTTAATCTCACTTCATTTTAGGCATTTGGTCTAAAATCGCAGCCACCGAAGCGCGCAAGTATGGCAACATTAATTTAGTGTTGCCAGAACGAGAGCACTATGCGGATATTCCGGACCAGTCCACGTGGAGATTGGATCCTAATGCGTCATATGTTCATATATGTGCCAATGACACGATACATGGTAAGTTAAACTAATAATTAAAGAGAAGAAGAGATAAGAAAATAAATTAATCCAACACGGACCGGGCACTGCACGCGCACGGTGATCGTCTTTCTACCTAGTCAATGACTGACTAAACACTTCGATTACCTAAACACGGCCTTAACTCTATCCTTCTTGTCCATCTATACAAAGCCGTAAATAGCCTTTTTTGCGCCCTGTGCGAGCTTCCATAACTGCGCCCTTAGCAAACCGAAAAAAATAATAGTCCTGCCTGGTCTGGCCATTCTTGCGCCCCCCAGAGTCTACGCTCTGTGCCTGGGCACCGGTGGCACCGTCCTATTTACGGCTCTGTATCTATACAATGTTAATACTATTATATAGAAGCTGATTCTTCATTAAAAGAATACTGTGATTGCACAATTAATAACAGAATAAGCTGGTACCAACCGCGCTTAAATTTAAATAAGCCCTAAAAAGTAAAAATCATAAAAGCATTGAACCTAAATATTATCAACCCGTAACCTAAAATATGACTAGAAGTTTTTTTTAGTTAAAGTAGAAGAAGTACTATAGTATATGCAATAGTAGTTATAATAGAATACATTAGATACAGCGAATATTGAATCATTCTAATTTAAAATTTTTAGGTATCGAATTTAATTTCATACCGGAGACAAAGGATGTGCCTTTGGTGGCGGACATGTCATCAAACATAATGACCAAGAAGTTTGACATTACTAAGGTAAGTTGCGTTGACATATATTGGCGCGCCCTATCAGTAAAATCAACTCGAAAACAAAGGTGACAAACGACATGACGCTGGAATTCCTTTATTTTATTCTATCTTTAGTTATAGAATTTGAAATATTACCCACAGAAAGATGTTTCACGTTTTCCGGGCGTTGTGTGACGGCCATGTTTTTGAAGGCATTTACGCTAGGCAATACCAGGAGAGTTTAAGCCACGTTCAGGAAGACTGAGGATAGGACGACCTCAGTCTTCAGACCAGATGACATGAGCTTCCTGTAGTAAGAGCGCCCAGCAGTGGATGGAACAATGATGATGATGTAAATGAGAGACAGTGATTATAATATATTGATCACCGTGGGTAAACCTTTTGAAGTGCCATTTTTTTTTAATTTCCAGACTAGGTTTTTTTTTTCTGGATTGATGCTGTTTTGTGGAAGCCGACAATCCATTTATTCGCTCACGATGAAATTATATATTTTAAACTTTCAATTTTTTATATCCTTGTGTTGCTTTTTATACGAACTTCAGTTGGCGGTACTTCAACGATAATGTTACTGAAAAAAAAACGTGAAAAAAACAATGTTTTTAAACCAGAATATTCCATTAGAAATGTCTGAAAATACAATCACAGTAAAGCACTCTGAGGTAGAAGCTCGCGTGTGCAATGCCCCTGGGAGTTAGGGATTTATGCAGCGTCGCCATCATTCGTTCAAGTCTGTCACTACTGACGTGTTTAGCCGTGACAATGATTTGTGCATATGCTGCATATGTTACAAAATAACTTAAACTGTCTGACATAAGTCTATTTTAATTGACATAAAGAAAAAGTAAGAGAACTGATGTCCGATGGACCAATAAGGTTCAAGAGTTTAGGCCGCGTAGGTAGAAGAAGCGTTGGTCGGCCATTGACCAGATGGGAAGACGATCTCCGAGGAGCCTAAGGTCCGTGTTGGATGCGAGTGACAAGGGATCGGTCGTCTTGGCGTTTATTGAGGGAGGCCTATGTTCAGCAGAAGACGGATAAAAGTTGATGATGATAATGATGATGAAAAGTAAGAGAAATCAAAATATCTAATATAGCGTACAAAAATAATCCTATAAATCATAAATTTGAGAGTTCCTAAGCAAGCCCACTGAGAAGAACCGGTGAAAGAATCAAACTTAGCGGATAATATTATGTTTCAACTTATACCTTCTATTGCAGAAAATATTTAGAGGTCATTTAGTCTTCAAGCTTAGATTTCTTTCCGGAACTCTTTTTGTAATCAGTTCTTTAGAGTCCCACTTCTGCGTTCAAATTCTAAATTTCGTACACACCACTTCAATGTCCAGAGATCTTCAACCAATCGATTTTACGGCATTTCCTGGTGATACTTTCAAGAAAATAGCATATTAAATAGCTTGACCGTTATTCAAAGCTTATTTTACTGAGAGAGGCACTTCCGTTTCCCATGTACGTTTCCTATCTCTTTCCTATTTATAGCTCTATCTCTTTCATACCCCTTCTTCAAAATCCTTTATCCCCACCACCAGCGACCGGCTGCCGCTGTTTGTGGCAGATTCTAGCTTCATTGGCGTTTCGTTTCTCGACCTAAACGGTCGCTTAAGTAAATTAATACTGTTACGTTCCCAAATGGATAATTCACATAATAATGAAATCGAGGCACCGGGAACACCTGTGCCCGGTCCATCTCAACGGCGTCGAAGATCACGCAGTTCTTCAACATCCAGTTCATCTTCGGGTTCAGATTCGTCAAGCTCTGATTATACAAAACGACCAACGAGAAAGCGCAAACATGGCCATCGTCATCACAAGCGAGGTAAACGTTCTCGTACCTCACACCAACTGGACATATTAGCAAAGCAAGTAAGTGAACTCTCTAAGCGATTTATATCTAGCGGTCAGCGAAGTCCTTCAGATGATGCTGATGTGCTTTCTTTGGTTCCAAATGAAATTAATTATATTAATGATGGTGAATCCAATATTAATTGTGAAGATTCCGATGGAGATAGGAGTTTCACCTTGGATATTACTACCAAACTAAAGGAACCCGCAGTTCCGAAAACACCTGACCACTTTTTAAAAATACTTAATGATAATCAACACTTCAATAGTAAGGAGTGGAGTGATGTTCGTTACGCTGACACACAAAAACAATATTGTCATACCCCCGGTTTCGTTGACTTGGAAACAAATGACGAATTAAAATCTTATGATTTCTTACGACATCTTGCTTATTCCGACAAGGCATATGCAGCTCTTACGTTTTGCTTGCTCAAACAACAAGAAGTTTTCCAAATTGCATCAAATAATTTTTTAAATTGGTTCAAATCACAAAATACAATTAATAATGAAGACATAAATCTAAAATTTTCTGAATTATTTTATAAAGGCGAATTTCATAAAACGTCATCTGATCTTTTACAATTAATTTGCGGCCATAGATCCGAAACTATTCAAATGCGGAGAGACGGTATTACAAAATTTATTAAAGATCCACTCATAAAAGCAAGTATCCGTAAAATTCCGCCATCTTGTCGAAATCTTTTTGATGCGGAGCGGCTCACAGCTGTTTTGGAGAAATTTGGTGGTGTGCATAAAGCATTTATGGCTTTACACAAGCCTAATACTCCTACTTCGCAATTAGGACAGATGAAGGCAAGGTCACATCCCTCGCAGGGATTTAAAAGCAGACCCTTACCCTCGCAGGGTACATCTGCAAGTGGCTGTTGCAGTAACATGCACACTGATCCTTACTGTGTTCCACCCCCGCAGGGTGATTATCATCAGCGACCCTCGCAGGGTTTTGTTCATAATAAAAACCGCCGAGTTTCGGGAAATAGAGGTATCTTTCGACAAAGACCTCAACACAACCGACAAAACACCCACAACCGGGCTAATTTTCGTCAGGACGGACCATCTAATAAGTCCGAACCATTCAAAAAACGTAAGTTCTGACTCACTCCGGGTAAACAAGGGATTCAGAGCTGGGCAGCTGGAAATTTATTACAATCAATGGCAAAAGTTAGGGGCTCCAAAGCACATCCTGAAGCTCATAAAAGGGTATCGCATACCATTTCATCGAAAACCACCATTGATTGTACCAAATGTCAACAATCCACCCTTCGAAACCCCTGTTTCTTCACCAATGTCAAACCTGGTATTTCGGATGAAACAACAAGGGATTCTTCAGGTTGTCCAAGAACCATCCCCCAGTTTTTTGTCTACGATGTTCCTTGTGCCAAAACAGAACAATACATATCGACCGGTATTCAACCTGAAAGCCCTGAACAAATACATTGTCACGAGTCATTTCAAATTAATAAGCATGTTTCGCATTCCCGACTTTCTACAAACAGACGATTGGATGTGCAAAATCGATATTTCTCAAGCCTATTTCCACCTAGGAATAAAAGCCAGCCAACGTCGATTTCTGAGACTTGTTTACAATGCGGAATTACTAGAAATGACATGCCTGCCTTTTGGTCTAAGCACAGCCCCAAAAGTATTCGCATCGATTACAAATTGGGTTGCTCAGATACTAAGACAACAAGGAATACGCATAATAGTATTCCTCGACGATTTTTTAATTGTAAATCAAGATGCGGTTGTGCTAGAGTCTCAGGTTCAACTTGTCGTCAAGACCCTAAACTTTTTAGGTTGGCAAATAAACACATCAAAGTGTCAGTTAATACCGCAAAAAGAAATCGTTTATCTAGGAATCCACTGGGATCCTTGGACAAACGTGAAGACCCTTCCCGCAGAGAAACGGAGGGTATTAAAAGAAAAAATATTAATCATTCTTCAGAAAAATGCGATAACATTAAAAGATCTACAAAGTATTATTGGTGTACTAAATTTTGCCAGTTTTGTTATACCGATGGGGAGACTCAATTTTCGGCATCTTCTAAGCCTATTAAACTCAAATCTAACCACAAAATCATTAATTCAACTTTCAAAGGCAGCGATAGAAAATCTAAAATGGTGGCTACAAAGTTACCATCGGCATACTCCGATACATTTTCCTATGCCGAGTCACTTTTTAACAACAGATGCATCCGATCTAGCATGGGGAGCTCTGTTAAACAACTACCCACTTGCTGGAACATGGACCGAACAGGAATCGCATCTTCATTCCAATCAGAAGGAGATGTTGGCAATATTAAAGGTCTTAGAAAAACATTGTCAGAACCTACAAAATTCGACGATTTTAATACAGTGCGACAACAAAACTACAATATCATACCTACGGAACGAAGGAGGAACACGTTCAGAAATGCTTTTAAATCTCACTTTTCAAATTTACCGTATTCTAGATTCATACCAAATTCATATAACACCCCAGTACATTCCGGGCAGGTTCAATGTTCAGGCCGATCATTTATCTCGTCTCCAAGCAGTGTCGGAATGGCACCTGCTACCACATTGCACGAACAAGATCTTCAGACACTTCGGCATACCTGTAATAGACCTCTTTGCATCTCAAACAGCTCATGTCGTTGCAAATTATGTATCTCAAGATCTGAACGACAAACTCGCAATATACCACGATGCGTTCTCACAAACATGGAATTACCACTTAGCTTGGATATTTCCACCTCCTTGCCTGATACCCAGGGTACTAGCCCATTTAAATCGAGCAACGGGAACCTTCATTCTAGTGGTCCCGCGCTGGGAAAGAGTATTTTGGCGGAGCGACTTAAAACAACGAGCAATCGCTCCCCCTTTCACGATACCCAATCTCCACAACTGCCTAATAGACACATCAACCAATCTGCCCCCGCCGAAAGTCCAAGAAATGATTCTGGAGGTATGGAAATGTGGGGCTGGCACAAAAATCTTAAGGACTGGAATCAAGAACAATTAGAGCTTTTGCAAATGTCTTGGCGCACCTCTACTCGTAAAACATATAAAGCCCCATGGACTCGTTGGGTACAATGGGCTAAATCTAATAATTTAGATCCATTTTATCCACACGGATCAGATGTAGCAAGATTTCTAGCTCATTTATATTTGACCGAAAAGTTATCATATAACACAATAATCTTACATAAATCAGTTATATCAACGTTATGTAACGCTGATATATCTGGGCAAATAAGCAACCATACTCTGGTTAAACATATACTCAAATCAATAGCTCTCAAACAATTGGGGCCAAGTAAACCACCTATTTGGAATATAGATACACTCGTGCTACATTTTACTAAATCTAACTTAGATGAGAATAATCTATTTATCACATCTAGACACACAGCAGCGTTATTGCTTCTTTGCTCAGGCAGACGTATACATGACTTAACATTACTCTGTGTTGATTCTAGTAAAATGATTAAAACTAGTAATTCTATCACATTTTGGCCTAGTTATGGTTCAAAGACAGATTCAGCAGACTATAGGCAGTCTGGTTGGAAGATAATTAAAAATACAACACACAGAAATCTAGATCCAGTTTATTGGATTAATCTTACAGTATCATTGTTACAGGAAAGGCGATCTAAAGCTAACTGTCATAATTTGTTCATAAATATTAAGGGTCCACCAAAAGCCGCTTCTCGAACAGTTATGGCAGGTTGGATAAAATCTCTTCTTCTTGAAGCAGGTATCATAGCATCTCCTGGTAGTTTTAGATCCGCCGTATCCTCTAAGAGTTTTTCATGTAATCATCCTATTGATGAAATACTAGCCAGGGGTAACTGGAGATCTGTAAATACATTTAAAAGATTTTACAAACGTGAGGTCAAACCAATTTCTTTACAACGTGATTTTTCCTGTCTTTTTAAACCAGTTACATAATATAAATATAAAATTAATGTACGATTAGAATGCATAAATTTTATCTGCTAATTATGTTTGATTAATATATATTTAAAAGTAAAAGAAATATGCCAAATAAAAGGTTACTTTATTACTAATGATTGAGTACTGTAGTATTGCAATCATAGCCACTTTTAATAAATACCTATAGAAATGTGTATGTCTTATTTAGTTGTGTCATACTTTGATATATTTATGGATGAATGTTATAGAATATAGATGAACACAATCTGATTAATTTGAAATAATTACATACATGTTGTAAATCTAAGCTGATTAATAAATGTAATATTCACATGTTTTATCAGTAATAATATATAAAAGTAATCATACTTACAGAGTTTATTGTTTCACCATTTTATTATGATTTATCTAAGTAAGTAACAACTTATTATATGTAATACACTTCTTTGTGTATACAGCATTAATGTTTTATTTAGTAAGTGTCCGTCTTCACATTCGACTACCCTCAAAACAATATATCTGCTGTCACATTGGCGTTTCATACCACCACCACCAACCAGGCGACAACAAACACCTCTCAGTAAAATAAGCTTTGAATAACGGTCAAGCTATTTAATAGCAGCGTTTTACCCTGAAATAAAACGCTTATTAAATACTTACCTTATTCAAAGCTTATGATTAATTTCTGCCTGGTTTTATTTTACTGAATCTCAATGAAGCTAGAATCTGCCACAAACAGCGGCAGCCGGTCGCTGGTGGTGGGGATAAAGGATTTTGAAGAAGGGGTATGAAAGAGATAGAGCTATAAATAGGAAAGAGATAGGAAACGTACATGGGAAACGGAAGTGCCTCTCTCAGTAAAATAAGCTTTGAATAAGGTAAGTATTTAATAAGCGTTTTATTTCAGGGTAAAACGCTGCTATTATTCATATTTTACAAGGCAGCAATGTACTGTAACAACTAACAATGTAATGTATGTATGTGTGTATGAATATGGCTGTCGCCTTCACTTACCAACAGGTGAACTGACTGATCATTTGCACTTCCTACAATTATATAAAAAAAATCGGTTGTCTGTAAAGTCGGCGTACTGATGATAGTTGAACGTAACAATGTCATAAGAAAATACTGATGGGCCGATTGTGTCTCTTTGTCGCTCGTTCCGCGCTCTCAGCTTGCACTTCAAGCCTTAAATAGAACGCCTCAGAGCGAGGTAACACCGCACGAGTCATGTTTTTTCGTGAATTATAAGACGATGTCAGTTGTCACGTCGAAAAAATCTAGGACGTAGGTGTCCTATTTCTCGTGCCATACGGATAATTACTTCATACTTGGAAATTATTGTAAGGCTTTCCAAATCTTTTCAGTTTGGTGCAATATACGCTTGTGCCCAAAAGAACATGGGCACTGCCGGAGTCACTTTGGTCATAGTTCGAGAGGATTTACTAAACAGCGCTCTTCCGATTTGCCCGTCAATTCTTGATTGGACGTTGGCAGCGAAATACAATTCCATACTTAACACACCACCTATGTATGCGTAAGTATTTTATGAGAGCTTTCGTCTGATGTTTGATTGATTAATTGATTGACAAGTGGTTTTCATTTTTAATACAATATATCAAGTTATTGGGCATTTTATTTTAAGTTATTATTATAAGTTACATAGTGTGACATATCCTACTAATGTTATTAACTTGAAAGTTTGTAGATATGTATGGATGTATGTTTGTTACGCTTTAAAGCCTCTGAATGGATCAGAAAATTTTATTATTCGGGTTTTCCTATCCCATTTCGTTAGAATATAATATGATGACAAATAACATACTAAAATTTCATTATTAAGTTAACTTAATTTGCTTACAATAGCGTAAGGTACACTACCAAAATTACCTACCGATTGAGCTTAAAGGCCACCAGGCCTAAAAGTCTAGACCTTTCGAAAAAAAACTACAAAATTCAAAACATGCCTCGTCTTGATTAGCACCTAATATAGAGTCTGGTAATATTGATCTATGGCTTAACATCCTTGATTCCAGAGTCCAGGTGATGGGAAGAGTTTTACAATGGTACGAAAAGGAAGGAGGACTCGATAAAATGGAGGAATTGATGATAAACAATTCATCGATGGTGTATGGAGTAATAGACGGATCGAACGGTTTCTACTCCTCAGTAGTCGTGGAAAAAGACAGAAGTAAAGTCAATATTCCATTTAGAATCGGATCTCCAGGTGATGAACTTGAGACAAAATTTCTTCAAGGCGCTGAAGATTTGGGAATGATACAATTGAAAGGACATAAGTAATTTATACACACTTTTTATTATCTCCTCCTACTACTTTGAGTTCGATTTTGACTTTTAAACGGTAGATTTCTTTGTAGATCTATCTAGGATCTAGGACGATAAGATTTTAATAATTAAAAAAATAATATTTCCATTTTTAAATATGAAATAAAAGCAAACGTGTGTTTATTAGCTTTTTTAACTATTAATTATTTAATATCAGATATAGATTTTACGTGCAGTGGCAGTTCCGCGTTGGATGCGAGTACCAAGGGATCGGTCATCTTGGCGTTCATTGAGGGAGTCCAATGTTCAGCAGTGGACGGATAAAGGCTGAAGATGATGATGATAGAATTTACAGTACTCATACAGTGCCTATGTAAAACAGTCTGAACAGATCAAAGTTTCCTTCTTTCAGGACATTTAAAACTTATGTACGTACCAATTTGTTTTATGAAACAGCAATTTGGAGTGAATAGAAATAATGGGGCGACGGTTTTTACTTTTTCAATATTGTGATATTTTTTTGCAGGCTCGTAGGCGGTATCCGGGTGTCACTGTATAACTCCGTAACACTGGAAGATGTTGAAGCCCTAGTGGAATATATGAATGATTTTTATAGACGTCATAACTGATAGCTGTAAAAGATTGTATATAAAAGATAAGATAAAAAATGTTAAATATACAAAGTTATTATAAATCTATGAAGTTTCGACGAGATAGCTTAATTTACTTCCGTGAGCAAACAAAAGAAAAGTAGCAACCCATATATTTCCCATTGCTGGGCACGAGTCTCCTCCTCTAAATTAGTCGAGAAGGGTATTGAGCCATAGGCCCTGGCCCGGGCTTGGTGAACTTCACACACCTTTAAAGACTTTTAATCTCATCAGGTATGCAGGTTTCCTCACGGCGAGCAAGAAATGTTTAAGTGCACGGGATGAGAAAACCCCATTTTAGGTGATCGCGATCGGCAAGATTCGAACCTGGAATCTCTAGACCTTGGTGTTTTTCTTCACCGGTGAGTGAGCGATGGTCTCGTATTAAGGATGCATTTCGAAAAGAAAAACTATTTCAATGCATCACAGGGGGTCAGGATCAAAGCCGGACCCTCTCGATCAAGAGGTCGAGCCCACATCCAATGGACCATCGTCGCTCACAAAAGACTGATGAACACAAACATCTATGCGGCATAAGCGGCAAAGATTCTCAATAAACTATACAAGTAAAAAACATGATTTTTCCCAATTCGTTGAGCCGGAAACGCACGTTTGCCGAGGCTTGGCAAGCCTTCACAAATTCAAAAGTTTGTCTTGGCTTGCGTAGGCTTGCAAAGGTTTGTGGCCGATCCGACGAGTGTCGGTATTGTGCACAAGCCAAAGGGAACCAAAGAGAATTTGCCGCAAGCGCTTGCGAGGCGTCCGCATGCTTGTGACTTGTGAAGGCTTGGGGATTGCGGCAAGTCACAAACGTGCGGTTCCGGCTTTAGAACGGCTAGGCTAAGGGCGGGTTGCAGCAACCGATTTTAACGATTATTATATAATCGTTTAAGAGCCAAAGAGCGTTGTTTTAAACAGACGGTAAAATTTAACCAAGTCTCTTACGTTAACAGATGATTTGAAGCAACCGGCCCTAAGTATATAAAATTATACAGTATACACAAACTCTTTCAATATCACCCAAATATTAGATAAGAAATGTAGATCGTCGAAACATCAATATCAATATTACGCCAGCGGCCTGACTGAGGTTAAATCAAATTGTTTTCCACTGCGGTCCATCTGGATTGTTATCAAGTAAACAGTATTGTCGTCATCAAGTCATTTTCGTTGTCGTCAGTGTCATAACAGACGGCCAAATAAATTCAGCACCAAACATTTTTAGCCCCGAAAGCTTTTTTATTGTGTTTTACTGCGAAGTATATTTGCCCGTGTGTCTGTTTGTGTAACCATAGGTTGGAAACGGCTTTAATAAAAGCAGTTAGCAGCAGTTTTTTACGGAGGTTCGCAGACATTGGGGATGGGGATAGAGAAAAGGAGGGCGCATAACCTCTGGTTATGTGGATGTTAGTAGACGTCGATAGTTGCGAGACTTCGACTGTTTGTTTGCCCTTCTATGATATAAAAAATGCGTAGGTAACCACAAAAATATATCAAACAAAAAATAAACGCAACATGTTGTTTATTTTTAATCATTATCGTGTATGGTCGTGGAATCGTTTATGAGAACGATATGAGATAAAGCAGCGCCCACGCAATAATTGACGCTGATATCCATAGAAATATTAAGAACTTATATCTCTTTATATTTTTATCTTTGGGAAATAGAAATAAAAAGATGTCGTGTGTAATATTTACGGACTATGGTCATAGTTTACATGGCATTTAACGTAATATTAAATTATTTTTGTTATTGTTTGAACCATTACTATCGAGATTGTTTTACGCATTATACTTAGAAAATCAAAATGATGAATTAAATATTTTACTACATAAAAAATAAGAGCCAAAATCCAAACAAATAAATAACAAACAAGCTAAATAAAACAATTTGCAGTGGATGTAACGATTTATTGGAAAGTCTGTATTTTATAACTTTTTGGTTTAATTGAAAATTCGTCGAAAGAATGCCGGAATTCGCTGATATAGAAGTTGCATTCGAAAGTTATTGTTTCATATGAATCTATTGATTAAAGTCTCAACCCTTATATGTCCCACTGCTGGGCACGGTTCTCCTTCTCTAAATTAGGCAAGGCCCATTGCGGGTTGGTGAACTTCACACACCTTCAAAGACTTTCAATCTCATCAGGCATGCAGGTTTCCTCACGATGTTTTCCTTCACCGGTATTATATCTATTGATTAATAATATAGATTTGTAACACACACCCACAGATTCTATAACATTAAATTTACCAAGTAATTGTAAATACATAAAATGAAAACATGAGGTAGCTCCATGCTGCTTTGCAGCTGAATTGGCCAGAAAGACCGAGGTGGTACCGGCTTAAAGTGGAATCTAAGCTATCGCGTTTCGTGCGTTTTGTAAGTTTTGGCTGGCCAATAAAGGGAAAAGGAGGGCGGTTCTTCTCCATAGAGACCCGAATCGTGAGCCATTTTATAGGTCCTCATAAAACGTCGAAAACGGCACACGGTTCGGGTGTAAAAAGGCACTTGATCTATCTAGAAATAAAATACCTTGATTTGATGTGATGCAAATTTCTACACAATTCCGCCAAGTCGAGCGCGAAGCAAACACTGCCGTACCATCCTTACTGGATACACTTTTTGTCTTACACCTAGTAAAAGTACCAATGTAAATTAAATGTAATTATCGACGTAAAATATTAATATATAGCGTGCTTAGTTGTGGGAACTGGGAACTGTGTCGACTATTGTAATCAAATTTCGCATTTTTCGCGCATTATTTGTACACAACATATTATACACAACGCTTCACACGAAGCATCAGCCCTTAAGATTTAAGAGTGAATTTCATAAATAATCTGCGATCATAAGTATTATTTACAGTGTAGGGCGACCGATCCCTAGTGGACACTAGTGATAATTCGGTATCCCGTGTTGGACCAGCCACTGCACGGAAGCATCCTCTTAAGGAGCTACATAATAAATTAAATGGGATAATACATAAGACAAAGGGAAGTTTAGAATGGTCCCCACTTATGTACGACACCCAAAATTATGAAGCAAAACAGTTGTTTCTTGTTTTTCAGAGAACGGCAAGTCAGAGTTTAATACCAAAGCCTGAATAAGTAGCGTGAGCTAGACCTACATGAACTAGTTTATGTTTAAGGGCAATGTTGTTCACTTACCATAAGGTGGCTCCTATACCAATTTGCCTCCATTTAAAAGTCATCAAATACGTTGACGCCGTGTAGATGACGTGAGCAATATTTATCAATGATATTCAATCATCTTGTTGATTGATGAAATGTTTCATCTATTATGACGATAGCATTCTACTATCCTACTTCCAAAGTTTGTATAGATGTATGTTTGTTACTATTTTACGTTTGGATTGTGATGAAACTTTACAATAGTATATCTTACACATCAGAATAACATAAAGGCTATAATTTATTCCCATACTGCCATGGTATAAAATATATCTATTACTTATATATTTAGCAATATTAGATTTATAAAATTGTTACGACTACTATGTAGGCTACAAATTTTATCAAGCGCCAAGGGTTCTTAATTTACGTTTTCGTCTCCAGATTCCTTGGTCCCTTTTCCTAGCTTCCTAGGAAATATTATTTTAAAGTTTGAACTAGGTCCCCGGCCAAATGAAGAAATTGGCGCCCCTAACCACAATGTGGTCTGTAATTGTTGGTTAGGCCTGATCTAGATTATCTGTCTATTTATTGTATTGCGGAGATAATTCAGAATGTATAAAATTAAAATATTTGCAAATGTAATGAACTATGAAACAATCTACCAATTGATCAATCAGGAAAATATCATCAATGAAACCTCAACAGAAACCAACCAGCCAACACTTGCGAACCGTATTTATTGAACAATGGTTATTTTGCCAATATTTTAAGCGCTCTTTATTGGTACAGATAAGAACATAATATTGCTGATGTAATATCGCTCAACAGACTCAATTGTGGCGTATATATTATCGTACGGGTCACGCATGCATCATTAACCGGTTGTAGAACCGTCAGTCGCGTTCATACACTGCGCAAGAGTAGTCGTTAACATGTCTAAAATACACAACTTCGGCGCCGGTCCCGCAAAACTACCAGAAGAGGTAAGCAACGCTTAATATCTATGAAAAACATGAAGGCGATACAAAAGAATGATGAAAAACATGTTCGTTTTTAGATATACGATATAATAAAGGAAGAATTGACGAATTTCGACGGAACGGGAATAAGCCTGTTGGAAACAAGTCACAGGTCACAGACGTACTTCAAATTGAACACAGACACGCAAAATGTTGTGAGGAGATTGTTGTAAGTACAAAATTATTTAAATTCAAATACATTTCAAAGCAATGTAAAAAGAAACCAAAAAAAAGGAACTATAATGGAAGTATAATTACTATAATAGTAGAAGATTAGTTATAGCAAATTAAAAAAAATATAATTTATGTCATACTATTGGTAATTTAGATTTTAGATCATATAAAATACGATAAACAAAACGTCATCTACATACGTTGAATTCCCATTTATAGTCAAAACATGTGAAATTGTTTTAAATGATATCCCGCGGAATGAAAGTGCAATTGCATAAAATAAGGCAAACCTGTTGCGAATACCTAACACCGGTTTTTAGGTTTCGAACGCATATTTATTTATAAATACAACATACCATTTAGATTTCTTGTCTTTAATAACATTGTCTTATTTCGGGGACTTTTATCTGTTATCAGTAACCATATTTATATCACACGTTCATTCACCCCGGTATTAAGAGAGCAAATATGACTCACAAGCCGATATCAAATCATACTATAATAATTGCTATCATCGAAGTATAAATAATTTTATAAACGAAAAACCATCTTTCTATAATATCTGTGCACAAAAAACTATTGTACGTTGTTTGTGATAATCTCTTAAATGTGAAAGTAGCCGTTTGGTCTGTCCCTTCTTCATGCCTGAACCAATTTGTATAAAAGATACAAAAATAGCTTGAGACCCGAGAAAGGACATAAGTTAATTTTAATCTCGGCACTACCGCGAAAAAATAAAATGAATGAGATAAAATAAACTGTACAAGTACCTAAACAACATGATTTATCCCATTTCGCTAAATACGTAGCATTACCACATGAGTAAAGAAATGGATGGCATACTATCGTTTCTGAACGAACGAATTCCGGAATAAGTATCAAAAAAAAAATAATAAAAAATAATACTTCATTGGAAACAAAATCTACCGGAAAAATTAGTACTAATCGTGTCTTATTATCCTAGTTCGTTAGAATATATTATGATGAAAAAGAGCATACTAAATGCAAAAGGTGCCAAAAATTCGAATTCTTCGTCTACTTCAATTTACGTACCTAAGTCCGCCATTGAACTATTTTAAGGACCTAAACAATACATTCAACATTTTTTATCCTATTATTTTTATATTATAGGTAAAATTGTTATGTTATGATTTAATGAAGTAGGAATCCTGCAGGCAAATCCACATACGATGTTCATTTATAAGCAAAGCAAAACGTCATTTAATGTTATCTATTATTTTATAAACAATTCGTAGATGAACTAAAAAAAACTTGTTTTTTCAAGCAATGTTGGCAACGCAATATTGATAAACAATACTCTATCTTTATCTATTATCATTTGCAATCTGTTTTTGTTATTAATTTCAAATTTGAGTGACTGGTGGTGCGGACGGCGCAATACCTCTGATTATTGCCTATTTATCGGATATTTTGGTACTCTGGATTCCTTTGTGCAAACTACTCTCTAGTCGTAAATGGTAGTGGCATGCTGCTTGGACGATTTGGATCGGAGCGATCGAGGTGGTACCTTTCGCTCCCATAACACCGGCCTAAAGTGACACCTATCCCATGGCCCATTTTGGGGAGAATTGGGCGGAAAAGGCAAGGGCGGTGAGGGTTAGGCAGAGGTTAGGTTCTGTACTCTGTAGTCACTATAAGGCTCCGAATGATCGATTGCCTCCTTCATCATCATCATCAGCCTTTATCCATCCACTGCTGAACATAGGCCTCCCTCAATAGTTGCCTTCTTATGACATAAAAAATTGTAGGTAGGTAGGCAGGTAAAAGGTACTAAGATACGTCTTTTTACATCGGCTCTGTTATACTCTGATCTAAGCGTATCTTAGTCGATCTTCTGGTCATTAATAATGACGACTAAGACCAGCTACACAAAAGACCATAGAAATATTAAGAACAGAAATTTCAAATATCTGTGCAAAGGACCTTCGTAAATTGATCTAAAAAAATAATATATTGAAAAAACAAAAATTGTATCACATACAAAATTTTCTCATGTCTCGCTTGCTTGCAGGACTTAGGACTAGTCGGTTTTTAATGGTTTTGGTTAGGAAAATAGACAAACGAATCACATATTACATACAGACAGTCCAATTTCATTTATCTGTATAAATATCTATCAAATCGGGAACGGATACAGAAACTTGGGTTAGAAAATGGAATCGCTATTTATAAGAAATTCTAAAATTGTATAGACCTATAGGTAATCAAGATAATTATGTATTTTAGCGCTTATCTTATATCTAGTTATGTTAACGTTTGTAAATAAAATTTATTCTTTGTAAATTGTGCCGTCTTACCTTACCTACCTACTTACCACATCTTTATCTACCAATAGTTAACCCCTTTCAATTCTCTTTGTTAAAGAGATAGGTAATGGTCATAAGTTTGAATGTAGGCTAGGCTATTATACAATCAGAGCCGTAAATAGCCTTTTTCGCGCCCTGTGCGAGCTTCTATAACTGCGCCCTTAGCAAACCGAAAAAAATAATAGTCTTGCCTGGTCTGGCCATTCTTGCGCCCTCCAGACTGTGCCGTGGCATCGGTGGTACCGCCCTATTTACGGCTCTGTATACAATCAGCATCATAAATGTGTATTCGGCTTTTAAATACAACAGAGTAACATAAAGAAAAGAAAATTGTGAAAATTTATCACTGGGATTTCCTTACGTAATAAAAAGCCTTAGAGCTTTGGTCATATTAAAGCCTTATTATTGCATTCATACAATACAAATGTGTATTTTTTGTATTTCAATGCTAAAAAAGAAAGATTTTTATAAGTATTTTTAGTAACCGTTTCCCGTGGCTTTGTCTGCTTATATTTAGTCTTGTCAATCGTATTTTTCATATTGCATGGACATGCAAGAAGGATCTACACTTATATCACGTAGAGAGGTGACGAAAAGAATAACTATAAGTAAGGGCTTACCTCTGTAAAAAACATCTTTTACCTTTTAGGTAAAACATGATTTTTTTTCACAGAAAGCACCACGCAACCTTTAAAACGGTTTTAGTAGCAAAAACTGTACCATACATACGTCTAAAATCTAAAATACCATTTATCTTAGAAGCTAAGCTATACTCAAGTTAAGCTATCTTCGCTTTCCTTTGAATTCGTTTTAAATTTTAAATGAAATACCGAAAAGATTGAGGATGCCATCAATCTTATGGACGACAAATTCTTTGAAAAAGATCATACGAGTAGTGAATTTTTATTTAGGGTGAGACCACAGATAACTGTTTTTTGAAGATTGCTTGGTTTCGTATGAAGAAATACCTGAACTATGCTATAACGCGGCTATATGCGTGTGCGCTTGTCATCACACAGATTTGAATATGTGACTGGTAGAGGACCACAATGTATAGATATAAGGATAACGTTCTAACGTACTAACTACTATGCCTAACGTGATGTTGAATGGTCGAAATTTAGGGGACAGAATTTTTCCGGTAGTGCACGCCTTTTTAAGAAGTACTCGTTTAAATCTTTACGCATGAAGTATTGTGGCGCTGATTGGTCCGCTACAATAGCATCGGTACGTACTCAATCCTAGTGCAGCCAGTGGCAGAAAAGAGAACTAAGATCTATACATGAATACTATGGAAAAGCCTATATCGTTCGGACTCTTTATATCTACACTTACTGTAGAAGACGATGAGGGCCACATCATTGCCACACAAATGCCGCGCACAGTCTAGTTGAAATATTTATAGACTTGTTGATTTATAATTTACATATACACGGTTTGATCATGATTTACGTCTAACACTTGACCGGAATGTTATTAGATATTATGTACAAAATTTTTTTTTATTTATTACGAGCTAGAGAGAGAGGATACAAGTCCTTTGCTCAAACAATACCCTGGATACATAATTATTACCAGGTAATCTTAAACTTGTGTGGCTTTTATAATATGTATAGTATTACTAGTACGGTTATGTGGTTACTATTTTCCTATTATGTTTCCTCAAGGCAATGTTTATACATTACTTTAAGGAAATAATATAATAATGACGTATGTTCTAAATACATACCTAGTACGTATTAAAAATATAGTGTTCCAACGTGTAATCTAATATATAAAATTTCCCTGTCACAATGTTAGTTACCGTACTCCTCCGAAACGGCTTGACCGATCTTTATGAAATTTTATATGCATATTCAGTAGGTCTGAGAATCGGCCAACATCTATTTTTCATCCCCCTAAATGTTAGGGGTAGTCCACCCCTAAATTTTTTTTTATTTTTTAGACAAAATTTTTAATTTCTATTTTTTTATGATACAACATACAGAAATACATACAACCCTAAATTTTCACCCCTCTACGATCAACCCCTATTTTTTAATAGCAGAACGAAGTCTGTCGGGACAGCTAGTATTACATAAATGTCAAAATTAATGGTCTCCGCAAATAATTCCCGCGGTCATGGTTTTAGCACATTGGCGCTTAAGCCGGGAGGTAGCGGGTTCGAATCTCGCCAGGGAAAAAACTTTCATCTTAAATATAATATGTATTAATATAAAAAGTATTAAATTAAATATACTTATATGTATTTCCGTCTGGTATCCGTAACACAAGTTCTTCGAGTACTTACCACGGGACCAGATTGACGTGGTGTAAAGCGTCTATAGATATTATTATTATCTCAAAAGTAATTATTATGGTAATGAGTAAAAATGTTATCATTTCTTTGGTTCATTGCGATGACAAATGTGGCAGTGGACGGTAACTGGCTAATGATAATCACATGGTCTGAAACCTGTAAACTGGACTTGCAAGTCTTTGATTATAAGGACCGTTACATAATTACCTACACCCGAAAAAATAATCGTTTAATGACTATAAAAACAATATGAAATAAAGCGTTTCATTCCAGGGATGTACCGGACAACTATAAAATCCTGTTCTTGTCTGGCGGCGGACAGGGACAGTTTGCTGGCGTCCCTCTCAACCTCATATCCAGGACAGGCACGGCGGATTACGTTGTTACCGGTAAATTGAAAAAAACCTTTGCGGATTTTCACCAATCGTCTTACGTCCGGTTTCCGAAAGGCTGATCAACGCAAAAATTAACAAATCAACGTTTCTTGTTAAGTGTTAAATGAGTTGCTAGAAGCATGGTCAAATTACTTAATTTGATCGGCCTAGTTGACATAGCCATTACAATAAAAAGCTGTCAATTTTGACTCATGTAATTTGACATGTTAGTTGACATACATTTTGACCAACGTTTCAGAAACCGGACGTAAAAGTATTGGATATTAATTTTCATACATTGTCTAAAAGTCAGGGTATCATTGCACGCATATCATTGTGGTCAATAAAAAAAAATGTAGAATGCAACAGCAGGGTTACGGATTCAAATTTCGAAACGTGTGATTCGAGTTCGAATTAGATTGTGCTCAATTGAAAATGTTTACATATTTGTACCTATCAATACTTCGTCAATGGCGCTTGCTTTGCAGCGGGAAATATCTCAGGAAAACCAGCATGCCTACGAAGGCTTTAAAAGTAGTCAACTAGCATGGGTTATGCTTAGAATATAAAGTATGCTAAAGGATCAATAAATGATTAATCCGTATATGTTCCACTGCTGGGCACGGGTCTCTTAGAAATAAGGCTAGGAGCGTAATGGGCCATAGTTTACCGATGCGCTGGCCCAATGCGGGCTTGTAAACTTCACATACCTTGAAAGACTTTCAATCTCATTAGGTATGCAGGTTTACTCACGATGTTTTCCTTCACCGGTGAACGAACGATATACTTGTGTTTGGGGTGCACTTAGAAATTTAGAAAGACCTATTTCAAGGCACACACGGAGGGGTTAGAATCGAACCTGGAACCTCTCGCATAAGAGGCCGAGTCCACCCCCACCGTAACATCGTCGCTAAACAAAGTATTAACACTTATATGTCCTACTACTGGGCATATAAACTGATGTATTAACGATTAATTAAATAATTTCGACGACCTCTGTGGCTCAGTGGTTAGCGCGTTGGCGCTCAAGCCGGAGGTTGCGGGTTCGGATCCCGCCAGGGAACAAAAAAGTTGATGTGTTCCTGGGTCATGGATGTGTATTAAATATGTGTATTATATAATAAAAATCTTTAATAAAAGTATTAATATAAAAAGTATTAAATATATGTATTTCCGTTGTCTGGTACCCGTAACATAAGTCTCTTCGAATACTCACAACGGGACCAGATTGACGTGGTGTAAAAGCGTCCATAGATATTATTATTATTATTATAATTGAAGACAGCCGAATGTTCCATGTCTAAAAGAAGGAAAAGCTTAACGAAGTTACAAATAATCTTTGAAAAGTAAACCTTTTAAACTCGGCGCAAATATCGCCTAATACAATGAGATTGGTATCTCCGAACCCCTGTACCAAGTCGTTCGGAGTTTAAAAACTTTGTACGATCAATAAGCTTACAATACACGCCACACAACGAGGAAAATCATGCTAAAGTAACAACTAATCGTTTGATTCTACTCGTGTCTTCATAGTATGAAAAACTTATACTAATATATAAAGCTGAAGAGTTTGTTTGTTTAAATGCGCTAATCTCAAGAACTACAGTCGAATTTGGAAGATTCTTTCAGTGTTAGATAGCCCATTTATCGAGGAATGCTATATTATATAGGCTTTATAATATCATACTGTTAAGATGCCGTAACTATATTACAGCTAGTACTAGGTATATAAATACAACATAATCAGAGTATAATTTTTCTCTTTGATTTTGTGTTTTCGGTTTCGAATTCCACTGAGGAGATTCAATAAATATGTTATGAATGTGTATGGTATGTATCTTATTTATCACTAGGTTTTACCCGCGACTTCATCCAAAAATTGTCCAAAAACAATAAAAATAAAATTAGGAATGGAACCCTTAATATTTAGGGGGCTGAAAAATAGATGTTGATCGATTATCAGACCTATTGAATATGCATACAAAATTTCATAAAAATCGGTCGAGTCGTTTCGAAGGAGTTTGGTAACTAACACTGTGACACGAGAATTTTATATACTAGACGAGTAGTAAAAGTTTAAAGCCGGTTTAGGCAAAACTTGCAAATTTTTTTACGGCGTAATTTATAAAAAAAATATGTGCTTGGGATCGGATTTGGATAAGTTATAAATAATATTGCGTATGTTATAAGCATGGTAATATTGGAGACCTGTTCCATGTCGCATTCACATGACGAGGGTTTCATTGTACTCGCGTTCAATAATATTCGTGTACATGTTTCTTCATATAATAGTGGCTTATTAAACTAATTAACATATTAAACGAGAGATGAAGTTTATGCGTTTTACAGACAATGCGTTTTACAGACAAAAATTATAAAACAATGTTATTTTAGCCATATGTTAGGTAGAAAGACCGGACACCCAACATTACTGAGGATTTTGTCTCAGTACTTATAGGTACGACAAAGAAATTTTATGTAAAATCAAGCTTTTTCAAAATGTTTGCAAAATGTAAAAAGTCTAACAAAAGCCGGACACCGTTTATTTTGGCCGGACACGCAATCAAAATGCCTACCTATGTCCGGCTTTTTTCGGACGCCTGGCAACCCTATTCATATGCATGTAGTAAAAAGCGGTTATTTTAATACTATAAACGACACTCCAATTTTATTTAGATGTATAGATTTTTTCCTCGCAGTTAATCCTCTATTACATATGAATATATCAAAATAAAACATATTTCGATTCCATATCCGTATTTCCAGGTGCTTGGTCAGCGAAGGCAGCTAAGGAGGCTAAAAAATATGGAAAAGTGAACATGGTGCTGCCCACAGACAAATATGTGGAAATTCCAGAGCAGTCAAAATGGAACCTAGATCCAAACGCCTCCTATGTCTATATCTGTACAAATGAAACTATACACGGTAAGTAACGCTCCTTACCTTTATGTTCTAGGTAGGGAAACTAGTTGGGCCAAATAGTCGCAAAGTCATCTAGGGATGAATTGCTTATTGATGAAACTGTGGTTGTCTATGTGAATATGCCACAGTGTTCGATAAAAAAACGTTGCCCTTTAAAAAAGCTCGATAAAAAAGCGCTCGTGCACTCGGGGCCTTAATATTTTTAACCGACTTCAAAAAAAGGAGGAGGTTATCAATTCGACTGTATGTTTTTTTTGCATGCCATTACGGCAACCGCGTTTGGTTTACGGTTCTGCCGCATCTGACGAACACGCTTGGCGATGACGAGTAATGGTCTCCTTCTGGTGATGATGATGATGATTATAAAGGAATCTTGAACTCAAGCGTAGATAGTATGCTGACAAACTTGTGATCTTTCTACATTGAACCAGAATTTTGATTAAAGATATAAAAAAAGTCGTACTAAATGTTGTTTTTTGTACAATATAATGTCAACCCTCATGTAGTATCATTAATTTCAGGTGTTGAATTTGATTTCATTCCTGATACAAAGGGTGTGCCCCTGGTGGCTGATATGTCATCCAACTTTATGTCCAAGAAAGTGGATGTGTCAAAGGTATGTTCAGATTTTGTAGTCCTTATTTGTTTTCGGAATGACCTATGTTGTTGGCCTAAGGGACTTTACGCTCGATCTGGGGAAGATGAGCTGATCGGTTGATGAAAGGTTTACTGTGGAGGTTTCCCTATAAAGGCTGCATTCATACTGCGTCACCAAATCTCATCTCTATGTAGGTAGGGTTGCCAGGTCGCCATTTCACCAAACCTAATAGCCGGACAAACCAGGCAGCCCGTTCGGAAATTTGGGTAGAAAGACAGAGACAAAGACAAACATTGTTGAGGATTTAAAAATTGTATGTAAAATCAAGCATTTTTTATGAATTAAATACATTTTGTTACATTCTAGTCAACTAATAGATAAAATCGAATGCCAAATCTTAGCCTAAGATTGATTTGGCATCGCTCGTTTTCGAAATGTAAAAAGTCTAACAAAAGCCGGACACCGTTTATTTTGGCACGCAATCTATAAGGCTACCTATGTCCGGTTTTATCCGGACGCCTGGCAACCCTATATGTTGGCATAGATCTTTTTCATGAGACCTTATCCAACTGATTTTTGATGATGTTAGTCGGATAGTCCAATTGGCAGAAATGTCACCTAATGCTAAGTGGTCGACGACGCCTATGAATATAAACTAGTTTACTTGTGACTAGGCCTATACTGAGACATAAGAAAGCCTTAGGGTCAGTAATTACACTGCTTACCTTGCCCTATTCTTCGAAACACAGCACAGCAGTTTCACGTCAGGTACAGACAAGATAGTGGTACCCATGCAGCCGGGAGCATCCCTCCCACCAGTAAAGTAAAGTAAATTATGTCCCACTGCTGGGCACGGGTCGCCTCCTCGAAATCAGGCGAGGAGGGTAATGGGCCAATAGTTCACCGCGCTGGCCCAACGCGGGTTGGTGAACTTCACATACCTTCAAAGACTTTCAATCTCATCAGGCATGCAGGTTTCCTCACGATGTTTTCCTTCACCGGTGAGCGAACGATGGTCTCGTGTGCACTTAGAAATTTAGAAAAACCCATTTCGAGGCACACACGGGGAGGTCAGGATCGAACCCAGAACCTCTCGCATAAGAGGCCAAGTCCATCCACCACTGGACCATCGTCGCTCCCACCTTTAAGCTTTCGCTTCCCACCAGTAAACATTTTACCTATCCCCAATAAAGTTTATTGGATTGAGGGAGCGATATATTAAGGTGGAATTTAATGTATTAATTAAAACTAACAGTTGCTAATTATGATTGCCTTTTTAATTGTGTTTTAAAGAGAGGTTATTTGTAAGTGATCTTGTTTAGTATACTTGAAGATATGTTATCGCTATCTTATATGATTAGCTAATGCGTAACAAGATACGAAACTAGAAAATATGTTAACAACATGTTGCGCTATGTTTTTTGGTTCAATTGCAAAAATGGCGGATTTTACTAGACGACAAACAAGCCTGTGTAGCTTCGGATATCAGATGTTGATAGTGTAGTTTTACTGGTAGAAATGATTCGCTGTGCCTTCGAATCTATTTCTATTTTCAAGTTTATTGATATTTTTTGAAGTGAAACTTCTTTACGCGCTTGAGGGTAAACATTCTACAAATGAAACGCGCCACGAAGATGTGCAACGTTGTCTAAGAAGAGGGAGATAGCGATTGAGACCGATTGAGAGAGTGAGAAAGAGCTAACGTAGCATGTAGCAACGCTATTGGTTGGTGTATTCGTTTAGTAGTCAAATATTAGAAATTACAGTTTCACTTCTGTCATGTGACCTTTATAACTTGATGTCAGTACTTACACCACCTATCTTGCCCTTCTCTCCGAACTATACATTACATATTATATCATTTAAATAAAAGTTATAATAAAGTTTAATAAAGTTTTCATTTACAGTTCGGAGTAATTTATGGTGGAGCTCAGAAGAACATTGGTACTGCTGGTGTGGTGATGGTTATCGTACGGGAGGACCTCCTCAACCAAGCTCTGCCCATATGCCCGTCTATACTGGATTGGACGGCTAATGCCAAAGCTGACTCCATCCTGAACACACCACCCATGTTTGCGTAAGTAATGTTCACTATAAAATTAAACAATATTACAAACGTATATAGATACCATGAACAAGAAATTCGCTTCATTTTGAAAAGGATTAAAACTAAAGTACGTTGCAGTGCTAAAACAGTAAACAAATCGTCTAAACAAAATTTTAAAACATGCAGCGCAAGATCGCTTATAGAGTATAACTAGCTGCCCCGACAGACTTCGTTCTGTCAAAAAAAATATCATTCATGATGAAAAATAGATGTTGTCCGATTCTCAGTCACGAATACACGCATTATAAGCACACAAATTTTTTTCAAAATCGGTTCAGCCATTTCGCAGGAGTTCAATAACGTACACCGTGACACGAGAATCTTATATATAAGATTTTTTCACGAAACAAACTTTTTGTAGAAATTTTATTTAAGGCATATCAGAATTTTCTTATTTTTTATATACAACCTTTATCATTAATCATAGAGTTCGTTTAAATAATATAAACCCTTTTTGCAGGATCTACGTCATGAACAGGGTTCTGCAATGGATTGAAAGAAATGGCGGACTCGACAAAATGGCGGAGATGGCTACAAAGAAGTCGTCTATGGTTTATGATATGATCGATCAGTCCAATGGCTTCTATTACGCGCCGGTCGCGAAGAAGGACAGGAGTAGGATGAATATCCCGTTCAGGATCGGATCCGCTACTGGTGACGATAATTTGGAGAAGCTGTTTCTGAAGGAAGCTGAAGCGTTGAACTTGATCCAGCTGAAAGGTCACCGGTAAGAGATATGTTAAATCTATTAAATTTCGCCATTATCGTATTCCGAAGATAAAGTTTTAAAATAGAAATATACTGCTTTTTAGGGTTTTAACTTGCTAGTTGAAATTTGTGCCAGATACTAAGGTCCAATAGTCAAATATTAAAATGTATAAAATCAAAGTCCCGTAGTATTAGTACTAAAATTTACCTTAATTTTTTTTTGTCTTTCGAAATTTTGCCTTTAGGTACTTGCGCTATTTAGACCTGGCTGGCTAACAAAATTGACTGATTCTGTGCCAACAGCAGCAAGAAAGGTCTTACAAGACAAATATAAGAAAAAAAAAAAGTTTAAATTAGGACGTGTCTTTATATTATTACATACATGTCAAATTAAATAGTGCGCTGAATTGTTTAGACGCATATATACTTTATTATTCTTAGGGCCTGTTTCACAATCTCCAGCTAAGTGCCCAATAGGCTATCGGCAACATATTTGACAGATAGAGTATGGAGTATCTGTCAAATATCTGTCAAATATGTTGCCGATAGCCTATTGGAGATTGTGAAACAGGCCCTTAAAGTATCTAATAGACGGAATTCTTCGTGTCCGTCCGACTCGCACTTGGCTGGCTTTTTTGACAAGCAAAACCTTTTTCAGGGATGTTGGTGGCATTCGCGCCTCCACCTACAACGCTGTCACGGTGGCAGAAGTCGAAACCCTCGTCAGTTTCATGAAGGCATTCCACAAGAAGCACGCGAAATGATGGAGTACAATATTTATGAGGACCTGATACTAATACATGGGGAACCTTCATCAAGAACGTATTTTAAACTTAATGAAGTTGTCAAGATACTAAACGTTTCTTAACTTCGTAACTTGTTTTGTTAATTTAATTACTAGACATAAGTATTTTTTACTATTTAAGTGTAAGCGATGAAAAATTGGAAATTGGCTGTGTTTGAAAAATATATTTTTGATTTTAGTTACTTTTGTATTATTGCATTTTAGTGTCTCTGAAGAAAAGTCCCAGATCCGCAGGCAAAAGGATCACCTCACTGACAGACTGGCCCCGACAAGGCCGGATTCTTCAGATATAGGGGGACTGCCCGACACCACTAATCAGACATTGGTAACAGACCTACCGATTTACGACTTAGTATAGGTCATGCATTAATGAATTGCCTGGTCTTGTTTCTGGTGATCTTGTCTACGTTTATGGGAGACGCTTATTCTCTGCCATTTTTAAAGAAAGATTTATTTATAAATTTCAAGTGACACTTGAAACATTTATTAATGGTGCCCTCAATTTAGTGATTCCTGGCGGTCCACCACTGGTCTTCCGTTAAGACCATCAAGAGAAGGCCACGAAACAAAATACGCCACAAAAAAGTAAAAAAAAAAAACATTTTATGACTAATCTGTTCTTCTTTTCCCATATACGTAACAAACGGCCACCGCCAAGCTCAGATTAAAATTTCAAGTACCTTTATTTTCAAGAAGATCGTATTTTTATTTTAAAACTAGCTGTTACCCGCAGCTTCGCCCGCGTGAACTTAGGTTTACGGATTTATCATGTCTGATGATGATCATTTTCTATTTTAATAATTACTAAGTTTTTGTATTAAAATGAATATATGTCATCTTCAACATAAAGACATATATCCCTTCGCAGATTTTCTGTAGGCATATTTAGGATATATAATAATAATAATAATAAAGCCTTTATTATTTCCTATAAATCTTATGGTTAGTGGTTACAAATTTGTGTTTTATAATATCTATGTTAGTATATTATATATATACAGTTCAATCGTAACATTGTGTAGTGCAGACGCATTCTCGGTTGTAGTCAACTGCCTTCATTGAAATCTTAACTTTATACTGTGTGTGTTACAACCCAATTTCCTTTGTACGCCAATAATAAAGGTTCGTCAAAGAGTAACAAAAAGTCAGAGGCGCAACAACAAGAATGCTCCGATCACCGAATAACAGTGGCAAGTGTAATTCGAATCCTGACATCAGAAAGTCAGTTGAGGATCATAACGTAACGCTGCGTCCTAAACGAAAGCATACCAACGAACTTGCGGAAACAATTGAAGAAGTCACTTCGAAAGTCACAACATTGATGAACGACTGGAAGAACGAGTTTCAAGATAATTTCACTAAGATGAGAAGTGAATTTGAATCTGTGCTGAAGGCTGATCTTGACAAACTAACGACATCGCTGTGTTCGTCCTTTGCTGAAATTAAAACAGAAATTAACACTGTTCGCCAAGAATATAAGGAATTTAAAAAATCTGTCCATGCACTGGAATTAAAGCACCAGGAGACCTCGAAAAAAATCTCAGACTTAGAAGACTCACTACAATTTTATGGTAATCAGCAGGAGACTGCAAATAAGAAAATCGATGCATTCACAGTTGAAAGAAAGGCTATACAATCGCTGGAAGCAAAAATACAATTTCTGTCTACTGAAAATCAACTTTTACAAATTGAGCTGAACCAAAACAACCAGAGAGATAGGTTACTCAACCTAGAAATCGTGGGTGTTACAGAACAAAAGTCCGAAAACCTCCTCGATATTATTCTAAGCATTACCCAGCACGCCGGCGTATCACTACTTCCGCAAGACGTTTTGGAAGTTAACCGTGTCACTCCCAGATCGAAGCAGCCAGGCCGCCCGAGGAACATAATCGTCAAATTAAAGTCTCGACTACTTAAGGATAATATTATCTCCGGAGCCCGCAAATCTCCTCTTACAGCGAAGGATATCGGTTTGACTGACAGCACTTCTAGAATCTATGTCAATGAACACTTGACGTATGTCAATAAACAATTGTTAAGGAAAGCCCGAGATTCTGCGAAACAGCATAGTTTCAAATACGTGTGGACAAAAAACGGAAGGATCTACGTAAGGAAAGAAGACACGAAACCGGCCTTTCAAATCACACAGGAAAAGGATCTTCTCAAAATCCGATAACGTGTTACGGTATTCAATCTAGTACTTTTTTAAATTTCCCATATTTTTCAGCTGATAACTTAAGATTTGATTTTTCTTTTTACATCATTAAGCCTTTAACAATGATCATCTACGTAACAACACTTGTAAAAGTAACTCTCGGTATATGGTTATTCATTTTTCATATTTGCGCATCTACAATTCTAACTTACTCTTTGACTCGATGCAAAAAAATATGCATTGCAAATGACTTGCACCTTTATAAGATTACTGATACGCTAACAAGGTGCGCGCTTCTTCTCCAGATTGACTTACCGCACTGTATGAAAATCAGTCGTTTTATTTCTTTAATCCAAATATACCCAACTCAATATTCAATTTTAAATCTTATTAATAATAACACACAACATATCGCAACATTTAAATTTCATAGCTTCACGTACAACTCACTCAATAACATAATTTTAACATGCAGAACTTATATTTTTACATGCTTTGTTCAGTCATTACTATATTATTTCTACAAGAAATCAAACATGGATATGTTGTACTTAAAATGTTTTAGTCCAAGGAGTGCATCCGTGTTGAACGCATGCACTTTAACAGCGGGCGGTCTTGTTTACGAGTTTCTGTGCAATAGTCGATCGGTTCAAATTTTTTCGCACTACCGACGTTTCGTCGTCACATTAAATTATTATCTGTCGATCGGGAGTTTTACTCGCTCGATATACACATTCCTACCAAATAACCTTAGAGATATTATTAAACCCTTCATTTATTTATGGAAGCGTCCGTTTTCAAATTTATTATATAAAATAACACAATTATGTTTATATTGTTTCTTGTTTATTTTTAATTATGATAAATACTCGACCTATAATCATCATCATCAGACTTTATCCGCGTTGGATGCGAGTAGCAAGGGATCGGTCGTCTTGGCGTTCATTGAGGAAGGCCTATGTTCAGCAGTGGACTCGTCGTATACTGTAACTATAATGAGGCGATGCAACGCAATAAGTGAGGAGCGATCGGATAATAATAAACTTATATATAAATGGGTACTAATTTCCTAAACATTTACTATCAAAACGTACGCGGGCTTCGAACCAAGTGCACGGACCTAAGGCTTAATATTCTCTGCAACGACTACGACATTATCGTCCTGACGGAGAGCTGGCTGCACGGCGGCGTATTCGATGCGGAGCTGTGCGACGACCGGTACGACGTGTTCCGCGCGGACCGCGACGCCGCTGCCAGCGGCAAGCGCACGGGCGGCGGCGTCGCGGTGCTGGTGCGGCGTGCGCTCGGGGCTGTGCCGCGCGAGGTGGCCGCGCGCCCGCACGCTGAACTACTGTGGCTCACTGTGCCGGCGCGCGCCTGCGCCGCTGCACGCGACTTTCACCTCCTCGCTGCCTATATTCCCCCGAACCCTCACGTCCTGCCGGCCGAGTTGGACGCGATCGACGCGATTATCGGAAACGCTTTAGCTCTCTACCCGAACGATTACTACGTGCTTATCGGTGATTTAAACCTCCCGTTTTTGTCTTGGGACGTAAACGGATACACGGTAGTAAAAAGAGGCCCCGTGGAAGTCCAGGACCGCGGAAACAAGCTCATGGAATCGCTAACCTTCAACGGATTTCATCAGTACAACCTGTTAAAAAATCACTGTGGTAACACACTCGATCTCGTCTTTTGCAATCTGCCATTATCGGTGTGCCCGGTCTCCGCGCCTCTCCTGACCGAGGACCGCGCGCACCCGTCGTTCGCTTTCACCGTGCTAGACCTGAACGTTTCCAAGTTACGCGAGGCTGTAGTAAAAAAGTTCAACTTTAGAAAAGCCCCCTACACCGTATTAAATGATCTTTTTCAAAGTCAGGACTGGAGTACCTTGCTGTCTGCTAAAACGGTCGACGATGCTGTTGATATATTTTATAAGACCATAAATGCTTGTATCGCGTCACACGTTCCCGTTATCAATACCTCCGGGCGACGCACGTACCCTAATTGGTACTCTCCGGCGCTCATTAACATCATAAAAGAGAAGAGTAGGGCACACAAACGCTGGAAAAAGTTCGGTAACAACTTGGATTACGACGAATTTGCGCTCCTGAGGTCCCGAGAACGTCGGATACAAAAAGAATGTTTTAGAAAATTTACATCAGACTGTGAAAAAAATTTGAAAAATGACCCTAAGACATTCTGGACATATGTAAAGGCCCTACGCGGTGGCTCAGCATATCCTAAAAAGCTAGTGCTCGACGGAGTAGAATACACTGATGGCAGGAACATGTGTGACGCTTTTAATACTTTTTTTAGAAGTGTTTTCGGCGAGCCTAGTAATGTTATTCCTGGTAGATCTTCAAACCTCAATTCAGATGTAGTGTCAAACATTCAAGTATCGACCTCAAATGTCGAAGGTATTTTACGAAATCTCGATATAAATAAAGGCCCTGGCAGTGATATGCTCCCATCTCTATTTTGGGTACGCTGCTCTAAATCTCTAGCTACTCCATTGACTACTTTGATGAATCGATCATTGCGGGAGGGTGTTTTTCCACAAAAATGGAAGGTAGCCCATATCGTCCCAATACATAAAAAAGGCTCACGTATGGACGTTAAGAATTACAGGGGCATCTCTATTTTAAATACCGCTGCAAAAATAATGGAAAAAGTAGTAATCAACTATATCTATCCGACACTACACCGTTCGATTCCCTACCAACAGCACGGTTTTCTTAGGCATCGCTCGACGACTACTAATCTGACGTGTTTCACTTCCTTTATTTTAGAGAACATGGAACGCGGTGGACAAATAGATGTTATATACACCGACTTCGAAAAAGCGTTCGATCGGGTAGACCACCTCATTCTTCTACAAAAGCTCCAGGAGCTAGGTATCCACGGAGATTTACTTCGGTGGATGAAATCCTACCTATCAAACCGTTCCCAGGCTGTCGTAATGGGTGGTTATCGCTCGGACTATATTGATATGCCTACTGGAGTTCCACAGGGCTCACACCTGGGACCATTACTGTACAACGCCTATTTGTACGATATCGGTTCGTGCCTCCAACATTCGTATTATCTTATGTATGCGGATGACAAAAAAATATTTTGCAAGATTAATTCTATCCAGGACTGTTTTCAGCTCCAAGCAGACCTTGACAACTTATTTAATTATTATATTCGCAATAATATCACTGTTAATTCTACTAAATGTGAATGTATTACATTCACTCGGAAACCAAAGCCCATAACCCATAATTATTACATGAATGGTGAAGTAATACAAAGAAAACGTATCGTTAAGGACCTCGGTGTATATCTGGATAGTAAAATGACTTTTTCAGACCATGTTGAAAACGTAATTTGTAAAGCTTACAAGAATTTGGGCTTTGTTCTCCGGACATGTAAGTCATTCTTGACTATCTCAGCACTCAAAATCGTTTATTCCGCATACGTGAGGAGCGTTCTGGAGTACAATAGTCCAATATGGTCCCCTCATTACATTATATACAAAAGTCGCCTGGAACGCATTCAGAAAAAATTTATAACTTACCTGACTTACCGCTGTGGCATAAGATTTGATTCTTATGACGAGAGCTGTGCTGAGTTCAATCTCTTACCCTTGGAGGAGAGACGTACTGTTTTGGACTTATGTTTACTTTACGATATCGCTAATAGTAAAATAGATTGCCCTGATCTCGTGTCACAACTTACCTTCCGAACACCCAAATTCCGCACTAAAAACACCCCCCTACTGGACATACCTGCATCAAACACTAGTTATGGACAAAACTCTGTTATACCACGTATAAGTCGCTCATACACAAAAAAATTTAATTCTTTAGATCTATTTGCATGCAATTCTAAAACGAAATTCAAGAGTGAAGTCATAAAAATATTAAATAAGAAATAGTCAATAGTTAATAACGTACATAAACATATTATACTAACCCGACATGCGGTACCCTAGTGGTATTTTTCACTGATCCCAAGACTTCGTGTCGCAGGGCTAGGGTGCCGCACACACATACACACTTACATAAACATACATGCGCACGCACACACATACACACTTACATAAACATACATGCGCACACACACACAGACACACACACACACACACACACACATACACATACATACATCACACTCTTAATATCAATAATAATATTATTTAGGAGACAACAAGATTTTATATTTTATTACAACCACAATACCGAGAGTTGTTTAGCTTATTAAATAGCAGCCTAGTCGAGACATCATTGTCTCAATAATAACGTTGACGGTGTTTGTGTTATAATGTTATAATAAATAGCACTACTATTAGTCAAATAATGTAATACCTGTTACTGGCCATACTAATTGTTACATGTTTGGTGTTAAGTTCTAAATTGTAATACGCTGTTGGTATTCAATAAAGAAAAATAAAGAAAAATAAATAAATAAATATTTAAAATACAGGTGTTTTTTTTTTTTTTTTTTTTTTCTTTCTTTATTTAATTATTTCTTATATAGGAATCCCTTGATAGGGTATAGGCCTCCTCCAAATTCTTCCATTTCTTTCTGTCCTGTGCTATGTCAATCCAGTTTTTCCCCGCTACCGATATTATGTCATCTGCCCACCGTTTTTGTGGTCTGCCCACGTTTCTTTTTCCTCGGGGGCCGGTCCATTTTGTGCTCATGAGTGTCCATCGCTGGTCTGTGCATCTTGCTACATGGCCGGCCCAGTTCCATTTTAGTTTTAGTGCTTGGTGTAAGGCATCTGTCAATTTTGTCTTTTTTCTTAATTCTAGACTTTTTATTTTTTGAATTTTCTTTAGACGTAACATACTTCTTTCCATTGCCCGCTGACAAGTTCTTACAATGTTTTTTATCTCGGTTGTAAACGTCCATGTCTGAGAGCCGTAGGTCAGGCAGGGCAGAATGCATGTATCCATGATAGTCTTCTTCATGCTTAGATCGTAGTCACCTTTTAATATTTCCTTGTTCGCCCAGAATTTGTTCCAGCTGCTCGTAATTCTTCTGTTAACTTCGTTTTTGTTATTTGCTTTAGAAAACGAGACTTGCTTTCCTAAGTATATGTAGTGCTCTACGTACTCGAGTTCAACACCGTCCAGCTTTATGTTTCGTTTTTCGCCGTTTGTCATTATTTTTGTTTTAGTAAGGTTCATATGTAGGCCTACGTGCTTGCTTTCTATACTAAGTTGGGATATCATGTTTTCTAGGTTTTTCGGACTTTCCGCTAAAATCACGATATCGTCGGCAAATCTTAGATGGGTGAGGCGTTCGTTATTGATTGATATACCTTCAGAGATCCAATTCAATTTAGAGAATACACATTGTAAGACAGCTATAAAAAGTTTCGGAGATAATGGATCTCCCTGTCTTACTCCTCGGGCTATTTTGAACTCGTCGCCTCGAGATTCTAACTTTATTCTGCTCACACTTTTCTCATATATATTTTTTATTGCTCTAATGATTATTTGGTCTATGTTGCAATTGTGTAAAGCTTGCCAAATAGAGTTATGATAGAGACTGTCAAAAGCTTTTGTGTAATCTACGAATCCAATATACAATTTTTTGTTGAAATCGGAGTACTTTGATATGACTTGTTCTAACGTATGGATGTGATCCATTGTAGAAAATCCTGGGCGGAATCCTGCTTGCTCTACTGGTTGCTTACTATCTATTTTTGAGCTAATTTTGCTTCCTATAATAGATGTAAATAACTTATACACACTTGATAGCAAGCTTATCGGGCGGTAGTTAGTGATGTCCAATGGGTCACCTTTTTTGTATAACAGGATAATGTCTGATTTTTGCCATTGTTCTGGTACTATTCCTGTTCTTAGAACTAAATTAAATATGCATGTCAGAGGTTTGGTGAGCAGTTTCGCTCCTTCTATCAATGCCTCATTTGTTATGCCATCGGGTCCTGGACTTTTCTCTCGTTTCAGCTTTTTAATATTATCTATGACGTCACGTTCATTTATAATAGTGGTGTCACTTATATTTGTCTGTAAGTTGTTGGTTTCTATGTGTGTAGTCGTGTCGTGTTGATCAGTGGCATATAGATCTTTGTAGAATTTTGTAGCGCAAGATATTAGTTCTTTTCTTGATTTTGTTTCTTTTTGTCCGGTTTTTAAGCACTTGATCCAGTTAGTATGAATAGTTAGTTGCTTGTAAGCTCTTTTGGCGCTTCTGTAATGTGTTATGCTATTTTCTATTATTTTTTGTCTGTGTTTCTTGTAATCGTTTCTTATTGATTTGCTGGCTTGTTTGAATAAGGCGGATAACTCTTTTTTCATTTCTTTTGATTTATTTTTAATTTTTATGATTTTATTACGTCTTTGGATCAAAAGTTTGGTAGTTTCGCTGAAGAAGTAACGGGTGTGATTTTTGTTCTTATTTACAGTTTCCGATTTTAAGCTATCTTTTAGAGAGTGTTCGAATTTGTTATAAGTTTCTTGTAAATTTTTATCATCGAGGTAGGATAAGTTAGTAATGTTAGTTTTCAATTTGCATAGGTATGTTTTTATTTCTTCATTTGTTTTTAAAGATGGCTCTGAGATTCGGAAGTGTCTCCTACACTTTTTAGGGGTTTTGAGTATTAGTGTTGCTCTTACTATTCGATGGTCTGAAGGGAAGTCTACATTGTTTAGAACCTCTATGTTTGTAATATTTTTATGATAAGAAGTCATTATAAAATCGAGTTCGTTTTTATTTTTTCCGTCTGGTGAAATCCAGGTCCATCTTTGGCTACACTTCTTTTTGAAGTATGTATTCATGATGGATAGTTTATATTCAAAGGCATATTGTATTAATCTTTCTCCTCTTGTATTTCTTTTTCCGTATCCGTATTTTCCCATGATTAGCTTTTCGTTACTTTTTGTTTTCCCTATCTTGGCATTAAAGTCTCCTATTACCATGATGTTTTCGTTGTTTCTTAGTACAGCATGAGCTTCTTGGAGAGTATAATAGAATTTTTCTAATTCTTCTTCGTTTGAGTCTGACGTTGGTGCATAGACTTGAATAATTGATAGGTTAGTATCGCCAAATTCCAGCTGAAGCAATGCAACTCTTTCTGATAGTCCGCAAAAGTTTGTAATATTCTTCTTATATTCTTTTTTGATAAGGAATCCCACACCGTATAGGCCGGGTGTTTCGCCTACGTAGCATAGTATGTGGTCGGTATATTCTTGTATTTCACATCCCATTCTTCTTACTTCTGCTAGGCCAAGTATGTCTATGTTTATGTTTCGGATAGCATGCGTTAGCTCTAAAAATTTTTCAGTGGTTGAGAGTGTTCTGACGTTGTAGGTTGCGATTTTTAAATTATTGTTTTTGTTTTTTACTTTCGGAACACTTGGAGGGTTTTGGTCATAATCTTCCACGGTGACCAGCCGGGTTGGAAGATGGTTTTTATTAGTTTTTTGTTTTATATCGTTTTTGTAATCTATGCGGGAGGAGGAGGGCCTTTGTCGTTATAAGTTTTTTTCACTATTTTTCTTGTCTTGCTCGGGTGTTGTATCGCTGGACTTTTTTGCGACTATAAAGCTTAATATGTTTGATTTAGCGACAGTTTCTGAGGCCCTATCGGATCTCTGCAGAGAGAAGTGTGGTTTTGACACTTTATTCTTTTTGTTAGCATGTGCGCTAATGTCTCTTTGTGCTAGGGAGTCGTTTGTCGGTGAAGTTTGGAGTTGTCTCTTATTATTAGGTTTTAGAATGACTAGTCTGTCATATTTTATTTTGACTATATTACCTTTCTCTCTTTCTAATTTTAGTTGCTCTTGCAATTCTTTTCTCCTTCTTAGCACTTGTTTTGGATAATCTTCCTTAAAATAGTAGGGTGTGTCTTTTAAAGCATCTTTTTGTTTTAGTATTTTGATTTTGGTGCCCAGGGTAGAAAATACTATTACAATTGGACGTGGTCTTTCTGACTTCCTTCCGATCCTCTTGACTTCTTGTATGTCACTGTAAGTCAACTTGATAGAAAGGTATTGTTCTACCCAATTAATTATGTTTTTTTCCAGACTAGCATATGATTTTTCAGCTTCCTCGATACCAAAAAATACCAGATTCCTTATTCTTTCTTGCTTTTCTAGAGCATGGATTCTTTTTTCCTGGTCTTCTATAGTTTCCTTTAGTTTTTCGTGTTTATGTTCCCACGCCCTGAATTTTTCTTCAAACAGACTATTCATATTATGTGTTACTTGTTCTGTGATATTTTTCCCCGTATCTTTAATTTCCTGTCTTTGTTCATCTAGTTCATTTTTTATTATTTTTAGTGCATTTAAGATCTCTTCCATGATTTAGTAGTTTTCGCTTTTAGTTTGTTACGAGTAGCTCCCTCTTGTGGTATATTTACGAATAAGGAGGATAGTTTAACGGTCCGATCCGGTAGCACCCCCTCTAGTGTCAATCAATTGAACTTTGTTATTATGTTATTAGTGCCCTCTATTCGAGCTTTCGGGAACTCAGTGATCAAGTAGATTTAGTAGTTTGGTCGATAATTAGCCCAAGAGGGTTTAATGTGAGACACTAATAGTAGATGGCGCTGAGTGACTTTTTTACAAATAGTTTGAAAAATAAAATATTTCTTTGCTCTTAGTTTAAAATTTGTGAGATCTCGAACTCACGCTTTTCGAAGCGTGGTGGGTGAAGCGAACAGCGATGAACCAAATGTACTGTGACGCGTGTGGCAAATTACTGCTACCAATTATTAAGAATTTTAGACGTTGGTCGGTTTTTAATTTCAAATTCGTATTTGAATTTATTTTGAGCCACCTTCAGTTCAAAAAAGGATCACCAAAGTTAATAAATATTGCAACTCAGATTATTATTTTTAGTCACTTTTATATACACTCGTGCTAATGTTTTAGTTTTCTTTCACAATTAAGTTTAAGGTCACTCTTGCACATAATTGTTTTATCACTAATCACTATTTAGGCAGCACTTTACTGAGTCACAACTTTAAGCAGAAATATACTGACTCCAGTTAGGATAACACTTTCACACACACATTTAGGATATATATTACTATTATTATATATTCCACCATACGTTGATCATATTATTACGTTTACCAGAGTTGATACACTACGGCCTTAAACACCAGACAACCGCCCGCGCCCGTTCGTATCACAGCAACACGATTTATTTTCTTCTGCATTATTTTGATTTTGCCATATCTCCTAAAGTATTCATTTAATTTGCATGATGTAAAGGGCAAAAATAATCTTCATAAAATGCACATGCCAATTAACTGATTTAAAATGATAAGGATTCATACCGTATTTGTGTAAATAACTTTCAAATTATCACGTTATAATTGCCCATTTTTTAAAGTATTAAATGGATATAGTATGATATCCCTAAGAGATAGACATATGCCATCGCGGACTTTTTTGTAGACCTATTTAAGATACACAATTCCACCATACATTATTTTGTTATATCTCAAAGGGTTTAGGCAGCGTTTTCGTTGAAAACTCCCAAGCGGCCTATTTTTTCCCGACACCTTTAACAATTATTGTTATATCTTAGCCAATGTATATAAAAACTTAATAAATTATATACATAAACCTTCCTCTTGAATTGTTCTATCTATTAAAAAAAACCGCTTCAAAATCCGTTGCGTAGTTTTAAAGGTTTAAGCGTACAAAGGGATATAGGGACAGAAAAAGCGACTTTGTTTTATAATATGTAGTGACATGTAAAAAATTGATGAGCAATAAATACACAATCGAGTGGCAAGGGATCGTTCGTCTTGGCGTTCATTGAGGGAGGCCTACGTTCAGATGACAGATAAAGATGATGATGATGATGAAATACACATAATCATGCATTTATTTTATACTTTAAAGTACATTTAATCTGTAAAACAGGCAGTGACAGCAACTCGAGAGATTGTTCCGATCGATCAGAGAGGATTTTATGGCGGCTATCAGGATTCAATTAGATGGAAAACGTATTAACGGATTACCAGACTACTGCAAACAGAACTATTGAATGACAAACGACTCGTCCAAAAAGAATATAGCTTTTTGACAAACACTTTTGTTAAAAAGTAATATTCTTTCACAAAAAATCTTTGTCAAACACTGTTTTCACAAGAAAAGTATCAATATAGTGTCTTTTTTAATCACTTTAAATTTTATTTTTAGATTAACGTACCATAGTATACGGCAGTAAATAATAACACGATAAAGGCAATCTTTTAGTTTAATCTTTTAGAAAGAGTTTTTTCAGCCGACACCAAAACTGAAAACAAACTTCGGTAGTCAATACTTTTAGTCTAATATAATTTCTTTCACCTTGTGCTTATGCCATAAAATTGCATAATATAATTAGCTTTAAGAATTAAATAGGGATGTGCAAAATATTTTGTAAACATCGATACTATCGTAAGAATTGAGTTATTTCTGTTAAGTATTTTTTGGAAATATACGTAAAAATATAATCTATATCTATACTAATATAATATTATAAAGAGGAAAGATTTGTACCTATTTTTGTATGTTTGTAATGAATAGGCTCAAAAAGTACTCGACCGATTTCAAAAATTCTTTCACCATTCGGAAGCTACATTATCCACGAGTAACACAGGCTAAAATTTTATTCTGATAAAAATAGGGTTCCGTAAGATATTTTGGTTTCTCGGACACAAGGTGTAAAAAATGTTATTTCGCGTACTAAGATCCCGTTGTAAATCTTAGTTAACGCAGGCGAAGCTGCGGGCAACAGCTAGTGTTTCATAATTTCAGTATGGCGCATTAAGTTTGTATGCTATTTATACATTTTCAAAACCTGGTAATGTAAAATGTTAATAAAATCATGAATAAAATTATTTATAAGGCTAATGTAGGCGTAAAAAGTAGATATTTTCACAAATGAAAAATACCTCACCTGTACGGGCATTATTATTTCGTAGCTTTATTTTTAATTCATCCCAACTCGAAACTTGAAAGTTATTCACTTTGTTAAAAACGTATTCACAAAACGTAAGGTAATCCTTTTTATAAATGAGATGTAAGTAAACGTAGCGTAAACCTATTTAAATATTAAACAGTAAGCGGCATCCAGGTGTTTTTAATATCAGACGGTTTTCGGGGGTACTTTTATACACCCTAATTATTTAAATGTTTTACAACGTTTTTTGCGGGTAGCAAGCGATGTATTAAAATTTTATGGTAACGATTTAATGTAAAAGTTAATTAAAAGTTTTAGGAATAGGGATGTGAATGTATCGATATTTTTATGCATAAAATAGCGTTGGTTGGTTAGCCTTGTGATATTATTATATACGAGCTCGTCACGCCCACAGTGTTGAGGGTGTTTGATATGGTTTGACAAATTGACAAGCTTAGTGAATACCAAGTTGAATTCACAACGCTGTCACAGCGTTGCGACAGCGCTGCGTTTCTTACAGAATAGCACTGTTGAGCACGTCTTCCCGCCATAATACTGGGCACGTCACCGACCACGCCACAAAGCTTAGCGAAGATCGCGTTTCGTCCATATTTTGCTATACCGTTTAATTTGAATTATTAACATATACATTTTTATACCCGTTACAGTTGGGGTATTTGAGTTTTCAATATAATCAGTTACTTTAATATATTCTTCGACTTGTACTTGTGTAATCAAAATTTACATAAAACTGTTTGAGACGACCTCTGTGGCTCAGTGGTGAGCGCGTTGGCGCTCAAGCCGGAGGTTGCGGGTTCGAATCCCGCCAGGGAACAAAAAAAAGTTTCTGTGTTCCTGGGTCATGGATGTGTATTAAATATGTGTATTATATAATAAAAATCTTAAATATAAGTATTAATATAAAGAGTATTAAATATATGTATTTCCGTTGTCTGGTACCCGTAACACAAGTCTCTTCGAGTACTTACCACGGGACCAGATTGACGTGGTGTAAAAGCGTCCATAGATATTATTATTATTATTATTATAATATAATCGCGCACGAAATATGCGCATAATAATTTTGACATGATCAAAGACAGGCAGTACTTTATAATGTCTATTCGACTCCCATTAGGTATATGCCTCATATACCTATATTCTCGAAGTTTCCCGTTTTGTTTAAATCGGTCCTACTAATAATATTTTTATATAGCTCGAGCAGTTTTATAACTCCGACGGTCGGTGTTGGATGCGAGTGGCAAGAGATCGTCTTTTCATTGAAGAAGCAGTGTTCAGCAGTGGACGGATAAATGATGATGATGATGATGATGATCACTAATAATTTGAGCTATACCTAGCTTATGCAACTCATTAATGTAGTAACTAGCTGTTGCCCGCATCTTCGCCTACTCTATTCAACAATATAAATTCCTAAAATAATAGTAGCCTAAGTCACTCCTTGTTATAACAGCTACCTGCCAGTAAAAGTCCCGTCAAAACGAATCCAGCCATTTTAGAGATTAGCCTCAAGAGGTCAGGATCGAACCCGGAACCTCTCGCATAAGAGGCCGAGTCCACCCACCACTGGACCATCATCTTTTTTGACAGAGCAAGGAAGTGTGCTCTGTCAAAAAGGCTTTGTAATTTTTCGGTCGGTTTTTATGGTTTCGGTATATAAGTGTTTGTTTTAATTTGCGCCTTAATTAAAAGTAAGGAGCCGCCAGCCAGGACCTGAGTAAATATCAAACTGCCCTTAATTATCTCTCACGGTTGAAAAGTGGGACCCTTTATGAAGGCCCTTAAGATATCATCAAATTATTAGCCTTCATTCCGCCACTGTGAGACCTCCATAAATGAATTTTAAAGATAGGTTATAATTTTTTTATTGTATTAATAGGTTATGCATTATATTTATTGTTTTAACTTTTATAGAATGTAAAGCATATCTGATATGTTTTTTTTTGCAAATTGAATATTTCTATTATAATAATTTAAATTCAAATTTCAGCTTATAATTTCATATGACTAAGTAAGTAGAAAAATAGAATAGTTCTTGGCGTTCATTGATGAAGTCCTGAGTTCAGCTGCAGATGGGTAGTAGTTAATGATGACGATGATAAAATAGAGTGGATCTAGTGTTTATAATTTTTACCATCTTACTATAGTATAATATAGAGTATATTTTTCAATATTTTCTACTTTCTCGGGCAGTCTGTACCGGTGTGTGGTGACAGCGTGGTTGACAGTCGATTAGTAATTATTTAAAAGGTCATAATTTTAATGAAAACCAATTGAAATAGGATTTAAAAACACGTGAATAAAATAACCAATTTAAATATATAACATTACTTTATTTCTTTTAATTCGAACTCAGTGGCGTTGCTGTGTGATGCCGTCAATAAAATCATAGACAATTATAATAATTTAAAGTTCGTTGACGTATTGTCATAGTTTTTTTTTCAATTATTCTTATTCTTAATACAGTTCATCTCATTCTTTCCTTATCAATAAGACTGGGACAGACATACCTTTTACGTTGTGTTCTTTTGAAAAAAAAGGAATAATTAAATTAATCCGTCCTTGTCATATTATAAGCGTAAGAAAGAGGCGTAATGTTTTTTTATTAGCATTGTGACCTAAAGACTAAAACAACGCCACTCATGGTAATAAGTAATACGGATTTGAGTATTAAATTAAAAATTACATTTGAGAGTAAAAATCCATTATAATTAAGTATTTTACATTATTCATTAATAAGAAAACAATCTTTACATACTCTCATCATTCACACAATGTTAAAATACATTAAGTACAGTCCATTTATAATACAAAAATAATAAACACTTAAAATATTAACACAACTGTTTTAGTATCGTTACTAATGTACTTAACATTAATGATATATAAAATTAAACTAAAACCACGATTGAGGTGTACATAAATATACAGAATACAATATTTACAATTAAAAATTAACTCAATACAAAAATAGGGAATGTTAACGGAATGTGACGTTTCAGAGGCGGCCATCTTGGTTTTTTAATTACGTGTTTAAATTACGATTTTTTTTTTCGAAAGGACCTATGCTGTTGGCCTTAAGGCCTTTAAGCTAATTACGATATCTGTACAATGTACAAGGTATGTATTTGATATAAAAAATCATCACTAATTGTGAGTATAATTGTTTTGATATTTTTATATAATTAACGAATTGAAAGTGTTCATAAAATATTTAACCTATAAGCCTAATAACGTACAATAACACCTGTATTCCGCCTCCTCATATATGGCATTCGCCTAATAATATTTGAGCATTTATCGATGATCAGAACATCAACACATTCACTGTTCCAAGGGTTAGAGACCGGGCATTAAATTGCAATTTGTGTTAATTCAAAACCCAGGATTTGTAATTGAAGTTGTGAGGTCCATTAACGAAACTTTAGGCACAAACAGTGAATGTGTTAATACACATTGTAAATTAAACCTAATAATAAAGCTAGCGGAGTACAAATTTCTATAAAACCCTACCTCTCGGCCACTAGGTTGATACGACATAGATTCAAGTATAGATTCTGTATGTGACATTTCAAAGTAACGACCCAAAAAGAAATTGGCCTTTCTTCTGTCCTGTTAAAGGATAATAAAAACGCACGAAGAAGATAAGTCATAGCATTTATGCGTAGACATCAAAACAATCAAAAGTCTTTTCTTACATTTTTTAAATATAGTCAGTTAGAATGTCACGTGACATTATTGACGTACCTAAATAAATAGGTTTTTATAATATTAGTTTGACCGAGAGTAACTAACACGACAGTATTATGTAAGTTTGACCAGAATACGACAAACAGTCCTTAGTCATCGTTAATGACCCTCGCTATCGCTGTCACTCTTATCTGAAATGAGAAAATTTATGATATTATTGCGCCATTTAGACAGTTAACTTATAAAGTAAGCATGCTTTAATAAATATATTTTAGGTAGAAATGGTCCCACGCAAACATTGGCTTCAAAATCTTATATCTGAAAAATTTGGTGAAGTATCTATGAGACTAAAACATTTGAAAAAAATATAGACTAAAAACTTGTTTGAAATTCATTCAAATGAAATACAGGAATGTTATAGCTTGGTCTCTATGATTGTATTTAAAACAATTTACATTGTATTTGCCGTGAGACAAAACTCATCATAGTACCATATGCAAACTTGGTCTTCGCACCCTTATTTAATTTGACTTAAGTTGGGCAACTGTTCTATTTACTTTAGGACTAAGTTTTATGATAGTTCCCGGTATGAAAATCTCTAGTTAGCTTGCACCTCTTAAACCTTACAGCGGATTCTCGTGCAGAGACAGCGTAAAAAATAAAGATCAAACTTTTGTCTTCCGTTTTTTTACTCATTATCTTTTTTGATTTATCATTGTCAATATCTAAAGTAAAATCACATGCACTAACTACTAAGCTTATTTCTAGTGTCAGCTGCAATAATTACAAAGTGCACTAATCTAAGTGCTCCAAACACTAACCTTTCTTACCAGGGTACGCATGTCTTTTTAATCTGTCATACAAATCTTCCTTAGTGCCATAGATGCTGGCGTTGGACCGCGCTAAGCTGTTCATCTTTCCATTCATGCCGTTGTGGAGACTTTCCTTCATGTAGGTCTCATTGTAGAAGTTGGGCATCTCCCAACCGTCTTCCTCGTCGTCGTAGTAGTGGGCATAGGTGGAGTGATGGGAGGGAGCAATGGACTCCGCGTACGGCGTGTGAGCTCCGTAGTAGAAGTTCACTTGCGATCCGTTCTGGTCGATCGCCGGCGTTAGTGTTTTCTTTGGTTCTCTCTTCTTTGACGACCTGTAGGATCGATTTTATTTTATATCAACGCCAGCGTGACACAATAAAAAGTTCACGTATGTGCATTAAAATTTACATTTATTCAAACTTCGAACGAATGGGAAATAACGTTATTAGACTATTTATGTGGATATGATTTTAAAGTTTAGAAAGTAACAAATAGAATTTGAAAGAGAGCACTCGATGTTCAATTGCCACTATGGTCTTAACCAAGCATATGAAAAAGGCCATATCCACCGCGATTAATATGAAAATGCGGGGTTTGGCTGTAAAAAGGACGTCCAGCTAGTAGCCGGTTAGTCTTTTTTCACCGCCATCAAAATATATCAGCTTCACAAGCTCATGCGACTATTTCGTTGACCTTGGAACATACCTAGCACAGATCATCCATACTAATAGCACGAGGAAGATGATAAATATGACGCCTCCTGCAACTCCGCTCGCTATGTACGCGAACTCGCTCTTGTCCCTGCACTGTCGTCCAGTGAAGGATCCAGCACACCTGCAGCTGGGCTCGCCGCGACCGTCCTTCACACACTCGCCGCCGTTGTCGCAGAAGTCCAGGCATACATCTGGAAAAAGTGAATGTTATCTTACTTGAAAGCAAGTAAAGGCTTGGTAAAAGATTTCAAGCATATAGAGTTACTAAACTCGTGTATTCTAGAAGTCACAAATTGTATGTTTTAAAATTCTTGGACATGCATGGGTCACCTAGCGTTTGTAATTCGATCTAAAATTATTAAGAAAAAAATACTCAACTTCAAATTCAGTTTAAAGTTGAATATTTTTCTTTGCAATGAAAAACTATAAACTTCATACGTTATATTGTATTGTATAAGATTGTCATTATTGAACTTTTAATATGTGTATATTGTGGGGTATCTAACATTTTATTTAACTAATTTATTGTGTTTATATATATTATAGAGTAGGGATGCCGAAAGCTTAACTAAAGCTTTATCTTTAGCAAATTTCAAATTCCTCCTTTTGCGATATCCTCTTAAAACGGGATGCAAAGGTTTCGCGTCACGTATACTTATTATGTATTAAACTTTGGACGGCCCTAACAATTTTTTTGCTATCGTAGATTTTAAGATACAATATGTCCATCGACCACACAACCTATAGACTCCTAATGTTTTATTTTTCGTATTAAATGCATTCTGGCAACTAGCTGAGGTGAGACGAAAGGGGTTGCAATGCTGTGATTAGCTAATTCAATGTCATACATTACCAATCACGGAACGTTAAAAAAATAGATATATTTCGCAACGGGAAAGAAAACAAGATCGTTTTAAATCACGATTGCAGTTTATACGATAAAAGAAATTGAAAAATGCACGTGTTCATATTTCCCCTAAGGTATGCAAATTGGACAGATACGTACGATTAAACATTTCATAAAGTACGGTCGGCAAATCAACGTCCAGCTTAATTATGCGTGAGGTGGAACAGGCGCATGTTTCATAAGGGGAATTTCCCGTAAGGCCATGGTGGTGTAATTTTTAATGGCGTTAGATCCGGTTCAACGTTGAATGAAATTGTCATTGTTGTATTTTTTTATTTGTTCTGTTAATTTTCTGTGGTAGGTGTAGATTTTTTTTGTAATTAAGAAATTAAATTAACGCACCAGTTTGTTTTAAAGACTTGAAAATTACTAGTTACTAACCATTAAATATTAATTATAAGTATAAAAAGCTAAGTACGTAAGTGAAATAGGAAGCATTGTCACACCTCAATGTGCTACTTCTTCGTATATCGAAATAAATTAAATCTAACAGTAAATAGCCACGTAGTTTCCATCCTAACTTTTAAAAGCAAATTTTGTATCTTATCTCTTTATTCAAAATCGGACTTACGATGTTTATATGCCAAAAACCGTGACAACATCCGTTAAAAATATTTCTTAATAATGACTGAAATTTGCGTAAACAAAAAATTAAACATCAGATCAAACAATTTCAGATTTTATCTCAGGAAAACTATGGGGCTCTTAAATAAAATAAATCGCTTATTAAAGAAATTTACTTATGTCAGCCATGATTCTTTAATCGTGGCTGACATAAGCAAAGTCCGCCATGATTAAAGAATCATGGCTGACATAAGCAAATTTCTTTAATCAATATATAATTTCAATTATACTTAAGATGATTCATCACCGAGCTCATTATAATTGCAAAGCGTGTAAAAATAACTCAAAAAATAAGCCTTTTGCAGTCGAGTAAAAAACATGACATAGACATCATGATCCCCTGATTTCTGTAATGTTGCCCAATTCGCTGGACCTTACGTAATTCCTGTCAAACACACTCGGGGTCTGGCCTGGCAGGGTTGATGAAAAGATTATGTTTCATTATTTTTAACGTTAATTGTTTAAAACGTATTAAAGGGACCGCTTTGCAATTTGATTTAACTTTATTTTGCACTCCAGGAACAAAAAAGAGGGATGATATAAGTGCTGTTTTGTATATTTTTTGTACCTACTTCCTGTTATAGTCCTCTTCGGTTGCTTAACGGGAATTGATGCGTATGTTTGCAAGTGGGTTTTCAAGCTTTGTTTTTAAGTGTTTTATCATAAATTATTGTCGTACTAAAAACTTTGAACTCAGTCGCTTGTATGAAAACTTTAGGGTGCAAAATTGCACTACGCTTGCACAACGCATTTTTCTAACACCCAAATTTATAAAATCAGACACTCACCAATACAAACTTTGCCGGTGCCGTTGAATCCTGGCTTACACTGGCACTTGAACTCGCTGGTCTCCGGGATGAGGAGGCAGTAGGCGTTGGTGTCACAATGCATGTCGGGTCCACTCATCTCACATGGGTTCGTGCAGTCAGCCTCTGAGGTCTAGAATGGGAATTGTTTTGACTAATAAAAAACGGTAGAAGTAAGGAATAAATCGCCCCTTTTTTGAAGTGGGTTGATAGTCTTTGTCTCTTGAACCATAATGGTCAATGGGTTTATACTTAATCATATATTCAAATAGTAGTTTAAGTGCTACAGTGGAACACAAGTAGGTAAATACGAAAATACATAGACTTAAATTCCAGCATTTTATCTCACTGCTTAGTTGTTTTCGGGTAAAAAGTTAAAAAAGTATGGTGATTATTCTTAAGTAAATATAGATACATATAATACAAATTATTCAGCTTTATACCATGTTAACCTAGCCCTGCTGTTTATTGGTTTATTATTGAAGTCCATAAGTCATTTTTTTAATGTCAATGAAGTTTTTAATATGTTTGATTACTGATAACTAAAAATAAGTTTCTAAATTCTATAGATAGTTTTGGCACCTATAGTTTCATTGACAGGGCAATAATTATAGTCCCTATAGTCTATGAGCTAAGAGTCATTACTATGTTCTTGAATTAAAGAGAATCGGTACTTACAGAGCCAGCTCCCCTGGTACTGGTGTTGATGGGACAAGGGATGCACATTGTCTGCTGAGTCTCCGCCTGGTAAGTGCCCTTCTTGCACTGGATACACGTGTTCAGGGTTATGTTGAGGTACGATCCTGAAATTCACATAGTATTGCTTGATTATAAAAAAATTGCGCGTACTACGGGTATGACAAGTCATCATGAATTAGAGGTGAATAATCTTACAATTCCAGCAACAACTTTAAACGCAGTCAAAAATTAATAATAATAATAATATCTATGGACGCTTTTACACCACGTCAATCTAGTCCCGTGCTAAGTTCTCTAAGAGACTTGTGTTACGGGTACCAGACAACGGAAATACATATATTTATTACTTTTTATATTAATACATATATTGAAGAGATTCGAACCCGCTACCTCCGGCTTGTGCGCCAACGCGCTTACCACTGAGCCACAGAGGTCGTCTTAAATTCACGTTTATAAACAGAATAAGTAATTCACATTTGGTATGTGATACGGTTCTATAAATGGTACATTAGTGTAAAACATTATTGTAGCTTTAAGTTATTAGCATTTAAACACAACATATTGCAGTAGTAGATTACCCAACCGGTCAAAATCGCTTCGATGGAGTCATGTTAGCTGGCACCTGCATCCGGCAATTGCTGTTTCCTAATTTATGTTGAATTTGAAAATGAATTACCCTCTCGATAATTCATCGGTCCATCCGTGTTGGAGCTACCATTACAATTATTTAAATTTGGAATATTATTATGTTCTTTTTTCGATATTGTCTATGAATGTCTTGATTATGGGTATAATTATTTGTTATCTTTCGCAAAAACTCTTCTCCGAAGGAATGACTCATTTTGAGCATTTGATAAATTTTGTATTAAAATGTTAAAATTGATGGCCTTCTTTATGATACTATGACTTATGACGAAGCCTTTCGATCAGTATGCTAAACTATATGTCTTATGTAACGGGTTCGATTCCCGGTTCAACTATGTGATTATTTAAATATGCCGTGGAACGCTCTGCGTTTTAGGGCACTACACAAAATTATGAGCTATCATAATCAACTGTTATGCAATGTTGCGTAAGTACAGATAGGCTCTGCAGTTTATTACTGGTATGCCTTTACAGGAATTCGGTTAGGTACTCACCAGGGGAGCACACTGGCAGAGAGCACTGGTCGGGTGACGCGGCGCCGGGTTGAGGGGTGGTGGTGCCAGGGGGACAAGGAGCGCAGGCCGCACCAGCGCCGTTGGCTCGCCAAGTACCACGCGGGCACGGCTCACAACCACCAGAACTGCTCAGTTGCTCGCCTGAAATATGAGACGAGTATATAGAGGAGACTTTTGACTTCATTTATGCTGTATTGCATTAGGAGATCCATGGAACGCCATGGTTTTTACACAAAAGCTTAAATCTCCATGAAGAACCAGTGGTACAATCAATCGATTAAGTACTCCCATCACATGTCTTAGACAACTTTGTATTTACACCCTTGGACAACTTTATATTATACACTTTAGTAAGTCAAAGTCAAAAACTGTCCATTCGACTAATCTACTAAGTCAGAGTGTAAATTAAAATTTCTTTACATTACAAACAGAGACACTTTAGCAACTTTTTGATGTTCCATGGGTAGACTTCTGTCTGCCTACATTTCTGTCGGATGTTCCTTTTGACCGAACGCATAGTCTCTACTAAGACTCGTCTGCTCTAACAAAAAAAAAATGTTTCAAGGATTAGTGAGTTTACCTGAAGGACAATCGTCTCTGCATTCGGCAGCGGATACTGCCTCAGTGGCTCTTGTCGTTTGACCTCTGGGACAGGCGATGCAAGTGAAGGCACCTTCCCTCGGCTGATACGATCCGTGACCACAAGGCCTACATAGTTCAGCCTCTGCGTCGTAGTATTTGCCGGCAGCGCATCTCTCTAAATTAGAAATAGACATGTTTTTATGTGAAATGTTTAGAAATGCTTTCCTTATGGGGTGACACTGAAAAGTGGGGAGAAACATTTGTGAAATAAATGACGTATCATTATTAATAATAACCAGTAACATAGTCATAAAATGCGGAACCAAATCATTAATTTTATTATCTTATTTGTCATCTCATGTTTTACATACTTTACATAACGCAAAGACACAAACGCTCTTAGCTGTTTCGTAATTTAGTTAATGGAAACACACAAACCTTTGCAGTCAGCAGCACTTCTGGCACCAGTGGTCTGTGTGACTCCCGGCTGACCAGCAATGCTGGGGCAGGAGGTACATTGCAGCTGGCCAGCTTCAGACTGGTAGGTGCCCGAGGGACAGGGTTTGCAGGTGTCGCTGGCAGAGTCCAAGAACGTACCAACGGCACAGGAAACTGAAAGATAATGTTTTAAAGTTTTAGACCGGGTTTAATCAGCCGTGGTTAGAAATATCACATTTGAAACATAACAATACACAATCAAATTCTTTTAAACACGTATATTTTTAAATGTCAGTGGCAGGTCCGCGTTGGATGCGAGTAGCAAGGGATCGGTCGTCTTGGCGTTCATTGAGGGAGGCCTATGTTCAGCAGTGGACGGATAAAGGCTGATGATGATGATGATATTTTTAAATATAGTAAAGTCAATATCGTTAGTTTATCTTTAAAATATATATTATTGGAGTCGATATAAGAAAATCTAAATGTTATCAGATTAAAAGCTTGTTAATATGGCTAGCCCTTGGGTGAAAGCAGAGAATTTCATTGTAACTAATATGATGGGTTAATTGATTTACTTTGTATCGTATAATATAGATGTGTAGGTCCAAATTCGTTTGTCTAGAACTAATATCAATGTTGAATTACCCGAGACCATGCTTGCAGTAAATCAAACAACAATTTACTTGTGTAAATTGTTATCAAGACATGATCTATGCACTCGATTTACTTGATATGAATCAGATATATCAAAGTTCTTGTGTATTGTAGTGTATGATGTATTGTTATGTTATGTTACAAGAAATATATAGTCGAATCGAAATCTTTCCACTATTTTTAATGAAAAAAAGGGGTAGTGACACCATGACAATGCTTTATAACCTTACGTGATAGAGAAAATTATGATTTACAAATTATGAAAGTAGATAATATTAAGATAAGTAGAGCCATGTATTCCATTTTTTTGGGCCGTTGCAAGAAATAAATATCTGGTAAGAAAAATTATACAAAGTTACTAGGTAGTATTTACTAAGTTATTAAGGATCATCATCATCAGCCTTTATTCGTCCACTTCTCAACATAGGCCTCCCTAAATTAAGTTACTAAAAATACTTTAGTAGAGTAGTAGTAGTAGTAGTAATTGTAAGTAGAGACAAAAATAGTAGTGACACGTTCGACTCACCACAATCAGGTGCCATAACCACTTGGCCCATAGGACAGGCGTAGTCGGATTCAAGTTTCAAGCTGGCTGGGTCGGGTACGGTGTTCGGTAAAATGTTTCGTACGTCAAATTGTTCGTCTTCGAGTATGAGTTTCTCGAGCAGTCGTTTAACAGTCGAGCGCTCGTTGTTGCTTCCGTGGATAACTGGATCGCTACAAAAATAGATCATTTGAAAACAAAGCTATTTGATATTCATTATACAAAAATTGATTCTAGAAAAGCCTTCTCATATTCGAAGCATAAAACAATATTAAAGTCATATGACGGGTTTGTTTCTACAATTTCATGTAATATTAGGAAACACCTTTTGGGAACGTTCCTCCATACACCTGACATATTATACCGTTGACTGCAAATGGTAAATATTGTTATTTTTGACGTGAAAACCTCTTATAATTCGATGTAGCCGGCTGCACACACGAAAAAACATGACTCATGCGGCGTTACCTCGCTCTGAGGCTGAGGCTCTATTCCATTTAAGGCTTGAAGTGCAAACGAGAGCGCGGAACGAGTGACAAAGAGGCACAATCGGCCCATCAGTATTTTCTTATGACGTTGTCGCGTTCAACTATCTTCATTAAACCGATTTTACAGATAACCGATTTTTTGACATAAGATCACTTTTCAATTGGGCTTGACTACATGAATGCTGAAATGTGCGTGAGTGCAGTGAGTGTTACTTACATAACCGCGGGGAACGAGATGTTGACGCTATATTGGTCTCCTGCTTGACGTCCCTCTCTACTGCTTCGTGTCCTATGTGCCAGATAAAATACATGCAAAAGTGTTAAAATTGACATGCCATATAAATTCAGTACCTATAGAAAGGAGTGCTACATTTAGTTATTCTATGTGCTCATCTTTATCACCGTTTGGATGTGCAATACATTCTTATAAATTTAGACCACCAATTCCAACACCTGATTACACCAATTCCTCCTCTTCACACCAATAGTCCATCTACTACAGATCTATAATAATTATTATTTTGCTCTTTCCTAATTATCTATTATAATACTCCCTAATCAAATGTTATTTTACTTACTCTTCTACTGGAATGATTGCGTCTAAAACGTATGTGTCTTCTGAGTTTGTACTGGGTGGGCTGGACACTTGTCTTGTTTGACGATTATTAGGACGATGATCACATTTAACATTTATGTCCAATTCCTTACATTCGCGTGTACCTAAAATATTTTATAAATATGAAAAGAAAATCTTCTAAAAAGTCAAGTAATGTTTATCAATGATTAGATATTTACCATCAACAGCGTAAGAACAGAAGTTCCAGTCTCTGTTGAGTTGGTTTATAGCACTTCGTACTTTCTGTCTGAGCACAGCCTGTCCAGCATCGTTACAAAGTACGGAACTAGGGAACATCATTGATATTTTGAAGACTCGTTGAGCGGGTGAAGCAGCTGCAAAGAAATAAAAAAATTAACCTTATCATTATAGCACGAATATTTTTAACATGAAAATTTTATAGATGGTTATAAAACTTACGTGAGCAAGCAGGGTAAATAAGTGGCAGACTTGGATCGGTTGTTGGTCTCCAGAAACCTTCAGCGCCGCAAGTATAGAACGGTGGTACTGGTTGTGAGAACCTGAGGCCGTCGCGACAGGCAATTTCGCAAACCTTAAATTGACCTCCCGCACCCCAGTCACGGCATGATTGATATCCTCCAAGTGGATCAGGAAGTGAAGGGCAAAATTCGGCTACAACATGTTAGAAAAATTGTTAACCATTGTATTAGAACAAAACTCTAGATGTAATGGAAAAATTAGTAAATTTAGATGAAAATTTTGGAATGACTAATGGAACAAAAAAATTACACTATCATATTCACCTAGAACTGTGACTTTGAACGTGCAGGTGGCTGCGTTTCCTGCACCATCATAAGCGACATAGGCGATTTCATACGCTCCCCAAGCTAGGTTCTGACCGGGTTTATGCCCAGATTTTTCTACAACTCTTGTAACCCCAACATTATCGCTAAATACAGGCATATCCCAGCTTACTACGGTTGAACCGTTTTTAGCAATAACCCATAAGTCTCCAGGGCAACGATCAACTCGTGGTGGTTCTTTGTCTACTTGAAGTTGTTGACATTTTGGACCTCCGTAACCATTAGGACATATTCTTTGGCCACAGTGCGATGGCACTATCCTCTCTACACCACCTATAATATCCTCATAGCCCGCCCATGTTAGGACTAATCCGCTGTAGAGTACGGGTTCGGTTCTGCAGTCACGGACTTGTTTTTGAATCTCATTGGTCACATCAAGTGCACGGTTCCAGATTTGCACTTTAGTCAGATGACCCTGGAAACCTAATTCTGTGTAGGCCTTTGGATTGTCAGATTGTGGTTTTCCTAGTGTAACCCAAACACTGAAATAATAAAGAATGATTAAGTTTCCATAAGAGTTAATACATTATTTATACTAATGAATTGAAATATATAATGAGCTCTTACTATTTCGGTAATGTCTTTCCGCTGCCATATCCCTTCAATTTACTAGCAATCAGTCCTTCAGTGATAAGTGTCAATTCACCACCATTGTTGCCGTCCCAAACTAATGCGACGTGATGCCACTGTCCGTCATTTATGGTAGCAAACTCGCCGAAACTTAAGTAAACGTCTTGAAGTTCAGGGAACAAAGATACTTGTACCCCGCTTGAATGCGCTTGGATGATTGATCTTCTGTTTAATGCAATATGAGAATTGCTGAAAAGAATAGCCGTTATTATTAACCTGTAATTATTTTAACATACAAGTAAAGTTTGTTGTAAATCTCTAATTACCTAACGCTGTATGCTGTGAAGAAAATTCCTCCTTCATCCTGTTGTGTATATTGGACCCATAAAGCTATTGTTAAGCTACCAGTAGAGCTTGTGTCAAATGGCACTACTTGTGCGGCGCTAGAGCGTTGAGGGTCACTGAAGTAAAGATCGTAATCCACGCTGATTGCTGCAAAAGAAAAAATACGCATTGATTTACACGAACGAAAGAGATTATTATAATAATTGTAATATGATAGAGTAATATGGGAATGTACACTTACATTTCCTACAATCATCTCCAGTCATGTTGAATGGACATTGACAATAGAATCTACCAGGAAGATCAATGCAAGTTGCAGATGGAGGACATGAATTTTCTTTGCAGTCAACAATATCTTCATCACAGTTCTTTCCTTTGAAACCGGGAGCACAGATACAAGAATATCCTTCACCTTCGTCAATACAGGTGGCACCATTTTGGCATAAGCCAGCTTCACAAGCATCGAACTCATATTGGCAACCGATACCAGTGTAGTCCAGAGAACATGTACAGTTTAATCCTGAACCGAAATCTTGACATTTTCCGCCATGCATACAGGGACTACCAATACACCTTTCTGGTGCAGTTTCACATTGTTTTCCGTCTGTTCCGCTAGGACATCTAAAATGGAAAAATCATCAGATTAGGACTAATCTCGAATTAGTATTAAAGATATAAATACATGACAATTTTTAATACTTACACACAGAAATAGTCTTGGAATAGGTCAATACATTTGGCGTGATTTTGACAGGGTAAATTCAAGCAATTGCCGATATCACGTTCACATCGGTGGCCGGTCCATCCAGGTTGGCAAACACATTTATAATTACCAATTTCATCTTTGCAAGAACCACCATTGAAACAGGGGTCAGATTCACAATCATCAATATTGATTTCACACGTTTCCCCTGTAAAACCTTCACGGCATACGCATTGGTATTTATTATCGAGATCAACGCATCTTTCTGTACCTGTTGGGTTACACGGTTCGTTTAGACATTCATTGATGGCGGACTCACATTGTTGGCCTATAAAACCTGGTCTACATTTGCAAACAAATCCATCTATTTGATCTATACATGATGCACCGTTCTGGCAAGGGTCTGAGGCGCAATCGTCGATTGTATGTTGACAACGTTTCCCTGTGTAACCTGCTTCACAGTTGCATGTGAAATCATCAATACCATCAATGCATCGTCCTCCGTTCTCACAAGGAGATATTATACACTCATTTATGTTTATATCACACGAGGGACCCGTCCAACCAGGGTCACAAACGCATTGGTGAGCATATAGTTTGTCAACGCATATTCCATGTTTGCATGGTTCATTTGCACAAAGGTCTATCTTTTCATGACACCTTTTACCAGTAAATCCAGGTGGACATGCACAACTAAAGTCATTAACTAAATCTGTGCACGCTGCGCCTAAAAGACATGGCTTTTCTATACAATCGTCAGTGTTAATTTCACAAAGTTGACCTTCCCACCCTGGTAAACATTCACATTTATATCTTCCCTGTTGTAAAGCTGTACACGAAGCTCCGTTTTTGCAAGGGTTTCCATTGGCTGAGCATGGATCAATCTGGAAAATAATAATATAAAATATGTTATTAATCCAAATAATCATCAGAATACTATGATCTATAAAATAATGTAAAAATAACTCACTGTGACATCACAATCAAGTCCAGTGTAACCAGATCTGCATAAGCACGTAAAGTTGTTATATCCTGGTTCGTCTTTACACATTGCGCGTTCAGGGCAAGTGTCATTTCTACAGTCAGATCTTTCTATTTGACAATTTATACCTCCGTAACCAGTTGGGCAAGAACATCTATAGCCTTGTGGAAGGTCTATACAAGTACCTCCGTTATAGCAAGGTTGGCTTTCACATTCATCAATATCTATTTCACATCTGCGTCCTGAGAAGCCAGCCGGACAGTAACATTGTACACCATGCCCTTTCGGTACGCAAAGACCGCCATGTTGGCAAGCACTGTTAGAACATTCAACTGGTATACATTCTTCTAATCCAGTTGTACCTGTTCCTACTGTTTTCATGTTGGTTGGACATTCCATACACAATGTTTGGCCAATTGCATTTTGGTAGAAATTTTTGGGACATTGCGAGCATGGAGCTAAACCAGTAGGGGAGTATGTACCAGGAGCACATTTAGCTCGGCATTTATCTTTACCAGATGCAGCTGGTTGGTAAGTATATGTATTAACAGGACAAGCTTGGCAGTCCTTAAATCCTCCTAAAGGCGGTTCGGCGGTATAACTGTTCCTAGGACATTCTAAGCATGGGACTAAGCCTGTGGGTGAATACGTTCCATATCCACAAACGGGTACACATTCAGATAAGTCCTTGGATCCTTCTTCTCTTGTAAATGTTCCTTGAGGGCACTTTAAGCATGAGCCTTGGCGAGCTTGATTTTGGAAATATCCACGTGGACACATTGTACATGTCTTTTGTTTTTCACCAGCATAAGTACCAGCTGGACAATGCACTAAAAACAAATAATTATAAATTATGTTATATTCAAATATATTTAAGAAAAGGCAAGATAAGCTTTAATGGCTTTTACTTAATATAAATTATACGAGCTTTTACTTACAGCATCTTGGCACATCGTTAGTATCCATATTCAAAACCTCTCCAATACTACAAGTAAATCCTCGAGATATTGAGCTCCTGATTGCACGTAATGGTGGACATTGGTTTCCAATGGATGAAACATTTAGGACTGGTTCTATTAGAGCACTTGCATAGGGTACCGATAAGTCAAATATAAGATTCAGAGTCGAACCACATAGATCGTATAACTGAGTCTGTCGAATTGCAGGATTGATGCCGAGAACAAAGTCCATTTTAACAACATTTTCATCAAGAAGGTATGGCATTACGTTTATGAATGTTACATTAATGTTGACGTTAACGGCGGAACAGCGTTGAGATAGCCTTTCATTCAAGATGTTATCATATTGAGCAAGAAGATCCTTGTATTGAGGTAAACAAGTACTTGAGACAGCTCCAAGTGCGCGATATTGTACACTCGCTACAACATGATAAGACGCTTGCTGAGTATCTGAAAAAAAGAAATAGTCGTATAAGTTAAGGTATTTCGAGCCAAATTGATGGATTTAACTTCAAATTACAAACACTTACTTTCAGATACACAATCAGGTACTACTGCTGTTGGGACCCATTGCCGTTTCGTTTCGCAAACAAATGTCTTGACTGGCTCGCCATCAGTGAATCGATATCCAGGGCTACAAGTTGCTATGCATTGAATGCCTCTATCTCCTGGTAGACAATTGATCGCTCCGTGTGCTGGAGGCATTAACTCCCAATCAACACATGGTGTAGGTTGTACTGATACCTAAACAAAGAAAATTGTTACGAGATATTATAACATTTAAAATGTGTGATTCGTTTTTCGTCATTCATAATATTTTAAGTACATAGATCTTATATAAGTACCTGGAAGTAGCATTGAGCTTTGTTTCCGTATTTATCGGATGCAATGACTGTAACATTTTCATAACCACGAATAGGAATAACTGCCCTTTCCGGAATAAACTTAAGGAATACTTCTCCTGATGCGTCCGTTGCGTTAATTCTTCTTCTTGTGTCATTAAAGTTTACTGCGTAACTGTCTTGTTTGTCGACTAATTCTATAACGTAACTTTGTGGACAACTTAGTTTAGGAGGAGTGTAATCGGGTACTGTTATGTTCACTTCACATATAGCAACGTTCCCATCAAAATCAAATGCTACGTATCTAACAACCATATTATGGAATACTTGTATCGGTGTCCTGAAGTGTTGAGGTGTAACCTCTAATCTAGCGATTGCTCCAGAATTATCAGTTGCAGTTGGTTCTGTGAAATTTACTGGTAGCAGTCCACCATTGACATCCGTTTGTACTACGATAGGATGTTGAGGGCAATTTTGAAAAACTGGTGGCTCATTATCTGTAAATAAAGTTAAAGCATAAGGAAGGCAAAATATTTATAAATAATTAAGTATGTTATTCTTGTTCTTTATAACAATACACTCAATACTCTTTATAAAACAAACTTACCAACACATGGTGAATATCCATAGTCATATCCTAATAAAGGTTCAGTTGATGGTTCATCGCATCCCATCAGTTCAAACTTGAGACAAGCATTATCCATAAAGCTAACAATACCTAATATTACAAATCGGGCTTGTACATATTTTGGTAAAGTTATCATAGCTAGTTCTCCATAGTTTCCTGGATCTCTCATAGTTAGGTTGAAGTTTGGGAAGTAGACAACATAATTTTCATTTTCAGCTTGTTTATAGAAGAATCTTATTTCAGTTGGTCTACCAACGATATCGGATGTTACTACACCCTTGACTAAAATAGCCTTGACTCTGTATACTTTTCCTAAGTCAACACTAACATATGTAAAAGCTTCTTGTTTTCCACACCAACCAGTGACGGAGTTTAATCTTATATTTTTGGCTTCATAGTTTGGTCTTTCTGAGGTTGCATTTATAGCAGAATCAGGTATTCTACCAGATGCTAAACCTAAAGGTCTAATAACTTTACACTCCGGTTCACGAATGCAAGTAATAGGTCTTGGATTAATAAGAATATATCCTGGTCTGGAACAACCGAACAATACTTCAGATCCCTGCTCGTAACTTCTTGCAATTTGATAACCATCTGCAGGTCTTCCTGGATCCTCACACACTGGGCCTTCACATCTTAAATCACCAAAGTCCCAAATTCCGCTCTCTTGACATCTGACGACATTATCGTGCTTACTGGTCTGACCCGCTAGTTTGAAGGTGTTTTGACATCCGAAGAAGAATGAGCTTTGGTAACGGGTATCGAGGTATTGGCCATATTCTGCTCCAGGTGTTGGCATGGGAACACCACAGTCTTGACGAGGACATTGTGGTTGCGCTCCAGATAACCAATAATCGGGTAGGCCCTGCAGATTTTAAGTTAAAAAAGTTAAAATGCTGTTCGAAGTAGAATAACTACTTTTTTCATAAAAAAATCAATATTTTACATATAAAATAAATGATGGCATTTTTATTTGACTTTAGATCTACAGTGTAATTGAGGGTATTTATTTAATAAAAAGTAGACACGATAAGAGTTGAAATAAAATTTAAAAAAAATATCAGTTCATAATAAAAACTCTTACATACCGGCTTGGGATCATATACACACTGTCTGAAAGAAGACGTTGCTGTGTTTCTTAAATTTCTTCCAGGAGACGCACAAGTTATTGTTACATTTTCTCTATATGGTACAAGCACACTTTCGGGATCACTTCTTATTATTTCTAGACCATCTTTCTTATCGTCTGATAAAGTTACACATCTAGCATCTGAAATAATAAATTTTGTATTGGTGATTAATTTTATCACGTACTTTTAAGTTTGATAACTTAACAAGTTTATTTTAGATACTTACATTGACATTCTGGAACTGTTCCGTTCCAGGTTCCACTTGAGGTACATAGCAATGAAGAAAATCCAGACATTACATAGCCAAAATCACATTGGAATTCTACGATGTCTCCAAAATGATACGATAGTTTTGTGGAAAGCAATTTGCCATTTTCAGGTGGTGTCAATGTGGAACACATAACAGGTACACAAGATTTATTTCTTTGGTAAGTATCACCGTCTCTTTCACCGGTCTCTGAAGTTTCAATTGCGAAACCAGCTGTTCCATTACTAGAATAAAGTTCGAATCCAATGTTGCAAGAGCAACTAAAGTTTCCAGGTCTAAAAACAAAAAAAATAGTTAAAAGTTGAATATGTAGGCTCACCATATAGTACTGGGTGAAACAGAAAAAAATGTATTTGTGAAACATAGATTTACTTACGTGTTGATACATTTCTGATCACATCCTCCATTATTCTCGTTACATTCATTGATATCTGAACAATCAAGTCGAGCACAGCCCATAATTTCAAGTTTAAGACAAGGTGCGCCAACATAATCTTGTATTTTAAATTTCACATATTGCGCTTCGATAGGCATAGGCAAGTTAAGAACTGATAGAGTAGGTTCCAAAATTCTAAATTCCACTGCGGTTCCGTCAGGATTCGTATAATCTTTAAATACATCGGTTAAATCATTAGTGTACTGAATCCTTATTGCTGATGTAAAGGCAATATTGGCATCTGCTCTCATGACGCTCATTGTTCGAAAACCACGGATGATTGTTGGTGCTCTTAAATCAATCAGAGCCCAATTTGCGCCTGCTTCTAAATTATTACCACACCATCCTCCTCCATTGTTCAAGCGGATCATCTGTTGAATAAATAATGGTTAAAATTGTAATTTCAAATTACTATAATATGTAATTTAACAGTCAGATTTTTTTATAATGTGAAATACTTATATGAAGTTTTTAAGTTATGTATACATATACAAATTACCCCTTTATAATATCCAGGTTCAGAAGCAGACGTTGTTATCGACTCATCAGGAATAGCGCCATTTATTAATCCCAAGTCACCAACTGGGCGACAGTCTAGATTTTGAGCAAAACCAGGTCGGCAGGGGCAGTAGAAACCACCTTGTGTATTTTTACATTCCGTTGAAGCAGAATCACACTGGCTACTGGCACATTCGTTGATATCTTCGCACACTGGTGTGGCATCAAATTCTTGATTGGGTCCACATTTTAGTATACTTGGTCCATTGAGTTTGTATCCTGAACACCAAAAAGGTATAAATTAGAAAATGGACATACAAAAATTCATAAAAATATCATAGAAGTCTTTAAGTCGTAAGTACCTTTATAACATTGTACACGTGCTTCATCGCCAAACATGTATATCCTGCTTTGGTCAACGATGAATCCATTTTTTATTTCGGGGAACGTAGGACATATGGCTTTTGAGCATGTTGGAACGTCACCAGACCAGGTTCCATTGCTCATACACAGTAGTACTGGTTGTCCAGAGCGTACATATCCGGGCTCACATTCAAATCGAACTATTGTTCCGTAACTGCGACCACCACCATTTAGAATGGTAACATTAGCGTGAGGAACATCAGGTAGGGCTACACATTGTGATGCTGTAAGGAACGTTTTTGTTAATAAGATGATTAAGTTAACCTGTATATGGGTCTGAATAATACAATTTATTCATAGTCAAGCCATGATTACGAAATATCTATTACAAACATAAGTGTTGATTGCAAAATTTTATTATTTGTACGCGACGAAAAGTTTGTAGGCTCACTTTGTATTTAACACAAAGCATACACACATTATCACCTTACAATTTATCATAATATAAAATTTATGTGAAACTTATTATATATACTTACACTTAAATCTTAACTTATAACTATCTAAAAACATTATAATTCATTTAATATATTATATACAAATTTATTAATATTATATTTATTTACATATTTATTATAAAACTAATTATGTCACGTATCAGTTGGTCGACATCGACAATCCCGCATCGATACGCGTTTATCGACATGGGCAAACACTTAAACCTGTCGACGTACGTATAGCTATACGATGGCGATGCACGGCCGCGCCCGCGCTGCATACAAAACCGGTCCCCAGTCGACACTCGCTTCGTACGTAGAACGCGCGCTGCTCCGCTATATAAAATTATTATCGCTTCGTTGCTATCCTAAGACTTTATGTACTCTGTTGCTTATTCTGTTCCTATAAACTGTGATCGTGACTTTTCTTTCTGTGCCTTCTGTCTTATATAACTGGTGTATGTGTGTGGACAATATATGTGTTTAAACTGTAAGTGTTTTTGAATAAACTCGCTATACCTTAAAATCACAAACTTAGTGGTACATACCATCCACATCATACTACCATAGTGGTGACCCCGTATTCGTAACACGATGAACAAAGAATTTCACGATGCATGTGGCGGTACCACGTCAACCGGAAATTGGACCGCTAGTGATGGGACATCGATGACGTCAGCAGATATCGACATTTTTAAAGTTGGCACCAGGCTTCCACCCTTTTGGCCAGACGAACCCGAACTTTGGTTTGCTCAGGTGGAAGGGCAGTTTGCCATATCTGGCATCACGAGCGATTCAACGAAATTTTATTATGTGGTTGGACAACTTGATAACCAGTTCTCCAGGGAAGTTAAAGATATTATTATTAACCCCCCAACCACGGATAAATATTCAAAACTTAAGACTGAGCTTATCAAGCGACTGACAGCCTCGAAAGAGAAGAAAATTAAGCAGCTTTTAACGCATGAGGAGCTAGGAGATCGCAAGCCCTCACAATTTCTGCGTCACTTGAAGAGTCTCGCCGGCGTCAACGTTCCCGATGATTTCCTCAAGACTATTTGGGTCAGCCGTCTCTCGCATGGGATTCAGACCGTGCTCGCAGGTCAACCACCTTCAACCTGTATCGAGGACATGGCGGATTTAGCTGACCGCATCCACGAGTTGGCTACTCCATCACCAGCAGTGGCTACAACTAGTCAACGGCAATCCAGCCCTGGTTCATCATTGGAGGCACTAACGAAGGAGATCGCTGAACTACGCAGGCAATTCAATAAACTCGCGTCGGAGAGGAATAGCCGATCCAACACCAGATCCGCTAGGTCATCTCAGCGTCGATCGGTATCCAGATCCCGCCGCTCCCAGTCGAACTACCGAAAGTTCCCGCTTTGCTGGTATCACAATAAGTTTGCGGAGAAGGCCAGCAAATGTGTGCCCCCCTGTGACTTTAAGGCGGGAAACGCCAGGGGCGGTCGATAATGGCGACTGCTGACTGCCCTACTTCTACTGGTCGCCTGTTCGTGACGGACCGAGCTTCGAAGGTGCAGTTCCTGATCGACACTGGAAGCGATCTCTGCGTCTACCCCCGGTCTCTTCTTCGTGATCGTCGTGCCAAAACGGACTATAACTTGTGTGCTGCGAACGGTTCCAATATAGCTACTTATGGTTATGTACATTTTAACCTAGATTTTGGCTTACGCAGAACTTTTGCATGGCGTTTTGTAGTTGCCGATGTAACTAAGCCTATCATTGGAGTAGATTTGTTAAATTATTATAGTCTTATTGTAGATTGTCGTAACAAGCGCTTATTAGATTCTACTACTTCTATTTCCTGTATTGCCAAAATTATTTCTTGTACTGATGTAACTTCCGTAAAAGTCTTGACTGGTGACACTCGGTATCATAAAATCCTTGAGGAATTTCCCGAGATCACCCGTCCAACTGGTATACATCGCGAAATCACACACAACACTGTACACCACATCCGCACGACACCAGGCCCTCCAGTCTCTTGCACTCCACGTCGCTTGGCGCCTGACAAACTAAAAATAGCACAGCAGGAATTCCAAGCCATGATTTCTAATGGAACAGCTAGACCCTCTCAGAGCTCCTGGGCATCACCTCTCCATCTAGCGCCTAAGAAGGATAACGGCTGGCGTCCTTGCGGTGATTACCGCATGCTCAATGCCCGAACTGTGCCTGACAGATATCCGATTAAACACATCCACGACTTTGCACATAATCTTGTTGGCTGTAAAGTTTTCAGCACCTTAGATCTTCTGAAAGCTTACAATCAGATACCTGTCAGCGCAGTGGACATTCCGAAGACCGCAATCACTACGCCGTTCGGTCTCTTCGAATTTCCGTTCATGACGTTCGGACTTCGGAATGCGGGTCAAACCTTTCAAAGGTTCATGGACGAGGTCACTAGAGGACTGGATTTCCTCTTCGTCTACTTGGATGATATCCTGGTCTTCTCGAAGGATGAACAGCAGCACGAACACCATCTTCGACAACTTTTCACCAGACTCAAGGAGTATGGCGTACAGGTAAACACGGCGAAATGTCTCTTCGGTGTGCCCGAGGTAACTTTTTTAGGATACTCCATCTCTCAAGCTGGTTCTAAGCCTGTTGAATCTAAAGTGCAGGCGATAAAGGAGTTCCCAACCCCTAGTACAGTGCGTCAGCTAAAGGCATTTTTAGGGATGCTCAATTTCTATAGGAGGTTCCTTCCTAGAGCAGCTGAGGTCCAAGCACCCCTGCATAGATTGTTAATAGGCTCCGTTAAAGGTTCACAACCTATTAATCTTGCAGGGCAGGCCCTCGAAGCTTTTAACGCATGCAAGAACAGCCTTGCAGATGCAGCTTTACTTGCTCACCCTGACTGCACCGCTAAGCTTGCCTTGGTAACCGATGCTTCGGATAAGGCAATCGGGGCAGTCCTCCAGCAGCTTACAGAGAATGCTTGGCAGCCGCTAGCTTTCTTTTCGCGTAAGCTGACCCCTTCGCAGGTAAAATATTCCCCTTATGATAGGGAACTACTAGCAATCTATGAAGGTATTAAATACTTTAGGCACATGCTCGAGGCCCGGCATTTCACCATCTATACTGACCATAAGCCGATCAGTTTTGCATTCCACGAAAGGAAGAAAAACTGTTCGCCTAGGCAGTATAGACACCTCGACTTCATCGCCCAGTTCACATCCGATATCAGACACATATCTGGTAAGGATAACGTGGTTGCTGATACTTTGTCGAGGATTGAAGAACTCTGTATTCCGGTAAACCTTGAGACCATTGCTCAAAGTCAAACAGCAGACACTGAGCTTAAGCTATTACTAGCTGAAGGCTCATCTTTGCGCTTGGAGAAGGTGACGATACCTGGTAGTCGAATTGCTCTGTACTGCGACGTCAGTACACCGACTCCCAGACCTTTCGTCACTAAATTCCACAGAAAACAGGTTTTCGAAAGTCTCCATTCTCTGAGTCATCCTGGCACTAGTGCTTCTGCCAAACTTGTAGCAGAACGATTCGTTTGGCCAGGTATACGCAGAGACTGCCGAGAGTGGGCTCGCGCATGCTTAATGTGTCAAAAAGCAAAGGTTAGTCGCCACGTTGCTTCACCTCTTGGTACGTATACTTTGCCTCGTCTACGTTTCCAGCAGATCCATATAGATCTCGTGGGTCCCCTGCCGCTATCGCAAGGATATCGGTATTGTCTTACAGCCGTAGATCGATTTACTCGATGGCCAGAAGCAGTACCGATCCAGGATATTACGGCAGAAACAGTCGCCCAAACACTCCTGTCTACATGGATTGCTCGATTCGGTTGTCCCACTCAGATCACAACCGACCGTGGTCGACAATTTGAGTCAGCACTATTTCAGTGCCTCTCAAAAACAACCGGCTTTGACCATAGACGTACCACTGCCTACCATCCTGCGTGTAATGGCATGGTGGAAAGATTCCACCGTCAACTTAAAGCTGCCATAGTATGTCACGCAAGTGACAGGTGGACGGAATCCTTGCCCTGGGTACTTCTAGGGATACGTAGTGCGTTCAAAGAAGAGCTCCAATGCTCGTCAGCTGAACTGGTATATGGGGAACCACTGAGATTACCGGGTGAATTTTTCGAACCTACTGTCGGAGGTACCACGGATCTCTCAGACTTCTCCGCTCGCCTTAAGCAGGTCGCTTCAAGGTTAAAGCCCACACCAGCTTCACGTCACGCTAGCCCGAAAGTATTTATATACAAGGAACTAGCAACCACTGATCACGTGTTCCTCCGTGAAGACGCATCACGTGGTTCACTTCAACCTGCATATTCGGGCCCCCATAAAGTTTTGTCAAGGGATGACAAAGTGTTTAAAATACTGCTAAAAGGTAAAGAGGTCACAGTATCAATAGACCGCGTTAAGCCGGCCTTCATACTGTCCGACCAAACCACATCCACACCTTTACCAGACGTCCAGAAAAAGTATACAACTCGTTCCGGACGCCAAGTAAAATTTCCAGATTTTTATCGCCCTTGACGGTCTCTGGAGGGGAGTGGTGTAGGCTCACTTTGTATTTAACACAAAGCATACACACATTATCACCTTACAATTTATCATAATATAAAATTTATGTGAAACTTATTATATATACTTACACTTAAATCTTAACTTATAACTATCTAAAAACATTATAATTCATTTAATATATTATATACAAATTTATTAATATTATATTTATTTACATATTTATTATAAAACTAATTATGTCACGTATCAGTTGGTCGACATCGACAATCCCGCATCGATACGCGTTTATCGACATGGGCAAACACTTAAACCTGTCGACGTACGTATAGCTATACGATGGCGATGCACGGCCGCGCCCGCGCTGCATACAAAACCGGTCCCCAGTCGACACTCGCTTCGTACGTAGAACGCGCGCTGCTCCGCTATATAAAATTATTATCGCTTCGTTGCTATCCTAAGACTTTATGTACTCTGTTGCTTATTCTGTTCCTATAAACTGTGATCGTGACTTTTCTTTCTGTGCCTTCTGTCTTATATAACTGGTGTATGTGTGTGGACAATATATGTGTTTAAACTGTAAGTGTTTTTGAATAAACTCGCTATACCTTAAAATCACAAACTTAGTGGTACATACCATCCACATCATACTACCATAAGTTCGAAAATGTTCGATAATCTGCTAATACATACATAGTTCCTAAATTTAAATAACATTTCGCGTATATATTGTAACGTGTTACGTGTATATGTGGAAAAAAAATACATAATTTATTTTAACTATAGATGAATTTATTTTATAATAAATGCAAAGAGTTTTATAACTTACCAAGGCAGGTTGGCGTGCGCTCCCATCGTCCATCTGATAAACAGGATATTTTTTCGATTGGCTGCCCAGTTGGAAAAGCAAATCCTGCGTAGCATTGGTATGTTGCTACGCCTCGATACGTAACATTGGTTGATCCAATTGAAAATCCGTTATCGATTTGAGGCACCGGTCCGCAATAAACCTCTTTAAATAACGATTCAATTAAGTTACTTAAATAAACGAGAAATGTGGTTTTGTAATGTTTTATTACATGTTAAAATAAGCTATAATTTACCTTGACAACTTGGGATATATGTAGTTGACCAATTTCCTCCGTCTAAGCACATTGTTGTAATACGTGGTTTTCCAGTAGCAAACTCCTGCCCAATTGGACATGAAAATTTAATAATGGTACCAAATGCAGTATCTCGGTTTGATGCTAATGCTCCTATACCAGATTTCAAAGGCGGACAATCTAAAATTTAAAGAAAAACATAATATTAAAATTGTATCAACATGTTAGTAATTGATAATAATAATAAATTGAACATTTCTTCACCTGCTGAGAAAGTTGTTTTCCAACCGATTTCATTATGCAGCGCGTCCGATAAAAATCTGATCAACATTTCTCCACTAGAGGCTGTAAGTGTGATTCTAGGTTTGACAGTAAAACCGTTATCAGAATGTAACCTAAGCCCATTTGTACTTGATCCATCGAATACTTGTACTACGTCTGAGCTGTGTATATTGAATTCGTCAAATTTCAACGAAAGCGGACCACCATTAGGATTCTTTATTCTGAATAAGCATTCTTGGTTATTAGGATAGTTGGCTAAACCGTAAGCAGGGGAGGTAATAGTTCCGTTGGCAGCAACGATTGTAGCTCGGCAACCTTGAGAGTATCGCATGTTGAAACCCTTCTTCGAGTCACCAAGACTAGTTCGGAAATACATGTACATGTTATTAGTAGTTGATATGACGACTTTCTGATTGTCTTCTCCAGGTCCAGTCAATCTAGCGAGAACAGGACTTGAAGGCGAATTTCCGTCTTTAATAACAATATAATCTCTATTCATTTCTAATTCCAGATCCTCTATTTCCAGTGATACAATTCTTCCAGGTTGTGCTTCTATTATATACATACATTCTAAGCCACCTGGATAGCTGTTAGGGTAACCGGGAGAAGTTAAGACTTGACCTTGAGGAGTAGCTCTGAGTATACCACCACAGTTCGATGACTCAGTTTTCCAGGAAGCACGGAATCCTTTCTTTTCCACTGATCCATCGGAGCTGAATTTAATTATCATAAAGTTAGAAGCAGAAACGTAAGTTTTAGCAGATAAATCTTGTTTACCGGAGAGTGTTGCTAAGTTGACTGATTTATCTTCTGTTCGTCCACCGACTAAAACTTGGACGGTATCAAAAGACTTTTCGGTTTCAAAATCTTGAAATTGCAAAACTATGTTTTGACCCTGTGGTCCTTCTAAAGTCCATTTACATTCACTGAATGGAGGATATTTGTGAGGATAGTTAGGACTTTCAACGACGTCCCCGCTACTGGCCATGTAAAAGTGACAATCAGCAGCACAGTCCATTTCGTCTGACGCATCTCCGCAATCATCTTGCTTATCACATTTGAAAGCGGCATTTATACATTTTCCGTTTGAACAATGGAAAGTACCTAAAAAATTAATAAAAAAAAAAATTGTACAAGTTATTTACTTTGGATAAATTGATTGTGAAAATAGATAGCATAGCAATATAATATCTATATCTGTTGAATACAGCAACGAGCAGTGTTTTTAGAAATTCTATTCGTAATAAAGATGTAATTTGTTTCTCAACTTCAACTTACCGGCTGGACAAGCGGTCGCCTTACACATGAAAGGTAGCAATGTCTCGCAAGTCGTCAATTCCCAGGATTGGCTTTCCATCGAAACATGCACATCCACACATTCACCATCCTTTGGGTTCGGCTGTCGGATATCCCAAAAACCAGCATATTGGGATACTAACGCTCCAGCGGCCGATTCTAATGTGTTCGTCCGAAGATCATCAACCGTAGCCAGGCCAAGCCAGTAGTGGCTATTACTCGGACTAGATGGTACAATATTCGCCGTCATATTGTTTTCTGAATACGTATCAATTACTATTAACTCGCTGCCATATCTGTAATTTATTTACAAAATATTGTAAAGTAGGTTAAAAATTTACCAGACTAATTTTCTTTTAGACGAATTAATTTAACAAAATAATTCTTCTTTGAAATTTAGTAATTAAAGTTTCATATAAATTCTGTTATAATATAATCACATAGATCTAGAGAAAATTAAAATGCATCTCAGGCATTCATAAGCGATAGCCAAAGCATAATCTTTATAATTTCGAATTAACTTCGAAACATACATATGAATAAAGGTAAAGTTAATATAGTCAGATATTAATCTTTTGTAATATTCAAAAGCTATAATGGTATAACTGTAACTTTGTTTTGCTAAAATTATTTAGACTAGGTTATTGACGATATTGTTAAGTTATAAAACTCAATATATAAAAATTTAGAATTAATTTGCTCGGTTCTTATGAAATGATTTTCATTTTTATTTTGTTCTCGTTTATATTTAAATTTCAATTGTTATAATTAATATTGTATTTTTACCTTCGACACAATTCCGCAGCTTTTTCCCAGGAATGTCTGATATTGAAAAATTTGTAACAATGGATGCCCTTCAACTCCCAACCTGAAAAGAGAAATAAGTAATTCTTCATTTTTGTTGCAATATACAAAATCTTTTGAAAAAAGTCAATTAAACTCGAATATTTTACGCTCTTGATTTATAAATTTCTTTCCTTCTATTCCTGAATTGAAACGTTTTTCTAATACAATGGGAAGGAATATAGGTAAAGTGGTACTACCAAATTGGTACCCACATGATTTTCTTTAGTTTCGCCTGAGACTCTAAAATCAGTAGTAAATCTCAGTGCTATTCATTAAAAAAATATTATACAATTTTAATTGCAAAATAATTAGTAAGAACTAAGAACATAATATTTTGATTAAGCAGTTTTAACGCAAGCAGTTATTATGAACAATTTGAATAAAAGTGCGTAAAAGAAAGCGACATTAGAAATAAAAGCGCGAAAGAGCACGTTTTGTAATTGTTAAACATTATGTGAAGAGAAATTCAAGCATTTGTTGGCGTTACTTGTTAGCTTTGTACATTAAATATACATGTACGTAAATACAGTATTGCTTTCTCCGTTCTAAGGGCTTGGAAATGTCTTTGTGGTGAAAATTTGTACAATGTGTTGATGTCACTTAGAGTATTGTTGTGTTAAGGTTTACTTTCATTTAATAAATTGTAACTTTAGGGTGTTTTTATTTATTATATATTAAAATTATATTTAGTAATGTTTCCATGCAATCACTTTTTGTGGAATAAGCAAATCTTATTTTAGTATATTACGAGATGTGCTGTCACAGCCAGAAAAAATAGAAGCTTATCGTGTATTGTAATATTCATTGTGAATGGCAGTGGCGTTCGAATGAAGTAATAAACATGCAGTTATAATCTCTCCATCTATCTGTTCCTAATCTAGTATTTTTAGAGGCTTCGGAGATACGATCTTACGAGGTTCTGGTAGTTTCAGTATTTTGTTTCAACCGTTAATACGTTAATATGCCTAAATAATATTTATAGACGTTATTTATTTACGACTATACTAAAGACGGCGGATTATTAGCAACTGCAATATTCTCTTTTGGTTTCTCTCTTGGGTCTTGGGTTACGTAGGTAATTAATTTTAAAATATCTATTTATTGATTCAAACTCCTATATAATATATTCTTATAATCTGATACTTTAGTATGAAAACATAGTTGAGTCTCACGGCATACTTTTACACATTTGCATTATATCAGTAAATCTTGCTAAGAGACAAATCTTAGTGCCTTCAATATTCAGAACACATCACTTTTCTAAAACCTATAATAAACAAATTTTATTTGTTATTTCCCTATGTTAAAAACTAATGATTATTAACTTCAAATCAGCTGCATTTTCAATTTGTACCTAAGTATTATCATATAATCTGGCTTCTATATGTATAAGTCCAATGATATAATAGCTCACACGGGTGTTTTATTGTATTTTAAATAATTTGTGGTGAATAGAGTAATCTAATTGATTAGGTTTCTACCAGCACAACAGGTTAAAGTACTTCCGCGCGTGTGGCAAAAAGCAAACAACGACAAATAGAGCGTGCGAGTTTTCCGACGATCGCCGACTATCGCGACGTCTTCGATGGATTTACGCCTCAGCGCGCACCGCGATGCAATGTTTGGCCTACTTTGTATTATGCTCTGAGACGCTCTTTGTATTACTGATAAAATGGCTTACATCTTTGCCAGTTTAATAAAGGTAATATTTTGTAAGTTTGAAACTCTTTTCATTCAAGAGCGTTGCTCTTATCTGTGGAATTATTCGTTCAATCATTTTTTCTCTCTGCCAATTCCATGTTTTAAACACTGGTTTAAAATAACTCATTCGATTTAAGGTAGACAAAGTGTTGGTCGGCTATTAACCAGATGGGAAGATGATCCTCATGCAGTGGCCGGTGCGCGTTGGATGTGAATGACCAGGGATCGGTTTCCTTGTCGTTCATTGAAGGGGGCCTATTTTAAGAATTGGATTGATACACGTTTAAGCAGGTCTATTTTAATGTACCAATGTCACTTATAAACGACTATTAAAAATCATTTTAATAAGGTCACAAAGATATAATACCTAATTATTATTTTATTTTAAAGTTAATAATTCTGCTAAATTCACATGAATTATGTTCGTAATTATAATGATTATGTCCATAAATCTTCTTTTAATAATATCAAAAATATAGTATCTGATAAGCTATAAATATAGTATTAGCTATAAATTATCATCTTATCTTATAATATTTGTATTATCTTCTTTTAAAAAAAATTTAAAACGTAGGAATACCCGTAATCGTGGTTGCTGTAAAGCTTCCAAAACGTCGTGCATATAAAAAATATATACCGCGAAAAAATTTGTAAAAGTTTCAATACATATTATAACGCATAAATAAATTTAAAATATATAAAATAACATACACATACAACATTCCGAATCAATAACGAAAAATTCTTGTCAATGAATCATCATCATCATCATCATCATCATCATCATCAGCCTTTAACTGTCCACTGCTGAAAACAGGCCTCCCTTAGGTCAGGCAATACAAGAATCATGTATATCTTGTAAACTCTTGCCTACGTCTATGCCCGCGTTTGGTTCGAAATAATAAGTTGATTAGAACTTGAGTATAATATTATAATGAGGAAATGTATATAGAAATAAGTAGTATTATCCTAACTAATATCATAAAATGCAAACGTGTAATGACTAAAATAATTGTTGCATTTGGCCGGTACCTACGTATAAATTTTATGCGTTTCCCATTGCGTTTCATAATTACGTCGTTTCTGACATTTCAATTGACGTAGACAATAATTATTATAACTATACATGTACTAACAATAAGGTGCATGTAATTCCAGCCGGAACTTTGAATATTTGGATATAATATTATGAAGCTTGTGAGTTGTTCGGGAATATAAGCTACAACACTGTCAAGTAGCATTAAAGTCCATTCTGTAGTTTTGTCGTAATTGAGTTACCTTTCGCACTAACATTTCTTTTATATCATACACATTTTCTTAACATTCTACAGATACTTAATATATTCATAAAACAATTTTTCTATTCCTGGCCATCATATTATCTGTCCAAGGGAGACAGCAACACACTACCAAACCACTACCTTTCCTTCTAACATAAGCATACACAGTAAGTTTAATGAAAGCTCCAACACCCAGAAGACCTTCAAACGTTTGTAGTTATGTTAATAGCTTAGCTAGTCTAACACTCAACAGAACCTAGTACCAAGAACCCAGCGCGTAATTAATTTCGCTTGCATGTTATCAAATAATTACATGCAAATATTAGTTATATGAATAATATTTACCTAAATAATGGTATGACTTAACCTTCTAATCTATACAAAATATATAAAGAGGTAAAAAATTGGGATGTAAGAAATTACTTATATTTTATTTAATATTATATAAATAAAAATAGATTGTCAAAATATATTATGTACGCATCATTACAAATGTTTTTTTTTTTTATTGTGTTGGTTATCCGGCAATCGTTGTCATAACGATTGTCAGATGGTATAAAAATTAATATACCAGCATTTTATTTCGAAGCTTATAAAAATAACCATCATTAGTCTTTAAACCAGCACTAAATTTAGCCCAATAGTTTTACTCAAGAACGAAACGAATAGCCTTAAAGTGAGCGATTATTTTCATTGCCAAAATATAAATTTCAATTCGTTCCTCTACCATAACGGATATATTTTTTACGGTCCATAATAATAGAGATTATTGAAGTTTCGTAAAAATCATCAGTCCGTTGTCATCCAATTCTTGAAATTAACTCGGTCTTAAACGTCAAATGGCCTTTCTACAAAGTTTTATTTTCATGATCATAAAAAATACTGATTTATCATTCCACTCTTGATTACTTGTCATCATTATCAAAGCTCATTTGTCTCACTGCTAGGCACGGGTCTCCTCATGGAAATCAAACGAGATATCGGGCCATAGTTCCCCGATGCGCTGACCCAATGCGTTTTGGTGAACTTCATATACCTTCAAAAGCGCCCGGTTTCCGAAAGGCTGATCGACGCAAAAAATAACAAATCAACTGCCAAATCTCTTGTTAAGTGTCAAATATGTTGCTAGAAGTATGGTTTAATTACTTAATTAGATCAGCTTGTCAGTTGACATAGCCACTACAATGAAAAGCCATATAATATATAAATAGAGAAAAACCTTATTATTTACTTGCGTAATATATTTTATGTGATTTATTTTATACTTTTGGGGCTTATTCCCCATACATGCCTTTGTGATAATTAACAGCGCTTCAGATGGATCTTCAATGTTGATTGATATTTGTATTCATAAAAGTATGATGTCTGATGTAAATATACAAATTACTAGTGATCTATAGACATCGTCGTTTACATGCCATAGACAACAGTCAGCGAGTCCAAAACCGTTTTGTATGTATGTATAAATAAATATTGTTATATACAACGAGCGTTTAAACTAAGATGAACAATCTAACAGTTTTACACGTCTATTAATTTGCATGAAATACAAAATATACAAACTAAATCGAGCCCCCGAATAACCAAGATTAATAAAGTTTTGGACAAGCGAAACTTTACGGTAATACGTATGTTCCCACATCGGTCGTGGGTGAATAGATGTAACGGTGGCTGTGGTCTCTCTGAACCAATTGGCACCCTTTGAGAAACTACAACGCTGGACTGTCTGCCGGAGATCGAGTTACGACACGTTCGAGTTTGTGGTGAGTTCTTGGCGAGTAATTTGATTAAAAGAGGTTTTTAGGTCTGAACTGAAGTTGGTTTTGTCAATTTTAGTTTGTGAATCGACAAAGTTTGGCGCTTACGTGGATGTTTATGTAAGCTAAGCTATTATATTGTATCTATGTGTAGCTTAGTATCTTTTAATATAAAGATAGTATTTTTTGTGTTAGAGTATAATGGAAGTATGTAATGATTGTTGGTAACAAACGTCTTTATGCTCATCTTTGAAGCTACAGATTTCTAGAAATAAAGTACATTTATGTGGCATTTCATTCAAAGTAAAAATAATAGTAATTATAATATAAGAATAACTATAGCTTAGACAATTATATAAAAAAAATCCTGATATCATCATGTTCAATATCATCATAGTTATGACCTATGTGATATTATGTGTGTATGTGTGTATGTGTGGGTGTGAGTCACTTAAGGAATTATGCATGACAAAGGCTTTGCCTTTCACTTATGAATTACCTCCGAAGGTTGCACGATCGATTTTATCATACCGTATGAAGGCATGTTTGTGAAATTAGCAGTTTCGAAGTTCAAGAGTTTCACCATTTACTCTCAAGGAATCTTGGACTTTCATAATATGAAGACCTAAAGACAAGTTTACTTTACTAAGATGAGGTAATCTATCTATATTCTAGATAAATAAAGGCAGTTCTTCCCTTCAGAACCTTTGCATGAAGTCAAATACTTATGTTTAGGTATGCTGTTGTTGGTTTTAATCAAGACAAGTTTGGTATAAAAAAAATGATGATGACGCTAAATATTTGGCTAAGTAAAGGCGAAGTGAGAACGTTGGGTTCAGCTTGTGTGAAATTAAATCTAAGAGAACATTATTTTTATCGCATTATTTTATTTTGGTGGCTAGATTTTAAATATTTAATAGTTAGTTACAGCTTTGGGTTTCAATCAGGCAGGCAGAGTCAAATTATTCTTACTCTCAACTTTTATTATTATTAATAAATATTATCGTATATTGACATTGGTAGTTTTATTATAGTAAGTACTAATTACGTGTACTTGGATCCTAGTCCAAGTACACGTCGGTCTGCTACAGAGCAGCCTGCAGTACCACCAATTTCAAAATTATCGCATCACTCAAGTTTGATGAAACTGCATGTATAATATTAATATATAAAATTTATCAATATATGAGTGAACCTAGGACCAGTTTATATCAGACCTTAGTCCTAACATTATCTTTAGACTAAAGATGGTCTTCGTGTCAGACATTTGACTGTCATATTTCTCTTTCCGAAGCACTAACGTTTGTAGAAAAGGAATTTGTCATAGAAATGTATAGAATTCTTTAAATTACCAATAATTAAATATGTTAAACCTACCCGGGTATTAATTATTACACAATTAACAGTATCTTAGCCGAATAGGTATTTAATTAATTACTTGAAATTCAATATGGAGAAGATGAGCTAGTATCGATATCAATTAATATTGAATATTATATTAATTATTATAATTATAATCTTACTAGAAGATTAACACTATCTATTTCAGTGAGAGGGGTGAGTCCCTTCAATGGGTGCCGCAATCCAGTCTATTTCTTCTAGAAAAAGACATTCCCCTTTTTGAAGACCGTCTTTAGGAAGGAACGACGTTGTAATTTCTGGCATTAAAACATACCACATTACAACTGACTATAAAGAAGCGTAGGATATCGTACTATTATCGTATCTTTCAAATAATTTATTTTTCTATTAATATATATTCTACAAAAAGATTAATTTTTTTTTATCAATTTATCTACACTGTGATAATATTATATTTATTATACTTTAATTATAAACAGTACCTGGTTGACCGAGCATTTGCTCGGTTTTTTTTGTTTTGTTTTATATACCCTTAGTGATAATATGATAAAGTTTTTCTTTCAAAAAGAAAAAAAAAAGTGATCGGACTGGAGATACGAATCAGGCTTCTTTCGATCCATAACTGCGAACTTAACAGCGAAATTTACGTTCGTATTCTAATGATATTTTATTATGGGTGTTATTTAAAAAGATTTGTGTCATTCTGGATGGCTGTAATTATTTTTGGACGGCATATTAATTAAAAGAATGTGCTGCTCCTGTTTAATAAAATTTAGGTAAGCACTCGGAGGGTAAGCAAAAAAAAAATTTTGTGCTGCTTATATAAGTAGCATGAATATAACTTCAAGCAACTTTCTTTTTCTTTAAATTCCCTGGTCCTTTATTAAGAATGATAATATAATTTATTAATTTCTTATTCAATTTTTATACAAATTTTTAGTTTGTAAATCGTATTTATAATTATTGTACTATAGCAAAAAATATTATTTAAAAATGTATAAACAAACAAAAGAAGAAATTCATAGCTAACGGTATGTAGAGGATTTGAACTTACGAACGACAGCGTACAGCCTGAGCGCGCGCGGACAGTGTTAACCGTGGAGCTGTACGTCTTGTTACAAATTAGTATAAAATTGTGGATCCATTCTTGCGTATTGAATGTTTTAATTTGATTAAATTTTTGTAGGTAATGATTGAATTGAATATTGCAAGTTTATAAACTGCTTGTTTATTTTACACACCACTTACAATTTTTAATACCTGCATAATCTATCTACTATCTACATAAATCTACGAAACTGAAACAAAATAAAATCTTGAAGAAAAAAATTTCATCATCATATTATCAGCCTTTAGTGGACGGACCACTGCTGAACACAGGATTTGACGACGTCATGACCTGAATTAATTCACTAGTCTTTTATTAAGAATGATAATATAGTTTATTAATTTCTTCTTCAATTTTTATAATTTTGTTCAATAACATACTTACAACACCATCTAGCGGTAAATAACGCAAACCTACACCGGTGTGAACACAGGAACATAAAATATAATGCAAAGAAATGTGCCGCTCAAGTAATTATTATGCCCAATGAATATTTATTATGCGAGCTCATAATATTGTAAGCTGCTTATATATGTTTTAATTTTTGACCATTATCGAAATTATTTGCGGTACAAGAATTGCTACCAGATTTATTTTATTGCGTACAAAATCTTTGTATGCCAATCAAATTATTTAACCCAACAAATTTTATAATTGCCGTTCATTTAATTAATTCCCTTTTATTATTGCCTCAAAACACGGATAAAAAAAAGTTTTCTAAAATGTATCCTAGCTGGACCGATTTATAGTCGTTTTTAACCCATGTATACAAAATTTCATGAAAATTGTTGGAGCCGTTTCCGAGATTCAGATTATATATAAATATATATACAAGAATTGCTCGTTTAAAGATATAAGATTATTAATCAATCTTTCTTTCGCATCTCATACAAGTGTGAATGAAAATCATAATATGATTGAGCGAAGAGCAGTGCCACTGTCACACGGATCGCGTTACTGACCCCGATGGTGACGCTCCAGATATCATCAGACACATGCTAGGGACTATTATGATTATCATTATAATGATACAACTGACGGATTTCATCGCAATGTAAATATGCTTCATTATGTAAGACTCTTCAGAAAAACAACCAGTAACAGTGAAATACCATGTTTATTCCAAAATCATTTTTAATCCAATAGCACTATATTATATATATTTTCTGAACTCTTATCCAACTAGTAACAATATCAACAACACTTATTAAACCACAATGACGGCCTGAGACCGACTGCCCCCTAGTCCGCAAGACTGCTCCTCTTAATACCTTCCTACCCCACTTATTCTTTGGATTCCCAGTGTGGCCAGTGCAAGAAATTAAAAATGCCAAAATTATTATAAGCAAATGTAAACAAAGTAAACGAAACCTTACACTCGTCCATCCTGATAACGTGTATGTCCTCATACACGGACCAGATGGAACCTTACACTCGGCGGACCAAGAAACCAAAGCTTGAATTTATACATTTATAAAAATACATTCGAGTTCAAAAAAAAAAAAAAAAAAAAAAAATATAGTACTATCCAAGTATCTTTTTGAAGGTCAATTGAGTCTACCACCGGTTCCAAAGTAAGTCCACTGAGAAGAACCGGCGAAACAAACTCAGTGGAACTAGTCTTTTCAAAATACAATATTACAAAAAATAGTAATACAAACAATACATAGTACTATACTAGTATAGTACATAAGAAGAATTCAGCAAGAAACTCTGTTGGGTTGCTCCTTTCAAAATATAGTTTACAATTTTTTTATAAACATACATAATTACATACACTTATTACTATAACACATTTATTACAGTCTTATAATCTATCCTTTATCTATCTATCCTTTATCTATCCTTTATCCATCCAATTATCCATCCTTTATCCATCAAATTATCCATAAAACTATCCATCAAATTATCCATAAAATTGTCAATCCAATTATCCGTCCTTTATCATTTGTGTTGATTTGCATTATTCATTGTAACTTTAGCATATAGACCTCCATTAGGTTATTCTGATATTTTTGAAAAAGTAATGGAAAAGGTCCTACTTAAATCATCAAATTCTAATAAAAAAAACTATTAATCGTGTGCGCAGACTTCAATGTAATTTTTTTTTTAAACGGATTGGAATCATTTTCAGATTAATATTTTTTTAAATCTTACAATCTTAATAACATGTTTATGGAACCTACAAGAATAACGTCTACTAGTGCCCCATGTATGAATATTTATACAATATGTGATTCCAGTTAGTAAATCTATAATTAATAAATTAGATTCAGCATTGTGGACAGCTGATGAAATTTCAAAATAAAAGAATAAGTATAAATAAACACAAAATATTCCAGTAAGATTAGATCGTTTGAACAATTTGAGACATACCTTAATTAAAAGTCTACCAATTTTATCATGTATAGCATACTCCAATTTTTCAATCAATATTTACCCCTAAAACATTATTAGTTAGCGATACAATGATGTTCAATAACTGGGCAACATCAGAAATACATAAAAATAGGCGAATGTTGTAAGATCTATATGCGGAAAGACAATACTATACAAGTGAAGAGTTTTGCAATTATGTCAAACCTTTTCTAAAAAAACTAAGAGAAATTGCAGAGTCATTAAATCACAACATCTCTAACTCTCTATTTCTCCTCGGTCTACCTCTTCCTTTTTTTTCCATCAATCTTTCCCTCTATATTTTTACAAGTCATGTCATATCAGGTGACCAATCAAATTTCCTCCTCGGTTCTAACAGTTTTAATAATATTTCTTTCCTCTTTCACTATCTCCAAAACTTTTGCGTTTGTCACCATTTCTGTCAATTTTATCCCCTCAATCCTTCTCCAGAACCACATTATGAAGACTTTCTTTTCCTATCTTTTTGCGTCAGTGTCCATGATTCACTTCCATAGAGTGCAATGCTCCAAATATAAGATTGAATAATTGAATAAACCTTTTCCTAATGTTTAATGAAATGTTTTTGCTTTTGAATATGTATTTTTTTTGTTAAACAATTGTTATTCTAATATATTATTATTTAATGTAATTGACCTGCTATTTGTCATGGTTTTGGAAATTATCATTGTTTTAGTTGTTTGTATTTGTGATCAATCTATATATACTTATAATTTTTAAATCACTTCATCCATTTATAAATTTACAACATACAAGTTCAAAAATTAAAAACAGAAGTAATATTATTTAAAAGACTTGGAAAATTATTAAAAATGAAATAGGAATAGTCAAACCACAAAACTAAAGATGTTAAATTAAATGTATGAAACAACTATCACGTCAGATTTCGCAAAAGCTAGTTCTTTTAAATATCTTATCTCCGAACTCTTCACCTGTTGCCGCCATTTCTTTTTTTTTAAAACAATGTACCTGAATGTTATAATACCTTTAAACTCAATCATGTTACCGCATCAGAAATTATATTATCAAACCTATAAATTGATAAATCCTAAAAAGAACTGCATTGATTGTGGTGTATTTCCTGACATAATGAAACATAGCAAAATAATCCTGTTGTTTAAATCAGGTAGTACTTTAGATCCCACAAATTTTAGACCGATATCCGTATTACCTACGTTTAGCATAATTTTTGAAAAGATTATTCTAAATCAATCAATGAATCATTTTATAGAAATAAATTACTGCATAGTAAACAATTCGGTTTCACACGCTACAACTGATGCAGGCTGGAGAATTAATGCAGAATATTTTTTTAAGCCTGGGAGGAATTCCCATGATGCATTAGGCATTTTACGTGATCTATCTAAGGCTATCTAATATTGTGTACAGCATAAAACGTTGGTCAGGAAGCTTTATCACTACGGCATAGAAGATATCGCGCTAGATTTAATTAATTCTTATTTAGGTGATATAATCCAGAAGGTAGACGTGAATGGAAAACTATCTCCTATTTATATTAATGACTTACCGTATCTTGTAAATGATAAACATGGAATATTATTGTTTGCAGATGACACATCAGTTATTTTAAAGACACATAGGCGGCAACCTGCAACTGACGATGTGAACAATGCTCTTTCTAAAATTGTAAAATGGTACAATGCCAATAACCTATTTTTAAACGAAATGTATTAAATTCACTTTGCCTAATGTTAAATAAAACAACTGTAAATATTAACAATGAAGAATTAAATATGGAAAGTACTACGGTATTTCTAGGAATTACTTTAGATGCTAAACTTCAGTGCGACCCTCACATATCTAGTTTATCCAACAGACTTTCATCTGCAGCATTTGCATTAAAAATATTCGACAATTAACTGACATAAATACAGCTAGGTTTAGTTTATTTTGGTTACTTTAACAGTATTATTAGAAAATATTATTATTATTATTATGTCACTGTATCCTATTACGGGGTAATGCTGCCGATATTGATGCCATATTCGTTCTGCTGAAAAGAGCTGTTCGTGCAATATATGATTTGGGTCCAAAAGACACACTTAGAGATAAATTTAAAACAGTAAATGTTATGACATTGTATAGCCCATCTATTTTTGAAAATCTTATGTATGTACACAAAAATATCCAAAAATTCAAGAATAATGTGATCAACGCAATGTTAAATACTGGAAATAAAAATAAACTTGCTGTGCCCAGCTCAAGGCTCCATAAAATGAGCTACTCCTTTGCGGGTAATTATATACGTTATAATAATATAAGTTTTTATAATAAACTTCCCGACAGTATAAAACAGTTGTCAATTAATAAATTTAGATGTATCATTAAACAGAAACTTATTAAAATCCTATTATAATGTAAATGAATATATAAATGACAAAAACGCTTTGAAATTAATTGCTATAGATTTAAGTGACTTTGTGAATTATTGATCACAATGAAAAGAATGATAGGAACCCAGAAGAGTTTCTTTTCTTCGTGGGTATCTTCTCTGACATGGGCGCGTTGCGAACCCTCATTATAAACTTAGCCGCTAAGACGATCATAAGTGATCATTATAAAGATCCTATATGTGAAGTTAAACAATAAACAATATCCATTTATGATTGTGTATCCAATCGAGTGGTGGCCTAAAACCATGGCCTACACCCGCTCTCTGTCTGAAACAATACCGGGCAATATACTGTGTATAAAACACCTATCACCTAATATATAATATAAACCAATATTAAATTCGTTCAATTTATGTACCTACTACCTACATGTCATAGAATATGTAACGAAAGTTAACGAATAATGAGAGTCTAAGTCCTATTTTATCACTCAAACATATAATCCTCAACTCTTGCTTAGTTCAAAACAGACTCCCTAATGATCCCTTCCTTAAGCATACCATCTATCATTATACGGACTTTTTCTAAGCATTCGTGGTCTTCGCCTAGATTTACAATCATCTACTACCTTGCATAAAACATTAAACTGTATCCAAGCTATTACCAAAACCTCTCAACACGATTCAGTATGATCATGAATAAATCCAAGCTGTTTATAAGTGGATTGCCTAATCAATGTCGCCTCACTACCAAGATCAACGTAAACTTCTACGAGCGTACCACCAACACTAACAGCTAAAAATAAATTTATCATACGGGCCCGGCAACCTGCCACAGCTGCGCCTACTTGGTTCCATCTCCTTGCTGCGGAAGTTGCGTCGCTCGCTGCTGCGACGCCATTGCTCGCTGTCCTTCCCAATTGCAGCGTCATACGAAGGAGATGCTCCTCTTTATGCCTTAATGCCAGCTAGCGCTCCAGCAGCCGGCGGTTTCGGCTTTGGCTGCTGCTATGGTCTCGACACCTACCCGCTCTCGGCCAATTACGGCTGAGGCTGCGGCTGCGACCTTGACGCCTAGTGCGAAAATGATCTCGTTGAGGAGTCGCTAGACTTCTCCAAGTTCCCTTTTCCATGTTCACATCAATCCATAACTCGTCACATGAAACCAAAAAAAAAAAAGGATTTTGTTAAAAAAAATATATCAAAATAACAAATTATTAGTCGGCATCTACTAAACGGTGCACTCTAGACAAAACGGACATATTTTTTTTATTCCCTTTCAAAGCTCCTGTGTATATTTAGTAGTTCTTACACCCTTGGCTAATTTTCCAATGTACCCTCATTTCGATAAAAATATGTACGGTATCGTTTGATGATAATTATTATTTTTGTATTAAGTTACTCGTTATAACAGTTACCCGCCAAAAAAAAGTCCCGTCAAAACCGGTCCAGCCATTAGACTAGCCGGAACGAACAGACAAGACAAAATTGTAAAACGTTACTTTGGTATATTATGTAGGTGCCATATATTGTATTATACTCCTACGCATGTAGTAAAAAGCGGTTAGTTTAATATTAGAAACAGGCATTCCAATTTTATTTGTAAGTTTAGATGTCCATGACGTAAAAATTATATATCTATAACTTTGATAATTTCTAATTGATTCTTATTTGAGCTAGAGACATGGGTTTTCTAAAGAACACATCAAATATACTCCTGAGGGTAGGTCGCTGCTAATCGCTACGAAATTTTTCATGTAGTTATGAATTAAACTTTCTTTCCTTAATAAGTATATGCATTACGTAGTGTAAGAAGAAAAATAAAATATTGCAGGCGTGTACTTACGGAATTTCCGACGGTGTTCCACTTCTGAGATGTAAGACTCTTCAGAAAAACAACCAGTAACAGTGAAATACCATGTTTATTCCAAAATCATTTTTAATCCAATAGCACTATATTATATATATTTTCTGAACTCTTATCCAACTAGTAACAATATCAACAACACTTATTAAACCACAATGACGGCCTGAGACCGACTGCCCCCTAGTCCGCAAGACTGCTCCTCTTAATACCTTCCTACCCCACTTATTCTTTGGATTCCCAGTGTGGCCAGTGCAAGAAATTAAAAATGCCAAAATTATTATAAGCAAATGTAAACAAAGTAAACGAAACCTTACAATTATAATGAGGGAAATTCGCGTAAATCTTAGAATACAATTATAATTATCAACAACCTATTCCACTCTTCAACTCTTGGCGATAGACTTTGTTATCAACGCTATGGTGGATCGATATTCTTTTTTCGATTTTATTCTATACTAGCTGTTGCCCGCAGCTTCGCCTGCGTTAACTAAGATTTTCAACGGGATCTTATCGGGATGATATATTTGGATTTTTAACACCTATGTTACTCGTAGATAATGTAGCTTTCGAATGGTGAAAAAATTTTCGAAATCGGTCCAGTACTATTTGAGCCTATTTATTACAACCAAACAAACAAACAAAGTTTTCCTCTTTATAATATTAGTGTAGATATCTTTTCGATCTTAAAACGATACTGTTTTTTATATTAATCAGAATGTACTTTGCATCGGTAGTCACCATAAGACTGCTCGTTAGCCTTTTTATGCCAGAAAAAAAAACTCTTGGGCAAGCAAAATATTTCATTTATCTTTACAATAAATCTATACGTTCGGTTAAGACCTATATTCGGAAAATAGATTCAGCGAAACCACGACGAGGACTAGTTACGGAGTTAGTTTAGATTAATTTATCAAGACTTCTAGTATTAATAACTATTTATATACATGAATACTATGTAGACGAAACATTTAGCGCATTATTATCAACCTGGTTAATATTGGGAAATAATAGAATTAAATTGTAAAATTAAAGCATTCAATTCCTAAAATGGAAAATTCTTGAAACTAATCAATAAATCAAACAATTGGATCGTAAAACATAATATCGCTTCGAAAGAACCTGTGATAATCTTTGCTTAATCGTGTGCATCATTTGTGAAGACCATTTGTCAAGTTTGACTCTGTGTCTTGTCATCTGACTGATCATCAACGATGAACTAATGAATAAGGTACTATTAAAGCGGGTCTTTTAAGACTAGGCTCATGAAAATAAATTCCACGCTCGTTTCGCCTATTACACATAGTTTCGATGAATTATCTTAAATTATTTCCATACGCAAAAAAGAGGAAGAAAGACAGAAGCGCTGTTAATTATCACAAAGGCATATATGGGGAATAAGCCCCAAAAGTATAAAATAAATCACATAAAATATATTACGCAAGTAAATAATAAGGTTTTTCTCTAGTTATATATTATATGGCTTTTCATTGTAGTGGCTATGTCAACTGACAAGCTGATCAAATTAAGTAATTAAACCGTACTTCTAGCAACATATTTGACACTTAACAAGAGATTTGGCAGTTGATTTGTTATTTTTTGCGTCGATCAGCCTTTCGGAAACCGGGCGCTTTTGAAGGTATATGAAGTTCACCAACACGCATTGGGTCAGCGCATCGGTAAACTATGGCCCGATATCTCGTTTGATTTCCATGAGGAGACCCGTGCCCAGCAGTGAGACAAATGAGCTTTGATAATGACGACAAGTAATCAAGAGTGGAATGATAAATCAGTATTTTTTATGATCATGAAAATAAAACTTTGTAGAAAGGCCATTTGACGTTTAAGACCGAGTTAATTTCAAGAGTTGGATGACAACGTACCGATGATTTTTTACGAAACTTCAATAATCTCTATTATTATGGACCGTAAAAAAATATATCCGTTATGGTAGAGGAACGAATTGAAATTTATATTTCGGCAATGAAAATAATCGCTCACTTTAAAGCTATTCGTTTCGTTCTTGAGTAAAACTATTGGGCTAAATTTAGTGCTGGTTTAAAGACTAATGATGGTTATTTTTATAAGCTTCGAAATAAAATGCTGGTATATTAATTTTTATACCATCTGACAATCGTTATGACAACGATTGCCGGATAACCAACACAATAAAAAAAACATTTGTAATGATGCGTACATAATATATTTCGACAATCTATTTTTATTTATATAATATTAAATAAAATATAAGTAATTTCTTACATCCCAATTTATTACCTCTTTATATATTTTGTATAAATAAGAAGGTTTAGACATACCAATATTTAGGTAAATATTGTTCATATAACTAATATTTGCATGTAATTATTTGATAACATGCAAGCGAAATTAATTACGCGCTGGGTTCTTGGTACTAGGTTCTGTTTAGTGTTAGACTAGCTAAGCCATTAACATAACTACAAACGTTTGAAGGTCTTCTGGGTGTTGGAGCTTTCATTAAACTTACTGTGTATGCTTATGTTAGAAGGAAAGGTAGTGGTTTGGTAGTGTGTTGCTGTCTCCCTTGGACAGATAATATGATGGCCAGGAATAGAAAATTTGTTTTATGAATATATTAAGTATCTACAGATACTTAATATGCTAAGAAAAGGTGTATGTCTGCATATAAAAGAAATTCAAATTCAAATTTATTTATTTGCATGAATGTACATAAAGTAAAGGTCACGTGAATGTTACGTACATATCTAATACTAGCTGATGCCCACAGCTTCGCCTGCGTTAACTAAGATTTACAACGGGATCTTAGTACGCGAAATTACATTTTTTACACGTTGTGTCCGAAAAACCGAAATATCTTACGGAAGCCTATTTTTTATCAGAATAAAATTTAGCCTATGTTACTCGTGGATAATGTAGCTTTCGAATGGTGAAAGAATTTTTGAAATCGGTCCAGTACTGTTTGAGCCTATTCATTACAACCAAACAAACAAACAAACAAACAAAGTTATCCTCTTTATAATAATAGTGTGGACAACTAATATTATAAGTGCGAAAGGTAACTCAATTACGATAAAATTACAGAACGGACTTTAATGACACTTGATAGTGTCGTAGCTTATATTTTTGAATAACTCACAAGCTTTATACAAGTAAGTATATAGTTTAGTAGTTTAAATAAGTACATAAGTTTCAGCGGGAACTACATTCACCTTATTGTTATAACATAATTATTGTCTACGTCAGTTGAAATGTCAGAAACGACGTAATTATGAAACGCAATGGAAACGCTTAAAATTTATAGGTAGGTAGCGGCCAAATGCAATAATTATTTTAGTCATTACACGTTTGCATTTTATGATATTAGTTAGGATAACACTACTTATTTCTATATACATTTCCTCATTTTAATATTATACTCAAGTTCTAATCAATATTTATTCGAACCAAACGCGGGCATAGACGTAGGCAAGGGTTTACAAGATATACAGGATTCTAGTATTGCCTGACCTAAGGGAGGCCTGTTTTCAGCAGTGAACGGTTAAAGGCTGATGATGATGATGATTCATTGACAAGAATTTTTCGTTATTGATTCGGAATGTTGTATGTGTATGTTATTTTATATATTTTTAAATTTATTTATGCGTTATAATATGTATTGAAACTATTACAAATTTTTTCGCGGTATATATTTTTTTATATGCATGACGTTTTGGATGCTTTACAGCAACCACGATTGCGGGTATTCCTACGTTTTAAATGTTTTTAAAAAGAAGATAATACAAATATTATAAGATAAGATGATAATTTATAGCTAATACTATATTTATAGCTTATTAGATACTATATTTTTGATATTATTAAGAAGATTTATGGACATAATCATTATAATTACGAACATAATTCATGTGAATTTAGCAGAATTATTAACTTTAAAATAAAATAATAATTAGGTATTATATCTTTGTGACCTTATTAAAATGATTTTTAATAGTCGTTTATAAGTGACATTGGTACATTAAAATAGACCTGCTTAAACGTGTATCAATCCAATTCTTAAAATAGGCCCCCTTCAATGAACGCCAAGGAAACCGATCCCTGGTCATTCACATCCAACGCGCACCGGCCACTGCATGAGGATCATGTTCCCATCTGGTTAATAGCCGACCAACACTTTGTCTACCTAAAATACATATAAATATAATATATTCTCTCTTATATAATGTACTTATATGTGTAATAGACGCATAAGCGAGCTTTGCTCGACAAAGTTGATTATTAAAAACTCGAATAAAACGATACTTTAATAAAACAATCCTAGCTAAATCCATTTATCGCCCCCGAAACTCCATGAATAGTAAATTTCGTAATAATCACTGGAGCCGTTTTCGAGATTCAGATTATATATATACAAGAACTGCTAGTATAAAGATATACGATTTATATAAGAAGATAGAAGCGACTTGACAAATGGAATATGAAATTACGTTTAATATTGTGTACACCGAGGTCGTTTATTCTATGTTTTCGCACGTACAATTCACAAAACTTATTTTCACTTAATAAGAAAGTTTGTAAATAAAAATAATGTTCCTAATGTTTCCCGGTTGTATTTATCTTGTGGAACTTGAGCCATCATAAGTTGGTTGAAAGTTGGAATTCTCCGCGCAATGAGCAACGGACACGGACAATGAAAATGTTCAGCGAATGCCTATTCTAGGTATTCTATTATTAATTAAATGGTTATCATCTTTATTATAGCTCTCATTGAAGAACATTCGGGATTTTTGTCATAATTTGTCGTTTTTATAGAAGTTTGTGATGACTAAAATATATATTATTGTCTTTGGAAATTAATGTTTAAAAAGTAAAATTTACTTAGCAATAATAAAAGTTATGAAAATAAAGACGTTGCCTTTAAAAATGTATAGTTAATATTTATTGTTAATAGCACTATAAAGGTATTGTCGTGTAAATACTTAACATTACCTATGTTGTCTTACATTGTAATTATTGTAAACTAGGAGCGCCCCGTGGTTACACCCGCGTAATTCCCATTCCCGTGGGAGTACGGAGATAAATTATAGCCTATGTGTTATTCTGATTTGTGTGAGCTATATTATTGTAAAGTTTTATTAAAATCCATTCTGTAGTTGTAACGTGAAAGAGTAACAAACATCCACACTTACAAACTTTCGCGTTTATAATATTAGTAAGATGATTAAACGTGACATTAATCCCAGAAAATCGCAAAAGTATGCAACATGAATAGCATTTGTTGTGGGAGGTCTATAGATTTAAACTCTATGGTCTGATTATAAAACTAATTAAGTAAAATTAAGTTCCGGTAAATTTTTAATTTACACACCCCGATATCTTAATGTACACCCTTGACATTTAGTGTAGTAGACAGATACTTTGATTCCTTATTATCTTATATCTAACAGTAAATGGACTTTGTAAGGTCGATGAATGTGGGTGCTGTCTATATTTGAAGCCTTTCAAATCTAATTCCATATCATAATGTTTCTGATACAAAATTTAGGCTTACTTTATTTTTAACCACATGTTTAATTCATAGAAATCAATTAGTAAGAGAAAGGAAAAAAAAATGTAAGCAATTATAACACTCGGAATAATATCCACAACATTGGACTTGCCGCAATATGTTTTTACTTACAGATTATAAAACCATATAGATACGGCAAAAAATCTCTGGACTACTTTCAAGTATAAAAATATGATCGCTCTTAGCTGCCAACAGATAAGAGTTTAACGCATAAATTAATGTACTTTCATTATGGTATAATTTTAAATTTGATCTATAATAGCACATTACTCAGTTATTTACATGTTTATTTTCATCGTTGTAACACAAAGCGTTTTCGAGAATAAATTGTTGAGTTTCTAGGTATAAAGTTGATATAGTTACATGAATATTAAACCAACGGTATTAAAAGTCAAAATACAGTTGTCCAAATCGGAAATTGAATTGAGAATAACCCTTTTTGTAATCCTCACTTATAAATTTTGCCTAAAAATAAAACGTATTTCATGAAAATGGTGTAAAATATCCTCTTTATGCACGATTTGAGTTCGATACATTTGGTGTATATATTGTATGTGACTAGTTTAAAAAGTATAAAGTTGGTTTGGTGAAATCTATTGTGTCGGCTCGTAGACAATGGCGTCTGTTCACTCTAACGTCTAAACGAAGCCTGTCACGTAAGGAATCTATTCCGGAGTTTCTCGACAACTCGCCTGTACCGTGTCCGCATCTCTATTTAGTTCTAAGGACATGACGGTACATGTTAATTATAGTGAAAAATGTGATGCGTACCATGTGGAAACTTGTAGGTTTGAAGTTAATTAGCTTGAAAGAAAAATAACTTATGATAGTTTTTTGTCTCTATTTTTCTTTTGCACAATTTAGTTTAAAAAGGGTCGATGGTGTAGTGGGAATGGGCTTTTTAAGTGTGAGGTTTGAGTTCAATCTTGACCAGGCTCAAAATGCGATTTTCTAAATTTTGATGGGTACATAACATGGCAACATCGATTGCTTACCCGTGAAAGAAAACATCGTGAGGAATAATGCATTCCCGACGAGATTAAAGCCTTTCTAAAGGTGTTTGGAGATTATAGTCCAACACACTCCTCGCTTGCTTTCGAGGAGGAGACCCGTGACCAAAAGGTACATGTAATTTTTAATAATGAATTTAATTTGACCAGTTTCACCCTATCAGTATCTAAGACATTAAATTCATAAAGCTTTTAATAAAGACATAAATATAATGTTTGCCAGTCATGTAAATTTGGTGTTTGAAACCACAATATGTATTATCAAATCGTTATATAACACAATGCCAGATGTTAATTAGTTGACCTCCTGTTGACCTCTATCTAGATGTTAGCACTTTCGATTGATATGTTCGACCTACGCATACTGTTCATATTCTCGCGTAACTTATCATTAACACGTAGTATTAGTCTTACACGTACATATTGTAGGTAATTTTCGTTCGTTCGTTATCTAATACACATGTTATATGTCAGTAAAAATTCACATATTTTTTATACCTATACCTATATCCTACATGCAATCTTACTAAAATTACCTATTTTTATGACTGTTCGATAGGCACTGGCAAATGAGTCATCTAATGGTGTATGTCGAAGTGGCTATTTCAATATAACCTAGGATATTAAATGTTTATCCTTTCGTTATCCCCGGAAGGAAAAAGCAAGATGCACAATAATTTTTGTTATCAGTCATTATTTTGAAAATAATTCTTATATCATTATTATGAATAATAATAATAAATTTTGATTATTAATTCTTTCATAAGACGCTCGCGTCTAAAAATATCGAAAGCCAAGATGGATTATATTACAAAGCTTAAGCCATTCCAATCAAAGTTTTAATTAAAGAAAACGCCATCTGTTACCTTCCAAACAAAAATTATTTGCTTGAAGTATCTCATTCTTACAGTTTCGTACTAAACTGTGGTATGGGTGGTGGGATAACAGTGTCCACTTGCCGGACTATATTTTGCAACAATTTCTTGGAAACTTAAGTTTTTTAATTCATATGGATGACGTAAATATTTATGAAAATAATGTAACATATTTTATAATCATAATCTTATGAAATTCAAACTTATTGGCAACAATGCACAAGTAAAAAAAAAAATGTACACAATGTCAAGACATTTTTTTTATATTCCAAGTAATTTCAAGAAATAAAAGCAACCACAAAGGCTTAAGGAAATGGTTTTCAACAAGATTAGTCTTTAAATAAAGTTATGCTGCTTATCCTTAATGACATAATTATAAGTCCACCTCCTTGCTTACCAATGATACTTCTTAGATGGAAACCTCCTCGGGGAGTGTGCTGTGACGTCACTAGAATTTATAACGAACCTTATTTCTATGTTAATTGTGGAATGAAAGAAACGGACTTGGAATTTTTATAGCTTTAAACTAAATAAAGCAATCTCAATCCAAAGGTAGTTTTGGAGATCAGCACGTTTGGTGAAACATACAAGCAGATAATTCAGCTTTATTATATCAGTATGTCTACTTTAAAAAACATGAATTTCTATATTATGCCTACTAGGTTAAAAAACTTGATCAGAATCTGATGTGTACAGACAAAATCAATTTTGATTTTAATTTGAAACTACAGTTTAAGTAACTGTTTTGCACAATCACTATATGACTTATGATAGTTATCAAGTTTTAAACAATAGTAATCGTGGTATAGCTTTTTTTGTAATTATAGCCTAGTTTTACACAAATACAATGGCTGAGCTATTTCATTATTAGCTTACAATTTTATGTTTAATAAGCATACGTTCGTCTATGAGTGATGAATTCTGATAGTCTGGTTCTCTAATAATAACGTATTACGATTGTATAGATCAATAGCATATTGATCATAGCAGGTCAGGTCGTAAGATCTACATGTGCTAAGATTATTCACCATACAAAGCCAAGCAAGTGATCAGCTACTCAGTACTTAATGGATTAGCACAGGCGACTTTTTGATATAGTGCCTGTCGCTGATAGATCCAAGGCATCTCAGTATATGCGGCAGAAGGCAACCGCGGTGGTGTTTCTTTTTCATACGTCCTAGAAACTTTGGTACTTGTTTCGGTGCTAGTAATTACCTGGCTATAATTACACTGTCTGTTCTGTCGTTTACAGAATACAGCTAAGCTGTTTGACAGAATAAATAAGCGGGACGGTACTGTCGCTAAAATGATCTTGTTGCCTGCAATTCCGGAACCCTTTAAAAGTGGCTAAAGCGCTTGCAGTGGTTTTAATAAAAAAGATAAAAGGTGGTGACTGCAGACAAGTCAGTGACGGTTAATAAATGCCAATCAAGAACCAATTACATGATTACCGATGACGAAAGACGGTCGGCTGTCTTGGCTTTTATTGAGGGAGGCTATGTTCAGTAGTCGACGGATACAAGCTGATGATGATGATGATGACGATGATGATAGACCATTAAAGTAGTATCATGACGTTTTGGTACTACACATGTTAGTTGTACGAAGCAAATGCGTCAATATTTGCATCTGTAGACTTACGTACAACCCTGCATTTAGTAAATCTTAGGTGGAGGTAAAGTGCCAATTAGGAAGTAGAACACGCTAGAGAGAAGACTTTAATATTTCAGATTGATATTTGAATTTGATAAAAGATTAATATGTTATTACACACTTTAATCAATGATTTGGGTTTGTTTTTTATGCTTTGTGTTAATGATTGATATTGTGTGTAATAAAATACATTTTCTTTAGGCTTTTTAATCTAGCTTATTAAATTTTTAGCACGACTTTTGGCCATTTAAATTTGATCAAATATATAAGGTCCAACGATGTAAGCAATGTGATATGCATTTGTTGTTTTGAAATGAACATTTATGGATTTGCAAGCGATTTAACTCAATCCAGACAAAGTCACGGACAAATATTGTGTCATATAACTCACTTTATTAGCGACCATACATCGCTATACACCATAACACGGTACACGCGATTGGGCATGGTCTTTACGACTCCTGTGTGTTGAGATAAACGTAAGGCCAAATATATAAAAATGTTTATAGTGATGAGAGTGATTTTATTAACACCCTGTATCGTAACTTTGGTAAGAAATATTTTATACAAGCAGTTGCCCACAGGTTAACCCACGGAATCGATTCTTGTGGGAATTCCCCGTAATAATTTTAAAGTAGCAATGCAAATGTGCAAATGTGAAGAAAAGACAATTATAATATTAAAACTTGCGTACAAAAACGTTAAAAAAAGTTGCATGAATTTTCATGAACTGCTGATGGAAGGTTAAAGTTTCTCGACACTTTGATTATCAAAAAAATCATGTCGATCGTCCTTATTGATGGATCCAGGATCTTCATGTAGATCTTAATTATGTGGGATCGGAACCTAGGAGTGCCCTACACAAACTAAACAACAAAGATCGCTTTTAGCCGCTTTTTGCGGGTCCAGCTCTGCAGGCAACAGCCTCCTCAATAGGCCCTGGCGAAGACTGGGCTACTCCTCGGAAGTAGTCGAGGAACGCCACTGAGCCGCCCCAGCAACGTCTTGACATACTGGAGGCCTAATAGCTCAGGATCATAGTCACTGACAGGCATGGCTGACTTTATTTAAAATATGCATGAATGGTACTAGTACGTTAAATCAATAGGGATGTTGACTATTTTTTTAATTGATTTTATTTGATATATATACTATAAATAAACACGAAAAAAAATTTTTGTAAAGAAATATGTCCAATTTTAACAAAAAATTAAATAAAGAAAAATAGTTTTTAAAATTGCCGTTAGAACGCTCCAAGCGTCATTACGTCACACCGCATTCAGAGCTCGCGCTATGTTAGGTGAGTTTGTACTTAGCTCAATGTTCAGTGACGTCATCGCACTATTGGCGTTTGCAGTCACGTGATAATGCATGATAAATAACGCATTTTAAATTAATTTTCTAAATTTTAAGACAAATAAATAGACTTTTTAAATGTTATTTTAGGTTTTCAAATACTGCATTTAATATGTAAAACATAACTTTACATGAATTTGTAACATGTGTCAACATCCCTATTAGTATTTTTTTAGAAACAAGATACTACACACAGCCAATAAGCCTGACAAGGCCAATTAAATCTAAATAGAAGCCGAATAAAAATTACGCTTTTATCAGCCGGTATTTGTTCTATACATTTTTAAACTCAAAAAGCTTTCAATCAGAATAGGAACTCTTTTTATTGGTGTTCAGTGAAAGAGTTGGCTAATTGGATATCTGCTATTTGCAAGTCCAGAAATGTTTGCTGTATTGACTTTGTCTAAGGATACATTTTATGTTATTTGCTTAGTTCGAGAGTATTTTATGTTCAGAATGTGCTTTTTATTTAGATAAACAAATTAAAAAGTATAAAGATTAATATTCATATGTTTTTTTAATTTCTGTTGATTATTATTCGATCAATCGTCAAGACAAAAAAATCGATAGTTTAAATGGACGTAAAAAATAAAATATTGCCGGTATTCATTGGAATGAAAAGCTATCATTATCTTAAATCAATACCAGATATATACATGAGCTCAACCTACGTTTGAGACTGATGAGGTAAATAGTCTGCGTACCTCCGCATGTAGCCAATTTGCCTGCATTAATTATAAGCCTGATGAAGATCTGAGCTGTGACCCGTTTAATCCATTTCCCCGCAACCGACTTGAATTATGAACATTTTTAATTATCTTACCGACCAAGGAGACTGCTATTAAAGATATAAGAAAAAGTTGATCTTAAATAACGTACCGTTAACATCTTTCTAGATACATAATATTATGTAATAAAGCATTTTTTCTAGTTTGTATGTATACACAAATTACAATATACAATACAAAAGAAAAAAATATAAAACACAAATCGAAAATATTTCCATTGTTTTTACTATGTTATCGTGTAACGTTAAATTTTGATTTTCATTTATTTATTTAATTCAAGTAATCTACACTATCTACACTTCTACACTAATACTATAAAGAGGAAAACTTTGTTTGTTTGGTTGTAATAAATAGGCTCAAAAAGTACTGGACCGATTTCAAAAATTCTTTCACCATTCGAAAGCTACATTATTCACGAGTAACATAGGCTACATTTTATTCTGAAAAAAAAAAGGTTTCATAAGATATTTGGATTGTTCGGACACAAGGTGTAAAAAATCAACCAGAAAAGTTAATTATTTTGAGTACTAAGATCCCGTTGTAAATCTTAGTTAACGCAGCCGAAGCTGCGGGCAACAGCCAGTAGAACATTAATTGAGGATTGTGTTCAGTAGTGGACTGATGATAATGATGATGATGATGATAATGAATTGAATATTAATTAAGTTTTTTTTAAATCCTCAGTGTGAACTTACAATGTTTTTTTTAAATTTGTATATTTTGTCCTACTAAATAAACAGATGTTGGGTAATTATTTAATGTTAGACTTCATTTTCTTTTAGCGTGATCTAATGAGTATATGGAATTGTCTAAAGTTGTACCTATTTTTCTGAAAAGATACATATGTCAGTATGTGAATAGGTTTCTATCTATTACCTACGATGTATTTGGGTGATATAAGCATAGGTACATGCTGATACAGCAGTGGGTAGATGCAGGCAGAACTAATGATTATCTAGATAACTATGCCACTTATTTCTACATCAGTATAATATTTTAGTGCTTAATACATTGTATATGAATAAAACAAGCTAATAATAAAGCTTGTTCCATTGGCTATTGCTTTTTTATTTCGACGAAACCAATTTTATCACGAAACTTAACTATGATTCAAGTTACAACTTGGAACTGCTCGACAAAACTTACTTTCCTAAATAATTTTTAGTTTATTCTATAAGTTTGAATATCTGTTTAAAACGAGTTCGTAATTTCGTCATCGTCAACGAATAGACACCTAGGGGCTTAGTCGTCGATTGAACGATCGAGCGATCGACGACATGATTTAGCCAATCACAGCTTCGAACGAACGAACGAACTTCGTTATCTTAATTCTGTTTTCTCTTCGAACTGTCGTTTTCTTAATGGCGTTTTGACTAAGCCCCCTAATGAACTTGTCAAACACCGAAATATATGAATACAAATACACATATATTTCAATACCTTAATAATTATCATATTAAGGTTTAACGCGATGGTACGGATAGAATCATTTAACTTTGTTAGATTTAATTTTGTAAATGTAGACAGATTTTAGCTTACCCAGATCTAAATTATTAAGCACATTAAAACGTAAGCCAGAACACGGCGTAGTTCCCCAGATTTCAGCGAGAACGTTCATGTTTGTCCTAGGGAAACCCGTTAGAAAGTTATATTGCGATTAACTTTGAATATTTGTTTAAAGAACGAGTTGAGATTCCAAAGAGGTTTTAATTACGATTTTTTTGTTCTTTTTTTTTATATACCATAGGAGGGCAAACGAACAGTCGATGCCTTACGAATATCGACGCCCATTAACATAAACAGAGGTTACGCCGATGCGTTGCGACAGTATAGCTGTCACTTGAACAATGAATAAGTATTCCTAACCTTTAAGTGTTATGGTGGGATTCTTTTTTCAATGTTAGTGTAAATATGACGATGGTCCAATAAATGGGCTCGGCTTTTTAAGAGGTTCGGATCGGATCCTAAGGAGCCTTAAAATGCGTTTTTCTCAATTTATACAAGCACTTGAACATCGCTTATTCGAAAAAATGCATGCCTGATGAGATTAAGAGGGCTAATGCATGGGTAGACTATGGCCCAACACCCCCCTTGTCTGATTTAGAGGAGAACCGTAACCAGCAGGGAAGCGTAAAGGGGTTGATATTATTATTCTAGTATAAAACATTTTAAAGTTTTAGTACGAATTTTTATGATGCTCTCCTTTTAAAAGTAACCTTTACTCCAATTATATATATGTCGCAGTCATCTGGTTGAATCAGTCATTTGATTGTATCACTAGCGCATCAATCAAATGACGACATTTAATTGAATGACTAGGCCGAACGTTGATTGAACAAGCGTCGCTCATCGTCCAACTAGATAGCGGATTGTAACATAGCCTTTTGAACAGAGCGGACGTAAAATCAGTCAGGTGATTGTAATTTAGTTCATTTTTTCCCACCGCGGCGTTAGTAGTCACTAAAACAAACTTGGCGTAAAACAGCTAGAAACTGATCCTATGATTATAAATTTTTTGTTTTTTTTTACCTAAACTTTCATTTCACAAGGTGACAAAGACTTAAGTTAAAAACTTTCTGGAGTCATAGAGACTTCCATATTTTAATAGATTACTTTTAAAAAAATATCATATATTTTTATCCTATGATAAGACTTTGACTATGATAAGACCAATATAAAATCATAATGTTCATTGCTCATTTTTGTTATGTAAAGGAAGCTACCTTTTGAGTTGCGAACTTATGGTCACTCTAAAAACATTACAAAGTCAATGCTAAATGACGTTCAGTCAAGGCGTTAAACGTCACATTCAACAACTTGACGAGTTGTCCTTTAGTCATTCAATTAAATGTCGTCATTTGATTAACGCGTTAGTGATACAATCAAATGACTGATTCAACCAGATGACTGCGACATATATACGCTTTAAATATGTAACATGTGACGTAGGGAGGCCTATGTTCAGCAGTAGATGCATAAATTCTGATGATGATGATGATGTAACATGATAAATATCCTACTGTTCATATTGTCCATAGCATGACGACTGTGAAGTTTAGTTAATGTTTCTAGTCCCAAAAGGTACAAAACCTTTTACCTGTGAAAGTAAACTAAGAGACAATAGCTCAGTAGCAGTTCTAGTGTAACGGACAAAATATATTTACTTTGACAAAACAGTTAATGGACATTCTCAGTCATTCTCTAAGAATAAGCGAAATTCAACCTAGTTATTACAAAAGGTGTTTTGCCTATTTCACATATTTTATTTATTTATATATTTTTATGAATATATTATGTTCGGGTTTTATTAGATAGTGTAGGACTGTAAAATATGATAAATCTTAAAAAAAATAGATCTCTCAAATTATATATTTTAATCCTAAAGTGATTGCAAAACGTATAAAAATGGTATTTATTATACTTGGTATGCACTCTACTTTAAGTATAACTGCGGAATAAATTAATAATAAATATATCTTTCACTTGAAATAAAAAGTTCTAACACAGTTAATTTTAGTGAAAATATTAAAAAGGTGATAATAAAAGTAAACCATTTAATGAATTAAAGAATAATTTTATATAATTATTTCAAAGAGACATTTCAGGACAAAAGCTATCCCAAAAGTTTATCATACAATTAATGGATGAGTAATGTTCGTCCTGGGTGGAATAATGGAAAAATGGATTTTACCACCACCATTAAGGGTTAGCTTTATACTCACCATTGGGGATAAAGGGGTGGTTTCTTTTAAGTATTACCATGAGGATATAAAAGAAACCAAACGACAGTTGTAAAAGCCATCACTTACCGTTTGGACACGTGAAGAGGTTGTCCTGTAACAAAAAAAAATATATATGTAAAATATGGAAAAATATTGATTAAACAATTTATGCTATGTGATTTTTATATAATTTGATTCATATGAAGCCAAGATATCATTGATTGATATCATCTGATGCCAATAAAATGTATAAATTTGTATTTTTAGGTTTAATTAATCCTGAAATATAATGTTTTTTTATGTAATCTTTGAGTTTCATTATGAGGGTGACGTGTCTCAATACAAAACCGTCCTAAGAATAATAGAAAAATGCTATTAAGATTCTTAATGTTATTGAAACAAAGTTTGATGTTAGTTAAAGAAGATAAAAGCGAGTCTATTTGTTATCTCTCACTAGCTACGAATTTTTCTCCATAAAACCTTTGCTCGATTAAAAAATCTCGTACCAGCTTTCTTACTTCATGAAGCAGGACAGTTCTGAATTAAAAATAAGGCAACATAACTGACGCTCAGTCTCATCATATTTTAACTCTAGACAGGATACTAATAATAGCTTTGAAATAAAGTCCCGATCGCACTCATAGCGGTTGACGCTAAAATAAATCTGGTTTCCCTTTATTACAAATTTGTCATTTTGGTTTCGTTTAATATTATAATGTTTGTAAGTATGGACGTGTGTTACTCTTTTACAATAATATAGCTTATACATCAGAATAACACATAGGCAATAATTTTTCACCATACTGCCACGGGAATGGGAAGTACGCGGGTGAAACCGCGGGGCGCTACTGGTTCAAATTATAATGAACAGCACTCGTCTAATCGTTGAAACTTTATAATTTCATACGGAATGCGTCAAACGCGAGGCCATTTGGATAATGGAGTTATTCACACCTGGCGCTGTGGTTAGGGTCGTTACACACGTGCCTTAAACATGCCGAATTATTTTATGCTATTACTAGAATGTTCCGCAAGAAATATGATCACTATCACTATCATCCAATATATGTAAAATCATTGAGTAACATTTTACTTTACAATACTAATATAAGAATGCTTGTAAATCATAATTTGTATTTAATTTCAATTTATTATGGCTATCGCCCAAAAGTATATCCCAGGAGGACAGCATATAGTTTTCGAGCTAACATAAAAACCAGACAAGCATGAGCAACAACCTGACTGACAACGGATTGATCGATGATTGAAGGAACTATGGTTCATATGAAAAATAAACGTCCATTAATTTCTAATTAATATTTCAAAGTGTTGCTAGTAATCTATGCTAGTTTATACACAGTTAACCGAAACAGTTTCGACGCTTGAGTAACTAGAAAGTGAACCCAAGGGCGCCCGCTGGCCGCTAACCGTGTCCGATTCAGACCAGATCTTAAAGTGGGCAAGCATGTTATCTAGGCAAGAATTTGTGTTAGTAATATAATTAATAAGTTTCACCATTGTCGATAGTAATACCATTTGATCGGTGAAGGGTTGCGCTTCGGTCTTAGCGTTACCTTGTTTCAGAGAAAAGGGCGTAACACGCAGTGTAACTGGCATTAAGACTTAAATTCTAATGTCTCAGCATAGGCAACTTATAAATAAATTGCCTGGGATAGCGTAGGTAAACTAGTCCATGGGAGAAGTCAGTTTCCTTATCTAATTATCTTAAATTCTATAGAAACAAGCATCATGGTTAACTATATAATACAAATACCAATTATTGATCAAAGATGAAGCTTAGGTTCTTCAGAATATTAAAAATAAGACTAAAAGAAAATAATAAAATACCAAATCCTAAATCTATTGTACGAATCTGGAGTTGGTGCCAAATAACAAGAAATAGTAAGGAATAAAAGCATGCAAAAGAAAAGAAAAACAATCAAAAAATTGAGGATAGATACGGGCTTATTATTCTATCATCATCATCAGCAGTATTTATCCATCCACTGCTGAACATAGGCCTACTGAAATGAACGTCAAAACTCATCCTTTGCCACTCGTATCCAACGCAGGCCACCGCACGGAGATCGTCTTCTTTAATTATTAGCCGTATAAATGTTTAACAACCAGAAACAGTTGCTATATATTTAAAATTCAATTACAAACACATCGATTCGGCAAACACGATGCTTTTACTAGATCAAACACAGCGAGTGCACCCAGAGACAAACAGACAAACATGTTGCAACAAAATGACGTCAACTGTTCATAATATTTCACTGAAAATGATCAGCTGTTACTGCTGAAGCTTAAGAGCTTATGTCGCTTGTACAATTTCTGACTGCTCCTATTCCATAATATAGTCAGTAAGAAACTGGACATTTGTGTTAGTATATGCTGATCTTGCTATTTTGTAAAATATATACTAATAAAAAAAACTTTTTTTAATTAACTTATTAATTTTTAAAAATATTTATTAATTAACTTAATGAGCTTTAGTTAACTTTAGTAGTTTTTGCGTATAAAAGTAACAAACATCCAAACGTCTAAGCTGATAAACCTTTAGAAAGAATATTATTTATATTATATTATAAAATATGAGTCAGGCATTTATGCATCTGGTATATATTATAATATCTTTAATTTAAAGTCATTAAATTTTTCAAATATAATAAGTAGTTTTGCAATTAAGAACCTATATATTACGGATGAGTAAAACTCATTTCTATAAATATACCAAAGGTTTCGTTAAGTTTTTTTTTTTTTTTTTTTTTTTTTTTTATTCTTTTTTTTTTGGACTTTTATACTACATGTATATGTCAGTCCGATTAATCATATTCTAATAATTACAATCACTAAGTCTCTTAACTTAAGATGCCAATAGTTTGAACAATATGCAAGCTCCTTCACTGTTAGGTTTTGATAGTAATGAGTTCATAATTCCAACTTGCAATATGTCCAGACCCAATTTTTCACATAACTCCTGTCTCTCTGCATGAAACTGAACACATTCCATCAATACATGGTATACATCGTCCGTTACTCCACAAGCATCACATTTAGGGGAAGCAACCTTCCCCATTAAAAATAAAAATTTGTTTGATGGAATATGTCCGGTCCTGATTCTGTGAGCTATAATAATTAATTTCCTACTTAACTGACTATATGAACACCAAGGTATACGAGGAGGCTGACATTGGATAGTTTTATACCATATACCTTTTTCCAAAGATTTCTGATCGAAATACTCCTTCCATAAATTATAACATTTTCCATTATATTTCGTTAAAACTTCTGAATAATATGGTTTCACAAAAATTTCTTGTCCCTCTGAACTTCCAACTTTCGCCAATCTGTCCGCCTCCTCATTTCCACATATCCCAATGTGCGAAGGAACCCACTGTAATCTCAGAATCACTCCTTTCTCCTTAAGTTTCTCGATTTTAGAGAGTATCTCATATGCTATCGATGTACCTCTGCGACCAGAGGCGCATCGAGCTATATGATATAAAGCACTCTTACTGTCTGAACATATAACCGCTCTATTGCCAGCAATGGCATTAATGTATGATAGTGCTTCTGAGATCGCAATAAGCTCCAACGACATGATACACACATCTCCCATTACTTTAAAACATCCACTAGAGTTTTCTTGTGACCGACTATAAAATGAAGCTCCCCTACCTTTATTACTCATAGATCCATCTGTGTAAATTACTATCCAATCAGTATATTTCGCTATTAATTCTTTTATTACAGTGTGTTTCAACAGATTTAATTCATAATTATCTTTGGCTCGATGCATACTATCCAAATCGACTGAGATTATACTTTTTATGTCAATGTAAGAGACCCATGTTTTTAAGGTATACATTTCTAATGGTGACGATGAGGCTACCTGAACATCTTTAATTTCATTTATAACATTAACAAGTAATGGAATCTTTTTGCGTATCCAATAGCTGTTGGTAGTAAACGTGTTTAATTCTTTTAACAATTTGACAGTTACATTGTTAGTCCAAGACATACATTTTAAACAATATTTGTAAGCTAGAAATTTTCTTCGTATATGTAGTGGTGGAATACAGAGCTCACTCTCCATGGTGTGGATCGGTGTAGATTTTATAAAACCTCCTATGATTCTGAGTGCCTGATTCTGTATTTTCTCTAATTTGTATAAATGTGAATTCGCACTGTTATCATAAATAAAACAGCTGTAGTCTATACGGCTCCTGACTATCGCTATATATATTCTTCGTAAATGTTTGGGATGTATGCCCCATGAAGTGCCTGCTAGAACTTTGAGTATAGTTAAGTATTTCTGTGACTTTTTGACTAACTCATCAATATGACGTCCCCATCGCAGTGACCTGTCCAGCCATAGACCTAAATATTTGTAACTATCTACTGATTCTAAATCCATATTGTTTATTTTCAATGTAATATTTTGTCTCCTAAATCCCCTGCTAAAAATACATAATTTTGATTTACTATTCGATAAGTTTAGCCCTAATTCATTCAAAGAAGACGAAAATATATTTAATGCTTCTTGTAATTTAGTTGTACTGTCTGAAAGATTTTTATCTGTACTATATAAGACAAAATCATCAGCATACTGACATATATATACATTGTTAATTTTGGAGAATAATTTAGATGTTACAACGTTAAATAAAATTGGTGATATAGGGTCACCTTGGGCCAATCCTAAGCTTGTATATCTAATCATAGTGTCATTTTCATTAAATTCATCAATAATTTTAAGGTGCCTTTCATTCAAAAAAGTCCATAAATAGGAACATATTTTTTTACCGATTCCGATTTCATTTAATATCAATAACATTTTATTGATTAATACATTATTGTATGCACTTTCTACATCTATAAAACAGGCAACGGTTGCATACTTTTTTGAGAAACCTAATTGAATTTGTGTGGTCAGTCTCGATAAACAGTCTTGACATGATTGTCCTCTTCTAAACCCCGACGTAAATGGAGACAAGATATTATTTTTCTCTATGAACAATTCAATGCGTTTTGTCAATATGGAATGAAAAATCTTACACAAGCATGATATTAGGCATATAGGCCTTAATTTTGGATTGTTATCTGAATGTGCAGCTGGTTTTGGAATAGGCATCAATACTATGTTACGCCACTGTACAGGAACCATACTAGTATTTAAAATAGCATTATACAAATTTACTAAAAAAATTTTTCCAATGGTTGGTAAATTAAATATCATCGAGTAAGAAACTCCGTCCCCACCAGGTGTTGTATCTTTAGATTTTAACGAATTACACAGTTCATGCAGTGTAACCGGGAGTTCCAACTGTACATTTAATTCATTAAATATTGGTTTCTCATAGCATACATAATCAGGAGCTAAACCACAAATTAGGGATACTTTTTGGTCCCTTGACGGGTAAGATTTAGTAGAACTATACCCTTTCAACCATCGCATTTGCTTCCACATTTCTGACGCCTTTGTAGACTCATCAATGCCTGTATAAAAATTACGACGCTCATTTATTCTGGCTTTAATTATAGCTTTCTTAGCAATAACTGTCTTTTCTTCTAGAATGTTTAGATTGTATGGAGTTGGATTTGACCTAAAATTACTGAGAGCTAACCTTCTTTCAGCTACTAATTTAGAGAGCGTTTCATTCCAATAAGACTTTGGTTGAAAACCTGGTTTGAAGTTCGTGAACTGTTTTGTATACGGTACATATTTATCAGCTGCATTATTAATAACGCTTAGGAAATAGTCATAATTTTGTTGAGCATCTAGCTCACCACGGTATGGTAATATGTCTTGTTCTATAGTTTTAGTATATCCCTCCCAATTAGCCGATTTATATTTTCGTTTTTTAGTTATATATGTGGCTTCTCTGTAGTTACTTTTAATTTTAATGCACATATGATCACTACCCAGATTTTCGCTTAATACACGCCATTGAAATTTACAAGCCAGGTCTGTGGAAACAAATGTAATGTCAGGGGACGTTCTCTGTAGATAACCATTTACCATCTTAATACGCGTGTCACTTGTTCCTGCGTTAATTGAGATGTATCCCGCATCCAAACTAGCATCAAATATCATCGTACCTCTTGTATCTGCCTTACGCGACCAATTATAGTGATGTGCATTAAAGTCACCCGCGATAAAACATTTACTACTAAATTTTGTGAATATTAGATCCCAGTCAGATTGATTAGTATGTACCGGGGAAGGGCAATAAACTAAGATAATATACTTAATCTCCTTACAATTTAAAAGTTTAACACATTTTATTTCTATTCCTGGATTACTGTGGTTTAAAGGTTCTACTTGTACTCTAATTGATTTGTGTATTATAATAGCGACTCCCCCATACGAATCACTACGGTCATTCCTAAAAATATTATACCTTTCTATATTCAATGATGAATTAGGTTTCAACCAAGTCTCTGATATTAAAGCAATATGAATGTTTTCCTGACTTAATAAAGCTTGAAATTCTGAAATTTTGGGTCTTAAACTTTGGGCATTCCACTGCAATATGTTTATAAAATAAGAGCTGCTTTTAAAATTATCCATTACTGGAGAACGAAATTAACTGACTTAAAAAATCTTTACCATTTAATATTTTCAAACATAGTGCAATGCAATCCTGAACAATTATGTTGATAATTAATTTTAACTTATTAGAAAAGCTATCTCTCGATATACATACATCCTTGATTTTTTTATATAGTCCATACCAGTAATCTTTGCTTTCACCTGTTTCTCTTTGTTCATCACTCTTGTTATTAATGTTTTCGACCTCATCTATATTTTTTTGTAATTGTTCCTGTCCATAAGACTTTGCTTTTGTTTTTTTACTTCGTGATTTTTTCTTTTTTGATTTTTCAGACTGTTTATCATTTTTATTATCGAACTTCTGATTGTCTTCCGTTTCTGATTCTTCAGACACACTCATTTGCTCATGTATGACAGCTTCAACACCAGCCACTTCACTATATGTCCTTCTTGATCCTGTGTCCTGGGTGTACTCTGTTTGTGATAACTGTTCATTTTTATTATTATTCTCATTACATCTTGTATATTTTGGCTGCATTTTTCTTTTGGTTTCATATATCTCTAATCCTTCCCGATAGCTGCAATTCTTGTCTGACATAAGTCTTCTAATTTCTTTTTCTTTCAAAAAAATGGGACAAGTTTTATTCATTGCCATATGTGTACCCTTGCAGTTTATACATTTAAAAATAGTTGTTTCACAGTTAGCGTGATTATTTCCACACTTAGGGCATATAACTTTTTTGGATGGACATGTCCTTGAAAGATGTCCGTATCGCCAACACATTGAACATTGGGATACAGGAAAAATGTATGGATCAACTTGGAATCTGCACCCAAAACCATATACATATGACGGTAGGTTATGGTTTTTAAAACATAGACGGATTGTTTCAGAATTTACCCATTGACCATTGCTATCTTGTCTCTTTAATCGTTTTGCTGATATAATCTCGAACTCACATCTAAGGTTTTCTAATATTTCTTTATCTTCTATCTCTAAATCCACTTGTCTTAGTAACCCATAGCATAATGATGATTCTCCTACTATATTGATATTATATTCCAGGTTGTTTAATAGTTTCTCACAATTTTACATCTTTAATGCATTTTCTTTGTTTTCAAAATATACTAAAGCCCTATAAGGGTTTTTGTACACTAATTTGGTTATATTTCCTAAATTACGAGATCTCAAAAGTTTTGCCATCCCAAACTGCCTCGGTAGTATTTCTTTGGACGTAATGCACACAATATATTCTTTGGGTTTCATATTATCACTCGAACATCTTAATTCTAAATCTTCACAGCTTTCTGAATTTCTTCGTGTTGGTCTTTTACTCTTACGCTTTATCGTTATGAATCCATCCTCACCTTCAATTATTTCTTCATCGTCCTCCTGTCTCCTTCTCTTCTCCGGTACTACTTGTTGCTCTCTAATTAGTTCCGTATTTTTCTCCCTCTCCATTCTTAAGTTAAGTTGTTGCTCGCTCTCTAACTCCATATCCTCTTCCATTATCTCATTTCCACTTGAGTCACAAAATTCTACATTTTCACTCATCAAGTAGCATTAATAATAAAAATGAGGGTATGCGAAAAAAAATATATAATTGCGTATGCGTCACCAGCTAACTTGACCGCTCGCTAAGACTGCGCGCACGCAACTGGGTTTCGTTAAGTTTGCTAATTACAACCTTCATTAGTACAAACAAACAGACAGAATAATCAAAATTGTAACAACAATACCACTTACCATACAATGGGATGATCAATACTAACATCCGTTTTATGTACAGGATGAAAAAACGTCTATATTATCTGTATCAGCTACTATTTCATAGCCTTGTATTAATTAAAAGTGATAAGTGATATTTTTCATTTAATTTGCAAAGGCATTTTATTAAAAATTATAATTTTCATCAATGAAACAATGAAGTTCTCTTTTTCTATATAATATAATACATAGAAATATAGAATCATATAATTCATAGACTAAATAGAATAGAATAAAATATTTTAATATAATTCTTGAAAGAAACCAACGCGATAACAAGCGGGCTGGCCTATTTATAAGACATGTCTAAGAACTACCGCTACAAAACCTGCCTTCAAATAAAAAAAACACATCGAAATCAGTTTACCCGTTTGAGAACTACGTTACCAGATACACAAGGACAGACACTCGTCGTCTATCATGTAGGGAGTTAAAAACAGTAACATGGATTTCTGTTTTGACCTCTGTGGCTCAATGGCTACCGCGTTTGCTAGCTGGCGGCAGCGGGTTTGAATCCCGCCAGAGAACAAAACAATCTGTTTTCCTAGGTCATGATGGATGTGGAACTAGATGTGTATTATATAGTAAAAATTTAAGATTTTATAATAGATAGATTATACAAGTGTATTAAATATATTATGTATATCCATTGTCTGGTACCCATAACAGTTCTTGGGAAACTTACTACGGGACCAGATTGACGTGGTGTAAAAGCGTCCATAGATATTATATTCATTTTCACACTTCCTTAAGACGAAGCATTTGAATTTTTGGCAGTGTATCTTTTGCTATTGTAGGTAAAATATGTTAACTACGCGAATGACATTTTAGTATGTTATTTTTAATTGTATATTCTAAGGAACTTGGCTAAGAAAACACGATCAATGAAAAATTCACCGATATATTTTGATTCTAAAAAAACATCTTTTTTTCTCGTGAATTAGGAAAAATAATGTTTTTGACTTGTGTCGTTAATTTTATATGATTAATTTTATACTTTCACCGCTTATGCCGCATACTCGTTTGTGTTTTCAGTCTCTTTTGTTGGCTCATGGAAGTAAAATCTTATTTCTAGCTATTCTCATCGAAACTATGTGGATTTTTATATTGGACTATTTGGACCCAACGAGCTCGGATTCTTTTTTCATTTGCGTCGTCTTAATATTTCAACGTTGATTAAGAGTCCCTTTTCCTATTCTTAAACATTGACACGATTTGAAGAATCTTTTCTCACAAGAAAGATAATTTCCTACTCCCTCAACATATTATATTTACCCATGTTATTAGGACACGTTACAAATTGCCAATACCGCGAACATTGTTTCCGGTTCGGGTTTATTTGACTTGGGAGCAAATCATTTGTATTCGTTAACTGTTTATATGTCATCATCATCAGCCTTTATCCGTCCACTGCTGAACATAGGCCTCCCTCAATGAACGCCAAGACGACCGATCCCTTGCTACTCGCATCCAACACGGACCTGCCACTGCACGGAGATCGTCTTCCCATCTGGTTAATGGCCGACCAACACTTAGTCTACCTAAACGCGGCCTCCACTCTTGAACCTTAATGGCCCATCGGCCATCCGTTCTTCTGAGTGCGTGACCAGCCCATTGCCACTTCAACGTGCTTATTCTTCGCGTGATATCGGTAACTTTAGTTCTCTGGCGGAGGTCTTCGTTTCGAATCCTATCTGCCAAAGAAACACCCAGCATAGCACGCTCCATAGCACGTTGAGCTACGGCAAACTTGCGGACCAGTCGTAAACTAAGAGGCCACGTTTCGGCCCCGTAGGTCATCACGGGGAGAACGCATTGGTTGAAGGCTTTCGTCTTCAAACTCTGCGGTATAGACGACGTGAGAATATGGCGAAGCTTCCTGAATGTTTATATGTAATGAAGGTTTATTATGACTTTTACATTGATTATGTTTCAATTGTTGCATCATACCATCTATGTTCTGAACCAAGCGTTCGTTTTTTGTGCTTGCATCCCCAAACGGAGGCGCGCGGGGCGCGGGGGTCGGGCGCGGGCGCAGAAGGCTCGGGAACGCACGAGTCGCAGTTGTGGCCATAAAGTGAATTAAGACGGGCGTAGTTTTGCATGTTTACGCACACGCGTGGTTTTGTTGCACGGATTTATCGTGACCCGGCCTCTTGTCCGCCTAAAAGGCTTGCCGCTTATAATTAATATAAATTTAAAATTAATAATTGCTTGATAATTAACTTTGCATACGATCGGTCGATCAGCTTGTGCGCACTTATTATTTTCGCTTGTTGTACAAACACGTGGATTGATTTGTTTAATTGTGTGATTGGACTACTAAAATCAATATACTAATATAAGTGTTGTGTATTGACATTGGTGAACTAATTATTGGAATCAAGTTGAGGAGAACAACGCCATATTGCCTACGATTGCCGACGCTTCGTGCAGCGTGCCCGATTGAATGCCTAGATAAGTATATATAGACTAATTAGCATTAGTTTTCTGATTGGCCAATTAGGATTAGTGTTGATTAGGTTTATATCTACGGCATCGGCACGCCCGACTGCGAGTTGTAGGGTACGTACTCATCTCTTGTATGTAACGCTCCGTGATATCGCGGACATTTGTTAACCCCCCTATACTTGTACTCTGGGTTTTCGTAATATTCCACTGCGTATTCCTGCTTATTGGACCCAGAGTCGGGAGCTAACAATCTAAATGATTGCATGATGAGATAGACAGAAATGTTATACTTTCTTGTTAATATTTATTGGTATAAATCATCATCATCAGCTATTTTTTTTTGATGACGCAGCGGAAATCCTTTTCGGGCCCTACCAGGGCCATGGGTAGGCGCGCTGGAGTGTGTGGGGCCTCGCATTGGGTGCATTACCCCACTAAAACCGCTGCGTGAGACTTCTGCCGCTATCTGAGGGGCCCGGATCTGCAGGTTAACACGGGAAACCCTTAGCAACAGACTGGTCCCGGCAAGACCAGAATAGGGGGACTGCCCGGCCCGATAAATAAATATATATATATATATATATCGGCCTATCATCATTAGCCTCTATCAGTCCACTGCTGAACGTCGGCTCCCGTCATTGAACGTTAAGATCGATCTCTTGCTATTTGCATCCAACACGACATTCATTGAAATACACAGCAGACGAATGTGAGCTGATGACGATAATAGATTTTGAGAGGGGACAAACGAAGCGATGGTAAGCTATATAGATAAACTAGTAGCGCTCCTGTAGGTGTACGGAGATAAATTATAGCCTATATCTTTTTACGAAAAAGAGTAACAAACATCCATACTTACAAACTTTCGCGTTTGTAATATTAGTAGGAAGGAAGTAGGATAATGTCTACTTATATTTATATCATTTTACATATATAATTTGACGACCTCTGTGCCTCAGTGGTTAGCGCGTTGGCGCACAAGCCGGAGGTAGCGGGTTCGAATCTCGCCAGGGAACAAAAAAAAAAATTATTTGTTCCTGGGTCATGGATGTGTATTAAATATGTGTATTGTATAATAAAAATCTTAAATATAAGTATTAATATAAAAAGTATTAAATATATGTATTTTCCGCTGTCTGGTACCCGTAACACAAGTCTCTTCGAGTACTTACAACGGGACCAGATTGACGTGGTGTAAAAGCGTCCATAGATATTATTATTATTATTATCTACCACTTATCTACCACTTATTATATAAATAAGATCAGGTGTATAAAATATTATTCTTCCTTAAACGATTTTTATTGCTTTTTCTTGTCATAATTATCCCCACAAGGCGTGAAGATGTAACAAGTAGGAATGTAGAGTATGATATTGAAATCGTTTTCGGTTCTCACTGCGTCATAACTTTCTCACTACCTAGTTTATTAACATACATTCACGAATTTGAGTCCGCTGTGTCAGACACACTTGGTTGTTAATTATAGATTTGAATTTTCATATGCTATTAAATTAATTTCGCTAATTATGTATTGTTTAAATAGCTATCGAAATTAGATGTAATGTACATTTCGATTAGTATATTCATAGTCCTATTTCCAAAGAAATTCTAAACAGGGGGCTATAATTAACCACTCTCTGGTTTTAATAGTTATATTTATTTTATTTCCTGTGGTATTTTTGTATTGAATGACAAAGGAACCTTCAAGAAAAGAACATAAAGGAAATATAAAAGGTCATGTCCAGTACCAGTTTGTAACGCATTCCTTGGGCTCTCTGAAATATTACATCATTAATAATCTACCTGACTCCTTATCCTCACTACAAAGAAGTAGCAGCGGATGCAACGAGTGGCGGAGCCCGTAAAAACCCTAAAACCTACCTAAGTCTTGCGTGCTGAGGGTTTTGAAAAGGTGTTTTTAATACAAAACACTTTTGTTACAATACACAAAAAAATTGATGGAGTTGAAATTTTTTCTAGTTATGTTGTGAGACCTAGCAGCTTACCAAACATTCTGTGTCAGTAGTGCCATATAATTTTTGATTTGATAGACAGAGAGACAGACACAAAAATCGGTTGCCTGTGAAGTCGGTTTACTGACGATAGTTGAACGTGACAACACAAGAAAATGCTGATGGATCGATTGTGCCTCTTTTTCGCTCATTCCGCGCTTTCGCTTGCACTTCAAGCCTTAAATGGAACGTTTCAGAGCGAGGTAACGCCGCATGAGTCGCGTTTTTTCGTGCATGCAGCCGGCTCCATCGAAATATAAGACGTTGTCACGTCAAAAATATGATCCTATAATGGTTCTATATCAATGAAGCATAGAGTTAGAGTAGTAAGTGTGTAGTAAGTTGGTTGGTAGCTTGGTGTCTTACCTGCGAGCTGACGGACGCGGCCAGAAGCAGGAAAACGGCAACCAGTGCCGCCCCACACCTCGGCAACATCGTACACCTGAAACAAGCATAAGTGATATTAAACATATGTAAAACTAAGAAAACCATAATCCGACCACAGAAAACAATTGATATACAGCTTAAAATGTATCCTTTGTCACCAGAATTGACATCTAGTCCAACAACCTTGATTTAGTTTAAGCGCTACGGTGTAACATACATTAACATTGGCAGTTCCAATTATGGTTGATATTAAAATAATGATTTGACAGCGTGGTCGAATAGTCAGGTTATTGGACACTATATGCAGCGGTAACAGGTTCGAATTCCGCTAAATGCTGCCGCTAAAATTTACGTGATGAATATCGTTGTATGCATTGGGGCATTCTTTTGAAAATGTGTAAAATTTATTGCCATTCCTAGTAACAGTAATACAACTATTGACAATCTTACCTCGGGACTAGGTTAGCGTGCCGCGATTGTTGAATAATATTAATTTTATATTAAATCTTCCACAATTGGGTTAAAGTGAAGTTGAGAAATGGATTTGACACCAAAATAGCGTGATTGATTTTGGAAATATCAATTTTATTTTCTATGCATAAGTATTTATGTTTAAGATAGAAATGGCGCTTGCTATCAGCTAGTTTGTCAGTATCCCTATTTCTAATAACCTACTAGAAATATACCTATATAATATTATACGTGTACAATATCTATACTACGCCAAAATCTTCTTCAATTGGTATACACCACTATTCGATTTGATTGAGATATCAATGAAAAGAAAAGAAAGCCGACAAGATAATTATAATAACAGACACGTTTTTAAAAATAGAACATTTACAAGTATTATTAATAAGACACATTAGCACACTTTACTTTACATTATCGGTCACGGAATTTTTAATTTGAATCCTTTTTAACGTTTGGACGCTTTTCATAAGCCTCAATTAAAACGCATCGCTTAAAGTGTCATTAAAAAAAGTTAATTCTAAGTTTTTATATTTTTATAGTTAAGTTTAGACGAGACTTAGTTTTAAAGCCAAATCATGTTACAACTACGACGTCTTGCATGCATGCAAATGCAAGAAGTGCTTGTGCACATAATATTCGTTGTTCTAGAGATTAAACCTTTTTGAGAGTCACCGTTTTTGATATATCAAAGAAAAAGTTAAAAAGAAATATATATTATAGTGTAAATGTAATAAAGAGATAATAGTCATAAGCGGTCGGTCGTCACGTCCCATTGTAACGAGCTTAAGAGCTGCTAAATTCATTAAGTACCGAAGTAGAGCGAGGGCGGGAAATGCTCACCGTATACAATAAACGTAGTTCGAAACAATAAAAATTTGGCGCCTAATCATGATATAATTGAAAACTCTTTATAGCGCGTGAACAAGTGCTAGTCATTAAAATAATGATATACTACGTTCATCATCATCACCAGCCTTTATATATCCACTGCTGAATATAGATCTCCCAAGCCAAGACGACTGATCCCTTACCACTCACATCTAACGATCATCAAATCCGTGTCAGACTTTCATTAAATTGTTCCAGACTTTTTTAAATTAATACAAATTTATTGCTCTTGTTAAACGGATTTTGATTTATTTAATTTTAGCAGTTGTTGTTTCAAAACGGAATTCAAGGGAACTGTATTTTAATTTTTATTACATTAGATATTAGGATAGTGTATGGTTCTTACAATTGGCTCAGTCTAGACTTTTTTTACATTTTCTATAATATTAAAAGTTCAGATCCGTTAGGAAACGAGTCATAGGTCGTCTTATCCGGTTGTTAGTCACTAGTATGATATCATCAGGAAAGTTGTAGAGACCAGCGCGTCATGACCTAAAACAAGTTTTTTCTCTTCGTACGATCGTATGGTGTAGAGAAGTACTTCGAGGGTATAGGGTTTGAATACCGTTAAGAGAAATCTCTGTCTCCTATCTTAGTAGTATAGTAGTAAGCTTACATAATATTAAGGTACTTTCTAATATTTTTGTAATTATGTAGTAGATATATAAACATTTCCCCGATGAACTTATCACGTGATTTAAAATAAACTGAAGCAAATTTTTATTTTATATTTATTTATATACTAGCTATTGCCCCCAGCTTCAGCTGCGTTAACGCTAAAATATATCATGCCACTAAGATGTTAACGTTAAATCATAGTTAACTATGATTTAACGTTAACATCTTAGTGGCATGATATATTTTAGCGTTACCCGATAAATGGACTATCTAACACTATAGTTATATAATAGTTAATAAGATAAGCGCGTTCAAACAAACAAACTCTTCAGCTTTATAAATTAGTATGGGATACGTCCAAATTGGATTCTGTCATAGTGTTGTGTGTGTGGAGTTCATTGAAGAAGAATTGTGTTCGGCAATAGACCGATAAAAGATGATGATCATAATGATTTTAATGATGACGATGATGATGATGATAGTGTGATGATATATTTCCTTTCATACAAATGTGCTCTTAGTATAGGAAATATATTTCATGCAAGGATCGTTATTATGTTGTAGAGTCTGTTAGAGTGTTGATTGCTTTAATGATAATTGTCATAATACCTAATCGACGTCACTCAAGATCACAATCAATTTTGTGGTGAAAGAAAAGAGAAAGAACAAGGCAATAGGAACGTGCTATATTAGTTTGTGTGTCTCGCTCGGATTTAAATCTTTGTACATTATGTGCTCAGTCTACTGTTACTAAACCAACGTTTGCGCTAATATTCCTTTTGTCCATGATTCCTTTCTATAAATAACGTTTCCATAAAACCGTTACGAGAAAATGTACTAAAATAAAGCGTTTAGATCAAAGTGTACTCTGGTTTGATGTTTCTGGAGAGGACTTAAATTTATTATTACTACCTCCCACAATTTACGCCAGAGGCCATACTTATAAATAGCTTAGAAGACGTATAAAGTGTCTTTTAACTGTATGGAATATAATATACTGTAGGACCGTTCAAACCCAGTCTAAATCCAAAGTCAGTGAAGATCTTCTTGGAACTAACCCAGGCAACTCGTTCTTTTAGTCTTTTTTTAGTATTACCCAACAATTATCTTATCCTGTTTTGGGAAATGTGCTTTGGCATCCCGCGAAGGAGTGGGTCGCCCCAGGCGGGTATGTGGGACTTGCTGCTCCCCAAAAGCTGGTAAGTGGCCGCAGCTCTAGCCACTAAAACCCGGCGAATGGGAACAATGAAGTCATTGGTGAGGTGCCTCGGATCTACAAACAACAGCACCTCGACGACTAGTCTGTCCCTCAGAGGACCGACGCCACATCCACAGCAGGGCCGCAGAGGGGTTGCCCCGCACCACAGAGCACCTACTACCAACCTCGGGACAGTACAAAGAGGCGAAGTTCCCGTCCTCGCCCCTCACCCCCTGCTCTTTTGCTTCCTTTTCTTATAAGAGGGGTACAAAGAGCCCCCTCAGCTCAATTCACTTCAACCAAGGTGTTGGGATCTCCCTGGGCTCCTAAGCTCCACAACCACGACAAGTCCTATCCTCTTATATTGTCCTAAAAAATATAGATTTTCAGTGTGAATTCCAAAACACTAGTCTCTCCTACATCCAATATGTAAGTAAGATTGAATTATAATTCACTTATTTAGTTTGTAAAAGTTAATCACAAGTTAAACGTATAAACAAAGCAGATGTTTTCGTATATCCAAAAACTTTCAATTGTTATTGTGAATACATTATAATATCATTAGGAGATTCTAATCAAAAATTATTCGGAACGTTCATCAAATCACCAAATCATCACCAAACCTAAAATAAATATTGTGAGGAACACGCGACGCGAGTCCATCTCACATTTGGCAATTAATATTACTATAATATAAAGGTAGCGAGGGATCGGTCGTCTTGACGTTCATTGAGGGAGGCTATGTTCAGCAGTGGACGGATAAAGGCTGTTGATGATGCTGATAATATAAAGGATACTACGCAATATTATTTTTATTACACGGTCAACTTTAATGTCTTCAGACAATGGCGGAAATGATTAAATTAAATTTTTATATATTTATTGAAACAATAAATGCTCGTTGGAAAGGAAACGGCCAGTTTCCACTAGGTATATAATTATAGGAGTAGAAAACGTTACGGCTTCCTTTTGGTTGTAGGAAATAAATATTTTAGACGATACAACGTTGAAATAATCTCACTGAACGACGCTTCCGCGTTGACTCATTTGGTGTATTATATTTATTATATAATACTAGACTTTCCGCGTGATTTAGCCCCTTTTATTCCAATAATTAAACGATTGAATCCAAAAATAATTTTAAAATCCGATTTGTGTTTTTAGACACTCTTTTGAGCCATATCGTATTAGGATATATTTAAAATAATATTAATAATGGGCAACTAACTAATTGCGTTACCGTATTCAAATTAATACTAACCAAAAAAATAATGATTTTTTTGTAAAAATAAGCTTATTTGATCAGCGCGGATAAATGAAGCGCTACATTTTTTAAATACAAATAAATTCTTAAACATAAGTTAATTCAAACGAAGGCGTTCGAAAATTTGACATTGTTGACATTTTCATCTTCACAGGAGGGAGAATTTGTGAACCATTGATTCGCTCAAATCCAATATTTGTCGGTCTCTTAGGTAATATTAACAAGTCGTTGTGAAAGCGAAACGCGAAATTCAATTATCATATTAGGTTTAGCGATATGTGTACACATCCGCCATTTTGTGTAAATGTCTAAATGTTGGTAGAAGGGAGAGCCAGCGATGGTTATGTTTCCAACCTGAGGTTCTCTGAGTAACCGAGAATCTTTACCTTCCTCTACCAATTTCTTCATCTAATACGATTAACATATTTCTTCTGATTCCCTAGTACTACCCCTTCCTCTCTTTCCCTTAGTTTTTCTGAGGTTGTCCAAATTTCTCACTGAAAAAAGGCTAGACTGACTGTGTGTGTGAGGCTGTGACGAGTCTTGGTCGGCAAGGGCCTCTATCTGCGAGACAGTAATGTCCCAGAAGCAGGCCGACGAACGGGTGATAGAGGAGGCCACGTCGGCGCTCATGTATGGATTTCTTACTGGAGACCATATTGTATTTTATACACGCAACGAATGGTCAAATCATTCGGATGTATCACAAAAGATGATTTTTTCATGGTTGACTACTGTCTAATGTGCTTCTGTCAGTAATCCTAACCAATAATAAATAATGTCAGTATCTACATCTACCTACACTAATATTATAAAGAGGAAAACTTTGTTTGTTTGTTTGGTTGTAATGAATAGGCTCATAAAGTACTGGACCGATTTCAATAATTCTTTCACTATCCGAAAGCTACATTATCCACGAGTGACATAGGCTAAATTTTATTCTGAAAAAAAATAACCAGAAAAGTTACTTGTTTTGCGTACTAAGATCCCGTTGTAAATCTTAGTTAACGCAGGCGAAGCTGCGGGCAACAGCTAGTCCATAATATATTAGATATGTTTTAACGAATAAAATCCAACAGTCATATTACGTTAACCTAGTCCAATGGTAAGCTCGTAAGAAGTTGTGTTACGTGTAAGAAAGCAATAAATTCAAAAAAAGTACATAATATATATTTTGAACGCTTCCATGAACTGGTGTAGACATTACTCATCAAACAAATTTGGGCGGGATTCGAATGCGCGACCGCCATATCCAGTGGCCTGGCAACTCAACTATATGACTAGCAAGTTTATTTAATAGTATTAAATTCATAAAGACTCTTTATAATACAATAAGCTGTGTTGTGTAAACTGTTACGAGACGAAAATAAAAGCCTTAGGATTGAATCTCTTTTAATTCACGCTTATGTGCCCTCCTGACCTCTTCTCACGCCTCTTGAGAATCACTCACTCCTACCGAGAGAACATAAAACACAGGTGTTGTTAAATTATCTGCATGCAGTGGCCGATTCGTGTAGGATGCGAGTGATAAGCGATCGGTTAGGCGTTCACTAAAGGAGGCCTATGCTCTGCAGTGGACAGACAAAGACTGATCATAATGATGATGATGATGACGTCTTTACCATAACATAACCATCCAGTATGACACTATGAAAGAAGCATTTCCACTTCAAACTATTGCACGATATGGGGGCCTCCTATGCTCTACAGTGGACAGACAAAGATTGATCATGATGATGATGACTTATTTACCATAAAACTTTGAAAGAAACATCACTTCCACTTTAAGTCCACTCAATCCACTTCAAATTATTGCACTATATTTGGGCCTCACGATTATCATCATTATAGGCTAATTAATAACCAAATATCGATGATTATGATCGTAATTTAAATTACACAGATTCGAATATCAAGAGTTAGTTAAGTTTTGTAATATGTAGTTCAAATCGAGTATAATTCGAATATAAACCGTTGGTAAAATCATTTTAATTGGCCGAGATATTAAATTGGAATGATGAATTTTTAATAACAGACGAAATCGTTTGTAGTTGGACGGATTGTGACGCAATTAGAGTTTCCAGCTGAACGAATAATCAGTCATCATCAACATCAGCCTCGTTTCGTTTGTAAGGGACAATAATCGCCCAATTAAAAGCTACTAGGACCACCAACCCACCGCCTCCGATGGCTCGGCCACTTGGTCAGAATGGAAGAGGATCGGGGAGTATTGATAGCATATCTAGTAGTATTGATAGCATATCTATACAAGCATAGCTTGGACAATAGACTGGACAGCGCCCTATCGGTCGTCCCAGATATCGCTGGAAGGACATGGTGGAGGCTGATCTGCGGGAGCTCGGGGTTGAGAACTGGTCAGAGGCTGCGCAGGACAGAGACCAGTGAAGTCTCTCGCTCTCCCAAGAAAGCTTTCACTGAGCCAAAGAAGTTAAGTTAAGAACCACCAACCTGCTAGTTTCTGATTTAAACACATTTCTAAACTTTGTCTTTTGACTCATGATATATTTTAATAATTTTTTCCATTCGCTAATAAAACACCAAATTATCACGGGGTAAAACCTTTTTCATTATCAACGTAATTAAATACGGCAATTATTCTTGGCTTTGTACCAATTTGACTTTAATTAACGCATTAATATAGAAGATTAATTTGTACAGAGTTTTAACAGAATTTATAACGTTGACTTATGATGGTCCGCCTCTGTCTCAGGCTTCGTATGTCATGTTCGTCATCTCAATGAATGCATCTCAGGAAACTTACCCATACCACGTAAGTTGTAACCCGTCCAAGAGGGAGGGAATCGTTAAAAATAACACACTTGGTTCCAGGGCTTATGTTTCCGTCACTAATATCTAAAAAGCCTCACGCTTCAAGCTATATGCAAATATGGCTTTCAAACTCACATCAAAGACAAACGTGGCCAAGGTGTATTTTTTTTACTTTCTGTTTGCAAGAAACATGCTCGGTCAATTTACGACTGGTCTGAAAGTATGCCGAAGCTCAACGTGCTATTGAGCACGCTGAGTGCTGAGAGGTTGTCTATTAAAAAACTAAGGTTATCAATATCACGTGAAGAATAAGTTCGTTGAAGTTGCAGTGGCCAGGAAACTAAGGAGAAAGGATGGGAAGTAAGGGTTCGAGAGTGGAGGCCGTGCTTAGATAGACGAAATGTTCATCGCCAGCTAACCAGGTGGGAAGACGGTCTTCGTGCAGTGGGCCGTCTGTGTTGGATGCAAGCAGCTTTTTCAGCAGCTACTTCTCGTAGAATGTACACACTGTATACAGTTTCATTTCTAGAGTAATAATAATGTATAATCACATTATAAATGCAAAAGTATTTCTGTCTGTTACCCTTAAATGACAAGTGATCAGATTTCCTAAGTCCTGAAGGCTGTATATTCTAGAATCTAGACTATCCATTTATCTATCTTGACGTTGATTTTCTAATTAATTTGCTTTGCTAATTGGCTTGATATTATTTAATATTTTCATGACTTAGGTTTGAAGGCCAGAGTGGGGTACGTTAGATAAATCTTACTTATATATTAATAATATTATAAAGGCGAAAGGTTGTAAGTTTGGATATTTGAATGTTTGTCGCGTTTTGACGCAAATACTCCCTCATAGTTCCAACATTAGAATAAGGCACATGCTTTAAATTTATCCCCTTGCTCCTACGGGACTGGTAAGTACGCGGGCTATTTTCTAACCTCAAATATATTATATAACACGAAGTTATACAACAACTCATAGTTAATATACACATACAGGTATATTATTCGCACTATGCAGATATTTGTAGACATTAAATTTATTTCTTGGTGGTTGCATTGCAGCTGGGCTTCACCTGGCCGATAACTTTTTCTTGACTATTGTTAGTTAAGATATATTCATAATACTTCTGAATTCTTTTGATTAATTTCGTTGCGGGTCCCAAGACAGTATACAGGCAGACAGACAGACAGACAAGAGAGTATACAGGAGTTCCAGCGGTAGGAACCAGTGGTGGGACAAGCCCGATAAAAAAAATATGCGGGTTATTAATATATTAAGAAAATATTATGTGTCTATGATTGCTATAATAACATTAACCTTTAAATTTATTTCGATCAGGTAAGATATGTTAATTTCTCAATAACTCTTTATAATATTAGTATAGAAAAGTGATTAATTCGATTTTGATAGAACTAACATATTATATAGATCATTGGATAGAAACCGGTATCATCACCAACACCTATCTATGTAACAGGCTATTAATAAGCCGCTGATATTGTGCGATGGTAATCTCATTGGAATTAGGACACAGTCAAATTGACCATTATCAGCCTGAGAGAATTACGAAGTGACCTCTTTGCAAAAGAATAGTTTGGAAACACTCACACGCTTCGAATTAGCTGCTGTTTCCACATTTGCGTGTAATTCTTTGGAATGTCTTTAAGGAGTTTGTATATTTCATACCGGGCGTTAGTGTAGAGACTCCTTTAAAACCACGGCTAACGTGAATTTATATTTGTAATACGTCTTTGCGTTGTATCGGCTAAAGTGGGTTGGGCTATGGGTTGAATCTGTGGCATTAATGTGATTTAAGCTCTATTACGTCGAAACAGGTCAGCAAACTGCATCTTGTAAACGTGTAAATCCATTTCTGAATTTAGAACAGAGTATATTTGAAGCTTGGCACCTGTTCTTATAATTACAGTGACTGAATATATAATAGTGGCCAAAAGTTCTCGCTTTTAGAGACTATTTCATAAAAAGAGATTTTTATTAGTTTCAATATGGCCTTTAGCGATCTCGAAATTTGAGTGACGATTATAAAGATGTACGCCATAACCCTAATATAAGCCATACCTACTACTATAATTCAGTTAAAGCCACTATCAACAGCTAACAGTATAAAACTAACCAGTAAGATGAAAACCTTTGTCATATTGCGGAAAATATACAGACGACAATAATGCAATTTGCTGGATTCGAATCCGCGGCCTGTGTCGTAATTGATCATTAGGATTAGTGACATAATGATTATGCATGGCAAAATATTCATAAACAAGATCTGAACTTTAATAACAAACAAGGAAATCATTTAGTGACGTCATAATATACATTAACAGTTTTAAATTACCTCCGGATCTATGGTGACTCATTAGCATTTAAATAATCATAAAAATATACAAAAGATAAAATAACAAAACAGACAAATTGATTAATACCTGGCGTTGACTCCTTGCAATAATTCTACTTTTTTTCTTAACGCCGGAAAATGCGCTTAGCGGGGGAGTGGGTCTCCCCAGGCGGTGCATACCACCGCACGTGCCTCGTTGTGCCCGAAAGCTGGTAAGTAGGGGTTCGATCCTGACCCCCTGTGGTTTTTTGAGATAGGTTATTCTATTTCTAAGTTCATCCTGAATATGAAATCATCGCTCGCTCATCCTTGATGGAAAACATCGTGAGGAAAACAGCATGCTTGATTAAAAGTCTGAAGGTGTATGAATTTTACCAACCCGTATCGGGCTAGCGCCTCGGCGAATTATAACGATACCCTCCTCGCATGATTTGGAGGAGACCCATGCCCAGCAGAAATATATGGGTTGTTACTTTACTTTTTTCTTAAATATCGGCTATCTTGGCGTTCATTGATAGATGCATATGTTAGGGGAACAAAAAACATTAGTAATGATATAATATATTTTGGGCAATCGATTATTCCAATAGCCCTATGAGTTATGAAAGTATTTTTGTCATTTTTTTTATAATTAACACAGATATGGTAAATACTGGGACATCTAACGGAAATTACTTAAAGTATTACGCAACGGTTGTTTCGAGAAAACGCCAAAAGTGTGGCGTGTTGTGAAATTAATTGATATGCAGTGATTTAGTACCAATTGCTCTAGTTTGCACAAATTAAAAAAAAGACGCCATCTTGGTGTTGTCACGTTTTATAAAATCTTAAATGGGCGAACTGACACAAACCAGACTGTATGGACCATAGTTCTTTGCCTTTCCCTAATGGAATAAATTCATTAAAAAAATGGGCCAATAGCCGGTAATGGCGGCAAGTGAAATAGTAGGATTTTTTTTTAATATTATATATTAATTAAAGTATAAGAATTTATAATGATAAAAGAAATGAGGTGTCGTGGGACACCAGGTAGGAACGAAGTTCCTTCGGCCAAAAAGAAAGGTATTATACACTACTCGCTTGTGTATGCGACTGTCGCGCCTGCGCACGTCTTATTTAACGCTTTTTATTCCACGCACTTTTTCTTACGGTTTTACTATCACATTTTTTTCAGTTCGGTCGCGCAGCAAAATCCCTATCCCCTCTAAGCCTGCCGTAAGGAATTTCGTTCCAAAAACGTATTCGTTTCAATAAAATGAACAAATACTTTAACCATAAATAACATTTTAGTAGTCTAACATTTCTACATAAGTTTCTTTACTTTGAATGATCAAAACGTCAGGTCGTTAAAATCATTAAATGATAGCCGACGAGCTTTTCGTAGAATTCACGACTTCGAATCCTGCCTTGGATAAAATAAAATTTGAGTGTTTATTCGAAGGATATAATATGCTTATAATTTTTATTGGTAACTACAAGCAACATGCTCGCCTATCGGGACTATGTTAGCTTGGAGCGGCTTTTAAAAAGCTATTATTTCTCTATCTTATCTTATTTAAACCCCAACAATGATCTTCTTTATAAGCCACAGACACAAACCGTGCTTCCTATTAATAAAAGTTTGTAAGAATGAGACGGATGTATATTTGTTACTCTTTCACGTAAAAACGACCGAATGGATTTTGATGAAACTTTACAATAATATAGCTTATACATCAGAATAAATATGTGGGTGTAATTTATACACATAATCCCACGGGAGTGGGAAATACGAGTGCGAAATCGTGGTGCGTTGCTAAATGTACATAAGTAAATATCACTGATGGTTCTGAGACCACAAGTGACCCAAACGACCCAGCCTCCCACGGGTCCACTTGACCCAACACTGCGATTTCAGGACTGACTGTTCAGCATTACTATTATACTTAATCTTTTTGTTTTTTGTTTCAATTCATTTTTATTGTTACTTTTATTACCAGCCTCGCGGTTTGTTATCTATAGGTTTTATGAAATCTTAAAATAGAATCAAACCTTACATAAGTCGTCGCATGGTAAAATTAATAACAAATAATTCGCCCAATATTCTTGAAATGGGAATTTAAGTTCGAATTTACATCGCGCGGACTTGATTTTGACGCTGGGATTTATGAAAGATAATAATGATATTGGTAATGATGATGTAAATGACTTTAATGATTTTTTAATCATTTATTCATAAGAAGCCTATTTGCTGCTCCCGGCATTCTCCCGTAAAACCCGATGTGAATGGCAAGACAATCAATATAATTACTAACATCGAGACTTAATATCTCATATCCCATGATAGGTAACACATAAATGAGTAGTATGACTTACTTTCAGGTTAACCAGATTATATTCATTAGCGACTAGGACTTACCATTAGGTAGCACGTATGCCAGATTTAGAATTCGAAAAAAAGTAAGATGTCGACATGTTAGTGCGGCTAGTGATTGTAATTTATACTTCAAGGATGATTATGTATTTAGTAACCGTAAGTAGGCGTGAGAATATACTCTTTAACCTTAAGACTAACGGAATACTTATAATAATATATACTTAATAATATAAACAATGTTTCTTTATACATAACATAGTTTTTAAAATTAGGTCTTATAAACAATGACAGTACATATTTTTATAATTTTTTGTATTGTTACATATGAAATATGTAATTTTAATTACAATCTATTTTTTGTCAGTGAGGTAATATTATTTTATGTATCCTACACACAACATTATGTGGTAAAGTTATATAATATTTGTTATGAAATATATAAAATATATTTATGTGGGAGCGACGATGGTTCAGTGGTGGAGGGCTTGGCCTTCTAATGCGAGAGGTACCGGGTTCAATCCTGACCCCCCCGGTGCTCCTTAAAATGGGTTTTCCTAAATTTCTTAGCGCACCCCGAACACGAGACCATCGTTCGCTCACCGGTGAAGGAAAACATCGTGAGGAAAACGGCATGCCTGATGAGATTAAAAGTCTTTGAAGTTCACCAACCCGCATTGGGCAAGCGCCTCGGTGAACTATGGCCCAATACTTTCCTCGCCTGATTTCGAGGAGACCCGTGTCCAGCAGTTTGACAAATATGGGTTGCTACTTTCCTTTTTTTACATTTATGTGGTAGTATCAACTAATGGCGGAGTCTGAATGTATGTATCGTTCATTAATTAAATTTTAAGTAGGGGTCACAGTAATACTCACCGCTCATGCGTCTTTTAGACTGGCCATATTCTGGCGCTGATGATTACTATTTTACAGTATACGTTTACAATTTTTTTTAAATCGGCTGTAAAGTTTCTAGAATTACATCCTACGTGTTATCGAAAACATTACTTATCATATTATATGTATAGACAAAATAATTAATAGTATTTTACATAAATAACACTAAGCATTCTTTAAATCGATAATGAGGTTAAAGTAATACTTGGATAAGTATGAAACCGTTATATAAATAAGGATGCTTAAACGATTTTGTCCTGAATACCGATTTGAAGCGATTCCATATTAGATCCTTGATCAATTTGTTAATGTGATACTCGTGTACGGAATGTTCATTGCGATCATCATCAGTCTTTATCCGTCTACTGCTAAACATAGGCCTTCTTTAATGAACGCTAAGACGGCTGATACCTTGCCACTCAAATCCAACATGGACATGTGGAGTGGCAGGGTCGCCATGGAGGATGTTGGCGTGTGTAATGATCTGGTGCCGGTATAATAATCCTTTATTGAATGAATAAATTAACACTGCTCGGAGATGGAAATAACGGCTGCTTGTCTTTTAAAGTCCAATCCAATGCTGATAATATGTTATATGAGACAGAATGTAATAATCGCTAGTTAATTTTAATGAAACGACCTAATGATTTGGGATCAATATGGCGTATTAATACCTACTAGTCGCCAAATACTGACTCTGTGAATGTAGGAGATAATTTTTTTCATTTAAAATGGAACTTTTACCATGTTTTTTTTGCGGAGCTCGAACTTTCAACATTATTTAATAATTGGTCTACGAGACTCTCACATTCGTAAATAAAGACAAAATATCGAGCTCCGAAAAATAATAATAATAAACAAAAACATGTTATTTAAAACTCAATGCTTTGTTTTTTGCACATTTCAGCCCTAATCATTCACCAGTTTCAAAAGAGTTAATGGAACATCCATCCATTCGTCCAATTTTTTAATATGAGTGGGATAATTTTTATTATACGTTGGTAAAGCAATCATGTCTTGGAAGGAACCGTCAAATCAATTCGGTTTTATTTGAAGTGAAATCCGTGTATGAGAAATGAATATTAAAAAAAACAATAGGTAAAGGTCATGTTACGTTAATATCCATCGAAATAGAAAGTCCTGTTATCAATGAAGCTATGAAAGGCAATAATTGTTTGCCGAATCACTTTCACACATGGGCTGGTAATTCGAAGAAAGTGAGAGGTACATTTTTCCAGCGTGTTTAAACGAGACAAAATTTTAACATGTTACGTAGCAATGAATTATCAGCTTGGTCTTTACGAGGGTAGAGAAGAGGCGGTATAGGACAATAGCATGAATACGTTTTCATACATACGAGTACATCCAAACATCTTTAAAAATTGATGTAAGTTTTAAATTTACAATTGCAATAAACATATACTTCATCCACAAAAGTTTAGATTCGTTATCGTTTTTGTCCAAAACGAATCCTTGTTCTGACGACGGCCAACACAACAAAAAAAGTCTAGTTTAGTACAGTGGTTCGGAAGGTAAATGCGTACATACATTTTGGCTATTCTTTTTATAAAATTGTTGAAATATGAACGCATCCACATGTCATAATAAGTTATTTGTATATTGTCAGTATTTTTTATCTATGGCAAAGTGCTTCCTTCTTCCATTTTGTGCTTCCCTTGTAACATGTAACGTCGTTACATTCATATTAAATCTGTATACTATTACCTAATCTTTAATTAAATACCAGTTTTCATTATAAATAGATACTTTTGAGCTGGTATTACGGTAGAGCTGTAAACACTATTTAAAATATGATGTATTAAGAAATTGATTGTGTCAATTCTATTTTTCTAAGCTCGTTATTTTTGTATTCTGTAAGAATGCATTGCTTGTAGGACACAGATTATATAGATATATTGGTTTAGAGACTAACAATGTACAAAAATTAATAGATAGAGAATATAATGTTAGTTAAGGAAGAGCAGAAACTGCGTTGTGTTATTGACTGTGTGTTAATTTGAGTATTCTTTGTGAATAAATATTGTATGAAACATCTATCGGATATGTCAAAAATCGATTTTAAAAATCAGAAGGTGTGTCTGTTAACTGCTAAAATTAATTTGATAAATGGTCATAAGCCGTCGGCTAATACGGATATGTTTCAATAATTTACCTAAGTACGTGTATCCGCTGAGAATCCTTTAATGCTCGGCAATTACCTGTAAAAACAAAAGTATTATTAGCATACTTTATTAGCATACATTAACATAAAGTATTAAATGGTAAAACTACACATTTAGAGTGTCAGATTTATATTCCACCAATAGGTACAATGTTTGTATGATAAATATCAAATTTTTTGCTCGGGATTTTTTATGTATATTATTAATAATTAATGTAATAATATTATTATCACATTACATTATTATTATTATTTCAATATATTTATTTCCGTTACAAAATATTCTATACTTTTTTATGTTAGTTGTATAGGCAGACGTGCCACTTATTTATTTGTTGCCTATTCTGAGACATTAGATGCCAGTGCCTTCATCAGATCACGGCAAACAGATCATGGTGTCAGTAATACACTCCCTGCCTTGCCCTTCTCTCCGAAACACAGCAAAGCTGTTTCATGGGAGCAACCAGCAAGATGGTAGTATTTGTGCAGTCGAGCGCGGCACAGCAACAAGAAACAACTAAGCTTGTTTAACATAGCCAATAAGTTCTGTCCAAGCAGCGAGATATTTTTTTAAGCTTTTGCAAGTGGTGACAAGGCGTTGATGATGATCATGACGATTTTTTGTAAGGTAACTATTATACGTCAATACCAAGTATTAGAATTTCAACTTATTTCTTCTCGGCTTTCGTGAATCTTGTGTAAAATACTATTTGCAAATCATTGCGAATATAACAATCGTCAATGCTTGAGACGTTCACAGTGATCGTTAAATTGGCTAACAGTTTGTGGTAATGAACCCAGACGCTCCGTTACAATGCGCGACGTGACGCGATGGAAAATAAGGTTAGTTAGGCATATTTTTAACACATTACGCACATGATAAGTTGATAAGTCAGCTACGCTAAAATTATAAAATGAAAATGCTAAAGAAGTTGTATGAAATCACATGTGCCTGCATTCCTTCCAAGCCGCTGGATTTTGATGTAATTTTGTGTGTTTACAATTCGGTCTACTACAAAATGATTTGTACAGGACAACACCCGTCGCGCTCTCTAGTAATAAACATATTTAAAATCATACTATATAACTATTAGATGTTATCTTTTCCTAAACCTTTTCTACAGATAATAATAATATCGTCTTTAATATTATATTAAGAAAACTTACTTAGGCTTAGCAAAATTTTGTTTTAACATTGTTTCTTGATATTATTTTGTGTCATGTCATGTATTTTTGATATTATTTGTAATAATATATGTTACAAAAAAACAAAAAGGACGAAATAGCATGTATTAGAAAGTGTGTCCCCGTTCAACCAGTCCACGTACATGTACGTGACCGGCCAAAAATGGAGACTCATTGTCAGTGTCATTCGTACGTCGACTGTTTTACAGTTAGAGCCTTTTTCTATCCCACCGCGTATGGGGCCCGACGCGTCTTCCATATTCATATTTCATTTCAAAGTGAAACGTACCGGCATCAAATTGGAATGTTTTCCAAAGTTTCCCCGGCGATTTAATGAAAAAATCCGTGTGCGTAATTTGCACAAATGTTTACGCGTTACGCAATTTGCGTAAAATAGAAAAAGTTTACGTCTTAATTTTATGTGAAAGTTCTATTAGTTATTAATTGTTTGAGTTACATCATTTTTGGGAGTCTCACTTTCTACAAATCGTCGTTAAACGATATTGAACTTCGCGTGACATTTCTTTTAATAGAATTGAAGTTTTTATGCGTTATTTGATATAATAGAATATTTTTGCAGATTATTATTTAAATTATAATGACTGTCGGTCTATATCAACTTTGATAGTTTCAATTATAGCCATTTATAATTTTTCACTTTTATGATGTAATAGGTTATTTTTTGACAAGTGGCAAGAGATCTGTCATTTTAGCTGATGATGATAAAATTTAAGTTAATTTTACACTAATATTATTCATGAAAAAAAAAACTGAATTAGTGGAATGCACAGGCTTTTTATCATTTAATATAAATATCACTTAAGCCAAATTTGATAAATGTAGAAATGAATTAAACATCGGTTTCTTACGCATTTATAACTTTCGTGACAATATTAAGTATTACTCAGTACATGGATTTTGTGTACTTAAGGGTAATTAAGTTAGAAAGCCGGTGTCGGACACTAAGTAGGTTCTTCCGCAGACAAGAGCCGAGGTTTTAAGGGACTTACTCGGTCAGTGGGCCAGCCTAGCTTTCTGTTCGATAAGATTTATTGTATTAGCGTTCCAACGCCTGAAATTATTAATAATTGTACATTAAGATAAGGTTTAGTTGATTGGTATTATTAAATAGTTAGCTTGCGTTTGTTGCTTTGCTTTTGAAAGCTTTGTTGTTGTTGATAATTTGTTATATATGGAATGATATTGGCAATGCGTTTGGTATTATATAAATAAAAAAAAACTATAATTATGGTCATCATACCTTAGCTTATTTCTACTACTAAGGATTATATGTATATATGTATTGATCACGTAAATACCAATAGCTCGTCTTCTAGCTTGCTTATCAAAACTATGCATATTTAAAACATATGTATAACACAGAAAACTACGGGATTTGAAGGTAATATGTATGTATTCTGGAATTTTCCATCGATTCCAGTATCGAGAAGAAGGTCGGTGTTATGAGCGGGCTTGTGAAAAAAATCTCGTTAGAAAATGGGAAGTCAACAGTAACTGGTTGTGTGAGTTTGCTTTTAGTTAAAGAACGTTTATTTACAGTTGTTAGTTTAAAAAAAAATGTTATGTAATTTTACTTATTACGCAGAAATATATTGTATACCTAAAATTTTTTTACAAAATGATTTTTAAAAAACATGGACCCGTGTTTTTTATTATTTTACGAATACCAAACATTTTTGTTGCATATTTTAGAAGTCCGAAATATTATTTATATAAAAATTAATCACCAAAATGTACGCTCAGCTTCAGAGCCGCTGAATCGAATTAGATAATTATTTTTTTGCTGTGTTGATTATCGTCAGGATAATTATCGGGTATCGTGAGGAAGACGACTTCAAGGATAAAGTGAAATGGAGGAGTTTAATAAGGAAGGCTGACCTCACCACCATGTAGGACACGTAGCCAGGAAAAGAGAGAAAGAGAAGGAGAATGAGGGAGATTATCGTCAAATATTGTATAGAAAATTAGGCACTAAAGATTTTCAGTAAGCGCAGGACAACGTTTGCGAGGTTTAGTTTGTTAGTTTTGGATGTGATACAACGGGGGATCAAACAGCTACAACTAACGTCAAATTATAGGTGAAATTATAGCTAATTAGTGCGACCTACCGTATCTAAAAGTAAAAGTTGTAAAAATCTTACCACAGATAAGAAATGTTATCTATAATAAAGCCACTTATGCAAGAGCTCAGGTATTCTGATCGTTAGCGGAAGTGTGAGCGGCCAATGACCTTTGTATGCAATATATCACGGATCTACTCGATCATGAATAATTTGAGATTTATGGTGGGAAATATTTTAAGCGGTTACGGGTATTAAAGTGAAAATCAATATTTTAAAAGTCTTGTCGGTTAGATGGTGAAATATTTTTTTTCACAAAGTAACGACTCTGGTTCAAATCTTTTCTTTTGTTAAGTATGCAGTCAGATGAGGATAATAAATGAGAATATAAAGGATAATCTTTATATAGAAATCTGTTCTTTACTTACTTTCTGGGTTTGTTAAATATATATGTACATATTTCGGTGGCACATTGGGGGGGTAGGGAAAAGGAGAGCAAGGCATCTGCATAACCTCTGGTTGTATGGATGTTAATGGGCGTCGATAGTCGCAAGGCTTCGGCTGTTCGTTTGCTCTTCTATGTCATAAAAAATATATACTTAACCATGTATGTAATAACAACAGCAAAAACATATTTTGTGTAAGCAAATAAACGCAAAAAAATATATAATGTTAAAAATAAATAAGATATAACGGATAATTTTGAGTTGTATTTTAAATTGACGCCAATACTATATTACTACAATATATTATTCTTCTGCGATAAGTAAGATAGTAACAAAAAGGAAAAAAAAAACATTAAAAAAAATACCTAATTTTGTTTTGCCCCGTACTCGTAAACACAAGGAAAAAAAGCTCGAAGCATTCCAAAGCTGCGTCACCTTTAATGACGTCATTCCTTTATTAGGGTTAGAGCAGGTAAGAACGAAAAGCCCCAACGTGTTAAAATTCGGTGCACGGTGCAGGTCCGCAGTGAAACGAAAACTTTAATATTGAACACGCTAAAGTACGTTCCCGTGAAAATATCTTGAAAAGCATTACAACATTTCGCATAAAAGCATTGTAGAATATAGAGAGATATATAAATTCGACATTTTTGTTGAAATTTACATAGTGTTATTTTGACGTGACAACGTCTTATAATTTGATGGAGGAAAAAACATGACTCTTGCGGCGTTACCTGGCTATGATGCGTTCCATTTAAAGCTTTAAGTGCGAGCGAGAGCGTGGAAAGAGCGACCAAGAGGCACAATCGGCCCATCATTATTTTCTTTTGACGTTGTCACGTTCCACTATCGTCAGTAAACCGACTTTACAGACTACCGATTTTTTTTACACTAACGATAGACAGCCTTTTGATAGATTTGAACGCAAGGAGCACTAAAAGTGATGTATTATACTGACTTAAATGACTGGTTATCAATAACGTTACATAATATGATATTCGGCTAGAAAGTTAGACGCCGAGAAATCAATGAATATGTTTTAATAAGTTGACTTTTGAATGTTAAAATAAATAAACTGCAGGCAATCAAAACTTATGATTGGAATTAATTTTTATAGACAGAATCGATTTCGTATCGTTTGATTTTATGATGAAGTAAAGGTTGTTCAGACAGGACGACGAGCGCGCGATTTCAGTTTCTTATGTAAAGTAAAGTATAAATCATTAAATAGGTCCCACTGCTGGGTATGTGGATATTTCTCTTCGAAACCAGGCAAGGAATAGCATAGTTCGCCGATGCGCTGTCTATAAGCGGGTTAGTGAACTTCACACACCGTCAAAGACTTAATGTCATCAGGAATGTAGGTTTCCTCTGGATCCTTCACCGAAGCGAGCGATGGTTTGATATTCAGGTGCATTGAAATCTAGATGAACCGTCGTCGCTCATTATACACTTATTTAATACTTATTCAGATACGCTGGATCCAAACGATTACATGTCAAATTTTTAGTTCTGAAACCGCGCGGTTGTCATCACGTCTAAATTGTGACCTAAACGACAGTGACCTAAAGAAACTAAACATTTACAAAAAAAAAAAAACACCAAGTCTGACGATCTCATTCTCTTTATCTAAATGTAGACAGATTTTAAATAATATCTAATTTTTAGATATTTGTATTATCAAAAGGTTTTGATTTGAGGATAAAGTATCAACCCTTATATGTCCCACTGCTGGGCACGGGTCTCCTCCTCGAAATCTGGCGAGGAAGGTAATGGGCCAAAAGTTCACCGCGCTGGCCCAGTGCGGGTTGGTGAACTTCACATACCTCCAAAGACTTTCAATGTCATCAGGCATGCAGGTTTCCTCACGATGTTTTCCTTCACCGGTGAGCAAACGATGGTCTCGTGTGCACTTAGAAATTAAGAGAACCATTTTCAAGGCACACACGGACGGGTCAGGATCGAACCCGGAACCCCTCGCATAAGAGGCCGAGTCCGTCCACCACTGGACCATCGTCGCTCGATTTGAGGATATTATAAGAAAATGTTTTTAGAAAGACAATTTAAATCATTATCTAATTTTGCTTTTATAAGTTGGTTTGTATACGTAAAACTAAGGAAATTAAATTACTTCAAAACCCAATTCATATGTTGCTCAAATTGTAATATTCATCATTATCACTATCGGCCTTTATTAGTCCTCTGTTGAATATAGGACCATTAATAAAGGCTAAAACGACCAATCCTTTGTCATTCGCACCCAACATGTATTGTAATATTTTATCTTTTTGTAGTTTTATAAAAATTAGTTCTCTTGGTTTAAACGCGTGTATATTTAAAGTGCATCAATATGATACTTGATCCTTTTAGTGCTTCCACGTGTCACGCCAGTTGTCTTCCTAAGGATACCATATGACCGATATGGCCAGGGGATACCACTTTCCGGTGCCACCGTTATGAACATGACATACATATTAATCGGCCAATCGCTAGTAACGGGAAAGTAGACCTCAGTAAATTAGATAGTTAATATTTATCGCTGCTGGATGAGTGTTTTTGATGTTCGTGATACAGTTAGGGGTGAACTGAGATGTTTTTTCATGGTTAAATAAAATAGGTATTTTTAATTATATTACTCTTAAAATACTTGTTGCAAATACATTTTTTTTCGAAAGGTCTAGACTTTTAGGCCAGATGGCCTTTAAGATCAATCGGTAGGTAGGTGAGCAGATGGCTCACCTAGTAAAAGCAAATACAATTTCCGAATCAGCCAATGTATGAAATAAACAGATACAGATTATTGTTTTCTTACGCGAATTTCACTCATTATAATGAAACATTTTTTACGGATTTTATCGCGGTTTATATAGAGTCCTCCCGTGACCATGGTTGCTGTAAAGTATCGGAAACGTCGGGCTTAAAAAAATTAGATAGAGATTCATTTTAAATTTCGAATATAGCTTACATCACATTTGAAATAAGTTCTTAATATTTCTATGCTTACGATGATAAAATATATTTCTGTGCAAAATTTTATCATAATCAGTTTAGACACGAAAGGTATAGGTATATAGGTATAGGTATATAGGTAGGGTAATAAAGGTATATATAGGTGTCAATGAGACAGTCAAATTAGCATTTTTCTTATACATGTCTAGAACTAAAATCTCTCAAGTTGATAGATTCGTTGCCAAATAAACTGAAACTAACACTTAAGGTGTTTAAAACTTTGTTGAAGTCGGTTCAATAGTTTACTAGGCCATAGTGGAAAAACAAAACGAAACCAAGTAATAAGTATATTAGTAAGTATATTAGTATGGATTGAAATGTCTAATTTGATATTTAAAATAGTTTATTCCTTTGTTGAACGCGTTCTTTTTGGAACTACGGACGGTGTAGAAGGTCGGATGAGGATAAAAAAATAAAATTGGCTGATGAGTGCACATACTTGGTGAAACCACATTAAAACATAAGAACAAAAGCTTTAATAGAAAAACTGACATATTAAAACATCTGAGGAACAACTTTAAATAAGACTGGCATAATATAACATAGTATAATTTTGTGTATTGCGTCGCTTACAGACGGAAAAAAATCCATTTGCATTTTTTGGCCCAATTTTTAGAGCAAAGTTTTCGGAGTGAATCGGCGGAGAACAACATATACGTACGTTGTCGATTGCCGGTTGTCACTACGATATATCGTAGTGACAACCAGCATCACTCTCTATTTGTACATCTGTGGGTAACAGAGCGGTAACCGGGTGAGACAAGCAAACAACCCACCGATCCCTAAAGTTAAGTACTATTGACTTTGTTACATTGATATGGCTTACTATTCCGAAAACCAGTCAAGCGTGAGTCGGTCGTGTGTACTTAGTTACGCAAACTTGGGATCGTCTGATTTGAAGATCGATCCATGAAAATTAATAATATTATGAGATGTTCAAGGTTAAGGTTATTTCCTGGATTATAAGTATCGCTACTAATTGGGTGAATATGAAAGTGGATCCGTCATTTTTTTTCCCATTATGAATATTATCCCCCATTTGTGAAAATGGCTGCTCCATTTTCATATACCCAATTAATTATGGTTAAATATAATTAAATTAAAAACTTATTTTATATAAATTAACAGCGAGAACTCTCAGAACTGAGAATCTCTGTCATCAAAAGTTATGATACAAAATGGTGACATGATGATGAATTAAGTGATAAAATAGTTTTCACATTCGACACCGATGACTACGTTCACACTTCATGAATATGTAATAAGACTTCATTTCATCCTAGGTCATCTTCAAATTCAACCTAGATAGATCCAGTTCACCTTAAAAAAATTAGCATAAGTATTTTCGTATCAAAGTATAATGGTCACGAAAATGCCGTGAAAACTATTTTGCGAATCATAAATAATAATAATATCTATGAACGCTTTTACACCACGTCAATCCGGTGCCGTAATAAGTTCTCGAAGAGACTTGTGTTACGGATACCAGTCAACGGAAATACATAATATATTTCACATTTTTATTATATAATACACATATTTGTATTTAATAACATATCCATGACCCAGGAACACAGAAACTTTTTGTTCCCTGGCGAGATTCGAATCCGCTACCTCCGAGCTTGCACGTTATTGCGCTAACCACTGAGCTACAGAGATCGTCAAATGTTTGCTATATTTAGATTACTTCATATAAATCGTAATGAAGCACGATTTACCATATCGTGCTGCATTAAGATAGATAAGAACTATAAGATAGATAAGAACTAATTTTGTAACCACAAAAAAGCGTATATACAACAATGCAAGAATTTTACCTGTAAAATTTGAAAAATTAAAAGGTACGTTTACAATAAGGTTATCAGTGGATACAAATAGCCTCACCCCACTTTCTTGCCTTTGGAAGATTCAATATATTTGACATTTTATCCTCAAAATAGATGGAATGTTCTTGAACATTTCAAAGCAATATTCGGTGCGTTCCAGAACAAAACTTTAAACATCCTATTTCATACCTCTGTTCCATTGATTGGCGTCCGTATTAGAATTCCTACCGATTTACATTTCAATCGCTTTCATAAAAGGGTTTTACGTGAAATAATCGAAAACATCACGTTGATTAAAAATCGATTTCTTGTTTTATAGGAAATCCAATTATATCTCCTGGTATTACGTCTCAAAGTGTCTGAAAAAGTATGGGTTTTCCATCTCTTAAGTGGTCGATAATTTAATATGAATAACATCGTATGTAGTATTTTGATCGTCGTCATGAAATTATTTTCGGGATTTTCGACGCAACTAATAAAATACTATAATATAAGGGCATAGGGTATATATTGATGGCTGACTGGTCGACTGGTCAGGGTACTGACCACTGCGGTTTCGGGTTCGAATCCCGACAAGTGGAGATCCCTATCTAACTGAGCTCATACCACTGGGTTAGGTTAACGTGGTGTTCCCCACCATGGTTCGAGCCTTGTCGTGGCGGTGCGGCTCAGTAGCCCAGGGTGAACCCCGCACCTCTGGGTAAAGCGAATTGAGCCCAAGGGGCTCTTCTTATAAGAAGAGCCCCTTAAATAAAAAGCAAGCCCCGTAAAAGAGCAAGTGGCGAAGACGGGAACCTGGCCCCATTGTACTGTCCCGACGTTGGGAGGGGTTGTTCGGTGGTGCGGCGTAATCCCTTTGTGGAGGTGGCGTCAGTCCCCTGAGGGACTGACTAGCCGTTGATGTGCCCTGTTGCTTGTAGATCCGGGGCACCTTACCAAAGGCGGCATTGATGGCACTCGCCGGGTTTTAGTGCGTAGAGCTGCGGCCACTTACCATCTTTCGGGCGCAGCGAGTCCCACATACCCGCCTGGGGAGTCCCACTCCCCGCGGGATGGCTCAGCACATTTCCCGACGTAAGAAAAAAAAAAAGGATGGGCAACACACAAATGAGTTACCTGGGCTAGTCCCTGATAAGCTAGCTTATGTTCATGTCTGACATGAACTACCATCTACCGACCACTACCATCACCGGTCCGCCTGTCAGTTTGCTCATCCGACTAATATAAAAAAAATTCGGTAGCCGTCTTCACGTTCATTAAAATATCTGTTTTTTTTTTGGATGGAACTATGCTAATGGCCCTGATGCTTCGTCGGAAGTGGGGTGAGCCGGTTGGTATCACCCAGTGATATAGTAAGTGGAGGGTTGCCCCCGCCAGCCGTGGAGTGTGAGTTCCACGGCTTCATGGCGTCGGGTTTGTACCTGTGGCGGATCTCTGGCTCACCACCGTCGGATAAAAAAATATATCTGTATCTAGCAGAAGATGAACTAAGATTAATAATGATGAAACATAATATATAGATAATAATTATTATCAGATGTATAAAAATATGTGTTAGAAACATTTATGGAAAAAGCTTTGAAATTAGAATTTTTAAAATTAATATTGATAATTGATATTCATCCACATTTACTTTTAAATTGATATTTATTCGGGTCAGGTTCATATGAATATTTATTTAAAAATACTCGATTTTGGCATTTTGATTGGTATTTTGCTAATCCATATTTGGTTAGATTCTATTGAATTTTGTTTATATATTCAAAAACGTTTAAACTTTATTTGTATATTAAATGGAATTGGTATTTTATATTTTTTAACTTTAAGTTTAAATAATATTATTAGTTAGCAACTAAGTTTAGGAAACGTTGAGGCTCACATGTCTTATAAATAAATAAACAAATAACATTAAAAAAAAAAAAACTTTAAATAAAATAATACACCGAAAAAAAGACGAACCGAAGGAAGAAATATTACGTACAGACCGTAATATCTGAGTTATAAAGTACAAGTTGTTTCCTTATTAATAAAATATCCCAGCGGTATATAATCCGGACTCCCATAACTTAGTTCGACTCAATATCCGAGGGGATTTCGTCCATAGTCATTACCGAAGGTATAATCTTTGGATATTTAAAAATGGAATAACAGAAGAACAGAATCAACTTTCAAATAAAATCATCTTTATTTCGTAGTTAGTATGATCTGCAGATAAAAGTGAAAACTTATATTTAGAACTATGCCAAAAATTTGGAATTTTTTAATGATAACGTCATATTAAGTGAAAACTTGTGAATGGTTTTTTTTTAATTTAAATTGATTTACTATAAGTTTTATAAAGTATCAGTTTGGTTTCCAAATATTGTAAAAATAAAAAATATAAAAATGTCACTTTAGCATGTCGGTGATGTGAGCCTTTTAAATTTTCCTCGACCAAATAGTGATTTACAAGGTTAAAGACTTTTCCTATTCAAAAAATTTTTATTCAGGATAATCGCTCCTCCGACTAAGAGTTTTACTTCATCCGCTAATGACTCGTCGACCGTATTGGATTTGACTAGCCAAACACCTACTCTCCAGAGTAGCGCGCGCGATATACCGCGCCCCCTGCGGGGCGGAGGCGGGCGCCCCACTTTTGAATTTTACTAGATGAGCCATCTACTCACCTACCTACCAATTGAGCTTAAAGGCCATCAGGCCTAAAAGACCTTTCGAAAAAAAAACAGGGTAATTGAAATAATATATTAAATTATTTCGGTCGGAGATCGGTCGTGGTGCAATTCTATTAGTCACTAATTTTAAACTGTTCTTTTATAAACTAGTTTAAATAATTTTATAAGAATGATGGTGGTACTAAAATACCCTCCTACTGGTTATCCGCATAATTATACATCATATCCGCGTTATTCTCAACGTTTTTGCTCAGTTTCCATTCAGGGCGTAGTGCGGAACTGAATTTTTATGGTAAAAGTGAAAACGTCACCGCAAAGGTTGAATGACACCATGCTCGGGCCTTCCTCATAACTTCGATACAAATAGGAAATGTACCGTGAAATAGCGTTAAATCGGTAATGATATCATTCTCACGTTATTTTAATACGTAATGTTAAAACAATTGAGTTTTTATGAATAACAAACAACGATTGAATAATCGCGGGTAACATTTTTTGTGGATTTTATGGTTGTTTATTGAGATTTATACATTCATTGCATAACTTCTTTATAATTAGATTAATCTCACAACAAATCCTAGACATACCATAAAGTTATAGAAATACGATTGCCAAAAAAAAAAACTTTGTAATATTGGCACATTAAAAAAAGTAGTTTTCCAAAATTTAAATCTTTTGGCCAATAAAATGTGGCAGTAAAAAATGATTTATGCAATATTGGCACCTGGTAACCAGGTTTTACGGCGACACAGATTGATGTACCAACTTGTAATATGCCCGCGAAAATTCGCCGACAAACTTTAAATTGAAAATATACAAGTAACACCAGCGAGAATTGATGATTGTATAAGATATATCAGATGAAAATATACTACATAACTTTAATATAATATAATTCTTATCATGCTATACAAAAGAATGTATTTTTTTAAATACTTTGTTACCCAACATAAAAAGATATAAGTATAATTCAAGCCGTAAGTATTTATGTACGGCGATGAGCAAAAGACCTTGGTTTTAAAGAAAATCGTGACCATTCTAGAGCTTATGATATCAAAGTATACCATTACAAATCTTTAGTCTCAAAATATTTAATGCAATCATAAAAATAATAAACAATCGAATTGTGAAAAGAGAAACTGATATTAATAGTCTACAAACTCTACATATAACATTAATTACCAGCATGTATCCATTTACAGATGAGCATAGGTCTCCTTCAATGAACCCCAAGACGATCGCTCCATTACCACTCGCATCCAATATGGAACGGCTACAGCACGTCGGCTACTGCCCACCGCGTTAATGGCCGACTTTTAAACCAAATAAGCCCATCCCGTTCTCCTAAGTATGTGACCAGCCCGTTGCAACTTCAACAAGCTACATAAAATATTAGTGTAAAAAAAAAAACAGATTTTAGAGGCCGCACAAAACCGCCTGCATTTGTCTTATATTTGTTAAATATATTCAAAAGATCAAACATGAGTCATCCGCTTATTCATGATATTGGAATTTCACGACTACGTTAGGCGTCTAATGAAACGAGTTATATATTATAATATCCTTAAAGTAAGCTCAACGTAGCTTAAAAACCGGCTAACCTCTATCCTTATTCACTTATGTGTTGCCTGTACTAAAACATATCTTACGTCTCGATGCTAGTAGTTACACTACAGGTACCCACTACTACATACAGCAAAGCTGTTTCACGGTCGAAAGCTTGATGATAATACCCACACCCATAAGGAAGCGTGGCGTAGAGCATTCCTCCCATCGGTAAAATGTGGGAAAGAGAAAGAGCTGTGATTCAAAACGACTTGGTATAGGCAACATTTCAATTACTTATATTGTTAAACACTTCATGTTACATACTAAATTAAACCTTAAAAATACCGTCCTGAATCTTCTAAAAAGACGAAAGGTATATTCAAATTTTTCTAAGAATTGGTCTCATTACAAAAGTGAAGTTGGTATATAAATATAATAATACTTATCTCCTTGCAAAGCCGATCTAAGTCTGAATTGACGTTTAGAGTAAGCAGCTGAAAAGGCCGATGATAATGGTTTCATAAAAACTAAATTACTTTTATATTCACTCTCAATATTATAAAAATACATTTTCTGCATGAATTTCATCTAAATGATCTTAAAAGTGTTTAGATGTAAGCTTCTAAGAGTATTGAATTGGGATAAATGGACTTTTGAATAACTTGCATCTCTACTTAGCTCCAAAAAATCATAAAAACAAAATATAAGCTTTACCAATAAAATATTTTTTGGGAGTTTTTATCAGTTTTATAAACAAAACACTCATAGGTTTTATTCAGAATTTGGGTATGGAAATATATTTTAGTTCTTAAGACATGTATATAAGAAGATGAAATTTTCAATTTTATCTTCTTTATTAAAAAAAAGAATCACCAAAATAGCTAGTCAAATCAAATTGGATAATTCCTTTTTTGTTGTGTTGTTTGGACAAGGTTTGTATAAAATAATTAGGATGACCAGGTGCGATAATAGATTATATACATATTTGAAGTCTCATCCTCAAAAGAAATAAACGAAGATATATTATGACGTACAGGAATAATGTAATTTATAGATTCTAAAACAAAACTAAAATAAATCATATAGATTATTGTTTTAAGATTTCTGTGAAAACATTTTTGTGACGTAGCAAAAACGATTTAAAATTAAGTCTACTGGAGAATTTTCTTATACTATTTTTATCGAAAGATAATCATTAAACTGCAATATGAAGATAATATAAAATATTTCAACTAACATGAAAATGTAAAATATATTGCACGTAATCGTTTGAAGCTGAAAGTTATTTTAATTTAAACGCTAACTGTAATGTTTAAATTGTAGATTTTTATCAATAACCTAGATATATAAAATTTAATTTCAGTAATTTTTTTAAATTCAAATTTTAGGTATTTTTCGTGAATGGTATAAATTTTAATTCGTATCATTGATGTAAATATATTTGTGAACGTAAGATAGCGGTACATATGTTATACGGTAAATTATAATTATTTTTTGTGTGTCGTAGAAAGTGACTTGAATAGCTCGTCGAGCCTTGTAAAATATAATTAGACAATACAATTGTAATATGTACGTGTACTTTTTATATTTCCATACAATAACTAGAAATGTGAACACTATAAATCGCTGGAAATGTTTTGGTTTACATTCTTTGCAATATCTAAAGCACTATCGCTATCTTGTATATTTCTTCCGCGGGGCGACGCTAGAAACTTAATAGATTACCTAAATTAAATCATTAGTAAATGATGTAATATAATAAAAACACAGCCATATACAAGGAATAAAATTTGGAAACAAATGTTAAGGCTTATTTGTCAATAGTAATTAAAAAAATAAGGAAGTACGTAAAGTAAAGATTAGTATATTAGATTTGTGTAATTAATTTATTTTATAATAAATTGGTTTAATTGCACAGTTTAATTTTATTGCTTTCATTGATTGTGCTTGTTAAATATTTTTTGTTTAGTCAAAAGTAAATAAAACTTATAATGTTATTTCAACGAATTGTTATTGTTTAACAAGATAAAATCATTTTCTTAGCAATCTATTTTTTACTACTCACTTATTGAATCATCATCATCATCAGTGCTTTATAGTTTTGTTTTCTGGCAGCTTACTACATGAAATTTCGATTCGAAGACAATAAGGACTAGACTACAATGTAAATCAGTTAAATAGTTTTCATCATAGTCATTTTTAAGCTCTAGAACTTTCCTTTTTTTTGTTATATAAATCTTAGTAGAGGTCCGCATGTCTAAAGTTAATAAGCAGTTGCTGATGATGAAACACCAGAACTTAAAAACACAGAAAACAATAGCGTACATCCAATAGAAAAGGAAAAAGCATTCATTAGTATATGTACTGAAAATAGTGTATTTAAAGTAGTTGCTGGTAAAAGAACAACAAAAAGGTCTTTAGTCTGAATGGAACTAACGAGACCAAACGGCTGTGAGAGATCTTTTCGTTTAGGCTTTTCTGCTTAATTTCGGACGTCCACTGCTTTTAGACATTCCTTTTGTGAATTTGGCTTTGTCGGAGCTCTGATTGGTTTTGTGATTGTAATGGAAAAAGATAAATAAAGAGCCGGGCCGTAAAACAGATAGTGTATCTTTTATTATGTATGAAGATGAACTCTTTTTGATTGGCAACGTCGCACTTTGAACTGAAGTGCTTCATGTAGTAAATAACTAAGACGGTACTTATTTAAAGCACGCGGATCTGTTGCGTGAATTATTATACATAGATTCAAACATTTTGTTTTTAGATGTGATACATCTGTGGACAAACTTTGACAGCAAAATTGTCTTGGATGGATCAGCAAACGGTTGCAGGCTGCCTAGGCTTTGTTGTAGTCAAAATTGTCTTATTAATCCATTTTTCGTTATCGATTTTTACTAATAAATTTGAATTTTCATTGATGTCTGCGGGACGTTTCAATAGAGTAACCTTTTTTATGTTAGTTGACCATGGAAACTGGCAGAAACTTTGTAAGGTTCTAAGTAAAGGAGTGACCTTGAACTAGTCCTGGCAAATCATTTGTGTTAGCCTGAGACAAGATAGTCTCTTTGCCAGTAATTACACTATCTGTCTTGCCTTACTCTACAAAACACAGCAAAGCTATTTCTCAAGAGAAATAAGCAAGATGCATTTTTGCACCAGTTGGGACCGCAGCACGGCTCATCCCTTCCACAAAAAAAATCCTTCCTAAGAACGAAACCTCTAGATAAACAAAAATATTCAATAACCACGTAAGTTATGAAATCTTATCGGAGTTTATTATTATTAAATTATGATAAAGGGTTGTTCAATTTGTAAGCAATTGACTTTTACTTGGGAACAAAACGTCTGCTTCATTAAACTTTATCTGGTATTAAAATCATAAATTAATTTATACAAGATATTACCCGTTGTTTTGCTCGCTCATTGAATTATATTTTGGATGATAGAAATTAGAAATAGCGCTGAAATATTAGGTTATTAAAAGAATTAAAAATAATGTTCGGTAAATGGAATTCCAAATTCCGTTTAGGCAGACAATTTTTTATAATAATCTGTACCGAAGTTATAATACTGTATTGTGACTGGGACCGGGGTTAACGTGGTATGATTTATATTTATTATTTCTTACTACATCTAGAGCCCAATAAAAACGTCTTCAAGATTGGTCCCTCCTGTATATTGTCGTGATAAAGCCTATATAATATGTATTTTGTGATTGACGAAGTTGTGCTTCGAAAACCAGATCTGGTACCCAAAGCCGTCTAACAGGTATTAATTTCGTACAAAACCCAGTCTAAGGTCCGAATTTGCTTTGTAATGTATCTGTCATGTGTCAGATGTGTGCTTTCATATCGATTTTAAAAACATCCAATATGTTTTATCGATATTATATAGATATTAGATGCATTATTTTAGCACGAGACTAAAGTTAATATAAGTTATTACAACTAAGCTATCTTCTTTTTGTAATCAATTTTACGACAAAACTTTCTGTTGAGAAAACGAAACTTACCAGGGAGTGGAATAATCCGATGTTTTGACCTTGACACTTGGTTCTTATTTGGTTATGATCAGAACATAATTTTAAAATTCGAATTATCTAACCACTGTTTTCGACTCCTGTATTGTATGCAGTTTTTTAAAGTATATGTATAAATCGACTGTCTGTCCGTTTGTTAAAGACATGGTATTGACGAAATTTCCGCAGTGGATACCGCTGTACCTTCCTCGTCACAATCATAAATAACACCTTGATAATGATTGATAATCACTTTGAAAGTACTGTGATGATAAAGACGACGATACATCATCATCATCAGCCTTTATCCATCCACTAATGAACAAAGGCCTCCTTCAAGTAACCGGGTCCGTTTTGGATGCGAGTGGCAAGAGCTCGGCTATCATTGGGGTCATAATTGACGGAGGCGAAGGATGACAACAATTTCTTGACGTTTTGTCTTTTTCGGCGTAAATCATATAATTTTCGATTCTATTTTCAAGCATATTACGAGTATACTTTGAGGTGAGCTATAGTGAGCGACTGGTATCATGCGGGTGGAAGCGAAAAGTTCAAGGATAACAAACCGGCTTTGTGACGTCTTTTGCTTAAAATTTTAAATAACCGTCTAGAATAAAGGTTGATATCGATTATTGGACACGAGTCTTAACTCTTAACTATAATTTTACAGTTACTATGAAGCTTATAATAATAATGTACTACTTTAAATTGAATAGAACGTTTTAATTATTGTTTTTTTTTTACTATTACAATACATTATTTATTACCTTAATTATTATTGTCGTGGTTATTGTAAGAAAATTGACAATATTGTTATGTAATGTGTATGTACTATGTAATAGCCTATGTGTTATTCTGATGTATAAGCTATATTATTGTAAAGTTTCATAAAAATCCATTCAGTATTTTTTTACGTGAAAGAGTAACAAACATGCATTCCATAACTTTCGCCTTTATAATATTAGTAGGATAGTTGGAACTGGCATGACATGCAGATCCTCAAGCTCAGTATAGAAAGTATATCATGCGTGATTTGAATCTGTGACCACTTTGATTCACTTGACTAAATCCGTCATTCTATAAAAGCATTTGCGATTTGAACATTCATCATCATCATTTCACAAAATAGTTTTTGTATAGAAACGAGACGAGCTTATTTTTCTACATATTTCAAATGTCATGGCACATCTAATGCCAAAGGTTGGATGGATTTAACGGAATCTGATTCTTATTTCACAGTGATACAGTAAAGAATCACATGGACGAGAACTGACCTCCCACTTGTGTAGCGTGGTGTATTCATACGGATGTCTTTACATTAACGTATCTTTTGTTCAAAGTTATGCATAAATTTGTTTACTTTGTTTTAAAAAAATGTAGGGCATAATTCTATATTAGGAGTGTATTTTAAATAGTTTTTATGTTAAAAAGGTAGACATATATGAATAAATTATTTTACATACAATTTATCTAATGTTATGTAGTCAACGACACCCAAAAAGATTGTTAACAAGGTAAAGGTGCGTATGTGTATTATGAGAGGTCTCAATAACGATAGCTTTTCTGTAACACAAAAGCTTGGCAGCTAAGCTTAGTGGATGCAGATGTTCTGAAAAAGATAAACTATGTCCGAATACTCAAACGGAACTCAGGGGCTGGCTACAGGATTTAAGGCGAGCTTAGTAGTTTGAGGAGTCCCTAAATATTTAAGTGGCGTTTGAGCGTTCAGTGTTAATTTTTATTTGCCGGATAAGGATAAAAAAGTTAAGTATCAAACCAATGTGTCCCACTACAGGGAAAAGGTCTCCTCTCCTCGAAATCAGGCGAGGAGGGGTATTGGGCCATAGTTCACCGATGCGCTGGCCCAATGTTTGTTGGTGAACTTCTCACACCTCCAAAGACTTTAATCTAATCAGGCATGCAGGTTTCCTTAAGATGTTTTCCTTCACCGGTAAGCGAGCGATGGTCTCGTGTTCTTAGGAATTCAGAAAACTCATCTCAAGGCACCACAGAGGAGTCAGGATCGAACCCGGATCCTCTTGGTTGAAAAGCCGAGCCCATTACCCACTGGACCACCGTCGCTTTAAAGGATATTATATGCAAATTACATAATGATATAAATATTTATAAATGCGATATAATATTTAATAATACAAGAACATCCTTATTTCCTTTAGAATCCTGATGTACATATCACAAATGGAATCCCATTGAACCTTCTAGAAGGGATCAAAGTTAGTTATGAATGATGTATTAAGTATTATAAGTATAAAATTCAAAATGGCCGGCACAAGGAATATGTCCTTGTGAATAGTTGAATTTTAATTTTTGATTTTCATTTCCATATTTTGTTTTTAAGATGATAAATGTAACTATGTATCTTACAAACCAAAATAATCAAAGCAACATAATATTATTATGTACTTTGATGATTTTTGTGAGTTTGTAAATTTGGATGTGAGGTAATTTTCTTAACTAATTTTCTGATTTAAATTTCTTTTGACCATGATCTATGTTATCGGTAACAGGCTACTTTAAACAAAGAGCATATTAATTCTAATGTGTAGCTAAAATCTAAGTGAAAAGAGGAAGCCTTTTTTAAACTATAATAGATAATATTATTAATATGTTATTAAAACATCACGCAGCTAAATTATTAATAATATATCGAATAAAATGAGTTTTTATTATATATTAATGATAGTTAATAGGTGCTAAGTTAAAATGAACAATAATATTATAATAAGTGGGGACAAAATTAATGTGTAATTTCCACATATTTAACTCAAAACACAATGAACTATGAAGGGTTTCAAGACATTCTTAGTTTACATAAAAACGTGTATATCTTTTAAATATCATAATAATATATCGTTAATTATCAATAATAATATATCTTTTAAACAATTGCGCATATGTATTGTAAATTGAGTCACCTCTACCTATTCTTAATTATAGTTTAATCGTTAGTAAGATTTTTGCATTCCCATCTCCAATTTCACGGTATGTAAGCACTTTCTGCGTAAATCGAATTAATTATATCGAATAATCTACGGGTACTTGGAAAAATGGATAATTAAGAGATATACTTTGATTCTATTAACAGTTTCTGCGAATAACTTATATGAGTATGTGTGCAGTTGTTTTATTATAGTACCTTAAATTCACGTTAACAGTAAAAAAACAATAAGCTCACGAAATTTTGTAAATAAGCATACGGAATAAATAGTGAATTTAATCAACAAAATTGGTTTTTATTACTCAAATAATACTCATTAAATTATTAGCCAACTTTTATAAAGAAAGTAGGTGTTGCTGCATTTGCTTAGTTGTTGTTGTTGTTGCTGCATTTACTTAGATTTACAGATTTATTTTGATTTATGATCTTTTTTTACAGTAATATAAGATATTTTATTAAATTGAATGAGAGGTTACGACGATTCTAGGACCATAATAATATTATTATAGAATCGAAATATTATATAAATAAAAAATAAAAATAAAATCTCAAAGAACAAGTATTTTTTGCAGTATTACATACACATAATTATAAGATTATAGTATTTATACAAATATTATAATTCCTTGTTCTTTTATTTGAGAGATATTGAACACATCAAATCTTTTTTTTAATCTAACTTCTTTTCGATTCTTTTTTGTCCGACTTCTTATTTTGTACATTATTCAAATGCTTAGAGCGTAATATAACTAAAGTTATTTTTGCTTATTCATTACCTCACCTCGGTCACTGTCTCTAGGTCATGTATGACCTAACCCTCGTAATATGCTAAATTAAAAATAACTGACAGTGTTTTTGTTAATCCAAGCGACTCTTTGACCTTCGTCGTTGCTGAGGCATCATTTTCCGGTATTGTGTTGAGTTCTCACATATTGTTACGATACAATATGGTTGTGAAATCGTCATCAATAAGAACCTGAATCATTTTGACATCATCGATTGAGAATATTGTACAGAAAAGGATGTCTCATTATCAGATAATTTTTTGCCTACTTCGACATCATCCTGTGTATGAAGTTAAATATAGAACAATAAAAGAAGTAGAAACCTATTATTCTTATAGTATGTACAATATATACTATATAGCTTTTTTAAAGTGGCATCGTGTAAGGATTTATTATTTTCTTTTTAGGAGAGAGAAAAAGTTAAATATAAAATGACGAGTTATAAATAATACATTCCGTAGTATAAAGTGTCCATAAAAACTATACATTTCCTCTTTGTCTAGAAAATATTGCTTTCTTAGCATTAATGGACTCGCAGTAATTACAAGAGAATGTTGTACCAGCGGAATAACTACTTTATAATAATTTTATTACGCAACTAGAAATGAGGACTTAATTGAAATAGTTTTTTTACATTATTTACATTGTAAGGATGTTCTGTTTGATGATGATCATAAATATGGTTATCAGGTGTGTGAGCCGTCATTTGGTGGTGCCTGTGACATCACCCTTCTCAGGTTTCACCTTTTGACAGCTGGGGGCACGGGAGGGTTCCGAAACCGCAAAGGACATGAATATCGGGTTTTGAAATTCATGTATAGAACTCGTAAAGCTTGCCGTATGGTTGGTTAGATACACTCCTTTATTTTCTTTCTTTTGGTTTCTTTCAATCAACGCTAATATGGTCGATCTTCCGCCACCCGCAACCAAAGAGGACCATATACTTTTTTAAAGGGGCAAACGGTGAATTAGTATACCCAATGGTACGTGATGAATACATACATATATATATACACCCGCTACACCAGAGGATTAGCTGATACGTTACGCGCCTTTTATAAATGAGCTTATTCTTTTCTGGTTCCTTAGTCCTCGATTCGGAAATACCGTAGGAATCGAATGTAGTAAAAAAATAAAATAGAGTAAATGTAAGCGATAAGAATATTGAATGCTGAACGGAGATCGCAGTCTATATGGAAGTCGACCTACTCTCTTTATTTCATATATAAGAATTTGTATTTGTTTACGAATAATCTAGAAACCTAACAAATATATTAATACACATAACCGAAAATGTCCTTCATTTTTTGAAGAACTGGTTACTTTGATCCCCGTGAAATGATACGGAAACCAAAAAGTTAATAAGTTGTAGAAAAACAGCGGAAAATTGATAAAATTCCTGGAATAGAATCGTCATATTTCACAAAACTTTCCAAGTGCACCTCAACTATGAAAATTGTGCGAGGACTTCAAATAATTTAAGTTTTAACAGCGAAGCGCTCTCAAGAATTTCGAGATGTGAGAAAAGTCTGTCTTGTAAGACATGGATATAGCTTTGTGATTCCAAAAAAGTTGTAATGTGCGGATTCCGTATTCCGTACAGCTGTTAAGTAGTCCTTTAGTAATAAAAGTTAATATAAGAATAAAATCCACGAAAGACTTTTTATGTTTCTGGATTGAAAACTTTGGAACATTGAGGATGCAGATTCGAATACTACTAAAGATACATTTGCAATTTGATCCCTAGGTAATATGTTCATAAGATCAAAAGTAAGAAAATAAAGTAACTTCGGATATTACTGTTTCGTTAATTGGTTGAATTGATTGTTGATGCATTAGAATTTGAATTCACTTTGAGTTGAGGGAGAAAGGTTTTTAAATGAACGCCAAGACATACTGTATTTAAAAGATCCGGCCACTGCACGAATATCGTCCATAGGTATTAATTAAAAAATACCGGGAATGAAAAGACTTACAAGAATTTCCAAAATAAAACATTAAAGTAAAACCACGATCGCGCTAAAACTGTTTTAAAAGAATTCTTTGAAAGAATCCTTTAAGAGAATATAATTAAAATATTTGATTAATAAATTGTTTCACTCTAAAGAATAGAATAAGAAGTTGCGATATTTTTAACGCTCTCAAAAGATATTCTTTGATAAATATGTATTAACAGTTTTTATATCATACGTATACCTACATAAGCATATAATCTATAATGTAAAATATCATAGTCGTCTAGAAACATTTAAACCCAATACTAATTTTCATTGAAAAATAAAAGACTTTTCTCTTCTTGAGAAGGGAGATGAAGGGATTATTCTCTTCTAAATCAGGGAGACTGAATCCTCGTTTATTGGTATAAATATATTAAATTCCTCATGAAGATGTTTCTCTAGTGGTCAATTTACCTTTACAAACATCTATTTCCCTTGTCTAAGCTATACAAAACGAACTATTTCTAAATAACTATTCAAAAATGTCTAAGCTTGTCTAAACTATTCAAAACATTGTCTACAAATGTCTTGTTAAGACTCGTGAACATGAAATTAGTAGACATTGTCGAAATATCGAGCTATGCGAAACAACCTAAAAAAACATAGTAAATATCCCGTTTTATATAGTTTAAATAATGAAAATAAACATGTTAATTTAAAATCCTATATGTTCCTTGTTCTTTCACCGCTGGGTACAGGTCTCTATTAATAAACGCCAATACTGAGATTCTCCATGTACTTTCACGTAAAGTAACTTCTTTCCCGTGTTTATTTCATACGATCCTATTACCATTTTAATTTGCTAATCCTACACAAGTCTCTCGTTCTCTGACGGATGACCTCGTTCCGAATCCGTCGAAGAAATAATTCCATAGTGGATTTAATACAATGCTGGAGAAATGACATAATCAATTATAGAAGAGACGTAACGCCGCACGCAATCCGAGGCTTCCTTTATATCCCCTATTCCCTTCGGTACCGAATAAATAGGTTTCTCGTGTTATATAAGTTCCCGATTTTTCCAAAAGCAGAAACAATAAGTTACGTGGTTATAGTTCTTATTAGGTTATGTTATATATTAATGTTACGTTTCGCAATATCTTATAACAAGGTTTCGTCATTATCAGCCTTCTCTCTTTTACTGTTGATCAGGCATTTCAATGAACGTACTGGTGTCCAAAGAGGACCACTGCATCGAGATCGTCGTCATGTAGTTGGGGGTCGATCCCCTGTCTTCTTGAGGCCTTCACTCAGGGATAAGGTTTACTAGTTTAAAACGTTGGACCTCAATTTAATTTATACTTTTTTCTTTTCCCAATTCTGTTTTGGAATCTTATCGAGTGTATAGAAAAAGAGGCCGCCATTGGAAGCCGCTATTGGACAGACGAAGTATTGATCAGCCACTGACCAGGTGGGAAAAAGATCGCCGTCTGTGTTGGATGCGAGTGGCAAAGGATCGGTTGTTTTGGCGTTCATTTATCGAGGCCTATCTTCAGCAGGTGATAAATAAAAGATGGATGCATAAATTGGATGATGATATACTCAATAAAATGTACAGTAAAAACAGTCCAAATATGATCTACCGAAAAATATAGATTTTGTAGGAACTAATTATTGTAAAATGAGTCTTATTGCATTAGAACTAAGTATACTTATTCCCCGTGTAAAAACGTTTGCTTTGGTTCCAGGAACCAGGACAGAGAAAGTTGAGTAACTATTGGCGTCTCTTGCATCTCATTGTTCTGGAATATTCACAGAAGAACGTGTATATATTTAATAACAACGTTGACTACAATCTGCTTTTGCCAACATTAAAATCTACAAAATTACGCAACCAAAAACATATTTTTTTTTAAATAAACACTTGTGTCCAAGAAATACCTGGCCTATATACCAGGAAAGGAATTTAATCAAGAGCGGCGGTCACAATAATAGAAAGACATTTCTAATAGAATACAGATAAAAGAAAAATGCGGTTCCATTAATCTTAGTCGTTGCACTTTTATAAACGATCAATAATAATTTGAACTCATATATCATTGTTTTCTAATGCTTACATGTGTTCACTCATAATGAAATAACTTTTATGTACTGACACAAATCGTAGTATGTTTTTATATGCCCAAGTTGTGAGACATCCTAACTTTACAAACAAATTTGAAACTACCTTAAAATACCTTTTACGTTACGCTATTATGGGAGCTCGAAAGCAGACGATAAGATATAGGTAGGCTCTTCGACGGATTCGTAAACTTAATACCTTACGATGTTTTCCTTCACGACAAGCATGCCTCATAATTGAAGTAGCACGTGAAATTTCAAAATTTAACGGACCGATTTGAACTCGGTCATTCTGTCCGCGACTCAAAACCGTAACAAGTGTGCTTTTTTAATGACCAGGTTCACCGCGGTTTGATCGGGAAGGTCAATCCAAATTTGAGATAGCCCCAATAATTAGACTGTCAAATGTAAAAACTATGTTTGATTTCCGTTTAGAGTTCTTGATATCAGTGCTTATAAACATACAAACTATCCAGATTTCTTAGATTACCAGCTTAACCTACTAGCTAAAAAAGACTTCATAACAAAAATAAATTACTTCTATATACGTCCGCAACTGAATCATTAATTATGCAAAAGATTGTCACATTCGATCTGTAGTAACAGCAATTAGTTCGTTTGCGTAAGCATTATTATATTATTAGGATATATACTATAGATTATGTCATTGTAAACGTGAAAAAGATTGGATATTCTCCCCGGAAGAATATATTTCATATAAAACCTCAAGTATTTTATTTATATTATCGTCTCATAGAACGTTTTATTCTCAATTTATTCATTCGATTTGGTGTTAGGAAATGCAGTTATTTATTCGACCAAAGGTGGAGAAGCTTTTATATTGTCAGTTTCTTTTATAAATTACAATACTGTTTATTATTCCTGCGATGGCCACACTGCCGCAGTGGAATATAAAGTGTTTCACTCCAGATTTGAATAGGCTTAGCGGAGACCTGGTATATACTTACATATTTTTCAACACATCATTTAAAAAAAAATGATTGAAGGAGTTACCAGAATTAATTTAAAAATTATTCAATTTCATATATTATTATAGTGTAGTATGGGTTTTTTTTATTTTTATTAGAAGTGGCAGTCGGCTGGTTACACGCTAAGGAGAACGGATAGCCGTCGATGGGCCATTAAGTTATTAAGTTTTGAGAGTGAAGGCCGCGTTTAAATAGACGAAGTGTTGGTGGCCGGTCCATTTAGATGCGAGTAGTAAGAGAAGTGGTAGTGGCAAGTGATGGATAAAGGCTGATGATGATAATGATGACGGGATTTGAGACATACAGCATGCATTATACATTAATATTTCATCTGATTTTGAGGTATTTCTTTTCCTATATGTAGGCAAATGCGAGCGAGCGACGGTGGTCCAGTGGTGGACGGACTCGGCCTCTTACGCGAGGGGTACTGGGTTCGATCCTGACCCGTCCGTGTGTGCCTTGAAATGGGTTTTTCTAAAGTTCTAAGTGCACACGAGACCATCGTTCGCTCACCGGTGAAGGAAAACATCGTGAGGAAACCTGCATGCCTGATGAGATTGAAAGTCTTGGAAGGTATGTGAAGTTCACCAATCCGCACTGGGCCAGCGCGGTGGACTATTGGCCCATTACCCTCCTCGCCTAATTTCGAGGAAGGAGACCCGTGCCCAGCAGTGGGACATATAAGGGTTGATACTTTTTTTTATGTAGGCAAATGAGCAACCAGATGAGTGGTAAATGAACATGAACTATTGTCCCCTATTTGCTGGTACACAGCATGCTGATTCTGTATACAAGTGCGTTATCTGTGCAGTTCCCTACTGTAGGTTATATTTTATCAAGTGTTTGTTAGGGATGTCGCATATTACCATTGCCCCCGTTATATTGTCACGCGAGTCGTTCCGCTCGTCGTGTGCTAAACTAATGCTTATTGGGACACGCTTGAGAATGTCATACCGTTAGCTCTTTTACAAACATAAAACTTTACATCGTACATAAATATTTTAGCAAACATTCGGACGACAAATTCTTGCGATGTATTTCTTTTTGCCAACTAGCTTTTACTATCGTACTTTATTCGTACGTTAATGAATAAAGGCCTCTCTCAAATGCCAAGAATTCGTTTTATGATTGTTATGTTATGATTATTATAAAAACTAGGTCCTCGAAATTTAAATTTTATTTTTCTTAATTTTCATTTAAAAAAAAAACAAAAAAAATTAATCTTAATACAACCATTTTGTGTAAAATTTAGGGGCTTGGTAATTTATATCCTTGTTAACTCCAGCATAATTGCATGGACTAAGTGGGAAACGTGAAAACATTTTGTTTAAATGTATGTTACATATTGATTTTTATGGAAAACTTTTGTACAGTATAGAAATTACCATTTAATGAGGGTCATAAAATAAACCTAACAAACATATTCGCTCTTGTTTATGTAAATCTTATTTAAACCAACATTTAAACATTTTATAAACAGCACAGGTTTATAGAGAAATGAATAAAAGAACAGGTAAGGAACAATCTTCTAAAACCCATTCAGCTGAATTGAAAGTAAACTCTATTTTCTTTCGATTTTATTAGTTTACTCTCCTCGCAATCCAAGATTGGATGCAGAATAATGAAAATCAAATGATAATATTTAGAGAAAATAAAAATTTAAACACGTACAAGCAACGAGGAGCACGTATTCTTATGATGCGTCTACAGACGGGTACTACGTGAGAATATTTGTTTAAACACCTTCTACTTTGACTAATACTTAAAACATTGTTAAATATTTGCAGGGTTATACTACAAACAATCATTATCTGTGAAATCTAGCTACCGTCAAAGGTAACAAAACTGAGTCTATTTCTAAGGTTTTACAGACTTTCATCTTTAGCCCAATTAATACTATGGTCTCGTTTATATTTGGTTTGCGCTTACAGCTTACAATGATCACCCCCCCCCCCCCCCCTCCCCCCTTTACAAGTGGCACAAGCGCTAATCGAATAGAATAGAATGCTTTTGCATGGGAGTGGCATAGAGCATGTAATTTGACAGCTAGTGTCATTCCCATACAATACGTATTCTATTCTATTCGTTTAACGTTTGTACCACTTCTCTAGGGGGCGGGGGCAGATCTGACAATCGCAGATTTAGAATCTAAGGTAACATATTTAGTACCTTTTTTCAAATATGTATTCGAAAAAGATTACGTAAGTTGCTTGTTAAAAACGTTATTTCATTGCTCTTGCTAATATCTTATGTACTTGTGATTATATAATGTTAATATGAAGTAATTAAGGCTTGCGGTTAGATTAACGAACACTTTGAGTTTTAAGAATTTATGTAAGATATATGAATTATTCATATTCTCTTAGCAGGAAGTCCTATTTGTACAAAGTGTACAATACTTAAACTTGTGTGTGATTTTGGACTGTTATGTACTTATTGTGTAATTTTTTTGTGATTTGAATTTTATGTCCGTTAGTTTTTTTCTTAGAATTGTTTACACGTTATTTAACAATACAGCTGTGATAAGTTGTCGAGGTTTATTATAACATTAATATAACCTACTAAGTGATTTTTTCCTAAGGTTTAGGATAATGGTTGGTTATGACGAGTACAATTAAACTTAAGTCGTGGCTTGCTAACTACTCGTTACTATCTACTAACGGCGGTTTTCAATATCCTATCTATCTTAAAATTTTCTTATCCATCTTACAATTTTGACAGATTTTGTAAGAAAATGTGTCAAAATTTAACGATAGATAAGAACATTTTAAGATAGATAGGATATTGAAAACCGCCGTAAATATGACACTAGAAGTGCCCCTGGTTTCACCCGCGTACCTCCCATTCCCTTGGGAGTACGTCGGTAACTTATGTGTTATTCTGATGTATATAATTGTAACGTTTCATGATAATCCATTCACTTGTTTTTACGTTAGTGTAACAAACATCCATCCATACGTTTATAATATTAGTAGGATGAGTATTCTCGGTAAAATTTGAAGGAACTCTATACTTTTTTCAATTAACAAGTACAAACCAATGAACACACTTGCATAACTATATTTTTTTCAAATATGTTGAAGGATATTTGGGCGAGCAGACATTGTTAACATTGATCATGTTAACAATGTCTGGTGCAAGCAATATCATTAAGAAAATATCAAGTCAGGGACTCACGAAACATGGCATTCAGAACATTGTACAAAAAGTTAGAGGTCGATAAACGCAATTGTGATTTCAAAATATTAGAAAAAGTAACAGGTTGGTCTCAGTACGCAGGTTTTTACTTCCTACGTGAAATCGTCGACCGTTAAATATTACATTTATTCACGTAATAATATTTAAAAAATACCGCTAATTCGGCCCAAACAGCACTGGCACGTGTAATATTGTGTTATGTGTGTGTTTCTAAAATTTTTTTGTAAATAAACATAGAAGGCAAATGATAGAGTATGATAATTTTTGAAAATTATAATATATGTGTAAAATAAAAAAATATAGGATTAATGATACGTGTAATGGAATACAAATTTGCCATTGACTGTTTTTTATACGAAAGACCTGGATAGGGTGACAACCGGACAGGTAGGGGCAAGTGAGCCTAATTTTTTTTCAACAAACACACATTGGCCTTCGAAACGTTGCCACTACAAAAAAAGAGCAATCCTACTAATATTATAAAGACGAAATATTGTGAGTATATATGTTTGTTAGTCTTTAAAGTAAAAACTACTAAATGGATTATAATGAAACTTTACAGTAATATAGCTTATACATCAGAATAACACATAGGCTATGCCTATATAATCTATACCTATTGCTATATTTATGCTATTCGGTTGAAACTGCGGGGCGCTACTAGTAAGACATAAAAGTTTTAGCGATTTCCCATTCACCGATAGATGCATTTGAAATCCAATGACAATTATATGTAGAATGTAGATACCGCAAAATATAACGAGTTTTTAATAAGCAACGATCGTGGTGCAGTTAAACATTTACAACTATGCAGTGTAACGACTTGAGCAATAAGCCTTGAAGTAGGCGAATAAACTGTGTCACTTGTGTATTTGGATATGCCGTAGGTTGCTTTGTTAAGTTTCCATTGTGGTTCTTGTTTAATAGTTTATATTAAAAGTACACAAATACAAGACTATTGAAATTGGTTAAAATTAAATATAATCAAGACATTCGTACATAATGCGAAGATATCAAGTCGACAGAAACTAAAGTGAAAAAAATTGCTAAATATTCCGTTCCAATATTTATCACACAATTTACACCAACGAATTTATTATCCTGTGATAACTTGTATTATTGGTATATAAAAAAATCTAACATTAAGCCTATCCTTCTAGATCAAAATGTCGTTTTTCTTATTCACCTTTGACAGACTCCTAAGCACGAATCGTTATTAATAAATAAATTATGATATTTCCAAATAAATAAGGATACAAATCACACGTAAAAAATCATACAATTTTTTACAATTGATTTGTTATTATAATGAAACAACTTTTACGGATTTTATCGCGGTTTATTTAGTTTTTTATAATCCCGACGTTTCGGACACTTTACAGCGACCATGGTCACGGGAGGACTGAGGTGTCAGATGTCCTTCTGTTACAAAAGTTATTCGAAACTACCCTATGATACAACAATATTTTTATTTAGTCCTATCTATGCAAAAGGTGCTAACTGAGTCTTTAGTCTGTGACATATTATTATGCTTGGATTTAGATTTTATTATTTTTATTATGGGATCCCAAGCAGATGGTAGTGGCCAGCCCGTGACCATGGTCGCTGTAAAGTGTCCGAAACGTCGGGATTATAAAAAACTAAATAAACCGCGATAAAATCCGTAAAAGTTGTTTCATTATAATGAGTGAAATTCGCGTAAACATAAGAAAACAATATGATTTGTTATTGATAAAACTAAGTATTTTAAATGCGAATGTTATATTATCATATTAAAATACCATATGCTCGACGTCAATTCTAATTTAGCATTTGATTAGGGCGTAAGGTATAGCACATTCCTGAGGAAGGTCGACTTGATGATTATAATTTATATCAAACTTGCCAAGAATGTTGGACCGGTCGCAAATTATTTTAACTTTAACACGAGTTTGTACAAGCTTTGGTAATGTGGATAGTCTAAATAGATGTGGTGAGAACACAGTTTAAGAGCCCCTTCACCTTTTTAACTCATTTTGAACAATTTTGATTATCTTTTGTACGCAAGGTGAGAAAGATTTGAACATTATATTTCATTATTTTATGAGTAAAGTTCTTATTCTTGTGGACTAGATAATTTTTTAAAAGAAATAATGAATATATTAATGGCAATCACCCATATGCGAAACCCATTTTCCGCAAAAGTAAAGAGCGAGTGATGTTTGTGGTTCCTGAACAAAGAACTACGAAATATTCTGAAAATTAAAAAAATATATATAATATCATTATATAGTCTACTCGTAACTAAAATGAAAAAAATATTGATTTTGATATGAAATATAACATAAAAAAAAATGTTGAAATAACCTTATATGTGGAAAATGTCAGGACAAATAAGATTTTTTTGCGATACCTTAGAAACACTTTAAAATTAAAAAAAAAATACTCATTAATCTCTGGGTTACCCTTTAATATAATCTGAATTTTAATTTATAAAAAAACAATAACTTCATTTCGTAAATTAAAGGCAAAGTGACCTATATATTGCCTATTTTATTGAGCGCGCAAACACTATCCCAAAATGCAAATATAGGCAATATATAGTTCACTTTGCCTTTAATTTACAATATGAAGTTATTGTTTTTTTATAAATTAAAATTCAGATTATATTAAAGGGTAACCCAGAGATTAATGAGTATTTTTTATTTTATTTTAAAGTGTTTCTGAGGTATCGCAAAAAAATCTTATTTGTCCTGACATTTTCCACATATAAGGTTATTTCAACATTTTTTTTATGTTATATTTCATATCAAAATCAATATTTTTTTCATTTTAGTTACGAGTAGACTATATAATGATATTATATATATTTTTTTAATTTTCAGAATATTTCGTAGTTCTTTGTTCAGGAACCACAAACATCACTCGCTCGTTACTTGTGCGGAAAAGGGGTTTTGAATATGGGTGATTGCCATTAATATATACATTATTTCTTTTTAAAAATTATCTAGTCGACAAGAATAAGAACTCTACTCATAAAATAATGAAATATAATGTTCAAATCTTTCTCACCTTGCGTACAAAAGATAATCAAAATTGTTCAAAATGAGTTAAAAAGGTGAAGGGGCTCTTAAGGTATGCGAGAAATTAGGATCGTAGTAATTATAATATTAGGAAGAAAATATCTGATAAACGTTCGAAATTTTTGTTTGTTTTAGAGGTAGAAATGATCAGTGTTTGTCTTATCGAAATAGCAATAGAAGTGTCAATATTCCACAAATAGAGTTGGTCGACTTATTAACCAGATGAGAAGATGATCTCCGAGCAAAGGTCAGTCCGTGTTGGATGTGAGTGGCAATGGATTGAAGAGGCCTATATTCAGCAATGGACGGATAATGGCTGATGATAATGATGATGATGTTCCACAAATATTACACAATGTACCTGGTTAAAAGATCTAAGTTATTTAGGTCTTCTTCTTGTCGTGTTATTTAGGAATATGATACTTACAAATAAAGTATTGTAATTGCTACAAACGTTTATTTACAACAAATATTTTGTATGTAAAACCAAACGTTTTATTTGTAATGAGCTAAATTTAATTAAAAATAAATAAATTACCCTTTTGTATTGTATGTATTCCTAAGATCTTTGTATCCTTTGTTACAAATCTTTATTTTATACTAAACATTAATATTCTGCATAATGCATAAAAATACTTCATCTGATCGGGTGTCTGCTAGGAGTGAGGCCTAAGTTACAACCGTCAATAAAATGGTCACATTCCTTCGAGGTGAACGACAAGCCTTGGGTCGAAGCAAGGTCACTCGAGTGAAGGGAGAAACCGCCTGACAGTTCAGAATATATTCTTAGATCAATAAGTGATCTGGCAACTTCCTTATCTATCTTTGGTGTCAAGCTTAAACGGGTTTTGAAACTGCTGATTCTGCTACTTGCTTGGTGCAATTTCAGTAGGTTTAAAAATCTGTTTGCTTTAGTTTCATAGATTGTCACGTAATAAACGTATATAATTTGACCTAGATATTTTGTGAATTGTAAACGTGCTGTATAAAAGTGTTATTTAATGCATGTTGTTTAAATATTTTGATTTCTATGTACGTTTGTAAACGCTATTGATTTTTGATTCCGGTGTCTGTTGTTAAAATATATAAATGTCCACAATAATCATCTTATTTTTATTTAATTTGTTTAATTGCATTTTCACCTACTTCCTTAACTTATTATAGCTTAAGACCTTTAAATAAATACAATTCACGTTATTTGAATTACTATAGATTTTGGTATGTTTTTATTTTTTTGATTTTCAAATTGATAATAAAGTTTTTTCAACTAAAAGAAAATACAAAACTCGTATAAGAAATAAATTTGCAAATACTTAATTATGATTCAGAGAGCTAATAGAACTTTCTAACTCCTAATTGTAGAACAACTTATACACGACAGGTCTATCCAGTAGGTTCACCGTTAGAGATTCCACGGGCTGCCTAAATACGTATATTATAAGGCGGCCTGCATGCAAATTAGTTTGAATGTAGGTGAATTAAATAGGCTGGTACGAGAGAATTAAAATAATAGTCTTTAATCAATATTAATACCGTCTTTTAGTGTATAACATCGATTTTCAATATCAGCCGTTGCTATCACAAGTCAGAGGTGTTCGTACTGTCGAGCTAAAAGTAGATAAAAATCAATACTGTTGTTCCTTTCTCTGTTAACTCATCAATAAAGACGACCGTTTTGTATAAATAAATATGTCGTTCTGCTATTTATAACATAGTTTATGATAAATTTGATGTTTTATTAAATTTTTCTCACACAATCATCAAAATAGTGTGCTTAAAGCTAGCACAATTTAGGACTTGATAATTTTATTTTGTTCTGCTAATAATAAACTAAGTTTTTCAAGACGAATCTCAGCGTAAGTCAGTGACTTGCTGTAAGATATCCGAAACGTCGGTAAAGTCCAAATTTTTGTCCCAAAAAAATCCTTAAAAAGTGGTTTTCATTTTCCAAGACTGGGAAATTCATAGGACCCTCAATACTTCCGTTCCTGAGGATTTAATAAGACATAAGATTAGCTTGACGAGTAAAGTGAGCGTTGTGCCAAATACTTTGAATGCTTGCGACCCGACAATTTTCTATGATGCAATCCCGCCAACGGTCCAAATTAAACTCTAAAACGATCGTGCAAGTCCGCTATTGCCTTGTGATTGCAATTTGTATGCTCGTTGTTAGACCGTCGGAACCAGAAAATGGATAATCGAATTTATTAGTACTCTTTGTAGCGCCAATGGATTCCCTGTTATGGACTATATTAATTGATTCTAGAAATTAATCTTGGATTTCTGGTTTCTTGTTTTCGAATTTTACTGATAGGAGATTCTTTTTTACGTCCTAACGATTTAAAATTTTTATCCCCCGCTGAACTAGAGTTAAATTTAATAACTAAATAAATTGATTTTTCGGATATTTTATCGTTTCATTTCATTGAAAAAAACCTTTCGTATTTTAAAAAGGGAATGAAAATTATAATACGATATGAAGAGAAAAATTAAAAAAGTTATTGCGATCCTGCCAGGATTCGAACCTGGAATCTTCTGATCCGTAGTCAGACGCGTTATCCATTGCGCCACAGGACCGATGAGTTACACTTTCAAATTATAGTTCTAGTATCGCACCTGTTAAAAGAACATTTTTTAATTTTCAAAATAAGAGACATTTTTTAGTTCATATTCTTAATATTAAAATATTTCTTGTGTTAAAAATATATGTTTAACGCCAAATAATTTTCATAAACCGGTTTATAACTGGTTTTAAATACAAATTAAATTTACGTAAAATAGAAAAAAAAAATGTGCAATTGGCCGACATAAATCCACAATTGCACACACATTGCGATTGTTTATTAATGTTTTAGTCGTGTTGAAAGCCGGTACAAGTCGCCACGCCGCATGACCCCCTTAGTAATAACGGACTAGTAACCGTTCTTTAGATGCCTTGTTTTGCGGTATCTGTTATATAAGTTAAACAAATTCAAACGTAGGCTTACTATATTAGAAAATACTTATTTATACACATCATTAGGTATCAAGATCACTCAAATTTAGTGTTTTTGCGTTCACAGCAAAATATAATTTTAAAATTTTAAATTCAAAAAGCGACTAATATAACAAAATTAGGTATTAAATTATTAAAGATCTATATTTCATAAATTCGTTTCGTAGATATCGGTTATCTGATAGTCAAAAATACAGTTTTGATGTGTAAGTATCACATTTAATAAAAATAGTAGCATTGGAAAGAGTCAAAACCATTTTGATAAATGAACTATCAATAGTTGAAGACGACTAGATTTTTTTAGGGAGAATCAAATTAAATTCTAAATATATTTAATTCCTTACTAACCAAAATTGGTAATTATGTTTGTATTCCCTAAGTCAAACCTTTGTCCAATTTTAAGTCCAATCAAATTTATTTAATGAGTGCCTACTAGTCCCATGCCTTGTCCAACTTTTCTTTGTAATTAATAAACTTGTAAAAATGGAGGAATAAAAAGCGATGATTTATGTGCTACTATTATATCAGATTATAGATGGCTATAATATCAGATATTTGATAAAGAAGAAATAAAAAAAAAGCTTTGAGTGAAGCTACGAATTCAGAGGCGAAAATAAAAAAAAACATTCAAGACTTATATTGTATGGGCGTTTCCTACAAAGATATTTGACTAGTCAAATAGCATTCTTGATCGTGTAAGTCATGAAAAAATGGTTAAAAAATAGTTAAAAATCTAGTTTGAAATACGACTTTTGAAGATTTGGGGAAAGGTTTTTGAAAAAAAAAACATTTCATATAATTCCTACAATATATAAATATTTTAAAGACAACTACGACAAATATTTTTTCTTTCGTGCAAAGATTATTCATAAATTGAATAAAATATATTTTAATCTATATAAGCTGATTTGTGGTACAGATTAACTAGAAGGCAGTACGGCGAATTTGTTCCGAACAAGTTTGAGTTTCAAAAGCGTAGGATGTTGATAAATTAGAACAAAAACAATGTCCTTGAATAAGCGTTTTTTGATTTATTATAATAATTACTCCTCTTTTTAGGAATAACAAAGTGCGAGAGAGAGAGATACAGAAAACACGGTGAAATTGTAATTTTTGAAAAGCAGAAAATAATCCAAGCATATTTTTTCTTCTTCTAGCTAAGAAATGAAAGGCACTAAAAGATTAAGCTTTAATATGCATTTATGTATATTTAAGATGGCCTTCAACAACCTTGATGAATTATCAGCTGATACATAATATTGAAAATGTTGAAAATGAATCATGTCCTGTGACTAAACTATTAAAGAATATAATTAAAATTTGCAAACATACTAGGAATGTCATATGAGGCAAAATATGTCATAACATTCCCACCATCCAATGTCATATATATTTTTTTCTTTATTAAGAAGCTTTATCAAAATTGACAATGTCGTACCATAGGACTTATCACTAACTTTTAGATTATAGATCTAAGAAATAAACAACAACATTACTGAGAATATCCCCGTCGTCGTATGCCAACTTCAACCAAATTGTAAAGAGCTATAGATTTTTCAGACATAGGGTGAGACAGTATAGCGTTACATCTACCAGTACATTTCAAATCAGAGATTTTCCTCATTATATCAAATCTATAGTCCTCGTTCCGGACACACTCCATTACAATATGAATTACGTCCTTGATTACTCCACATGTCATGTTTAAAACTAGCAGCGACCCGAGGTTTCGTCCGCGTACTTCATATTCCGGTGGCAGTACGGGTGGATAGGCAGTGTAGCCTATATTAATCAATAACGCAGATTTCTATTGGTAAAAGAATTTTCAAAATCAGTGCAGAAGTTCCAAATATTACCCCCCACAACCTCATACCCCCCTATCCTAATATTACCCCCTACAACCTAGCTTTTTATAGTTTTATTATAGATGCAGATAACAATTATATTGAACTTGTAGATTTTGAAGAATTAGATAGCAATGATATTTTATACTAATTGGAGAAGAATGCAGATGTAACCTGGTGGTAAGCAGCGTTGCTCATGAACAAATCCTGGAACCAGGCAACTTATGGGTTGACACACTGTCCTGAGACATAACATAGCAATTCTCGGTGTCTATAGCGTGTGCTCTTCCTACTCTATTTTCCGAAACATAAAATAGTTTTTATTTTAAATTTGCAGGAATTTGGACAGTATTTAAAAAAAAACACGCTAATTTGCTACGTTTCGGCTTTACACCAACCATCAACACAATAAAATTGTACATCAAACGCTATGTTGATTATTGGTGTATTGTTTTAGATGCCTGATGAAGGCTTAGTAATAAAGCCGAAACTTAGCAAATTAGGGAATTAGTGCATTTTTTTTATAAATACTGTACAAATTTAAAATAAAAATATATAACCAACATGGATGCCAATTTGAGTAATAAAATAGTTCCTTGCAAAAAACAATCCTCCAGCCGGTTCAAAAGATATTTTGTCAAACGAGAAAATCACATCCAATAAGGTTTCACCTGCATTCGATGCTAATAAATATGAAGAGGAACTGCGACGGAATATTAATGGCAGATAATAACTTTCTATAATAGTTCTGTGCATTTTTATGAATTTTAACGCAATCCTTTCTCTTCAGAATGCAAATATTTAAGAAAGTAACGAGATTCTAGTATGTTTAAGGATCTTGGAAATAATATTTTATCCAAGTTAGCTGAGCTGTTAATTGTGATTGAAGTAATAAATATATAAATGTACATTGCTTCGAAATAGGTTCGCGGGATCATGTTTAAAAATTGTGTACTCGTTTTTTAACTCTTAATAATTATTACGAGTCTATCGTAAGCAGAGGAATTTCGCTAGAATTCGCTTTTACATTATACTAGACGTTCTTAAGTACAAAATATTTTGGAGTGTATCAAATTGTAAATATTTTTGAGCATTACACATACAAATATTTTTTATCAAAATTGCTAGAGCTGCTTCAGTTAAGTGACATAAACACGAGTAGAAGAATCATATACAGATATATTAATGACTAGGGGCGCCCCGCGATTTCACGCGTGTAATTCCCATTCCCGTGGGAAACGGAGATAAATTATAGCCTATGTGTTATTCTGATGTATAAGCTATATTATTGTAAAGTTTCATTAAAATCCATTCAGTAGTTTTTACCTTGAAAAGTAACAAACATCCATACTTACAAACTTTCGTGTTTATAATATTAGTAGGATGTAAGTAAGTATGAAAATTATATATAATATGTATCGTAGCTCATCTAAGCAATGTCGGTTGCGGCCAGTGTAGCAACAGCGATTAGCTGTTCACTTGGCGGGCGATACACACGAGCAGCCATGGGTGCAGGAATTCTGATGAGCTGGGATAGGGATGGACAAATGTATCGATAGATTCATACACCGTTTAAGGTTAGGTCTAGATGGTCATGACTAAATAGTGATATGATTTTAAAAATACATGTGTAAGAAAATAACTTCTTTTACCACGTTAAAATTATATTGAAATAATAATATTCACAACATGCAGTTTTTACAAATATCAAACATTAATTTGGACATTTCAAAATTCAGTTCAATACGAATTATTTTTAGAATTTTCTAGGGCTGGTTAAATGATTAAATCGAATCATCCAGAAACCAGAGATTTTTTAATTCAACCGAATACAAACGGAGACTAACGGAATATAGTCATCAAAATTATTTCATGTAAATATCAAAAGATATCGATAAATTCTAATTTTATAGAATCATTGATACTTAGCGAGAGTCACCAGAAAACTATCGATAGCAAAACCGCCGATAGTTATACCGCCCTAGAAAAGAAAATTATTTAATATTTATATCGCTAGCTCTGATATGGAGGTTTTTATAAATGTTAATAGATAGCAATTTAACAACCAAGGTTCATTGCTAAGGCTAGACTTGTAACGAGTGCATTCGGTCGATGCACATACAGTTTGAAAACAATAGTAAATCTCTACTAATAAAATTCTGAAGTTAATTCGTTTGAACGCGTCTATCTGCCATCTGATGAGATGTGATCAACGTCACTCATGAATATAAACTAGATTGGGCTGGGAAATTCATTCATGTGTTGCCTATTTCTCAGTCTCAGAAAAAAAGTAATTTTGATTGAGATTTTGTGATGTGATATTGAATTAAGATTTTGTGTCAGTAATTACATTGCTTAAATAAAAAATATGGAGGTTATTTTAATTTTTGGAAGATTAGTCAGCGGTCATAGCTAGTGTAGATAAATATTATTCAACACTAACACCACGTTAACTCAGCCCCGTAGGTAGTTCGTAGTAACTTGTGTTACGGGTGCTAGGAGCGGAAATATATTAAGTTTATTTAAAAACATAATATTTTATATACTTGCGAGTTGATGCAGACATCTTTATTCACGGGATTCGAACCCGCGAGTGCGCGACGTGTCCAGTGGTTGATCATTCGACCAGCCGGCTGTCTAATTTACTGGGGACTATATATCCCAGATATAATATTAACGTCTAATTCTCTAATTCTATCCAAATCAGGAGTGTCTGTTTGCTATATTAAAATAACCGCTTTTTACTACATGCATATTACAATCACTACATATTATAAAACAAAGTCGCTTTTTCTGTCCCTATATCCCTTTGTACGCTTAAATCTTTAAAGCTACGCAACGGATTTTGATGCGGTTTTCTTTAATGGATAAGACAATTCAAGAGGAAGGTTTATGTACATAATTTATTAAGTTTTTATATACATTGGCTAAGATATAACAATAATTGTTGAAGGTGTCGGAAAAAAATTGGCCGTCTGGGAGTTTCCAACGAAAACGCTGCCTAAACCCTTTGAGATGTAACAAAATAATGTATGGTGGAATTATGTATCTTAAATAGGTCTATAAAAAAGTCCGCGATAGCATATGTCTATCTCTTAGGAATATCATACTATATCCATTTAATACTTTAAAAAATGGACAATTATAACGTGATAATTTGAAAGTTCTTTACACAAATACGGTATGAATCCTTATCATTTTAAATCAGTTAATTAGCTTGAGCACTTCATGAAGATTATTTTTCCCCTTCACATCATGCAAATTAAATAAATACTTTAGAAGATATGGCAATATCAAAATAATACGCAAGAAAATAAATCGTGTTTGCGTGATTTGAACGGGCAGTGTAATAATAGTATCCTAAATAGTAAATATGCATGCAGAAAGTCTGCGAAGGAATATAATATGTCTTTATGTTCAAGATAACAGTCATTATTAAAATGGAAAATGATCATCATCAGACATGATAAATCCGTAAATCTAAGTTTACGCGGGCGAAGCTGCGGGTAACAGCTAGTTACATATAAGTACCAAAATGACATTTGTTTTACAATTTTTGTCTGTCTGACTGTTTATTCCGGCTAATATCTAAAATTGCTGGACCAATTTTTACGGTACTTTAACTGGCAGGAAACTGATATATAGCTATAAACTAAACAGCTTACGCTGTAAAAATAATCATCATCGAACCGGATACGTCCGTAAATCTAAGTTAAGGTGGACAAAGCCACGGGTAACAGCTAGTATAAGAATACTAGCTGTTACCCGCAGCTTCGCCCGCGTAACCTTAGATTTACGGATTTATCATGTCTTATGATGATCTTTTTTTATTTTAATAGTTAAATGGAAATGGTATGATATCCCTAAGAGATAGACATATGCCATCGCAGACTTTTTTGTAGACCTATAGTAAGGATACACAATTCCACCATATATTATTTTGTTATATCTTAAAGGGTTTAGGCAGCATTTTCGTTGAAAACTCCCAGGCGTCCTATTTTTTCCGACACGTTCAACAATTTTTGTTATATCTTAGCCAATGTATATAAAAACTTAATAAATTGTATACGCAAGCCTTCCTCTTGAATTGTCTTATCTATTAAAAAAAACCGCATCAAAATCCGTTGCGTAGTTTTAAAGATTTAAGCGTACGAAGGGATATAGACAAAGAAGGCGACTTTGTTTTATAATATGTAGTGATAACTTCCATTCTACAACTTCCAGAGTTCCACAAAAAGACTTGTCCAACAAATTATCGTTGTTGATGATGGTAACTAAAAGCAATAAACATTTAATATCTGAATTTATGAGAAAATTGTCGTGTGTTAAAGTTTTCTTTTTATAATAAGTTATTAATACGGCGCTGTGAAGGTCTGTGTATAAGGTCGAAAGGCCACGACGGCTATAAAAGCTTAAGGCCCTTACACATGTACTCAATAATTATCTCGCAATATTGAGCACACACCAGTAGTAAGGAAATTAAAGACGATTATTCCGACATGAGACCTAGTATTAATAATGATGATAATCATGACATCGTCATCAAATGATGATGGTTTACACCTATATGTGTATATAAAATGTTTGAGAATGTGTTAAAAATATAGTTTTAAAACTAAGCACAAAAAAGCTAAAAAATACGCTACAAAACAATTTGCAGTCACACAGCCTTTCGAAGCGTGACAAATGACTTTTAAACTTACGTCTTCTTTGGCGAGCGAAGGCTAAACTAAGTTAGCTTCTAATTGCTTGAAGACATTGCACGACAAGTTAGTTACTAGGCAAGTATCATGATCAGCCGATATCGTTGACTAAAATTGAATAAGCTATTCTGATTAATACGAGAATCCCATTTCAAGGGAGCTGTACCATCTCGACGCAAATAATTTTAGTAGAAACTTGAAAAATAATCTGACCCCACTGCGATCATATCCGTTTGAAATCGGTAAAAAAATTATTGACATCGTATTAAAAAAGAACGAATCATTCACTTTAGGGTCTTAATGCAAAACATACGTTTCTACAAACTTACAAAACATTCTACAAATAAAATCCTGAAACATTTAATATTTAAATGCCTAAGTACGATGTACAACGCCTGTATAATTAGTTCACAATTACAATTCAAAGATCTCAAGAATAACGGCTGGATACTTGCAAATATACGTTGGAATGTAAGCCTTGTGGGGTGAGGCGGGCTGAATACAGATAAAGTGCGGGGAGAGGGGGACCGGTTGCGTTCAAGATGGTATACTCAACTGTCCTCGTTTGCCTTGTACATTGTTTACAAATCTCTTTTCACTCGGTCCTTCCTTGTTACTTTAATCCTTCCTCACCTCAACTTTACCTTTAAATTCTAAATTTAAATCTCCTTTATCCGAACAAAAAAGGTTTTTGTGCTTTCATGTTTCGTAGAGCCTAGCGCGTTGATGTCTATATCACGCGCTCACGAAAACCGCTCAAAAGTTACATGACCGATATATTCGAGTGTAATTATATTTCACTTTTATTGCCAAAATTAACGTCATAACTCAAAGAAAGTAGCTTAAGCATCCGAAAGCGTCGAGAGAATGGAATTTTGGTCTGACGGAGCGGCGCGCCCACCTGCTAACACACCTGAACCAAAAGTATGTCAATACTGACTCTTCGAACTCGATGATCGATCCAAACTTTCACATTACCTTAAATTAACTATGCGACTATGTTCGTTCTAATACACAAGATACAAACCTTTTTTCACGCTCACGTTCCAAATTTACAAAAAAATCCGGTTATGCACTATCAGGGATCGGGGTTAATGCACGAGCACTGCTGCACAATTCACACTTATAGTCACAGAACCATTGTAGGCAGGCCGGTGCGCTCTCGACGGCCGCCAAGTCAGCACTGAGGCTTTCTTCAAGACGCGATATGCGCGGGCGCAGGTAAAAATGAGACTATCTTGATTACGCGCGCCTGTGTGCGTGTGGTTCATTATTATTATTATCACGTTATGTTTATTGAATAGTATTGTTCAGTTCCTTTTTATTCTACGAGTATGATGCGTTGTAAAAACTTATTATCGTTACGGTGATGTGATGAGTTTGTATTAATAAGTAAAAAATAACACGCATCTTTGATTTACAAACGGACGTCAGAGTTTCACATTTTAAACTAATATATTTAGATTACAATTTTTCATATACACATAAAACTGATTTTTTTAAATTTCAACCGGCCTGTCTGTGTGTTCGAAATTCGAATGTCGTCCTCAAGAATACAGGACCTTGGTGTAACTTGATAATGACAGTTTGAATTCATTGGCGTTCATTGAGAAAGACCTACTTATGTAACCTATGTTCAGCTGTAGACGGATGAAAACTGATGATGATGATGATGATGATGATGATGATGAGTGTGAATCCTAAGTTACATCATCACTAAACCTCCGGATGATCATAATCACTAGAAAACTACGATTCCATCGCACGTATATCATTTCGTAGACTCTAGACAGACTGGAATTATTTATATAATTTTATGGTGAAAATATATAATCAATGACCAAAGTTACATAACTACGGAGTCTGTTAACAAGAACTTAAACCGAGTTCGGCTTGGACTACTTTCTCTGGCACGGACGCTAACTATTGTAAGAGTCATCACATTTAGAGAACCGGTTGACATTAACAATAGAGTAGATGATTGTTAATCTTTGGAAGATAAGTATCGGTTCAGTTTCTAAATAGTGGAAGAGTACTCTAAACAAAATAATAAGGTAATATTAGAACTAGCACACTAACTATTATATGGGCAATTTAGTCCAAAAAATATTCTATTTTTAAACGACTTCAAAGAAGGAGACGTTTCTCAATTCGAACGTATATAATATAAGCGTTTTTGTTTTATACTTTTATAGTATAATAAAGTCATAAATTTTTCATTGGTTCCTATAAAAGGTTGAGGTGTAAGTGAGAATAGTTAAATGATATCAACTTCTCCGCATGAATTATACATAGCTATTTTTTGTGCTATCCAATTTTTGTAATTTTGGGGAAAATTTTGTTACCACTGCGTAGGTTATTGAAATTAATAGGTTTGGATTAATTTATCCACGTTTTTAACAATTTTTTAAAAATGTTAAAACTTTATTCAGATACATAGACAAATAAAGTAGTTCACAATTTTTATATTATTCAAAATTAATCAAGTACACGATATAAGGAACTAACTCAGAGATAAAAAGATATCAGAACAGAATAAAATACCAAATAGACATTACATGATATATAATATTAATTGGCAATAATTCCACGAACCACGCAGTCTTTACAAAAAATGTGTGGGTGCATGCATATGCGTGCATATAGCACCGCCCTCCTTTCCTGCACTGCATATGCATACACTCGCATGCACCACCACAACACGATACAGTACTGAGGCATCCACAGGATATTATAGAAAGCTAAAATTAAAACATCCTTACAGAATCAGTAATATCACAATAAAAACTATGTCTATCTGCTTAAGAATCAGAAAATCAAGTAATTTTAAATAATATGTTTAAAAAATAAAAAGGTCTAAACCTCAGAGCAACGATGGTTTATAAAATAAGGATGATTTAGTACAAGTTAACTTTTTCACCCAAAATAATTTTGTTACCTGTTCGGCATTCTCGGCCCTCCAATGACGTCAAATTCTACAGCAAGTTGCATTGTTCCCATTGAAAAGGTCGCAAAATTTTCGGATAAACGTCCACATTTGACGAATTCTTTCCGACCTTCCATGAACATCGCAATAACGTTTGCGAAGCCCTTGGCGGCTCCTTTCATCGTCGATCGCATAAAGGTAAATCAAAATCACAAGGTCTAACATTTTTGTATTTTTTTTAATACATGTCTCGTATTCCTCTGTTGTCCTGACTGGTTGGGTCTGGCTACAGTGAACGCTGAAACTGATTGATCTTAGATGATAATAGCGGTGTCACGATTTGACGTCAGTCATCGGCGTGGACTTGTCCTTGCCGAGCGCCATCACCGCGATGCTCAGTGATAGACGGTAATGGTCTTTTTTGTGAGGCGGTAATGTCGCAAAAGGAGGCCGATGGGAGGGTGTTAAAAGACGTCGACGAGAGTTGCCCCCGCGGGCTACAAACGGGGGTCACTAAGGCGCTACTTAATGCGCTTTCAGTAACACCACCGTGATCGAGCCGTTATCTGGAAGGCACGACGTCGCGGGCCTGCTTAGTGGCGGCCATGCAGTTTCCCTCACGACGAGTAATCTGGCCTTTGCCGGAGCCAGCCTATTGCTGAGGTGCCCCTGTTCCCTATAGATCCAGGCCTCTCAAAAGGCGGCGGAACGAAAGTGACTTGGCATGTTATTGAATTCACCTACCAGAGTAACCTGGGTACATATGAAGTGCATTGCTGCGTCATAAAAAAAAAATGGATTGAAATTGTCTTGTTTAAATGCTCTTTAAAACTGTAACAATTATTCTATATCGCAAAAAGTGAAAAAAGATCAACAATTTATGTATTCTCTGATAAGAGCACTGTTTCAGTGGACTGGAGATAAAGAGAGATGTAGTAACGATACTACTAGTAGCATTTGGTTTGCTTTGGTTATTACACGAGCATAATATTCTTTGCAGCTTAATGTGGCCGGCGTGACTGGGGTGGTACCCCTCGCTAACATGGTACGTAAAGTGACAGCCTGACTGTCGCGTTTCTTGCGGTTTGTGAGTTTCCGGTGACTCATTGGGGTGGATAAAGAAATGGAGTTAATGGGTATGATCTCTGGTTGTGTGGATGTTAATGGGCATCGATAGTCGCCATAAGCCTTCGACTGTTCATTTGCCCTCGTGTGCTATTACAAAAAAAACTTTCAACTTTGTCAACGTAATATGAGTGTGGTTGCTTTGCCGTATAAACATCATGAGAAATTTTCCTCTTAAAAAAAGTCCACCAACAGGAAAATACGTAACATTTTTTATTACTACAGATAAAAAGAAAGTAGCAAACAGTCTTGTCGCAGCAAGTCGGTTACGTCGATTACACTGAATGCGGCACTAGAAGAAGTGTTGTGGGTTCCGTAGGGCTCTACTTTGGGCCTCGGGGTTCTTGCGTGTTCATAAAATTACTTACATGACATAAACGAGAAGTTTCCTTCACGTACATTCGTACGAACGATTAAAAGAACGAACTTTCAAAGGAGATCTTTGAAAGTTCGTTCTTTTACATACGAATATATTATTATTATACTTAGATAAAAATCATAAAAGCATTTTTTTCTTTTCGAATGGACCTATGCTGTTGGCCTAAAGACCTTTTGGAAATATCTTAATTATGAAAAAAGAAAGAAAATATTTACAAAAAAGTACATAATATAAAAGCATTATCAAAAGTGTTTCAAAAGTATTACCTCAGTAACAGCATTAAGTCTGTATTAAGTATAATATTATAGGCTACTAGCGGACCCGACAGACTTCGTTCTGTCAAAAAGATTTGGTATGTAGCAGTTTTTTGTTCCTACCTATTTTATCTCAAATTCGAGAAATAAACTATCTTATCTTTTAAGTTAAAGAAAAGCAAACATTTGAAAGAAAAAACATTAAAATCGGTTCAGTAGTTTCGGAGTTCATCCCGGACAAACATTGTGACACTGGAATTATATATAATAGTTAGGCTTCACGCAGATTCATCTAGATTTTAAAATGATATAAAGGTGTTTTAATCTAAATTTTCACAAAAAATTGAATTTCATATCACCTTTAGTTACTCGACAAACGAGTGATGAAAAAAAAAAATATTCATCACAAAAGAACATTTACGAAATGACCCTTAAAAATGTCCCTGTTTAAAAAGCTGACCTAAATATTCGCAATATCCAAGAACTTTTTGTCAGAACTATTCCTTTGTGAGCCGACGATTTACCGCCCGTTAGGCATTACTTTACAATTTCAAAAAAGAAATATATTTATGAAAAAAATATATTATAATATTTGAGATTAAATAAAAAAAACTGCCTTTTTTTAATAAAAACTAGATAATATATTGTTGTATTATATGTAGGCAGTGTATACTTATCAATATAAGTAAATCAAGCCAAGAAAACGACCCTATACTAACCAAAGAAGCTTTTTATTAACCGACTTCAAAAAAGAAGGAGGTTATCAATTCGTCTGTATGTTTTTTTTTTGTATGTTTCCGAATTGGTCCCATATTAATTTGATCGACATCTGATCAGGTTACATCATAGGCATATTCTCAATACTTGGTGTATGTGATTGATCATTAAAATATCCTCTTTGGCTGGCACCGACTCCAAAAATACCCGATTTTAAATAGTATACGTCTTCTACTTCACTTCGAAGTATTTCAATATTATTTTAAAATTTTTAGTTGTACATTAATTAAGGTATGGCTTTCAAGTCGGTTTTTGGTTTTTATTTATATTTTTTTTTTTATTGAAGCCCTAATTTAATTTGTTTCGGCGCCTAAATTTATCAAAGTGCAATTCACCTCACAGGCTACGATAAATCTAACACTTTTACGAAACAACACAATGGAGTCATGGGAACTACCAAACAATTACGTATGTTCCTACGTTTTTATCCCATTGTTACCGCTTTTCTATTAACTTCCTATTAGCCGTAACAGGTTGACGATGCTAATGCAAGATAAGTATGTTTTGTGATTGTGATGTGTTTCGAGAAGTCCATGACATTGCAGCAATTAAATGGTGAGTATTCACAGATAGAACTTATTCTAGTTCGTCAGGTTGGCTTTTCATTGGCTAGACTGTTTTTCCCAAACTCTTTCGTTTCATAGACCACTTTCAAAATTTTCCTGCATCACGTGGACCTCGGGCTGAGCTTTTTTTTTATGAATTGCTCGTTTAAAGATATAACATTATAATTTTAACATTCTCTTAACAATATTGATAGGAGAAGCATTTTGGTTCTTCACTATCGAAACCAAATTACTTTTCATGGACGCTTACGATTGTGGACCCCCATTTTTTGTCACGCTCATCGTGGACTCCTTCGAGTCTTCCGTGGACCCCTGGGGGTCCACCTGGACCACTTTGGGAATCACTGGGCTAGAGGATAGATTGGAATTGAATTTATTCGATTGAGCAGTTTCTAGAATAGTGGCTACCAACTAGATGGGAGTACGTGTCACAGTCCAAGTGTGTGTTATATAGCGACGGTGGTCCAGTGGGTATAGGTTCGATCCTGACCCCTCGTGTGTTCCTTGAAACGGGTTTTCTAAATTTCTAAGTACACCTGAACACGAGATCATTGTGTTACCGATGAAGAAGAAAATCGTGAGGAAACCTGCATGTCTGATGAGAAATCTTTGAAGGTGTGTGAAGTTCACCATCCGTATCCAGCAGTGGAACATAATAATATAAGGTTTGATACTTATTTTTGCTTTTTATATTACAAATTTTAGTAAAAATATACCGTAGTCCAGAGTAAAATATGGAGTACACTGAAATACTGTTATTACAGTAATATACTAATTATTCGGATTCTGACGCAAAAAATTAGTTAACTCTCTGTGTCGGTCTTAACTCTCATAATATGTCGCAGTTAGGGTTGCCAGATGAAAAAAATATATATTATCTGATATATTAAAAATTTGAGTCAAAATTTTAGTGGTGTTATACGAGCATATAATATATTATTATGCTTCTTGAGTACACCTTATTCTTATTTAAATGCTATCGAAGACTAATAGATATCTTGTATGGAAATTTTGCTGTCTGTAATGTGATATTAACTTTATTCAAGAAATTTCCTTTCAAATAATATTACAAATTTGTATTATTTATTCTAATTGTTACTGGCTTATATTTTTTGCTAATAATAAGTTCTACTTTTTGTGACTCCTTAAACTTGGTTCCTGCGTACACGAGAAACTTCTAGACTGTGCATTTATTTCCTGTGCTGATTTTCTAATGAAATCACTCTAAATCTATAAGGATGCCAATTGTACCTATTACAAGTATCATCTATAACGGTTCGTTGCAATAGGAAATCTCGGATAGTTTGAGTGTTTGATCGAGCGACTTATCCGATGATTGATCGGGCCCATAGTTGATTTACTAGTTGGAGGACTAGTTGGTTGACTAGTCAAATTCAGTCTGTGGTCGAACCAGAACTACTAGATCAATTTTGATAATATTGTTTGTTCAAGTGTATTCGGAAATAGTTTTATTATACACAATTCGGTTTGTGATGGACAAAGTGTTTTGAAAAGGACAATGAGGATAACATTATTCTTTTTTTGGGTAGCGGGGAATCAGCCGTCTTGGCGTCCACTGAAACAGGCCTATATCCAGCAGCGGATAGAAAAAGGTTGATCATAGTGATAAAATAATTAATTAATAACAAAATAAATGAGTTGAACATTACCATGTTTAACTGACTGACCTGTTATTGTGTTACTTAGATAGTAGTACTAATTTATCTATAATACGTATATATGTATTTAGCAATATATAAGTATGTTTCAGTTATATGGTTGCTACAATACAGGCCCTCCCTAGTTTGGGGTCAAATGGCCGGGTGTTAGTTAAGACAGCTTATCACATATTATTATTATTATTAAAACCACATGACTTATGGCAGTGTCCTTTATTTTCAACAACCCCGCAATACCTCTCCCAAGGGTAAGGCTAAATAGCATCCCAATATTTTAGGGGTAACCTTAATAATACCCAAAATATCCCCTAAGCTTGAGGCTTCATCTCCCCCGTGACACGGGGCCTGTGTATGAAACAAGTGTATTCAAATATTAAACACAATAGGTAGTTTAATATTATAATAAGAGCAAAAGTGTTTTGGTATTTCGAATTCCTGAATTTCATTTAAAACTTTAAGAGCAATGATTTTTTTCTCTGTCTGATGAAGAAATAGCATAGGGTCAACCATAACACTGACTAACTAAATCTAAATTATTCATTCCTAGTAATATTTGTAGCACATTCATCATCATCATCATCGTCTGAGTCAAAACATTTTCGAGAACCGAATTGTAATGCACTAATAAAACAATACCTTATATTGTTTTACTACCATCATCATCAGCCTCTTAAAGTCCACTGCTGAATATAAGCCTCCCTCAATGAACGCCAAAACGACCGACCCTTTGCCATTCGCATTCAACTCGGACCGGCCACTGCGCGGAGATCGTCTTACCATCTGGTTAATGGCCGACCAACACTTCGTCTATGTAGACGCGGCCTCTACTTACCAGCCTACTGCCACTTCAACGATGCTATTCTTCTTGTGATATCGGTAACTTTAGTTCTCTGGCGGTTTTCGTTTCGAATCCCATCTGCCAAAAAACACCCAGCATAGCACGCTATAAATTTACTATATTATGCATTTAGTTAATATTATGTATTAAAATGATTTTATTAATATATTGTTTTACTTGTTTTTATTTTATAACGATATTCTGTTAATATTTGCAATTTAGTTCATTTAGTACAAAACTTATTTGTAATAATGGAAATGTTTTAATCGACGTAAGTTAAATCTATGTCGCATTATGTGCAGGTAAAAAGAAAAAAGGAATATTAAGTTGCTTTTGTTGAAAAATGTTAGCTCAAACTTCTCTGGGTATCGAGTACCCCAGTTTCCTATTTAACAAAAATATAATGAGACCCTTATTACTACGCCTGACCCTAAAAAGGATAATAACCTGTCAGATTTCGGTGGTTTACTTTTTAAAATGAGAACCGACTATTCCCATATTATATTCCTGTTTCACTCACATGTTAATTTTGGCCGGAACCATGCGTCCATGATCCTTAAGTGGGATTTAGGTATGTCAGATGTATTGATGATTGACATTACTAACTGGAAACTTCCACCTAAGCTAGTAAATATAGCTAGTAGATAAATAAAATTTGGCATGTTTAACAGGATTCGAACTTGCAGAAAAAATGTATATACTATTCAAACATAATATACAGTATATTCACAAATAATGTATATTTTGAACTCAAAGTCACCACTCCACAGGTCATATTTATCCATTTTAAAATATTCAGGATTTCAACACATGATCTGTAATAAAGTCTGTCTCATCACATGGACTGGTCAAGTATGCACGCAGGATGCATGCATGATTCGATCCAAACCCTGTATCAGAAGAATGGATTATAAAAAAGACCAAGTAGGTTTTCAGGCCCTTATAATATGATCGGGTGAAGCGATACATTTAAGAAAACACCTACTTCATTCATAATCATCATCATCATTACCGTCAGCCTTTATCCGTTTAGCCGTCCAATGCTAAACATAGGCCTCCTTTAACAAACGCAAAGATGACCGAAGTTCTATTACACGAATATAATATATTAATATTTGAACAGCATACGCAGTTTATACAATTTAATAAATAAAGTAATTAAATTAACGAAGCAGCACAATACCAGTTACCTCTCCATTGGAGGATCTCTTAAGCCCCAAATGATTTAACAAGAGTTCTCTCAACTCGTCATGGAAAGCGTAAATTATGTTCAACCTTTTGCATTACACATAATTGCTTTTATATATTTCCGTAACTCCAGTGTGTAGATATGTTGCTCTATTTCCTACGGAGGTATCTTTACAAAGTATAAAATAAAGTCGCTTCCTTTGTATGTATGCTTAAATCTTTAAAAGTACTCAACGGATTTTGTTGTGGTTTTTTTAGAAGGTTTATATGCACAATATATTATCTTGATCAGATCCCGTTCTAAATCTTAGTTAGCGCAGGCGAAGTTGCAGCCTGCAGGTAAAAGCTAGTATTAGATATTTGTTAACTGTATTATCATAAGATGTATTTATAAAAAACAAACTGCCGCGACAGACTTCGTTCTTATAAATGTAGTATTATCGATGTTAAAAAAACACGGGTTGATCAAAGGATGTAATTTGAAGAGTATGAAAAATAAATGTTGTCCGATTCTCAGATCTACTCAATATGCACGCTGTTACTTATTGCGTTGACGTAACAGGTACATAACTAAAACACAAGTCAAAGTGTATGTCAACTAACATAGCGGTTAACATACGAGTTCTAGAGTAAAATTTGACAGCTTTTCATTGTAGTGGCTACGTCAACTGACAGGCTGATCAAATTAAGTAAGTGCTCATAGCAACTTATTTGACACTTAACAAGACACTTGACAGTTGATTTGTTAATTTTTGCGTTGATCAGCCTTTCGGAAACCGGGCGTAAGTTGTGCACAGATATGAACATTGTCTCGCTCTAATTCCGATTCTAACAATAGGGATGTTGACTATTTTTTTTTAATTGATTTTATTTGATAGATATACTATAGATAAACACGAAAAAAAGGTTTTTGTAAAGAAATATGTCCAATTTTAACAAAAAATTAAATAAAGAAAAATAGTTTTTAAAATTGCCGTTAAAACGCTCCTAGCGTCATTACGTCACACACCGCATTCAGAGCTCGCTCTATGTTAGGCGAGTTTGTACTTAGCTCAATGTTCAGTGACGTCATCGCCTTATTGGCGTTTGCAGTCACGTGATAATGCATGATAAATAACGCATTTTAAATTAATTTTCTAAATTTTAAGATAAATAAGTAGACTTTTTAAATGTTATTTTAGGTTTTCAAATACTGTATTTAATATGTAAAACATAACTTTACATGAATTTGTAACATGTGTCAACATCCCTATTATCTTTAATTGTCTCTAAGACTAGACAGACAATTTTTGACTATGTATTTAATATCAAATACAAAGCTTTCTATTGCATCCTAATTCCCTTTCACGGTGACTCTGCGGAATAATTGAATTACTGTCATTACTTAGTCTCGATCAAAGTGACCGTACTTATTCGATTACTGCATTTGATAGGACAAGATGTCTGGAGATGCACAGCTCTGTTTACCTTCAAATCCCTTGAACATTGATAGCTCTATCATATAAGTAAAAAGGCTATTACCCGAAAATCTAATCCATTATTTTAGATGTATTCTAAAATATGGTGTAGTAGACATTAATAAAGGATTAAGTGAAATAATATTGTATCAATCAAAATCGAATGAATGAATTAGACACTTTGAACATACGTACCTAAATAGAAAAAAGCATTCATAATATGCTGCTTAAAGATATAATATTTCATTTTGCTGTGGTCGGTTAAAACTTAAGCCTTTGGGAAAATTTAATCAAATACGTATAAGAATATAATAAATTATTTAAATAATCATTGTATCTATAGATAAAGTTTTTATAGTTTTTGTGTAAAACAAAGCTAAACGAAAAATATAATAGGGGAAAATTTTATGACATCTTTTAATGTTGTAATGCTTTAATTAATTTAAAAAAAATATCTTTAATTCGGCTGTATGAAACGTTATAATAACGTCAAAACATAACAACAAAGTTTATGTTTCACATAAGTTATTTTATGGAGAATATGCAAAACGGGGAAACAGTATAATGAACAAGTTAACTAAAAGCGGTTAGAGAATTCATTAGGTCTTTAATTATTATAAATGGTATTGTTTAATGTATGTTATATGATCATATAGTTTTATTGTTTATTACATGTATACCATAGACCATAACATAAACAACATTTTATCTAATAGCTGAGTGTTTTATTGGTATTGCTAATTTAAAAATTTAGGCGTTTGTTAAATTTAAGCCGCTGCTCTACCACGGTGCATGTAGAGGCTACGCACGTTTATTAAAATATTAATTACAAGAAATCTTTAAAAACTGATGTGTAGAATTTTCATGAGTTACAGTATAAACAAACACATACTTTTTATTGCAACGCGAAACCTAACAAGCACGCGAAGCCACTCCATGCGCCGCGGTGGACCGCGCCCTTATACATTGATGAACGGTCAATACATACTTTCATATAAAAAAAACGAGTTAATATTCATATTATACTGAGTCATAATTTATGTGGAAATCACGTAATACACATCATTAATATTAAATTACAATGTCGCAACCTTAACCATGTCACGTGAATAGATGTAGGTAAATATAAGATTTTAAAACAGACATACTCTTCCTGAAATCTTAAATGTAAATCTAAGAATAAAGAAGATGTAATCTGAAATCTTTCTATGGTTTATCAAATTATTATGTAATCGATAAAAACGTTTAATTATATCAGAACATAGATGTATCCACAATGTATGGTAGAATGAAACTTGAATACATCCATATGTTTTCAACTGTCCTTTCTAATTCTCTTTCTTCTTCTCTTTGGGCTTGCCTTGGAAATGGTGGTAGACTCAATGGACGTTCAAAAAGATACTTCAGTGGTTCTTATTTTGAATAAAAATTTGATTTCTTATCTTCTCTTCCCTTTTATTAGGATGGAATACGATGAAAGAAATATTACAGCAAGTACCTACAATTAATGTTTAAGATTGTTACACTTTAGTTATAATTTTTTATTTAAACATAGACACATAACTGTTCAGGTCGTTGAACTTTTTAGGTGTCACGCCATATCACTATTGACAGTTACATGAGTGACTTGAATGATTAAACTATAGACGAAACAAAACTACTAACTTGCTAAGAATGCTAATGTTGGGTTAGGGAAATTCTTGCCTTTTGGAAAATTCTTAGGATTAAAGCCTTAAGCGTTTTGTAAGTTTTGTGGTCAAAGGTAAAGGTACGTAAGAGTAACGGGTTCATATTCTATAGAAATTTGAATGTAGGTTTCTAGCGGAATTTGTGTGACAATATAGCTATTTATTATATTATATTTATTTATTATTTTATATATTTCATGGTGCAAATATTTACCAACTTTATTAAACGATTAAACTTTAAGTAAACATAAAGTAATTAAATTTGAAATTGCTATTAACATCTGTATTAATGTTAATGATTGATTAATTTCCTGAAATAAAAATGAAATAACACACAAAAATTTAGCATTAAAATACAATGAAACGAAGACAAAATGTAGAGCGTTTTAAGTTTTATAAAATCTAACATGTCACTAATAGTATTATCATAATGGCAATCATTATAATAACCAATTCTTGACAATCGTTTGTAATTATGAGCACGTTGACCTACTCAGTTGGCTTCTTGAACCGTTATCACTACCACGTTGGGTACTAAATTGGGTTTCACTTTGTTGATTCATGCCCTGCAGCATATAGACATCGAGGTGGCCTCAAACATGGAGGTGATTAAGCTGTATCTAAACTATAACCTGTTATGACGTATCAGTAACCAAAAGGGATATCAAGCTAATTGATAATTGATTTTTACATTGATGGAAATCGTCTCTCTCTCCCTTTGATACTATAATAAAGGCTTGGGTTGGTGCGTAGAGTAGTCCTAGACTGACTAGGGTCCCATAGGAACGTCGATTCATCTCGAGGATATCTCTACGAAGCAGTAGGACTTAATTTTTTTAATGGATTATTCTGTAAGCTTTGTATGGTGAGGTAGGACTCTACTTGTATCTTATCGTATATGTTTAATAAGGACCCATTCCAAACTCCATAATTGAGATTGATAAGAGACGAAGTCAGTTAAAATAAAATTCTTTATTCTTTTGTTTTTTTTTAAATATTAAATGTGAAAGAAATGAGAAAGAGAACAAATGAATCGAGTAAAGTCCACGTGAAATCACTGTTACACTATGTACATATGAAAGAGAAACGAAAAGACGCCACGATGGTATGATTTTTCGTTTCGATTTGTCGTTTGAATTATTAGAATTCGAACAAATATCTTATTTCAATCGATAAATAAAAACAACAGTTCCCATTATTATCACATAATACATCACTGTTATTAATTTTAACAACATTTGTTAACAAATAATACAGATACAATTGCTTGAATGTAAACTTTAATAGTTATTTTATTAGTTTTTCATCTGTCTATTAAAAACAACGCTCTTTGGTAACTGACGTTCGTTACCGCCATCTTTAACGATTATATATTTGTTAAAATCGGACCATGTAACCCGCCCTTAATCTTCTTGACATGAATGAATTAATATTACAGGCCTTGTAATAGCAATCATAATATGGCTGATGATGATGATTTTCATCAGGCATGTCCCTTAACACGTTAATTATACGATATTGTTGTGTTGAGGGCTGAGGTGTACCACGCGAGGATTATTGTCAAACATCCCCTGCGGTGGCCAGCCCTTTGTTAGTTCAATATTAGTTTGTACTACAATAGCTTAATAATGAATAACAATCGACTTTTATGATAAAACGGATTAAATTATTAGATTTGTTAATCCAGTACAAATAGCATCAGTAGGGTTGTCAACCGTACTCTATAATATGCTATTCTGTACACAATTTTCTTTTATACACAATTATAATTAAACATCTTTTACGGATTTTATCGTGGTTTATTTAGATTTTTAGGAGCCATGGTCAAGGGAGTCCTCCCACGACCATGGTCGCTGTAAAGTATCCGAAACGTCGGGCTCATGAAAATCTAAATAAACCGCCATAAAATCCGTAAAAGTAAAGTGAAGTGAGTGAAATTCGTGTAAACATAAGAAAACAATATATACACAATGTTTATCATACGAGTCATAGTCATAGCCTTATAAAGGAAGAGAGGAACAGGGCTTTATTGATAGAAATGAGTAATATAAAATAAAAATGAGCTCCTGATCAATGTAAGCTTGGAATTAGATTGTTTAAACTCGTACAACTCTTTTAAAAACTGGATATTTTTTTTCCTAAAAATACCATTTCATAGATATTCAAGAAATTATACTCTTTATAAGTCCCTACTCTTTATTTACCTTCTTAGAAATCAGACATACATTTCTTCTAACAAAAGTTGGCAACCCTAAGCATAAGGTATTTAATAGGGTACAGTCCGTCAAATCACTAGTATATTAATACTACTAATGTACTACTACTAATAAATCTTGTCATCAAAGTCAAGCCCAGGCATTAAAGGTTTTTGGGAGAATTGGTGCATTTACACATGCAACAAATTCAAAAAAAAAAAATTGAATGATCCAGGTTAGATGCTAGGGATCGACCGCCTTGTCACTAAACAGAGTACGAACATAGAAGTTGAGATAACATTACTTGCGCACCTACCGATTGAGCTTAAAGACCATCTCAGGCCTAAAAGCGTAAATTGTAATGTAATGATGATTGCCTGGTCGAGGATAATGGTTACCAATAAGAAATAAAATACACTCCAAAATTAATCTTCTATTATTTTTAAAACAATATAATGTTTTTTAAAATTTTGTTTTTCAAAGCATTTAATGAATTCTAAGTCCGAGATAATGATTATTCTAAAATGGCTAAGGACGGATAACTAAGAAATTGTTTCTGTGTATTATTCTCTAAATTAAAAATAATATATATTAACTAAGATAATTCTATTACATTCTAGAAATACTGTAGTCACGTACTCACGTAATATTTGGCTTCATCTTGATTGTAGCTGGTCAACACACAGTAAAATAATCATGCTCATCACAAAAATATTTGTCCTGGGTGGAAATGGAACCCACGACCTTCTGTTTAGCATTCACGGTCAGTAACCTCTAGACCAACAGGCCAGTCAGGTTTAAAGTATTAATTCTTAGATCAAACTAAATTTGAAGTTAAACAATTTTATTTAAATGAGATTGAATTTGGATCGCAGTACGACCCTCTAGTATTATTTACTCGCGGTTGCTTACCACTTTGCTCACGTTTAGATTCACAACCCATTGAGTACTATGTGACACTAACGCCCGGTTACTGAAACGTTGGTCAAAGTGTATGTCAACTAACATGGCTCTAAAAGGCGGTTAACATACGATTCTAGAGTCTTTGACAGCTTTTCATTGCAGTGGCTATGTCAACTGACAGGCTGATCAAAATAAGTAATTTAACCATGCTTCTAGCAACTCATTTGGCACATCTTGACAGTTGATTTGTAAATTTTTGCGTTGATCAGCCTTTCGAAAGCCGGATGTTAGTACGAATATAGCACTATATTGGTAAATGAAAATTATATAGGCTATCATACATAAAATATCAAAAGTTTTATACCATTTTATAATATTATTTATGTACTGTATACATTGCCTTAAATTAAATAATAAGAACTACTTACATAATATGTTATGCCGGCATATAACTAACATTCTTAGGTTGAAGGGGTCAGGGGTAAATACCTTTTGAATCTCCTGGGTCTAGACTTATTAATACATTCTAACAAAGGGAATTAAGTAATAGTATCAATAAACTAATTTGTTTTTTTTTTTGATGCAACATCATATTTACGAATAATCGCTGGAAAATCTGCTTTCAAATGGAAAACCGCATCTAATGTTGGTCAAACTTATGCTTCACAAGAATAAATATTTTAAAACTATATTTTGCATGTGACAATATGGACACATTATTTTATTATTATGTATGATTTTAAATGCTGAACGTTTTGAATTTATAATTAAAATTTTGAAAAATAACTTTGAAAAATTCAAATATGTAAGGTCGAATTCAGAAACCTCCTCCTCTTTTGAAGTCGGCTATGTATTTTGAATAGTTGAAATTTTTGTAAATGAATACGTGGAATCTGTTATTGCTACATTAATAGTTGTTTATTCTGCTCTTTGAATATGTTTCTTTATACATTTGTATATCACATAGTCTCATTCCCCACCAGGCCTTTTGGCGGTGGGGCTCACTAGCCTAAGGTGAGCAAGCACCTTGGGCGAAGCGAATTGAGGGGGCTCTTTGTATACCTCTTATAAGAAGAGGGGACAAAAGCGCAGGGGGCAAGGGGTGAGGACGGGAACCTCACCTCATCGTACTATCCGGACGTTGGACGTGGTTGTTCTGTGGTGTGGGACAACCCTTACGAGAAGTTGGCATCGCCGTCGGTCCCCTGACCGGCCGTCGAGGTGCCCTGTTGCTGGCAGATCCGGGGCACCTCACCAAAGGCGGCATTGGTGGCACTCGCCGGGCTTTGGTAGAGCTGCGTCCACTTACCAGGTTTCGGGCGTGCGAGTCCCACATACCCTGCGAAGACACGCTCCCCTGCGGGATGCCTCAGTGCATTTCCCGGCGTTAAAAAAAATTGCCCCAGATTACTCGTTCTACTTGTGGTTTGTCGTTTACGCCATATCAAATACTGTATTGAAATAAAATGAAGATTATATGTAAAATTTATTAAAAAGTATTTAAAGTTTGATGAATATAATGTAAAAATATCCTTTAGATGGTAATAAAAATACTATCAATTTTTATGAAAGACTTTTAGGCCTGACGGCCTTTAAGCTCAATCGGTAGGTAGGTGAGCAGATGGCTCACCTAGTTAAAATACTATCTAATATATTTATTTGGGTTTGGGTAAGGAATAAACTATGCACAGGAGTGCACAGGATGCTGCTGTGAGAGTTCTTCAATCAAGTCGTGTTTCATTATTTCATTACTCACATTTATAATTATTTTACTAACTTTAATGATTTATTATTATAATCATTGATTATATTTTTGACAGACAATTGTTGTATTTTATTGCTCGTAATGAAGTGATGCGGTTGCTTCCTAGTAAGTTGCTTGCTCTGTTCTATTAACGCGTTGTAAAAGCTCGTCCTTCGCAACTGCATATCAAACTTCTCACAGTGTTCCATCACTAGCGGATACAGGTAGGTCAGCTCTCCATGGTCCAGGGTTGGGAAGAGATGGTGCAAGCAGTGGCTTCCGAAACGTGTGAGGATTTTGAAGTGGCTATCACTATTGTCTTTATTCTCGACGACGGTGAGCATTTGAAATACACCCCAGTCCAGATTCTCGTTGCTGAAAATATAAGATTTTGTTTACTTTTAGACCATTGTTTACAATTGGAGGCTGATTGTGTTTTGTTTCTATTTGTCACGTTACTCACACTAAATACAGATTATTTCTAACTTCTTTATTACTAGTTAACTTCTTTTTTAGTAGAGAAAGTTTCCGATATCTATACTTTATTAAACAACTAGCGTTAAGTGAATACGAAATTAACTGAAATATTGATTACTCTGATTGACTGGAGTCAATAAAAATAGTTCACTTGTATAATAATACCTGAGTTTATCGCCTTCGAAAAAGGTACTGGTCGAATGATGGCCTGCAGTGAGACCAAAAGTCATGAAGATCAAACTTGATGTTAATAGAATTAAAAGCCATATGCCTATGACCTGTGGTAACGGTGTACCACTGGCTAGCCACATCCACGTTGGCAACGCGAAGAGTATCGAAGTCTCCCATGTTATACTTTTGTCCCCGTATCTAAAGAGACTTGAAACTAAACTGTAACAAAAAATTGTCTCCTAGCATTATGATTCTTGGAGAAACGTTGGGTTTAATTTTTTTATAGATAACAATTAAATCTTAACAGATTTAAACATTTTAGATCTGTAAAAGTTATTCTACTAGTTTTGCTTTCCTTTTTGTCAAATTGCAAAATGCTGGTACTCATACACGAAAACAATAGAATAAAAATGTATATATTTTTTGCTTATCTCTAAATAAGTGTATTAAAGTAGATAATGGTTTTGCTTGTACTTACTCTTTTGTCATTATAACAAAGGATGTTAAGGCATATATGACTGGATAGTAAATTGCACCCATTTGAGCTAAAATAGATTTGTTCTGTTTCGGTAAATAGTACAAGAAGGGCTCTAACAAACTAATTTCCAAATCATGAGCCGTATTCGTGTAAAGATGATGAGACATAGCGTGGGAGATTCTCCATTCCCTAAAAAGTAACATTTTATATTATAATTATTATATGTACAACTCGATAAAGTCGATAAATAAGAACGCATACAAGCAAGGAAACGACTAGCACAGGAAGTTAGATTTAGTGGTGAAATGCAAGCAATATTAGACTATGATATTGGGCCTACGTGAACCTAATATGTTGCAACCTACCTTAAGATTCTTACTGATTATGTGTATGAGTAATGACCAACACCAATTAAATGTAAATAGGGATGTTGTCTTTTTTTATTTGTTAGATATACCAATTAGGTAAATACAAAGAATTTTCGCTCCAAGCTGTCATGTAGCCGTGATTACGTCACACACCGAGAAAAAGAGTTCGCGTTATGTTATAAATTATGAGTTTGTACGTAGTTCACTGGTCAGTGACGTCATTGCTTTGTAATGGCGTTTGAAGTCACGTGATAATGCATGATAAATAACGCATTTAAAATTAATTTTCTAAATTTCAAGACGAATAAGAAGGCTTTTAAAAGGTTATTTTAAGTTTTCACATACTGTCTTTCATATGTAAAACATAACCTTACGTGAGTTTGTAATACGTGTCAACATCCCTACAAAAGACAAAGACATAAAGAAAAGACAAAGATATATGGGTGGATTTTAATCCCAGTTAGTCTTGAAAAACGGAGAAATAGTAATAAGGAATAATATATTAGAAGAATCATTATAAACCTTTTATATAAAAACAACAACAACAACCAGACTTTAAGTCCAATAAATTGAACGACGATAATAAAGTAAAAGATAGCAAAGAAATGGATTGTTGCCTGTTATGTTTCTTGTAAATATGAATAAATTATTAATCTGTTAGTTCTTACTTATAAGAAAATCCGCTTATATTGTATAAGTACATTCTCCAGCTATCGGCTCTGTGCAAGTAATTATGTGCACAAACAGTGACCATAGATAATATATATGACACAATAATTGTTGAGATTATTCCATATGTGACACTCTTTGTCCAAGCCCAGCAACAAATTGGACTACTGATTATTAAACATAATAGCACCATATCTGTTATATAATTGCTTTGTTTTCTACAATCCTTAGGTATTTCACTTAATTTTGCAGTAACTTTTGCTTTCAAAGTTTTATAAAAACCATCTTCTTCAAACGTAAATGGGTAATTCCGAGGTGCTGTTGCTTTTCTTACAAAGTATTTCGGTAGAAGTCCTTCAGCTAATCCCTTTAAATGATGTGTTTCGAAGGACTCTGTTATATCCGTGCCCTAAATTTAGAGATTAGATTTTGTTTAAAAATCAAGTACTTATTCAATGCAGTATCTGACATTAATAATAAAAATAGTCATTTCTGTCTCATTTTATAAAAAATTAAAACAATGTGAAATGGGAATAGAAGATCGCACGTAGTGCAAAATATTTCTAGAATCTTCCAGATTAATATTGATACGATTAACTTAGAATATTATGAGATATAAAAAAGATGCTAAACTGTTTTTAGGTCCTGATCTAAAGAGGAGCAAAATTGTTTTATTGTTTCTACTTACTTTTGTTAATAACAGCCATTGTGAACCACCAGGATGGTTGGGTATGAAATTAGTTAGATCGTACAGGTTGTCATGCACTCTCCAAAGATCTTCTGCCCCGTCATGTAATCTTTTCCCTTTCAGCCATAGTTCTGGCAACTTTACGATTGCGTCCCGAAATGGTGGATATTTTGAATTAGGAAAACTGATTTGCCTTCTATCAGGATCTGGGACCATATTATAATGATCTATTAATGCGTTTACTAATTATCACTGTTACTATTTCTAATGATTCTTTACCTTAATATAAAATACTGACTTCTGAATCTGTTGTTCTCTTTTATAATATTTGAAAGAATTCTTAATAATGCCAAGCAAAAACTATATTAACATACCAAAACAAAAATATATTATGTATATTTTATAATTCATTATGCTTTAATTTAAATATATTTATTGAGGTTCCGTACTCAAAACATAGGGTACGCTGCGACTCTCTCCAGAATATATTCTGCTAATATGCCTTATATTGCATGCAATTGCAGCTCTTAAATCTCATAGGCAACCAGCAGTGCTATTCTGTAAGAGTTATTTTCTAGGCTGTGCGCTGCAACGAGCTCGTCGCGCCCACAGCGTTGACATTGCTAGGGTGTTTGATATGATTTGACAAGCTTAGTGAATACCAAATTGAATTCACAGCGCTGTCACAGCGTTGCGACAGCGCTGCGTTTCTTACAGAATAGCACTGCTGGTTTAGATATACATATTATGTGCATGAAGTCACCGTTCTGTCTGTGTACCGTGTTTTTTTAATATGATGATAGGATCGCATTAAAGTCCAGTGTATTCTTTTGTTTATTAGAACGCATGTCCTGTCCCAAATTGAAATGTTTCTTTTACATCCCCAGTGATCGTCATGTGGATCTTTTGATGACCTTGCTTTATTTTTCGCTATATCAGGCAAAATATAAACCTAATTATTGTTTTATTAATAAATTTGATCTAACCAAAATCCCTAGTGCTATTAATAAGTAACATTGTTTTTAGTTTTTTAGTGTTTTGGTTTTATAAAATTATAAAATATTCTAGACGGTCATCTTATTTTGGTTTAACTAAAATTATGGACAAAAAAATCACGGTATTTTTATTAGTAAATGCAATTTTCATGATAATCACTTTTTAAAATATATTATATTATTTACATTTTATGACAATCAAGTCAGATATTATAGAAATATTCAGATAATAAAGTACCTACTCAGCAATTTTTTTGGTCTTTTCTTATAGGGATACTGTTAAAAGAAAAATTTACACAGAATGTGGGGGAAGGGGTCTAGTTTAAGGAGATGTGTCATTCCAACTCTATTACAATATTCGATTCGTTTGATTTACGATATTTTTTGTCATTTATAACGTAAACTTTTATTTATTACATCATAATATGAGGTAGACGACAATTTGTAGATTTCTAGTCTTGTGACAGTATGTAGATTCAAGTCTCGCCGAGTCTAGAGAACAAGACATTCTTAGAATCTATCTGCTATCAAGCTCCGCGAAATTAAAGTGAAAAAAATATGTATAAGTATGTAACTAAATATCCGTTTTCAAAAATTTTAAATTAGAATTAATAAAGTTTATTAAAAAGAATTTAACCCATAACACCCTCTCGACTACATAATATAGCTGTTACAAAAAAGCGTTTCGACTTCAGTTTCTGCTTGGTTAAATCTAAGTTAATAAGCAACAACAGACAATCAAATTGATTAAAATTCCGATTCGTAAATAAATTATGCGCTAGACATTTTTAATTAGTTAATTGGGGTTACAGTGAAGAGTAATATAAGAATTAATTAAACTAAAATAGAGATATTAAATAAAGAAAAAAAAATTGAAATTTTTCCGCTCGGTAATTTGAATTAACCATATAATAATAATAATAATAACATTTATTATTATATATTTTTGTACATTGTTATAGTTATTATAATTATAAAATATGGACGCGTTTTATAAAGTGTAAGTTTTCGAATAACTTGTGTTATTGTTTGTATAATTTGTTGACAAGGGAAATATAATATTTAATACTTATGTATACTATATACATAATATTTTTTTATATATTATGCATTCTTAATACACATCCATGACCCAGGAACACAGAAAACTTTTTTGTTCCCTGGCGGGATTCGAACCCGCTACCTTCGGCTTGAGAGCCAACGCGCCAACCACTGAGCCAGAGAGATCTTATAAATATTATTATCAATGTGACTGTTATTTTTAATCTCGCCAACATGCTAGCTTATTAACTACCAGATAATTTCATCTATTATAAAATAATTCATCTTTCATTAACAAGTAATTATGACATGCCTCGTATCGCTCACACCGGTGTAAAGTGACATCTGTGCTCATTATAATGAACCAACTTTTACGGATTTTATCGCGGTTTATATAGATTTTAATGAGCCCGACGTTTCGGATACTTTACAGCAACCATTGCTACGCGAGGACTTGGGTGTCAGACGTCCTACTGTTATAAAGTCATTTGATATTACCCTATGATACATCAAGATGTTGTTTAGTCCTATTTACGGAGAAAGTGCTAGTGATGAGTCCTCCCGTGACCATGGTTGCTGTAATGTATCCGAAACGTCGCACCTGGTTTAAGTAAGACCAAGTTCGTAAAAGTGAGCGACGGTGGTCCAGTGGTGGACGGACTCTGCCTCTTATGCGAGGGGTTCCGGGTTCGACCCCTGACCCGACCGTGTGTGCCCTGAAATGGGTTTTTCTAAATTTCTAAGTGCACACGAGACGATCGTTCGCTCACCGGTGAAGGAAAACATCGTGAGGAAACCTGCATGCCTGATGATATTGAAAGTCTTTGAGGGTATGTGAAGTTCACCAACCCGCACTGGGCCAGCGCGGTGGACTATTGGCCCATTACCCTTCTCGCCTGATTTCTAGGAAGGAGACCCGTGCCCAGCAGTGGGACATATAAGGGTTGATACTTTACTTTACTACTCTTAAAATCGTAAAATAATTTTCTGCCATCTTTGGGATGCGAACCCGGTATCTTCTATGCACATACTACAGCTATTACGCAGCTCTTAAAAATGCTAATTAGGTATTCAAATTATTATAGAAAGAAATAAAAATTAAACAATGGATAAACATGAGGTATAAAATTTATATTTTTAATTATCATAATATTTCCATTAGACACTTAAAACAATTAACAATTATACAACACAGCCTGTAAAGATAAATAAAAGTCCACCAACATAAAAATTATAAAAAAATAATAAGAAAGATGCTTAAATAAAAAGTGACGTTATCGTTAGTAAAGTTAAAATTTAGATTCACGTTACTCCCATTGTACCTATTAAATAATAATAATTAAATAATAATAATAATATTATGATGCACGGAAAGCATAAGAATAATTAATAAAAAAAGGCCCGTTTATTATCAAATATTACGTTTTAGTTTTAACGTACATTCAGGTCATGCAAATGTCAGACTGATGAAATGTAGTCGTATACATGAATTTGAGTCCTTGTAACTTATCAAATGCAGCGGTCACTATTTTATTTACTTATCACAGATTTTAACATACTTATATCACATGAGACAAATACATGGCTTCGAGACTTCGAGGAGGAGACCTTTTTGATACTTTACTATCAAATCAAATCATTTATTTGCTTATATGTGTGTAAATTCAAAGGCGAATATAATTAATTAACAAAATTTTGTCTTAACACAGTGACCTTGTGTGCAATGCCATGCAACATTTTTGTACAGTTGATACATTTATTACAAGTCATCATCAGTCTCATTATGTCTAGGTTAGCAATTATAGTATTATAACGAATAACAATTATGTATGTGTACATTGATTTAAGAAATATAATATAATATAATAATTTCCGACAGCGATCTGGGACCCATATTTTATTTGTAATACTTTTGTACATAATTATTTTTTTATTTTATTTATTATAGTTTTAGATATAGTATTATGTTACTTGTAGATTGGTTTTCCTAGAACAATATATTTATAAGACAAATTCATATAATGTCAAATAATATTATTAAAATATCATTACAAATAATTATTATCAAAGCATTTATCCAATAACGTGAATAACGTTACAATCCATTAAATATACATTTAGGTCATAATAGGCTTTTTTATATAAGATTTCCTTAATTTTACTTTTAAAGAGTTCTAATGATTGTATTAATAGAATTTCTTTGGGAAATTAATTGTACTTCACTTTTTTATGCACGAATCAAACATTTCCTTAAATCAATGATAATTTATCATTATGACATAAATCTAAATTCCTTATCAAATAGAGTAATTAATCACAATTTTTAGTTTGTGTAGTTGTAATAGTAATCTACTCATTTCGTCACTTTTCTACGCACTCTGGTAGGTAAAATAATTTGATCATGAGAAAGAAAAATGTTTGACTAAGCTTTGATAATTGCCACTGAGTCATATTCTAATTAAATTCGTTGTGGGTCCCAAAACCATTTTAACATATCCTCTGGGCTACCGGAGATCGTATCAAAAGGTCATTTGGTGGCTACCGCTGTCGATCCTGGCTATACAGGAATTGCAGCGGTAGGAACGATGGATAGATGGAGTTCGAAATATTAAACGCTGACTATATTATATTATGACTAGCCACAGTAAGGGTCAGTAAGGGTCAGTGTTTCACAATATACTATTAAAGTACCCTATAGCTATATGACACATAAATTAACTGACACATAAATCTTCTAGTTAGTCTTGATTGGGTTTCACCATCATCTTCCCTGTAAATTTATTTGGCAGATCCCTATTTGGCACTTACTGGTAAGTAGGCTTGGCAACCTCGCATTTTATAGTTCCATTTTACGATAAATATGTTTTAGAAAAACATTCCATGTTGTAAATATACATGAAAATATGTTTTTATAATTTAAATGTATGTATCATACCATCTTTATACCTTTTATTTACATAGACATTGTATATAATGTTATCCCTTAATTATTAAACGTTGAAAACACAATTTAAATTATTTTGTATATTACTGTTACCGGAACGTCAAATTGTCAAATGTTGTGAAGCTGTTAACCGCGTATATATCTGTCAACTAATTTATGTGGCAGATAAATTTGTTAATGGCCAGTTGATCCGACCTATAGTTTACAGGGAACTTTATTAGCCAAATATTGGTATTTGTCAATTGTGAAACAAAAACGTTGTAGTTATGTGGTAAATATGTTGCAAATAGCTTAATTGGAACTTTATTAGGACATTGTGAAACAAACCCTAAGGCTCATTAAGTAAGTCGAGTCTAATATATTTTGTCGATCGTCCAAAATAGCTTACACGCCTTTAAGTAATACGGCCTTGTAGTTAAGATGAAATGTCTAATACTTAGTTCAAGTTAAGGCAAATTGGGACAGAAAAAGACCTATGCAGAAATCACAATGTGCTTTCCGAAACCTAACGATGCTTGATCTATTATTTGCTGCATTTAGCATATTTTCAATTTCTATATCACAAATAAAATATAAACATAATATTATGTACAATATATACAATAATATTTATAACCAACACAAAATCAAATCTTTTGACGTGACAACGTCTAAATAACTCGATATTACGGGCAGCTTGCACGAAAAATGTGACGTCATATCGCGTTCCGCATGCGAGAGCGCGGCATGAACGAGAGTGAGGCATGATCGGCTCGAGCGATCGGCTCAGTTCGGTTCATGGTGCTTGTAATGATTGACGTTGTCACGTCAAACTATCGTCCGTAAACTGACTTACAGACAACCAATTTTTTAAATCAGAATATTGCACCATTTATAAGCCTTTGCCGTAAAGTCTAAAGTCGTGAGGCTTTGTTCTAGCCAGTTGTTTACTCTGGCTTATGAACGCGTTATAGAAACTGGTCGTTCGCAGCTGCGTCTCAAATTTCTCACAGTGTTCTATCACCAGTGGATAGAGATAGTTTAGCTCCCCATGATCCAGCGTAGGGAAGAGATGGTGCAAGGAGTGGCCCCCGAAGCGCGTGAGGGTTTTAAAGTGGGTGCTGCTGTTGTCCATATTGTCCACGATAGCATGGATCTGATGTACTCCCCAGTCCACCTCCTCAGAACTGGAATAAAAGTTGATGATTTTTATATAATGTTTATGAGAAATTCCCTCATTATTAGCGTTATTTGAGGGAGGTATATGTTTAGCAGTGGACGGATTAAGGTTGATGATGATGATGACACAACTTTTACGGCGGCGATTCCCATTTGATGGGCCCGGTACCAGGCTACGATATAAATGACGGGTCGTACCATTGCCTCCTTGATTTAAACAAATACATTGGTTGTACTTCTTTGGAGTTATAATCTATCGTACTTTTCTATCACAGTTCATTAGAATATAATATGAAAATAACATGCTAAAATTTCATCTAACTTAATTTACTTATAATAGCAAAACACTGTCAAAAATATATAATGCCTCGGCTAAGCGATTGAATAATTAATTTCCAGATAAATTATGGCTACGTTAAAGAAATTTTGGATGATAATATTGAGTCGCCTCTTAGGACCTACAGAGTGAAATACTATTCTAATATGCTGGTAACCTACGACATAATGTTATATTACATAAGCTAATACAATCGTCGTAATTAAGGACCTGTTTCACAATCTCCAGTTAAGTTCCCAATAGGCTATCGGCAACATATTTGACAGATATAGTATGGAGTATCTGACAAATATCTGCCAAATATGTTGCCGATAGCCTATTGGGAACTTAACTGGAGATTGTGAAACAGGCCCTAAGTCTATTAATTATCTATTAAATATTTTCTTGTACGTACAAATAGCATGCCCATTCATTCATACACGTTAGCACACTCATGTGGAAATAACACACAATCGTATAATCGTCCAAATTAAACGCGAATTCAACATTTTGGGAAATCGGAATTTATACCGCTTTGAGGGAGTCGTATTGTGGATTAAACTTTAAATACCGCAAACGTATACATTAATCAAAACTGGTTACATGCGTCATAGAACGGTGTTAAGTCACGTAAGAGGTTATTCATAATAATAGGTTGAATATGCTAAGTAAATTAGCTTTAGAATATTCTAAATGAACATAGTTATTTTCATTGCTAAAGTTATATAACGGGATATATACATGCCTCGACTTGTACTAGAAGCCATTGAAATGAGTAAATACCTAGTCAAGTAAATACCTAGCTCCAATAGGGAACATGGGTTTCAACTGTCGAGTGTGTGGAATCCAATGATTAGGTATTGCAAATACTTAAAGATTGACATAAAAAATACTCGAACTGATACGGTTAGTTATGTCTGTCGATCTCGATATCGAGTGTCGAGGTAAATACGTAACACAAGGGACAATAGCAGGGGTGAAATGACAACAGTAGTGGTGACCAGTGTTTCCGTGGAAAACGTACGAGTAAGGAGGTAATCCGGTATGTCTCCCTAGACAACCTAAGAAATTGATATTTAGTTTCATACTATGCTAAAATATGAGAATTTTATGGCAATCGAATCGATAAAATTACGTCACTCAATCAAGAGTGACTTATCAGTCCTCCTAGACAAGTGGCAAACACTCCGAATCTATTCGGCCCCCCCAGAAGAGTGTCGCAAATGCTAAACTAATAGAATAGAATAGAATACTTATTGTATGAAAATACTCAAGACATATTATAATTTGAATCAAGGAATATTATAATAATAATATTCGTTTGAAACGAAGTTTTTACATACAAAATTATATAAGTACTTTATGTGTTTGAATGAGCGTTCTTCAAACTTTTTGCAACAACATTAAGGCGTTAGCATTCATTGCAACTGATTAGATTTGGAGCGTTTTCCACTTGTCTAGGGGGGATGGACATCTCTAATTCCGTCAACATCTAACCGCATACTTCAGTCTCGTGAACATGACATTCGTAGACAATGTCGAAATATCGAGCTCTGCGAAATAATACTAAAAAAAACATAGTAAATGTCCTATGTTAAATAATTTTAGTAAATTTCCTTTGCTTAATAATCTTTCAAAGCCAATTCAATATATCTGCTCACTAACTGGGAGCTCTAACTAAATACTAATTACTACAAGTGACTACATACACAATATATGTTATCAAGTCCAATAATATCGCTACATGAATGTTGTGCTATTTTAAACTCAACGTTTGATAAAAAAAAACAGAAAGACTTGATATCATACAGATACTGAGTAACATTTCAATTTTACTAATTAACTTCTGGAGTATTTTGCCATCAGCCTTGTTTGAGATATGTTAAAACGTATAACTTCTTATACTCGTACAGTAGTATTATAAAGTAATAAGCTATTTACAGTATTAAAAAAATGTTCTTGTTGCCATTCACGTAGAATATGGATTTTACAAGTAATGCAATTGCAATAATTACCCACTTTTTTACGCATTATTAAAACAAAAAAAAAATCATTAATTGTTTTAAGTCAGTTTAGCAGTGGACGGATAAAGGTTTATGATGATGATGTTGATGATAAAGGTTTGGAATAAACATAGGCGGCTTCGATTGGGTACTAGAATTTGTCATCAAGCTTGTGTAAACAAGCAAGTATTAAGTATCGCTACGCTGTTTACAGACGAGTGACGTCAATAGACTTAACCTATGCCATATTGCCGAGGCAAAGGTTAAAATGTAAAAAAAGAGTAGTACCTTGGTATATCGCCTTCAAAGAACGTAGTGGTACCATGATGTCCAGCTGTGAGGCCGAATATCATGAACATGAGGCTGCACAGCAGTATGATGGCTATCCATATGACCAACACCCAGGGTAGGAACATACCACTGGCCAGCCACATCCAGGTTGGCAGTAAGAATGCGATTATGTTCTCCCATTTCAACTCGTTGTTCTCGAATTTCAGGATACTTGCACCTAGCCTGTAATAGACGTTGGACTTTTTTTTAAATGTAGTCTTATAAGAGTAAAATTAATTAAATAAAAAATATATTAATATAGCCAAGAGGTCGTCTAGCGATCGAAATTCAAGGTTAAGGAAATCTGATTTGAACTGGCACACGCGTCCTGGCCTATGTGAAGGTGCCGCTGTGGTGGCTGGTCGTGTTATGCAGTTTCTACCTCGCTTGGTTTTTGGTTTTCTTTTTATTAACATCCTCTTGTTTGTTTTCCAAATTTATTTACTTACTTATTTATTTTAGGCAAATGTGAATTAATTTATTTTGTTATGTATGTTGTTATTTAGATGTATTTACAAAAATTGTAAAACTATATTTTAAAAAGAGCAATCCTACAGAGTTTCTTGCTAGATTCTTCTCTGAGGAAAACTGCTACTTTGCGAATCTAGCATTAGCTTATAAAAAAAAAATGACATGTTTCAAGTGCTATGTAATTTGCCTACGAAATAAATATTATTTGATTGATTGATTTCTTTGCTTAAAAATTTTTCAACTTGAAATACATGATCTTCCTAAAAATGAATGCTCTCTGCTACTGGTGACTGGTACCGACACCCAAAATAACTAATTTTAAATAGTTTAAGTAACACGTATAAGTTCAATATTCGTTAATTGTTTTTGTTAAGTAACTTCACTTCGAAGCATTTTAATATTATTTTAAATTTTCCAGTTGTACAATATTATATAGGTACAGTTTTGAAGGCGGTTTTTAATTTAAAATTAACTTTATATTTTAGCATCTTAATTTAATTAATTCAATATTTAAATGAGTAAAGCAATTAGTTTTCATTGCATTGTTTACTTTGTCTAGTTATTAGTTGCGCGCTTCTCTCATGTGTATATTATGCATATTCGCAATACATCTATACTAATATTAAGAAAAAAGATTTGATTGTTTTTTCGATTGCATTGAATAGGCTTTGAAGCTGCTGGGCCGATTAAAAAAATATATACATTTAGAAAGCCACATATAAACAACATATAAAATATTTACCCGTGCGAAGCCAGGTAGAGTCTAGTAAGAAATACTTATATGAGTATTTCTAGTACTACAATTTATCTATACAACTTAAAACTAATAAATAGATAGTAATATTCTTACCCCCGGTTTCCGTAAGGCTGATCAACGCAAAAATTAACTAATCAACTGTCAAACCGGTTGTTAAGTGTCAAATGAGTTTTTAGAAGCATAGTTAAATTACATAATTACATCAGCCTGTCAGTTGACGTAACAACTACAATGAAGAGCTGTCAAATTTGACTCTCGAATCGTATGTTAACCGCCATTAACAGCCATGTTAGTTGACATACACTTTGACAAACGTTTCAAAAACCGGGCGTTAAAGGGCGAAAAGTATGACTAGAAATACATTGCGTCACAGAAATATTTGAAAATGTCTTAAAATACTTAATTTACTAATTTGCACCAAAATATTATTTATTATCAATTACATAGACTTAGGGCCTGTTTCACAATCTCCAGATAAGTTCCGAATAGGCTATCGGTAACATATTTGACAGATACTCCATAGTCTATTTGTCAAATATGTTGCCGATAGCCTATTCGGCACTTATCTGGAGATTGTGAAACAGGCCCTTAACTATTTAATTAATTAAGAGCCCCGAAACAATTGTCTATCTTTGATGCTTACTTACTCTTTGACCATGCATCCTAGTGAAGCGAAGCTATAGATCACAGGGAAGTAATACGACGCCAATTGCACCCAGAAAGTTTTGTCATGTTTCGGAAGGTAGTACAGGAAGGGCTCCAGCATACTCAGCTCCAGATCATGAGCGGTGTTGGTGTGGAGGTGGTGTGACATGGCGTGACTGATTCTCCATTCCCTGGAAAAGAAAGATGCATAGAGAATTTTGCGCACGTTGAATAGGTTCTTTTCTTATTCAACAACACTATTGACATTATTGTCATGAATCCATAAGGGTTCCCGTTTTTTGTCATTTAGCCATAGAGCCTTAAAATGTACATAATGTTATAATATGTAATATTGCATTTCATCTCACGACATCTGTTAGCAATCAGCGAGGCCAAATATAATTACACTTCTATCCTGTCATTAAAAGATAGTCACGCAAGGACGAACAGCCGGGGCTAGTTCTAGTTAAACTAGTTTATAATTTAACTAGAACTAGTCCCTACTAGTTGTGTTGCCTACCCAGAGACATGACGTCAAGTCTTGAATACAGCAAAGCTGTTTCACGGTAAAAATTCTAAAATATTTCCATCCAAAATTGATTCGCCCTTATGCATTGTATAATGTACACACAGTATAGCTTGCGATTCGATTATTTTCGAATTTTACTAGGTGAGCCATCTGCTCACCTACCTACCGATTGAGCTTAAAGTCCATCAGGCCTAAAGGTCTTTTCGAAAAAAAAAGATTCGAGTATTTTGTTGTTGTTGTTCGCGACGCACATGTCTAGTACTCATCGACATCTCATGGCGCCATACGAGCTGAAGTGTCAGACAGGTTTTAATAACGCTTATGCAAATTTTACTCATTACAATCCGAGTACCAGTTTTGTAGATTTTGGATTTTATATTTATTTTATTAAGGCCGAGATCATGGTTGCGGTGAAATATCTAAAACGTCGAAAACGTTGAAATATCAAAAAAAAAAAATATCCGCGATAAAACCCTTAAAATGTGATTTTATTATAATTTGTCATGGTCATGTCAACACATTTTATTACAATTGCCATATCATAGTTTTGTCTTTTTACATTTCATCGATATGGACTAACCCGCTGAACAATATATTCCATGGTATATTCAAAACACTCAAGTACTTAAATATCAATGACATGTAAATTAAAAGGCCCCGAGAAGTCTACTTTTAACGTATGGAGATGCTCATTAAAATGAAAGCCCTAAGGGTCTAAGGACCTTACCCTCTTCAGTTCACAAATTGAAAGTCACTGATGTGGTACTCGCTGGACGAACACGGTTTTTTTTTATTAATTATCGAATTCCGAAAATAAGAAATTCTGGAAGACATATAGAACAAGTTGATTGTAGTATTTTAGAAATGTTGTGAATAATAACTATTGTTTTACTTTTCGACATTTTTAAGTCATATTTCATTTTTTTAAGTAATAATTTTTGAATGTAGTGTGATGAACCCAACAAACAAAAGGGAATAAAACAGTCATCCGATTGTGTGTTTCTAAATTATACATAAATTATTTTAATAAAATAGAGCGACGGTGGTCCAGTAGTGGATGGACTCGGCCTCTTATGCAAGAGATCCGGGTTCGATCCTGACCCCCCCGTGTGTGCCTTGAAATGGGTTTTTCTAATATCTAAGTGCACCCTAAACACGAGACCATCGCCCGCTCACCGGTGAAGGAAAACATCGTGAGGAAACCTGCATGCCTGATGAGATTGAAAGTCTTTGATGTGAAGTTCACCAACTCGCACTGGGCCAGCGCGGTGAACTATTGGCCCATTACCCTCCTCGCCTGATTTCGAGGGGGAGTCCCGTGCCCAGCAGTGGAACATAAAGGGTTGATACTTTTTTTTTAAATAAATTGAAAAAAAATGCCCTTTTACACCCGAACTTAGGATACTAACGATAAGCTTAGGATGCCACAACTCTGGTTTCAAATGTAATGTTGCTATAATAATGGTTAAAATAGTTCAAATCGTTAATAAATTCACATCAAATAATTAAAAGAAATAATTACCTATACGAAAACCCACTTAAATTGTATAAATACATTCTCCAACTATCCGCTCTATGGAAGTAGTTGTGGGCGCAAACAGTGACCATAGACAATATATAAGAAACAACAAGCGTTGACACGGCTCCATAGACAAAACTCTTCATCCAAAGCCAACAGCAAATCGGACTGCTGATTATTAAACATATTAATAAAGAGTCGGTAATGGCGTTACTTTGTCTTCTACAGTCCTCGGGTATGTTAGTTAATTTGGCGGAAACTTTCGCTTTCAAAGTTTTATAGAACCCATCTTCTTTAAACGTAAATGGATAATTCCGGGGTGACTTCGCTTTTCTCACGAAGTATTTTGGCAAATGTTTTTCAGCTAAGTTGCCTCGTAAGTGGTGAGTTTCGAAAGACTCTGTTATGTCTGTCCCCTGGAAAATAAAATAATTAAACTATTACAAACACGCGTTTAATTTTATTGTAATTGGTACGTTGAGTACTATTTTTACAGAAGGAAACATTTTTTTTTGCTATAACTATTATATTAATATTAGAATTGATACCATGTTATCTGGCCTGTAAGTAGACTATGCAAAAACAAAATAAATACAGAAGAATTTTAAGAGAAGTTGTCCGTCTGTTTTTAAGTTAGTAGAGTTACGAGTAGTAAGATCTCTTGCAATTTATGAATACTATATAATATAAAAGAATTGGCGTGTTACGTTATAGCTGTAATTGAGACTTAACATATTATTATGTGCAAGGAATCAGATGGCTTAAACCATGCTTAGACAAAGCAATATCGTTGCGCAGCAGAAAGATACCGAAATTCGTCATTGTGTCTGAGTTATCAATGACAATTTCCTAGCCAATAAGATATTGACATTAACTATCGATAACCAATAGATAGTTGATGATTATGTTACGATAACACGTGATTTAGCGCGACTTATGTCAATCACATACATTTAATCTTTTCGAAATTCGTTATCGTTTTTTTAATGTTACTTTGTCTAAGCTCCCTGGATAGACAATGTAATGATGCCGCGTTTAAAGTTGATCAACTCGTGAATATTTCTTGAAGTATCCCGAATGTAAAGTTACTTGGTAAGCCGTACCGCTCTACGCTAGCTTCAAATTTCCTAAAAATATGTTTAATAAATTATAATTGGTACTTTATTTAAGCTATTAACAAAAATGTTGACGTCAGATGTAAACTTCCTTATTTAATATTTGCTTTCATGTCTGTTAAATCTTTATTGCGCATAAATAAGTCCAAAATATTCTAAGTCACATAATACGATCGTGACAGGTACACGTCTTTGATTTTAGTATTTTCGAATCGATGCGATTTATGGACCTTCAAAGGACATTTCTGGTCACAGACTGGTTGTGAGACTTTCGGGCTTGACGGCTGACGACCCGTAGCGACTGTCAAAGATCCACGAATGACAGCCGGGACCAACGGCTAAACGTGCTTTCCGAGGCACGGCTCCTCCGTGAATGTAAAGATGGTCACCCATCCTCGGGCCAGCCTTGGCAAGCGTTGCTTAACCTGGTGAATCGATCGGGCGTTATTGCTTAGCCACGAGCTCTTCCACATTTATCTATATCATCTATAGAAAATCAAGTCGGAGAACTTTCCTTACTTACTTTGGTAGTCAGCAACCACTGGGAACCACCAGGGTGCAATTCCACGAAGTCTGTGAGGTCGTAAAGGTCATCGTGTATCCTCCACAGACCTTCGGCTCCGTCGTGCATTCTCTTGCCCTTCAGCCAAAGATATGGTGATTTGGTGAGGTCATCTCTGTATGGTGGATACGTTAGTTTCGGAAAACTTGTCTGCGTTTTATTTGGATCTGGGACCATTTTTCCTGTGAATTAAAGTTTTTGTTTTATAGAATAATAGGAACACCTATTTTTTTACACCTTCAACATATATATATATATATATATATATATATATATATATATATATATATATAATTCAATTTTCCCATTCACAGTTTTGGATACTTTACTAAGTAACCATTTCAAAAGTAAAGTAACCAACCTTTATCCGTCCACTGCTGAACATAGGCCTCCTTCAATGAACGCCAAGACGACCGATCCCTTGCTACTCGCACTTAATAACCATTATAGAAATCTAAATATTAAGGTAAGCTTATTATTTAGATTTCTATGGTAACCATGATAAGGTTTTGCTATAAAGTACTGGAAGACCTGACCCTCTTGACTATGCTTTTTTTTTTTTTTATCATGAGTTAAATTCTCGTAAGTATTAGAAAATAGTAATGTTAATAGTAAAAAAAGTTATAAATAATAACGTAAGTAACTAGCTCTTACAGTTGTAACTAGAACCTAGAATCTTGACCAATGTTTAATATTGCTCATAGGAAAACCAGGAAACAAGCCACCCGATACCTACCGATTGAATTTAAATGCAATCAGGCCTAAAAGTCGAGACCTTTCGAAAAAAATAGCAACCTGATAAGTAAAGTCCATGTGGTAACAGTTCAAGTTAGTAGTTAGTTTAGAAAAAGTTCTTATTGTAAGGCTCTACTTAAGGCTATACGGCTATCATTAAGCATGGCGTAAAAAAAAAAAAAGAAAAAGTGACTCAATGGTGAGGGATGCAGTGCCAATATGCCACCAACCCTGCTCGTGCCAGTAATTAACCTAACTTGAATAATATGTTGGGACAACTTACACACGGTTATCTTATCCGAAACTAGACTGAGCCTGTTATGTGGCAACCAGATAACTGAGACATACTTATATACTTCTAAATATATATACATAGATAAATTACACCCAATAGAAAAATTATTATGATCATCACACAAACATTTGTCCTGGGTGGAAATCGAGCCCACGATCTTCTTGTTCGGCAGATAGGGACACTAACCACTAGACCAACAGGCGAGTCTTAATATATTATAATATGTTCCCAGAATTCGAAAATTAACATTTTTTATTATTTTAGTTATTACAAGTTGTAGTAATAGTTGTTTCTCTTCATCATTATCAAAAATTTTCTATCCAATGTCGGACTTATGTCCCTATGAATGGACGCGGAGACGCCGTCATCATCAGCCTCAAAACCAGTAATAAGCTCTGTTGCCATTGGGTAGTCTCTGACGCATTAATAAAGAGCCCTAATGATTGGTTCTTGATGGTGTTTTTTTCGAATGATTGATAACTATGCCTAAACGAGTTTTAGCTTTATGAGGATCGGCTTAACATATGAGGTTAGTTAATAAATTACTTATGAATTATTTATTCAAGTTTTTTTAACCAAACAGAATAAAGGTAGACGGAGAGTTATAGAACCTATAACATAAATGTAAGAAACCTCTTTTTTATTGAAGGTGGTTTGCCACTTTAAAAAAAAAGTAGAAAAACAGTCGGTTTACTTGATGGTAAGTCCATAAACACCCGCTACTCCAAAGGATTACGGGGATGTTGGTGGCCTTTCAAATATAAGTCTACTCTGTTCTTGAATGTCCCTAAGGCGTATCGGAAATATATTGAGCAGCAGCTGATTCCATATATTGGTGATGCAGGAAATTCCGTAAAAATCGAGTTGTTATGGATTTCAGAGCAGTAGGGCTATTCTGTAAAAACCATTCCGATATCGAGCTTCACCTGAGTGATAGAGCTCTCTTTACGCTCACTTCGAAAGCAAACTTTATTAATATAGATAGATAGTCGAGTTTTAAAGTATGTATACAAATTTGTCATATTTTGATTTGAAAACGACCATACAGAATAGCCCAACAGTCCTCGTGGTAGATGTAGCGGATGCAGAGTGATCCGACATAATAATATAATAATAATAATATCTATGGACGCTTTTACACTACGTCAATCTGGTCCCGTGTTAAGTTCTCGAAGAGACTTGTGTTACGGGTACCAGACAACGGAAATACATATATTTAATACTTTTTATATTAATACTTATATTTAAGATTTTTATTATATGATTACACATATTTAATACACATCCATGACCCACGAACACAGAATTTTTTTTGTGTTCCCTGGCGAGATTCGAACCCGCTACCTCCGGCTTGTGCGCCAACGCGCTAACCACTGAGCCACAGAGGTCGTCAAAATAATATTAACGCAGCGCCAAATAAACTATTATGAGATTAAAAATATACACTATTTATTCCTTTCTACTCTGTTTTTATTACTCATGACTTTATTCAATTCTCGTTAAAGTTGATATTGCACTAAACACAAGGCGCAGGTATATTCTCTGCCTTGGAATTGGTCCTGATTTTGAGTCTCGTGTTCTCGAGTTGTTTTACGTCTTTGGGTACATCCAATAAAGCTGCTAAAGAAGGCCATTGGTAGAAACACGATCTAAGGAAACATCCTTTTCCATAATGTTTTAAATGTGGTAAATTCCATACCACGTTGAGTGCATAGACGAATGACCTAATAGTCCATTATTTCGAGGAAACCCGAGCCTAGCGCATGGACCCCGCAATCGTTATAACTGGGCGTATCGCTTACAATATTAGGTACATTATTTCTATACACATCAAGTGTAGCAAGTACCGGTAAATTCTACGTTCACTTTTTACAACATACAAGAAATTACGAAAAAATATTATGTTAATTATTAGAAAAATTATATTTAAATAACAGTACCTATGTATACCGCATAAGAAGGCCGAAAGCGTTATATTATCGTTTCATTATTTTTTACTCACCCTAATAACCCAATTTCCATTCAATGTTAATCACTTTTTGCCCATGCATTTTCACCAAACACAAAGAAAATATGTATTATCGTGCGAAAATTAGCTTTTTTATTAATGTAACTTAATAAACTGCATTAATAAAAAACATACTGCAATAAAATCCGTAAATTTGTTTCATTACAATGAGTGAAATTCGCGTAAACATAAGAAAACAATACAGATTCTCATTGTAATAACTACAATCTACATCTACACTAATATTATAAAGAGGAAATTTTTGTTTGTTTGTTTGGTTGTAATGAATAGGCTCAAAAACTACTGGACCGATTTCAAAAATTATTTGACCGTTTGAAAGCTACATTATCCACGAGTAACATAGGCTAAATTTTATTCTGGAAAAAATAAGGTTCCGTAAGATATTTGGGTTTTTCGGACACAAGGTGTAAAAAATCAACCAGAAAAGTTACTTATTTTGCGTACTAAGATCCCGCTATATCTTATAATACGGAAACGTTATCAAATTGTATTGTGCTTATGAGCAACGATCAAGAAAAGAAGAAAAAAAGACGCAAAAACTTCGAGATGATTCTTAACATGGGTAACATAAAATAGTATTTGCATTTATTTTATTATTTCTGGTAACCGGTTTAATATTGCTTAAAAGCGAAATAAAATATTTATGCGCGGCTTATGCTTATTTGGGGTTCAGTAGGTGTTTGAAAAAAAAATATTTACCTTGAAACATCTATACATATTGAAGGAATAATTAAATGTGTGACAAATACCTACTAATTAACACATAATAAAACTACGCGAAGTTAGCAATATATTTTTTAACATTTCCTTGTTTATTAATTTTTAGATGTATTATTATACAATTATTATTATGACAAGTGATTTTATATGCTATACATGGACTTTGGTTACTATAATTTATGATTCACCTCAAACAATGAAATCTAGCATTCCGTATATATTTTTGTGTCACCTGTTTAAGAATACTTGTAGTAATGAGAGGCTCTAACGATTAATTAACAATTAAAGAAATCCGTCGAGTCATGTACACTAATCTACACTAATATTGTAAAGAGGAAAACTTTGTTTGTTTGTTTGGTTGTAATGAATAGGCTCATAAAGTACTGGACCGATTTCAAAAATTCTTGCACCTATCGAAAGCTACATTATCCACGAGTAACATAGGCTAAATTTTTTTCTGATAAAAAAATCGGGTTCCATAAGATATTTGGGTTTTTTGGACACAAGGTGTAAAAAATCAACCAGAAAAGTTACTTATTTTGCGTACTGAGATCCCGTTGTAAATCTTAGTTAACGCAGGCGAAGCTGCGGGCAACAGCTAGTTTGAAAGATATGAGGGAATAAATAATTATAAAGATAGGCGCGAAAAACATAACCTTTTCCTTGCAGTTGGTTATAATTATGATGATGTAAATATAGAATGCCAAAATTGTCGTTAATCTATTTGTAAAATTCTTTAACCTATTATTTTGTTACAACACTTGCTGTAGCCCGCGGTTTCGCTAGCGTTAACTTATATTTACGGACGCATCCGACCTGATAACACGAGTTATTTGCGAGTGAAAGCCTCGTCAAAATCGGCCCAGCCGTTTCGAAGATTAGCTAAAACAAACAGACAGACATACAAAATTTAAAAAAAGGTGTTTTGGTGTATGTAACGTGTACCTATACAGCCATATACAGTGGAAAACGTTTATTTTAATATAACAGATTTTTGAAAAAATTTGAAGGGAAAAAAAAGAAAATCTCTCACCTAAAAAGAATGTTGCATTAGTATCGAGGTCGATCATAATTATTGAAAGAATTATAATCAGCTACGGGTTTTACGAAATGTAAAATTTTACCTTTTTTTGTATCTCTGCTTACTTGTAACTGTTAAAATATTGTACTGACAGTATGACTTAAACTTATTTCTGTTTCAGATACCAGTAACATAACACAGTAGTTGGCATGAACAAAAATAATGGAAGATTTTTATTTATTATGGTTATTAAAGACTTGCAAAACGTCAATTAGTTTTTTGATCAAAATATACAAGATTAATTACCTATTTTTGAGAAATAAATTTACAAAACTAGTCCCATTGATCACGTAACAATAAATGCGAGTCAGAGCTTGTGACGCCATAGTCTGCATTGGAAATTTTTTCACTTGTGAGTATATAGACAATATAGCTTTGGTAATTTTCTTGTGAATCCTTTCTTTGGCATGTGGATATAAAGCTTTTCCGAAGTTTTAATAATGGTGGTTTCACTACTGTTAAAGCTAAGTACCAACCCTTATACCTATGTCCCACTGTGGGCACGGGTCTCCTCCTCGAAATTAGGTGAGGATAATGGTCCATAGTTCACGCTGACCCAATGCGGGTTGGTCAACTTCACATACCTTCAAAGACTTTCAATCACATCAGGCATGCAGGTTTTCACACGATGTTTTCCTTTACCGGTGAGTGAATGATGGTTTTTTAGTGTTAAGGATGCACTTAGAAATTTAGAAAAACCCATTTCATGCCTTGAAATACGGTTAGATCAGAATCGAACCCGGAACCTCTGGCATAAGAGGCCGAGTCCATTCACCACTGGAGCATCGTCGCTCAAGCTGCTGTACTATACATTGATAAATTTTCAGAAATTTATTAATTTAGTAAATTAACTCAACCGAACAATGTTTGTTGTGCATCTTGTGACGTCATCGCGTTGCCATGATAGATGGCCGTGCTTGAGAGCGGAAATGTCAAAAAGTTTAAATAATGTAAAAATAACACAGAACGCAAACATCGTGAAGTGATTCAATAAAATATTCATATTATTTTGGCTTAATTGAGACCTAAGGAATATTTTAAAATTACTTTCCAAAAATTCTCAACTGCCGTATTTATTTACACAAGACTAATACATACTATAATATGTTAAATAATTTTTAGCTTAGCACGGGACTAAGTAATTAATTAATTAATTCATTCATTATTAATTCATTAATTAATTCATGATTAATTAATTAATTCATTCCATTTTTAATAATAAAATAAATTGGTACTTTGAATCAGTGTATCTTTCATTTTATTTCATCTCAATTAACAAAACAACAACAAGTTTTTCCGTAATTTTCTTTGTGTATAAACTGCAATTACCTTTACGAATAATATATGTATTTACTAAGCGCTAATGACGTGGGTACATACTTCAATACTTATTTCATTATTGCGATAATAATCAGATAAATAGCTACAGATTGTTAATGTACAGATAATTATAACGAATATTGTAAGAAATGAAAAAGAATACTCTTGTATATTGCAATATACTATATTGTGTAAAAATACTTTAAAAAAACTCAAGGTGAATACTAATCGTCTTCGCCTCGATCAGTTTAAAATAAAGAAATATTAAGCTAATGAAATCATTTATATTCAACTTATGATTTGGCATGTTTTTTACCAAAAATATATCTAATCTATCCATAAAATTTTAAATTCGTGTTTACTTTACGCTCTAGACATTGTTATAAATATTATACCTTATAAAGTCCAATCACCAATGTATATCACTAACACAATCAATTGACAACACATACACCCAACACGCTATAGTGCTTGACCGTGACTGGGTCGACATGCGCGTGCGCCGCTACCGCAGCTATAATTTTGTTTTCATGTTTCACGGTCAGCATTGCCTCATTAACTTTCGATTTTGATCTAATATAACGGTCAAGTGTAATTCTGACTTTTTATTTGGCAGTGTCAAGTGGCCCGTGCCCACCTGTGGGACAATACAATATGCACTGATACTTGACTGTCGATACAATGTCAAATAATATTATGAAGCTTGACTTGTAAGTTGTGGGACAGTTGCAATAAATAACTTGTAACATGTCAAATTCATGTGTATTTAATACTACTAAATATAAATGTACGATAGGCTTTGTAATAGAGATGGTTTCATAGAGTTTATTGTGTATTGTAATTTCTACTAAAATATTGTTTTCTTATGTTTACGCAAACACTCATTACAACGAAACAATTTTTACGGATTTCATCGCGGTTTATAAAGATGTCTATATGACCGACGTTTCGGTTACTTTACACTTTACAGAAACCATGGTCACAGGAGGATAATATGTCAGATATTCTTAGATTACTGAGTTATTTGATACTGTATGATACATCAATATTTTGGTTAGTCCTTTCTAAGTGCTAAGTCTTGTCCGGGACATAGCATAGCATTATCTTTGGTAGGAAGCGGTGTTCTCTTGCGAGGACTTATGGTTTGTCAAATCTAATATAATGGCAACGTTTATCAAGACTATGTACACATAATATGGCAGACTTATTGCATTTCATTATAAAATATAGAATTTTACGTGAAATTAATATTTGTGGGAAACAAACATGAGAGGTAATTACAGTGTGGTAAAGTTACAATATTATGATCAAGTTACAAAATGGTAAAGCTAAAATATGGTCAAATTATATTATGGTTAAGTTGAAATATGGTCAAATTATAATATGGTCAAGTTAAGGTATGGTTAACAACGTAGTACATGAAAATAGGCTCACTTGTCTAAGTGTGCCAATATTATACGATCGATTTAAAAAATATTAGTAAACGCTATATTAACGTTGATCTTGTTGATACCATGTATACCAACAGGTGGTAAGGTCTTAAACCAGTCTTTGATAATCTAGTTTGACAGCATGGATAGAACAGCAGCATCATCATCATAATTAGCCTTATTAGTCCACTACTGAACATAGGCTATTTTTTGGAAGGAAGGTATATATACAATATTATAACTACTATGTTTAATAATAATAATAATAAACATTTATTAAGGAATTTGGATACACTGCTACTCGTACTTACTTACTACATAGCACACACACGACACGTTTTTTATAATATTAATTATTTATTCAATATATTAATGAAATTTTATCCACTTTTTCCACTATTTATTTTATATATTTTAACAGTTACAATTTAAACACGACCGGTTTCGACAAAGTCATCCTCAGGTGACTTATATCAGGTGATTTCATTATAGTGAATAACATGAATTTCCATCAAGGACCGACAGTACATTCTATCAATTATATTAATTATTTATTTTTTATTATTTCGACCTCCACTATAGAGAATGCAATTAATAATTTCTTTATACACAATATTCATTAATAAACAAGTTCTTATAACTCATGAATAAAATTATACCATGTTTTACCAAATTTTTTCAACAATGTCAGAGTCAACATTAACGTGACGTCTAATAACTCGTTATTACGGGCAGTATGCATGAAAAAGATGACGTCATGTAGTGTTCCAAAAGCGAGAGCGTGGCACGAACGAGAAAGAGGCATGATCGGCTTGAGCGATCGGCTCAGTTCGGTTCGTGCTGCATGTAATGTTTGATGTTGTCACTTCAAACTACCGTCCATAAACCGATACAGATAACTAATTTTTCTTTATTTTCATTTCATCCACTTCTGACTTATGATATTGTGTTTTAGTCAGTTTCAAACAGAACAAAGTGACTTAAAACATGGTAAAAAATCAATGTTGTTTATGAGGTTAAAGTTAAAAATACCGTGCGAGTTTACTTTAATATGGATACTAAGTTGAATTGATCCTTTTTGAACCAGTATTTCAAGGCGAATCGATGAATAAATCTGACTTGCGTTCAACATACTATTGCCTTTTTTATCAGAACCGGTTGCAAAGTCAACGTAGTCAAGTTTCCGGGAGCGATAAATAAGTTTTTAAAAAAATATAAAACTTTATTTAAACTAAAACTTAATTAAAACAATTAACAGATTTGATGCTAAATTGTTATACTAAACTAATGAGACGACCGAACAGAGGTTGATGCTCAAGTCGAACTAACATATCTCTTACAAGTAAATCACAGGCAGTTCCCAGTTCACACGTAATATAATAACCTGGGAACAGCTAAAATACTACTAAGCATAATACGTAAAATACTACCTAAGCATTAATTTGTATGCTAGGGTTGGTGGAGGCTAACATAACTCCTCCCCCCTTAAGTTCGGAACCATCAGAAATTGTTAAATTCTGAGGGTTACGATTTTTAAACGCTACTCTTATTTTATTTCTAAAGTTATACAAAATTATAATTATACAGATACAGAAAGTTATAGTATATAAAACTATCGTCGCGACACTGACACTATTGACTTTTATTATTTCCACTTTTTCACTGTCACTAGCACTAATTTCTTGCATTTTCATGATTGTTGAAAGGTGCTTGATATCATCCAAGTTAACTCCTTTAATATCTATGGGTACTATATTCATATTTTCCATTTTCAAATTAAATAACTTTATTCGGGGTGTAATTTTATAAGTTATTTCTCCAAATAAATTTTGTAAATAGCGTAGATGCATATTTCCTAATGTAATCTCACAGCCAGGATCAATTTTTAATATGTATGTTCCTTTTATTGGCGTTTTATTTATTTCCCTCCCACATTTATTCGTAATTATGATATTATGTCGGGAGTATATTATCCAGTCAGAAGACGAAATACGTTGAGCTTTAATATCTTCCACACGAACAGCTCGAGGGATGCAAAGTGTGGTATCGGCTTGATACTCCATCAACTGTTCGATACATGTAGGCATTGAGTACGATACGAGTTCCATATCAGTACATAGGTAATGGTCATCATCGGAGATTTCTTGACACGGAGACGCTACTGGTAAGTACATTGAACCTTTCACCATAAGGAAGGGGTATTCAGGAATGATAATATAAGTTTTATTTTTAAGTTGATCAAAGACAGGCAAGGAATAAATTTTATAAAAATGGTAAGTATTATTATCAATAAGTGGGACCTCTAGGATAAACGTGATCTGGCTTCCTTTTATGTAAGCTTTTATGGACAATATTCTTTCTAACTTAACTAAATTACTTTCTGTTACAGGATACACTAAATTATTAGACTTTTCTACATAAGATAAAATGTTGAACAATTCTGTTGAGTTAATAATACATTGGTGTAACACAGAGACCTTACTAAGCGCTAAGGCAGTTTCTACTTCGCTCAATGTTACATAAATTGTACGGAAGGTATTAATAAATGTAGTGAACATGCTTAGAACATAAGTAGTGTAAATGGAGTTGTTTTCTTTTATATTAATATCTTTTATCATTACTTCTATGCGCTTCAATCTATCATTTTGAGTTAAGGAATTATTATAAAGTATTTCTGTATTGTTAATGTGATAATCCATAATTTTGGTTAGGTAAGTTATTTTATTTTGTAATAAATTTTGTTTGCCATTTAAATTTTGTATAAGTCTATCATATCGAAGTGCATCGTCATTGTCGAGATTACCAGATATTGATTTTATAACAGATCCAAGAGGATTTAATAATCCTCGTTTAAATCGTTGAGTGGGGACAATCTGCTTAAACTTAGTTATAGTAGAATCTTTTATATATTCTACTTGGGCTTTTATATTGCTAAACTCATTTGGGTATGGCTTGCTATCTTTAATAATTATCTTAATAAAATCCTTATAGCTATTTATGTGATACTCTAAATCCTCTAAAACTTTTACTAAATCTAACACCTTAATAATAATCCATTGATTTTCTTGCCTAAATGCGTTGCCTTTTCTCACGGGTAATAACCCTGGATTACCTTCAATTTTTTGAAGTTGAAGGGCCTGGCTGTCCTTCACTGCTAACACGATTAGCACGCACCACCTGTGAAGGGCGTTTGATATTTTTAATGGGAACTTTACTTTTCCTATTACCTGTTTTGACAGGCACCGTGTTTCGTGCTATTTGCCCGCTCACTTGAGCTTTCTGATATAGAGGCTTATCTTTACTTTGACGCGTATTTACTGCTCTTGCAAAAATAGTACTTCCTTCATTAATTTTAAAACTATCCTCTCCTCCTTTTCTTTTTCTTTCCCTCTCTTTTGACTCTATCATTTTATTCGAAATATAATGATACAAATATTTTATTCTCTTAGCGTGATCCTTAAGTAATTGTTGCATATAAGACTTTTGGAAGTTAATGTTAAATGTGTTATTGGAGTCGGTATGACCAAAGACGACTTCAAACGGTGTAAGTTCTGTGACGCTGTGAATGGTATTATTATACGCCATTATTGAATACGTCATAACGGATGCTGCATCTGTGAACTTTTGTTCGTATTTTGCTAACCTATAAATTTCCAAAAGGGTGGAATGAAACCTTTCTATAACTCCTGTTGAGTTCGGATTATTCGGTGTGGTAATATGTAATTCAATTTTGTACATGTCAGTTAATTCTCGCATCAGCATATTGTTAAATTCAGTACCTGGGTCACACGAAATCTTTTTGGGAATACCGTAAAAAGAAAAATACTTTATTAATGCACGGACTACTTCAGGAGTTGAACGATTACTAATGCCAATCGCTTGACCTAATTTGCTAACGGCATCTACCAATGTTAAATAGTATCTACCCTCTATGCTAAATAAATCAATAAATATTTCTTGAAAGGGTGCATCTTGGGTTTGTGTAAGCTGTAATAACGGTTTGTATGGTTTTCTATCGTACTTCATTCTCTTACATAGTTCGCATGAATTAATTATAGCCGATATAGTTTCTTGTAAATTTTCCCAATAATAATTTCGTTTAATTCTAACCATTGTTTCCTTAATACCACGATGGCATGTTTTTCCTTCATGATACTTTAAAATTATTGCTTTTTGTTCCTTTTCGTCTTCAATGTAAATTACTCTTTCTGTGCATTCTAACATATTAATCGTATCCTTTTTAAATAAAGAGATAATTGTATTTGCAAAGTCTACTCTATGTTGCTTTTCTTCGAAGTAAATAAAGTATTTTATTTTAGGGCGTATATAATTTTTAAGAAAATCTTTAATTAAATTTGAATTATGTAAAGGTAAAAATACTTCTAGTATTCTGTGTTTTGGTCTTGATAAATCTTTAACATTTAACTCGTTTTTAAGCCAAGAGAATACTAAGATTTGATTGGGCTTTGTGTCAATAGCTTCATGTAAAATTGGAATCCCAGAAGTGTCTAACTGAATATTTGAATGTACAGTTTCTGTACTGCTAGAGACTGAGGGTATTGGATACTGCTCCTCATTCTCTAATTCATTGGGGCTAACTGAAATGGTGGCGGATGAATCGGAAATTGTTATCGTCCTACTGTCATCAGAACTCTTACGTTCAGCTAGCTTTGTAATTTTATCTGTTACATTTGACAAATACTTTTGTAGTTCTTCTTCTTTTTTATCTATGTTGACTATCAAAGAATCTTTGTCATCGGGGTTCAAAGCATTTAATTTTATCCTAGATAAGGCGTCAGCGTTCGTATTTTGTGTTCCTTTTTTATATATGACTTCGAAATCATATTCCTGTAACCGTAAACGCCATCTTGTTAATTTACTGTTTGGTTCTTTAATAGAATAAAGCCATGCTAATGGTCGATGGTCAGTATAGATTTTGAATTTTTTTCCAAAGAGATAAGGCCTGAAGTGTTTCACGGCCCATATTATGGCTAACAACTCACGTTCTATTGTGCTATAACGCGCTTCAGTGTCACTAATAGTTCTGCTAGCATAAGCAATAGGATGATCATTCCCTAGAGATCCTTGCGACAGTACTGCCCCTAACGCTACATTAGATGCATCTGTCGTAAGTATGAAAGGCTCATCGTAATTCGGATATTGCAATAGAGGTGCGTTTACTAATAGTTCTTTACATTTTTGAAAGGCTTCTATAAATTTATTGTCAATTATAATTTTGTTACGTTTTTTTAGACAAGAAGTTAAGGGTTGTGTTAATTTTGCGAAGTCTTTAATAAATCGTCGGTAATAACCTATAAGTCCAAGAAAGCTTTTAATTTCTGTTATAGTTTTAGGTACGGGGTATTCTAATACAGCTTTTATTTTATCGTTATTTGGCTTAAGGCCATCTTTTGTAATAGTGTGACCTAAATATAACACTTCTTTTCTAAGGAATTCAGACTTATCCAGTTGTACTTTTAAATTAGTTTTACGTAATCTGTCAAATACTGTTTTTAAGCTATTTATGTGATCATGTAGCGTTGCCGAATATATAATTATATCATCTAAATATACCATACAGTGTATACCCTGTAACCCTCTTAGGACATTGTCCATTGTTCTTTGAAATGTCGCCGGTGCTGTCTTTAAGCCAAATGGCATTCGAAGAAATTCAAAGTGCCCTGATTGTGTACTAAAGGCTGTCTTTTGGCGGTCAGAATCATTTATCTCTATCTGGTGGTACCCGCTCGCCAAATCCAAGGTTGTGAAATATGTGCTTTTACCTAACTTGTCAAAAAGATCAGTGATATGTGGTAGTGGGTATTTGTCATCTATTGTAATCTCGTTAAGGCGTCGGTAATCTATTACCATTCTGAATTTCTGTTCACCTGATGCATCCATTTTTTTTGGAACTAGATGCACAGGAGCACTCCAAGGGGAAAATGATGGTTGTATGACATTATTTTCTAAAAGTTTTTCTACTTGTCTTTTTATTTCATCTGACTGTACTGGACCCTGTCTATAAGGTTTAATGTATATAGGGTCTTCATTTTTGGTTCGGATAAAATGCTTAACGTCGTTAGTAAATGATAGCGGTAATTGATCACAGTAAAAAAATATCTTTATATTCCCTACACAATTTATATATATGCTTTCTTTCTTCTTCGTTCATATGTTCTAATCGTAACTTATTTAAATTTTCCTCTAATAATTCATCTACGTCTATTTCATTCATATCTTTCATATTATTAACCTCGCATTGAAATCTTTCATACTTAGCAACATCAAAAGGAGATGTTATCGTTATGGTCATTTCCTCGCTTAATGTATTTTGAATAATAGTTTTTGCATATCCGTTTACGCATGTGACTATTGCACTAGGCATACGAACACCTTTACAAAACTCTAAATAATTTAAAATGGCTTCGCCTGAATGTTGTGTTGTTGGTAAGGCAACTCTTAATTCCGAACGCGGTGGTAGTTTAATTTTATAATGCGCGTCGTTATATAAAATAGGAATTTGGGCGTTTTTAATTTTAAGGATTTTATCTTTTAAATCGATTACGGCTTCTAATTGCTTTAACAAGTCGTTACCAATTAAACCATCATATTTAGAATCAACATTATATACGTAAAACTTATGAAAGGTATTGGAATTAAATATTGGTAATAATGGTATATGTATCACCTCACTATGTCTACTAGATGCATGAGTGCTAATTACTTCAAAAGGTTCGTAATAAATAAACTGACTAAAATAATTATGTGCTTTATCAGGTCGTATAAATGATCTCGTACTTCCGGTGTCTATCATAAATTTCGAATCTATTTCTGGTATGTATATATGTGGCAATTTTAAATGAGGGTCGCAATTTAACTCTATAATTTCTTTAGGCTTGAGGCTTCTATGTAAAAATTTTCAACTTTGGCGTCCCTATCGACGGATTGAGGCTGCTTATGATTAACGTCCGAAACCTCTTCTAGTACAGTGGTTTGAGGAATATATTCATCGGAATCGTTGTTCTCCGAATATGAATAATAATCGTCCTCATTATAATAATTTTCATACGGTTCCGTACAGCTATTATATTGATCGGGTTCTTCGTTTAGATTTAATTGGTTGATTTTTGGTCGTGGTGCGGTCCTCATGGACACGTCAGTGTTTTGCGGTTGTAAATTAGGCTTATAACCGAAATTTTGTGGTGGTCTATAACCAAATTGTTGGGGTGGTCTATAACCGAATTGATTGAATTGATTAAGTGGCTTATTTCCGAAATGTTGGCCCGATTGTCCAAACTGCTGAGGTGCCATTCTTGGTTGAATAAAATTAGGCCTATAACCAAATTGTGGGTTTGTATTAAAGCTAGGTTTATAACCCAGCGGCTTAGGTGCTATATTAAAGCGCTGCGATTGCTGTCCATGATGAACATGCGGTACACCAAATTTAAAATTATTGGATGATGTAGGTAAATTATAATTATTATTTTTAAAATTTGAATTTAATTGTGAATTTTTATATGTGTTATTTGATGTAGAAAATTTATTTTTTGCGTGATATTGTTCATTAAAATTGACCTCCTCTAATACTATACTAAGGGCCTTTTCTAAAGAGTCTGGCATTTTTAATCTTACAATTCTAACCATGTGCTCTGGTAAATTATATAAAAATACGTTGAGGGCCATATTGTTATATATAATAATTTTACTATGTTTAATCTCCTGATTATCTATTCTATTAACCTTAGATATTAAGTTAGAACGGATCGATTGGATTCTGTTACAAAAATCTAAATAACTCTCATTAGTTTTTATTTTTAAACTCTCTAATTCAATAGCGATGCACTCCTCGTTACGCGGATCCCCAAAATGTTGTATCAGTAAATTCTTAAAGTCCAACCATGCAATAACATCTTCTCGTTCGCTTATCAATGCAGCTGCGTTATCTGTTAAGCGACTCATAACACAGTGCATAATGTATACATTTTGAGCGTCGCTACCTTTAAATTTTTCTATAATATATTCACACTTTCTTAAATATAAGTTTAAATGTCTTTTGTCACCACCAAAAAGTGGTATCAATTTCAAAAATTCACTAGGTATTAATGTTATTTGTTCCATTATTATTATTTTTTAATTTAATTATAAAATAATATATTTATTTAATATAATATCGATATTATATATATATATATCGATATATTATATGTATATTAATTTATTAAAGTATAGCAAAATGTATTCGCATTTACTAAAAAAATATAAATGAATTATTTTTATTAATAATTAAACGAAGATCAACCATGAACCAACTATAATTAAAAGTTTTTTTTTTTTTAAATGGAAAAGCTTAATTATAAAGTAAATATAAGTATACTAAAAATGAACTACTATACTGTACTTATATCTAAAAATAGTAGTCTATTTAATTATATGAAATTAAAACTATTTTACTTACAGTAGTAATTGTCGTGTATTTTATATTATATGAAATAATTATTTTAAGTTAAATATATATTTTTCTCAAATCACTTCTTAATTATCAATACAATATTTTTTTATTGCCTATAATAATTCACTTATGTACTTATATCTTAAAATTTTAATATTTCATTATTCATAATCATCAATAAAACATATTATATTATTTTAGTATTTTAACATATTAATTTGTCTCTGATTTCCATACAATATTATATTTTATTCTTGTCCTTTTATTTTTCTTTATATCACTCTTATAACTAAATTAAGCCAGATAACGTTATAATGGAAAATGTTCGATTCCTAAAATAACGGGCAGGTAAGGAAGGTGAAAAGTTGTACTCACCAACCGACTGCTGTACTCATTTTTTCTTCTCCACGGCTTGCCTTATTTATTTCTTTGGTTCTGGATTGCTCCCTATGTACGCTTTTCGTTCACGAAATTATCAAATTTGGATGACTAAAACGCGACGGAACACGGACACTCTACCGGGAACAATCCTACCGGCTGCGCCAGTCAAGTTTCCGGGAGCGATAAATAAGTTTTTAAAAAAATATAAAACTTTATTTAAACTAAAACTTAATTAAAACAATTAACAGATTTGATGCTAAATTGTTATACTAAACTAACGAGACGACCGAACAGAGGTTGATGCTCAAGTCGAACTAACATATCTCTTACAAGTAAATCACAGGCAGTTCCCAGTTCACACGTAATATAATAACCTGGGAACAGCTAAAATACTACTAAGCATAATACGTAAAATACTACCTAAGCATTAATTTGTATGCTAGTTGGTGGAGGCTAACATAACTACGTACAGGAGAATTAAGCAGTATTATTGTAGAGATTGTTTGTTTGTTGTCTCCAAAACTTTCATCCGATGATGGTGATGCATGGACCCGCCACAGGAACAAACCGGACACCAAGAACTCACGGACCTCGTAAAATCAGGATTGTGCCTCATACGGACGCCACAATCACATAATGTCTGAGTGGTTGCCTATTAAGGAATTATTTTACACTTGTGCATTTCCCGGCGTTTTTTTTCGAAAGGATCTATGCTGTTGGCCTTAAGGCCTTTTTTCGAAAGGATCTATGCTGTTGGCCTTAAGGCCTTTTTTTCGAAAGGATCTATGCTGTTTGCCTTAAGGCATTTTTCCCGGCGTATATTTATGTCTATACTGTCAACTTTGTTTTTTTCAGCTACATTTGATTTTTTTTAATCTTAAGAATTTCATAACCTAACTTTAAATTGTTTGTATATGTGCCGTGTGAGTGTAATGTGATTTCAAATAGTTGAAGATCGGCTTCCTGCTTCTGCAAAGCGCTCTTTCCATAATATGTGTAATTATGAGATAATGGATAGATGAATGTTTTACTTGGTTATATGTGTTGTGTGTTGTGCGCTACTAGCCTTTGTGATGCACTGGTCTGGTACTAGAACGTCTATAGAGCTTACAAACGCAGTCAAAATGTGCTGTCTTTAATCTACCTACTGTAAGATCAGGGAACTAAAATAAAACGGAAAGCTTTATTTAAACAAAAATCAAAACGAAGCCCCACAATCAACTCATCATCATCATCATCAGCCTTTATCCGTCTACTGCTGAACATAGGCCTCCCTCAATGAACGCCAAGACGACCGATCCCTTGCGACTCGCATCTAACGCGGACCTGCCACTGCACGGAGATCGTCTTCCCATCTGGTTAATGGCCGACCAACAGTTCGTCTATTTAAATACGGCTTCCACTCTTGAACCATCAATTAAAAGAAATCAATTGAAGAAATTATTATATCCCTAAAGAATTAGACGTACACTATAATCTTATTATATTTCAATATTATAATACATAATATATTGTGTGCTACTGAGAATGTGTGGACAATTTTTTCAGGGTTAGTCGTACTTAATTTGGAGTTTCTTAAGCTAGAGATCAAAAAAATATTCTAGTTACTATAAAATTTCTAAAACTTTATCGATCAATTAAGCGCCTGTAAATCAAATCGGACGCGAAACTCGTATATAACCTTATTTTTTATCTTCAAAAGACATAAAGAGTGAATCTGGATGGCTGATATATTATGTGAATGCCCTAGGCAGTAAAGCCGACATTATTTTGCACTAAAGACAGTTATTATGGATGACAAAGACTTTTTCGGAAAGTATTTTGGGGAAATTCTATGCTGACAACATCATCTAATAGGGATGTTGACACATGTTACAAATTCATGTAAAGTTATGTTTTACATATTAAATACACTATTTGAAAACCTAAAATAACATTTTAAAAGTCTACTTATTTGTCTTAAAATTTAGAAAATTAATTTAAAATGCGTTATTTATCATGCATGATCACGTGACTGTAAACGCCAAAAAGGCGATGACGTCACTGAACATTGAGCTAAGTACAAACTCACCTAACATAGCGCGAGCTCTGGATGCGGTGTGTGACGTAATGACGCTTGTAGCGTTTCAAGGGCAATTTTAAAAACAATCTTTCTTTATTTAATTTTTTGTTAAAATTGGACATATTTCTTTACAAAAGGATTTTTTCGTGTTTATCTATAGAATATCTATCAAATAAAATCAATTAAAAAAAATAATCAACATCCCTATTGATTTCAGCTGCCTCAGGCAGGTGGCAGAAGATTTGATATTAACAATTACCATGGCCTTCCAGGTCATCAAGATAATGGGTTTAAATTCATAGAAAAATAATAGGTTCATAGAAATTATTTTCTATATGAAGTCTAGTCTTATGTACCATGGTAAAAAATCTTATGATTCGTTTTTTTATTGTTTTCTAATACTTAGGGCGAATTTCTCTCATTGTAATGAAACTATTATTATACAATACGGGTTTTTTAAGATTTAATCCATATTTTTTAATAGTTTTTTGTCTGTGCGCATGGCGAAGTGTCCAAAACGTCAGGTAGGTAAAAAAAAACGTTAAAAAAACTTAATAAACCACGATAAAATATTAATATACTTAACACGTTTTTACCTCTTTCTGTGTATACTTCCGCGTGTTTTGTGTACACTGTAATTATGTCATAGAAAATATTTTAGCATTTACTAAACATTAGATAGTTTCCTTTTGGGGGCCAAAGCCAAAGAAAAAGAAGAACATTAGATAGTTAATTAAATAATAAAAAAAAATGCTATCTAAAAAAAATAGCAATTTTAATCATCTTTACATTGCTTTTGAAGTGAAATTTCTTTAGAATCGTTGTGATTTCAAACCAGATGCAACAGCAAAAAGACGGGTAAGAGACACAAATACAAAAGAGCGAGAGAGTTGAAAGAGACTGTTTAATACTCGCTTGTATTTGAGCATTTAACATGTGTTTCACTTATATCGTGTGTGAATCGCACACACACCTGTTTTTATTTTATAATTTTTCACAAGAGGTTTTTCTCATAAAAGATTTTCCTTTCATTAATTCCACCCTTTAGAGCAAAAGCTTATACCTACGCTTTGAAAAGAAAATTATTGATAGAGTTATTTTAAAGCCGCTTCCTCGTAGACGAGTTAGATACGACTGAGAAACTAGCAAAAGTTTTATTCATGTAGTGTGTGCACAGTGGATTTTTTTTTTTAAAAACATTTTACTTCTTAATGTTATACTTACTTAATATTATAAATGTGAAAGCGTGGATGTTTGCTACGCTTTCACGCAAAAAATACTATAGTAACATAAGATACTTTTTATTTTTAAAAAGGGATTTTTTTCTAACGCGGACGAACCCGAGGGCAACAGCTAGTTTATCATAAAGTTTATGTAGAAAATAATATTATACTATTATGTTAAAGTTTATGAATAATATTGTTTTCTAGCCCATATAGTGAGAAACGTAAAGCAAATTGCCTCTGAGCTATTTACTTATTAAATAAAAAAGGTACTTTATCAATCGTTTAAATTGTGGGGCATAGATTGATAATAATTTATTATATTATGTATATTTTTTTAAATCACAAAACAACTTATCTGTAACTACATAACATAAAAACGCGCAAAGTATAGGTATAGATTACAGTGCGAGATTGTTAATGTTGACCACATTTTAGTTCTGCTTATGTTTTCTAGTGTTTTTTTTTGCAAATTTCACTTATTAAAGTAAAACTACTTTTACCGATGTCACCGAGGCTTTTTAAAATATTTTTCATTTGTGAATTGCTTATTGCACATACCACTAGATTCGATGTGGAAAATGGGAGTTAAATAAACAGTTAACCCAGTTTCACGAATATTCGTCCTTTCTTACCTAAACCTGCATTGCTTCAATATTTTCTTGTATAGTATATAAAATATTGCGCAATATAAATTTATTAGGAAATATAGTACGTAGTTCCTGTATTATATTTTATACGCTATGAAGTGGAAAGGTTGAAAAATGTCATAAAAGAAAGCAATTTTTCGTTTAAGTACCGACATCGTAAATCCTTTGAAAGTTGGCGAAAATTAAGAGCGGTATAGCTGCTCACATTGCGTCAGTATGTCTTCGCGTATTGAAATAGGGGTAAACGGTTCACGTGAATGTAGTAAAGCGCCTGCATATTATTCTTAGCAATATTCGTAGTAAAGCGCCTGCATATTATTCTTAGCAATATTCTGAATCGTTTTATTGCGCAGGCAATATATGAAGTGTAGTTTTACTACTTTATTAGGTTAGAACTATTCATTTTAAAACAATGTAGATTGCTTAGTATCTTGAATATGTTATTAAAATATTTAATTAATAAATTGGATAATATCTTTTACCATTGAAGATAATTGTTTCTGTTTGGTTGCTCCTTTAATAATACCTACCCTCGCTCTCGATCCTGCGTATTTTTTAATTTTTATAACATATTATAGAGAATCAAACGAACTTACCTGTAAGTGAAGTTCGATGATTATTAAACGAGTGATTCGCCCAAGAGATTACAAGTATTCACAAGTAGTACCACGCGTACGTGCTGCCATCATACACACTTTTAAAGCAACTCTGGATAAAGAAAACTTGTTTTCTCCCCACTCACGCCTTCCTTAACAGCCCGTCGTCGTCTGCAGTCTCATACACGTTTCTGTCGTGTACGGCTTTCCTGTTAGCTATTTCGAAAGGGCATTACATCAATATAAATAATATGTATGTAATTAGGGTTTGGGAGGGTTTGTAATCTCTTGGGCGAATCACTCGTTTAATAATCATCGAACTTCACTTACAGGTAAGTTCGTTTGATTCTCTATTAAACTTCGTGATTCGCCCTTCGAGATTACAAGTATTCACAAGTAGTTGTTTAGAGAACTACGAAATAGCTCACTACACCGGTGAAAACACTAGTGTAGTTAGGTAATATTATAACAACAGTTTTTTAGATAATATTACAAGGCTTTTATTAAAATAATCGGAAAATATGTTTCATATAGTAAATAAAATCTATATATTGTGTATATATATAATACATACATTAGAATTGACGTTTACCAATAGAAGTTGAAAAAACCCCAACCTACAAGGAAAGTGAGAAAAGGAATCAAATGTTTTGATACCAGTAGTTACTTCTCAGTTTTAAAATTTGACTTAAGTTTGTGACATCTAATCCATCCAGCGGTTCGTTTGATAACATCCATGTTGATACCAGTCATGCGGCAACAGATCAAGTAGCTGCATGTCTCGTACTATAGGCACTAAGCACTGGTGTGCCCACTATCCTGGACGGTAGCTTTTATTCATCGGCTAAAAATCTGTGAACTTACAGGCTCAAAAGTTTCCTGAAAAACTAACAAAGGGTAAATAACATTTGAAAGGCATTCTCTCAGAAGACATTTTCAAATAATAATCTAAGGTCCTAGTAAGGTAAATAGAAGGCGTCTCATATTAATGTATATTTAAAATTGGTTGAGTTCTAATAAACCCAGATTTTATAATATAAATTTTTTTTTAATTTTGAATATTATTTGATAATTGAAATTAAGAATATTTGAACACGATACCCATACTTAATATTTAAAAAAAAAGAGCACAATTTTTCAGTTGTATTATAATATTTTGGACGCGGAGTGCTTAGTCATATATACTGCGTACTATTTTCATAAAATAATTCTTAAATCGTTTACAATATTTGATATTACATTTTCAAATCGTATTATTTGAATACAATTAGTGCTAAAGCTCATTTAACGAAGTTAATGGGGAATAATTTAAAAATTAACTATTAGTTATCAATCCTAATCCTATAAAATGTATATTATTGACGATAAAAAATTGTACCATTGATAGAAACAAGGACAGATATTGTCTTATGGTATTATCCATAATAGACGCCAAAATAACATTACTTAACCCTTAATAAATGTTTATTATTATTATCTTTATGCATATAAGATACTCACAAAATTTATAGTAAAAATATTATTATTAATATTATTAATATCAGTTGTATTCGACGGCGTTTCGGGGCCTGCGAATGCTGCCCTGATAATCCTTATGTTCTGTAAAAAAGGCTGGCTAGACTATCAGGTATAATTACGACTCCCGAAGACTTATATTTTATTTATTTTTTACTTTGACTACTTTTTAAGAGTACAAGTCGTCACGTTTTTGAAAAGATTAGTTCCACTGAGTTTGTTTCGCCGGTTCTTCTCAGTGGGCTTGCTTTGGAACCGGTGGTAGACTCAATTGACTTTCAAAAAGATACTTTGATTGTACTATTTTGAATAAAAATTTTGACTTTGACTTTGACCTATGAAAAATGATATCGTGATTTGATTTGCTAACCAGCTGGCAAGAATATCTACTTCAGGTTTTTCGAAATTATTAAATTTTGAAAAGTATAGTCGGCTAACTCCTATTCTATATCAGAATTAACGCAAACGGGATTCTGCGTCGGCCTCATAGTTGTCTTGTGAGCTAACGTAGGATGCGAACACATTATCATATAGATATAGACCCTTTTGATACCACTTCAAGTGTGTCGGTTAATATCATCCTATTTACATAAATATTATTTATTTATGTATATAGCAGTGGAGTTGTCAATTCTCAACGGAACGTTTAATTTTATGTCTTGCATAATCTACTGATTCCGAATTACTATGCGACAACAAAATGCACCTTTAGCTATAAGTAATCGATGTGATGGTAGAATCCTGCTTAAGAATAGCTATTTCATCCCCTGTACCTGTACGAGACTAGTCAGAAAATAATGCCGTTCGACAAACGCCTAACCGTATGGGCTAAAACATTCATCATTATTGGTAAATAGATATATTGGTCGTAATCATTTTCTTGTAAATAAAGATAAATTAACCCATAAGTTTTTTGTATATAACCAGCCATATTGTAATGTTAAAACAAACCGATATTAGTGATTCTATCAAGTGCGTAAAGCGTCGCAATTTCTTTAGTCTCTTAAAAAATGTTTAAACTAGATTATTAATAATTATCATTATTATTGTAGTAATATCTATGGGCGCTTTTACACCACGTTAATCTTGTTCCACGCTAAGTTGTCAAGGTACGTATTTCGGACAACGAAACATATCTTATACTTTTTAATATACATAAGATATGCAAGATTTTCACATCCATGACCCAGGAATACAAAAAACTCTTTATTCCCAGGTGGGAATCAAACCCTCTAACTCCACCTTCCGTGCAACCCGCTAACTCAATGGTAAGCGCGTTGCTCAAGCCATAGAGGTCGTTAAATAAATAAATCGTAGAGGCTCTTGCTTATTTTTGTTTGTCTAAAAAATAGATATAATAAGTCCTGGTTACGTAAAAATTGCACAAGCTGGTTGCATGATTTCTGTAAAATGTAAGGCGACTCATTGATCCCTTTTTAACCACTGAAAACGCAAGTATTTGTTACACTGATTATCACAGATTTATAAATATATATTAATAAATCTGTGCTGATTATGAATAGCTATAGAAAAAATTTTGGCATGTTTATGCACATTTGACATTTGACAATTATTAGAAATAAGTTTTAAAGCTGTTCTATAATCAAGTTTGAAAGTGTGGCGCGGATATACATCAGTTGAAATAAACCATTACTCTTTTTTATAAGAAATATGCCATATAAATTGACCAGAACATGGTTTACATTCATGTATCGCATCTAATGAAAGTAAATAATTTATTTCCCTAGTCATTTCCCTGTCATACGCAATATTTGTGGGTCTATTGACTGGTATGTTAGTCTGGGTAACAGCAGAAAGAAAAGGTATACGTAAACCTTGTACTCAAGGCAATATCAAGAATCAATATCTGCGCCTACGCCTTATTTAAAAAATTTAAGTCTACCTGCTTCCAGCGGGTGTTGGTCAGGAGCGCCATCTACCGATCCACATGAAACCGCCGCTTTTTTCAGCACCGGTGTCCGCTTGTTGTTCTGGCGCCGCTCCGCTGCTGGCTGTTGCTGGCACCGCCAGCCGGCGAGATTAGCTCGGATTCGGTTGCGTGTACCGAGCACCCGGAGTCGGTGGCGGCTCTTACCCAAGTTTAAAGCCTAACCTGTACTAGAGGTGGAAAAGTTAGTTACGACTCGTGGTCGTTAGCGACCTAGTCTTTGTTATAGCAGACACTACTCTGCGTCAGTCGTAAGAAATGGCTTTTATAGATGTCAACTTTTCTTGTAAATCTCCTCCGAAAAAGCTGAGCTGGTCCCGTTTAAGATACTTCGTTATCTTCTACGCTCTTGTCTAGAGAAGCCGTTAAAGTATTCCCATATAGTCAACATAGCATAAAAAACGACTTACCTCACTCGATATTTTTTATTGATTATCGCCATTGTTGCGAGACATGAAGATCATTAATTATGAGGTTAGAATTTGAGTCACACCGTACATGGCAACAGCTAGTGGATTTTCTAATAACATGTTATGCCTTTTAAACATTTTCCAAAATGTCTTTAATATCTTCTCCAATGTAATTTACCTTAATATAGGCTTATCGGCTCTAGCTGTATTTATGTACCTATTAGTCCCCAATGTTTCTCTGATTTTTTGGCTCATAGCCTTGATGCCAAGGATAGCCAGGATAGGGTGCTGATCTTCAGACGCGAGATAAATTTGAAAGATTATTACCCACTACTACTCAACAGATTGAGGGTATCAAAAAAAATATATAAATATTAAATACTGTTAATTCCATCTTTGTCGATGATCATTAGCTTCTAGTATAGTTTTTGTGATACAGTCTCACGGGCTGTACTCTAAAAAACATCCAATGTATTCACGACGCAGTCTCACGGATTTTGTGTTCAGGGCACAATCTCACGGATTTGTGTTCACGACACAATCTCACGGATTTGGGCTCACGAACAATCTCACGAGTGCGTTCTAGAATAAAGTGCATCAATAAAAAACCACACAACGCCCAGTCCAGAAAAATAACTCCATTATTGTTGAGTGTGGTTATGTAAGCTCATCTTTGTCAACGATCGTTAATGCTTGGTATCATTTTTGTGATACAGCCTCATGGGCTGGCTGCACTTCGAAAAAACATCCAGTGTATTCACGACGCAGTCTCACGGATTTTGTGTTCAGGGCACAATCTCACGGATTTGTGTTCACGACACAATCTCACGGATTTGGGCTCACGAACAATCTCACGAGTGCGTTCTAGAATAAAGTGCATCAATAAAAACCACAACGCCTAGTCCAGAAAAATAACTCCATGATTGTTAAGTGTGGTTATGTAAGCTCATCTTGTCAATGATCGTTACTGTTTTGCATAGTTTCTGTGATACAGTATCACGGGCTGTACTCTAAAAAACGTCTAATGTATTCACGACACAACCTTCTAGGCTGTTTTTTTTTTTTTTTTTTTGTTTTTTTGTTAGTGGGTAATAATTTTTCAGATCAATCTCAATATCGCATTAAGAAGAAAAAAAATTACAAAAGATAATATTAACTGAATAAATAATTTTTGATTTTCCTTCATTTATTGTATTCGCTCGTGTTATTATTTTGAGCATGACGAATAAAACTATGGAGACCTATTTTGCGATCTCTAGCCATTTTTCGTTCCAATCCTTTATTTTTCCTTTTCATCGTAATTCTTGCGTTTTTCCATGTCTAATATTCTATAGTGACACAGCTACGAACTTTCAGTATGCTAACTTCACTTAGAAAGAAAAATGCGTGTGCGATGGCCGGCACACAAAACGTGTATGAGACTGCAGACGACGACGGGCTGTTAAGGAAGGCGTGAGTGGGGAGAAAACAAGTTTTCTTTATCCAGAGTTGCTTTAAAAGTGTGTATGATGGCAGCACGTACGCGTGGTACTACTTGTGAATACTTGTAATCTCGAAGGGCGAATCACGAAGTTTAATAACTTAAGATAAATGAAAGATCCCAAAAACAGTTTTTTTCTCAATTTATTTACTGGAAACCGTACAAAACGGTACTCTGAGTAAACTGCAGCTGAATTATACGCTGGCAATACAATTTCAATAATACTTGGTAATATTAAAATTGAAGAAATAAATGTTTTTTCGTCTAGACTTAAGTAAATTCCGTCAGACCGCTGTGACTGTGGCTGTGACGCTTGACACAGCTTGAAGTTATTTCTTGGGGTTATTTACAGTACACTGGGGCTTTGTAATTTATTTACCTCGCCGTTCTCAAGACTTCCCCGTCGCTCTATAAATATCATGAGGATGCTATTAAAGTATATATATAATTAGGGTTTTGTGTTTATTTTCTTGTCCGTGGCACGGAGTGGAGAACGGCTTTGAGTTTCTGTTCATGAGGTTTAATTACTAGTTATGCAACTTTATTGCAAAAAGCTTAAAACGATCCTCTGAATGTTAAAATAAAAGCGTATTACAACATTTAAACTAAGAAAGTTATATTAATAAAAATAAGCAAAGAGTCGTCTTATTTACACAGATAAAGTTATGGAGGATAAGTAACAACACACACACGTCAACTTGATTAAATAGAACGTGTGATGTACCTTTTTAAAAGCGGTTGTAATTGATATTTTTTTTTCAATACTTTTCAATAAGCATTTTTATTCAGGGAAATATTAGGAGTTTCACTTCTACCGTGTGTGACTTACACATACATATTTTTTATCCTCTGAAAGCTCCCAGGCTATTTCCTTACACCCAGGATGAATTTATTTTTAGTTATGCTTTCCCCAACCAACGAAATAAAAATTATTGTATGTATATGTATTTTATGTCTTAGTTCTATTTTTATTAGGTCTTAAATTGCCCTGGTGATAATAGCTAGTCTCTAATGGACCGGCGCTCGTTAAATTATTATTGTTATGGACTTTCCTGAGACCACCGATAACTTCAATTTTATATTTCATTTCACGCGTCATATATAATTTTATACTCGAATATAATTTGCACTAAGAGTGTAAACGTGTGTCTTATTTTTGCTTTATGATTATATTCATCGACATCTTTAGAACTAAAAGGTAAACGTGTACTTCCACTATATTAAATTCCTCATTATTAAAATTTCTATGAACCCAGCTTAATGTTTACGCGAATTTCACTCATTGCAGTGAAATGTGTTGCTGATCCATGGTTGCTGTAAAGTATCTGAAATATTAGCCATGTAAAAACTTATTAGGCACAATAAAAGCATTATTTCTATCTAAGCGTGCTATCATTACAACCTGTTACATATTTTATTCTCTTTCGTAAGAAAAAAACACATTATTAATATTGTTATTTTAATAGAACATTCTATTAAAATAACAGAAACTTAAAACAGTTGAAATTAAATCCTGTGATTGTCGAAATGCAAGCTCATAATATAGTCACACAAGTTTACTTTGTAATTTTTTATTTTATTTTACATACTTAAAAGATTTAATTAGTGTTTAGGCAATTATTGTGGAACAACTTGAAAACTTTTACGGATTTTATCGCGGCTTATTAGGTTTTTTATTTGCCTGACTTAAGCCTAATAATATTATTAGGCTTAAAATTTTCAAAACGTTCCAAATACATCCAGTATATGTACAGCGTGTCCCAAAATTCAACGATAAAAATGCACCATAGGGTGGACCTGCTCATGACTACTCCAGAAAAAATAGAAAAAAAAATATCGCCATGATTTTTGAAATTATACAAATATTTGAAAGTTTTTTTTTAATCAACACCCATAATCGTATTTGTTACAATTGTGACCATAATTTTTCAAATAATATTTCTGATCTTTTGTTCGTAAGTTGTAACAGTAACTTGTAGCACTCCTTTCTATATATTATATATACCTTCAAGTTCCGTTAATCTAATTAATGCGAGAGTAACACATACGCATACTACAAGATAGGAATTCAGAAAGTTTTGAATTTCCTGTGGTAAATTTCAGTATTTAGATCATTTAATCCTCTCTGAAATATTTAAACCTAGATGTAGTTTAGTTTGCTCATTTCTTCCGCTCAGAATTTACGAGTTCTAAGATACATACAGCCACGCTTTGATATTATACATCTTCGAAATTCAAAATATTCCTTTCAGACGAATATTCCTAATCTTGTAGTAATCAATATTAATCTTCACATAATACATTTTCTATTTATTTGAAGCGAAAATGTGAATTAAAAATTATGCGATATTTAAATGTTGCCTGCAGCTTCATTCATTTTATTTAACGTTAGAGTGCATGTATGTTAGAGTGTATGTCTGTGACATATCCTGACTGATAATAATTAGTGATAATACATTAGATACACCCCGCACCGCACACCCCACGCCCTTCGACCGCTGCCGATCATACGAACCATAGGACCCTGCTCCGTTTTAGAGGTATATTATAAAAAGTATACATCTACCCAAATATCCAACAATGTCATATTTCTAAAGTTGTGAAATACTCTAAAATGTAATCCCATTTAATGTCGGCGCTATGATTAAATTAGGCGAGAGTTTTTAGTCGACTCGGCGTAAAAGCTTCTAATTGGCCCCAGGTAAACTTTTAGCCTTAACACCCACCTTAATTATGTGAGACGAAGGCCATTATCAAAGTCACTACAAGGCCAAATTGTAAAGTTTTAGTGAAATTCAAATGAAGTTTATTCTGAGAGGAAAAACACATTATATGTTACAAGTTGTAATTAGGTACTCCTAACTTCATAGACTATTCCAGAATGTGGTTTCATGAAAGTAACGTCAAAAGTTTTCTGGATTGATATTCGTATGGCCTTCATGGGCCGTGTAATATAGGCTATATTTTACCCCCATCAAAGACCGGAGTTAATTCTTTCGTAGTCGGGTCATCCTTTTTAACCTTTCTACGAGTTTCTTCTGAATAGTATGAGGATATTTCAAAAGAAGCAACAGCCTTAAGTACCTAATAGCTGTTAATTATATATTCAAAGTAGACTGTATCAAAATGTTTTAGAAAGATACCATCCAAAACACTATCTTATATAAAGCTGAAAAGTTTGTTTTTTTGAACCGGCTAATCTCAGGAACTGTAAGTCGGATTTGAAAGATTCCTTCAGTTTTAGATAGCCCCATTTATCGAGGATGGTCCCATATATTATCCCGCTAACGTAACGCAAGTGAAGCTGCGGGCAAAGACTAGTTATATTATTATTCACCACTTAAATTAGATCTCCTGAACAGTATCAAGAATATCGGAGCGCTGAAGTAAAATACAATAATTGAAGTTATATTTTTGTACCACGTATTAATAGATAAGAGCTCACAAAATGTACAAATATCATGATAAAAATGAGTTTTCTTTGGCTGGATCTGTTTTCAATTAAGCTTTGTTCAGGATTAAGTGGATCCGCGTACAGTGGCGAAAGTCATGTGCTAGTTTTAATGGCGGAACTTGGCTTGTTTAGATAATTACTTTTGTGAGACTGGAAACCAATTTGTTGTGTAACTCATTAAGATATTGTGATAAAAGTGGCAACAAGAGCTTGTATATTTGGATCACGTACTTTATTGCTTTTATATATTTGTTAACATACGAGCAACAACATATTTATAATACGAGAGCTGGTGGAAGTAGGTGCCTGATGCTATGCTGAATGTGATATCGAGAAGGAAGCAGCTTTCTGGAAGCAGCAGACCTTGAACGTATTTAATTCATAGCTCTCTTGTCTATGACAATGATTCTTTGACTCCACAATAGTTCAATATTCCTGTGACGTTGCTGTTAAGTATCCGAGATGCATGGGCAAGCTGAGGCGCTTGCCCCAGTGTCGCTCTGACCTATAAGGTGCCTAATTAAACAAAAAAAAAATCTTATGAGTAATAACAACAATCATAATATCCGTAAGAATGTTACAAAAAAAAATGTATTCATGAAAAGAAGTGTGATCAAAACAGAAAGCGCGCACAAAAAAACCCTCTAAAACAGATTAACAAATTGGCGCAGAGCCCAAACGTTACAAAAAAATTACCGAAGGGGGGGGGGGGGCTTTACAGGTTAACTGCTGCCCCACCCTGAGCCCAAGGTTGGCTACGCTCATGCCGAAATGTCAGGCATATAAAAAACTTAATAAGCCGTGATAAAATCCGTAAAAATTTTAAAGTATATACTATCCTTATAATTCATACAATAACCATTTATCTCAGAAACGTTTCTTTGAAAAAAATTTTGCACTTATTATGAGAAACTCAGGGCATTCGTAGACAAAGTCTCGTGAACATGACATTCGGGAACAATGTCGAAATACCTCCGCAAAATAATACCAAAAAACACGTTAAATATCTCGCTTTAAATAGTATAAATAAAGACAAACAATTTTGAAACCATGCATGTTCCAAGGCTTATGGTATTGATTGTCGTACTCACGTGATCTATTTATTATTAACTTGAATCACATGTATTTTGCATAAATATCTTGCGCAGTAGTAGGTTATAAGTCAAGCGATAAGATACGAGGGGTCAAAACTCAAACTATAGTGGTAAACTATTGTGAACGGTTTTTGTGTATATCTACGAATTATTTTGTTACATGCTCAAGCTCATGATGTAGATCTTGAGCTAATCCTGCATGACTGTAATGTGAAGTAAAGTATAAACCCTTAAAAATCAGAAATCAGACGAAGATTAGTAGATAGTGGAGTAGTTCACCGATGTGCCACGCTGGCCCAATGCGGGTTGGTGAAATTCACACACCTTCAAAGACTTTTAATCTCATCAGCCATGCAGGTTTCCTCACGATGTTTTCCTTCACCGGTGAGCGAGCGATGGTCTCGTGATTAGGGTGATTTTAGAAAAATCCATTCCAAGGCACCTTTACATTATTAATATCATTATTACATAATTTATTGTGTGCCCTGTGGTGGCAGGAAAGGTAAAATTATGTAATAATAATTAATACTTAAGGCAATCATTTTTTTATAATAATTTATACGAATTTTCGTAGTTATATCGGCATATTGACGTATTATCATTAATACTTATTTACGATTCAAGCTGAACAGGTGTTAGGAAAAATTTAACACAAAATTATGTATTTCGTTTAAATGAAAAACATTCCTTGTAGATATTTTAATAAAGAGGGTCAAATGTGTTGTGACCCGGTTGAGGCAACAGTTTTATCGTTGAAGTTATAAACAAACTCTGTGTGAAAACATATACCTACTTAACCGAAAGAACATACCTATGAATATATTAACTGGGGAGGATTATAACCATTACGCTTATTTCTGCCAGGAAGCTTTCCTGTGTTTCAGAGAAAAGGCTTAGTAAAGGCAGTATAATTGCTGTCACCGACACTCAACAAAATACGTCTAAGGATAACGTAAGGTAACGCAATAGTGACTTTTCCCTGATAAAAAGTTGTAAGAATCAACGGTGCTTACCAATAAGACGTGATTCCCCTGCCAGATCGCCTTTTCAACTTATATCAAAAACTACAATGTTGCACTTTTAAAAACCCTCCAACGCAACTATAATCATCGGTCGGTTCCCCGTTAAGAGCTACAATACTACAGGTAGCGGTTCAATTTATAACACCTCTCTTAAAAAAAAACCTTTCGAGAATTTTTTAAATAGAAAAACATTTTGAGATTTTTTTTTAAATATATGACATATAAAAAATAAATAATGCATAACAAAGCAAAAGTAAACGTATCGACAAAACCCAACATAACCACAATATTAAACGCTGCTAACTTCCATATTGTCGCTCGACAACTTGCAGAAAATTACACTGTTTGTGTGTAAAGTTTGTCCGGAGTATTCACTTAAGACTATAAGTGTACTAGTCTAAATTACTTTATCGTCATTAATAGGTTTTGCTAGTTTAGGTCATGGCTACTTTTAAAGAACTCCAAAATTACAATAGGAAAAATTTTAAACATATTTATACTATCGTTTTGTGCAGAGGTTCCTAAACTCTTTTGTTTCATAGAGCACTTTCAAACTTTTCCTGCATCAGGTGGACCCCTTGCTGAGTTCTTAATAATATTGATAGAAGTCAAGTCAAAATTTTGGTTGTTCACTATGGAAACCAAATTAACTTTACTTGCTTACGATCGTGGACCCCATTCGAGGTTTCCGTGGACCCCTGGGGGTCCTGGACCACATTGGGAACCACTGGTTTAGTGTTTTAACACTAAACAGCACTTACCATAAAAAATGCTACTTAGCTATCGTCCGGACATATCGTATTTGCACGCTTTAATTTAGTTTTATGATAGAATTTGGGCTAAATATGAATATTCTAAGTTTCGCAGCTTCGCAAATTATTTTTCCGACATAGCCGAACTGATGTCAATTATTTTTATAGCCTATGTCATTATGTGATAACGGTAATTGGAAATATAAACTCCAACAAAAAGGACCAATTTAGCTATGTTTATATTATGATATCGTATTCATTATAAAAGTGGTTGTAGCCACCTTAAAAAATGTGTTTAGCCCTTCAAAAAAAAGTGTCACTGATTTACATACTGAAAGTAAACCTGCTGACCGATAACAAACTTTTAAACTTAAAAAAAATCAAGATTTAAGTAATTCTAAACAATATTTATTAGGTACAATGGGGCTTATGGTTATGTCCCTGACACCAAGCTTACTTCAAACTTGTGTTTGACAACGAAGTTGTTTTGGAGTAGGTTCTTAGTTGTCCTTTCCTCCATAGTTTGGCTAGACTGCATAAATCGTCTAAGTTAAAAGTTAGAGCTAGTTCGACTTAAATCTTTATTCGAACTAATTTCATAAACGAGAAAATTTGTTTGTTGGTCGTATTCAGTGCACTGAGGTACTTATGTAATATTGTTTTTAGGGTTCCGTGATCAAAGGGCAAAACACAGACACCACACTCAGCGCGACGTCTCTATTGGTTCTTGTAAAGCACATTCCTCGCAACACAGCAGTGGAAACGCAGCCTTAGAGCCGGAATTCATGACAAGCGCTTAACGCGCGTTTGGTTATCGCGCGTATAATTCAACACCCTTGTTTACAAACAATACTTTGAGGTGTCATAGTACTCCCGAACGCATAGGGTCATTCAAACCAATTCATACACAATACTTAAATGAAATCCGAAACTGTGCGTCTGTCTATTTAAAACCAGGAGCGCATAGATAGAAGCGTACTTTGCATAGTATTGTTTCGCTTCTTGAATACGGGTGTTACACCCATTAACGCGCGTTAAACTTCGTGATTCGCCCTTCGAGATTACAAGTATTCACAAGTAGTACCACGCGTACGTGCTGCCATCATACACACTTTTAAAGCAACTCTGGATAAAGGAAACTTGTTTTCTCCCCACTCACGCCTTCCTTAACAGCCCGTCGTCGTCTGAAGTCTCATACACGTTTTGTGTGCCGGCCATCGCACACGCATTTTTCTTTCTAAGTGAAGTTAGTATACTGAAAGTTCGTAGCTGTGTTACTATGGAATAATATTCTGACATGGAAAAACGCAAGAATTACGACGAAAAGGAAAAATAAAGGATTGGAACGAAAAATTGCTGGAGATCGCAAAATATGTCTCCGTAGTTTTATTCGTCATGCTCAAAATAATAACACGAGCGAATACAATAAATGAAGGTAAATCAAAAATTATTTATTCAGTTAATATTATCTTTTGTTATTTTTGTTTCTTCTTAATGCGATATTGAGATTGATCTGAAAAATTATTACCCACTAAAAAAAAAAAAAAAAAAACTGCCTAGAAGGTTGTGTCGTGAATACATTAGATGTTTTTTAGTGTACAGCCCGTGATACTATATCACAGAAACTATACCAAACACTAACGATCGTTGACAAGAAGAGCTTACATAACCACAATTAACAATAATGGAGTTATTTTTCTGGACTGGACGTTGTGTGGTTTATTTGACGCACTTTATTCTAGAACGCACTCGTGAGATTGTTCGTGAGCCCAAATCCGTGAGATTGTGTCGTGAACACAAATCCGTGAGATTGTGCCCTGAACACAAAATCCGTGAGACTGCGTCGTGAATACACTGGATGTTTTTTCGAAGTGCAGCCAGCCCATGAGGCTGTATCACAAAAATGATACCAAGCATTAACGATCGTTGACAAAGATGAGCTTACATAACCACACTCAACAATAATGGAGTTATTTTTCTGGACTGGGCGTTGTGTGGTTTTTTATTGATGCACTTTATTCTAGAACGCACTCGTGAGATTGTTCGTGAGCCCAAATCCGTGAGATTGTGTCGTGAACACAAATCCGTGAGATTGTGCCCTGAACACAAAATCCGTGAGACTGCGTCGTGAATACATTGGATGTTTTTTAGAGTACAGCCCGTGAGACTGTATCACAAAAACTATACTAGAAGCTAATGATCATCGACAAAGATGGAATTAACAGTATTTAATATTTATATTTTTTTTGATACCCTCAATCTGTTGAGTAGTAGTGGGTAATAATCTTTCAAATTTATCTCGCGTCTGAAGATCAGCACCCTATCCTGGCTATCCTTGGCATCAAGGCTATGAGCCAAAAAATCAGAGAAACATTGGGGACTAATAGGTACATAAATACAGCTAGAGCCGATAAGCCTATATTAAGGTAAATTACATTGGAGAAGATATTAAAGACATCTTGGAGAATGTTTAAAAGGCATAACATGTTATCAGAAAATCCACTAGCTGTTGCCATGTATGGTGTGACTCAAATTCTAACCTCATAATTCATGATCTTCAAGTCTCGCAACAATGGCGATAATCAATAAAAATATTGATTGAGGTAAGTCGTTTTTTATGCTATGTTGACTATATGGGAACATTTTAACGGCTTCTCTAAACAAGGGCGTAGAAGATAACTAAGTATCTTAAACGGGACCAGCTCCTTTTCGGAGAAGATTTACAAGAAAATTTGAGATTTATAAAAGCCATTTTTTAGACTGACGCAGAGTAGGTCTGCTATAACAAAGACTGGGTCGCTAACGATCACGAGTCGTAACTAATTTTCCACCTCTAGTACAGGTTAGGCTTTAAACTTGGGTGAGAGCCGCCACTGACTCCGGGTGGTCTGTGCACGCAACGGAATCTGAGTTAGTCTCGCCGACTGGCCGTGCCAGCAACAGCCAGCAGCGGAGCGGCGTCAGAACAACAAGCGGACACTGGCGCTGAAAAAGGCAGCGGTTCATGTGGGTCGGTAGATGGCGCTCCTGACTAACACCCGCTGGAAGCAGGTAGACTTAATTTTTTTTTTTAAAAAGGCGTGGGCGCAGATATTGATTCTTGATATTGCCTTGAATACAAGGTTTACGTATACCTTTTCTTTCTGCTGTTACCCAGACTAACATATCAGTCAATAGACCCACAAATATTGCGTATGACAGGGAAATGACTAGGGAAATAAATTATTTACTTTTATTAGATGCAATACATTAATGTGAACCATGTTCTCGTCAATTTATATCGCATATATTTCTTATAAAGAAAAGTAATAGAAAGAATAGGTTTATTTCAACCCTCTCCACGTTTTTCAAACTTGGTTATAGAAGAGCTAGAAAACTTATTTCTAATAATTGTCACATGTACAAAAACATGCCAAATTTTTTCTATAGCTATTCATAATCAGCACAGATCTATAAATATATATTTATAAATCTGTGATAATCAGTATAAAAAATACTTGCGTTTTCAGTGGTTAAAAAGAATAAAATGAGTAAGTAATGAATAAAAAGGAACAATGAGTCGCCTTACATTTTACAAAAATCATGCAACCAGCTTGTATTTTTTTTTAACGTAACCAAGACTTATTAAATTATATCTATTTTTTTTTTAGACAAACAAAAATAAGCAAGAGTCTCTACGATTTATTTATTTAACGACCTCTATGGCTTGAGCAACGCGCTTACCATTGAGTTAGCGGGTTGCACGGAAGGTGGAGTTAGAGGGTTTGATTCCCGCCTGGGAATAAAGAGTTTTTTGTGTTCCAGGGTCATGGAGGTGAAAATTTTACATATCTGTCCGAAACACGTACCTTGAGAACTTAGCGTGGGACCAGATTGACGTGGTGTAAAAGCGCCCCTAGATATTACTATTAATAATAATGATAATTATTAATAATCTAGTTTAAACATTTTTTAAGAGACTAAAGAAATTGCGACGCTTTACGCACTTGATAGAATCACTAATATCGGTATGTTTATCATTACAATATGGCTGGTTATATACAAAAAACTTTAAATGGGTTAATTTATCTTTGTTTACAAGAAAATGATTACGACCAATATATCTATTTACCAATATGTTTATTTAAGATTTCCACTATTAAATTAATAATATTGATAAATGTTTTAGCCCATTCGGCCAGGCGATTGTTGAACGGCGTTATTTTCTGACTAGTCTCGTACAGGTACAAGATAAAAAAAAAAAAAAAAAAGCTATTCATAGACATAAGACAGGATTCTAGCATCACATCGAATACTTATAGCTAAAGGTGAATTTGTTGTCGCATGTCGTTCATTTTCAACGGAACGTTTAATTTTATGTATATGCTCCACTGCTATACATAAACAAATAATATTTACTTATATAGGATGGATTTTTTTTTTTTAGATTCCCTTATTTGAACCATATTAGCCGACACCCTTGGAAGTGGTGTCAAAAGGGTCTATATCTAAGTATATGATATGTGTTCGCATCCTACGTTAGCTCACAAGACAACTATGAAGCCGACGCAGAATCCCGTTTGCGTTAATTCTGATATAAAATGGGAGCTTCGCTTTTCAAAAATTTAATAATTTTGAAAAAACTAAGGTTTCTTAAAGGTCTTAAGGTTTCTAAGGTCTCTTAAGTTTTTCGGTTAAAAAACTAAGGTAAATTCTTACCAGCCGTTAACAAATCAAATCATGATATTTTTTTTTTTCATAGGTGACAACTTGTACTCTTAAAAAGACAGGTCTTCGGGAGTCGTAATTGTAATTTGTACCTGATAGTCTAGCCAGCCCGGACATAAGCTTCAGCACAACCTTTATTCTAATTGCCGGGATTATCAGGGCAGCATTTGCAAGCCCCGAAACGCCGTCGGATACAACTGATGTTAATAATATTAATAATAATATTGTTATTTATAAATTTTGTGAGTATCTCGTATGCATAAAGATAATAATAAACATTTATTTATTTATTAAGGAATAATGTTATGTTGGCGTCTATTACGGATAATACCATAAGACGATATTGTCCTTGTTCTAATAATGGTACAATTTTTTATCGTCAACATACACTTCATAACGCGTCAGTTGATATAAGAAATTTTTTACTTAAAATTTTTTAATCAGGATTAATAACTAATAGTTAGTTTTTTAATTATTCTCCCATTAACTTCGTTAAATGAGCTTTAGCAATAATTGTATTCAAATAATACGATTTTAAAATGTAATATCAAATATTGTAAACGATTTAAGAACCATTTTATGAAAATAGTACGCAGTATGTGACTAAGCACTCCGCATCCAAAATCTTACATATATTATTAATCTTAATCTTAATACAACTAAAAAATTGTGCTCTTTTTTAATATTAAGTATGGGTATCGTGTTTAAACCTTCTTAATTTCAATTATCAAATAATATAAAAAATTACTAAAATTTTATATTATAAAATCAGGGTTTATTAGAACTCAACCAATTTAAAATACACATTGCTATGAGACACCTTCTATTTACCTAACTAGGGCATTAGATTAATACTTGCAAATGTCTTCTGAGAGAATGCCTTTAAAAATGTTATTTACCCTTTGTTAGTTTTCAGAAAAATTTGAGCCTGTAAGTTCACAGATTTTTAGCCGATGAATAAAAGCTACCGTCCAGGATATTTGGGCACACCAGTGCTTAGTGCCCATAGTACGAGACAAGCAGCTACTTGATCTGTTGCCGCATGACTGGTGTCAGCATGGATGTTATCGAACAAACCGCTGGATGGACTAAAGTCACAAACATTAGTCAAATTTTACAACGGAGAAGTAACTACTGGTATCAAAACATTTGGTTCCTTTTCCCACTCTCCTTGTAGGTTGGGGTTTTTTCAACTTCTATTGGTAAACGTACTTATATATTATATGATTTTATTTACTATATGAAGTATATTTTCCGATTATTTTAATAAAAGCCTTGTAATATTATCTAAAAACTGTTGTTATAATATTACCTAACTACACTGTGTTTTCACTAGTGTAGTGAGCTATTTCGTAGTTCTCTAAACAACTACTTGTGAATACTTGTAATCTCGAAGGGCGAATCACGAAGTTTAATAGAGAATCAAACGAACTTACCTGTAAGTGAAGTTCGATGATTGTTAAACGAGTGATTCGCCCAAGAGATTACAAACCCTCCCAAACCCTAATTACATACATATTATTTATATTGATGTAATGCCCTTTCGAAATAGCTAACAGGAAAGCCGTACACGACAGAAACGTGTATGAGACTTCAGACGACGACGGGCTGTTAAGGAAGGCGTGAGTGGGGAGAAAACAAGTTTCCTTTATCCAGAGTTGCTTTAAAAGTGTGTATGATGGCAGCACGTACGCGTGGTACTACTTGTGAATACTTGTAATCTCTTGGGCGAATCACTCGTTTAACAATCATCGAACTTCACTTACAGGTAAGTTCGTTTGATTCTCTATTAAACTTCGTGATTCGCCCTTCGAGATTACAAGTATTCACAAGTAGTACCACGCGTACGTGCTGCCATCATACACACTTTTAAAGCAACTCTGGATAAAGAAAACTTGTTTTCTCCCCACTCACGCCTTCCTTAACAGCCCGTCGTCGTCTGCAGTCTCATACACGTTTTGTGTGCCGGCCATCGCACACGCATTTTTCTTTCTAAGTGAAGTTAGCATACTGAAAGTTCGTAGCTGTGTCACTATAGAATATTAGACATGGAAAAACGCAAGAATTACGATGAAAAGGAAAAATAAAGGATTGGAACGAAAAATGGCTAGAGATCGCAAAATAGGTCTCCATAGTTTTATTCGTCATGCTCAAAATAATAACACGAGCGAATACAATAAATGAAGGTAAATCAAAAATTATTTATTCAGTTAATATTATCTTTTGTTATTTTTGTTTCTTCTTAATGCGATATCGTGATTGATCTGAAAAATTATTACCCACTAAAAAAAAAAAAAAAAAACAGCCTAGAAGGTTGTGTCGTGAATACATTAGACGTTTTTTAGAGTACAGCCCGTGATACTGTATCACAGAAACTATGCAAAACAGTAACGATCATTGACAAGATGAGCTTACATAACCACACTTAACAATCATGGAGTTATTTTTCTGGACTAGGCGTTGTGGTTTTTATTGATGCACTTTATTCTAGAACGCACTCGTGAGATTGTTCGTGAGCCCAAATCCGTGAGATTGTGTCGTGAACACAAATCCGTGAGATTGTGCCCTGAACACAAAATCCGTGAGACTGCGTCGTGAATACACTGGATGTTTTTTCGAAGTGCAGCCAGCCCATGAGGCTGTATCACAAAAATGATACCAAGCATTAACGATCGTTGACAAAGATGAGCTTACATAACCACACTCAACAATAATGGAGTTATTTTTCTGGACTGGGCGTTGTGTGGTTTTTATTGATGCACTTTATTCTAGAACGCACTCGTGAGATTGTTCGTGAGCCCAAATCCGTGAGATTGTGTCGTGAACACAAATCCGTGAGATTGTGCCCTGAACACAAAATCCGTGAGACTGCGTCGTGAATACATTGGATGTTTTTTAGAGTACAGCCCGTGAGACTGTATCACAAAAACTATACTAGAAGCTAATGATCATCGACAAAGATGGAATTAACAGTATTTAATATTTATATATTTTTTTTTTTGATACCCTCAATCTGTTGAGTAGTAGTGGGTAATAATCTTTCAAATTTATCTCGCGTCTGAAGATCAGCACCCTATCCTGGCTATCCTTGGCATCAAGGCTTTTTGGCTCATAGCCAAAAAATCAGAAACATTGGGGACTAATAGGTACATAAATACAGCTAGAGCCGATAAGCCTATATTAAGGTAAATTACATTGGAGAAGATATTAAAGACATTTTGGAAAATGTTTAAAAGGCATAACATGTTATCAGAAAATCCACTAGCTGTTGCCATGTACGGTGTGACTCAAATTCTAACCTCATAATTAATGATCTTCAAGTCTCGCAACAATGGCGATAATCAATAAAAAATATCGAGTGAGGTAAGTCGTTTTTTACGCTATGTTGACTATATGGGAATACTTTAACGGCTTCTCTAGACAAGAGCGTAGAAGATAACGAAGTATCTTAAACGGGACCAGCTCAGCTTTTTCGGAGGAGATTTACAAGAAAAGTTGACATCTATAAAAGCCATTTCTTACGACTGACGCAGAGTAGGTCTGCTATAACAAAGACTAGGTCGCTAACGACCACGAGTCGTAACGAACTTTTCCACCTCTAGTACAGGTTAGGCTTTAAACTTGGGTAAGAGCCGCCACCGACTCCGGGTGCTCGGTACACGCAACCGAATCCGAGCTAATCTCGCCGGCTGGCGGTGCCAGCAACAGCCAGCAGCGGAGCGGCGCCAGAACAACAAGCGGACACCGGTGCTGAAAAAAGCGGCGGTTTCATGTGGATCGGTAGATGGCGCTCCTGACCAACACCCGCTGGAAGCAGGTAGACTTAAATTTTTTAAATAAGGCGTAGGCGCAGATATTGATTCTTGATATTGCCTTGAGTACAAGGTTTACGTATACCTTTTCTTTCTGCTGTTACCCAGACTAACATACCAGTCAATAGACCCACAAATATTGCGTATGACAGGGAAATGACTAGGGAAATGACTAGGGAAATGAATTATTTACTTTCATTAGAGGCGATACATGAATGTAAATCATGTTCTGGTCAATTTATATGGCATATTTCTTATAAAGAAGAGTAATCGAAATAATGGTTTATTTCAACTGATGTATATCCGCGCCACACTTTTCAAACTTGATTATAGAACAGCTTTAAAACTTATTTCTAATAATTGTCAAATGTCAAATGTGCATAAACATGCCAATTTTTTTTCTATAGCTATTCATAATCAGCACAGATTTATTAATATATATTTATAAATCTGGGATAATCAGTGTAACAAATACTTGCGTTTTCAGTGGTTAAAAAGGATCAATGAGTCGCCTTACATTTTACAGAAATCATGCAACCAGCTTGTGTAATTTTTACGTAACCAGGACTTATTATATCTATTTTTTAGACAAACAAAAATAAGCAAGAGCCTCTACGATTTATTTATTTAACGACCTCTATGGCTTGAGCAACGCGCTTACCATTGAGTTAGCGGGTTGCACGGAAGGTGGAGTTAGAGGGTTTGATTCCCGCCTGGGAATAAAGAATTTTTTGTATTCCTGGGTCATGGATGTGAAAATCTTGCATATCTTATGTATATTAAAAAGTATAAGATATGTTTCGTTGTCCAAAATACGTACCTTGACAACTTAGCGTGGAACAAGATTGACGTGGTGTAAAAGTGCCCATAGATATTACTACAATAATAATGATAATTATTAATAATCTAGTTTAAACATTTTTTAAGAGACTAAAGAAATTGCGACGCTTTACGCACTTGATAGAATCACTAATATCGGTTTGTTTAACATTACAATATGGCTGGTTATATACAAAAAACTTATGGGTTAATTTATCTTTATTTACAAGAAAATGATTACGACCAATATATCTATTTACCAATATGTTTATTTACGATTTCCACTATTAGATTAATAATATTGATGAATGTTTTAGCCCATACGGTTAGGCGTTTGTCGAACGGCATTATTTTCTGACTAGTCTCGTACAGGTACAGGGGATGAAATAGCTATTCTTAGGCAGGATTCTACCATCACATCGATTACTTATAGCTAATGGTGCATTTTGTTGTCGCATAGTAATTCGGGATCAGTAGATTATGCAAGACATAAAATTAAACGTTCCGTTGAGAATTGACAACTCCACTGCTATATACATAAACAAATAATATTTATGTAAATAGGATGATATTAACCGACACACTTGAAGTGGTATCAAAAGGGTCTATATCTATATGATAATGTGTTCGCATCCTACGTTAGCTCACAAGACAACTATGAGGCCGACGCAGAATCCCGTTTGCGTTAATTCTGATATAGAATAGGAGTTAGCCGACTATGCTTTTCAAAATTTAATAATTTCTAAAAACCTGAAGTAGATATTCTTGCCAGCTGGTTAGCAAATCAAATCATGATATCTTTTTCATAGGTGACGACTTGTACTCTTAAAAAGTAGTCAAAGTAAAAAATAAATAAAACATAAGTCTTCGGGAGTCGTAATTGTACCTGATAGTCTAGCCAGCCTTTTTTACAGAACATAAGGATTATCAGGGCAGCATTCGCAGGCCCCGAAACGCCGTCGAATACAACTGATATTAATAATAATATTTTTACTAAAAATTTTGTGAGTATCATATATGCATAAAGATAATAATAATAAACATTTATTAAGGGTTAAGTAATGTTATTTTGGCGTCTATTATGGATAATACCATAGGACAATATCTGTCCTTGTTTCTATCAATGGTACAATTTTTTATCGTCAATAATATACATTTTATAGGATTAGGATTGATAACTAATAGTTAATTTTTTAAATTATTCCCCATTAACTTCGTTAAATGAGCTTTAGCACTAATTTTATTCAAATAATACGATTTGAAAATGTAGTATCAATTATTGTAAACGATTTAAGAATTATTTTATGAAAATAGTACGCAGTATATATGACTAAGCACTCCGCGTCCAAAATATTATAATACAACTGAAAAATTGTGCTCTTTTTTAAATATTAAGTATGGGTATCGTGTTCAAATATTCTTAATTTCAATTATCAAATAATATTCAAAATTAAAAAATTTTATATTATAAAATCTGGGTTTATTAGAACTCAACCAATTTTAAATATACATTGCTATGAGACGCCTTCTATTTACCTTACTAGGACCTTAGATTATTATTTGAAAATGTCTTCTGAGAGAATGCCTTTCAAATGTTATTTACCCTTTGTTAGTTTTCAGAAAACTTTTGAGCCTGTAAGTTCACAGATTTTTAGCCGATGAATAAAAGCTACCGTCCAGGATATTGGGCACACCAGTGCTTAGTGCCCATAGTACGAGACATGCAGCTACTTGATCTGTTGCCGCATGACTGGTGTCAACATGGATGTTATCAAACGAACCGCTGGATGGATTAGATGTCACAAACTTAAGTCAAATTTTAAAACTGAGAAGTAACTACTGGTATCAAAACATTTGATTCCTTTTCTCACTTTCCTTGTAGGTTGGGGTTTTTTCAACTTCTATTGGTAAACGTCATTTCTAATGTATGTATTATATATACACAATATATAGATTTTATTTACTATATGAAACATATTTTCCGATTATTTTAATAAAAGCCTTGTAATATTATCTAAAAAACTGTTGTTATAATATTACCTAATTACACTGTGTTTTCACTAGTGTAGTGAGCTATTTCGTAGTTCTCTAAACAACTACTTGTGAATACTTGTAATCTCGAAGGGCGAATCACGAAGTTTAATAGAGAATCAAACGAACTTACCTGTAAGTGAAGTTCGATGATTATTAAACGAGTGATTCGCCCAAGAGATTACAAACCCTCCCAAACCCTAATTACATACATATTATTTATATTGATGTAATGCCCTTTCGAAATAGCTAACAGGAAAGCCGTACACGACAGAAACGTGTATGAGACTGCAGACGACGACGGGCTGTTAAGGAAGGCGTGAGTGGGGAGAAAACAAGTTTTCTTTATCCAGAGTTGCTTTAAAAGTGTGTATGATGGCAGCACGTACGCGTGGTACTACTTGTGAATACTTGTAATCTCTTGGGCGAATCACTCGTTTAATAATCATCGAACTTCACTTACAGGTAAGTTCGTTTGATTCTCTATTATCATGTGCACAATTACTTTAATAAGATGCATGTAGTTAAACGCTTGTCATAGGAACCGGTTCTCTCTGTAATAATATTTCGTAATTAAATAGAAGACACCTTAATGCGGCAAATAAATTATAATAGTTCAATTATTATTATGTCATCTGTGGCACTTTTACTAGAGAATCAAACGAACTTACCTGTAAGTGAAGTTCGATGATTATTAAACGAGTGATTCGCCCAAGAGATTACAAGTATTCACAAGTAGTACCACGCGTACGTGCTGCCATCATACACACTTTTAAAGCAACTCTGGATAAAGAAAACTTGTTTTCTCCCCACTCACGCCTTCCTTAACAGCCCGTCGTCGTCTGCAGTCTCATACACGTTTCTGTCGTGTACGGCTTTCCTGTTAGCTATTTCGAAAGGGCATTACATCAATATAAATAATATGTATGTAATTAGGGTTTGGGAGGGTTTGTAATCTCTTGGGCGAATCACTCGTTTAATAATCATCGAACTTCACTTACAGGTAAGTTCGTTTGATTCTCTATTAAACTTCGTGATTCGCCCTTCGAGATTACAAGTATTCACAAGTAGTTGTTTAGAGAACTACGAAATAGCTCACTACACCAGTGAAAACACTAGTGTAGTTAGGTAATATTATAACAACAGTTTTTTAGATAATATTACAAGGCTTTTATTAAAATAATCGGAAAATATGTTTCATATAGTAAATAAAATCTATATATTGTGTATATATATAATACATACATTAGAATTGACGTTTACCAATAGAAGTTGAAAAAACCCCAACCTACAAGGAAAGTGAGAAAAGGAATCAAATGTTTTGATACCAGTAGTTACTTCTCAGTTTTAAAATTTGACTTAAGTTTGTGACATCTAATCCATCCAGCGGTTCGTTTGATAACATCCATGTTGATACCAGTCATGCGGCAACAGATCAAGTAGCTGCATGTCTCGTACTATAGGCACTAAGCACTGGTGTGCCCACTATCCTGGGCGGTAGCTTTTATTCATCGGCTAAAAATCTGTGAACTTACAGGCTCAAAAGTTTCCTGAAAAACTAACAAAGGGTAAATAACATTTGAAAGGCATTCTCTCAGAAGACATTTTCAAATAATAATCTAAGGTCCTAGTAAGGTAAATAGAAGGCGTCTCATATTAATGTATATTTAAAATTGGTTGAGTTCTAATAAACCCAGATTTTATAATATAATTTTTTTTTTTTTTAATTTTGAATATTATTTGATAATTGAAATTAAGAATATTTGAACACGATACCCATACTTAATATTAAAAAAAAGAGCACAATTTTTCAGTTGTATTATAATATTTTGGACGCGGAGTGCTTAGTCATATATACTGCGTACTATTTTCATAAAATAATTCTTAAATCGTTTACAATATTTGATATTACATTTTCAAATCGTATTATTTGAATACAATTAGTGCTAAAGCTCATTTAACGAAGTTAATGGGGAATAATTTAAAAATTAACTATTAGTTATCAATCCTAATCCTATAAAATGTATATTATTGACGATAAAAAATTGTACCATTGATAGAAACAAGGACAGATATTGTCTTATGGTCCATAATAGACGCCAAAATAACATTACTTAACCCTTAATAAATGTTTATTATTATTATCTTTATGCATATAAGATACTCACAAAATTTATAGTAAAAATATTATTATTAATATTATTAATATCAGTTGTATTCGACGGCGTTTCGGGGCATGCGAATGCTGCCCTGATAATCCTTATGTTCTGTAAAAAAGGCTGGCTAGACTATCAGGTACACTCCCGCAGACTTATATTTTATTTATTTTTTACTTTGACTACTTTTTAAGAGTACAAGTCGTCACGTTTTTGAAAAGATTAGTTCCACTGAGTTTGTTTCGCCGGTTCTTCTCAGTGGGCTTGCTTTGGAACCGGTGGTAGACTCAATTGACTTTCAAAAAGATACTTTGATTGTACTATTTTGAATAAAAATTTTGACTTTGACTTTGACCTATGAAAAATGATATCGTGATTTGATTTGCTAACCAGCTGGCAAGAATATCTACTTCAGGTTTTTCGAAATTATTAAATTTTGAAAAGTATAGTCGGCTAACTCCTATTCTATATCAGAATTAACGCAAACGGGATTCTGCGTCGGCCTCATAGTTGTCTTGTGAGCTAACGTAGGATGCGAACACATTATCATATAGATATAGACCCTTTTGATACCACTTCAAGTGTGTCGGTTAATATCATCCTATTTACATAAATATTATTTGTTTATGTATATAGCAGTGGAGTTGTCAATTCTCAACGGAACGTTTAATTTTATGTCTTGCATAATCTACTGATTCCGAATTACTATGCGACAACAAAATGCACCTTTAGCTATAAGTAATCGATGTGATGGTAGAATCCTGCTTAAGAATAGCTATTTCATCCCCTGTACCTGTACGAGACTAGTCAGAAAATAATGCCGTTCGACAAACGCCTAACCGTATGGGCTAAAACATTCATCATTATTATTAATCTAATAGTGGAAATCGTAAATAAACATATTGGTAAATAGATATATTGGTCGTAATCATTTTCTTGTAAATAAAGATAAATTAACCCATAAGTTTTTTGTATTTATCCAGCCATATTGTAATGTTAAAACAAACCGATATTAGTGATTCTATCAAGTGCGTAAAGCGTCGCAATTTCTTTAGTCTCTTAAAAAATGTTTAAACTAGATTATTAATAATTATCATTATTATTGTAGTAATATCTATGGGCACTTTTACACCACGTTAATCTTGTTCCACGCTAAGTTTATTTCGGACAACGAAACATATCTTATACTTTTTAATATACATAAGATATGCAAGATTTTCACATCCATGACCCAGGAATACAAAAAACTCTTTATTCCCAGGTGGGAATCAAACCCTCTAACTCCACCTTCCGTGCAACCCGCTAACTCAATGGTAAGCGCGTTGCTCAAGCCATAGAGGTCGTTAAATAAATAAATCGTAGAGGCTCTTGCTTATTTTTGTTTGTCTAAAAAATAGATATAAGTCCTGGTTACGTAAAAATTGCACAAGCTGGTTGCATGATTTCTGTAAAATGTAAGGCGACTCATTGATCCTTTTTAACCACTGAAAACGGCAAGTATTTGTTACACTGATTATCACAGATTTATAAATATATATTAATAAATCTGTGCTGATTATGAATAGCTATAGAAAAAATTTTTGGCATGTTTATGCACATTTGACATTTGACAATTATTAGAAATAAGTTTTAAAGCTGTTCTATAATCAAGTTTGAAAGTGTGGCGCGGATATACATCAGTTGAAATAAACCATTATTTCGATTACTCTTTTTTATAAGAAATATGCCATATAAATTGACCAGAACATGGTTTACATTCATGTATCGCATCTAATGAAAGTAAATAATTTATTTCCCTAGTCATTTCCCTGTCATACGCAATATTTGTGGGTCTATTGACTGGTATGTTAGTCTGGGTAACAGCAGAAAGAAAAGGTATACGTAAACCTTGTACTCAAGGCAATATCAAGAATCAATATCTGCGCCTACGCCTTATTTAAAAAATTTAAGTCTACCTGCTTCCAGCGGGTGTTGGTCAGGAGCGCCATCTACCGATCCACATGAAACCGCCGCTTTTTTCAGCACCGGTGTCCGCTTGTTGTTCTGGCGCCGCTCCGCTGCTGGCTGTTGCTGGCACCGCCAGCCGGCGAGATTAGCTCGGATTCGGTTGCGTGTACCGAGCACCCGGAGTCGGTGGCGGCTCTTACCCAAGTTTAAAGCCTAACCTGTACTAGAGGTGGAAAAGTTAGTTACGACTCGTGGTCGTTAGCGACCTAGTCTTTGTTATAGCAGACCTACTCTGCGTCAGTCGTAAGAAATGGCTTTTATAGATGTCAACTTTTCTTGTAAATCTCCTCCGAAAAAGCTGAGCTGGTCCCGTTTAAGATACTTCGTTATCTTCTACGCTCTTGTCTAGAGAAGCCGTTAAAGTATTCCCATATAGTCAACATAGCATAAAAAACGACTTACCTCACTCGATATTTTTTATTTGATTATCGCCATTGTTGCGAGACATGAAGATCATTAATTATGAGGTTAGAATTTGAGTCACACCGTACATGGCAACAGCTAGTGGATTTTCTAATAACATGTTATGCCTTTTAAACATTTTCCAAAATGTCTTTAATATCTTCTCCAATGTAATTTACCTTAATATAGGCTTATCGGCTCTAGCTGTATTTATGTACCTATTAGTCCCCAATGTTTCTCTGATTTTTTGGCTCATAGCCTTGATGCCAAGGATAGCCAGGATAGGGTGCTGATCTTCAGACGCGAGATAAATTTGAAAGATTATTACCCACTACTACTCAACAGATTGAGGGTATCAAAAAAAATATATAAATATTAAATACTGTTAATTCCATCTTTGTCGATGATCATTAGCTTCTAGTATAGTTTTTGTGATACAGTCTCACGGGCTGTACTCTAAAAAACATCCAATGTATTCACGACGCAGTCTCACGGATTTTGTGTTCAGGGCACAATCTCACGGATTTGTGTTCACGACACAATCTCACGGATTTGGGCTCACGAACAATCTCACGAGTGCGTTCTAGAATAAAGTGCATAAAAAACCACACAACGCCCAGTCCAGAAAAATAACTCCATTATTGTTGAGTGTGGTTATGTAAGCTCATCTTTGTCAACGATCGTTAATGCTTGGTATCATTTTTGTGATACAGCCTCATGGGCTGGCTGCACTTCGAAAAAACATCCAGTGTATTCACGACGCAGTCTCACGGATTTTGTGTTCAGGGCACAATCTCACGGATTTGTGTTCACGACACAATCTCACGGATTTGGGCTCACGAACAATCTCACGAGTGCGTTCTAGAATAAAGTGCATCAATAAAAACCACAACGCCTAGTCCAGAAAAATAACTCCATGATTGTTAAGTGTGGTTATGTAAGCTCATCTTGTCAATGATCGTTACTGTTTTGCATAGTTTCTGTGATACAGTATCACGGGCTGTACTCTAAAAAACGTCTAATGTATTCACGACACAACCTTCTAGGCTGTTTTTTTTTTTTTTTGTTTTTTTTTTGTTAGTGGGTAATAATTTTTCAGATCAATCTCAATATCGCATTAAGAAGAAAAAAATTTACAAAAGATAATATTAACTGAATAAATAATTTTTGATTTACCTTCATTTATTGTATTCGCTCGTGTTATTATTTTGAGCATGACGAATAAAACTATGGAGACCTATTTTGCGATCTCTAGCCATTTTTCGTTCCAATCCTTTATTTTTCCTTTTCATCGTAATTCTTGCGTTTTTCCATTCCATGTCTAATATTCTATAGTGACACAGCTACGAACTTTCAGTATGCTAACTTCACTTAGAAAGAAAAATGCGTGTGCGATGGCCGGCACACAAAACGTGTATGAGACTGCAGACGACGACGGGCTGTTAAGGAAGGCGTGAGTGGGGAGAAAACAAGTTTTCTTTATCCAGAGTTGCTTTAAAAGTGTGTATGATGGCAGCACGTACGCGTGGTACTACTTGTGAATACTTGTAATCTCGAAGGGCGAATCACGAAGTTTAATTAAATGTAAATGGCAGTATGTTACTTAATTTTAACAAAACCGACAATTTTTTTTAAATGTTGTACATAATATAATGGTACGTAACGCTTCGTGCATGAGTCTGGCATGTACTTGGCTGGTTTTTTGTATTATCTTAATATTATCTAGACAGACTTTAGCGAATTTTAATAAAAAGGTTAGTAAAAATAATGATAAAACCTGGAATATTTGCAGGCGAAGTCACAGGTAACAACGCTTATAATATGTTCTTTGTAAGTATAATTTATTCAATTAGTACTTTACTTAATAAACTGGACCCTTAAGGGACTTCTATTACCCACATAAGAGGGTTCTAAGGGTATAAAATTATGTGAAAAGGAAGTTACGGTTAGTGAAGTTCATGTTATCAAAGACTTAATTAAAAATACAGGTTTCAGGCAAAGTGTTTGCATATTTACACTAAAAAAAAAACACACTTTATTACAATGCGATGATGTGTAATAACTTAGTATTGCTTTATTTTTGTAGATAATGTAATTAAAATTGTCTGTGGAATCGGAGTTCGTTTAAGTAGACGAAATGTTGGACGGCCATTATTCAGGTGGAAAGACGATTTACATACAGTGGCAGGTGAATGTTGGATGCGAGAGACGAGGGATCAGTCGTCCTGGCGTTCATTGTGAGAGACCTATGTTCAGTAGTGGACGGACAAGGGGTTGATGAATGAACAATTTTGATGATGATGATGATAAAGAAGAAGTTGAAACTCAAACCAAATTGCTACCGGCTGCACCTAAGAGTCACTCAAAGAAGCCGTAAGTAGCCGCCGAAGTATTATATACAAAATCGCATCTGGGACTTTCGATAGTATAATTCGGAGCAAAATACGTCAAAGGAATGCGCGGCGCCGCGCCGCGTATAGCAGTTTCGTCCTGCTCGCGGGATAAATTACCGGGTACCGAAATTAAACATTCGATGCTTTACGCTGAATAATTTGTTGAGTATCGATGTTATACCGATGGAAAATGTGGCTTAAAACGTGTTTTCTAACTTTTTCTTTTTTTTGTATGAAAATATACATGAAAAGGGATTTAACGCAATAAAAAAAATTGCGATTTTGCACTTTCGATACTGTACGTAGGGACAGTCGATATGACAATGTAATGGAATCAAGTCACGATATTATTTTTAGGGATAAGTGAGTAGGGATGTATAGGACGTACCCGGGCCCCGCTAGGCGCTGGGGACTGCTTAATAGCGGCTGAAGGCACTCGCAGTGGTTTCAGTGGGATAGTGCACCACAATGCGAGTTCTCACACACGCCAATGTGCATACCCCGTATGGTGCGAAAGCATTTACACTGCGTCATAAAAAAAGGGATGCATAGGATCGTGTGTTGGGCGTTATGATAAACTTATTGTGATACAGATATTTTTTGCCGTATGAAGGTAGTTCAAAGGGCTATGTTACAATTCGCTATCTAGTTGGACGTTGAGGGACGCTTGTTCAATCAACGTTCGGCCTAGTCATTCAATTAAATGTCGTCATTTGATTGATGCGCTAGTGATACAATCAAATGACTGATTCAACCAGATGACTGCGACATATCATACAAAATAAAAAGTGTAATTATTCATCGATTTGTAAGTGGATAGTAATGAATCAAAATAATTAAATTATTAAATAAATTAGAAGAATTAATTGTTTTCGATCTCGTGCTTGCGTATATTATAATAGTAAATAAAAAAAATATCGAATTACAACGGAGATAAAATGAATTTATTTGTTTCGAAGATAATATTCATAGAGAATATTCCGACTCAACGAATTCTTAGCTAGTATTATTGTTTTACCATTGCTCGTCTACAATACAAATCTCGAAATCATATACCTTGATTAATTTTTAGTTGAGCCATCCGCTCAGCTACTATACCGATTAATCGTAAAGGTCTTTAGACCAACAGCATAGGCCATTTCGAAAAAAAAAAAGAGAGACTTCAAAATTCTATGTAATTATTTTGACAAATTATTGTCGTTTTTGTTTATTTTAGTAGCTAGTTCTTGTTGCTGTTAATGACCGTTCTTTGGCCGGTCCTAGCTGAATACGAATGACGTAACGTGATCTTGTCATTTATTGAAATAGACAATTTCAGCAGCCATACAATTACGGTGACGAACTAAATAAACGTCGTGTACTGTTTAATGAAATGTGTTAATCTAAATTTCTAAGTGCATCCTCAGAGAATATTGCTTGCTCACCGGTGAAGGAAAATATCTGGAGGAAACCTGCATATGCAAAGGAAACATGCTCGGTTTTTAAAATAAAACAAACATAAATTATATATTTTTATTTTTAGCGCACTTTTGAGCTTATACAAAAAACAAGTTTTATTTTTTGTGTTATAAACTGAAATGAATGTTAGTACCCAGTCGTATTTGCAGATTATTATTACTTATCGACTGTAAATTCTATCGCTGGCAGTTTTGAAATTGGTTCGCATTGTCTCTTGTATTTGTCCGATAACCAATTCGAACTGTGTGGACACCCGGTAGTTGGCTTGGTATTTCTTACACAGATCAATAAAGATGGGGTGGAGATACTTGAGGAGGGAGTGGTCTAGGGTGGGGAACATGTGGTGGAGAGCGTGGTCACCGAAGAGGGTCAGCACCGCGAAGGTGTTGCTGTTCACATCTCTGCGGTCGAGTAAGGCTTCGACTTGATGTTCGCCCCAGTCAGGTGTTTCGTTCCTGTAAAAAAAGTCGGATGTCTATAAATCCGGCTTACGGACGGTAAGATTACATGCAGCACGAGCCGTACTGAGCCGATCGCTCGAGCCGTTCGTATACCTCTCTCTCGTTCGTGTCCCGCTCTCGCTTTCAGAACGCTAAATGACGTCATCTTTTTCGTGCATGTAGACGTTGTCACGTCAAAAAGAAAAGGGTCAATCAAACCAATTCACAGACAATGTTTTAGTGAAATCCGCATCTATAAGTCTCTCACACCTGACTATTAACACTAGAAGAGCGTAGATAGTAGCGTTCCTTGCATAGTGTTGGTTCATTACTTAGCTAAGTACGCTTCTTGAATACGGGCGTAAGTTTATTGACATGCACAAGTAAGTACAGAAGAATATATTTTGTGGATTGTATTGTATTGTTAAGAAAATAAATGCAGAGTAAAGTATTTCAAAAAATAAAAAAAATGATTGAAATTTATTTTAAATTGAAAAATATTTTTTGCCACTTATCTAGAGGGGTAGGACTGGCTACTGCACTTTGTCATCACATCACATATATCGAATCTCCAATAACTTCTGAATACACTTTTAATTACCGTGGTTCGTCACCATCCTTGATGGCGTCGGGATGGTGATGGGCGGCGTTGACTCCGATGAGGTAGAATATGAGGCTGCCAGTGCAGTTGATCCACAGCCACGTGGAGAGTACGTGGGGAACTGGGCCACCGCTCGTCAGCCACATACTCAACGGCAGAAGAAAGCCAATGGCGTCGTGCCAACGGTAATGCGTCTTGAAAAACCCTTCGCGGAGAAACGTACTCAGCAATCTGAAAACCAGTTTACAATGAGCCGATGCTATGTAATGTTGGTATTATATTGTATTCTTATGTTAACGCGAATTTCACTCTTAATAATGAAACAACTTGTACAGGTTTTAGCGCGGTTTATAGAGAATCAAACGAACTTACCTGTAAGTGAAGTTCGATGATTATTAAACGAGTGATTCGCCCAAGAGATTACAAGTATTCACAAGTAGTACCACGCGTACGTGCTGCCATCATACACACTTTTAAAGCAACTCTGGATAAAGAAAACTTGTTTTCTCCCCACTCACGCCTTCCTTAACAGCCCGTCGTCGTCTGCAGTCTCATACACGTTTCTGTCGTGTACGGCTTTCCTGTTAGCTATTTCGAAAGGGCATTACATCAATATAAATAATATGTATGTAATTAGGGTTTGGGAGGGTTTGTAATCTCTTGGGCGAATCACTCGTTTAATAATCATCGAACTTCACTTACAGGTAAGTTCGTTTGATTCTCTATTAAACTTCGTGATTCGCCCTTCGAGATTACAAGTATTCACAAGTAGTTGTTTAGAGAACTACGAAATAGCTCACTACACCGGTGAAAACACTAGTGTAGTTAGGTAATATTATAACAACAGTTTTTTAGATAATATTACAAGGCTTTTATTAAAATAATCGGAAAATATGTTTCATATAGTAAATAAAATCTATATATTGTGTATATATATAATACATACATTAGAATTGTCATTTACCAATAGAAGTTGAAAAAACCCCAACCTACAAGGAAAGTGAGAAAAGGAATCAAATGTTTTGATACCAGTAGTTACTTCTCAGTTTTAAAATTTGACTTAAGTTTGTGACATCTAATCCATCCAGCGGTTCGTTTGATAACATCCATGTTGATACCAGTCATGCGGCAACAGATCAAGTAGCTGCATGTCTCGTACTATAGGCACTAAGCACTGGTGTGCCCACTATCCTGGACGGTAGCTTTTATTCATCGGCTAAAAATCTGTGAACTTACAGGCTCAAAAGTTTCCTGAAAAACTAACAAAGGGTAAATAACATTTGAAAGGCATTCTCTCAGAAGACATTTTCAAATAATAATCTAAGGTCCTAGTAAGGTAAATAGAAGGCGTCTCATAGCAATGTATATTTAAAATTGGTTGAGTTCTAATAAACCCAGATTTTATAATATAATTTTTTTTTTAATTTTGAATATTATTTGATAATTGAAATTAAGAATATTTGAACACGATACCCATACTTAATATTAAAAAAAAGAGCACAATTTTTCAGTTGTATTATAATATTTTGGACGCGGAGTGCTTAGTCATATATACTGCGTACTATTTTCATAAAATAATTCTTAAATCGTTTACAATATTTGATATTACATTTTCAAATCGTATTATTTGAATACAATTAGTGCTAAAGCTCATTTAACGAAGTTAATGGGGAATAATTTAAAAATTAACTATTAGTTATCAATCCTAATCCTATAAAATGTATATTATTGACGATAAAAAATTGTACCATTGATAGAAACAAGGACAGATATTGTCTTATGGTATTATCCATAATAGACGCCAAAATAACATTACTTAACCCTTAATAAATGTTTATTATTATTATCTTTATGCATATAAGATACTCACAAAATTTATAGTAAAAATATTATTATTAATATTATTAATATCAGTTGTATTCGACGGCGTTTCGGGGCCTGCGAATGCTGCCCTGATAATCCTTATGTTCTGTAAAAAAGGCTGACTAGACTATCAGGTACAATTACGACTCCCGAAGACTTATATTTTATTTATTTTTTACTTTGACTACTTTTTAAGAGTACAAGTCGTCACGTTTTTGAAAAGATTAGTTCCACTGAGTTTGTTTCGCCGGTTCTTCTCAGTGGGCTTGCTTTGGAACCGGTGGTAGACTCAATTGACTTTCAAAAAGATACTTTGATTGTACTATTTTGAATAAAAATTTTGACTTTGACTTTGACCTATGAAAAATGATATCGTGATTTGATTTGCTAACCAGCTGGCAAGAATATCTACTTCAGGTTTTTCGAAATTATTAAATTTTGAAAAGTATAGTCGGCTACCTCCTATTCTATATCAGAATTAACGCAAACGGGATTCTGCGTCGGCCTCATAGTTGTCTTGTGAGCTAACGTAGGATGCGAACACATTATCATATAGATATAGACCCTTTTGATACCACTTCAAGTGTGTCGGTTAATATCATCCTATTTACATAAATATTATTTGTTTATGTATATAGCAGTGGAGTTGTCAATTCTCAACGGAACGTTTAATTTTATGTCTTGCATAATCTACTGATTCCGAATTACTATGCGACAACAAAATGCACCTTTAGCTATAAGTAATCGATGTGATGGTAGAATCCTGCTTAAGAATAGCTATTTCATCCCCTGTACCTGTACGAGACTAGTCAGAAAATAATGCCGTTCGACAAACGCCTAACCGTATGGGCTAAAACATTCATCATTATTATTAATCTAATAGTGGAAATCGTAAATAAACATATTGGTAAATAGATATATTGGTCGTAATCATTTTCTTGTAAATAAAGATAAATTAACCCATAAGTTTTTTGTATATAACCAGCCATATTGTAATGTTAAAACAAACCGATATTAGTGATTCTATCAAGTGCGTAAAGCGTCGCAATTTCTTTAGTCTCTTAAAAAATGTTTAAACTAGATTATTAATAATTATCATTATTATTGTAGTAATATCTATGGGCGCTTTTACACCACGTTAATCTTGTTCCACGCTAAGTTGTCAAGGTACGTATTTCGGACAACGAAACATATCTTATACTTTTTAATATACATAAGATATGCAAGATTTTCACATCCATGACCCAGGAATACAAAAAACTCTTTATTCCCAGGTGGGAATCAAACCCTCTAACTCCACCTTCCGTGCAACCCGCTAACTCAATGGTAAGCGCGTTGCTCAAGCCATAGAGGTCGTTAAATAAATAAATCGTAGAGGCTCTTGCTTATTTTTGTTTGTCTAAAAAATAGATATAATAAGTCCTGGTTACGTAAAAATTGCACAAGCTGGTTGCATGATTTCTGTAAAATGTAAGGCGACTCATTGATCCTTTTTAACCACTGAAAACGCAAGTATTTGTTACACTGATTATCACAGATTTATAAATATATATTAATAAATCTGTGCTGATTATGAATAGCTATAGAAAAAATTTTGGCATGTTTATGCACATTTGACATTTGACAATTATTAGAAATAAGTTTTAAAGCTGTTCTATAATATATATAAATAAACCATTATAAATAAACCATTATTTCGATTACTCTTTTTTATAAGAAATATGCCATATAAATTGACCAGAACATGGTTTACATTCATGTATCGCATCTAATGAAAGTAAATAATTTATTTCCCTAGTCATTTCCCTGTCATACGCAATATTTGTGGGTCTATTGACTGGTATGTTAGTCTGGGTAACAGCAGAAAGAAGGGTATACGTAAACCTTGTACTCAAGGCAATAACAAGAATCAATATCTGCGCCTACGCCTTATTTAAAAAATTTAAGTCTACCTGCTTCCAGCGGGTGTTGGTCAGGAGCGCCATCTACCGATCCACATGAAACCGCCGCTTTTTTCAGCACCGGTGTCCGCTTGTTGTTCTGGCGCCGCTCCGCTGCTGGCTGTTGCTGGCACCGCCAGCCGGCGAGATTAGCTCGGATTCGGTTGCGTGTACCGAGCACCCGGAGTCGGTGGCGGCTCTTACCCAAGTTTAAAGCCTAACCTGTACTAGAGGTGGAAAAGTTAGTTACGACTCGTGGTCGTTAGCGACCTAGTCTTTGTTATAGCAGACCTACTCTGCGTCAGTCGTAAGAAATGGCTTTTATAGATGTCAACTTTTCTTGTAAATCTCCTCCGAAAAAGCTGAGCTGGTCCCGTTTAAGATACTTCGTTATCTTCTACGCTCTTGTCTAGAGAAGCCGTTAAAGTATTCCCATATAGTCAACATAGCATAAAAAACGACTTACCTCACTCGATATTTTTTATTGATTATCGCCATTGTTGCGAGACATGAAGATCATTAATTATGAGGTTAGAATTTGAGTCACACCGTACATGGCAACAGCTAGTGGATTTTCTAATAACATGTTATGCCTTTTAAACATTTTCCAAAATGTCTTTAATATCTTCTCCAATGTAATTTACCTTAATATAGGCTTATCGGCTCTAGCTGTATTTATGTACCTATTAGTCCCCAATGTTTCTCTGATTTTTTGGCTCATAGCCTTGATGCCAAGGATAGCCAGGATAGGGTGCTGATCTTCAGACGCGAGATAAATTTGAAAGATTATTACCCACTACTACTCAACAGATTGAGGGTATCAAAAAAATATATAAATATTAAATACTGTTAATTCCATCTTTGTCGATGATCATTAGCTTCTAGTATAGTTTTTGTGATACAGTCTCACGGGCTGTACTCTAAAAAACATCCAATGTATTCACGACGCAGTCTCACGGATTTTGTGTTCAGGGCACAATCTCACGGATTTGTGTTCACGACACAATCTCACGGATTTGGGCTCACGAACAATCTCACGAGTGCGTTCTAGAATAAAGTGCATCAATAAAAAACCACACAACGCCCAGTCCAGAAAAATAACTCCATTATTGTTGAGTGTGGTTATGTAAGCTCATCTTTGTCAACGATCGTTAATGCTTGGTATCATTTTTGTGATACAGCCTCATGGGCTGGCTGCACTTCGAAAAAACATCCAGTGTATTCACGACGCAGTCTCACGGATTTTGTGTTCAGGGCACAATCTCACAGATTTGTGTTCACGACACAATCTCACGGATTTGGGCTCACGAACAATCTCACGAGTGCGTTCTAGAATAAAGTGCATCAATAAAAACCACAACGCCTAGTCCAGAAAAATAACTCCATGATTGTTAAGTGTGGTTATGTAAGCTCATCTTGTCAATGATCGTTACTGTTTTGCATAGTTTCTGTGATACAGTATCACGGGCTGTACTCTAAAAAACGTCTAATGTATTCACGACACAACCTTCTAGGCTGTTTTTTTTTTTTGTTTTTTTGTTAGTGGGTAATAATTTTTCAGATCAATCTCAATATCGCATTAAGAAGAAAAAAAATTACAAAAGATAATATTAACTGAATAAATAATTTTTGATTTACCTTCATTTATTGTATTCGCTCGTGTTATTATTTTGAGCATGACGAATAAAACTATGGAGACCTATTTTGCGATCTCTAGCCATTTTTCGTTCCAATCCTTTATTTTTCCTTTTCATCGTAATTCTTGCGTTTTTCCATGTCTAATATTCTATAGTGACACAGCTACGAACTTTCAGTATGCTAACTTCACTTAGAAAGAAAAATGCGTGTGCGATGGCCGGCACACAAAACGTGTATGAGACTGCAGACGACGACGGGCTGTTAAGGAAGGCGTGAGTGGGGAGAAAACAAGTTTTCTTTATCCAGAGTTGCTTTAAAAGTGTGTATGATGGCAGCACGTACGCGTGGTACTACTTGTGAATACTTGTAATCTCGAAGGGCGAATCACGAAGTTTAATTGAGTTTTTTATAAGCCTGACGTTTCGGATACTTTAGACCCCCGTTTATCCGACGGTGGTGAGGCAGAGACCCGCCACAGTTACAAACCCGACGCCATGAAGCCGTGGAATTCACACTCCGCGGCGGAGGCAATCCTCCACTTACTATATCACTGAGTGATACCAACCGGCTCACCCCACTTCCGACGAAGCATTAGGGCCATTAGCATAGCTCCATCCGATAAAAAAACTTTAGACCCCGTTCACACGAGCGATTTATTAGCGTCACGTTAAAAAGCCCGCATTCGGGCAGCGCATCGGTGAACTATGGCGCAATAACCCTCCATCGCCTGATGTCGACGAGGATTGGAACATAATATTATAATACTTCACTTTTTTTTTATTTAATAGCGCGCTCTGGTGGAATATGTTCGCGGAAGCGGCGGAACACCAGGCTCTGTGGCTAAATTAAGTTCGCCTGTATCACGTGGTACAGTAAGTATCATCATCATCAGCCTTTATCCGCCCACTGCTGAACCTAGGCTCCCTAAATGAACGCCAAATTTTGCCACTTGATGTCAGTTAATACCTCGATAAAATGTGTTATTCTATTGTTGTTATTCTATTTGTGGCTAAAGTAAATCTGCCACTTTCTGACACACACACATTCCTTTTTCAAATCATTTTTTTTCCAATTTTTTCAAAGTCGATAATTAGAGTTTTGTTAACTCATATTAAAAACTCCAAAGACAAAGCTAACTCTGGAAATTATTTAAAACGCAATTATGTAGGAACACTGTAGATCAGTGGTGGAACAAAAATTCTACCACAAAACTTGGAATTGAAACTAGTGAATAGTTATTTATATTTGATTTATCTACTCAATCACATTCTAGTTATATAAAAGGTAATATTTCATAGCTCCTTTTACTTAAATAATCAATCAACAGTATCAATAACAACATAATTTACCTTTTCGCGTAACTCAGCAGAAAAACGAATGGGAAGAAGAAAAACTCCGTTATAAATCCGATCCGCCCATGAAAAGGCTTGCCTTCCCTCGGGTTGTAAAACAGAAACGGCTCCAGAAAACTTATTTCCGCATCCATTAAAGTGTTTGTGTATAAGTGATGAGACAGCACATGAGACACTCGGAAATCCCTGAAAAGGAGAAACGTTTTTATCTCTGCTGATATGATATTGAACTATAGATATTGCTTAAGGGGATTTGAGCGACGATTGATTAGGGTAGGTAGGTAGGTGAGTTAGAGGCTTTGAAAATTGTAAAGTAAAGTAAAGTATCAACCCTTATATGTCCCACTGCTGGGCACGGGTCTCCTTCCTCGAAATCAGGCGAGGAGGGCAATGGGCCAATAGTTCACCGCGCTGGCCCAGTGCGGGTTGGTGAACTTCACATACCTTCAAAGACTTTCAATCTCATTGGGCATGCAGGTTTCCTCACGATGTTTTCCTTCACCGGTGAGCGAACGATGGTTTCGTGTGTACTTAGAAATTTAGAAAAACCCATTTCAAGGCACACACGGACGGGTCAGGATCGAATCCGGAATCCCTCGCATAAGAGGCCGAGTCCGTCCACCACTGGACCACCGTCGCTCAGAAAATTGGACTTTTATCAATTTAATACCTAGTTTTGCCTAATTCCTTGTCCACTTTAGAAAATTTCGTTTTATCCGTGTTTAGTGGCAATGATAAACTGCTATAATATCATTAGAATATGGACTTTTTTTTTCGAAAGGTCTAGACTTTTAGACCAGATGGCCTTTAAGCTTAATCGGTAGGTAGGTGAGCAGATGGCTTTATCATTTTATCATTAAGGGTATTCAAAATAAAACAAAAAACCGAGCGAATGTTCGGTCAACTAATTAATAATAGCAGCAATAAGTAGTGAAGAGCAGCCGACTGTATCTTCGCTCGGATACACTCGGCTGTCCCGAATTCATCCGATCGAGCCTTTCACCTCAGAGCGTGATGGATCGGCCACACTTACAGCTAAAAAATAAATCTTTCTGTGATACGCTAAAATAAGTTTTCACTTGAACAACATGAGGAAAAATAGCCTATATTATGTAAGGCTGTTTTTTAAGGTTAGTAATGGTTGCCGATACAGGTTGATACTCTCTGTGTGTGAGTCAAGGATATCCGTACCCTGGACGTATAAGGATTTTAAATAAAGAGTTTCGCTAAGCATGATATTATCTGAAATCACTAATCAGTTAGAATATGGTTTAATATTTCTATTTTCTGAGAAAGGTGAAGGGGACTTTATAACAGGAATTTATAGATTATTACAGGAGTTTATAGCTGAGACATCTAGTAAAAAACAAAAGATTGAAATCACGAAGCCTAGCTTATTATATAATATTACACGTGTATTTCAAGTTGCTTATGCGCCTGTGAAATATGCAAGCCAAACTTGAGCTTAACGCTTTTTAACTTATTGCGTAGTTTTCCAATTAAAAGTTTTCAGTATGTCTTTTCATCATATTCCCGTATGAGTTTAATCAAATGTTTAAATGCCTTACATATAAAATTATCAGTACTAAATTCATAAATTGATTAAATACGTTTTTTTTCTAATAAGTTACTATAAAAAATGATTTCTAGACTGTAAGAGAAAAGACAATTACGAATAAATTAGTTTCAATTACAAGATACAAAAAGAAATAAAAATGATTTGATTTATTATTTAATTACCTTTTGTATCTTCTTATTACAAAATAAATTATAATAAAATTAAAGTAATAAGCCTATTTTTATCAGAATCATTCATAGAATTTCAACTTAACACAAGAAATCGGTCTTAGTTTAGAAAGTATCTAAAGGATTTACCTGTACGACCACATACTCATATTAAACAGATACATCCTCCAATTTGACCGTCGATGGATGAAATTATGGCATGCCACGGTCAGTAATGCCAGGCTCACAGAAGCTATGATATACCACAGAGTAGCCCAATAGCGCTCCGTCCAGCACGCCATAGATGAACTGCATATGAGGCAAATGAATATACCATCGGTTATTCTATCCGCTGTTCTGGAAACGTCTTTTGGTATATTCTTTAATTCTTCATAAACAGCTCTTTTGAGTGTTCTATAAAATCCATCTTCTTTGAACGTGAAGGGAGAATTTCGACGTGTTTTAGCATCCCTAATGTAAAATTTACTGAGCATTTTTTCCGCCGTCGGGCTTATGTGATGAGCTTCGAATGCTTCTGTTATGTCTGTACCCTTGAAACAAATTTATTTGTAAAGAAAATTATCAGCCTTTATGTGTCAACTGCTAAACATTGGCTGTTTATTTGCAAAGTATATATCTAGTACCAGCAGCGCCCCGTGCTTTCACCCGCGTACTTCCTATTCCCGTGGGTGTCCATGTCTTATTCTGATGTATAAGCTATATTATTGTATAGTTTCATTAAAATCCATTCAGTAGTATTTACGTGAAAGAGTAACAAACATCCATACTTACAAACTTACATGTTTATAATAATTATAAGCAAGATTTTTGTCTTGTAGAATAGTGCCATATTAGTATTACACAAATTTAATTGATATATTGTGATAGTTGTTATAGTTATAATTAAAACATTCCATAATATTTCAATCGAATCAAATATCAGTCATTTAAAACGCGAACATTATCAAGGTTATAGATCGACCAGGACGCACACTCGGTACATCGGCCTTCCAACCCAGTAGTACTCAACCCCATAGGCCCATAGCTATAGAACCGAATTTCTGACGCACCAAAGCCCACTGATATTTCTCGCCACTGGCCCACGGACTATAGCCCACCGGCCCACCGGCCTACCGGCCCATCGGCTCATCGGCCCCTCATTCACGTTAAGACTACCAAAACACAAACATTGCTCAAATATATTCTACCTATAATATTATTTGCAGACGCCGTAAAGAAATTTCAAATTCCAACAAACTTCATCATTAAAAATAGTACTTTGATCACACAAACTTTTACTTACTTTAGTTAGTTCCAGCCACTCTTCGCCGCCTGGGTGGCGGCCCATGAAAGTTGTGAAGTCGTATAATTTGTCGTGAACTCTCCAAAGGCCCTCGGCCCCGTCGTCTAAGGCCTTACCGGCGAGCCACTGTATGGGGTCCTTAAAGCCTTCGTCTCTTAAAGACGGATATTTTAACTGTGGAAAACTGACATGAGTCCTTTTCTGGTTAGCGCGCTCCGTGGCTTGTCGAATCCATTCTTCCTTGGGCGCCATTTTTTAAATACAACTAAGTCAACCTAATGCTATTGATAGAATAAACTGTATTGTAGAATAGACAAACAGCTTAATACGTTTGGCCTGTGACCTACAGAGTCGTTAGTAAGATTAATTACTGATCTTAATTAGTTTTTGTTATTTCATTAAATAATTACACGATAGTTGAAAGTATGATGTCATGTTTTCGTTTTCGCTTCATCACTGTCAATGTCACCGTTATGGTCTAAGATACGAATCTGAAACGACCTTCAACTGATTGATAAAAGGATGACACCTATTTTATAATAAATTTAGTCTATTAGAAAATATATTAAACATTGGTATGCTGAAAGAAATCCTGGATAGAATGTTTTTAATATTTTTTTTTAAATAATTTTTCATTAAATTTTGCAATATTAAGATAATAAGAAAATTTTACGCTAGACTTTAGATATGAAACATATAGAATATGCCAATATAGGGTTTACATTATTATTATTATTATTATTACTGCTAGGTTGGCAGGTATAAACAGTTATGTCGATGCCAGTTACTTTGATGGGATAGTAGAAAAAAAAACTTTATATTAGCATAATCTCTGTTTATTGTGAACACGTTGATATAGGGTTGTCTGAAAAAAAAAATATAGTAAACTAAAAAATAAAAAGGTCAACAGAAAAACTTATATTTTATTATTGATCCTTTTGAGATTTTATGGGAAGACTGATGGATTTCGGAATGAAATTATGGATAATGATCGTGAGTGGCAAGAGATCGGTCGTTTTGGTGTATATTGAAGTAGGCCTATATTCCGCCCTGGAAGGATACAGCTGATGATGATAGATTGTTGGAATATTATACAAAATGTATCTATTTTAATTAGCTGCAAATGTATTTTTATGAGAATTTCCTTATTTTGTTCCATATGGCATACCCTTTTACTTAATAAATAATTATTGTAGGCATGCTTAATTAGCATTTTAACGATGTTTAAATTGGTTTAAATGAGAGACAGTCAAATAAAAGATTGTTCTTTTACCAAAAATGATTTAAAATATGCAAGGTCTTAATTACCGGTACGCCCGACGGCATCACAAATTATTTTCAATGTAAAAGGAATGTTGAAAAATTATTTTTTCAAAAGTTTCAACAATTAACATGCCAAAAGGTTTTTTTGTCATTCCTTTAAAGTTCAAAGCTTTTTACGTGTAAAGAATTCAATGGTAAAATATGTGCAAAAAGCTTTATATTGCACAATATTTCAACTTTTATCGATTTTATATGCTTACTAGCTGTCCCGACAGACTTCGTTGTGCCAATATTAAAATTGCAATTACAAAATAGGAGTTGATCGTAGAGGGGTCAAAATTTAGGGTTGTATGTATTTTTGTATGCTGTATCATAAAAAAATAGAAATTAAAAATTTTGTCTAAAAATAAAAATAAAAATTTAGGGGTGGACTACCCCTAACATTTAGGGGGATGAAAGATAGATGTTGGCTGATTCTCATAGATACCGGGTAAGCACAAAAAATTTCATCAAAATCGGTCAAGCCGTTTCGGAGGAGTATGGCAACGAAAACTGTGACACGAGAATTTTATATATTAGATTTGCTAGTAAAACATAATAATGATATTGATATTGTTAAGATGTGTATAATAATGTTCATCAACATCATTAAAATCATCATCACAATTGTCATCAGTGTCATCATACCTATTATCAGACCTCCGATTCTAACAGCAAACACACGTCAGTACACTTAACCTACCAACCTAAATTTGTTTAAATATTTATTGTATGTACTAGTAGTGCCCTGTGTTTTAACCTACAAACTTCTAATTCTTGTGGGATAACAGAGATAAACTATATCCTATGTCTCACTCTGACGTGTAATCTATTATTGCAAAGTTTCATCGAAATCCATTCAGTAGTTTTTGCGTGAAAGAGTAACAAACATACATTATTTCTTTCGCAAAAAAAAAAAAAACATTGCTAGCTGTTACCCGCAGCTTCACCTGCGTTAACTAAGATTTAGGATGGGACCTGAGCGGGTTGATATATCTCTACTATATTATGCATGTGTTATACATATAAACCTTGCTTTTGAATTATTCTGTACATTAAAAAAATACATAAAAATCTGTTGCATACTTTTAAAGATCTAAGCATACATACAGCGGGATGCGACTTTGTTTTATGTAAAGATAGCCAAGATATGTGACCAGGCCTTCAGGCCTAAAAGTCTAGACCTTTTGAAAAAAAATGACCAGATTAGCGTGGAGTAAAAGCGTCCATAGATATATTATTTTATAAGCAAATTAATTTTATCTAAATCTTAAAAAAAAAGATAAAGAAGTAGGATAGGAAAAATAGTTCAAGAATAAAGATGGTCGTTATCAACGCACATTATATCACGCACTCGGGTCCCGCTAACTTGTATATCATGTTGCCTCTGATAATAATGTTTTGATTCATATAAAAGCAAATTCTAGTTAACAACAGCTTATTCGGTGCTTGGGATGATATAGTGTTAATGTGTGTGCTCTCAGTGAAATAATATTTCGGTATAATGGCGCCGAAGGAAGAATATCTCGAAATAGCACATAAGAGAGCACAGGAGAAGAGGACTCATGTCAGTTTTCCCCAGTTGAAGTACCCTTCCTTGCGCGATGAAGGATTGAGGGATCCGGTGCAATGGCTGATGGGGAAGGCTATGGATGATGGGGCTGAAGGGCTGTGGAGGGTCCACGATGGATTGTATGACTTGGATACCTTCATCAATAAGCACCCAGGAGGTGCTGAGTGGTTGGAACTCACTAAAGTAGGCTTATTTTTTTATTTTAAATTAAGTAATCGATAAAATGATGCAGTAAGATATAAAGCTTGCATTCCAGTAAAATTATTTATACACATTAGCTATCCTATTTGGGCACAGAACGATTTATTGAATAAGTTTTTAATCATATTTTACAGTGTAATTGGGTTTTTGATGTAGTGGTTAGTTGCCCTATCTGCTGAATAAGAAGGTTGTATATAAGTAGGTATCAGTTGTCTTATTGCTACAATAGAGGCTCTGCCTGTCTCGACATATTATTACTTATATTTAATCTATATTTGCAAACTTAATATTGAGGAACTTATAACTTATTAACTTATTATTTTGAGGAAGTCTTAAAAAAATTAAATTTATATGGAAGACATTTCCTGCAATAAAGATTTATTATTATTATTATTATTATTATTAAGTAGTAATTAGGAGACGGATAATGATTATCATGATCATGATAGTAATAAAAATGATGATGATAATGTCAAAATGATGATGATAATGACAAAGCTAAGTGTGACGGGTTTGATTTAGTTACGATTGGCAGAGAGATAAGTTACATATTATGCATGGAAAGTAGGCTATTAAAATAATAATTACCAATTCTAATATGACCGTAAATTTGAGTCGAATGAAACGCGTTACATCTAGTATAGTATATATATTACCACCTTCAGCCACGCTAGCTCAGATTTGCAGCCGTAGCTGTGATATTTTTTTATAGTCTGGGCTTGATTACTTAAGTTCTTTCTCAACACTTGCTGTTAACAGAGGTGAATATGCTGTGCCGTGCATCAATTTACATGGTGTTCACTGTCCAGCTTACTTCTTTTTAATGGATAGGCAGTGATTACCTGAAAGTAGGTACCGCAACTCCTCCAGTTGCGGTACCTACTTTCAAGTCATATGTGCCACGTTTACTACTTACTTTTGGGTAGCTCGTATACAAGTTCACTTCCAAAAAAGTCATTAATCATCATCAGCACAAATTTTCACGTTTGTAATAGTAGGAAAATTCTAGATTCAAAATTATATTTTAATGCAGGCATATCTGTGGTTTAAGCATAGTATATAAGTAAGTAGTAAGATAATAAGTGTTTACATTGCGAGATGAACCTTGAACCTTTTAATTTTAAAGTCATTGTTATGTTTTTAAGATAAACATGTTTTTAATTAACATGTTTATATTATTTGGAAAGTTATCTAAATATTATCTGTTCTAGTGATATAGGATGATTTCATGGTCATCATGATTAGTCAGTGAGTGTATGTGTGTACACACTACACACTAACACCGTTACTCATACGATGTATACTCATACAATGTACAATAATTATTGCTTTTTTCAATCAAAGTAAAGTCAATGGTATTCAGATATTCGACGTTTGTTCTCGATCTTCTCTCTCTCAATAACTTGATGATGAAAGGATTATGATATAGGAATCCTTCTTTATTGAACGCCAAAACATCCAATCTCCCACCACTCGCAACCAAATATTTTTTCAGGTATCAGATGCTTACTCTCTAGCAATATTTAGTAGGTAACATAATAAGTAAATCACTCGAGATTGGCACGTCCATTCCCGTGTAAACCTGCTGAAAACAATTCTATTTTAAACCTGATTTCAGGGAACCGACGTTACCGAAGCCTTCGAATGCCACCACATCGGGCTCGCAGCTGAGAAAATGTTGGAGAAGTTCTACATCAGAGACGCAAAAACACCCAGAAATTCACCGTTCACATTCAGGGAGGATGGCTTCTATCGTACGCTGAAGAGCGGGGTGAGGAAGGAATTGGAGAAGATACCGAAGAACACTTCGAGAAACACTGACATGATCACTGATGGTCTGTTTGTAACGTGTTTGATGACATCTTCTTTGTCCTGTTGGCTTAGGAACTATTGGCTTGTGATGGCGTGCTATATAGTGGCGTCGTTTTCGATGGCGTGGCTCATAGTGGCAGCACACAACTACACACACAGAAAAAGTAATTGGAGGATGTATTTGTTCAATATTGGATTGTGGTCTTACAGGTAACGCTAATAAATACACGCTAATAAATATGAATTATATGCTAATAATGCTGATAAAGTGCCGGGGTGAACAAAATAATGGCTCCTCTGAAACATCATGTTAGGAGATCGCCTTTATAGGAGTTGATAGTAAGCCCTGCCTGGTTGCTTCCAACTACCCAAAAATCATGTAAAAAACATAACAATCCGTAAAAGTTATTTATATTAGTAACAAATGAAAAAGTTATAATTATTATGATGATGACAAAATAATAAGTAATTTTAACACATCAAAAGAAATATAATTTAATAAACGTATACAAATTTACATATTATTCATTTAAATAAAATGGAATTCGTGTATTAATGTATTCGAATCCGCATCTCCTGTGGTTACCATACAATTGACCACTAGATCAGCCGCCTGTCAAACTAGCCCAAACGTTGTGGGGAATTATTTATTTAATTAAAACTTTTGAAACTAGTTACATTATTTAGAAATTATTAATGTTAAATTTCTAAATTATATTATTTTCTGTAATTTTGTAATGAAAAATTTATTAAAAAATTTAAGACGTTTGCCATTAGGCCACAAGGCCAGTTAGCTTAGCTTTAAAGGCTTTACTGTATCTTCATATCTATTGCAGGGACTTTAGAATATCGCACACGCTGTCCCATCACTTGTATCCTAACACGTTGATGGATCTAGAAGTGAGCGCCTTCGAGCCGATCATACAGTGGAATCCAAGGGATAAGGACCTCATCTCCAAAAGTGCTTTTCTGTTCGAACAGCTCACATATCCATTCATGTTTCTTCTTAATTTCGGAAAAAAGTAAGTATTTATAGTTTATTGGTTCAAGCCATGATTGGGCTCGATAACCAGGGCAGCAGCATTTGGTTAAGCAAATTATCGATAAGCTATCATTATCATTTTTTTCCCGCTATTGTTGTACAAAGGCCATACACAGGCCATGTAGGGAGGAGGTTAGCCGTCTTGGCGTTCATGGAAAGAGACCATGGTAAATTATTACAGAATATAGTATCTTGCAAATGCCAAATTTTGTTTTTAAAATTCCTTTTAGGTTTTGATTCTGTTAGACAGATTTTAAATATTATATTGTACGTTTACCAGACCAACAAAAACATTGTAACTAATTACTCTAACCACTTGCCCTACTTAATAAGTGTTACGGTCATTTAGTCTTCTGCTTTAGATGTATGCGATTAGTTAATTTCATCATCATCATCATCATTACATCAAGTCAGATAAAACAGAATTCAGATTTGCTATCCTAAATATATAAATGAATAAATACATACTATTATTCTTTTTAGATTCGTTTTGAATTTCCTACGCAAAGATTTCTTTAAGAGACACTACTATTGGCATGAGGGAATTGGCTTCCTTTTACCCCTGTGGATGTATATCACCACAGGAGAGAGCCTCTACCACGTCATCACCATGTGGCTCTGGATATTGTGCACTGCGAGCTATATTTTCTTCACCATCGGATCCAACGCTGCCCATCACCATCCTAAAATCTTCAAAGATGGTGATGAAGTGAGGTAAATATATAATGGTTTTGAGATTCCCTACAATCTTTAATTCCATAAAGGATAAGGCGCATGAAGGGTAATTTATTTTGGTAACCCACTAGGTATCTCTACAGTGTGTAATGGGCTGGCCGAGCCTAAAGAGGCCTCTTTAGCAAGATGGTCCGGGTTCAATCCTGACCCCATTCTCTCCTCTAGGGTGCCTTGAAATGGATCTTTCTAAATTTTTAAGTGCACCCTGAGCACGAGACCATCGCTCGCTCAGCGGCGAAGGAAACATTCTGAGGAAACCTGCATGCCTGATGAAATTAGAAAATCTTTGAAGGTGTGTGAAGTTCACCAACCCACATTGGGCCAGCGTCACGGTGCCCTCCTCGGCTGATTTCAAGGAGGAGACCCGTGCCCAGCAGTGGGATATAATATAAGGGTTGCTACTTTACTTTACTTTTTTTACCCCACTAGGCATTGTTGTTCATTCCCAGTTAGTTTATCTGTACATATTTTAAAATATAATAGTTGGATATACTACAGAAATTAACACAGTAGCTTCAAAAATATATATGAAACAAAAATTTCAAATCAATATTTTATTTTAATAACAGACTTTCTTCGCTTGATCACTTTGAGCAGCTATATGGATGATTTGTTTAAAATATTCGTACGAAACCTATATATTTAGTTTTCTATACATGGTGTAATTTAATTGGTAATAAATTAAGCTATAAATCTTGCACGTTTTTCACAGTGACGTCACACCAGACTGGGGCATGCATGAGCTGGAAGCGGTGATGGACCGTCCTGAGATCAATGACAACCACTTCAAAGTGATGACCTTATTCGGACATCACGCCCTACACCATCTGTTCCCGACCCTCGACCACGCGGTGCTGAAGTATTTGTACCCAGTATTTCTGGAAAATTGCGAAAAATTCAAAGCAAATTTCAGAATGACCTCTCAATTGGATCTGTTTCTTGGTCAAATCAAAATGACCCTTAAAACGGAGCCCACGCTTTTGAAGGACAAGAACAAATCTGATTAATTATATAATAAAGATTATCTTCTTCTATCTTTTTATCTTATGAGATTATATGTTCGAGCATATTTATTCTGAATTCTAGCGCTATTTCTCTACAATATTACGCTTGTATTATACATATAAAGCTTCCCCTTGAATTGCTCTATTTATTTAAAAAAAACGCATGCTTACTTTTAAAATTTTAAGCATATATATATATATATATATATATATATATATATATATATATATATATATATATATATATATATATATATATACATACATAAGTGCACCCTAAACACAAGACCATCATTCGCCAGAGAAGGAAAAAATCGTAAGGAAACTTACATTGCTGGATGAGATTAAAAGTTTTTGAAGGTGTGTGAATTTCAACAACCCGCATTGGGCCAGCACCTCTGTGAACTATGGCCCTATAAATTCGCCTGGTTTCGAGGAGGAGACTTGTGCCCAGCAGTTGGACATAATATAGGAGTTTCTGCTTTACCTTCCATTTAATAATGAAACACAATTGTCATTACATATTCTTACACGTATTATAAGCATGAAATTATTAAATAGTAAATACTCTTCGTATTACAGTAATGAAAGTATCCTAAATGTATACAAATTATATAATACTGTGCGGTAGACGACGTCTCATTAACTTAGACTCGTCGCATCAAGACTAGCTGGGTACCAATTACCACGAAGCCCCTCGAAACGAAGTAAGACCTATTAAATTGTAGTCTTATTTTTTAAATCTGCATTTTTACTAAGAGCGCAAGAATAAATTGTCACTTACTTTAGACGTTTTAATAAAAGTTGTTGAGTTTTAAATATGAATATTTTATATACCACGGCTGAGTGGTTTGATAACCCTCTGAGTATTATGTATCGAAACATCGCGAGGAAACCTGAATGCTGAAACCATGCATGAGTTGTATTTCTTAGGGAATTTTTTTTTTGTTTTCCCTTTTTGTTCTAATTCACCACTAGATGCTACATTTTGTGCTATTTTTGGAAGGAAAAAGGTTGATTATGACAATGATAATAATTATAGCAAGTTATCAACTTGAAACTATTATAAGACATACGTAAAAGCCCTGTTCCTTATTTAATTATAAAGATCTTTTCTTTCTTCTATCATATTCAATTGAATAAACACGCATCTGTATTTTTAGATGTTGCAGTCTTAGATCAATAATATGTCTAGATAGAGTGTCGCGCGGAAAACACGTCCAAAAAAATAGCGTCCAACTGTTAGCCCCTAAATGCTTTCTCCGTGTTTAGTATCCGTCTCACTGTTATAGAATACGCATGAATTTTTACGCATTATTGATTTAATTTATAATGAAGGTTTGTGTTGAAGTGTAACGAGATTAAAAAGGATGATTATGGGAGAACTGTAGTAGCTGGTATTACTATTCACAAACACATCTTTGAAAATGTTGGCCTGTTTTTTTTGTTTTGATTGTAGGGCGAAACTCCATCTAACATATTAATAATCTAAGGTTGCAGTTAGTTAAGTAGTACAATTAGTTAAGACCGCGTGCGAATCTGTGTTATCTATGCGAATAGGTACAATAATTAATTATTAAAGTTTGTTATAAAGTTTGTTTCAGTTTGTGTGATTGTTTGTTTGACTATCTCTTATTGTCTTTAGTTAGGTCAGAAACATTTTGTTTGCATTTGAGAGCGTAATAAAGTTTTGTTGGTTTGTTAGTTAGGGTTATAGTCAATTTCGGGGCGGTCATTCCACGGTGAACAGTTAGTAGCTAGTTAAGTGAACGTTTGATGAACGTCAAGACAAACAACTCTCAGATATCAGCAACCCTCAAATGTCCCACTGCTGGGCACGGATCTTTTTTAAACAGGCGAGAAGGGTGGGCAAAGTTCTAACACCTTAAAAGATCGGTTGTCTGTTAAGTCGGTTAACTGACTGATAGTTGAATGTGACAACGTCATAAGAAAATACTGATGGGCCGATTGTGCCTCTTTGTCGCTCGTTCCATGCTCTTGCTTGCAGTTTAATCCTTAAATGGAACGCCTCAGAGAAAAGTAACGCCGCATGAGTCATGCATCGAACCGAGATCTCTCAATTAACCGTCACCCCGTACACCTCACACCGTCCTCGCTCACTAATGCCAGACACACCAGTATAAAATAATACTGTCCCAGAAATTCCCGAATTAAATCGACTTGATTTATAAAATTCCCCAACTAAGTTATTCGGCTTCCCTTTCGGTATGTCAAGTGTCAGTGAGGCGACATTAATTGCTATTATTTGGGAGAATTTTTTCTCCAGAATGTTTTTATTTTCGTGAAAATTTCGTCGCTTTCCATAAAGCTTTATTTTTTATGAAAATATGGGTGAAAGTATAAGAGCTTTTAGTTGAAGTGAATTTGTGTACTGAAATAATTACTGCCGTCTTAACTCTCACAGTCTTGTTGGTGGGAGGTGTAAGGGGAATGTACATCAAAGCATAGGATATATTTATTCTGGAAAATTCTGTTTGGTTGTTTTTGAGTTATATATCATCACATATTATAGCCTTTTCATGGCACTACTACCTTAAAAGACATTGTAGTGCTTTTCAGCTGTAGATCAGACGAAAATGGTAACCGCTACTCGTGTAAGCCTACATTTCAATTAAAAATAAACGTTGCTCCAGCACATGTGAAGCCTTCTGAGATGGCTTAGAAATCTGTAAGGTGAAATGAACTAGAATGATATCGTCATGCCGTCTGCTGTCACGTTATTAGGTTCGTTTTTCTTAAAGGCGCAAAATTTAGATTTTTCATCTTAAAACGACTACACAACAGTTTAGAAATTTCCACGTATGACAATAAAAAAATGAACAATGGTATTGTATATTTAATTCTGAGAAAATCATATTAAAACAAAAGTTCTATTGATTTTTTACACGGGTAACGTATGAGTTGATACGGTGATAGTAAATGGGTATTAATCTGAGATAAATCTAAAATATTGATCTGAATGCGCGATTAAAATACGTTAGCAGAAAATGTGCTTAAAATAACAAAAAAGTTGACTACGTTTCACCTTTAAATTGAATGGACTAGAATTTAGTTTGGGTAACAGCTTCAAAATCACATCGGCGGGTTGTCTGGCAATAAATCTAAAATCCACGGTAGCGGATTGATTCATCACCATCGAATCGGTTCAAAGGGATAGATTCATTTCGGTGGTGTATATCGATTTCCGGGAATTTTAAACGAAAACTACCCTTTTTGTGCAATTTTCGCGGCGGTTTACCGTTTTTTGGAGGATTGTTAGGTGAAGCTTATTTTTTTATAAAATAAGGATTTTTTTTTGTTTATTTTAAAACTTTGTTATTAATTATAATAATAGTCAACGCAAAAAACTAAAGTAAAGTATCAACCCTTATATTATGCCCCACTGCTGGGCATGGGTGTCCTCCTTGAAATCAGGCGAGTAGAGTAATAGGACAAAGTTCACCGATACGCTGGCCCAATGCGGGTTGGTGAACTTCAACCACCTTCAAAGATTTTTAATCTCGTCAGGCATGCAGGTTTCCTCGCGATGTTTTCCTTCACCGGTGATCAAAGGATCACATTAGGAGGAAACCCATTTCAAGGCACACACGGGGGCCAGGGTCGAACCCGGAACCTGTCACATAAGAGGCCGAATCCACCCATCACTGGACTATTGTCGCCCACTGGACCATCGTTGCCTATGTCGCCAAAAACTATTAAAACCTTTTGAAATAATATTGTAGGTTAACATTCGAGTTTTTTTTTTATTTGACATCGTAAGGGCAACGAACGATTGTTGTGTTTGACGCATGGATGTAGTATAATAACAGGATGGCTTACTCGGAAAAAATGTATTTACGAAAGTGAACACTAACTCTACGCATTAAGTATTATATTCTAATGGGCATTACACAGATGCTGATCCGAGCCGAGCGGGATAGCAATATGTTAGAAGTGTGTCTCGTTCTTTTATCTTGCCAGCTTAAAAATATATTTTATTAAAAATTTGGGCTGATCAAAAATTTCATCGAAAAAAAATGTCTTTTTAATATTATTTTGACAATTGTATGTCAAGAAATTGTAATTGAATTTATTTATTTAAATATATTTCCAATTCAAAAAGAAAACATAAATTATTATTTTGCTTATTTCTTTTATTTCTTATGGTAGCCCAGTTAAGTGTCATCTTGACATTTTGTATTGTAATGGTTGCTATGGTTACTTAAATAACATAATTAGTAAATCAAACTACTATGGTGACCATGATTTTTTGAAACGAAGTTCCTTACGGCAGGCTTGGAGGGGAATAATAGCAATGCGAAAAGCAATGGTCAGAACGTGAGACAGAGTGACTCCGTACTAAACTTCCCACGTTCCTAATTATTTTAATCAGTTTGAATCCATGGCATCTTTAATTGTTTTGTAATCTTAATTCAAGAATGCGTTATAATGAGAGTAAACCTAAGATTTGCAGTTAATATTTTGGGATGATAATGATAACTCGACCACCTGATGACGGATTCCTGTCAAGTATGTAGTATGGAAGTATTTGTATTATGTATTTCGTAATCCATCTACTATTCTTCAGATTTAACCATTGCTAATGTTGGTATTTTCGTTTATAAGTATAATACTTGTGTCAGATTTTTCAAGCACCCTAAATGCATTCAAGCTAACTTGCGATATCTGCCGGGGCTAAACGCGCCTTTTGAAGAACTTAAAAACTCGAGATTTATAATATTATGGCAGACGTGGTAAACTCATGCAGCGCTTTAAACTGCATACATCAAGTATGTACTAGTAGGATATAAACCTTACAAAAAAAACCAATAAAAAAAATTAAAATTCAATAAAAAATTTCAATACCCATTTCCTGACAGTTTGAATTTTTGAAAGACATTTGTCCCACCTGTCAAAATCTTATTGTCACCTTATAAGAAAGGGACACACTCCTTAACACTGGCTATCTCTGTCGGCTCGTTTTTCTGTTACGAGTGCTCGGTCCTGTTATATATTATTACGTCCATTGTTTGACGTAACAAAATTAAATGAGGACATGACAATGACAGCTGCTGTCAGGATAAATTAGCACTGTGAGTTGTGACGTCACATCGTTATTGGATTAGTTTGGGTATACTGATGTCGTGTTTCTGAAACTAGATTCGAAAATAAGTATATCATTTTTTATTTGATATCACTTTTTAATTATAGCAAATAAAATTAATAATAATTTATAAATTTTCACGCGGTCACGAGTATTGAATTATTTTTAATTCATCATGCACATGCGTCACTTTTTCATTCCCCAACTAATATTATATAGAGCAATTAAATAAAAAATAAAACAATAAATATTAAAAGTAAAACCGCTCAAATAAATAAACTGAATTAAAAAATGGAAAACATTTTTGTGTTAATGATTAAAATTACAGGTAGATATTGATCAGAAAATTAAAAAAAAAACATTTTGCCGCTTACGAATTCTCAGTAATTGAATACAATAACTTCAAACAGATGTAGGCAAATAAATAAGATGGAAATGTAAGTATCCAATGGTAACGTCGTGTTATTGGATTTCAGCGCTTGTTATTGGAATTTATCGCGATGCATTTTCTTCGTAATGGAGGCTTGTGATACTATCTCTAGGCACTTTCGCGTAATACAAGACTAATAATATAAACAAATATAGTAGCTATCTGTAACCGGTGTATGGAGCACAAAATACTCCTAGAAATCAGGCGAGGAGAAGAGGCCACTATAGATTGGTCATACATAGTACACACCCGAAAGTTTAATTTTCATGAACAAGCAAGAGAATTAAAGTTACATCACGCGAAGAATAATCACGTTGAAGTGTTGCTGGCCACGCACTCAGAAGAACGGATGGCCGCTGGGCCATTAAGGTTCAAGAGTAGAGGCCGCGTTAGGTAGACAAAGTGTTGGTCGGCCATTAACCAGATGGGAAGACGATCGCCGTGCGGTGGCAGGTCCACGTTGGATGCGAGTGGCAAGGGATCATTGAGTGAGGCCTATGTTCAGCAGTGGAGGGATAAAGGCTGATGATGATATAAATTCTCCTCTTGGCATTACCCAAAGGCTTCTTCACTATGTACCTACCCAATTATGTGATCAAATTACTTTGAGATAGTTGGTCCCTAAAAGGTAATTATTATTACTAACATAATATTTAAAAGTAATTTTGGAATGAGATTGCTGCTTTTCACGCCGGTACGACCAGGATGGCCTCTGCCTCATATAATACTGGCGTAAAGTGACAGCTATGCTGTCACGTTTCGTGCGGGGTACCTCTGTGGCTCATTGGGGGATAGAGAAAAGGAGCGCAACCATCTACGTAATATTCATTTGTGGGGATGTCGGTAGTCACTATAAGGCTCCGACCACTCAATTACCTTCTTATGATATTAAAATACCTTAAAGCAATATCAAGCAACATGCTCGTAAGTTTCTAAATATTAATAATACCAGGCGCATTTATAGTCACTATAAAATAATGGAACTAATAAAGACAATACACGTTAGTACCTTTTAATTTTGTTCTGGATCTACACAAAAACTTTACCTAGTGCAAACGATTTAAACATTTCTCCCATTCTAAGCTTACATACGCGCTGTGAGTAAATATTTGCGCAGGTGGAGTGAAAAATAAATATTTTAAAATGGAACACGAACGATATATGCGGAATTTATTGCTGAAAGTCATTTTAATATGATTCGAGGGAATGCGAAAGAATGTTCTACATTCTGAACATAATTTAGACTTAGGGTTTTATGAAGATACATGTGGTCGAACAATATCTTTAGAGTATGTCAATATCTTTTGTTAAAGTTCATGATTAATATTCGTAAGTTCCTTTTATGTAACTTAACGAAATTTCAGTGGATTTAATGCATGGTGCATACTTTAAAAAGCAAGCATTTACTTGTAATCCCATTTAACTTGAAGAAGTTTTTTCTAGCTGCAAATTGTGAAAAAAGAAGTGTAAAAAAAAAAGGTGTGTGTGCAATTCACACACGATAGAAGTGAAACACATGTTAAATGCTCAAATACAAGCAAGTATTAAATAGTAGATAAAAAGTAGATAAATAGTCTGCAATATACATACACACCGACATTTGCTCTCTCGCTCTTTTGTATTTGTCTCTTACCTGTCGTTTTTTCCGTTGCATCCGGTTTGAAATCACAACGATTCTAAAGAAGTTTCACTTCAAAAACGCGATGCTTATATACAACATTCGCCTTAACACTCAATTATTTTTTATTACTTTTTATTAGAATGGATTCAGCTTGTGATCATAGAGGTATTGGCGAGAGGCTGACCATTAAATCTATACTGATTATTCAAAATTTCTAATGTAAATTTAAATAAAATCTCCATTTTCAATCATATCCAAAGTCTATCAAACTTTAGAGGATTTCTTTTCCCCTCGCTGGGACCAATAACTTATGGCCTAGCAACTTCCATACTTTCCTTAAATAAAGAGACTTATTCTGATGAATGAGCATACAAAACTTTACTGAGTTATGTTAAATAAAATGTTGCGGCTAAAGAAATACAAATGTTAATGCAGAAAATATGTATAAGTTATTTACACAAAAGCGTTTAACAGAAAAAGGCACAATCGAAATGCAATCTACAAAACAGTGCACAAAGTAAAGATGGTAGCCGTAATGAAATATGCCTCCGACAAACTGAACACAGGGCTTACGTCTTTGTCGTAGATGTTATTTGCTGAAAGCCTTTATGAATAATTCTTTTATATTCTTTTTTTTCCCTGGCTTTGATGAAAATTTTATACACGTATTATGCGTTTCACTTTGGTGCACCTGTCCTCTGTGCGACATCACACAATTTTTCAATTTAATCACTGTTGTGAGGCCAATTCTAATCTTCCGGTACATTATTATTGCCACTAATTTTAGTATCATAATATAAGGTATATTTTTATAAGCAATAAGCGCAAGGAAACTATAATCTAATTTTTGAAGTGAAAACTTCTTTAGCGGCGTTGAGCACTTTTGTGGGATGGGTAAAAACTGTGAAACTCGCGTCAGGACATGTGGGATGATCGAAAATTCGTAAGACGGTTGGAGAGTAGTGTTGTAACATCGAAATCGATTAATTAAACAATCGCTTGTTTTCTTTCGATTGTCGATATTTTTTAATCGATGGTATTCGACGATGGGTTTCGACTTTCGATTTATTATTTTTTTGGAGTTTAAGAATCGATCGATTTTCATATATAAGGCGCCCGGTATGAGAAAAATCCGAGGGGTAAAACCAACTGAACTAACGAAAAAGTGTCACGTTTTTGGTGCGCACCTTTAGTGCGCAACTTTCTAATTTAGCTGTGAGTGTATTGAGACGTACATAGGGTATGCTGTATAGGCGACTATACCTATATACTATATGTTATTGGGCTTGTTTGTTTCTATTAGTGTCGATGTATTTATATTGCTATTTTTTTTTGTTATAAATATCAATAATTAACATTGTAATTGTGAAGTTATAATTTTTTTTGCGTATGGTTAGATACTCGTACTTGAGGAGTAAACTCCAGTCGTGCGTCGGAGCTGACACACACACATTTTTTTTTTCAAAAAGAAGATTTTTTCAAGTTTTCATTTCTGCCGGCACTCCAGGGATGCAACCCGTCTTTTTTTTGATCTCTACATAGACCTTAATTATTTTTAAATGTTATTTAACAGGACCAATTGAAAATATGTTATTTCATATTAATCCTGTTAAATAATATTATTTTATATTGACGAATGTTTTTCATTGTTATATCTTATGCCGACATATTGTTAAGTAAAACTGACCATCCTTTATCAAAGAAAGATATTAATATATCAATATGCTTAATCCAGACGCCAGGATCGTTTGATGTATCCAAATTCTAAATACAGCCTGTGTAGAAACAAAAGGCTAATAATTGATGAGCATTCGGTGAGCCCGACAAAAGCGGTTATTACCACAGTATGAATCATCAGCTATCAATCTTGCTTAACAAATTGGTGGTATCCAATTCCATACTTTCATTGAATTTACAGCACATAAATAAATTAACATTATCGCCTATAACATTGAGTAGGATATGATATTAATTTTAAAATGAATACGTATAGGTCATCGTAAACACCGTACGCTCATAATAATTAAACGAATACTCCTATTTTAATTTGGTTCTTTTTATATTTCTAATTTCTAAGAAAAGCGTGAAGAGATATAGTACATTTAAGTCTTGATGTGAGTTGTCTGACTACATTTCAAGTTTGTACCTACATTACTGAAAACATGTGTATTTCAATTTATAGTTTTCGATTTTGTCAACATACCTCTATATTGAAAAAAATATCGTCAAGAAACACTGTTGAGATCATCACACTAATAACTAAACTCTCAAAAAAGAGGGTCTCCCCAGGCAGGTATGTGGGACTCTTGCTGCGTCCGAAAGCTGGTAAGTGGACGCAGCTCTACCCACTAAAACCCGGCGAGTGCCACCTTTGATGAGGTGTCCCGGATCTGTTAACAACAGGGCACATCGACTGCTAGTCAGTCCCTCAGGGGCCGCCACCTCCACAGAAGGGTTGTCGCACCACAGAACAACCCCTCCAAACGCCGGGACAGTACAATGAAGTGAGTTTCCCGTCTCTTATAGGAGAGGTACTAAGAGCCCCCTCGGCTCAATGCGCTTTGCCCAAAATATTGGGGTCACTCTGGGCTACAGAGCCCCACCGCCACGACAAGGCCTGAACCATGGTGGGGAGCTCTTAAAATCCTACTTTTGGATATTATTATTCAAGAATGGGAAAATAATATATTAAACATTATTATAGCAAATGGCTTGTTATGTAGATAAGCAAGATAGCTACATGCCTCAACTGAAAGCGTCGCAAAATATTTATTTTCACTGCCTTCTCTGTAATAAGGCCTATCGAAAATCACAATTTCGGATCCAAACTCCAAATTGAAGTGTTTCGAATAAACATTAGCAAATAGCTGAAAAAATAAGAAATACGAGAGTTAATGGAGTGTAAATAACGTTTGTAATACCGGCTAATAAAGGGGCGATATCGTCGCGACACGAATATCTCATTTTTGAGCGAACTGAACTAGTAGTGTTGCCAATTCTTGATGATTTATCCCGAATCTGGGGAAACCTTAACTCTTTTTTAGAGTTCACTTTTTAAGAATCGACCATAATAAAAAGCACTATTAAAATATAATATGAGAAGTTAATTTAGTGATCGTAGGACTTCGTTACGTTTTCTTGCGTTCATTTTAGTAGTGTGCGTTTCTGGTATGAAGCAACCACTCGTTCAGAAGAGAACCATCGGTCTAGAAAATAAATACCTACGTGGTCAATGTAATGGTTTTGTTAGAGATGTATAAAATTATTAATACAATTTGGATTGTTGTATCGAGTGGGTACTACTGGCCGAGTACTGTGTGTGTTTGTTCATACAGACGTTTATAAGTTTTCAAAATGTCCAAATATTCGTTTGCAGAAATGTATGTGTATTGTATTAAAAATTTTATACACTTTTTTATAAAATTAAGGTTATATACATTAGAAAACAATACACAAATAAGATTTAATATTTTGTAGTTGATAAACCTTTTTCTTTCATAAGGACTAAAATTGTTTTTTGAAAACCGGCATGCATTGGAACATTTCCTTTTCTGTCATAAAAATTAATACCAGTTTTAAGTATTGTATTACAAGTTTTTTGGTAAAAGAAATTATTATAATTTATTCACTTCACCACTTTTAACAGTGGATACACTGAAGTCTGCATGAATATTACCGTCTTGCTTATTTAATCCATGAAACAGCTGTGCTGTACTTAAGAAGGGTACGACAGGTAGTGAATTACCTTAGCTTTCCTGTTTGAAAGATAAGACTTTATATCTCAACTCTAATGAATTGGGAATGTAAGTTATGGATTAGTCGCCTGAGCTAGTCAAAAAACAATTTGTGAATTGGAAGAGCTATCGGGTAAATCAACTTTATCACATGGCAATTCTAAACGCCAGACATGAATATTAAATAATATCAGGAGAGCAGACATCGTGAAAGTTCATTCCGATCGAGAAATGGAAATGCCCCGCTTCCCCTGCATTTGTCATTAATATGATTTCAATGCTCTGTTCCAATAAGGTAAAAATTTTTGCGAATATATTTTCAGATTTTAACCAACTTTTCTACTAAATGTTAAGGTGAGTTTGAGAAAATTGTTTCGATATTTTGGATATATTTTATTTAAAAAAAAAAACCTTAAAAAAATATCTTTGTAAAGAAATAAATAAATATAAATGATACCTTTGGGTATATCGTATATAGCGTAGGGTATCAATAAAAAAGAATCATTGAAATCGGATTATCCTGTCGGTAATAAAAGTGGTAATAAAATTATTCATGGCCCTGTTATATCGATTTTCGCGTTCAGTTGAGGATACCGATATTTTTTCACCAGTTCAAAAAGCTGTGTCATGTTGCCTGATTTAGTTGATATGATATATATACTAAATTCTACGTCACCTACATTATAAACTACACTATACTTTAATAAATGTAATAAAATATTTTTTTATATAACATTCTGTTAAAATGCGTTTGAAAAAGTATCTCAACAAAAACATAATAATATGTAAAATATAATAAATTAATATAATAAAATATAATCATCTAATAATAATAAATAATCTAAAACTATAATCCTTAAAAAGTATATATTATAATATATTAAAATTACATATATTATCATAACTAAAATATATTATTAAAAGGCGTTCTTTTATTAGATTATTATATTTTATTATATTATGTAATTAGATTATGAAAATGTAATATAATGTTGTATGATAACTTAAGAGAAAATTATAAATTAAAATGTCTTCACTATTCAAATAAAGTAAAATCTTATATTTATAGTTTATATACAAAGTGTGAACACTGAATATCCAATCTCCTTAAACCTTGTCTCCGGGTACTTTTATCCAGGCTAACGTGTTTAAGGATGGTTATATCGAAGCCTTGCACCGAATCCAGCTTGAAAGCTCTCAACGCTTACGTCGCATTAGGAGATGGTGTGAGAAGGCTCTTAAATATTCATACTCTCCTGGTATCTTTAATAATATTTATACACTTTAAGCTTATTTTTATTGTAAGATTTTTCATAAGTAATTATGAAGATTCAAAATATTTTCCCAATCAACTTAAGAAGTTTTGTTTCACAAAATATTATCCTTCCAATTTATGGATTCTAATATAATGACAACTTTATATATTAAATAATTTTTGCATATTTTGATCACCCTTGGACAGAAATGGATAAGTTAGCAAATGATAACTAGTGGTGAGCGTCACCCATGGTGAATTAGATCACCCGGAGGAGGTTATGTTTGACCTAGAAAAACTTGTCCATGTTGTCTTTGTAAGAAACAAAATAGGTCTAAGCTCTAGTAGTGTAGACCTTATATACTATAGCCACAACGTCATTTTCTTGACTCTAAAACAGTTTTACACAAAAAAGAAAGAATAGAAACATGCAGACGGGCGTTTTGTAGAGCTCCTTTTTTCATTTTAATTTCTTTAGTATAGCTGTGCTTCTGTAGACGCATTTATGCAATGGCTGCTTAAGTCTTCTTATCACAGTCGGTCACAAATGCTGAGTTTAAAAGCAATTTAAGTTTTTGTGTAAAATAAATTGAAACTTTGCCGAGTTAGATGGTAAACGTTTCCATAATGCAGTAACACGATAGGATCGACTAGCAATTTCCATGTGCCGAATTCGCGGAAATGAGAAGCCAGTTCGATAGTAATCAGACCAGAGTACGGTACATTTGATTCAGCGAGTGTTTACATATGTAAGGGCAGGATCATATGTGATACTAGGATGTAGTATTTCTGACCAGGATACTTTGTGGATATGTCGCAGTCATCTGGTTGAATCAGTCATTTGATTGTATCACTAGCGCGATAATCAAATGACGACATTTAATTGAATGACTAGGCCGAACGTTGATTGAACAAGCGTCGTTCAACGTCCAACTAGATAGCGGATTGTAACATAGCCCCTTGAACAGAGCGGACGTAAAATCAGTCAGGTGATTGTAATTTAGTTCATTTTTTTCCCACCGCGGCGTTAGTAGTCACCAAAACAAACTAGACGTAAAACAGCTCGCGCAGATATATTATGATATATTTTTAGCCTATCTTAAAAAAGTCGGCTATATCGCGTTCAACGACAATGCTAAATGACGTTCAGTCAAGACGTTGAACGTTACATTCAACAACTTGACGAGTTGTTCTTTAGTCATTCAATTAAATGTCGTCATTCGATTAACGTGCTAGTGATACAATTAAATGACTGATTTAACCAGATGACTGCGACAGATACAAACAATTATAAAGATATATTCTAATATAGCTAGCATGTTTGCGTAGCAGAATGTCCATTGCTAAATTTAGTTGGCGTTTGAATAATTACTCTGTAGGCGTTCCCGTAATTGAGATTAATCGAAGTTTTGATTTCGAGGCAAATAATGTTTGCTTCGTCTCAATCGATTGTCTTATTAAGAGAAACCAGAATTATTATACTATACTTTGCTAATTGCTGACAGCAAAACATTAGCCTTCCTCTAAATATTGGTGTTTAATTCTTGAGTAAATAATAAATTAGTCATGACACAATAAGATGCCTAGTGCTTAATTCCTTAATAATATTATAAATGTGAAAGTGAAATGTTTGTTACGCTTCACGCGAAAACTACTCAACCGATCATCACGAAACTTTGTATACATTGGATACAATATAAGAAAAAGGATTTTTTTGCCAACGCGGACGAAGCCGCTTGCAACAGCTAGTAATATCATGATTGTGAAAGTATGTATGTGTGGGATGTAAAAAATATTAGTTTTGTCTTTGAATGCAATGCTGGAGGGCGGAGGCTTACCTTTAAGTACCTAATATATTATTTTAAATAATTAAGTAGCAATTTAATACATTTGTTCGAGTGCTTTCCGCGGCTAAAGTTTTTTTACAATTGCGATAGTTCGGCAATGTTCAATCCCCATGATTCTGTATAGTAATTTTAAGAATATCGAGTCTTTGTAAACTTATCATCTTACATTTCGGGATAGTCAAAACTTACATGATGTACCCTTTTTTATTTTTTCTTTAACGCCATGAAATGCGTTAATGAATGGGTCTCCCCAGGCGGGTATGTGGGACTCGCTGCGCCCGAAAGCTGGTAAGTGGACGCAGCTCTACGCACGCAGCACTAAATCCCGGCGAGTGCCGCCACTGCGGACTCTGGTGAGGTGCCCAGGATCTACAAGCAACAGGGAATCCCGACGTCTAGTCAGTCCCTCAGGGGACCGACGTCACCTTCACAGATCAATTCGCTTTGCCCAAGGTGTTGGGGTCACCCTGGGCTACTGAGCCCCACCGCCACGAGAAGGCCTGAACCATGGTGGGGACTTATGTAAATAGTTACGTAAGATTCTTCTTCCCAGATGGGAAGACGATCTCCATGCAGTGGGAGATCCGCATTGGATGCGAGTAGCAAGGAATCTTTGAGTGAGGCCTATGTTCAGCAGTGGAGGGATAAAGGCTGATGATGATGATGATGATGAATGTACATAATAACAAAAGTGGATTATCTACTTTATGCTATACACACACATTGAAATGTTCGGTTGAATATAAATTACTCCGTAACAAATATCCCTTAATACCAACACGTTACAAAAATGTTTGTCATCGATGTACGTTTTATTTCCATTAACAAAGCTGTCGCCATATTTCATTCACACAAACGTTTCCAGACATAAATCAGCCTATTGCCATTTTAACATACCTCTGATGTATGTCCGTTGGTTTGTACGTTTTACCTATTACCATAGAAATGACTGATTTTTAATGTTTGCTATGTGTCAGATGTTTCATAAAATTATATACCGTAAAATGATTCGTTGTTTTGGTGCTTGGTCTGATTATTTACAACATAAAATAAATAATCAGAATTCTAACGTATTTTATGACACTTTTAATTTATTATGAAAGATATGTTGTTAGCGCATTAACATAAAATTAAAGGATATATTACTTAAAATAAGAGAAAAAAAATCTAAGGTACTTTATTATAAAAGCTCTTCTCTAAAATGCTTTAATTGTAACGTAACCAAGTGCTTTTATTTTATGTTATTGCATGTTCAAATGTTTTTATTAAAACAACTCAAAATGTTATTAAACCAGACGCTACAGCAAGCGTTGTACGTTAACCAAGCTAGGTATTAGAAGACTCGTGTCGGGCTCGGAGCCTGCTAGACACGACGTCGTGGGGACTGCCATGTCGTAGCTGGGCAGTTCGCCTTTTTAATTATGGAGAATCTGGTCTTGCCGGGACCAGTCTGTCGCTGAGGGTTTCCCGTCGCCTGAAGATTCGGGTCCCTCAGCGGCTGAAGGCGCTTGCATTGGTTTCAGTGGGGTAGTGCACCCAATGCGAGTCCCCACACACGTCAGCGCGCTTAACCTTAAACGCGTCATCAAAAAAAAAAGGTATCTGAAGACTGAAAGTCTTCCAAAACAAACTAGATAGTTCGTTGACCTGTATCTATCGGTGATGTGACGGATTTTATGTTATACATCGAACGGCAAAAGCTACCTGTAAAGATATAAAGCTATTGTGTTAGTTGCACGGTTGCAGTTGTTACACAGGCTTTTGTCTAGGCAGCAAACGTCACGTCCACATCCTGTTCCGGTAGGCCGCGTTTCATAACTACGTTATTCCCACAATACACTGCTATCTGCCACGTCAGCTGTTCTTTGTGAGTTGGGAACAGATGACTTTTTAACATTATGGTAATGTGTTGACGCGTGTAAAGTTAATTGGAAAGATAGGTAAAAGATAACTTATAATTAAGATAAAGATTTATTATATTATATATTATTATGTGTCCGTATGATTGTTATGTGGGTCAAATTGGAGGGCAGGAACGCCAAGAGCTTAAATTATTTTAAATTAGTATGATGCAGAAAGATGCTTATTATACATAATGTATCAGGAAATTAAATAATTTAATAAGACGGAGTAAATACTCCATCTTATATTTCAAGCATAGTACTCTATGGCAGTGAATTGTGAATAATTACACAATAATATAGGAAAAGATTAGAAGCTTTTGAGATGTTATGCTGGAGAAGAAAACAGGGGATACTTTGGACAGCAAAGGTGTCAAACTTTTGGTTTGGACAGGCTGAAAGAGAAAAAAAAAACAATTCTTAAAACTATAAGATGAAGTACGATTGACTTAAAAAAAATATCATAGTGGGGATTGTGGGAAAGTGAGCAAGAGCTAGACCAAGGAGAACTTAAATGGAACGGGTAAAGAAGGTACCGGTTACATCGTATCAGAAGATGGTTTTGGCGGAGAAGAGAAATAAATCGCGAATACTCCACCAACAAGAGCAAGGCTCCTAAAAAGAGGGATAAAATAACTATAAAATCTTTACCATATGCAAAATTCCATATTTATTTTTGGCTGTAATATATTCTCCCCCAAAGATAAACTTAAACAAAACATCTGATATATGTAAGGGCATTATCTGTATGTTCATTAAGGGCGACTGGCGACTGGCGGAAGACCAATCTGAAGTGTTCCAATTTCAACTGTACTGTAGAGTATATTAAATGAGGCTAAATATGCCGTGATTATGGTGAATGTAATACCGCTAGTAACTTTTAATTTTCCGCGATGAAATGTAGCCTATATCCTGATCCAAGGTATAAATCATCACCTTTTCATCTTTCAGTCAAATCGGTTCAGTCTCTTTGGCGTGAAAGATCAACAAATATACAAACTCACACGATTTCGGTCTTATTAACAGATATATAAAACAAGTTCTTAATATTTCTATGGTTGTCATATCATTATATCAGATATCATAAAAAAAATTAATTAACCGTCTGGCATTTAAGCAAAAGTTAATTACAATAAAATCAAAAATATGCATCAATCTTGCATTAGAAGACACCCACCAACGGGTATTTGTGCATTCTAAATATGTACAACAATATTAGATAATGTATGTTAAAATAATCCATTATGATCTTATATGTATTTGGGACTAACTAGGGTCGAAATTGATCTTGACATGAATTGAAATTAAATTCAGCCTATCATGTTCCAGGTTGAGCTAATCTGTCATCGTTATGTATGTAAATCCTTTATGTTATTAGGTATATACAATTAGTAGCATACTACTTTTGCATTTGGTGCCACTCGTCAATATTATTTCTTTAACAATATCTAATAAAATATTACATATTAAGTTTGGTAAAGGATTTGAGCGGTAAATATTCCAAGCGGTAAAAGTTTTTTTCTTGGGAATTAAAGATCTTTTTTATTTTAATTCAAAATAAATGATTATTATAGTTCATTTTTTACAAGCTCAATCCGGAAAACTGTTCTTCCCCAAAATGGATGCCCTTAGGGATGATTTCTAAAATATTGTACAGTGGTTCTGAAATGACGTGCGTACATTCACATGTCGGTGTGACATGTAAAAGGCATAGCTTATCCTTATTATTCAAAATTATTATACAACAGAAAAAAGTTCTAGGATATGATTTTTCTCTCTCTTTAAAAGGAGAAAATAAACAGAATATAACCTATAATATTAATAAAACTATTATTATCATTTTATTTGTATGTTCTTCCTATTGATAGGTGTCAGTGCTCGCTGGCCGTTTGAGCTATAATAATAATAAATCATACGAAATATTATCTACACTTGGCGGGATAGTTGCGTAAAATGTTCAGTAGCTAAAGCACTCGATCATAGGGCCGTCACAACCTTCTTGAATTATTAGCAAAAGATACAAAACATTCAAATCGTCGTTCACTTTCAAATCACCTCTTTTGGGTACATTACTCCATTCCAAAAAACTAAAAGATTTTTACATATTATTACTTACCTCTTACCCCTATATAGGTTTTACATGTGGATGCCCGCATATAATCCGTTTACTATCGTATGTATATCGAACAGCTGAAAAAGGTTTCAACAAAATCATATCACTCCGTATTTTGTGAGTTTTTTCAAGTGGTTTTAAAAATACTAACATTGTTACGTAACATTAAGCGTGCTCTCCAATTGCAATGCATTTATGTGAATCAACACGTTTTATAGAAACATAGGTAACTTATACATAAAAGCAGTCATCAAAATCATCATCATCATCATCATCGTCAACATCATCTTCCAAGCCATTATTATTCACATTAATTTGGGCTCGACTTTTCATGTTTTGTGCCTCCATTCTAACCTCATGCTCTTCGCTTGTTAGCTCTCGCGTCATTCCACACTCCTCAATATCTCATTAAACCATTTATTTATAACTAACCTTATCTGTGGGTTTGCCTTCGAATTCGGTATCCTATGTTACATCTAGTACCTCCGAGAATATGTGTAAGTATAAAGTTTCATGATGATCGGTTAGCGGCGGTTTTCAATGGTTCTTCAAATTTTGACAGATTTTGTAAGAAAATGTGTCAAAATTTCACGATAGATAAGAAAATTTTAAGATAGATAGGATATTGAAAACCGCCGTAAGTAGTTTTCGCATAAAAGTGTAACAAGCATCCTTACTTTCACTTACACTATTTACGTAAGTAACTTATTATAAAGTCATGGATAGAGCCTGTAGCTGAAAATAAACAGAATAATAACAAGACATTAATATATGCTGTAAACTCACAATACGTTTGAGTTTAAACGAGGTTAGAAATAAAAACAGTACGTTGTTACTGCACCGCGTCACGTGAGGCATGCAAATTCCATATAATAAAATAACCGCTGATGTACACCCATGGACGTGGATAGATAGAGAGAGATAGGGTTAGGGTGCGCTGGTACGACCGGGGTGATACCTCTCGCTCACATAATACCAGCGTAAAGTGACAGCTTAGCTGTCACCATCCGTACAACGCAGATGCGTTTCGGACATTTAAGCAGAAAGATTAGACACCCTACATTATTGAGCATTTTGTCTCAGTATAAATAGGTACGACAAAAAATGAATGTAAAATCAAGATTTTTTGAATAAAAAAGATATTAAATTATATATTAATTAGCAATATCCGGCGAACCATGCAGTCTTTACAGTAAATGTGTGAGTGCACGCATATGCATGCATAGCACACTGCATATGCGTACACTCGCATTCACCACCACCACACACACTACCATAAAAGACCACCACCATAAAATCTACGCACGTTTCATCCCGACACCGAGGCATCCTCAGGATGTAGACTCTACGATTAGTAATCGTAAAGACTGCATGGTTCTCGGGATATTGCTAATTTAATATCTTTTTTTAAAATGGATTTCCGCAAAGTAACGCCTGATTCTATTAACTATTTTTTGAATAGCCTAAAACTAATTTGGAATCACTCCATTGCGATAAAAAGCCTAACAAATGCCAGACAATTCGGACACAGTTTATTTTATTTTGGCTGGACAAGCAACCAAAAAGCCTACCTATGTCCGGCTTTATCCGGTCGCCTGGCAACGCTATATCCAGGAATAAATATCTTTGACACTACAGTATTGTACGCGTGCTTTGCAATATTAAACATATTTTTTCACTTTTATAGTCTGACTTTATGTGGTCATGTGGGTTATTTATGTAATAAAAGTAAATAAAATTTACTTTTTACCACTACAAGACACAAAATTTACATTGACTTACATAATATTTTGATTGGCCCGTTGGTCTAATGGTTAGTGACCCTGATTGCTTTGGTTAAGCAGGTCGAGGGTTCGATCCAGTAAAAAGGTTTATGTGATGAGCATGATCATATTTTGTTTTGTGTTTGAATATAATTTATTTATAATAAGATAAAATATATATTAATATTTATCCGTTGCTTTGTTGCCATGACGAGCGACGATGGTCTAGTGGTGGATGGACTCGGCCTCTTATGCAAGAGGTTCCGGGTTTGATCCTGACCCCCCCGTGTGTGCCTTGAAATGGGTTTTTCTAATTTTTAAGTGCACCCGAAACACGAGACCATCGCTCGCTCACCGGTGAAGGAAAACATCGCGAGGAAACCTGCATGCTTGATGAGATTGAAAGTCTTTGAAGGTATGTGAAGTTCACCAACCCGCAATGGGCCAGCGCGGTGAACTATTGGCCCATTACCCTCCTCGCCTGATTTCGAGGAGGAGACCCGTGCGTGGGACATAAAGGGTTGATACTTTTTGTTGCCATAACATAGATTCTTCATAATTTGGGATCAAATAGTCATAATATTATGTGAGTGGTCCAAACATAATTAATAATATTATTTATTTTTATTTCATCTCATATTAGATTTTTCACGGTTTTTGGTAGTAAATATTGTAAAATGCATAACCAAAGCTGATAGATTGGCTGTATGCGGATGTCTTCCACAAAATCAAAAGGATGCTCCACAGTCAATGTATGCGCTGGCCCTTAAAATAAAAAAGTTACTTCATGATATTTTCCTTCACAGGTAAGCAGTGCTGTTAACGGTTAGTTACACGGGAAAATTGAGCGAACGCAATTTAGGCTCCCAGGGTGTCCCGGCCAGATCTAATCCAGATATATCTATCTATACCAGCTATCTAACATAATAGTCACTGCATGGATATAATCAATTTTCACACGATAAATTAACCACAAAATATCTCTGCTAATTTAGATTGAAATAATTCTAAAGCCAATTCATTAGCTTTGACCACTGTTCCTTCACTAAATCAACAGTCAAACAGCTAATATTAGTTTAATATGTTAGTCATGACGTACACAAACATGCCAACAGGTCTGATTAACATATCAGCTGTCTCAGATCACAGACCACAAACATCTATCGGTACGAAATGTCTGGCAACTGGCAGACCACAGCTAATAGAAACCTGGCGACTATTCTCCAATAAAAAATATAAAAATGCTGTACAGTATCAAAAACATCTGGAACGTACACTCAAACTAAATAAAATTAGTAGTAAGTAGTACGGTGTTTTAACACCATGTATAATAATTTGACTCGTTGAAGACAATATCTTGACATTATCTTTGAGGGTATGTGAAGTTCATCATCTCGCATTAAGGTAGCACATAATGTGCATGACTTTCAGAGGAGACTAGTGCACAGTAGTGCAACACGTACTTCTGATAGTAATTTTTTTTAATTGATAGAATTCCCGGTTTATAATCACAATGTTATACAATTTACAACACAGTTGATTTTCTAATAAAAACTGTTTAAAACGAAATACTTACATTTTTTTAAAACTTTTATTCCGGTCAAAATTTCGGCATTGTTTGAACGTCCTGCTCAGTCTCGTGAAGAAGGCCAGCTAAGAAATCTTATTAGAAAAGAATACAAAATATTTCGGGTAAAAATGTCCATAAATATCACGTATATTTGCATATAATATTAAAAGCTTCTAATCAAATAATACATAGAAAAATTAGTAATTGATTTGTGTGTGCGATTAATCGCACTTTATGATTTTAAGTTACTATTGTTTATAATATTACAATTCTATAGTTTACCTTTACGAAGTAGGCCTGTGACTAGATTTGACTGCCCTTTTCTCTTGCTCTTAAATAAGCTGTAAAATCGATTAGATTTTACAGTTTACTTAAGAGCTACAGCTTTTAGCTTAACAACATTAACTTTCAGAATGCTGTTGCTGGCCTTTCGCAGATGCAGGTATAACTTCAAAAATTTTAAATATAGCCGATGGTAATGCTATAATTTATTAAGTTAATGACAAGGCTCTTTGAAACAAGTAGAGGGGACTTTCCTAAAATTGGCAGAATAAACGGAGTACAGTAATAATGTTAGTAGATACTATTGTGTGGAGGTCGCAGGTAAAGGTGATCTGGAAATTCAAACGTATGTCGTCTATTCTATTAAGTAACGAACTACGACGGGAACTGCACTTTGGGATTGGTATCAAACGAAATGGATACATCTGTGATTTGTTGAAAACCTATGTAAGGCCTAGCTCGAGTGTTAGTCTTGAATATACAGGACATATTTCAAACAAAGCTAGGTCCTCTGAGCTGGCACAAAGATATTTATTCCGAAATGAAAATTGTTCATAATATTTTTATTGATAGTGAAAATTTTTCTGTAGGTAGGTCCTCTTCCAATTTTAATTACTCTAAGGCCTCCTTCTCATGAACGCTTTGTAAACGGTGTGTTAAAATTCGACGTTGGTCCGATGTGCAAGCTAAGCATGCCCAATACGATTTAACGTTCAACGTTTTGAAGTTTTCAAACGTTTTTTACGTTAGGTAAAAAAGCACCTGGGCGAACGGTGCCTAATAACTTAAAACAATAAAACTTCGTAATATTATTTATGTTAAAGTAAGAAAAATATCGTATGCAAACAAGTAATCGAAGTCAGTTTCGGCTATGTGCCTCAAATATTTTGGTAGCTGTGGTTTGTCATGTAGCTTGTGTGGCTTGTCTTTTCACCAGCTTTTGTCTATTGTGACAAAAATTGATAAAGCTAATAAGGCTGTGTCAAGTTAAATTACACTACATAAATATTATTATCATACATTAATTACCAAACAAATTGAGGTAAAACCATCAATATTGTTTATCTTGGAGATGGCGAATGTAAAATATTTTTAATTGGACTTACTCTATGTGAAATGAAAACTCCACAGCGTTCGGAATAATTCGTTCGTTATTCGAGGTGCACTGCATTTATAAATACTTGGAGAGCTTCCAATTGCACTTAGTGATGGCAATTCTTTACAAAAAATCGAATTGAAGCCGCGATACCTGAAATTCGTAAAATCGATTTCTCTTGTACATTTTTTGTATTTTTTTTTACATTTATGAAAAAATGCACATTCGTTTTTGTAAACGTATCGTTAATTTTTGTTTGACTTTGAATCTGTTCTTTCTGTCTATTCTTCTCCGATTTTTCATTTGTATTATTGAATTTTTGTATTTTTATTAATGTGTCTATAGAAGTGTTCAATTAATTTATTTTATTATTTTCCATTTCAATAAGATTTTAGTTTAAAGATTTATTTTAACCGATATCAATGTTATTGAAATCGATATTTATATCAATCGTGTATCCCTTCTCTAATTCTACGTTTTCTGATGTTACGTAGGACCGTGACAATATACGTGACTAGGGAAGACCTGAGAACTTGTTTACATCATTCATTGAATAAATCTCCTATCAAAACATCCTCCGTGAAATTTTGACCCAGTTTGGATGTTCGTGATTTAGTGGAGTATAAATTAAATGAAACTACATTTCAATGGAACATAACAATTTTAATTCTCTGGTGAATTCATTTTTATGAATGGGTAAGGGTGGGGTGGATTCGCATATTATTTCAGGTACGTCTTTGAGTTTTCTCACAAATTAAAATACAAAATTACAATTTCATTATCAACACATTAATGTTTACCGAAGCTACTCGTATAATAAATATGAGTGATATTTTGCCTGTAATTCATTATGGGGATGTGCTCATAATTGCCATCCTGAGCAGGCGGATTGGCAATCGCAGGTGGCCTATGTTCAGCAGTGGACGGATAAGGGCTGATGATGATGATGAAAATATATTTGAATTATAATAAAATATAATTTAAGTAGACTCAATGGCGGGTATGCCCGCCGTTGCTCCCGCTTGGGGGCGCTAGTGTTGTTGGAGGTCATATCGGTTTGACAGCTCTATACTGCGTGTATGGTACGTTACCTATGTCACAAATTGCAGAAAACTACGGCACTTTGAGTGTAGTTGAATTAAAAAACGAATTAAGGAGAAGAAATGCTAGAATAGTTGGCAAAAAGGAAGACTTCATCGAAAGATAAACCATAATAATTTGCAAAATAAAGTAAGCAACGTGCTTGTTATAGTTGATCCATCACATTTCTGCATCTTTTTAAACTCACAAGCTGCCCTTGGATTCATCGGTATTTCAATCTCATTGTAAGGTTCTGGAATCTGGTGTTATTGGGTTTATTGAATTGAGTCCAGAAGACAAATCTAAAGATTATTTTAAGACTGATCGCTTTGTTGTACGTTGTTCTCACTACAGTGCTGTAACTCGTGGCTTTTTAGTCCATTTAAACTGGCTGAGCACAGCATCCTTCTTAAGTCTAGGTTTTTTTAGCTATACAATAAACAAAATATTATAAAATTGATGTTATAAAATATAAGAATGATATCGTTAAGTATTTGGATTACGTTTTATTCAATTATACTCACAATATTTACGATTTTCAACAACAGAGTCCAGAGGCATCACATAGTCCGACTGAATAAAATGTTGATTGCAAACACGGGAGTTTATTGTTGGCATGTATTTATCCCTTCTTATAGGTTTAATCCATTTTTTCCTCAACTGTTTATCTCCTGGAAATCTATGTCCTGATACTCTAGATGAGCACAAAGGCACAATACTACACTGAGGCATTTTATTTCTATTTAATTAGTCCTTTTATGCACGAAAACACAATAATATTGAATGAAATTGAACAATTTGACAGATAGTATGACCCCCAACTACACTAGCGCCATCTTCATACTTCGAGCTTTTGAGATTAGCTGCCATTATAATGAAATATTCAAATGTTTCTAAAACAACGAGTAAAGCTAATAGAGCAAGAGCCCATACCCCCAGACTACCCCCAGATGTAGGCTTACCTCTTAACAAGAAATTTACTAATAATCTTGAAAATTTCAACTTTGCTAAAATGATGTAGGACTGGGGGTTCTGGGATCTTGGATTATAACAAAATATTCTTAAATTTGAAATCGAATATGCTTTTAATTATAAATGTCATGTTCTTCTTTAAAATTAAAGTTAGAAGTTTATATTGTAATTTGAAGATGACATTTTATTTCTATTTTAACACGCTAAGTTACAATGTTTGTTGTTATTATCATCGTCATATTTCATAATTGAGAGATGTTCCTATTAATTAGCAGTATTTCGTGCCCACGTCCAGCAGTAAAATCTCTCGTTATTTCTCTCATTATATGAAAAATCTAAATTCTCACATGATAAGCAATAAAAATAATAACAGGTCATAAATTTTAAAAAATGTGAGTGAGCTGAGAGCTCCCTCGGGATATATAAAGTTAACAAATTGCTGCAATTTCCAATGTAACGTATTTCGATGGCAATTCTCCGGACCGTATCTCCGAGAACGTTATGACGTCTCATCACCTATCATTGCTCAACCATATTTATTATACAACTAAAACCTCTTTGAACTCTTTGTTAGAAAAGAAACAAAGACATCCTTTCCATTTTGCATGCATGTCCATGCCTTTGTGGTCCATTTCAAAATGCCTTTGTGTCACTGTTTATTTCTTGTGCCAAATAGCTGAACTTAGTTCTGAATCATTGGCATGTAGGGTAAGTAGGTAAATCGGTTATACTCAGGGTAAGTTAGACGGATAATATAGAATATCTGTATAAAAAGAAAAAATAAATAAGAGATTTGTTTATTTCCTGATTAATTATGAGTAATTATTTCCCTTACATTATAATCTAATTGTTGTTCCATATTCTTCGTTATATTTTATTATAATTGGTCATTTAGTACAAACAATATAAATTATTATGTAGTTATATTTGAAGTCATATTATTTAGTATCTTTAAAGATAAGGAGAGATATGGAGGAGTGTGGAGTGACGCGGGAAATAACGAGTATGAGGCCAGAGTGGAGGCACAAGACAAAGCCGACCACGAATGAATGGGAATAATAATGGCTATGAAGATGATGGTGATGATTATTTAGTATCTTTAGAATTAACTTATTGCTTAAATATAATACATTTGAGTTCACCATAACATGATGTATAAATAGGAATAATCGATAATAGTAAAAGTGTTTAAATAAAAAGTAGATAATATATAATATTTTCTGATGCTGCAAGCTTGATTTATTCAGCGAGTGAACCACTCATTCGCTGAAGACATGAGTTATCATTAGGTAGATAATATTTTGTAAGCTGGTAAAGGAGAGAACATTAAAGTGCATCCGTACTAATATTATTATTATGTGAAGGTAGGAATGTCAAGGGCAATAAATAACTAGTAAAAATATAATGAAATGGTACTAGTATTTATATTTATATTTATTAAAAAAAAACTTAAATTGAACTCCTTTAACTTTATTACGCATCATATTAGTTCAACTTATAGTATGAATTATGATACACTTTCAAGACGTCATAAATCACGCATAAAAATCATACGCCATTTTTATGTTTCATGAAAGATTTCGTTCCGCCAAAACCTCTTAAAGTAATTTCACATAATATTCGTAAATGAACGATATTTGCTGGTGAAATGGCATAAGTATGTTAGATTGCATTTGGGCACACCAACTACCTGATAATAATGAATGGTAAACTTATAGATTCATTGCAAGTACATTAAGATCCATATCAACATTTTTATCAAGTAAATTTAAAAACTTAAAAAAATGAAACAACTTTTACGCATTATAAATTAGTACCTGGTTGACCGAGCATTTGCTCGGTACCCTTAGTGATTACATACGATAAAATTTTTCTTCCAAATAAATAATAGTTTAAAAAAACTAAAAACACGCTTTTTATAGAAACCCAAACTAAAAAAATAGAAAATAAATTTTAATAAATTTAAATTAAGAATAGTGTTAAAAATTTCAATAACTATAAATTAATAATAGTGTAAATAAAAAAAAAAAATTTTATTTTAAAAAAAGCGTGGGGTGCATGGTGTCAATATAGTTATAAATATTTTATTGACAGATATGAGTAGAGTGATTATCATTTTGATAATATCTTATAAAGCACCCCACGCTTTTTTTTAAATAAAATATTTTTTTTTATTTACACTATTATTAATTTATAGTTATTGAAATTTTTAACACTATTCTTAATTTAAATTTATTAAAATTTATTTTCTATTTTTTTAGTTTGGGTTTCTATAAAAAGCGTGTTTTTAGTTTTTTTAAACTATTATTTATTTTTTACTTTTTAGTAATTATTTATACATATTATAAATACGGGGAATCAGAGTTCGATTTCGGAAAGGGAGCCTGAGAAACGGCTACCGGAACCAAGGAAGGCCGCAGGCGCGCAGATTACCCACGGAGAGTTACATACTGACATACTGACATACTGACAAACTGACAAACTGACAAACTGACAAACTGACAAACTGACAAACTGACATACAAGTGAAGCTAATAAAAAGCGTGTAAAAAAAAAAAAGATCTTAAAAAAAGGAAAAAAAAAAATCGGGCTGGAGATTCGAACCAAGCTCGTTCGGATTTATCTGCCTAATTTTCCCACTAAGCTATCATGACATACAAATCGACAGCGAAATTTACGTTCGCATTCTAATCATATTTTATCGTTGCCCAAAACACGTATAAAAAAAGTTTTCTAAAAATATATCTTAGCTAGATCGATTTATCACCGTTTTTAATCCATATATACAAAATTTCATGAAAATCGTTGGAGCCGTTTCCGAGATTCAGATTCTATATATATATACAAGAATTGCTCGTTTAAAGGTATAAGATAAGAAAAAAAAAACAAGAGCTTAAGCTATTTGAGGCTCCTTCGATAAGAAAGGTAATAATGATGGTTGTTTGTTTGTTGAAATTCAAACGTACACCATTAGAATAAAGCTGGTTATTATTACTAGTAGTACTAAATATACTAATAGAACTAACATTCAATTTTTCGTAATTCGGGGTCCAGGAGTAAGGGGCCCTGGGTTCTATGGCCCTAATGGTGGGATGGTACCTACTTCATGACTAAAAATACAGAACAGGCCTTAAAAATAAATATAGGCCCACGAAACATTTAATCATCATCATCAGCCCCTATCCGTCCGCTGCCGAATATAGGCCTCTCTGAATGCACGCTAGGACGACTGAAACACAAACTAGTTTCAATTCAATCCCATCATTTTAAATCAAAGTACACTGCTAAATTATATTCACAAAGTCGGCGTTGAAACGCATAAAACTAGTGTGATTAATTTAACTAAAACTCCACTGAAAGGTTTATGAGAATGGAGAGCGAAAAATGTTTTAATTATACATTTGATGCCACTCTAACTAGGTAAAAAGTGTAAGTCTCTAAAATTAACGAAATATGTACTTTCGTACTACTTTTTTTTCGTTTCGTACTTATTACTAATATTGACAAACATTTGCCTTTTACATCTTGGAAATGATATCTTTATATATTAAGCTATCGTCCATATAAACCACTCCACTGAAAGTGAAAAAAAAAATCATGTTCTAGTCAGCAGCTGATGTACAATGTGCCATGTCAGCTGATTATTTTTTTTTTCGTTGAGATATTGGGTTAACTACAATTTAACAAATATTTGAGCTGAAAGGAAGTGATTGAATTGTTATTTTATTTTTCTTCATGCGTCGGGGGCTCCTACCGCTCATCCCCCCAACCGAGAGCCAGCTGACGTTCACGAGGCTTCATGATACTGTTACGTCTTACGAAGTATCTCGCGGGAGGAAATGATTGATCAAATTTTCACCTGTCTCCCGGACCATCACCCCTATGACCTTCGTAAGTTACTCTAAATTTTAGGAATGCCTGTATCAGGTCCTAGTATTTTAATCAATCACGAAATCAAGAGTACTAAGGTTACAAGATAAAAAACGCAGATGAATCGAAAACCACCTCCTTTTTTTAAGTCGTTTAAACTTTTAACCTTATTCCTTAATAATATTATGTAGTAGCTTGCACTTGCAAGATTTGATTCGTACATGCACACATACGAACATTGAAAGGGAAATAAAATCTTGTTAAATAAAAGTTAGTTGGAACGCATTAATATAAAATATAAAAATACTTTTGAAATATGTAGTGACCTCGTTTGAACTCGCAAGAGGCGTTTGGTTATCAACAGTCCATAAAATAGGCGTATCAACTTCGACCATATATTATGAAAAGGAAAAAAGATCTGAATATGAGAGGCATAACGACTGTGTACAGTCGAGCAAATATTTTATTTATAGTAAAGTTCAGGTAAATAAAAATAAATATGAAAGTAACGAATAAAATCAAAGTTCAGGTGAACAAAATAAATGATATTGTATGTTATGTTATTTTTATACATTGATGATGACAGAATTCACTGTCTCACCCGAGTTCAAAAACTGATGTTTGACCATAATTTTACAGTTTCATAAATTCCTTAGCTATAATATTAAGATAACTCTTATTCTGATCATTTGTTTTGGGTACTTATTTCATTATGTCGCCTTGTTTTCCAATTTTTTTTTTGGATAGAAAATCTTACAGTATACTTAAATTAGAAAATGCAAAGAATATAATTTATTATGTTCCGAAAATCCCTGTTTTCGATTTTTTTTTAATATTAAGGCCCTAAAGATTTTTCTAAAAAGTCCTTTTGAGATATCAGAAAAATAAAAGTTTAAAAAACTGTGCAGACCTCTTAAATTCAATTCTTTTATTGTATTATTTTGTTGCATTGTATTATTTTTAACTAAGAATTAAACGTGTTATAATAAGAAAGATGATTGCTTCTTAGAAACTACTTAATGTAGCTGAAATAATAATAATATGTTGGGACGACTCGGACAGGGCCATCTGTTCCCAAACTAGACAGAGCCTATATTTTTTTATTTATATTTAACCAGAAAAATGATTTATACTAATTATGTACCTATTTTTTAATACATTCAAGATAAATTACACCCGAAAACAGAAACAACAGAATATGATCATGCTCATCACATTAAGATTTTTATTGGGTGGGAATTAAACCTACGACCGTCTGGTTTAGCAGTCATTTTCACTAGCCATTAGACCAACAAGCCAGTCAACAAAACAACTGTAAAATTAAAAAAAAACCATAAATAACAACATTTTTATTGCCTTTATTTTGTATTATTATTAAAGTATAAAGTAAAAGTTAAAGCCATTTAATTTAACAGTTAACTATTTCCTTAAGTAAGTTCAGGTTTCTTAAATTACTTGCTGAACGATATTTTCGCCCGCAACTGTACTTTTAAAAGTGAGGTTGAACGAAAGTGTATATAAGGGCCTCTTACTTTCACCATAAATCTATTTTACTATTTTATGAATAAATATAAAAAATAGCACGATAAATCAATGCTTCCTACAGCAATGAAACTTTGCAGTTTGCACAAATAAGGATAGATTTGTGTATCTACTTAAAGGTAAATATTAGAACTTTTTCTTTTTACCATTATTAATTATATACATTATGTACATAGTTTAAAAGGTATATAGCACTGGCTAGGATAGTGGTTGTCCCGTGCATGTGTTTAGTAACATTACTCTGCTGTGCAGTGCAATCAAGCCGATACGACCAAGGTACCTTTCGCTCACATAAAAGCGACAGCTAAGCTGCCGTGCGTTTTGTGAGTTTTCCGTGCCCTATTAGGAGCGATAAGGAAAAGGAGGCAATGGATCTATGTAACCGCTGGTGGCGTGGATATGGGCGCTGGTAGTCACCATAAGGCTCTGACCATTACCATACCATACCACCATTTACCATACCATAATCTTCATAACTTGCGTGAAACGCTTTGCTGTGTCTCGGAAAGAAGAAACGTATATATTATATCAGACTAACCATCTTACGGTTTTTCTTTTTCCGTATAGAGCTATGCTAAAAGCTTTAATGCTTCGTCGGTAGTGGGGTGATCCGGTTGGTATCACCCAGTGATATTCTTCTTACGTATAAGGATGGGCAATGAATTTCGAAAGGAGCAACCCAACAGAGTTTCTTGCTGAATTCTTCTTATATACTATACTACTATAGTAATATGTATTGTTTGTATTTTTTTTTGTAATAGAATATTTGAAAAGACTAGTTCCACTGAGTTTGTTTCGCCGGTTCTTCTCAGTTGACTTGCTTTGGAACCGGTGCGTGGTAGAATCAAATGACGTTAAAAAAGATACTTTGATAGTACTATTTTGAATAAAATTTTTGACTCGACTTAACTTGAATGTATAAATGAGTTAACAGGGCTATCTAAATTGAAAACTTGTTATCTGTGCTGTTGATTGTTTATGAATGGTGATCATTCTGCCGTTTTTGTCTATTAGTATTTAATGTTTTTGGGTTTAAAGAATCTTCTTCTTCGTCTAGGTTTAGGGAACTTATTCTGAAAAAGACAGAGTCACATGTTATTTGTGTTCCTTTGAATAATAAATGAAAAGCTAAAAAATATGTAATCGATTCCGACATTTGGCCGTATTGATATTTTCATATGCGTCTGGATTTTATATAACCTCTTTTGTTTGAAATCAGAGACAATACAACGTGACTGTAAACGCGTCCCACAAATTAGCGGCCATTCGCGCGATAAACAATCTGTCTGAGCCACAATACACAGACCTACGTGCCTATCTCTGTATTCCTGGTGCTTAGTTTTACACAACTGTATGAAATTATGCTTTATCAACCAACATAAAGCTTTTTCTCCCGTGAAAGTAACATGAATTTTTAAAACAGTTGAAAGTAAAAAAAAGTGAGATTCTTTTGTTCTGATTTGCTGTGTAAAGAAGGGCAAGGTAGGCGGCGAAATTAGTGGTAGAGACTTAACATCTTGTGTCCTAGTATAGGCAGTACATAAGTAAGTTGCCTTACTTTTTCTTTAACGCCGGGAAATGCGCTTAGACATACCGCGGCGGAGTGGATCTCCCCAGGCGGGTATGTGGGACTCGCTGCACCCGAAAGAAGGTAAGTGGACGCAGCTCTACCCACTAAAACCCGGCGATTGCCACCAATGCCGCCTTTGGTGAGGTGCCCTGGATCTACAAGCAACAGGCACCTCGATGGCTAGTCAGTCCTTTAGGAGACCGACGCCATCTCCACTGAGCGGTTGCCCCGCACCACAGAACAACAACACACAAAGAGGTACAAAGAGCCCCCTCGGCTCAATTCGCTGCGCCTAAGGTGTTGGGGTCATCCTGGGCTACTGAGCCCCACCGCCATGTCAAGGCCTAAACCGTGGTGGGGATACGTAAGTTGCCTGGGCTAGTTCCAGGTAAACTAGTTTATGTTCATGGGTGACGTCAACCACTTACCATCAGGTGGCACGTCTGCAAGTTTGCCTATCCAACTAACATAATAAGGATCCTTGATTAAAAAGGTAGATAAAGCTGTCCCAGCTACAATGTTCAATAAACTACCAAAACTGCATCTGGTAGTTTATTTAACATCAGTCCTGAATAATAATATCCCAAACACAATTGATCATTTTTTTATGGTAAGGAAGGCTTGTGGTATATTTTAGATCCAGCTAAAGACAAATCCAGGATGGGTTGGTTTGTCTTAAGTAAAAGATGCAGGAAGAGGTAGTGCATCCTGCTTTGCAGACAGATTGGGCCGGGACTGGGGAGGAACCTCTCGCTCACATGAAATCGGCGTAAAGTGACAGCTAAGCTGTCGCGTTTCATACGGTTTGTGAGTTTCCGGTGGCCCATTTTTTTGGACAGGGAAAAGGAGGGCAACGCATCTGAAAAACTTTTGGTTATGTGGATGTCAATGGGCGTCGATAGCCGCAAGGCTTCGATTGTTCGTTTGCCCTTCTATGCTATAAAACATTAACTAATCTCGCCTCGGAGGAGTAAAGGTTATGTATATAAATTGTGTTGCTGTTTTTGTGCATGTTTTAAGGCTTATTCAGATTTCGACAAATCCCATCAATTTGACTTTACGTACAAAATATCAATAAGATTTAATGTGTATCTGCTTTATATTTTGCTCTATAATGATGTAATGGGGAGACAGGGGAGAGCTTAGCGTGTTGTTCTAATTAATCTTTGTTAGCTAATAATGATCAATGAGCCTGTTGTTTGCGTACTCTGTTTATTTATATTATGGAGGCTTTTGTTAGCGAAGTGACTGTTGACATAATTTAGTTGTAGATTTCGTGAAATAGAATTTATAAGAAAATATCACGTGAACATCTTGTTTATAGACTAAGGGCCTGTTTCACAATCTCCCTTTAAGTTCCCTATAGGCTATTGGCAACATATTTGACAGATGTTTGACAGATACTCCATACTCTATCTGTCAAATATGTTGCCAATAGCCTATAGGGAACTTAAAGGGAGATTGTGAAACAGGCCCTAAATATAATATATAACTACTAAGCCCCGTTTGCACGAGCGGACAAATTATAGATAACCATGTATCTGTTTACACGATGACGTTTTTAAAGTGCAACGCTTTTTTATGGAGCACTGTTGGATTTTCGACATTGTGTGTTAAGACGTTAAATCGAATTGAGCATGCCAACGCAACTCGAGCCAACGTCGGGGTTTTACCGCGACGCTTTTTAAGCGCTCGTGCAAACGGGGGCTTAACAACACAGTCAACATCAGTCACACTATGTCTACCCAAGGTAAGATTAAAGGATACATTCCTAGTTCCAAAGGCTCATTATGATGATGTATGTAAATTTAATATCAACTGTTTTATACATAACTAGCTGTTGCCCGCAGCTTCGCCTGCGTTAACTAAGATTTACAACGGGATCTTAGTACGCAAAATAAGTAACTTTTCTGGTTGATTTTTTACACATCGTGTCCGAAAAACCCAAATATCTTTCGGAACCCAATTTTTTACAGAATAAAATTTAACCTATGTTACTCGTAGATAATGTAGCTTTCAAATGGTGAAAGAATTTATATATTTAATAAAAGGTCCAGTACTTTTTGAGCATATTCATTACAACCAAACAAAAAAAGTTTTCCTCTTTATAATATTAAGTATAGATATATCAATCTCGTAATAATATGTCGGAACGATTATAGAGGAATACAGTTATTACAAGTGCCGTTTCTGAAATCCAGTGACGAGTGTACTTCAGGTGACGATGCGAAAGTTTTACTCATATTAAAATACATTTCAAGTATTCAAGTATAAAGCAGGGATTTTTATTAAAAAATTAAACCGTGTATATTTATGTCAGTGGAGGTAAAAAGGCATAAACGCCTGACTTTTTTTTATATGGATAGGACTATCGACCTAATTTTAAGTCTTGTTTTGCATACCAATACACAGCGAGGATGTTACATGATAAGTTTTTTTTTCGGATGGAGCTATGCTAATGGTCCTAATGCTTCGTCGAAGTGGGGTGAGCCGGTTGTTATCACTCAGTGATAATGTAAGTGGGGGGTTTCCCCCCGCCAGCCGTGGAGTGTGACTTCCACGGCTTCATGGCGTCGGGTTTGTACCTGTGGCGGGTCTCGGCCTCTCCACCGTTGGATAAAAGCACATGATAAGAATAATCAGATGATACCCATGCAGATGATAGAGCGACACAAGATTATCTTCTCACGGAAAATGTGTTTTTATTTATTACTATAATTTGACTCATTACTTCTATTGGTGACCAATACCAGAGTGATTTCCAAGCCTTTTTTTTTGATGAGGCACCGGACGCTGGCATGTTTAGGGACTGGCATTGGTTGCAATACTCCACTAAAACTGCGTGAGCCTTCAGCCGCTATATCTGAGGGACCCGGATCTGCAGGCGACGGGTAACCCTCAGCGACAGACTGGTCCCGGCAAGACCAGATTCTCCACAAGTGTGATTCCAAGACTATGCTGTCCTAATGCTATGTTAAATGCAGGCCAATTCAAAGCCAAATCTAAGCCAATACCTAGATAATATCAAGCCAATGTTTAAGACAAAACTGACTAAAAATCGATGATTTTTGCATAGTAGCTTGCTATTAAGCGTATTAGCGAGACCACAACGAAAAAATCGTCGACCATGTTTCCATCCAGGTGGTGAAATTTCCGATGCGCTGCCGAAACATAATCTACGATGCGTTGACGTCTAGTGATGTCAACGTTTTACTAGAAACTAAAATGGCGGTATTTCATGCGTCACCGCATACCATGATGTGTTTGCGTTGCTTCATCTCAACAACTTACCCATGCGACGTCGTTTTGTCGATGCAACACCGCAGCGTAGAGTTGAGGCTTCGCCTTATGTCAATCAATTGGTAAGGCAGTGGCAATTTAATGCCAGACCAAGACGGCAATCATAATGCCTTTGTTTAAAGTTTTTGATGTGACAACGTCTTATAATTCGACGGAGCAGGCTGAACGCTCAAAAAACATGACTGATGCGGCGTTACCTCGCTCTGAGGCGTTCCATTTAAGGCTCGAAGTGCAAGCGAGAGAGCAGAACGAGCGACAAAGAGGCACAATCACCCATCAGTATTTTCTTATGACGTTGTCACGTTCAACTATCGTCAGTAAACCTACTTTACATACAACTGATTTTGTTGTTTTGTCTTATTCTAATTAAGTTTATCATAGCGAGTAAGAAATATATTTATGGTAGTGAATTTATAATTAACATTGTGTTAAATTAAATTTACTGTCATTATTTCACCTTTAATAGCATATCCTTACATTTTATATTTCTCAATACGCCGCTAATTCTTGGCCGCTCCAAAATTCATTTATCGACTTCCGAGGCCAGCCAGTCTCGAGGTACGATAACATGGATATAATATTAATTTATTAGCTTTTATGTCGAGGGAGTTTATATTGAAAGGTAAAAGTGAAATGTGGGTCATATCTTTGGTACGAGGCCGGATTAAAGGGCCCGATCGCTTCTCCAGGATTTGATTGATATTTTCTTATTTTAGAACTAATGTCAAATTTTATAAAATTAAAGTTCGTAAAAATCTTGTGGTCATTTTTAAAAAGGAATTTATTATACTAGTGAAAAAAAAATCAAATTTGATTAGAATACACACAGGTATATAAAAGTATATAATCAAATAATATAACATAATATAATCATATAAGTTTAACTAGAATTAGTGTGTACATTGGATCTGCCATTAATAAAGGATTGTTAAGATGTTGTGCATATTCAAAATAGGTGTACATATATATACATTTGAGAGCATAAAAGAAATACATGTTAAACTTCATCATATTTATAGGTGGACTATAATAGTGTTCAACACACATTTTTCGAACACCTAAGTAAAAAGATTTATTTTTCCACAATCTTCCCGCATGTTTGCCCACCTTATAAACCCATTCTTAACCATCAGATCCAGATTAAATATGATTATTGTCAACCTGTCTAAAATACCCTTAACACGAGTTCTTCAAGAACGTACATTGGGGCCAAATTGGCAAAAAAACGTGGTGTAAAAGTGTCCATAGATATTAAAAAAATATGTCCTAAATAATACTGCCATACTGTAGTTCAATTTTTTTTTACTAACTTTACGTAAAGTATTTACAAAATATGATAATTTTGTAAATACTTTTAAACAATTTGTAACGAACATTTCATAATTCAAAATAATTTTCAACAAAATGTTTATTTATTTTAGAACTAAACATTTTTAAGCGGCGGTGTGGTAGAATCCTAGCATTATTTATCGGTGTAAAACTGTAGTCTAACATTATTGATATATCGCGGTGATACGTCATTTAAACCTATTAATTACTGTCACATTCATCTTACCAAGTTAACTAATGCGCAAGAACCTTTGAAACTTGGTGTGACAACGTAAATCATCCTAGAACAAAATGATACGCATAACTATTTAATAATTAACATAGCATGACAAGAAATTACCTATAGCTGGTGGGATTGGTCGTCTTGGCACATCGAGTGAGACCTTTTTTCAGCAGTGGTTGGATAAAGGCTGATGATGATGATAGGTGCACGCCAAGTGACAAAGATTGAAAAGAATTTATTAGTCTATCCTAAAACCAATTTGTCTGACAATTTTTAAAGGTAAAACCCCTGTGGGCTTCAGAAAAATCACTTCTTACACTAATTTACATTTTTATTTTTTAATAGTGGTTTATAGTAGGTATAAAATAGATAAACGCACATTTCCATCATAAATATCAGAATTATTGCATGACGGATATAAATTATTTTAGTGCGAGCGACGATGGTCCAGTGGTGGGTGGACTCGGCCTCTTATGCGAGAGGTTCCGGGTTCGATCCTGGCCCGTCCGAGTGTGCCTTACAATGGGTTTTTCTAAATTTCTAAGTGCATACACGAGACCATCGTTCGCTCACCGGCGAAGGAAAACATCGTGAGGAAACCTGCATGCCTGATGAGATTGAAAGTCTTTGAAGGTATGTGAAGTTCACCAACCCGCATTGGGCCGGCGCATCGGTGAACTATGGCCCATTAACCCTCCTCGCCTGATTTCGAGGAGGAGACCCGTGCCCAGCAGTGGGACATATAAGGGTTGATAGGTAGGTAGGTTATTATAAAAAAAATTAAAAGCTTACCTATATTTATACCATGATAAAAATCTCGGTCCCAAAATATAAAAATACAATAAAATCATGACGCGCAGACAAGAAGCTAACATAAGATGCATTTGGGTCGCTTAACCTGAGGGTCCGACCTTACTGGAGTACCGCCTGAGATTTATTACACCGTGATATAGTTTCTCCAACATTTCTCTTATATTTCATAACAAAATCTAAGTAGCTAATAAACACCTACCCGCAGGATGTGCTTTATGTTAAGCACTAGCTCAAGTCTATATTTAAGAACCTTTGAAGAGCAAGTCGGGCAGTATTTCGAAAATGTCTCTCTTCGTGTGCTTTATCTTTGATTTGTACTTGCAATATTAACAACTATTTATTTACGAGTAAAATCAGATTTTCTAAGAGGTAGTGCCATGCTGCTTTGCAGCCAAATTGCGCTGGCACAATCGGGGAGACAACTAAGCTGTCGCGTTTCGTACGGTTTGTGAGTTTCCGGTGGCCCATTGGGGGGGACAGGGAAAAGGAGGGCAAGGCATCTGCATAACCTCTGTTTATGTGCGTCGATAGGCGCAAGGCTTCGATTGTTCATTTGCCCTTGTATGCTATAAAAAAAAAAAAAAAGACATGAACTAATCTCGACTCGGAGGAGTAAAGGTTATATATAGAAATTATGTTGGTGTTTTTGTGTAAGTTTTAAGGCTTATTCAGATTTCGACAAACATGTTAAAAGGCGTCGATAGTTGCAAGACTTTGACTGTTCGTTTGCCCTTTTTCATTAATTCATTCCTTTCTTTGGACCAGTTCAAGGAAAGCACTTTCGTATTTTAAAAATTTTAATATCATATTTTAAAGTCGTCCTTTGAATATAAAGTTTAACACTTTTGGCTATTAAAATATTTACTTTTAGCTGTAAAATTTATCGCAGGTTTTTTGGAAACCTGCCAAGTTTTTCTCTCTACTCTACTTACCAAAAGTTAGACTAGATAATATAAGTACTTATTTAGTAAAGGTGGACTAAAAACTTCAAGACCAAATATTGACTCTGTGAGTCAATAAGTGCGAGAAATTGATAGTTCCTAAGAGATATCGGTCGGCCATTAACCGGAAGGGAAGACAATTTCCTGCAGCGCCAGTCTATGTTAAGGTGTAAGTTGATAAAGGATAATGGATATACTGGTGATAATGATGATGATGTCTTCAGTGGTATGATTTAGTAATGTGGTAACTTGACCCTATAAGTTATCTCTACATCGCTGACTTTATTTATTTGTTGTTAGTTGTTACACAAAACGGTATAAGAGCATTACTTGGGCATGCAGAAATGCAGGTTTCCTCACGTTTTCCTTCACAGAAGAGCGACCGATGGTCTTGTGTTTAGGGTGGCCATAGAAATTGAGATAAAATCATTTCAAGGCATCGCGGGGGATCAAGATTGATCCCGGAACCACTCGCACAAGAGGCCGATTCCATACTTACTGGTCGACGCTCTGCCATCATATTTAAATCGAATTTTAACTAATTAGATATTATAATCTATACATATAAATAAAATTGGAATGTCTGTTTGTAATATTAAAATAACCACTTTTTACTACATACATATAAATATAGTACGGTACGTATTTATACCAAAATAACATTTTTTACAATTTTTGTCTGTCTGTCTTTCTGTGTGGCTGGACCGATTTTGACAGGACTTTTACTGGCAGGTAGCTTGTATAATAAGGAATAACTTTAAGGCAATTTTTTTTTGGGAAACTTACCTTAATGCGGGCGAAGCTGCGGGCAACAACTAGTATGTAATAAAAAATGGACATAACTCATTTGAAATTTATGAACGTAACTATATTATGATGTATTGTCATGACACTTTATCATGCTAATAAAAGTATTTTTTCAGGAGTCCTACAGTAAAACAATAACAAAAACAATAAAGCCTTAAAAAAGTGGAATCTGCAACAGCATAACGGACATGAAACCGAGATAAATTTTAAATATTTATGTAAATTCCGTGACCGATTCCACATTACCATACAATAACTGTTAATTTTATTGCTATGTTAATTCTGACGATTCAGACACGTCGTGACTCACGGATAAAATAATATCTTTTGTATCAGCGAAAAGAGTTGTTATCTATCAGTTACATAAGGGTGAGTCAAAGTTCAACGGTGACTAGATTACAAAATATATTTTATATTTTTTAAGTTTGCGTATCGGATAAATTAATGTTTTTTTCCGATATCACTCGAAGAATAAACACGTTGAAATGGCAGTGGGCTCACGAGAACGGATGACCGATGGGCCAATAAAGTTCAAGAAAAGTTAATAATTTTAATTAAATTAAAAATAAATTAGTTGCTAATTAATTAATTAGTATTAATTGCAGCAGATGGTGGCAGAGATTATTTCTATAAGTTCATGATATCGAAATCAGCTTATAAAAAATTGTTTCATTTAATTAACAGATGAGGGTATATTTTTCTAATCCCGGATCTCAGACTATTATTGGTTAATAATAAGTTTACGAAAGTTTATATTATATTTCACGATATAAATTATGTACACGACATAAACACAGCACATAGTTATTCTTATATTATTTGGACGTGACGGATTATTATTTCCTCTACAGCGAGAAGGTCTGGGTTCGCGTCTGACCTCGCCCCTACCCTCGTGGTGACTTGAAAAGGGGGTTTTCTAAATCACGAGCACCCTGAACACGAGACCATCGCACAATCACCGGTGAATAAAATTTTTGCGAGGAAACCAGCATGCCTGTTGAGATTAAAAGTCTTTGAAGGTGTGTGAAGTTCACCAAGATGGGTATCTTCTATCTATCTTCAAGGAGGGTTCCTCGCCTGATTTCAAGGACACCTATGCCCAGCAGTGGGACACATACGTGTTGCTACTTTACTTTTCTTTACTTATATATTATTTGGACAGACAAACGAACAGACAAAACTTAATGGTGAGTGGTCAATGTCGCTCATGTACATGAACAAGTTCTCTTAGGCATAGCCTAGGTATTGTTTTCTTATGTTTACGCGAATTTCAGTCATTATAATGAAACAAATTTACGGATTTTATCGCGGTTTATTTAGTTTTTTATAAGCCCGACGTTTCGGATACTTTACAGCAACCATAGTTACGGGAGGACTAGCATTAGCCCATGTAATTCATAATATGAACGTAACATTATACACACTATGTATATACCAAGTAATTGCCCTCTCGAGCGTTCTGGGGCGGTATGGGCAGGTGAGATAGAGCCTGCTTTGCTTTACTGGAGTCCTGGGACATAAAGTTCTCTATCATGAATAAAATAATATAATTAAAAAACTAACTCAACTTTTTACTTTGTATTAATCTTTGTATCTTTACTTAATATTATAAATGTGAAAGTATGGATGTTTGTTACGCTTTCACGCGAAAACTAATCAAGCTATCACCATGAAAGTTTGTACACTTCTTCTCGGAGGTACTAGAAGATAGGATATATTAAAAAAAAGGGTTTTTATAAAGTTTACTCCTTAAGGCTGGGGTATGAAAATCTATGGGAGTAAAATCAAACTACGATGTTACACGATGTCGCACGATGTCACACAAAGATTCACACTGCATTCACACTGCATGCACATGCAAATTATTGTTGGTTATATTTGTATTGTTTTGTTATGTATTTTAATAAACTCATTGTACTCGTATATTTAGTAAAAGTAAGGGTATTATAAAAAATCATTTATTTACGAGTAAACTCCTGTTGTGTGTCGGAGCTGACATCGGTGGCGTCATAAGTAGCAACACAAACACACACACACACACACACACACACACACACACACAGACACAATCACACACACACACACACACACACACACACACACACACACACACACGCACGCACGCACGCACGCACACACACACACACACACACACACACACACACACACACACACACGCGCGCGCGCGCGCGGATGGTTTTTGGAACTATTTCAAATGGTCCCCGAACAAAATGGTTCTCTTTACTTCTAAACTCCATGTTTCGGCACAATGTTTTCCTACGCCAGTAAGCAAGTGCTTATGGCCACGTGCACGGAGAAATTTAGATGAATCAATGCAAGGTGCATCGGTAAGAATCGAACTCAGGTCTCTCACTTCAAGACCGAAATAGCCTACTAGACCGTAACTCATATTAATTGTCCTATCACTTCCTACGTTTGCGCGAATTTCACTCATTCTAATGGAATAACTTTTACGGGTTTAATCGCGGCTTCTGTTTTTTAAATGCCCGACGTTTCGGATACCTACTCATTTTCTAATCATAGTAACCCATTTCCTTTTTTTTCGAAAGGTCTAGACTTTTAGGCCAGATGGCCTTTAAGCTCAATCGGTAGAACCCATTTCCTGTTAATCTAATTTAACTTGAAAATAGAAGGTCGTTTGATACATTGAGATACATATTCATGAATACATAAATCTTTTACAGCACATAATTAAACTTAACGCGAGCAAAACCGCAGGACACGAGTAATTTATTGTTACGTTAAATGTTATAAATTCCCAAGGAGAGAATGCGGCTTACAAGCTCCGAAGATGTTATGTCTATATCAATGTTGTTAATTTAGCACAAAAGTAACCTCAAATTTGCTAACATAAGGGCGTCTTCAAAGTTGTTTGAGGTCATTAGGAGTTGTATTTAGTAAGCCGTAATAGGCTGGCTTATAATAGTGTGTGCCCTTCCTGAGGGCAGGACGCAGATCAAGTTATCCTTGTTTAAATTAATTAATGGGACATCAAGGCTTGGGGCCTTAGATAGGGTTTAGGGAACAAAAATGTAAATTGTAATAGGATTTAATTAACTTGAATATTTTCAGCGTTTAAGCGTTTCTTGTTCGAGTTGAACTTTATTGCTGTTGCCGCAATTTTGCTTGTGTTAACCAAATTCACAACGGCATCTTAGCGAGATGATATGGCCTATAGCCTTTCTCGACAAATAGGCTATCTAAAACTGAAATAATCTTTCAAATTCGACCAATAGTTACTGAGATTAGGGCGTTCAAACAAACAAACTCTTCAGCTATATTAACATAAGATTACGGCATGTTCAGGCATCAGGCGTATATAGAGCTTGATATTTTGATTGCTTAGCCTACATCCTAACTCCTACGTAGACGGTTCAAAGAGAACGCGATTATGAAGCGGTGATCCGCAAATCCAATGCAATGTGGCGTCGTCTTGGCGTTCATTGAGGGAGGCCTACATTCAGCAGTGGACGGATAAAGGCTGATGATAATGATGATGGTCGTCATGATGTCGTACAGCTGATCACGAGTCTCCACTCGTTAAAATCAGTCGAGGAGGGCTATAATAGTTGACCGATGCGCTGGCTCAATGCGGGTTAGTGAACTTCACATACCTTCAAAGACTGTTACAATCTCGTCAGGCGTGCAGGTTTTCTCACGATGTTTTCCTTCACCGTGTCACGTAGGACACTTCAATAGGTTTTAAAAATTTGTTCTTTGTCTCGTGACCGCTTTGTCCCTACGTCACATGAGACTTAATTTCTATGGTATTGGAGTAAGAATATTCGGAAAAATGGAGAAATGGCTTCCAACTGCATGCTGCATGTTAGGAAAATCTTTGTGCAGTGTGGCGATCCAATTTAAAAGCGAAAGGAGAAGCGGCCATCATGGCGTTCTTTCAGTTAGGCCTATGCTCAGCAGATGATAACGATGATAGTAGAATTTCAAGGATTTTCATACAGGGCTTAGTAATTATTAAGTTAATATTTGTTCCCACATTGGAATTCTTGTAATTAAACTGAGAGATGAGAATGTGATGATACAGCGTTCTGTTTGTGTTATAATCCATTAAGTAAGTAAGTCTAGACTCACGTTGGGTTTGATAAGTTTGATGGAGTCATGTTTGACTTATATTTACATTCCATAATGAGAATCATAGCTGGAATTACAAGAAGAGAAAATGCGTAATTATATACTTATTTTTGATTATACTTATGCATGTTTTGCCATCCAACACAGACGTATTGCCGGGATCCTCTTGACGTTCACTGATGAAGGCCTATGTTCAACAGGGGAAGGATAAAAGCTTATGATAATGATGACTGTACTAATTCGTGCACTGCCCAGTCACCAAAAGCCATCGGGCAATACAGATACCATACTAACGTCAAACCTTTGGTCGTGTTAGGAATAAACTTAAAAATTTTAATAAAAGAACACAAATAAACGAAAAAGTTCTTATTAACAATAATTAATCTTAAATACAATAATTTAAAATAAATTAACAATGTTTAATCTATGGTGTAGAGGTTGTATTTGTTGGAGGGTATCTTTATAAAGTCGAAGTTGACTCGCCTGGTCCTCACGATTTCATGGTAGTTGATGGCTGATAGCTTTGGCGTTCTTGTCCTTCGGGGACTCTTGAAGTCTACGTGGAACAAACCAAATTTGACCCTGGAAAATAAGATAACGAATTATAATACTAGTTTAAAATTAAAAGCCTTGCACAGTTGTTGGACAATTATGCAAAAAACAAAATTCAAATCCCTTCGGTAGTTACTAAAATTAGTGAGTCTAATAAACAAACTCAGGTTTACTATGAGGGTATAGCCTAATAGGCTAAACCTTATCCACATCCGTCTTGTTACTCTCGCATTTTATCTCTCAAATTCAACTAATCTGCACAATGTGCAATTTCACATAGGTGTTTATGAGTCCATCGCGGGTTAATAATGACTAGGGATTTTCTTTTACAAAGATTATTAATTAAATCCCATCATCTCACATCTCCCTGCGTCATAAAAATAAAATAAAAGCGCTAATGAACTTGATGTCTACTACCCTAATATTGTGACAGGCCAAATTAAACCTTGTTACCTATTCTTAAAATCAATATTATTTCGGTACTAGCAATAACACTCCTTATCATATTTGTATCACAGGAAGTCAGAGTAATAATAGGCAAAACACTATATTTCCGAACGTAAAGCACATCTGATAATAATTTAATAAGAGGTGTTGAAATATGCTTTGCAGTGGAGCGGGTCATAATATAGGGACAGCTATGCTATCGCGTTACACGTTTGTGAGTTTCCAGAGGTCCATTTCGGAGAGGGCAACGCATCTGTGTATCCTTTGGTAGTGCGGATCTTTATGGGCGCCATTAGTCACTGGATCCGACTGCTTGGTTGACTCTTTTTGTCATGAAAGTGGTGTAAATGGTACTCACGTGTAACCATCAGTCCATTCGAAATCATCCATGAGCGTCCACGCGAAGTACCCGCTCACATTGCATCCATCTTCATGTATGGCCAGCAGCAGTTGGTTTAGGTATTCATTGTAGTACGACACACGCACATAGTCGTTCAGTTCTCCTCCATCACTGACGCCATTCTCCGTCACTATGATTGGGATCTTGGTACCGTAGTTCTTGGTCATCCATTTAAGGAGACTTCGGAATCCTGGTGGGTATACCTAGAACAAATTTAGAAGTTCATATAAGCTAAGCTAAGCTATCATGACATACTATTTGACAGCGAAATTTACGATCGTATTCTAATCATATTTTATCGTTGCCTCAAAACACGGATAAAAAAAGTTTTCTAAAAATTTAGCCTAGCTAGATCGATTTATCGCCGTTTTTAACCCTTGTATACAAAATTTCATGAAAATCGTTGGAGCCGTTTCCGACATTTAGATTCTATATATATATATATAAGAATTGCTCGTTTAAAGGTATAAGATATATATTTAAGATTTTTATTATGTAATACACAATATATTAATTACACATTCATGAACTTCCTGGTTCACAGAAACTTTTTTTGTTCCCTGGGAGATTCTAGCCCGCTACCCCTCCGGCTTGAGCGCCAACGCACTAACCATTGAGCCACTGAGGTCATCCAAATAAAGGTGAAAAAGAAGAGGGAGTTAAAAATATCTATATAGGATAATATTATAATAATGATAATTTATATAATTATTTTTCTATTGTAATAAAATAGCAGAAATAATTGTAATATGTATAATTACAAGCAGCGCCCCATGGTTTCGCCCGCGTACTTTCGATTCCTGTACAGGGATAAATTATAGCCTATGTGTTATTTTGATGTATAAGCAATATTATTTTAAAGTTTCATTAAAATCCATTCAGTAGTATTTACGTGAAAAAGTAACAAACATTCATACTTACAAACTTTCACTTAATTATATTCGTAGGATTCACTGAGAGTTGTTTAAGTCTAAGTTGAAGTTATTTGTTTTAGCTTAGATTACTTGGAAATAAATATTATATTAAAGATAACAAGTACAATATTAAAATATCAGCATGTCACTGTTATGCAAATTGCATGTTTTGTACCATGTCATGTAATGAAAGTCATACTTTTGGCAGACAGCCAGATCGCAATACTATCGGGGTTCAGTGACCGAGATTTGTGTACTATATTAATGATCTAACAAAAAGTACTCTTATACGTGCAATTTTAACTAACCTATAGTATTAAAAAACAATTTAGACGGTTGATTCGAAAAGAAAATTTCACAAGATGTGCCAAATATAAATTATGCATATTGTTTTATTGACAAAAGAACAACCCTTATCTCTCTCAAACGAGGCTTTTGATGTTTAATAATAATAATATACTTTATTGCACAGCACACATAATTTATACATTAAATAAGATAATCTTACAGTAAATTGGTACAATTGGCGGCCTTATCGCTTTAGAGCGATTTCTTCCAGGCAACCAGCACAGGAAGGAGATGCACATCTTAGGTTATTCTCGTGTGCGCACGAACCAAATTTGAACCACAACAAAATTAATAGATAAAAATTTAAGCCAATAAAATCAAAGAAAGTAAAAACGAGTATAAAGTAATATTAAACAATTAAAACAATCAAATACAGAGGAATAAAGAAACACATACATTAATTAATTATTATTACTGTATACATTAATTATGTTCTAGGTAATGTTTTTTGACAAGAGACTTAAAACTTTTTAAAGTTTTAGCCTCTTTTATATTAATAGGTAATGAGTTCCATAGTCTCACACTCAAAGCATTAAAGGAATTACTGAAATATTTACTTTTTTTTTACTTTTTATTGACCTTTTTCTTTAGAAGTATTTCAAGTGTAAACCTACGAAATAAAGATATTTTGGTTTGAATTGAGAAACGCATGCTTTTTTGTCGTTTATGAGATTGGAGATAGCAAGCATAATTACAGCTCATCATGAGACATAAAATTTTAAGTATCTGCGCCAGTAATTAAACTGCCTGTCCTGCCCTTCTGTCCAAAATACAGCAAAGCTGTTTCAAGGGGGCAACAAGCAAGACGGTGGTGCTTATTGAAATGGGAGTGTGGCCTACTATCGGTGCAAATATGAAAAAAGCTACTTCTGATGTATTATATTATTTTAAATGGAATTCATATATTTTTGTCAAGTGTTTCGAAATGTCATTAAAATAAAGAAGTATAACATGAAATAAGCTCTTTTGGATTAACATGGATAGTACAATCTTCTATATCTTCAAGGCATCAGATAGCAAAGCAGTTAATATGTGCTTCAAACATTTTCGACACACTAGAGGCAGTAACAATTACCCTTAAGGCAATATCGGGTTCGCAAAGCCAGGTATTGGCATATGATATAAGGATTATGCATTTACTGACCCTTAAATTGGGATCTGAACTCCAACAAATTAGCTTTTAAAGACTGATTAAGAAATTATTAAAAATTCCGTTTTGTTTAAAAAATCGCTCATAAAGTACCTATTACTGTTTTTACAGCGTGATTATTTCGACACTTATTGTTTTCTTATGTTTACGCGAATTTCACTCATTATAATGAAACAACTTTTACATATTTTATCGCGGTTTATTTAGTTTTTTACAAGCCCGACGTTTCGGAAACTTTACAGCAACCATGGTCACGGGAGGACTGAGGTGTCAGACGTCCTACTGTTACAAAGTTATTCGAAACTGCCCTATGATACAACAATATTTTATTTAGTCCTATCTATGCAGAAGGTGCTAACTAAGTCTTTAGTCTGTGACATGTTATGCTTGGATTTTGATTTTATTATATTTATAATGGGATTAGATCTATTTATGACAGTACCAGATTGACGTTCATAGATATTATGTAAATAAAAATGTCTTACCGCCAACCAGGGTGCTCCTGGGACGGGCCAGCTTGGGTCATGCTCTATCTTGACTCCAGTGTCGTGGTCCATCGAAGGTATCGTCCAACCGTCTTCCATGTCGGATTTAGACGCCAAGTATGTAGTATAATGATTCAATCCGAAGAAATCTGAACTACCTCGAAGCATGTCTACCTGTATTTAAAAATATGCTATATTATAACGTAATACCATTGTAATAAAGTTAAAGTTGGAACGAAGATAATCTTCGGGACTACATAATTAATTTTAAAAAGTTATAACCGGCTAGTAAAATAAAGTTTATTTCATTTCATTCATTTCGAATACCCCACGACTAAAATTGGAATGTAAGTCAAAGCGAGCGATACTAATGGCATTTAGGTCATCAGGTTATGTACATAAGCAGCCTTTGATGGCCATTGATTAGTCTAGATTTCCAGATACTTAATCATCTTTCATTGGAGTGATAATGGTTCCGGTCCGTTAAAAAATATATTCGCGAATGAAGGTCCGAATACGGATACTGGACGTCAAGGATCTTAACTTTTACACTCAATCGGCGTCGGTGCGCCTTAAAGCGATTGACATTTTTTTGTTTTTCTTTTGTTTTGAGTTTATATTGTGACACTGAGCGGCATTGATAAAGTTTAAACATAATTATAATTATGTTAACTAGATTCAACATGTAATTATTTTACTAAGATTGATTACAAATATAAATAATTGATAAAGATAAATAGTTGATTTTGTAGTGGTTAGTAGTAGTAAAATATTTGCAATTTTTATCAGATAAAGCATATCACTACTAATGATGATTTTAATTAGTAGAAAATAATGTATTGCCATTCTTTTTGCAAAATGAATAAACCAAATAGATTATCAAATTTATAACAAATAATAATTTGTCAACAATAATATTATGATGATTAAAAATACGAATTTCTGAACGCTACTTTTTCTAACTATAACTAAATAAACCACTAGAATGAAAACTTCTTTTTACACTATTTATAATAAAGAATAATAAAAGTTTAATTTCCACTATAAATAAATTGTGGAAAAAGTGCAAAAAGAAGTTTTCATTGTACCGTACATGTACCGACGGTACATTCAATCAATTATAACTAAATAAGAAATTACTCACTTCCTCAGGGGTGAATACGGGAAGACGGGATTTTGAGAAGCCCTGTTGTTTGCTTTTCGTGTCAATCATCTCACGCACGATGTCAGGGTAGTTTCCTTTCTCGGAATAGATCGGGTGAGCGTAGAGCCCCAACTAGTGGAAAAAAATGTGTTGGATTGTTAAAAATGATTTTCGTTAAAATAAACTATAAATACACACATTTTTTTTTATCTATGTCATTAAACCACAAGTGGCTCTCAAGTTATATTTTTATTTCGGTCTGGTTGCTTGGTATGTCTATTTTGTAAGTTCTATTATAACCTTCAAATGGCTTGGTGTCTATCTAAGTTGTAACCTTACATAATATTGTAATAATAATGCCGACTTTAACTCGCTTCATTATTATTGTACGAGCAGAATTTATTTCTGCTCCTGAGATAAAAAATAACTCATTTTGAGTGATTACAATTTTTTAAATCCCAAAATTGTTAGAAAAAAGTACTCACATCAGTTAAGTTTGATTTTGAGAATGGGTATAAAGACTACAAAAATATTTTTGACGTGACAACGTCTTATAATTCGATGGAGCTGGCTGCACGCACGTTACCTCGCTCTGAGGCGTTCCAAGGCTTGAAGTGCAAGCGAGAGTGCGGAACGAGCGACAAAGAGCCCATCAGTATTTTCTTACGACGTTGTCACGTTCAACCATCGTCAGTAAACCGACTTCACAGACAACCGATTTATTTTAATATTTTAGAAGTACCTGCATCTGAAGATACTGCTCACTGGCTTCTACGTCCTCTGGGTTGTTGGGGTCCTTTGGTTCGGCCCAGAAGCAGTCGAGTGTTAATCCAACGATACCTATAATGTTTTTATAATATTTTCATTAATTAATTTCAGGACTTAAATTTTGACAGAAAGAAATAAGCATTTACTCGACACAAACAGGACACACGCACACAAAAAATGCACAAAGACAAATATTTTTAATCGCATACCCTAAGAATAAGAAAAAATATAAATGAAAACAAAAATTTGTTATATAACGTATCTATATATCTTACGTGTAGGTAAAATTTTATGCGTTGAAAATTAATCAAGAAAATATAACGAGATTCTATAAGAGAGAATAAGATCATTTTGAGCTTATTTTTTATTATATCTATATAGTATATAGTACCAGAAGCACATAGTTCAACTAATAAAATATTTATATTATAATATCTTTCTTGATTTCTATTACTTGTTTTTTCATAAACTATTTTTACTTCTTTTATTGTGCAACAAAGTATGTATTTTTATTAAGGGAATAAAAGGCTTATTATTATTATTATCTTTCTTGATATGAATGTGTGTGAAAATTTGACTCCCACTTTACACATTTACATATAAGGTTCAAGAGTGGAGGCCGTGCCGTGACCAGTCCGCTTTGAGGGCGGTCCATGTTCAGTAATAGAAGGATAAAGTCTGATTATAATGATGATGATAGTAAATGATTCTATGACTCTATACGAGTACTACGAACGAGATGAAAATGAGTCTATATAATCAATTTATTATTTTCTATATCACAATTAACTATAAAATTTAGTTTCGATTCGATCGTTTTATTTTGCTGTGTTTAAATAATGGCCCGGAAATAAGTGATCCAGCCACATACAAAAGCGCCACCTATTGACTAAAACTATTCTATTTTTAAAATTGGATCACACTGAACACAGTTTGCAATTTCAATAAAATTGCTGTCGTCAAAGTGATTTTCACTGTCCAAATACGTGACACAAATTATTTATCTAACCTCTGCGCCAGATTAGAATCTCTTTTTTTTGTGCTGGTTATCATCATGACAATGTTATATGTATAATACTTTTTTATTCAAGTTGGATAAGCAATATGTCAGACGTGACACCTGATGCTAAGTGGACGATATAGTCCACGAACATAAACTATTTAACCTGGGGCTAGCCCATGCTGCCTATCTTGCAGTGCTATTCTGTAAGAAATGCAGCGCTGTCGCAACGCTGTGATAGCGCTGTGAATTCAACTTGGTATTCACTAAGCTTGTCAAACTATAATAAACACCCTAGCGCCGTCAACGCTGTGGGTGCGACGAGCTAGTCGCATCGTTGCGACAGCGCTGCGTTTCTTACAGAATAGCACTGCTGATCCATAAGATGTTAAGGTTCGGTGAAGTAATTATTACAGTTTTTAAACGTGTCTCAATGAGGGCAGGAAAGGCTCCTCCCCTTCTTGAGAAACGCGTAAAAACAGCGTTTATCGGGATATATTCGTTTAATATAATAATGGCTATATGTACGAGGTTTTTTCACCTTTCTGCCGTGGTTTGAATTCCTTGTTGTAGAGATGATAAACGCGAGCATGCCCCAAAAGCATATTGTGTGAACACAAATATTCGGCAATACCGTGGATGTTAAGAGCAGGCGCGTAGTTCCTGTTGCCGTAGCCCTAGAAAACAAAGTGAATAATTAATAAAAATATATGGCTTATGAATATATCGTTACTTAAAATTATTACACACCGGAAAGTTAGCCCCGAGTTTGCTCGTAAGAAATTGAGTTCCAGTTATAGGAACTTAATCTCATGTGAAGGCACAACGACACCTATTTTTCTTTTAGATTCGAATCTGCGACTGCCTGCCTATATGACCACTTTTTGAACAATTTTTGAGCACGTCGATTGGTCGGCCCTAACCGACTTAGCTTGAGTCGGAAGTAAACGTTCATTGAGACAGGTCTATTTTCAAGTCCCACCATGGTTCAAGCCTTGTCGTGGCGGTGGCGCTCAGTAGCCTAGAGTGAACCCAGCACCCTGGGCGAAGCGGATTAAGTCGAGGGGACTCTTTGCACCCCTCTTGTAAGAAGAGGGGGCAAAAGAGTAGAGAGCAAGGGGCGAAGACGGAAACCTCGCCTCATTGTACTATCTCGACGTTGGGAGGGGTTGTTCTGTGGTGCAGGGCAACCAATCTGTGGAGGTTGCGTCGGTCCCTTGAGGGGACTGACTAGCCGTCGAGGTGCCCTGTTGCTTGTAGATGCGGGGCGCCTCACCAAGTGCGGCATTGGTGGCACTCACCGGGCTTTAGTGGGTAGAGCTTTCAGGCGCAGCGAGTCCCACATACCCGCCTGGGGAGACCCACTCCCCCCCGGGATGCCTAAGTGCATTTCCCGGCGTTAACGAAAAAAAAGGCCTATTTTCAAGAGTGGATGAATAGACTAATGGTGATGATGATATACCGTAAAGACCACATCACTTTCCTAACATCTACTTACTTGAATGCAATGTATGTGTATTTCGTTGATAGTCGTCCATATCTTAACATCATCTCCAAATATCTCGAAGGCGACTCTGGCATAGTCTTCGAAGTAATCTATTATTTTAGGATTTGTCCAGCCACCTAGGTCCATTAGAGGAGACGGCAGGTCCCAGTGGAACAGCGTCACTACGGGAGTGATGCCATTGTTTTTTAATTCTTGGAATACTTCCTTGTAGTAACGCACTCCGTCTTGACTGATGTTATTGCTGGTGCCGTACGGTAGAATTCTGGAAGTGAGATATTACTTATTAGCTTAATTTCTTTACAATTTAATATTTTTTAGTCCACTAACCTGGTCGATTGTCAAAGAAAGAGATAGGTTGAAAAATATTCAATAAAATAGGGTAAATTTAAATCTTAGCATTGAGTTTTTATTCTAATTTTAATATTTAAATACCTAATAGTAATTTGGTAAAACAATAGCTTTAAATTTCGTTTCTCTTTTCATGTGGAATTATGATTAATTTAATGGTAAAGAATGTTGTGTAAAATTGTGAAAACTAGAGTTTTAAAATAAAATCTCTCTTCTCAGAGCAGCTTAATTATAGTTAACTGTTCACCATATTATTATCAAATAAATTAACTTATTACAAAACAACATACAAAAGCTATTATTATATTGGTTGCTTTTGCATTAAGTCAAATTAGTTATTTGAATATTACAAACAGACACTCATATTTATTGTATCTGTGGATACATGTTAATTCGTCGGATTCGGTTACAATCTATTTGAGCCAGTTACGAATTCATAAATTATCATATAAAGTGTTTACTTTAACAATTGCTTAAGATTTTGATTATTCAGATAAAATTATTTAAGTTAATAATCGTAACCGTTCACTAGACAAACCGGTATTTAGCAATGGAAATATTTCTTGACCAACTTGTACTAAATCAGCCCTTCGCAAAAAAATATGAATTAGTAAAGAAGGTCAAGAAGTATTCGATTCTCTGAGAAACTAATAGACACATTAAGATGAAACAAAAATGACCGAAATATCCACCCACCTATTTCGTCCACTTATCTTAGAGTTAAGAATAAAAAACAGCAGATAAAATTTCATCTCATATACGTCGCAGTCATCTAGTTGAATCAGTCATTTGATTGTACGACTAACGCGTTAATCAAATGATGACATTTAATTGAATGACTAAATTACTTGTCACTGACAGTCTTGACTGAACGTCATTTAGCATTGTCGTTGAATGGGATAAAGCCGACTTTGTAATGTTTTTTTGTGGTTCGCAACTTAAACAAAGGTAACTTACTTTATATAACAAAAATGAAGACATGACATGATACACCTTATTATGATTTTATATTGTATTTAAAGTCTCTGTGACTCCAGAAGGTTGTTAACTTAAGTCTTTGTCACCTTATGAAATGAGAGTTTAGGTAAGAAAAACGAAAAATCTATAATCACAGGATCAGTTTCATTTATTAATGTAATATTATAACTGAAAAAAAACATTACAAGTATAACAACGTGCTAGCATTTATTAAATTATTAGTATAAATAGGCGTATTAATAGGTAAATCCATGTTGTCACACTATTTTATTACGAACAAGTCACTTTCAAGTAAATTTAATCAAAAAATATCAAGGCAAGTGCTATTTGCGCAAGCTGTTTTACGCCAAATTTGTTTTGGTGACTACTAACGCCGCGTTGGAAAAAAAATGAACTAAATTACAATATTCTGACTGATTTTACGTCCGCTCTGTTCAACGGGCTATGTTACAGTCCGCTATCTAGTTGGACGTTGAGCGATGCTTGTTCAATTAACGTTCAGCGTAGTCATTCAATTAAATGTCGTCATTTGATTAACGCGTTAGTGATACAATCAAATGACTGATTCAACCAGATGGCTGCGACATATATTAAATTCTCATAATATTTTCTTTTCTCTCTCTCTCTCTCTTAATCTCATTCTCATATATTTTAAGATAAACACCGAGACACAAAAAAAATGAGCACGCTCACCACACAAACATTTATCCTGCACGAGAATCGAACCCACAATCTGGTTCAGTGTCTCTAACCACTTGACTACAAACGCTTCAGTTTAGTATTACCAAAGAATTCAGACGTACATAGAAGCACAAATCTTAAGGATTTTTTGTGCCGACTTAATTGGGGACTAGTCCCCACTTCGCACTCGCTCGCTCTAGTGGGCTCATATGCTGGGGACATCGCGGCGTCCCTCTCGTCGCGCCGCTAAGCGGACGTTTACATCGCAGAGTTTGTCCTCAAAGTGCTCGAACTGTCCTTCTATGTCATGTACGTCTGAATTCTTTGGTATTACTTAGTAAATACGTTGTTCGTTGTGGTACCTACATAACTACATAAGGCTACCTTTATATACTACTACTAGGACTACAAGCTAAGTCACTGTATCTGAGGTACTTATTTCTTTCTATTAAATTATTATGTCTTTAAATGAAGAAAATGGAAATAAAATTGTCTTGTTTATGTGGATGACATCGCGTCTAGGGTTTATAAAAACAAGCGCTTCCACGAGAGACGATCCCTTGTGGTTTATTCAGAGGCTTATTTATAATGATAATATTTTCTTTTTTCACGTGACTCTGACCAACTAATCATCTTACTTAAGAACCTATAATAAAAAGTACGTATAAAATTATTATGAACGAGAGGTTCCAGGTTCGATCCTGACCCGGCTTCCCACTCTGGTGGTGTCTGGAAATGGGTCTCTTTAAATTAATTCACCCTCATCACAAGAATCATCGGCGAAGGAAAACATAGTGAGGAAATCTGCATGCTGATGAGAATTATAGTCTCTGAAGGTACGATAAGTTCACTAAACCGCATTAGGCCAGTGCCTTGGTGACATATGGTCCGATAGCCTCCTCACCTGGTTTCAAGGAGGAAACCTGTGCTCGTCAGTGGACATATGTGGGTTGCTTACTCTTTTTCTCACTTATAAAATTACCTTGGCCACGAAATTGACATTCGATAGTATTTGACTCCAAGGGACTTGACCATGACGACGTCCTGCTTGTACTTGTGGTAGGAGTCAGCAGCTACGTCGCCGTTGGAATGGTCCACCGTGAAATTCGGGTGCTTGTGTAAGTACGTGTCCCACATACTTTCACCTTTTCCTGAGGATAAAAACAGTTTATAAGATCCATGTTCTGATAACTCGAATCAAAAGAGTTTTTCCATTTAAAGAATAGACTGTTTGACATGATATTTTTAATACGTCCATGACATGGAAACTCATGGACACTCATGGACACTCGGAGACACTCGTTAGATAAAGTAAGGTAAGGATAATATTATTAATGTTAGCGAAGAGCTTGTCAGCGATTTCTTTATTCATTTTAGATATATTTTGTTATCTTTTTATTTTTCTATTTACAATCTTTTTATGATTCTTCTATTCTATTATTCCTAAAATTCTCCTTTCTCTCTTTTCTGTGTATTAATGGGACAAGATAGTTATGATATTAAATCCCATCTTGCATTCCCTCTCTTCATCTTAGGATCAAACGATCGAGTGGTTTAGTATGGCTCGTGTGGCTTTAATTGTGCACCCGTCGAGGGCAATGATCACTCGATCAGCCGGCAATCAATTGCATAATAACTAACATGAGGCATTTGAAGTTTTGACTTGGCTTCCAAAATTTTATGCAAAAGTAAGATAATTACGTGAATGAAATTTTAGTTTGGCATTTTTCATCATACGTTCTAATGAATTGAGACAGAAAAACATGATTAGTAAAAATTTTCCCCGATACATTTTACATGTTTTCAATATGCTCATTTTTATTACTAATTATTCCAGAACTATATTAAGTGCCACTTATATAACAAATTGAGAAAAATCTCGTTATATACGTAAAGTTTCTTGTATCTGATTTATTTTATACTTTCGTGACTTATTTCGCATACGCCTTTGTGTTTATTAGCGGCACTGTTGACTTTCGTCTGTTTTTTGCTTATGTAATTAAATTATGCTATCTCATCAAAACTATGTGAAATTGACGGAGCGAGAGTATGCTTCGCCTTAAAATATGGATGAATTTATGTAACACAATCATACAAATATTCCTGAAAATATTAAAAAAAGAGTATAGAAATACAATAAACATAGCAAAATATAAACGCACATGTTACATAAAGTTAAAATAAACGACTGAAGTCACGATATTCATTATATACTCGTATACATACTCTATACATCCTTGTCTATTCTATTTCCACGTAAAAGCCCTCAATTCAATACTGAATACGTGGTTATAGTAAATATTATATTCATAGTTCCACTACGCTGCATTCACGCGGGTCGTTGAACTTTAGATACGTTTTATATGGAATTAGAATACAGAAAAAGGATTATATTATAGTGAGCTAAAACTGGTTGCGAAATTAATTATCAATGTGGTGGAATCTCTATAGAGATTTGAACTAAACAAGCTTTTTTTAATTAAGCAGCTTAATTTATGGACATCGACTCTCATAAACCTAAACCTGTCTTATTTTAATCATGTTTGTAAATAAAATATATACGTCATTCACCTTTTTTGGACAATTATGAAGGCACAGCTCCACTGCAGCACAGAAAGAGGCAAGTTTGTCAAGCTTTGCAAGAAAATTTAAGTTAACTACTGCAACCCACGGACACACTACGCATAAATCGACATCAAATAATTAACATTGATATTGTAAAGATCTTAATAAGCTGCGATAAGCTCCGTAAAAATTGGTTCAATATAATGAGAATTATGAGTAGATTTCGCGCACACTAAACGATACACAGAAGTAGTTAAGGAAAGTTTGAGGAATATTGACGAATTGAAAATAAACAATAAGTGCATGAGACTAACTGAAGTATCTTTACATTGTAAGACAACGCGTCTTTAAAAATAAATAATGTAACCTAATAAAGTTTATTAATTTAAATCTGAACCGCGCAAGTACTGACAATAACGATAATTAAGATCGGGATGATGATAAGGAATTGTGGCAACTTTTTGATTAAATATTTTCGACCAAAACTGAAACCATTAAGTAATTTTACAACGGTTTCCTCCTTAGTTGTAGTCGCTTAAAACTTGGCGGAGTTCACGAATCGCCTTAATATGCAAAGTTAGAGGCTTCGAGACCTGATGGCCTGCAACATTTAGTTGAGAGTGATTAAGAGAATAAATTAACATAGTAACTGCTGGGAGTTTCAAACGTTCTATTAAAATCATTATTAAAAAACAGCCATCTTGAATTTAAAGATTTAATACTCTTTCATCAAACGGGATTTCCCCAAGAGAATCTATTTTTAATAAACAAGTTAATGTGTAAATTCCAAGACGCGATATAAACAACTTTTTTGCGAACGGGAAGGTAAATATGTATTAAATATTACTAGAGATAACATTAGTTGCTTATGGTAGATATTATTTATAAATTGTTATCATAACTTTATCGTGCCAAATAAATTCAAGGAATAAAATAGTCAACCAATAATAATTTCAAGATCAATGTCCTGTGCGAGTAATTGGGTGATTGGTCCTTTTGACCGGATAGTACAGTGTTACCAGGGGTGTGGGGCATTCAAACTAAAGTAAAAATTTGTGTACTCTATATATTATGTGTATATAATGTATATATGCACATAATATATAGAGTATGTATATGTGCAGACTGGATAAAAGTACAAAATTGGAGAAATTCCCTATGCCACGTGAAGCATCGTGAAGCAGCTTTGCTGTTTCGTGGAGAAGGGCAGCAGCAGTGTAATTACCGGTACTAAGATTTAACACCTTAATTTTTAGGACGGGCAACACATAAATAAATTGCATGGGCTAGGTCCTAGTAAAATAGCATATTAGGGGACGTCGAATACTTACCATCAAAAGACACGTCGGCCAGCTTGCCTATACAAGTAATATAAAATTTCGCTAGTCTTAATTCTATAGCTTATAACATCTTGATTGAGTTAAGATCAAAAAGTGTCGTTAGATTATCCTTAAAAATTAAAGTGAGCGGCTTTTTTTTTGGTCCAATTTGTGTACGATTTTTTACATTATTTAAAAATAAGATTATATAAAAATGTTTATAAAACATATAAAGTTATAACAGTTTCTTTAGCAGTGTGCGCTGGCCCTAACATTGCTAATTATATATTTGTCCTTTAAAGCATGCGGTACTTATAAGTTTTTATCGCATACGTGATTGTTTGCATTTTTGTTCGACCATTACTTGAACTCGTTAATGCGTCGCATAAGCGAAACCCGGATTTCTCGGTTCTTTATTAGTATTTATTTCAACTGCATTAATATGTTAATGCAGTTGAAATAAAAAAAAAACCTATCCTTATCCGTCATTTGTCATGATCGATTTCGGTACATTCAAAAACATTGTATATGATTTATTTAACTAATATTGGTAATATTAAGTTTATAAAAAAAAATTAAATATTTAAAAATAGTCGCACATCTGCCCATAGTTTTGGATATTGTAAACTGTTTTACATACTTACTTCTCGGACATGTAAAACTCTTAATAGACCGCCTTTAAATCAGATATTTTTCATTACAGCTATATCTACTTTTGGAAATATGTGTATTGTAGTTTAGAAAAACTTGATATTGGATTATAATAAAATGAGGTCTTACTTGTACCTATTGTTAGAACTTATGAAGAATAATGTATACAAGTTGATAACTATAATAAAGACTTCTACTTAAATAACTACTGTAAGTAATAAGTAAAACCATCTTACCGCCAGCATTCCACCCGCCCTCAATTTGAAATGCAGCCGTCGCGACCCCAAACATGAAATCATTTGGAAACGCATATTTGCTCAACCCGGATCCCCTGGCTAGCGAGCTCACTCCTGGTGCTGTTAGCAGCAGGCTGCAAATAACACAATACATGATTTAACAACAATACGAGCACATCCTATATTATTATTAGGAAGCAAATTATTGAAAATCGGTTGTGATATTATTTTTTAAATCTATTTCTCCGCGGTGCATGGCAGCTGGGCTTGCCTGGACTTGGATTTTTTCTTGACTATTGTTAGACATAGATATATTTCCTAATCCTTCTGAATTCTTTTGATTAGTTTCGTCGCATTTATCAAGACAGTGTCCCAAGATAGTAATGTATCCCCTGGGCTCCGGAGATCGTATCAAAAGGTTATTTGATAGTTGCCGCTGTCGATCCTGGCTGTACAGGAGTTGCAGCGATGGTGATGAGTGGTGATCCAAGCCCGTTTAATTATAATTTTTCAACTAGATTCTGATGAACTAACTCTTTACGAACCACCGTGTAAAAGCCTATCTATTCAAAGTGTTCATTCATAAAGGCTTATGTCTTTTTGATGATATTTTATCACCTGAACAACTAGATTACAATCCTCGTGCTGTTTCCGATCCTAGTTAAATACAAGTCTAATAGGCCGTATTGACGTTTATGAGATCCATGACAAGCAGTAGGCAAAAAATGATTCATGGTGATGATGATGATGATGATGATATTTGTTTCCATTGTTGCTAAATTATTTTTTTCCCACCGTTTGTCTCATAAAAATCACTTGTAAGCAAATCACCGCGATTTTGTTTCATTCTTATTGTTTAAGAAATAATTTGTATGATCTTTAAATTGTATCAAATAGAAACAAAATTGAAATATTACTGTTGTCCAAAACACTATAATATTATCATCACTGTCTTTATTCTTCCCTTGCTGAAGATAGGCCTCCCTCAATGGACGATAAGACGACCAATTATGTGCCACTCTCTTCCAAATTATTAGCACTTGGGATATATAGATCACAGCCTAAACACTATCTATAGAATAAAAAAGTATTCTTAGGGCCTGTTCCACAATCTCCAGATAAGTGCCGAATAGGTTATCGGCAACATATTTGACAGATAGAGTATAGAGTATCAGTCAAATATGTTGGACTTTTTTCAAATATGTTGCACTTATCTGGAGATTGTGAAACAGGCCCTTAGGATTTCATTATAGTGGTACTTTTACGTGTCTGCAAATTTTCAGTTTGTATTTTTTTTAATTGGAATATTTATGTATTTTGATGAAGCAATTCAAGTTATTATAATATACTTGTAATGGAAATTTATATAAAATCGTTCGGTATTTAACATTAAGCTTTAAAAAAAATCAATGTTTTATATTTTTTACAGGCTTTTTAAGCTATTGTCAGTGATTTTTAACAGTTTTGTGGGATCCGAAGATTAATATAAAACCAAATCAAAGTTCTGATGATGATGATGATTGCACATGTAGGACAAGATAAGATCTAGTAAATTCTCATTAATCTCAAATTTTACTACATTGTTTGTAATGTTAACAATGCATGTGGGATTATAACAATAGATGTAACAAATGAATAACATTTGTTCATATATTTCTTAAACATCCGTTTATAATTATCATTAAAAATAACGTAATATTAAACCTTAAAAATATTTAAAAGTCAAAATAAAACAACAAAATTAAAATTAAAAAATTTGGTTGTTCTACTGATTGTTTTATTGTTTTCATATCACGTGATTTAGCAAAACACTAAAATAAACACAAGACTGTTTCACGTCTTATTTTAATCGAAACGAAACCAAGATAGGCTTCAAATTATTCGCAAGTCTAAAACAATAACTGCCAAAGATAATATTGTGTAATCCCGGAAACACATGTGAATTATATCCACACAATAACAAAACCTACTTGAAATAATTAGTAAATTCAAATGACGTTCATCATCATCAGCTTTTTCAATGTAAAAGGATTTTTGAAAAGGCTCAACATCTCTTAAAACTCCACTCATTAGGGAAATCATCATCATCAGCCCTTACCCACCGCTGAACACCGAATTCTTCAAGGACCAACACCGGTCACTGCACGGAAATCGAACCCGCTGTCCAAGTAACACTTCGTTGACCTAAACGCGGCATATACTCTATAAACTTGTATTATCCTTACTAATATAAATGTAAAAGTAGGGATGTTTGTTACGTTTTCACGCGAAAACTAAACAACCGATTATCATGTAACTTTATTTACATTCTCGGAGGTACTAAGTAACACATTACACGTTAAAAAAAGGATTTTTTTTCCAACGGGCGAAGCTGCGGACAACAGCTAGTATAATATAATAAAAGAAATTCCAAATTTTAACAGCCTAGTAAAAATGAATCGTTATTGCCCTATAGCATAATATCTCTAGGTGAACGTTTAAGTTGAAGGCTTTATGAGACGGCTAAGCTTCTTTAATACTGGACAGACACAATAAATCCTCTTTTGAAATGGCTATCTAGAAACTAGTATTTCTATTTGTACGGCTTTAAGGTCGCAATTGATGGTAATCGGCTTAGAACGTTCGTTGTAACTTTCGTCCTTCCCAAGTTCATCGCGGGATTCCCCTCCCTATAAGGATACCTTATATTTTTAGCTATATTATATTTCTAGTTATATTTTTACTCTCACAATGTATCACGTAATTAAAATAAGGCTTTAAAAGAAAGAGAGAATTAAAGATGCTCTAAAAAGTTAGATGTTTTAGCCTTAAAAAGTAAATTCTGTAATTTTATAAACTATACTGAAGTCACACTAGTACATATAAAAATGTAAACAAAAGCAATTAAAAAAATAAAATAAAAACTTTAAAAACAAATTCTCATTTAAATCCGGCAAAAGTCACGCGTGCGAGTATGTTAAGGAAAGCAAATACCTCAATCATCCAGCAAATTGTTACTTTAATGAGGATTAAAATACTTGAGATAAAATACTATACACACATTCACTCTAAACAAAACACCGAACTCAAAAAAAACACGTGTTTTTTTATAGACACATTTTTTTAACGAACACTATAATTTTTGGTACCAACATTCAGTTTTCTATGGAACACCGTTTAAATTTATAAATTAAATTAAAAAATATATATATTTGTTTCACCTGAAGCACGCCAATAGGGCAGTGTTCCGGGCGACTCTACACGCGCTCTGCATTTCGATAACTAAGATGATGTGTTGTCTCAACACCGCATTATATTAAGAATGGCAGCGGAACAGCCTTCCCTCCAAAGTATTGTCACCTATCGGATATGAACCGCTTCCTAATCTCTAAGGATATTGTCTTTATTAAAAATGCATGTTTCCTATAACCTTCCGATAGTCACGACCTGAGTAATTGCTAATATGTGATATGCGAAATTATGTGTACTGTTTTGCTTTGATTAGTTTCATAGACACATAATATATGATTGATAACTTTTGTTCAACTGACTATAGCAAATTATTTATGGTGGAGAAATTCCTAATCGAAAATCCCAAAAAGACAACCTAAAAGAATGATACTAGAGAGTCTAGACTAGGCTAGTCTAGTTTTATTCTCTAATTATGTGAACTAGATTGTGCAGTGTACAATGAAGTGTTTGGGAACGCTAAACGATTCTGCCAAGCGTTATAGGATCTTAGATAAAATAGGATAGGATATAGATAATAGGATATAGATAAGATAGAGAAGATAAGTAGGTTAGAACTTATAGGTATTATTTAATAGCAAGTAGTGCCCCGCGGTTTCACCCGCGCATTTTACATTCCCGTGGGACTACCTGGATAAATTATACTATATGTGTTATTCTGATGTGTAAGCTATATTACACTAAAGTTTTATAATAATCCATTCAGTAGTTTTTAGGTGAAAGAGTAACAAACATCCATACTTACAAACTTTCGCATTTGTAATATTAGTAGGATAACACGTAACATAATAGAATACATAAAATAAGCCCATCTTCGGTTCGTTGATAACTTGTTTTAAAGGTGACATAGAAACAAATGAAAATTATATTAAATACATACAACCTAGCAGACATATTATTAATTAACTGCACGGGATTCGAACATACGACCGCTGCGAGAAGATTCCAGTAGCCTGACCGCTCAGTCACCTGGTCGTCTCTATATAATACTAGCTGCGCCGACAGACTTCGTTCTGCCAAAATTAAAATTGCATTTTAAAAATAGGGGTTGATCGTAGAGCGGTGAAAATTGAGGGTTGTATGTATTTTTAATGCCACATTATAAAAAATAAAAACAAAAAATTTCGTCAAAAACTTTTAAAAAAATTTTAAGGGTGAACAATCCTTATTACTTAGGGGTATGAAAAAACGATGTTGGCTGATTCTCAGACCTACTCAATATGCTCACAAAATTTCATGAGAATCGGTCAAGCCGTTTCGGAGGAGTTCAAGTTCGAACACCGTGACACGAGAATTTTATATATTAGATAAAAAATTGTTTGCGCATTCCCTTAAGCTGACCTTTAGATTAAAAAAGTAAAATAAGGAGGAACATGTTCTAGTAGCTATAGTCTGCTGATCCCAAGGCCAACCAGATATGATAGTTAAAGGGGACAATGTCAAAATGTATCTGAATCGAGTTTTAAACACTCATTGCTCACTCACCTCGAGATCTGAGTCCGTATATCATCCTTGGTACAAGTAGATATCTTCCTGCGCGAGCGATGCTCTTGTGCTGCGCATCTGTCTGCGCGGGTACCATTACCCGGGACGGGATTAAGTTGCCAAGGCTAGGTTCGGATTTACTTGTTAGTTAATGGGCGACGTTTGCCCGTTTACTAGTTATAATATAATATGCTTTTAAAGTTGATTACACTATACAATTGTAGTTCTTTTTATACATTTCTTCAGGAAAAATTTCTTAAATATTGAAATATTAAACAATATTCCAAATAAAACTAAACATAATGCTCAAACATAATCAAACAGGAAAATAAAATGAATACGCGCTGATCAGAAAATTACATATTCAAAACATTAATGACCACACACATGGTTATCTTGACATTATAATCAAAGTTAACAGCTACATAAAGTTAAAAAGATATATTTTTAAAATACTTGAATATAATAATAATATCTATGGACGCTTTTATACCGCGTTAATGTGGTCCCGTGGCAAGTTTCCGAAGAACTTGTGATACGAGTACCAGGCAACGGAAATATTCAATACTTTTTTGTATTATATAATACACATATTTAATATACATTCATGACCCAGGAGCACAGAAACTTTTTGTTCCCTGACGAGATTCGAACCCGCTACCTCCGGGCTTGAGTACCAACGCGCTAACTATTGAGGCACGGAGGTCGTCGAATGTATTGAGAAATAAATAATATTAAGGTAAAGACTACTAGAGGTCGATGGACTGTTTTGGTGTTCATTGAATGATGATTTTATTGATAACCAGATTATTATTTGAAAGACGCTTATGTAATAAGAGTTTGAAGCGTGTACATGCAGAGGTTACGAGTTCGATATCTGGCAGGGGATTGACATGACAGAACAGATGATATCCATACTACTATTGATCCTTAAGAAAATAACCGTTAGTTTTGGCGTTCGTCGTATGAGGCCTGTCTAGGAATCATAACAATCTTCGTGGAGAATATAATACAATAACTGTACTTGTGTACAGGTGTTATATTTAAATAAACAATCTCCTAATGTATATTCAAACACAATTTAGCAAAATTTAAATAACAAATATTAACATAAATTGAGGTATTTTATAATTGTTTGTTTGAGAATATAGGAATATTAAATACTATATTTTCAATACGTTTTTTCTGATTTTACTTTTTCGGTGCTATGTCAAATTTTAGTTATATTCTGTTACTTAAAATTTATAAATGCATTCTAGCAATAAAACCTCGTTGATAGCTTATTCAGGAAACTAATGCAATTTAATAATAGGGATGTTTGTTACGCTTTCACGTGAAAACTACTCAACCGATCACCGTGAAACTTTGTACACTATTCTCGAACTAACATAGGATAGGTATATTAAAAAGAAGTATTTTTTTTACTAACGCGGTCGAAAGAATAAAATTTAAAAAGTAAGTTAGCCTTTTTTTTTTAACTGTTGATATTTATAATAATTATTATCTAGGATTTTCATTATGAAACAGCTTAAGGCCTAGCTTTGTTTGATTCTCTGAATGTATGTATGTTGTTTTTTGTTTTGACAATCTCAAATGTTTCTTTGTTTTGGTTAGCTTTTGCTTCGGAAAGATCAGATTTTGAGGAATTGGTTGATGTTTAGCCGTGGACGTATAGAGGCTGATGATGACGAATCTATCTGCAGACAGTTTAGTACTTGGCCGTCGAATAGATAAAACTTGTAGCGCATGCTAGTTGCCGCGATAGCCTATTTGTGAGAGTAAATTTTGGAAAACATTCACCTTGACACACACCGCGCTAAGTCAATGTCGCTCACTTGACACTGAAAACAAACTCCAATAAACTTGTTCTAAGTAAATAGATATCAGTATGTTTACATTTAAAAAAAAGTATCAACCCTTGTATGTCCCAGTGCTGAGCACGGGTCTCCTCCTCGAAATCAGGCGAGGAGGGTAATGGGCCATAGTTGTTCACCGATGCGCACCGATGGCCCAGTGCGGGGTGGTGAACTTTAAAGGCTTTCAATCTCATCAGGTATGCAGGTTTCCTCACGATGTTTTCCTTCACCGATAAGCGAACGGTGGTCTCGTGTTTGGAGTGCACTTAGAAATTTAGAAAAACCCATTTCAAGACACACACGGACGGGTCAGGATCGAACCCGGAACCCCTCGCATAAGATTCCGAGTCCGTCCACCACTGGACCATCGTCGCTCACTTTTCATATGTTTACGTAAACAATGAATACAACGAAATAGATTTTACGAATTTTATTGTGTCCAATCGTAATGTTTCTTGAAAATAACCGAAACGTCGGACATGTAAATTGCATGACGAGACGTTAAAACCTGTGTACGTTATAACCGTGACAGAATTGCTTCATTACAGTTTTAAAAACAAATTTTATACATAGAGCAAACGAACAGTCGATTGAGCAGATAGTAAGTGATGAGATAAACTCCATAGTCATCTGCCACCACCATACCATCAAACCCTGGATGTGGGACTATCATCGTCATGATCATCATCAGCCTTTATCCGTCCACTGCTGAACATAGGCCTCCCTCATTGAACGCCAAGACGACCGATTCCCTGCCACTCGCATCTAACGCGGACCTGCCACTGCACGGAGACGTCTTCCTACCTATAGTGGGACTATATGCAGGATATTTTCTTAAATTAATTGATTTAATTAATTATAGTTAATAATTAATTAATTATTTATAAATTATAATTATTATTATGTTGGGACAATTCACAGACGGCCATCTGATCCCAAACTAGGCAAAGTCTGTTCTTATGGTAACTAGACAACTGATATTATATTACCTATATATTTCTAAATATATACATATTATTATAATAGATAAATTACGCCCAGACACAGAACAAATGATCATGCTCATCACACAAACATTTGTCCTGGGTGGGAATCGAACCCACGACCTTCTGATTTAGCAGTCAGGGTCACTAACCTAGACCAATAGGTCAGTCATTACAATTTAAAACGTGGTATCATATCTTTCGCCACAACATAATATTGTAATACATGAGTAGAACGGGTAGCCCCGTGTATTCAATGTAAATGCAAGAATTGATGATTAATAAAAACATGAAGTCATAGAGACACGATATAAGTAAAAACTTGCTAATAATAATTAACAATTATTTACGAAATTTAAAATTTTACTTATTTAAATTAAAGTTTTTACTTGAAAAAAAAATGAAAGCGTCATGCCTTTAATTTCCGTCATACGAGTCGATTTCACCTTATATATAAATAAATAAAAAGTTAAAAAGTTCTAAAACAATATACTGCGAAGGTCGTGTTTTGACTGGATCGCTATCAGGTCGTGACCATGTCTAGGCGTAGTCTAGTGGCTTTGTCTAGATTATATTATAGATAGCGCCAAATTGGATTGGCAAGGTAACATATTAGTCTATTATAATAAAGATGTGTAATATAATATCATTGAATAGCTGTCAAAAATAATTAACAACAGCTCCACCGATAACCAGCTAATATTGACAGTAAGTCTAACGTATGCTAATTAAAGAACATAATGCGCATAATTTTTAATATATTCATCGAAAACAAGATAATCAGTTTGAGTTGAGTTCGTCACGATTGTTGTCATAAATAAAAAATAGCAATGTGTATTTGTTATTTATCGTTCTTATTTAACTTGATTTTGATAATAATAATAATAATATTATATTTTAGGACAATAATTCACAAACGACCATCGGATCTCAAATTACACAGTCCCTGTGTTATGGCAACCAGATAACTGATATTATAATGAAACAACTTTTATTTTGATGTTTTTCTTTTACATGCCCAACGTTTCGGATACTTTACAGTAACCATGGTCACGGGTGGACATATTTTCATGAATAAGACATTTCTTTGGAGCGACACCCACCCTATGCTTTTAGTAGCAGTTGTTTATTAGAATTATTATCAATAAAATTGCAAAACAAATTCGAGTGGTATTTAAAAATATAACACAGGACATGTGCAGGTTACGCTCCCACGTAATTTTTGAATAAATAAAAAATTCACCCAATAAATTATTTAGATCCTCCCTTTGTGGAAAAAAAATATTGATTTATTTTTAATGCTTGCCCTAGCGGATACCCAAAAAATGGGTTAAACTCAAAATTATACCGGGTGGAGTGATGCGCCTATACCTCGCGCTTGTCACCATCTTGTGAGATATACCTGTTGCTCGACAGTTTCAGAAGAAGTGAAGGAAAAAGCACCGCGACTTATGCAAACCTATAATTAAATTGGAGAAATCTAAATTGAAAAAATTCCGACATTTATAAAATGCACCATAATATGCATAAATGTCGGCCTTCTAGGATTTGAAATCGACATAGTATACATAGAATACTGTGCGTATTCTATTAGTTGTGAAAAAAATATGTTATCCGCCATATTTTTTAATATTTTTCTGAAGTAATAAAATAAAATATTGTGACGGAGGCCATTTTACCTTCTATTTTTAACGCCGGGAAATGCGTTTAGGCATCCCGCGGGGGAATGGGTCACCCCAGGCGGATATGTGGGACTCGCTGCGCCCGAAAGCTGTAAGTGGATGCAGCTCTACCCACTAAAACCTGGCGAGTGCCACCTATGCCGCCTTTGATGAGGTGCCCCGGATCTACACAACAGGGCACCTCGACGGCAGAGAGGTTGCCCCGCACTACAGAACAACCCATCTCAACGTCGGGACAGTACAATGAGGCAAGGTTCCCGTCCTCGCCCTTTTCTCACTGCTCTTTTGCCCCCTCTTCTTATAAAAGGGTACAAAGAGCGCCCTCGGCTCAATTAGCTTCACCCAAGGTGTTGGGGTCACCCTGGGTTACTGAGCCCCATCGCCACTACAAGGCCTGAACCGTGGTGGGGCGGCCATCTTACCTACTTTCATCAAATTTCTTTCATAGCTATGAACACTCGCGATTTTTTGACACCCCGATGTTTTTATGTCAGGGGTTAAAAATAGAACAGAAGGAGTTACCTGTGCTATTTTAACTTCTGCGTTGTGCTGGTTATATCCATGGGTTTCACTATTAGGTATGTCGTTTGACAGTTTACCTATCCTAACATAATTATAAATATTGCGTGGTCTGCTAACCTTGGTCTTGACTAGTCATATCTTTTGATCGATGGCAAAAAATTGTCATGCGGAACCTAATTGAGGCATGAGTAAAACCAAGCCATTAAATTAATTGATCGCTGTAGGGAAAAAAATCAATTTATTAGATTTATAAATAAAATGTTAACCAGTACACACAATATATTCGAACTTATATTTTATTTTGTTCAAAGTGCACACTCAGAAAGGATAAATTTATTATATATATCATCATCATCATCATCATCAGCCCCTATCCGTCCATATATAGTGAATTTTGTATGAGATTGTTATTTTTGGTACCTTTCATAAAAGATGGAGGGTGTTTTTAAAGTAAAAAGGTCAGATTTTTGGGAGAGATTGATTCGTCGCATGAGAAAATATAGTTTTCTGATTTTGTAAAGGTTTGAAAGGTCAGTATCATTTTTACAGCGGTAAGAATTAAACAGGCTATAGGCGACAAATCTGTGAATCCGTCGATGTATAACAGAATACACAAACGAGATTGATATGATTTTCGTCTATCAATCTAATATCTAGTAACTAGGATTTTTGCCTTTTTTAAGATTATTTATTTTATTATTTTAGAAGATTATATTATCTATGAAAGGTTACAACTACATGTACGATAATCAAACTCATTATTAAATTTCACACACCATTCGAATAAAACTAATTTCATTAAAAAAAACAGTGTCATGACACTAGTTGCATACTTAATCATCGTCACAAAATTACTTTTTATGTAATTACTTATTATGCTCGTGTACAGATGTGGTTTATATTCTGATTCATCAAAGAGTTCTCGGTAAAGGTTTTTCCATATCGATAATTATAATGCGGGTAATACGCTCATTAACTTTCGTCCGCTGACGTAAAATGTCTCTTGGAAATATAAAGTTGATTGAACAATAAATTATACTTAGGGCCTGTTTCACAATCTCCAGTTAAGTTCCCAATAGGCTATCGGCAACATATTTGACAGATATTTGACAGATACTCCATACTCTATCTGTCAAATATGTTGCTGATAGCCTATTGGGAACTTAACTGGAAATTGTAAAACAGGCCCTTATATGAGTAACATGTATTAATATTATCAAAGTAGTACTCTGTGTCAGTAATCACCCTGCTTAGCTTGCCCTTCTCACCGAAACACAGCAACACAGGAGAAACAAGCTGAAAAGTTTTAGCAGTGTTCCCTGTATTCGTGAATAGTGATACCAGCTACTACAGTTCTCCCATAATCATCCTTTTTAATTTCGTTACACTTCAACACAAACCTTCATTATTATAAATAAAAACAATAATGAGTAACAATTAATGCGTATTCTATGACAATGGGACGGATACTAAACACGGAGAAAGCATTTAGAGGGCAACAGTTGGACGCTATTTTTTTGGACGTGTTTTCCGCGCGACACTCTATCTAGATATATTATTGATCTAAGACTATTATAATAAACCGGAATGGCTGTATACATTGAATGTGATAAAAAAATCTAAGGTAGATTGGGTAATATTGCGTGACTTTGGTTTTTATCATTATGTTTCTACTCAATACTTTGCATATTATATGGTTCCGATATTTAATCATACACTAGTTTCAATTAAATCAATCAATAAAAACTTCAATTCAATTTTTGTTTAAGATTTGGTGTAGATTATTATCCATAGTATTAAAAAAGGCTGTTCATAATATTTGCTGACGATGAAGTTTTCTCTATTAGCTATTAAGGAGCGCTTGTTTTAATATGCAAACAAAACTGGATAGTTAAATTATGTCGCAATAACTAACCGGCTACTCGAGAAGCCCATTCGGTAATAAGAATGTATTTAAATACGACCTTTACATACATTTCAAATTCTAGATTACTTTTAAAAATAGGTACGCTATCTATGTCTCTCCTCGAGGTAAATAATAATTTGACATTTATGTTAGAACTAGAGGTATAGAAGAGCCGGGCAGTCCTCCTATTGTGGAGAATCTGGTTTTACCAGGACCAGTCTGTCGCTGAGGGTTTCCTGTCGCCTGTAGATCCGGGTCCCTCAGATAGCGGCTGAACGCAGCGGTTTTAGTGGAGTGCATCCAATGCGAATCCCCACACACGTCAGCGCACCTACCCAATCCAGCGGGCCTGGTATGGTCCAAAAAGGATTTCCGCTGCGTCATAAAAAAAGGTGTTAATTCCTTGGCAAATGGTAATTAGGTCCCACCAGTATCCAGATGGAGCTGGTGGTGGTATGACATTGAATCTGCGATCTCGCAGTTAAAAACTTATAATTATGGAACCCGTAAATTCCAACAGCCGATATAATAGAGGTGTGCCGGATCAAGAGCAGGTCACGCCGGGGGAGAATGTAATATACTTTTTGCTACCAATTATTACATATTGAATTGGCTGATGTAATAAAAGTCACGGTTTCAAAATCCGGATGGAAAAATTTTAGCGCTAAAAATCGCTAGAATTGTTTCATTTTAAAGTGAAAAAAAAAAACTGTACAAACGGACTAGTCTAGTCCAGTAGTGTCAATAAAATTGAAACGCTGACTTTTTTTTCAACAATTTTTTTTTATTTAATAATTTTTTCATTAATTATATAATAGGTATAAGATGACTAGGTAGAGTGGAGTAGAGTTATATATTGAGCCTTACTTCTTTCGACATCCAATTATAATATACATATTTTATAAGTATTTGCAAACTACTCTGTAGATATTTTTTTAATTAAATATTTACTCATGTTATGTTAATCCATAACACCCGTGTCAAAACGTGATGTGAATGTACATGAATGTGTTGAAGCTGACAAAAAATATGTAAACCAGTTATCTGAGCCAAAGCCATATCAGCCAGTTTTTTACGCAGATATTATTTCCTTGTGTCCTGTCATTTTGGGCACAAGTCTCCACTTAAAATCGGGTCAGTCCTAGATGAAGGTTTTAATATCTTAATCAAAATAGATTTGTTAGCCTCACATTCTCATCCTATACACAGTCTTAGGATGATGACATGAGGCACAACGGTTATGAAAAAAAAACATTTTTTTGCTGTCTTCTTATTTGACTATCTATAGCTATTACAAAATTATTTCTTTCTCAAAGCCGTTATGCTGTTGTGGAAAGAAGGGTAAGACCAACTATTTAAATCCTGGTGTAAGTAGATCTCATAATCTAAAATAAAGCCGTTATAATTAAATGAGCTGTTTTTCGCAGCTTCGCACGCATAATAGTTATGATTATATTTTTATAGCCTAAGTTAATAAATGATAATGTATAATTCTTATGGTAAAATAATTATTGAAATCGGTCAAGTTGGTTTTGAGTTTGTATTCGTTACACACACACACATTTTTTCTCCCTTGTAATAATAGCCAATAAGGTTTAATGTAGAGGCGGCCTCTAGACGCTTAGGTAAATGAAGTGTTGGTCGGCCATTAACCAAGTGGAAAGACGATCTCCGTACAGTGGCCGCTCCGCGTTGGATGCGAGTGGCAAGAGATTGATCGTCTCGGCGTTCATTGAGGGAGGCCTGTGTTCAGCAATCGGATAAAGGTTGATGATGACAATGATGATAATGATCACAGTGCAAATGTAGATGTATTCCTGGGTGAACTCATGTAAGTTCATGGTCGATGAACAATTTGTTGGTCCGTATTATGACCTTTTCGTAAGGATATTAAGACAACTCTTTATCAACGTTCTCATTATGTAGTAATAAGTGTAGTATATTACATGATTCACTAAACAACGTAGTCAAATTACTCCCGTATTGTGACGTCATAATGTTAAGGCCGTGACGTTCTTGAACCAATTTAATATATTACATTAATATTGTTCACAACAAATTAAAAATCCAATAATTTGTCATTCATTGACCTAGATCTTTGGAGCATATTATATAAATTATATCAAAAATTAATTTATTTTATGGCTTTATTTTAATAAACTAAAGATCATGTACAAAATTCAATAATTAAAATAATAATATTTTGGGGAAAATCATAAGTAGTCTCACATTGAATCAATTTTTATTGGTTTTATCGTGTTTTTTTTTGCATGCCTGATATTTCGTATGAATACAAGTATCACAAGATTCCACACCTGAGGCCGATAGCCTAAGTTATTTTTTGTTGTATCAGCTATCTACCAATGAAAGTCCTGTAAAAATCGGTGTAGTTTTTTCGGAGATTAGCCAAAACAACCAGACTGAACAGAAATGTTATTTTAGTGTCTGTACCGCGTAAACATTCGCATTAAGCGAGTGATTATATTAATAGTACAATCTGACAATACAATTTTCTTATATCTGTATTATCAATACAATTTTCTTATATCATTACGAAAGGTGATTTCTACATATTTTGATCGCTTATTTTATAAGGTATTAATGTATTATTATTATAAAATCCTATTATAATAATAAATAAATATAATAAATAAAATAAAATGATAAAGTCTGATGATGTTAATATACTACTTTATACATATAATAAAATACCCCCCCTTGTCACTTGTATCTTTAGGCGACAAATATAAGTGACAAGAGATCGGTAGTATTAGCATTCATTGATGGATGATTTTTCACTTTGAAGTAAACTAAGATTACAGTGTACTTACTCTTAGATTACAGTAATGATCATCTTCAAGTATTGTCACTCTGATAAGCTAATTTTTAACGTACACTCAAAACTGTAAGTAATAATATATGAGTACGTCAATATAAATGTTACTTAATATTGACAATTATATTTTATTTCTTCCGCGACCACATTATATCAAGTGATCTTGATATCTTTGCACCTTTGCACGTATGTACGGATCTGACTTCCGCAAAGCCATTCAACCTACCTTATTAATTTTGTTTGGAGATAAATCAACAGTTGACAGTAAAATGAACTCTAATAGTCAGGGCCAACTGCATGACGCTTAGATTAAATATTTTATTCCATCTATCGTAATCGATTTTTATTAGTTTTAGTAGTTTTTGTTTGCCCTGACGACTTATTTTTGCTAAATATTGCTGTTAAAAACACGGGTTAATCGTAGGAGGATAATAATTTAGGGTTGCATGTATTTTGTAATGCTGTATCATAAAAAATAATAGCAAAAAAATTATCTGAAAAAAAAAATTGAGGCGAGTAACCCACCTCACTTCATCATCGTCAGCCTTTAACCATCTACTGCTAAGCATAGGCCTCCCTCAATGAACGCCTAGACGACCGATTCCTCGCCACTTGCATCCAACACGGATCGGCGACTGCTCGAACATCGTCTTTCCACCTGATTAATGGCCGACCAACAGTTTTCTCTCTACCGAATGTACATAATATAAAATTTTATCAAAATCGGTCATGCCACGAGGTGGTGACACGAGGATTCTATATTAGATTATAAATATTTCATATTAACACTAGATGACCTAACAGACGTTGTCTGAGATAAAAATCGATCTAGACATTTTTGATTTTAAAGACTACATCTGCTGGTCCGATTTGTAGCGTTTAATTTGTCAATTAAGAGAAGTTTGATGCTATGAAAACATTTTTGCTGTTGACGGTATATATTCGTGCTCTTAAAATATTCATCTCTATGCATGAGTAAAGTTAGTGTTTTCTAGAAGAACAGTTGGTGTTCAAGCGCGTAATGTAAAAACGAAGAAATAGATATGTACACGTAGGTATATTTTAAGTATTACTTTGCATTCTGTAGCTTAAACTCAAAAGTGTTTGATATAATAATGAATATGTGTGCTTATGTCTGTCTGTCTTAACTTGGGATTTACTCCATTTTTGTAGTCTTTATTTTAAATGCGGTTTTCATTACGCTGTTGGTATCCAATGGAAGCTGCTGCATTTACTGATGAGTATTATATTTAAATACCTGTAGTAGTATTCAGTCCGGTACTTAAATCGGTGCGTCACCATTCGGGGATGTACCTGGTTTTATGACGTGAAAGAGCTAGTCCCTTTCCGAAAGGTGAACGTCCTTATACTTGAAAAATATAAAACTTTCCTTATTTTTGTTTAAAAAATATTCAACACAAACTCGAGGATATAATAATCGGAAAAAGACTGGTATTTTAAACTGTGGTTTAATTTATGGTTTTTGGATTAAATTACCCCAATACTGGTGAATTTATTGACTGTTAATTAACTTCAAGTTCCTTTAACTTTGAATTTATTAAACTGAAGGTAGCTTGGGCGAGCTTGTCACCCGACCTTTGAAATTTTAAGTGCTCTTACAAAAGTCTAGGAACTTCGACCTGACAGAAGAACCCAGCCAATTACAAGTCAGATTTAGAGCCGAGTAAACTATTAGCTGAGTCATGGCGGAAATTTACTGGATTTGACGTAGAACATCTCCCTTACAAAGCCAAGTTACAAGCTCGAATTTCGATTCGAGGGACCTGAGAAAGAGTTTTTCTTTCTTTATCTAGATAAGGATTTAATAAGGCATGGAGTTTACGTAAAACCAAAAGTTCATGATTGCGCTGATGTTACTAACTGTGGTCTAAAAATGTATTTTTTTTTATTTTTTCTAAGTTATTTTTTCTACTATAAAAAGCATTTTGATAAGTTTTGTGATAAAGACTTTATCATCAACGTCCCCATCAGCCAATACCTGTCCTCGTTTTGTCGTCAAGCTTTCTCTCGTCATCGGTCCATCTTACGTTATGGGGTTCACTTTCCCCACCACGGTTCAGGACTTGTCATGGCGGTGGGGCTCAGTAGCCCAGGGTCAACACCTTGGGCGAAGCGAACTGAGCCGAGGTGGCACTTTGAGTGCCGAGGACGGGAACCTCGCCTTATTGTACTGTTCCGAAGTTGGGAGAGTTTGTTCTGTGGTACGGGGCAACCCCTCTGTGGAGGTGGCGATGGTCCCCTGAGGGACTGACTAGCCATCGAGGTGCCCAAAAAAAAAAAGAAAAGTCAGTCCCTTGTACATGGTTGCTGTAAAGTATCCGTAACTTCATATGAAAAAAGTTGTTTTATTATAATGAAAGACAAGAAATTCCAATTACAAAAGCTTGTAAGTATTTTTATATACTAATTTATATATAATAAAAATCTTAAATATAAGTATTAAATATATGTATTTCCGTTGTCTGGTACCCGTAACACAAGCCTCTTCGAGTACTTTACCAGATTGACATGGTGTAAAAGCGTCTATAGATATTATTATTATATTATTATTAAAAGCACACTAACAAAGTATTAATCCTATTAAATCACGTTATCATAAATAAGGTGAAACATTGAACTCCAATCCTGAATGCGCTTATTCCATCAATATTAAATTTGAATGATGCGATGATAAAACATTATAAATTCCTTGCCGTGCGGCCGGTAGACATGCAGATGGGTGTACGGGCGATTTGCATCGCTGCAAAACTAAGTTAGGATAATCCGACTATAAGTTACAGTCTGCCAACGAAGATTTTCGAATTTACGATGAATATTGAATATTTTAAGCGCAAGCTCGTGCCAGCGATAACACGTTCACTTTGAAATTTTGACAGATGATAAAAATTATTAGCCAGTTCACGTTTTAAATAAGATTATATTATAAAAGCTTTTTATATTAAAGGTATAGGCGTTGTGTTCTGCAGCTGTGTCTGTCTGTGGCTTTATTAATTTGTATTACTAATAAGTATTTTCTTATGACAAAGAGGCAAACGAGCACACGGAGCCTTTTTTAAACGGGTTTGGCTCACTACTCGTCACCACCGCTGCAACTCCTGCATAGTCAGGATACGATTTTCTGGAGCTCGGAAAACTGCCGTGGGGCCCGTAACAAAATTCATCAGAAGAATTTAGGAGGAGAAGGAAACATTCCAGTTTCCCCCCTTGGTCGAAGCGGGAGATAGTAAAGGATTGCAGTGACTAATTAAAGTCAAGAAAAACATAACAGCTAGATGAAGCCCAGCTCCAATGCACTACGGACCCTTATGGTGACGAAATGTCGAATGGAACAATGGGCTAACTCAAGAAGGTCAACTTGCATACTATGGCTTTCCCCGACTATCTGTAATTACCTGGACAGAATATTATCCTGTGGAATCAAAAAGTAAGGAGGGAATGAATAAAATATATTATAATGGCCCATTGCAAGTATCAATATTTTAAACGAAAAGCTTTCAAGATAAAATTGGATAAAAATGGATTATGTACGCCGGTAGTTTTACCGGTACAGTATTTTTTCAATAAGGTTTAAGTCGAAAGTATAGTAAGCGGCATCAGATATTATTAAGGCCTGCCGTATATCACTTACTTCAAAAAGAACTTTGTAAAGACAGCAAGCCTTGTTATTGATAATATATAAGATCTATCATCATCATCATCAGCCTTTATCCGTTCCCTGCTGAACATAGGCATCCATCAATGAACGCCAAGACGACCGATTCCTTGCTACTCGCATCCAACGCCGACCTGCCACTGCACGAAGATCGTCTTCCTATCTGGTTAATGGCCGACACTAGATCTATCATCTCATCTAAATTAAAAAAGGAAATAAGCTATTTGCTCAATGTAAGAACTGTACCTGAACATCATTTTCGAGGCAACGTTTACAGTGGAATTTCTCTCTCTCTATTTAAGAGCTTTGCTCTTGTCGGTGGAGTATTCGCCACTCATTCCTCCTCTCCGCCAATACCTTCACCTCCCGATACGACATAACCTGTACCTTCTCCTTAATTTGTTGCATATAACTCCTTCTCTGGAATTTAGAAAACCTATATTGTAGGCTGTATAGAGAGTATTATAAATGGTATACAATAAAAATATCTTTATTGAGCATATTATTTCAAAAATCAAACTGATTTAATAAATCTTATACATTTAATTTTCCACTAGAAACACCATCAAAATCAGCTCAATGGAAGCTCGAATGAATCGTTAAAACGTGACGCAAATCCTACCGTTTCGGATAAGCACTCTAATGGCTCCGGTGTCTTTGCTTATTTCTAAACCTCGTTTCGCTCTAATTTCCTTTCGACTTTTGAACTGAATAACTATTAGTACTAACATTTTATATACTTATTACAATGTGTAGTCTCATTACTAAGTAAAACATATTTAACAATGTCTATCTATTTATCAAAATAAAATATAGTTAATGTACATAATCGTAAACGGCTGTTATAGATTCTATTGACGAGCTCTCCTCGAAATCAAGCGAGGAGTTTCTTAGGTTTATATGATATTAATCTATCCACCAATACGAAGTTTAGATTGATACATGGTCACATACTCTTGATCTCGTCTAGCATGCTGTTTTCCTCAAGATGTTTCTTCTATCCAGTCAGCAATTTTATTATGTTGAGGCGCAGGCAAATAAAAGAAAACTATGTTAGGTCCAGTAATTAGAATCCCAGATTCTTATATTCAAATCAAGCCCATAATATGCAATAGAGTTCTATCACTAGTAAAAGAGGAAATGAACATTATAAAACCATAGAGAACAGGAGAGGAAATAATATAATTTGTCACCAGATACGATATGACATTAAAAAAAATATCATAGAAAAATATCAACAAATTGGGACAAGAAGGTACAGGATATGTCGTGTCAGGAGATAAAGGTTTAATCAAAGAAGAAAAATAAGTCGCGAATACTCCACTGACAAAAGCAAGGCTCTTAATTAGAGAAAGAGAGGGAAAGAGAGATTCAGTAGAGTATTTGCACATGTCACTGAGTTTATCTCTATGGCCATCTAATGGTGAATTTCAACTAAATATAAACCTACCAGTGAAGGAAAACACCGTGAGGAAGACAAACATGCCTTATGAGATTGAAAATATTTGAAGGTGTCTGGAGTTCAAAAAACCGCTTTGAGCCAGGGCATCGGTGAACTATGGCCTAATACCCTTCTAAAATCGGGCTGATTTCGATACAAAGACCCTTGCTCAGTGGAGCATATTATATAGGTTGATACTTTAGGTCCATGTATCAAATATGCCCGAGATACCGCGCGAACGCTAAAAAGTGTCTCGATCCAATTGTGCTTAAAAATGTTCTAAGCACAATTGTGAGTATGGTCTCTGGTAATAATTTTTAACGACTTCCGCGTTGCGCGCATTCTCTAATTCCATAAGCGCCAAACCCCGGTATTGAAAATAGAACGTTATTGTTAAAGAATAAGGACGTAAATAAGCTTAGCAATGGCGTAGGACTCTTTTTTGACTTGGATTTGTAGGTAACAGTGTATCTAGGATATATTTGATCGATGTTTAGGTACTTTGAAATAAACCTTATCGATATAATTAATAAGTACGTGCCTATATAATAATCGGTCTAGCATCGGAGCTTATCGATCTCATAAACGAACATCCATTTTTGTATTAGCACGCTAGGTAGGTTGCCGGTGGATCGACAATCGCATCACATGTCTGCTGCAGCGGTCGGGGCACGGATGATTGGATATTACAGCGAGAATAGCATGGACGGACAAATTGTATGATTACTGTAGATATTCTTTATCATTTGAACGTATTAAGCCGAAGTCAAATCGCTTATCGGGAATACATTTGTGTGATGACTATAACTTATATAAACTATATAATATAATGACAGAGATATAGGAAAGACGATCTCTGTGCAATGACCGGTCCGCATCCAGCAAAGGGGCTAGGGATCGGTCGTCTTGGCATTTTTAAGGCCTATGATCATCAGTGGATGGATAAAGGTAATGATAATAATGATTAAAGGAAACTGGAATTTTTTTATCAATCCTGAATTTTTATAAAGAAATTCATTACGGTAGGTAGTTTCAAAGTATCCTCTGGACAATGAAATCGTATCAAAAGGTTAATTAGTGCTTACCACTACGTGGCTACACATGATCAGCGGCGGTGAAAGTGGACTGGGGTGGGATTTTTTTAACTTACCGTTTACAATTTATGGATACTGATCACATATTTTACGAGCTGACAGCCCAGCGACAAAAACCAGTTTATTAAATGGGCCATAAATCGTAGACAATAAGGTTCAAAAATGAGAACAGAAAACAAAAGATGCAAATTTATATTGTCAAAAATAATATTCTGATTTTTTTTTGCCCTAACGTACATGGTATTAACATATCGCTCAAAAACATTTTTTTATATGGATCTGTGAGCATTTTGTAATGCGTACGATGCGTACGTACGTAGTGGACGCTAACCTATAGTCGGATTCGAACTGCACCCAAACCTTTAAAGCATTAAGAAATACGTGCGTTTACAATTACATATATTTATAGCCTAGTCTATAAAAGTATTTTACTCCCCAAAACCGTAATTTAGTGGAAAATGGAGCGTAACTTACGTCGCACATCTTTGCCAAAATGTTCGAATCGCGCAGCGTGAGCATGTTCGGGCAGTTATGATAATACAATAAACCTAAGTACTAGTCAGCCATAATAATTAAAAGTGAAAATGTGATTTTTTTATAAAATATTTAGATAGATATTAAAATAATAACAAAAAGATTATGCTTAAAAAATAAGAGAAGATAACCGCAGTGCAAGAACACGAGAGCTGATAACCTTCGAACAGGTGAATCGAGTGTGATAAAAGAGTATAATGTATTATATACGCCTAGACAAACCAATATTAAACATTCAAAATAAGAGTCCGTTTAAGAGCTACAGTGCCACAGACATACTCAACGGACTAATTTACTTCATCTTTCTTTACCAGTATGATTATCTATCAGCTCAAATGTTAATTTAATTTTGGAAATATTATATTTTATAAAGTATACTTACTGCATTCTACAGGCAAATAGTGTTAGCAGTTAATTATTTCGAATATAATATTGACATCGTGAAATGTAAAAAAAAAAATAAAAAAAATACAAGTACCTAGTACAAGAAAATAGGTCTTTAAATCTAAATTTCGATTTAAAGCTTGAATTTTTGATATTAAGAAGTAGAAAGTTACTATGAAAAATTTAAAAGCTAACTGTGAAAGTATTTTTAATTGCACCCCCGGGAAGAGGTGAAAAAATATAAAAAAGTGGGTTTTTCTTAATTTTGGGGAAATGGTAAGCGTTAGGATAAAATTAGGAGAAAAGCGTTAAGATATCCTATCCTATGTTCCTAAATAAATGTTTAGTATTATTATTATTATATCACTGGTGGGTTTTCGACGTTAAGCGTTTGATGTTATTTAGAGAGAGATTTTAAATATAAATTATTTAGAATATAATAAAATATTTAGGGCCCGTTTCACAATCTCCAGATAAGTGCCGAATAGGCTATCGGCAACATATTTGACAGATAGAGTATGGAGTATCTGTCAAATATGTTGCGGATAGCCTATTCGGCACTTATCTGGAGATTGTGAAACAGGCCCTTAGAGTAGGAAGTAGCTGTACTACTTATACGCTAGAAATAAACTTGTCAGGAAACAATTGTAGATTTGCGAGCTTTCACATGAGATTTATGGTACCCTAGTACCGACATCAATATTTCAAGGTCGACATTTCTTTCACGATTCAAATGTACTCTCACATAAAATGGATTTGTTTTATGTCCCTTATATGAGTTTTTTACCTGAATGTTTTATGTTTATGTGCATCCTAATAAATTTAAATAGCTTATCTGTACGTAAAGTCAAATTATAGACGAGGAGACAGAAGCTTTTCCTTAATTGTAATTAACCTTTAAAAGTGCACAATCGCTGATTCACTGAGACCCTGGTTTATTAATAAATCACTACTTGCTGAAAAATCATGTTGTGTTGTCATAACAGCGACTAACATCAGTAGTTTAAAACTTGTACTCTACAATTATAAAAGTTAAATTCTTATACATTAGTTTCTAAAAATCAATTATATTTTTTTTATAAAACACTTATTAGCACATAAAGAGCAATTTCTGTTATTATTATATTTCATTTTGAAATAATTTTAATAAATTGATAATATATTCAGGTAATAACCGCCTAATTGATTCATGGAAAATGTGTAACGCATAATGGAAATTTTATGAAATTTATTAATGAAATTATTTTATATTAATTTATTAAAATAGTTTCTTCATTATTCATTTGGTTTAATTTATTTAATTTTCGTACATCACTAGCTAGCGCCAGCAACTTCGCTCGTGCTTTGTCCAGGATTGCGGGATGGGATACAAGTAGATAGATACCTTTTTCTATTTTAAAATACATAAAATGTGTATAACTAAAAACATAAAGTTAAAAGTAGACTAGTAGACTATAACACTTCTTAGTTATATAAATCTTCATCAACATATTCTATCATTCAAACTTTATTCTTATTTAAGTACTTGGATACCATTTAATTAGTTTCGGAATAAAAAACAAATTTTAAAAACCAATTCGTTTGCCAGGCTTGATAGAATCTTGTACTCATTGACAGGGTTAAATTAATAAATATAATTTACATATACCATCTCGCTCAGCTTGGTGCGGTCATCAAATCAATTGCTACGGCCGCCTAGACTGCGGTGAAGCCAAGTGTAGCCTGGAATAAGTGGGAGCAGCCGGCAATAGGTATATCCTGCTACATGTACTCGAAGCCACCGCGATAGATATCTGTTATTATTTATCCATAGGCTTTTAGCACTCTGATAATGGCTTTTGTGGCTTTGGTGTAGCTACATTTTATAAATTATTATCTATTTTTAGATTTCCGTACTCGAATGGAAAAAGCTTTATATTATTACAAGGCATAAATAATTTTGCTATCTTTTATCAAGAACAGGCTGAGGAAACTTTTTTGTGTTAGACAAACTAGCAGACATGTCACCTGATGGTAAGAGGTGGACGTCGCCCATGAAAACTAATTTACCTAGAACTTGGCTAGTCTCCGTGACAGTAATTACACTGCCTGCGTCGCTGTTTCTATAAAACACAGCAGAGCTGTTTTATGGGAGATACAAACAAGATGGCGGTGCCCATGCAGCAGCGTTGCACAGCGTAACCCTATCACGGGTAATATTGTGATTTTGATATTTGACGGTGTATAAATTATTTAAGTGGATTTTGATTTAGTACCACATATGCCTGATTCTTAATAAAAGGGTGGCTTGTATAGCGAATAGCGAATGTTCTGTAAAGAATAAAGTTACAAAATGGCTTCTAAATTCTAATATATTCGCAAGGGAAATAGACGTGAAAAAAATAGTCCACGGTGGTGTGGACAGCTGAGTGTCTTTTGTAATTAGTACCCATTGAACCTGTCTTACTTAACGAGCGACTACAATGGAACGCGCCCCGCCATCACAAATCCATGCACAATTGCACAACTTCCATTAACTCTATACTTTTAAATGAGAATTTATGTGTTGGAATTAATTTAACGGCTGTAGTGCTGTAACTTATTTGATATATCTCCTATGTAAGCTACTGCTTATACTGCTCGTGAATATGCTAGTTAAATTTAAATCTTAGCAACATAAGCGAGAAAATATGTAAGAAGTAAGATGTAAGAAATTATGAGTAGAAAATATATTAGTAAATTGCTTTATGTAAGGTACTAATTCAATGTAGCGTTTAATATAAAATGAATATTTTTTTATTTGTGACTGAGAGAGGATAAAGGCATCATCATCAACTGAACATCGCTAGGATGATATGATTTTAGTTTAGGTATTAACATTATTAGCGTGTTAGTAATGTGTCGCGTAGGGGTGGTAGATTCCCCCAGCGAGCAGGTTAGTTAGGGTAGAGTAGAGTAGGTTCGGACAAGTCTTACCTTATCTCGAGCCAAAAACTTTCCTTGGCTGGCCCACGTTCCGACAGCGTATTGCGTAGGGGTAGAAAGGGAGGAATCACTGGCCTGACTGGACTCCTGGCGATGGTAGGTTGGCCGCTTTGGTCTTCACGCTGGGCGTTCGGTTCAGCCGGCCGGCTGTTAGGTCTTCAAGCTTGGATACTTAGCCTATTCAAATTCTGCTCCGCAAACTCCCAGCGGAATTCAAAAAAATTAGACGAGGGTTAGCCTCGGCTTCCGTCAGCCACGAAGTCATGACAAGAAAAAGAGCCAAGAGGTCGGTTAGAAGTGACAGCAAATCAAAAGGTCCCTAATCACAGCTTGTAATTTTGTTTAGGGATTAGATTAAAATATTATTATATTTATTATTATAAATTACAAGAGGTAAATTAATTTTATTTGAGAAAAAGGATAGTAGAAAAGGGTTATTGAATTATAGAATGGTCGCTAGTGAGACAATAGAGTATGTCAATAGTTGACACTAGTTAACGATAGATGGCGCTTATACCATTAGTATGCTTAGTTTAAACATAATATCTATTGCTGAATTTTTAATTAAAACCCAAAATCATGTAACGAGCTAGCGCAACGTTACAAATCTACCTCGCTTCAGCCTACATGCAGGCATTTCGCTGAGACAACGAGAAGAGGCTCATTTATGGCCTATGATGAAGGTGAAGGAAACATCGTGAGGATACCTGCATGCCTGATGAGATTGAAAGTCTTTGAAGGTATGCAAAGTTTACGAACTCGCGCCGGACCAGCGCATCGGTGCACTAATGGTCTATTATTTCCTCGCCTGATTTCAAGGAGGGATTGAAAATTAAATTTAAAGAAATTACCCAGCAGTGGGACGTGTATGGTTTGATACTTTATTTTACTATGATGAGAAATAAGATGTAAAGTCTCTGTGAGAGTTTTAAAAAGTTACCTTCTTTTCAAAACACAGCAAATGTTTTACATGAGACAAGCACTGTGGCATCCAAGCAATCGGAAGCGCAGCACAGCTTTACTCACCCACTGGTAAAGCAATGTATAAGCAATCACAACAAAATTAGGTATTTCTTCGAAATTATCTCAAATAAATTAATGTTATAGGTAAACACTAAAAGTTGAGACAAACTATATGCAGATAAAATATAATAATATTACGTATACACACTCATTCTTATATTGTAATTTGTCTACTATTGTTAGGGCCTGTTTCACCACTTCCTGATAAGTGTCGAATAGGCTATCCGCAACATATTTGACAGATACTCCATACTCTATCTGTCAAATATGTTGTGAATAGCCTATTCGGCATTTATCAGGAAGTGGTGAAACAGGCCCTTAATATTATAATCCGCAATTTTCTATCGAATCGCAATCATTGTCATCAAAATATGGCTTAGCCATCAAATGTTTTTTTTTGCTTTTAACAAAATTTTTTATATGGATAAAAATGCAATTATACCAATTATTCTGCCCATCAATCTGACATACAGCAAATCTGTTTAAGGGAAAGAATAAGCTGTTACCTAGGCATGGCTCAAACGCTTTTATCCTATTGATAAAAACGAACATAACATTATCATAAAGTTCTCAATATCGGTTTTAAGTTTCTAGATACAAGAAATGTTTTCGTCATTATTTAAGGTGTTAATGACAATCCTAGCTTATCTACTAAAATTCGAAGGACATACATTTTTGCCATTATTCAGTTTAACCTTCTGAATAATTAGTGAACTCACGTTGACTAATTGTGCCTTTCAAAACAAATAAAGGGATAAGATTTACATCTGTTAAACCGTTTAACGGTTGGATTTAATAATCAAACACCCGTGAGTGCTCATAGGGGTAGGAATCGCATGCGTATTGGACACCATCAGAGCATTTAGTGGGTAAGGAGTGAGCGAGGCGACGGGTCGTGCCAGCCCACCCAGATGTTACGGGATCGTGTATCGTTTTGTGAATAAGTTCCCAGTGATAAACTAAGTGCAAACTACGTATAGTTTTAGTGATTATCTGAAAAGTTGGCAAACATTCAAAAGTAATTTTAACTATAACGTTTTTATACGCTTTTATTTATATTAAAAATTCAGTTTTATTTATTTTATTTTTATAATTTAATCATTAGTATCAAATAAATAAAACTTTCAGACATGTTTAACATAAAAAATGACCTTATAGTGAAACAAATTTTACGGATTCTTTCGCGGTTATTAGAATTTTTAATACGCGACGTTTTAGGAAAAATATAAAAAATGGCGCTTATATATTTTTTGCTTTAAAATTTAATTATATTTACGTGTTTGTACATAGACTTTAAGCAAATGGTTGGATCATAAAGTAAGGTTTTCGTGCTATAAATTAGAGCCGCCAGGCAGCTCCCGTAAAGTAATTTATAAAATATGTTTGTATATTGAAACGAATTTCTAAACTATTACACTAACTGTAGTGTAAAAGTTTAGAATTTGTAACATTCAAACATCGCATATATGAACATAATTTCGTTTATATTTTTTAATACTTAACATTGTGAGTTTAATTTTTTTAACATTACTTAACTTTTTCACGATACAACGGTATTTCACGGTATGTTCTCCGTGCAGTAGTCCGTGTTGGATGTGAGCGGCAAGAAATCGGTCGTCTTGGCGTTCATTAAGGGAGGCTTGTGTTCAGTACTCGAAAGATAAAGGCTGATGATGATTGTATATTACTTATGAAACATTAAGTTCCTAGGCTTTTAATAACGAGTAGCCATAGTTTACCGATGCGTTGGCACAATGTGGGTTGGCAATATTCGCGCTCCTTCGACTTTTAAACTCGTCACGCAGATTTTCTCACGATGTTTTCTTTGCCAGTAAGCGAGCGTATTCAAGGTGGATTCAGATTTTGAAAAACCTAAGCTGCCACAGGGTGTCAGGATCGAACCCGGACCTTTTGTCTGATCGTAGTAGCCATGTCATTAGAACATCTATCTGCCCTTCTTATAGATTCCAAAGGGACATAGCTGTACTTATAGTCAAGTAATGGCCATAAGCCACAGCAACGGCAAGTGCCGAGCTAGTTTATTCTCATACTAACTAAGAGTTAACTGAGTCAGCAATAATATGTTTCTTTCTATTGGTCGGACATCAACCAAATATTAATACGATTTCCGTGCCTAACCGCGTTCGATGCAAGTGGCAAGAGATCGTCTTGGCGTTCATTAAAGTAGGCTCATGTTTAATGATCCTGTATCCTCACAAAGTGGTTTTATTGGGGTAGTGCACCCCAATACTAGTCCCCACACACGCCAGTGTGCCTACCCGAAGATCTGGTATGGTGCGAAAGCATTGCCACTGCGACATCAAAATAGGCATAAGTCAACATTGGACAGATATCAACTGACTATGATGATTATGTCTTTTTGCTTCTATCATCATCATCTCTAATCGTTACTCGTTTAAAATGAGCCTCTTTATATAAACTTCAAGATGGCGTATGTCCCATCAATTCAATATTGCTAACAAATCACAATAATTATCAAGATTTGTACAAACAAAATAATTAATGTTACGTGTCTCAGCTTTAATTATTACTAGGTTGAGACGTCGGTGTAATTAAATTTGTCATTCCCGAGTGGAGGCATACTCATTAAAGCCTAGACAGAATTCAGTCAAATTGTAACCTATTGTGTCTATTATTCATCCAGTCTTTTATTATCTTTTCCATCAATATCGATATCATTGTCACCATATGCAATATTATCATTATTATTAATGGAAAAATAATTAATTAATTAACCATTGTAAAAAACGCAACTGCGAAGTTTCAGCAGAAAGTTAATGAAATTATTGTAAAAGTATTAATATTATATAAGACAAAAAAATGGTCGTAGTTAATTATGCAGCTTTCATTCCTTGGCAGCTTGTTAACGAAACACCTTCTGAATAGAGAGCGTTTCAAACTGAACTAAAATGTTCAATTTTAATATTCCTGTTTCTTATTTAATATAACTTCATCAAAATTTGCATATTAAATTGTTATTCGATCATAATATGTCAATTAATGAGGAACATAAGAATAATAATAAATTAATGTTATAATTATAAATAATTTTAATGATTGTTTGAAAAATATTTTCGAAAAATATAAAGAAATAGAGAGAATAATTCAAAACAATCGTTTTTTTTTTCGAAAGGACATAAAATTCTAATTGCATAAGTCAGTAAAATAAATGTAAAGGTACTGAGTATTTATCATATATATTAGTTGATTAGTAATCTAATATTAAGTCTCCTTAAATCATTAATTATTAAAAAAAATATTTGTTGGTAAAACAGCCTTAAGAAATGCCTTGTGCCTTTGCTAATAATATATTTTCTGAAATTTCCAATAATATTTTTCTTGTGGCAGACAAATGGAGAAGCCATGGACGTTTCATGAAGCGTAAATAAAGTTAGGAAGCCGGGCCGGTGATGGACAGCTGGTATAAATTATGGCCACCGCTTTGGTCGGATATAAATGGCATACTAGTAACTTATAAATCTTCAGAATATGAGTATATTATTACCATAGAGAAAGTTTTTTTTTTTTAGAGAAGAGGCAAACACAGTGGTTTCCGCTGGTGGTATGTGATAAGCGACATCATACGCTACCTTAGAGGATGAGCAGGTGGCAGCCTTTAAAAAAAAAGTGAAATATTTCATTTCTTTTCTCCCTTAATTTCAACACGCTTTTATGGCTTCACTTCTATCTGTAACGGAAATATCCATTAAACATTATTTGTGCCATCTTGGCGTCTAATTAAACTGAAACTTTGCTCGCTTCAAGGACCAATAATTTTATAATAATTTAATAAATTTGTTCTAATATCCTGATCAGTATAGTACTGATCACAACACTTTCTATTAGAATGTTTCTATCTGTATGGATAATCTCATTATTAATCTGTAATCAATTTCAATTGGTCAAGGATAATGACGTTGATTTTATTAATTATTAATATGATGTTGACGCCCAATATTTTAGGATTATTGCAGAGTAACGTTTGACGTATTCAAATTGTATTTATTGAGTTTTAGTATCAGCTGATGAAATATATTATAAAGCTTTAACTAAGTAAGGCCCCATTTGCACTAACATTTGATAATCGCTGCGTTAAATTCTGACGTAGACGCTTGTTGCAAGTTTTGCATGCTCAATTTAATTTCAACGTCGAAATTCCTTACTGTTCGATAAAAAAACGCCGCACTTTAATAACGCTTACCCGTGTGCAAATACATGGGTATCCCTTATATGTGTCGTTTAAACTTATTTTTAACGCTCGATATATAAACGCTCGTGCGAAGGTGGCCATAGCACGAAAAAATGATAAATCAACTTGTAAGGCTAGCGCCGCTGTCTAAATTATGTATGATGTTTATGTTACGGCTAAAGTTTGATAAACACATAAACTCACAATTATCAGAATAAATTTTATTTTTAATATAGTATCTAGCAACATTTAAATGTAGACTTAATATTCTAATATATATTACTATGTTGCATAATACATCTTTAAAAAAAAATTTAAACTACCTTTATTTATTATGTATTTTAGTTAATTTGTATTTTATTTAATTTGTCACCTAAAAGCAACATCTTCCACGTATGCTTAGTCAGAGGACATCGTGTTTAACTGAATTATAAACCATTCCCTACGTAAAAAACAACCTATCCTATAAATCCCATCTGTTCAAACGTCTTCCAGTAATCGCATGTTAAAAAATGATTTCGATTTATTAAGATTTAAGAACCTCCCTTTTTGAGTCGCTTGTAAAAGGGAAGATTATTCGTCAATTCGTCAATAGAAAAAGGAACCGAATTTAATTTCACGTGCTGCCTAGCCGCTAACTTTAAAATTGTCTGTCTAGTGAAGTAATTTAACGGTCGGCCGCTCTGACGGTGCGGTAGCTAGTTCCCTCGAATTCTACTCGTACATGCACAAAGTACAAAAATGCTAGTTTGTTCTGATAAAATTTATCCGTGTATAAAAGAGTACGTTTCCGTATATTTATGCTCGGGAGTTCCAGTTTTATTTGTTCAATAAAGTTAATATTTTACTTCGTCTCATTTTTTATATCTGTGTTATTTCTTATCATAGTCAAAGATTTCGATAGGGTTTGTGTTCATAAAATTGAAGAAACATTATAGTCAGCGATTATGCAGCTATTATTTTGATCGCGTAGTTTTTAATATATTGTGACACAGTAATTGGCGTTCATTGAGTAAGGCCTATGTGTAGCATTAGACGGATGAGATAACAAATGAATGACGATAACAAATAATATTTTTCTTCAGAGATGATAAAGTTTGGATGAGTTATCATTTTAATTATTCGGTGTAAGTGAATCGCCTAAAGTTTAAGTATATTTTTCTATCAAAACCTAATGATCATAGCCTATAGTATTGGTTCATTTGAGACGTTTTATTGTATATATGCGTACATGAGGAGAAAGGGATATTGTTTTATAGACTTTGTGGTTCAATTTCACCACCAGAATAGCACCTGATTCTATTACCGCTCTTGTTAATTGTAAATTATACTACTGTTTTAACTCTGGTGACATTAATAATCAAAATATGTATTTTATCAATATTTCATCATCTAAAAAACTGGGTTAAGGTTGCTATAATCTCATAATATAGATATCTAATAGTCGCCATATAAGATACATCATATATTATGTAATTTCGTTCTGTGACACGTTAGAATTATTCATTATACTAGTTTCAAGGTGATTTAGTAAAACTATGATGAAATAAAAAGGTTTTAATTCATTTCGTCAATATATCTGAAAATATTATCATGTGTGTGGCTATATTGTGAGTGCTTGTTAAATTTAACTTCTAAAGCGTCACTTACTTATATGCCACGTTTTAAGGTCAAGTCCTTCAATATTATGCCTATTTTTGGATATTATAAACCAACTTTATAGGTTGGTTGTGTAACTGTTTGGTTGGGTCATCGTAAGTGTGTAACATTTTATTAGGGCCCCTCGCAATTTTACTTACTTATAAGAACATCCTATTAACATTTGCCTTTTTCGGATCCGAAAACCAGTCACATGTGAAACATACTTATGAATTATTACGATACGTAACATACACATGTAATACATTAGGCCTATGATGCTCTATGGAGGAGAAAACTTCGTATTATTAATTAAAATTATATTTAATCAATATGAAGCCTTGTGCGTTCAAGTAAATCGATTTTTGATGACTGGCATTATTTTTATAGTCCTAGTTTATCATTATAACCAGCTTGCCAGCAAAAGTCCCGACAAAATCGGAGATTATCAGGAACAAACATACAGACAGACGAAACTTTTACAACATCGAGAATTCTCTTATTGATTTTTTAAACGTACCAAGTTGTGCTTAGCTAATTTTAGCTTGACTTTCTTTAGAACCTGTAAAACGAGTTAAAGAAAAAGAACATTTAGATGACAGAGAGACATACATTCACACATTTTACCTACAATAGAGCCATGCTAGGCTTTAAATGCTTGTATAACGCATTCTTGCTAGCTTCTCCTGTAGAACAGATTTGCTGCCATTCTTACAGAAGGATAGTACAGGTAATTATAGGCAGTGGCTAGTTCCGTAAAATCGTTTGTGTTCAGGCGACGCTGCCTACTTATCATTACGTGGCCCCTGATGGTAAGTGTATATAAGTAATATAAAGAAAAATAAGTAATTTAATTCATTTATAAGATGACGGAAAGCGGAATTTCGTCCTGAAAATTGAAACCTTTACCGATAATGCGTTGATGACATGTAATTAACGCCACGTTAATGTTGGTGGAGCGTCAGTCGTCATGCAGGTCTCATCGTCGATTCCGAAATGACTCGTCCATTGCATTTCACATATGTCATCTCCGTAACTATAAAAGTTCTATTTTTAAATATAGATTTATTATAATTACATTTAATTTAATATAATATTATGTTAATATAGGACTTTATTAACGTAAGTTGTAATTGAAAACATTTTAAAATTGACATGACCTCAAAATAAAAATACCATTTCTTAATTTTTGTATCCTGAGTTCAAATATATTTTTTATATATTTTTTAGTTCTTCATTTCTGAGAAAAAAAATAAAAACCAAAAAACATGTGATGACGTCACTTTTGTGGTAGAATGAGGATTTTTGCCTTAGCGTTCCAGTATTTTAGATGAAAACATTAATGTCAAACAAGACATGTCAATTGTCAAAGTCTTGTTTATTTTCGACAAATTTTTGCTATCCGCAACTAGAAATACTTTCGAAAATGTAGTATTTACTTAATAAAAATAAAATGAGATTAATAACACTGGAAAATAAGAAAATTCACGAATTTAATTGAAATCAAACAAGTTTGACAAGCTGACAAATAATGACTCGAGATTTATGACAGTTCTTTGACGGATTACAGGAAATCAAAAGCATTATTGCAATTTCACCATACGTGTGACGTCATTTGGCGCTTACGTCTTTTTAGAATACACCGAATTTCAGAGTTAAAATTATGAATGAAAAGTTCATAATTTCTAAAAACGGAAAAATTCATGTGCCCTTGTTTTGTATTTACTTTCATATAACGTTAAAATATATGCAGCTTAAAAATATGAAATGTTGTCAATTTTGCAGTTCTTTCACAGTTAAACCGTTTTGAGTAAAGATATTTAAAAATATTTATTTATTTATTTATTTAAACACAATTATAACACCGTTATATTACATTCTATTTTATAAAAGAGGAATTTGATGGCTGATGGATTTGAAAAAAAGAGCTCTGCAAAAGATAAATGATAAACATTATGAAAAATCCATTTCAAATCCAAATACATATATATGTATAACATATCCTATTATGTAATTGTAACATCTATAATAAAAGGTAAGTTAGTCATTTTATCTGTCCACTGCTAAACATAGGCCCATCTCACGCTAAGGCGACCTCTCCATGTCAAAGGTGAATTAGGTTAATCGGTTTAAAATCAATCCAGAATAAATATAAAATATATTCTGTGTTACGAATGCCTTCATGGATGTAAATTTATGCATTTATATAACCGTGTTAAATGTGTTTCAAATTGCTTGTTTGGAATGTTTTTACCACATTTAAAAATTAAATGATAAATTTTGGGATAGTGTATGCATTTAAGGGCTTCACAGCTACTTATCGCTCAAACTTATTGAGTGACGTTTCAGTAAACCATTTAAAATTAAAAGTTTTCTTGTCTTTCAGTTAAGTGACTGAATTGAATAGCATTTGCGTAAAACTTTTATGACACTGATGTTTTACTGAAGTTTGATCCTTTACATGCTTAGTTGGCCCAGCACTGTTTAAACACTTGACACACAACCTAGTTTTAACATTTTGCACACACAACCTACTTTGAGCACTTTACACACAAGTCACATCCTAGTAATACCAGTTCTTATGAGCGTACCACAGGTGTGTGTTAAATAAATCGTCTTTAACCCATTCTCACTAGACGGAGCTAAAACATGGCTTCTAACGTCCTGGCTGACAAGCTCGCCGTAACTCAACGTGATAAAGGACAAGAGTAGCTCGGATTGACTTTTACGATAAATGTTGGATGGAAAACAAAGAATTGTATAGATGGATAGACATGACCAAAGACCAAGACGCTTTAATCTATTGCGTCTAGTAAAAAATCGATTCAAAATCCTTATATTCAGCAGTAAGCCCGGCTATCATTAATTATAATACTATCAACCACTCGAAGGTCCAGTGGGCGACGATAGTCAAGTGGGTATGAACCTCTTGTGCGAGATGCAAATAACCTTCTATCTATGAGCTCCTGGTGTTAATAGTCGGGTTTGATATGTTTTTGACACACAGTTGCGGATTTCACTTAAGTATAATCTTTGAACTCTGTGCGTACGTTAGTAGGTACTGTGGTAGCTCAAAGTATTGTTTGTGAATACGGATGTGAAAAAATTTTCTGTCTAAAACTGTCAATGAAATTATTGTATACTAGCTGTTGCCCGCAGCTTCGCCTGTGTTAACTAAGATTTACAACGGGAATAGTACTCAAAATAAGTAACTTTTCTGGTTGATTTTTTACACCTTGTGTCCGAAAAACCCAAATATCTTACGGAACCCTATTTTTTCCAGAATAAAATTTAGCCTATGTTATTTGTGGATAATGTAGCTTTCAAATGGTGAAAGAATTTTTGAAATCGGCTTAGTACTTTTTGAGCCTATTCATTACAAACATACAAAAATAGGTACAAATTTTTCCTCTTTATAATATTAGTGGAGATGAATTACCTCACTCTACGAATTCTCCTAAATCCTCTATTCATCTATAAATATCACTCAGGTTTATAGAGGTCGCTTTGATCAATATATTCTATTTCAAGTCCTCTACGTTACGTACGACAGGAATATATTGCACTGAGAAAGCATCAATTTTGTCGCCAGTCTATGTTATGACTTCTGAAGCTTTGCTGTTGATTGAGCATTTAGCTGCATTTAGTTGAGTATTGTGCTCATTTCCACTTGATTTGTAATTTAAATTCATTTTCATATCATCATCATCATCGTTAGGCTTTATTTGTCCATTACTGAACATACCTGTACCTCAATGAACGCCAAGACGATTAATCCCTAATATAAACTATAAAAATATATAGTACTAGCTGTTGCCCACGGCTTTGTACATCCGTACGTACGTATAGTAAACACAGACAGAATTTTTTTTTGAACTACCTTGCGAACTTTCATCTCCTATTTCATGCCCATATAGGTAAAAATCTTAAAAACGGTGGAACAATTATTAATGATTATTTAATTCTTTTAAAGTGCCTAAATACAAAGTTTCATGGTGTGATCTTCTATATAAAACGACAAACTTATATACAAAATTTTATCCCCTATTTAAACCCCCTTAAACTTTTTTTCGCGACAATAAATAGCCTATGTTTTTAAAATAAATCGAAAATTAGATATACATTATGACGAAGTAAACTACACTCTCTCTAGGATGTTACATTGGTTCAGCGTTAATAATCTACTTTTGAATAGTAACAAAACAAAATGTATAAAATTTTCCTTGACAAAAATTAAGCAAATGCAAACCAATGTACTTTTAGACAACGAGAACTTGGAATTGGTAGACTCTACAGTTTTTCTAGGCATAACTTTAGGTCGTAAGTTACAGTGGGGACCCCATATAGCTAAACTAGCGAACAGACTCAGTTCAGCTGCATATGCAGTGAGAAAAATAAGACAGCTAACTGATGAAGATACGGCACGAATAGTTTATTTTAGCTATTTTCATAGCATTATGTCTTATGGGATACTATTATGGGGAAATGCTGCCGATGTAGACAGTGTTTTTGTGCTACAGAAGCGGGCTATCCGTGCAATTTACAAATTGCCCCCCTACTCATAATTAAGAGAGAAATTTAAAGAGATAGGAATTCTGACAGTTGCTTCTCAATACATTTTAGATAATTTACTGTACGTCCGGAAGAATATAAATGATTTCAATAAGAAAAGCGACATTCATAGTAGGGATATACGTAATAAACACGGGCTAGATGCCCCAGTGATTAGACTTGCAAAAGTAAGCAACTCTTTTAAAGGAAACTGTATACGCTTTTACAATAGGATCCCAGAAAACGTTAAAAATCTATCAATCAATAAATTTAAAAAAGTTATCAAAGAGCGTTTGTGTGGTAAAGGATATTACAAAGTAAAAGACTTCATTGAAGATACCACACCTTGGGAATAGGGCGTTCCTCCCAGGCATGCAGATAAAAAAGTTTTTCTGTTATAATTAATTAGTAAGACTAATTATTATTTAGACGACACGAACTCTTGGGATTGTATTGCTCTTTTATCAATTGTCTATCTAGAATGTGGGTAAACTTTGAGCCTGCAGTATTTTGAACTAAACTTGTGTAAAGGTGAAACGTATGACGTGTCATGCTCGCTTATGCCATTGCAGTGGTGGCGTTGTGGGATGGGTCTTCCACTTCCCTCTAATATGTGGAAGAGGTTGATGCTGGCTCACGCGTCCTGGCCTGTGTGGAGGTGCTGCTGTGGTGGCTGGTCGTGTTATGCGATTTCTACCTAGCTGATTTTCTTTTCTTTTATTAACATCCTCTGGTTTGTTTTGGATGCTGCGGGGTCTAAATTTGCCTACTCATTAATCTTAGGCTAGCCTAAGATTAATGAGTAGGCAAATTTGTGCAATAAGTGATTAGTAGAATGTTTTTAAAAATTCTGAACTATATTTTAGAAAGAGCAACCCAGCAGAGTTTCTCACTATACTAATAAAGTATTATGTATTTTATTTTTTGTAACAATATCTGAAAAGAATAGATCCACTGAGTTTGTTTCGCCGGTTCTTCTCAATGGGCTTGCTTTGGAACCGGTGGTAGACTCAATTGACTTTCAAAAAGATACTTTGATTGTACTATTTTGAATAAAAAAAATTGACTTTGACTTTGACTTTGACTATGTCCTGTCCCAAGTTCTAATCTATCTCTGTTCCAAATTTCAACAAAATCGGTTCAGTGGTTTAGGCGTGAAAGCGTAACAGACAGACAGACAGAGTTACTTTCACATTTATAATATTAGTAAGGATAATAATATAAATATTAAAAATTGAAACTGAAGTAATAGGGATGTTGACTATTTTTTTTAATTGATTTTATTTGATAGATATACTATAGGTAAACACGAAAAAAATACTTTTGTAAAGAAATATGTCCAATTTTAACAAAAAATTAAATAAAGAAAAATAGTTTTTAAAATTGCCCTTGAAACGCTCCAAACGTCATTACGTCACACACCGCATTCAGAGCTTGCGCTATGTTAGGTGAGTTTGTACTTAGCTCAATGTTCAGTGACGTCATCGCCTTATTGGCGTTTGCAGTCACGTGCATGATAATTGACGCATTTTAAATTAATTTTCTAAATTTTAAGACAAATAAGTAGACTTTTTAAATGTTATTTTAGGTTTTCAAATACTGTATTTAATATGTAAAACATAACTTCACATGAATTTATAACATGTGTCAACATCCCTATTGTCGTTGAGAGTGTCAAGTTAGTTAACTTGAATTGGGTGCTTCGCAAAAGGGTCTACGTGCATTAGTGCGTATACATTCAATCGTTAAAAAATTAGGTTAGAAGTAAATATTAAGATATTTAACATAAATCAATATTGCGCTTATGCAAGTGTAAAAACAGCTCGTGTTCGGCTCGGTATGGGTAGCCGGGCCCCGCTAGACCCGAAGTCTTGGGGACTGCTTGATAGCGGGCAGGCAGTCCCACCATATTTGATGAATCTAGCCTTCCCGGGGCCAGTCTGTCGCTGAGGTGATCCTGTTGCCTGTGGATCCGGGACCCACAAAACGCAGCTAAAGGCGCTCACAGTGGTTTTGGTGGGTGAGTGCACCCCAATGCAAGTCTCCACACACGCCGGTGTGGCTACTCGAGGCCCTGATAATATTATAATGCAAAAGCATTCCCACTGCGACAACAAAAAAGTAAAAGCAAAGCAAAGCAACTGTGAAATCTTTTGTAGAATATCTATATAATTCCATAGATGAAGGAAATAAAAATTTTAAATTACATAATATTACAGTAAGCCTCCGTTAGCACAAGCTCCTTATAAGCATCGTGTTTAAATCCCGACGTCGCGTTGGCTCGAGTTGCGAGCTCCGCATGCTAAATTCGATTCAACGTCTAACGCTGAACCTCAAAAATCTACAGTACTCGATAAAAGAGCGGTGCGCTTTAAAAACGCGTGAACAGATTCAATAATATGGGTATCAATTTGTCTTATTTAAACGCTTTTTAACGCTCGGTCAAAAAAGCCTGTGTATTGTAAATGTGGCCTCAGAAAAGGGCAATCGATTTGCCAGGCAACCGTTTGTCAAATGGAACAAAATCGAACATTTAGTAGAGTCATCGCCACTTTAGAAGTCCGATAGACGCGGCGCTGCGGTCTCATAACTCAATGTTGCCAATTTCTATTGTAATGATTTTCCACCAAGTCTAGTACAATAAACATCTAAATCATAACATCTATGGTGTACTAACATGTCCACAGTGTGCTCGGACATTTATTAACAAGATAGGGTACGCAAGCCATATCAGAGCACACGCCCGACGACAATAGCTGCAGGGAGTCGAAGTGGTCGCCGTGACCGAAATCGGTCTGGAGGATTATTATTATTATTATTATTATTATTAGTACAATAAAAAATTTTAATAATTATAGGGCCTATGTTCAGTAGTGGACTGATAAAGACTGATGTTGATAATAATGACAAAAATAATTATAGTAATATATATTATAAATAAAACATTTTTTTTAATATTTCGTTTGTATTTTTTACGTATAACCGATTAGTAGAATTTATCTAAAACAAGCTTCTTCGGTTGTGTTCGGCTTTTGCCAGGGGTGACGATTTTCTCAGAAGTAATTGCTGCCATTGTTATTTCTTTTATTATTCGACCTTTTTTTACAGAAACACCTGAAAATATAATTCATCTGAGCAAGGTTTTAATTCTTTTACCTAGTATTTATATTCATATTATATATCATAAGATAAATGTAGGTATAGACTTAATGATAATATTTTAACCATAAATTAGGCAAAAATGAGTGATACTGGCATCTCTAAAATTTACCTGTCATGGCAGTGACATTTATAAACATATTATTCAACGGGGTTAATTGTTGTTTATTTTTACTTTCTAATTCACAAAATTATTTCACTTTAACGATCTTTATACGGCCTTCAATTTTCACACCTCACTTTATATTATATGCTCCATATTTCACGTAAAACAATTTAAAATATCACAACTTCTTACTCCAGACAGATGTCAAGATGTCAATTTTGTCAAATTTAGTTCAGACATTAGTCGCAGGACTTCAAAAGTGGCGAGGACTATAAACACTAAATTTCCATTGAAAAGTGTCACCAGATTTGGAACACAAACTCCCCTGATAGTTAAATTAATACGCAATGTATCGACAACGCATTTAGATTTTAATTGCTTAAAATCCGAAAATTGGATATCCATTTCGGCGGTTGGACATGTTGATTGTTTAATAAATTTTGTACAACAGAAACTATAATATCATCTGTCATGTTAACGAAATATACATCATCATTTACAACATTTTAGGTCAACATGGTTATGTACATTACTAAAATTATTTAAACGAAACATTTTTGTCACTTTTATTTTTTGGAGTGAGAATTTTTTTACAAATTTATGTTCATAAGCCTGCATCATCATTATTATCCCTAACATGTGCCACTACTACGCACAGGCCTCTACAAAAAATATTAGACCATAGTTCACCTACAGTACGGAAGTAGACGAACAAACGTTTGAAACAGCACACGCACAAACAGGCGCATCGACGAGACATCTAAGCCAACCTCGCAGTGCTGTTTGTGCTGTAAATATCGCGTTGAATGCACAGATCTTTTGTTCGTAGGGTCTTTGGTTGATATTTATATAGTGCTTATGCGCTGGGCTAATAAAACAAACCTTTAAATACATCATCTCATCAGGTTGTTGATGTTTTCCTTTACGAGTCAGCAATACATTACCATATTCAGATACCCGATGAAATTAGAAAACCTCATTTCAGATCCACCATTAAGGATAACACCCAGACTTCTCACTTTAAAGCATACATACCTACTATCGTCGCTTTCAAATTTCAATACACGTGCACCATTATAACATTGTAGTGACTTATGTAACTTAAATTAATCTGCGATATCTCCGCCTTATTATTACTCGCATAGAATTTATAAGATATCTGACTTAAAGAATTTTCTGGATTGGACATTTAATTATCAGCTCTTGTCTCGGTTTAACTATTGTCTCATCTTTGTAATGCCGGATTAGTACATGGATTTTGCTTATTTACTTCAAACGAGGAGGCCTGTTTAAGTCGTTCAAAAACGTAGTAGTTATAATCATCATCAGCCTTTATCCGTTCACTGCTGAATAAAGGCCTCCCTCAATTAACGCTAAAATGGCCGATCCGTTACCACTTCCATCCAACGTGGACTTGCTACTGTAGGAGATCGTTATCTTCACGCATGCTGAAGGACCAACGAAGACTTTGTTTAGTGGCCTTCACTTTTGAAGCTTATCGGCCCATGGGCCATCCATTCTCCTTATTGTGTGTACAGCCTACTGCAATTTGAATGAGCTTATTCTTCGAGTGATATCAGTTACTTTAAAAAAAGAATCATTTTATAATTTACACTGGACACACAGGCGAATCGGCGGCAAGTTACTCAGACAATGCTAATGAATTTGTTAACTATTTTATAAATTTTAAATTAACATGGTTATTTTCATTATTTAAAGTATTTAAAACGGGATATTTACCATGTTTTTTTTAATATTGTTATATATTATATATACGGTACGGTTATATATATTGTATATACGGAGCTCGATATTTCGACATTGTCTACGAATGTCATGTTCACGAGACTATCGAGCTCGAGCTCCGCAAAACAATATTAAAAAACATGGTAAATATCCCGTTTTAAATACTTTAAATATTTTATAAATCACCAGTTTGTCTAAATTTTAGTTTTTATCCTTGACTATTATCATACTTATTGATAACTAAGCGATGAGAACAAGCTGCACCGGTTAATTTAAGCTTACAGCACAATTGAATAGCTCCATCTCAATAATGTAGTGAAATATTTTAACAGCTTGTCGGGAGCAGCGTTCAAGCGTCTCGCCTGAGTTAGCGAGGAACCTTTTATCTGATGAACACGGCTTGTGGAGCACCTGGTTATATATAGTACCTATATGTGCTATTTTATGAATGGAATCAGCAAATATGATAGCTATATCTTGAGAATATTTTACAGAACAGGGTTTTTCATTATTCGATGCATTAATAATTCTCTAGCACTTTATGACGAAAAGACTAAGGTATTAGTGAAATAAAAATAATTATTTTTCGTCTATGTGTCTCTCTAGGGCACCGAAGCTACTAAAAGATTTTGTTGAGGTTTTTGTATAAAAAGACTAGAAGGCTAGTTTTTTAATGGTGTTTCTAAAACATGTATTGTCAAACTGGATTCAGCAGTTACTATAGTAGCGGCACGATAAGAAGGCCGTTTTGACGTTTGTCCGCTCATGAAGTTTCATAATTATAATACTCAAATTTGAAGGAGAAACTTGCTGTTCTTTATAGTCAATTAACTTTATAGTTAATCATAAAATTAATCGAATGTATAATTTTAGGAAACAAAATTTAGTTATTTAATTTCTTTATAAACTACATATTATATTAGGGTCCCGCGAACATTTATTTTTTATTTTTATGAGATTAAAATTATTGGGGTACTTGTTTACCATACAACTCGGCATTTCTTTTTCGAAAATCAATTTTTTTAAAAATGAAATCTAATACGATCGCCACATAGTAGGATCAATAGGATCGCTGGCCAACACAACTACTACCTTCAGTAAACATGCGTCAAAGTTCAATACAAAACAAGACAGTTTCGACCTGACGTTGCATCGAAAAGTACAAACTTTGAGCGCACATTAAAACTATTTAACCAGGTACTACTTTCAATAAAAACTTACAGATTTAATTATATTTTTTTCGAGAATAATTTGTCATTTACATCACTATTTTAATGTGTCAAAACGGCCATCATATCGTGCCGCGAGTATAATTCATTAATGTATTAATACGGTGGGTTTTTAAGTATTAGTATTTTAATGATGCTGTTAAAGAAGTAGTCGGTTGGAAATAGTAATTTAAAATGACAGACCACAAAAGTGACGGACCACAAAAACTTTTTCAATCAATTATTTACGTCAAAATATGACCGTGATGTCTAAAATAAAATAGGCGGACTAAACTGAAACAGTGCTCTGTGGTCGTAATGCGGTAATGTTGTTTCGTAATAAGTTCAGAATGAAGTTGTCGATAAGAAAGTTGGAAGTGAGGGAGATCAAATTACGGGCGACGTTTATCGTCAGCCAATGTTTTATTGTGCAACTCTTTCAGTGTTTCCTAGAAAATGAGAATACATTCTTTTTTTGAATAGTCAGGGCTCGTATTTTACTGTAATAAAATCAATAGTAAAAAAATGGCATACTATTGCCTACAAAAGTGAAAAGTTAAATTTAGCTTAGAATTTTGATTTTAATACAAAAAATAAATTCGTAATGTCCGTCATACGTGATATTAGATGTCGGTGACGCGAACTCATAAGATTTTTCACAACTAAAAGTGCTCAACGCGGCTAAAGAAGTTACACTAACACAGTTTAACAGTAAGACGACGACGAGAATATAATATAAGATGTCCGATCCTCTGCCAGTTACCACTCGCATCTAACTAATCCGTACGGAGTTTGTCCCCATCTATCGACCTTCAATCTTCCTTGAAGCTGATCTCCAGAACTATATTAGATATTATGCCTACAATAATAAAAAGCTTATTTCAGTTTACAAGTCCGAATCAGGACGTTGGGTTAGTACTTTGGCGTTTTGCCAAATATGGCGAAACCACAAAGATCTCTCATAGTTTTCCCAATGTTTTGGGCTAATGTGAGTTGTGGACTTTACATGCAGTCATTGACTATCATGAAGGCATTAAATAGACTACTTATAAATTTTCTAATATTGACAAATCATCATCATCAGCCTTTATCCGTCGATTACTGAACATAACGCTAAAGCTGCTTGAACACTAAGACGACAAGTCATACTTGTGATAATTGCAAACTATTATCATTCTTACTTACCTAAGTATCGTGCTGCTTTACAGCCAAATTGGGTCAGAACGAATGGGGTGGTCCTCTGCCTCAAATGATACCGGCGTAAAGTGACAGTTATGCTGTTGCGTTTCGTGTGGTTTGTGAGTTTCCAGTGGCCCATTGAGCGAAATAAGGAAAATTAGGATAACCCATCTGCAATACCTCTAGTTACGTAAATGTTATAGTGTGTGTCTATAGTCGCTAAAAAGCTTTGACTGCACTTCTATGCTCCAAAAAAAAAAACTTACCAATGTTTTTCTTTTATATATCTGTCTGCTTTATGGATAAATCGATTTTGATGTGGCTTTTCTATTGCTAACCGCCTTTGTTAGGATGTTCTTGACACGATTTATATAAATTGGTTGAGACTTTAGAACCACCCAGGTTTTTACGTATAGCTTTAGTTTTTCTATTTCCATAATTATGGCCCTGCGATAGTTACAAATATCTCAGTATCAAACAGGATCAAACTAACGACAATTTCGACAAATGAATACTAATAATATAGTGGATGCTTCGTAAGAACCTTAAGTTATAAGATCTAATAACTCATACAATAGTTTATTATATTTTTATGCTCAAGAAAATTAATCTGCGTATTTTACAAGGCTCTAATTGTGTTTTTATAAGTGAGGAGAAAGCATATTTCCCAAGGCACTACTTAGCAACTTTGTTTCCATTTCTACGTTACATGTAGACCCAGTAACGTAATAAACACGTTTTGTTAGGATGAGCACATTTGCTAAAAGCCACATCTGTTAATGGACATTCTAAAATAATTAAAAGTTGAAAGTGAAAACACTCGTTTGCACAAAAAGTTCTTAATTATTTCTGTGCAAAGTTAATTTTGTAACAAAGGTATTCTAGGGGAGGTGTAAAATCATATTACTTCTAATGCAGTCATTTGTGGTTCGTGTATTTTGCTTGTTAATGCATCATTTTTACCGTCGTATTGAGTATTGAATATCATCATAATTTTATACTAATATATATATATATAGAGTTTGTATGTTATCTCAGAAACTACTGATCTGATAGACAACCCGTTAGTTGAAAAAGGTTATTGGCTATATAAACGTGGTCGCTTACTATGGATCTCATAAGGCTCAAGGTCACCCAGCGAGCAATGGAGAGAGCGATGCTTGGTATTTCCCTGCACGATCGAATCGAATGGCCGTTGGGGCGGAAAGCTTCTTGAATGGCGACCGCATACCGGACGACGCTCTGTGGGCAGGCCCTCTACAAGGTGGACCGACGATCTGGTAAAGGTCACGGGAAGCCGCTGGATGCGGACAGCGCAGGACCGATCGTTGTGGAGATCCTGAGGGGAGGCCTATACCCAGCAGTGGGCGTCGATTGGCTGACATGATGATAGGCTATATTATTAACTAATGTTAATGTAGAAAGCTAAAGTGTTTGTTCTTTTTTGTTAACTCGCTAGGATGTATCTTTTTTATTGTTTTCAATTTACTTGGTACTATTTTTTTGACCTCACGACCTAATTTATGCTGGCCTTTGCTTACTGGCGGTCGAGCAGTTCTGCTTACAAGAAGTACTCAGTTTACCGGTTTACTCAGATTGTTTTCCTTCACCCGTAATTAAGCCATGGTCTCATATGGACGTGCACTTGAAAAATTAGGAAAAACCCATTTACGGCATCACAGGGGACATCATCGAACCCGGGGCTAATAAAGAGCAAGGAAACAGGCGCTCTACAGAAGACTATCTTCGCTCGATTCTTTTCCAGCTAAGTAATATATCTCTTCTGATCCTGACCCCCCGAGTGTACCTTGAAATGGGCTTTTCTGATTTCTAAGTGCACCCCAAACACGAGACCATCGCTCGCTCACCGGTGAAGGAAAACATCGTGAGGAAACCTGCATGCCTGATGAGATTGAAAGTCTTTGAAGGTATGTGAAGTTCACCAACCCGCACTAGGCCAGTGCGGTGAACTATTGGCCCATTACCCTCCTCGCCTGATTTCGAGGAGGTGACCCGTGCCCAGCAGTGGGACTTAAAGGGTTGATACTTTACTTTACTTTCATATACGTCTGAATCAGTATTTATTATCCGTTCATCAATCGCAAAATCCCACAGGAGGGTTAAAGGAATTTGTCGCGACAAATGTGTAGTAGGTACTTCAGTCTTGTCTATGTGATAAATTATTCAGCATTCATATCAGACAGATATTTCTTATTAACGTTAATATATTCTACAGTTACATGTAATACAATATAAGCTCTATTTTGTGTTATTGTTGTGTAATGACATTGTTTCGCATGAACAGTATTAAATGTCCTTATATTCAGTGTATTACATTTATATTAGCCTTTTTGGCAATGGTTTTTTATGTGTCAATAATATTAGGATTAATAAACATTATATTATAGATTGCTGCTGAGCACGATTTAAATTAAGATGATTTGATACTACAAATAAGTGCCACGAATCGGTAAGCACGAGGTATGCGTGCACGCATAGGATGTTCTTCATGAAGCGCATCAGTGGCTTTATTTTTTACCTTTTGTAAGAGGTAGTGCCTTTGCAGCCGATTTGAGAAGGAACGACCAGGACCTCTCGCTCACAATACCGACGTAAAGTGACTGCGATTCTGTCGCGATTTTTTTGTGAGTTTCCGGTGGCCCATTAGCGGGAGGATAGTAGTCAGTAATTACCACAAGGCTTACTACTACCATAAGACTACTCGATTGCCTTCTTATGACATGAAATATATGCATTTTTGTTATCAATCATTGTATATCTATTGATTTAAGCCCTTTTCAATGAAAACCAAGACGGCTCATTCCCCGCAACTAGTATACTATCAGCAAAACCGCAGCGACTATCGTACCATTTACTTGGAGGTTTAGCAATCAGTTTTACAAAAAATTATGTTTTAATTCCATCCAAAAACAATTTTCCACGAAGCGAAACTTTTAAATGCGTTATATGAAATATAATACTGACAAAATACGGTCCGGCTTAATTTAATAAAAGCGTACACTTTATATTCATGGCTTATTAAATAATACGAAATCCCAAAGTATCTTATGTTTATATGGAGGAAATCCTTCAATTTCCCCAAGCCTAAACGCACGAAGACGACAAGCCTAATTTTAAAATATAATATTCGCTAAGGGTTTTTGCGGGTTTCGCTATATTTAGCTAAATTTTACCCAAAGGAAAACGTTTCATCGTACATTTATAAGCAATTGATATTTTTTCATGATTCCCGTAAGAGCTGCCATTTGTAACTCGGGATTGCAATTTATTGGTGTAATTTATCATTTTATCGAATTTCCCTTGTCATATAACGATTGGCTACTTTATATCCGTACGTGATGGGGAAACGCGATTTCTTAATCCTACTATACTTTAATCTAATTATATAAGACTGTATTTTAGTGACTTAGCTTTCGATTGAATTTGGGACGATGAGTTTGCATGCATGGAAAAGTATTCAGCATAACAATAAAAAAATTGGTGATTTTTTTTTATTAAACAAATAAAATATGTCTATACTATCTATCTATCTCTTGAGTTAATGGCGTTTACTTATAGATTTCACCAATGTCAAGTGTATATTATAATACTCTGCTTTATAAAGCGGGCTTCATGAAAGAAACAAGGTCCTAGATTGTAACTAAGAATTAAGTGAGTAGCTAAGAATGTTTGATGAAAGATTCGCTGTTGATGTACTTAAAACAAACAAACTACAGCTTAATATTATTATGGTTAATGAATGAACTAAGGATATAAACGACAGGGAAGTTGACAAGGGAAAGAAAAAAAATGTCAATAATGACAATTAATATTATGATTAGTGAAAGTTTTTTTGACGTTATTACTTCTTTATCTGTGATGATCACTCTGTGTTATAGAAAATCATAAAGATTCGGTTTAATTTAAATTATAGGTTCGCGTCAGCTACATGCTAATATTACATTATAATGTCATTACAAAATTAATTAATACTTTGTATTAAAATTTTCAGTTAAATTACGATGTCGCAAGTTTTAAATTGTATTATTAGGCCCTATGACTGCCAATTTTTTTGACGTTAGGCAAGTGAACTATGATTTAGGCATTGATTGTAAATGGTTGCTTAAATGATCAGTGGTCTGGAAGTGAACCCATTAACATAATATGGGCGTATTATAATTAATTTCCAATTAACTATCTGATGGATTATCTTGAATCCTGCTAACTCCTGCAATGTGGACAGAGCTTTAATATTCTACATATATATTTGTATTTATATTATAAATTTGTAGTACGTTGGTCCAGTAGGTATGGACTCGGCCTCTTATGCGAGAGGTTCTGGGTTCGATCCTGACACCGTGTGCCTTGAAATGGGTTTTTATACACTTCTAAGTGCATCCTAAAAACTCGAGACCATCGCTCGCTCACCGGCGAAGGAAAACATAGTGAGGAAACCGGCATGCCCGATGAGATTAAAAGTGTTTGAAGATGTGTGAAGTTCACCAATAGGTTTCACCCGCATAGGTCCAGCATCTCAGTGAACTATTGCTTGATATGCGTCGGAGCTGACACACACCTTTTTTTATACACAGTACAACGTATAATGATTTTATAATCAGTTGTTTTCCTGAACCTGTCTGTTTCAATGCACGCTAAGAGAGTTACAAAAGTTTTATCAATAGCTGCCTAGGAAATACTAACAACGCGTCTGTTTTTGGAAATTGTCGGTATCATATATTTAATAATTATGATGTAACTGAAAAAAATGTGATAAGAACATTGAAAAAAAAATACTAGTGGCAAATAAGTTTGAAGTTAAAAGATTAAAGGAGTGAAACGGAAACCGAGACAAATTTGTAATTAAAGTTAAACCGAACTATTAAGTATCGCGGCGAGTCTTTACGAGTTTTATCAACGGATTTCTAACTCGTGAAAACGTGTTCGGCGTTTAAAATTTTATTTTAAGTTTCTCCAGATATACGTTTTTAACAAGTTTATAGAGCTGTTCTAGGATCTTAAAATATTCACGGACCTAGTTTCATTTGTGATTTATGTTTTATACTGGCTTTTTGCTTAAGTGTTTTTTGATTTACAGGCGATAAGCCTGTATTTTAATCAAATTTTGTATAAGTTTCATATCATAATCATCATCATCATCAGCCTTTATCCGTCTAGTGCTAAACATAGGCCTCCCTCAATAAACGCCAAGACAATCGATCCCTTGCCACTCGCATCCGACGCGGACCTGCCACTGCCAATATCGTCTGGTTAATGGCCGACCAACACTTCATCTACTTAAACGTAGACGTACACGTTATGTTTTGATTATATAAAATTCAATTAATATGTTTTTATTCAAATTTGGATCGAAATCAAACATAAACTCACCTCACCAGCCATACTTATATATTTATTATGATTTGTATCACAAAAGAACATTTCTAAATCCGATAACTTTTACCCTAACCTACTTTGTATAAGCCATCAAAGTTTATGTGAGACCCATGCATTACTTACGGGTGATTACGCGGAGACTGCGATTATTATCCGCTGGGTCAGCGAGAGGACGACTAAATGATCTGATGCATCTCACGGGCGATTGATTTTTACGTTTTCATATTAATGACTGAATTTAAAACGATTTTTAGAACGAATTTTAGATATCAGTTTATTTTTATCTGCTTTCTGCTGTTGCTTTCAAATATTTATCTTAACTGTTTAATTATTAAAGATTGTCTTTCTGTAACCATGGTTGCTGTAATTTACCTGAAACTTCGGGCATGTAAAAAACTCAATAAGCCGCGATAAAATCCGTAAAAGTTGTTTCATTATAATGAGTGAAATTCGCGTAAGCATTAGAAAATGATACATCTTAACTTTGATAAAAAATGGTTTTAAAATCTGATTGTACATTTATAATGAAAATTTAAAAACATATTTTATTTAAATAATAATAATAAATATTATTAATATATTTATCGTAAGGATTTATATTATTTTTTTATACATAAGATTTTTTAACTCACTTTAAAATTTTCGTTATATTATGAAAATATACGAAACTATGTAAGTAAAAGTGGTCCAATTTTGGACAAAATATAGTGAATAGTGGATTAAGGTGCAAGTGCTGAACAATGAGATGATGGAATGACACAGTATGGTCAAGTTGATGGCGCTGTTCGGGCTTGTGTGGCTGCTACGAGTGCGGGGCTCGCTGTGTGGTTGCTCAGCGTGCAAGCGGGCGAAACTCGACCCGCCCTGTCCTCGCACCCCCGACATGGGGTCGAGCGGGCTTGACGTCATCGCGCTGCAGCACTACACCCGTGACGTCACGGTCCAGACCGACTTCGACGATGATGTCGAGGATCTAGACAAAATTGAACTCCAAATTACGGAGGAATGTAAGTGTTTTCGTAATCATTTTCATAATATTCAATTTTACAAAAAAAATATTTACAATATTCATTATAATATTTAGTATCATATAATATTTGTCTGTTCTGGCTGGTGAAAAAATCCATTCAGTTAACAAACATTTATAATTTTATAGTTGAACGTAGGATATTAAGAATAATCATGCTATACTATACATTTCAATAATCAAATTAATTTTAGTGTGTAACTTGTGGCAAGAATACCAGGTAAAAAATATTTCTCGCTTGATTTTTTAAATTCAAATTCAAAATATTTTTATATTTTATGCAGTGTACAAAAGCTATCTCATACATCGACTGGCCCTTTGGTCTAGTGGTTAGGGAGCCTCAGTCGTAAACCAGAAGGTCGTGGATTCGATTCCCATCCAGGACAAATGTTTGTGTAATGAGCATGATCATTTGTTCTGTGTGGATGTTTATCTGTTATAATATTATGTACATGTATTTAGAAATATATCAGTATGAATCAATTGTCTAGTTGCCATAAGAACAGGATCTGTCTAATTTTGGCGAAGCGATTTGAGCCGAGGCGGCTCTTTGTATCCCTCTTATAAGAAGAGGTGACAAAAGAGCAGGGGCAAAGGGTGAGGACGGGAACCTCACCTCATTGTACTGTCCCGACGTTGGGAGTGGTTATTCTGTTGGGCGTCGGTCCCCTAAGAGGCTGACTAGCCGTCGAGGTGCCCTGTTACTAACACATCCGGGGCACCTCATTAAAGGTGGCATTGGTGGCACTTTCCGGATTTTAGTGGGTAGAGCTGCGTCCACTTACCATCTTTGGGGCGCAGTGAGTCCCACATAACCACCCGGGGAGACCCAATCCCAAGCGGGATGCCTCAGTGCATTTCCCGGCGTAAACGAAAAAAAAAGGCTTTGCCTAACTTTAGTGTCATTACCGTGTATGTTGTCCCAACATATTATTATTATTTGTATGTAGTTACGCACGAAAAACAACACAAGACGCAGTTGTTCATCCTACGACATAATCCTAAACACAAACTAATGTTGGGAGACCGACTAACCACATGACCGACTTTCACGTGGTCCTCATGATTATACTCCTGTATATCCCGTTATCGGGAATCTAATTACATTTATCCGAGAAACTACCATCCAATTACAAACGAAGCGTTGCGCCTAAAAATAAATCGCCTACATTTACTATTTGATATTCCAAAAATGTTTTCTGGAAATTCAATAAAATTGGAATAACGTGTTCTAGATGGGGTATTGTACCAAAATATACAATTAAAGGTTTCGGAATGACCTGGCATCCGTCCAATTGAGGATCGATTCTTTGAATAACAATGATATGGCTCTACAATTTCTCGTTTCGTAAAATAAACAAGCACCCACGCCCGATTTAGACGAATATCTTGTTGATTTTTCGGTGTATTTTATGTCAAAATAATCCAATCTTTGTTTAGAAATATTATCTCTTCGATAAGCGATTGTAAAATATAGAAATTTTCTATTAAAGGAGGTTACACATTCATCATTATTATTATGCTATATCAGTGTGTTTCTTGTAAATTTTATGTACAAATACATATTTTGTCTATATAGTAGGTATGTACTATGAAATAAATTAATCCGCTTCTTAAGAATATGATGGTTGCGAAACTGTGATGTAACGGACTGTTACGCTGCCTTATCGATCTTGTTTATTTATAAACAAGACATTAATATATTAGTGCGATAAACATAGTAAAGAATATAGTAGCCCATATATACATAAGATACATAATATACATAACATATATTATAAGATATTGAATTGGATCAGTCGTCTTGGCTTTAATTTAGGGATGCCTATGTTCAGCAGTGGACAGATAAAAGCTGATGATGATGATGGTAACGTTTTAAAGGAACAAGATTCGAATCCGGGTGCATTACAATAATTAAATCTGTTCAGCACGAAGCTATAGACCTACGTATTGACATAACATTTGCATAATGTTCAATAACCTTGACAATGGACGTCGTTCCGGGTACAGTCGCGTGCATACACGAGTGTTACACATTGTATGTGTGTTCAAAATAATAAGACTATATAAAAAATAACTCGTATCAACCTGTGGTTTTACCTATTTTAAAACATTTTCTGGGGATGAATGCTTGCCATTTAGTTTAAAGTTAAGCTAAGTTTGTATAAATTTTGTACATTAATTCCAAATTATACATAGGACTTAATTTATTTTATCGTCCTCGAAATCGAGTAGAAGGAATAATGTGGGTCAGTGATCAAGGAGGTTTTACTGTTAAGACAAATTTTATTTTTGTACAAAAAAAAAAAATAACAAATCCATCTTAGAATCAAGTTCCTGACTATTCTTCTAGTGCTAAATCTTCTGATAGTGAAATTCTCGAGTCGCGGTGCTTATTGCCAAGCTACACATACACTGCTAGACCGATTTTTATGAAATTTAGTGTTTAGAGTATGTCTGATATGTGACTCACACATATTTGTTTTATCGACATTTTTTTTTCATTATTTTATTATAATCCTGAGTTATAATATACTCACAACTTTAATTTATTCAGCCTTTTACAATTATATACGTATTATTTATATTTTTTATGTGTGATATCGGTGCTTTCGACAGAACCTAGTCTGTCGGGACAGCTTGTTTTATATATAAAAAATATATCCTTATGACGTTTTTAAGGTGTAAGACTTACGCTCTTTGCATTGTACCTATTACTTTCAAGGTTATTAAAAAAATGGTCAAAGCCATAAAACTAAATTACGAGAATGAGTGTACTTAGTTATATACATATAAGATATAAATATAGTTAAAAATAGCCAAGTCCGCGATTGACCAACGCCCTGGTTCCGCATTAGAAGCAGATATATAGCTATAAGCAGAGCTTAGACTCATCCGGTTTATTTTGCTCCTTTAAATTATTTTTAGTTTTACTTATCAGACTGACTTTGTAAACCACCTTCGAACGAGAAGATGTACTCAATTAGTCTGTATATTTTTTTATAGATTTAATATAATACTAGCCATAAGAGGACTTTCTAAGATACACAATATGCTATAGAAAAAAATTTTTTTTTTGCTCTCGGATGTTTTTTTAAAAACTTTTAACGTAAATTTATGAGAATTTTGCACAATAACGTTACGTTCTACTCGTAGAATGTTCACTTTGTAATATAATACTTTTACCTAAATAAATATACAAAATAATAGTTTAAGATATTATCAAAATGATAATCACTCTACTCATATCTGTCAATAAAATATTTATAACTATATTGACACCATGCACCCCACGCTTTTTTTAAAATATTTTTTTTTTTTTTATTTACACTATTATTAATTTATAGTTATTGAAATTTTTAACACTATTCTTAATTTAAATTTATTAAAATTTATTTTCTATTTTTTAGTTTGGGTTTCTATAAAAAGCGTGTTTTTAGTTTTTTTAAACTATTATTTATTTTTTACTTTTTAGTAATTATTTATAAATATTATAAATACGGGGAATCAGAGTTCGATTTCGGAGAGGGAGCCTGAGAAACGGCTACCGGAACCAAGGAAGGCCGCAGGCGCGCAGATTACCCACGGAGAGTTACATACTGACATACTGACAAACTGACATACAAGTGAAGCTAATAAAAAGCGTGTAAAAAAGTAATGTTAGCATGTGTCAACTGCTAATAATGTTTAAGAGTGGAGAGCGTGTCTAGGTCTAACCAACACTTCTGTTGGTTGTGAGAAGACGATCTCCGTGCAGAATATTGGATGCGAGTGGCAAGGGATTTGTCGTCTTGTCGTTCATTGAGATAGGCATTGATGATGGTAATATGACTTATATGCACCTGTTTAAAAGTAAGATCTATGTTTGAGGCCAGGCAATGCATTGATATTTTTTTTAGTTACCTATTTAACTTACTTTTTTACTAACAATATCATTGGCATGCATAAAAATACATTTTTAGACAATCTCCAAGGCCATCAAAAGTTAACGCCCGAGCGTTCCGTCATTTACCATCCAAAATTACACAAACCGTATTTGCAGTTTAATATTTGCCACACAATATTGACCGTCCGAAGCTGCGTAATATGAATGTAAATACAAACAGCTTAGCTAAAAGCTGTCTGTCGTCCAGCGCTGGCTCCGGGGAAATATCCGTCTTCACTGTCTACTCCGGGAAATCTCATCTCTTAACTTTCCGAGCCGCTGAATAATGATACACGCGTCAATCTTTATTCATATTTTGTATTTGGAATGTGTTTTGTTTTTGAATTTGGAATAGAATGTTATTCAAGTTTCAACTTTATTGTATTTAATTTATTATTAATACAATAAAGTTAAAACTTGAATTACTTACATATTGTATTTAATAATAGAACATTTATTTATTACCTAATTATAAAAAGAAAATTTATAAAGATGATATAAATTATAATTGATTGAGTCCGTACTTAAAAACTTTAAGGGTCTGTTTCACAATGTCCTAATAAAGTTCCATTTAAGCTATTTGCAACATATTTACCACATAACTACAACGTTTTTGTCTCACAATTGACAAATAGCAATATTTGGCTAATAAAGTTCCCTGTAAAGTATAGGTCGGATCAACTGGCCATTAGCAAATTCATCTGTCAGATAAATTAGTTGACAGATATATACGCGGTTGACAGCTACACGACATTTGACAATTTGACGTTCCGGTAACAGTAATATACAAAATAATTTAAATTGTGTTTTGTTCGTTTAATAATTAAGGGATAACATTATATACAAGGTCTATGTAAATAAAAGGTATAAATATGGTATGATACATACATTAAAATTATAAAAACATATTTTCATGTATATTTACGACATGGAATGTTTTTCTAAAACATATTTATCGTAAAATGGAACTATGAAATGCGAGGTTGCCAAGCCAGTAAGTGCCAAATAGGGATCTGCCAAATAAATTTACAGGGAAGATGATGGTGAAACCCAATCAAGACTAACTAGAAGATTTATTTGTCAGTTAATTTATGTGTCATATAGCTATAGGGTACTTTACTAGTATATTGTGAAACAGACCCTAAGGATATAAACCAACCACGTAAAGCATACTTCACAGTCATGCACTTTTGCACGCTTATGTGTGATTTATTATTATATTTAGCATGTTCATGATACAATAGTGAGAGATCGATGAATTTGAGGAACTAAAAGTAGGTTTGAAAAATTTGGATTTGCATTCATTTATTGTGGCTTTAGACTTCCGAGGAAAATTTTAGGGTAGGTGAATTAATAGCTAATAAAGTGTTAAGCAAATATGAAATAAGCTTAATTAAGCAACACTTAATTAAGAATACACTTCATTATAAATAAATATTCGTAAATCAATATTCTATTAAAATTTTATCCAATTTATATGACGGTTCGAAGGATAAAACCCATAAAGGTGGGCAGACGGCAAGATGGATGGACAGACCCTTGTGGCTTAAGGCCCATCCCATCCTATGGAATTTAAATAAGATTATTATTTCTTATATTAGATTTATTTCGAAATATTATTACATCCTCGATTATGTATCATAGCGTATTTTCAATCATTGCTCGTTAAGTTTTATAGGCGTTTGTAAATATTATATTAATGAATTGTGCGACGATAAATAGTTTTACGAATGCGTAAATAAAGAGTGTAACGCTTTAATTCACGCACGAAAATTAATATTGAATTGGAATATGTCACGCGATCTGCAGAAATAGGGTGGAGCGCGCGAGTTAGAAGCAGCCGAGAGAGACCACTGACTCACGAATAGTCTCAGGAAAACAGTCTGCCGGCCTCGATCGAGAGTCGTGGCTTAGGATAGTTCTACATGTGCTGAGAGAGATCTTTAAAGGAGGCCTTTTTATCCAAAATAAAGGTTCTTGCCGACTAAATACCGTCTACACAAACGAGCTAGTTATTTTTCCAAACAGATCACAAACACCAGCTTTTTATTATAAAAGGCCCGATACTTAACATAATATTGTAGGACTAATTGATCTTAAGACTTGGCGCTTTAATGCGTGATTAACTTGGGGTAACATGAGTGTAATAACTTTAATAGTTCAACCTTTGCTAAAATTATTTAGCATACGAAACTACCAAATTGGTTACAAAATAAAGATTGAGTATAATATATTATTTTATTAGAAATATAAGTTTATACATATTTAGATATATAATAAAATATTAATTAAAAAATTATTGCATTGATTACAAAAGGGAACCATAAAAATACGGACTGAATATTGTGAATAAAACTTTGCGTATTAAAAGATAAAGTAGAATTTAAAACTTGTGTAGTACTAAATCCTCCTGTAGATTAGTTTCCGGAGATAATGCTTTAAAAATTAAGAGAAGTTGGAAATACAGAGGGCTTGAAATTGGATCAAGTTTTACGATCGGCCCGGGCCACCGGTCGTAAAGGCCAAAACATTAATTTAATTAAACAGCAGACACGAAGTGACTTAAATAATATGTTATTAAGTACAAGAATAGTGTTTATAAAGTCCTGGTAACTTAGATTGTTTATTTCTTGCGGCTAGGCCTACCAAATTACGTCAAATGAGTAATAAGTTCACATATCATTCTGATCCTTTGTAAAAACAATCATTATCATACTTATCATCATCAGCTTTTATTCGTCCACTGCAGTGTATGCAAAATAGAACTCCTTTAATGAATGAATAAAGAATCTTCAAGCACGCTCCATAGCAAGCAAAAAGAATAGTAGACATTAAAATAAAAAATAAACACATATAAGTAAAGATTTTTGAAGGATGCGGATTTTTTAGTTTGGCTCACCCAAACCCTTGTTTGGAAGATTGTAGCTCAATCACACAAAAAGATAAATAATGTAGCTATGGAGTTTTAAGTCCATGTTAAATTTTTCTACGATATTAATAGTTTTATAAACTAACCAGCAGACGGAAAGAAGTAAGAAGATAAGTAGACAGCGTCATCTATGAAAATTCAAATACTGTGTATTCACTTGAAAGACTAAAATACTTAGTTGTGGTGCCAGTTATAACGCTGCCGGTTCTTCTCGTACCAAAAATACAGCAAAGCTATGTCACCTAGGAAAAAATTTGGTTTTAATCACAACAATTTCAATGACAGAATCATATCAATAGGGATGTTGACTAATTTTTGTAATTGATTTTATTTGATAGGTATACTATATATGAACACGAAAAAAATACTTTTGTAAAGAAATATGTCCAATTTTAACAAAAAATTAAATAAAGAAAAATGGTTTTTAAAATCGCCCTTGAAACGCTCCAAGCGTCATTACGTCACACACCGCATTCAGAGCTCGCGCTATGTTAGGTGAGTTTGTACTTAGCTCAATGTTCAGTGACGTCATCGCCTTATTGGCGTTTACAGTCACGTGATCATGCATGATAAATAACGCATTTTAAATTAATTTTCTAAATTTTAAGACAAATAAGTAGACTTTTTAAATGTTATTTTAGGTTTTCAAATACTGCATTTAATATGTAAAACATAACTTTACATGAATTTGTAACATGTGTCAACATCCCTATTCTATGCCAAACCAACTTCCCTTACGAAACAGCCTTGCAGGGGCGGACGGTACCCTCGACTACTTGGGGACAGGTTCACACTTAATTAAAGAATTCTTATTTATTTACAACAGTAGTAACGATACATTTAAAAACACCAATCTCAGGACAGCCAATATTGATAATTATTTTTAATTTTTGTTTTTATACATCTGTTCTCATTTGATCTGTTGTGTGATAATATATTTATATACTATTTATTGGAACGAAGTTCCTTACGGCAGGCTTGGAGGGGATAGGGATTTTGCTGCGCGACCGAAAAGTGCGTGGAATAAAAAGCGTTAAATGAGACGTGCGCAGGCGCGACAGTCGCATACACAAGCGAGTAGTTTATAATACCTTTCTTTTTAGCCAAAGGAACTTCTTTCCTACCTGGTGTCCCACGACACCACATTTATTTTTTTATTTTTTGAAACAATGATGTCCTATAAAATTACATGGTCTTCGAATGCAGTCTAAAATCCCGTATGTATCCAGTACCCAAGCAATCAGAAATAACCAGGACTTGGCAGCACTATGTACAATGACAATTGAAATAAATTTTATAATATTAACTAGAAGTCTATTACATTGGCATTAGCAGAGGCGCTGTAATAAGGACATGAATATTCATGCTTCTTTATTAGTGTCTTGGAAGAAATCCCTCTGAAGATGTCCTGATTAAATGGAGCTAGACAATTAATTGTTGAAGTGGACTGTATAATTATACATTTATATTTTACAATGAATAAGATTATAACAAGCATCAACATTAATATTAATACTAATTTAAATCAATTAAATTAATAATTCATAATAATCATCACCAGCTTATCCGTCCACTGTTGAGCATAGGGCCCCATCAATGAACGCCAATACGACCCATTCCTTGCCAGTCGCATCCGACACAGACTGGCCACTGTACGATTCCCATCTGCTTAGTGGTCGTCAAACACTTCGTCCACCTATAAGCGGTTTTCCTAACCTAAAAATGAACACTTACTAAACACCAGAACTATAATGGCATAGATTATTTAAATATTTAACAAAAAATTAATTAAAGAATTTTTATTTATTCTATTTATATTCTATATACCTAAATCTGACTCACTGACTAAATACTATACATAGCTAAAACTACTGTTCCTCGACATTTAAAATATGGTTTCTTTCATGAGTTTAGTGAATACTAAGAAATTATTTTTAGAAATTCTGCTGGGCTCGATTAAAAAAATATATTATATTTTAAGATGAAGTTTATTTGGAATTTTCATATTATGTCTGGATTTAAATTTAAGAAAATTCGTAAATAAGTTCTTGATTACAATTTTATATGACCTGTGTAAGGGAAATGGACATTTCCTCCTGCAGAGGTAAAATGGGGAAGTAAATTTTTCTCATTTCTTTAGCAGTATGAAATTTGTTTACAATAAAGTCCTACTTACAAATAAAGATGATCTGCATAGACGAATATAAAGAAGGAAAATATTAGCTTTATTTTGGGGCAGTTTCTATGGTATCTTATTTCTAGACTTCTACCATGACGTATAAGTAATTATAATTGGCGAAGTTGGCAACTTCACAAAAGGGGTATTTAATACATTATTTTTAAATATTTTGACTATCAAAATGATAGCTGGAGATGTATGCCAAAATAACGTTTGCCGGGTCTGCTAGTTATTCATATATCACAAACCTAAAAAACAGCCTAAAGGATATAAGCGTCCTTCACACCTACGCTACACTCTAGCTTGAGAAAGTCGTAAATATGCCTTCCACGTGCAAAATATTATGCTCACTAATACCCATAGAAAAGTCAAGACGACTTAGCTTTTTTCTTCACTCTTTCTTCGTATAATGAATGTGTATGACTAGGATCATGCTTTCTTCCATGATAAAGATTTTCTAGGTCCGTAAAAAGGGAATGTAATGAATTCTAGACGTTGTCTCTCATAATTACTGATGATGTCAACTACAATTCACTGTAGAGTTTGTCTGTCATTAAACTTACGACGATTGAGTCCGGACTGGTAAAAAAAAAACTAAATAAATTCAAAATAAATCATCCAAATACGAATTAAAGGCACACACTGTAGACGGACGGACGGTCACAAAAAACTTGTGTAAATAACTCTATACTGCGTTACCTGTAGACTCCAAAATTATCGCTGTAAATGCATAAGTGTCATAATGAGGGTAAAGTATAAACTGTTATAAAGTTCATCTCATTTAATCTAAATATAAAATCATAAAGGCAAAGTAAATTTTGATGTTTGCTACTCTTTTACGCAAAAACAACTGAATGGATTTTGATGAAACCTTACAATAGAAGTATAGCTTACATATAAGAATAAGACATAGGCTATCATTTATTTTTGTACTCCCAAAGGAATGGGAAGAAATAATAAACGTAAAAAGAATTTTGTCAAATTCTATTATAAACGAAACCTTAAATAAATATCGTGTCAAACGAAAAACCTCACATTTTTTTGCCTGTTAAAAACGACAAAAAATATACAAGCGGCCGTATCCTGACATTCTGTTTGTTCGCAGCCAACGCCAGCAACTTCGACGGGCGTGAACAAATGAAGTTGAGTCCGGAAGGGCGGCAGGGCACAGGAAACCACCAGGTTCTGTATTTTGTTGTTCTGTTTTTATTTACTGTCGCTTTATTCAGTTTTTTAGGTTTTGCTTTTGTATGCTAGATGTTTTCGTTTGTGGGTTTATAGTGAAAATGCTTGGCTATAATATGTATGGCATGCATAATTATTACAAGTAGACGTAAATAACTCTGATTTGTACACCAAATCGATATATATTTAAAGAAATATTAATATAGTTTATTTATCTACTTACTGTCACTAGCTGCATAATTTTAAAATGTTGTTAAAAATTATAATTATTATTTTTGTATGTTCTTCAATAGTTATTAGATTAGAGAATTACTATGTGAGACAATTTTCGCTAATTTAATATATTGCTTTCTTAGTAAGCCAATTTAGAGCCTAAAGTAACTAGATTAAGAACCTAGTTTGTATTTAACTTTGTAAGGAATAAAACAATTATTGGAGTTAATAAAGCAACGAAAATTTATGATTATACCACGAGCAATTTACAAACTTCTGAATTTATTATGGTTCTTCCTTCTGAACCAATTTTCTTAAGTAAAATAATTTATTTCTTTATTAATAATTTATTACTATTTCATTAATTTTTTTATTAATTAATTATATTAATTAAACTATTTAACTAAAAAGGTGTAAAACTGTTGTGAGTACTAAACATGACCGTGATTAATTGTAGTCAAATTCAACGTTTACTATCAAAACTTCAGGGGAATGAAAACCAAATTGCAAGATATCCGACTTAATACCCTACAACACAATTACGATGTTATAGTAGCCACAGAAACATGGTTGGATGAGGGAATAAACGATAGCGAACTTTTTACAAGTGCTTACACCATCTATAGACGTGACCGTAACTCTACTTACTTATCGGGAAAAACTGGCGGAGGTACACTGATTGCTGTATCTAAGAAATTAACATCAAGACGCATGCAAGACTTTGAGAGTCAATTTGAAGATCTTTGGGTGGCAGTTAAAGTGACGATTAATGGTCGAGTAAAGGACATATTGTTATGCGCACTATATATTCCTCCACCAGTCACATTAGATAATCTTGATTCTCTCTTGGACAATATAACTTCTGTTTTGAACACACATGTTACCGAAACGATCATTTTTGGTGACTTCAATTTAGGATCTATAAACTGGAACAAAATTACGGACGGTTCTCAGTTACTTCCATCTAATTATAACACTGGTTTGGGGTTTTCACTAGTTGACTTCCTATCCCACAACGATTTGAAACAATTTAACCATGTCAAAAATTGTAACAGTAAAATTCTAGACCTAATAGTGAGTAATTTATCGAATATTGAAGTAAACACCGTTGACTGCGATGCTATAAGTAAACTTGATGTACATCATCCTGCTTTGAATGTGAATATTTTGATAGACCCGGTTATAACACTAAAAAAGAATCACTTTAGTAATTACAATTATCGTAAAGCTGACTTCAATCTTATAAATAGGGAACTACACAGTGTAAGGTGGGAGGAAGAATTATCCAAGCTAGACAATGTTAATGACATGGTATCTAAATTTTATTGCATTCTTAATGATTTAATTAAAAAATACGTACCGTTACATAAAAGAATCTCAACAAATCGTAAGACGCCTTCTTGGTATTCTTCCTCGCTACTCAAAATAATGTCTGAAAAAGAAAAGCTAAGAAAGAATGTAAAATTGTATAACAACCCGAGAGATGTCTATGAGTTAAAACTTGCAAAAAAACGAGTAAATGTACTTACAAAATTATGCTATTCGGAGTATTTAGCATCCATTGAAACGGAGCTGCCCAAAAATCCACGCAAATTCTGGTCTTATATTAATCAACAACGTAAAGACGCTACAGACTTACCTCATATCATGAAACTGTCTGATAAACTTGCTTCTTCTGGTGAGGAGATATGCGAATTATTTGCGGAAAGTTTTTCTTCAGTCTACAAAACTGACATGTCATCTGAGACAGTGACTGAGAAGGACTATTTTCCCCAACTCTCGCTCAACTCCATTAGAGTAGATGAAAGAACAATATACAAAATACTAAGGTCTTTGGATGTTCACAAAGGTCCTGGACCTGATGGAATAACACCCTACTTTATAAAAATGACTAGTAAAGCTCTCACTCTTCCTTTAACAATTATTTTTAAACAGTCATTTCAATCATCTGTTTTTCCCGATTTATGGAAGATTGCTAACATAGTCCCAATTTATAAGAAAGGCGATAAAACGAATATCAAAAACTATAGACCTATTTCCATTTTGAATATATTTTCAAAGATTCTAGAACGTGTCATTCACCCTATTCTAAGTTCTTATTGCCATAATTTTATTAAAATCGAACAACATGGCTTTTGTAGTGATAGATCAACAGTATCAAATCTTATAACATATACCTCTTATATAGCTAAATATGTCGATGAAGGATTTCAAGTTGATTCCATTTACACAGACTTCTCGAGCGCTTTTGACAAGGTTAATCATAACCATTTAATAAGAAAACTCAAAAATTACGGCGTGCATGGCACATTATTACGCTGGTTTCAGTCATACCTCCAAAATAGGAGTCAGCGAGTAACTATTCATGGCTTCCGTTCCAAATCATATCAAGCCGCATCAGGCGTACCTCAGGGTTCACATTTGGGTCCAATTCTTTTTCTTATTTTTATAAACGATCTCACAGAAAATTTACAATACACCCACTGTGCATTGTTCGCCGACGACTGCAAGTTATATAGAGTAGTCAAAAATCATAATGACACCAAACTTATACAGAAGGATTTGGACTCAGTTTATCATTGGTGTACGCAAAACGCCATGGAACTTAATGTTAACAAATGTAGTCATATTAAATTTACAAGAAAACGAAATAAAATAAATTCTGTGTACACAATAAATAATATTCCTGTTATAGAAGTCACAACGGTTCGCGACCTGGGAGTTGTCTTCGATAGCAAGCTAACATTCATTGCACATATTGACAATGTAGCAACAAAAGCATGGCAGCTCTCAGGCTTCATAAAACGTAGTTGTCGTGACTTTAAAAACTTGAACACGTTGATCTATCTCTACAAGACCCTGGTAAGGAGTATAATAGAATATGCCACCCCAATCTGGAATCCTATGTACCAGACTCACGTGGACAGGCTAGAGCGTATTCAACGCAGCTTTACTAGATACTTAGCCCATAAAGATAAGCAGTGCCCACGTTCCTTGGACTATAACTCCAGGCTTGATTATTTTAAACTTCAGTCCCTGAAGGAACGGCGCCGAGCAGCGGACGCAGTAACATTATTTAAAATTGCCAATGGAATTATGTCTGCACCCGATGTTCTGGGCCTTCTTTTGGTAAATGTTCCGCGTGTAATGCCCAGATTTCCGGTTACCAAAGTATTTTTTAATAATTTGACTCGCACAAATGTTGGTATGTTTTCCCCTATAAATCGCATGATCTCCCACTATAACGCCTTCCAGACAGAAACTGAACTAGACATCTTTTATGAAAATTTAAAAAGCTTCAAGAAAAAACTGAATAATAAAAATATTTAATTATTATATGGTTTAAATTGTTTTGTAATAATTCTAATTTTATTTATTTGACATTTTACATTACTTGACATTTTACAAATTTTTCGACAGCTTAGGTATTACTTTACATAATATTACTATCATTTATATTCTTATAATTAATAACCATTAATTTGTACACATAAGATAATTTTATTAACTCGTGCAGGACAATCTACGTATAAATAGCTGTATATACCTGTAATTGACATGCAAATGTAACCATGACCATATTATTTATATTCTGTAAATCAATGTAATTTTAATTTTGCTATGTTGTTGGTGTATCTAATAAATAAATAAATAAATAAATAAATAAATAAATTAATAATTTATAACTAGCTCAATTAGCTGTTCATTAGGTAGGCTCGCCATTGAAGCTAGTTAGCTACGGCATATCCAATAATATAATAAAGTTTAGAGGTTGAGTAGCAGGAGCGTAGCTACCGCCATATCGGGCGTATTAATAATAGTTGCCCCGGTCATTAAAAGGCCCTTTAGTGTGTGGGCATAAGTCTTGAAACTATCTAGAATCCCATAAGAAAAATACTCCCAGCGTTCGACACGTTGGTCGTATTCATGTGGCCTGCTAGAATATGCTATGCCACTTTTGGGTAGTATATATAACAAATTAATTATATATTTAAAAGATGATAAAATAATATTAAAAAAATAAGGAATTCTTTCAATTTTCAATTAATTTTATTATTATTATTTTGCAGTAGGTACTTCAAATATATATATTTTAATATATAAATTTTAATCATTTAGTAGTATTATATATAACCGGATTAGACGAGAGTGGTTTGTTTTGTATGAAAATAAAATTTGCGCTGGTTTGCTCTCTTATTGGCCAACATGAGGCCATTGATGTATGATTGGCTGATAATAATTGGCACACAGATCACTGATTGGTTAAATTGGAGTTAAGTTAGTCAAGAAAAAACACTGATCCTATTACACTGACACTGTCCTTTGTACGATGATTTTAATCAACATTATGACCTCACATACTCAGCCATCTAATTTTGACGACAGTTAGACAAAAAATTAAAGTTGATGTTAACATTGATTAAAGTCATTAAATATGATGATTAAGGTTAACCTATGATTTATAACAGAAAGAAGAAAAACTTATTTAAGACTAAAAACATAAAATTATTAAAATACTAGCTGATTCGGAAGACTTTGTCCTGTACAAGACATAATAATATAATAGATCGAATTTTGAATAAAAACTATTCTAAATTTCTACGTAATATATATAATTTTTTATCAAAATCCGTCTAGCCGTTGAGGAGAAGTCCAATAAAATACAAACAGAAAGCTCAAACAATATGAAAAATGTTAGCAATACACGGCTTATTAAATAAAAACTAAAAAGAAAAAATATTCAGCTATAAGCGCCACCCTACCTAAAGGTGATTCCTTTACCAATTTAAATCAGTGTCAAACAAACAGACAACAAAGATAACTCGAAGGATAAACATAAAAAGGCAAAGTAAAACGTTACTCAAAATTGGGTTAAGTTCCATCAGATAATTTTTTATTAGATTTTTTTTTGCCTATAATATTATAATCGTATTACTGTCTTTCATATTATTATGTGCGATGTCTTATCCAAAAGTTTTCATTTTTTATTAATGTGATGTACATTAATATGCATCAACAAACATCGACATCAGCTTTTGCTGAACTGCTGAACATAGGCTTCTCTCTAAGAACGCCAAGACGACCGATACCTTGCCATTCGCACCCAACACGGACCGGCCACTTCATCTCCCTAAATATTTTTCTATTCACGGCATTGAATCGTATAGGTCATCACCGTTATCACCATCATAATCATCATTGTCACCGTTATTATTATCATCTCTCATTCAAATATTGTATTTTTTTTTACAATATTGTATTTGGAGGAGCTCGTGGCGCAGTCGTAACAGCCGCGCGGATCGATCCACCAGGTTAAGCAACGCTTGCCGAGGTTGGTCCGTGGATGAGTGACCATCTTTACATACCGAGACTCCTCCGTGCCTCGGAAAGCACGTTAAGCCGTTGGTCCCGGCTGTCATTCGTGGATCTTTGACAGTCGTTACGGGTCGTCAGAAGCCCAAGAATCTGACAACCAGTCTAACCGCGGGGTACCGTATCACCCAGTTATTGGGTTGTGGAGGTCCGATAGCAGTCGCTCCATGTAAAATACTGATATTCAGCTGAATCCGGTCAGACTGGAAGCCGACCCTAATATATTATAGTTGGGAAAAAGCTAGGATCATGATGATGATTCAAATGTTGTATTTATTTTCTTTTTATTTATTTTTAAAATAATATTTTTGAATAAATATTAAACTAGTAAAATTATTATTGACTGTATTAATGCATACATTCTCTACTCTACATCTAAATTTAAATTTACTTAATAAGTGATAATTATACTTTTAATAATTTTGTATGATACATTTAGTATTAAGAAATCAATATTTCCATATGAATATTACAATAATGAAAGTTGAATCTGATTAAAGTACTAAAATGGATTAAATAAAAAAAGTCCATAAAATCTTATTACATAAATGGGGCACGTACATAATGAACATTATCATTTTGTGTTTTAGTACGCAGAGGACGACGTATGGGAGACGATAGACGTGACACTGGAGCGGGGAGCGACGGGGCTCGGGCTTAGTATAGCAGGCAGCGAGACGGGAGGCGACATCAGTATAACCCGGATAGCGTCGGAAGGCGCGGCGAAGCACGACGGAAGACTGCAACTGGGAGACATCTTACTTCAGGTGGGTTTTAGGTAAATTATTTAAGGCAACACGTTTCACGCTGTTCACCTTTACATGTGAGTAATGTAGGGTGGTATGTGGAATTAGGGTTAAACGTCATGTCCCGCAGATGTGAAACATCCACATTTCTATAACAGATGTATCACATCTGCGGAATATAATAAATAAATATTTTTTATAACAGAGGAATTTGAATAAGAAATCGTATCGCCACTGCATACTTTAACGTTACTGCCAGGGCATGCCTACAGATGTTTCACATCTATAGATTTTCTTTCAGGATAGACTTGTTTGTCTACACTGTAGAGCTCTCATCGTGTTATTATTTTTATAGAATTAAGTGTAATTAAATAGTCATACTTCATGTATATGTTCACGAAAGTCATTATTTAAAAGTCACAAATCCACTAAAACCTATTGGGCTGGGATATAGAAATACCAGGACCTTATACCCTCCTCGCCTTATTTCGAGGAGGTTCCAGGCGTAAGGGTCGCTTATGCATACATGGTTTGCGGTCTTGATTTATACGGCATACGGTTTTGCGGGTTCAGGGTGCTTATTAATATTCTTTTGTTTTATTTTAGGTTATTTGTTACTGTTGAAGCTGACCTAACAATTCATAAAATGGGATTAAATAAGTGTGAGCAGACAAAAAAACATAAGCAAATATTGTTTCTCTTTTACTTTTTCATCATTATCGGCCTTTATCCCTCCACTGCCAAATATATTATATTATTGTTAATGTACATCAAGACAAAAAGATATTTCAGTTTCAAAATTTTTGCTAAACATATTTTTTTTTTTAAGTGAAGGCTTCGTCAGCGGCGTTGTGCACTTTTTTGTGATGGGCATAAAATGATAAACTCGACGTGAACTTCGTAAGACTAATCGAAAGTTCGTGAGTATACGATAATGTAACTATTGATTTTTCTGAGATATAAACTTTTTTTTAATTGTAATGTTTACGTACGATAGCGCAATAAATAAATATTGTATACTATCACATAAATGATAGTACTTTTATACTGATAATCAAAGAAGTTCGTGCAAAATTAATCCCTAACCATTTCAAAATATCAAAAATGCACAACGTTTATATTCAAGTTTTCACTTCTGTCGACACTCCCGGAGTGCGACCCGTCGTTTTTTTTTACTCCTTAAAATTCGAATTCACTTTTACATACTGCAACAGATAACTGTAAAATATGAAATATTAATATACAACGTTTTATTAGATTATGAGATTTGAGAGACGAACCCCCCCCCCCCCCCCTACCGTATTGTTTCATTAAAAATTTAATATTGTGGGAGTAATATTTTATGCTAATATTCACCATTACCGCCACAATCCCCATCAAATAAAGTAATAAAACATCCAAGTAAAACGTTTGGTTAAAGATTTGCGATATTATAAAAATGAAGTTAAAAACTGTTTTTTTATACTTCAGTATTAAAACAAAAAGTAGGCATAATACTTGCTAAAGTTTGATAGACAAAAGTATCGAATATAACACTATTCGAATAATTGAAATATATCGTTTTAATTTGATTTGGAACAATCGGAAATAAAGAAGATCTATAATAAAATATTCATCAGTAAACTTTAAGTAACATATTTTTAAAGTTATTAGGAGAACACGACAACGTTTTGAAATATATATTAATTATTTAACGAATCTTATTAATACCACGAATCTTTTGAAAGCCTTTATTTGTGGTCTTTCTCGTCTAATCCTGAACTATTGGTAGCCTTTGCACTTGAAGTTGCATTTTATTAAGAAAGTATATTTGTTTTAGAGTAGAGGTACCTAATCAGTGGTCTGAAAGACTTAAAAAAGGTGCGTGAAATTTACTGATTTGACAATGGATAACATAGATATGCAAGCCCAAAAAATCTTACGCCCGGTTTTCGAAAGGCCGATCAACGCAAAAATTAACAAATTAACCGTCAAGTCTCTTGTTAAGTGTCATTGTTAAATTATTTAATTTAATCAGCCTGACAGTTGACATTATAACTACAATGAAAAGCTGTCAAATTTGACAGCTGTTTTTTAGCATTTGTCATGTTAGTTAGCATGAACTTTGACCAATATTTCAGAAACTGGGCATTATTGAGATAATGCTAATTAATACACCTTTCAGTTTATTTGTTTATAAACAAATAAACTTTTTTCTATATATGAAATGTTTAGATTAAAGATCGTATCTATTATCACACTGATCAATAAGAGGTTAAAATAATATAATCCCTATTTTAGAAGATAAGTTTTCCTTTTTTTATTAAAACACGAATAACTACTAGTTATAAAATTAAGTCATTTTTACGTAGCCACAATACGTTTAGTATTACAAACACATCTCTGTACTCATCCCCACTTTTACCACCATTGTCTCCACCACCACGTAGCCCATAAAACAAGCTGTTCATTAAAACAGTAACCCTTACTGGAACAGCAGACGTAAACCAAAAGTGTAATAAAAGCCCAATAAAACGCCAGCTATATCAAACCGAGTCGTTAACTATCTAATAAACATTATATCTTTATGTTATTGTTGTAAACGTGAGACTAGACAAATTGGGTATACAAAAGTTTTTGACCCCAATTATTGACAAATAGAATAGAATAGAAAATATTTATTTCAGGCACAAAAAATATGCCCATATTATTCTAATTGGTTTGTTAGTTATGTTAGTAGTGTTAGTATTTGACAGGAATACATTTACATTACACATGTCCAGTGACTACCCTTACCCAATGTTCTTGGATAGGAAAGTCAAACCTAGCCGCAATAGCTTTCAGACAATAAACCTAATAAAACATTTATATTTCTCATAACATGCGTCATAGAATCAATCAAGATCAAAAATCAAAATAAAAAATAATAATATTCAAAATAGTACTAATATTGTCTATATTTCAAATATATTGATGTAATGTTTGTATTTCTATTAAGGATGTATCTCTTGATAATTTATTTTTCGTTCAAACTTCTCGTCTGATTAAAAAATCCTCCACCAATATAATGTTACGCACTCAGTAATATATTATATATTTTATTTTCTTTGTATTATGTTCCTTTTCCAATTCCCTTTGAGGAACAGAACCCCTAAAAAAGGCAAAACTTGCACGATAATCCGGGCTACATAATTTTATCAGAAGTATTCCACCCATCCAGTTCAAAGCATATTTCGTTAAGAATTTACTGTTACACGTTTGAAATTTAACCCTTTTTATATTCTCGCCATTTTGGTTCACTAAAGGGTTAACTGTGTACGGTTCACAGAAGACATTCCCTTCTGAAATTTTAGCTATATTATGAAATAGAATATCAAATTGGCAGATGGGATTAACCCGGGAGCATTTTTATAGTGATGGATTAAGGCAAATCACCCTGTAAGATACTTCAAGTAGCTTTTTAGTCTAGTTCTATATAACCCGTGAGGAGCTCGTGACTCAGTGGTAATAGCCGCGCGGATAGATTCACCAGGTTAAGCAACGCTTGCCTTGCTTGCCATCACTGGATGGGTGACCATCCTTATATGTATATTGAAACTCCTCCGTGCCTCGGAAAGCATACATGTAATTTGTGGATTTTTGACAGTCATTACGGGTCATCAGAAGCCCGAGAGTCTGACAACCAGCCTTACCATGAGATACCGTATCACCCAGTTACTGAGTTTTAGAGGTCAGATAGACAGTCACACCATTAAAAATGTTGATATTCAGCTGAATTAGATTAGACTAGAAGCCGAAATCAAAATACAGTTGGGGAAAGGCTAGGCAGATAATTAAAAAAAACTGTATTGTTTTCTATTCGCATCCATTTCCGAGTTCAAGTTGCCTTCAATAGCCGATCCATCTTGTCATTTATTGAAAGAGCCAACATTAAAAAGGGAATGAATAACTTCAATGCCTATTTTTGCTTTGAAAAAAAAATCTAATTGAATTTTTATTCAACCTTTATAGGTCTCTATCGTGTACGATATAATTTTAAAGCTTTTAAAAATCAGAGCACTTTTCTCGTAAGGTGAGTAAAATGGGGCCTGATTGGCTGCGAAGCGACTCTTCTACTCAAAACAGCTGAGAAGTGCTTATAAGTAAAGACGCGTCTTTTTTCAATTTGTATTCCTTTTATAGGACATAAAATTATAAATCCTCATAAAAGAGCCTTTCTTAGTAAGAAGGATGTATCATAAAGGTGAAAGTTTGTAAGTATGGCTGAATGGATGTTTGTTATTCTTTCACGTAAAAACTACTGAATTGATTTTAATGAAACTCTACAATAATATACCTTATACATCAGAATATCACACATGCTATAATATTTATCACCGTACTTCCACGGGAATGGGAAGTACACGGGTGAAACCCGGTGCTAGTTTAAATAATAAGGTGAAGCTGAAATCAAACGAAAAACATATTTTGTTTATGACTGCTATAATCACAATTATTTGTTGTCGTGATTGTAAAAGTTGAATATAGGTACTATTTAATTGAAGAAAATTGTAATATCATAATACCCATACACAATGCTTTTGCAAGCTCAACTTCACTGTAACATTTGCTTTTGTCCACAACAGATTTAATAAACCAGATGTTCCACAAAGTAAGTGGTATCCCATAAATACAATCAGCTCTCTTTGTGAGGTGGAGTGTATTGACTTTATTGTACCTGTGCTTCAGAAAGCCGTATAAGATCGTTTGGAGAAAAGTGTTCGGCTTACATAAAGCTATTTCTATCATCGTATAAGGCTGAACAAGACTCAATAAAATATTACTTTACATTCTGTTTTCATCTTCACAGATTAAAGGTTTTGTGACGTATATATGTCTATATAGACGTTTTTTTTCGAATGGAGCTATGCTAATGGTCCTAGTGACCGTAATGGTTCTCTGGAAGTGGGGTGAGCCGGTTGGTATCACCCAGTGATATAGTAAGTGGGGGGTTGCCCCCCGCCAGCCGTGGAGTGTGACTTCCACGGCTTCATGGCGTCGGGTTTGTACCTGTGGCGGATCTCTGCCTCACCACCGTCGGAGTAAAAACTATAGGTCGTGAATGATGATAACATCATGAATGAAATAAAATTATGAATTTTGGGAAGTATGATTTTTTCATCTGAAGTCATCTGGGGCCAAGTCAAGCGCGAAGCAAGCACTGCCGTACCATCTTTAATGGAACCATTTCGCCGCATTTTCAGGCCCCTATTTGAGAACCTCGGGATAAGACCAGAACGCAGAAATTTTCGTCATGAATTTTACTCAAATCAATATAATTAATTGACGATTTCAAATACACAAATCACTTTAGTCTATCGATTGTTTAGTTAAGAGTCTTACAATTCATTTGGGGTGCTTTGGTGTTGTGGTAAGGTAATCCTCTCCCGGGAGTATTCTTCACTTTAGACCCTCATTTATTTACCTCAAATAAATACAGGTCAGTTTAATATCGATTCAGTACCCAAAGTTATATTCTAAGGAATATTAGTTATACGTAATTTTGTGATCTGTTGCCTAACACAACGATTGATTTCCATTTTGATTGGTAAAATCAATGTCTGTTTTAAGTTATTTAAGTAAGATATTCAATAATAACTACAAAGTACCTGGTTGACCGAGCATTCGCTCGGTACCCTAAGTGATAAAATACGATAAAATTTTTCTTCCAAAAAAATGATCTTAAAAAAAGGAAAAAAAAATTCGGACTGGAGATTCGAAGCAGGCTCGTTCGGACTTAACTGCCTAATTTCACCACTAAGCTACCATGACATATTATTTGACAGCGAAATTTACGTTCGTATTGTAATCATATTTTATCGATGCCTCAAAACACGGATAAAAAAAAGTTTTCTAAAAATGTATCCTAGCTAGATCGATTTATCGCCGTTTTTAACACATGTATATAAAATTTCATGAAAATCGTTGGAGCCGTTTCCGAGATTCAGATTCTATATATATATACAAGAATTGCTCGTTTAAAGGTATAAGATATATATACAAATATATTAAATAAATATATATATATATATATTATTACCTTAATTATTTATCAAAAATGATATTAAAATAATAAAAATCCCATATGATGGCTGATATTAATAATTATTATTAATATAAATTCGACATACAGAAACACTATTATTACAACAAGTGTGAGTGTAGAAATAACATAAACATAGAATACTACAAGACTATTCGTTGATTATCCTTTAGCCTTTGAGTTACCTACCTACGAAATTTCGTTACAAAAATTAGAAAATCTTGGAATTAGAGATTCTGACTCTTCAGTGCATACTTACCTTATTAACCGATTGAAATAAACAAAATTAAGAATTTCTAACGTACTTGCCAAAACATTATATATATGGAGTGCCACAAGGTATCCAAGAACCTATTGTATTCTTATTGAACACAAATTAAACATAAATAAATATATATAAATGGATATTATATGCTGACAATATTACAATCTTTGTGACATAATAAAAATGACCATGAGAATTACACAAATAAAACAAATGACCATTTAATGAAATGGCTCGTTATAAATAATTTGGTAACCAAATTTAATGAATGTAAATACCAAAAAAAAAAAAAACAATAAATTGAGAGAGTTACTCGTACATAATATATTAGGCCTAACAATAAATTAACATTTAAACTATAAAAATATTTGTACGAGATATCTTCTCGGATGTTTTGATTTTTTATTATGTTAAGGAGGTGATAATAGCTCGTCTAAAGCATTTATCGCACAGAAAAATATCCGCCCTATATGATCGCCCGCCCGCCCTATGTACTCAAATCGAATGTATCCTGTCAACCCACCTCCAAAATTTAGCTTATTACTGCTACCGTCACTTTACTTCTTCGGTACTTGTGTGTTTGTATATAATCATGAACACCCGTTTACATCGACGGGGGAAATTAAACACTCATAGTCGGCAATACCCCTATAAGCTAGTGATAGATACTCAATATAGGCTAAGTAAATATAATAAAAGCTATACAGTAAAGGAAAGAAAAAACGCTAAGTACGAGTTTATAGTATAGAAACATACAAATAATTTAAATACGTTATATTTTTTTTCATACTATTAAATTGTGTAGCAAAACACGAATATCACAATGTACTGTAAGAACTCACTACAGTATTGATGGAAATAAATCCTCATTTTTTACATTATTTTAAGTTTATATTTATGTACCAATAAATTTAAATATTGTATGAAAGTTCCCTTTTTCTACCTTAAATTAATTATTAAGATAAAATGTTTCTGAAATTCACCGCCACAATTTTCAGAATTTTCCATTATAAACCTGTACAACATGTTTCGGGACAACATATTTTATCATCCTTTTTTCAGGTTGTTGAAAATAGCCCCATCTGCGCTGATAGCTAAATCTATCATTTTATTTTATTTTTATTCTTTTAACACCTCAAAGCTTCGAAAAATGAAAATTGAGCAAATTCATTCATCAAATTTTATTTTGAATTAAAATGTATGAGATAGCAAAGTGATGTATGGGTCATCCGTAAAAATAAAAACATTAGTTTTATATCAATAAGAGTTTGTATTTTGCCAATTTGGAATCACGGTCTAACAAGAGGATCCCTTTTAAGTATTAACCGTCACTCATAATCACATAAGGAATAATGTGGAAATTTTTCAGTTATTAAGTCAGCCAAATCTAGCTTAAATATATTTTGCATGTTAAAAAAGTGTCAGTTTCTCGATCATTTGTAGCTAGCTGTAAACATACTTAAGGCACACTTACGTGTCGTGGCGTGTCGTGACGCGCGACGCGTTGCGACACGACATGCAAATATGTCCCTAACCATATTAAATGTATGAAACCGATATGCTTCTGGCGCGTCTCGACACGCCACGACACGTAAGTATGTTTCTGCTTTAAGGCATTTTTAGCTAGCTGTAAAAAACTACAAACAACCACAAGTTATGCAGAAACTCGCAAACCGCACCCAATGAGACAGCATAGCTGTCGATGTTATGTGGGTGAGAAGCACCACCCAGATGTTAGGGTTAAAACATATTGGTTTTGAAAAATATAGATTTTACAAAGATTAAAGGATAATCTTTTCATTTGAAACATCTGTGTTAAAAGCCTTTCTCTTTTATAAAAATTAATTAAGGTATTTTATTATTATACAAAAATATCCGATTCATTTTTCGATGTTACCAAATTGTAATTCTGTATGTATGTTTGTCTATACATATTTTTATGGGTGTCTCCTGTTTGTGTTGAATATATATTTGTTTCTTTCTTGCATTTTGAATCCACGAGTTTATCTGTTACCATAATACTTTTTTTTATCCAGGTTAATGACATTTCGGTGGAAGGAGCGCCACATTCAGTGGCGGTAGATGCTTTACAGAAGGCTGGGAATATTATAAGACTTGTAAGTATGACAACGAAGCATATGCATGAAAACTTTCTTGACTTTAAGTAGGTATCGAGTTCTCAGAACGTGACAAGAGCTCAAATAAAGTCAATCCAATCTTAATAGTTATTATGTAATTGTACTTGTACTTGTACTTGTTTACATAACGTATGTTTTATTATTTACGCATATAACTTCATAAACTGACCGCTCGAATTTCTCCGACATTTTACCGATAATACGGCGTGTGTTTCGTGTAAATGATTACGGGATTTCATTTTTAAATATTATTTGTGTATTCGTTAAAATAACTTGAAATTTGTGTATTCATTAAAATAGCTTTAAATTCTGTTGGTGTAATAATGATATACAATAAACTAATTAACTTTGGAATATAGCCTACACCTAGGGTTTGTTTTTTTTTTTCGAAAGGCCTTTAAGCTCAATCGGTAGGTAGGAGAGCAGATAGCTCACCTAGTAAAATTCGAAAGGGGGGCGCCCCCCTCCGTGCCCCGCAGGGGGCGCGATATATCGCGCGCGCTACTCTGGAGAGTAGGCGTTTGGCTAGTCAAATCCAATACGATCGACGAGTCATAAGCGGATGAAGTAAAACTATTAGTCGGAGGGCAACCCTACACCTTGGTGTACCCTAGCTTATTACTAAAAAATATATATCCAACGCTTAAGCCTCATACATCATTTTTATCAAATGAATGTAGAAATTTTGCTGATATCTAGTGGTGAATGTCTTAGTTCTAAGGTATCGGCTGCTTCTACCACACACATTTAAGAACAAATATTTGTCATGTTTTTTTAATGTAAAGAATCATTGAAACTGTATTACGATAAATCTGAATAAATCCGTACAAAATGTTTTCGTGTATTAAATCGAAAGATTCTGTGATATAGGGTATAATATTATGATTGTTATTTTATGAATTAATATAATAATATAATCGGATTATTTATTATACAGAGAGTTCGAAGAGCACGCCGACCGAGGATTGTAACTCTATGCCGTGGGGTACGAGGTCTGGGGCTGGGGATAGCCGGTGGGGCGGACGACGCGGCTGGTGGTGGGGGGGTGTTCATATCCCACATCGCCGTGGGCGGCGCCGCCCACCACGACGGTAGACTTAAACTAGGAGATAAAATACTCGCTGTTAGAGATGAAGATGTAAGTATTAATAGAATTTATCTTTACTTTTCAGATAATAATATTATAGAAATTATTAAAACAAATTAAATTGAATGTTTGAATGCATTTAAAATCCGTATTTGAGACAATTAAATAAGGAATTACGCGCAACCTCTTGGTAAGTGCTCAGCAACGCCAATGAACATAAATGAGTTTACCTAGCCGTAACATAAGATGGGTAATCTTGGTCCCACTAACAATCTACTGTCCTCTCTTTTTCCCGTAAAACAACAACGTGACTTTTGATCTTCTTATTTCACGTCTTCTCGTACAGATAGATTTTTTTTTTTTTTCGGTTGGATCTATGCTAATGGTCCTAGTGACCGTTATGCGTCATCGGAAATGGGGTGATCCGGTTGGATCATCCTATGACGTTAAAAATTTGGGGGTTTGTACCTAACTTGGTCAGCTACGGTCGACTGGTTTGGAACGGGTGACGTTAGAAACCTATCGTGAGGGCCGGCCCTCCCCTCCCCCGGTAGCGGGGGAGGCGAGGGCCGGCCCTCCCCTCCCCCGGTAGCGGGGGAGGCGGGTCAAGCGCGGGACCCGAGCAAGCTGCCGATAGCAGAGTGCTATCGGTGATTACACGGTCTATATTGGTGTCGACTCGTAGCTGATCTGAGCCTATGCTGTCGCGGTTGATCCGGATCAACTGGTCAACGGAGTGTAGGGTTCGACGTCGCATACGACCCCGGGGCCCATGCGGTGTGAATGTGTGCCTAACACCGGCTGTGTTATGTCTGAGTGTGTGTTGTAGCTTACGTCGCGCTTCAGCGTCGCGCTTTAACAGTTCTGTGATTTTATCAACAGGATCGGTTATGACATTCTTAGGTAACCTAGACTTATTAGGTGCTAAGCTATCGGGGGTGTAGTTTGCCGCACTCACGACGAGTGGGTTCGGGTGGAGAAGTGCCTTTTCGAAGTGACGTTCTGACATCGCTTTGAAATGGCCCCTAATCGAATCTAGTCTGAGGTCGCGGTGTAGGTCGATGTTTCTTACGTACCACGGGCAACCGGTTGCCACACGTAAGAATTTATTTTGGATCGTTTGGAGGCCTCTGAGTCTATGCTGAGGCACATGCGCGAATGCCACACAGGAGTATGACATGATGGGGCGGATACATGATTTATAGAGGGTGAGCTTGTGCCTGAGGGGCATTTTGCTCTTCTTGTTTATGAGGAAGTACAGTCTACTACTGACAAAACGGGCTTTTTTAGAAATCGCGGCGATGTGTGGTCTAAACGACATCGACCTGTCAAGGGTGACCCCCAGGTACTTGACCTGTCTAACTCTGGGAATAACGACGTTATTTAGTAAGATTGGTTTCATCGTGAACCATGTTTGTCTGCGTTTAGGTAAGCGTGTCTTTCTCTTACGAGAGAAATGAATCGACGCGCTTTTATCGGGGTTACGTACAGATAGATTAAAATTATTTGCAGTAGGTAATTGCATCGAGCATAATATAACCGAAAAAGTGCGGTAATACTGTGTTTTTTTTTAATTCGCCAAAGTAGTGCTGCAACGCTGCGTCGGTTCTGCACTCTGATTGGCCAGCTCATAACAGTTTATGGTTTTCTATTGGCCTATACGATGTATATATGGATCACTGGTTGGTTGAATACTAATACGTCAGTGACGTCGGATTATAAAGGCTCGCATTACTATCCGATTATTTGCTTGATGAGTAAAAGTCGTAAAGCTATCATCAACAACCAGTACTTAGTCATTCTCTACTTTGAATAAGTGCAAAAAAAAAACTGTGCAATGAATGGCTATTCAAAAAATTTCTATCACGGGTCTTGTACTTTTTGTATTGTGTCTCTTAAAAAGTGTAAAGCGACAGGTTTTATTTGGGTAGGGATGTAACGACACCCTCTTAACAGACTGAATGTTTACTTGTATCAAGAGAATTTAGGTCATGAATGATAAATAGTAGAGATATCTCTTAGTATAGAATAGTTCTTTTTCTATTTAAAGTTTTTCTAAGTTGTACTAATTTCTAGATGTGTATAAATAGGATATATTGTGTTATTTTAGATAGATGTACTACGACTATACTTGTACATATTACTAGTACGGTTTCATCATCATCATCAGCCTTTATCTGCTAAACATGCCCCCCCCCCACAATAACGCCAAGACGAGAATCTAATGTTATTAAATAAAAATAACTGAAATGATACATAAAGTGACATATTTTGTGTTTAAAAATTAGTTTAAAAAGTACGATTTGTTTTATAGAAAAAATATGATTATAACATTTTTTGTTATTCTTTTATTGTAATGTAAGATTATTATTAAAATCGCATGATCAAATGCCAATCAATTTAATATTTTATTAAGTATTTTATTAAAACATTTATATTACTAAATATATGATCGAATATGAAGTCACGCTATGTTCTAAATTTTTCACGAGCGTATTTGTTAGAATATGAGCTTGATAAAACAAAAAAAAAACAAATTGTCTATCACGTGACATCTAGATCATCTACCACCACCAATCACCATCATCATCATCATTACCATCACCTCTCTCCTCTATGTAAATATTTCAATCCTCAAATAAAAAATAAAAAAAACTATAACAAAAGATGACAGCATCACGCGATAATAGCTTCAAATGTCACGGCATTCTAGTCATTCTGCAGCCAAGGCGAGTCAATATATTTTGTATTATGAAAAAATACAGGGAAACTTACCGTATATAACAAAATAATCCTGACCTTAGGGAACCTGGTAGCTGTGCATAATAATACAATATTTAATAACATTGATGAGGTTTGACCCGACCCTGTTTGCGCAAAGATTAATATGTATGCTTAGATTAATATTTCAAAAGGGTTTGCATAAAATGGTTTCCCACTCGTAAAGATAAATAAGAATACATTTAATATATTCGGATATTTTAATAATGTCATACGTCTTTCCTTAAATTTTCTTACTTCATTATGATAAGTATATTTTCCTGGAATCGGTAAATTTGGAGACAGAATATGACTTATATAGAAAAAATAATAAACTTCCCCTAGTTCAACAGGGTTGAAAGCCGAAGCGATGGTCCGACTATACCACACAACAGTTTCAAATACCAGTAAATAGAGCTCTACGAAGCTAATAATTGAAGCTGATAGAAAAAACTCATTAGAGGCATATAATATTACGATGGGGCATAATATATAACTGAAGAAACAATTGAAGAGAGAGAGGAAAACGAATTAAATTAAGAAAAACCAAGAAACCTTCGGGGCTTAAAACAAATTATTCCGTAAATAATGGTACTTATTTGATATCTCTTCATCATGTACGAGTCTGTTGAAATATAGAATTTGACAAAATATTATTAAGTGTTTTTGTTGAATTGATAATCGTAGCTCAGGTTTTATTAACTATTTATTCACACGGTCGCTTGATGTCACAGAATAGAAAAAGAAGTTACAACTATATAAAGAGCAACTGGTACCACAATTAGGCGCGAAATTCAAATAGGAACAAAACATTCATCAATATTTTATTATTTATCAGGGCATGGAGACGTCTCTGATAGGCGCGACCCACGCGAGGGCGGTGTCAGCGCTACAGAGCACGGGCGAGCACGTGACCCTGGTGGTGCTCCCTGCTGGATCCATCCCATCTGTGGCAAGGACAGCACCTTTGTATGCCAGTAAGTTTGTCATGGATATTGTTACTTGAATTATTTAAGTATTTTTTATTCGTCATCATCATCATCAGCCTTTATCCATCCAATGGTGAAAATGACACTCCCTCAATGAACGCCAATGACCGATTGCCTCTAATACGGATTAGCCACTGTATGGAGGTTTAGTTCCAAATTTTTCTTTCAATTTTTTTTTATCGGACCTAATTATTAACGATAAAAGATCGGCCGTTCAGGTCGAAGACAAAGATCCTTGCTTTGACCTTCAACTACTTCGACGTAGGAAAAGAACTGCCAACTAGATGGAAGATCCTTCATTTAGTTATGTTAATCTCGGTCGAAGGTCACAGATGTGAGTAGCGAAAGATCAGATCTTTCAGTGTTCGACGTAAAGATTTGGATGTGTTGGAGACCTCTATCCAGCAATAGGTTCATCAGCAATTTTATTTTTCAGTTCAACCGCCAGCATATCACTCTCTAATTCTATTTCCATTATCTATTATGGATATTTGTTAATGGGTCTTAATACGCCTAAAAACGCATTCACTCGAACACTACTTTGTTTTATTTATAAAAAGAAATGATACATTAAATATAAAACAATAATTATATACATACAAGGCATTATTACCAGTTAATTGTATTTTATATAAATTGTAAAATAAAGCTTAAATCACGTGAAAAGTTTAAATACGTTTTATATTTTATCCTTGACGTTTTCATTTCCTTACGCAAATATTTGACAAGCACATAAGCGTTTCGGATGCGACTCGCAGCCTCTCAACACTCATTAAATTTTATAGGCACCGAGTTATGTACAATGGAATTATTTAAAAAGGTTTGGTGTTAATGAACTTGGTTACTTAGCTAGCTATTTGAATGATAAATTTATATAAAATGTCATTGTTAAATAGTAAAATTATCTCAAAACTTTCGTAGGTTTAAAATTAAAGATACCAGAGACACATAAAATCGACATTATAAAAAGCAATGAAAACTTTTTCGAGAGAAATGACTCGGTGTTTATAGGATTGTATAGGTTAGTGTGTATTGGTCTTTATAGGATTTTAATAAGCATAATAGGGGAGCTCTTGCTTGCTCTTTAAGGTTTGAAACTTTGGCTATATCATGAGACATACAAAACACCAGCTGCTTCAGATTATTATTCGATGCAGTGTAGGCCTTAGAAGAACATAATGGCCAGACCAATGGTTTTTGCATCCTTAACACTTAGAGATATAAAAATTAGTTATAAACCTATTCCTAGTCTTATGACTATACATATTAAATATCATCAAAATCTGTTAAGCTGTTTCGAAGGACTATAATCACTAAAACTGTTTCTCGAGAATTTTATAAATTGAAGATATAATAATGTGCTAAACATAAGTTTTATTTTTAGCGAGAACACAAGCCACTTCCTGCTCGACTCTCCACGAGCTATCGGAGGAACCTAACAAAATACCCAGGTACGTTTAATGTACAAGCACTTAAAGTAGCTTTAGCACTAAGTGTGAGAAACTACTCGGATATTTATAAAGACCACTAACACGAGTGCCAAAGTTTCAACTGGCATTTTGCACACAATATTTTAGGTTATTTTTTATAATTAGCTCTAATGTACTTTCCTAAGAATGAGTTACTTCGCACGAATATATAATATTATAACAAAATATATTATGTATTATTTTTTACCGAAATTTAATAAGGTGAAGGACATTCTATTCTGTAGTTGTTTTATTTAACAAAATTTGTTTTATAATTTTACCCGTGGGAAGAATAAGCAGTTTAAATTTGGATGGGTACTAGGCACAATCCCACTTATTCTTATTTTACTTATTCCTTCCTAAATGTGGTTTGTAAATATTGTATACGGGCAGCATAATATTATAATATAATTTATATATTTGTTAAGCAAGAGGCAGTGCCATGCTGCTTTGCAGCCAAACTGGGCCGGCACGACCGGAATGGAACCTCTGGTTCACATTAAATCGGCGTAAAGTGACAGCTAAGCTGTCTCGTTTCGTGAGTTTGTGAGTTTACGGTGGCCCATTGGGGGAGATAGGAAGGGCAATGCATCTGCATATCTTTTGGTTATGTAGATGTTAATGGGCGTCGATAGTCACAAGGCTTCGACTGCTCTCCTATGGTATAAAAAAATGTCTTAGGATAAGCATGTAAAGTCACCTGGACTAGTCACAGTTGAATTTAAGTACATGAGCAACGCTGGCCATTTACTAAGATCTTACATGTGGCTTGTCTCGACCATCTCGATAACACTTAATAATTATGCCTAATAAAAAAACCGTACCCCATCAATGTACATCAATATCCTATGCATATAGGAGAGCGCATATAGGAGCTGCGTATAAGTTGATGATGTTCATATTATGCCCCAGAGTATGACACATGAATAGTCGCTAACTAGATCTGTCAATCAGGGACTATCAAGGGCATCCCTTTCATACTTTTGAGTGGTAATTTATTGAGGGCATATTCAGGAGCTTTGAACATTTTATTAGTGTAAAAAGCTAATGCCAAATCATAATATTTGACTTTTTCATATTTTTTAATGATACTCAGATGTTTGGGCGAATGTATTTAGAAATACAAATACTCTCTGTTGAGTATTTTAATATTTGAAAGCATCGTTTACCACTATTATTCTATTGGTTCCTTCATAGTTTGTGTTTTTGAAGTTGAACTTCTTTAGGCCCGTCTAGGGAGTAACTAAAATTTTTTTCTGATGGAAGTAACGTAAGTAAGTATAGTATTCCATATTTTAAATAGTGATTTGTAATACTTCTTTAGGCGCGACTAGAGGGCAATTACTGACTGATTGAAGAGATCTGAGGGAGTAATTCACATTCTATATTCAAAAATAGTAACTTGAATTGGTCGCGAGTATATAATGAAAATTCTAAAGGTCGCTGTACGCGTTGGCCAACGGTCGGTGCGTGAGCTCAAACATCGATAAACGTGTTTTGGGTTGTGTTAACTAAGAACAACTGCAATTACTAGTGGCAAAGATCATAATAAATTACGAATAATTACTGTTAAGGTTTATTTCAATCGCGCGTAAAGGTTACACTTAGGGGCTGTTTCACAATCTCCAGTTAAGTGCCCAAAAGGCTATCGGCAACATATTTAACAGATATTTGACAGATACTCCATACTCTATCCGTTAAATATGTTGCCGATAGCCTATTGGGCACTTAACTGGAGATTGTGAAACAGGCCCTTACACACTTGTATTTATCTTGTCAGATGTGTGCGTCGCGTCCGACTAATACGATCCGGATCGAGACTCGGCATGGACATAGTCGGTGGGCTGGGGGTCGACTCCGAGATGAGTTCTGGCGAGGACGAGGCCTGTGGGGTGTTCGTGTCGGGGGTCGCCGTTGGGGGCTCCGCGTATGGGATGTTACACAGGGGAGACAGGATCCTGAGCGTGGATGGGAGAGATCTGACACACGCTACGCATGAACAGGCGGCGGCTGCATTAAAGGTATTCTTTCAAATCATTACAAGACTTTTCTCATTCTTATAAGAAAATATAATTTTGTACTATATAACTTCTCATAGTTCATTTTTGAAACTGGTAGTGAATTCAATTTGGCTTCCAATTACCTTTATATAATATCTAAATGACTATTTTGGTAAACGTTTATTAAAAAGTGTATTATAATGTAGATTTATGATTGTTCTTACGTAAGAAATAATAATATGAGTATATTTTAATCACAAAGCTTAGAAGTGCGATAATTTATCGGTTACCGCGTTAAGCCTATACAACAAGACATTGCTGTTACTATAATAATACGTTCCATGAGTAGAAGTAGTTCAAATAAGATGATGTCACTTTAACAGCAGTACTCAGGCAGCTCAGTGACCATAGCCGCTCAGTACCAGCCTGAACAGTACGAACGCCTGCGCGCGCGCATACGAGCGATCAACGCAGCGGCGGCCATGTCCCCCCACGTGCACACGCGTGTGCCGACCCACGTGCCGGTGCACCATGATGTCCTTGACGTCCATGACGTTTATCCGAGGTATGTTAAATATGGCATGAAAACTGTTTGAAGCAGGTTATATTTTTTAAGGTATGAAATTATAACGTTCCTTGAGGTATGAAATCATAGCGTTCTTTGGGGTGTAAAATTATAACGTTCTTTGAAGTATGAAATTATAACGTTCTTTGAGGTATGTTAACGCACCTTTATGCTGAGCGGACATTTTATATTTATCAACTATAATTACCAACTATAATAATTAGAAAAAAGCTTATTTCGTCGAATTCTTTTTTGATAAAAAGTTCTGGCCTCTATAACACGGTCAAATTTTCAGAACTTGTTGAGATATCTTGTTTAAACCCATTTTATTCTTTTACTTTCTATAATAACTTTTCGCAAGGGTTCAACTTACTTTGTGACAGTGGACTTTTATACCAAAAAACTATGCACTCAACAAGAATACCAGTGTTTTATCGACGCAGGTGTAGTTTCCCAAAACAATGTAGTCACTGTAAAAGCAGCATAAATTGTCATTCCTGACAACACGGAGCGCTCTCGCCTCTCATGATATCTTTTTTTAAATTTAAATGAAAAATCGCCAACAGTATTGTTTTGTAACATCAGAGTTGTATAAATCTCTCAATAAAATTGTTCTTCTTATAAAATATTGAAATACATATGCCTACTTATTACAAAATATTAAAAATCAAAAGAAAATAGCAAAATGTGCTATAAAAATTGAGATCAATTTTGAAATAATAAAAGAATATTTTTTAAAAATGAAACACTATTATAACACAATTTTTATAAAAAGTATTTTTATAGAAGCAGAGCTACAGGTGGAGATTTTTTGTTCACAGATGGAGGATTATTAAAAATGCTAAAAACCTTTTTTTGTAACATGCAAATAATGCTTTTCATCGTTACCTATCAGTCCCGTACTTACTATTTTGTACAACTCGGAATTAAACCAACATGTGGATGGTAGTTTTCAAGTTAACTGAGGTAGGCCTTAGGTTCGAATTTGAACGGGTGAGAGAGGAGGCAGCCATTGAGGCCACCTCCCGTAGACAACGAACAGGAGTGCGTCGGAGGCGCTACCTAATGCGCTTCCAGTAACACCCCTGTGCTCGTGTCGGCCTCGTGATGGGAACCCGGGCCCCGTTAAAGACACGACGTCGTGGGGACTGCCGAGTAGTAGCCGTGCAGTCCAACTAGTATTGGAGAATCTAGTTTTGCCGGGATCAGTCTGTCGCTGAGGGTCTCCTGTTGCCTGCGGATCCGGTTTCCTCAGATAGCGGCTGAAGGAGAGCCTTCAGCCGCTACCTGAGTGAGCAGTGGTTTTAATGGGGTAGTGCACCCCAATTTGAGTCCCCATACACGCCAGTGTGCCTACCCGAGACCCTCGTATGGTTCGAAAAGGATTTCCACTGCGTCATAAAAAAGGCCTTATGTTCGAACGCCTTCTCAATGGACATTTTCATATACAGAGATGGTTGGATGGGGTTCTTACTTTTTCACTCCATGGTCTACGTGATATAAAATAGGCATTTTTTTCTAACAAACACGAATATAGGCCAAAGCATTGTCACAATCTGCCAATGTAATTATATTTCCGTTGCGCTCAGAATATGGAAAACGTGCTCCAACGTACAATTTATTAACGGAACATATAACACGAAATGTGCTCGGAATACAGACTCAAAACTAGATTATAAATATTTACATTGCGAGGGTAATTGCAATGATAAACTCAATTACCGTAATACAAACAAAACCTTATACGATTGCTAAATCAAGCGTGCTTGTTTGAGAATTATTACTGAAAGGTTTATTATTTATTACGCTATGAAAATATACGAATGAGCTGGAATGAAATACAAAAGATTAAATGTATCCAAAATAATATACAGTTCTCAAAATATTGCACTTTATAAAGATAGGAAAAACCTTTATAAAGTTTTTTATGCTATTTTAATCCACGATATTGCTCTGATAATATTTAAGGTTAACTATTTAATATTATTTGTCCGTGTTTGAAAATGTAATGAAGTTCGAAATTTTTGTATAAAAATTCGTAGCTTAAATTGTTGTATTTACCTTTACTAAAACATGCAAAAAATTGTGGAATCTGGTAGAGTAAACAATTACTGTTCTTAATACAAAGTTATAAGAAAAAATGAAGTGTTCAAAAATACTCCATCTTGTAAAAATAAACCTAGTTCGGAGAAATAGATTATTTTAATCAATTTTGTCTCGAATCATCCTTAAATATACTTCAAACTTGCGATGTGAGACTGATAGGTCCATGTAGCCAATTTAATTATTTAGTTATGAAGACTATGAATTTCTGTAACCCAATTTCCTGTCAAAATTAAATTAGAAATTACTAACTTGTGAAATTTACTTGGGCCCGCCATCTTTGTTTGATGTATTTGCTACGTCTTTAATAAATACCGTAGGATTAGTATTTTAAGCAATATAATAACTTCGTAAGTAGGCTTTGTGATGGCTGGCTTTATCATTAGTTGGCAAATTGTAATCAGGTTTTTTGATAATCAATTATTTAACAAAAAGTATTCCATTCCAAACATCCAAAGCATGATTTATCTAGGTATCGTCTTCTAGGTTAATTTGCCGTTTTTTCTAAGTTTGTTTCGCCTGTTCTTCTCAGTTAGCTTGCCTTGGAATTTCAATTCGTGGCAGATTCAAATGACGATCAAAGATATATATTGGTCGTACTATTTTAAATAAAGAAAACTGATTTGATTTGATTAGATAGATTTTTTTTATGTTAGTCGGAAAGGCAAACGGGGAGATGAGCCACATGATGTCTAGTGGTCAGCGTAGCCCATCAACACAAACAAGTTACCCTGATACTAGCCCAGACAAGTCATTCATGTGTTGTCCATCCTGAGACATAAGATGTGAAGTCTCTGTGCCAGTATTACACTGCCTGTCTGCCCTTCTTTTTTAAAAATATAGCAAAGCTGTTTGACGGGAGAAATATGCACGATGCTATTCAGCCGGGAACGCGGAAGATTTTATCAATTTATGTATTAATATTTTATTAAATTTAAAATATTAAAGATTAATAAATACTAAATTATGAGAGAATATTAAAAATACCTTTATTGTTAACCGTATTGTTATAATGAAACAACTTTTACGGATTTTATCGCGGTTTATTTAGTTTTTTACAATCCCGACGTTTCGGACACTTTACAGCAACCATGGTCCTCCCGTGACCATGGTTGTTGTAAAGTGTCCGAAACGTCGGGATTGTAAAAAACTAAATAAACCGCGATAAAATCCGTAAAAGTTGTTTCATTATAATGAGTGAAATTCGCGTAAACACAAGAAAACAACCGTATTGTTTTTTAAGATATAATACTTATTCAAAGCCTTTCTTTATTAGCAGTCATAACAACAAAATAAGTGTCTGAATGCTACTTAGTTCAAATAACAAACAGTGAATTTGTTGTTTTGTTTACGCAACCTTCACAAACAACTAAGTTGGAATTAGATATAACAACAATACTGCTAAAAAGCTAATTTTTGAATATGACATACTTCTGTTCCTCAAATAAAAGGGGATAGTTATGGAATTACTCCGTCTGTCTGTATGTCTGTTCAACCACAAAGTATATTATATTAATTTCCATTGACAAAGAATAATGGGGTAAGAAGCTATGTCTATCAACGTCTAACAAAGTATAGGAAATAATATAAAAACTAGTAATTTGTTTTACAAATCGAGTAGATACATACGGCCAGAGATTCAGAACGGTTGGCTGATGGGCCATCGAGCTTCAAGAGCAGCAGCGTTTAGGCAGACGAAGTGTTGGTCGGTCATTAATTAAGTGGGAAGACGATCTCCGTGTAGTGGCCGATCCGTATTGAATGCGAGTGGCAAGGGATGTCTTGGCGTTTTGTGAGGGAGGCCTATGTTTAGTTATGCGAAATAGTCATAACAATAAAGGCTAGGCTAAGGCTAAAAAATTATAACAATAAAGGCGTTGCTCCAATAATATCAAATATCAACAGCCTAGTTTCGAAGTAAAACGTGTTGAATTCTTTAGCCTTTGACAAAGAAACTTCAATTTCTTTTTAGCCTTTGACATTCATAAGTGTAAGGCGTCGTTACAAACGTAGGCTTTTGCTCAGACAACATGTGAGGCTCGGGTCTCGTATAATATAAATATAATAAAAATTGGTTTGACTATTTCACGCCATATGTATGTCACTATTTGTTCTCATTATGTTATTCATGCTAACTTAGATTTAGTTTTATTCGGAATAGTGATGATTTTCCTAAATCATAACTAATATAATAGCATTATATGCTGGTAAGATTGATCTCTTTGGTATACTTTTAACGTTAAATTTACAATTATTTTGAGGCTTTTTATAAAATTCAAAATATTAATATCGTAACTCACTTAACGTTAACTAAATCTATCACCAATTCCAAGAGAAGAATCACCTAAACAAACCCGTGGTACGTAAGATTGATAAGAAATACACAGCCAGACAGAGCTATTAATACTTTTTATTTGCAGCTACTATATATCAATTAAAGTTACTAATACTTTCCATTTGCGGCTACTTCATATCAAATCAAAATTTTCTGGATGTATTTCGCCTAATCAATAAATACATAATATTATTATCAAAATGTAGCGTATAGACTCACGTAATGAAAGTATAATATATTAATATATTATATACGGTTTTAATTAAATAAGACCTACTAAGCACTAATAAAGGCTGATGATGATGATAGAGATTATGACAGAGGTTTATTAAAATACTCGGTCACTTCACAGCATGGTCCCTCTAATACGAGTGACACGGAATACATAAAACTCATGAATAGGAATAGAGAGCCTTTCCGATAGACACGTGTTCGCGTTTCAATGTACTGAATTTATTCGCGTCGGGTATATCGGGCCTTTGCCAAATTCGCAGGATTTCATCGAATCTGGGCTTGTAGGAACATTATTATTCTTAAAAGCACGGCGTCTTCTGGAATATATTCTTTCTCGGGATATTCTATCTTTTCTTTACTTTTATGGTATATAATATGATTTATATTTAGTCATATCTTGTATGATTCCACTTCTAGATGTGGGTATATCTATTGTATATAAAATACAATAGATATACCCACATCTAGAAGTCGCATGCAATGCATCTTAAGATCAATAACTATAATATTAAGACGCAATCAAGTTCATTTGTTTTACGAACTCACTCATTACAGTAAGTAACATTCGCATCATCGTCACTACCAGCCTTCAGACTATAGGTCTCCTGCAATGAACGCTAAGATGATCGATCATATGCCGCTCGTACAGCACGAACCGACTATAACCGGCCACTGCACGCTATCTACAAGATTCAATAAACGCAGCAATTCCTACTCCTAAATCCTGATTAAATTCGTTCTGTTCTAACAAGGCAAGTTTTCATGAGGCAGCGTAAACCTATCGCTCAAATCTATGAGATTGTATCGCCGTTGATTTTGGAGTAAAAGCGCAGTAAATGAATGGAGCACAAAAAACGCGCCGCGCTTAGGAGTTAGGAGGGCTCGTTTCGGTATCATATAACATGATATTGAAAGGCCATGTACGTAAGGAGGAATGCCTCCTGATATGATTCGAAGAATGCAGGAGTTCGCTCTCATCATCATCATCAGCGCTTTCTCATTCTGTATTTTACTGTATTATTTGTATAACGTCTTTCAATACACTATGCGCACGGTTTGTAACTTTCTTATGAACTATCGTTAGAGTGTTTTGCTCTTCGAAAAAAAAACCAGATAACCACGAATCAGACTCAGGCGTCGAGGGTCCCTTCAAATAAATCCCTTTACTTTGTTTCCTCATCGTATTTTTTTAAAAAGTTCCCTAGGTTTTGGGTTCGACAGATGGACAGACGAAGGCTTCAATTAGTAACTGTGAGGAATGGAACCATCATCATGAAGCCCGCTCAGCCTTGGATACCTGATAAACCCTTACCATATTATTCCCATTAAAATACATGAGGGTATATTGTTACAATATAATTAATATTCGACTGCGTGTGCCGCCGGCAGACGCGATCGCTGGCATGGAAAATAAATGATCAAAACGCGTAATTAAAATGGCAAATGATATTGGAATTAATAAGTGTTTATTAGGACTGATTAAATTTTACTATTCCACTAATTATTATGTGGGAACATAATAAAATAATGTATGCTTTAAATGTAAATTATAGTAGTCCTCTCGTATATAATTTCTAGTTTGGTTTACTATGAATGAATTAATATGAATTTGAATTATTGAAATTTTGCAAATTAATGCAAAATCCTATTCAAATGTTTGATTTCACAAATTTATTTACATATTATACTATTAACCATACCTACATCATATTAATATTATTTTTCCAATTATTATTCAAAATATAAAATCTTATTATATCTACGTAGTAAATAAAGTGTTGTTTAACTGGTCCAGATGTATGTGTTTTACGAAAACAACAAAAATTATAAAAACTTTATGATTCATTGCAATATCCAAATATGGAAGATTTTTCTCACATAGTTAACATGGCTGTCAACGGCTAAAGCTAATTTGGGTTTTTTACAAAAAAATACTTGAGAGCGCTTACGCCTTTTATGCGCAAAAGCACGCGGGAAGTCAAGTTTAGGTACTTTAAGCCCACTTTTACCACACAAAAGATATTTTTTATAGTTTTTTTCTATTCACTGTCTGACATAATTGACAAACAACGTTTTTTGTTCGGTGTTGGTGTTGGGTGGGTGATGCGAAAGTGGGCTTACACCACTGGACGACAACGCCCGATCGTACACGATCACCTGAATCTGCATCTGAGGCTGTAACACAAACACCTTCGGATTTAATCACGTTACCCGTTTCTAATATTTATTCATCACCATAATCAGGACACCCATCTTTATATTTAAGTTCAAAGGTCAATTGACAACAATTTTTCTTTATGCCACACTGCTTTCTTCAGCTTTATTTGATTATAATGTCGTCTAACCATTTACTCTTGGGCTTCACCTTCCCGGGATCTTGCTCTCTAAGATCAATTTGAGCAATTCATGGATAAATCCTCTCTGCGTGTGATCTTAACATAGTCGACGACGTTCAATAAGATTATTTTTATGTGCTAAAAATAATCTTATTGAACGTCGGACGAACGAGGTAGGACGTATTATCGTAGAAAATTTACTCTACTGTATGTTACGCACTGCATCCGCTTCCATCATCTAATTCTTCTGCCATTTGTGAATCTCCATTTAGGATCGATTACGGACCTCAGCTGCCACAGTTTACTTGTGTAGCAGTATTAACGGAACAGAAGAATATTCTGCATCAGTATTTTCGTTGATTAAGCTGATAGAATCAATGCCTAACTGAAGGTTAACTTTATTTCTTTGAACAAAATGAACAAAAAATACACGAATTTTCATTAATCCCGAATACTTTTTGTCGGTCATCATTTTAAATGGTAATTAGAGGCAGCTTGTTGGCGCCTCGAGGCGTAGTCTTATGAATATTAGTGGAGTGATTATGTCCTGTAATATTGTAAAGCTCAGTCGCATTTATTGCTTGGACTAATTCGGGATATTTACAATATCGAATTAATATGTCAATTCGTGTTCATTAGACGTATAGATCGTGTACATATTATGCGGTTATATAGCGTGTAGAACATCATGTTCTACACTTATTCGACGTTATTACCACATGTTTATTCGATATTAGTATCCTTTATTTTATATTTGTGAATATACGAGTATTAAAAAAGCACATCTTACTTCTTACCAGTCTTACTAGTCTTAACTTACTCGTCCTACTAATATTATAAACGTGATAGTTTGTAACTATAGTTGTTTGTTACTCTGTCACGTAAAAACTACTGAATGGATTGTAATGAAACTTTACAATAATATAGCTTGTACATCAGAATAACACATGGGCTATAATTTATCCTTGTACTCCCACGGGAATGGGAAGTACGCGGGCGTAACCGCGGGGCGCTGCTAGTATTCTCTAAAGTGTTTACTATAAAATTGTTTTAAGTTTGGTCGTTAAGTAAAAAATAAAATCAGTTTGCTCATGATTTTGACAAGTCAACAAGACAAAGTCGTGTTAAAATATATACAATAAAATATACAATTTAAAGTGTAGCTACCCTAGTAAATACTTTCGGTGTTATTTTTTTAATTCGCTATAAACCAACTAGATGCCTTGCCAAAAGTATATCGAAAAGTCTTTGAAGTATAAAATAAAGTAACAACTTAAAATTTCATATTGCCGGCACAGGTCTCCTACTCAAAATCAGGCGAGGCGGGTTAGTATACCGAGCACCTTCAAAGACTGTCGATCTCATCGGGGTGAAGAAACCTTCATGGTTTCTTCACGATGTTTTCCTTCACCGGTAAGCGAGTGATGGTCTAGTATTTAGGGCTTACTTATAAATTTATAAAAAAAAACCCATTTCAACTCGGAATCTCACAAAAGGCATAGTATATACCCACAGGTCCATCGTCACTCTGTCCTATGCTCATGTAACTCACTTACAAGAATATTCATGATATTCACAATCGCAACGCACAAACCGCATCATATAAACCGTATGGTTCTTTAAAATCGGTCGCCAATTGTCACTCCGTGGCCTAACCCAGAATGCATTACTGCATTGCGGTAAAAACTAGTCCACTATTAAAAGCCGCCGCTAAAATTTAGTTTGAATATAATTATGAAATAATAACATGTATAAATAAACGCTTTTGTGTTAGAAAAGACAGAATTCATTAAACGTAACAATGCGTTTGTTTGCAGGTAACACTGGAAGGAAGAAATGGGTCAGAACTGAAGATTAGCTAGTGAACAATCCAAATATACTTCGTTAACGTAAGTTTTTTATTGAATAAAATCGCGTAAGTAGGATAAGTTTTTGTGGTAAGTAAGAGGCATAAAATAATTCCCACCAAAGAGTTTTATACCCTAGCACTGGGTGTCGTAAGTAGGTCGATACGAAAGAGGTTTGTTTGATTTTGTACAAAATTCACAGAATTGTTTAGATTTTAGTTGCAAATGTTTATTTAAATATTTTTAAAGAGTTATTGGATGTTGTGAGTATTAATTTAGGAGAAGATCAAACATATGGATTTAATATAAGAAAAGCTTTCCTTTTTTAAATCATCGTTTAAACCTGTCTGTCAAATATTGGCCGAAGATTGTAAGTTAATGGCCAACCAAATTGCCTACCTTAACGTAGCCCTCACTCTTGAAACTAATTGGACGCAAAAAGGCTGATGATGATGATGATGATAGCGATATCAAATAGTCTTTGAAGACCACAAAACCCTCAAAGTAAAACCCTAATCTTAGGAAGAACCAAGGTAAAACATGTTTATATTTTTCCTCATATTTGGCAAGTATTTTTATTCTTGACATAACCTTGTGTAAAAAATATCCAATTTATTATAGTAAAACAAGTTTTGCGGATTTTATCGCAGTTTACATGCCCCCCTGTGACCAGAGTGGTTGTGAAGTACCCAAAATGTCGAGCACGTAAAGCTGACATAAAGTCCGTAAAAGTAGTTTCATTATAATGACTGAAATTCACGTAAATATAAGAAGAGAAATAATATTCAATATATTGATTTTTAAGCCAGATCGGTTTCGTATGTTTTTCATGAGTGCTACATAATATAACAATAATAATTATTAATGTGAAAATGTTGCTTTTTATACTGCTTGATTTAAAATATAAAAATAAGTTTTACATTAAGGTTTGTATTATATTGAAATACAACATTAAATGTTGTTGTATGAAAAATACTGTAAATGTTGTAATTAAAAGAATACTGTAAAATATAATATAATATGATATGATCATTTGTTTGGACCTTTCAAAGTTTTGTTTTACTAGGTATACTTCAATAATTTGATTAATAATTAATTTTACTTAATTACACATTTATTTCTAACAGTAAACAACTTTAATGTAAAGGCTTAAAATAATTATTTAAAATCACTGTTATGAAGGGTTTTAAGGCCGCCCACATCGGTTTTAAAATTCGTTTTACCTTTCGCTATAGTAAAATAAATTTGAATATGGACGTCGATTGTATGTGCCCGGCCAAGTACAATATCCAAGTCAGATTTATAATAATTTTGTAACATATTTATTTAATATAGAAATGTCCAAAACCATATAGTATTTGTTAATGCGTGAATGATGTAATAAAAATATGAAATCATAAAGTTTTTGAACTGTGATATTAAATTAATGTTAGTTTTATGATTGTATGGTTAATAAATATTAATTATAAACGGTGTTTTTAATTAAAATGTTTTAAGCATTATTATATATAATGAAAATGAATTTTGCGGTTTTTATCGCGGTTTATTTTATCACTTTTATGACCACGTGACCGTGGTCGCTGTAAAGTATCCTAAACGTCAAACATGAAAAATCCTAATAAGCCGCCATAAAGTCCTAAGTTCAATCCGTTGTTTCATTAAGTCAAATTGAAATTCTCGTAAAAGTTAAAAAAAAATGTAGTTATTTTAATATTTTTATTTTTATGAAATATAGCTAACCTGTTAAGCGAAAGATAACATAGGATTATACCAAAAGGTCGCACTGCATAAAGAAAAGCTTTCTGTTTGGCATGTTGAAGTGTTTTTGTACCGGCGACAGTATCTCTCCCGCCGTTCAGAGTATGCTTGTGTCTACTAATGATTCTATGACACAAAATCATCGTACTACAATTAATGTATGAGGTAAGTATAATACATATACATCAATATATTATTGCTATAGTAGTAGTGGCCGCAGCCGATGAACTGTTAAAAAATAACATAGATATTTTTACTTGAATAATTGTACAGCAAAAATATATTTTCATCATCATCAGCCTTTATCCGTTCACTGCTGAAATGCCTGCCTAAATGAATGCCAAAACTAACGTATGCCTCGCCACTTGCATCCAACACCAACCGGGCACTCGGAGATCGTTAATGGTTAGTGGTAATGGTAGTAGGATAAGACCCCCCACCACGGTTGAGGTATTGCCGTGGCGATAGGGTCAGTAGCCGAGGGTGACACCTTGGGCGAAGCGATTTGAGCCGAGTGGGTACTTTGTACCCCTCTTATAAGAAGAGAAGACAAACGAGCAGGGGGCAAGAGGCGAGGACGAAAGCCTCGCCTTATGTACTGTCTCGACGTTGGGAGGAGTTGTTCTGTGGTGCGGGGCAACCCCTCTGTGGAGGTTGCGACGACGAGGGACTGACTAGCCGTCGAAGTGCCCTGTTGCTTGTAGATCCGGGGCACCTCACCAAAGGCGGCATTAGTGACACTCGCCGGGTTTTAGTGGGTAGAGCTGCGTCCACTTACCAGCTTTCGGGCGCAGTGAGTCCCATATATCCGCCTTGGGAAACCCACTCCACCATGGGATGCCTAAGCGCATTTTCCGGCGTTAAAGAAAAAAAAAGGATAAGGAAGACAACCCACCTGCATAGCTGCATTGTGCAGATGCCTACGAGCGTCGGTGACCATTATAAGGCTCTGGCTGCTTATTACCATATTTTTTATTTTACATTATTATAGCATAAAAAGCTAATAACTCCAGTCATCATTACCTCAGACTAGCCTTTAGAATAATAAATGATAAGGTATCGTATGCTATCAATCCTAAGATGTACATCTTGGTCTTTACGCGTAACAAAAAATCAATCCTGATCCAATAACCAGAACCTAGTAACTATTCAGTGCATAAAATATTTATTATTGGCATGTAAACGCCATGTTAAATTTTATTATAAAAATGATTTTCAGCATCAAAATGCCATTATGAGCAAATTAGTAAAGTTGGAATGAAATGGTCGTGATTTATGAAATAATTAAATTTGATATTCACAACGGGATGCGTCGTGAATAATTGCTTGTCATTCATGCACATTTATTTCCACATGAAGTACACACATAACAAATTGAAATATGCCAGCGTATTTTATAAATATGAATAAAAATGTTGCAAGACAAAATAAATGAACGATGTAGATCTCTTATAGGCTCGTGTAAAACTAATACTTATAATAATCACCATATAATCCCATTTAAATTGATAGAACATTCTAAGACTTAAGACATAATATCAATCAGCTTCCGCAACAAATGTACAGTCTATTATAAAAAGAGTATTTTAAAGTGCTGCTCCGAGGTCCTATCGAAGATGCACAATCGAGGCACCGGAGGGCAAGGTTAAAAAGAAGTCACCCGGGCAATATAAGATTGTACTTAAAATACGAACAAAAGCATAAATAGATCCGTTTATAGTGTCTTAAGATCCGGACACAGATTACTTTAAGCGTAAAACAGGAAATAAAATTCATTGTCTAGTAGATAATCGTCGTTCTCATTATAATTAACGCTCAATGTAATAAAGCGAAGTGTTTACGTATTTAGTGTTAGTTGAGATAGATGAAATAGCAGATTTTAATGGCGAGAAGTCATTGTATCGTTTAAATAGTTCAATACATCATAGTTTTTAATATCCCAAGAAATATACAAGATCATTTCTCGCCTCAAGTAATAACACATTTGCCCTGCATACACATTATCTTTCAGGATTAGTATTAAGAGGATATCTTAGGATTTTTCTCCAGCTAAGTTTAGTCTCTTTATCTAGAAAAAAAAGTACATAATACATATTTATCCTACTTATCTTAAAATGAAGATACGAAGGTCGATGTGCGCCGGCTGGATACCAAGCTGGATAAAATCCGCAATGGATTCGTGCGAGGTAGCCTGGGAGTCCGCGATATCTTCGATAAGCTGCAAGTGAACAAGTTGAGGTAGTATGAACATGTCAGAAGGACCCGAGTACGTTGGTAACTAAGTTTCACAATGATTGGTTGAGTAGTTTTCTCGTGAAACCCAAACAAATATCCCTACATTTATAATATTAGTAAGTATGTAAGGAAAACACGATATTATAACTAATCAAAGAAACATTTATGCCAAGCCAGATAAACAAGAAGATTTTCAAATAAATTATTTTCGTCCAGTTATTAAACAGAAATGGTAAAGGGTAAAGTTATTAAAGTACTGCAGTCTCCTTAAAGCTAAAATTAGGATTCGTCCGTTATGGAGAAAGATGAATAGGCCTTTAAGAAATTACAAAATACTTGAGTTGCGACCCTCAAAGATTTAGAGGTGACGCCTTTGTTTTAATTAAATTAGCAAGAGATTCGAGTATCAACTGAAGTAATCAGAACTAATTAATTTATACGAGGTATTGTATCTTGAAAATAAATATTTAAATTACTTACCCGGGACGATGTGCTTTGTATGTCGTAACTAATACATAGGGATGGTTCTTATTCTCCAAATCAGCTTCAGCACTGGAAAAAGAATACACGTTTTAGTTACTTTACTTTACTGTAATAGGCGTTAATTTTAATTGGTTTTTAACCAAACAGAAAAAATATCACAAGTACTGCACCGAGTTGGACGCACAAACGTTGCTTCCGACGGTTAGTTTCATTTAATATTAACATCGAATGCCTGTGGTTAGTAACGTATCAATTTCTTGAAGTATGGAAATTTCATTCTTAAATTATTACCTTGTCTTTTAGGAAATTGGACTCAGAACAAATACTGCCTTGAGCTCGAATTTGGTCTGGATCTAGACCTAACCTAACGAACCTCTACATTTAGATGTAACTCTGTCTAATAGTTGATTTTGTTTACACGTTATAACAAATGGAAATTTTATTCATCACATTGCTATTTTATTAGAGAGCCAGAAACCTCAAAAATTACCTCATCCCATACACCTACACGGCTCATTCAATCTTGTCGACAGATTGCGACAATATTTTACTTTGGCAAAAATATTAAATCAATATTCTCGTTAATGCAATAACGAAAGAATCGATTAACTTATTTGGACGGGCGCCAGAACCGGGCCATACCGTTAATTATTAATTACCTTTATGAATTGTTGGGTGGCGCCGAAAAACGTTATTTTTGAAAGTTGTTTTATTCAAAGTGAAAAAAAGTTTGCAGACACTGTTTTATAGATAAAAAAAGACATAGATGTCACTCACATGGTATATTTCTAACCCTATCCGATGTATCTAAAGTGGGTTTTTCTAACGTCTCTTTGGACCTGACCAAACCCAGAACCTTAGTCAATATTATCTCTTACTGGTGCACGTCTGATAAAATCAAGTGTCTTTGGGTGATTAAAATTCTTAACAATGCATTAGGTTACCTTATGGACTATGACCTAAAATTCTTCTCGCCTTATGTCTGGCAGGAGACCCAACTGTAGAAAATACAGCTTGCCTTCATAAAAACTTTGTCTGACCTTAAACCAAGCTCGCTACTTTATGTCTACATCGAACTACAAAAAAAAAAAGTAGCTAAACTTCTGAAATCAATTGAATCACTTTCCTAGCGTTCAGTTTCGTAAATCTTGTTCGAAACTCGAATTATTTCTGTTCCAATAGATCACGGTCAGATTGTAATAGACAAAGTTTGGGATTGATAGAAACTGTCTTGTTTAATCGAATGCATCGATGCTGAGAACTTTGATGCCTGGGATCTGACACGGACTACGTCGATGAACACTGGACAGATAATAATATGGTATTTTTAGTTAAGAAGAAAGAATCTCACATCTTTAAAACATGTTAAAGCCTACCCAATACTAATAGCTATTGTATTGACCAGACGTACGCCTGTAACATTTTGTAGGAGAGGATTGTGAATTTAAATCACAGGAACAGTTCAGTCTATTTTAAGGAATACGCGACATACTTTTTTATTTATTATAGGTATTTGATGGGGATAGTAAGTATTTAGTACCTATTTACCAGCTAAGTTGGTTTCATCATCATCATCACTTTATCCACTGTTGAACACACACACTTTGTCCCCTTAATGAACGTCAAGACGACTGTCCCTTGCCACTCGCAGGAACCGGTCACTGCATGGAGACCCTCTTTTCACCTAATATGAATTAATGACCAAATGAATGGCCAACAAGCACTTCATTTACTTAAACGCGGCCTCCACTCTTGGACATTATTGGGCCTTCGTCTATTTGTTCTTCTGAGTGTGTGACCAGTCCAACGAGGTTATTCTTCGCGTGTTATTATATTATTATTCTTTGCTTTTCTAAATTTGTTTAAACACCCTTATTTATAAAACTTTTTAGTCTTTCTAGTCACACTCTGATGTTTCTCAGGCTGACATCGATGATTTCAACCCATCCAATGTAGAATTAGATTAATGAATAGAACCCATTAGATGGGTTGAAATCATCGATGACAATCATTTTAAAGGTTTCTTATTTGAATGTAAGAAGAAATATTTATAAATAAAATGACGTACATTTTCAATAAACAGGAAAATAAAATGTTAATCAATTTATAAAATCGAACATCCAATACTTTAAGATGAATCGTTTTTGAAGGTGAGCTACGTGTTGAGAATAAAGCAATATATCCCGGCGGAGGTTGGTATTAAATTTACTAATCGATGGCTAGAAGAAAGAGAACATTATTTCGATCACACTGTAGATTTTAGCCCTCTATCGAGTGGAAAAGGAACCAAATCTACTTAATGACACCTACTACTTGAAATAGTCACAGTCATTCACGAGATTGAAAGTCTTTGAAGGTATGTGAAGTTTACTAACCCTCTCTTTTTTTTGATGACGCTGTGGAAATCTTTTTCGGACCATACCAGGGCCTTGGGTAGGCGCACTGACGTGTGTCGGAACTCGCATTGGGTGCACTACCCCACTATACCACTAGCCGCTATCAGAGGGACCCGGATCGCAGGCAACGGAAAACCCTCAGCGACAGACTGGTCCCGGTAAGTCCAGATTCTCCACAATAGGGAGACTGCCCGGCTACCACTTGGTACTCTTCAGCGGGGCCTGGGTTCCCATCCTGAGCTCGAAACGAGCACAGAAGTGTTACTGGAAGCGCATTAAATAGCGCCTCCGGCGCACCCCTGTTCGTCGTCTACGGGGGGAGGCCACATCGGCGGCCTCCTCTCTCACCCGTCTCTCAGGACTTGACGCAGCTGAGCATAGCGGTGATGACGCTCGACAAAGACAAGTCCCTTTTGATGACTGACGTCAAATCATGACGCAGCGCCGCCCATCTCGGGCACACCTCGAGGGTATGGTCGGCAAAATCCACCGCCGCGCCACAATCGTGACATTTAGTCGTTGGCTCCCTGTAGGCCGTCCAACACAAAAAAATCACCAAAGCATCCGTGCCCGGTGAGAACCTGCGTCAGACAGAAGGTGAGGGGTTTGCGCTTACGGCGCATCCACCGCTCAAGAACCGGGCGCAGAGCAGCCGTTAGGCGTTTGCCATACGGCTGACGCGCCAATTCCTCCTCCCACCTCCGCATTAAACCTTCCTGCCCTAGTCGGCGGACCCGTAGGAACCCGTCTGGCGAAGGGGTCAAGCCCAGACACCGCCTTTCCGAGACGTAGGAGTATGTCTCGGTCAGAACTTCCGCCACTAGTTCCCACGGAGGGTCGCCGGCCAGAGCGGTCGCTGCAGCCCACGATACCGTACGGTACCCCCGAATTACCCTCACGGCGACGACCCGCTGCGCCGAGCGTAGAAAAGCTTACTAACCCGCATTGGGCCAGCGCATCGCTGAACTATAGCCCATTATTACCCTCCTCGCCTGTTTTTGAGCAGGAGATCCCTGCCCAGCAGTGGGACATGGATTGATACTTTAGGTATAAAGAATACAGTTATAAGCAATGTTAGCAAACGAAGAAGACGATATTCCAATTGAGTACCTAATCATATTTAGCTCCTTGGTTAAACATGCATGCACGGTAAATGTGTACATTCATGCATAAGTGAGTCTTACTCACCTGAAGACGTAATGTTACGCGAATTACCACTTAGGCAAGGCGAACCGTATAATGGCGCATAAAGCAGTGATATTATGATTTTAATATGCCATACAGTATGTGAAAATATTTATCTTGAAAATATGCGAAATGGAGTCAGCGAAGAATGAGGTGTTCACTTAGAAAGCGCTTTGATAGGAAGAATGTGACATAGCGTAATTCCTGAATGTAGAATAGTCAAAGCTTAGACGAGGAGTCTTGATATGCCTATAATGGATACCTCGTGTCATTGGGGTTATTTATATAAGAATAGAACAGAGATCGGTAAGTTGATAAGTACCTACATGAGTTGTTGATCGGTTGAAATATTACAAAAATTTCATTCTGACTATAAAGCATGAAATTATAATAAAGATGGCATATATTAAATATCTAAATGAAATAATTTTTACCCTGTTGAAATATAAATTCTCGATTGTACCGGCTTAGTAAAATACAGTTGAATCGATGTGAAACATTCAATATTTTATACGACCAATTAATTGTACGTAATTCCGCAAATTCAGTTCAATCTCAGATCAAACAAAATATTTAACGATTTAAACTTGAGCTAAATAAGAGAACAACAATTTACGCAAATTTTACTCATCCTTACTAATATTATAAATGCGAAAGTAACTCTGTCTGTCTGTCTTTCTGTCTGTCTGTCTGTCTGTCTGTTACGCTTTCACGACTAAACCACTGAACCGATTTTGATGAAACTTGGAACAGAGATAGATTAGAGCTTGGGAAAGGACATAGGCTACTTTTTGTTGCGAAAAAAAGCTTAGGAGGGTTTAAATAGGGGATGAAAGTTTGTATGGAAAGGACAATGGCGAAATATTATTTAATATTTTTGAAGCATCTAGAAATTTCATGTGAAGAAAAACAATTATTTTATTTCTTTACATTTTACCAATATATTCTAGGGTTTGATAAAAGCCACCAAACAAAACCAATTATTATTTGTAACTCAATTGACTACTTTTTACGGATTTCATTATTGGATGACATATTTTTCCCTCCGTTTTTTTTTATTTGTTTCTGTTGGAATCAGCTAAGACCAGAAGCCATACGACTATGTCTGTCGTAAAATACAGAATCTATTGATTTCTGACACTTTGTTACTCAGTCCTATAGGAATGTAGCTCCGGGAAATTTCCCATAATAGATACAAAACAAACAATGGTAAAATAATTCAATAACATTAATACCAATGAAACATACCCTAAAATATTTGAGATTTTTAAGATGTATTATCTAATAATTATTTGAAGAAAAACAATTATTTTATTTCTTTACATTTTACCAATATATTCTAGGGTTTGATAAAAGCCACCAAACAAAACCAATTATTATTTGTAACTCAATTGACTACTTTTTACGGATTTCATTATTGGATGACATATTTTTCCCTCCGTTTTTTTAATTTGTTCCTGTTGGAACCAGCTAAGACCAGAAGCCATACGACTATGTCTGTCGTAAAATACAGAGTCTATTGATTTCTGACACTTTGTTACTCAGTCCTATGGGAATGTAGCTCCGGGGCAATTTCCCATACTAGATACAAAACAAACAATGGTAAAATAATTCAATAACATTAATACCAATGAAACATACCCTAAAATATTTGAGATTTTTAAGATGTATTATCTAAAAATCATTTGAAGAAAAACAATTATTTTATTTTTTTACATTTTACCAATATATTCTAGGGTTTCATAAAAGCCACCAAACAAAACCAATTATTATTTGTAACTCAATTGACTACTTTTTACGGATTTCATTATTGGATGTCATATTTTTCCCTCCGTTTTTTTAAATTTGTTCCTGTTGGAACCAGCTAAGACCAGAAGCCATACGACTATGTCTGTCATAAAATACAGAATCTATTGATTTCTGACACTTTGTTACTCAGTCCTATGGGAATGTAGCTCCGGGGCAATTTCCCATACTAGATACAAAACAAACAATGGTAAAATAATTCAATAACATTAATACCAATGAAACATACCCTAAAATATTTGAGATTTTTAAGATGTATTACTAAAAATCATTTGAAGAAAAACAATTATTTTATTTTTTTACATTTTACCAATATATTCTAGGGTTTGATAAAAGCCACCAAACAAAACCAATTATTATTTGTAACTCAATTGACTACTTTTTACGGATTTCATTATTGGATGACATATTTTTCCCTCCGTTTTTTTAAATTTGTTCCTGTTGGAACCAGCTAAGACCACAAGCCATACGACTATGTCTGTCGTACAATACAGAATCTATTGATTTCTGACACTTTGTTACTCAGTCCTATAGGAATGTAGCTCCGGGGCAATTTCCCATACTAGATACAAAACAAACAATGGTAAAATAATTCAATAACATTAATACCAATGAAACATACCCTAAAATATTTGAGATTTTTAAGATGTATTATCTAATAATTATTTGAAGAAAAACAATTATTTTATTTCTTTACATTTTACCAATATATTCTAGGGTTTGATAAAAGCCACCAAACAAAACCAATTATTATTTGTAACTCAATTGACTACTTTTTACGGATTTCATTATTGGATGACATATTTTTCCCTCCGTTTTTTTAATTTGTTCCTGTTGGAACCAGCTAAGACCAGAAGCCATACGACTATGTCTGTCATAAGATACAGAATCTATTGATTTCTGACACTTTGTTACTCAGTCCTATGGGAATGTAGCTCCGGGGAATTTCCCATAATAGATACAAAACAAACAATGGTAAAATAATTCAATAACATTAATACCAATGAAACATACCCTAAAATATTTGAGATTTTTAAGATGTATTATTTTATAATCATTTGAAGAAAAACAATGATTTGAATGATTATTTCTTTACATTTTACCAATATATTCTAGGGTTTGATAAAAGCCACCAAACAAAACCAATTATTATTTGTAATTCAATTGACTACTTTTTACGGATTTCATTATTGGATGCTAAGAGTAAGTACCTATAGAGATCGTCATAGCGTGACCGCACAAGAAACAGCAATATTTTTTTTCAGTGTGACCATATAGGGGAATTTTCCCTATATGGTAGGTAATTAGGGGAGTTTATGTAAATGTACGTACGACAACAGCCCGAGTTGACCACTTTGGACTTTTTACTATTAAATATAAATTTAATTTTTAATATTTATTAGGTATCATATTATATAGTTTCAATAATTTTACTACAATACTTGTTGCAACCTCTTCATAGGTACGGTAAGTTTTGTGTGTCTGTATGTTTTAGGCAAACGACCAGTCAGATCACCTGGTGGTATGCTATGTCACTAGACCTAGTCTAGTAGAAATGAATACTTGCAACTTGCGATATTAATAATACTATTTATAAATTCGGACACTCTTAATTTTTATCTGAAATGTTTATACTACGCTAGAGGGTTCTTTTTCGGTAATAGAGATGGTTTTTCTCAGTACAAGGTTTTACATGTAAGTGAGTAAGGTCAGGTTAAACTGTAAATTTATATCCTGATCTGTAACCGTGTGCACATTATAGTATAATTTATTTGCAATAAAAATAAAATACATTTTTTTAAATAATTTGTATGATATACTGGCCTTTAAATAAAACTAATTTGGTATGCAATTCTCTCTTCGATTTGAGATGTTTTTTTCATAATAAAATGAATTCTCACCTCAAGATATCTAAGAACACTTGCCTTAATTACCAACGACAGATGATTGTCGAGTGGACTTTGTTCCAATACGTGATTCCTTAATTTCGCAAATACATTAGAATCAACTAATTTTTTAAAAACATTGTCAATCAACTTTGGCAGGCCATTTTTATTATTAAAATAAGCATTACCACGAGTGATTAAAATATGTCTCAGAGATTTTTCTAGAATTCCTACCTTACCTACATGCAGTAGGCAAACTTTTATTACTTTTTACTTTGATGACCTCTGTGGCTCAATGGTTAGCGCGTTGGCGCTCAAGCCGGAGGTTGCGGGTTCGAATCCCGCCAGGGAACAAAAAAGTTTTCTGTGTTCCTGGGTCATGGATGTGTATTATATAAAAAAAATCTTAAATTTAAGAATTAATACAAAAAATATTAAATATATGTATTTTCCGTTGTCTGGTACCCGTAACACAAGTTTCTTCGAGTACTTACCACGGGACCAGATTGACGTGGTGTAAAAAGCGTTCATAGATATTATTATTATTACATCTTGAGATGGATAATGCAATCCACCAAAATCTCTTTTTTGAATAAAACTTCTATAATTTATTCTAATTTATGAGAAACAATCGGCAATCGCGGATAGACATTCCTCACACTTTATTGCTATTTTATTTACTTTACTGCTTCTATTTTTTTGGTATGAAATGTTTTATTTAATGTATTTTATAACATTTTACCAGTATCAAGTAAGTCAATACATTGAATTAAACTTAAAAAATAATAAAAGTGGCAATTTCTGTTACTGTAAATAAGTAAAGGAAATTTAAGACGTAAGGAGATATAAATTAAATTATGTGTATTGACATACCAAGATATTGTTAGCATTATAAATATTTGTTTTTATCTCCATCTCACAACTGAACAACCTGTTTTTTTAACAAGGACAAAAGAAAATCCGTAACCGTAAGGTAAAAAAAAAATCACATCATGGCAACACTACACCTCGAACAATTAAAGGTTATGTTTTAATTAATTGTTGAAATTCTACATGTAATCGATATTTAATGAGTTACAACAAGTTGAATTTAAATTAAAACACGACATTATAATCAATTTATTACTACATTCATAATATATTTTCACATCATTAAACAACTTACGAGTGCAATGTTAATCCATCAATTTTTGTTCACTGCGGCTTTTACACCCTAAAATTTTGCAACTCACCACTGCGCATTAACTCAATTCAAATAAATCGCAATAAATCACTGTTTCAAGTTGTGTAAAACTATTAAAATCTCCGAAAAACAAATACGTACGTATTTGTTTGGCAAGAATACACAGTTTGCCAAACAAAATATTTAGTCACGGTGACAGGGACAAAAAAAAAATCTTCTGTCTCTGTTTCTTACACTAAAATTATAACTTGTAGTCTCACTCTAACTCGTGACGTTTAAAATAGGACGACCTCTGTAGGTATTTACTCTTAGATTGGATGACATATTTTTCCCTCCGTTTTTTTTTAATTTGTTCCTGTTGGAACCAGCTAAGACCAGAAGCCATACGACTATGTCCTTCGTAAAATACATAATCTATTGATTTCTGACACTTTGTTACTCAGTCCTATGGGAATGTAGCTCCGGGGAATTTCCCATAATAGATACAAAACATACAATGGTAAAATAATTCAATAACATTAATACCAATGAAACATAATCTAAAATATTTAAGATTTTTAAGATGTATCATCACTACATAATATTATAAAACAAAGTCGCTTTTTCTGTCCCTATATCCCTTTGTATGCTTAAATCTTTAAAACAACGCAACGGATTTTGATGCGGTTTTTTTTAATAGATAGGACAATTCAAGAGGAAGGTTTACGTATATAATTAATTAAGTTTTCATCTACATCGGCTAAGATATAACAATAATTGTTGGACGTGTCGGAAAAAAATAGGCCGCCTGGGAGTTATCAACGAAAACGCTGCCTAAACTCTTTAAGATAATATAACAAAATAATATATTATGGTGGAATTGTGTATCTTAAATAGGTCTACAAAAAAGTCCGCGATGGCATATGTCTATCATTTAATACTTTAAAAAAATGGGCAATTATAGGGCTATTTACACAAATAAGGTATAAATCCTTATCATTTTAAATTAATTAATTGGCTTGAGCACTTTATAAAGATTATTTTTGTCCTTTACATCATGTAAATTAAATAAATACTTTAGGAGATATGGCAAAATCAAAATTATACATCATCATCATCATCATCAGCCTCTATCCGTCCACTGCTGAACCTAGGCCTCCCTCAATGAACGCCAAGACGACCGATCCCTTGCTACTCGCATCCAACGCGGACCTGCCACTGCACGGAGATCGTCTTCCCATCTGGTTAATGGCCGACCAACACTTCGTCTACCTGAACGCGGCCTCTACTCTTGAACCTTAACCCAAAATTATACGCAAGAAAATAAATCGTGTGGCCGTGATTTGAACGGGCAGTGTAATAATAGTATCCTTAATAGTACCATTATATGCATACAGAAATACAGAAAGCGAATGGGTATAATGTCTTTATGTTCAAGATAACATATAATATATCCATTTTAATACAAAAACTTAGCCATTATTAAAATAGAAAATGATTATCATCAGACATGATAAATCCGTAAATCTAAAATCACGCGGGCGAAGCCGCGGGTAACAGCTAGTAATATTATAACAAATGTTCTGTTGTTCTGAAATCTGAAACTAAGTTTTGAACTCTTTACGGATTTAAGCTTTAAAATTAGTTTATTCTGTATATATAATGTAATTACGTAAATTATTATTATACGAGTATGTGGGGATTAAACTTTACTTCTAGAATGTTTATGCACCAGCGTTTGACTCACGTAGTTCCCGCTACTAGAATAAAACTATACTATCAACTTTTTTGTGTTTAAATCTATATCCATGCCAAATTTCATTTAGATTCGGTAAGTCGTAGTATTTTTCTTACTTGCAGAATTTTTAGACCCATCATAACGTCTAAAACGAAAATATCGATTCGAATAATTTACAGTTTTAACTTTTCAAACTAGTGTTTATCCACAACATATTTGACAGATATAGTATGGAGTACCTGTCAAATATGTTGCCGATAGCCCATCCGGCACTTATCAGGAAATGGTGAAACAGGCCCTAAATTAACTACTAAAAAAATCACAATGACGTCATAAAGAAGCTTTCTCTTCGAAAATGCCCGGGATAAAAAAGGCTTGGGCACCAACAAGATTCATGTATAAGCCAAGACAGATGCGAGAGGAAAAGATTTCAATGTTTGGACGTATGTCTATCAGTACTTGTATAGAGAATATGATAAAAAGCAGTTGCATCTTCTTGAAATAAAAATTTTTAGTAAATATATTATGAATACAGACCTTAACATTTTTGGCATTGAATTCATTTTAGATCACAACAGCAAGAGCGGTAAAGTGAAGTCATCTACATACACGATACATGAAAGACTATAACGCTGTAAAGCTTTGGTGATGGATTAGCCTCATAGCGATACCGACGTGAAACTGGCACGAGACATCAGTCAAACCAGATGGCAAAACATTTATCTATAACATCTATGTGAGCGACTATGGTCCAGTGGTTATGGGCTTGGCTTCTTGAGTGAGAAGGTACACGTTTGATCCTTCTGTGTGCTTTAAAATGGGTATTTATAAATTTCAAAGTGCACCCTTAATACCATTGAGATGAGATTGAAAGTCTCTGAAGGGTGTGTAAAGTTTATCAACCCGCATTGGACCAGCGCCTCGGTGAACTATGACCCAATAAGAGGGTTATTTTTGAGGAGGAGACCCGTGCCCAGTGAAACAAAATATAAGGGTTCTAAGTTTTTTTTAATATCTGTAAGTTTTAGTATTTCGAATGAATTTATTTAGTATTTTGAATGAATATGGATACATACCGCGTTGTTTTCCCGGAGCTCGATATTTCGATATTGTCTTGTTCACTATCAAAAAAAAAAATCAAAATCAAAAAATTTTTTTCAAAGTAGTACCATCAAAGTATCTTTTTGAACGTTAATTGAGTCTAACACCGGTTCCAAAGTGTGCACTGAGAAGAACCGGCGAAACAAACTCTATGATCTATGAGTTCATCTCAAGTATCACTCTTCTGCGCTGGATATATAATTAGCATCATCATTATTATTGGTTTGATTCTATCTACAGTTAGAAGAGACCAACTCACTCTTTATGCCCACTTTTTTATTTTAAAAATATCCAAAATTTGCTCTAGCGCCTCTATATATTTATTTCTGTAATAGAATTTCAGTCACGTTCGGCCTTTTCAGTAAGCTATAAAATCCATTCGCTTTAAAAATTTACACCAAATCCTATATTAACCTCATTACAAAAAGCCCAAAAATAGTACTTCGATATCGAATTCTCTACACATTATACTACCAAAAAACATATTTTATAAGATTAAAGTTTGCAAGATCATAAGTCTCCGGACATAAATATTTAATAAAAGCTTTGTTCGGAAAGTACACTGTATGTCTTTTTGGTATTAATCTTACTCGCGAGGGAAAGTTTGGAAGTCACTCGTAGCTTCTGCGTTATTCTTTTCAGATGTTATAAATTTGTATGACGATTTATTTTACACACGGCTTGTATAAACTTTTGAGTAAAACCTACTTCATGTATAAGGGAAAAAATTTATGATAATTGTACAGAAATAATTTATTATTGCATTATTTAATTTTTTTGTATGGATTATATTTGTACGTTCTAAGAAATAATGTCGCACAATTTCATATATAGGATATTAAAGAATACTTGGATATTGAAAAATTTACAATAACACCACCTGAAATTTTATAGCTAATAAATATTTATCTGACTGCGTAAATGAGCCGTGACTTCGTGGTAAAAGCAAATGTATGAAACAAACAACTTTGTGACATTACATGCCCCGCATGTTAACATTTTAAAGGAACCATTGGAAAAATAATCACCGTAAAGGTTTTGCTTGATCGCTCTTGATTTATTCAAAATTCAACAAGTTTTAATCGGTAAATAATAAATGAATGTAATATCCAGCCTACACTTTTTCGACCCCCTTGGTTTAAAGCTTGCGGCTTTGAAAGAAATATGTTAGTAATTGCACTACGACTGCGAGCGGGGCATATACCATTGAATAATTTCGCATATTTAATTGGCAAAGTTGATTCCAAAAATTGTGGCGAATGCGGTACTGTGGAGGATGTATATCACATTGTTACGAAATGCAAACGCAATCACAGTCGTAGACAAAATTTTAAATCTTTACAATCGGCTAAAATAGGAACTGTAAACAGCATTTTGGCATCTTCGTGTTCAGATGATGCCAAACAACTTTATAAATTAGTACTTTTAGGTTTAAGTAATTGTTCAAATTAATGTTTTTTGTCTTTTCTATGTAATTATTGAGTTTCATTATGAGGGTGACGTATCAAGACAAAACCCTCCCTAATAAAATAAAGAAAAAAAAAAATTTGATGCTTCATTCTCTGGAATGATGCCTGGAAAAATATTACTAGGAAAACTCCTTTACACAAAAAAATAAAGATGAAAATTTTACACATAATATTTCATTATAATATTATGTTCACCATTTTTTTACATACTACCATTTATAGCTGGAACATGCATGTACAAAACATAAAAATCCGTGATAAAATCCGTAAACATACTTTACGGATTTATTGTTTTAATGAGTAAAATTCGCTTAAAATTGAAAAACAATATCAGAATAAATTTTCCAACTTAATTCTCGTGTTAGAAGTATTCGCTGATCTACTTGTAAATAAATCCACAGCGGTGACGGGCGATTCAATCCACTTACCCCGTAACTTTACAGCACCATTAGCAAATAACTTTCAAGTGAATGTCGAGAAAAAATCAGGCGATGAACGAAGATGGATTGTAGGGCGTCCATTGAACACTTAGGTGACGGTAGACTGGAGACTAGGGATATGGTGACGCATGGCATGCGATGATAATTCCATCTGAGTCCGCCAAAATACTATCCGAATTGCGTAAGCTCTCATAAAAATTGTTCTACCAATTTGTATGGGAGCTTATGTACCTACTTGACCCGTATCATGGATACGGATTATGTATTTATTGTATTAATAGCGTTGCCCGCAGCTTAGCCTGCTTTATCTTAGAAATGTATCCCAATTCATCATCATCATCATCATCAGCCTTTATACGTCCACTGCTTAATACATTATGCCTCCCTCAATGAATGCGAAGACAACCGATCCCCCGCCACTCTCATCTAACGTGGACTGGCCACTGCACGGAGATCGTCTTCCTACCTGATAAATTGCCGACCAACACTTAGTCTACCTAAAAGCGTCCTTCACTCTTGAACCTTATTGGCCCGACGGCCTTCCGTTCTTCTGAGTGTGGGAACTATGGCGAGGGTCTTCGTTTCAAATCCTATCTGCTTAAGAAACATGAATCACGTATTCTGGTCGATGATGATTATTTCTATAACCTATGTCACTCCTCGATAACATAGTATTTTGATAAATAAATATTTTTATGTAGGTAATTGGTCGAGTAGTATTTCAGTGGATTCGTATCAAACTAAGAAAAAATCAAAACTTTACCCTTTTATAATATAGGGAGATTGCCATCATCATTATCATCAGCTTTTGCCTGTTCGCTTATCAAATCATACATTAGTTATAGCCAACTAAAAAATAAAAAAATACAAAAAATATGGATATTTTATTTTTTAGTCAAATTACATTTTCGATTTTTTTTAATTAAGTATAAATTAATGAATAGTAATAAACGTGGATCAATTACGGATTCAAATGGAGCATTTAAGGAACAATTAATTGGCACAACGTTTCATTAAAAAAAATCTACGCTAACTCCGTTCCAGTACTTTGCAGTATGTTGAAACTAAACTATATTATATAGGGTAATGGTGAGTAAACTAGGTTTCCTGGACAAAGGCTGTAATTGATTAAAGCATACACAAAGGATCTACAGGAGGTGTCCCTGTGTCTCCAGGTTATAGCTTGTGATTGTGTCTGTCGCAACGTATACATAGGTACCTAATATATTATTATGTATATGTTGTAAAACACAAAGATTTGTAATTTTATTGTAGGCACAAGTTGTGAAAATGTAGCGGATCAAATCCATACCATATAATATAACGTAATTATTTACCTACAAGTGTGTTAACTTAGGGGGGTTTGTGTTTTTAAGAGGATTTAATTATAATAAAATATTATGAAACACAATGACATATACATGTGTAACACATTGTTAAGATGCTGATGAAGGTTCAATAAAAGACCGAAACGTCGCAAATTTAACGAAGTGTTTGAATTGACATCTCACTGTCCACTTTCCTGCGAATTCAAATAATCTATATTTAATTATTTTTTTTAATTCTTTTCTATTTGAGGAAATAGACTTGGTTTTTAACTAAAATATAGAAGAAGAAAATACAAATTATCTGTATCATGTCTTATAGGTAGTCGAAACAAAACACAATTTATTTAATTCCACACAAGCCTCTGAACAGCCATAAAAGCGACAGTTTCTGAGCTGGGAGTCGTGATAATGCTGACGTTTATTGAGGAAATGAACCCATATTGTTCGAGTAATGTGGCGATATGATGTTGCCGATGGAATATGGATGAAAATTAGAGAATTGGTGAAGAAATACACTATCTAGTTGGTATCGTCCTTGGTTATGGTTTCAAGCTATTCTTAACCAACGGTTTAATGCACGTATCATTAATAAAGAAAAACTTTTTTTTTATCATGAAACAACTTTTTTCGGTTCCGGTTTCGGTTTATTTCGTTTTTTACAAGACCGACGTTTCGGATATTTTATAGTTCTCCATTGATCATGGTAGCTGAAACGTCTAAAGCTTCGGACATATAAAAACTTAATAATTTGACATATAATCCGCTTAAGTTATTTCATTATAATGAGTTAATTTCGTGTAAACGTAGAAAAACTACGTTTTTTTAGCCTATCGGGTCCAACCGCTCTACTTTACTCCGTTTATAGGCGTCCTGTGCCAGCTCTGACTATGTTTTATTATAGGGGTCCAGTTCACCACGCTATCGTTTTTGGGTCTTTCATCATCATCATAATCATCAGCCTTTATCTGTCCACTGCTGAATAGGCCTCCCTCAGTGAACGCCAAGACGACCGATCCCCTGCCACTCGCATTGGGTCATTGGGACAGTAAAAATATTTGAAGAAAAAAAAACATAAAAAGAAGGTTATGTGTTCAAACATACAATTTCTATGTCGTGTTTTAAGTCGATGGACTGACAGGATTAAAGAATGGAAGCCATATTCGCAATGGCGATAACTTGACATTCAACCAGATCGGATCATGGAAGCCAGGTTGTGTCTTTCAATTGGAATGTCATGATATCGCTCGTCCACAGAAAATACTTGATAATACTGATCTGCTATCACAACTGGCGAATAATAGGTAAAGGGTAACTCGTAACCTCATCTCGTAAACCCTCGTCTCTTCAAGGAGGTCTGTGTCCAACACGAGGATGTATGAGGATCACTTATGTAAATCGAGAACAATGGCGTTTAATCAATAGCAAAGTACATGAAACTCACGCGTTAAGTGGCGCAGCGCAGATAAATTATTCCTGAAACACGAATATGTCTCTGGGGGGCACTAAGTTAGATTGCAGTGGGCCCTGAGATACTTGGTGAGCCCACCAGGTGGGTAATAACAATTGTCGATTCCACTAATCGGGGGAATGCACTTTGTGTATGTCGTATCATCCTACGTACGCACTTATGATAGGCATCATCATCATCATCAGCCTTTATCCATCCACTGCTGAACATAGGCCTCCCTCAATGAACGCCAAGACGACCGATCCCTTGCTACTCGCATCCAACGCGGACCTGTGATAGGCATAAATAAGTTAAATTATAAAAAGTGGGCTCTTATGGTAAATACAGTTTCTTTACCTTAAAATACCGCACAGCGAACGTCTGTGATCCATCAACTGCTGAACACCAAGTTCCCTTGACAAACGCCAAGACGACCGATCCCTTGCCACTCACATCCACTTGGACCGGTCACTCCACAGAGATCGTCTCCCCATCTGGTTAATGGCTATGGGTTATTTTCTCGAAATCAGAGGAGGAGAGGACCAAGCGGATCATTGTATTCAGCTTTAAATACTTTTAATATCATCAGACATGTTTCCTCACGTTGTTTTCATTCACTGCGAGCTAGAGATGGTCTTGTGTTTAAGGAGCACTAATAAATCTTTAAAAAAGCCAAAAATTCTCCTTTTTCCTATCCTCTCAAAGGGCCACCAAAAACTCACGAATCGTGACAGGATAGCTGTCATTTTACGTGGGTTTTATGTGTAACTATTGTTTAAATAATAAAACTTATCAGTAATGTGAAAATATATTTTAATCTCATCAGATCAGAATATTTAATAAGGATATTTCAGAAAACAAAATTAAGAAAAGCTCGTGGACTATTTCAATATACACTGCAGCACGCCAATATGTCTAAAACAATAACTTATTCCAGGGATATTAGAGAGCTATTAAAATGTCTTCTACAACGACAAGATGAACCAATTTATTTCCTATTAAGGATTTTCCTTTACCCTTTCAATTTAGCAAAATATGCCTTAATGAATCTGGCGCAAAAAGTCAAAAAGCTACAAATTAAACCTCAATGTTTGAGTACTGGAAGTGAATACGAATACTTAATTACCATCTGAGCACTTTTAAATGTAAATTCAAGTAAAATATGACTGCGTTTTTTTACGTAAAAAAAATGTATGTGATGCATAAACTTAAAAATGTGGGCAAAGATTAAAATTAGTGCCGAGGGATTTTATATTTCTCATCTGGGCAACACTGTGTATTTTATCTACTGTGATATTGAGGATTAGTTTTTTTTATGCCATACACAACAGAGTTTGAGCCTTGATACCCGACACCCATTTTAGACCAACCAAAGGCTATGTATCTGCAGCGCATCAGCGTTGCCCATCCCCATCCCCATACGAGCCTCTAACGAGCAATCGAAAACTCACAAACCACACGAAACGCGACAGCATAGCTGTTACTTTATTGTACTGTTCGGTATTATGTTAGCGAGAGGTACCAGCCAGTCGTGCCAGCCTAATTCCGCCGAAAGATACCTCTTACAAAACTTCTTTGTTTTCATAGAAGTACCAACTAAAAAGGTAAAGCTTCAGTTTGTTTGAACGCGCTAAACCTGGCAACAACCAATCTAATTATAAAATCGGACTTGAAACATATTTTTACCCGTAACTGAAAAAGGCATAATTTAATTTTGTTTTTCTTTCTTTTTTAATTCAGTAGTTCTACTAATACTATATTATACTTAGTGCGTTTCGATTTTTGAAATCAAAATAGTTATTTTCATTAAAAAAATAGCATGAATTATCTTTTTCAGTCTCAATCGAATCTACCACCGGTCTCAAGGCAAGCTCATTGAGAAGAACCGTCGAAACGAAATCAGTGAAACTAATGTCTTCAAACAATCTATAAAAAACAAGTTTTACTGAAATATCTGAAAATACCCCAAATAATACTAGGGATGACACTCACTAAGAATTATTTTACTTTATAATATCCTTTAACACGCATACACTCTTTTATAACCCTATTTAATTTTTAATGAATATCAATTCATGAATATACCAGCTATAATACTAGTGGGTTATTTGTTTTTTTTTTTTCTACTTTTATATTTATCTTATACCTTTAACGAGCAATTCTTGTACATATATTTATATATAATCTGAATCTCGGAAACGGCTCCAACATTTTCCATGAAATTTTGTATATACGGGTTAAAAACGGCGATAAATCGATCTAGCTATGATAAATTTTTAGAAAACTTTTTTTATTCGTGTTTTGAGGCAATGATAAAATATCATTAGCATACGAACGTAAATTTCGCTATCAAATAATATGTCATGATAGCTTAGTCGGGAAAATAGGCAGTTATGAATCGAAATAGAGCCGGTTCGTATCACTAGGCCAATCAATTTTTTGTCTTTTTTTTAATTTACTTTTTTTTTAAAGAAAATCTATCATATTATCACTAAGGGTATATAAAACAAAACAAAAAAACCGAGCAAATGCTCGGTCAACCAGGTACTATATATTAAGACTCTAATATCATATCCATTTCCTAATCTAGTTGATTCAATAAGTATTACAGAAATAATATCCAAGCACTTGACATTTCTATCCCGTAAAGATTTCATCGAGCGCTCATAATAGTATTATCCAGGCCGTAAGCGACACGCCACACAGATAAGAGCCACTCGCGCATTATCGACAGTATTTTAACTTTTATCAATAGTTATACAACTTCTTGTCACGTTCAAAACTTTTCACATGAGTGGAAGAATTATTGATCGTCTTATGTCAGTTTAAAAAATTTTATATACAGCGTAAATTAGTAGTAAAATATCAACCCATATATGCCCCACCGCTAGGAACGAATCACCTTAAAATAAGGCGAGTAGGGTATGTGGATTCACCGATGCACTGACTCAATGCGGTTTAATGAACTTCACACACGTCAAAGACGAATCTCATCAGACGTGCAGGTTTCCTCACGATGTTTTCCTTCATCGGGGATCGAGCGATGGTCTTGTACTTAGGGAAAAATCAAGAAAAACCCATTTCAAAGCACACGCAAGGGGATCATGATCAAAACCGGACCCTCTTGCTTGAGAGGTCATGTCCATACTCACTGGATCATCGTCGCTCAACTACGTGATATGAGAGGAACTAAGAGAAATAATCTAGTATTCAAAACTTTTATATAGTACAAGTACAATAAAGATTAATCAAGATTATTCAATATTGGAATGCCACTTTATTGAACATTTTTTTTTCAATTTTTTATAGTAGAAATATTGATATAATATAATACTAAGGAACCTGCCAAAGTTTATAACGCATCCGACGTTAAAAGCATTATCAAAATCGGTTGATTAATTAATAAATATATCCACAAGCAGACCAATATTTAAATACAATTAATAATGTTTAATTTTTACTCTAAAAAGATATAAAAAATTCATCAATTCGAAATAATGAGTAATATAAATCAATGTACACTCGTGGAAAGGTTTAATCCTGTGTCAATTATTGAATATGATAATTAAATTTCATAAATGAGAAGACCGTGAAATGATTTTTGCATGAAATGTGTTTTGTATTGACGACAAAGGATGAAAATGATATTTTTTTACCTTTTATCTTATTTTATAGAGTTTCTGTATTTATATTAAAAAAATGAGTTCTTTTGTTTGCTTTGTTAAAAATCTATTTGTTATATAATTTCTGTTTTTGAACCATTAACGAGAAATTCCTAATACAAAAGGAATAAAACGCTCCAAATTTGGTTTTATATTTTGAAAAAAATCTGATTATTAGGGACTTGGAAATTAAATTTGGAATCCTCTCAACAAAAGACTAGGTAAGACCTACGTAAGTTTATTTAAAATATAATAATCAGATTATTTATATTTTCTAATAATGCTTCTGATACATTTTAAATTAAGCGATACAATACAAGCAATACAAACTTAACTTAGTTAGATTTAACTTACAAGCTGATTTTCCCTCACCATAATCTGAAAATATACTTTCTTTTTATTTTTATGGAAATTAACGAATAAATAATACCCTTTTTACAAAACATCTAAATAATGTTGTTCCACTCCATGTTTTTATTCATAATATTATATATTATATTTATTGAGAAGTAATCACCAAGGAGGTAAGCAATGATTTAAAAACTACAGACTCACTTTGCAACATAAGCTTCAATAGCTAGCTTATAATAACTAGCTGAATAGATAAGTTAATGGTAATTCCATATTTATCATCAGGTGGTTCGTTTACCTCTTAGGTAAGCCAGCATAGTTTTAGTATAACTATGATCAGATTCACACAACTAATGAAAAATCTATGCAACCTTTTTAAAGCTAAACGTCACAGCGATACTTCAGAACCACAGTGCATTGGCCATTCCATAAAAAGGTAAAAGGTCTATAAATAGAGACAAGGCTAAATAAGTTTTTAAGTGACTTTGTGGAAGCCCTCGGTATACGTGCTTTTCGCTATGTAAGAAGCATTTCTTTGTTCGCATTTCTCCGATGGGATGTTGAGCACGTTTCTTATATCGGCACAGTTACGTCATAACACAACCGCGTCTTAACTAGCACACATGTTGGCAATTCAAAGCAAGCTAAATTGTTTAAATTCAATATGTTATTTTTTTATGTTTACGTGATTTTCACTCATTATTATGAATCATTTTTTACGGATTTTATTGCAGCTTTTATTTGCAGCAGTTATATTAGACTTTTAACATGCCCGACGTTTCGGATGCTTTATAGCTACCATGGTCTTTCCCTTAATAAACTGCTGTAAAATTCGTAAAAGTTGTTTCATTATAAGTAAAATACGCGAAAAACATCATACAACAAAACCCTTATTTTTAAACCATTATTTACTTAATCCCTGTATTTCCATGGGAATGGGAAGTAGGTACACAGATAAAATCGCGGGGGTCTGCTAGTTGTAAACAAAAGTAAAACTTTAGCAAGGTCATAAGCTTAGTAATATCTATAGCGTTCAGCTCGACCCAATGGTACTTATGTCTATTTTTCTCAACGACATAAAATCACTTGCTAGAGGTACTTCAACCGCTTCTATGGAGTAAAATTTATTAGAAAAGATGTCACGATACGTAAAGATATTATGACTTAGCAAAATGTTTTTGATCTTATCATCTTATAGTAATAAAGAAATAATTTATTTAATGACTACTTTTCTAAAGTATGTTCTACTAAAGTATGGGCGGAATGTATAACTATAAAAAATCTTTTAAATAAAATTCTCGTGTCGCGGTGTCTGGCGCCCAACTCCTTCGCAACGGCTGGACGGATTTTTATATGTGTGCATATCGAGTAGGTATGAGAATCACATCATCTATTTTTCAAACCCCTAAATGATGTGATGTGAGTGATGTGAAAACCTCTGATTTTTTGGACTGGCATTAGAAAATATTAAAACTTTAATATTTCACCATTTTAGGATCAATTCCCTTTCTTTTTTCTTAACTTTTGTTTTTTGTTTCTTAACTTTTTTTTTCAGATGGAGCTATGCTAATAGCCCTAATGGCCCTAATGCTTCTTCGGGAGTGGGGTGAGCCGGTTGGTATCACTCAGTGATATAGTAAGTGGGGGTTGCCCCCTGCCAGCCGTGGAGTGTGACTTAAACGGCTTCATGTCGTTGGGTTTGTACCTGTGGCGGATCTCTGCCTCACCACCGTCGGATAAAATTTATTAACAGTGATGTGCACTAAAGATTTAGCGGCATTGACTATTAACAGAAAGCTGTCGAGGCTGCTAATGAAAAAAAAATGTCAAAATTTGGAGGGTTCCCCAATAACAAAAATGTCACCACCTTAATATATTAATTATTACGCCTGCGAATCACCGCAAGAAAATATCCTCTAAAACCTAAAAAACCGTATCCAATTCAGTTCACCCGTATGAGAACTGCTCAGACTTAGTGATCAAACTTTTAATATTTCTTATTGCGTTGAGAGTTATTCCGAGTAATGTAATTTCGTCCAATAAAATGTAAATAACTGTTCATTAAAATACCCAACACATTTGGTACGTCATATAAATAATCTGCGTTGAACCCATAAAATTAACACCCGTACGTAAGCTTATGATGATAATGATAGAAGCTGTACGGCAACTCAAAACTCTCCTTTGAAACTACAAGTTTCTACCTGTCCGTAAGCCATCGAGAACAATGCGACGCGGTACAATTTACTTGAAACTTACATATGCGCTCTATTATACAAAACATCAACTAACATTTTGTATTAGCAGTAAACATTTTCAACGATATTTCACGAAATAATTAATTAACTTCAAGCTATGTTATAGCGAGACTAAATTAGAAAATAAGACTGTTGGGTTGCAACCAACAGAATTGAATGGTGACAAACATCTCCACGCAGCCAGGTTATGGAATATGCTATATATATATGCAACATTGTTTATATAGGTTCAAGATTTCATCCAAGACCAGTCTGTTGTGTCAGATGTTTCGCTACGCTACCCACAATCAGAGACAAGTAAGGGAGTCTTTTTGATGATAACCACCTGTCCTGCTTTTTACTGACAGCATTATATGTGTCATAAGTGGAATAATGAGCATCATTGGGTGCCATCTCCATATTGAAATTTGGTCAGCTTTCGGTACTCCGTCCGATGATATGATAGTTAACTCCCTGGTATCGTCACTTTCGCCTTGGTCTTCCTGGTAACTTTTATACCCTATATCATGGCCTCGAGGATTGTCCGAAGAAATTGTCCGAGAGAGAGACCAAAGACGGACCCTCTTGCAAGTGATACTCGTGAAAAATATTCGACTCGTCAATTCGAAACGGTTGGCTGCGCTGCCTGATTACAGACAGGCTTGGTATTAATCCACTTAAAACCCTATTTTTAATATTGACGGAAATAGGTCAATGTTATCCATTTACAGTTCATTTCTCCCATCGTTAGTCGATATGATATATAGCCACTAAATCCCAAAATTGTAGATTAAATCTAAAGCATAACCCCCATTAATATGCACATGTCCCCAGCAAGTTATTAAACTAAAGCCCTCACCATACACCGCTAATTCGGTCCATCCCCTAGTTGAAGTGGCCTGTAATTTTCGGTTCTCATGTGATCCTGAAACTTGCCAAACTATAGGGCATTGTTTGTCTATTATTTTCTTACACTATAAACTAACGTAATAAACCTTCATGATCAGGTGTGTTTAGTGTTGGGATTACTCTGCATTCATATTATTTTTCATAGAATAGGAGGTCAAAAGAGCAGTTAAAGCCTTTAAGAGACTCGATTCTCATACACATCTACAACTCAAAGGTTATGCATATGAATTCCCAATGATTTGGTGGATTTCACACACCCTTCAAAGATGTTTAATCTCATCAGGCATGCAGGTTTAATCACGTTTTCCTTCACCGTTGAGCAAGCGATGATTCAGGGTGCACTTAGACATTTAGAAAAATCCATTTCAAGACATCACAGGGAGAGAGGGGGTTAAGGATCGAGTAGTAGTAATTTTTGTATTGTAATCTTCATTATAATCCGGTGTAGTGTAGAATATAATACTACGTAACCAGATTGTAACTTAAACGTTAAACAAAATCAATGTTTTTGTTATTAACAAATAAATACCGAAAACAAAATCAAATTAGCTGATCGAGTCGATCTGTCTGTGTACGAAAAATCAATTTTCCCTCGCAGTTATTGAATCATAAAACTGCGATACCTTGTGCAAACTGCATCCGTATGATAAAATAAAACTTGTTTGTTTGATTCTGAAACACGTGTATGAACTGAATATTCGTTGGCTTTGTTAGGCGAGGCTTGGGGGATGTTAGCTACTAGCTTATGCGTATCACGTCAATGTTAGTCGGATAGATGAACTGGCAGGTCACCTGATGGTAAGTGAAATATAAAATTACAGACATTAAACAAGTTAGTACCTAGTTCCAACTGGGCTAGGTGACTCATTTATGTGTTGCCTATTTTGAAACATGAGGTGTTAAGACTCTTCAAAACACAAAAGAGCTGTTTCACAAGCAAAATGGTGGTAACCATGCAGCCAGTAGCGCGGCACAGCCTACTCCTCCCACTGGTAAAAAGAGGCTTATGCATACATAAGTTACAATCCTGTCTTTAAATATACATAATAATATGTCCCACTGCTGGGCACGGGTCTCCTCCTCGAAATCATCCGAGGAATGCAATGGGCCATAGTTGACGATACGCTGGCCCAATGCGGGTTTGTGAACATTGCATACCTTCAAAGACTTTCAATTTCATCAGGCATGCAGGTTTTTTCACCGTGTTTAACTTCACCGGTGAGCGGCGGTCTTGTGTTTAGGTGCGCTTAGAAATTTAGAAAAACCCATTTCAAGGCATACACGGGGGGGGGGGTCTGGATCGAACCCCTCTCTTGCATAAGAGGCTGAGTCGACTTATCACTGGACCATCGTCGCTCATTCATCGTTGTCTGTTATTAAGATTGTTCGTTATCGCAATTCTAAGAGCGTCAAACGTTCTTGGTTATAAGATAGATGATAATATAAGGATTGACATACACGGAACATTGATAAGCATAAAAGGGTCTAAATGACCTTTGAAAGTACAAATTGAATGTAATACAAAGCAAAAATTCAAACGATCCGTGAAATGTCAGTGATAAACCCTTGTCGTTCGCCATTCAGCCGGGTGTGAAATTAAATCTCTGTTTCGCTTTATTTCCTGAAAAGTTTGAGACACCTAGCGGCTGCGACCGCTGGTTTGAGGTCAGTCCATAAATAAACCGCAAATGTCACTGACAAAAACTTTCATGGTTGCTTTTGAATCTCGCCATCGTTTTTTTTTTTGAGCTCAGAGAATTATTAGTAAATAGTTTCTTAAAACTAAACTTAACTTAAATACTACTATTATAATATAATAATGAATATTTAGTAGTTTGATATAGTTGGAATTAGCTTGGAATAACAAGTATTTCATTATTATTTATTAATGCATTATCATCATAATATGATAAAATTATATTATATCAAAAGTATATCATAATAAAATATATTTTATAATAATAATAATAATATCTATGGACGCTTTTGCACCACGTCAATCTAGTCCCGTGGTAAGTACTCGAAGAGATTTGTGTTACGGGTACCAGACAATGGAAATACATATATTTAATACTTTTCTTTAAATATTAAACATTTTTATTATAATATAATACACATTCAATACACATCCATAACCCAGGAACAAATAAAATTTTATTTTTTTCCCTGGCGAGATTCGAACCCGCTACCTCTGGCTTGTGCGCCAACGCGCTAACTACTGAGCCACAGAGGTCGTCAATTTTATTGTTATAAATTGATTTACTTGAATAACCCCGATGCAAAAAGAGAGATTATAAATTTGCCAGCGTATGTGTTTGTTAGTATGTCTATCTATGGAATATCTCTTTGGCGGGTCAACTCATTAAGATGCGGTTTATAATAAAATTATGAGTTAAATTATTACTTTTTTATATTGCATTGGGTTTTTTTAAGGCTTACCTTTTAGTCAAGCCAAAAAACGTTTCCATTAAAATACATGCAAATGCCGAACAAAATATACGGAAACGTTATATTTTGTTATTCCAAAAAAGTTATTGTATGTGAAAAAAATGTGTAAAGTTTTTGCTTTATTTACTATAATAATATTTTTCATAGAGTAAGATACGATCGGAAATATGAAGGCTTCGCCTTATCACAACATCGGGGAATTTAATGGCGACACTTTATAAGATAGGACAAAAATATATGGATACAGTTTACAGTGAAGAATGTGCGGTTCTGATAAAAGGTTACGTAACATTTATCCAAAGTATTTAATTTTAACTTTTTTTTAAATTATTGACTTCACTTGTGGGTTGGTGGTATTCTCGCTTAGGTTTTAGATGAAACTCATAAAAGTCTTTCAAGTAATATTATGAGAGTTTAAAGTATTTATAGAGAAACCTTAGACTTAAAGATTTTTGTAAAGAAACATGCAAGCTATAATTTTAAGCTTTTCATTTATTCATTAATATTTCTTCTATAAATCATGTATCCAATCTCTTACCTTTGCTTTTGCATAATATAAAAAATATTCATGTTATGAATGTTTTTCAACCTCAAAATCTGATCTGAGAGCTGGCCATTCAAGCTAGAATATCCAGCTACAAATAATCAATAAAAGGTACATCCAGCAAATGGGCTGCACGGGCAAAGTAAAAGCATTCGTTCTATGTTTGAATCGTAAAATGTTCTAAAATCAAAAATAAATCGCAAAGCTGAATAGTGTAAAACCAGCCGATCAGAGTTATTAACACTTTATAGACTCAGCTCTGAAAGGCCAGGAAACTACTTTGTATCGAAGCTTTAAAGAAGCTTGATAGCTTATAAAGTCAATGCTTATACGCTACTTATGTTACTAACGATGGAGATATTGCAAAAGGTTCTCGGCAAAAAATACTTACTCCTTTTTTTTATTTTGGGTTTTAAAAGCAAAAGCGTAAGCTACACTTGGCTTTGCACGAGTCGTGTTCCACACTTAAAAACCTTATGTCGTAAGTAACAACAAATTTTTTTTTTTAATTTCTTATGTAATTTTACGATATGTTTATATGTTATTGAACTCCTCCGAAGTTGCTGGACCAATTTTGATGATTTTTATATTTGTTGGAATTAAAGTAGGGTTTAATTTTACAATTCGGTCAACAACAGGTTTTGTACGGGATATTGGTTGTTACGTCCGCATTTAGCTATTATATTATAAGAAAAAAACTAAATTCGGATACACTCGGATAAATTCGGATAAACTCGGATTTGTGATGTTTTCGAGATATTATGTGATATTGAAAAAAGATAGCATTATATAAGAAGCAGTCTCTAAAAGATTTTGCAGGATGAGTAGATGGAGATCGAGAAGAGACTATGAGTTAATTTGTATTTGTCATATTGTTTTGGGCCTTTTTAAGTGTAACATACATAAGGCCACGCTAATATGGCATTTTTAAACGAGATCTATAATTTTACTGATCGCATACACAAATAGACATCTTGCTTCTAATTTTAACCGGCTAATATTTTAAAAAGAGCCATGTAAGGTGAATTCGATAGTTATATTTCAACATATTCCCCAACAGATAGAACTTTATTTGAAAATCAAAGTAATCGAATCTTTATAAATCCAAATAGTCATTAAGATTGAGAACGAAATACGAGGAAAACGAAATTTTTATGGAGAATTTATTTTTCATATAATATTATATCAGTTTTATTAATGTTCAAGTAATACCCGGCAAAGTATTTGTAAAATATTTTAACAATGTAAGGATTTTCTCAATTGTGCGTGAATTTAAGCTTGTTGTACCCAATCATTCCAAAGAATTAACCAATGCGTTCGTATTTGGGTTTTTTCTCTTTTTTTTTTTGGGCTATTTTCATTTTTTTTGTAGTATGTAGAGATTGCGCCGTACAGTACCGTAGTATTTTTGTCTAATACTATTGAAAAAATTGACAAAACCAAAAATTGATTAGGTACTAAAATTTAAGTCTCTTTTTGCCGGATCCGTTTAAAAATTAAACTAAAGGATTGAAATTTTCTTTTGCAGCGTTGACCATTTTTAGGGCATAGGTCATTGACTTGCAAATATTGACTTGTAAATAAACTGAAATTCGTAAGAGCTGTTTCATTATGAGTGAGGTTCGCGTCAACATGATAAGCAAAAAATTAAGATAACATAAAAAATATATAATGTTATAATAATTCTAAGTTACAAGTTTCTACTTATTACTATAGTTTTATATGTCGGAAGTGCCTATGAGTTATGTCTACTATTTTTTTTTTAATTTACAATAACACTTGGCTGTCGAAAGGTTTATGACTTCAACTAAATAATGCTATTGAAAGTGATTAACTTTCTTATTTGTTCTGTAAAGAATATTACACGCTTGGGACTGTCATCCTATTACAGCTCAACTTAGATTTGGCTAATACCTTTAAAATCACTTTTTATAACATGTAATGCTGTACTGAGCGACGGTGGTCCAGTGGTGGACGGACTCGGCCTCTTACGCGAGGGGTTCCGGGTTCGATCCTGACCCGTCCGTGTGTGCCTAGAAATGGGTTTTTCTAAATTTCTAAGTGCACACGAGACCATCGTTCGCTCACCGGTGAAGGAAAACATCGTGAGGAAACCTGCATGCCTGATGAGATTGAAAGTCTTTGAAGGTATGTGAAGTTCACCAATCCGCACTGGGCCAGCGCAGTGGACTATTGGCCCATTACCCTCCTCGCCTGATTTCGAGGAAGGAGACCCGTGCCCAGCAGTGGGACATATAAGGGTTGATACTTTAATGCTGTACTTCAAGATCGAAAAACTTGTCTGCCGTAGAAATCTCGACTGAGTTATAAATGCTGTCACGTTACGCCCTGTAGATATGAATGCGTCACGCGACATGTCATTGGTCGTTACGGCTTTCACAAAGAAACAGAGACATCAAAACTAAAAGATATTTCAAAACTTATAAGTATTAAACCTTCATACGCCACTATGTGAAATTGATGTTGTCGTATTGGTTCGCGCAAGTTTTGGTCACAAACTTACAAACTGTCATTTAAGAATTTATGGCGATATTATTTCTGTAACAGCGAACAATTGGATATATGTTTTCTTCTTTTGTAGACGCCAGAAGATAACTGAAAATGATTGAAATATGATATGATGAACAGACACTTATGTATGAATATCATATGAATATTGGTATGATGATTGGTTTATTTCTTATTAAGTGCACCCGACAGACGTTGTCCTTTGGATTTTCCCAGTGATTAGGATATTAAGAAAAGTATGAAATGAAAGACAAATAATATAATAATTTTACCGAGTGCAGCGCCATTTGCCGAACTGATGAGTCTAACTATCCAGGGTGCCAAAACCATACAAAATAATCTTCAAATCCATCCAGCCGTTAAGAACGAGTACAGTGACATACACACATACAATATAATTATATATTATATAGATATAAAGATTAGCCATATTGCTGCTTTGATTTGCACGGGGCGAGGACGGGAATCTCGCCTAATTGCACTATCTAATCATTAGGAGGGATTATTCTGTGGTGCGGGGCAACCCCTTCATGGAGGTGGCGTCGGTCCCCTGAGGGACTGACTAGCCGTCGAGGTGCCCTATTGCTTGTAGATCCGGGGCACCTCACCAATGACGGAATTGGTGGGGCTTTAGTCCCACATACCCGCCTGGGGAGACCCATTCCCCCGCAGGATGCGAAAGCGCATTTCCCAGCGTTAAAGAAAAAAAAATAAGGCTGATGACAATGATGTAATCTTTATAATGAAACAACTTTTACGGATTTTATCGCGGTTTATTTAGTTTTTTACAAGCCCGGCGTTTCGGAAACTTTACAGCAACCATGGTCCTCCCGTGACCATTATAATGAGTGAAATTCGCGTAAACTTAAGAAAACAATATGATGTAATCTACTCAATTTTCGTTTATAGGCGTCTAATGAACACCCAGGAAGCAATCGAAACCAAAGTATTTTTTTTATTGTATTCATTTTCAAAGCTAGGCGCAGATATCCCGGGCCTGCCTTGCCTCCATAAAATACCACTGCTATAAAGCCTTTTGAACACTGGAAGTATTTTTATTTGGATTTGTACTGCAGTAAAAATATTCATAAACAAAAGGTACCCTAGGTAAAATGTGTGTGTGGTTGCTGTATACACCTACCACGCTATAATGTATAACTATGGTTTTTATTGGCCTTAATAAACACGAGTTTATTGACATGTCTACAAAACTAGTTGCTGCCCTTCGCTTTCCGCGTTATGGTAATAATAATAATAATATAACTTTATTGCACACACATAATTTACAAAAAAAAATACATAAAATGAGAAGGAGTAGTACAATAAGGCGACCTTATCGCTATATAGCGATTTCTTCCAGGTAACCATATATTGAAAGTTGCTATGGTGCCGAGCGCGCGTCTGTTTGGGAACCACGATTGAGGACTATTTCCAGGTGGACTTGTTTATGTTTATGGTTAACGCTGACTTACCATCATCATCATCAGCCTTTATATGTCCACTACTGAACTGCCTTCCTTAATTAACGCAAAGTCAGCCAATCTCTTGCTACTATGGGCGTTCAATGCTGGATGTTTCTTTGACAGATAGGATTAGAAACGAATAGCTCCACTAGAGAACCAAAGTCACTGATATAACGCCAAGGATAGGATATTTTAAATGGTATTAGGCTGGTTACACACGGGAGAGCTATCAAATAGCCACTTGATTATCCAACTAAGAATAAAAATACATAGCAACTACTAACTACATCGATCGAAAGGCCACACATAAAATGATAAAACAGGTAGATATTAAATCTAATCATAGATAAACCCAACTAAAAGTATCTAGTTCGAAGCTATTCTTCCGTATTCATTGCTATATTCAACGTATGCTAATGCGAAACCCATGTTCAGTCTCCGCTGTGCAGGGGCCCACAATATGCAAACCGCGTTAAAGGAAATGCATAATGTACAATTGCGAATGTTATCATACAAGTAAACGAAATGAGGAAATGTTATGGGTGTTTTACATTGCATTTTTCGTTGATCAAATATGAAAATGTTTAAGGCATTTAAAATGGCAAATAAAATTTAGAAAACAGATTAGGTGAATAAGAGGCTTCTAAGATTTTTCCTAGGGTCTAAACCTTGACTTTTTTATGTTACTCGGACGCACACAAGCAAACGTGCAAATGGTAAGTGTCTAATAGTAAGTGGTGACGGTCGACCATGACTATATTATACATGGCATTTAGCCTGGAAATAGCCCATTTAACTTATTAATATGCTAATCTGGGACAAAAGATATCAAGTCTCGATGCCAGTGATTACACTGCCTATCCTTATAGTATGATTAGTAATTCCCCCTGAAAATAGCCCCTTTCTCCGGAATACAGTGAAGCCATTTTACGAGAGAAACAATCAAGATGGTGGCCCTTGCTGCCAGAGAGTGGCCCAGCGTATTTGTCTATATAGATTGTAACCATTCTACAATTCCCTTTTAGTTATTTTAAATGTTACTATGAATTTTGTTACCACAAAAAATTAAAGACTTATTAATGTAATTACTTATTTATGTAGGACTATGTTTTACCGTGTAATCAAATACACAATTCTATAATATCGCGTCGAGAATGTATTGTGAGAATTACATCCGTATTCACAAACAATTTACTTTGAGGTGTCACAGTATTCCCGAACACAAGATCGTATAGATAGAAGCGTTCTTTGCATAGTATTGTTTCATTACTTAGTCAAGTACGTTTTTGAAAACGCATATCATACTCTTAGATTTAGCGTAGCGAATCATTCTAAATCTATGGCAAGAATACTATTTTTCATAAAATACTTTCTTTAAATACAAGTATTACAAATATTACATGAAAATATTACAAAATGAAAAAAACATTACTTCAATTCAATTTCCCCCTCAGAGTCATCAGAACAAATTTCGCGAATGCTGGAGAAAGTAATGGGGAAGATTATCTCGCTCCTTGAGAAATGGCGTTGAACGGCCAAGGAGTTATTCATACAGAATATTCATTTATTCCCTGACGATAGGTGGAACGTCTCAACACTGATTTTCAGCTTATTTGACGATTCTATATACACGATGAATGTATTACGTTTATATAATATATTTTATATATAAATTTTATATGGATATTTATATGATTTATATAATAATCGATGACACATGGACAACATTTTTGGTTGTTGTTCTTATGACATAGAAGTGCAAACGAACAATAAAGCCATTGGCGACTATCGATGTCCATAATCATCCATACAACCAAATGTTATGCAGATGCGTCCTCCTTTACTCAACAACTACTCAACACGAAACGCGACAGCATAGCTGCTACTTTACGGTGGTATCGTTTGAGCGAGAGATAGCACACAGTCATGCCAGTCCGATTCGGCTGCAAAGCACCATTGCATTACCTTTTTCAAAACGTATAAGAAACACAGCAAAGCTGTTACTCAGGAGGAACGAGCAAGGCGGTGGTACTCATTCGACCGGTGTGACATAGCTCAATTTGAATGCACTTTGCTCAGCGCTATCGCATCGAGAAACATAATCGTGATTAATTTCCTGTCGAGCAGATTTGTAGAGCAGTTTTCTATTTTATGAGGCGTGAAATTTTATTGTTAAAGGGTGTATGCCGTACATGAATGAATTATACATTATATGCTACCTTCAAATGAATTCAAAATGATGACTACTACCAAGGAATGACGATCTTCGTGGTGAGGATTATTCATGATGGATGTGAGTGGTAAGGGATCAGCCGTCTGGGCATTCATTTAAGAAGGCTTATTGATGAAATGATTATTGATAATGAAATATTACCGACTACTATTAGACAGTGCAATGGTGGTGGTTAGCGACGATATCCAGTGGTGGGTAGACTCGGCCTCTTATGCGTTAGGTTCCAGGTTCGATGCTGACCCCCCGTGTTTGCCTTGAAATGGGTTTTTCTAAGCACAAAACCATCGCTCACCGGTGAAGGTGTGTGAAGTTCACTTACCCGCATTGGGCAAGCGCATCGGTGAACTATGGCCTGTTAACCTCTTCGCCTAATTTTATGGATGAGACCCGTGTCCAGCAGTGGGACATATAGGGGTTGATACCTTACTAGACAGAAACGTTTTTCAATAAAATAATATCAAGACTATTTGCCAATGACGATTCACATAAAAGTATATGGAAATCTACAATATACAAGTCTCCATTCTAGAACACTGTTACATAAATATGAGTATATAATATCCTTGAGCTTTTTAGGATTGAACAGTTGCGCTTCGGTGGAGCGTGTTCCTGACAGACAAATAATTTTTCACCAGGCTCGCCTAGTTTTTATGTTAGGACGATTGTTTCTGAGTAAACCGCGGACGCTTCGGATAATCCCGCACTTTTGTTATTCTTTCGAAAATAGTGTTTTGTTCGAAAAATCGGCTTTTGAATTAATTAAATCCGCTCCAGGAACATCATTTTCATGACGAATGGATCGAGTTTTGAAGCTAATTACTTGCATCGCTTTGTGAAAGGATTCTTTTACTATACGCAATCAATCAAATACAGTTTCGACTACTTTTTTTTCATAAAAAATATTATAATCCCACTTTGATTCTTTACTAAGGAACATTATAGTTTTATAATGGTAGTAACTAAAGGTTATGCAGATATATAATCTTTAGCTGTGGGGTTGCCTATGCGCGTCAGCATTGCCCCCCTTTCCCTAAAATGGACCATCGGAAACTTACAAACCTCATAAAACACGACAGCATAGCTGCAACTTACGCTGGTATTATGTGAGCGAGAGTTACCACCCCGGCACTATTTTTTACATTTCTTCTCTCCGATTAAACTTACTGCATGCGGAGCCGCATTCTTTGTCGTTGGCCAACTATTTCTCCATATTATGTTTCATGTGTAGGTATATTAAAATATATTACATTCATTTTTTATAAATGAGGTGCAAACGAATTGGTTTATAATATAATATAATATAATATTCTCTTCAGATTTACGACAATTTCTCGCATATTTTCAATTATTCCAAAGCTATAATCTAATGAGTATGATGCATGGCTCTTATTTGCTTATTTATTTAGTTGAAATATTATTGATATATTAAAATATACAAATAGCCATAAAGATCTTATTGTACCACACCACAACTGGTCCTCTTACTTATTAAAAAATATTAAGTAGGTAATAGGAATTTGGATTACTTTTGACGGTATCGAAATATCTTCAGATGACTTAAGCAAATACCTGGTGAATATATAGGAATGGTAATAAATTACGGAAATCTTATTACAAAATTCCAACGTGTGTCTTCAGCTAAAAGCTGGTATGAGTCAGTAATGAACGCGCTTAAAATTTACAACACCTTGGGCCTTTAAGTTACTTCGTTAATTGCGAAATGGTCATAATTATTTAAAAGCTTTTTATAGGGGAATTAGGGAGGGCTTCTACCTACAATTAAGACATAATATGAGCCTGTTCATGTATGACAATGTACCCATTCACGTAACTTCAACGAATTTTAACAAGCTATATTTTTCAAGGAAATACACAGCAAATACATTATTCATTATCCCATTAGCATTTTAGAACGTAATCCAGATGTCAAACGTTGAATTTTCGATAGCACTGTTTATAATTATTAAAATTTAAAGAAAATATACTGTCCATAAACTTACATAGTTATTTACACTATTAAAACTTTTGCATGACATTTACAACGACCATGTTTTAAATTTTCATTAAACATCTCGCTACAAAATGTTTTCTCTGTGTGAGTCGTCTGTTAGTGTTGAATATTTTTTTCTTTCTTCTTCTTCTTTCTACAACGAAATAACTTTTACGAATTTTGTCGCGGTTTACTAAGTTTTTTTCATGTCTGACCTTGCGGATACTTTACAGCAACCATTTTACGGAGCATATTCGGGCATAAAAAATATTTCTATAATATAATAGGTAAAATTCTTGTAAACATTATAAAACACTAGCTGTTGCCCGCAGCTTCGCCTGCGTTAACTAAGATTTACAACGGCATTTTAGCGGGATAATATAGTCTATAGCCTTCCTCCATATATAATATAAAAAAGGCTATAGATTATGTATGGACTAGCTGTTGCTCGCAGCTTCGCCTGCGTTAACTAAGATTTACAACGGCATTTTAGCGGAATAATATAGTCTATAGCCTTCCTCCATATATAATATAAAAAAGGCTATAGATTATATATGGAAAACTAATTGATTATATATATAGACCTGACTAAGACCTGTTTTTAAGATTAGCTCGTTCAAACAAACAAACTCTTCTGCTTTATATCTTATTATACATGTAGTAATTGAAGAATTTGTAGTTTGAGTAGAACCCCTCTGCTGCACTGAGGCTCCGGCCCCGGCGCGGCGCCCCAGCGGGTAGGTAGTATAAAGTAATTTTTCAGCTTTCCTTGAGAAATCATTTTTTTTTAGGTAACAAACATCCATCCACCCATACCTACATACTTTCGCATTTATATAATATAGTATAGCAGCTCCCGTTCCCGTGGGAATATTGGGATGATTATAGCCTATGTGTCAATCTGATGTATAAGCTACAGTATTATGGAGTTTCATCAAAATCCATTCAGTAGTTTTTGCGTGAAAGAGTAACAAACATCCATACTCACAAACTTTCGCATTTATAATATTAGTAGGAAGTAGGATTAAATATCTTGTTCTAATTGTTTTACTTGTTCATTAACATTCAGTAAATATTAGGTATTGTGTTTCATCTGCATTATGCCATCTAAAATGTAATATGACTGGCCTGTTGTCTAGTTAGTGACTGATTGCTAAACCAGAAGGCCGTGGGTTCGATTCCCATCCAGGAAAAATGTTTGTGAATTGAACTCATGCTCATAATATTATGTTCTGGGCGTTAGGTATTTATACATTTATTAGAATATTTAAGTAAGTTTATCAGTTGTCTGGTCGCAATAAGAACAAGCTCAGGCAAGAGTTTGGGATCAGATAACCGTGTGTGACTTATCATAACATATTATTATTATTACGTGATAGTCCTTGTAACATAATATCTTAAATTCACAAAGTAAACAATTTTCAAAGAACCCGCTTTCTGAAGACAAGGCCAGCTTAACTTTATATTACGTGGGTTTCCAGCTGAGTTTAAAGTGCTATTATCGTACCATTGCATATAAACTTCGCTGGTTATGTTCATACAATGAATTTCCTGTTGCTATCAGGAAATTTTGTAAGGAGATGAAAGGAAATTTGAAACAATGATTTACCACTACAGGAGTGAGTGGTGGAAGCCTGGAACGGACTTCTTGAAAATGTCAATGAACTCTTATAAGAACACTTAGAGCGGGCCAAACTACATAATCCTTAATAGTCTTCTTTACATAGTATAAAACAAAGTCCTTCTTTTATATGTATGCTAATATTTAAAAGTACGCAACAGATTATGATGCGGTTTTTTTAAAGATAGAACAATTCAAGAGGCAGGTTTATATGTGTAATACATGCACAATATATTATCCTGATCCTGCTCTAAATATTAGTTAACACAGGCGAAGCTGCGGGTAACAGCTAGTAAATAAATGTGAAAGTAGGGATGCTTGTTACACTTTCACGCGAAAACTACTCAACAAACTCAACAGATTATCATGATACTTTGTGCGCTTATTCTCGGCGGTACTAGAAGTAATATCGGATAGGTACATTAAAAAAAGGAAATAAAAATATTTGTTTCTAAATTCAACCTTATAAGTACAATGCGTCAAATGCGGTGATGAGTGTCGATCGTTTTCGGCATTCTCGAAAGAGGCTCGTTTTCAAAGGCGATAAAGTTGTCGGAGTAATATCGGTAATAGTCTAAATTGGTTTAGGATCGTTATATTTGGGCAGCCTGCAGGCAAATATTGCGGCTCAGTAATATTATAAACGTAGAAAATGTGTTTTTGATATGTCTTACTTTACTCGATTTTCTCTTTAGCGTAATCATCATCATTTTCCTAGCCATTACTATTCCCATTCATTTGGAGTCGGCTTTATGTCTTGTGCCTCCACTCTGGCCTCCTACTTGTTAGTTCCTGCGTCACTCCTCACTCTGGAGGAGTTTATTAGACTAGAATAGAGTTATATTCTTAGATGAGCCATCTGCTCATTTACTTTTCCGATGAAGCTTAAAGGCCATAAGGCCAACCTTATTCTGTCTAGCCATCTCTTCTTCTTCTCTTTAACGTAATAAGCTCAACTTATTTTTTTTTTGTGTGCCACTTATGTCGCACTGGTGGACACAAGTCTCCACCTCTCCTCTTAATCAGGAGTTCACCGGTGCGCTGACCCAATGCGCTGATGGTCGGCTGGTCGAGTAGTCAGTTTATTGGAATTTAGATGTATGCACCGGGTCATAAATGTGTATTTATATATATTTCTTAAATCTATTTCCGTTCCTAGTACCTACGTTTAGTAACACCAATTCTTACGAACTGACCACGGGCCTAGGTTACCTTGGTGTGATTGTTAAAAAATACGAACTTCACATACCCTCAAAGACTTTTAATCTTAACATGCATGCAGGCAGAAAACAAAACATTTTCAAGGCAGTACAAGGATTGCCATTTCAGGATGGAGCCCAGATCTCTCAGATGATATGTACAGTAATAACTAATATTCTTTCATCTCTACTAGGGTCATTCTACTTTTGACCAGAAAAAAAATAAAAAATAAAAATTTCAATTTTTTTAAGTTTTTTTGGATTTCTTATATTTATTCAAATAAAATATCAACACGAGGGCAAAGAACAGAGCTCCCTTACTGTTAAATTCTAAGAAAATGGTAAAAATCTAAAAAACTGTGCTAACAGAAATGACCATTAATATTACAGGAATGATAATATTTAGAATTAGTGGTACTAATAAAATGTACTTAAGATTTATTACGCCTTTATTATATAGAACATATGGAAGAATAACAAAAACCAACGAAAAATATTTCCCAAAAATAATAACGAATTCTAAAAAAAATATAAATGATTTGATAACAGAAATGACGCCGCCAAAAATCATCTCTAAAATAACATTTTACGGTATTATAAAATACGCATAAATCTTAACAAAATTAACGTAACAAAATAAAATAATTATTGATATAAAAAATTGAGATCAGTCGTTATGACGTTTAACAAGAAAACAACAAAATAAACGTTAAAAATTAAAATATGTTTTCTTCAGAAGATGATGATTGCAAACGCACATGTCTTTTTTTAAATAGTCTTTGATTTTGTTTGATGCCATTAAATGATGAAGCTATAAATCTTTTCTTTTTAATATCTCTTTCCAAGCTGTCGTCCGAAGAATTAGATCGATAGTAAAAGTTTCGACTACGTTGTGACAAAAGTGAAATAGTAGTTGGTTTAGCTTTCTTGATTAAAGCATTATTATTAGTCGCATTGTCACTATCGCTAGCAGCCATATCTTCTATCATACTTGTGTCATTACTTTCAGGAGCAATAGAATTATCAATTTTCTCCCGTAGGGACGAATGTCTAAAAATTTGTGCAAATTCATCAGTAGAACTATCTTCCAGTGAAGATATGGTCCCGATAGTAACTGTAAAATCAGAATACTCATTGTGGGATGGCGACGGCTGTAGATTCCCTTGAAGGCTAATTTGTGCAGGTTCTGTGTTAATTACACCTAATTCATAATGGCTACAAATTTGATGGGGAAAGCAATCCACGCAACTTAGCCTTCGAGCATGAAGGAGTCCAGGGCTATTGCTATTCCAAGCAATTTGATGTATATTTAAAGTCCCCTTAAAGGTTGGTGTCAAACTTTTTGAAAGCAAATCTTCTATACTAGCGATATTATCATCATCATCAATAGGTATAATTTGAACACCTTTGCAATTTTCGTTCAAGCACTGTAATAATTGATCAAAGTTAGCTATATCTTGACCCCTAGCTACTGATTGATCGGCTGTTCTTTTTACAACTGCGCCAATTCCATCAGGTGAACCTTTTCCGTGTCCTGCTTCATTATAGTGCCAAATAAGATTTTCCACGTTTAACTTTACTGCAAGAAAATTAGCCATCAGAAAAAACATTGATCTGTTCCTATATTGAGAAGACGGTCCGTCACTCACAAAGTGCATTGTCTTAAGATTAGGATGCAAATCTCTGATTATTTTAATAATGGGTAATAAATGAATGCAAATAAAAATTGGATCGTGTCTGAGATTTTGTGAGATTGTACAAAATGGAGTTGTCGCAGACCCAAATTCACCGTGATGATAAAGTACAGCTGTATGAAGTGATATTTGAGGCTTAGATGCTCCAAAATGTGCAGCCTGTACCTCTTCAGCATATTTACAAATATAGTTTTCTGCAAAATCAATGTGTAACATCGCGATTTCATCATTTATGTGTCTCTTAACATAGTTTATAGCTTGATATTGATGGTAGATATTATTTAAATGGTTCATAAAGTTTGGCAGTTGACATTGCAACTGCACAATCAGATCCTTGTTTTGGCTTAAAATCTTTGTTTTAATTGTTTTTTGGCATAATTTTTCTTTTCCTTTTATTGAAACTGGAAACTTTTTAGTCATCCATCGAAAATATGATACAGGATAATTATTTTGAACTTCATTAAAATTTACTTTTTTGTTTTGACAATGCTTACATTTTCTGAGCAGGCACGCTTCTTTTAATTTTCCTTCACAGCAAATAGATTTCACAACCGCTATAGGGGTGCTTTCATTAATTATTTTAGCTGCTTTTAGCGCCGTAATGATAAGCTCCATATTTGCGTGATGAATACACAAACACGTGTCTCTTTGCCTTGAATTAGGAGATATGATCCAAAAAGGTCGATAACGACAAAACAATGAATATGAAATATTACAATTTACGGTATCTTTGAATTTAGTATACAGAGAGAGTAGTGAGTCACTCAAAAATCTTATTTGCTTTTTAATTTTCTTTCTCGTTATTGTTTCTTTTTTTCCGGCTGTTAATCTACTGCATTCATCTTTCTCTAAAAAATCTTGGATTTGCTTTTTTATTACATCTATTTTTCGTTTTCTCTTATTAACTTGTTCTTCTTTATTTCTTATCATATTTTCTTTGGCTACAACTCTAGTATATCTCATTTTGTACTTTTTCACTCTATTCTCCAACAAAAGAAGTTTTTGTTTTAATAAAATGTTCTCGAATTTTAATCGTCTTCTATTTTTTTCCCCTATCTTCTTGCCACACACTGCTCTGGATCTAGAACTTGATGGTAAAGGACTTTCTGGTGGAGTTTCATTATTAATAAAATTTTCAGTCTGCTGACGAATTTGTTTCATGGATTTTTTCTTTTCGCGGTATCTTTTAGATCTTTCTGCCCACAACTTTCTTACTATTTTTTTGGCCCGAGGAGTCAACTCCGAAATACTTTTTATCAACCCTTGCGCCTTTTTTTGGTTATATCTTTCTCGATCTTTTCTTCTTCTTTCTTGAAGCTGTTCTTCAGTCATCTTACTTCGATACCTTCTCATGGCAAGCTTGACTTGTTCTTTACGTTTCTCGCGTTTATTTACTCCATCCTTCTTAATACTTTTCTTTTGTCGAGTATTATGAGCCATACTGCAACTATAGCAAAACAGAAACATAATATTATGTAGATAATTTTAACAATTATATTATATTATATTTCATACATTTTACTAATAAAATATAACTACATGTATCCCTTTTTTTCGCGCCAAAAAATAATAATTTTAATATAACAATATAATAAAATAAAATCTTAATTCAAATCAATCAGTAAATACGTCACTTCGGTGATCTTCCATCATTTCTGTAATCACGATATTAACAGAAGTGATGATCACAGAAATGACAAAATTTTGAATTACCCGCACCGTTAGGTTGAAGTCAAGATTTAACGGGCTTACTCATGTTGCATCAAAAAAAGTCCTTATAAGTCATAAAACCGGAATATTATTAAAATAAATTCATAAATATTTACCTTTGTACAGTCTTAACAGATATGATGAGCGAACTTTTACACGGTAATATTAAGAAATAAAAGATTTTTTTGTCACAAAACGAAAAAATAAACCACACACTTTGTTGTTGCGAGGTAAATGAAAGTTCATAATGTTACTATTTTAAAAATATTAAACCAGATTGACAATGTTACCGGTTACTTTTTTATAAAAATACCTTTGATCACAGTTGTGACGAAAAATTTGTAACACAAGTAGAATCATGTGGAACTAATTACTAGACTGCACTAAAAATATATGCTCGATACATCACATAGTAGACTATATTTATAATACCTTTGCAATATTAATAAACTTCTACACAGAGTTATTATATTTTATTTGACCATCGACATGAGCTAAACTGGAAAATACACAGATAACAGGACGTGACATTCGCCCTTGAATCATAGTGGTAAATGTCTATAATATAAAGTGATGTTTTTAATTCTATGGTGTAATGATAATACTTGTCAATTTACTTCATAAAATTGTAATAACGATAGAAAATAACTATACTTATATAGATATATCTTTGATGCACACTTTTTTGGCTGTAGAATAGAATGACCCACTAACTCCTCTTCTTGATAAGTAAAGACTGTAATAAATGTGTTATAGTAATAAATGTATGTAATTATGTATGTTTATAAAAAAATGTAAACTATATTTTGAAAGGCAACCCAACAGAGTTTCTTGCTGGATTCTTCTTATATACTATACTACTATAGTAGTATGTATTGTTAATATTATTATTTTTTGTAATATTTTATTTGAAAAGACTAGTTCCACTGAGTTTGTTTCGCCGGTTCTTCTCAGTGGACTTGCTTTGGAACCGGTGGTAGACTCAATTGACCTTCAAAAAGATACTTCGATAGTACTATTTTGAATAAAATTTTTGACTTTGACTTTGACTTGGTGATTATTCACATGATCACAGGTTCATAGTGATCTTCTCCTCATGATAAACCTCTACATAATCACGGATTCACAGTAATCACGTTCGTAGCAGACAATAGATAGAATACAGTTGATAATGATGATGATAGGTTAGGTATCTTCATATATTATAACTAATATATAAGCATTTTTTTTTTTAATTTAAGCTAATCGCACTTTGGGAAGACGATCTCCGTGCAGTGGCAGGATCCGTTGGATGCGAGTAGCAAGGGATCGGTCATCTTGGCATTCATTGAGGGAGGCCTATGTTCAGCAGTGGACGGATAAAGGCTGATGATGATAGTGATGATGATGAATCGCACTTTAAAACTTTTTTGAAATAGCTCTAAATAAAACACATTAAGAACTTAAGATATATTTTTTATTCAATAATAATTTATAAGTAATAACTTACGACCTTAAAGATACTTGAGCTACAAATAAGAATGCAACAGCTAAGAGTATTCCTGAACTATACAAAGATGGCGACGCAGATATTGATCTGATCCATGTGGTATAGTTGGATACCCTTGTGTATACTTCGGGGTGTGTTGATGACCTGCATCCATCGGAGATGGACAACAACCCGGTGAAAAAGCCTTGACAAACAAGGGCATTTCCGTCATCTCCCTGTGAACAAATATATCATTGTAAATATTTTAATCATGAACGTGTCTTTTTAGTCAGTATTCTAATCCCATCTTTGTCTAGATTTTTTTTTAGCTATACGCGATGTTTAGTAGTATCATGTTTCTATGTTACGATTTTTCTGTAGTTTCTATTCTAGCGAGAGAGATGTATGAATAACTGTTTGCCAACATTAATAATCGACCAAATAACAAATAATTGCTGTTGTAAAGATTCGCAAATGTATTTAAAAATTTGCCATATCTTATTACACAGTAATTTTGTTTTAAAATACTTTGAGAATACCATTAAAAGTTAGCCTCAGGTGTGTTCACTATAAAGTTAATTTTAATTGCAATATGCGTTCATGCAGTATATACAGACGTGGGGAACTATCAAACATAACTAAAGTAAGTTTACCGGAGGGAGGGATGCGATTGTGTGCTTCTGGGCACCTCTGTTTATTGCCTTGTGCAGTTTCGGAAAAAACGGGTCTGCCCCTCTATACAAGTAGCAAAACGAATAGAATAGAATCCTTATTGTATGGGAATGACACTTAGTTAAGTCGGTTAAAAAAAATCAAGAAATATAATAATAATAATATTTGTTTTAAACAAAGTACAGACGTTGTTAAACGTTTTTACAACCAAAACTATATACGTTATGTGTCTAAATGAACGTTCTTCAAAAATTTGCAGCATCCCTATGGAGTTAACGTAAAACGCAACTGCTTAGAATCGGAGCGTTTGCCACTTATCTAGAGGGGCTGGTAGTATAATTATTGGTATACAGATTGGTTACGTCTTAAGGTATGCGAATTAATTGGGGGAAAAGAAAAGAATGCAGTATCAGTCGCTGACTAATTCGTTTATGTTCATAAGGAAGTGTCCACTTATCATTAAGTGCCTTGCCAGATAATGCAATTACATTGAATTTTCATTTACTTTTGAGTTTTGCGTTTAATTTTTACAATTATCTTTTTAAGCGTTGAATAAATCGCGTGTGTTTTTATGATACTCAGATGTATATTCTAATAAATGTTGGCTAGCGTATACCACAGATTCAATATTAACAGACCAAATACAATGAGAAAACGATTAATGTTTGATAAATGTTCATAATCGACGTCGAAATACAAATTATTGGTATTTGTAATGGTTGGCAAAGCGCTTTTACACGCCATTAACAACATACTTAGCGCTAACGGGGTGTGGCCGGTTGGCATGCCAGAAGTATTTGACTAACTCTTTGATGATCCCCAAATTATTTATTATTGCAATAAGGACTTTATTACTACGTCTTAATTAGAAGCTGAAGCTAGTAAAATAGTGCTTATGATTGTAACAAAAAAAATATTTTTCTGAAATAATATTAATGACAAAATATTTATAATTTTTTGTTTAGAAGAAAATTTCTGTAAACCTAAATAATAAACAACCATAACAATATAGTGGGTAGTGGTGTTGGATGAGAGTGGCAAGGGATCGGTCGTCTTCGCGTCGTTGAAGGAGGCCTATATTCGGCAGTGGACGGTTAAAGACTTGCTGTAGGTAAAGTAACCGATACGTCGGACATATAAAAATCTTATAAACCGTGATAAAATCCATGAAAGCTGTTTCATTATAATGAGTGAGATTCGCGAAAGCATTAAAAAATTACGAATAATAAATAATGACCATCTGAAAATTACACAACATAAACCTTATCAATTGGTAAATTCGTAAGGACCTATTTCGGGTACGTACTTGGACGACATTTCTTAATTATAGGTTATTTTATTTACTGCTCACGATTTTGTATAATATTATCGGCTTTATTTCATTTACTAACCACTCAAACAAAGGATGAAAAACAGAATAAAAGTTGAAATTGATATTGCCTTAACCACTTCATAACTTCCAGGAATTAGTTAGCGCGAAGTAAATAAGCTTATAAGAATTAAATTTTCAAAGTTTCGCAGTTTAAATTAAAATTTAATCGGAAGTTATTAAAGACTTAAAGTGTAAATAGTTAATTAAGCCCTATCGTTTCCAAATCATTGCGTTTTCGGCACACACCATTATGTAAACAATACATTATTAATTTCATTCATGAAACGATAGATAATTCTTACATTTCTTATACTACATGCACAATATAATTATTAGTAATAAGTAATTGTTGTAGAAGAAGAGCCGTGGAAGATCGTCCTACACCGATCTGATAACCAGATAAGACATATTTTTTTTATCAAATATTTTGTATTAAACGAATATGCCTATAATTACTTACCTAGCCAAAAGTGCCCATGGCTATTTTTTAATTACACGCTTTTTATTAGCTTCACTTGTATGTCAGTTTGTCAGTTTGTCAGTTTGTCAGTTTGTCAGTTTGTCAGTTTGTCAGTATGTCAGTATGTCAGTATGTAACTCTCCGTGGGTAATCTGCGCGCCTGCGGCCTTTCTTGGTTCTGGTAGCCGTTTCTCAGGCTCCCTCTCCGAAATCGAACTCTGATTTCCCGTATTGTTAAAACTAAAAAGTAAAAAATAAATAATAGTTTAAAAAAACTAAAAACACGCTTTTTATAGAAACCCAAACTAAAAAATAGAAAATAAATTTTAATAAATTTAAATTAAGAATAGTGTTAAAAATTTCAATAACTATAAATTATACTTCGTATCTCTCCCGAAGACAATTATAGTTTACATGCAGCAGACACGTCATGATGCTGTCCTTATCACTCTTTAGAGATTATATATTTCTGAAAAAAAATCTCTCTCTTTCCTACTCTCACCCCCCTCGGTCCCGTTTCAATCACTTCATTACACGTTTTAGTGCTGTCCGAGTCACATCACCTTTTAAATTTACTTTTAATTATTAAATTGAAAATTACATTAATATGGGGAAAAGAAAACGAGATAGTGATTATGAGAAAATGTTTAAGAAAATTAGAGAATTAGAAAAACAGGTTAAGAAAAGACGGAGGCGCATCTCGTCTTCCGAAGATGGAAGTATCACCCAACCAGAAAATGATATCGAACTCATAGGTAAGTTGCATATAATATAATAATAATAATTAGTCACTTTATAATATCATATAAAGATGGAATATTAAATAGTAATTTCTTTGTGGAAAATTTTGTTAACAAATGTAAGGTAGGCTGGCGAGGCGGCCCGACATGTCGGCGCCAGCGCAGACGCGCATCGCCTAGATGGCGCCATAATGTCTGCTTCATATATTTCCCTAAGGGATATTATATTATGCCTACCTCTATTTACACCTATTAACGTAATTAATAACTAATATAATAAATAATTATTTATTTTATTCATGTCAATTCTTATCATAAAAACCGACACGAGTGTGTCTCTGAAATGTAACAATCATATAAAAGGTGTACCTATGACTTATTCTAAATGAAAGTTAAAGGAATACTACATATAAATAATGTTGAGTTCTATGATTAGATAAGGAACGCCATGTAAATCATGGCATAAATTATGGAAAAATTTAATAATTATGAATTCTAAATGAAACATAGTTATAAATGAAATTACATATTAATTGAATTATATTATGTAATAATTGTGTTCTCTAAATGAAACACAAAGATCACTACTCCATGTAAATCATGTTGAGTCTTGAACAAATTAAAAACGCCACGTATACCGTGTTAAGCGATTTTACAATGTGTATAAGTGTGTATTCTAAACGAAACACAAAATTACAAATTAGTATATTATAATATTACAATTAAAATAAATTTTTTATAATTACTTTACGTATATTGCGTTGAAATTTTAAATAAAAAAAAGACATATTTTGATATTTTTTATTCTTTTTAGAGGATATCCCTTCTGGGAGTGATATTCTACATACTTCTGAAGAGGATGATGTAACTGAACCACAACTTAATGAAAGTATCTTAGAGATACTTGGTGACGATCCATCTACAGAAAAAATTTTTGGCGATAATATACACAAGGACATTGGAGCTCGTTGGACTCATGTTTTATTAAATGGCCTCCAAAAAGATGATAAATCAGAATTACTGAAGAGATATTTACCTGCCGAAAACTGTAAAAATATGCAGGCACCAAAATTAAATTTAGAAATAAAAGCGGCTATTACAGAATTGAATAATAAAAAGACATATATTGCCAAAACAAACAGAACCACATATCAAGCTGCTTAGCTGCTATAGGAAAAGCAATAAACATTACTCTTAAAGAAAATAATCAGCAATTATTAAAACCTCTCAGCGACGCAGGCAGGCTCTTGTGTGACCTCCACTATAGAGAATCTTTATCACGGCGTTACGCTATTATTAATACTATTAATAAACAAACAAGAGATACAATTAAAAATACTAAGATAGATGAATATCTTTTTGGACAAGACTTAGCTGAACAAATAAAAAGCTCTAAAGCCATTTCAAGAACCGGATCTGACCTCCGGCCAGGAGCATCAAAGGCTCCAAAAGATTTACGCCTTAGAAGTAGACCCGCAGTAGCCCAAAGCTTACGAAGGAATACTTTAAACGCGAGGGGGGGTCCACCGCTGGCTGCTGGCGAAGCGAGACCGATCCCCGTCACAAGGAAAGGCCATCCAGCAGCGCGGAATCGTCCCATGGAGACGTCGGCGCAGAGGATGACGGCACAGCGTTACCGATCGAGACGATAGCTGCGCAAAAGGTAAATATCACGGTCGCAGGTCGACTTGCATATTTTTACGATGAATGGTCCACCATCACCAATGATCCCCTAATCTTATCATGGATTAGAGGCTATAGGATACCATTTTATAAATATCCAACACAAACACATGTAAGCCATAGCCATTGTTACTCCACATTGGAAATTAATATTATTAACCAATGTATTATCGACATGCTCAAGGCAGGATATATTTCGCCCTGTAAGCCTTGTAAAGGTGAATTTATATCGCCGGTCTTCTCAACTCCAAAGCCAAATGGTCAACATAGATTTATTCTAAACTTAAAGGAATTGAATAAATATATAATTACGTCACACTTCAAAATGGAAGACTACCGCACCGCCCTAAAACTATTGCAACCTAACTATTATATGACAACAATTCACCTCAAGGATGCGTATTTCTTAATACCGGTACATAAAAAGGATAAAAAGTTCTTACGCTTCCGATGGACTGTACCCCAAACAGATTTCAAACTATTTGAATTTAATGTATTACCATTTGGGCTTTGTACATCACCATATGTGTTCACAAAATTACTGAAACCTGTAATATGCCAATTGCGTAAAACCGGACACTTGTCAGTAGTCTACTTAGATGATTTTATGTGTATTGGCATTTCTAAGGAACAGTGTATTAATAATACTAATAATACATGCGCCATTTTGAATCGACTAGGATTTATAATTAATCAAGAAAAAAGCCAATTTAAGCCACAAATGATCTGTAAATATCTGGGATTTATTTTTAATACAAAAGATATGACCCTTTCGTTACCAGATAGTAAAAAATTACGAATAGAAGAACAAACAGATCGTTTTTTACATAAGAAAAGTTGCTCTATAAGACAGCTGGCTGAATTTGCAGGGCTTCTTACTTCTGCGTGTCCCGCCGTAAAATACGGTTGGGTCTATACAAAATTAATAGAACGAGAAAAAATGTTAGCTCTGATCCGTACTAAAAATAATTACAATAGGTTAATGAAATTATCGAAGGATGTACTCCCTGACTAACTGTGGTGGAAAAATAACATCAAAACATCTTTTTCGCCTATACTGTCTAATAATTATTCACTTGAAATATTTAGTGATGCTTCTACTACCGGATGGGGTATCGCTTGTGGCAACAAATCGGCTAGTGGGTTTTGGAATGTATCGGATATGAAACAACATATAAACTATCTGGAATTAAAAGCCGCATATTACGGAATTAAAATATTCGCACCTCACTTAAATGATTGCAGCCTACTTTTAAGAATTGATAATACTACGGCCATCTCATATGTTAACAGAATGGGTGGCGTAAAATACGAAAAACTTAATAAACTTTCACGAAAGATATGGCAGTGGGTTGAAAAAAGAAATATGCACATTTTTGCATCATATATAAGATCTTCAGATAACACTATTGCAGATTATAATTCTCGTCTTACAAATATAGATACTGAATGGGAGCTTGCAAGTTACGCATTTAATCAAATTACCCAACATTTCGGAACCCCAGAATTTGACCTCTTTGCAAGCAATCAAAATTATAAATGTGTTCGATATGCGTCGTGGAAGCTCGACCCTCATTCCGAAGTAGTAGATGCATTTACAATTGACTGGAGCAATATAGAATTCTATGCCTTTCCGCCATTCAGCTTGATAACCAAAGTACTAAATAAAATTAAAGCTGATAAAGCAAAAGGAGTTTTAGTGGTACCGCAATGGCCTTCACAGCCTTGGTATCCACTTTATAAGCAATATACAGTATCTACAGAGCTAATATTTGAACCAGATAAATTTTTACTGTGTTCTCCTTTCAGGCAATCACATCCTCTGTACAGGAGCCTTACCCTGGTGGCAGCGAAGTTATCCGGAGATCAATGATAAAGAAAGGAGTCCCATTCAATTCCTTGGATATACTGATGGCATCGTTTGCAGATAGCACACTACTACAGTACAACTCATACCTTAGAAATTGGTGGTACTATTGCCAAAACCAAGATATTAATTACTGTACAGCCGATGCTAATCAGGTACTTTCTTATCTGGCTGACCGATTTGAATCCGGTGTTAGTTATAGCACCTTAAATTCAACGAGATCAGCTCTGTCTCTAATTTTAGGTTCAGAAATTACGGGTAATGAATGTATAAGCCGATTTTATAAAGGTGTGTATCGACTTAAACCACCAAAGTCTAAATATGATACTACTTGGGATACAAATTTAGTAATTAATTATTTGGAAAAATTACCTACATATGATAGCCTTGATATAGAAATGTTAAGTAAAAAAGTGGTTACTTTACTAGCCTTGGCTTCTACTCAAAGGATTCAAACACTGAGTAAAATTAAAATTAATAATGTAATTATTAGTGATGAATTGATTTTAATCAAAGTTGACGATCTTATAAAATCGTCCAGGCCCGGGTTTTCACAGCCACTGATCAGATTACCCTTTATTAAAGAAAGTCCAAACATTTGTCCAGCAACAGCAGTTAAAAACTATATTGTTAAAACAACAAACTTAAGGCAGTCAAATACTGAATATCTCTTTGTCAGCTTCAAAAAACCACATAAAGCAGTAGGGAGTCAAACTCTAGGCCACTGGGTAAAAGATGTCTTACAGAAAAGTGGCATAGATATTTCCATATACGGTGCCCATAGTACCCGACACGCCTCAACATCAGCAGCGTACAGATTAGGTGTAAATCTTGAAGTCATAAGAAAGGCTGCAGGTTGGAGCAATACATCTAACGTATTTAACAAATATTATAAAAAAGATATAAATAATATAATTGATGAAAACCAAATTGTTAATGCTTTGTTCCATGCTTAGACATTATTTGGGTATAGAATAAAAGTTACTGATTGTCATATTGTAAGTTTTATTTTAAAATATCTCTACTTACATAATATCTTCTAATTTTTTTATTTTTATTTTGCTTTACTCTAAACATCTGCATGTAAACTATAATTGTCTTCGGGAGAGATACGAAGTATAATTAAGAATCAAACGAACTTACCAAGTGAAGTTTGATGTCTAATTATGCGAGTATCTCGACCGAAGACAATTACTCCCTCCCGACCCAAAACCTAATACCAGATCCCCGAAAATGCAAAAAAAAAAAAAAAAAAAAAAGTGTTTTTGCTCTAAAAATAATGAAGTGATTGAAACGGGACCGAGGGGGGTGAGAGTAGGAAAGAGAGAGATTTTTTTTCAGAAATATATAATCTCTAAAGAGTGATAAGGACAGCATCATGACGTGTCTGCTGCATGTAAACTATAATTGTCTTCGGTCGAGATACTCGCATAATTAGACATCAAACTTCACTTGGTAAGTTCGTTTGATTCTTAATTAATAATAGTGTAAATAAAAAAAATATATTTTATTTTAAAAAAAGCGTGGGGTGCATGGTGTCAATATAGTTATAAATATTTTATTGACAGATATGAGTAGAATGATTATCATTTTGATAATATCTTAAAAAGCACCCCACGCTTTTTTTTAAATAAAATATTTTTTTTTTATTTACACTATTATTAATTTATAGTTATTGAAATTTTTAACACTATTCTTAATTTAAATTTATTAAAATTTATTTTCTATTTTTTAGTTTGGGTTTCTATAAAAAGCGTGTTTTTAGTTTTTTTAAACTATTATTTTTAAATTAACTTTAATCGGTTTGTGTCATTACTTTCATACTTTTGATAACCACATGAAATTTATTTCACTGATAGTTTTTAACACACAGAATATTATGCCTAGGTAGGCTTGCCTGCTCATTTCTGTGTATTACCTAGCAAGCAATGTAAACGAAAACAGGTAAGTCAATATTGGTGAATCCATCGATTTATTAACTTATCGAAAGTTATATCAAATTTTAGATTCATTTATTACAAAATCAGTCATACAAATCGGGTATTTTTGGAGTCGGTTCCAGCCAAAGATGATATTTTAATGATCAATCACATACACCAAGTATTGAGAATATACCTGTGAAGGGCAGCCATGTTTTGGCTGGTACCGACTTCAAAAATACCCGATTTTAAATAGTATACGTCTTCTACTTCACTTCGAAGTATTTCAATATTATTTTAAAATTTTTAGTTGTACATTAATTAAGGTATGGTTTTGAAGTTGGTTTTTGGTTTTTTATTTAAAATTAATTTTATTTTGTACTTTTTAGTTTTAAGTTTATACATAAGCAATATAGTTTTTATTTTTTCTTGCAAAATTTTTGACGTTCCCGATCTGTGTTGGATGCTAGTGGTAAGGGACCTGTCGTCTTAGCGTTTATTGAGGGAACCTATGTTCAGCCGTGGACGGATGAAAGTTGATGATGATAACTTCACAATACTTTGATACTTTCCAAAGTATCCTATTCAGTGGTTTTTGTTCATAGTATTCATATTACATCGACAAGTAATAAAATGAGCAAATCAACTAAACCAACCAAATAAGCATTATTGAATTTAACTTAAAAACCGCTGATCAGATGTCAATCAAATTAATATGGGACCAATTCGGAAACATAAGCTTACTTACTAGCTTATGAATTGATAACCTCCTTCTTTTTTTGAAGTCGGTTAAAAAGGAAAGGTCTCCTCTAGTTATCAGATTGGTGAACGACGATCTTCCACGGCTCTTAGACTATTGTAGTGTTATTAATATTTATTTAAACGACATTATAACAATATTGTATTAATACAAGATATTAACAGCGTCCATTGGACGATGCAATTGAATTGGACACATAATGTTTAACAACTGCATAGCAAGTCGTTAAACCTCGCATTAGCAGTCGCCAAATGATAACCGACATTTTCAAGTACCCTCTTGCAAATGGTGTTATCGATTTCTGAATACCATTATGTATAGCTTACAATACAATTAGTATCAGCGAATAATTGTAGTTCTTTTTAATGTAAGTTGAATAGTCAGATGGCATTGGCTAATGGCAGACATATCACCTGATGATAAGTGCTCGACGTCACCCATTAACATTAACTAGTTTACCAGAAGCTAGCCCAGGCAACTCATATATATGTTGCCTGCGTGAAACATAATATGCTAAGTCTTTCTGCCAGTAAATAACCTGGATATATTCTGCTCTTTTTTCCAGAACTTAGACTCTGCTTTTGGCTTTGATATGGGGACGATGTGATTTTTTTTGTATTTACTAATACACATTGTACCCACTCTAAAAATACGCAAAAAACTTTGATTTTATTTAAAGGCTACATACTTACATATTACGACATTATTATCCCTGAGAAATTAAAAAAAAAGAATAAGGTGTGTGTGCGATTCACACACGATAGAAGTGAAACACATGTTAAATGCTCAAATACACGCAAGTATTAAACAGTGTGCAATACACATACACACCGACATTTGCTCTCTCGCTCTTTTGTATTTGTGTCTCTTGCCTGTCGTTTTTTCCGTTGCATCCGGTTTGAAATCACAACGATTCTATGGAAGTTTCACTTAAAAAACTATATTTTTATACAAGCATTATTATTATGTTTGATTGTTTGTATCGAGTGAAGAAGTGCCTTTATATAAAGGGTCTCTCCTTATTATGAAGGCTGTTTGTATGCACTAAGATAATTTTGAATGGAACTCACCGAGCAGCCAGAGGATAGCGTGTCATGGGACACTGCACAGATCATGCTTGGCAGGATATTAGCAGTGTTCGGAGCGCTGTTGTACAGAGACATGCACAGAGCTTGATTGTATATATACTTTATCGCGAACCTTTGCTCCGTGCTTACCTAAAAAAAGCCACACGTTAAACAATATTCACACCTTAGGCCTTATGTAAAGTTCGAGAGAAAGAAAATGGACATTAAGTTCACCCAGTGGTAAAGTAAAGTATCGACCCTTCTATGTCCGACTGCTGGGGTCTTCTCCTCGAAATCAGGCGAGGAGGGTAATGCCAGGTTGGTGAACTTCACATACCTTCAAAGACTTTTAATCTTGTCAGGCATGCAGGTTTCCTCACGATGTTTTCCTTCACCGGTGAGCGAACGATGGTCACGTGTTCTGGGTGCACTTAGATGTTTTAGAAAAACTCATTTCAAGGCACACACGGGGAGGTCAAGATCGAACCCGGAATCTCTCGCATAAGAGGCCGAGTCCATCCACGACTGGACCATCGTCGCTCAAAGTGGTAATTGCTTAATAGCATCCACAAACATCTACTACACTGGGTGGGAAGATGATCCCCTTGAAGTAACCGGTCCGTGTTATGTAAGCAAGGAATCAATCTTGGCGTTCATTAAGGAGACCAGTAATGCACAGATAAAGGTCAATGATGATACTCAAACAACGTGCCAAATAGAATTTCATGAAGGCTTTTTAGAGTAAATGTAATATATTTTATTACACGATAGAATAACATAATATGCTTTCATCTCGAGAAAATCGTTCCGTTCATATTTTCCGTATTATTGACAGTTTTTATATTTTCAAATCCTTTGAAAGCGGAGCGCGAGTTTCTTTGAATATTCAATGAATTTCCCACCAATGGAAAATGCAGTAAAGACGTTTTTTAATTCTGAACCGTGTTGATTGAATGTTTGGAAATTTTGATTGCGTATTTGGTACAGACTGAGGTACATAAAATCCTTTTTTGTGGACGTACTTATTCCATATGACCTTATGTACATCAAACTATATAGATAAATGCAGTGAAATGCATCAAACAAATTATCTATACTTGGCGGAATTCGAATCCGTGACCGTTGTGTATAGCGACCTTAGCTTAGACAAAGCGAAGCGAAGACTTAGCGAAGCTTAGACAAAGTAACATTATGCTCATAGCGCGAGTGCTCGCGGGTTAAAAACAATAAAGAAGTTCGAAAATAATAAGATGTATGGTATTGACATAAGCGCGCTAAATCATGTCAAAATTACAAGCTGTATATTGGTTATCGATCGTTATTGACAATATCTTACTGGCTAAGAAATTGTCAATTATAACTCAGAGACGATGACAAATTTCGGTATGTTTCCGCTACGAAACGATGTTACTTTGTGTTGAGACCTCTCATGTACCAATAGTCTGATAACCCGACCATTCGACCAGCCGCTCGCCAAAGTGAGATGAGTCTATGATCTCCCACGGTTCTGGTTTGCTGCCCGTGGTAATGTACCATCTTTTTATTCACCAAAATAGATGATGATGATGATGATTGGAATGGTCGCTTACTTGATAATTAACAACGTCTTTGTGAAATTATAATTATTTTATTGAAAAAAGTACGTACCGAGGTGGTGGTGTTAATTCCTCCCCACCCAGACACGGTGCAGGAGGTGAAGTCAGGTGGGTTGAAATTAGCCGCTGGTAGAGACAATGGCGTCACCACATTTTGGGAAAACGGAGTTATTAACTGAAAAAAGGGTAACACTTGAAAATCATTGAAATAAAAGTTAAAAATGAAATGAGAAAATGAAAAGTGCTCTCAAAACAACTAAACCGTTTTTATGTTTGAAGTATTTTTGTTATAGCTATATTGTTTATTGTTGGATAAGATATTTTTTTTTTATATTGATTTATTGTATATTGCCCAACGTCTTGAACACTTCCTTACAAAAATAAACATATTTTCATAACGATAGAGATAGATAGAGAGAGAGATACATAGAGAGATGCTCTCAATCTTTATTCCTTGAGGTACAAAAGAGGCGAGAGGAAACTAACAACTTGCCTTCTTCAATAAACTTTAAATTAGTGAAAGTAAAATCTAAAACGTTCCACATCGCGTATTAATTTTATTAGTTGTGTAGTTTTTGTAATTTTTTGCAGCCATTTAAATTCTGCTACAATAGCTGGGTAAAGAACATGAAGTAACGTACGTGTCGGTACATGTCCGAATACAAATATGACAGTGCTAATGAAACCTCTCTTGTAAATTGTTTATATTTCTCAGCGATTGGGCTATTATATTTTTTACTCCAACTGGTAACTTTCAATATTAGGGTTCTCACATTAAAAATTGTGAATTTTAAAAACTCTATCAATATAGTTAGTTAGCATTTTCTAAAACGTACAGAATACCACATCGTTTATTTGTTAATTGTGATAGCAGCGAGGTTCTATATTGCTCCAATTGTAGTTTAGTTTTTCCAAGCCCGCGTGGAAAACCCATTTACAAACAGTTCGTTAGGGCCTGCTTCAAGTAACGCGGTATTGAAAAGAAAAAGCGATTACAGCTTCACTCAGCATTAAATTCCGCTGAAACTCGTAGATTGAAAATGAAAAAAAAAAATGATTATTTGATATTTGTGTGGAAAAACAAATTATTTGTATTTTTAATGTTTGCTTATAAAACTAACAAATAAAAAACTAAACTATAAAGTGCTATAACATATTAAGGCTACTATGAGAATTAGTTCTTCTCAAAATTAGAAGGCAAGGTCATAGTTTGTTTCATCATCATCATGTCAGCCAATCGACGTCCACTGCTGGGTATAGGCCTCCCAACCTCCCAAGGATCTCCACAACGATCGGTCCTGCAGCATAATTTGCTTACATTGAAACAATTCGAGTATGCTAATTTCACACACCTTCATACATTTAATCCATCAACTTTTCTTTCCACTTTTGAGGCATATAATTATTTTAGATACACAAAAAATATAAACTTTACTTGGTCATACATCTAGTTGTTGGCAATAACTGTTACCTGGATTATTCCATTCACACTCACAAACATATAATAATGTACATCTTTATTGTATTCATATAAAAATACTTTCCTCTTTTTGTTTAAGGCTTAGTAAGGACTTGTTTGATTCTTATCCTAGAATATCCTTTGATTTGTATCTCTTGTTTCGAAGGGGCGTTATGACCTCATATACTCTCTTTGTAAGTATTTTTGGTTTCTTTTCAACTTGTCTTAATTCATACGAAATTCTTGTATAAGGAAAATCGAAGCGAGATGTACAGGGATTAATGAGCTTTCCTGCTTTTATATAAGATATAGCAGATGAGATTTCGAAAGATTTATAGTTTGTGTCTTTTGGATTTGCCCTATTTCTTTGGAAACGTATTAAGTGCAAATATTCTAATCGTTATCATTATAATATGTTATTTTTGTTATTTAAATACTCATGCTGAGATTGCTGACTATACTTTTTTCTAAATAAGTTGCCAAAGACGCTAATGCTGCCTGTACCCATATTTGTAATTGCTGACTATACTACGTTTGTTGGGAAGATGTAGATGACTTAAAAACTAAAACAAATTCGTTTATAAAACAGGGTTCAACCACTAGACCAGTCAGTCTTATAAGAACAGTTAAGCTGCCATGACTGGGTGAATATTGTGCGAGTCACCTAAATTATTATCATTTACAAACAGAATGTTTCGTATCATAATATAGCTAATTTATGTTATTTGATAAGATTTATCGTTAATTTTGTTATCATTAATTGACATGGAATTTATATTGAAAATACATATTAACCCTTAAATTGCCACGCATTGTTTCTTTGTGTTTTTTCGTTTCATATATATTTTTTGGGTGTAATTAGGGAAAGATTAGACAAATATTTGTAAAATTTAATCAAAAAATTATTTAGTTTTTGTTTTTTTAAGCGTCATTCATGACGGACATTGCCAATTAGTGAGCGTATTTTGTAAATATAAACATGTCATACGTAGCGGACATTGCGCTTTTGAAGAAAATAATATACATACATACCAAAAAAAAAGTTACATAAAATATCATTTATCGAACTTAAAATAAACATTTCAAAAATATTAAACATAAAACAAAACTTTAGTAATAACATAACAAGTCATCTTTGAACTGTTCTTTATCAGTCTTATTTCAATTAGCCTTACGTATTGTCAAATAATCAGTATAAGAAAACTCTATATAGGTAGCTAGTAGGTAATAGTAGCTATTTTTCCTTGTGGAATAAAAAAAACATTTTTTTTTGTTGTAAAACATAGGCGATGTTCACATTTGGTGCATAGTACCATAGTCTTTCCATTCTTACACAGTCGGCAACGGCTCTGTGATGTAAATATTGGAAGATGGTCATAACAATCTAGCCGCGCCTCAGCCACTGGTCTTGCAAGAAAGGGCTTAGTTCTTGGAGAATCTGTTGCAGTTCTATGCTATATAGGCTTTGAGAATTTATATTGGTCTTCATCAGCGCAAGCGGCATTTTGTTCTCTCCAACTTGCAGACAGTCACGGCGATGTAATAGCCAGCTATTGTTGATCGCTATCGCTAACCTGTGCGAAAATAGACATATACCAACGCCTCGTTTTCATGTGGATTCTGTACAAAGCTGTGAGCATGTCTGCAATGTCTACACCACCCATATGTGTATTGTATACTTTGATTGCGTTTGGACAGGGGACTAGTACTTTTCTTTTTTGAACCCTGTCATATCGCCCAATCGTGCCAACAGGATTTTGTGCACAGAAAAAGCTTGCAATGCTAATGCACTGGTTGTCCATCCACTTTGTCACCGCCAATCTTTTTGTGTTATCACAAACCACTTGATAAGTGCCTAGTCCATTTTTTTCATCTCTTTATCGTCCATTATTTGACAATTCCCAATCAATCCTTCCTAATAGTACCTAGCGACAATATCCCCATTTCATTACGCAAATAATATATCAACTCCAGGTGACGGAACCAGTTATCGAAGTACACAGTGCAGAGTTCTACATAATCCCACAAAGGCTTTATCACCGACACCTAAATATCTCCCCAGTCCTCTCCAGACCTCTTTTCGAATTTGAATGTATTTGAGCCATCGTAAACAAAAAAGTCGTAGACCATCCCCGAAGTTCCTGCACGAACCAGAAATTTTAAACCCCATTTACCACCACATTCACATTTCACATCTTCGTCAGAATCTAATTTAGAATCCTCTGAACCCTCAGATGGTATGAGTGCAAGTATTTTATGGGATCTTCAAGCCATGTCACTAAAAAGAAAGAAAAAAAAAACGTCACCGTATAGCCTATGTCCGTTACATGGGACAAATATATAATACCTAAACGTGGCAATGTCCGTTCTAGGGGACATTCAAAATGGACACCTACTGCAACCACTTGATGGCAATGTCCGTTCTATGGGACATCCAAAATTGACACCTATTACCACTACTTCATGGCAATGTCCGTTTCAACGGACACTCGTTTTTATCAAAGATTACGAAAATAATAACCGCACCTAATCGGTAAAACTAACAGTTTACAAATAAACAACATATAATTAAATTAAAACAAACAAGAAAATCACATGAAACTATTAAAATACTTGCAGTTTATTCAAATTTATCAGGATCAAACGTTGACCCGGCCGTTGCAATATTTTGAATGACCTAGTTTTTTTAAATCAGCGACATTTGGCGTCTAAAAAACGGTTGTGCGGGATTGAGATAGCCTATTAGACCTAATGCAATACTCGTAAGCCGGCATATTTTATCCGTATTATTGTTGAGTGCGTTCTATTGACATGTCTTTTAAAACGGACGGAAACAATTTAAGGGTTAATTATTTGCATTATGAGATAGATTCAAATATGTATTTATAGTAATTGTATTTCAAACAGATACATTATATTTCAATATACATAAAAAATAAATTGATAAACATTAAAGTATTATTTGAGAGTAATAGGTATTTATTTTACGCAAATAATTGCCTTCAGACTCATAAGTTACTTTACGTTTTTTATTCGCCTGCACAGAATATAATAGTTGAAACTAAAACGTTTTAATGGTATCGAGTGAAGTTCTGTCTTAATACTATGGATTAGAAGTTCGGATCAGAAAAGAGAGAATATTTACTTAGTATTATTACTTTTTGATATTGTGTTCAATCAATTAATTAAGCTTTTGTAGTTTGTGAGTACCTACTTGAGAGAGAGAGAATACCAAATTATTTGAATGACGGCTAAATGTGATATATGAAATTCTCGTGTCACAATGTTCGTTCCCATACTCCTCCGAAACGGCTTTACCGATTTCAATAAAATTTTGTGTTCATATCGGGTAGGTCTGAGAATCCATCAACATCTATTTTTCATCCCGGTAAAGCACTGACTGCCCGACCGCCGCTAAGCAGTATATGTCATACTAGGCCCAGGTTATCATCCTAAACCCGGTACAAACACTGGAGCGCTACCGGAGGCGCTACGGGTACATCTGTAGCGCCTCCTGTAGCCTTTTAATGGCTGATGCTGACTTAACATGCTTGCTTAATGATCGATTTTTGTCCAAATAGCTTAAATATTTCTTTTGTTGGTGCATAGGAACTTACTGTAATTATAGCGATATTGTTGACTAATCCGGGGGGCCCGCTGTATTGTGGGTGGATGGTGAAGTTGGCGATGGTTCTAACACGTTCAGCCGACGCGTCGTTTGTCAAGAGAGTAGCTCCAGCGAATATTCTATATTGTGACGCTACAATTTGTACTGGGTTACTGAAACAAAATGAACATAATATTATGTTGTATATTGTAAATAGTAACATACTAGCAGCGCCCCGCGGTTTCCCTCGCGTACTTCCTGTTCCCGTGGGAGTACGGTGATAAATTGCCTTTGTGTTATTCTGATGTATAAGCTATATTATTATGAAGTTTCATCAAAATCAATTCAGTAGTTTTTGCGTGAAACAGTAACAAACATCCTCACAAACTTTCGCATTTATAATATTAGTAGGATATTACTATGTACAATAACGTGAATAAGTAGTAAAATCAATTCAGATACCGTGACTGTAAATGGCTTATTCGTTTTTTTCATATTTTATTTCATAATTTATATTTTATTTCATTTTTTGTTATAATTTTTGAAGTCGTCTTTTTGTAATAAGTATTATTATTATTTTTTTTTACTCCGCAAACCTTTAGTAGGTACGGCGTACTGAAAAGTTGGTGAGAATGCATGTGATCTTGACAAACAAAAAGTTATGTATGTACCTAACTACTTTATCTTGCTTGGAACGTATGGGTACTGTTACTTATATTATTATTATTTTTAAATTTATTTTAACAAATGCATCTATTAGACTCACTTTTTTCTTTCTATTATTTATGATGTTTATGAACGCCGAACGCGATTAAAACACGTGTTCATCGCCTCGGAGCTAAGATGCATAGTATGTTGTGTTACGCTTTGTAAAACAAAGCTAATCCTTCTTCGGAGAAAGTTTGCAGAATAAGAATCTTATATTATGTAAAAATGAATTAAGTTTTCGAAACAAAATTTTCTTGAAAACACATTTTTGTTTTTTGTTATTTGCTAAAACCTAAGTTCAGTGATCTCAAACCATTACTTGAAGGTGTTATTTCTTTAATTTTTTTTATTAGATGCTGATAAAAATGGCCTTACATCTACATTATATAGCGTAAGCCCGAAGCGAAATAAAGCAAGCAAACGCCAATTTAAAGGGAGCAAAATTAATCATAAACATGTATTTCATATCTATCTACAAATATAAACTAACTATCAAACCACGTTAATTTAGTCCCTTAGTTCTTATAAAAATGTGTAATAGACGCTAGAAAATCTTTAAGAAAAATTTAATAAAGTAAGTAATAAGTAAAGTAATAATAATAATGATAATATCTATGAACGTTTTTTACACCATGTCAATCTGGCGCCGCGCTAAGTTTCCGAAGAACAAGTCCCAGACAACGGAAATACATTTATTTAATACTTATTTATATTAATACATATATTTAAGGAAGGAACCCAGGGACACAAAATTTTATTTTGTTCCCTGGCGAGATTAGAACCCGCTACCTCCGAGCTTAAGCACCAACGCGCTAACCATTGAGCCACAGAGGTCGTCAATATACCCTAATCTTACCCTTTTAAGAAAGTAATATAACCTTACGTTCCTGACCCTGTACGGGCATTCATCATACATCATGGAACTCGCGAACTGTGTCCAGAAACCTGAAGAATGACTATAAATTTTGGTATAAAACAGCCGTTACTAACCTACCGCTGTAGTCGAACAAGCAACTAGCTGCGGTGAGGACGTGTTGCCGCGTGAAGAGGGCCCCTCCACACCTGTGCCCTCTTGTCACTACTAGGTTGCCTACCTGCTGCAGAGATACCTATAAAAAACAATAGAAATCTGTATTGACCAAAATATTTTAAACAAAGCTATTTTCAGTATTAAAAAAAAACGTACATTTTCAATGTGGCATTTATATCTGAAGCTCCTTTTCTTACTCGTGGGACACAATATAGAATATTAAAATCAAAATATCTAAATCAAAATCAATTTTCTTTATTCAAAGTAGTGCCATCAAAGTATCTTTTTAAACGTTAATTGAGTCTACCACCGGTTCCAAAGCAAGTCCACTGAGAAGGACCGGCGAAACAAACTCAGTGGTACTAGTCTTTTCAAATATTATTTTACAAAAAATACATACTACTTTAGTACTCTACTAGTAGTATAGTATAATACAAGAAGAATTCAGCAAGAAACTCTGTTGGGTTGCTCCTTTCATAATATAGTTTACAATTTTTATGAACATACTTAATTATTTATATTAAGTATATAGTATAAGTACATTCCAAAAATTTGCTTGACTTGGCACCGGTTTTAAATTTAATTGTAGTCAATGACATAGTGTTGATTTTTAAAAAATATTTTTGAAGTTAAATTTAAAATAAAAACTATTAAAATTGTTTTCATTTCTTTTAAGATACGCAAAGGGTTATATTATTCAAGTTAGTCCTAACTATGATTACTCATTAGCTGATAATGATAAGGATAAGATATGCAAAATGACATTATCTTCAAAAACATTTAAGACAGAACCCATGTTATTCAGGATTGAACTGGCAGACTTGCTACCTGATGGTAGTGGTGGAGCATAGCCTAATTTACCTGGAACTATCCCAGATAATTTCTTTATGTAATATTTATCTTTTCGTATCGTATTTTTCGTTGGATGCGAGTAGCAAGAGATCGGTCGTCTTGGCGTTCATTGAGGGAGGCCTATGTTCAGCAGTGGACGGATAAAGGCTGATGACGATGATGATGATGATGATGAATATTTATCTTGAGATATAAGCTAAGTCTCGGCAGCATACTGCCTCTATCGTTCTCTCAGAAACACACTGTTATACGGGAGAAACAAACAATATGGTAGTACCCATGCAGCCAAGAGTGTGGCACAGTGAGTCCCTCCTAGCGACACTTCAGTACCAAGTCCATGTCAACAAGAATATTACAATAATACAATAACACGTCAAATTAACAGAGACGAGATTACTCACCGCATATGAAAACTGCCCCTCTGCAGCTAGTTGGCCGTTAGCTATTCTATTTTCAGGTTGTGACACCACGGCAGCGCCTGCCAATTAAATTTGAACAGTAAATCGATCGTCCGAGGTAGCCTAATCGTAGCGTCCATTTTCAAGTGAAACCGATTTGCTATGCACCTAAATTGAACGACTTCGCAGTACTTGTACCGATCCAATTGCATTTTCCGAGCTCTTACCTTTGAGGGTGATATTTTTTTACGTTTTTGAAATATAAATTTGCAAACGGAATGACAAACCATAGGTAAGAAATCAATGTTGCCCATAAACATCAGAACATCAACAATGTCATCATTATCGGCCTCTATCCATCCACTGCTAAACATAGACCTACCTCAATAAACGCCAAGACGACCGATCCCTTGCTACTTGCATCTAACGCGGACCGGCTTCTGCACGGAGATCATCTTCCTATCTTTTTTTTTCTTCAATGCCGGGAAATGAACTTAGGCATTCCGCGGGGGAGTGCCCCCAATGCCGCCTTTGGTGAGATGCCCGGATCTACAAGCAACAGGGCACTTCGACGGCTAATCAGTCCCTGAGGGGACCGACGCCACATATACAGAGGGGTTGCCTTGCACCACAGAACAACCCCTCCCGACGTCGGGACAGTACAATGAGGTGAGGTTCCCGTCCTCGCCCCTTACCCTCTACTCTTTTGCCGCCTCTTCTTATAAGAGGGGTTGTACCCCCCTTATAAGAAGAGGCGGTTGAGCCCCCTCGGCTCAATTCGCTTCCCTCTTTGGTTAGGGTTCACCCAAAGCTACTGAGCCTCCCGCCCACGACAAGGCTTGAGCCATGAAGGGGATCGTCTTCCTACCTGGTTAATGGCCGATCAACACTTCGTCTACCTAAACGCACGAACACAATGTAACTTAATTAAAACTAGCCCAGACAACTCATTCACGTATTGTCTAATCTAAGACGTATTGTAGCGGACTGTAGCGGTGATGTTTTCACTAGACGATCCACCGAACATTCCCGAGTTTAAATATTTAGTATTCAATATTCATTGAAAATACAAACTAAAGCTTAAACCTATAAAGTTATTTATTATTAAAACCGTAGATTGGTTTTAGTTGAATTTAGTTAATTTGATATAGCAGCTTTTAACATAACATAGTGGATTCTATGATAAAACTAAAGCGCAGCTTCGTTTGAGTATGTTTAAATTTCAAAATCAGTTTTGTGTTTCAGTAGAACGAAGATAGTAGAAGAGAACGAAGAAAAAGAAGTAGTAGAATAGAGTAGTACTATTGCTTTCGATAAATGACTTATAATTATGCCAAAGTATATTAATTTATTGCATTTCTTTCTTTACCATAAAACCATTTTAATAGAAGTCAACGCGTCTTGTTTCTTAATAAATGAATATAAAATAGATTATAAAATTTTATTGTTACGGTATTAAGGGCCAGTCGCAGGGACTGCAGACGGAAGAAACAAAACTTACATAGGTTTTTATTTAATTTATGGAAACCTGAAATTTACAATTTTTACACATTAAAAAAAATACTATAGTGACGTCATACTGTCACATTAGCATGTCGATGACGCGAACCCCTACCGAAAATGCCCAACGCGGCTAAATAAGTTTTCACTTCAAAATGTACAAATGCAAATTAATAGATAATTTATTTGAATAATATATAATCTTGAACTAAATATTCTACCATTTTTAGAATATCAAATCACTTACACAATAATCCGAGGATAATCCCTATTACTGAGGTCGTCATATTTTATTTTTTAAGACACTGTTAATTTCACGACGCTATTTTGTCACTAAATCAAAATATGATGTGTCACTATATATAGCACAAACACGATAAAGTACTTTGTTGTACTCTTTATCTGTTCAAGGAAAAGTCGATAGGGATGAATTATCTATATTTTTCTGATTTCACCTGTAATTTCTAATCTCGGACTGTCAATATATTACTAAGAAATAAATAATAGTTTAAAAAAACTAAAAACACGCTTTTTATAGAAACCCAAACTAAAAAAAAGAAAATAAATTTTAATAAATTTAAATTAAGAATAGTGTTAAAAATTTCAATAACTTTAAATTAATAATAGTGTAAATAAAAAAAAATATTTTATTTAAAAAAAAGCGTGGGGTGCATGGTGTCAATATAGTTATAAATATTTTATTGACAGATATGAGTAGAGTGATTATCATTTTGATAATATCTTAAAAAGCACCCCACGCTTTTTTTAAAATAAAATATTTTTTTTTTATTTACACTATTATTAATTTATAGTTATTGAAATTTTTAACACTATTCTTAATTTAAATTTATTAAAATTTATTTTCTATTTTTTAGTTTGGGTTTCTATAAAAAGCGTGTTTTTAGTTTTTTTAAACTATTATTTATTTTTTACTTTTTAGTTTGGTTTATTTATAAAAGCGTGATTTACGGGGTATCAGAGTTCGATTTCGGAGAGGGAGCCTGAGAAACGGCTACCAGAACCAAGGAAGGCCGCAGGCGCGCAGATTACCCACGGAGAGTTACATACTGACATACTGACATACTGACAAACTGACAAACTGACAAACTGACAAACTGACATACAAGTGAAGCTAATAAAAAGCGTGTAAAAACTGTAAGGTTATCTATCCTTTTTGGTTATCACAATAAAACAGACATGCGATAAAATATTTCTAAAAATATTGTCTTTATTATGATTCCACTGTTAAAAGTATTTTGACCTTCAGTACCAAGGTACATGTAAGCAACGAAGTGTGGTACTGACATGTACATCTACAAAATATTGTTCTACGCTACTAATTCTACTACTCTACTCACTGTTACTACGCTACTAACTAGTTCTATGCTACTTGGTTATCCACGTCGCTACACGAGTTATCTTTTAGTAAACTGCAAGAAGACTTATTGTCCACAACATACAAGTAACATGGAAATACGAGGGTCGGGGAATTTTAACAAACAAAATATGAAAAAATGTTGGAACGTATTAATGTATGAACGCCAAGACGACCGATCCCTTGCTACTCGCATTGCGTTCATTGAGGGAGGCCTATGTTCAGCAGTGGACGGATAAAGGCTGATGATGATGATGATGATTAATGTATGTTTGCTACTCCTTCAAGCAAAACCCACGAATGGATTTTAATGAAACTTACCAATGATATAGCTTACACATCAGCAACACATAGGCTATAATTTATCCCTGTACTCCAACGGGAATAAGAAACGGTGAAACCGCAGAGTGCTGCTAGTTTCAAATATTTTGAAATCCCAAATCTAATCTAACCATTTTTATATAATACGTATCAATTCAAAAAGCAATATAATATTCACGCTAAAAATATTTATGTATCATGAAGTATGTGATTATTTTCTAGTATTTTATCTATTTTGTACCATGAGTCAACAACGTCATATTTACTCAAGGAAGTCCATTGTGTGTCTCTCGTAATTGATGTGGGAATGGGGGAAAAGAACTGGTAAATATTGCCGGGCAGTACAATATTTACAATCACGAAACAGAAATGGCGCGTCATATAAGAGAAATAAGAAATCAAGCAAAGGAGACGTTTTTTTATTTCCAAAAATGACATTCTGTATACAGTGATACTAATATAATCATAGATTCTTGTATATTGAGCATTCATACGAATGTATTAATTATTTATTGGACCCATACAAAAAAGTGTATGTATTAAGAGTATATATAATACTAGCGGACCCCACAGACGTTGTCCTTTAGATACGAATCGATAGTGGCAGTACAGATCAATAACCTAGATACCGACTGCAGCGCCATCTGCCGGTCTGATTTGTGAATCTAAACCATTCTCGAATCTCCACGAACACACACAAAAAATTTCATCAAAATTGGTCCAGTCGTTTAGGAGGAGTTCAGTCACATACACACGCACACAAGAAATATATATATTAAGATAGCCTTATTATCCACTCAAACGTCCGGGCGACTATAGTCGCCCAAAACTTTTAACGTTTTAATATAATTTCTAATGCACCTATAATAATTACTAATAGTGTCGTAATTTAGAAACTTAGCATGAATTGTGATAGACTATAGATAGATAGAAGAAAATATGAACAAAAGAAAATTTTAAGATACGAGAGGAAAAGGTTTTTTGGTTTAATCCGACCCACTTACCGAAAACACGTTATGTTTGTTTGAGCTACGTTGTATGTATCACGTACCGATCAGTTGAGAACGGTGTTGAGATTCGACACGTCCAAATCAGCTTTGGGGAAGTCCCTCCTCTGAAAAAAAAACAATATATTTATGAAATTATTATAAAAGAAAATAAATCGTTCGTTCATGACGTCGAACTGTCGATCAAACGGATTAACCTGTAGGAGAGATGCGTTGTGCGGTGGAGCGCTCCTGACTGCAAGGGATCATCTTGCTTATTAACCTCTTTACTGTGTCCGGAGAGAAGGACAGAACGGATAGTGTACTGGTAACTCATTTATGAGTTGGACTAGTTTCAAGTTAACTAGATTATGCACAGGGGTGACGGCAATCACTTACTATCAGGTTACATGCCTGCCAGTTTGCTCGAGTAACATAAAAAAGCAAATGGTAAGGTGATTACGATTTTCAAGTTTTAAACCGAAAGTGTAGTAGCATCACATCCGTATTCAAGAAGTGTGAAAATTCTATCTATGCGCTCCTGGTGTCAATACAATGCAAAGAAAATTCTATCTATGCGCTCCTGGTGTCAATACAATGCAAAGAAAATTCTATCTATGCGCTCCTGGTGTCAATACAATGCAAAGAAAATTCTATCTATGCGCTCCTGGTGTCAATACAATGCAAAGAAAATTCTATCTATGCGCTCCTGGTGTCAATACAATGCAAAGAAAATTCTATCTATGCGCTCCTGGTGTCAATACAATGCAAAGAAAATTCTATCTATGCGCTCCTGGTGTCAATACAATGCAAAGAAAATTCTATCTATGCGCTCCTGGTGTCAATACAATGCCAAGAAAATTCTATCTATGCGCTCCTGGTGTCAATATTCGGATTTTGTATGAGTTTGACAGACGCACAATTGAGGATTTCATTTCAGTATTGTCTACGAATTAGTTTGAATAACCCTATGCGTTCCTGAGGACCGTGACACCTCATAGTATTGTTTGTTAATACGGTATCAGAGACTTGACGTTTATTGTTAAATCTAAATAAACGACTTCAGGCTGATAATGACGAAGTTATATTACCTAACCAAATACAAACGTAAGCATATGAGGCGTACTCGCTAAATTCGTCGAAAGAAAATATATTGTTTGCAAACACGCCCAGACGGAGCTCCGTACAATACATTGAGTCTTTTGTAAGACATTCGTATGCGTATATAGCGCCGTAATAAATATAAATAGAGGTCTGATCAAATACTAGCGTACAAATTGGGGACCTCATCGTTTTGTATTGTTTCTGCTTGGAACAAAGCCTGAATTGAATGACATGTGAATTTTAAATTGGTTTTAAATTGTTAATGCAAGAGTTTTTGGTTTCGGTGTTTTATCATTATTGTAGTATTAAAAAATAACCTAATTGTAAGTGTTCAGCAGATAAACGAGGTTAGCTTGAACTAGCCTACACAACAATATGTTGGACGAATAGAAGCTGAAGATCATGATGAGGATGATGATGAAATTATATGCATAATATAGAGGTCGGCAAACAGACTCTTGGACTACCTACTAAGATAAATAAAAATAAGCAGGACTGTGGTACAGGTACGTTGGGATATATAGATATACGAGTAGTGCGCCTATATAACGTTTACGTGTATTCGCTAACGAGATCTAGATGTAATGCACCTCCGAAGTAATTAACACTTGGGAACCCATGCCTTAATTTGAAACACTAGTACAAAATGTCGAGCGCATTGGACCCAATACATTTTCACATGTTTATTCTAAAAATGCTTAAAATATTTTTTTAGTTTCTTGTAAAGATAATAAAATATTCTTATAAATTTGCGATAGATTAGATTAGATAAGAAAAATTATATTTCATAAAATTCTGAAGTTCTTTATTCTATTTTCTGTATCAAATATTCAATATAAAAATCTAAAGTATCTCACAAGGAACTATTTGATAGTACTTATAGATATACATAGATGAAGTATATAATATGGCAATAAGGCTCGACAACAATAAAATCTTTCAGTTCCCAATCGCTAAAGGTAATAATGATGAAGATGATATCAAAAAAGAATTCGAAATATCCTGTATATTTAACAAATGCTCTTTGTGATCCTTCTTAAATCAATTTTACCTAAAAGCAAATCAATCTTGGTCTGTGTATTATATTATACGGTTCGAATGCTCAAGGCGACCATACAACGTTCAAAGCTTTATTTCAATAAATATCAAAGATAAAATCAATGTCAAAAGTCAGAACAAAGAAACCAGTCAAAAGTATACTTTGTTCACGAATGACCGAGCGCCGCGATTAGATTACCTAAATATTTGATGTACAATCATGAACCAATATTTACTCTGATAATGTTTGAGCATCCTACAAAAAATATTTCATATAATGCAATATAACCAACAAGGAAAGAGATTTTTATTTTTCTGTGTGGTAAAATGTATGCCTACGCTGTCAACATCCAGATCGAAGTGATTTATTTGTATGGCTTATAAAAAGGATAGAATATACACGTCATATTATACACGTTGAATACAAAAATTCTGGGGCTCTTATGCGCAAAATATCAATGCCGAATCTTGTATTGGTTGTACACTCACTCCGAAATAGTCCGAGGCAAATCGAGCACGAGAGTATAGATGGTAGCATCCGCCGCCTCGTCCTCTCATTTATATAATACTAGCAGTGTCCCGCGGTTTTACCCACGTACTTTCCATTCCCGTGGGAGTATAGAGATAAATTATAGCCTGTGTTATTCTGATGTGTAAGCTATATTATTGTAAAGTTTCATCTAAATCCATTCAGTAGTTTTTACGTGAAAGAGTAACAAATATTCATACTTACAAACTTTCACGTTATAATATCCGTAAGACTAGCTGCCCTGACAGACTTCGTTGTGTCAAAAGTACTAATATCACTGTTTAAAAAAAGCGACTGATCGTAGAAGAGTGAAAATTAAGGTTTGCGTATATTTTTAATGCCATTTCATAGAAAAATAAAAATGAAAAATTTTGTTAATAAAATTAAAAAAACTATATATTTTGAGGTGGGTCACCCTTATCATTTAAGGGAATAATTAAAGGGGGCCGATTCTCAGACTTACTCGATATGCTCACAAAATTTTATAAAAATCGGTGGAGCAGTTTCGGAAGAGGATAGGAACGAACATTGTGTCACGGGAATTTTATATATTAGATTAGGGGATAGCGTGTCGATCGAGAGTACAACCGTAATTACATATTGTAGGTGAAATGTATTTGATTATATTGAATTGACATAATATTCTCGCGTGGACCACCATATTATATAAGTTCAAAAAAATCTGGCTCCAGGATCTTCCCTACATAATTTTACATGTCCACATAATTCAAGTTCATCTATTTAATCTACAAATTTGTAGATTGTAGGCAGATTAGTAGAATTCTCTATAATATTAGAATCTAAAATACTCTATATGACGCCATATTTTCCCTGAAAATAGTTTAGTAACTAGTTCAATTTGAAAAACCAATAATTAGGGAAGTGATAATTCATATCAAAAACATGATTTTCTCTTTCGGAAACTCAATATTTTAACGTTTTTATTAAAATAATGGAAAAAGTTTCTCAATAACGTTTATCCGAGAAATTTGACGGAACGCTTAGTATGGAAGTTCTGAAGAGCAGCCCTTAATCAAATTTCGCGAAATCTTTCATATTTTATTTATCGAATATAAAAACTTTTATCTTAATAAATAAAAACAACTTTGCTCTGTATGATTTAATAAGCTTCTGTTCTGTTCTGCAATGATCTAAAAAGGTTCAGTACGCTATGTAAATAAAATTAAAAGATAATGTCCCTAATATCGCAGTAAATGCTTCTTTTTACCTTGGAGTAAAGCCTAAAACATGAAAACTCGGAATAATAGCTCATTATATTTTATACGACCTTTTAGATTACAAAAAGTATTTGAATTGTCTAAAAGCAATATAAATAATACAAACAGAAATATATTATAGTCGTTGCTTTTTAATCCTTAAAGTTAAACATAATTTTGCTGAATAATTTACGGCCATTATCTAAAACTAGATTTTAGTAGAACATGTTGTTTTTTTAATAAACTCAGTGGCTAAAAATCGTAAGTAGAGAGCTCTACTTTTAGAATTCTTCTATTAATATTCTTCTTGGTTTCTCACCTAACTCTATAAAGAATTTACTGAAGTCAGATCAATCTACGTTTACTTTTCCTATTATAGAATTATACAGCTTTTAAATTTTCAAGACTTATAACTGTTTCATACTATAACTAGTAATATCTAGTTAATGGGGCACTGTAATAATTTTAACATATTATATTGTTATCTTAAATGATAACGATATACATAGTTCTAGACAATTATTATGTCAAAAGTTCCAACTTAACTAACGACCAGTTAATCCGTCTTAAATGAACTCAGCAATCAACGTAGAAGGGACCGATCATAAATCTTATAAAGGAAAAACTCAATCTCAAGCCCCTTACCTAAAACCGCGATTTCGTGATTAAGGCGAATATTTTTAATTAAAATACCGCCAAAAGACGTGCTCTCGAGAACCTCATCAATTTTTATTGCATCTAAATTCGCGATAAGCTCAGTTTTCCAATATCCCAACAAATGGTTTAACTTTATTAAACTGATTGAGATTTTATCAAATTACCACAGCGGTTGGTGAAAATTGGGTATTTTAAATATAAATAATAATGATAACACTATCATATTTTATTTGCATTTGAATAACGTACATTTTAGGTGGTCAAAACAATGATCAATTTAGATTATTCAGTCATTAATAAAACCATACTAAATAATACATGTTGATTAATACGTTACTTAACATTATGACCTTATTAATAAACATAATATAGATTAATTTTATTGAACACATTAATAATATTATATCAAAAAAGATTTTTAATCAACAAAAAAAATAAACTAATACCAAAAACATGTCAAGCTGCTAACTCAAAAGTGATTAAAATGTTATTATCCAAATTAAATTATTGAACAATAAAATAACTTTAGTCCAATAAAGTACTGCTGGCTACTTAGGGACCTTCATGAAAAGAGCATACTCATTCTTGAAAGCAATTCTTCTTCTTCAACGCACCATGATATGGGTACGTTGTCTTTCAACACCCTACCATAATTATGTAGGTTTTGAGACAACTTTTAGGATGTCAATATACAAGTATTTACAAATTTACAGCTGGGTATCTCGAATTCCGAGGTGAACTTACTATAATGACTGGACTAGTACAAAATGTGTGTTCTAATTGATGAAAGTTGAAATCAATGATTCTAATATAATAGGTGAGTAATGGATTGAAAGATCTCGTTTCCTAAGTTTGCGATGATAATAATGTTTTCTAGAATAGCACTCGTCTCTAATCTAAACTACCGACGCTCTGCGTAAGTTTGAACTAAGTGCTTTCCTAAATTCTATATGTTTATGGCAACATTTGCATTAAATACGAGATTGCATTAAAAGTTTAAGTGACGATGGTCTAGTGGGCTCGGCCTCATGAGCGAGAGGATCCGGGTTCGATCTTGACCTTGAAATGGGTTTTCAAAATTTCACAGAGCACCTAAACATAAGGAGGTCGCTTGCTTACCGGTGAAGTAAAACATCGAAAGAAAACCTGCATGCTTAATGAGATTCAAAAGTCTTTTAAGGTGTATGAAGTTAACTAACTCACATTGGGCCAGCACATCTGTGAATTATAGCCCAACATCCTCAACTAATTTCGAGGAGGAGATCAGTGCTCAACAGTAGGACATGTTTTGATTATTATGATTTTATTAGATAACATTATTAGGTACTTTGTTTGCTAATATTTACCTCATAATAATACCTCATAACTTTTTTGGATTTTATTATTGCTTAAAATGTTTATAAGCCCGACATTTCGAATACGTTCATCATCAGCATCATCATCTCTTATGTATCGACTGCTGAACATAGACCTCTTAGTATATTCATACTATATTATCCTTACTTCCTTACTTCCTTACTAATATTATAAATGCGAAAGTAACTCTGTCTGTCTGTCTTTCTGTCTGTCTGTCTGTCTGTCTGTTACGCTTTCACGACTAAACCACTGAACCGATTTTGATGAAACTTGGAACAGAGATAGATTAGAGCTTGGAAAAGGACATAGGCTACTTTTTGTTGCGAAAAAAAGCTTAGGAGGGTTTAAATAGGGGATGAAAGTTTGTATGGAAAGGACAATGGCGAAATATTATTTAATATTTTTGAAGCGTCTAGAAATTTCATGTGAAGAAAAACAATTATTTTATTTCTTTACATTTTACCAATATATTCTAGGGTTTGATAAAAGCCACCAAACAAAACCAATTATTATTTGTAACTCAATTGACTACTTTTTACGGATTTCATTATTGGATGACATATTTTTCCCTCCGTTTTTTTAATTTGTTCCTGTTGGAACCAGCTAAGACCAGAAGCCATACGACTATGTCTGTCGTACAATACAGAATCTATTGATTTCTGACACTTTGTTACTCAGTCCTATAGGAATGTAGCTCCGGGAAATTTCCCATAATAGATACAAAACAAACAATGGTAAAATAATTCAATAACATTAATACCAATGAAACATACCCTAAAATATTTGAGATTTTTAAGATGTATTATCTAATAATTAATTGAAGAAAAACAATTATTTTATTTCTTTACATTTTACCAATATATTCTAGGGTTTGATAAAAGCCACCAAACAAAACCAATTATTATTTGTAACTCAATTCACTACTTTTTACGGATTTCATTATTGGAGGACATATTTTTCCCTCCGTTTTTTTAATTTGTTCCTGTTGGAACCAGCTAAGACCAGAAGTCATACGACTATGTCTGTCGTAAAATACAGAATCTATTGATTTCTGACACTTTGTTACTCAGTCCTATGGGAATGTAGCTCCGGGGCAATTTCCCATACTAGATACAAAACAAACAATGGTAAAATAATTCAATAACATTAATACCAATGAAACATACCCTAAAATATTTGAGATTTTTAAGATGTATTATCTAAAAATCATTTGAAGAAAAACAATTATTTTATTTTTTTACATTTTACCAATATATTCTAGGGTTTGATAAAAGCCACCAAACAAAACCAATTATTATTTGTAACTCAATTGACTACTTTTTACGGATTTCATTATTGGATGACATATTTTTCCCTCCGTTTTTTTTAAATTTGTTCCTGTTGGAACCAGCTAAGACCACAAGCCATACGACTATGTCTGTCGTACAATACAGAATCTATTGATTTCTGACACTTTGTTACTCAGTCCTATAGGAATGTAGCTCCGGGAAATTTCCCATAATTGATACAAAACAAACAATGGTAAAATAATTCAATAACATTAATACCAATGAAACATACCCTAAAATATTTGAGATTTTTAAGATGTATTATCTAATAATTATTTGAAGAAAAACAATTATTTTATTTCTTTACATTTTACCAATATATTCTAGGGTTTGATAAAAGCCACCAAACAAAACCAATTATTATTTGTAACTCAATTGACTACTTTTTACGGATTTCATTATTGGATGACATATTTTTCCCTCCGTTTTTTTAATTTGTTCCTGTTGGAACCAGCTAAGACCAGAAGCCATACGACGATGTCTGTCATAAGATACAGAATCTATTGATTTCTGACACTTTGTTACTCAGTCCTATGGGAATGTAGCTCCGGGGAATTTCCCATAATAGATACAAAACAAACAATGGTAAAATAATTCAATAACATTAATACCAATGAAACATACCCTAAAATATTTGAGATTTTTAAGATGTATTATTTTATAATCATTTGAAGAAAAACAATGATTTGAATGATTATTTCTTTACATTTTACCAATATATTCTAGGGTTTGATAAAAGCCACCAAACAAAACCAATTATTATTTGTAATTCAATTGACTACTTTTTACGGATTTCATTATTGGATGACATATTTTTCCCTCCGTTTTTTTTTAATTTGTTCCTGTTGGAACCAGCTAAGACCAGAAGCCATACGACTATGTCCTTCGTAAAATACATAATCTATTGATTTCTGACACTTTGTTACTCAGTCCTATGGGAATGTAGCTCCGGGGAATTTCCCATAATAGATACAAAACATACAATGGTAAAATAATTCAATAACATTAATACCAATGAAACATAATCTAAAATATTTAAGATTTTTAAGATGTATCATCACTACATATTATTATAAAACAAAGTCGCTTTTTCTGTCCCTATATCCCTTTGTATGCTTAAATCTTTAAAACTACGCAACGGATTTTGATGCGGTTTTTTTTAATAGATAGGACAATTCAAGAGGAAGGTTTACGTATACAATTAATTAAGTTTTCATCTACATCGGCTAAGATATAACAATAATTGTTGGACGTGTCGGAAAAGAATAGGCCGCCTGGGAGTTATCAACGAAAACGCTGCCTAAACTCTTTAAGATAATATAACAAAATAATATATTATGGTGGAATTGTGTATCTTAAATAGGTCTACAAAAAAGTCCGCGATGGCAGATGTCTATCATTTAATACTTTAAAAATATGGGCAATTATAGGGCTATTTACACAAATAAGGTATAAATCCTTATCATTTTAAATTAATTAATTGGCTTGAGCACTTTATAAAGATTATTTTTGTCCTTTACATCATGTAAATTAAATAAATACTTTAGGAGATATCATCATCATCAGCCTCTATCCGTCCACTGCTGAACCTAGGCCTCCCTCAATGAACGCCAAGACGACCGATCCCTTGCTACTCGCATCCAACGCGGACCTGCCACTGCACGGAGATCGTCTTCCCATCTGGTTAATGGCCGACCAACACTTCGTCTACCTGAACGCGGCCTCTACTCTTGAACCTTAACCCAAAATTATACGCAAGAAAATAAATCGTGTGGCCGTGATTTGAACGGGCAGTGTAATAATAGTATCCTTAATAGTACCATTATATGCATACAGAAATACAGAAAGCGAATGGGTATAATGTCTTTATGTTCAAGATAACATATAATATATCCATTTTAATACAAAAACTTAGCCATTATTAAAATAGAAAATGATTATTATCAGACATGATAAATCCGTAAATCTAAAATCACGCGGGCGAAGCCGCGGGTAACAGCTAGTTTTCTATATATTCGGATGATTCATTGTCAATAGCGACCGATATGCTATGCGCCTTTAGCATTTAATAAATTTCCTTTGCTTCCCATACTTATTTCAAAACTGATACAGGCAGAATTAACAACGCACGTAACAATTAATGATATGAAAATGGAATTTTAAATACAAACACAATCGTGACGGGTTAATATGAAATTTATAATTTATATCCACGTTTTAATATTAAACGTTCGTTCATTTACCAGTAGCGCTTATACATGAAACTTGGAATAGAAAAATACAAGTAACATTATAAGAAATTGGTATTTTGATTTAGGTATTACATATTTTTATGTTAAAACTAGCTGTTACCCGCAGCTTCGCCCGCGTGAACTTAGATTTACGGATTTATCATGTCTGATGATGATCATTTTCCATTTTAATAATGACTAAGATTTATGTTATCTTGAACATTAAGACATATTATATTCCTTCGCAGACTTTCTGCATGCATATTTACTATTTAGGATAATTAGTACACTGCCCGTTTAAGTCACGGCAACACGATTTATTTTCTTGCGTATTATTTTGATTTTGCCATATCTCCTAAAGTTTTCATTTAATTTGCATGATGTAAAGGGGAAAAATAATCTTCATGAAGTGCTCAAGCTAATTAACTGATTTATAATGATAAGGATTCATACCGTATTTGTGTAAATAACTTTCAAATTATCGCATTATAATTTCCCATTTTTTTAAGTATTAAATTGATATAGTATGATATCCCTAAGAGATAGACATATGCCATCGCGGACTTTTTTATAGACCTATTTACGATACACAATTCCACGATACATTATTTTGTTATATCTCAAAGGATTTAGGCAGCGTTTTCGTTGGAAACTCCCAGATGGTCAATTTTTTTCCGACACCTCCAACAATTATTGTTATATCTTAGCCAATGTATATAAACCTTCCTCTTGAATTGTCCTATCCATTAAAGAAAACCGCATCAAAATCCATTTAGTACTTTAAATACACTGGATAAAAATTGCACATAGACAGTTGAAGCTCTATTTTTTGGTTCGTGGTCGGGATGTGAACCGGTGAGGCATGCTAATGTGATTGTTCGACAAACGCCTTACGCCGTGTCGCTACTGGATTAACTGAATTACGGGCGAACATGCAAATAACACTTTAATCGAATTAGCTTTCTGATGACACTAGAATAAGGTAGCTCGCTTGATTTCGAGAAGGCGACCGCTGCCCAGCAGTGGGTTGCTACTTTATTTTTCTTTTACTTTTTTACACGAATATTGTTATATTGAAGCAGATATGAACATTTTGAATGATGCAAAATATTATATCGGAGAAAATATTAAAAACAAAGATACGCGCAGTCAGTATTTATTATATAGGTATATTTTATACTTATTATGAAGCCAATATTTAACACTATATTTTAAGAATAATAATTTAAAGTTACAAGTCCTCCTGTGACCAAGGTATTTAAAATTTGTAAAAATTGTTTCATTATAATGAGTGAAATTCTCGTAAACACAAGAAAAAATACAAGTAAAAACTTAAATTATAATATTACCCCAGCCTTATAATGAAAATCGATTCTTAAGGTGTAAACTCCAAAAAATAATCGTAACAATTAAAAAAGTAAATTACCATAATTATTTTAGTAGATTTGATTGTTGAAATAGTAACTCCTCTAAAAATATTTTTTCACTGACTTATTTTACTTTAAATTTATTTATCGTAGCAAAATGTAGGTCAAACTTAACAAACTTGACCATCCCATAAACACCCATAAACTAGACTGAGTGCGTGCTTCTCCCTTAAGTAATTTACAAGTTTTTTCTTAAAAGCCCCAACGTTGGCTTAAAACCGAGAACTCCGATGGCAGTTTGTTTCGAAGTTCTTTGTAGTTCGACATCCATACATGTACATCTCCCTAACAAACGTGGCTTTATTGCTTTTAAATTATATTGTAAATTATTAAAAAAAAATATTAAATTAATAAAAAAAATTGCACCGTATTAGTATAAGATTTTATTCTACTTGCGTACTTAAATCATATTTAATATTACTGCTTTAAATCAAGCCACAAAAAATGCCGTATATTATAATTTAACTAGCTGTTACCCGCAGCTTCGCCCGCGTAAACTGAGATTTACGAATTTATCATGTCTTATGATGATCATTTTCTATTTTAATAATTACTAAGTTTATGTATCAAAATGGATATATATGTTATCCTTACTAATATTATAAATGCGAAAGTAACTCTGTCTGTCTGTCTTTCTGTCTGTCTGTCTGTCTGTCTGTTACGCTTTCACGACTAAACCACTGAACCGATTTTGATGAAACTTGGAACAGAGATAGATTAGAGCTTGGAAAAGGACATAGGCTACTTTTTGTTGCGAAAAAAAGCTTAGGAGGGTTTAAATAGGGGATGAAAGTTTGTATGGAAAGGACAATGGCGAAATATTATTTAATATTTTTGAAGCGTCTAGAAATTTCATGTGAAGAAAAACAATTATTTTATTTCTTTACATTTTACCAATATATTCTAGGGTTTGATAAAAGCCACCAAACAAAACCAATTATTATTTGTAACTCAATTGACTACTTTTTACGGATTTCATTATTGGATGACATATTTTTCCCTCCGTTTTTTTAATTTGTTCCTGTTGGAACCAGCTAAGACCAGAAGCCATACGACTATGTCTGTCGTAAAATACAGAATCTATTGATTTCTGACACTTTGTTACTCAGTCCTATGGGAATGTAGCTCCGGGGCAATTTCCCATACTAGATACAAAACAAACAATGGTAAAATAAATAAGAAATTGGTATTTTGATTTAGGTATTACATATTTTTATGTTAAAACTAGCTGTTACCCGCAGCTTCGCCCGCGTGAACTTAGATTTACGGATTTATCATGTCTGATGATGATCATTTTCCATTTTAATAATGACTAAGATTTATGTTATCTTGAACATTAAGACATATTATATTCCTTCGCAGACTTTCTGCATGCATATTTACTATTTAGGATAATTAGTACACTGCCCGTTTAAGTCACGGCAACACGATTTATTTTCTTGCGTATTATTTTGATTTTGCCATATATGCTAAAGTATTCATTTAATTTGCATGATGTAAAAGGGAAAAATAGTTTTTATGAAGTGCTAAAGCTAATTAACTGATTTAAAATGATAAGGATTCATACCGTATTTGTGTAAATAACTTTCAAATTATCGTGCTATAATTGTCCATTTTTTAAAGTATTAAATGGATATGGTATGACATCCCTAGGAGATAGACGTATGCCATCGCGGACTTTATTATAGATATATTGAAGATACACAATTCCACCAAACATTATTTTGTTATATCTCAAAGGGTTTAGGCAGCGTTTTCGTTGAAAACTCCTAGACGGTCTATTTTTCCCGACCCCTCCAACAATTATTGTTATATCTTAGCCAATGTATATAAAAACCTAATAAATCATATACATAAACCTTCCTCCTAAATTGTCTTATCTATTTAAAAAAACCGCATCAAAATCAGTTGCGTAGTTTTAAAGATTTAAGCATACAAAGGGATATAGGGACAGAAAAAGCGACTTTGTTTTATAATATGTACCGCGATTCGGCTAAAAATTTTGCGAACTTTAACAAAGCTGTTTGACTCGCATAGCCCTAACCAGTGTTATAACCGCTAAAGTATCATATAAACCGCTAAACATAAGCGATAAAATTTGACAAAGCTAGATCGCCAAAATAACAATATAAGCTAGCTAAACTAATTATCATTTTATGTGGACTCATGGATAGTAAAATATTTATGGTCAAAAATAAACCACAGACTTTAACTCATTTATGTAATAATATGCTTCTGAGAGTGACCATGGTCCAGTTCTCGGCCTCTTTAGCGAGAGGGTCTGGGTTCGATCCTGACCCCCAAATCCTGATCCCCAGCGGTGCTTTTAAATGGATTTTTCTAAATTTAATAGAGCACTCTAAACGAGACCATCGTTTACTTATAAAGCTTGCTCTGTGAAGGAAACCTGCATGCTGTTGAGATTGAAAGTCTTTGAAGATATGTGAGGTTCACCAACCCGCATTGGGCCAGCGCATCGGTGAGCTATGGCCAACTATCCTCTTCGCCTGATTCAGAGGAGGAGGGGGGACTTATGGCTTGATATTTTATACCTATGCTTTTGCGTTCGACAACCAATACATAATACCCGCGTTGGGAGATGCGCTCGTGTCGCGGTCTCGTCTGCAGTAGGGCCATCGTGTTTTAATGTATTTTGAAAAGAAGCCCAGGTCTATCAGTGTAATTATTGGCACCGAGACTTAACACCTTCAGTCACAGGGTACACAATGAGTCGCTTCGATTAGCGATTGGTTTCAGGTTTACTTAATTTTCATGGAAGAGGCTGGCCACTTATTCTGCTCGACAGTAAGTTGCCTATACATCCCTACTAATATTATAAATGTGTAAGTAATTCTGTCTGTTACGCTTTCACGCCTAAACCACTGCACTGATTTTATTGAAATTAAGTACACATGTAGACCAGAGCTTGAGAAAGGACATATTAGGCTACCTTATATCGTGAAAAAAGGCTTGGAGGGGCTTAGATAGCGGATGAAAGTATGTATGTAAGTTCGTCATTATCGAAAATGACGCCATTAAATTTTGTATTTCGGTACTTGATGATCTCTACTAATATTATAAATGCGAAAGTAGCTCTGTCTGTCTATCTATCTGTTACGCTTTCACGGCTAAACCACTGCACCGCGATCATATTTTAATCGTGAAAAAAGGCTTGGAGGGGTTTGTTTGAACGCGCTAATCTCAGGAACTATTTGTCGGATTTGAATGATTCTTTCATTGTAAGATAACCTATTTATCGAGAAAGCATAAGGCTATATACTATCCCGCTAAGCCGCCGTTATAAATCATAGTTAACGCAGGCGAAGCTGCAGGCAACAGCTAGTTGGATATAACGACTGACTACCTTATAGCAGCTTTTTCCGTATATATCCGTAATAGACCGGTGCCAATGCCTTCAAAAAAGGTAAAAAAAAAAGAAAATCACAGTAGGATGAAACTCATTAGAAAAGGAGGGGAATATGATAAAAATGAAAGGAAAAATAAATTACGGGCGATCCGAGTTCGGGAAGAGGGATGGGGTGGGTTTTAAGGGGGGAAAATGGTTTATCTCGATTTCCGGCAAAACTACAAGTCCCATGGAAACGAGTTACATGGCAAAGTTGTAGGTAATAAAAAGATCTAACTTTTGTTTTAACAATTTTTTTACATAACCTCAAAATTGATGTGTAAAATTCAAATAACCAAGTTTTTGGTTTTTTATTTTTATCTTTTTCAAGTTAAATTTTTTTTTATAGGAAATTTGGTAAAAACTTACCTTATTATGTTCTAAATACACTGTAATTTATTAGATTTAAAAGATTTATTTTTTCACCTTATTTCAACCTAATATCTGAAAAGGAAGACTGTTTTTCAATCGAAAATTCTCCTGTCAAAATATTAGCTTTTTTTATAATATCGGTGGCTTTTTGGTTCGTTAAAATCTCTACTTTCTGATGATGTAAAAAAATATATACATTATCATAGTAGATCTCGAATACTAGCTAACGGTTATTACAGCTACTAAGAAATAACAGGTATGTAGTTATGCCCAAACCCTCCTAGCTCCATCCCCACTTCTCTAGAATTAGCTAAAATTTACCGTAGGTCACTCGAGTATATAAATTATCTTAAATGAGCAATAAATAGGCATCTACAAATATTATATAAGGCATCTAAAACTTTTACGTACCTGCTATTTCGTAGCAGCTGTAAAAATCGTTATCCAGTATTCGAGATTTACTATAATAATGTATATATTTTTTTTGCACCATCAGAAAGAAGAGATTTTAACGAACCAAAAGGCCACCGATTTTTTTAAAAAAGCTGATATTTTGACAGGAGAATTTTCGATTGAAAAACAGTCTTCCTTTTCAGATATAAGGTTGAAATAAGGTGAAAAAATAAATCTTTTAAATCTAATAAATTACAGTGTATTTAGAACATAATAAGGTAAGTTTTTACCAAATTTCCTATAAAAAAAATTTAACTTGAAAATGATAAAAATAAAAAACCAAAAACTTGGTTATTTGAATTTTACACATCAATTTTGAGGTTATGTAAAAAAATTGTTAAAACAAAAGTTAGATCTTTTTATTACCTACAACTTTGCCATGTAACTCGTTTCCATGGGACTTGTAGTTTTGCCGGAAATCGAGATAAACCATTTTCCCCCCTTAAAACCCACCCCATCCCTCTTCCCGAACTCGGATCGCCCGTAATTTATTTTTCCTTTCATTTTTATCATATTCCCGTCATTTTCTAATGAGTTTCATCCTACTGTGATTTTATTTTGTTTCAAAAACTATCGACACTGGACTATAAAGCCCATGGCTGACTAAAATACGTGAAAAAGTGCACGAGTGAACGTAAACATCCAGAAGTTACGTAAAACCTTTTGCTTTTACGTAACGAAATTTGCTTATGTCATGTACGATAAACGCCGTGATAAGGGTCCGAGGCTTATTTAAATGTCTAACTAGCTTTATATGATTACAAACTTTCTCATATTATACCGTTAAATATAAAGAAGGATGTAAGTACATCAACCTATTTTAGAAACTACAATTAATGCTCATTATGTGTTGATTAAAAAAAATCTTAAGTATTTATCAGTTCTTTAAATGTTTGAACATTATTTTATTAAAAAGTTTATATTATTCTATTAGTAATACGTATATCACGAAATGATATTTCGGTGTTAAGTGATCATATTTCCGAGTCCGGGTTCAATCCTGACTCCCAGTGGTGTCTTTAAATGGGTTTAAGTTTCTAAGTGCACACTAAACAAGAGACCATCGCTCACCTACCGATGGAAAACATTGTGTGAATACCTGCATGCCTGATGAAATTTAAAGTCCTTAAAGGTGTGTGAGGCACACCTATCCTTATTAGGCCAGCGCATTGGGGAACTCTTTTTTTTTCGGATGGATCTATGCTTATGGCCCTAATGGCCCTAATGCTTCGTCGGAAGAGGGGTGGGCCAGTTGGTATCACCCAGTGAAATAGTAAGTGGGGGGTTGCCCCCCGCCAGCCGTGGAGTGTGACTTCCACGGCTTCATGGCGTCGGGATTGATCATTGGGGAACTATGTCCCAATACCCTCCTGGCATGATTTAGAGCAGTCCCATGGCCAGCAGAAGAGCCCAGGGCATATCTGGGTCGATACTTAAATATAAAATGATAAATGTTTATTCAGAAATATCGTTAGAGGTCCGATGATAAGGTTCTCGTATTGCGTAAATACTCCTTCAAATTGTTCTCGTTAAAATACTAGCTTTATCTATTTCATATTTTAAAAGACACCGTAGACTTTTGGGTTTGATCTTTAGTTTGTTTCTAAACAAATTAATTGTTACTGGTTTGTTTTCCTTAATGATTTATACTTAAATTTAATTTAATGTTTTAGTGGCTTTTTTTACTCAAGTGATCATATTTCTTTTTGTTTTGTATACATTTTTGGGGCTGTTTAATATAGCAAATGCTTATAAAGGTAATGATTCTTACGTGCATGTATAATATACACTGCTAAGTAGGCTAGACCTATTTTATATTTCCTTTTTTTTGTATAATCCAGAGGATTCGAAAATCGTTTATATTCACAAATAATTCAGCTGCCCTGTATTAATAGAACAATGAGATGGGCATTAATTAATTAACGAATTGTTTCTAATATGTATGTATTATTACAATTTTCTCAGTAAATTAGTTATAAATATTCTCATGAAGTTTTTTAAGAGTAAGTGCTTAAAAATGTATGTCATATGTATAGAATAATATGGAATATGCTAATTAATATTATTTGATGAAAACTGTATCGCCGGGACGAGTCAACATTTAGGAATTGATGTAACTTTGACAATTCATTTTCGCCTAAAACAAAAAATGCCTGAGGAATAGATGTTATTATTTCTTCCCAAATGTTTGAGGCAAATATTTTTACATTATACTATTCAGCAAGATTTTATGATTTTTGGCAGTAAAGGATAAACTTCATACATGTATAATATTACTTACACGTAGGTATATCGACAACGAGTTTTATGGAGAGGGTTTTGGTGGTATAATATTCTTATTAAAGTATTTACATTATAAAAAAGTTTCCAAGTTCACAACGCGGTCAGCTAATCTTGTAGTTAGTTAGTGAGAACTTGTTTAGGATGCGATGCTAAATTATGTACATTATGTTATACGTAAAAAATTGAAGAAATGTATTAACTGAATTCATGATATTTTTCTCATACATTATTGTGCTGATATTTTGGCATTTTCGATTCGAATTAATTTCGAACTAACGACCACTGCATATTCGAACAGCTGACCATAAAAAACATCCTACTAATATTATAAACATGAAAGTTTGTAAGTATGGATGTTTGCTTACACTTTCACTTAAAAACTACTAAATGGATTTTAATGAAATTTTACAATAATATAGCTTATACATCAGAATAACACATAGGCTATAATTTATCTCCGTACTCCCACGGGAACGGGAAGTACGCGGGTGAAACCGCGGGGCGCTCCTAGTAATCAATATTTTCTTCATTAGTGAGAAAACATTATGGAGATCGCTAGTATCTAGCCAAAATTAAATATCGTGTTCTTTGCATACTTGTTTTGAAATTTCAAATGAAATATGTTACATGATGCCTAATATCAATACATCCTCAGGCCAAAGGGTCCATTATAGGAAAATTCAATGTACCGGCTGTGTAATTTCGGTTTTCCGGCTTGGCGCGTCGAGTAATCGCCCGTTCTGCGGATCAGCGTCTACGTGTGCCTGTGTGTGTATAATATGTGTGTATTTGTGTCTGCACATATTATGTGTCGTCTACACATTTAACACGATGACTATACTGTATGTGTGTGTATTTATGTTTATGGCGATATAATATTTGAAGATGTTCTTTGCACGGAACAATTTTTAAAGAATTATTTTTAAATCGAATGAGTGTAAGTTTAAAATATGTGATCGTGTTTATACACATATATATATATATATATATATATATATATATATATATATATATATATATATATATATATATATATATATATATATATATATATATATATATATATATATATATATATATATATATGTGTATATATACATATTATATTTTACCTATATTATGTGTGTGTGATGTAAGTGTAGACTTTAAAGCCTTTTAGATGTATTTGCAGGATATTGATGAGTCTTATGCAACGAATGAAAAAAAAATCAGGCTGGTAAAATGCCAATCTTTTGAGTGCACGAATTTTGCAGATTATCAAGCACCTTAGAATAGAATAGAATAAAAAAGAACAACTTATAACAATATCACTTGCATCTTAATTGAGGACTATGTGTGACTTACCCAATCAACTTCCTATATCTCACTCATCACTATATCTTATTTTATCTTTTATCGTATAAATAGCTTGTCAAGCCTACCTCATATCGCGTGTGAAATTACACAAAAATGAATTAACATAATATTATCGCAGCAAGTAGTATATAGTACATATATTGTTTCTTATATATATAGTACATATATATGAGAAACAATACTCGAACCAATTTATTAAATTATTAAAAAAACGGATACTTACCATGTTTTAACTTTAATTTGGCCACTAGAGATTTAACCAACGTCCTGTGAAAAAAGTGTTTTTGATAATTCCAAAAATTATTTTGAGATTATTAAAAACACAAATTATAGGTATTATTCTTTCTTACACTTATTCGTGGTATTTATTGATAAGATTTTAATTTGATAAGGTTCTATTTTATAAATAAATCTGTTTTGTATTGGCTAATATTCTTCAGAACAATCAAGTGATCGATTAAATACAGCCTAAAACTCTCTGTAGTCTTTATAAATGGTTTATTAAAATCGGGTATAGCCGTCTCACATTCATCGGACATTTTGCTATTGCGCCGGTTTATTTTAAAAGTTATAATATGATTATATTTCTAACCTAGATACGATTGTATCACAGCAACCTATATCTGTCAGATCATTTCGTTTGAGGAAAACTCTCTCGCCGCTTTCCTTAACAAGCTGACACCCATCTTATTTCCCTCTTTGGTTTCTTGTTAAAAATTATGATTCTTGTCCATCACAGATAATATTTTTTGGATGGTTAAAATATCAAACCATATTGTAAAATGTGTTTAAAATATCAAACCATACCAATAAATATCAAACCATATATTATACTGTACCATTGCTGGGCTAGGATCTCCTCCTAGAAATAAGGCGAGAAGGGTAATGGGCCATAGTTCACCGATGCGCCGCGCTGGCCCACACACACAAAAACACCTTAAAAGACCTTCAATCTCATCAGTCATGCGGGTTTCTTCATGACTTTCCTTCACCGGTGAGCGAGCGATGGTCTCGTGTTTGGGTGCACTTATGAATTTTAAAAAACCCATTCCGGGATGGGGTCAGGATTGAATCCGGAACGTCTCGCATCGTGGTGGTGATGGTCATGATGAAGTATTGTTTTTCTCAATAATAGAACAACAAAATATAGAGTTCATAGTTAAGTAGAGGTATCCACTCGTCCCGTTCAAAGTAACATGTTTGCAATTTATTAAGTTTTTCCCCGACGTCATGTGCAGCAGAGCTTTCGTTTAGCTTTTTATTCCAACCGTTTTGACTTTTCTTTCATTCTAAATTCGAAATAAGATGTTAACGTTATCTTTCAGCTTTCATAATTTTAACCAGCTGTTAACTGGGTCTTAGTACTTGAAGTCGGCATTAATTAAATAGCAATTAAAAGAAAAATATAACTTTTATAGATTTGAGTGAGAAGAGAAAAAGTTATAAATAAAATCCAAAGTAAGCCATGTTATTAGCAGGCACAGCTTATAAAAGCTTGGCCTCGAAACCGACCTGGTTAATGAGCTTTTCTAGTTTCTCTATGTACCTACGAGTAACAATAGATGATGATGATTTGAAAAGAGGAACCATGGAGTTTCTTGCCGGTTCTTCTACATGGAAACGACAAATATAAGAGGTAGTGCAATGCTGCTTTGCTGCCGAATTGGGCCGGCACGACCGGGGTGGTACCTCTCGCTCACATAATACCGGCGTAAAGTGACAGTTATGCTGTCGCGTTTCATGCGGTTTGTGAGTTTCCGGTGATCCATTGGGGAATAGGAAGAAGTAGGGCATGCATCTGTATAACATCTGGTTACGGGGATGTTTATGGGCGTAGATAGTCACCAAAAGGCTTCGACTGTTCGTTTGCCCTCCTATGCTATAAAAAAAACCACTCGAACCGTGATTTATTTTACGTTTTATAAGCTCTCATCAAGGCCTATCACCTGCCTGGCATTTCCCAGCTTCGGTCGGCTTTCAGTCTAAGCGAATTCAGCTAAATACCAGTATTTTTGAGAGCGACTGCTTGTCTGATCCCCACAACATAGTAACTTGGTGATACGGTACCCCGTGGTAAGACTGGTTGTCAGACTCTCGGGTTTCTGACCACTGAGCTACGAACTCTCAAAGCCTATATGAAATATTTTGATATTGGTAATAACCAAAAAGATTACCTAAACTTATTAAACGTTCTGAAAGCCTGTCAGAAAGGGTACCTTTGTTTAAAATTTTCCAATGTAATTGTAATTTGCCCTGGCGAACCAAAATGAGGTTTACGAGGCTTTTAGGGATAATATGTCACTTGGAGGTTTGTATGGGATATAAATGGGCGTGAAACAATCGTATGTGGTATTAAATTATCATTGTGTTTCTATGTTTAGTATGTTATAAATTTATAGCGGTTATGCGAGATAAAATAAATGTAGAAACGCATAAAAGAACAAGCCGTCGTTCCCGAATTTATTTATATTCAACTGTTATGCTGAATATAAAGTAAATTATTTTTTTAAGGTTAACGACCTTAAAGAAATTAATTAGTTTATGACTATTCTTATATCTAGATTAGATTCAGTTATTTTTGCGAAATAAAACCTATTTGCCCGATCGAATATCTGTGTTTTTTTCTCAATCGCCATCAATTATTTTCACCTATTTCGCGACATTGGTTCAGCGCCGATATGAACCGCCACCAATAAGAACTAGAAACTGACGACCCTTATATTCGGAGGTAGATCTAACCTACGTCTCTGGTTAAATTTGAGTAATTATTAACAATATCAACCTTTATAATATTATGTTCCACTGCTGGAGGGTTTATTCCTCGAAATCAGACGAGGAGGATGTTAGGCTATAAGTTCACCGATGCGCTGTCCCAATGCGTGGTTGTGAACTTTATACACTTTCAAAAGCTTTGAATCTCATCAGGCATACTGGTTTCCTCGCAAGTTGAGGTATACGAAGGAATTTGGAAAAACCAATTTCAATACAAAATAGGACTCAGAATCGAACCTAGATCTCTCACTAAAAAGGCCGAACCCACACCCACTGGTGGACCCCCAGGGGTCTACGGAAGACTCGAAGGGGGTCCACGATGAGCGTGACAATAAATGGGGGTCCACAATCGTAAGCGGGAGTCCATGAAAATTAATTTGGTTTCGAAAGTGAAAAACCAAAATGTTGGCTTGATTTCTCCTATCAATATTGGATAATTTTACTATTATTTACGAGCAATTTTTGAAAAAAAAGCTTAGCCCGGGGTCCACGTGATGCAGGAAAATTTTGAAAGTGGTCTATGAAACAAAAGAGTTTGGGAACCCTCTGGACTAGATCATCGTCACTCACACTATTATACCACTTTATTTATTACTTAGCTTCACCTGTATAATATGTGTTTCTATGTTTGTACCGACCCCTTTGGGCACGATTTTGACCCACTTTAAACAGACAGACTTTCGTTTAAGTTTTGTAGATGACCAATAGACCGATGACAATACACTAAATGAATCAAATGAAAAAGCTTTTTTTAAATATCAATTATTTTTAAAACTGATTGATTGAGCCAATTTGTGTAATCGATTATCTTTGTTATTAATTATAAAAGTTATTAATAACTCCTTCAGCTCTATTTAATTAATATCGGTGTGATTTTAATGTTCATAAAATATAATTGAAAGATGGCCTAATGAAGATATATTTTACTGCGCACCGCTATATATTTTGTAGGATGTGAAAAACGAATATTTGCGTAACTGGAAAGCCGATTTTATATTAAAATCAAATGTTTGCGTAAAATTTACCAAGTTACTTTTGGGTATTACATCTGATAATATTAAATATTATTATGAAGCTTTTACCCATTGAAAAATGTGTAAAGCTTAAAAGCTTTCACTGACCTTTATATGGGGCTATGAAATGTTTCATTCTATTTTTGTTTCTGGTCTTTTATAGTGCTTTACATTAACATGCATTAGGCACAGACTAAAATATATCAAAATCACTGCGTAAATGTATATTCAGATACACAAATTCAAGACTTTAAAACTAATTACTTACATAATTTTTTTTTTTTTTATTAAATACAAAGCATTTAGGGTAAAATTTTATAGAACTATATACAAGATAAATGAAGTAAAAATGACACTGATATAAACCATTAAAGTAATTAATTGCAAATGGAAATAAATTCACTGCATGCACTATAATGTATTTTATGTAATACTCATATTGGAAAATCATTGAAATAACCTATATTTATTTTTTCAACGCGAAAAAAAAATTAAAATTCTTTTTTAAAGGCCGCGGTAGACGAAGAGTAATTGGTCGATAATCAACCATTAACCAACCGGTGGGAAAACGATGCAGTGCTGATGATGGTGGAATGGTGAATGAATCAGTCTGTTTGTTCAAGGAGACCTAGAATGTATAATATATAATGAAGAGATAGTGAGCAGTGGACAGACAAAGGCGGATGATGATGATTATAATTTTATGTGTAAGAGGTAGTGCCATGCTGCTTTGCAGCCAAATTGGTCCGGCACGACCGGGGAGGAACCTGTCGCTCACATGAAATCGGCGTAAAGCGTTTCGTGTGTCTTGTGAGTTTCCGGTGGCCCATTGGAGGGGATAGGGAAAAGGAGGGCAACGCATCTGCATAACCCAGATTATATGGATGTTAATGGGCGTTGATAGTCGATAGGCTTCGACTGTTCGTTTGTTCTGTTATTATATAAAAAAAATGCACAAATCTATTGCTCATGACTTTTTAAACCTAATAGTCATCCTATGGAAAACTATGCTAGTGGGCCTTATTTGGCAGGATTTTTTAAGCAGATTGCGTTTCAGGATGCCCTTGAGCCGGGGCATCACTTGCCCTTGACTTATGAGAAAAAGAAGAATTTAAATCTCCTTGTAAGGTACTTTTTATAAACTAAACCCTATTCCCAATCCTGGAAGCTTCCAGTTCTCTGAAACTATGTCATTTATAAATAAGGTTAAATAAGTTATAAGAGGTATTAGAGAGACCAACGATAACGAAATGGGGCACGGTCATTTGCATAACATTTGCATAATATTTTAGATAATAGGATAAGTTGATGTTTAAAACGATTACTGCTTTAAAAGGCTTACAGTTCGCTTATCTAAATAACGTTTTAATGAAAATCACATATTGTTTAAAATTGTTGCTATTTTAAGACGTTCATTTATTAATGGAGGCAAACTTGGATGAAGTCTCGCAAGGTATTTTATGGGAAATAGTCAATGCCGCTGATGAAAATCAATAAGGAATATTATGTACTCAAGATAAAAGATTGAATATCTTTTAACTGTACTCAACATTATATACTGTGCTTGAGTAAGTTATTATGCTGATTTTCGTAAAAAAAATTGATACTTCTTTTATTAATAAAAAATGCTAAATGTGGACTTGGCTTGCCTGGGGCCGTGCCAGGCTTGCCAGACCACTTTATGGTAAATTGTCAACGCCACATATGACATTCGATGATTAATAAAATTTAAGATGAACATAGACGTCTGTGTATGTTAGTTAATAGAATCAGGCGTTACTTTGCAATTCTACGTTTACTAATCGTAGAGTCTACATCCTGAGGATACCTCGGTGTCGGGGTAAAACGTGCGTAGTTTTCTGATGGTGGTCTTTTATGGTAGTGTGTGGTGGTGGTGCATGCGAGTGTACGCATATGCAGTGTGGGAAGGTGCTATATGCATGCATATGCGTGCACTCACACATTTTCTGTAAAGACTGCATGGTTCGCGGGATATTGCTAACTAATTATAATTTAATGTCTGTGTATGTAGTTATAAGTCTGTCTATTTAGACTTTAAAACGTTTTAGAATGTCTACAATTTTCTATCCCCTTTACTTATATATACGTATATTTTACGCATATTATCAATCGTATGCAAATTATCACCACATGACTAACGAGTTCATTCTAATCCACCCGAATAGGGATGTTGACAAATTTTTGTAATTGATTTTATTTGATAGGTATACTATATATGAACACGAATAAAATACTTTTGTAAAGAAATATGTCCAATTTTAACAAAAAATTAAATAAAGAAAAATGGTTTTTAAAATCGCCCTTGAAACGCTCCAAGCGTCATTACGTCACACACCGCATTCAGAACTCGCGCTATGTTAGGTGAGTTTGTACTTAGCTCAATGTTCAGTGACGTCATCGCCTTATTGGCGTTTACAGTCACGTGATCATGCATGATAAATAACGCATTTTAAATTAATTTTCTAAATTTTAAGACAAATAAGTAGACTTTTTAAATGTTATTTTAGGTTTTCAAATACTGCATTTAATATGTAAAACATAACTTTACATGAATTTGTAACATGTGTCAACATCTCTATTCATAAGGCAGTGTCCGATCCACTGTCGAGTATTGACCTCACGCAAATCAATTATAACTATAAACTGTATGAACGAGGGAGAACACGACGTACTGTATTGTTCGTACTTTATATTATTTATTTATATAATTCGTATTAAATATTATAATCAGCCTTTATTCGTCCGCTGCTGAACACCCGAGTGACGCTTCAAAGCGAATACAAATTCAACAGCGCTCTCAAGTGCTTGACATAGCGTCGTACTCTAAACGTCTATTAGATTTTCGTTTTTAAATTTGTATTCGCTTTGTGGCGTCACTCGCGTGTTCGGTATGCTCCATCTGTCTTTATTTGTAAATCTATGGTGACAACAAAAAAAATGATAGACAAAGGCTGAACTAGTTTATGTTCGTGGGCGACGTAGCCCACTTAGCATTAGGTGTGGTTTTTATCAGTTTGCCTAACTAATATTAAAAAATCTTGGTTGTTAGTGTACATAGAGCCTATACCGACGGAGGATTTATTTAAATCCGGTGTCCGAAAGTTTTCAAATCGTGAATATTGTTGTTCGCTGGTTGCGGTTAAACTTGTATAAATCATTCTCGCCAAGAAATCGTTAAAAGTTATGAAAAGTAGAACACTTATTCAAGTTTGAAATTTCAAAGAAGCCATGGAATTTTCCAGTGATTATTTAAAAACATTTTCCCCGATGTCCGCGCTGACTCTGAAACTTGAATAATAAAATAAAAAATGTACTAATTATTTCGATGCAACGCCTGTGTTTTTAATCCAAAAGCTTTATGAAGATTATGTTTGTACACATTTAATCATTCATTAAGTTTTCCTTTTAAAATTAATTATTCTCGTTTTCGGTATATTTCATGTGTGTAATGGAAATATATGAAAATACATTAATGAAACGTCAGAATTAAAGCGTGGTTCCACCGCGACGCACGGAGAGGCTACGCGGGTGTCGTGCTACGCTTTGCAAGAAAATGTTACATAATATGACTGTCTCCACTGCAACCCTGCAACCCACGGATACGCTGCATTAATACAATAAGTCTCTCGGTGGTCCCGCGCCTTTATTAGCAATTTTTTTCTTTGGCTCAAAATATTATACATTTTAAAATATCTTTACTTGTATTAATGAATCTACACTTAACCTTAAACTCGATATTTTATATTTTGTTCGTTAAAGGTGACAAATCTTAAGTCAAGTCGTCGGATTTGAAAAATTCTTTTTGCGTTGCGTTTTTGCGTTGTATAGCCAAATGATTGAATTTTCGATTTCGGAGAAAGTTTTTTCTTGTTAATTTTATAGTATCTTAAACTGTGGAGAGTATCTGGTTAATTAATTAAAGTTAAGCAAAGCCTATAATCCACCGCTGACCCATCCTGGGTCCAGAAGACCGTAATTATCCTTTCGGGCCCGAGAACCCGGAACTCGGAATACCGAGCTAATGTATGTAACCCGCGATCTTTTTAGTGACATGCAACATATTACCGTACAGATTTTGGTTAAGTTTGTCTTTTTTTATAGGCGTCTAATGCTAACTGACACCGGCAGACATGCCAACTGATGTTTAGTGATCAGCGTCGCCCATCCTCATAAACAAGTTAGTTTAAGAGCTTTTGTACTAGCTCACACAGCTCATTCATTTATTGCCCATCCTGAAATAAGATGTTAAGTCTCGGTGGCAATAACTACCTCTTCTTTCTGAAATAGCAAAGCTGTTTGTTTAATATAATAAAACAAATTTTTTATCGCGGCTTATTCCTCCCGTGACCGTGGTTGCTGTAAAGTCCGATACGTCGCGCTTGTGAAAAACTTAACAAACCGCAATAAAATCCGTTTTGTTGCATTATAATGAGTAATTCGTGTTAACATAAGAATATAATAAAGCTGTTTTATGGCAGAAGCAAGCAAAATGGTGTTACACATACAGCCGGGCGCGTGAAATCCCGTCTACATGATATTTTATGATTTTTTTTAAACACAACCAACCGTCGTTTCAAAATAAGAACTATGATTCTTATTTTGAAACGATGGTTGGATGTTTTGTTAAAAAAATGACGATATCAAAAAAACGTAACTTGCGTTACTGCTGCTTAGGCACGTTTTGGGGGTTTGATGAATGCTGGTAAAAACGCTTGGACCCTCATCCTGTAAGCTCATTAGTGCTAGATTGGTTGACATTGATGGTGTGTGGATTACGCCTACAATAAGATCCTTAGAGAGCTTCGTCAGGGAATCTTAAGCTGTATAAGAATCAGTATAATGTGAAAAAATATCGACACTAATACAATAAAGAGGAAAGATTTGATTGTTTTTTTTTTCATCCTAAGCTCCGAAACTACACCAGATTTTGAATATTCTTATATATTTTAATCATTAGGATACCCATATTTATATTGTAGGTCGGAGATCTGTTGGAAAAATTTTCTACCATCCCATACTACTTCCTTAAGATGTAAAGACGTGTAAGTCAAGGTGCCCTGTTGCCTACAGATCCGGGATACCTCACCAAAGGCGGCATTGGTGGCACTCGCCGGGTTTTAGTGGAGCGTCCACTTACCATCTTTCGGGCGCAGCGAGTCCTACAAACCCACCTGGTGAGAGCTATTCCCTAGTAAGATGCAAATGCATTTTTCGGCGTTAAAGAAAAAAAAAAGGCTTATGATGAAGATGATGAATAACCAAAAGGTAATAAGAATGTGTATTGTTAAGAGTGATATGCACCAAGGCCGCAAGATTAACCTTACAAATATTTGCATAACAAATTAACAGTAATCAAGGGTATGGAAAAATTAAAAATCAACAAAAAAAAATAGCAGCGCTAATCGACGACCCGAATTCCGAGGTTCATTAGACACCTTCGTTAATGAAGCTTAACTTTATTTTCCCTTTTAATTTTTGGATGTCGGTGTTATTTTTTTTTTCTAACAAATTATTTCATACAAGCGTCAAATCTAAATTAGGTAGGTCAAGATATATTATTTTAATTTAATAATAATTATTATTGGATATCTAATCTATATATATAAAAATGAAACCCGTTTCGCGTTGTCACGGCATCACGTGTGAACGGCTGAACCGATTTCGATAATTCTTTTTTTTAAATGTTTGTGGAAGTCCAAGGATGGATGTTCCGGCGAAAAAAAATCGAATAATTGCCGGGAAAGCCCTAAAAACAGCCCTTTTCTTTTTCCCATACAAACGTTTTCTAACTAAAATGTAGAGTCAATCTGAACTTTATCGCTATTACATAAAGCTCATATTAGATTACAAACACTCATTGTTGTCTAAGCTATATCATATTAATAATTTCGTCGTAGACTCAATCTAAAAGTTACCTAAATAATAAAACATAAAAAATTAAAGATTTCGAGTCGACAACAAATATCCCCAAAATTTGGATTGTTGAGTATTTTGTTAAATTCTAATAGTGTTGACAGACAAAATATTGCAGTCCATTAAAATACAATGACATAATTGCATATTATCACTGTCATTGATAACGGGTGACATTTACTTTTTTTAATACGCTTTTGGCAAGGAGTATTTATTATTTGCCAGTGTCAAGTTTTGTTTTGTATTGTATTTGTATTATGAAAAGGATTATTTAGACAAAGAAATATTATGATCAGGAGAATTTATAGGTACTATATCAAAAGAATTTATAGATATACATTCTGTTCCAACTTGACGGCCCAAGAGGAACTGGAAAAACTTTTGTATTAACAACTATTGTACATTTTAAGATCTGAAAACAAAATATGCCTGCCTATAGGCAAAAATTAAATAATGCTATAGCATTTACTGGGATTGCAGCAAATTTTTAGATGGCGGTAGAACAGATCACGTCTTACGTGTCATAAGGATTCAGGCAATTGATCATCAAATGAGGATGGTGTTGACCATAGCGATGCATTGTAGATAATTCAATTGTAGACCATATGTTTGATGTGTCGCTTGATACAAATGATACCTAATAAAAATTATTCAATGAAAACGTTACTTACTCCTCAAAACGGAGATCGTTTTCAATTGCACGACTAAGTTGTTGAAAAAACCTCCGGTGTGTTTAAAATTTAAGAGAGTTATAACGCTGTAGTTGAGGATGATCATAATGATGTTTTAGACTATCCCGTAGAATTCCTAAACTCGATATAACGATTGCAGGATTACCACCACACATTCCTTAAATTAAACGTTGGTTGTATAGAAATGCTTTTAAGAAATTTAAACCCTACTGTTGGGTTGTGCAATGGGACCCTACCGGTCTTATTATTAGATCGTTAGTTATGTGCATTGTAAATCAAATTTCACCCGAGCAAAGTCGGAATTTCATTTATTCTATCAAAACAGTGTGCGTTTGCTGTTGGAGGGTCTAATGTCGTGTTCGGAAACTCATAAAAGGTGATAATAACGCGAACCCGACCAAATTACATAGCTACACAATTTACGGGCTATGGATCATTAGTACTGACTTTCAATTTGGTCGGTTTCGTGATATTATTTCGTTTGTTTTAGTTTCAGGCAGGCACGCGACATAAAATGCATCAGTTTCCACGTCATTACATCAGTCAAACACAAACCGCGTTACCAAGAGTGTTTTATTATTTTTAATTATTAATTTAATATCCCTGTCTGTGCAAAATTATTTAAATACATTCTAATATTATTATGTAATTGGGATGAACACCGAATTAAATTATAAATATAGGAAAATGAAAACTTTACACACGTGTGATTTACTTTTAAATGTATTTTGTATATATTATATAGTATCGAAAACTTATCTGTTCGGGTGGATTGTACTATAAGCTTTTGAAAATGAATAATTTCACTACAGTTTGTACACACACATGAAGCCATCTGTCGAAGATTAGGACCACTTCTGGCGAGACCGTTTCTTCTAGGCCGGAGATCTTATCGGAGAACGGAGACTTCTATAGCAAATTGTACGCGTCCCATGCTCCTCAACCTAATACCCGGAATAATGATCCGCGTGCCAGCCTAACACGACACCTCTCTGGAAAGCTTCTGAACATCAGATTAGTTGAGGTTAGTTTGGCTCTTAAGTAGCTAAAAGGGGGAGGATTTAGCACCATAGACCACATTCATACTATAAGGCAAGTTATACGGAAGACCCATGAGTACAACCAGCCACCGTGCCTTGCTTTTGTGGACTATGAGAAAGCTTTTGACTCTTTTAAAACCTGGGCTGTTCTGGAAGCTCTGCAGCGATGTCATGTCGATTGGCGATACGTTAAAGTAATGAGAGGATTATACGAAGCCGCTTTTATGTTCATTCTGATTCCGGGAGGTCAAATAAGACCAATCCAACTGCATCGAGGAGGGGGATATATACAGGGGGATGTTCATTCCCCGAAACCATTCACGAATGATTTGGACGAAATCTTCAAGACTTTAAATTGGGCAGAATGTGGCATAAACATTAACGGCGAGTATCTCTGACACCTTCGTTTCGCCGACGATATACTTACTTATTATACTGGCCGAGTCGCTGAAGGGTTTACAGAAGATGCTGCACAGTCTAAACGAATCATCCCGACGTGTGGGCCTTAGGGTGAACTTGGACAATATGAAAGTCATGTTCAACGAACACGTTCTCCTTAGGCCGGTTAACGTCGATGACATAACTCTCGAAGCCGTGCAAGAGTATTTCTACCTTAGGCATACCTTGCAGCTAGGTCGACATAACTTCGAGAGGCAAGCCAATAAGAGGATTCAATTAGGGTGGGCAGCATTTAGGAAGTTTCGCCATATTCTCACGTCGTCCGTATACCGTACAGTTTAAAGACCAATGCGTTATCCCCGTGTTGACCTACGGGACTGAAACAAACTCTTAATTTACGACTGGAGCGTGCTATGCTTGGTGTTTCTTTGGCAGATAGGATTCGAAACGAAGTCCTCCTCCAGAGTACTAAAATTACCGATATCATGCGAAAAATATGTACGTTGAAGTGGCACTGGGCTGGTCACACACTCAGAAGAACGGATGGCCGATAGGTCAATAAGGTTCAAATGTGGAGGCCGCATTTAGGTAGACGAAGTGTTGGTCGGCCATTAAACAGGTGGGAGGACGATCTCCGTGCAGCGGCAGGTCGAGGGGAGTGGTACGGGATCGGTCATCTTGGCGTTCATTGAGGGAGGCCTATGTTCAGCAGTGGACGGATATATGCCGATGATGATGATGTACCCATTATAAACAATGCCATCACAAGAATATAACCAGAATAGATGAGTTTGTGTGTTGTTGTAATAAGTTGTTGATTATTGTATTTATGCTTATTAAATCCCCATGACCTTTGACAGAACGAAGTCTGTCGGGTCCGCTAGTTTTATAATAATTATTAAATTAAATATCCTAACCTATTTAGTTTAGATCTGACGTTTGTATGAAATAATTTGTTAGAACAAAAAATATTCTTCTTCCTAGTAACTCTTGTCAGAGCTATCGTGGTCGTATTGATGGTATCGGTACATGGAGGGTCTTCGCCTTCGTTTTCCCTGCCGATTGTTGCTGATGTGGCTACGCGACGCCACTTTTCTCGATTAGAGACGTTGCGAGAGCACTCAACCATGGTGCTGTCGGTCATTTTCTGATGACGTCTGTCCATCATGCCGGCGTCGGGGAACGAGATCTCTTGCCTTTTACTGATCACTGAACGACGATTCTTTCCATACACTTGGTGTTTCTAGGGATATGGCCGAATAATCTCAATTATTCAATCAATATTTCAATTTTCATATTGTCAATCAATATGTCAATATTTCAATTAGTCAATATTCGTAGCTGTCCATTCAACGAAAGCCTATCCTTGATCAGAAGTTCTTTTAGTAAGGAGTTGTTATGATTAACGCGACGTTTTTAGATCATAATATACTAGTTTAAGACTCTCTTTCTATAGAAGCAAACTGACAGTCTATCCTGTACTAGGCCAGGGAGCTAATTTTTGCGCTACCCAATGAGACAGAAGTGCTCTCTGATGTCTTGCTGCCAGTCATTATACTGCCTGCGCTGCTCTTTACTCTGAAACACAAGAAAACCCTGTATGAGTTTTCAGCCCAGACAAAGAGAGGCGCAAGCGCACTTTTGTCTCTATCTAATCTCTTATATTAGCTAATCTAGTAAATAATCAAAATAGCTATAGCAAATTATAATTATAATTAATAAAAATATTAAAGTCTTAAAGGAGACGGTCCATTTCTGGTCTAGTCTTGTACAGTATACTATAAATAAATAAAAGTACATAGATTTCATTAAAAATAAAATAAATTAGTTTATCATAATAAGTTACGTGCAAAAAATTTAAAAAATTATCAAGTTTTTCAAATATTAGATACTCCAAACAAAGATGGCGGCTATTACTTAAACGTCATTATTGAAAAATGGCGTCACTAATGGTACTTTCGTAACTTTTTGTCTAATATTATTAACTAATCTATTTCAAGCTTTGTTATGGAGTTGTTAATACGTGAATGTGTTTCTTGCATTTTTGACGACTTGGACTTTTTATTTAGACATAGATTTATAGCCATAAACGCCAAAGAAAATATTCATACGCCATTGTTATATCATGTAGTGTCATCAGTGTCAGTGCATATCTTGGAAATAATTAATTATACTTACGCTGAAATTGAAAAGTATTTATGAATATGAACATATTAAAACTGTTTGAATATTTATTTTACTTCATAATATCATTACGTGTACAAAAGTAGACCAACGTCCCATACAATTTTGGACCGCGTCCTATACACACTCGTCGGACATAGAACTATGTCCAGTGATATAATTTAAAAAAAGTCATTTTTTAAATTAAATTCAATTAAATTAAATTTGATCTGATACGTAAAGGTTTTCAATTCACTGCACATTTTGACTGACACTAAATATTATATTGACTATTTGACTTCTATCTTTTTTATCATATTTAAAGTGTTACATATAAATGAAGAATGAATAAACGTTAAATGTAAAAATGTTAAATTCGTATAAAAAAAGTCCTTTAAAAATGAGCAATAAAAAGAAACAAAAAATGTATTTTATATTAACAAAGTTAATAGCTTCTAAAATAATAAAAATAAAGCAAATAAACTTTCTGGTACTGTGGTTTATGACTTTATCATTTCATAACTTTATCATTTCATTTAATATCAAAAACATACATCCTGTCGTACATTTTATATACACCCAATTAGCTTCACTACCCCTTATTATGCCGGGTTCCCTTATCTGCCGCTGTCAGTGGCCAGTTATTTATTTTCTTAAGAAAACTCCTTGCATTCAGTGTTTTTGATAAGAGCTTATTATATCCAGCCTCGTTTTATTATTATTAATTTATTTTCATATCTTCTTTTATTTAAATTCGCGAGAGATATCGTGATTATTCATTCTATTATTGTAGGCCGGGACATTTTGTTCGTAATATTATTTAGCCGTTTAATGAGAGAACATTACTTATTTTTTATAAAAGAATGTAATGAGCAGACGATCTGCGTATAAAAAGGGTTCGTTGATTTATATGACGTAATTTTCTTTTTTATTCGCGTAGAGAAGATTAAATATTTGTTTATTTATTCAGTAATTATTACAATTGTATCAAATTTGCAAGTAAAAAAAGTAAAACTTTAATATTATGAGGGTAGTTACATGTTGCTTTGCCAAATTGGGCTGGCACGACTGGGGTGGTGCCTCACGCTCAAATAACGGCATCGTAGAGTGACAGATATGCTGTCGTGATTTTGTGAGTGAATTTGTTAGTTTCGGTGGCTATTCAGGGGGCATTGAGCCATCACATAAAGAATAGTAGTACCACGCATCCTCATAGCCTCTTGTTCTCTCCACAAAGCCAGAGGGTGGGAGAGACGACCACATAATACCGGCATAAAGTGACAAGTATGAGTCACGTTTCAGTTTGTAAGTTTTCGATGTCACAATGCGGAAGAAGGGAAATTCATGTGCGTCACCTCTTGTTGTGCGGGTGTCTGCGGGCGTCGGTAGCCACCGTAAGAGTCTGACTGCTCGTTTGCCACCTTATGATATAAAGAATATTGATACAGGGCCTAAGATTTAAAAAAAAAGTGTGTGCGATTCACACACGATATAAGTGACACACATTTTAAATGCTCAAATACAAGCAAGTATTAAACAGTATGCAATATACATACACACCGACATTTTTGCTCTCGCTTTTTTGTATTTGTGTCTCTTACCTGTCGTTTTTTTCATTGCATCCGGTTTGGTTTGAAATCACAACGATTCTAAAGAAATTTCACTTCAAATATCCCATGTCATTATAACGAATAAATAAATAAATAATTATTGTAATAAAGAAAAAAAAAAGAGTTCTGAATATTGACGCTAAACTCGGAAACAGCTAAAGGGATTTCCTTGCAGCATACACAGGTAGATTAAGCTGAACCTGAAGAAATATACAGATAAGATTTTACTGAAATCCGATGGTAATAGAAAAAGTAAACTTCATTTCAGCAAGAAGCTTATGCTGCGCTATCACGAAAAGTGTCTGTTCTTGTAATAATATAAGAGTAAAAATAAAATGTTTTCCAAGTTTATACAATGAAATAGACAGACTCAAACAGATAATTAATTATTACTTACTATACATAAAACATTATCTATAAAACTTATAGCATTATTCATAAAATGTTGTAAAAACGCTTAACCACCGACTGAAAAGCAAGAAAAACGTAGATAATAATAAAGGAGAGATCTAGTAAGAAAGTGCACTAGAACAAATATACTGATGTAAGGGGGAGAAGAAATTAAACGAAGAGAGAAGGCAAGGAAAAGAAAAGAAAGAAAAGTGAAAGTGATTTTTTTTGCAAGTGACCATGTGACCATTGCTCGCCAGTGAAACAAAACATCGCAGGGAAACCTGCATGATGCGATTCAAAGTCTTTGAAGATGTGTGGAGTTTACCAACCCATTCTGGCCAGCGTATCGGTAAACTATGACCAAATACTCTCTTCGCCTGGTTTCGAGTAGACTCGTGCTAATTTTAACGAGTGGTCCTAATAACACAGGCGGAATGGATGCCGTGTGCGTTAGATGGGTTTGTCTAAAATAATACTATAATTCGCCTTCTTAAAACACCTTCACACTTATATATACGTAATTTTTAACGATCATATTTGGCTAAATACATGATTTGTAGCCTGACTTACAGTTTAATGAAATTCAATAAGATAAAAAGTTTTCACACCTCTGGTCGGATAGAACGCGCACGGACGGACGGTCGGATAGAACCCGCGGCGCGAACCAAAGTTGCCTGTTTGCATCGGCGTCGAGCACAAAAATCGTAAACACATCATGGGAAGTAAAAAAAAGAAAGACTCGTTAAAATTAAACTTTTTCACGGCCTCCCCTTGACCATGACTGGTGTAAAATACTCAAAACGTCGAGCATCAAAAAAAAAAAAACTCCCGACAAAATCCGAAAGAGTTGTTTCATTGTAATAAGTGCAATTTGCTTGAACGTTAATAAACGTCAATTCACATGTTCTTCGATTTTGAACTCGTTAGGCAATCGCCTACATGACGTGATCATAAACAAGTCTTATTTTACTTCCCTGGGTATGTACTATTCCCCCAAGAATGAATGAGAAAATAATAATCATATTTTGGCATTATACATAATATTATAACCGAATATAAAAGAGTACGAAATGATCCGTACTTTTTCTTCTAACTCTTTGTGTTAATTTATTAATATCACACGAGTATTTTTATTTCACACTATCCTTATAATTAATGTTATATGAGCTGTTTATACGTTACAAAATAATCTTCTCTATCTCCACGAAAGCGTTAGTCTCTGAGTAAAATCTCGTCTACACACATCGTACATCGAAACCAGCACGCAACATTCATTCTGTTTGTTTTTGCCATTTGTATTGTCTGAGTGTGTTTGACATGAACAAACTGCATCAATTACTCGTGAACTCCAGTTAAGTCTAAATTCAAACCAGTCCCCATGTAATTATTGTCACTTAACAATAGCAAATTAACTAATTATGTCGGTTCTCATGCCGACGGTTTGGTAACCTCAGGACAGCTAATTACGAGGTTCAAGTAAATTCATTCCCAATAATATATCAAATTTAGGTTAAGTAGTGTGGCTTTGGCGTGGAATTACCACCAAGAAACACTGAGTTGAGGCCAATTTGTGAACCTCTTATTTTACAAATATTGTATTAGTGTAATTTAAATAATTGTTTACAAATAAATCTTTCTTTCTTTCTTTCAATATGTACATATTATATCACATGGATTTGAAATGAAATTATAATTAAAGACTAATCGCAATTTAAAGTCGCTTAGTTGAATTATATCACATAAATCCGTAAACCGAACAGTCAGAGAATATTATATAATATACAACTAAAAAGACGTGGGGTCAGTGCTGCATTGCAGCCGAATTAAAACAACATCGCAAAGATGTTACATCTCGCTCTCATAATATTGGCGTAAAGTGACAGCTACGCTGTCACGTTGCGCTTTTTGAGTTTCGAGTGGCCCGGTAATTGTGGAAGGAGGGCAATAAATCTGCATACTCTGGTTGAGCGGATGTGTATGGGTGTCGGTAGCCACTGGTCTAAGAGCCATGTAAGATCGTCCTCCACCAATCTGATAACCAGATGAGACGTAGTTTTTATCCAATATTTTGTATAAGCAAATGTGCCTATACAGTAAGAGTCCGACTGCTCGCTTGACTCCTTGCGGTATAAAAAAACAAAAACTTTATGGAAATGATGTTTGAATGGGTGTCAAAAAATTTGCAAAATTAGTAAAAATAGAAGTGAATATTTTTTTTTAAATCAACTCAGATTTGTAAAGCTATAATTTTGACGATAAAGTTAAATGTTGGTAGAGTTTTACATTATCCATTCTAGCTAGCTGAGTAAGCTATTTAGAGCGATCAAAAGCGGTTGTACAGTTTCCTTTAACATTGTTCTTAACAAAGGCACCTTTCAAGGAGTTTTGTGAATATCTCAGCTTCATAAAATAATATAAACGAGGAGATAAGATACACAGCACTTGAATGTAGTAATCCACTTAATTAAAAGGGACCTTACATTGTCCCAATCTTGTTCGGTTCTCCTCTTCTAAATTAGGTGAGGAAACTTTTGGAAGGTCATTCACCTTTGCAGTAGTCCAATGCCTGAAGTGGTCCAATGGATGGTAGACTATACCCCTGGTAGGATATAGACCCGGCAAGACTGCCCGATGGACAGGTTAGTACTTACACTAACTTCACCTAAAATTTGTTATCGACTACAATGTTTGTGTATTAATTACAAATTATAACAAGTTCCGCACACTTTGTAGTTCAGTCCAAAGAACAGCGCAACCTATTGTCTGAAACAATAGTTTGTGCTGTTACCTATTATATAGTATGATGCCAGTCCGGACCTGAAGTGATTCGAACGAGCTGTGGAAGTTTCGATACAGGCGTTAAAGCATAAAGGAAATAATATAGTGATGGAAAAATAATTAATTAATGAACAAACCTAGTTTCTTAACGTAATTGTTTTTTAACTACTGTATGCCTTACCTCTAAATCTTTAGAGGATCTTACGGACCAGTAGAGACTGAAAATAAATTTCATTTTATAAATTAATAGATTTGCGTACTCAAATTAATATTTACATACCTAGTAATTTGAAGCAGACGTACTCATGTTTCTTTGAGTAAGTCCTGGAAAAATTGCAACATTGGAATGGGTTTACTATTGCATGTCTGTTCACGACTGACTTATTTCTCTTTCGATTGAATGAATATATTAAATTGAAAATAATCTTTAGGGACAATAGTATTAAAGCAGTAATAATGTTTTATACATATTATGTCAAAAAGTATAATAAATATAAAATTTGCCTCTGCCTCTTATTAGAGAGGTGTACTTATAGGTATTCTATTGGCTATCCATGGATGATATTTTTCTGCTTATTTTTACCACCGAGCAGCTATGCTCCGAGTTAAGTTTCTGTGTTTTTTTTTTGCGCCTAAAAATGTACGCACGCATCCCGCTGGGGAGTGGGTCTCCCCAGGCGGGTATGTGGGACTCGCTGCACCCGAAAGATGGTAAGTGGACGCAGCTCTACCCATTAAAACCCGGCGAGTGCGACCACTGCCGCCTTTGGTGAGGCGCCCTGGATCTGCAAGCAACAGGGTACCTCGACGGCTAGTCAGTCCCTCAGGGGACCGATGTCACCTCCACAGCGGTTGTTCCGCACCACAGAACAACCACTCCCAACGTCGGGACAGTCCGATGAGGTGAGGTTCCCATCCTCACCCCTTGCCTCCTGCTCTTTTGTCCCCTCTTCTAATCAGAGGGGTACAAAAAGCATTCGCCCTCGCATCGACTCAATTCGCTTTGCCCAAGGTGTTGGGGTCACCCTGGGCTACTGAGCCCCACCGCCACGACAAGGACTGAACAATAGTGGGTAAGTTTCTGGATTTGGCGCAATAAAGTCTATATGGTAACTTAAACTAACTTTCTAACTAACTAATTCAAACAAAATGAAAAAAAGGTAAATATTCTTCACACACACCAGCAACAAAATGTATTTTCTATTAATATTAAAATGGGACGACTTATAACATCTGATGCCAATACTGTTTTTGTTATATAAAGTGGTACTCATCTTTTTCATCATCATCATAACCAACATGCATCTACTAGACGAAAAAGCGAAAGAAAGCACGGCTATAATGTATAATATTATGATATTATATACAATATATAGAGGTGAATTAAATTTAAGTGTTTGTAATATAATACTCACTATATACCAAATGCATGTGGACATAATATACGATACATACACCAACAAAACTTCTTTGTCTGTCTGTCTATATATTTTGGCCAGCAAAAAAAGTCTATAGCCATGGTTGAAATTAAATACGCAGGTAAGCCATGACAGTATTGAACCTACTGTCGATATTCGAGGCGATTTTTTGCAAACATCCGCTCAAATATAAAATATTATTATGTCAAAAAAACGAAACACTTAAAATTTTTGTTCATCAACAATTAATCATTTTCTTGATTGTTTTGAGACAGTTTTGAGACTCTGCCAAAATATTAAAATCTAAACTGCTATGTAGATCATTCATACTTTGAGATAAGTTTTCATAAGAGTTAGACAACTTAAGATTAAAACTTTAAAAAAATCTTAAATTTCTTAAAGGATTTTTTTTAAATATTTTCGTAAGTTATCTCAATGAAAATATACAAACACGATAATCACAGCTTTTGATGAATCTCACGTAAGCAAGATCAAGGGATTTGCTTTATTTAAACTGTATTTTGATAAAAAGTAGGTCATCAAGTGACACATTCTTCATTACTTCCTACATCTTAACGATATTATAAACTCGAAAGTTTGTAAGACTGTATGGATGTATGGATATAATATTGTAATAATAATAATATCTATGGATGCTTTTACACCACGTCAATCTGGTCCTGTGCTAAGTTTTCGAAGAACTTGTGTTATACTTTTATATTAATACATACATTTAAGGTTTTTATTATATAATACACATCCATGGTCCAGGAACATAAGCTTTTTGTTCTCTGGCGGGATTCGAACGTGCTACCCTCGGCTTGAGCGCCAACGCGCTATCCATTGAACCACAGAGGTCGTCAAAAAAGTTGTGTTTGTAAATCTTTCATTCAGAAAGATACTGAATATTTTTTTATGAAACTTTTCAATAATAAAGCTTACGCATTAGAATAGCACATATTACATTGGCCCCGGCCTCTTATGTGAGAGGTTCCGGGTCCGATCTTGACCCCCCCCCCCCGTGTGTGCCTTGAAATGGGTTTTTTTTAAATTTCTAAGTGCACCTAAACACGAGACCATCGCTCGCTCACCGGTGAAGGAAAACATCGTGAGGAAACCTGCATGCCTGTTGAGATTGAAAGTCTTTGAAGGCATGTGAAGTTCACCAACCCGCACTGGGCCAGCGCATCGGTGAACTATGGCCCATTTCCCTCCTCGCCTGATTTCCAGGAGGAGACCCGTGTCCAGCAGTTGGACATAAATGGTTGATACTTAACAATGACCCCGTACAACCAAGGGAAAGTATGCAGGTGAGAACGTGGGGCGCTACTAGTTATTATAAAAATAAATATTTTTTAACAGTATGAGTAGTTTCGTAGCTCTAATTTCACGCTACATTCTCGTATTCAATTAAAAAAGTGATGACGTCATCGTTTAGTTGCGACTAGATAGGATGAGTCGCGGATAGTAATCATACGCTGGTCATCCTATCTTTAATTATTAAATTTGGACGAGAGTACCCGGAATTTTTGAATTTATGTCTGTTTATTAAGATAACTTATTTAAGGACATCTAGACCATACATATAAATATACCTCACGATTTTAGTGTTAAATAATAATATAGACAAACAAACTATTAAAACTATTGAAACTATTATATTCTAAACTTGATAAAAATCATATGCGGACAATTTACTCACACCAAAATAAAGTATAGTTACAATTATTAAAAGACATCTAGACCATACAGAAATATACCTCACGATTTTAGTGTTAAATAATAATATAGACAAACAAACTATTAAAACTATTGAAACTATTATATTCTAAACTTGATAAAAATCATATGCGGACAATTTACTCACACCAAAATAAAGTATAGTTACAATTATTATCGGCTATGATAAAACGTGATGCAAATAAGTAAGAATTACTGATATAAATAAAACTACCAACAACAAGACAAATAGTTACAATTACAAGTAATACAAATAAAAATAAAAAAAACTACGTTTAAAAAAAACCGAGTTCAAAAACTAAAAAGTACAAAATAACTTAATAAAGATTTATACTATTTAAAAATAGGTATTTTTGGAGTCGGTGATAGCCAAAGAGGATATTTTAATGATTAATCTTAAACACCAAGTATTGAGTAGATGTCTGTGTAGGCCATCTTTGTTTTGGACTCCAAAAATACCTAATTTTAAATAGTATAAATCTTTATTAAGTTATTTTGTAATTTTTAGTTTTTGAAGTCGGTTTTTTTTTAAACGTAGTTTTTTATTTTTATTTTTTACTTTTTAGTGTTCTATTACACCAGGAGATTTTCTTTGTTTCTTATTGTCAAACCTCCTCTTTTTTTCAAGTCGGTTAAATGAATTTTGTAATTGTGTAAAAAATATATTATACATACGTACCTAATTGAAAGCAATCACAGCTAATTTGCATTGTGTGTGCAACAGTGGATAGATAAAGGCTGATGATGATGATTATGATGATGATAATGATGATGTTGATTATGATATTGCACTTCTATGGTATCCTGTACAGTTCGTTTTTTTTTTGTTCATTTTACATCGACATTATTAAATTATCGAGGTATATAAAATCAACCAAAATGCTCATAAAATGAAAACTACTGGGCCAAACTATGTCAATTTTTTATGGGACCAAATGGCAACTATCCCGCATCAAACAAAAGAAGAATCACGTAAATCGGATCACAAATGGCAGCGTAATCGGTGTACATACATAAAAAAAACCTATCGAATTGATAACCTCCTCCTTTTTGAAGTCGGTTAATTAAGTTTACTGTAATGCATCCCATAAATAAAAAAAACATATAGAAAAAAATGCTATTGACATAAGCATGGGAAGCGTTCATGAAGCCTGAAGCAATTATAACTATAGCAATGACTAGCAGTACCCCGCGGCTTAGCCCGCGTTAGCAAAAAAATCCTTTTTTTATTTTAAAAGTATACTATAGTACCTCCCAGAATATGTGTACAAAGTTTCATGATGATTCGTCGAGTAGTTTTTGCGTGAAAGCGTAACAAACATTCATGCTTTCATATTTATAATATTAAGTAAGAATATGTTATAATTTCTGGTGCTTTAAACAAAGTCAGGAAGAAGAGAAATAGCGTGACTTAAATATACATTCATTGATCGCGTATCCACTCTTTTAAGCCTGGCTAGGTTTTTAAATAATTTATGCCAAGGCTAAAACTACCATTACATACCCTTTTAATATTTACACGTATATTTTATGGAACAGATGCTAATGCGGGCAACGATATCATAAAATTATGAAAAATGTATAAGCAAGACACGGTACGCGTACTTTTTACGATATTTTTGTTTTATCTTTTTTTTCATCTCTGTATGCACTTACCTGAGTTTGGGATTAAGATTATTAATAGTTGTCATCTTACATTTTATTTATTTGAATTAGGTTTTAATTTTTACATTACTCATGTTACGTAACTCACTCAAAATGTAACCCACTTATCTAAAAACTTAATCTCCATGTATAATATGAACTCATACGTGCAGATTAAGTAAGTGTTGATTATATAATATGCATGAATATACTCAAACATTTTCTGTAAAGACTGCATGGTTCTCGGGATATTGCTAATTAATATTATAATTTAATATCTTTTTTAATATGAACTCAACTGAATAAATAACGGAACCTCAACTGATTGTCATTTAGCTTTATAAGTTTTCTAGACCTCAACTTGTATTTACGGAGGTGTCCTAACTGATGAATATTATTTTTTAGAAGAGATTGTTCAAGAAACAGGACAGCGTTTACAATACCTTTAAGTAAAGTAACCTTTTAAGCTAAACGGCTTAAATTTTTCCGACTCCTTCCACAATTATTATCTATCTATAAATTTGTCACCAACCCTATAACCTACTACAAGAATTTATACAACATATTTCATGTTGAAAACAACATGAAAATCTAGGTAACGTTTTTGTGAAAATTATGTTATCCTCAAAATAATGTAGGTATATTATATCGCGGACTTTTTTGTAGGTATATTTAAGATACAGAATTGCATCATACATTGATATACTACTTTGACGTTCGGACCAAGCCTCTTAGCACGTCTTGCTTGGACGTGAGACGCCCGAAGCGCTCAAACCCGTTTCATTGCGTATTACTTTGATTTTGCTATATCCCATTTAATTTGCATGTTGAAAAGCGAAAAAATAATATGCCTGAAATTCCTCCATTGACGTATTCAAAGTGACAACAGTTAACGCCATATGTAAATAGCGTTCCAATTACCGCTTTATTATTGCCCATTTTTTAAGAATTACAATGTATCTACCTATTATTGACGACCTCTGTGGCTCAGTGGTTAGCGCGTTGGCGCACAAGCCGGAGGTAGCGGGTTCGAATCTCGCCAGGGAACACAAAAAAAAATTCGGTGTTCCTGGGTCATGGGTGTGTATTAAATATGTGTATAATATAATAAAAATCTTAAATATAAGTATTAATATAAAAAGTATTAAATATATGTATTTCCGTTGTCTGGTACCCGTAACACAAGTCTCTTCGAGAACTTACCACGGGACCAGATTGACGTGGTGTAAAAGCGTCCATAGATATTATTATTATTATTATTATTATTATTTTTCCATAATTTAATTGAAGACCCAGCCATTTAATGAAAGACTTATATGTAAAAAGGGCTTACATAGAATTATCGTTAAAAGCTTCCAGGCGGCTTATTTTTTCCAACAGTCCCGGGATTTTTATCCCCCTTTGATTCCCGTGAGATTTCGGGTATAAAACTATCTCATGTTCTTTATCGGTTCATCCAAATTGTTCAGTGGCTTAGGCTTGAAAAAGAAATAGATAGACAGACCGAGGGACATACAGACTGACAGTCACAAAGATAGACATACAGATCGACAGACAGAGTTACTTTCATTTATAATATAAGTAAATAATACTAAAAGATTAAGGAATCAGGGAGGTTCACTATCATTATCATTTTTATTCGAATCCTGGTAAACACAGGTCAATGACCCCAATTCTACCGCCACACGCAGCCAACTTGAAATAATCAAGTAAAATATATTTTATATGCGATAATCCGGCCTGAGAAATTTTTATTTATGTGTGCGAAATAAGCCGATCACGATCCTTCTGGAAAACAGAGTTTATAAAAATAAAAGGTTCGGTAGTCAATTATGTGGGTTTATCGTATTTGTTTCAATTCTAGTATAGTGAATAAATAAATAGGTAGGGCTAGGATAGTACGGCATTATTTTATGAATTGGACAAGTACAACAATTTGGCGTGAAACGTCTCACATCAATTAAAGAAGATCATAATGTTTTTTAGAATCATCATCAGAAAGATCAGTGAATTTTGGTGTTATTAAGCAACTTTGAAGTGTTTCGGAAGGACCTCCAAACTTACCACTTTGCTGTATCGTCATCTTTACCATCATCTTCGTATTCTTTATCCGCCTACTGTTTAATTTAGGCCTCTCTCAATGGACGCCAAAACCTATCCTTTGACACTCGTATATGGTATTTGCAACGATAATAATTTACCTAGGTCACGCTGAGACTTCTACTATGAATTCCACTTTTGATAGAATAAATTAGATGATTTGAAAAAATGTACTAAAAAGTGATAGTTTTTATTTAACATTTCTATTAATATACGAGAATTTATAATTAAATTATTCTTCATTTATGTGTACACATAAATAAACATAATATGCCCCTATATCTCTCCTTCACCTGTAATTTCTTATGAAAGTTAGTTTCATTGAATGCTTTTGCTTTCCTTTGAATGCATCGCTTCACTCAGTAAGGTTGCCTGTTAATAGGCATAAAATGTTAAAATATTAAACGTCACAATCTCGCGGTAAAGTTTTGTGCTAACTTCACTTTGCTCAAGACAAAATGTAACTTTAACCAGCATTTCAAAGTTGAACTATCTCGAAGTTAATAAAAAAATAAGTTATCAAGGCAGAAATTTAAAAGTTCCACTTTAATAAATAAAATTCAGTGAGAGTTTGAGTCTGACGAGTAGAATTAGATTTCAGACTTGTGTAGACTTGTCTCGTGGAAACAACTTTAAATTACTTTTTCCGCTTGGATGGCAATGCTTTTTGCTATGATATTTTCAAATACTTACATTCCATTGTGATTTTAAAGCTAGGTTTTTATTTAATATTCATAAAGCTTCTCTTAAATGAGACCAAGATTGCTCCTCCAAGGGAAATCCCCCGCTACGAACATCTAATTTCATGAAGCAAAGGAATCAAGTGATAAAGATCGAGTTACATCGTGTGTTAAAAATCTGATAGGCATTTATCAGATGACGTTGGGAGATCAACTTGCTCTTGTTATTGGATTACCTGTAGTATCAAATGGTAATTTTAGAACTGTGAATCTTTCTTACAACGCGTTGGTTTAGTTAATCGAATCTCGATTAAATAGGCTGCTGTAGTGTCCCCACCATGGTTCAGGCCGTACCGGTAGGGCTCAGTATCCTAGGGTGAGCCGTGGGGGCTCTTGTACCCCTCTTATAAGGAGAGGGATCAAAAGAGCAGGTGAGGACGGGAACCTCACCTCATTGTACTGTCCCGACGTGGGGCGGAGTTGTTCTGTGGTGCGGGACAACCCTTCTGGCCAAAGGCAAGGTCCCCCCATTGGTGGCCACTCGCCATTTAGTGGGTAGAGCTTTCGGGCGTAGCGAGTCCCACATCCACTCCCCAGCAGGATGCCTAAGCGCATTTCTTGTAAAAGAAAAAAAAGGCTGCCTTAGTGTACTACTTTAAATATATATAGAAAAAACGTTAAATCACTTGCTAATATAAGAAGAAAGAAACAAATCAATCGTATTGAATCTGAATCGAAAGAAATTGCTTCACTTCAGCGGTATTTGGTACGTGAAACGCCTACCAACGTCGATGTCGGAATATTTGCATTAAACGCTCCGGATGATTTTCCCAATCAAAATACGTTACGGGCTGCTTGTTTATGGGAATCATTTCATGCTTTCTGTGGCATGATTTATTCAATGTCTGCCTTAGATGTTTGTTTAGTGATAGTATTTTTGTGCATTATCTACCCCATAACACACATTATAGCTCAATAACGTTGGTGGTAGTTACCGAGGCTTTTACCCATCATGGTTCAGGCCTTGTCACAGCGAAGGGGTTCAGTAGCCTAGGCTGATCCAGTACCTTGAGTGAAGCGAATTGAGCCGAGGGGGGCTCTTTGTATTTCTACACTAATATTATAAAGAGGAAAACTTTGTTTGTTTGTTTGGTTGTAATGAATAGGCTCAAAAAGTACTGGACCGATTTAAAAAATTCTTTCACCATTCGAAAGCTACATTATCCACGAGTAACATAGGCTACATTTTATTCTGAAAAAAATAGGGTTCCGTAAGATATTTGGGTTTTTCGGACACAAGGTGTAAAAAATCAACCAGAAAAGTTACTTATTTTGCGTACGCTGCCTAAACTATAAAAGATAGAACCATAGAATGCTCTAATTAATTGTAGATCTTATAATTATCTACAAAAAAGTCCGCGACACGTTATACCTATCTATGTCGAGTGAGGCACAATAACCATTTTTTATTCAGAAATTTTGGTTTTTTTGGACTAAGTACATTTAAACGAGTTTATTTTACTCATGCTTTTAATCCTTAAGATATGAAGCTAAAGAGTTTGTTTATTTGAACGCGCTAATCTCAGGAACTATCGGTCGGATTTTAATGAAACATTTCTGTGTTCGATAGCCCATTTATCGGTAAAGATATATCATCCCGCTAAGATCCCGTTGTAAATCTTAGTTAACGCAGGCGAAGCTGCGGGCAACAGCTAGTCTCTTATAAAAAGAGGAGACGAAAGAGCAGGGGGCAAGGGGTGAGCACGGAAACCTCGCCTCATTGTATTGTCCCGACGTTGGGAAGGGTTGTTCTGTGGTGCGGGGCAACCCCTTTGTGGAGGTGGCGTCAGTCCCCTGAGGGACTGACTAGCCGTCGAGGTGCCCTGTTGCTTGTAGTTCCGGGGCACCTTACCAAAGGCGGCATTGGTGGCACTCGCCGCGTTTTAGCGGGGAGAGCTGCATCCACTTACCATCTTTCGGCCGTAGTGAGTCCCACATACCCGCCTGGGGAGACCCACTGCCCCGTGAGATGCCTAAGCGCATTTCCCGGCGTTAAAGAAAAAAAAAAGAATCTAAGTCTACCAAATTTTTGACAGCACAGAATTGAACTTTTTTAGTTGCATTAAATAGTATTATCAAATTGATGATAAAAATAAAACCCAATATATTTGTAGCAGAATCCCATTATTATAATCACTGGAAAACTAATTTACAATCGTCTAAGTACAATGCACAATGCGCAACCCTCTTACGATAAAATCTCTTGCCACAGTTCAACATTAGTCACCCAGTTCATAATTAGTTTGAAACACACTAACATAATATTTCGACAATTTTTTTATTCAAAACTGTACTTTGTCTAAAATACTTTGAACAAGAAAATGCTCTTAAGCGAGCCTCTTCCGCCCTCAAAGTCGTACTTAGCGAACTTCTAAACTGTTACGTAATAATCATTCAACTATGTCTTTTGTGCTTTTTCTCGGCGACTTTAATTTTTAAGTCTTTTTTTGCTGACACTGTGGTTAATAAGAAAGTTTACTTTTATATAACATGAAACACGTTTTTTTATTGATTGAGTGCTTGCATTCTTCATGGCAAAATTTAATCCCAGTTTTGAGCTTGTCCGTTTGCGTGTGCGTATGTGCTATGTGTGCAATCACTAATTCTATAAATTAATATTTTACCCTAATATATTATAATAAGGTCCATCAGAATATACAATTACAATAACATTATTATTATTTTTATTGAAGACAAATAGAAAAAAATTTACATATCGATATCTTTTTTGTTCAAAAAAGAATAATTAATATATTAAAGCATCAATTTAATATTATGTGCGAGGTGAGAATTATTCGAAATGTCCAAACAAATATAAAAGTAATTTAAATTTATAGTTAGTTCCTGACATTTGGAAGCCCAATTAATCAATTAAATAGATTAAACGACTGAAATTTTATTCATTCTCCCGTGTCGTTTCCAGCTGTATTTTAAACTGGGTGAGACTCTAAGCCAGGCAGACGCAGTCAGCGCTATATCTGAAATTTGTAGACTATTCAGGCGCTTATGTTATGTGCCTTTGAAACATCCTATTATGATAAATGTGAATGTGTGTTTGTTTGTTACTGATCGCCGTTACCACTTAATCAATTTTGAAAGTTATTTCATCAGTCAGCCATAATATTATTATCAATGCGGCTTTATTCTTAGTATTTTCACTAAAACGGGACCTACAAGGGTGAAATCAAAAGGTGCCCTAATAGTTCCTCAAATTATAAATAGTTGTTTTTTTTTTTGTTATATTAATTCTTGATTAAGATAGTAAGTTTCTCGTCACATTTGTGAGACACTCCTGCGTAGTGTGACGTTACATATTATTTTACATTTTTCTATAAGTAAATTAAAACTCCTATTTTTTTTCCTTTATTAGTTCGAATTTCGAAATTCTCGTTTTACCAACATATACAAATTTGATGTTGAAATGTAACTTCTCGGCACCATGGTACTACCCACCCTTGTTAAACTTCGTCGACCCCTCACTTGCTCTTAACGTGAAACGTCATTTATGCATGGCCCCTAATAAGCTTGCGTATTTTGCACTTTTACTAGTGAGTAGACACAGTGAAGCTGTTTGATGAAAGAAACAAGCAGGAGAGTGATACTCATGAAGACGGCCCCGTAGCTCTCCCACAGAAAAAGTAGTGATTCAAGTATTGTATATTGCGACCAAAGCAAATTGATTGAAATCTTCTTAAATATATCATCAGACACACTAATGATCTACTAAAATAAATAAGACACCTCATCAACAAAGCGTCTTCTGAAACCTATATTGCCATGGAATTCTCAAACCGCGCCTAATTTATCTTATGAAAATCTTATATTTAGTGAAACCTTAATTAAATTAGAGCGAGAACTACAGACCAACAAAAGCTTGCGTTGCCTAAACATCTGTATTTTTAATTAATTAAAAACAAGGGTTTTAATACTTTATAGTAAAAACTATTTAAATAAAACTAACAAAATTAAAGCATGCTTTTTTACCTATTCCCTTGTTCATTCTGATGATTTTTTTTTTGATGTATTAAATTGATATTTCTATAAACTTACGTCTAAGTCGACATTTTGTTTAATACTGCCGACGTATAGTTTTACCCGACATACATATTTTATGCGACGGTAACTTTTATTACAATGTCGCCATTGTCTTTGCAGTGTAAAGGAGTCGTGACACACATTGTACTGGTACACGCTTGTACCCGCAGGCTATGGGAAGATGAGATTTAAATTGTATCTTAAGCGCTGACAGATTCTTATATGCGTTTTTATTAATTTTATAAGGACATCTCGTTTTCCCCGGTTTTTCTCATGTTCAGCATAAAAAAAGGAGATTATCTATTTCCGTTGTGTGTTGTACACTATGCCAGAAATAGAAAATAAATAATAGATTTCAAATACTAAGAACAGAATAAACGCGACATTTCAACAATAATTTAAACAAATTCTCCTATGCAACAAATGTATTTTTTTGTGTCGAATGTTGTATATAATATAATTGTACAGAACTCTATGTCCGCGAGTCTGACTCGGACTTGGATGGTCTTTATATCCTGTATAGCCATGACCTAGTTACAAACAAGAGAATATTTATGTATAATGTATATAACATGCTAACTGTCCTTGTGAATGAATTCTGTACCCAACACCACTACTATGTTGACACGTTGTGGTCTACAAAGCGAAAATAATCACAAGAATCTGTTCATATATTGCCAAATAATTAAAAAAAAGTAAAGTATTAGATCCCATATAAGTCCAACTGCTGGGCACGGGTCTTCTCCTCGGAATCAGGCGATGAGAGTATCGGGCGGTAGTTCACCAATGCGCTGACCCAATCCGTCTAGGTGAAATTCACACATCTTCAACCTGGTCTCGTGTTCAAGTGCCCTTGGAAATTTAGAAAAATTCATTTCAAATCAAAGAGGTCAAGATCGAACTTGGACCCTCTCGCTTAAGAGGCTGAGCCCATTCCCACAGGACTATTATCGCCCTACTTGTCTCACCAGAATACTATTAAATATTTTGCTAAAAACAATAAAGCTTACCAAAATCAATATATACCGTGAAAAAAATAAGGCAAATATATTATATTACCTTGATTCCCTTTGATCCAAAGAGGTTTCTAATACAGATAGGGTGAGTGCTTTATCTCCGTAATATCATAGCCCTGCGAACAATTTATAGCGCACACCTGACGTAAGTTTGAAATCACTTGATACGGCAAATAACGATTCGTGTGTTCTTTGGAGCTTTTTGTTTGATATTACACTATCACGCGAATGATAAATATAGAGACTACAAAAATATCTCACAAACGTTTGTTATTGTTTCATACAAAAAATAATGAACGGATTTGGATTAATCTCTACATTAATATTTTTTGTTAATATAATTTATTAATATAATATAAAATAACTAAAATATAATATTAGAAGGAATCCCTTAAGACAAGGTCCCGAGGATACTGGCAGCATTCCCCCTTTGTATAGCTAAACTAATTCTTTGTCCGAGGTAGATACTGGCAGCATTCCCCCTTTGTATAGCTAAACTAATTCTTTGTCCGAGGTAGCTGCCAGCTCTTCGGTCTCCTGTGATGTCGACTAACCTTTTTGTTATTTCCTTAAAAAGCCTTAAAGCGGCTAGACCCCTGTATTTATGAGCTTATTTTATTTATTGTCTATAGTTATACTTGTTATTGATTATAGTATAGCTTGCTCATCAGTACATCACATATTATGCTATCATTGAGGCCCGTACTCCTACGGAGATTGGAAGTTCGCGGGTAGAACCGGAGGTCGCTGCTAGTTTTTTTCAAAGAAATAGTTTTGCGACTGTAACAAATCGGGTGAAGAATTTAGAGTGAAGACTCGTGCGGTTTAGGTTCAACGTTATTTGTCTTTGAAATACTGCAGGCTGTTGACAGATATAAGATAAAAAGAAGGAGTGATTTTCAAGCCCTGTTAATTGCAGGTTGCTTATAAAATGTTTGGTGATTGGATAGAAAAATTGTGAATGAATCGTTCAGAGAAATTAGATAAATTAGACTAGGACTAACCTTATTGTTTTCTTATGTTTACGCGAATTTCACTTATTATTATGAAACAGATTTACGGATTTTACAGCGGTTTATAAAGTTTTTTACAAGCCCCACGTTTCGAATACTTTACAGCAACCATAGTCACTGGAGGACTGATAAAATGATAATGATGAGGTGCGATAAAGTACGTAAATTTATTTTTTTATAAAAGGACTAGCCCTTATCGTGGTTTAAAGTTTTGGGGGGTTAAGGGTCATTACTGAGGTGAGCCTGGACTTGCGATAGCATTAGCCTACGTCAAAAAAACCTTTATGCCAGACTAAGTACATTATACACGTGCCACCGGTCTGCTCAGGTACCTACTTATTTCTTCTTTCAGGTACATACTTATTTTTTCCATAAAAGAGTGATGTTGTATTTCACAAAGAAAAGTACGACAGACGGTGTTTTTACTAGGTTCAGGTAAGATCAGTCTTTTAGGAATTAAATACGAATGAAAATATAGTTATTTCGAACCAAACAAAGCTTTTGAACAAAAACATGCTTTTTAACTTAAACAAAAGCAAAATTAAATTATATGATACTCGTGGGTGATGATAACAAATTTATTTTAGAACTTTAATAATATTCATAATATCCACGTGTACGCGCCATTGAGGTCAAAACATCACAAAACCTACGTTAATACACGATGTTGTATTAAATTTGCTTAAACTCAACCGAACATTTTAAATATGGGTTTTTTTTTTTATTTTTTTATATTGGCAATTCTCAGTAGGTTTTTGGAAAACATCAGCATGTATAATGTACATCACTGGATTAAAAATATTATATTGATGGTATTGTGTGAATTTCACTTATTTTACGGATTTTAAATTAACTTTACCGGCTTTTTTCGATAGGCCCCCTGTAAGTGCCTTGAAATGGCTTTTTCTAAATTTCTAAGTGCACCCAAAACGCAAGACCATCGCTCGCTCACCGGTGAAGGAAAACATCGTGAAACCTGCATGCGTGATGAGATTGAAGCCTTTGAAGCACGAACCCGCATTGGGCCAGCGCATCGGTGAACTATGGCCTATTACCCTCCTCACCTGAGTTCGAGAAGGTAACCCGTGCCCAGCAGTGGAACATATTATATACTTTACTTTTACACTTTGTTCACATTACAATAAATAGTGAGAGGACTTTATCTTTATAAATTTCCAGAAAATTCGAAGAAAGCTGTTTCATATTAAATTCATCACCATCATCATCAGCCTTTATCCCTCCACTGCTGAACATAGGGCTCCCTCAATGAACGCCAAGACGACCGATCCCTATAAATAATATTAACTTATCAATTTAAAATAAAAAAAAATTTCTAGACATTCTCAATCAATTGAACTGGAAATTCTATATCATAACGTGGCCGAATAATTTTCACAATAATCTCAATTGTGACATAAAAAGGGGCTCGCCCCAAGTAATTACACCCCAAGTGCGGAACTTAACAAATTAAATTATAAACTTTTATTCCTTTTGTTTAACTTTTATTACATTCACATTATCGTTACCTTTGGTGCTTTTGATGTTTTATTTGTGTCATAATAATAGCCAGTAGCCCGCGCATAAGTTGTATTTTTCCAGAGTTAGCTTAACTAGCCCGAGCTTAACATGATGCAACCTTGGCTCAAGACTAAGGTTGTAGTTAGAAGTTAGAAGCAAGCCCATAACAATTAACATGCGCCATGACGTGACGTCATGCGTACCGTTTTTTTTTTTTTTTTTGATGACGCAGCAGAAATCCTTTTCGGACCCTATCAGGGCTTTGGGTAGGCGCGCTGGCGTGTGTGGGGACTCGCATTGGTGCACTAACCCACTAAAACCGCTGCGTGAGCCTTCAGTCGCTTTATCCGAGGGATCCGGATCTGCAGGCGAAAGGAAACCCTCAGCGACAGACTGGTCCCGGCAAGACCAGATTCTCCACAATAGGGGGGTCTGCCCAGCTACGACTTGACAGTCCCCACGACGTCGTGGCTAGCGGGGCCCGGGTACCCATCCTGAGCCCGACACGAGCACATTCAGCTATACATTATTTACTTTACATACTATGTAAAAAGTGTCTATCTATAAATTTAATTTAATTTTAATAATAGCCAATTTGAAAACGAAATTATAGTAAATTATAAAGCTTTCATATTTCAGAATATTCTATTTTATAGACGTTATTACACTCAGTGTAAACTCCTTTGATCATAAAGCAAGCTTCGCATCAGCAGTGAATCATGAAATTCCATTCAAAGTTACATGCTTGAATTGACAACAGCAGTTGTTGCTGAAGTCCTATATACTTTTTGCTATCGGTTATGAAATGTCATAAGTAAGGGTTTATTCCACTGTCAAACATTTGATTTATAAATCTGTAAACGTTAAACTTAATTTAAGTAAATAATTGTTATTCTGTAATTATAGTAATATAAGTATGTACTTATAATGTATTTCTAAATACATACATATTATAGATAAATTACGCTCCGATATAGCACAATAATAATTAATGATCAAGCACATCACAGAAAAAAATCCTCGGTGGGAATCCAACTGACGTCCATCTGGTTTAGTAATCTGGGTCACTAGCCCCTAGACCAGGCCAGTCTATGTTTAATAATAAATAATACCTATATTTTATACTATTATATATTATTGAGTTATCTAGTATACAAATCGGTATCTACGAAATAAATATATTATTATTAAAAAAAATATCATAGTATTCAATGAACTCCAGCCATATATTATGTAATTGAATAATAATTATGGGTGTCACTGTCACATTTAAGCTATTGAGAACACGAATCACGTCTTCGTTATCAGGCTAACTTCACGCTGGTATGTCATTCTAGATTAAGGTCTCAACTCCATGCCATTTCACTGATATAAAAATAATTCAGCTATAAACCAATGAAGGCGGGACCACTATAAACTGCTTGTCAATAAAGTTATAAAAACGATAATAATCTAGTTGAGCCAACGAGGCGTTATCTGAACGGGTTAAATAAATCTTTGGCTGTATTTTCGTATCACGACTATTGATTTTTTTGTAAAGTAGCAATATAAAAATCTATCTCGTTCCAAGAATACATTTTGATAATGCTTAATATAAGAGTCGCAACAGATCGGAAGCAGTAGACAGATAAAGGCTGATGATGATGATGATTATAATGAATTTGAAATGTGCACAACAAATACACTTGGATTATTTTATGTAAGCTACAACTATGAAGTTTTTTTATGATAAAGTTGTTAGCATAACTTTCTAACTTTACTAAAATCAAATCGGATTATCAAGTCTTAGTGTAAGCATTAAGCTCGGTTTATATTAAGTAGCATACTCAAGTTGAAACTCAATAAGGTACTTTGTAAATTAATATTTTGAGTTATTGATGCTCAAGCTCGTGGCTAAGTGGTGATAGATTCATCAGGTTACGTTTGCCGAGGTTTGGTCCGTGGATGGGTGACAATCTTTACATACCGAGACTCCACCGAGCCTCCGAAAGCACGTTAAGCCATTGGTCCCGGCTATCATTCGTCTTTGACAGTCGTTACACGTCGTCAGAATTCCGAGTCTCACAATCAGTCTTACCGCGGGGTACAGATAAGCAGTCACTCCATTAAAAACTGAATCTGATTAGACTAGGAACCGAGCCCATAATATAGTTCGTAAAAGGCTAGGAGACAACGATGTTTCTTTAGTGCGGTAGGTTGCTACCTAGGTAGTAAAATAGACTTGAATGCCGCGACAGTAAATTGCATGACACATAATATAAATATAAACCTAATTGTATAATGAATTCAAATGATAACTCAGTGATTATGCATCAACCGGGCGCCCCTTTCTTAACATTTACTGTCTTCTTCTTAAATTTAAGAGCTTCGCTCTTGTCGGTGGAGCTTTTTCCATTCCTGTCTGCACTTCTCTTCTCTTCTCTTGACCTCCTGATACGACACGACCATCAGTTTTTCCTTCACCTGGTCTATAAAACTTCTTCTCGGTCTGCCTCGCTTCCTTCTACCTTCTACCTAAAACAGAAGAAGAAAGATGTTAGGACACTTGATACGGCACGACCACTTTATGAGAGGAATAATTGAACATTTACTGTACATAACGTAAATACTATCAACATTTAATCTAAATCAGCTGAACTATTTACATAAATAAATACATAGGATAGAGATTTTCACACAATATTTATTGACGAAGCTATTTTAAGCACATATCTAAGCATTATCATCATCATCAGTCTATCCATTCACTACTAATCCTTTACCTCTCGCAACCAACGCGGAACGTTCCCTACACGGAGGTCGTCTTCCCACCAAATAATAATTCTATAGATACGTAGCATATTATATGATAATATATTGGGAGAAGTCATAAATTTTCTAGGCGAGTCCGCTCATGCCCAAAAACAATAAATTCTGCGCTAATTCAACCTTTCCGCTGTAAGTTATCTGGTCACCTGGAATATTCTGCTCTGGTATTATTTTGAAAAAACCTACGTCCGTTTAATTTGAATATCGCTGTGCTATGGGTACAATATTGCACCGATGGAAGGGTTTCACTGTGGGGCACTCTAACCGCCGTCTAGCTTATTTCTCCTTGGCTGTTGTAAACTATAATTTTAAATTACGTATTACATTAGTCGAGCATGTTAAAAAAACATCATGGTCATGGGTCTCCTTTCCTCGGAATCGGGCGAGGAGGGGTATTTGGCCATAGTTCACCGATAGTATGAACCAATGCGGGTTAGTGAACTTCATACCATCATATCATCATTCTCACCAGGCATGAGGAATGTTATCAGGGTGAGCGAACGATGATCCGTGTTTAGGGTGCACGTAGAAATTTAGAAAAACCCATTTCATGCACCACAGGGAGGGAAGATCGAACTCAGGCCCTCTCTCTTAAGAGGCTGTCACTGGACCACCGTTGCTCATAGTAAAAATTGAATATACCAAAAAAAAATTGTAAAAAGTTGTTTCATTATAAAATAAATAGTATTTAAAATAGCTCTTTCTGTAAAGGATACAAACATTTTAAATTGTGAATAATGGAAAAAAAAACTACTATTGCAGAATTACATTTATTTTAAAACTTTGACTTACATCACAAGGTGTACATACTAAACCAACCAATCCATAAACCAAAATATACTATAATATTAAATTTTAGTCAAAACAAGCCCTGGTAGACGCTTGAGTCGGTATTACCATAGATATCAGATAATTCTGTACTGTGGTTATAACAACGAGGCTATGCAGAATTAAGATAGCTATTATCTACCTATGTACCATTCACCCCTTTATCTAGCTCCGAATAGCGTTGCAGCAGGTTTAAGATGCATCTCACAGGAATTCTTAATGACCTTACGTATATGGGTTTAGTCTCAAAGTTACTCAGCTCTAATTATTTATTATTTAAATTTATTGTTGCCCTCACGAGTTTTATTATTTATTATTAAGCTAAAATAATATATATGAGATGATGACCATGGATTATAATATATAACTGCTGGTGCTCTCTCCAATTAACATCGTTGCTGTCACTTTTAAACAAATGTATATTATTATATCTTACTAGAGTAACCAACAGACGTTGTCCTATAGATACAAAACGATGCAGCCTTTACTTGCAGTATAGATAAATAGCCTACATACGGACTGCAGCGCCAGTTGCCGGGCTAATTTGTGAATTTAAACCATCCTCGAATCCACTTGAAAGTACACAGAAATTTTTATTAAAATCGGTCCAGCCATCAAGTAGGAGTTCAGCGATAAACACTCGCACAGAAAAAATATAGAGGCATATAAAGATTTTTCATTTTTATTTCACGGAGATCTCATTTCTCAAGACATGACATTTGCAACTAATTCTGGAATATCGAGTACCGTAACAGAGAAATCCTAATCATGGTAAATATTTAGTTTTAAGTAGCCTTAATACTTGTATCATAGGTATATATTAATAAATATAGCAGTTTCGTTTGCGTTAACTAAGATTCACAACGGCATCTTAGCAAGACAAATGGACTATGTTAAACTGAAAAAATGTTCAAATCTGATCAGTAGTTCCTGAGATTAGCGCGTTCAAACGAACGAACTCTTCAGTTTTATAAATTAGTTTAAGATAGTGAAATCACACATTTAACGTATGATTTCCAAAGATACCTTTTATTTTGACACAATAATAGATGGTATAAAAGTGAAAGACATTCCTCTTCGAATAAACTTGAAGGTCAAAGTTCCTTTCATTGAAATATTCTTTTGAAGCTGACTCCTTTGTTCTTTTTGTAGAGTTACGACTATTCTGCTATCATTAGTTTGTTATCTTTTGACGTACAGTAAAACTAAGTAAAAATCCTAATACAAATAATATAATACTTATATAATACATAAGGCGGTATATAAGTCTCAAAAATTAATAATTGAACACTATGCATGGAAACAATTTCATATAATAATATATCTCAAAATACTCTGGTGGCGTAGATGAAAACTAAATCCCTTTTTGTTGTTGCACTCGCTAGGTTTTAGAGGGCAGAGCTGCGTCCACTTACCAGATTCAGACGCAGCGAGTCCCACATACCCACCTGGGGAGACCCCACTCCCCAGCGGGATGCCTCAGCGCATTTCCCGGTGTAAAAGAAAAAAAAAAGGATTGTAAGGAGATTCACCCGTGTAACGTCAAGGAAACGCACCTTGCGTTGTCGTTTTGATGCAATAATAGCAAGCAGAGCCTTATATTCGTTCACTTGCCAATCATTTCAGTTCAAACAATTGGCTGACATTTAACGGTATTTATTCTTTTGATTTGAACTTTTCAGTAGCAAATTTTCCACGCTAACATTCATCAAAAGAAGACCATGTTTTCTTAAAAAAATGTCGGTGAATATCGCTAGAATTTCTAATTCGAACAATATTATTTTTGTTCGTGAATAGTTTAAATAAACATATTTTAAAATAATTACAATTAGGGTCAGAGCTTTATACATAAAAACTTTTTGCGAAACTTTCTGAGTCGGCTACTTTATTTAAGTAAGAAAAATAAAGGGATTCATTCAAGGGATTCATTTAGAAAATACTTTATATCGTAAAGATAATTGTATAATAACTCTATGAATTATTTAAATTATTGAAAATGAAATAATACATTAAAGCTGTCCGGACAATTTTATGTAAAAATAGAAATAAACATTATATCCATATCCAAACTTTAATAATACTTTCGAATAATTTATTCATATTAATACTTTTTACATGAATTAAAATCGTAGAGTCTATACACGTACATATTATCTATTAAATCAGGAGGTCCGCGTTGCTCTATGGTTAAAATACTAGTGTTGTTTCGTTAATCGTCAAATATTATCGAAAAATAAAAAAATTGATGCAGGGCCTCTGACCGTATTATGTTTATTTCTTCCACTTGCCTTAATATACCCGAAAAGAAAAAAAAGACAAACAGTGAAATCATTGTGTCACTAAAATGTTGTTACTAAGGACTTGTTTTTTGGTAGGTACTAGATGGTGATTATAATGAAACAACTTTTACGGATTTTATCGCGGTTTATTTAGTTTTTAACAAGCCCCAAGCTAAAATTCGTAAAAGTTGTTTCATTATAATGAGTGAAATTCGCGTAAACATAAGAAAACAATACTAGATGATGATATTAGTAGATGTAAACTCGTTTTGGCTCGTTCACTTAAAGACAATAAGACCGCAAGACAATGTTTTGTTTTAGTAAAAAATCACTTAATCTCCCGTATGCCGTAAAACGTATTCCTCGATACACTTTACAACTTTTGTGGGTTTCAATATACTGAAGTTACGAGCGATGTAAAAACCGTATGATGTATGGGTGCGAAGCTAAATTTTTCATTGCAGCTATAAAATAAACAACCCGTTTTCGTATTGATTATAGTTCAATTACTTTTGTTTGTGAAGGGAAATTCCGCTGTTTTAATAATAATTAATTATTCATTGCTAATTACTTATTTGTTTCGAGGTCCAAAAATGTTTTCGTTTCTTTTTTGTAAATTTCTGTTATATTTAGATATCTATATTCGTCTATCGTCTTTGAACTTAATAGGCATAAGCTTAACTCTTTTGAGCTATATAAAATAAAAAATGGCCAATTTGCGCACGAGGGTTTCTGTGTCCATTATATTATAATATGTCATGATTAAGCGCACTTTATACAACTCGGATCTTAATTGTCGTTGACTATGTATGTGGACTTCCTTTAATAGTATTTTTTTTTGTAATTTTTATCATTTTTCACACAGCTTACTTTTTGATAGGCTTTTTAATAAATTTCTACCACATACCACGTTTTTAATCCAAAAATATAAGGTACTCTGGCTGACCAAGATTGTGAATTTTGGTTGTGGTGGTATGAACAAATAAGGATAAATTTAAAAAAAATTAAAAAGTTTTGGCGAGAATCTAAACCTATACTTTTTCACTACATTATAAGGACCTTGATTTCTAAACACGTAACAGGAATGATAGATTTCAGTATCTGCAGGACAGGAATATAATATTATTCACTTTCCAGGAATAGCAATAGCATAGATCAATTAAAATATTGATCTAAGTACAAACAAAATCAATTTTTTCATGTTTTTAAGTTACACAATAAAATCCAGACATTTCTAGTCATTATCCATATTTCGAATACCCTAATATTGCTGTCTGAAAAATGAATAAAATTCCAAGTCTTAATTGGCAGGAGGACGGTAAGCCCTCTAATAATGGGCACGGACGGAGAGTTCGTTACGATAAAAAAAATCAATTAACATTATAACGCGAAATCCGTACAATCGCGCACAAAACCCGCCATTTATATTCAAATGCTGAGTTTTAAAATTGGGCTATCAAAAGACACAAGCTTTTCAATGTTATCGGTTTTACCTCCATTAACGCATCATTTTCAAGCTTCGTTCAAATTACCGTAAGTTTTGACAATATTGGAAAGGTTTTTCGAATACTAAAATTAATTAAAATCAACTTACTTACACACGTTTGAGACTAGATCAGCCTTCAATTAATTATTATTAGATAACAACTCGTTCGTTGAGCATTGATGGTGTATGTCCTGCAATGGAAAAAAAACCGTTGAGCATAATAATATCGTAAAAAAATACTAAAAGTCACAACATTCAAGAGGCTCAAATCTCAATAAGCGGTAATGTAGTTTTGTATGTAAACAACTTCCGCCAAATTTATGCTGCGACGCTGCACCGGTTATGCGCTCTGATTGGCTGACTGATGGCCATTGATGGATGATTGGTTGATGGGATGTATTCATACTAATCCAACTAACCAGTGAGGTTAGTTAGATAGCTATTACATCAGTGATAAATTACTGACATGTTTCGATTTTTTGGCTCACATTGCTACCCTCATTCAGTTATATTATGTTCGATAAGAAAAGTATATGTATATCATGTATTTTCATGTGCATATTTCATATTTTTTTATCGTCATCTTTATCAGCCCATATAGCCTACTGCTGAACATAGGTCTTCTTCAATGAGCCCCAAGACCACACTGCCGGACCACGGACCGGCTACTGCTCGAAGATTGTCTTTTCACCTGGCTATGGGCGATCGACATTTTGTCTACCTAAACGTGGCCACCATGCTTGAACCTAAGTAGCCTGTCGGCCATCCATTTTCTTTTTCTTTTTTCATCCTCATCGTTATCAACTGCTGAACATAAGCCTCTTATTAACTTTTTTTAGCATTAATATCGTGAACCAGTTTCAAAAAACATTATTGATTAACGCTTCCTCTATAATAAAGTCTTCAAATTATATCTTCATGACTTGATATAATATTATGTTTACTTATTATTATATTAATTAATTAAGTAAATACACAAAGGATCGAACTCGCACCGAAACCAGCGTTTTAATAATTAAACCATAATATTATATCTAAATCCCTTGCTACTCGCATCCACACGGACCTGCCACTGCACGGAGATCGTCTTCCCATCTGGTTAATGGCCGACCAATACTTCGTCTACCTAAACGCGTCCTCCACTCTTGAGATCGGTCGTCTTGGCGTTCATTCAGGGAGGCCTATGTTCAGCAGTGGATGGATAAAGGCTGATGATGATGATGATGATATCTAAATCGCTTAATCTATTATCATAATATTTTATCAATCACAGTGTGAAAGCCATCGAAAACTTTACGTTCTCGATTTTATCGCCCTACTTCGTTTTTCCTGGAACTTGTACTAACGTGTCGCAAACGAGTTTTACTGCGGCGAAGAAAGCGCACTGTTATGTAAGAGAGTCTTTTATTGCACATATCGTACACCAGTATAATCATATTTTGTACTAGCACAATGAAATTTTTTTTTAACACCAGCTTAACACGCCGTTTTATGTAATATATGATCGGGGTTTTATGATTTAAAATATAACATTAAAACCGAAGCGTAAGAGAATTTCAAAGAAGAGAAAATATGGGAGGGCTTTTTTACTGGTCGGCCAATAACATCATCATCATCATCCGTTACCTACTGAACATAGGCCTTCAAAACAAAGTGTGTGTGAATGTTTATTACTCTGTTCTGCAAAAACTACTAAATATATTTTAATGAAACTTTACAAAAATATAGCTCGTACATCAGAATAACACGTAGACGATAATTTATTCCGCATAATTCCACGTTAATGGGAAATAAGCATGTGAAAAAGCAGGATGTTTCTTTTTAGCGTATCTTAGCGTGTCGTCCTCCCAGATCTTAGCTACGAGTATTAGGGCCTGTTTCACAAACTCCAGTTAAGTTCCCAATAGGCTATCGGCAACATATTTGACAGATATTTGACAGATACTCCTTACTCTATCTGTCAAATATGTTGCTGATAGCCTATTGGGAACTTAACTGGAGATTGTGAAACATGCCCTCAGCATATAAAAGGCGCTACTAGTGATTGACATTCGCGATAGAATATCTACATGATGTATTTTATCCAAAAACCGGCCAGATTTTATGTTAACGCTGACGAAACTAAAGTACTTCTGTTTTGTATCACGGACATTATGTGCGTAACAAATGACGGATATACAGCCTATCGTGAGATCAGCAAAGTAAGCGATCGTTCTTGCTTTGTTCACACTTATGTAGATAACCTATTTAGATATCCTCAATTTTTTCGCTAAAGTTTGTTATAACTTTTTGTGTACCTACAAAAACATTGTGATATTTTTTGCGTTAAAACATCAAAGTAAAGTATCAACACATATTATATGTCCCACTGCTGGGCACGGGTCAACTGCTCGAAATTAGACGAGGAGGGTATTAGGCCATCATTCACCTCGGTGAACTTCACAAACTTTCAATCTGATCAGACCTGCATGTTTCCTAATGATCTATTCCTTCACCGATGAGTGAGCGATGATTTGATGTTTTTAGGGTGCACTTAGAAATTTAGAAACACCCACTGGTACTACGAGGGGGGGGGGGGGTCAGGACCGAACGCCAAGACGACCAATTCCATACCACTTGCATCCAACAAAGACTGGCCACTGCTCGGAGATCGTCTTCCCATCTAATAGCATTATAGACTGTTGATGACGCGAGGAGTATTCGCCCAAGGTGTTCTGCTTACCCTGGACTTCTGACCCTGGCCCCACCGCCATGACAAGGCCTGAACCATAGTGGGGAATACAACTATCCTGCTCTATCATATAGCCTTTGTCACAAAACCACCTCTTCCTGTTTAGAACATAGCTTTGTCAGTTCTACGGAACCCTATACTTTCCCTTTCTACAGCATAGAGCTTTTTCTATACATAATGTATACATAAAATATCTATGTTATACATAATCTTACACTTTCTCTTTCTAACATATACCTAGAGTTTTGTACATACTTTCTCTATCTATTCTAATGTAATTTAAAACAGAGTATTACCATCATAAGTCTCAAAATAGGCAACACAAGAATGAGTGATCAAGGCTAGCAGTCGTTTGTGTTTACCAAAACCCACGATTTTTTTGTCGCCACAAGCCAATATCGTACAATATAAATTACAAGCACTAACTAACCCACCCACACGCTCGCTACAGCCTTTAATATGTTTTTTACTTTCCCCATACATCCAGCGAAATGTACACAGAATTTTTAGTGCGGTTTGAATAATCTCCATACATTATTCAAATGCTGTCTCTTATTAAAGTTGCTACGGAGCTTACAATGTTTTGAAGTGTGGTTCAATTTGAGTCCAATACTTATTTTATTATCATCAATTAGCTGTTGCTTGACTGGATCAAATGAATATGAAATTATCTAAGTGTATATTGTTTTCTTAGGTTTACGGGAATTTGACTCGTTATAATGAAACAAGTTTTACGAATTTTATCGCGGTTTATTTAGTTTTTTTTATAATCCCGACGTTTCGGATACTTAAAAAATATATACTCATAATATTAAAAAATATATAATGCTTAAAAAACTAAATAAACGGCGACAAAATTCGTAAAAGTTTTTTCATTATAATATCCAAGTGTATTTTTTCCAGAAATCTAAGTATGTTTATGGAATTTGTTGAGAATTGCCTTACTAGGTAGTTGGAAGTTGGTGAGAATAATATCATATCTAACTATAGAATATTATTGCTCAAATACCAATATAGATTGCAACTAATGACGTGTCTTGGGTAATATTTTTTTGCTAGATTAATTCAAGATATGTATTAGCTCTGATAGGGCGTTGCATATTGCGTTTCTGTTCTTCGATGGTACCTACTGATATCGAAACCTACAAGTGAATACCGCGATATTACAACCGGTCGGACGTGCCCGGTCCGTGGGTCAGGTATAAGTCAGTGTAATGTATCTTTCAAATCATTATCACTAATGTCGAATATACCGCATCTCAGTGGTTTACGGTATGTTCTGTGAAACGAGTACTGTGTGAATCTAGCAAAATAGACAATAATTCATCAACTTAAACACTTGGGGGCTTAGTCAAAACGCCATTACGAAAACGACAACGATGGTCGTTCGTTCGTTCGAAGTTGTGATTGGCTAAATTACGTCGTCGATTGAATGATCGAGCGATCGACGACGTTATTTAGCCAATCACAACTTCGAACGAACGAACGACCTTCGTTGTCGTTTTCGTAATGGCGTTTTGACTAAGCCCCCTGTATACTGACGAGCCAACCAAAAAGCTCTTATCCGTCTCCGAATTGCTACAGGCTCTTCGGACAGAAGCACAGTGAGATCCTTATAGACTTTTAAGGCTGGGAAAAGCAAAAAAGTTGAAATATATCTTATTTCAACTTTTTTCAAGAAAAAAAATATATTTTTATCATAACGAGACTTAAGACGTCATAATCACAAAGTACTTAGATTAACACAGGTATTAATATACTGAGCAATCGAGATAGCCACTCAATATCACACCATTACATCAACGGTGAGACACTGACTTTCAATGGCTTCTCATGATCACTCACTTGGAGCGACATAACTGACAGAACCATTTATATTTATACTAATATTACAATCAGTAGACACCAGAGATACCAGATACAAGTGACATCATTATAAAACGCGAGTGGTAAGGCATCGGTCGTCTTAACGTTCATTGAGGGAGGCCTATGTTCAGCAGTGGACAGATAAAGGCTGATGATGATGAAGTGTTAGCGAAGTTTCTGCAAAATAATATAAGTCGGGAAAAGTTGAATGAAATTCACGAATAACGGTTGATAGTGTAATTTATCACTACTGATGTCTCATGCTATAATGTTCCTGTAACATCTGGTCTAAGTGAGAATAAATTACTGTTACAACAAAATATTCGTGTCAAACAGCCAGGAAATCAACTTTAATGGATAAATGTCTTGCATCTCTTATATAAAAGACATTTACAGTGATAATGTTTTATTATGCCCTTATTTCGTTCAGCTAAAATTCAACCTACTACTTTTGTATCTTTGATCGATGATAATATCAGACAGATTGCAGGCATAACATGGAGTAGAGTAGCTAAAGACAGATCAGACTGGAATAGTTGAAGGAGGCCGTTGCTTACTCGGACGGCAATGACCTCCTTCTGCGAGACAGTGATGTCCCAGAAGGAGGCTGACGAACGGGTGAGAGAGAAGGCCGCTGACGTGGCTTCCCGAGGCGCTACTTATGCGCTTCCAGTAACACCCCAGTGCTCGTGTCGTGCTCGGGATGGGCTAGACACGTCGTAGAGACTGCTTGATAGCGGCCGGGCAGTCTCCCTATATCTGAAGAATCTAGCCTTGCCGGGGCCAGTCTGTCGCTGATCGCTGTGATCCTGTTGTATGCGGATCTGGAACCCTTACAAAGCGGCTGAAGGCGCTCGCAGTGGTTTTAGTGGGGTAGTGCATCCCAATGCTAGTCCCCACACACGTTCAAAAGCCTACCCTAGGCTTTAGTATGTTTAAAACCCTATTTTAAACATACTAAAGCCCCTTAAGTAATAAAAGGTTTCCTGAAATGAAATTCTTTATATGCGACGCCACTTAACATCAGGCGACCTTTGCTGCAAAAAGTTTAAAAAAATATCGTAAAGGGACTTACTTCCTAAATATAAATAACTTTTCCTTGATTCTTATTGAGACTTTAAAGAAAAAATCTTTGAGTATTTAGGAACCGATTCCCTAGAAATTTATAAGTTGCAATACAAGTTTAATTATTTTCAGATTTAGTGAAATTTTGTTTAAGAAATAAGGGACTTGAAAATATAAAAAAAGACTGGAGCTCATATATCATAGAATAGACAAAAAATATATCAGATCCATTCGTTTTATGAAATTATCATCATCGTTCTGACACTTGAAAGGACTTAAAATCAATTCCCTTAATCCAATGACAAAAATTTAATAACTTCTATAATAAAATTTGGACCGAAAACGCAGTCTGTATGCGTGAACATTTTATATGTATCTCTCTCTTTATTTAAGAGCTTTGCTCTTGTCGGTGGAGTATTTGCAACTCACTTCTTTTCTCTGGCAAGTGGCAACACCTTAACCTTCTGATACGACATAACCTGTACTTTCTCCTTTATTTTTGTTCCACATAAATCCGTCTCGGTCTAACTCTTCCTCCTTTTCCCTCAATCATATAATATATACAATGAGCGGTAAATATATATTATTCAAGTTTCCAAAAGTTCCAAAATTCAAAGTTGTATCATACATTTTTGAGTCCATCTCGGTCGCTATCTTTAAAATTTCATATTTTATTTAAAATTTCATAATTTAAAATTTCGAGAGGTAATTAAGTGGTTTAATTATAACTTAGAAGCCATTCAAAACTTGATGTTCCGTTGTAAAAGCGAAAATTGAGTGGAATATTGCATTGTTAAGAATGAAATAAAGTTCATAAATTCTTAATGTCACCACAAAATAAATGAATAACAAACAAAGACTGAAACAATACCTCATTATTGTATTATGGGCGCTTGGATTCTGCGCGAGGAATTTTGCAGTTTTGGTTGTAAAATAGTATATTTCTCAGGTTCGAATCTTACAAATTCAGTTAGTATAAATAGTTATAATATAATTAGAGAAAAACATATTTTACAATCGTACTTTTACATTTGTTCGTAAAAATTGTGAAGAATATAATGACAGAAAATAAACTTTATATTAATTAGTGTAGTAATAGATATTGTTTAAATAATACTACTCTTTAGTAACAATTACAATGACAAAGAGGAAAGATTTGTAACTATTTTTGTCTGTTTGTAATGAATAGGCTCAAAAAGTACTGGACCGATTTCAAAAATTCTTTCACCATTCGGAAGCTACATTATTCACGAGCAACATAAGCTAAATATTATTCTGATAAAAATAGGTTTCCGTAAGATATTTTGGTTTTTCGGACACAAGGTGTAAAAAATGTTATTTCGCGTACTAAGATCCCGTTGTAAATCTTAGTTAACGCAGGCGAAGCTGCGGGCAACAGCTAATTATTCATATTTTTAATTATAATTTCATGGTACAATAATGATCAAATATAATAATGTAATGTTATTAATTATTATTATAATAATTATTATAGTTTTCAGTCCACTGAACATAGAATCTTTAATTTAATCAATTAAATTTTTAATTAACAATTTCCTTTTAAATATAAAAAAATATTACACACCACGATAACTTGGTCCCGTATTAAGCTCGTAAGGACTTGTATTACGGGAATAAGGAACGGCAATATATTTAAGGAATTTATTCATCATAAAAATTATCTGCAAATCGCGAGATTCAAACCCGTGACCGCTGCACTAACTATCTAATACTAATTAAATAACAATATTTCATATCAATACAATATTTGCGAAAAAATTGAAATTGACCTAAAAAGTTTGTCGTAACAAACATATTGTTTAATATATAAAACTCCAAAATTATCTTATATCAAATAAGGGGTCCCTAATAGTGCTTCCTTGGAACATAATTCATTCCATAATTATATCGCATGACAGAAATAGCAGCTTTACTTCCTAAAGTATAACTTTGAAAAGTCAACAAAAGAAAAATAAATAACTAAAGTTTCGTAGCAACGGAAAATTGGCAACAAAGCGAGGAAAGTTACTTAGCATTTTGTTTACTTATCAATACACAAGCTACTCTTTTCATGTTTAAAGTTATGTTAATTACTTCTGTTCACGACGACAATAGAATGATGTAAATAATATTGATTTAACATAAACACATAACACATTTAATAAGATAAGACTGATTTAAAAAGCAAACACATAAGAATGCATACTTGTGAGACTTATTGTAATTTTCTAATCTTACACTACATTGTTTACCTTATAGTTTATTAACTTAATCGCAATTTATATTAAACATGTTGGATAATACTTAGAATATAGTTTATAATTGTTGTTAAATTGAAGAAATATTAAGATAATGTTAAGTTTAAAATATTTGAATATGTAAAGAAACTTATAATGTTTATGAGAAAATTCCCATTGCAATCTTATTTTGAAATTCCAATTGGGTTAGTAAAATGTCCGTTACTATAAATCCAATTGGATAAGGGAGACAGCAATAGAAAATGTCAAGCTGGAAGACATTAGACCGAGACATGCTTGTGTAAAAGAGAAAGGAAGTGATATGGGTGTACCCGGAAGTATTCCGCGGGGGACGAGGTAGTATAAATATGTAAAATGTAGATTTTTGATCGTCAGTCCCACATGCATGCTCGGATGGTGATGTCTTATAGGTAAAAATGTATAAAAAGTAAATATTGTTGTATTAATGTATATTGTATGTAAATTGTTTATGATTTGAATAAAGATATTGAGTAAAAACCACTTAAGGGGGTGAGGCATGGAACATTCTAGAAGGTTTCATAGAAATAGTATAAAAGGGTGGACAAAATCGTAGAAACTCATTCGATACAAGTCTCCGAAGCAAGAAAGTAAATAGTAAAAGTTATTGTTCACGACGACATTAGAATGATGTAAATAATATTGATTTTTTAACATAAACACATAACACATTTAATAAGATAAGACTGATTTAAAAAGCAAACACATAAGAATGCATACTTGTGAGACTTATTGTAATTTTCTAATCTTACACTACATTGTTTACCTTATAGTTTATTAACTTAATCGCAAACATGTTGGATAATACTTAGAATATAGTTTATAATTGTTGTTAAATTGAAGAAATATTAAGATAATGTTAAGTTTAAAATATTTGAATATGTAAAGAAACTTATAATGTTTATGAGAAAATTCCCATTGCAATCTTATTTTGAAATTCCAATTGGGTTAGTAAAATGTCCGTTACTATAAATCCAATTGGATAAGGGAGACAGCAATAGAAAATGTCAAGCTGGAAGACATTAGACCGAGACATGCTTGTGTAAAAGAGAAAGGAAGTGATATGGGTGTACCCGGAAGTATTCCGCGGGGGACGAGGTAGTATAAATATGTAAAATGTAGATTTTTGATCGTCAGTCCCACATGCATGCTCGGATGGTGATGTCTTATAGGTAAAAATGTATAAAAAGTAAATATTGTTGTATTAATGTATATTGTATGTAAATTGTTTATGATTTGAATAAAGATATTGAGTAAAAACCACTTAAGGGGGTGAGGCATGGAACATTCTAGAAGGTTTCATAGAAATAGTATAAAAGGGTGGACAAAATCGTAGAAATTCATTCGATACAAGTCTCCGAAGCAAGAAAGTAAATAGTAAAAGTTATAAAGTGTTAAAGTTAGTCCCTGCCTCATTCCAATAGTACTCTCAATAGTTAATCAGTGTTCAGTATTTTATTTCAAGCCCCTTAGTTCATTTTAATAATCATCAACCCGAAGCCAGTCAACTTAAAGTTTAGAATCAATTTAAAGTCAGTTTCATCACCATAATCACCCCGCTGGTGACATAGTCTATAGCCGTAGGCAATCTACGCACATACCGTGCACATTTTATGGTCCTTCGACCCGGGATCCACGGAAAAGGATCCGAAGAAAGAAGAAATTAAGAAAAATCCAGTGCCGGCTAAATCATGTCACAGGCAAGATCGAAGCAGGGAAGCATAGCCGATGCTACGGAGACCCAGGCGAATCCTGACCCACGTCTGGCGGGGGTCAGAACGAGAAGCGGTACAAGCTCGGCTAGGTCAGTAATCCAAGAGGCGCCGGAGGAAAATTCGGCGACCTCAGAGGGCACCGCAGTGACGTCCGAAGGCACAACGGCGACGAGTACAGATACGGAGCGCACTACCTATACTTCAGCGACGGAAGAAACTTTGAGGGACGCGGAGGACACGCGCCAGAACAAGCGTGCGTCGCGTCAATCAACGGAAAATAATAATGGAAAAAATACACAGGTATTAAGGCTACAAGCCGCGGAAAAAGTCGCAGAATTGAAGTTATTAGAGGTACGTGCGTCTCTCGCGCTCGCCCAAGCGAAGTTAGCCACACAACTCGCTGCGGTTGGGGGGGTCGACAATGAAGACCAGCAACCCCCGGCGAAAGAAAATGATGGAGAGCAGACCAGCCCAGTGGAAGAATGGTTAGAACGGCAGACTCAAGCCGACGAGAAAAAGAGGGAAGAAATACCGCGGCCACAGAACACAGAGGTCACATCCCTGGCCGCGGCCCTCACGCAAGCGGTGAGAATGTCTAGAGATGCCCCGAGATTCCTGCAAGATCTGCCGGTGTTCAGCGGGCATTGTTCAGGGTGGCTAGCATATAGAGCTACCTATTACGAGACAGAAGAAATGTTCTCGCATACGGAAAATTTAACTAGGCTTAGAAGAAGCCTGAGAGGTGCGGCCCTTGAAGCGGTCAACAGCCTACTTATTAGCCAGCCGGACCCGCGAGCTGTTATGCAAGCGCTCGAGAGAAGATTTGGTCGTCCGGACACACTGGCGATGAACGAAATACAAAAGATTAAGGCGCTGGGTAAACTAAACGATAACCCACGCGACCTGTGCATATTTGCTAATAAGATAGCGAATATTGTTGCCACTATAGAGGCATTGAAGAAAATTCACTATCTCTTTAATCCTGAGTTAGTGAAGAACATAGTTGAAAAATTAACTCCTATCTTGAAGAATAAATGGTATGACTATGCGGCGACAATGAAAGAAGATACTTCAGACTTGAAGAAAATGACGACATTTTTAAATCTCGAAGCGGATAAATGCGGCGCTTATGCACAACCGGAGGACATAATTGGCGAGTCGCAGCTAGAAAGAGTGCCGAGAAAAAGATTTGAAAGAACATACGCAACAGAGGTCGGAAGAAAGAAAGAATGTCCGATATGCAGACAGGATCACTATCTTCCTGACTGCAAGCGATTCACCAACACTCAAGTAAGTGATCGCTGGGAAATCGCGAAAAAACACCGCCTCTGCTATCAATGTTTAAAAGGCACACATCGCCGCGGCAACTGTAACGCCAAGCGATGCGGACAAGAGGGCTGTAGTATGGCTCACCATCGCCTGCTACACCACAAGAAGCCGCCTATGATGTCTTCGACTGCTGAGCTGCCACGCCAGGCTGATGAAGCGACTGCTACCGTCGAAGTGGTGAATAACGCAAACTGTATGAAGAGTCGACAAGCGTTTTTGAAGATCGCCCCAGTCACGATTACCGGGAAAAATAATACCCGAGTCGACACCTACGCGCTCATGGATGACGGCAGCACCGTCACCTTGATCGACGAAGGGCTCGCCGACATATTGGAGCTTGACGGCCCACAAGATAACATGTGGGTCCAGGGCCTTAATGAAACGACAAAGCATGAAAATAGCAAAAGGGTCGACTTCAAAATCCGAGGGCGTTACGATAAAAAAGATTACACCACTCAAAACGCTCGCACGGTACAAAAGCTCGCGTTTACAAGCCAACGTATAGAAAAGAAAGATCTCCGAGACTGCCCGCATCTAAGGGATATAGAAGACCGCCTAGTCTACCAGAACGCTCGCCCTAAGGTTCTCATCGGACAAGACAATTGGGAACTCTTAGTGGCGATGGAAACGAGAACGGGAAAGAAAAACCAACCTGTCGCATCTCACACGCGACTAGGCTGGGTATTACACGGATACCGGTCTTCATATGACAACCCGGTAGCCTTTTGCGGCCATACGGTCGCGACGAACGAAGAAAATAAGGAAAACTCTATGGAGAAAATGATGAAGAGGTTCTTCGACCTAGAAGCCCTCGGTATAGAAGCGCGGAAACCGAAGAACGACCCGGAAGAGCGAGCCCTCCAAATACTCGAGAAAAATAGCCGGAGAACGCCCGACGGTCGCTTCGAAACCTCGCTATTATGGAAAAATGAAAATGAGGAAATTCCGAATAATTATAACGATGCGATGAAACGCCTGAAGTCACTAGAGAAAAAACTAGATCGTGACTCGGGACTGAAAGAAAAATATAATGAACGAATTGAAGATTTATTGAAGTCGGGCTATGCTATACCGGCGTCTGAGCCGCCGGTGCCCGGCCGAACGTGGTACTTACCACACTTCGCTGTCTGCAACCCGTCGAAACCGAAGATTCGTCTGGTACATGACGCGGCGGCGAGATCATACGGCCGCTGCCTGAATGACATGTTACTCTCCGGCCCTGACCTCCTACAGTCGTTGCCGGGAGTAATTATGCGGTTTAGAAAACACCCGGTAGCGGTGACCGCAGATATAAAAGAGATGTTCATGCGCATCAAAATAAGAAAAGAAGACAGAGATGCATTGCGATTCCTGTGGAGGGGCGAGGAAAGAGAAAAAAAGCCCCGGGAATATCAGATGACCTCGGTAATATTCGGAGCCACGTCATCGCCATGTACCGCGCTGTACATCAAAGATAGAAATGCCGCAGATTTCGCGAATGAGTACCCCGAGGCAGTAATCGAGATAAAGAAAAATCATTATATGGATGATTACATCACAAGCTTCGCGGACAAGAAACGGGCGCTCGAGATATCGCGAGAAGTCGATTTTATACACCGTCACGCCGGTTTCGAGCTTCGCGGATGGGTGTCGAATGACGAAGCATTACGACGACACTTCAACGGTAACAACGAGACATCCGTTGTATCAATTGGCGAAAGAAACATAGAGAAAACACTCGGTATGTTATGGGAAGCCCGCGAGGATAAGCTCGGCTTCAACCTCAATGAGGGGAAAATGCCTCGGGAAATACTGGAAAACAGACGCATCCCCACCAAGAGAGAGGCTCTGAGCATCATAATGTCGCTGTTCGACCCTCTCGGCCTGTTATCGCCCATCACTATGCCGGCGAAGAGATTCATGCAAGAAACATGGCGTTATGGGACAGGATGGGATGAACCTATCCCCGAACAACTCGCCCCGAGGTGGACATTATGGATGGAAAACCTGCGAGGGGTGAAGGATATAAAAATACCCCGGTGTTATAATCTACACCCGGCGGTTATAAGAAGAGAGATACACACGTTTGTCGACGCCAGCGAAGAAGCATACGCGACCGCCGTATACATAAGAATGACGCATCGAGACGGCGCAATAAGAACGACGCTCATAGCAGCCAAGAGTCGCGTCGCTCCGCTCAAGCCGACGTCTATCCCGCGGTTAGAACTGCAAGCCGCTCTCCTCGGCGCCAGACTTACGAAAAGCGTCGAGCGAGAGCACGAATACGAGTTCGCACAAAAGATATATTGGAGCGACTCGCGAACTGTGCTCGCGTGGATACGAGCGGAGCCGCGGGCATATAAAACCTTCGTCGCGCATCGCCTCGCCGAAATTGAAGAGACAACAAAAGTTAAAGAATGGCGATGGGTCCCGACGAAGGAAAACGTGGCTGACGACGCGACGAGACAAACCCCGGCGGATTTCGGAGCCACACACAGGTGGTTTCATGGCCCGGATTTCTTAAGAAAAACCGAAGACTGCTGGCCCACTGAAGAAAAGAGTAATCGCGAAATCCACACGGGGGAAGAAAAATGTAATGCGACGTGCGGCGCGACAAACGAAAGTTATCTCCCAGACATAGAGAGAATAGAAAAATGGCGGACATTAATACGCGCGACGGGTCGAGTATTACAGTTTATCGATCTATGTCACATTAAACACACCGTCGCGGCGACAAGAAAAAGAACGAAGAAAAACGAGGAAAGCGACGCAACCTGGGGTCCGCGGAAAACGCCAAAAGTAAACAAAGAAAAGCCCCGCGTTAATCCGCGACGAACGAAATTCATAACTCTCGAGGCACAGTATTTAATAAAGGCCGAAGAAATATGGCTAAGAAAAGTTCAAATGGAATGCTATGCCGAAGAAAGAAAAAGGTTAATGGAAGGAAAAACCAAGTCCTCAACGGCGGGAGATCGCCTCGCGTCGCTGAGTATATTTATGGAAAATGGCTTAATAAAGCTTAAAGGCCGTATCGGAGCGGCCGCGGATATAAAACAAGAAACGACTAACCCCGTGATACTGGACGGCGGGCACAAGTATACGAGAATGTACATACAACATGTACACGTCGAAATGCATCACGGGGGCGTAGAGCTCACTGTCAATGAGCTTCGGCAGCGGTTTTGGATAACCCGCATTCGACCTACAGTAAAAGGGGTCATAAGAAACTGCCAAGCCTGCCGTATCCGGAAAGCCAAGCCAATGAGTCCGGCCACCGGAGATCTGCCCGCGGCCCGGCTAACGCATCACGCACGTCCCTTCTCATTCACGGGACTCGACTACTTCGGCCCGATTGAAGTGACAGTGGGACGACACAGAGAAAAGCGATGGGTGGCATTATTCACCTGTCTAACGACGCGAGCCATACATCTCGAAGTCGTCACTTCACTCAGCGCGGCCTCGGCCATAGCCGCGCTCCGGAGATTCGTCGCGAGAAGGGGACAACCGACCGAGCTTTGGAGCGACAACGCGACGTGTTTCAAAGCTGCGGAGAAAGAATTGAAAGAAGCTTGGGAAGAGTACAAAAACGAAGTAAACGCTCGACATATCGTTTGGCGATATATCCCTCCAGGCGCTCCATTCATGGGCGGAGCCTGGGAAAGATTGGTGCGCAGTGTAAAAGAAACACTCCGAGTCACGCTGCATGAAAAACACCCGAGCGACGAAACATTCTACACTCTATTGGTAGAAGCCGAGAATATAATAAACTCGAGACCGCTAACCCACGTGACAGTCAATCCGGATGAACCCGAAGCTTTGACCCCGAACCACATACTTCTGGGGTCAAACAGCCACGTGCCTGCGCCAGGAAAATTTGAAGAAAATGCTTCGACGCGCCAATTATGGAAGCGCGCCCAGCACCTAGCCGACGAGTTCTGGAGGAGGTGGGTGAAAGAATATCTCCCACTACTTCAACACAGGCGGGAGCCGCATACCACAGGCTCTACCCCGAAGATAGGCGATGTCGTTATAATATGCGACTCGAACCTACCTAGAAACGTCTGGCCCAAAGGAAGAGTTAAGGCGCTGTATCCCGGACATGACAACGTGGTGCGAGTCGTCGATGTGGAAACCAGCAACGGACATGTGCTTCGGCGTCCCTGTAAGAAGATCGTCGTGCTGCCAGGAGTGTCACCTTCGTGACAGGCGGGAGAAATGTTCACGACGACATTAGAATGATGTAAATAATATTGATTTTTTAACATAAACACATAACACATTTAATAAGATAAGACTGATTTAAAAAGCAAACACATAAGAATGCATACTTGTGAGACTTATTGTAATTTTCTAATCTTACACTACATTGTTTACCTTATAGTTTATTAACTTAATCGCAAACATGTTGGATAATACTTAGAATATAGTTTATAATTGTTGTTAAATTGAAGAAATATTAAGATAATGTTAAGTTTAAAATATTTGAATATGTAAAGAAACTTATAATGTTTATGAGAAAATTCCCATTGCAATCTTATTTTGAAATTCCAATTGGGTTAGTAAAATGTCCGTTACTATAAATCCAATTGGATAAGGGAGACAGCAATAGAAAATGTCAAGCTGGAAGACATTAGACCGAGACATGCTTGTGTAAAAGAGAAAGGAAGTGATATGGGTGTACCCGGAAGTATTCCGCGGGGGACGAGGTAGTATAAATATGTAAAATGTAGATTTTTGATCGTCAGTCCCACATGCATGCTCGGATGGTGATGTCTTATAGGTAAAAATGTATAAAAAGTAAATATTGTTGTATTAATGTATATTGTATGTAAATTGTTTATGATTTGAATAAAGATATTGAGTAAAAACCACTTAAGGGGGTGAGGCATGGAACATTCTAGAAGGTTTCATAGAAATAGTATAAAAGGGTGGACAAAATCGTAGAAATTCATTCGATACAAGTCTCCGAAGCAAGAAAGTAAATAGTAAAAGTTATAAAGTGTTAAAGTTAGTCCCTGCCTCATTCCAATAGTACTCTCAATAGTTAATCAGTGTTCAGTATTTTATTTCAAGCCCCTTAGTTCATTTTAATAATCATCAACCCGAAGCCAGTCAACTTAAAGTTTAGAATCAATTTAAAGTCAGTTTCATCACCATAATCACCCCGCTGGTGACATAGTCTATAGCCGTAGGCAATCTACGCACATACCGTGCACAAACATTATAAGTTTCTTTACATATTCAAATATTTTAAACTTAACATTATCTTAATATTTCTTCAATTTAACAACAATTATAAACTATATTCTAAGTATTATCCAACATGTTTAATATAAATTGCGATTAAGTTAATAAACTATAAGGTAAACAATGTAGTGTAAGATTAGAAAATTACAATAAGTCTCACAAGTATGCATTCTTATGTGTTTGCTTTTTAAATCAGTCTTATCTTATTAAATGTGTTATGTGTTTATGTTAAATCAATATTATTTACATCATTCTATTGTCGTCGTGAACATTTCTCCCGCCTGTCACGAAGGTGACACTCCTGGCAGCACGACGATCTTCTTACAGGGACGCCGAAGCACATGTCCGTTGCTGGTTTCCACATCGACGACTCGCACCACGTTGTCATGTCCGGGATACAGCGCCTTAACTCTTCCTTTGGGCCAGACGTTTCTAGGTAGGTTCGAGTCGCATATTATAACGACATCGCCTATCTTCGGGGTAGAGCCTGTGGTATGCGGCTCCCGCCTGTGTTGAAGTAGTGGGAGATATTCTTTCACCCACCTCCTCCAGAACTCGTCGGCTAGGTGCTGGGCGCGCTTCCATAATTGGCGCGTCGAAGCATTTTCTTCAAATTTTCCTGGCGCAGGCACGTGGCTGTTTGACCCCAGAAGTATGTGGTTCGGGGTCAAAGCTTCGGGTTCATCCGGATTGACTGTCACGTGGGTTAGCGGTCTCGAGTTTATTATGTTCTCGGCTTCTACCAATAGAGTGTAGAATGTTTCGTCGCTCGGGTGTTTTTCATGCAGTGTGACGCGGAGTGTTTCTTTTACACTGCGCACCAATCTTTCCCAGGCTCCGCCCATGAATGGAGCGCCTGGAGGGATATATCGCCAAACGATATGTCGAGCGTTTACTTCGTTTTTGTACTCTTCCCAAGCTTCTTTCAATTCTTTCTCCGCAGCTTTGAAACACGTCGCGTTGTCGCTCCAAAGCTCGGTCGGTTGTCCCCTTCTCGCGACGAATCTCCGGAGCGCGGCTATGGCCGAGGCCGCGCTGAGTGAAGTGACGACTTCGAGATGTATGGCTCGCGTCGTTAGACAGGTGAATAATGCCACCCATCGCTTTTCTCTGTGTCGTCCCACTGTCACTTCAATCGGGCCGAAGTAGTCGAGTCCCGTGAATGAGAAGGGACGTGCGTGATGCGTTAGCCGGGCCGCGGGCAGATCTCCGGTGGCCGGACTCATTGGCTTGGCTTTCCGGATACGGCAGGCTTGGCAGTTTCTTATGACCCCTTTTACTGTAGGTCGAATGCGGGTTATCCAAAACCGCTGCCGAAGCTCATTGACAGTGAGCTCTACGCCCCCGTGATGCATTTCGACGTGTACATGTTGTATGTACATTCTCGTATACTTGTGCCCGCCGTCCAGTATCACGGGGTTAGTCGTTTCTTGTTTTATATCCGCGGCCGCTCCGATACGGCCTTTAAGCTTTATTAAGCCATTTTCCATAAATATACTCAGCGACGCGAGGCGATCTCCCGCCGTTGAGGACTTGGTTTTTCCTTCCATTAACCTTTTTCTTTCTTCGGCATAGCATTCCATTTGAACTTTTCTCAGCCATATTTCTTCGGCCTTTATTAAATACTGTGCCTCGAGAGTTATGAATTTCGTTCGTCGCGGATTAACGCGGGGCTTTTCTTTGTTTACTTTTGGCGTTTTCCGCGGACCCCAGGTTGCGTCGCTTTCCTCGTTTTTCTTCGTTCTTTTTCTTGTCGCCGCGACGGTGTGTTTAATGTGACATAGATCGATAAACTGTAATACTCGACCCGTCGCGCGTATTAATGTCCGCCATTTTTCTATTCTCTCTATGTCTGGGAGATAACTTTCGTTTGTCGCGCCGCACGTCGCATTACATTTTTCTTCCCCCGTGTGGATTTCGCGATTACTCTTTTCTTCAGTGGGCCAGCAGTCTTCGGTTTTTCTTAAGAAATCCGGGCCATGAAACCACCTGTGTGTGGCTCCGAAATCCGCCGGGGTTTGTCTCGTCGCGTCATTCTTATGTATACGGCGGTCGCGTATGCTTCTTCGCTGGCGTCGACAAACGTGTGTATCTCTCTTCTTATAACCGCCGGGTGTAGATTATAACACCGGGGTATTTTTATATCCTTCACCCCTCGCAGGTTTTCCATCCATAATGTCCACCTCGGGGCGAGTTGTTCGGGGATAGGTTCATCCCATCCTGTCCCATAACGCCATGTTTCTTGCATGAATCTCTTCGCCGGCATAGTGATGGGCGATAACAGGCCGAGAGGGTCGAACAGCGACATTATGATGCTCAGAGCCTCTCTCTTGGTGGGGATGCGTCTGTTTTCCAGTATTTCCCGAGGCATTTTCCCCTCATTGAGGTTGAAGCCGAGCTTATCCTCGCGGGCTTCCCATAACATACCGAGTGTTTTCTCTATGTTTCTTTCGCCAATTGATACAACGGATGTCTCGTTGTTACCGTTGAAGTGTCGTCGTAATGCTTCGTTATTCGACACCCATCCGCGAAGCTCGAAACCGGCGTGACGGTGTATAAAATCGACTTCTCGCGATATCTCGAGCGCCCGTTTCTTGTCCGCGAAGCTTGTGATGTAATCATCCATATAATGATTTTTCTTTATCTCGATTACTGCCTCGGGGTACTCATTCGCGAAATCTGCGGCATTTCTATCTTTGATGTACAGCGCGGTACATGGCGATGACGTGGCTCCGAATATTACCGAGGTCATCTGATATTCCCGGGGCTTTTTTTCTCTTTCCTCGCCCCTCCACAGGAATCGCAATGCATCTCTGTCTTCTTTTCTTATTTTGATGCGCATGAACATCTCTTTTATATCTGCGGTCACCGCTACCGGGTGTTTTCTAAACCGCATAATTACTCCCGGCAACGACTGTAGGAGGTCAGGGCCGGAGAGTAACATGTCATTCAGGCAGCGGCCGTATGATCTCGCCGCCGCGTCATGTACCAGACGAATCTTCGGTTTCGACGGGTTGCAGACAGCGAAGTGTGGTAAGTACCACGTTCGGCCGGGCACCGGCGGCTCAGACGCCGGTATAGCATAGCCCGACTTCAATAAATCTTCAATTCGTTCATTATATTTTTCTTTCAGTCCCGAGTCACGATCTAGTTTTTTCTCTAGTGACTTCAGGCGTTTCATCGCATCGTTATAATTATTCGGAATTTCCTCATTTTCATTTTTCCATAATAGCGAGGTTTCGAAGCGACCGTCGGGCGTTCTCCGGCTATTTTTCTCGAGTATTTGGAGGGCTCGCTCTTCCGGGTCGTTCTTCGGTTTCCGCGCTTCTATACCGAGGGCTTCTAGGTCGAAGAACCTCTTCATCATTTTCTCCATAGAGTTTTCCTTATTTTCTTCGTTCGTCGCGACCGTATGGCCGCAAAAGGCTACCGGGTTGTCATATGAAGACCGGTATCCGTGTAATACCCAGCCTAGTCGCGTGTGAGATGCGACAGGTTGGTTTTTCTTTCCCGTTCTCGTTTCCATCGCCACTAAGAGTTCCCAATTGTCTTGTCCGATGAGAACCTTAGGGCGAGCGTTCTGGTAGACTAGGCGGTCTTCTATATCCCTTAGATGCGGGCAGTCTCGGAGATCTTTCTTTTCTATACGTTGGCTTGTAAACGCGAGCTTTTGTACCGTGCGAGCGTTTTGAGTGGTGTAATCTTTTTTATCGTAACGCCCTCGGATTTTGAAGTCGACCCTTTTGCTATTTTCATGCTTTGTCGTTTCATTAAGGCCCTGGACCCACATGTTATCTTGTGGGCCGTCAAGCTCCAATATGTCGGCGAGCCCTTCGTCGATCAAGGTGACGGTGCTGCCGTCATCCATGAGCGCGTAGGTGTCGACTCGGGTATTATTTTTCCCGGTAATCGTGACTGGGGCGATCTTCAAAAACGCTTGTCGACTCTTCATACAGTTTGCGTTATTCACCACTTCGACGGTAGCAGTCGCTTCATCAGCCTGGCGTGGCAGCTCAGCAGTCGAAGACATCATAGGCGGCTTCTTGTGGTGTAGCAGGCGATGGTGAGCCATACTACAGCCCTCTTGTCCGCATCGCTTGGCGTTACAGTTGCCGCGGCGATGTGTGCCTTTTAAACATTGATAGCAGAGGCGGTGTTTTTTCGCGATTTCCCAGCGATCACTTACTTGAGTGTTGGTGAATCGCTTGCAGTCAGGAAGATAGTGATCCTGTCTGCATATCGGACATTCTTTCTTTCTTCCGACCTCTGTTGCGTATGTTCTTTCAAATCTTTTTCTCGGCACTCTTTCTAGCTGCGACTCGCCAATTATGTCCTCCGGTTGTGCATAAGCGCCGCATTTATCCGCTTCGAGATTTAAAAATGTCGTCATTTTCTTCAAGTCTGAAGTATCTTCTTTCATTGTCGCCGCATAGTCATACCATTTATTCTTCAAGATAGGAGTTAATTTTTCAACTATGTTCTTCACTAACTCAGGATTAAAGAGATAGTGAATTTTCTTCAATGCCTCTATAGTGGCAACAATATTCGCTATCTTATTAGCAAATATGCACAGGTCGCGTGGGTTATCGTTTAGTTTACCCAGCGCCTTAATCTTTTGTATTTCGTTCATCGCCAGTGTGTCCGGACGACCAAATCTTCTCTCGAGCGCTTGCATAACAGCTCGCGGGTCCGGCTGGCTAATAAGTAGGCTGTTGACCGCTTCAAGGGCCGCACCTCTCAGGCTTCTTCTAAGCCTAGTTAAATTTTCCGTATGCGAGAACATTTCTTCTGTCTCGTAATAGGTAGCTCTATATGCTAGCCACCCTGAACAATGCCCGCTGAACACCGGCAGATCTTGCAGGAATCTCGGGGCATCTCTAGACATTCTCACCGCTTGCGTGAGGGCCGCGGCCAGGGATGTGACCTCTGTGTTCTGTGGCCGCGGTATTTCTTCCCTCTTTTTCTCGTCGGCTTGAGTCTGCCGTTCTAACCATTCTTCCACTGGGCTGGTCTGCTCTCCATCATTTTCTTTCGCCGGGGGTTGCTGGTCTTCATTGTCGACCCCCCCAACCGCAGCGAGTTGTGTGGCTAACTTCGCTTGGGCGAGCGCGAGAGACGCACGTACCTCTAATAACTTCAATTCTGCGACTTTTTCCGCGGCTTGTAGCCTTAATACCTGTGTATTTTTTCCATTATTATTTTCCGTTGATTGACGCGACGCACGCTTGTTCTGGCGCGTGTCCTCCGCGTCCCTCAAAGTTTCTTCCGTCGCTGAAGTATAGGTAGTGCGCTCCGTATCTGTACTCGTCGCCGTTGTGCCTTCGGACGTCACTGCGGTGCCCTCTGAGGTCGCCGAATTTTCCTCCGGCGCCTCTTGGATTACTGACCTAGCCGAGCTTGTACCGCTTCTCGTTCTGACCCCCGCCAGACGTGGGTCAGGATTCGCCTGGGTCTCCGTAGCATCGGCTATGCTTCCCTGCTTCGATCTTGCCTGTGACATGATTTAGCCGGCACTGGATTTTTCTTAATTTCTTCTTTCTTCGGATCCTTTTCCGTGGATCCCGGGTCGAAGGACCATAAAATGTGCACGGTATGTGCGTAGATTGCCTACGGCTATAGATTATGTCACCAGCGGGGTGATTATGGTGATGAAAACGGATTTTAAACTGATTCTAAACTTTAAGTTGACTGGCTTCGGGTTGATGATTATTAAATGAACTAAGGGGCTTGAAATAAAATACTGAACACTGATTAACTATTGAGAGTACTATTGGAATGAGGCAGGGACTAACTTTAACACTTTATAACTGTGCACGGTATGTGCGTAGATTGCCTACGGCTATAGACTATGTCACCAGCGGGGTGATTATGGTGATGAAACTGACTTTAAATTGATTCTAAACTTTAAGTTGACTGGCTTCGGGTTGATGATTATTAAAATGAACTAAGGGGCTTGAAATAAAATACTGAACACTGATTAACTATTGAGAGTACTATTGGAATGAGGCAGGGACTAACTTTAACACTTTATAACTTTTACTATTTACTTTCTTGCTTCGGAGACTTGTATCGAATGAATTTCTACGATTTTGTCCACCCTTTTATACTATTTCTATGAAACCTTCTAGAATGTTCCATGCCTCACCCCCTTAAGTGGTTTTTACTCAATATCTTTATTCAAATCATAAACAATTTACATACAATATACATTAATACAACAATATTTACTTTTTATACATTTTTACCTATAAGACATCACCATCCGAGCATGCATGTGGGACTGACGATCAAAAATCTACATTTTACATATTTATACTACCTCGTCCCCCGCGGAATACTTCCGGGTACACCCATATCACTTCCTTTCTCTTTTACACAAGCATGTCTCGGTCTAATGTCTTCCAGCTTGACATTTTCTATTGCTGTCTCCCTTATCCAATTGGATTTATAGTAACGGACATTTTACTAACCCAATTGGAATTTCAAAATAAGATTGCAATGGGAATTTTCTCATAAACATTATAAGTTTCTTTACATATTCAAATATTTTAAACTTAACATTATCTTAATATTTCTTCAATTTAACAACAATTATAAACTATATTCTAAGTATTATCCAACATGTTTGCGATTAAGTTAATAAACTATAAGGTAAACAATGTAGTGTAAGATTAGAAAATTACAATAAGTCTCACAAGTATGCATTCTTATGTGTTTGCTTTTTAAATCAGTCTTATCTTATTAAATGTGTTATGTGTTTATGTTAAAAAATCAATATTATTTACATCATTCTAATGTCGTCGTGAACATTTCTCCCGCCTGTCACGAAGGTGACACTCCTGGCAGCACGACGATCTTCTTACAGGGACGCCGAAGCACATGTCCGTTGCTGGTTTCCACATCGACGACTCGCACCACGTTGTCATGTCCGGGATACAGCGCCTTAACTCTTCCTTTGGGCCAGACGTTTCTAGGTAGGTTCGAGTCGCATATTATAACGACATCGCCTATCTTCGGGGTAGAGCCTGTGGTATGCGGCTCCCGCCTGTGTTGAAGTAGTGGGAGATATTCTTTCACCCACCTCCTCCAGAACTCGTCGGCTAGGTGCTGGGCGCGCTTCCATAATTGGCGCGTCGAAGCATTTTCTTCAAATTTTCCTGGCGCAGGCACGTGGCTGTTTGACCCCAGAAGTATGTGGTTCGGGGTCAAAGCTTCGGGTTCATCCGGATTGACTGTCACGTGGGTTAGCGGTCTCGAGTTTATTATATTCTCGGCTTCTACCAATAGAGTGTAGAATGTTTCGTCGCTCGGGTGTTTTTCATGCAGCGTGACTCGGAGTGTTTCTTTTACACTGCGCACCAATCTTTCCCAGGCTCCGCCCATGAATGGAGCGCCTGGAGGGATATATCGCCAAACGATATGTCGAGCGTTTACTTCGTTTTTGTACTCTTCCCAAGCTTCTTTCAATTCTTTCTCCGCAGCTTTGAAACACGTCGCGTTGTCGCTCCAAAGCTCGGTCGGTTGTCCCCTTCTCGCGACGAATCTCCGGAGCGCGGCTATGGCCGAGGCCGCGCTGAGTGAAGTGACGACTTCGAGATGTATGGCTCGCGTCGTTAGACAGGTGAATAATGCCACCCATCGCTTTTCTCTGTGTCGTCCCACTGTCACTTCAATCGGGCCGAAGTAGTCGAGTCCCGTGAATGAGAAGGGACGTGCGTGATGCGTTAGCCGGGCCGCGGGCAGATCTCCGGTGGCCGGACTCATTGGCTTGGCTTTCCGGATACGGCAGGCTTGGCAGTTTCTTATGACCCCTTTTACTGTAGGTCGAATGCGGGTTATCCAAAACCGCTGCCGAAGCTCATTGACAGTGAGCTCTACGCCCCCGTGATGCATTTCGACGTGTACATGTTGTATGTACATTCTCGTATACTTGTGCCCGCCGTCCAGTATCACGGGGTTAGTCGTTTCTTGTTTTATATCCGCGGCCGCTCCGATACGGCCTTTAAGCTTTATTAAGCCATTTTCCATAAATATACTCAGCGACGCGAGGCGATCTCCCGCCGTTGAGGACTTGGTTTTTCCTTCCATTAACCTTTTTCTTTCTTCGGCATAGCATTCCATTTGAACTTTTCTTAGCCATATTTCTTCGGCCTTTATTAAATACTGTGCCTCGAGAGTTATGAATTTCGTTCGTCGCGGATTAACGCGGGGCTTTTCTTTGTTTACTTTTGGCGTTTTCCGCGGACCCCAGGTTGCGTCGCTTTCCTCGTTTTTCTTCGTTCTTTTTCTTGTCGCCGCGACGGTGTGTTTAATGTGACATAGATCGATAAACTGTAATACTCGACCCGTCGCGCGTATTAATGTCCGCCATTTTTCTATTCTCTCTATGTCTGGGAGATAACTTTCGTTTGTCGCGCCGCACGTCGCATTACATTTTTCTTCCCCCGTGTGGATTTCGCGATTACTCTTTTCTTCAGTGGGCCAGCAGTCTTCGGTTTTTCTTAAGAAATCCGGGCCATGAAACCACCTGTGTGTGGCTCCGAAATCCGCCGGGGTTTGTCTCGTCGCGTCGTCAGCCACGTTTTCCTTCGTCGGGACCCATCGCCATTCTTTAACTTTTGTTGTCTCTTCAATTTCGGCGAGGCGATGCGCGACGAAGGTTTTATATGCCCGCGGCTCCGCTCGTATCCACGCGAGCACAGTTCGCGAGTCGCTCCAATATATCTTTTGTGCGAACTCGTATTCGTGCTCTCGCTCGACGCTTTTCGTAAGTCTGGCGCCGAGGAGAGCGGCTTGCAGTTCTAACCGCGGGATAGACGTCGGCTTGAGCGGAGCGACGCGACTCTTGGCTGCTATGAGCGTCGTTCTTATTGCGCCGTCTCGATGCGTCATTCTTATGTATACGGCGGTCGCGTATGCTTCTTCGCTGGCGTCGACAAACGTGTGTATCTCTCTTCTTATAACCGCCGGGTGTAGATTATAACACCGGGGTATTTTTATATCCTTCACCCCTCGCAGGTTTTCCATCCATAATGTCCACCTCGGGGCGAGTTGTTCGGGGATAGGTTCATCCCATCCTGTCCCATAACGCCATGTTTCTTGCATGAATCTCTTCGCCGGCATAGTGATGGGCGATAACAGGCCGAGAGGGTCGAACAGCGACATTATGATGCTCAGAGCCTCTCTCTTGGTGGGGATGCGTCTGTTTTCCAGTATTTCCCGAGGCATTTTCCCCTCATTGAGGTTGAAGCCGAGCTTATCCTCGCGGGCTTCCCATAACATACCGAGTGTTTTCTCTATGTTTCTTTCGCCAATTGATACAACGGATGTCTCGTTGTTACCGTTGAAGTGTCGTCGTAATGCTTCGTCATTCGACACCCATCCGCGAAGCTCGAAACCGGCGTGACGGTGTATAAAATCGACTTCTCGCGATATCTCGAGCGCCCGTTTCTTGTCCGCGAAGCTTGTGATGTAATCATCCATATAATGATTTTTCTTTATCTCGATTACTGCCTCGGGGTACTCATTCGCGAAATCTGCGGCATTTCTATCTTTGATGTACAGCGCGGTACATGGCGATGACGTGGCTCCGAATATTACCGAGGTCATCTGATATTCCCGGGGCTTTTTTTCTCTTTCCTCGCCCCTCCACAGGAATCGCAATGCATCTCTGTCTTCTTTTCTTATTTTGATGCGCATGAACATCTCTTTTATATCTGCGGTCACCGCTACCGGGTGTTTTCTAAACCGCATAATTACTCCCGGCAACGACTGTAGGAGGTCAGGGCCGGAGAGTAACATGTCATTCAGGCAGCGGCCGTATGATCTCGCCGCCGCGTCATGTACCAGACGAATCTTCGGTTTCGACGGGTTGCAGACAGCGAAGTGTGGTAAGTACCACGTTCGGCCGGGCACCGGCGGCTCAGACGCCGGTATAGCATAGCCCGACTTCAATAAATCTTCAATTCGTTCATTATATTTTTCTTTCAGTCCCGAGTCACGATCTAGTTTTTTCTCTAGTGACTTCAGGCGTTTCATCGCATCGTTATAATTATTCGGAATTTCCTCATTTTCATTTTTCCATAATAGCGAGGTTTCGAAGCGACCGTCGGGCGTTCTCCGGCTATTTTTCTCGAGTATTTGGAGGGCTCGCTCTTCCGGGTCGTTCTTCGGTTTCCGCGCTTCTATACCGAGGGCTTCTAGGTCGAAGAACCTCTTCATCATTTTCTCCATAGAGTTTTCCTTATTTTCTTCGTTCGTCGCGACCGTATGGCCGCAAAAGGCTACCGGGTTGTCATATGAAGACCGGTATCCGTGTAATACCCAGCCTAGTCGCGTGTGAGATGCGACAGGTTGGTTTTTCTTTCCCGTTCTCGTTTCCATCGCCACTAAGAGTTCCCAATTGTCTTGTCCGATGAGAACCTTAGGGCGAGCGTTCTGGTAGACTAGGCGGTCTTCTATATCCCTTAGATGCGGGCAGTCTCGGAGATCTTTCTTTTCTATACGTTGGCTTGTAAACGCGAGCTTTTGTACCGTGCGAGCGTTTTGAGTGGTGTAATCTTTTTTATCGTAACGCCCTCGGATTTTGAAGTCGACCCTTTTGCTATTTTCATGCTTTGTCGTTTCATTAAGGCCCTGGACCCACATGTTATCTTGTGGGCCGTCAAGCTCCAATATGTCGGCGAGCCCTTCGTCGATCAAGGTGACGGTGCTGCCGTCATCCATGAGCGCGTAGGTGTCGACTCGGGTATTATTTTTCCCGGTAATCGTGACTGGGGCGATCTTCAAAAACGCTTGTCGACTCTTCATACAGTTTGCGTTATTCACCACTTCGACGGTAGCAGTCGCTTCATCAGCCTGGCGTGGCAGCTCAGCAGTCGAAGACATCATAGGCGGCTTCTTGTGGTGTAGCAGGCGATGGTGAGCCATACTACAGCCCTCTTGTCCGCATCGCTTGGCGTTACAGTTGCCGCGGCGATGTGTGCCTTTTAAACATTGATAGCAGAGGCGGTGTTTTTTCGCGATTTCCCAGCGATCACTTACTTGAGTGTTGGTGAATCGCTTGCAGTCAGGAAGATAGTGATCCTGTCTGCATATCGGACATTCTTTCTTTCTTCCGACCTCTGTTGCGTATGTTCTTTCAAATCTTTTTCTCGGCACTCTTTCTAGCTGCGACTCGCCAATTATGTCCTCCGGTTGTGCATAAGCGCCGCATTTATCCGCTTCGAGATTTAAAAATGTCGTCATTTTCTTCAAGTCTGAAGTATCTTCTTTCATTGTCGCCGCATAGTCATACCATTTATTCTTCAAGATAGGAGTTAATTTTTCAACTATGTTCTTCACTAACTCAGGATTAAAGAGATAGTGAATTTTCTTCAATGCCTCTATAGTGGCAACAATATTCGCTATCTTATTAGCAAATATGCACAGGTCGCGTGGGTTATCGTTTAGTTTACCCAGCGCCTTAATCTTTTGTATTTCGTTCATCGCCAGTGTGTCCGGACGACCAAATCTTCTCTCGAGCGCTTGCATAACAGCTCGCGGGTCCGGCTGGCTAATAAGTAGGCTGTTGACCGCTTCAAGGGCCGCACCTCTCAGGCTTCTTCTAAGCCTAGTTAAATTTTCCGTATGCGAGAACATTTCTTCTGTCTCGTAATAGGTAGCTCTATATGCTAGCCACCCTGAACAATGCCCGCTGAACACCGGCAGATCTTGCAGGAATCTCGGGGCATCTCTAGACATTCTCACCGCTTGCGTGAGGGCCGCGGCCAGGGATGTGACCTCTGTGTTCTGTGGCCGCGGTATTTCTTCCCTCTTTTTCTCGTCGGCTTGAGTCTGCCGTTCTAACCATTCTTCCACTGGGCTGGTCTGCTCTCCATCATTTTCTTTCGCCGGGGGTTGCTGGTCTTCATTGTCGACCCCCCCAACCGCAGCGAGTTGTGTGGCTAACTTCGCTTGGGCGAGCGCGAGAGACGCACGTACCTCTAATAACTTCAATTCTGCGACTTTTTCCGCGGCTTGTAGCCTTAATACCTGTGTATTTTTTCCATTATTATTTTCCGTTGATTGACGCGACGCACGCTTGTTCTGGCGCGTGTCCTCCGCGTCCCTCAAAGTTTCTTCCGTCGCTGAAGTATAGGTAGTGCGCTCCGTATCTGTACTCGTCGCCGTTGTGCCTTCGGACGTCACTGCGGTGCCCTCTGAGGTCGCCGAATTTTCCTCCGGCGCCTCTTGGATTACTGACCTAGCCGAGCTTGTACCGCTTCTCGTTCTGACCCCCGCCAGACGTGGGTCAGGATTCGCCTGGGTCTCCGTAGCATCGGCTATGCTTCCCTGCTTCGATCTTGCCTGTGACATGATTTAGCCGGCACTGGATTTTTCTTAATTTCTTCTTTCTTCGGATCCTTTTCCGTGGATCCCGGGTCGAAGGACCATAAAATGTGCACGGTATGTGCGTAGATTGCCTACGGCTATAGACTATGTCACCAGCGGGGTGATTATGGTGATGAAACTGACTTTAAATTGATTCTAAACTTTAAGTTGACTGGCTTCGGGTTGATGATTATTAAAATGAACTAAGGGGCTTGAAATAAAATACTGAACACTGATTAACTATTGAGAGTACTATTGGAATGAGGCAGGGACTAACTTTAACACTTTATAACTTTTACTATTTACTTTCTTGCTTCGGAGACTTGTATCGAATGAATTTCTACGATTTTGTCCACCCTTTTATACTATTTCTATGAAACCTTCTAGAATGTTCCATGCCTCACCCCCTTAAGTGGTTTTTACTCAATATCTTTATTCAAATCATAAACAATTTACATACAATATACATTAATACAACAATATTTACTTTTTATACATTTTTACCTATAAGACATCACCATCCGAGCATGCATGTGGGACTGACGATCAAAAATCTACATTTTACATATTTATACTACCTCGTCCCCCGCGGAATACTTCCGGGTACACCCATATCACTTCCTTTCTCTTTTACACAAGCATGTCTCGGTCTAATGTCTTCCAGCTTGACATTTTCTATTGCTGTCTCCCTTATCCAATTGGATTTATAGTAACGGACATTTTACTAACCCAATTGGAATTTCAAAATAAGATTGCAATGGGAATTTTCTCATAAACATTATAAGTTTCTTTACATATTCAAATATTTTAAACTTAACATTATCTTAATATTTCTTCAATTTAACAACAATTATAAACTATATTCTAAGTATTATCCAACATGTTTGCGATTAAGTTAATAAACTATAAGGTAAACAATGTAGTGTAAGATTAGAAAATTACAATAAGTCTCACAAGTATGCATTCTTATGTGTTTGCTTTTTAAATCAGTCTTATCTTATTAAATGTGTTATGTGTTTATGTTAAAAAATCAATATTATTGTTTTCTTATGTTTACGCGAATTTCACTCATTATAATAAAACAACTTTTACGGATTTTATCGCGGTTTATTTAGTTTTTTAAGAGCCCGACGTTTCGGATACTTTACAGCAACCATGGTCACGGGAGGACTGAGGTGTCAGATGTCCTACTGTTACAAAGTTATTCGAAACTACCCTATGATACAACAATATTTTATTTTAATTATATTTATTTTATTTTAATAATAAAATATTGTTGTATCATAGGGTAGTTTCGAATAACTTTGTAACAGTAGGACATCTGACACCTCAGTCCTCCCGTGACCATGGTTGCTGTAAAGTATCCGAAACGTCGGGCTCTTAAAAAACTAAATAAACCGCGATAAAATCCGTAAAAGTTGTTTTATTATAATGAATCAATATTATTTACATCATTCTAATGTCGTCGTGAACAATGTTTATGAGAAAATTCCCATTGCAATCTTATTTTGAAATTCCAATTGGGTTAGTAAAATGTCCGTTACTATAAATCCAATTGGATAAGGGAGACAGCAATAGAAAATGTCAAGCTGGAAGACATTAGACCGAGACATGCTTGTGTAAAAGAGAAAGGAAGTGATATGGGTGTACCCGGAAGTATTCCGCGGGGGACGAGGTAGTATAAATATGTAAAATGTAGATTTTTGATCGTCAGTCCCACATGCATGCTCGGATGGTGATGTCTTATAGGTAAAAATGTATAAAAAGTAAATATTGTTGTATTAATGTATATTGTATGTAAATTGTTTATGATTTGAATAAAGATATTGAGTAAAAACCACTTAAGGGGGTGAGGCATGGAACATTCTAGAAGGTTTCATAGAAATAGTATAAAAGGGTGGACAAAATCGTAGAAACTCATTCGATACAAGTCTCCGAAGCAAGAAAGTAAATAGTAAAAGTTATAAAGTGTTAAAGTTAGTCCCTGCCTCATTCCAATAGTACTCTCAATAGTTAATCAGTGTTCAGTATTTTATTTCAAGCCCCTTAGTTCATTTAATAATCATCAACCCGAAGCCAGTCAACTTAAAGTTTAGAATCAGTTTAAAATCCGTTTTCATCACCATAATCACCCCGCTGGTGACATAATCTATAGCCGTAGGCAATCTACGCACATACCGTGCACAACTTCAACTACTCAAACAAAACTTATTCAGTTTCAAGCTTTCAGATGGACGACTTGCTGGTCTATCCAGTACGCTTGAGTTTAGTTTGGATGAGAATACGAAATAATTTTTATTCATCATATTTTTTATTTCACAAAAACAGCTTCAATAAACATAGATAACTGCTACGCATTTTTATATAAACGTAAAAGAAATAAACATAAAAAAACATAAATCACGTATTAATTTGTAGATTTATTGGAATATTATGTTTGGTTGTACTTATTTATTACTCAAATGAAGTATATTACAGTATAATGCCATTGTTAGTTCGGCATTTATACAATATGTAATTAAATGCTACTATTAGTGCTACGCAATCGTAGCGCAGCTACGCGGTTGTAAATCACCGTAGAACTGCTACTAGGCACGATGCCAGCGTAGCACTGCCACGTGCTCGCCTAGCGCTGCAAAATACACCGCGTACACTTTACAGCGCGCCTGCACCGCGGTATTTTATTTCTCGTAGCTCACATGGATCTTGAAAAGTGGTTTGCGTACGTCACGCAGTAAGCAATAGCCCCGATTACTAAGGACGGAAAAGCTCAAAATTCATTTGAATTCGATATGATCATAACAGTCTGAATCTGATCAAACCAAATCAACCTTTGATTTGGTTTTTCTAGACTCCGACCATTATACTGAAATTTTTTAATTATACTGAAATTAGAATTTTATCATTTTTTCCCCTAATTCGGGTGATTAAGTTTCCATATTATTTTTGTAATTAGTAGCATTATTTGTAGAGTTATTATTTTTTTCAATATCTATAAGCTACTAGTCGTTGGAAACCACTTCGCCTTTTGTTTGAAACAACAAATTGTAGCTAGGCACAATAAAAAACTTTTTTTACATAAGCATAGAAATGACGTTTGTCACATTTCTAGGTGGAATTCATTGCTCCCTCATCGCTCGCTCACCGATGAAGGAAAATATCATGAGGAAACTTGCATGCCTAGTAAGATTAAAGGTGTGTAAAGTTCAGCACCCGCATTGAACTAATGCAACGGTGAGCCAGAGCCCAATACTCCTCCTCGTCTGATTACAGGGAAAAGACCGGTCATCAGCAAACTATAGCCTGTCCTCGTCTGTGTAAAGTAGTAGGACATGATTATAAGAATTAATTATTCACTTTTTTATAATAATGATAAAACGACAAATTATTTTAATATCATTCGAACCGTGTCTGAAATTTTACTTTCCAAATATCAAACTTTATTTATATGCGACATTTTTGTCTCACTAGTATTCTGGGCATCGCCTTACATAAAGAACTTTTTCGCGAAGATCAAACCGTGAAATAGGTAATGCGACAACACCTTATACGCGAGCATCGGATTTAAAGCAACGAATTCCAGGCTTGTCTTATAAAGTTTAATACTCTATTACAAGAGTTTAATTTATTTTTTCACACGACTGTACTGAGAACGAGAGATGCGTTCATAAACGCGTGGAATATCTTTTTGAATATTATGAATGTTTTACACGATTTCTATAAGCTTTATGTATGCTCGGGTTTATTCCTCGAAATCAGGCGAAGAGAGTATCAGGCCATAGTTCACCGATGCGGTGACCCACTGCGGGTTAGTGAAATTCACACATCTTCAAAGTTTTTTAACCCTTAAATTGCCACACATTGTTTCTTTGTGTTTTTTCGTTTCATATATATTTTTTGGGTGTAATTAGGGAAAGATTAGACAAATATTTGTAAAATTTAATCAAAAAATTATTTAGTTTTTGTTTTTTTAAACGTCACTCATGACGGACATTGCCAATTAGCGAGCGTATTTTGTAACAATAAACGTGTCATACGTAGCGGACATTGCGCTTTTAAAGAAAATAATATACATACATACCAAAAATAAAGGAACATAAAATATCACTTATCGAACTTAAAATAAACATTTCAAAAATATTAAACATAAAACAAAACTTTAGTAATGACATAACAAGTCATTTTTGAACTGTTCTTCATCAGTCCCACTCCAACAGCCTTACGTATTGTCAAATAATCAGTATAAGAAAACTTTTTATAGGTAGCTAGTAGGTAATCGTACCTATTTTTCCTTGTGAAATAAAAAAAACATTTTTTTTGTTATAAAACATAGGCGATGTTCACATTTGGTGCATAATCTTTCCATTCTTACACAGTCGGCAACGGCTCTGTGATGTAAATATTGAAAGATGGTCATAACAATCTAGCCGCGCCTCAGCTACTGGTCTTGCAAGGAAGGGCTTAGTTCTTGGAGAATCTGTTACAGTTATATGGCTTTGAGATTCTGTATTGTTCTTCATCAGCGCAAGCGACATTTTGTTCTCTCCAACTTCAAGGCGATGTAATAGCCAGCTATTGTTTGAAAATAGACATATACCAACGCCTCGTTTTCATGTGGATTCTGTACAAAGCTGTGAGCATGTCTGCAATGTCTACACAGGGGACTAGTACTTTTCTTTTTTGAACCCTGTCATATCGCCCAATCGTGCCAACAGGATTTTGTGCATAAAAAAAGCTTGCAATGCTAATGCACTGGTTGTCCTTCCACTTTGTCACCGCTAATCTTTTTGTGTTATCACAAACCACTTGATAAGTGTATCGTCCCTTTTTTTCATCTCTTTATCGTCCATTATTTGACAATTCCCGATCGATCCTTCCTAATAGTACCTAGCGACAATATCCCAATTTCAATACGCAAATAATATATCAACTCCAGGTGAAGGAACCAGTTATCAAAGTACACAGTGCAGAGCACTGGATCCGGTTACAGTTCTACATAATCTCACAACGGCTTTGCCACTGACACCTAAATATCTCCCCAGTCCTCTCCAGACCTCTTTTTGAATTTGAATGTGTTTGAGCCATCGTAAACAAAAAAGTCGTAGACCATCCCCGAAGTTCCTGCACGAACCAGAAATTTTAAGCCCCATTTACCACCACATCCACATTCCACATCTTCGTCAGAATCTAATTCAGAATCCTCTGAAATGGTATGAGTGCAAGTATTTTATGAGATATCCAAGCCATGTCACTAAAAAGAAAGAAAAAAAAACGTCACCGTATAGCCTATGTCCGTTACATGGGACAAATATATAATACCTAAACGTGGCAATGTCCGTTCTAGGGGACATTCAAAATGGACACCTACTGCAACCACTTGATGGCAATGTCCGTTCTATGGGACATCCAAAATTGACACCTATTACCACTACTTCATGGCAATGTCCGTTTCAACGGACACTCGTGTTTATCAAAGATTACAAAAATAATAACCGCAGCTAATCGGTAAATCTAACAGTTTATAAATAAACAACATATAATTCAATTAAAACAAACAAAAAAACCACATGAAACCATTAAAATACTTACAGTTTATTCAAATTTATCAGGATCAAACGTTGAACCGGCCATTGCAATATTTTGAATGACCTAGTTTTTTGAAATCAGCGGAAGTTAGGGTCTAAAAAAGGGCTGCGCGGGATCGAGATAGCCTATTAGACCTAATGCAACACTCGTAAGCCAGCATATTTTATCCGTATTATTGTTGAGTGCGTTTTATTGACATGTCTCTTAAAACGGACAGAAACAATTTAAGGGTTAATCTCATCAGGTATGCAGGTTTATTCACGATGTTTTCCTTCACTGATAAGCGAGCGAGGGTCTCATGTTCAGGGTGCACTTAAGGGTTCAACGCACCACGGGGGGCGGTGTCAGGATTGAACCCAGACCTTTTCGCACAAGCGGCCAAGCCCATACCCGCTGGACCATCGTCGCTCTACGTAATACGTCGATTCTACGAAATAATAGTTTTTTTTTATTGTATTCACTAACTACTATTCACTAAGTCACTCAAAATAATGCCATTATTTAAAAAAAAGAATTATATCCCACCTAGGATCAGGGTACCCTACTCCTGACTACGTGTATGAAGCATTTCTTCGGTGCCGAAAACCCCATCAAAATCAATTGACCAATTATTAAGAAGCTACAAAATCATACGCTACATAAGCGGAGCTACACATTATACATACTATAGTGATCCAACTTATAACACCATTTGCGTTGAGAATTAAAAACAAATATCCAACTGGCATGTGTACTAAACGAAAACGAATATATATATTACGCTATAGTAAAACGAACTCATTTATTATTATTGTAAAGGCAAACGTACAGAGTTTTAACCAGATGGGAAGACAATCTCCGTGCAGTGGCAGGTCCGCGTTCGACTAGCAAGGGATCGGTCGCCTTGGCGGTTATTGAGGGAGGTTAAAGGCTTATGATGATAATGATAATGATGATAAAGCAGGCAGACGATCCATCTAATGGTAAGTGTGGGTAAAAAAGGAGGACAGCGCATCTGCATAGCCTCTGGTTGTGTGGATGTTTATGGGCGTCGACAGTCGCCAAATGGCTTTGACAGTTTGTTTGCTGCCCTATGCCATAAAAATACTCTTCCACCGATGTTTGACGGAAACTTTGAGAAAATTTATTTTACACTTTACTAACATGTTTAGATATAAATTTGATGAACCAGGAAGACGCCGCAATGAGGTATAAAATCTAATTTCTAATTTACAACTTGTTTGAGGCGGAACGTAAAAGTTTTATTACGTTAAAACCGACTGCTGAAATTCCTTTTTACTTTGTACGAATTCATTAAAAAGTAATATAATTTTTGTGTCCAGACAAATTGAAGGACGTAATCATCTTTACATCTACAATATTTTGGGATGGAAATAATAACGATGAAATACAGGAATATGATATTAAGCTTAAGACATAGCTTGATTTGAGTGTATTTAAAAGTGCACGGATATACTTGTATAATGAAACTCATGTGGTTTAATACGCTAATCTCTGTGACTATCGGACAAGCTTAAAATAAAAGCTTAGAAATCGTGCGTACATATTTCAATTTCATTATATTTTTTGTGTTGGAGAATTCTGCGGGGAACAGTAATTGTAAGTCTTAGAAAATTATAGAAAATCCCTACGTGCACGCATTAGGCCCCTGGCGTTAAAAAGTGTTTCAATGTGTCAAAAGGATACACATATTGTCCTCACGGATCTGGTAAAGCGCAACGCTTTTTTGTCGAGCACTGCTGTATTTTTGACGTTGAATGTTAGACGTTAGAAAAAGCGTCGTGTTAAAACCCGACGTTTGCTAGCACTAGCTTGCACTAGCCAAAAAGCATCACGGCTTAAAAACGCTTTCGTGTGTTTCCACAGTTGTTTTTTTTTTTTGTAAAATACGTCTAAGAATAAACAGTCTTATTATTATAAAAAATGCACAGTCGCATCATAGTTTTTTTTTTTTCAAATAATGAAACAATAGTGAATTGAACGCTTAATGGACAAAGAATTAAAAAATCTGGTACTATCATTTTTTGTGTGAATTATTTTATTTTGTCTAATTGCACCCATAACAATATAAACCCGAAATAAATAATATAAGTCCGATATCACTAACGAAAATCAATTTCTCTTTCAAGAACATTTTTTGTCATGTCAAGAGCATTTTCAAAGCTTTGCTTATTAGGCGTGGAATAAAATCACAGAAATCACAGTCACATATTGAATTTAGTATAATTAACACAAATTTGAATAATTCATTGAATTAATAATATGTGTTTGAAACATTTATGTAACGGAATATCAAATGGGAAATATTATTCAATTAATGTTTGTGAATTCGCCAAATTTAGATACATTAATATATTGGTGTTTCATTATATTGATTTTAATTAATACACATTGATTCTACTATCCTATGAACCTGAAACGGTACAGTGTGATTGGCGGGCCTGAGACATAAAAGTGCAGGTTAGGCTCATGTTAAAAACTTTGTGAGTTTAAAACTTTTATGTTTTCTAACTGCTTCACTTTCACCTGTATGAATTGCGACTATTTATCACTTTTTTTTTTAAACTATGTCTTCCGATGGTCCAACGGGTTAGGAACTCGGCGTCTTGGTCGAAAGGGTCCGGGTTCAATCCTGACCCCACCTGTGGTGCCTTGAAATGACTTCTTAATTTCTACGTGCACCCTAAATACGAGACCATCGCTCGCTCACCGGTGAAGGAGAACATCGTGAAGAAACCTGCATGCCTGATAAGATTAAGAGTCTTTGAAGGAGTTTTAAGTTCACCCACCCGCATTGGGCCAGCGCCTCGGTGAACTATGGCCCGATACCCTCCTCGGCTAATTTCGAGGAGGAGACTCATGCCCAGAGGTGGACATATATGGGTTGCTACTTTATTATGTCTTCCAAATTGAAAGATAATAAGGCTTTAAATGTATTACAAATAAACTCACTCTCACATAGATAACAAAGTTTGGAGTTTTGGTAAGATAATTTAATTCGCTTATCTTTTTCACTTAACTTAGCTGAGTTTCGGAAAGATAGGCGACGCTGCCCAAACCAAAACTCGGTCACTGGAATAATATCGTGCCTCCGTTACGACCATTAACAACTAGTCCCCTTAAACTTACAATTATTACTGCCTAATTTATATGGCCCTATGCGATTTGTTGAAGTACACAATATACCTTCAAATACTTTCAATCTTATCAAGCATGCAGGTTTCCTCACGATGCACTTAAAAATTTGATAAACTAAAGTGTCCAGAAATCTGATCACTCGATCAGCTGACTGACACTTCATTAAATATTGTTAGTTCTTATTCTTAGTACTAATGTCGATGGTACAAGTCTTATAGAATATAATCGAGAAGTAATAAAAACAAACATCGAAGAAAAATAATCACTGCGTTGTTCTAAATTCTTTCGAAAATCAAACATTGCGGCGCGGCCACAGGCAAATGGTTTCAATTTCGATTCTAACCGCTGTTTGCGTCGTGTTTACGTTTCGGGACCGAAATATTAGGGGTCACCGCGGCGGTGGCCATTGTAGAATATGAACGCAACGTTCGCTCACAATATAATCCGCTATTTGCTATTACAAGAAGGTATTTATATTTTTAGGGTTCCAATCTTAAAAATGGCAAAACGGTACCCATATATAATAATAATAATAATAATAATATCTATGGACGCTTTTACACCACGTCAATCTGGTCCTGTGCTAAGTACTCGAAGAGACTTGTGTTACGGGTACCAGACAACGGAAATACATATATTTAATACTTTTATATTAATACTTATATTTAAGATTTTTATTATATAATACACATATTTAATACACATCCATGACCCAGGAACAAATAAACTTTTTTTTTTGTTCCCTTGCGAGATTCGAACCCGCTACGGCTTGTGCACCACCGCGCTAACCACTGCGCCACGGAGGTCGTCAATAAATATATGATTATTGTGTTGTCGAAAAACATCGATGCCCTTCACAGACATCTTCTCAATACTTGTGGTATGTGATTAATCATTAAAATATCCTCTTTGGATGGCACCGACTCCAAAAATACCCAATTTTAAATAGTATACTTCTACTTCACTTCGAAGTATTTCAATATTATTTTAAATTTTTTAGTTGTACATAAATTAAGGTAAAGTTTTGAAGTCGGTTTTTGGTTTTTTATTTAAAATTAATTTTGTCAATGCCATAGAATCAATATTTTTTTTTAACAAGCTGGTAATGGAATGTTAAGATTTTAACATAAGTTTTCTTATTTATTCCTCCACTTATGTAGGGTAATAAAACTGAGTTGTGTTGTTTTTTTGTGTCTATATGTAAATTCATGATTTTCTTATACCCCTTAAATATTAATTTATCGATTTCATTATATGTTAGTATTTTTTGTACTGCCATACGATCACGGTTTATGAGACACAACCTCCTTATAACTTAAAAATGTGACAGGTTGCTAGCCAGACAGACGGAGTGACAGTGGAGTATCAGTAAAAGAATTCCCGTAAAGGGTTTACCCTTTCTGTTAAAAATCGTTAATGTAATGCAACATTAAACATGAAAATGTTGTCCGACAAATATTTACAGAAAAAGGTTATTCTGGAACAGACTTCTCATAAACTTTATGTAACGTTCCTGAAATTTCAAAAAAGATTAAAAAGTACGTATGTTAAACCTTAGCTGCCCCGTCATTATGCATACTAGCAGTATCTCGCAGTTTCGTCTGCATTTTCCATTCCCGTATAGTACAGGGATAAATAATAGCATAGGTTATTCTGGTGGATAAGCTATACAATAATTGTAAAGTTTCATTAAAATTTATTTTTGAATTTTTTGCAGGAAAGAACATTTAGAGATTTTTATTTTATATTAAGAACTCTAACAAAGGATACACAGTACACGCAAAGGTAAAAACAGTCGTTTGACAATTCGTGCTTCATCAATTATAGGAAAACACACATCAAGCTTACACGCTTTATCATCGCAGGAGGCTAAAATAATTAAATTGCACATCAATAATTAACTTAAAAATATATTAAATAGTATTTTTTTAACAATAGATTAAGAAACTTTTTAACGCATTTTATTTTATATCAACATTTTTACTGAAAATATGCACTGTAAAAAATGAGTTATTCTGCAAAGTTAAAATGAAATAAAATTCAAAAAGTAATATAGATTAAAATCAAATTAAAAACATAACACGTGGACAACATAACAAAAAACTACAGAGGCAACAATGAAATATAGAAACCATAAATTTTGTATGAATAATCCGCATCTGGGCATACAATAGTTTTTTATTTTATATATTTTCATTTCCAAACGAGTTACTAACATCCATACAAACTTTCGCGTATATGATATTATTACGATAAATTTCCAGAATTCGCATCATCATTTTCATAATTATTATCAGACGTTTTCCGTTTACTGCTGGAAATTTACCAATTATTTTCTTAATACCTTATCAATGAAATGTTTTTTACTTATTATTGGCGTGAAATAAAGGCTGTTCTAAGTGTGAATTCTATTGTGGTAAGGTTTTGTTCAATTTGGTCTGACGCCAAATAAGACAGTACAATTGGAAACAATTTCCTGCTCAACCGGACGCTTTCCGGTATCGTTAATAATAAGGGAACTTAATTACTTTATGGTTGGACAGCTTGGCACCGCGCCAAACAAAAATGTCTGCAAACCTCTTTGATTATAACCCCACATGTTATAACATGTGGGGTTATAATCATTATATTGTTATATTAAATGGAATCAAATAGTTTATCAAAGCCGTAATAATAACTCTTGTGTTTGTTTTTTAAATCGTACATATCATTTTTTACCAGGATAAGGAATGCCCTAGTGCCACGCGCCTTCGGGGCTGGCGGTGAACCCAGCACCTTGGAGGAAGCGAATTGAGCTGAGGGGGCTCTTTGTATCCCTCTTATGAGAAGAGAGACCAAAGGATGGGGGCAAGGAGCAAGGTCGGAAAACTTGCCTTATTGTACTGACCCGAAGTTGGGAGGGGTTTTTCTGTGGTGCGAGGCAACCCCTCTGTGGAGGTGACGTCGGTTGAGGGACTGACTAGCCGTCGAGGTGCCCTGTTGGTTGTAGATCCGGGGCACCTCACTAAAAGCGAAATTGATGGCACTCGCCGGGTTTAAGTGGGTAGAGCTGCGTCCACTTACCAGCTTTCGGGGGCAGCCACATACACCCCAGGGAAGATCCACTCTCTCGCGGGATGCCTAAGCGCATTTCATTAGCAAGGGAGCGGTTGTCTTGGTGTTCATTGAGGGAGGCCTATGTTCAGCAGTGGTTGGATAAAGGCTAACGATGATGTAAATAGGATTATAATGCTTACATCAATACTTACATTAACTAAACTTCTATTTCACCTAATTAAATTCGTATCAGTGCGGTGAAAAATATTACAATTTATTTTAATTTTATCGCAATTTGCATGCAAATCTTTGGGTATTTTGTAATAAATAACATGTAGATCTAGGGGTCACGTTTGATTGGTGACTATAGCCAATATCAGTGAACCCTGGCGACTGAGACGGCAAGTGTTATTGTTATAGAGTGTCAAGTGCGAAGGGTCAGGCTGGGTGGTTGATTACGCGTACCAATATTATTACGGTCTATTGTTTGAAGGTAATAAACTGCTTGATACATTGATGTATTATTTGTATTGTCTCTATAATATTATCCTACTAATATTATAAGTGCGAAAGTTTGTGAGGATGTTTGTTACTCTTTCACGCAAAAACTACTGAATGGATTTTGATGAAACTTCACAATAGTATAGCTTATACATCAGAATAACAGATAGGCTATAATTTATCCCCGTACTCCCACGGAAACGGGAATTACGCGGGTAAAAGTTAGCTAGTTAGCGCTCCTAGTTTACAATAAGTATTTTCAGGGGATGTTTTTAAATATAAATTATCAGCTTTCAATATAGTTGTTTTGGAATTATTTAGGGAATAAAAATAAAAGATTTTCATATTGTTTCTATTTGTTTTTGTTTATTTGTATACGTATTTCTATTGTCAGATATAATCATTCTTATAAACATTAACAGTGTTAAAGTGCATTTGAGAATTTAAAAGTATCAAAAGCTCATTTAAGTACAGTTTTATGTAAATAATGTAATGTACTATTTTTTCGAACTAAATTAATAGTCTATAAAAAATGCAACGTTATTCAAATATATAATGATTGTCATCATCATCATCTTGCTTCCCTTTAACTTTGCTCCTCTTTGCTCTGATATGAAAAGTCTTTTTCAATAAACATTAATATCGATTTGCGTATACAACGCCTTTTATGAAACCGTACTTTTTTGTTCATCCATAAAATATTATCATCTATTAAATATATTATGTTCACATATCCCAGAGTAAGTCTAGTTTTCCATCCATATTGTATTCTGCCCTTTGTCTATCCCGAAATGTGTTTTACAAAATGATATGAAAACTATTTTACTGGGCCATATTTGTGAGAAGCACTGTCGCTCATCTGGTGATTCAGTTCATTACTTACCCACTATTTCATTAAATTTTATATTTATTTGATTCAAATTCTAAACTAAAATGTGCGATAAAGCTTAAATATAAACTGCCATAACAGTACTTTATAATACGCATAAATAGGTAGGTACTTAAAAAGTTTTCAAAACGTGAAACAACTTTACGACCGTGTAATAATAAAGTTATTAGTTATAGTTAAGTCATAATAAAGTTATTAAAATCCATGCTTTGAGGTCCTATATAAAGTTGAAACCCATATCTTATGTCCCACTGCACCAACCTGCAGGCAAGGAGGGTATCGGGCCATAGTTCACCAAGGCGCCGCGCTTTTTTTTTTACGCAGGGAGATGCACTGACGCAACCCGCAGGGGAGTGGGTCTCCTCGGGCGGGTATGTGGGACTCGCTGCGCCCGAAAGAAAGTAAGTGGACGCAGCTCTACCCACTAAAACCCGGCGAGTGCCACCAATGCTGCCTTTGGTGAGGTGCTCCGGATCTGCAAGCAACAGGGCATCTCGACGGCTAGTCAGTCCCTCAGGGGACCGACACCACTTCCACAGAGCGGTTGTTCCGCACCACAGAACAACCACTCCCAACGTCAGGACAGTACGATGAGGTTAGGTTCCCATCACCCCTTGCCCCTGCTCTTTTGTCTCCTCTTCTACTAAAAGGGGTACAAATAGCCCCCTCGCGTCGGCTCAATTCGCTTCGCCCAAGATATTGGGGTCACCCTGAGCTACTGAGCCCCACCGCCACGACAAGGCCTGAACCATGCTGGGGAATGCGCCGCGCTGGCCCAGTGCGGGTCGGTGTTAGTTTTTAATCTTATCACGCATGCAGGTTTTTGTTTTACTCCTCGTGTTCAGAGTGCACTTAGAAATTTATAAAAACCCATTTCAAGGGACCATAGGGCGGGGGTCTGGATCAAAACCAGACCCTCTCAAGCCGAGTCCACTAACTACTAAGCCATCCTCGCTCTCTGACCTGTATATACCACAAGTTTTTCTCGAAAAAAGGTGAGAAGAGTACTAGCCCAGCGGCTTAATGCGGGCTAGCCTCTAACACTCACTATAAAGCAAGTTCCTAGTAAGCTTTCCATACAATATTTTTCTCCTTCTTTGAGCGAGGAATATAAACGATCAATTTGAAAAACCATATTACAAGGTTGCACACATGCCGCACGAAACTGTAATCATCATTTCAAGATAGTCTTTAATGACCGTCGTCGTTTAGAAAATCTAAAAATTCATATAAGATTCATCATCTTTTTCGCACTCGTCCTAAAATATCTTTGAAAATTACCTTTTACCATCTTATTAATTAAGTTTTTAAATGCATGTTTTTTTCTGACAGGTCCGATATACCCGTTCAAACAAATTAACTATCAGCTAAATCAGAACATATTTAGAAGTATACAATAAGTACAAAATGTGTTACTTCTGAAACTACAGGCCGGAGAAGAAATTACCATTTTGTAGTCGGTCTGTAACATTACCGTTAGATATAGTTCAGCTCTTTCTCTAAAGAGCTGTTTAAATTTTCAGTTCTGCTTTCAGCTAGAAATATAATGCTCATTTTTAAACTACAAAAATTTTAATTTAAAAAGTTTTTTGAATGTTACATTACGGACATACACTAATTTAATTACATTATGTATTTTGAAAAATTCCATTAATAAATTCTCATTAAAAAGGCTTCGCATATTTTTATATTATTTTTATAAAAGCCGTTATTACAAACTTTACGTTTTATTTATTTATTTATCCTAAAATCGCAATCATTTTAATCTATAAACTCTAATTATAACGAATTCTATTGATTCTTGCACAATCAAGACTAGACTAGTAAAATTCTTACTAGTCTAGTAGTACTCTGAATTTAATACCAATCATTCATCAGTACTCGCTCCCAATACAATCCCCCGTGTTTTTTGTCGTGTCACCAATTTCGCCAGTCTGGTGTTTGCTAGTATTGTTGGTGAGTAAAGCCTTACTGACCCCTGCGTGATGGATTGTTACAATATATTTTTGTGGATGTGGATGTGGATATATGAAATTGCTTTGTAAATTTTCATCATCATGAATCCGTCATCGTCCGGCTAAATTATAGGCTTATAAGAATTACTGATAGTTTATATGCAAGTTTAGCGACGATGGTCCAGTATTCGGTGGACTCGGCCTCTTATGCGAGAGATACCGAGTTCGATCCTGACCCGTCCGTGTGTGCCTTGAAATGGATTTTTCTAAACTTCTAAGTGCACACATGATACCACCTTTCGCTTACCACTATAGGAAAACATCGTGAGGAAAACTGCATGCCTGATGAGATTGAAAGTCTTTGAAGGTATGTGAAGTTCACCAACCCGCATTGGGCCAGCGCATCTGTGAACTATGGCCCATTAACCCTCCTCGCCTGATTTCGAGGAGGAGACCCGTGCCCAGCAGCAGGACACATAAGGGACTTTAAATGCAAGTGATATTAGTATAGCCCTTCAGTGTTATAAAAAAATAAAAAAGTTGTGTTGTTTTATGAATTCCATATTGGCCTTGGCTGCTTTGACGAGCGTCTTTCACTTTATTCCTACTCAGCGGCCGACCGTCACGCGACATGCAACACAGGCGAAAATGTTTGAGACGATGTCATAAAAGTTTCACTTAAAAAATGACCTTTTTTATGGTAATGTACTGGTAATGTAATAGTTATGTTAATATTTTTAATAGCACAAAGCCTGTTTTACATTGCTTTACTTGTGAAAGCAGAAATGCAATGACAGTTTAAAAATCATTAAACGAACATTTTAAAAATAGCACTATATGTGACAAAAATATATATCGCTCTAGATAAAAAAAAATAAAACATATCGTCCATAATAAATATTGGACGATACTTGTTAATATTGAGATACAAAGTTTTAGTTCACTTGCATTTTAATCTGTATAAAAAGTTTATGTTAAGCCATAACCCGTCGGGTTTATGGCTTAATCTCACGAACTTTACAGTCACAATAAAAGGATATAAACTACTGAAGATGTCCGCGCTAGCTGCGACAGCGATATCATACTCAGCTTATTGTAAACTAGCCTTTCTGCAGCTTCGCCTGCGTAGTACAAATATCAAATATTGGGTGAGAATTATAATCAAACATTATGTAAAAAATCAAATGGCCTCTGAACCTGAGGCGTTTTAGTGAGAGGTATTTGGCCGGCAGGACCGGGGAGGAACCTGTCGCTCACATGAAATCGGGTAAAGTGACAGCTAAGCTGTCGCGTTTCGTACTGTTTCCGGTGGCCCATTGGCCCATAGGGAAAAGGAGGGCAACGCATCGTGGGCGTCGATAGTCGCAAGGCTTCGACTGTTCCTTTGCCCCTACTAAGCTACAAAAAAAAACGCGTAAATTCATGTCTGTGTCACACACGCTATCACATTGCACAAATCTAGCAATGAGCATAAAATTTAGGATGCATTGATCTTGTCTGGTCTAGTTCAAAGTTATATGACCTAGATATCAGACTTTAGATGTTTGTTTTTTGCCAGTCAGTCAACGGTGACCAAATAAGTAATAAACCAAACTTTTTCCCGCCGCCTCATATGTGTTATTTACGACCTAAAGTATTATGATAATAACTATTTTGATACATGCATTTCGTCAAAGTATTAACCAGGTGGGAAAGACACGCAAAATAGGCGCAAAAGCGTCGAGTTGCGGAAACCAGCCTGACCTCAAGTAACCAGGTGGGAAGATGAATATCCGTGCAGTGGCAGATCCGCGTTGGATGCGAGTGGCAAGAGATTGGTCATCTTGGCGTTCATTGAGGGAGGCCTATGTTCAGCAGTGGACGGATAAAGGCTGATGACGATGATTGTGATGATGATCTCTCTTGGTTATTAAAATGTAATCTTAGAAGTTTAATATAGGATTTTAAATTAACATGGTTATTTTCATTATTTAAAGTATTTAAAACGGGATATTTACCATGTTTTTTAATATTGTTTTGCGGAGCTCGATATTTCGACATTGTCTACGAATGTCATGTTCACGAGACTGTCTCGTGAACATGACATTCGTCTACGAATGTCATGTTCACGAGACAATATACCTTCACTTATAATATACCTTTGTAAAATTTCCTCTACTAATCGTCTACTACGCGAACTGTCCGTTTGCTTTTCTTCAGTTTATAGCATAAATTACCTTTTAATAGACTTATAAACTCGGTTTTAACACACAAATATGCAATGTCTAATAAAGTACCTTGGTTTTTAAGAGTCAAACTTGGACAGTTTCTAATTTTAAGCTTCAGTTCAGAAAACGGACATGTCAATTCAAAATCTTGTCTAGAAATTTAAACAATACTAGTCTAGTGACGTAAGCACCCATTCACACAATACTCGAGTCTCAAGCCGAGTGGTTCGTGTTGGATTGTATACTCGACTACGGAACCAGCATGCCTGACGTGATTTAACTCTTCGATAGCCTGGGAAATTCACCAATGCAATGAGCGCATAGGTGAAGTGTGAACTAATACTTTATATTATACTCCAGCCTTGATTATATTACAATGAAAGTAGTCCTCCCATCATTATTGTTGTAAAACATCTGAAACATCGAGCGTGTAAACTACGCGATAAAATCGGTAAAAGTTAATTATACATTATAAAGGATTACATCTTAATTCTAGATTACTTCAGGGATTCAAGAAAAACATAGAGGTACAGGGGGCCTAGCAAAAATGTCATTAAGAAAGCGTTAGCGAAGTTCAAGTCAATCCCATAAATTTTATCATTTCGAACTTCGCTAACGCTTTCTTAATTACATTTTGGCTAGGCCCCCTGTACCTCTATGTTGATATGACACAACTTTTAGCGATTTTATCGCGATGACGCTGTTATTTTTTTTTTATGTTTTCGCGAATGTTAGAATAGAATGATACGTCATGTTAGTTATTTGCTAGAGGGTAAAAATGAATTTTAATAATATTTCAGATTTCTTTTAAATGCTCCATATTGTGCATTTTGCATTTAATTTTTATGTCATAGAATGACGTGATTTAAGATTTGTATTATATTATGCACTTTATATACTACCATAGTCTAAGGTTGGAAAAAAATTTAAACACTTAATGGTTTTTTTTTTTTAATGAAATTAAGAAGTACTGAAATAAAATTGTACTGATGTTAATAAAATAAGAATGTCAAAGCAGTATTTTTCAATAAACTCAACAAATTTCATTAAGATAATATAATAATATGTATTATTTTGTTCTATATTTGTCTGTGAAAAGTCACTGCTAAATTGTAGAGTATTTTTGGCCTCTTTGGCATAATGCTTGATACAAGGTTTCAAGAGACACTACAATGGAGTAATCTTCTTTAAATAAACGCTTTTATTTAATCAATGTTCAAATATATTAATTCACAAATATATTATAATATTTGTGCCTTAATATATCTCTCTTAGGGCAGGCATTCCTTATTTAATTTGTTTTGGTTAAATGACGATAATTATTATTGAAATTATTGAAAAAAAAATTGATAATGATTCCTGTATCTCTATAGCAGATCGCTGAGTATGATTAATATTTACATTCAAATGAAAAATATTCATACAATTATCCATCAACCAATGGAATACATTTTTATTTTATAAGTATTAACGGGAACATTGAAATAGGCCAAGACGCCACCGCTCGTTTGGAATGCAAATTTCCCTTTGGAACAAGAAACGCTTTGCTCTTTTAATATAAGGTGTTTACAATGTAACTTTACACAAGCAATAAAAATTCACTCCATATTTTAACACTTCATTATGTTGGACCTGTTTCAAAGCGAAATCAGAGGAACAAGAATTGTAAGTTGTATGATAAGGATTCGAATGTAATAAAAATTCATCGAAAATAGTAAGCCATGTTTTTCTAAAATAAATTTCTGACTTTAGTGAAATGAAACTTTGTTTTCAGTAATCTGTATTTTAATCTTCAAACTGGTATAATAGAAGTCTTTTGAACGCAATAGCTATCATGGATAACTAGCAACTGTGAAACAACCAATCCTACTAATAAATGTGAATATAAGTTCGTTACTCTTTTATGCGAAAACTACTGAACCGATCTTCATATAACTTTACACACTTATTCTTGGAGTTCTACAAAAGGAAAAAAAATACGTCCGCAGATGAAGCCGCGGGTAAAACAGATAGTATTTAATTAAGAATTCATAATTTATAACAACAACAAAAAATGAAGACAAGAGCAATATAAATTCTAAAAAAAATCTTTCTTTTTTTCATGACCTGACAGCGTCAGGGCCTTTACAAGGCGTGACCATAGATGTCACACGTCAAAACCTGTATTATACATTGATGTTAAATCATATCTCCAGTTCCACGTCTTTGCAAACTCTATAATAAATTTTCCAGTGTGTATGACGTCTTCCACGATTCGATATATAGTTTTAAGAAGTAACTAAAAATGTAAATGAGTAAATTACTGTTAGGCGTGTTTATTACTATGCTTGTATTCACTTTAGAACGATATTTTTTATATTAATTATTTAAATGTCTTGTTCAACTCGTGTTTGTTTAATGCATGCTGTGGTTACCAGTAAGTAGTTGTGCAGCTATGTATATTGTCTATTTTTTAAGCTATTGCATAGCTTCTATCGCGGGCCTTGATTGTTTTTCTTTTAATATTTCTGTCTATAAAATTGTGACAACTGTTGGTAATCCATAAATAAATAAATATCTTTAAACATTGATCAAACTATATAGAGCCATAAATATAGCTGAACCTTATCTCACGGCGTCGTAATTGTGAACTTGAGCGTGTAACCCTGAACAGAATTTCATGCGAACCATTGATATAACAAGCCTTTATGATCAAAGTTAAAAATACGTTACTTGTCCATTTATGCAGTATTTAGCGGTATATATTTGGCCATGTTATGCATCATAGAATTTTTAAAAAGAATTCTGAATATGCTTTATACTCTATTAAAAACAATAGTAGAATACTAAGATTAATAATATCTATTTTGTTAGTACAGAAATTAGATAATTTTATCCGACTTCAAAAAAAGAGAAGAATCTCAATTCATCTGTATGTTTTTACAAGCTAGGTAGACCCTAAATAATTAGCCCAGGGCCTCATAATTAATAATGATTTGGCATATTTATTAAGATTTTCGTCAAAACGTTAAAAAATTAAAAAAGTATGTTTAACTAACGCCGTTTCATACTTCACTTTATTCGCATTCATATTATTAAGTGATGATCTCAATGAAAAACTTAAACGCTTTTCCTCGTGAAAAGAGAAACTATAGTCTAAGTCAACAGTAAGAAAACAACTGGCGGTGATCACTTACGCATGCAGTTGATTCGTAACGCTACACTTTCATCGACACAAGTTAAAAATAATGACCACATCTGAACCTCCCATACAATCAATCCATGTCACCCATCCAGACTCAGTCTAATTTATTACCTATCCCTTCTTGCCAAAGGAGGTCAAACATACAAATAGATCTAATAATACACAAATAAGCCTTTTCATTTGCTCATACAATCTATTTACATTTTCTTATTTAGTTTACTAAGAAAAATTGCTTCTAGACAGATTAATCATCATGATCATTTTCCACGGTTGTAAATAGGTCCCTTATAATAAACGGCAAGATGGGCGCCCATTGAAGGTCGTCGTCCCTTCTATAGAGAAGTAGGTCGACATTAATGTAATTTTTATAAAAGGTAAAAGTACCGATATAATATGTCCCACGGGCCGAACAATCCATATAATATAGGCACGGATCTCCTCCCCGAAATCAGACGAGGAGGGTATTGGGCCATAGTTCATACGCTGGCCCAATGCGGGATGGTGAACTTCAGACACCTTCAAAGACTTAATCTCATCAGTCATGCAGATTAATCATGTTTTCTTTCACTGGTAAGCGAGCGATGGTATCGTGATAGGCACTAAGAATTTAAAAAAGAACTTGGGTCAGGATCGAACCCAGATCCTCTTACTTAAGAGGCTGAACCATAGTTGCTATTTTTATCGATAAGAATTATAATTTACATAAATAACAATATTTATTTTTTGTATAATTACTACCGGGAATTGTCTTAAGATTTTATTTCCCGACTCTAAATTTTATATGTAAAGTTTGTTATAATTTTATTGGATCACGGGGTACGGGCACGAGTTTTTATGCCTGAATTATGGTAATTCACAGAATTTGCTTACTCTAACGTTCCACTTTATATAAATTATGTTTGCTATAAAAATGGCTTATCAGTCTTAATCACCATTAACTCGTTGTTATGTACTATCAATATATTTAATAAAATTTCAAACGTTGTTGGTCAACTAACATAGCTGTTAATGGCGGTAAACATACGATTCTAGAATCAAATATGACAGGTTTTCATTGTAGTGGCTATGTCAACTGACAGGCTGATTAAATTAAGTAATTTAATCATGCTTCTAGCTACTCATTTGACGCTTAACAAGAGATTTGACGAGAGATTTGATTTGAGATTTGATTTGTTAAGTTTTGCGCTGATCAGCCTTTCGGAAGCCTAGCGTAAGTCTTATTTTCCCTTTCTTTCTAGGTTATTTTGTAATATGAAAGCAAAGATACCATTTAATAGTTAACTATAACTTTAGCTAGGGGTATTGGGCCGCAGGTACACCATACAGGTTATTTACGTTTCCATGCGTTGATCACGCTAAGCTCTAATATATGTTTTGGTGCCAGTAATACACTAAGTAATGATATATACTCGTATAATAATATAGGTACCATTATTTAGCGTACCTAAAAACATAAGAAATAGTAAGATAATTAGCAAAGAAATTAAAAAAAGATAGTAAAAAATAAATAATATGATTCCCTCAGTGCGAGTGACATGGAATTGGTCGTCTAGGCGTTTAATAAGGTATTTGTTTAGCAGTAGACGGCTGAGATGGCATAGAGGCTTATGATGATAATTCGCTCAGTGACACCATACTTACAATACCCTGGTCATTATAATGAAACAATTTTTATTACTTTAATAATTAAACAACGAAGAACTCTCGTGTTGATGTGGTGGGATGCTGTAAAGTAGTAGGTGCTGTAAAACCTCTTATCTAAAACGTTGCTCATAAAAAAATCTTAATAAACCGCGATATAATCCGTAAAAGTTGTTATAATGAGAGTTCATTATAATGAGTGAAATTTGCGTAAGCTTTAGAAAACAATACCCATATCCTTATGTTATGTGGTCATCAGAATAAGTTGGTACAAAGTCAGTGGGGTCACTACTAAGTCCTTGTCATTAGAATAAGTTGGTAAGGCCAGCAAAACAGTGCAGCTTTAACTAGTTTGTCTTTTCTTCTTTGCTGGCAATACTGTGTTACAAGCGCGTCACGACAACTCTCCATAACCCTAAAGCGACTAGGCCATCATTTACAAATATCAAGCTTCCGAATCGTCAGCTGCGTACCCCATAAATTGTTCGAAGGGTTATGGTACGAATATTGCGCTCACCTATTATGGCATCAGAAGCCACTTTGGATCAAGAGGATTTGGGTTAATGTTATATTTTTGACACATTCATACCTAATATGAAAATCAGGTAAGCGTTTCGTGTCATATTGACTTTATAAGATTGTTAGATTGATGTGGATTGATATAAAGCCTTCTACGATATTGATCGAATTTTATATAAAGAAAAAGATCAAATATTTGATAAGAATAGACATAAGACCGTATTTTTGAGCTTATTTTGTAGGTCTAACCTATCCGTCTGCTTTGCAGCTTAAAAAATATTTTTTCATAGACTGTAGAGTGATGATGGTACAGTATCTATGAGCACGGCGTCAGAGGTTTGGGTTTGATTCTGATCCATGATGATTTTTCAACAAATGATTTGTTGAAAAAGGTTAAAAAAAAATAAGTGCATCCAACGCAAGAATCACCGTTCGCTCACCGGTGAAGGAAAACATCGTGAACGACGTCTCTGGCTCAATGGTTAGCGCGTTGGCACTTAAGCCCGGAGGTAGCGGGTTCGAATCTAGCCAGGGAACAAAAAAAATCTGCGTTCCTGGATCATGGATGTGTATTAAATATGTGTATTATATAATATAAATCTTAAATATATGTATTAACATAAAAAGTATTAAATTCATGTATGTATTTCCGTTGTCTGATACCCGTAACACGACGTGACGTGGTGTAAAAATGTCCATAGATATTATTATTATTATTATCGCAAGGAAACCTACATACCTGATCAGATTGAAAGTCTTTGAAGGTGTGTGAAGTTCACCAGCCCGCATTGGGCCAGCGCATTGGTGAACTATGGCCAATTATTACGCTCCTTGCCAAATTTCGAGCAGCGGACCCGTGCTCAGCAGTAAGATATATTATGTGAGTTGATACTTTACTTTACTTTTATGTTTATTTCAGATCATGGGCTTAAAGCGATACTTGAACGTATTTTGAGTGGTTCTTACTGTATTTATGTCGACAGTTATTTTTTTGAATTTTACATATAATAATATTATGTACAGGGCAATAACCATCCTGTGACACAAGCCAATAGTAAGATACACATCTCACCTCAAAAAAATAGTCCTCCATAATAGTCGTGTCGGGTTCGTTAGTTAATAATATAAATATAAGGTACTTTTAAAACCATTTCCACCATCACGAAGGTTTGTTTTATGGGTTATATAATTTTAGGTTATAAAATTCAATGAACCACAAACATAAATTACCGGTCATTTCGATTTATATCCCTCTAATTACGGTTTATTTTTAGGGTTCCAGACCATAACGAATTGTTGCTATTTGGCTATATTATGTGCGAATAATTTTGGCCCGCGAAATATTCCCACTGAAACTAGCCTTGGGAAACATTATATGTCTAAAAACCCCTAACTTTGTTTTATATGACGCTTTCATTTTATATTTATCGCAAAGCGCTTTGAATTTATAAAATAACTGAATAAAAATATCCAAGCGTGAAGGGAACTCAATATAATGTATTCCTAAAAACACTTTTGTATTGCTATTATTAAGATTGGGTAAAAACGTTAATAGTAATAATATTCTGATATTTCATCCTAAGACCAAATGAGTGTCATCATCAGCCGTCATCTTTGCGCTTTTGAGCATAGGCATCCCATAATAAACGCGAAGACGGTCGCTCCCTTGCCACTCGCATCCAACACGGACCGGCAACCGCTGACTGCACGGAGATCGTCTTCCCGCCTGAGTGTTTAAATTCGTTTATATTAATGTGTGATATTGACCAATCAACACCAGGTGGCACGTCTGCTAGTTAGCCAATCTAAATAATATTTTTAAAAAAAGTGAAGTCAGCTCCGACGTACGACAGGAGTTTACTCCTTACGACCTATTATAAAATAAATGAATTAGTAAATAAGGGATAATAAATTTTTATGACGTTTAGAGCTTGCGTGATGCACGTATTTTTATTAAATATACAATGCATTCGATAAAATACATAATAAAAACATAAAAACATAAACAACAATAATTTAATGCAATAAGCTAAACATCTTTGAATACTGAGACAATCGGTTTGTGTTCGTTTAACGCTTCGTGTGACATCGTGTGATATCGTATTGATTTTACTCCCATCGATTTTAATACCCCGGTCTTATATATGAAAATCGATTCTTAAGGGGTAAACTCCAGAAAACATTTTGCGGGGCACCTGCCACCACCAAACCTACACTTTTCAAAGCTGAAACCTTCTAGACCATCGCCGGAGTATAACTTCGACAAAACTTAATATATCAAAATCATTCTTCCAATCCGCCATTGTTGAAGCAATAAAACCTACATCGATCGGAATTTATTAGTATCGGCGCATGTAAAATATTTGGTGTTAATATTACACTGGCATTACGAGCGGGCACAAAGCCGATGTAGCGACATTCACACTGCCAGTATTCAAATTATCCGTACCGAAATACGCGGCAGAATAATTAAAAAACGGAATTTACACTTTTAACACTATAATGGTACGAATATGGTATGAATATAAAATCTATGTGACAATATGTCCGGGAGAAGTTTAAATATGAGTATTATGTCTAGTAGTAGTAGTAGTAAAGTAGTCTTTTAGTCAACGTTCAGGCATTTGTAGGAGAAGTTTAAATATAAGTGGTAGGTATATCTTTTTTAGTCTTTGTTCAGGCATATACTTCAAAACTCGTCTAGGCTAGTCATTTAGTATAATATAGGACTCGTTATATAGGAATTATAAAGAAGAATTGGCGTAGCTAAATCATGGAATATGAGCCTGAGACTTTGAAATCTTTTGAGGAAAATTAGGCTTAAATTTAAAATATCTCTAAATATATGTTTTGTTATAATATAAGGTCTTCTTCGCATTAAAATAAGAATCAAAATGAAAAAATCGACGTAAGGTTTTTAGGGAACGTACAAGTTTATCCTTATTTTTTTATTTTATCTTAAGACATATCACTTTGTCAGGCGCCCTTATGTTCTCCATAAAGTTCGCCCTTAAAGGATTACAAAGGTCAGGTCAAAAGGCACGTGATCAACTCCACTAAATGTAGTTTAAGTAAACCGTACAAGGAAAATCTGTTTTACCGATATGAATTTTCTCAGTAAAATACAAATCTTAGAGTTGATGTAGATTATATATTATATCATGGTTTGGATATTATATTATAAATAAATTTTGATATTTATTATACACATGACATAATACAATATGATTTAATATTGAAACTATTCAAATTCGGATATTGCCATGTCATTTATATTTATTTCCCGCTGCTTAAAATTTTGCAATTCTTTACGAATTTGTTATTGGGACCAGGTTATGTTAAAGAGGTTGCGAAGGATAGAGATCGTTCGGAGGCCAAGACCCCACTTTGGGTCACTTGGGCCGCAAAAGTAAGTAGTAAGTAAGTAATATGTTAAATAGAGCGAATTGTTAAAAAAAATATCTAAACAATATAAGTAAAATTACAATTAAATCTACTTAGGGATCGGTCGTCTTGGTGTTCATTGAGGGAGGCCTATGTTCAGCAGTGGACGGATAAAGGCTGATGTTGATGATGATGATGATGAAGTAGATGATAATGATGATGATGATGAAGTAGATGATAATGATGATGATGATTAATCCAATAGTATTATTGTATTTTGTATTTCTTAAAATGCAATATTTTTTTTTTTTTTATTTATTTATTAATACATTAAAAAACGACAATAACATTATAAACATAATATCACATAGACCACGAAGGTCTGTGCGTGATATGGATTCAACGCAGTAGAATACAATTACCTAATTGCCAAGTACATGAAACATATTATATAATATACAATAAATATACAGTAATATAACCACGTAAATTACAAACAAAAAAATAATACTAATTATCCTACATCCAAAAAGTGCTGTTTTAATTTGGTTTTAATATTTTTTTCATTTATACTATTTTTGATGTTAGAGGGTAGATTATTAATCAAACGTGGGATGAGATACTCCGATGTACGGGTGCCGTAGTAGTTTCTGGCTCGCGTCGTAACCAGTTTCTTATCTTTAACTTTACGCGTGTTTACAGAGTGTTCTATTTTATTCAGAATTCTTTGATTAAAAAATTGTTCTTTTACCAAATGATAATCTACTTTTTTGTTAATTGGCATACATTTACAATATTGGAACAATTTTGTGTCGTCATTTATAAATTGATTTTTTATTTTGATTGGGACTAATATTTTGAGAATTTTAACTTGCAAATTATGTATTATATTTAAGTAAGTAGGAAAAGTTCGTCCATATGACGATAGGCCATATGATATGATGGAATCAACAAAAGCATTATATAACAGAATTTTAGTTTTAAACGTTAAACGGTTTTTGATTACATAAAAGTTTGCTAATAATGCCCGTAATCTGGAAGCCACATGATCAATATGTGGTAGCCAGCAAAATCTACGATCTATTTTTAGTCCCAGGTATGTATGTGTGTCTACATTTTCGATAGCCGTACATATGGTTGGGTCATGTTTAAGCCTGTTATGCAGACACTCATGTGAGTGTGCTATTAGGGAAATATCCATCGATTGGCCGGTTGGTGTTCTAAGATATGGTGATCTAATATGTATTAGCTTCGTTTTATTCACGTTCAATACTAGATTCATATCATGGCACCACTTCATGAGATTATTAAAATCTGACTGAAGTAACTCTAACGCTTTATTTACTTGTTTATTAGCAATAATCAGGCATGTATCATCCGCAAATTGAAAAGGGATAGTGTGAAGCAACACTTTACTCATATTGTTGACATAGGACAGAAAATGCAAAGGACCGATTACCGAGCCCTGTGCGGTGCCGTGCGAAACTTTATAAGTTTTGCTGCACACATCCCCTATCCTAACACAGTACGACCTTTCATCTAAATAGTTTCTACACCAGGACAGCAACGGGCCGCGTACTCCGGAGTTCTCAAGCCTATGAATTAGTAGGTTATGATTTAGTGTGTCAAAAGCGCGTGAAAAATCAATAAAGATGACAAGTACATGTTTTTTATCATTTAAGTAGCCATTTATTAAATCTGTAAACTGAGAGAGTAGAATAGTTGTATTTTTTTTAGGTTGGAAACCAAATTGATTTTTGCTTAATACATTGTGTTCACTACAGAACTGATATATTTGTTGACATATGAATTTTTCAACTATTTTGTTGATAGATGAAAGTAAAGTGATTGGACGATAATTCGACATATTATTTCTGTTTCCTTTTTTGTAAACAGGCCTCACACAGCCATGTTTTAACGGGTTAGGGTATACCCCCTTCTCAATGCTAGCATTAATTAGATTGGAAATACATAACGAAAATTTCTCATTCAAATGTCGTAGGTCAAAACTTTTGATACCATCAATTCCAGGGGCTTTTAGGTGCTTAAACTCTTTAATAATTTTAGTGACATCTAACGGTTTAGCTTTCTTGTATCTAATGCTAACATCAACTGAATCCTCGCATTGACTGAGCCCACCCAATGATTGATTACAATTAGGTAATATGTCTGTTACTGATTGATCAAAAACCCGTGCAAATTGATTAGCTACCTCCAGGGATGTTAAGTTTTGTGAACTAAATGCATTCATAACAATTTCATCAATAGTTTGGCTTTCCCTTCCACATATTTCATTGATTATTTTCCAGAGTTTTCTTGGATTGTTATAGTTTTCTGTAATGTGCCTTCTATAGTAGGTGTTTCTGTGGTATTCGATGACTTTTTTACTTTATTGCGAATGATGTTGTATTTTAATCTCAGCTCGTTATTGGAAGAGTCTTTACGCCAGTTACTATAAAGTTCGTCTCTCATTTGGCAAAGTCGTATGATGTTATCATTAATCCATGGTAGATGTTCCTTTCTTCGAGTCGGTTTATTTTTTAAGGTGGTCGATGTTCGAACGGCAGCGTCATACATTTCTCTAATATGTGAATAAATTTTATTTGGGCATTTCATATTAAAGGTACTCTCCCAATCGGCATTCCTCAATTCTTTTAAAAATTTCTCTTTGTCTAATATTGAATATTTTCTAGGAGCAGCCTGTATAGAACACGTAGGTACACACCCCGCTAAGCAAACGGCCGTCATACGATGGTCGGCTAGTACGGTATCGAGCACGCCAGTGAACGCATCTAATGTGCGGGATCGCACGAATATATGATCGATACAAGACTTCGTTATCTTATTTTTATATTTTTCAATTCGAGTATATTCTGTTATTCCGCACATTAAGCCACACTGCGATAGTATGTTAACATAATTGTTTCTAAGGGGATTTGTTTTCCTAAGATCGATGTTAATATCCCCCAGAATAATTAGATTTGTGCAGCGATCTTGTGTGATAAGTTTTTTTATTTCATAAATAAAGTTAGATTTAACTGTGGAAGGTGGTCTATATATTGCATACAAGCTTACAACTATGTTAGACGATGTTTTTATCGTACCTACGATATTTTCGAAAGTGTGAGATTGTTGTAATTTTCGAGTGAATTTTATACCGTGGCGGATGTATAGTATAATACCGCCCCCTTTTTGTTCTGCCCGTAATTGTTTATGCATTGAGTAGCCAGGAATGTTAAATAATTTAGATGTGTTTTCCCCTATGTTCACCTCTGTAAGGACAATTATATCTATATTATGATCGCAGCTACCTATTACCTGAAGTAACTTTGTGAAGTTTTTCAACATCGATCTTATGTTAGCATGTATGCAAGACAATTGTAAGCGGTCGGTAGGTATGCGAGAGAAGAATGAAGTAGTATTAATGCAGTTATCTAATTCTGATAAACCGCCTATAATATTGTTATATGGGGTGAATTTTGCGTATTAAAGAGATTTGATACAAGAGCTGGGCTGATTTAAATATTTAATTGAGTAGGGTATCGATGTCTGTTTGAGAACGAATACAGTGAGCTTTACTTTTTTCATCCCTCCTCACATATACCTTCCCCGCTTTACACCATATAAACTTAAATGAATTTTGTAGCTTACTTTTAGCCTGGTATAAAATCATTTTGGTATGTGACGTAAGGGCTTCACGAACATATACTCGTTCATTTTCTGTTTCTGGGGTAGGAGAAACATTCAATAAATACGCAATTTTGAGATTATTTGATTTGGCGGCTATAACCCACTTATCCCTAGCGGACTTATTACTCATTTCAACGAGTATGTACCCAGGCTTCTCATTTTTTGTGCCGATCCTACGTGCATCCACAACATCAGCCAGGTTGTCTACGTTCAGTTTTTTTGCAACAACTTTTATCATATTGCTGACATTTTCTTCGGGTAGTTTAGGGATCCCAGCAATTTCAAGGAAGTTAGCATACAGTTTTTGATCGATTTCTACATGCCTTTGTTCGATAGATTTTATATGTAACTCAAGATTTTTATTGCGATTAAACAAGTCTGTGTTTTTATTTTCCAGTGATTTAATCCTCTCATTTTGTTGTTTTATAATTTCTTTAAGATCCTGTACTTCTTCTACAGTAAACTCTAAAGATTTTCTAAAATCTTCCATTTCCTCTTTCATGGTCTTTCTTATGTCACACACGATATCTTCACGTAGTTTTTTTGCGTTTATGGTAATTGGCGTTTCTTGCGGGAGCTCATCATCTTCGTCGTCCGGAATAAAAAACGACGACCGTTTTGACATATTTATGCATGTTTCACACCTCCATTCCAGTCCACTTGAGCGAAGTGCAGCCAGTTGTTTGGATGTGATCTTGGCGCATTCCGTAGTGGCATGAGCTGTTTTATCACATCGGCTGCATTCTAGACCAGGACACTTTTTGGTTATGTTTTTACTGCATACGTAACACTTTTGGAAACCCATTATTTAGTATTCGGGTAGGTTAACTTTTTTTTTTTTTTAACTGGTTAAGCGAGTGCGCACTTAGACAGTTGAGCGATGAATGAATAGTTACATTATAACAATAAATTTTAATTAAAATAATAGTTACATTATAACATGGTTATATTATATACTTACATAATACATGGTAGTCTATCACGCTGTTCGTATTGACACAGTATAAGTATAATTTTCTAACGCACGCACAACAGAAAACACAACGAAAGTCCATCCCCATAAAAAGCCAACTTTAGGCAAACGAATGCGCAAAAGTTCCGTCGCCCCAGTCGATCAACGGAAACATGGCTCCAGAAAAGTGCTGTATCATTGGGATCGACCTCATGCATTCCAAATGTGATCTATCTACATGACAAATTCCCTTCTTTACCGGCTTAGGTGTGGGAACTTACATGTGAATACAACTGCGACCAGCTGATTGTGATGGATACTAACAGTGACAAATACTTGCTTATTGTAAAAGATAATTATTTTTAAGTAGATTGAAATATTAGATACTAGATGTTGCCCACGGCTTCGCCTGCATTAGCGAACAAATCCTTTTTTTATGTATCCTATGCTACTTCTAATACCTCCGAGAATATGTGTACAAAGTTTTATGATTGGTTTAGTAGTTTTCGCGTGAAAGCGTAACAAACATGCCTACTTTCACATTTATAATATTACGTGTATTATATATTAAGTGTATATTTTTAGCATCATCAGTATTAAAAATATTTAAAACATTGACTTTTAAGAACTAGAGCTTTTTTCATGATGATTGTTTTTTTTTTATTATTTATTAAAGGTAACATTATCAAAGCATAAGAATTTAGTGTAATAATTATTACGAGTATATTGATAGAATAATTATTCTTAAATAATTTAAGAGTAATCTACTTATTCCAGCTGGGAATACGATATCCGGACAGTGGCCGGTCCGTGTTGGATGCGAGATGGCCGACCCTTATCGGTAATCTCTCATCTCATGGGGGGGGGGGCCTATGTTTGTCAGTGGATGGATAAATAATGATAATGATGTTTACAAACAGTCTAGTCCAAAAGTTACTAATCAATTTCTCGACGTTAAGGAACACTCATTCCTTTTCTAAGTTCGCAAAATATTTACAAAAAGACGAAAATACAGGCAATAAATAACGCGTGACAGCAAAAGAAAATAAATAAGAGCGAATGAAAATTTAAATGTACGTATTTTTCGTGCAAAGTTTTTGGCGTATTTTGTCAAGAGCGTGTGTATTATATCGCCAGTGTTGTAAGATTTATAACATCCGTTTGGCTTTGATATTTATTTATAATATTATTTTAACTTCGATTTCTCAAAGCTTTGTGTCATATATAAGTTTTTGTTTTAAATTTTACCCCCCACAAAAAGGCACAAGGTTACGGTCGATGCTGCCTATGTCATATTTTGTGATTTTAACTAGTATTAGTAACATTTTCGAAAATAACAGGAAAAAAATAATGTCTACGTGCCTTCTTCAAATATGGGCTACTCATAAGACGAAATGAATTTAGAAGTATAATATAATATAATTATATGATTATTATTGTGTTAATAATCGATGAATTTACAATATAGTTTAGATAATACGTTAATAAGTAGGATTTACACGTTATAGTTTTATTTTTAATGTTCAAGAAGATTATTGCACAAAATAACTAAATATTTATAAGCTCGCCTGCAGCTACACCTGCTCTTGCTGCTTTAAAGCGGATTTACAGCCGGTTACGATTTACAGTAATTATTTTCATGTCTGTTGAAAGATGTTTTCAGATCAGACGGATAATTTCAAAGATTACCTCTTCAAACTCCTATTTACGTTTATCGTAGTCCTTCTTGGTGGATGCGGAAGCATCGTTCGTCTTTCATCATCATCATCAGCCTTTATCCGTCCACTGCTGAACATAGGCCTCCCTCAATGAACGCCAAGACGACGTATCCCTTGCTACTTTTAGCTTTTTTTGAAATAAAATGTCCATCATTAGACAATAATTGTTGATAATGATAATGATGATACCGTAATGCTATAAATAATAATTAATGACACGAACAATCGTCGACGGACTCCCCTTTATCCATTTACACTCAACATTATGTAAACGGGCCCACATTACTTTTCGCTCCGCCTCATAAATTAAACTTCTTATCTGGATACGTATAGGCATTAAATGCCTTTTAGTACTAATGTTTTAGTGCTCAAATAATCTCTTCCACCTGTAGTAATGTTGGATATTATGATTATGTTGGAGATAATAGAGATTTAAAAAATGAATGAACAAAGTGTAACAAGAACATTCCTTTTTTCCTCATGAAATAAAATATAGAAGATAAATAATTCTTCTTCTTTAAATCTGCTTGTCTGAAAGTACCTATTGGACGGTGTATGGATTCCACACGTCAACATTGGTACAGGGCTAGGCTAATTATTCTCCTCGTCACACGCGTCGGAGACAAGTGAGTTGTATAAACTATGACGCTTGTGATGATGACAAAAAATAAATTGTTCGAAATTTAAAAACTATACGTACCAAAAAAAAAGTTCAAGCACAATTTGAAGTTACGCAGACGTTTTTTCCGGCCACAAATTGCACTCGTTGGCTTCGTTTCGGTTTAATTTTGATGGATATTTTTTATAACGTCACCTGTTTCATCATTCTCAACGAATTGAAATAGGAAAATGTTAGTTTTGACGAACACGTTGACAAGAAGTTAACACAAACGAGTTTTATCTATATTATATTCTTCATTGAGCCAAGAATAGGCCATTTTTTATCTTACTTCTATTTTGAATGTTTTTTTTTTCTAGTGTCTAGTCTAGAGAGAGAGAGAGATAGAGAGACATCTACAGATTCGAAAACATCACATAATATATTAAGAATGTAATTATTGCTTTTGAAACGCCTGTTCTTATTATCCCTCAAACAAAAGATACGATCTCCTCGGAAAAATAACCTAAATAAAGTTAAGTATACGTATGTATGAGCGACGGTGGTCCAGTCGTGAACGGACTCGGCCTCTTACGCGAGGGGTTCCGGGTTCGATCCTGACCCGTCCGAGTGTGCCTTGAAATGGGTTTTTCTAAATTTCTAAGTGCACACGAGACCATCGTTCGCTCACCGGTGAAGGAAAACATCGTGATGAAACCTGCATGCCTGATGAGATTGAAAGTCTTTGAAGGTATGTGAAGTTCACCGATCCGCACTGGGCCAGCGCGATGGACTATTGGCCCATTACTCCTCGCCTGATTTCGAGGAAGGAGACCCGTGCCCAGCAGTGGGACATATAAGGGTCGATACTTTACTTTACTTTTATATGTATGTAAACGGATACGTGAGACTGAGCGTTATCCTTTCGCTGGAATTTATTTAATAAACTCAGGCGTTACTCAGCGGAAACCCATGAAAGATATGTTATCCCTATTTGGCGAAAAACGTACGTCTAAGTAAATAGGTACACGCATATACATTATGGCAATAGAGGAATGAACTGACACTTTACGATATAAAGTAATAATAAATCGGTGAACACCGGCTGCACACACGACAAAACATGACTCATTGTAACATCACGGATATTGTAACATTGCGATCACTGTAACGTTACGGAAGGAGCGAGAGCGCTGCATGAACGAGCGAAAGGCACGATCGGCTTGAGCGTTCGGCTTTATATTTTTTTAACAAGTAAATTTATCAATTAAAATGTATATTTCGTTTTACACCTTTGTATCCATACAAAATAGCGATAATCATTTGTCTCAATTACGTAAACCAACTTCACATGTAGCCAATTGTTTTTTTAAATTAGGGCTATGATTACTCATCCTCTACCGGCATTTACCAGATCATCGTCTCATCTAGTTCGAGTGGAATCTTCCTCCATATTCCCGATCGATACCATTAATCCAGATTCCTATAAGCCCACTCGGTTCTTCAGTTTATTAAAAATGCTGGGCACGCTCATCCTCGCAAGCACACGTGGAAGTTGTGGGCCGTATTTCACCGATCCTACCCAGGATCAAGATCGGTCAGGATCGAACCCGGACCTCAAGTCAAGACGTCATATCCACTAGATCATCGTCGCTCTAAATGTATTGTAAAACGCAAACCGAATTAAATCTTTGAGCTCTAAACACTGTTACATCTGTTAAGTTTGGTAATGCCAAATATAGGCAATACATGTTTACCAACTAGCCGCAGAGCGCTCGATGGAAATCGTTTCAAGTGTTCGCACAATTCCAACATTCGTACGATATTACGTATACCGAAGTTAGGCAATATCGAGTCAAAACACTTGATTTGTTCGCTCGTTGATGTGTTTTATCGGCGCGTATCGGTGAATTACAATATACGCTAAATTTAATTGATGTTGTGTATTCTGTTGGTTATTTAATTCAGGAATCAAAAGAAATATAGATACTTTGTATTATTTTGATGACCTCTGTGGCTCAGTGGTTAGCGCGTTGGCGCTCAAGCCGGAGGTAGCAGGTTCGAATCTCGCCAGGGAACAAAAATTTTCTGTGTTCCTGGGTCACGGATGTGTATTAAATTTGTGTATTATATACTTAATACAAATCTTAAATATATATATATTAGTATAAAGGTATTAAATATAATATTTGATCTTCTAAAATATATATTTACAGCTTGGGAGGAGTCCCAGGATGCTCTAGGTGTATTCTGTGATTTGTCCAAAGCTTTCGACTGTGTTGAACATGCGACGTTGATCAGGAAATTGCACCACTATGGTATCAGGGGTGCTGAACTTAAACTATTGACATCTTATTTAAATAATAGAACTCAAAAAGTAATTATAAATGGTAAAAGTTCCTCTGGTACCAAAATAAAAATGGGGGTGCCTCAAGGATCCATTCTTGGTCCATTTCTCTTCCTTGTTTATATAAATGACTTGGGTTCACTCATGAAGGATAAACATGAAATTGTATTGTTTGCTGATGATACATCTGTAATTTTTAAAATCAAACGACAGCAAATGGTCTTTGACGAGGTAAACAATGCTCTTTCGAACATGGTGCATTGGTTTAGCGCCAATAACTTATTGCTTAACTCAAATAAAACAAAACTGATAAAATTTACGCTCTCTTATGTTAAGCAGGTGCAAACTAGTGTATCACTTAACGGAGAGGTGATGGACTTGGTGGATTCAACCAAATTTCTCGGAATCACCATAGATACTAAGCTACAGTGGGCGCCACATATAGCCACGTTGGCAAGTAGGCTCGGTACTGCAGCTTTTGCAGTTAAGAAAATAAGAATCATAACGGATGAAAATACGGCGCGATTAGTATATCATGCATATTTCCACAGTATTATGTCTTACGGCATTCTACTGTGGGGGAATGCCGCGGATATTAATACGATCTTCTTGTTGCAGAAGCGAGCTATTCGAGCCATATATTGTTTAGGCCCCCGTGTATCATTGGGAGATAAATTTAAAGAAATTGCCATCTTGACTGTCGCTTCTCAATACATATTTGCTAATGTGATGTATGTCCGTAAAAATATTAATGAATTTGTAAAAAAATGCGACAACCACAATATAAATACTAGAAACAAAAATAAATTAAATGTTCCATTCTTTAGACTGAATAAAGTTAGTACTTCGTTTATGGGACAATGTATACGTTTTTACAATAGGATCCCAGAAAACGTTCAAAATCTTTCCATTAATAAATGGGTGTTATTTAAACGACTAGCATAATATTCGTATTTTTGTGAGCAGAAAAATATAATCTGGTAGCAGAAATAGCTAATTGAGCGGCAACTTATGTTCAGCAAACATTTTAAAATCAAGCAGCAATTTTTGTCATTTTTTATGGCTGTAATTATTTTTGAAAGGCATATTAATTAAAAAAGGGGCAATGTGCTGCTCCTGTTTAATAAAATTTTGGTAAGCACTCGGAGGGTAAGCAAAAAAAATAATTTTGTGCTGCTTATATAAGTAGCATGAATATAACTTCAAGCAACTTTCTTTTTCATTAAATTCTGCGTTAAAGCCCAGTCCACAGGATTTGATGACGTCATGATTTGAATTAATTCCCTGGTCCTTTATTAAGAATGATAATATAATTTATTAATTTCTTATTCAATTTTTATACAAAATTTTAGTTTGTAAATCGTATTTATAATTATTGTAATATCGAAAAATATTATTTAAAAATGTATAAACAAACAAAAGAAGAAATTCATAGATAATGGTATGAAGAGGATTTGAACTTACGAACGACAGCGTACAGCCTGAGCGCGCGCGGACAGTGTTAACCGTAGAGCTGTACGTCTTGTTACAAATAAGTTTAAAATTGTGGATCCATTCTTGCGTATTGAATGTTTTAATTTGATTTGATTTTTGTAGGTAATGATTGAATTGAATATTGCAAGTTTTTGAACTGCTTGTTTATTTTACACACCACCTACAATTTTTAATACCTGCATAATCTATCTACTATCTACATAAATCTACGAAACTGAAACAAAATAAAATCTTGAAGAAAAAAAATTCATCATCATATTATCAGCCTTTAGTGGACGGACCACTGCTGAACACAGGATTTGACGACGTCATGACCTGAATTAATTCACTAGTCTTTTATTAAGAATGATAATATAGTTTATTAATTTCTTCTTCAATTTTTATAATTTTGTTCAATAACATACTTACAACACCATCTAGCGGTAAATAGCGCAAACCTACACCGGTGTGAAAACAGGACATAAAATGTAATGCAAAGAAATGTGCCGCTCAAGTAATTATTTTGCCCGATGAATGTTTATTATGCGAGGTCATAATATTGTAAGCTGCTTATTTATGATTTAATTTTCGACCATTATCAAAATTATTTGCGGAAGAAGAATTGCTACCAGCTTTATTTTATTGCGTACAAAATCTTTGTATGCCAACCAAATTATTTAAATGCCGATTTTTTTTTGCCCCTCCAAAATTTATAATGCCGTTCATTTAATTACTTCCCTTAATAAATTTAAGAAAATTGTTAAGGAACGTTTGTGTGGTAAAGCCTATTACGAAATAAAAGATTTTATTGAAGATACCACACCTTGGGAATAGGACACTCACTCTTAAGATATGATGTTACATGTTGTGTTTATAAAATATTATGTACTCATTTTATTGACAAAAGAGCAACCCCTAAGTTTTTTTCTCGTTTTTCTTAGGGGATCCTGCATCTCAAACGAGTTTTTTTTTTTTTTTTTCATATATACTATTACTACTTATTGACTACTTATGTTTTGACTTATTTCAAGTGTACAAGTTGTACCTACGTAATAAAGATATTTTTGATTTGATTTGATTTGATTTGAATATTATGTATTTCCGTTGTCTAGGACCCGTAACACAAGTTCTTCGGAAACTTAGCACGGGACCATATTGACGTGGTGTAAAATGCGGTCTATAGATATTATTATTATTATTTATATTATGAAACTGATTAAAATATATTTTTTTTATTTTTCTTATATAATGCTTAGATGTATTTGGCTCATAGTAATGAAACTTTCAATCTCGACATTCGGCCCGCTGCGAGAAACGTATCTGCTTCTTCCCACTGCCATTGAACAAAAAAATCGTATACACATCATGGGAAGTGAAAAAGAAGGCGTAGTTCACATTTCCTTGACTCCGTCCTCGCCTCGGTAGTACTTCATGAGATCTGATTTCTTATTTTACTTCCTAGAGATGTTATAATAACTATATTCCTAAATTTTAAATACCCAGGTATGTAATACTGACATCCCGCATCTGTAGTCGCTGTTAAATATTCGAAACATCTAGCATGTAATAAAATAATTATAAGCCGCGATAAAATCCGTAATAGTTGTTTAAGTAGTCCGCGAATCCATAAAATGAGTATCCTGGAGCATAAGATACAATTTATTATTGCAATGAAACAGCAATAAGCTAAAAAAACTGTTTCAGAATGGTATCCATGCGAAAAGATGCCCCTCGAATTGTGAGTGAAAAGGTAAAATATCCTAATACCCTCAATATTTGATTTCTATACCTATCATATACCTACTACCTTTTTTTTCTTTTTTTTTCTTTTACTGACGCATTCCGCAGGGGAGTGGGTCTCCCCAGGCAGGTATGTGGGACTCGCTGCGCCCGAAAGATGGTAAGTGGACGCAGCTCTACCCATTAAAACCCGGCGAGTGCCACCACTACCGCCTTTGGTGAGGTGCCCCGGATCTACAAGCAACAGATCACCTCGACGGCTAGTCTGTCCCTCAGGGTATCGACGCCACCTCCACAGAGCGGCTGTTCCGCACCACAGAACAACCACTCCCAACGTCAGGACAGTACGATGAAGTGAGGTTCCCATCCTCACCCCTTGCCCTCTGCTGTTTTGTTCCCTCTTCTTATAAGAGGGATACAAAGAGCCCCCTCGGCTCAATTCGCTTCGCCCAAGGTGTTGGGGTCACCCTGGGCTACTGAGCCCCACCGCCACGACAAGGCCTGATACATGGTGGGGACATACCTACTACCTACTTTGTGTTCAACAAACAAAATTATTGCTGATTGTCCAATTATCTAAGGAATTTATCTTTTGAGATTTGAATTTATTAATCCGACAACAATTCGAATTGAGGAAATCCTTTGACCCTTAAGTTCTAAATGTACGGCTTAATAAAAGTAGCAAAACCGATGAGCATTTCTTAAGCGTTTTACGATTAAAGGATAAAGTAAATCCTCCTTTACGTTCGCGATCACAAAGCCTACTTTTTATCAAACTTCAAAGATATTTATGAATTTTGGGCTAACAAAAGAAAATATACTTCAGATGTACATTGAACTCCCGTGACATCTGTTGTCTGTCTGTTCAGTGAACATCAACGCCAATCAAAGTCTGATTCTATTTTAAAACGCTTTTCGCAATAAACATTGCTTGGATACGTCTGTAATTCCAGACTATTGATTGAGCTACCAGACTGAAGTTTACACGGTTTATATCTTTACTTAAGAGTTTTAGAGCATTTGATCTAAGTTGACAATCTTTTACGTATAAATAATATATCATCTAAGAGATTTATCATCTTAGTAGTCTTAAACTTGTGCAAGTTAATTTTATTCCCATAACTAAATGAAACAGAATCTATTCAGACACGTCCAAAAACGGCTCGGCCTTTTCAATGTTATCAGATTATTATTGCCTTGTTTTTAAAGGCTGATATGGCTGATGAGAATAACGATGATGATGATAATAGTGGATTGATCATCATCATAAATCCGTAATTCAGCCGCACCTTCAGTTAATGCGCGCAGTGTTGCGGGTACCAGGTAGTATTCTCTAAGGGAAAACGATCCTAATAATTTTGCGTCAATGGGAACCCTAGCGTATAATGGGGACTAGGTAAAGCACAACGAAAATACAAAAAAAATAAAAAATTCTATAGGGATACAGGAGCATATTCGGGATAGCAACAGGACCCAGAATCAGGATAATTGGTCCCGGTGAGTTCTAAATGAAACGTTACAAAAATGTATACATTAGAACAACACAGGGTAAGACAGAATAGTTATGGTGGTGAGGCTCAGTAGCCCAGGGTGACCCCAACACCTTAGACGATACGAATTGAGTGGAAGGCTCTTTGTACCCCTTTTATAAGAAAAGGGGGCAAAAAAGTAAGCAAATAGTACTGTCCCGACGTTGGGAGGGGTGGTTCTGTGGTGCGGGACAGCCCCTACTGTGTAGGTGGCGTCGGTCCCCTGAGGGACTGACCAGCCGTCGAGGTGTCCTGTTGCTTGTAGATCCGGGGCACCTTACCAAAGGCGGCATTGGTGGCACTCGCCGGGCTTTAGTGGGTAAAGCTGCGTCCACTTACTAGCTTTCGGGTGCATACCCGCCTGGGGGATGACTAGGCGCATTTCAAGGTTCTTTCACAAGGGTAAGACAGAATAGTACAACTCATAAATGAGGAATTTCACTTTCTAAATATACTAGCTTCGCCTGCGTTAACTAAGATTTACAACGGGAGCTTAGTACGCAAAATAAGTAACTTTTCTGGTTCATTTTTTATACCTTGTGTCCGAAAAGCCCAAATATCTGACGGAACCCTATTTTTTTCAGAATAAAATGTAGCCTATGTTACTCGTGGATAATGTAGCTTCCGAATGGTGAAAGAATTTTTGAAATCGGTCCAGTACTTTTTGAGCCTATTCATTACAACTAAACAAACAAACAAAGTTTTCCTCTTTATAATATTAGTGTAGATGTAGATTAAATACTTCACAAGCTTTATCTATATTTATTATTAAAACTAGTTTTATAAGATAAATCGTCCTTTATATTCGAACCTAATACCCAGTGTCCCTAGTCACACTATAAGTCCTGTCAGATATTACATTTGTACACAATTTATAAACGAGTTTCAGAAGTTTGTCGTCACATAGGAAGATGAAAGTCGTAAGAAATAATAGGGTCACTAAGAACTTTCCCTAACATATTATAGTTGTGGCACTTTAAGGTAATATACGACATAACGTGTGATCATGTTTTATTTGTTTATTTATATTTGTGAGTTTTTCAAATTATTGCTTTTTATGGGGCAATAAAAATACACTAAGCATTGAAGACAGTAAAAATGTACTGCTATGATTTATAATAGGTTTTATTTTAAACGTTGATCAAAGTAAATATGTTTTTATAAGATACATGAAACGGCAAAACGGCAAAAAAATAGCATCCCGCTCATGAGTTGCCAACAAACAACTTGCGTGAATTTGAATACGTTGTCTTCCAAAAAACTGCATTATATTATTATCAAAAAATATGTCGAAAAATGTATTAAAAAAAATATTCAATATTTCTTGATTTTAAATTCTATTTCCTATAATAGTAACCATATGAAAAAACCAAGATATAGGGACATGATAATGTCAGTTAAAAATTTAAAGGCATTTACAAAAATATTTGATAAGGATTATATGTATACTAATATTATTAAGAGGAAAGATTTAATTGTTTTTTTGTATTGAATAGGCTCCGAAACTACTTGACTGATTTGAAAAATTCTTTCACTGTTGGAAACCTACACTATCCCCAGTAAGGATAGGCTTAAATTTTCAAAAAAGTTAGGGACCTGTTTTAAATCTTATTTGACACAGGCGAAGCTTCGTGCCACAGCTAGTTTGGTATAAGAAGAGATAAGGAGGCATGTGGAGTGTCGCGAGAACTAACGAGCATGAAGCCAGAATGGAGACACAAGATTGACCCCAAATGAATAGAATAATGGCTAGGAAGATGATGATGATAATATTTTGATCTTGTGTCATTATCCAGGGAGGAAACGGTGGACTACGTTTGTATGGAAAGCGGGCCGGCATTATTACCTCTTAATTATGAATTCGTAACGAAGGTGAGTGCTTTCGTTTCAGAAGATGAACATTCTCAACTCACAAGTTTAAGCTTTTTAACAAGCTGAATTTATAAGCTTTTAAATGCATATAAATATATTATTAACGACTAGCAGCGCCCCGCTAAGATAAATTATAGCTTATGTATTATTCTAATGCATAAGTTATAATATCGTAAAGTTTCATTAAAATTTATTTAGTAGTTTTTACGAGAAAGAGTAACAAACATCCATCTGTCCATACTTACAAACTTTCGCGTTTATAATATTAGTAAGATTTTAAAGAAAATAAATCAGTCAGTGTTTTTACAATGTATAGTGTAAAAATACATAAGAAATATCTAATTTATATTTGGACTAAAAAACTGATGGATATATAAATTATTGACCTCAGTCAAATCACAAACGATTCGATGAAGATATTTTCTATATAAACGTATGTGTTTTGAAAGGAAACTATATATTTACTGGTGACATTATTTATGTTTACAAGTTCCAGAAATAGGCTGTTCTATTACACATGTGTCTAAAGAAATACACCCTATTAGAAATATACTTATTTATATATTATCTATTCTTTATATTTGTTAAATAAATAAAGGGTATATAGGGTAGTATAGTATAAAGGGTAATAAGGGTAATTTTTGGAACGAAGTTCCTTACGGCAGGCTTGGAGGGACTTGATAGGGATTTTGCTGTGCGACCGAACTGAAAGAAATGTGATAGTAAAACCGTAAGAAAAAGTGCGTGTAATAAAAAGCGTTAAATGAGAAGTGCGCAGGCGCGATACTCGCATACACAAGCGAGTAGTGTATAATACCTTTCTTTTTAGCTGAAGGAACTTCGTTCCTACCTGGCGTCCCACGACACCACATTTCTTTTTTTAAACGTATACCTTAATGTATATAAAAAAGGCAAATGTGAGTTTTTTGTTAACCCATCTCACGCCCAAAGCTGTAATCGAATACAAAATTATTTTACCAATGAAAATCTGCGTTATCAGCGAGTGGGTATATATTTATCACCATGTTCCCACAGGAATGCGAACGACGCGGGTGAAACCACAGCACTCTATAAATTAGAAATAAAATATTAAATCTAATCCATTGTGGATTTCCGTTTTTTATTTTAAATATATTTTTAAAACAAATTAGATAAATAATCCAAGAATTAATTTATATGATTCATCTACTGATAATCTACCTACTGATGACAGACACCTCAGTCCTCCCGTGACCATGTTTGCTGTGAAGTATCCGAAATTGAAATTGAAATTCACGTATACATAAGAAAACAATGCTGATAATTCCTAAAAAAAAACGACAGACCTAAAAGACAATTTCACTAAACCTGATTAGAATTTAGAACTGGAATTCACGAGTAATTGATGCAGTTTGTTCGTGTCAAACACACTCAGACCAATATAAATGGCAAAAACAAACTGCGCAACGAACGGGTGTTAGTGTTCGTTGTTCTAATCTATATCACAAATAACCTTTTTCTGGTGGTGTTTGGAAGCAATAACGTAATGTAGCCAATTCATTATCCGTATCGATCTTGTATCTCGAATGTAAACGAGGCACGTAATTCTATATTACTGAACATATTATATTGGACCTTATTTTTAATTTTAAATATCGTCATCATTACTGACAGTGACTCTTCTAATAAATGTCAAGACAGCAGATCCCCCGCTACTCACATCTATAAATAACCACTGTAAGGAGATTGTCGTGTAGCGGACTAATCACAGAATTCTGAATCGCGCTATCAGAATTCCAGCGCCCGGTCGGTATATATACAACATCTGACCCAATAGCGAGTGGGCCTCGGCCTGGCCGAGCATTGCGCCTCGCTCGGAGATCATCCTTTGGGGCCTTCCTCTACAATCTTACAGTCACTTAATTCTATAGCAGGTCGACCTACCTATCGTGAACTTCCGCCCGTCTTTGAATGTGGTTTCTATTCCAGAACTCTATTATCTCACACTTTAAGACGTATAATATGATCAGCCATAATCAGAGGTCAATACTCATATTATAATCAAATATGAACAACGATGTATCAAAGTAAATAAAATTGATAGACATTTTGGTTGTAAGTGCATAAGTCCGCACGTACACGATCTTAGCAACTATATAAATTGTGTTCCACTTGAAAAGTAGCTAAAGAAAACTGGGCCAGGACGTTCGCAAACACAAAGGTAGCAGGGATAATCCCATCTCGTCAGAACTGAATAAAGTTTTCCTAAACAGCCTTAATTTGCTGGAAGGTCGCTAGGTCACTGGCCATTTGAACACCGGTCACGTAAGTGTGAACAACATCTATACGAACTCGCTTTACCAATCGCGTGAAACTCGTGCCGAGTTTTGATCCTATTTGAACAGTACATAAAAATGTATGTGGGACATATGGATCAAATGAACAGCCCATTTTGAGATAAGGCTCAGAATAGAGGCGACGAAGTAAGTAATATAGAAAAAAATAGGTTTCTGTTCTCTTAAAATCTTTGAAAGGAAAATGGAACGTTCTGTCTACTTCCCGTTCTAGTAGAGATTTTGAAATAAAGCTGACTTCTAATGCTTAGAAACTCGTTTCTTCAACTCCTCAAAAAATGGCTTTGTCACAAAGTGAGGGTTTAAAGTATTTTGAACCTATTTGTGCTGTCTGAAAGTAAATATTTTATGTTTTCCTTTCCTATGATCAGACTATTCATAGGTAACAAAAAAAAGTTTATTTGTTCCTGGGTCATGGATGTTGTGTATTAAATATGTGTATTATATAATAAAAATCTTAAATATAAGTATTAATATTAAAAAAAGTATTAATAATTACCGTTGTCTGGTATCCGTAACACAAGTCTCTTCGAGTACTTAGCACGGGACCAGATTGACGTGGTGTAAAAACATCCATAGATATTATTATTATTATTATTATTACTAATTAATAAAGTATCATTAACTTCTTAATTTGCAAAATAAATTTTGAAGAACTCGATATTATAATAATTTCAATGAAAAAAAAAAACACCCATGAACTAAATTTAGTCACGTCGTGTGTGAACCTAGCCTTGGCGTGATGACCTTAGGCGTATTTAGTTGACGCAGGTAAAATGTAAAGATCTACCCTGGCTCCTGGGATTAACGTTCAGGTTTTGTGACAGTTTAAGCTATCTATAATCGTTTGTACGTATGTAAGCAGGCATATCTGTACATTTGTGTGTGTGTGTGTGTGTGTGTCACGCATAGACACCCGTTAAAACGAAATCAGTGCCAGTTTTCTGTTATGTGCCTAAAAACAGATTATTTTTAGCGTTAAGCAGTATAGTCATGTGCAAACAGAAGAGCGTTGTTTCAAACACACTACAACAAGGCCTTGGACGGTAGCATGCACATCAATTATAGCAAAAAGAAATCACTGAAAAGCATTTAAGATGGAGGTCCATTTTTGTGTATATTGAATCTTTTCATATGTAAAAAGCATATTTTCAATGTAGAGTCTACAAATTATTTTAGATTTATAACTAAATATTTATCTTGTTACGTCTAAAGTTTCTTTTAAGCTTGAAAGTCATCAAACGCGGTTGACGGACGTACTGATAAGTTTGCGCCAGATCTCTTTCGGACGTTCAAAAACTCGAGGCTACGTCCACGACTTCCGACACATCCGACAGTTTGCACAACACGATATACATTTATTATCTAAGTATATAAGATTGTTCAAAGCTTTATTAGCATGTAAATGAGATTGACAGTAAAGTTTTTTCGATTTCAATAAACCTTAAAGGTAGACACAGTTTAATCATATAGTAATCAGACGAAATAATCAAATAGTTAAATTACTTAATTAAAACTGATCTTATGGATGATCTATTAATGTACCTATGTTTAAAAAATAACACAACTTTTACTGAATCCGAATAACATTAATATAAAATACTAGCTGTTGCACGCAGCTTCACCTGCATCAACTAAGATTTAAATCGGATCCATAACTTTTTGAAAATTTAATTTAATATAGCCTAAGTTTATTGGGGATAGTGTAGCTTAACCACAGGGAATGAATTTTTCAAGTCGGACAAGTAGTTTAGGAGCCTATTCGTTCATTATTTCCTCTTTATAATATTAGTTAACATTTTATGAGTGTTCAACAATTTAATTCAAAAATAAAATCTAAATTACACAAGCAAGGCGCACATGGCCTTAGCGGTATTAGGACTGCACTCGTTAAATTTTTGGCCTCATTCCAAAATGGACGGCCTCATATCCAGGCCAATCATTTAAAGGCTCACTGATCCTGGATACGCGCTTAAATATACAGGAAACATAGGAAGTACATGAATTGTGCATGAACACGAAATTTCAGAATACGACCCGCTTTCCATGTTTAGATTTAGACATTTTTGTTATATTTCGACGTTGTGTGTACTTGCCTATTTATATCTTATATAATGGAACCAAATTCCTTTCTGTGAAATTAGTTTCATGACTAGTCATCGCATAACCCCATAATTGCCGATATACGTCTATATTGCCGATATAACGCCAAAATAGACGAATTTTCTTTCATCATAATACTGTATCATTGAAAGTTATCGTCGTATTCGAAGATCCGTCCGTCTTTAGAGCGCTACTTTTTTCTCTTTTTTGTGTGGCGTGTGATTATTCTGGTCAAAGAAAAAGTAGCAATGCCAATATATTATTATTAAATGGTTTGATTTTCCATACCTATTTTAACATTTATAATATAAGGTAAAGGGATAATAATAAAGGTCGCAAGAACCGGTAGTTAGTATTAAAAAGTTTATTTTTAAGTAATTTATTTTGTCCAGTAGCAACAACCCTTAAGGCGTTCAGAATGGTACAAATGACTCTACCTGTCCATCCGTCTGAGCAGGTGCAGTGTTCCACGCTGCTCTTTTATAGTTTGCTGTTTTATAAATGGCTAACAATAACTGAGATGTGAAAAGTTTTGTGTTGAAATTCGATGTTTAATAATCCCATATAAATTGTGAAGGGACGTCTTATGGATTGGTGGATATATTTTATTTCATTGCCATCATCAGCCTTTATAAAGCGAAGAAAATACTGAGTAATTATTATAATCCTTACTGTAATGTTTTAGTGGTTATTAACGTAAAAGTAGGGATGTTTGTACGCTTTCACGCGAAACTTACAACTTAGACAAACTACTCAACCATGGTGATACTGTAAGCATACCCTCGGAAGTACTAGAAGTAACATAGGATATATTATTAAAAAAAGGATTTTTTTTGCAGGCCAGGCTACTGGCAACAGCTAGTACATAAAAAGTTACTGTAAAATTAAGACGAATCTAATTAAACTATAGTCAAATTCCGTAATTTTAAATTTACATATTAGGTACTTATACTTGAAAACTAATCTTTCCTGCATTTATGTGGGCAGACAGGTATTATGATATCAATCTTGTATTAGTTTAACATCTTAATATCCGATACCATTTAGTCTGTGCTTATTTAAAAAAAATACAACAAATTACTACAAAAATAAACAGTACTCAATTCTTTTTGGTTGTTGGTTGGTTTGTTGGTTTGGCCGTGAACGAGCATCGCGCGGTTCGGAAATGAAAAAGTTTAAAAACGTTGAATTACCTCTTGAAATACTGACAGTGAAATGCATACAATTGGACTGGAATATATTTGAAACGACAATGTCCAATGTCAACATCAGCCCTGGAACTTGTGTAAATAATACATAAAAATGCAAAAATTGGCAGGAAGTGTTAACGCATGTGTCATAATATATTTAAGCCCAGCACAATGTGAGAGGTTTCATAAGTTTGACCATTGTGCGTCTATTTGTTTTTCACTGAGTTTGTTTTACCGAGAGACCATGGTTAAACGAGTGAGAGGTCTGGTTTAGAACCTAAGCCCTTGTGGTACCCTAAAAAAAGGTTTTTATGAATTCTTAAGTGCACAAAAATACGAGACCACTGGTGAAGGAAAACATCGCAAGGAAACGTGTTTGTTTGTGACGTTCACTAAGCAGCATTGGGCCAGTAAAGTAAAAAGTAATTATGTAAAGCCTAAAATATAATCTATTCTAACTGCTATGATTGTGCTATTGCTCTCAGGCTGACTGACAGATGAGCGGACGGTCGGACAAACTCACAGACCGTCAAATATATATATATGTATCGATAGATAGACGTACAACGGAGTCTTGGTAATAGGTTCCGCCATCTTTAAGAAACTTAATCATATAGAAAGCACACTCATAACTTTCAATACTCGTAAAATTCTCGAACTATCTCAATTCTCAATAAATCCTCTCCTTATTAAGATTTGATATCAGGATCCAGTCTAGTTACAAACCGAGTCCACGTTATCGTGATATTCCTTCTCTATATTATCAAAACGTAGTTATAATTCAATTTTATTATAACTGGGAAATATTCCAAGCAATTCGGAACATTTAACATAGTGTAAAATGCTTTAGTGGTTTTGTGAGTATAATTTAAAGTACTGATAAAGTTTTCATATGACAGTCAATATAATCCAATCTGACTAAGAATAGGTGAGAGTTATTCTTTTATGGAGAGCTTATGGAGAGTTTCTAATATTCCTCGTTGCCTAAGGCTTTTTAGACATTTTTGAGTTAATACACATCTTGGGAGTAAAGCTTTATTTTCTTAACTATCAAGCTTGTACGGTAATGATTTGATAACACAGAAACATTATTTTATTTTTTTGTCTTATAATATAAAACACAAACCAGATGCTTAAATCTATAGTAGATTCTTGGAAACCTATTTCGAAAGGACCGGAATTTAAAATTAATAATTAACTCGTTACCAAAAATCATCAATTAATCATTAAAAACATCAATCATTATTCCATAAATCTGGTCAACTATATCATTAATGTAACAATATGCTTATTAGGAAGGTTCGTTAGGGAACTTGACAGTGAAACGAGTCAAGTGGGCATTGTGAATCATCAATAGGACTGATTGAGAGATTCACAATAGTAAGCCATTTCATTATAGTAAAAAGGTCAAGAACTAAGCAAGTATATCAAAATTATAGGGCATAAGAACGCAACCAGTTAAAAATATAAGTATACTAGCAGCGCCCCGCGGTTTCACCCGCGTACTTTCCATTCCCGTGGGAGCACAGATAAATTATATATAAATAACAGATAAATTATAGCCTATGTGTTATTCTGATGTATAAGCTATGTTATTGTAAAGTTTCATTAAAATCCATTCGATATTTTTTAGGTGAAAAAGTAACAAGGATCCATACTCACAAACTTTCACGTTTATAATATTATTAAGTAAGTTGTATTAAGTTAGTACTGTATCACGCCAGTAGGTCCTCATTAACCATGAAAATTAATGACATATTCACGATTCAGTGCCAGACTCATCCATAAATCATAAAGGACAAGACGTGTTGTCCCGTCCTATCACCTTCTGTTAAATCATACGAACCTCGCACAGTACAAAGGATATCGGAAGATACCGGTAAAGGTCATTTACCTTTATTTAGATTTTTTGTGTAAAGGACATTCACCTATTTTTTTGACCGGCGGTTTGCATACCTCATGAAAATGCCTATCCTCAGACATTGGATGGTTAGTTTTGTACGTCTTTCCTGAAACACATAAAAAATAAAGAAACAGAAAAGACCTAACCCGATCAGGACTTGTACCGGTTATTTCTAGTTAATTAAAGTTATATTTAATTAGAATTATTCATATGGATGCTTAATTCATAATTTATATAATAACACAAATCAAGATTGATATCTTTTTTATCTATAAAAACATGCAAATATTTTAAAAGTTAGTAATCATTTATAATAATTCCAACACTACGTTTATAAGTATTATAAAATATTATATAATACAATTATATTATAAAAGTTCACAAAACCATGTTGGTAGTGCCAAGGGAATCTATGTTCATTGTTCAGTAAACGACTGATAAGGTAAAATGAGTATGCAAAACAGTTTACCGTAGACTATTTCTTATCAGCTTATCAACCAAATCTATTTAGGAATCGTAGGGCTGTAATAGTTATAAGGCAGAAAAAGACTATGCCATATATAATATTGCAAGTGCACCTGGTAATTTGTACCGCAAATGTTCCGCTTCCATAAGAAAATGGGGAGAAAATAGAGCACCGGTGTTTGCTATTTGAACTTTTAACTGGTGGATATTAAAAAAATTAAAATATTTACGAGCGAAAATAAACATATAAACAAATATTCCATTTATATATAAATCATATTATATTATATATAAAATTACTATTACAAGTTGAAGTTGGATTATTCCCAACAAGAATGAACACATGGAGAAATCTGAAACTATCACAATATAGCCTTTACCTGACATGCAGAAGTATCGTTAACAGCCGCCTGTCAACTATTGTTGTATTCTACCTATTTGTAGTACTATACCTTTCAGTTGAGGGATGCAAAAGTAGAGCGGAGAAAATCGATATTATAGATATCGATTTACAAATAATGAAGTATTTAAAATGATACAGATCATCATCATCGTCTGTTTAGCCTTTTCCAAAATATATTTTGGGGTCGGCTTCCAGTGTAACCAGATTTAGCTCAATAACAGTATTTTATATGGAGCGACTGCCTACCTGACCTCCACAGCTCAGAAACTGGGTGGTACGGTATAACGAATGGCCGATGGCCAATAAAGTTCAAGAGTGTAGGCAGACGAAGTGTTGGTCGGTCATTAACTGCAGAATGCAGACAATTTTTTGACATGTTAATGACAAATTAATGACATGCATAGCATGGGAAGACGATATCTATGCAGTGGCCGGTCCGTGTTGGTTGCGAGTGGCAAGGAATCAGTCGTCTTGGCGTTCATTGAGGGAGGCCTATGTTCAGCAGTGGACTGATAGAGGCTGATGATATTGATAAGTATATAATTATTGAACAGAACTTGACTGTCTTTAATTAACTTTGCATTGCCTAAATCCATTTCTTTATGCCGAATCTATATTGAATTTCAAAATGCATAAAAGCAATTTATAATTGATCTTTTATTCGTCCTAAATGAAATTTGACTACATGAACAAAAATACACTTAGTGCGAAATATTGGTTTATTGAAATAATATTTTTCATAATCTTATCTATATATTAAAATCGTCAAGTATGTCAAGTACTCATCCACAATCCACCCTGAAACCGTAAAACAAGGCAATATTTGTGAGTCATGCGTTGCTCTTTCGTACTCAACTGTTGGAATGCGAGTGCATCTGTCGAATCAGGCAGGAGGCAGGATTTCATTAAATTAATATTGAAGATTAAATAATAAAAGCGCGTTCCCATCAATTGGCGTGCGTCGGTTTATTTTTATGTGGATTATCACAACCTGTGTCGCTAGAAAGTATATTTTCAAACTACATAATATTATGTCTAATGAGATACTATAGTAACTACTTTTTTCGTTTGGTGTATAATTGTACCCGGATTGTTCTTTCGTGTGTATTATATTGGTTTGGACAATTGCTTACCTTTAACTATATTATATATTATTATGTGGTGAAAAACATCATCTTCAAAACATTGATGTACTTAGGTGTATAAAATAAATATTCTTATTAAAAATATTATATTCAAAATTATAAGCGGTACTCAAGTTTCATTTATGTTCAAAGTATTTCAGGTTAAAGTTAGTAGGTTAAAACTATTGAGTTAAATAGTTGAGGAGTTTGCTTGCATGTTAATTATAAGGCCCAAAGACTTTGTGCGAAATTTATCAAGCAAAAACTGTCATCATCACCATCGTCATCATCAGCCTTTATCCGTCCACTGCTAAACATAGGCCTCCTTCAATAAACGCCAAGACGATCCCTTGCCACTTGCGAAAACTTTCGTTTATATAAAATTCAAGTCATTGGGTCAGCGCATCGGTATAGCCTTTCTCGCTTAATTTCGAGGAGACCCGTCCACAGCTGGAGTGGTACATAATTATATTGCATTGAATAATTTAAGCGAAGATAATATTATTAAGGCTTAATTAAGAGCAATGTCATATAAAATAAATTGCTAAAGCTGTTCTTTGAACTCATAAGACAATTAATTAAACTTTCACCCTATGTATAAGCGCGTGGATTTTATTAATTTTAATAAAAACGTCATAAGATTTAAATTTAAGCCCAAGCTCCTTTTAGAGTACTTTATGTGAATATATTATAAAACTAGCGGACTCGACAGACTTCGTTCTATCAAAACTATTAATTTGCAATAAATAAAATTGCAATCTCAAATTTGAGAAATAAACTATCCTATCTTTTAAGTTGGAGAAAAGCACACGTTTTAAAAGAAAAAACATTAAAATCGGTTAAGTGGTTTAGGAGTCCATTGAGGACAAACATTGTGACACGAGATTTATATATCTGTCTATAAGCGATAAACTCAAAAACATCTAAATGAATGTTTATATTGCTTTTATCAGCTAGACAATTCTGGAGACAGGTAAATAATAATTTGTCTAAATTGCCAGTGTTTAGGGTCCTGGGACTTAAATAAAACGAGTGGACTGTATATATTATAGGAACTGGTTATATTAGACCGTACAAGAAATATAATTATACAATTTTAGAGGTAACGTCCGTCGCCGGTGGGTTCCCGAGGCAAGTGCCCGTGCGCGGGGTCAGTGGCCGAGGTATGGCCCCCGCCCGCTTCCCCCTGCACCTGTCGCAGCGCGCGGGCGATATCGCTCGAACAAGCTCCCCGGGTTGAAGGGTAATCTTCAAAATGGAAGTGGGCAAATGTTGTTAAATGCACGCCGTATTGTGCCCTTCTTCGTCTTGATTTCCGCCACTCTCGTCGCTCCGTCAGCTCCTGGATATACCTGCATAACACGTCCAAGACACCATAATAGAGGCGGCAGGGCCTTTTCCTTAATGAGGACAAGAGACCCTACTTTAAGATCACCAGAAGATGCAGGCCACTTGGTCTTCTGTTGTAGTAGATGTATGTACTCCTTGTGGTACCTGTTCCAGAAGTGTTGTTTGAGCTGTTCAACCTTTTGGAACCGTTCTAGACGGCTGACAGCAATTTCTGTTAACTGTGGAGAAGGTACAGATATAAGTGGTCGTCCAATCAAAAAATGGGCAGGTGTCAAGGCACAGAAGTCAAGGGGATCGGAGGACAAAGGAGTTAAAGGTCGGGAGTTTAAAATTGCCTCAATTTGTGTAATACACGTAAGCAGCTCTTCGTAAGTGAAGCGGGCCTGATGCAGCAGTCGCGTCAAATGGTGCTTTGTAGACCGCACGGCGGCCTCTGCAACTCCATTAAAATGGGGAGAATACGGTGGGGTGAAACTAAAATCGATGCCTTCCTGTGCAACACACGAGTCAAGATTAGACATATTCAAAAAGGTACTTAGTTCCTTACATGCCCCAACAAAGTTAGTCCCGTTGTCGGACAGAATTGTGCGTGGTTTACCACGACGGGCAATAAATCTATTTAAAGCTGCCATATACGCTTCCTTTGTAAGGCTCGTGACAAGCTCCAGGTGGACAGCCTTTACAGATAGACAAACAAAGATACATAGGTAGGACTTAAGCAATTTACAACCTTTACCCAATCGGTCAGCTATCAGTATTGGGCCGGCATAATCCACACTGGTGTGTAGAAAAGGAAACTCAAGTGTAGTCCTAGCAGTTGGCAGTTGACCCATTATTGGTTGTGTACTCTGCGCTTTGTATCTGAAACATGTTACACAATTTCTTACGATAGATTTAGATAGGTTTCGACCTCCTAGGGGCCAATAGGTTTGGCGTACACTTGCTAGAAGAAGCTGAGGGCCAGCATGTAAAAACTTTTTATGCATCATTTCGAATAGAATTTTGGTGAAATGATGCTTAGAGCAAATTAATATAGGATGTTTAACGTTGTAGTCGTAAGGCGCATTGCTAAGCCTGCCACCTACACGAATGAGCCCATCGTTATCTAAAAACGGAGTAAATGAAATAAGTTTATTCTTATGTGGTAATGAACCTTTAGATTTAAGTATGCGATGTTCCTCCGGGAACATTTGTAGTTGGGTTGTATGTGTTATGTAAATCAATGAACTATGTAGTTCTTGTTGGGTAAGTGAACCTAGTTTTTTATTGTGTATATTTTTTAAATTGTATATAAATCTTAGTATGTAAGCAAAAACTCTTTGTAAATAATTAAAATTAGAATATTTGGATATTAATTGTTGTATTATATTTTGATTATTATCGCTATTTTGTACGTTTGTGAAATTAGAAAGAACGTCTGGTAAATGTTCACCATTGCCATTAGGCATTTTAGGCCAATTGTATTTATTTTGAAATAAGAAAGATGGGCCTGACCACCACAATTGGCATGTGCTGATCTGATCAGCCTTCACGCCTCGAGTTATGAGATCGGCTGGGTTTTCCCTAGACGGTACGTAACTCCACTTAAAGCCAGAGGTACTCTCTTGTATCTCATTGACACGGTTACGTACGAAAGGCTTAAGCTGATGCGCAGGTGTCGACAACCAAGACAACACAATCGTAGAATCGCACCAAAATCGGCATAGTTTTATAGATATTGTTAATGATTTTCTAACCTTTGTGCACAGCCTTGAACCTAACAACGCCCCACACAGCTCCAATCGAGGTGTCGTGATTGGCTTAATGGGAGCTACGCGACTTTTAGATGTTAAAAGATTAACATTGACCATCCCTGATTCATTGATTGCCCGTATATAGACGCAGGCACCGTAAGCCTTTTCAGAAGCATCTGTAAATATATGAATTTCATTTATTTGATTAGAACACGAAATCCAACGTGGAATATTTAATTTATTTAAATGCGATAATGTATTACAAAACGTATTCCACTGGTTTGAGATTTCTAATGACACTTCTTCGTCCCAGTCACATTTATTTAACCATAATTTTTGTAAAATGATTTTAGCTTCCAATAAACATGGGCTAACTAAATTTAGCGGGTCAAATATTTGACTAACGATAGACAAAATAATGCGTTTAGTTACATTTTTAGACGGACTTGTATTTATTGAAAATGATAATGTATCTGTATCGCATAGCCAATATAAACCCAACGTTTTTGATGAAACTTTTCGATCACTAAGATTTAATTTATTATTTGAAATGTTGTTATGATGTTGTTCATTTTGATTGTTATTTATTTGTTGCAAAATTTCGGTACTATTTGATTTTAATTTTCGTAAATTGAATTTGGCCTTAGATAAAATTGACATTACTTCTTTGCATAATTCGACTGTGCCTTCAATGGTATGACTACCGCTGAGGTAATCGTCAACATAAAAGTCACGTTGGATAGAAGTTTTTGCATGGTCACTAGACGCGTCGTCAGCTAAGGTAACCAAGCATTTTGTCGCTAAATACGGCGCGGATGCGGTTCCGTAGGTAATCGTATTTAATTTAAATGTCTTCAGTGGTTCCGACGAATTTTTACGAAAAATGATTCGCTGTAATGAACGTTGAGAAGGATTTAATTCTATAGCCCGGTACATTTTTTCAATGTCACCCGTGATGACGAATCGGTGTTGTCGAAAGCGTAATAAAATAGAAAATAGGTCATCTTGAACGACGGGTCCCACCATCTGTATTTCGTTAAGCGAGATACCAGAGGTAGTTTTTGCCGACGCGTCAAAAACTGTGCGCAATTTAGTTGTTGTACTAGTTTCGCGTATGACACCATGATGAGGCAAGAAATAATTCACATTCGATGAAAAATCACTGTCCTCTGTCATGTGACCTAGATTTAAATATTCTGACATAAAATCAATGTACATATTTTTGAAATTTTCATCTTTCTCAAAACGTTTTTCTAAAGATAAAAATCGACGTTTAGCCATTTCGTACGAGTCGCCTAAATTGTCGGGGCTCGCTTTAAGTGGCATTGTAACTACAAACCGCCCATCGTAATTACGGTATGTATTTTTGAGAAAACTCTCTTCACAGGCGCGTTCTTCCGCGGAAAGAGAGTATTTAGAAGAGATTTTATCGATTTCCCAAAAATTTGTTAAATCGGGAACATTATTTGTATTTACCAGATTACATAGATGTGAGTGGGTGGAATGGTGTCTTGTGATTATAGTACCTGTTACTATCCATCCAAGCTTTGTGTCACATAATTTTGGCTGGTTTTTACCTAGGTCAATGTGAGCACATTGTATGATGCTCCAAAAGATCTCCGCTCCTACCAGGATGTCTACGACTGACGGAATATTAAATGTAGGGTCAGCTAGACGTATAGTCGTAGGTATCGGAATGTTGTTAATATTTATTAACTTTGTCGGCAAAAGTGAAGTGATCACTGGCAATACTAGGCAATCAATGTCAAAGGAATAGTCACCGTATATAGACTCAATTGTGAGATAACAAGACCGTGCACTATTAGTAGATTGATTGTTAATACCTGTGATCGTTGTGGAGTACGCATCGCGTAGGGGCAAACCCAGCTTAGTGCAAAGGCTCTCACTAATAAAATTGGCTGTACTACCATTGTCCAACAGTAGCCTCGCATCACATTTCGTTCCGTCGCTCCGGACGACGCGCACCATCGCTGTGGAAAGTAAAACATGCGAAAGCGTAGTATGCTGTGATGGCAAAGCATTAGCAGATAGCGTGACATTCTCAAGCTGTGTAAGCGAAGGCATAGGATTCTGAATAGGCACATGCTTTTCTAGATGCAATAGCGTATTATGTTTAGATTTGCAGTATTTGCAGTGCGATAGTTTGCATCGGCTTTCGTTGTGTCCTGTACGCAAACAATTTAAACATAGATTAAATTCGCGCGCTTTTTGATTGCGAGCTTCAATAGGTAACTGTCTAAACGATTCACAGCTATATAAAAAATGATTTTGAGAACATAATGGACATTTTATTGTAATAGATTTTATTTGATTATTCTTTGTATATTTTTTATTATTACTATTTTCGGATGTAAGTAAAAAGTTTTTATTTTTATAATTTTCTGTTTTATTTATTTTACCTAGCGATTTATTATTTTCATATAAAGTTTCTAGTAAATCAGCCCTGTTACTAACAAATGTACAAAACTGTGATAGCGAAGGGGCATCAGTCAATGTATTGCGATACTCCTCCCAATATCTACTAGTGACAACATCTAATTTTGTGGACATCATATAAATAATTAGAGTGTCCCAGTGTTCGACAGGTTGATTCAATGTTTTAAGAGCTCGTAAATTCTTATTTGTGATGTCTATAAGTTGACGTAAATAGAAGCAAGACTCTTTGGCTATAGGCTCAATATTAAATAAAGCTTGTATGTGATTGTTCACTAAAAGGCGATTATTGTCGTATCGGTTACATAATAGTTCCCACGCTAATTGATATTGGTCACCTTTAAAATCAATATTTTTAATAATTTCTGCCGCGGTTCCCTTGAGAGAAGCGCGTAAATAATGGAATTTACTTATATTATCTATTGAAGTGTTACCGTGAATGAGCGATAAATAAGTATCTCGAAACTCGAGCCAATATTGATAGCTGCCATCAAAACATGGTAAGTCAATTTTGGGTAAACGTATAAAACTGCCTTTCGTCCCACCTGCGCATGAGCCATCGGAGCCGGTCACATAGCCCGCCAAATCCCGATCCTTGGCATCATCGACCGTCAGCAGACTTCGGGCTAACGCGGCGAGCGAGTAATATTGTTCTTCGAACTGGGCTCGGGTCGCGTACGCTTCGTCCGGCTGATCCGATAGCAGCTCGATTTCTGTCTGCAACTCATCAAATTCTGTGTACAGTGCATCAAATTTGGTGAAACGAGCTTCTAGGTCGAGACGTTGCAAGTTAGATAGTATGCTGCAGCTTTTAATTATATCTAAATAATTACTAAAATTAGTAAGCTTAGCCTTCATTGAGCTACGTTTTTTAATTAATTTATCTGCCATATTATTGAAAGAAAAAAAAAGCGAAACGAAAAAAATGAAACCAATTAATCGATTAAAAAAATAAAAATAATTAATGATAAATGAGCACTAACTATTGAAATGATTTGTTATTTTCGATGTATGAATGAGCTGTTAACGATTTACGCAAATTGAAATTCTAATAAATGGATGAAATGGAATTTGATGGTTGATAAAATGATTTATGAAAAATGGGATAATGAAAAATGATGGAAATTGGAACAGACTCACAAAATACTGTAAACCTTCCACTTGAGAATGATATAAAGAAGATTGTTCTGGACGATGACTTGCGTTTTGACGGGTCCAAAGTCCGTGTCCGTTCGACCTCCAGTTGAATAACAATTCCGGGGCGTTACGGTTGCCAATAAAGTATCCTCTTCAGAGCAATTGTAGACTCCTTGAGATTCTTCCGCAGCTGTAGACCGCAACTTATAGATCCCCGAATAAATTTTTTTTTAAAAATGTTCAAAAAAATTCTTGACGGCGATCCTGAAGGACCAATGTTTAGGGTCCTGGGACTTAAATAAAACGAGTGGACTGTATATATTATAGGAACTGGTTATATTAGACCGTACAAGAAATATAATTATACAATTTTAGAGGTAACGTCCGTCGCCGGTGGGTTCCCGAGGCAAGTGCCCGTGCGCGGGGTCAGTGGCCGAGGTATGGCCCCCGCCCGCTTCCCCCTGCACCTGTCGCAGCGCGCGGGCGATATCGCTCGAACAGCCAGAATATAAGAATAATAATTGTGCTTCATTAAAATTATAAAGATAGGTATAAAAATTCAATTTTTGATCTTCAAAAAATCTATGATGGCACGTATCTATGCATCATTTAAAAATAGTTCACTAAATGCATTTTATCTTCAAAAGAAATCACCTAGTACACTGCTGCGATTGCAAAACTTACGCATACGGATACCGTTTCAATACTTATAAAAATAATGAATTAATTAATCTTAACATAATATCATGTACATTATTTATACTTACTCATCATATTTTTTAGAAGCTATCGCAAAATAATAACGCAAGCGACAATAAATTAAGTACGTATTCCTACGATACGCTCAAAATTATCGTACCAGCTCAAAAGTGTATTTAACCTAATTTAACCATGCATTAATTATTTATAAATACGTGACATCATTTTTTTTATTCCTTTATTTTATTTTAGCCATTCGAACTTTTAACTTAACGAGATAAATGAATTTGAAACTAGTAATATAACAAAATGGAAATATATGAAACAGTATTTAAAATCATATCAAAGTGATCTTATATCAGTAACAAATTGTAATTATTATTTATTACATGGCATTATTATTTTTATTATTGACAAACATTCGGCGCCAGAGGCCGGAGATTGTCAAGAGGTGTTATATTATTAGAGTCCGCGCCACTTAAGAAGTCCGATAGACGCGGCGCTGCGGTCTCATAACTCAATGTTGCCAATTTCTAGTGTAATAATTTTCCACTATGTCTAGTACAGTAAAAAATTAAATAATTATAGGGCCTATGGTCAGTAGTGGACTGATATAGACTGATGATGATAATAATGACGAAAATAATTATAGCAGCAAAATAAAAATCTCCCTACCAGGTTTTAGTAAAATAAAACATTTTTTTGTAAATATTTCGTTTGTATTTTTTACGTATAGCCGATTAGTAGAATTTATCTAAAACAAGCTTTTTCGGTTGTGTTCGGCTTTTGCCAGGGGTGACGATTTTCTCAGAAGTAATTGCTGCAATTGTTATTTCTTTTATTATTCGACCTTTTTTTACAGAAACACCTGAAAATATACGTCATCTGAGCAAGGTTTTACCTAGTATTTATATTCATATAAAATATCATAAGATAAATGTAGGTACAGATTTGTTTAATTAATTGTTGTTTATTTTTACTTTCTAATTCACAAAATTATTTCACTGTAATGATCATTATACTGCCTTCACTTTTTACACCTCACTTTATATTATATGCTCCATATTTCACGTAAAACAATTTAAAATATCACAACTTCTTACTCCAGACAGATGTCAAGATGTCAATCATGTCAAATTTAGTTCGGGCATTAGTCGCAGGACTTCATAAGTGGCGCGGACTATAGTAATGACGCAGGAAGATGTGATAATAATATTTCGACAGCACGACGAGAAAAACGTTACGTGATTATTGATACATTTGTGTCTTTATCCTATTAGTATACTTCACATAAAAAATGATGTAAAGATTCGATTCAGCATAAACTTTCTCGAAGTGATTATAAAGCACTTTTTGAGGGTTCTTGCTGGGGGCAAAAAGCCGAAGGAAATGTCAAAAATTCCCCAATATGACAGGTATTAGGGAAAGTGGAAAGTCGTGATTTTGGCCAGATTATGAAATTATTCTATATTCACATTATTATGTGCTTTATTAAGCTATATATTCTTACTAATATTATAAATGTGAACGTAGGGATGTTTGTTACGTTTTCACGCGAAAGCTACTTAGCCGTTCATCATTAAACTTTGAACACAATATTATATTCTCGGAGGTACTAGAAATAACATATGATACATTAATTATCTAAAAATAATCTAGAAGTAACATAGGATAAATTAATAAAAGCGTATTAAAAAAAGGGATTTTTTTGCTACAGCAGGCGAAGCGCGGGTAACACCTAGTTTTTATTTTATTTGTATGTATGCACAAACTCCAGAGCTTGGAACTGGTAGAATTTTTAAAAAAATTTGTTGTTACTGATAGCCTTTTCCTTAAATAAATTGTATTTATTTTAGATTTTTTCCTATTTAAGGGCATATAAAACCGCGGGGAATAGATAGCATATAATATTATATACAGAGAAATAAAAATAACATCTATAATTTATAATATCAACAGTCAATTAAAACTAGAAATGAAGCAAGTCAGTACACTTGTTATCTTTGTAAATGAGAGATCGAATCCTAATAAAATTTGAACCAAGAAACTATCTTAAAATAAACAGAGCTTCAGCTAAAGTAAATAGGTTAATTATGCTCGGGGAGTCGTGCATTACTAAGGTAGTGAGCTATTGTGTTCTTAAATTTTATATTCAGTTTCATATTGACGACCAGATTGCCGTGGCGTAAAAGCGTCCGTAAAAAATAGATATTCTATTATAACTAGCTGTCCTGACAGACTTCGTTCTGCAATTATTAAAATTGCAATTACAAAATAGGGGTTGATCGTAGAGGGGTCAAAATTTAGGGTTGTATGTATTTTTCAATGCCACATTATAAAAAAATAAAAACAAAAAATTTCGTCCAAAAATTAACAAAAAAATGTTAAGGGTGAACAACCCCTATCACTTAGGGGTATGAAAAATAGATGTTGGCCGATTCTCAGACCTACTGAATATGCATATAAAATTTCATAAAGATCGGTCAAGCCGTTTCGGAGGAGTACGGTAACTAACATTGTGACAGGGAAATTTTATATATTAGACTACACAATATTGAACAACAGAAACAATATCTAATCATGTGTTTTCATAATGAAGTTTTGAAGACATGATAGTTAAGACTTTTCACTTTAGTTAAATTTCAGCTGGAATATTCGTATTTCTCTAAAATGTAAACTTGGCTAAGTGTTCCGCTTCCCGCAACTTTTAACGATTTTTCACAAAGTATGATTTGTGAAGTTTTTACCGCAGGAACGGACAATATTCACAATTTCAAAAGTTTTTGACGCCAGAATGATAAATCATTTGTCAGTAATAACTCGCGATAGTCATTAAACAAAACATTTTTATCAGTTTTTTTTTTCATATTGAAACTGAACAGCAATGCGTGTCTCTGTATTTAAATAATTTTAATGGATGGGAGTGGCAAGGGGTCGATCGTCTTAGCGTTTAGACAATAATTAGAAAACAATGTCTAAATAAGCGAATGAAATCAATGAAACCATAAGCAAGCAATATTTCTCACTTCGGATATTATCAAGCAGCTCAGCGAAACAATTATTATTATAATTTTTTTTTCTCTTAATATCAATATTATGTTAACCAATAATATAAGCGAAAAATATTTACAGACGTTTCCGATTTTGAAAAAACAGTATTTGACAGCGTAGCTGTTTTTTTGGAACGTGGAAGTTGGAGCTGTTTCTTGACTGAAAATCTTACATTTCAGGTTAGGCAATTAGGCACGTGTGTATGAGTTGCGTGGGCTAGTATCAGGTAAATTCGGTTAAATTTTTGAAACTTACTATTAAATCGTATTTGCATGCACCATTACTAATAATCACATAGCGGTATTAACGACAATTTTGTTCATCTGGTATCCATGTAGCATGCCCTAATATTGCATATTACATGCAATAACTGCTATGATTGTCAAATTAGTGTTGAGTTATAACATCTAACATTCGGTCATAATTTTAGTGCTTACGGACATATGTCTAATTTCAATTAATGCAACCGTAGATAAAGTTGTGTTCTAGATGAGAAAATGTTTAGCATTTTAACAAATATTAACGTAAGGAAATTTTACTATTTACTTACAATTATCACAGTGTAATTATAGGCCTATCCGAGGCCCTAGGAAAGGGATTTCCACTGCGACAAAAAAGGTCAAATTATAGTATAGTATATATCTAGTAAGTATAGCGGTGATGATACTTGGCAGAGGCAAAACCTCTTTAATGACCCCGATGTCAAAGCGATACGCAATGCCGAGGGTGTCTTGGAGTCCACCGCCACTCCACAATCATGACATACTGCCACTGGCCCCATTTGGTCCGTCCGGCACTGGTTAGTAACGGGAACTCGTCTTGGTTAGTACCAAGACAATCACCCCCGGTGGCCTGGTGAGTACCTGTGTCCTCCTCGTACTCGCAATAAGGTAACCTACCCATATGGGTGCGCCATACGTTGCCCCACTCCGATAGACTCCGGGGTACAGCTGCCTGCAGGTCGCGTTGAGTCCCCCGAGGTTTGAGAGGAGTATGCCCAGTGTATTCGAATCAGATCCGAATATTGAGAAAGTTGGGCCGAAGGTCCACTCTCCATCCTTCAGCTCCAGATATTTTGATAGGGAAGCTCAACCTGGTGAATGAGTTTTTCCAGTTGTTCCGCGTGTTTCCAGGTGTTTATTCATGTCCAAGGGCAATGCTGACCACCTACCATCAGGTGACAAATCTGTCCGTCTGCCTATCCATCTAAACTAACATTAAAATAATAAATTAATTAAAAATATAGTTGATTATGTAACTTTTTAATCCTAATAAAATTATTGCAAATGTTTTAGGAGTAATACTTTAATATTTTCATAAGCTCGATAAAACTTTGTCGTTCAAAAATAATATAATTCTAAGTAGGTAGCGCCTACCGCAAAATGTATAAGCCGAATAATAGAATACATTATTATTTCATCTGAAGCGGCAAACCACTTTCGTTTCAACAGAAATTACACTAAAATATTGTTTTAATTCGCTGCGAGGTTTTAAGTAAGTTTAATAATATTATATTTCAGAATTAGTACGGGTGGACTTTTTCAGGAGTCTTGACAATTTGGACATGTTATTTTTTTTCATCTCCCTAACCTTTTCTCAACTATGTATATATTTTGTGGTCGGCTTCCAGCCTAACTGGATTCAGCTGAATACCAGTATTTTAAACGGAGCGACTGACTTATCTGACCTCCACAACCCAGTAACTTGGTGATACGGTACCCTGCGGTAAGACTGGTTGTCAGACTTTCGGGCTTCTGACGATCCGTAACGACTGTCAGAGATCCAAAAATGACAGCTGTAAGTAACGGCTAACGTGCTTTCTGAGGCACGGAGAAGGCTTGGTATGTAAGAATGGTCACCCATCCAAGAACCATCCGCAGCAAGCGTTGTTTAGCTTGGTAAATCATTCTGCGCGGCTATATATACGAGCTGTTCAAAGCATATTTGGACATAATATAATATAATTTTCTAATGTTTACGTGAATTAAGTCATTATTAAAAAAAACTTTATAAGGATTTTATCTCGGCAAACACAAGTTTTAACGTGCCTGAAATTTCGAATATTTTTGTATTCATCATATTTTTTCTCTAGACCATAGAATAAAATTAATCTATGGTTTCTTGTGAAAAAAAATACTACGTTAGGATAAATTTACTTGCTACTAGCGAGAACCTGTACTTTTTATATGGATCACAGAAAATACACGCAAGACCAAACTGAGGAAGCATTTTTTTGTTTTCATGATCTACATTCATTAATTTATCACTAACAAATTTAAATTTTTCATCTTAGTCAATATTGAAAAAAACTGCATAGTCGATTATCTTGAACTTTAGCAAACTTCACTCTGTCGTAATAGTAAAGTGTATTAAGGTATACGAAGTAATAGTTTGCATACTAGCTCAAAGCGAGCTTAGAAACTCACATGCACGACTAACTCTCCCATCTTATAATATTGGGATATAGATTTCCTTATAACGATTTACTTAACCCATAAATTTAATATATAAAGATGAAGAGTTTCTTTTTTTGAACGCTCTAATCTCACGAACTAAAGTATAATATTATACATATTAATATCTCATACTCATATATAAAGCTAAAGAGTTTGTATGTTTGAACGCGCTATTTTACTGGTCGCATTTGAATGATTACCAGATGTTATAGGCCTGGAGGAGATAGGCTCAAGTCTTAGGATCTATCAGTTTGGCTTCCACCGAGGTAGGTATATCCTCTAAGGTTCCAAAGAGGATCGAGCTTAAGCCCGGAGCCTCTCGCTTAAGAGGTCGAACTCATATCCACTGAACCATCGTCGCTCCAAAAGTCTTAAGGCGAAAATAATAGATTTATATATATTTTTTTAATCCTATAAAATATCTTTACTACATTACAATACATCTTATATATTTAAACAAGCAATCGTGATAAATCGACCTAGCTAGGATACATATTTAGAAAACTTTTTTTTTCGTGTTTTGAGGCAACGATAAAATATGATTGGAATACGAACGTAAATTTCGCTGTCAAATAGTATGTCATGATAGCTTAGTGGAGAAATTAGGCAATTATGAATCGAAAGGAGCCTGGTTTGTATCTCCAGTCCGATAATTTTTTTGTCCTTTTTTTTTAAGTTCATTTTTTTTAAATAAAAGCTTTATCTTATTATAACTAAGGGTATATAAAACAAAACAAAAAAACCGAGCAAATGCTCGGTCAACCAGGTACTTTATTAATAATAGAAGAACAATGAATCTAAAACCTTAAAAAAATATCTATACTAATTATAATAACTAAAATATATTATTATAAGGAGTCCCTTTAGGCAAGGTTCCGAAGATACTGGCAGCTTGTTGAAATTTAAATAAAATATTATCTTCTGCCTTTTTTTAATAGAAGTGGTTTTTTTTAGTCTTTCTGTTCGAAAAAAATTGAAATCCATGTGATATAAGATTTGGGATGTTATGTATGAATAACGTTTTTGTTTACTAGGTTTACTGATTGTAATTGTAATTATTTATTCAACCTATCTCAGTCACCCTAGACATATAGTTTTAATATTATAATATTATGCTCTTATTCGTTTCAGTATGAGCGACAACCTTACAAATAAATAAACATTACCCATGTGTAAAGTCATATTTGAATGTGATTCGTATATTCATACCCGAGAATATCTACATACCAAATTTTATTTAAATCTGGCTAGTTATTTTCACGGGACGCTCGAACGTGAATTTAGTTTTTAAAATTCAAATTAAAACATAATATATTTGCTTATATAACGACAGCTTTTTATAGTTTCAATTCAAAATTCATCTTAGCATACTTAGCCTAGCCTTACTCTTATCCAGTGATCTGTCTGGATAACAGTAGGTACCTACTGTACTCCAATGATGATAATGTCTGTAATAGTTCTAGAAATTTTAGAAATTTCTATCTGGGATTGGTTGAGATAAGTTTTGGATAGATTAGGCAAAAAAAATGTTTCCCCATCATGGTTCAAGCCTTGTTGTGGCGGTGGGGCTCAGCAGCCTAGGGTGAGCCCAACACCTTGGGTGAAGCTAATTGAGCCAAGGGGGCTCTTTGTACCCCTCTTATAAGAAGATGGGGCAAGGGGCGAGGATTGGAACCTCGCCTCATTGTACTGTTCTGACGGTGGAAGGGGTTGTTCTGTGGTGCGGGGCAACCCGTCTGTGGAGGTGGCGTTGGCCCCTTAAGGGAATGACTGACTGTCGAGGTGCCCTGTGCTAGTAGATCCGGGGCGTCTCACCAAAGGCGGCATTGGTGGCACTCGCCGGGTTTTAGTGGGTAGAGCTGCGTCCACTTACCATCTTTCAGACGCAGCGAGTCCCATATACCCGCCTGGGGAGACCCACTCCCCTGCGGGATGGTCAGTGCATTTCCCGGCGTCAAAGAAAAAAAAAGAGGCAAAAAATTTATTTTAAATAAAAAAACCAAAAACCGACTTCAAAACTATACCTTTAAATTATGTGCAACTAAAAATTTTAAAATAATATTTAAATACTTCGAGATAAATATAATTAACAAAAATAATTAACGAAAATATTGAAACTTATATTATGTCTTACTTATACTATTTAAAATTAGGTATTTTTGGAGTCGGTACCAGCCAAAACAAAGATGGCCTACACAGACATCTACTCAATACTTGGTGTATATGATTAATCATTAAATTATCCTATTAGGCTGGCACCGACTATTTCAATCAATTTTTAATAATATGTTATAATATCATATATTAATCGTAAAATTTTAAATACGAGTATTTACTATTCCAAAGATACAATATTACTGACATCTGCTATATTAATAAGTAAATACATACTATTTATTCATTAATAAGGACGATGAAATGTTCAAGCGTAATTCCAAGAGCATTCAGCGAAGATTTACTGTAAATTAATAACAATAAACAAGCGCTACACTAGTTCAATAGACTCGATTCTCTTTGAAGAACAATGACAACTACAGCAAAGAGTACGCGGATAAATCGGTTTGTTTGTGCGCTTATAGTTTAGCCTTGTATTAGTTGTCTGAGTTGTTCGTCTTTATGCGGGGGATAATAATTTAGCCTTCAGATGATATTATATTGTATTGTTATGTATGGCTGTGTTAAATGGCGTGAATCTTCCATCGCGTTTGAATTCACTATTCAGATAAGCCCAGTGAAGTTCGACGTGAGGTCTTGCGTATTATGGAGTTGCTAACTTCATCATCATCATCATCAGCCTTTATTCGTCCACTGCTGAACATAGATACGCCAAGACGACCGACCCCTTGCCACTCGCATCCAACGCGGACCTGCCACTCCACGGAGATCGTCTTCCCATCTGGTTAATGGCCGACCAACACTTCGTCTACCTAAGCGCGGCCTCCACTCTTGAACCTTAATGGCCCACGAACTTGATGTTACTTAATTAGATAAGGTGATTGATACTAGATGCTTAGCTACTTAAGAACAGGCATTCGAATATTTGGCAGTGTAATTTTCGATGTTCTAAACAAAGAAATTTTAGTTTGCTATTTTTCATCATAATAATATATTATTCTTACGAACTGGGATATTGAAACGGTTAGGGAAAATTACCCTCATCTTCGGGAAAATTACTAAATTTTACCAATTTTATGCTAATTATTTAAAAATTTCGAAGTATGTAGTATTCATACTGAAATTTTAAGAAACAATAGTAATATTTATCCAAGGAATCGGGATAAATCATGTTATTTAGTTACGTGATTTATTTTATACTTTCGGGGCTTATGCGCAATTTCTTATATTATTATTTTTGAAATTTTATTACAATTTCTTTAAATATTTTCATTTAATAAAATCCAATTGTTTGAATTTTTGTCATAGTAAAGTAATTAAATAAATACGAACGTATGAAATATTTTAATAAAACAATAACAGTAATGACTGCGCGTTAACCTCAGCATTTAAATTGGTTATGTACCGTTTCGCTGTGCGGTCGCCGTGAAAATGTACGCTTAATTGGGCAAATTGACAATCTTTTTGTGTCTTGTTCCATATTTTTATCAATGTTGGCTATTTATTTCTCTGCTGGATGCGAGTGGTGCGGGATCGGTCGTCTTGGCGTTCATTAAGGGTGTCATGTTCAGCAGTGGACGGATAATGGCTGATAATGATAATGATCATGATGCATTGAAAACTTATTACACCATTTTAGTGCGTCTTAATTATTGAGACAAACAATGACTTCTTATCATTTTTATGGAGAAGATCAAGAATGCCGATATCCCGCTACGTTGTTGGGAGTCGATGTCCCATCTTCTTCTCTTGGATGGATATCTCCATCCTTCGGATGTTCTGCTTACATTAATTTAAGTTTTGTAACCTTCGATATTTAATGAAAATATTGTAATAGTGCAAATATTGCATAGGTACTCAACATTACATTACTTATTCTAAGAAATAGCCTGGATAATGTAATATTTTAGCATCATTCAAAATGCTCTTACAGACACATTACATCTAAGTACTATCTATATCACCGGTGAAGGAAAACATCGTGAGGAAACCTGCATGCCTGATGAGATTGAAAACTTCACATACCTTCAAAAGGTATGTGAAGTTCACCAACCCGCACTGGGCCAGCGCGGTGACACTATTGGCCCATTACCCTCCGCGCCTGATTTCGAGGAGGAGACCCGTGCCCAGCAGTGGGACATATAAGGGTTGATACTTTTTTTTACTATCTATATTCACGAGTGATGATGGTCCAGTGGGTATCGGCTCGGCTTCTGAAGTGGTGCTCAAAATGGGGTTTCCCTAAATTTCTAAGTGCACCTAAAACGCGACACCGTCGCTAACCGGTGAAGGGAAACATTGTGAGAAAATCTGCATGCCCAAAAGGAATAAGTATTTGAAACTCTTTGAAGTTCACCAACCCGCATTGCAACTATAGCCCAATACCTACTTTTATTTACTATTTATTGTACTATATATTATGTGGAAGAAGTAAGCAGAGGAGTGGGATATACTCGTAATATGTGCCACAAAATGACTAAAACGTCACAATATTTTTTTTAGCTACCCGTTTAGACAAATATATATCAAACAATAATATGACTATTCTCTTCAAAACTATAGGTTAGTTTTAAAGAGAATAGCTAGAAATAAAATCTCTCATGTTGAACCAAATTGCATGACGTAAAAATTTCTTTAAATCGCTTTCGTGGTTTGAAAGTTTAACGCTTAAAACTTCTTATTAATGTACATCCAAAAATCATCCAAATTCTAAGTCATCTTTCATGTAATTTCATCTTAAACATTAAAAAATAAACGGAAACATTAATATTATTATTAAGATTGTTAAAACCTTCGAAATACTGCGATTAAACTTCGTAAAGATATGAAGCAGAGAGCATTTTGTAAAAGGCGTGAAACAGCTAATAAAAGGTATAGCCCCCTCGGCGTGGCTCGGAGTGCTAACCACCTGTCTTATTATTCGTTTCATTGCCTCTTTAAATCGCAAAGTTTATTTCACAAATTCACTGTAAAACAAAATATAATTTCATTTTAAAATACGAATCCGTGATTCAGTGTAATTTTCTTCGGATGCGCTTTTTACTGTCTTTCTTATGTTTTTTGAATGCTCATGCTCATGGATATCAAAGAGTAGCCTAAGCACAAATCGTGTTAAGTACACGTAAAGTATACTTAAAGTATCAACCCTTATATGTCCCACTGTTGCGCACGGGTCTCCTTTACGAAATCAGGCGAGGAGGGTAACATAATAAAGAGGGGTTATAGTTCACCGATGCGCCGGTATAATGTGGGTTGCCGAAATTCACACACCTTTAAAGACTCAATCTCATCAGGCATGCTAATCCAAATGTAAAATACAAGGAACGCAAAAAACGGACGAAATATACTTAAATAATTCCTTAGTAAACTCCCCACAACCCATGCGTAAACCTTCCGAGCTCATTTCAGTTTCACAAAGGTGACTGTAAGCCGTTACAAATTTTTAACAAAGCCATTTCCAGCTAATACATTGTAATAATATTTTGTTTACTTAAAATTGTTTAGATTCTGAAACAACTTTTCTGATTTTATCGCGGTTTATTAAGTTTTTTTATGTGCACGACGCTTCGGATACTTTACAGGAAGTGAACAAAAAATAATATGATAATTGCTTAGATTATCTTAATACGATGTTTAGTGCGTAAATGGTGATGAAAGATTTAAATTACTAACGCCCGGTTTCCGAAAAGCTGATCAACCCAAAAATTAACTAATTATTCAAACCGGTTGTTAAGTGTGAAATGAGTTGGTAGAAGCATGGTTAAATTACATAATTAGATGAGCCTGTCAGTTGACATAACAACTGCAATGAAAAGCTGTCAAATTTGATTATGAATCGTATGTTAACCGCCATTAATATACATGTTAGTTGATATTCGTCATACATTTTGACCAACGTTTCGGAAACCGGCGTAAGCCTTTTTTAAATAGTGTTTCTGGTTTTTTTTAAAGTATTGCTCATATTCGCTATCAGGCTTATATCTTATTTATGATAGTATTTTTGTATAGTTGGTATTTTTAGCCATTAACGGATTAACTTAAGAAGACGATCTCCGTACAGTGGCCGATTCATTTTAAATGCGAGTGGAAAGGGATCGGACGTCTTGGCGTTCATTGATGGTCTATTTTCTCCAGAGTCCAGTGGATAGAGGCTGATGATGATGATATTATTTTTTACATCATTATATTTTTCAGATGTCACTGTGATCTGCGTACTGCAGCCAGACCTAGTTGGATGCGAACGGTGGGGTATCTCGGTCTTGACTTTCATTTAAGTTCGATAAGGATCATCAATATAAAAAAGTTGTGATGATCATTTTAAATTATTTTATATTATAACTGTTATTTAATATTTAATTATTATTAATATTAAGTGTCCTAAATCTCATAATAATTCGCTCCAAGATTTGTCGAGTTCTTTTACGTACTCGCTCATAATTGCCTAAATTAATAAAGTCATTACAGCCTTAAGTGGATTATGTTATCGGATTCGCCACCCATGGACGTATTACTTATTTTGATGGATATCCCGCTATTAGGCATGTCTTTGTTGGCTTATCATCATCATTATTATACCTATTCCCGTCTGCTTTTAGAAGGTATCTTTCCATGAATGTCAAGACAGCTGCTCCCGGCATTCATTGCTCTTTCATGCATTATGCATGCACTGCCTTATTTACGTAATAGATATATAACAAAAAAAGATAGAATTGATTATCATTAGTCAGGTTACTTAAAGATATTCTATATATTTAAAATACTACAGCTTATGCTATTTATGCCAATAATTTATCTGGAAGGAGGACCGTGTTACTTTATGGATTTATACAAAGGTTGGTTTATTCCAATCATAACTATTACATTTTGAATATTTAAAGAAAAAAATATTTATGAGTATTACTAGTAAAGAGGTAGTGCCATGCTGCTTTGCAGCCGAATTGGGCCGGTACGACCGGGGTGGTACCTCTCGCCCACATAATACCGGCGTAAAGTGAAAGTTATACTGTCTCGTTTTGTGCGGTCTGTGAGTTTCCGGTGGCCCATTGGGAGGATAGGAAATGGCGGGCAACGCATCTGCATAACCTTTGGTTGTGTGGATGTTAATGGGCGTCGACAGTTGCAAGGCTTTGGCTGTTCGTTTGCCCTCCTATGCTATAAAAAAAAACTTTCCTTTTCTACTTAAACATTACTGAAAAATCTTCGCTATCATCGAAGCACCCATTAAATATCATAGATGACACCAATTTCCAGCTCGATATTCAAACATTCTCAGCGTTTCGTTTCAAAAACTTTTTACTTTTATACCAAAAGGTTTGACCTTTTATTGCGAGAGCACTTAAATTGCAATATTCAATTAGCCATTAATCGAGATCAGAAATATTGAAATGAATGTTACGTCATATTTAGGGTTCCATACTTTGAAATGATAAAACAGTATTCTCATACTCTGATGTCCTTTTGTCAAATCAAATTATGATGCACTAATGACAGGAAATTAATTGGCATGAAAAAGTCTCTCAGCATACTTGTAGAAAAATCTTTAAATTGTTGGTTTTTGGTATTGTCCTGAATATCTATCAGCTACAAATGCCGTGATGGAAATGGTACGACTCCCATCTTTTATGCGCGCGTATAGTAATTAATTTTCGTTAATTTGTTGCATTCTTTGCTATGTTTTTAAGGCGCTTTGCGTAAGCAAATTAGGTTTAATAGTTTTTAGGAAATAAATTTAAGAGCATTAAAAATGTATGTTAATCTTGATCAAGTTTATTTCAAAACACATTTTGAAAACAATTTAGCCCGCGATGGCCAACTTCTTGTACTAACAAAATTCTATCGCTATCGAATTAAGTACTTTAAATGTACACATTTGTACACATATTACAACTTATGGGCTAGTCGTTCTTATGTCTATTTCATTAATTAAATAAGGGAACCCCGACTTAGCACGACGTCACTCGACCTTAAATGAATGAAACTAAACCAAATTTCGTGATAACAAAAGGATAATACGCTCCAAGCATTTCGATTCAACGCTCACAGAATAGTTCACATATCTGGAATTTCACACATCTAATACCTACGATTTTGGCGAATTAGTAAAATTACACTTTAGACCATTTTGTTAATTAGAGACTCCTTTAGTCTGCATTTTGGCCCAGCAAGTGTAACCACGTCAAAGGGAAATCGACGCGTATTTTAATACTGTATTACGTTCAACTGGTGCGAACTTCTGTATTTATAAGAATTAAAAGCCCCGATGTTTGGGCTATTAAACTTTTATGCGATTTCCAATCATCTTTCATATTTATTAGGTAAAGAAACCGGACGAATAGAAAATGGCAAATATTAGCTTGAGACTTACCGTTTCTGTGATGGAGAAACGGAATTTCCTTTTCATAAAATATTTATATTTTCATAATAATTGCTCGCAGCTTCGCCTTTTTTTTCAATGCATTAAGGCATCCCGCTGGGGAGTGGGTTTCCCCAGGCGGATATGTGGGACTCGCTGCGCCCGAAAGACCCAGCTCCACCCACTAAAACCCAGCGAATGCCATCAATGCCGCCTTTGGTGAGGTGCCCCGGATCTGCAAGCAACAGGGCACCTCGACGGCGACTAGAGAAACAAACTCTTCATCTTTACAATTTTAGTACTCGTATAAGATCATAGATTTTAAATACAAATTAATTTACCAGTGCTACTCGTAAATTATTTTTTTGTGAAAACGTATTTACAAAATAATAAAATGATTTATATAATAGCAGACATTATTATTAACATTATTGTTACATTGGGTATGGGATCGGCCTTTTGAGTGAGGGGTTCGAGTTTGATTCTAGGGGGAAATGGGGTTTTCTCAATTTGTAAGTGCAACCGTACGTGATACCATCGCTCGCTAACCGGTGAAAGAAAAAATAAAAATATCTAATAGTCTCCGCTACAGTGACATCCAACTAGCCCTACTTCCTACTAATATTATAAATGCGAAACTTGTAAGTATGGATGTTAATTACTCTTTTACGTAAAAACGACTGAATGGATTTTAATAAAACTTTACAATAATATAGCTTACACATCAGAATATACATAGACTACAATTTAGCCCCGCACCCCAACGAGGATAGGAAATACACAGGTGAAACCGCGGGACGCTGCTTGTAATTAATCTACATACACACTAATATTATAAAGAGGAAAACTTTGTTTGTTTGTTTGGTTGTAATGAATAGGCTCAAAAAGTACTGGACCGATTTCAAAAATTCTTTCACCATTCGAAAGCTAAATTATCCACGAGTAGCATAGGCTAAATTTTCCGTAAGGTATTTGGCGTATTATCTTATTTTGCGTACTAAGATCCCGTTCTTCACAAAGAATTATAAGCCATCCTAAAAGGTTTGGGGCTCCTGGTTAAAAAGTGCCATTTCGTTTTACATAGCAGTACATTCAAAATACACTCACACCGTCCAAAATAGTCCACGCTCGGGTGTTTTATTGCTTATTTAGTGCATCTTGTATACAGTCATTCATTCTAGTATTCTCGTAGACTCGTGCGGAATACATATTCGTAGTGAAGACGCTCTGTATTTGAAAAGATGTCTAGCGTTCGTACATTTTGATATGCTTTGAATTAATAACGCAAGGATCTTAACCTATATTGAGAATAGATGTGGAGAATAGAAATGTCAGTCATTTTCTAGTTTGAATACTATTTGAGATCGCAATATATAACATGAATTACACACTATTATTAAATTTTATTGGTCTTTCAAACTATATTTTCATACTGTTCATTGCGTATAATGATTATAGATTATAGTATTATAATATACTTTTATACGATCTGAAAATATTTTAGCGCCTTGTTTGGATGTAAGGTCTTCATATTATTTTTGTTTAATTAATTTTTTCTCATTAATATAATTTACCTATATACTATAGCATAGGATTATAGCATAAAGATCTCATGCAAGTAATTGGATATGTTTTTTTTTTAATACTTTTATAAAACTTTTTTTTTTCGAATGGACCTATACTGTTAGCTTTAAGGCCTTTAAGCATCATCGGAACAGTAGATGAGCTGATGGCTCATTTAAGAGTGTATGATCTCGACCATATCTCGGGCCATTTTCAGGGTCCCTAACCAAATGCGGCAATAATGAAATAAGGATACAATATTTTTAAGTATCGCTTTTACGAATTTCTCATTATATGTAACACAAGAAAAGCCGCGTTCATCACCTATATAATCTGAAAATGTTTCTGCATCATATAAATCGTATTTTATGTATCCTCGGAGGTTTTATGAGCGTGCCTAACAAGATCCCTCTCGGTTTGCCCCTTAATATTGATATCCAATACCTTGTTCCGCGAGCCGTTTGATTCCCGTATCAATAATAATATGCGCTTTTATTATAGTGTTCTGTTCTCTATCTGTTATTGTAATTATAGAGGTATTAGAATGTACCATAAAGTTCAATTTTCGAATCCTGATTATGTCCCGACCCTTAGATCAATAATATGTCGAGATAGAGTGTCGCGCGGAAAACACGTCCAAAAAAATAGCAACCAACTGTTTGCTTCTAAATGCTTTCTCCGTGTTTAGTATCCGTCCCGCTGTCATAAAATACGCATAATTGTTTTTATTTATAGTGAAGATTTGAGATTTTGATTTGTAAAAGTGTAACGAGATTAAACAGGATGATTATGGGAGAACTGTAGTAGCTGGTGTCACTATTCACGAACACATGTTTGAAAATGTTGGCCAGTTTATTTTGTTTTGATTGTAGGGCGACACTCCATCTAGACATGTCAATGATCTAAGTCTCGACCAACGACCATAATAATATAATTATATTATAGTGGATGTGGAGAATGTTCTGTATTTTGTATGTAAGCAAATTCCGCCAAATTTGTGCTGCAGTGCTGCGCTGGATCTACATTCTGATTAGCCGATCATGGTCTTTCATGGATGATTGGCCGATGGGCGAAGAGATCGGTCGGCTTGGCGTTTATTAAGAGTAGTCAATGTTCAGTTCTGGGCGGAAAAAGCGTTGATTGATTGAAATGAATGATTTATTGAATGAATGAAAGTATGAATTTTTAAAGTTTATTATGTATGAAAATTTTATTTTTGTTTTTTATGTGGATGGAAATTTGTGTAATAATTAATAATGAATAATAATAAAATAATGAAAAAATGGAAAACTAAACATGGAAAAAATGTGATTTCATAATATTATTACAGTTGTATATTTAAATTTATTACATTTAAATTTTGAATATATAATATTATTACATATTTAAATTTTGAAGTAATAAATATTTATGAGAAATTGGAAGATTAGTTAAAGTAACATAAAGAAAAAAGCTCTATATTACTCTATAATAATAATATACTCGTACTAAACGATCCAATATCAAAACATTTCATTACATTTAATAATGGAACCCGTCCTTGGTTGATTAAGGTTTTACAGGAAATGATTGCAACTTCTTAATTTCCGATCTTACGAATTCAATCTCGCTTTCAAATTATTTTCTTAAGATATCAAAAAGAGTTCTTTGTCGAATTCAAATTGTAAAAATAAATACCTGCATTAAAATTTCAAAAATTTCTAATAATTAATAAAGACATTTCAAAAGTATAACCATCACTATCATAATACAAATAATACATTAAAAACTGCACTTATAAATTAAGAGAAAACCCATTTTAAGGAACATGGGAGTCAGTATCGAACCTGGAGCCTCTCGTACAAGCGTTGTATAAGCGCTTTATAAGCGTCGCCTTAAACCGTTGGCGAGTTGCGAGCTCCGCATGCTAAATTCGATTTAACGTCCAACGCTCAACGTTAAAAATACAACAGTGCTATATAAGAAAGCGCTGTCCTTTATAAACGCCTTTGTGAACAGATATGTATCCATTTGTCTCAGTCAGACACTTTTAACACTCGACAAAAAGGGCTTGTGTGAACGGGGCCTTAATGTTGATACAAAAATAATTTTATCTGAATTACCTTTAATATATTTCACTGTAAATTAGCAATATCAAACTGTGGAATAGGCATGTCGATTTTAAATCGATTAATCGAAAAATCGATTCTTTTAGGTAATATAATCGATTTTTCAGATCGATCTTGAACACCACATCGATTCAATGAATCGATTCATAAACCTCCCGAATCGACGCGATCAATTATTCAAAGATCTTAATATTCCTCAACTGGCTGCGGTATTTAGGTTTTTCATTTTTTGCGGTTGTTGGACGCAAAATTTAAGTACTTAGTCGTAATTTGAACGCATCATAGTGTAAATAACGTAATAATAATGAATGATTTCATTAATTCGGAGTGGTTTTCTATAGCGTTTGTTTTAGGCAATAAGGCGTGTTTGAAATTGGCGCGATTAATCGAAAATCGATCTTTTAATGCTCGATTCAAACTAGAATCGATTCTAGTAAGTTCGATTCGAATCGAATCGGAGATCGATTTTTTTTCAAAAGAATCGACATGCCTACTGTGGAATGATTTGAAGTATTTATTCTGGAGCCCCGCCAAGTGACAGCGAACCGGCTAGGGAAATCAGACGGAGGAAACTAAGAACAAGTGGAGTCGCGGAACATTAATCGCTACTTTTTCAGCTTCCAAGTCAGTCCATGTTATAAGTTAACCAGAAGAATTTTAAAGCAATGATGTTTAAATACTATTTAAATTATACTTAATTTTCACTGTTATAATTATTAAGTGATATATTATTATAACCTCTGTTTTTTATTTTTGTATTGTGAACAAAGCACTCGTAGAAAATCGAGATATCAAGTTCCACGAAATGTGCTGTAAAGTAAAGTATCAACCCTTATATGTCCCACTGCTGGGCACGGGTCTCCTCCTCGAAATTAGCGAGGAGGGTGATGAGCCATAGTTCACCGATGCGCTGGCCCAATGCGGGTTGGTGAACTTCACACTCCTTCAAAGACTTTCAATCTCATCAGGCATACAGGTCTCCTCACGATGTTTTCCTTCACCGGTGAGCGAACGATGGTCTCGTGTTTGAGGTGCACTTAGAAATTTTGAAATACCTATTTCAAGACCCTACAGTGTGGGGAGTAGAATTGAACCCGGACCCTCTCGCGAAAGAGGCCAAACACATACCCACTGGACCATCGTCACTCAATTACTAATAAAGCGTTCAATAATTTACATACTACATAATAAATATTATGCTTATGCAGAAACTAATCAGCACAATTTCGCAGCTGTTGCATTCAATTTTCCCATATTGAACAAGTTGCCCTAGGGCCTATGCTGATCAACCACACACACACACAAATTTGATAGGGATTTCTGGAAATGTTAGGACCGTATTAATGAATTGTTTATCATTGATTTAGCGTAATTTTAGTTGGAAACTAGAGGAAGCTGATCTTTAGCTTGCATCTGTAATCGCCTCTCTCAATGGATGTTAAGACGACCGATACTCCACTACTATAATAATAATAATATCTAAGGACGCTTTTACACCACGTCAATCTGGTCCCGTGGTAAGTAAGAGACTTGTGTTAACCAGACAAAGGAAATACATACATATATTTAATACTTTTTATATTAACACTTATATTTAAGATTTTTATTATATAATACACATCCATGATCCAGAAATACAGAAACTTTCTTTTTGTTCCCTGGCGAGATTCGAACTCGCTACCTCCGGCTTGTGCGCCAACGCGCTAACCACTGAGCCACAGAGGTCGTCATGACTGACTTGATAATCTTCTAACAGCGGTTAGTTAAAATTGAATTTGAAAACGGAATATAAATTTTATAACATTTACCATAGCACTGTAGCATATCCGTGTTTTTTTGTGTTTTTTCGATAGACAGACTGGCATACGTACATTTGAAAACAGAATGTAAATTTTATAATATTTATCATAACATTATATTCGTGTTTTTTTTATTTGTAGTTAGGCAAACTGGCATACGTGCCACATGATGGTAAGTGTATATAAATACAGCGCATCACTCCCAACTTTGTCCCCTGAATGACCAACCGAATCCTAAAATTTCTATCACCTTAATTTTCTAATATTATGTGTGCTGCTCAATGTAAACATATTTCAGGTAGATGATAATAGAGCATACTACTAATCTTAGAATGTACCCCATAGACATGAAAAGATATAAGAAAGGTTATAAAAGTTGAACATGATTTTCGTCTTGTCTATGATCCCAAGGAATATTATTCTGGGATGACTCATTTGTTGAGTTTCAAATTTTTATCCAGAGTCGAGGGTAGTTAAATAAAAAACTTGCGTTATGCTTGTCACCTGTCAACGTCCCTCCTTACATACATGTGTGACGCTCCGCCTCTCTTCCGCCAGCCGTCAACAAGTATAATATACGCTTTTTCGCTAACTGTTAAACTGTAAACTAAGCTATAGGCCTATCGAAGCTTTGAATCGTGTGTGTGTGTGTGTGTGTGTGTGTTGTTGCCGCATATCTACAGACTTTTAGGAGACTAAACAAAGGGGTACGAGAGCTGCTGGCAGCCCTGGAAGAAGAGCAAGAATACACCAGGTCAGTCACACATTTCTTATTCCCGCCTCCTATACATCAACCTCAAGTCTGTCCTATATATTTAACAAGCTAATGCAAGTTAATTTCATATATTTGTAACAAACGCAAAAATACAGTCCACTCTCTCATTTACTTTCCGTGTTTAATTTTATATGGTTAAACTGGATTATCTCCCTTCTATATTATCTGGCCTCACGAGCTATCGAGGAAAGATAATTTTCCTGCACCCCGTCGATAGAAATAGTGGAAATTAGGCACCTCCACAGGTATTTTTCTAACAAAAACATAATATCGTTTATATGGAACCAACTATACTATACTAAATACTTAACCAAAGAAGATCGATACAGGATGAAAGTAAAAACAATTTGTGAAAGAACAACATCCATCATACCCCCTTAGAGGTACCGCAGTGTACTTGATTTATACAAAAATGTATTTTCAAAGATACAACGATTTATATAAAACAGGAGAGGAACGTCTTTGGATTTTGAAAGGAACATGTTTATCGCGAGGGGAGTTGAATATATTATTATGTGGAATATCCACTCCACACACTCAGGATAGGATGGTCGATGGGCCAATAAGGGTTAAGGGTGGAGGCCACGTTTTCACGTCACGGCCAAGAAATTATTGAGGTGGGAAGACTATCTCCGTACAGTGGCCGTGCCATTCAGTGAGGGAGGTCTATTCAGCACTTGACAGATTAAGGCCGATGATGAGGATGGTGATGATGATGATAATGATGACGTTGATGATGATGATGATAATGATGACGTTATTACTCGTGCTACCGATACTTTTATGCGTTTCTAAAAATGAACTAGATATGGCATAACTGACGCCGTCTCAAAAAAAAAAATACGTGGCCATCAAGTTCAAGTTGCACCGTTTTTAAGATAGGTAACTATATAATGAGCTTGAAATAGGAGATGAAAGTTCGCAGGGTAGTTTAAAAAAAATCTGTCTGTGTTTACTATAAGTACGTACGGAACTGCGCTATTCGGAATTTAACGCGAGCGAAGCCGCGGGCAACAGCTAGTATAATATATGTATACATACAATATATAGCGTTTGATGCGAATAGCAAGGGATCGGTCGTCTTGGCGTTCATTGAGGGAGGCCTATGTTCAGCAGTAAACGGATAAAGGCTGATGATGATGATGACGATACAATACATTTATGTACTTTCATTTATAAATTCCTGAAAATAACAATCCGACATAAACCTCTAAAACATCGTAAATAAGTGGACTCTCCTTTCTACTGAGCCCTTTCTGACCCTTATCATGGTGTTTGTTACTAAGCTGACACGAAAATCTTTGGTATTAATGCAACAACCGTATAACGTTTATATATAAAATGTTTAATGGTCATTCATTACGACCACGGAATAACACTGGGCACTATATTTTTCCTTAGAAGGAATACTAAAAGAAAGTATACTAACGCTATTGGTTTTTTTTTTTTACATTTATCACTTTTAAAACCTACAAAATAAATCTAAATAGTACTCGACCGCTTTTCGCCTAATTAGGGGAATATCATAGGGAACTTAATCGGGCTTAATAATAACATTCTTAATGTGCCTAATTGGTTATATTTTATTTTTATACAGAAATTAATATTAATTTATTTGTGGGAAATGTTATTAACTCTACGTATATCACAAAGATACGCTACGCAAACCCGTGCGAATCGTTAGTTTGGACGGGTCGGCGCACACGAAAAACATAGACCTACAAATGACACGTAAGTACAATAAAAACAAAAAAAACATGTTTATTTATTGTATTGAGTTATTCAGAAAGTCGTACAACAAATAAATAGTTCTTAAATATTGCTGTAGATTTACAATTTATATAAATTGATTAAATTTACTTCTACAGTAATAACAGCGTTTTAATAAATCTTTAATTTGAGAATAATTGCATTTTTCAATAATTCGTAGCACAGAACACGAAAGACCTTTGCGTTTCATGTCACGTATACAATTTACTATTTCCGTTTCCCTGTTCAATTCAATTTCATTATACGTTTTCTTGACTTATCCAAAACTACTGCGAAATGTCGCACTTTGTTCCCATCGGGTAGTTACTGATCCAGTGTGACAAACATTTTTAACAAAAAAATATTACATTAAGCAGTTCTTAAAAGAAGTCTCGAATGTTTATAATGATTCTTAATTTTTTTGCTCAAAATGATTTTTCAAATTACGAAGGTTTTTTTGTTTATCTAATTACATCGATATTAATGGAATTAAATTAAATAAAAATTTTAAAAGTGCTAGTCTATTAATTATATAATTAAAATTGTTTATTGGACCCAATATAATATATTATATAGAATACTATTTTTCTAATAATAATATATTCAACCATTTTATGAGACCCCCAAAATGTGTTTCACGACCATCGTTATCTGGGAGCTTTGTCACCCGTCGCGTCCTCAATACTTTCGCATTTATCTTAGTCAATATCGTTTGATGGACAGCGAATATCACGGGGAATTCCTTAAAACGCGGGAGAGCGGGAGATTTTATTATGCGCTGAAAGCGATAAAACAAAATTGTTTGAAATCTTCAACGTGCGAACTCAAGCGAATTTTATATTTCGCATAATATTAGATTTTGCCATATTCAAGACATAAGAATGTTCCATTTTATTACAGTTCAAATAGATAAACTAAAATTTATTGTAAGGGATAAGTTTGAATACTAATTAGTTTTTTGGCACGTTAGGATGTACACGCACGCGCTATAATTGATGCCTAGTGCTACTGCCAAATGTTGCAGTTGTAATATTATGAAATGGGAATAAACTTTCTGGGTTTTATAGTTTACTGACTGAACTCCTGAACTCCACAATATCATCACCGTTCACCCTTCTTTATTTCGGGCTTGGCTCACTTCTCGTTTCTACCGCTGCAACTCCCCGATCCTTTGAAACTATAATATAAGGGAGTCCAATGCAGGAATTGCACATGGCGTGGCACAAAAAAAATGTATCCATGTATTGGTTGTACCGGTGAGCATTGAACATAGACCATTTCATCCTTAAGGCCAAGCCCATACTCACAAGAGACCATCGTCGCTCAATAAGTAACTCTGCATAAAATAAACTCACGTTGACTAACCATCACACCCGACTCGAACCCCAGATCGCCAGTAGAATCCATTAGCCTGATCTCCACAGAGAGGGCTAGCATATACTGCCAAAGTGAGCAGTTGTTCTAAAACATGGTTCACGGATTTTCACAAAAGACAAAGTATTTAGTTATAGAGTTTGTGCCAAAACTTTACCTGGAACAAACACGGGCTGGCAAGTTTTAAAACTCTAACAGATTTTAAAACGATAGGTAAGTGTGTGAATTACATACTGTTAAGGTTCCAATCGATATTCTGTAGTAGAAAGACACATATTCGTATTTTTTATAGAAGAGGGGTAAACGGACAGTCGGTTAGCCTGATGGTAAGTGATAGCGATATCAATAGACACCTGCCACACAAGAGGACTCGCGGGTGCGTTGTAGGCTTTTTAAATATGAAAATGCTCTTTTCTCGAAGGTTCTTAAGTCGGTTCGGAAATGCCGTGGATGGCAGGTGATTCCATAATATATTGGTAATTCAAGGCAGAGTATCGTAGATTTAATTTGACGTTAAATAAGATACTTAAAGAAAATTGAATTGTATGTTAAATACTTTTATTTATGATTTTTCTTCTTAAATCTTTTATAATATCATGTATGATTAAACATCGGTTATCAACGTTACATACATAGTCCAAAAATTGAAGTCAGAGGTCGTCCCCCTTAGGTTACGCAATATAATATTAATAAACTACATATTAGTTAGACCTAAATTAGGATACCTCATGGCGCCATTGCCCTGGCGATTCTATATTCAGGCCCTCAAGGAAGGTCAAACGACTATATGCCAATTTAGGTATCCACTAAGCGGAAAATCCTGCATAGTCAAACATATTTTTTGTTTATCTACGTAATTGAGATGTATAAGGAATATTTTTTCACTGACTTTATCTTGTGTATCTTAAATGCCGAAATATGGTAAAGGTTTCTTAGCAACTGTGCGTTTATCTTAAATAAAAAATTAAATTAAAAACTATTATGGCTAGTTCTTGTCCGCGGTTTTGATTGTATTAACTTAGATTTGTGGTCAGATAAAACAGGTATTCAAAAGCCACTTTTACAATAATAATATAGGCTTGGCTTTCCATAATATAATAAATGAATTTTTTTTTTTTTATATAATATAATGAATTAAATAAATCACTTGAACTTGCGTTCATCGAAAGATAGAAATGAGTAAGAGGAATAGTTTCTTACCTTTTGATTGATAACACATCTAATTTTTATGATTTACTCATGCTATGGATTTGGACAAAAAACATTTTAAGATTTTCTATTTTAGTAGAACCTGTCAATTGCGAGTGAAATAAGTTTTCCGAATATTGTCACACATCATCATTAAAGTATTTATTAACCAAGTTAGTTTTTTGATTAAAGACTTTGTTGGTGAGAAGATTTATTTTGGTTGATCATTTGTAAATTAAAATCATATCAGATTTATCTATTCTCAAAATTTAAACCTTACTTTTTATATAAAATAAGATTAAAACTAACAATTTGGTTGTGCACTCCATTGACTCTAATGTTAACAGACAGAATGACTTCAGTTGCTAGAGCAATCACTAGATTATTTGGCAGGCCAGTTACTCAACTAGTTGCTCATCCAGCTGTTCAACCAGTCACTTGACTAGATACTCGAGTAGTAGCATGACCAGTCTCTCGACTAGTTGCTCGGTCTTTCCTGAGAAGTAACAACTTGCCGCTTGACTATTTCAACAAGTCTCGTAACTAATCGTTCATTTAATCATAGTTTAAAAGGTCACTCAAGCCTAAGTAGACGCACAACCAATTATTTTTTAGATCGTTTGCTTGATGAGGTAACTCAGACAATAACTCCACCGATCGTACGACTAATCTCTCGACTACTACTCAACGCATTTAAGTACAACATTTATTTTTTATCATTCCTTTTCTACTTATGGAACTACAGATTGTTATTAGTAATACAAAGGATTTTATTAAAAGCTGGACAGAACATTTACTACATACATATTATATTTAGACAAATTTGGACGTTGCTTATCTCTCTTATATAATAAAGAAATATTAACTCTGGGCTCATCCAAGCTTGTACGTCCATATCGTATTGCGTTACTCATGCATTAAATTAACATCATATTGACGTTTGACAAATAGCATTATTCTGATTTATGGTTTCCATTATCCGATGATACAGTCAGGATAGATTTCATAAAGCGATTTTATTATATTTTGTCAATGAAATCATGTATACCTTCATACAAATTATCCTGCTTATATTTTTCTAGAGGTACGTGAATTTTATCCCCTTTTCACGCAGAAAATCCTTTATTAATGTAGACCTGGGGCGTTCCTGACCATATGTGGGACTCACAATAATTATTGAACAGTGCAAGCCCAAACTAACGCCTTTGAGGTTCTCGAATCTGCAGGCAACAGGACTACCTCTATGACAGCTTCAGCTAGAAAAAGCCAGACTACTCGTAAGAGGATAACTCCGGCCGCTACTAAGCTATCCCTGCGATGTCATGCCGCAATGTGCCAAGGCTATAATTTTATCCCTACTACTCCATTTTATAATAAACTATTGTCATTAGAGTACTGTGTACTATAGTCATGACTGTAATGAATGTATTAATTACAGTCAAAACGTAAATTAATAATATAATATTACGAAAAGTCTTAGTGGATATATATTTTAATAGTATATTATACTGAAATAATAATATATGATAATAATGAAATAATATAAAAATAAATAATGTCAGTATATTATATTTTGAATGTATTAGAAATAATAGAGTATTGTATGAGTTGTTGTACTTAGTCTCAAAAGAATATGGTTATAATTATTTTTAATGTTGACATGACCCGTTTTTGTTAAACATACCACTTTTAAAGGCAATTTTTAAGACATGTTTATAAAGTATCTACAAATGTGTGATATACAAATTCATTACATCATTACCACTACACAAGCAGAACGTGAACTATTTTCTGGCGCTAATGTTAAAAGTAATCAATAACACGAAACACCAATAAAATTAACAAAACAGAGCATTTACGCGCTGATAAACGTAATTATTTGATGTTGATTGACGCTTAAACAAAATAAATAGATTTACAAAAGCAATGAGCACGCCGCAACGGACTATTTATTTGGAAATCGATTCGACAGAAACAACTTATCACTCCGTCGAGTTTCATCTTAATTATTCTAACGAACAACAAAACTGTAAAGATTTGAAACAATTCATTGTTGTTTGTATAAATAACATTTAAAATGTCTTACCATTCAGATGTTTTCATTATTTAAACCACAAAATTTTGGAGTTGAGAATAAAATAACATGAAAGTGTTGATAATATAGGTTAAAACAAATTCAATTTCATATTATTATAATATCAATTATTTTTATACATTTTTATTGTTATTATTGTTTTTTCTTATATTAATATTGCACTGAAGTGGTATCTTGCGTTAGCCGTGAACCCCTTCATCTGAGGGTAAAGGTAATGGTGTGAAACCAATATAAAACCATATTAATACCAGTAGCGCAAGGATAAAAGCGTTATTTACCTCCAAGTATTTGTGAATACGAGTATTAAACACTATTGCAATCTTTATCTAAAGTTCAATTTTACAATTGAAATGAATAGTCAGTCGTTTGCGAGCCGCTGTAATGTTCTTTCAATTACAAAGGTGCCCCACGTCTTACAGTTTCTTACTTTGACTTTCGTATTTTACGGTTGAAAAAATCTCCTTTCTCATATTACTCACTGTTTTGAAACTGCAGTCAAGTATAACTTCTTTCATGCCGTTTTACTTTGAGTAGTTTTGATTTCAAAGAGTATCTTCGTAATTTATACAGTTATCAACTCTTTAATTATTGGATAGAAAGAAATTTTCTTTTCATTATCATTTAGAAAAATTCTTTTCATAATGTTCTTGAAGTATTATGCAAAAAAGAATAATCTTAGTTTGAATAATTATTTAATTTATATTCTACATAGGTTGCTTTTATAAACCTAATGGAAATTTAATATTATATAACTTTATATATGAGCGACGATGGTCTAGTGGGTTAGTGGATTCGGCCTTTTGTGCGAGAGGTTCCGGGTTCGATCGTTTTTCTCTTTTTCTACATTTATAAGTGCACCCTAAGCACGAGAAACGAGCGATGGCTCGTTCACCGGTGAAGGAAAACATTATAAGGAAACCTGCATGCCTTTTGAGATTTGAAGTCTTTGAAGGTATGTAAAGTTCATGAACCGCTGCTGAACTATGGCCCGTTACCCTCCTCGTCTGATTTCAAGGAGGAAACCCGTACCCAGCAGGGGGACATATATGGGTTGATGCTAACTAACTACTCTATGCTCTTCGACGTGGAATAGCGCGTTGGAGTAATGGTGGACAAAACATGGATAATGCAAGGCATAGAGATGGGCCAAAAAAGCAGGGCCTACGCTTATTTTGGGTGAATGTATATGTATACATAATAATATGTAAATTTTATGAAGCACAAATTCGCTGCAGACACCTTTTGAAATTGGGGCGGATAAAATCATATACATACATAGTTATCTAAATTGTTTACTAAGTAGTAAGTACCCCCCGGCTTAGGCCAGATTTACCGCAGGAATAAGGAGATAAAACATAGCCTTCAATGCTCATTGATAATATTATATCTTTCTGGTATGTAATATTAACAAACAAACTCGTATTTACACATTTTATAATATTTATTACTAGGTATATTTTTTTAATTCATTATTACTTTAGAATAATAATATTATATTGTTTACTTTAATGACAATAAAAATGGTATTTGGACTTAGAATTAGTTCGAGTGAAATACACTTGCAATAAGCTCCGTTGAAGTCATAAGGAGCTTTCCGTAATTGTATTTAGAAAATACCCTATGCTTTTGTACTTAAATAATGTAATATTTCATTGAATAAAGAATTCATTACACCAAACGCGAGCACATAAAATAGACAAAGAGGATTTACGCTTCCTGTTATTAAAGTCGCTTGTATTGCAGAGCAGCTTATCATGAGCTTACATATTATTAGATGCATAAAATATTTTAAAACGTCAGCTTTTACAAATGCGCCATCCCGCTTAAATTTCCTGAAAGCTTTCGGGTTTTAATGGCGACAAGGAAAGCTACCGGTGAAACGGGGTAAGGCGTTTGTGAATTAGCAATGAAGGAACAGGTGACGTTATGTTTGTCAACCGTTTTTACATCTGTTGTCGTAAGTACCTCTATATTATCTATTATTATCTAACTTCATAAGCTATTGACAGAACATCATTATACCCACAGATTTATAAATAAAGACAGATAGAGCATGCCGAACACGCGAGTGATGCCAGCAAAGCGAATACAAATTCAAAAGCGAACACAATCTAATAGACGTTTAGAGTACAACACTATATCTTTGGGTATAATGATGTTCTGTCAATAGCTTATGAAGTTAGATAATAATAGATAATATAGAGGTACTTACTCACGACAACAGATGTAAGAACGGTTGACAAACATGACGTCGTTTGCGTAACATTTTATCATCAATTTATTAAACTATCGGTGCTGACATATACATACATATAAATAACCCATAGATGAAGTGAAAAAAAAATCAAGTGTGGACTGTGGAGGCCGCATTTGGGTATACTAGGTGTTGGTCGGTCATTGACCAGATGTAAAGACAATATTCGGTCAGTGTTGGATGCGAGTGGCAAGGGATCGGTTGTCTTGTGCTTGTCGGGCGTTAATTAAAGGTGACAAATAAAGGCTGATGATTATGATGATGATGATGGTGGTAATTATAGTGCCGTGAAAATAATATGAAAAATGTATGTTTAAAAATATATTTAAGCGGAAACCGAAGACATCCGATGTCGAACGTCTTTGCGCTTATAAGAATAGACCCCGGAAAGAAACAAACGACTTCTGTGTGATATTAATAATAACTGACATTTTACAAATCCACCGTTACTTCACTTTAAGGTCACTCTGTCACATGCATTTATTCTTGACCTTTACATATTGTCACAGAGAGAGTCCATACACAAAAACATCCAAAAATATAATTCAGTTTCTACCAATTGCAATAAATCTTAATTCAAACAAGGGCTTACAAACAATGGGACGATTTAAAATCTACGATCAGGTCCAAGATACCGCACAATTCCCTTACCTTTGTCAAAGTGAGGACCGCAATAATGCCAGTGGAATTTGTCCCGCCCACGCCACTACAGTCACACCAAAGTACTACAAACATGGCTTCGCTTACTTTAGATCGCCAATACATTTTTGGGATCTTATTATCCGTGCTATGTTAACATGGTTATTTCACTAAAATCTTTTTTATGGGATATTTGGACTGTCTCATGAGTAATTGTTAATTACAACTTGTCAAAAATCGAAATTAACTTTCGACGCAATAATAAGTCACGTGTTATAATTATTATCAATCAGTAGTACGTAAACTAGTAAATCGATTAGTGTCGGCGTAGTCTGATTTACCATCAGAAGAATAAACATGTAGTATGTACTATGTAGTTCTTTTGCTATTGTTTTGGTTATTTTTAAAACATGTTTTATTTGGTACTCTCATAAAATTTTTACGCAAAATGAACATACAATTTTTACAAAAAATAAACATTTTTAATCATTCAAGAATACACAATTCAAATTAATTAACATCGAGTCGAGCGACAATGTTTAAAACTTGTTCAAATTTGAGTGGCTTGTACATAAAATGCTCAGTAACTATTCTTGCTTTGTTGCCAATTTTCCGTTGCTACGAAACTTTATTTTGCCAATGTTGACTTCAAACGCTTAATGAACTAAGAGGCAAAGCTATAACTTGTAATTAAGAAATATCTGCTGTCAATGAATTCATTTACTTAAAAAGAAATGCTAAAAAAACGTTAAAAACCTTAAAAACACGGGGTTGCTGAGTACAGTCCCTCGATCCACTGGTTCCAAGCTATTATCTTCCTACAATCGCAAAAGCCTTTGTATCAGTGATCTTAAAAAAGACTAGATTATCAGTGTGATATATTGTTGTGTATATATGTTAATGCTGATTAATGCCAATAGGCCAGGGCCTAGGAAAGGTGCGAGGTTAAATAAGTCTTTCTGTTTCCAAAAAGATGGTGAAGTGACCGAAGTCGGGCCTAACCTACCTAAATCCACGTGGCATTCTCCTCCTGCGTTCTTCAATACTCGATGGGGTAAAAGGAAGCGGTGTGCTCACTAGCCCGCTCCACATCCTCCTACTGCGACACCACGACTTCACAGAGGACTACTTACCATGCACACTCACTGACCGCGTTCTCCACTCGGATGGCCGCATGGAGTGACAGACTATGACGCCGGTTAATCCAGTACTCCAGGATTTAAGTAACCAATAGCCGAAACCTGGCCATTATGAATTAACGCAACTAAACTTAGACTTGATGTTTTCGGTAAAGCCCACCATAATCAAAAATCCATACCTATATATTTTTTTCTTTTATTAATTCGTATTTCGTACATATTCTTTTTAGTGAATCCGCTACAGATTTAGAATCAATGCTACAAAGATTAAACACGGAAAGCAAAAAAATTGGCCTAAGCATGAATACATCTAAAACTAAAATAATGACAAATAGTCAAAAGAAAACTATCAAAGTAGAGGAAAAACAGAAAGAATATGCAGATGAATATGTATATCTCGGTAAATTGGTGTCATTTGAAGCAAATAGTAATATAAAATGAAATAGACAGACGAATAAGTACCGCTTGGAAAAAATACTGGGCCCAAAAAGAGATTCTGAAAGGTAATTACAGCCTTAAAATAAAAAAGACCATAATGGATTCTTGTATTCTCCCAAGCTTAACTTATGCCAGCCAGACGTGGGTTTTCACTGAAAAAGTAAAAAACAAAATTTTATCATGTCAACATGCAATGGAAAGAAGTAAACTGAAACTGAGGAAAATACAAAAAACAAGAAATACAGACATCCGCATGAAGACTAAATTAACAAATGCTCTTTATTTAAGTTTAAGACAGAAGTGGAACTGGGCAAGGCACTTGTCAAGATACAAAGATAAAATATGGTCTTACCAATGTACTAAATGGCAAGGCCCAAAAGGCAAAAGATACGTGGGGAGACAGAAGAAGAGATGGTCTGATGACATTATAAAGACAGCAGGAAAAGGTTGGATGCACACAGCTAAAGACAGGGAAAGGTGGAAGAGGATGGAGGAGGCTTTCACCCATAAAGGGGCCACATAACAAAGAACCAGAATAGAAATGTCAATAAATTGTCTATATTGCACAAATGTTATGTGGAAAATAAAGCTATAATAATAATTTCGTATACATATAGTATAATATATACACTTATGCTCCGTACACCAACATACGCCAAGACTAGAAGATTTTATTCTGCGTATATTATTGTCATGAAGCGGAGTTTATTACTTATATTAAAAAAGGAAATATACCCAAGAATTCATACATATTCAATATTTTACAAAAAAGCATTTACAATTATCTACGAGTAATATTAAGGCTAACAATGGCAGGAGCGTTTTATTAATATTCGTCCAGCAACTTTTGACTGTAAACCATTAATACAACGAACCCTGAAGCTTACAATTTCCTTTCTATACTTAAATATTCGAAACTTTATTATGAATAATATCATGAAATTCTGAACAAGACCATCTAGAATCCAATATTGAAGAAGTTTCAACAGTTCAAAGTAATAGTTCAAATATATATTGACATTTCTAAATATTTTCCATTGAAAATATTCATCATTATGTAACTTTTGCTTGGTTCTGTGACTGAACCTGCTGAAATGACATTTCAAATACTCTCGTAGCTTATGATGCAAGCAAACTAAATTCATAAGTTTTTATAATGGAATAACTTTTACGTACGGCTTATTATAATTTTTACATATCCGACGTTTCGGATACTTTACAGCAACCGTGGTCACTGGAGAAGAGAATTAGAAAACAATTCATTATTTTTCTTTCAATAATCTCCACTACTATATCAGAGCATAAGAGTTTGATGGTTTAAACACGTTAATATCGGACCTACTAGTCCCTAGTGGATTGGATTTTTTTTTGTACAGCCGAAGCCGAAGTTATTAGTTATTATGGATTGTGGGATTTAGAAAAATTTAAGAGCTTGTGGGTAAAGGTGAAAAGCCCCAAAGGGAGATGTCTGACCGAGCGAGGTGCAATATTCGCCAGGCCGAATCCCACGTACTATCGTGTCAGATCTTGTACATATAACGCGCAAATTGTGAAATTCTGATAGCGTGATTCAGGATTCTTGCGTTTGGTCTGCTAAAATCTTTAAAATATATATAAAGACTACTTAGACAGTAAAATTAAATTAAAAAAAAACATTAAAATGCAGATAATATTCAGTTTAATGAAACAATACATTTTATGTTTTTGTCTATTTGACCACATTAACATATCATATGGATATAACTATTTTGACCCAATTATAATTATTGTAATAAATCAATGTTCGTTATCTGTTATATAGAAATCATCATACCGACTTTCATCGTCATCACTGCACATGGCTGAACATCTTATTGTATGGGAATGACACCAGCTGAAATTTTATGTCGTTAAAATTACATGTCGTCAGCTATTATATAGAAATTCCCATACAATAAGTACTCTATTGTATTGATTTTGCTTGTGCCACTTGTCTAGGGGGGCAGAGATGGTCATCTTACCGAACTCGCATACCGTCTTAGAGAACGTGTTTTCTATGAATATAATTTTCTTAAAATGTTGGTTTCATCAAAATACTCTTATTATTGTCGAGCGACGATGGTCCAGTGGTGGATGAACTTTCTCGGGTCTCTTATGCGAGAGGTTCCGGGTTCGATCCTGAACCCCCCCCCCCCGTATGTGCTATGAAATGGGTTTTTCTAAATTTCTAAGTGCACCCCAAACACGAAACCATCGCTCGCTCACGGGTGAAGGAAAACATCGTGAGGAAACCTGCATGCCTGATGAGATTGAAAGTCTTTGAAGGTATGTGAAGTTCACCAACCCGCTGGGCCAGCGGGGTGAGCTATTGGCCCATTACCCTCCTCGCTTGATTTCGAGGAGGAGACCCGTGCTGGAGTGGGACATAAAGGGATGATACTTTTTTTTTAATCTTATTATTTATGTATTTAATTACAAAGAACTGGCACGTTTAATGGTATTTTCAGACTGGCATAAAATAATCCAATTCTGTCCGTTCATCAAAGCCACCAGCGGAATGTTTGAATGTGGTGAGTTACTTCAATCAAAGACTAGGTTTCGTTTGAGGGCCACGATATGAAATATTTTAAAGGGGAACAATACAAATACATGATTCCTTTAATGTGGATTCCTTTTGAGTTTCTTGTGAATAATATTGTTTCGATAACTTCAAATAGCTGATTCATAACAAAGTAAATTGGCTATTGAAGTAAATGTAACTAGAACGCTAGGTTGCCACTCGACTTGTCTACACTTCTACACTAATATTATAAAGAGGAAAACTTTGTTCGTTTGTTTGGTTGTAATGAATAGGCTCATAAACTACTGGACCGATTTCAAAAATTATTTCACCATTCGAAACCTACATTATCCAGGAGTAACATAGGCTAAATTTTATTCTGAAAAAAAAAGAGTTACGTAAGATATTTGGGTTTTCCGGACACAAGTAGTGAGATCCCGTTGTAAACCTTAGTTAACGCAGGCAAAGCTGCGGGCAACAGCTAGTTCTCTATATTAATGTACAACAGGAGTTTGTTTGTTTGAACTCTTTAATCTCCAGAATGATGTTGGGTATGTTTGATTGGTTGGATGTTTATAAATCAATTAATCGTTTCTAAATCGATACATTATAATATATACTTTATTTACAATTCCAACAAACAGTTATAGAGAAGTTTGAGCTCAAACCAACGCAATCCTTAATAATATTATTATAGTAATTCATGTGAAAGTAGGCATGTTTGTTACGCTTTCACGAGAAATCTACTCAACCTATCATCATTAAACTTTGTACACAAATTCTCGGAGGTGGGTACTAGAAGTAACGTAGGATACATTTAAAAATAATGTCTTTTTGTTAACGCTAAGCCGTGGACGTAATATTATAAATGTGAAAGTAGGGATGTTTGTTACGCTTTCACGCGAAAACTACTCAACAGATCATCATGCATTGATAAAATATACAAATACTTTCGGATGTACCTATTAGAAGTAACACAGGATAAATAAAAAAAGCAAATTTTTATTCACAACTCCAAAAAAATAGACACAGAAGTTGCACAGAAGTTTGAGCTCAAGAACATCACAATAATATATAATAAGTAGTGCCATACTGTTTTGCAGACGAATAATTTATCTACTCTCGCTTACTTGATGCTGTCGTAAAATGACTATAATATCACGTTACCTGCGTATGTTAACGACGAAGGAAACGTAGGGCCACTGCCCTACGTTTCTTCATCTGCGTAGCCTCTGGTTGTGCGGATTTCTATGAACATCGATAGTCACCACAATGCTCGGTTGCCTCCATATTACATAAAAAAATAACAATTTCACCATAAAAACAACCTTCTCAAACGCTCTATCATAATATGGAACTCTACTAAAAAATTCTCTAATATATATAAAAAAAAAGTTTCTCAAAAAAAACACAAGAAAATTATGTCTGTAAATGTTTTTGGGAACCGGCCGCAAGATTCAAAAACAAAATAAATCCCACATCATCACATACCCATTAATATAATTTTATGTTTTTATAGACTTATTTAAAAGTTTTTAATAAAAATTAACATAATATATTTTTAAGCCTAATTATTAATAATATACTCACAGCAGTTACAGCATTAATAATATCAGTCTAAAATACCAAGTAATAATTTTATTAATTGTTCAAGCAGAAATAGATTTATTTATACTACGAGAAAGTACAAGTATTTTATAACATATTTAAAAAGCCAATGTGATTGAAGTTTAGCATCCAACTCATTTCTTCTACCAAACAGTTTAATTGTATTTTGACATCAAAATATTTTGTTGAAACTCATTATGACTTCATCATCATCATTAACTGTGGAAGGTAAATAAGGTAAAAGGTGAAGGACCATCGCGGTGGTAACATAATATATACTTAAACTATAAAAAGTATTGAAACCCGCAAGTGAGTGCGAACTTGGAAAGAGCTTTAATATGATGTAAGAGAGCGCACTTCGCCGCTATTCGTTTGTAGCAGTTTACACAAGTTTGATAATAAATATAACGAAGTAGCCGATAAAATCGTATCAAAGGCAATAGAAATAAAGGAACTTTACAATGGCTTTCAAAATTGTTATGAATTGCTTAATAGTTTTTATGTAATATCAAATAATTATCAGGTTTTGGGGTTACAGATACTAAAATAGCAATAATTTTTTTTAATGCAAATACTACTAGTTTCAACAACCTAACCGGCGTGTCTACTATTTTTTAGCGGGCTACAGTATCAAATTAGCAGACAGTAGAAAATACTGCTCAATACAACCTATGCAAGGTGATAAAAATAAGTCTTAACAGTAGTGATGACTGGCCTTTTTTTCGAATGGACCTATGCTGTTGGCCTGTAGGCATTTAAGCTTCATCGGAAGAGTAGAAGCAGATGGCTCATTTCAGAATTTTTATGAGGGGCCAGGGGGCTAGTCTCCTCAGCCGCGAAGTTGAGGACGACCGCACATGGTCTTCTGACATCGGATTGGTACGACTGACCTGTTTTCTAGTCGTTAGTGACCCTAACTGCTAAACCAGGTCGAGGGTTCGATTCCCACCCAGAATAAATGTTTGTGTGATTAACATTATCATTTGTTCTGTGTATGGGCGTAATTTTTCTATAATACTTAGAACATATAAGTATGTACTAGTTGTCCGAAAGCTCAAATGGCCGGAAAGCTAATCCTGCACAAATCAACTTTTGAAATACTTCAACTAACTTTTGAAAGCCCAACTTTGTAAAAGATGCCAATATTAATCTTACGTTCCCGGCGTAATTAATTTTAAAAGTTTCGATCTTTTTTGAGGTGGCCAAAGTGAGCTAATAGATTATAGACAGCATTTATAGGCGATGTGGATAGCAGATCTTTTAGATTTTAATTACTTACATATTCGTTTATTAGAACTTATTATTAGAACATAATAATACATAAGGACAAGGCAAATTATTTTATTAAACGTATAACATACTTCTCAGCTAGTTCGACATAACCTTGATAAAGAAGAAAAGAGGATCCGATTGAGATGGCCAGCATTCAATTGGCTAACCTACATTCTCACGTATTCTATGTTTTATATTTTTTATTTATTCCAAGTTTGAAGAGAATGAGTTTAACCGATGCGTTCTCCTCGTAATGACCAACGGCCTCGACGGCGACGGCTTTACGACTGGTACGCAAGTTTGCCGTAGCTCAACGTGCTATGGAGTGTGCTATGATGTGTGTTTCTTTGGCAGATAGGATTCGAAACGAAGTCTTCCTCCAGAGAACTAAAGTTATCGATATCGTGCGAAGAGTAAGCACATTGAAATGGCAAAGAGTTGCTTACATTTAAGAGAATTGATTAAATATTAAACCATATAATAATTTTCAACTGTAGGTATACCATATAATATATGTACCAGAAATCTAAATTAAACAGTAGATTAGGAGATTAGCACGTTCAAAAAAATAATCAAATTCAGCTTAATAATATTTATAAAGATAAGGATTTAGACCTGTATTACGTTGACAGCATTTAGTTTAATTTCTTCGCTAAACAAAACAGCGCTGATTAAGTGCCATTGTTTAAAGGACTTCTTATCTTTGTTTCGCCTCTAGCAATTAACAAACTCAATTATGTCTAGTTCCGCACGTTTTATGTAAATAGATGCATTCGCACCGGAATTATAAATTTCTTGAATTAGTTCCTTTTATACCACAATATAGAAAAGTACCATTGTTGAAACAAAGTTGGCAACCACAAAGTAAAACACTTATGTTATACTTATGAAAAAATTTACTTCGGCTGCAAAGTTATTGCTGCTATTTGCAGCCCAATCCTTACTCCTTAATAATATTATTATAGTAATTCATGTGAAAGTAGGCATGTTTGTTACGCTTTCACGAGAAATCTACTCAACCTATCATCATTAAACTTTGTACACAAATTCTCGGAGGTGGGTACTAGAAGTAACGTAGGATACATTTAAAAATAATGTCTTTTTGTTAACGCTAAGCCGTGGACGTAATATTATAAATGTGAAAGTAGGGATGTTTGTTACGCTTTCACGCGAAAACTACTCAACAGATCATCATGCATTGATAAAATATACAAATACTTTCGGATGTACCTATTAGAAGTAACACAGGATAAATAAAAAAAGCAAATTTTTATTCACAACTCCAAAAAAATAGACACAGAAGTTGCACAGAAGTTTGAGCTCAAGAACATCACAATAATATATAATAAGTAGTGCCATACTGTTTTGCAGACGAATAATTTATCTACTCTCGCTTACTTGATGCTGTCGTAAAATGACTATAATATCACGTTACCTGCGTATGTTAACGACGAAGGAAACGTAGGGCCACTGCCCTACGTTTCTTCATCTGCGTAGCCTCTGGTTGTGCGGATTTCTATGAACATCGATAGTCACCACAATGCTCGGTTGCCTCCATATTACATAAAAAAATAACAATTTCACCATAAAAACAACCTTCTCAAACGCTCTATCATAATATGGAACTCTACTAAAAAATTCTCTAATATATATAAAAAAAAAGTTTCTCAAAAAAAAACACAAGAAAATTATGTCTGTAAATGTTTTTGGGAACCGGCCGCAAGATTCAAAAACAAAATAAATCCCACATCATCACATACCCATTAATATAATTTTATGTTTTTATAGACTTATTTAAAAGTTTTTAATAAAAATTAACATAATATATTTTTAAGCCTAATTATTAATAATATACTCACAGCAGTTACAGCATTAATAATATCAGTCTAAAATACCAAGTAATAATTTTATTAATTGTTCAAGCAGAAATAGATTTATTTATACTACGAGAAAGTACAAGTATTTTATAACATATTTAAAAAGCCAATGTGATTGAAGTTTAGCATCCAACTCATTTCTTCTACCAAACAGTTTAATTGTATTTTGACATCAAAATATTTTGTTGAAACTCATTATGACTTCATCATCATCATTAACTGTGGAAGGTAAATAAGGTAAAAGGTGAAGGACCATCGCGGTGGTAACATAATATATACTTAAACTATAAAAAGTATTGAAACCCGCAAGTGAGTGCGAACTTGGAAAGAGCTTTAATATGATGTAAGAGAGCGCACTTCGCCGCTATTCGTTTGTAGCAGTTTACACAAGTTTGATAATAAATATAACGAAGTAGCCGATAAAATCGTATCAAAGGCAATAGAAATAAAGGAACTTTACAATGGCTTTCAAAATTGTTATGAATTGCTTAATAGTTTTTATGTAATATCAAATAATTATCAGGTTTTGGGGTTACAGATACTAAAATAGCAATAATTTTTTTTAATGCAAATACTAATAGTTTCAACAACCTAACCGGCGTGTCTACTATTTTTTAGCGGGCTACAGTATCAAATTAGCAGACAGTAGAAAATACTGCTCAATACAACCTATGCAAGGTGATAAAAATAAGTCTTAACAGTAGTGATGACTGGCCTTTTTTTCGAATGGACCTATGCTGTTGGCCTGTAGGCATTTAAGCTTCATCGGAAGAGTAGAAGCAGATGGCTCATTTCAGAATTTTTATGAGGGGCCAGGGGGCTAGTCTCCTCAGCCGCGAAGTTGAGGACGACCGCACATGGTCTTCTGACATCGGATTGGTACGACTGACCTGTTTTCTAGTCGTTAGTGACCCTAACTGCTAAACCAGGTCGAGGGTTCGATTCCCACCCAGAATAAATGTTTGTGTGATTAACATTATCATTTGTTCTGTGTATGGGCGTAATTTTTCTATAATACTTAGAACATATAAGTATGTACTAGTTGTCCGAAAGCTCAAATGGCCGGAAAGCTAATCCTGCACAAATCAACTTTTGAAATACTTCAACTAACTTTTGAAAGCCCAACTTTGTAAAAGATGCCAATATTAATCTTACGTTCCCGGCGTAATTAATTTTAAAAGTTTCGATCTTTTTTGAGGTGGCCAAAGTGAGCTAATAGATTATAGACAGCATTTATAGGCGATGTGGATAGCAGATCTTTTAGATTTTAATTACTTACATATTCGTTTATTAGAACTTATTATTAGAACATAATAATACATAAGGACAAGGCAAATTATTTTATTAAACGTATAACATACTTCTCAGCTAGTTCGACATAACCTTGATAAAGAAGAAAAGAGGATCCGATTGAGATGGCCAGCATTCAATTGGCTAACCTACATTCTCACGTATTCTATGTTTTATATTTTTTATTTATTCCAAGTTTGAAGAGAATGAGTTTAACCGATGCGTTCTCCTCGTAATGACCAACGGCCTCGACGGCGACGGCTTTACGACTGGTACGCAAGTTTGCCGTAGCTCAACGTGCTATGGAGTGTGCTATGATGTGTGTTTCTTTGGCAGATAGGATTCGAAACGAAGTCTTCCTCCAGAGAACTAAAGTTATCGATATCGTGCGAAGAGTAAGCACATTGAAATGGCAAAGAGTTGCTTACATTTAAGAGAATTGATTAAATATTAAACCATATAATAATTTTCAACTGTAGGTATACCATATAATATATGTACCAGAAATCTAAATTAAACAGTAGATTAGGAGATTAGCACGTTCAAAAAAATAATCAAATTCAGCTTAATAATATTTATAAAGATAAGGATTTAGACCTGTATTACGTTGACAGCATTTAGTTTAATTTCTTCGCTAAACAAAACAGCGCTGATTAAGTGCCATTGTTTAAAGGACTTCTTATCTTTGTTTCGCCTCTAGCAATTAACAAACTCAATTATGTCTAGTTCCGCACGTTTTATGTAAATAGATGCATTCGCACCGGAATTATAAATTTCTTGAATTAGTTCCTTTTATACCACAATATAGAAAAGTACCATTGTTGAAACAAAGTTGGCAACCACAAAGTAAAACACTTATGTTATACTTATGAAAAAATTTACTTCGGCTGCAAAGTTATTGCTGCTATTTGCAGCCCAATCCTTACTCCTTACTAATATTATAAATGCGAAAGTAACTCTGTCTGTCTGTCTGTCTGTTACGTTTTCACGCCTAAACCACTGAACCGATTTTGATGAAATTTGGAACAGAATAGACCTCGGGAAAGGACATAGGCTATTTTTGTTGCGAAAAAAGCTTAGGGGGATGATGAAAAATTGTATGGAAGTTCGTCATTATACATAGAAGATAACGCCATGAAACTTTGCATTTAGGCACTTGATCAGAATTAGATCCTCAGTAATAATTGTTCCACCGTTTTTAAGATTTTTAACTATATGGGCATGAAATAGGAGAAGAAAGTTTGCAGGGTTGTTAAAAAAAAATGTATTTGTTTACCATACGTACGTACGGAACTGCGCTACTCCCAATTTAACGCGAGCGAAGCCGCGGGTAACAGCTAGTTCATTATAAAATAAGAACACGCATAATCTTTATATACATAAAATTGGAGGTGTGTGTTCCTATATTTCACTTTGCAGCCAAAACTACGCAATCCTAAAATGATCTGGGAGGTTCTAAAATCTACGTTTAGATTAATTGTGGTAAAGATAATAGTTACAATCAGAAGATTGTAACTATTGATCTAGAATAACTCCGAGCTAACTAGAAAGCTTTAAATTGTATATATATATATATATATATATATATATATATATATATATATATCAACATTCTTGCTGAGTGTTAGTGTTTTAGTAACTTTTTAAACATCCCAAAAAATTCTAATATCAACAAAAAAGTATAAAATTAAAAATGACCCAGCGAAGCGGGTATTCATAGCTAGTTTTTGATAAAGGCGAAGCTTCGAATTCGCAATATTGTCAACCCGTCGTGGAATAGTTTAATCCACGCAAGTATTAATGTAAACATCCAGCCATACAATTTTATTATTCATTATGACATAAAATTAACAGCCAGGATCAAACGATTCATAATTATTCAATTAATCCAATTAATATACAAATCCAATAACATTAAACAATTATTATAATTGAATAGTAGTATTTGTTTAAGCTTGGTATTTTGGTGTATCGTCAGCCTGTGACTGTGCATCCAGTCACAGGTTTTGTTTCTCGTACGTCTATTTCTTCTATTTTTAGTACATTTTCCGGTGTACTTATAATATTATATTGTAAAATGTTTATTTCTTTGAAACGCTTTAGACTCAATGGCTTTAAATGAATATTATCTTGAGAGGTATGTTACATAACATTATGTCTGATTATTCGAGACGGGTTTTCTTTTTTTTTTTTTATTTAAGTTAAAAACTAAAATAAAACCTTTTTGAATATAATGTTTCATGAGTGCAAGTTATGGTGTAAGGCAGTATTCACTCTAAATCGTTCGAGCATCAACGAGCACGGGCGGTATTTAGTGCAGCACGCTGTGCTCGCAAATATTCTCGCTAGAATATGTTCCCCGTTTTACTGTTATTTGTATTGATTTTTGGCTTTATAAATGTCCCGCAATAGTGGATCTATGGCATACATACATAGCTAAAAAAAATCATAGATAAGCACGATTGAGTTTGGATCCTTAACCTTCCTGTTTATAAGGGAATTTACTCGTTCTGTCACTGGTACATCTACACGCTTATTAATTGGGTCTTCTACTCCTGTAGGGCTATTCTGTAAGAAACTATTTCAATATCGAGCTTCACCTGAGTGATAGAGCTCACATTACGTCACTTTGAAAATGATCTTTGTTGAAATGGGTAGAGAGTCGAGTTTTAAAGAATACAAATCCGTCAAATTCGTCATATTACCGTGGATTCCGCTTTCGATATTCGAAAACAACCTTACAGAATAGCCCTACTGGGGATCGGGGTTTGAATCCGAATTCCGTCCAACACAATTATACAGTCAATATCGTCGCTTATTAGTTTATCAACTAATAAGCGACGAGGGTCCAGGGGGTGTAGTGCACCCTGAACACGAGTTCAGGGTGCACTGCATCACGTGGACCATCGTCGCTCATCGGTGAAGGTGAACATCGTGAGGATACCTTCAAGCCTGATGAGATTAAAAATCTTTGAAGGTGTGTAAAGTGCCCCTACCCGCATTGGGCCAGTGCAGCGCCTCGATAAACTATGGCCCGATACCCTCCTCGCTTGATTTCGAGGAGGAGACCCGTGCCCAGCAGTGGGACATAATAATATATGAGTTGCTACATTTATACTTAAAACTACCATATAAAAATGTCTTACCTTTAGAACTATTCTAGGTCATGATTGTAAAGTAAATTAGGTAGTATTATTTCCGCTGTTCAGTACCAAATAATAAAAGAGTGTATTCTAATATCTACCCTAAACTATTAAAATATTTTTGGTAGATATTCTCTCTCTCTCTCTCTCTTGTATTATTATAGTACATTAAATTTTATTCTCACTCTAACAATACGTTTGATATGTAAAATATTAATCAACAATATTCCGTAATTCCGCACTGCATATACAAGTCCCATGCAGATGCACGGAACGAACGTACAATGGAGCATTCTCAAGATGCAGATTAACTTACCGAATATTAGCATAAGTCTTTAAGCCGGATTCTTGTTTATACAAATTAATATTGCACTAGCATACCTAAGTCAAGATATCACATATAGACTATTTTTGAGTGAAGAAACATACTAAGCGATTACCGGTCACAGACGTCCGCTACATAGAAAGTTCTAAAGGTACCTTTCAGGAAGCAAAGATAAGGGTTCAGGATGGGTAATGGACTCTATCTGATTCTACTTAAAGCCAAAGCCAAGAAAGACAGAAGTATCGGTGTGTATTAAAATACTCCTAGATCAGCTTTTGGTTTTGAGGCTACATTCAAACTGTCTTTTTTATTTTACTTGGATAGGCAAAATAATAGAGTGACTATGATCTGGACCCTAGAGAGGTGCAGGTTCGATGTTTATGGTGCCTTAAATAGGATTTTCCTAAATGTCTTAGGGCACCGTGAATACGAGACCATCGCTCGCTCTCCGGTGAAGGAAAACATCGTGAAAAAGTCTACATGCTTGATATATTTAAAGGTCTTAACATACCTTTAGTATGTGAAGATCATCAACCTGCATTTTGCCAGCTCATCGGTGAACTATGGCCCAATACCTCGTAGAGACCTCGTACTCTATAGTGAGACAAATAAGATTTAATACTTTACTGCACTTTTTTAGGCAAAGAGGCAGACAAGTTCAACTGATGCTAAAAGGTAAGCGTCGCCAAAGAACATAAACAAGAAAACTTCAGGCTAACCGAGGCAACTCATGTTTTAACTTAAACTAATTTACCCAAATTAGTTTCCTATATAATATAGTCCTCCCTTTCGAAACACAGCATTCCGTTTCACGGTAATAATAAGAGGATGGTTGTACCGATACAAACGGTTGGACGCCTCAAAAGAGTAACCTCATCGGATATCCAAAATATATTTTCAAGCTGGCTTTAGTAAGAAACGGTACAGTGCATGTGAATCGGCTTGTCATTATGCAAATATAGTCCTGTACATTCCCAGTTCGGGCAATTTCACTTCACATTGAAGTTAATTTTGCTGGGTGAGCATGCGTAGAAGGCATTCTGTGTGCAAAAAATATTTGTACCATTGTTCAGCAAACTTCACTCTAACCATTTGACTTTAGGAGACCCTTAACCTAACGAGGCGAACTTGATTTGAACGAGATTAATAAAAAAAAACGATTGTCTACATGACGTTTATCTACATCTACACTAATATTATAAAGAGGAAATCTTTGTTTGTTTGGTTGTAATGAATAGTCTCAAAAAGTACTGGACCGATTTCAAAAATTCTTTCACCATTCGAAAGCTACATTATCCACGAGTAACATAGGCTAAATTTTATTCTGGAATAAAACAGGGTTCCGTAAGATATTTTGGTTTTTCGGACACAAGGTGTAAAAAATATTATTTTGCGTACTAAGATCCCGTTGTGAATCCTAGTTAACGCAGGCGAAGCTGCGGGCAACAGCTAGTAATCTATATTATTATACTATATTAAAAAAAACATTTAAATTAAAGTAATGAACCATTTAACATAAATACTGATGTATATTATTGTCAATTTTCTTAACAATTCAACAAGATTGTGTGTCTTTATTCTAATGACATTTAGCGTTATAATCGCTTATTTCTCATATCTTGTGGCACTGCCCTCGTTATCCAATAACACGTATTGCAGTGGTTCACAGATGTACTGCGGTTTGATAACACTATTGATTTTTATCGCTTCACCTTAACGCTAATTAATTTTCAGTCAATAATATTATATCTAGCCGAACTAAAACACTGGCGGACTGGCGAGCGTCCCTTTAGATGGTAGAGTAGTGCCTTGCCTTGCAGCCAAATTCGGCCGGCACGATTGGGGCGGTACCTCTCGCTCAGATAATACCAGCGTAAAGTGATAGCTATGCTGTCGCATTTCGTGCTTTAGTGCTTCGTTAAGTCCATTTATTAATTATCATTCAAGACAACGCGACACAAAACTACTTAAGTACCAAATGATCTAAATGTTTTACTGCTCGGTTTTATTTGTTCCAACTTATTTTACTGTGTGTGATTCCACACACAGTAAAATAGTAAAACAAGTCATAAATTATATGCATTGCATTGAACGTATGACTTTTTTTTTACGCCGGGAAATGCACTGAGGCATCCCGCTGGGGAGTGGGTCTCTCTTGGCGGGTATATGGGACTCACTGCGCCCGAATGATGTTAGGTGAACGCAGCCTCTACCAATTAAAACCCAGCGAACGCCATCAATGCCGCCTTTGGTGGGGTGCCCCGGATCTGCTAGCAACAGGGCACCTCGACGGCTAGTCGGTCCCTCAGGGGACCGACGCCACCTTCACAGAGGGGTTGCCCCGCATCACAGAACAACCACTCCCAACGTCGGGACAGTACGATGAGGTGAGGTTCCCGTCCTGACCCCTTGCACCCTGCCCCCTCTTTTTATAAGAGGGATACAAAGAGTCCCTCGGCTCAATTCGCTTCGCCCAAGGTGCTCGGCTCACCCTAGTCCAAGACTCTAGTAGCTGAGCCCCACCGCCATGACAAGGCCTGAACCATGGTAGCATGGAGCGTATCCATTCCTTCAATGTTTTCTTTTAATTTTCATGATCTCCGAGCAGTAGCCGGTCCGTGTTACATGCGAGTGGCAAGGGGTCGGTCGTCTTGGCGTTGAGGGAGGCCATAGAATTATTACTGTGAGGGAGGCCTATGTTCAGCAGCGGACGGATAAAGGCTGATGATGATGATGATGTTGATGAATTCTCATGCTGAGCAATTAGAGTAAAAGTGCAATCTAACTATACAATCCACTTGAAATTAAAGTGCAGTTTTTTTAAAACATCACACCGTTTTACTTTTTAGGACTTTTCAATTTCACAGCAAAGCCTAACTTTCTGGTATAACTTGTGTGATATATCGACAAAAACCGAAAACATGGTCGACACAATTGCAGCGATATTAAAATAGTTCTTCAAACTTTAAAATAACGACATGTTTCATCTTGTTTTTTGGCCGCACCTTTTTCGAATAGCAATTGAAACTTTTGATTTTATGGCACTAGGTTTGATGTACGAGGCTTGCGAGGTGGTTAATTGAAAATTTTGGAGGGCTTAAGATTTTTAACGAGAGATTTGAGATTTTTTTTTTTAACTTTAAATGACATTTACAAATTTGTCTTTAATATTTTATTGAAGATACTAAACGTTGAGGATAATAATATATTCACTAAAGTTTTAAAATTTTTTTGATTGCTAAAAGAGTAACCTTCTCTCGTTTTTTTTTTATTTTACTACTACTTTTTGACTTAAATTTAAAGTGTAAAAGTTGTTAGGCACGAAATAATAATGAAGAAAGATTTTTTTTAATGAACCGAAACAAACATACAAACACAAAAATTGAAAAAATAAAGATAATATTTCGATATACGTACCGTATAAATGCATTCAGTTAGAAGCCGTTATTTTAATATTACAAACAGACACTTATTTATTTGTATTAATAATATTAGGTTATATTCAGGGATATAGATTGTTATATTTAATCATTTCAGCCTAACTAATTATTTATGCGGTAAATCCGACACTAGTGATGACAATGTCATAATTTTTACTGACTTTTTTACTTTTGTTTTTTACTCTGAAAATCAACAAAAGATTTTTGTGGAAGATTTTATCCAAATAGTGGTCCCAGATGGGTGCAGGGCACGATTTCCTTCCAGTAAATGAGAATTGAAACCCTTGAACAATCGGTATGCAAGTAAGGTAAGTCAGGTAATACGATCGTGAGTTAAACGGCGAGGTGAGAGCTCATACATTTTCACAATTCACAAAGTGCTCTAACACGTGTTAATTAAAGTTGCGAATCAGTTCTGCGAAACTTCCAGAATGCAGGAACAGTTGGAATTACCAACTGTACATATGAACTCTTGTGATTAACATACATTATGGTCTGAGATCCGATGTAATATCAACCTTTATCAAACCGACAATTATAAAAGTTGTGTTTTGAAATACATAATATAATATTAATTATCAACCACGTTAGCAATAGTCGGCTATTTTAATGTGTTCAGAGCAATTATTAAATTAATATATGAGAAGGTAGTGCCATGCTGCTTTGCAGCAAAATTGGTCCGGCACGACCGGGGAGGAACCGCTCGCTCACATGAAATCGGCGTAAAGTGACAGCTAAGCTGACGAGTTTCGTGCGGTGTCCGGTGGCCCATTGGGGGGCCATAGGGAAAAGGAGGGCAACGCAGATGCATAACCTCTGGTTATGTGGATGTTAATGGGCGACGACAGTCGCAAGGCTTCAACTGTTCCTTTGCCCTCCTATGATATAAAAAAAGAGAAGTACATTTTTCACAACGAGTCATTTATATTGTGTCAACTTGGTCCGTGTGTCATCATCGGTCGTCTTTTGACTGAACTGTCAAAGGACGATCTTATTTCGGAGCCTATTAAGGCACGGTGAATAGACGACTTCTAATATTTGAGGGGGTGAAATGAAGTGCGGGAAGATTTGCCGTCGGAAATCACGTAGTCCCTCTACGTAAAAATGAAAGAGAAGCGAAAAGATGCCTCGTTCGAATCAATATTTTTTTCAAATATCTTATTTCTATCAATAAATAAAAACAACAGTTCTCTTTAATACCATTTATCACATTACAGTTATTAATTTTGTTACGATTTTTTACAAATACTACAGATTATAATATATGCTGCTGGAAAGTCAATTGTAATGGTTAATTTTTTTTTTTTTTGTATTGAGATTTTTTTGGAAATGTGTTTTAAACACAATAGTCAAAACAAATGGTCCACTTATAAGTTTGATCAAGTAATACATATATATTTTATGCTCTAAACTGTATACATTTTCTTAAAATGGTTTAAATAACCTATTTTTACTATGCACAGCGCCAACGATAACAAAAGCATAACATAATTTTTCTCTTTAACTATTGTCTGTTGAGTTTATCTGTTTACATTGTTGTTCAGTTTTGTGACGTCTCTTTTTATATCCTACATCGTTTGTATCATAAATAGAAAAGAATATAATATATCTATGGCTTGTGTCGTTTTAAGGTCCTATCTACTTACTAAACTCTAAATTACAAATAACACTCGCCTACGACATGTGATTTGGCAGCTAGTGCCATTGCCATAGAATAAGTATTATATTCTGTTCTATTTAGCGTTTGTGTCACTTGTGTAGGTAGAATGTAGTAGTGTAGAATGGGAGCGTTTGCCACTTGTCTAGGAGGACTGAAATAATTTATATGTTAGAACATCATTAATTAGCCTTGAGTTATTTAATTATTTAGATATTATAATATGATTAAAAATGGTATATTTCGGTATAAGTACTTAGTACAATAATTTCAAACACTTACGTGAGTTTATATTTCAAACTGCTCACGTAGTTACACAATTTACTATTTTCAAGTCCCTGTTGTATTGAACATTGGAAACTTTTGTTGGCATATTTCGATAACCTCGCCGTATTTACTTTATAATTGTAACATTAATTCTTAAACGAACACTCAGAATTTCTATTCTTTTTGCCCTGGGATTTAAATTTCCATCTCGGAAATTGTCTATGATAATAGCCTTTTTTTAAGCCTTTAATGATCCTTGCTGAACTAGATAGCTAACGAATTAAACATTGAATTATATTAAAATGATATTTAAAGTTTTTATTTAAAATAGATCTATGTTTAGCTCTAACACTACTTGCTGCAACTTCACGATTTACACAGTTTTTACTATAACTAATATTTAACATATAGTTCAATTCAAATTTCAAGCAAACTAGAAATTTTTATAATTTAAAAGAAACATTTTTGATTAGGTTGATGTTCAGTCCTTCTTGGTTGATAGTGATTTTTGGTTTACAAATAAGCCTGTACATAAATTCCCTGAACAATAAGGCCATAAAATACAAAAAAGTTTTTTTTTTAATCTTACATCTACTATATTACGTATATTAATAAATTAATAATAAATTAACGCTTCATCAGTGTTATTCTAGTACTTATTTGTAAAGGAAATTTTTAATTCGGCGATTCAGTCCTTATCCGCTCTTTTCCTCTCTTTTATCGCTCTATGGTCCGTATATTATTATCTTTTTTTTCTGCCTAATTGGGAAAAGCCCAACTATGTTAAGGGTCGGCTTCCACTCTAATCGGATGCAGCTTAATACCATATAATATTGATATACTATAATGATTGTATGACTGAAATATATTAAGTATACAAATTTAAAAAAAGACATGGCTGTTTTCACATTGCATTTCAAAGTGCATTTACAAACATGAAATGCGCTTCGCATCACCTTCAAGCAAATGTTACAAGATTCATATTGTGATCCGTCAATATAAACTGTCGGTTTACGATATTTATTGACCTGTGTGGTAGTGTGTTGACAGATCATAATATTTATAGCTGGATTTCAAAAAATCCTTGTGATCCAATCCCAGAACATGAATCGATAAATTTTTCTTAAATAAAACTTGAATTTCGGTATTTCACCTAAAGATGCGCAAAAAGTATAATCCCATCTTAAGACGTGTCAAGTATGATTAAATATATTTGGTAACAATTTCTAATTTTTAATGAGCAATACTTATTGATGAACACGAAATATTTACTTGTTTTTTTTTCTGGAACACTTTTCTGGCACATTTTCTTTTATACCATATGTGTTTGTGTACCCTATATGCATGTAAGTAGCTTGTTTAGCTAACAATAATACAAAATCATATTATATTCCGTAATGACTTTTGTTCATACCTAAAGGAAAATAAAGTTTCTTGAGGATGAAAATTGTATGTGAAAAATGTAGATTTGTTACAAAATATTGAGAAGAATTCATTTTTTTTGTGGTTTTAAAGTTTGAAAAATTTGAAAACCACTAAGTCTAGACTAACGAGGGCTTACCGTAGCCGATAGCAATAAAATTATTATTTATGAGTTTATTAGGATCATTTTATATAACCCATCAAACAAAAATGATCTCCTCCTATATTTACATACTATCGATAATCGCATAAAAACGATAAAATGACTTTTCTTAATAAAATAAATCATTAGGAATTTCCCACTGGACATCATAATATTATTCCGGTCCATAATTTGCTTGAATAATTAGTCAGCTGTTCTGAATGACCAAGATTTAATTATTCATATTGCATCTATCACACAATATACCCAATGCCATATTATGATCCATCGATAACATTATTCATTATTAAATAGGCAACACGTAATATATGATGCTTTTGTTAATAATATGATGTGTACATGCACAATCATTTTACTTGTTATTTGACAGGACTGTGGTTTAATTAATTTGACAGCATGCATCGCGCTTTTTATATAAGAAAATCATTTGGAAAGTTACTCATCGAATTTAATCGAGCCTCATTAATATTATACTGTACATATTACGTATAGATATGATCTGTGTTCTTTCCTGAGTAACTTCATTCAAAGTATAATTTTAAACAAAAAACCAAAACCGACTTCAAACCTATACCTTTAAATTATGTGCAACTAAAAAATTAAAAATAATATTTAAATATTTCGAGGTGAAGATAATTAACAAAATGAAGTAATCAATAAATATAATAAAACTTATATGTCTTACTTATACTTTTTAAAATTAGTTATTTTGGGAGTCGGTGCCAGCCAAGAAGGACAGTTCACAATTCACTGCATTTGAATACATAATATTATACTCTCACATCTATTATAAATTCCTTTGCAATTATTGATTTTGTACTCATACGAGTACACCCAGTAGTTGAGTAGATGTTATCTTTGCTTTGGCTGGTACCGACTCCAAAATTTTTTTTTAGAATTGATAACCTCCTCCTTTTTTTGAATATAATCGAGCAGTAACATGGCTATATTTTATCCCCGTATTCGCATGAGAACGGGCTTACACATTTAAATTATTTTGTGCACAGTTCACGTGTTCCATAAAATAATTTGAGGGATGTAAAATTGAAGAAAATTTCCAATTTAGAAAAATGGAAAAATTCTGGTTAATAGCTTCTATCAAAATATAATAAAATATTCCTTGAAAGAATGATATATCACAACATAGGCTCATCATAGGCATAGGCAATTATTTTCTTTCGATTCGATGTCTCCAATTTAACAGTTATAGACAGACAACAAGCAGTGTTTTTTATACAATAGGTTGTATCAATTTAGATAATATAATAATGTATGATTTTATGTTAGTCGTTTTTATGATCGACTTCGCATACAACATAAATAAGTTCACCCTGAAACGAAATTATTTAGATATTAATAATTCTCAGTGCCAGTAATCAGACAGACTGCTTAGCCCCTATTTCTGACACAGCAATGCTGTACTTTATGTTAATAACTAATATGGATTATATTTTAATAATTCGTGAGACACGCTGGATGTTCTACGCAACGGCCTGGCATTTGGAGCCAATTCTGGTGCTAATTAAGGTGTTTCAAAATGAGCGCCCGTACTATATTTTTATAGCACATAATATAATATTCTATGTAGTATATTAATTATTATTCTAATGACGGAAACAAAATATAGTTGACCCTTCTTGAATGTTACAAAGTTTGTTGGCAAATTAAAATTACAGCACATAATAATATTATTATAGTGTTGCAATTTTTTCACAATTGAAAAAACATAATATATAAATTAATAGTAATATCATTTATTTTTCTTTATTTCTTTTGCCTATCGAATAATTTCAAAAAAGGAATATAATTGTCTATAGCAAACTTAAATAGGGTTGTAAGCTTGTGTGTAACATACCACAAACTAGCAATACAAACATTATAAATCTTTAAGACGCCTATCCTTATGGACACATCTGCAACTTGGAATGAAGTACTTGATTTATCGAAGACCCTACTCAGTGAGACAAAGCAATTTAAAAGAAATGGACTGGTTTTTGATGTATATGTTCGAGTGGGATCTTTTAATAAGTGATAGCATCGCCTTATTCTGTACCCCTTTTCTTATCGTTAAATCTTTGATGCTTTGTGAGGGGTTGAGTGTCAGATGTGTTTCGTACTTTTTTTCTTTTGAAAGAACGAAAATATATATTTTGCGGAATTGATCATAAGACGCAGGAAGCAATATGAGAAAGGAACTTGTATATATACTAATATTTAAAAAAGGTTTTATTGTTTCTTTGTTTGCATTGAATAGGCTCCGTAACTATCGGGCCGATTTGAAAAATTATTTTACTCATGTCCAGACAGAAAGCCACAATTAGCGAGTAACACTATCTATGAAATGCTTACCCGTGCGGAGCCGGAATGACGCACTAGTTTTGTATATTCATATAGCTTCATGAACTAGAATCTTATAATAATATAGCTAAAGCTTTTTTTTTTGGACGCGCTAATCTCAGGAACGACTGGGCAGTGGGCAGATTTAAATGATTATTTCAGTTTAGATAGTCATTTATCGAGAATAGCTATAACCTATATAATATTATCATCCCGCTAAGATGCCGTTGTAAATCTTAGTTAAGGGCGGCGCTGCGGGCAACAATTAGTTTTTAATAAAACTCTTTATAAAATCTACAAGAGGTTTCTTTTTATAAAATATTAACAAACATAGACCATGCTTTGGCAGCATGAACTTCACATTTCTTGCAATTAAAAGAAAAGTGAAAGGCTTAATTAAGGGGTAGTGCCCTGCACTTTACAGTCAAATCGGGCCGGTACGACCGGGGTGGTACCTCTCGCTTACATAATACCGGCGTAAAGTAGCAATCATACTGTCGCGTTTCGTGTGATTTCAGTTTCCGGTGGCTCCTTCGGGGATAGGGAAAAAGATGGCGAAGCATCTGCATAACCTCTTGTTGTATGGGTGTTTATGGGCGTCGATAGTCTTAAGGCTTCGACTTTTCGTTTACCTTTCTATGCTATAAAAAATTGGTTGTCTGTAAAGTCGGTTTACGGACGGTACGTGACGTTGTCACGTCAAACATTACATGCAGCACTTAGTGCAGCACTAACCGAATTGAGCCGATCGCTCGAATCGATCATGCCTCTCTCTCTCGTTCGTGCCGCGTTCTCGCTTTCGGAACGCTACGTGATGTCGTCTTTTTCATGCATGCTGCCCGTAATATCGACTTATTAGACTTTGTCACGTCAAAAATGGATTTGTCGTCAGAACTAGGATATAATGACGTCAATCGAAAAACGTAAAAATTACATATTTTTTACTTCTTATATTATTAGACAAATAACAATAATTATTACGCTGAGTTTCGACCCAAAAATTTGAATTTGAGATACTTTTGCAAATTACTATGAAGAAACATAAAATATTAGATACTTCTATAAAATATTCATGCAGTATTCACACAATACAGGCACCTGGAGGTATAACATATCCAAGACCCCGAGGTAACAAGCATACAAATGAAGCAAAAGCTTTTAGCCTTTAGAACTTAGACTGGTGCATACGTGTTTTAGTTTGATTACCTCAGTTTGACCTCAATAATATTTTTTTTCCAGCAATAATATTATTTCCAGAAAAGTAATTTGAGAATAATATAGTATATAAATATTGTATATAATATAAAATTTTTCGTAAAAATACGTTTATTTATACGCTAAAAACTTATTACAAAATCGTTGCGTCATAGATATTATCATGTTTATTCAATTTGTTTGTATGTTTTTTTATTTGCATGTTTTTTTTATTGGAATTTACTTCTTAAGAATCGATTTTCATGCATAAGGCCGTGGTATGAAAATCTATGGGAGTAAAATCAAACTAAGATAGTTAATAGAATCAGGCGTTACTTTGCGGAAATCCATTTAAAAAAAAAAAAAAAAAAGATGTTAAATTATATATTAATTAGCAATATCCCGCGAACCATGCAGTCTTTATAGTAAATGTGTGAGTGCACGCATATGCATGCATATAGCACCGCCCTCCTTTCCCACACTGCATATGCGTACACTCGCATGCAGCACCACCACCACACACACTACCATAAAAGACCACCACCATAAAATCTACGCACGTTTCACCCCGACACCGAGGCATCCTCAGGATGTAGACTCTACGATTAGTAATCGTTAAGTGACGTGGCGGCCCGAACATCTGCCTTATATTAGGTGTTTTCCTAAAGAACTAGACATAATATACCATATTGCTCGAGCTAATGGATACAACTCACGAGTTATTAATAATATTATTAACAAAACACAAAATAAAGTTTTAACGAAATTTTTATATGCAGTGCCGCCAGTTAAAGATGTTAAGAATTATAAATCCAGCTTGACCTATATGGGACTGGTATCTGAACGCATAGCTAAGACGCTGAGAAATAACGATATCCATGTTGCCTATAAGACCAATAATACGTTGAGAAATATTTGTAGCAATAAAGACAAAATAGACTGCAAATATTCATCTGGTGTTTACAAATTAAAATGTTCACAATGTAGCGGTGTATATGTAGGCCAGACAGGGCGTAGCTTTGAAACCAGATATAAAGAACATATCTCAGCGTTTGCAAACGATCAGCCTCAAAAGTCCCATTTTGCAAAACACCTATTAGAGACGGGACATAGCGTTAGTAGCAGCCATACGTTCCAGGTTCTACATAAATGTGACAAGGGATTTCGACTAAGTGTGTTGGAACAACTTGAAATAATAAAACATAAAAATAATAGAACGGTTGCACTTTTGAATGACCAAACAGACCTAACGAGTTCTCCGATAATACGGTTATTTGGTGGGGGTAGTGGGGAAAACACCTAATATAAGGCAGGTGTTCGGGCCGCCACGTCACTTAACGATTACTAATCGTAGAGTCTACATCCTGAGGATGCCTCGGTGTCGGGGTGAAACGTGCGTAGATTTTATGGTGGTGGTCTTTTATGGTAGTGTGTGTGGTGGTGGTGCTGCATGCGAGTGTACGCATATGCAGTGTGGGAAAGGAGGGCGGTGCTATATGCATGCATATGCGTGCACTCACACATTTACTATAAAGACTGCATGGTTCGCGGGATATTGCTAATTAATATATAATTTAACATCTTTTTTTTTTTTTTTTCAAACTAAGATGTTACACGATGTCACACGATGTTACATGAAGATGTCACACGAAGCGTTAAATAAAAAAGGGAGCCTGAACAACGGCTACCACATCCAAGGAAGGCAGCAGGCAAGTTACATACTGTATTTTAACAAATTCGTTGTATATTTAATAAAAATAAATGTGGGTATCACACATGCTCTAAGTATCAAATAAAATGCATTTATTTACCCTTTAAGGAGTAAATTCCTGTCGTGCGTCGGAGCTGACATACACTTTTTATATTAATTTCCTTGTCGGATAATCATATTTGTAGAAGCCGTAGATAGCTGCCGCGCCGCGCTGGGCTGGTCAGACGACGAGGAGTCTGCTGGGCATCAGTGTCTACGTCCACCTAACGTCCCGCATAACTTCCGGCTGTAAGCAAGAGCCCCAGCCAGAAAATATGTTTATAATTATCATTAACAATGACGTATTCGATAAACAAATGACTTGAGTATCCCATTGTAATTTATTGTTAAGTTTATTTTACCATTTGCCGTATTATACGGCCACTCTTGAACCTTATTGGCCCATCAGCCATCCGTTCTCATATTATTATGTTTTTCTCCGCCCGATCATGTCATACTCATGTGTGGCATTCACGCATGTGGCTCAGAGTAAACTCCAAAGCCTGAACAAACTTTCGTAAAGTAAGCTAGGCTAAGTATAATATAGGCTCGAATCAGTTGCGTGTTGACGCCAATACAGACCGCCTAAACACTCCACTACCGGCAAATTACTTGGGTCCCGCGCATGGCCCCCTTTTCCCTTTCAGAGGGGGAGGGCAGGGCCGGCCCTCAAGATAGTTCATTAACTTCAACCATCGCAAATCAATCGTCTGATAAGCTCAATCTACCAAATATAAATACCACGTCCGATAGGTAGATGGGGGGTCTTACATCCCGATTTCCCAAACTTCACAGTCAAGACACCACGTGGCGGCAGCCGATGCCATCGCGGCAAACTTGCGGACCAGTCGTAAATTACGAGACCACGTTTCGGCTCCCTGGGTGTTCATGGGAAAAACGCAATGGTACGTCCACATGTGCGGTTTCCGTTATATTACTATAGTACCTATATTATGCTATGCGGTATAAGACGACATACATCATTACTGAAAAATATATACTTATGTTAGTTGTCAGTCTTTGGTCTAATCTGAAGTGTCTTGTTACTTTCATAACACCAATTTTATAAGCATATACCCTCTATTAAAAATTACCAAGGACACTGGCTGGCACTGGCAAATCCTCGCGGAAGCCATTATACAAGAAGAAGAAGAATGACCTGTAAAGCCCGAACCGCACGCCTGCCAAGCCTCAGCAAGCCCTTACAAATTCAAACGTGTGAATTCAGAGTTTTTCTTGGCTTGAGTAGGTTTGTGGCCTATTCGACGAGTGTCTGTATTGTGCACAAAGCAAAGGGAACAAAAGAGAATTTGCCGCAAGCGATTGCAATGCGTCCACATGCTTGTGACTTGTGGAGGTTTGGAGTTTGCAGCAAGCCACAAACGTGTGGATCCGGTATAAGTTGTCAGTGGTTGTCACTTGTCAGTGTCAGAACTGTCAGAGTCATGACAAACCAATCTATACAGTTTACAATATTTTATTGTTATTTATTATATTTTATTAATTACTAGTCAGAAGTCAGTACTCATTATTAAGCATACTTCTTAATACGTGTTCAGTATGTACACACAAAAATGTACATAAATTGCTGTTCAGATTTAAAATATTTTGATAATGAAATTATAACTTAGAATACAATATTATACTTTATCCAATTAATTTTAACAAAAACATTAATTAGTCGATTGATTGATTTCTCTCAAGTTGGGTGTTGAAAGGTGAACATGATGTGGAAAGTATTACAGAAATCTCCTTCCTATTTTATAAATGTAAACAATGATATGGATTATCAGATATTTATTACGGATTATATCAAAATATGGTCAGTTCGTTATACCGAAGACTTATTTATTAGGTGCCTAAAGGTATGTGTTAAAAATTATATATATTGAATGCCAATTAAATTATAAATATTTAATGAGTATCCCTTTAGAAACCTACCCTGTATTTATATAATATGATGGTACAATCCCTTGTACTCGATATACTAAAATAAGCTATTTAGCTTTAAATTTACCATTTATTTCATACCTATGTCAATATTCTATATTTTCTTTAATTTTCATCCATACAATTTCAGGAAAGTAACTTTGGCTTAGAAATTGATAGACAAGAACTTCTTGAAAAAGGAAAGGATATATTATTGAAGCCTAAAGAATTAAACAGTGTGGAAATTTGTACTAAGGACTCAACCCTCAATGTATCTTTGACCATGTTATTTGGTTATCCGCTAAACATAGATATGAAGCTTTTCCAAGGATCTGATGAATTAGTAGGTTTTTTACTCACTTTTCATATATTGTGTAGTAGCCTTAAAGCTTGGGTAATTAGTTTTATTCTGCCTTATTTAGCCTATTGCTTTCAATATAAGTATTAATTTAGCATTGAGGTATTTGGACAATATACAATCTGCATTTTGGTAAAAATATGAAAAATATTCATAGAACCCCATGTTGCTTGTACTTTAAAAATACTCTACTTTGACAGTCATAAAGTCTAAATATTGACACCACAAAAATTGTAAATGGGATATCTGGCTAATAAATGCATCTGTGATCTAGTCATCTTAGCATTGCCTCGTTGACAAACCCAAAATATTTACAGGGTGTTAGTCTTTATTGCACAAAAGATGGATGACAGGTGACAGGTCTGAGAAATAGTACTCAGCACTCTTATTGTCATAAGTTTGAGAATACTCTTTTTTTCAAGCACTACACCAAGATAATTGTACCTTAGTGACCATGCTACAGCAATTTATTTTGACTTTTAGAAAGAAGGTAATTTAAGGCTTAAGTAATCATTGTTTAATCATTATATTTTTTTCAGTTTTTTCAGAAAATAACACAACCATTATTGAAAACTATCCATGATTTGAAAGCAAGTGAAAATGAACTGCGTTCACTGTTAATAAAGAAAGATGAAGAAATTACAGAATATAAGTCACAAGGCGGAAAAATTAAGTACAGTAAGAAATTTATTTTTAAATAATTATATATCTAGCATAATAATTATCTATATCTAACGTAAACAGCAAGCAACTTAGTATACAAACTGTTAAAAATATATATGTACAACTTTAACCTATATTATTACTGTAGACCTATGGAAATCCATGTCCTATGAAATCTTATCTGGCACTGTTAAATGGACATATTTTGACAACCTTGGCTATTGTAGATAATGTATGATTCCCCACCATGGTTTGTGCATGAATCTAATGCATGTGTTAACATCATTAACTTTTTCCTTGTGTGTAACGGATGTTTAGGTATAGAGTATGTAGCAAGTAATTTCTTTATATTATTAGATTTTCGGATTACAAGGTTCTCGTAATAAAATATACTGATTTTAGCAGTACTCCATATTCCAACAACTCTGATACTTTGATATTGGCCTGTAAAAAAGTTGTTGGGTTACCAGGGTTTCCCTGTGTTCATTCTTGGTGTTTCTTAAATATTTTGTTTGATTTCAGCTGCATTACCACCTTATAAGGATAATGAACATATGAGCAAACATAGATTTTATGAAGTTCAATTCGGTTCTAATAATGTTCCAGAATGTATATTAGAAAAATATATTAATCAGCCCAGTGTGTAAGTAATTGGATACCAGTCTTAATTTAAATACCAATGTCGAAATAGATATATAGATATTGTAATAACAATTATTTTAGTTTTTAACCAATATGTAACCAGATTTCAGCACCCTACTCAAAAATATGTAATGGAAAAAAAAGATAATAAGTAAGCATTCACATTTGTCAGGATAAAATTGTATTGATCTTAAAATTAAAATTTTGTCATAATTCATCAGTATGTGTGTATGATACATACACATGTGTGAAAAATTGATCAAACTGAATAAATAAATGACCAGCATTAAACAAAGTTATAAATAATATATTATAGTGTTTAAGATATTTATCTCTCCTATTTATAATCAAAATTTCAATATTTAATACAAAATATTTACAGGAAACATGAACCTGAAGAAATTATATCTATAAAAAGCGAACCTTTATCAGAAACCAGCACAACCAAGCCGTCAAATTCAAGCATTATACAGGAAACATCTATATCAGAAACATCTGTTAAGACTGAATTTAAACCTTTTATACCCAAAAAGAAGATAAAAAGACTGAATATATAAAACCCCATGGAATGAAAGCTTTTTTATTTGTTCTGTGGGTAAGAGGTATTGTGGAGTCAGTACATAGAGTAAGCAAAAGTGAATGTATTAGTCAAGAGTTTTAAATGTTGCAACCAAGTAGATAAAAATTGAATAACTTCTAAAAACAGATGCAAATAAAATGTGATATTTTTATTGTTGCATTATTTTCTGTTTCATATGCCGTAAATAGCCCAAACACAGTTCTTTAAAAATTGTTAAAATGGTATGAATTTTTTTCAGTACTATTTTTACTAACGACAAAATTTAAGAAACAAATTATACAAATGGAGCATTAAAAATACTTGATGAGATTAAATTTTAGAGACTGATACCCTCCCAGCCTAATTGCCAGCCAAATACAGCAGCTGTGCGAAATAAAAGTCAGTGTATTGTATTAAAACTTTATTTAACTTATATAAGTACAACTAACGCCAGTTGTGCTTGTAGCGACGATTACAACAAATGTAATTAGATTACATTCCTAATCAAGTCTCCAGATTCAAAATCGTCACCAACAAAAATTGATTCTAGTCCTATCTGTACAGACTACAGAAATAGTGTTAAGCCGGAACTGCACGTTTGCCGAGGTTTGGCAAGCCTTCACAAATTTAAACGTGCGGATACAGAGTTTGTCTTGGCTTGCGTAGGCTTGCAAAGGTTTGTGGCCGACCCGACGAGTGTCGGTATTGTGCACAAGCCAAAGGAAACAAAGAGAATTTGCCGCAAGCTCTTGCGAGGCGTCCGCATGCTTGTGACTTGTGAAGGCTTGGGGCTTGCGGCAAGCCACAAACGTGCGGTTCCGGCTTTAGGTTCAACTGTTGCGTCTCACCAGCGCCATCTAGTTACATTTGTTATAACATCATAATATAATATTATAATATAACAAAGGTATCTACTTCATGAACATTAATTAAGTTATTTTAAATTCGTAGAATGTGCTTATGAAGTCTAATGAGTGAGCAAAATGCACCGCATAGGCTAAGTTTATAACCATTTAAGCCAACATTTAAGGCCTTCAAAACGACTAAATATTATTTACATTTGGGGGTGATTTATTCTTTGGTCGTTCCCAAATCTTCGACATTTTCATATTAATTAGTTTAGTACGTAATACCCGCAATAAATTAACAAATTTGTATTTTAATGCCGAAATGAAATTACAATTTAGAATAGTAAGCGCCAACGAGCAATCCGGTGTAAAGAGTATAATAATTATTTTTTGGCAGGCGCCAATCACTGATTGATAATAAATGGTGTTTTATTATACACTATGAATTATTTTAATTAATATTTGTTAAAGTGGCAACACTAAAGAATTACTTTGAAATAATATTGGTATTACATAATATGAATGAATGATAATCAGTTACATATTGATGTGATTTATGTGTTACTCCCCTCTTAATTATCAACAAAAGCACCTAAAATTCCCTAAACGATTCAAATAATATTATGTTTATGAAATATAATTCTAACGTGATATATTCGCTTAGTCTTTAGTTTTTTTTTCTAAATTAAATTACAAATTCATGAGACTGTAATACAAATTTTCTTAACCTTTAGATCACAGGCACGAAGTGTAGATATAAGAGTCCGAACGTAATGTTGAACGAATGGTCGCAATTTAGATGACAAGCTTTTTTTCGGTAGAGCGCGCCTTTATTTAAAAAGTACTCGTTTAAATCTTAACGCGGGGAGTATTGTGGCGCTGATTGGTCCGCTATAATAGCATCGGTACGTACTCGATTCTAGCGCAGCCAATGGCAGACAAGAGAACTAGGGCTACCGTTCGGACTCCTTGTATCTATACTTCGTGATCACAGGCATATTTGCAACAGACATGTATCGCATATTATATTAAACACAATTCGAATTGCGAACGACTTTACGTAAGGTCAAAACATCGAGCAACAACTAGATGGAGTAGTAATGTGAGCCATAAAAATCCCAAACTAGTCAGTGATATGTCGACGTAATAGTATTTCAACCAACCACTCTGTGTACGTGCCATTGGCCAATCGTCCATCATTAGCCACAGACGGCCAACCAGAGCGTAGATCTGGTGCAGCATCGCAGCACGAATTTGGCGGGATTTATTGTCATACAAGAGAGATATCTAATCCGGATATATTTTCGAAGAGTTAAGGCGCTGTGCATAGTCAAAAAAGGCTCAATTAAATAGTTTTTAAGTATAAAAAATCGCAAAATAACTATTAAATTTCGGTTCTAGCAATTGTATGTATTTTTTGTAAAAAAATCGTGATGAAATTAATACTAATCGTATATTAGATGATAATAAGGAAAACTATTGTTTTTATTTATCAATTTAAATTTCGTATTTGTAAAGAAAAATAAAAATATTTTGTATATGGTAACTCTCGCATGATTGTGATGTCTTTTCGCTTCCCTTTTAATTCTATATCGCGGGACACTGATTTCTGAGAGCGAATCGCCCCTCACTTTAATTACTTCACCCCTTCAAACACATTTATTTGTCTATTCACTGCGCCTTATAACGACTTCCCGTTTGTGCCTTATAAAAAGTTATCAAAATAAACGAAATATCTCCCATTTATTGTTTTACAATTACAATTGGATGCTGTGAGACATACTATAAAAAAAAGTATCTACTTTAAGAATTTCCATCAACGTTGATTCATATCTGTTGCAATGCGCATGGTATTGAGCTAAATCTTAACATACTAACAACTGCACTTGGATACGTCCGTTTCTGATTCAGAAGGCTTGATCACGTTATCCCTCTCCTTTAGTTCAAATGCGTCCGCCTGAAAATGAATATTATGTATTAATAATAGGAATTATAATAGTAATATGCTTTAAGATATAGACAAGAGTGTATAGAGTATAGAGAATTGCCCAATTTATCATGTAAATAAATAAATTGGACAGGCAGACACGGCTCGATACGATTTAACCTGTGGCTCCCCTTCAAGCGGCTGAAGGCAATTAGAAGTGGCTTTAGAGCGGTATACCGTACACCTACCGTACACATATACCTGTGAACGACCCATCCACACGTGAATGCGCAAAACATTTCCACTGCGACAAGAAGGCAAAAAATATATATCACAATATATACAGTGATTCTTAGACTTTAAAACAATGTAGCTTTTATCGATCACAAACATGTTCCTATTTAAATTACTTTCAACCAATATATATAAATGTAGAAAATTAAAATTAAATTACTTCACACCATGTCGTCTATTGGAAAACTATTTACAAATCATCGCCAATGGAGGTATTTAATACGTATGCAATAAAAAAGTAAAAGATCAATTAGAATATAATATTATGTCCCACTGCTGGCCCCGGGTCTCTTTCTCGAAATCAGACGAGGGTAACTAGGCCAAAGTTCACTGATGCGCTGGTCCAATATGGGTTGGTGAACTTCACTCAGCTTCAAAGACTTTCTTTTTTATCGAACACGTAGGTTTCCTGACGATGTTATCTTAGTAGCTTAGTAGTTATTAGAAATTTAGAAATACTTGTTTGAAAGCACCACAGCAAGAGGGTCAGGATCGAACCTGGATCCAAACGCTCAAGCGACCAAGTTCATAGCCACTGGACGATCGTCGCTGTTTCCAATGAGCACATTTAAAATATTTTATTGATCTTTAAATAACCGTATGAATCCCAAATCAAATGCAATTGATCTGAATTGATTGTTAAATGTCGTGATTTTGTATCGCACTAAAAGTTTTATTTGTGAATCCACTGACAAAAAACTTTTTTGTTAGACTTGTTATTAAAAAATCGATAGGCTAACGGCGGTTTTCAATATCCTATCTATCTAAATGTTCTTATCTATCGTTACATTTTGACGCATTTTCTTACAAAATCTGTCAAAATTGTAAGATGGATAAGAAAATTTTAAGATAGATAGGATATTGAAAACCGCCGTAAGCAAACAACTTATAGTCATCATCCTACTTCGACTAGAATTTATAAGAGTACATCTCAAACCTAGTCCAGGAAAATCTTTCGTGCATTGGTTATCCTGAGAAGTAAGATTTGAAAAGCTCCAGTAATTACTCTACATGGGGAATTACGGAAAATAATAATATAACAAATAATATGAATTTGGAACACCATACTGCAATGCATACACTTACTTTAGTTTCTCTGTATTCTCTTATTTTTCTTGCTAGTGTGATAAATGCTTCTTCTATGTTAATATTACTCTTGCATGAAACTTCGAAAAACGGCATATCAAAGTCATCTGCGATCTGAAACAACGATTTTTTTATGATATATAAATGCACGCACTAAATCAAAATAAGTACTCCAAACAAGTATTCTAATAGAAGCCGGTTTGAAAATCGCGGATACTTACAAAAAAAAACTTTATGAACTTAAAATTATTTAAAATTAAACTGATATATTGACATAGAACTAGGAAAGACAAGAAGGTAGGTCCATAGCATGCGCAACGGAGATAATTGTTAGGTGTTTTTTATTTAGCTAATCTTATTACTATATTCGTTGCCAGCAATTTTATTGCAAATGAAAGTAGGTTCTCTGATCTTTTTCCCTCTTAAGGTAAAGATTTTTTAAGATAAGATGCTGGATAGGTTATGCATAGTAAGATGTGTTTAATTTGTACCTTGAGGACATTAAAGATAGTTGAATGATGAATGAATAGGTGTTTCAGCGCACAAACTTATTGTTTGAGACGAGGGTTATTTGAAAAAAGATGTGTGTAAAAAAATGTTAAGATTACCTTTTGCCCTCTTTCTTTGGGAACAGCTCGTTGATTTTCATGCACATCGCATTTATTACCAACCAAAACTTTAATGACGTCTGGCGATGCATACTGAAAGGCGAAACAATCACTATGTGAATAAAAGATTAAAAAAGCGCCTAGTATTTCTCTACGGTTTTAAGCAAGTTTCAGTAACCATCTTTGCTTATCACATAAAACAGGCGTAACACGGAATTAAAAAAAAATAGAACATAATATTATGTTATTATGCAGTAACTTAAATTCAAATTTTCTTTACTTGAAATTTACCTTAACCACACGATCGATTCTATTTCAATTAAAAAAAACAATAAGTATCCTAACAACTCCGATGGTCCTTCAAGCCGGATGCCGACTTACCTCTTGGATGTTCCGTAGCCAGTAGGACAGGTGATTGAAGGACTCTAGATTGGTGATGTCATACATGAGAATAATGCCCATTGCTCCTCGGTAGTACGCCGTGGTGAGGGTCCGGAACCTTTCCTGGCCTGCGGTGTCCCATATCTGCAGTTTTATGGGCACTCCGTCCAAGTTTATGATTTTCTGTTTAAAGTCTATGCCTGTAATTTAAACGACAAAAATATTTATTTAACTTCAGCATAGCATATTCCAGCAAACAATAATTTTCGTTTTGTAATTTTTATTTATTCGGAGGTTGTGCTTAGAACACAAAGGTTGTATTTGTCTGTTTGAGTTTCATCTTCCTACTCTTTTTTCGCCATTAAGCACTTGCCATTGCTGTATTTCCAAAACATGGACAAGCAATATCAATTCTTTGCACTGAAATCTTCTTTAAAGAATAATACGTTATAAAAAAAAACAAGAATAGCTGGTAACTTGTCGGACTGCTTACTGTTCTCGGTTAACATGAATAAAAATTATAAATCGTGTAGTTATTTTTAATTTCTACCCGTAAGCTGTAAAAAATCCATTTTTATTAAGGAAGCTAAGATAAAATGTAAACTTAAGGTAAAATTTAGGTATTGATAACGTTTAATCAAACGTATAAACGCTGATCTCATTCTATCCCATGTGTTATTTCCTAAGCCGCCGCGATGAGTCACGATAGTAAACAGAGGGTGAATGGAGCCCTTGAATGTCTAGTCTAGACTTCAAACATGATCAATATAATTGGATTGTCATAAGTATCATTTATTGTCAACTAATGATTAATCTCTTGTGATTTAATTAATCATATACCTTTAAACGAGCTTTTGTTGTATATAATACAAAATCTGAATCTATGAAACGGCTCCAACGATTTTCATGAAATTTGTATACATGGAGTTTCGGGGACGATAAATCGACCTAGCTAGGATTCATTTTTGAAAATGTCGTTTTATTTGTGTTTTTAATAATCAACTTTACTCATTATAATGAAACAACTTTTACGGATTCTATCGCGGTTTATTTAGTTTTTACAAGCCCAGTCAAGCCAAGTCACAAGCAAGCCATGGTTGCTGTAAAGTATCCGAAACGTTGAGCTTGTAAAAACTAAATAAACCGCGATAAAATCCGTAAAAGTTGTTTCATTATGATGAGTGAAATTCGCGTAAACATAAGAAAACAATATGTAAATCAACTTTACTAGTATATATTTATAGATTATGATGGATCAAGCTTGGGTTGCTGGTAATATAAATTTTATAATGTCGATTTAAAGATGGGGGGGGGGGGCAGGATGCGCTATGCCGCGCTTTCAACTGCATGGGTACCATCTTGCTTGTTTCCCTCCCGAGGAAACACTGCTTGGCAGTGTTTTGAAAGTAGGAGCAGGACAGGCAGTGTAATTTCTGGCACTGAGACTGAACATATGATGTCTCAGGAAGGATCTACATAGGCTGGGCATAACCTGGAACTACCGGGTTAAATAGGTTATGTTCATCGGCGAAGTCGACGAAATGTCATCAGATTGCACGTTCTTGTCTATCCATCTGATTACGTTTTAATTGTCTCATATTTCTGCGCACATCCTTTATTTACAATTATTTCCAAATAAAAAATATTCAAAGAAAAAGAGTTAATACACAAAAAGGGCAGAAAATGTAGAAAAAAAGGTATATTTCTGTATGTGTTCTTGTATATTTGATACGCCCATAAGACTATAAATACACATTGAGATATCGGAATATTACAATGTTCTATTAAATATTTAGTATTTTTTATAGGGCACATACATAACAATCAGTAGTTCTTTATCTCATTACAGTTTACTATAGTAATGCAATTTTTCAGTCTCTTGGTTTTTGACCGTTAGAAATTGACCTTATTTTAAGAAACTTAGGAACCATAATACGGCGGGGTTAGTGGCACTTACTTTAAGCATCAATTTCAACTCTACATCAGCATAGGAAACTCACATAGAGGACAGGATATTTTTATGGTTTAAGTATATGGTATGTTACCTATTATAGTTTGGCTTGCATTTTGTATTTTCTTTCAAAATGCAAGGCCTGTATCATGGAAATTACAAAAGTAATGTTTCAGCTGCAGCGACTGACAAATATTAATAAAAGTCAATATTGGTCAGTCGCTGCAGCTATTGGAAGAAGTCAAGTATATGTGTGGGAATTTTGTACTTACATGTATTATTGATATTTCAGTGAACAAAGAAAAACAAGCAAAATACAAAGCTTATTACGATAAATAATGACATCAACATAAAATACTTCCGAATAAGACATAAACCAAAATAGATGTGCACGTAAATCTAAAAACACAATTCATCTATTGTTCTCACATCCGCAATGGAAAGTGTGATGTTAGGGCGTCTAAAACAGACTGACAAAGGCCTATAAAATCAAAACTCACCGATGGTGGATATGTACACGTCGTAGTATCTCTCGTCACAATATCTATGCACTATGCACGTCTTGCCCACATTTGAATCGCCTAACACCAATAATTTGTACGTAGCGGAAAAATCTAAAGCCATATTTGTTGTTTACTCTGTCAAGAAGCGGGCGGTCTCAAAACATTGGTCTTTGAACTGTCAAAGTGAGAAAAATCGATGGGCACAGCGCATGCGCCAGCTCGTCTCATTTCGGTCTCAACAAGTAAGGCTCGTAAACCCGTGGACTTTCTTATATTGGGTACCTGAATATACCATTAGAACGGGTAATTGAATTTTGTTCTGAACATGTATTACATTGCTTACCGGAGATATATGGTAATTCTCTGGTACTGAGATAAAAATGAGTTCCATAAAGGTACTAGGATGAGATACAGAGAAATGTTTCATTATAATTAAATTACAATATTACAATACAAAGAAAACGTCATAGGTACACGTTTTTTTTCATTCATCATGATCATCATCAACTTATGAACAAACATAAATTAAAACGATTTTTCATACATGTAAGGCATCATTACAAAGTATTTGTTTCTTTAGGATGCCTTTTATACAAAATCTAATGCTTTATATTGTCACACATAAGTTATTATATTTTGATATGTAATACCTATTTGTCTTCTGAGTTTTTTCGGCTTGGCAGATATTTTGGAAGGTGTAAAAGTAGTCGAAATGGATTCAGACAAAACTAAGTACAGCCAGCCCGGCATACTATTAAAGTTTGAGATTGAGTAGAAAATTTCTGTTGCTAATATTTTTGAAAGGTTTTTTGTGTGCGTCAATATAGTGCTATATTAGTAAAATGTAACATTCGATTGGCATATAGACTTAGTACACCTTAAATGCATATTTGCTTTATTTTATTTTGTGCTTAAATAATTTATGATCTGGAAAAATGATAGAATTTATTTTGAACAGATAGATGGAATTTGGAAAGCGTGCAAGAGAGACGAACACCGGTGAGGAGATCCGTCTATGCAGATCAAAGTGGGGAGCAATTTCTGCCAGGCAATCCACTTGATCCAAGAGCGTATCTAGTGGAAGATCGCGATGTTCAGGATCCTCAGGAGTGAGAGAACGACGAAGAATTCTATGGTCCCTGTTTATTTTGTCCACGGAGCATGATTACTGTGTTGCTCAATGGATCACAGGTTGGACAGTATTTTAGCATCTTAGGTTTCAGGATCAGCAGAAGTTCAAGCTCATTCAGTTGAGTTTTTGTCAGAGTTGCTTGAGTTCTTCCTTTCTAAGATCAACTTTTGTACGTTTAAACCCGTATGAGCTACGATAATCCCTTTTGTCTTCGTCATTTTGTCTGCATTATACGGACGTATGCACTTATAAGATGTAATCAGTTTTCTAGATACTTCCCTACGATGTGGGCGAATCGAAATATATTTAAAAATCGATGTAGGATTCAAACCAGCACAATTGCCGGGGATACCCACATGTAGCCGTGGGTGTAACACGAGGTACCATTTCCGTATCGATCGATATCGTATCGATGCATCTAATATCGATTCATCTCTGCCCCTGTTTTATGTAAATGTAAGTACTAATGCCCAGCACCGGTTATCGATTGAAGTACTTATACAGTATATTTTGATTGAAATATTCAGCTTTGTTCATGATCATCATCATCATCATCAGCCTTTATCCGTAGAGCACAAAGACGACCGATCCTAGGAAGCTTTGTCCGAAACGTATTAATCAAAATTTTACACATTAAATTAAAAATGTATGTGTGACTTCATATGGGCGGCGTGTTAGTACAAAAATATTATCATTCCTGGATTTAAAATTTGTTATAAGTAGTGTATGTTATAATAGTCAACAAGCATTGCTCTACTTACAAAGTTGCACCCTTTAAAATTTACTACAATTATAGTTAATTTTTAAAAATAAAAGTTTTTTTTTAAATAACAATGATAATATTATATTTCGTGAGCTTACCACGGGCCTAACTAAGCATGTGATGATTCATAAATATATAGTAAATTTTATCAGAAATAATATCTATAACGGCCTGTTTCACCACTTCCTGATAACTGCCGAATAGGCTATCCACAACATATTTGACAGATATAGTATGGAGTATCTGCCAAATATGTTGCGGAATATGTTGTGAAACAGGCCCTTAGTCTAAGGAAATATTTTTTAAATACTATCCAATCAATATCTACAAGGTAAAGTCGAAATCACCATAATATCTACTGAGGCACATTCGCCGACCGCAAGCCATCATGTATGCAGAGGGTTTCGTGCAAGTGCTTCTGTTTGTTTCATAGAAAACTATGCGGTTATGTTGAAATGACTTCATTTTATTAAGAGGTAAATTTTAAGTTACAAGCCAGTTCCCTGATTTGTTGAAGGCCTACCAAAAAAGGTCGGCTTTATTGTAATGAAGAGTGACAAGTGTTGCAGACACCTTTATTATTAAGATGTTTTAAGACGGCAAACTTACAACTTTTTGTGGATCTTTTTTTTTGCAAATTTTTCCTTATCAAATTAATAAGATCATTTCTGAAATTATATCAGCCTAAAATATAAACATAAAATTTTCTTATCTCAATTTTCGATTACAATTACTCCAAAGCTCGAGGGATAGAATAGTTTTGGACGACAGGATTAATTAGCTGTGGCAAGACGTCATCTGCCTAGTCCTGCCAAAAACGAGAAAGTTAGTAAGAATGTATGGATGTTTGGTATATTTGATACACTTTCATTAAAAAACTACTGTGTACTGGCCGGTTCGTGTTGGATCGGTCGTCTTGGCGTTCATTGAGAGTGGCCTATGTTTATGAATAAGACTTATAGATGATGAATGAGACTGATTAGTCTTGTTTTAACGTTTAATTTTATTAGTAAATACGACGAAAGCTCTTGCAAACCAATTCGGGTAAGGTAACATTGCTCATTATTTATACTATTGTTATGAATGTAAAAGGTATTGTAAAATGGTTAATAAATCACCAGAACTGGTTTTATCTGGGCCACGAGACGCCGTTAGGTCACAACTGACTAATTAGCAGTTTTTAATAACGCACGCTACGATATGTTATAATTCAGGATATATCACGTCCCTGCGGTTTTACTCGTTTGGACAGTTTAAACATACCTTAGCAAATACTGAAAGTGTGATCGCCTGCGCCATGTCTAGCTCACATTGAGAAGGGCCACAGTTCTGATACGTTATCTAGGAAGCAGCTAGGAGTATTAAAAATTAAAGGCCGTAAACGCACCTGCTATTCCTCTGGTGTTTCGTATCGTTGGATGTCGCAGATGACTCTAGAGGTAGTCCATAGTACCATGCTCTTTGGACAAATTGGACAGGACCACAGACTACCTAACCTAGGTTGATGATGTGATGACCTACGATGTCTGTCGGCAGAACCTACATCTCGCTCACATGATACCGGCGTAAATTTCATGAGTTTCCAGTGGTCCATTGGGGTCAGCTGTTGCCCGCAGCTTTGCCTGCATTAACTAAGATTTACAACGGGATCTTAGGACGCAAAATAAGTAACTTTTCTGGTTGATTTTTTTCAGAATAGTCTATGTTACTCGTGGATAATGTAGCTCTCGAGTGGTGAAAGAATTTTTGAAATCGGTCCAGTACTTTTTGAGCCTTTTCATTACAACCAAAGAAACAAACTAAGTTTTCCTCTTTATAATATTAATAATGTAGATGTAGATAAATTACGCCAGCGCATCTGCATAACCTTTTTGCGGATGTCTATGGGCGCCGGTAGTTGCCATAAAGCTCCGACAACTTAGTTGCCTTCTTAAGACATTAAAAATACTATTTTTTTTCCCGGACATGGTCTATTTCAATGAACACCAGAACGACGTACTTTGTCCGATCGTTCGTCCGAGGATAGCCGACTGCATTGGTCGACAGGCAATAATAAAAAATCATTTCAACAAAAATTTTTGGACGTAACAGATTTTGGACCCATATAATACGCAATCACTATAGCGGCAGTAGTAGTATGTATCACTTAAAGCATTGATTCAAAAATCAGTCAAAGATCCGATTATATGCGATATACAAAAAAATAAATGATCAATTTGCAATATTATGTGTTATCGTTGATCAGAAAAGAAATTCAATGACTGGGCAAGTTGTGGTCATCGCTTCTATCTCAGTCGCGGAGTGCCTTATTGTTACAGATATGATCTTTTTTCTCCTAATGACCGTAGATCCGGTTGTGAGTTGTGACGCATCTGTGGCATCTACGCAATTTCGCGAACCACGTGGGCGATTTACTTTCTTTTAATCTATTAATCATATAGATATTATGACATAAACATGTAACGAATAAAAGTGAAAATTACATTTTCGTATGTAATTGGATGTTTTTATGAAGACGTATTTTTATGATTGACTTGTATATGTTGTTGATTTTTTATTTATTTGCTTTCTCTTGCACTCTAGTAAAATTATAAGGTTCTATTAGTCCTAGTTTTTGTAAAGTTCCTACTTTTCAAAGTCAGATTTAGTTGTGACGCACGTAGGGTTGATTCCCGTGTTAGGCTGAGTTATATATATTAAGTAGTTGTGTGTCTTAGAGATCCAAACTTGTATTCAACTAGGTTCATCAGCCTTTATTCGTCTACTGCTGAATATAGGCCTCCTTCAACGGACGCCAAAACGGCCGATCCCTTGCCACTCACATCCAACGCGGACCTGCCACTGCACGGAGATCGTCTTCCTAAACGTATACCTAAACGTGGACTCGACTCTTGAACCTAACAAGGCTACAACTACTTATACCCGTATACTAATGAAGACAAAAAAGCGTATCCTACTTCTAAAGATATCAAAACGTAACGTAATATATTATATGCAACATGTTATTAAATCACAAATCGTATTCACCAGTCAAACGGCAATAAAATGCTTTATTGAACGACGCAAATGTATGTTAAACACACAATAAGATATTTTTAAGAACCACATTTATTGTGAACCTAAGGAGCGGGCTGGCGCGACAGTGACAAATTTTAACGAAGTGCGATATTTGTTTTGTATTTTGTATGCTTTTTTGGATTCCGCGCGTTGAAAGCGAAACTCACATGATATGATATTGCGATGTTTTTATATATTATCTTGGGTTCGTACTAATTGGGTGATGACGATCCAGTTGGCTCCGGATCGAAGTGGAGATTTGGTGAAAATAGGTTTACTACAGCGCTTGGTCATCGCCCATCGGTGAAGGAAATCTTTGTAAGAAAAATTGCGTGTCTAATGTTGAGTTTCTAAGGTAAAGTTCATCACATTGTCATAAGTCAACACATAGGATACACTCGGTGCTCTTGATCAGTGATGATGAGTCCTGGACGGTGAGAGTCCCAGAAGGAAACCAACGAGTAGGTGAAAGAGGAAGCCGCCGATGAGGCCCCCCCATCTAGGCGACGAACAAGGATTCGTAGGAACGCAACCTAAACGCCTGTAGTAATGCTCCTGCCATGTCGGATTCAGGATGGAAACCTGGATTTAATATGGCAAGATGTCTGCCTAAGGGCGGCCGGCAGTCTTTGCTATAACGGGCCCCCTTTGAATGAATCCCCGGTCGCCTTTGCTTTCATTGAGTCAGAACTATGTTAAATAGTAGACAGATAAAGACTGGTGATCATGGCATTGCGAAGTAGATTATATAGTTATAGTAGGACACAAATTTATTATCATATTATATCTATGATTGGATATAGCAGAATTTAGAAAAATTAAACAAAAAGCTAAACGAATTTGCTTCCTCGAATAGAAAGGCAGTACAAATCCAGTATACACTGTAAAGAGACCTGCATACTTTATAAGTACACTTATAAAGAGACCTGCATCCTTTATCTTGAATGTCACTTTAGACTAGGCCTCAATGACTTAATGATCACTAACGGACTTACCCACAGGACCATCGTTATCTCAATTGATATAAAATTGAACCCACAATACAAGTTGGACTCGCGCTTATTCACGTGGGAGTCACCAGTCAGTCAGTGGAGGTCACCAGCAGAGGTCCAGGGTTCGAGCGGGTTCCGGGACACCTTGAAGGTCTAGCTAAATGTCAACCTGGCGCCAATGAGTGGTCTCTTACTCATTTATCCAAAACCAGTTTATGTTTGCGCTTTTATGTTTTTTATCATTGAGTGAGTTTTAATTAAGACATTTAATATGAATGATCTCATTAAAGTTTATTTACCAGTAAGGTATTATAAGCGGCCTTTTTATCGTTTCTGTGTCGATATTAAGCAATATGTGCTGTAGTTAACATTAGTATAATTTACTATGTACTTTCATTACATCTATTAACTTGGTTCTTGTTGTTTTTTCTAAGTAGCTGTACAGGCAGACTGGCAGACGTGAATCCCGTGCCTTTCTCGAAAGGTTGTAGAATATATTAATGGAGCTTTTATTTATAATTATTTTTAATATATATTAATGATATTCTTATCAGTCTTTATCCGGCCGCTGCTGAACATAGGCCTCCTTCAATGACCTCCAAGGCGACCGAACCCTTGCCACTCGCGCACGTCCTGCATTCAACGCGGACCGGCCACTGCACAGTGCACGGAGATCGTCTTCCTGCCTGATTAATGGCCGAACAAAACTTCGTCTACGACGAAATACGAAATATAAAAATGAATAATAAATTCGATATATAACAATAAAATGTCCCTTTTATTAATAATAAATAAATTCCATCCAAGGATAAATTATATTTAGTCTTTTGCAAATATGCAATAAGTCAAAGTCGGAGTGAATGTGAGATGCAGCGCGTGAGTTGCATCCAGGAAGCATTTCGTTCAAAGAAAATAATCATTTACTGGAAACGTCATAAATTATAATTTATTGCGCTCAAAAGATATCAATATCCTGTTTTTTGATATCACGGTAATAAATTAGAATGTTGATAGGTTTCAGAATATACGTAATGTCTAGCGGTACCTAGTTTTGTTATCCGTTATATTGACCGCGCGGAATTTCAAAATTGTATTAGTGTTAAAAAAACTCGCGCACTGTGATTTCCGTATATTTGTATATAGCTTACCTGCTCTTAGAAAATTTGATACACCATGATCAGCTCCAATTGTTAAAATAAATGAAAATATCAAAATAACATTAAGTAAAAATTTACGTCATGTAGAGTCAACGAGTATTGTCTATCATAATTATTCTGTCAATGAGAAGTACTCTTTAGGTATTATTAGGTTTTGGTTTGACAGATTGACGGACAAAAAAGTGATTCCATAAAGGTACCGCTTTGTTGTTGAGGAACGGAAGCCTAAAAAAGGATGTAATATCCTTAGACCTGTGATCATATTATACCCTAATTGGCATCTGTATGTTTTATTAGACGCTAAAATAATAAATAAAATCTTAAATCCTTATGAAGGAGGTGCGAAGGTGAGTTCTACCATCTTATTTCTCAGTTGGGTAATGCAACGACTGGTCTAAGCTTTTACCAACAAAACTCGCCTATGTCGCTGATTACTTAATATCAGGGAGCTTAGACAAGTTTCAAGGCGAAGTTCGAAAAGAATAAAATAACGTCAATCGTTATCGCAACAAAATCACAAGCTGTCGATTGGTTATCGATCGTTATTGTCAATATCTTATTGGCTAGGAAATTGTCATTGATAACATAGAGACGATGGCGAATTTCGGTATCTTTTCCTTGTTATGGGTATATCACGTCCAGAATTATATTAAATGTTCTGACAAGAATTTAAGAATCAATTATCTCTTCTAGAATTATAATTTCATTGTGAAAACTTCTATTGATAATATTGAATAGGGCGAATTATGTGCGAGCCGTTTGTTTGATTGTTACGGAAGAGCGCGCGGGGAGTTTTTCTCTCTGCCTCTTTGACCTCACCAGACAACGAGAAAGTATTTTGCACTTTCGAGAAAACTTTTCTTATAAATAATTTAATATGTAAAGGACTGTGCTGGACAGTCCGACAGTCCGACAGACGTTACTTATAGCTACTTATACTGCTTAAGTGCTAAAAGCTAAAAGTGCTTAAAATTTTAGTAAACTTAAATCCAAAATATTACTTCGATATCCAGAAATTCACAATTTTGGTATTTTTTAACTTCACTGCTTTACGAACACTATGTGATACCAGTAGTAACCGTGATATTTCTAAACCAATACGACCTGGGAATATGCAAGAGCATACTCATATGGCAATGCACCTGCCTATGAGTGTCAGGGATCACTTGCGATCAGGTTACGACTGTCCATTTGCACCTCCTTTTTGTGCTACACTACTAAAACTAATTTGCCTATCGTGTAGGTTGATGTATAGACTTTTTTTTTCTTTAACGCCGGGAAAGACACTAACGCATCCCGCAGGGGAGTGGGTCTCCCCAGACGGGTATGTGGGACTCACTGCGCCCGAAAGATGGTAAGTGGACGCAGCTCTACCAACTAAAACCCGGCGAGTGCGACCAATGCCGCCTTTGGTGAAGTGCCCCGGATCTACAAGCAACAGGCACCTCGACGGCTAGCTAGTCCCTCGGAGGACCGACGCCACCTCCACAGAGGGGTTGCACCGCACTACAGAATAACCCCTCCCACCGTCGGGACAGTACAATGAGGCGAGGTTCCCATCCTCGCCCCTTGCCCCCTGCTCTTTTGCCCTCTCTTCTTATAAGAGGGGTACAAAGAGCCCCCTTGGCTCAATTAGCTTCGCCCAAGGTGTTGGGCTCACCCTAGGCTACTGAGCCCCACCGCCACGACAAGGCTTGAACCATGGTGGGGAGGTTGATGTATAGACTCACTTTACATTACTTGAACTTTAATGTTGGGCCTTTCTAATTCGATTATCGTGAAAATTGCCTAAGTCAATTTTTATTGGCCCATCGACACGCGACCAGCTCATGGCCAGTACCATGGAGGTCTCGTTGGGTAGGTGGCATCAGTCATCTGTCAGATAGGCTTGAAGACCAGTCATCAATCAATGATCGAATTAAGATGATTTTTTTTAATATTAAGCACAGGGTATGAAAAAAATATATTAAAGGTACCTAATATTTTATGATCGAATAACACATGTTAATATTAAAAAACTTGTCTAAAATTGATAATTGTTCTTAAGCATATTAAGTCTTTTATTTCTGTGCCCGTTAAAATAGTTGTTTTTAAGGAGTAAACTTCGAAATTAAAATACAATACAATAATTATATTTTCGAACAGCCGGGAGAAAAACCTAATACAACCAAAAGTTTGGAACAATGCGAAGTTGTGCCCAATTACGAGTACATATTACAACAAAAAAGTTCTGACAAAGACAAAAGTAAGTGTCTCTGTCACTCTTGAATCACTCGTATGTTGTCAAATCCATTTGATGTTTGATCAAAGCCTAAAATATATTTTATTATGTCAAATTGAGTCTAACCGCCGGTCGCAAAGTCAAGAAGTAATAAAATATATTACAATAATATTAAAAATAAATTTTACTATAGTGTAAGTATAATAGTGTAAGCTTTTGTAGGATACAAAAGCTTACACTATTATAAGGTCTAGAACAAGTTCTTAGCGCTTATTAAACCATTTATCACAAAACCTCAACATAAATCCAGACCCGACTCGACAGATAGTGTTGAAAAATAACGATTTATTTGCATTTACGATTGATATGTAGGGAGGCGATGTTTCTAAAATAAACACCGGTTGTGATGTTATCTAGTGAGTCTGACTATTGAGTTATATTCTTACTCCGAGCGTGTAGAGACACTTTTATAGTACAAGGAATGTTCCGCGTAGTTTCTTCTACGATAATTTAAAAAAAAAAAAGATAAATTACTCGAAACTGACCCGTTGGTTTAATGGTTAATGATCCTGACTGCTTAGCCAGAAGGTCGTGGGTCCAATTTCGACCCACGGCAAAATATGTGTGTGTGTGTGTGTGTGATGAGTATGATCATTTGTACTGTCTGGGTATTTATCTGTTATATGTATATATTTCTAAATATATACCTACGTGAATACGTAGGTCTGGTTGCCACAGTACAGGCTCTACCTAGTTTGTCATGTGTGAGTTGTCGCAACAACAACTTCACCATCATCATCATCATCATCAGCCCTTATCCATCCGCTGCTGAACATAGGCATCTTTATGAACAACAAGTCAACCGATCCCTTGCGACTCGCATTCAACACGAAAACAACAAAAAAAAACATATAACATATTTAATGATTAGACTATGAAATGCGTAAGTATTACAGCAATTACAAATTTTAAGTTCCGGGGCTTAGTGCTGTCAAACAAATTCGTTAGTTTTATAATTCTATTATTTCTGTGTTCTATTCCATATGCTGGAGAATACACTCTTAATTTATACTCCCAATTTTATCATAGCATTTCTACTCAACCAAATTAATAATATAGTGACTGTAATGAACTTTACACGTTTAATCTCGAATATTCTTTTTTATTCGTACATTATAGACTATTTGAATGTTTAACAATACGTCAGAAGATATCTACTCTAAGGTAACAGACTCCTTCTGGTCCTAAAATTTTAGAGGAATATCTTCGAACATCTCGAAACACACGGTCTCTATTTGTGGACATAATTTATTGTTTTGTTTTTCTGATTATCATTAATTTTTCTAATTCTACACGGATTTGATAAATGCCAGACAAACGTGGCGCCTATCTGATCTGTGAAATTATTTCCGCATAACGAAAATGTCACATAATTGATAATACGTTTAATTTAATCTAGATTCCGTAAATTTCCATTCATAATTAAATAGAATTTCAATAATAAACAGAAACGAGATAGCCACGTGCCGTTTTAATTCATTCTTGTCGGTGATTAAGAAAATACTAAAAAGGCTGGAATATGCCTTACTAGTTAGTACCGTCCCACCATGGTTCGGGCCTTGTAGTGGCGCTAGGACCCAGTAGCCTAGGGTGAGCCAGCACCTTCGGCGAAGCGAATTGAGCCGAGGGGGCTATATGTATCTCTCCTGTAAGAAAAGGGGGCAAGGGTGAGGACGGGAACCGCACCTCAATGTACTGTATGTCCCGACGTTGGGAGTGGTTGTTCTGTGGTGCGGGGCAACCACTCTGTGGAGATGGCGTCGGTCTTCTAAGTGACTGACTAGCCGTCGAGATGCCCTGTTGCTAGCAGATCCGGGGCATCTTACCAAAGATGGCATTGGTGGCACTCGCCGGGCTTAGTCAGAGGTTACGCAGGAAAAAGACCCATGAAAGTCTCTCATTTAAAAACCAATACCAACTTTAGGTCGCTGAGCAACAAAAGTTAGTTAGCTAGTTAGTACACTCGTAACAACTTATGAGTTTATTATTTGGGTACTAGAATAACAAATACATTTTGACTTTGTTTGTTTTCGCAGTTTTGTTCGCAAAAAAAATATTAAAAGAACTAATATAAGCAGACAACAACAAATCAAATACGCCAATATCTCAATCCTATTTATTAATTATGATTGGCGGACACAAACAAATAAAGTTTCGACATCATAATATTAGTTTAGACACTTATAAGTATCGATAACATCATCATCATCATTATCAGCCTTCATCCATCCACTGCTGAACTAAGGTCTCCCATTACATACATAATATGTGGTGACAACCTCTGCGGTCAGCGCGTTAGCACTCAAGACGGATGTAGCGGGTTCGTATCCTGCTAAGGAACAAATTCTGTGGGTCATGGATGTATATTAAATAATATGTGTATTATATAATAAAAATCGTAAACATTATATCTTATCTATTATACAGGTACCCGTAACACAAGTTCTTTGGAAACTTACCACGGAACCAGATTGACGTGATATAAAAAAGTGTCCATAGATATTATTAAGTACTATTATTATATTGTTAATTATTATGTCCCCGTTTAACTTAGCCCTGGACTTTTTGTCCAGTCCGGTTCTCCCATCTGGCGTTGCTACTTTTAACATAAGCATTCGCACCACACCCACAGAGATTAGCAATAAAAAGTTACAAATGATCCTAAGCGTTGACTAATTTAAAACACTTAAAAGTCAATTACACAACAATTTCTTAAGATAAATACATTATAATATTACATAATGAACAAACAGTCAGTAGTCAGTAGTCAGGTCTCACCAGTCTGATTAATAATCGTGAATCTCATGGATTCGCAATGAGACAAATGCTTCTTGTGGTTCTCAATCTTTGCTAAAGGGGTGTGTCTTTTTTTTTGTTTAATTTAATTAAAAATAATGTTATAAATTTAATAATTAATTAAATGCTGTTAGAGGTTGTAAGTAGCTTATTAGAAATTCAAAAATAGAATTTTCATGCGAGATAAGTAACAGATTAAAATAAAGTATTTGTAGAATATGATGTTGTTTTTAGTTCTATGCATTAATATTACTGTAATGAACTTTATACCATTGGTAAAAATTTCTTCTCGTAATTTTTCTTTTATTTCTTGGTCAAGGGTAAAATATTATGAAATAAAAATTGCATGTTTTTAATAGGAAGATGTATTTTAGTGTTGTTTAAATATCTTTTACTTTCTTTCGTGTGCTTTAGTAGAAATATTTTTGGCGACAGTTTGGGAGCCGCTGGCACCGTAATAATTAGTAAACTCACGATCTACCCTACTTTCGAGGTGTCTTCAGTTATCTATCATCTAGATTGCTATCTGGTAATCGATTAAACATATACCACCTTTAAATTCGCTCCCTCATTATATTAATGTTAGTGTTATCAGATGACCGTAAAATATATTACGATAAACAGTTGCATAACCGTCCTACAATTACTTTCCCGTGATCACATAATTATCTTGTTATTTGTAGACTAGATTTGGTTTGCTTGGTTTACTTGTTTTAGTTGGTTTTGAAATTTAGAAAATTATTGTCAACAATGGTTATTGGTAACCGAGGCAATTATTAATTATGAATATATTTCTATCTTCAATATCTGCATCAGTTTTGTATAATATATCTAATTATAACTATTGTAAAGTAAGTTTTAGTTCTTTTTTCGATGTGGAAGTAAACCGACCACTATAAGGCTAGGCGCGCACGGGTTACTTTTGTCACCGTGACATTAAAGTTTTTGTCATTGTCACGTCACGTTTCCAAAGTGGTGCGCTCACGAAGGGTGACAGTGACAACACTTTTTTGAAATCGAAGCCTAAAAACCTAAGCATAAAAACCTAATGGCGCGGTGACAGTTTCGTCACGGGCGTCTTTGCCAGTCGGCCGGCGTACATAAATGTCACCCACTTGTCACGTCATAACATGCGCGCATCTCAACGCATATACATGGACTTGATAAGAGTGACGAAACAGTCACGGTGATAAAAGTAACCCGTGCGCGCCTTTCTTTTTTGATGACGCAGCGGAAATCCTTTACGACCATACCAGGGCCTGGGTAGGCGCGCTGGCATGTGTGGGGACCCGCATTTGGGTGCCCTACCCCACTAAAACCGCTGCATGAGCCTTCAGCCGCTATATTTGAGGGACCCGGATCTGTGCAGGCGACGGGATACCCTCAGCGACAGACTGGTCCTGGCAAGACCAGATTCTCCACAATAGGGGGACTGCCCGGCTACGACTTGGCAACCCGTGCGCACCTAGCCTAAGACTGTTTGAAGAAATTTTATAACATCCAGAAATAGTTGGATGATCATATGATTAAAATTATGCTGTGAATCGTCTGAATAAAATTTAATTTACAATTATAATATAATAAAATGTTATTTGATATAATATATGATTTTTAAACAACACAAAAATACGTGTAGTTTGAACACTAGAGTAGCCTATGGCTCAAAACAGATCAACTTATTTGAATGCTGTTTTTGGAGTGAAAACTCCTTTAGGCTGTGGGATATTTTGTGGGCGCTGAATGAGGCTGAGCCGTATATTACTTTATACAATGTGTATTAATATTATTCAAATTTTTGCAGCAGATTTTATAGTGGCGGTCCTTAGACATCAAAAACGGTTCACGAGTTTCTACATCATCAGTCGTTCTTTTACTGATTTTTTTAAATAAACCCTTTTGATTTTAATATATGATTTTCGCAAAAAAAAATATTTTAAAGTTCCATACTTTAAGCGTTTGTGGGTTATTCTTCTTCTTCTAAGTTCTAGCTTTCTCTAGGATTTGCCAACATGAAAATACATTTTGTTTCTTAATTTAAAAAATTGGCTCAACTAAAGACGTGGTAGTTTGTGGGATGAAAGCTAGTCGTAAACAAGTGCGTCATGTTATGTCACATGTCCAGACGTCATCCGACAAGCGCAAACAGCGGCGTGTCAAATTCCTTTGCACTTTTCACTGTTGACAGTTGAATATTTGATCACTTTATAACATACCATATTGGGTATAAGAGAGTATTGCTTAGCCTGTGAGGCTTTCTAAAACAATGTGGGTATCATAAATTTCTTTATAAAGATAAAGTTATTTTTTTATGGTATCTTGATTGTTATTTTCTTGTTTATCTGTAAACAACTGACGATGGAAAGTCATGACGACGTTTTCTAATATCTGTACAGTGGTCGGTTTTTTTTTTACGCCGGGAAACGTACTGAGGCATTTCGCTCGGGATTAGGTCTCCCCAGGCCGGTATGCGAGCGCCCGACACAGCTCTACGCACTAAAACTCGGTGAGTGCCACCAGTGCCGCCTTTGGTGACGTACCCCGGATCTGTTAGCGAATCGACGCCACCTCCACAAAGGAGTCCCGCACCACAGAAAAACTACTCCCAACGTCGAGACAGTACAATAAGGTGGGGATCCCATCCTCACTCCTTGCGCCCTGCTCTTTTGTCCCCTCTTAACAGTGCTCGGTCCTGGTTTGATGCGGGTGGCAAATTATCAGTCGTCATGATTTTTATTGAAAGATGCCTACGCAGCAGTGGATAGAATACGCTTGAAAATGATAATGGTTGTAATAATGAAACAGATGCCGTCAGAAGTTTCTAAATAGCATTATATATCAATCCATACAGTACCATAACACATTAAATTATACAATAAAGCAATATAAATTTACTACTATTAATTAATTCCACTCTTATCAATATTATACTATAAAAGTTTTCGAAAATAGGCAAATGGGCTATTAGACCAGATAAGATGATTCAACGCGTATTATTTACATTAGTAACTCTTCCGGGCCTGACATCTCCATTATATTGATCTTCTCACCTCCTTGCGAAACAGACACCATAAAATTTTCATCATTATTATTGATACAGTGTAAGTGATTATATGTCGCTTATCAATGTTATAAGTTATGTACCAGTAAGTACTTTTTTTTTTCTTTCAAAAACTAACTCTAGACTCACGTGAAAACTAGCTACTTGCCAAACTCCTGATTTCGATTGTCGATTCCCTATGTCAATAGAAAATTCAAGTACTCTATAGATTTTGGCAACGAATTTAGACCATCACCATTCACATAACATTGTATACAGTCGCTTTTTGAGGGTTTCGGATTTGTCTGACACCAGCATCACCTCACCGACAGGTAGACCCTGGGGAAACCCAGGTCTCAGACTACTCTACTCCTACTCGTAAGGGAGAACCACCCGGCCACCAGTAACATACACCATTAACCCCATATGCTCAAATTCCATTTAAATTAACAGTATAATAATTTTCTGTTAAACTTAAGATAACAATTTTGCAATATATTTAATAATTTCAAGTGGTCACACACGTAGTTCAAACGCGTAGTTCAACGGAATACTCAAACCGCATGTGGGTGTAATTCCTTGTGAGATTTGCAAAGGTTGTCTGAATGTTTGTGTAAGGTACAGTAGCGATGTATAAGGACGTATAAGGGTTATATGCTAATGCTCTGATGGCACTTACCTCAATGGCTTATGAAGAAAGCAACGTATAAAAACCTTGTGGGATGAATATGCTAATACGCGATCCACCAACACTTATTTCAATGGTATTGGAATGTTAATGTTTGGGTGATAATGATTTTTGTGAATAATTGACTTATTTTTATTGTCTGGTTACCATAATACGGACACTGTCTAGTTTGGGATCAGATAGTGTGTGAGTTGTCCCAACATATTATTATTGATGTAATGGGTGGATGATACGAGATGAGAAATATTTTAGCTGCATTTAGTAAGTAATCTCTGCTCACCAATTATGTTTATCGACGGATGGGATGCACTGTGCTGTGCTCCCGGCTACGTGGGTACCAATATCTTGTTTGTTCCTCCCGTGAAGCAGCTTTGCTGTGTTTTAGAGAGAAATGCAAGACTGGCAGTGTAATTACATACTGGCAAGGAGACTGTAATATGTATGGGGATAGCCAACACATAGTTTGCTGGGCTTAGATCCAGGTAAGCTTGTTTATGCTGAAGGGCGACGTCAACCACTTACCATCAGGTGATACGTCTGCCAGTTTGTCTATCCAAGTAACATAAAAATAAGTATGTTGATCAGAATTTACAATGTGTCTTGTAAAGTATAATGATTCCGTGAAATAAGTCAATAAGCCATAATATAATTTGACTAACATACTGACGCTTGCCTTTTTCTTCTTTTACCCCTGGAAATATACTGAGATATCTCGCTGGGAAGTGGGTCTCACCAGGCGGGAATGTGGGACTCGCTGCGCTCGAAAGCTGGTAAGTGGACGCAGCTCGACCCACTAATGCCGCCTTTGATGAGGTGCCCCGATCTGTTAGCAACAGGGCACCTCGACGGCTAGTCAGTCCTTCAGGGTACCGATGCCCCTCCACTGAGGCGTTGTCCCTCACCAAAAAACAACCACTCCCAACGTCTCCGGACAGTACGAGGAGGTGAGGTTCTCGTCCTCACCCCTTGCCCCCTGCTCTTTTGTTCCCTCTTCTTATAAGATACATAGAGCGCCCTCGGCTCAATTCGCTTCGCCCAAGGTGCTGACTCCCCCGAGGCTACTGAGCCCCACCGCTACGACAAGGCCTGGACCATGGTGAGGAAACTTACGCTTGTTCAAGCCAAAGATAGAAGAGCAAATTTATGCTAATACTCATTTATACCTGGAGGTTATGCAATATAATAATTTATAACTCAAATATTACATTCACAAAATATAGAAATTTTGAATCGCTTAAATAGGATCTTATGATTTATATTCATTGTGAATTTAATTACATAATTCTATAGAATTATGATTAGTTGAGACTAGGTTAATGTGGTGGTGTTATATAATAATTGTTTATATTTTCTACGACTGTTCGGGTTCGATAATTACTTGAAACTATATTTCAAAGTTATCAAAATATGTGAACGTGCGTCATAATAATATTATGAAATGTACCTATTTTTTTATAGATTTTTCGTTTGACTACCTTTTCTCAATAGATTATATTAATTTAATTCTATTAATTGTGCCAAGTTAGATGACTAGATGAACGTGGTGTGATGTTTATTGATTGAATGCGATTTTGGTAAATACTATATTTATAATAAAATATTACGCTAACTAGATTTGAAATAGTATTGTAAAATTTGATATTACCTTATGATTGGTTTAGACAAACAGCTTTCTGATTTGCTACATTTATTATATTGTTAATACACATAATATACGTCGCATTACTTATGCTTATATAAAGGATTGAACCCGTTAACCACCGACACATGAAATCAAATCTTGTTAGAAATCGATTTCAAAATGGATTTTGTTCTATTAATCATAAATAATGCTAAAATTCAGAAAACAGGTGGGCGTAATAGCAGTATCTTGATTATTTTACTGGCTTTGAGATGTTGTTAACAAATTGAGATTATCATCATCAGCATATATTCGTCCACTGCTGAACATAGGCCTTCCTCAATGAACGCCGAGACGACCTATCCTGTGCTACTCTCATCAAACACGGACCCGTCATTGCATGGAGATCGTGCTTCCTCTGGCTAATAACCGACCAAGTACTCGTCTAATAGACCTAAACGCGACTTCCATTCTTGAACCTTATTTTCTCATCGAACATTTGCTCTCCAGAGTAATTCCAAACTAATTTATATCGGACACAACCCTGTATTACCCGTTGAGACCTATTTTCTTGCAAGAATGTATAATCTTGAAAAGGGTTGGCAGCCCAATAAGTAGCATACAATAAAAGTAAAAGTAAAGTATCAACCCTTATATGTCCCACTGCTGGGCACGGGTCTCCTCCTCGAAATCAGGCGAGGAGGGTAATGGGCCAATAGTTCACCGCGCTGGCCCAGTGCGGATTGGTGAACTTCACATACCTTCAAAGACTTTCAATCTCATCAGGCATGCAGGTTTCCTCACGATGTTTTCCTTCACCGGTGAGCGAACGATGGTCTCGTGTGCACTTAGAAATTTAGAAAAACCCATTTCAAGGCGCACACAGACGGGTCAGGATCGAACCCGGAACCCCTCGCGTAAGAGGCCGAGTCCGTCCACCACTGGACCACCGTCGCTAAGCATACAATACAGTGCTATAAAAGCTAGCTAGCTACCTATCACGGATATCCTAACAAAAGCGAATCGTCTAGGGAAAGAGATAATGAAAAGAAGATAGAAAATATGACAGGGTAATGAAAAAACATTCCACATCAACAATCGATTTGTATCGAATAACATCGATAAAAAGTATAAATCGTATTAGTTGAAATGATGACTGCGTGCGTTTAACGAACAAAGCCTTCTTGTGCAATTATGTTATCGCTAGCATTACATCTCAACAAGACAATATCTTCCGCCTCCGCCTACATTTCTCCGACTGTTTCAAATTGTGGCGCATACAACGAGGCATTGCCTCGGGTGAAAGTTGCAGCATGTATGGAAAAACAGCAGGGTATGCGGTGTAAGAGGGTAACGTCGTGAAGATGTTACGTCAGTGCTCGTCGATTAAGAGCGTACTGTCAAGGTGCTTGTTGCGTAAACGCAATGGTACGGTGTCATTGACATTATAGATATGTTGTGAATTTTGAACTAGCGACGTGAATGTGGGGTCAAATTTTGAACTCACGATGATTGAATGAAAGGTACATTAACAATTTTAATATTAAGACTCGGTTACGAGCTTGCCTGGCAATAAATAGATTATAATAATATGACTTTATAAACAGTTGACCATCCAAATTAATTATCCTAGATTTATTTTAAAATGGAAAGTACACCAATAAGAAACATCATTGTATCCTTTTAGGATAAAAATACATAGAAATATTTGTCAAGCTTCGTTTTGCATGAAAATGTAAATGATAGTCTCTTCTGCTACCCACAGAAAAGCTTAGCTTTTAATCATATTTTTTTGCAAAGCGAAGCTTAACAAGAGCGTGTCCGAGCTTCGTCTATACTATGACAAAAAAATTACTACGATGCGTATCAGCTACCTTTCATGGTGATAAGCGAAATAAATGGCTTATTGGCAAACGCATCAATATCGATATAAATTTAATTTGCCTTAAATATAATTTTCTTCGTCGTCATTATGGCTGGCCTATCTCCATAGTTGGATATATTCTATGAACGCAAAGTTGTACCTGTTACGTGCTCCATTAACAATAATGGTGACCCCCGAAACCAACATATTTTAAATTCTGGCCTAGAAATTGAAAACATCTTCAAACAATAAGGATATAAAATTCATCTTAATATGGACGGAATAACTACCTTTCTACCACTCAAAAAAGGGTATATAATACCAAAATCCATCTAAACTATAATTAATATACTTACCAACTTTAAGAGTTTATCAAGACACACCAAAAGCCCTTGCATTTCACAATCCAGTTTCTACGTGCAAGAAACGAACGTTTAGCACCTTACGCAATGACACATCTGGTACCAGTCCCAGATATGATAGATGACTAACACTGTGATATTATCATATCGAGTTAAATGGCTAATGGACACTAATGGAAATAATCTGCGAAGAGCATCACGGACTGTCCACTAGAGAAAGTGACGGGTTCCAGTTAAGGCTCAGCTCGACTAATTCCAAATCGATTTGTTCACATCCCTATTTCGATTGTTTTCTTGATTTTATATCGATATAATCGATATAAAATCAAGAATCGATATATAATCGATGTTAGTTTATTTTCATAATTATGCTAGAGATATTGTGATTATAACCTATCGATAAATATTGTAAGTACCTAGTATCTTACCTTTTTTTTTTTTCGAGGTGTAAAATCCTCATGGACTATCCCTCCGCTATGGCCGAGCGGAGGGGGTGTGCAGGACTTTAACCTGCTAAAAGCATCCCGGTCCGCCGTCCGGTTTCTCGTCCAACCTATAGGCGGGGTACGCACTCTTGCATTCACCAGATCCCCCGCCTCTGGTTCTGACCTGTCAGTGGCAGGTCCCTTCGACCTAGTAGTAAGATTTTCCTGTGAAATTTATATAGAGAGTTGGATGAATTGGAACAATTTAAATATTCATACGTATAAAACATTATTTATTTTTACGCAGTCCACGCGGGACACAGTATGAAGTCACCTAACTACTTTGCATATAATGAAGATTTGCGACCGCGATACAAAGATAGATATGAAGCTCAGTCTCAATTTGATTGATGAGAAAACGTTCCATTGGCTTAACTGCATATTTTTTCCAGCACTTATTGCCGCCGCGGCTACTCCTGTAGCCAGGATCGCCAGCGACAATCCTTTGATACGATCTAGTCGTGGCCCGAGAGATACTTTAAAACTGTATTGGGACCCGCAAAATTTTTTTTAACGTCTGGTCGGGTTTTCAGGCTACTGTCCACGTTACGCAGTGGTCACACGATCGAATCCCGCTAAGTACAAATGATTTATATTTATATGCATCGGGTCTTAGTTTTGCATAATATATTTATATACATTTCTTAAATTTATTTTCATTTCTAGTGCCCTTAACACAAGTTATTACGAGCTCACCACGGGACTAGGTTAGCGTATAGTAAAATATTTGTTACTATTTGTTTATTTAATCAGAAAAGAAGATAAAAAATCAGAAAATAACTCCAGTTTCCGTCAGCAAGTGACAGTACTTATATGCAAAGACTTGCATGAGGCAAGATACCAGGAAAAATCTAGTTTAGTAACCAATTTTTTTACTTGTGCATATCTAATAATAATTATAAATGTTTATGGACAATTATACTAAATGAACACTTAATCATGAGGGGTATATATGTAGAGAGTATAATAGAGTACACCAGTCCTACCCACATTTGACAGTGGACCTGAAATCCATTGTGGGTGTATCAGGCGTCCGATCATGCTTGACACAATATGACATTAGGTATCGGAATAAATGGAAGAAAAAACTGTTGGCCGATGCATATTTAATGAATAGTTAAAACCAGAACTAACTTGAACTAGAAGAGTTAGACCGCAATATTAATTGAGAATAACTTTTTGGCAAGAAAATAAGTTGTGACGTCTTACTTTTTTTGTAGTTGTAAAATTCCTCCCTCAATTAGAATGTGAAATGCAAAATGATTTTTTTCCAATACCACTAATAGTTAGAGCTTAGTGCCTTCAAACAAACTCCTTAACTTTTATTAGTTATAACATTATCCAACTTTGGAGATATTATCTAATATCTTACAATTATTATAACAATAATAGTAATATTTCACGGTCTGACACATACATCACAATATTGCCCAATGTATTGTGGTCTAGTTGCCCCATTTCAGAGTATAATTAGTTTCCATCGCGGTAATAAACATTTGGACTTGTCTATCAACAATGTCGATCATTACCAATTTAGTGGAACCAATCCGACCACGCCGAAACGATCTGCAACTTAACTTCGTACATTTTATTTATTATTTTGTAGAATATCAAAAAAGATAATTACAAAATGTATTAAATTTCAATTTAAAAAATATATGTATCTTGTGATATAGGTATTTTTTAGAAAGACAAAGTAAAAGTACTTTAAAGAAAGTCAAAAATATCACCAGCTTAAACTAGGCTGACGGAGAAGTGCCGAACTCAGTAGAAATAATAAAATAATCCTAATTTCAATGGCTCAATGGAAAGTCCAATGGGTACACGAAACATCATTAGCAAAACATTTTCACTGCGACAAAAAGAAGGATGGAAAGCTTCAAACAAGTTTTTCATCATCAGGGACCTCAAAGACTACTGATCCCTTGCCACTCGCATCCAACACGGACCGGCCACTGCTCGTTTTTATTTATCCGTTATACAAATATATTTTTTTAACAATTATATTTTCATCTAGACTTTTTATTTAACTTTTGGAACAGTTTTAACTAGTTTTCTCCCCTTGCTGTAACGCTGAAGTAGATTTTAGGATCTTACTGTCTTTTAATACATCAGAAAGATGTCACTTTCAGGCTCCTCAAGTGAAAGCTCTCCTATATGCTTTTTCTGCGTCGTTCATATTGTGCGGGTGCTTGAGTCTAATCTATGTCTCAAGTCCGTTGAATTTGTTTATATAATATAGCAATAAACATAATTGAGCAATAAATAATAATCGAGGAAATAAGGATGGAACTGATTACATTAAAATCGATAATCGCATAATCTTTTCACCATAACGTATCAACTAATTCTACCAATTAATAATTCCTTTGCAATGCGACTACTTTTACTGATTAAGAAAAGGTTACATAACGGCGGGTCACATTTCGTGATGTCTGATAAGAGCCACTAATTAGACAATATTGAGTGTGGCAACACCAAACGATTTGATGAAGCTGCGCAATTATTGCAACACTGAAAAACATTTATGACCATTAATGGAGTTTTTGCAATGAGATGGTTATAATTGCTTTTCACGTTGGCGCCAAAATTGAAATAATAGCCTAAATTAGATTGAAAATAGAATAAGTTTGCAGGTCAGCATTGTATTAATCATCGAAAAAGGACAACTTATAAGCATTTTACGTAAAGAATAATAATATATTAGAACCAGGTACATATTAATATAATTAATATTGATGTCAGTAGGATATTATAATTTAATTCTGATGTTTATCTAATTTCCTAAAAACAGATTTGATTTATCATGCGTAAGTCGACTTTCAATATGATCGGTTTAACGGTGAATCGATAGATGAGACAGATAACATTTCATCCATATTTATATAGATTTTGTATTTGTACAACAGGAATTATGCCCCAAGAAATTTAAGATTGTCATCAAACAAAAACTAAGTAAAAAAGGATATTATAAGATTAATGAATATTTCGATGACGCAAATCCTTGGGATTGAACTGCTCTTCTATCAAGCTGTATTTATTTAGAATGTATATAAATTTTGAGCCTGCAGTATGATAAATTAAACTTGTATTAAGGTGAAACGTATGACATGTCATGCTCGCTTATGCCATTGCAGTGGTGGCGTTGTGTGATGGGTCCTCCACTTCCCTCTAATATGTGGAAGAGGTTGACGCTGGCACACGCGTCCTGGCCTATGTGAAGGTGCCGCTGTGGTGGCTGGTCGTGTTATGCAGTTTCTACCTCGCTTGGTTTTTTGTTTTCTTTTTATTAACATCCTCTTGTTTGTTTTGATCTGTTGCGGGGTCCAAATTTATTTACTTATTTATTTTGGGCAAATTTGAATTAATTTATGTAACTAGCATGTTGTTATTATTTATTTGTATATTAGTATGTTGTTATTTTGATGTACTTACAAAAATTGTAAAACTATATTTTAAAAAGAGCAATCCTACAGAGTTTCTTGCTAGATTCTTCTCTGAGGAAAACTGCTACTTTGCGAATCTAGCATTAGCTTATAAAAAAAATTGACATGTTTCAAGTGCTATGTAATTTGCCTACGAAATAAATATTATTTGATTTGATTTGAAAGAAATTCTATCTTCTTCTTCACTCATATAATAATTACAATAATATACTTTATTAGCACACACTAATCAGGTACACTATTACCAAAACATAACCATTAATGAATAGATACACAGGAAAAAAGGCAAATTAAGGGCACATTAATAATTCATATTATCCCGCATATAAAAATAAAATATACATCGCAAACGTACAAACATGAATCAAAATCATAGTATCTAATTTCATCATCATTATCAACCTTTATCCATCCACTGCTAAACATAGGCCTCTCTCAATGAATGCCCAGACGACCGATCCCTTGTCACTCGTATCCAACACGGACAGGCACTGCTCGGAGATCGTCTTATTTATTTTCATTATTTTATAATAGGTATTATAATATATTATATTAAAAACACTTACTTATATGAATTAAGTTAGAACAAAGATAAGCGTTTTCTCAGAAGCGTATAGGTATTATCTAAGTTATCTATATGTAATATCTATTAGTGCCTGTCCAATAAAAATATTTTTTAGTTTAGAATGTAGCGGATTTTTAAAGTGTCATATATTTTGCTTATTTTAGATTCTAATCATCGGACTAATTAAAGAGGTTACAACTTGGTAAACTTCTTTGTACATGTATTACGATAACAAAACATTTAAGAAATTAATTCAAATACACGCTTCTATCTTTGTGACCCGTAGAACCATTTATTTTTACTTGGCGACTCAGCTCTCCTAGACAAGTGGCACAAACGCTAAGCGAATAGAATAGAATACTTATTATATGGAAATGACAGTAGCTGTCAAATTACATGTAACCTAGTGTCGTTCCCTTACAATAAGTATTCTATTCTATTCATTTAGCGTTTATGCCACTCGTCTAGGAGGGCAGTTCAGTCTCCCCACCAAAATACCAGACATCTTTCTGTATATTTAGAACATGAAGTAACACTGTCAGGTATCATCATCGACATCATCAAGATTGTGAGATCTCAATATAAATGATGAAGTAATCGATGAAAGCCTGTCTCATGGCATGGCAGTTGGGAAATATGCCTAATATACGGTGGCGACATATCCATTTGAAATTAGCTGTGAACCAACAGCATATCAAGTGTCACCTTATAAGTTACATATATTAGTGGTCAATATTTTTTGTAAGGTTCATTTAAATATTTTGACAATGATGGTCGTAAAAATCGAGATCGTGGTATATTTGATGAATTATTTAGCATTAATAATAAAATTAATTATTATTGTATTTATTAATAATTATGAATATAATAATTATTAATAATAACACATCTTCATTGAGCGGTGAGATGCGTAATCGCTTAGGAAGAATAAGACATGAATAGGTAGTATTGGGCTATGGTTAACTTAATAAGTAGGTCATTAACCTTGGTTGGAAAACTTTAGAAACCTTTGAAGTTCAGTTTAATTTCATTGATTCATCAGCAAGGTTTTTGTTTTTTATAAAACTACTAGCGGACTCGACAGACTTCGTTCTGTCAAAACAATTAATTTGCAATAAATAAAATTGCAATCTCAAATTTGAGAAATAAACTATCCTATCTTTTAAGTTGGAGAAAAGCACACATTTTAAAAGAAAAAACATTAAAATCGGTTAAGTGGTTTAGGAGTCCATTGAGGACAAACATTGTGACACGAGATTTATATATATGAGACTAATAAGAGACTTTGACAGTGACCGACGTGACATGTTTAGAATCCTAATTAATTGTGGCTTAACAATAGATAAATAGATTTTGAAGTGCACATAATATCAGGTCCAAATCCAATATCTAATCTTATTTTCTCTCTATACCATCGATATATTATATTTTACATATAGACTTCCAAACTTGAATATGAAGAATTGAATATTCAATATGAATGATACCATCTCACCGTGCAACAAATAACGTCTAAACACACATATCAGTAACAATAACACCGTAACTCAACAATAACTGGTCTAGCTACTACAAGGCATTACATTTCATAATGGATTTAGAGCCAATTAGTAAATAAACTAAGATTAAACTGAGATTAAATTATATCTAGCGATACAAACAAAAGACTTTTAACAAGCTCCGTTACGTATTGATTAGTAGATTAAGCTAATTAGTTATGTAATTAATGTTATAATCTCTCTTCCTTTTATTCTTATACCTTATTATAAGGCTGTTTCCTTATATGAATATTATGGTTTAATTTGTAGCGGTGTATTATGATTTTTATTATAACGATAACTTTTAACTTATACTGTTATACATTATGTTTTTTTAAATTAAGAAATTCTACGCCTTATATTACGCCTTATATTATAGCCAAAGAAAGAAACACGTTTTTTTAATTATATTTTAAGTACGTAATAAAATAATTCAGCAATATTTTTGGAGTGATAACTTCTTTAGCCGCGTTGAATAATTTTTGACAAGGGAAACTCTTATAGCACGAAGTATGGATGTAAGGAGTCCGAATGATATAGACTTTTGCATAGTAATCATTTATAAACAATAATAAACCCAGATCTTAGTTCTCGTTCCTGCCACTGGCTGCGCTAGCATCGAGTGCGTTTGTATCGAGTGATTTAATTCTGCAATTTAAAAGTTTTCACTTTTATCGCCAGTCCTGTGACTGATAATAATAATTTTTATTTCTCATCCAAATAACCTTTATCATTACATAATCTCGCTATAATCGCTATCATGGCTTGATACCTACAGCGTGATACGTAAGTGGTTCACACCAACACATCACGTCTAGACATACATAAATTACATAATTTAATTAAATCGTGCCAAAATAAACATATTCGCATCGTAACAGGCGTTAGGTCCTACATCTGTCAAAACGTTTTGACAGTCCCGATCGCGAACTGACAGCGTGAGTGGCGAAAATGCCGCTCATTAATTGAATCTGAGCACTAAACTTTCATTTGTTATACAAGCTATTATTCTGTACAAACTAAAGTAATACCTATAATAAAGTACGCAATAGTAATATATAAGGAAATATGTAATACAAGCAAGGAACACCCTTTGGAATACAACTAGCACAGAAAAGCTTGAATATTGCAAAAAAATGATGTAGAAGCATTTTCTTTAATGCATTTTAAAATTTTGTTAACTTATGACTGCATTTTTATTATAATAATTATATATTTTTTTTAATTTATTATATTTTTAGGTACAATCATCATCATCTCAATCACGACCGTAATCTCTGTATCATTGTCAAATCAGTTTACTAGTATTTTTAAGCTTTCCTGTTTATGTACCCATAAATGCCAGACACAGATAAATCAAGTTTTTCTATTTTACTTAATCATTTTAAAAGATACTATTAATAGATGTATTAATCAGGACTTAAGCTAAGAATGTGCTTCACCTTAACACAAATGGGAATCTAGTTTCCACGATTATTTGGTGCATTTGAAACAAATGTTGAGGACATTTAATGACGACACCACAACCATTTATCAAATATGGCCGACATTTAAATACGATCATAATTCATAATCAAAACTCATTGTTATTTACCTAAATAGCACAAATCATGCACAATATGTTATTGCGAACAGAAGGGAGATAAATTCAAGATCTCTGAAGACAATCGTTTATATTTTACGATTTATTAGTTATTCCTACGTGATGTTATTTGATGCTATTGTCTTATTGGACGTTATTGAACGGAAAGTAGGTACATGCGTTTCGAAATATATATGTAGTAATAAAGTATCAACTCATATAATATCTCCCACTGCTGGATTTCTCCTCGAAATCAGGCGAGGAGGGTGTAAGACCATAGTGTGCATAGAACCAATGCGGGTTGGTAAACTTTACACATTCAAAGAGTTTCAATCTCATGTAAGTTTTGTCACCATATTTTCTTCACTGGTGAACGAACGATAATCTAGTGTATAGGGTGCACTTAGAAATTTAGAAGAAAACCCGTTTAGGGCACCACCAGGGGTCAGCATCGAACCCCGGCTCTCTCGGTCAAGAGGCCAAAGCCATACCCACCAAACATCGTCGCTCAAATAAATATAGTAAGTATATTGTCTTGACATTATTGGTCATAAGCAATTTTTTTTTTTGTAAAAGAAATGCATGAAATTATTTTATACAGCCTATGTTTAATATACACTACCATCTCCCTAAATACTCGTAACTCGGGCGAGATAAAGCAGTTTCCGGCAATAGAAAACAGCATTCACTCGAATGCAAAAAAAAATGTTCAATCAACACATTCGCCGCAAAACTGGCCAAAACTGGTTTTTACACAATAAGTCTTTATGAATTAACTAATCCCAGTATTTTTAATTATCTCTATACAAGGTACATGCTCAAGTATTTCTTTAAATAAGAAAAAATAAAACCGGTCCTTTGGCCTTAACATAGGCGTGACAAGATAACATCTAAGAACTCTGTACGGCTTGATTTAAATAAATATCGCATTGAAAATGCACTGAATAGCCTTAAAGAGGACGTTAAATGCAATTACAAAAAGGCAGCCTTTCACGTATGAAAATAAAATACAAAAAATATGACACATGAATACCTTCAACTTAGGAGCGTTGATAAATTACTAGCTGGGTGTAATTTTACACCTATTTGCGATTGTAATGCTTATCGCACGTAAATGTTTCTCGGATAGGGTTGGGATATTTGGTTCTTTGCATTATGGCTAGGCAGAATTAAAAAATAGTTATTCTATTATTTCAAGAGTGAACGACCATGGTCCAGTGGGTATGGACTCGGCCTCTAATGAGACAGGTTACGAGTTCAATCCGGGTCAAATCCATGTGCCTTGAAATGAGTTTTTAAACAATTTCTAAGTGCACACGAGACTTGATCGCTTAGCGGTGCTGGAAAACATCGTAAGGAGACCTGCATGCCTGTTGAGATTGAAAGTCTTTGATGAACAACTTATGTGTTGTCTATCCTGAGATATAATATGCCCAGTCTCGGTGTCAATTATAACAATTTCTATCTTACCTTTCTCTCTGAAACACAACCAAAATGTTTCACGGGAGAAACAAGCAAGATGGTGGTAACTACCCATGCAGTCAGTAACGCTGCACAGCGAATCACTCTTATGTTTGTACGACACGCTTGTCTGCATGATCCATAGTCCATACTACTTTCTCCCTTTAAACAGATTTGATATGTCCTAAAAAGATAGATAGAACAAGCAATACGGTGTTTGACAACATTCAAAATACTCTATGAAATGTGGACATCCTGCGAGATAATAGTCAAAAGAAAACCATTATCACATTTTTGGAACAAAATAATGCATAAATTTTGCATAATTCGCAAAATAAAAATGATATTTTTTAAAATTTTTGATGTGAATCAAAACGCCCTGTGATTGGTGGTAGCACTCGTGACATCACACGCAAGTAAACAATATTTTGTACGTGTTTTGTACTACTGATTGTCGTTCGAGTTTAATGTGTTTTGGTTATTATTTTTACTTCTGAGCTATTTTTTAACAACTTTTGGACATTTTTATAACTATTCATTAAAAGTGGCTTATATATAATCACAAAATGGAAGGAAATTTTGTGCAAGCGATGATGCGATGACAGCAACCTTGAACCTACATATGATAGACGCTTTTATGGTTGCACTTTTCTTTAAGAATAACGCTGATTATTATTCAGCTGAAGCTTAGGGGTCATGAAACATCATATCATCATGAAACTTTGTACACATAATCTCGGAGGTACTTTAGCGAAGTATATAACGATTTACAATACATTTAAAAGATTATGAGGGAATATTTTATACAAACTATTTTTTTTAACAGCATATTAAGAATGATCAGTGTACTTACCTAATAATTTAATTTAAATAATTCATGTTATTTTAAAACTATAATATTAATATAATATATAATTATATATACTTCTTGAGAATTATATATAAGTAATATATTGTAATCATATATAAATATATATAGATTATATATGATTCTATAGAATCATATATATATTTTTTTCCAGGCACTCACAATAGTGATCTTCCCACATAAAAACATTTGTATGCATCGAAATACTGTTTGGCTCTCTTAATCGCGCCAATCGTAACCACAATTTACGTTTTTTGGGATTCGTAGGAACAGAAACAAATAATTTTTCCGGAGTTTTTATAGACGTATTTGTACATTGTGGTACTACACACCATTTATAAGCCATTTCTTCCAATAAATACTGAAATTTGAAGAAAAAAAAAGCAATGCACCTTCAGAAGTATACAAGATGGATTGATTTACTAGTGTGTGACGTCACATGCGTCACGTGACCGGAGCCATTACAAAGACGTCGTTTTTGCCGCGATTTTTACAATTTAAATTTTAACATCGATTTTTATCCTATATATTGTAAATTTCACAGAAAAAATTATTACTGTACGTTTATTATATACTAAAAGAATCATTTAAAACGATTTCCAGAATTAGTCAAATACCGTATTGAATTACTGGTAACCAGACTACCATCACAAGTCATTTTTTTCTGGACTAATCCCAGGTAATCTAGCTAGTCAATCTATGTAACTAACGTGAAAGTGTGGAGTTTTCATGCATGGCAACCCTGTGCTATAGGCAATTTGGAAGGTATTTGTTGTACGAAATTACCCATCGTTTTGCCATTTGTGAGTCGGATATTCGACGTTTGTGTCTTATTCAACTCAATTATGGATTGTTATTTAATTATCTCACTTCATGCCTTTTGGCTAGACGTAAAATAGTATATTCGTATCACGAAGCCATTTTTAAACTACCGATGTTCACATTTTAATATTGTGAACGTGTTTTTTGTGAACTAAAGATATACGTGTAGTTCGACGCAACACTTTTGAACATTGCCTGCCAACAAGTTGATTACATATTCTTGACTTGATTAAATTGTTGTTTTCATACCACCTTAACATTTTTTTTTATTACTGATTAGACATTAAGCACAAACAAATTGCTTTTACGTTCATAATATTAAAGAACAAAAAATATATGTAATTGAATTTGAATTAACGAAATAACGAATACAAAAAACGAATAACAAATACATAGATTTTTTATCAACGTAAAGGGCACTTGTATTTAGTGGAAGGTTTTTTTTTCTTGGAATGAATCATATTTTAATAATTATCAAAATCATAATGTTATGTTGAGGGAGGCCTATTTTCAGCAATGGATGGATAAAGGCTGATGATGATTGTTAATATCTTCGTACGATTTTTTGTACGGACACCACACACCCACCATGGCCGTTGAGGTATTCATTCTAACAGGCCTAAGGTCGTTATGGATGGAAATGATAATAATTGCTTATTACGTAGAATGTATTTTTTTCCAATATAAACTAATCTAAGTACATCGAATAAAATTGACACAATAAAATATAACATAAACGTAACAATAAAACTTAAACATAATGTAAAAACACAATTGATATTATATTTCCTAAGTACTAAAACGTTATGTTGATCAAAAAATATCCTGTTCTTAATAGGTTTAAAATAATTTACTCTCATATTTCAAGCTTAGTTACAAACATATCGGGCTGACCAAATTTTAAAATTAAATGCACAAAATTTGACACCCTCAAGAATATCTTTGATTTTGAAACCGAAAAATCGTTCTCGTTGCGACGCCGGTAAATTTTGTCGACTTATTCGCCTGCGATTTATGCGGTATTTTATTGGCCAATCGGTTATGGTTTGGAAAGTGAAGTGTTATTTATGTCGCGTTAATCTCAGTTTAATATATCATCGCATCGGGACAAAGGTTAAACGAGTAAAAATGTAACGCAATGTCATTACGTCAGCTCGATTCCACTTTTAAAATTAGACTCAAATGTCTAGGTTCAATTTTTAAAATTAGAATTTTGTGTATATAATTTAAATTTTCACGTGGGTTTGGTGAAAAAAAAATGTTGACAAATTTTACAGGGGCTTGGTGAAGTAAATGTTAACCATTTGTACATGGGCTTGATGAAGGAAATGTTGTTAATTGTGACATTGAATTTCAAAATGGAACTGTTGAAAAGAAGAGCTTCCCTTTAAATAAAACCGATGCAATTTAAGAAGTTTGAGGAGATTTACTATGTAAGTAGCGGTATATAACGCTACTTTTATTTTTATTTAAAGAAGAAGCTGTGAAGTCGACGGATAAATGCTGATCATTATAGTCCGCGTACAATATTGACCCAAAATTAAATTGTTATTGATTTCATAACGACAAATGTTATATAATGTAATTTTTTACGAGTTACAAACGAGCGATAAAACGTAACAATAACTAATATAGGACGGTGGATGCTGTTGATTTTATCTCGACAAATGGGATTATTACGAGCTACGATTAATATTACACAATTTACACGAAGAGTCTTTCTTATTGCGACAGCGGCCACTCGTTTAATTACAAATATTTATTATGTCATTCGTGGCGACGGCGTTTAGGGCTCCGTACACGATGTGATTTTAAGATTTTATGCCAAAAATTGAACTAAATCAAATTTAAATAAACAGATAATACTTAGCTTGAATAGAATAGCTAGCTAGAAAAGCTTGAAATGTATAAAACCATGTTCAAAGCAAATAAATGATTGAATTCAATTGAATTTAAAGAAGGATTTATGGTATAAAATATATCAAATTAAAAAAAGCTATGTATGGATTTTTTTATGATTGTGCCAATTTAATCTAATCGTGTAATGAACTTACAAAACCTTACCTTAGAAAATAACATATTATGCTTTTTTTCTAAGTGCTTTTTACTGCTTATTTGCCATTATATGGCCTAAAGTTTGTTTAAATTAAATGTCACTGATGAAATTTGTGGAATACTATGCATTATAACTCTAACACGACGACTCCATTTATTTTATGCTTTAACGGATTCCCTTCGTTTTATATAATTTCGTACCCAATCTAGTAAAGAACAGCTATTGTCTTTTTTAATGTTGGATTTGTTGATTATAATATGTCACTAATGAAATTAGTTTAATATCATTATAGTACTGCGACAGTAGGTAGTACTATGGGCTATGCGTTTTATAACGATATTTTTGGTAAACACAAATAGGTTGTCTTTCCAAGCGTAGGTGACAGGTGTATTATGTTGAAAATGATAATGATGAAAGGCGTTATAAATATTAATTGGTGACGAACAAAACTATAATACTAATATTAATATAAAACGAATAATAATATAATGATGATAGATAATTTTATCTTAGTTAAGTTTAATCTTTAAAAAAATCTTTGTATCAGACAAAATGAATGAGTCTTAACGTCATTAAATAATATGTCTGAATTACATATTATAATATTTTAATGTTCTGCATTTATCCAATATATAATACCTAATAAAATAATATAGGAATATTAAAATAATTATATTATAACTGTTAAAAAATTTAGGCATTATCTACGAATACTTTGTTTCTTAAAAAAAATCTGATCATTTAAACTATACTTAGAGAGACGGTCAACATTTATAATTGCTACATCCTCTATGTAAACATTATTAAAATATCAGATTTAGGAAAAGGATTTTTGTATTAGTGTCACAATGTATTAATAAGTCATTGTGTGGCAGTTTTACATCAGTGGCAATGGGCTAGTCAGATACTCAGGAGAATGGATGGCCGATGGACCATAAGGTTCAAGAGTGGAGACTGCGTTTATGAAGAATTGATGGTCGGTCATTAGCCAGGTGGAAACACGATCTCCTTGCAGTGGCCGATGATAAGATCTTTGAATTAATTTTGAATTTTGCTTCATTATGTTGGATACGAGTGACAAGGGATCAGTCGTCTTGGTGTTCATTGGAAGAGGCCTATGTTCAGCAGTAGCTGGATGCAGATGAGGATAATAATATCAAGAAAATTATATTTTGTATTCGGACGGTCACTGAGGATGTTATAATATGGCATATTCTTTATATTGGCTTGACGACCTCTGTGGCTCAGTGGTTAGCGCGTTGGCGCTCAAGCCGCAAGTAGCGGGTTCGAATATCGCCAGGGAACAAAAAGTTTTCTGTGTTCCTGGGTCATAAATGCGTATTATATAATAAAAAAATTAAATATATGTATTAATACAAAAAGTATTAAATATAGGTATGTATTTCCGTTGTCTGGTAACCGTAACATAAGTTCTTCGGAAAGTTAGTACGGAACCAGATTGACGTGGTGTAAAAGCGTCCATAAGATATTATATTCGCCAATATTGATTACCCGGACAAGCGACAATAAATTAAAGATTTTTAGGATTTTTACCTTTATTTGGATAGTAAGGGAAATGTGAGGGTAACGTGAGCTATAAAACCCGAAACTAGCCAGTGATTTCTCACTGACTTTTAACTGTGTACGTCCCATAGTAAAATCAGAGCCAAGAAATGGCCCAGAGTTGCAGCACTACTTTGGCGAATTTTTTTCATAACTAATATTATAAACGCAAACGTTTGTAGATAAGTATGGATGTTTGTTACTCTTTCATGTAAAAACTACTAAATGGATTTTGATGAAACTTTACAATAAAATAGCTTATACATTAGAATAACACAGGCTATATAATTTATCGTCATACCCCCAAGGGAATGGGAAGTACGCGGGTGAAACCACGATGCACTATTAGTATTATATAAATGTGAAGTACCTAACCTATATATTTTGGTTTGACCGATAGACAGACAGACGACAACGTGGTCCCATAAGGGCTTTGTCATTTTTAAGAACGGAACCCTAAAATTGGTTGTTACTTAACATACTACTAGATGTTGATCAAGGTTGGCCCTATCTTCTCATCTTATTGCGTAACCAATGACATCAGAAGACAACGTCCGTACCAGCCCTGCCGAGGTATTCCACTTTCGACATACATTGTTTAATTTATTGGACTGATAAGATGCTGAAGATGTAACTTTCGTCACGGACAGAATAAAGTTGGATTTATGAGTTTTAATATTATTATTTTCTTAACAATATGTTTTAATATTATTATTATCTCAACAATATGCATGTAAGAGTACGCTGGGAAAAACTATTACATTAAAAGAGTAAAGTTTCAACCATAATATTAATTCATAAATCATAATATTATGTCTTACAGCCGGCCACAAGTCTTTTCCTCAAAATCAGGCAAGGATTGGCCATAATAAAACGATGAGCTGATCAAATGCGGGTTTATGAACTTCACATACCTTCAAAGACAATTCAATCATATCAGGCATGCAGGTTTCCTCACGATGTTTTCCTTCACCGGTGAGCGAGCGATGGTCGTGTTTAGTGTGCACTTTCGCAGACTTTACTAGAATTATTTTTTTATAAAATTAACTCTGTATATATTAATAATATACATTATACATTATTATTAAATCAATGCCATCCTACAGAGACTTCAAAAGACTTGACTCTCTAAACGATTCGATATGTAATCACCAATGCACAGTTTCACTAAAAATGTGTATCTTTTGTTAAATTGAGTAACAAATCTGTTGACTAACGAAGCAGTAAAAAGTAATTTAGAGCTCATCCGATCAGCCTTACAGTTTTACGGCGTGTCTTCCAACTCGTGTTCAGTTTTATACGCAATAAACTTATATCTTGATACAAATCAGCTTGTACTAGAAATAGGAAGTTATTCTTCATCCTGAAACACACAAAGCAGTACAACGAACTAGGAATCAATCTCCTAGTACATACATAACATGTTCTTTGAAAAAATCAGTCTTTCTTAATTAAATTATGCCCGAAGATTCTTATTATCCTGCTGCAGCTGTAGATAGAATTATAATGAAAGAAAATATGAGTGTGGTTATCCGTACACTTGCTACTACAACAATTCTCTACGACTGTAAAAGTATTCCTAAAATTATATTATTCATAAACCCAAAATGCTTTGATAACAAATTCTATCTATACTTCTATACTAATATTATAAAGAGGAAAACTTTGTTTGTTTGGTTATAATAAATAGGCTAAAAAAGTACTGGACCGATTTAAAAAAAACTTTGACAGTTTGAAAGCTACATTATCCACGAGTAATATAGGCTAAATTTAATTCCGAAAAAAAGGGTTCCGTAAGATGTTTGGGTTTTTTGGACACAAGGTGTAAAAAAATCATCCAGAAAAGTTACTTATTCTGCGTACTAATATCCCGCTTTAAATCTTAGTTAACGCAGGCGAAGCTGCGGGCAACAGCTAGTTAAAAAATAAAGAAAATCTTAACCGAAAGTAATATAAATGAAACGCCGCGCTGTTTACTAACTTGGAAATCCCTTTATCAACATTTGATGTATGCTATTGTATAGAGGCTTATTTCAATGAACGTCAAGATGGCCGACCCCGCACTCAAACCCGCCTCCAACGCAGGTGGCGGAGACCTTGCTTTTGACAGTCGGCCCTGCGATGTTCACAGAGGAAAATAGAAAAGGAACAGGGAACGGGAAAAAGGAAGCCTCATATTTGCCTCCACACACTAAATACTAAGAAAGGTTTGTGCCTCGTACCATCACCTATAGACACATGTAGTTAGAACAATCGCTCGGTTAGCTAATCTTAAGTCATTCCATAAAAAATATGGCTGATCCCTCGCCAATCGCATACAACGAGGGCCGGCCACTGCTTGGTGATCTTTATTCCAACTGCTCCAATACTTCGTCAAAAGCTACGTTATGCCTTTTCCTACCTTACTTTGTCAACTTAAAGTAATTTTGACAAATCTTCATACTGGCTTTCACCGGCTTTGTCGTCTTATACACTTTCGCCGGTGACATCGCTTACTGTGTAACTTTTAACTCTTACAATTGTGAAATACTGCTTTGTTAAAGGAAAATATATATATTTACCAACTGTAGAGAAACCATATAATACGTACCTACAAAATGTACAAAAATCTTTTTAATATTTGAAAGCAGTCTGCTAGCTGGGAGAACGGCTATATTATATTAATAAGTTCTAATTTTAAGTACAGGAGGGCTATTCTGTAAAAACCATTTCGATATCGAGCTTCATCTGAGTGATAGAGCTCACTTTACATTCACTTCGAAAGCGAACTTTATTATTATAAATAGAGAGTCGAGTTTTAAAGAATACAAATTCGTTCTTTCGAGATTCGAAAACGACCTTACAGAATAGCCCTACAGGGACGTGGTTGTGGAATCTACAGATAATCAATTACTATCCAGACCAGATATTTAGTCCTGTTCCATACGTTCATTGTGGCAACTAGGAGAAACAGATAAGAGAAATAGCCTAATGAAAAATTTCAAAAACTCAAAAATCAGCAAAAAGCTTTGTCGTTTTTTATGGATTTTCGGACCGATAGGCCTTTAGGCTTAATGGGAATAGCTCGAGTAAGCCTTTTGATTCTGGACCCGGGCAATTCTACACTGTCAATTTAAAAAAATATTGGCAATTTGTTTTCATTTTAATTACTACACTACGATTAGGTACTCACTATATTAAGTGTAATGGTCGACCAAACGATAATTAAAAGTAGAGATTAGAAAAAAAAAACCGGCGATAAAAATGAAATTGCTGATATTTATGACGATGATCATAAATTTGCGGATGTATAAGATGCAGCGGATCCGGTCCAAGTTCAGATGGTTACTGGCAATTGCACAGCGCGGCATCTCAGCTATGCGAGGTATTTCGTGCCTGCATGATTAACATATTCATACCTCTTTAAAAGCTTTTTAATAAGCAAAGCTAATAGAGTCGTGTTTAATAGAGAATATTTTTGCTAGACACCGCTAAGCCACTACCATAGATCTTATGTAAAATAAAAACATTTCATTCATTTTCTATTATCCAGTTTATATAAGCAAATGTCCCACTGCTGGACATGCAAGCTTCCTCGAAACAAATTTTGTCTTGCGTCATTATTTTATCGCAGTAAATCAAAAAAGTAACTTGGCATATCTGCCAGTTGTAACTAAACGCATATTATTATGATATAAAATATAGGGTGTTAAATTAACATGGTTATTTTCATTATTTAAATCACGAGACTAGTCTCGTGAACATGATATTCGTAGACAATGTCGAAATATCGAGCTCCGCGAAAGAATATTAAAAACATGGTAAATATCCTGTTTCAAATAGATTAAATAATCATATAAAATATGTTAAAAAAGATTATATTTTGTTTTGTGTACCACAATATGATTCCCTAAAACCTGATAGCTTATTTTCGTGGTTGTTAAGGACGTTCCGTGAAGTTCCCTATTTACTGGAGTGCCTACTTCAATTTTCATTAAAACGATTACTTTAAACGGATAGTAATAATAAGTGTGAAGATGATGTTCGGTTTCTTTCCGTCCGCTTTCTCGGTGATATGCTACATATTCTAGAAACATCCTTCCTGATTTCTCTTCCCGTTGTTAAATGTAGTTTCTATAACAATAATACTTAATTTTAAGTCTTAAGTCAAAAAAAAAGGTATGTGTGCGATTCACACACGATAGAAGTGAAACACACGTTAAATGCTCAAATACAAGCAAGTATTAAGCAGTGTGCAATATACATACCCACCGACATTTGCTCTCTCGCTCTTTTGTATTTGTGTCTCTTACCTGCCGTTTTTTCCGTTGCATCCGATTTGAAATCACAACGATTCTAAAGAAGTTTCACTTAAACAATAATTTCTAGATTTTTATTAACAGATTTGTTACAATACGAGTAAATATTCTGCTAAACTATGTTCATATGCGATTCCTAAAATAATAATTAATATTTTTATTCTTCAGACATGAAGGACATGTAATCCATAGTTAATTGAAATATTTATATTGATGGAATAAATCCCAAAAAAGCGTGATACCTTTTTTTTTCACGGCCTAACAATCGACTTCACTACCAAGGCCAATAGTTATATCAGTGTGAGTAAATTCGTGGCAGGAAAGTAGAGACGAATAATGACAGCGTTATAACGTTTCCTGTCACGGCATTCATTTTTTTTGGCGATGGCGATTTTGGGATCTAGGCCTAAGTTCATCAATAGTAAAGTAAACTCGTGGTACAGGTGGTTGAGACGGTTAAAGGCAGTGCTGTCCCGTTTGCGTCAAGGCCAATTATATCAATAGTAAGCTCGTACAGAGACGATTATTAAAGCGTCACGGCATTCTCGTCGACTTAACTACGAAGATCGAATTCGCATAGTAAAGCGAGCATGTGGTAGGGGCCGTCGCGACGGTTAATGATGGCGCTCGCTGGTCGGGACTCGCCGGTCGCATAGAAACGCGACTAAATCCCAACGGTGCACAGAATCGGGCGTATTCATTTACATTATTAAGTCGTCGCGGCTATTTCTGTCCGCCCAGGGACGTACTTGCACTTACAATTTAAATAATGATCTAATCATGCCCTTTACTTATCAACGCTTGCTACCATACCACCGGCATATGGCTTTTATATTGGATTTTTTTTTGTATAAAGCAAAGAATGACTGGACAAACAATTTGTTAACTCTAGTTATGATGTATTCAAATTGTCGGGCATACAAAAAAGATATAAGCCGCGATAACACTAGCGCAAACATTAGAAAACAGTAACTTAATAGCTGCCTTTAATTAATATATAGAATAATAAAATTATTGTATCCCAGGATAGACAACCCTTAGATGAGTAGAGATCTAAGTAAAATGAGGCTTCATAATGAGTGTCCTGCCACAATTGTGATGGAGGAATCGGTAAGCAATACACTGAAGGAGTCATTAAGTAATACTATTAGAAAAATCCCTGATAAACTTTTTTCTATGCTAGTTTCAAGTTTGTATTTATACGGGTGAAAATTTGAAATTTGAAAATTTTGGTAGGTTTTTGACACAGAGATCTACTTTATTTAGAAAGTATTCCATCAGAAATATCTGCAAAGAATCAATATGCACTGAGAATTTCAGAAAAACCCGTTCCACACCATGCAGGCACCATGGGAGTCAGGATCGAACTCGGAGCTGTCTCTCAAGAAGTCAAGACCATACTAACTAACAAATCATCGCTCACCTATACTTGGGGTTATAACATTGTGTTACATGATAAAAACTTACCCTAATTTTTTAACATGAACCTAAATTAAAACATTAAAAAAATAAAAATGTAAGTTGAAATTATATACCTCCTTTATATCCATTATTACAAAAACATATATTTAAGTAAGCACGAAATTAATATATTTTTACCGTACAAGTAAAATTGTTTGAAACTCACGAGTCTATTTCCGAACAGTTTCCTTTATTCTATTTCCATATGGCAATAAATTGTTATGTAACATTCCAACATCCCACAACGAATGCGTCCCTGCACCTAGAAGTTCATTATTTCAACGTGTATATGTGGTAACGACATTCGTTTATTAGCATACGGAAGAAAATTGAATACCCATTCAATTATTATAATTGCAAACAAAATTTACAAATAATATTAAATTATGTAACAGGAAGTTGCCACGTTGCAAACAAATTTTAATTTACTCGCTTTTAAGCATATCTAAATCTCGGCTCACGAAATTTAATAGCAACAGGCAAAACTTGGACATAAAATCGTTATGAACACTCCTTAACATTAAAATAATATCTCGGTCGAGACACACAGACGTCACGACGTGGTCTGCCCCTAGGTAATGCCATTTCACTTAAACAAAAACACGATAATGCGGAAAAGTTAAGGAGCTCTAATTTACGATCACAATAATATTTCATTCAATGCTATTAAAATTGATATCCTTATAAATTGCACAGAAATCTTATATTCGTTCGCTTTGTTCGCCGTTTCCTTGTCGATTTATTTTGTTACAAGAAGATAGGTTTATTTTGTTGCTTTCTTTAACATTTTATTTATACTTTTTAACTATGCGTGAGTTTTACGTATACGGTATGAGATAAATCTATAGCATGTTATATCCTGTTTTAATGCTTTTCTGCAGATTTTTTATAATTTAAACAGAAATTAATCAAGATTAATTTCTGTGGTCGAGGCGATCTGGTTACAGTTGCCAATCCGTGATGGATGCGGGTGGCAACTGGCAAGGGATTGGTCGTCTCGGCGTTAATTGATAGAGACCAATGTTCAGGAGTGGACGGATATAGGTTATGATGATGATGATGAATGACATGTCATAATTTAAAAATATCAGTAAGTTAAAATTGGGTGACAAATCGTTTTTCAATTTAATTACGAATCGACTTAAGAACTTTTAATCTGATTAAATTGATCACAAAATCACACGAAAAAAAGCCTTCCAGAAAGGCCAAAGGCGTTATAATATAGGTAACTAATTGATTATACGTTGTCGTATGTATATTTCATTATAATATTCTACGTATATCTTATTATTAAGCGATATTGCAATTTTACAAGTATGTACGCTTAAACATACACATTTTTACAGTTTTTCAATTACCTCGAAGCAAATAACTTATATTTATACGTTGATGGGTAATTAATAATTGAAGTAATTTTTTAATTAAATTAAATCAGTAGATGTTCCTAGGCAACGTTATCTTGATTCGGGTCCCTCATATAGCGGCTGAAGGCTCACGCAGCGGTTTTAGTGGGGTAGTGCACCCAAATGCGAGTCCCCACACACGCGCCTACCCAACGCCCTGGTATGGTCCGAAAAGGATTTCCGCAGCGTCGTCATAAAAAAAAGCAACGTTATAGCCGCTTGAGGTTCCTGGTTCTGCAGGCAGCTGAATCACTTCAGGGATTGCTGATCAGGGGCATACTGTTAAGTTCAGGTTAACTTATTGATGTTCATAGGCGAAGCTTACCAAATACTATCATGTGGCACATCTGCCCGTTTGTCAAGTAACATAAAAAAGGCCTTCCTCAATGAACACCAAGATGACCGATCGCTTGCCAATCGCATCTTTCGTCTATCGAGGGTACTAGCAAAGAAAAAAAACGTATAAGCACGAATCAAGTATCAAAACTCCTTGCGACTGTTATGAGCGTCGGCAAAAATATTTTATTTTTTATTAGTGTCCATGCTCGTGTGCTCATGTCACTTATCATTAGTGGGCTCGATCACTAATAACGTTATTAAGGTACAGAAAATATCTTAATGTGCTTAAACTGCTTTTTGCTCGGATTATTTTAATAACAAACGCGCATTTTTAATAAGCAAGCTTAGGACGTGCTTATTATATTTATAAAGGGTCAATTTATTGAGGTATTCTACGAGTAATAATTATAATAAATTAACCACTTTTAACTAAGAAAAAGGAACGGAATTAAATTTACCTGTTTTCTACCAACAATTTGGCTAATAAATATTATTATTATTATTATTATTATTATTATTATTAATAGAAATAATTTTAGACACGTCCATATTCCGGTGCAGATATTATATTATTATACTAGCAGCGCCCCGCGGTTTCACCCGCCTACTTCCCATTCCCGTGGGAGTACGGGGATAAATTATATCCTATGTGTTATTCTGATGTATTAGCTATATTATTGTAAAGTTTCATTAAAATCCATTCAGTAGTTTTAACGAAAAACTTTACAAACATCCATACTTACAAATTTTCACATTTATAATATTAGTAACATAGTAAGATTCATTAAACAAATACGCACTTGGGAGGAATTTGAACCCGCGACTGTTGTGTGTGTCTAGTAGCCTGACCACTCGACTATTCGGCCGTCTTTAATTTGTATGGGATTTAAAAATAATTCAATATATTTCACATACATAGGTATAAAATTTCTTTACATTTTTGTATTTACTTTGATCCGAAAAATGATTGAGCAAATCAAAATTTGACCCCTAAAATGACCTCTAGCTTATTAATATTATGTATCATTATATATTTTATTTGTTCAATATATTCCAAATTGAGACACGCCTTTAAAATGTCCGATGACCTTCGATGATCTTACGGTGTTAAATTTTATTACCTCACTGACTCTATATTAGAATGTTAGATTAAACAAAGCATTATTAGATTAACGCCCGGTTTCGGAAACGTTGGTCAAAGTGTATGTCAACTAACATGGCTGTTAATGACGGCTAACATGCGATTCTAGAGTCAAATTTGACAGCTTCTCGTTGTAGTGGCTATGTCAAATGACAGGCTGTTCAAATTAAGTAATTTAACCATGCTTCTGACAACGTATTGGACACTAAACGAGAAAATTGACAGTTGATTTGTTATTTTTTGCGTTGATCAGCCTTTCAGAAACCGGGCGATGGTGTCCTATTATACTCTATAAGAAATAGACTTACAAATTAAAATTAAAAATAAAACAAAATCGTTGCTGGTCCTTTTCAAAGTATAAAACATGTTAAGGTTTCCGTCGGATTCCTCGAGATCGTTCCACGTTTATAATTATCGTACGTTTATAAAATAGAATAAAAAAAAATTGTAATTTGTAGTGATATGAGGGTCGTAGAATATAAAGAACGAGCTCTATTAGGTTTATTAAAATTTAAATATAAAGAAGAAAAAATTGAAACATTAAAATTAACTCTTAGTTGTCAAGCCTCATAAAACAACCGACACTCTCCTCTCGTGTCCCCATTAGTAAGTACATGCTTGTCCCGCACTAGTAGCGACCCCCAAGCCTTGCGGTGAAACTAGGAACTAGTGTAGGGCTGCTCCGATATAAATGTCACACGCTATAAAATTCAATATATGAGATCATTTCTCGCTTTTAATGTGTAATCACATTATATTTTATAAACGTACGAAGCACTTGTCTAAAGTGTCTGGCACATAGAAAAGTTAAGAACTTATTTTTAATATCTGCGGGCTGGCTTTAGAGGAATAGGAGTGGTTATCGGCCTCTGGTGAATTCAAGAGGCTACTAGGGGCACACTAACTTATGTACATACATATTTCCAACATGGTTTTGATATAAGTATTTCGTATTGTTTTCAGGATTTTTTAGGATGCTCTGTGTATCCTAAAAAGCCTGAATGTATATCCAAGTGGGCTTAGTCCGTTAAAGTATTTTTTACCTCAATTTTTATGATGGTTTTAATACTCAGCCTATATTTCGACTCGTTAAATGCTTTTGGAAGTTATTTTATAGGCGTATCGAGGTTCGCTTGATAATTACAGCTTGTTTAAAAATGATTTGCGCGTGTCGGATGAATGATGTGTCGACGAATCGACTCATTACACAGCTACTGTACACTTTCACCGTTTTAGGAGCAGAGTAGACGAGCGGGCGCTTCGTGTCTTCCTTTTTGATCTTCACTTTTCAATAATGTATACAGCAATAATATATGTAAGACTATAATAAAAAAAATTGCAAAAATAATTAATAAGCTAAGATTATCGACATATAGATTAAAATATCAGGTCGAATTTATGTACTTACCGATTAGAAAAACATCAGTTCTTATATTTGACTCAAATGCACGGCGAAATCAAAATCAAAATTTCTGGCAAACCAGAAAAAGTGAATTCGAGAAATTTATAAGGGCTCGCGTAAATATTCTATAATTATGGTGATTTTCATGTATCTCACATGGTAGGAAGCCAATGAACTCTCAACTGACAACTGACTCAACTGACCAGAATAAAGAACATAATATTATAACTATGTAACATCATTTACCAGCTACAGTTGCAATAAATAATTTTGATTTGATTTGATACTGATTTAGAATCCATATAGGCTCCTAATTTTTTAACATTGAAAGCCGTAAAAATATAGAATTTATTCTTCTCTTTTCAAATAATTTTATATTTATTATTCTGTTTTCGAAAAATATTAAATGTGGACTGTTGACGCGCACAAAACGTCCGTCTGCTTGACACCAGGTCAAGTTTACGTGGCTTCTTATAAGCGACCCACATTCCAACCATTTATCACGTCTCCGCGTATTTTGCGATTTAGACGGATAATACAATTTTATGAAAGAACTTTTAATTTCATACATAATACTCATTGAAAACTTTTTGAAAACTTTCGTTTGGCACACTTATAACAATGAATGGTGATTTGCTTGGATTCATAGATATCTTCTATTGCTTGATCATTGAAATTGTCTGCAAAATGTCGCTTTCTGTTATCTCTTAAAATATGCTTGTAGATTATGAAATCGCGTACTTTTTGTTTTCACTTGTTGTATAGCCAGATAGCATAATTTTATTATTATTACATAGTTACGACTTCCATCATCTTTATATTTATTGAAGTATGTTTCTCAAGTAAAAGTTTTTATCAAAATTCTTATCTTTTACATTTTTAGGTTGTTGGTATAATTCAACGCCATTCAAGAAACACAATTATTTTACAAAAGATGAATTTGTAAGATAAGTGATAAAATACCTGCTTAATTGTCTATCATTTGCTCATATAAACTTTCTTATCAATTAGGTATACGGACTTTGGTATCTGCATTGATATTAACATTAACTAGATAGGGAAACTGAGACGAGTCATGTTATTATAATAATAATATAATAATAAATCATTTATTTCAGGCACTATGGCCCATAGATAAATTCCTTACAGACTAAACTATATATTATTATATTACAATATTGCTAGTATAGAACCTTAAAAACTATGTTATTATGAAATGGTACCTAATGATGACGATGACGATGACGATGATGATGGTGATGATAATGATGATGGTGGTAGTGATAATGATGATGGAACGGTAAAAACGGTGAAACGGGTAAACATCACCCATGAACTAAAGGGTCCTCTCAGGATTAGCCCAACAATAATTCATACTCACATTGTCTATCCCTTGACGAGCAAGACAAGGTCTTAATGCTCCTACTTTTTTTTCGACACTGAGCAGAACTGCTTGAAAGTAATCAAATGGTGGATGCATGGATGCGTTACAAAAGTGCATTGCTGCCGCGTGCATCATTCATTTGATTTTTATTTAATGGTTAGCAAAATCTCCTTACAAATTCTGAAACGTTATTCCTTCTGTCATCTTCATAACTATCGCCACCACAGCCAACGTCTTATATTCTCAACATAAGATTCTTAGTAATTTATTTCATCCAACAAGCTCTAGAACTAATCTGATTTCCCTGTAGACATAAAATTTTATTTTATTTACGCAATCAAATCGAAACAAGCCCAATAAATAAACAATAAATTATATTGATAGTCCATTAAATGTTATTCTTGTGTTATGCATACATTAGAAGTCTCCTTTTATAACACGCCCATAGAGCTCCATTTGTATGTTACGGAAACTTTGAACGTAGTTTTCACCCACACCGAAAATATAAACCAAATTAACACTTTTGGAACTCATATACATTTACAATGCCAAAACTTTACATATTTAACAAGGATCATTAACAAAATAATAACTCCTTTTTTCGTTGAATTTTTTTAGTAGGTAGGCTCTTGACTGAGAGTTTCGTGTGGCTTTTTAATTTCTAAGTGCACCCTAAACACGAAATCATCGTCCACTTAACGCTGAAGGAGAACGTTCTAAGGAATCCTGTATGCCTGATAAGATTAAAAGCCTTTGAAGGTGTGTAAAGTTTACCAACTCGCATTGGGCCATCGCATCGGTGAACTATGGCCCAATTTCCCCTTCGTATGATTTTGAGGCGGAGACTCGTGTCGAACAGGGACATATTATAAAGAATGATAAAGTAAAGACTTTACTAGTTTCAACGTATATAAAAAGTGCATCACTACTTAGTAGTACTAATATGAGATTTGTACTACCGTATTTGTTCCGTACAAACGTATTGCCGTACAAACAAGGTACCATTTACGGTATCATCACTCGGCTGGAACCTGTCCGCGCGTCCGCCTGTGTAACCTATTTATAATATTATACTGATATTATTGATTTCTGTAGCCACGGATTGATGGTTTGAAAATATGAAAATGATTTATCAGTCTCTTCGAAATCGTGTAATGAACAGTATAAGGTAATATGCAAATATTATAAATGTGAAAGTAGGGATGTTTGTTACACTCTCACGCGAAAACTACTCAACCGATCATCATGAAACTTTGACCACAAAATATTATCGGAAGTACTAGAAGCTAGCACGGGTCCTAATTATAATAAATTGTTGATACGTAAGTTGCTTATGGCGAAAATGCAAAAAATATTATCACACTCTCTTGCTAGTCTTGGGATAAATTCGTAAGAATTAGCGGATTCAAGACAACGGAAATAAATACTAAATATGTAATCCTAGTAATCCTAAATATGAATGATTTTGGATAGTAGAAATACATCATGTGTTTTTTATTATTTAGAAAGGTTCAAAACCGCGATTACTAATATCTTAGCCCTGCCTCCGAACCAACCAGCACACAAAAATATTGAAAACTCACTAAAATGCAACCATACATGATCATTACACAACGCTTCAAGACGCCGTAAGATCTATATTAAGACAATTTAGACAAGAGCCGTTGAACCTAAACGATCGTAAATTTAATACAAGTGCAAGTATTTTTGTCGACAAGAACATATTATTTTGTTTAAACAAACACGTGTAAACAAATGTCGGACGAACGTTTTAATTTACATTAATTTTCGATATTAACAGTAAGCACCACATAAGCATTTGTGCAGAAGAATCGCATTATTTTATATGAGATTAAAATGAAGATATAGTTAAAGGTTCCACGACTAAATATTACTAATATATAGAATTTTGAATAAACATGCTTATTTTCATTACTAAACCTATTTAAAATGGAAAATTACCATCTCGCGAACATCGTAGATAATGTCGAAATATCGAGCTCCGCGAAAATAAAATATCAAAAAAACATGGTAAGTATCCCGTTTTAAATAATTTTAAGAATTACTTATTTAATCTATACTAAATTAATAGTACATACTTACTATGATAGCAGTAGCATGCTACACGAGTCAGTCTTAGGTAACAACTATACGATTATACTATAGCTGATGCACACAGCGTCGCCTGCGCTAACTTGATCTATGAACAGCCGTTTTCGAATCGATGACGATTATTTTCATGGGCCAAGTTACTCCTTATATCATCAGCTTTCTGTCTTTTAATTTGATCTGTTTTTTCACAATAGGCATTACATGAAATTAATAATAATATACGGCACTTAAATAGAAATCATAGATTATTTTGTCAGTCTGTTGGCTGTTTTCAGCTAGTTCCTAGACTATCACTGGCAGGCAGCTCTATAAGGAGTAACTTAGGCTATAAAAATAATCATCAAATCCGGAACTAACTAATTTATACTGGTACGTTTTTTTGTCATTGTAAGTAAATATGTCATTGATTTATCTTGAAATACTTTTTACTCTTCCCCCTTCGAAGTTTTTCTTTGCTAATGGTTCCCAGTGATAAATCAATTCTCCAGATGAATAGCACAAAAAGTAAACTAGAACTTGCCATTCCTTTGATCATTAGAAGCGTAATTGTATTTCTGTCCTTTAGTTTTTACAATCATAATTTCCCGCGTATAATACATATCTGAGACTTAGAAAAGAAATTCTATTTATACCCTAGAGAATATCAAGAGGTATATTTTTTTACGCCTAAGCTCAGCTAATATAGACACACACATAAATTGGAAAACACACATAGAACACGTAAAATCTAAATTATCGAAATTTACATACGCCCTTTTTCAAATTAAACACAGCACAAATACAGAAACAGCTCTATCAGCTTACTATGCATACGCACACTCGTGGCTCAAGTATGGTATCATGCTGTGGGGAAACAGTGTTAGAGCGAATGAATTATTTATATTGCAAAAGAAATGTATCAGGATACTGGCTCAAATAGACAACAACCAAAGCTGTAAACCATATTTCATCAAATTTAATATATTAACACTTCCTTCAATATACATACTCGACATATGCACATTTGTTTACAAAAATATGAATGTTTTTGAAAAAAAGAAGGATATTCACAATATAAATACACGGAATAAAGATAAGCTACATGTTCCAAGCTCAAGAATTAAAATGTTAAACGAAAGCCCCTTTCATATGGCTATAAAAATCTTTAATAATTTGCCAAGTATTATAAAACATGAAGAAAATATTGTAAAGTTTAATAAAGAATTAAAAAGACATTTGATCCAAAAATGCTATTATTCAATAACTGAATATTTAGAAACAAAATTGTGCTAAAAGAAATAAAATAAATTTGATGACGATACCTTACCGGTCAAATATTGACAAATTAAATATATCTTAAATTGTTTTGTACTAAATTAATGACATCTATATAATATCGAAATAACTTATAAATTGTATAATTAATATAAATAACTTGACTTAAAAATTGTATAAATTGTAATTTAAATTATTTCTAAATGTATTAATGCATGTCGGTTAGGTTTCTACAAATATAAAATAATATTGCAATGCTTGTAAAAGGCGCTAAGTTTTAAGTACATACTAATATAATATTTAAGAAACTTTTCACACTTAGTAGCAATAAATACTTTGACTTTGACTTTGACTTAGGTAGGCCATTTATTTTTTCACAAATAAACGGCCGAAGGCATAAAGATGTAGATAAAGAACATGACAAAATAGGGTAAAGTTTTTAAACCCTGAACCCTGTAAATATTTTCCTGCCATTATTTCTTACGCAAAATCGATGCCCTTACTGTTGCATTATTTAAACAAACCTTATCCTGACAGTAACCAGCACACAAAAAAAGAATTATGTAATTTGGTACAGTGATTCTAAACTACATACAATCTTATTTTCAATATTTTATTTATTTATTGATAATTAGCTTATTCTTAATCGTAATATATCTATATATTTTCCGATCCGCGATTTACCTGTAGGGCATTAACCGTGATGGTATGTAGATAGAGGCCAGGTCTCTATGGGCCTATTAACCTTCGCCATCTTTGATCTAGGGAGATGTTGATCTGTTGCTAGTTAATGTCTCGTCCGCCATGATGGACACTCGTTAAGAAATCGCGTCATTAGTCCTAACGTATTGTAAAGGTTTATTAAAAATGTGTTAGAGCATTCGATTATTCCGAATTAAACTTTATAGAACTGACTACATTTAGTACATCACGTTCACATCCTTTTATTGCTGTACACGAGTTCAATACGACAAATCCACGCCACTCGCATCCAGCTTCCATTTTACATTATCAAATTAAAATGATGTATCTATACTTAGGTACTTAAATAAATAAATAATAATATAAATAAATGAAAAAAAAACAAGTATATAAATAATATTATTCTTATTAAGTTAGTAAGACTAACTTAATAAGAATAATATATAGACTAATTTGTGTTACTAACGGGTACTAGCGACAGAAATACATTTTATAAATTTATATAAAAACACCCTACTAGTATTATAAACGAATAATGAAAGTTTGTAAGAATGTATAGAATATATGTGTTTATTAATCTCTCATGCAAAAGATACTAATCTGATTTCGATGAAACTCTACAACAATATAGATTACACATAAGACTAATGCCCGGTTTCTGAAACGTTGGTCAAACACTGTCAACTGACAGGTTGATCTAATTATGTAATTTAACCATGCTCCTAACAACTTATTTGACACTTAACAACCGGTTTGACAGTTGATTAGTTAATTTTTGCGGTGATCAGCCTTTCGGAAACCGGGCGTAAGACAGGCTATAATATTTATCCCCACACTTCTAAGGGAACGGGAAGTACAGGAATAAAAATAATAATCATAAAAATGACCACATCCCAGTGGAGACATCTATATTCATCAAATTTTAAAGTAAATAAATAACAATCACCTAAAGTTGTGGTCAACTAGAAGAATCTCCACTTTTCGTATACCAATAGTATTTTCTAAAAATAAATATCATTTCCTTTTGTGTGAATCGATGTTATAAGAATACTTGTGTTCATGAAAACTTTTACTAAGATTAATTTAAAGTGGTATGATTGCTCATATTTAATTATTAATAACGGAAATGAGTGAATTAATGAAATAATAACATATCAGTGAATTTGATCGCGGAACATTAATATAGAGAAAGGGGCAGCTTTCTCGTGTCAGAAAAGTATGCTGATGGAAATATTCACAAATTGAAACATTGTAATTATTTTTTATCGACAAAGTAGTTAATGGGTGATTTTTTTAAAGTTTTAATAGAGATGTAGAACTTAAACTTACTTGTGTAAATGTAAATCAAGTCTCATGTAGTTATTGAAAACTATATACTAAAGGCCGGTTGTTTCAAATCATCTGTTAACGTAAGAGACTTCGGTAATTTTAACGTCTGTTAAAACAACGCTCTTTGGTCACTAACGTTCGTTACCGCCATCTTTAACGATTACATATTCGTTAAAATCGGTCGATGCAACCCGTGCTAAGTCAGTGATAAAATTATTATTAACAATAGAAAAGGATAACATTGACGAGGAAAACTAAATTATCACAAATTTCGTTCAGGTTAGTAGAAATTGGCATACTTACTTACAAAAAATCACATGGTTGTGGCTGACTCACAAAAAACTGGACTTTTTATGTTAAACCCTGGCGAACGTCCGGACTCTGGACATAAGATATGTCAGGTCTTTGTGCCAATGTACTTTTTTACTTAATTGTACCTTGCCCTGCATCTATAGCAGAAAAATAACAAGAATGATGTCATATACTCTAACCGCCAATCATAACTAGAAACAAATTAGTATAGATCTTCTTCATTTGTACTTCGCGCACAAAGATCGATGTTATGCGTCAAGGTAATGCAATATAGCCTTTATAAAATCTGTAGATCTCTAAATCAGTGACAAATAGGCCTAATAAAAATACGAGTACATGCATTATAATATGCGCACAACGCAAACGATTTCTCATGAAACGTATCAAGAAACGGAAGCACAATAACGGTGCTTCGTTTGTTTATATTTTGTCAGCTCCTGTTACTTCTGGGGAACTATCTGGGACGGGCGACGCTGGGCGATCTGTTACTGTTTCTGTCTTTGTCTCGCTATCAGCTAGGGTGGTGTCATATTAAAGAAAATATTTTATTCCTTTCAAATTATTTACTGGCAGATTGCTTTTGTAACACGCAACATTGGTTTCAGCCTTCTTATTTTTTTCATAGCAGCAGAACTGATGGCAGGTATTGTAATTACTTGTTTGTCTTAGGATAGGCAACGCATGAACAAATCTGGAATAATTTTAAGTAAACACGTAACATAAGGTGTATAATCTTTAAGCATTTTCCTCCAGTACTCTTGCTAAAATTTGGTTCACTTTCTGATTTTCCATTAAATACGATTCTAAGCTTTTCGCTGTTTAAGTTTTTCAAACTATTTAACTTGGTATAGTTTAAATTGAAATGAGAAATTATTTTTTAACTTTCAAGATATGCACATAAAATGGTATAAAGTCACTCTAATTAAGTTGCTTATGCATGAGAAAGTGCGTTCTTTACCCACTCATGGTCAACAGAGAAATGCAAACAATTTATTTCCTAACGCTTTAATAAGCGTAGTAAATAACTTTTACTTCATTCTTCTGGGACGAAGAAAAGTTCTTCGGAGAATAAAACCGCGCTCTGAGCTTCTATTCATATTTATATTTTATATATTTGTTCGACTGTCAGTAAACAACCAAACAAATATAATTTATTGAGATATGAATAGTGATCGCTAAAGTTTCAAACAATATTTTTCCTCTATTATTTTTTCAAATATAATCTACACCCTAATATCTATTATATTAAATATAAAATAAACTGAGTGAAATTTAATATAAATGGGTAATTAATTTACAATTTAAATAGAACTAGTTTTAAAATTTTACTGAAATAAAATTAGTTTATAAAAGAGAAAAAAGAAGAGAAGAAGAAAAGAAGAGAGAGAAAACCTAGATTTATTCAAGCCGTTATTAATCCTCTATGTTTTATAGGCCTTTATTCCTTAATAGTCATTCATCTCACCCTTTTCCAAATGAAACTTTATGAACACAAATTACATAAAATATTAGAAATAAGACTCGGCTTACATAATATTCATTTTCGAATTACACTTTCTCAATCGTGTGGTTTGAAACCAAACATTTCATGTGGATTCGGAAATCGCTTCCGCTCATCAGCGTATCACGGCCGCTGTGTAAGCGCGGGCGTTCGGGGAAGTCACCTGCCGCGACAGAACATGATAAATAGCACACACTATTAATTACTTCCTACTACAAACTACAAATTACATTACACTATTCTTACTTCGTAATGAGGGTTTTACTAAATAGATCGATTTAGATTAGTTCTGCTATCATCGATGCTAGTGAACCTTGTTGATAAATTGACGCCTTTTTTGTGATTTGAAGTGACGTGGTTTGATGCTAATTGGACAACGTAAGCTATGAACACAAATACAAGTTTGAGGGAACTACAATGTAAGTTGTTAGACGCTTAGTACCAATTGCTGTTAGGTTCTTTGCCTCGCTATAGTATCTATTTACCACTTCCTACCGGGACCTTATGAAGCTGCTTCACCAAATCGTTTTGACGCTTCAAAGGTGTGAATTTTACCAACCCGCATTGAACCAGCGCATCGGTGAATAGCCTAGCCATTGGGCCATAGGCCCAATACCCTCTTCGCCTGATTTCGAAGCAATGCCCAGCAGTGCCTTGTAATGAGTCTATTTTACCAATTTTGCGATGATAGGTGTTTATTGCTACTTTTCAAAGTACTTTGAAAAACTAACGTGAGGAAGTATTACAGGCGGGAGGGATAGGCTATGCCGCGCCCCGCTGCATGATGCTGGTGATCCATGCGTCACCATCTTGCTTGTTTTTTTCCGTGAAACAGTTTTGCTGTGTTTCGGGAAAAGGGACAGGCAGTGTGTGTATAAGCACCGAAACTTCTTGTGTCTCAGGATGGGAAAAAAATAGTTGTCTGTAAAGTTAGTTTACGGACGGTAGTTCAACGTGACCACGTCAAACATTACATGCAGCACGAACCGAACTATGCCGATCGCTCCAGCCGATACCTCTCTCTCGTTCGTGTCTCTCTCTCGCTTGCTGAACGCGACATGATGTCATCTTTTTTGTGCATACAGCACATAGTATCGAGTTCTTAAAGGTTGTCGCGTCAAAAATAAAAATATGTTGCCGGGCCTGGCATATATAGTTCGGTACTAGTTCAGGTTAACTAGTTTATGTCCATGGATGACGTAGACCATTTACCATCAGGTGGAACTACCAGTTTGCATAACCAAAAAAATATATATATTTAGTATTTCCTCAAATGAGTTGCCCAAACTTGGTGCACTAAGTAAATATCTCGGATGGACTGTAATACCTACTCATCCTTTTCTAAACTTAGCGTCAGGTACCTCATCTGATATTCTATATAAAAAACACCACAGCTATATATAAACTACCAATAAAACTGTCGGTTTGTATCGCGCACGATTATTTATTGTAGGTGGAGTCGAGTCTGGCCTAGTCTAGGAATAAGCTATTTCGCCACGGGCGTTGTGACTCATTGGAGTTTAATAAAATGCTTAGCACTTAGGCTGAGTGACTAGTTTACTAAGACCGGATATGTTGAACTAATATTATTTATTTTTATGCATCATCATCATCATCATCATCAGCAGCCTTTATCCATCCACTGCTGACCATAGGCCTTCAATAAACGCCAACGCCACTCGCATCTAACATATACCGGCTACTGCACGGAGATCGTCTTCCCACCTGCTTAAAGGCCGATGAACACTTCGTCTTCCTTTTTTTTTAAAGCTGGGAAATGCGCTTTAAATACTTCCCGTGGGGGAGTGGGTCTCCCCCGGCGAGGTTCCCATCCTCGCCCCTTGCCCCTTCTTCTTATAAGAGGGGTACAAAGAGCCCCCTCGGCTCAATTCGCTTCACCCAAAGTGCTGGGTTTACCCTAGGCTACTAAGCCTTACCGCCACGATAAGTCTTGAACCATGGCGGGGGAACACTTTGTCCACCTAAACATTTCTTTTGTATACTCCCACTGATTGAATACCGTCTTTCCACCTGGTAACATAATATTATAATATACAGTTCAGAAATTTGTTCAGAAACAACAGCTCGTTTTCGAACGTTAAACAATTCACACAAGTTGTTTTAACTTCTCATCGAACGCGCTCTACATCCGTGATTAATGTGAACAAATTATAACAGATGAGTGATGGCAGCTGATGGGGGTTTCGAAATTGTTTTTGCCAAATCCATCACCGGCCTAATTTTAGATCGGGTTATGAAAAAAATTTGGAAATAGATATTATATTGTGTAAATTATATGAGTTATGGTTTAAATTGGTATATCTATATTTAGATTTGTTTTAACAACAGAATTATCTGGTATGATAAGTGTCAACTTCGATTAGTTATAGACAGTATACTAGTACTTCTGATTTGCCCACGACTTCGCTTAGATTTACGGATGTATTTTTTATCAGGAAAATAGTATCCTATTGTTACAGTGGTATGAGCTTATGTAAACTGAGTGCTTTCTATAATAAAACCTTTTTTTTCCTTTTACGCCGGGAAATGCAATGACGCACCCCGCTGGGGAGTGACTCTCCCCAGGCGGGTATGTGGGACTCGCTGCGCCCGAAAGATGGTAAGTGAACGCAGCTCTACCCACTAAAACCCGGCGAGTGCCGCCTTTGGTGAGGTGCCCCGGATCTGCAAGCAACAGGGCACCTCGACGGCTAGTCAGTCCCTCAAGAGACCGACGCCACCTCCACAGAGCGGTTGTTCCGCACCACAGAACAACCACTCCCAATATCGGGACAGTACGATGAGGTGAGGTTCCCATCCTCACCCCTTGCCCCTGCTCTTTTGTCCTTCCCTTCTCTGCCTTTCTTATAAGAGGGATACAAAGAGGCCCCTCGGCTCAATTCGCTTACCCCAAGGTGTTGGGGCTACCCTGGGCTACTGAGCCCCACCGCCACGACAAGGCCTGGACCATGGTGGGGTTTATAATAAAACCCTTAACTGAGTGCAGCATTTTGACTCCGATGATATTATAATGTCATCCTTAAACATAAATAGTTCTGATATCCGGCAGGTTTCTGTCCAATCTGGCCAATCCTAAAAGGCGTAATAATATTCATTAATTCGCCATGCATGATGGCATATTTTTTTTCGAAAGCTCTATACTCACCAGGAATATGGCATAATATACCAAAGTAGTTGTCTAAAGAAATAAGCAAAAATGTTCTCTAAAGAAATAAAATTAATGTTTGCTACAAAAAATAAGTAATGCAAATATTACTAACACTATAATTTTATATAATTTTAACAAATTTTTACATAACTTTATTTATGGTTGGTGTTTTAGATAAACTTACCATTAGTAATACTAAAACTGGATGCTTAATCCTTAGCTTATTTTAAGCCTTAATGATGCCCTCAGGCTGAGTATCAAATATGCGTCTGGCTAAAAATACCTCGGATTCCGAAGCTTCGTAGTCAGTGAGGATGTCTCATCCTTTTGTAATGTCCCTGTTTCCTGTGACGTGGCTGATTTGCACAATTTCATATTGAACCCTCGTAACCTAGTCAATTTTGATTAAAGAATGAATTTAAAAATTTACGTTCGAGGAAATCGACCCTAATTCGTTGGGCTTTTTTTTTGGTAATGGAATATTTTTTATCATTTTGCTAAATATAGTGTCTGATATTTAGGTCCATATAATGTACACATAATGTGCACACTATGGCTTTGGAATTATGTTCTTTATTATATTAATTTGCTACTAAAATTTTGGTATTTTGCAGTTTGCAATTGTTAAGAGGTTCCTGCATATCAGCCTAATTGGATCAGCCAACCGGGGTGGTATATCTCGCTCACAAGATACCAGCGTAAAGTTTTTCATTTTTCTACCTCGTATTTATATGTATACCTCGTATTTATGAATTCAATTGAAATTATTTAATAGCGTTTACATCTTTTATGCGCAAACTAGTAATTTTACACAATTACCGGATTATGTTACAATTACATTAATTACAGATAACCTTAGGAGATTTTTTATTCTAGAAAATGCCTGAAAAGTGGCCGAGAAATACCTTAACTTGACTTCCCGAGCACATTTGCGCATAAAAGGTGTAAACGCTCTTAATAGCTATAAACGACGTGACAAACTATTGTAAAACAAATTGCTCGTATATAGAGATAAATAAAATAAAACATGCAAGATAAATGCAACAAAAATGTAATGTATCGACAATTTATTTAATTTATAGACTATAATCAATAAAATTTAAATTCTTGTCCATGATATGAGAGCAGTCGTAGACGGTGATATATTTTATTATGGGTAATGGCCCTAGGCGCTAATTTACGGAAATTTATCTCCATGCCGGCCAATTACGTTACAATAACAATAAATGTTATGAATGATAATTTAAGTAAGCCCTTAGCTGTCAGTACGGATTACCGAATTATGGAATTCAGACATTACGGAATTACGGAATATACAATGTATTACAATACGGAATTTTATCATTTTTAACATTCGGAAACTATAAATAAATATAAGACTTTAGGGCCTGTTTCACAATCTCCAGTTAAGTTCCCAATAGGCTATCGGCAACATATTTGACAGATAGAGTATGGAGTATCTGTCAAATATCTGTCAAATATGTTGCCGATAGCCTATTGGGAACTTAACTGGAGATTGTGAAACAGGCCCTAAGACTGATGTATTTGAGATTGAGTTTCTCGGTTTTTATTGAGAAGGTTTTGTTCTGTCAGTGATCGATTGCATTTTAATGATCAAAATCATAAACCACTATTATGATATTTTTATTTCTTTGCGTCTCGCTACTTAATTTGAATTAATATTTGTATTAATGCATGTAGGTACGCAAATATTTTTGACAAAATCATTGTAAATTCGAATCCCAGCAAATATTTGTATAATGCAAAAGGTTTGACAGCCAAGTTAAGTGTGCAGCATGCTGTATGAATACAAATATAAAATTACTAGCTGTTACCCGCAGCGTCACCTATCCTTTTTTTATGTATCCTATGTTATTTCTAGTGCTTTCAAAAATATGTGTACAAAATTTCATGGTGATCGGTTGAGTAGTTCGTGAAAGCGTAACAAACATCCCTATTTTCACATTTATGATATTAATAGGGATTTATGGATATGAATACTTTTTAGTTTTTATTATTCTCTGTTTAAAATCCAAGTATTAATAAGTATCTATTATTTATTTATATATTCTGAATGTTAACGTGTTCCTTATGTTACGAGTAGGAAACGAACGTATTAAATAGTAAGTTGCTCATGAGGATACGCTAAACCAAGTCATGCCTATAAATAATAATCTTCCCCCTCAACACAAGATATTCTTTTTAGATTAGCCATCTACTCATCTACTACACCGAATAAGCGTTAAGGTCTTACGACCAACAGCATAGGTCATTTCGAAAAAAAATACACCAGACGATCATGGTGGTGTGATCGTCTTGGTGTCAGTAATACCTAATAAAGTGTGTCTAATCCTTTTATAGAAAACACGGCTTCACGGCGGCAAGCTTCAAAAATTTTTTTACAAGCCCGACGTTTCCCGACGTCTGACAGTCCTCCCGTGACCATGGTTGCTGTAAAGTATCCGAAACGTCGGGCTTATCAAAAACTAAATAAACCGCGATAAAATCCGTAAATTTGTTTCATCATAATTATTTATTTATTTTATTTTAAAGGGGCACAAACAGTTACAATTTTATCTTAAAAAGGGTTTGTCAAGTTAAGCAGAAACCAGTGAAGTATCCACCATAAATATAAAAATAATTGACAGTAAAAAGTCGTCACAACAATAAACTGATGAAAACAACAAAAAATAAAAGTAAACATCACAAATAAATAAAAAGAATAAAAATATACAATAACAAAAAAAATATATAATTGTAATGTCTTCAGATTTGTGTTTCTAATGCTAATAATAATGCGGGCGGAATAATGTGAAATATTAATAGAATTACATTTATTATGTGTTTTACGTTTCGTTTTAGATACGGCCATTTTGATTAGGAAAGGACTAAAAGGTTGTTATAATAAGTGAAATTTGCGTGAATTATAAAAAAAATAAGCATTATTAATAATTGACTTCGAATGATACGCTCTAAAACGTCAGTTGCACGTTATGTAAAACCTTTTAGTTGAATCGCCATAGATCAGTACTAACAATATACAGCGGACGTGAGACACGAGTTTCCTCGCGAAGTAGATTATTCAAGAAGAATATAAATTTTAATATCATCTCAAAGGTTTATAACCACTGGAAACGTTTTGCGCTTTCTCGTATAGAAACATATTTTATAGAGGCTTAGCAATATAATATATAAAATAAAAAGGCTTAAGTATAAAAAGGAGGGAATAATGGTAGGTCTATTTTTTTCACAGTCGTTAGACAGTAACAATTATTCATCTCTTTTTAAATATTATATTTTTTCTGTTATGATACAGTTCTCACAAATCCATCATTATACATAATTAATACATTAGTTTTATTAATAGTAAGTTTTTTTTTTTTTTTTAATTTAGTTGTATCGCAAAACTGACAAGAGGCAAACGTGAAACCTGATGATAAGTGGACAACGTCACCCACAAACTACATAGTTTAATTGTAACTAGGCCAGGAAACTCATTTGTGTGTTGTCTATTCTGAAGTATAAGATGTAAAGTATCGGTGCCAGTAAATACACTGCCTGTCTTGCTCTTCTTTTTGAAACACAGCAAAGCTGTATTGCGGGAGAAAAGCTGTATTTCTACAGAAAAAATATGATTATATACAAAACTAATTCACACAGCAGCTTACTGCCTTTAAGCATACAACCACTTAGAACTTGCTAATTACCAATTTCTCTGCACTAAGAACAATAAATCTGTTGAATTATATTAATTACTAGCTGTTACCCGCAGCTTCGCCCGCGTGAACTTAGATTTACGGATTTATCATGTCTGACGATGATCATTTTCTATTTTAATAATAACTAAGTTTAATATTAAAATGGATATTATATTATGTTATCTTGAACATAAAGACACATTAAATCCCTTCGCGGACTTTCTGTATACATACGCCGCCCTTTCGAATCACGGCAACACGATTTATTTTCTTGCGTATTATTTTGATTTTGCCATATCTCCTAAAGTATTCATTTAATTTGCATGATGTAAAGGGCAAAAATATTCTTCATGAAGTGCTCAAGCCAATTATTTGATTTAAAATGATAAGGATTTATACCGTATTTGTGTAAATAACTTTCAAACTATCGCGTTATAATTGCCCATTTTTTTAAAGCATTAAATGGATATAGTATAATATTCCGAAGAGATAGACATATGCCATCGCGGACTTTTTTATAGACCTATTCAAGATACACAATTCCACGGTACATTATTTTGTCATATCTCAAAGGGTTTAAGCAGCGTTTTCGTTGGAAACTCCCAGACGGCCAATTTTTTTCCGACACCTCCATCAATTATTGTTATATCTTAGTCAATTTATATAAAAACTTAATAAATTATGTACATAAACCTTCCTCTTGAATTGTCCTATCCATTAAAGAAAACCACATCAAAATCCGTTGCGTAGGGACAGAAAAATCGACTTTGTTTTATAATATGTAGTGATTATATTAATTACCCAGATAATATATCAACAAGCAGTTTTGCATTCTTATCATTTTTTAAGTACTAATAACTATAAATTTTGGCATTGTCTCCAAATGCCATATCGTAAACGTTAAATATTATGTCAAAGATATTTTCAAATATATTTCCATCATAAGAATATCCATGCCAAAACCATCATATATCCACCTGTCTCTTGGCTCCTCCATTCGCGCACGCTCATGTGGGCAGTCGTAATTACTGACTCGTTCTTTCAAGTCTCCCCTGACAAGCAGTGAAAAGGGACGCATTTATAACCAACCAACCTACATTGATGCGAACTAGACGGCAATGAATGCGGAGTAATTTAAATCCCTAACGTTGAAATCTGGTGGGTGGCTCGCCATCAATCCAGACGAGAATAGATACCCACAACAAAACTATAATCACTTTGAATATATTGAATTTTGTAATCCTGATTTAAAGGTTGATCGGGATTTAACCTGGTTAATTAACCTAGATGTTAAGGAAATATAACATAAATCATATCGTGAAATCATTATCGTGTTATGTTAAGAAATCCTTTGAGCGAAGAAGAGTCTACTTTACTAACCGTTGTCCGTGGCTTCCGCTTACAATCCTATTAAATATGAATTTCATTATTTTAAATTAAGTATATTAATGTTCATTAGGCAAATTGTTCTAAAGTTATACCAAAACAGACTAAAAGATAAAAATAATAAAATTCCATAATAAATCTTAAACAAATATCTACATCATTATAATGCTGAATCTTTTCAAAAAAATGTTAACAAAAAGTAAAAATTGGGTCTTTATAGATAATGTGTTCATTCGTTTCGTTGCCTTCTGTAGTCATGAATTGACTTTTTTCATTTATCAATGAAACTATACAAAATTTAGCAGAAACTGGAAAATTTGACCCCCAAAATTTTCTTGCGAGACAAGGGGCATTATTTTTACTTTCGAGAAAATCGGGACAGTCCCGTTCACAACGGGACGTCTGGTCATGCTATATATTATGTACAGTTCTACAGCTCTTTCTTCTACATAGAAGAATAGTACAGTCATGAATATCAGTCACAATGATTTGCATTAAATAAAAATCGAAGCGGAATAGGACTTTCCATAAAAATGAATAATGATAAATTTATTTTATCTATTTTATCGTTCGCATGTCAATAAACGGGCATAACAACTAATAAAAATTATATAATTTACATGTATATTATGTAAAATTCTCAATTCAAGTCGTTCCGGGTCGGCTGACAAAAACCAAGTTTGTAAATGTACTTTATCATCAGCAACGCGAGTAGCGTGTAATTAATTTTAAGTATTATTTTATTAAGTGGAAAAAATATAACTTTACTGAAAATATGAAAAAATTACTCATACGTAAAATACAGAAATTGTGGAAATTAATATTACTGCCTTTTCGGACACTTTTCAAAGATAGCATATTATATACCTAGTTCTTTGCTTTTGCACAAATCAATTTTAAAAAATGGTTGAGAAGAAACGGTACATGTAATGGTACATTGCATTCTTTTGCATTGTGATCCATTTACATATATACATCTGTTAAAAGATTAATAGACAAATCTAATGATATCGATGATAAGATATCGTTTTGAATTTTGGTGTCTCTAAGTACATGTGACATAAATATGCTATAAGTAATACCTACTATTGCATACTACGACAAACAGCAAGTTGTATATAAGGTGATAGTTACCCTACTGTTGGGACCCTGAACCATGTTAAGTCGGGTGAGGTCAAAAGTGAGCTCAGATGATTTATCCAATCGTTTTGAACTCTAATATTTATGAGTATCACGCCAGCATGGCACCATTAATCACTTTTAATGGGATATTAATTATGGCAAATGCTATTTACGTGTACCGAAATTACCTAAGTAAAGATCATGGCGAAAAGTAGAGAGAGGGTGACATGTACTTTACGATCTAAAGTCTAAACTATAAACTTCTTAAATAGTTTTGATTGCAGAAGATTTTCTCTTATTGAGATCTCTTTACACGATTTATCTGATCTTAATGGTAGTTAAGTTAAGACAGTAGGAATATTTATTATTATTCTTTTTTTATACTTGTATTTTTTTTTATTATTGGATAACATAAATCTTCTTTATTCGTGTTAGGCGTCCATTTTTGGTGACATATTGTATTATAGACCGTATAAATAAATAAAATTTGAGTGCGTCCAAAAATCCTTTTTTCTAAATTTCTAAATATGACGCTAAGCAAATCAAAAATCATACAACAAAGATTTTCATTCTGTTATTACTTAATTATAACTAAGCAGAGCAACTTTACAGCTTGGTTTGCGCAGATTACGCGTCATGATGATGATATTGAACTACGACTCTCAGAAATGGCTTTTATATTCATAATATAATCGATATAGGCTCAAGAGAAAGGATGAGTTATGTAAATAAGATACATAAATAAATATTTAAAAGCCAATTAATAATAACCGCTTATATAAGTCGTTTAGACTGTATTTAGGGTCCCATCAGAAAATATATTTATATATTAATTACACCTCATTAACTATGTATGTTTAAGTAGACGAAGTGTTGGTCGGCCATTATCGTTGAAGACGATAGGAAAGACGATCTTCGTGCAGAGGCTGGTCCGTGTTGAATGCGTTTCATTGAGGGAGGCTTATGTTCAGAAGTAGACGGATACGCCTCAGGGTCTCATGGACGACTAGATGAGTCATGGCATTTTTACAGGGAATATGATAATGATACCCCGGGCCTATTCGTTATGTAGAGCTCTCTCGTCGTCGTATGTGATCTGGCCGGCTCAGCACGGAGACAGCGACGTCTGCATTGAGCCTCGACGGCGTGCTATCCAGCACTCTCCTGTAAGTCATATTGACCTGGTACCATAATTCTAAATAGGTATTCATTTGTATTGGGCCAACGACGTAAAACATTAGTTACGTTATCTTGGCATTAATTACGATAGAAAAAAATGAAGTAAATAATTAATGTACACTTAAAAGAACTGATAATATTTGATGAAACAACTTTTACGGATTTTATCACGGCTTATTAAGATTTTTACATTGCAGAATTTTCGAATACATAATAGCATCCAAGGTCATATGTGGAATGATGGTTGTAAAGTATCCGAAATTTAGGCGAAATAAAAAGAAGGCAAAAAGTATCTATGTTTCCATGAAATCAGATATTTAATCAAGATACTAATTAATAAATGATAAAAATATGCGCCATTAGAGGTCGAGCAATATATTTTCTTTTGATAATTATGTTCTATCAGTTTTTTTTACGGAACCTTAAACTATATAATTTTCGACTGGCGCTTGGCTGTTTTTCTACGCATTAAACTTTACTTTCATCCTTGTTAATGTGTTTTCGTCTACTAAGAGATAAATCTCACATACGTCCAAGATGCGAATTAACATATTTACATAAACAAGTGGCTAGGGGTCGATATTCGACTGTAACACTTACCGTATCCAAAATCCGTACCGTATATCAAAACTATCATTAGCTACTTTTAATTATTTTCTATTACCGGTTTAATATGTTGTTTATCTTCTTTTTGGAAAAATGATCCATCATAGTGATCTATTTTATCAACAAAGTCTGGATAAACATTAGCGTTTATCCGTCGACAGCTGAAAATAGGGCTTCAATAATACAGAGAAGAATTCCAAGACGGTGGATGGCTTGCCACTCGTATACAAAACGGAATCTCCTTAAAAAAATAATATTGAATCTCCTTCTGCCACTAAATTCTCTTGGGTATAATAATGAGAGAATAAATCCTTGGTAGTCATATAAATAACACTAAACTACGTGACATAATAAAAAACATAATATAATAAATCGTTTATTTCGTATTGTCGATTGCATTGTACTCAAACAAAATTTACACATTCATTTACTACCTTATAAAAACAGTCTTATTTCTACTTATGGCATAGAGGTGGGTAAAGCTTAAAACTAAACATTTAGGTAACAAATGACATTTTAGTCGCATATTTCTCATCGGTAGCATATTTATTTTTGAGAGATAAACTTCCCGTTCAGATAGAAAGATATGAAATCTCTGAACATTAGTTACGCTATTTAAGCAATGGATCTTACTCAGGACATAACGGATTTTTCTCAAATTGTGGAACACATTTTTTCATAATCAGATTCTATAGCAATCGCACTATATCATGGAATTTGTCACAAATAATTACGGAATTATTTTCTTATATGAATAATTTTTGTATAATTAGAATCATTAATACACTATATTACGGACCTTTGGACAAAGAATAGAGGAACATGAAGACGTATAAAAAGTGTTTTATAATAGAAAACTTCGAGATGATTTTCCGTTTTTCGTGAATTAAGAAATAAAACTTTAAGGGGACAACTGTGCTTGTGTTAGATTATTTAGCTGTGTAAAGGACTTAGTCGTATTACATCATGCTTGAAAGCCATTCGTTAGGTTTCATTCGATAAATACGAGGTATAAAGATCTTAAGTAGTAAAGCTTGTTAAGAATCAATAAATACTTTATTATATACTCTGGTGTAACAAATGTCCTATTTCAACAGAAAACATAATACCATATCATTTAAAAGGACCGTTTTACAATTTAACAATTTTTTTAATGCTTTATAAGACTTGACATGTTTAATATATAAAAATGTTAACATTGTTTAAAGCAATTTCGTGGTCAATATATAAGTATTTATTTAATTTGTTTTAATTTTTTGATGTGAAAATATTAGAAAGATCTTCTTGGTTTAATCATGGAAACTTATAAATTATATCATCGACAGAATAACTATGTATAATCTCCTGTGCAACTCGCGCCTCGACACACGGAAAATATCAGTTATTATTGCAAAATATCACAACAAAGATAAACATTTACTTCTCCCATACATTAAAATTTATATTCCTTCGATTAATGCCTTGGCTCGTTAAATTATTAAGGCACATTATCAGTCATCAAACCTTATATACATAAAAATATCAGAGCACCGCTCTCAACAGTAGTCCGTATCTTGGACCAAAAAATATAACAAGGAAATTCCAAATTCCGCATATCCGTAGACTCCGTCGCGAGGCAGTCGTTTTGACCTCTCAATCCTCGTGCCTTCTACGAAACGCAGAACGATAACAAACTCCGTTTCGGAGTAAACAATACCAAGTTGTGAATCCATCAGATCATATGCTGAGTGATGGGCGTTTCTTCCTTACACTTTTGTTGCTCAGTCCGAGAATGGTCCCGATAACCTGGCGAGGCAGAAAATTAATTAATTTTAATTTATTATTTTACCTCTAGTATATTTGATAAATTATTTCTAAATAAATGCATCAATTTTTGTAGTAAAATACTAATAACTTTCATTACTACAGATACATACAATTTTAACACAGTTTCCTACTTTTCCGTTTTCAACGGCTTTGCTATGGTTGTGTAGAATAACATGACGGGCAGTGAGATAGCCGGCACCGAGACTTGCCATATTAAATTATTAGTAATCTGATCACTTACTATCAGGTTTGTCTGTTCGTTTGCTTACCCGACTAACATAAAAATAAAGGTTACATAAAGAAACGTTCAGGTCAGTCAACTCACTTTGGAGACGGAATACGCAGCCAGCTTCCTCCTCGGCGCGGGCAGCAGCAGCGCCAGCGAGCGCGCCTCCCGCAGCAGCGCGTGGAAGGCGAGAGCGGCGCCCGCGCACGACTCCGCCGCCGACACCTCGTAGAACTGGCAGCCGAACCGGAGCGACAGCTCCTGGCCTTCTTCGGTCCTTACCACTCTGTTATCAGCAAAAAGTTTAAATGTCAGTGGGAAGATTCGAAAAAAACTCTAACATTCAAGGCAGGATATTCTTCTTATAATTAAGGCACATTTAAGCTTCTAAGAACTTGTAATACGAATACGTGAAATGTATATGAATACATTTGAATGTCCCTCGCATTCAAATGTATTTATATACGTCTCCCATAGCGGATGTCCGACAGTCGCTAGTTTTAATATAATAATAAACTATCTGCACTTAGATTTATACTGTTATTAAAATAAATCTGATTTGGGATGTAGTTTGGCAGAAATGACAGCCATAATTTAAATTATGAAACATTAAATTACATCCCAGCTTATAGAAAAAAAATTGAAAATATTTCTTTTAACTTAGGGCCTGTTTCACAATCTCCAGATAAGTTCCCAATAGGCTATCGGCAACATATTTGACAGATATTTGACAGACTCTATCTGTCAAATATGTTGCCGATAGCCTATTGGGAACTTATCTTTAGATTGTGAAACAGGCCCTTAATCTTTAAAAATATAACATTATTTTAATAACTTAAAACTAAAAAATGTATCTATTTAATAGTCAAATACTACCTATTATTATAAACGCGAAGTTCGTGTGTATAATTCTCTTTCAAGCAGAAACGACTAAATTTATTTTGATTAAACGTTGGTAAAATAAAGTTTAAATTTCAGAATAACGCCTAGCCTCTAATTTATCCCCGTACTCCCGCGGGAATAGGAATCGCAGTTAGTTGTGTATATAAGTTTGAGTATACCACAAACATAACATACAGAGGTTGTAAACTTTAATTATTTGCAAATGACTTAGCCCTAAAGAATCATATTTATTAGAATAGCAAATGTAAATACCAGCACTAGTCGTTTTATATTTTATGCTAAGTGACAGTATACCTAGACAGGTCTAGAAAAAGTTTCACTTTTTGATCTAATCTCGTCAGATATTTCATGGAAGCGGTGGATACATTGATAACATCTATCACGATGCTAGACTAAATCAGTTTATCAGATCTGAACTGCGACCGAGTATATTTCAACGTCAGATGCACACACACAAGTATACACGCACGCCTATGTGCGTGTGTACTTTGTCTGTACACACACATGCGTTAGGTACATGCACCCATGTGAGTTATTATAATATTTATTCTTCGATTAAAATCAGATTTTTTTTACGATTTTTATATTATTATTATTGTGAAGCTATCGTCCGTGTTGGATGCGATGCAAGAGATCGGTCGTCTTGGCGTTGATTCAAGGAGGCCCATGTTCAGCAGTGAATGGATAAAGGCTAATGATGATGGTGATCTAGCTATTGCCCTAGTCAGACTGATCTTATTAAGTGCTGTTCCCTACAGTTTTAAACGTCTGGAATAAAGTCCCTCTAAAATTAAACATCTCGAAAGATGAGTTGCTAGAAAAAGTACTTATTAGTTTTATTTTTAACGCTTACTTACGCTAACTTATTACTAACGCGTTCAAACAAACAAAGAAATAACTATTTAGCTTCATTGAAAATAATCCCTCCCTTATAACAAAATTAATCTAGAAAATATTTAGCAACAGCATAGACTTACTTCTATATTTATAATATTAGCAGCGGTATCACTCGCGTAGTTCCTGTTCCCGAGGGAATATGGGAATTAAATAGAGCCTATGTGATTCGCGACAATATAGCTCTCCATTGGTAAAAGTTTTTTTTTTAAATAGGTTAAACGCCTTAGGCCTTACAGTGTAACAAACTGACATTTACATTAATATAATATACGTTAGGAAGTACAGATGTAAGTATTAGAGAGGAATGCGAGATATCCTCGGTATTTGCGAATAGTGGCGCCACGATCCGGGCCCGACAGTTAGTTATATGTAATTTAAAGTAAAAGTGGCCGCGTAATGCAGTGTGTTCGTAAAATCGGAATGTTCGAGAAAATTATTGCGATACAAGTTGTTGCAATTTATATGTAAAGCCTTATAGATACATGCATTTAAACATATAAATTATGTTAATAGTTTTATAAATAGAAATATAGATTTCTCAAGTATCTTTGAACTAAATTAACTGTTTGCTTTATAATCATTATTTTTATCAAAGGACAAAATCTTACTCTTCCTATAGCTTGGTCATATTTTTACGCCAAGTTTCGGACGGATTTCATTCGCACTTACATAAATAGATTATATCCTAAGAATGAATATTATCTTCAAATTTTACCTATCAAAAGAGGTAGTGCCATGCTGCTTTGCATCCGAATTGGGCTGGCACAACCGGGGTGGTATCTCTCGTTCACATAATACCGGCGTAAAGTGACAGTTATGCTATCGCGTGACGTGCAGTTTGTGAGTTTCCGGTGGCCCATTCAGGGTATAGGGAAAAGGAGAGCAACGCATCTACATAACCTATATGGTTGTGTGGATGTTTATGGGCGTTGGTAGTCGCCAAAAGGCTTCCTCTGTTCGTTTGCCCTCCATAGCATACTATGTATACAAAAATGTGCACGGTTGAAAGAGGATATGAAATAATGCTAGAGTGGTAGTTGCTTTTAATTAGACCAAGTGTTGGAGGTTGGTTGAACGTTAGCGAATGTGCTCTTAGTGTAGTGGCCGGCTCTGACACGGTCCGTGTTGAATAGTAATGGCAGGGGATCGATCGGCGTTATTTGGATAAGACTTTCCGATAAAATGTGTAGGTATGATTTATAAAATCCACGGGTAAAAATCTGAATCAACAACTAGTTGTAATTCTTTGCTTACCTCGCATGTTCTAGATCCCTTTTATTCCCCAACAAGGTGACGGCAGAGCATCCAGGCAGCCTTGTCCTCTCCAGCAGAGCCAGTAGCTCCGCAGCCGCGAGGAACGAGCGACGGTCGCACACCGAGTAGACCACCGCGAACGCGTCACCCCATCGAAGATGTTCAGCGAGACACCCACGTTTCTAACAAACAAATATACATCAGTTTATTATAACATCATGAGATCAAACTATTCTTTAAGATAATCAACTAGCCCAAATCAAAAGGTCTAATGACCTTGAAATGGCTGTACCGATTTTAATAAAACCAATCGGTGGGATAGAAATTTTTCACGAGTTGGGTCCCGCGCCTGGCTGTACAGGTACCATAATCGTACTTATTCGTCCCATGGAACAGCTTTGCTGTTTCGAAGAGAAGGGCAAGATATACAGTACAGTTACTGGCACCGAGAACTAACATCTTATGTCTTAATGTGCTTGCCATGGCCGAAAACGATCGGACTGATCATCATCATCATCGTCAAATGATGCGACGTCAATCACTTACCACGAGATACCAGCCAGCCTATCTAGCTAACATTGAAAAAACTGCTTTCAAATAAAAAATCCCATTCAAATCAGTTCACCCATTTGAGAACTACTGTAGGCGGTATACAGGCAGACACACAATGGTCAATTTATAGCCCCCATCATTACGAGAAATAAAGTAAATTGGATGTAAGAATGTTAAATCTTCCTTTTAATATGATAGACAAATTTTGATGTAGGTAGTATTTAAATTATAGTAATCAGTAGCCAATGAGTAGTCAAGTATTCTCTAAGCTTTTCCTAATGTATCGCTTATCCTGGTGTATAGTAGATAACTTTTTTAATTTACTAATCAAATCTAGAAAGGTGTTTAAATATATTTACCGCACATCCACACGTGTCCAAAACTTCTACTTCCGATGAGGCACCTTCGAAAGCTACCCGATGTTGGTACAGAAAATCTGAAACAACATATTTCATATGACTAGAATTCATTTGAGCTTTACATAAAATAAGATCTTTCATCATCATCATTATCACTATCAACTTTTCCGCCCTCTGCTAGATAGAGGCCTCTTACAATGAACCTCTATAGATGTTAGTTAGCAATATTTCCCGCGAAACATGCAGTCTTTACAGAAAGTGTGTGAGTGCACGCATATGCATGCATATAGCACCGTTTCCACACTGCATATGCGTACACTCTGATATAGTTTAATATTTTTTTTTAAATAGATATCCCCAAAGAAAAGCCTGAGTCCACTGCATAGAGATCGTCGGCCGATCTTTGAAGTAAGACAATTTGTTCGGGAAATTGCAGTTTTTATATACTTGCTTTGACATTTTAACGTAATATAAAAAAAGTAAGTCTAAAAAGTCTACCATAGGTTCCGAAAAAGAACACTAAGAAGAACCGGCGTAATAAACTCTTCTTAACTAATCTTTTGAATATTTAAATACATTGTATAACATAAATGAATACATGTATTCATAAGATAATATTATTATATGTTTATGAACTTCAGAACAGACGTATTTCATATTCATCATCACAATATGTAGAATAATTTATTATATTAATATTCTATCATTATTATTAATTTTTTGACGAACTCTGTGGCTCAGTGGTTAGCGCGTTGGCGCTCAAGCCGGTGGTTGCGGGTTCGAATCCCGCCAGGGAACAAAAAAAGTTTCTGTGTTCCTGGGTCATGGATGTGTATTAAATATGTGTATTATATAATAAAAATCTTAAATATAAGTATTAATATAAAGAGTATTAAATATATGTATTTCCGTTGTCTGGTACCCGTAACACAAGTCTCTTCGAGTACTAACCACGGGACCAGATTGACGTGGTATAAAAGCGTCCTTAGATATTATTATTATTAATTTTTTAACCAATAACATATATCTAATTTAATCGTTAATCAGTTTCTTTAAAAAAAATAGTTTGCCAACTAATTATTACATTAAAATGAAATATACTCTACAGGTGACATATTTAATTTATCATTCACTAAAACTAAAATATAAAAGCTACTAATAACATAGGAATTTTCAGTTAGCTTTTCGCAAGCGTCCTTGGTATATAGACTGGTTGCGAAAAGAAAGAGTGATGTAACGAACGAGAAATTTTATAATTTAACGTGTCAACGGCCACAGTGGCGCCGGCCTTTGCCAACCTTGGCACTACTCACAAGCCAAAGTTGCAAATAAAACATTGGCACTCGTGGCTTGGCAATTGATAACACCCGATAACAACTAGACGAGCTAATGAAGCACATGTCTTGATTAATCAAATTCTAGATTTTGTAAATCGCGTGTGTAAAAACAATTTGTTTAATAAAGGAGGGTTATGTTCAATAGTGAACAATTATATCATCATCATCATTCGTATGTTCACTGCTATAAATAGGCCTTCATCAAAAAACAGCAAGACGACCGATCTTGCTTGCTACTGTAAGGAGATCGTCTTCCAAACTTGTTAATGGCCGACCAACGCTTCGCCTTCCTAAAGTCTATATACAGTCTATATCTAATACATAGTACCATACTACATTTATATAATAATATATAGTATCTCTATATCAAGTTATCAGAAAATCATATAATATAATTCTTATCCTACTATCTACTAAGAACTCGTATTACACACACAGGTGCTAACTAATAAAAAATATAAAAAAAACTTTATTCTAGACATTTCCACGACCCACATCTTTTCCGGGAGTCGTTGGCAGAAATAGTCGCTATACTAAGAGTGAACCGGTTGCCATAAACGAAAGTTGAAGTTGACCCACATATTTCTTTAAATTTTCCAGGTGTCCTGTTTCGGGAGGGAGGCACATCTTACGTCTCAGGACGGGCAGCGTTAGCTTATGTTCATTGGTGACGTGAACTATTTACCAAAATTTGGAGAACTAATTTGTTAATAAATATTAAATACTAGTAGCGCCCCCCGGTTTCACCCGCGTACTTCCCATTCCCGTAGGAATACGGGGATAAATTATAGCCTATGTGTTATTTTGATATATCATTGTAAAGTTTCATAAAAATCCATTCAGTAGTTTTTACATGAAAGAGTAACAAACGTCCATACTTACAAACTATCACGTTTATAAAGTAAGATCTGCATTTATACAGTACTCCTCCAGAGGACAAGACAACGAGGGACGGCTGTGGAACCGTGACTCTGGTTGCTGTAAATTATCTGAAACATCTGGCATGTAGAAAACTAAATAAACCGTGATAATATCCGTAAAAGCTGTTTTATTATAATGAGTGAAAATAAAAAATAAATGCATTTATACAGTCCAGTATCCGAACTAGTGACCTCTGTGTGTGTTCGCCTTATCACCAGCTGTCCTCGCCTTGATACAACGTATACTTGCCAAACTGAGATTTGATGATTTGGTGAGTCATTTATAATGATTTATCTGATTGTAACATTGTTACATCAATTGCTGAGCCAAGAATTGTTACGATGATAACAATTGACTGACCTTATCATTTTATTATTGTGGCCTACTACAAGGCTTTTATCAAATAGCAGATAGATTCTAAGGAAAAATAAAGAATGAAAATATTTTTTATCCACTTTATTGTGATCAAAAAATCGTCCAAAAATCAAAACAGCCTTGTAATCGTTAAGGTAGCGATTCCTAGAGAACCTTATATTAAGTTCTGGCATGGAATCAATATCATATGGAATAATTATATCAGTACACTAGAGTGTTAGTGTATCTATTATATTTTAATCTTAGTAACTATCTCTTGTGGCTCCAGCAACCCAAAGTGGGTCTTGGCCTCCGAAACGTGAGACTTCCACCGTTCTCTATTCTGCGAAACCTTTATTATAATGGAGTAAATAGATATTTTAGACATTTACTTTTGTACATATAAAAGCTTATATTTACACGGTCGAACTGATAAACGCTTCCTTCCTTGAAGTCGTTTAAAAATATCATATCCAATACAGTATGTGGATCAATTCAAATAATAATAATAATATCTATAGACGCTTTTACACCATGTCAATCTGGTCCCGTGGTAAGTACTCGAAGAGACTTGTGTTACGGGTACCAGACAGCGGAAATACATATATTTAATACTTTTTATATTAATACATATATTTAAGATTTTTATTATATAATCCACATATTTAATACACATCCATGCCCCAGGAACAAATAAACTTTTTTTTTGTTCCCTGGCGAGATTCGAACCCGCTACCTCCGGCTTGTGCGCCAACGCGCTAACGTCAAAAAAAAAATGCCCATTAGGATTACTAATATACTTTTCTAAGCTACGTTTCACTAACTCTTGAATCCTTTCATAATAAGTACATTTAAAAAAACGAAGATAATTCAGATTCAGCGGTAACATTTTGTTTAAGTTGTTGTCTCACATCTATGGATATTAAAATTATATTATAAAATATGCAATTTGAATTAATTAGTATAATAATACATTATTGTGTAGAAATGTCCATTTTAACACAATTTAAATATGTAGGTAGTTATTTATGATCAAGCATACAAATGAACCCAAACATCGATTGTGGTCTTAATAACAAAACAATTTATAATAAAATGTGTAAGAAATACATTATGAAATGCTAAAGTTGCTGAAATTAGAGGAAATATAATAATAACAAAATGTTTTATTTGCAGATTTCAAGAACAAAATGTTTTTCGATTCGGTGTACCTAACAAGCTTAAGAATTAATGATCACATTATTTTAAGAACAAATAAAAAAAGAAAATGCGTGTGATCTTTGACGAGCGTTTGAAGTAAAATAAAAATCGAGTCAGGTCGTCCATAAATAAGTTTTACTTAAAAAAATGAACCGAGACTATTAGGAGAAAGAAAAATTAATGAGAATTTAAAATGAGTAACATTTGTTATGAAAAAAAATAGATATTAAATACTAAAGAAAAGAAGATAATACTAAGATATTAAAAACTGAAAAAATTTGCTCCACAATTTGTTTGTAGATAATATGAAAATAAACAATTGGAACAATACAAATTATGTGAATATTATAAAAAGAAATAAAAACCAACGATCAAAATGAAACAATTAATTTAACATTACTCAAAGTTATTCGTAAATTGTAACAAATCTTGTAAGGTAATTTCAATTTATGATCAAGCTTACTAAATTAGATTTTTAATTATGTCGCAACGATGTTTTCCTTTTCTAACTGAAAACGTTGTTGGAAAACAATGTTTTACAATTAAAATCAATGCCAAAGTGAAATGATTCTTAAAAAATCCATTACGAAAATACACACCGTATTATTCCGTAAAAAAAATATTATTATATAAAGCGGAATAAAGTCCGTAATGAATAATACTCACCACCATCGGAGCTGTATTCACCGATGTACCGCTTCGTTAAATATCTCACGACCACCGCTGAAACAAAAACGAGGAATTAGAATCAATTAATTCCTTTAACATTCTAATAATCAAATATGTTGATTATATCGTGTTTACATTTTATCCTGGGCGTCGAGTTTGTAACAGAGAAAGCAGCAATTAGTAATTTAGTTAAGAGGTGCTAAAAGTTACCCTGAATATTAATTTATAACAAGCCTTAATTAAAGGGAAAGCTATGAATTATTAATTGTAAATCCTAGGCAAAATATGATGTATTACTTATTATTAGAATATGAAGATTTTGCATTCCATGAAATAGAATTTATTCACGATTCATTTTTAAATAAAAAATAAGTGTAACTTTCGCTAGAAGTAAATAATGTAAATTAAATTGAAAATAATAAATATTTGCTTGCACTTATACAAAAAAAAAGTTTAAAAATGAGGATATGTTAAAATATACTTTGAAAATTTCCTCAAAAGACAAAATATTCAACGACGAATTAAAAAAAAGTATATCGTTCGATAAACTTTGTTGTAAATGACCTAATGATTGACATGTTGTAATTATCGCGGTATGTAAATCGGGTGAATTCTTTAGATTCGTTTTGTTGATAGCTATATGAAATATGATATCGTACCATCGTGCGTGGAATTCTTCTATCATATTATAAATACATTGTCATTAATAAACTCAGGAGTGTTGTTTTTTTTTTTTTTTATTATTTCACTAGAGACGATCTCTTTGCAATAGCTGCAATGACTGGTCCGTGTTAGATGCGTTTACACTAGGATGTAGTGTTTAGGGATCGGACGTCTTGTCATTGAGGCCTATGTTCAGCATGAATGGATAGAAGCTAACGATGATAATGATGATGATGAATAGTCAAAATTATAAAATATAACATGGTTAAATATTTTCCACTAGCTTACAATGCCTTATACTTTTAGTTATATCCTTATCTGACTTTACATGCCTTTGTAATGTTTAAGGAAATTAGATTGGAATCACACAAATAGGTCTGGCATATCTTTAAGATCGCTCATATAAGCGGAGATGTAGATATAGATCTATATCTATATATAAGACTTGTATTTTAAGAAATAAATGACACATATATTCAACAAAATGTATTAATGAAATACTTATAATATGACTTTCTCTACTAAATTAGACTTATTGGGCAAAAAAAATATAATAAAAGCAGTTCTAACATTAGTTAAATCACACATTTGTATTAACGACATGTAAATGTACTCTTTCTCACCGTTTTAATTTATTAGGTGAAGAATTTGATTAATGGCAATGTTGTTCTTGTTTTCTTTCCTGTTATATGTTGCAATTTAATATACGATGTTCGTGATGACTTTATGCATGTAGTTTTTAATTTAGACATTTAAAACTTTGTTGAGCTAACGTAAGATTATAGATAGCGGAATGTTATATCAAATAAAACTACATCTGGTGGAGAACAAGTTGTCATATAAAAAGAAATCACGATTATTATTATTAGAGCTATAACCATCAGAATACCAAAAAATCCTAACACGGATATAAAATAAAACATTTAAAAAGAACAGCACAAAAATACGTAAAATTTCATTACTAACAAAATATTTTGAATATAATATAATTCTCTAAAATGTACTTGCTAAAGATGTCTTTAGTCTTGATCAAGGTAAGAAAATTCTGAATTTGTTGTTAATTTTTAGAAAAGACACATGCTAGATATTTTATTCTGTAGTCATATCATTAAGTATGGGAGACATTTCGTTGTTTCTTTATTTGATTTTATTATGAATTTGAGTTTCAGTTTAATATCGTCTTCTTGTTGGACTACCCCACACACTGCATTTGGGGTCAGCTTCCAGTCTAACCGGATGAATACCAATATTTTAAATAGAGCAACTATTTATCTGACCTACACAACACAATAACTTTGTAATACAGTACCCCATGGTAGGACTGGTTGTCGCACTTTCGGACTTCTGAAGACCCGTGATGCCTGTCAACGACGATGATAGCAGGGACCAACGGATTAACATGCTCTCCGAGGCATGTAGGAGAGAGTAAGGATGGTCACCCATCCATCTAATAACTCCGGCAAGCGTAGCTTAACATGATGGATCGACCCTGACGGCTGTTATCGCTTAGCAATGAGTTTCTTACACATCTCTAGGGTTTAAATGCGAATTTTGTCCGCGAACTATAATATGTGTATAGCTGGCCATTAGCAAACAAATGCACGGAAAAGGGTGTCACAATATCACTGATAACAATGTGTCAATTGCATTTTGTTCTCATATCGAAATATCTGTTGCAATAAAGTCAGGAAAGGCAGAATAAATTTAGTTCCTAATCTTTTCATTAATGCACGGCGTGTCTGTTTTCGTTGAATTCCGTTGCCTCAGATTAGCTTACCAGCTCTAAACCAATTAAAACTAAAAGGCGATGCCATATTTAAGTATAGAAGCTAACTGTTTGTAAAATTCGCAATAAATTCGAATATAATTTGATACTAAAAACATGTTTGGTTGATAAAAGAATAGCTTTTCAATTATATATTGCTATCAATCACGAAAGCGAAAATAGTGATGGATAATTACATTATACGGGTTATGAATATTTATAAATTTATAAAAATATGATGATTTTCACACTTAAAAATCATCAACTGTGTTCGAATATTTGAAAGTTTAGAATATATTATTTTTTATTGATTTGATTGTATATACTTGGCTATATAAGATAAATCTAGATGCTAGTTTTGATCCATATTCGTTATTTAAATTTACTTTTTTTGGATCCATATATAATATTTTGAAAGTGCCATAGGTACCGAATAACATATGTAGTACACAATTTTGATGCAGCAAATAATGCTAATGATAAAAGTAATGATAACAACAATGATAATAGCGATGGCAATGATAAAAACAAAATTATAACACCTGGCGAATACGGGCACAATTCATTAATCTTTACAACTTCACACAAATCTTTACCAATTTATCTATTCCTAATCATAATGTGAAATCTCATTAGCTTCTACTGTATTGTGAAAGATACCGGTCCTGGCATAGCATGAGAGATCATAACTAAACCTCTTTATGACTAGCGATCGGTTATTTCGACTATTTCGTTGGTAAATTTGAAACCGTTCCAACTATTTCATTTAATACTTGAGTATTAGAGGTGATTAGGAAACCACCGTCTCTTGGACTATAATCGAGTATTAACCAAAGTTTGTTACCAATGTGTATTTGTTTCGTAAGCTTTCCTTGTAAGGTATTAAATTATCTGTTTATAGGTATAGCGTTTATGTAGATCTCCATGCAGTGGCAGGTCTGTGTTGATGCGTGTGTCAAGGGATCGATCGTCTTGGCGTTTATTAAGGGAGGCCTGTGACGGATAAATGCTGATGATAATAATGATGATGACAATCATAAATATGACGATGGTATTTCATTTTCCACCTCTCGGTTTTAGATTCCTCTCCAATATTGTTATGGCAGTTCATCTTCCACTTCTTTGATCTTCTTCTATCTTTGATTAACATAATCAGATTTGTATTCTTGACACGTATATAATACCCATTCATCAACTCGCCAAACATCGGAATACCAGATTAGGTAATTTATAAAAGTTCAGAAATAAAAGTCAAATTTAAATACCATAAAATGAAACTCGAAATTAATTCAACGGTTAAGATAAATTAAAGCTATTTTTAATAAAAACGATTCTATCATTAAAATGAACATATCGCGCTATCGACATGTTATATTAAGTCGATTCGAACAAGTAATTATTATCGAAAAGCACTTTCACCGCTGACAGGAGTTCAAGGTAACATACCGATGGTCTAACTGGTGTGAGAACAAAATTATCAACGAGTCAATAGCCGCTGCAGTTTCGCTCGATTTTATCGACTTTGATATCGGTATCTCGAATAACATCGATATTTTATACAACATCGTCAATAAAATCAGAATACAGTATCGATATATTGACGGTAATTATTGTAATTACAATTACAATTTTATTATTTTACTAGCAGCGCCCCGCGGTTTCATCCGCGTACTTCCCATTCCCGCAGGAAAATTGAGATAAATTATAGACTATGTGTTATTCTGATGTATAAGCTATATTATTGTAAAGTTTTATTAAAATCCATTCAGTAGTTTTAACGTGAAAGAGTAACAAACATCCATACTAACAAACTGTCGCATTTATAATATTAGTAGGATAATTGTACTATATCGATTTTATTACGTGCCACAATATTACTCTACATTTGAAGACAGAATCGCTGGAATCAGCTAGTGAATGATAATGATTTCATTTTACTACAAACAAAAGTTACGAAATTATATGAATATTGAACGACAGTGAAACTGCTCATAATAATAATTTTGATTTTGACGGCTTAGTGTTGGAATCTGTAACATAATATTGAAAATGCGTTTTCTAATATTTGTTTTGGGCATGATAAGATATGCGTTATAAATTTACTTTCCTTTTTTGTACATTAAGTCCGTGAGTTGGTCTCGGATAATATGATAAAATTTTAGGTGCTACTTCATTTCGTATACTACAAGTAACATACTACAATAATCATGGTGAGGCTTTTATATAAAAGAATATAATTATTCCTATTTCCAGAATATAAGACAATATTTATACCACTAAAAAAAATTATGAGCACTAAAAACGTATCGAGGTTTTTTTTATACCATAGAAAGGCAAACGAACAGTGAATCCTTGCGACTATCGACGCCCATTAGCACCCATACAACAAGGGGTTATGCAGATGCGTTGCCCTCCTTTTCCCCATCCCCCCAATGTCCCCAACTCAATAATGTAGTACTACACAAAACGCGAAAGCTTAACTGTCACTTTACTCCGATTTCATGTAAGCGAGAGGTACCACCCTAAGCAGCATGACATTACCTTTTAATATATCTATAAATGTATTTCTTTATCATACATTATCCATAGCGGGATCCGAACCTGCGACCTCTACAATCCTCATCTCTCACAAGATAACAAGTATAAGAGAAATATACAACCGTCGACCTATTTCGACCGATCGCTCGTCTCATAAGTAATTCAAAGTCGATAGGCTTGAAACATTGGATAGTTCTCAAAAGGGAGGATACGAAGATCGCTGGTTCAATTCCAAGAACGTATGAGCCTTAACGAGGCCCATAACGGGATGTAAGAAACAAGGCGAATTTAAGTGAATATGTCCGCGGAATACGGCAGCCGAGGGAATGATAATTAAATTCAAATTTATCTGTTCTTATACACACAGTAGTGACGTTATTTGACCTATTACTTACGAACCAAATGTACTTAAAAATACCTTTCCTAAAATAGGTTGTTCTAGATGTACATTAATAAATAGTGTATAATAATGGATAGAAAAAAAGAACTTACAACTCCTTTTTTACCTTTTAGATTAGAGCGCTAAGATGCTCTCTAAATATTAACTCACGGCTAATCTTTCGAATCTTAAGATATGGAAGGACAAGTGTGTAATGCCGGTTAAGAACAAATAGGTTAATTGACTACGTTGATCAGTAAAAAACGTAATTTTAAATCCATTAGCTCTTTGTCTATAATTGAAATATATAAATTAATATCAGTCTGGGCAGCTCCCACGTTAAAGGCGCCAAGGAGGAGGAGAGGAAAGGATTGTTTAAGTACATCTACAATAAGTGGCAGTTTATCGTGTACTACATATACTATCGCGGGCTACGCTTGTTACTTTATCTATTGCTGGACTAATTTATACAATCGGTGCAGGCTTGATTTTGAACACTGAAACTTCTAGATTAGGAGAAACTGCACCGTTATATGAAACAGAATATTTACCGCGTCTTTTTATTTGAATTTCAAAATTTTGAACATCATGAGAGTTAAAACAATGCATTCTTAGATTTTGCCTAAATATTATGCGAATTCAAAATGAAAAATTTATAGTACAACCAACTTTATTTATTTATTAAAAAGAAATGTCAATAGTTTGAGAAATAACGAAATAATGTTAAAAAGCATATAGCATAAAGAATGCAAGTTCTTATTAAATTGCCGCGATACGGAAAATTCAATATGCAAATAATATAAAATATTTTGCAAATCAAATAATTCAAAACCATTCCTAGGTATGGTAACTACAAAGGTATGGATCAATATCTTGTTTCTCAATTCCTAATAATAACTTCGTATACGCTTCCTTAATTAAATATTGACGGTTGAGTCTAAGTAGCAACTATATTGCCTTGTAAAATTAAGCAGGATTCTGCTTTCACCCGGCCAACAGTTATGCGGCTCATATAAATTTCTCCGCTTCTGGCAGTTGTATGTCTAAACAATATTCTTTATACGACCTGGAAATCTAGAAAAGTAATTACACACCTAACACTTGTCGAACTTAATGTTACTGGCCGTAAATACTTGGACTAACAATAGAACGATGGTTTGTGTTGTCGAAACAGAGAAATGAGAATCTAAGGAATGGGGAAACTAGTATTTGGAACAGTTATTAAAATGAGTAAAATAGTAAAGCTTTTTCGTTAATACACAAGTCTCATGGCAGGTACCATAGCAAAATTACTAATTAATTAATTAATTCCTTATAGGACTTGTAAGTCTTTGGACTTTTTGGTCCAAGCAGCCAAAATCGGCGTTAACGCTCTTAATGGAAAAACATATTTTTATTTTACATTTGTGTAGATTCTCGTGCATTTATTTACGAAACTATGTCAACGTCTGATAGTAATATATTCACATAAAAATAGTCTAATCATTAAACATCAACTTTAAACGTTTGCACTAAAAACGTTTGCACCAAAAATCTTTGCACTAAAAACATTTGCACTAAAAATTGCACGCGTAACGGAGTCTCCCAGCGTCAGACGTGAGTGAGTCAGGCATGCGGCTGCCTATAAATATAACTGCATCTGGCATTTGAACGCTCTGGATCCCGAAATGCATTCTACGGGTTTTATGTCATGTATATTAGCCTGATTCCACTGGAGCTACTTGTAATTGATACGTTTGACCTTACGAATCTAGTGAAGCATACAATCTAGTAGTAAATTGCGTTTGCGGATTTGCACTTTGTGTAATAATTTAAGATTCTCTACTTCACAATTCTTTACTGTTTATAGTGATGTGGTTTTCTACTATACTTAGTGGAACATTAAAACAATTAGAAAGAATAAGAAGAATAATACATAGTATTTTAATGTCATATCTATCTCATCATCATCATCAGCAGCAGCAGCAAGGCGATCGTTCCCTTGACACTCGCATCCAACACGGATCGGCCATTGCTCGGAGATCGTCTTCCTATCTGCTTAATGACCGACCAATACTTCGTCTAACTTAATTTAATCTTCGTCATATTTATTTATTAAGGATACAAATTTATGAAGCTCTAGCTAAATATGAGTACAGTACAGTACAGTATCAACCCTTATATGTCCCACTACTGGGCACGGGTCTATTTCCTCGAAATCAGGCAAGGAGGGTAATGGACCAATAGTCCAACGCGCTGCCCCAGTGCGGATTGGTGAACTTCACATACCTTCAAAGATTTTCAATCTCATCAGGCATGCAGGTTTCCTCACGATGTTTTCCTTCACCGGTGAGCGAACGATGGTCTCGTGTGCCACTTAGAAATTTAGAAAAACCCATTTCAAGGCACACACGGACGGGTCAGGATCGAACCCGGAACCCCTCGCGTCTTACGCGAGGGGTTCCGCTGTCGCTCATAAAATATGAGTGACAGCACAATATTCCTTCTTAGCGTTTATTACAAGAGGCCTAACAGAAACACATGCTATTAGAGAATGTGCAGTGTACGGACAATGATTGATAATGATGATGAAAGGAGTCTTTGACTACCATCGCGTAAGCTTAAAGGAGAAACCACTCATCGATCACTAGTCAATACCAAAAACAGTGCTTTAAACATTGCGATACAATCAATTTAGTTTAATCATGTTTGTACGTATAGATAATAGCATTATAAGGGTATAATAAGTCTGTTAAGAGAACAGACTTATTATACCATTATAATGCTACCAGAATAAAAGGATGAAAAATAGTAGGCCGGTTAATATAATATACGTGATATTTCATCTATTAGAGTGTACTAATAAGTTGAACGTTAAAAATTACACTTTTTATAATTTCGCAATGTAACCGAAATAACATCCTACACTTGAAAGCATTAAAACAGAAGATAAACTGTTTGAAATAAAAGCATTCGCAAACGCATTAAATAACGCTTGTAAATTAACGACCATTACATTTTCAAACGTTTCTCTTGCAATATTTCAGGCTGCAATTTCCTGATATTTTATGTAATTTAGTTATTTTTGAACGAAATGTTTACAATTGGTCATTGCAAGCGTGGGAGAGTCCGTTTAATCACATAATCCGATCGGCCATGATGAATTCTGTTATATAAACGTAAATTATTTAACATTAACGAATTCGCAATCGATGCAAATGGGAGGACTATTTATTCTGTTCACTTTTTCTCCTCACTATACTACACACATACAACTTCAGTCTATATTATAGCAATCTACGCTAATATTATAAAGAGGAAAACTTTGTTTGTTTGTTTGGTTGTAAAGAATAGGCTAATAAAGTACTGGACCGATTTCAATAATTCTTTCACCATTCGAAAGCTACATTATCCACGAGTAACATAGGCTAAATTTTATTCTGAAAAAAGAAAGGTTTCCGTAAGATTTTGGGTTTTTCGGACACAATGTGTTAAAAAATCAACCAGAAAAGTTACTTATTTAGCGTACTAAGATCCCGTTGTAAATCTTAGTTAACGCAGACGAAGCTGCGGGCAACAGTATAATATAAACATATCAAATCTTTCTATAGCATTCTAGAAAAATAATATCTAATAGTTAAAAAACAATCTGTTTGAAAAAATTCGAATTCTATTTAGAATGCAGAAAACAAAAAAAGGTTTGTCTTCAATGACGTAACATTTCTGATAGTCATTTCACGTTGTAACTGAATCTGTTCAGATTCTAGATATGAAATGATCTAGATGTAATAATTTTTACGGAATGACTCACGCTTCGTGATTTCTTGGCTTGAGTGAGTCGTTATCGTGAAAACATTAGTGTGCTGAAATTTCTCATTGCAATTTACATTAATATACTCGCTAATTTTATATTTATTCGTATGACAGGTGTAATAGATTGGTAAAAACATACGTATTTATAGCATTGATAATACAAGTTCCATTTTTTATTTGTATAGCATTTTAAATGGGCTTAAAGAAAAACACTTAACAAAATTAAAATGCATGTTTTTTATAGCATTGTTATCAATATCAGGCAAGTCTTGTATAGCCTACATCTGCTCTCTTGTAGACGTCATCCTAATCATAAAAGATTTTAATTGCAATGACTGTCTAATTTCGAGAAAGCTAGATCAAGCTAGATCTCAATATAAACTTGCGACTCAAGGAAAATGTTTCTAGAAGGTGTTTCTGGAAGGTTCTTGTTCTCGTATGAGTACAGAAATAATAGATCCGCTATCCAAACATTGCATCACACTTGTCAGTCCTACTAATCACGACATAATTATTATGTTAATGCATTAAGTGTTTCTGTAATAGACACCCAAATGCCACTGCGATAAATCAATTTCACCGATGCTTTCGCTCACTGTTTTTACTTTCTATTACATCTAGCTACATAACAATAGGTAATTCTTATCGCGATCCACTACCGATCCCCGATTACGTATCGCCACTTAATTGTGAAGTAGAGTAACGGTGAAATTCGAAATGTATTTATAGTTTTAAGAAATGATTTATTGATACTGTACAGGCTACTTATGACTTATGAATTGTGGTAAAGTAGTTATTAAATAGTGTTCTAATATTAATGTACATTCCAAACCTGTCTTAAGGTATTCGATTACCTATTATATTGAGATCCAAAATAACGTATAGTAATTAAACACAAAAAATGAATTTTTTTTTGTTTGTAATCGTTGAGATTCTGAGAGAAAATTTAGCGCTAATGCAATGTATATTTCTATATACAGTATTCTATTTATTTTGTCTTCATTTGCTATCATAATGAATGTTCGGTTTGCCTCAAATATATTCAAAGAATTAAGACATAGTTTCTGAGTAAATTGATAATTAATACGAAGACGAATATAATGAAGCAGCGAGCGAGGATTGAAAAAATATAATAATCTATGGTCTAATATTAAACCTAAAGTTGGTATGTTAGAGCCCGTTTATCTCGGAAACACCATCATAACGAAACTCAAAATATATTTGCATTAAAAACCGGTTTATCAAGAATATAAAAAGCTAGATAATAATATCCAGATTTTTTTAATTAAATTTGCGGATAAGTGGATAGTATAAATAGCATAGAGAGCTACCTCTTGCATATTAAAGTTAAGCCACCAATGGGTGGTTAAGATTCTGACTTAAATAAGCTATCATTAAAACTTATATAATTAAGCCAATATCCGTGTAACATAGCAGGGCACAGCTAGTGTTTATCAGAAACATTTCCCAGTATTACACATCAGTACATCAACCTACAATAAATACCTATCGGTCGTCGACCCCATTACTACAATCAATTTTGTGTAATCTTCGCCAATTTTATTTACACAGTACATCCCTAAATCGGCCAGCGTGTGACACAAAAACACCGATCGCTATCATTTTCGCATGCTTTCTTTTTAATGATATTTCGACACCTTGTTAAAATCCTTTCAATCATTCATCATTATCACCATGCTTCATGATAGAGTTGGACATCAGGCACTTATGAAAATGTTAAATCTTCTTTGACCGTGTTCTTTTTAAATTTGTATTTGCCATTAATAAATTAATAATAATTGTGCGATCTTTCGAGATTTTTAGATTAATCTCTGCTGCTATACAAGAGACTGTAGGTACAGGTAATTTAATTGGAAGCTCTCGTCCCGAAATATATACAATATATGGATAATTATTTAGTATTTAAACGATTAAGGGTAAGTGGATCTTTAACTAGATTGACTATCTGCCGTCTTTGCGTTTATTAAAGGAGATATATTAGGTATTTTATAGTAACTATTTTATAGTGTAAATAATGTGAGTATACTGTGTTACGTGTAAGTGGTAGTACAGTTATGTATATATACGGTATACTCGCTAGACCTGACCTCGTCTTTTTGTGGGCCATTTACACTGAGTATCGACCGTGTTGCGGACAAGGATATTCACTTAGCTTCAGGTGTTGTAGATAGACGTCTTATAGGAATTATAGCGGTGGAAACTGATCATAATGAAGATAACATAAACATAAAATTAAGATTAATTCTGATCACAATAATGGTAACGACACATAGTTACAGTCTATCTATGAACACTCTTTTATAAATAGTATATCGCTTAAATGCTGTTTTAAAGCTAAAAAGCTAAAAATTTCTCCTTCTTTTAAGCTCTTGCCTAACCATGTATGTTTGCCGATACCAAAGTTTGCAAACAAACTTTCAACTACTTACCTACTCCTTATAAAGCTAACATTCAAAATTTGCTCAAATCATAGTAGCTTAGCAAACAACTTCGATTTTTTTGTCTCTTTTCCTAAATATTGAGCCAACTTAGCAACTATAAACAAAATGCTGTACGAGTCTGACTTGCGCACTGTGGGTTCCGTTGGAAGAATTTCAATGGCTTGTATATTACTTTATAGCGTAAGACATTTTTTTACTAAACATCATTAAATGAGTGCTTGATAGACAATCAGACAAACATTATCATAAAGAAATTTTTAAAAAAGAATTGTGTCATCAACGCGGTATTCAAAGGCGGTATTAATAAAAAACTAAAAATGGCTGTGATAGTTATTCACGTGTCATACTTCCTTAATAGCTGTTTGCCAATTTTTTTCTGATACAATCGAAAACCATTGCCAAAAAAATTGCTCATATCATCTCAGTATATTCAGATACAAATTTGCCTGTTCATCACCAACATAACGCCCTGTTACTGATGTGGCAAAGATAGACTCTGACTAACGACTTCACATTCCAGTGACGACGGATCTCTGACTAATTCTGCAACAGTACGTATATTTTAAATGAATGAAATTAATATTTTTAGATATGTGTCGTTTTCTATATAGACAAGAGTGAGTCAAGGGCTTGAAGGAATCTTTTCAAATATCAGACAGTTTGTCTAGTCTAGTGTTAAGAGTCTTCCAATGTCTAGCAACCTAGAAGAGACAACGAGCAATCAAGAGTATATTAATACTTAATATTGATTCCATAAAATACATAATGATATACGGGTGGAAAGGTATAGGGGGTAGGGGAAGAGCGAAGGGCTAAAGGCGGAATCAAGAGAAATATGAAGGAGTGTGGAGTGACGCGAGAACTAACGAGCATGAAGCCATAATGCAGACACAAGACATACAAACATGACTTGCAAATGAACGGGAATAATAACGGCTAGGAAAACAATGATGATGATTATTGATTCCATGAAATATCGTTATAATATTTTCGTATTGAAACAAAAAATCAAGATGGATTGCCATTTTTGCAAAAAGGACCTCTGCCTAGACAGAGGACTGCTAGTCCAGTGAATATATAATATATACCTTTGATAAAATAACAATGATAAAAATGTAAAATTTTCCTAAAGTTTGTAGTTCTCAATAAAAATGTGTAACTACTGTACTATTTCCAATCTTATTTACTCAACTAAACTGTTGCAATTACAATTAGGCAAAACGATAGAGCAGATCCAATGATACATTTATAATTCGGTGCTGGCCTTAAATTCACCTAACACGGTGGGTGTTAACAGATTGTTTCTTAGAACCTATTTTTCTTATTGTTATTTGGCTATCACAGAAACGAAATGCTTCACATCGCGTATTATAGTTATGGGATCATTGAACTTGATCAACGAGTCGCAGAAAAATATTTATCAAAAAGGTACAGAGATATTTTAAAATTAAAAAAATGAAAATATTGGTATCTGTGCTCTTTATAAGATTCGACTCCCGCTAAACGCAAGCATGATTAATCTTTATATCCTAAGCGGCAAGACTGATTTTGATTTTTTGTGTATTCAAGAGAATTTGAGAAAGCTTTTAATTCAGTATATCAGTCCACTATAAAATGTCACCAATACCCGTTTCGCAATCATAACCTATATAGTCCTAACATGCCCTAAATACAGTACAAGAACTTGATACAAGACGCGTTTTTAATACATATTTGTAACATGATTCTTACATTTGCCTTTCTCTTGCAAAAAATATTTCAACAAAAATTACGCAATCCTCGAGCATGCAGCGAAAAGATCTTAAATTCCTCATCACCCGAGATGTGGTTTCTATACCCCAATTAGGTCAAGCCTCGCTGAGCCAGATTACCCCTTTTTAACGCCTCATTTCAGGTTTTTGCACAATTAAAAATGTACCTTTATTTTTGCTCCGAAACTCAAATAGCCCAGCGGCGATTCGCTTCCTTTGCACATTTCATTTTTCAATTGAGGTATTAAAGGAGAACGATTGTTTTTTTCTTTCTTTTCGCTTTGTAAATTTTGTATAGATGTGTGTAGATTATATTATATGCATACATAAATTTAATAAAATACCCTCATATTAAAAATACATAATATTGGCTGAGAATGAATGAATATATAATTTTTATTTTACATCAACTATCAAGAATAACAAGAATATCTCCATGCATTTCATTGAATAGGATACACTATAAAAAAATAAATTTGATATCTGCCCTGTGACCGCAGAGTTGAGCTATATTATATTTCCATTAAAAGATGGTTTGGATAATTTGTTTTTTTTTTTTTTGAGATTAGAGAGTGTGAAAAAAATATTACGCTATAAATTTTGTTTATTTTTTTCAATTCAAACCGTGGCGAGGACATAAATCGGTTAGACATAAACGTCTCATTGGCCATGCGCTCAGCATACGGATTATCGGTTTTTTGTGTCTCACGATTTGTTAACCGGTACTTTAGTGTGTCATTACATAAAGACCATGTAATTGTGTATATAATAGATATAGCTCCTACTCCGTATCAGATCAGTATGAATGTGTCATACCTATCGTTACCCTATTACCCTAGTCATAAGGACCCAAAAATGTATTTAAACATAAGGACGCCTATTTACACGGCTACTGCTTTATATTTTTCCTTTGAAATTAAGTTGTATTTTGAAAATGAGAGCATGATAATCAGTACAAATACCGCATAAATTTATTTATGTGATAAATACGGTTCCGCGACCTTTTGACTTTTGATAGTAATAACTAGATGATTGTCTAAGCTTTGCATAAGACCAAAGAAGCTTTGAGCTTAGAGAATTCGATGATCATACAGATCCATTCATTCATTCATTCAGATCAAGGACTATTGTTGCGGTTATAAAAAAAAATGTATAAATGAGTATAAATGAAAATAAAAGATGTAAATTAGTTATAGATATATTATCAATTAAATTGTTGTACAAGGAAGTTATAAATTAAATTTGCAAAACACTATGGGCCGACTATTAAAAATGTAAGAAAATAATTATATAAATAAGTTAATTAAGTTAATTAGAGGTTGTAAGAGGTTCGTTATTCCTGATATCAAGTTGGGAGCTAATCAAAGAGAGAACTTAACAAGTCTGCGTCCGAGTCTCGTGCCACGTGGTCCGTGCTTCGTCCCGCGTGCCGTCCCGTTGCTCAGCGTGGCGGTGAGCAGGACCGAAGCCAGCACTGTGGTGTGCGGTCCCCGAAGAGAGATCGGGAGAAGTGTGGGATCAGTGAGATCCTTGGGTAAGTGAGATCCGTGGGTAGTGGGTAGTGGGATCCCAGCTGCTCTGGTTCCCGTCGTCTGCTTCCTACTGGACCCCGTCCACAGCTACTCGGCCACGCCCAGGATTAGCACCGCACCGACCACGACGGCAACGCCTGGGACCCTGAAAGGTCACGCCAACACGGGTGAGCCTTTCCATAACCAACCCCCATGAATGTCCAGGGTTGACACGGAAATGGCCATTAAAAGCATAAAAGCACAGAACACAATAGAAATAAGCACTAAGCCCTATGATAAAATATTACTAAAAAACACTATTAAATTGTAAGGCAGTGCATTTTGGTTGTAAATTAATTTTAGCGTTTTACATTAATAATTATAAGCAGAAGGCTTACACACTAATTATAACAAAGAGATTACTTAAGATAACACGTGTGTTCCTACAAGGACTCACCCACTTAAAATATAACGCGGCGCGTGTGCGCTTCTCAGCACTCTCAGGCAGAAAAAGAACGATCGACCGGTCCGTAACGGCACGACTCGATTCCAAGACGCTTCACATATCGTGACGTCGTAATATGTCTTGGCCAATAGTGATCGAGTAGGCGAATGAAGAAATTCGCGCGCGGAATATGAATTTAGTATTAAAAAACGAATAAATAGTACAAAACTCGTAAGTAAATCTATGTAACATAATATATATGTTACAATACCCCCCCCGTCAGAGAAGAATTTTGCTTCTCTGGCAAAATTCTGAAGAAGGTAACGCGAGAAGAAACTCTGGCGCAGCGCTCGAGAGAAAGAGAAAATAAAAATTCAACGCTACTGATTCTACTTCTCAATAACAAGATAAGAGTTGTTAACTCATCCGTAGCCGATCACAGAAGTGCTACGCTACGTAAAAAAAAATTTGGCTTCACTGCTACGCTGCGCTACGAGATGTAGACAGCGTATCCGATCATACGTCACTCACATTCATCATCATCCAAATTCTCACAAGCAGCGTGCGTTATCTGTACTACACAAACAACGCCCTGACACAAAGAGATATGGTCTACTATGGACACACACTCAAACAGCTACTATAAACCGAAAAATTATATTAAATTTAATATGCCAAAAAGTATTCCCGATGAAGGCTTTTAGCATGTGTGCATATACTATAATATAAATATGTGGAATCGCCACCCGTCCCGGAATTAGATAAGCTATATCAGAGTTAATAACTTATGGCGTAGGCTTTAAATAATATAAAAGTACAATAAAGAGATGTACTCGAGTTATTGCTCAGTGGAATAACTCAATATATTATCAAAATACATATTTGGCACAAAAGTCATTGCTCAGTGGAACGACTTGTACCCTAAATACATAACCAGTACATAAGATATGTACCATAACACACAACAATCTATGTTATGTACCTATTGTATATGCACGCTTTAGAGATCATCACCCGTCTCAAAAATTGGAATACGTGGTATAAATTTTGAAAAAAAAAATAACGTTTTTACTTAGATCATTAATATTATTGATCTAAGGATTATTATATTATTTGATTACTGAAGCTACCTATTATTTTCAGGTCTTTCATATTAATTAGATAAAAAACAATAATTCTATAAAAACAAATTAAAATCTGAAATATGCCTTACATAGTATAACACCTAACATTTTGCCATTTAAATTCAATAATACGTCATACGCTAACGTTAACCCTTTAATGTAAAAAAAAATGTAAAATACGTTGCATACTAACTCGGCTTTAAGCAAAGATAAAAATTTAATATTACGTGTCATAGTGAGTCCTTATTGAAACAAACCCCAGAGATAATACAAAATAATACACAATAGATAACAACAAGTAAACACAAAAGTATCCGATACAGAGGGTATTCGGAAAAAAAGTGAACAAACAACCCAAGTACAAAGATTACGAGTTATATAACACTTATCACTTATCATTCATTCTTATGATTGAATATTTTATGATTTCATAATTGAATACTTTATAATACTATTATTTTATTATATTCAATACTTACATTATTCATTGTTATCACTATTCACTTTTATTATATATTGATTAAAATTTACACTAGATTTTAACATTTTATGATTTAGCATTTTATTATTATTTTTTTTTTTAATGATTTAATACTTTAAATTTTACTACATTTTAATATGAATTTGTACTTGGTTTGTTATGTATAATATGTTTAGAGAGAACATAAATTAACAACATCACACAATTCACAACACATACATTAAATAGACGGGACCATTTCCACACCACCAGACAAACTTAATACCAGGAATATTTTAACCCGTTGGGCGCCATTGTTACGTTATAAAAAAAATGTATAAATGAGATTAAATGAAATTAAAAGATGTAAAACTGTTATAGATATATTATGGAATAAAAATGTTGTACATTAAAAGTTAAGTTAAATTTGGAAAACAGGTTTGGGTCCGACTATTAAAAATATGAGAAAATTTATTTAAATTAGCTAATTAAGGTTGTAAGAGAGCGTGGATTCGATTATTCCTGATATCAAGTTGGGAGCTAATTTAAAAGAGAACTTAACATAGACTGCGTCCGGTCACGTGCCACGTGGTCCGTGCTTCGCCCAGCGCGCCGTCCCGTCGCTCAGCGTGGCGGTGAGCAGGACCGAAGCCAGCACTGTGGTGTGCGGTCCCCGAAGAGAGAGGTCAGGAGAAGTATGGGATCAGTGATTCCGTGGGGTCCGTGGGTAAATTAATAAGTGGGTAGTGGGATCCCAGCTGCTCTGGTTCCCGTCGTCTGCTTCCTACTGGACCCCGTCCACAGCTACTCGGCCACGCCCAGGATTAGCACCGCACCGACCACGACGGCAACGCCTGGGACCCCACTAAAATATAACGCGGCGCGTGTGCGCTTCTCAGCACTCTCAGGCAGAAAAAGAACGATCGACCGGTCCGTAACGGCACGACTCGATTCCAAGACGCTTCACATATCGTGACGTCGTAATATGTCTTGGCCAATAGTGATCGAGTAGGCGAATGAAGAAATTCGCGCGCGGAATATGAATTTAGTATTAAAAAACGAATAAATAGTACAAAACTCGTAAGTAAATCTATGTAACATAATATATATGTTACACTATTTTCTTCTTTGTCAGTCTTGACTGATGATCAGAAACGTTATGGTAAATGATTAACAGTGTCGAACATAATTAGTTCATTCACAAATCTAGTGAAATCCAGATATGTCATTATAGCTCTATAAGAGACATTTGCCGTTGGCTAAGCAACATATGTATAAGGAATAACATTTGAAGCATAATGCCGGGTATGCCATAATACAACAAAACATTAATGAAAAGATTGAAATGACAATAATGGTGATTCGTACCTACTAAAACTGTCCTGTAGCTGGTCACTAAGGAAAACCTAACTCCATCAACGATCTACTTTCCTCCATTTACGCTTATCATTACTCTTGTTAATAAAATTGCGCATTCAACCTAGGAATGTGGCAAATCAAATATTTCCTAACAAACAAACGTTGCACATTGTTTTAGCGTCAGCGGGGATTCACATTATCTTATTTACTGCGCGATTGTTTCACGGAATCGGCCACCAGCCTATTGACATAATGCCACTTATCGTGCCGATAAAGATAGTTTTTATTGGGAAAACAAAGATAAGTTTGTACACCATATTAGGTCTAATAGTGCAATTGTTTGAATGGATGCGCATTCGGTTGTGTTCGTTCGGCTTCTTTCTTCTGTTAGACTTCTGATTTGGACATAAGGGTGTGGCAGTCATTATTGGAGATATCTATTGCTTCTGGCCTGAATAATTAGGCTAGGGTCCGGTTCTTATGCTTTGGTCATGTTAAAGACTTACAATCAGATGGCTCGTTTTTATTAAAGATTAAAATACCTATTAAATAAATCATTCCTCATATAAATTAAAAAAGTCTAGTGCGCCCTACACTGTATTTATTATGGTTCTATTTTTGGTAATTATATAATTTATTGAATCGAAATTGAATTAAAAAATATCCTTGTAGTTGCCGCGTTCGACTTTAAAGAAATAAGGCCGGTAAAAGATAACAATCTCGAGTCTCTTTGAACTATACGTCATAAAAAGTATAAATTTGAAAACAAAACCTTCTGGTATTAATTAAGAATACGAACCAATTCTCTATGCCCAAAACAAGTAAAAGACAACTACATTTATGAATCATTAAAGATAATTGATATCGGCTCAGCTTTGTTGAAAAAGCTGCGGCGTCCTGTGCGGTGTTGTTGCACCAAAAAATATTTCTGGCGGGATTCATTATTAGTCGTATCATTATCTTACCATTAACTTCAACTTTTATTGCGATGTCAGGGAATAAAACATTTCTTTTATATCTGTTTAATTGTTCAAATAATAAAAGCATTTTATTCATTTAAGAAATTAATGCCAAATAAATATGGCAATTATCATACTCACAGAAAGTCTTTTTTTATTGAGCTTTCATTCGATTCAAATAGAAATAAATGGTCTGGTTCTAAACTCACCTGATTTACCGGAGCGTGCGCTACCAAGTACCACTACTCTTATTCGATTCACCGTCATCTTCATTTCACAGCACTTAATGTTTGTCGATTTATAAATGTCAATGTATTGTGTTGGCGCGAAATCAGCTGTTCCAAGATGGCGGACACGCGCGCACAACGCACCTGCTGGTAAGCGACTGCAGACTGGCGAATTGACATTTGGCGCGGCGCTCGTAACAATCAGTGTGAAATGCAAATGATGTTATGATTTCGTTTCGAAATATTTGGTAATGAAAACATGAATTCAGTATGACAATTTTGTGCGCTACTATGAATCATCATAATAATTCTCGGTCGCTCCTATTTGTTTTCATATCTAATAAAACATCATATTTCTATTTTTTTATGTTTGTTGGATAGGCCAACTGGCAGACGATACCTGATGGTAATTCGTCTACGTCACCCATGATCATAAACTAGTTTACCTATAACTAGCCCAGATAATTTATATGTTCCCCACCATGGTTCAATCCTTGTTTGGCGGTGGGGCTCAGTAGCCTAGGGTGAGCCCAACACCTTGGGTAAAGCTAATTGAGCCAAGGGGGCTCTTTGTACCCCTCTTATAAGAAGAGGGGACAAAAGAGCAGGGGGCAAGGGGCGAGGATGGGAACCTCGCCTCATTGTACTGTCCTGACGGTGGGAGGGGTCGTTCTGTGGTGCGGGACAACCCGTCTGTGGAGGTGGTGTTGGCCCCCCGAGGTGACTGACTGGCCGTCGAGGTGCCCTGTGCTAGTAGATCCGGGGTGCCTCACCAAAGGCGGCATTGGTGGCACTCGCCGGGTTTTAGTGGGTGGAGCTGCGTCCATTTACCAGCTTTCGGGCGCAGCAAGTCCCACATACCGGCCTGGGGAGACCCACTCCCCTGCGGGATGCGTCAGTGCATTTCCCGGCGTTAAAGAAAGAAAAAAAAGATAATTTATATGTTGCCTATCCTGAGACATAAGATGTCTCTATGTCAGTAATTACACTGATTGTCCTGCCCAAAACACAGCAAAGCTGTCACAGCAAGGAGCAAGCAAGATGGTGGTTCCCATGCAGCAGGGAGCGGAAACTAAGAAAAATTTATGACAAAGTACATAGGTACATATTTTAATATATAAATAAATGACGATCGAAATAGTTCCATTGATATATTTGGCTTTGTGCTTGTAGTTTTCTATATTACGTGATTTGAAAAAAATATATGAAAAATGAAGAACATGGTCACAATTTCTAACAAAAATGAAATGAAGAACACCATATAGTGAGAATTCAATCCTAACTTTTTGATATTTTAAATTTGAAACCTTAAAATGAAAACATTGAATATGTGGTGAAGAAAAACATTATATTTTGTTTATTTTTATTTTGTAATGTAATAAAATAAAATAACCTATATAATGATAATATGACGGTTATAAATTTTATTTGTTAATTATATAATATTTTTCCTCGTCTTACTTCCAAATCTGAATACAGATAAAAAATAGATTAATATATATTCCTTACTTCGATTAACCTCATTTTGATTGACATTGCGTGTTAAAAAATCTTAAAAAAAATGAGGCGCCACAAAAAATAACCTTTCTGTCAAGACGCTCTTATAACATTAATCTCTATTGGTATTCAATTAGAACGAATTGAACAAATATTCGTTCAACGGGCCTCATCAGATGCTTTTGTTATTTTGACATTCGTGTCTAATGGCGCAAAAAAAATGTGTCAATTAGTATTGAGATTTTTAGGCGCCAAGAAACGAAACTATAATCTACATAATCCTCTTGCATTTACATTGTAAAAACGTGACGATTTTGATGTTTGTTGGTCTGTTAGAAATACACTATTTATATTATTATGGTAAATTTTTCATCGCATGATTTGAATTCAAAATTAGAATAATCCATTCTATTGTTAAAGTTCTGACTTAGCTACAAATAAATTTAAAAAAAGAATTTTTTACTAGACTGTTATAAATGAACAACTGTTTGTTTGTTACTGTTACTGTTTGTTACGCGGCTTCGATCGGGTTAACTTAGATTTACGGACGTATCAGGATTGTTAATAATTATTTTTATAGCCTAGGTTACTCCTCGTATCGTCAGCTATCTACCTGTTCAATTAAAATTGATTCAAAATTTTCCGAAATGGCCCAAAAAAACAGAAAGACAAGAAAAATAGTAGAAAAATGTTATTTTGGTCTATGCCCGGTGTAGGTATTAATCTGTCACTTAGAAAAAGCAGTTATTTTTATATTACAAACAGACACTTCAATTTTATTTACCAGTATAGATGAAAAAGGTAGAGATCGTACTCTGACTGACAAAAACAATGTCGTTAAATGTGATTTTAAAGGGTTACTAGGGCGCTTATGTAACAATATAAAAATGTTAACAAGCACCTTGTTAACATTCTCTTATGTCTGCGCCCTTTTGCGTGGAATTTAATTGGATAGATGGTTTTATAAATAAGCAAAAAAAATTGTTTTCCTCTTAACGGGACTTCTCATATTCGTCGTATTTTTATTGAACTGACTGACTAAATTATGAAACAATACTAAAACAAATTGATATTTTATATACCCACAATCGCGCCCAACATAAGGTCCGCATAAGTTCACCCAAAAGAATAACTGAGTGGACGCTAACGAAAATAAACAGTTTAATCTCAAAAAGCAACTCATTGCCTGCCTGTACTGGGTCGCAAGAATCAAGTCTTGATGCCAGTAACCAGGCTGTCTTACCTGGTCTTCAAATCGAAACAGCAAAAAAATAAGCTAAATTACTTAAATACTAAAATTCATTGAAATATTCTACTTTCTAGTAATTACACTCTGTATTAAACTCTTGAATTGCGAAAAAGAAATTTAAAATAATAGGCAGGAATTATAGTGACCATGCAGTCATTGAAATATACTTTTATGGACCGTTGTAAACTGTCAATTCGATCAACCAGTTACGTAGTACGTTATATGCAAAAAAGCTTTTACTCTATAGGATATAGGAATCAAAAATTAATAAGCATAAAAAGAAAGGTGATCAGAATAAATTGGATCGGTAAATGGAACATATTTGTTAAAGATTAATAATTAGAAAAACTCATTATCACAATTAATAATCACAAAAAGGGAGATATTAAATCATCCTGTAAACATCAAATTGTTTGTCATAAATCTAGTTAAAGTCAAAGTAAAGTAAGAAGTGCACATTTATTCGAGCAAAAAAAAAATATAGGTAGGCAGTGTTTATCAAATTATATCACAATTATTGGTATTATTAGGGCCTGTTTCACAATCTCCAGTTAAGTTCCCAATAGGCTATCGGCAACATCCCGCACTGGGCTAGCGCGGTGGACTATTGGCCTATTATCCTCCTCGCCTGATTTCGAGGAAGGAGACAGAAAGTCACGACAAGAATAAAACTGGATCTATGAGACACTTGAAATTCTTGTTTGTATCGATATCGATATACGATAATATGAAAAAAGTAAACGACACGTATGTACGATAATATGTAAAGCTGGACACGGGTCTCCTCCTCGAAATCAGGCTAGGAGGGTATCGGGCCGTAGTTCACCAATGCGCTAACCCAATGCCTCTCCTTCTTGCCTTTACCAGAGACTGTTAATCTTATCAGGCATGCAGGTTTACTCATGATGTTTTCTTTCACCCACACGATATGTACACCATAATATATTACATTATACTACCAATATATTGTATATTGACGAAAACGTGAATCCTTACCAACAAATTTGTCAAACAAATTCGAAGTTAGGGTGTTAGAATTAATATTTTAAAAGAAACGGATAAATCACAGCCCAAAATCAGTCGAGAATTATTTTAACACTCGAAAAGAATATTTTCAAGGTCAGAAGGTATAAGACTTCGGGGAAATATTTTGTATATATGGGTAGTTTTAATAACCTATTGGATCCTATTGCTGGGCAAAAGCCTACTCTAGTTCATTTATCGTGGTCCTGTGCCAGCTCCGACGACTTATTATAACTTATACTCCTTTTTTCTCCTAAGTGTGTTTGTAAAAATATATTTAAGTGCTCATTAAATATTCGTATTTTTGTTAGTAAGTAAAAACTAGAGAGTATAAAACACGCTTCTTTAGTGTGTAAATAACGCGTAACCAAATAACTCACAAAAGCGGATGAATCCGCGTGTCATAGGTAGTATGCAGGTAGAGATGGACGGGCGGACGACACCTGCGCCTGCGCGTCGTAGGTCTTCCTTGCGGTCTCGCCCCGACATATTTTTTATCACCGGATACCCTTACGCCGTATACTACACGCGTCTTGGATTGGTCACTTGTTCGTTTAATTATACAATATTAGCTGTTGCCCGCGGCTTCGCCCGCACTATAAAAAAAAAAAAGTATCCTATGTTACTTCTAATACCTCCCAGAATAGTACAAAATTTCATGATGATTCGACGAGTAGTTTTTGCGTGAAAGCGTAACAAACATCCACGCTTTCACATTTATAATATTAAGAATAGACAAATACAATATTTCTCGTCGGCTGTACAGTAGGTAAGCTATCCTCGTCAGAATTTAAATTTGATGATTCATTACTTTAATTTTGGTTCTGATATAACAAAAAATGTAGGTAACAGAAAGTGTCGTTTCATAAGTGTGGTTTTATTTGAACAAATTAAATTTCAATAATTTGGCGATTTATCTGAAGTAAACTGAAAAGTAAAATTATAATTGTATAGACACAGAAATATTTGAATAATATGTGAACGTGTTTTATAAAAAAATAAAGCACATTTATTGCTTTTGTGTATCTTTTACCCATTAATAAAAGCTCTTAAGATCCACGGCACTTTATTCGGTGATATTTTTAATAAAATATAGTGGCTAGTGACCCTGACTGTTAAATCAGAAGGTCGAGAATTTGATTACCACCCAGGTCAAATGTTTGTATGATGAGCATTATTATTAATTGTTCTGTCTGGGTGTATTTTTCTATAATGTGTATGTATCTGTCTGATAGCTATAATACAAGCTGAATCTACATCAGATGGCCGTGTATGGGCAGTTTGAAACATATATATATTTTTTTATATTATTTCGTAGACCAATGTCATAGAGATGCATTATGCATGCAGTTCGATTGGATTCATCCTCGACAGGGATCAACACGACGCCAGGGCTTCTGTTACGGCTGCATAGATTATATTCGGTAGCCATTTCATGCACAAGGAAAAAAATACTTTACTCGATTTCATGTTCCCGTATGAATAATGTTATACAGTCAATTAAAACAATACGGAAAAACCTAAGTATAATGTGTTGACTGGTCGACGCCTACAGCTTCGCAAGTGTAAATTAAGGTTTTTAATCGCTTGCGAAATGAAAACACCATTTCAAATTTGGCTTAATAATTTTAAAGACCTAGAGAAGAAGAAAGCCTAAATAATAATAAAGAAAAAAATTGTTTAGATAAAATTTATAAATTAAACATGGTACGAGTATAAGCAATATTGTACCTCAAAAGACTTGCTGAATAAACGATTTTTCTTTAACTTTTATGTCCATGAGATTTGCTAGTGACCAAATACAAATAGTCACAACAACTCATTAGTAATAATTCACTGCTCCATATTACATTCTCAAGCTGTCAAATTAACAGAATACACGGACAAAAACTTTCCTTTAATTAGTGCCAGATAAAAAATTAAGGCCGAAAAAAGTGCAACGTTAAAAGTGGTCCCTCTTGAGTCGCCCCAATTCGGCTTTCGAGTTTTTATCGACAGTTTAACGAACGCTAATTCATCATCGATCGATGACGTGTGATAAAAAATTTAAATGTGTTATGTACTGTATGTTTGTTTGTATGATGTGAGAATTTCATCAAAATCATATAGTTTTAATAAGGTAAATCTGACAATATCAATTACAGTTTACATTTGTATGAAACAAAAATGTGTTAGCTAATTTAAACTTTACTGTACTTTTTAAAATATAATTTGTGAAATACTACCACAAACTACTAAGGGAAACTAATTATACTACCATTCTTACGTCAGAAACAAATTTAATAAATCACTTCTTTATTTTTTTAGATTAAAAAAGATTAAATAATTTTAACATTGTCATTATATAAAAAACAATTCTTAAGGTCTAGCCATAAACAAAATTCGTATTTTCTAATGGCTAATCATAGGAAGCTGTATGTGTGTTCATTCCCACATTTTTTATTCAAATATGAAAACATGAAGTGCAAAGTCGTATAAACCAATATGTCTTGTGAACTTTACATACTGACATCCATTAAGGCTATGCTGCAGGCTAACAAAAACTGTTATATGTCTGACAGCCAGGAGTCATGGATCGTTAAAGCATCAACGGACTACGGAAATGTGTGCCGTGGACAAATTGAAAAATTTCATTTTAATTTAAAAAGATTTCAATATTTTCAATATGCAATTTGTGATTATGTATTGGATAATATTCAATTCAACAGGTCATAAAGCTATTTTTGGAAGTCCGGGAGGTATTCTCCTTACATGAACGCTTAAATGCCTCTTTTCATGGTTTCGTTTTTCAAAAAGGAAAAACGGAACTCTTCTAGCAGGGTTTCTAAGCCGTGGTACTAAATACGAAGACTAATGTCTGTGAAAGGGTTTCGTTTGTCCGCGACATGATATACTTATAACGAATATATTATAATTGTTGATGGATAAAAAAATGTCAGCAAAGTCTTTAATCTTTGCAACAAAAACCTGGAAAATATTTTGTATATAAACAGTTTAATAATTCTTGATGTACTTACAATAAATCGGGCTGTTAATTTGAAAATAAACATTTTAGGCTCTCGAGTCATATCCGTTGCCAGTTAAAAATAAATTATTTCAGGTTTGTTTTATATAATATATTTAAGTAAGTGTTCCTCTCTGTAATAGAAGTATTTTCATCTATTTTATTGTCCTTTTTATTATTAGATTTCCGACGTCCGTTACTCTGTAATGCAACACGTGAATAAACGGTCTGAGCTAATTACAAGTTTACTAGTGGCTCATCTGTCTGTTTGCCTATTAATAAAAATAATAATAATAATAAATAATGATTTTTATTTCGAAAAAAAAGATTTTCATATAAATTTAGTTTGTTATTAAACTAGTATAAAAAATCAAGACGCTATGTGGACTTGCGCGCCATTAGATTTAAAATGATCCCGTACTATCTCATAGCGTGACCCATAAAAAAAAAGTATCAACCCTTTATGCCCCGCTGCTGGGCACGGGTCTCCTTCTCGAAATCAGGCGAGGAGGGTAATGGGCCAATAGATCGCCGCGCTGGCCCAGTGCGGGTTGGTGAGCTTCACATACCTTCAAAGACTTTCAATCTCATCAGGCATGCAGGTTTCCTCACGATGTTTTCCTTACCCGGTGTGCGAACGATGGTCTCGTGTTTGTACTTAGAACAAACCGGTTGTCAGGATCGAACCCGGAACCTCTCGCATAAGAGGCCGAGTCCATCCACCACTGGACCATCGCCGCTCGCCGTACTAGCGTGACCCATACCTTGGAGCATATGCGGTATTATTAAACGAAGTATAATTATGCGCTAATCAAAGCGAATTACCTAATACAGCTAACAATGATAAGGCATGGTCTTGAATGCGTCACAACAAATTATGCACACGTGCATCGCGTCATTTTTTGTGTCCGCATAATAAGCAAATACGTCAGTCTATGTTGTCATGACCTAAATGATAAAACTGATTATGGCTATGTATTTTTAAAGCAATAGAGGGAAGGGCTTTAGTTACTGTCCTACTCTATTTGGTTGGAGTTAGCTGTGGCCGGTACGCAACTGCTGAGTGTAAAATTTTCCCGGCCACTTAAGTCGAGCCATTCGTTTTTGGCAGTATATCTTTCGCTATTGTAAGTAAAGTAAATTAACCACGTGAACTAATTTTCACTGTACTATTTTTCATTATATATTCTAACAAACTAGGTTGGCAAACACGATTACTAAAAAATCCCCGATAGTTTTTATCTCCAAAAAAGTGTCCTTTTGGCTATTTGAAATATTCAGAAGCGATAGTAATGGTACTTACACAGCGAATTGGAATAAATCATGTTTTTACTTGTGTAGTTTATTTTATATGATTTATTATATTATACCTTCACCGTTTACGACGCATACGCATTTGTGTTCATTAGACTATCGGCTTTTTTTGCGCAATGAACTAATTTAAGCTATCTTATTGAAAGTATGTGAAATGAGAGAAGTGAGCGAGGCAATTTTTATCGGGTACCTCATGTTAATGTGCTGTATTATGCTGTAAGAAAATATCTCCAGAGTAACTGTTATAGGATTATATTTTGTGAGTTCACTTACTTTGTAGTAGTAAGAATAAATATCGAAAAAGTAGACAAACATACGCAGGGCTAGCGTAGTAACAAACAAGGCCAAACCTTTAATAACCATAGATTTTTTGCACTTGCAACATAACCTTAAAAGATATCATCTTAACAACTCATAAAGGCCGGAGTAAAATGATATATAATTTTATATTTCATCGGCGGTCCATTCGTGAGCCAAAAATATTCAAATTAGTTCACCCAGCGTAACATTTTATTTATCCAAAGTATCAAGCATATCGCTTGAATTAAAAAACCAATTAGTTGTCACTTTTCAACGATTGAGGCAATTTAAATTAAGATTTTGCCCACCCAGCGTCATCACGATTAGCTACGGTAAGTTGAAGTTGAATAAAATTGCTGTTACAACTTTTGTGAGTTCTTCTTTGACGTCTTGAGCTTTGTGTGAGTGTACTCAAACTGTGGCATAATTTTAGGGTACAAAGTTGATCGGCGATGATCTTCTTCTACGAGTCAGCAATGTCGCAAAAGCAAGCCGATGAGTGAATAAGAGGAGGCCGCTGACGAGGCCTACCTCCGCAGGCGGCCAAGCGGAGTGCGTAGGAGGCGTTAGTTAATACACCTGCAGTAACGCCTTGTGCTCGTGCCGGGTTAAGGGTGGAAACCTGAACTAGTATCCATAATATAACCGGGATCACCTCAGCAAGATACTGAAGGCGCTCGCAATGGTTTTAGTTTGGGTATTTAAGCTGTTTACAGCCTACCCATAAGGGTACATATCGGTAGGCTGTAAACAGCCTAAAAGTGAGTTCCATATAGAGGCAGGACTGGCTACATGCATAAAGCATTTCCCGGAGTAAGAAGAATGAGGTTCGTTATCATCATCATCAACATCATCATCCCCTTTCAAAGAAAGAGTTAAGCGTTTGGTTTATTAATGTGTTTCAGGGGTACACAAAACGATATTTCTTTATATTATTACATTTAATATGCTTAATGGCCGGCTGCCTAAACTTTTAGATTAATGGGCACTAAATCCTTCCATGCACTTTGTAATGTACCTATATGCTGAATACACATAGATGTAATATAATTTTGAAATTTCCGTTTCTTACAAACATTGATACAATTTTACCACGGGCTTAGATTAACGTGGTATGATTCTTGATTCATGTTATTTATTTATGAGGGCATTCTCGTAGTACATGTCAAGCCACAGATAATGAAATGTCAAAGCTACTCACAAATGTGCTTTATTTATGCGCTGAATTAGTCAGTTCTTGACACCGGTAGACATAAATAATATCACAACAAAATTCAAACATGCAAAAGTGGTAACCTAGATTAATATCTTGATAAACATATTAAATAGATTAGCACTACAACGCTTATACTATTTTAATTAATAACAAGAATTTTGATGAGACACCCACGAAAACCAATCAAACCAACAAATCGGAAGCCATTTTAAAAATAATTGCACCTTAACGGTACAACAAGTCTGTCCAGACCAAATCCAGTCCATAAAAGTTCACAATCGTTCCATTTTTAAACGTGTGGGCGAATAATGATAAACTCTACTCCAATAAAGAGGCCTGGGTTCGATTCTGAAAGGTAAACCTAATAATATGGAAGAACAGCTTGCTCACCGGCGTAGGAAAACAGAGTTAAAACTGCATACCTGTCCCTCTAGACAAGTGGCAAACGCTATACGAATAGAAATAGAATATAATACATTTTGTAAAGGAATAACAATAGCCGCTCAAATTACATGTCGTCAACTAGTATCATTCCCATATAATTAGTATTCTATTCTATTTCTATTCGTTTAGCGTTTGCCATTTGTCTAGAGGGGCTGATAAGATTAAAAAAAATTGAAGCTCTGTAATCTTCACCAAGTGAAGAATTAACGCCTTCCCCACCTGATTTGAAGAAGCGGCCCCAATCGTGGGACTGAGTCGATAATGATGATAATGCTACTAATAAGTGTTTGGTACATCTCGGGGAAAATTGGCCGATTTGAATTCTGAATCAGGAAGAAGCAAATCAGCTCAAATCAGCGCAAATCACAATCCACTTATCTGTGCGATTGCCAATACCGAGTGCACAATTATGAACGATTGAATGTTGATCGACTGTATGAATGAACGAATAGCTCGAATTAACGTCTACAAAATTGAACTGTTTTAGAGAAAAATATATTACTAATCTATTTTATTGTTCGATGGGAAAAAATATTCAATACTTTGTTAAATAATTCATGTTTTTTTTAATTAAAATGACAATCTAAACTATTAAAGACAACGCTACACTGAGTTCAGAGACGAAATCCAATGGTCAGCAGTGGACGGATAAAGGCTGATGATGATGATGCTGAGTTTCAACTTTGATATTATTATTTAAATTTACAAGTACCTGGTTCACCGAGCATTTGCTCGGTACCCTTAGTGATAAAATACGATAAAAATTTTCTTCCAAAAAAAAATGATCTTAAAAAAAGGAAAAATAAATTCGGACTGAAGATTCGAAACATGCTCGTTCGGATATAACTGCGTAATTTCACCACTAAGCTACCATGACATATTATTAGACAGCGAAATTTACGTTCGTATTTTAATCATATTTTATCGATGCCTCAAAACACGGATAAAAAAAAGTTTTCTAAAAATTTATCCTAGCTAGATCGATTAATCGTCGTTTTTAACGTATGTGTACAAAATTTCATGAAAATCGCTGGAGCCGTTTCCGAGATCCCGATTCTATATATATATATATATATATATACAAGAATTGCTCGTTTAAAGGTATAAGATAAGATAAAATTATGTTAGGAATTATAAATCTTAGTATCTGTTTTTTTGGGAACCTGACCATTGATTACTTCACCAGCCGGTAACGTACGGGCCTTGGCAACACCGTTTCCAATACAAAATACTTTACCCACATCACATTTTTTCTGTTTCATGATTTACACGAATTTTTAAATCTCCTGCTACGAAAGCTGCTAAAGAATTTATGTTAAGTAAATTTTTATGTATGCTCTTAAGTTTAAAGACGATTCAGAGGTAATGTAGGTTCCGATTTTAAGCGCATATATTTTTCTAAATATTATTGAACCTTTTAAAACTTTACCATTTTTTTATTGCGTATATATTCGCTATAGGTAGCCCACACGGGCCAAGTATTGTTATAACCATACTAGTTCAGCATTTAAAGTTAATACGCCTAAAGTCTTTATCACGGAAAACCTCCGACACCGGAAGGGGAACCGAGTTGCTTTAAGCGGAAAAGGGTCTAAAACTAGAACTAGAAGTGAAAAACGACATAAAAAGTCCGCCTGTTGTAAACTATTCCTGACTATCCATTCTTGAAGATTATTAAAGATAGCATCTTTCTAAAATAATTTCTTTGCTAGCTTTTGCCATGGATGCTTATCATGAGAAACATTACTACGCGTGCGCGGCTCGGGCACCGCAATAAATACATAGGCGCCGGCGCAACAAGGCCGACAGTGTTGCTCGATTCAAAAACTAATCTCCAGATTATTACAAAATATAAATTATATATAACTAATTAAAATATACAAATTACTATTGAACTAATACTGAAAATATGTATTATACGTAAATATGTCTAAGACATAAATTGTAAAAAGGAAAACATTTTTGATTATTTTTTAAAAGCTTTTCGCCTTTATGTAACAATACTAGTACATAATCACTATCCTAGGAAAGATAGGTATTAATACGAAAATTTATTATCTTTGTACAAGTACGTAAATAAAAATTACTTGGACAGCGAAAACTCGCTAATTCTGGCGTAAAATTCGCTAAACTGGCGACTGATATCCGACGCTATCCTACGACGTACCCTCTACATCACAGCATTCTCAGCTACAAGGCGAAATGGCATTTCTAACATGACTTGGATGACTTCATAGCGCTAACACTTTATAAATGTTCTCATAAATAGCCATTATGGGCGAATAAAATGTAAAACGCCGCAGATAAATACATGTTGAGCAAACATCTGCCATATCATATTTTAAATATAACCGTTTTTATAGGTAAGGATCCAAATGCACTGAATATGCACTAATATTTTATACCAGAAAATGTATCGTTAATGTTAAGCTTTATGGTATGTATGTATATGGTATGGTATAATGGTATATTTAAATTATAATATGTCTAATGAAGTTATTAACGTTACAAGGTATGCATAAATTATGGAAATATTCTAATATTACCTGTAGGCCTTTCATCGGCGTTGTTGGCGGGCGACGCTTCATTAATAAGTGTTGCCCAATTATTAACATTTTTGAATAATCCGAATCTCTCATTTTTATTAGATACGTGGTTTAGCTGCTTTGTTATATAGATAACATTCTTGTAATAAAATATTTTTTTTAAGACTACTTACTTTTCCGTAAAGGCAATAAACTGACTGACTGAAAGCAGACTGAATTAGGCCTAGAGTAGAACGAAACTAGGCAATTAATATAATAGAAAAGTATAGTAGTATTATTACTCCGTGAATTATCTTTCAAAAAGCTTCTTTTACTAGGATGACTTAGACAACTAGTAAGTAGTCAGTAGTTTTTATTTCGTAAAATATAAAAGATAATTCGTAGTAAGTAAAAGATAAAAATGTATTTTCCTTAATGATAAGATACAATTTGGCATGAATTCCAAAATTAGCACAAGAATGATTAGCGCGACACGGTAAATTAGCTTCTAGAGCTGTGTTCCTGAAATGTTGGAAGACTTCCAACGAGACGGCTAAGAGAATATGCGATTCAAAGTAGGTCTTCATCAGGAGACTATCTATGCATTACCCTGCATATTTATGCAATACAATATACAATGCAAGGCGCATAAATATAAATACTAGAAAAGTTAAGACACTAAGAAAAATGAGGGGAAATAATTAAATTAATAAGTAAATTGAGGGAGGCCTACATTCAACAGTGGGCTGATACAGGCTGATGATGATGATGATGATGATGATGAATGATAATAGTGTATTTAGTTTACTCTAACGTCAAACTGTAACATACACTCGTCATCTCATATCGTCTGTCACTACGTCGATGTATCGCATAACCAGAATTTGGACGAACTCCAGTATAACATGATAAAATTTACCAGTGATAGGGATGCGTTGAGCCGCACTCCTGGCTGCGTGGGTACCACCATATTGCTTGTTTCTCCCGTGAAACAGTTTAACTGTGTTTTGGAGACAACTGCAAGACAGGCAGTAATAATTGTTGGCATCGACCCTTAACATCATGCCTGGTCTGTTTCCAGGTAAACTAGTTTATACTAGGTGAACCATCTACTATCCTACATATACTATACTAGCTATCGCTTGAGCTTAAAGGCCGTAAGGTCTAAAAGTCTAGCCTTTCAAAAAAAATTGTGTTAAAAAAAAAGTCGATTACTTATCCAAGTAACATTAAAAGGCTTTTAACAATAGAAATATTAATTAAAACGTATAAAAACTGAACTGGAAATGAGTTCGATGATGAGACGATCGCAGTTATTTCTGTATAGCAGTATCTCTGCAGGACGAGCTCTAATAGCAAGCCTTAACTTACTACACAAAAGAGACAGCGTATGTGCTTTCTTTTTCTCCTAGGCCTAAAACATTTATACTAGGTTCGGGGACTTAGTAGAATTTGATTTTTTGTACAGATAGATATATTATAAACTTTTTATTCAGATTTCCACATTACACTTACAAATTAAAAAGAGGATAACAAAAACTAAAACATAGAAATGAAAGGAGCAACCCAATAGAGTTTCTTGCTGAATTCTTCTTATATACTATACTACTATAGTAGTATGTATTGTTTGTATTAAATTTTATTTTGTAATAGAATATTTGCAAAGACTAGTTTCATTGAGTTTGTTTCGCCGGTTCTTCTCAGTGGACTTGCTTTGGAACCGGTGGTAGACTCAATGGACGTTCAAAAAGATACTTTGATGGTACTATTTTGGATAAAATGTTTGACTTTAAAAAAAATGAAATCCATCTTTACAGCATTAATAAAATGACATTAAAATACAGAGCATGTGTGCTGCAGAATCGCAAAGAGGTGTGTAGCTCAGTACTAAAAAATTAATCAGAAGAAAGATTCTGTGCCTATTCTATACAGAGTAAAAGAAAGAATTAAAAGTTGCGATAATTACTGTATGAAATATGCGTTTGGGCAATCATGCGTAAAATTCTAATAATGAGTAAAGAAGGTAAAAAGTATTGTTATATATGGGAAAAGAAATTCAACCTTAACACTTATATGGATTCTTTCCCAAAATTTGTTTACTTTAAGGAAGCTTGATTTAAATTACCGGTGTGCCGTGATACTGAAATTGGATCTTTGTTGGTCATAACGGAAATTGACGCAAAAAATATTCAATAATCTTTTAATAATGTGCGTGAAAATTAAAGATTCAGACGATGTTTGAATTAACCTTTTTGAACAACAAAAAAAATATGTATCTATTAATCAACTTAAATCCACACACACACACACACACACACACACACACACACACACACACACACACACACACACACACACACACACACACACACACACACACACACACACACACACACACACACACACACACACACACACACACACACACACACACACACACACACACTCACACACACACTCACACACACACCTTTTTTTTAGAAATTTATATTCTCAAATTTAAAACAAGTACGTTTGAAAATATTAAAAATTAAATTAACTCCTTAAGGGCTTGTTTCACAATCTCCAGTTAAGTGCCCAATAGGCTATCGGCAACATATTTGATAGATATTTGACAGATACTCCATACTCCCATATGTTGCCGATAGCATATTGGGAACTTAACTGGAGATTGTGAAACAGGCCCTTATTGTTATAAAAATTCGAATGACATCTATTGTCAAAAATATAGATGAATAGTCAAACATGCATTATATTTTAAGTCTAACCGAAGCTAAGTAGACAGTTCTTGTACTTTGAAAGTCTTCTCAAATCGAAGCTTGATTTTTTGTAGTTGCATTTTTTTTTTTTTAATTTAATATTATCTATTAGTTGTTTATTTATTGTATTGTTCGATTTTATATTTATCTTTAAATAAACTATAAGCGTGTTTGACAAATAAATTATTATTTTAAAACGATCATAATTCTATCAAAACCGCTGCTGACCGACGGTCAATACAATTAGCATTTAATAAAAATCACAATCACTAGTAAAGTATCAACCCTTTATGTCCCACTGCTGGGCACGGGTCTCCTCCTCGAAATCAGGCGAGGAGGGTAATGGGCCAATAGTTCACTGCGCTAACCCAGTGCGTGATGATGAACTTCACATACCTTCAAAGACTTTCTTCTTCAGGATCGAACCCGGACCTCTCGCATAAGAGGCCGAGTCCGTCCACCACTGGACCATCGTCGCTCGCTCCCAATCACTAGATCAAACAGAAATCGTTGTCGATATCTAATATTGCAAAAACATACATACAGTCGACTCGACATAAGTCATGCCACTTTCGTACACTAATTCCTAGAACGCAACCAAGATGGTGTAGCACTGAGATGAGGTATTTATTAGTCGTATCAGATTCTTCGAGTAAATAGCGTTGTATGTTTCTTAGAATGTTTGTGCCATAGTTTTATTGCTATGTAAAAGTCCGGGTATAAGAGTACCAAGTATAAGGAGAACTTGAAAATGAAAGATTTCGATACAATTTTTATTAACTATATCGAATGGCTTAATGAAAAAAAAAACATCAATCAAAAATGAAAAAAGGTATATGGTATGTTATGGCATCATTCATTAATTATCATTATCAGCCTTTTTCCGTCATCTGAACAAAGGCCTCTCTCAATGAACGCCAAGACGACCGATCCCTTGCGACTCGTATCCAACGCGGACCGAACATGACATGGCTATAGAAGATTTTTAGCTATAGACATATTTACCGGTGAAGAAAAACATCGTGAGGAAACTTTCATACCTCAATTAGTAGATAGACCTATTTAATCAAGGCTAAGACGATTCCTTTCCGCTAATATGTCGCTGAATCACTGCATGGAAATGTTTAAACAATTCTAAACAAGACAGAGGTCAACTTGCAACTCATCTTTCAAAAGCACAGCTAAATTTCCTTCCTCAAATGACACCTACCAACTGCTTTAAAGCGTGCTTGTTTTTAGGTTGACACCAGCCTGCGTTCTTTAACGACTTTGCTGCTAATCAGAGAGAAACTTTAAATACCCTTATACACAAATAAAAGAAGTTTTTCCATGCCATATATAGATGATATCCACAAAAGTAACTTTACATAACACAAATGACAAAATAACATAATTAAAAAAGGTATTTTAAGTACATATTTTAATAAGCTCAAAATTATCTCCACAACTGGCCGCAACGAGAAAAATTTAATGACTATGATTATGCACGCGGTATTGCAGTTGCTACGTAATCCTGAGCGTGCAAATAATCGCAGTGAACAGGAGAGGTGACGTTAAGAACACCTTCGAAACCTGGAAATCGCCTTCAAAAATATCTCGATTAGATATTACTCTTCTTGGAAGAATAATCATTTTTATTTTTGATGCGTGTGTGTGGTTTTTGTTTTCGATTTCCCCTGTTATGTGTGATTTGTGGACGTAACTACCTTAAGCCCCTAGGTCATTTAGAACATCTCCTGATAATGTATGTCCCCAAATAATGTATCGCTAATATAGCTCGCTACTTGAGTTTTTTTTTATGAATTTTCTTTACATTTCTTTTATAAATAATAAACTTTATTTTAAGGGCACAAAAACAAAAAACGCGGCTTTATATTTAATTGGACTGGAATTCAATCTTTAGTATTTAGCGGAATGGGTTAAGTATAAATACAATAATGTGAAGTACCTGAAATAATATATTATACACTACATTTAAAAAAAAATATAAATTATAATTATAGGTAAAATTCAATACTATGTTTATATTTATCTTAATTGTTGTTGCTTCCTTAAGCTACCTAAAACTTACTTTAAGCATGATCCGATAGCGAGAAAGGAGCAAAATGTCTTCAGAATCATTTTATAATAATGTTCAATAAAAGCCGACTTTCGCTACGATAAAATTATATTCTAGTCGCCATTTTATAAATCAGAGAAAATTATAAGAGATTGGCAATAGCGCTTTGTCGAAATATAGGGAAGTGCTATCTGATCCCGCCTTTAACTTAGTCTAATACTAAAATTGCCTTTAGAAATCTTTTACTGCGATCTTCACGCTCGTTTCTATTATAATCCATTAGCGATACCACTTTAGCTAAATATTATCACCGGCGAGCTCATATCAGTTAATCTGAACAGCCTTACTGAAAGCTATGAAATTGTACCATAATTAATAATTTTGTTATTCAATCTAGGTCTAGATATCTTGTTTCTAGACGGTTTCATTTCCTATGTTTCGATATACAGTTACAACTTTATATTATTAATGACTGGAAAAATGTATTACTTTTCCTTATAACGTACGTATTTTTTCGGGTTTTATTAAAGTTCTCAATCAGACTTATGTATAAAGACTGGGGCCACCTGGGGACTTAGACAAAGTAACACCAAAAAAAACCATAACGAAGTTCGAAAAGAATACAATGTATGGTTTTGACATAAGTCGCGCTAAATCACGTCAATCGTAATCGTAATAAAATCACAAACTGTCTAGATTAGGAAATTGTCATTGATAACTCAGAGACGATGACGAATTTCGGTATCTTTCCGATACTAAGCGATCCCTCTACTAGTCCTCTGATGAGTTGGTATCTATGAGTTTTGCTGATTACTTACCGTTAGGTGAAACGACTGTCTGTTTGCCCGCTTTTCGATAAAAAAAGTATACAGCAATCATGGCCATTCCCGTCCATACGTTGAACGAATGCTTCATTATAACGATTACAGACTGATTTGGTAAGGAAATTGCGACTTTATTGCATAAAAAACACATCTAATTGTAAAAAGATTTCACTGCAAGAAATGTCAACCGATTACACTAATGTTTTTTTTAAAGACATCGCATCATACTAGGTTAAGAGCTATATTTGGTTTATGGACGAAAGTAAACATTTAAACAAGTTCATTGTCACCTACAACAAAGAAAAACCCACACCAATGATATGCAAATTTATCGGAGCTATTTTAATCGCAATTCAAAGTTAGCCGTCATTGTTTAGCTCGAAACAGAAAAATAAGAAAAGCATTTTACGACTTCACTATAACTTACAACGCAAAACATGTTTTAATGTATGAAAATGTGTGAGTGTAGGTTCAAGAGTTCTCAGTAAACGAACAAAGAAAATAATGTTGTCGCGGATTACATGACAGCTGAGATTTCAAATTGTCAAGTCATCAAGCCTTATAGGCCATCCTCGCTATACCTTTGATATCGGATCTAGAATATTCCGCAGTATCATTTCAGCTACATTATCCTATCAAAGTTGAAGGGCGAGCACTTTATTGTGGCTCACAATGTGTTTTCTTAACAATAAACCTTAAGATACAACTTCTTGGCGTTGTAATGTAAAAGGCTAATCTTGGCAATTCAAAGAGGATTATGTCTGAATCACTTTTATCGTTCACAAATAAAAATAGGTTCGCTTTCAAACTGACTGGCAATGGACAATGAGTCATCTTTTATTCAACTAGGTATTTGTTGCTGAAATAAAACTTTAAATCAGAGGCTATTTTTACTGCCAAATGTATTGTTAAGTATTATATATTGAAACACTCATTTTATTTATAGAAGTAAAGATATTGGGATAGGCTAAACACGTGGAAGACACTGGTAGTTTTTTGACGCAGTAAATAAAGTGGTAAGTAATATTAAGATGACACTTGTAGTTTGCTTATACTTATGTATATAGTATAGGTAGGCAACAGATTAGGGCAGACCACTGGCAACCACGCTGTGACAACGGAATCCACCGCGCGCACCTAATGTCCAGGATAGAAGATACCTAAGTGTTCGAGGTGCTTTAAGCGTAGAAGGAGGAGGCTCCTCGCTGTATCTAGAGGAGATTGTCCCCAGACTCGTCGTTGCTGCTGCGGACGATTATAGTTCCAGCACAGAGCAGATAGAGCTGCGTTCGCCTTACCATCATTCAGGCGCCGCGAGTTCCACACTAGTGAATTCCACTCTCACACGGGATGCCTAAAAGCATTTCCCGGCAATAAAAAGACAACCTACCAGGATCTACTCGATAGCCCACAGCATTATCGACATAATTCTCAAACACTTCATGGAAAATTTACATCTACACTAATATTATAAAGAGGAAAACTTTGTTTGTTTGTTTGGTTGTAATGAATAGGCTCAATTATTATATTGATATTTATATATAGATATTTGGGTTTTTCGGACACAAGGTGTAAAAAATCAACCAGAAAAGTTACTTTTTTTGCGTACTAAGCTCCCGTTGTAAATCTTAGTTAACGCAGGCGAAGCTGCGGGCAACAGCTAGTTCGTAAATAAAGCACTAATAAAATAGCGGACCTCACATACTGCGGCCACTTGTAATAAAATCTGTGTAATGTTAGAAATTAGCCACGATGCGATAGAAAACACGAAAAGTGTTTTACTCGAGCGGTCGTTTACACGCTGAAGTGGTGAGAGGCTTAGGCGTAGTTTTTGTGCTTACTTGCATGTATTTAGAATTTATAATACCCGTCGGGATTTCTCTCGATTTCTAATATCTTATTTTATTTCATATTTCTAGAAAGTTTGTTAGCATACATGCACTATTAGAAGTTATTTTGACATGTTACTTAGTGTTTATGGTTTATACTTAATCGAGACTTGGAATCAATAGTAAATTAAGTTTTATTGGACTTAATAATAAACTTTCAGATCTTACCTATACGCATATGTGTCGGAATAACGAAATCAAAACGAAAAATTTGTCGATGGATTCATGGGAAAACTTTGTATAGCTTATCCTTTTAGTAAAAGCCAAATATCATTTTTCTTTGCTATTTTAATAATAATAACAATAATAATAATAACCTTACTTGAAATAAGCTACTTTGTAATGCTAGTATTATTCACTCTTTTGACATTTCAATTAGCGTTGACTATATTTTGACACCAGATTATTTAACCATTGAATAGACATTTTCTTATTAATATATTTATAGAAGAGGAGGCAAACGGACACTTTGTTCACCTGATAGTAAGTGACAACAACATCCATAGACACCGGCTACACCGAAGATTAACAGGTGCATAGCCGGCCTTTCAAATTTAAGCACGCTCTTTTCTTGAAGGTCCCCAAGTCGTACTGTTTCAGAAATACCGTAGGTAATCTTACTATAACTATCCTACTAATATTATAAACGCAAAAGTTTGTAAGTATGGATTTTTGTTACGTAAAAATTCTTATAGCTTACACATCATAATAACACATAAGCTATAATTTATCCTACTCTCACGGCAATAGGAAGTGAAACCGCAGGGCGCTGCTAGTCAACCATAATAATAAGAGGAGGGCATGTCGATTTTCAATCAGATGGGTCGAAGCTTTTGCGTGCAAAGCGTTCATTGATTGTCCTATATCCAGTGGTCTAACAAAGTGATGATGATGTTATAATCATCAATTACACGCTAGTCAAACGTCAAGTATCGCAGTGGCCCGTTAGTCGGTGTTACAAAGAGTTCGTGTGCCATAAATCGACTGACCTTCCGTGCATTGCGTCGTTGCGTTAGCACCGCTGTAAATAACGCCTCGATATTCACCATCAACATTGGTCATGGAGTAGGCGTGTAAATTAATACAAGCCAATTATTGTTGAGGAAATGCAAGGCTCAAGAGTAACACTTGAGCATTATAACAACATTATGATGAAACAACTTTTACGGATTTTATCGCGGTTTATTGAGTTTTTTTTTTTTTTATGAGCCCGACGTTTAGGATACTTTATAGAAACCATGGTCACGGTAGGACCATGATCCATGAAATGGTTGCTGTAATCCGCGATAAAATCCGTAAAAGTTGTTTCATTATAATGAGTAAAATTCGCGTTAACATAAGAAAACATTATCACAACATGTCAAATATTGGCAAGGCAAAGATCTCTAGGAAAAAAAAGAAGAAAGAATAAAACATTTATTCAACAAAATGAAAAAGACACTAATGAAAATATATACAAACATACTCACAAAAAACAATTTCTGTTGCACAACCTACAAGTAACACAAATAAGTAACAGTAATAATAAATCGATAATTGGAAAACACAAATTGTAATATAAAGTGTGTATCAGGAGACGATTTAATTACGGGATATTTACCATGTTTTTTATTAATGTCGAAATATCGAGCTCCGCGAAACAATGATAAAAAACATGGTAAATATCCCGTTTTAAATAGTTTAAATGATTTAATTACGATACTAAAACTTTGCTGATATTCGTAGTTAGCAAGACTTAGTTGGATTATATTGAAATACTTGAACAGTCTATTTGAGTCTGTAAAACCTAAATATAAATATATAATACTGTATAATGTATTTAGAAAAAGAAGGAATGAAAAAGGAAAGCCGTTTAGCAATCTAGAAATTATTTATTTTACTTTTAATTACAATAACTATCAATTGAGTTCAGTTAAGTGATCGTGCAATGGAAAATACGCGCAGTCACAGGTTCTAATCCCGCCAAGTATAGACTTTTTGGTGGTGGTGACAAGACGTCCATCTCCTCATCATTTTGATGACCTCTGTAGCTCAATACTTAGCTCGTTAGGCTTCAAGCCAGAGGTAGCGTGTTTGAATGCCACCAGGGAACCAAAAATTTTATGTATTACTGGATAATGGATGTATATTAAATATGTGTATCATATAATAAAAAAGGACCGTCCACTTATAAACAAGGGCATCCCTCAATGAACGCCAAGACGGTCGATCTTTAATACCTCATCTCTTGCCACTCGCATCCAACACGGTCTGCCTTTAAAGCATTCGATAGCACACAAAAAAGATGACGTTTTTGTTTCGAAAATTTACTAATTCAAAAGATTGTCCCACTTATTTAACAAGAACTAAATAGTCCACGGACCGGAAACCGAAGCGTAGGAAGTCTCACTGGTGGTCCACGAGTGGAGAAGATCCGGAGAAGCCGTTAGACAATTAACATACTGTTGCCCACGCGAAATACAACATGGCGCCAAACCTTAATTAAACTTTTATTAATCGTTAATTCAAATGTAATAGATATTATGATCTATTTAGAATATATATATAAAGTTTAATGTCATAGCTCACTAGCTAATCCCGCGGTTTCACCAGCCTCAAATTTGAAATGAAATTTTCCTCTTGAATATAGAAAAATGTTATAATTTCGCTACGATGAACAGTCCATTCAATGCAAAAAGTATTTTCAAACGTAAGGAAAACAGAGATAAACGTATTCAAACAAAAACTGTAGCTTTATTTAAGTATAGATGAATATAATTACATATTACAGAAGAATATAACGAGCGACGGTGGGTAATGAGCTCGGTCCCTCAAGCGAGTGTTTTCGGGTTCGATTCTGACCCCCCGACTGTGCCTTGTGGTTTTTCTAAGTTTCTAAGTGCAGCCCAAACACGAGACCATCGTTCGCTCACCGGTGAAGGAAAACATAGTGAGGAAACCTGCATGCCTGATGAGATTAAAGTCTTTGAAGGTATGTGAAGTTCACCAACACGCATTGGGACAGCGCATCGGTGAACTATGGCCCACTACCCTCCTCGCCTGATTTCGAGTAAGAGACCCGTGCCCAACAGTGGGGCACATAAGGGTTGATACTTACTTACTTTATATAAAACATATATCTTAAAATAAACGATAAGGAAAACTGTAATCTTACTGGGCTAATTGCTATAGAAATGTATTGAAAAATTATAAAAATAATATTAATAATTATAATAATTAGGATGTCGAGATTCGAGCCAGCCACGCATCAATTAGTCACTATCAGACCCTATCGTCTTTTTAACACAAGAGTCATAAGCCAATTTTATTTTAATTAAGTAAATCATCATATTTATGAAGCTGCTGTGTCTAGCTAATGAAAAATATAAATCCTATGCATTAATTCTCAATTCAAAAAGGCCAATTATGGAAATATCTTACCAAATTTCATCGAAGTTTGATGAAAGGTACTTAACATCAGTATCGATCTGGTCTTTATATCACTGAATGCGCGGTAAATTCTAGTGATAAAACAAAACGTTGCACGCATTATCTGGGGGCACGGGAGTGCCCCCGCCAAGTCGAGCGCGAAGCAATATTGTTTACGCTTACAATGTTCATAATAACACCGCTTGTCTAAATTATAAATGATAGTGGCGTCTTCAGTTGCCAAATATTAGACGGCATCTAAAAGAGGCATTACTGACGTCAAAGCTTTCCAAACAATTACATCGCACGTGATTTAGGAAACGGAAATATTCACTGTTCGATTAATTCAACTCAGTAAACAATATAAATAAGAAAAGTATTTTGCTTTGATCGGGGAGACAAATAAGCTTTACTCTGACTTCATATGCATGCAGAGATTCAGAGATCCGTTATCAGAGAAGATACTTATCTGTGTCATAGATGCAAAGGATAGCACGTGTTTTTGGCACTAAATCTTATTGCAAGGTAGGAAACGTTTGGGCAAGCAGGTGACCTAGGCTCTGCTATATACATCTATTTTTGTCAAGACCATATCTGCAATATTTATTAGCCCTCATAATTTTATGATTTGAAAACATACTCTGTTCCACTACTGACTCTCCCCTTCGTATATTTGGTGTAAAAAAATAAAAATACATTGATAATTATTTATTAACCCCCGACCTTAGCCTCCGACGCAAAAACGACGAAGTGTTGACGTATCCCTCTGTTTATGAATCTGCGGCATCGTATCTCCCAAACAAATGAAGCGATTTTATTTTGTTTAAAGGGTCAATTACTCGGGATTGTCTTAGCTACTATTTGATACCCCACCATGGTTCAAGACTTGTCGTGGCGGTGGGGCTCAGTAGCCTAGGGTGAGCCCAACACCTTGGGCGAAGCTAATTGAGCCAAGGGGGCTCTTTGTACCCCTCTTATAAGAAGAGGGGGCAAAAGAGCAGGGGGCAAGGGGCGAGGATGGGAACCTCGCCTCATTGTACTGTCCTGACGGTGGGAGGGGTTGTTCTGTGGTGCGGTGCAACCCCTCGGTGTGGAGGTGGCGTCGGTCCCCCAAGGGACTAGCTAGCCGTCGAGGTGCCCTGTTGCTTGTAGATCCGGGGCACTTCACCAAAGGCGGCATTGGTGGCACTCGCCGGGTTTTAGTGGGTAGAGCTGCGTCCATTTACCAGCTTTCGGGCGCAGCGAGTCCCACATACCCGCCTGGGGAGACCCACTCCCCAGCGGTATGCGTCAGTGCATTTCCCGGCGTAAAAGAAAAAAAAAGCTACTATTTGATAAAAAAAAACGTGTAAAATAGCCGCCGCCACAAAATGACGGATGACATACATGTTCACAACTCCTTCAATATGGGTATTAAAATGGCTTGACTATACTAACAATACATCTTCCAAATCCAAGATGGCGCTTTATAGATGTCAGTGTTTTTTTTATTTATTTATTTTTTTTTATTAAGATTCTCAGGCGATGAACTAATCATCACTGTCAACCTATTTCTCTACACGGCTGGGTATAATACCTCTTTCGCATACGTCATGTACCCACTACCGATAACGCGCTAAAATCAATACATGACTGATCCTTAAAAATAATAAAAAAACAAAAATAGCCAACATACAGTAAAAAATCATCAATTTGTGTAATTGCTTCGTAGAAAATTGTAAATGCTTGTTTGTCTTGTGAGACCACTTAAACACGGTCAAATAAACGCGCTTTTTGCGAGTAATTTGACAGAAAATAAAATCGAACACGTCATTAAGACGAGCTTGTTAATTGTTCAAAGGATGCTCAGAAATAGTTCTTTGCATCTACACTAGTTTCGCGAGAAGTTATTTTTCGAAGAATGTCGCTCGTCTTGTAGAGTGGCGTGAGAACTAAAATATAGATAAATTTATAGACAAACACAAAATGTTTAATGCTTTCGTAACAAACCAAATAGTAAAGAATAATAATTATTCATTCATCATCATCATCATCACTCACCCTCTATCCGACCAATTGAACGTAAGTTCCATAAATGAACACCAAGACAGCCGATTCCTTGCGCCTCACATATAATATAAAAAAAATTGCGTAGGATATTTATTACAACTAATATATTGGTAAATCAGTTTCCATTATGCTTTATGTAGCCTCAGCATTTTATTTATGTAAGCTTCTCCAATAAAACATTTGACGAAGACGAAGTCCGTGCTCGATGCTAGTGGCTAGGCATCTGTCGTCCTTCATAGAGGCCGGTGGATGAGATTGAGATGTTTAGCAGTGGACGGATAAAGGCCGATGATGATGAAGGCTTTCTTAATACTAGGGCTCGAGGGTGAACAGCATACTGTTCCCCTATGGTTATTACATTCTTCTTTTTGAAAGAAAGGAAAATATTTTTATTGTTCCCTACAACATAATAATATATCAAGACAGAATAATTAAAAATTAACTTAAAACAGTCATGCAGCCATATATAGCTTACAGTATTAATATTGTGAACAATAGAGCCAGCTACTCAGCATTTCATTCATTTCATAAAAATTAAACCGTAGCAACCAATTAATTTATAATAGAGCAATTACATACAAAAATATCAATTAAAATTCTTAACAAGTCGTGGACATTTTAAAAACTCGTAAGCCGTTCGTATGGACTGATCACTCCAAACGAGTTGACTTAATTAATATCAAGTAAAATTAAGTTAATCATTATTTTAATTGAATTTGCAACTCACCAATTTACTTTCTTCGACTAAAAATGAAATTCAAAACGATTTTATAGTGGTCAGCCCAGGTGTTATTAAAAAAACGTTAAAACTTTTTTAGCAAATTGCTTATTTTATATTTATGGTTCTAATCTACATTTTTTATTTCAACTAAAACTTTGGAGTTGAAGTTCACCAACCCACCTCCTCGAAATTAGCCTCCTCGCCTAATTTCGAGGAGAGACCCATGCTCAGCAGTGGGACATATAAGGGTTGATGCTTTTTATGCGTAAAACTCAAAATTAGAGCAACATGAAAATTTCATGTTTCTGTAAATTTTAATCCTAGTCTCGTGAAGCAAAATCCTTCGCGACCTCGCAAATGACCTTTGGTTTTCGTGTGAATAACCGGGCCTCGATTCTTATGTAATAAATTTATACATCCAGCACAGCTGACACACATACACTTAATAAGTACCGTTTGCAATGAAAACTACAAGCGTATCTTACACGAATCTGTATTGTGAGGCTTAGTTTATAGAATGGTGTTTAAACGCTGTCATTTATTTATTGTCGGGAAGACTGTGTATAAGCTGAGGGTTTGTTTTTAAGACTGTACCTGTTGTGTCAGTGTGTCACTGTGTTCTGGTTAGTGTGTCATGTTTTATATTCCATCTGATACTGGAGATGTAGAGTGACATAAAAAATGTCATGTGGGTTTGTTGGATGTGAGCTCGCCTTTACATTTTAAAGAACTATTTTTATAGGATTGATTCCCACTTTAAATATGTCAAATCAGCTTGATAATAATTAAATGTTATATCTTATGTATTTGAAACGGTCCTTTAACACAAAAAAGGATGTCAAGTGTACGTATCGTTTTCTTATTATAATGAAACTATTTTTACGGATTTTTACATACACGGCGTTTCGGATACTTTACAGCAACCATGGTCACGGGAGGACTGAGGTGTCCGACGTCATACTGTTACAAAGTTATTCTTAACTACTTTTCTTTTACCTTTTATTATGGACCATATTTCACATCACAGGTAATAAATTTGGCGAAGATAGCGGAGTGATAGCTGTTGTATAGGCGTTTTTAACGAGGTCTTTATTTAAAAAAAATATTCAAGCGTTAAAGAAGATGAACCTATACAGAAATTTGCACGGAGATAATGTTAAAATAGATTTAATTTAAAGCCTTTTTGGAGCATTTTCTTTTTTTTTTGAGATATAATTTTAAGCATTTATTTTCTTATAACAGAATCACTCTACGTAGGTCCTAATGGTCTAATAGTATGTTCAGTACCTTACAAAACGCATTTTCCCATCGACTACACACGTTATAATTATTATAAAATAAACGAATGCCTCTAGCCAACGTCTATACTAGTTATATATAATTTTATCTGTCAGATGAACTATCGGAATGTATTCAATAATGAATTATAAATCGTACACGTCATGAGATGATCTCTACAAGCGGCGGGTTACTATTACAATACACAGGTTATTAATAAGCCATACCTCCCCCTGTCCACAGGAGATCCGAAAACATTAAATCACAGTAACTGTATGTTAATGTTTGTCTACGATTTATGCTCAATATAATTGTTGAAATTAAATCATAGAACGACTTTTATGATCGTAATAAGTATAGTGATTTTATAAATATATAATATATACTTATTATTATATAATATATAATTGGAATGCAAAAAAAGTTAGTTTGGTTTTATCCTACCTTTAAATAAATAAAACAGTAGATACCTAAAAGTATATTACTTCTTTTCCATATTTTGTGAAATTGTTAATTTATAAAAATATAGCGAAATTGGCGCTTTGTTTGTATACACACAGCTCAATAGTATAAAAAGGAATCACAAGTTTGTCATTACACACCGAGTAATGGAACAAAGAGACAACACGTGTTATTTCCAAGCAACTATCCTTTTTTTCCTTTAACGCCGGGAAATGCGCTTAAGCATCTCGCGGGGGAGTGGGTCTCCCCAGACGGGTATGTGGGACTAGCTGCGCCCGAAAGCTGTGGACGCAGCTCTACCCACCCTAAAACCCGGCGAGTGCCACCAATGCCGCCTTTGGTGAGGTACCCTGGATCTACAAGCAACAGGGCACCTCGACGGCCACCTCCACAGAGGGGTTTCCCCGCACCACAGAACAACCCCTTCCAACGTCGGGACAGTACAATGAGGCTAAGTTCCCGTCCTCGCCCCTTGCCCCCTGCTCTTTTGCCACGTTTTCTTTTAAGAGTCTCCTTGGCTTCATTCGCTTCGCCCAAGGTGTTGGGATCACCCTGGACTACTGAACCCCACCGCCACGACAAGGCCTAAACCGTAGCGGGATCCAAGCAACTATCCTTTTAAATAGATCTGAGTAAAAAAAACAAAAAATATTGATCAAGATCAAAATAATAACTTTAACGGCACCAAAAAACAATATTGATTCTTTGCCAGACTAGACGATGACAAATTGAACGATCGAACTTTATTGATTTTCTTTTATTTCCATTCTTAAATCATTTATATCACATCGATCGTCATTTATATCCGAGCCACGTTGAATCAGATGTTACTTATAACTAGTTATCCTACTAAATATTTGTTTGAAGTTTGTTAGTAAGTATGTTGGTTGGTTGGTATGGATATTGGTTACTCTTGCACGTAAAAACTACAGAATGGATTTTTATAAAACTTTACAATGATATAGCTTACACATTAGAATAACTCCCACGGGAGTACTTTCCCAACTTCCCAAATTCCCAACCGTACTCCCACGGGAATTGAAAGTACGCCTGGCGCTGCTAGTAGTTAAATATATTAATATAGCAAAGTAATATTTTATATAAATTTTTATCATATGAGTGGTACATAATATAGTAGGAAAAATTGCTACACAAAGGAAATTATTATAGCTGATGAGCTATAATTATTATTAATTGAAAATAATTATTTTTATCATTAGGATTCCCCATCATCATTATCCTCGTCCATCCACTGCTCGAAATAGCCTAATTTAATTATCACCGTTTTTTTTTGATGACGCAGCGGAAATCATTTACGACCATACTAGGGCCTGGGTAGGCGGGCTGGCGTGTGTGGGGACTCACATTTGGGTGCCCTAACCCACTAAAACCGCTGCGTGAGCCTTCAGCCGCTATATTTGAGGGACCTGGATCTGTGCAGACGACGGGATACCCTCAGCGACAGACTGGTCCCGGCAAAGACCAGATTCTCCACAATAGGGGGACTGCCCGGCTACGACTTGGCAGTCCCCACGACGTCATGTCTTAAGCTGGGCCCGGGTTCCCATCCAGAGCCCGACACGAGCACAGGGGCTTTATTGAAGGCGCATTAAATAGCGCCTCCGACGCACCCCCGTTCGTCGTCTACGGGGGGAGGCTACGTCAGCGGCCTCCTCTCTCACCCGTTCGTCGGCCTCCTTCTGGGACATCACTGTCTCGCAAATTTAATTATCACCATCAATAATGAAAATTTAGGTCTTGCTCATTGAAACTCAAATCAACCGATCTCTGGCTACTTGCCGCAAACCCGAACCTTGATTAGAATAACTGAACATACAACTAACTTCCATCATTGTCATCTTATATATCTACTACAAACTGATACTACGAGAGCCAAGCCAAGACTCTCATTTTAATCCTAGGCAAGTGGCACAAACACTAAACGAATAGAATAGAATACTTATTTTATGGTAATGACACTAGCTGTCAAATTACATTTCGTAAGCTAGTGTCATTCCCATACAATAAGTATTCTATTCTATTCGTTTAGCGTTTGTGCCACTAGGGGGCTTGAATAGAATACATTTTTAAATTGCTTGAGTGCACATGACCGTGATAGGAATGTACGTTTTCTCGTAAATTGTATACCTATGTCTGCTCTACATATTTTTAATCTGCTCTAGCGGGATTCGAACACGCAACCCTCAAGCCTTAGGCACCAGCCAGTCGTCTAATTATTATTTATACTATAGGTAATAGTTTGTTTTATTTAGTTTACCGTTCAACCAGATATTACTATACATAGCAGAGATACTAAACAATTTATTAATATCATACTGACCTACAAGTACACCTGACATTGTCAACATCGCTTGCGAAAGGAATTTTACCAATGTGTTTTACCATTTGTTTCGCCGGTTCTTCTCAGTGGACTTGCTTTGGAACCGATGGTAGACTCAATTGACGTTCAAAAAGATACTTTGGTGGTACTATTTTGAATAAAATTTAGAAGACCGAAGACTAAAAGAGTTAAAAAGAAAAAAGGTCTATAAGGTAGCAGTGGATGTATAAAGGCTGATGATGATGATAATGATCAACGATAATACTATTTTGAATGCCAAGCTTTTCAAAGTACAAAGGGCATTAAAAACAAAATGCTAAAAAGCGATCATATTCGTTTGTACCGTCGGTGTAGAGTACAGAGAGTATAACACTGTTGACAGGACTTAACAAGCTATTCATGTCCAACAATGTCAGGACTCAACTGGGATCGAACCTATCACACACATCCTACGCGTCGCAGACGGACCACAATTATTATATATTTGGAAACTAAACTTGCTGTTAGTAGTAAAGTATTCGAAATATTGGGCATGTAAAAAAACCCCTTATAAATCCCTATAGTGGTTAATATTATAGAACAATAGTATTTTCTATTATAACTCGAATTTAACTCATTATATTGAAACAACTTTTAGGACATTACTGCAATGGCCATGGTTGCTGTCAAATATCCGAAACGTAGTTAATGTGAAAAACGAAAAAACCGTATATGTTTTTATTGCCGTAATATTCATTTTTAAAATTATTTATTATATTTACCACGGTTTTAATTTAATTCCACAAAGCTCTATATTTCGTGTCATATAGAGTCGCGTTCTCGTCGTGATACTATAAAGCAGCACGGACCTATGCGTAGAACACAATATATTTTAATAATACTATAATATTATGTTGTTCTACGTACCCTGGGCGTTGTAAACGGGGAGAAGATCGCCAAAGACAGAGCGCGGTGACGCCATCTCGTGTCGGCCAAAATCCACTTCGGGTGAATGAGACAGTGGAGTATAGTATAGAGTATAATATGTTGTCTTAAAATAGAGATTTTATCCTTAACCGGCCAACGGTTGCGTGTCGACTGGGTAGTGGATGTATTATTTCTATATTTATTAGAATCTTTTTAATTTAATGCTATCTAATTGTTTTCTACATTTCCAAAAAAATGCACGAATAAAAAGATGCGAAATGTTTTGCTCTATAAAATGGTCGAAATATTTTTTTCTTTATAACACATAGCTTAGGAGATATTATCTACAAAAACTTTTTTACGATGGCGCTTGAACCTTCTCCTGGATTTGTGAGCATTTTGTTATTTGTTCAATAAGTAAGCCCTAAACTTTTTAAAAAAATGTATCTGAAATTTAGTTCCAGGCTGTCCAAGTTAAACTGCTATTTTTCCTATACTATAAATTAACAGTGTCAAAAAATTTAAAACTGCATTAATGATAGATCGTTTTCCAAGTCGTCCGTCTGCGCCCCGCCCATAACAAACGCGCGAACTGACAGAATAATCTAGCTTCATCGGGCCCTGGCACTGACAAAGTGATGCCATCAATGTCAAAGTTCTGACCTCAAGATGTATGAGTAATGCATTTTACATTACTGTTCGGTGCACGTGACCGAGCTGGATGGATAAACCTCTCTGCGAATATATTGCCATCATTTTTTAAATATGGCGTAGAATATGGTATATATGAATTTAGATGGCTAACTTTAATCTACCGATTTACAAACACATACATACATTTTACCGGTGGAAGGGTAAATATTTTACTGTTGGAACGATAAATACCGTGCTCTCGTCTGCGTGGACACCAAGTTTTCGTCTGCCCATTTAGCTATCAAACTATCACAAATCGTCAAAGTTTTCTTAATAGAAAAAAAATATGGTTCTACAAACAAATAATTCTAATTTGTGGACTAATTCCGATTAGGTACTGAAAGGAAAGATCATCTTGTCAAATTTAAATTTGCAATGTTAGAATTTTATGGTTAAAAATATTACTTAAATTCAAAATTATTTTTACAGTATTCCCCTTAAAAAATCTAATATGATATCTACTATTAGCAATTTACTTTCTTTAAGTCCAAAAACTCATTTCCAATAATATGAAATAATTTGTAAATAAGGTTCTCATTCGCTTGGCGAATTCCCTATAAGCAATTAGAATAAGTTTCATGTATTATAGACGTATTTTAAACTGTTTGTATTTTAATGAACGGTTCACCATAAAGTAAAATACTTCGAGGAAATGTGAACATGAGATCGTTGCATAATGCCAACTAAATAGGTGCCGACAGTTGGCATATGTGGGGGCACACCCTCCAATTACTCCGACACCCTCACTTTCGCTAGAAGTTGTCCGGACTATACGATTTTAAATTGCAAACGAGATGGTAATTAGTGAAAACGGTAAAGCCACAGATAAATGCCGTATGGAAATAAGGAACAAATTACGTTACTTTCGTTTGTTCAACAATTTCATAATACACGTAATAGGGTTTTCTTGAGGTCTTTGACAGTGAACTGCGAAAAACATTCGATTCATTAAAAAGTTGTTTTTGGAAACTTAATTTTTTATTTATAAGAAATGGAAGCATCCGTGGTAAGATTTAAAAAAATCGGTGGACTGTAAAGTTGGTTTACTGACAATAGTTAAATATGACAACATCATAACAAAATATTGCTGGGCCGAGTGTACCTCTTAGTCGCTCGTTCCGCGCTCTCGCTTGCACTTCAAGCCTTAAATGGAACGCCTCAGAGCGAGGTAACTCCGCATGAGTCATGTTTTTTCGTGCGTGCAGCCGGCTTCATCGAATTATAAGACGTTGTCACGTCGGAAATGTATTTTATCAGGATGCATAATGGCAGACATTATTAAAGATAAAAAGAATAACAAAAAAAATTCAGGATACTTTTTATGGGAAATTTCAAAGCCATGAACATCGATATAAAAAATATTTTTATACAACGTTTCCGCGTCAATAGTAAAGTCAATAGTAAAGAAGGAAAACATAAATGATGTTGCAAGTTTTGATTTAATCTATCAACATAGTAACGTACTCAGATAAAAGGATTAAAACTTTAACGGAATGATAGCCGATGAGTGCTCGTCTCACTCAACTCAACACTTGTCAGATCACTGCCACGTGCCAGCCTTTACATTTTACCGTACTTGTGTACGGAGGAAATCATAGTTTTAACGTATTTTAATATTACAACTTTTGTGTTGTATAAGGTTTATTCACGACAGGACCGAATAAACCATGATAAAGTTCCTCAAAGTAGTTTGATTATTTCTTTAGAACAGGCTATGACCAGAGTTCACTAGGACAAGTCTATCATAAACTATTTTTATAGTCATAGTTCATGATGAAGTCTGCAATATGAAGAAACGACAAAAAACCCCAAGGAATGCAGCTTCGCCCATACAATTCTCATCAATGAATTAACAGTTCCGATACCACCCAACCAAAATAGTCCACCACAATATTCGGATCATAATATTATCATATTATATTATGCACATTAAGTTTTTACAAATACTATTTAAAACCGCTCCAAATAAACAAAATATTAATTAATTGACGGAAAACCGAAGAAAAAGACATCCACGCCCCGATATTTCCCCGCCGCTCTCTTTTATTGATCGCCATTATCAGAATCAAAAAGCGGTCAATGCACCTTAATTGCCAATAATTATTTGATACAACCTTAAAAAAGGTTGACTGATAAAACCTTTAGGTTGAATGTCACTTGCTTGGAGGTTATACCCTGCTGGATTTATAAAAAAATGTTGACATAATATGTGAGGCATCACCATAATCATCATCATCATCATCATCAGCCTCTATCCGTCCACTACTAAACATTTTCGTCCTTCAATGGACCCCAAGACCATCGATCCTTTGTCACTCGCAACCAACACGGACCGGTCACTACACGGAGATCTTCCTACCTGGTTAATAGCCCATCGTCTCCCTAAACGTGCTGTGAAGCTAGTCCTTGTTTATTCAGCAGATTCATAAGTTAAACAATTTTCTCGAAACCAAATTGCCTTTCAAAAAAAGATGAAAAAAAGCAATAACACTAAACATAAAATATGAAACATCATTTACTTAACTCGTAAAATATCCCTCAAACACCAACCATAAACATCTAGAGCAAGAAATCATGGTCTGAGACCTGCCACTTATGCAACACATAAAATATGGCGAATCATAATCTACCGTAGTAACGCCGAGATGGGACTGCAGATAGGCAATCTAATAAGTCAGATCTGATGCTCCAAGTTATATAGGGTTGAGGTGGCAGAGGTTAATTAAAAATAGCAACCTTATTATGTGCCAGAGACTCGCTATACCTTGCACAAGTTATTATGTCAATCTATGTCAATTTAAAGAGGGATAAAATGAAAAAAAATAAAAGCTGTTGCTTGCTTGCTGTATTCTAAATCTAAAAATAAAATTATCGCAAAAGGAACAAAGAAACCCTTCCATATTTGTGTAGGATAAAACAGTTTATCACTGTAAAATTCTGATTGTTTTCTAACAAACATCATGTTTATCTAGATAAAAATTGTGTCCCTCATCTTGGGAACATTTATAACAGCATACTTACCAATAAACGTAGGCTTACCTCATTCTTTGAGATTTTAAGGAAATTTTCGTGTGAGCAAGACAAAAAACTTGTTCGGTAAATATTATTATTTATTTAAAGTACAGGGGGCCTAGCCAAAATGCCATTAAGAAAGCGTTAGCGAAGTTCGAAAATGATAAAATGTATGGGATTGATATAAGGTCGCGCGTGGTCCGTCCTATACATTTTATCATTTCGAACTTCACTAACGCTTTCTTAATGGCATTTTGGCTAGGCCGCCTGTACTATCTACTAAACATGGTAGAATGGTAATTAACTATATGAATCCTTAACTTTTTTGGTATATATATAATACCGTTAAGTAACTCACAACTGCTATACTACGAGTATAAGTATCAAGTGTTCTTTACAGTTTTTCCGCCTTATACATGGAGGACACGTAAATTACCCAAATATGTGCCTGATAGCAATTAAATACCGTTTTGGTAAAAAAACGTTTGTGATTTGTATATTACTCAACGATTTTGTAAGCAAACGTGTTTGAAGTATATTATAAGCCACAGATATGGAGTAGGCTTTCTCAATATCTGTGATTATAGCATATGAATTATGCAACTATCTTTTGTTATGGAAGTTTTATTTGTTTTCTATTTTACGGTTCTTGCATGCAGTGATTATTTATTTTATAATTATTATCATCAGAAAAACGTATTTCGAGACATAGTATGCGACGGAAACCTTCAAAAAATATCATGTATGTATAATTCTAAATATGATGCTACAAATGAACAACGTTCTTTGATTGGTGGCTTTTGACTGCGTGACGTCATTTTTGCTTGTATTCTAATTGGCATAACGCAATGTTACCCGTTACAAACATTTGTACATCGCGTGGCCCTAAATCAAAGTATTTAAGTAACATGCTCGACCTACTTTGCTCATCACTATCCTGCTTGTTTATGTCAATCAATCGGTTCTATCGCTATAATCTTAATGATTATCGCGAATGATCTTATCTCGGCAAAATATTGAAGGTTTCGAGGATCGCTTGTGGTTAATAATGAGCCGGTCTTAAGTTATTGGCTGTTGCCCGCGACTTCGCCTGAGATAATTAGATTTATAAGCTTTCAAAACGATTTATTAGCTTCGAAATGCCTGGCATTATACCGTATTCTAATTCAAAATTCATTTTGTTAAATTTTATCAAAATAAGGTCGAGTTGTTTTCTTATATTTTATTATATATATTAATGGACTTCCACTAGTTAAGTTTCGTTATACAATTTGACTTTTGTCCCGATGTTTCACAAGGCACTGTTCTATAAATTAACTACATGGAACTATTATTTATATGTATGTTATATATTACTATGTTGTTATTATTTATATGTATATTAGTATGTTGTTATTTAGATGTATTTACAAAAATTGTAAAACTATATTTTAAAAAGAGCAATCCTACAGAGTTTCTTGCTAGATTCTTCTCTGAGGAAAACTGCTACTTTGCGAATCTAGCATTAGCTTATAAAAAAAATTGACATGTTTCAAGTGCTATGTAATTTGCCTACGAAATAAATATTATTTGATTTGATTAATTTAAATTTTCAAAAACTCCTTAGGAATCTTCAAAAGAAGGAACACGTACATAAATCCCTATGACTTTTATCGCTACAAGGACAATCTGTATCTCGGAAGACGAAGACAAGTTCTCGCTTCCACTACTTCGCAAAAAAAGTGTGCTAACACCTAATCCCTATAATTCTTATCATACTTTTATATAAGTTTAGAATTTCCAATTTCTATTTATAAAAGGTGTGAACAAAAACTTTTTTTTTTTAAGTTTTTTGTCACCGGTATTACAGCTCTATTGGTTTAAAAAATCCTAAAAACAGATTTTCTCACAATTCTTTGATATTATAATCTCTCAAAATCAGTTAAACAATTTCAAGGCTTTTTGCTCTTTAGTCTTTACTAGCATTTAAGTGTAATCTATTTGTTTGTTTTTTTTTTATTTCTTTTTAATTTTCATATATTTCAATAGCTCCACAGATCACCCTTGGGCCATGAGAACATCATATTTGATTTGTGCATAACCATTTCGCAATAACATAATCTTATTGCTAGTAAATATAATTGATAGTCATGATGATAAACTTTATATGGACATCAATAATGATAGCTTAGAAGAAAAATGTCATTGAAAATATCATAATGAATAAATGATGGCACATACATTTATGTCCATTTAAATAAATACATTTTAGGCAACATTTAGTTTGTTTAATACCAATTAAGACTATTTTATTTGTAGGTACAATTTTTTAATAAATATTGTTGTTATAGTACTTATAGTTAGTAATGTAATAATTCTTATGACCCGTCATAAGAATTATTACATTACTAACTATATTATTAATTATTCAATTTTTCTACATTTTTAGCGTTTCGGATATTTACGAATACTTTGTTTGAGATACTTGTAGACGTGGTAAATATCCCCTTTTAAATAGTTTTAAAATTGTTTTTATTTATGAGCAATCGAGCACACCACGTAAAATTAAAACAGTTAAAAACAAGCTTACATTATTGTCATGAATTCCAAATATAGATATTTATGTAAGTATTTGTATCAGCAATAATTATAAAACGTACCTTTACCTTCTATATTTAAAATAATTCTTCAAATTTTTATTGTCCTATCGTATTATTTGTAGGTCTATGTCTCTCCGTTCGCGCTAGCAGGTGCTCCGTAGCAGGGTTTTATGGTATACCTAATCTCTGCGTTGCGCGTATAGTTAATAACATTCAAGCGTACTGTTAAAATTATATTTTTTTATGAAAGTAGAATCTAACGAATTACCAAAAGTCGTAAAACTGTTAGTTATCGAGATTGGCGACGTTGTGGGCGTTTTTTTTTTTCAAATATCCCTCTAACTACAAGAAGTGTTAATCTGTGTGTCCCAGGAACATTAATATTCATCATACAAAATCTTTTGGCGGGATTTCAACCCGCTGCTCGCGTGTGTCAATATCACTAGACACACCACACTTACAATATAATATAATGAGGGCAGGTGCTTTAAAATTAAGCTTTACAAATAAAGCTTTGCATTCAATATATACTTACTACTAGAAAGTAACGTAATATTGAATTTAATGAAACACCAAGTAATATAAGCCCACAGTAACAAAAGAAACCAATTTTTTATAATAATAATTTTACATTATATTTTACAATCGACTTTCTTAGTATGTTCTTATGTTCTTAGTTGTAGCTTAAATATTTGAGGCCTTTACTACTCTCTAGTCTACTGTTTCTAGTATCCCTTACCGCGTCAACTTTTTGACAATTATTAGCTCATAATTTCCGTTAACTCTTTCGAAATTTAAATTTGTTATTTGAAATTTCGAACATGACTCCCGTCTTACGGGTTTGTAACATTCGTCTGGCGCTTCAAGGTTTGTGCCAGTGCTCATCTTACATCAGCGTGTTGCTTAAGGGCTTACCCCGCTATAAAGACAAATTACGTGCATATTAACAACACCGAAGGCCACCATACTGACACACTTGTATTACATCACACATTACTAGAATGAAGACATTTGAGCCATTAATCTAGGGCAAATCTTACCAAATAGTTTTCAATACATATAATATCATCATTTTTATCTTCCCAGCCATTATTATTTCCGTTCATTTGGAGTCGTCTTTGTATATTTTGTGTCTCACGCTTGTTAGTCCATATCTCTCTTGATTCTATTCTTCTTCTGTCTTCTCCTCCTCCCTATACCCTTCCAGCTGTACATTACTATAGGTATGCGTGACAATTATAATTTTGCGGCTAAGCCTTTAGAAGAATGACTGCAAGATTGACATCTCATAAAAGTTAGTGCCCCTGCCTGTACATATCATACATGACAAGACGTGGATGAACTCCTTGATGTTTGTGGGCGTCGTTGACCACTTCCTATCGGGTAACGTGGCTGCCAATTTTTATAGTAAAGTAAAGTATCAATGCTGGGCACGTGTCTTCTTCTCGAAATCAGGCGAGGTATTGGGCCATAGTTCACTGACACGGTCTAATATAGTTTGGACTTGTAAAGATTCATTCATTCATTCAAAAAATAAAGATTCATACATTCATTGGTAAATTCTCCACGTTTTCCTTCACCGGTTAGCGGGTAATGCTCTCTCTGCTGTTAAGCTATATAATGCTCTTGTGTTGTACCTGCAGCTAAAAATTTAGAAAAAACCAATTTGATCTCCACATGATCAGGATCGAACTTGGACCCTCTCACTAAAGAGGCCGAGCTTATACCCTGGACTATCGTCGCTCGACCAATTTGTATAGGCATTTATATAAATCAACATACACATGGGACAACTAGAAAAAATGTATAAGGAGCCAAAAAAGGTTTGTGTGCGATTCACACACGATAGAAGTGAAACACACGTTAAATGCTCAAATACAAGCAAGCATTAAACAGTGTGCCATACACATACACACCGACATTTGCTCTCTCTCTCTTTTGTATTTGTGTCTCTTACCTGTCGTTTTTTCCGTTGCAAAGAAGTTTCACTTTAAAAAGCCAGACCTATTGATAGACAAGGTCAAGGCATGCGGAACTCTTATTTTAGATGACACGTCTAGTGACAGAAGATAGGTAAGTAATTACCTGTCTTACCTGCCCTTTATGGGACAGCGCTGTTTGACGGAAGAAATAGACAATTAATCATTTAAGTTTCCGTCGTGAAGTACGAAATCATATTGCGAATAATTTTGTGGAAATAATTTTGTATTCAAATTTTAGTTTTGCCTTTCATCATCAGCACCATTTTCTGACCACTGCTGATCGTGATTGCTTTGCTTATCGTACAGGTGAGGTTTAAATCTTACACTAATTAAAAGTGTTTGTTTGAACGCGCTTATCTGAGGAATTATTGGTCGAATTAATATTATAATTCTTTTAGTGTTCCATAGCCCATTATCGAGTAAAGCTTATAGACCTATCATCCCGCTAAGATGCCATGCAGATGATGCAGGTAGTATCATCATTAAGATTACCGAAACTCAAAATTAAGACATTTTCTGTGGTAGTTGCATAGGCTAACGGGCAGACGAGCCACATGATGGAAAGTGGTCACCGTCACCCATCAACATAACTCATTCATGTGTTGACACAAAATGTTAGGTCTCAGTGCTAGTAATTGCACTGCACGTCCTGCCCTTTACTGAAATACAGCAAAGCTGTTTCACGAGAGAAACAAGCAGTGCAGCTTAGGGCAGCGTCAAATTGACGCCGTCAATCACTTCTTGGCAAAACAACCCCATTGCTTTTCAAGCTAGAATAAAACAACGTATGTGCTTAGATTCATGTCCATTCCTATTATAATAAAAGTTCTCTCTCTCTCTCTCTCTCTCTCTCTCTCTCTCTCTCTTCTGTCAGGGCTTGGTAATCGTTGTTATTAATTACGAAATCATCTTAGGGCATATTTCTTTCGCGTGTCTCGCGTGTGTGCCTCATTTAAATACGGTACTACTGACCGACGCGCCAATCAATTTCAGACCATGTACTTCGCAGAACTTTCGCCAGAAGCACGATCCGATCTGATAAGTATCTCCGAGACGGCCATTAATATAAAATTTCATACCTAGATGTACCTCGAAGTGGGTCAGTCGCTAACGAATCTCCCAACAAGGATACCTCGTATTTAACATTAATATTTAATTTAAATTATGAGAATGTGTTCTTTTTTATTCAAAACGACTTTTTTTGCACTCGCCAAGTCAAATTTATGAAGAGAAATTTGTCATTCTTAACTTAAACATATGAAATTACTATAATTTTTGGGGCAGCTTTCTGTCAACACAATATAAAAAGGACGAAACATTAGGTTGCCTACATTGAATAGAGTAGTTTAATTAAGTTCTCAAAATTAGATATGTATTTATTTAATATTAAAAAAGGAAATTATAATTTCCAGTTAAACATATTCTACGAAAGTAAATATATTTGACTTTTTGAATGAGTAGGTTTGGTATTTCTTTCTCAATTCGATTGGTATATTTCTTAATTTATGTATGATGGAAAACTTTAAAGTATACTGGCAAAACTAAATGAAATAGCTTCATATTCATAATCAAGACTTCAAATAGACTAACATATATATCAGCTTTCCAAGCTCTCATCTTGTCCAGACCTAAATAATATACTTATTATTTAAAGTGCAGGCCGCTTCTCGAGACATGCTGCACTCAACGATATCATACGCCGGTCCCTTGCCACCGTCAACGTGCCAAGTTTACTTGAGCCGCCTGGTATTGCAAGAGACGATGGCAAGAGACCGGACGGTATGAGTTTGATTCCATGGAAGATAGGCAGGGTGCTGGTATGGGATGCAACCTGTTCAGACACGCTGGCCCCTTCCCATCTACATGGAACCAGCAACAGAGCTGGTGCGGCCTGTGAAGCGGCTGAAAAAACTAAAGCTTGCAAATATAGGGTTCTAGGCGCTGAATATGATTTTGTCCCATTCGGTGTCGAGACCCTTGGTCCGTGGGGTCCTAACGCTTTAAGGCTTTTTAAGGAAATAGCAAAAAGGTTAGTCGACATCACAGGAGACCGAAGAGCTGGCAGCTACCTCGGACAAAGAATTAGTTTAGCAATTCAAAGGGGAAACGCCGCCAGTATCTTCGGAACATTGCCTAAAGGGACGCCTTTTAATAATATATTTTAGTTATTATAATATAATATTTATATTTTTAAGGATTATAGTTTTAGATTATTTATTATTATTAGATTATTATTATTTTTTATAATATTATGTAATTAGTTTATAATTTTTTAAATTATATTGTAATTCTATTATCTATACTTAATATTTTATTAATAATCCATTTTTATCTGGCAATTATAATTAAATTAAACTTATTATTTATATCATGTAATAACAATATAGGTACATGTATGAGCAAAACAACCAAACTTAATGTTGTCTAGTCAGCATTAACATATGTATTTTATCGTAGCGCTACAATGATATGGCTTGTTTAATTTATACGAAAATATAAACTTTTATGTATCCACGAGAATATGATAATACCTTCAGTGGGCGGGAACGAGCGGAAGCGAGCTGTTTATACATATTATTATTATTGCCCCGGATGTGTGCGCACAATGTAGGAAAGTTTATATAAAAAATATATCGATACTTTTTTCGATATAATATATCGTAGTACTATATCGATATTTTTAGGATATCGATACTTGCATTCAACTAGTCCAGAGGTACGCAAGTTTTTCGTTTTATTTTTACCAAATTGCCAATGTTGCAGATTTTAAAGGAATGAAATATAGATATACAGAAGATAAATGGAATGTGATACGATATTTGATATAACATTCGATACTAGTACATTTGGTAATATCGGATTAAAGCGATATATCGCGTATATGTATCGATATTTTTTTAAATATCGATATATATCGTCCATCCCTAGTACTATGGCTTGAATGAAACTTTAACAATTTACTAGGAATACTTTTATGCTGCAGGATAAAACCACTGTAAAGAAATAAATAAAGTATCAAGCCTTATATGTCCCACTACTGGGCACGGGTCTCCTCCTAGAAATCAGGCGAGAAGGGTAATGGGAAAAAGTTCTGCTATACGCTGGCCCAGTGCGAGTTGGTGAACTTCACACACCTTCAAAGACTTTCAATCTCATCAGGCATGCAAGTTTCCTTAAGACGATTTCCTTAAGGTGCTTAGGGTAAATTTATGAAATCACCTATCTGAAGTAATAAATAAATAAAATAAAAACATAGATTAATAAAGAAAGCAAAAACATTTCATTTTATAACAACAATTAACTCTCTATCTCTATCTGAAGTAATTTACATTTACTAAAATCCCCAGTACAAACTAAATTCATTGCATATTGATAACCGTGTATCCTTTGTGTACACGAATTTATTCTGAAATAGTAAAGTGACTTTAAACATTTGTATTTTATTGACATCTGGGTATAGAGTAAATGCATAAATAGATTTCAAACACGTGTGACCACAATTTAGAAGCTACTAACAATTACAGAAATCCAAGAAATGTAAGATCGAATTCTATTAGACTATTATTGCAGCATTATGTTTTAAATCCGAAGTAATGTTAGGTAAGTAGGTCTATTGTGTGTCCTATAATGTGCTAAGACTATTTCTATTCAGACATAGTTAAAATTATGTACTTCGATTGTAACTTCAAAAGCAGAAATACAAAAATTGCTTACAAATTCACTTTGAAGTATGAAATTACAATAATCACTGGCAATTTAAATCATAAAGAAAAATCTCAAATAAGAACTAGTATTCGATTAATTATGTCAGTAACTTCTCTTAAGAATGATGAAAAGCAACTCAAATTTGGGAGCTGTCTGCGTTATATTTGTAAGTCCATGCTGCCTACATTTTGATGACATCGATTTAAGGCGAGCTTAGTAGTTTGAGGAGCCTCCAAATATTTAAGTGCCGTTTGAGAATTCGGGCGTTTCTCACTGAAAAGATATATTTCCTTATAACATTATTTTCTTAATAATTGTAACATTAATTCGTATAAATCTAAAAATAAGTATTACACCATAAATAATAAGAGAAATGAATGTTATTACATAAAAGTATCATGTCTCCGATTTGGCGGGCCCCCCGCGGTGGCATCTCTCGATGTCTGAGATAACAGTCCTGCTACTGTTTAACAGCTTGTTCCGTTATTTAAATTAAAGGATATTGTTGTATGACTTATTGATTAAGAATGTTCTGGAAAAGTGGGACAGTAATATACCAGGAATAAGAATACGTACAGCATAGAACAGAATACATTCGGATAGTGCGATGATGTAATGTGTTTAGCATGAAAATAAATTCTGTGTTTGTACTGCGACTGCCGGTCTGCGCTCTGATTGGTTTAATGATAGCCATCAATGGATGATTGGCTGATGGGACGTACATACAAATCACTGATTGGTTGAATTGCTATTACATTTTTTCTCTATCTATATCCTGGATGACCCACAGCCTTCACAATATTATGTTTAGCTATGCAAAAAATGACGATTTGGTAAAATAATTGTAAAATTTTCTTTGCAAACAAACTGTTCTCTTGTCTAAATCGCTTTTAGACAGGAAAATCTATTCCAGCCCGCCTAAGATGCACGCCCCGACAAAAAGACATATCTCTTCCGAAGAGATTCGAGATTCGAGATCCGAATCCAACGGATTTTTTTCTGGTTTTTTTTTAATAGATAGGACAATTCAAGAGGAAGGTTTATGTATATAATTTATTAAGTTTTTATATACATTAGCTAAGATATAACAATAATTGTTGGAGGTGTCGGAAAAAAAATCCCGCCTGGGAGATTTCAACGAAAACGCTGCCTTTTTTTTTTTTTTTTGAGATTTTGAGATTTTTTGAGATATAACAAAATAATGTATGGTAGAATTTTATATCTTAAATAGGTCTACAAAAAAGTCCGCGATGGCATTTATCTATATATTAGGGATATCATACTATATCCATTTAATACTTTAAAAAATTAGCAATTATAACGCGATAATTTGAAAGTTATTTACACAAATACGGTATAAATCCTTATCATTTTAAATCAGTAATTAGCTTCAGCACTTCATGAAGATTATTTTTTCCCTTTACATCATGCAAATTAAATGAATACTTTAGGAGATATAGCAAAATCAAAATAATACACAAGAAAATAAATCGTGTTGCCGTGATTTGAATGGGTAGCGTAATAATAGAATCCTAAATCTACACTAATATTATAAAGAGGAAAACTTTGTTTTTTGTTTGGTGTTAAGAATAGGCTCAAAAAGTACGGTACTGATTCCAAAATTTCTTTCGACATCCGAAAGCTAACATAGGCTAAATTATATTCTGAAAAAAAAGGGGTTACGTAAGATATTTGGGTTTATAATTTTTCTCGTCCCTTCTCGTCGATATATATTGACATCGAGAAATTTCTCTTATTTAAACGACAAAATTCGAAAGAATTACGATGTCATGTTGTCCGTAGACATTAGTACATTATGTCTTCGATGTAGACATTATGTCTTCGATATAGACATTATGTCTCTCTCTCGTGAAGAGAGCGCATCCTAGGCGGGCAGGCATCACGAAGACTAGGTATGCTATGCAAGAAATTGGTTTGAGAGACTATCTCTAATACAGAGCAAATCTGATCTGTTTTAAAGAAGTAATAATGAATCTGTTAGATAATATTTAATAAAGAAGAGGGGCGGGTAAAAAAACGGATACTAAACTAAAATGTAGGTTTTATGAATATCATAAGGAGGCAATCGAATAATCAAACCTTAAGTTGCCAATGGGCCACCGGAAACAAACCTCACAGTCAACAGCATAACTGTCACTTTAAGCCGGTATTATGGTGAACTAAGAGTAGCCAAATTGTGTCATCTCACTACCCGATTACTAAAAAAAGGTGTATAGAAATTACCCATAGTTCAGCAATCACATTACTTCAATCATTAAAAAATATATAAATCTAAAATAACAATCGTTAAAGCAAAGATCACTGTTAAATCGGTCATTATGTATATTTATTCACTATTAAGAGCCAGAGTACAATTCATTACATCCAACTGAAACTAAGCCTTTACAACTCGCTTATAAAATGTAAATTATTTAAACTGCGAGACAAATAAACGCTTAGATAAATATCAATGTAAGTGTTATTTAGACTGTTGATTTATTCTGGAATGTTCTGTGTTTCTAGTAAAATGTATTATTCTCTCCTTAGCTCGTGCAAGTCGATCTGAAGACTAAGCCCCCGTTTGCACGGACGCTTAAAAAGCGTCGGGGTAAAATCCGCCGTTGGCTCAAGTATAACGTCGAAAGTACAACAGTGCTCGATAAAAAAGCGTCGCGTGCTAAAAACGCTTTTATGCGAACAGATACATTGATATCCATTGGTCTCTTTCAAACACTTTTTAACACTCGGTAAAAAAGCGCTCGGGCGAATGGTCTAAGGCACACGTTTTTTACCGATAATTAAAAATAACTTTTAAATGATACAAATGGAAAATCATGTATTTGTTCACGCAAAAGCAGTTTTTAAGCGTGAAGTTCTTTTTATCAAGCACTATTGGATTTTTGTTGGACGTTAAATCAAATTGAGCATGCAGAACTCGTAACTCGAGCCAACGTCGGATTTTAACGCGACACGTGCGAACGGTGCCTAAAAAGACTGGCCTTTTGAATTATGATGGATGTCTCTAATATCGCCCGTATTATAAACGGTATAAAATGGAAGAGGTTCCTCTGTAATCTGTGATTTTTTCTAAAGAATTAGATATCTATACGAATTGTGTTTTTCTGTTCCCGAATATCTGTGTATCATTTCAGCGTTCATATAAATAGTCCCGTGACTTAAAAATGGGATATTTTACACATGATTTAAAAATAGAATAGGAAGAAATAGAACCATAACCATAGAGCATTTCAAGTATGGATCTGAGACAAGAACCCTGCCCTAACTTAAATGACGAAACAGAAAACTTTCCATGAATAAAGGAAGTTGACGAGGACATGGGTTTATCCTTATTATCTTTACGATTGCGTCACAAAAGTATCCAAAATTGTTTGCGCTTAGTCAAACCAGCGAGATTTCTTTACGCTATACTAGCTGTTTTCCGTGGCTTCGCCCACGTTAGCAAAAAAATTTCTTTTTTTATGTATCCTACGTTACATCTAGTACCTCCCAGAATATGTGTACAAAGTTTCATGATGATTCGTCGAGTAGTTTTTGCGTAAAAGCGTAATAAGCATCCACGCTTTCACAACTATAATATTAGTAAGGATTTAGAGTTTTTTTTTTTTTTTTTTGTAACATAACCAGTAAATAGGGGATCAATTTGGTATAGAGACTCAAGCTTCGTCACGGGCGACCGAGTTTTTACTGGATTGTTACAGGAGGAACACAAAACCCGAACCATGTTTTTGATATTCCTGTGTCAAAAGGAAAAACACTTTTATGAGTTGTATGGGCTGGTCGCGGGATTCTTTTAAGGAAGTACACATTTCAATTTATATCAAGCGATATTGAGTCAAGGACTTATTTTATGGCAGAAGCCCTTGCCTGGCACTGGGGCCATTAGTTGTCTAAGCATGGATTAGATAAATTCGTCGGAGCTATACTTCTAAGACTTGTCTTTATTTATTTTGTACTTTTAGAGTTAATACATTATCTTTCCTTTGATCAATGCAATAGCACTTTCCAAGCAGAGAGTTTAACTTTTAACGTTATAATTGGCGCCTTCTTTTATTAACTAATAATATACACTCTATACATCAGATCTAAACGCATTTCCCTGACTTCATACAATTGTATGAATGCATGGGAATATATACGAAGTCTCCCACACAATATTAAATTTGTCCACCCACAGATCATGAATAAGCTATCCGAGTGGTTAGGTTAGGTTGTTCGCGGGTTCTTATCCCGTGAAGTGCAGATAATTTGTATGATGAATGTGCATGACCGCAATTAGTCATACATGAGTTTATAAATTATATACGTTAAATATATATTTATTTTTAAAACATATTGATGATTTATTTTGATGACCTCTATATAGCTCAATGGTTCGCGCGTTGGCGCTCAAGCCGGAGGTAGCCGGTTTGAAACCCGCTAGGGAACAAGAAGTTTCTACGTTCACTAGTCATGGATTTGTATTTAATATGTGTATTTTATATTAAAACCTTAAACATATGTATAATGTTAAAGTATTTTCGCTTTCTTATACCCATAGCACAACTTCTTCGAGAACTTATCACGGAACCAGATTAACATGATGTAAAAGCATCGAAAGATAGCATTTTATTATGTTACTGGCTGCCCAGACAGACTTCGTCCTGTCAAACGTAAATATGGAATTCTTGCTAATTATTGTTTCTGCTATTAATTCCATTAAACATTATTTTTTATGGACTATTGTCACATACAAGAAGAACCATCTTTTCACGTGCCTTGCCTAAATCAAGAATGACATTGGTGACACCTTCACTCTGGTCAAGTTGTATCGCGTGTGTACGACACGACCTCATGCCCATATTGAGTAAAATCTATAAGTGGCATCCATTTTTATTACCGCGGTGTTACAATGCGTTTATCCGCACCATTCACAAAGAAAGCCAAAGGAATATAATGCGTAAAATTTTAAGATCAACTTTCTTTGAAAGTAAGATTTGTTAAATTAAATGCCGTTAACTTAATAGCGAGTTGTTAAAACGCGAGAAATCTGTAATATTATTTTGTAAGTGCGGCTGGTTTTAAACAAAACCGTTACAGACTTTGTAGCAAAGTTGTAAAATGTTTTATTAATTAATGTTTAATTTTAATAACTAACAATATATTGTGCCTAAGACATGCAAATGACAACTCATAGTTTAGCCTAATTGTTTCATAGATTTAAGTTATAAATACTACAAGCTATATCTGATTTAGGATTCCATAAAATTTTCTTTGTCCCATAATCTTATCTTTAAAAATATAAGGTTAGTAGAGATAGTAGATACTTGGTGATGGAATTTTTTTTTTCGTATATATTATATCCTTATTAAATAAGCAGAAATAAGCGCTCATGTTTTATATCGCGGTCGAATGGATATTTATTGCGATAATTGAAAAAACTTTATAGAGGTACCAAGAAAATAAACAAAATAGATGGCTAGTGATCTTATTATGCGAGATGGTTGGCGCGATAAATTTAATGTGGAGGACAGCAAAATTGTTGTTTTGACCGCACGCCATTGTAAGGCGAGATATTTATAATTTCTTTTATTTCCCACTAACTCTCACCCACGGTTTTGTCTGCGTCTTTACAATCGTGAGCAAGTCATTTAAATTGAAAATGTACCGTTATGATATTATCTGCGACCGTTTTTAAGTTAGTTGAATAGGTATTTTGGCAAATGTGCCATTTTGTACTAGGTGGTCGACGTCGTCCATAAACCAGTACCTACACACAATTTTGAAAATAAATCTTAGTACAAATTATTCGCGCATATGCTATTTTGATATGCAAGATGCCTGCCTATCTTTTCGAAAAAACCAAACTGTTAAAATAGTATTTTAAAATAAGAAACATGCAGGATAGAGCTCATACCCATGAAGTGGGAAGATGGGAGTGCAGTATGTCCCTCCGGCCAATCTTAAAAAAAAGTAAGTAAAGTATAAACCCATAATATAATATGTCCACTCCAGCAGTGGTTTCAGCACGGGTCTCCTCCTCGAAATCAAGCGAGGAGTGTAGCCCTTAACTGCACTCTTCGACTACTACCGACCTACTACTGAACTTCTAATAAAACCATTTTAACTTTGTAAATCATATGTGATAAAAAGAAAATTACGGAAACAAGTGGAAAAGCAAATTAATACTGAGAAAGATATAATGTTTGTAGTATTTATATTTAAAAAAACAAAAACAATTGACGGAAAAATTACTTCTAAATTCTAAATTGTTAAATGCAACATTGTTGTGCAAGAGATTGAGATCCATCTTGAAGTATCATGAGATACTTGTGAATGGTGGACCCGCCTTTCCATAAAAAAATAAAAAATATTGATAAGAAATAGGCAAGTATATTGTAAATCTATAGTGGACAAGCCAACAAACATTACTCCTTTTCTTCACAAACATTCGCATAAATTAGTAGGATTGATTTATATAGGTCATCAACGTAAACTCATCAAAACCTGACATAGGAACTCATAAAGCTAAATCACATAATATATCAAAGTCCCAGTGTTACATATGGAGATATAATATGTGTTTTTAAATTATATGTATAGTGACTATTTCATTTCAATTTTAGCTTTACTAGACTGCGTCAATAGTCAATAGATTACTTCGTGACAGATACACACACTCAGAAGAACGGATGGCCGATGAGCCGATAAAGTGTTGGTCGGCCATTAACCAGATAGGAAGACGAACTCCGAGCAGTGCCCGGTCCGAGTTGCGAGTGGCAGGGTATCGGTGGTCTTGGCGCTCATTGCGGGGGCCTATGTTTAGCAGTGGACGGATAAAGGCTGATGATGATGATAACGATTTAAAAATATATATCTAAATATGTTATATGGCGTGTCTGACTGTCAGCGGTCTACCATATTTCAGTCGCATTTCATCTTGATTTTTTTATTGATAAACATTCAGAAACAACTCCTTTATGGTTGTTGCTTTTATTTATTTATACTTATATATATTATTACATTTATAGCATTCAAAACAACCTTGCTGCAGTTGCAATAATTTCCTTCATAAGTATAAAATAGTGCCTTATAAGGTATCAGAAAAATGTTTATTTAAAACATTCTAGTTTTAAAAAAATATAATTTCACATGACAACAATGTACTTACTTAATTATCCCGTTCCATATTCCTTATTTATTTTAGTTATTTATCTTAAACATACATTTTAACAAGGAACAAGCAAAATTTAATAAAGATAAGACTGTTACCTGTGATTTATGCTAGTAATTACTCGAGACTGGCGTGTTTAAATATAGCAGAAAGCAGTACGGGCAGTAAGGGCAGTACTACGTGACTGCTCGGAGAAAAACTGCCGGGCAGTACAACCAGTGACCAAAACGGAACCTGTTACTCTACAAAAGGAATAGGCGTTTATGTAATTTTCTGCTTATATAATTTTCCCATGCGTACAAGCGTTTTTTTTTATTATCTTTTATAGTCACCGCGGTATTTCCGATACGAATTAGGTACCTTCAAGGAATATCCTTTTTTTATTACTTTTTGTGGTTGTGTGTCTGTACAAAGGTTAGCAACGCTTAGAAAGTGTCTAGATGTCAGTAGGCCTTCTTATCATTAGGTGATATTCGGATAATATGTGATTCGTATCTATAAACTTGACTTGAACAATCCGCTCTTAAACTAAAAAATCGGTTGTCAATAAAGTCGGTTTACTGACGATAGTTGAACGTGACAACGTCATAAGAAAATAATGATGCGCCGATTGTTCCTCTTTGTCGCTCGTTCCGCTCACTTGCACTTCAAGCCTTAAATGGAACGCCTCAGAGTGAGGTAACGCCGCATGAGTCATGTTTTTTTGTGCGTATAGTCGGCTCTATCGAATTAAAAGACGTTGTCACGTCAAAAACACGAATAAAAATGTCCTATTAATTCTACTATGATGCTTAGATATCGTATTGATAACACAACTGTTAACTTCTATATCAATCACTAGCTGTTGCCCGCAGCTTCGCCTGCGTTAACTAAGATTTACAACGGGATCTCAGTACGCAAAATAAGTAACTTTTCTAGTTGATTTTTTACACCTTGTGTCTGAAAAACCCAAATATCTTACAGAACCCTATTTTTAAGAATAAAATTTAGCCTATGTTACTCGTGCATAATATAGCTTTCAAACGGTGAAATCGGTCCAGTACTTTTTGAGCCTATTAATTACAACCAAACAAACAAAGTTTTCCTCTTTATAATATAAGGGTAGATTAGTGTAGATAAAATATTATTATAAAATGTAAATAAAAAAAATTCACACCAGATTCCCAACAAAAAGCCTAATGATGGCCAAAGGTATATTTTGTGATATTTAGCATTCTGTGTCATATATGGTGTAGCCATAATCAAGAGCACGGAACTGGTCTTCCGTAAAAGTGCACCGGTAGAATGCTATCGACTGCACATGAAGCCAATGTCATTAACCTCAATGAGCAAAATTGCAGACTGTCATTCTTGTCAATCAAATCCTGGATAATGTATGGTTGGAATGGCATGTAAGAATTATTTATTAGTGATATGAGACGAGGCATTTTCATGTTACTGTGAATAGTCTAAAAGGCAATAATAATGGCATAAAAGGCACTTTTTTGGGACTGGGCAGTGTTGTAGGTTGTTTTTCGAGCCCCTTCTCTACTGTTTCTAAGCTATACTAGTTAGTTAAATATATTAGGCGACGTAAAATAAATTGTAGTCATTATTTTTGTAATTATAGTCGTGCATTGCACATTATATAAACTCAGGGATATTTTAAAATAGTAAGGATAGTGTATCAACAGTTTATAATATGACGCATACCGCTGGGGAGTGGGTCTCCCCAGGCGGGTATGTGGGACTTGCTGCGCCCGAAAGATGGTAAGTTGACGCAGCTCTACCCACTAAAACCCGGCGAGTGCCACCAATGCCGGCTTTGGTAAGTTGCCCCGGATCTACAACCAACAGGGCACCTCGATGGCTAGTCAGTCCCTCAGGCGACTGACGCCACCTCCACAGAGTGGTTGTCCCGCACCACAGAACAACCACTCCCAACGTCTGGACAGTACAATGAGGTGAGGTTCCCATCCTCGCCCCTTGCCCCCTGCTCTTTTGTCCCCTCTTCTTATAAGAGGGGTACAAATAGCCCCCTCGGCTCAATTCGCTTCAGCCAAGGTGTTTGGGTCACCCTGGGCTACTGTGCCCCACCGCCACGACAAGGCCTGAACCATGGTGGGGATTTTACTCTACCTAGCATTATCATTATTTGTATCAGCATTATATGTATATGCCTATTTCCTATTGCCGTCACCTGTATTTAACACGGAAGTCTTGCTCCGGCTAGTTTATGTACGAGCTATTTGTTTTCTTTCTCTCGCAACAGACTCGGAATGAACCTAACGAGTTATTGTAACAAAGCCCTGTAAATGTCATGAGTGCAATTACGTAAAGTGACTTACTCGGGCAAACTTTTGTAACACCTTAACTAACTACTCAACTTTGAACCCGCTGCCGAGAAGTTCATTTTTACTTAATCGTCGTCAGCTCGTAGCCGTTCGTATCCTTTTAAAAAACCTGATGATATGAATAGGTAGTTTAACTCAACTTTGCGTGCGTGCGCTTGTTATTACACAGATTTATGTTGAGTTGAACTATGTATATCCTTCCCTACTTAATTTTCTATGAATACAATAATACCTTCAATCAAAATCTTTACTTTGCACATCATTCTGCTTATTTTCTCTGTGATACGGTTTTGGTGTTTCAAAAAGACAGATAGAACAGCCGGTTAATCTACGAATACTAAGACTTGCCATCAGATGTCTTAGGACTGGCAACATATGAGGGACTTTGGCTATTGTCGACATTTTTTTTATTTCGACAGTTTTTTTGGCATACTATTACCTTAGGTACCAAAGTATAAATATTATTTGAGTTATTCTTGTCCTTTTTTTTGTTTACGTAAGGTATTTATTATGCATGTATATCATTTTTGGGCAGAACAAATAGGCTTTATAACTGTCTTTAAATTTTATTACATTGTGCTATAATATTCTAATTGCTTGCAAGTGCTTTTAATATACGAAAAGTATTATACATATTAAAATCACTTGCAAACACCTTCTGCATAGATAGGACTAAATAAATATACAGATGATGATAACAGGCTAAATTCTTTGATAAAACTAATTCATATGGTATCTAAGTCATAGTTCAATTAATTTTATGAAATTGGCAATAAGTGTAAATTTTCACAACCTGGGCGTAACAGTGAAAGTTTCTAAAATAATACAATCAAAAGCTAAGACCAAGATCGTTTGGACGTGCTCTGAGAGTTAATCACATGTAAAAGTCCATAAACAACAAAAGCAATAACATAATAAACGGGCTTATAATCCTGTCGCTCTCAATAGCAATGGTAATTCTAGACGTAATCTATTGTCGCCATTTATAGACAACATTATTCCACAGCTAATAAACATTTATTAAACAAATTAAAATAACAATCGAATAAAATAAAACAAAAACATATTATATAAAGAGATATTTATGTATGCTTCTTACGAGACCAAAGTTCAGAATCCATAGCTCACATTTTATTCAAAAAATATAAATTGTCTATGCTTTCCGGGTCTATTTGTTTGGCGGGAATATCATATTACACGGTAGGTGAACTCATTTAATGTCTCGTGTGCTTTTATGTGTAACGTCACGACTGGAACATAGACTTCTATGAGGCAGAGACAACAATCACATTTAGTCCAATTCCTCAGTAATAAATTAACGGTTAGATAATAGACTCTTTTTTCGAAAGGTCTAGACTTTTAGGCCTGATGGCCTTTAACTCAATCGGTAGGTAAATAATAGACTCAAAACCTGTATTATTTGTGGATTTAATTGCAGTTAATTTTCGCAGGCCATTATAATAAAACAACTTATTACGCATTTTATCGCAGTTTTTCATATTATGTCCGACGTTTTAGATACTTGACAGTAACAATGGTAGCAAAAGGGTTAAAAAATAAAAATACCATTTTCAAAACCCTCAAATAAACGGTATAGTATTATATTTTGCCAATAGATAAATTAGAAGTGTACTATAATAATTTCATAATTTATAACATTATTTAAATGGTATCTTACCATATATTTGTACATTTTAATTCGTCTTATTTGTCTTGTAATACCTAAATGACGGAGTGTTTATCAACGATTAGCCATTATGACTCCAATTAAGGTGATTCGAAACTTCTCAATAGTGTGATTATTCTATGCGAATATGTAAAGTTTTCGATTAAATCAAAAGCATGACCGACTAGATGCCACAGCAGAAAAGACCAAGAGAGAAACCGAAAAACAGACAGAGGCTATGAAAGTTTTTAAAAATTGAAGAAGATAAAACCAAGTTCGTTTTGAAGACACCGTAAGGTAAGCAAAGTATGTACCTTATATTGTAGTAGTTAAAAGTGTGGGTATGATATCACTTTATCTTAGGAAAGAGGCTTCATACCCGAGGAATGTTTTGGGGTCGTAGTATTCCAATAAATATCCTCCCATCGCAATTCCATCACTTACCGCCACTTATCGTCTAAGCAATCTGATTATCAACTTTATCTAAGGTATAATTCTACTTCATTCCAAACAGGTCCAACCGCTACCTATAAACGTTCCATCACTAAGTAATTAGTAATTAATACTAATTATTTTAATTAATGAATTAAAAAATCACATGCCATTTATCTGCTTTTAATTAAACTTTATATTTTTTTGGATAAAGTGCCAACTGATTCCAACTGCACCTAATATGGCAACCAGACAACTGATACAAACTTTTTTGTTTCTATATACACACATATATATAAATTTCGCCCAGACACAGAAAAAATGATTTGGCTCATCACAATTTGTCCTGGATTGGAATCGAACGGCTTTGCAGTTAGGTTCACTAACCACTAGGCCAACAGGCCAATCGCTTATTACCATTATATTTCTTATTAAAATTTTACCTCATCTGAAACCCGTATATAAAATTGCATTACTTTTTTATTTTCCTTTCCTATCATCAGTTAGCTATTCAAGCTTTTTTATTAACTTTTATATATTTGGCCATGAAGAAAATTATATATTATACACCCTAAGCGACTTTTGATAACATAATTTCTCGAAAATATCTCAAAAAACTCGATTCATTGTCGAATAATCGTTCTGCGTATTTCAAATTCGCAATTTTGATTTAATACACATATTTTGCTGGCAGGTTTTATCAAGACGATAATGACACAGAGTTGGCAACAGGCGTGAACGCTAACATGATAGCCGTAACGAGAACTACAACTGAGATAGTTTATTAACTTTATTTATAAACTTAATGCATGATTCATTTTATAAAATAATTGTTTTAGAGTATTGCATTTATGAATATAGACTCATATATTAAAAGAGCAATATTGAACAATATGAACGGCATATGACAAAGTTCATTACTACTATAAAAATAAGTAGCCGACAAAACTGAAATTCAACGAAAAATTTAATTTAAATTAAGAAGTTAATTCAAAATTCAAAATAGTGTTAGCCGATTAAGAATTAAGCGTTTTTTATAATGCTACGAAATGGACACCAGTATATTCCCATTCATAAAAGAATAAATTAAAACTATCATAAATTCTTAGGTAACTTACTGGTGTGCCTTAGGGCCTGTTTCACAATCTCCCTTTAAGTTCCCTATAGGCTATTGGCAACATATTTGACAGATGTTTGACAGATAGAGTATGGAGTATCTGTCAAACATCTGTCAAATATGTTGCCAATAGCCTATAGGGAACTTAAAGGGAGATTGTGAAACAGGCCCTTATTCTCATTTATTTACCTATAACATAAACTATGAGTGAAAATAAAGTACAAAGATTTCATAACATAGATATATAAGAGCAATAGATCCAGCGTGTTTAAACTGATTTGTTTATGTCGTGATACAATGATATACACAGCCACACCTCCTTGTTAGCCTTAATTAATCGTACAAATAAAAGTAATATCTTGTTAGCAGATCACGGCAATAATCGAGATTGCCTCTCGGCGTTTATTGCGTATGTTTAATGATACTAGTGAAAAAAACAGATCTAATTCGAATAGATCTCGCACACTGATAGTTCCGTACTATTTATTAGAGGGACTTAATCTTTTCTTCCAGAATATTAAAAAGTGTGTTATTTTCTATTGAGTAATGATCTCTAAAAATAAAATAGATTGTTGATTGTTTGAGTGTTTAACTTTACATTAATATATTTTTAATTTCCAAACGTTTTTCAAGTTTTTTGATACCAAAGCTACAAACATTTTGATTCATTGTTATAAATGTACTTAATGAAAAAAAATTGGGAGCACGTCATGTTTACGCGTGATTGAACTAAAACTTTATAGTATGTAATTCCTAATGTATCTGTATGTGGAGACAGACGATACAATATATTCGACATCAATTTATTATTTTAATAAGTTAGCAAATCACTATTTTTACTGAGCGTTACTTCCGTCAGTTACCTGCTTGCTAATTTCAGAAGTCTTACTTAAAAAATTATATGCTACACTAAAAACTGTCTAGCCATGACGATTCAAATTATGCAACGATTATGCAGGTCCAGGAATGATAACGCAAGCTGTTGTGTGCGGAACCCTAAAAACTAATAAATGAGCCTCACGGAATTGTGTAAAAGGCGTTTAATTTTATTACAGTGGGCACGTGACCGGCCGTGCTTCCTATTACATCAGCCAGTACACTGAACCCCAGTCGGGCACAGGTGAACCCATAAATAAATTATATCTTACAATCGTTTGTTTTGTTAATGGAAGCCTTTTTGTGCGATGTTCTAGAACGCTATCTGTGGATCTAGTTTTAATAGTATATCTTAATATAAAACGTAGTGCTGAGATATTTCCCAGAAACGGCTTAGTGATTTAGTGACAAATAATATTGGTTGTGCCTCAAAGATTTTAGCCCTTGGAGCATCTTTCAAATTTAAATTCTAAAATTTTTTAAATTTACAACATTGTAACTGTATTTCTGTAGTCGAACTATGTAGAGTCGTACTAGGTGTAGGTAATAAGTATGCTATGTGGAAACATTTTACCACTTTGTGTCTATCGCAAAAATTTATTCAGTTAAAAAAATATATTAGAAACCTCAATATCGTTTTTGAAGACATTCTATTTGACCATCACTTTTGATATATACCCAAAACTAAGTTACACACTAGCAAAAGTTCTAAGTTTAAGGGGAACCCCCAAAATTTATTGTTTTTTTTTCTGAAAATCTTAATGCGGTTTACAGAATACATCAACTTCACAAGTTTCAATAATATAGTTCTTATTGTTTCGGAGAAAAGTGGCTGTGACATACGGACGGACAGAGAGACAGACCGACATGACGAATCCATAAGTTTCATAAGGTTATTTCATTTTTTGCCATTTGGCTACGAAACTCGAGAAAAAGGAAAAGAAAATATGTCAAGCTTCACGACTAAGGGATTCTCTATTTAAAAACTTTTGAATTGATTATTATCATTAGATCCATTTTTCACGCGTATTTTCATAGCATCAAATCCTTAATCTTATAGCAATAGTCATTTTTACATGATGACAGCTTAAGCACAGTGAAACCATAGTTACTTAATACAACAGATTGATGAAATCAGGCAAAAAACAACCGGTCATAATTTTAATTGGAGCGAACTAATCTAGTTATTTAACGTCCATTATGCAATATGTCATATGACACCTGTCGACGGGCGTTAGTCCTGTGATATCTGTTGATAGCTTACATCGAAACTCGCTCGCGAATTAACATACATGCGAATTTGTTTTGCACATAAGTGGAACGATCATGTTTGTTTTATGTAATTTGAATGACACGTTTGATAATTGAGATATCGAAATCATGTTTGGATTTGAACAATCAATATAGTTCTCATGACGTAATGTAAATCTTTGTACTATTTTTAAGACCACAGTCGGTTAGAAATGTAAAATGTTATATGATTAATTTTTTTTACAACCAAAATGTTTAAAAGTTTTATTTAGGTAATGGCACTATAAACATATATTGAAACACTTAAAAACAACACTTTGGACATTGCCTACCTGTATACCAAAATTGTATATAGCCTTACACAATCTCACAGAATAGGTTTCTAGCAAGGAAGTAAGATGTATGAATATCACATATTATAAACCGTTCCATATTAAATTAAAAGTCCTTTTTAAAAGTATTCCGTTTTTTTTCTTTTTTTCTCGAAAGGTCTACTTTTAGGCCTGATGCTTAAGCTCAATCAGTAGGTAGAAAAAAAAAATATGCCGTATAAAATCGACTGCTATACATATTTAAAAATGAATATTATGTGAATTGGATTCACAACCATTACAATTATACTAAGCATTACAACTACACAACAACTCCATTATCGTCATCATCATCATCATCATCACCCATCAATGAAAGACGACCGATCCAACACGGAACTTACTTATCAATCTTATCATTGTAACACAAGCATTAAGTTAATACGTGTTTATACGTCACATCGATAATAATCTCAAATTGCGGCTATAAAGTAAATATAGGTTTTTAAACAAGTCGACGGCGCCAGCGTTCTCGTTGTAATAGGGGGTGGTCTGTGCAGCGTTAGAACGAGACCACTAAATCACCAGCTAATAACTAGAGGCAGATACGATCTTTGCTTTCAATAATAAAGACAGCCAATTGTGCCTTTCTTAGAAAGCCCGAGTTCTTTACTGGTTGGATAGTTTGTAATTACAACCAGAGGACAATTCTCTTATCTGTATTGTTGTTATAATTGAATCATCTAAATCTGATGAAAAGTTTTACGATAACAGTAATGGCGGACTTTCTTATTACACTTTCATATTGCTCATCTTGCAAAACGTCGCGAATGGTGAGAGTGGGTTGTTCATTTAAAGGACGCATATTTTATTTATTCTTTGATGAGCAACCTTTGGCGCCTTCGCAGTAAAATCGACTCTATGTCGTGACTTCTGTGCGTACATTTATTCCATATTTCGGTCATAGATTTTTATTTATTATGAATTAAAATATTATTTTACGCGCTATTTATCTAGCGAGAGTTATGTGAAGATAAATATGTAATGAGTATAATGCTTTATTTACGGTGTAAGTTAGTCAAATATACAGAAAATATTTATTATTTAAACTATTTAAAACGGGATATTTACTATGTTGTTTGGTATTATTTCGTGGAGCTCGATATTTCGACATTGTCTACGAATGTTTCATGAGTCTCGTGGTAAATATCCCGTTTAAATAGTATAAATAATGAAAATAACCGTGTTAATTTAAAATCCTAAATAGAAAATATTTATTTATTAGTTCGTACGATCCTAGCATGTAATGCATGTTATTAATTAAAAAAAAAACAAAAAAAAAAGATAACATCAATATGACATTACATTTGATAAGTCATTTCTAATATTTGATTATTATCACCTCGTATCTGTCCACTAAGCACGGATCGAACGAAGGCGAGCATAACCGATCGGTCTATACTTCATGCTCGCTGAATGAATTCTCAATGGCTTGTGTAGGATTTCTTGTTTGAAATTTTATTGCTATTGTATTAAGTTAATAGCTGTAAAGTTAGTAGTCATAAATAATGTGTCATGAAAATAGTGTTTTAGAAGCAAATGACGTGAAAATACAACATTACAAAAAGGTATTTTACATTTGTGTAATTTTATGTTTTTTACATTTTTATTATTTATGTTTTTTACATTTGAATGATAAAGGCTGATGATGATGATAAGAAACCAAGATGGCCGAAAATTTGATGTGGAAACTCCAAAACGAATATATTAAAGATTATTCAAAGAATTTAAACAAATCCTTATCGCTCGTTATAACAAATATTCCTTATCTAATTCCTATCTAACAATGCATGAGATTCTCCAACACACCCTGCACGGTACACCACAAGATCACCACATCCCATCTATCATCACACATAGGCACTTAAAAAGCAATAATGCCTTTCTTTCATATCGCTTAATAAATGCGCTGTTCTTAAATAAATGATTGGTTTAAAAATGAATGCCGTAGATCGTGTGGAGAAAGCACTATTAATCATCTTTTGTTTAACAAACAAACATGTGCTCCAAATGTATGGTAGAGGCGATGCTTAGAGCTCCAAAATCCTTACTTATATGAGAGCATGTTTGTACGTTTCATCGTTATTATCATCATCATCAGCCTTTATCCACCTCTATCGAACATAGGCCTCACTCATTGAACACCAAGGCAAGGACCGGTCACTACACGAAGATCGTTTTTCCATCTGGTTGATGGCCGACCAACACTTGGTTATCTCATTGCAACGGAATATAGTTTTTTTTAGGTAATCTGTCTGTAAATTAGATATCTGTCATGAAGTGATATTCGTATTAGGAAAAATGTATATCTATGGACGCCTATTACACCACGTCAATCTGGCCCCGCGGTAATTTCCGAAGAATTTGTATTACGAGTACCGCACAACGGAAATACATATATTTAATACTTTTATATTAATACATATATTTAAGATTTTTATTGTATAATCCATGAACCAGGAACACAGAAACTTTTTTGTTCCCTGGCGAGATGCGAACCCACGACCTCCAGCTTGAGCGCCATCGCGCTAACCACTGAGCCACAGAGGTCGTCAAATGTTTTGTAAGAGGTAGGTAACATACGTAAGCATGGCTGCTTGGCAATGTTAATAGTTACAACAAAACTATAACGGGTAAGCCACAGACTACATACACATTATAGCAAGCTCAATCATTCATGATAAGGGCCTTACGATTAGCTTACTCTATTGTGTATTGGAATATATCACATTCCTAAGCGTGTCGTCGAAACAAATAACGTACTTACATTACGTACAAAGTAGATTAATTTTACAGTAAAAAAATAAAACTATATCAACGTTTTTATACTTTAAAGTACAAATATACTAGGTTTATAATGAAACAACTTTTACGGATTTTATCGCGGTTTATTTAGTTTTTTACAAGCCCGATGTTTCGGATACTTTACAGCCACCATGGTCACGGGAGGACTGAGGTGTCAGATAAAATCCGTAAAAGTTGTTTCATTATAATGAGTGAAATTCGCGTAAACATAAGAAAACAATATACTAGGTTTTAGACAAAAAAAATAATATCATAAATAGAAACTTATTTTTATGTTATTATGATAGGTAAACTGGCGAATTTGAAAGTCCAGCCAAGCGACGGTGAGTGAGTGAGTGATCCATGGATCTAAATGAGCTTACTTGCCGAGTTTCATGTAATGCGTATCCTGCGAGTCCTGACACGTAAGACGGTACGTCTCAGCTTATCCAGAACTTCTTTTCGAAACAGCATAATTTCACAGGAGAAATAAGCTGGAAGATAAATTTGTAAGAGACAAATAATAGGCCGTTTTGCCGTGCATTGATAGGCGTATTGGTCTATGTTCAACAGTCGATAGAAGCTGATGATGATGATGAAATTGTGGAACACACAAGGACATGTACACAGTAAAATATCGGTACAAATGCCCTACACAACGGGTGGGTGTCATACATTTATTGCGTCACAACAGAAGTCATACAAAATTGTAGGCGTACGGAACCCAATAAATTATACTTGTACCGTTTAAACGAACATTAAGCAGATGATTATGGGTGATTTGTAAGCTTTCATGTTATCAAAAATATTCTTTGTATGAGGTTACTAATGTTCCTGTGGTGGCGCCCTCGCACTGCGATCGATCATACATAGGTTGGGAAACTTTAATCCGTTAGACTTTATTACATATGTCAGACATATGGATGTATTAACTTAATGCGACTCACAGATCAGCTTGGAGAAGAAAATAAAAATGAGAAATGGTGAAAATAATTACCAAAGCCTTTTCATGACTTCGAATAAAAGATTGAGGTTCATGAGAGAAATTGAGATTTTTATGAGAATATAGAAACAGATAGGTTTTCCCGCAACAGATCTTGAAATTCACTTCCAAAACAGTTGAATAAACTAAAATATTGGATTGAAACATAACATGGTTTGAATAAAATGCCTGTATCTTTTGTCTTCTCGAACTCAATAGATGTTCATACAGACAAAAATGCGTTTAACATGTACATAAATTATTTATCAAGCACTTTTACATATTTAGGAAACTAAAAACCTTTCAAAACAATTGTTTATTTCCGTAACTTACTCTCATTGTCTTACTCGTCTCAATAAACTTCTACGAATTATTTCTTATAATAATGCCTTTGATTGAATCGCCATTTATTCTTATAATTCATCTTATTCCATATATGGTATTTTGTGGTTGATGTTGACAACCAATTTATACGTAGATACAAAAATGGTGGTAAAAGGTGCTTACAAAGAGCTTTTAATAAACCATTCACACTAAAATGACGCGTATACGTGAACAGTATCCTTCACATTTATTTACAATCCTCAGTAAATGTACTTACAGTGATTACAAGAGTCCAGAAAAGTGCGATAAACATGGTAAAATACGACCTTTTGGTATTTATATTGAAATCTATTTTTATTTTTAAATTCACCCGTTCCTTAGTCAACAAGCAGACAAATAAAGTGTGTTGTTTATCGCGCGGAATATACATTTACACTGCTCGCTGAAATAACAATGTACTCTTACTTTTGTAAGGTATAATATACGAGTATTAACCAAATAAGAGAAAAACATTATAATATGTAATTATAATATTCAGTATTTAAGATTTAAGAGTGGAGATTGTCTTTAGGTTAGGAAGTGTTGGTCGGCCGGTTGGTGGGAAAACGATATCCGCGAAGTGGTCGGTCCGGTGGATGCGAATGGCAAGAGATCGGTCGTCTTGGCGTTCATTGAGAGAGGCCTATGTTCAGCAGTGGACGAATAAAGGTTGATGATGATAATTTAGCAAATCCTACTAATATTATAAACGCGAAAGTTTGTAAGTACCTATGGATGGATAGATGGATGTTTGTTAGTCTTTCACGTAAAAACTACTGAAACGATTTTAATGAATCTTTACAATAATATAGCTTGTACATCAGAATAACAAGCTCAATCACCGTTCTCCTACAGGAACGGGAATTACGCTTGTGAAACCGCGGGGCGCTGCTAGTATTGTATATATTTGAAAGAGTCAAATGTTGTAATATTGACAAAAGATTTTCTTTTCGTGTCTTGTCTATTTACTTTCCTCGTTATAACAAATTAGGCCACAACGTAGTTACTAGATATTATTTAGGGACATAACAATAAGAGTATTTTATTTTGCTTTGAATTTTCTCCTCTCTTTTTTCCTACAATTCTAAATTTATAGAATGGAAGTGTGTATGTCAAATATATAAAAGTAAAAAGATCTAATTATAGTACAGTAGAGTGAGTAAAACTAGAATCGTGCAAATGATAAACGGTAGTTTAATAATAACCTTACGTATTTCATCACCATTACTTACAATCTCATATCGATCCAACCAAACCTAAGGCTTAAATAGGTACAGCCCTACATCATTATATACTTTCACTCAGGAAACGCAATTTTCTAGAAAACGGTAGCGATGATCATGAAAGTTTCTCCCCGTGCCAGCCCGGGGCCCGTCCCACTCAACCCAGCCAGCCTTTAACAATAACCTACATTGATACTAATTTAGTGCACTACAATCTCAGATAGACCCAGTTGAGTGATGTAATGGTATTTCAGCTAGATTCGCCGCGGAAGAAGCAAGGTTTTTTTTTCTATGGGCGCTTTTACACCTCAATCTGGTCTAAGTTCCCGAGTCTAATACTGGTGCTAAGTTCCCGTAGAGACTTGTGTTACGGGTACCAGACAACGGAAATATATATATTTAATACTTTTTATATATATTTAAGGTTTTTATTATATAATACACATATTTAATAAACGTCCATGACTGATTCGAACCCGCTACCTACGGCTTGTGCGCCAACGCGCTAACCACTGAGCCACAGAGGTCGTCGAAAGGTTTGACTCCAGCCAACGGTAGACGTTTCGAATTTAATATATTTTAATATAATTTATATATTGTTTACTAGCTGTTTCCTGGCTAATTTACAAGAATATTTATTTGCAACATTTTACTAGGTAATTTTTTTTAGTTCATTTCATTCATTTAAACTACAGTGATAACTATACTGACAATACACACATACTCAACGTAACAAGATTTTACTTATTTGAGATTTCATCAGGGTTAATCTCTCTTTTTCTGTAACTGTATAAATAATAACAGGACTCGTAACGTAACAGAACCTCTGAACCACTACATTCGTATATGACATTTATCTTTTAAACCGTTGTAAAAATATTGTTATTCAATAAAATGTTCATTCATAGATACACTATCTTAAAGGTTTTATTCGTTCGAAATATCAAAATAAGTTATAATGTTCCAACTGTAACGGTAGAGTTCGGATAGTATCATAAACAATCAATTGTATGACTTTTCTTATTATATCTATTTACATGGAAAAAGAATTTTATCGTCGCACAAATCTATTTTAGAGCTCCATATATTTACCAAAGAATTGAACTAGATTAAAGTTGTGTTATCTGTTTAAAATATTATCTACTGCTGCTGAGACCGTGAGAGGCTACCACTAAATATCTTCCGTGAAACAGTTTTGCTGTGTCAGAGAGAATGGCAGAACAAGTGACGTCATCACTGGTCTTAAGACGACATCTTACGTCTCAAATAGGCGACAACTGAATGATTTTCCAGTCCTATTCTCAGACTAACTTGTGCTTCCATATAGTCCTCTTCATCTGCGAGAATGTGATAGAAGAAGGGGGAAGGTAAGGGGAAGAAGGGCTAGTAAATAGACGACGCCTTCATAGGAGAGAGTCAGATGGCACGCCATCAAGGTCCTGCGTAAGTCCAGAGTTTCGATAGGCCAGGCCAGATGACGAGAACACAACTGCGGTTTAATGGGTACATTTTGCATCCACCTTACCATCTCCTCAGGCGCAGAGAGTCCTATATAGGAGAAAAAAATGATAACTTCTTTATAGTAACGGGCGACGCTGACCACTAACCCTCAAATGGCTTGTGTACCCGTTTGCCTCCAACTAACATAAAAAAGATAACTCTTGTCAAAAATAATGCATTAAATAAAAACTAATAAAATCGCGGTCATAATAGTTTTCTTTTTTTGGATTTTTGCATTTTATTTATTCAACAAAAGATTTTATCGTCATCTATAATCTATTTTAATCTTTTCCATCCGCTGGTTACGGACCTCTTTCAATGGATGAATAGAGAGTTCTAAACATTCCCATAACATCAGTTGAGCTTAAGTATCATAATAGTGCATCACGATTGATGGCTGCACATAAAATGATGCTGTTATGATACATACCGTCCTGGACATCTATCACGAGTCTAGGACATTTATTACGAGCAATAGATAACGCTCCCGATGCACTTGATACTAGACTTGATAAGATAGAGCACAATGGATGCTAAGCCGATGCCTGGCTTAGATTAAAGTGCATCAACCTAGAGCTATTAATCATGGCCATAATGCATGCACTGTACTATTATTTTTATAGTATAGGAGGGCCAACGAAATGTATTCGACAGTTTGGTACACATCCGTACAACCAGAGGTTATGCAGATGCGTTGTCCGTCTTTACACTATCCTTCCAATAGGATGCTGGAAAATCACAAACCGTATAAAACGCGACAGCACAGCTGTCATTTCACGCTGATATCATCTAATCGAGAAGCACCACCCCGGCCGGGCCACCCTAATTTGCTTCCAGGATTCCTATTTAATTATAAAGATAACCTCTTTATTACACTTTATTAAACTTTTTTCTTGCATGATTTTTCAAATCATTATCATCATCATCAGTCTTTATCCGTCCATCGCTGAATATAGGTCTCCCGCAATGAACGCCAAGACGACCGATCCCCTGTCATTTGCATCCAACGCGGCTGCACGGAGATCGTCTTCCCATCTAGCTAATGGCTGACCAACACTTCGTCTACTTCGTTGAACCTTATTGGCCCATCGGTCATCCGCTCTTTCTCTCTTTCTCTCGGCTCATAGCCACTTCAACGTGTTTATTCTTCGCGTGATATCGGTAACTTTAGTTCTCTGGCAGAGGTCTTAAAACCTATCTGCCAAAGAAACACCCAGCATAGCAGAAAAATAATATATTTTTGAAATAATAAAATATATTATTTTTGTTTTCTAAAGTCTTTTTGTTTGTCACTAAATATGTGACCCACGCCATTCACTAGTATGCCATGGAAGCTACATGTCTAATATCATTATTGTCAAACTGCAATCGTTAATCGCCCAGTCATTATTTGTCCTTACAACGCCATTCTGTCACATAACTGAAAACTATTATGGGTAGAAATGACACACCTTGGGTTTACTGTTGTGTTATTATTTTATATTATGAGGTTTTATGATGGCAGTGACCGACGGGATAAGTGTGGGTTTGAGTTGTTGGCTTGGACGTGACAATGACATTATATGACAATGTCGGGAACCAGTAAAGTATTGGATCGTAAAGAATAGAACGCTTCAGAATATTTTTTGTCTCTTTATGTTACCTGGATAGGCAATCGGACCTGCCATCTGAAGGTAAGATCAACCTATCATCATAAACTAATTCATCTGCAACTAGCCCAAGACAACTCCTTTATCGCACGGGTGAGAGAGGAGGCCGCCAACGTGGCCGAGGGTTCCCCGTCGCTGAGGGTTTCCCGTCGCCTGCAGATCCGGGTCCCTCAGATAGCGGTTGAAGGCTCACGCAGCGGTTTTAGTGGGGTAGTGCACCCAATGCGAGTCCCCACACACGCCAGCGCGCCTACCCTGGCGGTGGGACTCAGTAGCCTAAGGTGAATCCAGCACCTTGGGCGTAGCGAATTGAGCCGAGTGATCTCTTTATACCCCTCGTATAAAAAGAGGGGGCGAGGACGGGAACATCGCGTCATTGTCTTGTCCCGACGTTGGGAGGGGTCTTTCTGTGGTGCGGGCAATCCCTTTGTGGAGGTCCCCTTAGGGACTTAGCTTTTGAGCGCAGCGAGTCCCACATACCCGCCTGGGAGACTCACACCCCCGCGGGTTGCCTCAGTGCATTTCCCGGCGTTAAAGAAAAATTTCAATCTCACTGCCAGTAATTGCACCGCCTGTCTTCCCATTGTTTCCTAATTACAGCATAATAGTTTCATGGGAGTAACAAGCAATATGGCGGTACCCACACAGCTGAGTGCGCGACATCACATCCCCCTTTACATTATTCATTACTACCTACTACGATTTTCTTTGCTGACTCTAACCAAAAATGGTTATTTTACTAAAACGTATATATTATAAAGGACCTACCTTCTTAAACTGGTATGGACTGGTCTTTTTGGCCTGTTCGTCTCATAAGTTAATAGGATAAGTAGATGAGATGATGGTTCACCTAAGAATTATTATGGGAGGGGGGAGAGGGGTTGCCTACCGCCAGCCATGAAGTCTGACCTTACTGTCTCCTGGCATCGAGTTGGTTACTGTTGCGGGTTTCGTTAGGTACATCGGATGAAGGGACTATGTGTTATTCACAGAAAAGTGCTGATAAAATATCATTATACAATGCTTCCTAAAAAATCTTTTTTCAATTTCTGACTAATTAAAGAGTCATATTGAATCAGCGCATAGGTGACCTATGGTCTAATACCTTCCTCGCCTCATCTCGTGAAGACTCATATGTAACGTATAAGGATCGCTCATTATACATATTTACATACAGCTTTAATAAAAACAAATCCATTATTTCTGAAGCATTAATAACAACGTATGCCAAGATTTTAATCACATATTTAATAAAATGTCGAAAGAAGAAGTTCAACATTGTCTTAATTGTTTAAATTCTTATAAAACAAGATCATAAATAAGCCCGCACTATATGGGCGCTTTGTCCGCCATTTCTATTTTTATATTCATAAAGGTCAGAGAAAATAATATGGTGAGGATGAATGCGGATGACAAGGAATTCAGTTTCACTGGATCCTCATTCCACGTCTGTCCTTCACCTTTATCCTCAGCTTGGTCAGGGATGTTTTTGACGGAGAAAATCTTTATGTAACACTCCTATTCTTCGCCTACGGGGTGAGGCCTCCTCGGTTGCTCTCTTCTCCTCTCTGTTTCCGTACAGGACTCGTACGCAGCGCGATGATGAAGTCTGCAGAGACAAGTCCCCTCCAATGACTGACGTCAGATCGCGACAAAATTCAAGTACAGCACGAAAGTGGGCTGGATCCGCAACTACTCACTAGCTCCCTAAGGGCCGTCAAGAAACTATATCCAGTAAGCACCTACGTCAAACCTGTGTCAGAAGGTGAGGGGCTTACGGCCGGCCGCAAAACAGCCCTACACAAAAGGCCCTACCTCCCTTTTTTTTTCTTTTACGTCGGGAAATGCACTGACGCATCCTGCTGGGAAGTGGGTCGCCCCAGGCGGGTATGTGGGATTCGCTGCGCCCGAAAGATGGTAAGTGGACGCAGTTCTACCTATGGTAAGGTACCCCGGATCTACAAGCAACAGGGCACTTTGCTGGCTAGTCAGTCCCTCAGGGGACCTCCTCACCTTTGCCCTGCCCTGCTCTGTTGTCCCCTCTTCTTATAAGAGGGGTACAAAGAGCCCTCTCTCGTCGGCTCAATTCGCTTCGCCCAAGGTGGTGGGGTTACTCTACGCTACTGAGCCCCACCGCCACGACAAGGCTTGACCCCACCTCCCGCATTAGCATCACTTATCCGCGAACCTGCAGGATCCTGTCCAGCGTAAGGCTCCCGCCAAGAGACGCCTGTCCTGTCCTGTCCGAGGTATAAGAGCGCGTCACGACAAAAACCTCTCTCACTGGTCAGAATCACCATATTTCATCATAAGATGGGGTATATGTTTTCCTACCTATTTTCTAGCACTCTCCATAGATCCTTCTTTGTGTGCGAGGAAATAGTGAATTTTAAGTTCCATTGCAAGCGAAGGGCTTTTTTTAAGAAGTTAGAAGTTTTTCTGTCTCATAAGTAGTTATTGATCTGAAGTGTATCTTTGTTGTTTAGTATCGCTTGTTATTCTATAAGCGATGGTAGATGACTAATGCATAACAAGAAAATTATAATAATTTAAGTTAAGTTGATTTTGACGTGATTAAAAAGCATAATCACCAACCTTTACTACTTGCCTAATACCATTTAGTTTGGTACAAAAATGAAACAACAAAAAAGCTAAAGGAGCGATTCATGATTCCTTTAGAAAGCCCCTCTCAGTTGGTCAAGGTCTCTTGTAAATATAACAGCGAGGTACTTAGTTGCCGCAACCTATCACCCTTCAAGGCAAGATTGATAGAAAGATGTAAGAATTTAATAAAGGCTTTTAAATTGACTGATACTATCGGATTGATTGCATTATGTTTTGAGCGAAAATGTATGCAGGCAATTGAACTTTGGTGCCTTTGTTATTCAATTTGTACTAACCCGACAAGTAAACAATATGGACAAATATCATCTTTCAATTTAATAAAGGTATATAATATACATTATAATATATTAAGCAGCAAGGTAATAGAAGCAATTAGAGATTTAGAAATGTATACAAAATTTTAACAATATTTAAAAACACTTGTGTATACACGAATTTTATAAGATGTATAGTCCTAATTCATCAACCTCAAAAAAATACCAACCGCCCCGAAAAAAGGAACATGAACGATTTTTTTAATTTAAATCGTATAAAATATCAAGTTAACAGAAAATTTTATAATATTAGTTTACGCACTGTCCAATGAAAACATTTCAAATGTACACATCACCTAAGTGTTGAAAAGACACAGTGCTTTTGAATTTATGAAAGCGCCAAGCCATTTGTGCATGTGAATAATATGAAAGACAATGCATTGTTATGAAACAATTTGAAAGACAAGCAGTTAATTTTACAAGATGCATATACAATAATTTGATTGACGTATAAATCAAAAGATTATAGTCCAATAATTTGTCGATGATAATACATCGATAATGTAACCATTTAAATCGAATTCATCTGCAAAAAAGGTCACAGTACCATGTGTGGGATTCACAGAATCTAAAGAAAGAAGATGACAATAGTCATAAAACACCCAAAAAACCTAATCTGACATCGGCGTAAAGTGACAGCTAAGCTGTCGCGTTTCGTGCGTTTTGTGAGTTTCCGGTGGCCCATTGAAGGTTGGTTAGGGAAAAGGAGGGCAACGCATCTGCATAACCTCTGGTTATGTTCGTTTGCCCTCTTATGATATAAAAAAAATCCAAAATACCTTAAAATAACTTGAATTTACCATGAATGAGTTACCTAGTAGTATGCCGGTGGTAGGGAAGATTTTTACGTCCCACTAGGCACAGGTCTCCTCTCGACGAAATCAGGCAAGGAGGAGTATTGAGCCATGAGGAAGGAAGACACCCAGTGTAATACTGGCAGAGAGACTTAGCATCTTATGTTTCAAGGTGGTCAATGGTCATGTGCACTGGTGAGACTGTGTGGAACAGCGAATGAGCGCCAGTGTATGTGTTACCTAAGCGTGTAAGCTCATGTTCAATATGACATTACATCTAAATTACAACGATGAATAAAAACCGCTCAATCATCAGTTGCGACAGTACTGTTGATGGACGTAGCCATTTCTTTTTTAACAACCTTGTAACCGTTATGTTAATGCTCAAACAATTAATTTTATTGTTAATTTTATGATCGTTTAATAAATTGTGTAATATATAAATTGACGTTTTTATTGATATTCAATTAATCGTTTATGTGGGATTTATAATAGTTCCCTTATGTGTTTAATATAAAGAGATTGTAAGATATGATATTTAAACTTAAGACCGCTTTATCACCTCCCATCTATACTCTTTAGTATGATAAGATAAGGTTCCTAATTCCTACCTATTCCGTCAAAACATATCCTAGGTACAACATAATATGTTGGAAAGATATCTTGCCGACGAGAAGTGAAAACGTATATTAAAGAGAGAAGTAACTGCCGGCAAAGTACTTACAAAGTATCATAATATTTTTACAATTTACTACATAACAGCTCATGTGATCCAGGTGCGCGACAATTCTCAAGTGAGATTTCTAAACAAAAGCCGTATTAGTAAGTCTTCTTAAGAAGTTGCATCATTGTTTTTATACATCCGAAAGTAATAAACATAGAGCGTTGAATAGAGGCTGATTATTGCGCAATTTTCTCATTACGTTATTGATTTCACTAAGTTTTGTTAGCGGACCCCCCGCTGGGGACACGAGGTGGTCGTCGACACTCTGTTAACCTGTTAATACTCGTTAACTCATTTATTTAGGAAGTAAACGCAAAATAAGACAAATGCATTGTTAAGTTTTATAGGTAGATTTTATGTCCTTGCTAAACAAGGAATTAAAGGAATAGTGCGCTGCGCGCTTTCATCTGCCTGCCCTTTTCTTCAAATAGATTTGCTGTGTGAAACTTAGACCTCAAGATAGGTATTTGAGTTGCCTAGGCTATATAAATATTTTTTATAAGAAAAGTAACATACATAGCCTTACTTCATATACTAGATGCATCAATAATAAGACTTACAAACTACAAAGTTGAAAAATCTTTTTAAAGGCAACTAACTGTATTCGCTTTGACAATAGGATCCCAGAAAAAACAGTAAAAAATACTTTTGCTGTACATAAGCCCCTCCTAATATTATTTTTAGTTATAGCGGCACCAGAAATACATAATCTGTAAAAATTTCAATTGTCAAGCTATTACGGTTCTTGAGATACAGCCTGTTGATAGACGGACGGACGGACAGCGAAGTCTTAGTAATTGGGTCCTGTTTTTACCCTTTAGGTACGGAACCCTAAAAATCGATCCCTAAAAAATCTATATTATGAAATAGCGTTTATGTGGTAAAGAATATAGAATAAAAGAATATAGAATAAACCGTTCGCAATTTCAGGATAGCATGGGAATTTTGTTTTCCAAGTCATAATAAATTAATTAGTTTAGTGAAACTAATTAATTTATTATGATTCTAGTTTGCCGGTTCTTCTCAGAGAGTGCCTTGGAACCATTCATCATCATCATCACCATCATCAGTCATTATCCGTCCACTGCTGAACATAGGCCTTCCTTAATGAACGCTAAGACGACCGATCCCTCTCTTGGAACCATTGGTAGATTCAATTAACATTTAAAAAAAATATTTTGATTTGATTTTGATTTTGAGTCCCAGATAAACTTATGTTCATCGAAATAATGAGCATCGCGTCATAAAAGTGAACATGGAAAATATCCAGTGTTAATATTTTAAAAATCGAACTAAATCAATATTTAAATGAACATTGGAATAATGGTTGAATGAACGTCAGGATTTATTCGTAGGAAGTGCTTGGCTAATAAAACACGCGGCGCGCTCGGTGCACGCGCGTAAAAATCATTTTCTTAGATATTCACTTAATAAATTCTCGGTGAGTAATTTTTATTCCGACGTAAAATACGATTGGTATTTCCTATAATTTTCCTTTACATTTGTCCGGGACAGGAAATTGCTGAATTGCATAATAAAACCTTATGTAAATATTTGCTGGGTACATTCTGGAATATTATTGCTATCATTATTCAACCTTCTTGACCATTAAGACGTGTATAGTGAAAATTAACTTAATTAAACAGTTTTTAGGGAGTCCTATGCACTTGAGATATTAATATCTTTATCATATTTAAGGATCGACTGTTGTTCAATTTTTTGTTTCTGTTGTGTTCTGTTTTGAATTTTTTAGGAATTTGGAATTTAGAAAAAAAAATTGGCAGTCTCCCAAGTTGTGCCCAATAGAACAATTTCTTTATAACTCTGGATATCTTCATAACTAGATTAAGATACTATGATACTTCGTAAAGTTATAATAATTCAACTTTGACCTAAAGCTTTTAGTAGCTTTCGACATTATTGTTATTGTATATTAAGCACGATCATTTTATAGGTCCTGTAAAATCTAGACTTGCGAAATTCCGATGCGTTGTATACAAATTACTTGACTATAAGCGATATTTATAACATACGTATACATCGCTATAAAATCTGTGTAGTCAAATTAAAACTGTATCATCATCCTTAGTTTCTATCCGTCCACTGCTGAAGATAGGCCTCCCTCAATGAACGCCAAGACGTCCGATCCCATGCAACTAGCATCCAAAAAGGACTGAACGGAGATCGTCTTTTAAAAGTGTATAAGATATCAATATAGTCTCAGATAAATAACAATCAAATATGGACTAGGCATTAAGGATTAATATTTAATTACATCAGCGCTTGCTTCGACGGAAAATAAACTCAACACTAGTAAGATAATAATATAATACATAATATATTATTAAAAGATGACAAAAACAAAACAAAAAAAACTGCTTCTATAATTTTGTATTTTTTTTTTTTTTGGTAAGTATTCAAATGTATTTTTTGAGCAAAAAGTTTAATCATAAACGGTACAGGATCTTCTACATTAAAATAATGGTTTTTCAAAAACCAAATATAAAATATAAAAATGAAATATTGACAAAACATACAACTACCATGCTTCGGTCGAACATCAAACGCCGCCATCATTTATATGGGACAAGGAACAGACAATATTAATAGTGGAATATTTTATCTAAACAAAGAAGTCAGGCTCCCACACAATATGAAGGAAACGCATAATGACCCGTATCGGATGACCGAAACGGGATCGTTATCGGGATCAGATTCCGGGCTTACGAGCTATCCCGGATTTACGAGCTATCCCGGAGTTACGAACTATCCCAGATTTATGGGCTATCCCGCGGCTTCCGTTATCTGCGATCCGGATACCTTTATCTAGCCCGTGCCCTAAGGATATGGTTAGTATGTAATAATATGTACAAGGTTTTTAGGATTCCGTACGCAAACGCAAAAAGTACGTCTTGTCAACGTGGGTCCCGTGGGTATTGCCTCCGCTATCTGTTTGTCACCGTTTGGTGTCTCATGAACCTTGATAGCTAGACTAGCTAGACAACAACAACTACAAAAAACAGAATAAAATAAATATTTAAGAAAGACTCTTATACAACAAACGTTTTATTTTTCTGTTTTTTCCTCGATATTAGTATATGATTACTAATAACGGCAGCAGGGTCGAAATGTTCGCAAACTATTTAAGTTGTATATTAAAAAAAAAAGTAGCAACCCATAATGTCCCACTACTGGGCACGGGTATCCTCCTCAAAATCAGGCGAGGAGGGTATCAGGTCATAGTTCACGGGGCGTTGGCCCAATGCGGGTTGGTGAACTTCACACACCTTGAAAGACTTTTGATCTCATCAGGCGTGCAGGTTTCCTTACGGTGTTTTCCTTAACCAATCAGTGAGCGATGATCTTATGTTTAGAGTGCACTTAGTAATTTTAGAAAAACCATTTCAAGGATCGAACTCCTCTTGCTCCAGAGGCTATGCCTATTTCCACTGGACCATCGTCGTTGTATATTCAATAAAAAATTATAAATAACATGAAATTAATATGTAAGGTTCCCATACCAACAAAATGTTATCTTAATTGGAAACCGCAAAGTGACTTAAATTACAAATTTAAAGGTTAAATTTAAAGATTTGGTTACAGGCAAACATTGGATCAGGTGAAACTGAAAACCCTGGTATGGTCCAAAAAGGATTTCCGCTGCGTCATCAAAAAAAAAGGTGAAACTGAAAAACGGATATTTTATACTGTCTAATATCTTAAAGATTTTGGTACGGAACTGTTGGTCGGCGAATCCGACTCACGCTTGGCCGGTTTTATATAATTAAAACGCACTACACCATATCGAAACATCTTCCATTTGTTCGTTTATTTGGGTTCACATTATTAATATTTAATAACGTAAGCTCCATTTTATTTAAAAGAATTTTCTTGGGGCCCTTGTTGTGTTCCTATTTTTAAAACATTTTGTTTATAGATGTTAATTTGAAGTACAATAACAAAATCATCAAAATAAAGTAATAATTGTTTAAATGTATTGAAATTGTTTAATTGAAATGCATGGTGGATAGATGGTTCAAGGGAAAAACAAACAAGATGTGGTTGGTACGAAAAGCGCAACCCTTCCAACTTTTTAAAGACACTTCGGATTGTATTAGAAGCGATGATAAATATATTTTTTTAACCATAAAATTTGTTAAATTTTATATGAGTAGGATAGGCCGTTGGGTGTTAGTAAATGTATGTACGAAAAAGGTTAATAATAGCTAATGAAGACGATACTAACATTACATTTATGCGCTAATAAGCTTGGGAGCTGCAACAAAAACGATTTTTGATGAGAGATTATTACTACTATAGTCGCGGCACGATAAGAAGGCCGTTTTGACGTTTGCCCGCTCGTGAAGTTTCGTAATTATAATAATCAAATTGTAAGGAAAAAATTGCTGTTCTTTATTGTCAATAGTGATGTGCAGTTTATCATAAAATGTATAATTTTAGGAAACAAAATTTATTTATTTAATTTCTTTATAAACTATATGTATTAGGGTCCCGCGAACATTTATTTTTTATTTTTATAAGATTATACATAATTGTTGGGGTACTTGTTTACCATTCAACTCGGTATTTCTTTTCCTAAAATCAAAATTTTAAAAAAATCTTATACGAATGTAAAATAATACATGGAAGAATTAATAGGATCGCTGGCCAACACAACTACTACCTTCGGCAAACTTGTGTCATTATTCAATGCAAACCAAAGCAGTTTCGACCTGACGTTGCATCGAAAAATACAAACTGTGAGCGCACTGTGAATGTGATATAGTTTTATTAAACCTATTTAACCAGGTACCTACTACTTGCAATAAAAACTTACAGATTAATTATATTTTTTTCGAGAATAATTTGACATTAACATCACTATTCTAATGTGTCAAAACAGGCATCATATCGTGCCGCTACTATAGTAACGACTGTACATACCAGTATCTATAAGTTAGATCTTACTTATGGAAAAAATGGCCGCAATTATACTACGAGTACAACAGCTGGAAGTTTTATTTAACTTTTTTAAATATAACCTCGAATCCAAGCCCGGGTAACCGCAAGCAGTGGGTAAGATAAAGCTTAAAATTTTATAGATAATTTTGGTACAAGAATGACGCGCGTGACAGCAGCCGCGTCACTGCCATTGTTTAAAGCTTTTTAAAGCGCGAAAAGTTTAGTATAACTTAAATAACAAAACCAAATTTTTCAGTTTTATTTATTGCTATACGCATTTTCTTTGAAATGCTTGTTCACGAAAACAATGTATTGAAATAATAACAGCCTTAAGTAACAATACAAATTTAAAATCTGGCTATACGTTATTTTTTTATATTAAAAAAAAACAATATTCAATAACAAAATTCATATGTTATTTTTTTTTTTACATTTAAAACGAGGCCTAACTCAGGCATTCCATAAATAATGATTGAATATAAAATTCAGGTTACATAACTTCTAAGTTAAGCTCCAACATTATTTTTAAGTTATATACGTAGCTTACGGCATACCACTAATTCGTACAAACGACTTTTTAATAGTAATGGTGATTGGGTTTATAAATGAATTATTAATGGGTGTTAAGGGCTCGTATATCATACTCTAATTACAAGGAGAGATCTTTATTACACGCTCATTGAACTGCATTGCTCAATATCGTACGTTTAGATATTCAGATGAGTTATTATGTGTCAGAGAAGTGGAAGTTTTGAATCGAGGAACAAAAACATTTTTTGTGGTGCTTTTTAAGACGAATAGAGACGACCACTTTTTAGACGAGAGAGAGACCGACGACGAGTCAGTGCGGTGACCGGTCGATGCGAGTGGACGAGATCGGTCGTCTTGGCGTTCATTGAGGGAGGCCTATGTTCAACAGTAAACGGATAAAGGCTGATAATGTTGATGATGTCTTTAAGGAGTATTATTTCGATTTCGTGAACAATGCGTTCATAATATTATTAAACGTAAAAAATGTGTAAAATATGTAATAAATAAAATATTATTATTAGTATTATTATTACGCCACGTTCTACGGTGATTTTATTTGTGTTACGACTACAAGAAAGAGAGTGCTAGAACAGAACTAATACAAAAATTACTTATTGCTAATGTTAAATATTTAATGACTAATCACTAATGCGGCGTAAACTACTTACGCCACGGATTGTACGTTTTTTCCGCTTTGAGCTATGCTAATGGCCCTAGTGGTTCATCGGGTGTGAGGTGAGCCAGTTGGCTTCACCCTATGATGTGATAAATGGGGGGTTGCCCCCCGCCAACCGAGGAGTGTGACTTCCACGCCTTTATGGCGTCGGGTCTGTTCCTGTGGTGGGTCCATACCTCACCATCATCGTTTGTTGAGCCCCAGACGGACTACCCCCACCGAGTGGTTTCACCGAGGTGAAGATCAGGCGGAAGGTGCCAGCAATACTGGAACCCACATTCACCGCGGCTTTGGCGGCAGGCACGTGGTGTATTGACTGTAGTGTTTGGGAGCCAAGACCCTCATCTCCTTGTCGGACACGAGGATTGCACGTGCTAGCCCGTACTGGGTATAAATTCGGATCAATTGGAATCAAATTATGTCAGAATAGGTAATAAAATAAATAGGTCAAAAAGGATTTTCACATTTGCTTGTTAGCATTCCCAGATCAAAGTTAAAGTGAATATATTAATAGAAAAAACCAAAAACATAATTGTCCCCTAACCTTACAATAAACATTTTTCTCTCTGATCGGTGTGTGCTCTTCAATCGATGTGTTCTCGAACTTGTAGGGTCAAAATAAAAGGACCATGTTGTTCTCATTAGGGCTATCACTATTGCTAAATATATAATAAAATATTATAATACCCTTTATTTAAACGATGAATAAGCGCGTTTAAGTGGCAATGGACTGGTCACACTAAGGAGAACGGATGGCCGATGAGCCAATAAGGTTCAAAAGAGGCGACCGCGATCAGGCAGACTAACGTCTGAATTCTCAAATGCCAATTAAATATTTGGGGGCTTCTCAAGTAACTGCTAAGCACGCCTTAAATCCATTTGTCATCAAGATGTAAGCAGCTCCTAAATTTGAACTGCGTTTAAGTATTCGGTCTTCAGTGTTGGTCGGCCATTGTGGGAATAAAAAATCCGTGGGGTGGCCGGTCCGTGTTAGATGTCATCATTGTCATTCATTAACGAAGGCTTATGTTCAGCAGGAGACAGTTAAAACCTGGTGATTGTATCCTTATCGATAATATCCTTTTTTGAAAGATATGCTTTATGTTTGACGTTTTACACTAAATTTTTATAAGCTTTGTACTAAATTCATACCTTCCTTTCAAAGTAAATAAATTAACCTAGTCCCGTGGTTAGGTCTAACTTATTTTACGTACATGTTGTACGTTATATATAAAGAATTGCAATCAACTTATCTGCCTTTGCAAGACCCGAACGCGGTACCTAACCTATCCACTATTCAAGCAGATCGTAGATATATTATAAAATACAACATATGAAATCCCCGATAACGAAACACACAGTAATCTAAACGATATCTTCAATCTTTCGAATCGCCCGAAGCTATAAGGCACAAATTCGAATACTTATAATAAAGGTATTACATCTTCTTCAGTAAAGTTGTAATTAGTGATGAGCAATGCAAGAACAGGACCAAGTTTTAGACAAAGGCCTTGGTGTTTTTCTTGGTCTTTAATACATCTAGCCTTGGTCTTACTTATTGGGTTTTGGTCTTGATTTCACTAATTTGATTTGTTACTTGATTTATTTTAATAATCTTTTAATGATATTGTAAATATTTTATGAAGGGCTAAATTATAAATTATAATTTTTAATTTAGTCTTATATTTAGTCTGTCTTGCATATTAGGTCTTGATTTCATTCTTGGTCTTGTCGGTTAGATCTTGGTCTTGCAAAAAACTAAAACTGTAGGGCCAAGACCATTTTCTTCATCACTAGCTGTAATAAACAGTTGGCGCCAGACGGCTAGGTCTAGATACGATCGCCAGTCTAGGCGTCAACAAGCTACGGCTCTTTCAGATTATACTTAATAGCCTACGTCTAATTTTCATTTGATACTTTAAGCATAATGCCCTTTTTGCGCCCTGCCATTTTGTGCGTGGTGCATTTTATTTTTCATTACCGTTATAATTGTAAGCCGATCGCCTAAAGGTATCGATTGATTTATTATTATACTAATAAGGCTTTGTTTTTGAAGCATGAATGAATATTATAAAATATAGCTTATATATTTTTTTATATTATGTACCTTATCACTAGAGTTTTTTTTATTCGCAATAGCAACACTCTTGAAAAACTTAAGGAATATTCGAAATGAGCAATTATTATTTTTTCATTACATACACAAAGAATTCTAAAATTAAGTACGAATATATAAATAAGTAAAGTAATGCTTTAAGATTATTTAGCTTTTAAATACATTCAAGAGTATAATGTACATGACAAATTCTTTTTCGTTTTTAAACATTTAAGTATCATGCACTCAATAAGGAACAATTTCTTGATGCTCTTAGCGATAGTAATAATATGAATATAAACGGTAGCAACCTAATAAACGTTATTAAAAACTCAGTTATTTAAATTAAAATAACCTGATGTATTCCACAATGGGGCGGCCATGATGGCAATGCATTAAGACCTCAAACACACAAAGTAAATAAACATCGCCTGCATATTTTTACTCCAAGGCTAAGCTAAATGAGTTTCCTTTCTTTGTAACAAATAAACTATTCTTTGTAATACGTCGACAGAGCATTGAGTTGAAAATTATGGTTTCTAATATTTTTAGTACGAGTTTTAAAAAACATTATAACCGAGAAAGATATTAAGTAGTAGGAATTGAATTGCGGTGTGCCGCACCCCCGACAGCGTGGGTACCACCTCTTGGGTGCTTCTCCTGCGAAACAGCTATGCTGTCTCGAAGAAAAGAGTAGTCTGATAACTGGCACCTAGGCTAAACATAATATTATGTCTCAGAATTGGCAATACATACATAAGTTGCCTGGGCTAGTTCTAGTTAACGAGTTTATGATTATCGGCTACGTCACCCACTTACTATCAGGTGGCACGTTTGCCAGTTTGACTATTTAAGTAATATAAAAAAATATGTACCGTCATCAATTTTATACTTAAAACTTAATTCTTAGAAGGTCATCATTAATTAAAGGCCGTAAAATGCATCATCTTTAAGCTATGCTACATTTCATTTGCCCGTGTCTTCGAAGGTTTGATTCTAAACAAGGACTGTATTGCAAAAGTATTGCGCCACCATTTTCAATTTAACAATGCAACAAATGTTAGTTAGCTTAGAAAGTAAAAGCGCAATATTAAATTTAGACACCTGTCTGGTGACCAGCCGTAATAATTGACAAGAGCTTGAGACAGAGTGCCCCTCTCTTAAAATTATTTCTCCCTAAACGCTATCAATATTTCAAACTTATAAACTATCCATGGATCTATTATTAATAAACATATGGATTATCCGAATGGTATTCAAAATTAAACTTCTTTAGAATCGTTGTGAATTCAATCTCGATGAAACGAAAAAGCAAGTCCAAGAGAGAGAAAGAGAGTGACACAAACATGTGAATGCGGCGGCGATTCAGACGGCGAGAGATTGAGATAGAATATATTAGGCGTTCGGTGTGCGGGGGAAGCTCAGGAGATGTATTTCATCTAGCGGCAAGAAGCTAAAAAGCTAGTGCACTACTACTGTCGGTAACAGCTAGGTTTTAATCAGATCTTTTCAGAAGTTTCACTTCTACCGCATGTAACTTGCACACACACATACACACACACACTTTTTTAAATATATTACTTAAAGCACATAGAAATGACCAAAAAATATATAATTTATTTTTTTGGATTTTTCATCTCTACTATCATCTTTCTAGCAGTCACTTTTTGTCGTGTAGAATAGTTTCGGTCTTATATATAAATACAACATATTAGCTTTTGCTTCGTTGAAGTTTCCCCCAAAAACTCTGTGAAATTCTTCCCAAATACAGGGAAATTGTAGCTGGCACCACTAACTTAGAATTGGTTTTCTCTTCCCCGAGGTATCACAAGTCGCTGGTTTCCGACGCTGACGCCTTATAATCATTATCGCCTTTGGCATTCATTTTAATCGCTTTTAGTAGAAATACAATTCCTAAAATAGATATGTGTGAGGAAAGAGCTGAGAGTAACAAGCACAAAACATAACAACAAGAGATAGAACAACAAGAGAACAACATACTGATATTATAATTATTAGTATATTTTTAGATTTATATTTATACTTATATCTGTTGCTTGTAATTATACCTTTATAGGGCTTAATGTATGCGAAAACTAGTGGCCTTTAGGATAATATATCAGCCATTTAGTCAACTAGTCAGTATTCAGAGATCTAACATTGCTTATATTATAATATAAAATATTTGAACTTTTAAAAATATTTAAAAAATTATAAAAGATATTTATTATATTTGATGAATAGATAACGTTACATATTTTAAATATTTCTGGTTGGGAAGCATAAATAACACGCAACTCTTGACGGGTTAATCTTAATATAAAAAATATTTTAAGTTAATAAGTTATTCACTGATGAAGAATACTTTTTTCTGTCAGTTTTTTTTCTGTAAGTGGTTAGAGTCGATCGCTCACATAAATACAGCTAAAGCTAGTGTTGTCTATCCTCAAGCATATGCTGGTAGTTTTGATGCCAGCAATAACTTTGCCTGGCTGCCATGACAAAATGCTTCATAAGCTTTTTTAGAACCTTATTATAAGCCTTTAAATCAAATTGGAATATGGCTATACCTCAAATGAAGCAGAATAGTGCCATGTTGCTTTGCAGGCGAAGTGAACCGGCATGACCGAGGTGGTACCTCTAAGTTACAGATATGCATAGACATACGGTAAATTAAAAAAAAACCGATTAGCCTAAACCGTACAACCCGAACCATTTACAGGCCGAGACTGCAACCACTTGACCATGGTTGCTTAAGAAAGTTAGCCTTTACAGAAACACCAATAATTTCACAACCAGTAAAAGTGCACACGATTTAACCTGAACAAATAATATTTTTGTAAAATAATTTTCCAAAGGTTGAAAAACAGGTTTTACTTATTAGTATTCATCTTTAATTTACTGATGACGAAAATACAATTACATATTAATATCTCTTTCGTTTTCGCTAAACTTCGATGATATAGTTGTCCTGACGTATGTTTGTAGGCTTGTTTGTTGTACGCACTATACTGCAGGGATTTATAATTTTTTCTTATATTTTTTTTAATATTTAGGCTTATATTACTTTTCATCTCGGTAGTTATGGTCTTTGCGTTGACATTTTTAATAGGGATGTACACAGGGGGTATAAATAGGAAATTGATTGAATTTAAATTTAATTTTTCAGTTATAAAGACCAATTTCATACTTTAACCCCTTATATCTGGGTGGTTGTTTGTCGCAAAGACGCATGTCTTAACAAACACTCTAACATCGTTAACGATTATAAATTTATGTTGACACGATAAAAGCCATGGGTAATAGCTAGTAAAACACTTCTATCATCTCCATTAAAAATGATACAATGCATGAGAGTACAAAACAAGTGGACTACAGATCGCTCATGCCCGATGCAAAATATCAATTCAATATGCATGCATATCATGCAAGGTATTCTGGCATGGCGATAACATAATTTTAATATCTTAAAATATAATTATTTTTACGCCAAATAAGGTCTCTACAAGCACATGGGTGTGGGCTGATGATGATGACAGATATGCTCCTCTCGGAATGTCGTGATGGACCCATCGCTCACTCGATAACAGCCTGAATGTAAAGTGGTGGCCGTGGTAGGCTCCGTTATACGCGCTAAAAATAAACAACCCACCAACGTGCAGACTAGGTTTTTATGACGTTCAGGAAAGGAGACCATAGCACAGACACAGACTTGACACAATCAGGGATAGACGTTAATGTGTGTTGTAGCTTATATTTACTACTACTACTACTACTATAATATATACAATTTCTAAAAAAAAAACTCGTTGAAGTGGCAGTGGAATGATCGCACACTAACGAGAACGGATGGCTGATGGGCTAATAAGATCCAAAAGAATTGGCCGCGTTTAGGTAGATGAAGTGTTGGTCGGGCATTTTTTTTGTTATTTTTTATAGCATAGGAGGACGCCCATTAACATCCACCCAAAGGTTATGCAGATGCGTTGCCCTCCTTTTCTCTATCCCTCCAATAGGCCACCGGAAAGTCACAAACCGCACGAAACGCGACATCATGACTGTCACTTTACGCCGGTATTATGTGAGCGAGAGGTACCACCCCGGTCGTGCTGGCCCAATTCAGCTGCAATGCAGCATGGCACTACCTCTTTACAAATGTCGGAAGGAAGACGATCTCCTTGCAGTGACCGCTGCGTGTTGGATGTCAGTGGCGAATGATCGACGTGGACAAGGAATGGCATTCCTTGGGGGAGGCCATACTCGACAGATAGATTAGGTGGTAAATGTGATAATGATGCTCCTAAAAATACGATCTGAAATATAACATGAATAATTATACTCGTAGTACTCAGAGCGTTCCATGACCCGGTGAACACGTCTATATTCATTATCATTCAAATAATTTGCTTTTGGCGGGATTCGATCTGACGACTGCAAAATGTTTTGTACAGGACATGACGTATCTCGACTCCGCTAGTACAAATATGAAATTATTTTCGTGCATCTAAAAACACAAATCGTAGAATAAAAAGTGTTTATATTACCCAATACGGCCTAACGATTAATAATTGAGAGAAAGCAAAATAATTGTTCACACATAATATCTGGATGCCCAAATTAGTACCTTGGTTACATCACTGCTGTTGTGTCTAATGTGTGATGACTTTGTAAAAAATATTTAAATAAAAAAATATGGCCATAAAGATAGTCTAGACAAAAACAATTTCAGTTTTATAATGTCGCTAAAAAGTTTAGCGGATTTTGTTTATTTAAATAACTTTAAAGATACTTTGTACATGAAGAGGGACGATGGTCTCGTAGGTATCGGTGCGGCCTCTTGAGTTAGGGATCGAGGTTCGATTCCTAATTTAACACGAGATTTTTTATATTCTGATTAGGAAATTGGATCAATAATGTAGCTTATGCAGAATAGCACATAGGCTATAATTTATCCGCGTACTCTCACGGGGTGGGAATTAGGCGGGTGAAACCGCGAGGCACTGCTAGTACTTTTATAAAATATTCAACATATAATATATTCTAGGTTTTATCAGTTTAAGGGAAAAAAACATATAGAAAAATATTATGATCCTGGATTATACACATCCATCATATTATTGAGAGAAATTCTCTCTGCCCTTGTGTTCTGCGTGTCCAATCACCTGACCTTATAAATTTCGCCACGGAATGCGTTCGATATCCCTAGCGTTCCCGTGATGTATGGCTGCGGTGAGATGTGAGACATCTAGGAGAGCTACAATAGGAAACATTCGAGCAGACCATTAACACAATTAACGCTGTCTCATAAATCGATTGTGCAATGTTGAGCTGAACAAAAACCGACCAAGAACAAGTGCTGGCTGAATAAATCAAACTGTATATACTAATAGTAAAAAGAGGTTTTTTCCGGATAAAGCTATGCTAATGGCCCTTGTGGCCTTAATGCTTCATCTGACATTAGGCGAGCCGGGACTTAACCTTTCGATGGAGTTGAATAAGGGTTGCCGGCGGGTTTGTTCCTGTGGAGGGTCCATGCCTCGACACCGTCGGATAAAAGCAAAAAGTTAAAGTTTGTGGGGCTATAGCGGATTGTGGAGGGGGGTCTTTCTCGTTATTTGTGAGTTACATAAGCTATATTTTCCCTGTACTTATCCACGGAAATGTGAATACGCACATAAACTGCAGGGCGCTGCAAGTGTTCCAGTACTAATACGACTACAACAGATTATAATAAAACCTAATATAAAGTGATTGAGATTTTCATTTTACGATCTGAGAACGGAGCTGATGAAATTAGTAAATTTTACTTCATTAGAAAAAAATTTTTCATTCATAATCTCTTATTTGCTTTAACATATTCTTTTTTATTTTCATATAGAGAGAAGCAGAGTATTTTTGTACCAAACACAGGTGGCCACGAAATTAGGCTGGTTAGCTGGTGATTAAACACGCTGCCATAAACGTACAAAAAATCAACTTCTTGTTATTTAATTTAATTTATTACATCGATTTATCAAACAAATTATTCATTTAAGACAATTTTCATAAATCTTATACTTTTTTTTTTTTAATCTTTATTAATTAATAGGAGTTTTTGTCCAACAAGGCACGTCAACCCCATTGTGCTTACTCTAGACAATACACAGAATACTTTTAAATCTTAATCAATTAGGGAACAGAATCTAACACACAACTCAGATGTAGGTTTAGATAAAATTGTTATGACTAATCCCACATCTAACCTGTTTAAATTATATATATTATATCTTTAAACGAGCAATTCTTGTATATATACATAGAATCGGGATCTCGGAAACGGCTCCAACGATTTTCATAAAATTTTGTATACATGGGTTAAAAACGGCGATAAATCGATCTAGCTAGGATACATTTGTAGAAAACTTTTTTTATCCGTGTTTTGAGGCATCTATAAAATATGATTAGAATACGAACGTAGATTTCGCTGTCAAATAACATGTCATGGTAGCTTAGTGGTTAAATTAGGCAGTTATATCCGTACGAGCCTGGTTCGAATCTCCAGTCCGATTTTTTTTCCTTTTTTTAGATCATTTTTTTTTTTTTTGGAAGAAAATTTTTATCGTATTTTATCACTAAGGGTACCGAGCAAATGCTCGGTCAACCAGGTACTACATTCTAATATACCAAATAAAAAATGACATTAAAATTTACAAATTATAGAAAATGGGGTTGAACTCGGATCGTTTCGAGTCCTGTTCTCAAGCTTTCTTCTATTATTCCTTTTATTATTCAACCTAAATACTAATTTTAGATCAGACTTGCGAAGATAAAGTCTAGACAGGTAAAAAGAACAAATGTTTATCAACGTCGCAACTCGCCAACGATATCTCACAGATAGTCAGCGGCATGGAATAATATTACTTTTACTACTCTATTTAATGGCACTACTCAACGATGTTATACATTTAATACCGTTAGCGGGATAATTTAATTACAAATAATAATTATTTAATTGAATGAATAAGAATTGACGATCAATTCACTATATTTACAAAGATGTACTTTAACGGCGGTTTTCAATATCCTATCTATCTTAAAATTTTCTTATCCATCTTAAAATTTTGACAGATTTTTTAAGAAAACAAGTAGAAGAAGAAGTAAAACTAAAATCATTTATTGTATGACAGATAGACATTCATCATCATCGTCATCATCATCAGCCTTTATCCGTCCACTGCTGAACATAGGCCTCCCTCAATGAATGCAAGACGACCGATCCCTCGCTACTCGCATCCAACGCGGACCTTTCACTGCACGGAGATCGTGTTCCCATCTGGTAAATGGCCGACCAACACTTCGTCTACCTAAACGCGGCCTCCACTCTAGATAGACATTCAAAAAATGTGTGAGTATCGAATAAACTATATACCTAAATCAAACTAAAAAGAAATGTGGTGTCGTGGGACACCAGGTAGGAACGAAGTTCCTTCGGCTAAAAATATATAAATAAATAAATATCTTAAGTTACCCCTTTTTTTTCAGAATATAATTTAGCCTATATTACTCGTGGATAATGTAGCTTTCGAATGTTGAAAGAAATTTTGAAATCGGTACCGTACTTTTTGAGCCTATTCATTACAACCAAACAAACAAACAAAGTTTTCCTCTTTATAATATTAGTGTAGATTTAGGATTCTATTATTACGCTACCCATTCAAATCACGGCAACACGATTTATTTTCTTGCGTATTATTTTGATTTTGCTATATTATCTCCTAAAGTATTCATTTAATTTCCATGATGTAAAAGGGAAAAATAATTTTCTTTTACATCATGGAAATTATAATAACTTTCAAATTATCGCGTTATAATTGCTAATTTTTAAAGTATTAAATCGATATAGTATGATATCTCTAAGAGATAGACATATGCCATCGCGGACTTTTTTGTAGACCTATTTAAGATATACAATTCCACCATACATTATTTTGTTATATCTCAAAGGGCTTAGGCAGCGTCTTCGTTGAAAACTCCCAGGCGGCCAATTTTTTTCCGACACCTCCAACAATTATTGTTATATCTTAGCTAATGTATATAAAAACTTAATAAATTATATACATAAACCTTCCTCTTGAATTGTCCTATCTATTAAAAAAAAAGATATTATACACTACTCGCTTGTGTATGCGACTGTCGCGCCTGCGCACGTCTCATTTAACGCTTTTTAATTCCACGCACAAAATCTTACGGTTTTACTATCACATTTTCTTCGGTTTGGTCGCGCAGCAATATCCCTATCCCCTCCAAGCCTGCCGTAAGGAACTTCGTTCCAAAAATAAAACTAGATAATATAAAAAATCGATCTCAAATCGCTACGCTCGCAGGGTAGGGTGCCCAAGAGGCTGGCGGCATTTCCCCGTTGAATGGCCAGGCTCAACCTTTGTCCGAAATGCGCGCCAGCCCTTGGATCCCCGGAGTCGTCGATGAGGCGTGCGGAAATCTCCTTGAACAGCTGACGGGCTTCCACACCCCAAGGTTCCAAGGTCTCAAAAATATTTTGTTGATATCCAAATCACCAAATCGCTGTTGCACATTTATAAATACACATCCACTCATAGCAAAAACACCATAATGCTACTTATCATAATAATATTAAATACACAAATATCGTAGTTTAGGTTGTTTCCATCACCAACGACTTCGCTTCTTTCTGCTTTGTCGTGTCGACGTGAATTTCACTCATTGTAATGAATTATTTTTTATCGTTTTCCACACAGGTTCATAAATAAAGACAGATGGAGCATGTCGAACACCCGAGTGACGCTTCAAAGCGAATATAAATTCAAAAGCGCTCTCAAGTGCTTGTCATACCGGCGTACTCTACATGTCTATTAGAGTTCGCTTTTGAATTTGTATTCGCTTTGGTAGTGTCACTCGCGTGTTCGGCATGTTCCATCTGTCTTTATTTATGAATCTGTGGTTTTTTATATATTTTGCGCTGCATGGCATCTTGCTTATTTCTCCCGTCAAACAGCTTTGCTGTGTTTCAGACAGACAGTGTAATACTGGCACAAAGACTTAACATCATGGGGCTCATATCCCCCCGTTAGCCTTTCCGACTAACATAAAAAAATATAAACATACTATCTTAGGCTATTAAGCTTAAACATTACTGGTCTTTTAGATAGTTTACAGCAAACAGAGTCACAGAAAGTGTTCAAAACATTACATTAAAAAAGCTATTGAGCTGTCATAAAATCCGTCAAACGATTAATTTTAATGTAGAGTTACAAACATGTTGTTTTCTAATCATAAAGAGTTATAAACAAATAGAAAACACAAAAAACTATCTCAATTAAAACACCCACACGTGCCAACTTTCAATGATCGCTCAAATAAGCTACTAGCTTACTCATCTATAACAGTGTATTAAAACGAGCGTTACGTACGAAGCTGTCAGAAGCGATCGAATCGTTTGATCAATGGCTAATTGATATGAGATGTTATCTCGTTTATTTATCACACGATTAAAAAAGATATCCTTACAGTAGCATCAGACATTTCATTAGTACACGACTTACGCAACTAACACAAACATATTAACTATTTAGCCTTATCTACTATTATACGATAGACGTCCGCCATTAATATGATATAAAACCTTATTTGTCGCTAGAAAAGACACGGACATGATGTGTTTGGACATTGTTCAACGGAATGACGTCACTGTGTAAGCTATATTTCTGTAAATGGCTTTTATGAAATGGTTCAAGAATTATACTATATTTTTATCTTTGATACCATTATGCTGATGTTTTTTATCGTTCTTACCATAATGTGTAATGTATGACGTTAGTAATATCCGTTTTTTTGTCTTTTGTATAAGATAATGTCATATATGGCAAATATAAGATAAAAATATATGCTTTCAATATGCCTATAATATGAAGTAAATATATTTTTGTTCATGAAGTAAATATTATGTCAAGATAACATATTGTTCTTTTTACGTGTTTATCTTGATATTTTGTCATTCATCAGCCGTTTACACATATATATGGCAAAACTATAATATAAAAAAATCTAAAGACCATCAGGTAAAAAGAAAAGTATTATTCAAAAAGGCTTCTTAAAGATTGAAATTTTCAAGTTTGTTTTCCTTAATTAAAAACGATAATCAAAAGTCGCATCTAGTTGTTCTTATTCGTGAATAATTTCACTTTCTCCGATGAGTCTCTACGGTTGCGACTTTTCATCCGTCAAGAATCCGACAGGTTACCACTGATTATATTTATCTACTGCCATTAATACTTATACTTACGCGTCTCTTACACCATTGGAATGCAAAAGTTGTATATGACACGAATAGTTATATCCTGGTATATTTATGATTAAAAGTAAAGTTGTAGTAACCCTTATATGTCCCACTGCTGAGAACAAGTCTTCTCCTCGAAATCAGGCGAGAAGGGTATCGGGCTATAGTTCACCGATGCGCTGGCCCAATGCGGGTGAACTTCACATACCTTCAAAGACTTAATCTCATCACGCATGCAGATTTCCGCACGATGTTTTTCTTCACCTATATGTGATTAATGGTAATGTTTTTCAATAATCAAAACCACGTTTTATAAAAAGATCGTCAACGCACCTCTGTGGTAATAGCCAGATCGTGTCTATGGATTTTTGTAGTCACTTGGAAGATTGTCGGCTGGCCTTTGCCTAAAAAACACAATACTATGCCCTGTGGCAAAATTAAATATAGTCAGAAATCCTCAAGGTGTATTTGCCACCTGTAGAATCACCGCACAGCGCATCCCTCCTACTGTTAATTAAGTTAGGTATAAAGAAACTTTATTTTTTTTACCTTTGTCATTTTTAATGCAAAATTACATCCAATCTAGCAGATATATCTGTCAATTCGCTATAAAACTGGAGATAAATCAGTCTTCACAATAATCAATAACTCGTATCAAACATAATATTTTCGCAGCGCAAAGTGTAAGGGCATTCTGCGGTTGCTGACCATTAATCTGGTGGTACTGACCACAGAGGAGTCTGCCCTTCGCAATCTATTTCAGACGTGGATTGTGTTACAGTTTATTTATAACATATGTGGGATAGTGTTATTGCGACAATGTTGCTTAATGTTGCTTTGTTTGATCAAAGAGTACCTGTTGCTTATGAATTATAATTTAATGTTTTAAAATTGAAGAGTTTTGTTTGATTAGAGGATTTTTAAGGACGATCTCCGTGCAGTGGCCGGTATGTGTCTTGGTGTTCATTGGGGGAGGCTTTCAGCATGATGAAGATGATGAGAGGGTTTTTATATAGCATAATAATTAAACTTAAGTGTCAGTTGGAGATCATCAATCATCAAATCTCTCGTAATCCCTCTTAAATTTTTGAAAACGAATGTCTTTAAAACGTAACACAAATTATTATTTAAATAAGAAATAAAGCACTGGCAAAATACTAATGAAAATTTACCTTAAAACATTAGCTTGGAATGCCTCTAGCTGTTAATGAAAACATGGATTCCACACAGAATTGTAACAAAATATATGGGTACCATCAACTTAATAAGGGCTTAACTGGAGAACTGATGACGGGCTATCTTACGACGAGGTTCTGGTGAGAAGACCGCGTTCGACTTGGTAAAGGATCAAGGATGGATACGCTGTGCTGCAATCACGTCTACGTTGCTTATTTCTTCTGTAAAACCGATTTGCTGTGTCGGAAATAATGCAGGATCAACCGTGTTACTACTGGCGCCAAGACTTATCGTCTTACATCTTACCATCACTTGAATGAGTTGCCTGGACTAGTTTCATGTGACTTACCATCTTGTCGCCTTTTAATTTAACTTAACTAAGAAAGGCGGTTCCTCAAAAAGATAAAGGTATCACTTGAGTCGTTCTAGACTATGACCTGACTAGAGGTGGATAAAATGGTCTGATTTTGATTATGATGATGATGATGAATCAACTGACATCTCTAATTCATAACTAATTTTACTTAATTTGGTCGCCACGCCATTTTCTGATTAGATACGGTGGATCGGCAGTGGGCAGCGAATACTGACCTAGTTTGGTTTGCGAATGCCAACCCGCTTGCTCACCGAGATAATAACTCTATAGAGCATTTGTTAAATGGTTACTTTTTTATTATTAAAGTGAAACTTTTATTACATCGTTTCAAACTTTTTAGTCTATGTGTTGCATGTCGCGTGGCGGTCGGTCGCGGCGTGTATTACTATTACTCACATTTTGTGTCAATGCTCCATATTTCAGATTTTTATATCCTTAATGAAATATTATTCCGAAAATCACCTTTACCGTGGTTTCCTAAAACCACACAAGTACTTTTTTCATTATTACTTTAAACAACTTGTATACATGAAACAGTATAAGTAAAAGAAAGCCAATTTGAAAAAAAAAAACTCAATTCGTATCCAAAATCTGCCAAGGATCGAAAATGGAGGATCGAAACACAAACTTTTTTGATACCTGGCGGGATTCAAACCCGCTACCTCCGGCTTGAGCGTCAACGCGCTAGCCATTAAGCTACATAATGATGATTATGATATTGTAATTAAAAATGTCGCATTGTGAAACGAAATCAACTTTTATCAGTCACGCGTGAAGTTCCTCTGCACGGGCAATTAGAGAAGACCGAGATGAAAGTGATACCGTATCGGACGATCGGACGGCACGTCATTCTCGTGTCATGGCTATATTCCTTAATTTCTTATCATACCATCAGTGTGGCATTGTCCTTTTATAGATTTTGATCGTTCATATCTCCATTTGGTGCATCGGGTACAGAAGTGTATTTAGTGTTAAAATTAGAAGCAACTCATACTCGTATATTATACCCAGCTTTAGAAAATCATAATATTAAATAACTTTTTAATATTTAGTATTTTGTGTTTATATTTCCTGATTTCCATTCTGAAATTTCTAGATTTTATATTTTTATAAGTAAATATTTGTAATACTTTTGTGCATAGCTAATTTTAGTTTATTATTTATTATAATTTTATTAATTATATAATATAATAATTATTCCTTATCTAATAAAAATCTGTGAGAATAAATATATGATTTAAAAAGTAAAATCAACATTTTCATACGATTTTGAATTACATATAAATTATCAAACCAATCGGGATAGTGCAGATGCGATTTACATTTCGATAAGCAACGTCATCATTTTCCTATCTGATTCAGTGAAAACTAATTAATTTTATGTGCATAGGTGACGTTAGCCGCTTAGTTATTAAAAAGTTCGGTGCTTGATTCTCTATCTGACTTATATTAAAAAAATACGTCATCCTCTAATTCAACCTTATCACATAGGTTGTCGTACCGTGATTTCTTTCCATCTTTCTTTTGATGATAAAAAACAAGTTTTATTATGCTCATAGTTAAAATATACATCATCCAAATGAAATCTAAACTTAGTTCTTTCTGGAATTATGTCAACCCATGGTGGTTTAGAAGACCAGCCCATTCAACTGACTCATTTTACTTTCATTTTTGCGAACTTCAATACAATAAATTAAATTATGATATCAAATTTTAGCAATAATCGTTTCTAATCAATACATATATCATAAACTGCCGCCGGCGATACTTTATCCGATCCGTATTTATTGCTTTCACTCCCTAATCAATACTTATTATTTTATAATTGATGCTACGCCCGGGTCACACTCTTGACCTAACATATCACTTTCTTTGTGATCACTTCATTTTATAATCAAAGCTAAGACCTGGCTAGCTGAACGTGATTTTTAAACGTGATTTTTTGTAGAGCCTTTGATACCAATGAGGATTTGTACCGACCTTCTGGAATTTTCAGGAGGATATTGCGCCAAAGTTTTAGTTTGAATAATCAGCCCCTCTAGACAAGTGGCAAACGCTAAACGGATAGAAATAGAATAGAATACTCATTGTATGGAAATATCAATAGCTGCTCAAATTACATGTCGTAAACTGGTGTCATTCCTATATAATAAGTATTATATTCTATTTCTATTCGTTTAGCGTTTGTTGCACTTTTCTAGGGGGCTGAGTCTTAGATCTAGACTTCAACTTTTTTGTGCGTTTCACTCGCAGCACCTCTATGTCCGGAAGTCCACAACAGCTCAATTTTTACCTCGCACTGCTTCCTCTGGTAGCTGGTATATATAGTCGCTAATTGCTTACCACCAAAAACCTCCATTGGTAAGAAATCTTTAGTTGTCTTTTTAGTATAATAAATCATTACTACAACCACAAACTAAGTCTTCTTTGATTTTAAATCAAGTTTTCACTACTCAAAGTTTTATTTTATCATAAGCCTCTTCATACACAATTTTTAATTTAATAGACCAATAAAATTAATGAGATATTTGATATATGCCATTAATTTGGTATTATCTTGATGAATTAATCCAAAAAATCGCCTAAATAAACTAGGCGAGCTATTAATATTAAATCAAAAATACAAATAAAAAGCGTAATAAATTTCATTTTGTAAGTTTTCAACGCTTTCTATTTGGGAGGATACCATACATAAATTGGTCAGAGAAATCGAAAAAAAAACTTTATTAATGGCATCAAAGTAGCAATCTGGTAACACTGTGGAGATACTAAATAAAACGACGGCGACGACCTTGTTTTTAACCTGGTGTTACCATACAAAGGTTATTAAGAAGAATAGGAATAGATCTAAATTTTAGAAATGAGGGTTCCCATTCTATATCATTCTCTCTCTTATGATATTTCTCCATCTATTTCTGTCTCAGCGGAGTGGTTCCCTAAGGCATCCAAATATTGAACATTTATAACGGTCTAGTGCTCATTGGAATCGCCCACATTTGGTTGTTATGGTGCCCTAGTGTCTTACAACTAGCATTTCTAGGAAAATGGTCATCAAAAAGGCTTAAATATATGTTTACGCGGAAAACTTTGCTGTTGAATGATTAAATACGACAATAAGATGGTGTATTACCAAAATTGTCCAGTAAGATAGAGTTATAACTGAAAATTGTTTATCATCTGATACCTATATCAAACGCTTTTGTATATTACTGTTTAATATTATTAAATATTACATTTAAGACTAATGTTATAAAGTAGAAGAATGTTCGGCAATAGACGGATAGAGGCTGATTATGATGATGATGATAAAATTTATTTGCCAACAAGTATAATAATTAAAAATTAAAGAAACATTCATTACGCGAGTTCGCACTTGGAAATTCTTGTTCAACTGCTAACTAGTGACTAGATGGTATTCGATGAATGGCATTTTTTAACAAAAGGCATTTAATCATTCGATCGGATATTTCGAGTTGATGAGTATATTATTAGTTATTTTTAGCTCGCTTAGTTTGTCTGAGCGACGCAAGTCGGTTCCGTAGATATTCAGATGCAAGGTATTATTACAACCGTTTCTAATTATTTTTTTTACATATCTTGTATTATTAGGACGATAATGGAATTTAGAGGATGTTATTATTGTTAGTTTGACGCAAAACAAATAGCACGTAGAAAATGCTATACCTGCTACATATAGTAAATTAGTTGTGAACTTATTATCATTGCTGACTGTACTTACTTTAACAAATACAAGTTACACAATATTTATATAAAAATAGGATTCCTAACTAAACCCTACAAGTATTACATTAAAAAAACCATAAACTATAAAGTATAAAATGGCATTATGGAGTCTATGTATGAAATTGTCTATGGCATGGACATTTTTTTCGCGCCAACAACGTGGGAAGCTCGCCTCGTCCCGGCGCCGCTAATACCATGGTATTTCATATCGAACACCTGTACTGTGCAATATCACAAGCTATTTATGTAACCTAACAATGGCTAATTTATTAAGATGTGTATCCAAGTGGAATGCTGACGTAATGTTACGTTATTAATTGTGTGCATCATATTGAGCGATTATATCGATTGTATTGTGTGAACTCAATCGTAACTAATAGGCTAAAAAAGTAAAGTAACAACCCTTTATGTCCCACTGCTGGGCTCGGGTCTCCTCCTCGAAATCAGGCGAGGAGGGTAATGGGCCATAGTTCACCGATGCACTGGCCCATTGCGGGTTGGTGAACTTCACATACCTTCAAAAACTTTCAATCTCATCAGGCATTCAGGTTTCCTCACGATGTTTTCCTTCACCGGTGAGCGAGCGCTGTCTCAGTATTTATAGGTACGACAAAGAAATTGTATTAAAATCGAGCTTAAAGTATCATACATTTTAATAAATTCTAGTGAACTAATATATGAAATCGAATGCCAAGAAAGTCTTAGCCTAAGACTAATTTGGCATCGCTCGTTTTCGAAATGTAAAAAGTCTAACAAAAGCCGGACACCGTTTATTTTAGCCGGACACGCAATGAAAAAGCCTACCTATGTCCGGCTTTAGTCGGATGTCTGGCAAACCTAAACGTGTAGAATGTGTTAAAATTTTATTACAACTGCCTACAGAATTCATCTATCAGCCGCTGTAATTATGAATGGTGAAAAGAGCGTGGTCTTGAACTTGACAGAATCGCCGGTAGCGGTTTATCCGCTCGACTAGTCCAATCTAAACCGAGCTGAACTATCGTTTTCATTGCGAAACTCGTACACCTTCCACCTGTCGCCAGCTTTCACATGCTACGACTACGACAGTATCAGTACATCACAATTCGGATTTGGAAAGTATCGGAAGCTATTTTTTTCGGTCCCTTTAAATGTAATTATAATGATAAAATCTATAGCACGAACAATAATTTCATTTAGAATTTAGACGAACCGAAACTGACTTCGGAATACAATAATAAAATAAAATTATTTTATTTGTAAAAAATTACATTACAAAATTAGTTTTAAACTTTTAAAAATTAACGAAGTAATTTCTGCAGCACACATATTTACTTTTTTATTATTTACAGTGTAATTTCGTGTTTTAAAAAACGATGATAACTTTAAGTCGTAGTCTTACCTTTATTCGATGCTTTAAAGTTTAAACATTAGAGTTAGGACTTAGGTAAAACAATCTGAACTTTATTGATAGAATGAAACAACTTTTACGGATTTTATCGCGGTTTATTTAGTTTTTTACAATCCCGACGTTTCGGACACTTTACAGCAACCATGGTCACGGGAGGACTCAAAAGTTGTTTCATTATAATGAGTGAAATTCGCGTAAACATAAGAAAACAATATTTATTGATAGAACCAAAAAAAATGCAGTATTAGATAAAGTTTTATCTGTTTTTAGAAACAATGGTAAAAAACATATTATTATTAAGAAGTTGGTCTGCAAACCATCATGCTACGAAAAAGTTCTTTTAACGTTATGAACGCTTATTGTTTTCTAATGTTGACGCCAATTTCACTCATTATAACAAAACATTTTTTTAATGGATTTTACGAAATATCCGAATCATCGAGATATAATGTATAAATTTAAATCTAAAAAAATGTTAAAATCCGTAAAAAGTGTCTCGTCATTAGCGCTGGTTAGCGTGTCACAAGTCACAGGCCAATAATATAAAATATATTCGAATTTCGTAATTACATTTCTCTTAACAGGCCGCTAAGTTTATTCCGGCACATAATAATTAGTTTGTGAGTTTATTGCATCGTGTAACTGTACAATTGCGCCAAAACCGCTTGGTACCCTCGTTTATCAAACTTGGAAGTATTGCACTGTTTTATTGTCTACTTGCAGCTTGTTAGTGTCCGTTTTGAAAGATCTATTAGTTACTATCTGGGGCGCGGGGCCTGTGCTTGGGGCTAATCTTGGGGCGGGGGTCAACAGTACACAGACTATATCATGCTTACGACGGCAAATACGTTGACTGTTGCTTTATTTGTTTTTTGGAAATAACAACCATAGACAAGTGAACGCTGTTTGAACATTCGAATTTCAAATGCTAAACATATCGACTATTCAGAAAAATTTCGATTTAATAAGGATTTTAAACTAAATATTCTGTGCTACAGAATTTCAATTTGTTTAAAACATTATTGGGAAGGATCTGGAAAACTCTAAGGTCAAGAGACTTGTATACTAAAGTGGTTTAAAATTTTCTGAAATGTGTGTCGAGAAAGTGAGGATAAATTATTAAATACGAAAATAAAAGGCCAAAGTACATAAAAAGTTTATATTTCAAAGGCAGTTCTTAGTGTAATACATCATAATTTAATATTTACAAAACTTAATACTAACTTACATATTGCGAGGTTCAACTAAACGATATTTACAAGCCATTAGCATATATTTACATATTTGTTTCACAAAAGTAATTTAAAGCTAATCTCCATATTTCACTGGATTTATAATAGAGATCAATAACATGTCTTTTTTATTACAATTTTCTTTTAAATACAATATACAAAAGATATTCACAGAGAAAATGAAAGAATATATTCTTATAACTAATTTATATTCATAATATATTCGTTTTGAATAATATTCGATTTATTTATAACCGCTCTTAAATCAAAATCGAGTTTGGCGCCAAACAAAGCAGCGTGTGTTTCGTAAGTATTTACTTTCTTTATTATTTTACATTGGCAAGTAATAGAAATTTTTTATACAGTTTGTGTTACAGCACTTTTAAAGATTTATTTTTCAATTGTTTGATTTAAATAATTAAATGAAAAAAGGTTTATGTGCTTGAGTCATTATCACATATTATAATATAGAATTTGTATTAATAAAAAAAGAATTAAAAAAAATTAAAGCTATTCTAGGCTTAATAAAAACATATAGAGTAATGTACTCCATGCATTTCGTCCTCGTGTTAAAAAGGATTTTTATTTCGAAAAGGCGTAATTCGTAAAGTAATAGCGTCTTCAATGGCAACCATTTTTATTTTACAGATAGTATATTAGTTTAATTTATTAGTTGTACGCGCAAACTTTACTGGACTGAAGTTAGCCATTAATCTCACACTTTGATATAATATTTATTATTTATACACAGCTAACTTCATCCTGTCAAGATAAAATGGTCGTACTATATCTTTAACAATATAAAATATTTATATGTCTATGATACATTTGTATCTAAAAATAAATGTCCAATTTAATAAACATTTATAACGATTGATATCTTAAATAGAATCTAATTTTGAGTATATAATATATTTACAAAGGTTAATAAATGAAATCACATAAGCCTTTTCAAAACACCTACGTAGGGAATTCTAAAAAAATATTTTAATAATAAATAATCTAAATACTAAGAGAAGGTCGTTTCTTTCGAACGCTTTTGCTGTTTTTGCCGAATATCGTACCGATTACCTGAAAAGAAAAAACATTTTAGACAAATTATTTAAATAAAAAGACAATATTATAAAGAGATGGCTTTTTCTAGTAAAGGAATTTTTTTGGGTGAACTTCGCGAAGGAAGGCTCTTTCGCGAAATTCATCAAGTAATGTCTGAGGAAAATCAATAAACTAAGCCCACTCTTAATAAATACTAAAGTGGCTCCAATGTTTTCAAACATTTAAATCAAAAAACTTTTTATATTTTAATTTTGATACTAAAATTAAACATAGAACTTTATCGATTGCCAGAAATGCATTTAATGTTTTGCTGAAATCAGTCCTAACAAAACATACTCATTGTAAAAATATATTTCTAAAACAGGAAGATCCTAACAGAATCATCATTATTTACGAAGTGCCTCAGAGAGGTCATCTCGGATACTAGGAACGAACATGACTTACTCAGATATTCCTGTCTTCGAGAACATTCATAAAAAAATGGGCAACATACATCGGGCGGACATTCTAGCTACACAAGGAGTTGTCGACGCCGTAATACCATGTTGTATTTATACAGAACCATTCGTTGTAAATGATTCATCCATATATATTATTGACGCGAAGTTTTTTTCGTTTGTTACCTGTTCTCGCCTAAGCAGCTAATTTTTAAAATACCAAGGAGTTTAATACTTTTGTCTATTCCAATTTTTATACGATTGTATTGGATACGAGTGGCTGGAGATCTGCTATCTTGGCGTTCATTGAGGGAGGACTATGTTCAGCAGTGGAGAGATAACGGCGGATGATGATGATGATGATGATGATTGTCATTTTAAACGACTCATTATCAATCTTCATTATTAAAAGCTAGCCGTGCTCTGGGGATATTTAGATAATTCGATGAACACTGAGATGTAATAATATAATATAATGTGCTTTTGCATTTGCCTGTTTATTAATACACACCTTGGACACGGAATACGCAGCCAGCTTCCTCCTCGGCGCGGGCAGCAGCAGCGCCAGAGAGCGCGCCTCCCGCAGCAGCGCGTGGAAGGCGAGAGCGGCGCCCGCGCACGACTCCGCCGCCGACACCTCGTAGAACTGGCAGCCGAACCGGAGCGACAGCTCCTGGCCTTCTTCCGCGTGGACCTCCCTGAGAGAACGTCACTGATTAGCCCAAAAGATCTGATAGCTGAGTATTGTAAGTGTTATGACCAAACGTAATTATTAACTTTTACTGGAATATTATTGGAACCAAGCTACTTGTCAGTAAAAGTGGCTCATGAAGTCTGAAACCGTAATGATTGCGTTCTTGACGCGGCTTGAGACGACACAGATGATGTCGGATGGATTGGAGCACTTCTGATATTGGCTAGAGCCGTGTAGGTACATAATATTATTCAGAGTATCGTAGGCTTGAGCGCTTTTCATATTGAACAGAGACGAATTTATATTATTCAGAGCATCGACGACCCGAGCGCTTTTCATATTGAAAAGAGCCGAGTTTATACGATTCAGAGCGTCGTAGACCCGAGCGCTTTTCATATAGAAAAAAAGCCGAGTTAATATGATTCAGAGCATCGTAGGCCCGAGCGCTTTTCATATTGAACAAAGCCGAGTTAATATGATTCAGAGCATCGTAGGCCCGAGCGCTTTTCATATAGAACAAAGCCGAGTTAATATGATTCAGAGCATCGTAGGCCCGAGCGCTTTTCATATTGAACAAAGCCGAGTTAATATGATTCAGAGCATCGTAGGCCCGAGCGCTTTTCATATAGAACAAAGCCGAGTTAATATGATTCAGAGCATCGTAGGCCCGAGCGCTTTTCATATTGAACAAAACCAAGTTTAAACGATCAGAACTTCGTCAATCCAAACGCCTTTAATGTTGTTTTAGAGTTGAGTTTATCTTATTCAGCATACCCAAGCGTGATGATGCAATTACTGACGTGCAACCACCAGCTAGTCTTTGATAACCTACCTGGCGTGTTCGAGGTCACGTTTGTTGCCCAGGAGTGTAACTGCGGCGCAAGTGGGCAGCCTCGTCCTCTCCAGCAGGGCCAGCAGTTCGGCGGCCGCGAGAAACGACCGGCGCTCGCACACAGAGTACACCACCGCGAACGCGTCCCCCCAGCGGATGTGCTCGCCCAGACAACCGCGGATCTGGAACAAATATGGATTGTAGCTCTCTGAAGTTCAAAAATTCTACGTATATCAATGGGAAGTTTAATATGAAAAAATATATACCTACTCTATAATGCTCTGGAATCTCTACAATTATGTTTGACCTTCAGATAAGGGAATCGGACAGGAAGAAATTAATTTAAAAAACCTATGCCTGCATTTTCAGCTGCGTGTTATATAATTTCGATAGTCGTATTCATCAAAGTTATGAATTACGCCCGGTTTCTGAAACGTTGGTCAAAGTGTATGTCAACTAACATGGCTGTTAACAGCTTTTCATTGTAATTGTTATGTCAACTGACAGGCTGATCTATTTAAGTAATCTAACCATGCTCCTAACAACTCATTCGACACTTAAAAACAGGCTTGACAGTTGAATAGTTAAATTTTGCATTGACCAGCTTTTCAGAAACCGGGCATTACTCTCTGGCTCTGAACTCTAACTCTGAAACTAACTTGCCTATTATTAATCCAGTCCTCCCAAATTTTCTATTTCTCTCTCTTTCTATCTTATCTCTCTACCTCTCCTCACATCTTTTCTAATAAGCTGTTGGAAAAGTTTCACACTCTTAATCTATACTAATATTATAAAGAGGAAAACTTTGTTTGTTTGGTTGTAATGAATAGGCCCAAAAAGTACTGGACCGATTTCAATAATTCTTTCACCATTTGAAAGCTATAGTATATACGAGTAACATAGGCTAAATTTTATTCTGAAAAAAATAGGGTCTCCGTGAAATATTTGGGTTTTTCGGACACAAGGTGTGAAAATCAACCAGAAAAGTTACTTATCTTATTTTATAAATCTTAGTTAACGCAGGCGAAGCTGCGGGCAACAACTAGTAATTTATAAATTAATATTGTCATAAATACATTTCGATTATAGGTAAATTGTTTCGATAAAGTTATAATAAATACTCTTAGTTCTTAACTCTACCAAATAACATCAAACCATTTAACCAAACTAATGCTCGTTCAAATAATTTGTTATATACCAATACGCAAGTTCCCGTGTAATAAATTGTGTGTAATTAAATGGTAAGCCGTAGATCATGGCGGAGATTATCATCTGCATTGTTCGCTTTATTAAGTGGTGACCATCTATCTCTTGATTATGCACTTCCTAATAGAGCAAAAGGTAACCGCTAATGAAGATATACTTGTGTAATATTTGTAAATATCATTTGGGATTCAATATTTTATATAAAAGAAATGGTGGAGAAATAATTTAGATTTAAATATAAAAAATATTGGTTTCAGGTAGCTTTAAGCTTAGTGGTGAGGAAATACATAGAGAAATACATATCTTTTATAGCTCTTCTATATTACGATTTCTAATTTTGTCTAAAAGCTTCGAAAAATAACGTTCAGAAATCAGAATTTCTGAATGTTCTAGAAAAAACCCTTTATATGTTACTAACCGGGAGTTTCTAGTTGCTACTATAGATCCTTTCAAATTAATTATCTAACAGTGGATGGAATTGTATCAAAAAGGAAAATTTTATAAACATAATATTATATAACCTACTTGTGTATACACATATCATAGTCCTACTAAATATTATGAACTCGAGAGTTTATAAGAATGTATGAATACATAGATGTATATTTGTTACTCTTTCAGGCAAACTACTGGATTTTAATAAACCTTAGAAGAACATAGCTTACACATGAGATTAAAACAACAATTTTTCTCTATACTCCTATGGGAATGATGAGCGTGTAAAACCGCGGGACGCTGTTAGTGAATATAATTTATAATATATTATATTATAACTAGCTGCCCCGACAGACTTCGTTCTGCTAAAATCGCTGTTAAAAAATAGGGGTTGATCGTAGAGGGGTGAAAATTTAGGGTTGTATGTATTTTTGTATGTTGTATCATAAAAAATAGAAATTAATAATTTGGTCTAAAAAAAAATTTAGGGGTGGACTACCCCTAACATTTAGGGGGATGAAAAATAGATGTTTTCCGATTCTCATAGATACCGGATAAGCACAAAAAATTTCATCAAAATCGGTCAAGCCGTTTCGGAGGAGTATAGCAACGAAAACTGTGACACGAGAATTTTATATATTAGATACTCACTGCACAATTTGATGTATCCAAGATTTCCACTTCGGAAACTGCACCCTCGAACGCTACCCGGTGTTGGTATAAAAAATCTGGAACAAAATTTATAATTAGACTATTGTATACATCACGGGTAAGTGAACAATTAGTTTGAAGATAATTCCAAAATATCAAACTCTACAAAATAAAAGTGAACTCTCTTTCACTCTTTTGTCCCTTTTCAATCCTAACATAGAAATTGCATGAAGTTAGCAGGAAAGAATTAAGAGACCAGTGACTACTAAATTCTGAGAAGACTTCCTAGTCTTCTCAGAATTAAGTAGTGACTATAATCTCCTGATTATAAGGACATAACTTTAAAGGTTTTGTCGCGGTATTTATGACCGAGTGTGGGAATATTATACAGCAACATAATTCGATCGATAAAAATTCGTGAAAGTTGTCACATTATGATTTACGAGTGAAATTCGCATAAACATTAGAAAACAATGGACTCTAGTAGAGACTAAACTGAACTCAGTCCTGAGTTTATTAATATTTTAATATATAAAGCATATTATTATTACACAAAGAAAGCGTAAAAAGAAGACCTTCTACGAGTGTTCTAAGCTGTGTTTTTTTATCTCAAAATCGACAAAGTTTGAAACGGGAAATGCTCTAACGGTATTTTATAAACTATGCCCAAAAGGTAAAATGGACCAAAACATGACGTAGTTGAATGCAATTTTTTTATAAATATTTATTTTAAAAATTCTCGGTCTTTGCCTAGATAGGAGGACTGTCTTTCTGCGATGGCTGGTCCAAGTTGACGTTAGTTACACACCAACGTATAGAAGAAATAGGCAGGTAGTAATGTCTTCATAATTATGAACGTTTATGGTTGTAATTTTTTTATGATAATTGCGAAGTTTTTACGCCACTATTCTGACGTAAATCTCGAAAGGTTGCGAGGAAGTAGCTACCGTATGTTGTGACATTTATTGTATTGTCATGCTTTCCATTGAACGCGTCATTTTTAACACCTACTCGTATGTGGTATCCGAGTTTGGTTCTTTCGTCAATATTACTTTTAATGCGCAATCTTTGTACTACGTTTACGACAAAGTGTTTACATAACTTTTATCGCGAATCTATACTAATATTATAATGAGGAAAGATTAGATTTTTTGTTTGTATTGAATAGGCTTTTCGGAGCCTATTGACCGACTTGAAAAATTATTTTACTTTTGGGAAGCTACATTGCCCGGCGAACATAATAACATAAACTTAGCTAACGCAGGCGAAGCTGCGTGCAACAGCTAGTTTAATTAAAAATGTAAACAAAAAAAATAGAATATAGCACAGTGTAATGTATACACGTCCGAAACACTTTCTTTGTTTAAGAATAATTTAAACTATTTTTGAGCTCTAAGTTCTAACAGACTTAGAATAACAGAGCAAAAATATATGATATTTTAGTCCTCGCATGTTTAAATTCAGAATGTGAAAAACCTCTAAAAATAGTTTTTTTAAATAGTAATAATTAGCGTCTTTTTAGTAAGCGATATGTGACTTAGGATTATGAATGATTAAATACGCAATATCACTGTTTTTTGCTCACTTTTTTGCGTAGTTCCGCTTTAAAATATGCAAGTAATTTCCTTTCGGTTATCAGCCTTCGATCAAATATCGGTCTCGTATTTTGTTTCCGATTACATTGCGATATAAAAGGTGTTTTAAATTGCTACTTTTTATTACAAAGACCTGATTGTGTAAGTTTACTGATATTTAAATAAAGCTTGTTTTGCGAATACAATGTTGTGTCTTTCTTTTCGACAAAAAAACGAAAATATATGTTGTCAAAATAATTGTGTAAACTACAACGGATAATATGGACAATATTTACACCCGTGTTCACAAACAATACTTTGAGGTGTCACAGTACTCCACAACGCGTAGGGTCATTTAAACCACATTTAAACCAATTCACAGACAATAAATACTTAGGTGAATTTCCTACCGCTGTTCGTCTGTCAAAACCGATTATTGACACGAAGAGCGCATAGATAATAGCGTTCTTTGCTTAGTGTTGTTTCATTTGTTAGCCAAGTACGATTCCTGAATACGGGTGATGTGCTGAAATTATATTCTAATATTGACGTGAAAATCACTCACTATAATGAAACAATCTTTACAGATTTTATCTCGATTTATTAAGTTTTTTTACATGACGTGTCAGTTACTTTGGTCACGGGGGTGTAAAAATCATAATAAGTCACGATAAAATTCGTACAAGTTGTTTCGTACATATTAGTATTTATTAAAAAAAAAGCAGGTACGCAATTCTTACCTCCAGTCGAGCTGTACTCTCCGATATATCTCTTGGTGAGGTAGCGAACGACAACCGCTGAAACAAAACGATATTTTTAATCAAGTTACACAACTTACTAATCATCATCATTATCATCACCGTTATTACCCATCAGTCAGTTCAATATTTCTAAGAAATTTTTTATTTTAAATTAATTATCAGTCGTGTTTTGTACTAAAATGCTAAGTATAAAATATATTTATTGAATGCTGTTATCGATAAAATATGTAAATCTCTAAATCTAAAATTTTCCGCAAGTGGACGAGTTTTTTCTGTTTAACTTTTTATGTCTTAATAGATATTTGTAATATAATAAATAGTTCATTTAATGCGCGAGTCGATGGGAAAACTAATAGATAGGTCGTATGACACGATGCTCGCGTTTCTTCGTTCTTGATGTTCATAAAAACTGGTCAGACACCGTTCAATACTTCATCGCTATTATAACTAATGTGACAGCCCCATGTCGTTCTTTTTTCTTACAAGCAATAAAATATAGTTCTGCACATACAACTAATTGTATTCTACTTTGTCGGTTATTACTAGAGAGAACATATTAAGGAAACCTGAAGGCCTCTATAATTGGAGGTTCCGAGGAATGTTGTAATTTATTTGATTTTATTTTCTAATCAAACTATAATCTAAAAACTGTCGTAGTCTGATTTCGAGGGGGGCATCTCCTCCAAATATCCAGGAGTTATATGTACAATCATTAATGGTATTTTTATCACTAAGTAATGATTCCAAGTACCAATCACGTTACATGCTTATTATAGTCATGAGTAAAGATTATTATTATAGAATTCGCTTTCGAATTTTTATTTATATTATTATTATTTTTTTTTTTTTTTTCGGTTGGATCTATGCTAATGGTCCTAGTGACCGTTATGCGTCATCGGAAATGGGGTGATCCGGTTGGATCATCCTATGACGTTAATATTTATATTAATTTTATTTAATATTCTATAAGGTTTCATATAATCCGAGAAAAACTTTTGATTTGAAAAAGCAAACAATCTTTCAAATTATGTACGTGTTAAAATATAATAATAAACCAACAATCGTAAAATAACTCGATAAGTATTATGAGCGCCGGTTAATAATGAACATGCGATATTAATTATATGCCCATAGCTATTCATTACGATATTTCTATTAGACCGTCATCGGGTCGTTACTCCCAACTTTCTAGTGCACTGATTGGACTTTTTCCAATATCTCCTGGAATTCCTTACAAAGGCATACAAATAGTTATCAAGGTAAATGACGAGGCAGTTTCAAGGCGGCTACCGACAAAACGAAGTGTGGAGAATCCTGGTAGCATTGAGCGCTTTAAAATTGTATTGCTGATGAGACATTACAAAAGGGACGATCCCATCTATCTGCAGTAATGAGTTCTAAATTTCATGATGTCTATTTTGTATGTTACTTTCTTTTCATATTTATTACTACATCACTTACACAAGTTGAAGAATATTATGTGGAAGGAAATGATTTGTTTGAAAAGACATGTATATTAAGTTAATCTCTAAAATCTTACCCGTTTGTGTTTGTGTGTACGTGGAATATAATAGAGAAAATTAAGTATCAATGAACTATGGGACTTCATGATTAGTAAAAGAGACTATTTTACTGAAACTAAAATTGAACTGAATTTAAAACAAAACCTTTTTTTTTTCGAAAGGTCTAGACTTTTAGGCCTGAAGGAATTTAAGCTCAATCAGCAGCTAGATGAGCAGATGGCCTACCTAATAAAAAAAATCCTAAATGAACTCCTATACTACTAATTTGAATGAAGCACACGTTCGGTCCAACATGAGGGATAATTTTTAGTCTGTAGCAGGACCACGTATATAATCTGTAATATTTTTATCCTGTGGCACAGGCGGGTTGACGAACCTGGTCGTGAGTTAATTCAGTTTCATAACAAATGAGCGGTTGTTACGCAACCCGTCCGGTGTCGCATGACAATGGACTTGAAACTACACGCATACTAGGCAGTGGCGCCGCAAATAGAACCATGCAACATGCGCATAACCTGACCGATCAAGTGTTTACAATGTTTCGTGTATAAGGAGTTTCATTTCATCATTATCATCATCATCATCATCATCAGCCTTTATCCTTCCACTGCTGAACATAGGCCTCCCTCAATTAACGCCAAGACGACCGATCCCTTGCTATTCGCATCCAACACGGACCTGCCACTGCACCTGAGTTTCATTTGTATTACATTTTTTTATTATTGTTTGTTAGAAAAAAGAAAGTGAATATTTAATGTTTGACACGTTTTATAGATATATTTTGGACTTACTTTTTATAAGCAATAGTCATTAAGCTCTACTTAAATAGGGGTACTTTAAATAATTATTTTACATATTTATTACAATCAATTTACGATATATTGTGAGATACACTAATTGTGTTTACGTAAAATGCATTAAATAAATTGATTATCTATCAAATAAATTAAAGCTATGAAATATATTTACATAAAAAAGTAATTTGAAATCGCAAGCCAATTTGTAACTTTTTATAATTGCATACTGATAAGCAAATGAATCTATGTCCATGCAGCCATTGATTTGTTGATATTATCTGTACAAGTAACAATTTTGTTTTTAAGATAAAAAGTATTTATTTAAATCGATTTCCTATGCACGCTCTTTTACAAGGTTTTCTTTAATAATTTGGAACAAAGGTGAAAGTGGCAACATTAATAAATAAAAAATCAGACAATAAATTACACGGGAGTTGTTACCATGTCAATATAATTGTATGTTTGTTAAATAGCTCTTGTAAAAGCCCAAATTAATGGCCGCTTAAGATATTTACCTTTTCAATTACCACACTGTTTCAAGAATTTCACACCCGTATTCTTTCTTTTAGTACTTTCATTGTGGTATTTTGAGTACTTTCACTGTGATCGGATTATGTTGAGTTATTGTAAAATAATATGGCAAAAAATGTTTTTTCTTAAATTCATATTTAGTCTTAATCGGTATTTAATGTGACATTCGAGGTTTCAAGTCAGTAACAAATACAGACAAACAGAATGCAGAGCGTAATGTATCATCATAAGCACAGATTTATAAATAAAGACAGATGGAGCACGCCGAACACGCAGGTTACGCCACCAAAGAGAATACAAATTCAAAAGCGCGCAAGTGCTTGACATAGCGTTTTTGAATTTGTATTCGCTTTGGTAGCATCACTCGCGTGTTCGGCATACTCTATCTGTCTTTATTTATAAATCTGTGGTCATAAGTAAAAAAAACTACATACAATTAATGTACAATTAAACTGTGCTATATATAATATGATCAACGCCAATGTAAAACAGCGTCTTCGAGCAACCTGATTATACCACAGCACTAAAAAGCCCAACTGTATGTTATCTTAAAGGTTAACCTCAAACATAACGGGCCGAGCCCTGAGCACGTTATGACCATCGATGCACACAAGATACATCACATCCATCAAACGACAGGGCATAGATGGAGTGACACACAGACAATAGGTGTTGTATCGGCGAAGGTAATTAATAGACGACGTCGCCCATCCATCATGAGCATGGTGAAACCCTTTCATAACTTTGTAAAGGGCTTGATTTTGTAACAATGACATGTTTCTTGATTGCTCTGATTAAGAGCCTGTTTCACAATCTCCAGTTAAGTTCCCAATAGGCTATCGGCAACATATTTGACAGATAGAGTATGGAGTATCTGTCAAATATCTGTCAAATGTGTTGCCGATAGCCTATTGGGAACTTAACTGGAGATTGAGAAACAGGCCCTAAGCAATTTAGAGGTCCATGGAAGCAGAGCGGTAAAAAGGGCGGTGCCATCGGTGCCCAGGCACAGGGCGTTGACACTGGGGGCGCAAAAATGGCCAGACAAGACAGGACTATTATTCTTTTCGGTTTGCTAAGGGCGCAGTAACAGAAGCTCGCACAGGGCGCAAAAAAGACTTTACGGCTCTGTAAGGAAGAAGCGATAAGATTTTTTAAAAAAGTACGCGTGAACCTTTATTCGCGATTGAAGTAAACTTCAAAAAATAAAAAATAAATAATCCTAATTTGACATTTAATAACAATGACAAAATTCAACAACTATTATCGGATGAAAGCACATATAAATATATGAAAACCGATCCAACCAACAAGGTTTTGAAAAATACTAGTGACCTTATTAAAAAGTACTCCGAGTCATTGAACCTAGACGTCAAATCTTTAATTCCTTCATGTCCAAAACCGCCTAAGCTGTATGGGTTGCCAAAAATACACAAGGCTAATGCTCCATTACGTCCAATTGTAAGCCAGATCGACTCACCAACCTACAGATTGGCTAAGCATGTTGCCCAAGTACTTTCGCCATTGCGTGGACAAACCAGAGCACACACAAGGGATTCATACCATTTTGTTAATGAGATCAAACACCTACATCTCAATGACAATGAAACTATGGTGAGTTTTGATGTGCAATCACTCTTTACATGCTTACCTGTAGAAGATTGCATCAATATTGTATCAAGGAAGCTAAGAGAGAATAACATGCCAATAGAATATGCTGAACTTCTGAAACATTGCCTTACATCTGGCTACATGTTGTGGAATAGTCAGTTCTACAAGCAAGTGGATGGGGTAGCGATGGGCTCACCAGTATCCCCCGTTGTTGCCGACATATTTATGGAGGACTTCGAGGAAACTGCTCTGCTTACTTCGCCCATTACACCCAGGTTCTACAAGCGGTACGTAGATGATACTTTCACAATATTACCATCTGACAAAGTAACCATATTCTTAGACCATCTTAATTCCATAAATACTAAAATTCAATTCACAATGGAATTAGAAACAAATAATTCTTTGGCTTTCTTAGATGTATTAGTCATCCGCAATCCCAATAATACCTTAAGCCATACAGTGTATAGGAAGCATACCCATACTGATAGGTACCTAAACGGCGAATCTCACCACCATCCAACACAGTTAGCTACCGTGGGTAAATCTTTGTTTCAGAGAGCACAAGGGATCTGTGATGAGCAGCACTTGGAGACCGAGCTTCAACATGTCAAGCAAGTACTGCGGGACAACAAGCTTCGGGTACCCCGGCTCCATCGCAGTGAACGTGTGAAACCAGCCACCGTCGAGCGAGTACCTGCTGTGCTACCGTTTATGAAGGGAGTCACTGACAAAATTGGCTACATCCTAAAGCGAGCTTCTATTAAAACATATTTCAAGCCGCCAAAAAAGATAGGTCAATTCTTACCATCTGTCAAGTGTCATATACCCTTACAGGATGCAGGAGTATACAAACTTGATTGTGACTGTGGTCTCTCATACATAGGACAAACAAAAAGATCAATAAAAACTCGCGTTAAAGAACATATAGCTGACTTAAAACACCGTCGCTATACTAAGTCAGCAATCTGTGACCATAGCCTAGACAACGCTCGCCATTATATTAGATTTGATAAACCACAAGTCCTCGCAAAAGAACACCGATTCCAACCAAGGATGATTCGCGAGGCTATTGAAATTAAAAAACATCCTAATTTCAATAGAGAAGATGGCTGGCCATTACCATCTGCTTGGGATCCCATAATAAATATAATAAAATCAAAATCCAAGCATAACATGTCACAGACTAAAGACTTAGTTAGCACCTTCTGCATAGATAGGACTAAATAAAATATTGTTGTATCATAGGGTAGTTTCGAATAACTTTGTAACAGTAGGACGTCTGACACCTCAGTCCTCCCGTGACCATGGTTGCTGTAAAGTTTCCGAAACGTCGGGCTTGTAAAAAACTAAATAAACCGCGATAAAATCCGTAAAAGTTGTTTCATTATAATGAGTGAAATTCGCGTAAACTTAAGAAAACAATCCTAATTTATTATAATCTTTGCCACTAAGCGTTATAAATCAAGAAACTGAGCGTTATTTCCGTCATATAAAAGTGAGTTAGCCTCTATTCACATTTAAAGAAGTTTTACTTAATTTTTTTTTTTCAAAAAATCTAAAGTGTGAATGAGACATTTTTAGTTAGACAATGCTTAATACGCAAATTAAAAGTGAAGAATATGAAAAAATACATTTTCGAACAGCTTTCACAGTGATGTTTTCCGTGTAAGTTTAAAATAATTGTTGCAGTTGGATTCCACTAGGAGCTTTCAGAAACTAATATCTAGTATTAGATTATTCTAGAAAACTTCTATACACTAGTAACTTTTTGAACATTTATATTAGTCTTGCTTGTGAAAGTTGAGGTTAAATGATCTACTTTAAGCTCCAGCCACATTTACCTTACACATGACAATATTTTAGACTAGAAGAAAGACTAGAATTCTTCTATGTAATAAAAAAGCCAACTACGTTTCTCCAAAATTAAAAGAAGAAAAAAAGCTCAAGTTGGTTAAATAATACATTTAACCAACTTGAGCTTTTTTCTTCTTTTAATTTTATTAAGTATACAATATTTGAAAATTCAAACACATGCGACTATGAATGCCAGAGACGAGCTTCATAGACTACAAAAGAAACAGTAGATTCACTAATATCACCAATACCATAACTAAAAGCAGGGATGAGAGCCCTTTACCATAATTATGCCTTTCATCCGAAGATGCCAATTGATCGATAAATCTTTTCGTCCCACTGGCATTCATTGTTATCAAGAGTGTGTATATCAATTCTCGTAAGTGATACGCTGACCCAAATACGGTCAGCCATATTTAAAAAACGGATAAGCCTTGTAACCCCATTGTAGGGGCTATTTTAACGGTATTTAAGGTCGTAACCTAGTTGTTGAAAATTATAGGCTCCAAGGTTAAGACGCAAGGACTTGGTCATTATATGTTTTATTGACTTTTAATATCATTGGATACAAATTTTATGCCTATAAATATATTAAATGGAAAAGACAGACAGACAAATTTAATGAGATAAATAGACAAACTTGACATCAACTGGTCTGACATCTAAGCGTACACAAAAACTTAAAATAAAAGAATCAAACATTTTTTATGACTGCTGTCTTCTTATGTCGCTATGTTTTTTACCATTCCTTTTTTTCAAATTCAAATTCATGAATATAGACTCTATTATTCTATTCATTGTTGACGATATTCCTGTAGTTATGGGCTCGACCTATTAAGTGATAGGTCCGGGTTCTAACCTGACCCCCTGTGGAGCCTTAAAATAAATTTTCCTAAAAAAATTTTCCTCACCGGTGAAGGACATACAAGGAAGAAGGATATACAATAGCATCGTAAGGAAACCTGCATGCCTAATGAGATTAAGCTTTCGCAGGTGTGTGAAGTTGACAAACACGTATTGGGCCATCAAGTCGGTTAAGTATAACCCGACGACCTCCTCGTGATTTAAGGAGACTCGGATCCAACAGTGAGACATAATATAAGGGTTGAACAACTTTTTTTTATCTAATTTATTTGTTTAAAATCTTTTGCCCAGCAGTAGGACGGCATAGGCAAGGAAAAATACTAATAAATTAGAAGTGGCAGTCATTTTGATTATTATGTCTGCATTGTTCAATACCTGTTTCTTTACTAATATTCTTCAAACTTACACTGACCTTAAGGGCAAAGTAAAATACAAATAAAAATGTTTTATTGAAAAAGTTTATGAATTTGAGTTTGATAGCGACACTGGTTACTGATTGTAACATCAAAAATTTATCTATGCTGTAGGGCTATTCTGTAAAAAACCATTTCGATATCGAGCTTCACCTGAGTGATAGAGCTCACTTTACGCTCACTTCGAAAGCGAACTTTATTGATATAGACAGATAATCGAGTTTTAAAGAATACAAATTCTTCAAATTTATCATCACCACGGATTTCGCTTTCGAGATTCGAAAACGACCTCAGTAGGGCTATTCTGAGCCCTACTGATATATTAAGTTGTAAAGTGTGTGAGTTTGTGAGGCTGTAGGGGATAATCTAGACCTATTGGACCGATGAAAATTCTTTGATGAATAAAAGGCTACGTTATTTTGGAGTGGCATAGAGTTTGATTTATACCCGTACCCCCCACGGAAATGTGAAGTACTCGAGTGAAACCGTGCTGCATTGCTAGTCTATAATAATATATCCGTTTCAGATGCTTTATGCAGATGATCTTTGTAAAAAGTTTCATTATAATTAGTAAAAATCGCGTAAACATTATGTCATTAAATTGTTAAAAAATGAGACATTTTAAACTGTGAACGGCAACACAATATAATAAGACATACTCCATCCCTTCAAAAGTCCGGTTCAAAGAAATTAAGAAAGTCAGAAAGTTGTCTTCAATTGAACAATAAACTCGACGAAAGAAATGACTCAAGTTCCTTCGGTTTTATTAATATGCCAATGTTATAATATTTGCAATCAATATTTTATACGTATTTACGTCATGTAACTTTCGCTTGCTCAAGGGCGCAGACCAGTTTTTTTCTGTTTCACTCGTTTATGTTAATAAGGAAAGAGAGAGCATTAACATATTTCGGTGATTTTCTTAGTGCGATCTTGATTTAAATTTCTAAGTAAATTTCTAAGACTACTTAGATATTATCTTTTCGATTTTGATTTGTATAAGGGCGCTTTCTTTATGTTTCGCTTTAGCAGAAGTAACGTATGCAGAATTTTACGCCATATTTGTATTGTTTTGATTAGTCATTCATGAAATGAACTCGTAAATATATTTATTTAACGCTCAATTAAGTGATTCTCTCTTTATTTAAGAGATTTGCTCTTGTCGGTGGAGTATTCGCCACTCACTTCTCTTCTCTACCTCAATCTTTCCTTCTATGATATTTTAAAAAAACGGGTCGTGTCGTATCATGCTTCCTCTTCGGTTCTGTATTATAATGATAATTAAGTGATAATCTATATTATCTATATAATGTGCTTCGTGCTTATGAATATGTATGTCATGTATTTGTCATTTATTTTGTTGAATGGTCTTAAAGTACTCCTATTGTTACGCTCGTAGTTGTGCCGTTCTTGTAGAAATGTTGAAACGTCTAATCAGAACACCAGAACAGTACGACTTGTGGATTTAATGCTCGTCGATTGTTTTTGAGTTCCATGAGCTTCATAATCAGCGTCTTACGAGCGATAACGGGAATATTAATGGTGACGGAGAAATTATGAACTTATAGACGAAGATAAAATTTAAGTTAGGAACACTCATAAAACAAATACTCATAAAATAAATTGTCGTAAAATCCCGTATCGTCCAATCATTGTTCGGCAATGAGGTTTCCTAAGAAATAATACCGAAAGCGACAAGCATGTTAGTCGGTCGCATCCGTAACTGCACCTGCGCTTTGAATTCAATTTCGCATGTCGGATCTATGTGCATCATTGGGGCCTTTCCGTCAACGCAATTAGGGCGGTGCAATTATAGTCGGCGAGTCGGTGAGTCGGCGAGTCGGCTGGTGGGTCAACCTCGCCGACATCGATGGCCGACGCGTCGGTGACGATTGGCGCCAACGCTTGTGTAACTGCAGGCGTTAACCGTCCTCGAGGTCGTTGCTCTATACTACATATTGTTGCGTGCGGTAAACGATGCAGAATTATACCTTCACTGCAAATGTATGCATATTATTATAATTGAAATACTAGTTCTATTCTATTACCGTGTTAACGATGTACACAATCATTTGTCTATTTTTGTTTGAAATTATGTTGCCAGCAACAGCTTAGTAGAGCTTTGTTGGATTGAAATGTGGTCACAACGCTATTTTCTTTTTTGCTCACTAATGGTAGCCTGTGGCTAGTTTGTTACGGTTGCACGATAAGCTAACAAAGTTGTATTACAATCGCGTGAGGAGTACCTATAAGACGCATAAGGATCTAATATATCCTTATCCTTAATATTATAAATGTGAAAGTTAGTGAGGATGTTTGTTACTCTTTCACGCAAAAACTACTGAATGTATTTTGATGAAACATCATAATAATGTAGCTTATACATCAGATTAACACATAAGCTATAATTCATCCCCGTATTCCCACGGGAACGTGGTGCGCTGCTATAGGTTTTAGGTACTATAATTGCGAAAGTTTGTAAGTATGGGTGGATAGACGCATACTACCAGAACCATAGTGGAAATTACCAATTACGTACCAACTTTCGACTTTGACTACGCTCAGTCAAAAACCCCCTTTAATTAACGACCCCCTAAAGACCCAAGTTGTAGTAATGAAATCCAGAATCCGGAGTTAAAATATTGATGAGTACGTCTAAGTCTGAGTCTGCCACTCATACAAACTGTTCTGAACTATTCAGGGTTTAAGTGCAGAGAGCGTACAGAGAAATTATTCTACAGAATTTATGGGTGTAGCACATAAAGGCTTAGAAGTATATTGAACATAGAGGTGCGAACTTTGACCGGTCAAAACGCAAACGGTTGAAGTTCATAGATAATAAACGCTATGCAAGCCGTGTATAAAATATACATTGCCAGCTATCTTAATTATAAAATAGTAAAGGTTTTACTATAAAAAGGTCACGACACTAACATCCATATTCACAAATACACATAGTATTGCTATGAGGTGTCACAGTACTACAAAACGCATAGGGTCATTCAAGCCGATTAATAGACAATACGTGAAATCCGCCACTGTGCGTCTGTCAAACCCTAGACTATTGACGAAGAGCGCATAAATAGAAGCGTTCTTTGCATAGTGTTGTCTTGAATATTGGTACCATAAGCGTTGAGCAGCCGATACTGAATTATCACGAATCTAAAAACTGTACCTATTTTAAACTGTCTTAGTAGCGATAATAATATTTATAATTTAAAGTGTTTAAAACCACTATAAAATTACCTTTTAACTATAATAGCTTCAAAGTTTTAAAAAATCTTGCTGTGAGATAAACGCGTTATATAATTAATATGAGTATTATCTATATCCTGACATCAGATCCCGACAAAGATAATGTTAAACAAAATATATTAATCTAATCAGTGTAATTATAGACTGGACATGATATTTAAAGAGCCTACAATTTATTTACGTAACATAGGAGCTTATAAAAAGGTTTTAGTCTACCTTGTCTGGATGATTAGACAAGCGCAAATCGAACTCCCACGCTAAGAATTCCATAAAACATCTTTTCTACCGATTGAGCTTAAAAGCCAAAAGTCTAGACCTTTCGAAAAAGAAAAAAAAACTTTTTTATTGCTACCCTACAGTCTGCCGGTGGGAGTCTACTGTCCCGGTTTGCCAATGGCCAGTAAAACATCTATTGCTGTGTTTCAGAAATAAGAGTAAGCTGTGTAATTACTAGCTCTGAGACTTAACATCTTATGTCTCAGGATGAGCAACACAAAAATAAGTTACCTGGGCTAGTTCCAGGTAAACTAGTTTATATTAATGGGCGACGTTGGCCACTATCAAGTGGCACGTCTATCCAACTTAAAAAATGAAAATAATACAAACTCTATAGCACAGATTTATAAGCAAATACATCTATAAATCTGTACGTGAATATAATAAATTTATAAATCTATGCCCTAGTATATTAATAAAACTATGAAAATCCAGAGTTCCCTAGATAACTCTAGGAGCAAGAAAGAGATCCACCATCGTTTTTCATAGATCATTTCGTAATACTTTAGTCTATATAAGTGAGGTTCTGTCTCTCTCTCTCTCTCTCTCTCTCTCTAATATTAGCAAAAGTATATCGTTACCATACCACTACCATCCGATTAATCCTGTGATGTACCCAAAACGTCATACTTATTTAGTTTTATAGTTGTAGTATTATGTATTATAAAACAAATTAACAATATTAATTAATAACCAACTACCTCATAATAATCATTTATATTATATTTATTTGTGTCATTAATAAATTTATAAAATTTAATAATTTATAGAATTTGAAGCCACGAAGCGTTCTGTGCACACGCCATTGACCAGGAGGATCGATGGTTATTAATATTAAGTAACATCTTACGAACGGTATGCAACCGTTGCTAAAAATAGAACATTCGCTGAACGCGTCTCAACTTATTAATACAGACTGATTGAGAGAGAATCAGCCTGTTCGACTTCAGAATTTTGCATTTAATATAATATAAACAATTCCACAAGAATAAAATTTAATTTTGGTGCTACTTCCTTAATTCGATAATCTAAGTACTTTACTGTATTCGGTATTCATTATCAATAATAATATATAGTAAAAATTAACAGGTGGCCGTATCCTTAGTTTAATGTGGTGTCCTTTTTCACACATGGAAAAAATACTAACTATATCTGAGATATTTTTAAAAAAAGAAGTGTTAAAACTGCGACTGGGTCTGATAATAATTTGCATAATAGCTGGGTCACATGTGATATAGATAATAAAGGCTTGGTGTGGCATTGCGAGACGTAGCTTGATGATGATGACGATAGAAGTTATCTATGGAGTGACGCTGAGGAATGCTCTCAAAGGGAATGCAACGATAAGACGGGCAAAATCAATATTTGCAAATAATAACAGACAAGGGAAATTCCATACAATAAAACACTATTATAAATTCGACAAATATTTGATGAGAGATGATTCTGCTTTTTATCCGTGATTTACACTTAGAGACCGCATTTAGGGGTAAGCACCTACAGATAGGGTTGCCAACCATACTATAAATTAGAGTATTGTACTCTGTATTACGAATATGAAATAAACTCTAAAATCTACAACATTAGTAGAGAACGCGCTTTTTTACACAATATTATGTACTATGGTAGAGTTAATCACCCATATTATAAAATCGTAACAAAAGTAGAGCGAATAGAGCTTTATTAAATTTAATTAAAAATGAGTTCTGGTGTCTGCAAACCTAGACTTATATTCTAATCCTTTAAAAATAATAAAAAATGTGCCGCAAAAAGTTCCATAAAAAATTTTTTTTCAATGTTTATTAAAAGATACTCTTTCATAAGTCAGCATTCTTTATTTACCTCCTTCGAAATCAGATATACTCTATCTCTTCTAATAAAAGTTGGCAACCCTATTTGCAGGTTTGAATCCTGCCAAGGCCAATATAATGATTAATATAGGTGTTAATTTATGTATATTTGTTGAATTTATTTTCGTTCTCTGATAGGTAATAAAAGTTTTTGTAGTAATACAAGATATTTTTTTTGTTTCGCTGGGAAATGCTCTTTTTCCGGAAGGTTATGTGGACTCTACATCCGCAAAAACATGGTAAGGTGGTCGCAGCCTTTACCCACTCAACCCTAACGATGTTCTCCTAGTCGTCTGGCCAGCATGGGTACTGGCATGAAAATTATGGACTTCCGGTCTGATTTCCCCCAGTAAATACAGGACTCATCACTCAGTGAACTTAGTGCAAATTCATAAACCATTACTTATTAATAATTTTAAAAGGTATGTTAAAAGATCGCAAAAGATCGACAACTTTAAAAAATCAAATTTAATATAATCCGATATTTTTTTATTTTAATTTAATATCCAGCAATATTTTTTAAAGATAAATGTTTGTTTTTATAAACAGTACCTATTTTTATACGTGATAATAATATATCTAATTACGCAGGTTTATAAATTATACAATAACGGGAATATTTAGAAATTCTCAATAATAACTACGCTGGTTAAAAATTTATCCAAGAAATCATATAAATAAGCATATAATATACTAACAATGAAGAGTCGAGGAAGTGCTGAAATTATGACGCCCGATATATTATTTAATATAATACCATTATGTTTATGATAACGAATATAATATTTTTAATGCGCCCCGAATTTGTGTCTTCGCCGTATAATAGTCGTAGTAAAAAAAGTATTAAAAAAATTGCGATCAATACTCATGCATTTACCTGATTTTCCGCTTCGAGGGCTACCGAGGACAACCACCCTTATACGATTTACAGTCATCTTCATTTGGAAGAATTTTGTATTAACACTTTATATAAAAAACTCTTCAACGGGACATCGCGAAGTACTCAAGCCACATTTATTTCACTCGTAAACACAAAATTTATATTTATTATAATCGTTATCGTAAATATGTTCGAGAGTGCAACCGCGAGTGTCTGCGCCGCGTCTGTCCGCGACCACGCTGCTAGTGCGACTGCCGGCGTCTGCGCAGCGCCTTACATGAGGTGCGCGTGCGCATACTTTGATTATACAGCCTCCGTTCCAGTTTCACATGCGCATACTATATGGAATGCGACTATCATTATCTCATATTCATATTATTATCTTCAATAGCCTACTGAATCATTATTTTGCGAAATGCCTTGCATTTTTTAAATATCTCACCTTGGTCTTTGTGTATCTTGTACACTTATGTAAAGGGTAAATGCGTAATCTTTATCAAATTTCTATTGTTCTTTATAGTGAATTTGATTAAATTCTTTTCGTAGAAAGTATTTATGTTTATGTTCTATTATTTGCGCATAATTTATTAAAAGCTTACATAAGGCGTCAAGTACTAACTTTGTTATTTAATAACGTTAAACTGCTATCGTCATATTTCGATTGCAGAAGCAATTCTTCTCATACAATACTAGCATTGTTCCTAGTTCGCCACAACATCTTTACCGCGGTAAAATAATACACGGCATAATCGCTACTGTATAAAAAACGTGATTAATGTAAAAAATTTAAAAAAACCTTTAAGAGCCCCTTCACCTTTTTAACTCATTTTGAACAATTTTGGTTATCTTTTGTACGCAAGGTGAGAAAGATTTGAACATTCTATTTCATTATTTTATGAGTAGAGTTCTTATTCTTGTCGACTAGATAGTTTTTAAAAAGAAATAATGAATATATTAATGGCAATCACCCATATTCAAAACCCCTTTTCCGCAAAAGTAACGAGCGAGTGATGTTTGTGGTTCCTGAACAAATATCTCATATTTGCCTGTTGGGATAGTGTTTCACTTTGCCTTTGATTTACGAAATGAAGTTATTGTTTTTTTATAAATTAAAATTCAGATTATATTAAAGGGTAACCCAGAAATTAATGAGTATTTTGTTTTAATTTTAAAGTGTTTCTAAGGTATCGCAAAAAAATCTTATTTGTCCTGACATTTTCCACATATATGGTTATTTCAACATTTTTTTATGTTATATTTCATATCAAAATCAATATTTTTTTAATTTTAATTACGAATAGACTATATAATGATATTATATATATTTTTTTTAATTTTCAGAATATTTCGTAGTTCTTTGTTCAGGAACCACAAACATCACTCGCTCGTTACTTTTGCGGAAAAGGGGTTTTGAATATGGGTGATTGCCATTAATATATTCATTATTTCTTTTTAAAAATTATCTAGTCGACAAGAATAAGAACTCTACTCATAAAATAATGAAATAGAATGTTCAAATCTTTCTCACCTTGCGTACAAAAGACAATCAAAATTGTTCAAAATGAGTTAAGAAGGTGAAGGGGCTCTTAAATCTTACCAAAAAAAATTCACTGAATTTTTTGATAGATAACACGCACCATCGAAGAAAAATCAGCAATGGATATGGTATTCAGTCCACAATGGGATTATCCTTTTGAGCAAACCTGTCGCGTGGACGTCCGGTCTACATACAAGGGCGCCGTGTCAAGGTGAGAGCGACGGCGCCTGATGCCATTAATTAAATTACTAGGACGAGATTATCTCCTCGTCTGTCTAGAAATACAAATAAATCGGTCTTTAGATAGCCTTAGTGATCTCATTTGTAGCATGCTAAGTAAGTCATTTGTATCTTTTGATACCTTTTTTTAGTTACTTTTAGTTTTATATAGATAAACAAAAAATAGTTCCATTACTACAACTTTTACATACACATACAATTTTAGGTGTAGTGTAAGGAAAAATATTAAAATAAAGAACAAATGCATGTAATTATTAAATGTATTATTTATCTCATTCTCAAAATGAGAAGTTTTATTTAAAGGGGCTAATGTTCACTTAAAAATGACATCGTAATGTAAATCATGTGTACGATACATTACTATGGCGTCTCATTTTCATACAAAGACAACTTGTCAACAATTAAATTAAAATCCTACTAATTAATCCAGTATAAATGTAGATATAATAAACTGTAAACATATCATAGAAAAACCATCTAGAAATAAAACGGTGTATTAGGATGCTTCCTGACGGTGTGTGATATAATCTGTCAAAACGGTAGGGTATCAATTTTTTAAATGGATTAGATTCATCGTTTGTCCGCTTTGCAACAAGAAGTTGAAGACTTCGACAAATCATTTTGGGAGGAATTTGGAACAGTACTTAGTCATCATTTTGCGATGCAGATGCATGGGTATACGAGTCTGCACGGTGATGGCAGCTTCTTGCTTATGATTATTAACACTAGATATAGAACTGGCAATAAGAGATAGTGAACTGGTAATTAATGTTTTGGTTAATAAACATAAATTCAATGTTTGCCCAATTTAAATCAAAAATGATTTCTGTCTGGTCTGGTGTATTCTGGTCTGGTGGGTGGTGCCAAAAATTCTTCTGACTTACCCAACTGTCCAAAACTTGCTATATAATAATCCTCTAATAATATTGAATTAATTATGTATTTAATTCTCTACTCTCATACGCAAGACTTATGTAAATGATAAAACAGAAGAAGTATGTTGTTTTAAAATTTATTTCATAGGTATCTTCAATAATAATCTACACTAATATTATAAAGAGGAAAACTTTGTTTGTTTGTTTGTTTGGTTGTAATGAATAGGCTCAAAAAGTACTAGACGGATTTCAAAAATTCTTTCACCATTCGAAAGGTACATTATCCACGAGTAACATAGACTAAATTTTATACTGGAAAAAATCCGTAGTATATTTGGGGTTTTCTGACACAAGGTGTAAAAAATCATCGATAAAGATGTATAATCCGTTAAGATCCCGTTGTAAATCTTAATTAATGCAGGCAAAGCTGCGGGCAAGAACTAGTTGTTTATATAAACGTAGACCGTCATACGCCACCTTTAGGTAGTAAGTATTATTTATAGATACAAGCACATACTTGAATAAAGAAAACATTTGCATAGAAGTTAGAATCGAATAGTCGTTTTCACCGCTCATTAAGGAAAGTTGAATTGGAAAAAAGATGGCGACTTCCCGGCGCGAAATGCTTGTTGTCTTGCAACTTGCTCGAATGTTTGAAATATTTATTCTATCATAGCAAGAATATCAATTTATATGTCTTTTATAAGGAGGTATTCTGCTTTATTATTAAATTTATATTAAGTTGTATACAGCAATAATATAATATAAAACAAGTGAGTTTTTCTTAATTTTGAAGAAACGGTAAGTGTTAGAAGAAAAACTTTCAAATAAAAGTTGTAGAGCGTAAAATTTTATTTAAAAATGTTCTTATTACTTTTTTCCTAACATTTACACTTTTTCAAAAATGTAAAAAAACCACTTGTTTGACTTTTTCCACCTCTTACAGTGCTTAATTCAAAAAATACTTTTACAGTTAGTTTTTTTAAATTCTTCAAAGTAACCTATATCAAAAATTTAAGCTTTAACCTCAAATTCGTATTTAAAGTCAAATTCGTATTTTCTTGGACTTCTAGATTCTAGCTCTATCTCGGCTAGGTTAAATTTAAGGGAAAAAAGTTACAAGAACATAATATTAATATAAAATTTATATTAATATTATGCTCTTATAATATATGTATATATTATGTTATTTTACGCTCTACAACTTTTGTTTAAAGGTTTTTCTTCTAACACTTACCGTTTCCCTAAAATGAAGAACAACCCACTTCTTTTTTATATTTTTCCCCCGTCCCCTGGGGTAAAATTAAAAAAAACTTTCACTGTTCGTTTTTAAATCCTTTAAAGTAACCTATATCGAAAAGTCAAGCTTTAGCTCGAAATTTCGATTTAAACACCTACTTTCTTGGATGTATATACAATAAAATAATATCTACATTAAAACATGTTTTTTTTTGTATTAGATCTATCAACTACCTGACATAATATTATTAGGGCCTGTTTCACAATTTCCAGATAAGTTCCGAATAGGCTATCGGCAACATATTTGACTGATACTTGACATATACTCCTTACTCTATCTGTCAAATATGTTGCCGATAGCCTTGTGATTGTGAAACAGGCCCTTAGTATAGCTTTTGTGCTTAAACGCCACTAGATGAAATTTTCGCGCCAGAATCTAATCGTCGGTTTCAAATCATTTACAAATTGTACATCCATCATCGATATGACCAAAGGTCCATACTTCGGACTCTCACCATACATTACATAAGCTGTCATCTGAAGATATATTACATTTGTATTGTTTTCATGAAATGTTTGTTTCGCAACATAAAAATCAATAAACGTTTCAATATATTACATCACAAAATTCAATCGCTTATCAACGCTAACAATGTTAATAAGTGGTTATTTATTTAGTCGTGGGCTCACATTTCGTAAACCCGGGCCACAATGGCGTTCACACCCGCCATTAAACACACGTATCTAGCCATCTCCAAACCTTTTAAGGTGCTTTTGTTTTGCAAGCTTTTACTACGAATATATACATCGTTCGTTGTTAAAAATCGTAATATGTGTAAAGTGATATAAATTGTCTATACTAATATTATAAAGAGGAACGATTTGATTGTTTGTATTAAATAGGCTCCGAAACTATTTAACCGATTTAAAAAATTATTTCGCTGTTGGGAAGCTGCACTATCCCCGGTGAACAAAGGCTATATTCCAAAAAAGTTAGGGACTCATACTAAAACTTAGTTGATGCAGGCGTAGCTGCGTGCAACAGCTAGTATTATATAACTATAGAAAAAGCAATAGATATAATATAAAAATAAATCTACAATTATACACCACTCACATAATTTGGAACATGAATTTCCTATACACAAAACACTTGCATCGAATTTGTTACAAATCTACCTACCGATTGAGCTTAAAGGCCATCTGGCCTAAAAGTCTAGACCTTTCGAAAAAAAATGATACAAGAATTTGGGACCTTTATGTAATCGAAGAGTAAATTAAACCTATTTGATACGACATAGTAAAGTATCAACCCTTAATATATGTCCCACTGTTGGGCACGGGTCTCCTCCTCGAAATCAGGCGAGGAGGATAATGGGCCTTATTTTAGACCTTCAAAAACTTTCAATTTATCAGGCATCCTCACGATATTTTCCTCCACCGGTGAGCGAAGGATGGTCTCGTGTTTGGGATGCACTTCTAAAATTAGATAAACTCATTTCAAGGCCCACCATGGAGGGGCCAGGATCGAACCTGAAACCTCTCGCATAAGATGCCCAGTCCACCCTCCACAGGACCATCGTCGAATATAATAAATAAATGATCTTCGAGTAGTATACGATAGTAGGTAGGTAGGACATACCTAAATGTATGGGATCAGGTTAGCAGTTAACCCGTAGTTAGTATTTTCATCATCATTCGATCTATTCTTTTGAAAAGAGCAGATCTTTATAACTTTTGGAATATATATAGAACGCTACTTAACCAAGTTTTTTCAGGTAGTAAAATTTTAGTGTATCGCACGTAATAAATCCGCATTTGAGATCCGCATTGTCCCTTAAGTAATATACGAGTAAATTAAATTGTCTGGCCCGAATCGTAACGTGTCGAAGTAACCTAAATACTTTTATTGCTTGCGTTTCACTTCGAATTGATGGTTTACTAAATATCAGTTCTGATTTATACAGCAGCTATTGCTTGCATCTTGCAGCCGTAGGTAGCTAATGATTTATAATAGTCTATCACTCAGTGATAACTTAACATTTATTAGTGAATGAAGTTTTTGAATGTAAAGCGTTTTATAGATTTATTTTATGTCATACTAGCTTTTGCCCGCAGCTTCGCCTGCGTTAACTAAGATTTACAACGGGATCTTGTATGCAAAATAAGTAACTTTTCTGGTTGATTTTTACACCTTGTGTCAGAAAAATCCAAATATCTTACGGAACCCTATTTTTTTCCAGAATAAAATTTAGCCTATGTTACTCGTGGATAATTTAGCTTTCGAAAGGTGAAAGAATTTTTGAAATCGGTCCAACAACCAAACAAACAAACAAAGTTTTCCTCTTTATAATATTAGTGTAGATGTAGATGTAGATAGAGACCATCTAGCAGTTGGAGCCTTATTGGTGACTTTAACGCCCATATCCGCACAACTGAAACTTTGGTTGGGCTTGGCAAAGCAGATGGATTGCCCTCTCCGTGGTTCAAGCCTTGTCGTGGCGGTAGGGCTCAGTAGCTTAGGGTGAATACAATACCTTGGGAGAAGCAAATTGAGCCGAGGGGGCTAAAGGGGCAAAAGAGGCAAAAACAACCAGGGAGCAAGGAGCGAGGACGGAAACCTCACCTCATTGTACTGTTTCAACGTTAAGAGGTGCTATTCTGTGGTGCAGGGCAACCCCTCTGCGGAGGTGGCATCGGTCTTCTGAAGAACTAACTAGTCGTCAAGGTGTTCTGTTGCTTGCAGGGACACGTTACTCAAGGCGGCATTGGTGTCCGGTTTTAAGTAGGTAGAGCTGTTGTAAAGAGCTGTAGAGAACGCTTTGGGAGATCCACTCCCCAGCGGGATGCATCAGTGCATTTCCCTCTTTTCCTTACCCCCAAATTGAACACCTAAAACACACAAATCGCAAGATACACAACAGCATAGCTGTTACTTTACGCCGAAATTATGGGAACGAGAGGTTCCACCCCAATAGTGCATAATTCGGCTACAACGCAGCATGGCACTACCTCTTACTTATACATCTTCTTAGTACATATAAACTCACCATCAAATTATTATATTAGTAAGATCTGGGTCTCATGACAATCGAATCGGATCAGATAAAGATCTCTTTCGCGCAAAGCTTTTGAATTTACATACAATCGGATATGATTTGCAAAGCTATTATCTATCTCTTAATAAAAAATCTTACAAATTATATGATTAAACTGAAAGAAATGCTATCTTGGGTCGGTTTATTTAATTATTAAAACTATTTAATACGGTATAATTATGCAGGTTCATAATTTCTATTTCGCAGAACTCAATATTTCGACATAATCTACGAATTGTTTAAGAGACAACCATTTATGTTTAACATGGTTCATAACTCGTTTTAAATAGTTTTAACAGTGAATTAAACCATGTTAATTTAAAATCTTAAATACCTAGTTTTGGCTGACCCAAAATTCTTACTATCCTTTTTTTCGAAATGTCTAGACTTTTAACCCTGATGGCCTTTAAGCTCAATCGGTAGTCTGCTAACTATCCATAAAGGTCCACAGTGTATGGACTCGGCATCATGAGCGAGAAGGTCCGGGTTAGACCTTGGTTTTTCTAAATGGTTAAATACACCTGCAAACGAAAACATCAATCACTTACCAGTGGAATAAACATCGTGAGGAAACCTGCATGCCTGATAAGATTGAAAGTATTTGAAGGTGAATTTCACCGACCTGCAATGGGTCAGTGCATTGGTGAACTATAGCCCCTCACTATATTTCGTGTAGGAGACCTGCGACCAACAGTTCGGCATAATATATGGGTTGATGATTTTTTTAAAGTCATATTCTCATTTAAAAACGATCGACCCATAGAACAAGCTATGGTTATTAGCCTAATGGCCATGAGCGCGTGACTCCCACCAGCCATCTGAAGCGAAGTGGTCAGCGTCGCCCATGTAACCCTGAAAACTCATTCGTGGATTCGTTTTTGGCATATCTTGGGATATAAGGTGATAAATTTCTAGGCCAAAAATTTCACTACCTATTATCTACCTTCTCTCTGAAACACAGCGAAGCTTCTTCACAAGAAAAATAGGATGGTACCCAAGCAGACGGGAGCGCGGCACAGCGCAACCCATTGCCACCTTTATATCCATGAGCGTCTATGGCTTCCAGATAGCTGTCTGTCAGTATATAAGATTATTCTAGTATCTGCTAGTATTAAAATGTAACAAATACAAAAATGAATGTACAATTTTCTTCAAACTGAAAGGTTTGTATCGTGTTGGCATTTAACGATTCGTCAATTCATCACTCTGTGGTGTTGACATTGACACGAAGGGACTATCGGTCATTTTGCGAGCTTTCCGACTGTGGAGACACCCGCTGACTGCTTCGGGTATCGAAGTTAAACTAAAAAAAGTTTTTAATGTCGTCATATTAACGTCAGATCATCATAACAATTTACATACAATCAATGCCATCATCATCATTAGCGCCAAGACAATTACTTATTTAGTCTATTTAAAATCGAGTTGAAATGCAATAGAAAAACTAAAACCTGAAAAACGTAGATTCCTCGAAGCAATGGCATATTTTTAACGAATACACAGACGAAACTTTACATCATTATATTATCATTAAAATGATCGTGGATATCATTATAATGACGATAATGTATCCAAATTAAACTATCACAACACGGGCAATTAATACAATCTAAAAAAACAGTATCGAGTTCAGTAATAGGTGTTTTCGCTCGTGACTAACTCTTTGCAATTGGACGCTCAGCTTGTGTCATAAAGCTGTAAAGTTCAGGGGTCGTCGACGTGAGCCGCGTTAAAAACGTCGTCCCAGATTAGGTCATTTGATAACTGATATTTATTGAAAGCTAAAATTAGCGATCGGATATTTCTTTCGCAAAGTTGCTTCGGTATTAACCGAAGATATTTGAGTGGCGCCTAAATTATAATTGTCGTGATTGTTTCTAATGTTGGTAGACTTACGGCGGTTTTCAATATCCTATCTATCTTAATATTTTCTTATCTATAAACTCAATACACATCCATGACTCAGGAAAACAGAAAACTTTTTGTTCCCTGCCGAAATTCGAACTCGCTACCGCCGACTTGAATGCCAACGCGCTAACCATTCAACCACAGAGGTCATCAAAATATTATGTTACATATCTTACGTACTATGTTATAATTAAATTTAACTTCATTTTCCAAAATTCTTACCATTCTATGATCAATGTTTGGCTTATATCCTCAACACCTTTCATATCAAATAATTATACGTATGCGTTACAACACATGTAAAACTATAAAACGAAGTAAAACCTCCTTACATTGTAATATTTGGAAACATAATCCACCGTCCTTGATAGCGCGGATCACTTTTGACCCAATGTGATCTGATCGAAGAATTCGACTCGAATATTGGCACATGTTACATAAGGCGTTGATTTAGTTTATTTTGTAATGTTTTATCTCGCAGGATCTTTGTATAACAAAAGCAGTTCTTTTGAATCTTTATTTGACAGGCAGTTGGTAAACAGTGTTGCGGCATTGAAATTAACAACAGGTCGAAAGGCCTCGCTCGAAACGTCAATAGAATTAGTACAAGCTAGAATCAACTCATTCTAGCCTATTTTGTATGAATAATCATAGAATCATCCTCTTTTTTGTCGCAGTAATTGCACATATTTCCGCGGATTTGTGGGACTTCCGGTACAGTATTGTGCCCTAAAACCAATGCGAGCTGTCTTCAGCCGCTTGAAGGGGAGTGTCCCGGATCTGACAGGCCATGAGGGCCATTTCAAAATGGCTAACCTCCTAGTAAGGGAGAACTCCAACAACCTGGAGCACCCTCACCTATGACGGGAAGTTTCTCACATCACAGAGAAACCACGAATTTTTTCTTTCTTTAAAATCTACTGTCGGAAGATACTTCTTTTAACAAACATACAACAACCCACCCATGGCGATTCTTGAATCGAACAAAATTACTCGTTGCGCTTCGCATGTACCATAAAAACCTCCTACGTCATTAGCCTTTATCTATTTATGGTTCAGATTAAAGTATCATATGAAATGGTAGATGGCATAAATACATTTTTATCCAACACGTAGGGAGATAATCGCATTCAATAAACAATATCTTTAAGCGTTTCTATTTCTACTAATTTATAAAAAAGAGCCTACAAAATTAGTTTACACATAGATTTCAAAGATGACTGTTGATGACTTTTTTTTATTATGACATAGTCTTCAAAGATTATTCATAATAATTAATTATGTAAGGCACAATTTTCTCGCGTTCTAGCCGGGGATTTTTATAACGTAATATTTACAAGTTGGTTGGTTTCGCGAATTGCAAAACCTAAATGAACATCCAAAGTTGACGTCAGAATTAACGAGAAAGACAATAAATAGCGTGTGCTTAGTACACTAAGCTACTTAAGCTAACTAATTATACTCATACTAAAAAAAAAAGAAATGTGGTGTCGTGGGACACCAGGTAGGAACGATTTTCCTTCGGCTAAAAAGAAAGGTATTATACTCGCTTACACAAGCGAGTAGTGTACTCGCTTGTGTATGCGACTGTCGCGCCTGCGCACGTCTCATTTAACGCTTTTTATTCCACGCACTTTTTCTTACGGTTTTACTATCACATTTTTCTCAGTTCGGTCGCGCAGCAAAATCCCTATCCCCTCCAAGCCTGCCGTAAGGAACTTCGTTCCAATAGTGACCCCGGTGACTTAAAGTAGACGTGAAAAACTCGTGGCCTTTCCGACCTTCATCCCGAAAATAATTACGGAACATTACCATAAACCATTGTCTCAACGACCTTTCTCTAAAAAACATAAATATCATATCAATTTGCTTAAATCACTATTCATTACACGAAACCTTATAAAGTAATGCGCAATTAAATAAATTACTTAAAAACTAATAATTTCCAATAAAACGCTACGATTAAATCAATCGGCCAGGGCAGTTATTGATTCAAAATTGATTTGCTGCTGATTATATTCCTACGGTTATTGAAAAAGGCCACTTTTATGGCGCTATATATTTTGGGCGTTGCGAAAAGGGCTATCTCTCCATTTATCTGTTAGCAAAATAAATACCTCTGACCCAGAAGTGTCAAACAGAGCACGAAGCGTTCTAGAACTGAAACGATCAATATTTGAGTAAACCATGAGTCGTTAAATGTACCTTCTGGCATGCAAGAAAATCTTAATAATATTACAAAGGTGGTATCGCCACGCGAAGAATATGCACGTTGAAGTGGCAATGGGCTGGTCAAACACTCAGAAGAACGGATGGCCGATTGGCCAATAAGGTTCAAGAGTCCAGGCCGCGTTTAGGTAGACGAAGTGTTGGTCGGCCATTAACCAGGTGGGAAGACGATCTCCGTGCAGTGGCAGGTCCGTGTTGGATGCGAGTGGCAAGGGATCGGTCGTCTTGGCGTTCATTGAGGGAGGCCTATGTTCAGCAGTGGACGGATAAAGGCTGATGATGATGATGATTACAAAGGCGAAAGTTTGTAAGTCTGGATGTTTGGTGCTTTTTCACCCAAAAACTACTGAATAGATTTTAATGAAACTTTACAATATTATCATCCCCGTTCTGTCATTAGAATGGAGAGTACGTGCTGCCACAGTTACCACACACCTCAGAATATACATGAATGGGTTTTAACTAATTTTCAAACTCAAAACTTTTATAATCATCGACCTTTCTCATGAACAACGAGACAGTCAATATCAGACGCTAATCAAATGCTTAAACGGCTGTTTATCTTTCTATTTTATAATGCCAAGGACCATGGACCACACAACGTAACTGTTTCACTTTACATGGATCGAAAGCAACTGGATCTTCAGTTTTTACGAGCGCATACTATGACGCTCTTTTTATCCGTCACTTACTATATTTCCTTATTTGCCACTTTCCTCAATCGTTGATTTCTGATTAATTCATACGAAGAAAAGGCATACAACAAAGTATCTACCTACGTTAAAAAAAATATATTCTTTGCTGATTTGTTTTTATTATTTTACATAGAGTATTTATGTTTGGTAGAGCTACAGAACAAAATATTACTGAATAATTATTTATATTTATGATACTTCAGGTAACAAGACATTTTAATGATTCTTATAATGATAAAATTATTTTCTTGTAATATGTATATTTTTATCAGTCCACTGCCTGCATAGGCCTCCCTCAATTAACGCCAAGACGGATAAAGGCTGATGATGATGATGATGATGATGTATATTTTTACTAGCGGATCCCACAGACGTTGTCCTTTAGATACAAATCGATCCAGCCGTTCAGTTGCAATATAGATAAGTAACATAGATACCGAATGCAGCGCCATCTGCCAGACTGATTTGAGAATCTAAACCATCTAGGGAGCCACCCAAACGCCTACAAAAAATCCATTCAAATCTGTCCAGCCGTTTAGAAGGATGCCGTTTAGAACGATGTGTGTATGTGTGCACTGAACTCAGTTCACACATACTGCAGAATTATAATACATTTGTATAAAGATATATCTTATTCACATATTTTGTGTGCGCCTTGTATCTGATCATTATTAGAACTAAGCTACTTCCAATATATGTTTCGTAGTGTCATTTGTAGTAAGATCAACTAACTTTTACGGGTTTTTCGTGATTCATTGGGATTTTCACATTTGTCTTCACACTTTCCCTTATTTTCATTTTCATTACAATAGCATTTTATCTCATAAGGAACTTTCACTATCAAACGTTAAAAGCTGTTTATGATTAATAGTTGCATACAGAAAGAAAGCTGCACATAGCATAACGAACTCACAAATATAATTCAAGCTATCTCAACTCTGATAAATAACCCACGACTTACATTTCAAACGACTTACATTCAGTATTTCAGCCATAAATCAAATATTTAGTCACTTTTGATAATACAGGGTGTTAATTTCTAGATAAATCCGCTGGAGATGATTTACGAGTGTCTTTTACGTTGACCGTGGTTTGTTACTTGTAAACAATGGGTCGTGACTGCGCACACCCCCTGAATAATCCACAATATACAGGATCTGACCTTAATATTTATCCAATGTTAAAATGCTGACAGCATTTTGTAACAGATGCATGTGTAACGCGACATTTAAAGCAGGTAGTGTTGATGAGTAAGTGCTTAAATAATTGGGCCGGTATGACCGGGGTGGTACCTCTCGCCTTATGCTGTCGCATTTCGTGCGTTTTTTTTGCCACCTTGATAGGGATAGAGAAAAAGAGGACATCTGCAACCTCTGATTATACAGAAGTTGATGGACATTGGTCGTCAAAATATGGATCCGATATCTCATCTACCTCTTAACAAAAAAAAAACTAGAATGGGTACGTTTGTTTGTACCATACCTGACTATTACCGTGTAATTCACTACTATTTCTGTTATTTTATTTCTCATTATTTCTTCTGCGAAGCATCTCTACTACGCTCCGGGATTATAGTTTTCATCCCTCAACGACTATATCGTCACCATCATTATCAGCCTTTATCCGTCCACTGCTGAACATTAAGAACATAACCCTTACTTATTTCTTAATGAACGCCAAGACGACTGATCCCTTGCTTGCATACAACCCGGACCGGCCACTGCACGGAGATCGTCTTCCCATCTAGATAATGACCGACCAACACTATATAGTCGTCTCTCAACACACGTCAACAATAAGAGCTAGAACTTCACTAATACTTATATATTGCTATGTAAATTACAAAAAAATGTGCCTAAGTAAATAATATGAATATTGGTGAAGGAAAACATCGTGAGGAAACCTGCATGCCTGCTGAGATTGAAAGTCTTTGAAGGTATGTGAATTTTCACTATCACGCATAGGGTCAGCGCCTCGAAGAATAATGGCCCGATACCCTCCTCGGCTGATTTTAAGGAGGATGCCCATGCCCAGCAGTGGGACATATAACATGGGTTGCTACTTTACTTTTTACTTTACAATATAAAGAAAATATGTACATAATGTACTTTGGAACAGGCATAAGACACTGCAGATTTTCCTGTCTCATGGGTCGTGTCTATGAGATGAATTCAAAAATGAATTAAGTCTTACCGCCGCACTCAAAGTCTATTTTTAATTTCTAAATTATGTCTCTCAGAGAAGTTGTAGTGTCAGTCCGATAGTATTACCTAGATACCTACTGTAAACAGTATTGTTTGTAAGGTGTTGATCTAGTTCAGTGATTCTCAAAGTGGTCCAGGTGGACCCCCAGGGGTCCACAGAAGACTCGAAGGGGGTCCACGATGAACATGACAAAAATGGGGGTCCACTATCGTAATGGGGGGACCATGAAAATAAAGAAAATCAATTTGTTTTCCTTTTTGAAGAATCAATGAGCCATTCTACCGAGAAGAATTATACTATTATATATAATAAAATGTCTTTAAACGAGCAAAAGTTCAGCAAGGGGTCCACCTGATGCAGGAAGAGTTTGAAAGGGGTCTATGAAGCAAAAGAGTTTGGGAAACACTGATCTAGTTGATAATAATTAGCAGCAACTGTAATAAAAACCTACATGTTTCCACGGCGTGCTTTTCATCTTGTTTGTTACTTGAGGATGCAATGATGACAAGGAATACAGTAATAAGATATGAACCAAGTACATGCGGTCAAAGCCGCGACCTTTAATATAAAATTATAATATCAATTATATACCTACTTATTATAAATCAAAGGTACAATTTCTTGGTACAGAATCAATATTTCTTTTGATAGAAGCCAATGTACGCAGACTATTTATGAGAAATGCATAGAGCACAGGTGGATAAGAAATGTATATTTTCTCTCGATAAAATTCGCAACAGAGAAATATTGCTCTTAATCGTGTGCAATAAATTGAATGCATATTGCATAGACAAGAGCACTTGCCGATCATAGACACTAATCTTATGCTCTATGCTTTCGTTTAGCGTCTATGATCTACGCTCGATTCTCGTTGGATTCTAGTATCTATTGTGCTGTCGGGATCCTTAAATTTTAAAATAGTATTTATTGTATGTCGATATTTACAAAGGCATGTAATGATTGTAGAGGGTTTATTTATTGTAGCTAGTTGTCAGAATAAGTATTTGCTTAGGCCTCTTTCAGACACGATGACAACCGCGCGATTTCAGAACTCTAAGGCCCCGTACGCACGAGCGTTTTTTCACCGAGCGGTAAAAAACCATTCAAATAAAACAAATGGATACCCGTGTATCTGATCACACGAAGCGTTTCTAAAACGCAACGCTTTTTTATTGAGCACTGTTGGATTTTCGACGTTGGGTGTTTGACGTTAAATCTAAAATGCGAGTTCTCTCGCAAGACTCAAGTCGATGTCGGGTTTTACCGCGACGGTTTTTAAACGTTCGTGTGAACGAGGCCTAAATATACAAGTCTAGTGCTAAAGCGTTTAACTTTATTGTGGAGACCTTCATTTTTAGGTGAGGCATCTGCTCACCTACTATACCCATTAAAGGCTACTAGGCCGGAAAATCTAGATCTTTCGAAAAAAATATTGTGAAGACCTACCCGTACTCACGGCGTGACCTCAATAAAACTATAAACGCGGTAAGTATCCGTACAAATAAATATTTATGACAGTGATCTTCCAGTCCATCATTGTTAAATATACTAAAGCCAATTCATCCAATTCCTATCTCTTATAAACTTTACTCTATAAACTTAGATCGGGCTGATATTGTTAGTAAATATTATAAACTTTACTCTATAAACTTAGATCGGGCTGATATTGTTAGTAAATAGTCCTTACTAATATTATAAATGTGAATGTTTATTACGCTTTCACGCAAAAACTACTCGACGAATCATCATGAAGCTTTGTACACATATTCTGGGAGGTACCAGAAGTAACATTAAACATAGGATACTTTTTTTATTAAAAAAGGGATGTTTTTTTTTGTTAACGCGGGCGAAGCCGCGGGCAACAGCTATTATTGATATAAATAGCAAATGTAGGTATACTATGAAATGATATTGTGCAATTTGTATGAAGATATATAAAAACAAGTTCAAATGGAAAAGTAACGAAACAGAAAGTTTTACGAGAGCCGCGTGAACAAAACACTGTTTGCATTATCGAATTTGGTTTTAGAGAATTTGAGTTATTTGGGCAAGTATCGATACGGTTCCGACTTGTCCGAGTTCACCCACTTTCTACCGGCTTTTAAAAATATTTGCATTTCTCTTTGTGCAAATGTCAATGTTATTTAATTGAGCAACTGAAATTAATCAAGGACACGTTGAAGCTTACAAGACGCGCGCTTTCATAAACATGAAGATTAAACGCAATTATTAATCATTGGTAAGAGCGATGCCTGCTCCATCCTGTGTACATCAACATCGTTATGTCATTCAAGGAAAGTATTCGAGTTATTTATCGTCAAAGATCTTTACAAGGAACGCGCAAGTCTGAGAATGTGTGGTCCTCGTAAAATATATAATAAACCGATAGTGTATTTCTGAGTTTTTATTAGTTTGTGCAGTACAATGGCTTTATACAAGACATTACAGTAAGAGTTCAGTTACCTAACGCTTGAACTTAAAGGCCATTAGACCTAAGTCTAGACCTTTCGAAAAAAAGTTTCAGTGTTCATCGGTGACATTTTGAAAGCATATTTATAAGCATTGAGTTTACTGCGTTCTGACTGATTTCAAACTAGAAAATTACACGACAGTTAAAACTAGAATATCTTTGTTAGTATTGTGTTTGTCGGTCAGTTTAAAAGTTAGGTATTTTGGAGTCGGTGCCAGCCAAAACAAAGATGACCTTACCAGACATCTACTCAATACTTGGTGTATGGATACAAAATAAATACTTGCAATGAAATTTATAATATACATACTACCAGTATATTCAAATGTTATTGTGATTAATCATTAAAATGTCCTCCTTGGCTGGCACCGACTCCAAAATTACCTAATTTTAAATAGTGAGATATATAAGGTTCAATATTTTCGTTTATTTTTGTGTTTATTAACTTCACCTCGAAGTATTTAAATATTATTTTTTTAGTTGTAAATAATTTAAATGTATAGTTTTAAAGTCTTTTTTTGGTTTTTTATTTAAAATTATTTTTTTAGGTAAAAAGTCGTGCCACCTGGTGGTAAGCATGTTTAAGTGGGATCACTATTTTTTTTTCGGTTGGAGCTATGCTAATGGTCCTAGTGACCGTTATGCGTCATCGGAAATGGGGTGATCCAGTTGGACCATCCTATGAAGGGATCACTAGACTAGACAATTAATTCATACGTTTTCTGAAACGTAAGACAGAAGTCTTAATGTTACTACACCGTCCTTATTTCTGAAAAAACAGCAAAGCCGATCAGCCGAGCCGACAGTAGGAAGGTGCATGTATATCCTCATCATCAGCCTTTATCCGTGCTGCTGAACAAAGACCTCCCTCAATGGATGCCAAGACGACCAATCCCTTGCCACTCGCATCTATCTCGGAACACGTTTGGTATACATTTTAATGATATTTTTTTTTTCTTATAAATAAATATTTAATGGCTAAAAGTTAAAACAGTTAATTGGTGACTAAACCATAAGAAATGTAAATAAATAGTAACTCTCGATCAGAGTATAATCATTATGATATAATCAGCAATATATGTAGAAATGCTGGATGCAGATTCAGAATCGGCAACATTATTGAATACTAGTTGTTTCCCGCAGCTTCTTCTTCCTTTAGGTACCAAGATTAATAACCATATTCGCATTGATGATTTTTGTAGTAAGTGGTAACTTACCCTTATAATAGGAGCTATCTGTCTGTGAAAGTCCTGTCAAAATCGGTCCGGCCGTTTCAGGAATTAACCGAAACAGAGAGAAAAAAATGTCATAAGTCGTAGGTAGTAGGTACTTAGCATGTGAATTGTTAAAAAATTTGAAATTACAAACAGACACTCCAATTTTATTTATTCGTACAGATTTTTGCTTTTTTATGTTAATAGGCAAATTGGCTAGTCATCTGATGGTTAGCGTCTAGCGATAAGTAAGTTTGCTGTACAGAACGTAAAGTATGAATGAGTCATCTGGGACTACCCCAGGTTGTTTGGGCCATGCGACTCATTACATAAGATGCAAGTCTCAGAGCCAGTAATCACTGCCTGCCTTGCTACTTTACGACCAGCAGCAGTTTTAATAATAGGAAGTGTGATGTGATGAATTACTCCCACCAACGAATATGAAGATATCGATCAAAATAATTAGGTGACTACAACGAACTCTAAAACTAAACTTAAAAAATACCGAACACTGAACAGTGACGCATTTTTTATTCGTGATCGTACAAAATTATGGGGACCACCCTTTAACCAAAAATTCTTCACATTTTTAAAGGAACACCGTTATGTACAATTAATTTACTTGCTTGTCAGAATGTTTATGCTCCTAAACGACTATTCCTTTTACTTACATTTCTCTCAAATTGATATAAATCTTGGATTCATTGTATCAAAATCCCTGACGCCGGGTATTGTCAGGCAGGTACGACAGACCATAACCTCAAATGTGGGCGGCTATGATTAATTAGGATTTTTAATACTTTACGAACATAAAAAGTAACTGTAGCCCTTAAAACCTCCTTATTCCTTTTAGTTTTTTCTTGGGAAAAAAATATTTGTTTTTTTTACTGTCATCCATACTTCCGGGAGATAAGGTACCTGGAGAGCTCTATTTAATTAAGATGACTGACCAATAAAATTGATAAAATCATTTTCATCATTAAAAATCATTTTTCAAAATAATACCACCAAAGCATCTTTTTGAATGTTAATTGAATCCGGCCAAACAAATTCAGAGAAATTATATTCGTTTCTTTACTCTAACTTCGAAACTTTATTTTGGACGACTCGTCTGATATGTCGACATTTAGTAAGATACGCGCTTAAAGTTGGTAACGAGTAGAACCAATCGAAAGCTTTGGAAAGAAGAGTAGTGTTTGTCGAATTTTAATATGACTAATGTTTACAATTAATATATTGTGCCTGAATTATTTGAATATGAATTGGAATTTTCAACCTGGCTATCTGGAGCTCATCTCCAGCTCCTATTAAGACAAATAAGGTATTCTGTTTAATTCTGTCAGTAGCAATAATTATACATAGTATGTTGACTCTGACCTTTGACAATATCTCTTTTTTAAACTTGGTTTATTAATTTTAAACAGTGAAACGCACGCGACTTAAATCTGAAAAAACTACCTGATTTTTTTAATCAGGTAGTTTTTTCAGATTACATATTTGTATTAATAGGTATGCTTTTTAATGGATTTCATTCGATTTTTGTTATAATAATCTCAAGTTGGAAAGTGCTCTTCAAAAATGCATTTTTCACTTAAGGGACAAAAGTTGGAAATGAAAAAGCTTATGATTCCACAAAAATGTGTATTTCTAAGTATTATCGATACAAAAAGTAAATATATCTGGTTTAGTTGTCCATGTTTTGAACAACTTATCTCTTATGTACGTCCAACTGTCCTGATAGCGTTTTGATTTTAATTTCATTTTGTTATATTCTATATTTGTAATATCTTCAATACCAATCGCTGACTGTATATCCTGATTAGCTCTTACAACATCAAGGAACTTTTTATACAGATTATATTTACATATACATAAATAACTTGATTTAGAGTTTAATTTCTTTTTAATAACTCCTAACTTCTTTCCCTGTACAGCAACATCCAGGAATCTGAAATAGGAAGTTATTATTTATGGTAAAGTCCGAGTAAGTAAAGCTCTCATTCTAAAACCTATGCCATATTAGTCTTATGTATTCACCAAGCAGCATCCCTTATTAAACCAAAAAAATTAAGTTAACTATACACAATTTTGTTGAGAGATCTTACAGGTCAAGAGCTTAGTCATAATATTCTTAGCTTAGTAGAAGGACAGTCCAATTGGTAAATGATTAATTAAATTTTTATGATTATGACTACCAAACCGTAATCATAATACCATTAAACCGTAATGAAACCGTAACTCAAACCTAACATTGGACATTTGTAAACAACAACAGCTAACTTTAAGGATTATCAACTTTGATTTTTCATAATAACACACTTTTCAAAGTTATGCTGAAAAAAAATAACAGACTTCTATCAATTTAAAAGAATATTTTGGTAAAAATAAATTTCAATGGATATTTTGTTTTTTTTTTTTGTGAAAAACAAATACATTGCATTGTATGTTTCTTTTATATACAGTGTAAACTCTATATAACTACACTTAAGGGACTGTGTACATTTTGCACTACAGAGAGCTGTCATTAAATGGAGAGAAGTAAATTCTGTGTTAGGAAAGAAAAAGTTTATTTCAGACTAGTGTTAGTAATTAGTACATAAAAAACAAATTTTTATTTGAACACTCATGAGACACACATCATCATCATCCATTCTTGTTGTTACTGACAGTGAGTGTAATGCTATATTATAGAATAAAGAGTGTATCATTGTATGAATGACAAGCTAAACCAACCAAAGTCGGATAATTTTGAAGCTTTAGGGGGTTTGTTTAAATAGAGTGATATTACAGAGAGTTTATTTTCACTGTAAGTATATATTAATCTGTAAATAAAGATTAGATCTATTAGAAGAAATTTATAGATTAGAAGACGAGATTTTAGAAAATAAATTAAACTGATTATTTACATGAACTTAGAGGATATATATCCAATAGTACTAAATAAGATTTTTATATTGACTATAATATAATTAGTCAATCTTACCTTGGTGTTGTGTTGGCCCACACAATACTACCAGAAGCTGGTCTACATCTTTCTTGACTCTTCAAATGAATAAACTCTACTGTTGACTGGTAAAACAAAGGCTTATAGTGGGGTAAGACTTCTTCATTATTCCGGTTAAAGAATGCTCTGTTTAATGTTTCCTCCAAGTAAGGTACGCCTCCACCAAAAATAAATGAATTTATGAATATTGGTTGGCTAAGAAGCATATCAAGGAGACTGCCCTGTATGCCGATATGTATCCATCTTGCAATTTTATCACTACACGACACAGATAATGTTCGTTCCCCTCTACCTGGCTTGGTTCTGACTTTACCAACTATGTGATAGTCCTTTCCTTCTAATCTAGGATCTTGCTCAGAGTGTGGTAAGCATTTTGCACCAGTCCTATGTATATCTTCTTCTACCTTTGATTTCTTTGCTTGTATATCACAAATATTGTCTGTATTTTTATGCTTCTTTGATATCAGAATATCACCAAAAGATTCTATGTCATTTTTAGGTATTATACTGGCATCTCCACATGGTAATTGTGAAGAATAAAATATAAATTCAAAGTCATCTTTTAAATTAAACTTTGCTTTTTGAAATTCAAATATTGATTCCATGTTACGAAGACATTTTAACATTTGATCGTATAAATATAATAGAAACCCTCGTCGTGCAAATACTTCTGCGTGGCTGTCGTTTATTATATTTCCTAAAGGTGACATTTTTGACGCACCAATACATTTTGAACCTGTACCCAAAGATACAACCTGATTCTTATCTGTTTTTCTATTATGCTGAACCACACAAGATAATACTGTCCATTCACAATCCTCAGGCTTCCCAGATTTCGGTAGATTTAAATATAGGCTCACGCAATCTTTCACTATTCTATCAACTACTGAGTTTTTAAGGTTATTCATGGTTAACTATAATATTTTAAATGTTTATGAAAGAGGTAGATTTAAAACTCTAATATAAATCTCTCTTTTAAGTACTCACACAATCATCATAACAATTTGTAAGAGATCATTGAAAAAATGAAAACTTAAAACAATTGTTCGTTTTGAACGTTTGAAGTTGAACCCTTTTTTTTTACCTTATGTGATGAAGATAGGTCAAAGACCATACATCCATACGTCCATTAATAAATATAATATTATTATGTATTATTCAGAAAGCGAACTGTATCGTAGCTTCTCACTAAATGTATAATTTATGCATTAATAAGTATTTAAATTAACTATATAATATTAAAATTAACTAATTATCATCATCATCATCATCATCATCAGCCTCTATCCGTCCACTGCTGAACATAGGCCTCCCTCAATGAACGCTAATAACTAACTAACTATACAAGAATAATTAGTGGCCACCAGCAATAAAATTTTAGTTGTCAATCACAATATACAGTCTGTGTATAATTATAAAATTATATAAATAACTACTCGTTGTAAATAATATATTATTCTGAAAAAAGAATACTTAAATCACTCCCCTATCAGTAGTAGTTCAACAACATACAAGATTTTATTATTAGAAAGACAAACTTAAGTAGCTTCCTAGGTATATTTTTGTTTTAGCATAATGCTACTCATGCTACTTTTGAATGATCATTATGATAATCTCCATACATGGTTTAGTTGTATTAATCAGTTATGGTTAATTCATAAAAAAAGACATTACCTAAGGGTAGCAAAAATCTTTAATTAAGTATATAATTCTAAAATAAATAGCCATGATATTACCTACCTACCTATCTCTATTGGACTCGACAAATTACATTGATACATTTCCTCGTTGATGCTGGGCAAAATTAAATTGTAAATGCATAGCCATTTGCATGGTTGCCGGATTGCAGCCAGTTAGTAATATGCTGTAATGATACCTTTATAAAGGGTATTGCTTTGTTGACCTAAGACCTGGTGGATTATGTTTTGTGTTATTTTATAGTGAATTTACATGGTATGCAGGCTTTAAAACTAATTATTTTATCGTCATCAATCTGCTTATTGTTGCCATCATCATCAACTGCTAAACCTAAAGCTAGTATACCACAATAATGAGCGTTACAATTACCTACTAATTCTTAAATAAAAAATTAGTTAAATAATAATAATAATCTATTACATTACAACTTATTATCTATTGTAGCAAAATCTTCAAAAAGAAACATAATATATTTTGAAACTTTAAATAATTTTTAAGAATAGTAGCACATCCAAAATAAAACTAGGTACCCATTACTAATATACGCGGCATTCGTAAAAAGTGGTATGATGTATTTTTGCTTCCTTATTTTTTGGATTTCCAAGCGAATAAGGTTGCGGGCAACAGGTCGTATACTGGAAATGTTATAGCAAAGCACCATGCCGAGGGCGACAGTGAAAAGAGGAAACGACATGGCAATTGGCGCTGTGATCATTTGCTTGAGATTTCAATAGATTTCCTGATATAGCCATAAACGACGCTACAAGCTCCGCTGTAGCTCCCACAAATTGCTATTCATCGTAATAATGTCGTCACGATAGATATTTTGATACAGGTTCCTGTTGATTAACGAAGATAAGTAGTACTCATATTCTGGGTACTACTAAGTTACTTATATTCAGATTTATTTTAAAAAAACTATTACCTACATGCTTTCATGTCGTGTTTAGTAATAATACCTACATTTTGTTGTATAATATGAAACAAATTATCATTAAAACTATAAAAAACATCGAATATTGACTATAATAGATCCTCCTGTGACCATGATTGCTATAAAGTATGCAAAACGTCGAGTCCATAAAAAACAAAAAAACCGCGATAAAATCCGTAAAACTTGTTTCATTATAGGTAATGGGTGTAATTCGAGTAAACATAAGAAAACAATATACATATTATAATAGATACATAAAGTTGTATCCGAGCCTCCGGAGCATAGATGTAGGTAATTAATTTATCTTTTATTTTATTAATAGAAATTGTAATCTATTATGAATTATGATTGTCTAAAAGGTAATGCCTTTAATCTTATAATGCCACTAACATCAAAACGGCTGATCTCAAAAATATAATTGACATCCAAATAAGCCGTTTTTAGACGACGATTTAGACCACCAGTCCAACACACTGCCCAAACGTGCTCTATATTTTACAGTATTTTACACCAATACAATGACACTTATTCCACGATTAATTTCATGTACTACCTACGTCTAAAATCGAAAATCTAAATAGATATAAGTATATAAACATGTATATATTAACAGTTAGGTTTGTACGGATAGATAATATAGAATAGCATATGTGCTATTCTGACATTTAAGCTTTATTGCTGTGAAGTTTCATTAAAGTTTAATCAGTAGTTTTTGCGTATAAGAGTAACAAACGTCCATACAAACATTGGTGTTTATATTACTGGGATTATTAAATTAGTAAGTTTATATAACAAAGTAAGAACTGAGAAACATATTTAGCACTTACGAATGGACGTGATAATGAATGACTGACCATTTTCCAAGAGCAACACATCACTCCGCAGTCCGCCATTCCTATCTCTAACATGTTACCGAACTGCAATGCAGTCCATGGGCACGATGCCTTCACGGCAGTACATGAATAATTCATTTTCTCACATTATTATTCAATAGCACCAATAGAAATCGTTTCAACAAATTCATACAGGCAAACCCCTGCTGTGTATGCCAGTATTTTGATGTAGATAATATAAAATTAGCTCATAAACATAACAAAAGGGACACACTCCTATAATGTAAAAAACATAACGAACAATACCTAAGTATATTATGAATATCTCATTGTCTAATAGGTCCATCTAACTTTTAAATTGAATGATTTGATCCTAGTACCTTATCTATACGTAGTAGGTATAATTGAGTGACTGAGCAGAATTCATTAAAACGAAGGGGACTATTAATGGGCATATTAATAAGTCTCCACCAGAGAACTAAAGTTACCGAAATCACACGAAGAATAAGGTCGACAAAGTTGCAATATGTTGGTCACCCACTCAGGAGAACGGATCGATCGGCTCGGCCGATGGGCCATTGAAGTTCTAGCGTGAAGGCCGCATTTAGGTAGACGAAGTGTTGGTCGGCCATTAACAAGTTGGGAAGACGATCGCCGAGCAGTGGCCGTTTCGTGTTGGCTGCGAGTGGGAAAGGAATCAGTCGTCTTGGCGTTTATTGAGGGAGGCCTATGTTTAATTACAGTGGACAGATAAAGGCTGATGATGATAATGATGATTAGGTACTAACTTTAATGTACGACACGAATATAACTACGAATGAATACGAGTGCACCAATGGTCTTCGTATATTTTGATCATTTTTTATTAGCACGAGTAAATCCTTCATTAATCATATTGTTACTAGAGGAAATACTATAAATTTTTTACACACGACTGAAAAATTTAAGAAAAAAGTGGACCTCAAGGCTTAGTCCATTTTCCTAACATATTTATCGATCACACAAAAGTCTGTATAACTACTACAATCTCTGAAATGCGAACATAAAATCAGACAGACACTGTCTCCACTCTCCAGACCCATAGCAATCGCAATACAAGCAAAATTAAATAATACCAGAGACATCTTGACATTAATAAGCAAGTCAATTTTAAATTACACTCACTTGCCGTTTATCAGCCCGATGCTCAATATATTCTCATAATGATCAGAATAACAATATGTAATGACGAAAACGTCTAAAAGACCACCAAAGCTCACGCGAGCAGCCATTAAAGTTTCACACGTCATTCCGATTGGCCGTTTTCAATTGAGTGACGTCATTATCGAAGACTAGAGTTTTACAGGCATAATATACGTCGCGGCATACGTTTGTTGAAATATAAAACTGTAGGTACTCTGAATAGAAATCGAAATAGTTAGGTAAAAACCTTGTTATTTAGATCTCTAGGACTGTACTTGTAGAAGATATTTTTTAAAAAATTTTTGGTATATTATATTTAAGTCCACTCATAAACTCCTACTCAGTAATGAGGTTGTTTTACTGATTACATATATTGTAGATTTAAAACAAATATTTCTATATTTGCAACAAACGTATATCCTTTTTTTTTTCTTTATCGCCGGGAAATGCGCTTAAGCATCCTGCGGGGGAGTGGGTCGCTCCAGGCGGGTATATGGGACTTGCTGCGGCCGAAAGCTTGTAAGTGGACGCAGCTCTACCCACTAAAACCCGGCGAGTGCCACCAATGCCGCCTTTGGTGAGGTGCCCCGGATCTACTAGCAACAGGGCACCTCGACGACTAGTCAATCCCTCAGGGGACCGACGCCACCTCCACAGAGGGGTTGCCCCGCACCACAGAACGACCCCTCCCACCGTCAGGACAGTACAATGAGGCGAGGTTCCCATCCTCGCCCTTGCCCCCTGCTCTTTTGTCCCCTCTTTTTATAAGAGGGGTAGAAATAGCCCCCTCGGCTCAATTCGCTTCGCCCAAGGTGTTGAGGTTATCCTGGGCTACTGAGCCCCACCACCACGACAAGGCCTGAACCGTGGTGGGGTATAAACATATATCCTTACAAAGTTTGCTGTTTAAGAAATACATCACATACACATATTCAAGTACATGTTGTTTTTTAATGATAGGAAAAAATAAAACTCCATTTTACATTAGCTTATTACTACTTCACACAACATCGATAATATTTTATAACAGTTTCATGAAAGCAAAACACAGATCATAAAAATATCGCAGCCATATCATTAAGACAAATAGTATATGTCTGAGTCTCTACAGCATAGAATTAAATCTCTCTTATGACATCATAATGTTTAATATAGTCCCATACAAAAGAGACAAGTGTATTACAGTCCTTAGAAAATCACGAACATCTCCACGATTCTAACTTATACATGTATTTTCTTTGAGGCCGTTATCACTTAAAATAAATATCATAACTCGGACTTTCAAATAGGAATTTACAATAGCGGTTATTTAAATTTAATGTTAATAACATAAAAGCACTTGTACCTTACGTTTTAAGTTTCAATAGCGCTGGTGATAAGGGATCGAAATCGTGCCGAGACCACATTAGCACGAGGCACGTTCCGGTTGCACGGCATCTGATAGGTACTGCTAACGTTATGCCCTCCCCAACATTTCATGGGCTTAAGCTGTTTCCACACTATGGTCAGTACTAGAAATATCTCTCCCACGTGGTAAAGATGTACTGTAAGGGCGCATGGTATATCTTGAGCTCCGGCCACACTAAGGCCGCGAATGACAAGAAATGTATGAAGTATTTATTCTTGACGTCCAATATATTATTCCATAGGCCATAATATGGTATTGCTGGAATTACTTGGTTTGGCTGGAATTAAATGTTCTATGTCCATATTTTTGAATGCTTAACAATAAAAAAATAAAATATTTTTTATGTAAAATTTAAAAACTAAAATTAAGCGGTGAACCGCCCTTAGCATCAAGGGATATGATTCTCAGACATACCCGATATGCATAATATCATTCGAATCGGTCAAGCCTTTTCGGAGGGGTGCAACAAACATCGTGTCAGGATAATTTTATATTATATTAGATTTATTTTGACGACCTCTGTGGCTCAATGGTTAGCGCGTTGGCGTTCAAGCCGTAGGTACCGAGTTCGAATCCCGCCAGGGCACGAAAAAGTTTGTGTTCCTGGGTCATGGATGTGTATTAAATATGGGTATTATAATATAATAAATATCTTAAATATATCTATTTCCGTTGCCTGGTACCCATAACACAATTAAGTCTCTTTGAGAACTTAGCACAGGACCAGATTGACGTGGTGTAAAAGCGTCCATAGATATTATTTTTATTATTTGCAAAATTAAAGCAATAATATAATCAGTGTGACTCTCTTGTCGTGTGTAGGCAGCTTTAGGGTTTATGCTATGCAGGCGTAGACAGGTAATATCGTGGATCGCAAACTCACTTGTTCTTGATATTAAGTTCTTGATTTTACTCAGAATTAAAATATTTTATTGAAAAATATACACAAATAAACTCAAAACATAAACCACAATATCTAACACTTATGTGTGAGTGGTGCTTAAAGCTCCGACACCGGAAGGAGTGGTGTCATACTTCAGTTCTTCTAATGTGGATTCCATGATTGCAGAATAAGTTAGGAATACTCTAGGTTCTTTTATCATAAATTACTCTCAGAGAAAATATTTGATCGCAACTTTACAATAAAGTTGTAGGTAACACTAGAATGTGTCTGGCTAAGAATATAATTTAATATCAGAGTAGTTACCTACTAGCGGATCCGACAACATTAAAATGTAAAATGACAACGCTCATAAAATATACCTTTAAGGGCCTGTTTCACAATCTCCAGATAAGTTCCGAATAGGCTATCGGCAACATATTTGACAGATACTCCATACTCTATCTCTTGTTTGACAGATACTTGACGGATACTCCATACTCTATCTGTCAAAATATATGTTGCCGATAGCCTATTCGGAACTTTTCTGGAGACTGTGAAACAGGCCCTTAAATTAATTAATAATATAAAAGCATCGCGGCCCTCCTCCTCCTTACGGTACCGTGACACTTTACGCTCTTGTCATATCGCCGCTTTTACACCTTTTTTTTTTTAATCAAAAAATGAAACGTTTCTCAATTCGACCGTATAATATAATATGCTTTTTATGGCTTTTTTCTATAGACCAAGAGCTTCAATAGTTTTTCATTATGTTATGATGATCTCGTGAAGAGCTAATACTAAAGCAATGATCATAATATGTATGAGCCATCTGATTATCTACTTTTCCGATATAGCTTTAAGGTTTTATGGCTAACAGCATAGGTCCTTTCGAAAAAGAAAAAAGTTTTCATTTTGATGACTGTCATCCACCTCAATCGTCATCAATCCACACATTACCTGGACAAAATTTGACAATTAACGCAGAATTACCAGTCCACCACACCTTTTAGTAAGTTAAAAAAAACTATTCAACAGTAACTATACACGCGCCAGCTAGAATATAAGCAGCATTTAATATGACAATTTACGAGCCTGGCCAACAGGCTACCGGATACTTGTAAGTTGCAACTGGCCTGACCGGTGATCAATTATTTCCACACCTAGGACTTCGGAGGACATCTAGCGGGTAACGGTCACGTAATCAGTACACGACATAATATGTCATCATCGTATTAGCGAATACAATGTTGAGGATAAATTCCTTAGAGCTTAAAATGACTGAAATTTTCTAGAAATAAAAATTTGACGTCGAAGAATGACGTTTTTTGAATAAATAATTAATTTTTGAGCAATCCAACGGCTGAAACCGCGGCGTACTATTTTTTCACGATATTTTTTTTCAATAAATTTATTCTATTTTAAACGGAACTATTTAGTCAATATCCTCTAAATTAGTGAATTTATTATTAATATTATGTCTATGATTTATTATAAACATAAAAGTTAAAACCAATAAGGCGCTGTTACCATAAAGAACAAAACAGCTTTTAAAATTAGAATAGTCTATCTATGACTATATTAGAAATGATCATAATGTTGTGCTTGCAATTTAAAGGTAATCCCAGACTGCTATAAAGCTACGATAAAACAAAGCATGGGTGGTCTAACAAGAAGCAATTTTAAATTACTTCGACCAAGATAACGCTCAACAAATAACATGTTCTTGTTTGTAAAAACGTCCAACAATTAATAATTATTGATATGGCAAATTTCCTCAGCGAACTCCATTGAAATAAATCTATACTTTAGATCTATACTAATATTTAAAGTAAAAATAAAATATAAGATTTTTTGCTTAGGGGGCTTTAGTTTAGTTCATAAAATACGTGAGATGTTTAAGAGGGGGAGGGGGTCGAGTCAAATCTCATCTAATCTTACGTTGGAGAGGGGGGGGGGAGATTTTGGTCCATTTAATCCAGATTGTTAAGATTAAATCTTAAGTATTATCGTAATACGATTAAGATCATTCACTGATTCGTTCGAAAGAAAATAATTTCATTCATACTTCGACGTCATTCATCTACTGACTGTCAAACCACCAGTGGCGTAACTACAGGGTGGCAAGTCGGCAAAATGCCACGGGCCCCCAGATGAAAGGGGCCCCCGGTCGGAGGAGAATTCCAACTCCTAGCATCCGATGAATTTGCCACGGGCCCCGAACGTTATAGTTACGCCACTGCAAACCACCATATTACCACCATACAGAAAATGTAAAAAAACACCTCACGTAATTTATGGACGCACCCTAATATTTGGTTGAAAAATTATTTTACGATTTGAAATGTCAATCATCCATAACATGGACTAGGTATACATACATATTAATAATATTATATTAAACATGAGATATTATTTACGCGAATTTGACTCAAAATAATGAAACAACTTTTACGGATTTTATCGCGGCTTATTAAGTTCTTTACATGTCCGACGTTTTGTTTTTGACAGTTTACAGCAACCATGGTCACGGGCCACGGCCCACGGCCCACTGGAGGATTGTCCTCCCGTGACAAAAAATGACCGACGAAAAGCGCCTGATTAAATTTTATAGCAGCTTGTTTAATAGCGTTTCCTCACATGCTGCACATTATAATCTTTATATATAAAAATGAATCGCAAAATGTGTTGGTAAGCGGATAACTCAACAACGCCTGAACCAATTTGGCCAATTCTTTTTTTAAAATAATCGCTGAAGTCCAAGGATGGATGTTCCGGCGAAAAAAAATCGAATAATTGCCGGGAAAGCCCTAAAAACAGCCCTTTTATTTTTTCCATACAAACGTTTTCTAACTAAAATGTAGAGTCAATCTGAACTTTATCGCTATTGTATAAAGCTCATATTAGATTACAAACACTCATTGTTGTCTAAGCTATATCATATTAATAATTTCGTCGTAGACTCAATCTAAAAGTTACCTAAATAATAAAACATAAAAAACTAATGGTTTCGAGTCGACAACATATATCCCCAAAATCATGATTGTCGAGTATTTTGTTAAATCCTAATGGTGTTGACAGACAAAATATTGCAGCCATTAAAATACAATGACATAATTGCATATTATCAATGTCATTGATAACGGGCGACATCTACTTTTTTTTAATACGCTTTTCTTCCTTCATTTATGACAAGGAGTATTTACTATTTGCCAGTGTCAAGTTTTGTTTTGTATTGTATTACGAAAGGGATTATTTAGACAAAGAAATAATATGATCAGGAGAATTAATAGGTACTATATCAGGAGAATTTATAGGTATACATTCTGTTCCACCTTGATGGCCCAAGAGGAACTGGAATTTTTTTTGTATTTACAACTATTATACATTCTAAGATCTGAAAACAAAATATGCCTGCCTATAGCATTTACTGGGATTGCATCAAATTTTTAGATGGCGGTAGAACAGATCACTCGAGATTTAAAATTCCAATTGATTCTGATGAAGTCTCTACATCTTACATTGTAAATCAAATTTCACCCGCGCAAAGTCGGAATTTCATTTATTCTATCAAAACAACAGACCCTCCAACAGCAAACGCAGTGTGCGTTTGCTGTTGGAGGGTCTAATGTCGTGTCCAGAAACTCAAAAAAGGTGATAATATCGCGAATCCGACCAAATTACATAGGCACAAAATTTACGGGCTATGGATCATTAGTACTGATTTTCAATTAGGTCGGTTTCGCGATATTATTTCGTTTGTTTTAGTTTCGGCACGCGACATAAAATGCACCAGTTTCCACGTTATTACATCAGTCAAACACAAACCGCGTTACCAAGAGTGTTTTATTATTTTTAATTATTAATTTAATATCCCGGTCTGTGCAAAATTATTTAAATTTACATACTAATATTATTATGTACTTGGGATGAACACCGAATTAAATAATAAATATAGGAAAATTAAAACTTTACACACATGTGATTATTTGCTTTTAAATGTATTTTGTACATATTATATAGTATCGAAAACTTATCTGTTCGGGTGGATTGTTGCTATAAGCTATTCAAAATGAATAATTTCACTACAGTTTGTACATGAAGCCATCTGTAGAAGATTAGGACAGCTTCTGGCGCGACCGTTTCTTCTAGGCCGGAGATCTTATGATCGAAGACTTCTATAGCAGATTGTACACGTCCCATGCTCCTCAACCCGATACCCGGAACAACGATCTGCGTGCCAGTCTAACACGACACCTCTCTGGCGAGCTTCCGAACATCAGATTAGACGTGGTTAGTCTGGCTCTTACGTAGCTAAAAGGGAAGGATTTAGCACCATAGACCACATCCACACTATACGGCAAGTTGTACAGAAGACCCATGAGTACAACCAGCCACCGTACCTTGCTTTTGTGGACTATGAGAAAGCTTTTGACTCCATTGAAACCTGGGCTGTTTTGGAAGCTCTGCAGCGATGTCAGGTCGATTGGTGATACGTCAAAGCAATGAGAGGATTGTACGAAGCCGCTTTTATGCACGTTCTGATTCCGGGAGGTCAAACAAGACCAATCCAATTGCATCGAGGAGTGTGACAGTGCGATGTTCATTCCCCGAAACTGTTCACGAATGCTTTGGAGGACGTCTTCAAGACTTTAAATTGGGCAGGATGTGGCATAAACATTAATGACGAGTATCTCTCACACCTTCATTTCGCCAACGATAAACTTATTTTGGCTAAGTCACTGGAGGGTTTGCAGGAGATACTGCACAGTCTAAATGAATCCTCCCGACGTGTGGGCCTTAGGATGAACTTGGACAACACGAAAGTCATGTTCAACGAACATGTTCTCCTTTATAGGTCAGTTAACGTCGATGGCATACTGTGCAAGGGCCGTGCAAGAGTATGTCTATCTTGGTTATACCTTGCAGCTAGGTCGACATAACTTCGAGAGGCAAGCTGATAGGAGGATTCAATTAGGGTGGGCAGCATATAGGAAGCTTCACCATATTCTCACGTCGTCTATACCGTAGAGTTTAAAGACGAAAGCCTTCAACCAGTGCGTTCTCTCCGCGATGACCTACGGGGCCGAAATGTGGCCTCTTAATTTACGACTGGTCCGTATGTATTCGATAGCTCAACGTGCTATGTAGCGTGCAATGCTGGGTGTTTCTTTGGCAGATAGGATTTGAAACGAAGTCCTCCTCCAGATTACTAAAGTTACCGATATCATGCGAAGAATATCCAGTGGCAAATATGGGCTGGTCACACACTCAGAAGAACAGATGGCCGATGGGTCAATAAGGTTCAAGAGTGGAGGCCGCGTTTAGACAGACTAAGTGTTGGTCGGCCATTAACCAGGTGGGAAGACGATCTCCGTTCAGTGGCAGGTCCGCGTTGCACGCGAGTGGTACGGGATCGATCATCTTGGCGTTCATTGAGGGGGGCCTATGTTCAGCAGTGGACGGATAAATGCTGATGATGATGATGATTATAAACAATGCCATCACAAGAACGTAACCAAAATAGATGAGTTTGTGTGTTGTAATAAGTTGTTGATTATTGTAGGTATGCTTATTAAATTCCCATGACTTCCTTTCCAGATCATAATCTCCACTATATGAGCGAGGCACCCACTTTTTAAATATTTGTCACCTTAAGGTTCACCACGAACACAAAGTTCGCCTCTTAGTCTGAAGCCCTATGGCAAACATCTCAGTCGGGGTTTTTAGTGGATCCCAGAAGGGAAGAGGTCAAAGTTCGTGGAAGCCAAGATCCTTTGGCCACCCGAGCTAAACCCCACACTGCCCTATCACCAGGGTGACAGTTTCGTTCAGAAGAACTTTTCGCGCCGACTATTGAAGATCCGATGGTGGTAAGGCATGCCTCGCCACAGGAACGAACCCGACGCCATGAAGCCGAGGAAGTCACACTGCACGGCTGGCGGAGCCCCCCCCCCCCCCATTTTTTCGCATCACAGGGTGAAGCCAACTGGCTGGCACACCCGATGAAGCATTACGGCCACCAGGGCCATTAGCATAGCTCAAACCGAAAATAAAAGATTAGTATTTTGTTTTATTCTTCAAAAGGTAGGAACAAAGAACTGCCACATACCAGATCTTTGTGGCAGAACGAAGTCTGCCGGGTCTGCTAGTATTATTATAATAATATGTATTTCAATTGAATTAAACAAAATGAAAAACTATATTTCAATAAAAATAAGTAAGTATAATATGTAAGTTCAATAAAAGTAAGTAAAAGTACGTTAAATAAAAGTTTGTAAAAAGGAACATTCGGAAATAATTAAATGTATATCATTTATTTTCACTTCTAGAGCCTAGTGCAATTGTCAGGCGCATAATATTTTTTATATAAATTCTTTGCAGCAACATTGTTGTGTTCCATGAACTATCTTGGTATTGCAATCGTAAGTATAAAAGATGTTATTATGCCGCGTAAATTTCTGTAATAGCGATGCAATTTTCATGAATCAGACCGCAGTTTGGTAGAGTAACGAAATGAGATTCTATTTATATTCTGATGATAGAAGTCAATGTACCACAATGAAACGTTTTTACAAAGATTTCAAGGACTCACTTATTTGTACTCAAAACAAAAGTCGCAATGTGCCTTAGATACGTTTTATTCGGTATAGGTGCACCGTGGAGGCACATAGTATCCTGCGTAAAAGTACGAAATACGGTACCAGAGGGGCGAGGGCGGGACGCGAGAGGATTAAGATTTAAGGCACATTACAGCAACTCAAAGTCAACTCCACTCTAACTCAACTTACAGTATGGCATTGAAGTGTAAGCTTTATTTTGTGTTACATAGTTAAAAGTTTACGACGCGTGGGCCACGCGTTGTTCACTTATTGATAGTCCCCGACCCGTTTGCCCTTCGTGTCCGTCCATGGCCGTCGAGTCGTCAACGAGCTTACATCTAGCGGGTGAGGCGTTGCCTGCTTATGCGTCCGCACCCCCACTCTCCTTTAGTATAATGAGATTGAGCTAGTTGACAACGCGTTCCCCACTCGACAACGCGTTGCCCACTCATTGACGCCAAGTTGTCCACTGGTAACCGACGGGTTGATCGCCTAGTCGACGAACCGTTGATACCGAATCGTTAGTTTAAGTTGGAGTGGTGGTGGACTGGCGTCGAGTTGGTGTAATGTGCGATGACCTTTAGGGTGCCCGCTCACGTCAAACAATCGGTGACCGACTTTTTGTAAGAGGAAAATAGAACGTACTGATTGCAATAGTATAACGCACACGTCCGACAAAAAGTCGGTCAGAAATAAAATCCGTGCATCCCGACCCGACAGATCGGATTGTCGGTGAAAAATGGAACGTCCGGAAATGAATGCGTGAACCAGGGCTGTCAGTAGAGCAAACTTATTTTATAGCGCTCGGTCACTGAATTTATACAGAATCAAATCTCATTATACAACGACAGTTATTGAAAAATGATTTGTAAAAATATAAGTATTAATTTTTAGTTATTTTGACTTACCTAAATATGGAAAAAAATAAATAATTTATTTTTGTAGATTCATCCTTTAAAATTTAAAGGATGAATCTATTCTCAAAAAAAAATATAACTTTGGTAGTAAAATTTGAATTGAATTGAAATTTATTAATACTTATTTAACTGAGAAAAGCGAAATTAACGGATATCTGCTACTTCAGTATCATATTGTTTTTTTATAAATTAATTGTAAATATCTCACCTGTATATAATGGAAATGATAATATTGTCCGAATGTTGTCATGTTATTGAATTTATTTAAAATAACAGTTCGAGTAGCAAGTGGTACTTGTAATGCTAACGAATATTACTCAGAGAGTGTCAATGTCGATTAGAATAGTTTTCAAAGGAGCGACAAGCGCATCACGCCATTTCCGATAAAGAAATGTTCGATCCCTCGTTATCTTAAATCATCGATATTTTAACTTTACGTTAGAATTTTACTTTTGTATCCAATTATGCGAGGCAATCTACGAACGAACTACGAAGTAGATACAGAAAATAACTTATATTATACACTTTTTGCATCCGATTATACAATATGGCAGCCCTGGCCCTAAAAATCTACAAACAAAGTGACGGCCGTGTGCGTTGAGTGGATGACAAAATCGGTCAGAATCGGGTCAAAAAGTCGGTCACCGACTGTCGGTCGTGAGAGGTCACCCTTACGCATGTCGGGCCGAGCTGCGATTGGTTTTTCTGTTTTCAGTCGCCTCTTGCACCGTGTATTGAAACGACGTCTCGCTTACATCTTAAATACAGTCGCGCTGTTGAGTTATTCGTTATTAAGTTTGTGAGCATTTTTTGCACTCAACATTAAACATTTATATAAAACAACTTTATTCGCATTACAGTAACATCGTTTTAAAATCTATTAATAAATTGTTAATTCATGAAATTTTAAAATATGTGTTAATAATACGGCCTATTTTGTTGTTAATTTTGTTCATTTACTTAATATAACAAATGCAACAAATAAGCAGATCCCTATTAGTCTTCTAAAAAGAAACATGAAATAGTATATTCAAAAATATTAACTATAATATTATGTGCTCTCTATATTCGTATTTATGAGTGTTTAAGTGTTTTAATGCTAGATTTATATTCGCTTTTAGTGAAATAAGTAGTAACTGGGAGTTTTACAAATGTCCAGAAGCTATAATTATATTGTGAAAGTGTGTTCAAAAGAAATGGACTATACTTGTTGAAATTTATTGCATTATATTTTATCAAGTAGCAGTCATGATAAGGGTAATTTCTATTGAATAAAATTAAATACATAATTAAAAGAACAATTAAATAGTGTGATGTGATTGTTATTGAGATGAGTGTTGATGAGAGATGAGTGATTTTTATAGATCCACCACACTTTAATATTTTAGAGATAACACATAAGTGCGCGATTGTACACATGCGCAGCTATCCCCTCCACATTTTGCTCAGCGGCCAGCGCTAAAGTTGCCGGCACCTATAGTAATAAAATACATTATTTATTACGGTAGAACCTCTATAACTTAAAAACCTCTATAACTTTAAAAAAATAATATTTCCCTTCCCATCAGGACACCAAAACCTCTATAATTTAAAATAACCTTAAGTAATCTCTGTATTGGCCCTCAATAACATAAAGAAATGTTTCCACAACCTCTATAATATAAAATTGTTTGTCAATGAGTCATTTTGAAAGAGTGTGCTAAACAAAAGGTTTCGGTATTTATTGCTTGCACATGTTAAATTGTTAACGTAAACAATACATAATATTGCCACCTATTGTTAGCTTCTTAGAAGTTCTTTAAAGCTTTGCGGCGGTTAGCCTTAAGACAACGTCTTTCTTGGATCATTAGTTTTTGATCATTGCCCTGGAAACCTCGCTTTACCTACTCTGTGATAAAACTGACTTAAAATGAGTTCAAAAAGAAAACTAACAACACTCACATACGCTGATAAATTAAAAGCTATAGAAGCAGTGAAAAATGGATTGAAAAGGAAAGAAGTTGCGGCTCAGTTTGGCATACATGAGAGTACATTATCAATCATCATTAAAAAAGAAGCTGAAATCTTTAAGAAACAAGAATCAGGAGAAAATCTTCAATGTAAAAGACGAAAAATTGCCGGATTCCCTAAATTAGAAAAATGTTTGTTTAAGTGGTTCAAACGGTGTCGAAACAAAAACATCAGTGTTAGTGGACCTATGCTGAAAGAAAAAGCTGAAGAGTTCGCTAATTCGCTAAAAATCGAAAATTTTAAAGCCAGCAATGGCTGGTTAGAGAATTTTAAAAAACGACATGATCTAGCTTTTAAAAAAATGTGCGACGAAAGTACGAGCGTAAGCAAATCAATCTGCCAAAAATCGAAATTTGAATTACATAATTTAGTGAATGTTTATGATCCCAATGATGTTTTTAACGCTTACGAAACGGGTCTATTTTTCAATTGTCTTCCCGACAAAACATTAACATTCAAAAATGAAAAATGTCATGAAGTAAAGCACAGCAAAGAACGATTTACGATTCTGCTTTGTGCAAATTCTACGGGCACAGAAAAACTGAAACCTTTAATTATAAGCAAGTCAACAAAACCTCAGTGCTTTGCAGGCCTAAAACCCATGGATTATGAAGCCAATAAAAAAGAATGTATGACAGCAGAACTTTTTAAAAAATGGTTGATTAATATAGATAAGCAAATGGTAAATTCAAATAGAAAAATTGTTCTGCTTATCGACAACTACACACACGGTGACATACCACCATTACAGGCAGTCAAAGTACAATTTCTTCCACCAAACACAACGTCACAACTTCAGCCTTTGGATCAGGATCAGGATATAATTAAAAATTTTAAAACATTATATAGAAAAGAAGTTGTTACAAAAATGATAGCTGATATGGAGCAAAATACGATTTCCACTATCAATGTTCTTCAAGCAATGAGGATGGTGGACAAAGCTTGGCGGAACGTAACACGCCTTGCTGTAAAAACCCGCTTTAGAACCTGTGGTTTTTCTTCAGAACCTCCAGAAATCCTTGAAGGGGAAGATAATAATGAGCCTGAAGAATGGAATAAGCACATGTTTGGGTCAAACATTACTCTTGAAGACTTCGTTACTTGCGACGATGAAGTAAACACAGCAGAGACGTTAACAAAGGAAGAAGTATTGGAATCAGTAAACAACTGCATTGAAAATGATGAAGACAATGATTTTAACGACAAGCCACAAACATCGTCTACGAGCGTATCAATCAACAAAGCAAAAAGCGCTTTATCAACTGTACGATTATTTATAGAGCAGTGTAGCAACATAAAAGATAATGTTTTCTCCTCTCTATTTGTCATTGAAAATCAAATAGATTTAGAAACTGTGAATTATTAAAAACAAAAAAAATCAGAGAATTTTTAAGTATTATTGTTTTATTTTTATGTAACATGTGCAATGTGAATTAATAAATATGATTATTTAAATTTCTGTATTTAATTGAACTAATCCTTCTGACGCATTTGATGACGATGAAATAGGAACAAGGGAACATAAATACCACATACCACATAACCTATAGATAACGCATTATTATTTTTTATTTTTTCCGGATGGAGCTATGCTAATGGCCCTAATGCTTCGTCGGAAGTGGTGAGCCGGTTGATATAGTAAGTGGCGGGGTGCCCCCGCCAGCCGTTACCTTTGGCGGGTCTCTTTCTCACCATCGTCGGACTGAGCACAGGTGACAACTGAGCACCAGGTGGACCACCCCCAACAGGTGATTCCACAGAGGTGGAGACCCAACGGGAGGTGGCTTCAGCAGCCGCCACGTGATGTCTTGACTAATATGTTAGGGAGGCAAGACCCCCCAATACCATATCGGACGTGTCGTTTAATTGATTTGAACTAGTCAAATCAATTACGGTCGACTGGTTTGAATCGGTTGAAGTTAATAACCTATCGTGAGGGCCGGTCCTCCCCTTCCCCACAGAGAGGCGGCTCATGCACGGGACCCGGGCAAGATGACGATACGAAGAAGACGGCGAATGCAGAGTGCTGTCGGAGATTAAGGGGTCTATATTGTTGTCGACTCGTAACTGATTCGAGCCTATGCTGTCGCGGTTAATCTGGATCAACAGGTTATCAGAGTGTAGGGTTCCTCGTCGCATACTACCCTTACGTCGCGCTTTAACAATTCTGAGATTTGTCTGCAGGATCGGTTATGACGACGCTTTACTGGGGACATGTTATCGCCAACGTTATGCGCTGACACTACATAACCACCGGCCCCGCTCCTTTACGTAAATTAAAAATTATAACGGAGATTGACGAATAAACGACGGACAATTAAATAGAATTGTTTAAACAAAAATTTAAAGAAGACGGTCCAAAATTGTATGGGACCTTGGTGTACTTTTGTACACATAATGATATGAAGGAAAATAAATATTCAAACAGTTTTAATTTATTCATATCCATTAATTCTTTTCAATTTCAGCGTAAGTATAATTTGATATTTCCAAGATATGCAACACTACATACATGATATAACAATGGCGTATGAATATTTTCTTTAGCGTTTATAGCCATAAATCTATGACCAAATAAAAAGTCCAAGTCGTCAAAATATCCACAAAAATGCAAGAAACATATTCACGAGTAATTAACAACTCCATAACAAAGCTTGAAATAGATACAAATAGCTATAAAAGTACCATGAGTGACGCCTTTTTTCAATAATGACGTTTAAGTTATAGCCGTCATCTTTGTGTGGAATAGCTAATATTTGAAAAACTTGATTTTTTTTTTGCGCGTAACTTATTACGATAAACTAATTTATTTTATTTTTAATGAAATCTATGTATTTTTATTTACTTATAGTATACTGTACAAGACTAGACCAGAAATGGACCGCCTCCTTTATTATTAATTTTTAATTTGGTGCTAACTTCAGCTAGGTTTTATTTTTTATGGTCCTGTCACCTGTGACCTGTCAGATATGTGTCAGATATGTACTGTCATATTTGACTTTTGAGCATTCATTATAAAAATTAAAATAGAAATTTCTTCTCTTTCGTTACAATAAACATAGTCTTATATTACTTTATTTATATTGTAGAAAGTTTTGCAATACATATTTTGAGTACACACTCGTTTCGATAGAAAAATGGGCAATTGGAAACTAGAAGTAGGAAGAATGGCTATGTACACTATATTTCCCGTTGGCTTATTTTTCTTCTTTAACCAGCCAGCTTATTTTGAAGAATGGGTGACTAAGAAAAAGCGAGAAATATTCCCTCCAGAGAACAAACAACATCGAGAAGATATACAAAAGTTGATTCAGGATATGAGAAGGAAGCAAATTCAGTCTCTTGAAGGCGAATAAACACAACTAGGAATACTTGTTTTTATATATAAGGTCTAGTTTATTTTGAATTGATAGAAGTTAAAAAAAAGTTAATTGTAAATAGAGCATTTGTAAATGAGCTGAGGATAATATAGACAAAGATATGCAGTGATTGTAATTATTTACCACCAATAGATTTAAGTTAATAACTGTTTGTGTTTGAGAATTTTTTTTTTATAATATCTTTGTGTTGTAAATATTACAAACTGCAGCAGGCATAGTAAATAAAACAACACATTCAACAAATATATAAAATTTAATTTGTACAACATTATTTAATCTTTCTTGATTTCTTTAACATTATGGAAGTAACTTGCTATAAGTCCAACTAAAGTTGCACATAACGAAGCATAAATAGCATATTTTACTCCAAACAATTGTCCTATGGAACCTGACACCATTGGTGATATCACACCTGTCAACGATCGGACACTGTTAGAAGCGCCTATTAAAGTACCTCGGTGATCTCCTTGACTCTTCTTTAGTAACATTTCTAATGTTACTAACCGACCTACGGCATTACCTATAGCTAATGGAGCTAAAAATATAATGTATAAAAATACATTATTAGATATTGCTATACCAAATAATGATAAACTCGAGGCTAAAAAGACATGATAGTTACGTATACTATAATCATTATCATGCTTGTAAAAACTATTGATATAACCCATAAGGAAACTGGAAATGGCCCCAATCACTCCTTGAATAGAAACAACATAGCCTATGTGTTTAGGTGTGAGTTCGAATTGGGTTTTTAAATATATTGAATAATTTGAATAGTATACACCCATTGCAAAACTATTTAAGGCTTGAAACAAGAATATTGTCCAATATTTAGACCATTTCACTTTTGACAACTCTATTACAATCTGCTTGCAACTATTAACAATCAAATTGAAAATGCTTTCATATTTTTCTTTTGGTTTCTTTGATGTACTGTCTGTTTTGGGAAGAAGATGCACCAGACCTGAAATGGAAAGACATTATAAACAAAAATTTCTTGATTTTATTTCATACTTGATACATCTGAAAAAATTAAAATAGGTAATGAAACTCATAGTACAATAGAATCTCGATAACTTAAAAACCTCCTAACTCCAAAAATTATGTTCCCTTCTCTTAACCTATCACTAATATGATACCCTTGATAACTTAAAACCTCTATAACTTAAAATATTTTGTGTTTCCCTTGGACTTTAACTTATCGAGGTTCTACTGTATTATGTAAATCAAAAACTGCCCAATAACCATGATTGGTCATTTATATAATCAAGAAAATATATATATTGATATCTGGTCTAACTAATTAGGAAAAAAATTGGATAAATTTACCAGCATTCATGAAAAAAGCGAAGCTAACTATCACAGCAATTATGGAGAATCCATGTTGAGGAAAGTCTTCAACAATGTGCCCCCCAATGACTGGCCCCAATGTGATTCCAACTCCAGATATGGCAGCCATTTTCCCATATACATTAGACTGTTTCTTTTCATCTTTCTCATAATCTGGCACTAAGGCTTTTGTCAATAATTGTGTATGTTTGAATATACCTATAAAATAAAATTGTTAACAAGGCAAAAACTTTCTTATGCAAAAAGTGGTATTGCATAATAATAAAAACTATTACATAGTGTATTTGTTTTTATGATTTTACACTAATATTTGACTATAACCTAAGGTTAAATTTTAAATTTTTCAATAAAGCTACTTGATTGAGAATTTTAATGTAAGTATAAAGTTACTTTGGAAAATAATTTACACTTCACTCAAAGGGTTACAAAAGCAGTTTAATTTATCACAAGACAAATTATTTTCATTATACATACCTAGAACACCTCTCAATAAGAGTATAAATACAATCGAGTGCAAAAATCCCAATGTAATATAAGCTAATCCACACACTACTAAAGTAAGTGTGAGTATAGTTTTAGGACCTTTCAAATCACTCAAACTTCCCTGAAAAAGTAATATTTAAAATATCAACACATTTGTATTATACATTCACATACAAGTGATCAAAAGATGACTTACCACAACTGGACCTGAAAAAAGTTGAAATCCAGCATATATTGAACCAAGAAGTCCAATACAAATGTGATTTGCACCCAATTGTCTGGCGTAGTTTGGAATTAAAGGCACTATAATGCCGACTGCCAGTAAGTCCTAAAATACCAATAGTTATTTTTTTAAAGAATAAAACTAATTGAAGATTAAGTAAGTGAAATAAAAAGCAACTAGAAAAAAAATATCCCATTAATTTTTCGTAACTATAAATATTAAGAGATCATTTCATTTTTGTCATGATATATAAAATAAAGAATAAACGCTTACAAAAAATGCAACAAAATATAGTAAATTAATTGAGCGCGACATCTTTAAATTACGCTATTTGAGCGTATATGTCGACATGAATAAATAAACTTGCAAAGCGCATGTGTTCAAATCATAGACCAGTTTTATCAACATATGTTTTTCCATTTGAATTTGATATTTTTATTTTCGATGATTTGCCTTGACTGATAACTTTTAAGGTCGAAAATTCCAAATGCCAAGTGTCATTGTGGAATGCCATTTGTCAGATGTCAACATGTTGTCAAAATACCTCCGAATGACCCACTAAGTAGTCTGTGGAATGACCTATGCAAAGTTGGCACCCCATCGAAGGATTTTTGAAATCAAAATGACCTTAATAGATAGGTCTACGTTAGGTCTGAGGACCACCAAAATTTTCGATAGGTTTTTTAATAAACATTTTTTTAAATTTTGCTAAAAAATATCATCTTAGCACCTCATTATAACGAAAACTGAATAATCTTTATATGTTTGCATTCTTTATCGTTAGATCAGTATTGGTCTATCGTTTTTGCTTTTATATTATTCATTTGTTCATTTTTATTAACAATAATTAGAAATCACAACGCTATAGTATAATTTTTTTCTCCGTGCAGTTTGTGTCATACACATCGACCACATAACCCATAGACTCCTAATAACAGGGGAACGGGTTCTGTCGACACACCAGACTTATAGTTCCGATGTAAGCCATAAACAATGTACTCAAACTATTGTGTCGTCTCATTCTTTCCCGTCGCGAAATATATCCATTTCTTTTTAACGTTCCGTGATTGGTAATGTATGACATTGAATTAGTTTATCACAGCATTGCAACCCCTTTCGTCTCACCTCAGCTAGTTGCCACAATGCATTTAATACGAAAAATCAAACATTAGGAGTCTATAGGTGTGGTCGATGGTCATAAATTATTGGAGTGGCGAAGCGAGTATTTCACTCTCTCTCCCACTCACGGGCCTTATGGGTGAGCACAGTGAAGCGCATTATTGTTGTCCATAAGCGTTACCGATAGTGTATTTAGTTTTGTAAGTATAAGGACTAGTGACAAAAATGAATGGAAAAAAATATATAAAACAACGTATCTATTAAACTAATAATAACAATGATTTATAATAAATTAAAAGTTATATCTATGTATTTAAAAAAAACTACAGGCATTCAGAGAGACAATTCGCAAAAACAGATTTCTTTAATACTAAATTAGTATTGCACTAATTTGCAGGTATATTATGTATAATAAATTACTTATAACATACGATGTCGGACCAACATTTGTGATCTTATCGATAATGGCATTGCGCCGCTCGCCACCCTAAGGCTCGAATTCTAAAACGTGACTTGAGCAATTTTTCCGATGTAGCTTTAAGGCCTTAAGGCCAACAGCATAGATCCTTTCGAAAAAAAAAATGACTTGAGCACTGATCGGCGCTTGATACTAGTTTTGGGTACCGCCAAAACCAGTATCAAACACCGATCAGCGCTCAAGTCACGTTTTAGAATTCGGGCCTAAATGGACTATGATTTATGACCCAAACTGCACGGAGAAAAAAAATTGTACTATTATATGTGCATTGCGTCTATTATAGAATGATTATAGGTTTGATTATGTAATATTATTATATATGCCATATAATATGTTGAGTTGTTGTTATTTGTCAGCTTGTCAAATTTATATGTTTTCAATTAAATTTGTGAATTTTCTTATTTTCCAGTGTTATTAACCTCACTATGTTTTTATTAAACTTAACTACGAAATTTTCGAAAGGATTTCTAGTTGCGGATAGCAAAAATTTGCCGAAAGTAGATTAGACATCTTAGATCAATAGTATGTCTAGATAGAGTGTCTCGCGGAAAACACGTCCACGTGTTTTTTTCTGTTTTCCGTTAATCAATTATTATTTCCAGTTTTGTTGTTTCGGAGTGGTTTTCTATAATGTTTGGTTTAAAAACGCAATCTGTTATATTGTGATTGGTTCGCGAATGCTGCGGAAATTGTTCTGGGGCTGTTTTCTATATGGGACTGTTTCGGCGGTATTATATAGTGAATGTTCTGGTGGTTTTCTATAGTGTTTGTCTTCAAAACTCGATCCATATATTATAATGTGATTGGTTCGCAAATGTTGTGGCGGACTGTTTCGGAATGGATGGATTTGGAGTTATAATTGATTGATGGTGACGTATGGGACGGGGCCCCCCTTGGCGTTTCCCGCCATTCCTCCTTCTTCACACAAAAAACGTGTTGTTTACGTCAGACATGTGGACATGGCAGCATGGCCTCTGGTCTTAGCCGGTTCCAACAAGAACAAATACACGAAAAAAAAAACAAGTACTTGGACAGGGGGTGGCAACTCCTATCAAATTAAATTTTAGATTTTTTCATGATAATTTGCGCTATCTAGTGTTCGGACCCCATCATTTATAAAAAAGTTTCCCATGTTATTATACTAGATGGCATTATATCCTAGGAAGCTTTAGTTTATAAAATTATGAAAATATTTAAATAACTACATTTTAAGTGTGTTGTCAATGAGTTTTATTATATTAATATTTCGATATTTATTATTTATGCAAAAAATTACTCAATAATGATCAAATGTTTCATGAAAAACATAGTCTAGTGCTTCCAGATCAATAAAAGATTCGCGATTAAGAGTTATCTCTTAAAATTGTTGTATAAAATAGTATATTTTAAAAATTAAAATACGTTTTTATTGTATTAAACAAATAAATATACTAAAATTTCAAAAAAAGTAAAGCTGATTTTATTGTGACAAATAATTTTTAATTTTTTTTAATAGCAACATCAAATCGGTCATAAATAAAAACCGTTGGTGTTAAATTTTATGTTGGTTGTTGTGAATTGTTGAAAGTGTTTCGTAAACTTCTGTAAATTTTATTTCTATTTAATTCTGACAACTATCGCTACCCAAAAGGAATTCGAATTTGCTGAACTTCTCTGACTTTATTTGGCTTTGTTATTTTGGACTCCCGATTTGCATTACGAAAGACTTGGCATTAAATACGGACTTCTGCACTTGCATTGCGATCAAAATGCCTAGAAAATCTCGTATGAACTGTTATTTTGGATGTGTACATGATGGTAAGTAAACACTTATTTAATGGATTCATCTTTTAAGCTACGCTTCAGGTAGGAAAACTTCTGTCGAGCCGAGTCGAGATCGGCTTCTTATTTATATGTTATTTTTTTTTTAGGATCGTTACACAAATTCCCTAATCCAGAAACTAATAAAATTGAAGACATCGATAGGTTTGCCAAATGGAAAGCAGTTTTGGATGCAACAATGCAAGATAGGGGAAACATTTATATATATGACTCAATACGTCTATGTAACAAACATTTTAATAGATGTTATATACTTCCAAGTCGACGATTGACAAGAAATGCCGTCCCTACTTTGTTTCTAGGTAAATATTTTATAAAAAATACATCTTTAAAGTACCCAACTCTATTATAAATTTGACACAGTTACTATAAAAGACTGGAGCCTACCTCTTGGTCTCAAAATAATTAAAACCAATAAAATCATATCTGATTTTAAATTAAAAATACTTATTATTATAAGACATACAAGTAATTGAGACCAGAAAGCTGTCTGTATAATTATTCACTTTTAAATTAGTTTGATTATTTTATGAAAAAATATAATCTCTGTGGCTCAATGTTTAGCATGTTGGTACTTCAGATAGGGGTAGTGGGTTCAAAACCTGTTCCTCTAGGACTTAAAAATTTTCAGTGTTCCTGGGTTATAGATGTGTATTAAAAATATGTATTCTATGATAAAAAACAATACATATTGTATAAAATAAAGTGTAAAATATATTTCCACTGTCTCATGTCTAGTATCCATAACACAAGTTCTTCTTTGAGAACTTACTATGGGGCCAGATTGACATGGTGTAAAAGGCCATAAATATTATTATGTGGTATTATTTGATGTGTACTAAAATTGTATGATTTTCAAAATCTGTAGACACCAGCGAAAGATTGATGACTCCTGTGGATTCACCACAATTAAATACTCTCAGTAATGAAGCAATTGAAAGAAATGCTGCCTACCAATTGATGCAACCATCAACATCAGGTATCCTTAACACTTTTAAATTTTCCACAATCATGTAATGTTAAGTTTTTGTATCTGAATATTTAACAATTTTGCTTTTAATTTTTATTATTAATTTTTTATTAAACTTACAATATAAATTCTGAGGTTATAAATTGACCTACAAAACTGTTTACACATATAATATGTTTCTTATAATATATAACATTATATAGTACTACTAACTAATTTCAAGCTTAAATAATGGATCAAATTTTTTTTAAGCTTTTTCTCACATTTTCTTTTAATTCGCTCTATTCATAAGTCCTCAAGCAAACCATTAAGTTGGTATTGTAACCATTCCTTTATTGTTCTATCACCAAAGTAGTTTTTTACTATGGCTACTTCAAATTTTTCTGAGGACACAAGGTGGATACCATAACAATAATACTTTATTTTGCAAAAATGTAATACATGATATGGTTAATCAATTCTTATACATTGTGATGATATGAAGTGTCATATTTGTTATGCAAGTCCTGCCTAAACCAGGTTGATACTTAACTTGCCTCATGACCACTGAACTTTGATCTATTTACAACCATGTTCAATTGATAGCTAATAAATTATATGACTTTCAAAATCAGCAGATACCAGAGAGGTAATCATGACAGCTGTGGATGCACCACAATTTAATATTGTCAGTCATAAAGCTGTTGAGAGAACTGCTGCCTACCAATTGATGCAATCGTCACCATCAGGTATCCTTAATACTATCACATTTTTAAAACATATTTAGATTCGATTTTTTAAAAGTAAACTAAAGTTACTGTAGCCTAGAATCGTCTTGGCATTCATTGAGAAAGGCCAATGTTCAGCAGTGAATGGATAAAGGCTGATGATGATGATAATAAAGCTAAAGTTGGATGTGAGTGGGAAGGGATTGGTTGTCCTGGCGTTAATTGAGAGAGGCCTATCTTCAGCTGAAAAAGGCTGATGATTCTGATGATGATGATCATGATGAAACTGAAGTAAATTTTTTACTTAAAATATTTAAGGGTAAGGCCACCAAAATTGTCAATTTTTTTGTGATATTTTTGTCGTTTTTTTATTCTATAGCTTAATATTGGAATATATTTTATTAAATTATAGATTATATATGAATTATATGTATACCGTTGAAGAATCAGATAATATTCTACTGCTATAATAATAATTCTAGTGCAAAACTCATGAACAGACTTGTAATCAATGTTTTAAAATAAAAAAAAGGCTTTTTTTTTGTGTTACGATTTATTTGTGTTACGAATTTTAATGTCACAGCTATTATTTAAAACTTTTTTTTGGCTCAAGTGCAAAACATAGTACCAATATAGCAACAACGTTATTGAAAAACTTAAACATAAAGAGGCAGCTGTAACTGTCTCATTTTTATAGATATAGATATCACTTTTATAGATATCACTGCAGTAAGTCAGTTTACCTAAAATATATGTTACTTTGTGTTACCATTAGTGTAACGGTAACACAAAATCTTTTGTTTTACTTTTGTGATATAATTGACAATTTTAACGGCCTTACCCTTAAATATAATTTTAATATATCATACTAATACAATCATGTTCTGCACTGCAGTGAACTTTGCAATAGCCCCGTCAAAGCATATAGGTGTGATTATGTATTTGTTTATACTTATTATTATTTTATTTATCTTTAAATTTTTTTTTTACAGTATCCATATCACAAAAATATAGGAAAAAACCTACTGAAAGGATGGTGATACAATTAATGAAGAAACTTGAAAAGATAAGTGAAAAGCATAAAACTTTAACTAAAAAAATTAAAGTTGCTAAAAGGCTTTCATACCATACAACGTTTTTAAAAATATTAGATAAACTACCAAAAAACATACAAACATTCACTAACATGCAACTCAAATATTTTAAAAAGCCAAGAGGCAGGCGTTATACTACCGAAGAAAAGATTATGGCCTTAACAATTTTAAAACAAAGTCCAAAGGCTTATAAATTATTACAAAATATGTATGTACTTCCTTCAAAGCGCTCTCTTCGAAATATGTTGAGTGCTTTCAGCATGGGACCTGGCATAAATAAACATATTATATCTAGCCTTAAAAATGTAGTCCAGAAAATGTCACCGGAAAAAAAGCTAGTTATATTACTTTTCGATGAAATATCGTTAGCTCCTGGACTTATATATGTGCCAAAAAGTGACCAACTTATTGGATTCGAGGACAATGGCTATAAAAGAACTAAAACTCTAGCTGATCATGCCCTAGTATTTATGATTAAAGGTCTCAAGAGCAAATGCAAGCAGCCTATTTGTTATACATTTTGTAGAGGTACAACCAAAATGACTGATTTAAAAACTTTAGTCATAAATATAATTAATGAATTACAAAATATTGGTCTACATGTGGTTGCTACTGTATGTGACCAAGCCACAACAAACATGGCAGTCATAAATAGTTTAATAAAAGATACCCATCAAAAAAATGCAATGCATAACATTGCTACAAATAATGCATATTTTGAAATAAACACCAAAAAAATATTCCCCTTGTATGACCCACCACACTTATTAAAAGGGGTAAGAAATAATTTATTAACAAAAAATGCAACTTTTCAACAAAACGGGGAAACTAAATGTGCCAAATGGGACCACTTAAAATTATTATTAAATATAGACGAAGGAGCTGAAGAAATAAGATTCGTAAATAAACTAACCGAAGCTCATGTAATTAAAGAAAAAATACCAAAAATGAAAGTGAAACATGCTGCTCAGGTGTTTAGTCAAAGAGTGTCTTCAGCTTTAAGGTTTTTAGCACGTAAGTTAAAACTTTTTGTATAATGTCCTTTAGCATATTATGGAAGTAACCTTGTTCTTCCTGACATGGGTGTAGCCACACTGGGGCAAGCTGGGGCGCTTGCCCCACCCTGGCTCTGACCTATAAGGTCAAACAAATTTTTTATTTGTTATATTAACAACAATCATAATATCCGTAAGATAGTTACACATAAAAATTAATCGACATGAAAAAAAGTGCGATCAAAACAAAGCGCGCACGAAATCTCTCTAAATTTACAGATTAACAAATAATAAAAGATATATAAGATACCTTAAGGCTGACTTCTGCCCCACCCTGAGCCCAAGGCTGGCTACACTCATGCTTCCTGAATATGCTGAACTAATTAATCTTAATAAAACTTATTGCATTATGAAGAAGTTATTTGGTTAATTAATATATGTAATTGGAACCATATGCCTAAACCTCTTTCTATGTTATGTTAAACCATGTACCCTATATATTTATTTTTGTTTCAGGACACAACCTGCTTCCTGCAGAGTGCCAACATACTGCTGACTTCCTATTATTATTTGATAAATTATTTGATTCTTTCAATGGTCATTCTTATCAAGAAACAACAAAAATTTATAAAAAATGTTTAAAAAATGGTTCACCACATTTTCAATTATGGAAAGATTCATTACCAATTTTGGAATCAATAAAATTTCAATCAATTTCTACTAAAAATAATTCTGTATCAATCAAGGCTAATTCAATTCCCTCAATTAAAAATTGGATTAGTAATATAAAGGTGATTATGGAAATGTGGGTATATTTAAATGAACATCATAATATTCATAATTTATTAACTAGGAATTTAAATCAAGATCCATTAGAGAATTTTTTTAGTAGTATTCGATGTAATGGTGTAAGAAATGTAAATCCTAATTGTTATCAATTTACGAATGTATTCAAAACTTTGATTATAAATAATTTTAATTCACCACATTCACCAGGAGCTAACTGTGAACAAGATTCTAATCAATCATATCAATCATTAATGGACCTAATTTGTGAAAATTCTGATTTTAATAATGATGATTTTTCTTGTGATGTTGATTCATTATTAATTTTGATGGGTAACATAAAAAAAGATGATCAATTATTGCACCTTGAAGCAAAAAAATATGTGACTGGATATATAATAAGAAAATGTAAATTGAAGGTTTTTAAGAAATGTGGTGTTTGTATGCGTGATTTATGTAGGAATGAAATTGATAGGGATTCTTTTAATTATGAAGTTGATTACACAAAAAAGTCATTATTTCATCCAGGTGATAGTTTTATTGAATTAATAAATGAGATTTATTTTGTAATTGCTGCCTGCCTACGTGATTTCCCTGAATCAACATTTTTGAAAAAAAAAATTGGATTTGTGATTGATTGTGTATGTGATTATAGTATCATAACTTGTAAAACACATAAAAATAAATTAGTTGATTTTATAAAGAATCTTTCTATAAATGTGATTATGCACAGTTGGTGCACAGGGGTAAACCGACTCCTTAATGGAAAAATTATAAAATATGATAAGAATGACCTAGTTAAGGACCAAGCATATAATTATTATATAAAAAAAGGACATAATTATTATAAAAAAAACGAAAATGTGTCACCTTCTGTTAGTCATATTAAATAATTTAATTTTAATTAAAGATGTAAGATTGTGTTTTATACATATTCTGTAATTACTGCCGTTTTTATCAATAAACTTTATACTTACTAATTGTGCCCTATTTTTTCATTGTTTCTCAATATGTAAGTCGAAATAATTATTCGATTAAAATCTTTCTACTCTTTTTGTTAACCTACAACATATTTAAAATCCAAGTTATTTAAAAAGGTATTTTAATCGATTAATTGTTTTTCATATTATTATATACTATTTATTATGGTAAAACCATAATATACTCAAAATGAAAAAATATAAGTACGCAATTACTGCCCCCTAGTGCTTTCTTAATGAACTAAAATGTGCATAGTGCCATCTATCGCAGAGGGGCCTCAGTTATTTTTTTTTATTTAGAGTTGCCTATCTATCTCAGTTTAATATGTATAATCTATGTACTTGGAAGTTGGAAATTGGAATACTTTAAAATCATCTTTGTTTTATTTATTTTAATTTGTCCTTAATCGGATTTTTGAATTTGCTTGAACATGGTGATAATATTATGTTTACATATTTTAAGCTATAACTAAAAAAATGGAGTCATCGTCAATTGTAAGCTTCAATAACGATTCAACTTATCAGACCACAATAAAACCCGATTATAACAATGTTAGTGTTCATGAATTGGCTCTACATGCAATGCGAGACCGTTGCCTATTGCTCCAGCGCAGGATAAACACATTAGAAAATGATAATATGAGGCTGAAACTTGATATAACAAAATCGTCCGAAAAATCACCTTACGTTCCATTATCAGAAGATGAAAGACTGATTTTACATCAAAAAATTGCTGATCTTACTAGACAGAAGTCACAACTCTTACACCATGTGTTTATGGTTTCTTGTGAAAATAAAAATTTATGGAGTAAGCTTTCTACATTGAAGGTAACTGATAAAAGTGGCAAAGAAACGAATAAGCCTTTACTCCGGACAAACACTTACATTCATAGTACACCAAAACCAAACACGAAGGTCCAAGAAAAATATTCAGACTCTAGCTTAGAAGAAATATCCTTAAAACTAATAAATAGTTATATATTAGAAAAATCACAACTCATTGAACAATATGAACAAATGACACAATTACAAGATACAGAAGACATCTTAAATGTGGATTCAATAGGGTTTGTATATATGGAAGACCCTGCAACAGATTCTCTTAAAGAAATACGTAATCAAACTGAAAAGTTATTAGGTCTCAAGAAGGAATTAGATGAGCAAGAGAAGAATTTGAAAATTATATTATCAAGGATTGAAAATGGTAATTATATTCTAGTTAATCCAAACGTTAGTTCCTCTGGCAACTTTGCTAACATTTTAATATTGCAGAACAAGTTGTCTTTTTCTCTAATTTTGTATCCCAGAGATGAAAACATTGATGGGTGATTAAGTTTTAGTATTGGGATACAAAATTTCAATGAACATAATTATTATGAATATCAAAGCTCTCTTAATTATGTTATATTTAATATTATATTTGGCTAAGGTTTTTACTCATCCTGTTTTAAAAAGTTTTAAGAATGTTAAGGAATAGGGAGAAATATAAATCCAAATTTACAGGAAATTTGGATTTATTGGTAAAACATCATTTGGTGTTTATATGTGTCAAGTTTATTAATTTTATGCGAAGTATGTTTATAATCATAATTATAATTTCAGACTCCTTCAAATGTTCAACATGTATAAGCAATGCTTCAAAATCTATTTTATATGAAGATAAAGAAACTGAAACCACACATAGTCTTATGTGGGATATGCAAGAAGAATTAAATGCATACAATAACCAGACCTCAATTGAAGATAAAGAAATATCAGAAAATGAAGATGAAATAAATACCGGAACAGAATTATGTGATAAAATTTGTCCAATGTGCGGGGAATTATTTAAAAAAGATGCTGCGTTTATTGATTTTCAATCACATGTAGAGAACCATTTTATTGGTGAAACCAATGCGGATTCCTTAGACAATTTTGACACCACAACTAATTCATTAGATAATTTAAGCTGAAATAGCAATACTCCAATTGCAGTTTGACATTGCCCTCGACCAAGTCTGAGCCCAACATACTCTTTCCTGGTTATTTATTAACTTAAACTATTTCTAATAATTATTCATGGCATTTCTAGTAATATATAATTATGTCAAGTAATAGAAAAGAAGTGTTATTGTGATGTTATTTTTCAAATGTATTTATTTATTTATCTTAACATTATTTTTACTTAATTGGTATTTTTTTAATAGCACCACACACCTGTTGACTGAATTAAAATTAGTATTTCCAATAAAGAGTTCTTATATTATCATCTGTATATTATGTCTTTTAAAATAAAAAAATTGTGGACAATGGTTTTACATTTTTGAAGTATACATTGTTACATCAAAAAAAAATCAGAAAAAAAGAATGTCACCCCATATAGAACTTACATTAATTAGTAAATGTTTTATAAGTAAAGGCAACAACCTGTGATAATAGGACAAACTTTTAAAATTATGGCTGTAACATACTAAACATCACATTATGTGAAAGGTTACATTCCAAATGATTTTTACATATTTTTACGTGTTTTCATTACTTCAATGAAACAATTAGTGTCTGATCCTGTTTTATTACTTTGTTCATGTTTTGTTGTGTAAATGTTAACTTTATTTGCCTATCACAGACAAAGTTGATATATAGGCCTAAAATAAAATCATGTCCATTAATTTTATTCACAAATGAATTAACAGAAACCTCTTTTTATTGTGTGCACCACAAAAAATTCAATAATAAATTTATTATGTTTGGTTATTACAGGAAAATATTGTAAGTTAGATAATATATCTGCTTTCAGGTAGAAGACAAATGAGAAATTATATTGATAATCAAGATATTTCTTGTGTGGTGACATAAAATTCTGTATGTGACTAAAAGCAAATATTTCACATTTAGGGTCTTAGTAGTTTTTCGATTCAACCTAAGTTTGAAGTCCAAGGAGAAGCAGTGGCTATCTTAAGTATTTAATTATTAATTTTTTAATAATTTATTCAGCTATTATAATGAAACAACTTTTACGGATTTTATCGCGGTTTATTTAGTTTTTTACAAGCCCGACGTTTCGGAAACTTAACAGCAACCATGGTCACGGGAGGACTGAGGTGTCAGACGTCCTACTGTTACAAAGTTATTTGAAACTACCCTATGATCCCGTGACCATGGTTGCTGTAAAGTTTCCGAAACGTCGGGCTTGTAAAAAACTAAATAAACCGCGATAAAATCCGTAAAAGTTGTTTCATTATAATGAGTGAAATTCGCGTAAACATAAGAAAACAATATTTATTCAGCTAATTAAATAATAAACATTTTCAATATTCTATTATTCTTTATTATTTTTAACCATATACACATTAACTAAAAGTGTAAATATGATATTTCATTTTAAGCTAAATCAGTAGGTTTGACATCTGTGGATGTGGAAGGCTGCTGGGTTGATTTTTGAAGAAGATTTTTGCTAAACCACTGTGGTCTTTCTTTTTTCATTTCTATTATTCTTTTACCATTCCAAAACTCTTGGGGCTATAAAAACATAGAAATGTTTATGTAATTGTTAGTTTGGTAAGATTAAAACATTTTAGAAGAATTGCAAAATCTGCTTTATTTTCCACTGCTGAACAAAGGCATCCCTCAATCGCTAAGATGACAGACCCTTGCCACTTGCATCTAAAACTGATTGGCCATTGTATGGAATTAACCAACACTTTGTCACTCACAAACTATCACTAATTAAACCTGGCCTCCACCCTTGAACCTTATTGGCTCGTATATTCGCCAGTGTATTGTGTTCTCATAAGTGGCTCATATATTGAGATATTAGTAACTTTAGAAGGTCTTTGTTTTGAATCCTGTCTGCCAAAGAAACACTCCATTACACATTGAGCTACAGCAAACTTTCAGCCACCTAATTTTATTTAAATATTATTACCATTATAAGTGTGAATAACATTTGTGATAGACTTTCTGTGTAAATTTTACTTGCTATAAATATATTTAATTATTGCTTTTTACCTTCTCTGGGAGTTCATCTCCTTCATATAGAACAATAACATCATTTTCAATTGGTTTATTCCCCAATTTTTCTTGTATCTTTGCTTGAATTTCTTTTGTCTCCGCTTCTATCTTTTTGTAACAATTACCTGAAGCAGTTAAATTTTTGTGTAATGTAATAAATTAAAAATAATTAATTATTGTTTACTTACAAATTTAAAACTATTTGTCCCTTTTCACTTATATTTAAAATAAAAGAACATGAAAATAATGCTTGTAAGGACAATACATAAACAGGATTTTTCCTAACTATGTATTAATATCTTTAACATTATTCAATGTTTTTGTCAATTGCTAACAAATTATATTTGAAAACAAATAATAAAAGCAAACATGTCACCATCATTCATTACTAGAAACCTTAGAAATGATATTGTGACTCCATGTTCTTAGATATAGGACTCAGTACTCTAATTTACTTTTAGCGCTCTAGCATATCTATATAGATCGCTAATATGCTCTATCTATATGCTATCTTAGGGGTAATCAGTAATATATATTATATAAGTCATGGTAATACATAATATATAAGAGTATTTGATATAACATTACCGCACAAGCGTCCACGCTCATGATAGTGCCCGCAATCATGACACACTTTAATGTTTGTTTTTGGAACTTCCATTTTCCATATGTATTCTGGTGAACCAAATTTCCTTTTCCATCTTTTCTCAAGAGTTCTCCTAAATTTTGGTACTGCCAGTAAGAAGCCGTCACCAACTATGTCTTCAATTGAAAATTTCTTTTGGGGTTTTGCCGTCTGGTTCTCGTGTACATATGCCAAAGCTAATTCTGTAATATAAGTGATACATGACATTTCTTATTCAATTTATTTATTTTCGAATTATTATTTCCCTATCAAGTAAGTGTTAATGGTTTGATTTTTTTTTCCCACTATCCCCTAACAATTAGAATCAAAATTGTTAATTAATGTCACCACTATTCTAAACCCCAACCCGTAAAAACTACTAAATGGATTTGACTGTGATGATTTTACAATAGGTAATATAAATTATATATCAGAATAACACATAGGCTATTATTTATCACCGTACTCCCACGGGAATGGGAAGAACGCGGGAGACACCGCGGGGAGCTGTTAGTATATCATAACTACAAAAATGTATTTTTTGAAACAACAAATTTAAATCTACCTCGAGGTGGATAACCAAGCATTTGAATTATATTTCGTTCCAGTGTTCGAATTACATTCAAAACATTATATGTAACACGCGAAATCATTGTATTTTATAAAGTTCTGTTTTAAATAGACTTCAGTGAGGAGTGGAAATAAAATTTATCTGTATTTTTAATTTTAATTGTGTTCACTGTTCTTAAGTGTCAAATGTTAATGTCATATCACATATGGTCATAAACTATAAAGGATGGCGAATGGCGATCTGAACTCCGAGATCAATAAATTATTAATCGAATAATCAGTCCGTCTTTCTGCACTCTGCAGTAGTTTATTACGAGAGGATCATACTTCAGGCTTTATCCCTATTTGATAGCCTTGATGTATTATTATTTTTACAAAATATAAAAGTATTTCTAGTAAAATATAGTGAAATTATACCAATTCATATAAAAAATCGGAAAAGTTCAATTTTGTGAGTGTGCACGAAATAAAATATATTATGCTCATTATGATTTATGAGTATCGTAGGTCATATTTACAGAATCTAGACTTTACAGATAGTTTATTTATAAAAAGCTTAGATATTAAGCATTGAAGGCTTTTATCTATGTATATAAACAATTTTCTTAGAAAATTAATACGTGTTAATAAAAAACTTGTGTTACGGGTGTGTACTACATAACGGAAATACATATTTTATTCAATACTTTTATATTTAAGATTCTCATCTATGCTTCACATTCCCTGGCGGGATTCGAACCCGCTACCTGCAACTTGAACGCAAACACATGGCAAACACTCTAACTATTGAGCCACAGCGATCATCCAAAAACTATAGTACTATAAAAAAGTATACATTTTCTATTTCATTTTTCTTTGATTTTTATTAAAATTAAAAAAAAAAATAGCGTTAGATTTTCAACACAAATCAACATAACATTTGTAATTAAAAATATATAATTAATAAAATATTTTTTTCTTATTCTATGTACGTCTTGGTTTAGCTGTAAGTACAGAGAATTGTGTAATTGAAATAAATAAATAACATTTAAGAGCTTCATATAATTTTTTAAATTTAGTAATGAATAAAAATCAGTTCATATTAAAATTTTGAATTAGGCTGCATAACCTCAGATCGCTGCATATAAAAATAGACACGACTAAACGACAATAGTTTGCGTTTGTAGTTGAGTGATTTGACATTTGACAATCAGCTGGCAAAAGAGGGGAGGAAAAGGCTGAGCGCTTGTGTAGTTCGTTATGTAGTACATGTCCTCAAGCGTATCGTTGCAGTTGTAGCTATGGCGTGTTTAAGTCCGAGTAGGCTCTGTGTTCGTGTTCAAGATAAGTTAATGTGTCAATTCGGACAAAAAGTTCGGAACCAAACTGTATTTGTGAAACTCAAACCTCCCGGACCAGCCCCTTTGCGGATATTTGGAAAGACATGTCAGGTTAGATACTTTTATTTCACAACAATTTATTAGTTTTCGATGTAAACAAACAATTATAGAATGACTTTATTAAAAAAAAAGTACAATCATATTATGAACATTTTGTAATTTTCAGAAATCACATTGACACAATTAATTGCTTAGTCTTTTACATAACAGCATGACATTAACCTCTTAAGTCAGCTGATCTAATACTATTCCCATCAGACAGGCGTACTAATTATTGTTTCATAATTTTTTTTAAATCCTTACTTAATTTGAGGGTATAGAAAGTGAAATGAATTTTTGCATTATGGGCAGTAGGTCGATTTACGGTAAAGGTTTCTTTGGCCTCGTTAGTAACTTTCTTCGCACACGGATGCTCTTGTTTTCACTATCGAATCAAATATTCTATTAGAGATAATTATCTTTTTGTAACAGTATAAATTTGTCAGCGTAATTTAACTGCAATATAAAAAAATGGAATGTTTTTTTTTATTGATTACAATCGAAGCGGCAAAGGTGATAGCAGGATGTCTAGTCGCGGTTGCCAGCCGCACGGCGATGTGCTTTCTCGCGCTTCGTGCGAGCATGCAATGTAAAATCTTGACGAGTCACACAAAACTTTCTAAACAACAATTATTTATCGCATTAATATTTCATTGAGCTCCTTGCTTTATTTAAATTGATTTGAGTGAAAAAGTATAGGAGTGTTCATATTAATTCATAAAAAAATGGAAACTCGATAAAATGTTCTTTACTAAATATTAATTTTATGAAATTTTAAAAAGAAATTGAATATTCATATTTACAATAAATTCAAAACTAATAATCAAGATTATTTTTAAATATTACGATACATATAGAATAAAATGTACCAGTGAAAGTTGTGAAATTGCTTAAAATTTTATTAATAATAGCTCGGAATCTAGGTAAGTGTAAAATGAGCGCTTTACATTCTTTATTACAAGTCTAATGTTGACTTGAGTACGTAAAAATATCAAATATTTATTTATATATTCATCACGAGACTTATTTTGAGTACAAGACAAGTAGAGTACGCAAAGCAAGTAAAATAGGCTCATAGGCAATTGAAAATCTATTAACTATAAATTATTAACTATAAATTAATACTACGAACGTAAACTAAACAAAATCTTTAAAAAAATATAATCGAAACCTTTGGTGTCCTATGACACCACATAAGATAGCATGTATGTTTGTTACTCTTTCACGTAAAAACTACTGAATGGACTTTAATTAAACTTTATAATAATATTATAGCTTATACATCAGAACAGCACATAGGCTATAATTTATCCTTGTATCCAAACGGGAATTGAAAGTGCGCGGGTGAAACCGCAGGGCGCTTTTAGTATATAATAATAAACAATCATCACATAGAGTATATATTAGACACCATGTTTAGCAAATACATCCACTGTACATTAAAAATCTTACTCCACGCATTTTTGTTACGGACGTTTTTGTCGGCTAGGTAGAGGTACCCCTCACCATCGCACCATAAAGAATTGTTTCGAATTTAAGCCCAATAAATCTTAGGGCCTGTTTCACAATCTCCAGATAAGTTCCGAATAGGCTATCGGCAACTTATTTGACAGATATTTAACAGATACTCCATACTCTATCTGTCAAATATGTTGCCGATAGAGCGACGGTGGTCCAGTGGTGGATGGACTCGGCCTCTTATGCAAGAGGTCCGGGTTCGATCCTTTCAAGGCACACCCGGGGGGGCGTGTGTGCCTTGAAATGGGTTTTTCTAATTTCTAAGTGCACCCCAAACACGAGACCATCGCTCGCTCACCGGTGAAGGAAAACATCGCGAGGAAACCTGCATGCCTGATGAGATTGAAAGTCTTTGAAGGTATGTGAAGTTCACCAACTCGCACTGGGCCAGCGCGGTGAACTATTAGCCCATTACCCTCCTCGCCTGATATCGAGGAGGAGACCCGTGCCCAGCAGTGGGACATAAAGGGTTGATACTGTACTGTACTGTACTGTACTGTACACGCGAGTACCATTGGCTGTCTATTACTTATGACCATAAACTTAAAGTTTTGGCTTTAATCGCCAACACCCTTAGCAAATGAGGCTCCTGGCTCACTAGAAATGCGGAACACACAACTATTTGTTCAGTGGACATTGTATAATAGTTTGCGGCAACGCACACGCAGCATATCTTATTTTCGACTTTCAACATGTTCATCTAAACGTGCTGACAATATATAAGCGCCCTTGAATGGAATAACCTAATTTGGTGCGTTCATAAAACGCAGCAAGAATTCGTCATTGAATTAACGTTATCGCCGTAGGTATATGAATTTCCAATTATTTTCAACATCTCCAATAGATTCATGTGATTAAATGTTACATGTTAAGCAATCAAGCTTGAATATCTACATACTGATATGAAACATCTGTGTATGTCTGTTCAAAATTATACATAAAATTGATTTGACAGACTTTGAAAAATCATTTATTCTCAATCTCTTATTTCGTCTGTGTATGTATTCAAAATTATACGTAAAATTGATTTGCCAGACTTCGATAAATCATTTATTCTCAATCTCTTATTTCGTCTGTGTATGTATTCAAAATTATACGTAAAATTGATTTGTCAGACTTCGAAAAATCATTTATTCTCAATCTCTTATCTCGTCTGTGTATGTATTCAAAATTATACGTAAAATTGATTTGCCAGACTTTGAAAAATCATTTATTCTCAATCTCTTATTTCGTCTGTGTATGTATTCAAAATTATACGTAAAATTGATTTGTCAGACTTCGAAAAATCATTTATTCTTAATCTCTTATTTCGTCTGTGTATGTATTCAAAATTATACGTAAAATTGATTTGCCAGACTTTGAAAAATCATTTATTCTCAATCTCTTATCTCGTCTATATATATATATGTTCAAAATTATACATAAAATTAATTTGCCAGACTTAGAAAAAACATTTTTTAGTAACTATAATAGTCCTCCAGTCTTTACTAACACCAGTCTAGGTTTATCAGCGAATCACTAGACGGACAGCGAGTATAATATATATACTATTATAAAATATTGATTCGTAGTTAAAAGTTACAACATGCGAGTGCCTCTCATGTTTTTTTTTAAACTGGATTTAAATTCGTAGTAACTATTCGCGTAATAATTGTTTCATAATCGTGTATTTATTACACAGTTAGTTATAGCAAGAATTCAGTAAAATGTTACATTTGATAACAGATAAGCAAACTCGCTTGTCCTATATTTTTGTATCTACGATAGCAGTCTTGGGTAAGAAGGGCATAAAAACTAAGACAAAACGATAAATATGACTAGATAATGAGTATAATTAAATCCGTAATCAAGATGATGTGTTTGTTGTGGCAAAAACGTCGATAGTGCATAGTCATTTTATAAAAAATAAAAAAGAATTAAATGTACATCAAACGCACTGGTTGGAAGCGATTCATATTCGAACGAAGTGTTTTTTGTATAATATATTTTTTAAAGTAAATAATAGAACGCCCCACTCTCTCCCTCCCTATTAAATGTTTATCAAATTGATGACTGTTTTCGTACATGTTACACGCTTTTTTCACGATGCAACTCATGCACGTGTTCAGTCGCTATTAATAAATCTCCTTGAATTGTGCATATGTATGTTTGACAGTGAAAAACATTCAGCAAATATGTTTTAGTGCAGTAAAATGGACGAGAATTTAATAATAACATTTATAAATTTGTTATAAAAGCAAATTTATGTAAATGCGCAATGCATATTTTGTATAAAAATGTTTTAAATACAAATGAGCAATTAAAATAATAATATTCAATATCCAAGTATCTGAGGATGTTTTAACATGATAAATCGTAATGCTATCGGCGATCACTAAGCACGGATCACCGTTCGCTCACCGATGAAGGAAAACATTGTGAGGAAACTTGCACGCCAGGGGGCCTAGTTAAAAATGCCATTAAGAAAGCGTTAGCGAAGTTCGAAATGATAAAATGTATAGGATGGACCACGCGTTTAAGTGGCCTTATGTCAATCCCATACATTTTATCATTTCCGAACTTCGCTAACGCTTTCTTAATGGCATTTTGGCTAGGCACCCTAATGAGATTGACAGTCTTTGAAGGTGTGTGAAGTTCATCAACCCGCATTGGGCCAGCGCATCGATGGACTATGGCCCGATATCCTCGCCTGATTTCACATACTGGGTTGGTACTGGACATAATGGGTTGATACTTTTATCGGCGATCTAAGCGTTCATTCGGGGAAGGCCTATGTCCAAAAATCACTCAGTGACTTAGTCTGTCAAATAATAATCTTCACACTGGATAAGGTTATAATAAAATATAAGCTTACTAGCTATATAATATTATCCCTTTTCCCTTTCTCGTTAAATAGGCTATCTAACATGAAAAAAATATTCAAAGCCGACCAATATTCCTGAGATTAGTGCGTTCAAACAAACCCCTCCAAGCCTTTTTTGCTATAATAGATAACCTATGTCCTTTCCCAAGCTCTGGTCTATATGTGTACTAAACATAAAAATCGATGCAGTGGATTAGGCGTGAAAGCGTAACAGACAGACAGAAAGACAGAGTTACTTCGCATTTATTATATTAGTAGGAATTATTAACGTTTACCTAAGTAAGTACGTGATTAGTATTAACGTACTTTTATAGTAGTAACTACTACTCGGTGTTAGAGTAGTACGTCTGCAATCCGTGTAAAAAAGAATAGGTGGATGAGGATCCGCTATCAAGTGCAATCAATCATCGGATTATTGCGGGATATCCATCAATGATTTCGCCAGGCGAAACCGAATATATGTAGCGATGTACATTCGGACTTACTGTTGCCAATGTTTGGTGAGACTAATCATATATATCATGGAAAGTGCGTGTGAAATTGTTAAGATTGAGATTTAATGGCGAATTAATGAATTTGCAGTTCATTTATTTGCATTTGTGCACCAAAAACTGGTCTTTGCTCTCGGTTTTACTCGTGTTATCTTTTAAGACAAATTAAGAGTATTTTCGATCGAAAATATCTTTGTCTGTTTCGTGTTCGTGTCTTTGTCAATGTTAAAGACACTCATATTTGTTTCAAATAGAATCTAATGTGTTTACTAGTGTTATAGTTAATCTGATAAAGATACAAAAGCCTTTTAGAAAGAAGCCATTAATGATAAAAATTACATAAATTACTTCATCCACACACTATTTAATTCGTGTGAATCCGCGGACTTCTTCTCTTCTTCTTGAGGAGAGAATAAGAAGAAGAAGAGAATAGACACATATAATCCGCGGTATGTGTGTCTATTTCGTAGAGTCAATACACAGTCGTGATGTATGCGAATTGGTTTCTACATTCGTCCGCAGACGAGCTGTTACTAAACGCTCTCGCGTGTTGGGTAATTGTTAGACAACAATGTACCCATCACTGTCCCCTAAATTATTAATTGCGTTTACACGTAACACCACTCACACCATAGACAATAATATGTACTGTTAAGTATATGTAAAAATACGTAATCGACTTCTACTCGAGTTGACGTAAGAGAAAATCTGAGTTGCACGAAAGTGAATTTTCGTTAAGATTATTCAGGATTGAGTTCACGCCGACACCATAAGGAGGAAGGGAGTCCGCGTTGCTTTATGGTTCACGGTATAAAATCGATATAGATGTCAAAAATCATAATTCACATTTCGCGTAATCGGATAAAATTGCACTTACGTGAAGATTGTTATGAATAAATGATAACCTGTTAAATATTAGTTGACTCTGTAAGTCTGGTGATGATAGAGATAAAACTCTGGACTTATTATTCATAGCTTTAATTTTTTATTATTATATAACAGGTAAAATATAAACAACAATGAAAATATAAGTTTTTCCTTGTTTGATATAGTCAAGTTATATTAGAAATGTATGTGGTAGTCCTTCTTAATTCATGTAAGTTATAAACTTTTTAACTTACTCAAGTAAAAGTAAGTAAGAAATTTTAAGTTTCATGCTCTTCCTCTTATATATGTGAATCTGCGAATGCTCCGCTGGCCGTCCCTAGAGTCGCGTCGATTCGACATTGCTAACGTTCATTCAAACTTCAAACAGCGTAGTGTAGTGTAGGCAATATGCTGGGTGTAGGCAGTTAATATGGTGGGTACAATTTGTCAAAATGCTGGGTATGGACCGTCAATATGCGGGAGGTAGGTAGACCCTACAAAACGCGGTGAATAATAATAATGATGATGATGATGATGATGATGATAGTTTTATTAAAACCCAAACGACATTCTTGGCAGTTGCAATGACTAATGATATTGTTTTACGCAACGTTCGTCGAATTAACTACTTTATTATTATATTAATTATCCTGTATGTACTCCAATAACAATGTTCTTCAACTTCGTGATAATAAAATAGCGATGCTCGAATGAAAAATCAAAATTGAGGTTAGACTTCGATGTTGACGACTAAAATATATACCAGAGGTATTTTTTATAAACTAACGCGATCGGGAGAAGAGCATCTTAGAATTATATTTATGAAGTCTTTTAGCTGATCATTAAAGATTGTAAAATTTTCATTACCCTTAAAATGTACGTCAGAATGCGTCAGCTGTTCGCATCCTATCCCTTGAATGTAGAAAGCCTTTCTATTTGTATGTCGATCAGTTCTCAATCTCCCCGCTTCTCCATAACCTTAGCAGCCCACATGCCGCTACTGTACAAGAAGGGACAGAATACATACGAGTACATTGATTATGTCATCTTTAATAAGTTAGTGTTGCTCATGTATGACGTCTGTAGACTCAGCATCGACGTCATGTCCGGTCTCTGTTATCAAAAGGTTATAAGAGTTTCGTTTCGAAAGAAGAACAATCATATTATAATGTTGACTTGTTGAATGTGCAGTATGCTGTCATCGCGAGTGACGTCACTAGCTCGAAACCGACCAATCACAGGCGATGCAAATTCCACCGAGTGACGTCATTCCAACATCATTTTCATATGCATATCCTGGACTTGCGTGTACGCTATTATGGATTGTTTTTTTTTAAACATTAGGTCGTTTCTCTATCAAGAAGATTTTACTGTCTTATTCTATTTTCCTATTCCTATTTAGGAAGTCATCATTTATGTTTAAGTGTATCTATGTTTAAAACTAAATGTGAGTATGTTCTTTCCCTATAATTGTTAAGATCAATTAAAATTAAAATTGTGCGAACGTACAAAATAAGGTAACAAATTATTGTATTCAAAACTAGTTAATGAGGTGAAAGTAAAATAATTGTGCATTAATAACAAAACTTTTCCTCATCTTGTGTTTATAGATTCTTTATTATGACTAAGTCTCAATTGGACTAATAAATAAGTTAAAATATGAAAGACATTATTGTTATACTAATAGGATAATCTTGATATTTTACAACGAATTTTTATATTACATATATCATATTTTGTAACGAGTGAAGGAAAACATCATGAGGAAACCTGCATGCCTGATGAGATTAAAAGTCTTTAAAGGTATGTGAAGTTCACCAACCCGCACTGGGCCAGCGCGGTGAACTATTGGACCATTACCCTCCTTGCCGGATTTCGAGGAGGAGACCCGTGCCCAGCAGTGGGACATTAATGGGTTGATACTTCTTTTTTTGTAATGAGTGTCCTTAATGCACATGTACACAGTGACAGAGTCTTCACTAAACTGTCCTCCGTACATCTTTGACTAAACTCGAGATACGAATTATTTAATGTGTTGAAGGTAATACCAGTGATTTAAATTTTTGAGAGCGTGACCGCTTGCTTTGGCAATACGCGATTTGCAACACGTTGCATGTGTATATATGGATCTGGTCTTAATGAAATACATATACGGGAATATTTTGTTTCAAAGCACTTTTACTTGTAGCAAATCCTTTGCTACCTACCGATTGAGCTTAAAGGCCATCAGGCCTAGAAGTCTAGACCTTTCGAAAAAAAAAACAAATCCTTTGAGTTGAACTAATCATTGTTAATCAAAATGTGAAATTGTAAATTGGTAGAGAATAAACATTGATTTTTCATACATTATGTATGCTTATGCTTTTTTTAATCATATTAGTTATGATTTGAAAGCTAAGATGGCCTTCAGAACTAAGTTAAAACAATAGTGTGCTTTAAATCCTACTAATATTATAAGCGCGAAAGGTAAGATTGTATTGATGTATGTTTGTTATACTTTTACGCAAAAACTATTTAATGGATTTTGATGAAACTTAACAATAATATAGATTACATATTAGAATCACATAGGCTACACTTATTTCGGTATCCCACGGTAATCGGATGTACGCGGGTGACACCACGGGGCGCTCCTGGTTTCTATTAATCTAAAAAATAAAATACTCCATTTTATTATTTCGTTAGAAATTAATTCTCTTAGTTCTCTCACCCATAGAAATGCGTTTTTTAATTAATTTCATTAGTTAATTATTAAGGTCATCGTTTTATAACGTTTTTCGATTGTTAATGTTTTGAAAATGTTGCTATACATATATTTAAAAAAATGTATATTTTAATGTAAACGAAATTGTTACAAGCGGTCCTCCTTGAAATAGATATACAGTTTCCGTATACATTTATTTCGTATATATTATAAGTTTTGAAAGCGTTCAATGTATCGGACGGCTCGTGCGGCGGTGAGGTGAGTGGACACTACGCAGAGGTTACGAGTTCGATTCCTGCCGAGGTCATTTTGTATTATGAATATATGGATGTATGTCTTTATTGGGTTTCAGAAAGCTTTTATATTGTATTCTCTCTAGTACTCATCAAACAAGATCGTACGGTCCATACAACTAAGTTGACGTGCTGGTGGCTGGTTTTTATGTTAGCTGTTAGCTAGTAGATAAATTAGGTGACGTAGCACCTGATTGTAATTTGTCAGAACTCAATCATTAGTCGCTCAATGAACATAAACGACTTAACTTGAAACTGGCCCAGGTAACGTCCCCACCACGGTTCAGACCTTGTCGTGGCAGTGGGGCTCAGTAGTCAAGGGTGAACCCAACATCTTGGGCGACGCGAATTGAGCTGAGGGGGCTCTTTGTACGCCTCTTATAAGAAGAGGGGGCAAAAAAGCAGGGGCCAAAGGGCGAGGACGGGAACCTCCGGGTACCGACGTCGGAAGAGGTTGTTCTGTGGTGCGGGGCACCCCCTCTGTGGAGGTGGCGTCGGTTTCCTAAGAGACTGACTAGCTGTCGAGGTGCCCTATTGCTTGTAGATCCAGGGCACCTCACCAAAGGCGGCATTGGTGGCACTCGTCGGGTTTTAATGGGCAGAGCTGCGTCCACTTACCAGCTTTCTTTTCTCCCTCAATGAACGCCAAGACGATCGATCCCTTGCCACTCGCATCCAAGACGGACCGGCCACTGCATGGAGATCGTCTTCCCACCTGGTTAATGTTAAGTCTAGGTGCTAGTCATGCTTACCTTGCCCTCTCTCCGAAACACGGCAAAGCTGGACTTAGAGAAAAGGCAGGATGGTGGTACCCATGCAGCCTAGTCCACGGGACACCGCATCCCCATCTCTCCCACTGGTGACCTTACTACTGCTATTACCACAAGATGTGTGTTTGGTTGTTAAAATATTTGTTTTCATATATTACTACAATTATTAATTGTTACTTAGTTAACATGATCGTGCTACTTCGCGGAAACCAACCGCGTGTGATATGTTAAATATTTGCCGTGTATTCCGTGAACCCGGTATATATGTTTTCGTAATCTAGTACAAGTCCGCTTGGTCTATGCTATTCATAATATAAATCCGTTTAGTCTATCTTCAAAACAATTAATACTTAGGTCCATGCATGTGCACATGCCGCTCCACGTCGTATGCGAGTGACAAGGGATCGTTTATCTTGGCGTTCGTTGAGGCCGATGTTCAGCGGTGGACGGATAAAGGCTGATGATGATGATATGCATGTATAAAGGATGTTTCTTTCACACATCACATCTATTCCCATGCAAGATCATACATATAACATAAATTGTTGTTCTCCCCCCCCCCCCCCCCTGTTTTTTTGATGACGTACCGGAAATCCTTTTCGAACTATGGTTATGGCCATGGCCATATATACTAATGGCCCTGGTATGCCAGGGCCTTGGGTAGGTGCGCTGGTGTGTGTGGAGACTCGCATTGGGTGCACTACCCCACTAAAACCGCTGGGTGAGCCTTCAGCCGCTATCTGAGGGACCCGTATCTGCAGGCGACGGGAAACCCTCAGCGACAGACTGGTCCCGACAAGACCAGATTCTCCATAATAGGGGGTGCCCGGTTAGTTCTCCCCTACAAGTGTCTAGGCACTGTAGTTTATTCCTATATAATATATAATATACTGGCGACCTCTATGCGTAAAAAAATAATACAAGTTGTTTACTCGCGCGAAGCCGGGTCGGATTGCTAGTAACGATTTCGTATTAGATCCTTGGTTTTTAATCGAGACAGGCGTTTGACCCGCGTCTCGGATAATGTTATCCGCGCAGAGAACGGCACTACTATCGATACAAGGTTGCGACTAACTTTGATAACTTTATTGCGCAAATTTGTTTGTCTGAGCTATGCGCTAATCCTAAATTACTTTAAGACTGAAAAACATTAAAAGTACACATTTTTATTGTTCTAGGTACAGAACAAGGTCAATCTAGACTGTAGATACACTACAGATACATTGCTGATTTTAGGTGAGCCATCTGCTGACCTACTGCTCCGATTGCTTAAAGGCCAAGAGGCCGTAAAGTCTAGTCCTTTCAAAAGAAAAAATGTATAATGTATTGCCACTTTCTTATATGTATATAGACAAAAGCTTGTTTCTTAAACGTCGCGACTTTTTTTTGAAAATACAGCACTTATACCAATTGTAAATTATAAGTCCAATAGTAAACACAAAGTAAATGAAGAGTGATAAAGCTAAATCCATAAATTATTTTATAATCCAATTTACATTTAATTTTTCATTTATTTATTATATTTATCCGTATTCGTATTGATACGATATTAATAATAATAATAAAAAACAAATATATTGGTAGTAGTATATATAATGTAATAAATTATATTTTGAACGTAATGTAGGTCTGACGAATGCTCTACATTCACATAAATCTAGCCTGTAATCGATTATTAATTGATGCAATATGAGTAAATAGCATAAATGTTGCAACAGATAAACACTTTAATGTTGAATATAAAGGGAAGTCACACTAACAGACATATTGTGTATGAGAAGCGTCCATACGTTATTATTATATATTCAATTATTCTCTATCTAGCGTTCATTGAGGGAAACCTATGTTCAGCAGTGGACGGATAAAGGCTAATGATGATGATGATAATGATGATTCTCTATCTTTATATTTCTTGTGTGCGTATGTATATCACTGAATTATTCCTAAACGTCTGGACTGATTTTGATGAAATTTTTGTTGTACGTTCAAGTGGATTTATAAACGTTATTGATCCACAATTCGGTTCACTATAAAATGATTATACAGGATATTTTTTTTCAGGTTGTCATGCTTCATTTGTGTAAGAGGATTAACTCATTAACTTATTTGATCATTCCTTATTCTGTAGGCGATTGTATACTGACAATGATAAAAAATTAAAATAATAGCACATAAGGTAAATTATTGTTTGTAAAACCCTTTCAGTTTTACCACCATGTTACATAATCTAAATTTAGCTGTGTCATGACAAAACACCTTTTTTATCGCCTTGACCGAAATTTCAACTTCAAATCCCGTTTTGGTTGGTGCTAATTGCTAATTCAAATTGTATTCTCTGTGTTAATTTGGAAACAGTTACCAAAGAGGTTAAGGGCCTGTCTTTTAAGTAGTAATCCGTTATTTCATAATATCCTGTCGCTGAGGTGATCCTGTTGCCTCGAAAGGCGAGCGAAGCCGCTCGCAGGTGATATAGTCTGTCCAAAGCCCCCAGATGGGTCCTGGAGCTTAACCTTAGGTAAACCTGGAATGTGATAGCGTTAAGCTGTGTCATAAAATAGGTCTTGTTTTGCATTTTATTGATAGAAATTACCTCTGGATTCCAATCCCCAGATACTTACAATGATAGCAAAGAGCACAATGTTCATAATTTTTTAAATTTTCGTAATTTTGTAAAAATTAGATTGATTTATTACGCTATGGAACTTTCTGGAGAACTATAAACGGATTTGTATTAAGGCTGCTGAATTTTTTAAATCACTAACAAGGAAATGCTTGATAATATATTCAAATAGCGATATGAGAAGATGATATTTTTTTTTAATCTCTCGAAATTTGTATGCACCTGGATACTTTTTCTCTAAGTCGTATTATGGCGGGCTGACGATGATGCATGAAACGCTAGTACTTGAGTACATGCCAGTAATTACCGTCGCTAAAACATGCTAATGATGTTTAACATGCCACGACGTATTTACATGCTGTGCTGTCACGCAAAACTGTAAGCGACGTTTTATATGACTACGAAATATTTAATATTTTTTATGACTATTGAAATATTTGATGTTTTATTACTATCGAAATGTTCAATATTTTTTATGAGTATCGAAATATTTGATGTTTTTTATGACCGTTGAAATATTTGATTAATATGCCCAGACATGACAATGGTTAGGATAATGTTGCCTTAAATGTGGAGATATTATTTGATTCTATCATTTAATAGGTTGCTTGCATGATAAGATCAAATGCCTTATTTTGTTAAGTTTGCCCATGTAGGCAGAGCGTAGGGAATCCCTATAGGTTATCAACTACCTCGATGAATTTAAAAAAAATATCTCTATTTCGTTGATCAAAACTCGAATAAAATAAAAAAAGTTCATTAAAATTTGAAATTTCATAATTCTCAGTTATAAGTTTTCATTTCTGTCAGCCAATATTGCTTGTTTTATCGGTTTCACTCGCGTTAAAATATATATGAAACAGAAAAAATCCTACTAATCCAAAAAAAAACGCAGTAGCTCCATTATTTTTCCCAAGAAAAATATTTTTTTTTCCTCTTCGGATTTTTATTAAATTTCGTTGTTTTATTACTGATTACGAAAACATTCCGGGATCAAAAACAATATATATTAATAACTTAAGAAACAAGCAAGGAGCAAGCTTTAACTGCATGTTAGCGCGTCGATGTCTTTTATGAGTCAATTCCGTATAAACACGCGTAGGCATTCTCGTAGCACAGTCTAATGTGCGAATAATTACTATTAATTATAATCCTATTAAATTGAACGTTGATAGTTTAACAAGTATAGGTTTAATAAAAATTATATTGATACCCATTGAATCATCATCATCATCACCGTGGAACGTAAGTCTTCTTTAATGATTTTTGATGACATAAAAAACGTGGAAAGCTTGTATTTGAAGATAGCAAAGAGTATATTATATGGCAGTGATGCGCTGTGCTACTCTCCTGTTTCCTTGGGTACTATCCTGCTTATTTCAGCCGAAAAAAAATCCATAATCAAATTCTCATACTATATGAACTATTGGTCTAAAATAAATATTTCAATTTGTTTTGTTTCAGCAAAAGAGGTACATGAGGTACTCATTAATTCAAAAAGTGAATACAAAAATTACGAATGTCTGCTATTTTGGGATTCAAACCCGCGACCTCCTTGATGAAGCATGTCTCTACTCTCTATCATGATTGTATTTTGATGTTCAATGACCTCATTTTAAAAGCACATCATTTTATATCTGTAATGATATTACTAGACGCGACTATTATGTTAGGTTTGTAATAATTCGAGCGTAATGTATTTGAGACGTAGAATATAGGCTAAGTGTCCGCGCCAAGGCTTTTATTGAAAGGTCCGTTATTGAGATGAATGATGCAGTTCTTTTCAATTTACGTTCACAAAATATGTGTATATTCACATCTTTGTTTCGTGTGAGATCACATCTTTTTTAGTTATGTCTAGAAAAGTTTTATTTCATCAACTAGTAGCACCTTGTGGTTTCACCCGCGTTCTTTTCAATCCTCAAATTCAAAATGTGTTAGCTCTATTATTGTAAAATTTTTAGTTTCAACGAACGTCGATCGAAATTTTCAAGATCTTTTGTCTATCAAACCGCATGGTTTCATTCGTTCAACCATATCATTAATATCGTCCACTGCTGGACTTTATCCGTCCACTGCTGGACATAGGCCTCTCTCAAAGAACGTTAAGACGATCTATCACTGACCACTCGCATCCAACCCAGACTGGCCATTGCACGGAGATCGTCTTCCCACCTGCTTAATATCCGACTAACACTTCGTCTACCCAAGCGCGGCCTCCACTCTTGCTCTCACCTTATTGGCCCATCGGAGATCCGTTCTCCTGAGTGTAATCTCATATATCTGCCTTTAATCCAAAATATAACGCTCAGAAAGTGTGTGTGGAGGGGGGGGGGGGGTGTTCCAGTGGGCAATGGGCAGAGGATCGGGGTGATAGTGGTGCCTTGAAATGGGTTTTTCTAAATTTCTAAGTGCATCCTGGACACGAGACGACCATCGTATGCTCTCCGGTAGAGGAAAACATCGTGTATGTCTGATTACATTATAAGTCTTTGAAGGTGTGTGAAGTTCACCAATCCGCTTAGGGCCAGCGCCTCGGTCCTAAACCCTTCTTGGGTGATTTTAAGGAGGATACTTGTGCCCAGCAGAGGGACATATATGGGTTTCTACCTTACTTATTTTATAGCCATCCCTGCTTCTTAGAATTCCAGTCGCGTTGCTTTATAAAAAATTGGTTTGTGTGTGTTTTTGGAGGAGTGTAATTAATTATGTCGATGACGTGTCGCAACATACGCGCAACCGATACGTGATAATTGTAAAACTTCTATATACAGCGCATAGTTCAAAGCGCAACACTTTCTATCGGGTTTTAATTGTTATGCCGCTGGTGGGTGGATGGGTGGTGGTGGACATGCAACCGTACGTGCGGCAATGCGGCCGGTTTGCATCACGCGGGGTTCCTACACCCGATACAGGGAAGGAAAGCGAGGATGCGCTGCGTTCGAATCTGGTTGGTGTTTATTGACAACCTCCGCCCCTTATCGACTTGAGTAATAGAGGAATTTTATAACGAGAGAGAAAGAGACAGTAGAGAGAGAGAGAGAAAGAGAGAAAGCGCTCTCTAACTCTCCCGAGTTTAACGTCAGGATTATTGGCATAAGGAGGTAAACAAGCAATTGGAGCCTTACGGTGACAAGCAACACCAAAATGCATCTGCGTAACGCAGGCGTAGCTCTCCTTTTCCTATCATCCTCAATGGGCAAAACTAACAAACCGTATTCACGCAATGCGACAGCATATCTGTCACCTTACGCACATTATCACGGTATTATGTGAGCGATAGCTAACAACGGTCGTGCCGGCCCAACTCGGCTGCAATTGTTGACATGTCAATTCGTTTTCTCTACTGATCTACGGATAGTTGAACTGCATATATTTCGATAATTATTTATTTATTATTATTAATTGCATATATTTTTAAGCTTTGACATTGTTAATTATCTGAGTTTTAACTTTTTTTTGAATGATTATAATTGTAAAATATTCATACTGTGTACATCAGTGTAAGTAATTGTTATAAGTTTTTTTTAATGTATGTATTTTTATAAAAATGTCTAACGAGTATGTGATGAGGACCGACGCGTGCGTTATGCAGCAGTATTATCATATCCAGTACCTGACGCTGAAATCCTGTCCGGGGACGTAATGTGTTACGATACACTTGTGTAATACGCTGTAATACTCGTATTACAGTAACATTAGTAAATATATTATTATATATAAAAATACAATGGAAAACTGTTATTACGGCATCATCATAATATTTAAAATAGTTCGTGATTCCATTGACGTGCTAAAGATGAAGGGATCAAATGGTATTTGAAGCTAACAATTTATTTAAAATGCCCGATGCCGAGTGCGTCGGTGCGCTCCGAAACGTCGGGCATGGAAAAGACCTAAACCGCGACAAAAACCGTAAAATTTGTTTTATTATAATGATCAAAATTTGCTTAAACATAAGCAAATAAGAAAAAAAAATTAGTATAATGTTGAATTTATATTTTCATAGTCTACAGATTTTTGTACCTTAGATTTCTCTCATGAGTGGTAATATTTCGCCCTTCGTTGGGTCAGCCTGTCTCCTGTTGCCTCTGGATCCGGGACCCTAAAGAAAGCGGCTGAAGGCGCTCGCACTGATTTTAGTTTGGGTGTGCACTGTCCAAGTGTGACTCCCACTTAGGGTTAGGGACCACCCAGGTACAGGGCACACGCTAAGAGCATTTCCAGGGTTACATAAAAAAATAAAAATAAAACTATTTGGATTGATTACCTATTTAATAATAGGTAGATGTCATTGGCGTTATTGAATATAAAATAAATGGTACAAGTTCGAATCGGAACGAGAGCAAGTTGATTTACTACGATGAATAATGCAAGTATAATGAACTCCGGTAACCGATATTTACATTTGGGTCGAAAACTACAAACTACGATTTAGAACTTTTTTATTTTTAAAAATATTGTTCATAATACACAGATATCCGTGCAGCGGCCGGTCCCGTGTTGGATGCGAGTGGCGGGGGGTCGGTCGTCTTGACGTTCATTGATTAATTAAATTAACATTAAGATTGCAATTTCAATAAAAACACAAAACGCGCCTGTCTAGAAATTGATCGTGGCCGCTTAGCGCTTTTAATAAAAAAAGAAGTTTGTTCTAAATTCAGAAATAATTTAATACGCGCCCACTAAATATTCATCCTGGCCGCTTAGCGCTAAAAATTAGAAAATAAGCTGGTTCTAAATTCAAAAGCTCATTAGAATCTGGTGATTGATTGATCCTGACTGGCGCTAAATGAAGCCAGTAAACTAAAAAATCTAGCACGATGTCAATTTATTATTCCACGATAGATGCGGCAGAACCGAAACCCAGTTCCTTGAAAACATCGCTGTGACGTGTGTGAAATCGCATGGAAACGATTGTTATTCGGCCTGCACACGCCACCGTGTATTAAGGTTTGTCGCGTAAAAGGTGCGTTACATTTATATTCTGACACCTATTTTGATAAATATCAATGGCGAGTATGAATGAGTGAGCCTGTGCCAACTGATGCAATGTTATCGCACAGGTCGATTACCTGTGATGTAATATCCTAATATCACAGTTTAAGTGATACATTTGTATACATATTACATACATTATTTATGAATTTCGTAACATTAATGTGGTCTAGTATATTTGTATCAAGGTGGCCATTGAAGGGTCATCCAGATGTTAGACTTGATGTACTTGAATATTTCGAGTTAGGGTTCACTATCTTTTACATAAAATCATATAAATAGTTTTGTATGATAAAATACAATGATAGCGGTATAAATTTTGTATTGAATAATAAATGTAAATCACAAATGCACTTGAAAACATACGAAAAAAAACATCAAAAACAATCCAACTGTTTAGGAGGTTTAGTCACATATACACGCATAGAATCCTATTAATATTAAAAACGTGAAGGTTTGTAAGTATGTATGTTTGTTACTCTTTCACGTAAAGACTACTGAATGGATTTAAATGAAACTTTACAATAATATAGCTTATACATCAGAATAACACATAGACTATAATTAATCTCCGTACTCCTACGGGAACGGGAAGTACGCAAGTGAAACTGCGGGGCGATACTAGTAATTATATACGTTACATTGAATATGTAGAAATTAGCTTGCCATGTGAACATACTATTATAATATATTAGATAGAGATCTATTGCAGAATGTATTAGGTCCCCAGGGCACTAATAACGATTGCCCAGCTAAATGGGAATTAATGTACCATACATACATTCTTTTTTCAGTCGTTAGTCAGTGTTTCATCATTCATATGTTTTAAAAATATTGTTGTACTAACAGAGGAAGGAGGAGGAGGCTTTAAACATTATTTTGGTTAAAGTCCGTCTCATTCACAAATTTTTTTGGCATGATGAGAGAATAACAAATATTTGCCGTGTATGTATTTTGAATCTAGGGTCATATCATTTTTGGTCTCACATGTTATTCTGTTAATGTTTTGACTCTAGTGAGGTTTGTGTGTGTGGATGGATAAAGGCTGATGATGATGATGATAATGTTCAGAGCCGTCACGGGCGGAGCTGCGGATAACAACTAGTTGTAGGTATTATAATGACAACGCTTAACAGTCTGGGCGTTTAAGGTTAGGCGTTACGCTGCATGGGTAAGGTAAACGTGTTGCCTCACTCTTTTGTCAATGTGGTAACTGTTTAAAACAGTTGACATAGTCATTTGTGTGGTTGAGCTGTCTGATGGTAAGGCATCATGATGAACTCGGAACAGTGACCAGTCCATACTGCGTCCGCCGTGGGAGCTTTTACCCTTTTTTTATAACGGGCGATCCGTTCTCCTGAGTGTATGACCAAGCCCCTTCAACGTGTTTATTCTTCGCGTGATATCTGTAACTTTAGTTCTTTGGTGGAAGTCTTCGTTTCGAATCCTATCTGCCTAAGAAACACCCAGAATAGCTCGCTCCATAGCACGTTGAGCTACGGCAAACTTGCGGACCAGTCGTAAATTAAGAAGCCACGTTTCGGCCCCATAGGTCATCCAGTGATGCCAACTGTTTAATTTTTTTTCCCTAAGCCTTTTTTAAAATCCCCTAAATCCCAACCAATATACGCAATTTTTTTTTAAATAAATAAAGTCTCTTTAAAAGTTCATATTTCTAAGAAATTTTTTACCCTAAAAAATCCCCTTTTCTAAATTCTTCACCCTAAATTTATTGGAAAAACCCCCAAGTTGGCATCACTGAGGTCATCACGGGGAGAACGCATTAGTTGAAGACTTTCGTCTTCAAACTCTGCGGTATAGACGACAAGGGCTGCTAAGTTTTTTTTGCCTTTATCTAAATGCATTTTTTAAAATGATTTTTAGTTTCATTAAATATTGGGAGTGCCTATGATAACTTGCAATCAGTCGGATTACGTAAAACGTGTGAAATATAGGTGTGTACATAATTATTATTTGACTGCTGTAATAATATTTGCAGTAAAATGTGTTATGTCTGAAACATGTACTGAGTTTGTGATTCAGGTTCAAGGTGAAATATTTACATGACGTTTATTGACAAAAGTCCCCGCCAATATCATTTGATGACTCGTATTGTATAATAATATGTTACATCACGTATTTATTCTACTGACGACTTTATCCGATGATCACAATTTTTAATACTTACTGCTAAAATTTTTAAACGGATTATACAAAAATGTCATGTTCGAGTTAGGTTCGCCTTTTTTTGAAATATTTTAAATAATATGTATATTGTTTTAAATTTTAAATTCATTATGGGGGTTCAGCGATAGATGGATGAAAGCTGATGATGATATTTTTTTAACCTGAGAGGTTTCTACGATTAGTTTAATCTGGTGATTTTGTAAAAATCATTCATCAAAAGTTGATGTATTTTCACATAGTCACATAATATTAGTAACTGAATATTTTATTAACTTTAAAAAGAAGAGAAACAGAAGTAGACAAGACTTGCCTTCGATTATTGTACTTTTACGTATTTTTCGAGAGTATTTGCGGGGAAAGCTAATTTAACATTATCATGGTGTAGCCTTGTTCAACAGCATTTCAATACATTCGCGGTGATTATTATGAACGTTTCCTGTGAATAATGAAAATTAAGGCGCCTGAAATCAGCTGGTCACGGTTCGTTAATTGTCTATTGAACGCACTCACTTATATAGGAATGGAATTACCTTCGCATGCATCAATTGCGAAAGGTCATTTCGAATGTGTCCAAACTGTCATTACCTGCGAGATCGTCAAAATTGGAATTGTCTATTTAGAGTATTAAGTAGACCTTACATTGACAATTTGAGTCAATTCTATTCTTTCCTTCCTTCAAATCGCATTTTTTTGATTCAACTACAGTCTAGGTAGACCGAGACGGACTTATGTGGAACAAATAAAGGCGAAAGTACAGGTTATGTCGTATCAGAAGGTTAAAGAGTTGGCAGAGAAGAGAAGTGAGTGGTGAATACTCCACCGACAAGAGCAAAGCTCTTAAATAAAGAGAGAGAGGCTAGGAAGAGCCACTTACTGCTGCTGTATCTAGACACGCGGCAGCGTGTCAAGCCAAGTTCCGCTGTATACGTATACTGTGACAAGGTAGGCAAGAAAAGTTAATTGTGTCATGACATATTATAAGGGTGGTAATACAAGGCAAAATGTGTATGTAGACTAGGGTAGCCAAGTGCCAACCATACTATAATATAGAATGTACTATAATATTTCGTGACTCCGTACTATATGCTGTGGAAGAAATTGTGCGCCCTTCGTTCGTCAGACGTTATGAATGTGTACGTTTAGCCAAACGCCTCCGTGCCATAATTCACTCGTAATTATTTTTTGGTCCTCTGTGGCTCAGTGGTTAGCGCGTTGGCGCACAAGCCGGAGGTTGCGGGTTCGAATCTCGCCAGGGAACACAAAAGAGGTACTGTGTTCCTGGGTCATGGATGTGTATTAAATTTGTGTATTATGTAATAAAAATCTTAAAAATAAGTATTAATATAAAAGTATTAAATATATGTATTTCCGTTGTCTGGTACCCGTAACACAAGTCTCTTCGAGAACTTAGCACGGGACCAGATTGACGTGGTGTAAAAGCGTCCATAGATATTATTATTATTATTCTTACTAAAATACTATATTTTTAGAGCGTGCTATATTTTCTTTGTTTCAATTACTAGAGGTACTTACTCAGTCAAAAAAAATGTTTTTTGACCCCTAATGTAGAGACAACGTTGTTCACTTTTGTACAAATTTTTCTGAGTACGTTTTCAACCTTTTGGCGGGGCGTTGTTAGTAATTAGAACAATGTAAATTATATGATCGATAAAATTTCAAATAGAGCTATTAAATAGACAAGAACGCAATCACTTTGATATACGTGTATACATTTATACTTTCGAACAGTTATTTAAGGTTACATTTTTTAGGCAAAGGGCATGACCTTATTTTAATTGTATTTATTTTCAATAGACAACCTTCGTATGTTGATAACATTTTTATACATGAAAAGAATAAATTCAATAGAAGTTGGTTTACCTTCAAGTGGTTTTGAATAGAATTTTCGGTTACTTTGAACTACATGCTGGCAAACATGATCCTGAAGCTTGTGTATGAATCCTATTATCCTATTAATATTATAAACACGAAAGTTAGTAAGTATGGATGTTTGTTACTCTTTCACGTCAAAACTACTGAATGGATTTTTATGAAACATTACAATGACATAGTGTATACATCAGAATAACACATAGGCTATAATTTATCACCGTACTCCCACGGGAATGGCAAGTACGCGGGTGAAACCGCTGGACGTTTCTAGTGTCATATAATACTAATCTGCTTTTCTCATTTGACATTATAAAAAATTCTGTAGTGTAGAATTATTATATCAATAGTTACACGATAACATAGTAAGTAGATGTCGCTGCTTCCGATTTTAAATAAACAGTAATTGTTATTTATGTTTATTAACGTACTACGATAAATTTAGTTTAGTGTAGGTAAGATCACTTGTTTACGAGTAGGTTGGTTGGTACGGAAATACACAAATATGTGATATTTCTGAACGTTGCTCCCGTTTTTATTTATGTATTGGTAAAGGCAATGTTCCATTTTTTAATCCATTTTTTGTAGCATAAGACCAACAGTCCCATCACCACCCACTACCAGATGTTGTGCAGATGCGTTGCCATCCTTTTCCCTGTTCCCCTAATGGGTACTCGCACACCGTATGAAACGCGACAGCATAGGCGTCAAATTACTACAGTATCATGTAAGCGAGTGGTACCACCCTGGTAGTGCCGGCTCAGTTTGGCTGCAAAGCAGAACCCCTTCTGTTCTCCCTTAAAACTTGTGAAAACGCGCTGCCTCGCGCCAGAGAATTCATTCAACTCGACGAATAATCTTTCAAAAGGGATTGCATAATGTTATTGTAGACAAATTGTTCGAATATTAAAATTAACGACAGAGATTAACCTATTGAACTTGAGTGTATTTGAATATTGCGTAATATTATCTGAGTTTACATGTGTAATAGTCATTATTGCAGTACCTTCCTACTGTAGTAATTCCTACTAGTGTCCCTTCGCGAGATGCATAATACTAACAATAATTAATGCTGAGAAAATGAAAATTAATTTAGGGTAATTATTTTGATTTATTATTTCTTAAGTACCTAGTTGAGCGCTTCGTCTTTTTAACTACAGAATATCCGGAAATTGTGTTCTCCTGAGATTACCAGTTTTCCGGAAGTACTTTTAAAAATAATATATAATATCCTTTAATGCTATTAGAGCAGAGGTGGTTTTTTATTCATCTGGCCCAAGGACCTTTTTTTTTTAATAACAATACAATATTGAATCAAAACAGTCTCCCGGGGCGTCGCGCGTCGTACCGAGCTCACGTCCCTTGAGATCTGATTCCAATAGTACATTATATTGCAGTCTGTATAGTAAAATAAATACGTCTTCCTTACATGACACATAAAGTCCATGTTATCAACATTGTTACTATAATTATCTAAGTTTATGCCTAGTTCGCACGAGAGTTAAACGAACGTCGCGTTAAAGTCCGCCGTTGGTGCGACTTGCGAGTTCCGCATGCTCAATTCGGTTTAACGTTCAACGCTCAACGTTGAAAATTCGACAGTGCTTGATAAAAAGCGCACGTATTAAAACGCTTTAGTGTGAAGAAATCTTCGCGCCTATTTGTTTCATTTTAATGTTTCATTAACGTTCGCTGAAAAAACGCTCGTCTGAGGCCTTAGTTGTAATACTAATATTTTATCATTGATTTTGGTTAAATAACACTTGATACTATCTATTTTATAATCTCAACAACCTTCCTTACCATGGTCTTAATGAAAAGGTTAATGCAATCTACAATCTTCATCATTTTACAAATATGAAACATTTGCTGGTTCTGTTTCGCTATTCTTGACTTGAACGAATTGAATAGCGTGTGAAAATAGTCTGTTATTATCTTTATATCCATTTGAATTTTTAAAAATATTTTCATGAAGAGTACTAAATACTAAAATTTGTGAGGTTGTAGGGGGTAATCTCTGGACCTATTGTACCGATTTAAAAAAAATATTACCAATTAAAGACTTAATAACATAGACTTTTATTGGTAAGGTTTTAATTTATCTCTATAATCCTACGAGAATGAAGTACGTGGATGAAACTGCCGGTTTTAATTGCAGATTCAATATTGTAAGAAACGTTTAGTTGCCAAAATGAAATAAAAATTTAAGCAAATGCGTTAAATACTCTATAATTATCAAGACCTGTATTAACTTTCATCGATCAATTGATTAATGAAACATAACAATAAAACGTTATTGCTACAAATGACTGTCATTTGCTGCGAATTAATTTTCACCGAATTGTAATAGCAAAAACGCGTGTGCAACTCGTCGCACGCATGCATACGTGATCGCGTGTTGCAATGGCCCATCGAGTGGACTGCAGGCGGGTGCTGCAGTTGCATAAACGTTTGCGAAACCTGCATCTCGGTCACTGCCGCTAGCTAAGGGCAGCCGCACCTTCTGAGTTCTGTCATTCCGATACGAAAACATCTAAGATATGGAACATGATTTGGTGGAATTGTGTGGAAAGGGCTTTTTTTGGGAACGGTTTAATTTTGATCACGTGTCACTATGTGTATGTGGGTACGTTTTAATACATATCTATTCATGTTATACGTTGTCTAGGCTAGTTACGGCTAAACTAATTAGTGTTCATGGTCGACGTCAATCTCACTTACCATCTGGTGGAAAGATTGTTAGTTAGGCCATCCAACTTAGTACGCTGCTACCTGAGAGGAATTATGTAAGTGTAAAATTTTACAAGTTGTTGTTGATAATGATGATGATGATGATGATGATGATGACGATGATATTTTTGTACAAATTAAATACTTACATAAATATTTAAATTAAGAATCAAACGAACTTACCGAGTGATCATCATCATCAGCCTTTATCCGTCCACTGCTGAACATAGGCCTCCCTCAATGAACGCCAAGACGACCGATCCCTTGCTACTCTCGTCCAACACGGACCTGCTATCCAGTGATGTTTGATGCCAAATGCGAGGGTCCCAACCGAAGACGATTACTTTGTATGCATGTAAACTAGTAATCGTTTTGGACCCGAAGTATAATTAAAAATATGAGAGTGATAGTGTCTTCCGTACATGACGCATATAGTTCATGTCTAGATGCATTTAAAACTATCCAAATAAAATTAAAACGTGAAAATCGTGATATAAAGAAAAAACATTAATTACCTCGGTACAAATGTTTGTTTATCTTACAAAAGCCTGGCCTTGTCGGGGTTTGAACCCGCGGTCTCTCGCTTTACTTTGCCGCTTAACCTTTTTCCTATCTATGTCATACCACTTACAGTGGTGGCGTAGTGGTGAAGTGGTGACTGGTTCTTGTATGTTGAAGGTTGTGGGCTCAATGACAAATATAAAAGTCCAATAATAATAATTATTAGTACGATGATAATGATGAAAATGAAAATGATGACGAAAATGATGATCATGATGACGCTAATAAATAATTGTTTGTATCAAACACGATAAATAGCACGCTAAGAATCTGATACAGGACTAATTGATCTGTGTTGCTTACTGTGTAGACGTCAATTTAAGTTACATCATTATTATGTTAAAAATGTCTTTCATGCTATATGCAATGCAATGCATAAGCAAAGAATTAGTAGCTTTCTAAGTTCGCTGTTTAAACGTTTTTAATCTAGTATCTTAAACTCTAGGTATTTTATTAAATAGTCCCACACCTAAAATATTTAGGCAACTTTTTTGTATTCACTTAGTCTAGGTTTCATGTCAATTACTAGCCTATGGAGGTCACGCCGGCTGCGCGTATTTATTTGGTAGCGTCATCAAGAGATCTCCACCGGAGGTGAGATATTATTGTTTACTCGACATCCATATTTGTATACTTTAGAACTGAACTAGAAGTAGAGGAAAAAGGAGGCTTATATTATGATATAACCTCTTTTTTCCTCGAATTGAACTTTCTGTTCATATAAAGTATGTCAAGATAGGATGAAAATAAAAATACATTTTATCATTGACCAAATGCATTCAATATTTCTATGTTATCTAGAATCTTTTATCTGTATTTATTGTGATCAAAAACTTCTGACACCTCAAAGGTATAGGTAGAACCCGCGCCTCGTTTTTTGTTGACCATTTATGTTATCTGATTTATTCTTATGCATGATTTACGTTGTCTTATCATACTTTGATGCATTGTCGAGAAGCTAGGGATGACGCACGATGGTTACCATATAATAATTGAGCGCAAGTTAGGTATGGGCGAATTTATCAACATTGATATGGAACCGAAATAAAAATCTTATTGGATTAACAATAAATACGTATTAAATTTAGAAAACCCTGATAGGTACCCTCCTCGCCTGTTACTTGTACGCCTTTGAAGTTTTATGTTTTAAATGTTGCGATCCCTACTGTTCCCGCTAGAACGTTACAAGAGCTAAAGTATTAAGGTGAGTTGGTCGGTCTACCTCTAACTGATGAGACTATGACCTTGGCTCGATGGATTAGCTTCGGCCAGCTTAGCGTTCATTATCTTATTATATATATAGCTTATGTCCAGCACACGGAAAAAAATGTAAATCCCTTGAAAGGACTATAAGGAAATGTAAGCGAAAGCAATACTTACTCAAATTCGTTATGAGTGTCGATGTATTCGGGAGTCCGGGCAGGATGGTCCATCTTATAAGAGAATTATCTTAGCGCGAAAGCTTTCAATTTACCGGGTTGTCGGTCAAGGAAACAAAGTCGTTTGTTTTAAGATTAGAATATCCGCGTTAACTCTACCTCGCAAAAAAGTTCTTTAACGAAATAACTTCGGAATAAACCACATTAATTTCACATACAATACTATTATATACCATCGGCGGCCATAATTTGTATGGAACAATTGCTTGTAAATTATCCATTTTTTAATGTGGTAATTTTGGGCTGGCTATTGGAGGTTATAATTGAATCTGAGAGCCCTTTAGGTTACTCACCATATTATTATGGCGTAAAGGATCGTAAATGTAAACATTCAATATTACTTTATTTATGGTTGCTTAATAGTGTAGTATTCAGTTGCGACACCGACTACGAATGTAGTGTTTATTCAACTACTCTTGAGGGTAAATAATTATTGTTTAAATTTTTGACGTTAATATATATTGGCGCGCTTTGGATGTAAAATGGTCTAGACTGCCGTGCCGCGCTGCATGACGCTGTTATGCTCTAATACACTATATTATGTCTTCGCTCTGAACTCTTGTGTGTGTGCACGTATACTGGGTCCTTATTTTTATAATTTTATAATTCTAGCCATAATCAATGATCGACTCATAGTTTGTAGAGTAGGGATTTTGTTTTAAAGTTCAGTTACATTGTGTATAGTTAATGCAAATCTTTAAAAAAGTACGCTACTATTAAGAAAATACTCTAAATTTAACTTAATTCAAATACTCTTGATACCAAAATTACCTAACATTAATCACAAATTATACATAAATACAACCCCTAAATAGCTATTGTTACAATTTTGTCTCAATATCGAAAAGCTGACTAATCTGTCCTTATTGGATGAATTAGTCACAAATCACTATCGCATTCGCGAGAGTTACCGTTAGTGATATCACTGCATATTACTATTAGCCCGTTACTAATAGTATATAATATACAACGACGATATAAGTTACGTTATAAGTGAAGTTATATTTACTAAATTATAGAATACACATGGCTAGTTCTCATATAAATGTGGATCTTCATTTTACAACTAATAACTGTAAATATGATGAAATATACATTATGATTCGATATTAAATCGAAAAACGACTAGGTTTTCTGTAATTCTTTCAGTTTCTGTAAGATAGTGTATTTGATATAGATTTTATCTCTCAAAAGCCCTGGTATAAGCAAATACCTACAACCCTTATGTCCCACTGCTGGGCACGGGCCTCTTCCTCGAAATCAGGCGAGGAGGGAATTATTCATTAGACCACATTCCACCGATGCGCTGGTTGAAAATGGGTTGGTAAATTCACTTTCAAAGACTTTCAAGGCGTGCACTTAGAAATTTAGAAAATTCTCTCTTAGGATCGAACCCAGATCCTCTCGCTCAAAAGACCGAGCCCACTGGACCATCGTCGCTAGCTCCCGAGTATCTGAATGAATGCCTCTAGTACATGTGTATTCTGTGAGATTCAACATCGTGTAACACGCCAGTTAAGATTCATAGTTTTTGTGTGTACGACTGAACTTTGCCCTATATCTTATCAGCCTGATTTCGAGGAATAGACATAATAATAAGCCATTTTTTATTCCATTAATTCTTCTTATTTATTTTGTACAATTTTACAAAGCTTCTTGAACGTCATTAAGTTTACCACCGGTTCTAACCATCAAGAAAAACCTACGAAAGAAACTCAGTGGATACAATTGAACTACTAGAGAATGTATGTGGGGTATGTGCGTAGTTGGCACCTTTTTTTATAAGAATGTGTGTTTGTTACAGCGGGTCACAACATGCGGGCCGGTGTGCGGCTCGGCAGGGGCCGGCACCATCCGCCGCCTCGCCTCCAGTCTGCAGAGCACCAGCACAGGCTCGCTGCCAGACTACGGCACGCAGATCGTCGACCCCTACCGCCTCCTTGAGGACGACCTCAACGGCATATACGAAGAGATACGATCGGTGAGTGTCTTTACATTTTTTGTGTTAGTTGGATCGACAAACTGGCAGATGAGAAACCTGTTGGAAAATTGTTGACGTTGTCCATGATAATAAATTGGTTTCCCTAAAACTAGGCCAGGCAACTGTTTATGTTTTGCCCATCCTAAAACATAGATGAAGAAGTCTCGGTTCCAGTAAATGTACTGTTTGTCTTACCCTTATCTCCAAAACACACCATAGCTGGTTCACAGAAAAAAATCAAGCAAGATAATGGTCATGTAGCTCGCTTAAGGCAAGCCTGGGTTGAGGCCTTGAGATTTATAATTTAATTTCATTTCAATCAAGAATAAGAATTGACGCGCAAAATTATCAACGTATCGAAACGATAGGAACAAGATCAATTTGTTCTTTTTATACCGTTATCGTAAATATTCCAATAACCTTAGAGTTTTATTTATAGGAAGGCCAATTCCAGCCTTCCTTATTTCTCCCGCTGGTGGCCTTTTCCAGACACCAAGTTCATCGTCTATCAGTTATAGAAATATAAAGTAACGTAAATATTTGGAATCTGAAATTAATTAATTATTATTAAGTAATCTTGGTAGAGACTATGATAAATTGACAAATTATGTTTCAGGACGAAAGTACTGAACCGATGAATTCTGCTGATTAAGTTGTTAATTATATTGATAATCATGTATCTACTAGAATGGTTGCATGTACGTAATCATATATAGTGTTGTAAATCTCTATGTATACTATTAGAGTGACAGCTACAATAGTGTTCCCGAAGCGCGGGTCAGTGCGTCAGGCGTCTGCAAGTGTGTCAAAGTCGTGACGTTAGCACGCGATCGGTAGGCATGTGTCATGTCAACATCGATATCGATAAAATCTATTGTGAACCTTAACGATTCGCTCGGATAGAAAACGAGGAGATTTGTTGAAGATCGGGATCTTTATATTAAAGTCAGATACTTTTTTTACATGTCATTACAACTCTGAACAAACTTTTAAACATATTAATTTACAAAGAAGAAGTCGTTTAAAAATAAGCGATTAAATCTTTTTATTAAAATTAATACATTTATTAGTAATGATTAATCTGTTTATTAGACTAATTAGTGATTATATAGATATGTCTAATGTAATTAAAATATGTACCGTCAAAATAAATCATCCCACGTATATAGTTGTATGCAGTGGTACCCGTTCGCCTACTTTCTTGAATGAACTCGTCTCGAAGTAGGTCCACTAGTGAATGTCGTTCTACTGGATATAAATTTTCTAAATTCTAGTTTCCTTGCTATATAAAGGAAACGTTTAGTTGCCGTATTTGTATGTTTGTCACTTAAATAAGAAAATAAAGCGCGGTTTCATATAAAAGTTTTGAAAACGTTGACAACAATAACTGAAGTCTTGGTTGGTTTTCAGTTTGGTTGCTAATCACACGTTGAACGATGCTATGAATATTTTGTGCGATCGACTATTTATTTCATCATCATCATCATCATCCGTCCACTGCTGAACATAGGCTTCCCTCAATGAACGCCAAGACGACCGATCCCTTGCTACTCACATCCAACATGCGAAGACGATCTCCGTGCAGTGGCAGGTCTTATTTAGTTACGTTAATTTATTCCCAATGTATGGTTAATTTTAATTATATACAAAGGTAAAATATCACCCCTTATATGTCCCGCTCCTGTAGCGGAGCAAGGGTCTCTTCCTCGAAATCATGCGATGCGGGTTAATAAACTTCACTGAATGATTTAATATCATCAGGCATGAGGTAGAGCCTGTGCCTACCCAAACGTACTAGACCATCGTCGCTGAATAAAGTTTCTTAAATTTAATTTCATAACGAAAATTCTTACGAGCTTTACGGACGGAAGTACTTAGGCTTAGTGTAATTATTATAAATAATTAAGTTTAGCATATTCATAGGTCTTATAGCCTAGAGTTTTAACTATCTAAACCTGATCTGTCGAGAAGTTGTCTTTAACAACAAGTCATCATTACTCTAGTGTTTTCCAAACTCTTTTGTTTTATAGACCACTTTCAAAGTTTTCCCGTATCAGGACCCCTTGCTGACCTTTTTAAGAATTGCTTGTTTAAAGATATTTCATTATATTTATTATAATAGTAAAATTCTCTTTAACAATATTGATAGAAGAAGTCAAGCGTACATTTTTCTTTTTGGTTCTTCACTCGAAACCAAATTAATATTTATGGAACCCCACTAACGATTGTGGACCCACATTTTTTGTCACGCTCATCGTGGACCTCGAGTCTTCCGTGGGCCCCTGGGGGTCCACTTGGATCACTTTGGGAATCACTGCTCTAGTCACTTCAGCGTCAGTGCATCATTGTTCGGTACCCTATCCGTTTGATGACCGATCACACTAATCTAGAATCCATAAAATAATGAAGCTGACGAGTTTGTTTGTTCGAACGCGCTAATCTCCGGAACAGCATGTCGGATATTTAAGATTCATAACCCAATCATCGAGGAAGACTATAGGCTATTTATTGTGTAGGAAAGCTATAAATTTCGGGTCGAGTGAAACCTAGGGCTACAGCTCTACTACTACTTTACACTCTGTTAGAGTGTTTAGTAAAATTAATTAGATGAGCTCAAGAAGTTTTTATCGTTTTCCAATTATTATTTCTCAGTTTTTAATAACAAAATAGGAACCTATTATTATTATTATAAATAGCATTAAAATAAACATAATGGTTCCTATATTATTTTCATCATTAATTTGTAAAAGTCGACAGCATCGATATCCGTTTAATTTATTTTTTCCTGTCACTTTTGTAAACTTGAACGTAATTTAACGATTAATGAATGATGCTCAATTCATTCAATTTTTCATTTGATTATTTTTTAAAATATTCTTTCAAAAAAGGATCGATCCTTTTTTGAATTATTAATATGTGAATACAAGGATTTTTTTTTTATTCGTAGGAAATAAACACTTAGGCAAGTTTCTCTTCTTTATTTATTGTTTGAGGTCAAAGTTCTATAGATCCGTTTAACTTTTATTATATTTTATAATTTATTTTTAACAATAATTTTTACCCCTCTATAAAATTATTCAAGACACGGAGAATAAACGGACTAGACAGAAGTACTGAAAATATAATAAACTAATACATACGCTACATACGATCTTTGAACCATAGCAAAAATGCTTTGCGGACAGTACAATGAGCTAGTACATGCAAACAGATACGTATAAAATGCACACTAGAGATCTTTTCGACCTTTTATTTCCTCCCTTACTAAACTTAAAAGCAAGCGTTATCGGCGGATGCAGATCTCGCCTTCACAGTTTTGTAACCTCCTCAAGATGCGATCGCGTTTCCTTTGACGAGTTGTTGAGTTGTTTGTAAATGCATCCAATTATGTTTAATAATTATGATTTGTATATTGTCGTCTATTTCTAGGTCAACTGTTTCCCGGGATCCACCTCGTGTATATCCTTCCTAAAGAATTTATAAATCTGACTTCTTATTTCGAAGATCAATTCGTTGACAAACAAAAAAATTCTTCAACATTATTATGTTATGCAAAAATGATGTAAATATTTTTTTACTGTTTTTGATTAAGTTGTGTTTACATTATAAATTAATATTGAAAAAAACAGGTAATGAAGAAAATTACAAATTTTTAAATCTTCTTGTATGTGTCTGCTTACATCATGCAAGTTAAGTGGGATTCAATGATTTAAGAGAGTTTCAATATTTAAATAAATTCGAATACTTTCGATACAATCCTGTATAACGTCGCTTTTAGCTGACGTCGGTCCGTTGCGCGTACGCGTGCGGTATCAATGAAAACTCTGTTTGTATATAATATACAATATTAAAATTAACCTCGCCTTAATTATGATGAATATAAGTGATTGTTTACCAACTATGTAATTAGGGTATGAAATTGTCGGTTTATAATGAACTTAATGTGCACTTCATAGTATGTAGGTACACGAGGATTTCAGGACGTTGCTTCATATCTAACACTTCATTTAACGTAAAGGATTTGGTACTATCTTTATGCAAAAAGGTTTAGGTTTGTCTGGCACGAAATACTTCTTACATTTACGTCTTACGATTATTTTTAGCGTGAGGTGATTCGATTGGATAAACCAGTTTCATTGTTATCATATTTTACTACATCGAACATTTCGAAATCAATTAACCTCCAATTATGTATGTTCTTATGCAATCTAAATTATTAGACAAGCATAAAATCTCTCCACAAACGATTAGAATTTGAATGATAATTTGCATAAAGCACCTCCTTTTTAATACGAAAACTATGCAAATGTGTTCAATTTTGTTTCCTATAATAACTGATATGTGCCTATTAAATACAGTCCTATAAGGAGTTTATAAAGTTAGATTGATTAGGATAGAGTATAGACGATCGTTGTATTAGATCTATGTCCCACAGTCAATGTCACAGTTCCGACGATGGTGGAGGCGCGTGGTTGTCGGAGTTCCCTCATACAAGGAGAAAGATCAGTTGTGTTTGTGCCCTGCGTTATGATCCGGAACACTCGTAGTGTTTTAGTGCGGTTCATCAGCGCCCGGGAGTGGTAGCAAGATGCCGGTAGTGCACCTACTTAGGGGTATGACACATCCTCGGGTTATTTCGCAAAGCTTTTCCACTGCGATAAAAATAAGAGAGAAGAACTGTGACCTAACAGAGGATAGATACGGGTAAGGGGGGCGAAGGTGATGAGATAAGATCTCTCAAACGCGTTTTTTTGACTATTCTTTATCGACTACTTCTTTTGTCGCATTTCAAGTATACCAGTTGTTACCTACGAAATAAAGATATTATTATGATTTGATTTGTATCTCAGTCGACCTACTAGGGTGTAACTATCTAAACATATTAAAAACGAAAGAAATAAATTAAAGTTTATTGTTTGCCGTGACCAAAGTAGACCTTGACTTAGGATAGGGCGTCATAAATGTTATCTCTGCCAAGTGGTCGTTGCGTTAGATGGAAAGTGCGGCGTGTGAAACCGCGCGAAACCTGAGCGTTGACCTTCTTACTGTCCGGTGAACACTAGGAAAACACCCAAGCAAACACTTTCTTTATCTCTGTGACCATTGACCAAATATAAGTGATTCAATATTTAAATTACCAAGTATACGTTTGACTATTAACCCACTATTAACTCCAGTATTGTAATTAATTTTAGGTGTCTGACTAAAGCAATTTATAAAATGCAAATTATAATGTAAAATGTACTCAAGGATGAAAAGCTAATCAAGTACAAACCGAAGCCAAATCCATTTCTCAGCTGGTTTAAGCCTTTAAAGCGATTTCCTGCTTTGAAAATCATCGATAATTCAATTTTTAATTTTCAATTTTCTACTTAATTTATTCAAGTAACGAAAATAATGTTCAAAAAATTAAAAAATACTGCATACCTGTTTACAAACCGTGTTATATTATCTAGTATGTAATATCTCAATCATAAACGTGTTATTTGGAACGTCGATGGCTACGCCGTTTAATGCTCGACACAGATACCGACAGGTCGACTTCACCTGACCTGTGCCCTGATGGACGATTTTGGTTAACATTGATTACTTTATCAATTTATCATATTGGACGGCAATGTAATTTGTAAAATTGTGACAATATTTGTTTTTTAATAAGATTTTTACAAAGTTTTTATTAGCTTTACTTTTATGTGTTTGTAACCAACTCCTTTGGGGATTTTGACCCACTTTAAACGGCCAGATTTTGTTCAAACTTTGCAGATTTCGGGGTCCGATGATAATACACTAATTCGCTAAGATTATTTCATTTTTCAATTTGCAAAAGCAAAAGCGTGTTTTTTATTTTTTTGACATATTAATTTTGGCGCTCCTTTCTCGTTCCTTTTCTCTATTTCTCTATTTGTCTAATACTAAAACTGGCAGAAGGACTTGATGTTAACTGGTCAATGTTGACTAATGAATATAAACTAGTTTACCTGGAACCGATCCAGACAACTCATTCAGGCGTTGCTCACCCTGAGACATAAGATGTTAAGTCTCTGTGCCAGTAATTACACCTTCAGCTTACTTACAGCCTTCCTACGCTTAGAAACACAGCAAAACTGTTTTACGGGAGGAACAAGCAAGATGATGGTAGCCATGACAGTGACAGTCGGGAGCGTTCATTCCTCCCATTGCGCCGATAATTGTAGTACATATTGGTACTATTGATAGTTTTTTATATTTTAAACCCTTATCCTTCTCTACCCCTTGAAATTGGTGGATTTGTAATTTTTTACTGGCTTTTGTCCGCAGCTTCGCCTGCGTTAACTAAGATTTACAAAGGCATCTTAGCGGGATGATTTATAGCCTATAGCCTTCATCGATAAATGGGCTATCTAACACTAAAAGAATCATTAAAATGCCACCGATAGTTCCTGAGCCAATAATACCCACTATTAGAACCCAAATTTAGAGCGAGTTTTTTTTTTAATAGCATAGGAGGGCAAACGAACAGTCGAAGCCTTTTGCCGACTATCGACGCCCATAAACATCCACATAACCAGAAGTTATGCAGATGCGTTGCCCTCCTTTTCCCTATCCCCCCAATGGGCCACCGGAAACTCACAAACCGCACGAAACGCGACAGCATAACTGCCAGTTTACGCCAGTACGAGTTTAAATAAATATTAGTATATAAGATAATATCATAGGATAGATGGTAATCACTGATTACTAATCAGTTAATAATGATCATAAATTATCAATTAATGAACACTTGCAATTATTACAATTTACAACTGCAACAATATGAGTGAGATCAATTAAGATCCAACAGACCACAACAACCGTTTCAACTGTTTCCAATATAATATATTCCCTGTAGCAGGTAATATCAGAATTTGATATCTGACATTTACACTGACAGCTTCCAAAGCTTTTTATGGGGTTAAAAATAATAGTTCTGTGAAGGTATTTTAATTAACAAATAAATACACTGGACTTATGTTATCTTTTTAAGCGTGCATATTATTTGCTCATAGCTAACTTCAGTGCGGTCATGATACTTTGCGCATCGCCTTCTTCACCTCACTCATATGGTCGACTAGTACCAGCGATGATATTTCAAGGAAAACTTTATTTTAAAAACGACATTTTTGTTTGGTTATCCATTGTTTTAACCTTCTCGTTTTATTTTCACCTGTGTGTAACATTATGTGGGCAGTTAGCGCTATTAACACATACCCTGACATTGACTATTTGCCTACGGCTCTTCGTGCAAATCATTATTTGGAATATACACATCCAAATATTGAGATTACATCACAGCATCCCCTGTTAACACTTGCCAATGAATCAGTGTCGAAAAGTGTTTTCTTTAGGACATCATTAATAGCCTTAAAATAATTCTCTTAAAATTCTATTAAAGTAAAATAACAAACTTAACATATTCAACAGGATTATTATATATACATTGTATGAAGTTGTTATAAAGCTGTCGGTTTTCTGAGTATTAAAAATAGTGCCTTGTCCACTACTCATCTTCAGCATCATCAGCCTTTAACAGTCCATTGCCCCTCTTCAATGAACGCCGAGAAATAAAAAAACATTTTAAGCCCGTTTAAATAATATACTATTTCTTATTTAAATTAATTATATTAAAATTTAAATAATTGATATATCGAGTAAAATATCGAAAGAGATATGATTTAAAATATAAAAGAAATATGCAAAGGCGATAAGTCAATATTCAATTACACAACCAAGTTACCTCATCTAGCTTATCGAATTTTTTACGCTGTCGTCAGTCGCTGGCCCCTCCTAAACTTTTACCAGGGGGAGGGATGCGCTGTATGTATATGATATGGCTAAGCCCTCCATGGCTATCGTTCTCGTGTTTGGTTTATTCAAAGTTGTGGTTTCTATTCAAAAAAATCAAAGAACTTTATTTCGTTGTTATAAAAAATAAATAAAAAAAAAACAAATTTACGGATTTTATCGCGGTTTATTATGTTTTTACACGCCCGACGTTTCGGATGCTTTACAGCAACCATGGTCACGGGAGGACTGAGGTGTCAGACGTCCTACTGTTACAAAGTTTTTCGAAACTACCCTATGATACAACAATATTTTATTTAGTCCTATGCAGATGGTGCTAACTAAGTCTTTAGTCTGTGACATGTTATGCTTGGATTTAGATTTTATTATTTTTACTATGGGATCCCAAGCAGGTGGTAATGGCCAGCCATCTTCTTCTTATTTCTTTGGTTATGATTGCGATTAAAACACAACGTCAATGTATGCTACTTATATAATATACTACTCACTTTAATACTTTTTATAAACAAAAATAATAATTAAAAAAAATACATTCAAAACCCTGTGTTTAAGAGCAGCAACACAAGTTTTAGTTATCTGTGTATACTTGAAGATTTAGACCATTTTCAAGGACCTGAAACATGGCACATCTGCCGATTTGAGACACGAATACATGATTAATCCTCCGATTTGCCTATCTCAATTGCAAAAACAAGGGCGAGGAATTTATGTTAAATTTTATCCTTATACATTTCAACGTTAGCATCCGTCTCATAGTCTCATTCGTTTTTCTATATTTGCATATGCAGCTCATGTGCTTTTGTGTTTCATCGGTAACATTAAATCAGTAGCACCCTTTAGAATTATGATTGTTGGCACTATCGCTCGAATTGATCCTTGGAATATCGTTTCCACATTAGTTGACAGTAGATCTGATATAGACGAGTAATCCTATACTGAATATAAAGTGACTCTTGTGCTCAGAGTATTGATTATTAAGAGGATGACCAATTCGTATTAACTTACGGCGGTTTTCAATATCCTATCTATCTTAAAATGTTCTTATCTATCGTTACATTTTGACACATTTTCTTACAAAATCTGGCAAAATTGTAAGATGGATAAGAAAATTTTAAGATAGATAGGATATTGAAAACCGCCGTTAAGGATGTAAATCACGGCCGTCAGTTAGTCTCGATCCAACCATTTGTAAGGTTGGCGATGTTTTATTACCAACTAGGTGTTATTCGCTTCGATTACAGATCTTAAGCAAACTTAATGATCAACGATGTTGGTATTTGGAATAAAGTGACACAAGGACACCAGATACATCAGCCGTACCGTGATTACGATAAAAAAGGCTAAGAGGGTAAATGAAAACTGCTTAAAACGAAATGTCATATTTAAAAGAAAAATATTTTTATAGAAGAGTGGACAAAGAACGCAGCGTAAGCGATGAGTGACTCTTTCCGTAGTATCAAATTACTCTATGAGTGACTCCCATAAACGCCAATATGAGAATAAGTACTCTATATTTTTTGAATATGTAGTTAATGTTTACAATCGATATCATGCTATTTTATAGATCTTTCACGTTTGATTTCTACGAAAACTAAGTTACTCGTAGTTTTCACAAGGCTGGAACTGACTTTCTTCTATTCTTTCTTCTGTCTATCTATGCCTATCCGAACTCTACAATAACTGGGTAAAACGATACCCCCTGGTAAGACCGATTGTCATACGTTTGGGCTTCTGACTACTCGAAACGACTGTCAAATATCCACGAATGACAGTCGGGACCAACGGCACTTAGCTTTTGCTTTCCTAGGCACGGAGGAGTCTCGGTATGTAATCATATATACACAAGATGATCCACAGGCCAGTCAGTAAGCCTATAACTTAATGGATCGTTCAGTGTGGCTTGTCATTACTTAGCCACGAGCTCCTCTTCAAAGTCACAGTATTTATATTTACTCCTCTGCTCTCATTCTACATATTCCTTATAATAATGTGTTCAACGAGATCCAAACTCGACTTTAGTCTGTTTGCCCCGCAGGAGCTGAAGCGGAACACAAACCAACCAGAACTGAACACCATAGCTACATACTACTTCGACGGGCAGGGCAAGGCGCTCAGGCCCATGGTGGCGATACTAATGGCTAAAGCTGTCAACTACCACGTATATGGTGAAAACAGGTGAGACATCTAATACTTACTGATATATAATATTTTATTTTTCGAACACAATATTCCTAAATCTTAGATTGATGATATAAAAGCAGTGACAATAATTTTAAAAGTAAAAGTACAGTATTAACTCTTAGGTATATTATGTGCCATTGCTGGGCATGAATCTCCTTCTCGAAATCCGACAAGGACCCACCTCGTCGCCATAGTTCACAGATGCTGGCTTAATGCATGTTGGTGAACTTAATCTCATCAGGCATGCAGGTTTCCTCGCGATGTTTTCCTTCACCCGTGAATTTCCACATTTTACAATTGAGCAAAACCCATTTCAAGGCAGCACAGGGGTCAGGATCGAACACGAATCTCTTATTCAAGAGGCCATGCACATACCCACTAGAGTGGATCAATATCTGATAAGCACGAAAAGCTATGACGCCCTTTTTCTTATAAGTCTTGATGTACTTTATAAGCGCATATAGCGCTAAAAGAAAAGCTAAACGCTGCAGAGAATCTTTCTTTGCATTATTTACTTATGCTAGCAATTCATTATGGTCGTTGACAAGTGCAGTAAATACTGTCATCCAGATAAATTTGGATGATATTTAATGATGATCATATTGTACTATAACCACTATCACAAAAACTACATAAAACATATCTTTATGTCATAATACTTATGAACTTAGTAGTCGCGAATTCAAATTTTGCGATGAATTTTTAGGTTGAATATTAATGAAGTCGTGTTTTATTGTGTTATAAATTACAACATAGCTCGAGTAACATATTGGGCATTGCGTTTGATGGCTATGCAAATATATACTTTGTATGTAAAAGATCGTCTAATAAATTTCTGAAATGGAGGAAGACGGAGTGTTTTGTATGCCTTAGATATCAACGTCTGTACCTACTAAAATTATAAGAGCTTAGTTTAGAGGAGTGTAGCTGAAAAAATAATTTTGATACTTTTATCATTATTTTCCGATGACACATTACTCTGAATCTATTATCTGTAATGGTGTTTGCAGGAAAACCAGCTCTTAAATGTACACAGTAATCGTATATGGTTATTGCTCTCACGTTCTCACATCTAAAATATTTGAACCAGTAAGGACACGTTTAAGTATTGTATACACGTTTTCGCTACGATTCGCCGCAAAACACTATTTACATGTGAGGAATATTTTATCTTATGAACGTGGCATCATAGGCGCGCGCAGAATTATTTATAAATTAATAATGACATTATCAATTATACATAGGGGGAATCATATTTGCGTCATGATTATGTACCACGATTATGTATCATGATTGTAATCGATTTGAATAATTGTGTAACTGTATGCCTTGTTTAATCGTAATTAGACCATTTAGCCTTACTGGACAAACTTTCTTGTGATTTCGTCGTAATGGCCTCCTTGCTGGACACCAACTGATTCCTGACTGAACGTAAATGAGAGGCTGACAATGTCCAAGGGTAGTTACGAGTCCGCCTTAATAGTGCATAACTAGATTCATATCTGTCTCTTTTTCAGAGATGATTATTTATTATTGACTGAAGAAGTCATGTTAACATTTATATGAGCAATATGGCAACACTGGGGCAAGCTGGGGCGCTCACCCCACCCTGGCTCTGACCTAGGTCAAATATATTTTTTTCTTTTACACAATCATAATATCCGTAAGAAAGTTACACAAAAAAGAAAGCGCACACGAAATACCTCTAAATTTACAGATTAAAAAATAATAAAAGAGTTACAAAAAAATACTTGTAGGCTGACTGCTGCCCCACCTTGAGCCCTAGGCTGGCTACACTCATGGTGCGTCACCCTAAAAAGATGGACAATCGCAAGTGCGACCGACGGTAAATGAAGTTAATCGGCATGTTCGACCTCGCGTAGTATTGAAATTTGACGTTGGCAAATTTGTCATGTCAATAGACCTAGCAAGGTTGGCTATTATTGACCAAATAATAAAATCCCGTGAGCTCTCATATGCTCCTCAACAAACGTCACGTTGTCGTGTAGATTAGCCATAGGATAGCTTAGATAACTTAGGTTAATAGAATATGTATATTACTAAAGAAATTTAATATTACATGGCACTTTCCTGACACACTGACTATGTCAATATGTCTATGCGTCGCCTATAACTATGATCAGGTTCTGCTGGGTCTGGACCCAGGTAATTTATTTTTGTGTCCTGTTGCTAAAAGGTCCGGGGCACCTCACTTTAGACGGAAGAAAGAACCCATGGTATTTTTAGAGGGCTGTGACTTATGACGATTCCCACATAACCGCCAAACCCTACCCAGGTTTGACGGTATGCCTTAATGAATTTACACCGCGGCTTCAATAAAAACAGCAATTTATTCATGTGTGATATATCCTAAAACGTTAAGTGGTAAGTTTCGATATTCGATTTCACCTGCCCTTTTTGTCAAAGCAATGAACAGGAAAAAATTTTGCGAAACAAATAATAATCAGACATTCATGTGAGAGCGTAATATAGCGCATCCCTCTTACCAATACGAATAGTCTTGGTCCTTGGATGCTGACGTACATGTTTAAAATGCCGGGATTGTAAATGTCTCAATAAACCACCGACGTGGCTTTATTACAATGCCTCGGTAACTTCAAGCTTTAAAAGTGTCCAATATAAACTTTGCTACATTATTACTTAAGTCGTTATGAAATAAGGGACAAAGGACACGCGTGTATCGGAAAATTTTGCAAGGCAATTGGTTTGGTTTTTTATGTTGTTAATTGATGTTTAATAAACGGCGGATTATCAGGTTGTATTGAGGGCAGTTAAAAAATTATAAAGCTAATTTCTTTTCGATTGACAGTCACGTGATTTTCATGAATTTGAAGATGAATAAATTTGAAGACGAAAGATGAGTTCTAATGATGTTTGTAATAATGATGTACAATCGAATTTTATGATCGCCTTGATTATGACGGCGATTGTGAGGATCATTTTTTATGTCTAACATCTAATGGCGCGCTTAGAGGTTCAATCGATTTGAATGTGACAAAAAACGGCGCTACGCTTTTAAGCATTATATGTCTATTAATTACGAATTTTACAGACACAAATGTGTGGGTGAATATGTATTATTATGTACATGACTGAAATGTGTATGTATCTGCCGGGCGTACGACGTCACGAATCAGTTTTTATAGTAAATTATTTCTTGTGCTGCAGTGCGCTGCTGCAATCACAACGGCAAGTGTCCATGATCAGCGAGATGATCCACTCGGCGTCGCTGATCCACGATGACGTCATCGACCAAAGTGACTTCCGCCGCGGGAAGCCCTCAGTCAACGTGCTTTGGAATCACAAAAAGGTAAGCGTCACCCATGTTATGGCGTAATTGTATCGAATAATCATCGCTATATATAAACTATGTGTACATCTTTGTTATGTAGATACTAATTTTATTTTTATGTAGATACTAGATATAGATTTCGTTTGAAATGAAATGCTTGCTAAAATTATATTGAGGTTTTTTTAAACTTAACATAATTATATCTCGAAGTTTCAAATACTTTACAATCATGGAAGTTAAATAATAAGCTTCATAGCTTTTACCATCACGCGTATAACCGGAATACAGCAGTTTTATACTAAAACAAATTCCGCCAAATTTGTGCTGCGATGATGTCGACTGATGACCATTAATTGATGTTTAGCCTATGGGATATACGTACATCACTGGTTAGTCAAATTGCTCTTGTATCAGTGACAAATCACTAGACTAGTTTTGTTGCTAACATTATATATTTCGTTGCTATATTATCTATTCGCTTATATGCACCATGATTCATGGGGGTAGGTTCTGGTAGTTTTTTTTTCGAATGGACCTATGCTGTTGGCCTTAAGGCCTTTAAGCTATATCGGAAACGTAGATGAGCAGATGGCTCGTCTAAGAAAGGTTCTGGTAGTATTATGTCGATGAGGAGATAATGTTGGTAGCATCGCTACCGCTTTCGTCAACGCACTATATTAATTTTGAAGACAGGTTTTTATTATAGCATAAGAATTGTTCAATCGTTTTGTAACACTTTTGACACTAAAAATATTGCAATATATATCTATTACATAAATGTATATTATGTTAATCCGCGCGATATATTTTAAATTTGACACAAAGTTAATAATCACACCCGGGTTCAAACGGGGTCAGCGTATTAAATCATTTCTCAATCATCAAGGTCCCGATGGCGAAACTGGAAAGGTGATTCAACTCCGGGCAAAAGTTGGTCTTAATTCACATATGACGCGAATAGGAAATTATACTTTCTCTTTGAATTCCATCAAAATGATACCAGCAAGGCGCGGTGAAATTGTTCGCAATACAACAGGCGGACGATCGCGTAGTGCTCAGCTCATCCGACCTGCATTCTTGCATCCTCCTTATTTTAGCCAAACGAGTTTTCCTGCTAAGGGGACCTAGCAAAAATGCCATTAAGAAAGCGTTAGCGAAGATCGACATGATAAAATGTATAGGATGGACCACGTGATTGAGCGCGGTCTTATGTCAATCCCATGCATTTTATCAGTTTCGAACTTCGCTAACGCTTTCTTAATGACATTTTGGCTAGGCCTTCAACCCTCAAGTATTGATGGTCAGATAAAGAGGGAGTGTTGACAGTTTTATAACGGTCTAAGATTTGTATCCTGAAAGTAAGAAGTAGCCGGTCTAAGTGAACATATCATTCTATTTATATGGCCTTCACTCCTTTTCAATGTAAGCTGAATAGACAAGCTTTCAGACGTACCACCTGATAGTAAGTGCTCGATATCGCTCGTGGACAAAACCCAGTTTACCTCTAACTAGCCCAGCGATTTATTTGTTGCCTACTTCAGAATGCCTAGGCCAGATGTCAAGTCGCAGTGGCAGTAATTACTCTGCCGGTTTTACCAGCTTGCAAGTTGTAGCTTACGGTAGAAACAAGGAATGTCCCTTATTTCTACCGTATACTTATTTCTACTGCGTGTAAAAAAAGCATATGAATTTAAAAAAAAAGTTAAGAATTGGGTTTCTGCTGTTAATATTCTAAACATGGCGCGTCAAATAATTATCATAACTAAGTCTTAGAATAAATGCCCCAGCTTATTCGGTCCGCTGACTTTATTTTATTAACAACAAGTAATACATACAAGTCATATTGCAGCGTCCGTTTTGCCCTACTTACTACACGTACATTTTTATAAAACAACTCTTGCGTATATTACACAGATTTCATCTAAAGTAGGAATGAATTGTCTAACACACGGTCTAACATATATTTATCTACCAAATATATCAGGTGGTAATACAAAACAAACCTAATTTTTATTATGTTTAGGTATGATAATCAATCAGCTTGAATAAAGGTCGCGATAAGACAAATAGATGTCTAGGAAGTGTACACGTATTGTCCACCTAGAGACCAAAAGGTACACTTCCATCTTATAGTAAAATTAGCAGCCGACGCAGCATTAATAATAATAATCTTTATTTATATGTAATTTATTATAAAGACTGATTTGTGATTGGAACCTCCTTTTGTGCATAAGACTTAAGTGCATAATCACCTTGTGTTAGAAGATCCCGCTCTTCCATTTTTATTATGTGTAACATTCCATAACAATAAGTTGCTCCACAGGAAACCTAATTCATGTACGTTTTTTTTAATTTCTTTATTTTTAATTTTTTTAGTATGTAATTACAATTAAGCATTAGTAGCATTAGTGTTATGACAAGATTTTGTCTACCCCTTTTCTCATGTTGTCTCTTTATCTATAGTAGCTAACATGCATGCAAGCGATACTTTTTACGTCCGTAGAAGAGCTAACAGGATATTGTCATTCAATATTAGTTGTCTCTCGTAGTGCGCATGTTAGGGTAAGAGAACGTATACTCGATGTCTAACATTATCTCTCTTTATCGTCTAGACATATCTCGTTGTATGCAACATGCATACAACGAGATATCTCTAGACTAGCCCGGTTGACATATGCTTTTATTCGAAAGATAAATAAATGGCTACCGTATAAACAGGGTACTCTTCTACTGACTAAAAGCCGTGATATCGTGGAAGTAGTTGAGGTACCGTTTACATCATTCCATATCAGTGGCATCATGTATATATTTGAATAACCTATATGCCTATTTAAATGCACCCAATGGAGTATGTTAATAGTCTTCCCAAGGTTTCTCTTAGTAATCAGGAGTATAATATAAATCCTGTGCGGTCCATGACATGAATATTATAATACGACTGAAACCTATTGTAACGTCACTCTGGTGAATTATATGCCAACATATAACATTTAAACATGACGGGGTTACGTGGAATTACCCGAAGTATTGTGTATGGATGGCATGTTCATTGATAAGTTGGCATGAATCAATCGGTGATCGTTGCTAGGCCATTTTTATTTTAAGTGCGGTCTGTTACCAGCGGCATGCCCATGGATTACTAATGGCCCATTGACTGAGTAAATATTGAATAAATGTATGAACCCATTTGCATGAAACTAATTATTTATACTACGATTTAAGACTAATGTGTTTATGGGTCAGTCTCGTTTGTTCTGAATCCTATTCGTTTTTTTGTTGTTGTGACTGTATCTGACGTTTTTTGAAGGAGTTGTTGATAGGCTTGATGTGAATAGTTTTATGATAACGGAGTTGGTAAAAAATAAAAATACAACCCATTTAATATGTCCCACTGCAGGGTACGGGTCTCCTCGATATGAGGCGAGGAGGGTATTGGGCCATATTTCACCGATGCGCTGGCGCTTTTAATCTCATCAGACATGCAGGTTTCCTTACGATGTTTTTCCTTACCGGTACCTAGTCGTAGCATTATTTTTTTTTAATTTTGGATGCTTTAGATTTTACATACTATGTATATTGTAGGAAACCAAATACAAATTTATACAACAGTATACTACAGTATACAAAAAAATAGTATGAGTTTTTTAGTACTCCTTGGTATCTTTATTTGTTTTTATTGTAGAAATTAAATCTACTTGAATTCCGAACACAGAATTTTCGGGTGTATGATGAAAAGTTTTTTGCATACCTATTATAGGTGGCAAGCCAAATTTTTGGTTGCTATGAGCTATCGAATATAATCGATGGCTAAATTGAGGACAGAGACGGTATTCTAAACGTGCTGTGCGTAAAAGAAACCGCTTGCAATACCAAGCTTAGTAGACCAGTAAATATAGGTTTGTTTTAAAAATAACTTTGACATAAAGCGTCGAGCACTTTCGCGTAAAAGCTCAACAAATATTTGTGTAATACCATTACTACGTAAGGAACCTACAACTACAGAGCTTCTTCTTAAATATTTTTCTTTGCATCTTCATAGACTAGAAGAAACCTATTTTTTCTTCTTTCGCCCATCACTAGGATAATAAAGTCATGAATTTATTTATTGTTAGATAACTTATGCTTTATTAGACGCACATGTTATTTAAGTATTATTTTTTGTCTGTGTTTAAAATTACTTTCTATGTTTAGTTTTCTTATATTTTAATCAATGAAATCAAAATCATTTAAAAAAATTAATCAGAATAATACAAGTAACCATCGACAATAATTAATGGTCCGGGAGCCAGGTGAAAATTTGGTCAATCATTTCCTCCCGCGAGATACTTCGTGAGACGTATCAGAGAGCAGTATCATAAAGCCTCGTGAACGTCAGCTGGCTCTCGGTTGGGGGGATGAGCGGTGGGAGCCCCCCACGCATGAAGAAAAATAAAATAACAATTCAGTCACTTCATCTCAGCTCAAATATTTGTTAAATTGCAGTTAGCCCAATATCTTAACGAAAAAAATAATAATCAGCTGGTTATGACATGGTACCTTGTACGTCAGCTGGTGACTCGAACATGAAATTTTTTTTTCACTTCCAGTGGAGTGGTTTATATGGATGATATCTTTATATATTAAGCTATCATCCATATAAACCACTCCACTGAAAGTGAAAAAAAATTTTCATGTTTTAGTCACCAGCTGACGTACAATGTGCCATGTCATAACCAGCTGATTATTTTTTCTTCGTTGAGATATTGGGTTAACTACAATTTAACAAATATTTAAGCTGTGAGGAAGTGACTGATTTGTTTTTTCTACATGATTGGGAGGCTCCCACCCCTCATCCCCCCAGCCGCGCGCCAGCTGACGTCCACTAGGCTTTATAATACTATTCTCTGATACGTCTCACGAATTATCTCGCGGGAGGAAGTTGGTCATGAAGACCTGTTACTGGCTCCCGGGCTATAAGCTTTCAAATGTTAAAAGAGTATTTCATATAAGCGAACTCTTTAGCTGTATGATGTATCATATTATTATTATATTAGATTCTTGGAGTACATAATATGTAGGCCCCTAAAAACAGTAACATGCGTGAGACCTAAAAGTTTTTCATACAGTTAAATATTTGCTCTTACCAAGATATTATATATTTTAAAGTGTACGTATCGCATATATTTACCCATTTACAGCGCTAATATTTGGCGCGCCTCGGAATGCCTTACTTTATATTCATAAGGTTTTTTTTTTTGGAAATTAAAACTTTATGAGATTATAGATATTTTTTTAGATTAGCATGATAATATTCATTAACATTTTTTTTTAAACGGGATATTTAACACTATCTACGAATGTATTGTTCACAAGACTGACATTAAGAAATTATTGGTAGACAATGTCGAAATATAGTGCTCCGCGAAATAAAGACAAAAAATCTAGGCAATTATCCCATTTTAAATAATTGTACATTTAAAGCATGTAGATTTTTTTCGGGTTCGAGTTCTGGCAAAACATTTTTTGTCATGAATATAGATGATCTCTGGCCGTCCGATGTAGGTATGCAGACTCATTAATAATAATAATAAAAAATCAATTTTCTATAAAGTCATCATAACTATATAGTAATTAATTATTACACTTCACTGTCTGTACTTGCCACGATTCGAATCCTCGACCTTTCAATATGCCTTTCTCATGTAACAACTGACTCACACCAACAATGTTAGAGAAGTATGACGCACGCCAGAAAACGAAAAGAAAACGACGCAATTTGGGTCATTAAGTCACGTTCAGGTTCTTGGTCGACTTGGATATAATACAAATTGTGGGAAGTAGTCCGAGAAGTGTACAGACGACCTTTCTCTCGCGTGCGAGCGGGACGGAGAAAACTACCTGTGGCGTGCGATGCGTAGGGTTGCCACATGGACCATAAATTTAACTCTCGCGGAGATTAAAAAAGTATGAGAAATTAAAAAAAAATATATAAGAAATTTAAAAAAAAAACATGGAAGAAATTAAGTAAAAAATAATAAAATATTATGTCTATGTGAGGAAAATAGTTATTACGGGCATTTCAGGGTTGAATCCAATGTGCGCCAAATTATAGTTAGTCTATTTTTCGAAAAATTTTGAAAAGTTAAAAAAGAATATAATAATTTTTTTAATTTAATTTTTTTTGGTATTATTTTATTCTTCTTTTATGCAAAAAATAATTTCGATTTAGTCATTAGGTTATTAGTTTTTTTTTTAAATTAGGTTATTAGTAATGTTTATTTGGAAGGTAGAGGAGTTTGCAAAAATAAGAATTGAATCTGATTTACATCTATTCTTCATCTTAATTCAATCGAGACTATGCGGCAACCCTGCTTGCGGTGGTCAGTTAAGATGGCAGCAGCCGAATGTTGTCGACCTTAGGTGAAAGTGCCTTTCGGCCTCACATTTGATCATTAATACTACCTCTACATCGTCTCATAAATTATTGACAACAATTATAATATCCAATCATAGCGCATTATAAAAAGAAAGTTCTCGAATTTATTAATTTAATTATACGTTCACAAATTAACTATGTAATGGACTAAATGTGAATTAGAAATGTCTTTATTCGGGTTATATTGCAAAAAAGTATTTAGATGTTTCTGGTAAGACTTCTATTTTAAAAATAGAATTATAAATCTATATCTATATAACTCTAGTGGACAGGGTTTATGCCTCATATTACGGACAGCCTTCGTATCGTTATCAAAAATATTTTTATCTCTCAAGTTCGGCCCACTTTACAACACATAGAAAAGTCATGTATAGAATTTCAATTGTATCGGTTCAATTCTTTAGGAATACTAGACAAACAACGTGACAATATTTTTTCATATACAAAGACATAATCATATGATTCGTGAATAAGGTGTTAAATGTATAAACAATCTCAATACAAGAACTGTACAAACCTGTTGTGTACGTAATAGATTTCTAGTAAACATTAAACAAAGCTTCATTCAACAAAAAATGGAACGACTACTTATCACAAAACAACGATTTTATTGTAATAAAGATAAGTTATCGATTCACGTATTACTTATTGCTAAAGGTACTGTTTTCATCTAGTTCATTCCTGGTATAATCATTTGTATTAACGTTAATGTCTATACAGGGATCATTTGTTGGAAGAGCCTTGCCTTGCTGCATTGCAGCCGATTTGGGCTGGCACGACCGGAGTGGTATCTCTCGCTCACATAATGCCAGTGTAAAGTGACAGCTATGAGAGTCCCACTACTCCCTAGGGATTGCAGAAATGCATCTACATTATTTTAGATTGTGATTCTGACTGCTCGGTTGCCTACATAAGAATTATAGACTCTTTTATGAATTCTAATTTCTTACTAGAAAGTCTCAAAGTTGAATGCAAAACCTGACAGCGGGCACTGGCAGACCGGATAGTTGTTTCCGAACACCATTAAAAATCTTTAGAGCTTAGATGATTCCGATTTAAGACTCACTAGCTTGTTAATCGATGTCCAAGTCTACATTTTATGTAGACATTTTTATGAGTACTCTAACGTTTAGTAATTTAGATATTAGAAACAGGTTTTGTGAAGGTCACACTGGAATTAGGACACGCGACATTCCTTGTATTACAATTTATATATGTAAATATATATGGACGGACAAACAAACCTGAAGTGCGAGTATTGTGTAATATTACTCCATTGAATGAATATGTTTGTCGAACGTATTATGTGTCATTAGTTTTGTCAAGGCGATTTTCGTAATCATTTTCACAACGTATTCTTGATATCAAACATCTTGGCTTTGAGATGGCTTCACTTTAGCCCCGTGTTTTATTTTGTATTTTAGCACAGATTTAGGTGTATTTAATGTTAGCCTTATTGATTATGTAGTATGTTTAGCCCTTTGAGTTTAAGCCTATCGTTTTAAGGCAAGTATTTAATATAATTTATCGTAGTTTATTTATTTCATAATCTTATAGTGTGTTATTATTTCTAAATATAATAAGTTTAGTAATTTAGTAGATATTGTGTGTTTAGTGCATTTGTCACGTGTATTCTCAGGACATGACATTAGGACTAAAACTATTTCAGTCAATCTTAAATGAATATTTCGCCATCGATCGTTGCAACTGTAAGTCTGTTGTTTCCAAATTCAAACCTCAGATACCGTGATGCGTATCTTCACGCCGATCTGAGTATGTATAAAGAACAATCTAAATTTAGACACCCAATAAATGTAAATCTTTATATCTAGCGTATAATGTAGTTTAACAATATTCTTAACGCATACATGTTCTCGTGCCACCGAAATACACCGAACTATTTAAATCAAGGATCGATGTAATAACACGACTTGTATGCGACGCGCGTGATCGTCCTTCGCTAAATGTTTGACCGGCTAGCGGCTGCCGGCTGGTATCGTCTTCCGGCGAGTTTGGTTAAAAATATATCGTCTGTTGCTAAGCTCCTCTGTTGAAGATCAATGACGGTCATTTTGCAATAGAGTTGACTACTAGTCGGCGACCAAAGATTTCGAAGGTGGCGAGTGCACTCTCTAGACTCCTCGCGACCCACTGAGGGCCTATGTCTGCATCCAGCTATACTCTAGCGTCTACCGGAGTGTGACAATGAGTGGTGCACGCATTTAGGTGCAAATGTTTGAATTCGGGTATACACTGCCCAAATGTGAGTGCACACATATGGTCAGGAGCGAAAAAGGACTACCGGTTCAGTACTAAGGATATCGTTTTGTACAGGATAGCCATGCTGCTTTGCAGCTAAATTGAGCTGGCACGACTGGGGGTACCTCTCGCTCACGCGATACCAGCATAAAGTGACAGCTCTTCTGTTGTATTCGTGCAGCTTAAGAGTTTATGGTGGTGTATTTAGTGGGATAGGGAAAAGGAGGACATAGGACAAGGAGACTGTTCAGTTCCCTCGTTACGACAAAAAAAAATCATCATCCTCCTTAGTCTAAGTAGACGAAGTTTGGTCTATAAATCTGTCAGATATAATATCTGATATACGAATATTACTGACACACGTTATCTTTATTATGTGGGTCATATCAAACTTGAGGGCATTATTAGCAATAATAATATCACTAATAAATTGTAGCGACAATAATATCGACAAAATGAAAGTGATTCAGTTAAACTTATTTTAGTAAGGTGCTTTGCTGTTTAATTTATAAATAAAAATAATGTACCTACTCACATTTATTCATTAAACGAATGACACCCGAAATATAGTATTCCCTTGGCGATGACTGATCCGATATCAAGGTGTCCTCAACTCCCAAAATGGATTACCAATCTATCTATCCTAAAAGACACATAAGGCTCGGCGATTGCCATTACGTATGACGCTATTAGGCCTGACATCATCGGTGTACCAATAGAATAGTAGGAGTTCCAATCTCTTATTCCAATACTCCATTCCCTATTGATACCATCACTTAAATGTTGAAGTGACTGTAGAGTCAATAAAGGAATAGAGGAAACTCGAGTGCTTAATTTGGCATCACACAGCCGTGTCTCTTGCGTGTTTAATTATTTAAAAAAAAAAAACAAACATGGCGGCTGCGCACTTATTTGCGGATGTTGGTACAGTTCGCTCACACCTGCCACAGACCCAATAACCCGTATTTGTGTTATGTCATTAAATATCATTTGGATCCTTAATCTTTGTTTGATATCCCATATACGGCGATGAGTTATGTCACGGAGCGAGGCGCGTCTGTTTGTTCATTCAGTTTCGATTGTGTTGCTACGCGAGTGTGCACATATTACGACACGCGCTATTTGCATACAAGTAGTACCTTACTGAAAGTTATCAGGGAAATTCTTTGATACCACCATGACCATTCATCGAATCTTTTGCTAAAAATATGGGTCGCCTTTTTTGGTCCCCAGGCTGTAGATTTCGAAGGAAATACACTGATAAGGGCTTCCAATTTCAAATTCTTGATAATTACACGATATACGATATTATGAGATGTAAACGATGAAATGGTTTTAAGATCTTCTGCCTAGCATTTTTCCAACTATATTTGAGGTTGTAGTCTACCAGTTTAACAACTGAATACGTTACCTTAAAATAAAGCTGTTGCCTATCTGACATTCACAACACAGTAACTGGGTAATACACCCCCTGTTAAGATTGGTTGTCGAAGGCTTTGACACCTTGCCAATTAAGGTATTGTCTGCTTCAATATGTGGATTGTAGACGGTCAGTGACTCGGTTTCACCTTTTGTTCTGATTTAAATATGCGTGTACAGAGCGTGCACAATAGCGGGGTGGTTCCGAAGGACGGCCGTATTGGCGATTCCTATGGTATCTGAGCCATTGTTCAGAATATGTCGCGATACTTATTGTTCACTCGTTTGATAGGAATTGTAGGTTTTAATCAGGCCTGCACGCGTCTGGAATAGTTATATTAGATAAATGTATTATATGCTAAGGCAACATACATATTTATCATGTGACTATTTCGTAGTGGACGCGACCTTCATATGAGAACAAAGAAGAATAAGGAATGGTCTTAACATAATGACTTCTAGTATTTTGAACGAATTATAAGTATTTGAATCTTACTTCCTTACTTCTAGTATTTGAATCTTATTTCCTGATTAAAAGGGATTTTTTTTCTTTGATTTTAATTCGTTTTTATTATAAGAGCCAAGTACGTTGTCTCTCACACACTCAAGCCGACTATGGATATTGTGAATGTTATGTATTTAGTTCAGTTTGTTTTACATAACAACAGTAATGTTTACAAACAAAAAACTTCAACGGACGTCCGTAAAACTGTTCAAACTAAAGTACAAGAAACTCCGTGTCAATTATTCAGAGGAAGTTGGTTTTTAATATTATTTATTTAACGATTTTTGATGTGAAAACATATTTAGCAGCGTTTAACACTTTTTGTAGGGAAAATCTTATAGGTTCGCGTCACCAACATAATATTTTATTTAATTAATTTTAAATTTTACAATAATTTTAATTTACCCATAAGTTTATGCTGCTATTGGCAGTTCTTATGACTGATTTTTTTTTGTATTATTATTTTACAATTTTTTGTTGTACCTATACCACTTGAGAAACAGACTGTCCATTTACTTCCCTTCGTTTTCGTATAAGGAACGTAGTATTAGTTGGTTTATTAGGAAACACAAAACAGAAAACAGTTGTACTTATTTAGTTAGCCAGTACTGCACGATATCACTCTTCCTACATATAATGACTAGGAAAAACGCTAACGGCAAAAAATAAAATGACAATTCATGTGGACTTTCGTTTAGGCCAAACCAGTTTGTAATGAAAAATGTATGAATTGCTTTTTGTATAAGTTCTTCAAGTCGTATTTTATTGGTGGAATAGAACTTGTCGAATAGATCAGAATACTTATTGTATGGGAATGACACCAGCTTGCTGCATGTAATTTGACAGCTAGGATCAATGCCATACAATATGTATTCTATTCTATTTATTTAGCGTTTGTGCCACTTGCCTATACTCGAGCCAAACTCGATGTAGAATGTTTAATGACAAAGCGTTGCTAGGCAAGCGGCCGGGAGCAAGGACGAAAAATGGGACTTATATGTGATTTCAAACACGGTTATTGTAATTTTTTATGTTTTACATGACTAAACAATTAATATTATAGGCAGTCTGATTGATTTTTATGATAAAACAATTAAAAGTATGAAATTATAATAAATTGTAAAGTGTTATTAAGTTACCCCAAAAATCAGCTGTTGTGGTTTGTTTACAAACATTCTACATCGAAATTGGCTGGACTATAAGGGGCTGATGACTCGGGTCCAAATCAAGTCATTAGCGAACATAAGACATACAATCTATGTCATCTTGACCGGCGACTATGTCACAAAAAAGCTAATCAACGTAAGAGTTTGTTTCTCAAAATAATTGACATATGTGTAAACACTTTGAACTTTTAGCGGTATGTTTCGTAGTTCTGGATTTTCGTATTTTATGGAATCGCAAGGACGGTGTTGTAATGTTGACTTTTCGCGGTAATTCTGTGGTCGGGTTTTTTCGTGATCGCCAAAAAAGTAACAAATCATTTCGATATTGCCTTACGGGCCGATGATAATTATAACTTTTGACACTTTCTTATTTGACTGTCTTCGAGTGATCATCGAGTGATTTTGTAATATATTACGCTGATTGATGGTTTTAGGTAGGTTTATATATAATTTTATTTGTTCATCCGTCTGTCTGTACGTTTCAGAATTTTTGATATTTATATACCATTTTTGTAGATTTAAGAATAAGATTTAGAATAACTTTTCCTGTAAATATATATTTATTTATTTTTAAATTTACTTTACTTTATTTATTACAAAATAAAAAACTTCATTTTAATAAAAATGAAGAATTGAAAAATCCATCCTTACATCCATCACAATATTTGCGAAAATTACAGGCTTTATAAAATACACAAAACATACATAATTACAACACTGTACAATTAATAGTGATTGAACACGTGAAAATATTACGGATATGAATGAACGAAGACAAACTTACTTTCTATTGACGTCGAATGACATCGCATTTCGTTGAAAGCAAAATTTCGTCCACTTTCCTCCAACCTGGCCAGCAACACCGGACAGGTAAAATAACAGTACGCGCAATCCAAGCATGTAGGTCAAACTTCCATTTTGATATGTCAACGCTGACTTTTACTATTTTTGACGGCCTTTTTTTCTAATTAATTTGATCCAATAGAAAAAAAAAATATTCAAAGTAAATAAAGCGATATTCAATTTGTAACTTTATGTAATAATCAAATTTGTTTAAACAGAAAAAGCTTAAAAATCGACTTCGTAATAAGATTTCGTGAGCGAGCCTATTTTGTGTATTACTTAAACAGGGCTTATATCACAGATTTATAAATAAAGACAGATGGAGCTTGCCGAACACTGAAGTGACACCACCATAGCGAATACAAATTCAAAAGCTATACAATCTAATAGACGCGTAGAGTACAACGCTATAGGAAACATTTAAAAAGACTTTCAAATTTGTATTCACTTTGAAACGTCACTCGGGTGTTCGGCATGCTCCATCTGTCTTTATTTATAAATCTGTGGCTTATATAATAAGAATATTTACCATTTGCATATTTTCCTGTACTATATCAATGTTGTTTCCACTTTATGGGAAACTTAATGAGGAAAACTATCTCAGATAAGATCAATTCTTGACAGTTCATAGAGTTCGTCAACCCGCATTGTGTGGATCACGGTTACCGAGTTTTTTTACCAAGCTATAAAAAGTGTAATAGAAATTTTTTGTGGCATCTAAAAGCCTTAAATGCGCATCGTAATGCTGAACTAAATCATTGGGTGAAATATGAAAGTGTGTTACGTTACGAGAGTAATCTATTTAAAAATTTATTTAGTTGTATATTTTAAATTCTTTGATAATTCGTACATTCTGTTCTTTTTTAAATTTAAATTTAACCCATCAATTACTAGATTCCGTTACATATAGGTGAATACGAAGTGCGATTCGCGTTGAGGGTGAAGAGAAAACGTGTTTTGTTTATGTAATACCACAACAAACATATATTTTTCATTTCACGATTCTAAGCTAATGAGAATCACCCTGTAGGTTTTGGTTTGACAGACCGACAGTTCGAGTACACTTGACTCGACGTGGTCACTGCACAAGTCGTGTTGTAAGGCTATTGCATATTCAACTTAGATTGGCCGTGTCAAGGTCAAACTTTTGGAAGCCTCCTCCCACCTGACGCCATTCATCGGTGGACGCAGCGATTATTTATCATATAACCTCACAACTGTTCCTACCGCTTTTTATATCTTAAATGCTATTAAGTTGCTTAAGTTATTTCTATTTATAATTTATTACATTTATAGAATTTTTATGAGTTATGACACTCCCGGTCACTTCATAGTTTTTACCTATTATGTCATGGGTGTAAAATTAAGTAAGAGCTTGAATTTATCACAGAAAATAACCCATGGAAAATTAAAACCTGTAATTAAAACCCGTAACCATCTTAAATTGAAAAGAAGAATAATAGACCATTGTACAAAAATATGTAGGTACCGAGAATCAATACGATGAATTTAAATTATCCAGACAGTTCCAGATAGTTAATAGAATCAGGCGTTACTTTGCGGAAATCCATTTTAAAAAAAGATGTTAAATTATATATTAATTAGCAATATCCCGCGAACCATTCGCCCATGCGCTGCTCTGATTATTTTTTCAGTCAAACAGACAACGTTTCGAAAAGTAGCAAGCTGCCTGAGCTAGTCCTGAACTTGTATATGTTTTTTGGCGGCTTGGGCTACATACCATTTGGTGGCTCAACTGCTTATATCTTTCCAAGTTAAATAAACTATTTCAAGACAGTTTAAATGACACCAGACAAGACGACGCAAAAATGTCCACTCGTTTTCCAGTACATGTGTCGCCTCTAAATCTGGTGAGGTGTGTTGAAACGATGGTCCACTCGGGGCCACTAACACCACATGCGTTTCGCAAGCACCCGTCTGACCACTCCTTCGGTGCGAAATACTTGACTCCGTTTCAAATATATCTTTGATTAAACGAAACATAATCGTTTTGAAATTGGTATACACCTGCTCGATGAATTGATGATGTGTCGACAGCATTCTGATCGAAATAATCAGAATCATCCGATAAGAAAAACTTCATGATTTTTTATTTGAATTTAAGAAATTCTTTAAATTCTCAACAATTTACACTTTTCTAAAAACACGGAATTTATAAAAAAAGACACATTTAATCAAACTTGACTTTGTTTTGTATTCCTTATGATGGGCAAACAGGGATATACCCGGTACCTACTTTTAATTTTCTTAAGACCACACGAGCAACGTAAAAAAAAACAGTTCTAACACGTGTATTCTAGCAACTTCTGCGGTTTTGGCTGCGTGCGGTTGTATTCAACATTTATTTTATTGCAAATTTAAAGGCTTGCAGCCGGACCGTACGCATATAACCTTTATATATCATGAAAATTAAATCCAGAGATCATGTTGTCGCAATAGCTGCATGTAATATGAGTGTGATATGGGGTGGGGAGTCACGGCCGGTGTCCCACCACATTCACCTTCCAGTCCACCATTGTCAAGGCTGCTTGTGAAACTGCGAGGGCCGCTTGTCGAAATGTCTCGCAACCATTAAATAGAACACATCGCAAATTATTTATTGATGATATACAGTATTTTTTCAATAATTATTTAATATATTTTTGTGACAAAAGTAAAAGCAGAAATAGTTTTTAAACGAAGAGAAAAAAATATAATTCAATTTATTCCAATCTTAGTAGGAATAACAATTTAATAAAACGATTTTTATAACTGGAAGATGCATTATTTCGTGGATGCAAATAAACCCGTTTAGATATTGAATGTATAGATAGATTCTTTATCAACCAAATCTGGCGTATTAAAGTAATTGATATTAATAAAGATGAGAGACGTGAGACTCAGCAGACCCATCAAATCATCCACCGACAGTCCCTAATACCAGACTTTACATAGGTATAACAAATGAGCTTAATTACATACTCAAATGAATTGTAGAATAGAAACTCGAACGCATTCAGAATACAGTCGGCGTGAAATCGTAGAGATTTTTCTGGTAAATTATTCATGTGGCTCGCGATGGACTTTCGACGCGTTCTCGTGAAAGCCTTTCACTCTCGACGTGTATCGATGTCGCACTTTTTCACATCCAATCATCAAAATTCATACAAAAATTTCCAATTCATACTAATGTGATTGTTTAATTTATCACGTCTCCTCGATGAAACCGAACTCGTCTGTGGTGATTACACAATTCGGCATAAAATACAACAAAGAATAGCGACGAGTCGAATAGTACCCGTAGTTCTAGCAATAGCAAAATACTAAACGTGTTATTATCAATCACACTGTTAACCTAATTCCAGTGACTATAAATAGTTTTACGGTTACTTAAAACGGAAATAAACTTAAGATTAATCCAAACATAAATTATCATACATTTTTTGCCCCAGGCTGGTATCGTGTCGATTCCTACCACTACACTATTCCTACCAATTATATGTGTTTAAATTCCATTAAAAAGATCAATCATCGAAAATATTACACTAAACAAAAATACTCTGTTCAGATAGACTAGATTTAAATAGTAGTATAGATGGTGGCAATGGACACCCGTGTAACGGATGCGCAGAGCTGGTTGGCAGAAAGTGTGCTAATGCGTGCGTGCTCACGCAGCGGAGCGCAGACGACACGCGCCAAAAGCCGCGCTCCCGTTGGGTCCCGTTGTAGATGCCATGGAAATAATTGGTAACCAAAGTGTAGTAGCTAGTAGCTACTTTTCAAGGAAGTACGGTAATTGTTAAAGTAGCTTGTACTTTTAAAGGACTTCTAGTTCTACTTTCTTCTACTTTTAAAGGAAACGCCATAAATTCTTTCATCTAAATACTTTTAAAGGAAGAACAGTCAAATGCCCTTTATGCATATACTAACTATGATCATAGTAAAAATACATTTCAACTTTTTAAGAAACCACTCAAAAATTTTATCTAGCTATTTTAAAAGAAACTACTTACTATCTGCTATTAAAGTTATTAATCTAGACACTTTTAAAGGAAGCCATTTACAATGCTACTTTTACAATAGGTTCTGTAGATTCTATCTACTTTTAAAGGAGGCGTTAAAAAAGTCCTTTAGAAAACTGTGTCTGAAGAAAGCGCTGTCCTTAACACAGCTACGTTTAAAACCCAAACTTCAATATAAAATACTTAATGGCGTCCTTAAATTGTAGCCCATCAGCCTTGCCCGCTGTTTACCGCGTACTACTGCGGCAAAACAAACACAGCTAGTTCAAAATCTCAAATGCAATCGACATCATAATTTCGACAGACCAACGAGTTTCTTTTGTAAAACTAAAATGTCGTTAGTTCAAGGGCGGATTGCACGGCGATTCGACGGCTTGTCTCTTCTTCTTTCCTAAATTCATAATTATACTAATTGGTTTCGGTACTTTGATTGTAAATTTTTAGTGTGGTTCTAGTTCACAGAGGAGATAAGAGTTGTAGATAATGGTGACGAAAGTACCCTCGAAAGATCCCTTTACATTTTTTAAAATTTAGAAAAAAATATATAGGAATCTAGCAGCTCATTACAAATATCTTAACAATAAGAATGACCTTTAATGCCAAGAGTGGAGGTATTTAGGTAGCGTCTCCTTTCTAAACTCGCAATAATTAATCTATGTGTTTGTTGTTTGTATGTAAATACCTGTAGGTCATTAAAGAAATCGTACAAGGTGTCTTGCTCACCTTCCAGGTGACCTAACCTTTAACTGGTAAAAGAGCAACCCCTTTCTCCTAAACTATTCTGTCTTAGCTCAGACTTTGGCCTTATTTTATTAAAATCTATCTGTCTTTCTAACTTTCATCAGCGTTAGCCACGTTAGTACTGCTGAGCATATACCTCCCTTTTCTTCTGCCAGTCCTTTGCCTGCGTCCCCATGTTTTGCCCAATAGATTTTCCACGCCATCGGTCCTTCTTGTCACAGGCCGCCCTGGAATTTTCCGACTAAATCTGCAGAGTTAGTATGTTTATTTGAAAGTCCAACTTCTTGTTAGTTTATAAAAAATATTTTTGCAATTGATACCACTATTATTAAGGAAAATTATAGCAGAAGACTTATATATTTATATAATTATAGAAATGTTTTATTTTTATGTTTCGAGCTAAAACCATAGAGTAATTAATAAATGATCAACTTTCAATTTTTTTAATACGTTCTAATAATGTTATGTGTAAACAGTGTGTTACGTTTGCGTAAAAGTAGTATTTCGTGTGAAAAAAACAAAATACGTAGGTACAACCTTGAAATATTTCGGCGTTTTAGATGAAAGTGCGAGCGATATCGGCAACATGCTAATCGTATACACAAACAAATTCTTTTTTTTAGTCTCGTCTCTAAAACTTTTACTTTTTAATGGACATGTTTTACATTTTATCAATTTATTATATTAATATTTTAATAATATTATGTCTATTAACATACTTTAGCGATTATTATTACTGGCATTCGGACATTACAATAAAGCTTGAAACTGTTTTATAGGTACTAGTAATAATAATTTAGTAATTATAGCAAATTAATTGCAATTCTCGACCAAAATATGGGGAGTCTTAATGACGTAGTTTTATAATTATAATCCTTAGATTGCAGTGAATGTTATAAATTACCTATCTTACCCAAGATAAGACTTCTAAATTATAACTAGAGAGCATTTAGACTTAATGAAAACGATTCATTCATTTATATCTTTCTTTAAGAGGTTTTTTATTTTTTTTCAAAAACATACCTGATGTTTCGAATACTTCACGGCTACAATGGTTACGAGAGAACTGAGCTGTCTGACGTTCCCGTATCCTCAATATCATCATGAGTCTTTATGCGTCCACTGCTGAACATAGGTCTCCCTCAATGGACGCCAAGACGACCGATCCATTGTCACTTGCATCCAACATTCATCAATATTTTAGTTCAATCTCATAAAGTCCTTAATGTCTTGAGACCTGGTGTACCCTATTAGCCTTTACGTGTATATCGAAATCCTTAGCCAATGTAGGCTAACAAGTGGCCGAGACGGTGCGGGGGTAAGCCTCAATGCCGCCGGCGAGACGGTATTAGTATGCGACCACAACACAACTTTCTACATTCTTGTTGGCGGAGAAATGAGCGCTATCGATATATTTCAATTATCCAACGTATGAACAATATGTCTATGCTATTTCATGATTTACTTTGAGGTTATAAAACTATCTTGCGGTGTGATCTCATTAAAGTGAAAAATGTATTTTTTAAATTATTGTCTTTTTTATTTGACAAAGCGGAAATAAATAAACCTAAAACTACAAACCTCAAAAATATAATATAATAACTATAATATATATTTTTTTGAAGTGATAACTTCTTTAGCCGCGTTAAGGACTTTGGTAGGGGAAAACCTTTTTTTTTTTTTTTTTTTTTTGGTTGGATCTATGCTAATGGTCCTAGTGACCGTTATGCGTCATCGGAAATGGGGTGATCCGGTTGGATCATCCTATGACGTTTAAAAATTTGGGGGGTTGCCCCCCGCCATGTTCATGGCGTCGGGTTTGTACCTAACTTGGTCAGCTACGGTCGACTGGTTTGGAACGGGTGACGTTAGAAACCTATCGTGAGGGCCGGCCCTCCCCTCCCCCGGTAGCGGGGGAGGCGGGTCAAGCGCGGGACCCGAGCAAGCTGCCGATAGCAGAGTGCTATCGGTGATTACACGGTCTATATTGGTGTCGACTCGTAGCTGATCTGAGCCTATGCTGTCGCGGTTGATCCGGATCAACTGGTCAACGGAGTGTAGGGTTCGACGTCGCATACGACCCCGGGGCCCATGCGGTGTGAATGTGCGCCTAACACCGGCTGTGTTATGTCTGAGTGTGTGTTGTAGCTTACGTCGCGCTTCAGCGTCGCGCTTTAACAGTTCTGTGATTTTATCAACAGGATCGGTTATGACATTCTTAGGTAACCTAGACTTATTAGGTGCTAAGCTATCGGGGGTGTGTGGAAAACCTTTGGTTGCGTCATTGACATGTTAGGATCGCGTCGGCAACTCTTTTTTTTTTTTAATTTTTTAAGAAATTTCAGATTTTAATATAAAAAAATTGAAAATTTTTGTTATAATTCGTAAGTGATAAGTTTTCATTTCTATTGGCAATCCCTTTAATTAGGCAAGATATGTCATAAATGAATTTAAGTCAATCTAGAATTCTTATCGTAATATTATGTTATAAAACTTAAAGCGTTACTACTTTACAGCATTTAAAATATAAAAATAAAAGTTTATCGTGAATTTTGTAAGAAATTACAACATTTTTTTTCCATCCATACGTGAGTTATTCGAAAGGTCTCACAAAACTCACGAACAATTTCACAGATTTTGATAAACCTTGGAAATATGTTGTCACGTGACGAAAGATGGTTTTATGTGAATCGATGGATCGAGCGATAACAATTTATTGATTATTAATACTAAAGATTGACCCAGCCATGCCGAAGTAGTGTATATTTAAATACACTTTCGAATAAAATTTGATCAAATATTATAACTGTTTCAAATGTTACTGTTACGTCAAATGATGATGAAACTAAAAATTATATAAAATTTTCTATTTTATGTTTCCAAAATTGTACTATTAAGAAACTTAATATCAATTAGATTTATTTTTGTTAAAATAAGTTAAGTTGTCTTGTCAATCATTGAATACTCTACTCTACCTTGATTCGTCCCCTGCTAAAAATAGACCCCCTTTTTTCAGCAGGGGACGAATCAAGGTAGATCCTGATGAGTTGACTGAAAAAAAAATGGTGTTTGGGCTAGAAACAAAAACCTATAAAATATACCCTACGTATAAGGAAACTAAAATTAGAAACCATATTTTAAATTAGCGGAAGTGTTTCTCATTAAAATTAATACTAACTCTTAAACCCTTATTGTTAAGTTGTAATTATGTGTAAACACATTTTATGTAAATGTACGAAGTTCGTCACAATATATTCTTCTTAGTATGAAAGCTTTGTAAATAAGGCAACAGAGTTCAGATATCATGATCTTTTAGCGCTAAAAACTTCTTTTGAACAAACGATTTCTTATGTTTTTCTTTATATCGAGAATATAATCTAACGTAGGTGATTATTACTAATTTTGATAAGCAGCATTATATTTTTTTAACTAAGGTCAACATTACTTCCATCGCACATCAGCACATTTTTTAAAATGTCAACTAGCACACAAACTTTGGGACATCGTCTAAAGTTTGTGTGCTAGTTGTGCTAGTGAGCACTTAGAACCAGCCTAAAGTATATATTTGCGCATTACCTTACCGGGCTAATTATTTAAAGGTGGTCGTCATTGAACTGGTTTCGCGGCACATTTTTACTTCCACAGATATTTGAATAGTTCCAAATAATATACAAATTTTAACTTGTCAACATGACGTCTAAAATATATAAAAAAAGTTGACATGTTGTTGATGATGATGATGATGATGATGATGATGATGATGATGGCTAGGAACAATATCGTATTTTGTAAAGTGACATGCATCAGGAAGTTGGGACAAGAACAAGATCAAATTGAATAAATCGCATCTTGTCTACGAAAACGATAACGCAGCGCCATGTGTCTCTGCGATTGGTCCATTTTGGTTGTGTGACGTCATTAGATGGCTGAACTCGGCATGAATATGTGCAATACTTTGTCACCGTCTGTTTTTCGAAACGAATGTCACCCATTTATTAATCTATATTAACTGTGCTAAGGCTAAAACTACTCTCTTTGAGTTACTTCTCTTTGGATTTAAATAATTGCTTTGCCCAATTTTTGAACTATTTTTACAATTTCAATGTGAGTAATGTCGCGGGGAACAGTCAGTTTACAGAACACGCACTTTTTATGACAATGATGATGATAAATGATGCCAATCGAGTGGCTAATTAATAACAACAACGCTGAAAATGACAAGCGCGTGTGTACGATGTCTTTTTTTTTACTAATTATTAAATATTAGACAGATTGCGTAATATATGATATAATGCTGAATAAACAGACGAGCTAAATCACTTTCTTTTTTACGTCTTAAGACTGTTAATCATTTTCTATCTTGACTTGCAAGAAAATATCTTTCTTTCTGACAATTGACAATACAAAGTATTTTGTGTACAGAATGCATTGTAACTATGTCTTGTTTACAATATGTATATGACATACCAACAGTCAAAATTAACGGGTTTATTATGTTAATATAGAATCAATAATCATCAGCCTTTCCTAACATAGGCCTCCTTTAACGAACGCCAAGACGATCGATCCGATATTGAATACTAATAATAAAATTTTAAAATAAATAAACGAATACCTAGAGTTGATAAAGATCAATGGATTGATGGATGGACGAAGGTGTCGAAGTGTATTTTAATGTTATTTAAAATATGGTGATTTTGTTTTGCAGGTAGCGATGGCCGGCGACTTCATCCTCGCCGTGGCGTCGATGATGATAGCTCGCTTGCGAAGCGACGAGGTCACGTTGGTGCTTAGCCAGGTGTGTATGTGTATCATTCAAACATTCATTAATACATTAATACGTACAATCATACACTCATTCATCAATAAAATTGTTCATTCTTTCATTCACAACCTAAAACCAATTGTAATTATGTATTTTCGCAGATCTTTTTTTATTTTTATGTTAAACGTTTTAGAATACACTAATTTAGCGGAATAATATCATAAATATAAATATTTACGCTCTCAAAACCGAGAAAAAGCATTTTTTACATGATTTTTTGGGCGCAATCCATCCCATAGTCATATCAAATGTACAAACTCTAAATGTCTCATTCACTCATGTCACGTGTACAAACTGTAAATGTCTCATTTACTAATGTCACGTGTACAAACTCTAAATGTCTCATTCACTTGCGTCCAATATAATCATACTCTAAATGTTGAACCCTCACCCCTCAAAAATTATCATGACCATCATATTTATTCTGTTGAAAGTTGTTTTTAATTATCATCTCATTGTAAGTCTAAGGAATATCTTGTAACGTCGGTATATTATCTGGTAATTGTTATGGCATTGCCCTGACCCGGATGGGTAATGACACATCGTGGGTTTTCATTAGGGACTCTTAGTGCTAATAGCTCCTCATGTTGAGACCGCAGATCATTACCTACCTACATGGCCGTTAAGTGTAAGACTGCGTATTTAAATAGATAACTCCTGTTTTTGTTACCTATACTATATTTGTATTGTTCGTCTTAATATGTTTTTGGGTGGATCCTGTGCGCCTTCACGAATACTATCCTACCTATTGTTGACAGTCAACACAATTTAAACTAAAACGTTATGAATAAAACGACACCGAGCCCGATTAGAGATTTTTTTTTCGAAATGTTCTATGCCAAAAGGCCTTAGAGCGAGCGATGAAACTGACTTGCACTTGCTCTAGTCAAAACATGGACAAGTTGTGTAAAATTAAAATGGATCTGTTTCTTAATATGTTCACGAAGTTACTCGTATTGTTGTTTTGTTTGTGTGTTGTTGTTTTGTTTGTATACTGTTATCGATAGCTAAAACATTTATGTTATACCAGCTGTTACAAGCGGCTTTGCCCGCGTTAGCAAAAAATAATCCTTTTTTTTAAATATATCCTATGTTACTTCTAATGCCTCCGAGATAATGTATGCAAAGTTTCATGATGATTGGTTGAGTAGTTTTCATGTGAAAGCGTAAAAACATCCCTACTTTCATTTATAATATTAGTAAGTATAGAAGAGTGTATATTTGTCTAGGTATGACTAAAGAGTGTAGCCAGTTTTTGTGCCTACATGGAGTAATATGTATCGATCGTATCTTCCAGGTGGTGACTGACCTGGTGCAGGGCGAGTTCATGCAGCTGGGCAGCAAGGAGACAGAGAACGAGCGGTTCGCGCACTACCTCACCAAGACATACCGGAAGACTGCCTCGCTTATCGCCAACTCCGTTAAAGCGGTAATTATTGTCTTTATCATAATCAACGAACCAAAAGGAACTAGCCCAGGCAACTCACCGAACGACCTAATTCTCAAACGCCACTTAAATATTTGGCGGCTTCTTAAACTACTAAGCACGCCTTAAATCCATATATTATCAAAATGTAAGCGGGAACTGCTTACATTTTGATAATATTTGAGTTGCGTTTGAGTATTCGGGCATAAGTCTAGCTGCCAGTATTACACTGCATATTTTGATCTTCTCTCGGAAACACAGCTCAGCTGTTCCACATTAGAAACAAGCAAGAGAGTGGTTGCCAATAAAGAAATGTAATGTAGACGGTAGACTCGACACGGTGTTCCTCGCTCCTGTCAAAATTATTATAACGTTTATATTATGTGTGCTAAAATCAACATAAAACGTTCCGACACATTTTAAAATATATTGTTTGCATTGGAAGAACAGATGGCCGATGGGCCAATAAGGTTCAAGAGCGGAGGCCGCGTTTAGGTAGACGAAGTGTTGGTCGGACATTACGCAGGTGGAAAGACGATCGCCGAGCAGTGGCTTCGATTCTTCGATTCGATTGATCGAATGTGTTCTAAGCCCAGTAAATAGTACGAGAAGGGATCTAAAGGGATAAATGATGATTATGAAAATCACCATTACCTACTACACTCCGTGTACTTTGACTGCTTCATTTTATGAAAGATACCTTGGGAATAGGGCGTTCCTCTTAGGATTACACGACACGTAACGTTATTTTCACTGAATTTGTTTTGCCGGCTATTTTGAGTGAGCTTACATTGAAACGGGTAGATTCGATTTGCGTTTAGAAGTGGCCGGTCTGAATTGCGAGTGGCAAGGGATCGCTCGTCTTGGCGTTCATTGAGGGAGGCCTATGTTTATCAGTGGACGGATAGAGGCCGATGATGATGATGATGATTGTTGGATTCTAAAGTATTTTAAAAGATATTGTTTGCATCTAATATTAACAGATATTCTATTTCCTTATTATTTATCACGACGCGCGTAAGAGGGTATTTCTTGAACCTAATTGAAACACCAAACAGCAATAGGGAAATCCAAGTAGCTGTAGCTATTAACATATCCGATCTTTGTTCAATCATGTTGTTTAGATAACAATGTTGCCTGTGACTATGAGTTACTATAACTGGCGCTTACATACTATTATCTCACTTTGAATTCCATATGAGTAGACTTCCTATTTACCTCACATGTATTTAAATAATGTTACAATGGTCAATGATTTAATCAATCAAACAAAGGCTTTTTCTTGACTTAATGGGAGTGAATCGCGTTTACGAGACTTATTTCTATTATCGTTTTAATCATTATTTTTCTAATCATTCCCTGATTAGCATAATACTCTTTCAAATGATATCTTCTTGCTCAAATTGTTAGGTACTAGTTACTGAGAACGAAAACGCGTTAACAAACTTAGAGTAAACGTAATATAGTCTCTAGATAACATACACGTAATATAGAACACGCTTTTTCTAGTAGATTGGCAAAATTATCTATAATGTAGACGACCAATTTTTCTGTTTTCTAAGAACTAGTACCTGGCCGCAGAGCCGTAAATAGGGCGGTGCCATCGGTGCCCAGGCACTGGGCGTAGACTCAGGAGGGCGCAAGAATGGCCAGACCAGGCCGGACTATTTTTTTTTAGTTTGCTAAGGTTGTAGTTATAGAAGCTCGCACAGGGCGCAAAAAAGGCTATTTACGGCTCTGCCTGGCCGGCCCAAATATCGATCTCATAAGATCAATAGAAGTCTAGTAAACATGGTATAATGAAATAACATTTACGGATTTTATGACGGTTTATTAAGATTTTAACGTGCTCGGCGTTTCGGATACACGATAAAACTTAAAATAATAGTTTATTTAATGAATGAAATACGCGTAAACATGAGAAAACACTAGTAATGTAATCAGAGTACGGGGATAATTGAATGCTTCATTTCGAACCCGATTAAAGTATAGCCACATACCATAAAATGACGAATATCAGTTTCCAAATTCAATTCAAACTAATACGATACTATGATAGTCCTTCCCGTCGACTTTACGGCCGTAAGGTAAAATGTCGTAGAGAAATATCATTTAGAGTAGAGTCGATTCGAGATTCAGATTTTACTACAAATGCGCGCCAAAAAAATCCTATGACACTAGAATATTTCTCCTTTGAAATCAATGTGCGGAACCAAGCCTTATTTACCTGTTCTCGTCATTCATACCAGGTGGCGCTGCTGAGCGGTGCAGACGAGGGCACGTGCGAGCTGGCGTTCCAGTACGGGCGCAACCTGGGCCTGTCGTTCCAGCTGGTGGACGACTTGCTGGACTTCGTGTCGTCCGCGCAGACCATGGGCAAGCCCACCGCCGCCGACCTCAAGCTGGGGCTCGCCACAGCACCTGTGCTCTTCGCCTGCGAAAAGGTTAATCTATATTAATATATTTTTGTAGGTTGGTAGATTTGTAGTAGATTCCAGATTTTTTCAAACCTGGTGGATTACGACGTGGTCTTTTTTATATGTCCCATTTTGCTCTTACCGTGAAATAGTTAAGACATTAATTAAAAAACATTAAGCCCATATAAGTCAAAAACGTGGTGTGATTATTTCATAATTCCATATCATTTAGTTTTTTTAATATTAATAATAATTACGTAAAATTTATTTTACATAATCAAACAAAAGCAGATCTATAATGTGTCCATTTAAATTGCAGTACCCAGAACTAAACCCGATGATAATGAGGCGATTCCAAGAGGCCGGTGATGTGGAAAAAGCTTTCGAGCTGGTCCACAAATCCCGTGGCCTGGAACAGACCAGATTCCTCGCCCGCAAGCACGGGCTGGAAGCGGCGCGACTGGCGGCGGAACTAGCCGACTCCCCCTACCAAAAAGGCCTGGTGGTCACCACTGACCTCGTCCTCAACCGGATTAAGTAGACTTAGGCATTATACTTAGGCATCTAACCTACCTAGAATGGTGGTCAAAGTTTGCCTAGCGACACTTAGAAAGGCGTCCAGGATTCTACCTGCAATTGTGGTCAAAGCTGGCCTAGCGACACTTAGAAAGGCATCCAGAATTCTACACAAAAAAGCGGCTAAAGTCGGCCTTCACGGGACAAGATATTAAACATGTGTGTTTCAATTCATAGTTTTTATATGATTAAAGGCGTGACTGCTATTTGCCGTTGAGTCGATTTTACTGACATGGTGTGTCAATAAATGTTCCAATTCAGTTTTGTAAGTTTCTGATATCGATCTTTTATTAGATAAGTTAAGTGTTGCAATAGTGATGTTTGATATTGATTATCGATATCGATATTATTATCTTAATTCTATGTTACGAAAATTTTCAGGATTTTTCGTCGATATATTATTCGAATATACGTTATCCGATAAAAATACACTAGCTTGCATTCTAATGACAAAGATGATTTAAAACAATGGAATCGTGAAACTAAGTGGTTATAGTATTCATTTAATATTGGAACATTCATCATAAAATGGAAAGCATTTTTAACATTTGTGCTGTCAAAATATTAAAATGTTACTCGACTATCAGAAGATAGATTTTAAGTATTTTCAGTTATATATGCGCTTACGCATATTCACTCGAAACATTCGCGTCATCTATAACCTTTATGAGATAAAGGTAAATAAAGATCGAATGACGAACAGAATTTTGGATTCCTTTTTGCAATGTCAACGTTAAACGTTTATATGAGAGAGTGAATGGTCGGAGATTTGTGTGTTGTGGTGTGTGCGACGTATCGTAGATATTTTACAGCTAGTAAAATGGGCCCGGACAATTGAATTTATCGTTTTGTAATAGACTTATTAAAATCGACAAGAAACAGTTGTAGCGCGTTTTAATGTGTTTTAATTAACTAATTAAAAAAAACTAAAGTGTAAAATTTTACATTCGCCAAACAGTTGTGGTTTTCCGGTCGATTTTATTATTCACAGAAAAATGTTGTTTTAAAACTTTTATTTATTTTTATTTAACATAGTTATATATAGCATTGTTTCTTTACTTTTGCGACCTGATTTATTTTAAGTTTCGGTTTTATTGTAATCTATCTACGAACACTACAAAGAAATATAGATTTAAGCGTGTGTGCCTACTTGTTACCAAATAGAGTTGTACAACCGTACGATAAATGCTCAATCGAAACATCGATAACATATTATGCGCAGCAGGCTATTTTGTTTTGAATTTATTTGTATATACAATTATTAGTTACGCCTTTGTTATTTTCTTTCTTTCTCTCGTGCAATTTCTCGATGTAGGTCTAGTATTATGAAGTACCTGGGTGAGTGCACATTATTATTCTCAACACTAAAATGTATTCAGTTTTTCTTGTTCGGCTACAAGCAATCGTATTCTGTGTAAATATTGAGAGTCATTGGATAAGTTACCCGTGATTTATCTTCAAAACCAATTACCTCAATTTCTTTAGTATATACACGAGTACTAGAGTTGATGTGTATGTTCTTATGTTATTGTAAAATTTGTTAGATTTTTACGCATATGCACAATAATATAGTGTAGGTCAAATCGTTTATCGCCCCTAGAGGATCGTTATAAAAATACGGCAATTTTGTAGCTAATAATGATAATTAATTTACTTTTGTAAATAATAGAATATTTGATATTATTCAGACATACTGATAATATTATGATAGTAATCAGTATATGTGTAAGATAATTTTTATAAAACAATATATCGATATTATCCCTGGGACAACACTAGTTTGCCATGTAAGTGAAATTCTAAAGTAAATAATTGTAATACATAAATGATATTAAAAACTTAAAGCACTCTGTGCAAATACTTTGCTGTATAAAATATTTTTAATCGTCCGAGCAGTTGTTAAGATATTGGAAAATTTAATGCTGTTATATGTTAGTAAAGATGTTTATATATGAGGATATTATATTCTTTGTACATTTCATAATAAATAACGGGAGTCAATGAATTTTTATTTATATGTATGTAGTCTTGTACTTAGCTTATTGTTTGTAAATACTTCTTTGTAAAATGATAAATCATGAATAATTTTATAAATATTAGTTACAAAAATATTGTTTTATTTAATTATTTTTTTTGTGTTTTAATGTACTCTTAACGATGACATATTTCAGGCCTCTCTTAGTTAGTCATACTTTACTTTGATTCGGCTTGACTTAAATTTACCTACGTTTACGTCTCAGTATATTCATAGTCAAAATTTTTCTGTAGAATTCAATTTTCTCTATAAACTGAAATTAGAAAATGAAGTCTAGACTCCACATAGTAAGTAAGTGGTACAAAGTTGCACATAGAGTATGCAGGTGAGACTGGCCGTTACTACGAAAGGGTTCCCATACATTGACTATGCTGTAAACGTATTTGTTTTCGCTAAAGCTACTATAATAATGCTTGTTTCTTTAAGAAAAGACGATGGAATAAATATGTAAGATGCATTTATGCGGTCCAAAAAGCGCGTATTATTTTTTGGTTTTTTATACTTTTTGAATTTGCTATTAGATGGAAGTCGTAATTTTATTGACCGGATTATAATCCGATTAGACGTTGCATTTGTTCTAGAATATTTTTACTAGTTTTTAGGCTTTATACGTCCGATTCGACGTCAGAAGGTGGTCGACGACTCCAATGCTCGCGGGAAAACCGCCATCTTTAAACTTTTAGTTGCGCCAACTTAAAAAAAAAACCCTTAAAACATTTTTACCATTAAACTTTTAAGGCTTCTTCGTGTCAAAGCCTTGTCTTGTAAAAATGCGACGACTGTAAATATTTGTTCATATGACGTCGGGAATAACATAAAAAAACCCATATAAAATATTTCACCGCGTCAAACTAGCCACGTGGTTATCAAAGGACTAGTGTTACGGATGCTAGAGCTTACAGCGGAAATATATTTAATACTGTTATACTATACATACATTTAGTGTTTGGGCTTCAGAGGTCGTCAAATTACCAATTTATTACAAATTAAAATAAATATTTACCAATTAACACATAACGTAAAATCAGATTACATTTTCCACATGTTTCATACAATTACTAAAATAGTAAATATACCAAAAATGTTATGGTGATCGAATATTACTAATATTTTACTACTGAATGGATTTTGGTGAAACCTTACAATAATATACCTTACACATCAGAATAACACAGAGGCTATAACTTATATCCGTAGTCCCACGGACTTGCGAAGTACACGCGTGAAACCGCGGAGCGTTGCTAGTAACAAATAAACTATAAAATTTTACACCAAATGGTCATCGCTAAAGACTTCCACTGCTAAACATGAGCCCTCCTTATTGAAGTACAACTTCTTTAAGGCTATAAGGGGTGACTCAGATTTTTTCTCTGACGGAAATAACACTGAGTATTCTATGTTCATAAATATTAGTGCATTGATCGTGAGTGTATGTCAAATGCACCCATCTTGACTTATACACCAACTGGTGGCAAGATTATATTACATTAGGATTATTTATTTAAATTATTTATAATGATTTACTTCAGTCACGCACATACTTATATGAAACATATTACCAAAGTTATAGCAATTGTAATAAAATTAAAGTAGGCAGAAACTATAGGCAATGTTTATTGGCTCCAGGCGCCACGTGCTATCTAGATTCTTTTTTTTTTTCTTTAACTCCGGGAAATTTACTAATGCATCAAGCTGGGGAGTGGCCAATGGGTCTCCCCAGGCGGGTGTGTGGGACTCGCTGCGCCCGAAAGATGGTAAGTGGACGCAGCTCTACCCACTAAAACCCGGCGAGTGCCACCAATGTCGCCTTAAGTAAGTACCGGTAAGGTGCCCTGGATCTGCTAGCAACAGGGCACCCCGACGGCTAGTCAGTCCCTTAGGGGACCGACACCACCATAGAGTAATTTGATACTACGGAAAGACACCACCTCCACAGAGCGGTTGCCCCGCACCACAGAACAACCCCTCTCACCGTCAGGACAGTACGATGAGGCGAGGTTCCCATCCTCACCCCTTGCTCTTTTGTCGCACAAGGTGTTCACCTCACCCTAGGCTACTGAACCCCACCGCCACGACAAGGCTTGAACCATGGTGGGGATATAAATAGGTTGCCTGGGCTAGTTCTAGCTAAGCTAGCTTATGTCCATGGGTTCGACCACTCACTATCAGGTAACGTTATCTGCCAGTTTGCCTATCTAACTAACAGAAATAGATGTAAATGCTCGTTTTTAAGGCGAAGGTAAAATAGTACAGGCGGCGGGCAGCATTTGCCTTGTAATGAAATTGCCAGCCTGCTTGTAATGATTATTTGATAAAACTTACCTACCGATTGAGCTTAAAGGCCGTCAGGCCTAAAAGTCTAGATCTTTCAAAAAAAATTGGATAAAAGTATTCCCTGTATATTTTTCTAACATATTATGATCATTCGTTAACGTCTCAAAAATTACGATAACAATTTATTTACCGAAGAACAATGAATGTTGGACTACATTTAGAACAAAAAAAATGGATTTAAAAAAATTAAATAAAAAGTAAAAGCAAAGTATTAACCCTTATAATATGTCTCACTGCTGGGCGCGGGTTTCCTCCTCGAAATAAGGCGAGGAGGGTAATGGGCCATAATTCACTGATGCGCTGGCCCAATGCGCGTTGGTAAACTTCACATACCTTCAAAGACTTTCAATCTCATAAGGCATACAGGTTTCCTTGCGATGTTTTCTTTCACCGGTAAGCGTACGATGGTCCCGTGTTTGGGTTGCTCTTAGAAATTTTAAGGCACACACTGGGGCTTAGGATCGAACCCAGAACTTCTCGCATAAGAGGCCGAGTTCACCCACCACTGGACCAATTCCTCTAAAATAAATACCTCACCACAATTCTTCATTTAATTGGATTTCTATTCAATCAAAAGCTTAATAAAAAAATCAGATCAATTTTACATATTAACATTAATTTTGTCGATGATGATGATGATGATTGTATATCAGTACATTCCCGTCCATCAATATTCTACTCAATAACTATAATTTAAGACCGATCAAACGATCTTTTTTCGTAATGCGACAGGATCATGATATTTGTGTTTCTTTCGTTCATTATTCGTAAGTACAGCCTTTGGCGTGTTGACGGCGATCGATACGGCGCCCGGCACCGCCAGGATGGGTGTACTGAAAAATTACATGGAAAATTCAGTTATGCCGTCCAACACTCGCCTGCATACGCTTCTCTCTTAACACGACCGCACAAGACTCAGTTTTCCTAGAAACTGTCGGTGTGTCGTCTTCAATATGTTATATAGGTTAACTTTTATTATCGGCTTCGTCACTCAAGGGTGACCATGGTTTTTGTACTTTAATCCAATAAGGAATCTCCTGAAAGCTGAGTCCAATTATTATAGGTCAGTAATGGCTAAAACTACGAAGTACCAAGCGTTCACTGCTGATGGTGATGATGATGAATGGCTAAAAGTGACGTGAAGTGTGGCTTTTTACTAAACAAACTCCCAGCTTTGTAGAACTTCTTTTATTATTTTTTTAAACTTTTTATTTTTATTTACCTCGTTACAAATCGATTTACATCAGAAATAATTTTGAAATATGAATTTACGTATTGCAACCAATTTTTTTTTATTTAATCATTTTTCAAACTATGGTAGTAAATGTGGTATACCTTGTATTGACTTGTTTGTCGATGTTAGGTTGCGCTAACTGCAATAAATATCTAAACTTGACTCGTTGGCAATTTAGTCAGGAGTAGGCATGCTTTTAAAAAAAATCTTTAAAAAATCCTACAAACCTCTTTAGCAATATGTGTAGAGATATCAGAATATTCCTTAAACGCATTCGCATAATATTTATTTGATGAAATCAATATTGTTATTGTAGAATTTAGGTGCATAAAAAACATCTATTCTTTTTTTAAAGAATATATATGCAAAAATATAACCTTGCGAATATTCGAGTAAGGTTAATTTATCGGAGGCGGAAAGGGATGTCTCCCTTTATCAAAAATGTTGTGGTATTCGACCGTTCGTGTGGCCGCTTTGTTATTTCGTAATGTGTTTTTCTACTTAGCTGTACATGCTAGATACATACATTTTAAATGCATGGAGGTTAAAAAAACGATTGAATCGTTTATCAAAATTGGCTTAGTATATATTCAAATGTGCTAAAATGTTGGCTACATTAAATATTATTGCTTGCTAAATTTAACAGTGAACTCGTTTGCCAGTCTTTCTGGCAAAAGTATATCCCTCCCTAAGCTATATTAAAATATTCTGTTTGTTCTAGTATGTAGTAGTATATTACTACGGTCATATGTTTGAAAAAAGACACAAAACTTTTGGTCACACTTATAGCAATTTGATAGAGTGAGAATGCCATTGCTTTCAGACACCTACTAAATTCCTAATTACAGTGACCCAGTTAAGCCTTTAACCTCATTTAGACTACGATAATCAAACTGCTTATTAATTTAGTGAAGCTTTGGATTATTTACTTTAGACGTCCAGTTTAGTATACTGTAACACGTAAGTATCTACGAGCAAATTTTACATAAAAATATTAAGAACTAATTATTTCAAACATCTGTGAAATTTTCAATCAAAGTCATAGATTAACTAACATTTTTAAAGGTACATTAAATATTATAAATCATAGAAATCATATCATAAAAATAATAAAATACTGACAATTTAAATTTAAACTATCGATAATAGTTATAAATTCACAAACAAAATACAATATTATTAACATACAAAAAAAAATAACTTTAATTTTTAATATACACATTATAATGAAACAGATTTTACGGATTTTATCGTGATTGATTACATTTAACACGATATGCCCATTGTTTTATATATTTCAATGCAACCATGGCAATGGGACAAAATTTTTGTAAACATAAGAAAACAATATCATTATACATCTAATAAACATAAGTTTGTTATAAATCAAAACTCCTTCAACAATAAAATAGTAGATACGGGCCGAAGCGTGCGGTTCATTCATTTATCGTATTTAGAGTCAAAAGTTCGCAGTCGTGCGCTTTAACTCGCCCCGAAACCTACCCAATAATCAACGAAAATGATAAGGTTATCGTTCCAATCCTTTAAACAATAAAATTATTTAAATAAAAGTAAATAATAATTGTATTCATTATTAAAAGTAAATAATGATTAAGTTTTTTTGGAATAATGATTTTCATTTTTTATACATAATTAAAAGTAACATATGTATATGTGTATATGTTTATGAATTATTACTTTGGTGATACGCAGTGTAGTTTAAATGTTTGCTCTTCACTCTCGACGATTGCGAAGGTGGGTCCACGTTGGTTGCGTCAGCGGTTACCGAAAATAATATCGTTATGTTGTGTAATTTATTCATCGTAAATTATTGCACATGTTTGAGGAAACACTTTTTACACCGCCAATAAACATGATGCTTATTAATAGATATTATTTATGGTTAAATGATTTATGCTTATTTGATTGGAGTCTATGTAGTGACATAATTAATGCCATTAGGGTTTTTTAGTAAAATGAATCTGCACCATTATTTTTTTACAAATTGCTGTGCAAAATGCTGTGGAAAGTCGTCTCTGACGATGATGATGATAATTTTAACTGTTGACCATTTTAATTATTGCCATTATCAATGTCATTAGCTTGTGTCTATCAACTGATATATTAGCGTATTAATTAGTGAAACCAATTTTGCTCAAATTTATAAATTAGTTTGTCATATTTTAAAAGATGATCATTGAATCCATTCTCAATAGAACGTTATATTTAATGCAATCAATGCAATTGCTTTTATAGTAATGACCATTACAATGAAACAGTTTTTACGGATTTTATTGCAGTTTTGGTTCGGTAAATTCGGACTTTACAGCAATCAATGGTCACACCAAGACTTATCCCCTGGAATAAAACGTAATAAGATCAGATTCACTAAAAAAAAAATACATTCATATATAAAAATTCACGTTCGCGTAAACATTTGAAAAATAAAAACTCTTTGTAGAAGGTTAAGCGCTACCACTTCGAGTTCAGCTCGAAGACAGGCGCGCGAGCGGCGGCTGGCTGAGCAGACCAGAGCTGAGGGGGAAAGGATAGCGCAGGAGAAACGAGAGCAGAGGATAAAGGAGAAACTAGCACAGCAGCAAAAGGTACTTACTAACGACAAATCATTTTGAAAGCTAGCTGCTGCCCAACAGAAGGCTTACGTTTACAAGCGGACGACGATTTTATCCTTTTGTTGATTTTGATTGTCTTTATCCTATGATGATCCTATGGTAATATTATTTATCTATACTATAATAATATTAGAGGAAATATTTAATTGTTTGTTTGTATTGAATAGGCTCCGAAATTACTTCACCTATTTGAAAAATTCTTTCACTGTTGGGAAGCTACACTATCCCCGGTAAACATAGGCTATATTAAATTTTCAAAAAGTTAAGGACCCATTTTAAATCTTAGTTGACGCAGGCGAAGCTGCGTGCAACAGCTTTTAGCAGCAAAATTTTATCAAAGACCAATCAGCGGTTTAGACGTGAAAGCCTTAAATTAGTTGTGCATTCTTTTTTTTAAATATAACCAAAAACACAGCAACACAATAATTCAAAATAATGACCTCGTTCACCTGCCTCACTAAAAGTCGGTGATCACTTTCAATCAGGTGTATAAAATAAAAAAAAGCCTTATTAAAAGCAGTAAGAGACATCGGGTATTTTCATTAAGTATATACAAGTATTTAAAAAAAGTCAATCAAATGTAAGTTTTTAATGTAATTAAATATATTTTCTATTTATTTATTAGAAAGTATTCTGTGTTTTACGACTTAGCTTTTATAGTAAATCTGATAAAATCATTTCATAGTGACTCGACGTGCTTACTAGAAATACGTTTGGTCTTCAATTGTTTGGTTATCTTGTTATCTATCAAATGAATTGAACACTTCCTTAAGACTTCTTTTTATGAATATCAAAGAGACACGAGGATAATATAAAGTATGCGGAGTATCCACATAATCATCTTATGTCCTTTTGTAATTTATTAATCATCAAAGATTGAGCAGGTTTGCTAAAAGTCACTGGGTTTCTCTTACAGAGGTTGCGTAACCGGGGCAAAGGCTTAGGATACGCGATCACGGCTTAAAGGTAACCGAGTGAAATGGGTGGCCGCCATTAAAACGACCTTTGATTAAATTGAACAAAATGGCTACAAATACCTTATAAAAGTTCTAGGTAACACAGCCATGAGTTTCCAGGTCCGTTACAATAAGAGCGGGTCCCGATTTGACATTTGTTTATGGACGATTTTTTTTCTGATTTTCACGCGAATTTCAATCATGATAATGAAGTGACGCAATTATAATCCGAATGTAGGGTCCACGGTCTCAATTAACCGCGGCAATAATTAAAGTTGAATCAATGTAACTTGTGGATTAACTCATTGATATACCCAATTTAAAGACAATATTATGTTTGTTAACTGTTTGGATTCAATATTCAAAAATATGAATGACATTAAAATACCCCAAATAAAAATTGATACAAAATCTAATAGAAATTACTACCAGTTTTAAAAATGTCCGAGCATAAATATATACATTCATTGGCTGTTTATTGTGTGTGTCATTAAGAATGAAAACATAAAATTTAATTAAACATTTCTATAAACAGTTAATTTTCATAAAATTTCTATCAACAGTAAAGTGCCGAAGTAAATGACGAAACTTCTAATATCGTATTGAGAAAGCGCACACAATACGTCAAAGGAAATGACCATTGTGTGCTCTGACGTGGTGATGACAGAGAAAGTTTTGGGAGGAAAAGTTTTATGGTTTATTGGTAAAAATGTGAATCGCCTTATCTATGACTGAAGCATGAAAATAATCAGTTCCATTGAACTAAACTTGCATGAAGTATCAAATATCTGATCTGATCCAATATATTTTTAGATGATGGAAGAACCGGTAATAAGCAGCTGAGTTTTGGTTCTTATTTCTGTTTGATTGGCTTTATGTTTAAAAATCTTCACTCGTTTGGCACTGATCCAAAAAAACGTATGCCCATCGACTTTTATATTATGGTCCACTCACGCAGGGTGAGAATTTTCTCCTTAGTTTATGGTTTACTAGACTATCGTCGTACAAAAAAGCCAGACCAAAAAGCTTGTAAGTTTATATAGTGACTCATAATATTTTATTTTTTCACTACAAAAATCGCTTAAAGTTTTTGATATTCAGACTGTTGGCTAATATTTAATTTTCTCCATTTAAGCAAAAATACAAACTAAGGAATAAAAACACCAGGCTGGGAAATAACTGACCCTTATTATGTACTTCGGTGCAATATTTCTTTTAAATACTAGCTTTTTCCCACGGCTACGCCCGCGTTTTTTTAAATTTACAGACGTATCTAGATTGATGATGATTATTTTTATAGCATAAGTTACTTTTACAAAATACTACTTCTTTTTACAAAATTGATCCAGCCGTTTCAGAGATTAGCTAAAACAAACAGACAAAGATGGCTAAATATGTTATTTTGGTGTATGAACCGTGTAGAATGATGAAACACCACATGCATTTAGTAAAAAGTGGTTATTTTTAACTTACAAACAAACACTCCAATTTTATTTATCTGTATAGATTTCAATAATTATAAAACTTACAAAGCTCTGAAATTCTGATTGATCTACCTCAACCTGTGACATATACTTGCCAATGACCTTTGACGAACGACCTGACCGCGTCAGGAATTTGGGTCAAATTCTTCAAAAGCTATTCCAACACGTCATTATCCTGTAGCAGGTTTCCTAAGTATTGCGTTACTCAAAAGAGAGGAAATGAGGAAAAATATAGTACGATGACTACAATAATATAAATATTCTGAATTTATTATTAAAGTAAGTAAGTAAGTATCAACCAATAAATGTCCCACTGCTGGGCACGGGTCTCCTCCTCGAAATCAGGCGAGGAGGGTAATGAGCCATAGTTCACCGATGCGCTGGCCCAATGCGGGTTGGTGAACTTCACATACCTTCAAAGACTTTTAATCTCATCAGGCATGCAGGTTTCCTCACGATGTTTTCCTTCACCGGTAACAGTGTACCTTTCGCTATTATAAGCGAATAATAAAGTAAGGTAACTACGTGAATAAAGTTTTAGTATATTGACGCCATTAGTAAAAATTTGCCCCATAGATTTTAATTATATGGTATGGTAGGATATATTATGCCAGAAGTATTTATTTTATTAAGATGCTGTGCGAATATGTAAAGAATTTGCTAAGATAAGTAGACCAACACGACAAGGTTGTTCATCATTGGCAAATCCAGCGGACGTCCTGCTCATTTTAGTAATCAATAAAATACCTATTAAGTTACTCATTAAGGCCTTAATTTGATTGTGTAATATTTTGCAGATGTCAAAAGAGGTTTGACTGATATGACTCATCAAACCAACCCAATAATTTTAGTTTGAAGTTTTAATACAAAATATACGAAAAGGCTCATTTCGTAGCGCTTTTTTACCGAGCGCTTACATTCAGTATTTCTAAAAAGACAGCAGAGAAAAGTTTAAATACTTAACTTAAAAATTGCATATTTGGTACATTGGTACAGTTTGTACCAATGACTGCGTATATTAAATATTTTAATGTCTCCTTGAAATCAACATTTAGTAATCTAGAATTTATTTAAATGTCCTAGAATCTAGTACATCTATTTCCACTTCTGGTTTGGGAGAAAGTAGATTTTGAACTATCACCAAAAAGCTCCCGTTTGCAAGTGACTTTCTCCTAAATAGTTTCATATGCATTTTTACAATCATTTATATAGAATTGAATTAAATATAGATTTGGCAATATATACCTAATATTTATGCCAATATTAATATGTATTATCTTTCGTATTTATGTCCTTTTCTAAATTATGTATGGCCGAGCATACCTCTCACTTGGTGGAATGCGGCTCTTCATACACTTTAGAAAAATCGAGAGTTCATTAGCTTGTGCTTTCATTTTGGATCATCAGTTCTATTAAAATTAAATAAACATTTTTTATGAACTTTACTTTTATATAGATTACAAAAGTGATTTCTACGTCGATTAGTGAAATAATTAGAATTATATATATACACACGTGCTTAGTGCTTATACATGTACAATGTCGTGTACATTAGCAGATTTTATTTTATTTTTTAAAGAAATAGATATACGGAAATCAGGACGAACCATTTAAGATGTACATCTTGGCAAAAAAGATATTGGAAGAAATGATGGCGCCACTACCTCACTTACGACGTCTCATCATATTGGGAAGAAGTAATAGAATTTAATCAAATTTTTAAAAATAAATGCGAAACATTAAGCGTTGTTATTATGAAACAATTTTTAATGGATTTTATTGCAGTTTATAAAGTTTTTATATGCCCGACGTTCCAGATACTTTACAGCAATCGTGGTCACACGAGGAAAAAGCGTTACCCTTATGTAGTAACTAATACTTAAGCTATGCGTTACTTAAAATCTAGCACTCGTCGGCCAAGGTAAAATAAATAGCTCCACATATCGCCACCATATTCTTTTTTGCCAAGCTGTATATCGGTGCTTTTGGTTAGTAAAACAGCATTTATTATGCTATACTGAATGAGTTGAAACAGAAATAAAATTTAATATTCTTTACGAGTATTGTGCAAACTGTAAGATTGTAACAAATTTATACACAAAACAAACAATAAGCAGTCAGTAGGTCACAACGGCGGTCTACGGTGATTTCGGGAATAGATTAACCAAATTGTACATAATATCGACACTATTAACACCTTGCACAAACAAATAGTAATCTATTTTATTGACGCGATGCGACGCTGGTGGTTCGATCGATAAAACGGTACCATACCTATGAATTTTTTGTTTCCTTTTTAGAATTATGGGCGTAGCTACCGTCGTATCTACTATCGTCCATCGTACCTACCATATAATGTCCAGGCTAAGCGGACTTTGTGGCCAAATTTTGGGCCAAAAACCTAATTCGTTTAAAAGTTTTGACCTAGCTAGAATACGCTACGCCACCCACATGTGTCTCTTTGAATTTTTCGGTTTGTTTATTACACTCTATTATTGTCATCATCATTATCTGACTAATGATAGCATAATGATCCATGCCTCTTTTCCAAAACGCAAAGACGGCCGATTCACTAATATAATAATTCAGAAGATCGAAATCACTTCAAATTGCGGGTGCATTTTCCCGAATGTAACCGTTCCACGAATCATTCTGGATCAAGCATTCATCTATCCTTCATATATATGAACTACTGCCACTGATAGTAGACTTGCTAAGGTACTTTTTCATTTTAGGCACGACAAGAGCTGGCGTCGTACGAGCCGTGGGGTCGAGCCGGGGGAGGCGCCCCCAACCAGCATGGCATCAGGTTCACTGACCTCAGGGCTTCTGGCATTTATCCTGAGGATGAATTGAAGGTAAAAATGTACATTATACAACATATAAAGTAATGGTTAATAAATGGTGCTTGAATTTAATATTACAATCCATTAACAATAAAAGGTATGCAATTTAAAAACTATGATAGATGTATTTTTATTAATTTAGGAAATTGAGACTTAAGATTTATTATTTATGTCTGAGAAGGTAACATGTTGTCGTCGCATCAACACGAATTTGTGAAAGGCTACAGACGCCAAATTCTATGTCAAAAGCTGTCGGAAAATATGGCCTACTGATAGTAAGTCCTCCTCCTATATTATGAGAATAAATTAGTTGAATCCGCACCGTACATTTATATTGCCAGGCTTAAAGAATGGATTGAGAGCCTAGTCAGACCTATAGGTATAATTTACGAGCCCCAAAATTTACTTTACATAATCTCCAAGGCGGTTCTGTTATTTGAGGCTTTTTTTATTTTATGGCATAAAGAGGCAAATTAGCAGTCAGAGCCTTAGACATCCCCACAATTCCCCAAATTGAATGGCACTACCTCTTACAAAAGGCTGCTTTCCCTTTTCTACTAAAGGAAAACGAGAATTCATTCGCGCGCCCTACAGTGATATTGTCATTGACAAATCGCGTGTGTGTATTAGTACAATAGATGATGGTGTTATGTTAACACCCGTACGAACCGCTAATAACAATATCTCATATTTATCTTACCCAGTTTTCCTCGCTTTACGCAATATACGTTAGTTTCCGACGCCACAAATACGCTTTTCTTTTGGTTGGGACGTACGAAACTCACAACGTAAATATCTATTGTCACGTAGCATAAGCATAACACATAGGCTATAATTTATCCCCATACTCTCGTGAGAATGGGAGTACGCGGGTCAAACAACAGGGCGCTGCTAGTCTCAAATATAGGTCCCTTGCCACCAGAGCCGTAAATAGGGTGGTGCCACTGGTGCCCAGGCACAGGGCGTAGACTCTAGGGGGCGCAAGTATGGCCAGACTAGGCAGTATTATTTCTCTTGGTTTGCTAAGGGCGCAGTTATAGGTCGCACAGGGCGCAAAAAAACTATTTACGGCTCTGCATGCCACTCGCATTCAACACAGACTGGTTATTGTACGCAGATCGTCTTCCGTCATTTCCTTTTCCTTTCTTCTTTTTAACGTAATAACGGTATAAAATCCTTTTTAAAATATTTAATCCTTCAATAAAACTTTATATTTTGTACAAGGAGTCTAGGAATTATACTCCTTTAATTATACTTATACTCGCACATGATGTGGATGACTGGGATACTTTAGAGCTACTGTTGATTATTACGGCCACATAAAACTAGTTGAGTTAGACAACTATAAGCCTAATTAATATAAAAGCCTTCTTTAATTACCTAGCAATTGAGCTTTAAGGCTATCAGGCCTAAAAGTTTAGACCTTCGTAAAAAAGGCCTCTTCCACAGAAAATAAATATTATTGTACATTATTGTTACAAACAAGTTTACAGCTTTGATGCTAACATAATTTATATCCTTAAATACAAAGTCATCTGTAATTTCCGTGTAATTGAAGTGTCAAGACCATTTACTGTTTAGTATTACTTGTTAGCACTATTCTATAGTTCGCTGATCGGTGGTCATACTGGTATCAAGCGCTTTTACGGAATCCGTGAATACGATGTATTTTGAATTATGTATTTGAATGGGACAATCGATAAGCATATATTGGTGATTTGGTGACGAGCAACAGTACTGCAAATCCATTACTTCAAACGGAAATCGCCGTTTTGAATATAAACATATTAGTACTTATGGCCGATAGGGCAGAAAGATCCTAGAGTGGAGACCACGTACCACCAAGTGTAGCGTGGGATGGCCACCTACCACATGGACCGACGACCAAGTGAAAACCAATGATTGGTCTTGTTGGATGCAGGTGGCAATGGACTGGTCGCGCTGGACAACCATTGTAGAGGCCTATGTTCAGCAGTGGACGGCTTTGGGCTGAGATGATGATGATGATGATGAAGTACTCATTGCACGGAGATCGTGTTGCCATCCGAATAATCGATGACCAAAACTTCGTCTCACTCTCTTAACCTTATTGGCCATCCATTCTTTTAAACGTGTAACCAGATCACTGCCACTTTAGCAAGCCTATTCTTCGCGTGATATCGGTTATGTTAATTACTCTGGAAGATGCCTTCGTTCTAATCCTATATGCTAAAGCACCACCAAGCATAGCACGCTCCATAGCTACATACGGTAACCTCCGTTGAGCTCTACGGCAAACTTTCGGACCAGACGTTCACCCTTGGCTACAAAGCCCCACCGCCACGACAGGCTGAACCATGGTGGGAAAGATACAATACAGTATACACCTAAGTAACTGTAACCGACCATTGATGATACCTTCTCGGGTCTGTTGCTTAACCCTTACCCTTTGAATGTGATATTATCACCTACGGTCATGAGATTAATACACGAAATTATCATGAGGCCGCGCTGGGCGTTTAATGATTGTTGTCAAGTTGAAGAATGCGATAAATCTTTATATGGTAAGGGTCAGGTTTACGAAAGTCGGTGACGTAACGAGGGTGATGTTAACCCGGTCCTGGTGGCGAAACACGATAATGACTATTCTCTTAATTTACGACTTATGGCTTATGGCATATTATTATGTGGTATTTGTTCCGCTACAAAAAATTTAAGCTTACGTGTTATTATGCATAGTTTGATGCGTAACTCTGCCGAATAATTATTAATTTCGTGTTTTGTATTCGTTCTTGAAAAGTTAACAGTGGATGGATTTCCGCTCGGTTTTATAACGCCATCTTTTAAAATGTAAACACACGTAGAAATGAAATGTGAATGAATGAAATGAAAACATGAAATCTATTCGAAAAAAAAATAGTAATTATTTTGTACTTATACGCAGAATGACGATCATATTTTTGTATTGGGATTTTTAAACGACTTCAAAGAAAGAGGTGTTTCTCAATTGGACCGTATATGCTTTTAATAAAAAAATAAGAAAAGTATTGAAATAAAATGCCTTTCAAGATTTATTTTATACTAATCTAACGGTACATAAATAATTCATGTATTATCAAAATTAAAATGTAAGAAATTGCATTATGTAGCTTTTAATAAAAGTGGATAGTATTGTCAGTATTACAATTTGTTGATTGATAATTTGATATTCATCAATCTTATGTGTAGAGAAAACACAGATCGAACGGCGTTAAGGAGGACTTGGAGTGGGCAGAAAAACAATCAAGCCAATTGACTTTATGCAAGCTTCATGTTTGTCTTGTGTTTTCACTGACTCTTTATGGATTACTCGTATCATATTAGGAAAGAAAGGAAAGAGGTTATATCCATAAGAGCTATCTGCTAAATAAGAATTCTAATAGAATTAGAATTTCAAAACCAAAAATGGACTTCATTTATTATGGTACTAGTTTTACGCTGTCTGTATTCGTCTGATTACTTTTTTAGTCTTTAAATTTAAAAGAGAGTTTGATTTTTAAAAGTCATGCTGTAGACGAGTTACGTTCGGTTTCTAAAACCTGAAAGTGTATGTCAACTAACATGGCTGTTTATAACGGTTAACATAGGATTCTGGACAAATTTGACAGCTTTTCATTGTAGCGGCCATAGAGTAATTTGATACTACGGAAAGTAGTGGCTATGTAAAATGACAGGCTAATTAAATTAAGTATTTTAACCATGCTTCTTAGAGCAACTCATTTGAAACATAACAAGAGATTTAACAGTTGATTTGTTAATTTTTGTGTTGATCTGCCTATCGGATATTGAGCCTTAAAGTAGCTCTTTATCGCAATCTCAATATTTTTATTAACATGAAACAACTTTTACGGATTTTATCACGGCTTATTTAGTTTTTTATGAGCCCCACGTTTCGGATACTTTACAGCAGCAGTTATTTCAGAGTGAGTGAAATTCGCGTAAACATAAGGAATTCAATATTTTTTACCGTAAAAAAAAATAGGTATATAGATATTATATAATAGTATATATAATATCTATATACCTATATAATAGTATAATAGTATATTCAGAACATACATCAATATATTTAGTACTGTATACTACATTATATTATTTTCAGGGTGTTCAGTCTCATGAACGTCGAGGTTGGTCTACTCCGCGTCGTCAGCGAAAGACCCCCCATCGTCTCAGAGAAGACCCGCAGCTGTTCTTCGCAGACGTGCTGCGGCAGGCCATCGACAATGACATACGTTACAGACGGACGCCTGACCAGCAGCAGGCTTATAAGAAAATTCTAGGTGCTTATATAATACTTATATTCTTAGTGGTTTCGACCGTATTCAATTTATAAAATAATCTATAATATGAAAGAAATAGAATATTCTTATGATAGTTTTTATCAATAAGTTGAGTGTCAAGGCAAATTACATTTTTAAGTCCGCTTAAGCCTTTAGCTTTTTTGTGTTAGTGAATATAAGCAATAAGGATTCGTTATCATCAAGATAGTGACTATGACAATAATAATAATAACGAAATAACTTTAATAATAATAATAATATGAATTCACTTAAGGTTCTTACTTCAAAAGTTACGACAAACAATATCTGATTGGTGGTATTTTTAACTAATCATTATTCTTTATCTGTGTGTTCACGAATTAGAGAAAATTATCACCATCATCATCATCATCATCCTTTATCCGTCCACTCGGCTTAGACTCCCTCAATGAACGCCAAGACGACCGATCTTTGCCTTTGCGATTGCCACTTGCTTCCAACACGGACCGGCCACTGCACTGTAATCGAATTCGTTTTAATTAATGATAATATTGATAACTAACAAGTATGGGGCCAGAGTGAAGGCAGAAGACATAGAAAGCCGACCCCAAATGAATGGTAATAATAATGGCTAGGAAGATGATGATGATGAATTATAATAAATAAAATTCAAAATAATTTTACACTAAACCCGTCTAATATACCAATATTGTAGCAATAGATGGCGTTAATACTAGCATTTACAAGATACATTATTTATAACGTAGAACTATAGAGCTTAAAAATGAAGACATTACTCTTAGCACTTAATGATGCAATGTGGCTTCGAGATTGCTGCTCGAGGCGAAAAGCTCCCACGCAAGATAGTATATTTACAGTGTAGTAAATATATTTAATTATGGGATTCACTTCTAAACGAGGTGTCAAGTATTGTCTATGTGCTCTGAATTCTAACTTGACATGATGTACCAGCTCTGATATATGTAATCAGTCATTTTTGCTTGCGTTATTGTATATATCAATATACCAGGTTTCATAGCGGGAGCATTCTCACGAAAATGGTTACAATATTCAGAACGTCAGAAACGTAGAAATCCACACAATATTTTATTACAAAATACAACAGGTTAAATTCCTATAGACATTACAAAAAATACCCTCTACATTTTAATAGAATGATGAGGGTTGATTTAGTATTGAATGCTGTTTATTTATGTTTTTCCAGACGATATGGTTGATAAGAAAAAGGAAGCTGCAAGTAAAGAAACCAGAAACGATTTAGAATACGAACGAAAAATGGTAATTTCATAATTATTTACAACACTATTAATCCCATTGATAAAAGTGCTACCTATCGTGTATACAACGAAAAAATTGAAATACTGATATTTAATTAAAAGCCATTCAGTAATTACATAACTTATAACAAAATGAAATGACATGTTTATTGTTTAATCTAACATTTAGGATCGTGATAAAGATCATATTTTATGATCGTATTAGCGGCTAAGTTTATAATGAGGGAGCGCCCATTTTAGAGAAGATACCTTTTACCCAAGATTATTTTAATTGTTATCATTATTTCACAAAGTCGCTTAAATCTAGAGCAAATCATTTCCAATTTCCGTTTTTACATTTATAAAGGATTTTGATGTAAGTTTCTATTTATTAATACATTAATATTTATGAATTAACAACTCTTTTATACTGTCGTGAAGTTTATTTAAAAAAATGTATACAATTGCTTGTTTAAGTTACAAATATGAAGATACTATATACTCGTATGTAGCAGATAGTATTAATCTCTATTTATTCATCATCATTTAATTTCAGCAAGCTATGAACGGACCATGGGGCAAACCAGGACCCGGTGGTGCAATCTGGAGAAATCCTAGAAACGTTGGATTAAATTTTTCCAAATCCATGGTAATAGGCAATAAAAATTGCAAAATTAATTGAAAAAATCGTAAACTCATACTATGATTTTTTTAGGGATGGACAGACAACGATATATTCAATAAGCTCAAAGGTGACCACACAATATCAAAACAATCTTCACTTACTTTGCCTAAAGTAAAGAGAGTTGATGATGAAGATAAAGTTGATAAAGCTGATAAAGAAAACAGAAAACCCTCGAGTTGCGACAAGTTGCCTGACATACGAAAAACAGACAACGTTCACGACAAAAATCGAGATACCAAAGCCATTAGCAATGATGAATTTGTAAAAATATACAGCAAAAAAACTAAAAGTCCCAAAAAGGGTAAATTTATCAAAAGACTGTCTAATGGAGAACGTGTGAAGAAAACGGTTCCAGATGAAGATTTTAGTGAGGGCATCGGGGCTGTGGAAAAGAAACTAACGCCAGAGGCGGCTATCCTACGTTTGACGGGTGGTATAGAACTGGTTCCTCTATTGGCGAGGAGGAGGCGAGTCGGTGCCCGCACTTTGCCCTCTAGTGACGTCACGAGACCCCCAGAGCAGCCATGCCAGTGAGTATTACAAATTATGTTTTAAAAGTGCAAGTATTTGTCCTATGCAAATACTTGCACTTTTAGAACAACGTTTTAGGCATATTGTTTTAAAGTAACGTTGGCATTTTATGCTATTCTCAACCCACAAGTATCCCAATCGTGACGGAAAATTAGACAATTATTACAGTGTCTCCAATGATAAAGACGATGTTTAATTTTCGAAACCTATTCTCGGCACCATTTACACATGTTCAAATTACATAATCCTGTAACAATTCCATAAAGCTAATATACCTATAGCATCGTATAAATTTACGAATAATTTAGAGCACGTACATAAACACAAATATGTTCTACACACATCCTATGGAAATATACTTTAAGTCAAACTTTTTGCTAATACGTATATTTATCTTGGGTAACATCAATCTGATATCTTCACAACTTAACGACGACGATAAATTTCTTATACTGACGGTGCACATAAGTAATACGTTTTTAATGTATGTGTAGATCCAGGATTGAAATGCATATGACATGAGGATAACGTACTCTTGATTGATTGATTCTATTTGCAACCTTAGAAACTAACAGTTTACCGCGATTTGACCTGCTAACACAAGGGAAAAATTAAATATTTCTCATAAATCAATTAATAGTCTGCGTAGAGGAGCGCGTTACATCAAACAAATAGGAATTAAAATTCTCTTATATCTTTGTCGTATGGTACATCATTATATACTAGCTGTATCCACTGACAATAGGCTGTATGACTAGTTTCTAAAAATCTAGCAATTAATATTTATTAAAACTATTAGGTCTTAAAATCTGTTTTGTAGTTTAAACGATCTCAACGAACAGACAGTGGAAGCAACTTCATTTTATAGTATGTAAAGAAGTTTCTATAAGTCACATCAGGTCAGAGTACGCATTAGATTATGCGATTATGATTAGATATTCCATTAGTTATTAGTTGATATCGGAGCTTTTATCTAAAAATATTTTATACTAGCAGCGCCCCGCGGTTTTACCCGCGTACTTCGCAATCCTGTGGGACTACGGTAATAAATTATAGCCTATGTGTTATTCTGATGTGTGACATTATTGTCAAGTTTCATCAAAATCTATTCAGTAGTTTTTACGTGAAAGAGTAACAAACGTCCATACTTACAAACTTTCGCCTTTATAACATTAGTAGGACAAGTAGGATAGTAGGATTAGTAGGAAGTAGGATACTAAGAAGTAGGAAGATATTAGGATGGTTATGATAATTATGGATGCGCACTGTCCGCCAAAATAGAAGAAGCCGTAGAACAATAATATGGTCAGTTAAGCACTTAACAGATACGTTTCCGTCGTCCGATTTTTTTACTCGTGAATCTGCATCAGAGATCAAAATTATCGGAAGAAGTTTTATTTGTATGTGATAAGTGGTAATGATGACGAAGATGGGACTTCGACGATCTCCGTGCAGTGGTAGGTCCGCGTTGGATGCAAGGATGGAGTGGCAAGGGATAGGTCGTCTTGGCGTTAATTGAGGGAGCCCTAGGTTCAGCAGTAGACGGAATAGTTCATTATTGGCCTATGTTCAGAAATGGACGAATAAAGGCTGATGATGATGATGATGAAGTGGCAATTGGTCAAGATATTTTTTTAACCTTGTATTTTGATTCAGATTTTATTTTGATGTTTAGTCCTCCATAGTCTACACTGAAATTGATTCTAATGTATAGGGTCAAAACTCGCCTCGGTCGAACCTCGACACAATAAATACTATGCTCGGAATGTTATGACCAAGCGTCAGGATTGCGTCACGACTTTCCATAGGTCAGGTCACATTAAGCATCTATTACCTTATGTTCATTAGACACACAGTTTCACTGATTATTATCTATGATACGAATGTATTTTGTGTTTTTCTATTCTCATTTTGTTTATCTTTTGTATATAATAAATGAACCTTTCATTGCCATATCATCAATTTTACATATTTATTACTTTAACTGACTTTCAAAAAGGAGATTCTATATTCGTCTAAATGTATTATTTTGTGTCCAGCGATATTTTGTCCAATTGTGAACCGATTTTCAGCAACCGATGTTCAGCAGTGGACGGATAAAGGCTAATGATGATGATGATGATGATGAACTGATTTTCATTGTATTATTTTTATTTTTTAGACAAGCTAACGCCGACTCAAATAGATGAGCGGGTAGCGCTTATAAAAACTTTACTTTACTTATTAAAAGCTTTTGAGAATTCATCTAATTTGATCTCTCATGGGACCGTTTTTGAAATATGTCCTTGGTAAGAGAATAAAACTCAAAAAAATCAGTTTTGTAAAGGACATCTATAAACAACAAACAACGTAGACGGCTAATTTAACGATACGAACGTTAAACTACGATATTGACAGTCTTTAAGGAGTAATAATGTGATGTAACATGGCGTTGATGATATACTCTAATCACTTATGATAATGACAATAAAGTTAACGAACTTTTAGACGTGGCGCTAGCAATCTACTTGTAGACATGAGTGAAGCCATCCTTGGGCTCAGAGTGGGGCATCAGTCAGCCTACGTTTGGGCTCTTTCGTCATTTGTTAATCTGTAAATTTAGAGGGATTTCGTGCGCGCGTTCTGTTTTGATCGCACTTTTTTCATGTCGAATTTTGTTTTGTGTAACTTTCTTACGGATAGGTATTATGATTGTTGTTAGTATAAGAAAAAAAAATGTTGTTTGACCATATAGGTCAGAGCCAGGGTGGGGCATGCTTGCCCCAGTATGGCTACGCCCATGCTTGTAGATACAGCATTTTCTATCTATACCAAATATTTGTGTTACTTTTGCATATGTGTATAGAGAAGAATTTATTACAGATGGAGGGATATGTTCGATGTTGACTATTTAAAGGAACTAAAACATCAAATGAGAGTGAAGTTCGAACGGAAAGAGGTAACGTTTTATAGTAAACAATTATTTATATGATTTAACCTGATATTTATCACGCCTATAAAGTATCAACCCTTCATGTCCCACGGCTGGGCACGGGTCTCCTCCTCGAAATCAAGCGAGGAGGGTAGTGGGCCAATAGTTTACCGCGCTGGCCCAGTGCGGGTTGGTGAACTTCACATACTTTCAAAGACTCAATCTCATCAGGCATGCAGGTTTCCTCACGATGTTTTCCTTCACTGGTGAGCGAGCGATGGTCTCGTGCTTTGGGGTGCACTTAGAAATTCAGAAAAACCCATTTCAAGGCACACACGTGGGGGTCAGGCACGAACCCGGACCTCTCGCATTAGAGGCCGAGTCCATCCACCACTGGACCATCGTCGCACATCATCACGCCTATGCTAATATTTATATTGATCGCAGCTTCATACTTTCGTGCTTTCATAGATTTTCGTTTTTGATCAAGATGTTTGGGTTGTACTGGAATTAACAGATATTTATATCTGTGTATCTAAATTCAAATAAGAATTATCAGCACTTAATTTAATCATATTCGAATCATACACTATACAGCGGTTTAAACCGCTGTATAGTGTCCATTCAAATCACAACAGACGGCCGAGAAGAATTATGAGATAATGGTTTTTTACAGGAGAGTCGTCGTGATTCCGCGGAAAGTGTCCGCGTGCACCACGCCACGTGGGCATCCCTGTGGGGCCGGCCGGGGCACGGTGCCCCACAGCCTCTGCTGTGGGGCCGATATGCCAGGAGCAACCTCGCCCAACTCCTCTATGTGCCCCCACTCAACTCCAAGTTGTAAATATCAAACGTCTGAGTGGCATTTTGTAAGATTTTTGTCATTTAAAAAGTTACGCAACGCGAATAAACAAAAGGGCACTTCATAAGAGTAGCGATTGTACAAAATATTATTTGTAATATTTAAACCTAAATATTATATAATATATTACGCATTATACACATTAAGAATGAATATTACATTGTTTTTTTTTACTATTTGTAACTATTTATTTTATACCTTGTGGCCATGCCACGGAAAATGCCACTTATTAGGTGCTAAAGTAGCATAATATTATCTCTTAAGTTAGACCAAACCTTTTGTAAGAGGTAGTGCCATGCTGCTTTGCAGCCATATTGGACCGGCACGACCGGAGAAGAACCTCTCGCTCCCATAAAATCAGCGTAAAGTGGCAGCTAAGCTGTCGCGTTTCGTGTGGTTTGTGAGTTTCCGGTGGCCCATTGGGGGGATAGGAAAAAGGAGGGCAACGCATCTGCATAACCTCTGGTTATGTGGATGTTAATGGACGTTGATAGTCGCAATATTTCGCCGGTTCGTTTGCCTTCTTATGATATAAAAATTATATAACAATAACACGGTAGTAATAATAATAACACGGTATTAATCAATTCATTAGAAAAAGGCTACGTATTTAAGAAGTTCATCACAAACGAACAACACGATATGTATAATATATATATTATATATATATATATACGTAACAGCGTTATTATTATAAACAAGTAAAGTAGTGTTAGTAAACATGGCTTTTGCGTTTTTTTTGTTGCCAAATTCTAGCTTAAAAAATACGTCATTGACAATTTCAGCAGGATTTAAGCGTTGATAACATGAATTGGCTGTGTAATTCCCAGTACCGACACCGTCTACATGGCGATAGGCAACATGAACCCTTAGGCCTAGCTCAGTGAGCAAACTGAACTCTTTGATGTTCACTACTAATTGATCTTGATGATCGATGATCTTACTCAATTAATATAAGCTTGATTTGCCTTTGATGATAATGACGATGACATCTCCAGCGTCTTTTATCAAATTCAATTTCTCTGTCACAATTGTTTCTTTAACCTAAAAATGATGAAATCGTACACCGCAAGATGTTTTATTTCAATCTTCTCAGGCAACATTTCATTAAAAATGTATCTAAATAAAACACGGCCAAGTAAAAAACTATAAATTTAAATTATAGGGTTCCGTAACATACTTTTAAAAGTCTTTAGTATTCGTATTCATAACGAATATAATTATAAATACTTCGAATCCGATTTGCTCTACAATACGTATTGTGTTCTTAAAATTCTAACTTCTAAAACCATCAGTCAGAATCTTTTCCTACTCAATTATTTTTACTTTGAGCAACAGTAAAAATTTCCCATCATCATCATCATCATCACGACATCGTCGCTACCATCATCATAATATTGATGAACATAGGCCTCCCTTAATGGAAGCCAAGACGGACGATCCCTTGCCACTCGCATTCAACAGGGACAAATGTTAACAATTTTTAAAATTGGATATCGAAAATACAAATAATCCATGGAAATATCACATATATTTTAAAACAGTATACCTATGGGTACAGAATCCTAAAAATTAAAATGTATTTAATTCACATGTTAAGTAGGGAATCGTCGTTACGTTGAGAAAATATAACATTAACACCGTTTACCGTAATAATTCTCACACTCGCATACCTAAAACATTTGCAAAGTAAGTTCGAAGGTCATAAATCCTGTCTAAGGGACGTCTGATTTCTGATGAACACATGTTCAGAACACACCACGCACTATCGATCTGACATTAATTTAAATTTTTGAATTTTGTGAATCCGGTACTTATTATTATTAAAGGCCCTAGCAGAGGTCTAACAATTTTTGGTTTAAAATAACCAATATATTCCAAAGAGTCTGTAAGCAATTTTAAAACCTGTAGCGGACGTATTTTAAGTCTATATTATGATAAAAAATAAACGAATTAATTAAAACGTAATTGATGGTGGTCAGCTAAATTTGTCGATACTCTAAAACAACTTCACTTTTGAGCACTTACTAAGAAATGATGCTAGAATGTTGCTATTGACTGATGCTTCTGAAATTCGATTTTAAATGATCATTCAATGATTAATAATTGTGAGTCAAGTTACAAAGTTTTATTTCGTAACATCGGTGTCTTATTTTGCGAAGATTAATTTGTATTCTCAAAAGACAAGCCAATTTAGACGCAGTGTTTGTTCATTAGTAAAAGCTAATGATAGTTTAAGTCCTTTTTCATGTTCGACATGCTATTGTGCTCTGTTACTGCATCCTGACCGCAATGCAAGAAGAGGCAAGTACTAACATGGCATATATTATACGTGTAGATACGGCTTTTTTGTCAAGGATTTTAAAAGTATCTTTTCTTTCAATTTAATTTTTACTCAACTAAGGTAAAGAAAAAGTTATGTGTGCAGTAATGAAATATGTCATAAAGTTCATAATAGAGAACTCCCTTCACTCAACTCTACTCGTAACTCTATAGGTGACGTTTGCAGGTCGCTCAACAAAAGGTGTGACCCTCCATATATCCGCTCCATAGTCAGTATCCCCGCACGAGGAGTAGTCTGGCCTTTGTCTGGGGTCAGCCTGTCGTTGAGGACATCCTGTTGCCTACAGATCCAGGCCCCTCAAAAAGCTGCTGTAGTTTTAGTTTGGTTAGGGGACTACCAGGTTCCAGTTGTACATAGGGTCAGGATCTACCTGAAAATCCACCCTTAAGAGTTTCTCAGCAATATACCGGTAAAAGATTTTTTCAATCGAGTAGTAGTTTCGAAGATAATTTATATTTAAGCTCACAAAAGCTACTTTACTATATTAATTAATTATTATATATAATTATAGCACTATGAACATATTATACTTATTGAAGTACGATAAAGTATAAACGTATATGACAAGGCTATTGTTATCCCATCACATAATTTGTTAGACATTGTCCTTGAACCGGGGCGGGCGTTGCGGCACCATCGCCGAGCCTAAATAACGCCTTCGCGTTACTCTTGCGCAAGCGCAATGCACGCATCTCACCTGAGACTCGCTTTTTAATTTTGATTTTCTTATTCATTGGTATATAAAATAACTCCACAGCCTATATCTGATTACTTTATCTACTATTATTTAATTTTTCAGGATAACCAAAACATCAACTTGTGTTTATCGGTGGCTGCTTACCATTAGGTGGTTCGCTTGGACATTTGCCAGCCCAACTAATATAAAAAAAGATATCTGTTTAAACATCATAAAAAGCACCATCTATTATGCGATATCTATAAAAGACGTATTTACTATGTATTTAGCTAGTCTATCATAGACAAATCTTTCATAGTATAATCTTTGACAAATATAAAAGATTTCTCTATAATATACAGATAAGATTACAAAGGAAATTTACTGCTTGTCTATAATTTATTATATTTATATAATTATTGTCAAGCTAACTTTCATTGTATATTAATACATGACATTTTTATAGCTCCGGTGATGGTGGAGTTTTATCGACATCAATCGAAAATGTCATGTGTACTGGTAAGGTGGCAATGAATTCAGGAGATCGTAAATTCTAAATCAGTCAGAGCTGTTACCCACAGCTTTTTTTGTTTTTTTATAATTTGTCATTTTTTAGATTGGAACAGATTTTTTAGATATTTTTATTATTTGACATTTTTTAGATTGGAATATACCCATCTTTATCCCAAATTTTTAAGAAAATATGTTTTTTTATTTTATTTTAATCGAATAGGCAATCTAAGGCATGAACTAGGTTACCTGGAACTAGCTTATAAAACTTCGTTATAATATGTTGCCTATTTTGAGACATATAAATAATAAAAGACTCGATGCCAGTAATGACTCTACCTGTCTTACTCTTCTCTCCGAAACATAGCAAAGCCATGTCAAGGAAGAAACAAGCGAGAGAGAGAAGAACAAAGAGATGCAGCCCAACAATGCAGATCCTTCCCGCTAGATATGCCTTATATCTTGTAAATCCGGATGGAGGAGAGAACTAAAGGCCACTTTCGCGTTGTAATATTACTATGGATATATAAATAAATAAATATGAATGATGCATATTATATTATTTATTTTTATTACAATATTTACAGGATTTTGGACAGTAAATAAAACTCTAATCCGCTAATTTGTTACGATTCGGCTTGATTTATTAAGCCGGTCTAAAATACTGCAATTATTAAAATAAAAATATTTAAACAACATGAATGCTAATTTAACTAATAATAATTATGTATGAGCATACAATATGTATTTCTATAATTTAATAAGCAATACAAAGTGTAAGTTAATTGTTAAATTCACAAGTCTAATTGATCAATTCCATCATCAATTCCAGATAACAGACGGTCAGTATATCTGAGAATTTTTATGGATCATAAAATCAAAGATATTAAAACGTTAATACATATGCAAAAATACATTTGCTGTGTGGTGAAATTTTTTAAACAAACAGAAAATGTGCGTACGAGAGAAAGCGGCCATACGGTACGGTAAGGCGCGGCATCAGTTCATAATTTTAATAATTTGTCACAGCTTCACCCGATACTACCTCTGATGATTACACCAGAGGTGACGTAAACAACAAAGGTATGAGAATAATTAATTTTTGTTTTCTCTCTTGTAATTACATACTTACTAAGCGTCCACTCGAAAGCAGGCTACAATCAGCATGCAATCATACGTTATACGTGAGATGTCATAGTGTGAACATTGTATTATAATATTGGTGTTCACTGTACGGTTTGCTTGAATGAGATCTTCTTGCAATATTTGGGCATCGGTATCTGTTAGGTCATAATATGGGCTTATTATGAGTGAGCTATCTAAGAGCTTGTCAGTAGACCTGGGTAAAATATTGCACTGATTTTCTATCTGATAGCAATTGTCTATGTCATGTGCAAAAAGTATCTACAGCTTGACTTCTAAATCTATATACTTCATGCCCAAACAGTTCATAACATTTGACAATTTTTTAAATATACACCTTGTATGGTCCCCTATATTTTAGATTTATTATGACGTTGTATTAGTTTTTGTGTTATATTTAGCAATCCCTTTCAATGTATACCCATACCTAGCTAGTGAAAAAAAATTACTAGTCCGCCATCTTGGATAGTCCGCCATATTGGAATTATACTGACCTCTCATAGCTAAGCATGCATTGTCATTCATAATAAGCATATATACCAAATTTTATCTCAATCAGTCAAAGATAACTAATTTCAAATTCAATTGCAAGATTTTACCCAGAAAAACATACATTGCAAGCTTTCATTAAAAATAAAAGCTAAATAAATGCTTTCATTATTTATACAAAAAATGATCAATGAACACCAATAAGGCACGCACATAACATACGCATTGTATGATATATTGCGGTTGTAAGCTAGACTCAAATACTATCTGATACTAGTTGTTGCCCACAGCTTCGCCTGCGTTTACTAAGATTAACAATATATAACACAAAACTACAATTTCCTAAAATAAAATAGCCTACGTTATTCCTTATACAGCTACCTGCCAGTAAAAGTTCCGTCAAAATCGGTCCAACCATTTTAGAGATTATCTGTAACAAACACACAGACAGACAAAATTGTAAATATGTTATTTTGGTAAATTTAGTATATAATATTTCTAAAATAACCTTTTTACCACTTTTGTCTGGCTACGTGTTTGTTACGGATAATCTCTAATTCATATGCATGTAGTAAAAAGCGGTTATTTTAATATTACAAAGAGACACTCCTTTTTAATTTATATGTATATATAACTTGATAAATGATTTCAAAAGTGGAATTATTTCTGTCACGTTCAGTCTGTAGGCATTAGCTTATTGCGTCGACTTTCGTCTTTAAGATCAACTCGTAGATGTGAGCACGTCGTTTCATTTGAAGTAAGATAAGCTTATTGGGATTGGGGAAACCAAATCAAAGTGAGATGAAACTCTCTACATATAATATTCCCACGAATCAAAGTTTTGCAGATACAGTGATAATTTCTACATCAGGTAGAGTCTGGTAGAATCCCATTTGTTGTTAATGTTTGATACGCTACGCAAAAACTACTCATGACACTTTGTACACATATTCTCGGAGGTACAAGAAGTAACATAAGATACATTTGAAAAAAAAATTTTTTTTTTCTAAGGTGGCCAAAGCCCCGGACAACAGCTAGTGATAAATATTAATAATTAACTGTACCTACCTTTAATAATATATCTGTAATTGAAGATACAAAACTAGCATATAACCATAGAGATCTGGGTTGGAGATTGACCTCAGTATACAATAAACGTGTTTTTTTTTAATTTCGAGCGCACGTGATAATTTCAAAATCGATTGCTCACCAGCCCAGTAAAGTAAATCATCGTAATGACACCTGCATATATGACGAGATCAAAAGTATAGTAGGCAAAGTGTAAAGTTAACCACCCGGATTGGGTCATATGCGGACTTCGGCCTCAAACTCTTCTCGCCTGATGTGGAAGAGAAGTCGCGTACCTAGCAGTGGATGATATACAATCGTATATGTAAGTGAATAATATCTAAGTTCAATAATAGGTATATACCCTAAAATCACACTTCATTCACCTAACATTGTGGTAAGTTTTTAATGACGTAAAAAAAAATAGAAAAAGTTGTTGGAAATGTAGGTTCTTTATCCAGCTCTACTAACCTACACTACCCAAATCATCAATCAAACATCTGAGATGAAGAATTAATCTATAAAAATGGTTTACGAAAATTGTTTAAGGTTGGAATATACAAATGTATAATGTGTGAAAAACAAACAATTTTTACGTAAGTATTTTTTTAATTATGGAAACATTCACTTTACAAAATATAAACTGTATGAATATATTTTTATTATTAACATAATTTTGATGTTTATTGTTAATGAATTTATAATTAAACTATTAATAAGTTTGTGTTTTTGCATTAATTTTTAATACTAGCTGGAACTCGCGGCATTGCGTGAAATAAGATTTATGATGAATGTAGTCAGTGCAAAATCAATGCAATTTGGACCATACCACATTTTTTACCGGTAAATACCATGTTAACATGTTAAATAAAATAAAATCCCACATTCGAATTTTTATTTTTAAGGCTACTTCATACATTACATTCGAATTTTTATTTTATTTTTAAGGCTACTTCACTTTGACTATCATGTAGACAAACAAGATAGACAAAGAGGTGAAGATGGATATCTGTCTGAAGTAGAGTAACGATGACTGTACAAAAATGCTAGTAACCGGTCTACCAGAGTAAGGAATGCGCTTTTCGACGTTCATCTTTTGATATGTACCAACATTCAAAATTTTTCTTCAGCCAAGTAGCCTTCGTGTGTTTCTGACACTAGAGTATCGATATATTGTTTTCTTGTGTTTAGGCAAATTTCACTATAGTCGCGGCACAACATGATAGCCGTTTCAACACATTACAATAGTGATGGTATTTAGACGACGGGACCTTAGGAGGAGACGCTGCTTCTGTTTTGTCAGATTTGGAAAAAATTACAAAATCGTTCAGTGATATTGGTTTACAGTTACTTAAATTATTCTAAATGCGAGTTGTATTTCAGCGAAAAAGTCCCGGCACAATCTCGTTATGAGCTAAATTCTAAATTTAATGTTTTGGCTCCTAATATCAAAATTATTGAAGACAAGTCGCTCCGTCTACTAGGGGCCCCAGTGCTGGAAGCGGCTTTTACCAAAATTGTAGAAGATCAAATATTAAAATTTCAGGAATCTTCCAGCCGCCTAAAAGACATAAATCCTCACATGGCTTATTCGATTATAAAATTCTGTCTTTTTGTTCCCAAGACCACCTATATGCTTCGTTGTACGCCGCTTTGGGCCCACAATGATCTTCTTTCTAGCTTAGATGAGACAATAAGAATATCTTTAAATAACATATTTAATTGTCCTTTGAGTGACAGATGTTGGGCCCAAGCAATCTTACCGATTCGCCATGGTGGTCTTGGAATACGAAAAATTTCAAGTGTAGCACTGCCAGCCTTCCTGTCCTCGGTTTATAGCTCGGTTAACCTCGTTGGTAGCATATTAGGCCCGTCGCTCTGCGGGGTAGAGGTTGCCAGTTTGACCGAGGCCAGGGATACCTGGCTCAGTGCATCCGGTCCGGACCTACCCCTGAACCTGGCTTCGCAGAGGCAGTGGGATGAGCCACTCTGCATTAAGACCCGAAATCATCTCTTAGAGTCTTCAGAAAATGAAGCGGAGCGGTCTCGTCTCTTGGCCAGTTTTGAGCCAGAGTCAGGATACTGGTTAAATGCCATTCCATCGCTTAGCGTAGGTACCCTTTTGGAGAGGACTACATTTAGTTTGGCGGTTAGTTTACGACTAGGGGCCCGGACGAACGAACCCCATCGCTGTCGTTGTGGGGTAGACGTCGATCCTCTGGGTCATCACGGTTTAGCGTGTCGTCGCAGTGCAGGGCGCATTCCGCGTCATGCCGCCTTAAATGACGTCATCCGTCGCGCCCTTGCCTCTTCAGGGGTACCAGCAGCTTTTGAACCCAATGGCATCGCCCGAGATGATGGCAAGAGGCCCGATGGTATGACGCTCATCCCATGGAAAAACGGGCGGTCACTCGTGTGGGATGCCACATGCGTGGACACTGTTGCCCCATCCCACGTGAGAGCGACCGCCCGCAAAGCCGGTGCAGCTGCGGCGACAGCCGAAAACAATAAAAGGCGTAAATATGCGGCCTTGGATGGATGGGTTTTGGATTGGATGAGAGCCGTATATATTTACGCCTTTTGCAGTTGAGACCTTGGGGCCTTGGGGTGCGGAAGCCAGTCAGCTGTTTAAGGAGATTTCCGCACGCCTCATTGACGTCTCCGGGGATCCAAGGGCTGGCGCGCATTTCGGACAAAGGTTGAGCCTTGCCATTCAACGGGGAAATGCCGCCAGCCTCTTGGGCACCCTACCCTGCGAGCGTAGCGACTTGGGGTCGATTTTTTATATTATTTAGTTTTTTTTTTTTTAATTTGATATAGTATATAGTTTATTTTAAGTAGTTTTAGTATATTTTTGTCTTATGTTTTGTGTTAGATTAATCAATTACTATTTTTTTTTAAATAAATTGAGACTTTTTTTATAGTGATGTAAATTTAAAATTATTTCGAAAAAAATATACTTAATGAAATCTATAAGTTTTTATGGCAAGAAGTACCTGGTTAAAGAGTTTTAATAAAACTATATCACAATCGCAGTGCGCTCTCAGTTTATACTTTTCGATGCAACGTCAGGTCGAAATTGCTTTGTTTTGCATTGAATATTGACGCAAAGCCAAAGGTATGTAGTTGTGTTGGTCTGCGATCCTATTAATCTTCTATGTGACAATCGTATTAGATTTTATTTAAAAAAAATATTTTCGAAAAAGAAACGCCGAATTGTGTGGGAAAGAAGTTACCAATAATAAGTAATAATAATTTTATAAAAATAAAAAACAAATGTTCGCGGGACCCTAATATCCATAGTTTATAAAGAAATTAAATAAATAAATTTTGTTTCCTAAAATTATACACTCGATAAATTTTATGATTAACTGCACGTCACTATTGACAATAAAGAACAGCAATTTTGTTCCTCAAATTTGATGATTATAATTACGAAACTTCATGAGCGGACAAACTCAAAACGGGCTTCTTATCGTGCCGCGACTATAACTATAATGAAAAAACTTTTACGGATTTTTCCGCGAATTATTTAGTTTTTATGAGCCCAACGTCTCGGGTATTTTACAGTTACCATGGTCACGAGAGCATCAATACTACTTCCACCAAAAACATTGCAAACAAAGCACGCATGCTAATGATGAAATTGCGTCGGATAAATTCGATTGTTGCCATTAATAAAGCTATTTTTAATCAGACCAATATTCTTTAAAAAACAAAAAGTTTGTATTGGATCTTATACCATCAAAAATTTTCAAGTTACGCCAATCTTATATAATATATGGTGCCAATTTCGCCTTGAGTGACAAGTCGATGGGAAATCAATTGATGATCGCAGTATTGTCAGACAAGACGAAGTATGTTTATTTTATATTAATTTGTTTTCCAACAAACACATTACATAAATGTTTTTATCAATACCGTTTCTACGAGTAGACGAGTTTACGGAAAAGAAAGTGATGGTTGTTAAGTGTGGGACCGGTCGGCGGTCGTCGGCTGACCTCCCACTACAATACATACGGGTCTGGGGTTGATACGGGTGAATGAATTGCCGGATATATTGGGTTTTGCAAATGCTGGATGGCCGGAATGCAAAAAAAAATATTTTCAAAGAATGTGTGATATTAAAAAAAATCCCATGTAAAAAGGAACAAAGATTCGAGGATTAAACGAAGGCAATTATTTTAAGCTTAAAGTTTTCCAAAGGCTATCAATATTTCATATACAATTTTTAAGTATGTATGTATCATGTGTATGAGGAGATATTTATATTTATTATCTAGGTATATTTTTCTAAGAGCGACCCGTGCCCAGAAGTGGGACATAAAAAGTTGATACTTTACTTTTTTTTATATTTTTCTATTACAACCATGCACTTACTCTACTCCGCTTTCGTACCTTTTTCTACGACACTCCTTTACCCAAAAGTTGTCTGGAAGAGATCGCTTTAATTATCGATAAGACCGCCTTTTGTACTCATTTCTAAGTTTTAATTTTTGTTCATTGTATTATATTTTTTTGTGTACAATAAAGTGTGATTTATTATAATTGAGTTTTAAAAGCCTTAATTGGTTGCAAGGTTACGGTAGATATAATAAGTATATTTTTTCGTAAAAACTTTTTTTTTAAATTAAAACCACTGACACAAAAGAGTTGTACGAAAAAATTAAATCCATTATTTCCATTGGTATGAGATGCTGCTGTCTCTCAATCAATTAACTGTTAACCCAATCAAGCGACCTGAAGTTTGATTTGAGCATAAACGATGATAAGCTTAAGCAATATCTCTGAGTATCAATCACATACTTCAATTGTATATAATTCATGTTGAAATATGGTCAATCAAAAATTATCTTTTATGTGACCGCTGATTGTTTAAAGAAAGTTTAAAGGTCAAACTATAATAAGAATAACAGTTAATTGAATGGACTTACCACTAACCATTTGAGAAATGCTAGTTTTTATTGCAATACTAGCTGTTTCCCGCGGCTTCGCTCTGGTTAACTGAAATTCATGGACGTATCCGGTAACCGGTTTGATGATGATTATTTTTATAGCATAAGTTACTCTTTATTTTAACAGCTACCTGCCAGTAAAAGTCCCGTCAAAATCGGTCCAGCCATCTCAGAGATTAGCCGGAACGAACAGACTGACATGTAGTAAAAAATAATTTAAGTAAAAAACGGTTTTTTTAATATTACAAACAGACACTCCGATTTTATTTATATGTAAAGATAAATAATTTTTATTTCTATATCTTCAATCATTTAAGCAGGTCAACTAAGGTTCTTTAAATTTGTCTCTGAGGTCATCCCATTGCCTGCAGATCCGGGACCCTCAATGAAGGCGTTCGCAGGTGGTTTTTCTGGTAGAGCATTTTTAATCATACTTCTAATCTTTTGCGTTTATGACATTATAAGTAGGATTTCTTTACTATTACTTTGTGTATTTATAAATAAATTCAAAGATACCTAATATTGCACTGAACTTAGTCGAAATAAACTGGCAAGACGAGGCTAAAGCAAGTTTCTTCAATTTGTCGGTGTACTGTATCGTGCTATTGACTGGTCAAATAGCTTTGCTGTGTTCCGGTAAGGACAACAAGAGAGGACAGAAAGTGTATTTAATGGCAATTTCAATTTTACGACTTAGGAAGGCAAAACATAACTGTCCGATTGAACCAAATGAAGTCATATTTTTAGCGACCAAGCGAACCGCCTGCCCGTTTTCTTATACAAGTAACAAAAACGTGTGCTATATGACAAGTTCATGTATTGACAATTCTGCGATGGAAGACTAACGCCCGGTTTCCAAAAGGCTGATCAACGCAAAAATTAACAAATCAACTGTCAAGTCTCTTGTGTGGTGTCAAATGAGTCGCTAGAAGCATGGTTAAACTACTTATAATATAATTTGATCAGCCTGACAGTCGAAGCCACTACAATGAAAAGCTGTCAATTTGACTCTAGAATCGTATGTTAACCGCCATTAACAGCCATGTTAGTTGACATACACTTTGACTAACATTTCAAAAATCAGGCTTATAAGTTTAGGAAGCTGTCAATATTTACACTATGTATTTTTCACTTCTTTGCCGTAATACATGAAATGAAAAATGAAAGCAGCATGGACACACAAAATAATCGGAAAGGTTCGCTCTGGTAATTATTAAAGAGCGAAATTCAACATTGACACTTCTGAATCAAGTCTAATCGAAATAGTTTAACCGTTTCTAATAAAACGATTTCAGTTGTTACGGTTATAAAAAAAATGTATAAATGGGATAAATGAAAATAAAAGATGTAAAACGGTTAAAGATATATTATGAAATAAAAATGTTGTACATTAAAAGTTAGGTTAAATTTGGAAAACAGGTTGAGGGCCGACTATTAAAAATATTAGAATAATTAATTAAGCTAATTAGAAGTTATAAGAGAGCGTGGGTTCGATTATTCCTGATATCAAGTTGGGAGCTAATTTAAAAGAGAACTTAACATAGACTGCGTCCGGTCACGTGCCACGTGGTCCGTGCTTCGTCCAGCGCGCCGTCCCGGCGCTCAGCGTGGCGGTGAGCAGGACCGAAGCCAGCACTGTGGTGTGCGTTCCCCGAAGAGAGAGGTCAGGAGAAGTATGGGATCAGTGATTCCGTGGGGTCCGTGGGTAAATTAATAAGTGGGTAGTGGGATCCCAGCTGCTCTGGTTCCCGTCGTCTGCTTCCTACTGGACCCCGTCCACAGCTACTCGGCCACGCCCAGGATTAGCACCGCACCGACCACGACGGCAACGCCTGGGACCCCACTAAAATATAACGCGGCGCGTGTGCGCTTCTCAGCACTCTCCGGCAGAAAAAGAACGATCGACCGGTCCGTAACCGGCACGACTCGATTCCAAGACGCACCTCATATCGTGACGTCGTAATATGTCTTGGCCAATAGTGATCGAGTAGGCGAATGAAGAAATTCGCGCGCGGAATATGAATTTAGTATTAAAAAACGAATAAATAGTACAAAACTCGTAAGTAAATCTATGTAACATAATATATATGTTACAATACCCCCCCCGTCAGAGAAGAATTTTGCTTCTCTGGCAAAATTCTGAAGAAGGTAACGCGAGAAGAAACTCTGGCACAGCGCTCGAGAGAAAGAGAAAAAAAAAATCAACGCTACTGATTCTACTTCTCAATAACAAGATAAGAATTGTTAACTCATCCGTAGCCGATCACAAAAGTGCTACGCTACATTACAAAAAAAAAAATTTAGCTTCACTGCTACGCTGCGCTACGAGATGTAGACAGCGTATCCGATCATACGTCACTAACATTCATCATCATCCAAATTCTCACAAGCAGCGTGCGTTATCAGTACTACACAAACAACGCCCTAACACAAAGAGATATGGTCTACTATGGACACACACTCAAACAGCTACTATAAACCGAAAAATTACATTAAATTTAATATGCCAAAAAGTATTCCCGATGAAGGCTTTTAGCATGTGTGCATATACTATAACAATATAAATATGTGGAATCGCCACCCGTCCCGGAATTAGATAAGCTATATTAAAGTTATTAACTTATGGCGTAGGCTTAAAATAATATAAAAGTACAATTAAGAGATGTACTCGAGTTATTGCTCAGTGGAATAACTCAAATATATTACCAAAATACATAACTGGCACAAAAGTCCTTGCTCAGTGGAACGACTTGTACCCTAAATACATAATCAGTACATAAGATATGTACCATAACACACAACAATCCATGTCATGTACCTATTGTATATGCACGCTTTAGAGATCATCACCCGTCTCAAAAATTGGAATAAATAGTGTAAATTTTGAAAAAAAAAACTAACATTTATTTTATATTATAACTGCCTACTAAAATTACCTGCTAACTTCATATCTTTAATATGCCAAACACCTAAATCCCTACCATTAAAATCCTGCAATACATACACTAGAGGAGACTTTTTACCTACAATTTTACATTTAATGAATTTTGGAGCTAACTTCTTAGTAAAATATTTATCTTTGTCACTCAAAAAATAAGTTTTCTTATAAACAATATCCCCAATATTAAATTCCGCCGGCTTACGGCGCAAATTATATCGAGAAGTATTTTTTAAATGTGCCGAATATAAGCGAAATTGAACTTTATCAAATATATCCGCTAATCGCCCTAAGTTTTCTGCGTAACTATCACGCGGAATAAAAACTATGTTATCAACATTATCGGAGTCCGTATAATGTGAACCACACGATACCAATTCCCTGCCATAAACTAAAAATGACGGCGTGAAACCAGTGGTTTCATTCACCGCGCTGTTAATTGCAAACTGAATTTGAGGTAAAAAAATATCCCATGATCTATGATCCTCATCTACAAATGATGCAATACAAGTTAAAATAGTGCGATTATACCTCTCAACCGGATTAACCTGTGGAGTATAACGCGGAGTAAAATGAACATTAGGGATATTATATTTTTTGAAAAAATTTAGACACTCATTACTAATAAATTGTGGACCATTATCCAAAATTATTGTCTGCGGAATACCATGAACCAAGAAAACATTGTCCTCAATTAATTTAATTATTACATTGGAAACCGCGCGTCTCATAGGAAATATTAAACAAAATTTAGAAAAACAACACGTTACAACTAATATAAAATTATTTTGTTTCCTACTAGTGGGTAAAGGACCCATGATGTCGATTGAAATCACTTGCCATGGTCTGACACAGTTCTTAGGGCGACCCATGTCACCTAATGTTAAATGATTTTGAGCTTTATATTCTAGGCATTTGGGACAATTTTTAACATAATTTAATACATCCTTATACATATTAGGCCAAAAATATTTCAAATTTAATCTTTTAAGAGTTTTAAATATACCTAAATGACCGGCAGTAGGTAGATCATGATTATTTGAAATAATTTCAAGACGGTGTTCCTTAGGAATCACCTCCTTCCAATCAAACTCAGATGTTAAATAATATTTGTTTTTGGACAACCTAAATAATTTATCATTTTTAACACAATAATTTTGAAAAGATGATGGCTTATTAGCGCATCCATTAAAAATATTAAGAAACCATTTATCATTACCCTTATAATTTGAAATAGAAAATATGCTACTCACAGGAACTGAACGACTCAGAGCGTCAGGTATTACATTATCGGCTCCCTTACGATGTTTAATTTCGAAGTTAAACTCCGACAACCTAGTACTCCATCGAGCCAAACGACCCGACGGGTTGGATAATGATAAGAACCACTTAAGAGCACTATGGTCTGTGTAGACCGTGAACCTCTTGCCATTGTCAAGGTAACATCGCCAATGTTCTACCGCTACCAAAACCGCTAATGTCTCACGCTCAGTAATACCATAGTTCCGTTCCTGCTTGGTAAGAGACCTACTCATGTAAGCGACTGGGTGTTCTTTGCCGTCAAAGTTTTGAGTAAGCATAGCTCCGATTCCGTAACTGCTCGCGTCAGTGTGAACCTCAAATGGCTCATCATAATTAGGACACCTGAGCACAGGAGCCGAAACTAAACACTCCTTAAGTTTCCTAAACGAACTATCAGCCTCTTCAGTCCACTTAAACGGAGGTGCACCCTTACGTGAAGAAGTTAATTTATTTAACGGTGCCGCCAAAGTACTAAAATTTTTAACAAAACGACGGTACCATGATGCTGTCCCTAAAAATCGTTTTAAACTTTTAACATTAGATGGAGTAGGAAAATTAACAATAGCCGAAACCTTATCCGGATCTGTACGCAACCCATGTTTATCGATCACGTAACCTAAATACTTTAATTGGTCTCTAAAAAAACGACATTTATCAAAATTAATGGTAAGGTTAGATTCTTTTAATATTTCTAATATTTGTAACAATATCGAGACATGCTCATTAAAATCCGCTGTTGCGATTACTAAATCGTCGACAAAACAACACACCTTTACGCCGAAACGGTTGCCAAATAACATATCGACTAACCTCTGCTGTGTGGCAGGTGCGTTGGTTAGTCCAAAAGCCATACGTTTAAACCGAAACGTACCGCGTGAAGGAATAAAAAAAGCTGTCTTATCCCGATCAGACTCCTGTATCTGGGTTTGAAAAAAGGCACTACAAAAATCGATAGTCGATAAATAATGTGCATCCCTAAGATTATCTAAAATTTCGGATATATATGGTAAACTATACGCATCCTTTTTAGTTACCGCATTTAGTTTACGACTGTCCAAGCATAGGCGATAACTACCCGAGTCCTTGCCCTTGGGTACCAGAAGGACTGGAGAACTCCATTCGCTTTGGCATGGTTCGATAACGTCCATCTCAAGCATCTTATCTACTTCTTCGGAGAGAATTCGCTGCTTCTCCGGAGACATCCGATAATACCGCTGTCGAATGGGAAGTGCATCCCCAGTATCAATTTTATGAGTGACCAAGGTAGTCAATCCTAACCCCTTACGCTCGAACGAAACAGAGTGAAACTGATTGATGATACTATCAGCTATCGATCGCTGGTCAATATTTAAATGTTCATAACCCGTTATGACAGAGTCCGACCCACAATAAGAGATAGGCTCCGACCCAAAACTTACAGAATTAATATATTTCGGACAGATTTTAAATATTTTCCAAAAGTCAATACCTAGTATAATATTCGAATTAATCTCCGGAAATACATAAAATTTTATAAAATGAAATTGATCCTCGAAGTTAACAGGAAGATTTAAATAACCCAAAGAAGATATTTTATTACCATTCGCCACTACCGCTGAAATAATGTTATCTTTAAAAAGTGTATAACCACGCTGAATGAAATCCTTATAAAAATTACCCCCCAATATAGATATAGACGCACCAGTGTCTAAGAGACCCGACAACTTAATGTCGTCTATATGTATGACCGCATAAGGCCTATTCTCACTACAACTATCGTTACACAGAACCGAATCTAACTTATAAGTTTTAAAATATATAGAAATTGTTTTAAGCCAAAAATCCCAATCAGTTTTAGAAAAATTATTATTATTAATTATTGTATTGCCGACTCGATTCTGCCTTATTCGTTTTTTGAATTATTATTGTTACTATACTTATTTTTACATTTAATGCAATCCGGTCGTTTAACGTTAGGCTCACCGCAACCAAAACAAAACACAATATTCCTATCCTTATGACAATCGAAATAAGCGTGAGAAAATGTTTTACAACGTTGGCAGTAAACGCTTCGATCCGAAACCGGTTTACCGATCGAATGAATGTTGGGTTGATTTTTATTATTAAAATTACTATTTAATTTACTCGGCGCAGAGGGTTTGCGCTGAGATGGGAATGATGATGATGATGGATTAGACGAGTGCTGTGAATTACGTGGAGACGAGCATTGAGGCTCCTGATGGTAAGAGTGGTGACGCGAGAATTTATGAGATGAGGGAACAAAACGACTGGAATTAAAACGATTAAAATTATTTTTATTAAAACTGCCTTGATTATTAAAATTATTGGGAAAATTTTGTTTAACTACATTTTTAACGCCAGGATCGTAAGCAAGGTCAGGGGCAACTAGATCGTCAGTGACCTTCTGAGGCTCATGAAAAGATAATAGCCTGCTTTGGACATTCTCATAGTTACGGCACACATTCCTGAGCTGATCAATAGATTTTATATCCGTTGACGCTAACATCCCCGCATAACACGGTCTAATATTATGTAATAAAATTTCTAATTTAAATATTTCCTCAGGAGGAGTAGTTAACCTATTAAACATCTCATCCATAACAGCCAAATAAATTACAATAGACTCATTAGCCCCCTGCGTCCTATTTTGAATTTCCGTTAATAATTTATAATCAAAATTTGGTTTATCAAAATCCCTACGCAAATATTCCAATACCACACTCCATTCAGTAACACCGGCGCATACGCTCCGATACCACTTCAATGCGTCGCCTACAAACAGCTGTAACGCTAACGATAAAACTTTGTCGTCCGAAATACGATGAATAGAACAATGTTCCGTAATCCGCCGTATAAAAGTGCGCACACATGACTTACCATCATACTTAATTTTACTTAAATCACCCAAACTATTGTGATCACAATGAACCGTAATATTCATTGGGCTAGGGGATGATGATGATGATGATGTATGGAGTGGTGATTTGCACGACAACTTAAGTTTATTAACAACACCCAAATAATTATTAAACTGTTCTAAACACGTATCATAAATATCCTTATTTTCTCTCACCTCAACCTCATCTAATCTGCCTATTCGATGGTACAAATGAGCTAACAAATTCTCGGCCCTCATTAAACTATTAAGGTTCGGATTCGAATTTACAATACACTTAACTTTATTTAACGTCTCACTAATACCGCCCAAATCATGTAAAATATCCAGCGAACTGACCAGAATCTCCTCTGACGGTAATGTTTCTGATAACGGTACAATCTGCTTACGAAGAGCTAATACTGTCGAGGCTGGTTCCTCATTCCTAATAAATACCTCGTATTCTAACTCGGCCTTGGGCAACGATACAAATTTAATATTGTGAGTCATTGTAGTAACAGAACGAGAGAAAACATAAAAAAAATAACAATAATAAATACTAATGCCTAAAATACACAATAGATTTATCGAGAAACACAAAAATATCCGATACAGAGGGTATTCGGAAAAAAACTCAACAAACAGCCCAAGTACAAAGATTACGTAAGAATCGTAAGATTACTTTTACGTAAGAGTTAAAGTTATTATGTAACTAACATTTAAGTTTTAAAATTTAATATTTTATATACTTACTATAAATTAACTATGAATTATTGTGACTTGGTTTGTTATGTATATATAGAGAGAACATAAAACATTTTAAACAGTACACAATTCACAACACATACATTTAAAAGACACGGGACCATTTCCACACCACCAGACAAACTTAATACCAGGAATATTTTAACCCGTTGGGCGCCAATGTTGCGCTTATAAAAAAAACTTAAAAATATGAGAAAATTAATTAAGCTAATTAACGGTTGATTAGAGGTTGTAAGAGGTTGTAAGAGAGCGTGGATTCGATTATTCCTGATATCAAGTTGGGAGCTAATTTAAAAGAGAACTTAACATAGACTGCGTCCGGTCACGTGCCACGTGGTCCGTGCTTCGTCCAGCGCGCCGTCCCGGCGCTCAGCGTGGCGGTGAGCAGGACCGAAGCCAGCACTGTGGTGTGCGTTCCCCGAAGAGAGAGGTCAGGAGAAGTATGGGATCAGTGATTCCGTGGGGTCCGTGGGTAAATTAATAAGTGGGTAGTGGGATCCCAGCTGCTCTGGTTCCCGTCGTCTGCTTCCTACTGGACCCCGTCCACAGCTACTCGGCCACGCCCAGGATTAGCACCGCACCGACCACGACGGCAACGCCTGGGACCCCACTAAAATATAACGCGGCGCGTGTGCGCTTCTCAGCACTCTCCGGCAGAAAAAGAACGATCGACCGGTCCGTAACCGGCACGACTCGATTCCAAGACGCACCTCATATCGTGACGTCGTAATATGTCTTGGCCAATAGTGATCGAGTAGGCGAATGAAGAAATTCGCGCGCGGAATATGAATTTAGTATTAAAAAACGAATAAATAGTACAAAACTCGTAAGTAAATCTATGTAACATAATATATATGTTACACAGTCAATCGATCAACTTCCTTAAAATGTAAATTAATTGACCATTTACGTCTTCTTTATCTTTATTTAGTTATAAATGTCTTTGTAAATATATTTTCATAATTTTTTTTATTGAAAAAATAGTTTATTAGTAGTAGTCGTAGTAGTAGTAGTTGTTGTAGTAGTGGTGATTCAATTACTCAAACGCTTGCTTTGTTAATGCCTCAATAAATTGATATATCTTTTAATCAATTAAATAATATTAATTCATGGAACCTACCTATGTAATTACATTTATTATTATTATATTCTAAAATAGACTTAAGTAAAAAAACCTTACAAAAATAACATCTTCTTTAAGAAATCAATTATCTCTACCATTGGCTAGTCGAGTGGTCCAACTACTGGCCTCTACACAGCCTCACATATTTGAATTCTGCCACGACATAATATAATCTATATGATGAAACTAAATGTTTACACTGGGTCGTGAATGTGTTAGTATGTATTAATATCAATCTCTTAAATTTATTTCTGTTCCTAGTACCGGCAACACATCATACGAACATACTACGGCACTAGGCTGTCATGATGACTGTCGTTTAGTAATTTTGATTTTTTTGTATGTATTAGTATATAGTATTACAAAAAATGCCAAGAAACGTTTCTAAGAAAGATTTGAACCACTCCCGGATGACACCGTGTCCCAGAATCACAAACGCTGACTGTTATAAAAGCTATATCATCAGTATTGCTGTAAATATAAAGATTTGGAAATGGATATGTAAAAATATAACTTCATATATTGAGTTCACATATATGAAACAAACTTTTGTGGCTTAAGAATGTTTTTGCAACGTATGTTTTAGAGAAAATAAACTACAAGCATCCATTAAAAGAAAGTATGGAACGATAAAAGCAAAAAATAGACATTAATTTTAAAAGCTAGTGTACAAGTACATTTATATATTTCACAAAATGAAAAAAATACTCTTTTTTATAATTTAAAATGGCTTTGAAGAAAGCCAAATGTCCATCATTAAAATGTACGTGGGAAAACCTAAACATCGGGTATTCAAATCTTACTTGGTTAGATATTCCATTAAAATATAGATTGAATAAAAAAAATCCCTTGGTGAATGATAAATTGACTCAGCGCTTCGGTAAACCATCACCTTCCTCGTCTAATTTCAAGGAGAAGACCCTTGCCCGATTGCGGATATACAAGGGTTGATAATGATGATGTCCCTTATCTGTCTATCTCTTATCGTGTCCTACCGTTCATATAGGCCTTCCATATACAGCGCAACAAAATAAATAGCTTAAATATTGTAAATAAGAAGGAAATATACATACCTATGCAATTAAAAAATAAAATGTTTAAGCTTAAAATAACAAGCATAAAAATATAAAAAAAGCTTCCAGCGCAATATTGCATTATGCGAGTAGTCAGTCAGAATAGATAGTCTTAATCGCGTTATGTCAATGTCACTTAAAATAATTAGAACGACATATTCTAAATTCTAGAAAAAAAACAACAAATTTAAAAATGTAATCATCTTCGGATATCATAACATCTGTAAGCGCCGGTGTCACCCTGACGGCTAGATCTCACTGGGCGAGCACAGTTCTCTCTGACACGGCAAAGCTGACACTAGTGTTCAAGTTCCCATACCCTAAGTGTAGTGTTTCGCGCCGACACGATGCGAGTGAGTAGTGATTGTTTTATTATTTGGTGATTGATACGTGAATAAAATTATACTTAATCATAAAACACATTATTTGAATATTTTCAATTTACAATATAAAAAAATCAAAATATGGATTCTAACAAAATTTTACATAGTGTTTGTCTCATAAATAAATTTAGAGAAATTAAAATAATATGTCTCCTAATTTTTATAAAAAAAATTTAAACTTCAATAAATAGCATTGTAATAAAATAACAATAAATGAAAAAAAAAAAATAAACAAAACAAGTAAATAATATTTAGATAAAGACGATTGAAATACCAAGTCTGCTATTTTAAAAAAGTAATAATAGCTTGAAAATATGTCACACAAGCAGCGTCCCGCGGTATCTCCCGCGTATTTCCCATTCCTGTGGGACTACGAGAATAAATTATAGCCTATGTGTTATTCTGATGTGTAAGCTATATTATACTAAAGTTTCATAATAATCCATTCAAAAGTTTTCACGTAAATGAGTAACAAACATCAATCCATCCATCCATACTTACAAACTTTTGCATGTATTATATTAGTAGGAAGTAGGATTACTAGGATAGTAGGATTAGTAGGATTTTTGGTATTAAATAAGCTCCAAGCACTCGTGCAAATCCAATAGCTATATCTTGTATTATGTATACATTATTTATTTTTTATTTACAAAACAATTAAATGTACGGATTTTTCGTTTTAACTTTTTTTCTGCTTAGTGCTTGATATAAATTATAACAATTACTATTTAATCCGCGAGTGTGAGATGACACTATAGAAATTCTAGATACTTCTGATGATCTGTTATGTGATGATTCTTGTTTAGCTTTCGATAATATTCGTATACAAAATAATGAATGCCGAAACTTAACGAATTCTAAGAACCAAATTATATAACTTCGTACAAGTGTTTCACTACATTTTGTGTGTTTTAATTCAATGCACTTTCTTCGGCGTGACGTAAGATGCGTGCGTGATCTGATCTTCGCAAATGCGGAAACAACCATGAAACAGCGATTAGGGATGCATTGGGTGCATCTTGCACCGTGCAACAGTTCGTCTACAGACTGCCTTATTAGTGCCATTGTATGTATGCTTGTCGCGGAGAAAGCAAAGTGAATTTAAATTAGTGCAAACTTTGGATGCTGTAAGATGTGTAAATATGCATAGATTCCGTGAACGTGTACTGTATGTATATATTGCATGAATTATTTCATGCGAATGGTTTTTCTATAACAATAACCTTTTTTAAATGAAGTAGCCGCTAGACTTAAGTGGCATTTGGCGTAGCCTTTCTGGTAAACATTTGAGAACCAGAGATTAAGCGTACTACTAATTTCGCGCAATTTTCTCCTAACATTTTTAAGCGCTCCCTGATTAGCGATTTCCTAACGTGTGTTATATATAGACTATAATAGAGACTTAAAAAAATATATATTTAATTTTACTATATATTTTAACTCTGAAGGAAAACATCCTGAGTAAACCGACCGATGGGATTAAAAAAATCTTTGAAGGTATGTGAAGTTTACCAACCCGCATTGGAACAGTGCCTTGGTGAACTATAACACTATACACTCCTTGCCTGATCATGAGGAGGAGACCAGTGCCCAGCAGCGGGACATATATGGGTTGATACTTTATACTATATATTTTACTTTCATTTCTTTCATTCGGCGGCTCATACTTAGGAAACCTCTATCTGATTATGAACAATCTTAAAAATAAGTCTCTTAACCTTTTCCATATTTTTTATTTATTTTGCAGTATTAATCAAAATAAATAAAAAATATGAATAAGATTAAATGAAAATCTATAACTGATAGATATCGCGAATTCAAATTCGTAATGTTATATAACAACATACTTACGACCCGCTTTTCACTAGCTTTTATATTTACACCTGTTTCAAAGAATATTATAATATATTTCATATTTATATACAAATATTAATAATAATATATAAACTTTACTTTATTGTAATGTTATAGTAAAATTACAATAAAATCTTTCAACAGACAGCAATATACCTTATGATACTTTGTGAGAAAATAGATAAAATCATCTTGTTCAACAAGTTGTTAGTATTTCTCTAGTAATAAAATATTATAAATATATATGTATGATGTTTGTATGTTTGGATGTATGAAGTACCTAATCTTGGGAACGACTTCTCTGATGTTTTAAAATCTTTAACGGATTTATGCTATATAATCACGGGTAACTGAGGTTTTAATTAATCATTATGAAGGCACGTTTGTATATCTAAGTTATCCTGGGCAAGGATGCGAGCAGCAGCTTAGTTATAATGTTTAGTGCTTACTTATTATTTCACTGACTCAAAGACCCAAAGTGTATCTTGGCAAATACAAATGGCGCCACAGCGCCTGTCTTTAGCAATTTCCTCCCAGTTTAGCCCAGTGCGCTTTTTTTTTTTTTTTTTTTTTCGGTTGGATCTATGCTAATGGTCCTAGTGACCGTTATGCGTCATCGGAAATGGGGTGATCCGGTTGGATCATCCTATGACGTTAAAAATTTGGGGGGTTGCCCCCCGCCATGTTCATGGCGTCGGGTTTGTACCTAACTTGGTCAGCTACGGTTGACTGGTTTGGAACGGGTGACGTTAGAAACCTATCGTGAGGGCCGGCCCTCCCCTCCCCCGGTGCCCAGTGCGCGTAGGTCTTTTAGCACTAGGGCCTTCTAGCGGTATTTGGGTCGGCCAACCAGCCGGTGACCGCATGGCTGTCCCTCATAGGCCCTCCTGCCTGACAGTTGGCATTCTCTCGAGATGGCCAGGCCAACTGAGTCTAGTAATTTAACTTCTATATTGGGCTCAGATACCATATCTTACGGCAAAGGAAATATAATATTTAATGACTTATAATAATTACACACTTTTATTGTATGTTCTTTGTGTGTACACAGATTACTTAGAGATAGTAACACAATTGTATTTTTTCTTTATATCATTCTATTCCTGTTTTCACTCAGGTAAAATTGAAATACTTGTCACGGTAAATAAATTGATTAGTGATATTTTATAATTGCTGATATAATGTAGATATGATTCATGGAATTCAATCCTAATGATTATTAAATTTCACACAAGAATCCTTCATTTTATGACATGTAAAATAGATGATCGATCCATATTAAAAACATCATAATTTTTGATGACAATTATATCCTTAGGGCCGATTATTGCATTTCCCTTAATGATTATAAGAAATGATAAAATATGTTCTTATAATTTTAAATAACAAAAGTGTTTTATAATGCGTCACTTAAATATACTCATTTCCACTTTCTCACGACCCACAGATACAGTGAACGAGAATTATCTCCAGGGCAGCAACGTATTCCGTAAAATACGCGAGACTCCGACTATAATAAGACCACCAAGGCAAAAAATGCCTGGTAGAAAACTACTCTTGCATGTTTCACTGTTGGTCACAGGCCTATTATTTTATTTATATACTGGCTGTTGCCCGCAGCTTCGCCTGCGTTAACTAAGATTTACAACGGGATCTTAGTACGCAAAATAACATTTTTTACACTTTGTGTCCGAAAAACCAAAATATCTTAGGGAATCCTATTTTTTATCAGAATAAAATTTAGCCTATGTTACTCGTGGATAATGTAGCATTCGAATGGCGAAAGAATTTTTGAAATCGGTCCAGTACTTTTTGAGCCTATTCATTACAACCAAACAAATAAGTTTTCCTCTTTATAATATTAGTGTAGGCGAGAGTATCGGACCATACTTGCTAGAGTGAGAGCCCAATGCAGGATTGTGCACTTCATAAATCTACAAAACCTTATAATCTCATTAACCATGCTGAATAGCTCACGATGTTTTTCCTCACCGATGATCAAGATAGCGATATGAAGCTTTTTCAGACCTTTAGTTTTTAAGACCGAGCTTTTACCAACCATCTACAGTCTATACCATTGTAGGTGTAAATGCTAGTAATTGTTTTTTTTATATAAGTACTTGAAAGAACGTACCATCTTTTTAAATCACACAAAATTAAATAAAATCCCAAACTCTACTTCTACCTTAAATAAAAATAAATAAATATACAGTCATCCAGGAACAGAGAATGCTTATTATACTTTTAGAATATAAATAAAAAATATATACCAAACTGACATGTATACATTTCGCTATTAATAATCCATAAAACCGATAATTAGTGGACTTATGCAATTTTAATCCTTCTTACGAAAGAGGTGTAATATGAAAAAACAAGTCTATAAGTTAGAAGATCTGTGGTTGCGCAACCCAGTCATGTGTCGTTAACCTCGCGTGACCTATGCATCTGTATTTTCTTTGAAATTTTTGATGTTTCATATATTAAAATTTGTCTAGAGAGTTGGAGTTTTAGGAAATTACTAAAGTACCTAATTGTATAAATATATATTTGGGTACACAATAATTGTCAGTCTGTAATATTTTTCAAGAGTCTTCTCATCTCTGATGATGATGATGAACTTGTATTTAACTTGCAATGCACGGAAACCATCGTATTCATTATCAATACTTATTTATGCGTCAATATTTAAAAAGTAAGAGATATTTATATTCAAATGTATATTTATAATTTAGTACTAATAGCAAAAGAGAAATCCATAAATTCTTTTCCTTAGTCTCTCTTTCCGTATACTAATCGAGTTATCACAAAATTATTTTAATAAGGTTGGAAATGTATTAAAATGTATAATAATAAAGTTATCAATTCCTAAGCTATAAAATTCTAACAGATTCTAATATCTACATATTGTGTTCGTATTTATGTATACGATCTTACGTGTATCGCACGATTGTGTTAAGAATTCTAAGATATTATGATAAAAATAATAGAAAACATGTCCATTATCATCAACAACGTCCAACGCAATACATACATCGCCAGCAAAAATATGCTAGCAATAATCATGTTGTATCAGCAGAATTGTTATTACATTTTAGGTAAGTGTCATCGCAAAATTAAGATTTTTTATTTATTCTGTTAGAGTTTTCTTCGTATATAAATTATGCATGCATGTTCGAATATTATTATATTTATTTGCTTGGCGCTAATCCCAGGAACTATTGAAAAATTCTTTCATAGTTAATAGAATCAGGCGATACTTTGCGGAAATCCATTAAAAAAAGATATTAAATTATATATTAATTGTGAGTGCACGCTATATGCATGCATATGTGCAGTGCTATATGCATGCATATGCGTGCATTCACACATTTACTGTGAAGACTGCATGGTTCGCAGGATATTGCTAATTATTATATATTTTAATATCTTTTTTTTTTAATTCTTTCATCTATAGAAGTCATCAACCAGAAAACGGTTGTTAATGTTAGTAAACACAAGCGTAGACGGATGACATCACTGTAGTAAGATCCTAGGAATTTGTTTAGAAGTAGTATCATACTGCTTTGCAGCAGAATAGGGCAGGCACGACCAGGGAGGTACCTCTCGCTCACATAAAATCAACGTAAAGTGACTATGCTGTTGAGTGATTTGTAGGTTTCCGGTGGCTTATCGGTGGGGGTCTGGTTATGTAGATGTTAAGGGGCGTCGATAGTTGCAAGCTTTGACTGTTTGTTCGCCCTTCTATGCTTTAAAAAAAATAGGAATAAAACAAGAGCCTAGTGCTGCCAGACTTCTCAGTAGGATATAAAACTAAGATACACACAAATTCATAAATCGAGGAGATTATCAATTCAATATTCATCATGCACAATAATTGTCTGCACCTAACAGGATTAAACCTACTGCCTCCGCATATCACCCATCACTACATTCTAAATTATAATAGCAATAAAATGTAAATGCCATTTTGTTAATACCAAAAATCACCAGATTGCTGATTTCATTTAGTGTTAATTCGTTTAATTAGTAATGGCTACTATTGCTCTAATGGGTGTGGGACAGAGAAAGCTTAGATTGCTGATATTAAAGAAAACTTCTCACGAAAAAATACCATTTCGTCCGCCATTGTTATGGTTTTAGCGATAGTATGCATTACCAGAACATGCTCTTTCATTTTATCATTATCATCAACAGCAACATCACCATCATCATGTCTATTAGTTATATCATAGTTTTAACGGCAATTATGTATAATAAACTTGAAGCTTAAGGACAGTATTAGATAGAAGTCTAGCGTGTCTATAGTTTATACAAGTGTCTATAGATGTCGCTATCACTTACAATCAGGTGAACCGACTGTTTGTTTGTCCCCTCTCCGAAATTCTGTACTCAAAACCCAGTCAGACAACCCCTTAAAATCTTAAAACCTTTATAATGAAAAAAACTTTTTACGGATTTTATCGCGGTTTATTTGGTTTTTTATGAGCCCGATGTTTCAGATACTTTACAGCTACCATGGTCACGGGAGGACTGCGTAAAAAAGTTGTTTCATAATGAGTGAAATTCGCGTAAACCTAAGAAAACAATATCTTAGAACTTTTGCAACCAATATACGTGTTTTGTAAATGAATTTACAATGTTGTAAAAGAATTTCGTACGTCTTTCTTTTACGTTGTTTGTCCGTTTCGCCTTGTTACTTGAAAGTACAAATACTAACTACTTACTGTAGGTTGCTCAAATGATCGGTCGTTTAACACCTTCGGAGTTTTCTTTCCGTCGTATCTCAATCATGGCTGTTGTTAGCACGTTAGGGCTATTTTACAATTGCCACCGTTTATGATTAGGCAACATGATGTTTTTTTGATTATTTTCATTATAGTTTGGTTGAATGAAGTAGTTTGGAGGTTACTAACTCTTCTATCGTATATAATATGTTATTATATCAAGATCAAATCAAATCAAATAATATTTATTTCGTAGGCAAATTACATAGCACTTGAAACATGTCAATTTTTTTTATAAGCTAATGCTAGATTCGCAAAGTAGCAGTTTTCCTCAGAGAAGAATCTAGCAAGAAACTCTGTAGGATTGCTCTTTTTAAAATATAGTTTTACAATTTTTGTAAATACATCTAAATAACAACATACTAATATACATATAAATAATAACAACATGCTAGTTACATAAATTAATTCACATTTGCCTAAAATAAATAAGTAAGTAAATAAATTTGGACCCCGCAATATCAAAACAAACAAGAGGATGTTAATAAAAAGAAAACAAAAAACCAAGCGAGGTAGAAACTGCATAACACGACCAGCCACCACAGCGGCACCTTCACATAGGCCAGGACGCGTGTGCCAGCGTCAACCTCTTCCACATATTAGAGGGAAGTGGAGGACCCATCACACAACGCCACCACTGCAATGGCATAAGCGAGCATGACATGTCATACGTTTCACCTTAATACAAGTTTAATTTATCATACCGCAGGCTCAAAATTTATATACATTCTAAATAAATACAGCTTGATAGAAGAGAAGTTCAATCCCAGGGATTTGCGTCATCGAAATATTCATTAATCTTATAATATCCTTTTTTACTTAGTTTTTGTTTGATGACAATCTTAAATTTCTTGGGGCATAATTCCTGTATATTAGAAGGGACCCTGTTGTAAAAGCGTATACATTGACCCACAAAAGACTTACTTTGTTAAGTCGACTACTATAGGGCACTAGCTTATTTCTATTTCTAGTATTTACATTATGAATATCACTTTTCTGTTTAAATAGATGAAGGTTGTTTTTGGTATACATTAAATTTGTGAAGATATATTGTGATGTTAATGTTAATATATCAATATTTTTAAAAAAATCCCTAAGAGATTCCCTGGGACCCAATTTATAAATAATAATAATAATAATAAATATGCAGAATACATATGCGCTCGGTATCAGCGGCATGACCCCACAGCAAAATGCCATAGGCCATAAGACTATGGAATTAACTAAAGTAAACTAACCTGGCGGTTTGAATATCCGTCAGGTTCCTTATCTTTTTAACCGCGTAAGCTGCAGAACTGAGTTTATCCGCTAACTTGTCAATATGAGGGCCCCATTGCAATCTAGAATCTAAAGTAATACCTAAGAACAAGGTTGTTTCCACAAGGCACAATTTTTCTCTTTTTATCTCTATATCCGTATTAACTTGTCCTACGTTGGGCAGAGTAAATTTAACACATTTTGTTTTCTTTTCATTGAGCACAAGATTATTTGCAGTAAACCACTCAACAACTTTATTAATGGCATTGATAAAGATGATTTGTAAGTCTAGTTACTGTATAAATCATTAATCCTGAAAAATTATTAAGATAAATATTATTTTTTTGTCTTATATAACGTATATACAATTTTATCGAGCATTCCTAAAAATATCTCGAAAATCATCGCATCAGCGAGTTTCTATTTCATCACGATCATTTATCATCATCATTTGATGATTTACATGCCCACTTCCTTACATCTGAATATAATAAATTGACAAACTATTACATATTTTGTTTCGTAACATCATTAAATTGAGCCAAATACATTTTTCGTGTTATAGCGTATCACAGTTATAGAAATTATCTCGCACGCCGCACTCATAAACGAATGATAGGCAGTTACAAAACAGTTTAAAGTGTTTTATAGTCTTTACAATCATGGTTATAGTTTTATTAGCTGTAATTTTATTGGTCATAATTTAATTAATTATCATTATCATCAGCCTTTATCCTTCCACTGCTGAATCTAGGCCTCTGTCAATAAACGCCAAGACGACCGATCCCTTGCCATTCACATCTAACACGATCACTTCTCGGTGATCGTATTGCCACTTGGTTAATGGCCGATCAACGTCTGCTTATTATTCTGGAATCCTAAAATACTCGTAAAGCCTACGAATATTAGTAGAGGAGACCGTGGGAGATCGGCCTACACCCATCTGATAAACATACGAAATCTATAATTATGAAATAGTAGCTGTTGCACGCAGCTTCACCTGTGTCTACTAAGATTATAAAGGGTCCCTAACTTTTGGAAAATTAAATATAGCCTATGTTCAGCGGGGATAGTGTAGCTTCCCAACAGTGAAAGATTTTTTCAAATCATTCAAGTAGTTTCGAAACCTATTCAATTCAAACAAACAATCAAATCTTTCCTCAATGTAATATTAGTATAGATTTAAGATTTCTAAACACGCTGTGATCGCTTGCCTATCAAAAGATGTATTGTATAAAGATACATAAGGTACTTTCTAGAATTGAACTAAAATTAAGGCAAATAATCGGATCATAAATTACTCAACCAAGAAATATAGACATACAATTAAATTATTACGCAGAGTTTTTGTTGTCTTGCTCTTAATTCTTCGACTTCGTTACAAGAGCAAATTACCAAGTATTTGTGTACCATACTTATCTTTTATCGACTCTAATTACTGCGTTTGATCAAAAACAATGCAGTGAATTAAGTACACCGTGACAAAACCTAACTAGGCCTCATATCTTATTAGATGTAGCGAATTCTTTACACTCGGCGAATCGAGCGCAACGATCTATTCTTATGCGGATTTGTTTTCTCACGATTATGAAATATTCGCAGCTCATTATAAGTAGGTGATTTATATTAAGTACTTACAGCTACACACTATTATTGTAGAGATTTACTACTACTAAAGAATTTGTTTCGGTAAAACCGTTTTGAGGCGAGTACCTACATAATATGAGGTAGTTTATATTACGTATAATATTTACAATCTTTCAAATCAAATCAAATCAAAAATATATTTATTACGTAGGTACAACTTGTACACTTGAAATAAGTCAAAACATAAGTAGTCAATAGGTAGTAATAGTAATAAAAAAAAAACTCGTTTGAGATGCAGGATCCCCTAAGAAAAACGAGAAAAAAACTTAGGGGTTGCTCTTTTGTCAATAAAATGAGTACATAATATTTTATAAATACAACATGTAACATCATAATATCTTAAGAGTGAGTGTCTTATTCCCAAGGTGTGGTATCTTCAATAAAATCTTTTATTTCGTAATAGGCTTTACCACACAAACGTTCCTTAACAATTTTCTTAAATTTATTAATGGAAAGATTTTGAACGTTTTCTGGGATCCTATTGTAAAAACGTATACATTGTCCCATAAACGAAGTACTAACTTTATTCAGTCTAAAGAATGGAACATTTAATTTATTTTTGTTTCTAGTATTTATATTGTGATTGTCGCATTTTTTTACAAATTCATTAATATTTTTACGGACATACATCACATTAGCAAATATGTATTTCATCTTCATTTATACATTTATATATTTTATGACATATCAGGCAATCGTTCTAGTAATGCTAAGGAGCATACATTCTTATGTCTCAAAATAATCTATACTACAATAAGTTTAATCCTGGACGAACTCAATTTTGTTTATGGTTAGAATAAATACTAAAATTATTTATCACCTCGTCTCTCAAACTAACATTAAGCTGTAATATTACAAAATATTCTAATATACCTAATATAATATGCATACTTAGAATGGTGCAGTGCTCTTAAGCAAAGAAGAACCGGGCTCGATCCTGACTTCCATTTGGTGACGAGAAATGAGTTTTTCTAATTTTCCTAAGTGCATCCCCAAATATCAGACCATCGTTCGCTTACAATAAAGGAAAGTATCGTTGCCTGCTCGTGTGAAGTTCACTAACTTGCATTGACCCAGCGCATCGGTAAAAGCCCAATACCCTCCTCGCCTGATTTCGAGGAGAACTGGGCACGGGCCCAGCAGTGAGACATATATGGGTTACTACTTTACTTTGCTTTTTTTCCCTTTACTTTACTTAATCTAGTAATCCGAATTCCGATGCTCCTGTATGTATGAATGTCAATAGTTTCCACAGTAACAGCGTCCAGCATCAGAACATCTCACGACAGCAAACATCACGACAGCTCATCGTATTGTTCAACTTTCGCTGTCTTTCATGTCTTTATTTAGAACTTATCAATGATGAACCTCTCGACGTAACATCCTTACTAATATTATAAATGTGAAAGTAGGGATGTTTGTTACGCTTTCACACGAAAACTCAACTGATCATCATGAAACTTTACACTCTTATTCTCGGAGGTACTAGAAGTAACATCTAGTTATGGTTTTATTATCGACCCTTTATTTATAGTACGCTGCTGGACATGAAAGTATTAAATTATTTCGGAACTTTTAATCGTGCCAAAACAAAAAATTATCATTTTGGTTTATATGAATTTACTAGCTGTTGCCCGCGGCTTCGCTCGCGTTAGCAAAAATCCCTTTTTTTTTAAAGTATGAAGAATATGTGTACAAAGTTTCATGATGATTCGTTGAGGAGTTTGTGCGTGAAAGCGTAACAAACACCCACGCTTTCACATTTATAATATTAATAAGGATCATTTTATTTATTTATTTTATAAAAAAATAACCTATTGTTTGTTTATACAAAGTTAGAATTACCAAGGGAAAGAACTAAACAAAAGGCGATCTAATTAAGTAACTCGTCTTGTAGTAGGAATAATGTGCCGCGGTACTGGATACGCTATGGCGCGCTACCGGGTGTATGGGTCATATTATTGCTTCTTTCTTTCATAAAACGGCTTGGATGTGTTTCGAAAGGCAGGCAATATAATTGCTGTACTACATCTTCATACCATGAGCTACGACAGACATACTCACAGATAGTTTCTAAATCACACAATTTGACTGCCTTGAATTTGAACCACATTCTTCATTATCCCATTGTATTAAACATGGCGAGAAACGATACCATAGTTGTAATCAATTATAATACGTATGAAAACTTGTAACAAATGTTTTTATCGTCCATTTCTCACGTTCACATTACTAACAAACCTTGTTATTTTGATGTTAAAATGTCAGAATATATCTCAGAGCGTAAATATGTTGATGTAGAGTATTAAAACAATGAGACATTAACAAATTGTTAACAAATAATACAATTATTGCGTATTGAGGTACTGATGAGATTGTCAGTTTGTTAAGAAACTGAAAGCTCACATTACATTATTTTAATTCAAGTTTCTATGTCAAGCCTACCATTGAACCTTTAACTGCAATACATGGGATTAAGTTCTATGTATAAAGAAAAGCAAAATAATTTAGCAGACTCTGATAGATTGGGTCTTGTCAGTATGCCTGTAAATTACCGCTTGCGCATTGCTTTCTGATCGTAGTATATCTTGGTAAGCTTGAGCTTGATAAGCTTGAGCTTGGTAAGCTTGAGCTTGATAAGATTGAGCTTGGTAAGCTTCAGCGGATCAATCATTTGTGTCAGTAGTTTATTGCCAGTTTTGACATGTGGTGTCGTGGGACACCAGGTAGGAACGAAGTTCCTTCGGTTAAAAAGAATGGTATTATACACTACTCGCTTGTGTATGCGACTGTCGCGCCTGTGTACGTCTTATTTAACGCTTTTTATTCCACGCACTTTTTCTTACGGTTTTACTATCACATTTTTTTCCGTTCGGTCGCGCAGCAAAATCCCTATCCCCTCCAAGCCTGCCGTAAGGAACTTCGTTCCAATAAAGGAGCTTTGTAAGATGATTTTTGATTATCAGGTAATCCAATCGGTTTTCTCAATATGGTGATATTATAAAGGCAGTGCTGAGCTTAAAACAACAGAAGTAGAATTAATATTTTTTATGAATGTTGGCAAAGCATCTGGGGGCACGGGAGTGCCCCCGCCACTTCGTTTATTTTTTTGTTTAAATACACATACTGCTTTTGCCACATAAAGTTCCAAAGTTGAAGATTAAAAAATATATTCAAATTGTGTAATTCAAAATATGTGAAACGGTCTATAATCTCCATTGCTTTTTGTTCTGATGTCTGATGGCCTTAGCGCATTTTCCCATAACACCCTGAACGCGCGTTTCCTCACATTTTTAACAATTGTCATGAGAACCGGCCCTTATTGATCTTATTGTTATTATATTATGTTTTTATCTATATAGTAACTATTACTTATTATATTAAATTTTATTTTTATTAATGACACATAATACAAAAAAAAATTATGTACATTTTAAAGTCGCGGACAGGTTAATAAACTCTAATACAAAATAAAATAATAATAAATAAAATCTAAAATAAAATAGAAAGATAACATTTACAAATAAATTAATTAAATTTTAGATATTCACATCCCAACAGCTGAGCGGAGGTTATTAGTTATGAATAAATTAAATTAAATTATCAAACCGTGATAAATATAACGTAAAACTTGTATAATCGTTTACGCAATATTTCGCTATACTAATTAATATCGACATGATTTATGGTAATTAAATAGAGAAATTTGAGAATCCTTTAATGGAAATATTCAACGAAGAGGTGTAATATTCTCAAAACGTTTGGAAAATTTTGTATATATTAGAAATGTATCAATCCTATATCTTTAATATTATCATAAGAATTATAGAAATACAAAAAGACTATTGAAAGTATGTTGATGAAACTCTAACACCTTTTACATTACTATTCTTAATAAAATTATCGTATCGTATAACAAAACGAGCAATTCTTGTACATAATAATCTGAATCTCGGAAACGGCTCCAACGATTTTCATGAAATTTAGTAAACATGGATTTCGAGGACGATATATCGATCTAGCTGGGATGGGATTCATTTTTAGGAAATTTCATTTTATTCGTGTTTTCAATAATCAACTTTACCGAGCAAAGCTCTGTCATCCGTACACTAGTTGTATAAGACTACAACGTCATTCAGCAGTAGACGGATAAAGACTGATGATGATGATGATGATGAAGATAACGTACAGAAATATACTGTAACTTGGTGGGATTTTCATCTAAGATCGCTGCGTTCAGTGTCCAGGGGGTCTAGCCAAGAGCCTAGGATGGACCACGTGATTAAGCGCGGCCTTATGTCAATCCATAAATAAATAATATACAAAATGTATAATTTTATCATTTTCGAAGTTCGCTAACGCTTTCTTAATGGCATTTTGGTTAGGCCCCCAGTAGATTCGTCTATTCATATTATTGACATTGAGAAATTCACAGGGATAATATGTTGCTTTAAAAATCAGCATCGATAAAGAATTTCTTAGTAGGCGCCTCATACTATTAATACGAATAATACGATTATAATTTATTTTAATTAAGATTTAAAGTTACTGTTTCATATTCAAATTATATTCAAAGTAAAGAAAGTAATATGCATAAGTCAATACGTAAATAATTTACGAATACATTTCAATAACTTAAAACACTTCCGAAAAGGCCTTTCATTAATTTAATAGCCTTTCTTTTTTCATTTACATTTATTTGTAAATTTATTTCAAATTCAAGCCTTTTCGATCAATCAAGTCTTTTTGCATACGTCTTTATTATGCAAAAATGTAGCATCTTAATTTGAACCGGTATCTTTCTATTCGTAGCTTTAGCTATTTCTTAGTAGCTTTCTATTCGTTTCTACGTTTATTGTGTTATATTAATCAAAATAATAACTCGTAGGGAAAAATCTGTTTTTTATGTAAAGTGTTTTATCTGATCATAATTATTTAAATACATCGTAAACCGTAAATTCGTTGATTTGTATGTAATAATCTCGATCAATATTATCAGTAATAGTAAGACAAATTAAATAAAATGTTATACGACATATCGACCACCTCTGTGGCTAATGGTTATCGCGTTAGCTTCCAAACCGGAGGTAGCGGGTTCGAAACCCACCAGGGATCAAAAAAAAAACTGTGTTTCTGGGTCATGGATATGTATTATAATTATGTGTGTATTTTATAATAAAATAATACATATTATATGTATGTCTAAAAGTATTAAATAATGTATTCCCTTTGCTTGGTAACTGTAACACAAGTTCTTATAGAACTTATCAAGGACCACATTGACATGGTGTAAAGCGTCCACAAATATTATTGTATGAATGTTATTTAAAAAAAATATATTATTGTATAATGTTGACAACATACGCAGACGTCTTACCACTCACAGCAGCGCTAGTACCTACTGTGTCTTAAAATTATTATAACTCTGAAGTCAAATCTTAAGACTTAGCTGGATACAAAGTGCAATATTTTTTTAATCGGTTTAGGAGTTCAAGAGGTCAGACAACGTGCCACGAAATTTTATACACATAGGTGTAATGGTTTGACCGATTTACATAACAAGGAAGATGCGACAGATAAATATTATTAATCGACGATTCAGTAACTCTTGAAATAACATAAATCGATAAAACAAGGTCATCTCATAACTGTCCGAGCATTTCACTAATAAATGAAATTATGCAAATTGCAATCATTGCATATATACATAATTAATTATATTACATAATTAGCAAACAATACTGTTTTATTATACTATATAAATAAACAATATTAACATATAATAATAAAATATTTTCTATAATAGTATATAGTATGCCTAGTGCTTGTTCGAAATTTAAACGGGTTGAGTGGTAAGGCTGCTCGATATTACACGCTCACTGGTCGCGGGTTCAAATACCGAAATATCATGTTCCGAGGATGTACAAATGATGGGGAGGATTGGTATATTTGTATGACTGATATCTATATGGTCTTGACGTGTATATTTGTATCGATTTCTTTAATTTATTTCCATTTCTTGTACACGTAAGTCATAACAGAAGTTCTAAAATGGAAACCAAGGTTATCGTGATGGCTAAAAATCTGAACAGAAAAAGTAGTAAATAAACACTTTTATCAGATTCAAATTCTTTTATAACAGTGGAAAGTTTGAAGGGTCAGAAAAATATTTGTCAAGTAGAAAAGGTCAGATGCCACTAAAGTAAAACATGAAAGTATTTGTTTGATTGATTATTTATCGAGATGGAAAATAACGTAGGATGTTTCTCTTTATTTCCGGAAAACGATGGTGTTCTCTACTTTTTAGTCCTAACCTAATGTCTCCACACTGGTGTTCTCTATTTTAGTCCTACTCTCATATTATTATATGAATTTAATTTCAATATATACAAATAATTTAAATTACTGGTTTTCTCTATTTCTTATTCATATTCTCATATCTCAACCGTGGTTGTCATAATTTTTTAGTCCTTGTCTCATATCTCTACACTGGTTGTCTCTATTTTTAAGTTCTACTCTTATATCTTTGCACTAGTCTCTATTTATTAGTTTCACTCTCATATCTCAAGACTATATTTTTCAATTCGTCTCTATCATCTCTTAACTTTAGTGTTCTCTATTTTTTTGAGTGGTAAAGCAGCGGATTTATGAAATAGTACATTCCTCAAGTTCGCTACTGTTTACGATTTTATAATAATAACTCATCTTACATAACATTCGATAACATACACCGAAAAGGAGGTAAACTTTGATGACACTTGATGAGAAATGCAGACGAAACGCGTTACATAAGTTGGTCAAAAGTCAGAGGATTTCGAACATGGGCAAAATTCTTAACGGATGGCTGGAAATAAAATAAAATGACTCATTATAGGCCTAATGGGCTATAAACGGTTTAAGTATCATGATTTAATTAAGGTTGTGTAAAAGCCCCTCGATTGCTTCAATGACAATCTAGTACGTAGGTAAAAGCTTGTTTAAGAAAAATCGCCTATTTGATTCGATTTTAGATATTTTAAATTGTCTATTGGCAATTTTTAATATGACTACTTCAATATTTGCCAGTACTATTAGATTGTAAGAAAATGTGGCTATGTGTATGTACATGTTTATAACAAACAATATACAATACATTGTAAGGAAGGTTCAACTGTCATTGTTAAAGACTAATTTATTTTATTGGTTATAAAATACTTGAACAAGGAGAAAATGCTTTTTTAAAAGACTTCAAAGAAGGAGGCTCACAATTCGACCGAATTCGAATATGCTTTGTGTGTTACTGTAGTCTAAGCAACACTATAGTGTAACGCTGTTATTTTTATAATATTATGCTGCGGCTATAGTATTGTACCTAAATAAGGCATTTTATTTTAAATTTATTAAGAGCTGTATACAAGTCCTTTGCCCTAAACAATGTTAAATAATAAAACATAAATAAGGTGATTTGATTGAGGTGTTGCTTCATCATGTTTAAGCGATTATTTTTAGTCGAGTTTGCGATTATTATTTAAAATATGTCTGACAAGAATAGACAGATAATGGCCGATGACGATGATGATGATGCCTTCTTGTGTAAGATAAATAGGCAAATTGCCCGACTACTAGGTGATATTACTGATAATGATTGCTACGTGTGTAGTTAGCGTCAGCAAGGAACACACGTAAATTAAACTGGGACTAGGCTGTTTCATCTTGAATATAGTAAGTACAGTCAGTAAAAATAGGACGTAAAAAACGACGTAGTACAAAAACGACGAAATAGGACGCATGAGAAAGGCATTGAAGCAAGCCCATCAAGAGCCCGGCACAGCATATCCCTCCAACCGATTGGTAAAACCGTTGTAGTAAAATGATAACTCGTTCCATGAACGATACAATAAATTTGCATTTCATTGCTCGATTTTCAAAGGCAGTTCGTTTGATATACATGCATTAATATATTACTGCGCTACAATGTGTATTATATGTACAAGTATGTAGAGCTTAAATAAGCAATTAATGTTGATCAGATGAACTATTGCCAAAGGTAAACATCCAAGTCCTTATTAACGAGTGTGCCTGGGGGTCTAGATAAGAGGTTTTTCGCCTGGGGACAGCTATTACCACCAATTTAATGCATTGTAGTGTAGCCTTGGGCGGACGATGCTCTTATAATTACAACGTTGACCGGGTCGCATTATACAACGTGATGTGGGAATAAATAACAATTGGCCCCAAACTATGTAATTTGGTATAGACAAGAATTTATTGTAATCGATGTTTTTACTTTTTCTATAGTTTTAATAAGGCTACCAATTAGTAAGCAGAGGCTTATAAGACTGAGGAGATGTAACGAATGTCTCGCGTAAAAAATAATACTTACTCTAAGTGCATTTATATTTTCTTAACACTTTATGTATTCGTGAAGTTAATATTACTGTCTTGTACAATACTTCATTTTGTTTACTATCATCATCATCGTCAAACTTTATCCGTCCGCTGCTGAAAATAGGTCTCCCTCAATGAACGACAAGATACCGATCCATTGCCACTCGCATCCAACAAGAACCATTGCACGGAGATCTTCCTCTATGTTTCCTTTAAAATGGAAGACGTGAATTCTAGTAAAAACAATCTTCATATTTTTAGGTATAATTTACTTGAGTTTTATAATATTATGTATTTGAGTTGAATATATTTGAGTAGATGATATCTCCTGTTCGTCCAGGTATTGCTTTTACCCACGAATTGCCTGAAGGCAAACAAATACCTCTGTCATGGTATAGCTTTGATGAGGCCATTGTTGCCACATCCAGTTTTCGTCTTCGTGTACCTATAATTTCTTTATACCAATATTAGTAATGTTACTTTATGGATATTTGACTCACGAAATATGTTTAGTATTATTATTATTTTGTGTTAGTTGGAAGAAGTACCACTTGATGACAAGTGGCCTATAAACATTAACTAGTTTATCTGGAACTAGCACATTTATGTATTAAAACATGAGAAGAATATCTGTGCCAGTAAATACACTCCCTAGTCTTGTCTTAATAAAAGTGAATTCATTATATTTTATTTTAGCATTTTTGTCAATGAATATTTGGGACTATACAGTTATCATCATCATCATAATTTCATACTCCTTAAACGGATGATTATTTATCTCAAGCTCTCTCCATTGTTTGACACATTCTATTCGAGTAGTGCTTCTGTAAGGTCGTTTTCGAATCTCGAAAGCAGAATCCGCGGTGATATGACGCATTTGACGAATTCGTATTCTCTATCTATATCGACTATCTATATACATACTAGCTGTCCCGATAGACTTCGTTCTGCCAAAATCGCTATTAAAAATTAGGGGTTGATCGTAGAGGAGTGAAAATTTAGGGTTGTATGTATTTTTGTATGTTGTATCATAAAAAAATAGTAATTAAAAATTTTGTCTAAAAAATAAAAATTAGGGGAGGGACCCCTAACATTTAGGGAGATGAACAATAGATGTTGGCCGATTCTCAGACCTACTGAATATGCATATAAAATTTCATAAAGATCGGTCAAGCCGTTTCGGAGGAGTACGGTAACTAACATTGTGACAGGGAAATTTTATATATTAGATATCAATAAAGTTTGGTTTCGAAGTGAGCGTAAAGTGAGCTCTATCACTCAGGTGAAGCTCGATATCGAAATGCTTTTTAAAGAATAGCCCTACAGGGACATTAGATAAACACCTAACACAAAATTCATAGACGCATTAATATAAGACTCTCTTGTATGACCACTCATGAATTTCATTAGAATATGCTAATGTGATGACACACAAAGGGTCAAATATTAAAAACCTATTTTTTCTGTTGAAGTTAAATCTCTCAATTATTTGATGAATAGCTCTTATCTGGCACTAAAAGTGAAATTCTGTCTCGTTGTTGACAGTGTTATGCAATTATGTGTATATATTGTGTATGTGTGTGTATTGTGTGTATTGTTAGATACGAGAATCGATATGACACTGGGCGGTGTTCAACAAACGATACAACAATGAGTGTTAGTTTGAAATACAAGGATCTCGTTTGGTAGTATTGTTCGATATCAAAGCTTGTTTCATAACAGTGATCTGTACTAAGCACAGGTCACCGTGTACAATTGTACAGATTTGTTAATGTATCTCATATTATCCCCACCATGGTTCAGGCCTTATCGTGGCGGTGCACGGTAGGGCTCAGTAGCCAAGGATGAGTCCAATACCTTGGGCGAAGCGAATTGAGCCGAGGGGGCTCTTTATGTCCCTCTTATAAGAAGAACCGAGGACAAAGGGTGAGGACGGGAACCTTACATAATTCTACTGTCCCAACGTCGGGAGAGGTTGTTCTGTGGTGCGGGACAACCCCTATGTAGAGTCGGCGTCGGTCCCCTGAGGGACTGACTAGTCGTCGACCTGTTGCTAGCGAATCCGGGGCATCTCACCAAAGGCGGCAGTCGTGGCACTCACCGGGTTTTAGCGGGTAGAGCTGCGTCCACTTACCATCTTTCGGGCGCAGCGAGTCCTACATACGCCTGGGAAGACCCTCTCCCCAGCGGGATGCCTCAGCGTATTTGCCAACGTAAAAGAAAAAAAATAACTTATATTATGACTTCATAATATGTTGCCTCTAATGACGTTGGGCTCAACTTGGCGTACCTAAATGTCCAGAGTATGATATACTTTTTTGGAAATGGTAGATATTGTCATATAAAATGCACGTCAGTGTTACCATTATATAATTAAATGTGGACTTAAAAATTATCTCAGCAAAGTGTGCTCGCAGATAGTAAGCAACTAAACAGGAATAGTATTAGAATTAGCTCTACAATTTGAGCATGACTCAAAATCTTAAATCGTACTTACCGTCATAAAAATATTTCTTTGTGATAGCGATACAGGAAGACCTCTGCGTTCCCTTAAGTTCCTAAAGTGAAATAATAATACGGTTCTTCTTTAATATTAACCATAACGTTCTTTTAAAAAATCATAAGTTCTGCATTTTATGATAGCTCAATTTTTATATACGTAAAGCTTTGATAAAGGCTGATGATGATGATGATGAAAGCTTCGGCATATTTTCATTCCAATTACAATGTACGTTATAAATTATACTCCGACATTTTTATCGGCTGATCACGGGTTACTTGCGGGTTGCGGCGGCTGTGATGTGGCGGACGCTCGCATGAGCTTTCGTAATAACGTTCACGCCATCAATTTCACGCTGACTTAATAGACATTAATGAAAACTGATGCATGTGATTTAAAAATTATTACATGCATAAAAACGGCCGATGATCTTAGCCTTTCGTTTCTCCACGATGCCCAGTGGTGCTTTTTAACAAAAATTATGACGAAACTAAGTTTTATTAAGTTTGGTTTGAGCTTAAATTCCGACTCGAACACAATAGTAACTTGCACTCCATCATCATCATCATCCGTCCGTCCACTACTGAACATAGGCCTCTCTCAATGAACGCTAAAACGACTGATCTCTTGCTACTATTGCACTTACCTATAAAAAAATAAATTCATAATTTATTTTTATTCAATGTTGTATATTTTTAAGTTTTATGTTGTCACCTTTTATCATTTTTTATGGTACAAAATAAAGCATCTTATTATTATTACATTAAAGTGTGTTATGTACCCTAAATAATATGTAGCACATCTATTTTATGTTCATTCCTTGTATTTCTATTGTGTTTTAAACAAATTCGTTTATATTTTGGCAAACGTATATTACTTGTCAAAAATCAATGGAGATGCTATAGTCAAAATTACTATATAAATACACACATTCAGGGTTCAGACAGTATATAGCTTGAATGGCCAGCTTCTGCAGTACAAAAAAATATACATACAATATATTGCTATTCATAAAGATAATTGTTATCTGTCTAATACCAGCTGTATTGGATAAAACACACTTTCTCCCGATTAAATCAGAAACCAAATGATCTTTGTATCAAATAACACTTGAGTCACATCAAAAGTCAGAGAAGACAATTGATTCAATCTTAATTATTTTTTTCAATGGGCCCAATTCTAGAACAAGCGCATACAATACAATAATAACACTATAATTTTAACGAGAAGCTACACTACATCAATAGTAAAGGTCAAATTGGAGTGACAGTAGGAATCGCTGAGGATTACATAAAGATTGGTCTATGAGAAAGAAAATTTGAATTAAATCGCACATAATAAGAACTATAATTAAGCGAGTTTGAAAAGTTTACTTTTGGCGTTTAATAGTAGCGACAAAACGGAACTAAAAATATCAAATATTATTTTAGGGTTATGAGCAAGGTCAGGCTGTGGCAGGACCGCGTTGGATGCGAGTAGCAAGGGATTCGTTGAGAGAGGCTACCGACTAGTGACCTGGCTAGACGTTGTCCTGCCACAGCAGCGCCATCTAGTCATCTCATCCGTCAAAACCTCTATTGAAACTAGACCAAATTGGACAGTTTCATTAAAATCAGCTTCTAATAAGAGTTTCCGTGTCAGATAATTCGTCGGCTTTGAAATATTTCGGCCTTTATGCCTTTTCTACTTATTCTTTTCAAAAAACTAACAGAGATAAATATAAGCACAACAAAATAAGAGAAAGAGTTGATGCAAAAGAAAACTTTTTATAAAAGACACTTGACTGTGCCTTCCTAGGCCCACTTTCGCGTGCAAAATATCCAAGTGTGGGTCATGAGATTATGTCATATGGGCGCGTATTGATTTTAGCGTGTGATTTATGTTCGGTGAAAGCGGCCGGAGATGAGTCGAACATTGTCGTTCCGGATTATTAAATACTTGTAATACGCATATTATGTACGTACACGTATTTCCAGTACGTTTGCTGTTGCATGAGAATTTGTAATTGTTTTGAGCATTTAATACTGACAGGGCATGGCTCATAATGTTGCTTGGAAATGTCATACGCATTCGGCACTTCAATGAATTGGGTACTCTCTATAATAGGGTAGGTCGATTGTTACTCACAGAATTAATGTATCCTACACCTTTCTAATATTTAAGTATAAGCTAATATTGTAACTAACAAACAGAGCATACTTTTTGTGTCTGAAATAAAGAATTTATATTCTATTCTATTAGCTTAATAATTAAGTTAGTTAAAAAAGTTATTACTAATAATTATTATTAGTTAGCAAGTCTATTTAGAAGAATAAGTTTAGATAAAACTGGTACACTACCAGCAGGTTTGTTTGAGGTGTGATTTGTATAGTTTTCATCAAAGGAAATCGTATCCTTATTGTTTTCTTAAGTTTACGCGAATTTCACTCATTATAATGAACAATGAGGACTGACCTCCTCCCGTGACCATGGTTGCTGTAAAGTTTCCGAAACGTCGGGCTTGTAAAAAACTAAATAAACCGCGATAAAATCCGTAAAAGTTGTTTCGTATCCTTATTTTCATTTTATCTACCTTACAATGAAACGTAAAAATAAACGGCGTGATTTTCTTTTTTCCGTGAAGCATCTTGTTTTATAAATAAGAAGAAGACAGTGTTTGTTACTGGCATCGAGACTTACCTGTGTCTTTCTTAGTATTAGCAACATATTGCCTATATCGAGGATAGGATATATAGGATATATTATCAAGGCGCTGCAGCTGGCCCAATTCGGGTTAGTAAACTGTAAAAACTTTTATTCTCATCAGGCTTGCCGGCTTAATCGCGATGTTTTCCTTCATAGCAAAGTAGTCTCTAAATGTCTAAAATCAAAACAGAATCGTAAAGTAGCTTACACTAGCATCTTGATCTGCTTTTGCCAAACATTGCAAAATGCACACTGAGTATTATGTGAGATTCGCAAGATTAGGGAAGTCGTTAGATGCATCACGTAACGTTCCCATATAACATGTACACAATGCTATTATGAATATCTTTAGTATAAATTATGTATTTTAAACTTATAATAATGTCATATTCTCGAAAACTAAGCTCCACTATTTCAATTAAAGTATTTGACTTTGGATGTTATTGCGGACGAGATGTATTTTGACAAAAGCTTTCACTTTACATATTAAGAGTACGGGGATAAATTATAGCATATATGTGTTATTCTAATGTATAAACTGCATATATCATTGTAAAGTTTTATTAAAATCAATTCAGTAGTTTTTAAGTGAAAGAGTAACAAACATCCATACATATAAACTTTCGCGTTTATTATATTAGTAGGATAGTAGGATGTGGAACAGATCATTTTTCGAGATTTTAAGATATCGGTCATATTTCGAGATTCCGAGATTAACTATCTTCCGTCTCGGGAGTTTGAATGATTTGTCGAAGTTAATCGCGGGTTATGGTTATATCATTAGTGGCGTTGGTTGTTTACTATCTCGTGGTCTACCAATTTACTTATCTACTAATTTTATTGGGATCCACTAATTTAATTTAATTAATAACTTCCAAATGCATTGCACATTAAGAACGTGTTTAAAACGTTTTATCGCCTACACACATACCGTACAAGTACAAAGTAAGATATCGACCTATTGCGAGGTTCTACTTCTTTATGAAGCTGCAAGATAAATGGTCATTCGCTTTGACTGATTACTTTAGTGCCTTCATCGCTTATCGCAGTCACGAATTCAGAACGGTGCTTTATATACCTGATAAAATATATTTAGCAGACATAAACCATATTCAATTACTCTACAGAAAATAAGAAAAAATATTAGTGATGATGAAAATATTAAAATAAGGTTATATTTCAACAATAAAAACTATTTACATGTGTATCCTTAGCATTGATTTATTTAAGAATACATAGAATAGTGAACTACTATGGATCGAAACCGTCGTACTATTTTATAACTTAAACGTTTTCAATGAAAAATCATCTGTTGTAAAGGAATAGCTCATCGATTATATAATACATTAAGAAAACAATCAACAGACATTGTCCCACATAACAAGAACGTAACCTAAGTAAAATTCAAACAGCGATCGTGGAAACGGAAGTAGATAATGTATCGTTGCGGCTTGTGACTAACCTTTCATAAGCCATTGCTTTGTGCGGATTTTATATGGTTTCTCACATTAATTATGTTTAATATCCGCTTTTTTGTCTTCAAATTATATTCAAGTTCATCTATTAATTTGCCATTATATTCTTTAATTATTGTAGCAGTATTACCCTCACTCATCGTCTGCCAAGCCTTTTCCCAACTATATTTGGGGTTGGCTGTCAGTCTAACCGGATGCAGCTGAATACCAGTATTTTAAATGGAGTGACTGCCTATCTGATCTGTTTATTATTATTTATGATGATAATATTTTTACGAACCAAAGTACCTGTAGAAATTTGTTATTAGTTATTATATTATAATCATTTTCCAAGTCATATATTATGTGAGTCAAAGCTTTGTATCTATGTGCGACGTAATTTTTTTCAACAGTCAAACGCTGTTATTTTAGAGACACCATAATAGATATAGAGCATAAAATGAGAAAGATCCTTATCTAGACATTCATAATAATTTATGTTTAATTCTGTTAATAATATCTGTTAAAACTTAATTATTTCTGTAATTTTAACATCAATCTTTGTTACTGTTCCAGGTAACGGCATTTGTGCTCGTTGCGGTATTATCTCTTGGTGTTGCCCAAGAGTCGACCAGCAGAGACAGATACGAAGAGCTGAACACAATCGAAACTAAGCCTTCTGCTCGTTTAGACCCTTACATAAGAAAAGCCCTTTTGAAAGCTCTAAGCGATCTTGAAGAAAGTGCAACTGTTACGGGTTCAGGCTCAGATTTAACGGGAGAAACTACAGCCGATGTTACAAATACTGCTGATTATGCTACAGAAACAAATAATGAAAATATAAAAATCCATTCATTTGTTGTAAACGGCCAAGAAGCTTTTTCTCAGTCGTCTAATTCATCTCCATTGGTGGTAGATAAAAATATATCAATTCTAAGTACAACCGCAGGTAATGTTGAGAGTCATGTATCAGGTACTCTGCCTACTCAGGATCCATTCCCAGAAATTCTACAGACAAGGGAATCTAATTCTAATTTACAACAAGTAAGAAGCGTCCAAAGCACACCTAAGTATTCCAGCTCAAGTAAAAATGAAGTCCATAAGTTTTCAAACTTTAAGCCCTTCCGAAAGTTGAGCACTACGACTACCACAACAACAACGACAACTACTACGACAACGCCTAAACCAACGCATAATGCCGATGGTGAGAATATTGAAGAAATAGATAAACAAGGCGTACAAGTTTATCCAGCTCCTTTAGTTGCAGCATTTACAGTTCAGCAAGATGAAAATGGTGTTCCTAAAAATGTCTTTCCTATTTACCAACAAACAAATAATAATCAAGACTTAAAATTAGCGGGAACAACTAATTTTGTTTCTAGTAACCTCAATAATGGTCAAAATAATTTCTTAGCTCTGCAATTAAATTTACAAAGAGAACTTGAAGAAAAACAACGAGTTCTCGAAGAACAGCTCAGATTATTACAGCTTCATCAAAGACAACAAGAACAAATATTAAGACAGCAACAATTGCTGATACAACAAAAAGAGGCACAAAGGCAACAACAATTATTTTTAGAACAAGAACAACTAAGACTACTTGAACAACAGAAAATAACTGGTAATAATATTTTACAATCGAATGTACTGCAGAAACCACTACCCACCAATAGCCCATTACCGCAAAATCCTCAGGTCTCCATACAAAAAAGTGTTTCCTTAGATCAAAATAATATTATACCGAACCAACAACAGTTGCCTAACAGGGAAGCTGTCGATTTCTTAATTCATTTGCGTAATCAACAACAGAACCAATTCCCTTTGCAAGAAAATCATCTTCCACAGGGAATTGATAACTTCCTTCGACCAAAACCTAATTTAGCCTTTAACCAGGGACCAAACATAAACCACCTAACAAGTTTGAATGATTTACCGCAAAGACAAAGTAACCGCGTTTTTAGACAAGAAAACGGTGTTGGAAATTTCGGTGTAAATCATCAAAACTTTAATAGATTTAATACATTTACTCCAGTAAATAACAATAATTATTTTCCACCGAATAGACCAAATCAATTTAATTCAGATTTCGAACTGAAGCAATTGTTGGCTCAACGAGGTATTAATGGAAGAGGACACGAAGACTTGAACATAGTGTCTAAAGTTTTATCGTTAAATCATGGAATTCCATTAAACAATTTTTCTAACAGATTACCATTTGACAACAGAAGGCCTGTGAGAACAACTTTATGAACTAAGTGATGCCTATCATAATTTGAATTCACATGAAATAAATTAGTTGAAATAAGTCAGTCGTTAAATGAGTACCTGTGGAAGTACTAACTTCATATTATGAAGCTATTATGTTTTATGTCATCTATATTATTTACTAAACCAAACTTTGATAAGTAATATTAACATTTTCTCATTTAGTTTTAGTTAAATAAGCTGATGTTTCAATTTGATAATATTATCACTCGATGAGATTTTTTCAATACTGCCATTTTATGCTTTACAATAAATCTGTGGCTTACATTTTTATTACTACGGATTATTTTTAGAAAGCTATTTACATAAAACCAGATTTTGAAATTTTTGAACATTATCTCCTGATACTGAATTTGTGTGATCAAAGATGATAGAATTTTTCTCTTGTCTATTTTCACACAACGGAAAATGTCACATCGACTAGATTTATTTTAGAATTGAAGATAAGAAAATTATTGAAAAACACGTTTGGTAAAAATCTACATTCTTTTTATGCCAAAAATAGAGCTGCGAAATTTTAAATCAACAAAGTGTGACTTATTAGAAAATGTGTATAACATAAGTCTACGTTTTTCTATAATTGTAATAGTGCCTTGTATTAAAAATCTAGTTAGGTACTGTACGGATTTAGAAAATATTTTACATTATAAAAAGGTATTTCTTTTTACAATCTATAGAATAGAAATACATTTTGTTAATTATATGTTGAGTATTATAACTATATTTCACGATATTATTTACTCAATTCTTTTTATATTTAAGTATATCATATATTATACATATTTAACAATAAGAATTACTAAAGACATACAAATAAAAAGTAATTTGTAGTTGCTTAGTTTTGTATCGAGATGTATTTATTTTAAATGTTTAAACTGCCATGTATTAAACTATAAGACTAGTATTTAGAGGCTTGTTCGAATATATACAAAAATATCTAAAATATAACTTGAAAATTATTCGACACAGAATCCACTATCCAGTTATTATTTCATTGCTCAATTCCTTTCAAATTTCATGAACTTGCATTCGTATCCTTTATTTCAAAGTCAGATCAATCAGAAATCCATAGATTTGCACTACATTATAACATTTTACATAATTTTCTACAATGCCAAATAATGGATTTTAAATGATAAAATATTAAAACTAGATAGTTTTTGGTGCTGTTACGTAATCATACCATAGTTGATAATAATATAACTCTAAACACAATATAAATAATAAAGTTTTAATGTCGATAGTTTCATAGTTATTTTTAATAAAGCTTCGTTTGGCATACCTATACGTAGTAAAACGTTTATGTACCTTCTCCAAACTGAATTATCCATTGGCCATTGGGAATTATGCATAGGGGTTGCGTATTTTTAGGTACGGTCAATTTGGGTAACAATCTGCTCATCTACTCATCTACTAGTCTGCTCATCTACTTTTCCGATGTAGCTTTAAGGCCTTAAGGCCAACAGCATATTAGGTCCTTTCGAAAAAAAACACGTAACAAGGTACTTCGATCGGCGATCAGCAAAAATAATATTACAAAAAAGATTTTATAACAGAAAAACCCCATAAATTAAAACCCATTGCCTGGGGGATACCAAGATAATTCAGTCAGCTGATTATACTTATATTATAACTTATTAGTGGGTACATAGATAGTCGAAGCTTTTAAAACATAATTTTAAGGTTTATTATCAAATTATCATGAATTTATATTTAAAGTTAATTTAATTTTCATTTAGTAAAATCAAGTCAATTATTTTGTAAATATATTTTGAATAAAATTAATTTAAAATGCTGTGTTATTTCTTTATTACTTTATAATATACCCCTCCTTCCGGTATAATAGTGAACATGAAACATAAAGGTCATGCTCAACTCCTTGCAGCACTCGGTACGTTGAGCTTTTTTTATAAACCGCGTGTACGGAACGCTTACAAAGATTTAAGCCTAATAATAACTATTTATGTAAGTACTATAATATAATGCATAAAATAATCATTTAACTCAAATACGTTTTTTTTAGAAAATTTTTGGACTTACGTATTTTGCAAACCCGCAATGTATGCATATGCACTCGCGCTGACCGCGAGACGCTCGCGGTGCGGGAGTTCGTTCACCTCACGTGGCGAACGCTGTAAGTCAGCTGTTGCTGTCCGGCTGGCATGAACCGTAGTATTCAATTAAATTTGAACGATTATTTTAATGCATTATCATCAAATGTCTGTATCATCATGTTTACCAAACCGGATTATACAAAAAGAAGTTAAAAAAAGACACAAAAACAAAAAAAAAGCACTTTTATTTTTATTTGAGGTATTAGTTTGTAAACTATCAGTCACGAGGCAGTTTATAATATTCAAGGTAACAAAATATTATTCAAAGAAGAGACTATCGCCAAGAGGTGCAGTTTCTCCCTACAAGTCACCAACATTAACTATCACTTCCAAATCCATCTATCCAGAACAGTCCAACACAATATTCACCAACTAATCTCATTATAATAATATAATATGGATTAGGTTTTAATAACAAACACTATAGAAAACCGCCAGAACAGTCCTATATAGAAAACCGCTCCGGAACAATAATTCTCCACAGTATTCGGAAACCAATCACAGCATAAACGGATTGCGTTTTTAAAACAAACCCTATAAAAAACCACTCTGAACGAATTAAATAGGAAATAATGATTACCTAATTAACGAAACACAAAAAGAACACAACCGCGTGTATTGTGGATGGATGGATGGTGGACTGTTCTGGATGGATGGATTTGGAAGTGATAGGTACTTGATGGTGGCGTAAACGGCGAAATCGCGCCCCTTGGCGTTTCCCGCCGTTTCTCCAAATAAGAGATTAATGATAGTTTCTTTTTCTTCTTTGAAGATTTTGTTACCTCGAATATTATAACTGCCTCGTGGCTGATAATTTACAAACTAATGCCTTAAACAAAACAAAAAAATAAATAAACAAACGTCAAGTGTCAATGAATCCTGACGGCTGACATTCGTCATTTTGTCAATAATATTCAATTCAAAGTTTCAAACTTTGCGATATTTTTCTTGCTTTAGTATTTTACTGTATTAGGTACTTGATTATAAAAATAAAAACAAACTAAAATCGAATTAATATTTATGTCGAATTACTAAAGTATATGGATATATTGATAAAACTTATAAGTGCACTACCTTGATATCCCTTTCTTATATTCTATTATGGTGATATCCGACACAATGGAAGGAGTTGGAAGCCTAGAGGAACAAGCACTTAAAAGGAAGGAAAGGCTTAAAAATCTTAAACGTAAAAATTCAAATAGTGATGATGTTTCTTCATCAAAAACTGAAGCAGTTCAACTTCCAAAGTAAGTATTATAAATTCTATCTATTTCACTAGCCTAAACAGAAATATTATTGAGATTGGGAGTAATGTTTTTTTTTTTTAGAAACATCATGAATATTTGTAAAGATTTGGATAAGAATATAAATTCAATTAATACATTACTTGCAACTCAACTGACAAACCTATTTTACACCTATGCCATCTTTTCAAATATTCTACAATAAATTTAAATGCTTTCCTGAAATGACTGGGGGGAACATCCTGTTAGTCCCATAGGTGTGGTATCTTCCATGAAGTATATTAATTTTTAATATCATTTAACACAACAAATGCTTTTTAATAACTTCTTTTTTTATTTAGAGATGGATAGATTTTGAACATTTTCTGGGATCCTATTGTAAAAGTGGATACAGTTGCCTTTAAAAAAATTACTTACTTTTGCAAGTCTCATGATCTAGATGTATTGAGAAGCAATGGTGAGAATTCTTATCTGATTGAATTTTTCTCTCAATGATGAATGGGGGCAATTTGTAAATTTGTGTACGTAGGCAGCATTTCCCCAAAATAGTATGTCATAAGTCAAATGCTATGAAATTAATAAAAATAATCTATTCACATCGTTTCGTCATCAGTTAAATGTCTTATTTTTGTCACTGTGACATAATCAAATTTAATCACCTTACCTGAACAAACCCAACCTATTTAAAATTTTACTTGTTTCAGGCCTAAATTTAGGAGTTACAAACCACAAGATGAAACTTTACAGGAAGTCAAAATAGATGATGCAGAACCCCCTAAAGTTGATGAGCAAGTTAAAGATTTACTTGAAGCTGCTAAAGAAAAGGTACCTCATACATTCATAAACACTCAATATTGTTGTTAAGATTTAATCATCCACCACCAAACTTCATTGGATCAGTGGATTGGTGAACTATACTCCAATATCCTCGCCTGAAATTAATGTGTCCAATATCAACAAGTAATTCTCTTTGTATGGTGTCAGCCTCCAAATGAGAGGGTTGGACTTGACAGAAGCATAATAAATTCTATGTTTTTTTACTCTTCACTAATAATATGAGGAAAACTGCTTGCATGATAAGATTAAAAGTTTGACAATGACATATTATGATGACTGCATATACAGTAATTTACTCATAATCTGATTTTTATATAAAAACAACACTGTATATGTCTGAACATTATGTCTCTGAATGTCGCCTTTACTTGGTCAACACAAAATGTAGTGCTACCACTAACAGGTGAAACGTCTGTCTATTTACCCTCCTTTCTTTATATATAAATCATACAAAGTCCAAGGTTTGGTTGTTATAAAAAAAAATGTATTTCTATGCAAAAATTTATGACTCTCATGTTGATGCACTTAACATTAAAAAATCAAATTTGTTATTTTTGTTATTAATAAAAGAAAATATATTTTCAGGTGGTGTTACAAGACTTAGACATATCGAGTTTAGCGCCAAGAAAACCAGATTGGGATTTAAAACGAGATGTTGCAAAGAAACTAGAGAAGTTAGAAAGAAGGACACAAAAGGCAATAGCTGAATTAATTTGGGAGCGCTTAAAACATGGAACCGATGAAAACTTGGGAGCCTTAGTGACAATGACTGACAATAAAGCCACCGAAGATGATTAAGTAATTATTGCAATTATTTCAAAAACCCAATAAACCTAATATTGTATATAAACAGAAAATAATTTTAATCTGCTAAAATAATTATCGGTGATAGACTTACGAATGAAGTTCTTTAGAGTAATCTTCTTAATTCTACATTGTAAGCCTATTCCTCTCAAGTTCAAGGCATAGTTTTCTTTTAATGAAACTAAACAGAAAACTGTAACTTTACAATAAAAGTAAACATTCAAAACTCTAATTAACTTACAACTTTTATTTAGTAAATGATATATCGAGTGATTTTCGCAGTGATTTTATTTTGCCTATCTATTCTAATCGGCTAAATCACTATATTTAAATACAATAAAAAAATAACAAACTTAAATAAGTAATGTTATATTTTTTGGTCAAAAAAAGATGGCATACTTCTGTCACTGATATTTCTTAAATAAAAATTAAACATTTCATTTTTATGTGACAACTTTTAATAGGAAATGCTTCCTAAAAATACAAATATAAATGGCCAAGAGTTATATAATATACTTCAAGTATATCAATATACATATTTAATTTTTTTATCAATAACTCTCAAGATTTTTTATATACTCGTATATATTATTGACATATATACAAGGAAACTCATTCGCGTCGTGAGACAAGGTGGTAAACCTCGATGCCAGATATAACCAACCAAGCCTGTCCCGCTCGAAAACAGCAAAGCTGTTTCACGGGGGGCGCAAGCAGGATGCTGGTACCCTTGCAGACGAGAGCATCCCTCGCACAGGAAATATTGATGGATCAAAACTGTTCAACTATATTTACATTATTATCTAATAAGTATATAAAATTCTCCTTGTCGCAATGATCGTTCCCATACACCTCCAAAACGGCAATTTTTATAAAATTTTGTGTGCGTATTGGATAGGTCTGAGAACCGGCAGCATCTATTTTTCAACCCACCCCAAAATATATTTTTTATTTTATTGACAAAATTTTCCATTTTTTAAATTATGTTGATGTGGCATTAAAAAATAGACACAACCCTAAATTTCACCCTTCTAGGATCAAGTATCAACCCCTGTTTTTTAACAGTGATATTAGTACTTTTGACAGAACGAAGTCTAGGAGCAGCTAGTTATTAAATAATACTTTCTAAAGGCACATAAAAAAGTAGTAATGAAAAACATTATCATATACATCATTTATTTATATCTATACATTATGATTATATCACAGTTAAAATATAGTGGTTTAAAATAGGCATTTACCTTACTCTTCTAATTCAGAATATCCTAATATTAAATTAAATTTAGGAATAACAGTTCAGGTCTCAAATAATACTTTGTTTTTAATTTAACTCCTTAATATTATTTTTACGCTTAAATTTTAGAAGCATTAGATTTAATTATTACATTAATACATTCTCATAATAACATGAATACTATTGATAATAATATATAGTAATTTAGAAGTAGGCGAGAGCTACTGTTACGTCCTCTCTTCCTTTTGGTGGGCCAGCCATCTTCGTGTTCGGGCTCATCTATTTCGTTGTAGTTGTAGTAGCTGTTGTCTATATTGTAGTATACGATTCGATCGCCTATCGGCTGGATCGGTCTGAAGTTGTGCCTAATTTTACCGCTTGCTGATCTCAATTCTCTGAACGCTTCAATCTGTGGAATGAAATCAAAATACATACAAATTGAAAGGAAATTGACGGCCGGCTGATCGAGGGGTCAACCTACTGAACACATTACGCTGCGGTCGCAGGTTCTAACCCCGCCAAGTGCGGATAGTTTGTATGATGAATATAGATATCTGCACCGGATCATGGTCGCGTGTATATTATTTAAATTTCCTAAACTTATTTCTATCCCTAGCACAAGTTACGCAAGTGCTTACGAACTTCTCACAGGGCTAGATAAACGTGGTGTGACAACGCGCAACTAAAAGAAAAGAAACGCATAGTTAAAACAATATTTTGGTTAACGAATATTTACCGAAGTTAAATATTGATATAACCTTTCTATTCTAACTAAAATAAATGCCAATTGTCGATAATTGTAGCGTAAAATCTTTGACCACACAATCCATGGGTTATGTGGTCGACGCGTAAAATATTTGTGTGGTGAAAGGTACTCGAATCTTATTAATATTCTTACAGACTAGACTCAGTCTTCCTATGATCATGGCAATTAAAACATTGCCGAAATATCGAGGTGAGCACCCGAACATATATTTAAATATGAATAGCTTAAAACAATTATTGCGTATTTTATAAAGCTAAAATAAAATACTAATAAGTAAAAAGATTAAATAATGCTACGCGATAAAAATCGACCATTAGCGTTAACAAGTAAATTGCTCCAATTTGATTTGTTAACAATTAAATATAATTGTACTTTCTATAAACTAGTGACAATGAAAAAAAAATGCAAATATGTTATTATGAAAAACGCATTAAAGGAAAATAATGTGCATTTACATAATGAAACAAGGCTTAATTATTTACAGCTGTAAGGTCAACTGTTTTTGTTGTGTGTTTGATTTTATAATTTCGAAACAAAGGCTATTATAAGACTGAAAATATCTCGACACTCTCTGAAAGGAAGTTATAATTGTTGGTAAGTAACAGTTTTACATAAAATAATTATAATTAATTAGTTATTTTAATCGTTCAGATGGGTTCCTAGAATGATCTATAATAATTGCATTTCTTACAAATCGAAAGAGTTTTCGATTGTAGAGCATTTTATTATTCAAAGTTTGTCAGTTTTATGCTACCTCCATTTATTGTAAATTGTTTGTACCAACTTTCCTAGAATTTGAGTAATAATTGCAAATCCATAAATACGGTTACCCTATGGTTAGTTTGGAAAATATTGTAATATTTGACGATTTTTGAGGATCGCTACATTAAACGTTTGAGTGTCAAACCTTTATGACGTACCTAGGTGTTACATCCTAAGTGAAGAACACAAACAAATGAGTAATTTCGTTTATATATTGCTTAGAACCGTAACCCAAGCTTGCCTCTCAGACTAGCATGTCTCTTGGATTTCGCGGGTAGTACTACTTTTATTTTAACCACCAAATATGTTCACAGAATAAGAGTGTGGCAAATTTAATACAATCAAATAAAGAAATATCTATTATTTGATCTGCAACAATTTTTTTGTAAATAAAATACTTACTTGATCATGCGCTAATCGCACTGGTTGTTCGAAGTCCAGCCAAATGACGACTTCGGAGCATGGCGGGGTCGTCAACGAGCCCCTGTAGGTGAAGTATCTCCGGAGGTCGAGGGGCAGGATGTTGAGGATGGAGAACGGGTTGGTCATGACCACGCTCGAGTGAGGCTCCGTCACGTTACCCAGCGCTGATGTTATGTCGTCGTACGCGGGGTGTTTGTGGCGATCCAACTAGAATAATGATGTTAACTGTCATGAATCCGGAAGAATGCTGTATTTCAGGTGCGAATCTCGCGTCTTTTTTTATTTTTCTTGTGTAAAAAGAAAAATCTCTAATAAAACTTGTCATCTTGCCACTTAGCACTGCAAGGCGTATTATGTATAGAGCCTTACCTATATCCCTGATAAAAAATAACAACATGTATGTACTATAAATAAAATATAAGTACTGGGATTTTTTATAAACTTAGTTTTTATCATGTATGTGCAAAAAAATATATTGCTATTAAAATATTCTATGTACGTATATTTGTAGATACGGGAAGAATTATATGCAATTAATATTTATATTCAGATTCAGATATAGATGAATCTTGCCATTAACCAGATGGGAAGACGATCTTAGGACAGTGGCCGGTCCGCGTTGGATGCGAGTGGCAAGGGATCGGTCGTCTTGACGTTCATTGTGGGAGGCCTATGTTCACCAATGGACAGATAAAGGCTGATGACGATGATGAAATCGAATCTGGGGGCGTAGCCAAAATGCCATTAAGAAAGCGTTAGCGAAGTTCGAAATAATAGAATGTATAGGATGGACCACGTGATTAAGCGCGGCCTTATGTCAATCCCGTACATTTTATCATTTTCGAGATTCGCTTACGCTTTATTAATGGCATTTTAGATAGGCCCCCTGAATGTATTATGGAAATAGCATCATAATCATTATTAATTCGAAAAGCTTCATATCAAACCAATATTAAATATACGATGAGAAGAAAGCCAGTGACTAGTGTTATATTTATTAACACCAGTAGGGTTTACATTAGATACCTATTCAATATGAATACCTAAAATGTTATATTCAACAGGATGTAGGTATGCAATTATAGTTGTGATTAATAATACAAGTTAATACAACGCACAATTATTATGCACAAGCCTCTGTGCAATGTATACTTGGAATTAAAGATCTAGTTTCTAGATAGTCACGTTCAATCGAATTAACAGTCTAAGACAAAATTTTAGCTCAACTACTAATAGGTAAGCCCCAAAGAACTAAGCCTATAATAGTTAGAAGACCAACATAGTCCCTTGAAAATATATTGACTTTATTGATTCCATCTAGTCTCGATGAAAGCCAAGGAGCAAAAGCATTCAGACATGTGTTAAAGAATTCAGACGTATATAGAAGAACAGTTCTTAAGGACTTTTTGTGCCGACTTTATTTGGGACTTATCCCCAGCGGGCTTAGTTCGCACTCGCTTGCTCTCGTAGTCTAATATGTTAGGAACATCGCGGTGTCCTTCTCGTCACGCTGCCAAGCGGACGTTTAGATCGCAGAAAGTTTGTCCTCAAAGCGCCCGTAAGGACTGTTCTTTTATATACGTCTCAATTCTTTGACTGTGCAGAGCGTTTGTATTGGTACAACTATCCTTCAATTTCCACTAAATTATAATATCAGTGAAGTGATGTAGCAACTATCCCACATATAATTATCCGACGACCAAGGCCGTCTTAAACTAGGCTGGGGCCCTTGGGCACACTAGATTGCTGGCCCCTTTTGGAAACTAAAAAAAGCAAATTATAATAACATTTTTTACTAAGTACCTAATGACCATTTATTATAGACTAGCAGTTGCCCGCAAGTTCGCCTGCGTTAACTAAGATTCAAACGTGACCAATAATTTTTATGATTAGCGCGTTCAAACAAACAAACTCTTCTGCGTTATATCTTAGTAAATGTGTGAAAGAATTTGTAGGTCCTTTGGGGCCCCCATTCTCAGGGGGCCCCGGGCACTGGCCCCGTGTGCCCTTATGGTGAAGACGGTATTGCCGACGACTGGGTACTGGTGTGCTCGAAATCAGGCGAGGAAGGTATTGGCCCACAGTTTACCGATACGCAGCCCATTACGAGTTGGTGAACTTCATGCACCTTTAAAGACTTTTAATCTTATCAATACAGGTTTCTTTGCGATGTTTTCCTTTACCGGTGAATGAGCGATAGTCTCGTGTTTACTGTGCACTTAGACATATTAGAAAAATCCATTTCAAGGCACTACAGGGGGTCAGGATCCAACCCGGGCCTTCTCGATCAAAAGACGAAGCCCATACGCGATAGAATTTCGCTTGCCGATGAATTAAGTAGCAGTACGTCACCGATATCGTGTCTTAAAGACATAAATAATAGTTTAAAAAACTAAAAACTAAACACGCTTTACAAGTCTAGTCTAGTCAAGTAAAGAGTAACTGTGGAGCATGCGTAGTTCGCGCACTAGCTCTATGATCTCTCTTACTCGCATGCAAAGGATGCGGAAAGGAATTAATTAATCCTGGAGAATCTAATTGGGGTAATCGGATTTTCAATCGAATTATTGCATTGTCATCGGTTTTTAACAGGTGTGCAAAGTTTGAATTAAATCTGATTGTTCAAAGTAGGACAAAATCGAGCTCAAAGGAGTCGGTTACAAACATGCATACAAACACAGCGGCGTAACTACAGGGTGGCAAGTCGGCAAAATGCCACGGGCCCCCAGCTGAAAGGGGCCCCCGGTCGGGAGAGAATTCCAACTCCCAACATTATTACACATTTAGTAAAAAAAATGTGTCTTTTCTGACATCCGATTAATTTGCCACGGGCCCCGAATGGTATAGTTACGCCACTGTACAAATATACAGGTGAAGCTAATAAAAGCGTGTTAATAATGTCACGGGCTGTGTTGTTCATCTACATTCTATATTCGCCGTCTCTACTCATCCATTAATCTTCTTAACATTAAAAATTAAGTTGGTTAATGACTCCAATTATGAAGCCTCTAAGAGACAGAAAAGTTTTATGAGCGAGATCATTACTTCCCTATTCTGTATTGCGTGTAGATAATGTGACCGTTTTATTGTGATCGTGCACATTCAAGATAATTTATATGAAACTTGTTATTTTTGGAGTTGTATTTGTTTTTGTGGCTTAGTGACAACTTTATTGTTGAGAAAATTGAAACGTGTGAATTCATTAATTTAAAAAAATATAACTACTGAACAACAGCAATTCTAAACCATAGTTATATTTAATGTAACATTTAGTTGGAATATGCTTTACATTATCACCGTTGAAATGATCCAACGGATAATGCATATGACTGCTGACACCACTATCCTGTCTATTTTGAGTTTAATGTGCAAAGAAGGAAAATAATGAGTAAAAAAAACTACAAATCTTCTTACTTCATAAAAGAACGCGAGAACAGTTAGGCCATCTTTGTGTTGCACAGCCTCCGTGACGCTCCTGTATTCTTCCTTGAAAAACACCATATGTAGCTCCATGGGAAAACTGGAAGTAAACAATAAACCATGATAATAAATTGTCACTAGAATAAACTTTTCTAAATTTCTAAGTGCACTCCAAACACGAGACCATCGTTCGCTCATCGGTGAAGGAAATCTTCGTGAGGAAACCTGCATTCCTGATGCGATTGAAAGTCTTTGAAGGTATGTGAAGTTCATCAACCCGCATTGAGCCAGCACATCGGTGAACTATGGCAACATGTAGATTTTGGATTAACATTGATGATTACAACACCCATAGCTAATTTTAAAGACTATAGGTAATAAGAAAGAGAATAAAAGTTAGGAGAAACATGATTTATGCTCAATTCCTAATTGGCAACATTTATTTTAATATCAATTACCTACTGTCAGCAACTTAGCAACATAAAGGAATACAAACCGAAGTAATACATTATTTATCATGTAGGTTGTCCGTCCGTCTTGTCAAGTCGTCTGTTACCGCTTATTAGCGTTGATTTATTCAAGAAAGCAATCATAAATACTAGTTTTGTAAGAAATGTAGTTGCGATATCAATTGGCATATACTATAAATATCTCTAAGGGTCTTATGTAATATGGAATAGTGAGAAATGATATTTAATTGCCCAAGGTATTAAATATAAAATAAGCGGACTTCCATGAAATATCTACGGAGTGTTTGTTAATTACAATGTGCGGTAAAATCCAAGAGAATATAATCACTACGTTTAGGTAAAATGATCATATAATTGCTCCTTTACAACTGCACTTTATAAACTTTACGTCATCATATTGTTCACTGCCAATTTTACGCCGTGGAACCGTTACGAGGAAATGGTTTGAAATAGGTAGGCTTATATTATGTTAATATTTTTTTTAAGTCAGAGTATTAAATTAAAAAAAAAAATAACTAAACAATAGGAAACAAACATTTAGAATATTCTTCGGTGTTCGTGATTTATAGTTTTCAAGTAGATTTTTTTATTTGACTGAAATTTAAAGCCCGGCTATCACAAAAATATTTTAATACAGCAAGTCGTCCAAAACACATCGACCATGCAAAACAAACATACTTACTATAAGAAGACCAATACAATTTTTTTTATCGTATCGTTTTTCTGGGTGTCATTGCTGACAATTTTGCTGGCCATTCTGGTGTTAGCCAGAAATTGCAGTGAAATTATTGCCTGTTAGGAAACATCATAAAAGGAATAGACTTACCTCCGATGATTGATTTTATCTTCGGAACCGAACGTGTCGTTGTCGCCCCAGTGGAAATGCATCTGGCTGAATATATACGAACTATCCAGAGGTCCTCCGCTGATTTTCGGATGAGGCTCGTTTTCCACTTCAATTAACACTGAAAAAAATCGAAATTTGGTAGAATTGTATTGTCAAAAAGTAGTAAATAATTAATTAGATAAGTTTAATTCTTTAATGATCTAGATTTAATGTTAAGTACATTTTATAGTAAGTATGATTTTATGCACCTCAGATCTAATGACTTATCAAAATCTATCTGTATCAATTCCAATTTGGATTAAACACTTCTTTTTCTGAGGGAATGATATAATTTATGTACCAAGTAGAAATTTCCAAGGAAGTCATGTTATAAAATAATATGGAATAGTAGATATTCAATGTAACAGAATTAGTTTAGTCGAGGTAATAATTTATTTACTACAATCGTGATACGCGATATAATCTGGCGCTTCGGTTGTTGCCAACACGCGTAATGCAGCTAATGTTTTGGCTGGCAAAATGTATTATTGAAATTTGATTGACATATAATATCGACAAGATAATATTATTTGAAGTAAATTCGTTTATTATAGGTACAATTGAGATTGGTATAGAAACAACATTACTTAGCAAACTCTCTTGAGAAATCCTACTAATATTAGAAACGCGAAAGTCTATCAGAATTTATGGATGCATGTTTGTTATTCTACTATAAATAATATACTACCTGTGCAATAATATTATAACATACACATTAGGATAACACATAGGCTATAATTTATCATTTATCCGAGTATACCTACTACCACGGAAAGTAAAGGGGGTGAATCCTGCTATTTGGAGCTAAGCTTAATAAACGTTTTTATAATATTTACATAACCAAATAAACAATTCAAATAGGTTTTCTTATGTTTACGCAATTTTACTAATTATAATGAAACAACTTTTACGGATTTTACCGCGATAAAATCGGTAAAAGTTGTTTCATTATAATAATTGAAATAGGTTCTATTTGAATAAGCTTCCATGATATCGTTCCTAATATCTCTAATAAACTAAGGCAGTGACGCTATTGTGTGGAATTATCGTCACATAATCAATATTCTTTACACGCGTCTGTTCTTCTGGACATTGATATTTATTCTGATAGTTGATATCGTTTGATGATATTAAAAGCTTGTAAACGGGCAATACTTTTACGGCAACATGTGTCTACAAGAGCCTGGTTATGACGAAAACATTTTAATACAGCAAACCGTCCGAAACATGTCGACCGTACAAAAGATGCATGCTATATGGAAGAGCTAAACTATAAAATGTGTAGTATATTTCGTGGTCTGGCTGACTTTGCCGGCAATGTTGGATGACACATTGCAGTAATTGATTGCCCGTTTAGAAACACTTGTAAGTCACAAATTCATAATGATGTCCATTTTACGTGTGGTAAGAAATAATAAATTAACAGGTTTTAAGGGTAAGATATTACCGTCAGCATAAACTTCGTTTTATAGTTGTATAATATAATAATGCAGTCAACTTGTGCGATATAGTGGCAAAAGAAAGAATAAGAATAAAAAACTTTTTCGTAACATTTTTTTTTTAATTTTATCCATATCAATTTTTCATTATCATCATAATCATTATCAATTTTTATTCGTCCACTGCTGAACACAGGCCTCCCTCAATGAACCCCAAGACGTCCGATTCTTTGCCACTCGCATCCAACACGGACCACTCACTGCCCTGGGAGTCTAACGCCCGGTTTCTGAAACGTTGGTTATAGTGTATGTCAATTAACATGGCTGTTAATAGCGGTTAACATACGATTTAGAGTCAAATTTGGCAGCCTTACATTGTAGTGGCATGTCAACTGACAGACTGATCAAATTAAGTAATTTAACATGCTCATAGCAACTCATTTGACACGTAACAAGAGATTTGACAGTTGATATGTTAATTTTTGCGTTGATCATCCTTTCGGAAACCGAGCGTTAATGTTCGATTCGTTTCAAATATTACTTTGTAACCAGCTAAATATATTATATTTTTATGTTTTACCTGTGTGAGCATTGTTGGTGACATGTACGTCGTCGATAGGGTCGTCGAAGCCGGTAAAGACCAGGTCAGGAAGGGCCACTTGCTTCACTGTTAATATATTTATGTTAATCGGGCTTTGGTGCTTCCCCCTGCACTCGCGGTATCTGTCGCCCCAGTGTGTAGGTCCTGTATAGACAAAATATTTTAACACTAGTCAGAGATTTAAGGTTATGTTTGACAGTTGAGAAGTAATTTATTTTAGATACACACCAAATAAGGCTCGAATGTATTGTTACTTTAATACCCAAGCAGAGAAGAAGACAATCTTCATACATATGCTAAAAACCAGTAATGGTTTTTTCATGCCAAAACTTATACTTCTACGAAACTATGTTGTACCCTTATAGATTTTTATTTGACAGATACACTTAATGACTAAAAACTCAACGCCGGACTGAGGTCCGTATTTCCCTTTGACTTAAAAATGTACATCATGAAGAAATAAAACTTACCAATTGTACCATCATAGCCAAAGTCTTCGCCGCGTGTCAGTTCTGGTGCTGAAACAAAATTTGCACATAATTATTGTTTTATCAGGCTTTTTTACTTTTTTTGGTTCGCAAGGCACAAGAGGAATAATTTCATGATTGTGTTGAATAGATTAATCACTGAAAGATTGATAATGTTTAAGCATCTGGTGGTCTAATCTATCTCGTTTATGTCTTCCCTAAAAGAACTTTGCTGTGTTTTGGTAAGTAAGGCTAGACAGCCAGTGCAGCAGCAGTGCAGTAAGTTATCCTAGCTTATATCAGGTGAATATTCATTGGTCATATGGTCAAAATCTGTTTTTATTTTTGAAGTGAAACTTCTTTAGAATCGTTGTGATTTCAAACCGGATGCAACGGAAAAGCGACAGGTAAGAGACACAAACACAAAAGAGCGAGAGAGCAAATGTCGGTGTGTATGTATATAGCACACTGTTTAATAGTTGCTTGTATGTGGGCATTTAACGTGTGTTTCACTTCTATCGAGTGTGAATCGCAGACATACCTTTTATTATCTTTAAAAGGAATTTATAAAATGTCATTTTTCAGAAGTATGTCAGACCTATCGTTGAGGTCTTAAATACTTAAGACCATACAAACCATTGAGCATTATACACGATATTTTGCCTGTAAAAATATTATTGTTTGCGTCAATTTATCGCGTCTAAATAATATGGCATTATAACACAGATTACTATAATAACGGAAAGATAGGAGCAAAATAGCTCAGCTGACGTGGCGCATCTAATGGTTCGTATCCTACTCATTGTTTGTGCCGTAATTGGATTCCATGTTTTATACATCACATTCGCACATGTCATCGATTTTTCATGTGTAAAACAAGCATCTTTATAGATTCAAGAATGACTAGCTGAAAATACAGACTTCGTTCTGCCAAATGTAATAATGTAAGTGCTATTAAAGAATTGGGATGGATTGTAGAGAGGTGAAATTTTAGGGTTGTATGTACTTTTGAATGCTGCATCATTAAAAAATATTAACTATGCTTTCTATTTGTTACTACCCTAAATTTGCCTACCTTAAAATAACCTTTCAAGCAGAATATAAAAAATAGGACAACTGCTACAGCAGCAGAATCTGAAGTTATTTATTGCACAATGTTAAGAGCACAACAAATAAACGTATTCTTGTTACATTTTATCGAGTTAATGTAAAAATGTGTCAATTTGTAATGTTAATTTTTATGTAAGTTGTTTCACCATTATTTTACAATGTCAAATTAAATGTTAAATACGCTAATTTTTACAACGTCAATAAAATTGAGATGCACGAAATGATAATAAAAAATAGAGATTAAGAAATAAAATGTGTGTTGTATTCAACAAAATATTGTTTGCATGATTCAGATGAAAAAAGAACACTTTTTACACGCTGATATGACATAAAATCGTTATGTCATGACCACCATGAAATACGTGCTTCAGCAAGTAACAAAGATTCTGATTATGGTTGGAGGGATGCGTTACATACACCGTCAGTTTGCCCACCTACATTTTTCAGGTAGGTAGTTTTAAATTTCTAAGTGCACCCTGAACACGAGACCATCGCCCGCTCATCGTTGAAGGAAAAATTGTGGGGAATCCTGCATACCTAATGTGAGTAACAATCTTTGAAGGTGTGTGAAGTTCATCGACCTGCATTGGGCCAGTGCATCAGTGAACTATGGCCTGTTACCCTCCTCGCCTGATTTCGAAGTGGAGACCCATGCCCATTAGTGGGACATACATGGGTTGCTTACTTTTATTAATTTGCTAGGAGAATGGAAAGAACAAAAATATATCAACTTGTTTTTCTTTTTAAGTTGCAATAATTTACCGAATGTACGTGAAAACCTATTTCATTGGGCTACCAACATAAATTAATACATATTATTGTAGAGCGGAATACTCTTTAAAAGCATAATCCGTTTTCCTCGCTGAGCGCTCCGTAGTCAGTGGTTTTCCTCTATCTAATCTGCTACAGATTCACAACAAAAAGGGCATAGACAAAAAGCTATTAACAACCACAGACAAAAAGTGCTTTATCGACAACCATAGACAAAAAATATTCAGGGCCTAGTGGTTCCATAAATGAAGTCATGCGGATAAAGTGTGTCATAATAATTGATGCATGTCAAGTTCATTGATGAAAATAATTGCATTGCGACCTTCCGACGCTGCCAATGAACGTAACAAAGACATGCGAGAAAGTTATATTATAGTTATACAATAGTATTAGATATTATCTACGTCAATAACGTTATATTTAGATATTTGGTATATTGTTATATTAAAAATATATAAATATAATATTATGTACTGATTTTGTAAAATAAAGATGTGAATAATAATAATAAGGGTAAAAATAATAATAATAAATTTTTACTATATAAGAAAATACAGAATATGTAGAGCTCGTACTTGCGAAGAGGCAACTCAATCAAGTGTATTACTGTGTATTAATTAATTAACAGATAAGCTAGAAAATGTTGTATAAAAACAGTTATAAACATAGTAATATTTTTTCTTTGTTACAAAATTATTCTGTAATACATAATTTTCTTTTTCTAAATTCTTAATACTTGTATAAGAATAAAAACATATTGTGTAATTGTGTTCAATGTATTCATCATCATCATCAAAATCCCTTATCCGTCTACTGCTGAACATTGGCCTCTCTTAATGATCGTCACGACGACCGAGCGCTTGCCACTCGCATCCGACAGACTGGCCACTGCACGAAGATCATTTTCTAACCAAGCCGACTAACGCTTTTCCTACCTGAATGCTCCCTCTACTCTTGAACCCATTCAATATATTAGGTACCTTAAAAATAAAAAGCAGAGAAATAGAGCTTGAGTTGAGTTGTATACAGCATTATGGTTGTATCAGACATTAAACTTATCGGCATACTTAAATTATTGTTGTATATGAGAAATTTTCGAATTTAGATTTCTAATATTTCTACAATAATCTGGTACTTAAATAAATAATATACACCTATGAAATCCAAAGGGTTCCAAACAAAAATGTCATTGTAATTCGATTATTATGAATATAAATTTTCGTAATGATAGTAAAGTTGATACATACTTTACAATCATTAATTTAGTGTGTGTAGAAGTAAATGTAGTAGTGACCTAAGACTTTAAAAATCCATACAAAAAATTTAACATGACAGTCATGATATTCCAATTTTTTTAGCCGCGCCCGCGCCGGCGCAAAGGGACTGGCGCTGTCGGTTAGTGTTTGCGGCAACATAGTTCTCGTTCTCAAATTGATGAAAAATTTTGTGACATGTTTTATGAAAATCGGTTCAGTTATGAGCTCTTGTTTTTTGGTAAAAACTTGTAATAGTTTTATCATTCAATAACATCTTTCAATTGAATTTGTTAATATCAATAAAATCATTGTGTTACATACAATCGTACATTGTAATAAATTTAACATTATCCGGGGCCAGATATTTACGATACATTCTGTTTAAAATTGATTGTAAGCAAACAGCTTTATGGTCACACCAACACCAAAAACCATGACCAATCGGGACGGAAAGGCGCATTAAAGAAAACAATTGTTTGAGGAACAATTTACTCGAGTGAACCTACTCACAGCAAGGCTTTTTTATTGAATGGACAGCGGATACGGCGTTTCCTTGTACGGATTTTCTCTTCAAGTATTTTGACGTATTTTTTAAAGTTACGCACACTAGTATTAAAAAGTTGTCGCCCCTTAATATACTACAAGCTTTTTTGATGCACTGTACGGCACGCAACCTTACGCCATCCATAAACCGTTTATTCATTTAACAATTTATGCACACTATGAAAGTTACAATAGGAAATAGCATAGAGCTCATAAATAGTCCTGGTACAAAGCCACTATTTATCCTATGATGGATTCGCTTCCAGTCAAGCCACAGGAAAATTATAAAACAGCCGCAATATTATCTTACTACGTATTACATTCGATTAAATTCATATGGCTTATCTTTTCATTGATATAATTATAGTCACAGCGTTAATAATTATATTCAAGTTATTGTTCTTGAACCAGTGTCGAACCGAGAGTTTCGAGTTTTTCCAGTCGATATGCTTCTCGGCCTCTTGAGCGAGTGGGTTCGCCGTTCGGGTTCGATCCTAAGCCTAAACTTCTAAGTTTCCCTAAGTATTCTAAAGTTCTAATGACACCCGCAACACGATACCATCGCCCGCTCATCGGTGAAGGAAAACATCGTGAGAAAACATGTCTGATGAGATTTAAAGTATTATCCCCTGATTTCGAGGAGATGAACTATGCATAACAAATACTTTACTACAATATCCCAAGGGATAAGTTAGTTCAAGAACTGCGGTAAAAAAAACATTGTGAAGAAAGTTATGATATGAAAAGTGTATAAATGCAATATCTCTAATCTGTCTTCAAAGAGACGTAGGGAGGTACTTACACATTGAAAGTATGGTCAAATAATCATCATTAACAGATTACTATATTATATGGACTAACCGATGCCCGTAGCTTCGACCTCTTTAATTTGGATTTACAACAGTACCCTGATCGGTGATGATTTTTTTTTGCCTATGTTTTAATCCAATATATTAGCCATCACAATTTCAACTTTCAGATTAATCTGTCCAGTCATTTTACGTCAAAGAGTAACAAATATTCAAACTCACAAGCTTTCGCCTTTATTGAACAGTGAAATTAATATTCATAGCAAAATATTTAACTAAACACAGCAGAATTATAGTAATCTGGATGCAAATTGGGTGCTAAATGAATATAAGAATTTCATTATATAAAATAACTTTTTCGGATTTATCGCGGCATATTATTATTTATACATGCCCAACGTTTCGGATACTTTACAGCAACCGTGGTGTTTGATTATAATGAAATTCGCATTTACATTAGAAAACGATACGAATTTCGTGACAAATTATTATATTTGTTACGTACTATGTATGACAAAGTCGTGTAAAGAGTTTGTCAACAAACGTTTGGTAGAGCAGTGCTAGATGGCTAAAAACGATATAGAAGAAGATTATAAAACATTTTAAACGAACCGTAAAGAGAATATTATTTTTTATTTAAGCAAAGGTTGTGTCATTCAAATTTCAACTTTCAAAAAATTCAACGGATGCCTTACTCAAAAATCCATTTGAGTAAGGCATCCGTCTTACTCCGTTTCATGGTCTATCTGCGCGTACGATTTCATGCAAATCAGTTCAGCTGTTTAAGCTCAATCGAGTAACAAATTAAAAACCTTCATTATCAAAGAGAGGTCTGCGCTGTTCTGTCCGTCTGAATACCTCCTTTCTGCTTATTTCTTCCTCGGTACCGAAAAAATGGCAAGATAGGCAATATAATTACCAGACCCCCTAGACAAGTGACATTAAGCATTCTATTCTATTCTATTCATTTAATGTTTTGCCACTTATCTAGGGGTGCTGAACCTGAATAAGGTAAACCATGCAAGAATACATTCACGATAAAAAAAATTAGGTCCGCGTTGCGCCCACGCACTCTGGCCCACCAGGAAGTTCCAACTTCCATCCAACCATCACGGGTGTCTTGGGCCGCCTGTGACCCGGATTTGTCAGGGCCTCTAACTTCCTCAACACTCTTAACCAACACGTCCGTACTCTTCCTCGGAGTCAAGTTCCTATCCTAACAATGTCCATTATCATGGCAGTGTCAAACGACGAACGTCCTGTTTCAATAAATGAGTTGCCTGAGCTAATTTAAGATTAACTTCTTTATGTTCATAGGCGACGCTAACCAGTTACCATCAGGCAGCTCTCATTGCGTCTACCAAGAAAGAAAAAAAAATAAACCGTAAGTATAATATAATGTTTGTACATTAAAACTCACTCGTATTAATATCATTTCAAAACAGGTTATGGATTTTTTCAATCCATCCAAAGTATAATGTCAGTGTGAATTATATAGAGACGCCTCGCCACGTGCATCATACTTTATTCAACGCGTAAGTGCACGATAAGCTTTACTGAGAAATGTGCTGGCATATTTAATATCAATTACTGTCGCAAATACCATGACATGATGTAAAACAGGTATCACTTTGGTTTGAAGTTCGTCATACATTACAATTATAACAAACTTTCAAGTCAATTTCTGAAATGTTTATATACTTAATGTTTATATTTTATATATTTTTTCTTCATGTATATAATATCATTATATATAATATAGTCTTTGATCCATATTGGGATTTTCCGTCTTGGATTTGTATATTAAGCAGTGGCCTATGTTTAGCAGTGGACGGATGAAGGCTAATGATGACAAGGATGATGATGATGATTATGATGATGATGATGTTAAAAGTCATTGAATAATATCTATCACATAAAAAGCTTTGCATTATAACCAATAAAGATTTATAATATAGATTAGACCTGTAACAATAATTGCAAAGTTATTATCGATAGCAAAATTAACGTCAATATAAACGGAACGCAAGCCAATTTGTTTTGGCAATGTAGTGGACTGATATTTAATTATTATTAAATTATTTCATTACATACAACTTTATCATAATGAAATCCTTAATTAAATTATTAATATGATCTATTGTGTCTACACACATGTAGATTGCTCCGTTGGTCAATTACTGGTATCTCTATTCTAATAGAGATACCAGTAATTGACCAACGGAGCAATCTACATGTGTACATTTTTTAATAGCGTAGGAAGGCAAACGAACAATCGAAGCCTTATGAGGCCCCCATAAACATACACACAACCAGAGGTTATGCAGCTGTGTTGCCCACCTTTTCCCTATCCCCCTCAATAAGCCATTGGAGCTCGCAAGTCGTATGAAAGGCCACAGCATGCCTGTGACTTGAGAACGGTATTATGTGAGCTAAAGGTGTCACCCCGGTTATGGGGTCATCACCCCAAAGGAAATAGATTTGATATGTTCTAGAAAGATATGATATTTGAAGTAATAACTTGCAGTTGACTTTTATGTAAATTTCAAATTTCCTTCTGATTTCTGTTTATGCCACTTTTTAGTTCTTTTTATAAATTACTATGTACTGTGGTTGTAGTTGCGAAAATACCTGCCAGTTATCTATCCTACCTTCAACAAAAGAGGTTTAAGGTCAAACCACATCACGTACCAAAACTCACTTATCCACTCAAAACTAGTCCACACTTTAGTCCTCAAAATGGAAGCACAGACCTCCGCAGCTTATCAAGATCTCAACGGTCAACTTCTTCCTAGAAGGCCACGAAGTAAAGCATTTATAATATTTTTATTGCAGTGTGCGCTAGTTTAATGAAAGGAAAATCTTTTAAAATTAATTTTATAGAGATATATTCGAGTTATGTGTCCTTTAAAATAATTTATGTGTATATTTTTATTATTTTCCAGCCTTCACTTATATTTTTTTATGCCGTGGTAAGTTTGTATAGCCTTTAAATTTTTATTTAACCGGTCTAACATTCATATTAAGCACGTAGCAATAGAAACTATGTTGCACTTTAAATACCAAAGTCTCCTTGTTGTTAAGAAAAAAGAGAATTTCCCTTACCAAATATAAACAAATTATGGCCTAATGGGGAACTTATTTGTTCATATGTGAGCCTCAAACCCGACTGCGCTATCTAGAACTCTACAAATTATCGTTAAATGAAACTGCCTTGGCTTACTCTAAAAGACGACAAAAGGCGATTGAGGGATCGAGCGATCGACGACGGGATTTAGCCAATCACATACATTTTATTACTTTCGAACTTCGCTGTCGTTTTCGTAATGGCTTTTTGACTAAGCCCCCTGTTCTTTTAGACAAGGTGCTACTATTGAGAGAGATTCGACTAGTCACCTACGTACAAATCAAATTGCACGCTTAAAACAAATGCTAATCTATTGATTCTTCTATTCTATGTCTAACGTAAAATCGACTTGTCTACAACTGGCCATAAATGACATATCTCCCTTAACCCATACAAAAGAGATTAGAAAATTATTCCAACTTTAATTGACGTGACCATTTGCTATTAGAGTAATACTAATCGCTTGTCCGTGTCTAGAAGATATAAAGTGCACGTGTTAACAATCTAAATATAAATTGGCAGCGCTTGTTTTGTCAACATGCGATTCAAATGACGAATCGTCTCTGAGATTGACGCGTATAATGATGCTCACGGAACCATTTTATGAGCCAAACTACACATGTAATAAGGGAGTGAAAGGGAAGGATATATCTGTGATCTCCCTCTTATTACAACTTCTTAAATAATATTAAAAGGAAGAAATTTTAGTGGTATACTAACTAGAGCGACGATAGTTTAGTGAATATGGCCTCGACCTCGTCATCGAGAAGTTCCGGGTTCGATCCTGACCTCCCAGTGCTCCTTGAAATGGGTTTTTCTAAAATTTGTAAGTACACCCTAAACACGAGGCCATAGTTCGCTCACCGGTGAAGTAAAACATCGTGAGGAAACCTGCATGTCTGATGGGGTTGAAAGTCTTTCAAGGTCTGTGAAGTTAACAAAACTGCATTGGGCTACCCACATGGGTGAAATATAGACCAATAACCCACCTCATGATTTTGAGGACCCGTGCCTAGCAGTGGGACATATATGGGTTGATACTTTACTTTTTTTACTAACTAGTATCGAATATTTCTATCGCCTCAGGGTAGGCAGCATGGTCTAAGACACTAGAGTCTAAGTTCAGTTACTACATCCTAATAATGCCACTCTAAGGACTGTTTCCGGAATTATGAAATGACCCATTCAACTAAAAGGATGATGATGATGCTAGTAATAGTAGAATGTATTTTAGTAATTGCTTGGACGGCTGCTATTTGTAAAGCCGTAAGCTAAACTGTTGCATAATAGGAAAAGGCTTGTTCGTGATTTACGTTGTCGTGATTGTGAGGAGTTTCACTTGCAGGTGGGAGGAATGTTGTTTCACGCTCCCGGCTGCATATATACCACCATCTTGCTTATATATCCCGTTAAACTGCTTTGCTATGTTTTGAGGAGAACAGTAAGACAGGCAGTGTAGTCGTTAGCACTGAGATTTAGCTTAATCGAATGTCTAAGATTGGCAACACATAAAAGAGTTCTTCGGGCTAAGGGCAAAGGACTTGTATTTAGCACTTAATAATTTTAAAAAAATCTTCGATCTAGTTCCAGGTAAACTAGTTTAATATTGTTTTCTTATGTTTACGCGAATTTCACTCATTATAATGAAACAACTTTTACGGATTTTATCGCGGTTTATTTAGTTTTTTACAAGCCCGACGTTTCGGATACTTTACAGCAATCATGGTCCAGTCCTCTCGTGACCATGATTGCTGTAAAGTATCCGAAACGTCGGGCTTGTAAACTAGTTTAAGTTCACGGGTGATGTCGACTAAAAGGTTTTAGAACAAAACATTAGAAAATCTGAGCCGCTCGGGAAAAGGTGGAAGTTTATATGAGACAGGCAACAGGCTCACTATAACATTTTGAGATAACACAATAAGTTACCCTTATCTTAGGCATTTTAATTATTTTGATATTTTATAAATACCTTATATTTTTACTGGATAATAATTTGCACGATCACATAACTGAGCACACAGCAAAAGAAATCTCGTAGCAGAAAACCTTAAGGTTTTAAAGCTTCGCATATACTGCTATAGCCAATGCCCTGTACGGTGTACAATAACAGTGGGCCTAGAAAATGATAAAATGTATGGGATTGACATAAGGCCGCGCTTAATCACGTGGTCCATCCTATACATTTTATCATTTTCGAACTTCGCTAACGCTTTCTTAATGGCATTTTGGCTAGGCCCCCAGGAAATTATTAAACAGCCTATGTAACTCATACTGACATTGCTTACATCCAGCAGTACACGTACATGGTATGGTAATTATGATGACATAGGACCAAAAGAGAAAAGTGGCCCGTTGAAGATTATAATCATCAAATTGCCTTGTGATTAAGAAGGCTCCCGTAACGCTCTCTCGCCTTTAAAGTTATGACTAAGTTGATTGTTATTCACATCCTGTAGCCGTAATGTAACTTTAATACAATGGGTGAATCCTTTATAACAGTGTTTTATAATTGATTTAGTATTCATTTACGATTTAAAATACCGTGTTTGAGTTAATGACTTTCCAGTTACCGTTTTATATTTGGTAATTTCTCCATTTTGGCCATATCCAATAGGATATACTATGTTTAAGCAGATAGATATAATATAATTTCACGGGTTTTTTATTGGATATAATTATATACATAATTATTACATAACGTTAACCATTTACGCAACGCATGTAACAAAAGGTCTGAAAATAAATATCAAAATATTTTTCTTCCGTTTTGCCTGATTTTCGTTGATTCGCTTAGTATGAAGATGTAAAGCCTTCCACCATAAATGGACTATTTAACACTGAATTATTTTTCAAATCGGACCAATAGTTCCTGAGATTATGGCGTTAAACAAACAAATAACTCTTCAGCTTCATACTTGTATATAATAATTATAATCATTAATATATAATTATAAATAATAAGTATACGTTGAGCGTTGTAGGACCGCGCTCTTCATGTTTTCCTACTGAAATAAACTTTGATGGTTATAACTACTGAATTTTAGTAGTTTTTTATTGATCTATAGGAGGTGCTCAAGTAACGTAAGAGTGGTTGGAGTTTATACCGTAACAAAACGTCTTTGTTATGTGTATTCACAAATTACTAGCTGTTGCCCGCGACTTCACACTCGTTAGCAAAAAAATCCTTTTTTTAATGTATAATATTATGTTACTTTTAGTACCTCCGAGAACATGTGTATCAAGTTTCATGATAATCGGTTGAGTAGTTTTCGCGTGAACGCGTTGCAAACATCGCTACTTTCACACCTTACTATCTTACTAATACATATTATTATAAATGCGAAAGTTTTTAAGTATGGATGGATAATTGTTACTCTTTCACGTAAAAACTACTGAACGGAATTCGATGAAACTTTACAATAAAAGCTTAAACATCAGAATGACACATAGGCTATTATTTATCACCGTACTCCTACGAGAATAGAAAGTACTCGGGGGAAACCGCGGGGCGCTGCTAGTTTATAACATTGATAGGGATCTATGTTAAATCTCACGGACCGTTCAAAACCTTTGTATCGACCATTTAGGGATGCAGGGACTATAGTTTGTGACAATGTGTCAATGGTTTAAAAAACCCGGTTTTAGTATATAAGAATTTAAAGATTTATTTACAAAGAGTATATAAACAATACGTTTTAGGTTACCATAAGAAGCTCGATGATTTAAAAACATACATTGTGCGATGCTATGGGACTGTCATCTTAGTCTGACTCATATCATGTTAATATGTCATTCTATTTATCAGTTCTACTTCATATTAAATATCATGACACCTAGTAAAATACCCTTTATCTTTAAACCTATTTTCCAGCTAATCCGACATTTCCGCATAATACTTTAACATAGTTATATCTTCCCACTGAATTGCGTCGTTATTTAACTTGTAAGTTATTTCATGATAAGAGCGCATTCGAGACTTCCTATTGATAACATCTGCAAGTGTTTATAATCACTTGACTGTGATATGATTCTGTATTGTCCTATTATTGTCGTGATAAAACGTGAGCGTCTTATTGGTACGTACCTATATGAATTGAGATGGCAGTGTTTGATCTTGGTTAAAATTAAACGTACGTATATGCTGTGCGTTGGATGCAAGTGGCAAGGGATCGGTCGTCTTGCCGTTTATTGAGGGAGGCCTATGTTCAGCAATGGATAAAGGCTGATAATTATGATGATGATGATACAACGTGAATATTTCAAAATTTCTCCATTTAGCTCTCAACTCTCAACTCGATTTCTATACTATACTATAAAAGAGGAAAGATTTGATTGTTTGTTTGTATTGAATAGGCTCCGAAATTACTTGACTGGTTATAAAGATTCTTTCACTGTTGAGAAGCTACGCTATCCCTAGTGAACATAGGCTATATTAAATTTTCAAAAAGTTAGGGACCCATTTTAAATCTTAGTTGACACAGGCGAAGCTGCGTGCAACAGCTAGCATGTCATAAGGAAGCAACCGAGCAGTCGAACCCTTATACCGACGCCCAAGGCATCCGCACAACGAAGGGTTTCTTTCGTTCCGTTCGTTCAAAAAAGTGCAAAACCAATGTTAATAACTTTTATACATCAAAATTGTGCGTAACGTTGAGTAATTTTTTTTTTCATTACATTGGCTTCACTTTATCACGGCAATGGGAAGTGCGCGATTCAAACTGCAGGGCAATGTCAGTTTATCTTAAAAACGTAATTCTGCAAAACATGCACTAATTATTTTATACATTTAGGCCCCGTTCGCACAAGCGCTTTTTAAGTATAAAAGCTCGGCGCTTTAAAAACGCTTTCGTGTGAACAGTTATATGGGTATCCATTTGTCTCATTCAAACGCTTTCAAATTTTACAACCAATTATAATTTATTTTATTGAAGAACAAACGGAAGGGTACGAAATACCTGCAGTTGGGCACCGTCCAAAATATTTAGTATTGTTACTAAAACTATTCATGTCATAGCAACAAACGAGACCGACGACTTTTGACACGTGTGTCGCAGATTAACAATATGTCGTCTCAATTATTATAACGAACCAGGACCAAAACTGGACACTGACCTCAGTTTTAGTGTTTTTTTTTCGGATGGAGCTATGCTAATGGCCCTAATGCTTCGTCGAAGTGGGGTGAGCCGGTTGGTATCACCCAGTGATATAGTAAGTGGGGGGTTGTCCCCCGCCAGCCGTGGAGTGTGACTTCCACGGCTTCATGGCGTCGAGTTTATTCCTGTGGTGGGTCTCTGCCCCACCACCGTTAGATGAACTGAGCCCCGACGGACTACCCCTACCGGGTGATTTCAGAGGTGAAGACCCGGGGGGAGGTGCCAGCAATACTGGGACCGCCACGTGGTGTCTTGACTGAGATGTTAGGGAAGCTAGACCCCCATTTCCCTATCAGACGTGAGAGAACATTTTTAGTGTTTCGTAAACTTAGAATACGTAAAAAAAGGACCTAAATACTTAATGGTAACAATTATTTTTGATGGCATCAAATTTGGAAAATAGATGTTTCAGACTTTAGTCAAAAAAGAAACATAAATTATAACCACTATATACTGTTATCCAGAAAGTTTGAGAGTTATTCCTGATTTTCCTTCCAGGCTTCAGTCCAGAGCTTTCGCTTTATGACGTAAGTAAAAGATTAAGAGCATTAAAACCTAACAGATTTATTCCTATCGGAACCTTAATATAGGCTAAAACTTGGTACCAACTATGCAGTATTAGGCTTGTCTTTATTGAATTGAATATATACTAATATTATATATTATGTGAATCTTAGTATTTTTGGTACGCTTATTCTACTTTCTATATGCTTTGTAGTTTGTACACATATTCTCGGAGGTACTAGAAGTACCTTAGCATAGGATGCATTTAAAGGACGAAGCCGCGGGCAACAGCTAGTGGATATTTAACATAGTTCCCACTTCACTGTACATTACTTTCGTCGTGAATTTGAATCACGTTTTTATCTCGACTTCTTGTCTTAAAGACTAACTGATATTTTAAAATATCGCTTAAAATAGGTATACTTAAATTATTATTTATGGTCAAAGTATAATAATAGCTTCGCTTAAATAATAATTAAGTTTTTAGCTTTTTATGAATTATAAATATAGCTACGGCAAAATTTATATGAAAATCTTGTTTCAAATACATATTTTCATTCATGTTGCCTGCGTAAAAATAGTTAGAAAAAATTATATTTAATTTTCATGTCGCTTGTTAGCCCATAATTACATAATATATTATACAACTAATGACCATGTCTAGTTTCTAGTAACGTATTTATATTTAATTCTTGATTGGATTATTATTCCATAATTATAATCTAGACAACAAATAACATAACCGACCATGTTCTCTTACAAATCATATACTAATTATAAAAATGTAAATAAATAAGAACAGTTATTTAAACGTAGTTCGTTATTTAAACAAAGCGATAATAAGAATTATTAATTATTCATTTTTTTCTTACATGATTAGAATGTTTTGAGTGTACAGAATTTATTCATCATTAATGTAAAAGCCACGTCACTAAGAAAGATAAGCAACATACGCCTGTAGAAATGTGTATTTTTGCAAACCTATTTTGAAGGACTTTCAGCATCATCATCATCAGCCGACATAATAAATACCATAACTAAATAACATAAGCCTGATTCAATGAACACTAAGACGACCGAAATTATCTTCGTTTATTAAAATTCTAACGTTTCCGATGCCGAATACAATCCTTTCTTTCTTGCTCTACTTTAACAAAATCGTAAATCATTAAAACATGAGACCATAATATGTATTGCTTTACTTTCGATTTGTAGCAGAAAAAGAAAGGAAAACCAGCCTTGATGAACAACGCTTCGATAATAATACCTTTAATTGCATTCGTTCGTTTATTTATATAGCTTAAATATAATTAAAGCAATTAAAAAAATATATTGCTTTATATAAAATGATCAATTATCGAAGAAAAATGATTCTATAATACAGGGTTTTGCACTGTAACTGTATTTCATTAATCGATTTGAATACAATACCACCACGTTAACCTAACATCACGGTAAGCTTGTAAAAACTTAATTTTATCTCAATTCCGGTACAGATGTAATCAGTAATTATCATACAAGTTTCTGCCCTTGGTGAGATATGAACCTGCGAGTGGTAGAGTCATGCCACTTACTATACAAGGGGATAAATAGCTAATTAAAATAAATATTGCAATACATAAGAAAATCAATAACAATCCCTTGCATAAATAATATCGTAAACCAAGTTGGAACCTATATAGTTGCAAAGTGAAAGTTACGCTGTTTACTTCCTGAGTATTATAAATAGACTCATTGTTTTCATTCTCTTGGACAACCACAAAGGGATAATAGTACGCCATTATTTTTTACGTCAGTACTATTTATAATAAATGATCGAAAGACACGACTTAAGCTAAGAATCTGTTGGTTGGATTAAAGACTATTTTTTCGAAAGATTTCACACGAAATTTTCGCGAATTTCACTATAATAATGAAACTATATTTACGGATTTTACCGCGGTTTATTAAGATTTTTATATGCCCGACGTTTCGGATACTTTACACTTGCAGCAACCATGGTCACGGGAGTACTCCCGAGATAAAATCCGTAAAAGTTGTTTCATTATAATTAGTACATGACTAATAAAAGATAAACATTCATTGAATTTTTTAGATTTAGGCAATAATACTTGGGGAAAAATTCAGCCAGTTCTGAAAGATGTGTAGAATTTAAGCAAACGCAGCCCACTCGTCAAAAAAAAGAGGCAAAAGTACATATTTTTTTGTGAAAACAATTTTGGTCACGGCAAAATTACTGCTTAAATGCTAAGCGACTTTTTAAAGTTGAAGACTATTAAATCTTCATTGTCTGTATATGCCGCTGTATGCATTAATATTTTACTGTTAGCGTTCATTTAACCGAATAAAATTAACAGTGATTTTATACCTACTACCGTATGGCGTAAACTCATCCAGGTAATATTTATGAACTTGAAATCAGGATAATAGTGAGACTATTATTACGTATATCTAAACTATAGATCTAGCGCATATGTAAGCGTAACCATTCAAACAGCTTGACTGCGTTTAGAAAAAGCAACTAACAGTTGCGTAGACTTAACTACGTGACATAGACTAGTTTTATTTATTTAACAATTTATGTACACTTAAGTAGTTACAATAGAAAATAACACACAATATGCTGGTAAAAGGCCTAGTGAAGCAAGGTAATATAAGTAAATATTTTTAGACTTCTTGATACTTGCATACGTTAAATTCTTAACATTAAAAGTATTAAGCGTAATTGGGTTGGCTATCTCTATTAAACATTACTTTTAATTGACTCTATATTCGCTTTATACATACAGTCTAAATGGACCGAGTATTATTATGTTACCATGAAAAGTTTTTCATAACAATGTACCATGAAACATTAAATGACATCGTTTACGATGGTAAGTGACGAAAACATGCGACATTATCAAATGCTAGTATATTACATGCTACTCTGTCTGCTTTGATTATTTTGTCTCTATATTTTCTAAAAGAACAGATTAAAAATAAGAAGAGATTAATAATATCGTCACCTTCAAATATGGGAAAAACGATAAAGGTTTTTCGTAGTCAGAATATTAATAAAGTAAGTTATGCTTTTGTAAAATTAAACAATATTTTATATTATATTAAATGTAAAGTGATTTCTGAACAGTATTAAAAGTATGACTTTGAAGTGTAATTATATTTTATCGTGAAATGTTTAATAAACTTATATAATGGAGTTGAAAAGTTTGCTTGACTAAACACACTCACCTCGGGAACTACTAATACGATTTGAAAAAAAAACTTAATTTTTCTTTTTCTTTTTTTAGAATTGAACAATAAACAATTTTTTGGCTTATTTTAAGGTTGGAAAAATTTCGGCGAACACCTTTCATTAAAATTATTATTGAATATTGCTATATGAATTTATATTGTGCTATTGTATATTTCATATGTATTATCAAGTTTTTGTCCTCAATGAATCACCACTCCGACACATTTTACTCACAAAAGTAATTTTTTTTTTAGAATAATTATTCACTTTGTTCTACCTAATCTAAGTAGTCCACACTACTCAGACTCGTGTAGAAGGAAATTCTACAAGTTTTCTGCAATTATTCCCATTAAAATTGTATTATTGGATAATACAATTTTAATGTGAATACAATCCCTGAAAACAATATTATGTATATATAAGGCGGAAACATAATGCAACGCGGACCTCCATCCTCCTTACTGTGTTGAAAACAATAGAAATAGTTATAAATACTGCTCTAAAAGATTTTGCAAGCAGTGAAAAAAGTGAGTTTAAAAAAAAACAAAGAAAACTAAAAAAAATCCTGTTTTAAAAGTTTGTTTGAGGATTGGTCAGAGGTTGCGCAGGACAGAGACCGGTGGAAGTCTCTCGTTTCGGAGGCCAATACCCACTTTGGGTCGCTGAGCCACAAAAGTAAGTAGTAAGTAACTGTTTTAAAATACATTGGTGCAATCTTCAATCAAATTCTATCTACGAAAACTTTTTATTTTTTACTTACCTACTTATATTATACAATACTTCTATGACAAATTTAAAAAATTGTCACAAATTTATTATATCTATTCTTACTCTGAGCATCTATTGGAATATGATTTAAAGAAAAAGACACAATTTTTGATTTAATAGATTACTGATTAGGATACTAAGTACCTAATGTCCTAATTATTTGTTTACTCTTATCTAGTCCTAAAGTTAGGTTAAAGATTCAAAATAGTTGTTATTCCTCCTGGCGTAGCTAAGGTTTCTGTAGGGGATAATAACCTGTTATCCTGCTACGTCATCACAAAGTCGACCCTATCACATGCGTTGCGTTAAACTTATATGGCGTTCCTCGTATCACGGTGTCTCTGACCCATCAATATGACTCATATTATAACACTCATTACATTCAATGACGACCGAAATGTAATCATTCCTTCCATATTAATAAAATTAGTAAGGAAATAATGATTAAATAATTAAACTAAAACTAATAAGTTAAAAAAATTAAGCACTTTTCAGTATAAGTTTAAACATGAAATACAGATTATTAATTTGGTATTTTATGGGCGTATTTTTTAATTTTTTAGAGAGCGACAATTAGTCTATTTAAAGTAGATTATTATATTCGTATATTTTTTTAGTAACAAGTTAAATACCTATTTTTTAGTTTGTCACATTAAAGACTGTATACCGTTTTACAAAGCAAGGGAAAATTTATTTTCCTGAAATAATTTAGGAAAATCGATTTTTTTTATTTCCTGTGTTGAACAAACGATTTGGAAGTAAGTTGATTTCGCTTGTGGTGGGTATTTATTCAACGTCAAATTTTAGATAGTAGTGAGGTGAGTCAGGGCTTTTATGAAATTTCCCGCCACAACGCGTTTGGTGATGATGATACATACTAGCTTCGGCAGTTCTGTATATACGATACATAAAGTTATGGTTTACTAGCTGTTGCTATTTAATAGGATACATAAAAAAAAAGATTTTTATCCTATCCTATTTTACTTCTGGTATCTCCGAGAATATGTGTATAAAGTTTCATGATGATCGGTTGAGTATTTTCAGCGTGAAAGCGTAACAAACATCCCGACTTTCACATTTATAATATTAGTAAGGGTAATATTGTAAAATCTTCTAAAAGCTTATATAGTATTTGAAATACATCATTATACTGATATTTTTTTTATATATATAAGTACACCGATTGTTCAGAATGATAAACCAAATATTTAAAAAAAATAGAATTGGACTCCAATTCAGATCCCTACAGGGATTACGATCTACGTGCACTAAACAACAATAACAAAAATACTATAATTCACAAAGAACGCGCGGCAAATGGGAGATAGCTTTTGCCTTTTACCGCTGAAGTCAATGGACTTTGGTTGCATAGCAGGTTGTATGGATGCTGGTTACGGGCTTTACTCTCAACGTATATAAATAAAATTAACCTTAGGAATAAGCCTCTGAATTAGTCTAAAATATACAAATAGTTATTCTACGTAACAATATACTCTACTTTCAAACATTTTATTGAATAGAAAAATATTACAATGGATTTTCAATAACTTTGTAATCGAATACATTTTAAATTAATATCGTTATTTTAACTATTTAAGTAAATTGTTTTAGTTTAAGACAGAACTTCTACCATGTTTTTCACCACAAATAGTTTCGTATTCATAACAAATAATTTTTTCGAAAGTTACAATTAAGTCAGTGATCGGTCGAAATCTCGGAGCCTTTCAGTTTCATTTTTGTATTCATCAATATTTTCATGAAAATCTACTATCCTGAAAAATTGGACCTGCGGCTATCACTTACAACCAGATGCCTGTATTCAAATGTCAAGGGACAAATGTCACCCTCGGAGCCTTTCACCTCTTGTATGTTCGAAGTACCTTTACTCTTAAATGAAATTTTTAATTCTAACTTTCATAAAACCGCATTTTGATAGTTCTTATATAAATGTATTTTCGCAATTCTTAAAGAGCGTTTTTAGTCAAGTTTGTCATTAGTACTAATGCTTTAACTTAATACCTAAGTGATTTAAAAAAGGAGCAAAAAAAACATGAATTTAAAGATTGGATTGGGTACCTACATACTTCACAAGAGAGGCGCGGGACTCTTAAATCTTAATTATGAAAAAAAGTCTTAGTAGTTTTATATATTTTAGGATGCAGGTATATTTCTTCAAATTTAGTAAAATTTTATTCTCTATTTAAATGATAATATGATAATATAATAAACTAAAATGTTACGTTGATTTCTTAAATAATTAAATAAAATAAATGATATATCAAAACGTTAATTAAGGAGGTATTTAAAATTCATTTAGATTATCAAAATCTTCTCTGTTGACATGTTAACGTTATATTAAAAAAAGCTATTAATTTTAAAAAACGAAAATTTTGAATTAAAACTATAGATAAATATGATTTTCTAACACATACCTTGGATGAGGGCAAGGCCGAATAATGGTAATAGCCACATTATCACAACACAAACAAAAAAAAGTTAATTTAAATTAATTTCATATTTCACAGCCGGCGTGACGGGCAGGCGACGTGAAGACAACTGTACGGGGCGAGCAGCCCACGGCTATAGCACAGCTGTTCCGACTTCCACAGCAATCTTTTCCCCAGTAGCTAGCACTCACTACCGTAACTTACACATTAAATATTCATTATATTATTATTAATTTAGTTCTCACTTTTAAATATTCTTTATTTGTATTTTACAGTTTTGTTTCATTTTAATAATAATTCATTTAAAACTGTGTCGCACTTACGATTTTATTCATAAGTAGACGCTAACTTTTTATTATTAATATTTTTTGTGTAGTCAGCCTGTATCCCTCCTTGTTTAAAATAGGCCTCTTTTCATGAACACCAAGACGCGACGGCCTATTCCTTGTCGCTAGTAGGTACCTGTTATCACCAGGGCCGGATCTACTTAAAGGCTACTTGGGCTGCAGCCCAGGGCCCCGAGGTTACAAGGGGCCCCCAGACCCCGCTAAAACAATTGGCGATAATTTGATTTTAAAAATAGTTGTCTGTAAAGTCGGTTTACGGATGATATTTTTACGTGATAACGTCGTAAGAAAACATTCATGAAAAATTACATACTTCTATGAATTGAGTTAAGGGGAGAAGTACGTGTGAACGGATATTTTCATTAGTTAAATAGTCTCGAGGTTAGCGCGAGTACATAGTATGTATGCATACATCGCGGGCTTGTAAAATACATAAGTCCTAAAATTTTTATAATAAAACGTTTCTGAGATAAATGATACATTTTCATTATCGTCGTCATTATCATCAGCCTCCATCCGTCCCTCGACCGATCCCTTGCTACTCGCATCCAACGCGGACCTGCCACTGCACGTAGAACGTCTTCCCACCTGGTTGATGGCCGATCAACACTTCGTCTACCTAAACGCGGCCTCCACTCTTGAACCTTAATGGCCCATCGGCCATCCGTTCTCCTGATTGCGTGACCAGCCCGTTGCCACTTCAACGTGCTTATTCTTCGCGTAATATCGGTAACTTTAGTTCTCTGACGAATGTCTTCGTTTCGAATCCTATCTGCCAAAGAAACACCCAGCATAGCACGCTCCATAGCACATTAAGCTACGGCAAACTTGCGGGCCAGTCGTGAATAAAGAGGGATCGTTGGAAGCGTGAATTAAGATCGTCATTACGGGGAAAATGCATTGGTTAAGACATGTCTTTCCGTGTCGTCGACGTCACTCCACTTCACTTCACTCTACGGTATATACGACGTGAGAATATGGCGAAGCTTCCTAAATGCTGCCCATCCTAATTGAATCCTCCTATCGGCTTCCCTCTGGAAGTTATGTCGACCTAGCTGCAAAGTATGCCCAATGTAGACACGGACCTTGCACGGCTTCGAGAGTTTAGCCATTGACGTTAACCGGCCTTGGGAGAACGTGCTAGTTGAACATGACTTTCGTCTTGTCCAAGTTCATCCTAAAGCCCAGACGTAGAGAGGATTCATTTAGACTGTGAACATCTTCTGCAAACCCTCCAGCGACTCGGCCAATATAACGATACCGACGGCGAAACTAAGGTGTGAGAGATACTCCCCGTTAATGTTTAAATTCAGTCAGTCAGTCAGTTTAAAGTCTTGAAGACGTCCTCCAAAGCATTTGTGAACAGTTTCGGGACAAGAACATCTGTCGTACTCCTCGACGCAGTTGGATCGGTCTTGTTTGACCTTCCGGAATCAGAACAGACATAAAGGCGGATTCGTATAATCCTCTCATCACTTCGACCTAACGCCAATTGACCTGACATCGCTGCAGAGCTTCCAGAATAGCCCAGGTTTCAACAGAGTCAAGCTTTCTCATAGTCCACAAAGGCAAGACACAGTGGCTGGTTGTACTCATGGGTCTTCTGTGCAACTTGCCTTATGGTGAGGATGTGGTATATGGTGCTAAATCCTCTTCGAAAACCAGCCAGCTCCAGTGGCTGGAATCCATCGAGCTTTTTAGTGAGGCGGTTCGTCGTGACCCTCAAGAACAGCTTGTATATATGACTTAGAAGTGATATCGGCCTATAGTTTTTAAGAAGGGAATTGTTACCCTTCTTAAAAAATAGAACGACCTTGCTTCCATGCCACTCCTTGGGGGAAATGCCCCGTTGAAGGACGAAATTAAAAATCTTCAGCAACTCTCTTTAAATCAGGTTCGCCACCTGCTTTAAGAAGTTCAGTCATAATTCCGTCATTCTCCGGAGCCTTTCCCCCTTTTAGCTGCTTAAGAGCCAGACTAACCTCATCTAAGAAAATGTTCGGAAGCTCGCCGGAGAGGTGTCGTGTTAGGCTGGCACGCGGATCGTTGTTCCGGGGGTCGGGTTGAGGAGCATGAGACGCATACAATTTGCCATAAAAATCTTCGATCTCCGATAAGATCTCAGGCCTTGAAGAAACGGTCACGCCAGAAGCGTTCCTGTAGAAGTGGCGTCTGTGCTTGCTCTGCATTTTAAGCCCGAACGTCTCATCCGAGAGCTTAGATTTCCTGCCAGCATGCTTTCTCCTACAAAACCTTTCATCCACGACCCGCATGCATTCCACCACGGCACTCAGTGCCTCGTCAACGGCCTCCGGTTTTTTCACGCGTCGGGTTTGGCAATTTCTATAAGTTGAGTACTTAGATAGGCCCCAAAGTCGTTTCAGCCCAGGGCCCCACAAAGTCACGATCCACCCCTGGTTATCACCACCACAACCACGCTACTTCACTTGCTGCACGGAGGTACGTCATCGCAACGAAACCTATAATTTGAGGACAGAACTTTGTGAAGACTATTAAAACATAGATATAATAAGCTACCCTTATAGGTCTAGAGCTAGGTAAAGAGAGAATGTTCCCTCCTCCAGAATCCAGATGAGGCTGGCGTATTTAGCCGATTTACATACCAACATCAGGCCAACATATTATTTCTTCAAACACCTGTGGCTTTGTCGTGTACTTGCGTAAGAAGACTAGTAGGGCTTTTCTGTAAGGTCGTTTTCGAATCTCGAAATCGGAATCCGCGGTGATATGACGAATTTGACGAATTTGTATTCTTTAAAACTCGACTCTATCTATATCAATAAAGTTCGCTTTCGAAGTGAGCGTAAAGTGAGCTATATCACTCAGGTGAAGCTCGATATCGAAATGGTTTTTACAGAATAGCCCTACTGGACAGACAATTCCCATCATAATTACCAGCATGGGTACCAGTACTATTTATGTCTGAGTTAATCGGTAATCCCAGCTTAACTTTTTTATGTACATGGGCGGCATTGACCAATTGCCATACTAACAATAAAAAATATATTAAAGCTAAGCGTTATTTGTGGGCTTTTCACAAAAAAAAATAAAGCAATGTCATAAGCATTACGTGATAGTACAATGACACCTTCATAACCTACTTGGGTATTCAATCAGAGATTTGGCGGGTTTTTACACAACCACAATATAATTACTCGCTGTTTTTTTTCTGAACGCCCTAAGCCCGGATAACCAACCACAAGACAAAAAATCTACCAGCACTTAATTGTACATAGATGACATGATCTATGACAAATAATTAGGATCGTAATACGAGTATGAGTTGGCCGGATTGAAATTGTATAAACGAAATAATCAACTTCAACTAATTATCTAGTTTATAATTAACTTAAATTAACTTCAAATGCTTTCTTATCCCTCATGAAGGCAACCCAGCAGTCGGATCCTTATGGTCCCTACCGAGGCTTATGGACAACCGAAGGTTCTACAAATGCGTTGCTCTCCTTTTCCCTGTCCCCCCGCAATGGACCACCGGATAACCACAAACCGCACAAAACGCGACAGTTTAGCTGTCACTTTACGCCGATCGTGATGGCCTAATAAGGCCGCAAAGCAGCATGATACTACCCATAATAATATTATAAACAAAAAGATCCTAAAAAATGTATGGTTGTATGTTTTTTACTCTTCCATGCAATAACTAAATGGATTTTGATGAAACTTTACAATAATATAGCTGACATACGAAGATAGAATGAATACATGGGTGAAACCGCAGGGCGCTGCTAGTTTTTATATAAATGAAGGAAACTGAACAGAATATAATCGTTACAACACAAGCAAACTTGGCGCGGCGGTGGACTCTGCCCAGCACACCCTCGAGGTGTGCCCGAGATGGGCGGCGCTGCGTCATGATTTGACGTCTGTTATCGGAGGGGACTTGTCTTTATCCACCGTCGTCACCGCGATGCTTGGCTGTGACGAGTCCTGGGCGGCAATGGCCTCTTTCTGCGAGACAGTGATGTCCCAGAAGGAGGCCGATGAACGGGATAGAGAGGAGGCCGCTGACGTGGCCTCCCCCCGTAGACGACGATAGATATGCTTGTTTCTTGTCGCAAATGGCCTTATAACATAAAATATCTTGCCGCGAACCCTCTGCTGCCGAATGGCGAAACCCTAGGGGTTCGCGTACCGGGATCAATCCTGATCTCTTGTGGTGTCTTGAAATGGGTCTTTTCCATATTTCGCAGAATAACGATCATAACGACAGTTTTTCACAAGAACAATCAGAGCGAGCGCAATTAGCAACTAGATTTAATACAAAATGAGATCATACAAACTGACAAGAAAAATTGCAAACAATTTATAACATGATGCAAAAACTTTCTCACAAAAACCATAATAAAGATAACGTAGAAAATATGACTACATAAACAAACGCATCTTGTTGCAAACATTCTAGGATTTTATTCATAGCTATAGTACCTTTCCATGCATATTATAAAATTGCATACAGCATACTTCATAATAAAAATAAAGACATATATACTTTACTAGGTGAACCATCTGCTCACCTACCTACCGATCGAGTTTAAAGGCCATCAGGCCTAAAAGTCTAGAGCCTAGACCTTTCGAAAAAAAAAATACATATATCGGTCCCTGTGGTAAGCTCGTAAGAACTCGTAAGTACAAGGAATGGAAACAGATTTAAGAAATTAATATAAATACATAGGATGAAAAATCCTCATTGACTATCAATCCGTTTTGGCTGAGCGAAGGGGGTGTACAGGACTTAAACTTGCTAAAAGCACGTCGGCATTCCCGGGGTACGCATTCTTGCATTCAACAGATCCCCCGCCTCCAGTCCTGTCAATGGAAGTTCCTTAGCAGTCGGTACGTAGCTACTGAATCCCCCTAAGAGGCGCACGCGGAACACAGCGCGCCACCTTCTAGGGCCGGGCTGGGACGACATTTTAACAAAAACATTGTGCAGCTTTTGTTAATCTTTACCAACTCAAATGGCCCTATGATCCGGATTTCGTAATTCGTTCCCCCAATTCGATTCTCATTAATATGTTGATCAGCGCACACATTGTCTTGATCGATCGTTTTATATCAATTTTATTACAGGAACGTGATTCGTGCATTAAGTAGGTAATAACTAATATTTAAAAAATAGTCTTTATGTATGTACATCATAGTACGTCATTAATAATAACAATAAACAAAACAATATTTAGCACCACACTAAATTCTAGCCCTATGGTAAACTACTTGTGTAACTTGTATTGTGTTGTTCCTGCAATAGTCAACAGAAATATAAAATTTGCCTGTTTGAAAACAGTTTGCCTGGAACTGGCCCATGCATCTTATTTATGTATGTGTCTTGTTCAGCCTGAGACATAATAAAAGGTTAGTCTCGGTGCCAGTCTGGCCGGAGAGAACACCGAAACACGGCAAAGCTGTTTCAACTTTCACGGGAGAAACGAGCAAGATCCGCCCCCATGCAGCCGGGAGCGCGTCTCAGCGAATCCCACCAGGAGGATTAGATAAATATTGTAGATATACAATATTTAAATATGGGCCGTCCACCGCCGTTAGATAAATCCTAGTGATCATTAAAATGAGCGAGATTTGAACCCACAACCATTGCGAGTAGTACCAGCTATGTGACCACTATCCAACCCCGGGCGGTCGAACGGTATCCAAATTGCAATGCAATGCAGTGCAGTAGTAGAGATTTTGTGATAATCGATTATTTTTCATTTAATGATTATTCACATTATCATAATACTCAACAGTTAACGCTTTAAAACTAACCTTATAAAATTATTCAAATATAAATAAACGCACAATAAGAGTAAAATGAAAACAAATTAATTATAAGAAATAACTTTAAGTGAATTGCAATTATGTTAGTTGTGTTCTATACTACTCAAATACTTGATTCCTTAAAAAAATAGACGTATGGCGTTTATTGCTGCATTGTCCGTAGTAGATACCTAACATCGAAGTTTCTTCCTTCTGGCAATTTTGATACTTATCGATAGATAGTAAAGAGTTTAGAGTAGTAGAGTACCTAGACGTTTCATGATAGAGAATGAGTCAGTAAACGTGCTATAGAAGCATTCATTACTTAATTCTTACCCACTGCAATGCTCGTGGCCCTGGGGTAATGCAATCCAGAATTACGCAAATCGCAAATTCCTCTTGAGAATTATGGAATACTTAGTGTCCTACCATATTATATAAAATTAGTGTGTCTATCGATTAACGATAAACCCCAACACCGTTTGACCATGAAAGTTGTCACATAAATATTTATTCTTGTATGGTTTTATACAATTAATTTTTAGGACATTATCGAATGAGACATGATTAAATAACAATGATTCAATAACATTTGACCTCTGTGGCTTTATATATAGGATATAACTAGATAGGTACCTAGTAAATTGTTTGATATTGGCGTTACATAATATTTAGTCTTTAATCTTCAATCTCCAGGTGTATAATTAGCACCTTTTGTGGAAACATTCAAATCTCCAGCTTATACTTACCATTGCAGTCTATCACTTCCATCATGATATAATTGTTGTTTGAAATTGGAATACAACATTCGACATAAATACACACCAACCAAAAAACTCATGATAGTATAATCTTGCAAAGTTCCTTGCTAAAGAACTTATAGATTATCACAGTAGCAGGGAACGGGGACAATGAGTGGGCCGGGGAAAAGAAAGATATTATGGACTTCACACATTTATTGTATTTTTGTCTAATAAAAATACCTTTATATCGTAAAACTATCATATACGGATATCTACAGCAATTGACAGCGTCGCTGAACAGACGTGATACCGCCTTTGCCCTTTAATGGTTTGTGGATTCACTAAATCTATTTTAACCTTAATTTACAGCCCTTAGCATAAATAATTGAAAACTAAAATTCGCCAAAATAAACTATCAAATGAACAAACTCGCTTATTGCACTATTGAAATAACACTAACATTAGTCGCATCTAAAACGATTTAATTTTTAATTTCGACCTCTTTAAAGACTCATTTTAGGCACAAATTGTTACGGCTAATGTATAACATAAATTAAATTGTCTAGTTGCATACTTGGCAGAATTTTGGTTCTCACTGTTAAGCATTAAATAAACACGACAGTACGTTACTCCCAAAAAACCAAAACGCGACAGAAGCAAAACAATCATTGATTGCGAAAATAAACTACTTACTCTATTATATACATAACCAAAAACGGTTAAATTATATATCAGAACTCTGTGGGTCTACAAATAAATTAACGCACAAAACAATGTATAAGCTGATTTAATTTTTCCTTCTAATGATTGCATAACTTTATGCTAAATTATATTTTCCCTACATGGGAGGTGAATTTAAAATTTAATTTTAACTAGAGTATGATATTCTTTTTAGTCAAATTCTTCTAGGTTTTAAAAGTAATAGATATTGTTGAAATATTCTTATTAGATTATTTTTTTATAAGTTTTAGTTTCTGAAGTTAGAAATTTTGAATGAGACTTTTAAGTATATTTTCGAAAACGATATTTATGTATACAGACTTATTTATTGTTAAAGCAAATCACCATACTGTAGTCGAAATTAAATAATTAAATTACAAAAAACCCGATACGAGAAAGGAAAAAGAACAAATGTTATCTCTAAAACATTGTCATACGTATGAACCAGTACAGACAACGTACAGACAATTATATGTACACGTTATTTACAACTACACCACTGATATAAGAGTCCGTATAATAAAATATTGGCAATCTCTCTTAGTGTCGACGTTAAATGGTAGACAATATAGTATTCCACCTTCTCCGACGTGAAACCATCTAGTCCTACACACAGCATACATAGTATGTACAATCGTGACTATATACAAAAATATACATGGCAAAGTAGGTCCTATGCGATGTGTACACAACGCGCGATTTAACTTGACCGAAGTGAATTTATTATATTTACGCGAAGTTCACAAGTGATAAAAGTACTACTTTCGAATCATAACATGGATTATTAATATTTTTATATTTCTGACATTTATTTTCCATTAAACATCTAAATCCATCTTAAGAAAACACGTCACTAAAAATGGTCTTAGAATATTAAGGGTCAAGTATTTTGTGTACAATACGTTAGCGACGACAAATTAACCAACTTCACACCGATCAAGTCACATCGTGTGCTGCAGTGATATACACCTAGCCTTATACATGTTATACGATATACTAGCGACCGCGACTGGCAGGCCTGGCAGACGACTGGTAACTAAATATTCTTATTGTCCAATTGATGAGGGGCTCAACATCTTTACACTATTTATTCTGTCACAAATACTACAATAGCCAAAGTAGTAGTCAAATCGAGGTAAAATGAATAGTTTATTACAATGAAAAATTTCATTATTTTCGTTTCTTTGCATATTACATAATTTTATGTATTTTTTGTACATGATTTGACTACACTTAGTACACTAAGATACATATCTGATAATATGAACTATGTATATCAGCCAATATTTTAACGCCATTACAAATTATTTATTTAAAATTGAAAAAATTCAATTTATATGAAGAAAATATTACAATCTGTATTACAATCCACTAGTGATGAAGGTTTTTTTATCATATTCGATACGGCGTATACGAGCCCAACACAATTTTTATTAATATGTATGGACAGTAGCGCGACTTATCTTAACCGATCTGAAGTTAGCTATACTTAACTAACATTGCAAAGAATGCAAAACGTGCGCGACAATAATAAAGTACGACTTTTGCGTACTTTAACGATTAAATCACAGTCAAATATTTACTGACAAATAAATAATATACATATTAATAAATTAATGTTGTTAAAAAACTGCATATTTATAATAAAAAAATATATTATGATTAATACTGCTTATACTGGCCAATTTGAAGTTGAATGTTGGTTAATTTGGATTTTGTTTGTAACAGAGTCTATATAAATAAGTAGTTAAATAAATATAAAAAAAAACATTCATGTTAACTAACAAACAAAATATGATTAAAAAAATAATAATAGTAATACATATCTAAAAATATGTTATTATAGTTGTGCGTATTTTATGCTGAAATGACCCGAACAATTTTGCTCTAAAAGTTGATTTTAAACCAAATTCGTTGTTAGCCATTTATAGCTATATAATCCAATTGTTATATAATTAAATTTTATATTTCACAAAATGAATTTGGAATTTCATAACTTGTAGGTTTGACGTTGTAATAGGTTGATATGTTTGTCGGGTGACATGATGCAAGAATTGTGTGAAGCCCGGTGAGCAATACTTGTATTTAAAATAGCTATCTCCAGCGTTTGCATAAACCAGTACACCATGTCATAAAATACTTTCCACGTTACCATCATAAATATATTTTATTTGTACATTTAAAGAGATTTTCACTTCCATACTATTTACAGATAAAGAAACACACCAACCGTCACCTAACTGCAGTGCTCTACCTAATCTAAATTATAAAATAATTTTATTAGGGCTGTAAAACATAGCATCAACTAAATGCTAAAATTCTATATAAAAATAAAATTAAGAATTTGTTTTAGTTAAACTGCCTATATTCTATCTCCTTTTATTTATTATTGTTACTTATCAGTGTACTTATAGACTTGTTATTCTGATTTAACTAAAACCATTATTATTCTAATAAAACTTGATTAAACATGTATTAACCTTCTACCAGACGGTGAACAAAGAAATTGGCTGATTCCTTTTAAATTTACTGTAAAGTAGAAAACTAATAGGCCGTATAACTATTGCAGTTACATCTCCAGATAACAAATTAAAGCGAATTGTATGTAGTTTAAACTTTCCAACAATTGAGATAAATGTGTCTTACTTTCTTTTTTGTTCAGAATTTCTTAATTCACCATCCCTCGTCCGATTGCAGCAGTAAGAATATTTCATTTCATAACTTATAACGTCTCATAGAATCTATATATAGCCATTTGGTATATCAATACTGCCCTGATCATTTTTGCGTAGCATCTGTGCCGAACACAGAAAATTGTGCAACAACTGCTTTGCGCGCAAACCATTTCACTAAATAAAATAATATTTTAAATTGTAGTCTATAATACGGAAGTGCAACGACATTGACTGATTTGAATTTGGTTTAACTTGTATTATTGCTGAAACATTTTAAAATCATCAACATCTCGTCTTGTACTTCCTATTCATAAATTAAGAAGTATTCTGTAATTTTCATAGAATTTTTTCTTAATTGTTACTTAAGTTTTTTTACTCTGTAATGTTTTGTAATCATGAAAACAGATATTCAATTGTTATATAATATATTTGGTGTTTGGTGAATTGGAGTAACTTTGATAACTTATTCCAATTTAGTCATCAAAACATCAATTTTCTTCTTTATCTTAAATAAGGACGCGGCTCTACCTCTGCGTACGGAGAGCTTTTGCAGATTTGTTAATTTTCACTTTGCAAGAAAATGTATGTAATAGTTGCAGACCGTAAGCCTTCACATAATTGTGGAGGCATAAAGGCTGAAATTGACATTTAACACACGTGCGTAGTGCGCTCCGGTTTAATTCAATTCCTTTGACGCAATTTTTGAAAGAATTTCTGAAATGTTAGACGTCTAATTTTAAAATACATAAGATTCTTTTGAAGAAGCTGTCATTGTTATCCATTTTAAAATATTAATTATGTTCCTGTTATTACATAACATTTATATTTTTTCTATTATGAAAATATTAGTTACTATGAGTAACTTTTAAATATTTTTATATTCACATAAATTCTGCATATTGTCAATGAAACATTTTTATTGCAAAAGTGGCGTCGTCGGAAAGAGTGACCCGGTAATTTCAACCTGTTTAATATCTAATACGAGTAAAACGCCGCTATTAAATGAATTGTTTGTCACTTCATTGTGAGTATGCATTATTAATATTTTTATTATGTGATATCTCCAACGACGCCTAATGTTGCAAATATTTTGCAACGTAAAGAAAATAAGCGTATGTGATGATTGTTACTGTTAAGTAAAGAATCAATTTGCATATTCTGTAATTTACCAAAGGTAAAAACGAAATTGTACCTACATCTGATATACTACATCAGTTTAATCCATAATGAGGGTCTCACAGTAAATGCAAGCCTGGCGCACATTATTGGCAGTTTTTAAGAAATTTTGTATGGAAATTATTTCTAATAAGGTGATATTATATTTGAGAATGTTAGATCAATTAGTGTATAACAGCACCCGCTTTGGAATTCGATATTGACATTTAAAAATGATCTTGTTCCCATATCGACGAAACCTGGATGAATCACTAGACGTCATTCGGAGTAGAATTCAAATTCAAACAATTATTGAAACATACTAAAGTAGACACGAATTTAAAAATAGGTTCCGGTGAGTGCCATATTACTTGAAAGATTCAAAAGCAACCTAGGGTTGTTTCTGGGCACAGCTACCGCCTTCACTAGGCTAATCGAGTAGCACATAGTGTTAATGGGTTATTGATACTTTGACTAAAGAAAGAAGACCACGAAAACTAGTTCGGATATCGAAAGTACTGTGTCTCCACAGATACAATTCAATGTACAACTAATATAACTCATAATGCACTCTCAATAGTATCGACATACAACAATGCTTGCGATATCTATATTATCGAGTTATATTTTGACACAGTAATAAGGTATTAAGAGGATATCCTGCATAGCTGCCGAGGTCAGCCACCCTCAGTCTATCAGGCGAGACGGGCCGCTCAGAGCTTGCGCGGCCGCGTGAGGCGGCGCTTCTTGCGCTCAGGCGCGTCGCCCGAGGCGCGGCGTCGCGCGGGCGAGGCGGAGGTCTCGTCGCCGCTGGAGTCGGTACGCGCGCGCGGCAGCTCCGTGACCTCGGCGTCGCGGCTCCCGCCCGCCTCCGCCTCCCCCACCTCCGCGCTCGTGCCCGCCGGCCACTGGAAACGATCGGGGTATATCATTAAATTATAGCCTTATAAGACCCTCTTATCGTATAATGCTCTTTATAGGATTCAAAGGACTGCAATAAGAATAGTTAAACTTATTTTACCTTTTATAGATTAATTTTAACTTCGGTCACCCTAAAAGCTTTTGGTTCTATTACTGATGCCGGGTTTCTTCAGTATTTAACATGTAAATATATAATTCTTCCATGTGAAATGATATGATCTTAGTCGGATCTATTTTATGTTACGCTTCTTCGCATAATATTTTTATCAAGGACCTTAGACTTAGCCTATATCACCTTGCAGGAATACATCCAATGGGACTAATGGGCGGCAGCAGCTATGGGCGATGTCTTCACATAATATATCATGGACATGGGACTTGACCTTTGTCAGGTAACAGGAATACATGGAAGGGTATATGTAGCCCGTCAAGAGCCGGCAGCGGCTATAGTGCGGCGACGGACCTGCGCGAGCGCGGCGACAGGCGACAGCCGTAGCGCGGCGCCGCACTCGGCGCACAGCGGCGGCACGGCGGGCGACCGCGACCGCCAGTACTGCAGCTCCGTCTTGCACTTGTTCAGCTCCTGGAACGTAAAACAATTTATTCATATGGATGTATACAAAAAGTCACTTGTATTGGAAATATATAGGGATCCATGAACCCGATACAGGACATCGATATTCGACCATGGATGTAGTATATAACAGGATGGCGTACTCGGAAAAAATGTATTTACGAAAGAGAACACTAACTCAACGCATTAAGTATTATTTTTTAATGGGCATTACACAGCTGCTGATTCGAGCCGAGTGGGATAGCAATATGTTAGGAGTGTGTCTCGTTCTTTTATCTTGCCAGCTTAAAAATGTATTTTATTAAAAATTTTGGCTGATCAAAAATTTCATCGAAAAAAATTGTCTTTTTAATATTATTTTGACAATTGTATGTCAAGAAATTGTAATTGAATTTATTTATTTAAATATATTTCCAATTCAATAAGAAAACAAATTATTATTTTGCTTATTTCTTTTATTTCTTATGGTAGCCCAGTTAAGTGTCATCTTGACATTTTGTATTGTAATGGTTGCTATGGTTACTTAAATAACATAATTAGTAAATCAAACTACTATGGTGACCATGATTTTTTGGAACGAAGTTCCTTACGGCAGGCTTGGAGGGGAATAATACCAATGTGAAAAGCAATGGTCAAAACGTGAGACAGAGTGATTTCGTACTAAGCTTCCCACGTTCCTAATTATTTTAATCAGTTTGAATCCATGGCATCTTTAGTTGTTTTGTAATATTAATTCAAGAATGCGTTATTATGACAGTAAACCTAAGATTTGCAGTTAATATTTTGGGATAACGATATCTCGACCACCTGATGACGGATTCCCGTCAAGTATATACCTGGAAGTATTTGTATTATGTATTTCGTAATCCATCTACTATTCTTCAGATATTAACCATTGCTAATGTTGGTATTTTCGTTTGTAAGTATAATACACCCTAAATGCATCTAAGCTAGCTTACGATATCTGCCGGGGCTAAACGCGCCTTTTGAAGAACTTAAAAACTCGAGATTTATAAAATTATGGCAGTCGTGGTAAACTCATGCAGAAAAACTGCATACATCAAGTATGTACTGGTAGGATATAAACCTTACTGCAATTAAAATTTTCAATACCCATTTCCTGACAGTTTGAATTTTTGAAAGACATTTGTCCCGCATGTCAAAATCTTATTGTCACCTTATAAGAAACTCCTAAACACTGGCTATCTCTGTCGGCTCGTTTTTCTGTTACGAGTGCTCGGTCCTGTTAAATATTATTACGTCCATTTATTCGACACGCAAATTATATGCACTTGACGGGAGTCGCACCCGCGTCATCTATGTACTTTATGAGTGTAATAATTAGACAATTTTTAAAAAATAAAATGGTTAGTATTATCCTCCAGCTATAAAATTTGCTCTTAGAGCTGATATTATACTTATGTATATTTCAAACTAACTTTGTTATTAACAATTATTACAAACAAAATATAACTTAAAATATTATAAACAATAAACATACTCTCTCATAACATACATTTGAGCACTCTTATCATTTGAATGTGGTAGTAGTTTATGAAAACATCTATTATTATAGTTATGCATTATTGGTATGCAATATGACAAACAAATGATTTAATGATATAATATATGGATAATGGACATACTACAATATTAGGCTTGTACAGAATACAGGAGCAATAAACGACTTAATGTCCTCAACAACAGAGAGACGAATAATAATTAATATTGTGATTAAGTATTTCGACCTAAAAAAAATACAAATTTTTAAAGACTAAATACGATTCATTTGTGGAGAATATCGACTGGGTGACCAGTACAAACAGCAATACCGAACAATATGAAGTATCCGTGTAGACAATAAAATAAAAAGTCCAAATGTACCTTTATCAAGTCTATGAACGACAGCGGCAAACACGCATCAGAGCTTGAATTATGTTGAACCTACACAAAAACGAACGGGTACCAAATTGTAAGACATTATTATGGTATAAGTTCAACATAATAAAAATTTACAGCTTTTGATCAAATAATAAACTTAAAATGGCAAGTAATAAATAATATTATTGTGCCTAAAAAATGTTTTATATTGTTATAAAGCTGCAAGCTCAACAATATTTCCTTATGCAACACCATAAAGGGTGAAAGCTAGTCCAAACCTCCAATAAACGTGACAATGAAATGAAATAACTTTCACTCAGAAATATGACTCAACAATCCTATAATATATATAAGTGTGTCAGTTACGGTTACGCGCGACTGAAGTACTTGAACTACTGAAGATGGAACTGATATTAGTGAGTTGTTAAGATGCATCAAATGAAAAAAATCTCTTAAAATATTGTGCATTGAAGTTTATACCAGTGTCATTTTTATATAAAGAATATAATGTATAATTATAGCTTTTGTTTGTTTTGAGTGTTGTTTTTTAAGTTTATCCAACAAATAAATAAATGTAAAGACTATCATACCTGTAATAGAGTTTGAAACTTGCGGCTGGTCTCCTCGTTCTTCTTGTCATAGTCGTCGAGGCGGTTGGCGTACTCCAGGGTCTGTTTCTGTTGTTCCGCGATCTGTTTCTGTTGTTCCGCTATCTGCTTCTGTTGTAGCGCCGTCTTACGTTTACAACTACGTAGGTCGCTCCGTAGAGCCGATAATTGGTCATTGTACCTAGAAAATAATTGTGGTTAACGCAAGTCACTTTTAAGTAATGTACTCAATGAGTTTCAATCTCGTCTCATTACCATTTATCTTGAAAGGGGTACATAATTGCGAAAACATAACGATCAATAGAAACTAAAATTGTCTCAAGTCTATCAGCTTGGTGACTTACTGATCCCTCAGTAGGGAATAACATTAAGACTATATCCATCCGCTGCTGCCCAAGCGACCTCTTGTGCTACGGATCCTGACCCTTGGTTTCGATAGGAGCACGCAACGCCTACGGTATAACCTCGTCCGCATGTGTTGTCCTTCTACGCCACGCTCTCGCTATTATAAAAAAGCCACATAACAGACGTCTATAAGCCGCAAAGTCGCATTTTCGTAAGCAACTTAGTGTATCGTTTATCTCATGCAATAAAGCATAATTATGATCCACATTTTTTTATTGACTGTTTGATGTCTTTCGCTTTGTAATAAGTTTTAAACTTCTTAATGCAATGCAAATGGGCACGACAAAACCCCTTACTTGTAAGCTGCACGTGCAATCGTCACCATAATATGCAATAAAGCGTGTGACCTATTTTTTTCCTATTTAGTTCGTTTGGCCCTATTTTTATGATAGACTCATGACTTTTAATTAGCATCTATGAACAGGAAAAACCTGACTATTTTACTACTATACTATTTATTCCTCAACTGCTAAACATAGATCTCCATCCTCCTTCTCCTCCATCTTCATTGAGCATGAAGGCCAAGACGACCGCTCCCATGCCACTACTCCCTACGATCGCACGTTCCATGTTTTTCATGGCCTGTTTGAATCCCTAACGCTACATATGTAGGTATGTGTAACGGAACGTAATGGTCGGCCATTATCTGCTCACTCGTGGCTGGCGCATTCGTCACCTCATGTTACCGTGTACTGCGTGTTCCATACTTTTTCATGCCCTGCTTGATGCGGTGTATCCTCTTCCTGAGCACCATGTTGCTCTGCGGCGGCGGCGGCGACGGCGGCAAGCTCTCCTCGAGGTACTCCGCCCGGCGCTCGCCCGCCGACTCGCCTCCGGCCTGCTGCGACGACGACTCGAACCCGCCGCCGGGCGGCGAGTCCAGGCACATGTACGACTTGCTGCTCTCGCCGGCTGACAAACGACATGTACACAAGTTAATTTGAATTTTTGTTTGATAGTTGGCAAACGGGTTGTACACAAACTAGTTTAGTATTGACTAGCGCAACTAACTCATTCCCCATGTTAGTAACACTATTATCCAGTCCCTTTTTTCAAAACATAACAGACTCAGACAGACAGTTCAAGAGACTAGACAAGTATCCCACTTGTGTGGACGTGTAGTGCGGAAGTGCCACGATCAATCACACGATCATAATGCATATTTGCAAGACGATGAGCTATCAAACTACAAAAACTGAATCCTAATAGGTACTAATTAAGATAAAATTTCCATTTTATCAATTAAAATGGAAATTTTATCATGGAATATTTACTATTTACTTGGAAATACTGGAATACTTTATTAGTCTATAATATCTAAATGTTGCCCTATTCGATTCATCTAATCCACGTTTAGCGAATCATTTACACGAGGACATCATTCAAAATCGTCTTAGATTCTAAATTCGACTAGAAATGAATCACCGAATTGTAGACGTAGACGCTCATAACTTTTTTTTTTTTTGCTGCTGGTAATGGTCAGGAAAAGGTTTGTACAAATATACGTAATGATAACGCTAAATATTTTTGGGTACGGGTTAGACCACGTACGCTGGGTATTAGCTTGTATGTATCGGTTGTATGCAGGGGTTCAAATAAGAAATTAGCACTAAAACATTTTTGGAGAATAAAAACGATTGACTTAGTTTGAAATCCATATTGGAATTTATACCCAAGTTTAGAAGAGTCTGTTTGTTTGAACGCTCTAATCTCAGGAACTACTGGTCGGATTTTAATGATTAATTATTCGAGTGTTACATAGCCCATTTATCCATGATGAACAAAGGCTATATATTATCCCCACTGTTTATACATATTCACTAAACAGGCAAACGGGCAGGCGAAACACATGATGGTCAGACTAGAGTCATTCACATGTTGCCTACTCTGAGACCTTAGATGTAAAGGTTTTCAACACAGCAGGATATTGGATTGTACAGACCGTAGCGCAACCCCCGGATAAACCACCGCTAATAGTTACATTATTTTTACTACTCCTATTACCAAGCGTTATAAGCGGGACTTTATTAAAAAGGATCAAGCCGTGCAGAATATAAACAGATAAACAAAGACTGAAGTTGTTATCATCTGCAAACAACTACTAAATAAATACATACCATACACGCTTATATAAATTCATCCTGCTATACAAATAAACAAAAAATAACAAAAGCATTGTAACGCTATTAGCTATGTCAGATAAGATTATTATAAAGCGTAAAGAGATTTAAATTCCTCTCTACACGTTGTAACTGTAATAATACACACGAATACTTTTCAATACTTTATCGGTATAAAGTCATTGTGTCAGTGGATGGGATTCACTGTGGTGCGCGGGTCATCATCATCATCATCTCACTTGTTTCTCCCGTGACACAGCTTTGTTGTTTCGAAGAGGCAAAACAGGCAGTGTAATTACTGCCATCGAGAATCAACATCTTATGAATCAGGATAGGCAACACATGAATAACGCCCGGTTTCCGAAAGGCTGATCAACGCAAAAATTAACAAATCAACTGTCAAGTCTCTTGTTAAACGTCAAATGAGTTGTTAGAAGCATGATTAAATTACTTAATTTGATCAGCCTGTCAGTTGACATAGCCACTACAATGAAAAGCTGTCAAATTTGACTCTAGAATCGTATATTAACCGCCATTAACAGCAATGTTAGTTGACATACACTTTGACCAACGTTTCCGAAACGGGGCGTAAGTGATGTTAACCTGGAACCTACACCTACCTAAACCTGGAACTAACCCAGACAGTTGTCTGGGCTAGTTCCAGGTTTAGGTTAGGTTAGGACTTAGGTTAGTAATCTAATCATGTCTAGTCTAGTCTTGTCTTTTGAAATGAAACTTATAAAAAAAATCGGATATAGTACCGCTAATCGCTATCGACAAACCGTGTTTATTCAGCGTGGCTGTTACGCACAGCTTTCTTCTATATTAAAAAAAAACAATAAATAATGGCTGCCAATAGAAATGAAAACTTAAATTTCGAAGGCGAACGCTACATCGACTACACGTCAGTAAATATTGTGATAATAATTATCATGATATTTACTACATGATATCGGAGGTATACAGTACAGTATTAAATATTGTCATCCGTCAACCCACGTGTAGGGTACACGTCAATAAATATCGTAACACGACAGTTATTTGAAGGGTCAAAATGTGGATCTTACGTGTATCATTCGCCTTATTAAACACGTTTCGAAATTTCAAATATTAATACATAGTATTAATACTAAAATTTAAATTTCATGTCGTGTTATCTTAAATTCCGCCATAATATAAAATAACAGAAACGTGCAGTGACAATGACGCAAATTTTACGCTTTTTGTTCACCCAAAATTTACACATAATATACACAGTAGGCATACATTGAGCTCAAAAAAAGCGTTAGCTAACGCTACGTTAGACAACGATGACCCGAGTTCCATGATTCTTGTTCAACCAAAAAGTGCTCAACGCTTTTATGAAGTACATTCACTTCAAATCTTTTCAAGCATCGAATCCAGTCTGATACTATTCTAACAATCGAGTGGATCGTGAATACTATCATCATTACAAGATAACATCACGCAATCGAATAAAGCGTAACATGACATTTGTGATTCGTCACTTCGAGTGACGTCATTTTCGTTAGTACATACTACAATATACCTTTTGTTATTTTCGAATACGACTCGGTATAAGTATATTAATATTATATCGATTCACAGGACCATCGACTCGAATATATTCGGAAGTATTTTAAATATTATTTACTATCAATTTAATCTATAATTACCATCACTTGCACGTATTAAGGTCTACAGTCAGACGTAGGATTGAAAGATACTCAAAACTACTTTTAATTAAAATTTATAACTACACGATAAAATCCGTATAAACATATATGAATTTTCAATTCCATTTGTCGTACCGTGCTAGTAGCAACTACATTACTAGTTGTAAATCAGATGCAACATCTCGAAGGCACATAAAATGATAGATTAGAAATCGAGTTTTAGAAACATTCTCAGGAATCGTATTGTGCATTGCATCGATGCATGAAATACATCAGCCGACTTATTTCTACAGTCTAACAGCTTTGGCCTGGTCCAAATAATATATAGGCTATGTTACTAGAGCCGAGACCTACTATTTATAATCTACAAGTAGATAAGGAAGACTGACACAAGTGTTTGATGAAAATGTTTAGATATATTATTGGCATTCCTTTAACGTTTAAATATAATTTTTATCTTATTAACAAACTTTCACTTTTTTGTAAAATCTCACCAAAAGAAGAAAATATAATTATTAAAAGAAACAGAAATCGTTTTAAGAATTAAGTAAGCATTACTTTATTGAACCTGTACAGAAAAAGAGATACAGCGAGAGAAGTATGGCTAGATGAAAACAAATACGTTTTTTACCGATTCTTTACAATTCATAAGTACACCTATTACCTATTTAGTTTCAGATAAATCACTCATTAATTATGATGCTAAAAATACTAACCAAATGAACACACATTTATAAGAGGTAGTGCTGCATTACAGCTGTATTGGACCAGTACGACCGAGGTACCTCGCCTCATAATACCGATGTAATGCGACAGTTATACTGTCTTATTTCGTGCGGTTTGTATGTTTCTGGTGACCCTTTGAGAATAGGGAAGAGAGGTCATTGTATCTGCATAGCCTCTGTTTGTACGGCGTCTAATGGGCGTCTAACGGGCGTCTATGGGCGTCATAAGTCCCCGTAAGGCTTTAACTGCCTTCTCATTGCATATAAAAACATGGAAAATTATGATATGCAAAAATCCACATAAATATTGTTACCTAAAATTGCACAATACAACTACCGTGCATCGTTTGTTATTCTTATGAGCTGATTGCGGAATAGCCTCATATTCTGTAATCAGGCGTAACTCGCACATGCTCATAATAACGTGTATTGTATCGAGAAAAATTAAACGAGTCAATCGAGTATATTGCGTTATTAATATTTCGGTGTTGAAGTACTCAACTGACTTGCTGACATTTTCCTCCCCTACAGACAGAAAGTTATATCTCGGAACTAATTCGACGCGCTAGTCAAATTGCGTAGACAAAATCGTAAGTCATTATAGACATAAGAAAAAAGGATAATATAAGACAAAGACGAACTGTATTCTGGGTAAAATAATATGAACTCGTATTGAAATTCAAGAATAAAATGAGAACGCAACTTATGCTCGTGACACGTTTTAGGAGAAATTAAGAGGTCGTTTACAATTACGTAATGAGATGTTTCCTCCTTTGTCTATTATTTGTAGTTAGGACCAGAGCTAGGGCTGGCCTTGTGCCCTAATGTCATTAGTTTTCATTAAACCATGTAATTATATAAAAAACAATCAAAATTATATTTATATGTTTCCCATTTTATCACTGATTACCAAGCTTGTCATCTTGTTATAAGAATACCTATGCGAATCTTAAACTTTACAAATGGACAAACGACAATTCAATGGTCAATAAAATTCTCGATTTAAAATTGTATTTAATTTAAATAAGCGAACTGACAGCAAATCATAACGCTAAGGGCCCAGTAAGTTGTAGATCTTAAAGGCAAAGGATTCCAGCACATTGGATAAAAAAAAAGCTATACCCATACAAAATGGCGGACTACAAAAAAACGTACACGTTGACCATACCACGGCAAAACAATACATTGAAATGCCACACATTAATCAAATTGTCCACACTACGAATGTGGGATGAAAATCCCCTGAGACGCAATTGTTCTAAATTAAAAGCACGACAGCGTATATGATCAACATTTTAAATCCGAACATCCGTAGACGTCGCGTCGTGTGCAGCCGAGAAATGCATTGTAGCTGCATTTAATAGACCAACACTTGCATTGAGTGGATAAGTAATGAAAGAATATTTTATAAATGTTTATAAAATATTCTTTCATTACTTATCCACTCATGATTTGTTTAAATATATTAATTGTTTAGTATAGCTTCAGATGTTTTACTTTCAAACACATTACTAAACATTACTTAAGTATTAAATTGAGAACTATTCACTAGACCACAAGCTATCTAGTTTAGCTAAAGACTTTTTATAATATGCTACATCATAGAAAAGAAAAAATATGATGTCTTTCTACAATGATTTAGACGAAACTTGAGTAGTGGGAAGCACGGCGTTTTAGCTGTGATCGGAAATCTATTCTATTAACGGCGGTTTTCAATATCCTATCTATCTTAATATTTTCCTATACATCTTGATATCTTGACACATTTTCTTACAAAATCTGTCAAAACTTCAAGACAGAAAGGAAAATTCTAAGATAGATAGGATATTGAAAATCGCCGTAAATCATAAATTGATCATTTCAAAAGATTTGAGAAATGTAGTAACATCTGTAGCATTCATAAAAGTAAGTTTTTCCAATAATATGAAGACTGTAAACTCAGTTCAGTCAAAATTTTGACTCTATTATATTTTGACTCTATTAGATACACTAAAACTATAACTTAAAAGCATTTTTTTATATTTAATATTAACACATTTTCATTCTTAAGAATGTATAGAAAATGCAACTTATCCACCAGAACATTTTTGTACTAACTAGAAACTTCTATATGTTAAATAAAAGTATCTAAATCTGAGATAGGAGAGACAGATATAGAAAAAACTTTATTTTAAATCCCATAAAATTCAAAAGATAAATCAAAAAACAAATACTACCATAACCTTTAAGAACCTTGAAGGTGGAGCTATGTAGAAACATTTTTAATTAAACATATTATAACATGTGCTGCATAAATTTCTTATTCAAGAAAAAAATTTACATAAATGTGTATTTTTAATACCACAAACTATAAATAAGATCATGCCTTTTCTTTAAAACAGCATTAAGTGTCCTCTTATATTTTTTTCAAGCATGATAAATTGTCAATGCCTCTTTCATATGAAGGAGATTTGACAAGTATTATGTAAGAAAATAAGACACATACTATAAAGTAAAAAAAATTTGCAGTTATCTATTCATTTGCATATTTCCCATTTGTAAATCATACCAATGTTAACATTAAAATAAAATACCTGATATTTCAATAATATGGTAAGAACATAAGATAAAAATGAAAAAAGAATAATTACTCTTATATTTTTTTTCAAAAATGAATTTTAATCAGCAATTACCTACTTTGTTATTAAATTTATGATTTCTTGGTAATTTTTAGTTTGATATTTGAGTTATATTAGTATGTTATGTTTTGAAGAAGAACAATCAAAACTTGTTTATGGGATTTTTTCCTCTTTTTAAACACATGCTGAAAAATCATTTTTATTACTAAAATACAAATAATCAATTAACTCACGTGAAAATGCTGTGGTGATATCAAAGAAATCAGTCCCAAAATATGTTATCTCGGGCAAATTAGGTTCAATATGTTCCTTAAAATATTCCATAGCCATAGTGGTTAAATCAAACAGCTCATCAGTCACTTTGTATGGCCTTGCCAATTTTGTTGTGGTTTTCAAATATGATAAAATACTGTACACCTCATCTAATATCTAAAAAGGAAATACTATTTTAACAAGTATGTCAGGCTAAAACAGTATGCATAAAAATATAGTATAAATATAATATAATAAAATATATTAGATTATAATTATTTTGTACTAGCTTCTAAAACCTTAACCTGAGTATTTTGAGATTTACTTTGTATTGCCATTGATTACAATATATTGTTGCATATTTATGTATTTATAGATATGCCAGAACACACCATTACATCAAAACAAAACAAATTGCTTGATATTTAACCATTTTTAACATCTATAACAACTTTGCACTTAAAAATCAAATAATAAATAATAATCACTTACTATTTTTTGTTACTAAGTTAACAATTTGTTAAGCCATAAGCATATAGGTAATTGACAAGGTGATTGATGTTTCTATTTATTCCTCTTTTATTAATAAGTATTTACAAGCCATTCACATAGCCATATAAAATAAATTTTGTATAGAATCTATTTCTAAAGATATAACTTAAAATCATTATTTTACATAGTCTATAAGTAGGGAAAAATTAATTACCTCTCCTGGAAAGAAACAGCAATGTTTTCTTTCAATGTGCTTTCCAAATGTCATTTGTAATAAGCTAAGGCGCATATGCAATGTTTCAATGATATCAGATTCACATGCCAATGGATGGCTCCTCCTAGCTGATTCTCTTCTTGGCATCTTTGCCTTGATGGCTTGAAACCGATGCAGCATTTGATTTTGCAAGCGTTGAAATGTGGAATTTAATATACTACTACATACTGTATTAAAATGCCGATTTACCTTTGAACAATAAATTATTCCCATAAATAAGATAATATGATAAGTAAAACATCCAACCTACTTAGAGATTATTAAAAGGACAATAAGTTATTTTGTAAAATACATACAAATAGTTATAAATTTGCTATGTATTAGATAAAATGTTTAAAAAAAAATGGTTTATCACTAAAATGCGATGAGAATACGATGTATTTACCATTCTTAACTGGGATACGCTCTTGAATCCCAAATATCGAAAAATCTTTTCCGTAACTTCAATAGGCAAATCTTGGAGTCCCGTTGTATAGGGTTTTGGTGTCGAAATTATATTTTTAGAAGATCCAGCGTGGGGCGAAGAGCCCCCTGGAAGTAAAGCGCTGGAGTGGCGAGTCACGCGTGCCACCGTCACAGGCTCTGCATGGGAAGGACCCGCACCATCACTACTACCATTACTTCCTCCAATACTACTCATCTGTCTCGTCGACACCATGTTGTTTGATATAATTTAACTACTTCTGTAAAAAAAACTTTCTCCTATATTAACTTTGAACGCACAAATAAGTTTTAGAGAACATCAAATATATTGTAATTTAAAATCATTCAACATCACGAAATATTCTTAACCGTTAATACTAGAATTTATCCATTTATAAATATTATAGATATAGAAAATAAATTATTTCTATCACACTATCGAACAATTCTAAAATGGTGGCCATGGCTGGCTAGGTCACAAGCAATCGTTCAAGTGGCTAAATTATAATCGCCATGTAATTTATACTTATTTCTGAAAAAACACTCACTCAAGAGTTCATGCACATGTTTTGTAAATTAAATTAGGCTTCAATTATTTAAAACTAAATTAATAAAACGCAATAAGTTTGTCAGTGATACGCTTTCACGACTTACAGCGAATAGGCAATTTTTGTTTGTTGGTTGGTTCAGTGGTTGAAATTCGGAAAAATCTCAATTTATCATTCAATGTTCGTATTCAGTCTTACCAACCTTCAGATATATTCAAATCTCATTCGTTAATCTATGAAATTCGTTTATATGAAAAAAAGAATTGTCTATGGATTGTGAAATGGTGAAGTGCTGTAGAACTTAAGCGTCTGTAAAGGAGACGGTCCAAAATTGTATGGGACGTTGGTGTACTTTTGTACACATAATGATATAAAGAAAAATAAATATTCAAACAGTTTTAATATATTCATATCCATAAATTCTTTTCAATTTCAGCGAAAGCATAATTTAATATTTCCAAGATATGCAACACTACATGATATAACAATGGCGTATGAATATTTTCTTTGGCGTATATGGCTAATAATCTATGTCCAAATAAAAATTCCAAGTCGTCAAAATATCCACAAAAATGCAAAAAAACACATTCACGAGTTAACAACTCCATAACAAAGCTTAAAATAGATATAAATAGTTACGAAAGTACCATGAGTGACGCCATTTTTCAATTATGACGTTTAAGTAATAGCCGCCATCTTGTGGAATATCTAATATTTGAAAAACTTGATAGTTTTTTAATTTTTTTGCACGTAACTTATTACGATAAATTAATTTATTTTATTTTTAATGAAATCTATGTATTTTTATTTATTTATAGTATACTGTACAAGACTACACCAGAAATGGACCGTCTCCTTTACCATGTAAAGATAAAGTCTACTATTATAAGCGGTTTTCGACTATATATTTGAATACAAGTGACTTTCATTAAATTCGTTTTTAAATATTATTTATATTATTGATGGTCCAAAATCCATACTAATAAATATAAAAAATAAAACAGATTGCACTCCGAGAGTGCCGGCAGAACTAAAAACTTGAATATTAACGTTGTATATATTTTATGATATTTTAGAATGGTTTAATATTAAATTATGAGTTAATATCTTAAATGGAATATAAAATTCATTTTGAATTTTAATTATGACACAAATTATATGGATGTGCATATTATCATGAAATACAACGGCATGTTATAAAAAAAATATAAAATGATATAATAATAATATGTTATATTATATTTATATGATCATTTTATAATTAATATTTATATAAATAAGCATACATTTTCACCGCACGGCAGAAAGAGAGGGGGATACTTTCTCTCTCCCGCCGCGCGGCACCGTCTTACGAATTTTTGATCAGGTCACGTGTCCTGACGCGAGTTTATAATTTTTTACCAATCACAAAAAACGCACAACGCCTCTAAAGAAGTTTTCACTTTAAAAGTGTCAGAGGATTCCAAAAGTAATGCTAACAATATACATATAATTTATTAATTTTACAATTACATATAAACTGAGTGCCAGTGTGTTTAATCTCTTTAGAGATTCAACTGATTGGTTAAGTGACGATGGTCCAATAGGTGGACAATATGACTCTCGGAGGTACCTTGAAATAGGTTTTTCAAAATTTCCAAGTGCACTTTAAGCACGAGACTATTGCTCGCTTACCGGTGAAGGAAAACATCATGAGGAAACCTGCTTGCCTGATAAGATTTAAAGTTTTTCAAGTTTCAAACTATATAAAATTCACCAACTCGCATTAGCCAGCGGTAGTTTTCCACATTATAGCAAGCCTTTATCTTTTTTAATATTCTATTTCCATATTCAGCACGGGCCACGGCTTAGTATATTATTTTGCTCTTAATACATGAATGAAGCTACCGCTTACGAGTATAATATAATAATATGATTGTGTCGGAAAATATTTTGCGGATTTGTATTTTTGGAGTTTATTGGAGTTTACTCCTTAAGAATCGATTTTCATATATAAGGCGCCCGGTATGAGAAAAATCCGAGGGGTAAAACCAACTGAACTAACGAAAAAGTGTCACGTTTTTGGTGCGCACCTTTAGTGCGCAACTTTCTAATTTAGCTGTGAGTGTATTGAGACGTACATAGGGTATGCTGTATAGGCGACTATACCTATATACTATATGTTATTGGGCTTGTTTGTTTCTATTAGTGTCGATGTATTTATATTGCTATTTTTTTTTGTTATAAATATCAATAATTAACATTGTAATTGTGAAGTTATAATTTTTTTTATCATTATATTTTTTGCGTATGGTTAGATACTCGTACTTGAGGAGTAAACTCCAGTCGTGCGTCGGAGCTGACACACTCACATTTTTTTTTTCAATATTTTGATGATAATAATATTATGTTGAATTCTTTAAAAATTTCAAAAGGCAAAGTAGATTCTTACGCTTTTGTTTGTTTTCTTTTGTAATATGACTTATGTTGTAATTTTGCAATATAGTAATAATAATAATTACATATTTTATCCACAGGTTTGAATTTGTGAAGGCTTGCCAAGCCTCGGCAAGCGTGCGGTTCCGGCTTTACAATAATTGGGCGATTGACCATAACTTATAACTCATTCAATGGTCTTTATACTAAAAACAATTTAAAAATAAAATCACCCAAATTGTCATTTGTATGTCAGTTTACAGTTGTCATAAATATCAAATGTCAATATAATTTGCAACTATACATTCAAGATTTTTCTGTAGCGCGTGCGATGATAACGGCGTAGTTAATTTACAAGTACTTATTTATAATTATAAACACTATAATGTACGCTAGATGTGGAAGTAGTGGTTCTATTCAAAATATACATCGTACACCATCGTCATCTAATCATAATTCAGGTTGGTAAATGTGTACATATCCTGTTCTTCAAATGGTATTTGCCTTATAATAATCAACAAATAAAATAAAATTTTATATTTTAGACGATGAAGATGACAGTGGTGATAATAAGGCTTCGGCATTGAGTTTTAAAGAACGTCGAAGAGAGGCTCATACACAGGTTATTATTTTTACTTAAAAACATCTAATGATCAGAATAACTATTTCCCTTTCTTATAAATAATTCTTGTGAATCTAGACATAAATAAGTATATATTAGATTGTAATATGTGTTTAGTATTTTGTATAATATGTTATAACTAATATTTTAAAATGTGTGTAGTATGATATAGTTTTACGTTACGAAATAAATTAAATATTACAGGCTGAACAAAAAAGACGAGATGCTATCAAGAAAGGTTATGATTCTCTGCAAGAATTGGTGCCGACATGTCAACAAACAGATGCATCAGGGTACAAGCCTAGTAAAGCAGCAGTAAGACCTTAGATTATTTTAAATCGAAAATCTTATGGCACATTGTTGTAGACCTGTTGTCAAAACCAGAAACAAATTGTTCTTCTGGTTTAATATTTACCTCAGTTATTCATTTATCTATTTCCTTTAGTTTTGTTGATTTTGTCTGTGATTTTAGTAAACATATTAAAGACAACAAAATTTTGAAATTATCTGAAAATTATTGGATAACTATCACTGAACATAATTTATATTGAATTTTGAAACTTGATTACTTGACTTATATTTACATACTACCACATCATTTAAGGTCATAAAAAATATTGTGAAGAAGTTTGTTTGAATAATAAGACAAAACAAACATAAAATGATGAAGAGATCAAAGTGTCAGAGACTGCTCTGGTTTGTAGGTGAACAATGGCTTTGCATACTTATTTTACTTTTCACAGCATATCAATCAATCAATATGGATTCATGTGTCTAATAATAGCATTTTTTTATAAATTTTTCTATTAGGTTCTTCAAAAATCAATAGATTACATTCAATATCTATTGCAACAGAGAAGACGACAAGAAGAGGAAAGAAACGCTTTAAGAAAAGATGTGGTAGCTTTAAGGATAATGCAAGCTAACTATGAGCAAATAGTGAAAGCTCAACACTCAGTGCCAGGGCACAGTGAACAGAGGCTAACCGACCAAGACAAATTTCAAATTGTGAGTATAAACTTGAACATGATTTGTAGGACTACTTTATATTCATAAATATCTCTGCTACTTTATATTTATGATATTATTACAAACAGCGCCCTGTGGATTTGTCCACATACATTCCTTTCCCAGGAAGTACAGCAATAAATTGCCATAATGCCTATAGTGATTCTGATGTGTAACCTGTTTTATTAATCAATTTCAACCAAATCCATTTAGTAGTTTTTGCATAAAGGAGTTACAAACATACATCTATACCATTTTAACAACCTTTCACATTTAAAATATTAATATGATTCATTTATATAAACAATTAATGATTATAGGAATACTAAGAAATATGTATATTATATTCAGCAGTGGACAGATAAAGGTTGATAATGATGTATATATTAAAATGGATTTTTTTTTAAATATTTTAATATCAATGTGTTTACAATGTGTTCCCAATATCATTGTAAATGCTTGAACAGATGAATAAATGGAGGATTCATAAATAAACTAGTTTATGTATGTCAATGACATTACCAAAATTGTAACAAATTTTAAGGGAATTGCATTCAGTTTCAGGGTATAATGGACAAATTGTTCGAGTCATTTGAGTCTGTCCCAACTAATAATTTTGCTGAATTTTCTGCTGGAGTATTCAATTGGCTGGAAGAATATTGCAAGCCGCAATCGCTAAGAACTTTAGTGCATGGTGTCCTACGAGAACAAAATTATACACCCTAAGTTATTTGATATAGTATCTAATTTAATTTACCAGTTGGTTAGTCACAATATTTTTAAGATTCAGATATAAAGTATAGGAAAGAATGTTTTCAAGTACTGTAGTATTTTAAAAATACAAGTTACTGTTCCAAGAAAATGCATGCTTCTTACATGTCTTCACTTTATTTCTTACATTGTGCCATTATAATATACAGGCAACCTGTATCACTATTTATAGACTGTTTTAAATGTGGCAGGAAGGTTACACATTTAAAATAACCAAGTGCCTTTTACCCATACCTTTATATGAAGCATTATTTAAGTAAGATTTCTGAGATGAATATAGTTGGTATATTAAGTTTATATTTTATGATGTATGTAGATTATAGCTAAAATGCAAATCAGATTTTTGGACAGTTATTTAATGGGGGAACTAAAAAAAAATATTTTCAGTTCCTGTATTTATATTGGCCATTGCATGCTTCATTCAAAAGTATGTTGAATTTCAAAAACCCGCAACTTTACATGATAAATATTGTTTTATAATGTTTATGTGAATTTTACCCATTATAATAACCATGTAAATTGGCAATGGTTGTTGTAAAGTATCAGAAACGTCGGAAATATAAAAAGTTAAACTGATAATGTTTGATTAATGTTCTGTAAATGATGACAAATATTATTATTCTTGATGTTATTGACCACTTGAAAATCATCATTATTTTTATACAATATGTGAAAGATATTACCATTGTTTTTATGTATTTTATGAACTAAAATTTATTCATTATAAAAATCAACCATTATATCATACCTTACTGCTGGGGACCAAGTTTTCCCTCAAAATCAAGCAAGGACCAAGGGGGAGGAAAATAGTTCCCCGATGCATTGGCACAATGTGGTTTGGTAAACTCTATATACCTTCAAAGACTTTAAATTTAATGAGACAAAAGCATGCAGGTTTCCTCTATTGTTTGATTTCTTTTGTGATAAGACAAAATATAAAACATATTTCAATGTGTTACACTTGTCTTCTGATACTTTTAGTAAAAAGATTGAGGGTTAAATGTTAACAGGTAGATATATTTTAGTTATGAAAAAACTCCCATGTGTTATTAGCTAAGAAATTGGAAAAATAAATATATTTTCAAATTGATAGAATAATAAGGTTATACAAAAAGTAATTAAAGGTGTTTATTATAAAGGCATTTCACACTTTTTCATCGGATTATGAAAATTCACATTCTACTGAATTTTAATGATGAGCGGACGACAATATATTTGTATATTGCAATATTCACCTTTAATTGTTTATTATGAAAATGTTTAAAATTGTTACTGTTGTTTTATACAAAACTATGTTTTTACTATTGCTAGATTTATTTTAGCTTGAATTATGAAGTACTGTGAGTGGTACTTAGATGGGACTAAATATTGTTTTAAATGTTATAAAGTTTGAATAAACAAAATAAATGCTGATACATGTTTTCTTTTTTGCATTGGATATAAAATATCTTTAGTATATTTTATGAAGCTCAATGAGTTTTGTCATAGGTTTGTGGAGATTAGTATTTGACGGTAGTCTGGTCGAGTGGTCACGCTACTGGACGGTCGCTGGTTCTAATCCCGCCGAGTGCAGATAATTTGTATGATGAATGTAGATATCTGCACCGGATCATGGTTGTATGTACTGTACAGAATATAAATGTCTTAAATTTATTTCCGTTCCTAGTTCCGTTCCCCTTAACCCAAGTTCTTACGAGCTAACCACAGGACTAGGTTAACATGGTGTGATTCATCATCATCAGCCTTTCATTTCATCGTCACATCCGTCCACTGCTGAACATAAGTGTGATTGTAATTTGATATTTTATTATATTATTTTATTTTTTTATTTCTTTTATTTTTTTTAATTTTTATTCATCAATAAAAATATATTATTTGATGGGCATGTCCGACATCAGTATGGAAGTGGGTACCTACTATGACTTTATTTGCATTAAGGCTAGGAGGTTGTTTTGCTAATTGTACGTGAAATTCTCTAAGTACTTTCAAAAAAATATTTTCATGTTCTCTCATAATATACTATTTCCTTTCTGACAATAATAAATATTCTTTATGTTGTAATGCGATGTATATGCTATGATTACGTACTGTGCTTGGGTACATTTGCAGCCTTATTTGGTAAGTGTAATATTCTGAGACTAACACCCGTATTCACGAACAATACTTTGAGATGTCACAGTACTCCCGAACACATAAGGTCATTCAAACCAATTCATAAGCCAGAACCGCACGCTTGCAGAGGCTTGGCAAGACTTCACAAATTCAAACGTGAGGATACAGAGTTTGTCTTGGCTCGCGTAGGTTTGCAAGGGTTTGTGGCCGATCCGACGAGGGTCGGTATTGTGCACAAGCCAAAGGAAGCAACAGAGAATTTGCCGCAAGCGCTTGCGAGGCGTCCACATGCTTGTGACTTGTGGAGGCTTGGAGCTTGCGGCAAGCCACAAACGTGCGGATCCGGTAATAGACAGTACTTAAAGGTACGCACAGGACGCAACTGTGCGTCTGTCAAACCCATATCAAACCCGACTGTTAGCACCAGGAGCGCATAGATTGAAACGTTCTTTGCATTGTATTGTTTCATTATTTAGCCAAGTACGCTTCTTATATACGGGTGTTAGATACAGTTTCGGACTAAGATCAACGTACTGCGACGGGATCAACGTACAGCGGTTGAGTATAAAAAGATTTAAAATGATGCTAAAATTAGTATACTTTATATGTAACAAAATCTATAAATACGTAGCTCGCTACAAGTTTCGCAACAATGTCTAAATATGTATTGGACTAAAAGGATTGTATCGTATCGAGGCCACCCTAATGAGTTTCGAATTGAATGAGAAATATTTGGTTCCTTTATAAATTACCTGTTGACCGCAGATCCGCCCGCTTTTACTTACATTTAGGTATAGTCAGGAGTGGGTTTTAATTTAAGTTTTAATTAAGGTTTTAATTGAAGTAAGTAATAAATAGCAGTTTCAATCAATGCCTACGAATTTTGGCAGAGTACCTTTCGATATTGTAAACAAACTAACTACGTGAATGAAGTTTTCATAGATTTTGTTATTTTTCATCATATTATGTTCAAACGAACTGGGATAGGAAAACATGATTAGTAAAAAAATGATTTTCATTCCAAAGAAGTGTCTTTTTTTGCTAACTATCCCCGAACTATATGTATTATTACTTCGAAATTTTCAGAAGCGATAGTATACTTATCTAGCAAATTAGAAAAAGTCATGTTATTTATTTTCGTAGTTTGTTTTATCCAAATTATTTTATACTTCCGGAGATTTTGCCACACAAGCGAATGTCTTTTGTCTCTTGTATGCGGACGGAAGGTAGTTAAACTTCTCGAAACCACGTGAGTTAGATGGTGCGAGCGTGGAAATAATTCTGCATTGCTATTCTGTAAGAATCATAGCGCTTTCGCAACGCGCTGTGACAGCGCTGTGAATTCAACTTACTATTTACTACTTAAGATTGTCAAACCATATCAAGCACCCTAGTAACGTCAACGCTGTGGGCGCGACGAGCTCGTCGCGGCGCACAGCCTAGAAAATGACTCTTACAGAATAGCACTGCTGGTCCTTGCGTGTTTTGCGTTTGCGAGAGCAAGAAAGTTAGGGCGCGTTGTCTTGCGCATTTGTTCCTACTTTTCTTATTTCCGAACTAGATAATATTATATTATCGTCACGTGACTAGGTATTGAGTAGCGTTGGGCGGCGCTACGTCACGATCTGACGTCTGTCATCGGAGAGAAATTTTCTTTGACGAGCGTCATCACCGCGATAATTGGCTGTGACGAGTCCTGGACGGCCTCTGCCGGTAGACGACGAAAGTGGGTGCATCGGAGATGCTACTAAATACCCGTGCTCGTGTCAGACTCGGGATGGGTACCCGGGCCCCGCTAGGCACGACGACGCGACGTGGGGACTGCTTAGTAGCGGCCGGGCAGTCCTCTGAAGAACAGCTCTTGTTACCAGTCTGTCGCTGAGGATTACTGTTGCCTACGGATCCGGGTCCCTCTACTAATTATTATACATATTATATTATTATGTATTATAAATTTTAATAATTAAAATAATAAAAGCGCTTTTTTAGATTTTGACGTGATGTCTAATAATTTTTATAACATATTATAAAACGTATCATTTGACGGAGCCGGCTGCATGCACGAAAAAACATGACTAATGCAGCGTTACGTCGCTCTGAGTCGTTCCATTAAAGGCTTGAAGTGCAAGCGAGAGCGCGGAACGAGCGACAAAGAGGCACTATCGGCCCATCAGTATTTTCATAAGATGTTGTCACGTTCTACTATCATCCGTAAACCGACTGTACAGACTACAGACAACTGATTTTTAACTACTATTTTTGACACTACAAACACTACAAATTTAATTAATTTGTATAGGTAGATAAACGGCATATTAAGGTAGTGTAGAGGTCAATCTATGTAATTCTAATGAGCAAGATAAAATGAAATCAATTAAAACGGTTGTACTTTACTCAAAAGTGTCATCTTCATTCTTTGATGCCTGCTGTTCAACTGTTACATGTCAAGAAAACTAAAAAATAACCATTTTTGTATTTCTTTTAAAAATCGAAGCTTGTAGTCTGCGGCTCACAAATCTTTCATTGAAATAAAGGTGTTACACGCTCGGCTATAAATAACTTCGGAATTCTGAACTATTTCGGTGTTCCACTTTACGTGAAACTTCTTACTATAACGATTTTATTATTTTATGTTATCGCTGAATGATTGCAAAATCAAGTTTCTTTAATTACTTACACTAAAAAAGTCAAACCAATTTTTTTTCAAAACTTACATAAAAATCTTCAAATGTTTTTGCCATTTTATGGTTACCTCACGTAAAAGATGAAAAACACTTAAGCTTATAATAAAATTAAAATGAGAAAGAACAAACTTATTTAATCAAAAGTTTTATTTTTATTTTTAGCACATCTTTGCTTTTCTTCTCAAATAAAATGTTCTAAATTAAGCGTACCTACATAAGTTCCTCATAAAAAGTTAGAACGGCAATTGTGATAACCAACGGATATTATTAACATAGTAAATAATTTCTTTTTTTACTTACATTTTTGTATAAGGATGTAAGCAGGTTATGTATAGAATGCCTTGTTCACAAGAACATGAGTAGAGTTGATAATTACCTATACCAAAATATTGAGCTCAACGATACAAAAATTTAAAACATTTTCAATTTAACCGCCGCCGCCGAGCACTATATTTTGCTTTATTAATCACATGCAACGATGGTCTAGTGGTGGATCGACTCGGCCTCTTATGCGAGATTCCGGGTTCGATCCTGACCCCCCCGTGTGTGCATTGAAATGGGTTTTTCTAAATTTCTAAGTGCACCCCAAACACGAGACCATCGCTCGCTCACCGGTGAAGGAAAACATCGTGAGGAAAACTGCATGCCTGATGAGATTGAAAGTCTTTGAAGGTATCTGAAGTTCACCAACCTGCACTGGGCCAGCGCGGTGAATTATTGGCCCATTACCCTCGTACTTCCTAGCCTGATTTCGAGGATGAGACCCGTGCCCAGCAGTGGGACATAAAAGGGTTGATAATTACTAGAGCCATATAAAAATAGCAGTCATAGCGACTGTTGAAACTTATAACTTTGAATTATGATATCAAGAATTTTTAAAAAAGATCAAATGGATTCTTCATGATTTTTGTTGGCCCAAAAATGCTCGCGCATAAACAAGTTTTCACCTCAAACATCTAGAATATGTATTACATAATCTAGTATCAGTAGGGACGGACGTTGCTAATTTTGCGCTCAATTTTAACTATTTTTGTAGTAATGACGAACTTCCACATTCATCTCAGGATTAAGAAAAAAAATTAAAGTTTTTTTTTCTATATATTTCAATTTTCATATTGTTATAACGTTCAACATTTTGGGCCCTTTATATTCTCGAAGCCCTGCCAAATTATATTTTAATTAACATCCTAAAGTTAATAAATTAAAATGCAAGTATATTTTAAGTTGGAATAATAATAAAGAGTTATTTTAATATTTATTTACTATTTTGTATACGAAATAAAACAAGAGGGTCCTTATTCTATATTCTACCCAAAACAATAAATTTACAAAGGAAGTATACATTTTTACCATTTATCATCTACAAGATAAGATGTAAATATCTTTACATACAGGGATACAGGGTTTTGCAAAGCCATTGCGAAATTATTATATTTTATTTATACAGTCTTGTTTATGTTGACATTGTTTGCTGTAAATTTTTTGATATAATAATGATTAAGTATAAATAATAATTAGCTATATTCTGGTTTTTCTTTTACACATTATTTGAAAGATAAATGGTGTTCAAAAGTGGCAAGAAAGCTTAACAAAAATCCATTTATAATACAACAAATATTTACAGAACGATTAGTTACACATTCAATTAGTTTTACATACAAGATATGTTAATTTTCATACTAATAAATCTCATTTACATTGAACAATACAGAACTAACAGCAAATTAAGAAAACACCCAATACTCTGTATTAAAAAATTTAATGATTTAAATTTTTTTTAATATTTTTTTTCGCTCGGTAGGATATCAAAGTAACAGGAACTCAGGGTAACATTCGTACAAATTTCTACTAAATTCTCTTTCATTCACACTTGTAAAAATTGTATTAATTTATACTCGTTCGCTTTCAGTAGGCTGAGAAATCAAAGTCACATCTCCCATAGGATAGCTTTCTGTTCTCCTGGCACAGGCTAAATTCTTCTGGCGCTCCCTCGCCGTGCCACAGCACAGTCTTTTCAGGACACACGCGTAGCACATGAGAAGCGACAGCATCAGCAGCAGCCCAATAACAACAGTCACCACTAATAAAATTCGTAGCTCTCCATTCGCGTCTATGGCTGGGGAATTTCTGCCCATATTTGAAATTATAGATGCATTCACCTGGAACAAAATAGATTTTATTAAAAACGAATGATTTGATTTGATTTGAACGAATGATTGAACGATTCATTGAGCATTACTGAATATCTAAATTGCAGAGGATTATTGAAAAACATTTTAACAAGAAGGTCAAAACGTTTATTCTTGTGTATGGTTGAAATATATTTTTCTTGGATAGCGAATAATGAAACAACTTTTACGGATTTTATCGCGGCTTATTTAGTTTTTTATGAGCCCGACGTTTCGGATACTTTACAGCAACCATGGTCACGTCAGTCGTCCCGTGACGTGACCTGTAAAAGTTGTTTCATTATAATGAGTGAAATTCGCGTAAACATAAGAAAACAATATAGCGTATTTTAATTTACGTGTGAGCTTCCTAAAGCTTATTCCGGTATAAAATTGGTAAAGGGCTAATGTCTAAATTGAGTATTAGATACCTTGCTATTCCTTTATTCGAATATTCTATATCAGAGCTATCTGGAACTATATGTGATATAATAGTTAATCAACGCTTTCCTCGTGTTTTATGATTACGATCCGTAAAACGAACGCGCTCAGAGCGTTATATTGTCTCACAAGGGTTGTTAAATGTCCTCACACGATTTCTATAGCCAATGTCGATTATAACTTTATGGCATTTTCCATGGACATCGAATAAGAAAGCGTTCTTTATATTTGTAACTTTAAAAATAATAATAATATGGTATATGGTAATAATAATAATTCCATTTTTTTTTTTACACTATACTTTTACACCATATCAATCTGGTCCCGTGGACCCCGTGGTAAGTTCTTGAAGTTTGTTTTAAGCGTACCAGAGAACGACAACAAAAATAATACTTTGATACTATATATTATTTAAGGTTTTTATTGACGTGCTAACCATTGATACAGGGGCCTACCTACCGATTGAGCTTAAAGGCCATAAGGCCTAAAAGTCTAAACCTTTCGAAAAAAAAAACACAGGAGCCGTCAAATTATTTATTCGCAGTTGTTAATGTATTTATTTTATCCAATAGTGAATACGGATTAATAAAGCGGACAAGTTTCATATTCGCCGAAGCTTATTATATTTAAAAGATACGGTAACTATAAAAATGTTTTAAAAAGATTTTCCTCGTAGAAGCTAACGTAAGCTCGGAATACGATTTTCATGACAGATTTTGGAATGAAAAATTATTTAGTAATTACTGGTCTAAGGTCTTTAACTTTAGACACGAAAACGGAGCTTTTAACTTTAGAACTGAAAATTTTGGAATATCGCTAAGGCTCGGGATTATAGGAGGATTTAAGGTTCACAAAGGTCTTTTTAAAAGTCCGCGTTGGATGCGAATAGGGATCGGTCGTCTTAGTGTTCATTGGCCTATATTCAGCAGTGAATAGATGAAGGGTGATGATGATGATGATATGCTTTTTTTAATTTTCGTTCTAATACATCAACAGACCAATGCTGGTGCCCTTTTGGCTTGTAGCAGTTTTTTTTAAAGAGCACATCAGCTAATAACGAAGGATATGCAAGAAGAGTCCACGGTCTCTACGGACTACTCCAACGAATATTTCTACTCTTTTCCAGGAGTGTATAATTGTGTCGTGGGGACTGCCAAGTGGTAGCCGGCCAGTAATAGGGGGGCCTGTTGTAGAGAATCTGGTCTTGCCGGGACCAGTCTGTCGCTGAGGGTTTCCCGTTGCTTGCAGATCCGGGTCCCTTAAATAGCGGCTGAAGGCTCACGCAGCGGTTTTAGTGGGGTAGTGCACCTAATGCGAGTCCCCACACACGCCAGCGCGCCTTCCCAAGGCCCTGGTATGTTCCGAAAAGATATTCACTGCGTCATCAAAAGAAGGAGTGTATGATTGTTATTGCTGGAAATAACTGCGGATGCAAAACCGACCTGACTCCCTATACAATGGCGTCAATCATTTGCGTTCCCACCGATCTAAATACACATTCTATTTCTGTCGTTAGTAAACTATTTGAGTCACTCCGATTCTATAGTTTTTTAATGTGTACGCAAATTACGCTCATTATATTGAACTTTTACGGATTATTTCGCGGTTTATTAAGATTTTTACATGTACGTCTCCGATCCAGATAAACTATCTAGGTCCTTCGTTAAATGAGACACCTAGGCGTAAGACATAGGGCCACTGCTTCTGGTTATCGTGTATTTTATGCTCGTAGACCATTAATTCGAGCGACGATGGTCCAGTGGTGGGTGGACTCTTCTTCTTATGCCAGAGGTTCCGGGTTCGATCCTGACCCTCCCGTGTGCCTTGAAACGGTTTTTTCTAAAAATCTAGCTCAGTTTTACGGTTCATGAGTCTCTATGAGTCTTAGTAATAGGGTTTTATTTTTTAGTTACGGAACCCTAAAAAAATCCAAATTACATAATATACATGCACCAAGGTGAGTGGTATCAGAATAAGAATTTATAAAAGTCGGTCATACCATTGTCATAACCAATCCGTGGGTATTGATATATGGGTTGATGAACATGACAACTACGGGCTCTGGTGATAAGTGGCGTGTCTCTTTAAACGGATATCGCAGGATCGAATCCTGTCAAGCGCAGGTTGAAATGAATTGCCTTTCAAGATATTCAGCATATCAATTTGGGGCATGATATATAATAATATATATCATCAATCATCATCATCATCAACAGCCTTTATCTGCCACTTACATTATTTACAGAATGATTTCTGTAGAATTTTATGTAGGAATACATGTTTTGTTTTATGATAAGGATAATAAATTTTGAATGGATTAGATAAAAAATACAAGGAATAGGCAAGGGATAGAGGAGATTGGCAAAAAAGGTAGGCCTGTGCCCAGCCGTGGGATATAACGGGCTGTTGATGATGATGATGAAGTTGGCCTTCGATGTATTACGAGCTGTGTTCTTGTAATATTTGACCACAATATGATTGTTTTCTTATGTTTACGCGAATTTCACTCATTATAATGAAACACAATCAATATCGAAAAAAATCACAATATGATTGTTCAAAGACATAATTTATCATTTGTACAATCAATATATTAAGTAAATGATAAGAATTAGATACATTGACCTTATGCCATAGACTATTAGTGTATAATTATTAGTCTATGGTTTACACCATGAAGTATAAACCATAGACTAATAATTAATATATTATCAGATGCTTGCATAAACTAACGTGATAAATTCATTTGCATATTCACAAGACCCACATGTGCACGTGACAGTACGTAACTTAGCAGTAATGGCAACGCTCTCAAACTAATTAACGACCACGCTACGATCACAAATAGGGCTCTCACAAATTATGTAAATTATGTGCACATTCATAGTAATTCTATATATTATTATTGTAACTTGTGTCTTGTGACACGCCTTTCACCGGCGAGAATGGCGTCGTCTGGTGGGTACCACCAGTTAGCCACCTGATCACCTACCAACTGAGCTTAAAGGCCATCTGGCCTAAAAGTCCAGACCTTTCGAAAAAAAGCCCGCAAAATACAACATAATATGTCAAGATAGCAAATAGGTTGCGGCCTGACTCGCTCGGTCGGGGATGTCCCTTTAGGCCCTTTTTACCTATATATATTTCAAGAACACTGCTGGGCAAGGGTCTCCTCTTAGAAATCAGGCTAGCGGGTATTAGGCTCACCGATGTGCTGACCCTATACGGGTTAATAAACTTTACACATTTATAGACTCTTAATATCATTTGGCATGCAGGTTCCTCGCGATGTTTTCCTTCAACGGCGACCGAGCGATAGTGCTGTGTTCTGGTGGACTTAGAAATTTATAAAAAGCCATTTTAAGGTCACACAGGAGATCATGATCGAACCCGGAACTCTCACTCAAAAGGCCGAGTTCATTACCACTACTCCAAGCTATATATATATACCGACAATCGCTATATATAGCCTGGTGTTTCTGAATAATATATACCCCATCCTATACAGCGAGTGACAATCAGAATACACACTAAATATTCATCAGTTTTCCAGATAACATGAATATTCCTCCTCGACCAGAACTAGACGATCATAAATATTATATAAAGTTATTTTTATTTAAATTATTATTACATAAACATAGACTACGGATAGACCGCCGACTCCCCACCATGGCTCAGGCTTGTCGTGGCGGTGGCGCTCAGTAGCCCAGGGTGACCCCAACACCTTGGGCGAAGCGAATTGAGCCGAGGGGGCTCTTTGTATCCCTCTTATAAGAAGAGGGGACAAAAGAGCAGGGGGCAAGATGGGAACCTCACCTCATCGCACTGTCCCGACGTTGGGAGTGGTTGTTCTGTGGTGCGGAACAACCACTCTGTGGAGGTGGCGTCGGTCCCCTGATTAGACGTCGAGGTGCCCTGTTGCTTGTAGATCCGGGGCACCTCACCAAAGGCGGCAGTGGTGGCACTCGCCGGGTTTTAGTGGGTAGAGCTGCGTCCACTTACCATCTTTCGGGCGCAGCGAGTCCCACATACCTGACTAGGGGGACCCACTCTCCTGCGGGATGCGTCAGTGCATTTTCCGGCGTAAAAGAAAAAAAAGAAAAAAAAAATAGACCGTCAGTCGTCACCTCACCTAGTTTTCCTATCCACCGAATATACAAAAACTAACTATATGTGATGTCCGTGAAGTACTGATCCTGGTGCTGGTGAATCGGTTGTCTTGGTGTTCATTGATACAGGAAATTAAGCTTCTCTACGCGAACGCTTAAATATATTAATTAATGATTTTTTTTTTTCGAAAGGTCTTTTAGGCCTGATGGACTTTAAGCTCAATCGGTAGGTAGATTAGCAGATGGCTCACCTAGTAAAATTCGAAAGGGGGCGCCCCCCTCCGTGCCCCGCAGGGGGCGCGGTATATCGCGCGCGCTACTCTGGAGAGTAGGTGTTTGGCTAGTCAAAATATTAATGAATACGTTACGTTATTTACACAAAGTCTGGGCTTTCGGATTGTACTTAATTTGTTATGATAAAAAGGCGATTCTGTATAAAATTGTCTGGTTGCCGGGTTACAATCTACATCATGATACTATTATCATTGGATCGATGTGATAAGAAAGTTTCGACATTCCCGATTTTAACGAGACTCACTGGCAGCTAGCTGTTATAATAAGGAGTAGCTTAGGCCTTACAATTCATCTTTCCGAGTTCATAAGTAGTAAGTAACATCGAACTGGATACGTCCGCAAGTTAACGCGAGGGAACCCGCGGGCAACAGCTTATCTTGTAAATAAAACGGTGTACGTTATTGAACTCCTCCGAAACGGCTGAACCGATTTTGATAAAATTTTGTGTGCTTATCAAGTAGGTCTGAGAATCGGACAACATTTAATTTTCATCCCCCTAAATGATAAGGAATTTTAATTTTGGCAGAACGAAGTCTGTCGGGACAGCTAGTATCAAAATAAATATGTTATAAGTTGTCAGAGTTTTAAGACTCAAGCTATGAAATAATAATCACATTTCAGTTTCTGTTCAGGGAAAAATTATCTTCTACAACATTGTATCGACGTTGTGATTGACTGTGGATGTATTAATACTAACATTATAATACGAGAAATATCCTAAAAGGTTTCACATATTGGGAATATGTTTTGTTAAGTTCGCTTTTGTTAGACTCGGGTTTGGGTATCTCTAAACATCATTCGGAAAACGGTTGAATTCATGTAATGGTTGAATCGAATGTTGGATGGATTAAGGATAAATATTTATTTTATTAATGCTTGAATATAAATAAAAGTATGGAATTTGGTATACTTATAATAATTTTAGTTACATTATACGTGTTCTTTATCCCATATACCTTTTTATAACAAATGTGTTTTGAGGGAGGCCTATGTTCAGCAGTGGACGGATAAAGGCTCATGATGATGATGATGAAAGAGCTTGACTTGACTTACCACATATTATTCCAAAAAAAAAAAAACTAATTGCGACTTCATTTTGATTAAAACAAAATCTGAGACCGGAATAAGTATTAAAATCATTAGAAATAGATCTGAAATTTTAAATCAATTAAGATTCGTGCAAAAGTTTCGTATTCAAAATAGGTGTGATAATATTTAAAGGTTTTGAACTCTGTCTATATACACCGAAGCTCTATTCGACTGCTGAGTATTGAATAAATGAGATGACGCATGTGAATTAGCTGATTCCAGCTAGACATTATATTCTATTTATTAGACGTTCTTTAAAATACTTTTTACTATACAACCTTTTGCAAGTTTGTCTTGGTTTCTTTATACAAACTCACTTCTTATTTCTCTCATTGTAATGAAAAAACTTTTTAAGGTACCTTAGCCATGGTCGTCTTGGCGTACATTAAAGAAGGCCTTTATTCAGCCGTGGATGGATGGATGATGATGAAGGCATGGTCATGTCCTAGTAATCACTGGAACGATTATTATGTGAACAGCGAAATTGACTGTGAAATGAAATTTCTCCGGTTGCAAAATTATACTGAATTTTCACATTATAGACATAGTATGATTGGCGTTGCTCAAATGATCACAATTACGATATTCCACGATCGTCATGAGTGTATGGAAATTGATGACGCGGATAAAATCCCTTTGATTGATTTCATATTCATAACAGTTATTAATTAACGGAGTTAATAGAAAGTTCAGAATCATCCTCACCATAATTAACTTCATTAAGGGCCTGTTGCACAATCTCCAGTTAAGTTCCCGTAAGTAAATAGGCTATCGGCAACATATTTGACTGATGGAGTATCTGTCAATTATCTGTCAAATATGTTGCCGATAGCCTATTGGGAACTTAACTGGAGATTGGGAAACAGGTTCTAACACTTTTTATCCGTCAGAAAATACGTTCTTCGTAAGCCGGTTGCGACGTTGTACGTAAATGCTATAACTCTCCAAGTAATGTAAGAGTATGTATATCTTGGGCACACTTTGCAGCTAACTCGACATAAATTTGGGTGGAAAGCCGATAGGAGGATTCTATTGAGATAGGCAGTAGCAGGGAGCCTAGTCATATTAAAGCTTACGTCGTCTATACCGCAAAGTTTGAAGATGAAAGTCTTCAACCAATGCCTTCTCCGCATGATAGGTTATCACGGGGAGAACGCATTGGTACACATGTAGAACACGGGGCCGTAAGGTGGCCTCTTAACTTACGACTGGTAAGATTTCAAACGAATCCATCCGCCAGAGAACTAAAGTTACCGATATCATGCGAAGAATAAGCGAGTTGAAGTAGCGATGGGCTGGTCACACACTCAGGAGAACGGATGGCCGATGAGCCAATAAGGTTCAAGAGTGCAGGCCGCGTTTACGTGTAATTGCACGCGAGTGGCAAGGGATCGTCTTGGCGTTAGCTGAAAGAGGCCTACGTTCGGCAGTATAAAGGCTGATGATGGTGTTGATATTGGAGTAAGCATATAATCATCAAAGTAAAAGTAGTAAAAGCCGCGGGCTATGGCTGGTCTTATATAGAAGTTTTCATGACCTATAAATTATATTCCCAAAACTTATGATTATCTAATGTGTCTGTAACACAAAAGAACAATATTAATTCACGCCGCCGGGAGTATCCATTAGAATTGTATTAGCAAAAATTACGTTGTTTTTTTGGGCTAATGATCCCATTTCCTAAAACTACACTGGAAATCTTTATTTGATTACACAAGATTGAGATAAGTTTCTGAAGGGCCATAAAAATAGCAGGTTGGATGTTGTTTATGAGCGTATTATTCACTTGTTCCTATTACGAAACATATTCCGGAAACAAGAATGGAACGTTTACTTCATAAGTAAGATTTTTATAACTAGATGGTTTATTATATTTATTATTCACTTTATATTCTTTTTATTTGTTTATTTATTTATTTATCAGGGATAAAAACCAGATGTAACATACAATATCATTCAGACACACTTAAAATAAATTAAAGACGAAGTAGCAATGTTGCAGTCTACAACATTGTCCACATACAGTAGAACCTCGATAAGTTAAAGTCCAAGGGAAACACAAAATATTTTAAGTTAAGTATAGAGGTTTTAAGTTATCAAGGGTCATAATATTAGTGATAGGTTATGAGAAAGGAACATATTATTTTTTGAAGTTATAGAGGTTCATAAGTTATCGAGGTGTGAGCTATCTTAGTTCTATTGTACAAATTTTCTTTAAAAATGCATATTATATTTTTAGTGCTATGTTTGTCGTATGACAGCTATCTGGTCGAATGGTCTTCGAAACAACTTTTACGGATTTTATAGCGGCTTATTATTATTTTCACAGGATTGGTCCCCCCGTGACCATTGTTACTGTAAAGTATCCGGAACGTCGGGTATGTAAAAATCATAAATAATAATGAAATACGATAAAATCCGTAAAAGTTATTTCAATATAATGAGAAAACATCAAAATTGCAAATTTCATTCATGGAGCAACTATTATCTGGGCTTATTAAGTTTTTTAACATACCTGTTGTTTCGGATATTTTACAGCAAACATTTTACGGACGCACAACTTTTACGGATCATGGTCACGGGAAGAGAATCCTCCCTTGAAGATGGTCGGTTAAAGTTGTTTCATTGTAATAAAGAAAATTGTTAATGTAGCAAACGAATAAGTGACCAATACCTTAAAAGTCTAAACAACCATAACTTTGAAACTTACGTTCTTACGTAGTCCTTCTTCGCAATTTATTATACACTAGCTTTGCCTGCGGTAACGTAGATTTACAATGGCATCTTAGCTAGATTATATACTTACTAGATAAATGGGCTATTTAACATTGAAAAAATCATTCCAATTTGACATATAGTTCCTGAGTTTAGCGCATTCAAACAAACAAACTCTTCAGCTCTATATAATATTAGTAGGCAATTACAGGCAAGGCTTTCGGTATAATTTACATTACCTCAATAATTAAGTTTAAGTGAATAAAGGGCCTTAATTAAGTAGGTAGGTAGTAGGTACTTATGGAGGTTGTACAATTAATGTTTAGCAAGAGCATGTGGCTTTAAGAGGGATAGTTTATTCTAGAGTAACGTACTCTGCGCAGGGGATTGAACTCGTTAATTTATACCTTCAATGATTGTAAGAAGGTTTTAAACTTAGCGGTACTGAAAACTAAACAGCCAATGCTTAGGTTGGAAATAGTTGTTTTTGAAATATAAAGACCATCGCCTCAACTAAGCTCCCCTAGACAAGTGGCTCAAACTCTAAATGAATAGAATAAATATTAGATATATTATAGATACAATAGAATAGATTACTTATGTATGGGAATGACACGAGCTGTCAAATTACATTTCGTAAGCTAGTGTCATTTCCATACAATAAGTATTCTATTCTATTCGTTTAGCGTTTGAGCCACTTGTCTAAGGGGACAGGTGCGAGAAACGCTAACCCCATAAGGTTCTTGCAAAAACTTTGATGAACGTTTATTCAGACACATAAAGTACTATATGGTAAACTCGCGACATTAATCTGAAATAACTTGTCTCACGTCAGCCGGCAAACAAGATATCTTCAGCAACTTTATCATTATAATGAGTGAAACTTGCGTAAACAGGAAAACAACTTTATCATTAGATTTTACCTTCCACCGTTGGACACAAGCCTATTTCAACGAACACTACGCTTTCATCAAGCTTTTCACAAAGCTAATTCTTGGACGATTTATCGGCCGTCACTAGGATTATGTGTTCCTATCAATCGAGTTATTGGAATTGAATTAGTGAGGTAAAGAGATGAGTTGATCGATGTCGCGCCCGGAGCTGAGTGCTCACTTAATTGCATTCACGCAGTCCGCCCGCCGTCTGAGTCGTGGGTAAAACAGAACCGCTTTAACTACATTGGATCCTATATTGAATCTATTATTCTCTTTCGAGAGACGAATATCATTATCATCACTTCTAAATCCCCTGCCGGGCACGGATTTCCCTCTGTCTCGGGAGAGGGGGGTGTATAGCAATGGTTCACTGATACACTGGCCCAAAGGTTGGTAAAATTCACTCACTTTCTTACTTTAATCTCAATCATGCAGGCTTTCTCGTGATCCCCACCATGGTTTAAGCCTCGTCGTGGCGATGGGGCTCAGTAGCCCAGGGTGACCCCAACACCTTGGGCGAAGTGAATTGAGCCGACGCAAGGGGGCTCTTTGTACCCCTCTTATAAGAAGATTTGACAGCAGAGCAGGGGCCAAGGAGTGAGGATGGGAACCTCACCTCTGTCCAGACGTTGGAAGTGGTTGTTCTGTGGTGCGGGACAACCGTTCTGTGGAAGTAGTGTCGGTCCCCTGAGGGACTGACTAGCCGTCGAGGTGCCCTATTGCTCGTAGATCCGGGGCACCTTACCAAAGGCGGCAGTGGTGGCACTCGCCGGGTTTTAGTGGGTAGAGCTGCGTCCACTTACCATCTTTCGGGCGCAGCGAGTCCCACATACCCGCCTGGGAAGACCCACACCCCAGCGGAACGCGTCAGTGTTTGCCGGCTTAAAAAAAGGCTTTCTCGTGATGTTTTCCATCAATGGTTTCATATTTTTTTTAAGAGAGGGAAATAATTATCATAATTATGAAATTTCTTCGTCCACAGGACATAGGCCATCAATAAACCTCAAGACAGTCGCCTTTCCGAATCAACAAGGAACTGCAATTAGTAGATGAATATATTCGAGATAAATAAATAAAGTAAGTAAGTGTAAGTCGGTGAAATGATTTTATGGACACGAACCTTAATCCCTCTCAAGAAGGGTCGGCATTTTCTTCGAAAGCCTCTTCAATTGGGGCCAATTTTGAGACATCAATTTATTCTTTTCAAGTATCTCCTATAAGTAATAATCTTAAGGCAAAATTGCTTTATTGATTTCCACTTAAATTGTATTAAAAATTTTTAATTAAATCTGTTATCAAAATAACCAATTGAGTATGTAACTCAAATTGCTTGACTCTTGTGTATTAAGATTATGCCAATATGGAATTCTTTTCACTAAGTCTGTACAACTTTTGATAACTTTCTATACTTAAGAAAGTTCATTAAACATATAAGGATAGTATATATAGATAGATCAGATATAGATCAGAGTATAGAATGTAATATAATAAATAGGATTAATTTAATATATATTTTACATTTCCTCACATATTAAAAATACGCTACCATATATTATCTTATGGGGCAACCAATAAGCCCAAAGGTCACTGATTCGAATCCCACTAATTAAAGATATTATGTTTATGAATATAATAAAATCGCGCTCGACTTGGCGGGGCACTGCCGTGCCCCCAGATATGTTTATGATTAAGTGGGTAACGATAACCCTACCCAAAAAAAATAGCCGTCGCTCAAATTGTTTGATCGGATGTTTGCGTATTCTATACTCAACCCTTTTTTGGGTCATTACTTCTCGCAGAATGAGACCATCGCCATCCAGGACACTGCGTCACTGAGTATCGCTGTGACAAGTCCAATTTAATGTCTGACGTGACACCTCGAGGGTGTGTTGGGCTGAGCCCACCGCCTCGCCAACATAGTGACACACTATCACCGGCTCTCTGTGGGCCGTCCGGCACAGGTACCTATCAAGTCAGCATTTACAATAATTGGTAACCATTTTCTTATGCTGGATATTAGCTTCTTTCAATGACAACCAAGACGGTCGAATCCATCTAGGTTGGATCCAAGTTAAGACGATCCAATTTCCAAAATATTTAATTTGGACCAATTTTTCTAGGCTGAACCCTAGGAAAAATTGGACCAAAACCTCTCGGCTTAATATTTATTTCAACCGTACTAATATTTCCACAGATAAATAAATAATATTTCTATCAGTCAAATAAATAAACCGTGATAACATTTCAATGTAAGCTCTCCTTTGATGATTATTCAATTGCGCAATTAAGGCTAAAAAAATAAAGTCAGCCTCGAACAAGATTTCATAATTTGAGATATTTTGGTATATCCCTTGAGAGTGAAAGTTACTTAGTACGGCTTTATAAATTCATTATAATTTCAACGTGGTTCATTATTTAATCTTATTTATATTGAAGATAGAAATGAATGGTTCATAATATGTATCGTAGTAGCGTATAGCGGGGCATAAAGGCTTTGAACCTATACAAATTTGATAATTCTGTTACTTGCTGATAATGTGGTTTTCTATCGGTGAAAGATTTTTTCTATTTCCATTCAATCGAACTATAGATAATCGAAGTATAGATACATACTATGGGAAGTATGTGTTATTAACATCTACAATAATCTTCAGCTTGTATTCTTTAGATATTAGTATTTAGATTAGGATTTATAGGATTAGGATTAGGACTGATTTCATTAATATTACAACTTTGACTACATCATGTACTCGTAGTTAGATCTATATATAAAGCTGAAGTGTTTTAGATAGCCCATTTATCGGGGAAGGCATTTAACAGGTAGCTGCTCTTAGAATAAGAATAAAAATAATACATAATATGTATAAAAAAGGTCACCACAAATCGTTAGCCGATAGATAATATTATGTAGCATACGATCAAAACAATTAGGTGAAAGACTGAAATGCGTAAAAAAAGAAGGTACTTATATATTTAAAATTGTTCAAAAAACCATTTCATATTTTGAAAACAAATTGTTTTATGGTTAGTAAGCCACTTAAACAGATTAACAACTGTAAGTGTTCTTTGAGTAAAGTTTTAGTAAACTCCACTCTCTAGTTATATTGAAGGTAAGGTAAATAGAAATCTAGAACACTACATTTTCTTTATTAACGTGTGTTTTCGTATGTTCGTTACGCGAAGATATATGTTTAGTCGAAAATAGTTTGGAAGTGTTTGAGGTAGTAAGCAAATATCTTGGTTCTTTCTAAGGCACATTTATTATGTTGATTAGTTTTAGATGTTTGTAGCTAGGGATGCGGAAAAACAAAATGAAAGAAAAATCTACTCTACGTAATCCTTCGTATTAAGAAATAGAGAGCTAGAGGCTCCTAATGCAATCGGGTAATTTAATATACTTGAACACTTCATAACAAAATATTATTAACATTTGATTGAAATTAATTAAATATTTTTTGGTTAAGTATAGCTTTTTTGATAACTAAATAATATTGAAAAATCTTACTCGAATGGTTGCTGTAAAGTCGGGCATGTAAAAATCTTAATGAGCATGACAAAATCCATAAAAGTTATTTCATTATACATTTAATAATATTTCTAAGACTACAGTAATATTATGTCGGTACTTATATAAATAAATATTATAAAGAGGTAAGGTTTGTGAGTTTATGAGGTTGTACGGGGTCATCTCTGGGATTTCAGAATCGATTTTAGAAAACTCTTTTACCATTAGAAGACCACTATTTTTAAGTGACGTAAACTATAATTTGCCCTCGTTCTCCTACGGGAATGTGTAAAAACTTTATAACAATCATCATCATCATCCAGCAGCAACTATGTTCAGCTGTGGATGGATCCATCCATCGACTGCTGAACATAGGCCTTCCTCAATAAACGCTAAGATGACCAATCCCTTGCCACTCGCATCCAACACGGACTGGCCATGCGTGAAAATCGTCTCCCTACTACTAAAAAATAATTATTACAAAGACACTTTACAAAACTAATATGGTTTGAATAAATCTGTCAATAGATAATCTGAGATAAATTGGGATACAGATGCACGTAATACAGCAATATATATATATATATATATATATATATATATATATATATATATATATATATATATATATATATATATATATATATATATATATATATATATTACAAGCAATACATATAATAATGCACGTATTGCAATCCTTCAATTTCTAATTATTGGAACTAAGATCCGTAAACGGGTATAGGATTAGTCCGATAGAATGAATCTAGATAAGTCTCGCTTGGAAATGAAATGAGATCGCAGTAAAGTGCTCAGTTTAAGATGGGTCGGGCGAGGATTTGTTAAAAGGGTTATCAGGATATGGAACAGTGATTGTTCTTATTTTAAAAGTCTTTCGACATCCAATATATTTTTTCAAACGGTCGACATCGCAAATGCTAAACCTCTGGTGCAAAGGGAGTCCATGATGTGTACTATGCCCCATTTAACCTATCGGGGGCCCTCCGCACAAGGGTAGGTAATGGAGCCCCGACATAATATGTATCTTATTAAAACACTAACTAAAAGCTTAATTTTGGACTAGAATATTTGGTAAGAGGTTTTTTCAGTGAACGGTCTCATATACATATTACAAAATTGCCAATCGGTTTTGTAAATTTCTTCTGTCAGACTTGTTAATAATTGAAAAGAGAAATTAACCGCCGGTTTTGGATTTAAACAGTTTTTATCATAATTATGCTGATAACCTACCACTGATTGTAAAATCAAATATCGAAATAGACGAGAAATCCCGAATATTGTCACATATTTGTATACATGTATATCGTTTGTTGAATATATTATGATTACTAAAATAATTGCTCATTTTACTTTTTCACAAAAATGACATCAAAGGCGGAAAAAAGGAAAATTAAGTCGCCAAATATTCAATCGTATTGAAGATGTTTTCGCATAATAAATATGGGCAATATTTTCACCTATGAAGCTACAAATGATTGATTTATCTTTTGTAATTTTGCTAAATATACATTAAAATTCATACCACATTCACTAATTCTTGTGGAAAAGTTTTGACACTTTTGTTGTTTGTGTTTGTTTGTTCAGTATATAGAATCCTGTTCCACAAAGTTTTTTCTTAATTTTTCTAGGTCAATTTTCTTTAATGATTTATGTCTGACCTTAGAGGGGTAATTCATTTATATATCGGTTGGTGTTTTATGATGAAAAAAATAATAGTTTCAAATATAACATTTTAAATTAACGTGTTTATTTTTAGTAATATATTCGTTTCAAAACAAAAAAAAAAGTTTGTTTTACAATTTTATTCGAATCGATATTTCGGGATTCCTACGAGATATCCGAAAGTATCTCAAAGCGATCTGCAGAGAAACCTTTTAATGATTGTTTCTCACGTTTCCGTCACCCAACACCGCGTGACGGTTGTCGTGGATACTAATATAGTTTCAAGACACGCAAAACTTCCACGATTTTTTGACTGTAGTTTAGGAACGTGAAGAATATAAAGTAGGCTGTGATTGATAGAGAACGCGAACTCATCAGTGTGTTTGAACTAACAACAGGGGCGTAGCTACTACCGCATCAATGATACGGGGCCTCCAAGGCTTCAGGGGTTAAAAAGTGTAAGCTAATTTTGAAACCATTCAAAACCCCGCACGAAAAAGATATGTGGCTACGCTAATTAAGACAGTGGCGAATCATGGCAGTGAAGCTCAACTTAGCTATCATTTTCTTAGCTTTTAGCTAAGCTTAGCTTTACAGCCGTGCTCCGACTGATAATGACTATTTTCACAGCCTTTAACATTCAATTATAGAGATATTTTTTTATCGACAGATAAGATCATATAAAGAACACTGATAATAGACATTTCTTTTACATGGGGTACCGGTTTACCGTAGGCCTCCGTTAATAAACGCCAAGGCGGCCGATCCCTTACTTTCGAATAGATGTAATATAAATCACTTTAGCATGTAATATTTATTTCTACTATTCAGATAACCAGAATGTTTAAAATTAGTATCTAAAGCTTTGCAGAGAAAATGGAAATCGAGATATTACTCATTCGTATTCTTTGTTTGGTCGCTTTAGATAACGCGATGCATGTTCGTATGTTATGATAATATGCTTATCAATTTTCATGACAAATGTTCCAATGTTATTATTTGTAGCAAAGAGTAAACTCGCTATGAAAATAAATCCAAATTCCATAGGTTGGTGAAGTATTATATAGCAGTGTATTGTGGTGGCTATAATAAAGTAAACGCTATTAAAAATCTAAGTAGGTACCTAAAATATGTACATAAAATATTGCTTAGGTTTCACAGTTTCCCAATCTGACTATTTCCTCAATTTATGTATGGATCTATGAAATTTAAAATACAATATCAATTATACAAGTAAATACTAAAAAAAAACTACTACATTTTTTATGAAACAACACAATTTACGTTTCTTTATTAGTAGTAACACACGTAAATTTAATTCCTTCCATCTTTTAATCTTTTATTTGACCTTAGCGGACTTTGTATCACAAGCACTCAACGGCATGCCAAAAAATATAATAATTAAACCAGGTGGCTAATTAGGTTATCATTTTATATTACAATAACGTTTGTGAATCTATATTCTTGTAGACAAAGCCACGTGTAAGACTTCCAGTCCATTAATATTTTTTATAAGCCATCGTAGAAATACATGAGGCTTTATAATCTGAAGTTAAACGATAAAATAATGTGATAGCTTTGAAATTCAATTACAAATTCCTTTACCTTCCAATTTTACTTAACTTTTTTATACATTCATTTTTATAATGTACACGTGCTTATATCATATATTATTTTTAAGACGAGGAAGAAATTTAACATAAGAATATTGCTGAATATATTATTAATGTTGATCCATTTTCTGGCTTTTAGCGAATATTTTAATAAACAATAGACAATGTATTTAAGTAGTCAAATAAAAAAAAATTGATACATATTTCTCTTTATTGGCCACGTCTCTAGATTTCAGTATTATTAGTTCCTTCATTTCTAATATGAGAGTTCTATTGAGAGTTCTTCTTATTTTTTAAAGAACAAAGCTAGTATTATTATTTCTAATCATTCGCTTATAAATAACACGATCATAAATCAAGTAATATATAAATAATAATGTCTATTTTTGCAACCTGAATAAACCTTTCCCTGTTCGAAATTATTTTTGTTTGGTGGTTCATAATATTATGTTTATAAATCATAATAATTTATGGTTTATTTCCATCTTTGTAAACATTATTTAAATATATGATTTAACATTATAATTTTGAACTAGCAGCATCCAGCGGTTTTAACCGCTTACTTCCACTTCCCGTGGGATCATAGGAATACATATAGCCTATGTGCTATTCTGATGTGTAAGCTATATTATTGAAAAGTTTTTGCGTGAAAGAGTAGCAAACATCCATACATTCTTACAAACTTTTGCGTTTATAATATTAGTAGTAAGTAGGATTCGTAGGACTATCAGCGCCCCAAGGTTTCAGTCGCGTAGGGTGATAATTACAGCCTATGTATTTTTCTGATATGTAAGCTATAATGTTTAACGTATACAAAATAAACATACATCATAAAACTAACCAACAAACTGTTTAATGCCTGACCACTCGATCATGTTTAGCTTTTTTGGTGTCAATGGAAATGATTAACTCTTTCAACCGGGGATGGATCCTCCCCGGGATACGCGAGACTCTACGTGATAACTGAGAGAAGAATGTCTTGGATTACATATCTGTTCTGTTATAGAGAACACGACTACGTCTAGCCTTGCCATTCTTTTGGTAAGGGCAAATTTGCGATTACGATTCGAAATGCGAGTAATATAGGGTGCATTCACAGACATTCCAACATAGGTTAGGTGGTCTGTGGGCCCATTACATCCCGCCCGCAAGTGATAATGACTACTCTATTTGTGACATAATTTATTATTGTAAAGGAGCTCTTATCTTATGGTTTTACTGTTTTACACTTTGTAATAATCACATTTAGGCGTTTGTTCCTATCTACACTGATAAAATTAATCTGAACAGTTTCTTAGAACTAGGCAATTTAAGGAATTGTCATAGTCCATGTGTGGGTTATGTGAAGTTGCGTGGACGACCTAGTGAATCGATTCTAAATTTATTTCAACGTACGCTCTTTTGATTCGTATGTTTATACGAGGAAGATATTTTCGTTCGTTTTGATCGTCCCAGAACTTTTTGATTTTTTACTATAGTTTCATAAAATTATAGTGTAGACTAATTTTAATTTGGGCCCAATTTATATGAACAGACTGAATAGATCAGACAAAATGGTCATAGATAGCAGGACAGCATCCGATAAACATCTTAAAGCCATTAGGAAATTAGATTTTGTTTTTAAGTCCTTAAAATCCTTATTGGATAGTTATTGTAAAGTTTCATTATCAAATGGATCAATAGATTCATTTAGTAGTTTTTTCGTGAAAGAGTAACAAACATCTATACTTACAAACTGTCACGCTTATAATATTAGTAAGAAATAAGTTTTGGACCAATCTATCCAGTTATTTTAACTAATAGATTCAAATACGCTTAAACATTAGTTTTATACATACAACTAGACGTCTAATTTGTATGTAGATTTAACCAATACCATTAGAATATTGTTATATTTAGTTAGTTTACAGTGGATTTATTTTAGCCTTTGTATCAAGTAACAGCTTTCTATCACTCAGTGATTCGCATATCAAATAAACTGCTTTGTTTAGCTTCGGAACCTTAACTCAGAACAATATCCATTACAGTAGATTTTGTAGAACAAATAAATGTAATTTGAGGTTTTACTAAGCTGGCGATGTAAATCCAAGTTTTTAATGTATTTCGATTATTTTCTTATCGCCATAATCGTATGGAAATATCAAAATGATAAATATTATAACTGATATAAATACTGAAATTTTCACTTTCAATTCGCTTATATTGACTATGAAACAAACAGTTAAAAAAAAAAATCTGTGCCTGCCTTATCTCTAAATACCTAAACTCTCTAAATTATTGTTCATTTAAAAACATTTCAAACTCTTTCATCGTATGAACATGACAGAGACAACAATGGAGCGGTTTCTGTGTAATACCTAAAAGTTCTCAGAAAGAACCAAGACAGACGGAATAGGGGATTGCACGGACATAAATCCTGATGCTGCCAAGATCACTGCTAGTCTAGATTCGCGTATTTATGGAGCTTAAAGGATATGTTCTAGACTAGTCTGAGTATTCCTTTATATTGATATAATTTAAATATTTTTGTGAATTACTTTTTAATTGTAAACAAATGTTAACTATTAATACTGTTTTGGATCGCACGTATGCTCGTCCATATTTTTTTCGTTCGCCAAGATTTTTTTTAATTAACTATATAGCTTTCTCGGCTGAATCTTGCCAGTTTCCCCTCTCGTAACAGCTTTGCTGTATTTTGAAGTGAAGGACAAGACCGGCAGTATAATTACAGGCACTGAGATGTAACACTTATGTCTCAGGGTAAGCAACATAAACGAGTTGCCTTGACCTGCAACCAGGCAGGTAAAGTAGCTTATGGCTATGGGCAACATTGACCACTTACCGTCAGGTGACACAACTGCCAGCTATCCAACTTACATTAAAAAAAAGTCGTTCCAAGTAAGGAGATTTTATGTTAGGGCATATCGAAAAAAAGCGAAAGAATTTGTGTGTTTGGAATGAATAAAAATTAATCTGCATCCAATCAATGTCATAATTTGTAAATATAAACAAAACAGTATAGAATCTCACCAAAAAGATTAATATGAAACAAGAGCCAAGTTCATTATTATATGCCTGTACTGTTTACCTCAACGTTAAAAAATGTGAGATCTAAATTGGTTACTGCTATTGAACTTGACTTGATAGGCTTCTGCATGTCTGGATTATTTTCGATTTATCACTCTCCTTTTTCTAAACTTCAGTTATATACAGTTCTTATTATATGATAAGAAGTATTACATCCCAAAAGTCGTTACATGCTTCCAAAATTGAAAAAACCTTTTGTCCCAAGTTCTTCAAAAATTTAGTAAGATATATATTAATCGATATAGTAATATAACAATGAGTTCTTTTAGTATATTCTTTTAGTATATTTTAACACCAAGCATTGAAACACATGATATTCGTTTAGTTTGCTTCAATCTAAATATTCTGAGCGTTCGTATCTTTATGAAATACCTTTGTACCATGAAATAGAGTTAAATTAGTGAGGTGAACCACGGACATGGGCTGACAATTTCCCGTTGACCTGCCTGGAAATTCGCTGATTTAGAATTGGTGACGTTGAAATGACAATATTGATGAATACACTATACACTAAAAATGTAGCACTTGTATATTATGTATATTATAGACTATTTTCATCTAATAAACTCCTCTTTATGAATTGTTGTGAGCTCAAAAAGTTTACGTGTCTTTTTGACAGTTATAATAATAGTAGGCTTAGCCAGTTAATAAAATAATAGCGGAATACATGAAAAAGGCTTTTCTCGCAAATAAGATTTGAAACGACGTCGTTCGATGGAGAAATATAAGACTACATCGTATGAAATATTAGTGTTTAAGAGTGGCTATGTGTATTCAAATAAATACATTGTATCTGACCCGTAAGACATAATTTCCATTGAATAGTTACGGCCTGATAATGATGATGAAATATATTCACTGTCATAAATTTTCCATCACAAGCGATCTTAATCAGTTGTTTCCTTAACGAGGTTCGGGAAACGAATTTTTAATCAATTTACTGAATAAATATTAAGCACGGCATCTCTATTAACTTTTTCAAATTAAAAACGTAAACGAGGTGAGCTCGTTTACGTTTCTCTGACACTGGAGGTGCTTTTAATTACTTATCCTTATTTATCTTCAGGCTATTAGAAGCGTACCCTTTTAGCGTTGTTCTGTTTATGAAAACTTTAACTGTTAAAATCATCTATATAGCTTCTAATGAAATAAAATGAAAAACTTCTAAGATTATTATGGAACTATACTACTACTAAATCCATACTAATATTTTTTTCGACCTACGCACTTTACATTAGAAAAGTTACTAAACTAATGATTACTTAATGTTTTCTTATGTCCTTCCGTGACCATTGTTACCATACGAAACATCGGAAATGAAAAGCTTTATTGAATACTAGCTGTTGCACGTTGACGTAGCTTCGCCTTTTTTTTTTTATGACGCAGCGGAATTCTTATACGACCATACCAGGGCCTGTGTAGGTGCGCTGGCGTGTGTGGGGACTCGCATTTGGGTGCCCTACCCCACTAAAACCACTGCGTGAGCCTTCAGCCGCTATCCGAGGGACCCGGATCTGCAGGCTAGCACGGGTAACCCTCAGCGACAGACTGGTCCCGGCAAGACCAGATTCTCCACAGACGTAGCTTCGCCGGCGTCAACTAAGTTTTAATACGGATCTCTACCGTTTAAAGTTTAATATAGCCTATGTTCACGGGGATAGTGTAGCTTCCCAACAGTGAAAGAATTTTTAAAATCGGTCAAGTAGTTTCAGAGCCTATTCAATACAAATAAACAATCAAATCTTTCCTCTTTATAATATTGGTATAGAAAACTAGGATAAAATCCTTATAAACGTAATGTGTAACGAGTGTATATTGTATTGCATCGTTAGTAGGCTAGTACCAAATAAACTATGTAGTTTGTGTTCATACACATCTCATCACTCACCCTAAAATACTTTTAATATCACGATATTTGCCTTCGTAAATATTTGAGTAGCCGATATAAATGCTAAAAAAATAATTTATCCTTTTACATCTAAGCCAAGCTGTTACTCGACGTGATTTTTTGCATCACCATATCCGGAGAACCGTGAAGTGATTGTAAGGAACTTTTTATCCCGACAGATCTCATTTTCGCGGGTAAAAAGTTGAATTACTTATGGCACCATTTTTCATCCCTCTCGTATATATTTTATCCTCAGTTATTTGTCGTAAATATACAACATATAAATTTGTTTTCTGGACTACTTCTAGATTTTAAATTTTATTCTCCTTTCAATTCATAGGCAACGCTGAGAATTCGAGTAGTAAATGAGGCAACTTTATTATCTTTTGATTATTTAACAAATATGAAAAGGGTCATAGCTCTGTCTACTGAGTATATAATGAAGGCTTATAACATGTGATTTGATGTGTAGGTACGCGAAACGAGTCCCTTGTGTTGAGAGAGCACGTGGTGCTTTATATCCGAGATAAAGATGGAAATTGTCGGATATTTCAACTTCTAATATAAATAATGAATAGTTAACTATTTTCTCTACGTAGTTTAAAACGCTTTCCGCTGACAGTTCCATTGAAGCAAGCGAACGTCGCTTTGATGTTTTTAACTGCGAAATGGATTTTAATGCGGTTTTCGTCAATAGACAGATGACGACATTATATATTAATGATGTCAGAATACTCAATCAAGGACAATCAAGCCTACGATAAACTTTTTTCTAAGCCATATGGAGGCAAACGAGAAGTCGATGCCTTATAGTAACAACCAACGCTAGAAGTTTTGCAGATGTATTGCCCTCCTTTTCCCTATCTCTCCCAAAGGGCCACCGGAAACTCACAAACCGCACGAAACACGACAGTATAAATGCCACGCCGGTATTATATGACCGATAAGTACCACGCTGGTGAGCCATCAGGATTTGGCATAAAGAAGCCAGTTCCACATTTTGCTTTTGCAATGCCAGGGTAGGAAAGTGACGTCACACCACCAGAATTGAGATTATATCCGTCACTTCAACCACCATCAGAAAGAAAGTATCTAATTTTAATTCCAAAGAATTTTATTTTTACCAATATTGATGTAAAAATATACTTACTGGTTACAAAATTTTGTATAAAAATATAGTTTACGTTAAAACAATATTTTGAAATAAAAGCCATATTATGGAAGGTCCTTTGTCATAATATATCAAAACGTGTCAAAACCACAACGGGCGGATATTGTTCCAAGGTGATTAATTTAAAACAAGCTATAAAGATTCATCACCATCATCACTGTCAAGTCTCATCACTGTATTGGAACCAAGCGATTGACAAAGCCGATGGTGAGGATGGTAATGGGATGGCATATGCGGTTCCAAACCCCATCAAAAGCAGTAGATTATGCATACAGTACGCGTTTACTTTTTTATCTTCTATCATTTCATTACAATCTTATTTCGCATATGTAATTAACATTATCAATGCGATTCGTAAAAAAAACGATAGTAAAGGATTTGTATTTATTAACCGAAGGAGTGGGGCGATGTATGATAAAAGAGGTCAGGGGAGATGAGGTGAGTAAAGGGGAAGAGAGCAACGGAGAGATGAAGAGAGGAGAGGAGAGTAGAGGATAGGAGAGGAGAGTAGAGGATAGGAGAGGAGAGTAGAGGATAGGAGAGGAGAGTAGAGGATAGGAGAGGAGAGTAGAGGAGAGAGGTTTTAATGAAACAGACTGCATGAAAATGGCAAGGCATTCTTTAAAAAAAATTGAAGCGTCAAAATTTTAAATTGAGCGTTATTGTTAGATTATTTTCACGAAAAGTTATTAGTTAGTATTAAAGTTTTAAATTAAAAATATACCATAATATTTAGATTTAGTATTTTCGATAAAATTGTTTCTATTTTAACTAGTGAAAACTTAATTGTCTTATGTACTATCAAGTTGATAAGAGTCAAATGTATTATTATAAGCTGTATGTTTTCCTTGAAAATAAAATAAAAAATATTATGTTAATATCAGGAAGGACAACAGTGTCATGATATCAGTTCACAAAACATCTCACTCATTAACACAGTAAGAGACGGTTAACTTTTTCCGTCTCATTTAATCGTAAGCCCGTAACCCGTTATTTCATTTAACTCTTAAGCTGATGCGCGAGTCGCCATTGTCATTAGAACTTCGTACTTAGATAAAATTATCATTCATATTTAACGCCTTTGTAGGCCCAGCGCTAATGTCGCCTTCTTGTGTGTTTGTTTATGATACTTAAACGGGAGAGTCGATTTAGACAATCTTTCTTTTAAATATCTGCCGATTTTTATAGATCATAGTAGTATACTATATAAAATATATATCATTTATAAAAATCAGTTTTAAAGTATAACTTATTCTTAAGTGTGTTCCAATAATTCTATCGACGTCCATTAACATACACATAACCAGAGCTATGCAGATGTGTTGCTCTCCTTTTCCCTATCTCCCCCAATAGGCCACCGGACGTTTACATTCCCATAGGAGTACGGGGGTAAATTATAGCCTATGTTCCTTCAAATAACGTAGCCTCGTATTGGTGAAAAATCACAAACGGTTCAGTAGACAAATTACAACCTATAATCTCACCACCTTTACACCTATAATATTAGTATACCTTAATACACAAATGGTAACACGAGTAAATAACATTTACAAAACTTGTAGTGTCCACTAATTGAAAAGTCACAATCTTATCAGAATCTTTTAATTGTAACTTAATGAATACTTTATTTAATAATCAAAAGTAACAGTGTTTACATGTGCTCATTTTATTTAATAAAGTTTTGGTTGTTATAAAAATTTGAGATTGACTATCAATATTATTAATTACGCAATGCGAATGCGTGCGATATATGTATAGCGTAAAAGTAAAAAGTAAGATAAATTATTTTTTTATGCCAGTTATATAAAGCAGACAGTCAGACGTGCCAACTGTCTTGTACTCGTAATAGTAAAGAGACAGCAACGCTCTTGAATACCTAGGCAACTAATTCATCTGTCCATGAATTAGTTGTGTACTTTGTGCCACTTGTCTAGGGAGACAAGTGGCACAAATGCTAAATGAATAGAATAGAATAGAATAGAATACTTATTATTGTATGGGATGACACTAGCTGTCAAATTACATGTCGTAAGCTAGTGTCATTCCCACAGAATAAATATTCTATTCTATTCGTCTAGCGTTTGTACTACTGTGAGCCTGAGATATAAGATAATAGCGGTACCAGCGATTATACCACCCGCCATCTCTTTTTCCCGAAACACGGCAAAAATATTAAAGACTAGCAGTGCCCCGCGGTTTCACCTGCGTACTTCCCGTTCCTGTGGGAGTACGGGGATAAATTAATAGCCTATGTGTTATTCTAATGTATAAGCTATATTATTGTAAATTTTTATCAAAATCTAGTAGTTTTTACGTAAAAGAGTAATAAACATTCATCCATCCATATATATTTACAACTTTCACGTTAATAATATTAGCAGGACTAGCGCTCTGCCCGATTTCGCGCGTTTAAATATTATATATCCATGTTGTAGGTGTGTCGTACCAACATTACTTTGCTCTAATTTACCAAAACATTATGCAGCTTACGGGTTGAAGGTTTTTTTGGTATTTTTTTTCATATTAAGTCTTAAATCTCGTTTTTTTAAATATTCTAAGCCTATATTCATCAGGGACAATGATATATTCTAATAGTGAAAGAATGTTTCTAATCGCTCCAGTAGTATTGGAGCCTAGAAAAGCCTCTATTAAACTAATAAAAAGTAATAATTATTGTACATACATAACTATTATAAATATATAAATAAATATTATTCAACAATCTCACCCTGCTATTATAGCTTCGTGGTAAGTTCATAAGAACTTATGTTATGGATACAAGAATCGACGATAAATTTAAGAAATGTATATAAATATTAAATATACACGTCCATGACCCATATTCATCATACAAATCATGGCCTAATTTATTATAAACAAACAGACAATTAAACCTTTCCTCTTTAGACTTTTATTTATTAGAGCTTTATAAATATATTTTTATAACATAAAAAAGCTAAGATCCTAAATATTTTACAGAAAAATCTGGCATATGTATCTTGTTTAAGCACAACATTACAATTGATACGTTCCACTTAATGTATGGCAAAAGTTTCAGGTTTCACTCTGGCGGAAAGCGTCAAATAGAGCACGCAGTGTTTCAACGCGTCGAAGTAGAGTATAGAGCCTAGAGTATACAGATATTTCTCATTCCATTCATTCTAATTTATATACTTCCTATTTTTTTTTAAGTGAAAACTTATTTAACCTGCTGAGTACTTTTTGGTAGAGGACAAAGGGGGACCGGTTCGCGTCAACAACATGCTGTGACTTTATGACGTCATTATGAAAAATAAAATTAATGATAATAAATTTAAAAAAGTCGAATTATATATTATAATAATAATAATATCTACGGACGCTTTTACACCGCCTCAAATTGGTCCCGTGCTAAGTTTCCGAAGAACTTGTGTTACGGGTACCAGACAACTGAAATACATATATTTAATACGTTTTATATTAATACATATATTGAAGATCTTTATTATATAATACACATATTTAATACACATCCATGACCCAGGAACACAGTTTTTTGTTCCCTGGCGAGATTCGAACCTCCGGTAGACCCTCCAGAACACGCTAAGCACTGAGCCACAGAGGTCGTCAATTCACGTAATAATTCTTAGTTATACGTTTTCAGTTCTGTCGGCAGTGCCTATGTATGCCCAGTCTTTTAATATGTAAATCTTGTGTGGAATAAGAGCAGTACATGGACCATGTTTTATTCATTCTCTGATCTATATCTTTAAATTACTATTCTAATAAGAACACTAGAGGCTTTTTACTTTTAGAGTGTTCCATACATGGACGATGGTACATAGTATCAAATCATGTTTAATGTGTTAAAACTAAAAAAGTATTCAAAACAAAGCTTACCGCTTGATATCCATACTTTTGGAAACTTCCGCGCCGATTCGATTAAATCAGAAGAGACAAAAAACTTTTATGTCAAACTGTATTCCACATAAAACATATCCCATTCATAGAGTAGAAATATTTTATCCGGTTTTCGAAAACATTTTATTAAATTCGGAATTTATCGTGTGTGAACGAGACGACCACTCCTCCTCACCTCTGAAGCATTACTGATCTGCGTTACTACAGCGAACAGCTAGTACGAAGCCGACAGCCACTTCCCGACATTCCATTTTCCATTTCAGTTCAAAATGCGATGGAGTTCAATTTAAAAGCAAATTCTTTGGCACCGTGTTACGATAAATTATCCCTTTGCTGATTTCTTAAAAATAAATAGAGGAGTTTTCTATTCGATATAAGCTTTGTAATATATTGCTTTCTATTTAATCAGATGGGTTATAAATCGGGAAACTTATCTTGCTGCAGAAACTGACTTCAATAACTACTTTTACTTTTAACTTTTGAGTATCAAAAGTAAGTAAACTACTAAGTCACCTGTTGCCGCCTGCGTTCAATGTTTAATGTCGTATGTCAGACCGAGATGAGAGATCTCATTTTCTGTGTGTGTGAACTTTAAAAAATAAATCATATTTATTTAGTTCGTGTGTTAGAATTATAAAAGCAATTGTAATATTTTATACGTCTTAAAATTTCCTTTAAACATAACTAAAGAGCGTGAAGATAAAACTGTCATGGCCTGAAGGTCATAGGATTTTGATTGAACGGTTCTTTGAATAAGTTGGAGTAAGTTTAACCTAACGAAATTAATATTCACCCCGGAAACATTACTATCTCCGCGACTACTCACGGCTGAGTGACTAAATAGGTTATGTTAGTACACGTTTCAAATACTAACTTTTGCCCGTAACTTCTCCTAAGTTATAACCGTACCCGAGATGGTGATGAAAGAAGAAGAAAAAAAGAAAGAAGAAGCAAGGAAGTTTTAAAATCTTATGAGTAGTTCCAAAACTAAATCTAACATTAGGGGCCTGTTTCACAATCTCCAGATAAGTTCCCAATAGGCTATCGGCAACATATTTGACAGATGAGAGAGAGAGTACGGAGTATCTGTCAAATATCTGTCAAATATGTTGCCGATAGCCTATTGGGAACTTATCTGGAGATTGTGAAAAAGGGCTTTAATCTTACACACATTAATTACCATCATCATCAGCCTATCCATTCACTGCTATACAAATATTATCTATTTATAGTATTTAAGTAGTTACTAGTTAGCGACGTGTGTCCATTTGGTACAGTCTTGGCGAAAGGTGAAGCTGTGGACGATACACATTCTAAGCCATGAAAAATATATTTACATATTATAAAATATACAATTTTTGTCTCGCAGTGTTTATTACCAATCTCCTCGGAAAAGGCTGGACCAATTTTTATAGGGTGAGCCCAATACCTTTAGCAAAGCAAATTGAGTCGAGGGAGCTGTTTGTACCCCTCTTATTAGAAGAGGGGTAAAAGAGCAGGGGGCAAGGGGCGAGGACGGGAACCTCGCCTTATTGTAATATCCCAACGTTTGGAAAGGATTCTTCTGTGGTGCGGGGAAACCCCTCTGTGGAGGTGGCGTCGGTCCCCTGAGGGACTGAGTAGCCATCGAGCCATCGAGGCGGCATTGTTGACACTCGCCGGGTTTTAGTAGGTAAAGCTGCATCCACTTACCAGCTTTCAGGCGCAAAGAGTCACACATACCCGCCTGGGGAGACCCTGCACTCCCCCGCAGGATGCCTAAGCTCATTTTACGGCGCTAAAGCGAAAAAAATGGCTGAAAATCAGTTAACGTATATTTTTCCTTAATTTTTTTTTACCATAAATTTTTTATCTTTATTTTATTTTGATTAAGTACTAAAAAATACATGCATCTCAAATTTTTCACCCTTTTACTATCAAACTCCTTTTTCTAACCAGGTTATTAGTATTTTTTAGTCGGGGAAGCTAGTTATGATAGAAAAATATTGCTTGTCGTACTCAGAACCTGTGTCCGTTATTACTAAAGTTTTGTAGCGAAAAATAGTTTTCGACTTCGCTTCAAGATTGCGATACGATCTCGTAAAAACTACGCTGTTTCAATGAAATGTGACGAATATATTATTATTTAAACATGGTTTTTTGATTAAAAAAACTTGGTTATTGAACTAAGTATTAAAAGATTGAATCTTATATATTTAAACGAGCAATTCTTATATATATATAGAATCGGGATCTCGGAAACGGCTCCAGCAATTTTCATGAAATTTTGTATACAAGGGTTAAAAACGGTGATAAATCGATCTAGCTAGGATAAATTTTTAGAAAACTTTTTTTTATCCGTGTTTTGAGGCATCGAAAAAATATGATTAGAATACAAACGTAAATTTCGCTGTCAAAATAGGCAGTTAAATCCGAACGAGCGTGGTTCGAATCTCCAGTCTGAATTTATTTTTTTTCCTTTTTTTAAGATCATTTTTTTTTTTAATTTTTATCGTATTTTATCACTAAGGGTACCGAGCAAATGCTCGGTCAACCAGGTACATAAGTATTAAAAGCGTTAATGTCGATTTTGGCTGCATGGTCCAAAAAGCGTACTTTTAAAACACTATTATCTCCTCACAAATCGTATGTACCTATAGTAGCGGCATGATATGATGGCCGTTTTGACACATTCGAATAGTGATGTAAATATCAAATTATTCTCGAAAAAAAAAATAATTAAATCTGTAAGTTTTTATTGCAAGAAGTACCTGATTAAAGAGTTTTAATAAAACTATATCACAATCGCAGTGCGCTCACAGTTTGTACTTTTCGATGCAACGTCCGGTCGAAACTGCTTTGTTTTGTATTGAATATTGACGCGAGTTAGACGAAGTAGTAGTAGTTGTGTTGGTCAGCGATCCTATTAATTCTTCTATGTGACGATTGTATGAAGACTACTTCATTTTTTAAATTTTATAATTCGAAAAAGAAATGCCGAGTTGTGTGGTAAACAAGTTCTCCAATAATTATAATCTTATAAAAATAAAACTAAATAATATAAAAAATCGACCCCAAATCGCTACGCTCGCATGGTAGGGTGCCCAAGAGGCTGGCGGCATTTCCCCGTTGAATGACCAGGCTCAACCTTTACTCGAAATGCGCGCCAGCCCTTGGATCCCCGGAGACGTCGATGATGCGTGCGGAAATCTCCCTGAACAGCTGACAGGCTTCCCAAGGCCCCAAGGTCTCGACTGCAAAAGGTGCAAATATATACGGCTCTCCCACGGCCGCATATTTACGCCTTTTAAAAAATTAAAAAATAAATGTTCGCGGGACTCTAATACATAATATAATTTATGAAGAAATTAAATAAATAAATTTTGTTTCCTAAAATTACACATTCGATACATTTTATGATTAACTGAACGTCACTATTGACAATAAAGAACATCAATTTTCTCCTTCAAATTTGATTATTATAATTACGAAACTTCATGAGCGGACAAACGTCAAAACGGCCTTCTTCTCGTGCCGCGAGTTATTAAAATGTACATTACTAATAATGGTAGGAAATATATCGATCTTAAAAGTTGACTGAGAACATTTTTACAATTAAAAATACTAGTAAATTTTCCACTTTTTAATGCTTTCTATTCGCTTAATATTTTTGCTTAGAGAATAACTAACTCCGACTTTAACCTTTGGCATATTTGTTAATAGTAAAATATCATTCAAAAGGAATTCAGAGAAAATTCAATATATTTATATACAGACTTTACTAACAAAGAAACTCTCTGAGCTATGAAAACGTGGTCTATCTCCAGTAAAGGAATGCCAGCAATATACATTACAGCGATATTGGAAAATTACAAAAATGCACTATCCAAAGGAATGCACTGTGGTTACTTTATCTAAAGGATTTTCCATTTTTTTTAATTTTAGATAGATTGTAAACCTGGCTGACAGGCCACTGTAGCATTTGGTCATTGTCACATATAATATAAACATAAATGAGTTCAGAGACTTGAAATGTGAATATTATGTGTGTCTTAGTGTCAACTGTCAGACTACTTCCCGTCTCATGCTTCGTTCTTAAACTGTTCGACGAAAGAAATAGCAAGAATGGCTCATCCACGTAGACGGGATAGGATGGTACAGGATTGACCGAAAGTTCTCTATAGATTTTGGCTTGAAACCTAGTAGTTCCCGTTGACCTAGAATCACGAAATTTGGCAAAAATGAAGGTCACAGCATAATTAAGGAAAAATTCTAAAAGTAAGATAATTATTAATTAAAGAAATGTAATTGACGCCAAATAAAAAAGTCTAGAATGTGAAGACTGGGATGCAGGGATCATTGACATTGATTAAAATACTTGTAGTTCTGAACGAAAAAAGCTATAATAATGATAATGAAAATAATTAAATAACCAAAACATAATAATTCGACATAACATTTTCAATTGTATGTACAACTTTACCATCGAGATTAATTCGTATCCACTCAAATTATGAAAATTAATATTAATCTTCGCAAAAGTTTAAACGCTAATCCTATATTTCGACTCATCATGGAACCCTTCCTAAATTTGGATTACACTTTATATACTTACTAGCGGACTCGGCAGACTTCGTTCTGTCAAAACAATTAATTTGCAATAAATAAAATTGCAATCTCAAATTTGAGAAATAAGCTGTCCTATCTTTTAAGTTGGAGAAAAGCACACATTTTAAAAGAAAAAACATTAAAATCGGTTAAGTGGTTTAGGAGTCCATTGAGTCCAATGTTTGTCACATTGTGACACGAGATTTATATATATTAAGATTATATTTAGCATCATCTCAACCTGTGTTCATCGTTTGATAGACCTACGTAAATTTCCTTCAAGCCGACATCTTTAACCGATGGAATACTTTATTTTCGTGAGATAGATAGTTCTGTTACATGGTAAACTAATAATGGTACCTTCTTACCTTACCATGCGTGTTACTTATGTTCGTAAGCCTTTTAAATCTGAAGTCTGTTTGTTTTCTGGCTGCATCGTAATTCGTACTACATTGCATTGGTGACTTCATTTCAGAGAGCATATAATTTATTTTATTATCTCATATCTACTTTTTAATTTAAACATTACTATTTATTTGCGGGACTATAGAGACGCAATAAAAAGCGAAAGAACAAATGAACATATATTTCCCTACGGTTTCAACAACCTATTATTCCGCTGCAAAGTTTTCATTATGATACCCGCTACTTTTCATTTATACCAAAATGATGGACAGATAAAATATTTTGCAATCTATTTTCACTCGTCAGAGTTGAAATTACATAAATTGTAAACATCTGAAAACAATGAGATTTATTTTAGCTCTTTACAATTATTTTAGGTTTCTTTGCTATTTTAGTTCCTTACATTTTCTTCTTTGCTTCTGTTGCATGGTTATTGGTTAACGTTGTCCATGAATATGAATCTCAGGGTGAAACTCCTTCATGCGTTACCAGTTACCTGCCTTAGGGTATAAGATCGCCGTTTTTTTTCTGAGCCCAGGAAAGCTGTCACTGAAGGAAAGCTGTCACGGAATTAAATTAGATGAATGTAAAATATAAATAAATAAGTGTACTGTAAATTAAACTATACATGTTAAATTAATTATTAAAACCCTTTTCAGTATTATAATGAAACAACTTCAACAACAACAAGATCAACATAATCTTCAAACATGCAAAAAAAAAAAAAACCAAAAGTCTAGTGACTATGGTCCAGTGGTGCAGTGTGTGAATATTGAATCTAATGAAAATTACAAATCTGCGAAATCAGAAAAAAAGTTATTAAAAAAATATTGAGCATAAAATTACACTGACGGCCGGACCGTTTCTGAACTAATAACTTTTCATAGCCCATTAAGTTGTACTGTGTATTTGTTTCAGCTTTTATTATTCAACATTGTTCAGCAATTTTTGCCAAATAAAGTTTAATGGGGCAGCCACGGGGTGATTAAGTTGGCTTTCAAGTTCACAGGTCAGAGGTCTAATATGACTACTGAAAGGCTTATTGTTTGTTAATGTTTACGTGAATTTCGCCCCGATAGCTTAGCACCTAATAAGTCTAGGTTACCTAAGAATGTCATAACCGATCCTGTTGATAAAATCACAGAACTGTTAAAGCGCGACGCTGAAGCGCGACGTAAGCTACAACACACACTCAGACATAACACAGCCGGTGTTAGGCACACATTCACAACGCATGGGCCCCGGGGTCGTATGCGACGTCGAACCCTACACTCCGTTGACCAGTTGATCCCGATCAACCGCGACAGCATAGGCTCAGATCAGCTACGAGTCGACACCAATATAGACCGCTGTAAACACCGATAGCACTCTGCTATCGGCAGCTTGCTCGGGTCCCGCGCTTGACCCGCCTCCCCCGCTACCGGGGGAGGGGAGGGCCGGCCCTCACGATAGGTTTCTAACGTCACCCGTTCCAAACCAATCGACCGTAGCTGACCAAGTTAGGTACAAACCCGACGCCATGAACATGGCGGGGGGCAACCCCCCAAATTATAACGTCATAGGATGATCCAACCGGATCACTCCATTTCCGATGACGCATAACGGTCACTAGGACCATTAGCATAGATCCAACCGAAAAAAAAAAAGTGAATTTCGCTCATTACAATGAAATACATTTTAGAGATTTTATCGAAGCTTATAAGATTTTTACATAAAAAAGTGAAGTATCAACCCTCATATGTCCCACTACTGGGCACGGGTCTCCTCCTCGAAATCAAGCAAGGAGGGTAATGGGCCATAATTCACCGATGCGCTGGGCCAATGCGGGTTGGTGAACTTTACATACCTGCAAAGATGTTCAATCTCATCAGGCGTGTAGGTTTCTTCACGACGTTTTCCTTCGCCGGTGAGCGAGCGATGGTCTCGTGTTTGGGGTGCACTTAGAAAAACCTATTTCAAGGCACACACGGTCAGGATCGAGCCCGGAACCTCTCGCGTAAGAATCCGAGTTCACCCACCACTTGACTTTCGTCGCTCGGAATAAATAATATATTACTATATAAAAGTCTCTGGAGTCTATATGGTGCAAGCAAAAGATCGGTTTCCATATTGAGTTTGCTATTGTTTATCAATTAAATTCTATGTTAGCTTCTACGGATAGTAGAAAATCCACAGATTTATAAATACATACAGATCTAAGAGTAAATACCTACAGAGGTCGTCCTATTTTAAACGTCACGAGTTAGAGTGAGACTACAAGTTATAATTTTAGTGTAAGAAACAGAGACAGAAGATTTTTCTTTTGTCCCTGTCACCGTGACTAAATATTTTGTTTGGCAAACTGTGTATTCTTGCCAAACAAATACGAACGTATTTGTTTTTCGGAGATTTTAATAGTTTTACACAACTTGAAACAGTGATTTATTGCGATTTATTTGAATTGAGTTAATGCGCAGTGGTGAGTTGCAAAATTTTAGGGTGTAAAAGCCGCAGTGAACAAAAATTGATGGATTAACATTGCACTCGTAAGTTGTTTAATGATGTGAAAATATATTATGAATGTAGTAATAAATTGATTATAATGTCGTGTTTTAATTTAAATTCAACTTGTTGTAACTCATTAAATATCGATTACATGTAGAATTTCAACAATTAATTAAAACATAACCTTTAATTGTTCGAGGTGTAGTGTTGCCATGATGTGATTTTTTTTTACCTTACGGTTACAGATTTTCTTTTGTCCTTGTTAAAAAAACAGGTTGTTCAGTTGTGAGATGGAGATAAAAACAAATATTTATAATGCTAACAATATCTTGGTATGTCAATACACATAATTTAATTTATATCTCCTTACGTCTTAAATTTCCTTTACTTATTTACAGTAACAGAAATTGCCACTTTTATTATTTTTTAAGTTTAATTCAATGTATTGACTTACTTGATACTGGTAAAATGTTATAAAATACATTAAATAAAACATTTCATACCAGAAAAATAGAAGCAGTAAAGTAAATAAAATAGCAGTAAAGTGTGAGGAATGTCTATCCGCGATTGCCGATTGTTTCTCATAAATTAGAATAAATTATAGAAGTTTTATTCAAAAAAGAGATTTTGGTGGATTGCATATCCATCTCAAGATGTAATAATAATAATATCTATGGACGCTTTTTACACCACGTCAATCTGGTCCCGTGGTAAGTACTCGAAGAGACTTGTGTTACGGGTACCAGACAACGGAAAATACATATATTTAATATTTTTTGTATTAATTCTTAAATTTAAGATTTTTTTTATATAATACACATCCATGACCCAGGAACACAGAAAACTTTTTTGTTCCCTGGCGGGATTCGAACCCGCAACCTCCGGCTTGAGCGCCAACGCGCTAACCATTGAGCCACAGAGGTCATCAAAGTAAAAAGTAATAAAAGTTAGCCTACTGCATGTAGGTAAGGTAGGAATTCTAGAAAAATCTCTGAGACATATTTTAATCACTCGTGGTAATGCTTATTTTAATAATAAAAATGGCCTGCCAAAGTTGATTGACAATGTTTTTAAAAAATTAGTTGATTCTAATGTATTTGCGAAATTAAGGAATCACGTATTGGAACAAAGTCCACTCGACAATCATCTGTCGTTGGTAATTAAGGCAAGTGTTCTTAGATATCTTGAGGTGAGAATTCATTTCATTATGAAAAAAACATCTCAAAGCGAAGAGAGAATTAAGAGCATGCATACCAAATTAGTTTTATTTAAAGGCCAGTATATTACATACAAATTATTTTAAAAAATGTATTTTATTTTTATTGCAAATAAATTATACTATAATGTGCACACGGTTACAGATCAGGATATAAATTTACAGTTTAACCTGACCTTACTCACATACATGTAAAACCTTGTACTGAGAAAAACCATCTCTATTACCGAAAGGAACCCTCTAGCGTAGTATAAACATTTCAGATAAAAAGTAAGAGTGTCCGAATTTATAAATAGCATTATTAATATCGCAAGTCGCAAGTATTCATTTCCCTAGTCTAGTGACATAGCATACCACCAGGTGATCTGACTGGTCGTTTGCCTAATATGTAATAAAAACATACAGACACACAAAACTTACCGTACCTATGAAGAGGTTGCAACAAGTATTGTAGTAAAATTATTGAAACTATATAATATGATACCTAATAAATATTAAAAATTAAATTTATATTTAATAGTAAAAAGTCCAAAGTGGTCAACTCGGGCTGTTGTCGTACGTACATTTACATAAACTCCCCTAATTACTTACTATATAGGGAAAATTCCCCTATATGGTCACACTGAAAAAAAATTATGCTGTTTCTTGTGCGGTCACGCTATGACGATCTCTATAGGTACTTACTCTTAGAATACAGATAGAGTTTTCCCAACGAACAGTATGACGGCACTTTTTATTCAAGTGTGAGTGACAACCATGTGACAACTAGTAGATACACGTGCATTTGTGTGCGTGTAATGATACCAGTAACATTAAAAACTCCCTGTATTTTTAAATGCCTTTACGATGAAAGGTTCTAAAGTTATATTTGGATAGATGAATTTGTAACTAAATAATACTAATATTGGTTTGTTAAGTTAGTAAGGATTAAACTTTGTCTAATATTTAATTAGCTTGCTTATTAAATTCTATGCATAATGTAAATTGCATAGAGCGCAATTGAAAGGATCGTTGATTAAATTATAAGAGTTTTTTTTTTTAATACTTGATAATATTACTTAGTTTTTTCAGTAGTAACATACTAATATTTAGGACGGATTAAAAAAACCAAATTCAAAAATATTTATTAAAATCACAATTAATTATATTGGTAAAAAATTGGCCACTTTTATATTTTACAAAATTTTGAAGGCTTCCAATTATTGTCTTGCCTGCTTTGAGGAACAGATACCCATTCCTCGCGTAAAATTACATCAGTTGGAAATCTGCAAAAATCATAAAATAATAAAATGCCGCACCAATTACATTCGTAAAATATACCTTCCACTAACTTTTTGGGCGTTATGTCACAATTTAACACTCGGGCCTTACAAGTGGTTTCCCCAATTGAAGGGAAAACATTTCATCGGAAACTGGCAGCACAGTCGCGTTATCTCGAAGGCTTTGTTTATCTTGACAACCGTAAAATTATTAAATGAATAAAGTATTAAAATCAATTAAATAACTTATATTTACTTGTGGAATGATATTCTATCCTCTTTTTTTGTCTTTGAGAACAATTTTTACCATATTTAACAACACCAAGCGAGATTTTTTTGTTACAAAACAATAAATTACTCTAGATGTATAGAGTACGACGCTATGTCAAGCACTGCGTCAAAATTGTATCCTCCTTAGAATTTGTATTATCTTTAGTCCTGACACTCTCGTGTTGAGCATGCTCCATCTGTATGTATTTATAAATCTGTGAGAAAATCATTATTAGTATTTTGCCATCAGTACAAAAACCTCTTCCAATAAACGATATGGCCACATTTATTATATAACACAACAAGTACAAAGTTGAAAAACAATTTGTCTTTGTATTGTCATTACATGTAAATTGTGTCAAATTGAGACTTAACTTTCAATTTTGTTTTCTATTAAATTCCTGAAAGGCGATGGACCGCTGACTGCTTTTTATTCTTTTAAACAAGAGTGTCTCTCTTGTTTAAAAGAATAAAATATTTTCATTAAGTTTTCAGCAGACGTAACAGTTATTAGAAGATTAGTCGATCATAAGCCGCGCAAATAAAAACGATCATATTTTCACAGCTACTTTAACGCCTCCGTTAAATCTCCTTTATATCGAGTTATTGTGGAGGCGAGCACATTATTAAAGCTTTTATCTGCTTCTATACATAGAATGAAGTACACAATTTCTGTCTGTACGTCGTGTGACCTGTTAGACTATTGATAAGTACACAGAAGTGAAATGCGTTTCAAATAATAACTTATTAGACATCGGTAACAATTTAGGTTCAGAAATCATATGTGCGTAAATGAGTGCCTTTCAAGTAACAATATCTTACAAACTTCTTCTTCTCACTCTTATCTCTTCATTACTCACGACGGATCCCAATTCGCCCATACTTTCATCCTTCAGGAGCTCGCAGATACGATCTCGACTAGCTGAACCTATCTTTATATACAGGTAAAGATGAATGTGCCGAAATTCCGATATGGTATCACACAAGAATAAAAGATGAGGTATGCAACAAAATTGAAGATGTGCAACATTTGCTGATGGATTGTGTTAGGAACCTAAACAAAAGAGAATCACTGATTAAAGAATTTCGTTTGAATACCTTTGATGTAGGTTTAATAAAAAGTATCTTGGCTTAACCAAAATCTGAAGTGGCGAAAAAGATGGGTAGTTTGATACACAATAATATGCCTAATCAGTGATTCTCTTGATGAGTGTTTCTTGTATTTTTTTTTAAGTTTATATAATAATTAGTTAAGTTAAATAATATATAATAAGGATCAATATATAATGTACAAGGTACGATGGGGTTGGCGTATCCGTGTGGATAAAAACCCCCTTTTTTTCAATAAAAATAAAAAAGAATAAAAGATAAGAAACATTCCTACGCCTCGTTTGTGGCAAAGAATACAGACGTGCCTAGAAGGACAGTTCTTAATGATTTTTTGTGCCGACTTTTTCGGGGACTAGAACCCAGTTCGCAGTCGCTTGCTCTCGTAGGCTCATATGCTGGGGACATCGTGGTGAGTCTTTCGTTACGCCGCCAAGCGGACGTTTACATCGCAGAGTTTATCCTCAAAACGCTCATAAGAACTAGCCTTCTATGTACGTCTGTATTCTTTATTTGTGGCTAGTCGACACAGCAGCGCCACCTACCTTCAATACTCGTTTTAAAATCAGATCTCGTACTATTTCGTTATATCTCCAACATATTTTTTTTTATAATACATAAAGAAAAAAAATAGTAAAAAGGGGAAATTTTGTCCATGATATCTATGAATTATAAATTATTATCAAACAGATCCTTTTGAACGAGTATTAAACTTAATTCAAGTATGAGGAAGTTTAAATCATAATTGTTATAAAATTTCACAAAATTTGAGTCTGTGAAGTCTTTGGAGAATCAAATATACAGTAAAACCGTAAGAAAAGCGACTACTTTCATTAAAATATTCTACTAAAATAGCAATATAAATAAGATGATTTCTATAACACCAGACTTACCAGTGCTGATCACAATGAAAATTTGATCTTAGTTGTGTATTTTTTTCTTAATATAGTCTAAATACAATGTTGTATATAATATCTATGTTAATGTGATATGATTAAATAGGTATTTTGTGACTATGACGTTGCAATAATTAATTAATTATAAATTATTTATTAATTATGTTAAGAAATTAACAATCTTATATTTAGTCATTATTGTATAAAGTCAGTGTCAAAATATGGCAACAAGAGTGAAGCTGCGGGCGTCTGTTAGTTGTATCAAAAGCTCTTAACGTCTTAGAAACACAATGATCAGCTTATTTTTATAAAACGAAGAGTGAGAAAACATATAATATATTATTTACTATTTGCTAAGATAAGGAACGTGTGTTACCGTTTTTAGTGTTCTGTAACCAAATGGATGAAAACGGAACCTTTATGGATTCGTCATGTCTGTCTGTCTGTATGTCACAACTACTTTTTTGAAACTATAAGAACTTACCGCGAACCGCATTAAGATTTTCACATACGAATAGTGTGTTCACATGTTTTATAATAATTAATATTGATAATATTATATTGTGTGAGGTTCGGGTAGCCAGCTTATGTGACGTAAGTTAAATGCAAGATGATAAGATGGTGCCAGTAATCGCCATTCCTGGCCTTCTTTCTAAAAACACAAATTCACTTAGGCATCGCGCAAGGAGGGGAAACTCTTCACTCCTTGTCGTACTGGCCCGGTGTGGAAATTATCTCGCCTAGAAACACTCTCCTCTGGGGGCAGAGAGGGTGACGCCTCCTCCTTCTACTTTGCTTGAGGCACCCTGAACACATAAAGGTTCCTTGTTACGAGTTATGATGTTCCTTCCTATGAGTTATGATGAGCCTGTCGTCCCCTCGTTCTTCTGCGGGAAGAGGTTCAGTGCTCTCTTACTCTACCACCTCCATTCAACGGCATCACAGTACTTTACACATAGCCTTAGTACATAATATGTTATCACATAAGAAAAATCTCAAAACTCAATCAATCTTCACTGACGCATTCTGTTTTTTTTACCATAAACCTCATAGCCTCTTCTCCTATCTGATTATTTTCTCCCAACCTTTCGCAACAATGGTTGCTGAAATTAAAAACATCGGTGAAAATAAGAATCCAAGTAAACTATGAGAAAAATCGTAAATAGTACTTTATACAACTTAAGCTGTCACTCTGCTCTTATAATAAAGAAGAACTAAAGAAGTAATAAAAATATTGTTATGTTTTTATTAGTTCTCTAAAAAAGTGCTTATTTGTTACTAACAATGTTAAAAGTATTTGTTTTTGTTGTGTTGTCTTTTACACATATTTAAATGTCTTTACGCTACTTAAACATATTAAAAAGGTAGTTTCGAAAGGTAAGAAAAAAGTAAAATCAGAAACAAAGAGACACTGGTTTTCGGGAAAAGATTTACAAACAAACCTAACATACAATGGTCTATTCTTTATTAGAGGTATTTGTTTTATTGAAAAGGAATAAACTTCAACCGCAAAATGGTAGAGACAAAAGGTTTTATTGTAAAGGACATTTATAGTAGCATGTCAAATTGTCTCAGCTACTTGAATGTGTGAGATGACTCAATCCAGTGCAATTCAAATATCGGTTACCAATATTTATTACATGTCATTATTTGTTACATTATTTTAAATATCAACTTCATTAAAAATCATCTGATATTTTTTTTACCAGGATGTTTACTTTTCTTTATTTTTTCTTTATTTCTTTTTAATAAATATTATTAAGTTTATATATTCGAAATATTTTTTTTTCTTTTATTATATTTATTGTTTGTTGTTATATGTTTTTAGTTATGTACATTGACAAGACTACAAAAAATTCTCAGGGTAAAAAGATGAAAGGAATAAATTTTCTTATAATAAATAAATAAATAAATATGTCACCTAAATACGACTTAACTTTCATATTAGTTAAGCTTATTGAGATATTGGTTTTGCTGTAAACCGACTTTCATACAAAAGACAAGACTTACTAATCACAGATTAGATGACTCTTGTTAAATTTTATCAAAAACAATATAATATATCGAACATTGATAAATAGCTAGGATAAGCTGATAATGATGATGATGAAATAGTAAATAGTAAGATTAGCAAACCCAGTACTCATAATATATAGCAGTTCCTGGAAAATTCTGATCACCTATCCCCAGATGAGCCGACGATCTATTATTACTAAACATGATCTCTCGAACTCTTCACTAAATAATAACATAATTTATTATTCATTCAGGAAATCATCGCGAGGAAACCTTCATGTCTGATACTATGAAAGGATTTGCAAAGCTCGCTAACTCGGTCAATAACAAACTACTAGCGATCCGTCCCGACTTTCAAATCGGTCCTGTATCTAGTTTTAGAACCCAATCAACCCAAACAGACATTCAAAATTTTATTGTTTATAATAATAGTAGATGTTTTATACAGTAATATATCTTAATATTTATATCGTACATTCCTCCGAAAGTTGCTTGAAGTAAAAAAAAATGCTTATTCTTTTATAATAATTTATTGTAATCTATTTAATTTTCCTGATTAATGTAGGACAGAAACTGGAATTGATATAATGCTGACCGTCAGATTAAGAAGCCCAAAAAGATCACAAATCTCGGGATCTTAATGAATTCAATTAAAAGATAGGAAAAGTGTTCATATTGTATTGTAATTATCGTAGTAGTAATATTGGTATAACATATTAGTATAGTCTAGGGAAAAGTTATCTAACTCCCATCCTTTCCTTTTCCGGAAAAGTTATATCCTCCCAAAATATACATATAGATACGGCTGGCTGGTCAACTGCTCAGTCTACTGGTCGGCTTACACATCGCTAGCGGGTTCAACTTGCCAAGTGCAGATAATTTATATGACATGACATACTATCAGTGCTTAAGAGGCCGCTGGCCGAGTCCATACCCACCATCGTCGCAAAAATACGAATCTACTTAATAAATGCTTAATAAATAAATATAAATAAAACATTTTGCCAATAAAATTAAAAAAATATATTTTGGGAATGAAAAAAAGATGTTGGCTGATTCTCAGACCTACCCGATATGCATACAAAATTTCATAAGAATCCGTCGAGCCGTTTGAGTATGAGAACGAACATTGTGACACGAGAATTTTATATATTAGATTAAAATAAAACATAAACATTTTTATGTACTTGCGGGTATTTTTTTTTATTCAAAGTTAAGTCAAGTGCTAATTTAAAATAAATATATTCAATGCCATTAGTAATGTAAGGAACAACTCTTTCGTTAATTCTACCTTTGTCCGGGACACGGGATTTATCTGCTAATCTTGTTTGTATAGTTTATTTCGTGTAATTTCTCATTGTAGTCGGCTTAATATACTTAAGTACTTATTTTTTATTTATTAACGGATGAACCAGCAGGCGTTGTCCTTGGAAAAATCGGTAAATTTTTAGATAACGTTTTTCAATACTTCCTACATTGAATTATATGTCGAACTTTTATACAGAAAGCTTTTGTAGCGCCACCATTATTTAACGCCATCTGTAGTACTCTGGTGGAACTACAATGCATAAACTTAGACATGAACCTATACAAGAGTATTCATCTTCAGTAATCAGTATAAAGTTTCGATAACTAACTGCTCGAATTAGGTAATAAACAAAAAATAACAGTACAGTTAGCACGCTCTTCAGTCGAAGAGGGTATTAGGCTCAGCTTTTTCTTTACATCATATCAGGCATGCATACTTCCCCACGACTATCTACTTTTACTGCCGCAAAAAGATAGTAAAAAGTAAATAAACTTCTTATATTTCCCACTACTGGGCACGGGTCTTCTGCTCGAATTTAGGCGAGGAAAGGCCATAGTTCACCGATGCGTTGAAAATTAATAAGTGATATTCATAGATTACTAAGTATTTGCACTCATTATATGAATACTCTTGTTTTAAAATGGCAACACTTCACAATTAATTGCTAATTAATCATAACTGATAAGGACATTGAATAAAAATATAGATTACAAAGCCAACATTTTATTTACTTTCAATATACAAAGTCATACGATAAGTAATAAATTCTATATGTTCAAAGGGATAGAGCTGAACGTGATTAAATATCTTATACTTTAAGACTTTTATATCCATAGATTAACATCAATAAATAAATTATGTAAAAGCAAATTAATTACATACAGTAGCATAATATACATTAGTAAGTCGACAATACGACTAATAATCTTCTAATATTGATCTCGGGTTATTGTAACCAGAATTCCATAGTATAGTACCATAGAAAATTCATAAACACCTTACACATCTACGTCTGGTTTTGTCATTGAGTTAGGTAAAAACTTGCGTTATAGAATAGGAAAGAGTTTGCTGTGTCTCTTTTAAATTTTTTGACACTCACCGTCATGAGTGATTAAGTATTGAGAAAGAGAAGTTGATATTTTACTCAACTCAATGTAACATACATGCCTATTCTATACTATCAATAAATAAAAAACATAATGATGTTGTAAGATAATTGCTAATTAACATAATGCTTTTTGGATCACAAAATATATGCTTAAAAAACCTACAATCATAAACAATAATTTAGTGAAATAGTTGACAATTATATTCGCATCACTATGTACGACCATAGATAAAAAATAGAAAAAGAGGCAACTATGACGCATAGACAAATATTTTTCTCCTTCTTGTTTTTACACATTTCTTCATCTATTCACTATGCTCGATGCTTAGGTTATTTTTATTGACATACCAGCTTAATACATACGTTTACACATCTAATAAGAATTTTATTTACGTATATGAAAATTCTTTGCCCTATGAATTTCATAGGTGTAACGTATTGACATCTTTTCTTAATATTATTGTGAATACTGTTGTAGGTTTTGCACGTTGTCTTACAATAGGAACCTAAGCTTCAGTACAGGATCTTTTTATGATCAAAACATAAAACGATGCTGATTCATAGTTCTTTATATTAAATATTTATTAAGATATACATATATAGATGTCACACCTATTGTTATAATGCTTTTAGCAATATGATAGATGCTGGAGAATATTAACGAGCTCATGTTTTATATGACGAGTACTACGAACTGAAATATATGGCAAGTATGGTGTCAAGAAGTCAAAATGTGTATGTAGCAATAAACATAATATTTTAACTTTATAATTTAGTAAAATTATATTACAACTACGAGTAGATGTAATTTAATGAGTAAATGCTTACATGTTTTAAATGGACAAAAAAATGTTTCATATTTTATTTTTAAATATTACGTAGCTAAGTTGCTATTCAATTTAAAAATAGTATCAAAAATGTATGTCATACATTCTTTACTTAAATTGAAAAGGAAAAAAAAAGACAAAGGAGGAATTATTACTAAATATACGTAAGAATCAGATAAATAGTTATATATTCAGGATTTTTCTACGCCAAACCATCAAGGTATTTTATACATTAAGTACAAAGAAAAGAAACAAAGAAGAATAAAAGAATGAAAAATAAATAAGGCACAGAAATATAACACTAAAGATTATATATAATAGTATAAGATATATAATATAAACAAGATTTTTGAAAATTTTCCGTCAATTTTTGAAATAGATAACTAGCCTATAATAACAATAAATAAAATCTTAAGGCACTGTTTTAGGTACAAAGATCACATTACCTATTTATGTAAAAAGAACGTTGGAATGTCAAATTACAAATTTCAAGATTGAATACTGTTTTTGGGAGAATACTTTCAGTTAAAAGATAATTTAGATTCACTAATATACAACTACCTAAAAACATAAGCGCATACAGGTGTATTTCCGCATTGTGCAGAATAACAGTTCCGACACAATTTACAAATATTCGTTAGCTATTTAAAATTCTAAGCAATTCTAAAACTACTTAATAAATATAAATTTCGACGGGGTTACGTATAGACACGGGCGCAGTCATATTTTAAGAGTACAAAACTATTTACAATAGCGACACATGCAAGTATTTACATAGGAAATCATATTTACAAAGCACGTCCTGCGCGCGTCAATTATTCTATATCAATCAGTTTAAGCAATCAAGACGACTTAATTACTCAAATGACAAGTGATTTAGAATTAATAAAGCTCTCGATCACTTAAGTGATTGATTCAAGTACACGATCACTTACATCAATATACTTAAGTGAATTTTGTCTAGTGACTTTATACTAACGGTATTTATATGAAGATGGCAGCACATACTCTCCGAAGTTGTAGAGGGCGTTAGCGTACCAATGTACGCCTCGAGCGACCTCATTGTTGTCGCTCCAACTGGACATCCATCGGAGAGGTGCCATTGCCGTGTGTGCTAGAGAATGGCTGCTGACGAGCGCGTAGCAGGACGCCAAAGCATCATCCACAATGATCGTGCCAGTTTTAGTGAGAGGCGCGAAAACTCCTCGTTTGAACACCGTTCTCTTTCTGACCACTCTTGATGGTCTCATGACTGTGTTGCTTCCCCTAGTTAGGAGATAGTCTCCTACTTCGATGTTGTCGGCGAAGGACTCCCGCCAGCCATCGGCCGAGGCCAGTAGCAGCAGATGTGACGGTGTGGTGGTGATGGTGACTCCGTTCTCCGCGGTCACCTCTACGAACTGTCTGGTCGCGTTTGGATCTCGGTCGATAAACGTTAAGACCTGGAAATAATGAAGATTATAATGTTAAATAAAATAATTAATAGTCAAATGTATTGATTATTAATATTATTCCTGGAACAATAATTCTTGTAAAAGAACTGCATTTTCTTAAATATTAAAAAAACGCATTCCAAATAAATAAGGTTATAAATTAGGATTAGGACAGCTTCATTCACAGTTAAAATAGAATATGGCTGTTTACCAAATATGAGTGTAAGTTACGAGATAAGTTAGCTTTAATGATCTACTGTTTACTTACACTTAATAAACTAAGGATTAGATACTACAATTATTCAGATCATAAGGTATCCAATGCTACTTACTATCGCTATACAGTTATATGCACTGTATGCTTGTATGTAGGTATACTATTATTTATTATTTATAGATAATTATCGTGTTCAAAGTTGTTTGAGGTAACAATTCTAGCATCTATATAAATAGCTTGTGTGAAGTAATATTTAACATAGCAATAATTCACATTTGCAAGTCTATAAAGCAATCAGAAAATACTATATAAATGCAATATTTATTTATTATAGGAGTAGAGAAATAAATAGATCTATTTAATACATAAAGCAAAATATGCTTTAGCTTAAATATTGCATAATTGTAGTACCTACACTGGTTTATGTTTTAATATTTCTTTTAATTTTTTTTAGTAAAATAAGACATAAATGATGATTTTTTAGGCCTTTATCATCAATTTGCGTTTATATTGCCAGTCTTAACACAGAAATATAGAATATGCATATTTATATATGGGAACTTACTTCAGTGAACGTCATCTTTCCATCATCAGAAGCCCCCAGGACACGGTCTCCCTTCTTGAGGGTCTCAATATCCCGAGGTCCATCCTCGGTGTACACCACAGACCCAGAGGGGAAGCACCCAGCACCCGTGCCAACTGACGATTCTGAAATTTGAAAAATTGAGATTAATACTTAAAAAAAATTGATTCTTTTCTCTCCTTAAATCAAAGTCTAATTTCGACGGTTACATTAAAGAAATGCCAGAGTATATTATAGAATTTATATTATGAATGATAGAATTTCGATAATAATATAGATTTTTGCAAATGTTATGATAATGTAAGAAAATGCAAAAATCGCGATAGAATACAAAAATAAATATGGAATAAATATTAATTATCAATATTTTTGTAACAACTTTTACCGATTTTATCGCGGTGTATTAAGTTTTTAATATTTATATTTTACAACTATGGTCACGAAAGGACCACAAAGGGCATATTTTGTTTTTCCAATGTTCCAATGTTTATGCGAATTTAGCTCATATCATATTTTACGGGCTGTATCGCGGTTTGATGATTATAATGCTACAATTATAATTTATAAAAAAAATGTGTTTAAAGAACTTTGTGTTTATTAAAAATATTAACAATATTATGATAACAAAAAACATTGAAAGCTGTTAATAATAAATCCAAGAAAATAATTATAAAGTAAATAAGTTTATTGATACTAATTGTTAAAATATTCAAATGATTTTTGTAAAATTTTTCAAAGATTACGTAAACTGAGTTTATTCATCGGTTTTTCTGGGTAAGTATAGCTTTGAAGCCGGTAGAAGACTTTATTTGCCATTCAATAAGGTACTTTATAGAATAGTATATTGAATATTTGACTTATATAAAGCAATACAAGAAAGCCATATGAAATGCATCGTACAATAGTCAACTTCGAAGCAACAAAATAAAAAAGCACGAAATCGTGCGGGCCGATAGTAAATTAACTCCGTACTCATATCCCTTTAAGGTATAACGATTTCTCTACGGTCGTAATTAAAATCCGATAAGATACGAAACAAAAGGGAATCGAGACGAGGCTATCTGCACAGGTAAAGCCTTTGTCCACATTCACAAAGAAAACCTAAACACAAGATAAAAATTGATCCTTTTAGTTAATCTTTTGTCGTTCTTCAAGGTATTTCAAAGTATTCGATGTTTAGTTAAGGGGTAATCCAGATTAACTTGTGTGTTTTAGAAAAAGTGCGAATTTACGTGCAAGCCAATATAGGTAAGGAGATAAGTTTTTGTGTTTGACTGTTTGTTGAGTTTTGTTGATGGTTTTTGTCCTAAGTCCAAAGTATACAACAAAAGTTTTAAAATTTCCCATAAATATCATATTAACACAGCATGATCATCAGGTATCATTTGAGGATGGCTTTTTTCGATGTCTTAAAACAACACAGACTAATACGCACGCGAAACCAATTCACTATACTAATATAGAATTATTACAATAATTATGAGTGATATAGAGTAATTATTATATTTTTCTTAAATTTATTTTTATTATTCGTGAATGGCATAGGTAGGTCTACTCAATTCTATTTCATAAGCATATTTGCAATTCTTCGTGTCTAGTTCGTTAATAGATTCATTGCGTGATTCCCGGGATTTTAGTATCAAATGTCGAGTTCAATGTTTGTTCGGTTCAATTGTAACCCTTTTAATAATAATCAACTTAGGTACGTATAACTATCTTAATATGACCTACGAAATATCACGCCGCATCGTTAAAAGTATAAAAGAAATGTCTTATAATCTTCATATGCCTTTTAAAGTCCGACGCCGTAAAAGGTGTTTGTGAAAACGTTGCTCTTGTAAACATTTACAATAATTGCAGGGTGGTGCAATTACACGCTCAAGAGGACACAGTGGCGGGATTATGGCAAAGATATGGCCCGACTCGAGCTCGTTAAAATTTGATTTGTTGTGTAACCGACCGATAAATCCACATGCACAAAGAGCCACGGGCCCACAAGATCGCATTTCACAATACCGCACAAATTAGATTTCATTTAAAGTCAATGTATTGTCAAATCTTTATTTGTCGCCTGTGAAAACATCACTGAATGGACGTCGGCCTCTTTGCTTTTTATCTATCTCCTACCCATTGTTATTTGGATGACTTTTTGCATGTATTCAATAACTTTAATTAAGCTTTAGGTTCTCGGAAGTATAAACACGGAGGATTTTGAAACGCACACGATACACTAACGGGAAACATTCGAATATCACATCGTTTCAAATGGTTCCACATTAATTCAATATCTCAAACCTGTCGTACAATTTTACAGTGGCGTGACGTAAGGCTGAAGATGCGGCGATAAGCTGCGCGGGCGCATGTGCGGGAGCGAGGCGCGGCGGGGCGTGGGGGACGCGGGCGAGGGGTCGCGGGCGGGGGGGCTCTGGCACCGCGCTCCGACTGGCCGCGCCGAGCCCGCCCCGCGGAGACCACCGGGAGAGCTAGGCGGCGCCTGACCATGCCAGCCAGATAAACGCACGCGTGACGTTCGTTTAATCCACCCATGATCATACATCATAGTAAAAATTCACGACCAATGTCCAGTGTCCTTGTTATATACCTACGTCCTACGCGGACTCATTAGCCAATATGTTTAATTTTTAGACTAGCTTTAATCAAAGCTTGTCTGAGTTTTAGCCGTACTACATAACATTGGACATAACTTTATGGTATATATATTTTTATAAATTAAAGTAAAATAGATAAGAATAAAAAAAATATGTTGGTCATGAAAAAATTTTGAAGCGTATCTCTATCTAAGAGAGAAACATCTTCAATAAAGTCAACAAATGTTTCTTTAATCGATCCTTATCGCGTCATTACTTTATTTATGTCCGTTTAATCATCATTTACTGCGATTTGATTACATTTATTCGTACAGAATTTATATAAGCACATTCTGACGCGATAAATTCGGCTTATACCCAATGTATTCCATGTATAGGAACTATCTGATTTATTTCATGCGAAGCAATTAACCGAAGTGGCCGTGCGAATGCCAAACCGCCAATGATTCACCAGCCGTGAATCTCCGACGAATAAATATTTAGTCTGCTTTAGTCTATATTTAACATCAAACGGTTAACAAATGATTAGAGATTTAATTTTATTTCACGAATAACATTGCTGAACTTTCCGATAAGTCTATGAAGAATTTTAACATTTATTTAGGCATTTAGATATGAAACATATTTACTAATATGTATATGTTTGAGCCGCGGATTTGTTGGCTTATCTATTCAGCAATGAAAGAAAAAGGGCTTTATAATGACAACGACACGTATGTAAGCGCATCACAAGACATACAACGTTGTGTGTAAGACTTGAGGAGTAAAAACATATCGAACACGGGTTCGCGGGGCACAGTAATAATATTTATATTATGCTAATATAAGGCATAGTACATTGACTTGTTATACCGGTTCGGTCGAAGATGACAAATTCAAATGACATATTGACAGACAATATACGTAGGAGATATAAATAAAACCATATTCCATACACGTGAATCGATGAAAGACGAAATAATTATTTTATTATTTTGAAAATACATTTATTTAGTTTGTTAGTTATAGTAGTCCTAAGTCGATGAAAGAGACCTATTTCTTTTAAAATCGTTTTTTTAAATTTAAATTGTAAAACAATATTTCAATAAGTAATTAATAAGCTATAGTATAATATGTATCCTAATATATTCCTCCTACTGATATAAAGATAAGTTATTTGGAACGGAAGAAATACAAATTCTTTATTAATGAGTCAAATTAACCTACAAAATCTATTTTGAAATAATGAAACAAAAGAAGTTGCTCGGGCCAATAGAATTTTAGTATGAAGGCCACGTTCGAAAAAACGTCTGACATAAGTATCTATATTTGTATGTATAAATTGCTCGTGTATATCTCAAGAAAACTTACTGAACTTTAAACATATCATAAGTTCTCGATACAAAGTTTTCGAAGATTAAGTTCTTAAGTCAAAAACTTTAAAAACATTATAGCATTATTAATATAACTTACAAATTGCTTGCGTATAGCTCAAAAGTTTAGGGAACCTTAAAAACTTTTTAGATCCACAAAGCTAAGATTTCGAAGTTTTTAAAGTTATCAAGTCAAAACCTTTAAAAACTATATAGCAATATTAAATATAATTGAAACCATACGTATAAGTCCTCACATTTTTCTATTTATATACACAAAGATACACAAAGATAACCGCCAATAAATAATAATTAATACGTAATAAGATCGCGCTTCTGACAATAATGATTATAGATGTAGGTGAAATATGCCTATGCACGAATAATTTTCCCTTTTGTCGTCTACAAATAAGCAAAAATTACTTTCTAACGTGTTCAATATGTGTTGTGTTCAGTATTTATGGTGCTCTTACCATATTTCACCGACTTACCAGTGAATAATCACCCATTCCAGATGAGTGAAGATATGTGTATTTATGGGAATTTCTCGGGAACGTTCACGTAATCAACACCATTAAGGTCGTCCAAAGTGATAGAGCGTTGAACTCTATCTATGGCTTCTTTTTAGCGGATATCGAAAGGAATTTCTTCACAAGAATTCTTTGAAGACTTTTGCTTTGTTTGTACTTTTAAACTTACTGGACGTAGAGTTATTGGGTTTAAACGAATATATTTGTATTTTATATAAAGTTGTTTGTAGAGCAAACAAGTTTATGTTATATTTATGTGTGATAGATCAATAATAAAATAAAATTAATGATAAATAATAAAACAAAACTTAGAACATCTGTAGAATTATAGTTTGGACCATATTATAAAGAAAATATCAAGAAGTGAAATAGTAAAGTATAAATATAAAGAAGTGAAAGTAGGTGTCACAATATTTATATTTGATAACCATATGGTTCTAAGAACAGATGTTGGACTAGTTTATAGTGGTACTGTAAAGCAAAAATTAAAAGTACTCAGTAAGCGATTAACTAAAATAGCATTTCTTTGTATGAAATACATGACAGTCACGAAATAACCAAAAAAACCGAAAAATTATTTTACCCAAGAGAGACCAAAACGAATTTCGCCCATCACTAATAATCGATTGTCTCGGTCCTGGTCAAGACCAAGACAAAGATTTCGCTCATGACTAGTGATCGGTTGTGTGATATGCTGTGGGAACGAGCGGTAGTGCGGCCGCAGCCATCCGGGATGTGGGTGTCGGGTGTCGCTCGTGTTTGCACGCCAACGAACGCCTCCGCTCCACTGACTCCACTCAATCCACGATCATGTCCTAACCTTTGATTTTTATCCTGTTATGATACTTATGTCAAATAAGTGTGCAAATTTAATGAATTGTAGACATTTCTTGTACTCTACATAGAGGTAATCGTAATTTGACAATATGAGTTTTTTTTTGTAAATTCCTGTATAAAAAAACGAATTTGATTTGGTTTATACCCAATACGTATGTAAGAGATTTAAAAAAATTATCCTATGAAAGTTTTTATGAAAATGCTCTTGGCACTTGTTTGGTCGAGTATATATTATATTATACTCAATAAATAAGCAATTTATTAAGTCGGAACACTGACCCATAGAAATATTTATTTTAATATTCATAGCGAGAAATCTTGAATAAACAATCCCTACCTACTCTATATAATGTCAATATTAATTATGCATCGACTATCTTTTAGTTTTAGCGCTATTAATTAAGTCCGCGATGCTAGCGATTAGGCTAGGTTGAGTTTTCGTCCTTCAACGGCAGACTTGTTTTGACCTGACTCGTGATCTGCCTCACTTAGTCACGCCCCATTCACGCACCTCCTCTATGTTCGACCACATTAAAGATCTATCAAATTCTAAAATCCTATTTATATCAATATAATTTTTTCTCACTAAACCTTTGAAATAAAAACTGTAGAGCTAGAGGGCTAGAATATTAAGATAAGCTAGTATTAATATCAATTTGATCCTGTAAATGATTATAAATCTAGAGTTCTCTGTAAAATACCCGCAGGCAACAGTTAGCCTTGTTCAATATCGGGATGGCGATATAACGGGAAACAGAACTTGAATATATACTAGGTTAAATCAAATTAAAACATAGGTATAAATATGTTATAGAATATTATATTATATTTTATTAACACTGAAAATATATAACAATTAAGTCGAGTGACAACATAAGAGCGTGCGCGTTGAAGTCTTTTAAAGCGACGATTAAATCGATACCATTTAATCTCTACATAAGGTGTAAATAACTTCAATTATAACAAATTTTTAAAACGATTTGTGTATATTATAAAAAATGCTACGCTTTATACGTCTAATTGCATTCGAACCGGTCGGGCTAGGATATGTGGAAATAAAAAAGTGGTAAAGATAAAAATAATCAACCAATGATAATCAATTAATTGGATCCATTTCAAAAATTGTAGCCATTTTATTGGCGCTGCGATGATCCAGTGCGATACATTAATTTAATATACGAGATCGTGTCACGCTCGCGACTGGTTTGCCGGGCCCGCTCTATCAGTGCAGCCGCCACGCTGCAGCTCGTCTTATCTCAAGCTATTCCCACATTTACTTTTATTTCAAGCGACAATAAGGAAACTTTATAGTCACTTATCCTTTTGGATACAGTTTAATTTTATTACATTAAGGACAGCGACGGTTAGTTGAAAGTATTTATTGGTAGTGATTTGAAAAGCCGAATTTATATAATAGCTTAGTTCGTTTATTGTATCATAAGTATATCAAATCCTTTACTTGAATCAACCACCAAATGGTTATCACCCCGTCGTAGCTTTATGTAAAAGCGTGTTGGAAATTAAATAATTTTATATTATTATTAATAATTAAATAATTTTATATTATTTAAAATAAACTCCTGTGATTTTGTCTTATTTTAACAAAAGGAACGCTCAAGCTATTAAAAACTTTATTGATTTTATCTAATATTATTTAAATGTAGGAGTTGATACCGATGAAATAAAAGAATAATGGATTATTTTTGATTTTAAATTGAACTAATAGACCAAATATTGTAAATGTTAAGTGATGTTTTAAGTTCATCACCTTCACCTTGCTTATGTCAGGGTCACGACCGCTACAAAGATAAATAATTTATGAATACAACATTTATACAAAAAGTAGTCGACAGCTAAAAAATATATACAACACAACACTGTTCTCTACATTTGAGATTTATGCGTTATACATACATATTGTATAAAAAATTGCCATCCCATCCTATATTAAAAAATCTTTATAATCTAACTAACGTGAAACAACTAAAGCGTCCCTCGAAATCACAAAAGAAACCTTTGATGATGAAGGCATTTTTATCACTCTAGGCAATGTATTTTTATGTTACACACAACCTTTGAGCAAACTTTATATTATTAATCTTTAGTCATTAAATAGAATCCTGGAAGATTAAAAATGTCATTTGAATGACTTTGATAATAATAAATGATTATATTATTTATTTCGATCATTATAATAAATACTACTTTAAATTTTACAATGCAATAAATAACTAATCCTTCACTAATATAATATAAAGCAATAAAGCTAATGACATTGCACAGTGTTCTCTATGTTTATTGGTGTTATAAATGTTGATAATTAGCTCTCAAATGAGCATAATCAACAATTTTAAGTATATTGTTTAAAACGTTGCGATTGTAAAAGAATGCGCACGCGCATCATAATATCTAAAACATGTACATATGAATAGTGGTTTCTCTCATCGTTATGTCGTGTATACACATATAGCTATAAGTAGCCATTGAATCACCGGCGTAATTATAGAAGGGGGGGATTGGCTGCGATGCGGTCGTGCTAGAGCAGGACGGGGATATGTGGTGCTTGGTGTGTGAGAGGGAGGGCGCGCTAACAAGAGGCTCGTTCGTTTGATGGACACCGCCGCGCGGGCGCGGGTAGCTGTCTGAGGTGCATTCTTCTTGAAAAGCTCAACTATATATTTGGCCCGTGAGGTCCCGTCCCGGTACAGTTATATGCCTATTAATTTTTCAAGTTGAAATTTATCATTGTTTTAAATGCGCCCTAGGATGCTTGGACTTTTCGAGAAGTTGTGTTTTTATCTTTATATTCATTGGGTTGAAGCGTTTTGGTATTATAATAATTATTTTATAATTTTAAACAATGGTGCGATCTACTCTTAAATTAAACAAAAAAGGGTTTTGGTTGTATTTATCAAATATAATCTTTAAAGCTTTCAAATTAACCTATCAACTTTAACACATTTTATGTAGTCTTAAGTATTTAAATTACTTGATGGATTTAAGTTTTACTGGTTTTCCTTCTTGATTTTTGAACTTCAACCTATCAAGTATGACTTTATGCCATCCTATCTAATAAGGTGCTCGATCGACCATAAACTATTAAAAGGGGTCGCGGCTTCGAATCTTGCCAATAAAGACATTATTGTTTGTTACACAAATAGCTAGGGTATAAAATAGATATCAAATTTGTTTCCACAAAGTAGCTTGGAAAATTTTGACCCTAATACGTGTCTGAAATACTATAAAATATTTACCTGTTTTCACTGAGCAGTGTATATACGACCGGCTCTCATAGAACACCCAGTCGAAGCCTGCTTCCACCGCCAGCCTCGCAAGCATCCCGTACTTGCTCCTGTCCCGGTCGCTGGTGGTGAGGTCAACCGCTCTGCCTTCGTAGTGCAACGAGTTTTCCTGGTGAGAGTTCTCTTCGTCCCACCCCTCTATCACCCGCAGGCGAACGCCCGGCCACTGGTTCATCACGCTAATGGCCAAGGTGTTCAATTTTTCTTTACACCGCTGTAACATGCAAATATATAAATTTAAGTACACAATTTGTAAATATTAATATTATATAATCTATTCAAAAAAATATCTTAATTATTTTCTAGCAATCGTCTTTATGGGGTCACACTCTACATAATGATACTGAACCTCAGTGCAAATTTATGTGATAAATATCTACACTGTATCATGTTAATTCGTATTCATTTGAGTTTCATAAAAATATAAGACGCGTGACAAAAGTTATACTAAGTTCATAATAGATTAACGTAAAGCCTTGTATGTACTTATTTATGTAAAAAATGTGAAATTGTCGCTTTTTATTTTTCTTGTAATATGTCGAGGGCAGTGCCATTAAATCCTGTCGAACCCACCTGACACAAGCCATACACGCGATGTCATTAATTTGAACAATATTTATTTCAGTATCATCGTCAGATGGCACAAAAGCTTTTACAGACTCTACAACTATCATATATTTCTAAATTTTTAATATAAAATAAAAGAAGAGCTTAATGTATTATATCTTAGAGCAATGAATATTTTTAATTTTATAATATATCTGGCTTTTGAAAGCTCCTAAATCTAGAAACAAGCTCGGGCATCCTGATGGGAACATTTGAAACTACATATACTATATACTCTATTTTCAACGTAGGTTACTATAGATTAGTCGTTATCGCAGTTTAAAAGCTCTTTGGAATTTTATCCTAGAGAAACTGTTAACATAACTTTAAAAATAAATGATTGAATTAAAATAAATATTTAAGGGGGCCGTACAAATGTGTTTTATTGTAAGATTGTATAATTTTGTAAATATAATGGTATGGGACCCGTGGTGCGCGTAGGTATAGTATATAGCAGAATGTAGAGCAGGCACATCCATTGTTTCCCAAATCTAAATCAATTTGAAGCGCGGCAACGCAAAGCATCTCAAACGTGTTAACAAACCAACAAACACAAGGATGTTAAGATTCGCCGTGAAAAATAAATCAAATGTGCCACAAAGGTGCCACATATTCTTTGTACAAATAAAGGAAATGTCAAAATATTTATAAAGAAATGCGGACAATACGCCGCATGCTAAGTGTCACATAGATTGACGTAACGAATCGAGATGGGCACCCCGCGATGTCGCATTCACGGGCGGATATTTTTGAACACCATGTATAATTATTCGGACAAACCGAACCACCTAATGAAGAGTTGTAAGGAACCCAAACGCATCGGAAATTCCCGATTCTTCACGCAAGTATGGAAGATTTATTGCCAAATTATTTTATGCATTCAATTAATCCACATGTTATCCTATCTCTTTTTATTTTTTTATTTTGTTTTGTATTTGCTCCGTTAATGTAATATTTTTGTAGTATTCTTGTACTGTAAGCCACTGTCCAGTAAGGGGGTACGGTTGCTTCAGAAGGTATCTGTGGAGGATGACAGCCAGGCCGACTAGGAGAACGCCGCTGAGGATTAGTGGGTAGAGTCTGCGTCTACTTTACCGTCTTTTTAGAAAGCCCTACACCATCCTGGGGTTCAGTGGTATGCGTAAGCCCATTCCAGAGCGAAAGATAAAAGTGTTGTTTTAGTGTTAGGTAGCTGACATTTTGTCTTACTAAAGTTTTGTTTCTTAGATTTAGATGTCTCTATGTTACATCCATAAATACATAATAAATACGCGTTCGGATAAGTTCGGAAATAAGTATTTATTTCTAATAATAATATGAAGCATGGAAATAAATTATGTAATATAAAAAAATAAGTGAAGAAAGTTTTTATGGCGTGGAGGATTCGAGTGGCACGTTCAATGTTTGCGCCGCAGAGGTCTGCGCCACTAAAACAATCGAATGCTAAGTGAGTTCTCAAACACCGCGCGCATTTGAACGTGGGAACAAGTCGGTGCTGTAATTAGTCTCTCATACACCTAAAGTGAACATCACTCTGCTGGTCTAGTGGTGGGGTGATACGCATCGATCGCGGGATCGATTCCAATCAAGTAGAGATAATTAGTCATCATTGGGTGATACGTGTATGTGATAACTTTATAATGCGTTAGAATGGTTATTTCTAAAATTATCCACCGTTCATTCATATATCAAATGAAAAACATCATTTTTATTTCTTGGAGCTCGATAATTCTACTTTGTCCACGAACGTCTTGAAAGAAACGTTAATTTGAAATAATTTTATGTATATTGTGTATTTATAAATTTAATTATTTTTATATTTTTGTTTCATCTGTTGGATAATAAATAACATCATGCATTATGTCCGTAACCACAGAAGGTTAAAACTAGGAATGTAATTTTATTGGAAAAACTAAGTACCTACTTGTCGATCTTCTATTAAGACGCTACACACTTTATGGAGATGTTCCTATCATATGAGATCATCATCATTATCAGCCCTTATCCATCCAATGCTGAACATATGCTTCTCTCAATAAACGCCAAGACGATCAAAGATGGAGATGTTTCTATTTAATATTGATGCCAATTGTCACATTTCGCTTGAGAGTTAGAAGATATGACCAACCTGGTCTGGTTTCTAAGATCGACTCAAGTGCGATAATAATTTGAATAAACGAATAAAAATTTGAATAACAGCATACATCAGAGTCAGCTCAATACATACTCGGATCAGCTGAAGAGATATGTTTCTATTATAAATTCATTATGCATATTTTTGGTAAACAAACTGTCGATCACAACACGAAGGCGCGGCGTCCCACAGAGCCTACAAAATGGCGTATTGAAATAGTCACAGAACATTAATCTATAATATTATAAATGCGAAAGTAACTACACATTTTTTACCTTTTCGAGTACGTCCATCGGGCTTAGATGATTAGGAATGAAGGTATGATAAAAATGAAAACACGATACGGAAATATATCATCATCAGTGGAATTGCTTGTAAAGCTACGTCAGGACGCGGGCAGCAGTAAGCCGACGGCTGGTCGAGTGATCAGACTAAACGCACATCTTACGCAGCGGTCGCGGGTTTTAATCCCACCGAGTGCAGATAATTTGTGTGATGAATATCTGCACCGGATCATGGACGTGTGGATTTAATATTTATATAAGCTCAAATTCATTATCCATCCCATCACCCGTTACACAAGTTCTTACGAACTTACCAAGACACGATGTTAATGTGATTGTTGAATAGAAAAATTATTAAATGTGAGTAAGTTTTACAATAAATACGACAGTACTAATAATTGCACTAAATATATGTTTTGCGTATTTATTTTATTGTGTTTTAAATAATCCTACTTCCTACTAATATTATAATGGCGAAAGTTTGTAAGTATGGATGTTTGTTACTATTTTACGTAAAAACTGCTGAATGGCTTTAAATGAAACCTTACAATAATATAGCTTAAGCATCAGAATAACACATAGGCTATAATTTATCGTCGTACTCCCACGGGAACGGGAAGTACGCGGGTAAAACCGCGGGGCGCTGCTAGCAAAATATATTTTTACTTTCGCTACGTTTAGTACAATAATCAACCGCAGTTTATTTTATAAATTTGAGGTTATATATAGAATATTTTTCATGATATCTTTTATGGCTCGGTTTTTCACAAGTCTTAAAGCGCGATAAAATCTAAAGTAACATTATCAGTGCTAAAATGTTCTCAAATTATACATCAAAAGCACATTACGCATTAATTAAAATAACGAGCGTATCGAATACCTAAGGTCAGGCTACCTGGGCCTGGACGTATAATGAAGGCCATGGAATTAAGAAAATGGAATAAAAACTCACGGATCATCGCACTGCAACGGTTGCAATAATGTCAGCCGAGTCTAGATTTTTAATGAATTAGTACCCAAATTTATATTGATTGAAAAATTACGTCTAATAGATATAAATACATATCATAATTAATAATAAATTAGTTTGAAATATATTAATTATTTGCATGGCGTTCCTTAAAAATATTAAGCAGAAATTTAAAAAAAAATTTTTTTGATCATTGTTATTTATGAACATGAATTTTAGTCATCTACTCATATTGTGAGTAGGTAAAGTTTGTGAGGTTGTAGGGAATAATGTCTGGATCTACTGAACAGATTTTGAAAATTATTTTTCGAATAGGCTGCGTTATTTGTGAATAATAAAGGCTCTAATTTATCCATGTTCTTCGAATTTGAAATACGCGTGTGCAATCGTGGGTTCGTATAGTCCAGTATTATGCTGTATATACAAACACATGTCAAAATATTTAGATCCCGCGTGAAAAAGAAATTAAAAAAACAATCAAAATCCATAGATAAGGCACTTAATGACTGATTATATTAATAATAAAGCTTATTTTACTGAAATTCCGTCTTTCAGTCAGCCAACGCCAAGACGACCGTTCCCTTACAGCTCGCATCCAACACGGACTGACTAACCCGGAGATCGTCTTTCTAGAAGCTGGATTAAATTAACTTAAGAAACCGCGATAGATTCCGTAAAAATTGTTTCATTATGATTAACATTTGCTTAAAGATAAGAAAACAATAGATTAAATTAACTTAATTTGCTAACAACACTGCCTATACTGAATATTACATAACTCACACCGATGGAACACATAAAGAGATTGTCTATAAACATATTTCTATGTAAATGAAATTTTCCCACTGTTCGAGTGGCGCGACAGAGTTCCTTGTCGCCTAATTTATAACCGCCTCCCTGAGAGACCATAACAATATATTAGGATAATTAAATGGCTCTTTACATTCCTTAACACATCGTTTTTTGTACAAGGCCAGAAGTCGAAAAGCCGACCAATGCTGACTGGTTTTTGATGTTACGTTTTTTTGTTTTGTGGAAACCACAAACAGCTTAAGGGCAGTTTTTTGAGGCCGACCGTTAATTTTATTTAGTCGAAATCTATACATGGTTTTTTGTTAATTTCGAATCATCATCATCATCATCAATCTTTATCCTTCCACCGCTGGACTAGGCCTTCCTTAATAACGCCAAGACGGTCAATCCCTCGTCGCTTGCATCCAACACGAATATAAAAAAATCAGAATTTTATACCCAAAATATATACTCGTACTCTTGATAAATATCAGATGTTTTTATTTTTATTTTAGTCCAAATAAACTTCTTAATCTTTTAATTTACAAATATAAGTAAAATGTTTAATCCGCATACTAAGGTTTCTTCTAAATAAAATCTCGAATAAGAAATCATGTATATAAAATCAGGTACAATACAAGTGTTTCAATAATTATGAATAATATTTACTCTTAATAAAAGTTCAAAATATTTTTTTTGAGACTAAAAAGCTCATACCTACACAAATTTGATGTTTTCGGCAATCAAACTTTAATGCGCACCTTTTTGCGTCAGTAAATGATAGGTCGGCTTGGGAGGGGTAAAGCATAATCACAAAAAGATAAAATAATCGCTACAATATTTTAAATTTTCATCATCATCATTAAGAATAGGGTCAATTATCATAAAAAGTTTTTTTTTACTTGAATCATTGCGACAATGTTACAGCTGTAAAATAATATAATCTAGACATTTTATGTAAAGACTCCTGTTGCTTACTATTTAATATTATAAATATCATGTTTAGTTAGCATTTAGGTAGACGAAGAATAGGTCGGCCATTGCACAGGCAACAGGTTGGACGACGATCTGAAAGGAGTGGCCGATCCGTGGATCAGTCGTCTTGGTGTTCATTGAGGGTGGCCTGTATTTAGCAGTGAACGGATAAAGGCTGATGTTGATAGGTTATAAATAATTTTAATCGCATGAAAATGTTAATGTATGCTTGTTCTTAACTAATTCTTATGTCACACCAATCAATGCCTCTACTTATATGGAATAAATAATATCTTGAAAGATATAGCGCATTGCAACTTGCCAAGCCTCTTTTGTCGATACAATTTATGTAAAAGTTGCTCGTGGCCTTTAAAGCTACTTTATATATGAAAAAAGATGTCTGAAGATTACTAAGGAAAAAAAGGCTCTTTTTATATTGTCATTAAACATGTCCTGTGTCTAAGGTGTTTAAAGCTATATTATTATATATTGTGTGTGTACTCGAGTTTTGAAAATGCAAATTTCACGGCCTGTTTTAAAAAATCTTTAAGAACCAAATGTATATTTCAGATTTGAAACTTTGTTTTATGTCAACTTCTTAAACCTGTATTTAAATTCATTTCAGCACGATTTCTCACCTTTGAGGAAACTTAATAAATATAAGGAGTTATTAATAGTATATAGGTACACTCTAATCCTACTAAACGTGATAATTTGTAATAATGTATTGATGTATGTGTGTTACTCTTCCACGCTAAAAGTACTGAATGGATTTTGATGAAACCTTACAATATTATAGCTTACACATCAGAATAACAGAAAGCCTATAATATATTTTCGTTACCCTCACGGGAATAGATAGTATGCGGGTGAAACCACGGGAGCTGCTAGTACATAATAAACTAAAGACTTTACCATTGATGTATGTTAGACTTTAGATATACCAATACAATGCTTGTACCATTGATATATGTTACGGCGCTAGATACACCTCGCACACCAATTCATACATGTCCCCGATGGCTACTACACTGATTAATATTTGAGGACATTGTGTGAAGACAAACAGACGTACTGTTTGTTCACTACATAAGCCCTAGTGTCTTACTAGCTGTCAAACTTGTCATGAATATGCATAGGATGAAGGTTCGGTGTTTGTTCGAATTTCAATATTGTTTGCCTACGAATCTATCATATCGTCATTACGTTCAAAAATTGATTTTCTTTATTGTGAACAATTCAGTATTTTTAAAAAGAAGTATTGTAGCGCTGAAAATGTTTGAATTATGATCAAAATTGTGTTATGGGCCGAAAGTAAATGACTTTTTTACAATAATAAAACGTTATCAAAACTTCATTAGATAAAATACATACAAAATCCATGAACAGTGGATTAAAATTGCCAAAAATATCAAAAACTTAAAATGTAACTGATACATTTTTAACAATAACTTAAGAACGTTTTCTGACTGTTATAAGATCATCTTAAAAAATGTTTAATTACAATCACTGAAATTAAAACATAACTTGTAAGCTCTTAATATGCAATATTAACAAAGAGGTACAACCTTAAGGTAAATCATTCGGGCGTTTTAACTTTTAAATCTTTTTTTCTCCTAGAGCTATCCGCTAACGAAAACGGTCCACAAGGCTTTTAAGGAGACCCAGCCACCTTTCACTTGTTTAAAAAACTCTTTTGAAACAAGACACCGATACTTAGTGTTTGCTTGAGATGAATGCTATTAATGAAAAACTATTCTTCATTCACTAAAGCTATTCTCGCTTTTATAAAGATGGTATAATGTTTTTACTAATATAATGTTGAAATTAATGTACATAATAATAATAAATATATGTTACAGATATTTATAACAGTTTTCTAATTTCTAAAAACATTTTCATATTTCCATGCTCTATTCTCAAAACGATCATAGTATTTAATTATACATAATTCAAAATTTGGTTTATCTTCTAATAGAAGAAAAGAAATAAATTTAAAACTTTTATGTTTCAAAGCAAGCTTGCGTTTGTTACTTGGAACTCTTCATCGCAGAAACTGTTTCGCAAAACATTCACATGCCAAACCTTCGACGAAACGATTATAATATTTAGCGGCCATTTTTCAACTATCACACTACCATGTATTGTTTTATAACCCCAATTTGCAATATTGAAATCACAATTGTAATTGGTCGAAATTGGTACGTTCAGAGCTATAAAGCCTGCTGGTCCCTCGAGCCGGATCAGTTTGGGTCTTGTTATACCCGCGGGAACCACACAATCATTTATACCATGTTCTATGGGGTCAATGTTGGAGTCAATGAGATCGTCCAGATGTGCAAGTCATGGACGAGCAATGGAATCTTCGCTTCCGACATCGATTAATTCTTAACTTGTATTTATATATTACATTGGGTGTTCACATTTATCACATGTTTTGAGAACACAACAAAAGCTTTCGGGGTTTGAAGATTTTACTGGAAAATTAATGATATTGAACATTTGTTGGTTTTTTATTTTATTAACTAGTCTATTTATAGCTTTATTTAAAAAACTAGACTTTCATGTGGATGTCTTTACTAATATTTACTTCCATATTTTTATTATAAAAAGGTAATATTTTTTAGTTTATATATATACTTCGAAACTATTCGATGTAAGAATCTTTCTTGTGTATAATTTTACGTTATCACTAAGTGATAAGTATAATATAAGATAGTAATATACAGTCTGTATACTGCTGTTAGCCGAACTTGATATAGGCGAAGCCCGGGCAAAGACTAGTTTTATGCATTGGTAAAAAGAGAAACAGGATATGGATATAGGATTCATGTATTTTATAAATGTCTACTTTTATAAGCAGCCTAAAATTAAATCAAAATATTACACATTTTTTTCTTAAACCCCATATTTTATCAAGCAAAACGTGTTTTATAGGTATCTCTTTCAGAACTGTCACATTACAATAAATCAATACGAAAATACAGCTTGTACATGTCGTTGATTCCCCTGGCATATTATAAATAATGTTTTTACGCAATTATTCTCATTTAAATCTCGCGGAAGGCTATAAACATTAACAGGGCAAGCGTGCTAATTTACTGCGTCAACCCTCGTCCCGACGATAACTGCCGCTGATCGATTTGCATCCGTAATTACGTCACTTTTAACACTGCAGGTGAAGAAAACCCGACAAGTACGCGATTGCGACATGTAGAAGAACCGCCTCACAACCGGTTGCCACAACCCGACACCATCGTGAATAAAATATTTATTTGCTATCGCTACAAAACAGATCACCGGTCATTATGAGCATTAGATATATCAGCGTAATCATGACGCGCTTTAGCTATCATAATAAAATTTATTGATTTATCAGTAAATCAGAGCTGCACAATCGGGCCGTCGCGTCGCGTCGCGTTTTGTCCGGTCGCGTGGTCCCAGTACAGTCTGCCGGACAAAATCATCCGAGAAACATTTTCTAAGAATAATATACTGCATTCGTTACCGGCCCGTAATCGCGTTCATTGTTTGTTTCTCGCCCCAAAGAGAAGTGATCACATCACTGTGGGCGTAAAATCAACAATCGCACACATATCACATTATACGTCTTTTGCTGACGGTCCCCAAGTGCCTCTCGATAATATTTTATAAGACAAATAACCCGATAAAGATGTTTTGACGTGTACCCGTGTTCATCGCTCACACTAAATGCGTTCGGTGGGCCCGTATTATAAAATGCTTATTTATATTGTGATTTTCGTCCCGGACAAAATAAAACTGGATTTCGTCTATTGTTGGGGCTTTACACCGATGACAGGACTTAGCGGCCTTAACTTAGATCCATTAGCATTGTTTTAGAGGATTAAGGACATTTGGGGGCGTGGAGACGACGCATATTTTAATGTCACCCTTTTTTTTATTTATAATCGGTGTGAAATGACTACCGAGTCGTAAGTGTTTGATAAGTTAAACTCTTTTTGTTTTTGTTTATCGAGTAATGGATGTTATCTTTGAAAGCGCCCCACACGGCCCACATTGAACACGAATATTCAATCAAACTTCACGTTCGCTTGTCGTTTGGTATTTAGCGATTTAGTTTGTCTCCGATTAATGTTTGTAAAACAATATATTATACTCTTTTGATGCTAAAAGATGATGTAAAAATAAATGTTTAATTTTTTTCGAGCGATGATTAATTCGAGATAATGTTTTAAATATATCGTTATATTCTAAAAAAATATTATTTCATTATAATAAAACAACTTTTACCGATTTTATCGCGGCTTATTTAAGTTTTTACGAGCCCGACGTTTCGGATACTTTACAGCAACCATGGTCACGGGAGGAAGACAGTCCGTAAAAGTTGTTTTATTATAATGAATGAAATTCGCGTAAACATAAGAAAACAATATTATTTCACTTTTTTGACATCAATAGGTTTGACTTATGCCTACATAAAGTTCATCTAGTTGATTATATGTGAACTTACACAATCTTTTTACACATAGTATTGCATGTAAAGGTTTTTTACGACTAAATAATAATCAAAAACAAAAATGATCAATAGAACTTTAATACATCATAAAATGAACCCAAATCGCCTTGACAATGTTTTAACAAGCGAAGATAAAGTATTGGTGTATCAATTAAAAGGTTGCTAACAGGCGGAATTGTCCAGGTAACGCGCTGTCAGGCTCGAATTACACAAAAGGTTCGTATTGTTTTCGGTGCCCAAATCAAATCTGATATCCTCAGTAATATGACAAATATCGTATCGGCGCATTCTGTTTTTATAGATATAGACATTTAATTAATGTAAAAAACGTTTTGATCTGAAACTTAAAAAAAAGATCTTTGAAATACTTGTTTAATATTCCATTATATATTAGGTTTTATATGTAATTGAAAACACAAAATAACATTGTAAATCCAGTTTAAATCAAGCTTAAAGGACCTATAATTTAGATTTTTTACAACCTTTTTTTTGGGTCGCAAAAATTTTGTCATACATATTGGTTTACATATTACGCTTCCAATCGATTTATGTTTCGTTAAAGAGACAAACTGACACGGGATTATCTTGTGGTTATTTCCACATCAGTTCTTTTATGGAATTCGCGGGAATCACATTTTAGATGCCGTCTATTGGAAAAAAGAGTAAACCCACTTCAAGTAGATCTAATTTTAAAACGATTTACCTGTTTCAACAATTTGAAGTGAAAATAGTAAGATGTAAAGTAATATATTTTTGAGAAACCTTAGAAGAATCAACAAGCGATAGGTAGTGTAATAATTAATATTAACTTTTAAAGTTATCACAAATACACAATATTAAGTACACAGTGACTGTAAAATAGTAGTCCTACTGATAAATGTTTTAACACTCATATCTCAAATCACGGCAGTATATAACATAACTCTTTTGCCGAGCGCAGTCCGTCAGAGCTGATTATACTTATCTGTGAACAAAGAACCCTGGGTGACTAAAGTCCTATTGTGCGGGCTCACGATTCACTACATAAACAAACAAACATTAGCGGTAGTCGATATTTAGCACCATGCAAATACTTCGGTGCGATCAAACGCTGGTCGAAATTAATTACCGATTTGTCTTGGCTGCCACACGCGACATAAATCGATCGGTGTATCCTGCATTAGCCACGCTCGCACACGAGATAAGGATAACAAATGCTCAGTTTAAGGTTATCTCAACATCGCAACACGAGAGAGCTTTTTGCCACCGTCCCTTGATTTGACCTTATATTGTATAAAAAATATTTATTGCCTTTAAATGGGTTGAGGAAGTGGTTACAGGCATTTGAATGTTTGTGAGTTAAGGCGTTGATTCTTTAGTTTATTTTCTTTATTCTTCTTTACACTAGCCTTTTTCAGTGATACGAGCTGTTTTCGCTACTAGAATCTATCTTAGCCTCCACGAAATAAAAGTAAAAAATATATGGCAAACTTCCTGGTTTATACTTTTGTAAATGTGTTCGTCAATATAACAAAGGAAAAATATGAAGTATTTTTTTTTTAATTTAATCCATCTCATAATAAATAAATAAAAATAACAATTTTAATTATATTAGTAAATGTATATAAAATACTTGATTTTCTATTTTGATACTGACATGTTCCCTTCCCATGTTCTATTATATTTGAATCAGCCAGGCTAGATAGGTCTAAGTTTGCCGGTGTGATAAACATAGGTCTATATTTACTAATTCATGAGCATATTAAAGCAACAAACTAAAGGATTAAACGTCAACCATAATTGAAATTCAAATCATTAATACCACTCAACATCGCAAAATCAATTTTCCCACATCTCCGACAAACTGGACTAATGAAACCAAACATGAGCTTTCCTAGATTAACGCACATAATTAGCTCATATAAATTTATGGTAAGTGTGTACTTATATATGATAATCATACCGGCGTTTTACACGTGACAACACAAACTAGATTATTACCTGATTTCACGTCAAGAGATGTAAATTGACCACTTATTACTGTTTTCACTTACCGTGTTAAATCATTAAGTCAATCCAAGCAGTATCGATGACATGCTATTAAACTAAAAATTAATCATCCATTGACGATGACAAATACGTGTAATAAAGTGTCACTCATTTCGGAATAAGTTTGAACAGATTAGGTAATGTAATTTGATAGGATATTACAGCCAGCGGAATTGGTATCTATCTGCTATTGACGCGTTCATTTTTAGCTAACTTAAAAATGAGAATAACAATTCGTCTCTGTTTTTTTTTGTATGTTTGTGACACGATTACTCCGTTGGTAAGTAGGTAGGCACGACAATAAATACGTGGTAAACTCAAAAGATTGTACATTAGTAGAAGAATAAGTTGTAGGCACAAAAATAAAAAAAACGAAATTATTTTATTACTATTTAATTTTTGAAGACGGTTTAGTTGTTTTTTTTTTTTTGTATTCCATGATTTGAAACATATTTTATTTTTGGCGATCGAAAATTCGGGATCGTCTACCGCCTTGCTATATAATACCATATCAATTGTTACAGTAGTTGTATATATTTTTTATGTTAGAGCAACAGGCTTCTTTTGCTATTTTTCTTTTTAAACGACTATCTTAATCATAACTTCATAATATCTACACTTACTTCATAATATTTTTTGTTATATGACACATAAAACTTATGTATGGTACCTACCAGCATTACAAATAGGTATATCCAAGATTTAAAAAATGGCGTCCTTTGATGCAGCTAGGGTATAATTATCTACAGGCGTATGCGAAATTAGGGTCTCACCTCGGCTGCCATAAATAAAATAAAATGAGAGATGTGGGAGGAACACGCGTTAATGAACGGTCCGGGTAACCCTGGCCGCAGCGGGGGGCTTAGGAGCTTATTAATTGATTCTATTAGCCAATTCATTTCGATCGACGTCAAGAGAAATATGTTCTTCATAAATAGGTGACGTATTTAATAGGATGATATATTTATTTAAGACGAGGCACCCGAAAATAATTCCAAAGGTCGCTTCGTCCATTTCACATAGTTTCGATGAGGTGCCTTGTATTACTTCCATTTGCAAACAAAAGACGTATGCGACGTAAGTGACAAAAGTATGAAATAAATCATTAATAGACTACAAACAAGTAACTAGCATGATTTTATCGATTTGCTAGATAAGTAGCAATATTATCGTTCCTGAAAATTTCGAAGTGTAAATACATACAGTTCCGGAATAATAAGCAAACAAAGGACAGTTCTTTGAAATTTAAATCTATCGGGGAAAATTTTACCAATTGTGTTTCATTGTCCTCGTTCGTTATAATATAATAAAAAATAACATATTAAACCTTTATTCACTCAGTTAACTTATTTTGCTTACAATAGCGAAAGATACGCTATCGAAAATTAGAATGCCTCGTCTTAAGCATTTCGTATCACTTTATATTATTACATAGTTTAAAACAAAGTCGCTTCTCGCTGTATGTATTCTTAGATCTTTAAAAGTACGCAACGAATTTTAATGCATTTTTTTAAAATAGATAGAACAATTCAAGAGAAAGGTTTATATGTATAATACATGCATAATATAGTCGAGCAACATCGACAATAATATATACATCATGCCGCTCAGATCCCGTTCTAAATCTTAGTTCACGCAGGCGAAGCTGCGGGTAACAGCTACTCACTTTATGAACTATTCAATTTTTAAACGAATACTAATAAAAGCCGAGTTGAACCCGGTCACGAGAGGATCATGGTTGCTGTAAAGTAACAAGCATGTAAAAACTTAATAAACCGCGATAAAATCCGTAAAAGATATTTCATTATAATTTCAATAAATTCGCGTAACATAAGAAAAAAACGAAAATTATACACCTGCGTGAACAACGTTGAGATTATATAACTTAAATTTAATCACATAAGTTTAATAAATAATTCATAAAATTAACTAATGATATAAATAATAGCAAGTTAATAGACTAAAAATAACTAAGAAAAGACAACATAAGAAGGAAAGATTTATCTAACCCACTTTCCATATCTAGTAGCTAAGAACTGATTCATTGATACCATTGTACGATCAAATGTCAAAAATTACTCAACCCGATTTGAATATGAATAGAGAGGCGCCATGTACAGGTACATAAAAACCGGCCCTAAACAGATAAATGTCTCGTACAATCGGTCTCGATTCACATTTATGACAGGCTAATTTGAAAGTCTAGAACACTCGATTGCATATCACTAACCTTCGAAATTCAATTGTTTCGTCACACGATATTTTAAATTGTTAGTAGGAGTCGGATATCCTACTTAGTAAATTTGCATAAAATTTTACATACAGATTAGAGATCTGTTTCGAATAACCTAAATATCTTCTAGTCCTCTGGTATAGCGGGTGTTTTTGGATATCTTTGATCTCTTATAAATCTGTAAACACCTATTAATATTATAAATCCGAAAGTTTATACGAATTATGGATATATGTATCGCTGTATATTTGTTACTCTTTCACGCAAATACCATTTGAAGGATTTTAATGACTTGACAATAATAAAGCCTACACATCCGTCGAAGTGTGGACGCTGCTTATAATATGAGGTAAACCTTTTGCCTTGTATAAAGTCCTCGTGGCCGAATACCAATCAGTTCTTCGGAGACAGTGTTCCTTTCTGTGTTTTAGAAAGAAAGCACTTGAACTACTACCTGTTACTCTGGCAGTTGGCAACGACGGTCTGCCGGTCTGCAGCGCTGCGCGTGAAGTTGAGTTAAACTATCCATAATACAAAGCGAAACCGCTAGGCACTAGTAAGATATTAGTTTATATTTCAACGCGTCTATTAAATTGTTGGTGTTTATCATGAATTAATCTAACGTCTAAATTTTCAATCGTCGTTAATTTGATTAAATTGCTATTTATCTGAACTTAGAGTTTAGACGTATATTCATATACAATGTTAATTAATTACAGTTACAAGTTGAAATGAGACATTAATATGTTGTAAGAATGTACATATCATATGGATCGGTCGTCTTGGCGTTCATTGAGGAAGGCTTATGTGCAGCAGTGGACGGATAAAGGCTGATGATGATGATGATGAAGAATCATATTTTAGTTTATGAACAATTTACCTGAATTTGAAACATGATCAAATAGGAGTTAACAAAAAATATATAATATGTGATAACAATCGAGATAATCAATAGCTACAAACAAAAAACAGTATCTATTATGTCAGTGATCTGAAATCATATTGTGTATCATCGAACCATTAATGAAGGGGAAGTTGATTTGTTTTTATAACTTTGATGGACAAATTATTTGAAAAGGTTTACTTTATGTTCGAACTTCAAACAAAAATTGCGTTTATTTTGCAGTAGTGAATACATTTAAATGCTATTTCGAGCATGATTTGAGCTGCGCAGGAGTCGGGCCCGTCGATGTTTATCGGACGTCGCCGTGTCGACTCCACAATGCCATCTTTTGTGTTCCGACACCATAATTTATTGCCACCAAACACTACGTACAATGAGATAACTCCAAAATGAAAATTTATTCAAATCGACCACGCCTTTTCAAAATATTTATTGTTACAATTATATTTATTTAATGCTATTTGAAAGGTTTATCTATACCTCGAGCAAATGTCTCCTACTAATAGTGCAATTTATCATTTATGCATTATAAATTTCTGCGAGAGTCATTTTCTATAAATAATAGCTTGAAATAAACCGATAAGATTATTTTTTTCTATGTTATAACAACCTAAAAGAAGGGTTTCCATATGTAGTAGATAAAAAATAAATATTTAAATCAACTTAATGTTACTTAATCAACTTAACCTATATGCAAAATGTGAGGATAGTTTTTATTTAAAAAAACGAAACGTGTTTGTTAATACGATTACACAAAATTAACATTTTCAAAGAATTTTGTTCTAAGTTTGAAGTAACTGAAAAATCAGTAGATATATGCCGACTTTTCAATTAAAATAAGCGTCATAAAATAAATTCTTAACCTAGGTAAAGCAACACTTTGTTGTCAACAGTATATGTTGCATAACAACACAAACATTGTCTTAGCACTGACGTGTCATGCAATACACTTGTAAATATTGTATATAAAATATTATCGTTTGTAATTAGTATGGAAACTAATAGTTTATAGCTTCAAACCGCACCATAGAAAACATTTACGACAACGTTATTACTGTATTTTCACACATATTACAAACATGTTTTCCTCAATAATTGAAATTAATGAGTAGGGTAAAGAATTTTACTTTTGTAAAAAAGCATATAATGATCGAATTGAGAAACGCCCCCTTATTTGAAGTCGTTTAAAAAAGATCATTTGAACTAATTACGTGAAATAGCATGTGTAAAAGAACATATTTGACAAAAATATTATTACTATACCTTTAAACAAGCAATATTAATTCTTCTTGTATATATAATATAATCAGAATCTCGGAAACGGCTCCAACGATTTTCATGAAATTTGATATACGTGAAGTTTCGAGGGCGTTAAATCGATCTAGCTAGGTTTCATTTTTAGAAAATGTCATTTTATTCGTGTTTTCAATAATCAACTTTTCCGAGCAAAGCTCGGTCATCCGGGTACTAATTAATAATACGACAAAATGTAGAAAAAAACGTACTCAATTTTGTGAAATACCTATACCAAAAGTGAAACACCGCTTAAAATGTTCCTCTCGGTTTTGGAAGCTTCATTTAATTTCCGTGGCAGAATCTGGTTTTAATTGTTTGATTACTTTTAAACTGTGCAAAAAGACGGAAAGGTATTTGTTTTAAATCTTAAATAATTGTCGTTCGCGAGACGAAAGACGCAATAAAACAAATAGGCTTTAAAATACGTCAAAACAATGGTGTAGCTGGTATAGGAGATCGAACAAAGCGGAGACACTAGCATATCCCAGCATTCGGGTCGAAGTATCGCGTATTTTAATAGTTATGACCGGTGCGTCCGTTCTTGTATTAAAACAATGACCAATAATTCTGTACTTATGTCTCATTGCCCGGCAAAAGTTGCTACACTCGGGGTATTCATGGAGATTCTCAGGAACAGCCAACGAATTTAATTAATATTAGCCTTAAGCTAGAATTCTATGCAAACTCTATTCACCAAAATTATTTCAAACTGGTTTTTTACTTTGTTTTGTATAACTCGATATTTCCACGTTGTCTACGAATATCTTATTCACAGGATTATGCGGGATATATGCACACATGTGCATATATCCCGTTTTTAATAGATTTTCAGTGAAAATAACACGTGTCTCCTCCTTGAAATTAGACGTGAAGGATATTGGGTACATAGTTCACCAATACGCTGGCCCAATGCATATTGGTGAATTTCACATACCTTCAAAGACTTTAAATCTGATCAGGCATGCAGGTTTCCTCAATATGTTTTCGTTCACCGGTAAGCGAGCAATGGCGACTTTGAACCTGAACTTCTCATTCGAGGCCGAACCCATACCAAATGAACCCCCATCGCTAAGCCCACTAGACCAATGTCGCTACCATTATAAATAAAAAAAAAGCCTTTTATTTCCTAATTGGTATTACTAGAGTACAAATATATGAAATAGAGTTTATTTAATACGGTTATAAAAGACCATTAACCATATTAATTTCAAAGCTTATCTTTTCACCAATAAATGAAGCACCCATATTCGAGAATCAATCAACAATGAATTCATAGTTAGTACTTATAATTAAACACGTACAGGAAGTTTAAATTTGAAGTTACAATAACAATAGAAATGAAAAGCGAATAAATGTTATCGAAAGCACGAAGTCGATCGTTCATAGTCAAAATAACGAGACGGGAGTCAGTAACAATTACAGTCATTATATTAATCGCGAACCGCCATTGTTCTGTGACAAACGCTAGACCAAATATGAAATAACACTTGCAACCTGACACGAAAAACCTAGACATTGTGTTGAGTTACCAGACCGGTTGACATTGTCAAGGTCCTAATATTGGCTAATGTGCCTCGTTTTGTATTATCGCGATGTAATTTAGAGATATGTAATGATATATAATGGTAACGCCATTTGGGGAGTAGGTGATGTGGGTTTAAAGAGTACTGTGAAAAAATCTGACTTAGCATTTTAGAACTGTTAATTTGTTAAGAGGGATCTGAAGTTTTTTTTTTTTTTTTGGAAACTTAAATGGTAATGACGTAAGTAAATAATATGTACCTACTAGGAAATTTTTTTTTCTCTGAAAATAGAAAAAAAAATATTAGAGATACCTAAAATGAAAAAAATATGAGTGATAAACCAGGTAAAACGACGAAATATAAGAAAAAAAAGTCTAATAAAACTTGGTTTACTGCAGCGATTCTTACACGTTAGAGTTTTATTAATAATTACTCTAATTAAAACCTCGCGTAGTCATTTAGGTCGTACCTGTTAGCAATGAACGATCCGTTTTCTCACTAAGAATATTCCACGTCAGCTGTTCTCCGCGGATTTCTACAGATAAAATCAAAATTCCACTAACATTTATAGCATAAAATCGTCTTCAATAAAGTTGGGCTATCAAATACAATGAAAATTTTTCTAATCGCTATATTAACGCGTTTAAACAAACAAACACTTCAGCTTTATTATATAATGTATTAGTAGCTGGTAGTAGATGCGTTGCCCTCCTTTTCCATAATGACTCACATACAGCACGAAACGCGACAGCATAGCTGTCACTTTACACCGGGTTCATGTAAGCGAGAGGTATTACGGTCCTGCTGGCCTAATTTGTCTGTAAAGCAGCATGGTACTGCTTCTTACAGACTTAATTAATTTCTCTTGCTACTCGCGAGATACAATATTATTGTTTATAGTCTACCTACATTTGAAACTTAGTGCTAAAATACTATCATATTACATATCACATCGCAAAAACCAGCAGACCATTAATTACTAATAAAAAATAATGGCGACTTCTAATGCCAATAAATAGTATAATAAAATATTCATTTATTAATGTATTTATTTTAAAATGGAAGCATAAAACTAGCAAAGGATAAAACGAGCCCCGTGAGAACGTGTCGCGTGCGGTTAAACGTACAAACGCTGCATGCCTGTCAAGCATGCATGTATATTTTTTTGTACAGGCATGCACTCAATACTTGCATGCATTTTTCAAACATGCGTTCACGGCTATTTCAGATCGACATATTGACGACACTATGAACTAGTTTCTAAATACGCTCCAGTCCAAGATATTCTCGTAAACCTAGCCTGTTTGTAAATACCATAATGAAATGAATGCTAACATACTACGTTTGATCGATTCGTGAACATACATAAAATAGAACACGAATGTCGAACTCACATATAAATAGCCTGTAATGAAAATCGATTACATGCTTATGAAATTAATCATAAACTTCGAGCTCGTAAAGAAGTATGGTAATATGAAGATAAATTTAATTGGAAATTAATGAAACCGCAGCAAAGGAATTACTGAATTCATAAAAATGTGTTTAACTGCTCCGTCCTATTTATTTATGTTCAGATAAACATCAAAGTACGTAATTACCCATTTTTATGTCGTTATATAAACACCGCTTAGGAATAATTTTAAGATCAAGATGGAATATGAAAGTAAATATTACGAAATGGAGAGAGTGAAATAGGAAAAATCGGTACTCTGTTCTTAAATTTTCTTTCAAAATAATGATAATACTAAAAAACAGGATTCCTTTAAGTATAATCTTGAAAAAGCAATACAAGATGTAAATCCTACTTCCTAATAATATTATGAATACGAAAGTTTGTAAGTATGGATGGAAGGATGTTTGTTACTCTTTCACATAAAAGCTACAGAATGGATTTTTATGAAACTTTACAATGACATAGCTTATACATCAGAATAACACATAGGCTATATTTTAACACCGTACTCCCACGGGAATAGGAAGTACGCATGTGAAATCGCGGGGCGCTGCTAGGCGTTTTATAAATTAACGAGGTCTGGCAACATCAATATGAACTTGATAATCAAATGAATACTACATTATTTATTACATTAAAATATCCTATACTATTATATTAATAACGGCCCATTATTAAAAACATAATTGGTACGGTGTGAACAAAAATTATACGAAATGTTTGAAACATAATGGTTACGCAAAATTTGCGGACGGGCGCTAACCAAAACACATTATTCACATTATGAATACTTTGGTACCGGTGTAAAGGCACCATATGGGAAACAAATTGATGATTGTAATAAAGTAAACAGTTGAATCATCGCCGCCCACGCTATTTTCCCAACACCGAGATTTGGGCAGGACATTGATCTAACCGTAAAATATTTGTAATATTAACTATGATTTTTTACCGTACAATATTCCATTCACAGGACGTTCAAACTAACATTGAAGAAGAAGAAGAATATTATGATATACAAACAAATTAAATTATACTACATTTAAATAAATAAAAAATAGAAATGGTGATTTTAATTTTTTACGTGAATTTCACTGAAAAGAATTTCACCAACTTTTATGAAGTCTATTACGGTTTTTAAAACGCTTTTATTACACGAGGACAGTCCTGTAAAGTATCTGAAAAGGTAGAAATGTAAAAATTTAAATATTAGCCGTTATAAAATTTCTTAATAGTTGTTTCGTTAATACGAATGCATAATAACACTTAACGTCGAATATCCAATAGTACTCGTTAGAAAAACGCTGCGCTTTAATAACGCTTTCGTGTAGTCAGATCATGGTTCTTCCATGTGTTTCATCGCTTTTTCAACGCTCGCTTGAAAAGCACTCGTACGAACGGGTCCTAAAATATGTGACAGCTAAAACCGTGAATCATATGTGTCCATAGCAATTTTGCAACTTCAGTTATTAACAGCAACTCATATTCGCACATTCTTGTGAATTGGCTTTAACCAACTTACACAAGAATGCACTTTGGCACGAGGTCTCAATCAGTAATGTTTACCGGCAAAGAGATATACACGATACGACACGCGAAGATTAATTTTAAATGTGGCACATTGGAACTTAAATTTATGATCGACCATTGTTTCGTTGCGTCATCTAAGGCATTCGCGGTGGCATCCGATCCGAAATCATTTTAATGCATTGTTGTAACTTCAAAGTCTACAAAAGGGACGTTTCAGATCTTTATGTTTTATTTTACTTCTAGAATAGTCTAAACTTTCTTAGTAAACTTCTAATGTAAGTAAGTAAGAAAAGTCGTTTTAATTAAACTACTTATTGCACTGGTAATGAAAATATCTAATATAGGCACATGTTCCATCTTAAATCAGTCGACGATCTTCCGTTTTTACGTTAATTATAAAGAAATATATTAACGACAAAAACGCCAAAACTAATTGCGCTAGATTGACAGTGAAGCAATGATAACAATTAAAATAATGATAGGAACCCAGCAGAGTTACTTGTGGGTATCTTCTCTGACATGGGCGCGTTGCGAACCGTCATTATGACTAGCTGCTAAGAGAATCATAAATGATTATTACAAAGATCCTTTATGTGAACTAAAACAATAAACATTTCCCTTGAGTTGAGACACGGGAATCCCTCGGTTATTTCAGTAACGTTATTGATATTATATCCTCCATTCCATATATATTTCAATTGCTCTAAATGTGCAACAATGAGGTTTGAGATATAAGAACCGCTTCCCTCCTTGAATTACCAACGACCGCAACCATGAAGCAAGCAGTCAACGACCTGAACTCTGACCATATTTTCTCGATTAAGCAATACCTCGTTCGAACACATATAGACTCCTTTAGATCCATATTATGTCATGTTAATTATCTTTCATTAGTATCGCAAATATTTTAGCATAGGCACTTAGTCTAGGTATTATATAATCTTTTGCTCATTCGGTCACTACATATGTAAAGATAATTTCAACTAGAGATAGGAATTTCCTAATGCCACTCGACATAAACCATATAAAACACAGCGTGTTTACTTCCTCTCCACGTTGACTAATCACATCAAAGCGTTAACTATTCTTGCCTTTAAAAAAGGCTGTCAATGTAACAAAGGCCTACCGCCGGAACAACGCTGGGTGGAGCTAATAAACTATTTGAGTAGTGCCTCGTGTTGACACTGGTGTTTCTCACCTGAACAATGCTCCTCGTTTGCATTAATGTAAATTAGGTTAGGACCGCCGCGCCTACTTTCAATTAGATGTACCCCAAAGTAGCGCGTGTGTACTTATGAAGGAACAACTAATAACACACATACATCAACTACTACACATATCTATACTAATCAATTATTTTACCTTTCAATATAAAATTACGTTTCAGCATTCAGGCCATCGACCTACACCGTGACCTCAGACTAGATTCGATTAGGGGCCATTTCAAAGCGATGTCAGAACGTCACTTCGAAAAGGCACTTCTCCACCCGAACCCACTCGTCGTGAGTGCGGCAAACTACACCCCCGATAGCTTAGCACCTAATAAGTCTAGGTTACCTAAGAATGTCATAACCGATCCTGTTGATAAAATCACAGAACTGTTAAAGTGCGACGCTGAAGCGCGACGTAAGCTACAACACACACTCAGACATAACACAGCCGGTGTTAGGCACACATTCACACCGCATGGGCCCCGGGGTCGTATGCGACGTCGAACCCTACACTCCGTTGACCAGTTGATCCGGATCAACCGCGACAGCATAGGCTCAGATCAGCTACGAGTCGACACCAATATAGACCGTGTAATCACCGATAGCACTCTGCTATCGGCAGCTTGCTCGGGTCCCGCGCTTGACCCGCCTCCCCCGCTACCGGGGGAGGGGAGGGCCGGCCCTCACGATAGGTTTCTAACGTCACCCGTTCCAAACCAGTCGACCGTAGCTGACCAAGTTAGGTACAAACCCGACGCCATGAACATGGCGGGGGGCAACCCCCCAAATTTTTAACGTCATAGGATGATCCAACCGGATCACCCCATTTCCGATGACGCATAACGGTCACTAGGACCATTAGCATAGATCCAACCGAAAAAAAAAAAAAAAAAAAAAAAAAAAGCATTCAGGATCCCTTATTTTATACATTAAATGCATTTTGAAGTTAATTAAAGATGATATTCGGTACTACCTATAAAAAAATATTGCTACCATAGATACCAAATCAATTTAATTCCATAGAATTCGAATTTCGAGACATTGCATATGAAACTATTATACAGATAAAATATGACCAAAGAACGACAACTGGAAATACTACTGCTGACATTGACAATTTCAGTATTATTCGAAAAGATCTATGTAACAATATTGCAAAGAGATCTAAAATAGTTCTGATCAGATCTGGGGCGGATGTGTTGTGCGGTGTCAAAGACTGAGCATGTTCTTCGTCCGTCAGCGGGCGCGTCGATCGCGTAAACATTGCCGGCTGCGAGCCGCCGTACAAAACAATTTGCGTTTTTACCAGAATCTGCGCCGGAGCCCCATACACAGATTTTAATACACGAATAGTTATATTATCTCCCATGTAAACCCACAGTAACTCAGAACACATATTTGTGATAGTGTATTGAGTTGAGAAATGCTTAAGTTAAAAGAAATTACTGTTTTAAAACATATTTAGCTGAAATAATCATTCAATGGGATTAATCATAATATAATCACAAATAGCCAATATAATTTAAATCAATCGTTAAAACAATTTTACGGACTCTGTTCTAAAACGTGCAAGTCAATAAAATGGTAATAAAAAAATGTGCCATTAACATTTCCAAACGTCACAAATCACACCCGCAAAATGCAAGATCTAACCGAAAAAAGATCTATGCTGGGAATGATTTTTTTGTACCGTGGAGCGGCGGAGTCGCACGCGCGGCCCGATTGTGGCTGTGTGGTCCTCGCTAGCCACTTTGTAAATAGCGCGGTTTACCTTTTTCAACTTTTGTGTTTTGTTACCTTTTGTGCTGTTATACGACCAATATTACCATAGCTATTTAGGCGCGTCGGATAAATAAATACGTCATTTATCAAGATAACTGATGCGCAAGGATGTCACAAATGGGGTGTAGATTTGATCTTTACAGTTTGTAAAGGCACATCTTTTTATTTTATAATGACACAAAAATGCTAAGACATCATAAGGCGATATTTTAATGTCTACAACTCTTAACCAAATTGAGTGCTCTTTTAATTAATTAATGTATGAATTTTTCGTAAGGGGAATTTAAAGGCTCTAATCAAAAAAACTTATAGTTTGATATAAAACTCATTATGCGTTAGATATCCCATGCCATAAAGATGTATTCTATATTATACAATACATATAAATAATTTAATTCCAAAAACAAAAAATAAATTAATTAAAAGGCCCATAATTTAAGATCAATGTTATCTGCTTTTAATTGTAACAAAAAGGAAAGGTGGCGCGTTAACAAGAAACTTGTTGGCAATAAAAAATGTTTCGTCATGGAAGTTGAACAAAAATCAAAGCACAATAAATTCACTCAAACCGCAGGCATCTTTCACAATATTTGTATCGGGGTGACAAAAAGGGCCGAAAGGGCGGCCCTTCGTTGAATGAAGGGAAGGTAAATAAATATAAATAAAGGTTAGGGTGGCGGGGTATGGAACCTGCGGGGCGCCTGCGCGGGCGCATCGGACGGCCCTTCGCAATCAATATAGAATGCCCACATACCTTTTTAATGAGAATATTTTATATTATTTTTTTCATGCCGACCGTGCCAGTGTAACGGCGCTTTAATGTGTGGCTTTGTAAATAGACGATCTATTGGCGAGAATTCGTTTGTTGAGACCGGTGCTAACGCCGTCCAAAGGACAAAGATCTTACATAGGGGAAATTTAATCTAAGAAATTGCAGATACGGCCGGCTGGTCGAGTGGACAGGCTACTGGACGGTCGCGGGTTCTAATCCCGCCGAGTACAGATAATTTTTATGATGAATATAGATAACTGCACCGGATCATGGATGTGTTTGTATGTATGTATTTATATCATCATCATCATCTCAGCCTATAGCTGTCCACTGCTGAACATAGGCCTCTCCAATGATTGCTTCTTGGTATGCGTAACACAAGCTCTAACGAGCTTACCACGGGCTAGGTTAACGTGGTGTAAATGTTGCATAATATTTATTTACTTACCATCTTATTTTTTTTCAAATAAATCCATGTATAAACAAATCATCTAAATCAATTCTCAATGTGCTAAAATAATCAACTATTTGCGTATTTTAGTTGCTGCTCGTTTTATTATATTGTATCAAATATAAACTTTACATTTGTATTAGTTTTTTAAAGTATGATATTCCTAAAAAATATTGATGAATTAAAGCAAAAATTGATTTACCTATATACTTTATACTTGAATATTTTTGTTGTTTATAGATACTTAGATAGTATATATTTCAATATTTTAATACTAACTTTATATAGGAGGTGCATTCTATTAATAAAGTTTGATGAAATTGCATACATACTTTTAAGTTATGACTTAGTATTTGAGATGTTCTCTTTTAACTCGAAACAAGCGAAATTTATAGCCGTATATATCCAAGGTTATACTTTTTAATCTCTTAGCTCTGGCAAATTCTTAAAGTTACCATAAAAAAGAAGAAGAACAAATGACATTGACATAATAAAGTACATGAATATAAAATGGCTTCAATAGAATACACGTTACGATCGGGCTCCAACTGTTCAATTTGACGCTATTAACTATTATATAGCCGTTGCCGTAAATCTTGAACTCGGCCTTTCTAGCGCGGGCTTAGTGGTTAAGCGACAAGGTAACTATCGAGCGACGGGCGCTAGTTTAAATCTTGGTTTTAAAAATATTTTTTTCTATTATCTCACTGAATCTACTATCCTTATTACCCAACGAATATTGAGTTATATTTAAACTTACGTAAGACAAGCCAATCGGGGCTAACCCTAAGCTGGTAACACTAAGAATTATTTGTTGCCTTTCTTTCATAAACGTAGGTCAAGTACTAAATCGTGATAAGGCGCATCACACAAAGCAGATACAAAATATGTTACGACCAAATAATTTTAAATTAAGAATGTCATTACACAAGGCAGTCCTTGTAAGATTCCATTACATTTGTTATTATCGAGACGTCACACGTCGTTTAACGGGTCCAATGAGTGGTAAGAGCGTTCGCCTTACCGTCGGGTACCACCAATTACGGGTTTGCACCGAGCTCGGCGCACTTTTATTGGGTGTAAGATTTAAGTGCCGATCGACACGGCACTCACGACCTGCCTTATTTTTATTGCCTTGAATATGACGAGCATCAATCGTTGAAGGTAAATGGCTTATCGGATGGATAAGTTTCTATCCCGAACACAAGCTTCCATAGTATAACTTAGGTTATCCCTTCTCTCGTGAATATGAGATGAATTTGAAGCCTTTAACAATAAAGAGGTAAAGTATGTAAGTTTCTATCCCGAACAATTTTAATAGGATTGGCTAGGTTATCTCTCCTCTCCTGAAAGTCTTGCCCTAGTCTTCCTATGGCCCTGTTGGTATATGCACTGAGTACATCCTTAACATGAGTGAAGCAATAAGGTTTATTCCAAACTCCGCTTTCAATTAGATAAATACATTTATTTTTACTCCTGAATTGTATGTATTGGATAGCAGCTAACCTATAATATAGCCAGGTAACTTCTAATTTTTCTTTTAACTTTAATGATATGTGACTGCGAATGGCATATAGTGACGTATGTAAATTTAGATTAATTATCTGTAACTCGTTCGTATAACCATGAAACTAGGTTATCGTGTTAGTCGTAAATGAATACGTATTTTAAATGTAAAATTTCATTGATAATAATTATGGTTGTTGATGAAAAGGTTATACTACAAACGTCCAACGAGAAATTAAGTCCGCATTCAACATTTATCATCAGATAAGTCTGGTGATGCAATTCATTTTAACTAGAGCAAGATATGTGTTGCGAAATTACACTTCGTCAGAAATTGAGTATACATTAAACAAACAGACACACAAATACACGTCTTAAATATTTTAATTATATTACGGTAATCACACGAGGCGTTCTAATTCTGTAACCTATGGTATTTAGTGGAATGTAAATCTAAGCCTGGCTGAATCAAAATCCCTGTAAAGATATTTAACCTGCTATATATTCAATATATAGTTTGTTATTTGCAGGAGGCCCTAGTTTCACTTTGAACAAAAAAGTTTTTATACCTATAATTTTGGTTTCGCTTAAAATAATTGATATATCCCATTGCCTCCTTTTTGTTATTCTACCTTATTCCAAAAATATTATAAACAGCCACTAACAAACAAAGCTTTTTTTTAAAGTTCTAGACTTTAAGGCCTGATGGCCTTTAAGCTCAATCGGTAGGTATTCAAAGAAAGCTATTAGCATCGATACCTGAAGATATTTCACAGATTATAAATCAATAACAGAAAATGAAAATGTTCTTTTAACGTCATTCAAATTGGTATGTTGGTAATGTTGGTATATGTTGGTAATACGAAACTAAAGTTGGCCATATTGACTTTTGGAATTACCGTTATACAAATCGAATGATCTTTAATCTGTTTTATTATACACGATGGAGATGGAAAGCAGATATTCTCCTGTGTAGTTGTTATCATTTATAAACATCGCTTACAGATGTTAGCATGGAAATGGAAATCTCCCTACAACTTCTAGCCCATGTTATTTAAATACCTCGAATAAATTGTCAATAGTTTTTTCTGGAATCATTGGAACGTTTTTGAATGTTGTTATTTTAATCTGTCGCTTCGTATTATGTTACCGACTACTTACATTATATGTAAAATTTTGTTGTACAATGTTTCTGGAGAAATAATTAAACCAGTTTATTTACTAAGTTTTTGACCATAATTAATTTTTATATTATATAGCACCTACAAGAAAGCCGCGATAAAGAAAAAATCAATTATTTCTCACGATTGTGAAAATATATGAAAGTAAAGTGTACGTTTGAGGAAGTGAATTTGGTTTATCTCAAGCCCATAAAAGCTATTAAACTAAACCGCTGCATGAAATAATTTGTTGTTGTGACCTATTTCGCTCACCGCTAAACATCTTCGAGTCGGGGATATTGAAGTGTTTACATTAACGCGATTGTATAGATTTATAATATGCTATTTCATATTTAAAAGTCTAGACTGAGATGGATGAGAATATAAAGATAGCTTTGTAGATAAATATTACTAGAATCCGAAGATAATAGTAAAGATATGATTTAAGTCCGCCATCTTATTTAAAATGGCTGCCGTGAAATACCAACATTCAAATACTAAAATAGTAAAACTGCCTGCAGCAGACAACACAAGACTATAAAAATTATCTACACATATTTTTATTAACATGTCCGTTTATATAGTTGTCAAATAGTGAGTTTATGGGTTAATCCCTTTGTGGCCCGTGCCTCAGCATTGACTGAGGTTTGACAGATAAGAGGCAGATAAGCAGCTACAGCTGTACTAGGACAAATATTTGCGGTATCATGAAACAGGCCGGAGTTCTTAACAAAACACATACGCAGTGTAATTGTTTTTTTTCTTTTTTTTAAATGAAGTATAATATGATTTACTTTATAATATCATATATAACGATTTAAGAAGCACACACAAATTGCGGGTTCGCATCCGTGTCTTAGCTGTTTTAAAAATCATAGTCGGACCTAAGTATACATGGTGATATTAGACTTTATAATTTAAATTTATTTATTTATTCAGAAACACATTCACACTTTTCAAAAGGAATATGTATATTGATGCTTTCACGATCGATGTAGGTACATCAACGATGCTGATGATGATGATGTGCAACAAGAAAATCCATGCGGCGGACACTGTATAATCTTAAATTGCGGACTCGAAACTTATCTGTAATCGTTTTTTAATTTGAATGTATCTGGTCATAAAAATCGAACCTGCGCACATCTTATTAACATTTACTTTGTTTATTTTACAATATTTCTTAAGTAATCTTAATGGACGTCAATACGACATTTTTTATATTTTATGACTATTTAATAATGTACTAAAAACAAGTTCTCTTTAGTCAAAACTATATGCCGTTCATCATCGTCATCATCAGCCTTATCCGTCCACTGCTGAATATAGGTCTCCGATCCCTTCCCACTCACATCAAACACGGACCGGCAGCGGCCACTGCTTGGTGATCGTGCCCACCTGGTCAATGGCCGACTAACACTTTGTCTACCTAGACGCGACCTCCACTCCTGAACCTTAATGGCCCATCGGACGACTCATTGTGACTTCAACGCCCTATTATATGTGTAAATTAAAAACGCGATCTAAGCATACTTTTTCTTAGTATTAAATTCAATAGAATTCACCGTAGGTAGCATAGAACTGATACCGGTAGAATAACCTCGCATATAGGATACGCGAGGTTATTCTACAGATATGTAAGTACATGTCAATGGAACTAGCCACGTAACACACGTGTTGCCTAGCCTTTACATAATAAATGTCGGTGCCAATAATTACAGAGCCTGATCTCCTTACCGAAACACAGCTAAGTTCATTCATGAAATAAAAAATCAAAATACACAGATGCAGACAGACTTGATAACGAATCTCCTCCACCGATTTTGACGTTCATGAAACGAATAAACAACATAATTTTTTAGGGCGTGAGAAGGCAAAGAGTAGTTGGAACCTTATGATGACTACTAACATCCATAAACATCCATACGACCAGAGGTTATGCAGATCCGTTTCCCTCTTTTTCCATATCCGCCCCAATGGATCACCGAAAACTAACAAACCGCAAGAAACGCAAGAACATAGCTGTCACTTTACAGCAATAGAACTAACTCTTAAAGTGACGATCTGATATGGACTGAGCATAATTTATACACCCCTTATATAGTCATTAAATATAGGGTCAGTGTATATTTAAAGGGCTGACGCATACAATATTTCCTAACCGTATATGAATCCATGTCATACATCAAAACTCCTTTTGAGATAACGTTCACACGATGTATTGACCAACCGTACTGTTCACGTTTACCAAGAAGATGCAAATCGTTAATTTATCGCCTCAAGAAGCAAACATATAAAACATACCGCAAACATAAGTTCAAAGACCTATCACTACAGTTTGGCTTGTATTTGAACAAGTGTTGCTTGCACGCAAACTTAAAGGCTTTTACATAAACCATTCAACGCTGCTTTCATATATTACTTTATCCTCCTTAGTATTGTATTAGCGGTTCGTCGTAGTTTTTACAACCCTTAAAATATTGGCCTTTCTAAGTCTGGATGATAATACCTCTGTATTACCAACCTTGTCTCTATAAGCACGGTAAAAAAATCAAACTTTCAGCTATATTTACGCAACACACATTCATCATTAACCTTTATGTATCCCACTATTGGGCACAGGGCTCAAAATAAGGCAAGGAAAGAAGGCAATAGGCTGGCGCACTGACCCAATACGGGTTGGTGAACTTTACACACTTTCAAAGACATCATCAGCCATGCGGGTTTCCTCACGAGGTTTTCCTTCACTGGTGTGCAAGCGATGATCCCATGTTCAGGTGTTCGGAGAAATTTTAGAAAAACCGCTTTTCTTGATGCTGGTCATGATCAAAAACAGACCCTTCACAAGCCGCCTGTACCCACTAGAACATAGTCGCTCGCCGTCCAATCCCACTTATATTAAAGTACTATATTTTAATTGTATATAATACTAGCTGTTGCCCGCAGCTTCGCCTGCGTTAACTAAGATTTACAACGGGATCTTAGCGGGATGATATATCTTTACCGATAAATGGGCTATCGAACACTGAAATGTTTCATTAAAATCCGACCAATAGTTCCTGAGATTAGCGCGTTCAAATAAACAAACTCTTTAGCTTCATATCTTAAGGATTTAAAACATGAGTAAAATAAACTCGTTTAAATGTAGTCCAAAAAAATCAAAATTTCTGAATTGTTGTGCCTCACTCGACATAGATAGGTATAGTGTGTCGTGGACTTTTTTGTAGATATTTATAAGATCTACAATTAATTAGAACATTTTATGGTTCTATGATCTATCTTTTATAGTTTAGGCAGCGTACGCTAAATAAATAACTTTTCTGGTTGATTTTTTACACCTCGTGTCCGAAAAACCCAAATATCTTACGGAACCCTGTTTTTTTCCAGAATAAAATTTAGCCTATGTTACTCGTGGATAATGTAGGTTTCGAATGGTGAAAGAATTTTTGAATCGGTCCAGTACTTTATCAGTCTATTCATTACAACAGAAGTTTTACTCTTTATAATATTAGTGTAGATATATAGTATAGATGGAATTCGCCATAACTTCAAAACCGATCGTCCAATTTTAATTATTCAAAGTCGAAATATTATCTACATAAACTGTACTTAGTGATAAAATAATTTATTTTAATAAGGATCCAAAGCATGAGTAAAATAAACGCGTTTAAATGTAGTCCAAAAAAATTCAAAATTTCTAAATAAAAAAATGGTTATTGTGACTCACACGACTTAGATGGGTATAGTGTGTCGCGGACTTTTTTGTAGATAATTATAAGATCTTCAATTAATTAGAACATTCTATGTTTCTATCTTTTATAGTTTAGGCAGCGTACGCAAAATAAGTAACTTTTCTGGTTGATTTTTTACACCTTGTGTCCGAAAAAACCCATATATCTTACGGAACCCTATTTTTTTCACAATAAAATGTAGCCTATGTTACTCGTGGATAATGTAGCTTTCGAATGATGAAAGAATTTTTGAAATCGGTCCAGTACTTTTACAAACAAACAAACAAACAAACAAACAAAGTTTTCCTCTTTATAATATTAGTGTAGAAGTGTAGAATAATATCTCTGGGCGCTTTTACACCACGTCAATCTGGTCCCGTGCTAATTTTCTGAAGAACTTGTGTTACGGGTACCAGACAACGGAAATACATATATTTAAGATTTTTATTATATAATATTTAATACACATCCATGACCCAGAAACACAGAAAACTTTTTGTTCCCTGGCGAGATTCGAACCCGCTACCTCCGGCTTGAGCGCCAACGCGATAACCACTGAGCCACAAAGGTCGTCAATGTTTACACATTTTATCCTTTCAATGTATTAACCAAGCATTCTATTTTTAACTATCTATAATCAGCCCCCCTAGACAAGTAGCACAAACGTTAAATGAATAGAATAGAATAGAATACTTATTGTATAGGAATGACTAGCTGTCAAATTACATGTCGTAAGCTGGTGTCATTCCCATATAATAAACTTATTCTATTCTATTCGCTTAGCGTGTGTGCTACTTCTCAGTTAACCCACAAGAATAGCGAACAACTATCTATATGTTAGAAAAATCATTGAAAAGGGGAAAAACAACGATTACTTACATATCTCAATCATTATCATATTTTATTGAAAAACAATAAAGACTTTACAATAACATCTTTCAAACAATAGTTAATAATGCGAGATGGTCTTACATGCTAAATTTATATTTTCATTGTTATGTAAAGTGAGTCGAGTAGTTAATTTGACATATGTTAAAAATGATTCAGATTATCATCAATTAGGTAGTACTTGTGGCAGTACTATTGTGTTATTTCATTTATTCAATAATGGCAACTATTGAATAGGTTTGATTTGGTTCTTCTTCTTCTTTTATTCTTAGCATAAGATTATACGACATTCAGCCAATGCCAAATTTGTTTTTTTTTTGTTGGTTTAGTTTAGTTTTGTTAATAAGCCAATGTCGCATAGACTCATGTTATAAATATAATATTTTCAAAACATTACAGTTTCAACAACTAGCAAAAACTATATATAACTACTCTGCGAATTATTTTATAAACAATATTTTCAAATGCAAAAAACATAAGTTCCTGTCAACTAAATCTAAATATTAAGCATCAAAGTAAACTCCATTTTAAGAAAATGTTGTTACAATATAAAGGTTAATACAAATGGTAAACACGGTGTTATGATAGGTTGTTAAGAGATCTTTATTACTGTTTATAACGCTGTAAACCAACCGTAGGATTTTGGAATTAATTTGATTATGGTCAATTATTCACAAAACGACGTTCGTTTTGATCGCTAATAAGCTAAAAGTATCTAATTTGGACGGCGGTGTCTTTGCTAACGAATTAGACCACTTTGCCGTATCGATATAAAACTTATATAAACAATCGATAATTAAGTGACCTTAAAACGATTTCAATTCGATCTTATATCGCACCAATAAATCAGCGCCGAGAGATCGTGCGCAGGATTGTTTGTGGCAAATATAATAGAGAAGCATCAACATCATCATCATCATGCTATCATGTATGGTAAATGCTGGACATATACGACCTTCAACGCACCTTAAAAGGGCTCATAAATAGGGTTGCGAGGCGTCCGGATAAAGCCGGACATAGGTAGGCTTTTTGTTTGCGTGTCCAGCGAAAATATACAGTGTCCAGCTTTTGTTAGACATTTTACGTTTCGCTAACGAGCGATGCCTAATCAGTCTTAGGCTGAGACTGACTTGGCATTCAATTTTACCTATTACTCTCTTAAAAAAAACTTGATTTTATATACATTTTTCTTTGTCGTTCTTATAAATACTGAGACAAAATCCTCAATAATGTTGGATGTCTTTCTACGGTCAAGATGGCTGGTTTGTCCGACTATTAGGTTTGGTGACCTGGCAACCCTATTAATACATATTTCTTATAGGTGCTCGCATTATTGTCAATTTCACTCCAACAAACATTTCCATCATCACTCGCTCACATCGCTTCACAGTGATGTTCCGAGAATGTGTTAAACGATGACAAATTCCATAGAAAGTATATAAATGTTAATATTGTGAGTATCGGTGATGGGCGATCTATCTGCGCGCGCGCACCGCAGTAAAAGCTTATTGTAATTCGAGCCTCAAATACGAAATTGAATAATGCTGACCTATCCCGCGACCGCCTTCACCATAAATCACCAAGATATTTATGTCCCCCCCTCCCTCACGCCCCTCCCCTGCCGTCCCGACACCGCACCCCGCGCCGCGCACACATATACGAGCGAGGATGTAAAATATTAAATAAAAACCAACATAAAATCGTAAGTAATTCCAATTGGAATTGGAAGTCTGCTGGCGATGCGGTCTGAGCCTATTTTGCGGTCGATACCTAGCCAACAAATCAACGGCTAAAGGTTTTAGAATAAAACACGTTATTATTGGCTCACACATTTGTGGCTAAACAACAATAGAAATACTGGCGACAATATCTTTTCATATTACATTGGCATATTTAAATTTTATAATTCCAAAATTAAATTCGAAACGATGCATAACAAAACCATAAACAATACGAATACGATTGTATAAATATCAACGGAAGGGACGACAGGTTTATCTCAAATGCATATGGCGTAGACTCAGCGCATCGTACGCATAAACTTTACTTATATTCTTTCTTATTCATGAGAAATAAATAATAGTATGAGGAGATACCGATTCCTGATAAAAAGTGGGTCCGAATTAAATGGGAGGCACGGTAGAAGAAAGTAATGGAGGCGCATCGAACCGGTTTTGGACATTTTTACGAATGCAAGGCTGCTTGGTTCGGCTCTGCTATGTGCTCGGGCACATAACATAACCGCTGGAGATTCGCGTCCAGTATTGGTACATAGCTTCACGCGTTAACATATTAAAATATAATAATATTTGACGGACAAACACTTAATAAGCTTATGCAATTATTTGCGAAGTGCAAAACATACAACGGCATCCTTGGAATGAACATTTCAAGAATAGGTTAGGAAACAGGATTTCCACGAAACGCTAAATACACACTTATCATTATTATTATAGAACCTCTTATTGAACCCAAGTTGGTACAACCCTCACGAAGGTTCTACCAACGGAAGTCGATAATTTTAATTGATTTTAAATATCGATTTAGACGTTAAATCGAATTGACTGATCGGACGGTGACATTGTGCGAGCCCCTGAAATATCGATTTCGACTGTCAACGCGAATTAACATCGATAGATAGATAAGTTATCGACTTGCAGACATATTCATTTACAACCTGTATGAAAAGCGGATGCAATTAATGTTTTAATTAATAACAGTCGAATTTATCAGACATCATGAGTAATGTAAGCTCTAGTATAATTTAATGGGAAATGAGTGAGCTGGAATCTCAGGAATTTTCTGGAAAAATTGTTTATCATTTTGATACATTTGTGAAGGCATATTTGAAATTAAAAGGCGCCATAATAAACGTTTTTTTTTATACGGTGTAATGGTTAAGCGGCTGGGTGTACGGTCGTTGATTCAAATCCTTCAAAGTTCAGACGTGTATTACATCCCAAGACCGTTCCTTGTATCATAAAGTAAAAATTTAGAGATAACCAATGTTAGTAACCTACCAAAGGATGAAGTTGTGGTGTAATTGTATATATTAATTTAAAAATAAATCACTTTGAAACTGGTTTCCTAATACTTGATGGCTGAAAATTTAAATCTATATAAAAAAAGTATTATAAGTTTTTCGCAGTTTTAAACACTTTACTACAGGTCGTATGGTTTGTAGGAAGTAAACGTTAGGCTGTATTACATTGTGCGTAAAGTATGCATTTTCAATTATGCTACTTATAATATGTTGACTGTCAATAATATGTTAACTTTACACAACTAATATATTATGTTAAATATTTCAAAGTATTGTCATTTGTATTTATAACTTTATGAATAATACTTTTTTTTTGTTGTATTTATGGCGTTTCAAGACGCACGATTATTTCACTGAAATATGAGGCTTCAACAGGATGGCCAGCAACATTGCCGGCAATGACAGCCAGACCGCGAAATATGCGACAATTTATGATATAACTCTTCCATATAGCATGTTTATTTTGTATGGTCGATTCGGACGGTTTGCTGTATTAAAATAGTTTCGTCATAGCTGGGCCATTGTAGCCGTATGTTGCAGTAAAAGTATTGACCGATTTACAAGCACCTAAGATATGTTTCATAAATATTTCATGTCAATACATGAAATGCTGATCTTTATGCAGTAATGCAGTAGCCGGTCCTAGTTTGATGGCCTAAATCGGCCATCTTGACTTTCATTGAAAGAGGAAGTCTACTGGACAGATATGAAATATATGCGAGTAGTCGTGATCATCATTTTACAATTTTCCCAAACACTATTCGGTTTTATTAAAATTTCGCGATGACGAAATCCCAAAAGCTATGCAATTTTGTGGGCTAGTACGTGAATTTAAGTTTGTTTGTTTGCTAACACACTCCTTTGTTTGTCAAACCATTAGAGCGAGGTCGTTTGCGCTCAAATTAATTTATAAATCGATTTAATTCACGTTAAATCTTGATAGTGTATATAGAAACTTGACACTGGCAAAATATGGCAAAATACGTCAAAAGATAAGAAGAAGAAGACAAATTGAAAACATTAAAAAAATAAAGGGTATGTTGAGAAATTATCAAAATCATTTATCACCAAAACCGAAACCGGCAAAAAAATGTCGCTACAAACGTTTATAAAGCAATATATTATACAATTTGTATTTATGTATCAAAAATATATTATTTTTGAAGCTTACGAAAATAGATTTTTACAAGAAATTTTGAGTGTGTAGCTGGAATATTCCCCGTCGGATACAGAATATCGGTCGACTTCGGACATTAAAGTATTAATTCCTCAAATATTGTTAATTTAATGTTTTGACACTCAATCGATATTTAAATATAAAGACAAACATTTTTTCTTTGACTAACCGTTCAATAATTATTGATTTGTTAATCATGTAAAAGTGTATGTATGCATGTAGTAGTAAATCGATATTATTTACATTATCTTAGTATTTTCCATTTATATCTACATTAAAACGTCAAATATATATTTTATTTATTAAGTTTTTTACCAGACAGTCCTTAAAATGTATGGTTGTAAGTATCCGAAACGTCTAGAATAAAATCCGTAGAAAGTACTTATCATAAGTATTTTATTAAGTAAATCGATATTAGCTAGTTGTTGTAATCATTGCAATTTTGTTACTTTCAACACTTTACTTTTTTGGTCTACAATATACTTTTTAGTTTATAGCTCTTTTTTTTCAGGAATTCGTACTACATTATTCTTAGAAAAAAACTAGTTCCGTGATAATTGATCACGATTTTTCTGAAATGATTGACGTCACTATTTGCTATTATTTGGCCAAGATTTTTACATCACTTAAAAATATAATCTCACGCAGTAGGTACTAATATACTGCGTGTGTCAATATTTAAAAAACATTCTGCAAAACAGGCTTTGTATATCTTACAAGTTATCTATTAGTGTCATTTAAATTACCCATAAATAAAAAAACGTTCTGAAGCATATTCTAAATTTCTAATTTAAACTTATTAGACACGCAAATTATACAATTGACAAAATAAAATACGATAGCAAAACACGTTTGTTTCGTCAACAATGCAGGTTAGGACATCTTTAACACAATAATTGATGGCCGACGTCAATTTCTCAAAAGTGCGTAAAAATTGAAAGGGATCCATGATTCATATTAGTCACAGACAAAAAGTATCAATTGTTGAGCCCAGCGTGCAGCGTGAGTGCAGCGTGAGTGCAGCGCTACAATCGTAACACCCGCTACGAGACTACCGTAACGCTAGTCGCTGCCATTGTTCCAACAGTTTATGTTTACACCGGCGATTGTCCCTACCCGCGCCCGTAAACTGTTTTCAAAACAGCCAACACTTCATGAAACTCATTGTTTCCTTCGACAATTCGACCGAAATCATTACAATCACATAGCAGTAACACCGAGAAGATTCATGTCAAGAACTCACCTGTGTCATGAGTCGGTCGGCGCCCGTACCTTCGTCATCCTTGAAATCTATGTCCGGATTATAATTAGGCACTAAATCTTGGAACTTTTCATCGTTTCTGGTAATCCGGCCCTCGGGCGGGCCACTGGCGGATTTGGAGTTCTCACTAATGTTCGGATCGTGCTGGTTGAAGACCAGGGGGGTGATGCGATGCGGTCCGCGGCGGCGGGAAAAGCCGCGGCCCGGGCCGCACGCGACCGCCGCCCCCAGCCACAGTAGCACCAGCGACAGCCTCATCTCGCAGACATCACTTCACGCGCGCTCGACGCACGACCACCGCGCGCCGCGTTTAGTGCGACACTGACTGAGGGCCTGTGCTCTAACTACCACCGAACGCATCCCTTGCCGTCGTCCAGCCCCGCACTTTTTGTCCAAAGCCTCCATGAATGAAGTGGCCACGGCGATTATTGTTTCTTTAAAATGTTTCCCAGTTTATTGTCCGTTTTTTTTTTTACACACTCTTAACAGTACATGACTCTTGAAAAGTCAATATATTAAACTTAAAAGGAATAGAAGGAAAATAAAAGATCTATAGCCCTTGCTGCTTGAACGCCGCATTTTAATAGCTAATACGAGCGTTGGAATTTACCACTAATGCAAATATTCCTAGAATCGGTGGGAATAAGATTTTTAAACTATGATTTTTTTTAATACAATTATAAAGTGACATGACACGTTAAGAAGACAGGTTTACCACTACCACTAAGGGCAGAAATTTATGTGATAAATTTTCACTTCATAAAAATATTACATACGAAGCAACACAACACATGCTTTTCCCAGCTTACGACGAGACTATGCTAGCATGTGAAAAAGAATTCATTTTCTAATCCTCTTTCTAGTCCGGAAAAAATTAATTATATAAAAAAATTGAATCTGGAATTTTACTGTATGAGCTAACTAAGCTGAGAGAGAAACCAGTAAAAACATTTTATTTCATTTTATTTTTTTATTTTTATTTATTTTTGATTAACTATAACTAGAAATATATTTCTTTAATATATAATAATTAGGTATACTGAAAATTCAGTCCTATTTATGGAAATTTAATAGAAAGAATAAGTAAGCTCCAACAATATGTATTTATTATAATGAAACAACTTTTACTAATTTTATTGCGATTTATTGTGTTTTTTACAATCCTGACGTTTCGCAGCCACGGTCACGGGAGGACTTGCTGTAAAGTATCCGAAACATCGGCCTTGTAAAAAACTATTCTATTTGGCAGTCAATCACATCCAACTTAGTCCAACAAGAAACTCTAAGGTTACCTACTCTATATATAAATAAGTATTTGAAATTAGTTTATGGTGAATTTTAAAACCGCCTTTTTCATTGAAAATTACACGAATTCGTATTGTGGTTATATAAATAGACAATTACATGAATTTTGTTATGAGGTTTTCCCCCTTGCGTCAGAGTATACATACTAAACTATTTTCTAAGTATTTGAAATTACTATCAATATAGGTACTTATAATTATTAGGAAGCTATTGATAATAATGAGTTATTCAGAAAATAAAGATTTCTTTGTGAAATGTATTAGAAATATTTTTCATTAAGAGTCATTTTCATTTTCAGTAAAAGCGAGCAAATTTGCAAACTACGATAGTCTAGTGGTAAAATGTAGGCTTTGATAGTAAGGGATCTGGGTACGATCCTAAGTGGTCTAATCACTCCAAAGCGATTGTCTAATCTTTTCTATCAAATATATTTCATTTATTTATCCTTTTGTTCACATTTAACGCTGTATTGTAAACAAAGTGTGTTTTTTATTTATATATTTCTTCCACCATAACCCTGAAAGGTTTGTAGGATACTCCGTCATTCAAAAATAAGTTAATAATTGTTAAGATTAAATATTTAAATGAATACATTAGAACAATTATAGTTAAGTATATAATAATAATAAATGATCTTTGGACGCTTTTACACCACAATCTGGTCCCGTTGTAAGTTCTCGAAGAGACTTTTGTTACGGAAATACATAATATATTTAATACTTTTTATATTAATAATTATATTTAAGATTTTTATTATATTTAATACACACCCATGACCCAGGATCACAGAAAACTTTTTTGTTCCCTGGCGGGATTCGAACCCCCTACCTCCGGCTTGAGAGCCAACGCGCTAACCACTGAGCCACAGAGGTCATCTATACACAGATATATAAGTACATAGATATTACAAAAAAGAAGCTTATAATATACGGTCGAATTGTGAAACTGAAACTGTAAAATGATTACATACTATATAAATAAATTGCATATCACAGTTAATTATTGAGTAAGTTCAGAAAGTATTGCTGAAGACGATTAAAAAAAGAAGTTATGGTAGAACTGTCTCGGAGAGATGTAGAAAGATTATTCCACATTCAAACCTAACCATCTTTACAGTGAAAACATTACTTAAAGATAAAGGTCTTTTAAATAGTAGTTTTTATATAACCGTCACCATTTCAGTCCAAGACGACCGACCGGCGATGTATGGAGGTCACCGTCACCTGGTAACAGGTCCACCGAACCACCGTCTTCCAGAACGTCTTTTTTCTAGAATGGTATTCCACCGGCCTTTAATATAATTAAATACAAATTATTTTTTGGATTAAAAATTATATACATACATAATTATGTAATTACATAATATACGTATATTCTGTTTCACCATCAATATTATCATCGTCAGACTTTATCCGTCTCCTGTTGAACAAAGGCCTCGCTCAATGAACGCTAAGACGACCGATCTCTTGCCACTCGCATCCAACTCGGAGCCTCCGCAGTACGGAAATCATCTTTTCCACCTGGTTAATGGCCAACCAACAATGCATCTACCTAAACGTGGTCCACATGGAGTGGGCCACTCCACCTTATTGACCGATTGGCTATCTGTTATTAATATTTAATTAAATATTTTTTTTTACTTGTTATTCCAGAAAGCTTCATTAATATATATAATATTAGTAATAATAATATAATAAACTAGCAGCGCCCCCGGTTTCACTCGCGTACTTCCCATTCCCGTGGGAATACGGGGATTAAATATAGCCTATGTGTCATTCTGATGTATAAACTATATTATTGTATAGTTTCATTAAAATCACTTCAGTAGTTTTTACGTGAAAGAGCAACAAACGTCCATACTTACAAACTTTCACGTTTATAATATTAGGAAGATGATATGAAACCTAATTCCAATTATCACACAACTAAATCATATTCAGAATTATTCAAATACGGCCGAGCAGATTAACGGCTGACGTGACTAATACTTTTACCTGAAGATAAATTAACACTTCCTCAGAGATAATACTCGGAAGTAAACTAAATACACAAAAACCGTGTGAATGCGACCGAACCTCGCCAAAACTGATAACGATGATTATTGAATGAACCTATTTTTATGGCGGTCGTTGTACAAAGCGTTAAAATTGTAATGCTGTGAGTAATGTTAAAACAATGAGGTGAGCGTATCGTACTAATCTTACTAATATTATAAACGTGAAAGTTTGTAAGTATGGATGTTTGTTACCCTTTCACGTAAAAATTACAGAATAGATTTTAATGAAACTTTACAATAATATAGCTTATACATCAGAATAACACATAGGCTATAATTTATCACCGTGCTGACGGGATTGGGAAGTACGCGGGTGAAACCACGGGGCGCTACTAGTAACTCATAATCATTCTGCACTAATACCTGGAATACGGCTGCAATGGCTGTGAAGACATATTTATCAAACAAGCAGCGCCCCGCGGTTTCACCCGCGTACTTCCCATTCCCGTGGGACTACTGTAATAAACTATAGCCTATGTGTTATTCTGATGTATAAGCTATATTATGGTAATTCCATCCTAGCGCTTATAGGAAGAATAATTTAGCCTAGGCAAAACTAGTTTGTCCTAAAATCGGGTTTGGCCGGTAACATATATATGTATCTGAATCTCGGACACGGCTCTAACAGTTTTCATGAAATTTAGTATATATGGAGTTTCGGGGGCCATAAATCGATGTAGTTAGGATCCATTTTTAGAAAATGTCGTTTTATTCGTGTTTTCTCCATCGTTTTGACTCCATAATCTCGCTGAACAAAACCACACACAAACATTTTTTCAATAACGAGCATTTGCAATGACTATACTTGTGAGGATTTGAACCCGTTACCTTACTGAGCCACATTCAAAATCACAAAAAAAATTAACATAATATTATACTTAATACCAAAAAATAATCTTCTAATCTTATTATTTCTATCAATTCAACACGGAACGCTAGAAATATAATACATTGCTCTCGAATTACAATAAATACAAGGAATGAGCTAGATTTTTCTAGAAACGTTTATTTTATTTCCCCAATCGCCGTCAAACACAAATCTAGGGAATACGAAGCTAAGCAAATTGTATCAATCTCCCGCAATGGGTAAACATTGGCACGGTTTTCTCTACTCAGATCGTATCGAAGACTATTTTTCTGTACGAATTAAATAATGGCAGTAAAAAAACAAACGAAAGTAAATAAAACAAAGACATCCGCTTTTTTATCATTGGCGCCGAAAACTATATAAACCAAGTAGAGTACGTTTTTCAACGTCCTTCCGTCCGCTTTACCGATTCAGACTTTAATAATATTATGTTATTTACTTATTAAAAGTAAAGTACTTACGTATGTATTATATTGGTACTAGTAATGTAGGAAATTTACCTTAGCGGTGGGCCGTGGGAGGGATGCGGATTTCTCCCATCAAACAGCTTTGCTGTGTTTCGGAGAGACGAGCAGAGAGACAGTGGTACTGGCATAGATACTTGACATATGAATAAGTTGTCTGGGCTAGTCTCAAGGTAACTTGTTCGTGTTGATGCGCGACGCTGACCACTAAACATCATTGACCTGGTTAAGTTAACTTATTATTAAGTTACTGACTTTTTAAAATATAATCGTAATTGATAATAAAAAAAGTAAAGTATCAACCCTTTATGTCTCATTGCTGGGCACGGGTCTCCTCCTCGAAATCAGGCAAAGGGTAATGGGCCATAGTTCACTGATGCGCTGGCCCAATGCGGGTTGGTAAACTTCACATACCTTCAAAGACTTTCAATCTCATCAGGCATGCAGGTTTCCTCACGATGTTTTCCTTCACCGGTGAGCGAGCGATGTCTCGTGTTTGGGGTGACACGGGGGGTCAGGATCAAACCAGAACCTCTCGCATAAGAGACCGAGTCCATCCACCACTGGACCATCGTCGCTCTGGAGCATAGTCGCTCTAAAAGTTATATAATTCTTAATTTTGTGATCCATTGAGAGGCTCATAACAATCGCCGTGCTGCGTGCATTGGCCGGTCCGTCTGTGATGCAAGCACATGTCGTTTCAAGGGATCGGCCGTCTTGACGTTAATTGAGGGAGGCCTATGTTCAGGGTGGACAGATAAAGGCTAATGATGATGATGATGACGACGTTGATGATAATGATGATGATGATTTTTAATTCATGCGAGTTGTGAGGGATCGACCGTCTTGGCCTTCATTGAAGGAGATCTACATTTAGCAGTGAAGGGATAAAGGATGCTGATGACTATGATTTTATAATAGGTAGATAGACACAAATATGTTAGAAAGTCAAAATTAAGACAACAGTGGGGCCGATGCTTTTCTGAAAAAAGGGCATATTATCTTAAAAATAATCACATTTTTTTCTGAAATCATCATAAACACAACCCATCAGTTCGTTCATAACGTTATTCACATAAGCTGATCAAGTATCATGTGTGTTTTGTCAAGCTGCTTAAAGGCAGCCAAAGTAAACGGCGCGGAGTGTTGTAGTGTCGCGTCGGCACCTTCTAGAATGTTCGAGAGCAAACAGAATTTTTGACAAAGGACCGGCGCGAGGTGTCGGTGGCTAATGGAGGAGAGTGCTCGACCAATACCAGCTTTGTTGTGTTTTAAATTATTTACTTTGCCATAAAGCCCTCCACTTATGTTCCACACGCATCTTGTTAGGAAAAAAGCTTGTAAAAAGTTATGCTTTTTGTATAGATATAAAAGTGTTATATTTCAGCTTTTTGAGTTGTTGCATAAATGTTTTAGTAATTCAGAAGTATATGAAATACGTCAACTATTTGCATACATCACTTGGAACAATTTTTATATGATTAATAATATGATCGCACGAAAGGTTGAAGGACTCAAACCCAGGACCGTGTCTAAACGTCACCTGTGTGTAAGCCTTTTTACACTTAATCATCGGCTTCTTTATTTTGTACCTAATTTATATATTTTTTTTATTTATTTATAAATAAAATAATATCTTCAAAAACAAAACTAACGTAGGTAAATGCCTTGAATCAGGTATGGTTAAGCTTAAACTGACTATTGTTTAAAACGCAACATTCCGGTAAACCAGCGTAAATCGAACACCTGTAAAAGTTTAAGATAAGATAAAGATTACAAGAAACATTTGTTTAGAAATATTTCGTCTTAAAAGACCAAGGATTCTTTTCAAAATTATGTACTATATTAACTCATATTATAGGTACATGATATTATAATAATGTAATAATAATGTTTAGGTAGTTAGTGTTGGTCGGCCATTAACCAGGTGGGAAGACGATCCCCACCATGGTTTAGGCCTTGTCGTGGCGGTGGGGCTCAGTAGCCCAGAGTGACGAGCCGAGGGGGGAACAAAAGAGCAGGGGGCAAGGGGTGAGGATGGGAACCTCACCTTATCGTACTGTCAGCCTGTAAGACGTTAGGAGTGGTTGTTCTGTGGTGCGGAATAACCGCTCTGTGGAGGTGGCGTCAGTCCCCTGAGGGGCTGACTAGCCGTCGAGGTCGAGCCCTTTTGCTTGTAGATCCGAGGCACCTCACCAAAGGCGGCATTGGTGGCACTCGCCGGGTTTTATTGGGTAGAGCTGCGTCCACTTACCATTTTTCGTGCGCAGCGAGTCCTACATACCCGCCTGGGAAGATCCACTCCTCAGGCGGGATGCGTGAATGCATTTACCGGCGAAAAGCGGACGGATAATGGCAGATGATAATGATGATGACGATGATGTAAGACACGCCCGTGTGCGCTTGAATCGTCATGTCTATTTTGTCTTGCCTAGACTAAGTGCAATCGCAAACATGGCGCCATTTTTAAGTAGTTTTCCTGTCTTCTTACTAATATTTCTGAATACTTAATTTTAAAAGCGTCATTTTATTTGGATATACTAAATTAAGAAACAAAGTTCTTTCCTCTAAAAATAATCATCATTTCGTCATAAGTCTTGCTACTTAACCACAACAAGACCAATATGACAGAATATGTAACTATTATCCGAAAGCTAAGTTGTTTAGTTTTACCAATAGAAGAACCAGACCCGACAGCCGTTGTCCTTTTCTAAACATTTTTGTATGATAATGAATAATTGTGTATTTAAACCATTTTATACACACATTTTTTTATCAAAGTCGTTGAAGTCATGAATGATGAAGAACGAAATATAACATACAAAATATAACATACACATAGTTACCAAGTACGGATCTTTGATATTTTTTGATACATGAATTGGACAACTTGCAGACCTCAGAGGGCCTAGCCAAAATGCCATTAAGAAAGCGTTAGCGAAGTTCGAAAATTACAAAATGTATAGGGTGGACCACGTGATTAAGCGCGGCCTTATATCAATCCCATACATTTTATCATTTGCGAACTTCGCTAACGCTTTCTTAATGGCATTTTGGCTAGGCTTCCAAAACCTGGGGGCAAATAGTCGACGTCGCGAGTTTATCTAAAACTAGCCCAGGCGACTTGTTCTCATGTTGGAAAACATGAGAACGAGCAGTGAACATCTCTGTCACTCTGCCAGTACACTGCCTGACCACACCTTCTCTCCGAAACACAGCAAAGCTGTTTTACGGAAAATACAAGCAACCCTCCTACCGTACTGTACAACAGAAAATAAAAACTCAGGATAAAACATTCAAGTTTTACGTACACTAATACAAAAGTAGGTACATACAAATTTCAATTACAAATTTCAAAATCTTACAAATAATCCGTATCGTATATAAGGTGTAAAGAAGTCAAACCAGTTTAGCTTATGCGTTGGTCCCTAATTGACAAATTGGAATCCCATTAAAATAAAATTCAAGTTCCTAACTGAATGAGGCGCAGGCAAAGGTATAATATTATGACGGACCTCGCCGATCATGTTCCGACAAATGCCGAGCGCACACGAGCGCTGTTCACGCGGCAAGAATAAAAAGTCGGCAGCATTCGAAGCGCGTGCCTCTATGTGTGTGGTCCACTGTGGAGGTCCCTCTCGGCTTTGATTTATTGAAATCTGATTTTCGCACTTCACTCCAGCATTTACAAGCTTTTTTTTTGTTCAATAATTCGTGTCATATTTTAATTTAATTATTCGTGATTGAATTTGGAAAATTATTATAATGTGCTATTATATTTTTGACTGTGAATTTTACTCTTCTTGGACTATTTCCAAGTCTGAGCTGTCCACCGAATGAGGATTACATGTTGAATTTGCATATATCTCTGGGAATAGTGGTAGTAGGTCATATTTACTCAAATCATAATCATCTCTCTCGGTTTTCCAAGTGTCGGCAATCATTTTTAATGGTTCGAGACACTGTAAATTTTGTTTCACGCGCAACAATTCAATGTTACACTGATTTTCTAGCTCCAAGAGTTTTAGTTTAAAAGCTTTTGCCAACATTTGTTTTCGTATAGCGTTCTTCTTAGCATTCTGAGCCATATTTAATGTTCGTTGATATCTTTGTAATTGTTTTTCGTATTCCATTAAATTTCTATCCGAATAAAGCTTTGTGTCCACACTGGCAGTGAAAAAGTTTGTAGGATAAGATAAATCTGTCATATAGCACGCAGAATCCGTTTCTTCACAAGGAGTCAAATTTTCTTGTTCCGCTTCTCGACTTTGAAATTCCTGGTCTAGTTTATTTCTTTCATCTTTCAATTCTTGCTTTAGGGAAGCGATAATATTTTTACATTCTGTAATTCTATCTGTTATATCTGGTAATGGCTCGAAATTGCAGTTTTCATTTGGCTCTGGTGCTTTATCAATGACATCGATGTTACTGTCTGTGCGTATTTCTGATTCATTTGAATCTGCTACACAGTTCTCGTTCAAGGGAGAAATGTTATTATTATGTTTAGAGTGACTTATATTTTCTGAACAAACTTGTTCGCAGATTATATCTCCACATTCCTCTCTCACGTACAAATTATTATCATTCTCTTTTACGGGCTTACCATCGTCGGTAGTTATGTTAGCTGCAGGTTTTATTCTATCACCCGACCCAGATTTCATAGTATCCATTGTTAGTATATTTTCTATATCTAATCTTGTAAAAAAATTAAAATGCAATACAAATACCGCTCTTTCAATACAAATTGATTTGAAGTGTATATGTCAAAGTTCTTTAAGGTTTTATACGTATCACTTTACTCTATGTTTTATACATTTATAAAGAATTAAATATGTAGCGTAAAAAGCTCTACTTGCTTTACATAAGAATTTATATACTTAAAAATTATTTTGTGTATGATATAGATAAAAAAAATACTGGACTAATTACTAAGAATAATTAAGGGTAACATTTGCCATGTCGCTTTAATATATTACATGCCTACGCATACAAATAAATTTATTTTATTGTATTTCTTAAAACCAACTGCAATCTAAAACTTATTTGTGGCACAATACAGTCGCAAAACAAAAAAAATACCAATGATTTCTATCTGATTGTCACTAAGGTGTTTCTTTGGCAGATAGGATTCGAAACGAAGACCTTCGCCAGAGAACTAAAGTTACCGATATCACGCGAAGAATAAGTACGTTGAAGTAGCAATGGGCTGGCTAGGCACTCAGAAGAACGGATGGCCGATGGGCCATTAAGGTTCAAGAGTGGAGGCCGCGTTTAGGTAGACGAAGTGGTGGTCGGCCATTAACCAGATGGGAAGATGATCTCCGTGCAGTGGCAGGTCCGCGTTGGATGCTAGTAGCAAGGGATCGGTCTATAGGGAGGCCTATGTTCAGCACTGGACGGATAAAGGCTGATGATGTTGATGATGATGTCACTAAGGAATGTCGGGAGATATCGAGGCGCGCGGTTGTGTTTTGCTTTCTTGTTAATTAATTGGTATGTTACATTCAAAGCGGTTTTGTGATTTATCATCATCATGGTTGAGATTCATTATCATCATCATTTTCAGGTTGTGTCCGTCCACTGCTAAACAAAGGTCTCCCTCAATGAACGCCAAGACGACCGTCCCTTGATACTCGCATCCAATACGGACCAGCTACTGCAAGAAGATTGTGATTGGTTGGCGAATTGTGAAGAACTGTTCTGGAGCTGTTTTCTATCGTAGGACTTTTCTGGCGGTTTTTCTATATTGTTTGCTTTAAAAACTGAATCAATTCATAATGCGATTGACGATTATTGTAGTCACAGTGGATGGAGTTGGAATTGATAAATGATTGGTAATGACGTAAAGGGTAAAACTTGAGTGTTTCCTGCCGTTTTTCCATATTACAGACTAAATCTAGTCTACGTGATAGGCTTGGTATTATAGCTTCTGGTCTTAACCGATTCCAACAATAACAAATATAGCAAAAAAAAAGAGAAGAGGTGGGAAACGTCAGAGCGCGCGGTTGTGTTTTTTCTGTTTTCCGTTAATTAAATGTTATTTCCTATTTTATCTATTAGTGGTGGTTTTCTATAGTGTTTAAAAAATTCAAACTGTTAATTCTTTGATTGGTTAGCAAATATTGTGGTGGACTGTTTATGATGGGTGATAGTAGTGATAGTAGTTATTAATAAGTGGAAAAGTGTTACATGCAACCTCGTAAAAATACGCCTCTTGGTGTTCCCCGGCTTTTCTTCATATTAAAAACTAGAGTATTTTACGACAGACATGATAGTCTGTCCTCTGGTCTTAGCCTGTTCTAACAGGAACAAAAATACTAAAAAAAATTGCAACCAAAAAGAAACGTCAGAGCGTGCGGATGTGATTTTTCTGTTTATTAATTATTATTTCCAATTTCATTATTTTGGAGTGGTTGTCTATTTTGTTTGTTTTAAAAACGCAATCTGTTTATTCTGTATGAACACCGCCAAAACGGACTGTTTTGGCGGTGTTCTATAGTGATTAGTTACTGTTCTGACTTCTGGTGGCTTTCTATACTGTTTGTCTTAAAAGCTCGATCCATATATTATAATGTGACTGTTTCGGGGTAGATGGATTTAGAGGTTATAATTGATTGATGGTGACGTAAGGGATGAATCCCCGCCCCTTGGCGTTTCCCGCCGTTTCTCCACAGACTGAATGTATTTCACGTCAACGTCCAACAGGAACAAATACACGAAAAAAAAGGGAATGGTGGGAATTGGAAACGTCAAGGCTAGCGGTCGTGTTTTTTCTGTTTTCCGTTAATTAATTATTATTTCCAGTTTTGTTATTTCGGAGTGGTTTTCTATAGTGTTTGGTTTAAAAACGCAATCTGTTTATATTGTGATTGGTTCGCGAATACTGCGGAAAATTGTTCTGGGGCTGTTTTCTGTATGGGACTGTTTCGCCGGTATTATATATAGTGACTGTTCTGGTGGTTTTCTATAGTGTTTGTCTTCAAAACTCGATCCATATATTATAATGTGATTGGTTCGCAAATATTGTGGCGGACTGTTTCGGAATGGATGGATTTGGAGTTATAATTGATTGATGGTGACGTAAGGGACGGGGCCCTCCCTTGGCGTTTCCCGCCATTCCTTCTTCTTCACACAAAATATGTGTAGTTTACGTCAGACATGGCAGCATGGCCTCTGGTCTTAGCCGGTTCCAACAGGAACAAATATACCAAAAATAATACAACAAAATGTCACTGTCATTTTTGCCGCGTTCGTATTTGATATTTCCTTCATTATTACATCGCATTACGTTATTTTTTAAATTAAAAAGTAAAGAGTATTTTCAAGAATATGGGTTTACTAGATTTATGTGAAAAATACTTTGCAACTTCAAATCTTTACGAAGTACTGCAAATTTCTGAAAACGCAACTGAAAAAGAAGGTTTAATTATTTTTTTAAACAGATATTTAATTTAACATTATGATATATCTATGTACAATTAAGTTACTTGATATTTCTATTTTATTTGTAGTCAAAAAGGCGTATCACAAACTATCCCTGAAAGTACATCCTGACAGAGTAAATGAAGATGAGAAACTAGAAGCAACAGAGAAATTTAAAGTTCTCGGTAGTGTTCATACAATTCTCAGCGATAAAGACAAAAGAGCTCTTTACGATGAAACAAAAAGTGTCGACGATGATGAATATAATGTTATCAAAGACAAAGATTGGACAATTTACTGGAGGTTATTATTCAAAAAGATAACTGAAGAGGATATTATAGCATATGAAAAAGAATATATTGGTAAGCACCCTCATGAGACTTTCTGATAGTCCACATACATGCTAATGTTTAACACTAAACTATCTATGCAAAATACTTCAAACTTCCAGTTCCAGCTTTCCATGAGAGCTCCAGTTCTATAATAAATTTCAATATATAACTTCTGATGAGATAAAGCCTACCTATAAAATTATTCCAATTTTGTGCAGGATCCGAAGATGAAAGGAAAGATTTAAAAAATGCATACTTATCAGGCAAAGGAGATATGGACATCATTGTTGATAGAGTGCAATTTGCACGGTCAGAACATGAACCACGACTTAGAGGCATTCTAACGGTAGTCATGTTTGTATTTATTCTTAAATCAAAAGCCCATCCTTGTTGAATAAGCTGTTAGACATTTATTAAAGATGACATCTAATTAAACTATGTAAACAAATTAACAATCTAATCAAAACAATATGTAAAATATATAACCATTTTCATCCCCCATAATTTATTTTGTAAGTGGTAAGAGATCAGTTGTCTTGGCATTTGTTCAAAATGGACTCTGATCTGATGAAGATCATTTTTGTTCAGATAGCTAAACTGTTTTTTTTTTTATGAAATCTACTAGCTGTTACCCGCAGCTTCGCCCGCGTGAACTTAGGTTTACGAATTTATCATGTTTGATGACGATCATTTTCCATTTCAATAATGACTAAGTTTTTGTATTAAAATGGATATATGTTATCTTAAACATAAAGACATATTATATTTCTATGCAGACTTTCTGCATGCATATTTAGTATTTAGGATACTATTACATATTACACTGCCCTCTCAAATCACGGCAACACGATTTATTTTCTTGCGTATTATTTTGATATTGCCATATCTTCTAAAATATTTATTTAATTTGCATGATGTAAAGGGTAAAAATAATCTTCATTATGTGCTCCAGCTAATTAACTGATTTAAAATGATAATGATTCATACCGTATTTTTCTAAATAACTTTCAAATTATCGCGTTATAATTGTCCATTTTTTAAAGTATTAAATGGAAATAGTATGATATCCCTAAGAGATAGATATATGCCATCGCGGACTTTTTTGTAGACCTATTTAAGACACACAATTCCACCATACATTATTTTGATATATCTCAAAGGGTTTAGGCAGCGTTTTCGTTGGAAACTCCCAGGCGGCCAATTTTTTTCCGACACCTCCAACAATTATTGTTATATCTTAGCCAATGTATATAGAAACTTAATAAATTATGTACATAAACCTTCCTCTTGAATTGTCCTATCCATTAAAGAAAACCGCATCAAAATCCGTTGCGTAGTTTTAAAGATTTAAGCGTACAAAGGGATATAGGGACAGAAAAAGCGACTTTGTTTTATAATATGTAGTGATATGAAAATCTACTCTTAAAACAAAGGGTGTGGGCATCATAACCACATTCCTGTTATGTTTGTAATAGTTTATTCCAGTAATAACCATAAACTGGGGCATTATTATGTTTGGAAGAATGATCACAAAATTTCTATGCTATATCAAAAATAAAGAATACTTTTAAATAATATACAAATAAGTTAGCCAAGGTGGTCGAAATAAAAATCATAAAATATTTACCATTTATTATTTTCATCTGGCTATAGGTTAAAAGACATTTAATATATTTAGAAAGAGTAACAATATAAAACAGTATTAAAATTAAATTTTTGTACATTGAACTCTATGCAGTATATATTAATACAGCCAAGGTGGTCTAAATAAAAATTATAAAATATTTACCATTTATTATTTTTATCTGGCTATAGGTTAAAAGACATTTAATACATTTAGAAAGAGTAACAATATAAAACATAGTAATAAAATTAAATTTTTGTATATTGAACTCTATGCAGTATATATTGCTACATCTTTTTCCACTACATAATATAATGTGTTGCATGATAATCCTGATCATACATTAATACTTAAGTATTGTTTTTAGGAGATGATTGAACAGGGAGAAATACCAGCATACAAAATATTTACACATGAACCAGCTAGAAAAAGGCAAAAAAGGCATGCCAAAGAAAATCGAGAGGCCCAAGAGGCAGAGGAGTTAAAAAAGTCAATGGGTTTGAAATCTGATGGTAAAGACATATATTTTTTTTTTAATTCTTTGCATTTGTTTTATCAGACTAATTTCTTAATTTAATTTTATTTTTTCAGATTCCAACAACTTAGAACTAATGATAAAACAGAGACAAGAAGCAAGAGGTAAACAGATTGATTCCTTCATAGATGATCTGGCTGAAAAATATGGTGGTAAATCTAGAGCTTCTAAAAGGAAGGCAACAAAGGAAGCTGGTACAAAGAATAAAAGGAAAAAGTAAATAAATATTGTGTATGTTTTTAAAAATGTAGCGAGGATCTCATTTTGTAAGATTTAACATAGAGTATTGTTAAATCTTGCTCGCTGCATCATTAATGTCTTATCAATCTCCTTCTTCTAGTGCAACTTCCATCATGTTGTCATTGTAGAACGGCCCTTGTTCAACATATGTTTGTAGTCTGGATATAATGTTAGAGTCAAATACAGTTGAAGTTGTAAGTCTTTTTATAATATTATACTTTGCTTCTTTCTCTTCTTTAGTAAAGTCCATAGGGCGATCTAAAAGATACTCTATGAAACCTGTAAATTTTAAAAACATTAAAGATTAAAGTAGTTACACAAAATAAATACAAACAGAAGGTAATCTTCATTCAATGCCGCTCGAGCAATGCACACATAGACATTGTTCGTGGACACGATATTACAGACCACTATGGACCATTCGAGACTTGTGTATCGACTCACAATTGTCACAAAATAAAAACCAATTTGTGTTTATTTTGTGCAATGGTCGCCCACTCGAGACATGCGTTTATATTTTTGTGCTAAAATGGAAGGAAAACAAAAGTTATAATTGTTCTGTGGACAGATTTTAAATTCAACTAGTAGTAACAAATAGTAAATTTTCGCTTTTTAAACTACCAGTCTATTCAGAGAGGTATGTAGGTATTTGTTTGTATGTTAAATTATGCGTTTTAACATTGACAAAGTTTTTATTATATTTAATAGGATTCAACTCAATTTTTTAAAATTAAATTTAAGTATGTTTTTAGAGAATTTGTGCATTAGAATTATTATTACGGTGTCAACTAATTGTATATGTACCCTGCATTTATATGTAAAGACATACATCAGGAAATTATATTTATAAATTAAAAGTACATACAAGTGTCACTACCACCAGTTTTTTGCGTCTATTGCGTCCACAACCCTAGTGCGACCGCCAAGTGTAGTGTGAGTGAATGTATAAAAAGTTAAGTACGTACATGTGATTACCTCCTGTTCGTTGTTATTTTGTGGTAGTTACTAGCAAATTATTAAACTGTATTATACAATTCTGAGGCATAATTTAAAAATACTTTTATGTGTTGAAATATAAATCTTAGTTAGTGTGTGCTGCACAATGTTTGGTTTGCTGCTGATCTTTAAGTGCAAATGCACTCAGTAAATGAGTTCTACAACTACAGTATGGAATTATTTTTTTACAAAATAAAATGTTAAATTATTTTGCTTTAAATAATTATAAACAACTTTAAATTATTTAATTTACATTTACTTAATGTCTTTTCGTTTATTTATTATTATTATTTTCGAAAATTTAGGCTGGATGGCCTTTAAGCTCAATTGGTAGGTAGGTGAGCTGATGACTCACCTAGAAGCCTTTTACTTAAAGGACAATACCTATACGAGACAGGTGTGTATAATACACTTAAGTTATTTGAATGTGTTAAAAATGTTGTGATCTTTTAGTGCTATTTCTGTTAACATAATTTAGCATTACAATATACTTTTTTAAATTATGACCGCATTTTTATTGAAACAAGTAATCTCTTATGCCTGTAATTCATTGTGGGGATGTGCTCATAATTGCCACGCTGAGCAGGCGGATTGGCAATCGCAAGTGATGGTGTATTCGCAAAGGCGGCACTGCTGCCTTCCGCCGGTCGGATTGATGGTGCCGCCATCAATCGTTGAAAACGATCAAGGTCAGCCTGGTTATTTGAATAGGCAAACTGGCAGATTTGCCACCTGGCTAGTGTTGTCAGTAAATTTAATCTAGTTTGCCTAGAAGTAGCCCAGGCTATTTTTGTGTCGTCTATCCTGAGACTTATGATGTGTAGCCTAGGTGCAAGTAGTTACACTGAAGTACAGCATAACTGTTTTATGGTAGCAAGTAAACTAGCAAGATCAAAGATGGTATCCAGGCACCACGAAAGTTAGCCATAATAATATGAATTATTAAACAAACATTACCTGCAACACTAGCGACCATTTCTTCGCCCCATCGATGTTGACAAATTGCGTCTAGCAAAGTGAACCCAGCCAGTTTTATATCGGGGAATGGATTTTTACAGATGTCAAACAAAATCACAGCGGACTCAGTTTGTTTCTTCAAGGCCCTGAACCATTCTCTGGTCATCAATGTAATACGTCGATCGACTGGCTCTTCCTTAGATTTGCGATCTTTCTCAATGGCTATGAGACTGGCCAGACAATATATAGCACGAACTTTTATAACTGATGAACTGTTCCTGACCAACTTACAGACTAGATCAATCGCTAAAGTATATGTGCTACCTGGAAGTAAAACATTTTTGAATATTGTATGTGGTTGTTGAAGGGTATCTTCAAGATTGGATGGTCGTCTTTTCGAATGTTTAAAGCACATCTGGCGCCTTGGTTTGACAATAAAAATTGTGGGATCTATTCCCAATAAGTAGGTTAATAGACTCTCCGGTTATTTGATCACGTGAAGAAACCCAGAGAACACCATTTTCCAGCAATTTCAAAGACGAAGAGCTGTCATAGCCAGATCTTCCCCAGGTTTGGAAATTAAATTTATAAAGCATGACCAATCTCTTCGGACACAATTTATTTTATGGCCAACTGAAAATTAAGGTTTTAAACAGTCAACAGGTTTCCTGTTTGATATTATTGATTCTGATCACTTATTTCTTGTGGTGCCTTTACTCGATATTACCTACGATATTTACGAAACTAACTTTTAAGCTTTGTTTTTTGACAAAATTTTCATAAGAACGACAAGACAGTGTAATTTTTGAAACTGACCATCCATACCATCTCATGTCTCAACATAGACAGCTCAGCAACTCAGTAGCTCAGGCAACTCAATAATTTTTAAATAAACACTAGCTGCCCCGACAGATTCCGTTCTGCCAAAAGTACTAATACCACTGTTGTAAACGCGTGTATCGTAGAACTTAGAAGAGTAAAAATGTTGGGTATGTATTTTTAATACCACACCATAAAAATATAAGTAACCAAAAAAAAAATTGGCCAAATAATAATAAAAAATAGGGGTAAGCTACCCTAAACACTTAGGGGTATAAAAAATTGTTATAAACCTATTCTTGGACCTGATATACTTATTAAATTTCATCTAAATCAGTTAGCCGTTTCTGAGGAGTATCAACACTAAAACTGTAAAATGATAATTTTATATATTAGATTCATCCCTGATGAAGATCTCCTAGATCCTGGATTGCTAATCAAACTAACTAAACTAAATTTTGTTGAATGAATGATGAATGACTTTGAATACTTACCCAATGCAGCCAAACACATCTTACCCTCATTGGTTGCTCCAATAAACCCAAGAGTGTCAAGAGCAATAAGTAAAATCACTTGTTCATTTGATTCAAGTGAGTTAAACAATAAGTCTATTACTATTGGATATTTGTCAAGGACCTCCTTTGGGTAATGATAAGCAACACTTCCAAAGAACCTCATGTAACCTGAAATATATAAGTTTAATTATTCTTAAATTATTAAATAAATATACTTCCTTAAATTAAATATACATCACAACTTATAACCTTTTTTACATTTTTCTTTTATGTTAAATGTGAGAAACAGGAGCACAACAGGTTGATTTTATATTTCAACATTTTAAAACAATTTGCTCACCATTGACTATTAGTGACTATTGAATAAATGTTTATAATAAATATTAAATAATTTATACATTCAGAACAAAAATTTTACAGACTAAGCTCAAATATGTTATGCACTAGAAGCAAAAGCAATATGTTTTGCTCAGCATAAACATACCTATATTAACAAAATCATCTACAAACACCCAGAAGTTGCAAACATATTACTTTTTATTTTGTTGCAACATGCAAACTCAGTGAACTATGTCCCATTAACCCTCCTCGCCTGATTTCGAGGAGGGGACCCATGCTCAGCAGTGGGACATATTTATATACATAAGGGTTGATATTTTACTTTTTTTATGCAAATATTGTATTTAACTTGATCCAAGTAAATATTATATAAGTTAAATATTTCAATGATAGTACCTGGAATTAGCAGATTTTGAAGCGGATTGTGCTCCAATTCTTCAATTAAGTCTACAATCTTTTGCAGTGCTCCACATTCAACAAGGTGATTAATACCATAAGGTTTTATAGCCAATTGAGACAGCAGTTCTAAAATATTTATCTGATACAAGAAGTCATCCGTTGTTAGTTCTGATATCATAAAACTGATGTATTCCTTTTCTATACACAACTGGAATAACTCATGTGACTTTGTAGATATGTTGACTATCACCTGAAAAATGTAACCTATATACATACATGGATATAAGAATAAATCATTACAAAGAATCCAACAGTGACAGTACAGTAAATGCATAAAAAATAGCATATTATACTGATCTTATTGTGGTTTATTAAGTTTTTACATGTCCTATGAACTATGTTGTCATAACAGATCATCATTGGTTAGAATCTATGTTCTTTTTGCTGTGGTTTATCAAATCTAATATAATGGTGAGCTTTGTCTAGACTCTAGACTATGTTTACAAATGTGAACTTAGTGGATCAATGATGTTAAAAGTCTGCTACTTGTTCTTTGATGCTTTATTTTTTCTTTTGGTTTAACCTATGAACAGGGGACAGTCACAGTATATCTTATTAATGGTAAAATTAAAGTTTGGAGGGAAACAGATTATACAGGTTCCCTCCTTTTTTATACACATTCAACATAATCTTTATAACAATATGGAGGGGGGTAGGAAGATAAATAGTATTTATGATACATAAAATCCTCATAATATTAATTGACAAAAAAGTATGTTAATGTTGTGTATATAAAAATTATTCATTAGTCATAATATTGCTAGAAACTACAAGTATTTTGGCTAATGTACAAATATGGAATGTAGACAAATTTCAATACCTCCAAAACATTGCATTTACCACTACTTGGATAGTCTAGTCCAATTTGCATCTCTTCCAAGACTTTGGGATATGCTTCCGGCAACAAGTTTGAAGTTACTAATATTGCTTTATTAGCAAGGCCCACATCTTTGTGAAAAACTAACTGTGCTACAGCAACAAACACATCAATAAACTGAGGCAGACACAATATATTTATGTTTGCAGTAATTGCTTTGTTAACCTGCAACAGATCAAATAATGTAACTTTTGACTGGCAACAATGAATGAATAATGACAGTGAAGTGAATAAAAAGGTAAAGTAAGAATGTACCTCTGCTACAGCCAATTCCTGGACACATACGGCTTCATGGCGCAACAAATACATAAAGTATGTTGGATAACTTTGAATAATGTCTCCCGGATCAAATTTCTCAAAACATTTTTTCAGAGCTTCACAGGTTAAATTAATCTGAGTCCTATGAGATAATAACATTTAAACACGATGCGTTAAATTATCGATTTTTATAAGAAGGTACTAATTTCAACATACTTATCAGTGGTGTCAAGGCAATGTACAATTTTTGATATTCCTAAACGTCTGATCATTGAAACAATTTCTCCAGCTGGTTTTAATTCAAAGAAAGACTTTATATCCATTAACGCTGAGGGTCTGAGTTCATGATCTTTTAAATTTTCAATAAAAATTTTGTATTCTTCAATGTTTTGAGAAGACATGTTTATTTTTATATATTTAACTGAGTAAATATCAGTAAACGTATTATATGCAATCTATATAGATATTACTTTTCTGCATATAATTGTTTACATACACTTTATTGAATTTGCATTTTGCGTTGCTAAATGCTGATGACAAATGACAATCAAGCAGTGTTGCCACCTTGACATTTAATAGGGTCTAGCGCCCACCGGCCACCAAGCACAACAGGGCCTTTTCCAATTACAGCACAAACGCGCATTGTGCGGCACAATGCTCAAAGTTGGTCTTCCAATTACAGCATCGCATCGCATTTTGGAGCTCTCATAAAAGTAGTGCTTTCGCGAAATGCGTGCAATTGACCAACTGTGACAGAAAATTAACAAGTGTTTTTTCTTTAAGTTGTTCATTTATCGAAATGTTTTATTTAAATACTATCGTTAATAATATTATTTATTGTAGAAAAATATACGCGTTCGTGCACAAAAATATTATTATAATGTTTCAAGTTCATCTACAAAAAACGTTTTAGTAATCTTACTAATATTAAAAACGTGAAAGTTCGTAAGTATGGATGTTTGTTACTCTTTTACGTAAAAACTCTGACGAAAAGAATGGATTCTATTGAAAATTTATAATAATATAGCTCATATACACCAAAACGATACATATAAGCTATGATTTATGCCTGCACTCCCACGGAAATGTGAAGTATGCGGGTGAAACCACGGGGCGCTGCTATTATATTATATAGTATAAATGCTTAAAAATATGAATTCTTAAAATACGTACATATCAGATGATATGCAATAGTTGATAAAGAGATAATTTAATTGAAAGGTATATAATTGTTTTAGAACTCATTAAAAAAAATTACTCAAAACAAAAAATGTTAATGAAATAATCAAAATCCAAATAACTTAAAATAACCGTAAATAGCTTTCAACCAATAATTATGTATACCACTTTATTTACATTAATAAGGTTATTGCCAACTTTATTCTACCCTGAACTTAGCGCACCCTGCTGGCGCATTTTAAAACTATCGTGTTCCAATTAAGCAACAGCATTGTGCGGCACTGAGTCGCATTATGCTCGGTAATTGGAAAACGCACTGTGTAAATTAAATCTTGAAAAATTTCTCTTTCCTTTCGGTTTATTATATATTTTCTATTTACCTTGCATCTTCACAGTCTGAATTTATAGAGTCACGTTGACCAAAATAATTCACCGAACAATATTCCCAAAGATAAATAAAAAGCATAGATAGCGTGTATCTTGGAGGATCTGAGTAGCTAATGCTGTCCTTTATTTTCTTAAGAAGTACATCATAAGATAAAGAGAGACAGATATGGCTACTCTACTTGGTCTCAAATGGTTCAATGGAGCCATTTCTTTGATTTGATTAAGCTTACCGGTGGAACGATACACTTGAATTATTTTCACTTACTACACCCATTTGGTAAGAATACCCTGGTACCACATACGCCATATTTCTTGTTAATTACGTAAATATAACTAAAAGTTCACTTTTAATACTAAAAACCACAAATTATTAGCAAAACACAACAGGGCCTTTGATATCCAGCTGGCTACCAACTAATATGGCCCACCGAGGCAATGTGGGGCGCATGGCCTGAAGATAGAGCTGAAGACAATGCTATCTCGTTTCAACACAGGTAGTTTGACGTAAGAGTAAAGAGCGTATTAGTTATGGAATTTGTTCAACTTATTATCCTCTATCTATGCTTTTTATTTATCTTTGAATATTCCACTCAGTCTGACATTAGCAAATCCTTTAGGAAGCTAATATTAAAAAAGAAGAAGAAGAAGAAGAGTTTATGAAGAGCTAGATAAGGGCTAAAAAATTGAATAAGTATTTCTAATAAAATTTTCATCATAAGTCAATAACTAACAATGAAAACAGCAATTATTACTCTGCACACAAAGGGAGTTTTCTAATTACAGAAACGCCAAAAAGTATATAAGCACTACGTTTCGACCACTCTCAAAAGTAGTGCTTTTGCGTGATGTAGCAGAAAAATAAATAGTTTTTTATGTTGGCATTGATTGAAGTTTTATTTATATTGTGGGGAAAAGAAGTCATTGTATATTTAATAGAAATAAATTTATCACGCTTGCTCTTAGGGCTGTATTCAGAGACATGACTTGAGCGCTGATCGGCGCTTGATACTAGTTTTGGCGGTACGGTACACCGTACACCCAAGACTAGTATCAAGCGCCGATCAGCGCGCAAATCACGTCTCTGAATATGGCCCTTAGTATCATAAAAAATGCATTTATTTACTCTAAGTCAACAATCCATTTATTTTATAATGGTTCGTAAAGTGTAAACTCCTGTCTTGCGTCGGAGCTGATACGCTCACACTTTTATTTACATAATCCGGTCTTCTAAGAGCTTTTTAAAAAATGAAACATTAAACGGATTCGTAAAGTTGCCAGTTGAGATGTAGTTTAGGTCGCTGATAACCATAATATAGAATTTAACAAAAATAAATAAATAGGTAGGAGGTAAACTATGCGTATATTTATTTTAATTTATATTATAGCTAGAATATTTATATAAATACGTTAATGTTAAAAGCAACTGATTTAAAATTAATCGATGGAGACAAGTCTGTGAAAATATATAAATCGGGCAGCACTGATTATTCTATATACTCTGCGAACGTTTACCATAATTGAACTGCATGGTTAAAATTTATCTCCACCCGAACCCACTCGTCGTGAGTGCGGCAAACTACACCCCCGATAGCTTAGCACCTAATAAGTCTAGGTTACCTAAGAATGTCATAACCGATCCTGTTGATAAAATCACAGAACTGTTAAAGCGCGACGCTGAAGCGCGACGTAAGCTACAACACACACTCAGACATAACACAGCCGGTGTTAGGCACACATTCACACCGCATGGGCCCCGGGGTCGTATGCGACGTCGAACCCTACACTCCGTTGACCAGTTGATCCGGATCAACCGCGACAGCATAGGCTCAGATCAGCTCAGATAACCGATAGCACTCTGCTATCGGCAGCTTGCTCGGGTCCCGCGCTTGACCCGCCTCCCCCGCTACCGGGGGAGGGGAGGGCCGGCCCTCACGATAGGTTTCTAACGTCACCCGTTCCAAACCAGTCGACCGTAGCTGACCAAGTTAGGTACAAACCCGACGCCATGAACATGGCGGGGGGCAACCCCCCAAATTATAACGTCATAGGATGATCCAACCGGATCACCCCATTTCCGATGACGCATAACGGTCACTAGGACCATTAGCATAGATCCAACCGAAAAAAAAAAAAAAAAAAGGTTAAAATTTAATTTAGATAAGCTCTCAAAGGTTTTCACACACAACATTACAAAGATACTGGAGATTTCCTTAACTAAGCATTGGCATAAAAGTAATAACTCTTCATTGTTTGATTCATGTTTCCTTATAATAATAAACACAAAACAAACGTTTAATAAAACTTTATTTGTTATGTATATGATTTTTTTGCTCGCCAGTCTAAATATTCATCTAAATCTGTTTCATTATCAGAGTCATTATCATCATTTTCACTTAACATTTCTATGTCTTGAATTTTCTTCTTTGTCTCTTCTTTTTTAAGCTCCAAATCTAAAACTCTAAAAAAATAGGTAGATTCATTTTAAAATCATTTACAATGCCTTATTTTATTAAAATAATTTTTATATTGTATTGAAAGGTATTAGATTTTTATAAATACACTTATACTGTTTCCATTTCTTTATTTTCTCGATGACAGTTCTAATTTGATAATTTTAGTGTTGTGACCAAATAAGTAATGATATCACCATCATCATCATCATCGTCAGCCTTTATCCGTCCACTGCTGAACATAGCCACGCCAAGACGACCGATCCCTAATGATATCGATAGCATAAATTTATTATATTTTGAACAAAGAAAAATACTACAAAAACATTCAAATATATTTTTTCGTTTCGTTTATTTCGTTTCATTGAGGAGTATCGAGAGTCACAGTTTTACAAGAGCTTCGAAAGTTTTAAAGAAATTAGCATTATCAATCAAGAATTAATACGTGTAACATCTTGTAATGTAATATAATATTAGTTGATGAATTTGTACAAAAGTATCCGGCAGTAGTATAGTTTCTTAGTTCTTACATCTTGTAAAAAATATCGGGTCTGTTATCGTGTAACGTTTATCGATATAACTCTATCCCTATTAGTTTCTCCGTCTCTGGAATAACCTTGTACGTGTGAAAACGTCATATTTTTATAAAATAATTCATACATAATGTAAAAAAGACGCTCATTCAAGTTTCAGTCAGGATATGCCATTGAGAAAATAAAGAAATGGAAATAGTATGGGTTCAATATTTTATCAAATTCTGAATAAAAATTTATAAAAAATATAAGAAATTTACCTAGACCAATTTCTTATTTGTTCATCAATTTCATCTATTTGCCTTTCTGCTGTAGCTTCTTCTTGTTCTCCAGCAATTATTTCAGCAGAAGTACTGGTTTCATTTTTTATTTCCTTTTGAAATTTTTCCCATTCTTCTTCTATTGGATCTTTATATTCAATATTGCGAGCCTAAAATAACAATAAAGTAATTTCGTTATAATTAATAATAATAATAATAATAACCATTTATTTTCAGGCTGCATAGGCCCATGGATAAATACCTTAACCTAATAATACATATTATAATAACATTTAGTGTTAGTAAATAAAACTTAAAAGTATGTTAGTATCACTTCACTTGCACTTAAGTCTTGATTAATGAAAATGAAAGTTTAGTTAGTTACTACAGTTATTTAGTATCAAGTAGTTATTATAAAATTAACGAAAATAATAACTTATATGGCACAATCATTTAATAATTATTTTAAGCATATTTAGTATATTATATACTGAATAAATATAAGTACGTGTGCCTGAATATTTTGTTTGATTGCACTAAGGGAAAAAAAATTTAAAAGAAGACGTTTCATCTTTGTATGGACCCTGGGCCAACTTGATGTAGTTGTAGACTACAGTTAAAAGTTTCAAAAACATAAATAACATCAATTAACATTTACTTAGAATAAAACAGCCTTGTTTTCGTGTACAAAAATGTTTTCTGTCGTGCTGTCCGGTTAGGTTATTAAGCCGGTATAATTCCGGTATATGGTGACATAAGAGACCGCCCCCCGCCCTTGGCGTTTCCCGCCATTCCTTCTTTTTCACACGGACTATATTGTGTAGTTTACGTCAGACATAGCAGCATGGCCTCTGGTGAGAAGAATGAGAGAAGAGAAGAAAGTAGAAGAGGAATGGTGGGAAACGTCAAGGCTAACGGTCGTGTTTTTTCTGTTTTCCGTTAATCAATTATTATTTCCAGTTTTGTTGTTTCGGAGTGGTTTTCTATAATGTTTGGTTTAAAAATTTTGATTGTGATTGGTTCGCGAATGCTGCGGAAATTGTTCTGGGGCTGTTTTCTGTATGGGACTGTTTTATATATAGTGAATGTTCTGGTAGTTTTCTATAGTGTTTGTCTTCAAAACTCGATCCATATATTATAATGTGATTGGTTCGCAAATGTTGTGGCGGGCTGTTTCGGAATGGATGGATTTGGAGTTATAATTGATTGATGGTGACGTATGGGACGGGGCCCCCCTTGGCGTTTCCCGCCATTCCTCCTTCTTCACACAAAAAATGTTTACGTCAGACATGGCAGCATGGCCTCTGGTCTTAGCCGGTTCCAACAGGAACAAATATACGAAAAAAAGGAGGAATGGTGGGAAACGTCAAGGCTAGCGGTCGTGTTTTTTCTGTTTTCCGTTAATCAATTATTATTTCCAGTTTTGTTATTTCGGAGTGGTTTTCTTTTTCTATTAAGTGTTTGGTTTAAGAACGCAATCTGTTTATATTGTGATTGGTTCGCGAATACTGCGGAAAATTGTTCTGGGGCTGTTTTCTGTATGGGACTGTTTCGGCGGTATTATATATAGTGACTGTTCTGGTGGTTTTCTATAGTGTTTGTCTTCAAAACTCGATCCATATATTATAATGTGATTGGTTCGCAAATATTGTGGCGGACTGTTTCGGAATGGATGGATTTGCAGTTATAATTGATTGATGGTGACGTAAGGGACGGGGCTCTCCCTTGGCGTTTCCCGCCATTCCTTCTTCTTCACACAAAATATGTGTAGTTTACGTCAGACATGGCAGCATGGCCTCTGGTCTTAGCCGGTTCCAACAGAAACAAATATACGAAAAAAAAGAAGAATATTTTGACACTTCCTTAAATAAAATAAATATTAATCGTAGATTTTAAGAAACTTTAAATACATATTTAGAAGAATTATACGCAGTTTAGTTTAAATAATAATCGTTACAGACTTTTTTTACAGGAACTAATTGAAATAGAATGAATAATTTAGACAGAAAAGCCATAATAAAGTTAATAAAAACATGTATTCCACCGCTATCTGGAAGCAATCACAAAGGTCAAGCCGGTAGGATAGGTATTGTAGGAGGGTCATTAGAATATACTGGGGCACCTTTTTTTGCTGCAATAAGTGCATTAAAAGTAAGTACAATACGAAGTAAAACGATTTTATAACATATCATCATCATGATTATTAGTTCGTCAATGTATATCGCCAAATGTATGCTGCCATAATCAAAGCTAAAATAATATTTAACACCTTGTTTCTATGAAATATGATATAACTTGTTCACATTTTATAAGGCCTTCTGAATGGGATATATTAGAACTTGTTCTTTTGAAAAGTTTAATTGTCACGACAGCCTCCCAATTATTTTACGATTATCATGTTTATAACGAAAACTACAACTAGAAATATTTCTTTTAGGCCTGGTTAAAATGGAGATTTTAGGTAGAAGAGAAGGGACATTAAAATGTACATGTACATTTATCTATTTAATAACAAAAATATAACTATAATTGCATAAACTACTAAAATGTTAAATGTTACTAATAAAGAATAATCTTATTTTAGGTTGGAGCTGATTTGGTACATATATTTTGTTCATCTTCTTCAGCACCAATAATAAAATCATACAGCCCTGAATTAATAGTGCATCCTCTACTTGATCATCCTGCTGCTATAATAGAAATTTCGCCATGGCTTGAGAGGCTCCATGCAGTTGTCATAGGTCCCGGACTGGGCAGGGAGGTGAAAATTTATGAAACTGTTTCACAACTAATAGGGATAATAAAAGAAAAACAAATCCCCCTTATCATAGATGCAGATGGCCTGTTTCTCCTCACTCAAAAGCCTGAACTCATAAAAGATTTTTTATCACCAATTATTCTGACACCTAATAAAATTGAATTTGAAAGATTGAGTCAAAATGTAAATGGCATATCGGGTCTACATCATTTGTGTAAATATGCAACTATTTTAAAAAAAGGACAAGCCGATGAAGTCTTTAGTGGTGAATCAAGTTTTAATTGGCAATCAAGCATTGGAGGGTCTGGACGTAGATGTGGAGGTCAAGGAGACCTCTTATCAGGATCCTTAGCTGTATTCCTATATTGGAACTTAATAAATTCAGAAAAACTTTCATGTACAGATAATAATAAGTCTCTATTTGCATCTTCTTTAGCATGCTATGCTTCATCAGCATTAATTAGACTTTGTAATGAAAAAGCATTTAAATTAAAGGGCAGAAGCATGTTGGCTTCTGATATGATTGAACATATACATGGGGCATTTGAAGACTTGTATGAACAATAAAATTGTATATAAATGGGTCTGGGAAATTGTTTTGTTTCTTTTAGCTTTTTGATATTTGGTGATTTTTAGATGTTGTTTAAGTTCTATTGTGTTCATTTACTAACTTATACTTTATTATAATATATGTTAACTTAAAATTGTAAACATCATAATAGATTTTAAGCTATTTATTGATTAAAAACTGTTGTATGATTTTGAGCTATAACACATGCTTACTATTTAACACTATTTTCAATAGATAATAATAAATATTAAAGAGAAACAACAACAACAAATTATGAAACGGAATGCATCTCACACTTTGATTGCTTTAATGTCCTGCCTAACATATTTGTTTATTGTGTTACAGTTTATTATGTTACAGTTCACAATCTGTCAAAAGTTTACAGTGTCATGAAATAGGTTTTTATCTTATGGTATGTAATATGTATAATCTTACATGTACACATTTTAAACATGACCACTTTAGTTACTATTCAGTAATAAGTGTTATGTATTTTTAATTGCAATATTAAGTACAATCAAATATAATTGTTTAAATACTTTGTTACTGTTTCATTGTATTAACTTTCTAAAAACTAGAGATATATGAATTGAATAAAATTTTAAATACCTTGGCATCCAAAATAGGGTCATCAAAAAATCCTTCAGGAATAGGCTGGGTGTTGTTTACTTCTTGGGCTTTATCATCTTCATCCTGAGATGTGCTGGATATTGGACCCTCAACAGGTGTTTCTTAAAGGCAATTAATTATTGAGTTTCTAATATTAATGTAACCAGCTCATTCAGTATACATTACATACTTATTACACTAAAGATATAATTTTGTTTCATGTTTGGCTGCCTAGTGAAAATCCTATTTAATAGAATTCTTTAAAACAAACAAAGTTAACTAAGAGTAACATTATACTTATGCATAAAGTAATTAAGTCTGTAAAATAATATAATATACTGAAATTTTTCAAAGATGAAATACAATAAATAATATGTAAATAGGTAAAACGTGACGAGGACTAAGTCCAGATAACCTGACTCCATAAGTCAAAAAAAAACCGAAAACTTAAATTCAAAAAGAAATTAATTTAGTTAAAAAAATAAACAATTACCTTGTCTTTTGTTTTCTTCGCTCAGAGTAGGGACAATAGTTTTTCGTTTGACTTCTTCTTCGTGATATGAATATATAATTGGGGCATTATTCTTAGGTTTACTTGCTACAATAGGTTTACATTCATTTGCATTTTTTAGGATACTTTTAGGTTTTTTCTCTGGTGGACCATCAGTTGTAGAAGCTCCAGATCTTTTAATTTTACCTTCAGTAAAATTATTTGTTAATTCCTTTAATTTTTTTGCTTTCTCAACATTTTCCCTGTGTTGCTTACTATTTAAATGAACTTGCCAAACATTTTCAGAACGTACTATTGACGAACACAATATGCATGTAAGTTGACCAATATTATTGTATTTAGCGAGAGGATTATTTATCAGAACTGGTTTTTTATCTTTATTTTTTCGTTCTAACATAAGTCGTCGCATTTCATCTTGCGTTTTCTTTTTGGCAGTTTTCATATGAAGTGACATAATTAAAATGATGTACAAAATAGCACTCGGTTAAATAAATTCTATGATTACCAAATAGACCAATAAGTAAACCAAATAGAATACAATTAACTAACCAAACTATCAAAACAATTTTTGTATAGTAATCAAAACGTTATTCATATACGATAATGATGTTTCATGAATCACATCAAATTTCAAATCTACTACTTGCACAAAACACATATAGTCCATTTTTATAGAAGTGACCAAAAGTGTAAACAAATATGGCGTACTTCCGGCCATAGACAAATAGAGTAATAGTGTAGCTTAGTGAAGTGACACAAAGAGCAAATTAATGAATAAAAATAATAAGCCATAGACAAAAGTATAATTAATTTTATATTCTAATATTTCAACGACACTATATGGCTAAAATTATTTCAAAAACTTATAATATATTATTATTAACTCATAATATTTTTTAAGAATTAGTAGAAGTACAAAATTATATAATAATAATAGAAATAAGTTGCTCTTCGACTGGAATAGATAAATAAACTATTATAACTGATTTATTTATGAAAATATTAAAGGAAAATACTAGAATACGTAAAACGCCAATAAGAAACTCATTTATTTTAATTTTTATTAAATGCTGTTCATACTTTCTGATGAATCGGAAGAGTCTCCAGAGACGTGGATATTGAAGCCTGGGGCGTCTGATGCAGCATCTATAATTCCGTCAAGCTGCATCATTTTATCCTCTTCTTTTATTACATGTTCAATACTGTTCCTCCATGACACCGCACTTATTTGAGTTAAACTTTATATTAATTTTATGGGGTTTAATTCGCAATAGTAGGGCGGAAGACGTAAGACAATTTTATTATTTTGGGCTGCCATTTCGTCAATATTTTTTTGTCATAATCGTGCTTATTAAATTTTGTTAAGAGTTCAGCTTTTATTTCAGTTTCATGGTAACTTATATTATTTTCTAGCAACCACGCTTGTATGTTTGCTTTCCGCCAACTCATGTTAGGCACTTTGACAGAATGTCTTGAGTGGTACGGTGCATTGTCTAAAAATATTACTGACCCAGGCTCCACTTTATAACAGTATTAAACTGTATTAAGCCACTAAACAGTATTAAACCACTTCTCAAAATAATGAGCATCCATTTCACTGTGGTAATCCCCATCATGTTTTTTGGCCTCAAAAATCCACTCTGCTCATTCTAAAAATCCATCTGCGCTGCCGATTTGCGTAATTATTAATCTTTTACCTTCTATCTATTAATAAATTGCATTTATAAAATTTTAAAATATGTGTAAAGAACACGGCCTATTTTATTGTTCATTTTGCTCATTCTCAAATACACAATCACCTATAAAAATATAATGATTAACAATAGACAAAAGAAAGAATAATGTTTTTTTAGGGACACGTGCAATTTAAGCCTTTCACAATTTCTGTAAGATAAGGAAACAAAAGAGACGCTAGGATGCTTATATGTAAAATGTCATTATGTGTTCACTATTGATATTTGAATACAATAAGGCGGCCTGGCCTAGAAAAAAAAGTCAACCCTATTATATTATTCGTATTTACTATGGTTAAAAAACCTTGCGCCAGCGGCGCTCTGTCTCTAACATCGAAACCAATTAATGTCTGCTAACATTGTTTTTCGCATCCTTAATCTCATCCTAAAGTTACAAAAAAAATTCCTGTGAACTATCGTGAGCTTTCATGCCAGTGCTATATTTTTATATTATCTGGGACATTGTTAAATGTTTAAGCTGAGATATTCAAAAATATTCATATTATAAAAATATAAAAACTAAACAATTTTATGTAAAAGATTGACCTTATTTTGTTATATTTTGTAAGCATTTTTTGCTCGCAACATTTAAAAAAAATTGAACGACTTAGTAACAAATTGCATTATAGTAACATTGTCTTAAAAACTATCAATAAATTGTAATTAATGGAATTTTAAAATATCTGTACTACAGAACACGGCCTGTTTTATTGTTCATTTTGTTCATTCACTTATACACGATCACCTCTAAAAATGAAATGACCCCATCCCTATTTCTCTTCTAAAAAAAGTAAGATGAAATGTCACATTCAAATTTATTAAATATCTGTGCACGCGATATTCGTATTTTATAAGATTTTAAGTGTTTTAATGCTAGATTGATAGTTGTTTTTAGTGAAATAAGTAGTAAATGGAGTGTTACAAATGTCCGTAAGCTAATTTGTTGTGAAAGTGAGTGATAAAAGCCGAAAAATCGTAAATTACGCATCAACAGGGTTTGTTTACTAGTTTGGTCACTTCTAAAAAAATGGACTATAATAGCTCGCATATTACAAATAACAAAGAGTACATAAACACTACGTTTTAACAAATAAGATTCAATAGTTCTTCCATGCTAGTTCACAAAATCACAATTCCAATTTCCATGAACAATGGTGAATGGACATTGGTGATGATTGGTGACTTTGACACTGACACACATTTTTTTATGTTTGGTTTAAGGCATTAGTTTATAAGCTATCAGCCACGAGGCAGTTATAATATTCGAGACAAAAATCTTCAATGGAAGAAGAAACTATCTTTAACGTCTCTGAATACGGCCCTTAGTCTCTTATTTGGAGAAATGGTGGGAATCACCAAGGGGCGCGATTTCGCCCTTCACCCTTCACCATTAATTGACTATCACTTCCAAATCTATCCATCCAGAACATACATTGTTTGGATCCATCCAGAAGATACATTGTTTGGGATTTGTCAACCAAACACAGCCACTCGCTCTAGTACAATCTAAAGATCGGTCAAACGTCGACTGATCCGACAAGTGCATGTCAATATTTTCAAATTATCGCTGTCACTGAGTGAAGACAAGTAGCAGTGTCTTTTTGCTTTATCAGTTGCTCGGATCATTTATGACCTTTGACTTTCAAGTGTTGGCCAACAACAGAAAATGTGTTAGATTATAATAATGTCTATCTAGATTATTCCATATTTTTATTAATTTTAGTGGTGTTTACATTTTAAAAAAATACCGAAATTGCAATTCATTAAATTTGTGCATAAATTGGTACAATTTGAATCGGAATCTCGTGTCTAATTTTTCAAAACTTGACAATTTTTTCATATTTCTTTTTTATATAACTTTTAATAAGTTGATAGTGCAGACTGACTTTTTGAACAGTCTATAAATAATGAAATAGAGGTTCTTATGACATCTTCGTATAAATTTCAAACCTGATTTTCATAACCAAAATGTCGAATATATCGATAGTCGATACATGGATATTAACATATTGGTCAAGCCATGGCTGTCATAACCTGACAATTTCCCCCCGCAAAAAATGCCAGACTTTTTTGTATCAGGTATAAACGTCATACGTTCGACGATATACGACGCCGTAAGGAGGAAGGAGATCCGCATCGCTCTAAGACTCCGAACGAATAAAATAGAAAATAACAATTAAGTAACGGAAAACAGAAAAACCACAACCGCGTGCCATGACGTTTCCCCCCGCTTCTCCACTGATAGTTGATACAAGAGTATGCACGAGTATAGTCCGTGCCACTTATCGAAGTCCTGCGACTAATGCCCGAACTAAATTTGACAAGATTGACATCTTGACGTCTGTCTAGACTCTAGAGTAAGAAGTAGTGATAATTTAAATTGATTTACGTGAAATATGGAGCATATATATATATATATATATATATATATATATATATATATATATATATATATATATATATATATATATATATATATATATATATATATATATATAGATAAGTGAGGTGTAAAAAGTGAAGGCCATAAATTTGTGAATTAGAAAGTAAAAATAAACAACAATTAATCCCGTTGAATAATCACTACATATTATAAAACAAAGTCGCTTTTTCTGTCCCTATATCCCTTTGTACGCTTAAATCTTTAAAACTATGCAACGGATTTTGATGCGGTTTTTTTTAATAGATAGGACAATTCAAGAGGAAGGTTTATGTATATAATTTATTAAGTTTTTATATACATTGGCTAAGATATAACAATAATTGTTGAAGGTGTCGGGAAAAAATAGGCCGCTTGGGAGTTTTCAACGAAAACGCTGCCTAAACCCTTTGAGATATAACAAAATAATGTATGGTGGAATTGTGTATCTTAAATAGGTCTACAAAAAAGTCCACGATGGCATATGTCTATCTCTTAGGGATATCATACTATATCCATTTAATACTTTAAAAAATGGGCAATTATAACGTGATAATTTGAAAGTTATTAACACAAATACGGTATGAATCCTTATCATTTTAAATCAGTTAATTGGCATGTGCATTTTATGAAGATTATTTTTGCCCTTTACATCATGCAAATTAAATGAATACTTTAGGAGATATGGCAAAATCAAAATAATGCAGAAGAAAATAAATCGTGTTGCTGTGATACGAACGGGCGCGGGCGGTTGTCTGGTGTCTAAGGCCGTAGTGTATCAACTCTGGTAGACGTAATAATATGATCAACGTATGGTGGAATATATAATAATAGTATACTAAATATACCTATAGAAAATCTGCGAAGGGATATATGTCTTTATGTTCAAGATAACATATATTCATTTTAATACAAAAACTTAGTTATTATTAAAATAGAAAATGATCATCATCAGACATGATAAATCCGTAAACCTAAGTTCACGCGGGCGAAGCTGCGGGTAACAGCTAGTATGTTTATAAATGTCACTGCCATGATAGGTAAATTTTAGAGATGCCAGAGTCACTCATTTTTGCCTAATTTATGGTTAAAATATTATCATTAACTCTATACCTACATTTATCTTGTATATAATATGAATATAAATACAAGGTAAAAGAATTAAAACCTTGCTCAGATGAATTATATTTTCAGGTGTTTCTGTAAAAAAGGTCGAATAACAAAAGAAGTAACAATGGCAACAATTACTTCTGAGAAAATCGTCACCCCTGGCAAAAGCCGAACACACCCGAAGAAGCTAGTATTAGATGAATTCTACTAATTGGTTATACGTAAAAAATACGAACGAAATATTTACAATAAATGTTTTATTTTAATAAAACCTAGCAGGGAGATTTTTATTTTGCTGCTATAATTTTGTCATTATTATCATCATCAGTCTTTATCAATGCACTACTGACCATAGGCCCTATAATTATTAAATTTTTTATTGTACTAGACTTGGTGGAAAATCATTACACTAGAAATTGGCAACATTGAGTTATGAGACCGCAGCGCCGCATCTATCGGACTTCTTAAGTGGTGCGGACTCTATATATAATTAGTTAATCAAAATAAACAAATAAATAATATAAGAGCAAAAACTATAGACCAATACTGACCAAACGATAAATAATATAAAAATATAGTTATTATTTTAAGGGTGTTATTTAAACGACTAGCATAATATTCGTATTTTTGTGAGCAGAAAAATATAATCTGGTAGCAGAAATAGCTAATTGAGCGGCAATTTATGTTCAGCAAACATTTTAAAATCAAGCAGCAATTTTTGTAATTTTTTATGGCTGTAATTATTTTTGAAAGGCATATTAATTAAAAGAGGGGCAATGTGCTGCTCCTGTTTAATAAAATTTTGGTAAGCACTCGGAGGGTAAGCAAAAAAAAATAATTTTGTGCTGCATATATAAGTAGCATGAATATAACTTCAAGCAACTTTCTTTTTCATTAAATTCTGCGTTATAGCCCAGTCCACAGGATTTGATGACGTCACGATTTGAATTAATTCTCTGGTCCTTTATTAAGAATGATAATATAATTTAAGTATTAATTTCTCATTCAATTTTTATACAAAATTTTAGTTTGTAAATCGTATTTATAATTATTGTAATATCAAAAAATATTATTTAAAAATGTATAAACAAACAAAAGAAGAAATTCATAGATAATGGTATGACGAGGATTTGGACTCACGAACGACAGCGTACAGCCTGAGCGCGCGCGGACGGTGTTAACCGTAGAGCTGTACGACTTATTACTAATTAGTTTAAAATTGTGGATCCATTCCTGCGTATTGAATGTTTTAATTTGATTTGATTTTTGTAGGTAATGATTGAATTGAATATTGCAAGTTTTTGAACTGCTTGTTTATTTTACACACCACCTACAATTTTTAATAACTGCATAATCTATCTACTATCTACATAAATCTACGAAACTGAAACAAAATAAAATCTTGAAGAAAAAAATTTCATCATCATATTATCAGCCTTTAGTGGACGGACCACTGCTGAACACAGGATTTGACGACGTCATGACCTGAATTAATTCACTAGTCTTTTATTAAGAATGATAATATAGTTTATTAATTTCTTCTTCAATTTTTATAATTTTGTTCAATAACATACTTACAACACCATCTAGCGGTAAATAGCGCAAACCTACACCGGTGTGAACACAGGACATAAAATGTAATGCAAAGAAATGTGCCCCTCAAGTAATTATTTTGCCCGATGAATGTTTATTATGCGAGGTCATAATATTGTAAGCTGCTTATTTATGATTTAATTTTCGACCATTATCAAAATTATTTGCGGAACAAGAATTGCTACCAGCTTTATTTTATTGCGTACAAAATCTTTGTATGCCAACCAAAAAGCCGATTTTTTTTTTGCCCCTCCAAAATTTATAATGCCGTTCATTTAATTACTTCCCTTATTTTAATAAGTTTTCGCTTTAATGAGGTTCTGTTACATGGGAATGAAAATTTCGACACGAAAATTTTATAAGATATTAGATTTATCACTAGTACATGCACTCAACGCACTCACGAAAACGGTAATATATACCTAACAAAAATTTTGGTTGACCCTAAGAGTAAGTACCTATAGAGATCGTCATAGCGTGACCGCACAAGAAACAGCAATATTTTTTTTCAGTGTGACCATATAGGGGAATTTTCCCTATATGGTAGGTAATTAGGGGAGTTTATGTAAATGTACGTACGACAACAGCCCGAGTTGACCACTTTGGACTTCTTACTATTAAATATAAATTTTATTTTTAATATTTATTAGGTATCATATTATATAGTTTCAATAATTTTACTACAATACTTGTTGCAACCTCTTCATAGGTACGGTAAGTTTTGTGTGTCTGTATGTTTTTATTACATATTAGGCAAACGACCAGTCAGATCACCTGGTGGTATGCTATGTCACTAGACTAGGGAAATGAATACTTGCGACTTGCGATATTAATAATACTATTTATAAATTCGGACACTCTTACTTTTTATCTGAAATGTTTATACTACGCTAGAGGGTTCTTTTTCGGTAATAGAGATGGTTTTTCTCAGTACAAGGTTTTACATGTAAGTGAGTAAGGTCAGGTTAAACTGTAAATTTATATCCTGATCTGTAACCGTGTGCACATTATAGTATAATTTATTTGCAATAAAAATAAAATACATTTTTTTAAATAATTTGTATGATATGCAATTCTCTCTTCGCTTTGAGATGTTTTTTTCATAATAAAATGAATTCTCACCTCAAGATATCTAAGAACACTTGCCTTAATTACCAACGACAGATGATTGTCGAGTGGACTTTGTTCCAATACATGATCCCTTAATTTCGCAAATACATTAGCATTAACTAATTTTTTAAAAACATTGTCAATCAACTTTGGCAGGCCATTTTTATTATTAAAATAAGCATTACCACGAGTGATTAAAATATGTCTCAGAGATTTTTCTAGAATTCCTACCTTACCTACATGCAGTAGGCAAACTTTTATTACTTTTTACTTTGATGACCTCTGTGGCTCAATGGTTAGCGCGTTGGCGCTCAAGCCGGAGGTTGCGGGTTCGAATCCCGCCAGGGAACAAAAAAGTTTTCTGTGTTCCTGGGTCATGGATGTGTATTATATAAAAAAAATCTTAAATTTAAGAATTAATACAAAAAATATTAAATATATGTATTTTCCGTTGTCTGGTACCCGTAACACAAGTCTCTTCGAGTACTTACCACGGGACCAGATTGACGTGGTGTAAAAAGCGTCCATAGATATTATTATTATTACATCTTGAGATGCATAATGCAATCCACCAAAATCTCTTTTTTGAATAAAACTTCTATAATTTATTCTAATTTATGAGAAACAATCGGCAATCGCGGATAGACATTCCTCACACTTTATTGCTATTTTATTTACTTTACTGCTTCTATTTTTTTGGTATGAAATGTTTTATTTAATGTATTTTATAACATTTTACCAGTATCAAGTAAGTCAATACATTGAATTAAACTTAAAAAATAATAAAAGTGGCAATTTCTGTTACTGTAAATAAGTAAAGGAAATTTAAGACGTAAGGAGATATAAATTAAATTATGTGTATTGACATACCAAGATATTGTTAGCATTATAAATATTTGTTTTTATCTCCATCTCACAACTGAACAACCTGTTTTTTCAACAAGGACAAAAGAAAATCCGTAACCGTAAGGTAAAAAAAAAAAATCACATCATGGCAACACTACACCTCGAACAATTAAAGGTTATGTTTTAATTAATTGTTGAAATTCTACATGTAATCGATATTTAATGAGTTACAACAAGTTGAATTTAAATTAAAACACGACATTATAATCAATTTATTACTACATTCATAATATATTTTCACATCATTAAACAACTTACGAGTGCAATGTTAATCCATCAATTTTTGTTCACTGCGGCTTTTACACCCTAAAATTTTGCAACTCACCACTGCGCATTAACTCAATTCAAATAAATCGCAATAAATCACTGTTTCAAGTTGTGTAAAACTATTAAAATCTCCGAAAAACAAATACGTACGTATTTGTTTGGCAAGAATACACAGTTTGCCAAACAAAATATTTAGTCACGGTGACAGGGACAAAAGGGAAATCTTCTGTCTCTGTTTCTTACACTAAAATTATAACTTGTAGTCTCACTCTAACTCGTGACGTTTAAAATAGGACGACCTCTGTAGGTATTTACTCTTAGGGTTGACCTGTACGGACCTAGCGTAGACCTATCGATTAGGGTCATTTTGATTTAAAAAAAGTTTCGATGGGTTGCTAGCTTTGCATAGGTGTCACGAGCGTTTAATTTTTTGAAATGTTAGAATAATAATTGGAATATAATTCGATAATTTCCCGCTTGTATTGTAAAAGAACTAAGAAGTAACTTTGTTAATAATTATGATATCTTTAAGTTTATTGCTATTTAATTCTGACACAATAGAATTAAATAGCAATTTAATTCTATTCATAAATTATTCGGTTTTAAATATACAAAATTATCGATATTCAGTGTTTTTATTTATTATTTCTCATAATAGTCTTCGTAGCAAATTTAAATAATATCTTTACGAAACATTACTTTAGTTTTTTGAATGGAAGGCTATTTGTTATAATTAAAATACACACATCGAATTCAATATTTAATAAAATTACTATAAAAGTTAGCAACATTACATGCGATGCTTGTAACGGCTGTGTGAAATTCAAATCTTACCATAGACAATAATATTCTAGGAGATTTTGTCATTTTGGTGAAGTGTTTCGGACCCTGTGTGAAATAATCTGAATTTCTGAAATCTGGTTTCTAACTTCAGTTGATAGCAGACATGAATTTTTTATTAAGATTATAGTTTTTAAGCATTTTATTGTATGATTGTATTTACGCTTCATTGTAGTGAAAAAAATCTATAATATTTTTTATGTACGGTATAAAATAGAATAAACATTGGTGAATTCTCGAGATTGTCACTAACGTACAACAAATACTGAATTTCACGATTATGTTTAATGTTTCGATTGTTTAATGAATAATTAGTGCTACAATGGACTTCGTTGTTAGTAAAGAAAATATACAACCTCTCAGAGGAGGTAGAAATTTTGTGCAATTAGGAACTGCATTGCAAGCACAATCGGATGTTGATGCTCAAAGGCAGTTGCAAAATCAGAAAGAGTGAGGATTGCTATTATTTAAAATAATAATTTTATTTATTTTGAACCCATATTACGTTTAAAAAATGTGCTATTTATTAAATTATATAATTTTAATAAATTTACTGTTTACACCCAGTAACTGACATTAATTTTGTGATTTTAGGGAACATGAAGCAGCTATTAGACATTATCAAGGTCCAGATCCATTGGAACCATGGTTTAATTATATCCAATGGGTAGAACAGTCTTTTCCTAAGCATGGTCATGAAGGCCATATAGATAAATTAATAAAAGATTGCTTGCAATTATTTGAAAAAGATGAGAAATATTTTCAAGACAGAAGATTTGTCAAGTTGTGGATTAAATATGTACGACCCTTTTACCATCAGTTACTAATAAGTTTATATAAAAAGCATTCTAACATTATAACAAATGGTATGTTGTTATTCAGGTGGATAATCTTTCAAACCCAACGGAGATGTATCAAAGACTTTATAATACTGGTATTGGTGTTGAATGTTCAGAATTTTATCGAGCATGGGCTTGTTATTGTGAAGAGTCTGGAGATTACAAAAAAGCCAATCAGGTGTATATGCTTGGACTTCAAGCTAAAGCTCAGCCTTTGGATGAACTTGAACAAGCTCATATGTAAGTGTTTTACTAGATATCATTATTATTATCAATGTTTTTCTGTTTACTGTTGGATAGGCCTCATTGATATTGAAAAGGAAAAATTAGAATTTTTTCTAATCACCCATTCAACTAACTATGATTGGCCACTGCATGGAGGTTAATTTTGGCATTGAGTCACAGGTCAACTGACTTTCTGTATTCCTAAACATTGATAGATTTATTTTTATGAAATTTTCAGTTAATATGTCCAATGTTATTTAGTTTTGTACTGAAATTGTATTCATTCAAATATTAATGTTATTATTTTTATGAGTCTGCTCTTTTTTAAGTACTATTGTAAATTATTTGTAAAACAAATTTAAAAGTAGTTGTAAAGTCTCAAATTTAACTATTATTATGTTCATGATATTTGGTTGTAAGATATTGCATAATTATTAAGTATTGTCGTATTGTCTTTTAATCTTTGGGCAGTTCTAAAACATAATAATATTAAGATGAATATGCTTCAAATTTAGATATTTTTTGATATTATTACTAGTTTTTTTTTTGGTGGTATTAACATGACTGGAAGAATTCATATATTTTGCTTAGAATTTTTCCAATGTATAACTGAACATTTTTGTATAGTTAGTTTTTTTAATATGCATTTGCTTATTATTAAATACATAGATTCCAAATTAAATTCTTTTGTAGTGTTTTGTGTAATTATTGACAATATTAAAACATAATAAAGAGGCTTACTGTTGCAAGGTATAGGTTATACCTAAAAAGGTTATCATTACTGAACTAAAACTAGGAATCTTACTAAATGTATTAGTTCAAAACTATCATATACATTAAAACTTCAGACTTTTTCATAAAATTTTATTTTCCAATATTGTCTTTAAATATTTATGTTGTCATCAAACCTATATATATATATATATATATATAGGTATATATATATATATATATATATATATATATATATATATATATATATATATATATATATATATATATATATATATATATATATATATCATTCATATATTTATTATATATTTATGCTTACTTAAACTATAAATTAATTATATATTGTCTTAGTACAAAAGTGTCATTAGTACAAAAGTAACAAGTACAGACCAAAAATATCATTGAGGTTACTATCTCACCTTTTCAGCCATAAAAAGATTTCTTTCATGTTTGTTTTTTGTCCTATATATTTATGTAAGTAAGAAGAATGCTATTACAATTTCATTACTTACCTAATAAATTATCATTTGAATCTCAAATTAAACACGAGATTTCAACATAATGTGAGAAATTGTATTTATTGAAATTATTACTTGTTAGTTTCTTAAATATTGAAAATTTGTTGGTTTTAGGAATTTTCAGTTGTTTTTTGCTCAGAGAATGTTACATGATGATTCTCCTACAAAAAGAAAAGCAGCTTCAGCATTAGCGGAAACTAGAATGGCCTTAACATCACTTAAATCATTTAAGAGACGGAATATAGCTAATGTACCAGTTCAAAGGGTTGGTGACAGTGTAAAGAGCACAATTCCAGGGGTTATAAAACAACAGGGAAACAGTCGCTTACCCAATTCCAATGTCATGGTCAATGTTTATGAGGTAAGTAAGATATTTATTTTATATTGTAAAATACTCTATTATTTCTTGTCCCATTATAGGTTAAAGTTTACTTTATACATGAAACAATATTAATTTAAATAGCATCTTTTCTATACATCTAGTATTCATTATATATCCAATGATAGATTTTACACAAGTGTAAAGAATTCTCTATTCCTTTGGTATGCCACAGATTTCAAAGATTTTGTTTTTGTTTTAAATATAAGAGGACACTTATTACACACATATGAAAGAAAAAAATCAGGTGGAGCTTATTTAGCTCTGATGATGAATTTTACCAAAAAATGTATTATGTAATATGTTCAAGAAAACACACTTTGTGAAAAGAAGAACTTTTCTTGTCTTGTCTCTTGTTTTAATGTATTCATTTACTTTTCATATTTTTATATATTTAAATATTGAGTAAGTTTATTTCTGAAATTAGTGTTATTTTTATAACCATAGTTTTGGTTCAATTGCCTCAAATGTGTTCAAAGTATAATTAAGATTGGTACATATTAAAGTGTCAGCCTATTAGTGGTAATGACTCTGCATTTTTTATGACAGCTTTATGTTGGCAAGGCTAATTTCTAAAAGACTTTCGGGTTTCATTTTCATAAATAACTAGCTGTCCCGACAGACTTCGTTCTGCCAATATTAAAATTGCAATTACAAAATAGGGGTTGATCGTAGAAGGGTGAAAATTTAGGGTTGTATGTATTTTTGTATGCTGTATCATAAAAAAATAAAAACAAAAAATTTCGTCCAAAAATTAACAAAAAAATTTTAAGGGTGAACAACCCCTATCACTTAGGGGTATGAAAATTAGATGTTGGCCGATTCTCAGACCTACTGAATATGCATATAAAATTTCATGAAGATCGGTCAAGCCGTTTCGGAGGAGTACGGTAACTAACATTGTGACAGGGAAATTTTATATATTAGATAATGTTACACTCATAATTTCGCCATAAATGTTGGAGTTATAGTAGGTAGATGTCGTGTTGGATATTTCGTTTGAGTTCTATTATAACAGCTGTACGCTGTTCCCGAGACAATCCGAGGCAGGAAACTCGAAAATTAATAAAAGAACAAGTGGTATTACCTCCCGATATGTAAATTTTATACCGTACCACTACTTTCGAGTACTAAGAATGTACTACGTACGTAGGTATGTTTACATTCTTACGGTGTAAATCAAAATAAGTTTTTTTGGTTTGAACATTTATGTATCGCTTTCCATCAGCGGTGGCACGTCCGACGTTAGCAGTGACCGATTTAGGCTTGATGCCGCCCTAGGCCCTGTTTATTTTGCCGCCCTTAATGCTAGAAAAAAGTAAAGTATCAACCCTTATATTATGTCCCACTGCTGGGCCAGGGCGAAATGATTAAGATTTAGTAATTTTTAAAAGCTTTATATGCATGTGATATTCAGTAATGAAACAAAAAGTAAAGAGCATCATTCGGTAAAGACTATAATTAATCTTTAAAAAAACATAATCTTATTCATAGACTGAAAAGTAAATAAAAAAGTGAATTGTTATAGGTATATTCTATAGAGAATTCTTTACAAAAATTGATCCAAACTCATTTTCAAAGGCAGTCTTCTTTACTTTTTTCGTCTCTGAAATTTTGGCGCCCCTCAAATCATGCCGCCCTAGGCCCGGGCCTCACGGGCCTATACGTAAATCCAGCACTGGACGTTAGTAGTGCTTACAAGTTACGACTAGGGCTTATCACTATTGTTTCTAACTTTTTTCGAAATGATAAATAAATTTTTATTATTTTTAAATATTTTTTTTGGAAAATCTGTTTTCAGTGTCCTAGGGCCGTATTCAGAGACGTGACTTGAGCGCTGATCGGCGCTTGATACTAGCGCTTATTTTGACTGAAAAAGTTTTGGAGACTTAACAGATATTTTTCTTAAAATATGTTTTTACAGGACGCGCCCTCAACATCTCAAAGCAGCGTGCCGTTTGCCGAAGATCCCGGCCCAACATCTCTGATACAAGCCGGCGCGAACCTTGAGAACGAGAAGGAGATAGGCATATGGACCAATCCGAAAACAAAGATGGTCCATAGCAATGTTGTACCGCACCAACCCGTACCATTTACCTGTGAGTAGAATGTTTTATTTTTTTATTGGATAAAGTGATGAGCGAATTTAGACAATGCTCGACCTTGGTATGTATTTTTCGTGTATTGCTTGTTCGTTCTTTAGAGATAATCTTGAAAAATGAAAATTAAAATGGATTTCAGTAGATTTATTCCTCACAAGAATGAGCCAATCTAAACCTAAGGTCTCGTTCGCATAAGAGCTTATAGACGTCGCGTTAAAACCCGACGTTTGCTTGGAAGAGCATACACTTACCTATAATGTATAATATCTTACTTACAGTCTACGAGGACACTGACGATGTTCTGAAGCTGCCGACCAACCATATGCCTTATTGTGTGGAGGATCTATCATTTAACGTGGCTCTTTGTGTACCTGATCCTGTAGATTCAACCAAAATACCTTGTTACAATAAAACACAGGTGAGGTCGCTGAAGATATTTATTAATAACCTAAAACTCCACCCGCCTTTTACTTTTTATAGATTTTAAATTTTTAAATTTAAAATCTATAAAAAGTAAAAGTATTTTAAATCGTTATAAAGCATCGAGAGTATACTCTCGATGCTTTATAACGATGTAGCGGACCAATCAACGCCACGATCCTAAATCGCGCTATCGAAGGTTGAGCGTTCGGCCCGTATATACAAAACAGATCTCCCTTTATGGCATACCATACATCACACAAAATTGTTATAATAATACTATGATGTTATCGATCTTTTCATTTTACAGGTTTATGTAGGTGATGTAGAGTATAGTTTAGAAGAAATAAGATCACGTAGATATAAAATAGAAAAAGAAACAAAATCTGATAATACAGCAAGCTACAAATCATTTAATGAAACTCTCGCTCAGTGCAGTGCTTTAGAAACCTTAGCTAATTGTGCTTTAGATACGGAGCAAGATCACATGGCACAACTCATGCCTTTAACCATACCAACACTTCAGAACATCACAAAGGTAACAAACATGCACTCACCTGGGGAACCTAAGGTGTTGGTGAATTTAGATTCAAAGGAACTAAGCGAACATGTTTCTAAGAAAGATGAAAAACAAAACAGTTTCCATGCGGATAAAGAGAAACTTGGACATATGCCTGCTACATCCACGGCGGAAACTGGAGCTAATTATGGGAAAAATTTGGTGGAAGATTTCAATAGGAGCCTAATGAACAATTTATTAGGAGACTCTGTCACTGTAAATACAAAGGAAGCGAGATGGGAACTTAGGAACATCTTCAATGACAATGGTAAGTCCTTCATAACAATCATAGATTAATAAATAGGTTGAATTTTATCGGCATATAGCCAACGGTTTAGTTTATTCTATGCCAATTTTTCAGTAGCTAATAGATACCAATCAATAACATCAGGTACTATACAATATCCGTCTCATAGTTTGCTTTCTGTTAGCTTCAGATATTATTTGCTTATGCTCTCTCCTGTATATGATGGTGAGTTTCCTGTAGTGATGTTGATGTAGAGATATGTTTAAATTGATCAGTGATAATTTATGCACAGTATTTGCCGTAGTTTTTAACTTCTGTGACTCGTAGATTAATTCAGAAATTTGCAGGAATAATTGTCATTAAGAGCGTTTACACAGTTTATGCGCAATCCACCAAAACCAGTTTTAGACCATTACGGATAGAAATTGCCTGAAAAGGATTTCAAAATTTAGTTATATTACAATAAGATTATTTTTTAAACAATATGAAATAACCCGAAAATATTTTACCGATTTATATTCCTTTACAAGAGTTTTTTTTTTTTACCGATTTATATAAAGGAACATAAATCGGTAAAAAAAATAATTAATAATAATAATAATAATAATAGCTTGATATAATATTCAAGAAAATCTTCTTTAACAGAAAGATCATGATTTTTTTTACTTATTGCTATTATTTTTCTCCGATTATTTCAAAGCTGCAATAAAAAAATTCGACAGAATCAAAATACAACGTATTTTTCTTAGTTTAGTTTGACATTGATGTGAAAAAAAAAACTTTACTTCCCGCGCAGATTTGTACGTAAAAAGTGAGAACTTGTCCTGTGGAAACATGATATTGAGCATTTTTTAATCCAACAGAGGCTTCAATGGTGCAGCCCGTAGTCCAACAATTTGAAGTACAAGAGTTTGACATTCACGAAGACCGTTCCATGACAATGGCAATCAATGCAAAGAAAAATTACGAAATACAAGAATTGAGGAACCCGCCCGAAGATAGAGAAAATGCTTGCAATTATAGTTCACCCGCTACTAATCATCCTCAACAAGTATGATATTTTCCTAATTATATTTATAATTTGTGGTTAGGTATTGTAATAGTGGATTAAAAGGTTGTTGGTGAGTATAATGAAACAACTAGACTTTATCACAATCCAACAAGATTTTTATGTTTATTTACTGTCTTTAATGACCAAATAATGTAATGTACCTATGTGTGCACTAAAGTTTATTGTTTATTATTTTTATACGTTTTGGATACATTATAGCAACCGGGGTTACGGGAGGACTGACCAGAGGGATACAAATCTTAATAAATCGCAATGGAATCTATAAAAACTTTGATTTATAATGAGTGGAAATCACAGAACATTTATATTATAAAACCGTAATAAAGGTTATTTTATTTCAGAATATGCATTATTTTTTTTATTTCAGATGAATAAGACAGCTTGTATAGACGAGGAGCCAGCGTGTACACAAGTATTCAATTTCAATATCAAAGGTGGTACGAGCACCCCTAACATGGCGCAGTTTAAGAAGCCCACCAGTGTTGACCAGTCTAAGTTCTCTGTGCCAAAGTTTTCTGTGGACGAGAGTATTATTGACCAAACATATCAGACAGGCAACCGAGAGGAGTCGAGACAAACGAATCCTCATGCGACTGTGGATCATCAAGGGGCTGGGCTCTCAATGATAATGGAAGCTACTAGGGAATACAATAGGTAATATTTAAAAAATAAATATAAAAAAAAGTTAATTGTAAGTTTTCTGGTTAGTGTGGTAGTTACATATCTTTGAAAAATTCTTACTTACTACCCTGGCTCAACGGCGTCTCCGCGATCTCCTCTAATTTACAACAAATAGGACAAATACATTTTGAAATATAGTACTAGGTAAGTTAAAGTAAGTACTGTTAATAATCCACAGGAACAAACCCGACGCCATGAAGCCGTGGAAGTCACACTCCACGGCTGGCGGGGGGCAATTCCCCACTTACTATGTCACAGGGTAAAACCAAACGGCTCACCCCACTACCGATAAAGCATTAGGGCCATTAGCATAGCTCTAACCGAAAAAAAAACTTTTAACAAAATTTATAATTTCAATATATTTTTCACAGCAAATCAGGATCAAGCTCGTCAGGACAGTCAAGAACAAGCGTAACTGGTTACACGGCTAACTTTGATTCCATGTACAACCACGATCCTCAGTTCACGGGGTCCAAGAGAAATTCCGTGTCAGCGCAACAGAGGCTACCTAACGGACATCTACCCAGGGCCTACCCTCAAAAACACGAACCTGAGAACAAACCACCGACGGGTTCAGTGTCTTACCACACTCACGACCATCAATACCAAAAACCCTTGCCTACCAACTACAGTGGATACTCACCGCAAAGGATGCACAATCAATACCAACAGAATTACAGCTTCCAGCAGGGCTTCCCGCCAAATCAAATAATGAATCAACCGGGATATAATAGTCCGAACGCGTACCACAGCCCACAGCAAGCTAGCATTCAAAATCCACACGAAGTAAATCCACAGGTGCCGTGTGGTTTTCAGAGTCCCAACTATAACAACCAAGTGGGGTACCACAGCCCGGGCCACACTATGATGAGTCCGCAGCATCCGTTCGCCGGTCGTCAGGATTATTATAACCAGACGGACCGACAAGTGTATCCTAGTCAACAGCAGCCGACACCCATGTTCCAAAGTCCACCACACCAAGCACAGTACCAGAATCCACAATACTATCAGAGACCCAATCAAAACGTCGCCTCGCCAGCCACGAATCCAGCTTACAGCCAACACAATTATGTACAAAATCAATTCACAAATGCGAATATGTATCAAAATGTCACGAGTCCGCACTACGTACAGAGCCCGTACAGACAGCCATCCAAACCGGCTATGGAAAACCAGCCTTATGGCATGTCCAATAATCAGCCGTACCAAGTTTACCAAAGTCCACAATCCCAGAACAGCTACCATTCTATCTCCAACCCGAACCAAGAAGCTAGCTCTGAACATAAACATGACATAAGTAAGGTACCCAACAATAATCACGAATTCGAAACGGAGAAAAACAGGTCATTGAATGCCAGTGCGCAATCAAAGAATGCATTTAACAAGAGTGCCAATAATTCAACTCTCAGAAATGTCAGATACGATCAACCCCAATCGAAGCCACAGAACCAAGAAGTAGGATTTTCAAGTCAGTTTGTGAACTTCATAACGAATAGGAATGAACCCAAAGACAACGCGAATACTCCAAAATTTTCAAACAGTCCAAATATTTCCCAGAAAATGCACAAAAACCTTTACGTATCGAGTCCTGAACAAGCTCAGGGGCCGCCTTCATCTGGTCTTTCCGATTCTGATAGTAAAGACGGCATGACAGCGCAGACGGCTACACCAATACAGTCGGCTAAAGTGACACACACTATCGAAAAACATAAAGACATCTCAAAGAGACAGCTAGATTTTGAACACAGGATCGAAATACAATCAGAAGACAGCAGGGACTCCGTTGGCAAAGATAGCAAAATATCATCGGTGTATTCAAGACAGTCAGACTTCCAATCTGACGGATATGGCATGGATGTTGATAGCGAAAATTCCATGGAGAGTAGCGCTTTCAAGTCCACCCATTCTATCTCGGCAATAGAAACGAGTGATATTCCAAGGCCGGCCGATATTCCGTTCCCATCTGTTATTGATCCTTTTAACAAAAAAATGATATCCTCCTTGTTAGAATATGTCAAGTTTCCAAATAAAACACATTCGGAGGGATACGCGGAAGTGAGATCGATTCCAAAACTCCAAGTTGCCACCGTCATGGGTTTCGGTAATATGAAATTCTCAATAGAAAAACAACTTGGCAAAGGAAACTATGGTGCAGTGTTCTTATGTCTCGATTTACACAGTAACAAGTCTGTTGCTGTGAAGTATCAGAAACCAAGCCGACCGTGGGAATTCTATATTTGTCAAGAAATTAAAGCCAGAATTAAGGATCCTTTTATGGTAATGAGGAAATTATTTACAACCATAATAATTGAAGTACTAAAAAGAAAATAAATTAATTTATAATATTTTTTTTAGCTTCCAGGATACATGGATATAACAACAGCATTCATAGGGGATAATGCGAGCTTGTTTGTATCAGAATATTCAAAATATGGATCTTTATTGGATGTTGCAAATAAAATTAGACTTGCTACCTCAAAATGTATAAATGAATTTATAGTTATTTTGTTAACTTCTGAAATGTTGTCCATTGTTCATTATCTTCACAAAGCACAGATAATTCACGCTGACATTAAACCTGACAACTTTCTCTTAATGAAGATGTAAGTTTAACCTTTCTCTCCTGATTTTGAATTTTCAAATGACTTTATACTCAAAAAACTCTTAATAATTTTCAGACCTACTGAAGAATGGAGAACTCCTTCCTTACAACTTATTGATTTTGGATGTGCAATAGATATGTCATTATTTCCTAAAGAAACAACATTTAGAGAGGTAAGGAATATAAGACATGTACTAGCAATGTATCTCCCAAATTGATTTAGCAGATTGTTGACAAATATTTTTACGGCACTGTACATCTCAGTGTATTATGATTATGAGCTCCAGCTATTATTTTTCTAATAAAAACTTTAAAATGTTGATTTTTACAGTTAGTTTTTTTATACATTTTTAAAGATTTTAACATCTTAAACGGGAAATGTTCATAAATGGTTAATAGAATCAGGTGTTACTTTGCACAAATCCATTTCAAAAAATTAATAAATTATATATTAATTAGCCATACATCCTGCGGAGCATGCAGTCTTTACAGAAAGTGTGTGAGTGCATGCATATATAGCACCGCCCTCATTTCCCACACTGCATATGCGTACACTCGCGATTACTAATCGTAGAGACTACATCCTCAATGCCTTGGTGTCGGGGCGAAACTTTCGTCTTTTATATCATAAAAGACGAAAGTTGAAAAGAAAAGTGTGGGAAAGGAGGGCGGGGCTATATGCATGCAAATGCGTGCACTAACAAACTTTCTGGAAAGACTGCATATTAATATTAATTTACAATTTAATAACTATAAAAAATGTGTAATTTAATTTATATTGTACATGTATTTTTTGCAATTTCAATGTCCAATAAAATGTTATTTTTCAGTTAATTGCAACTGAAGGATTTACTTGCACTGAAATGAGAGAAGGAAAACCATGGACATATCAAACTGACTTGTATTGTTTGGCAGGAACAATATATGTTATATTAATGGGCAATTATATGAAAGTTGCAAATCGTCTTGGACAATGGAATATAGACAAAAAATTACCAAGGTAAAATAGATTTTAACAGTAATTTCGTTGAATTGATACCATTTTATGACGCGGTACGAGTAAAAAATGTATGGCGAAATTTGAGTGTTTCTTATTTTTCCTATAAATGTAATTGTTATTTATTTTCATATAAAATATTTAGCACTTCACAAAAACAAAATAAGAAAAAATGTCTTAGTGTATTTTTTGTGTTAAGTGTAGCATATTAATTATATAGCTGTACTGATCCAGACCCATTTTTTATGATTATTGTGATGATTTTATATTTCCTTTTTATCTGAAATCGAGATGTCCTTGTACTGAGACTATTCATTAAATTGGTACCTGACGTAAACCGACACGGGGACTCGTGGTACCTGACAATCATTGATATTTGTGGAATAATGTGATAACCTCTTTAAGGCAAAGTTCTATTTTGGTTTGCAATTATGATTATCATAGTTTGTGAAGTTCATCGACCGAACCCATAGACTCCTAATAACAGGGGAACGGGTTCTGGCGACACATCTGACTTATAGTTCCGATGTAAGCCATAAACAAGGTACTCAGACTATCGTGTCGTCTCATTCTTTCCCGTTGCGAAATATATCCAATTCTTTTTAACGTTCCGTGTTTGGTAATGTATGACCTTGAATTAGCTAATCACAGCATTGCAATCCCTTTCGTCTCATCTCAGCTAGCTGCCAGAATGCATTTAATATGAAAAATTAAACATTAGGAGTCTATAGGTTGCGTGGTTGATGGTGAAGTTATATCATTGAAATGTATGTGACATTGTATTTTTTTGTTTTAGGTACATGAAAAACACATTGTGGGACAAAATATTTACGACACTTCTAAATGTACGAGACTGTAACAATTTACCTGATTTATTGGATCTCAAGAATGATGTTGATAGTGTCTTAAATGAAATGGACAGTTTAAGTTCACACCTTCGCAATTTTGCTAATGTGCTTAAATCTAGGTAAAATAAAACACCCCAGTCGTATTTATTGCATTTAGATGTTATTGTGACTGTAAAAATAGATACATCTGTATTATTATTATAAAATTATATAACTTTAATTAATTCACATTGAAATCGGTTAACAATTGTCATCAAAAAGCAATACCACAATTATGATGCTATACAATTATGGTTATATCTATATTTTAGTTACAAATGTGATATTGTAAGTGGTTTTTTTTAGTGATAAAATGTAGTTTACCTTTATTATCATCTCATTAGCTTAATGTTGAAATATTACATTAAGTTTCATTTATTTTTGTACAACTAAGATATGCACACTTCATTCTTGTTTGAATTGTAATAAAATAACAATTACGTGGTTTATCATTTGTTTTATTAAATATAAATTAAAGGCTTTTCAAATTTCCTCATAAAATTTTGCAGACTTATTTAGATAACAGTAAAGTTACTGTAGTTATGAGTCTTGCAGGATGATGATTTTTAGAAGTCTTGCAGGAGCTTTATATTAATTTGAATTTGCCAATCTTTGTTTCTTTCTTGCCTGATATTCTTGGACATTATCAAATTTTCTCTTAAACATTACTTTGATTGAATTTAAGTCTGTATCACATTCAGGTTTTATATTTTTATCCTCAAATACTTTGATTTCATTTATAAAAGTTACATCTATTTCGTCATTTTGGCTCGTAATATTGTATTTTAACAGCTTTGAATTAACATCATCATATACAAATAAAAAAGAACCTTGAAATTTAAAACCACTAGGAAATATTTCAAATGAAATTTCTTTTTCCATCTTATGACTAAAATTAGTAGTAACAGTACATAGACTATATAAAATAAGTTTCTTATAAGTATGAATAGCAACAGCAATAAGGCTAGTAGACTCTGTCAAATTTGTTATAGCAAAATTAACAATTGGTAAATTATTCACTTCTACTCCTTCACTGTCCATTACTTTTCTAAAGTCTTCTTTTATCTGTGCATTATCAATATCAGCATTTGTATCAAAAGTGTAACATAATTTTCCAGATAAATAGTCCCAGCACTTAATAGATCCATCTCCAGACCCACTCACTAAATATTTATCATTGTGAGGTAGTATTTCTATATGGTTCACAAATTCTGTATGTCCCAAGCAAAATGTTTGAATATTGTAAGTATTTGGGAAATGAGATACTTTAATTTTTTCATCCCTGTCAGATGTTATAATATACTTTCCATCACTTGTTTGAAGAACATTTAGTAACAGACTTAAGTGTCCTAAAATCTTCGTTCCATTTTCTTCTTTTAATATATCATACAGTAAAACATCTCCAGTTTTATCGGCTACAAATATTTGTGTGTTGTTAAAAGCAAATCTTATTTTGCTAGCACTGCGTGGTAATGTAATTGTTTTAATACATTTATAACCAGATAGTTCATAGATTAGCAACTTTTTGCTTGTGGTAGTTATAAAGGCCATGTACTTGTTATTAGAAGATATAACGATGTCTGATATCCGGTCATTTGATCCTGTATCATAATGAAGAATATAATGTTCTTTTGAATCATAACAATTTACAAAATTGCTTTTACAAACTGCAACGATGGTATCACTTACTGCAATTGAACTCATTTTGTAAGAGCATTATATTTCGGTCTTTAAAATAATTACACTTAAAAGTGCATGTAGTACAAAATGATGTAATAAGTGTATCATGTAAGTATAGTTTTTATATTCTTATGTTACACTTAATAACCTAAATAGAAATTAAAACGGATTCCAAGCTGAAAGGTGAATTGAGTTTTGACGTCTGTCAGTGGTTGCCTGATGTCTGCTGAGTGCTGGCACTTGACAAATGACACTTTTTTTTCTAATTGACTGCACGTGTCCAATTGGTTGGCGAATACGGCAGAAGACGCCAGAATTGTTCTGGAGCGTTTTTCTGTGTGGGAATGTTTTGGCGCTTTTCTGTAGTGTTTGTTTTAAAATTTAATCCACATGTGATTGGTTGGCGAATATTGTGGTCGATTGTTCTGGATGGGTGGATTTGGAAGTGATAATTAATTGATGGTGACGTGAGGGGCGAAATCACGCCCCTTGACGTCCGCTTGACCCGCCGTTTCTCCAAATAAGAAACTAAAAATAGTTTCTTCTTCTTTGAAGATTTTATTACCTCGAATATGAAAACTTCCACATGGCTGATAGTTTACAAACTAATGCTTTAAACAAAACAAAAAAATGACTGGTGTTGTCAAATGACAGTTGACTATTGGTTATTGGAATTTGTTGATGTGTTGGAATCGGAATCGAAAATCGGATATTGTAATTTTGATGCTGTATGAATAGAAAAAACATATTAAAATGTCTAGCATGATTTCAACTTGGACTCCAGATAAAAAACACACAGATGTAGAAAGGTAGGTATAAATGCCTACTAAGAATATTTTATAGTGTTAAATAAATTAACTAAATTTCCTTAATGTTAAAGGTGGATATGTATTTATCCAGCATACCTCAATAGCAAGAAATCCTTAGCAGAAGGAAGAAGGTTGCCCAAGGATATTTGTGTTGAAAACCCCACTCATCAGGAAATTCGTGATGTACTAACTGGGACTGGCCTTCGTATAGGAGTTGAAAATAAGCTTTACCCTCGTGAACGTAGCAAGGTATGAACATTTTGTGATATTTATTAAGCATGAAATTGTAAAATATTAGCAGTGGCTAATGTCTTTGCTGTCGTTGTTTTTAATGATGAAGTTTAAGACAAAAAAGTACCATTAATCAGGTAAAAGCTGATAGTTATTGACTAAGAATAATTATCAGTTTATTTCTGACGGTTGTGAAACACAATACTATTAAATAACGAAACTTATTTTAAATTTAATCTAAGCTCTAAACAGCTGTATCAAATGGTTTCATTAAGGTTAATTTTAGATTTGTTTGCACTGATAATATTTTTATAGTCAATGTGATATTGTAGCATTAAATGTCAAAGAATTCTTGAGCTGGTTAACAAGTTTCAAAGATTACCTTCTTCGTCCAAACTAATAAAGTTGACTTCTGTTTTTATAATAATATTGTCATAATCATCTTTTATATTCATTGAAGTTGAACCTCCTAGGCCTCCTTCAATGAACACACAGACAGCCAGTACCTTGTCACTCACATGAAATGTGAACAGACCATTGCATTGAGATTGGGATTGGGAACACAATTTCAATTCAGTGGCAAGATCAATATTTATAAATTTATATTTTCTTAATGATAACTTTTATTTACAGGAAATGTTATATCGAGGCAGAATTCGAGTGGAAATAAAAAATGATGATGGCACACCAATAAAACCCGAGTATGCTACAAGGGAATCTGTTATGAGACACATTGCTGAAAATATTCCTAAGTTGAAAATGAGACAGAACAGGTGGGTTATATTGTAAAACTATATGAGACAGACTTATTTGGATGTTATATGTTATGATTATTGGTTTCCATATGAGTATATAATAGAATAGATAGATTAATATATAATATGATTAAAACATTTTTAATTATGGTTTTAGGGTTATTAGTAGGAAAAATGTATTGTGTTATTAATAACATCAACATCATTAACAAATAACATCTAGCAGTATCTGCTAGATGTTATACTTGATGGTTGATGGTAACTGGTTAGCATAAACATAAACATATTTAGATATTAATGTTTTTCACCTTTAACTAGTCCATGTAGTTTATTCATGCATAATATATCCTGTGATGTAAATAAAATAGTCTTGGTGTCAGTAATTACTTGCCCTGCCATTCTAAAACGCAATAAAGCTGTTGTGAGGCAGGAATTAAGACTGTATATTTGTCCGTTGCATCAATGATAATTGTTTAATAGTTATATCATCAGACAACCAATGCCTGGCCGCTTACATTAGTAGTTATATAGTGTATAAAATTCAGTACATGTCATTACATTCAATAATTTTATTTGTCCATTGCTGATTTTGTTTTATGCTTGACAGTACATACATTTTACCAACCCAAGATAGTTGTAGTAGAATAAATTCATACTTAATATATCTAATGTTAGTGTTTAGTAAATTTTTAGATATTCTGAATTAGTATGTGCTAGCTGTTAATGTATTAATTTCTTATTTGTTCATTTTATTACAGACCCGCTGATCAACAGCCTCAGTCAGCACAACCCACAACTAGTAAGAGCAAAGGAAAGAAAGGACGCCGATAAATTATATTTTTCTTGATTTAATTACAAAAAGAATATTAAATAGTGGTTCTTATTTTAATATAAATAAAGTTTAAGAATGAATGGTGATTGCTTTTTCTGTCAATGTATTTATGCCGTTCACATCCCTTGCCACACTGTAACCATCAAAGATCATAACATATTTTTCATCTGGGCTAGATGCATTGAGAGCTAAATTTGATATCACTGCTTCATTTGTTCCACGAAGTTTTTGATCTTCAAAGGTATTTTCGCCATTTCGCTCAGGGAATTGTCTAACAATGGAGTCGCTGTGCGGCTCGATGGTGCTGTTTTCTTCGTAGTTTTGTATTTGTAATAGTTCTGTTTCTTCACCGGAGTCGAATTCTCGTAATCCTGAATTAGATTTTGATAGAACGCCTGCGCTTTGTGCTTCGTCTCCTCGAATTTCGAATTGAATTTCTCTTTCGTGTTCAGGTATGTGTCCTCTATCACCTTGAGCGGTTTCACTTGACGAGAGTGTAAACTGTTCAGGTACGGTTTCTCCAATTCGATCTGGACCTCTGGTATTATTTCTATTTCCTCCGACATCGGGTCCATCGCTACTTGCATTGTCTCGCTTAATACTGCGGGGATTTTCTTCATTATCTTCTGTATCGGGCTCAATTTCTCCGTTTCGGGAATTACATTCATGATCTCCGCAATCCCGGGCGATATATCTTTCAGTGCTCCCGAGATGTGAGGTGCCGCTTCTCTCATCGAGTCTATTATTGTTTCTCCGAAAGCTAGTGGTATTTCTTGCAAGTAATAGGGGTACGTCCTTATGCCATCCGACAGAGCTGATGTTATCAATGGTAGGATTAACGGTTGTCGGGGTGGTAGCCTCGGTAGGCCTAGTCGGGATCTCAGTGGCGACAGACCTGGAAGAAGTAACTGTCTTTTGTCGCGTTTCGTATGCTCTAGCGATGGTACCCTTTTTAGAGGCACACGTGCATACGACTTCATCACTTTCGTCGGAGTAAGTGGAGTCTCTGTATTCTCCTGTGCTATAGGTTGGTTCGCTTGAATCTGTACCAAGAATGTTATCAAACAATAGACCAAGATTCCTGAGAAGTGGTATGTACTTTTGGTTGAGAGTGCCATACTGATATGTTTCCCGTTTGGTTGTTTGGGTCTTTAGTTTGTTACGTGGCCTTTGGAATAAATTAATCCTTCTTGGTTTTAATGGAGACTTAATTTGAAATGTTTTTCTATATTGCAGTGGTGATATTATTTTGTCTTGGGAAAATAATGATCCTGCAATAAAATAACCTTATTAGTGGCATTCTAAATAGATACAATATGATGTTTTCGAATGAAAGTGAAATAGTGATCATCATTATTATCTAAGTATATCCAAATCATTTTAGAATAATATATAATAATAGGAAATATAGAATAAAAAATAAACTAGCAAACTTTTTAAGCGCGTTTAATGAAATAATTGCATAAAACAAAAAATAATACCTTTTCTTGAAAAAGTGTTAAGTTTGGTCCCCAGAAGCTCCTTTGTTGATTTTCTTTCAGTTTCTGTATATGTAATAATTATGTTAATAGTGTTTTCTAAATTGAGCCATAATATAAATACAGTAGGGTTAGGGTATTATTCTTTTCGCAAAGCAATTAAAAAACTCCTCAAAACCTGCCAATATGCGTCTAACGCTCGGTTTCCGAAAGGCTGATCAACGCAAAAATTAACAATTCAATGTTTCAGAAACCGAGCGTAAGTCAGAAAGAGTCCCGGGTAGTACTCAATACTCATTTATGCTCAAAGTTCTTTGATTATTAATCATCATGAGCTTTAATAATTAAAAGAAGATACCAGAATTCTGTAAAAAACATTACATACACCACATTCTACACGAGGTATAGGAGTTAATGTCTTGACACACAATTTCCACTAAGTTCTAACCACTAATTGATGAAGCAAATAATATTCTAAATAGTGTACCTGGTTTAATAAAATCCCGCTGTCGAGATTGTAGACTCTTTTCTTCTGCGATGAGCTTGTTCAATGAAACAGGCTTAGCGGTTACATCTGGAATTACAATTAAAATAATTAAGTTTGTGTACGGAATACTATTTCGCGTACAATTTAAAATACATAAGTATATGAAGAAGCGCACAAAAAACATTCAACGCTGAGGAATATCTAGTTGAAATAGTCACGTTTAAGAAATCAACAAATACTTATAAATAATCAATTTTTTGATCGCTCATGCTTACTAAAATCCCAAATGGGCGGATATTTATAGCCGCTATAATAAAATTATATACACTTTTTCCACTATTTATTTTGTATATTATTACAGTTACAATTTAAACACGAACAGTTTCGACAAAGTCCTCATCAGGTAATTATAGTGTGGTGCAAGGCATAGTACATGCAAGGTATAGTGGATATTTATGTCCACATTACTAGCGAATTCAAAATATGTACTTAGTAAACAACCCTTATAATATGTCCCACTGGGCACGGGTCTCCTCGAAATCAGGCGAGGAGGGTATTAGACCAGATTCACAGATGCACTTTCCTAATGCGGATTGGTGAACTTCACACATCTTCAAAGACTTCATCAGACATGCAGGTTTCTTCACGATGTTTTTCTTCTCCGGTGAGCGAGCGACGGTTAGGGTGCACTTAGAAATTTAGAAAACCCCTTTTCAAGGCATCACAGGTTGGGGTCGGGATTGAACCCGGACCCTTTCGCTCAAGAGACCGAGCACCTTACCCACAGGACCATCGTCACTCGTGTCGATCATAAATTAATTATTGCCAATAAGTCTGAATGTTCTTGTAGTTTTTGTCTTATCAGCGATAAAGACAAAGTTTAGTAAGGGCCTGTTTCACCACTTCCTGATAAGTGCCGGACAGGCTATCCGCAACATATTTGACAGATACTCCATACTATATCTGTCAAATATGTTGTGAATAGCCTATTCGGCACTTATCAGGAAGTGGTGCAACAAGCCCTAAGGATAATAAAATAATAAATAAAAAATCACTCACAAGGCAGTATCACAGCACAATTAATAATAATGCAGTAAAAGCATGTACGAAATTCCATTTTGTAACATTTTTCTATTTTATGGCCACGGCTCGACTGTTGTTTAACGAATGCGTTTGTGGATTGTTAATATATTTGTGTAAATCGAAGGCATTATAAATGTGAATATACTCACACACTCGCCAATAATCACGTATTGTGATGTTTGCAGATTCGGCACTTACGTTTTATTTCGCGGTAATGAAAAGTTAAAGTATTGTTATTATGAATCATGCGTAAATAATTGTCTGATATAACACAATTGTAGATAAGTTATTACCTTTAAATTAATGATCTTTAGTAATAAAGAAATAAATATCATCCATCAATCGCACCACGTCAATCTAGTCCCGTGGTAAGGTCGTAACAACCTGTGTTAACTATGACAAGAAATAATTTTAAGAAATCAATATAAATACATAGGGTATATACCTCCATACATATCCATGACCCTGCGCAGACATATTCTATCATTTATAAACCCGGGATTTAACCCGTAGTCGCTGCGGAAAGTATTAGCCTGACCACTCGACAAGCTGAACTTCACAATTTAATTTTAATAGTACATTAAGACGTTACGTGAAGAACATGCAAGCTATCATGATAGTGTGCCGACTGCCGACGCGCTTAAGCTGAAGAACTGATGGTCAGTGAGCTAAGAGAGCTCTAGTGGCCACGTTTGGGAAGACAAAGGGTCGTTATACTAAATGGGAGAGCAAACTCCGTGCAGTAGTAAGGTGTTGGTCCTTGTTCGAAGCCGGGGATCGGCCATCCATTCACGTGTAACAGCAGCCGGCGACAATGATGATGATTAAAATCTATTTACAGTACCCGGCGATAAATATTGCACATCGACCTTTGGAAAGAGACAATCGGCTAAACTCGGCGTCGTAGAGCGTTATTTCTGTCGCACACTACCTATGTGACGTTTTGTCAACTTTTGTCAACTTTTGTCAATCGTTGTTCAAATGCGATAGAGTGCGGTCGCGCCCAGATCAAAATATATGTATAGAGTTGTTAATACCCCCAAATTTAAATAATTTAAAGTTGTACTATGACAACTTTAGGGAAAAGAGGAAAACCTTTACAAAGTCAGTCTCGCGAAATTATCTACAATGTTTATAAATATTTTGTAACCGAAGCCAAAAAATTTAAAAAAAAAACGATAAAAATGTAAGTTGTTATTTTAAGAAGGTTCAAGAGCGAGTTGCAAATTCCATTGGAATTTCAAGAACTTTGAACAAAAATATATTAAATGAAGTCAGTATTGAAACACAATCTACTGAAATTAAGTTTAGCACTCCAAAAAAAGGGAGACCAAAGAGCAATTTCGTTTGGGTATGGATGATTTTGACTATGATGTTGTTCGAAGAATGGTATGGTATGGTATGGTATTAATAACAACTTACATTTTTATCTTCATTTTTTTTAATTTGTTGGCTTCGGTTACAAAATATTTATAAACATTGTAGATAATTTCGCGTGACTGACCATGTAAAGGTTTTCCTCTATTCCCTAAAGTTGTCATAGTACAACTTTAAATTATTTAAATTTGGGGGTATTAACAACTCTATATATGTATTTTGATCTGAACGATTGACAAAACGTCATATAGGTAGTGTGCGACAGAAATAATGCTCTACGACGCCGAATTTAGCCGATTGTCTCTTTCCAAAGGTCGATGTGCAATATTTATCGCCGGGTACTGTAAGTGTTTATGCAAAATGATAACGTAAAACTGAAATTAAATATTTGTGAAAAGTATATCTATCTAAGATAGATAAACGAGCCAGCTAAGTACTGGTAGTTGTCACACAAAGACTGCTTCATGAAATCAGTAAACTAGAGCTTGGCATATGTAAAGATTGCTCTCAAAGTGCGGTAACGTTCGTGGAACTAACATATTATCTTTAGTTTGGTTATCTTACTTCGAAATTAAAGCACATTTACCCCCCGATTCATAAAAACCAGAGGGGTGCATGAAAGGAGCCTCCCCGTGTGACGTAGTCCAAATTATCCTACGTCCGGCGCACCCTGGGCAATCAGGGAGATATATACCCTGATTGGCTAATCCTTTCACCACGATGGCATACCAAAGTCCACCCCTAAAGCCGGCCCTACGTGTAGTCTCGGTTAACATCGAAGGGTTCTCGCGGGACAAAGCGGAGATTCTTCCCGACTTGTGCCGCAAAACGCACTGCGATTTTCTTTGCGTGCAGGAGACCCACCGGGATGAAACCCAAAGTCGGCCACACATCCGTGGACTTACGCTTATCGCCGAGATCTGTCATCCGAAGCACGGTAACGCAGTGTTTGCTGCTCCCGGCGTAAGCATCCTCTCCGCCAAGTGCTCAACTCAGAACGGCATCGAATTGATCACCATAGATACTGGCACCTGCACAATCACTTCTATGTACAAACCTCCTGGGATCACATTTAAATTCGACCCTCCAGAAAATTTCTTTAATAATCCAACAAAAATAGTAATCGGTGATTTTAACAGTCGCAGCCCCAATTGGGGGTATCATTATACCTCGCACAGATATAAGCGGGCAAGCAGTTGAGGAATGGGCCGAGAGAAGCGATTTGACTGTGATATATAATCCAAAACAAAGCGCCTCCTTTAATAGCGCACGATGGAGACGTGGTTACAATCCAGACCTAGTCTTTGTCACCTCAACTATTAGCGCTCAATGCATTAAAACCGTGTGCTCCCCTATACCCCGTACTCAGCATAGACCCATAATGTGCAGCATTGAACCCACTGTCCGGCCGATGGCTGTTCCGTTCAAGCGCCGATTCAACTACGGCAAGGCAAACTGGAAATCATTCACGCAGTCAGTTGATGACGCCCTACTGAATATCATTCCTGTTCCCCAAAACTACGGTCTATTTGTTGAGATTGTATCTACTATATCTCGTAAACATATTCCAAGGGGCTGTAGGACTTCATACATTCCAGGGCTATCAACCGAGTCTAAAAAACTGCTGAAACAATATGAGCAGCTATACCGGACTGACCCATTCTCGGAAGAGACCTTGTTGGCTGGGGAATCGCTATTATCTAAAATAGGCGAAAACAGACGTGAGGTCTGGATAAAAACTGTCACTAACATCGACATGACGCGTAATAGTAAGAAGGCATGGAACACCATACAAAAGTTGACTAGTGACCTCCCTCACCCGTCATCACCAAGTCAAGTCACCGCCAACCAGATAGCTCACCAACTACTTCTCAATGCCAAATCAACAAGCCGAACCAGCAGAGTACAAAAGTTTACGAATTCCGTGAGTACGTGCAACGATATCAGCAAACCGTTTGACCTCGACGATATTGCTGCGGCTATAAAGTGTCTAAAATGCGGTAAAGCCTGTGGGGTGGACAATATATCTAATGACCAAATAAAACAGCTTGGTCCATTTGCCGTATCGTGGTTGCTACAACTATTTAATTTCTGCTTGGGATCAGCTTCAGTGCCTTCACTCTGGAGAAAATCAAAGGTCATAGCTATACCGAAGCCAGGAAAAGCTACAGATGATCCAAAGAACTTTCGGCCAATTTCCTTACTGTGCCATACATATAAATTATTTGAGAGACTTCTGTTAAATCGTCTTACAGATGCTATAGACCCCAAACTAATCCCAGAGCAAGCTGGTTTCAGACCCGCCAAGTCCTGCGTCAACCAAACCCTCAACCTAGTGCAGCATATCGAGGATGGGTTTCAGAGGCGTATGGTGACAGGAGCGGTGTTTGTCGACCTATCGGCGGCCTATGATACAGTGAATCTGAGACGGCTGCTGTGGAAAGTAAATTCTCTAACAAAAGATTACAAGTTTGTTCAAGTACTTCGAGAACTGCTTTACAATCGCCGTTTCCAGGTTCACCTTCTTTCGGATAAGAGTCGTTGGAGAGCACAAAAAAATGGTCTGGCTCAAGGTAGCGTACTCGCCCCGCTTCTTTTTAATATCTATACCAACGACCAACCATCTAGTCCAAGCACATCCCGCTTCCTTTATGCGGATGATCTTGCCCTCACTTCTCAAGCCCCTAGTTTCGAGGAAGTTGAATCCAATCTGACTGAGGCGCTCAACATATTGACACCCTATTATGTTGCTAATTCGTTAAGACCTAATCCGAGTAAAACCCTATCCTCCTTATTCCACCTTCGCAATAGAGAGGCGGGGCGAAAACTGAATATTACCTGGTGTGGAGTTCCCATAGCACACAGTGACCACCCCAAATATTTGGGTATTTTTCTCGACAGGTCACTCACCTTTCGTAAAAACTGCGAACACATCAAGCAGAAAGTGCACGCCCGCAACAGTTTATTACGTAAACTGATCTCTACGAGGTGGGGTGCTTCGCCAGGCGTTATGCGAACCTCTGGGTTGGCGCTCTGTTTCTCCGCAGGCGAATATGCATGCCCAGTGTGGAGTCGCTCAGCTCACGCAAAGTTGGTGGATACAGCTTTAAATGAAACATGCCGCATAATCACTGGCTGTTTAAAGCCAACTCCGGTCCCAAAGCTGTACCCCCTAGCAGGAATAGCTCCACCAGAGGTTCGCAGAGCGGTAGCATGTTCCAGTGAAAGGGCTAATATGGAGAAGGATACGCGACATCCTATGCACCATCACACCCCGGTGCCGCAAAGGCTAAAAAGCCGCAACAGTTTCGCCAGTTGTGTCCACCCTCTTTCAGGAAATCGATCCCAAACTGGAATTCGACTGTGGCGAGATAGTATTCCGCTCCCTACGCCATTTGTCTCACCGTCCGAGAGCCCCCCACCTGGACACGAGCTGCCGTGGCCGACCTGGAAGTGCTTGAATAGACTTAGAACTCAGGTCGGCCGGAGCAAGGATAACTGTGTTCGGTGGGGATTCACAGACCCCGCCAATATGGAGTGCATGTGTGGTGCCGTCCCACAAACAATGGACCATCTCATGTCGTGTCCTGCGTGCCCTACCACCTGCACATTGCAGGACTTAATGGACGCTACTGAGAATGGAATACTCGTAGTTGAGTTCTGGGCGGATAAAATTTAGGTAGCCATCGACACGCTAAGAAGAAGAAGAAGAAGATAAAAACCAGATAACAATACAATAGGCTTTAGGTAATGTCAAATGTTTCTATCAATAATAAAATGAAGGCAATAAAAGTGCGTATCTAAGTTTTGGGGCGCGGCCATCGTTAAAATATTACGAGCGGCCGAAATCGAAGATCTTTAATCGAAGATACCACTTCACGTGAATTTATCGAGTATTGAAGATTTTATTATAAACGATTACTAAACGATTTTAATCAACATAATATAAAATGTCTATGACAAAAATATCACATCTTCATGAAATAATGATAATAATTAATAAGAAATACTTCTCTTATTTTACAGACGTAAATTATGATGTGTCTTAAATTTAATCACGGATTGTCTATTTGTAAAATATGTTATTTCATTCAACCACTAATGTAAAGCGTGATTTAGTAACAACCACCAACAGATTTTTACAATTAAAAAATTCATCAAAAATATGACACAAAACAAAAACGGTAACTTGGTATTAGTAATTTAGACACAGCGTCCTATCCCTTTCAGAACCCTATGGGCGAAAGGATCATTCTCGTAACTAAATAATTAAAACAGCTCAAGGGCATTAGCAAACAAAAAAACTGGTAATTTGTTCCCCAGCGACATGATAAATATCTTTTACCTTCCCAGCCAGTTCTCAAAGGGATTATGTTACATAAATATTCCATTAGACTTGCAGTCCAAATTAAAGTATTTCCGAGTGTTAAAAAAAGGTTGTTGTTGCCATGGTAAATAATTCCATTTTTTAAATTTAAATACACCGCTACTTTTAAAATCTGGCAATATTAAGTAATGAATTAGCATGTTAAAGTGCTTGTGGCTATAGGCAAAAGAAAAATCCAGTAGATTTGTGAGTATAATAACCGACTTCAAGGCTTGATCGGTTTCCGCGCACGACCCGAATCCCCCGTAGGAGGGGGAGAGGGAAGGACGGCCCTCGGATTAGACTAACTTTAACCCTCAATCGTATTGGATTTGACTAGCCAAAATCTTACTCCTCAGAGTAGCGCGCGTGTTGAGCCGCCTCCTCTACAGGCCGCGGAGGGACGTGTCTCCTTTTGGAAAATTTAAGGCCAATAGGCTGAAAGGTCGCTAGCCCTTTCGAAAAATAAATCCAAAGCACTAAGAAGAACTGCCTAAAACTCAGTGGAACTAATCTTTTCAAATATTCTATAACAAATTTTGCATGTCATCCTACCGGTCGACCTATTCTCAAGGTGTGGTATTTTCCATGGAAGGCTGACCCCACCACCATGTGGTATACATAGCTAGGAAGAAAGAGTACCACTTACCAGAAAAACTGACTTTCTACGAAGATTTTTTACCTATTAATCAACGCGGGTGAAACCCCGAGGCAAAATTACAATAAACTACGATAGAACCTACAGTGTAGTCTCCAATTTCCAATCTGATAGAAAAAGGAAAGGCGTCGTTAACGTTAGACCAAAACACTCCGCTACAAGAGCTTACTTGTTTTCCAGCTGATAAAGTGCCTGTTTTATTTGTAGTTGCTACGCAAATCCGAGTCCGGTCGAGTTGGTTGTCCGGACGTTATTTCCCCAATTTACTGCCGCCTATAGCCAGGACCCATCGTCACGGTTCGTATATCCTGGATTTATTAACGTTAAATACTTCCACTTTTATTGAGAGTCTAAACTTGCCAACATTTTAAAACATTGAGCTCAGCTTAAGGTTTCCAAAACATGGATATAAAATCCTGTTTTCCCGGATTCATGTTTTACGACGGTTTGTATTGTTTTAATTGTGCGAATTCGTCTTAATTCGGGAGTCGTAATTTGATATTTCGGGTGGAAATATCCAATGTATCTTAATAGGTTCAGTCGGGGTTTGAGCGATATACGGATTTCGAAGGGTCGGTTCGCCCGATCTAATAGAGAGTTCTTTAGGATCGTTTTGTAAACTGATGACACTATTTGGTTTTGCCATAAAAAGTTATGGTATATTTAGGGGATCAAAATATTACGGCAAATAATTTTGTCTACTGACTCTGATTTCGTTCGATTGCTAAATTTATTTATATATTTTTATTATTTGTAATATGGATTGAAAATAAATTTTCGTACCTTCTCTTTAATCTTACGTTATGTATTTTACACATTATACACAACTTCTTATATTTGTTTAACAATGACTATATTCGGAATATCATTAGCAGCTTAACTAGAGAGAGTAAAATAGAGTAGTAGTAGTAAAATAGAGTTACAGTAAACATTTTTTTGGTTCTTTTGATTCAGGTGTCAGCATTAAAAGAAGACGCCCCGTTGTATACACTGTTTGCTGGCGATATTATCTTGATCGACAAGAGTGGAGAAGAGCTTCAAAGCAGACTTAAGAAGTCGACGTTTACCCTAGAGCCCGTAGAGATTGATGGTTTGAAGCTGAGTAGGACTAAAACAGTACATATTATGTTCTGTGATTTCAGCGGTATCTCTGGGGAGGCACAATTGCCAGTCTGCTCTGACTTCGATGTCTGGGATCTCTCCTGCAGGGCGATCAACCGTGACGTCACCGAGCGTATAAATTTAGGGTGACTAAAATGGAAGCAGGTCTCTAGAATGAAGAGCATTAATGTTTGTTAGTCCGAATCAAACGGATTATATACAAGGCCGGTGTTACTTTACAGAAGCTAATGCTGGTCACTTAAAGCCACCGATGAAAAGCGGATACACGTGGCAGAAATGAGAATGATAAGATGGTCTCTAGGTGTCCAGGTAATTAGGATGGATGTTGATGATGGATATCCTTAAAATAGCACCGGTGCCGGAAAAGATTTAAAAGCTACGGACTGGCATGATTTGGTCATGTTTGTCAAATATAGTAGGAAACCATCGATGAACTAAAACTTTAAAGATTTCTCTGCGTAAAAAAAAGCTAAACAGTATATCGGTACAGAGTTAGAAACTGTCACTTAACGCCGGTATTATCTGAGCGTACCTCTACCTCGTCATCCCAACCCAAGTCGGCTGCAAGCAGCATGGTAGGTACTAACTATATTATATGTAATATTTTTTATAATGGACGTATTCCTATCCGATAAAATAGTCATTAAGCTTCACTTCTCTTTCGAATTTAGATAATAAATATCGAATAAAAATAAAACAGGGAATATCAATAAACTTTCAGCCATTTTAAAAAAAATGTTCAAACACACAGTCCCTTATTATTCATTTATACATATTAGGTAATATGTTACCAGCTTATATAGCAGCTATACCTTATGTATCGTTACGGATTTTCGACGCTTTTGTCCAAGTATCTATACAAACAATATAACTTTACACTAATGTTGAAAGTAAAATAAAAGTAGAACATTTTTAATTTAATAAAGAAACTACGTGGTTTAACGGGGGTACGGTTACGGTATTACGACTCGACATTGTAAATCTGTACAAGTGTAAAACAAAGCCAACAATAGGGAACTGGCATATTGCCTCGGTTCCATCTTTTACTGCCTTTATCTCTGGTTTATGCCTTATAAAATCCCCCGTGCGGCCACCTAGCTCTTGTATTAGATAAATGGAATATATGTAAAGGATCGATACGCTCTGATTTATCTTTTGACATCTTGTACCTATATGTTTAATAAGTACGGTGTAAAAATTAACATAAAAAAAATCGGTTGTCTGTAAAGTCGGTTTACTGACGATAGTTGAATGTGACAACGTCATAAGAAAGAACTGATGGACCGATTGTGCCTCTTTGTCGCTCGTTCTGCGTTCTCGCTTGCACTTCAAACATTAAATGGAACGCCTCAGAACGAGGTAACGCCGCGTGAGTCATGTTTTTTCTTGCGTGCAGCCGGCTCCATCGAATTATAAGACGTTGTCACGTCAAAAATGGTAACCTTGCAACAGCTGAGCTGATTTTGATAAAACATGTTTTTTGACCATCGCTAGAGAACCGGCATTTACAAAGTTTTACTTGTTTATGAGCCACATTGTACAATGTCTAAAACTTGTAATGCCGCACTTTTTACGTCGGGAGTTAAAATAATTTTAACAAACAAAATATCATATCGTTTTTATTATAAAGCAGGGCTTTTTAAATTGTAGTCAATATAACTCTAAGGCCTCAGTGAAAGGGATTTTGGAGGTCTGTTCTTAAGATAGATGTTTGTTGGGGGAGAAACGCTTTAAAGTCTTTAGTTATTTAAAAAATATATTAATTGATAAAACCTACTAAAAATTTCTAAAATTGAGTAGACAGCTTATGTTCATTCAATTCTACAGCGCGAAGGGAAGGGACGAATCACTTTGGGAAGGGGTCTGTCGATATGTACGTTCTATTTTCAAGGTCCGTAACTAAAAAAAAGTTTATTAAAACCTTTTATGACTTTATTTCTAATCACATAATTTTACAGCGAATGCCAAGACGTCATTTCATCTAGACAGAGGTCCCCAACCTTGTGAGTATAGTTGGATTCAAATAATATATTTTTTTCAATCATAGCGACTTAACAACGAACAAGCAATGTTTAATTGTCAGTGTGAGGTGGCAGGACTGGTTACAGGACTTCGGCCCCCATCCACGAATCTCATGACTGTTTTCACTAAATATCAACACTTAACTACAAGTTCTTCCTTCAACTACAAGTTAATCCTTGGGGGAGGCCTATACCCAGCACTGGGCGTCGATTGGTTGATATGATGAACTACAAGTTAACTACAAAAATATGTGTATTTAAAATGTGTTTTATATTACCATAATATTATAATGTTAATATTTTTATTGAAGTATGAGAAAAGGCTTTTATTTACAGATACGCATAAGTTTATATAGGCTCAGCCGATATTGAATATAGGGATTATATTACTTAACAATATAGAGGTTGGCCGTTGGCGAAGGGAATATTTGTGCAGGCCATTTTAATAAATATGTTAATCTTAAATTGCTACTGGCTGTCTATAAAATGTTTCATAGTTAGAATTTGCATAAGACTAACAAACTGTATTCGTAGGACATCTACTTTTATTTTCCAGAGTAACTAAAGAAAATATTAGACCGCTATTTTCGAACAGAGGCACAAATAATATTAACAAATAAAACTGAAGTGTGTACACTCTACTTTTAATCATTTGAAGTCGACTGAAAAGGTTGCAGATCACTGAAAATAGAACAAATCACGACTAGAAGGTTTATGACATGAAACATAATAATATATTGGCGCTGCTTTTTAGTAAAATATACTTAAATGCCGTGATTATAAACGTCATGACGCTGTCCTTTGTTTATTTTGATAAATAAATATACGAGTCAAGCGTCTCTAGACTGCCATTTTTTCCATATTATATATTTAGTTTGAAATCCGTTTTAGTATTAGGCCGCAGAGCCTAAAAATACCTTATTTGGCGGCCTTACTATGTCATCGAACCCGAGTTTTATGTCCACTCCAATCTCTGGGGAGTATACTTTATTTGTAAGCAAATTCGATCTGGTATTTGATGGAGTTAGAGTAACGAACTGCTGTATCGTGCGCCAACTTACGACTTTCATTTCCTGCCACATACAGTTTAAGGTTTCTTCGTCTGAGACCCGGTCCGACCGTCACGTCTTCACTCACATTTATTTCCTGAATATGTTATTGCGAAACAAGATAAGGATCTTGAATATACTTTTCTTACACTGTTACTTTGAGTTTTGTGATTTCTTAAAGTGTGTTTAGAAATGGTGTGGGTTGAAAAGGGAACAGAATCGTGTCAATCGTCGTGATTGCATTACACAAAATATAGAGCCAATTTTTTTTTGAAAATGGAATGGAAAAAAATAACTCCCAAAAAATTCTCCATACGCTTTTTGCGTTTAAAAATTGTCTATTGTTTATGTACATGGTTATTGGTGGGTACAATAAAACCTCCGTTCGTATGTCCACGTAGTTTCCGTACGAAAAAGGCGGTTAAATTAGTAAGGGAAAAAATTCGAAGAAAGGATTTCTTCGTCCGAAAGCAAAAGATTTTATCTCGGGTGATGAAGATAGCACCTAGAACCATATCGCGTATTTTAGAAGATGATTTAGGGCTTGCAGCCTGTAAGAGTTTCACTCGTCATGTTTAACTGATTATAATAAAAAAAATATATATTGTGTTAAAATTGAGCTACCTACTCAAGCGGTACGCAAAGGAGAAGGGAAAAGTGTAAGTTTTTTTTTACAATTTGTCCACATTTTAAGAAACAAAATGACCGTATGCTCAAAGCTCTAAGGAAGCTTCCTAATTAGTCAGCAGAGTATTTTAATTTATCCATATTTTATCAAACAAAATGACCGTATGCTAAAGATCTAAGGAAGTTTCCTAATTAGTCAACAAAGTATCCGACCTCAGCGATGGTTTGGTTTAGCTATGAAGGAGTGGCAGCCATATTGTAAACAAGGTCGCAACAAGACGTGTATTAAGATACCATTCTTGAGAAGGTACTTAAGTCCCTTAACCTTTCCCTTTTTGCTTTGAGCTTTGAGTTGACCTCCAGCTGATCGAGTAGTCAGGTTTCTGGCCACTTTACGCAGCGGTCGCGTGTTCTGATCCCGCTAAGTACAGACAATTTGTATGATGAATCTAGGTGTTTGCACGCGGTCATGGCTGTGCTTGTGTATTTATAAAAAAAAAAAACTTTCATTTATTTTCGTTACTAGCACAAACTTACTACGGGTCTAGGTTGACGTGGTTGTGATTGTTATAATTATTTTATTTATTTATATTTGTGACTATATTTCCGAAAAATGAAAATAGCTATTTGATTAAAATTTGTAGTATATTTATAAATTTGTAGAAATAGTACCATATATTATCTTGTAATAGTAATAGCGGTAATAGTGTATATTATCTATAATGTTCAAAACTATCCTGTGTCTCAAGTTGGACCAAACTTTACAGAGTTTATAATTTTTTTTAAACTCGATTCAGTTATATTATTATTCTATACATGTATACTTATTATATAATATTGCCATAACATAAAGGGCTTAACACTTAAGTTATTATTCATTTATTTTTATCATTATCCTCCTCGCCTGATTTCGAGGAGGAGACCCGTGCCCAGCAGTGGGACATAAAAGGGTTGATACTTTAATATAAGTTAATCTTATTTTGTGATATTTGGACTAGTTTGGAGTTGTTTGAATTTTACTGAAAACGTGTACAAATGAAAGTTCGGCAAAAAGCATAGATAGCTAACAAAAAAATTGGTGCACATTTTTGTGAATATCGTAGTGATAAATGTCTGTGCGAACTAAGGTACGAACTAAACTCTTTATCAAACGCAGGTAGAATTTTGTTATGGAGCTTTGAATCATCATTAGCATCACTATCATTAATATCTTCATCATCTAGTCATCATTAAAAGTATCAGCCCTTTCATATCCCACTGCTGGACATGGGTTCCTGGAAATCAGGCGTGAAAGGTAACGAGCCATAGATTACCGATGCGCTTGCCCAATGCGGGTTGGTGAACTTCACACACTTTCAACCTCATCAGGCATGCAGGTTTCCTCAAGATGTTTTCCTTCACCGGTGGTAACTTGTAACTAGCAAATCTTCAATTGACCAGATGACCACGTTCGTTTTTATTTTGTGAGATAACTAATGTTCATTTTCAATTAAAGAAACGGAAACGTAAGCATAAAATTATCTTAAACATGAAATGTGAATAAAGTCCGCTCCATACTCTCGCCAAATTGTATAAGAAGATTATAATATGAGAACATGAGGTTGTATTCAGTAATTCGCCTCGGTGTGGATTGGTCTTTATTTAGCGTCGATATTTGTGCTCAAATTAAGACTCGTAAAAAACTATGTCACATACGTGTAACATTAATTGACCCATAAACATTGAATTTAGGAAACCTAAATTAGCATATTAAGTTTATGCTTTTTATGTTTAAAGATGAACTGACGGACAAGCGATCATGGTAAGATTTCCACATCGCCCATGCACAAGCAAGTTGACCCAGGAATAATCCAGGCAACTTACGTAAGGGAGTAGAACTCGGTGTTTGTAATTACGATCTACTTCCCTCCCTCCTATTTGTAACCTAGCGTAAACGTGTTCCAATAATAAACGAGGAAAATGGACAGTCAGACGTGGTACCTTCGATCTGCTGTTCCTTATGTATAAAACATTAAATATGTAATCTTTTAATTTTTGTACTTGTGTAACTAAGATTGATATTTCCTTGGCTACTAAGAGAATTGCTAAGTGAGTCTTGTTTAATATAGAATCATCTATTTAATACCAGCAATGTTAGACATAAATGTTTTACGACTTATGTTTAGATGTACTAAAACAACCACGTTGAGATGAAAAGTTTCAATATTTTAAAAGCCTCACTTGTTTATGTTTAAAATTACTTTAACAGAAAAATTATTAAAATTAACACGAATCTATGTATGAAAATTTATTGCATATAAAATCTATATTTATGTGTAATATAGTAATCCTACTAATATTATAAACGTGAAAGTTTGTGAGTATGCATGTTTGTTACTCTTTCACGTAAAAATTACAGAATGAAACTTTACAATAATATAGCTTATACATCAGAATAACACATAGGCTATAGTTTATTACAGTAGTCCCACGGGAATGGGAAGTACGCGGGTGACACCGCGGGGCGCTGCTAGTTAGTAATAAATGCGAGACTACCTAATTCATTTGATTACTTTTTCACACATTATTAAATTGCTGATTTGATTTTATTAAAATTTTGTAGAGAGAGAAAAAAATATGAGTTTGTTTAGTGCAGGACCACTTTTTAAAATTGCCTTTTTTATATTTATACAAATAATGCTGATGATTTTGAATGACTCAAATGGCATTCATAAAAATCAAAAGTTGACTAAACGTAATTAACTCAAACCGAAGGGTAATACATAAATTCAGAGCCAGGCTAGCCATTTGATTCAATTTTATTACGACTGACCTCAAACTTATGGAAGGTTCAAGCGATAAAGTTAACTATTTTAGATTAGGCCGTTTTGTTAGGAAACTTTCGTTTGCGGCCCGGCTGGTCTCATTTAGGGTAATAAATAGAAGCGAGGTGACCACGGTGAGTTCGCAGGATGCTTGACCTGTTACAATTCTCTTGGGATTTGGATTTTGGGATTAAGATGGCGGTATACGAAAATATTTTTTATTCACATAATTGTTATAAAATCCTAAAAAAAGTAAAGTACCCATACACTGCTGGGTACAGGTTGCAGGGTGGAGGAGGGTGTCAGGTAATAGTTTACCGAGGCGCTGGCCCAATGTGGGTCGGTTAACTTCACACACCTTCAAATACAAAATCTAGATATTATAATTAGGAAAACTATTTTAAGGCATTACAGGGGGCCAAGATCAAACCTGAACCCTCTCGCGCAAGAGATATTATCCATTGGACTGGGCCGGATTTTAACTAATCGCCGCCCCTGGACACTGGAAAAAAATGCCGCTCCATGGGGGAGGGGGAGTTAGTTATGTGGGACTCTGTGCGAAAGGATAATTGTAAGGTGAACGCAGACTTTAAGTCCAGACCAAGACTGCTTTTTTCTTTCCAAATTTTGCCGCCCTAGAAAATTTGCCGACTAAACTACCGCTGCCACTGGACCATAGTCGCTCTTCAATTTATGTATCATTACATAAATACTCCGGCTAATCTTACCTAATAAAACTAAATATAAAATATTTATAATTAATTAATTTACTATAAACCATTACTTAATAATAATAAATGTTATAGGCATGTCTATTTGTGTATTTATTATTAAAATAAAACACAGTAAAAAGGGGTATGTGTATATTACTTTTATTATATTGTTATTAGATTGTAGGACTTTCTTGTATGGGTTGCTTCTTTATTTTTAAATTTATTTTTGTTAAAGAAAAAAAACAAAAATTTTTTTCATTGCAGTTAAGTTTTGCAACAAAAAGGTCATCATTCATCCTTGTCCAACCAAAGACAGTTATTTTGCGAAACGAAAATTTTTTTTAGTAAAATTATAAAAATGTATTAACAGGCGTTTCAAGGAAAGAATGAATTCTTTTCGTGACATTGAATAGTAATCATGATTGGGATAAGATAGGATAATTTTTATGCTGTTAATCCCGTAGGATAAGTTGCAATATTTATCGCGTTAGTAATTGTAAGGTAATTGCCAATTATTACCTTTCCCTTGGAAATAAAATAATAACAATTATCATAAAGGTGATATAATAAAATTTAAAACACAATACGTGAAGGTATGTCGGTACAAATGGTTATGTAGGTGCTTAATATTTCACGTGCGGGTTGGACCGGAATGCGAACGGAACAATTTGCCAATAATCCTAACCCGTAATAACTGTGGGGCAAAGCAGAAATGGGTGTTATTAACCGTGAATGATTTCTGCCTCCCGAGTGCTCTTGCCTTCTGAGAAATGCTTACGTTTCTCTTAATCGAAATACCTAATCCACCGATTCCCAGGTGTTGATGTGCGAGGTTTGTGTGATAGGAAATTGACGTGCAAGAATTATACGTCGATTTCTATTTGTGATACGCTTACTTAGTGCTGAAGTTTACGTAGCTAATGATATTATTTACTTTATTTTATTAGGATACAGCGACCATGGTTGCAATTGTCGTTAGATTGTTTACCGAAATTCGCGTTTTTAAATATGTTTATTAAATATGATGAATTAATATAAGAGATCATTGGGGGAGGCCTATACCCAGCAGTGGGCGTCGATTGGCTGACATCATGATCCATGATAAACATGATGATGATGATGAATATAAGAGCATGTAAGTTGTATAAGCAGTATTATGAACAGTAACCTTGAAATTAATGAAAATATTTGTGATTTTCCAACATAAAATATCCACGCCGTAATAACTCTTTGTCCCGTGATACGAGTACTTATGTTCATAGTACCCCCTAGTAGTATCCCTTACGGTAGTGTCCCATACGGTAGTATCCCTTAGTAGTTTGTGCCTATGTTACAGAAGTCATATTAGCATGCATACATTCTCTATTAAATTTCTATCTACCATTGATATTTCGCACATGTCAAAAAGACCGACCCGACGCTGTGGGTATTCCATTTAAGCATCGCATCGTAGGGTTAACTATTTTGCGATGGGTTCGTCACGTTCATCTTCTTTATGTGTAAGAAATAAAAAAGGCAAATGATAATACGAATCTAATTTTATATAATCTATATAATAGTAATATTTTATATAATGGTAAATCCTATATTAAACGTAATATAGGATTTACTATTAGCATGCTTATTTTCATTGCTGAAAATATTTGAAACTGGATATTTACAATGTTTTTTTTATCATTATTTCGATATTGTCTACGATTGACGCAATAATTTTAAAAACATGTAAAATATCATTTTTTTTATTTAAATTAATTTATTAAAACCACCATTAGCGAACTACGACCGATCCCTTGCTACTCGCATTCAACGCGAACCCGCCAAAAATATATAAGCTATATCAACTATCAAGTAAAAATTTAACCAACATTGCTGAGTCACGAGTAATAGATTAAAATTGAGAGTAAATTATTTTTTAAATCGTATTTAATGTGATTGAATGTAAAGTGACCAGCTCACTTAATAATATTAATGCGATGCGCTGCGGTAAATTAAAACCAATGGGTAAAACTCAAATGCGTGTTCGTTAAAAGTTAAGCGTTTAATTGTATTGAGCTACTGAATTTTATTCCCGCTGAGCGGGTATTAACGCTGTGAAACAACTATCAACATCACTGTCGGTACGTCATTTAATATCATCATCATCATCATCATCATCAGCCTTTTTCTTCAATTGCTATAAATGTCCTCTTTCAATTAGCGAAAAGAATTCCACGCCAGCCGCCTCCGACAGTATAAAATCTTTTACAATCTGTGCTGTATTTATCGTACAAATTACCTGCACTCGGCGGGATTGCTTTAGCTATTGCAGTGTTTCCAAAAGAAGGGCAGGACAGGTAGAGGAATTACTGGCACCGAGATTTACTATCTAAAGCCTCAGAAAAGGCAAGACTTGAATGACTTGCCTGGGCTAGTAGTAAGTGAACTTGCTTAAGGTCATGGAGTCATGCCATACTAACTACACACTACTAACGTCCACACTACTAACCACAATAATGCTTGTCTACCCATTTATCCACGCAACTTTGGCAACGCAGCTTTCGCTATTGTAAGCAGAGTAAGTTAATTACGTAAATTAAATTTAGAATAGAATAGAAAAGAAAATCTTTATTTCAGACACAAAAGTGCTCCATATATTATAGTTAGTTTGTGATTTAATAATGTTATTTTTTATTATATATTCTAAAAAACTGGGATAGGAAAACACGATTGTAAAAAAGTGTCCTTTTCAGTATTTTTTGCAAATTATTCCGGAAGTGTCTTATGTATTCATACTTCAAAATTTTCATAAACGATAGTAGGTTGATAGTGTTTGTTTTTATTAGTCTGATGACTCTTTTGTTTGCGCGGAAATAAATAAAGCTGTCTCATCGAAACTATGTGAAATGGACGGAAACATCTTGGAAATTATAAGCAGTTGCCTCTCTTCTCTTCTCGTCTTGAAAATAATTTAAATAATATATATTTGATATGAAATAAGCAAACCAGTGCCTCGCCAATAACAAAGTAAACTTGGTCAATGGCTAGTTAAACAACTGCTAACCAAATATAGATGGTGCCACAGAATTTGTTTACTTTTTATTTTCCCCAGGGAAATACCCTATGTATGTTCTGGGATCTATGTATTCACGATCCTTTAATTATTTCACGCCAGAAATCACATTGCTGGGTTGAATAAGGACAAACAAACATAATTACAAAAACATTAATATTAATTAATGAGGATTAACTTAGTTTTAACACTTCATCTTTGTCGAGCGTCATCACCGCGATGCTTGGCTCTGACGAGTCCTGGACGGCAATGGCCTCTTTCTGCGAGACAGTGATGTCCCAGAAGGAGGCCGACGAACGGGTGAGAGAGGAGGCCGCTGACGTAGCCTCCCCCCGTAGACGACGAACGGGGGTGCGTCGGAGGCGCTATTTGCGCCTTCAATAAAGCCCCTGTGCTCGTGTCGGGCTCGGGATGGGAACCCGGGCCCAGCTTAAGACACGACGTCGTGGGGACTGCCAAGTCGTAGCCGGGCAGTCCCCCTATTGTAGAGAATCTGGTCTTTGCCGGGACCAGTCTGTCGCTGAGGGTATCCCGTCGCCTGCACAGATCCGGGTCCCTCAAATATAGCGGCTGAAGGCTCACGCAGCGGTTTTAGTGGGCTAGGGCACCCAAATGCGAGTCCCCACACACGCCAGCGAGCCTACCCAGGCCCTGGTATGGTCGTAAATGATTTCCGCTGCGTCATCAAAAAAAAAAAAAAAAGTTTTAACACTTCAAACATCTAATTACTAAAAAAAAAAAGTTTTACTACGTATTGTTTTCTTATGTTGACGCGAATTTCACTCATTATAACGAAACAACGTCGGGCATATAAAAAGTTAATAAACCGCGATAAAATCCGTAAAAGTTGTTTCATTATAATGAGTTTTACTACGATTGAGTAAATATCTCTGTTCATCTTGTCTTTTACCTACGTAAAATTTTGTTGCGAATCTAAATATTTTAGTATTATATTTTATAGTTCAGTAACTTATCTTCTAACTATCATCTTTTATACCTTTTTTCCTCACAAATAAAAAAAAATAGGCGCAAGTGGGCAGCAAAAACGCAAACTCTCCAAGAGTTTTACAGGAAGTTTTTATTAAAATCCTTTCCTAATATGATTGCCTAGTACACTTCTGTCCCTCTTTTCCTTGCTTCCAAACTTTTATAATATCGTAAGATAGACAAACAGCGTAATATCACGTAGGAAGTGGACAGAATGGATGTAAGCACTAGTAAAGTGGCCACTAAACTTTATTGTTGTGTTTACGATCACACCAAACAACTACTGTAAACATTCCCAACACAGAGCCGTCGTATATCTTGCCGCCGTAAAATCACGCGAATCGATTTCACACATTATAATAAAAGTAACGTAAATCAGAACGTGATGATACGGCGTTTATGGTCTGTGGGTATGAATACGGCCTCTTGAGTGAGTGGTCCTGGTTCGATCCTGTAGTGCTATTCTGTAAAAGCCATTTCGATATCAGCTTCACCTGAGTGATAGAGCTCACTTTATTCTCACTTCACGAACTGAATAGATAGAGAGTCGAGTTTTAAAGAATACAAATTCATCAAATTCGTCATATCACCGCGGATTCCGCTTTCGACATTCGAAAACGACCTTACAGAATAGCCCTACTGACCTTCCTGTGATGTTTTGGGTTTTTCTAAATTTCTACGTGCACCTAAACTTATGACCCGTCGCTCGCTCACCGGTGAAGGAAAACATTGTGAGGAAACTGCATGCTTGATGAGATTAAATGTCTTAGGTGTGTGAAGTTCACTTACTCGCATTGGGCCAACGCATCAATGAACTATGGCTATTGGCTCAACACCTTCCTCGCCAGATTTCGAGGAGTTTGTGCTCAGCAGTGGGACAGTAATGTTTTTATTAATAACTAGCTGTTGCCCGGCAGCTTCGCCTGCGTTAACCAAGATTGACAACGGGATCTTAGTACGCAAAATAAGTAACTTTTCTGGTTGATTTTTTACACCTTGTGTCCGAAAAACCCAAATATCTTACGGAACCCTATTTTTCCAGAATAAAACTTAGCCTATGTTACCCGTGGATAATGTAGCTTTCAAACGGTAAAATAATTTTTGAAATCGGTTCAGTAATTTTTAAGCCTATTTATTACAACCAAACAAACAAACAAACAAAGTTCTCCTCTTTATAATATTAGTGTAGATATTAGTGTAGGTGTAGATTAGTGTAGATGTAGAAGTGTAGACAAGCTTTTTCCAAATCTTGCAACTTTTATATAATACTAGCTGTTACCCGCGGCTTCGCCCGCGTGATTTTAGATTTACGGATTTATCATGTCTGATGATAATCATTTTCTATTTTAATAATGACTAAGTTTTGTATTAAAATGGGTATATATGTTATTTTGAACATAAAGACATCATACCCATTCGCTTTCTGTATTTCTGTATGCATATAATGTACTATTTAGGATACTATTATTACACTGCCCGTTCAAATCACGGCCACACGATTTATTTTTGCGTATAATTTTGGGTTAAGGTTCAAGAGTGGAGGCCGCGTTCAGGTAGACGAAGTGTTGGTCGGCCATTAACCAGATGGGAAGACGATCTCCGTGCAGTGGCAGGTCCGCGTTGGATGCGAGTAGCAAGGGATCGGTCGTCTTGGCGTTCATTGAGGGAGGCCTATGTTCAGCAGTGGACGGATAGAGGCTGATGATGATGATGTATAATTTTGATTTCGCCATATCTCCTAAGGTATTTATTTAATTTACATGATGTAAAGAACAAAAATAATCTTCATAAAGTGCTCAAGCCAATTAATTAATTTAAAATGATAAGGATTTATACCTTATTTGTGTAAATAGCCCTATAATTGCCCATTTTTTTAAAGTATTAAATCAATATAGTATGATATCCCTAAGAGATAGACATATGCCATCGCAGACTTTTTTGTAGACCTATTTAAGATACACAATTCCACCATATATTATTTTGTTATATTATCTTAAAGGGTTTAGGCAGCGTTTTCGTTGAAAACTCCCAGGCGGTCTATTTTTTTCCGACACGTCCAACAATTATTGTTATATCTTAGCCGATGTAGATGAAAACTTAATTAATTATATACGTAAACCTTCCTCTTGAATTGTCCTATCTATTAAAAAAACCGCATCAAAATCCGTTGCGTAGTTTTAAAGATTTAAGCGTACAAAGGTATATAGGGCTGTCCCTATATACCTTTGTATGCTTAAATCTTTAAAAAAAGCGACTTTGTTTTATAATATGTAGTGATGATACATCTTAAAATTTTTAAATATTTTAGGTTATGTTTCATTGGTTAATGTTATTGAATTATTTTACCATTGTTTGTTTTGTATCTATTATGGGAAATTCCCCGGAGCTACATTCCCATAGGACTGAGTAACAAAGTGTCAGAAATCAATAGATTATGTATTTTACGAAGGACATAGTCGTATGGCTTCTGGTCTTAGCTGGTTCCAACAGGAACAAATTACAAAAAAAAACGGAGGGAAAAATATGTCATCCAATAATGAAATCCGTAAAAAGTAGTCAATTGAGTTACATATTATAATTGGTTTTGTTTGGTGGCTTTTATCAAACCCTAGAATATATTGGTAAAATGTAAAGAAATAAAATTATTGATTTTCTTCAAATAATTATTAGATAATACATCTTAAAAATCTCAAATATTTTAGGATATGTTTCATTGGTATTAATGTTATTGAATTATTTTACCATTGTTTGTTTTGTATCTATTATGGGAAATTCCCCGGAGCTACATTCCCATAGGACTGAGTAACAAAGTGTCAGAAATCAATAGATTATGTATTTTACGAAGGACATAGTCGTATGGCTTCTGGTCTTAGCTGGTTCCAACAGGAACAAATTAAAAAAAACGGAGGGAAAAATATGTCATCCAATAATGAAATCCGTAAAAAGTAGTCAATTGAGTTACATATAATAATTGGTTTTGTTTGGTGGCTTTTATCAAACCCTAGAATATATTGGTAAAATGTAAAGAAATAAAATTATTGTTTTTCTTCAAATAATTATTAGATAATACATCTTAAAAATCTCAAATATTTTAGGGTATGTTTCATTGGTATTAATGTTATTGAATTATTTTACCATTGTATGTTTTGTATCTATTATGGGAAATTCCCCGGAGGTACATTCCCATAGGACTGAGTAACAAAGTGTCAGAAATCAATAGATTCTGTATTTTACGACAGACATAGTCGTATGGCTTCTGGTCTTAGCTGGTTCCAACAGGAACAATTAAAAAAAATGGAGGGAAAATATGTCATCCAATAATGAAATCCGTAAAAAGTAGTCAATTGAATTACAAATAATAATTGGTTTTGTTTGGTGGCTTTTATCAAACCCTAGAATATATTGGTAAAATGTAAAGAAATAAAATAGTTGTTTTTCTTCAAATGATTATTAGATAATACATCTTAAAAATCTCAAATATTTTAGGGTATGTTTCATTGGTATTAATGTTATTGAATTATTTTACCATTGTTTGTTTTGTATCTATTATGGGAAATTCCCCGGAGCTACATTCCCATAGGACTGAGTAACAAAGTGTCAGAAATCAATAGATTCTGTATTTTACGACAGACATAGTCGTATGGCTTCTGGTCTTAGCTGGTTCCAACAGGAACAAATTAAAAAAAACGGAGGGAAAAATATGTCATCCAATAATGAAATCCGTAAAAAGTAGTCAATTGAATTACAAATAATAATTGGTTTTGTTTGGTGGCTTTTATCAAACCCTAGAATATATTGGTAAAATGTAAAGAAATAAAATAATTGTTTTTCTTCACATGACATTTCTAGACGCTTCAAAAATATTAAATAATATTTCGCCATTGTCCTTTCCATACAAACTTTCATCCCCTATTTAAACCCCCCTAAGCTTTTTTTCGCAACAAAAAGTAGCCTATGTCCTTTCCCAAGCTCTAATCTATCTCTGTTCCAAATTTCATCAAAATCGGTTCAGTGGTTTAGTCGTGAAAGCGTAACAGACAGACAGACAGACAGACAGACAGACAGACAGAGTTACTTTCGCATTTATAATATTAGTAAGGATAAGGACTAGCAGCGCAGTGCGGCTGTACCCGTGTTCTCCCGTTCCTGAGGGAGTACGGGGATAAATTATAGCCCATGTGTTATTCTGATGTGTAAGTTATATTATTGTTAAGTTTCATTAAAATCCAATCAGTATTTTTTACGTGAAAGTAACAAACATCCATCCATACTTACAAACTTTCGCGTTTATAATATTAGTAGGATAGTAGGAAGACTATAATAATAATTCAATAAGGTATGAGGTAAAATTGTGATGAAATAATGATGACGAATTGAAACATTCCCAATAATTTGATGTAACAATATAAAATCGCTGGATTTCCGGGCCCTTTATTATATTCGATAAAGAAATATGTTCTAACTAAAGTACCAGAGATAAAGGCCTAAATTTTCGCGCTGACGCAGCGTGGGGTTCCACAGAGCCACCGTTTTGTATATTATCTGGCGCTACAAATCACACCGGATGTCTCACGGAGGAGAAATGAAAATTGAGATACCGGGGAGGCATTGTTCCGTGAAAATATATCTTCTTGATATTCTCGGGACAATCAAATATCGAGATTTAAGCTTGAAGCGCTTGACGCGGTCTTAAAGCGCTTTTAATGTTACGTCATCTTGCGTTTGATGCGACCATCTGAAAGCGATTTCGATTTTTCATTTTAGGATAATGTACAAATGAGTGGCGAAGCGGCAGCTGGAAAGGATGACTTGAAATTCAGTTTTCAGTCTACAATCTATCTGCTGTTTGTTTACTTTTCGGTTTTATTGCTTGTCCAGCCAATAAAGTCATCGATTATATTAGCTGCATCAACATCTGCCTAGCCTAACTATATATATTGGGGACGGTTTTCAGTCTAACCGGATTCAACTGAATACCAGTATTATAAATGGAGCGACTACTTATCTGCCCCTCTAGACAAGTGGCAAACGCTCGCTTCTATTCTTTTGCGTTTACTCGCTAACTCCATAGGGTTGCTGAAAATTTTTTTAAGAACGTCTATTAAGATACATAATGAATATGGTTTAGTTTGTTAAAACGTTTAACAACCTCTGTACTTCGCTTAAAACGAATATTATTGTAATAATATTTCTTGAATTTTTTTAAATGTCGTAAGCTAGTTAATTCCCATACAATAAGTATTCTTTTCTATTATATTCGTTTAGCGTTCATGCCACTCTTCTAGGGGGACGAATTACATACGTTTTTAGACGTTTTTACAAACAAAACCATACACTTTATGTGTCTTAATAAACGTTCTTAAAAAAATTTGCAGCAACCCTATGGAGTTAGCGAGTAAACGCAAAAGAATAGAAGCGAGCGTTTGCCACTTGTCTAGGGGTGCTGACCTCCTCAACCCAGTAACTGTGTGATATGGTACTCCGTGGTAAGACCTATACCCCCTAAACCCATCTGGGGCGTTGGGGACTAATACTGAGACCCCGACGAAACCAACGATTTTTAAATCTCTAAGCCTGAAGTTTTGCTTAGGAAAGATTAGGGCCCTACTAGGTTTTCTGATTAGCAACAAATATATTTTTTTCTTTGATTATTTTCCGGTAATTATATCTGGTAGTAATACCGGGGCAAACGGCTTAGCGTGCTTTCCGAAAAATATATAGTATTAATAATTATATTACCTTCATATTTGACGAAATCAGGGGCCATCCATAAATTGTTGACCCCTCTTCCCTCCTTGTCACAGCTGGTCACATGTGAGGGCCCGGGTGACATCACATATTTCGCAATCTTTCCCTATTATATACATTAAACTTAAAGTTGCAACGCTATAGTTTTTTCCCCTCGTAAAAAGTTTCATGAAATCGATTTTCCGTTAATTTTATAAAGACCTTTAAAAACACCAGAATTGTTTGAGGTTATCATGAAATGCATAATGCTTCTTTATCTGTAAATGGTGGGTTATCGCGACGGGAACAAAAACGTCGGATTACGTCCCGCTAAATATTTATTTAGTACTGTTACTTAAAGCCGCACCGGCTGAAACTCGCCTGAACCAAATCCTACTCCTCGAAATATTCACTATGTATTATATTTTTCATACTCGTGAACATGTAATTTGATCTTTGCTGTGTTGTTCTATTTTTTAAAGTAAAAATACTTTGGGTGCGATTCGAGGGTACCCCAGATAATTTTAACGGAAGCAATCGCTCAGGTATTCTATATTTAAAATACCAATTTGCATTAGTCTTGAGTAGATATATGTTATGTCAAGTCAAATCAAGAAGCGTGAATTTTCACGATATCTAATGACTGCCCTTCTGTACAGCCGTGCTATTCTGTAAGAAACGCAGCGCTGTCGCAACACTGTGACAGCGCTGTGTATTCAACTTGGTATTCACTAAGCTTGTCAAACCATATAAAACACCCTAGCGCCGTCAACGCTGTGCGCCGAGACGAGCTCGTCGTGGCGCACAGCCTAGAAAATGACTCTTACAGAATCAGGGGGCTGCTGTCTGTCAATCGTGTGATTATGAAATAGAGTCGCAACCAGCAAGAGTCGCAAAGAATGTTTGAAGATTCTGATATACTTTTACGAGTGGGTTCTAGAGTGAAAGCCGCGTTTAGATAAACTAAGTTTTGGTCATCCAGTTGGGAAGACGATCTCAACATTGTTCATAAAGGCGTTCATAGAGGGAGGCCTATGTTCAGAAGTGGACGGATAAAGACTGATGATGATGATATACAAGTAACGGATCAATCTTGTCGTTTATTAAAGGTGGCCTTCGTCAAAGGGATATTTAGGAAAAAAAAGTTTTTAGCTCTTAGGACTTGAGCAGGCAGCTCTATGTATCCATATAAATGATAAGTTATGAAATTGAAATAACTCGATGAATCACAAAAACGACGCTTAGACACTTTAGTCCCTTTTAAAAGATTGAAAATATACCAAAAATTGCTTTAAGGACCCAATTACTTAAATAGAAACCTTATCTTAGGTATTCCATTTTCCCCGCGGCCCAGGTTACAAATTTGGGACTCTACAGGGGTCCACAGAAATATGGCGCGCCTTGATTTACGGTTTAATACGCTGGCGTGAAAGCTTCGAAATCTCATTATTCATTCCCTGAATATTCACTCAATTGTTTAATTATAAATAGGTTTTATCTTATAACATCATCAGCAGCGCGTTGTTGTCCACTGCTGAGCAAAGGCTTTTTTCTTTCCAAACTCCATAGTATCTTGCGTGCCTCAACATGCATTCACTACTTAACGGGGTCTAACACCATAATAAAGTTGACTTTAAAACATAGCAGTTAAAGATGCTTTTTATTTTTATTCCCCACATTAAATTTTGGACGCTCAATGAGTAAATATTCCACTCAAACGAAAACTATATTGATGTAGAGATTGAAAATATTAAAGTGCACAGTCGAGAGACATAAAAAAGTTAATTTAATTACACATCGTGATATGACACTCAAAGGCCACATTGGTGAAGGCCGTTCGAAAATAGATTGATACTTAGGAACTAGGATACTTTTTATCTCATACCGCTCGAAAGTATCAGTCCTTATATGTCCCACTGCTGGGCACGCGTCTCCACCTCGAAATCAGGCAAGGAGGGAAATGGGCCATAGTTCTTACTGGGCCGTATTTACTTAATGGGCCGTACTTCTGCGCTGTGCTGGTGAGCTTCACATGCCATCAAAGACTTTTAATCTCATCAGCCATCCAGGGCATGCAGTCTCGTAGGTACTTACGATGCACTTAGAAATTTTAGAAAAACCTATTTCATGGCACACATGGGGATCGAACCCGGAACCTGTCAACCATTGTAATAGTCTATCTGTTAAGAAATTACTGTATAATATGATGTTGGGACTCCGTGCTAGTAAAACAGACTGTTATGTCCTTCAGATCCAAGTACAAAGCTTCTTTAGACAAGAAAAAAGTGCATTATGTCCAGATGCAAACGGGCTACCGGCACAAAAAACCCAGCGTATTTTTTCAATGTTTATATCATTTATTTTTAGAATTAAGGATAAATGCTTTCGCAGAACGAAATTAAGCTGTTAAAAATACAAACAAAAAACGGACTTATAAGAAATCTTTAGCCACGGAACTCTAAATCCGTTTTCTAAAGACTCATTAAAAAGTTGTAATTATGTAAGGATTTGAAACAAAGTATGTATAAACTTTAATTGACATTCCGTATTTGGCACGCACTTTGGAATTCCGTTTGTAAACGTTGCTCCACTGACAATTTGACTTATTTGTAAAAAAGTTGATGGAATTTTTAATTTGTTTACTCTACAACTCGAAACTAGAACCGAATATACCGAAGCATATCCGCAAGTCACATATTTAAATTAAGATCTTTTAGACGTCTTGTTTGTATTACATAAGATACGAAGACTAATGCTAGTAGCTCTTGTGAATAAAATTCAGTGAATTTTCTAGAGAAAATGTTAATATAAGTTGCGCTGTAGGATATTTAAACACTTTTTGTTACGTTAGTACATTCGTTTATAGTATTTTATATTATTCCCTATGCATTAAGTATCTAAAGTTATTATAGATAGGAAAATTGTAAAGGTGTCCTATTACAACCTTTACTATTGTCTATTATTACTAGAAGCTAGAAGCAGTTCCTTGTAATTGCTTGCGGCTACCGTCTCGCGTGAACTGAGATTTATCGTGTTCTTTAATATATTTTTTATATATTTCGAGAAAGAAACTTGTTCCGAGCTGTTCGACATATTTTTTTTGTAAAGAAATAATTACTTTATCTTAACAAAGGCCTTTAGTATGTTAATATGAACTATAAGGGCATTAAGAATAAAGATAAATTTGAGGAATTTTAGTCTATGAGTCTGAGTCTATATATTCTACTATCTACATAAATATGATTTGCTTGGCAAGATTCAGACGAGTCAGATCAAGATTAAAAGTCCAGAGTGACCACCTAAACGGCTAACCGTCAAATATCTGCTTGATTGATACATAACCAAAAGTACATAGGAAAATAAAAGAAATCCCACATATCCTAAACTGTACACATACATAACCTCTGTCACAGCCTAAACATATACGCGCAAGCTAATGATACAACTGCAAACTGGTGCATTCGACGTTTAAAAATAAGAGATGCAAAAGTCATTAAGCCGAGGAATGGGAATCGAGCCGAAATCCGTGAGGGTAGTGTAACCGTAGTCTCGGGGCGGCTAATTTGCAGAACGGTGTGAAATGGACCGAGCCATCCACACAAAGCGCTACTAATGCGCGCCCGTCCGTTGCACCAGCCCGCAATTATATTTGCATACGACCAGCTACTTCGGATACGGATACGGGTACAAAGGGCCCGGTGACGTTTGTGATGGCGATAGGTTTGGGAGTGGATTTTCGTGGGTTAAGCGGAAAGTTTGTTTTAAAAATTTCCTCATCGAGATTTTTACATCTACTTGAAGACATAAGTATCCCTAGGTTTTTACATGAGCACACGTTTTAAACCCTCCAGGAATGCAGCAACGCTCCAGCGCAGGAAGGAAGCGTTTATAAGTTGTGTATGTTGCACCGTAGCTTTTAGCTTCGTTTTTGTTCGTCGTTCGTTGCGGATACGATGAGGTCCAGATACGATGACCTTGTAAGAATGAATCTGGCCAACGGTAGATTATCTTATATCTGTATCGGGATCATAATATATCTTTCTTATTTATATGAATTTCTTAAGTTTCCATGTAATCTAATACTTGTATTATTTCTTATTTTACTATCGTTCTATCAACTATTAGTAGTATTATTAATAGTCTTATAAGTTCGATAAATTCTATAGATTGAATTATCTATTAAAACTGTGGCTTTTATTTAAAATGACATTAAATCACAATAAATTATTTATTAATTTTTAATCATCAACATTAATTAATATATTATTATTTAATATATTTATCGAACATGTCAAATATTAATTAATATATTTTTTGGCCTCTTTGGTAAGAAGTCCGAGTTCGATCTTGGCTTTCTGTGCCTTGAAATGGTTTTTTTATAGCAGAGAAGGGCAAATGAACAGTCGAAGCCTTGCGACTATCGACGCCCATTAATATTCACATAACCGGAGGTTATGCAGATGCCTTGCTCTCCCTATCCCCCCCAACGAGCCACCGAAAACTCACAAAACAGCGTGCCACCAGATAGTAAGTGTTCGATATCGCCAATGAACATAAACCAGTTTACCTGGAACTAGCAATGTATTTATGTGTACGTGACAAAACACAGAAAAACTATATATACGATATATATAAGAATAACCATATACTCGGGAGAAGAGCATAAGCAAGATGGTATCCATGGCTCGAGAGCATTGCTCAGCGCATCCTTTACACCGCGACCGGTAAAATTTATTACGATAAAATATGAAAATGTCATAAAATCGGTAAATATTTTCTTAACATTCTGGAATTTTCGTTTAGCCCGGGTATATGGCTGCCACGTACGTCTAATATCCGGGAGGAGGAGGAGCGAAAGATCGGTGCATCTAATGTAAAAGTAATCTCGGGATACCTTTCAATCAGTCGTATATACGAGTATATGATCAAATTGTCTAATATAATATTAGGACAAAGTTAAAATGTTAAATGATAGTGATAAAGGATAAATTAAAGATTTAATTATTTTAGGATCTTCTATGAGAATATATATTTTTTTAGTAGCACTAAAAAAATATATATTCTCAAAAATTTCAACTTTTTTTAAATGTATCCTATGTTACTTCTAGTAACTCCGAGAATATGTGTACAAAGTTTCAAGATGATCGGTTGAGTAGTTTTCGCGTGAAAGTGTAACAAACATCCCTACTTTCACATTTATAATATTAGTAAGGATAGTATGATTTACATTTACTTACTTTTCTTAGAAATAGGGTGCCCCTTACAAGTTATTGCAGGTTAACAAAATATTAATATTAATTCTTTTGGTATCGCAGTATTAAACACTAGCAGCGCCCGGGGCTTCACTAGCGTACTTCCCATTCCCGTGGGAGTACGGGGATAAATTATAGCCTATGTGCTATTCTGATGTGTAAACTATATTATAGTAAAGTTTCTTACAAACCAACCAGTTGTTTTAATAGTAGTAGTAAAGTAACAAATATACTAACATTCTTACAACCTTTCGCGTTTTTATAATATTAGTAGGATTATATAAAATTGAATCTGGTATATATTCCAAAAAGCTTTAATTCGAATTTCAAGTGTTATTCAACGATATAATCTTTATATATATAAAATTGGAGGTGTGTGTTATATTTCATTTTTCAGCCAAAACTACGCATCGCAGACGATAAGTGTTTGTATGTGGCAATAGGTACAAGGTTCCCATTGTGCACTATGGTGGTTGCAAGTCGATAATTATAAGGGTGTAAAAGACACGGGGGTTGAAAGATGTTAACTTTGAAAATGTGAGACTATTATTGATCTAAAAGGGTATGGATTGTTCAGGGAACTTCAGGAATGTTGTAGAAAGCTTTAATATGTATATACCAATGTTCTGATCGATCGAGAATGTTCAAGAAAATTCTAGAATTATCTAGAAATGTTTAGAATGATCTGGTAAATTCTTGAATGATATAGGGAGTTCTAAAAGTTCTAAGAGTTTTAGGGCCTGTTTCACAACCTCCGGATAAGTTCCGGATAGGCTATCGGCAACATATTTGACAGATACTCTATACTCTATCTGTCAAATATCTGTAAAAAATCTAATATCAACAAATAAGGCGTATACAATTAAAAATGACCCAGCGAAGCGGTTATACATGGCTAGTATATACCTAATATAGAAAACGCTTAGAATTCTTAAATCTATGTATCGTGCGTACATTACCTTCCTTTCAAACTTAGCACAACTGGATTTGGAGCATTTGTATGTACAAAATACAAATACAATCCTTTGCGTCAGCGGAATCGACGTTCCCTTCTGGCCCAACACTCTTCGGGTTTTATTTGTTACGCCTCCCTCGGGAGCTGTTATTTACTTTTTACATGACATCAATCTCGGAGACTCACAATAGGAGTGCGGCCTGTCGTGACCCAATTCAAGTGCATATACTATAGGAAAGGAATAAAATGTACTCTGAGATATTGAGGCTTAGTTATTCTAAGCTACATCGGATTTTCTCGAAAATATTGATCGAATCAGATTAAGTATGTACGAAACGAAATAAGTTCAAACAGTGTCATAATTTTTGAACATTCTGGTTATTAAAGTTAAAACTATTTGAATTTATGTATTAATAGCGGAATTCTACATGATATTAGAATTTATAATTTTCTGTTATATTTCTACATTAGCTGTTGCCCGCGGCTTCACCCGCGTTAGCAAAAAAATCCTTTTTTTTTTTAATAAAAAGTATCCTATGTTACTTTTAGTACCTACCTGGATGTGTACGAAGTTTCATGATGATTCGTCAAGTCAGTTAGTTTTTATGTGAAAGCGTAACAAACATCCACGCTTTCACATTTATTTTATAATACTAAGTGAGGGTGAAATCTACTAATAAGAACATTTTTTACTTACAATATCGTAATTTATAAGTAGGTGAGCATTTTTGGTTCCAGTTTCCATATTTCTAAGGCATAGTCAAAGGGAAGCGTGAAAGATTCTTAAAAAGGAAGCAAATGATGCTCTTAAAGAAACTGTTAAAGAAAATATTTTTGGTACAGGCTGCCTGAGCCATTTTGAGTAAGTTTGACTTTCTGAATATAAAAAAAAAACTTCTTTGCTTAGCTGCTAGACTTAGCAAAAAGTTTTGGTTTGACGAACCAAAAGAACACACGTTGACAAGAGTGATAGAGAAGAGAGTGTCATTGGGAAAGGCTTATGTTCAGCGGTGGACGGATAAAGGCTGATGATGATGATGAATGACGTTGAACCTTAGAAATGCATTTCGAATAGACACGGATGTTATTATCCGTCGTAACCCGCAGAACACCTCTCTCATTGAGGAATTTAATATCTCTAATACACGTTGGATCGACTTTGCATAATTCAATGTCCGCCCCACAAAGAGATCTTCATAATAAAAATATTATGTGCTATGTTCAATTTTCAATTTTCTCCTGTAATCCTTTTGTAACCTTTTTAAATCATGTTTATTTATTTATTGTTATAAGGTACATCAACAGCACTACATATTACAACATTTACAAATAGAACATATTAATTAAGGAACAATATCTGATATGTATGCTAATAAAAGGTATACACAGCATTCACCACAAGCTTAGCCTAGTTAATTACAATGAAGATAAAAGACTTAATCATATAACTTAAACTTATATCAATAATATAACTTAAAATTAAACTAAACGGCAAAAAAAAAAAATAACAATATGAATTCTCTAGCTTAAACAATACTGACATAAACTATTTTTATTTGACATGAATTTTTTAGATAGCAATATTCATAAATAAATGATAATAATGTATTTATACACTAAAAATATTTCAAGCAGGACATCGTCTCACGTCTGTCAGATTGCTCTCCGAGTTCCGACTAATAGTTTAACTTCATCCGCTAATGACTCGTCGACCGTATTGGATTTGACTAGCCAAATACCTACTCTTCAGAGTAGCGCGCGCGATATTAGGTACTAGGTGAGCCATCTGTTCACCTACCTACCGATTGAGCTTAAAGGCCATCAGGCCTAAAAGTCTAGACCTTTCGAAAAAAAAAATCTTTCGGATCCGCTAGTATTACATTAAAAAATCGGTTGTCTGTAAAGTCGGTTTACAGACGATAGTTGAACGTGGTCGTGACGTCATAAGAAAATACATGTGGGCCGATTGTGCCTCTTTGTCACTCGTTCCGCGGTCTCGCGTAGACGTTGTCACGTCAAATTTCAAAAACTTATATCTAACCGTTGGTAAATGCTTAATGCTTAATTCGGAAACAAAGAAAACATTTAATCTTTGTTTGAAACTTAGTATAAGATCCTTACATTCGTTTCTATTCTTTGTCACTGTATTTCTTCAAATCATTAGTCAGTATAGTGCTAGGATTTTATTGGCTTTTATTGAAAGTCTTAAAATCTAATACCCGTATTCAAGAAGCGTACTTGGCTAAGTAAGAAACAATACTATGCAAAGAACGCTTCCATCTATACGCTCTTGGTGTCAGTAGTCGGGTTTTATATGGGTTTGACAGACCCTAGACCAGACAGAATGACCCTATGCGTTCGGGAATACTGTGAAACAAAGTATTGTTTATGAATACGGGTAAGTCCACTTATAGACACTTTACAGAGGTTTGTTTGCGAAGATGTTGACGTCATATTTTACGCAATATTCTAACATCTTCCATGAAACATGAGCCGGTCATCAGAAACAGAACCCCGCATAATACCTACAGGAGACAGCCGTGAGTTGGGTCGCTAATATATTTGAATCCGTGACGTAAATAAGTCGCGCCATAACGGACCAATTTTAATGTATCCAGGTGTACTAAAAAGCTTTGGAATATGAATCGATTTACATATTGTTTTAGTTTCACTAATCATCATTAATATAATTCCCTCATAAGCCTCATTTAATGTACTTCAAGACGCCACTTGCATCTAACTCTAACCGCTATTTGAGATGCTATCCCTTTTATGGTGGACGGCGAATCATTTTCCTTTTTCAAACATTTAATATCCCTTGGGATAAAACTATCAAAGGTTTGAATGAATTTATGTTATGTATGCACGGTGAGTTCATAGGAAGCAAAGAATATCACTATCGTCTTGGCGTTCATCGAGAGAGGCCTATGTTTAGCAGTTGACGGATAAAGGCTGATGATGATGAAGGAATACGAATCTTCTTTATTATTATATATGCTCCAAAAGTATAAGATTTTGGGACAACCCTAGAAAAATAAGAAGGGAACCTTCTAACCCCTAGCCTCGTTGTCAGTTCTAAGCGTTATGTTGGTAGTAATTCTAGCGGAACCATACCAACTTACAGTGCGTCATACTTAAATTACGTCGTACGTGTCGTAGCGAACAAATACAGTGTCATCATTATCAGGCACGTCGCATACGGTTCCATATTGTAAACACTAGCATGGCTGATGTGAAATTATATAGCTCGCTAGGGTTGTCACATGTATATTATTTGTATTTATTAATATTATTCCAAATTAATCGTTTTATAAATCATAATAATAGATCCGATACCGGAATAGCCTTTGATTTAATCAAGATCTACTATACTTTAAATATCTCTTATTTACCTTTAATTGCCTGTAACTTGATTTACCTTTATCTCCCCTTTTATTTAAATTTGATTTCAAATTTTGTCTTTATAATAATTTTCTATTTACATTGATATCCAAAATACTAAATATCAAACTAAAAAATAATTTTAAATACATGTTTTTTGCGTTTCGTTACTCAAAATAGAAACATACTCTGATTAGACTTATAACAATCATTTGTCACGGCAATCTCTTACTCGTCTTTGCTATACCGTTTGTTAATCGGATGCGATGCAACTCCACAACACGCAACAATACGCTGGCTCTTGTTAAAATGTTAAATTAACAATCCCTAATTACACTAAAGTACAACGCACTCACAGCGCCTTACTCGAGGTGGTTAGTGAAGATTATATACAGCCACAGATATTTGAAATTCTTAATATTTCTATGTACACAGCTGATCGGCACGTGATGATGAGTAAAATTATATTTTAAGAAAAATATATAACAGTGCCAGCCCTACTTACAGGGCAATACGTGTAGCCTTTAGAGAAAATCTCCCGTCTGATTCACTATTACAGTACCAGCTATGGCGGGCGGTATACTTTCACGTTTTATTGCATGTAAATCATATAATAACTGTTGTTGTAAGATAAGCGTGTATATTTTTTATTTTTGCTATTAATGAATTAGAAATGACTAATAAGTTAAAAGACGGACGAGTGTTGAGAGACCGCATTGGGTGCGAGTGGCAAGGGATTGGTCAGTGGAGTTAAGTATCCCCACCATGGTTCAAGCCTTGTCGTGGCGGTGGGGCTCAGTAGCCTAGGGTGAGCCCAACACCTTGGGCGAAGCTAATTGAGCTAAGGGGCTCTTTGTACCCCTCTTATAAGAAGAGGGGGCAAAAGAGCAGGGGGCAAGGGGCGAGGATGGGAACCTCGCCTCATTGTATTGTCCCGACGGTGGGAGGGGTTGTTCTGTGGTGCGGTGCAACCCCTCTGTGGAGGTGGCGTCGGTCCCCCGAGGGACTAACTAGCCTTCGAGGTGCCCTGTTGCTTGTAGATCCGGGGCACTTCACCAAAGGCGGCATTGGTGGCACTCGCCGGGTTTTAGTGGGTAGAGCTGCGTCCATTTACCAGCTTTCGGGCGCAGCGAGTCCCACGTACCCGCCTGGGGAGACCCACTCCCCAGCGGTATGCGTCAGTGCATTTTCCGGCGTAAAAGAGAAAAAAAAGTGGCGTTAAGTATAATATGGCCTGCCACTTTGTCGTTGCATAGTCAAAGTTGGATATAGCACATTATACTCTTCGTTAAATCAAGTAAGGTTTCTGCTTGCTGACATTCTTTTTACTCAATTGAAAAAGGTAAATTTTTATTTCAACAAAAATAACTTAACAAAACTTGTTCAATTTATTTTTTGAAATAATACTTCTTTAGGCGCTAATACAGGGCAAAACAATTTTTTTCTGACGCTAATGCTCATTCTATATTATTCAGAAATTCTATATTCAAAAATAGTAAATTGCATTGGTCGTGTCCGTGTGTAAAGGCTTCAGTACACGTTGGCTCAACGTCAGTCAAGTGCACTCGGCGGGTGCGTTCGGCCGACGTGTACTGTGCTACTGTACTGCACAGGATCTGTGCACAAACGTACTTCTGCGGCCACGTGCGTTTTGGAAAGTTGAGTTATTATAGTCTATGTCCAGTAGTGGAGAAATATTTATCATGAGAACGTTACTATGATTCAAAAGTCAATTTTCACATTATAAAATAACCAATATCCTATCGACTGAAATACAGAGAAACGTAAAATTGTTACTAGATCTATAAAGCGGTGAAATGACAGCCGACATCATACGCACGGAAAAACTGATTTCTGCGCTGTCAGGCTCCGCTCGAGACAGCTGTTTCGTTGAAACTGATTTCGTTTATTTTTAAAAAAGATATCCATGATAGACTTCTCTGTAATTGACATATCAAAGTATTGCCACACAAAAATATAATTTGGATGATATTAAAATGTCTGATTAAATAAAAGAAAAATTGCATTTTTGTGAAAATAATAGGATGACGTTATATATTACTACTTAACTTATTTTCTTCAAATCAAGAGAGTTCTGTCCAAACCCAAACAGACTAGAGGTTTTTAATCGAACGATAATGAATCATTTCAATATTTTTCATCTTGCTTAAAATTTGTATAATCTTCTAGAAGTCATTAAGTAGTGAATTGAATTTGAAGTTTAGCATATTACTTTATATATTAGTACATACAATTTTAAGCATATCGCACTAGCAAAATATAGCCCATACAATTTCCATTTCTTTAATTAGATTTTTTCGAAAATTCTTTATGATTCTTTTTAATGAAATTTTTGTAACAAATGCTCGTCATGTTAGTGAACGATAAGTATTAGTTATTTTAAATTCTTGACGTTAAAGATCGTAAATGTAAAAATCTTGATGAACCGCAATAATATCAGTAAAAAGTAAATTTATTATAATAAGTAAGATTCGTGTAAATATTAGTAGATTGGGCACAATTATTTTTGTCCAAATGTATGGTATAAATAAATAAATAAAAACCAAACACAATTTCTTGTTTTTTTTTTGCAATACACATCACAACCACAAAGGCGTAATTGTAATACAGCCTGGAATCCTACATAATTAATTCTATAAAAAGTGTTTCGATCCATCGAAGCTAATTATAATATGAATTAATTGTTTTATTAAATACAAATTCCTGCGATTAATTCAATCACTATCGTAATGAAATGAAATTTCGATAACTTGATACTAATTCAATATATTATTTCTCGGAAGCAATTATTCGAATGTGTGAATTGACTTTTGGCTTTCTCTATTACCTTTATAGTAACCTTTCGAGAATATTCTAACTAATAATGAAAAAGAGTCTATGGTAATAAATCCTAATTACACTTTTTCATTAAAACATTTATTAATTTAGTATTTTCTGATTTATGTGCCTGTGGAGAATCGATGTTGGTGGGTAAATTAGTGTACTAGCATTAGTAGACTAAAGGATCAACCCTTATATTATGTCCTACTGCTGGGCACGAGTCTCCTCATCGAAAACAGGCGAGGAGGGTTATGAACCATAGTTACCGATGCGCTGGCCCAATGCGGGTTGGTGAACTATACATACTCGTACCTTCAAAGACTCTCAATCTCATCAGGCATGCAGGTTTCCTCACGATGTTTTCCTTCACCGGTGAGCGAATGATGGTCTTGTGCTTAAGATGCGCTTAGAAATTAGAAAAACCCATTTCAAGACACACACGGGGGGGTCAGGATCGAACCCGGAACCTCTCGCATAAGAGGCCGAGTGGACCCACTACTGGACCATCGTCGCTCTTAGTAGACTAGCTGTTAGGTAAATATTGTCATGAATATGTATGTGTCAGTACGCTACGAGCTCTTCTGCGAACAAAAGATTCGTCTCGGTGCGAGTAATTACCTATACTCCTCTTTAGAACACAGCAGTGCTGTTAATGATGATTTGACGGAAGAAATATATAAGGAACCCAAGTATAATTACCGTAAGGAAATTATTTCAGTGAAGGGAATTAAGGGAGTAGACAGGACGAAGTTCTTAGTGCTGTGACCGGTCCTGGCTATATGAGCGTGGCGGATCGGCCGTCCTGGCGTTTATTGACTGAGGCCTAAGCTCTAGTGGTGTGATAGGACTGATAATAATGATGATAGTGTTAAGTTATGATCAATAATAATTGTAATATTGACTATACGTTAAGCACGGTTTTAATTTTAATACCTTTGCCACCGTGTACTAATAAAAATGCTAATTCCCCCGTCCCGATGGATCTCCCAGGATTCTTTCACATTCATCTTACTCCAGCAGGTGAGCGAAAATAAAAATATTAGCGTGTTTCATATTTACATTAAATATATATTCTTTATTCTTGTTGGATGCGAGTGGCAAGGGATCCTTCGTTTTAGCGTTCATTGAGAGAGGCCTATATTCAATATTGGACGGATAGAGGCTGATGATAATGATGATTAATATATATCTGTCTAAGTAATTTAATAATTGTTTGGTCGAAACTTTAATTTATAAATCTGTGCGTGTTACAGCCATTTGTGTTTCACTTTTCAGTGATGTCAAAAATTGGAATTGAATATGTCACAAAAATGAGAGTTGTAGAAATACCTGGCCTTTTCGTAAATTGATTCTTATAGTAAATGGAAAATACAATGAAGGTATAATTATTTATATATTGAAAAACATACCGACTAATTAAGAACCTCCTCTTTTTTAAGTTGGTAAGAAAATAATCGTTATAACGGCAGTTTCTGCATTTTTTAATTTTTCAAACGAGCGATGCCAAATTAGTTTTAGGCTAAGACAATCTCGGCATTCGATTTTATCTATTAGTTCATTAGAATTGAAAATGATGAAAATTGAAAAAAAAAACAAAATGTATGATACTCATAATAATAGCTTGATTTTACATACAATTTCTTTGTTGTACTTATAAATACTGAGACAAAGTCCTCAATAATGTTGGGTGTCCGGTCTTTCCAAATATCCGACCAAGCTGGCTCGTCTGTCCGGCTATTAGGTTTGGCGAATGGTGACCTGGCAACCCTACTCTCACCGGTGTAAGAAACGTGTGCAATAAACGATATAAACAGTACATTAAAGTAAATCCATATGTAATGCAAATGTAGCTTAACGGATTTTTGATTCCTGATTGAAGTGGCGTGGGTCTCGCTATACTTTGGATTTTTCCTCTTACGTAATACGAAAAAGGGATTTTACGGAGCTCTTCCAGGTAAAGTGGCTATTATATTATATGGCCGTGCATGTGCCAGTCATGTTTTAACATGATGACGGCTTAATGAGAGTTTAGAGGGGCTCCACCGCGGCTCCACCGCGGCTCCACACGTGTTTTGAAAAGCTAAGCGATGTAACTTACATGTACGTATTCTCGAGAGTAATGTAGTTTCTATTGTGGTGGGCGTTTGGGAACTACATTCAATGTTGTTTTTATGAAAGTGTTTAGCGAATGTTTTTAAAGTTGTGAAGTTTTGAATGAAATGGGTTTTTTCGTAGTTTTGCATTTAAAAATTTTGTATATGAGGTGATTTAAGTTAATGCAAACATTGTGTTTTGTACATTTTTTATCTCATCACCACCACCATCATCATCATCATCATCATCATCATCATCAGGCTGCGACAGGCCACTGCTGGACAAGACGTTTCCAAAGGCACACCACTTTTCTCGATTTTGAGCTTTGAACGTCCAGCATGTTTGTATGATTTTTTAATATTTAAATATATTACTTTCAAGCGAGTATAATATTATTTACATTTAATAATAATGTGCCGAATGTATATTTTTAATTAGGACTTGATTATAAACGGGAATCCTCTTCGCCTGATATCGAAGAGATCCTTGCCCAGCAGTGGGACATAATTTTATTATATGGGTTGATACGTATGATCCTTTAAAAATGACCTTTTAAATTAAGTAACCTAACGATACCCTTGTACCAAAGCTTACACTTATACCAAAAACTAGCCCTTTCAAGGGTTGAAGCAAAATTAACCCGCTCCTAAAACCCTCCAAACATTTCCCTACTGGTGCAGTTGGGTAAATATATTACGGCCTGTGTCAATACCATAACCCGGTTGAGTTATAAGCTCAGAAACTCCTTATATCCACAACCTCGAACACTAAAACTGAAATGTAGTAAGTTCTGTTTTTTCCTTTGAAGCGTATTTATTTAATAAAAAAATATGATAAAAATGGAAAGAATATACCAAGCTGGTATTAATTAATATTAATTGATATAGTATATTTTTTATTTCAGCCTTTATTAATGACTGCGGCTACATGACTACTTAGGACTAAGTTAGTTATATACTAAGTACCCATTACCCATGGTTAAGACTGTAAGTCAATGAAATAACACGTTAATAAAACTTAGAAAAAAAACCGTTCATATATGTTGTAAAAAAGTAATGTATCAATCACGTCCCATGGGCACGAGTCTCCTCCTTGAAATCAGACGAGACTTTGACTTGAATTTTTAATAATGAAACAACTTTTACTTATTTTATCGCGATTTATTATTATTTATGTTATATGCAGGCTAGCATAGACTTTATTATGCGGTAAAATCAATGAACCACAACTAGTCAAGGACATATTATAATAGCTTCTAGTTTACTATATACATAGCGGACGATTGATGGGATGCAATGATGTACTAATTACTTATACAAAGGTCGTAATCAAATCTCTAAAATTTCTCATAGTCATCATCATCATCGTCAGCCTTTATCCGTCATCTCCTCTCTCCGGGTAATGGGCCATAGTTCGCAGAGACGCTGGCCCAAAGCGTGTTGGTGAACTTCGCACACCTTTAAAGACATTTAAACTCATCAGGCATGCAGGTTTCCTCGTGATGTTTTCCTTCACCGGTTATACATAGTAGGTCTCTTTTTAATTTTTTTCCATTTTCTTTTGAGAAAAGGCCAGTTCAAAAGTATATAATATAACTAGCGGATTCGACAGACTTCGTTCTGTCAAAACAATTAATTTGCAATAAATAAAATTGCAATCTCAAATTAGAGAAATAAACTATCCTATCTTTTAAGTTGGAGAAAAGCACACATTTTAAAAGAAAAAACATTAAAATCGGTTAAGTGGTTAGGAGTCCATTGAGGACAAACATTGTGACACGAGATTTATATATATTAAAGTAACCGATATCATAGGGATAGGATCAGATAAGGGAAAAAGATACAGGGTTTTAAACAAGCTAAGTCTCGATACTAAGATGAATCTGTGGGTTCTGTATACTATAACAAAATAAAGGATCCCCATTGGATCTCAACTTACTTTCGTCAAATATTCTCTATTCATCATCATCATCAGACTTTATCAATTCACCGTTGAGCATAGGCCTTTTTTTTTTTTTTTTTTTTTTTTTTTTTTAACACAGTGGAAATGCTTTCCGCATTCACCCGGGGATGGGTCGTCCCCGGAGATATGTGGGACTCCCGGCGCCCTCCCGACCAGCGCCGGTATACCGCACTAAAACCACTGCGGGTTGCCATCAGCCGCTTGATAGGGAGTATCCCGGATCTGTCTAACACAGGACACCCCCCGCGACCGGCCGGTTCGCTCAAGGCTAACCGGGCTTCTTCCTAGTATGGGGGAGCTCCGACAACCTGGAGCACCCCCGCCGACACCGGAACCTTTCTACCGGGGCAGGTTCCCAGCCTTACCCCGAGTTCCGTTAGACGGGAGGTAGAAGGTGCGCATAGCGCCTCCTTCGTGCTCCCGTCCTACGTCGACGGAGCGGGACGGATGTGACGTCGTCTTCTCTCCCTCAATGAACGCCAGACGACCGATCCCTTGCCACTCGAATCCAATATGGACCGGCCACTGCACTGAGATCGTCTTTCCATCTTATTAATGGCCGACTTCCTCTATTCTCGATTGCTACGAAATTAACCCATTTGAAGCCAAATGAAAATTACAAATGATATTTTTAAAATTCTTTTATAAGTGGACAGTTTAGATACAAACATATAAACAAAACATGAAAAAAATTTTTTTTCAAAAAAAACCTGTAATTTACAGGGGTGTTCCCAAATTGGCACAATGGCTTCTTGCGAGTCAAAATTTGCAAAGCTTGACTTTTCAATGCAAAGTGTTTTTTGCATTTCTACAACTCTAGTGACCGCTTTTATTACATATAAAACACATCAATTATGCTGGTAGCTTTTCTGGTACATTTTAAACACTATAAAATTGAAATTCTTATATAATTGATGATTATGGACAAGCCATACTCTTTTGAGGTAATTATCTTAGATATTATCTTTTTCGATGCTTATTCGAAATTCGGTTGATCCATTGTTTCTTCTTTGGCGATCACGAGCAATCCCCATGCTTTTGCCATAGCCATGTAAATTTTTTATGACCGTATCGTATAGGTAACAACGCTGGGCTCAGGGGGAAAATTTGCTCAAAATTTAATAATATAAATCGTTGTCACCATCTTCGGCCATACGTATCTTCAGTTTTTAGGTAATTTAAGCCCCTAAAGCTATTACTGTCAAAAAAATATTGTATTTGACTGATTTTGAAATTTTGAAAAAGAAAAAATAATGAGTACACTTGTGGCCACTGTGCCAATATTGGTACAGCTATGTTTAGGTAACATTTTTTTCTGATGTAGGTAAAGTATCAGCATCGGAATAATTTTATATGCTAGGGAATTCGTTTATCTTATGCTGAAGATCGCAATAATAAAATAATTTTTAACCAAAATTAACAAATAGAAAAAAGAACACACTTACCTCCTCTTTCGAAATAATAACAAACTTTAACGATAAAAAAATCAATATTTATAAGAAAATCCTTAGTCACTGATTTTTATACGAAACTAGCATAATCTTAACTGCATAACGAAATAATAAGTATGTGGCTAAACAAATATTAAAAAGGTACATTAAAAAAAATATAACTGTTCCCCAATTGGCACAGTGGTCAAGAATGGGTTAATATTCCTTGCTTAAAAATAGCTTGGAATATGAAAGTGACGTATTTAACGTTTAGCGGAATTTAATATGTCATAAAATATTATTTATACGCCATTTGCGCCCTCGGCAGAGATTTCATCTCCTCGAGTCTCGGTATAAACGTCGGCCTCCGCTCGTAACATATTAATCCGATTTTTATTCAATACTTTTCCTCACTACTGAATATTAGGTTTAATAGATAGCATATTTTTATCATTTGAGATTCCCCCACTTTGACTGTTTAAGGGTTAAGGTGTTTCTATAATCATATTGAATCTTTTATCATTTCCATCCTTCATGATTTTCCAGTCAATGTATTATGGCCACTATAGTGAAACTTTATATACACTTTTTCCACTATTTATTTTATATATTAACACCTGATGATGACTTTGTTGAAACCGGTCGTGTTTAAATTGTAACTGTTATAATATAATATAAAATAAATAGTGGAAAAAGTGTATATAAAGTTTTATTATAGTGGCTATAACATGAATTTCCATCAAGGACCGACAGTACATTCTATCAATTATATAATGTATATGGTCCAATCTAATGTGTAATCTGTGTGAGTGAACTACTCCGAAACAGCTTGACCGATTTTTATAATTTTAAGGGTGACTCACCCCAAACATTTATTTTTTATTTTTATGACAATTTTTTATGATACAGCATACACACACACAATCTTAAATTTTCAACTCTCTACGATCAACCCCTATTTTTAATTGCAATTTTAATTGTGGCACGAAGTGTGTCAGGCAGCTAGAAGATATTATATAATATGTATATTGAAAGATACGTATACGTATAAATACGTAAAGATAACCGAACGTTATTCGCTTACATACTTGTTGCATTAAAATCTTAATGTTATTGTGGAATAATCATTTTCCTGAGTCCAATTCAATCAAAAGTAAAACTGTCTTTCGTCTGCCTTAAGGCATAGTTTTATTTGAAGTTATCGTATAATTAAGTATCGGTCGTCTTGACGTTCTTTGTAGGAGGTCTATGTTCATACGAGGACGGATAAAGGTTGATGATCTTTCTAGAATTCCGAGAAAAGGTCAGTTTAAAAGTGGAGACTTCATACTAGCACTAAATGAGATAAACCGTATTATATTATGAATGTATCTTAAAGTATAAACACTGCATTTATAACAAAATGGGCGGTAAATCAAAAATTGACGGGACCTACAGAAATTTTCCTAAGTTAATCCCGGGGCGAGCTGGCAATGAATCGTGGAGAACTCTTCCAAGTTTCCGACAAGTCTCAAGAATTCGCGGCACCTTTAGCGGCGAGGGCAGTCGCCTGTGAAATAACTCAACAAATACGCTCCTTATCTAAGGCAACAACTTTTGATTTAAGAAGTACAATATTAAAAGACCTTATGTTATTTATTTATAGCCTCTTTGTTACAAGATATATTTTTTTTAGTTATAGATAGCCATTTTATGTTAATAATTTTAGATGGTCACACGCCTCAATCCAGTTTACTTTGAACTAGCTTCCATTAGAGAAGCTAGCCATCGTCCGTTCCGCTTCGTCAATGTGGGGCGGGAGAGACCTGCCCCGGTAGAAAAGATCCAGCGTCGGCGAGGGTGCTTCTGACTATTTTAGTGCGCCGAGAGTCTCACTTATCCTCAGGGGTATGACTTCATCCCCGGGTGAATGCACATTGTTTCCAATGCGACAAGAAAAAGGCATCGTATTGATCCGTTGCGTATCTTGAGAAACAAGGTAGAAAATCTCGGTTTCAATCTGACTTTCTTTACGAGACAAGCTGTTCCACGAAAGAAATAAAAGAGATACTGCATACGAGCACCTGGCAAAATACTCCCTCAATTCGAGGACATTCGCTAATCGACAAATCTTTTACGTATGAATATGCAATTCGGTATTTAAGCTTTTCATATATATTTGTTTATTAGATACACCAACAACATAGCAAAATTAAAATTACATTAATTTACAGATTATAAATTTTGTCATGGTTACATTTGCATGTCAATTACAGGTATATACAGCTATTTAATAAATTTATTTAATGTGTTAATAAAATTATAGTATGATTTGGAAATATTTCGATAGCATTTACTTACGAACATTAAAATACTGTATTTTTTTAAAATAATGTTTTAATTAAATCTAAACAAGCATGGATATTTCATGGTGACGCTAAGGTTAGCGCCAGAGAGAAAAAAAAAGCGGTGGAACACTAAATATATTTTCCATAGTTTAGAAGCATTTGATTTTGTTTTTTTTATATTACTTGGACAGGCAAACTGGCAGATGTTCCACCTGATGAGTGGTTGACGTCGCCCATGAACATAGCCTTAAATGAGATGCCTGCAATTCATTTTTAATGTTTCCTATCTATTGCCCGTCTTGTCAACAAGGGTGCGGTAGCTATATAGCCGAGAGCTCGGCACAGCGCATCCCTGATACCGGTAAATACTCTGTATATTATGCGGATATTCAGTTATATATATTTGACGGATAAAGAAAATCTATATACCTACGCTTGAAAAACAAATCTACACATATATTACTAGCGGATCCGACAGACTTCGTTCTGTCAAAAAGATTTGGTATGTAGCAGTTTTTTGTTCCTACCTATTTTATCTCAAAATCATTTTTAACAGAAAAAACATTAAAATCGGTTCAGTAGTTTCGGAGTTCATCCCGGACAAACATCGTGACACTGAAACTATATACAATAGATATAAAAGATTAGAACTTTACTAATATGTTTTGCGTTGGGCAGATAAACTACGTCACAACAGTCTTCTGAAACCTATTTTTAACCCTATTTGATTATTAATTAATTATTAAAATTACCTATATTTTCTGATGTATATAAATTCGTAATTAAATATCTCTATACTAAAGGGATTATTTATTCGCAGTACATAAATCCTACCCCGTATTAAAATTATAGAATATAATAAAATGATTTAGTGATAAATCCGGGATTACGCTTAACGCCCTTCAGCGTCCAATCGAAGCTATCGATTGATTAATTACATAATTTTGTATTATCTATTTACCTACTCAGTGGTTAAGGATCGGCCGTGAAAGGGCGGGTTTGGGTTCGAACTTGGTTAGAGCACGTCTTAAAATGGGCTTAAGAAAGCTATATTCCTTGCTCATTGGTGAAGGAAAACATTTAATCACACTTGCGTGCCTGGTAAGAGTAAAAGTCCACGAGAGTGTGAGTTTGTCAACCTCATCAAGTATATGACAGGAATATAATATAGTAACGTTATGTGTTTTGTATGAAAAAAATCCGCCAAATTTGTGCTGTGATACTACTGCGGTTCTGCGCTCTGATTGGTTGTCTGATGGACATTGACGCATGATTGGATGATTTGACGTCAACTCAGATAACTTTCTTTTGGCTATTACGTTAGTGGCAAACCCCTGACAAGTTTTTATGGTTCACATTACTACTCTACCCGGTTATATTCTCGATGGTTAACCCGCATTAGGCTAGCGTATGAGGCGACCCCACCATGGTTCAGGCCCGGCGTGGCGGTGGAGCTCAGTAGCCCAGGGTGATTGCAACACCGAATTGAGACGAGAGGCTTCTTTGTACCTCTCGTATAAGAGAGGGGACAACAGAGCAGGGGGCAAGGTGTGAGGATGGGAACCTCACCTCATCGTACTGTCCAGACGTTGGGAGTGGTTGTTCTGTGGTGCGGGGCAACCGCTCTGTGTTTTTGTTGTCTGTTGCTGAGGGACTAGCCGTCGAGGTGTCCTGTTGCTTGTAGATCCGGGGGACCTCACCAAAGGCGGCAGTGGTGACACTTGCCGGGCCTAAGTGTGTAGAGCTGCGTCTGCTTACCATCTTTCGGACGCAGTGAGACCCACTCCCCAGCGGGATGCGTCAGTGCATTTCCCGGCGTAAAAAAAAGTGTATAAGGCGAAATATTTCTAATATCTACCTAAACAAATTTCGAGGAAGAAACATTTGTGATTTCAATGAACTATATCGAAGGATAGCTAAAACAGAATTCAATATATTTCATAATAACTCACTTGAAATTATTTAGAAAGCGATTTCTCTGGAGAACAATATACAATAAGAACGCCATAGTTTTATTGCTTCAGACGTGTTGAGAGGATTTATTGTTAAACGTATTTTAATATATCATTGTTTAATGCTCCTTTACAGTACTATATTTAAGATTATTCCTTGTATTAAATAAGTAAAGCGTGAATTTTTGTACTGTCTTCTTCTTTGGCTTAGCTCCCATACGGACTGTATTGAATTATTGTTATCGATGATGACAAAACTTGTCAAAGTCAAAGTCATTTTTTTTATTCAAAATAGTAGTACTACCAAAGTATCTTTTTGAACGTTAATTGAGTCTACCACCGGTTCTAAAGTAAGCCCACTAAGAAAAACCGGCGAAATAAACCCAGTGGAACTAATCTTTTTCTGCTCTTTATCTGCTTTTACGGAACCCGTAAAAGCAGTGAAAAAGGATATTTTATAAAAAAACAAATTATACATGATAATGTAACAACTTACGGATTTTATCGCGGCTTATTATGATTTTTTTTACATGTCTGACGGTTCGGATACTTTACATCAACTATGACCGGAGGACTGATGAGAGAAGTCCTACTGTAAAGTTATTTTATTAAAATGAGTGATATTCGCGTAAACATAAGAAAACAAAATATTATACCGTTACAAACAACACCCACACAAAGCATCTATACAATGATTTTAATTACCTGTACATATAAATTTGATTGTATATGTTTTCCCAAATTTCCTTTTTGCTATTTTAGGGTTAACACTCAACGGCACAAAACGAGACTTGGTAAGTCTAGTTAGACAGTTAGACAATTGAAATTTTCACAGATGATGTATTTTAGCTATCGCTATAATAATAAAAAAAGAATAAAGAATAAAATTTAAGAGGAGCTCATGTTTTCTTATCGTTTTGTTTTATTGACTAATATTGTTTTTTTTTGTTTATGGGAATTTCACTCATTATAATGAAGCAACTTTTACTGATTTTATCGCGGTTTATTATCGTGGGAGGACATGGTCATGGTCCTCCCGTGACCATGGTTGCTGTAAAGTATCCGAAACGTCGGGCTCATAAAAAACTAAATTAACCGTTATAAAATCCGTAAAAGTTGTTTCATTATAATTATTGACTAATCATCACCACATCATCACTACATATTATAAAACAAAGTTGCTTTCTCTGTCCCTATATCCTATTTGGTATGTAATATTTATTTTTAATGGTATCTTTCCAGAAAAAAATTGCGTAAAAATATTTATACATTTTTTACGTACGTATAATTTGTATAGTTGTATTAAGAAAAAAAAAACAAACCTAAATACACGATGTTAACAATATATTATCATTTTAGGCTTTTAGTATGTATACATAATCTTATCTATTTTAAGTAAGCAGGTAAATATGTTTGTTAACAAAAGGTGTTGTAATTACAATTCGTGGATTTGCCGAACTTTCCGCCGTAATACGGGCTGTTTGTTGAGGATTAATTGTGTTATGATTAGCTTACCTAAATTAAGTATAAAGAATTTGGTAACGGTTATATTAATACTCGTCTCGTGAGGCAATTAGGCTTTGCATACAAATGGCTAGAATTTTGAATAATTAAATGAAATAACGCGGCGGTACATAAAATAAGCTTTTGCCCAAGAGCGGACGGAAAAACGTTGATGTTTAAGAATACAAATTATGGAGGTTAGAGGTAAGGAGTACCATTTCATATGGGTATAAAATAAATAGTATAAAAAGTGTCCAGCTGTATGCTATAAATAACAGTTCAAAAACCGTCCGCAATGGCGCTGATGTAGGAAAAGTATTGGTATACATATACATATTTATGCGTGTGTGCGTGATTTCTTGGCGCACACACGTTTCAAAGTTTACCGTTTTATAACCGCGGCGCCACCCTTATTTAACGCTTTTCGACGAACAATTTTCATACACAGAGATGATACTTCTACCCTCCATAATAAAAATAAATGAATTTTATTTAACTTAAAAAAATCATTCTTAATTTCATCATGCCTAAATATGTGAAATAATTATACTATTTAATTATGACTTGTCTTTTTATACATCTTAAATCGATAATGGAATATCAATAAAATCGGCATCATCGCGATACACAGGCATTACGTAGACCTAACGTAGGAAGCCGTTACTACTACTATCCTTTGTGGTAGAAATGGTGGTTGAAACTTAGCAAAGTTTTTTGTGAAAGTTGAATTTTTTTGTACGTCACAATGATTTCGCTCGAGGGGTTTAGAGTTCATTGGGTGGAAATAACAAAGACGATAAAACTGTTCGTTCGGAAAAGGGATATTGAATGAGGTCAGATATATTCTTATTCAGGGGAAGAGGCGTGATGGGGACAGTTGGGGATCGCCGTTTTACAGACAACCGTTTTGGGGATAGTTTCACTTGACGACCTTTGGTATTCAGACATACAAATATGTCTGGATAACTTTACCCAATTTCGTCGTAAAAATCATTCACGTATGTTTCTTCTGTGATCTGTTTTAAAGCTCTCTTGAAACTTATGTTTGGGATTCGTAAAGTATGTACAAAAGGGAAGTAAGGATTCCTTAGTTACGATACGTGACAAGGGTTTGAGGAAACTTCGTAAATAATTTTTACTAAATCTTTTTGATTTTTTGGTTTGCTTAAGTATTAATATATTATTTTTTACGGTCAGAAAAATCAATTTGTTTAAATTACTCTAATGAATGTGTAGTTTACTCTATAAAATGAAGCAAATTTTAAGAATTCTATTACGTTTTATTAAGTTTTTAACTAGGTCCTGTGCCTCGCATATTTTAATAGAGGAGATGACTGAGCTTACAACCTGCTTGGGATTCCATAATTAAAATAATAAAATCAAAATCCAAGTTAGTCACTCAGTCGTCAGACTCAGATAGCACTTCTTGCTTCGGCACATCTAATAACTCTGTAACGTTATGACTTTAGAGTTTAGACATTGAGGTCCGTGACAATGATCGCTGTAAAGTATCCAAAACGTCGGACATAAAAAATCTTAATAAACAACGATAAAATCCGCGAAAGCCGTTTTATTAGCGTCATATTATTTCAGTGTTTAAAACATTTTGAGAAGTCTATAGATTATTCCGTGATATCGTTTATGACAATAAAATCGTCCTAACATAAATCAGATAACATGCTCGGGGCTAGAATTTATAGTTCAAATACAATGGAAATATATTAGAAATATAATCGTTAATCTAGGAGACCTACATGCTGGCTGGGTGCCTAAAACTTTTGCTTGACGTACAGTTATAGCTGCGGTTACACGACTAAGATAAGGTTGACAGTTTTAGAAATATTTTGTTTCGAGTCGTGTGGCAGGCAGTAACTTTACACTTTTTTGTGTCACAAATGTCCGTGGCTAACATAAACTTGAAAATTATAGTTTTAGCATTCCTCTTCGACTTTTATATATCCAGAGTATGTAGTAAATAATAAGTACCAACCCTTATATTATGTCCCACTGCTGGGCACGGGTCTCCTCCTCGAAATCAGGCGAGAAGGGTTAATGGGCCATAGTTCATCGATGCGCTGTCCCAATGCGGGTTGGTGAACTTCACATACCTTTAAAGACTTTCAATCTCATCAGGCATGCAGGTTTCCTCACGATGTTTTCCTTCACCGGTGAGCGAACGATTTTCTCGTGTGTGCACTTAGAAATTTAGAAAAACCTATTTCAAGGCACACACGGACGGGTCGGCATCGAACCCGGAACCCCGAGAGAAGAGGCTGTGTCCACCCACCACTGGACACCACGCCTCCTGATCTAGACGCCAACTTGTTGCGAAGATTATATGAAGTTAGGATTATTTATTATAGGTAATATTATTTAAACGGATAAACTGTGAATGGCAAAGTAAAAAAAAAAATCAAATTTAAATTTAAATAATGTAAAATTTTAGTTCAGTGTTAATTATTTTCTAGTTCGAAAGAAAAATGTTCAAGTGTCTAAAAAGTGATGTGAAATTATTTTCCCTCATAGTTGAAATGTAAATCCGTATGATTAATTAACTTCTATTTTGTTTGACTGGAACAGGTGAGGTATAAAGAATCTATTTAGTTGGAGATCGAACAACCCTTTAAACTCGCTATTTCAATTTACAAAATGTAAATGCAAGAGGGCTTGTTACTTCATAGACTGAGGCTGTAAGCTAGAGCACTTCCTAGAGATTTTTTTTTGGATCAATATAATCCTTATATCACAAACTCGTATTATACCCGTAGTATAATACCGTGTATATACAACATGATAATGTAAGTGATAACTTACACCAACCGAAAAGGTCCTAATTTTAAGATATATTACTTTATCATTACTACTACAAAATTTACCTCGTATGTAACACCAATAAGTAAAATAAGTAAATCATTATAAAAGTAGTATCTCTAGGGAGAGATATTCTTGATTCCAGAGATTTCACCGGGAACTTTGAGCAACAGATACGATAACAGGCGCTTTTATTAAAACTAGACTCAATTGAGAACACCTTCAGAAATATTATAATATTCCGTTGGAAATTCGCTTTTGTGAAACTAGCATGTACATTCAACTTTGAATTATAAATGAAATACAATTCATCGTAAATTATAAACATGATGAAAAATCACACCACGTCAACCTAGTCCCGTGGTAAGTTCGTAAGAACTTGTGTTACGGGTACTAGGAATGGAATGAAATTTAGAAGATTTGTATAAATATATAATACACACATATCCATGACCCGATGCCAACATTCAAATATTTATCAAACAAATTATCAGCACTTAACGGGATTCGAATTCGTGACCGCTGCGTTAAGAGCCTGACCATTCGACCAACAGGCCTTTTAATTTAAAACATATTATGTATTTTTCCCATTTAACTATCAATTGATTTTCCTATTCGAAATTTTATCGAATTTCAATGTTTCAATTAACTAGAGAAGTAATATAAATTACTAAACTAATTAAAATTAATACTAAACAATACTTACTTACATAAACATGTTTGGTAATATATGTACCTACTGAGAAATTGTTACGAAAAAGTGTTATTTGTAAGCGATGACGGCAGTAAGTAGAGTAAGTAAAAACGTGTTGGATCTTAGCTTTGCGATTACCAGCTCGGTTCCTCAGCGTTGCAATTCAGCGGAATGTAAATACCTATGTCGTTGATGTCGCCATTAAAGATTTTAATTAAGAAGAGTGTTACATAATCTGTTTTATCAAGAAATACATGCATCAGTTGATAAAACTGTTTACCTCGTATCAAAACTATTTATAAGTGATGCTTACCATGTTTTTCAAGATTATTTTGCAAAGCTCTACACGAAGTTTACGAAAGTCTCAGGAAATCTGGAATGTGTGGATGATGTCGATATTTCCACAATAGATAAATAGTTTCAAAAGTCTTAACCCTTTAAAAAAAACTTTCCAGTTCGAAAATTAAATGAAACATTCTAGAACACATTTTTTTCTAAGTCATGAAAGTTACACACATTATACAGCCTCCATACATAGTTAATAAGAACCTGGTTGACCGAGTATTTGCTCGGTACCCGGTAGTGATTAACTACGATTAAAATTTTCTTCCAAAAAAATTACCTTAAAAAAAGGAAAAAAAAATTGGACTGGAGATTCGAGCCAGGCTCGTTCGGATTTAACTGCCTAATTTCTCCACTATGCTATCATGACGTACTATTTGACAGCGAAATTTACGTTCGTATTCTAATCATATATTTTATGGTTGCCTCAAAACACGGATAAAAAAGTTTTCTAAAAATTTTTCCTAGCTAGATTGATTTATCGCCGTTTTTTACCCATGTATACAAAATTTCATGAAAATTGTTGGAGCCGTTTCCGAGATTCAGATTCTATATATATACAAGAATTGCTCGTTTAAAGGTATAAGATAAGATAAGACTAAGGAAGACAATAGAACTAATACTAATAAAGATTTCTGATAACTTTGCTTCTGAGTAACTCATATCTCTCTCTCTCTTTTCAGTCTGTCCCTCTTGAGGATCATCACTCCCATCATACATATCCATGATTTTTCCACCATTTTCGATCTCCGACTGTCCCAGGTAACCTATAGATCGGTACAGTTGTACAATCAAGTTGGACATTCGATGCGCACTTTAACTTTGTAATCATTACGAGTTGTGAATAGAGCTTCTTAAACTACAAAAATACTACTGAACTTATTTATTTTATTTGTTTATTTATGGATTACCATCATTTGTTACAATTTTATAGTTACAAATATTAAAAGAAAAACCAAAAATAGACAATATACATAACTGCACAACTACTTACTGATAACCACATCATGCGTTGAACAAACACGGGCTTAACGAGACATTTAAATAAATAATATAACAAGCATGAAAATAAACACGCGTATCAGTAATTTACTCATTTACATTTTTAGTTATATACTTTTTAAAACTATATATTGAATTGTGGAAGACGTAACACACACTGGAAAATTCGTTGTAGAGTTTGCAAATACTATGATAACTCGTCCATTGTGTTTCTCTTAATAAGCTGATAAAATGTACATCTAAATAAGAAATACATCTTCAAGCTCATAACAAAAACATGGCCAATGTAAGCAGCATTATCCAATTAGACCCAATTAGACTTGAAGGAATAAATGAAACGGTATAGTCAGTCGCGACACAATAGCTGAGCTTCGCTCTTCACTAACGAGACATTTATATTTCAATGAATCTTGCAAAGCATAAGCATCACTAATAAGTTGTTCCCTCATCATATTATCTTACACTAGCAGCGACCTGCAGTTTCACCCGCGTTTCCATTTCCGTGGGAGTACAGTGATAAATTATGTCCTATGTTTTATTCTGATGTAGAAGCTATATTATCGTAAAGTTTTATTAAAACCTATTCAGTAGTTTTTACGTGAAAGAGTAACAAACATCCATACTTACAAACTTTCAAGTTTATAATATTAGTAGGACTGTTAAATTTTTATCCTCCAAAAGATGTCAGTTTGGTGAAAGCCGTCAACCCGATAAAAGTACATCAACAGTCTAAATTGAGTGCTACAAATTAGTACTCAATTTAGACCCTGACGTCGGCATTGGGTGGTGAGTATTTACTTAATATATAAACCATCAACCCATATATGTCCCAATCATCCCAATGGGAATTACCCGGGTAAAACCACGGGGCGCCCCTAGTATATAATATGTTAGGACAAATCACACTGTCCCAAACTAGGTCATCTGATCACAAACTCTGCCTAGTTTGTCTACCTAGCCCGTTCTTATGACAACCAGACTACTGACACCCACATATTTTTAAATACATTCATATTATACATAAATTACGCTCAGACAGAACAAATGATCATGCATCAAGGAGTAATTACTTCATTTTCACATCAAACAGCATTTGCTATGAAAGTCGGAGTTAAATCTTATTCGCTAAATTCTTTTGTCGTCAAATTATTTTTAGCATAATGTCAGTAGGTTTATCAAGCCTGTCCTCAAGTAAGTCCTTGTTTCAAGTATGTATCATTAGTACAATACGAATAAGAATAGATACGAAATCGAATTCCGTGTCGCCCGTTAAAATTCGTTTCATGAATAAAACTGCGTCTCCCGCGGGACACTCATCGGATCGGTGCCTAAATTGGATTTGAGTTTGAGTCGCAATACGTCAAAGTCAATCGAAGGCCGCTTGTGAACCAAATACACATCATTTGTCACATTTACACATGTGTTACATCTACATATATATGTATGATTTTGTATGTCTTATGTAGGGTAAAACCGAAATGCTGCAGTGAGAAAGACGGTTCTATTTCAAAAACCTAATTCTCAAATCTCCTACAACAACAAATATTTTAAGACGAGGCACCTGAAAATAATTCCCACGCACGCTACGCCCATTTCACACAGTTTCGATGATATAGTGTTGTGATTAAAACAGATTTATTTGGATTTACAAGTTTTTTTGAATAACACACAGATACAACAAGACGGTTTTGTAACGAAGAAGGGAACAATCGAGAATACAGACTACAGTGTACAGACAAAAAATGTAGAACAAAAATTGTCATTCTGACATGCAATTTTGCCACTATGGGCGAAGGCGAAAATTTTACATTAGCGTAGTGTTTATATACTCTTTGTTTATATTTATTTCAACATATAGCTTAATTGACTTTCGTGTGCAAAAATGACTTGAAAGATAGTGCCACGTCTAATAAACACAAAGTCGTATGTGGCAAAAGCCCTGCAAGTTTAAAATAAATCAGATAATATAAACTATGCACGTAAATAACATGATTTTTCCTGATTTTCTAGAAAAATAGCATTTCTATGATTTTGTTATAAATATACCTATACAAGGTTATTATAATGAAACGACTTTAGCGGATTTTATCGCGGTTTATTTAGTCTTTTATACGCCCGATGTTTTGAATACTTTAGAGAAGATGGCTGGCCACTACCACCTTCTTAGAATCCCGTAATAAAAATAATAAAATCTAAATCTAAGCATAATATGTCACAGACTATAGACTCAGCACTTTCTACGTAGATATGACTAATTAAAATATTAATGTAGCTATCATAGAGTAGTTTCGAATAACTTTGTAACAGTAAGACGTCTGACGTCCTCCCGTGAGAAGTAAGAAAACAATATACATGGTTATGTTAAGATAATTATAGAAATTATAAGCAAAAAAAGGATATTTCTTTGGAATTAAAATTGATCGAGGAAATTTTTATAATTTTTTAATTTAGTCATATTTTCCCGTCCCAGTTCGTTAGAATACACCTATCATGAAAATTAACCTACTAACATTTCATTCACGTAATAACCTCACTTTAATTCCAATAGCAAAAAATACGCTGCCAAAAATTCGCATGCCTGGTCTTAAGTAAAAAGCATAAACGCCCCATTCCTATTCAGCAAATAAAATGTGTAAGTAACATGTTTAGACTCTTTTTGCCTGATGTATACTTGATTGCTAAACCGCTACGGACTAGAACCGTGAGTAACTTACTTAGTAACCGTTGTGTAGTTAAAAGTTAATCACATAAAGTTCTCATATATGACAATAATATTATAAGACGAAAATAAATATCGACTCTACGTATTGTTATTTTATGTTTACGCCAATTTCACTCATTATAATGAAACAAATTTTACGGATAATATTGCGGCCTATTAAGTTTTTATGAGCATTTTTTTATTGCGGTTTATTGAGCAACCATGGTCACGGTAAAACTGAGGTCCTTTCGGAGACTTTACAGCAACCAAGATCATTGCTGTAAAGTACCTATCCGAAACGTCGGGTATATAAAAAACTCAATAAACCGCGATAAAATCCATAAAAGTTGTCATTATAATCGACTCTATGATTGGGACTACGAGACACTTGTATACAATTCGGAAATACGAACAATACAAATGATTTTGCACTTTCAATTCTATGATTGAAATATCAACTAGAAAATTGAAATATAAAATGCTCTCCGCTCAGTGAAAAGAACCATTTCCTCTTGTCTAGAGGACTTTCCTTCCAGGGAACAAATAGGCTCATACTTTACGTTCCACTACCAATCGTTTGTCACTTCCGTCGATTCGATAAGTTATTCTATTAATGTTCTCAATTACCATTTATAACGTCCGAGCAGTTTTATGAATTTGATTCTGAATAAAGTTTATGCTTGAAGAAATCGAAAGATGACATCTATGTTCGTATATTTTTAGCGTACTTGGCTAAGTAATGAAATAATACTATGTAGAGAATGCTTCTATCTATGTGCTCCTGGTATCAACAGTCGGATTTTATATGGGTTTGACAGACAAAATTTCATTTAGGTATATTATATGAATTGGTTTAAATGACCTTATGCGTTCTGGAGTACTGTGACACCTCAAAGTATTGTTTGTGAATGTGTGTAAGTAAATTATATGATCAAATAGACTTGACATGAAAGCGTGCTCATGTGTCCTGGTTTGACTGCCAAGGTTCGTCAAAGTTTTTTGACATGATAAAAAACCTCTACGCAATAGAAAGAGCTGATAACGTTGACACTTTTAAATTTTTCTTTCTTAAGTATATCTTAGTATATATTTTTTATAAAATGTAAAAATAAACATAAATGCTGCTTTTACTCACAAAAGCAATGCGTGTAAAGAAAATGGCCTTAATTAGACTTCCTCTAACACTTTCATATGTGCTTTGCTAAGCGGAGTTGAAGCGACAACGTGGACTACTTTGACGCAAAGTAAAGTCACGATTATGAATCTCAGCCTAACAGGCGCTGATGGTTCCCTGAAAAGTATTAAGGTCAAATTAACAGTGCAGGTATTTACCTTCTTTTTTTCCAGTTCTTGCCGAATTCTATTATTTGTTTATGAGGTAAGTAGGCCCTATATGTTGGATGGTACGTACCAAAAGATAAACAACATAGTTAACCTATATCGGATAACTATTGTTATTTTAGATATGAAAAAAAAAATACGTGGAAGGCCGACATGTACTATCAAGCTTCAGCATTTTAGTACAATATTCGTTTAATACACAACAATCCTAAAACATTCTTTTAAATACTTTAAAAATATACTTAAAACTAACTATCGCAAATAATATGAAAAATTCCGCGCTAAAAAATGAAGTTTTTTGCACCGCGTTCGCTAAATTAAAATAGCTCTGTCACCCCCAACTGCTAACAAAGTAGGAACGAAAACAATCGACCTTTAATAAAGTTTTCCTCCGGCGTGGCGTGATAGATAGCTATTGCATTTTTAATATTCTAATGTTTGCACGGTTACAATCTCATGAGATTCGCGAGTATTGGCACCGCTAAGTCTATAATTTATGCTGATGTATTGCCTGTTTGCTTAATAATTTATTTTAAGAATTTAAAGGGAAAGTGTAAATCTGAATATTATTTTCTTAAAGTTTGTATGTTTATTGTTTGGGTGTTTGTGGCTCTCTCACGCAAATACTATTAAATGGATTTTGATGAAACTTTACAATAATATAGCTTATACATCAGAATAGCACATAGGTTATAATTTATTCCCATACTCCAACGGAGATGGAATGTACGCGGCTGGAACCGCGGGGAGTTGCTAGGCATTATTATTTCTTATATTAGATTTCAATGAACGTCAAGATTGTCAAGAATATTCTTGTAATAGTGCTAAAAGGTCGTGATGTTGTTGGTTATTTTTATTCTTATAATATTTAGATAGATTTTTATGTTATTTTGATATATAAAAGTAGTATATTGTGGTAAGTATGCTGCAGTACCAAGACCGGGGTGATATTTCACGCTCGCATGATACTGGCGCAAGTGACAGCTATGCTGTCGCGTTTCATGTTGTTTATGAGTTACCTTAGGCCCATTGGGAGGATAGGGAAAAAAGGGCATGACATCCATAACCTTTAGTTGTGTGGATGTTTATGGATGTCGATAGTAAAGTAGCAAAAAGGCTACGACTATTTATAGCCCTTTTATGTCATAAAAAATCATTAAGAAAATTCAAACTGGCAGACTTGATGGTAAGTCGACGTCACCCATGACCATAGACTAGTTGTGACTAGTCTAGGCAGCGCATTTACGTTTTGCCTATCCTGAGACATGATGTTCTAATAAATGCCTAGCGATCACCCATGCCTGTATTGATTTTTAATTACAGACGTCTCTCTAGTTCCAAATCAGATTCACACGTCCATTGATTATGCATTGAAGATATTCGCTTGATGTAGATGATCTCATAATTATCATATATGACGCCACGTGATCGCATAAATGCTACACCACTGCCATTACGTTTTAACTGAATGCGTCTGTTGAGTGATATATCAACTAGTTCTATTTTTTCGAGTAGCCATTAAGATTTCTTAATCACTAGTTAGCATTTGACATCACTATTTAGTGATGTCAAATGCTAACTAGTGATGACATATGCTAACATATAATCTTTACTAATATCATAAAAGTGAAAGTAGGGATGTTTGATACGCTTTTACGTTAAAACTACTCATCCGATAATCATAAAACTTTGTACACATATTCTCGGAGGTACTAGAACTGACATAGGATACATTAAAAAAAAAGGGAAATTGTTTTGCAAACGGATGTCATCGTGAATTAGCAGTCCTAGAAAAAACGGTAGCTAGCTGAAAAAAATTCCACCACGGACGCTCATAATCAATCCACTTTATCTAGTACTAACGTAGCCTAGTCCTTCCTGAAGCGCTATTGATGTACACACTTAACCACGGATTAAATCTATTCCACGGTAATACAATAAATATTTATATAATATTGAATTATTTTGAAACTAAAGCAGAAAAAGTGTCGTAAGTTCTACTTCATATGTATTAAATATAAAGTTTACATAACAAATGGAAATTATTATACACACACATAAAAACTAACTTACTGATGCATATTGGTGTATTAAATATGTAAGGGAATGAATTTATTATGGCATTGACAAAAGCCATTTTGTTTTGGAACTTTGGAACTTCATTTATGTTATGTCGAATATTTTGCTTGCGTATTTGCTTGAGTTTACAAATAAAGAAAATTCTATTTTTCTTAGTACATATAATTCTGCTTCTTGCCGCATTTGTTTTGAAGAATAACGCTTTTTGTACTAATTATATTACCAACGTTACGTTTACGTTTACTTCCCAGTGTTCTAACTTTATCTTTATGTGTTGAGATACTAACTTTACTTTGAAAAACCACGTTTTTCAAAGTAAAGTTAGTGTTTGATGTGACTGTGAATCTCATTTTAGTTGAGTTCGAACTTTAAATCAAAGTAAAGTCAAAGTCACGAATACTCGTGAGTAGATTCATAGGATTCTCTGCCTCAGGCTTGGATTTGTCTGTTGTTTGTACCTCAGACTTTACTGAGTACACAAGTGTAAAAACGCTAACGTCACATTTTTTTGTCAGTAGAGACAAACTGTCTGAGAGTCCGATGGAAAGTGGTCACGTATTGTCTGTTGGCCACGTTGCCAATACCCATAAACGATAATTCTTCCAGTTGCTTATGCTGAGATGAAGACTTAGACCAACTGACCATTCTCTATTATAAAAACGAGATTATTAAGAAAACATTTAGCAAGCTGTTCTTTTTTTAAATTAATGAAATAAAATAAAAAATAAACATAAAATATATCCCATTTTAAACGGTTCTAAATTAATACTTCTAATAGCCATAACCAATGACCATGTTAATTTGAAACCTTACAATAATCATTAATCACCCAATACTTTTTTGAAATGCAAGCACATTCATTTTATCTCTCCTAAAGGAACTTTTTAAAGTAACTGAATAAAATAAAATAAAATTTTGCTTAATTTTCAACTAATAATAAAAAATCATAAAAAATCATCTGGATTCATACTCAATAAACTTCGGTGCAGGGTTTATCAAAACTAGTATTTATTCCTCGGTACCAAAGTTCATAATAAAACAAAATAGGTTCTGTTACATTGTAAGAACATACGTCAGGAGGCTAACTCCGGGTCTGCTTTTTGTAACAAACTTTTCCAAAACAATTATACGAAATAGTTTTCCTGGTTTCAAACATTGTCAGCGAAGAATATTAAATGGATAAGAGTGATGATACGCAATGATAACTGTATCCCGTCGCTCAAAGTAATTTTTAGTGTTATGTTACATACTATAATATTTTACCGGATAAAAGTATGCGTTGTACCGCGCGTTCCTCTTTATGGGTTCCACCATTTTGACTATTACTTCGTCAAACAGTTTGCTGTGTATGCTGTGTTTATTATCAGAAAAAGCAGATTATCCATCCAAGTAATATTAATAAAAATTCTTACAAAAACAAAACTTTGAGATGTCACAGTACTCTCGAACACATATGGTCGTTCAAACCGATTCATAGACAAAACTTAAATGAAATCCGCAACTGTGCGTCTGTCAAATCCATGTGAAACCCGACTATTGAAACCAGTAGCGCATATATAGAAGCGTTCTTTCATAGTATTGTTTCATCACTTAGCTAACTACGCTTTTTGAAACGGGTAAGGCTTGGAAGCTTTACTTATTGCACTGGTGCCATCTTAAATCGACTTTTCTATGATAATAACTATATGTAATTAAATCATATTTCTCATCATACACATAACATCTTATCCAACACTAATTTAGCCCCGACGTGTTTTCTAGAATGTACAGAACATTCTAGAAAATACGTAACACAGTTTTTCCTGTAAGCATTCGACAAGTTTATTGAACTCTAATATGCAACCTCGTTAGCACACGGGCACGAAGAATACGGCCTTCATTACGAAAACCTAAATGATTCGCCCGCACCAACACTTAACAGGCTGCACTTGGAAATAAAAATTGTACTGGAAACTCGCATTGACCTGGTATTGACAAGTATAGGATTGAAAATATAAAGCGACGGGTGCGCGTATTGGCGTACTTTCAATGAAAAACTGGGACTGCAATATGTATTAGCTGTAAGTGTGCCTTTGAATTTGGGTGCTTTCAACATAAAACGAGTTTGCTGTGAAAGGTGTTAATTGCATACACGCCAATGTTAGCAAATAATCACAAATACATCTCTTTTTTTTTTCTACTTTTTAAATTGCTTTGGGAATTATGAGCATTATTATTAATCATTATTATTATCATGTTAGTTTAAATACGTGTTTGGAAGTTACTTTGTTACCTAAAGGAAATATCTATTTTATAATAATATAGTATTCGTTATTATATATTGATCAGGACTTTGTTTTATAAATTGATAATTTCCTTATATTTATCAAGGTTAACAAATTATTGTATTAATAATTATTATTGTAATAAAAAATATAAGATAAAATAAAAAATAAAATACATCCTTGTATATAAAAAAATGAAGAGAAATATATGTTTTAAAGCAATTAATATTCCTATAAACACTCAAAAGAGATAAGTATATGAATAAAACTGTATAAATTAAATTACATTCTGCACCAATGTATTTTCAGGGAAAAAAGGAAAAGGTTTTGTATTCGTTACCGTTTTAGCAATGAATTCTGAGTGTCTCTAAGGAATCGACTCAGTAACTAATGCTTTGAGGCGTAGCGATTTCGCAAATAAAATAAACCGCAAACGCCATTTAATCTTTCAGCTACAGATTTATCTTTGGCTTTATTATACGTTATTGGGTATTTTTATTGTTGTATTCTTAATACGTTTTGATATTTGTCTATCCCACGTTATTCCTCGCCTTTTTATTATTTGGAATACTAAAAACACAAGCTAACAAAGTTTGTCTTCTACACTTTTTATGTGGTGTAGTTATTAATTATAGAATAGGATACTTATAAATGCTTAATTTTCTTTTCGCTCTATTTACTCTAGTATTTTTCATAAATGCTTTGTTAAACAACTATATTTTATAGTTTTGTGGTCTGATTATAAATGAGAATGGTAATATTGATACATGCAACGCTCTCTCTCTATTTTCTCTCTCTATCATCGATATCGCGATATTCTCACGACGTCTATACCGCAGAGTTTGAAGACGAAAGTCTTCAAACGCAACCAATGCGTTCTCCCCGTGATGACCTACGGGGCCGAAACGTGGCCTCTTAATTTGCGACTGGTCCGCAAGTTTGCTGAGCGTGCTATGCTGGGTGTTTCTTTGGCAGATAGGATTCGAAACGAAGACCTTCGCCAGAGAACTAAAGTTATCGATATTACGCGAAGAATAAGCACGTTGAAGTAGCAAAGGGCTGGTCACGCACTCAGAAGAACGGAAGACCGATGGGCCATTAAGGTTCAAGAGTGGAGGCCGCGTTTGGGTAAACGAAGTGTTGGTCGGCCATCATCTAGATGGGAAGACGATCTCCGTGCAGTGGCAGGTCCGCGTTGGATGCGAGTAGCAAGGAATCGGTCGTCTTGGCGTTCATTGAGCTTGTTGAGGCGCTTTTGTTCAGCAGTGGACGGATAAAGGCTGATGATGATGATCATCGATATAATATAATATGATAGCATTATTGATATTATCGTAATCACTGCTTTTAAGGTTCGTGGATAAGCAAATTGGCAGACGTGCCACCTTTTTAAGTTTTCGACATCGCCTATGAAAATAGCCTTGTTAACCTGGAAATAACACATTCATATGTTGATGTGTTGCTCATCCTAAGACATAAGATATCTCTGTTCCAGTCATTACACTGCCTGTCTTGTCCCTATTTTCAAAACAAATGGTGGTATCACCATTGGTGGTGACTTTGTCGAAACCGGTCGTGTAACGTGTTTAATTTAAAATTGTAAATATATAAAATAAATAGTGGAAAAAAGTGTAAAAAAGAAGTTTTCATTCCAGTGGCTGAAACATGAATTTCCATCAAGGACCAACGGTACATTCAATCAATTATATTGGTGGTATCACCACCAAAAGCGTGGTACACCACACTCCCGTCAGCATTGGTAGCGTGGCATCCTTCACATGAACTTTCTCCCTTGGTCTTCCCGAAGCCACCCCCACTTTAGAATTCTATTAGCTCCACGGTCATTTGTTCTTCGCCGCATCACTGTTACTTCAGAGCGCTTATCTGTTGAGTAATCTTGACATATGTTTCAATGTGTACATATCTTTACAATGTAGGGACGTTTTTACGGCCCTGGAGTCATAAAACTTGTCCTTCTGTCGAAGCCAATTTGTGTTATTAGCACCATCAGACTGCGAGATAGACGATACATGTAGGTCTTTGCTAAATGTATTGAGAGATATGAAAATGTTGTTCTTTTTGTGGAGTTCGTAGTAGTAATTGACTGGAAGAGATGTCTATAGTCGTTGGTAGAAACCATAACGTTCCACTGCTCATTTGTCACCTTATGCTATTAAAATAGAATTCAATTTACCGTGGTAGTTGAGGGAAGATAATCGATCTTGTGTTAGTTTGGCGAAAAATATTTCTTTCGCAGGACAGCGGTCGCTTTAGTCCGCGATGGGTGGCCGTCAAACGAAGATAACGGGTTGATTAATGTTTTTAATGCTGGACAAATATCTTTACTATATGTCTGTTCATAACTATGTCCTGCTAAGTCGAAGAAATTCAATATGCAGATGCAGAAGAATATTTATTTAAGTTATTCGAGACTTTAAAGTTTATTGTTTAAGGTTTAAGATTCATTACCTACATAGAATTCCCTTTAAAAAAACTCATACATATTACATTCATCATAAAACGAACACATTCGATCTGACAGTTCGCATGCATTATGTCGCTGATGATGATTATAGAAAAAAAATAGAGTTAATGTTTGGAAGTGTCCGCGAAGTTTAGTCCATCGGAGTTTCCCGCTAATACAGTCGAAATATTAAAGTCCTCTGTTCCCAGCCCTGACAACTTGTCGAAAGTTTGTTTTGTTAGGAGATATCTGAAACTTTAAAATTACCAAGTAAAACACGATCGCTGAAGTTCGTTTAATTATTATAAATTAGGCACACTGTTCAATTTATAAACATCGTTATTTAATTTGACTTTTAATTAATGTTTTTATGAAAACAAAAGAAACGCGTTAGATGTACCTAAATTGTAAATGTGTATTTGCCCAATATATATTATATATGATAATATATAATGATAATTATATTATGTATTTTCAAACCTATATTTTTTTAATTCATCTAATAGCATTAAAAAGTAAATATAAATGTATTTTTAAATTTTATCATTACGAAATCGTAAAATCGCCGCACGTACAAGAATAAAGGCAGAAACACACTTACGTGTCGTGGCGTGTCGTCACGCGCCAGAAGCATATCGGTTTCATACATTTAATATGGTTAGGGACATATTTGCGTGTCGTGTCGTTGCGATTGTATGCTTCTGGCGCGTCACGACACGCCTAACGCCAAACAATTAAAAATTTAAAAAAAGAACTTTTGAAGGAATAAAAAAAGTTGCAAGACGTTATAATGTCTCATAGTCATTCAACAATTTATTTCCTTAGTGTATAATATAATTAAAAGATTTAACTTAAAACCAAGAAATGTAAAATGTTTTTCACGACAGAAATGATCAATATCAAAAATGTAGCATTATATTCCGAGTGACATCCGTAAGCCGTTGATAGAATTAGCCGCGCTGCAGACGAGCCCTTCCGACTCGCCGCTCGTGAAAGTCCGTAAACACAAGTAAATGCCTAATCAGCGCCAGTCAAGTCCGTATTTCTTGTAGTTTGCTTTTAAAATATCTTATTTCTACTTCAATTACTGTCATGGTTTGATTCGTCTGTTAGGAAGTTGTTTTATACGGGTTTTCTCCTGGAACGTGCTCATCATCATCACCATTATCATCGGCCCTATAACCATACTGCTGGGCATAGGACTCCTCGTAACCGGGCCAGGTGTTGGGCCTTAGTTGACCTCAGCGCTGTCCCAATTTGAGGAAGTTTACCTAAGTTTACTCACCAGGTTTTAAAGATTGTTCACGAGGTTTTTTCTAGAAAACAAGGGTTGTTATGATATAGTACATAAGATAGGTAAACTAGATACATTGGTGAGGATCGAACTCAAACCAATACCTCTCTCTTACCAATATACCATAATTAATATACAATAAAATGTACAGTAAAGTAAGAAAAGTATCAAACCTTATATGTCCCACTGCTGGGCACGGGTCTCCTCCTCAAAATCAGGCGAGGAGGATAATTGGACATAGTTAACAGATGCGCTGGCCTAATGCGGGTTGGTGAACTTCACATACCTTTAAAGATTTTAAATCTCATCAGGCATGTAGGTTTCCTCACGATGTTTTCCTTCACCGGTGAGCGAACGATGGTCTCATGTTTGGGGTGCGCTTAGAAATTTAGAAAAACCCATTTCAAGGCACTCACGGACGGGTCAGGATCGAACCCGGAACCTTTCGCATAAGAGGCCGAGTCCACCAACCACTGGACCATTGTCGCTCATCATTATTTACAGATATTCATTTGTTTTTAGGCAGTGAATGAACGCCAAAACGGCTGATCTCCAGCTATGACCAGCAACGGCTCGATACGAAGTTGTTTGAATGTGTGTAATAATTAGTTTCAGCTTGAAAGATGTGCTAGCCCTTATATCGTATCGCCCTGTATTTAAATTAACTTTGTTATTTTAGTGATATATTTGCAGCATTTCTAGTTGAAGGTTTTCCAGCCATCTTTTCGCAAATATTAAATGTTACTTTATATTTTCAAATAGCTGTTGCCCGCAGCTTCGCCTGCTTTAACTAAGATTTATAACGGGATCTTAATACGCAAAATAAGTAACTTTTCGAGTTGATTTTTTACACCTATATCTAACGGAACCCTATTTTTTTCCAGAATGAAATTTAGCTTATGTTACTCGTGGATAATGTAGCTTACGAATGGTGAAAGAATTTTTGAAATCGGTCTAGTACTTTTTGAGCCTTTATTTCTTTACAACCAAACAAACAAAGAAAGTTTTTCTTCTCATAATTAAATATTAGTGTAGATGTAGATTATAACTTATACTTTTCTTTATTTATATTAGCGTACAACAACGTCTATTTTTAACATTATAATTAAGAAAACTCAAAGTCTGTGCACGTTACTGATAAATCAACGCTAAGACGCCGTATGAAAGTATCTCAAGTCTTAAACAAGTCGGATTCCAAACATTTTGTTTGACATAATATTTAAGTACAGACTTTGAGTTATCAATGACAGAGAAATTGGGAAGAAAAAATCCAAGGATTTCTTTATACAGTATAATGATATAAAAAATATGTGTAATAATACATTTGTTTTCTTTTACGCCGGGAAATGCATCCCACTAGGGAGTGGGTCTCTCCAGGCGGGTATGTTGAACTTGCTGCGCCCAAAAAATGGTGATTTGACGCAGCTCTACTCATTAAAACCCGGCGAGTGCCACCAATGCCGCCTTTGATGAGGTGTCCCGGATATGCTAGCAACGGGGCACCTTGACGGCTAGTCAATCCCTTAGGGGACCGACACCACCTCCAAAGAGAGAACAACCACTCCCAACGTCAGGACAGTACGATGAGGTGAGGTTCTAGTTCTTGTCCTCGCCCCTTGCCCTCTGCTCTTTTGCCCCCTCTTCTTATAAGAGGGGTACAAAGAGCCCCCTAGGCTCAATTCGCTTCGCTCAAGGTGTTGGGGTCACTCTGGGCTACTGAGCCCCACCTCGGCCTCGACAAAGCCCGAATCATGGTGGGGAAAATGGATGATCGCATGTTAATGTTTGAAGAACCCAGAGATAATTAGGCGGATAATAGAGTGATTCTGACGATTCCATTTTAATATTCTGAGAAACGAAACCCCAAAAACATTGACTTGAATAAAGTTGTTTGAATGTATAAATAATTGGTTTCAGCCTGAAAGATGGTTTTTTTTTTCGAAAGGTCTACACTTTTAGGCCAGATGGCCTTTAAGCTCAATCGGTAGGTAGGTGAGCAGATGGCTCACCTAGTAAAATTCGAAAGGGGGGCGCCCCCCTCCGTGCCCCGCAGGGAGCGCGGTATATCGCGCGCGCTACTCTGGAGAGTAGGTGTTTGACTAGTCAAATCCAATACGATCGACGAGTCATTAGCGGATGAAGTTAAACTATTAGTCGGAGGGCATCCTGAAAGATGGGATAGCCCTTATCGCCCTTTATTTAAATTAATTTTGTTATTTTATTGATTTATATTATATTTTCAGTATTATTTAAGAGACGTAGGTAGTGGAACGATAATGGGTGATAACACCGACGGTAGAAAGTATAGTACTATTGTAAGAATCCACTTTTTATTTCTATATACTCGTTATTTTGTATGATAAACAATGAATGGTGAATATAATGATGATAAAAATATTATAGAAGAGATTAGTAGCGGAGAAATATCAACTCAGGTCAGCTAGTTCTTTAATATAGGTACCTACATTAAAATTATGTACTAGTATAAAAAATTGAATAATAATAATATATTATTATGAAAAAAATCTTATTTACGTCTTCATCCTTTTTAATATTACAAGAAATGGATTAAAAATAGTGAAAAATATTAAGAATAATACGAAAGAATGTTATTTTTAATCTTCAGTAATCGAGCGTTCTGCGAGATAAAACTCTTCATGTTAACACTGCAGTGAATTCGAGACTTACAAAAGAAAAATAGAATATTTTTTTTTATGTTTCCTCTACATCTCTCTTGACTTAGATGGTAGATACAATAGTCTATACATATTACAGTATTGCTAAATTGTTTAAAAAAGTAAAAGTTTAACCTATGTATATCACACTACTGGGTACGGGTCTCCTACTTCAAATTAGGTGAGGAGGGTCTATACCCAGGCCAATACTAATGGCCCAATGGCCATAGGTTGCCGATGCTCTGGCCCAATGGGGCTGCTGAACTTCACACAAATTTAAGGTCTTTTAATCTCATTAGGCGTGCAGGTTTTCTCAAGATGTTTTCTTTCACCGGTGAGCGAGCGAAGGCCTCATGTTTAGGATGCATTTAGGAATTTTGAAACACCAATTTCAAGGCATCGCATGGGTCAGGATTAAATCCGGACCGTCTCTCTCAAGAGGCCCAGAGCATACCTATTGGATAAAGCTCTGAATTGCTTAATGAACTTTAAATAATTCGTTTTAACTTTATAAAATCACGCTAAAAATAGACACTTTTGTTTTATAAAAGCGAAACGTACACCAAAAATTGTATGCAATTAAAAATTGCGAGCTATGAAAGTAACATTAAGTAAATACACAATTTTAACTACATTTAATTTAAGCGTTAAAACTGTGAACGCTATACACGAATAACGTTAAAAATTAAAATAAACAAGTTCATAAAATTTTATAATATTTAGCTCACAGCGAAATTCATTCGAAGTTTAAAAAACAACACCGTGTATAACGTCGACTTTAAAATTTATAACCGAAAGCTGCATGCTTTGAACGGACAAGACAAGTACATTCTATTGTGACATGAAAGTTATGAACAACTGTACGACACATACATTTATATCTTTGTTATACAATGACGGAGATTTATAAACTGTAAATATTATTCTCTTTTTCCGTTTTAGAATTAATTGCGTGTAAAATACTTTATTAGTTCTTTGGCGAAGGTGTTCGTTTCGAATCCTATCTGCAGAAGAAACACCAAGTTACTGATATCACGCGAAGAATAAGCACGTTGAAGTGGCAATGGGCTGGTCACGCACTCAGAAGAACAGATGGCCGATGGGCCATTAAGGTTCAAGAGTGGAGGCCGCATATAGGTAGACGAAGTAGTTGGTCGGCCATCAACCAGATGGGAAGTCGATCTCCGTGCAGTGGCAGGTCCGCGTTGGATGCGAGTAGCAAGGGAACGGTCGTCTTGGCGTTCATTGAGGGAGGCCTATGTTCAGCAGTGGACGGATAAAGGCTGATGATGATGATGATGATGACGATGAAAATACTTTATTAGCTCGATTATTTATTTGTCGATTTAATGACATTATAGTTTTATGCCATGTCAAATCAGTACCTTTTTTTAGAACATAAAACATAGACTTTACTAGCCACGATCGAGAGCGGTCATGGTAATGAGTAAGGGCAATAAAGGGCAATGAAGGATTCAGGAAGAGTAGGACATGCATGTTATACGCTTTACTAGTCTGTATATTCAGTGAGTAGCACTGGTCATCGACATTATACTTCTAGGAGACCCGACAGACGCTATGTACAAAAATGGTAGTAGACCGAATTTACAATCTTAGTAAGATTCGAAGAAGTTTTTTTTATATTAAGGTACTAGCTTTAATTTTGTATTCGATTAACTTATCGAGTTTAGTAAGAACATAAGATAAGGTACTGTAAATCAAAGATCGGTTGTACATGAGTGGAATGTGTGCCAGTTTGCGTGATATTTCTTTACTTTAAAGCAACCTATACCTCGGCATAGATGCAGTATAAGTATATATGAAATACTATGAAATAATAAGTGCTCTCTATAAAAGCTCGCATGCAGAAATATGAATGTAGTAAAATGATTTTATGAATATATTGATTATGAGAGAGGGAGGTGACAGATGACTGTTGTAAACTGTTCGTGTTTTTGGTCGGTTTGTTTGTGGTCCGGGACCTTCAAAAGCGGCTGAAGCATCAGGCAGAAGAATAAAGTATCCGAAAGGTTGATCGTGTAAAAAACTTAATAAACCACGGTAAAATCCGTAAAAGTTGTTTCATTACAAAGACAGTGATAGAATTTAGGTTAAACAGTCCCGACAGAAACTTTTCGCCATATCACTAAGTTTGTTTTTGAAAGAACTTGGAACTAGTGGTCGATTTAATTGACACTTGCCTTCTTTGTTGAAAGAATAAATTTTTTTTTTGAGCATCATTACTAATGTTCTTTAATCTTATCCTTACAATTTCTATTACACAACACAAATTAGGATACAAAAATATAGGTGCGTCCAAAAATCAAATCTGAAAGTAAATGTAAAAAATCACAAACATCTAAATTTCCGTTGCCATATTTTCGTATGCACAAGTTGGGAAATATGAATAAATCGCGAAATATGACTGGTGGAACTGTTGTTTATATGGCGGCATTGTGCCGTGTTTTACTAACAGATGCACGGCATTTGTATTGGCGTCACGGGTAGCCTTGTGCTCCAGGCGCTGTGCACAACTCCTAATATTTCATCCATTGATCATACGGAATTACGCCGTACATTTGCTTCGGTTGATCAGTTTATTACTGGCATTTCGAATGGTAGTTTTTTGTATGGCTCATTAAGAGGCACCCGAAAATAATTACTATTTTTACAACACCCATTTCATCTAGTTGACGAAAAGACAGTGGCGTCGCTAAAGCGCACAAAGGCGCATGCGGCAAAAAAAACTAAACTTCTGAAAGTATAAAAAATCAAATATAATAAACTACGCAATTAAATAACCCAATTTTTACCAATCCGCTGGATAAGTAGCATTGCTATCGTTCACAAAATTTTCAAAGTACACACTACACACATGAAATTTGAACACCTACTATAGTTTCGGAAAAATAAACAGATGAAAGAAAAAAAGAAAACTTCTTTGGAGTAATAATCTATCGGGGAAATTTTCACTATTCTATTTCATTAAAATATATTTTTTCGAAATTCGAAAAAAAAAATCTTTTTTGCCCTTGCCTGCCCTGCCTAAAATCCAATGCCTCGTTTTAAAGCAAAGCGTCGTAAAGCAACGCGTGCTATATCAAACGATGAATGAGACGTGAGCGGCCACCAACATAATTAATAAGGAGATAAGCAGAGTGCTTTTTCTTATTTGACATTCTTACTCTATTACTTAGCAGTTAATTTCTAGAACCGAGATTTACCATCCTTATATTACTTACTAGCTGTTGCCCGCAGCTTCGCCTGCGTTAACTAAGATTTACAACGGGATCTTAGTACGCGAAATAACATTGTTTACACCTTGTGTCCGAAAAACCAAAATATCTTACGGAACCCTATTTTTTATCAGAATAAAATTTAGCCTATGTTACTCGTGGATAATGTAGCTTTTGAATGGTGAAAGAATTTTTGAAATCGGTCCAGTACTTTTTGAGCCTATCCATTACAAACAAACAAACAAAGTTTTCCTCTTTATAATATTAGTGTAGATTTATGTTTATACCAAATCGACGCTTGCTGATCATCAGATCGTCTGCATTGCTTGCTTATGCAACTAACTTATAAAATTACGATTATGAATGTTAGGTTTTCGTGGATTTAAGCGACCTCTTGGTATGAAACTCTGACACCGCACCATGTTACAAGACTTGTCGTAATTTTAACAGTAACTTGTCTTAATGATAACAGATAGTGGTTTCATATTTATGATCAGGAGGAATCTGACCATCACTTAGCGTCTTGGAATTTAGCCATTTTATCACGATGGCGGCTTTAACATTCATCAGTAACAGCCTTTATTCGTAAGACGGTATCCTAGGACGATTGTTTTCTTTTCATTCGCATCCAAGCAGGAACGGCTACAGCACATTATCATCCCATATTATAATTGGAGATCACCTTATTATAAACCTTATAAAAATAATGAATTTCACACAAAATCAGACGCATAGCTTTCATGAGAACTGTGACAAGGTTAACTTAACAATTTGTGAAAAGGAAAAATAATTCTGGAAAAAACTTTAATTAAATAAAATTATTTGCTTCTTTGTTTTTATATTTATTACACACCTACTTGATTATCAATTACTTGGAACGGCTCAATGATAATTGACGTTTTCCGTGTTGTGGTCTGTCCAATTTTAATTGGTTGGTCAATCGGTGGAGGGATGCTTGTGCCGTTCTCGAAATAGCTTCATAATAAAGATGATTTTAAATGGTTAGTTTACATAAATTATACGTGTCACTTTCACGTAACGAAATTTTTAATAAAAAGTATAGGTACACATTAATGCTTACATAGGTGTTTATCTTAAGGTCTTTCAGACTGGCTGGGTGACTAACTGACTAACTTGTCGTCACCAATATGATCAGTCCATATTGTCCACGGGGCAAAATTCTTTTTTTTTCAACAATCACACCATGTTTTACAAACCTCTGGTAAGTTTGTAAGAACTTGTGTTACGGGTACTAGAATCCGAAAAATAAGAAGTTTATATAATTACGTCTATGACTCGGTGCAGACATCTATCTTCATCATACAAAGTATCTCCCTAACTATCCCCTTGATGGGATTCAAATCCGTTACCGATATGTTACATATTATACAGCAGCCTAACCACTTGACCAGTCGGCCGTCTAATATAATTTCTACAATAAATCCATAGAAGTTTGTTAGTTTGAATACGCTAATCTTCGATTCCGATACGACAGATTCAATCGAGGGATCGGATAAAATATGGATCAATAGAAATCTTAGATTCACGATTGAATATTGAAAGCGGCCATTAGGGACCTTCAAGAGCTCACTCTCATTTTAGAAAGGTCGGCATCTGTTAATCCTTTGGATCACCGGGTGTCCCATGGATTTATCGACCACCAGGTGAACTGATTATCTATTGTCCCTCTTTTATAAAAATACGACGGCAAAGCTATGGCATTTCATAGCCCAATTATTAGATTTATACAATCGCAATTTTATACAAAAATAAATTCGAAAAATATAATATTAACTGATAATTATATGCTCTACTATTCCGGAATCAGTGTCAGAAACCATCGCACCTTTTCGGGAAACTAAAAAGTAATTGATACAACTTTGGCAATAAGCTGGCTGCTGGGAATACGTTATTTGTTTTTGTACAAAGTACCAAATTGGAGGACTGAAACAATGTTGTTCTTGATAATCCAATCTCCAATAGAGTCCTAAAACTCAATTACGGACCCCGATTCGGCAACATTTTGTATGATTTATTTTACTGATAATTTTGTGAGATAAGAATTTGAAGGGTTTTCGTTATTCGAACGCATTTTATTGTATTCATAGAAAGTTATAATTAATACGAGTAATATGATTGTGGAAGGGAATTCTGAAAGTCTATTTGAGATTATTTATGTCTTCTGCGAATAAAACAACGTTCTAGAAATTGTCGTTTTTTTTAAGATGTGATGCTTTCGAGCCGTATGTCCAGTCAGTCAGTCCTAGTCCTCGACGGCTAGTCAGTCTCTCAGTAGGTCGACACCACCACCACAGAGGGGTTGCCCCGCACCACAGAACAACCCCTTCCAACGTCGGGACAGTACAATGAGGCGAGGTTCCCGTCCTCGCCCATTGCCCCCTCTTCTTATAAGAGGGGTACAAACGGCCCCCTCAGCTTAATTCGCTTCGCTCAAGGTGTTGGGTTCACCCTAGGCTACTGAGCCCCACCGCCACGGCAAGGCTTGGACCATGGTGGGGAAGTGTTTGGGTGTCTATTCCTACCTTTAATTATATAAAAAGTTAATCGTCTCTGGATAGTTTGACTTTGATGGTTTTGATTTGGTGTATTATATTACATATATAGAGGACCAATCAGCGTCTACAATCCTGAATCACGCTATTGGAATTCTACAGCCCGACCGCTATATAACCAATACCTGACGCGATAGCAAGTGGGCTTCGGCCAGGCCGAGCGTTGCACATCGCTCTGTCGAAGATCACCCTTTGGGGCCTTTCACCATATTTCCACACATATTATACCAATGTGAGATTGTATGGTGTTGGATGATTAAATAAATCGTTATCAATGAATAGAAGCTATTGGAGTAAATTTTTCAGCAAAATTCGTTTCCGTGTTATCGTTTACATCGATGTCATCTGGGAAATTAAACAAAAACAAACAATTCATAACAAAACTTCCCCCTTGGAAATTAACTTCAAATAAATTGAATACGGATGTATTATCAATGTTCTTGTGCACATAAAAGTTGGTTGTAATAGTTTGACACTGACTAATTTAAAAATAGCTACCTAATTTAGAAACTGCGTCAATCTTCTACGAATTTTTAAAAACTTAGCGTGTTTTTGCATTCTAGGGGCGCAAAAAAAATATTTTGGTTGATATAGGTTAGTGGGAAAGCGACCCATACGATCACTGCCTACAGACACCTAAAACTTTAAAGGTCGCAAATATCTCCTACGCCCTTGATGAGGGATTATGGAAAAAAACGGCAACCTAAGACTTGGGATAGGACATTTATAATTAAGCCTAATACATTAAGCCATCGCCTTTGTAATCACATACAATCTGGAGATAAAGTAACTAAAATAAAATAAAAGAAGTATATTTCTTGCTAAGGTTACAGTTTAAATATTTTCTCTAAAGACTTATCTTGTAGTACGCTTTTTTGGTTGATGCAAGGGAAATGCTTTCACACCTTCCAGGACCTTATTTAGGTACACTGTAGTATATGTACTGACATTTGCGATGCTCCACTCCACTAATAGTATAATATTTATCTAGTAGTACCTTCTTCATAATCATCATCGTCCTTTAGATAAAGTAGTGTCCATATGTTCATGGACAGATGTCCACTGCCGACCATATGGAAAACAACATAGGCCTGTTTTAATGAACGACAAGACGGCCGATCCCTTGCCACTCGAATTCACCATCAACCGGCCACTGCATGACGATTATTTTTCCACCTGGTTAATGGCCACCAAAACTTCGTTTACCTCAACTCTTACTAACATTGTTGATTAATTAGTACGTAACAACGTAAATAAAACGGGTTCGCTTAAAAGTATTTTTCGTACACCTTTTCGTGAATTTTCTATTGAATCCATTTGGGAAAACGTCGTAGTGAATTCATATTATTTTTTCTCGCAAAAACTTTTATGAATCCTGATCGTCGTTTTAGTTAATTGGTCTGCCTCGTAGCGCCAAGTGGTAGTTCTTATTCAAGCCGTGTTGGGTTCGTCTTTATACAAAACACACTAATTCGCTTTGCCTTTTTTTCTGATATAATGAAGCATATTTATTATGATTGAAAAGTTTAATTAAATAATAACGTCCTATAAATAAGAGACATCCCCATCTTGCTTTTTATTTCCTAGTGATTTCTGAATGTGTCATCGGATGGGCAAAGGCACGTTCATATATTTTTGACGTGACAATGTCTAATAACTCAATATTATGGGCAACATGGACGAAAAAGATGACGTCATTTAGTGTTCCGGAAGCGAGAGCGCAGCAAGAACAAGAGAGACGCATGATCGGCTCGAGTGATTGGCTCAGTTCGATTCGTGCTGCATGTTTGACGTTGTCACGTCAAACTACCGTCCGTAAACTGAATTTATAGACATTCAATTTTGATGTCACAAGGAGTCAAGCAAACAGTCGGAGTCATATGGTGACTACCGACAACAGACATCCGCACAACTATAGGTAACAGGCGATTATGGGTATGATAGAAATTCTGACTCGTTGTGACTGTCTCCGTCTGACTGTTTCATCGTCTGAGTCCTTTTTCAATCGTCTCCGGACAAGGATGAAGAAATATATATATCTGTGTCTCGCGCGTATATTTACTCCTGTACCTTAATATATCCAGCGCATTTGATCGCTTGCGTTAGGTACTTCCGTATGCTTCAGAGTCTTAATCTTGGTCGCCAAAACCGTCGGTTGAAGAGACCTATATCCTTTAAGTATTAAGCTATTTTGGCTAGAGTCTAGTGTTATCTAAAGATGAGATATTTTCCACCCATCGGAGCTGAGCTATATATAATAACAGGAGCAGAAGGCCTTGCTCAATAAACAGTTAAATTTCTTAGCAAACTTCAAAATCCTTTAAGATTGGAGACAATAAGTTGTTCAGGAGTTTGGATTTACGAAAACATTTTAAGTGTTCGCCTTAATTTGTCACGACAATGAGCTCGGATGCGAAATTTAGATTACGGATAATAACTACCTTTTGTTTGGATCTGTAGCGTTCTGTTTAATATTTTAGGTAGCGCCTTCGGTTTTTTATGTGATTTGTATAAATGAACAACAGTAAGAGGTAGAGACATGCTGCTTTGCAACCGAATCGGGTCGGTATCAGTGGAGTGGGACCTTTCGCTCACATAATACCGGCGTAAAGTTACAGTTACGCTGTTGCGTTTCATGCGGTTTGTGAGTTCTTGGTGACCCTTTGGGGAGGATACGAAAAAGGTGGGCAATGCATCTGAGTAGCTCTTGGTTGTGCCGATGTTGAGTGGGCGTCAGTAGTTACTATAAATAAGGCAAGGACTGTTCGTTTGCCTTCATATGACATAAGAAAAAGGTGGCGATTGTCGCCGTTATCCAAGGATATAACAAACATCTCATTCATTTGTATTCAATCTGATTGAACTCATCCTTGGTGCCATTTATTACAACTGCCTCTCCAGTGTTTCTTTTCGAGACATCAAAGCTTTCGCGGAACGCCTTATGTTTGTGCAGATTGTAGACCCCATCATATGGTATGGTGGCGTGGCGTAGTATATTATTAAGATTCACCAGTATTATCATTCCTTGTTTTAATCAATAATTTTTTTCAATATCAGGATTATGTCCTTATTGAAGTGAAACTTCTTTAGAATCGTTGTGATTTCAAACCGGATGCAACGGAAAAAACGACAGGTAAGAGACACAAATACAAAAGAGCGAGAGAGCAAATGTCGACGTCTATGTATATTGCACACTGTTTAATACTAGTATGTTGTGTTGAGCATTTAACGCGTGTTTCACTTCTATCGTGTGTAAATCGCATACACACCTTTTTTGTTTACCTATTCCAGTGTTATAAAGAGTGACATGTATTTTCATTGGTTCATTCTACCGTGAATAAAATTTAATTTGACGAATTCCCAAATAACTTTCATATAATTATTTCTCATTATTGGTGTAAGTCCAACAAACCGTTTAATCAATAAGTTTTTCATTAAGTAAGAAATTGAAGTGGAGGGTTCTCAAACAATTTAAACTGGAATGGAATGAATTTATCAATTGCGTAATATAAAATATTTCGCAATTACAACGGCACAATATAGGCACTTTTGTCTTCGAAAAATAAATGGAATAGTTATAAATGAATTTTAAACAAATCATTGTAAAATATATTAAGCTACTTATTTCTTTTTAAAATCGAGCGACGAAAAAAAATTTGAGCAACGGTGGTCCAGTGGTGGATGGACTCGGCTCTTATGCGAGGGGTTCCGGGTTCGATCCTGACCCGTCCGTGTGTGCCTTGAAATGGGTTTTTCTAAATTTCTAAGTGCACATTAGACCATCGTTCGCGCGGTGAAGGAAAACATCGTAGAAACCTGCATGCCTGATGAGATTGAAAGTCTTTGAAGGTATGTGAAGTTCACCAACCCGCACTGGGCCAGCGCGGTGAACTATTGGCCCATTACCCTCCTCGCCTGATTTCGAGGAGGAGACCCGTGCCCAGCAGTGGGACATATATATGGGGGTTGATACTTTTTTTTCTTTTTTTTTTTTAATCGATCATTTTATTAATAATATAACACAAATAAAATTATCATGGCAGAAATATAAAGATATAATAGATAATCTATTATAATTTATTGTATATACTTTTACTATTTGAAATCACAGATTTTTATTTTTATTTATTTTTATTTTTATTTCATCGTTAATTACATTAACATTATATAGTTGATTGTGTATCAAGGCATTCATTGAATGTAAATAACAAGTAATTGACCCAGTTTTGTTCGCGTTGTCGCTGGTCTGAGTCTACCTGAATTATAATTATAGCTGGGTACATAATATTCAAATAATTAGAATAAAAATTATTTGTATGAAAGAAAATTAAATAATTAAAATTTTGATGAAGCCTTATATTTCTTTATTTTATTATGTAAAATATCTATCTGACATTGAAATCGACTCTTGTGCCGTTGCAGAAAACGGCATGACGCTTTCGTTATTGATTTCCCTTTATTGATTTGATGTTTCACATCTCCCGGTCAACCTGTGAAAGCAACCTAGTTAATTAAACTTATTAATGTTTACTATAAATGTTTGATTTCTCTGTTTCATCGGTATCATCTAATACCTTTATAAATATAATAGATGAAAATAATATAAAACCTTTTTTTGACGTTAAAATGTAATTTCTGATGCAAAAATTATATTTTATCAAGCGAACTCATTCATTAACTCTTAGGGATAAAACTAGAATAATATTATATGTAAGTAAACCAAAACTTGTTATAATTATATTTAAACTTATATTATTGTAGGACCCTTTCGATTTGTAGTCAGACCGCTGTTAATTTAAACATCAAACTCGAATTGATCTGTTGAACTGTGTATTGGAAATGGCTAGAAACTTAACTGCGACTTTAGAATACGATATTTATTTATTGACTATGAGCGGCGGTGGTTTAGTAGATATATAGACTTAGAATTAAAATGAGTGTCCGGTGTTCCTGGTTCTACTTTAATCGGTGTCTGCTCCAATTTAGGTGATTAAAATTAAGGTGAAAATAAAATATGTACTTTAACGGTGTTGTGAAGTTAAAAAACCGTAAAAAAAACTCGATTCGATTTTATTACAAGAGGTAGACAGATGTTGATTATGACCTTTTGTAATTACATAGCGATAAAGTTAAACAAGATATTTAAATATAGATCGATAACATATTAGTGGGAAATATTAATAAGGGATCGATCGTCTTGGCATTCATTCATCTTAGCGGTCGTTGAAGCCTTTTCAGGGCTATCTACGCCTATAAACACCCACACAGCCAAAGGTTTAGCAGCTGCGCTGTCCACCTTTCTCTTTTTCCAGAATGAACCACCGGAATACTCTCCGTAAAACTCGACAGCCAAGCTATTTTGCGTCAGTATCATGGTGAACGAAAATCTTTTCGCAACGTTATTTGGGGCTGGCTTCTAGACTTTCCTTTTTAATATAGTTTGTATATATATATATATATATATATATATATATATATATATATATATATATATATATATATATATATATTAATTCTGACTGATTGTAGATGCCTGATGAAGGTTAAGTAAAGGACCGAAACGTCGCAAATTTAACGAAGTGTTTAAATTGATATCCTACTGTCCACTTTCCTGCGAATTCAGATAATTTCCTTTTTAAATTTATGTTTCATATACTACGACAATTAGGCTGTTTCATGTCAGAAACAAGCAGGATAGTAATATCCATGTAGACAGGCATCAATAGTAATGAGCCACGAGAATGTGTCACTGTGTGGTAGACATCATCTTTGTTAGCTCTGTGAACGATTATATTCCAACAGTACAGACATTAGTAGCGTCTTATCGTGGCTGGTTTTTAAAACCTCCAATATTAATGACCACTTAATTTGGTTGTAATGCCCTAGTGATCACCCTGTACGTGGCAGGTGTAAGGTTAGGGTGACATGGGTCGGCTTGTCCCGACCAACTTGTTACGCTCACGGCTGCGGTGAGCTTGCGTACACCTAATCGCTTGTGGCACATGTAACGAGACACGTGAAGTTACGACGTAAGGGTGCACACATGATGATGGAATACGCGTATGTCGCGTGTACAGATAGTTCAACTCAACTTTGAGCTAGGCACTATGTGTGCCCAGTGTCATTGTCAATGTCAGTTGAGTTGCGCGTGCAAAGTTTAGTTAAACTATATATACACGTATTGTTTCTATCTATAGATAGTACGTAGACAATAAGTGCGTATATTGTGTACGTACACGTCATAAGCGAATGAGGAGTCTTGATACTTATTTCAATGAAACAACCTATGACAGATATTATGGCGGTTTATAATAAATTTTAAACGTTTCGGATACTTTACAGCAAGCCAGAACATATAACATGGCATATTGAAACAATACAACATATAACTCAGAATCATAAGGTCACTTTAAATTGGACCGCCTATGAAAATAATTCCATTTTTAATTTAGTGAGATCGTCGATTATAAGCGGTACAGTAAAGTGATCTTCAGGTACTAGCCAAGGCAAGTTCTAGTCTATCTTAAGGAGTAATATGTAAATCTAGAGACATAATTATACTGCCTAATGTGGCTTCTGTTCGAGTCATACAAAAAGAGCGAACAAATGACCAACTTTAAGCTAAGACAAGAAACCAGACTTTCTCAAGATCTAAGGGATAACATTAAGTCTTATGTAAAGAAAAGAACGAAAAACCTTGATAATTACCAACGAATAACGGTAACATTCATTTCTTAAATTTATATTTCATTGAGGAACGAAATAATAAGATATTCTATTTGTAGACGTCTTATTTAATATTCTCATCTCTCATAGCTGCGAGGGAGCTGAATTTCGTTTGAATATATAGATTGGAATCGATATTGCGAACAGGAAAATATACAATGTTATTCTATGGCTAAATATCTCGAAGCTTGCATGTAAAATATGTCTATAACAACAGGAGGGAACAATATAATAAAGTACAAGATGTATTTATAAGGCAAAATAATACATACGGATATTTGATTAAACACTGCCTGAAAGATAGTAAGTGGACGCAGCTCTACCCACTAAAACCCGGTGAGTGCCAATGCCGCCTTTTGTGAAGTGCCCCGGATTTGCTAGCAACGGGACTACGGCAAGTCAGTCCCTCAGGGGACTGAACCCCCTCAGCTCAATTCGCTTCGCCCGAGGTGTTGGGGTTACCCTATGCTACTGAGACCCACCGCCAAGACAAGGCCTGAACCATGGTGGGTATAGACTCACCCTAGTGTTCATTTGATTTGACCTGATGACGGAAATCAAGTATGATTCAATTAATATACACTATAATAGCAGGTATAGGAATTTCATCAACTTAATTTGGAAGTTAGCGAAAATGACATCGCAAACATCACTCCGACTTTTGTACAAAACGTCGTACTTTCCACATGTCCTGTTTTGAATATTTCTCCTCTGAAATAGCTTTTTTTTGTATCTGAGAGGACCATAGGAAAGGCAGTATAATGACTGGCACAGAGACTCTACATGTTATGTCTTAGATGGCAACACATAAATGAGTTGTCTGGGCTATTTCCACGTAAGCTAGTTTATGCTAGTGACGCTGACATCATGTGGCTGGTCTGTGTGTTTGCTTATCCAATTATTGAAGTTAAATTATAATAATAATACTAGCAGCGCCCCACGGTTTCTCCCGCGTACTTCCCATTCCCGTGCGATTACGGGATAAGTTATGGCCTATGTGTTATTATGATGTATAAGCTATACTATTGTAAAGTTTCATCAAAATCCAATCAGTAGTTTTTACGTGAAAGAGTAACAAACATCTATACTTACAAACTTTTCCGTTCATAATATTTGTAGGATAGTAGGAAGTAGGATAAAAAGATTTTAATTTATTCAAGTAATGGAGCCGAAAATCTTTCGCTCTTGTACAAATATGTGCCTTATTCGGTACTATGGATTGCGCGTTGTAATACCTATAGGGTTATACTCTCTAATCGCTTCTATTATACGTAATACTGTATATTGCATCTTGTGACACATGTACCATTCACTTATCGTTTAAGATTAAACAATATTAATACTAATCCCGGAATGAATCTAGATACGATTACGACCTTTGTGCAATCGGTAATCCTAATATGATTTGAAGAGTAAGAGGTAGTGCCATGCTGCAGCCAAATTGGACCGGCTCGACCGGGGAGGAACCTGTCGCTCACATAAAATAGGCGTAAAGTGACAGCTAAGCTGTCGCGTTTCGTACGATTTGTGATTTTCCGGTGGCCCATTTAGAGGGAAAAGGAGGTCAAACGCATCTACATAACCTGCATAACTGTTCGTTTGCCCTCTTATCTACATCTACACTAATATTATAAAGAGGAAAACTTTGTTTGTTTGTTTGGTTGTAATGATTAGGCTCAAAAATTAGAGGACCAATTTCAAAAATTCTTTCACCATCCGAAAGCTACATTATCCACGAGTAACATAGGCTAAATTTTATTCTGGAAAAAATAGAGTTCCGTAAGATATTTGGGTTTTTCGGACACAAGGTTTAAAAAATCAACCAGAAAAATTACTTATTTTGCGTACTAAGATCCCGTTGTAAATCTTAGTTAACGCAGGCGAAGCTGCAGACAACAGCTACTAGTATCTTATATTCATAAATACAAATTTCGCTTGTGATATATAAAAAAAATGGTTTGGCGTTCATTTAAAGATTTATAGAGGCCATGTCAAGCAATGGTCGGAAAATGGTTGGTAATTAAGTTTTTTTTTCATGTTTTTCTTTCGCAAGTACCTATTATGATTTATGGCCAACAGTGCAGTGGTAGTGTCTTGCTTGTTACAAGTCAAAACCAGAACCACAAACATAGATATTATATTAAATTTCGCACGCAGAAATATATTAAAGTAATTGTATTAATATAACATGAAATGGAGGCTTGGTGAAGGAAAAATGTTCCAAAACATTGATATTACTTTTTCTTTTTATCATATTATATAATATTACTATCCACGAATTATATAAGAAGATTTTGTAGCAAATTTGAGCAATTATAGGCGAACACGTGTACAGTGGCATAATTCTACGAGAATAAAATCTCTCGGGAATAGCATGATGATTAAAAAGATACTACTCAAAGCTTGTATTTCCCTTTCTTAAAAATCTTTTTTTTTTCGAAATGGTCTATGCTGTTGGTCTAGAGACCTTTACGCTTAATCGATATAGTGGCTGAGCGGATGGCTCAACTGAAAAAGTTATGGGTGGGGGTCTCTCCCGCCAGCCGTGAGATCATCAACCGCACGGTCTTTAGGCATCGGATCGGAACCTGCAGCGGGGCAGCTCCACGTCGTCGAAGGTTGAGCACCACATGTACATTAGTTCGATGACACATATTTTAACACCATCATTTTTAAAAATTCACGGAAATTAGAATAACATGATTACGCTAAGCTAGTCTTTTTTAGAAGTGGGCTGGTCACTCTCTGGGAAACGGATGGCTAATGGGTCAATAAGGTTCAAGAGCGGAGATCGCGTTTAGGTGGATGAAGTGTCAGTCGGATATTGGTTGGATAGGCTATGGTTTATCGCTAAGCCACGATTTGTAATATCATTTTTGCTTTGGCCGTAGTTTATAGAAGCTTATATTATTAAACCGCTATTTGTAATAAGGCAAAAGTTGTGGCAAAAGTTTTGTAGCAACACAATCAAGCAATTATACTTTCCGGCCTAATAGCAGTATTTAAAAAAGTCTAGGAACATACGATTTGTTACCAGACCAAAAATCCCATAACATGACTTCATAACTATGTCTCAATTAACTTTTCAAACATATTTTACAGCGATTGTTGGATTAAAATAAGGATTAATTTCAGTACAAAGTTTCTTATCCCAAGACAAGACGAACTTCCTGACTTCATAGAGTAGTCAGATAATAGTTTAGTAGCAAGTTTAATTACTTCCCGTTTCCAGGAGGCCACGGCTGACTCGGTCCATCGGTTAGCGCTGCGTCTGCGGTGTATAAGTTTAATTTAATTTGTAGACAAAAGACGTGCGTGATTAACTCGATAACAATTGCTAGATTGGTAACATAACAAGAATGATCTTGTCTTATCCGAACTAGAGGAATCATTTGCTCAGGCTCCTTGACACGATGGGATCTTCAAAGACCACACATCGGTCTCTGGTGTGGCGAGTGTCTAAGGACTTTATTAAGGAGTAATGTCAGCCTTTCATATAAAAAACCAGTTTCTTTTCTTGCTTCATTTTCTTCGCGTCTTTCAAAATATTATTTTTTAAAAGGGGCAAACGATCATACGATCCGCTTGATAGTAAGTGATAACGGCCTCCATAGATACGCGTTACACCAGAAAATTAGCTGGTGCGTTGCCTTTCAAATATGAGCATGCTCTTTTCCTGTCGGTCACATATATGTCTACTCGTATATGAGCTGCGTAGAGAAGCAGTACCGAAGAATTAAGCTGATCGCTGATAGCCTTACTAGCGACGATACAGCTGCCCGGTGTTGAACGCGGTCTAATGGAAAGAGCTGATATCCAGTCGCTCCAGTCCAGAGGTGAGAGCAGTATTTCATGACATTTTTCTTACGAGTACAGACGTGTGTCTACACGTCTGTACTCGTAAGAAAGCGCATTAAGTAGCGCCTCCGACGCACCCTCGTTCATCGTCTAGCCTCTCTCACCCGTTCGTTGGCCTCCTTCTGGGACACCACTGTCTCACAGAAGGAGGCCATGCCGTCGGCTCGGCAGAGACAAGTCCCTTCCGATGATAGACTTCAGATTATGACGCAGCGCCGCCCATCTCGGGTACACCTCGAGGGTATGCTGGGCAGAGTCCACCGCCGCGCCACAGTCGTGACATCCACTCGTCTGCTCCCTTAGGGTCGTCCGACACAAGTAATTTCATGACATACCACAATATACCTCTTATCGGTCGGATCTGCGTCTTATGATCGATGAATTTTATAGCGTGTTCTTGGTGTTCTCATGAACATTTCTGGATGATGATGTCGATATGAATTAAGAAAAACTGAAATGTTTAATCAAATGCTAAAGCGACTTTATACAAAATTGTTTCACTTCACTAAAACGCTCGATAAGTAGGCTCTATGAAGATTTAAAAAAATAAGATATAATCCAGAAAATTGCCACCAGATAAGCCGAGCTTTTAAATATAATTGAAAAGACTTGCAATTACGTTAATAGCCAAGGGAGAATATTAACAGAGACAATAGCCGCGATATTTACGCACAAGCCGTTTATTCTTTTTCTCATATTTTTTTTTATTTATTCAAAAATACAAAGACACACTTAACACTTTATAAGCCTGCCGCAAAAATTCAAGAGCAAATCTATACAAGCCACCCCTTCGCATATTACAAATCATGTATTGTATATATATAATCAAATGTTATAATGAAACAACTTTTACGGATTTTATCGCGGTTCATTTAGTTTTTTTATTTTTTTTACAAGCCCGACGTTTCGGAAACTTTACAGCAACCATGGTCACGGGAGGACTGAGGTGTCAGATGTCCTACTGTTACAAAGTTATTCGAAACTACCCTATGATACAACAATATTTTATTTAGGCCTATCTATGCAGAAGGTGCTAAGTCTTTAGTCTGTGACATGTTATGCTTGGATTTTGATTTTATTATATTTATTATAATAAATAAAGTTGTTTCATTATAATGAGTGAAATTCGCGTAAACACCTCCACCACCGATCTCTTGCCGCTTGCAACAAATAAAAAATACAGACACATATTATTATAGATAAATTACGCCCAGACAAATGTTTAAATTTATCATATCATCACACATACATTGTACTGTGGAAATTAAAGTCATGACTTTCAGGTTTAGTCGTAACCACTAGACCAGCAGGCCAGCCATATATTATAGCTAGTTTATAATAACATCAAAAACAAGGCCAGATTAAGGCCCGCCTGAGTTGAGATAATTAAAAGGGGAACGCCTTTCCCCCGCTAATGGATTAGGTTCGCGCAAGAGATCTTTCAATGATCTCACTTTAGAATGGTTCATGATAAAAATGCGGATACAATATATTTAAGAGACGATGGTCCAGCTTCGATTCTGATCCCCCGTGGGCCTTGAAATGGATTTTTCTAAAGTTCTAAGTGCACCTTGAACACGAAATCATCACTTGCTCACCGGTGAAGGAAAACATCGTGATGCCCGATGAGATGGAAAGTCTTTGAATGCGTGTGAAGTGCAGCAACCCTCATTGGGCCAGCGCATTGGTGAGCTACGGCTCGAAACCTTCCTTGCTTAATTTCGAGAAGGTGCCCAGCAGTGGGAAATATATGGGTTGCTACTTTACTTTATTATAATTTGTTTATCGGTGGTGAGTATACGATGTGCTGTTCTTCTGGATATTACCATCCTAATAATTTCAACGGCTTGCCTGCTTTTCTGAGAATAGATCAGGACATGCACGAAATTACTGGTAGGTACTGAGAGTTCTTGTCTCCGTCTCCTTAGTCTGTCCCTTTGGAAAAAGGGAAGAAAAGATATTGTTTGATAAGAGCTATAAATAATATATCCAATCAGCTATCCCCCAACAATGCTCCATAAAACATAATACTCAGGGCTCCTCTGGAATAATGACATACGAATGTTGGGAGTAACGTTATTAATATTAACTAACTTATGATAAGGTCCATGATATTGCAATAATTTTATATCCAAGTATTGTATTTATTATGAAAGACAATAATTTTGCTTCTTTTGGGTATAATAATTTAGCCTTTAGCTGGAAACTGGTTCAATTAAAAAAGACTCCTTTAATGATAAGAATAAAGTCTATTATGGCGTGTTCGTAAAAAAAATTAAGTAAGGTGTTCGTCTCGAGGTCATTCGAGATGAAAACATTGTATACTATATCGTGCTACTAAAGGTTTTTCTCAAGTTGATGTTCTAAAACTTTTAAATTTTTTTTGACATTTCGTATTATACTTGACGTAGTGTAAAAAAGCGTCCATAGATATTAAATACTATATTGATATTTATTTCTTCCCTTTTTGTTATTAATTTCGAAAAGCAAATTGGCAGATTATCCTTAACGCTTATTCATAATAGTAGTAAAAGCGAAAACAAAAAACCAGGAGTTTAGAATAATTGGACGACTAAAATACTTTCAAGAATAATTAAAATACTGTACTGGACCGTAATAATATTTTGACATAACGAATATGTTTTCTCAGTATAATATTATATACACGTTAAAACGTATATGTACGTAGAAATTTTGATAATACTCTAGCCAGACCATTACTTAATGAACCATTAATAAAACCTCTAGCACAAAGCGCGACCGAGATAATATTCCAACTAATATTTCAACAGCTAAGTTGGAATTCGCTCAAATGTGTAGGATAGGTTTCTCTGAGATTAATATTAAGTCTAATTGTAAAGAGAGATTACCACTCATGTTGTTATGTGCTTTCTTTTTATTAATAAACATTTATTAAGAATTATTATTATTAACGCGAGAGGTTCGGGGTTCGATCCTGACCCCCCCGTGTGTGCCTTGAAATGGGTTCTTCTAAATTTCTAAGTGCACCCCAAACACGAGACCATCGCTCGCTCACTGGTGAAGGAAAACAAGATTAAAGTCTTTGAAGGTATGTGAAGTTCACCAATCCGCACTGGGCCAGCGCATCGGTAAACTATGGCCCATTACCCTCCTCGCCTGATTTCGAGGAGGAGACCCGTGGGACAGTGGGACATAAAGGGTTGATACTTTAAGAATTATTATACTACGCATTTTACTTGACTTTACTTTTAAATGCTAAGACGTAAAAAAACTGGTGATCATGATGAAATTTTACTTTAGAACTTACCCTTACAACTTTGACATCAACCTACATCAACTTTAATCATATCAACATTATGATTAATGAACAAGATAAGAAATCACCAAAGTAAAGTTCTCGCTCACCGGAAGGGCAACATCGTGAGGAAACCTGCAAGCCTGTTGACATTAAAAGTCTTTAAAGTTGTTTGAAGTTTTGAACCGCATTGGGCGAGCGCATCGATAAACTATGGCCCGATACCCTTTATTACCGGTGAAGAACATTGTGGCGTACTCCCGACTGCGTGATTAACATCATCTCGCTTGTTCATCAGGTGAAACAGCTTTGCTGTGTTGCAGAAAGAAAGGCAGTGTATTACTGGCACTGAGACTTAACATCTTATGTCTGAGATAGGCAACCCATGAATGAGTTGCCCGGGCTAGTCCCACGTAAACTAGTTTAAATTTATGTGTGATTTCAATCACTTGCGATCAGTTGGCAGGCCTGATAATTTGCCTCTCCAACTAACATAAAAAAGCGTTGCTTAAAGTGTTACTTAATTCCAAACGTGAGATTTTAAGTCTGCGCGTAAGTTAAAGTACTCTTGGTGCTTCTTCTTCGCGTTTGATCGTCGTCCCGTTGTAATGAAAGCCGAATGAGTAGAAAACAATTCATGAATACAAATAAAATAATTAATGATTACAAATTAGGAAACAAAATCTTATGATAAAATTTGAATGATTTGAACACGGGACCTGTATTTCAGACATTTGGTCACGTGTTTTGATTATGTTTTATTCTACGTTTACATGGAAAACACAAAGTATGGTGTCGTAAAAGGGAGTGAACCTGGGGATCTGTAGCAAATGACTCTATTGTAGTACAAACTATATTGTGATGACCATTGTAAACCAAAAAAATATATTATTTTTTCCCTTTGTATTTTTATCTTCTTAAGCCGTGTTCAACACCTACTAAATACAATTTATACATTTCTTACTTTGTATCGAAATGATGTCATAAATTTTATTCGAAGTTAGGCCTTTGATCGAATCGTTTGTAGCGTGATATCGAAATCATCACCGAATACAAACCACTCACACGAAAACTGTCTATTCACGATATCAAATATTGCTCACTACACATCGTTTTTAGGGTTCAGTGGACTTAAAGATGATAACGAACCCTTACTGAAATTTTGTTATCTGTTCATTGTTTCAATAAGGACTATATTATCTTTAGAAGTCATAATACGTAGATATTTAGAATTTTAACAAAAAGTTCATTGTTTAAATCGAAATTAGTATTATAAACAGGAAAGTTTGGATATGTCGTTTGACTATTACGATTTACTAAAAAAATTATATGATCGATTTAAAAAGTTATTTCACCATTAAAAAGCTACATTTTCATCGAGAAATATAACTAACATACTCTATTTTATCCCTAAAGCTGCGGTGCGCTAATAGTATGATATAAAAAATAAATGCATTCCATTTGCAACGCGTTTCATTGTAACATTTTGTCCGATGAAAAAAAAGTTTTCGTGTTATTTTGTTAATTTAAGGTATTAGATTCAAAGCTATAGAATTGTTGGAATGGCTAGTTTTGTCTTTTAACTTTTGTTAAGCTTACTTACGTAGTAATTACGTAAAAACTTATGTTAAAAATCATCTATGCGAAAAGCAGATAGTGCAAAATTAGTTACACGTATTTTGTAACCTATATACAGTACACGAAACTCGAGGAAGCTAGTTCCTTCGGTACGAAATTGCAAAGGAAACTACACAATGTTTTATTAACTATGATCGCGATCCATTACAGAGCATCTGTTCCCATGAAGGTCTTTCAGCTATTAATTTTATTTCTGTTTAGTTTTGTTAGCGTTATTGCGTCCGTCGTACGACTCCATTGACGTTAAACTTTCAGACGTGTTTTGAATAATTTTCTATATTAATTAATTAACTTGTATATTAAAATTCTAAATATTTTATAAGTGAAATGCATATTACTTTACTACGCGTTAGGTAGCCGTAGAGGGATGCTTATGTTTAGCAGAGGACGGATATAGGCTAATGATGATGATGATGATGATGACTCTAGATTGCAAGAACAGTCCGCAAATATTAATTGTAAGAAGAATAAGGAGGCAAAGGAGGTAATACATTCAATAATAAAAATTGCTCATGAATTTACTTAATCTACCTACCACAAATATTTTTAGTTGTGTAAAAATTAAATGATTGTATTATGTTCTTTTTTTTTAATATTTAGTTTTTGTTCCAATTTGGTTTGAAATATATCCAATGATATTTTTTATGATTTTGAATAATGATTCAAAATAGGTACTTGGTAATAGTCAATTGCCAGGCACTTCCAAAAATCCACTAACTCGAGCGTGTCGTGTTTAAAATAACCAGAGTTTGTCATTTCATCCATTTCATTGGCACAGCTAATTGAGTTGATTATTATTCAGATCCTGATGTCAGGCGAGACTAATTAGCTCCGAACTCGCTTCCTAGGCACAGCGCGTAGTTTAATTCAATACAAAGCGCCTTTAAATCTAATTTTTATTTGTTTTATACCCTAGCTAGAGCGAACTAAATATTTTGTCACTTGCAGCTCTATATATTTATTCTTCTCAGGCTTGTTTTTTTAGTGTATGCTACTATTATTATCTTTACTTATCTTTATATCTTAATTTAGTATTAAAAGGAAGTAAGTATTCGAAGAAACCGAGCTTAAGGCCATTAAAATACACATTTGAAGCAATCCATAAGCTTATGAACACAGCTCTATGTATAAACGTATGTTTGACATTTTTTCTTCTGCTCTCTAATCCGTCGTGTGAAAGCGATTGCTAACCTGGCTAGACAATTTTCTTTATGCACGCTTCAATAGTTGCTGGTTCATTGTTTGTTTCTTATTTGTCTTTCAGCTATCTTTCTTTTATTTCAGTGGATGAGAACGTAGGTTGTTTTTTAAACGTCAAACATTACTAGTAATTGTTATTATTTAAAGTGTTACTCTTCGTTTCAACCCCCCAAAATCATACTCTCTTTTCGGAAACAATGGCTGAAACTCATCGTACTTTTAATATCAGTACAACCTATTTCATGATCCAAAATTTAGCTTCAGCGCTGGTTTAACGGTGTATGCAGAAATTGTGGTTAGAAAACGGTAAAATGTCAGAACTTTTACTTCACTGAAATATATTGGGATTTATAAAATACTCACAAAAATGATTTTTAAATTATACATTTATAGAGCAATCTAAAATCGATACAAAATAAAGAGATTGTGAATTTGGATATTGGTGACCGTTTTCGAAGCTTTAAGTAGTTTATACTGTTCAAAAAAAATCCTATATGTGACATATTATATTATAGTAACTAGCATAAACAATAAATAAAAAAAAATCATAAAATAATTATTATATATTTTAAAAAAATTGAAGATTAGTAATTAGCACTAGTAAAAATGCAATATTATAAAGATTTAATTTCTACACTTTGCCCCTTTATTTACTCATTAATTATTAACATATTTATAATATTCTAGAATAGTGAACATTTCAGAAAAATACTTCTCTCTTTCTTTACCTTAATTTAATCCAACAGTAGTTATACGGTACCTATATAAACAAATTAAACTTTTTGCTACAAATATATTTAGGTACCTAAGTACACCTGCCAAGGCTAACCTTCAATTTAAATATTAAATGAGTAAAGTAGATGTTTCTATTTTTTTTTGTTTTTATAAATCTGATGAATTTTGCGAAAACATTGAGAATTCATATTTTTCTATCTTTTTATTATAAAATTGGAATTGATTGACTTATTGGTCTAGAGGCTAGTGACCTCGACTGGTAAGTCGAAGGTCACGAGGTCGGTTCCCACCATGGAAAAATCTTTGTGTTATCAGCATGATCATTAATTGTTCTGTGTGTGGGTGTAACTTATGTTACTTTGTATAATATGTATGTTTGAAAAAAAAAAAATATCGTTAGTAATAAAATAAATTATACATACTTTACAAAGTAACTTTATTTAATTCTAAATAGTACCACCAAAATATGTTTTTAAACATCTATTAAATCTACCACCGGTCCCAAGGCAAGGGCACTAACTTCAAACTAAGTCGAATTTATCTTTACTATTCTATATCAAATTTTATTTTATTTGTTTAAATTTTACATGTAATTACAGAAATGCCTGAGAGGAATACCCTATTCCCAAGTAGTGGTATCTTTGATTAAATTCTTTTACTTTATAATATCCTTTACCATACAAACGCTCTTTATTAACTATTTCAAAGGATATATTTTGAAAATTTCTGGGATCCTATCGTAGATGACCCCCAGGATCAGTTGATGAGTTGAGGCCAATTTATAAAAATCATAAATAAATGTTCTATTAATAATCATGTACATATTATTAGTATAGTGTTCACAAACAAAACTTTCTTTCTTCTTTCTTTAAAAAAATAATAATAATAACTTTAGTACGTCTAATGACTGTGTCTATTAAGTAAAAAAAAAAAGTAAAGTATCAACCCTTTATGTCCCACTGCTGGGCACGGGTCTCCTCCTCTAAATCAGGCGAGGGAGGTAATGGGCCAATAGTTCACATCGCTGGCCCAGTGCGAGTTGGTGCACGTCACATACCTTCAAAGACTTTCAAGTCAATCACATCAGGCATGCAGGTTTCCTCACGATGTTTTCCTTAACCGGTGAGGGAGCGATGGTCTCGTGTTTGGGGTGCACTTAGAAATTAGAAAAACCCATTTCAAGGCACACACGGGGGGGTCAGTATCGAACCCGGACCTCTCGCATAAGAGGCCGAGTCCATCCACCATGGACCATCGTCGCTGTCTATTAAGTATATGCCTACTATTGGAAAATTTCTTACAAAATTCATTTATGTTTTTCCGACATAATATTCATCAGTTGTCTGATTGCCATAGCAAGGGCTCTGCGTAGTTTGGAATCAGATGCCCGTGTGTGAGTTGTCGTTTATTATTATCATTTCGTTGTTATTAGAAGTTTAATATAAATCTCAGCTATTAAAGAATATCCACGGGTATAAGCCAAGTGAGAATTATTAGTGTTTAGCGAATATTCTTTTATAAACTTTCTGATAATCCGACGAACGTTTAAAATTGCAGATTTTCGCATTGTTATGTATGCATTCCCAGACAAGTCTATTGTTTTCAATGCTTGTGGGATCTATTTACGGATGACTCCTGTACTGAAGAGCACTAAAGGCACCAAGAAAACTTTATTCGAGCTATTTCTTCTTTTAAATCTGTATTTTTATGCATTCCTATTATTGTTCTGCAGGTTATGGGTGTTTGTTAGTGCTATGTCAATAATAAGTGTTAATTTGTTTTTTTCATCTAATACCGTAATATCCGGTCTACTGTTAAGGAGTCTTATCTCTTAATATTGCTCTGTTGAAGTACTTCTTGCAGCTGCTACTTCCCAGTGTTGGTTTTCGATTTATATTGGTTATATATTGGTTTCGGTTTATATTCTGCACTTTGCTAAAACATTTTGATTATTGCGCAGAGTATTCGTGCGTTGCAGGGGTACAACCTCATATATTTTTTTGCAAAGCGAAAAACTATTTTTTTGACATAATAATATGTATGTAGCATCACGTGGAGGGAGCCGTGCCTTTACTATAATAAGCTTAAAGTTGCTTTAAAGTTGTATGTGAAATTTGATCATTTCTACAGATAAAAATCGTAGTAATAAAAACTTCGAAATATTACTAGCTTACACGATGCCCGTATAGTATATTTTCATATTTCAACACGAACAGGAGTTACTGTATTTGAAAATCATCAGAATTTCTGAACCGTGGAATTTAAATATTGAAAATTTATATTTATTTAAAAGGTGTGTAATGGAAACTGAAAATATATAGTTATGAAAATTACAATAAACAAGTAAAAGTTAGAATTGATAACAATTATGTTATTAAAATAATTATTTAAATAAAATTATTAGTGCGCTTACTTTATCTTAATTTAAGTTAGTAACCTAAGCCTCCAAAACATTCTTTCAGGTTCTTCCATTTAGCCTTCACTCTATCATTTGTATAAGTTATACAAGTATACATAATATAATATTATAATATACAATAAAATACAAAACCTAACATAAACTTATAAATATATTATATTTCTCTAGTTACTATTATATATCGATGAAAAAAGAAAACACAATTGTGTTTTACTCAAAGGCTTAAATATTGACAATGACAATATTTCAATAATACCACAGTGTAAATAAATTCAATTTATTTACACTGTGATAATACTATCCACATTGAATTCATTCATTTTACCCATTTATATTATGACTTTTTCAGTGATATATTTTGTCCAGCACTAAACTGAATAAGATTGATAATAATTATGCTGACGAAGCTTTTAAACATAAAAGATTGTCACAGAAATAGTATATGAGTAATAATCCTTAAAGACTTATATTATAATAAACGACAAGAAAATATGCATCTCATTTTACATCAATCATAATATGAAAACATACATACAGCATAGATACATATAACATACAATCAACCAATTCACTAGACATCGACTATAGACTCTACATTCCACAAGTCAAAAAGCGCGAACATTACAAATATAATACCCTGCAAATTACGCCATTGCTTTAAATTACCTCGGAAAGTGGGTTGGAAGTCAGTGCGTCCGATTGGCTAGCATATTTTAATACCGTCTGGCAACCAGCCCAGCAGACGACACTCCCTAATGTTTTCCTGTTTCTCCCTAATGTGCCTACTTAACTAACTAAACTTTCTTATCGAACAACCCAACAACTCACTTTACAGTTTCAAAGTAATATCCACCAAGAAATTACTGTTTCAATCTTGTGACTTAGTTTCGATGAACTTTTTTTTATGAACTTTTTAATGTGTTATAAATGAGTCCAGATGTAAGGATATAAAATTTATGTCTTCCAGCCATGATTTAAGGTCATGTCAAAATGGCGTCGTGTACCCAAAGTTTAACGATCAATGAGAATTTGATAAGATAAAACATTTCTAGGTACCGTTAAGAATTAAAGTTTTTTATTATCGATTTTTGGTAAAATAAAATAAAATAAACTATTCTATGCGATTGTATCACTTAGAATTTAAAAATGTAAAATGGCTACTTTGGAATTATAATGGAATATTAAATTAAAAAGTTAAATAAAAGTGGTCTCTCTTTTTTGTTTATTTAACGACAAATAAATAGATTTATATATTTTGATAACAAGTAACATATATTTGATGAAAAGTAACATAATATCATATCACTAAAAGTTACTAAAATTCAGTAAGTGACTTCTTAGCGTTGTGAATCAAATTATCATCTCTAATGCTGGGATTTTAGCATGCTAATCATTAAATTTAGTTAATAACTAATAAAATAATTAATTGATCAATTTTGTCAAAGCGATGACTTGAAAATCCATAAAATTCGTAACTATGCAAATTTAAGTATAATAAATTTGAGCGTGCACAAAAACGTTCGGAAAAAGAGATTTAAAGGCCACCCAATTCGTCCCCAGTTCGTCCCTCGATACAAGACATTGATAGATGAGATTACCATACTTCGTCGAATACGGAGTACTACTAGTAACTAACAACGATGAAGTCGAACTTTGTTAATTATCTAATACACGCGAACTTCACTTGATTGAGTGGTAACAATATTTGGGGACGGAATATTTGAATGTTGACTTACATACTTTAGAGCTTTAGGCTTATATATTTTGTAATGATACTATTAATAACCATAAACTAATTACATAATATTATAAAAAAATAATAATCTAATAATAATAAATAATCTAAAACTATAATCCTTAAAAATATAAATATTATATTATAATTTATATTTTGTAATTAACTTCATAATAAAACTGGTTGCCTGGAAGAAATCACTCTAAAGCGACAAGACCGCCAATTGTACCTATTTACATTATTATGTTGTTTAATGTGCAAAATGATGTATATGTGCAATTAAGTTTATTATTACTATTACTCTATCCTCTAAAATAACTACACTTATAATAACATGCAACTAAATGTTCATTAAAACCAAATATATCCAATATGTGGCAAGTGGCCGCTGATAAACAATAAAGCAGAAACAAAATCCTGCTCAAACAAAGATTAGGATTTTTCCCATGTTGTACTGTTAGCTTGATATGTATAAACTCCGTTTTGGGAATCAGTCAGACCAAAATCTCTTTGGCAATAAATTAGAAACAAATTTTCACACTTTTTTATTAATTTTGCTTAACTTGAGCTTAGTGGTTCTAATGAATGCTCTTGATAACTCATACTATTTGTGACCTTTTAGTGTTATATTTCTAGTGCTGGTTGAACTTATGCCAGTATTACTTATTGTATTCTTTTTTCAGCTAACAGAAAGGTTGGTATGACGGCACCGATAAAACTCTTAGTTTAATCGACATTAATAAATTCTTCTACCACTACAACTCCCGAGTAAGTTTTTTCTGTGTTTAGGGAACAGGAACGGGAGGGCTGCGGGAGGGGAACTCCCGCAACATTCCAATGTAATTATATGAACTGGATAGCGAAATTTTTTAACTTTTAACTCAATCTATTCTGCTAGTTAAATTTTAAGGTTACTAGAGTATAACAACTATAAATTATACCCTAACACTAACACTTTAAACAAAGATTTATATTAAATGAATCTAAAAATCACTCTACATTTCTATTGATTTATGACATTAATATAATAGAGTAAGTTTCCGCGAATGAGACTAACCTATACAAATTGCATAATACATGTTATGAGTGTCGCTACTGTGCCCGGCAATTTTGTGAGCGGCTTATATCACGGAGTTACGAGTGTGTTATTCGGTAATTTATTGCTTTCATTTGCTTAAAAGCTTTATTCACTTGCTTTTCCAAAACCATTTCAGGTATTTAAATCATTGTAGTCTTGTTCTATTCACTGGTAATTCCATAGTAAGTGTAGATGACTGTAATTCTTCCAATTTGATGATCTATTTTTTTTTCGAAAGGTCTAGACTTTTAGGCCAGATGGCCTTTAGGCTCAATCGGTAGGTAGGTGAGCAGATGGCTCACCTAGTAAAATTCGAAAGGGTGGCGCCCCACTCCGTGTCCCGCAGGGGGCGTGGTATATCGCGCGCGCTACTCTGGAGAGTAGGTGTTTGGCTAGTCAAATCCAATACGGTCGACGAGTCATTAGCGGATGAAGTTAATCTATTAGTCGGAGGGCATGATCTATATATCAGATGATAGTTGGAGATTGATCGATGGTTTGTAATAAAATGTTAGTTAACAATATTTCTTATAGCGCATTGATAAATGCTTAAATTTAATTCTGCTCTCTAACAACCTACGAGTATATGTACACCTCAGTAGCATCTGTTAGAGCCTTAGAGCAACACGGTCTTACAACGTAAGGAGGAAGGAGGTCCACGTTGCAATAAGGTTAAGGCTTACAACGGTGACGTATACCAGTATATAAGTGTATAATCTATGGTGACGTATGCCCAGCAGGTCATATAATATGGGTTGATACAATTCCTTTACAAACGACTTCAAAGAAGGAGGCGTTTCTCATTTTTAATAATATAATATATCTGGTGAAACACATTTGTACCGTATCAGTAAATTGTAATACAAAATATTATTAGTAGAAAACATTGGATTGTTTTTGATATTAAAGGGATTGTAAAATTATTGTAAAACACATGAGCGTAATTGACTTAACTCATAATCAAACGGAGTTACATAGAATTATCGATAAATTACCAACAGAACGCAAAACTCGTTTGAGTTTAATTGGAAACGCTTAACACACTTTGTTACAGTAAGTGTGTTTCAACGGAAAATTACACTTTTAATCTACTTTGTATCGTAATAAAGTATTCATTGCTCCGTCATCAGAATTACTAATGACTTTTGGAACGCTTGAACATATGTGTAAAAAATGTAGAAGATGGTCAACACTTTCCCCTCCCGAAAGAGTCCTATAGACTACCGCACAGGTATTTTTAGTATACTTCTATTCTTCGGAACTATTTACTGATACTAAGCATTACTTACTTGGTTGATAAAATAAGTATCGTAATATTTAGGGGTTAGTAATCAAGTTAAGATATCCTGTAAAAACTGATTGTTACAAATAGGAATTTTTACTACAATCATCTATGGCTCTTAAATTAAAATTTATTTATTTATGGCATTAAGGTACATAAGTCTTAAAATGGATTATAAAGAATAACATATTATAGCTTTTTATTTTAACATTGATTTTAATAAGGCGACTTTTAAATTTGAATTTAGGCCCCAAAGCTGAACGAAAGTTTTTATACCATCATCTACCTGTTTGTTTTTTAATGTTCTAATGTTGATTTTAATATAAAACTGACATACAAACCCCCTCTCAAGGTGATCATTTTTTTTTTTTCGGTTGGATCTATGCTAATGGTCCTAGTGACCGTTATGCGTCATCGGAAATGGGGTGATCCGGTTGGATCATCCTATGACGTTAAAAATTTGGGGGGTTGCCCCCCGCCATGTTCATGGCGTCGGGTTTGTACCTAACTTGGTCAGCTACGGTCGACTGGTTTGGAACGGGTGACGTTAGAAACCTATCGTGAGGGCCGGTCCTCCCCTCCCCCGGTAGCGGGGGAGGCGGGTCAAGCGCGGGACCCGAGCAAGCTGCCGATAGCAGAGTGCTATCGGTGATTACACGGTCTATATTGGTGTCGACTCGTAGCTGATCTGAGCCTATGCTGTCGCGGTTGATCCGGATCAACTGGTCAACGGAGTGTAGGGTTCGACGTCGCATACGACCCCGGGGCCCATGCGGTGTGAATGTGTGCCTAACACCGGCTGTGTTATGTCTGAGTGTGTGTTGTAGCTTACGTCGCGCTTCAGCGTCGCGCTTTAACAGTTCTGTGATTTTATCAACAGGATCAGTTATGACATTCTTAGGTAACCTAGACTTATTAGGTGCTAAGCTATCGGGGGTGTAGTTTGCCGCACTCACGACGAGTGGGTTCGGGTGGAGAAGTGCCTTTTCGAAGTGACGTTCTGACATCGCTTTGAAATGGCCCCTAATCGAATCTAGTCTGAGGTCGCGGTGTAGGTCGATGTTTCTTACGTACCACGGGCAACCGGTTGCCACACGTAAGAATCAAGGTGATCAGTGCGATACTGAACATAAGGGAGTTTATCGGGGACTTAACACGTTAAAGGGACAGATTAAGTCTTTTTATAAACATTATTACTAATCACCAATAGTCTGTATTGATATTTTTATTATATCCTTACTTTCTAAACATTGCTGAAACATAGCCCTTATTCTTACGCCGGAACAAACTTACACTCTTTAAACGCGAACTTGAAGTGTCCATTGCACAAACGAATTCCCATTTTAATAAGGCTAAGAACTCGCGATGCGGTTTTCACGCGTATCTTCTATACAGACTGGATACGATAATACGACATTAATTCAACTTAACGGCTATACTAGTCCATACTAGTATTTTGAATCTATCAAAAATGTCCTAACGTATATATAAAAAAAAGTCTTTTTCAAACAAACTAAATAGCATAAATATAAAATATTTGTAAAACAGTTATGTTAAAATAGGTTCACTGACCGATAACAATGGCCGTGACGTAACGTGCGTACAGCGTCGTGTAGTGTTACTTACGCCGTGATATTTTGGCGGCAATAATGTCATGGTGATCATGATGATGATGATGGTGAATGTCGATTAACGGATGATCAAACAAAGAATGTGCGACGTCACAACTCACAGGATCGCGGTGACCTACTAAGACTTCAGTGTCAGTACTGACACACAACTTACACGACACGAGTGCATAATCGTCAAGGTCAACATTACTTCCCAATTCCCATTTCCAACCAATTTTATCAAAACGAAATAGAAACAATCGGACCTAGATATTTTGTCCTTTTTGCACAGCTGTCTCTTTGACGATGCCGCGCCGACCGGCCGGGGTCGTTCACCCGTACGTGATAGCTCAGTGAAAAGTTTATGATATAGAAATGAAAATATTGTCCTGTGCCTAAACTACGAGGTATTTTTGGATAATTTTTTGTATACAGACTCTTATGGTTGTTTTACATATGCAGTTTAATTTAATGTCGTATCGTCGTATCCAGTCTGTATAATCTGTAATAAATATAATATATCGATACGACGGGATTCCACTACCCCGGTGGATAACTATTAGTCAAACTAGTAGAATCGTGGGACGCGGTCACAGGCGTTGGCGGCGTTTGGTTGGGGTGAATCGCCTGTCTACCCACCGCCCGCTATACGATCATCACCCGCTACGTTAACAGACGATGATTTTACAACATCTACTGTATCATCGTCTGTGACTACTGTCACAGACGATGAAATCGCGCCAATAATCAGTCTTGTGAGCTTAGAAATAAAACTTCAGTACCTCTTCCGCGGCGGACGCGGGTGAAAACCACTTAGTGAGTTCTTAGCCTTAACAGTAATTTAATTCTTAGTGAAACCACCTCTGACAGCTATATGCGAGCGGACCAGCACCGATAGCGCTGGTTTTAGTTATTCCCACCTATTCCAGGCTATTCCAGAATATTCCCAGTAGTTCTTGGTGTACTAAACGTTTGTTTCAATTACATCAGAATTTTATAATTATAAAAACTTCACCCGTGCACTGCCGACGTATACTTAATTTAATAAATGATTGTACGTTCGGATTCAGTAGATAATTTCGACTTACTCATCCTATTAAAACCGGTGTGATGTATAAAAATAATTATTATCAAACCAGATTCGATTGTAAATATTAATAAGGCTGCTGGTAAGAGCCTTTAAATAATTTTCAACATTGTAATTATGAAACTAAAAGATAACTACAACCGAACAAATATTTATTCGTGATTCGTCTGACATAAGCCCTGGCAACAGCCTGTCCCTAGACTTAAGGCAACTTTTGATGTGAGTATCATGCTATTTTTTGACAATCAAATCAATACAATGGTAAGTTCGCAAGAACTAGTGTTACGGGTAAGTATTTTCTTCGAAAAAAATATCTGGCAGGATTTGTACCAGCGTCTGCTATGTTAATGTTACAGTAACCTGGGGGCCTAGCAAAAATGCCATTAAGAAAGCGTCAGCGAAGTTCAAAAATGATAAAATGTAGGGGATTGACATAAGGCCGTGTTTAATCACGTGGTCCATCCTATAGATTTTATCATTTCGAACTTCGCTAACGCTTTCTTAATGACATTTTGGCTAGGCCCCCTGACCAATTGACCAAATAGACAAAATACTTGATCTCGAAATCTATCCACAGCAAAGCTGAATGAACGAATAATCAAAATAGAAACGGACGAGCGCGTCATGATGATTTATACTATTACCTATGCATCAATACCTACAGTCTCATGTTTATTGAACGTGAGATTATCCACTCGAAGGTATGTTCCGTACAATAAGATTGTTACAGACGATACGTTGGGAACAAAGCAGATACAATATCATCGTATTCTACAATAGCTCCTTCCCATTTATTAGTATTACATATTCCTCGCTCGTTAATGTAGGATTACATGCGGCCCGTGACTTGACATTACAAATTATTATTCATCTTGTCTCCTACTATAATTAATGACATAACTGCGCGGTTTTATTTTTTTGATTATATATTTATTGTTTTATTAAATTACTTAAAGAGGTGGCTATTTATTTATTTAAAACTATAATAGTTGCTTATCTTTAAATCATCACCTATAACAATAATATTATATTATATTATATCTACGTAACAATATTAACAATAAACAACAATATCAAACTAAAAACTTATAATTAAAAATTAACTCATATAAATATTCACAAAAAGAATATGTCATCCAAAATTTCAATTTGGGGCATGGTACCCAGAACACTGGCAGCATTACCTCGCTGAATAGCTAAACTTATTCTCTGCGCGAAATAGCTGCCAGCCTTCTGATCACCCGATGAGAGATTTTTTTGATCGTTTTAATCTGATTAAATGAAATTTTATTATTGTTCTTTTATTGCACGCACATTCAAAGACTTCTCATGATGCTGTCCTTCACCGATAAGCCATGGTCTCGTGTTCAGGGTGCACTCAGAAATTTAGAAAAACTGCATTTTAAGGCACCACATCAGGATCTGTTATGGGGCTCTGTAAGTTTCACTTTTTAAAAAATAGGAAAATGATACACAAAATAGTAAAATAGAGACAACTGTTAAGACTTGAAGATGGAAATGGAATGCGCGGTAATCGGGAGGGAAAGGCGTATATAAGATAGGAGGAGAAATGCTGTATCAGCAGGAATGGTAGCACATTGGGATATAAGTCTAGGATATAACAGATCGAATACGGACCTTCTCGCTCAAGAGGTCAATTCGTCCTGGATGAGAATCGAACCCACGACTTTCTGGATTAGCAGTCCGGATCACTACCCACTAGACCAACAAACCAGTCAATGTATATTGTAATATTTAAATAAATAAAATTGTTTGTCATTTAAAATACCTAGTTATAATAAATATTCCATATGTATTACATGGAAAATAAAAACACCTTTCAGCGCTCAAAGTTCATAATGTTACATAGCTAATTTACAAACGCCTAGGCCGTACATAATTAAAGACCTGCCTTATTCATTCTCTTACAAAAGGCCGTAAAATTAAACCTGCATATTCGTACATGTCCCCCATTTTAATACGATACGTGCCCGACGTCATAAATTAGGTCTACAAAAAAACGGAGCAAAGGTTCCCCTTTTTTTATTAAATTTCTGCGAGCATTTGTTAAATGAAAATGTCACATTTACTATTCTTTACAATTAGTCGAGGCGTATTAATTTAAGTATTAACAATAGTTAATGTGAATTGAATATATCAATTTTACGTTCTTTATTTTGTATAAAAAAATGCCATGTATCAGGTATGACAAAATAAAGACTAAAACTAAATAACATGAAAGAAATTAGTATATCATCTGTTTTGTCATATGATGCGACAGATTGGTCGTCTTGGCGTTCATTGAGAAAGCCCTTTGTTCAGCAGTGGATAGATAAAGGCTGATGATGATGATGCGTAAGACTCATGGCTCTTTTAACTTATGGCCTTATAATAGGGTTTTCGCCTTTTTACGCGAAGCTCGCTATTTTGAAATTATTACGAGATTAGAAGTATCGAAAAACATAGTAAACATAAAAATAATCAGGATTTAACCTTATAACCATGAAATAAATTCGTGTCTCCCAATCCTTCAACACCTGTTTTGATAACTAATGGAAATATAAGAACTGAATACAAATTATATGAGACGCACATTTTTGACCACGTCTATCCCCGGGCGGCTCGAATCGTCCAAGAGTAGTTTTTCTTCGATCGGATTGATTCCTGCATTCCAGAGATGTCTTATTGCGCTATATCTTCTATCGTGTATATATGGGGAGTGTTTTGAGGTAGAGGGGAGTTGTCCGGACAAATCACGGCAGCAGAAAGAAACCACCGCGTCAAAATTCCAAATTTCATTCACACCACCGCAACACCAGTAAATCTACCATATTTTAACGGCTTTTCTTCCTTCGTACATTATGTTACCAAAGCAATAGGAATTAGTGACCCAATTTGGAAGAAAAAAGTCGAAACATTTATAAAATACTCTTTGTAAAAAAAAAGAATTTGTGTTGAAAATTTAACAATGTTTCATTCTAAAGGGACGACCAATATCCGTTGTTTTAATTTGAAGACGTCCTATAATATTGTTATCTAAAGACATCTCATTAAATTCCTTCCCCGTATAATGGCTTGGTCTAAAAAAAATTGATAATTCCTGTCCCGCGGCGAAACCATTTTGACGTCACTCATTTTATCCCACAGAATATCAATCTTGTAGTCACTTCATCATTGTTAATTAGAACAGTGTATTTTTTATCTTGGATTTTTCCGTTCAATTTCTTCGTAAATTTGTAGATGCTTTGAAAGATAATATTTCCCATTATAATAAGGTTTTATAAGTTCGATTAATAATAAATATTTTTAGAATTCTAAGCTTCGGCTTTTTATTGCTAAAACTTACTACATTATAGGAAATCAAATGAACAAGAAGTATTTTATAGTAAGTAAAAAAAGAAGTTTTCTACATAATGTTTTTTATACATAATGTGTTTAATTTAAAATCGTCCGTCTTGGCGTTCATGAGGGAGGCCTATGATCAGCGATGGGCGGATAAAGATTAATGATAATGTTGTTCTAAATAAAATCTATATATTAATATTGTCATATTTTTGAATGCCAATAATGCAAAAACCCCACATATTTGTTTAACCGATTTTTTTAAAAAGTCTCTTAAAATACATACTTTTTAGCAAAAGCAGATATTCGATGTTATAAATTACAATACCTGTATCCTGTGTAGCGAAGCACTTGAATATACATCCTGCTGTTCTGTCATATGCAATGCGACCGCCCAAGACCAGGCGTCTCCCGGTGTCCTGTCCTGTCACGGAGTCACTTTGCTCGGTTAAATCTCGCTATTGCAACAAGACAGATTCACAAATGAAATTGTCTTCACGGCCTTTTCATGTTGGCAATCTTGATTCTTGAAAGTTAGTTATGTTTGTTTTCGTTAGTTATGTTTGAGATACAAAAAAGATACTCATGATACACAAAATTTAAATAAAGAATCATTCCTGTGTTCCAGAAGAATAATACGCTATACTAATAAAATAAATGTTGTGTAATGATTGCCAAATAATATAATCTTAATTTAATATTTTCATCTGAAGATAGGCATGAGTACGTTGCGTTATTCTATTGGAATAAGGTTGATCGGGGGCTTTTTAAAGAGAAACTTCTTTAGAATCGCTGTGATTTCAAACCGGAGGCAATGGAAAAAACGACAGGTAAGAGACATAAATACAAAAGAGCGAGAGAGCGAATGTCCAGGTTTATGTAAATTGCACACTGTTTAATACTTGCTTTTATTTGAGCATTTAACGTGTGTTTCACTTCTATCGAGTGTGAATCGCACACACACCTTTTTTTTTCATTATGTTACTATATTTACATATAAAAAGAAAAAACAAGAAGTGATAGTACCGATCTAAAAAAAGTCATGAATATATACCACAAAAGCATATTAATATATATTATTAAAGCGTTTTGAGTTCTCGTTGCAGACTTAAATAAACTCCTCAAAAGATTATCTTCTTAAACACTTAGAACGCTCAAGAAACATTAATATTTTCAAGCAATATAACATTTACGGATCTCCTCAAATATGCTACGGAGATCTCTTTGATGTTCTGTTTACTATAGCTCGAAATCCCAGCAAGTGGCACTCGAAGGATTTACTATATTCCGGACAGTCTCACTTTGATTAAACCCTTCCGAGGCATCGTTTTATCTTCTTTACTACCCAGCGTAAAACCGCCCTAAACATTTTCCTGACCGACATAAATGATACGTTTTCACTGTGTTTCGCCTAAATTGAATTGACTCATGAAATACGGTTTATAATATTACATATGGTAGATAAGATTTCGTAGATATTTTTGTACTTAAAATTTACTACTGTATAACATAATATTAACATAGAATAGATTTTGTATTTTTAAAGTAGGTAATAAAATCAGAATGGACTTTGTGATAATCGTTTCGTCGAATACAGAATTATAAAATAATTAATTATTTATTCATTTTGATTTAACTAAATAAAAATACGTATAACTTTATGCAAAGTAAATTTATTTTTTGGTTTTTAGTTTACTGTTTGAAGTCGTTTCTTTTTTTGTTAAAAATATTTTTAGTTCCATTTTGAAAATCATAGGCAGTCAGAATCAAACTTGGAGGGTTTTACAGAGGTGCACCAATTAACTAAATATTCATATTTTACTCTTGATTGATACATTTCAGCACCGTCTTCCCGAACTTTATTTAAGTACTTACAATTTTATGTTTTAATTTTAAAAAAATCTAGATTTGTGGAGACAAAGGTTTTTTGGAAGTAACAAACAAAAGGAAAGATCTTACAAATCACTCAGGCTCAATACTAAGTAATTTTACCTTAATTAAAGCACGCTCTAATAAACAATTACCGTATTGTTCTTAATCAAGATTCTATTACGTATTATTGATACTTGATAGGAAGTCTTTGGGAATATTACATATGAGCCGGTTTTATATTATGATTTTATTGCTAAATAATATCATTCTCATTTTTATACAAAAAATGTAATCCTTCAATTATTGTAGTAACGAAACAAATTACGGATACTATAAAAATAAAAATAAAAATCGGTTGTCTGTAAATTCGGTTTACTGACGATAGTTGAACGTGAGGTCATAGGAAAATACTGATAGACCAATTGTGCCTCTTTGTCACTCGTTCTGCGCTCTCGCTTGCACTTCAAGCCGTAAATTGAACGCCTCAGCGCGAGGTAACGCCGCAGTCATGTTTTTTCGTGCGTGCAGCCTGCACCATCGAATTATAAGTCGTTGTCACATCAAAAACATGTAGTTAAGTAAACTAAAAAATAGGCACCTATATTTTTTTTTCACATTAATGCGCAGTACAATTAGGACTCGTACCGTATTTTTTTAAATTTTACATCTAGATAGAACGGTGAATAACAAACTATGAAAATAAACGAACAAACTTGATCAACGATATCAATAACATCATTTTTCTGTATTGGTGATCATTTTTCATGGATTGCAGTTGCATGAACATTGCAGTTTTCATGGAACAGCGGTTTTTTTAAAGAATCCGAACTTCAAAATTTACTAGATGAGCCATCTGCTTACCTACCCATTGAGCTTAAAGGCCATCAGGCCCAAAATTCTAGACCTTTCGAAAAAAAAAGAATCCGAAACAGGAATGTAAAAATAATGTAACTTCGACAATCCCTTAATACCAGTTCGTAAGCTTGTGCAAATGTTTTTACACATTTTTTAAAATGTTCGACATGAGGTTTGTTAATTAAAAAGAATCACTTTTGTCTAAAGCATTTAACAGAGTAAGGTTTGTTTGTCTTTTATCCGTACGTTCGTTAAATAGTATTTTTAAAAGAATAGAACAAGAGGTCAGTAGAGCGAGAGTTAAAAATGCATACTCCTCTTTCGTGATATGCCAACGACCGGTTTAGTTCTTTAGAACAACAGCACTCGTTTAATGTATGTAAGGAAATGAATTGTGTACGTTTACTGAAATAAGAAATACGGAATAAACTTTGGGAAATGAGAATATTATACTAATTAATATTAATTTAATATTAATTAGTATAATAAATTTTTAATTATTAATTTAATATTAATTTTTAAGTTAAAGTTGTATGGTATGACTCACGTGACTCTTTCCGGTTATATGCTCGATACCAGAATATAGATCTTATTTTTATACTCCATCATCATCTGCCTAGCCTTTTCCCAACTATATATTGGGGTCGGCTTCCATTCTAACCGGATTCAGCTGAATATCAGTATTTTACATGGAGCGACTGCTATCGGACCTCCACAACCCAGTAACTGGGTGATACGGTACCCCGCGGTTGTCAGATTCTCGGGCTTCTGACGACCCGTAACGACTGTTAAAGATCCACGAATGACAGCCGGGACCAACGGCTTAACGTGCTTTTCGAGTCACGGAGGAGTCTCGGTATGTAAAGATGGTCACCCATCCAAGGCCCAACCTCGGCAAGCGTTGCTTAACCTGGTGGATCGATCCGCGCATCTGTTACCACTGCGCCACGAGCTCCTTATTTTTATACTCCGTAATATTTATATTACTTAGGGCCTGTTTCACAATCTCCAGTTAAGTTCCCAATAGGCTATCGGCAACATATTTGACAGATACTCCATACTCTATCTGTACATACAACATATTTGACAGATACTCCATACTCTATCTGTCAAATATGTTGCCGATAGCCTATTGGGAACTTAACTGGAGATTGTGAAACAGGCCCTTAAGCAATTTACTCGACATATTTAGTTCACCGGGGTGACCATGTTGCCCTCTCTCCTGCTTATGTCTGCAGAAAAGGTATAGTATGAAAGAAATAAAAGGATGGTCATAGTCTCACTAAATAGAGTAAATTACGTAACTATTTTTTTTTTCGGTGATAGGTGAGCAGATGGATCACCTATGAATTCACCCTTCTCCGCACTCCGCAGAAGGTGCGGTGTATTGGACACACAACTCAGGACAGTAGGAGTTTGGCTAGTGAAATTCGATACGGTGGACGGGTATAATGAATGAAGTTATACTATTCAAAATCGAAATCAAAAAAAAATATTCAAAGTAGTACCATCAAAGTATCTTTTTGAACGTTAATTGAGTCTACCATTATTAGTCGACAGGGGCATGATGACCACATGCTATATTGCGGCTAATCCATCCTTTTATCTAACATTAAAAAAATCATACGTTTCTGTTGAAAACATATTAGAATAAATGATTTATTAATATCCTGAGCGGTTTTCCCGCGATCATTTGATAGTACTCTAATTCCACTTATGTGAGACTAGCTGTTACCCGCAGCTTCGCCCGCGTGAATCTAAGATTTACGGATTTATCATGTCTGATGATGATCATTTTCTATTTTATAATAATTACATACTAAGTTTTTGTATTAAAATGGATATAATATGTTATCTTGAAAATAAAGACTTATATCCCTTCGCAGATTTTTGTAGGCATATTTAGGATACTATTATTATAATATTATTCCACCATAATATTATGTTGATCATATTACGTCTGCCAGAGTTAATACACTACGGCCTTAGACACCAGACAACCGCCCGTGCGAATCACGCCAACACGATTTATTTTCTTGTGCATTATTTTGATTTTGCCATATCTCCTAAAGTATTCATTTAATTTGCATGATGTAAAGGGCAAAAATAATCTTCATGAAATGCTCAAGCTAATTAATTGATTAAAAATGATAAGTATTCATATCGTATTTGTGTAAATAACTTTTAAACTATCGCATTATAATTGCCCATTTTTTTTAAGTATTAAATGGATATAGTATGATATCCCTAAGAGATAGACATATGCCATCGCGGTTTTTTTTGTAGACCTATTTAAGATACATAATTCCACCATACATTATTTTGTTATATCTCAAACGGTTTAGGCAGCGTTTTCGTTGAAAAATCCCAGACGGCCTATTTTTTTCCGACACCTCCAACAATTATTGTTATATCTTAGCTAATGTATATAAAAACTTAATAAATTGTGTACATAAACCTTCCTCTTGAATTGTCCTATCCATTAAAAAAAACCACATTACAATCCGTTGCGTAGTTTTAAAGATTTAAGCGTACAAAGGGATATAGGGACAGAAAAAGCAACTTTGTTTTATAATATGTAGTGATGTCCATCGCGTTATGTATGAACGGGAATGTCCTTATTCACTGCAACTTAATAGATTTAGAGGTAAACAGATTTAAAAGCAATTCTATTTCTTTCAACTCCAATCTATTCAGACAAATAGAATGACGCTTTACATTTGTATTGCAGAAAATCTATTTATCTAGATATAGTAAACGTTTTAAAAGGCTCCATTTTATTTTAGTGTATTAACAAATACTTGTATGTGTTACCGGCAAACTATATAATTTAGGTATTCCAAACAATACCTGGGTATAATGTATAGAATTAGAGTACCTCATGTATGTATGAGGTAATGTATGAAATACCGGCCGGCTAACATTGGTAAATATAGATCTAAATCTAATTATTTTACATATTGCTGGTGTACATCAGATACACAATACCTGGGAATTGTATTCCTAGGTAGAGTACGGAATGGACGATAATATTCATAATATTTCATACATTGCCTGGATGTCCAGGTATTTTATACATTGTTTAGATATTGTATAGAATACCAGAATTATTAAAATATATTGGCGGTAACATAATTAAATTGTTATTTTCATAATTGAAACTACATATTTAAAACGATGATTTTTACCATGTGTTTTAAGATTATTTCTCGGGGCTGGATATTTCGTCATTTTCTATGAATGTCTGTTCACGAAATAAATATTATACATTTAAACGATCAATTTTTGTATATCGGACACGGCTCCAACGATTTTCATGAAATTTTGTATACATGGGTTAAAAACGGCGATAAATCGATCTAGCTAGGATACATTTTTAGAAAACTTTTTTTTATCCGTGTTTTGAGACAACGATAAAATATGATTAGAATATGAACGTAAATTTGACATGATGATATGATATACTAGCTGTTGCCCGCAGTTTCGCCTGCGTTACCTAAGATTTACAACGGGATCTTAGTACGCAAAATAAGTAACTTTTCTGGATGATGTTTTACACCTTGTGTCCGAAAAATCCAAATATCTTACGAAACCCAATTTTTTTTTTCAAAATAAAATTTAGCCTATGTTACTCGTGGATAATGTAGCTTTTGAATGGTGAAAGAATTTTTGAAATCGGTCCAGTACTTTTTGAGCCTATTCATTACAAACAAACAAACAAAGTTTTCCTCTTTATAATATTAGTGTAGATATACAAGAATTGCTCGTTTAAAGGTATAAGATTTAAGCGTATATAATATATTGTATTTTTAATTTGCGCATAATTAAAAAGATATGGCAAAAATTAATTAAATAAGTACGTCCTAAGCCCATTCAAACAAACATTTTCATTTATTTTGTTATGTGTATAAAGATTATGAACATTTTCATGCCTTCCTTTGAGTTGTCATTAGAACTTTATCAAAAAATATTGGTACATCGATAATAATCGAAGAAAATTGATAAGAGAGCGAATGATATAATACAAGACTTTTTCTGAATTCTTTTTGTACAAAGAAATAATCATAAAACGTAAGGATCCATACAGAAAAAAGTACTTTGAAGCTTATTAAAGGACCGTTTTGGGTAGCCAAGTAAGACATATTTTGCATAAAGGTATGTTGTATACCAAATTATTCCTTTGAGCCAAAAAATTTATGTTAATATATTTATGATTTTTTACACTTATGTAATTTCTGTTTTCAGTTGATGAGGGATGTACTGGTGCACGTGTACTATCATTGTTTCTGGAAGCGAAAGTTCTTTTGGCGCACCGCACAAATTATTTTGTAAGCTGTGAGTGAGACTGATTCGTCACGTTCCGCTCTGACTCTGAGGTGAAAGGCTCGATCGGGTAAAACCGGGACCGCCGAATGTACCCGAGCGAAGATACGCCCGGTTATTCTTTACTGCTGCCCGGTTATTCTTTACTGCTGCGTCACTGTTTACTATATTCACCGTAATAGTTATTATTAAAATTAAATCACAGTCTAAAAACTTTTTTTTCTAATCTCAAATAAATATAACACGAAGTTATATATATAACTCATCAACTATATAACTCATAGTTAATATACACATATAGGTATATTATTCCCACTATGCAGATATTTGTAGACATTAAATTTATTATGCCGTGGTGCATTGCAGCTGGGCTTCACCTGGCTGATGTCTTTTTCTTGACTTTTGTTAGTCATTGCAATCCCGTACTGTATCTCGCTTTGAACGAGGAGGGAAACTGGTATATTTCCTACTCCTCCTGCATTCTTTTGATTAATTAAGGCAGTATTTAATGGTGGCGGTGGGAACGAGTGGTGGGTCAACCCCAAAAAAAATAATTATTAATTATTGTCAATTAGTATTTAATTTTATTATTAGCTCAGGCTATTTGTGTGCGTGTGTGTGTGTGTGTGTGTGTGTGTGTGTGTGTGTGTATGTGTGTATATAAATCTTACGTACATAATACATATTTTGTTTACTCTCAGTACACTATAGTGGAGCACGTCCTTAATTTAATACATGTTATAAAAAAGTTCTCGAGTGGACGAAGCAATGTAGCAATAAATAATTTTATGCGTTCCTGGAACATGAAAAAATGTTTTTTCCCCCACTGCAAACTTGCGAAGCGATGCAGGCAGAAAAGTATGTTTGAAACAAAAGCTTTATACTAGTCAAATGATTATAAAGCCCATACAGGTCTTACTGAAAGGTTTTGCTAAATTTTTTCCGATTAAATCATTTTATGCATTAATCTTTTTTATATTTAGGGCCTGTTCCACAATCTCCAGATAAGTTCCCAATAGGCTATCGGCAACATATTTGACAGATATTTGACAGATAGAGTATGGAGTATCTGTCAAATATGTTGTGAATAGCTTATTCGGAACTTATCTGGAGATTGTGAAAAAGGCCCTTATTCTTTCATATTCTGGCATATAAAATTAAAAAAAAATCTTTCATTGTTTTCTTTTTGGAAGAACTATTTATTTTAAGGAAATGTACAGATAATAATTTAATTTTTAAATTAATTTTAAATGGTGAAATAATCATTTATGGCCCTAGGTGAAGGAATACACAATTGTGTAAATTAATTTTGAGCCTAACTGGTTTTTGCGGTTTTAACACCAAAAAAATAATGAAAATTTTGTTAACACTAAAATTAAACAAACAAAAATATTTTAAATTTTGTCTAAATTAAAAATTAATTAATAAGAACTTATTAGTTCTAATAAATAATATATTATATTGATTAACCGACAAATTCTTTATTCCATCTTAGAATTTATTGGTCGCATTTTATAATTTATCGAGTGAAAGAGTGTAGGCAAAGTGAAAATCGGATTTAACTCGTACCTGGCCGCAATCGGGATTCTCTGGATCCGAATGGAAATTGCATTTGCAGTTCTGCAGAGCTATGCATTATATGTAGCTACTTTTCAATAACCTATTTAGATGGATTACAAAATAATCAGCTGGATATCGTGACAGATTTAAATCAGGTTTGTGAACTATGAAGGTATGATTTTTACGTTTATATAAGGTAGAGATATAATCAGCTGTCCTTATGATTAAATTTACATATTATTTATTTGCGGATTGTACTCCAAGAGTTTTTTTCAAGTGTGCCTATGCTGTTGGCCTTAAGACTTTTAAGCTTCATTGGAAAAGCAGATGGGCAGATGGCAAATTTAAGAATATTCTCCAAGAATAATAACAATAATATACTCCAAGAGTTGCAAGTTATATAAGTTTTAGTTCGAATGAGCATAGCCTAGTATGGTAGTTGTATGGTGTGCCAATGATTTGACGTCTGTCATCGGAGCGGACTTATCGTTGTCGAGCGTCATCACCACGATGCCCCCTGAAGGAGGACAAACGGATGCGAGAGGAGGCCGCCGATATGGCCTCTCCTCGTACACGACGAACGAGGGCACGTCGGAGGAGCTACTGAATGCGCTTCCAATAACACCCTTGTGCTCCTGTCGTCCTCGGGATGGGAACCCGGGCCCCGCTAGACTGCTTAGTAGCGGCCGGGCAGTCGACCCTATATCTGAAGAATCTGGCCTTGCTGAATCTTCTTCTTGCCAGTCTGTCGCTGAGGGTTCCAGTTGCCTGCGGATCCGGGCCTCTCACAAAGCGGCTGAAGCGATTGAATGTGAAGATGATGCTGACAATGTTGAGAATGATGCTGATGATGATAATGAAGATGATGTTAATGAGAAGAAATTAATTATTTTTAGGAATCTATTTCTGCGAATGCTAATTTGGTAATAATGATATTATTATTAAGTGTTAAAGCTTCTTCTTCCGTATACATCCAGAGTTGGAAATATATTTTATTGTACGTATACAAATAGTATGTAAGATAATAAAAGAATGCACATTCATCCAGGTATTTCCTTTTGTGTTGTATAAGTTATGACAGACTTAGGAACCTTTACAAATGCAGTGCACGCGCTTAAAAGCTTTGTGTACTTAACTACTAACATATGCAGTCTTGTTAGAAAACCTTTTAAAGATATATTATGAATATAAATGTTTAATAAAAGAACATAAATACGAAACGAGGCGAAGGATATTTTATCGATGTAAAGAATATAACAGAAAAATGTATTAATTTAATTTAAACGTGCCCACATTTTTAATTGTGATAATGAATAAATAAATAAATACTATCCACCAATAACACCACTTTAACCTAACCTAGACAGATAATATGAGATTCACCTATAAGCCTGAGAATCTGGATGCATAATTTAATATTACAGATAGGAATAGTTTAAAAAAAATAATTATATTACATAAATTAAAGTCATATAAAATTCCTAGAATATATGAATATGTATATAGAAAATAGAAACATTTTTTCAATATACTCAAGTTTACTAAAGAAACTTTGATACGGCCCGCGTAAAACTGTCAAAACGAATTTATCTCCGAAAAAGCTCCACACGAAATCGACCCGAATCGCTAATCGGGCGTAATACAAAAATTGTTAGAACGCAATGTAATACAATAACAATAAATGTTTGTATCGAATATGGGAACAAATTGGTCCATTGAATGGGATTGGCACGTTTATCATCACGTCAATCAAGTACCGCGTGCGGCCGACACACTCAAAATTGCTCCCAGATCAGAAACATTAAATGGATGTGTATTTTTTAACATCAATTCGAGATATCATCGAAATGTGCATAGGACAGATATCAAATGTTAACGGAAATACGATTTTAATACAACTGTGCACTTGTCAGAGATTTTACGGAGAAATTTGTAGTTTATTTTTGTAGACACATTTAATTTTTTAATGATATAAAAAATAGCATCAATTCAAAAACAATTTAAAATAGCCTTGTTAAAGAGGATTTTTAAAAACCGAAGCTAGACTAGCCTGTTGTTGTCCTTGTTAGTGAGCTCAACTGCTAAGCCAGAAGTTCGTGGGTTCGATTCCTACCCATGACAGATGTTTGTGTAATGCACGACACTTATTCTGTATCTGGACGTAATTTATTTATGATATGTATTTAGAAATATGTATTAAGGGACATTAATTAGTTGTCTGGTTGCCATAAGTGGCTCTACCTAGTTTGGGATTAGATAGTCGTGTGAGAATACTCCGAACATATGTGAAAAATGCAAAAAAGTTGTCGAGGTGTGGCTGTGACCGAGCGTCTTCATTAATTTTAATGTATGACTTACTAGCAGCGCCCCGCGGTTTCACCCGCGTAATTTCCATTCCCGTGGGAGTACGGGGATAAATTATAGCCTATGTGTTATTCAGATATATAAGCTATATTATTGTAAAGTTTCATTAAAATCTAGTCAGTAGTTTTTACGTGAAAGAGTAACAAACATCCACACTTACAAACTTTCACGTTTATAGTATTAGTAAGACTAGTAAGATTACTTCGACAATATACCTGTGACGATTTTTTTTTATTAGCCTGTTATGTGACGATTGCATACCTTTTATTTTACTAAACAAGCTCTCTTATATATAAAACATAACATTAGTACCGATAAATACTTTGCTTGTCCCGGCCATTTTTCAACACAACAAAATAAAATATATGCCAATGCAGATTATACCGCGTCACAAAAAATCCTTCCCTGCGGTAATTATGTTTAATATTAGGTTTTAAGCCCTGGGTCTTGTTTAAATACATGCACAAGCACATAAAATAATTTTTTTTTGCTTTATATGCCATGTTTATTATGAAGCGGAGACAGACAAGATGATCTTTATAAATATGGTGTACGAACACACTCGATCTTTGTGTAAACTTTCGCCCGCCGAGCTTACAGATAAATATCTCTTCAAGGCTGATCCCTTTGTATTGGATATCTATTTAGTTCTTTGTGTTATTTATTTAGATGCGATAAAAGGTTTTAATGTATGTGAGTAAATAAAAATGAAGACGTGTTTGTGGAATATATCCTTGAACAGAAAATACCCTATGAAGATTGAAGCGTTCTTAAATGTTATAAATACAGAATTATACTACCGTAACATGCATTATAAATGAGAATTTTATAGTGGTTTTATACTAACGCATTGTAAAGAGGCCTTTTACGCTAGAGTTGCGGATGTAATACCCGGTCAAACAATTTTCATGGAGGATTTAATTTGATTGATTTGTGATTTTTAATTTTGTTTGATTTGATTTGTTTGTTTTTTATATATTTTATATTATTGCACAAATTATACTACCTATTTACTCTAGGGTCATAGTAAGTCCTCATATCATAAGTAGTAAAGTAAGGGCATCCGAAAACCTTATATTACCGCGATAAAATCTGTATAATACAGCTAGGGTGCTCCCGAGCAAAAAATGTATATGATTTGCTCAAGTGGCAGACTTTAGTAATAGCGATAATTATACGTCAAGGAATATTAAGGACCGCGTCTGCCATATAACAGCGACGTTGAGCGTTGGACGTTAAATCGAAATTAGACGCTTATTAAGCGTTCGTTCGAACGGGGCCTAATAAAGCACTTGTGCAATCAGGCCTTATAAAGAATCAACTAAGTCTCAAGCGGCATACTTTAGTTTTTGAGTATATGTTTTTAAGGCCGAGTATACATGATAACAGTAGTGCTGGCAATACTTCCAAATATATTTTTCCCTACGCAACATAAAGGATCAAAATTTCCGCTTTAATACCTAAGTTATTCCAACTCGTAGCCCATTTGTAACTATATATAGTTTGCGTAAAGGTCAATAAAACATATTAATAAAACGCTATAAAACACGCAATAAAAATGTTAAGAGCAAAGTCCAAATTATTAGAAAATAAGAAATAGATTCTAAATTACAATTCACACAAATAAAGCAGTTTTAGTGGTTTGAAAAATAAACAGAAATTAATTAGAACAATAAAGTTTGTCTCAATACATAGTTTTGTTTGTGTAAACCGTTACTGTATGTAAAGTCGTTTGAGCATATGGTCTCGGGCGATCAATTTGCTCTAAGCGATTGTTTAACTTGCGACATCGATAATAATCACAGCCACGTTCCGGCTGCAATTTCATCATTATTGCAATTCACAAGGATATAAATGTATCATTTGTTTTGTAGAATATAGCTCATGTGTTCGGTGTGTCAAATTTACGTTGATAACTCATAATAATTCTCAATACTGTTTGTTAATGCTGTGTATTGTTGTGTTCGTTAAGTAAAGTGTAATTGTGATGTGTAAAATGTCATTTGTGCATGCTGTATCCCACCTCCTTAAGGCCATTTTTAAATTTCATATACTCTTAAATATGTTACTTTAGAATATGTTCATGTTATTGTCAATCATGTTAGTGTGTATCCTTGTTGGTGGATATAATAAATAAATAAATTTGAATACTTGTGATCTGAAGATACATTATCTCTCAAAATAAATTTTATAAAAAAACACAATCGGAAGTAACGAAATAAGATTTTTTTACACTTGTTTAGTGACATATTATGTCCAGAATTGCGCAAAAACTTTTATTCGACCATATTATTGAAAAAAATAAAAAATAAAATGTATTTAAAGCTTTCCAAACAGATGAAAAATATTAGCATTTTATCTTCACCTATTTATTTATATTTCTGATGTTTGTGCTATTCTGATGTGTTAGCTATATTATCGTAAAGTTTCATCGAAATCGATTTAGCAGTTTTTGCGTGAAAGAGTAACAATATGTTTGTCATTCATACATTTTTACAAACTTTCGCGTTCATAATATTATTAATAGGATAGTACTCGTATATTGCTTCTATTTGCGTTCATTTTTAGCATATTAGGCTGTTCGCTAATGCCCTGCCCCAATGATTAACTTTATTAATTATCACGTTTATTATATTTACGATATGACATTTTTTATCACAAAAGTTTTATTTATGACAGCACTTTTAGTGGAGTAAATTAAACGTAGACTGAAATCCCGGCTCGTGTCTGTGTATCGTACTATTGTTCCAGGATTGCCCCGCAGGTGGATAGTGGAGTTTAATCGACTCAGTTCTATTGTAGCTCCTGGCAACAATGGCTCGGCAGTCCTGGCGTTTGCATATTTACAACTCGCTGTATCTTGCCGCTTGTGTTTAAACAAACAGAAAATTATGTTGTGCGAGTTGTTCGCTGTGGAAGCTTCTACGTTTACTAGAATTATTATTTTCATATGGAAGTGTAAACTTGACTGTTTTTAATCGGAGTACTGGGAAAACGTCATTGATCATTATCATAATCGTTAAAGAGTACTTCATATTGAAACACAAATCAATACAATGCAATTTTCACATTTTCTTTGATTCTTTATTTAGCCGCAAATCTTTTTCTTTTTTTTTCTTAAATATTAAACGAGCATAAAAAAATTGAAAAAAAAGGAATGTATATGTTGGTAATACAGGTTTTCTTTGGAATGCCATAGATGGAGTTTTTACTTGTGACCCTACGCTGTAAGTGGAAGGTACTGCTAATTCACAACTATGTTATCAACATTATATTGACATTATATATATTTACTAGTCTATTTGAGTATATTAGGTAAAGTATTTCTCAACCAGTTTATTTCATCTATTCCCTAGCATTATACGTTTATTACCTACTTTATATTCAGTGTATGTTATAATAATCCAATATAATATTGAATAAACGTTAAATTAAAAATGCGTTTGAAGTGAATGTATTCTCTTGTTAGTTATTCCGCTATACAAACTGTGCTCCGGTCCAACAAAGGTCCGAAGCTTGCTCTAATCTTATTCATTGTATTAATTTAGTGCACATAGTTTATGTATGAGTTTATACGGAATAAAATATATAAGATAATACTAACAAACAATAGACGGGGAACATAAGAATGGGGTATAAAACTGGACTTCGGGCAAAAAGAACTAAAAACATTGTATTACTAGCTGTTTTCTTTTCTTCAGCCTTCTTCGATAGCCTTCGGTAGTCTATTGGCTACCTCATCAAACTCGTAGAATATAAGTATGAGATACGAGTATAAGCTAGAATAGGCTTTTTCAATGAATTTCAAGATGAACGATCCCTTACCTCCCTACAAGGATCAGCTATATAAAAATAAGAATGATGATGATAAGAACACGAATGAATATTGAGGCACAAAATAGTAAGTAATTACCCCCACTAGTATCGATACACGAAATAATGAGTGATCACTCCCGTTGATATTGATATAGTAAGTGATTACTTTCGATAATATCGATGCGAAGAAGTAAAAAGTGATTACCTCCGCTAATAGACGTCAAAATCTTTAGAATCTGTGAGTCGCCCATAGAGCGATAAGAAAGAGAAAAATAAGAATCAAAAAAGTTTAGGAGAAAGTAAATTCAAACGCTACAGCCTACGCTATTTTACGGCAGTTTAAGTTGACTGTGGGAAAGGCCTTAATTGGCCTGGCTTACAAAGTGTGTGCTTCCTTTTTAAAAAATGTGGGCTTTCTCCTAGAAAATGCGTGCGTAATTGTGTTACAAATAACCTCTGGTTGTGGGCGTCCATAGACACCATAGGCTTTTGACTGATGGTTTGCCGCTTAATTGCACAAAAAAATAAGCCTTTAATAATATCAACAAGTGTACGGTTCTATTGAATGTTATTTTAATAAAATAACTTCGGTAATGATAAGTAAATAATATGCCACATTAGTATTGAATCGGCAAAATTAACGTTTTGTCATAACTACGTTCATATTATGTATTAATCTACCAAATTTTCCATGCATTTAATATTTGTACAAATACTGACAATAATGAGTTATCAAAGCTAGTTGTGTAGGCATGTAAAAAAACTTAAGCCGCGATAAAATCTGTAAAAGTGGTTTCATTATATAGGTGTTCAAAATTCGTTGTAAGACGACATAATATTTTCATGTTTTGTTTTAGGATACACTTCTTTTCAGATCTAGTTAATGAATGTTGTGAAATAAATAAGATAAATAAAATATGTTCGAGGACATTCCATTTTTTCTTAAATCCTTTTTTTACTCAAATTACGAAAGGAATCCCTGTACCAAGTGTCAAATTTCTAGGCATAGAAGTTTTCGTTGATGTAAGTCAGCGAGTGTATTTTATGCTTACAGATACAAGTCAATACAAAAAAAAAAAAACCGTGTCAACGCTTGCGGTTTGACTGCGTTGTGTCTGCCCCATCCTTCACCAAGTACAAGCTTTACATTGGTGTTAAAAGTAAATTGAGTAACATTACAAAGAGAATTACTCAGTGTTTTTTTTAACTTTTATTTAACGTTGTCACAGATAAAAAATATATGTTTTTGTGAAAGGACTGAATATTTAAATTTATATATTTTGTTCGGGTGCTTACCGAGCTCACAGTTTTGTTGATACTTGTATCTCATTATTTCGGTTTTGATCGCTATAATATTAGAGAGGGAGAGAAAAAGAGAGTTAAGAGAAGTTTAAGTAGTGTCATAAAATACCTTTTGTTCGTATACTGCATTACACCTTAAGCTAAACATCACACTATGTCTTCTTCTCATGATAAACTCGGATTACCAAATTAGACGCAGGTACTATAACTAAGCGACGATGGTCCAGTGGTGGACGGACTCGGCCTCTTATGCGAGGGGTTCCGGGTTCGATCCTGATCCGTCCGTGTGTGCCTCGAAATGGGTTTTTTTTAAATTTCTAAGTGCACTAGAAACACGAGACCATCGTTCGCTCATCGGTGAAGGAAAACATCGTGAGGAAACGTGCACTGATTGAAAGTCTTTGAAGGTATGTGAAGTTCACCACCCCTAACTGGTGAACTATGGACCATTACCCTACTCTCCTGATTTCGAGGAGAAGAGAGAGCTACGTTTTAGGTTTAGACATTTACTTGTGATATCATACAAGTAAAAATTGATAAACTCGGATTACCAAATTAGACGCAGGTACTATAACTAAGCGACGATGGTCCAGTGGTGGACGGACTCGGCCTCTTATGCGAGGGGTTCCGGGTTCGATCCTGATCCGTCCGTGTGTGCCTCGAAATGGGTTTTTTTTAAATTTCTAAGTGCACTAGAAACACGAGACCATCGTTCGCTCATCGGTGAAGGAAAACATCGTGAGGAAACGTGCACTGATTGAAAGTCTTTGAAGGTATGTGAAGTTCACCACCCCTAACTGGTGAACTATGGACCATTACCCTACTCTCCTGATTTCGAGGAGAAGAGAGAGCTACGTTTTAGGTTTAGACATTTACTTGTATGATATCAAATTCTCATAGTTCATACCGGGATTTGAAGCCACAAGCTACAAGATTTCCTTTCTATTTGCCTAGAATGGCAATGTTTTTTTTTATCTCCGGTCTTTTTTTCAGGCATCGTTCATAAAAACGCGGCGTTGTTCGAGAATTATAGGTTTAATTACGCGTGTTATTTGCGAGCGCTGGCCGCTGCCGGTTATCGACGCCGCGCCGGCGTTAAGTCCGCATGTGTTTTAAATACGAACATTCATTACTGTTTTTTTTTGAAGTTGGATAGCCATCGTCATCTTCATCATCCTTTAACCGAACACAGGTCTCTATTAATGTAGCATCTTCAAGACATACCAGATACTGCACAAAGATGATGATGATGATGATGAAGATGATGTCGATGATGATGATGATGATGATGAGGATGATGGTGAGAAGACTTGGTATTATTATTATGGAGAACTGTCTGGTGAACTCAATTCATCTCAGGTCACATCATCCGGTGATCATGGTTGCTGTAAAGTATCCCAAACGTCGGGCATGTAAAAAGCTTAATAAGACGCGATAAAATCCGTAAAAGTTGTTTCATCGTCAATATATTTAACAATTTAAGATGACCGAATGATATCAGGAAACCGGCTATCTATATGAAATTTTATGGATTTCATCAAATTTTTATTTGAGACTGATCTGATCGTATGTGATGGGTTAAAATATATGCGGACTTGGTAGTAATAAATAAATATTGCATGCAAATCTTAAATTTTCATTTTTTTCAATTCCATAAAGCGTAAGTGAAAAGCTGGCAACACTTTATGCCTCGACGCGCAAACGATCATCGAATAAAGACAATTACAGCGCGTGAGTAAAACCTGCCTGTATACGGGGAAAGATAATTTTCAACAGCAATTTTACAGGCTGCGTTACAGCTTATATTTATTATGGAGATCTACGTGTAGCAATTTATATCACCTAGGTATTTTTGTTAATTTTTCATACAAGGAAAGTATGTAGATTCTGTATCCACTTTACTATTTTGACAGCAGAGACTCCCACATAACCCTATCACTTTTTTGGGTCTCCTCAGGCCCAGGCTTCAGGTATGTGGGACTAGCTCTACCCACTAAAACCTGGCGAGTGCCATCAATGCTGCCTTTGGTGAGGTGCCTTGAATCTGCTAGCAAGAGCCCGCACCACAGAAAGATTCCTCCCAATGTCGAGACAATACAATGAGGCGAGATTCCCGTCTCGTGCACTTCTTCTTATAAGAGGGGTACAAAGAGCTCCCTCGGCTCAATTTGCTTGTTCCAAGGTGCTGGACTCACCCTAGGCTACTGAGTCCCACCGCCACAATAAGACTTGAACCATGGTGGGGAACCCAAACGCTTCGCTAGGCCAGACGCATTTCCCGCCAAAAAACTTTCGGACCCTACCAGGGCCATGGGTAGGCGCGCTGGCGTGAGTGGGGACTCGCATTGGGTGCACTACCTCACTAAAACCGCTGCGTGAGCCTTCAGCCGCTATTTGAGGGACCCGCAACTTAAGGTATTAAGCCGCAATAGAATCCGTAAAAGTTGTTTCATTATAATGAGTGAAATTCTCGTAAACATAAGAAAACAATATTATCTAGCCTAACAAATCTTATTTATTGATGACTTTTAAAGACAAATAGCCGACAGAGAACGACCATAGATTAATGATAGCAATGATTTACATATAAATATAAAACTTTATATAGAAAAATATTTTGTTCGTAATATGTAGTGGGCAGGGTTCCAGCGGCTGAGCTTCGCCTGAACATTTCATTCTAGCTTAAAATGGGTTACACCGTTTTGCTGACTGCACGCTCTTGTGACATCTCGCTTACTCTGTGTCCTTTAAAGAATATCGATTTGGAATATGAACAATGATATTACTCCTAAAATAGCTTACAACTTATACTTCATTTAATGTAGTTATTAGTAATCAGTCTAAAGTGAAAAAAAGGGGGAAACCATAAATCTAATCTCGGCAGAAATACATGTAGCGCTGGGGTAAATTAAAATATTATAAGAATTTGTGAACTAGCACATTCAATGAAATCAATATAGTAATACTTTTCGTAAAAAGTAAAGAACGAAAATGAAGTAAAAGTTTACCTGCGCAAGGGATCCGCTTGCCGCGCTCTTGTTGAGGGAATGTGTCTGAGGACATTGAAATATCTTTAGGATTATGCGCAGTTTACCTTCTCATAATGAGCCCGCGTTTAGGTGCACTATGGCCTAACACTCTTATTTGACACGGCAGTAGACTGTTATAAATGCTGTATTTATGAATAACGCTTAACCTAAAAACTAGGAATATTTTCATTCACACCTTATGCTGATGTAACCATCTGATAAAAGTACCTTATGTTAAAAATTAAAAATATTAAATCTCTGTCCATTTAAACATTCACGCAATCCACAAATATGCAACAGCAAACATCTTTTAAGATTAGATGTTTAAAATTAGAAATTTTATACGTGTAATAATTTTGTGTGAATAAATCAAAGCGATTCAAACCTTTGGCCTCTTCGCATGTGTGATAAAGGAAACTTTTGATCACACCATTGATTAACCGTTTCAATTATTAAATTCATCGGTATCAAACTTTTTCCGTCGACTATTGTACAGAGGTCTCTTTCAATGAACGTCAAGACGGTCGTTCCTGGGCCACCCGCATCAAACCAGGGCCGGCTTTACACGGCGTTCGTTGTCCCATCTAGTTGGAAGTCATCACTTTCATTATCTTCATCTATTTATTTACGTCAATATCATCAAAGCAAGTCTTCTGGTTATAAACCTCTCTTAATTAAGTTGAAAATTGCATTTCTGAAGATTCATCTAAGGTAATAAGGTAACAACCGCCAACCAAACGATTTCCATCTTGGAACTAAGCGAATTACACCGACATAGATTGTACTATATATTATACATATTTTACTATTAAATTACTTACTTATTAATGTATCTCATTTATTACTTTTTAACCGAAGTTTCTTGTAAAATTAATTAGATTTAGAGTTGCAATCACGATAAAAATTATATTTTTTTTATTATCTGAGAAGATTTATTATTTAGGTATAACAAAATAATGAATTCAGCAAAATAAAAATGAGAACCATGATATATATCGTATAACTCATTTTGAATTCTCACAACTACTAACAGTAGTGCTGTAAAATAATTCTATTATAATGACGTGTTATAATAATTATTATTATTATAATAATAATATTAGCCTATTTTATTAAACTTTTGAGTTTTTGCTTAGCACGAGTGTGACTCCGAGACACTTAAGTTAAGCAAAGGAATAATAATATACCAAAGGACATATTCCGCATTTACTGTATTACTATGATAACAAAATATTTATTGCGTTGAATAAAACAATAGCCCATGTTACAAAAGACTGTAATTTATGTATCACAATAAGAAGACCCAGACAAGGAAACCCACAAAATAATTTGATTTTTATCTGTGAGAACAAAAGGAAACTAGGCGAACAAAAATTGCAATTTTACAAATTAAAAAAGGGATTATAGTATTATAGTGTGAAGTTCCCAGTTTAAATAACAGAACGAATTAGTAGAAACAGGAACAATAGTCTATATTGATTTGAGAAGAGAGTGACTCTGTTACAAGGAGTCGGGATCTAAATTTTGGGACATCACATTTAAACATCCACAGAATAGATATGCAAATCCCTGCTAAATTTATTATTGAAACACTGATTTTTTTGGTAATAATGAAAAAAAAAAAACTAAATTAGAAAGAAATATACCGATGAGAGGGACCCGCTGTGCCGTGCTCCCTTGAAACAGATGTGTTTCGTAGAGAAGGGCAGGACAGGCCTTGCTGGTGCCTGTCTATAAATAAAAATCAACACAGACATGGTCTCTAGGAATATATCAGAACGTCTCAGGATAGGTACCACATCCCCACCATGGCTCAGGCCTTGTCGTGGCGGTGATGCTCAGTAGCTCTGGGTGACCCCAACACCTTGGGCGAAGCGAATTGAGCCGAGGGGGCTCTTTGTATCCCTCTTATAAGAAGAGGGGACAAAAGAGCAGGGGGCAAGGGGTGATGATGGGAACCTCACCTCATCGTACTGTCCCGACATTAGGAGTGGTTGTTCTGTGGTGCGGAACAACCGCTCTGTGGAGGTGGCGTCGGTCCCCTGAGAGACTGACTAGCCGTCGAGGTGTCCTGTTGCCCTCCCCCTCCCCCTGCGGATGCGTCAGTGCATTTCCCGGCGTAAAAGAGAAAAAAAAAACGATAAGTACCACATAAATGAGCTGCCCGAACTAGTCCAGGTAACTAGTTTATGTTCATGGGTGACGTCGATCATTTACCAACTGGTACGTCTGTCAGTTTGTCGATCCAAAAAACGTAAAAAATAGAGCTAATTTCGGAGGTCAGTTATTTTATTGCAAAATAATTGACGTCTCACAAATGTGTGACAACCTGTGACAACGGGTCAAAAATCAAGATATATGTGGGCTTTATTAGAAGTCACTTAAGGTTAAATATAAAAAGTGAGCTGCAATATAAGCTGGATAGTTTTTTAGAAATATGGCACCTGAACTATGTAGACAGCAGTAAATCATAATATAATATAAATATGTACACAATAATATTATAATTAGGTAAACAGTTGAATGTACGTCACGGCAGACAATTATCCAAACAGAACAGTTAATACTGCCCTATAAACCAGCCAAGTATTATGCTATTATACAAGGCTTAATTGTAATGTTTGAATTGCTAGTTCATGTTAAATATTTTATAGCAGAAATTATATTAATACATTAACATAATTATTAATTAATAATTATTATATATTTAATAATAATATAAGCTAAAATTTGTGTTTCATCGCGATTATATTTTAAGCTATCAATCAGATTTGAAAATGTATAAGTAATATAATAATAATAATAATGCTTTATTTGTGATACACACACTGCACAAACAGCTTAAAATAGTAATAAAATAATAATAAAATATTTGACAGGCTAATTAATAAATTTTATTGAAATTGGTTCAGCGGATTGGATGGGAAAAGGTAAGAGAGATAATAATGAGTACGGACTTTTTATTCTCGCTCTACAACATAATATGGTTCTTGTTATTAAAATTACTACTTCCACAGTGGCTGATAATAATAATAGTTCAAAAAAATTAAGTGCAGCACAAGCGTTACAGCTTGTGTTGTGCTCCTGTCCACATGGACAGGCCTGTAGCTAGCCTATTTGGAGTAGGGCAGCATTTGTTACATGTAGGGCGGAAGATAAAGTCATATTCGTTTCATTATAATTGTTTATCTTACTTTTGTATTTTTAAGGGAGGGCATAGTTATTTCAAGGTAGGGCATTGCCCCACAATGCCCCCCCCTAGCTATGGCCCTGCACATGGGTACTTCCATCTTGTTTATTTTATTCATAAAACAGCTTTGCTGTGTTTCGATATGTATGGAAAGTAGGGTCAGATATGCAGTGTCTATCAGTGCATGCAGACATCAACCTAAAACTTATGTTATTCCTCCTGATAGGCAACGCACAAATGAGTAAAGATTGTATGTCTCTACGACTACCTTTGTGCCTACTTGCCGTCAAAATACAACCAAGTCTTGCCCGTTTTTGATCTAGCTCGGTTAGCTCTCATGTTTTGCCAAATATCTAAGCCGCTATTACATCCGATGTCGGCCAGACATTTTGCTAATATTTATGGATATATTTTCAGCTCGAAATTCCTAAGATAAATCACGATCTATCTATTTTTGTACAATGTCTGCGGCAAAATACATGTTCCATGACAATAAGACGAAGAATTTTCAATATTTTGCAACAATACAAAAGAATCTTTTGTTATATATTCATAAATGATTTTCGTATGATTTCATTTCAGTGGAATTCCAGAATTTAGGTCAAATAAAGTTAATTCGAATATATATGATATTGTATTTTTTTTTATTTGACTCGTATTAGCAATAATAATATCATCGTTCTGTGTTAAGTGACATTGGATAATGTATAGCCCAACGAATAGAAGGTTGAATAACTTGATATGAAAAGGGAAGCTCAAATTGAAAAAGATGAAGAAAAATGCGAAGAAAGTGTTGGACTAATTAAATACTGATACACTGAAACAGCTTTTAGCGGCACTACCAGATTACTTCAATTGTATCGTCTTCATATTCAATGCAGTTTCATATCGATAGGCCAATTAGAAGTAGAACCACTGGAGCATTGGTGCGAATAACGAATTCAAGAGTGGTCCTTGACAATTCACACCGTGCGTGGTCCAAATAGAATGAATGGTAAAACGTGGTATGAATTGACGAAAGGCTCATATTTGTAAGCAATAACGTCATCATCTAAAAGCTTGTTTCCTTTGCCTCCTGCCACAATGTTTCCTTGATGTATAAATTATTTAAATATAACATTAATACTTTTACATTGAATATAGAATTGATCCTAATCGGTTCATATATGTAAGATCAGAAGGGAACAGCATTTACTTCTACATCTACACTAATATTATAAAGAGGAAAAATTTGTTTCTTTGGTTGTAATGAATAGGCTCAAAAAGTACTGGACCGATTTCAAAAACTCTTTCACCATTCGAAAGCTACATTATCCACGAGTAATATAGGTTAAATTTTATTCTGATAAAAAATAGGGTTCCGTAAGATATTTTGGTTTTTCGGACACAAGGTGTAAAAAATGTTATTTCGCGTACTAAGATCCCGTTGTAAATCTTAGTTAACGCAGGCTAAGCTGCGGGCAACAGCTAGTTTATTATATGAGAAAAGGCAATCGTAGGAATAAGATGTAAGGCGTGGAATAAGTAGGAGACGAAAACATGAACATTTTTAAAGCAATATGGCGCCCATTTATAAATGTGCTAAAAAGTACGATAAGAAGAAATCGTTGGAGCCTAGTTGAGGTTTTCCTCACTTGTATTATATGTAAATATGCGTTGCCCATTTACAGGGTGAAAATACCAAAAATAAAGATTTGTATTTTGAAATAGGAACGCTAATTGATTGAAGATTTAATATGTTTCATTATGAAGTAAGCCCATGTTAGTCCATTATGGGATTAAATTATTAATATGGATATTCGTTTAGTTACAATAATATGATAAGCGTTTCTTTACTATGTAAACCATTTCATACATATTTGCGTTTCATGACAAATACATTCCTTAATCATACTTTCAGTAAAATAAAAATTAATGTATAACTCAATAATTTTCTCAATACTTTCTGTTTAATAATTTTTTATTATTATAAAAAGAGATACACCAAGAAGCATATCGCATACTTTAAATGCCCCGCAGCTTAGCCTGCCTATTATATTTTATAGTTAGTAGTAAACAATTTATAGCATATGTTACTCGCTGATAATGTGACTAAACTAACTAAAACTACTAACTACTACTACTACGACTAAAAGAATTTCCTTAATCATTCCCAATGCAAAGAAACGTACAGTTCAATATTTCCTCTATTAGTATAGAAAATGTTTGCTATATGTGTCGAAAATATATAAAATGCCACTTAAGCAGCAAATAGGCAGACTTACAAAAAATATTTATTTGTTTGAAATTTATAAGTTATCCTCAAAACATCAGCGTTCTAAAATCTAAGCACACTTTTTGAATAAACTCTCATAATAGATAATCTCTCTACATAAAAACAACTTTAATCTCATTCGAACCGTATTCTTTCTTATTCTCTCCGAAGAATCCCCAAGTTGAATCTGACATGAACTTCATGGATCCAGACTAAATACTCTTGAGGCGTCGCTGTAAATCTAGTTGAAGCATTTTCTTTGTCTTTCAGCAATTCATCTTTTCAACTGTTTTAAAATGAAGATTCTTATGTAAATGAAGTAATTAATTGTGCTTTTTCCCTGATGCAGTTCAGTCGCACAATTGTGGATAGTGAATATAATATTATTCTTGGGTTTACTATTTTTCAAAGGAACTATAACTATAGAACGCATGAAAGACGCGCAAGCAAACGCCAGGTTTATAGGGTCGAAGTATAGATTAAACATATTGTTTAGAAATTTAGTATAGCTAATAACTATCCTCTTTTTCTATGTCATAAGGAGGTTACTAATCAGTAGGAAGCATACGATGGTAGTCATCGACCATAGACATCCGCACAACCAAAGTTTTTTTTAATTTATTAAGAGCTGAGCACAAGTCCTTTGCCCGCAACTAAGAGTTATGCAGATTTGTTGCCCTCTTTTGCCCTATTTACCCTCCATGGGTCACTCACATAGCGCTCAAAACGTGACAGCATAGTTGTCTCTTTACGTCTGTATTTTGTGAGCGTGAAGTACCAGTCTGGTCGTGCCTCATAAATACGGGCACTACCTGTAACAATGCCAATATAAATTACTGAACTTATTGGCTTGATTCATATTATTATCAGAATAACGCGCCACCGCAGCTATTTGACTTCATGATTTGCTTGGTTTATTTTCTTTTGTTACATAACGGGATTCGAAACTTGCTACCTCCGGCTTGAGCGCTAACGCGCTAACCATTGAGTCACAGAAGTCGTAAAGTGTTTATGTTTGAATTATTTATATTCAAACGACTTCAATGTTGTATATAACTTTGTTATATAAAACAATATTTAATTCGTGATTTGTGGAGCCCATAGAATCTCGGCCAAATGGCCGTTTAATTAATATACATTATACATCCTCGCAGAGTAACCCACACCATGTGAATTTTCTTATGAAGTTTTTAAAATCTAAAATAAAACTAACTACGAGTTAAATTAGTTTTAATTAATATAAGCTTCAATTCTTAAGAAAGTTTTGAATTAGTTAAAACAACTAAAATTGTTTTGTGTTGAATGAATTCATAAAACTCGATACTTCATGTTCGTAATTGAAAATTATTGCTATAAAAGGTAGTATATAATTAAATAATAGTGAAAAATAATCTTTATTCATTAAATGCTTTAAATATGCGCTATTTTATTATGCCGTCATATTATAAGGAAATGTACTATCCTTAGTACGCTTCCTAGCCTAAACCGTAGCCGCTAAACAGGCAATCATTTTACTAAAATTCGTGGCTGCAACAGTATGACCACCAACAATACCGGCAATGACAGCCAGACCACTATACAACAAAAAATTTGATAGCCTCTTCCATATATCATATTTGTTTTGCATAGTTGATATATTTTTGCTGGACTTCAATAAAATGAAGGCTTTAGCATAAGTGACTTACTAACGCAAAAATTAACAAATCGACTCTCTAGTCTCTTGTTAAGTGTCAAATGAGTTGCTAGAAGCTTGATTATACTTAATTTGATCAGCCTGTCAGTTGACATAACAACTACAGTGAAAAGCTGTCTTTGACTCTAGAATCGTATGTTAACCGCCATTAATAGCCATGTTAGTTGACACACACTTTGACAAACGTTTCAGAAACCGGGCGTGAAACTAGTAAATAATTCAGCTGTTCATAAATACTAGTTTTTTTTATTTATTAAATATCTATCATATCCTTACGATCCACAAAAAAATTGTATTGCGTTTAATGACCATTTTTGGTATCAATAGTATGACTATAATACGTACATAGGTTAACAAACTTTATATTAATCTTGCACGTATTAAAAGTACTAAACGGATCAATGCTGATGATGATGATAGATCTACCTTATTATTATATTCAGCGATGGCGCGAGATACAACTTACTTACACACAAAAATCAGTATAGTTATGATTCAAATAAGTGAAATAAACATGATATTTGAAATTTTAATTGTGGAATAAACGCCGTAGGTCCGTCCGGCTTAGTACATTGTTAACACCTCGTTAAAAGTTAGCGGAGTCACTTGAGCTGTGTCTTTTTGTGCGCTGATGTGGATAGTGTTGCCACCCTTCGCTTTATATTGTGAATAAAGGCAGCGCAGGTAACCTATTTTAACATATATTTGCATCATCATCATCATCATAATCGACATACGCTTTTGCCGGCAGCTTCTGGACTTTCTTAAGCCGAACTTTCTAGTTAGATGCGAGTAGAGGATCCACTACTACTCGCATCTAACTAGAAGCGACCTACCCCTCCATTGTATGCCGACGTTTGTGATGGTATGTAATGATTCTTTATAGAATTCTTAACAGTAGCATCGAGTTAGCGACTACATAGAAGTAGACAGACGTTAGTTTTCTTAAAAAATATCTATTATATATTAAATATAATCTTTAAGATTGTTTAAAATACTGTGCATATTGTATGTTCACATATAAAACTCTGAGTAAATTTTCTATTGTAAAACTCTCAACACAAATAAGTTATGACATGCTAAGTGCACGCGAAGAAAAACCGTGAAATCACTAAATACGCCATGTGTTTTCACAAAACAAGGTACCGTTGTAGGTAGTTAAAATAAACATTATTTTAACGTACAGAAGTATATTTTTATGGACGCAGAAAGTTTCCTTGGAACATTTTACATAATCTAGCGAATAGCTGGCGGTGCTAACAACGTAGGAATTTTAAATTTAAAAACTTTCTTTTTCAGCTTAGGGCAATTTCTTTCTTAAAAAAGATTAAGACTGAGTCATTGAGCTCGAAAATTAATATTTCTTAAAAAATATTGAGAATATTTTATAGAACTTCACGTACTTATATTCATAATGAACGTATTTTATAAATCTGTTAGTTTTCGTTGTCAATACCACCATTATTAGCAAAGCTATATTTCTTCTTTGGCAGTCGGTTCTCTTTTTCTTTATTTAAAAAAGTCGACAGTACCAGGACGAATACGTTAGTCCAAGATTTCTTTGTTATTTGTATAACAAGAGAATATCGTTCTTACATATTGAAGGTGATGCTATTATTATCAGATTAATGTTAGATCATATTTTTAACATTTGAGTGAAGTCATGGAGTCAAACGCGAAAATAAAGCATTAAAGATATATTTAAAGATATGGATTACAGTTAATGCAGAAGGTACAAGAGATGTCAAATAATCTAAAATTCAATTATATAGTGATTGAAGTATCATCGTATATTCCGAAAGTTTGCTTGCTTTGCCTTGTGCCTAGAAAGGCAATAGGCAAAATCGAAACTTTTGGAATGCTATCGGTATTAATGATCTTTGATATCGGTGTTACTTCAAAGTCCCACTGGACACAGTTTGACGTGAAACACTGCAGTTAGTGACAATAAAAAAAACTCATCATCATCATCAGCCTTTAGCCGTCCACTGCTAAACATAGGCCTCCGTCAATAACGCCAAGACGACCTATCCCTTCCTACTCGCATCCAACGAAGACCTGCCACTGCACGGAGATCTACACGCGGCCTCCACTCTTGAACCTTAATGGCCCATCGGCCATCTGTTCTTCTGAGTGCGTGACCAGCCCATTGCCACTTCAACGTGCTTATTCTTCGCGTGATATCTGGAACTTTAGTTCTCTGGCGAAGGTCTTTGTTTCTAATCCTATCTGCCAAAGAAGCACCCAGCATAGCACGCTCCATAGCACGTTGAGCTACCGCAAACTTGCGGACCAGTCGTGAATTAAGAGGCTACTTTTCAGCCCCGTAGGTCATCACGGAGAGAACGCATTGGTTAAAGACTTTAGTCTTCAAACTCTGCGGTATAGAAGACGTGAGAATATGGTGAAAAAAACTCATATTCATAAAAATTAACACTGATAAAAATGAACATAAAAAATATAATCTTCGTACAATTTAAATTTTCTTTTTTAATGTCCATCGTCAAACTTTATAGTTACTTTTAGTATGACTCCAGTCTGTCTGCTTCTTGTCTGAGTTTTTGAGAAAATATAAAACATCTTATTCCGCACAGATATTGCTTTTGCAGCATTGTACATATTTTCAGGATAACAATTTCTCTATGAAATAAAAATGTCACATTTTCACTGGTTTGCTGATGTATGTGAATGTGTTTTTCTCGTAATTGTCTTGTTGGTGTCGTTTGTCAATCGGTCTTGAAGCTCGACGTTATTAGTATTATCGTGACAAAGCCTCTTGCGATAAGCCTTATGTAATGATAGCACAAATGTATATAATAAATAATATAGTATTTATGATTATAATTTTTATGATTATACGCGCTAATATTCCATCATGCGAAGAGATTTCATCATGGGATTTTTAGTGGTTTGCACCAGGATGTGTTACTTTGTTTTGTATTGTATGTATTGTGGTGTTTTCTCTACTCTTCTACTCAAGTGTACATAAACTTACAATAGATATTAAATAAATACAGTTTTGTTTAATAAAAAAATGTAGAATTATTATGAAACGTGAATTTCCATCAAGAACAAACGCTGCAACCGAAAAATTATAACATAAGTTTTTTTTTCAGGTGATTCGAATGCTGGTTACATTTATCTTAATCCTGGTGTAAGTAGAATTGTATGAGTAAAGTATCACGTGAAAATACTAGGCGAACATTATAGGGTACGATTCAAGGTGACACCTTTCCTTTTAATATAAGAAGGTGGAAGCCATAGTACCTTTTTGAGAGAATATCGAGACTTAGTTTTAGTGCGATATACTGGTGTATTGCTGTAGTGTAAATGTATCGAGTTCTAAAAGATGTAGGTATTACAACATAGTACTTGAAAAGTCGAATTCATAATTTGTATTGATAAATTTACTGTATCCAAACTCTTTCTAAATCGTTAAAAAAAGTAAAGGTAACCCATAAATTGTCCCTGCTGGGTATGTGTCTTACCGATGCGCTGGCCCAATCGGGTTGATGAACAACACACCTTCAAAGCGTGTCAATCTCATTAGGCATGGTGATTTCCTTACAATGTTTTCCTATAACGATGTACCGTGTGTCGAGTATACTTAGAAATTAAGAAAAACCCATTTCAGACCACCGTCGCTCAAATCGTTTATAATAGTATATAAATTCATTTAATGACGATATTATTTGTTATTTTACTCTGTTAACGTTCAGTCTATTATATACCCGTATATACCAATGCGTGTTAACTGTATAAGTTTGATAGTTATTCAATAAAAAAGCTAAATTTATGTGGCGTAAAACTATTTGTGCGATCAAAGATAAACTGAATTAAACGATAAAATATTGATACATCTATTTTTTCGGTGTGTAAAATAAAATGTATAAAAGGGAATCGTTGGATATTCATTTATATTCTGTGTTTTTTATATCATTATTGGTCTAGAATATAATAGAATACTTATAATTCTTTTCTATTCTATCAGTCTATATCATCTAGAACTCCTTTTAAACTAGGATGGGTTGCTGTAAGAATATAGCTACCTTAAAACAACATAATTCACATACCATCCAAGCTCCCGAACGTGGCTTCCTATATAGAACACTTTTTGCGGTGATTGGCTTATTAATATAAATCAGAGTCCAAGTCGATTTAGATCTGTACGAAATTGAAAATGTATTTTTATAGCATAATGAGCCAAACGAGCAGTCGGAACCAGGTTATCATCAACCAGAGGTTATACATGCGTTGCCCTCCTCTTCACCATCCCCCCCCTGGGCTACTGGAAACGTACAAACCGAACACGACAGCATGGCTATTTTAAAATGAACTCAATAGTTTAGAGGCTATAACGGTACACACGCAGTAATGTCTTTTATCCTATTTTGGGGATATATGGGATTTCCCCCCAGACTGTCCTCGGAATCGGTATACCGCGGCATAACCACTGCGAATTGCCTTCAGCCGTTTGAAGGTTGTCCCGGCTCTGATTAACACAGAACACCCCACGCATAAACGCCTTACTTACCTACTGCTTATATTCATCATCATCACTATTATCATCATTTTTCCACTCCAACCACTACTGGGATTAGACTTTTTCGTATCCACTGAACGGAGATCGCTATTCGTCATCCAATTCTATTGTACTTGGACCCCGTCTTCCTGAATGTTTCTCCTAGTAAAAGAATTATTCAATTGTAGAACATAACAGAATATTTCATTTGGTGGTTTTTCTAAAAATCTAAGGACACCCGAACACAGATTATCGCTCGCTTACCGATAAAGGAAAACATAGTGGGGAAACCATGACTAAAGTCTTTGAAGATGTGTGAAATTCACCAACCTGCATTGGGTCAGTGCATCTGTGAACTAATAATGGCCCCAGACAGGAGTGTGTTGGGCCATTTGCCTGATTTCAAGGAGGAGACCCGTGCCCAGCAGTAGAACAAATTAATATAAATTGAATTATTTTACTAACGTAATAATATTTAAACGTTAAGCTTTACTGGACTTTGCTTGGGAACAAATTGATTCTGCTTATTAAAAACAATATTAAGTATAATAAAATTATATATTATTATAATATAAATATTTTAAAATTATACTATAAATGACAATAAAAATTTGCACATTTCGAGTAAGTAGTATGTAAGATACTAAATCAATGTAAATACACCTATCATGTACTACATTCTTGCAAATAAACTATTATTATTATTATTATAAATACAAATTGAAATACGAGGAAAATAAAATTTACTAAACGAAAAGAAATATGGTTTTCTAATAAACAATGACAAAGCTACGACGACTAGATATTTTGTACAAAACGAGTGACTCGAAAATGGGTTCTTTTCGCCGCAGGACAACGAATTACAAACTTTTTGAAAAACCATTAGCTACATAATACGACAAAATACATATATTTAATAATATATTTATATTACACTAGCTGTTGACTGTAGCTTTACCCGCGTTAGCATAAAAAAATCCTTTTTTATGTATCCTATGTTTTTTTTTGTATTCTCGCAGGTACTAGAATTATCTAGTACCTCCGAGAATAAGTGTTCAAAGTTTCATGATGATTTGTTGAGTAGTTTTCGCGTGAAAGCGTAACAAACATCCCCACCTTCACAATTATATTATTAGTAAGGATTTAGTCACATATCTTTATATTAAAGTGACAAATCTTGCTCGTCTATTCAATGCATAGAGCAACACAGACCTCCTTCCGGTGTTGCTTTATGATTTAAAGTCATCTTGGAGCTTTGTTTGTCAAGATCCAACACACAACAGTTTGTCACAGTTGACAAAAGATAACACCATATCCCTCAAACCTCAGTATTCCTTTTGACAAACAGCTTTTCTGTGTTATAGTCTCATCTCATGCTTGGGTGAAGAACAAGATAAGTCTTCTTTAGCCTTTTAAGTTCGAGGCTTAGAATCGTTTTCTCGAGAGAACATCTTCTTGAGAGAGAATAGAATACTCCCACATGAAAAATATCTTTAGCATTAATTGAACGAACGTTTCTACTAAAATAAAATACTTGGTACAATAAATTTATTGTGAGATATAAATAAAAGTACGCTTTGTCCTTGTGAGTATAATTCAGTAAGGTAATATATTTCTCTTATGTAATTATACTATTTTTAGCTTTCTTTTTCTACGTGTTTTCCCTAGCAACTTATCACGTAACTAAACGGACGTGTCATTAAAATTATTAATTTAGCCATGCAACGCATTGACAATTAAGATTCATATTACGTTACCCGACGTAAGTTTGTGGACATATTATTCGTTTTCTCATTATTGCCTTAAAAACATTAATTAGTAATGGTTCTTTTAAAATTGATTGACATTGATAATCTAGTCGCATTTTTACCAGCAGGTAGAGAAGGCAGGTTTTTGGTGAAAAAATTGTCTTTGCTACAACGTAGAAATGAAAAATATTTGTGTGACGAATTTCTAATCTTTTACTGACAGAAATAAATTTTGACGATGACTTTTTCCTTTTATTTGTCATTGTACATTTGGTGTACGAAACTTTCATATACTAGAGTAAAAAAAAAGTCACAAGAATCATCTTTGAAAATGTATAAAACCGCGTATGCTTTTATTGACCAAATATGCAGCATTGTTAACTTAAAATATTACTAAAATCAATGAAAAGTTCACTGAAAAAAACTTCGGTCACCAACAAAAGCCGACTACTAAAAGAGATATATTATACAACAAATAGAAAATGGTACGTTTTCAATGAAAGGGTCTAAACCCGAGACAATAGATTGGTGTGTAAGCGAGTTTCAACATTTATCGGATCTAACGCAAACCGGACAAAAAAGCTTTGTTCCAGGCGTTTGTGTGTAAAAGTCAAACACGCGGTTTCGGTACAAAACGTGGGTCAGAATATCGACCGGGAGCGAATCAGCGCGCTACTAATTCTATTATACGACATCAAACTAACGATTTGTGATTCACTTGGACATAATTCGATTTGAGCCGATCCGAGTTAGACACTTCTCTAGACATAACTTTACATTAAATCAAGTACAGTTCAATTAAAAAATAATTATAGGCACATTTGTTTATTCAAAATATTTGATAAAAATACGTCTCATCTGTTTATCAGATGGGTGAAGGAAGATCTTCCACGGCTCTGAGACCATAAAATTTTTTTCGTTACGGAATTTCTCGACTCGGTCTCCGCGCTAAAGGCCCGCTTTAGAATCTATGCAATAGCTTAAAAACCCAGTGGTAGGAAAAGGTATAAATTATTAAGGACGAACCTGGTTTCCGTTGCCCGCAAGATGTTCAAGGCGCCTCGTCTTCTTTATACTGTTCTCCACACCCGTGATGATGTCGCACCGCGAATAAAACTATACGCATCGACGGGATGATGAGTCCAGACGGTTTTCGGTATTTATTTGAGGAGACACGCGAGAGCTCGACTCGACCACGACACGGCGAAACGTCAACTCACTTTTCCCAGTACCCCCAGATTCGTAGGATTGAAATAGATTTAGGATGAGGGTAGTAGGAAATATTTCGTTCAGGAAGGCTAAATTAATTATGTTTGGAAAGTATAAATGCGTTCGCCTATTTAAGAAATACCCAGAAAGTAAGTTTGTATGACCTAGTGTCATTTCTGCATTTTAACTAAATTGGGCCGCCACGCTTTGGGTAATACCTGTCGCTCATAAAATTCTGTCGTAATGATACAGCTATGTTGTCGCGTTTTGTGTGGTTTGTGAGTTACCAGTGTCTCATTGGTTGTAATAGGGTAAAGGAGCGTAATGAATCTCCATAACCTTTAATTGTGCGAATGTCTATACTAATAATAATCACCTAGAAAATAATTTGTTCATTTAGTTTGTTAGATATTTGTAGACACATTAGTTTTACAAAGTTACGTGCATTATAATGAAAGAACTTATAAGGTTTTTATGAGCCCGACGTTTCGGATACTTTACAGCAACCATGTTCACGGGAGAACTGTTGTTTTATTATAATAAATAAATTCTGCGTAAACATAAGACAACAATAAGTTAAATATAAGAAATCAAATAAGTCTGACAAGCTTTATAGAACCCATAAGAGTGACTGATTCAGCCTATTAGCCTCTCTTGTCTAGACATTATTAATCCTAGTTTTACTAAGTCAATAATAATCTTGAGAGTTTTATCATCACCTCCAAGTACTATTTATCGAATCTAAAAAAGTTAAAAAGTTAGTATCAAAAAACTTAAGGGTAGAAGACTAAATAATTCCAGAAGAACGACCTTAAGAGTAAATTTCATCGTATCTCAAATGACGTCATACGGCCGAAAGCAACCAATCACGAACTCAGTCGTGTGACGGAGTTATCGATATGATTGATTTATATTTAGTAAGTTTCTTACCATGTTTTATTGAAATAACTTGGAATATACAGATATAGCATGGACTTTTCATCTAAAGAGGTATATTTAAATAAAAAGTAACTAAATAAAAAAAACCAACTTAAATGAATAAGAAACTAAAACAAAGTTCTAGAATAATTTAGTTTCTTTGTTTTTTTAATAAGTTGTAGGTACAAAAACGCAAAATTAGTTTTTACGTTTCTTTTTCTTTTGTTTTTGATTGAGGACCGTTTTAATATTTAATTTTCGATTTTTACTAGATAAGTCATCTCACTCACCTACCTACCCATTGAGCTTAAAGGCCATCAGGTCTTTAAGTCTAACCCTTTCGAAAAAAATATAATAAAATTTTTAACTTTTTTTATTATTTCTTAATTCGGAGTAAATCCGAAATTCGATAATCGATTTCATTTATTTAAAATATAGGTAGAACTATTAAAAGCGATAAACTTAAATTGTTTAGCTCTTAAGGACGCTGACACGATGGACAGACGTCATCAGCAAAGTGACCGACAGCTTCATGATCGAGTGCTCCCGCAATGCCTCTAACCGAGAACAGTGGCGTCGCTTAGCCAGTCCCTCTAGATAAGTATAAACCCTAAACGAATAGAATAGAATACTTATTGTATGGGAATGACACTGGCATACGACATGTAATTTGACAGCTAGTGTCATTCCTATACAATTATCATTCTCAGTTATTTATTCATTCATTCAATTATTATTCCATTCTATTCATTTAGCGTTTGTGCAACTTCTCAAGGAGGCTTAGGGTTGTCTAGAGGGGCTGATCAGCAACAATTGGCAGGGAAAACGAAAGCGAAGACCCTTCACGTACGATCACTACCGCTCTGACAAGAGTGTAAGACTAGGAACGGATTAAACGCGTCGCTCATTTTAGACAGCGCCATTTTAAGGAGAACGAAGAAAGGGTTAAGCCCTTTCTTCTATCAATATATAACCAATAAGAAAAAAAAAAGAATTGGGACTGGTGTAAGCAATTACTACATTATATTGTAAATGCATTCACAAAATATTTGCTACAAATAATCATTATTTTTATTATGAAGAATTCAGTTACTGCTTATATGTGCTGTTTTTATGTCGAATAATATCTTAGTTAAATAAGCAAGGTATTTCATTGCTTATTTTATGATACAATAAAAAAAAAACATCCACAGAAGCAATATTTAGACTCAGTTGAAAACCGTAATATAAATAAATCTTGATGGTTAAGTGCCTCAATCTTGTCCCAAGTGTCTACATATGAGATCCCCATTTATACAGCGGGTTTAACGTGCGTATACGGGAGTATGTTATTGGATTGCCTCTCACCCGTGAACTCTTTACACCCAAGTTCCCAAAAGGCCCTCACTGGCCTTGTATTTTGTTGAAGTGAGAATTCCAAAGCTATTCATTGTATCCTTTTGATGGGAGACGTTTTCGCGACGTGAAATAGTTTAGAAACCAAATTCGTCTGATTTAATATATTTAATGGTTAACACCTTTTGGTTTGGGATATTATTGTGTAAATTCGATAATTCTATTACGTTTTACATTTTAAGAATTGAAAAAGTTTAGATTTCAATAAACGTTTGCGATAACGAGCTATTAAAGTTATTTAATATGAGAAGTTACATAATTATATTAATTATCTTTATTATTTTTGAGTAAATACTAATATTTAGAGTATAGACTGGGCTTTCTCTTAAAACTACAAAAGAGCTTAGAAGTATCTTAGTGTGACACTGTTGTATGATTTAGATTGTTAGTAAAAAAACCTCTTTCGTATGCAAAGTTGGCTACTTTTCATTAACTAGCTTAACTGTCAATTTGTTAACATAACAATAAATAAATAATGACTTTAAGAGCGAAGATAGTCTGGTTGGTATTGGCTTAGACTTTTGGGAGGTGTGGGTCACAATCACAATCCTGAACTGCTGTCGTGTCTTGAAATGGGTTTTTCTAAATTTCTAAGTGCACACGAGACCATCGTTCGCTCACCGGTGAAGGAAAACATCGTGAGGAAACATGCATGCCCTGATGAGATTGAAAGTTTTTGACGGTATGTGAAGTTCACTAACCCGCACTGGGCCAGCGCGGTGGACTCTTGGCCCATTATCCTCCTCGCCTGATTTCGAGGAAGGAGACCCGTGCCCAGCAGTGGGACATATAAATAAGGGTTGATACTTTACGTGCATCTCAACATGAGACTATCGCAGGCTCATCTGTAAGGAGAAAGGCCTTTAAAGGTGTGTGAAGTTCGCAAATTGGGCCAGCGCATTGGTGAACTATAGCTTAATGCCTCTCTTCACCTGATATTGAGGACGAAACACCAGCTCAGTAGTGGGATATATTATAAAGTTTGACATTCATCATCATCATCAGCTTTTATTCACTGCTGAACATGGGCCCTCCCCAATGAACGCCAAGACGACCGATAATTTGCCACTCGCATCCAACTGCATGGAGATCGTCTTTCCGCCTGGTTAATAGCCGACCAACACTTCGTCTACCTAAACGCGTCCTTCACTCTAGAACCCTATTGTCCCATCGACCATCCGTTTTTCTGAGTGTGTGACCAGCCCACTGCCTCTTCAACGATTTTATTTTTCCCGTGGCATCGGTATCGTGGTATCTGTAACCTTAGTTCTGTGGCATATAAGATATATTATGCCAAAGAACTAAGGTTCAGATCCTATCTATATTCGGAAAATTAAAATTATTATATTATTATTATAATAATGAACGTAGGTGAAGCCGTCAAAAACCGTTCCTAATAAAAATATCGCATAAGATACAAGAGGAGACTTAGTGACAGGTGTCCAATGGCCATAATCTAGCCATTACGAGTCGATCCCGCCAAATGATGACAATGTATCACTTCGGAATTGGCCAAATCGTCCGTGAGTCCTTCGCTTCTGGCAGTGACTGAGTAGGCGCGGTAAATTAGTGACAGGCCCTACTTGTTATTTAGCTCGACGATTATGTACGTTCTATTAAGTCTCGTCAAAAATATCGCTAAGAAATTGTTTTTGCCATAAAATGTAAAACTTATTTAGATATATAAAAAAAATGATGTGGTGTCGTGGGACACCAGGTAGGAACGAAGTTAAGAAAGAGAAGGGATGAGAGAACGAAAAGAAAGAGGGAGAAAGAGAAAGGTATTATACACTACTCGCTTGTGTATGCGACTGTCGCGCCTGCGCACGTCTCATTTAACGGTTTTATTCCACGGATTTTCTCTTACGGTTTTACTATCACATTTTTTTCAGTTCGGTCGCGCAACAAAATCCCTATCTCCTCCAAGCCTGCCGTAAGGAACTTCGCTCCAAAAGATCCATATAATATGTATGTACCACTGCTGTGCACGTGTCTCTTCCTCGAAATCAGTCGAGAAGTGGTCTATTGGTGAACTTTACACACCTTTAAAGATTTTCCACCTCACCAAGCGTGCAGGTTTCCTCACAATGTTTTGCTTCATCGGTGGGTGAACGATGGTCTTCTCAAAGGGGGTCAGAATCGAACCCACTAGACCACCTCGTGTATTATCAATAAATATTGCGTAAAACTTGGCGTTTCTAGAAAACCGTCACTGTGTTTGGACTTGTATATAATATATACCTAACGATTAGGTACAGAATAATTGAGGATTAGTGAAATTTGCATCAGATTAGCTAGATGTGTCTAATCGTTATATTACATTACAACGATACTATTTGGAAATGAAGTTAAGGCTGTCGTGAATAATATCAGTATCGGAATTAATAACCGAATAAACAGACATCAGGTAATTCTTATTTATTTTCGTCTTCGAAGATGTCATTTCAAAAAATAGCCACAGTTTCACAAATAAAAGAATATTGCCGTAAAATATTTTATTATTTAAAACATATTGAGTAGATCCATTGGCTGAGAGACGGAGGGTTCCCGAACATACCACCGGATATTGTGTCCCGATTTTCCTTTTTACAAATTTTCCTGTTACTTTTTTATCAAATCGTATGATGTCCTATTGTTTCTCAAAATAATGATTCTTTTTTTTGTTTTGACGTTATGAAAACTTGTGATGAATTTTTAGATAATTATTCTTCTGTTTAGGCGAATAATTTTATAAAAACCTCTTAATGTCGTACACCTTCTGGATTACTGTCATGTCATTAAGCTCTTCTTCGCCTTCGGCGCCGCTCTCAAGCGCTTTGTGTGTATGCATACTATTTTCCTTTTAATTTATATCATCTTTCGTTTAAGATTTTTACTAATTATGAATTATTATTGTGACAGATATTTTATAGTTCTGTGAGGGATTTTTGCGAGATATTGTTTTTTGCGGTTGATGTAACCATTTCACGTCTCAAAATAAACTTTCCTTTCATTTTGCCTGTATAATGTAGTGCTATAATAAAGTCTAGTCTTTGACAGATTGGTTTTTTAATAACAATATTTGAGCAATATCCATTTAGAAGACTCCAGCTTCCTTCCCGCTTCGTCTATTTATCCCAAAATACAAAACCGTCTTAATTGGTTCTCAGTGGAAGAGAAATTGTTAAATCCTGTCAGGGAATTAATCTTGCCCTGGTCATGTTACAGAAAAGTAATAAAAATGAAAATTTTCCGACATCTTATTTGAGCAAAATTTGCGTGACAGTGAAAATAAATAATATTTTCGTAATTAAATGTGTTTAATAATTTCATGAATAAAATGATTAAATTAAAAAAAAGATGTTTTTTTTAAATATTGAAAATTTGTAATGTAAGTGGCAACTTTTTGAAACGCTAAAATAATTGGTAAGCGCTTTATTGGTATTACATTGGTACATTGATCATATCACTTTAATCTATATCCGATGTTCATCTGAATTTGTAAACGACTAAGAGCTATCCGACACAACTTACCTCTACAATCATGTTACATAGGCAGTAGTACTTTCATAATATTACGTATTCCGTAGAATAGTTTTATTAATATGTGTTTTAACTCTTCTTTAGAGAAGTGTGAATGAGAATATGTGTTTTAACTCCTCTTTTTAACATACTCGTCAAATATTAAATCAGAAAAAACAATAAATTTAAAATGCTGTGGGATAGTAAATAAAAAATATGACCTTCAAATGAAAAGGCGTAGCCTACTAAATCTCTATATCTCTATGCTAGAATAAAAATCCTTTTTTTGAAACCAGAATGCAACTTTATGTGGCACTGCGGTTAGAGCTAGGCCGTTACATAAGGTCAAACATTACAAGTCTCCCATGGCATATTTACTCGACTCCAGGTGACAGAGTCGTTTAATTTCCGACTGTATGGGTACACTTAGTCAAAGCATCGGAGTTAGCACGTAGGGTATTAAACTCGTGTGTCCCTTGTGGGTAACCAACATTGAGTGGGATCGTTAATTTTTGTAACAAAAAAAGGTAGGGCGACACCATCGAACATAAATACCGTATAGAGTAATATCTGGTCTCGAAACTAATGAATGATATGTCACTGATTTAACAGAAATTTGATCAAACGGTGATCTGCGTGTCGGGAAATTATCTGTCAATGACAATCACTCGGCCAATCAGAGTTTAAAATACTTAATTGATCATTGACAATAACTTCACATTAACTTTCTATGCAAGTATGCTCGATATATGGAACCCATTGGATTTCAAAAAATGGAAAATATAACAAAAATAGAAAGAAAAATAATTTACGAGCGTTTAGAAGTCAGGAAATGGAAGAGAGTTTTTTAACATAAACATACGTGAAACAGAAAGCCAACCATTACCTATATTTACAATTTAGAAAAAATTACATTTTTTGTAATTGCAATCATCATACTTGTAATCATACTTGGATATGAAAATAAGCAGAAGTCATCTGACTGTATGAAGCCAAACTCTCCCATATCCATAAATAAATTTATCTTGATTATGACCCCACTGTTAGTATACTATGTCAGTATACTGCACTTAAACCGATACAAGTTGCCTTCAACCGCTTTATGGGAAGTGCGCCGGATAACACTTAACACGGCTCAACACAGGACAGATAAAATTCATCTAGGAATACGTCAGGCAATTCCATCATATATTACCTATCAGCCTCCCTAGAAAAGTGGCACAAACGCTAAACAAATAGAATAGAATAGAATATTTATTGTATGGGAATGACACTAGCTTACGACATGTAATTTGATAGCTAGTGTCATTCCTATTCAATAAGTATTTCTATTCTATTCATTTAGCGTTTGTGCAACTTCTCAAGGAGGCTAAGAAGTCGGTGAATTTGGTTAACAATGATTTCTTTGCCTATCCTGCTTTTTAATTCGAAATATCTTAGGGCAAAGATAAACATAAATAAGGTTGATATGTTACGTATGAAAAATAAAATGAGATAATTTCGAGTCATGTAAGAAACAGAAATAAAATTGTTTTACTTTTGAAGGATTTTTCTTCATTAGAGTCAGATAGGAGAAAGATTAGATAATGAGTGTACGCTTTACGAGACGATGTGACGCTTGCACTGAACAAGTTTTATTCACAATTTTCGTTCTTACAAGAAAATGCTTTTAAACTGAATCAGGGTCTTAATAAACCTTTCTATCTCGTATATAATGAATACAATTATATTTTAATTTGTAAAGTAATTTGTGAAATTTCTTTTTAAGTTTAAATAAATTAAGACACAGACAATACAAAACTAACAAATGAACACAGCTTAACGAAAATCGTATTAAAAAAACATTTGTAGGTAGGTATTAACATTTACGAATATTTGTTTAAAATTAATACATAAATAATGATAGTGAATATTTAATGTTATAATTGAACATTCAAAGGCAGCTTTTAAATACTTGCTCCGACCATTTCACATAGTTTCAAAGAGATAGCTTAATTTATTTCCGCGCGCAAACGAAAGACAAAAAAAGACGAAAACAAACGCGTATGCAGCATAAGTGGCGAAAGTATAACATAAATCATATAAAATAAACTACACGAGTAAATAGCATGATTATTTCATATTCAGAATCGTTTCTAAAAATTTCGAAGTTTTGATATAATATGTAGGTCCTAAATTAGTTGCAAAAAATAAGGACACTTTTTTAGAATTAAAATCTACGAGGGAAATTTGTACTAATAAGGTTGTCCCATCCCCATTCATTAGAATATTATGTCGTTCATCAAAATAATATATTTTGTTCATCTAGCTAACTTTCTTTCCTGCCAAAAAATCTAATGCCTCGCCAATAATAATAATACACGACAAAACAAACAAAAACTACATTACATATGCATTACGATACAGTCCATGGAAGCAAATATTCCTGAACGATTTAATTCATTTTTATAAAATTAGTAACAGATTGCCGATGGACCAATAAGGTTCAAGAGTTGAGGTTTAGGTAGACGAAGTGTTGGTTGGCCATTAACCAGGTGGGAAGACAATCTTCGTGCAGCGCCGGTCCGTATTGGATACAAGTGGCCCACAATCGATCGTTTTAACGTTTATTGAAGAATGCCTGTGTTCTGCAATAGACGGATAAAGGCTGATGATGATGATTATTATAATAAAAAACCAATATTTCAAACAAAACATTTCAAATATTCTAAATCCTGTTTGATCACAAAATTGACTTAACAAACTTAATCTGTAGGGAAATTAAAGGCATCGATGATTAAATTACTTCACCTAACCTCCATAATTGCATTTCAAATTCCAAGAAGGCGATTAGTTATTAATAATAAAACTAATTTAACAACAAGTCTCCTTAGGCAAGTTCGCCAAGTGCTGATTAAATTCCGTATCTCGGCAGCTTGAAGCGATTGTCAAGGACTTAGTGATGCGGATTACAGGTGTAAGGTGAAATATAGCTTTCATCGTTACTAACTTATTACAAACACTTATCCTTAATATTATAAATGTTAAAGTAGGGATGTTTGTTACGTTTTCACCCGTAAACTACTCAACTGATCATCATGAAACTTTGTAGACATAATCTCGGAGGTACTAGAAGTAACATTAGGTTTTTTTTTTGCTAGCACAGATAGCTATCTATAAATATTGTAAATTCATAAAAGGTGTTGTGTTAAAATAACTAGTTTTATTGATAACATGTAACTTACATATCATTTTTTTTATATTGAGATTGAGAGTCATTTTTGGTAAGATATGAGCGATTCACGAAAAACGTTGTATGTGCAAATAAAATGTGGTCAAGAGCTTGACCAGTATTTTTTCTTTTTTCCAAAAAGATTAAGAAACTCGATTAGCGAGGGCATTTCCTAGTAGATTCGGCAATGCTTGGATCAAATACCTGTGCGAAACCTATGTAGGGTGAGACTGGCACTGACACTTAACACCTTATCCTCGGGATAGGAGATACTTATTGAGTTAGGTACTTGGTCTTGTTTTAGGCGTAAAAATGTATATTAATTCATTAGCGACGTCAACCACTAACCATTAGGCAGCACATCTGCCAGTTTGCCTATCAAGCTAACATAATATAAAGTATAATTTAACTAGGTAATATATAAAAAGTGCTGTTTAAATCTACTTTATTCTTTCGTTACAAGTTTTTCTAGGTCTATATATATACCTAAGGATAGAATCTAAATATAGGCTCAACAATATTCTAGCTCAGGCCTCGATATTGACTGACAAACTTGTGCATGTCGCGGGAGTCAGGAGAATTTATAGCACATAAAAATAACGGGTCACTTTGAAAGTTCTGTTTTACTTGAATCTATTGTTCAAATAAAAAATATGTTATTTTAATAGAGCCTAAATTTATTTATTAGGTAAAAATAGTATATATAGATTTTAAATTAAATTAGTAGGCATATATTTAATAATGTTATTAACTATTAATTTTCCCACATCAAATTTACACAATACGGTCACACGGAACCACGATAAAGTCCGTAAAACTTGTTCGATTATAATGAGTGAAATTCAACTAGATGTAAATAACATAAGATACATAATTAAGTTTACTTACCGATATTCAAACAAGCTTTATATACATATATAATGGCTCAGCATAATATTGTTATCAGATAAGTCAGCATCAGTCAATTTTTTTTCTGAATATAGATCATAATACTGAAATGCAAACAAAATTTACTTATTTTTTTTTCTAATTGCTCACCGATTTAATGTTCAACAGTACATGTAAATTACAAACAAGTTATGAAATGATCATTTTAAATTACAAACTCGATCGTTCAATCCCCTACTAATCCGTCCTAAGTCAACCCACATAAATTATACATAGGAACGGATTATACCGGGACAAACTTGTGAAATTGATTTGATTTCGTCTTTGGATCGACTTATCGTCTAAATCGATTGGCAGTTCCTCGATGATTAGCGATGTTCGTGCATTTATTTATATAACTTCCACACCATTTACTATAGGGGAGTAGAGGATAATTGATCGTTCAGCGTTCTGCCAAGTCACTGATGTCTTATTAAAAAGTATTTTGCGTTGAGGACCGCGTTTGAGTTATGATAAGTTGCGTCTTAAATTTTCATAAAATGTTTTGTTGTCTCTTTCTCTTATAACAAAAATCGACTATACTAATATTAAAGTTATAACCTATGTAATATGTAAGTAATCGTATATTTACATATTAATAATCCTTATAATATTAATATACGTAATGTCTATTAGCCAGCTATATGCCAGCTATTTAAGGGAGTTCATTTTTTTTGTTTTTGTATGATTGGATTTAAGAATGGTGAAATTCACAGTTAGATAATTCAATTTTTCATTTAGTTCGGAACTTAAAAAATTGTACAATTTTCGGGATTACGGATTCTCACACTATTACTCATTTTTAAATATGGTAAAACCGGGATAGATGCCGCAGCGGGATAGATGCCTCATGTTCTAAAAACCTAGCTTCCCGAACTCGCGACTAAAAATTAATTGTATAAGTAGGAGCCGCAATCACCCTGCACATTATTTACCCAAGAACAATCCTCGGATGAGAATGAATTACGCGTGTGTGTCCGATTATATCCGCAGCGAACTTCACAAACACGTAAAAGATTGAAAAAGAAAAAAAAAGATTTAGCGTTGTATAACTTTATAATTTGTAATAAAATCCGTTATATCTTTTATAACATCAGTATACAGGTTCATTAACTCGGCATATAGGTGTAAATAAATGCTATTTTGTTTATAATTTATTTTAAAAGTACTTTGGCATCTATCCCTATCAAAAAGGATAGTTGCCCTGATTTTTCGAGGTATAGATGCCCCTAGGGGCGTCTATCCCCATAAACCATATTATATGAAATAAGGGTATATTCTTAAAATATTTTAGTGTCTGTTATAAACTCTTATGTCTGGTTTTGTATTTGTATATTTTATATTTGATCTTTTTACTGACTTTGGCAGAACCATGTCACCAAAATATAAAATAAAGGAAGGAGTGCGAGCCTAAGTATGTTCTTTGAGTACCCACAGTAAACCTATAGTCAGCTTTCAAAAAAAACATGGGGATAAACGAAATACCCCGACAATTTGGAATTCCATCACAGCGATACAGAACAAGAAACACTTTCGAAAATTCTAATAGGAACATCACCTCTTCCAAAAAATCCTTTGACCATGGCTAAGAGGGCAACACAATCAGCAGATATTTTGAATACAAAGAAACATACATATTTAAAAACACAAGAAGTATATGGCTGAAAGAAAGAAAAAAAATAAAAACTAAGTTAGACAAGAAAATCAAGACTCAATCTACCAAAGAATAGAAACAAACATATTATAAAACCAATAAAAAACGAGACGACAAAAATTAAAAAAAAAAGTTTTTGTAGTGAAAATGACGATGACAAATGAAATGACGCTGAATTGAGTGATAAAGCAAATTTTACTTATTTAACACTATACTTATAGCCATTTGTGTGATTATTAGAATTATTTTGTAATAATAACAATTAAAAAAAACATAAAATGTTTTTCATTATTATGATCCATGTTCCTTCGAGATAATTGCTGTTTTAGGACTTACAAGGTATAAATGGCATCTATCCTGCTCTGCAGGCATCTATCGCTATCGGTATTTTCATGGCGGGGCAACTATCAATATAGGTAGGCATCTATCCCCAAAAAAAGGGTTCACGAAAAGCTCGTTTCTACAAAATCTGTATTTGATAGGTAAAAAAAAGTAACAGTAATTCAACATAAAGGATTGGGCTAGTTATATTCATAGAAATTATTTCTATAAAATTAATATTTTACAAATTGGCTATTTCAAAAAGTGGGGCATCTATCCCGGTTTTACCCTAATACTTAATAATTGTTACGAATAGGTACTATTAATTTTTAATTGAATATAGTTTTATAAAGGCTGAGCAAAGCATTATGAAGGCAGAACTTACGCAGAACCACGTACGAATTAGTATCAGATACTTCGTTATATTACTTTTGCTTGCATTGTGGTTAGAAAGCAGTTTTAATTATTCATTTGTTATATATTATGTTATATATTACAAAACCTACCAATTTCGTTACTTATGTTAATATTTATGGATAATTAAATCGAATTAGCTTAATACTTTATCCAGGAAGGGATAATAGTTGCAATCTGTTTTGTTAAGCGCCTTTCATCGTGTCAATTTTTTGATAAAACTGCCCACGTAAAATAATCGAGTTAATTCGTTTCGACATAATTTCATATACGGGTATTTGTTTCGTAACTTGTTATTGAAACCGATTTCGTGAAATATCTCCTATCTCTACTTACTGATAATGTGAAAAATGTGCCAATAGTCTCGCCTTCTTCACAATAAAGATATTTTTTTTTCCTTTATATTTAAAATAAAAAAATTCTTTACAATGTTGTTAAAGAATAAGTGTAGTTATATTTATGTTGGAAATATTAACTTCAGAACTCTTTACCTTTATAACACTAACAGAGAAGTATTCCTGATTGTCTATGCTTATGCGTTTGTGAATTTTCCATAAACTAACAAAAGAAAAAGTACGGACGAAGACTTGCGCATAAACAAACATAATAAACCTGGCAAGTTCTATATTCGAACGGAACTTATAAAGTTGAACTTTATACTTTTTAATTTTGCATATTTTCCCGGCTTAAGAAAAGTGAAGCAGCTCTTGTGAAGAAATATCTATTATCTTTTAATTATAGTGTAAACGGAGTTTATACCGGTTCAAAAACTTGCTTTTGAGTAAACAACGAACAACTTTAATAGTGAAAACAGCGGTGAAAACTTTTTACGTCAAACTCTAAGAAAATTTTTCTATGACACAAAAGCTATCTTTTAAAAAGTTTTTATTCGCTGTGTATTAAGTTTTCGCCAATTTTGATTCTCATTAAAAAGATGTTTTTATATCTACTACTTCTGTAGGTATCCTAAAAGTTAAAAAGTAAAGTATCAACCCTTTATATTCCCACTGCTGGGCACGGGTCTCCTCCTCAAAATCAGGCGAGGAGGGCAATGGGCCAATAGTTCACCGCGCTGGCCCAGTGCGGGTTGGTGAACTTCACATACCTTCAAAGACTTTCAATCTCATCAGGCATGCAGGTTTCCTCACGATGTTTTCCTTCACCGGTGAACGAGCGATGGTCTCGTGTTTGGGGTGCACTTAGAAATTTAGAAAAACCCATTTAAAGGCACACACGGGGGGGTCAGGATCGAACCCGGATCCTCTCGCATAAGAGGCCGATTCCATCCACCATTGGACCATCGTCGCTCTTCTGTAGGTATCCTAAGTATTCGTATAAATCCTTATAAGCTAAAAAAAAGTGTAAACATAGTAAGCCTTACTAGTTTGTTACATATAAATACATAGAAGGCAAATGCATTCCCGAAGTGAAAAGCTTGCACTATTGGCGTTTTCGCCGCGTAGCCTCCTATTACCGACAAATAACAATCCAGGGGTTTCATAGATGACGTGGCTATACAATTTTCAAAAGCATTTTAACACTTTTCTAAAAATATTATATTTTTATTTTGTTACAAATTTTATAGGTAAATCTGGATGTGGAGAGATATGAGGTACTTATTGTAATGATAAGAAATATAGTATGGATTTTTATTTAAATTAATTAATGCATACATTTTAGGTAGACGAAGTGTTGGTCGGTCATTAACCAGATGGAAAGACGATCTTCGTGCAGTGGCAGGTCCGTGATGGATGCGAGTAGCAAGGGATCGGTCGTCTTGGCGTTCACTGAGGGAGGCCTATGTTCAGCAGTGGACGGATAAAGGCTAATGGTGATGATGATGATGATGATGATACATTTCTATAATACAATTTATATAATAGTCTGGCCTTTGTAAAATATTCATGTAACTTTTCATACATGGCCTTCCTTTAAACTAAAAAGGGTGTTTTACTTATCTTTCTGCAGTTTTAAAAACTAATTACCGAAACATCCTGTTTTTCTTTCTAGGTCACCGGAACACTAATTCTTAATAGAAATAAGCAAAATAGTACAATCCATTTGAACAGATCTGAACAACAAACACGCATATTCTACGGCTATAAATATTAATACGTTTTAAAATTATTAAAACGAAAAATATGGCGGTAAATTTATATTTACAAAACGTGACAATTTCATCACGTTTAAAGATTCAATTTTACGATCCTCCTCCGTCGTAAAAAATTTCGTTACGCCGATAAAAAAATCATAAACTAGATGTTTTCGTTACGCCAAAGCACTACGATGTTACTCCGCTTTATCGATTCAAACGTCGTATCTTGAGAATATCTCTTTATTGATGACCAATAAAATAGAAACATTAAATTAATATTAATTAACAATTACATGGCAACGGATAGGCTGTCGGGTTTATTGAGAGAGGTCTACGTTCCAGCAGTGGATAAAGGCTGATGATGATGATGAACCTAAGGTAAACTAGACCTTTGTGAACATGTAAAAATATAACAAAAACTTAACAAAAGCTATAGCGTATGTTAGAAACCGAAGTAGATAAATAAAAAAAATACATACATATCTCACATCTGGCGAAAAATCGATCGAATCGATTGATCGATCGAAATTTTATCGACATTTATTAAGTCTTTTTTACATGACCGACGTTTCGAATTCATAGCAGCAACCATGGTCACGGGAGGACTCTAATCGACAGTCTTATTTCATAATGAAATTCCCTCAAACACAAGTAAACAATATCGATAATTCATCATAAAAAGAATATTAAGAATAAAGACAACTCAGACATGAAAAATAACATAGAATAATGAGAAGATTTCATTTAATGAATTTTGATAAGAATCTCTACATGCTTGCGTAATTCCAGTGAAGACTGTATACGTTGAGATTTTTATCAAAGAAATCTCACTAAGGAGTTATTCTGAAAACTTTTTACTCAAAGTGAAAAGTCATATCTTGACGATTCTATTCCTCATCTTTTTCACGTTTTACTCGTATCATTATATTAACATATCATTAAATCATTATACTATAATATTAGATATCAGTGACTCTTGACTCTTGTATCTGATTGAACAGGTTCTTTGAAAATATAAAGTAAAGTTGTAACCCATTTATGTCCCACGCTGGGTATGGGTCTCCTTTTTGAAATCAGGCGCGGAAGCCGGAAGGTATCAAGCTATTATTTGACGAGGTGAACTATGGAATTAGCTTTTTTCAACTATGGAATTCATTGAATTATTCAAAATCATAATAGGGAAGACTATCTCCGTGTAGTGGCCGGTCCGCGTTGGATGAGAGTGGCAAGAGATCTATAGTCTTGGCGTTGAATGGCCTATGTTCAGCAGTGGATGGATAAAGGCTGATGTTGATGATGAGGATGATGATAATAGTAAAACTTGTATGTTAAATAATATTTTCCGTTCAAAGTAATTATCAAAAAAAACCCCTACAAATCATCTGGTTTTGTGAGTACTTAGGTAAATGTGAGCTTCAAAATACAGTGTCTATTTTTTTAAATATAAATATGAATGACCGTCAAACAAATCCATTTTTTATCATAATTATCAGTCTTGATCCTTTCACTGCTGAACATAGGCATCTTATAAACACAAAGACGATCGATTTATCAAATAAATCTCCCTAAGGATATTGATTAAAACTTTTGAATTTAAATGAAAAATCACTTGTGGTGATTCTATTCTTTATCCACATTTGTGTTGTTATTTATTCACACATAAAAAATATTTCACATATAGATTCAGTTTTTTGCAAATAATTCAATTTTTCGAACGTCACGCCATTTCACCCTTGCGTTGACACAGCCCTGACACACGCGGGTACAAACAGCCTTCGGCGGGTCGACCGTATTTGTTTAGCTACGTGCATTCTAGTTGCTGTGGGTGTATGTAAAGCGCTATGTTTTTTATGTCGGATAGACAAACATTCAGACAAGGCACGTGATAGCGGTAAGCGTTGCCTGTAAATATACACAAGTTCATCTATAACTATGCAAATCCATATTTATAGTAAATATTAGTGTTTTTGAAAGTCAAAAGGCGGCACCTTTACTTGATGCAACTAAGGATAAGTACAACGGATATATATGTTGCAGTCAAAACTCTTAACCAGTCAAAGGTACTATTGACTAGCAAAATCAGTCAAAATACTTTTGACTGAACAGGTTGGTCAAAAGTGGTTTTGACTTAAAAAAATATTATTAGTTATTAGTACTTTTGACTACAAATTTGCGGTAAAAAGTACTTTTGACTGACGCTCTTCGTCAAAACTAGTTTTGATTGCTATAAAGCATCAGTCAAAAGTACTACATAGGCTGCACTAAAAGTATCGGGAATGGAATATTTCCACTATTCCTGTCATATTAAAATCTTTTTAATTGAAAACTCCTTGGTTTTGAAAATCGAATACCATTTATTTATTTAAAAAAAGATTCTCGGTCTTTTCACAAGGTCTTGTCAAACTTGTTTAGTCGTTGAAAAAATGGAATTGACTCGAGAAAATTCTAGAGCGATGATTTATTACGACTTTCGAAGTGGTTTAACACAAAAACAGTGTGTTGACCGAATGATTTTTGCATTTGGTGATGAAGCCCCATCCAAAACCACAATCTATCGCTGGTTTGCTGAATTTCAACGTGGACGTGTCAAGCTCAGTGACGATCCCCGTCAAGGTCGTCCAAAAACTGCAGTCACCCAAAAAAACGTGGATGCTGTGCGTAAGCTGATTGAGGAAGATCGGCATGTGACATACCGCGAAATTCAGGCAACCTTAAACATTGGCATGAGTCAAATACAAATAATCTTGCATGAACAATTAGGTGTAAAAAAGTTGTTTTCCCGATGGATACCGCATTTGCTCTGTGAAGAGCTAAAAGCGGCTCGCGTTACTTGGTGCGTCAGAACTCTCGTAAGATTCCACGCAGGATCCTCAAATGCTGTATACAACATCGTATCAGGTGACGAATCCTGAATATACGCGTACGAACCCGAAACAAAAAACCAGTCACGAGTTTGGGAGTTCGAAAATGAGTTAAAGCCAACAAAAATTGTTCGTTCACGGAGTGTTGCAAAAAAAATGGTGGCCACCTTTGTCTCCAAAACCAGCCATGTTGTGACTATTCCTCTTGAGGGACAAAGAACGATTAATGCAGAATGGTATGCGAGCATTTGTTTGCCACAGGTCGTTTCTGAACTCCGTAAAGAGAACTGCAACCGCCGCATCATCCTCCACCACGACAATGCGAGTTCTCACACCGCGCACACAACAAAAGAGTTTTTAGAGCAAGAAAACATAGAATTATTAGACCATCCGCCATACAGCCCCGACCTAAGCCCTAATGATTTCTATACTTTCCCTAAAATAAAGAATAAATTGCGTGGTCAGAGATTTTCATCACCTGAAGAAGCTGTGGACGCCTACAAAACGGCCATTTTGGAGACCCCAACTTCCGAATGGAATGGTTGCTTCAATGATTGGTTCCATCGTATGGAAAAATGTGTCAAATTTCGCGGAGAATACTTCGAAAAGCAAAAAATGCATTTTTTAATTGTAATGTTATGTCACTTCCTTGATTCCCGAAATTTTCAGTGCCGCCCTCGTATTAACTTGTTAGATGGGAATAAAAAATAGGTATTTACAGGTTTTATTTACAATTGTGTACATAATTAGTATCTATTACGTTTTGTCAATGTTAAATAAACGGGACTGACAAAGTCGCATTAAAAAAACAATGATAAAAAATAATAATGAGCGATGATATTTGAAGACTCCGTTTTCGATAATTGCCAGTTTTTATACTGCTTGCTTGTCCTTCACAATGAAACACAGCAAAGCTAATAGACCTAGATGTCTATCGACTCTCATCTAAGTTCTTAAAAGTTCGTCAAAAAATTTATGCCTATAATTCAATTTTTGAAGTAAAAGACCGCATAAGAGTACCTTGTGCAAAATCTGTGGGAGAGATTCGGTGTGCCGCGAGCCTGGCTACATGGCTACCGCAATCTTGCTCGTTTCTCCAGTGAAACAACTTTGCTGTGGGTGACGGATGTAATTATTGATACCGTGAGTTAACATCCTATGTTTCAAGATAGAAAAGTCATTTGCGTTTCCTGGTCAGTTACAGGGAACCAGTTTATGTTTTTAGGCGTCCATCAGGATAAACATAAAAAAGTAGTGTCCCATTATTTTATTTTTTTAAATTATATAATAGAAAATGATGAAAAAGGCTTTGAGAGTGTGAATTACATCAGCGTCATATTGTTTAGCGGAAGAAAATACTACATGTAATAGACCAATAAAAGGAAAAAAATATTATGTTCATCTAAAAGCACTATTAAAAGTTAATTTTATTAATAAAGATTCTCTAACTCTTGTGGCCCTTGTGTGGTGTGTACCCTTGCCCAGCAGTGGGACGTATAAATATCACTTTATTATATAATTGATTTTGAGATTTTCATAATTTTTGAGTATAAAATATAAACAAATGAAAAGAAAAAACCTTTAATAAGAGTAATAAAATAAAAATTATAATCATAACTATGAGTACATATTTTTTTATTCATAATCTCAAATATCATAAAAATTTCAAATCATCTTTGTCTCAAAAAATCCTTTTTAAATATTCAAATCAGGATAAATACTTCCATCTCAAATATTTTCAAACCTTAATAAGCTAAGCGAAACTTGTGAAAGAAATTCACGATTTCACCCGAAGGTTAAGACCACCCCAAAGTTAAGCATCGTTGAACAAATTAAACCAATCTGCTATTAATTCAAAGACAATTTCGCTTTCTGGAGATGATATTATGTAATTATTATGGGACCAGTTATTAGAATTTAGGACACCGGGAATCAGAAATGGGAACTTCTTTATAATCTTGTAATTTTATTGCATCGTGTACGTCGCGATTCAAAGAAATGAATTCATCGCTCATATTATTTTATACATTTTTTTCGGATGGAGCTATGCTTATGGCTCTAGTGGCCTTAATGATTCATTGGACGTGAGGCCAGCCGGTTGTTCACCAAAGAATGAAAATGGATGGGAGGGCTGCGTCCCGCCAGCCGTGGAGTGTGACTTCCACGGCTTCATGGCGTCGGGTTTGATCCTGTAGCGGGTCCATGCCAAACCGCCGGATAAAATGAGACTAGCCCCGCCGGGTTGTTCCACTGAAGTGAAGGACCGGCATTAGGTGCCAGCAGTACTGGGAGCCATTCCATCGCAGTGGTCTCGGCTGCTGCCACGTGGTATGTTGACACTGTATACATAAGTGTATATTCATAAGTCTTGAGTCTGGATTTTATTTTTAAGATTTTAGACTAGATAAGAAGAAAAAAATAAATAAATACAATAAATACAATAAATAAATAAATAAATAATAACAATAAATACCGTACTGTAATACAGAAATAAGTTTCTAAGTGTTATGCTATAAATAATACTTACAAACAATTACTCTAACAAGCAATATAAATTTTCTTTGTCCTCATTACTCGAATAATAAATCTTAATCGCAAGCAAATATGTAAGAGAATTCAGCTCTGCTACATTAATAACAGCTTCAAAGGAATAACATTTATTTCACGTCGGGAACCTATTAAAGTTTGCTTTTAACAATGCTAACTTTGAATTGCAGAGCCTGATAAATATCAGCGATCTATCAACTTGAAAATGCGGTTCTAGATTAACTTAAAACATCCTACAGAATGTTACTAAAGAAACACGACATTATTCACTTTACAGAATATTCTACGGAGAATTTGTAAGTTTATAAAATGTAATGTAGTAAAACAATGTTTGTAATTAAATAATCACAGTTGGCTTTCAATTTAAACAAGTAAACCTGAACAAGCGCAGGTAACTCATTCACGTGTTGCCTTAACGTAAGGACGGTATGCCTCGGAGCCAGTACACTGCCATATAATATAATAGGCATGATGACAGTGCCTAAGAATCACTGAAATTATAATTTAAAATAAATATATAGCACAGATACACTCTAAATAAATCACCTACTTTTAATTTACATGTGTGATTCTTTTTATTTTAATAAAAATAAAACTATAAAAAATGACAATCCGCCATATTAGGTCAAACACCAACCATAAAATCGTGACGTCACGATTTTGTAATACCACTACCGCACGTTTGTGGCTTGCCGCAAACTCCAAACCTCAACAAGGCACAAACATGTGGACGCGTCGCAAGCGTTTTCGGCAAATTCCCTTTGATTTGTGCACAATACCGACACTCGTCGCATCGGCTACAAGCCCTTGCAAACCTACGCAAGCCAAGACAAACTCTGTATCTACATGTGTGAGGATTTGCCGAGGCTTGCCAAGCGTGCGAACTGTCAAATGTTTACGAAAACGTGACGTCATAAACAGTCACCATTGCTATTCTAGTGTTTATGTGCAAAATTTAAAATGTATTTTTAAAAGGTCGTTTTTTCCTTGTAAGCTTTATTTTTTTGCAGACATAATATTAATTTTGGATAAAGTAGTTACGTAATAACATCGTAGAGTAGTTTTTCAAAATTTGTCATCATGCCTATTCAATACTATAAAAAAAATCAATACTATTACGTATATCAGGAAGTATAATATCGGTGAAGGAAAGCATCGTGAGGAAATCTGCATGTCCTATGAGATTGAAAGTCTTTGAAGGTATGTGAATTTCACCAACCCGCATTGGACCACTCTCCTCACCTGATTTCGAGGGGAGACCCGTGCCCAGCAGTGGAACATAAAAGGGTTGATACTTAAGTAAATCAGGTTCATATTAACTTAGTAGTAGATTGTCATTATATGTTTTTACGGCAAATATTTCTTAAGCGAGGGAAAACTTAAATACTACGATTGTAATTGACTTCTTGCGGAGTTTTACGGAAAACATTTTCCGTATTCTATTTAAAATCCAATTCAAAAGCAAATTAGAAGTTGCATTTACATTTATTGTAATTTATGCTTTTCAAATATTATTGTGGTTTCCCAGGGAATGGTAATTAACTACATTTTTTGTGAACAAATAATAGTCACTATAATTAAATGAATTTAGGGATTTTATTAAGTTTGTTTTGATTTTTATATGTACGACGTTTCGGATATTTCACACAACTATGGTCAGGAGAAGCCATTGTCTTAATAAAGCGCGATAGAATCTGTAAAAGTTGTTTCATAATGAGTGAAATTCGCGTAAAAATTTGAAAACAAATTGTAATGGTCAATGCCAGACCTTCAACTATGGTCTACTATCCCAAAACCATCACAGCAGCTGCAGCGTGTTGGACGCGTGATATCGTAATCGTTTATCTTCACTATGGGTCAGCGGAGATGGACTGAGTGCCAGCGAAGCGACTAAAATTGATACACAAATATAATGGCATATATAAAAATTAAACGTGTTATCAGTTGATACCAATTCCATTACTAGCGAACCCGTCTACCCTCACCCTCACAGGCCCATTACCCTCCTCGCCTGATTTCGAGAACGAGACCCGTGCCCAGCAGTGGGACATGAAGTGTTGATACTTTACTTTACTTTATGTAAAAAAAAAGGTAAAGTAGCAACATATATTATATCCCACTGCTGAGTACAGATCTGTTAGGTATAAAATATTTTGTAATAGTATGACTTGTAAATCTAAATAACCATTCTCTAATTAACTTGAATACACACAAAATTTCATTAAAACTGGTCCATCCGTTTAGGGGAGTTCCGGAATAACTCCCATCTGCATTATTCCAAAGTGACCCATTTTTGAGTAATTTTATAGCATTTCTATTTCAAAATAACTCAAAAATACAACGACAAAAATCACAAATTGAAAAAAGTTATAAAACTTAGCTTTCTTGTCCTTAGCTTTTTAATAATATAATATAACAAGTGCGAGCTTATTTTCAATAAAAAATAAAGGAGAAATACTTATGAGTTTGATAGTAGGAGGTAATTATAGAAATTGCTCATTTGATATAGAAATAATTTCACCAGTTCGTAGCTACGTTATCACTGACTGGTACAGAAAAACAGCCATCGTATTGGGGACTCGGCTGATAACGCGAAGTTGCGGACAACTAGTTAAAAATTTCAAGTGTTCAGATAACAAATTCACGCAAAGGAATTAAGAAAAGAAAGGATTTTAGAGCTAACCGCTGCCCCAACTAACGGTAAAGCAGAGGTAATGCGCACGAACAATTTATTGCGAGCACTTACAAACCTCTCCAACTAACGTTTACTTTAAGTCAGACAATAAAGTGGCTTCTTGCATAAAAATATCTTAAGCTGTTTTTCTACTTGAACACTTTATCGTGAAGCAAAAAGGGTATATTGCAACACATGTAAGTCATTACATCGGTTGCAATAAAATATTGTGCTGTTACACATAGACAATCTAATTATTTAAGACTGCATAAATTACATTTAGATCTAACAACAGTTGGATGAAGTTATAAATTACATAAGGTATTTTCCTAATTTTTATGTTCTAGATATGAAGCCTTTTAGTATATTTATCTATACTTCTATACTAATATTATAAAGAGGAAAGATTTGATTGTTTGTTTGTATTGTATAGGCTCCGAAACTACTTGACGAATTTAAAACATTCTTTCACTGTTGGGCTGCACTATCCCCGGTGAACATAGGCTTTATTAAATTTTCAAAAAGTTTTGTACCCGTTTTGAATCATAGTTGACACAAGCGAAGCTGCGTTCAACAGCTAGTTATTCTATGTAGGAGACACTTTCAACAAATGCAGTTATGAATAAAACACGACAATAACAAGGAGTTGAGTTCTTATTTATAAATACGTGAAGCAAACCTTTGTACCCCTTTTAAGAGAATTGCGCAGAGGAATTTGAAATTTGGTGCTATTTAAGATCAAGCAGAGATAGGGTGGAGAAAGATATTATTTTTTGGGTAGTATGTATTATAAATACATTAAATTAATTTAATAAAATTTAACACGCACGCAGTTTTTAAGAATTAATATATTAAATACTAACTGTTTGCGACGATGTCGCCTGCGGTAACTAAGATTCACACTATTTAATACAATTTCTTCAAATAAAAGTGGCCTAAGTTATTCTTACTCCTAAGTCCCGTCAAATTTGGTTCAGCCATTTCGGAGATGAGCCAGAACACACAGATATATAGACAAAAATTGGAAAAAAAAATATTTCACATACCATAATATGACCCGTATGTATATTCTTAGTAAAAAGCGGATAATTTAATATTACAGACACTCCAATTTTATTTATATGTCTAAATTAGATATACTGTCAAACTGTATTTGAAGTTAAATGATTTTTTTAAATTAAAATTGAATTTCCATTGGACTACTATACCTCTAGTTTTTAATAATTAGCGTACTAGGCGCGCGAGCGCACGCGCGCTTAATAAACGTCGCGTTAAATCGCAACGTTGGCGCAACTTGCGAGCTCTTCATGCTAAATTCGATTACACGACAAACGCTTAACGTCGAACATCCAACAGTACTCGATAAAAATGTTTGCGCTTTTAAATCACTTTCGTGTGAACAGATACACGGGTATCCATTTATCTCATTCTCGAGCTTTTTTAACGATCTGTAAAAAAGCACTTGTGCGAACGGGGCCTTAGTGTTATTATACTTCACCGGTAGAGAATTAACGCTTTGCCTACAGTACCTACTACCATGCACCACCATCCCGCTTGTCTTCTGCTTAATATGTCTGCTGTAAAATAACTTTAATGTCTTTCAAAAAGAATGGCAAGTCAGAAGTGTAATTCATTCACGAACACTTTCTAGTGTCAGGATAGTCAGCACACTGACGAGTTGCGTCGGTTCCAGATTTTTTTTATCATTATGGTAATTAATTATATTAATTACCGAATTTAATATTACCAAAGAACACGTAGTAGTACTCCTACTTATCTAACTATACTTCGGTGAATAGCTTATATTTATTAATACCTTAAATATAAAATTTATAAAACTACGTGAATAATAAAAATAAAAGAATAAAAGCGATAGTTATTAGAAAATGCCTCAATATTCGATCGCTTAGTGTTTTATAAATAATACTCGGTAATACTTTATTCGAAATTAAAATTCAGCCGCAATTATCTAATAAATTATCTGTTGAACAAGAAATAAAATAGATAACTTGGAAATACACATATACTATGTAATATTAAAGTAATGTAAAACTATAATACTAATGTAAAAACAATAGACTCACTTCAACGTCAGCCTCTGAGAGCCTTTATCTTCAGACATCGATAGATAATGACTGCCAAAGCCGTACACAAAAAATCTTTTACACTGATTATTTATAGACGTAGGAGCTGATTTTTCGTGTCAATCACTTTATGAGTCAGACATATTCCTGTATCATATCCATCATATCCATATTATTCATATCCATTAGGCCCATTCCATCGGTGCTTTTTTAAGATAATTGAATAGACAAACGGGTAGACTAGCCGCACTATGGTAGCTGATCAGAACATGAGCAGGTTAACGACAAGCCCAGGCAACTCATTCGCCTACTCTCCTGAGGCATGAGATGTTAGCTTCTGTACCATAAATTATGATAGTGTTGCCTGCCCTCAACCGACTGCAAAGCTATGTACGGTGGAAAAAAGCAGATTTGGGCACCACACAAGCAGACAGGAGCGCGGTACAACGCATTCATTCCATGTTCCATCGATAAACCAAATAAGAATGAAATTCAAAGAATTACATACGAAAGAAAGGTAACCCTTAGATGGACTGATCGTCTATTAACTACGGTCGGTCCCCCTTGAATGTGAGTTGCGACCATCTTAGAATCAATTGAATACTTATAGCCTGCAGAGAATGCATAATTTGTAAGTTACTGATGATAATAATGATGATAGGGTACTATTGTATGTACGCATTGCTTCTAGCAAAGTATTCTACATCTGTTTTTTTTTCATTACTTAAACATGCTAATTCTGCGCTGTGTGGATATGATACTTCATACAAATGCATTTCATAAGATAATGAAATGGACGATTCTAGAATCAATTTACATAACACTCGTACATTTGTGTTTTAAAATCAGCTCGGAAGACGGAATTTCGAGATAAAGTTATCCGGGATTTATTCCGCTTTCGCTGGCATTGCCCTCATATGCAAAATGACGGGCTTGGAAGCTTGTATCTGACATAAAATGCACAACAAAACACTTCACGTTTGGTATAACAATATTTATTTATCCACTTCTGTAAGATATGTGCTAAAATTATTTTAATAATTCCTGGTTTGGTAGTAAGTTTCTAACATGTTTTAAAAACGTATGTATAACATTGACAATATAATGTAAACTTAATATTGAATGGTTCGTTGTAATAGAAAGGCATCGAACAGAAATATCGATAGGAGCATAACATCAAAACAAATCGATGGAACATTTATTATTAACAAGCAGCATCCCACGGTTTCACCCGCTTATTTCCCATTCCCGTGGGACTACTTGGATACATTATAGCCTATTTGTTAATCTGATGTGTAAGCTATATAATATTATACTTAAGTTTCATAATAATCCATTCAGTAGTTTTCACGTGAAAGAGAAACAAACATCCATACTTACAAACTTTCGCGTTTATAATATTAGTAGGATGTTGTTTGGTTGGCAAAAGTGGTTTAAAATACAATGTATGGCTTAAGCATTTTCGGTAAGGAATGCAAATATATTTGCAGAAATAGCTTCTAAATACGCAATCGCTTTATTAATTAATAAATGAAATTCTCGTAATTTGTACTCTTGAGACTTAATTTTATTAATCATAAAAGTGATGAAAATATTCTCACTTAATTAGTTCTAAAACAATGCCTGGAGCTTCGAAGCTGATAGGCTGTTTTGTTAACTCTTAAGCGAGTGTTGTGTTCATTCGCTAAAGTTTTAAGGATTGGAAAAAAAACGGCTATACTAATTAATTTTATTGGAACCCAATTATTATGGTGTTAGAATTATTTTTGCATCAAATTACACAATTTCTTTTAAGTAAAGCTATTTCGTAATTAAAAGATTAGAAGAAGGAAAGCATAAAACAATAATCTCAAAAGCTTTCAGTTATGCTTCAATCATAGAAAATAATTGAATTATGTAAAGCGTCGTTATTTTATACGGCATGTACAATCACCAGCAAATATATGTACAGATTTTCACTTTTCAAATGACATGATACAATTTACTTTAAAAATGTATGCTTGAAAAAATCTGTTGTACAGTAAAATTTTTTTTTGTGTCCTAGTGATGAACTCCTCAAAATTAGGCGAGGAGGGTTTTGGGCCATAGTTCACTAATGTGCTGGGTCAATGTGGATTGATCAATTTCGCACACCTTCCAATACTTTTCACGTTAAAGTTATGCAAGTTTCCTCACGATGTTTTTTCTTCACTGGTGAGTGAACGATGGTCTCATGTTTAAGTGAACTTAAAAATTTAGTAAAATCTATTTCCAGGCAACACATAAGGTCAGGATCGAACCCGAATCTCTCACTCAAGATAGAGAACCCACTCACTAGACACAATATACACATTTGCACTCAATATGTTAACAATGATAGAATTTGACTGTTGCCTTTAATTTTAGGTTTTTGTTATCGAGCGACGATGGTCCAGTGGATATCTCTCAGCTTCTTAAGCGAGACGGTCCGGGTTCGATCCTGACCCCCACCTCCATGTTCCTAGATGAAAAATTTTTAAGCGCACCCTAAATACGAGACCATCGCTCATCGGCGAGGAAAACATCGTGAGGCAACCTGCATGTCTTTGTCTTGAAAATTCTAAGGTGTGCAAATTTCACCACCCGCATTCCGTGCATTGATGATCTATGGCCCACAACACCCTCGTCTAATTTTTAGGACAAGATCCGGTGCAGCAGTGGGACGTATATCGGTTGCAATTTTACTTTATTTTTGAAGTGAAACTTCTTTAGAATCGTTGTGATTGCAAACCGGATGCAACGGAAAAAACGACAGGTAAGAGACACAAATACTAAAGAGCGAGAGAGCAAATGTCGGTGCGTATGTATATTGCACACTGTTTAATACTTGCTTGTATGGGAGCATTTAACGCGTGTTTCACTTCTATCGTGTGTGAATCGCACTCATACCTTTTAAAGCAGAAGAGTTTGTTTTTTTTACTTTATTATTGTTTTATCGTATTCATATCATACGATGTGTACATGTTATTTGAGATGATTGTACGTGGGTTTCTGTGCGAACGTTTTGTAAGACTGTATATCCACCTCAGCGGAACAGCTCCGCAAGTGAGCTCAATGCAATACCGAAGATAATCCCCGTTTTGCTCGTGTATCTTTTTGCTGAAATAACACGTTTGGAAACGTATTCGATCACACGCGATTTGAAATAAATATACATTCTAGACGAACGAATACTTTAGTTTTTTCAACGAATCTTCGAATTATAAGTAGGAAAATAAGACCTGCCAATCCAATGTCGATCGGACAGAAAATATGATGTTTTTTTTTCATTTCAAAATAAAATATATGTTTCTAATTTCTATTCTATTTTTTTTCTATTTACGGTTTGATGATTTTCTGATGATGACTAAGATATTAATTTATCTACTTGTCATAATTTAAGTACGTGGGTGAAACGCACATACAGAAAGATTTACGAAGCATTCCTAAGGCACAATAATATTTTGGTCATTTAGAAAAAACTTGTATAAGATAGATTTATCAAATATTTAAATATGACTTTGAAGTTATAAAAACATATTTTTTTATGTTATGGTTAAGGCAAGATATATTTCTCATAACGACACAAGACAAACAAACAACTGTCACAAGCTATCATTAAAAAACTCTTTCCTTACTTAACTTAGGCCCATTTTTGTCGTGTACAGACATTGTATTTATATACATAGGAATACCTACTGGTATACGAGCTACATAATATGTTTATTCAAACATAAACCTAAAATAACTACAAATAAAGTTTATAACCATAGCGAACTTTAGCTTTGTTTAGTCCTGATACGTTATGTAAGCTCAACCTTAACCAAGTAACTCCGAACAATACAAACTTCATAAAATACTAATCGAAGCTAAATGTACGTAGAGAGCTCTAGCATTATGGACTACGTTGTACACCGCGGGTTATATAAATTTTCTCCGCAACAGTACTTAGAAAATATGAACAGAATTTTGCTGCGGACTGGCGAACGCACAATGGATATGCGGCTAGTTTCGCCGGAAACATGTCGGAATGCCGCGGAACATGACGCCATGATAACAACTGAATACACACACTATTGCTTCTGACGTGTAAATGCCATGTTAGATTACTAAGCAATCAACAAAGTTAAATCGCAACGTTGGCGCAACTTGCGAGCTCTTCATGCTAAATTCGATTACACGACAAACGCTTAACGTCGAACATCCAACAGTACTCGATAAAAATGTTTGCGCTTTTAAATCACTTTCGTGTGAACAGATACACGGGTATCCATTTATCTCATTCTCGAGCTTTTTTAACGATCTGTAAAAAAGCACTTGTGCGAACGGGGCCTTAGTGTTATTATACTTCACCGGTAGAGAATTAACGCTTTGCCTACAGTACCTACTACCATGCACCACCATCCCGCTTGTCTTCTGCTTAATATGTCTGCTGTAAAATAACTTTAATGTCTTTCAAAAAGAATGGCAAGTCAGAAGTGTAATTCATTCACGAACACTTTCTAGTGTCAGGATAGTCAGCACACTGACGAGTTGCGTCGGTTCCAGATTTTTTTTATCATTATGGTAATTAATTATATTAATTACCGAATTTAATATTACCAAAGAACACGTAGTAGTACTCCTACTTATCTAACTATACTTCGGTGAATAGCTTATATTTATTAATACCTTAAATATAAAATTTATAAAACTACGTGAATAATAAAAATAAAAGAATAAAAGCGATAGTTATTAGAAAATGCCTCAATATTCGATCGCTTAGTGTTTTATAAATAATACTCGGTAATACTTTATTCGAAATTAAAATTCAGCCGCAATTATCTAATAAATTATCTGTTGAACAAGAAATAAAATAGATAACTTGGAAATACACATATACTATGTAATATTAAAGTAATGTAAAACTATAATACTAATGTAAAAACAATAGACTCACTTCAACGTCAGCCTCTGAGAGCCTTTATCTTCAGACATCGATAGATAATGACTGCCAAAGCCGTACACAAAAAATCTTTTACACTGATTATTTATAGACGTAGGAGCTGATTTTTCGTGTCAATCACTTTATGAGTCAGACATATTCCTGTATCATATCCATCATATCCATATTATTCATATCCATTAGGCCCATTCCATCGGTGCTTTTTTAAGATAATTGAATAGACAAACGGGTAGACTAGCCGCACTATGGTAGCTGATCAGAACATGAGCAGGTTAACGACAAGCCCAGGCAACTCATTCGCCTACTCTCCTGAGGCATGAGATGTTAGCTTCTGTACCATAAATTATGATAGTGTTGCCTGCCCTCAACCGACTGCAAAGCTATGTACGGTGGAAAAAAGCAGATTTGGGCACCACACAAGCAGACAGGAGCGCGGTACAACGCATTCATTCCATGTTCCATCGATAAACCAAATAAGAATGAAATTCAAAGAATTACATACGAAAGAAAGGTAACCCTTAGATGGACTGATCGTCTATTAACTACGGTCGGTCCCCCTTGAATGTGAGTTGCGACCATCTTAGAATCAATTGAATACTTATAGCCTGCAGAGAATGCATAATTTGTAAGTTACTGATGATAATAATGATGATAGGGTACTATTGTATGTACGCATTGCTTCTAGCAAAGTATTCTACATCTGTTTTTTTTTCATTACTTAAACATGCTAATTCTGCGCTGTGTGGATATGATACTTCATACAAATGCATTTCATAAGATAATGAAATGGACGATTCTAGAATCAATTTACATAACACTCGTACATTTGTGTTTTAAAATCAGCTCGGAAGACGGAATTTCGAGATAAAGTTATCCGGGATTTATTCCGCTTTCGCTGGCATTGCCCTCATATGCAAAATGACGGGCTTGGAAGCTTGTATCTGACATAAAATGCACAACAAAACACTTCACGTTTGGTATAACAATATTTATTTATCCACTTCTGTAAGATATGTGCTAAAATTATTTTAATAATTCCTGGTTTGGTAGTAAGTTTCTAACATGTTTTAAAAACGTATGTATAACATTGACAATATAATGTAAACTTAATATTGAATGGTTCGTTGTAATAGAAAGGCATCGAACAGAAATATCGATAGGAGCATAACATCAAAACAAATCGATGGAACATTTATTATTAACAAGCAGCATCCCACGGTTTCACCCGCTTATTTCTCATTCCCGTGGGACTACTTGGATACATTATAGCCTATTTGTTAATCTGATGTGTAAGCTATATAATATTATACTTAAGTTTCATAATAATCCATTCAGTAGTTTTCACGTGAAAGAGAAACAAACATCCATACTTACAAACTTTCGCGTTTATAATATTAGTAGGATGTTGTTTGGTTGGCAAAAGTGGTTTAAAATACAATGTATGGCTTAAGCATTTTCGGTAAGGAATGCAAATATATTTGCAGAAATAGCTTCTAAATACGCAATCGCTTTATTAATTAATAAATGAAATTCTCGTAATTTGTACTCTTGAGACTTAATTTTATTAATCAAAAAAGTGATGAAAATATTCTCACTTAATTAGTTCTAAAACAATGCCTGGAGCTTCGAAGCTGATAGGCTGTTTTGTTAACTCTTAAGCGAGTGTTGTGTTCATTCGCTAAAGTTTTAAGGATTGGAAAAAAAACGGCTATACTAATTAATTTTATTGGAACCCAATTATTATGGTGTTAGAATTATTTTTGCATCAAATTACACAATTTCTTTTAAGTAAAGCTATTTCGTAATTAAAAGATTAGAAGAAGGAAAGCATAAAACAATAATCTCAAAAGCTTTCAGTTATGCTTCAATCATAGAAAATAATTGAATTATGTAAAGCGTCGTTATTTTATACGGCATGTACAATCACCAGCAAATATATGTACAGATTTTCACTTTTCAAATGACATGATACAATTTACTTTAAAAATGTATGCTTGAAAAAATCTGTTGTACAGTAAAATTTTTTTTTGTGTCCTAGTGATGAACTCCTCAAAATTAGGCGAGGAGGGTTTTGGGCCATAGTTCACTAATGTGCTGGGTCAATGTGGATTGATCAATTTCGCACACCTTCCAATACTTTTCACGTTAAAGTTATGCAAGTTTCCTCACGATGTTTTTTCTTCACTGGTGAGTGAACGATGGTCTCATGTTTAAGTGAACTTAAAAATTTAGTAAAATCTATTTCCAGGCAACACATAAGGTCAGGATCGAACCCGAATCTCTCACTCAAGATAGAGAACCCACTCACTAGACACAATATACACATTTGCACTCAATATGTTAACAATGATAGAATTTGACTGTTGCCTTTAATTTTAGGTTTTTGTTATCGAGCGACGATGGTCCAGTGGATATCTCTCAGCTTCTTAAGCGAGACGGTCCGGGTTCGATCCTGACCCCCACCTCCATGTTCCTAGATGAAAAATTTTTAAGCGCACCCTAAATACGAGACCATCGCTCATCGGCGAGGAAAACATCGTGAGGCAACCTGCATGTCTTTGTCTTGAAAATTCTAAGGTGTGCAAATTTCACCACCCGCATTCCGTGCATTGATGATCTATGGCCCACAACACCCTCGTCTAATTTTTAGGACAAGATCCGGTGCAGCAGTGGGACGTATATCGGTTGCAATTTTACTTTATTTTTGAAGTGAAACTTCTTTAGAATCGTTGTGATTGCAAACCGGATGCAACGGAAAAAACGACAGGTAAGAGACACAAATACTAAAGAGCGAGAGAGCAAATGTCGGTGCGTATGTATATTGCACACTGTTTAATACTTGCTTGTATGGGAGCATTTAACGCGTGTTTCACTTCTATCGTGTGTGAATCGCACTCATACCTTTTAAAGCAGAAGAGTTTGTTTTTTTTACTTTATTATTGTTTTATCGTATTCATATCATACGATGTGTACATGTTATTTGAGATGATTGTACGTGGGTTTCTGTGCGAACGTTTTGTAAGACTGTATATCCACCTCAGCGGAACAGCTCCGCAAGTGAGCTCAATGCAATACCGAAGATAATCCCCGTTTTGCTCGTGTATCTTTTTGCTGAAATAACACGTTTGGAAACGTATTCGATCACACGCGATTTGAAATAAATATACATTCTAGACGAACGAATACTTTAGTTTTTTCAACGAATCTTCGAATTATAAGTAGGAAAATAAGACCTGCCAATCCAATGTCGATCGGACAGAAAATATGATGTTTTTTTTTCATTTCAAAATAAAATATATGTTTCTAATTTCTATTCTATTTTTTTTTCTATTTACGGTTTGATGATTTTCTGATGATGACTAAGATATTAATTTATCTACTTGTCATAATTTAAGTACGTGGGTGAAACGCACATACAGAAAGATTTACGAAGCATTCCTAAGGCACAATAATATTTTGGTCATTTAGAAAAAACTTGTATAAGATAGATTTATCAAATATTTAAATATGACTTTGAAGTTATAAAAACATATTTTTTTATGTTATGGTTAAGGCAAGATATATTTCTCATAACGACACAAGACAAACAAACAACTGTCACAAGCTATCATTAAAAAACTCTTTCCTTACTTAACTTAGGCCCATTTTTGTCGTGTACAGACATTGTATTTATATACATAGGAATACCTACTGGTATACGAGCTACATAATATGTTTATTCAAACATAAACCTAAAATAACTACAAATAAAGTTTATAACCATAGCGAACTTTAGCTTTGTTTAGTCCTGATACGTTATGTAAGCTCAACCTTAACCAAGTAACTCCGAACAATACAAACTTCATAAAATACTAATCGAAGCTAAATGTACGTAGAGAGCTCTAGCATTATGGACTACGTTGTACACCGCGGGTTATATAAATTTTCTCCGCAACAGTACTTAGAAAATATGAACAGAATTTTGCTGCGGACTGGCGAACGCACAATGGATATGCGGCTAGTTTCGCCGGAAACATGTCGGAATGCCGCGGAACATGACGCCATGATAACAACTGAATACACACACTATTGCTTCTGACGTGTAAATGCCATGTTAGATTACTAAGCAATCAACAAAGAGGTTTTGTAACAGTATTCTATTATCAGTTTATAGTAAAATAATAGAGCTGGCGATTAGCACATGGATTTTACATTTGTTAGTACTACGCAGGATTATTTGTAATTCGACGTACTCCCATTAGGAGGTGATTGTGCGATGAATGGTGACTGCTTACGATGATGTTAGCCTCCTTTTGTGCAATAGTTAACCTTTTTTATTTCAAAAATACAATATCAAAACTTTTATCAAAAAGATATTAAATCTCATAATTTATATAAAAAACATTGCTTATTTATAAATATTAAAACAAATACCGACAGAAATGTAAAAATACAAGATAAACATTGTCCTTTTTGTGATTTTTCTATTAAATTCGCTTACAAAAGTTACGAAACTTAGCAAATTATTTAAAATTCATAGCCATTTTCCTAGCACTCAGCAAACAAAAGTGAAATTAAAAAGTTTTTTTTTCGTCTCAGCTACACTACTTGTTTCTATGTATTTCTATGAAATTCTCTTCGTAGTTAGTTACACGAACTAGCGACGCGACAAAATTCAGATAACAGCTGTAGTGCTGCTCTCGAACACTTCCTACGTCTTGTTTCACGGAACACTCGGAACCAAATGGTAATTATTGCCCTCTGCTGTTGCCGTCTGCAGTCGGGTTCAAAATGATGACTGCAGCGACATAACGCAACGTTATGTCGTGGCAACATAAAGCGACGACATGTCGTCTACCGCTGCTGCAGTCCGCTACCAGCTCGCACCTTTATTGTGTAAATCCTTCCAAAAATTTGTTTTTTTCTATGTAGAATTTTATTTAATTTATGATTGTAACTTTCTCGAGGTTTAGCATACAATAAACCACAGTAGAAGACCAACAGGGGTGCGCCGGAGGCGCTCCTGTGCTCGTGTCGGTCCCGGGATGGAAACCCGGGCCCCACTGAAGACACGACGTCGTGGGGACTGCCGTTGTGGAGAATCTGGTCTTGCCTGTACCAGTCTGTCGCTGAGGCGGCTGAAGGCTCACGCAGTGGTTTTAGTGGGGTAGTGCACCCAATGCGAGTTCCCACACATGCCAGCGTGGCTACCCAAGGCCTTGATAGAGTCCGAAAAGGATTTCCGCTGCGTCATCAAAGAAAAAAAAGGATACATTCATAAAAGATTAAAATTCGCATAAAAAATATAAACCAATAACATAAAATATATACTTACTGCTTACTGAAATGAATTACGTAAGTAACATGTCTAAATACAAGAAAGAGATCTAGGTCTTTTCAGACTAAATACAGAATTCTCCATTGAATCTCGAGCCACATAAATGTTCAACGATTCAGTCTTACAAATGATAAATCTAGACGGCCGGCTGGTATAGCGGTCAAACGACTGGGCTCTGACACATGTTCGCTTCAATACTCTGCAGCAGTGAGGATTTGTATGGAATATACATGAATATATTCTCTGTATAAATCTCCACTAAATACTTATGCTATACTAGCGGAAACAACAAACTTTGCTCCTTACGAAACGTTATGTGGTGGATCAAATTATGTTCTTAAACCTTTTTTGTAATCACTTTTTCATTATTTTGAAAAATAATTTAATAAAAATATGAAAACTAAATACAACTTTTCACAAAATAAATTTATCTTTTTCACAAATTTTATGCTCGATCTGACACAAAACATTAAAATCAATCATCCGTGACTTAAAGACAAACGCACACAAGAATTAAGACGATACGCGATTTGTATTGGCCTGCATCGATATTTTCTAAACTTTTCAACGGATTTCGATAGTTTTTACTGTTGGTTTTGTTATAAAATAGGACAGGTTCCTATCATGATACGCACTAAACCGTATTTAAAACACCACCGTTTAAATGCTACGTTAAGATAATATGCGACATAGGCTATTAAATAACTATTGTTATTCTGTTGGGCTGTTCTCAGATTAGTCCGCCCGTATCCGGACTAATCACATAACGGATTTTTTAAAATTAGGTGTGTAATAATGAAATAACTTTTACGGGTTTATTAAGTTAGTCGGTTAATTAAGATTGGTACATACACGTTTCGGATACTTTACAGCAACTACAGTGAGCAAGGTTTCCCCGTAAAATTCGTAAAAGTTATTTCATTATGAGTGAAACTTGCGTAAACATAAGAAAACAATTAATTTTAAAGATTACGTCCAAACTTACAAATGTATTTAGGAAAACCTCTTCATTTTAAATCACACATTATACTTTGGTCACTGCCGTAATTTCCTTTTTTTTGCTAACGCAAGGTAATGCATTAAGCATTGGGTATGTGAAACACGACAGTAATACCTAACCTAGTTTAGTTACTCTTTTCTACATATGTTTATTTTTATGTTTATTAGAAAATCCCATTTATATAGAATTTATTTAGTGAGTCAAAAATGGCAATTCAATTAATTCTTTAGATACATGCAGCGTTAGTTGCTAAGCCCACATGAGCTGCATGCAATCGAATAAATTTAAACGAAAGCCGTTTAAAATACAGTCCGGCTGAAATAGGTCCCGAGTGATGAATTGTTTAGCCGTGTTTGTTATTGTTTTACTGACATTATTGCGTTTTTGCCAAAAGCTACAATCATAAATATTCGAATGGTTGTATATTCGTTTGATTCTGAAGGAAGTAGGTCGACTATCTAGCGTTTTACAGTGGCTCTTAAGTAAACAGTGAAAATTAGGTGCTATTTTAATAAATGTACAAAGTCATGTTAACACATTTTGTTTACTTAAAGTTATGAATGCGCGTTTAATGGACTATTCTTTATTTATCTGTCGGTTAATTCTAACTTGACTTTGTTATATTGTTATATCTTTTGAGTGAATAAGGTAAAGTAAAGATCCATATCCCCCAATGCTGGGGCAGTGGGCGCGGGTCTCCTTCCCAAAACTAGCTCTAATTATGGCCCAATACAGGAGAGTATTGGGTGATAGTTAGGTTTTTAGTTTTGTACATAATATTCTTGTTTGTTTGCATCTTTTTAAAGCATAGGAAGGCAAACGAGCCGAGGCCTTTGGGTGACTATCGACGCACAAATATCGCGGAAGTACACGGGTGAAACCGGGGCGCGCTGCTAATTAATTAAATAATAACAATCAATTGATTTCTTCCAAAGATAATTAATATAATATGACAGTATAATAAAAGTGGGAATTGATTATCACCAGCCCAAGTATTGTATCTTCTCGTAAATCATATGCAAGTGAATCTGGCGTACTCTCCAATTCAAATAAAGCTGTTTAGAAAAATTATGCAATTATGCTGGCAGTGTTGGCACATTACCAGCCGAGTGTTGCGGTCCTGAGCATTATTTGTTATCGTGTATATAAAATTGTTACTATTTTAATGAAATTATTATCTTGAAATAGTTTAGGTGTTTTGTATGGCTGTTACAGTTTTCCACGTTTTAATTTTACATTCAGTGGTCATTATTATTTTGATTTACTCTGTTTTTACTTATTTGTCTTACTGTAAAATTTTAATTATGTTAGGCCCCGTTAGCGCAAGCGCTTTTTTACCATAAAAAACGTTCGAATGAGACAAATGGAAACCCATGTATCTGTTCACACGAAGTTTCACAAGTTCACGTTTTTAAAACGCAAAGCTATTTTATCGAGCACTGTTGGATTTTCGACGTTGGGTGTTTGACGTAAAATTGAATTTAGCATGCCAAATTCGCAACTCAAGCCGACGCGGACGTCGGGTTTTACCGCGACGGTTTATAAGCGCTCGTGTGAACGGGGCCTTATATATTTCAGTTTAGGCCTAAAAATTATTAGACCAATAAATAGACAGTAGCATCCTATTTTTAGTATAAACAAAATTCTCGTGCGTGTTTTAAATGCTAATTCCCTTATCATGATGATCATCATCAGCATTTATCCGTTCACCGCTGAACATACACCTCTCAATTAACGCCAAGACGACCGATCCCTTGCCTCTCGAATCCAACATGGGCCGGATACTGTATGGAGATAGTCTTCCTATTTTCTTAATGGCCGACCTCTATCTAAACGTGGCCACTCCACTCTTGAACCTTATTGGCCCATCGGTCAACGTTTCTCATGAGAGTGGGACCAGCCCGCTGTCACTTTAACAAGCTTATTCTTTGTGTGATATTGGTAACTTTACTTCTCTCGTGAATCTGCCAAAGAAATAGCACAAAACGTAGCATACCCTATATAGCACGTTGAACTACGGCATACTTTCGGACCAGTCGTAAATTATCAGTTATGAGAATACATCTTACTAATATTATAAACGTGAAAGTTTGTTAGTATGGATGTTTGTTACTCTTTCACGTAAAAACGAATGAATGGATTTTAGTGAAACTTTTCAATAATATAGCTTATACATCAGAATAACACATGGGCTAAAATTTATTCCCGTACTCCCACGGGAATGGAAAGAATGCAAGTAAAACCGCGGGGCGCCGCTAGTTTTTTATATTTTCAGTTTTATATGAATAGCAGACGTAGCTTCATCTAAAAATGCAATGACAATCAAAATAAAAGCACTTAAAGCATGCAAACATCAAAGTGAATTGATAAATTGACTCAACGGTTGGACCACTTTTCGCATGTAAACAGTGAAAAAACTTTAATTTGTATACGGATATTGTGAAAGTCGAAAAGCTCGTCTGTAGTATATTTTCGGCAAAAAAAAATACAAGTCTTTATTTATTTATATCTTTAAATTTAATACCCTTAGGAAGTCGTTCCTTCAAATATAAAAGTATTATTTGCTTTTTTCCCACAAAATACATTTTTTTGGGAATTTGGCTTAAATTTTGACTTGGAGGTTTTGGGATTTTAAATCACAAAAACTGGAAATCAATTAATTTAATTTCAATAATCAATTAATTTAAACAATTTAATTTCAATCATGTGTGTACGTATATGTGAGGCGTGTGAATAGCTTGAGTGTCGATATGATATCCCCTTTATTTAATACTAGCCATCCATCCCGGTTTCGCATGGATAAACAATTATTAGACGAATAAACAGTTTATAGCCTATGCTGCTCGCTGGCGATGTTTCTTTCTGGTGAAAGAATTTTTCAAATCGGTCCAATAGTTTCTGAGACAATTCAATACAAAATAATAATCAATCATATTTTTCGTCTTCATCTCATTATAACGAAATACTCATAAATTATAGTAACTTAGGTCTCTCGGTAGGATTCATAGTCCTAAAGTAAAGTAAGGTGAGCTTTTTAGGTCACTTCTATTAAAAAGGAAAGTAATCGAGAATATAAGGACCCAATGGCCGTAGTTACGTGTTCTCGTTAGTTCTGTTGAGACCCCAGAGACTAGATTCAACACAAATGCCTTGTAAATTTATTGTTAGTTGCGGTCTTTACAGTATAGGGCTTTGATGCTATAAAGCTTTTAGTACATTATCTCATATTGTGAAAGGCTATACAAATTTGATATTGAATATTATTATTCCTCTTATTATCAAATATTACGGTCCGCAATGTACATATAATATTAATATTAAATTGTTATACCTATTACTGTTTTGTTCATTAATTAAAATTAATTGTATATTTTGGTAGTTACATATTATTTTGCTGGTTTTGTTTAATATTCTAATTTGTCATGTAGAAGTAATCTAAAACAACGAGACGTGGAAGATCGTCTTTCACCGATCTGATAACCAGATGAGACATATTTTTTATCAAATATTATGTATAACCAAATATGCCTTTAATTACTTGCCTAGCCAAAAGTGATCATGACTATTATTAATTTAATTAACTTTAATCGATTTTTTTCATCACTTTCATACTTTTGATAAGCACATGATATTTATTACACTGATAGTTTTTAACACACAGAATATGCCTAGGTACGCTTACCTACTCATTTTTTGCCTGGCAAGCCGATTAAACAAGTAAGTCAATATAGGTGAATATATCAATTTGCTAACTTATTAAAAGTTATATCAAATTTTAGATAATTTTATTACAAAACCAGTACTTTAATTTAATTAAAAATAACTATGAGGACTTTTGGATAGGCAAGTAATTATAGGCACATTTGTTTTTACTAAATATTTGATAAAAAATACGTCTCATCTGGTTATCGGATCGGTGAAGGACGATCTTCCACGGCTCTTAAACCATACTCTGTGTAAGATCTTTTTTAACCAGTTTAATGTTACGTTGTCACTCTGAAATTGTCTATTTAAATTATTGCTATTAAATATTCTCTGTGTTGTGGCAGCTTCGTGTTGGAGTTGTGAGTTGCAAGGAATCATCTTGGCTTTCATTGAGGCGGGGCTAATTCAGTGGGTGGATAAAGGCTGATGATGATAATGAAGAAATAACAATATGAAGAAACTCATCATAGTGACTATAAGTATGAGAAACTTAATTCTTGATCTTGATGTATTTAGAAGACTATTGTAGTCTAACAGGCTGAGTGTAATGTAATAATTATATATGTTATCATTCCGATGTAAGAATAAATCCGTGTCGATCAGACCAAACATGTTATGCTGCAGGCTCCCTATATTTCATCTTGGAATTGCAGGCCGTATCATAAAGCTGACCAGAAACAGCGGCGACATAACAATTAACATCCAGATAGCGGGAATCAACTAAACTAGTTAAATAAGGGAGTGTATTCACTTGTCTAGACAATTTTTGATACAAAAATTTACTTATTGTTTTCTTATGTTTACGTGAATTTCACTCATTATAATGAAACAACTTTTACGGATTTTATCGCGGTTTATTAAGTTTTTTACAAGCCCGACGTTTCGGATACTTTACAGCAACCATGGTCAAGGGAGGATTGAGGTGTCAAATGTCCTTCTGTTACAAAAGTTATTCGAAACTATAAATAACTATAAACTATGATACAAAAATATTTTTTATTTAGACCTATCTATGCAAAAGGTGCTGACTGAGTCTTTAGTCTGTGACATATTCATATATTAAATCCAAGCATAATAATTATTTTACTCGATAGGTACTCCAACTAGTGAGAAAGCTTACTTATTCTTGATATTTGAACATTGCTTGATATGGAATATTTTTGACATTAGGTGCTGAATTTATTAGATCGTTAACTTAATGAAATGGCAAAATGAAGTTAGTTATTTCTACTAAGAGAAAAATCTGGATGTTGTCTATACACAATGGATATTATTTTTATTGGGATAGGGTTTCAGGAACTAGTCATGTACCTCGTTACGTCTATTTAGAATTCCCTTATTTATAGAGAAACCCATCTACTTCTGGCTTGAGCGCCAATGCGCTTACCATTGAGCCGCAGAGGTTGTCAAAAATTGTATATACATTAATTTTACATAAAAAATACATAATTTGTTTTGTTTTTTTAAAAAAATATCTCGGCTTATAAATATTTTTACAATTAATAAAAAAAAATATTGGCAATCATGTATCATACTTTCCATTCTCTACATTATTTTAATTTATTAAATAATGCTTAGGGCCTGTTTCACAATCTCCAGAGAAGTGCCGAATAGGCTATCGGCAACATATTGGACAGATAGAGTATGGAGTATCTGTTAAATATGTTGCCAAAAGCCTATTCGGCTCGTATCTGGAGATTGTGAAACAGGCCCTAAATCTTCTCCACCTCTTATTCTAATAGACCAATCTCTTACTCTCTCTTAATCCTAATCTCTATCCGCCATAGTATATAATATTATTTTCCTAGTCTCAATAACTGCACTAGCTAATAGAGCTCACAGGCACGATGTTTTGTGGTTATGAAGGTAATTAGCTGAAGCGTTATTCTAACATAGTATGGTTGTTTCGAAATTGCTCTTTTAGTTTTACTTGAAAGGTAATTTTCATTGCAAGCGAAGGTCATATATATTGCGCGCATTGAATCTAAATGTAAAAAAAACCTTCATCTAATTAGTTTTCACTTAGCAGGGGACGGATAAAGGCTGATGATGATGATCGTGATGAATTAATTTTTAGCACAAGCAAAACTTACCCTCAGCAGGAATCAATTTAAATAAAAAATAACGAAAAAAGCTCTATGATACGTCCAAAAAAAAAGACTGTGGCAAAATAGTAACAGTAAAAAAGTAATGTCAACGTTGCCAACTTTGGCAAATCAAAATCAAAGTTGACGGTACAATCATAGTGGTTTACCGTCGAGTCTACACGAGACTGAATGTCAAACAGCTTGTCGCTCTGCCAACAAATCATCAGGACGCAGCTCAATGGCACAGCAATAAATAATTCAAGACTAATTACAATCAGGCCAACGGCGATGTGAATATTGCAGGCCAATATCATAACACATTACCCTCAATTGAATTAAATCAATCATAAATAATAGATACAACATAAGCTATTAGAAGATAGCATGAATGTAACTAAAAACGCTTAAAATCTTTGTATGTAAATAAAACCTAATTGCTATTCTATTCATACATTTTATAACTACGTAACAATATTAACAATAAACAACAATGTCAAATTAAAAACCTATCATTAAAAATTAACCCTAAAATATTCATATAAACATTCACATAAAAATATGTCATCAAAAAGTTATTTTTATGTATATAATAATTTTTATTTATACAACCCCAGTATGTTGCATCCAATAGCCGCCATTTTCTATTTTTTAAAGTATTATATTATATTCTATGACACTACATACATATACTGCTAAACACATTACCACTTCTTGGCATTGCGCAGTCGATTAAAAAAAGTCTTCCTAGGTATATATTAAATTCCTAGCGCTAATTTTCATTTATTATTTTTTTAATAGTTTTCGTACCTTACATTTTTTATATTTTATATTATCTTACCAAATTAATCTTAATTTATGTACATAATGTAATATATTATGTTCGTGACTGTGGTTTTCTGTGGAATTTGATAACTTACACAGTATCATTTTTAAATTAGTTGGATACTTAACCGGCGGACAAGCCACCTTATCACTGTGGTACTAACATAATATTATAATATAAATAAAAGTTTTTATATTTCAATATCCTTATACACTTTAGAATATACTAGAAGGCTAAAACGATGTTAGCCCTGACGTAATTCTGTGTTACCATTAAACAGATTTATAATTATTTAATTAACGAAACTTTGGCAACACTTCCCATATTAACCCATTAGTGGTTCATGCCAGATTTCCTCCCTGAATTTCATGGACAATTACAAGTATTTCCAAGCTTTATCTAAAATTGAGATCGGTGATACTGCCAAATATGTCCCATTGGATTAGATGGGATCTTGTTACTAAAAACGGAAATGCCTTTGCGTTACTAAACAGGATTTAAACACCTCTTATATTTAAACGATCAGGTATAAATGCTTTTAAACCATTATTTTATAAAATTTTCTTAAAAAAAAAGGTTAACTTTAATCTAATTATAAGTATAAAACATATATTGCTGGTCATGTCAGTTTATGAAATGTAATGTTTATTTTATTTTAATAAATAGCGACTATGGACGTATTATAATATCATAGTGATTAATTTCATAAAAATAGTTTTAATGAAATATAAAATTTTGAATATTAAACATTTTGAGAATTATTGAATAAATAAATAAGAGTAGGATTTAAATGAGTTGGCTATTGAATAGTAGCTAGCTTTGTTGAACTTTTTCTATTGGATATGGTTCAGGTAAGATGGCATTCCTGGAAGTGTGGCCATTTATGTTCAATAAATTATTGAATGATTCATCATTCATCAATATCATGGTTCCCTGAAATTCATTTTGTAAATCTTATGTAATTTATTATTTACAATAATTTAATTAGGGAAATAATTTATGTCTATAACATTATTGCTCCATATTGTTTTTCTTCATTTTAGCTTCGTGTGCCTAAGAAACCGCGAGAAAACTCGTAGTAGTTTAATAATTATAATAAATGGAATTAAAGTAGGCATTAATAAGAATTTATTTAGAAAACTATTCCAACCTACTTATATCTTCCAAAATTAACTACAAAGTTAGCCTAAGAGCAATATAAATTCCCACTACTCTATATAGTTCAATTATTGATTTGGTCTGGCAGTCAAAGTATTTCGGCAACTCATTCTACCCTCATTACTAGGTAGGCAACGAACTTATCGCCAAGCATCGTGAATACGAATATTCTTCATTATTAAACAAGGCATCGCGCGTCGCTTGAATGCAGAATACTATTTAAAGTGAAGTATTAAACATTGAGAGGCTATGGAGAAGACAGTCTACAGGCAGTTAGGCGTATAGGTTGCGGGTTCAAATCCCCATGTCCAGACAATTTAATATAACAGAGTGGAATATACATTATATTTCATGTTTATTGATTTACTTATAGAATAATTTAAATTATCTGCCACGAAAGTATCAAAATCTTATTCAACAATCACACCATGTTAACCTAGGTAGTGCAGACATATCCTATATTCATTGTACAAATTATCTGCACTCGAACCTGCGACTGATGTAAGAAGTATGTATTAGTCTGACCACTTCAAAATTAGTGTTTGAGATTTAAATGAATATTATATAGATGTCACTATATTGTCAAACTCGATTCAGAACCATGGTATGATTTAATAGTTAAAATAAGATTGTTATTGAATTTTCCGTTAGATGACACTATGTCGATAGAGCTAATTTGTACATCGCGCTAACGCTTGGTCGACTCGAAATGCTTAAGTACTAGAACAATATAGCTGTACAATGAGAACGAAAATAGAGAACAAGAAGTGAAAGAGTTTAATATACACCTTACAAGTGACTTGTTGTTTTAATGTTTAGTATAGGAGTGGTAGTGGCATAAACATATGGTCCTTCGAGCCGGATATACCGCTGGGCGTTGGTGAGCAGATTAGTATAGGCTTCCGTCACCAAGTGGCAACGAACCGTTGTCAAGGGTGCGGCCTTCCAGAAGCAGCGGATTGGAGGCAGCAAACGTCGTGAACGTGGAGTGACGTCACAGGCGAACAACTTGGTGGGAAGATTCAATCCGAAGAACAAGCAGTGTGTGGTAAAGTGTAAGAAGACCAGAAACTGTGAGTACATCCTATCTTATCTATGGAGAATCACTTGTGAAATTTGAAACTGTCACCTGTCAAAATAGGACTTAGAAAATTCACTGGTGAACAAGTTAAAATTTTACAAGTGTCGGACCGGACTTAGAATAATTTAAGAAAAAGTCATCCGACGGGGACCCTATGTCCAAATTGATAGAGAAGATAGAATCATTAAAACACTTGTAATTTTTTCGTGTTTTAACTTGGGACTTAAAAAATTTGCGGACATCTGGGACTTGTAAAAATTTCAAAATTTGATTTAGGACTTCAAAATTTAAAGGACATAGTAATATTTGATATACAACTTAAGATTACAATCTATTCGAGAAATGGCTAAGTTAGAAGCGAATATTGCTATTCAACTAGATCTGAAAGCTCGTATAGCAAAGGCATTTAGCAATTACAAGAAGTCACCTAAAGAGCGGATAACCAAGATTTACGTCGAAACTAGATTAGATAGCCTCGATGAGTTATGGCAACAATTCACACGTGTTCATACTCAAATATTGATGACATCAGAACAAGAGGTATTAAATAACTGTGATTACATGAAAAGCGATGTGTATGATGTCACCAATGAGCTTTATATGGAGTACAAATGTGAACTCAAAAGTGCATTGAGCAAGTTCACAGTCGTTCCCAGTAGAAATAGTTCCATGTCATCACCAGTATCAAAGTCCAGTCAGATAAAGCTACCTAAAATAACAATTCCAACTTTTTCGGGAAAATATACGGAGTGGACGAGCTTCAGAGATTTATTTACATCACTCGTCCATAAGAACCAGGATATTGATGATGTGCAGAAGCTCCATTATTTAAAGGCACATTTGACAGGCGAGGCGGAACAACTTCTTCGGCATATACCTATTACTAGCGAAAATTATAGTCAGTGTTGGACCCAGTTAGAAAGTCGCTACGCTAATAAACAATATTTAAGCAATTGCATTTTAAAAAGATTTTTCTCTCAAAAGCCCCTTCTAACTGAGTCTGCCACAGAGATAAAGAATTTATTAGATTGTATTAATGAAACACTCAATGCTTTAGCAAGATTAGGTATTGATACTAGCACTTGGGATATGATTATCATTTACATTGTGAGTCAAAAGTTAGATTCTGATAGCCGCAAACAATGGGAATGTAAAGTAAGCGAATGCGTGTCGTTGGCTGATCAGTTACCTACTTTGGATATGTTTAAAGAATTTTTGTTGACTCGGTATCATTCTTTGGAATTTTTAGAACCTAAATTAGCCAATAGCAATAAATTTAAGTATACGAATGGTAATAGTAATTACAAAGGAACTGTCAGCCAAGGCGGAGGCAATCAGATGCAACGTGTCAATACTCTGCATGTATCTAATGTATCATGTGCATATTGCAAAGGCGATCATAGGATTATTATTTGTAAAGATTTTATTAATTTAGATGTTGATGCAAAGCGTAACTTTGTCCAAACCAACGGGATATGTTTTAACTGCTTGGGTCATAATCATATAGTAAAACACTGCAAGATCACACGAAATTGTCAAATCTGCAACCGAAGACACCACTCTCTATTACATCAAAAGGGCGAATCATCATCAACGGGTAGGGAAACGAGCGAACATTTAGTACACACACAACAAGTCACAAATTCAATAGAAGAAGCCACACCCAGTACTAGCATCACAAGTCATTTCATAAATCAAGGCACTCAACAGGTGCTGCTGGCTACTGCGGTCGTGGAAGCTAAATCACGGGATAGGGAAGAACGTTATCTGCTGCGAGCATTGATAGACCAAGGATCACAAGCCTCTTTTATTACCTCGGCTGCTACGCAGCTACTAGGGCTAAAGCGAACCGTGGTCAAGGGTCTCATTTCAGGACTGGGAGGCAAGCAGAATGTCATATCAAAATCAACTGTCCAAGTCACAATCGCATCACGCTTCAACTCCGAATGCGTCATCACGGTGAAAGCGTATGTCTTGGACAAACTGACCACAAACCTACCAGCAACTAAGGTTTCTCCTGCTTCCTGGCCGAAGCTTCAAGAGATCAATCTCGCAGACCCAGACTATCACACTCCCAACAAAATCGATCTACTGTTGGGAGCAGAGGTTTACGCGCAGATAATTGATACGGGTTTAATTAGGTATCCATCACAGGGTTCTCTAGTCGCGCAGAATACGACACTGGGATGGATTCTTTGTGGTCAAGTGGGTTCGCATCCAAATATATCATGCACGTTAGTTAACATGCATACACAGGTTGACCAGTTACTAAGGTCCTTCTGGGAACTTGAATCAGACCCTAGTAACAACTCAAGGATACTGTCACCTAAAGAGGAGAGATGCGAGCAAATATATGAAGCAACCACTACACGGGATGAGAATGGGCGCTATATTGTTAGGCTTCCGTTTAGAGACACAAATCCAACTTGTGTAGACGGGGAGTCCAAGCAGATAGCATTAAAGAGATTTCACTCTCTGGAAAATAGACTCAAAAGAAATCAGTATCTGAAAACAGAATACACAAAGGTGTTTCATGAATATATGAAATTAAAGCACATGGAACAGCTTTCAGCAGAGGAATCAGGTGAAAAGGGATTGTACTTACCACACCATGCCGTAGTGCGTGAGGATAAAGATACCACAAAGGTACGAATAGTATTTGATGCGTCGTGCAAAGGCACAAACGGCGTATCCCTAAACGATGATTTGCTAGTAGGTCCTACATTACAGTCGGATTTACGCCACATAATCATGCGATGGAGAATGCATCCAATCTGCTTCATAGCCGACATCGTCAAAATGTATCGGCAAGTGAGAGTAGACGATAGGGACATGAAATATCAGCGCGTTCTGTGGAGAGATAGCCCAGGTGAAGATATACATGAATATAAATTAAATCGAGTTACCTTTGGGACATCATCAGCTCCATACTTAGCAGTAAAAAGTCTTATACAGGTAGCTGTAGACGAAGGGAAAGGCTTTCCTCTTGCAGCACCTCGCGTGCGTCGGGACTTTTATGTAGATGATTTAATGTCAGGATGCCAGTCAGATTCAGAAGCTATAGAAATATATCGTCAAATAAAAGCATTACTAAACAAGGGAGGATTCGAACTACAGAAATGGTCAAGCAATAGTAAAGCGATGTTAGACAATATAAAAGAAAATGCCAAAGGAGAGGACGCTTGCAAGAAAATAGAAATGAAGGAAGAAACTGTTAATAAAATATTAGGACTCACCTGGGATCGAAGTCGCGATGAATTCGCTTATACAGTCCGGCTACCTTCTCCATCGGCACCTGTAACTAAAAGGAAAGTCATATCTGATATCGCAAGGCTCTATGACCCACTTGGATGGATAGCACCCAGTGTAGTAAAGGCAAAAATATTCATTCAGAGGCTGTGGTTAGCAGGCATTCAGTGGGACGAAGAATTACCATCACATTTGTTAAAAGATTGGCTAACCTACAGAGAACAGTTATCTCAACTTACCGAATTTAGAATTCCTCGTTGGACAAATCACCGAAACGATGCCACCACAGTGGAATTACATGGATTCAGCGACGCTTCAAATGCTGCTTATGCAGCGGTGGTATATCTACGGGTAGTTGACGCGGATGGACACGTTCATACTAGTTTAGTAACAGCTAAAACCAAAGTGGCTCCTATTAAACAAGTCTCCATCCCTCGACTTGAACTGTGCGGAGCTGTATTGCTGGCAAAACTCCTGGTGGAAGTTTCTGATGTACTAGACGTGCCAAGGTCAAATATACACTCATGGACAGACTCGGAAGTAGTGTTGGCTTGGCTGAGCAGCCACCCCAGCAGATGGAAGACTTTCATTGGAAATAGATGTTCAGAGATTCTGTCCGTGACGGATCGAAGCCAGTGGTCGCATGTGAAGTCAGAAGATAATCCAGCTGATTGCGCATCAAGAGGCATTACAGCATCCGAACTCATAGATTTGGATATTTGGCTAAACGGTCCTGTATGGTTAAAAGAAAATAATATTCATTATACTAGCCCAAAATTGTTAAACACTAACCTGGAAGAAAGAAAAATACATACTTACCTGGGAACAGTTGAAGAAGATCCAATATGGTCGAAGTACTCCTCACTCACAAAGTTGTTGAGAGTTGTTGCATACTGCCGGCGCTTCCTGAAAAATAAAAGGAAAAGTCATAGATATTTGTTGAAAGTGGAATTAGATGAAGCTTTGGCAATTATGGTAAAAAAGTGTCAAGAAACAGCTTACGGAGAAGAAATAAAAGATATAAAAAAGGGTACATTAAAGCATAAGAGTAAACTTACCTCATTTTCGCCACAAATCGATGAAGTTGGAATAATCCGTGTTGGTGGGCGGCTTCATTTTGCAAACATAGATCACGACCAAAAACATCCCATGCTCTTGCCAAAGTCAGCATGGTTAACGCAGCTCATCATCAGGGAGGCGCATAACAAAACCCTCCATGGAGGAGTACCATTAACGGTTAACTACATAAGAGCTAAGTTCTGCATACCCGGATTGAAGAGCTTAGCTAAAGCTTGCATTAAAAAATGTATAACTTGCGTTAGACAAGCCGCCAATATTCGAAACCAACTGATGGGGCAGTTACCCGTGCCGAGGGTAAATAAGACCAAAGCCTTTTTACATAGCGGAGTGGACTACGCGGGTCCCATCAATGTACGGGTATCCAAGGGAAGAGGAAATAAATCCTACAAGGGATACGTCTGTTTATTTATATGTATGGCAACCAGGGCTGTACATATAGAACTTGTTAGCGATCTGTCAACTTCAGGATTCTTAGCCGCTTTTAAGCGATTCATAGGGAGACGTGGTCACTGTAGCGATGTATATAGTGATAATGGCACCAACTTCGTTGGTGCAGCTAAGGAGCTTCAGCATCTCTTTAATGCTGAAAAATCAACTTTAGCCCCTGAAATAGCAGATGCATTAGCTATTGGAGGGACGCAATGGCACTTCATCCCTCCTCATGCTCCCAACTTTGGTGGATTATGGGAAGCGGGTATTAAATCATGCAAATTCCATCTCAAGCGTGTAATTGGGAACTCCACTCTTACTTACGAAGAGATGGCTACGGTCTTGACCCAAATTGAAGCCTGCCTTAATTCTCGTCCGATGTGGCATACATACGAGAAAGACGAACCGATGCCTTTGACGCCAGGACATTTTCTTGTGGGACAGCCATTGGTTGTAGCATCGGACCAAAGTTACGAGCATATCCCAATATCTCCACTGCGAAGATGGCAACTGTGTCAGCGTATGGTGCAGGATTTCTGGAAGCGGTGGTCACAAGAATATCTCACCCAGTTTCTGCAAAGACCAAAGTGGACTGAACGAACACCTGAACCGAAGATAGGAGACATAGTACTGATAAAAGAGCCTGATTTACCACCTGCCAGATGGCTGTTGGGTAAAATAATAAAAACACACCCAGGTTTGGACAATGTAACGCGCGTCGTCACATTGAAATGTAAAAACAATCTTATAAAGAGACCTACATCAAAGATTTGTATTTTGCCCATAGCCGAGTAATTTGTTTAGTTTTAATTATACAACATTTTATTCAGCCTTATTTGTTAACTTGTTTTTCTTCTATATTCACATAATTCATAATAATTGTTTATGGTTAAATAAGCACGATGTATTGTCACTGTTTTGTATTATAAAATTAGTCGAAGAACTGTTGTTCTTGGTGGGCGGCATGTTTGAGATTTAAATGAATATTATATAGATGTCACTATATTGTCAAACTCGATTCAGAACCATGGTATGATTTAATAGTTAAAATAAGATTGTTATTGAATTTTCCGTTAGATGACACTATGTCGATAGAGCTAATTTGTACATCGCGCTAACGCTTGGTCGACTCGAAATGCTTAAGTACTAGAACAATATAGCTGTACAATGAGAACGAAAATAGAGAACAAGAAGTGAAAGAGTTTAATATACACCTTACAAGTGACTTGTTGTTTTAATGTTTAGTATAGGAGTGGTAGTGGCATAAACAATTAGAATATTATGGATATTTTCACAAGATTTAGAATTTTAGAGAGTGTCGAGGTATCGAGCTCCGCACAATTTGGTGTATACTTACTATATTTTAAATGTGAAAGCGTGGATGTTCGTTACGCTTTCATGCAAAACTACTCGACGAATCATCATGAAACTTTGTACACATATTCTGGGAGGTACTAGAAACAACATAGTATACTTTTTATTAAAAAGAGGGTTTCTTTTTGCTTACGCGGGCGAAGCCGCGGACAATAGCTAGTACTAAATATACTGTGTCTATTTAATGTGACGTTCTGCCTACTTTTTCTGTGTAGGCGCGATCAAGAAACATACATCTTTAATAATATTTAAAATAAATCATAAATTCAACGCATTTAACCATACTAAATTAAATAAATTTTGTCACTGGTCCCTAAAAATTCTACCGCAGTGTACTGAGAACGCTAAAATTGATAAATATTTATTGCTTCCATCGTTTGCATATCATTAGTATCCAATATTGTTTTTACTTTGCTTCGATATTAGAAATTAAGTACAAATGCTTGTTTTTACTTTGCTTCGTTATTAGAAAATAAGTATGAGTAAATTTTGTTCGTGGAAATAATTAATTTAAGACAAGATTTTTTAAAAGTATTAGAGTAATGCCGGCGAAGTGTTTTTTGTTGTTATAGAAAACAAAGACGACTGTTAACGTAATTACCGACACTGAAATAGGCAAGGCGAGGATGAGTTTATTGGGTCTGGTATAATAGTTTATTTTTGATGAGAAAAAAAGTTGATCGTTCTCATTTTTATTATTAAATGTCTTGTAATATTTTCTAACCACATGATTATTCATGAATTATAGTGATTGGTAAGCATGAAATTTTTATATTTATTCATTAAAGCTATTCATGGAAGGACAAATTGAGTAATTTTACTAAAAAGCTAAACTAATCAGAAACAACTAATTAGCAAAAGGTTCTGAAGTAATCTTTTGCATTAGTACGACGGACAATTAGTTCACTTTTAACTAGATTTAAGGACGATCTCCGTTCATTAATAAAAAAAGTTGTTGGGTGAACTGAGATCTCACTTAGAACCAATCTCAGAACAGAACACGCCTCCTTCTGGACATTCATCATCATCACTCCCCCACCCCTCCGCACCACGCCAGCCAGCTTCAAGCCTCTTCGGGTACTTCGACCACTAGCCTCAACGCACCGCGGCCTGGTCGAACCCTCACCGGCATCAACGGGCTATCGCACTACCACGACCGGTCAGCAAGCAGAGCACTCATCTCTCCTGGTCAGCAGCACGTAGTATCAGCCCCGCACGGCAGCAGCACTCCGACTCACTGGAGCCCCGTGCAAGCAGCAGCACAGTTCCGACTCACTGGGACTCACTGGCACTGGCGACTCAAGCAGGAGACTCAAGATTCCGACCTCCGGTCTTCGGGGGGGAGTGATGTGGCGGACCAATCACAGCGCCACAATCCTGAATCGCGCTATCAGAGTTCCAGCGCCCGGTCGCTATATATACACCGTCTGACACGATAGCTAGCGGGCTTCGGCCTGGCCGAGCATTGCACCTCGCTCGGTCGGAGATCTCCCTTTGGGGCCTTACACCATAATCCCACACTATTAACACTACTGTATATGTGAAGCAGCAGTACATTGTGACAACACATCGGAACGGACAGAACATTGCTATCGGGGCCGCTAGTTTTATAAAAGAAAATATAATGGTACGTTTAGTGCCCTAGTCCAACTCGCTGTTATAGTTACAGCTGTTTGACAGAAGTTATTCCTATTACTTCTGTCAAACAGTTGTCGCGCATTCTACTGTCTTATCATCGGGAGCTTGACACAGCCCACCTCGCCCATCGCTGTCTGGCAAGATTTGTCCCGCTGCTATTTAGTCACAAGCGCAGATGTGGTGTCCCGAGAACTTCGTGACTGTTACCCGCTGGCGCTGCAACATTCATCTGAGAAGATGCTGTGGCCAATGATGAATTTATTTATAAAATAGCTATCGGGTACTTTACTACACTTGGAAGCAAAACTTATTGTATGGGAATGACACTAACTTACGAAATGTAATGTGACTCGAGGAATAATATAATTATAATATTCGTTTTAAACGAACACACGCCACATACTTTATGTGTCTGAATGAGCGTTCTTCAAATATTTTGTAAAAACCCTATTAGGCGTTAGCGTTTATCGCAACTGAATAGATTCGGAGAGTTTGCCACCTGTCTAGGGGGCCAGATATTTGTTTTCCTTTGTCAATTAACAAAATATATAAATTCTCTCATTTCATAATTCATTATATGAAAATCCATTAATTCCATAATAACAGCCCAAATTTATTATGTGTCATTAATTCTTAAATAATGGCACATGAGCTTTCGAGCGGAAAATCTTACAGGAGGGGATAGTAATTGGTGGGTTGTATGCAAATTCGTAAAGGCTTATGTTAGAATGTGTAACATAAAATTTACGTCATTTACGTAAATTTACGTATTTTATAAGAATGTAATATTTATTTATTACATCCTTATAAAATAAAATAATACTAACGAATTCCTAGAATAGCGTTGGTATTTACATAGATGTAGTATTGCGGTATTTGACATATTATTTTTTAAAGTTTTTATATATCCTAATAGATAGACTTCCGCCGCAGGACACGGAAATTTCAGAAGTATCTGTAACCTGACCAGTGCTGTGCTGCATCTAGCAGCTCTTTTCGGCCATGATTCCTTTTTACAACCGGTCATCAGTATATCTGTCAAAGTTTGAATTGACTGAATTACAAACGGATGATATCTTTTCTGGGTTCGACTTTTTTGCACATGGGTATAAACGAAAATATGTTTGCACAACTTGTTCACAAATTTGATGTGACATAAACTTTGAAAGTAGCGGATAAAGTCCAGACGCCGATCAATTTGCAATGGCATCGAAGAAACACGTAACTGTATATTTAATTGTATATTAAAGCTATAACCGATGCATACACAATAAAAACTATGAAAGAAAAAAAATATTCAATACAGTAAGTTAATAACTATCACGAAGAGATAAAGATTGTTATATTTAGTTTCAAATGTTGCTATAGAAAAAAAAACACTTGTGTGCTTTTATATGGCACTATTATGTGCATACGAGTACTTAATATACTGGAAATATAAAATGGAAATAAATGTAGTGTAACCAGTTGACGACAATGATGATGATTATGATGATGATGCTTAGGATATATGACATATCCTTTACAGTTTGTATTCATGTATATAAAAATATTACAAATAAACTAAAATTCAAAATAAATTGCCTCGAGCTTTCAGGCATTAATATTTTTTGCTATAGGCTTAATATTTCCTAAGCTTAAAATTGATAGTCGGTGTTAATGGATTAAATTAATATAAATAGCATTTATAAGTCGACCGGAAAAATATCGGACAAGTAATCTTAAAAGGGATTGATATATTTTAATTCTTTTCAACAAACGACAATTTGTCTGTCTATCGATATTGGAAAGTTCGAAATTCCTTAGTAAAAGAAAGACAAGGTGGCAGGTCTATCACCCGTTTTCAGAAACAGTACTACGAGGTGTCACAATACTCCCGAATGCATAGGGCAATTCAAACCAATAAGTCAATACTTGAGTGAAATCTGCCACTGTGCGTATGTTAAACTCTACTATTAACACGAGGAGCGCTTAGTAGCTTTCTTTGCATAGTGTTGTTTCATTAGTTAGCTAAGTATGCTTCTTGAATACGGGCGTTAAGTTGTCCACAAAGATGTTAGGTATAATATTGTTTACTTTTGCGACAGATTTTTTTTTAAAAGTAGTCTCGAATATTGCGTTGCGCATTCAAAATTACGAGCTAGGTTTTATGATTTATAAGTAGGTTCACTCAGGATCACTAATGAAACGAAGCGTTTTGACGTACCCTCCTGAGACCAATAAATCGCGATAGAATTCGTAAAAATGGTTTCATTATAATGATTTGGAATATTATGATGATTCGGATACTAGGAAGCAAATAGCAAATAAGGCATTAAAGATAACCCTCATATATAACCTACATATACCACTAGTAGGCGTGAGTATCACCTTCGTATTATTTACGAAAAAGTAATGCCTTTTGTTTGGAAGATACGCAGTAAATCAAATATTTTATAGGCACTTACGTTAATATTGCGCCCAAAAGGCAAATTCCTATCAGCTAAACTTTGAATACGTCTACCTTTAATTTTATTATTGAAGAAACCATTCAAAGAGCTTGAATTAGTTTTTATTGAATAATATTATATTAGTAAATAACTAGCAAACCAATATATTTTCATGTATTTATTTATGTATTCCCAGTACATAGCCACATATTCATGTGATCTTAAGTAGCACATAAATCATTATTTCTTATAGGATGTGCAACTACATTTTTGACTCTTTGACGTGATATCGCTGTTTTGTAATAGGGTTCCATTGATTCGAGACAATTATTATTAATGATATAATATTCTCTTTCTTTTTATTCTTGGCGCTCATTGAATTTGTTTGACGGAAAGGGGCTGTTAATTATGAATGTTGCCGTAATTACGATGGTTCATTATCAGGAAAATTATGTGGTAAATTCTGTAAAACTATATAAAAAACATTGTTACGATCTTATTGCAATAAAGTTTCAATCAAATTTAATTGATATCGAACGATAACGTTGATGTCGTACCGCTGCACTAACTATTTGATTATTTTTTTATTTAAGTACAGTACTCGTATAAAGATAGTGCCTTAAGCGGAGTAGGAGGAGGGGACGCCACCCCCTGCCTCCGGAGTAGAGTGTCGGATGACACAGCATCGAGGGCGTGCGGACGTCCACAATTCCCACGGCCAGACGACGAGGAGAAAACCGCTGAGGTTTTCGTGGGTAGACTGTCACTTCGGGCGCCGTGATGCCGATATAATCTTATATTATTAGAAATATTTATAAATAAATATATTATGGCTGTGACCTTAAAAAGACGATTATCATAATGAAACAATTTTTGCGGATCTTGTCGCGGTTTATTGGTTTTCACATGCCCGACATTTCGGATACTTTACAGCGACCACGGTTACGGGAGGACTGAGGTATTTGATGTCCTAATTTTACAAAGTTATTCGAAACTAACCTATGATACATCAATATTTTATTTTGGCTTATCTAAAGTCCTCAACAAAAGTAAACTCTAGCTAGACAAAGACAGACAACCTTGTTAGTAGATTGTTGTGTGAAACGCTAGTCATGATGATATATCTATAATCTCTAAATCGATGCCTATCTAATAGTATCAAATAATTGCTAATGCATTCTGTTATTAGGATGATTATTGTTTAATAGTTTGTAATATCTAATTTTAGAATAAAGCAATAAATAACGTATTAGATATCATTTACAACTTCTGGACTACGACTTCAGAAATAACTAGCAAAAAAATAAGAAAATGTCATGCATTCCTTCATTTTGTCAATTGAACGTTTTTTAACGCTTGGTGTAAAAGCGTTTGTGCGAATTTTGATCAAGCGCTGTTATTTTGCAGTCGCCACACTGGTGATGCGGATTGCACCAACCCGCGTACTTACGATTAGTCGCTAATAGAACTTTGTCATAGCAAGTGAGGTTAAAAATGGTGTTTTGCGGCATTTCTCACTAACAAATCATCATCATCATCATCACACTAACAAAGTAATAACATTTTATCGGAAAGTAGTAATATTGATGTTTTATTTAAAAAAAATTAAGCCTTATTAATAAATTAAACGAATAGCACAACTTTCGACTTTATTTATCATACTTTATACATTGCTTCTTATGTTGGATGTTAATAGAAGAGTATCGTATCACAAAAAGAAATGTATTACGCAATTAATAATATTATGTTTATACCTCGGTGTAGCTCCGGATACTGGTGACACGCATTTCGATAGATCACCGCGCTATATACAATTACTATATTACCTTAGGTTTAGATTTCTATGGTAGTCACATAAAAAAACAATTATTATTTCTTTCCTGTCTGCTTGTTTTGACTAACCTTGAAAGGGCCGAGCCGATGTTGACGGGATTTTCAATGGTATAGATATTACTAGCTGTTGCCCGCACCTGCGTTACCTAAGATTTACAACGGGATATTAGTACGCAAAATAAGTAACTTTTCTTGTTGATTTTTTACACCTTGTGTCCGAAAAACCCAAATATCTTACGGAACCCTATTTTTTTTTCAGAATAAATTTAGCCTATGTTACTCGAGGATACTGTAGCTTACGAATGGTGAAAGAATTTTTAAAATCGAGCCTTTTTGAGAGAACTTTTTGAGCCTATTCATTACAACCAAACAAACAAACAAAGTTTTCCTCTTTATAATATTAGTGTAGAAGTGTAGATAAGGTGTAGCTGAGGGTATAAAAATAATTATTTCCAATTCGGATATAGCTGTTTATGTTATTGAACAATGGCGAATCTGCAGGCAAAAGCTCGTATAAAACTATGGTCATAGTAGGCTATGATGAACTGTGATGAAATGAATTAAGGTGATAATTATTTTTATAGCCTTTGTATGATAAAGTAGAATTTACTGGTGAAAGATTTTAAATCGAACAAAAGTTGTCTAAACTACCTCCCACATGCAAACGACCAAATTCTACCACTATACATAAGTTCGGTGTCTGTTAATATACGCATAACAGTTATCAACAACCCTGCGTGTAAATGTTTGTAATATCTAACTACTACTTTGCCGGAATAAATTATTTATTTATTTATTTATTTAATGACATAATATTAATAGTTACAGTTTTACTTTTTGTTACGGTGTAACAAAAACCCTCAGGGGTTTGTCCGTACACCGGCATACATCGCCAACGCTCGGAACACTGAATATTACTAAATCTTATGTGAGGTTGATAAGCGATCAATGTGTGCAGTAAAATACGCGGACCGGTTTTGCACAGTACAGGCACAGGAGGCACAGGATGATTATTTAGTTTTATTTTACGTACTTATCTATACTTAGTTATAATATAATATTTTTTATATAATCATATATTTTTATAAATTATTGTAATATATAATTAGTATTTGGTTTCGTGTTTTGCTACATTATTATTACATTATTTTGTTGAGATTATTGAGTTGGCAGTCCACCTGGTGGTAAGTGATACCTATACCCATATGTGTTTTATTAATTATGTTTATTTTTTTCTTTCTATAATGAAAAATGTTTTAAGTTTATTTTTAATATTTTTTAAGTTTATGTCCTGTTTCAATGTTGGCGGTAGGGAGTTTAATAATTTTGGTATTTGATATTCCAATAGTTGTTTTCCGTATAGATTGTTAAATCTGGGGGTAATAAGTTTGGCATTTGATACACTGCGTGTTGTTATTCGTGAGGCTATGGGTGGTCTTTGTATGTCTGTGTTAAAGAAGTTTTCTTTAATCAACGTATATTTAATTCTGTCATGTATTGGCATGATTTTACAGTATGTGAAGAGTTCGGCTTCTTTACCTTTGTATTCGTTTTTTATTCTATAGGGCACAATTGTTTTAAGTAATCTTACTTGCAGCTGATATATGGGGTCTAGATGGGTTTTACACGTTCTCCCGTAGCTACTTAAACCATACGATACGGTAGATTCTACCAGGGCTTTGTAGAGTAATAGTCGTGTATGGAAAGGGACACTTTTTTTAATTAAGGTAAACTTTGCCAGCATGGTGCGCAGCTTTTCACATACATGATTTACATGTTCTGTCCATTTAAATCGATTGTCTATCACAAGGCCTAGATATTTGTAATTATCTACTAACTCGACTTCATCGCAGCCGCATGGATGTATATCTTGATGCATACAAAAGTGATTATGTGCAATCAGTTTGGGTGTTACGGTGTATCTTTTTTGACTAGAGCTGACGTACATCAGTTTTGTTTTGCTGACATTGACCACAAGTCCAGAATCGTGTGACCATTTATTTAATAATGTAAAGTCGGTTTGTAGTGAGGACATAGCTATATTAATGTCAGTGTGGGCTGATACAAGGCATGTGTCATCAGCAAATTGATATATATCACAGTTTTTGATCAATTCAGTGACGTCATTAACGTAGGTAATGTAGTGCAGTGGTCCCAACACCGAGCCCTGTGCTGTACCCTCCGTTACGTTAATTTTGTCACTGTATTCATCACCAACCTTGACCATGTAAGATCTATCTTTTAAATAATTTTGGCACCATTTATTTAATGGTCCTCTTATTCCGTAGTTATTTAATTTTTCAATTAACGTGTTATGTCGAAGTGTATCAAATGCCTTACTATAGTCGACAAAAGCAATGAAAATATGTTTTTTCGTATTCAGGTGTTTATAAACAGTATTAGTGAAGTTAGATAGGAGTTGAGTTGTACTTTTGTTACTTAGAAAGCCGAATTGTTTGTTATTTATAATATTGTTATCAGCGTAGAATGTTGATATTTGTTTACATATGTATTTTTCGATAATTTTGTCAATAGTGGGTAGGATAGTTATGGGACGATAATTATCGTATTCTTTATGGCTTCCTTTTTTATGTATAGGTCGCACTATGCCTGTTTTTAGTTCAACTGGGTATTTTCCAGTAGCGACAGATGTATTTATCAATTGGGCCAGGACCGGTGATATATTGTTTCCCATGTCTCGTAGGTCTACTGCTCGGATGCCATCCAATCCTGGGGCTTTATCATACCTTAAAGATTTTATTAGCTTTAAAACAGAGTCAGGCGTTGCCTTCTGAAAGCGGATTGAGATATTAGTAGGTGAAGAGTACGTATTTTTATCTATTAAATTAGAATAGCAGTTAGGGGATATTTTTATTACATTGTCGCGAAAAGTCTTTGCAAAGTTATTTGTTATATTTAATATTGTGTTTGAGGTGCTTTGTAGGGCGTTTATTATAATATTATCCAGAGAATTTTTTATTCTGCCAGTTAGTTCGTTAAGTATGTGCCACAGGTTTTTTGGGTTACTAATATTTTTTGTGATATTTGTTTTAAGATGAATATTTTTACTTTTCTGTATTAATTTATTAACAAAATTTCGTATTTTATTGTACTTGAGTTTTAGAATTTTATTGCCCGGGTCTTTAATCCACTCCATATATAGCTTATCTCTATAAGTGCCGGCTTTTATAATTGTTTTATTAATCCATTTGTAATTAAATCTTTTAGGGTTATCATATACTTTCATTTTTATTTCTGATTTTTGGTAGCAATTTTTAATATTATTCAAAATAATTCTGTATATTCGATCTGGGCATACCATATTTTTGACAGGGCTCCAGTCTATTTCTTTAAGCAGCTTTGAGAGTTTATTATTATTGTATTTAATTTTAATTTTATAATTTGAATCATCCTGTGTCTGTTGCGGCCCGATGCAGGCGAGTACTACAGCACGGTGGTCGGCCAGTGTAGTTCCGAGCGTCGCCGTGTACAAGTCTTGTGAGTGAGATCTAGCATAAATGTGATCGATACATGATTTGCATAATATATTGTTACGTAGTTCTAATCGAGTGTATGCTGAGATCCCACACACAAGTCCGTGATTGTACATAATAGTGCTATATTTATGTTTTACAGGACTGGAGTGTTTTAGATCTATGTTTATATCACCTAATATAAATAAATCGCTAGTTTGCTCAATTTTTTTTAAAAATGAATTCAGTTCAGTGAGAAATAAATGCTTACTATTGCTTGGCGGTCTATAGATAGCACACAGGACAGCGGAATAACCAGTTGGAGTTGTAATTTGTCCGTAGATAAGTTCATAATAATGAGGTTGTTTAGTTTTAACGATAAATTTATGTTTTTTGTTGATATACATGATTATACCGCCTCCACGGCGTCCTTTCCGCAGCCTTGTGTACATCGTATAGCCATCCAAGTGATACATACAACTTAATGAATCGGATATATTAGCTTCAGTTAATATAATTACATCTGGAGTTTTGGTGCACTGTTGAATACATTGTTCTAGTGATGAAAAGTTTTTGATTATAGATCTAATATTAATATGCATACATAGTAGGTTAATTTTAGTAGGTAGTCTGCGAACAAAATTTTGTATATTTATGCATTGCGTAAATTCGATAACATTATCGTTAAAGTATACAGCCATAGTTAGTTTTATTGTTTAAACAGGTTACCTTATTATTTATATTTGATTCAATACTTATTTTAGCTTATTTACGTCCTCCTTAGAACGAATAATTATAGGTCTCTCATTGTTACCATCTTTGCGTACACGTATTATTCCTTTTTTAATCCAGATATATTTAAATATATTGTTCAATTCCTTCTTGGTGTACCAAAGCAGATGTTTATTGTAGGGTGTGATCGTTTCTCTTAAGTAAATATCTTTTCCGGCGTCAGTATTAGATGTCCCTGGGAGAATATCAACTAATTTGATTACCCGATCTTTTGATTTAGCAGCTAACAACCATTCAGATTGAAGTCGTTGTGTATTCAACTGCACCTGTATTGGGCCAGGACTTTCCTTCTTTCCAGGTAGTCGTATAGCCTGTTTTATGCTACTGGCTTGCAGGTTTAATTTTCCAGCGACTAATCGTGCAATAACAGTGGGATTATCCTCTTCTCCATGTGGTACATTACATATTTCGACACAGTCGGAGAGGCTAGATTGTTCCATCTCCTGTACACGTTGTTCTAGGGCACCCAGTCTGGTTTCTAAATGATTGTTCTTGTTAGTAAGTTCGATATTCTTTTTCTTTAGGTCTTTTATTGTACCTTGGCATGCTTCTATATTTGAAATTAGTTCATCCATTTTTTCACTATGAAATTGTAATGATTGAGTAACTTCTCTCATTTCTCGTTTGATAGTCTTCTCCATTTCTTTGGTGATATCTTCAAGAAGCTGTTTAATATTGATCTTGAGATTTTGGGTGTCACTATATTTGTCTTCGTCTTCATCATCATCGGGAATCACAATTGAGCGACGTTTGGGTGAAAGATCATTACACTCTCGACATGTCCAGTCTAGATTCTCGGTTGCACGAACAGCTGCTAGTTGCTTATTCGACAACTCTGAACACAAAGTATTCAGGTGTACTATTTTTTCACAACGAATACATTCTAATCCGGGTTTTGTTTTAGTAATGTTTTTATTACATTTATCACATTTGTTCATTTTGAAGGTAGTTTTAAATAACTTTACACTGATTTTAACTAACGAGTATCGCACTCAAGCGTTCGACGACGAATGAATTAAATAAATGAATTAAAACGAATTACTTCCACTGTCAATGAATAGAGGTGGAACTTAATTGCTGTTGCATTTTCATGTATTGCGCACTTCATTAATCTAATAAATAAACATGAATATGGTAAAACGGGCTGCACTAGACTAATTTGGCCCGTAGTGGGAATCGGGCCCAAAATAAAGATAAGTGGTCGCGCCAAGAGATCCCTAGTTTGAGTGTTAATCTTTACATATTACGAGTATATATACATTTCCTGCTATCGACTCCCAAAGCACTATTCAGATTTTAAGAAAGAAAGAAACTTATGTAGTTTGATCCAAATCTAAGGTTAGATTTATATCTAACCTTAGATTTTCAAATGCAGCAAAACGCAACCAATCGAGTTTAACAATAAAAAAGAAATGTGGTGACGTGGGACACCAGGTAGGAACGAAGTTCCTTCGGCTAAAAAGAAAGGTATTAAGGTAAGGCGCCTGCGCACGTCTCATCTAACGCTTTTACTCCACGCACTTTTTCTTACGGTGTTACTATCACATTTTTTTTCAGTTCGGTCGCGCAGCAAAATCCCTATCCCCTCCAAACCTGCCGTAAGGAACTTCGTTCCAATTATAATAATTATGTTTAGACTATTCTAAACATAATAATTATGTTTAGACTATTCTAAACATAATTATTATATAGTTGAACTCGATAGGTTGCGCTGTATCTGAAATTCTACTCGGGCCATCAGTGACATAGTTTTTGATAATTATTTATTCCTCATTTATAATATAGTACCTTAGATAGACCGAGCATTTGCTCGGATTTTTTCTTCCAAAAGAATAAACTTTAAAAAAAAGAAAAGAAAAGTTTGATTGAACTGGACATTCGAACCAGGCTCTTTTCTGGTCATAATTGCCTTATTCGCTCACTCACTTAGCTATCATGACATATTAATTGACAGTGAAATTTATGTCCGTATTCTAATGATATTTTTTCATTGCCTCAAAACACGGATAAAACTAAATTTTTAAAAAATGCATCGTAGTTAGATCGATTTAACCCGTGTATACAAAAATTTGTTTTCTGTATATAAGTGTATATAATATTGTATAAAGTGCACATAATAATGTGTACTCCTAATAAGCTCATTTCTGCCTAACTAAGCACTGCCATAGGCTTATCTTCATACAGATAAATTCTAATTTATCCTTTATGGCTCAACTGAAGCGTTCTTCAAAACGGAAATGTGATGGTAACGAGTGATTATTAAACCTCGCGGGTTCGTTCATGTGATATTCAGTTTTCTCATCGATAATCCAAAATATTTAATCAAATTATATCTATAAATACGTATTAACATGGGGACCACTATCTTACTATTTTTGTTTTAATATGAGTGGTGCATGGACGAGTTTCCTCGGCGAATTACTTCTTGCTTCTTTTAGTGGCGGCCATCTTGAATTTGAAATTTTCATAGTGTAAATTATAGTATTCTACTAGTCAAAACCTTTCATGTAATACTACTGAGGGAGTTTTGAAAAAATATGTAATTCGCCATTTTGCGGCCGCAACCATCTTGATCAAAAAAAAGCCTTGTACACTCGCGACAAATACATCCTTTAAATAAAAGAAACAATTTTTTTCGTTGTCGTTTTTGCGTAAGCGATTAAAAGTATAACAACGACATTTACCATAATTCGTTTAATCGTAAGTAAAAGTAGTTAAATTATTTTTAATTTCGAAGGGCATTTTGATATAAATATTCCTATCGTTTTGATAAACCTTATATGTATAAAGTCATGGCTTTAGGTAAAATAAATTATGGACGATATAATAACAAAAAACATGTAACAAACAAACATAGTAACGAAGAAACATGTAATTTTCCCACCGTAGATTCACCGTGCAAAGGTTGTAACATTTTATCAACTCCCAACGATTTATCTGGCTGCTGTGATGGCAAAAATTAAATTACAAGAGTCGTTACCCCCGATGGCGGAAACAGAGTAACGGGCACTAAAGCTAATTAGTTAGCTCCGAAACTAAGCGATAATTTAGATTGCATCGTTACGACGTTCAGCCGGATAATAAACACTTTTATCCCAAATATATTTTTATTTAGATAATAAGACACAAGTAATGATTACTATATTATCTATGGACGCTTTCACACCACGTCAATCTGGTCCCGTGCTAAGTTCTCGCAGAGACTTGTGTTACGGATACCAAACAACGGAAATACATATATTTAATATTTTTTATATTATTACATATATTTAAGATTTTTGTTATATAATACACATATTTAATACACATCCATGACCCAGGAACACAGAAACTTTTTTGTGTTCTCTGGCGAGATTCGAACTCGCTACCTCCGGCTTGTGCGCCAACGCGCTAACCATTGATCCACAGAGGTCGTCAAATATTATAGAGTGAACTTCAAATTGTCTTTTTAAAGTAGCAGGTTAAGTAGGAATTTTTTATAATTTTTAAAATAGCACCAATTGACTCACCTACAAATCAAATCAAAATCAATCGATCACGGTACAATAGGTATGCTAGACTCAAAGTCTAGTCTAGTCTAGTCTTTCCGGAGTAGTTTAGCTAAGAGACAGGATGAGAGCAAATAAATAGTACATGCTAAATCATTTGAAGTACCACTTCATTATAATAAAGATAAGATTTCATTTCACCTTTACTCTTCGAACTAAGAACTATAGTTTAGTATGGTGTAGTATCAAATACTACGAATGTGAGGTATACTATAGCTTCTAAGGTATAGTATACATATATGTAGGTATAGTAGTATATTTGTATTTGTACATAGTCATCTCTATGACACTCCTAGACCTTTATAATGAAACAACTTTACGGATTTTATCGTGGTTTATTAAGTTTTTTACAAGCCCGACGTTTCGGATACTTTACAGCAACCATGGTCACGGGAGGCAGGCTGGCGAAACTCCTATACAAAATAAACGATGTATGAAACGGACGTCCTTTTAATGGCTGCTATAATCCGATAAAATTAAGAAGAACATTATTAACTTTCGACCTACATTTACCGATGGCTCTTCTACATATAGATGGATTATATCGACCGCCATTTTGATTTTTGACAGTAAAATTGAAAAAGTCAAAAAGTGATATAAGATGGACGGTTATTGCAGATAAAAGATATTGTGTTTTTTAAAGCTACATTTTCACGTGTTTCTTACATAAAAGTGTAATATAGTTATAGTCATTTTGTGAGTGATTCTCAGAGATTCAAATAGTGTTTCTGTAAAACAATATGAGAAAAGTAGCTTGTGAGATTTGTGGTATAAAAACATGCCGGGTTGGTAACAAATGTATTTTTATGGTAAAATATCCATTAGATAAAGATCGGCAAGCTAAATTACTTATTTAATCCATAAAGGAAGTCAATTCTAGTAGAAAATATAGAGGTTTAATATATTTTAACAACTTAAATATATAAAATAAACTTGTTATAAAAACTTCTTGTAGTGCTTACCCAGCAATCAGAATTTATCGACATCGATGTATAAACTCAGACTAATTATTCTATTATAATATATTATAACGTAAGCATTACATGCTGTTTGAGTCATTTAGTTAAATTTTAAGATTCAACTTATCATTCACTTTAAAGGTGTAAACAATGGGTCAAAGTGATATCTTATTTCAGATTCCCAAAAGATGTTAATTTAAAGAATACCTGGACCCTGATTGACAAAAATGCATATTTACTTGTAAAAATTGTTATAAACTTATACGTAAATTTAAGAAACAAACATATTGCTAAAGAAAAGCAAAGTAATATTTCTAAGAATTTTTTTTAAATAAAAATTATAGTGTTTGAAAATAAATGATTTTGTGAGAATTTGAAGTTTCTTTTCCGTTAATTCGTTAATTATAGATTTATTAAAACAATCTGTGTATCATTTACCCTTCATTTGTTTATGTTTTTAAAATAAAATTCGCACTATAACGAGTCTTTAAAAAGTCGATATCGATAAATTTTCACTAGTTCTAGCCCAGTACTAACTAGTTATGACATTATGTTGGCAGTATGTACCGCCAGGCGCCATGGTTCTGTCTGTTAGGTTGGTATTGGTTTAGAGTGCACGTTCATACATCGTTTTTTTTGTATGGCAGTCCCGTCTCTTAACGTTAGTTTTACATACTCTTTGACGGGAGGACTGAGGTGTTAGACGTCCTACTGTTACAAAGTTATTCGAAACTACCCTATGATACAACATATTTTATTTAGACCTATCTATGCAGAAGGTGCTAACTAAGTCTTTAGTCTGTGACATGTTATGCTTTGGATTTTAATTTTATTTTATTTATTATGGGAACCCAAGCAGGTGGTAATGGCTGGTAATGGACTCCTAGACCTTTTTTTATTATTACCATTGATTTCATAATAATTATTAAGGTGGTCATTTCAACGCACTCTATTCTAGAAGCCTATTTTATATCATTACTGTTATCATTAGGGTGACGTAATCAAATGCACAAACAATGGCATACGCTATATTATACTCGTATTTCGGATGGATTCCCGTGACTAACATGAGGGCTGTGTTCAATTATGAATTTCCTGTTTAATTATTATGAGCAGGTACCAAAATTGATTAAAGCTTTGAGTTTGAGGTTACATGTCTGATAGTGAATCGCGTGTTTGTTTATTTCCTTACACCGATATTTGAGTTGACACCTAAAATTCTAATGATCTATTGTTATCTATTATCTAATATAAAAATATTAGTGACCTATATCAAAAATTTATTTTAGTGAACATAGATGGATCTAGCTTTTCAGTCGAATCCTACGAATATTATAAACGTGCAAGTTTGTAAGTATGGATGTTTGTTACTCTTTCACGTAAAAACTACGGATTGGATTTTAGTAAAACTTAACACTAACATTTACCTCCGCACTCCCACCGGAACGGGAAGTACGCGTGTGAAACCGCAGAGCGCTGCTAGTACTACTTAAAGCATAAGTAAAGGGTTGATACCATATTAATTGTTCCAGCAGGGGTCTTCTCCTTGAAATCTGTCGAGGAAGGTACCTATTAGCCATAGCTCATCCAGTACGGGTTGGCGAATTTCACACACATTTAATGCTGGTTTATTCACCATGTGTTTCCAATCGGTGAGCAAACGATGGTTTCAAGTTTACTTAGAAATTTAGAAAAGCCCATTTCAAGAGGGGGTCGAAATTGAACCTGGATCCTTTTGCTGAAGAGTCTGAACTCATATCCACTCGACCATCGTCGCTTGAATATAAATATCTTGTTAAACTAAACACTATAGTTCTATTATAGTACATACGTACATTCTTACGTGCTAGAGCTGGTTGTCGATTATATTTATTGCCACTATCAGTGTACCTTCACATTTAATCTTCCAAATATCGACAAAAGCTTTATTCACATTCATATTCGAATAATTTTAATACAGTTGCGATTTTTTAATTCGACGATATCAAAGCCCGCAATTTTCATAACGGCAATAAACTATCCCGGATAAAAATGAATGGAACAAGATAAATGGCGCGACCGACACCGATCCCCGAAGATGTCATAACTTTATCCTGTTTGCATTATTTCACAGTTCGCTGATCAGCGGAATTTGCGTGCAAATGTGTCGCGAATATTTTATCGGCAAGTATTTTACCGCTCGTGAAATGGCACGCGCAAATATTAAAACGGTCTAGTTAAATTGAATTGGCATTTTAAATGTTTATATTGCTTAACAAACTAAACTTTATGAAGAGTAGATAAATGTATTTAGTAGTAGAAACTATAATAGATTCTTTTAAAAAAGCTAACCAGGTATTTTATTAGTAAGTTATGAAAAACTATTCAATACTTACTAATGTTGACTAGTATCAACATTAGTAAGTATTGAATAGTTTAAGAAAATAATTAATCTAATTAGTAATGTATATCTTCCGTCAATTAGCCTCACGGAATTTAGAAATAAGAGAATAGCGGGAAATGTATTTAATAAACAAGTCTCCTTTTTGTGATGTAAATAAGCATATAATATGATCTGATCTTATTTAATATGGCATAAAGAGAATCAGTCACCTGTGAGCTTTGTTCACGGTCTTCTTTGACCATTTCACAATCAGACGACCCTACTGCTAGTTAATTTATCTTTGAACCAATAACTATCCTAAGTATATCTAAAATCACTAACTAACGATTGTACAATCTTATGTCTATAATTCCCAAAATCTATCAAAACAAGAAAGGCATATTCAAGAAAAAAAAAACATTTAAAAGGGTAACAAATATAAAACACAAACACGATTATTCGAATAAAAGTATAACATAACATAATGGGAATGATCAATCCATTGAATCTTCGATTCTATTTGACAATTTCTTCCTGAACAAGTAAATTGGGCGTGATATTAGGAGTGATAAATCAAGTCTGAAATTACAGGCTGCGATAAAAAATAAGATTAAGGTCTCCCTTGTAACGACGAAACAACCTATACGATGCGGTGCGGTGTTTCGAGAATTTTCTCAATATTTTATCGTTGAAGATATACTTATGAGTGGATACATGTTTTATTCTCGAGTTAATCTTTCTAGTATTATTTTACATTAGCATGTGTGCTTTTAATCGGTAGACGATTAAAATACAAATATTTGAGCGGGCAGGCTTTTCTTACCCACAAATCGGCCTCCTTCTGGGACATTACTGTATCGCAAGAAGACACCATCGCCTTTCAGAACTCGAATTCATTAAGCATCGCGTTGATGACGCTCAGCAGATGACAGCCCTCGCCGATGACAGATGTCAGATCGCTCCCATTACGGGCACTCCCATCTCGGGTTTGCTAGGCTGATTCTACCGCCATACCGATCGTGACAAACTGTTCCCAGTTTCCTGTCGGCCGTACAGCACAGGTACTTATCAAAGCAATCATGCACGGTGAGCATCTGTGTGAGACGGGAGGTGAGGAGTTTGAGTTTACAGCGCATTCACCGCTCGATGATCGGACGCAGAGCAGCCTTTTGCCGTATGGCTGCTGCGTCTGCTAAGAGTCTGTCCGAAACATATTATAGCGGCTAGAACCTCCGCCACGAACGTTAGATAAGCTAGTTCATCACTGGGTAACTTTATATCATATTTTAGTACGTTTTTTATTAGTTCTTTATGAATATTATGAAGGATTCTTCGCAACTTCGCCTCATAATGAAAAACCAAATATGCAGTGTTTTCGGTATAAAACATGATCACTCCTTAATGGAAATTCCGAAGTTAGCTTCGTTAACAACCCAACTTTATTCATTAGCGTGTATTGTCTAACGAATTTATTCGTCAGGTCAAACACGGCGCATTCCAGCTCCTTCACTAAATATTTTCACGAATTTTGTTTATCTTGGGAAACAGTTCACAAACTTTTGTCATATTTTAAGATTCATTTTACAGTCATGATCCCGTAATATAAATGTGATGGAAGTTTGTAACTTAATTAACTAATGAAACTTATTTGAGAATACTTACAAGAAGTTACTTACTTATCCAATGAGGCTTATACTTTAGTATAGTTCTAGATGGTCAAGCATTCAGGTATACTAGCGGACCAGTCGCCTTCCTCTACAATAATTTTTGTAGTAAACTGCATCGTTAATCGAAATTATTCTCGAATGTACATGGCAACAGACAAACACTTGGTCGAGTCTTCTTCAATGCCGCACTAGCGGCAGGCTGGTGTGGGATTGACATGCATCGGAACCTACCGTCTTCGATAAGCACCGGTGTCACGCGAAAATTTATGGGTTCCTTCGGGCGGCTTTCTATCCGACGTTAGTGGCTTAGCTACACGTGTATTTAATACAATAGTTAATTTTATATTTGCAAACCTCTCACTATCGTCTACAAGCAGTTAGTGTAGCTTTCGTCATATGAAAAAGAAATTTAGTTCCGAATATTTAGTTATCCAAGATTTGTTTCTCTATGTAACCTTAAAACACATTTGGTAACGTTATCAGAAATGAATGTCACATATATCAATGACAAAAAAATTGATGATAATGATGAACCCCAATCTAAATATTGTTATGAATAAAGCATGCGCTTACAAATTTCACATAAGAGTTAAGCCATGTTATCGTTAAGGACTCAAGTTAAATCCTTTGTTGAAGTGCGACGTTTGGTGTGTGACAAATATTAAACAGCTTTGGGTTTGACCCTTTTCTGTTTTTGGCATGTAATATTTACTGTGACATATTAAATAATAAATGTAAACAATTGACCCTATTCGTCATGTTGGTTGTCACGTCATCATGGATAATAGGAATATTAAAAAAAGTTCATTTCTGCGTTGACTCAAAGTGGGTTCTCAAACGTTACATATTAATATTTAAAGTATTACCAAGTCATTCGACCCTGTGGGGTATCGGGTACGACTGAATCCTATGTGGGCGCCTCAACCCCAGGATTGGTATCAGAACTGTACGCGGACGACACCCGGGCAGCGCGGGTGACCAAGGTCAGGCTTGATCTCGTGACCAGCGCTTAGAGAGGTTAGGGCTTCGGATCAGACCGCAGATAGAAAAACCCTTTCGCGGATGGAAAGCACCCCGGCCGGAGGCTGCTCTCCAGATTTATTTTGTTTATTTTTTCTATTTCAGATTTTGCGTGCCCCAATATCAAGTATGTAAGGGTTTTGAATATTCATTTTGAATGACCTTTGATCAAAGTCAAAGGTCGTGAAGAGGAAATGTACGCTGGGCAGACTCTTTCCGAACTTCGGAGGACATAGCGCCGCCTGTAGACTTCACTCTGGAGTCTGTTGGAGTATGGTCCGGAGGCATTCCCAGTAAGTGGCCGCTGAGTGGTCGCTATTTAGCAAAGAACATATAGAAAATTCCAATATTAACTTAATACCAGCAATAGTGGTAAGCGCATAATTAAATTCGTAGCAACTGTTCAAACTGTGAATCGCATCCTTAATCATTATCAGAAGCTTTTAGGTTAGCGTAGTAAAATATTAGATAGGAATACTACCTAAATTAAATAAAAGAAAATGTCAGTGCATAAAATTCACATGTAATCCCATTGTATACCTCGCACGTATGTAAGATATGCAAGATTCCATGCTACAATATAGACCATTCGCTAAACAATCGACATTTCACCCGACGCTCCAGCGCTCTCGATATCTAGATAAACTCTGCGGATTTATTCACTAAACTATCTGTGAAATTCAAAAATAGAATACTATTTGTTACATGCATCGCGTAAACTTGGAAAAATAATAACACTGCTTAGATTAGCTATTATTTTCTATTAATTATTGTTGATTGTGTCTCATATTCTAACAAAGTAAAAAAAGGTAAAGCAAGGTTTAAAGTTGAGTATAATTCTGGAGTAAGCGTAATAATGATTCCAAAATTAATCTTGAGAAATGCTAAAGGCGTAGTACTATCTAAGTACTTATATTAAACAACAAAGTGGCTCCCAGCCGAAAGATGGCTGAATACTATTAATGAAATAGTTGATCTAATACAAAGCTTTTCTCATAGTAACTAGAAAGGGCTTAATCAGACCATAGCTCTTAGATTGGATTCGTGACCTTTTACCTATACTAATGGTAAGGGAGCGTTTAAACCTTATATAATAACTATAACAATAAAAACAATAATAATAATTATTATTATTATTACTTAACGTATAAAGTTATACTATACACTACTTACAATTATATGAATAATAGTTGTATATAGGATTTTAATTAAGGATGGTTATTTAGCGAAATAACACTAAAAACATGGTAAATATCCCGTTTTAAATAGTTTAATAATTGTATAGACCTCCTTCGGGTAAAACGATTCCCTATTTCGAAAAGTCAACCCATAAAATAATTTTTAGCAAAATATATAGACAGAATCTTATATAAATATATTTTTAAATGTTTCAATAATACCCTAGTACCTTCATCTTGACGTTCATTGAAGGTAGTCTATGCCTAACAGTGGACGGAGAAAGTCTGATGATGATGAAACTCTAATTTAAACAAATTAATTTTTCCGAATTTTCAAATGGATCAGACCTTTAGACCCCTAAAGTATATTTCTGAAGTGTGATTGTAATAACTTGAATTTAAAAATCTTTGAAACTTTTAATATCTTCAGAAAAATTTAATAAAATATTCAATGATACTTCTGAATTCCAATTAACTTTAACTCGTATTTGGAAAAAGATTTTGAAGGTTGATAAAAAGTCTTTCAAATAATTGTTATTTGATATCGTCTAAATGTTTAGTTTAAGGTTGATTATTGCTTGCGTATATTTAAATTACTGTTAATTTTTTCACTCAGTGAAATTTTAAAATGTGTAAACCAAATTTAAAACGATATAAATCTTATAGCATGTCAAATTATTTTTTATAATTACTTTGAATTGACTCAGGGCTATATTTTAATTTCAATTTCTCTTTGATCGACACACATACAAAAAGAAATATGAAAAAATCGGACATATCTCGGGAACTCTTTTACTACCGGATTATGGGAAATCAAATTTTCAGAGATTGAAATTTCATTGAGAATCGATTTTGGTTTTAATGATAACAGATTGCTCTGGGGAGCGCTCATTATCAAAAATGAAAATTATAAAAGATAGGCTTCAAACTACTATGCTAAAAAAGTCTATCAAAGCTTTTTGAATCCAATGCAAGTGATCTACCTAGGGAACTGGATTTTAGCGAAATCATCAACGATTTTTCGCCAAAAATGTTCAGACGGTTCTTTTACTTAACCCTAAAATTTAACTTTGTTTAAATTATATTTCAGTTTCTGATTATATTATATTAAGTAATATAAGATTTTGTCTTTACTTGGGTTTACAATAAATTATTTATTAGAAAACTGAACTGAAAAAAAAATACCATTTTGTTTAGAAAATAATTTAGGGCTAGGGGCCAAATCTCTAAATCCGGCATTAGAATAACTGATTTGCATTATTTTATTATTGTATCTTGAAAGTTTCACATTTCTTTCAGTATATATTATTATTTCAGATTTGAAAATAAAAACTAAGGATATGAGGATACCAAGTCGATCTTGTTATCTACAAACTGACACATAGAGTCAACTTTAACTTACTTGCATTGGCTTTCAAATTATAGATTTTTGATCGGATTTTAATTTTTATGGTGCCAGTATTTGTATTCGATTATTTTTTTTGAATTCACTTGGCAGCTACCTGAACTTATGTGAATCTTGCATTGTCTCCCGCCTCAACTGCTAAGGTAAACTAGAATTTCCCACTTATTTTTTCTAATTATTAACTACGTCGCGGGTTCCCTTAGAGAGAATCAAAGAATCTCAACTCTTAGAATATATTAGGTTTCTGGATAAAATTTTGAACTAAAATTATTTTTAACACAAATTATTTGCGGTGTTGAAAATTTTGGAAATAATATAGCGACCAACTTTGACGTCTTCGCTCCAACGAGGAGCGTTGCGATGAACAAGCCGTGCAAAAATGCGCTCACTTTATACAATTAGGTATAATCTTGCTTGCTTCAGGTCTTACAATTACTAAATTAAAAATCAATATGTCTTTAACCTACGAGCTGTTTTTTTTTTGAGCTCATGCTTAGAATAGTTATTAGGTGATTGTGATACAAAAGAAAGGTACGAGTGTCTATTTATTTTGAAGTTACTGATTTAGTTTATAATAACATTTATAAAAATCATAGTTCAATCATTTTTAATCTGCTTATAATATTTATTGATATATTGTAATCAAAATTTAGTATGTAGTTTATAAAATGTATGACTTTATACTCGCTTTATCATAATAATAATAATGAGACGCTTTGTAGTTACGTTACAAAAATTATGACTAATATTGTTATGATTGTTAGTTACTATCACACACACAAACACTCTTTCTTTCCAAGACTGTGCGTCCAATCTATATAAAAATAAATCGTTGAAATGTTAAAAAAATATGCAGAGGTAAAACAACGTTTCAGCTTATGTAATACTAACTGCTGCCCACGTTATCAAAAAAAAACCTTTTAATGTATCCTATAATATTACTGTTCATAGTGTCATGATGATTGAATAGATTTCGCGCGAAAGTGCAACAAACATCCCTACTTTCACAATTATAATATTAGTTTAGTTTAATAATAATTTATAGTTTAGTTTAATAATAATCTAATAAAGTAATATAATATACTACGTCTCAATCATCAGCTTATTATGAATCTAATTTTCATGAACATGTCCAAATTCACCCTATTGTTATTAAAATTCATGACAGAATTCATATGTGAATCTACATTTTATGTGAATGAAAGCAATAATGTTTATAGAGTTCGAGGTCTACTTGTAGTAATTTGGCCGAAACTCACGGTCGAACCCTATTCGCTTTGAATTGGGGAAAATGTCTATATTGGCTCAAACTGGATACCGATTGGGTGGCTTCAATTGGGTGGACTCGCCGTTCTCCGTTACATCAGAGACACGTTTATAGGATTTGTTTTGTTCCTTTTTCGGGATAGTTACTAAGCTGTACTAATTAGTGGAAATGGTTTTAACTGATATTGATGAAAATTATAATGATTGATAAAATTAAAAATATTTTTATTTTACATAAGCATTTGGACACTTATGAAACGTCAAAAAAGGTACGATTCGGGTCGGTCGTTTTCATGGAGAAGAACACAGGAAACTCCATGGTTATTATATTTTGTAAATCATTAGTTTTCTTTTAATCCTTAACAATGGAGACACTAGTATAGACCGTACTATAATAATTAGTTAGTTCCTTACAATAAAAAAAATATGAAATCTTCTTTTATAGTATTTGTCTTTATATTAAGCGATTTATTACTATATTTGGAGACCTTTTATTCTTGGTAACTTCTTTCCTCGGAAAATGAAAAACGAGCCCCGAGAATATGTTTTTTTTTTCAAATTCCTACTTACTGAATTTTATTGCGTAGTGTGTTCACATATTCACAAAATTTTAAAATTTAGATAGCCGTATAATCTATGACTTAGTGTGGAGTAGTAGTACCTAAGAAGGAAAATACCTTTTGAGGTTCGAAAGTTCAATAAAATAAAAAAATAATAATATAAGCAGCGCTATGTGGTTTTACCCGCGTACTTTCTACACACACTACAAACTCTACATACATACAATACTATCAGGATTTTATTCGCAATACTCTTACCCAAAATATTGTAAATGTTAATTTATAAAATATATCAGTAGTAATATTTTTTCATTAGTTGCATATTATTTGCCTTTTTATATTAAATTTATTACATTATAAAGGATTTCAGGTTTTCAGATAAACGTTTGGTTTTTCAGATCTATACATATAATAAATTTGTAGAGGAGTCGTTTCTGTACATTGAAAATATTTTAAAAAAGAATAGCCTGGGTGTTAAAGGATTACTAACAGAATCCATTTCCAGCATTTTTGAAATTTTTGTCTGTTTGTCTGTATGTCTGTTTGTCTGTTTGTCTGTTTGTCTGTTTAGTTGTGCACGCATCACGTGAAAACTACAAAACCAGTGTAAATAAATTTTATCCATAAAAAATTTGCGTAACTTAGAGTAACATTTAGTTTTTGTTTCATCGCAATCGCTTCACTCTATCAAAAGATATATGTATTCGAAATGTAGCTAAATAAGATACTTAACAAATAGGATCAGATTAACGCCATCTATTGACGATTTACGGCGGCTTTCAATATCCTATCTATCTTAAAATTTTCTTATCTATTTTGAAATTTTGACACATTTTCTTAGAAAATCTGTCAAAATTTTAAGATAGATAGGATACTGAAAGCCGCGGTTATAGTACCGACTTATTGACTACTTTACAGTACCGACTTATAAGTAGGTATGTAGGTCGTCAACAGATGGCGTTGCATGTATCTGATCCTATTTGTTAAGTTTAACGAATTTGTTTAATTATATTTTGTTAAAATCTTAATACGTTGGAAAGGAATAGTAATCCTTACTAAAATTATAAATGCGAAAGTAACTCTGTCTGTCTGTCTGGCTATTACGCTTTCACGCCTAAATCACTTAACCGATTTTGATAAAATTTGGTACAAAGATAAACTAGAGCTTGGGAAAGGACATTGGCTATTTTTTATCGCGAAACAAAGCTTAGGGGGGCTTAAATAGGGGATGAAAGATTGTATGGAAGTTCGTCATTATACATAGAAGATGACGCCTTGAAACTTTGTATTTAGGCACATAATAAGAATTAAATAACCATGATTAATTAATTGTTCCACTGTTTTTAAGGTTTTCGCCTATATGGGAATTACATAGGAGATTTAAGTTTCCAGGGTAGTTCAAAAAAAAATCTGCGTTGGCGCAGTGCGACGTAGTGGGGGAAATGTCGCTATACCTATTGCTACCCGAACAGGCAGACACGTGAGGGCATTTTTTCCGCTGTAACAATTTCGATTTGTTCATAGAATTTTGCTTTCGTTAATGTTCTTAATATTATATTCGGCGAAATACAATGTTTCATGTTTTCTATTGAATGGAAAAAAGGGGACTGCCACATGTGCACGTTCTAATAAAGCTTAAAAAAGAAGATGCGGCCCATCCGAATAGATAGGCTAATTAGCGCCGAGATTCCTGATCCTGTGAAGATTTAAAAGAATTGTATGACACTATTATCCAAAACATGGTACATGGTCCCTGTGGTATTAGAAATCCAGTCTCGCAATACATGAGCATTGGAAAATGCACAAGGATTTTCTCTAATCAGTTGATAAAAGAAACTGTGCAAAATGACAATGGCTACCTGATGTACAGGCGCACAGCGCCCGAAGACGATGGCCGAACACTTACAATTAAGACTCGATCTGCAGCGAACGAAACCTTAGACAACAGTTGGATCGTCCCGTATTCGCCCATTCTATATAAAATTTTCAATGCTCATATTAATGTAGAAGCCTGTAGCACTGTCCGCGCAATCAAATATACAAATATATAAACAAAGGAATTGACAGGCTATATTTAATCTCAGTAATGCAATTCAAGCAGGACGTTCCGTCAGCAGTAATAAGGTAGCGTCGCGGCTCCTTGGCTTCCTCTTGCCTGAAAGACATCCAACAGTAACCTATCTTGCTGTACACTTAGAAAATGCAGAGCGCATGTATTTTACCGAGAACAATTTCCAAGAAAGAGTATCATCACCGCCCAAAACAACATTAACAGCCTTTTTCCATCTTTGTCAGGGCGATTCCTTTGCCAAAACGTGTTTCTGTGCTAAAATCTCCCGTTATTATACCTGAAACACATCTACAAAGGACTGCGAATGCCTTTTTCAATGTCTGTTGAAAATTGGCCCAGAGTGAAATCATCTGATGCCCTTGGTCGTGTGTACACCGTCCACGATACTAATTTTGAATGTTTCTGTTTACGTTTGCTGCTACACCAAGTTCAGGGTCCTATAAGCTATAGTGATCTTAAAATTGTCAACGGCCAGGAATTCGGAACATATAGAGAAGCATGTGAAACTCTGGGTCTGTTAGAGAATGATAATCGCTGAGACGAAACTATAAAGGAAGCTGTCCAGTGCCAATCGCCAGCCAAAATCAGAGACCTTTATGCAACCCTCATAATATTATCATCTTGCGGGCTATCTTATCCTAATGAATTATAGAACAAATATAAGTAAGAGTACATGGCGGAAGACATTTTGCGTAGGCTACATTAGACACACACGGAAATGATATACAATGAACACATTTATAAGGAAGCCCTTGTGGGTAAGTGTTTGAATGAATTTGGAATGATTAGCCCTGGGAGAACGAACGAAAATAACTATCAGATGAGATTGTACGAGAAACAAACTAGGACATACCAGCTTTGCAGCAGCAAGTAGCTAAATTAATACCCAAATTACTACCAGAACAAAAACGAATCTTTGACGAAGTGTTGCAGCTAACAGAACCTGGGAATGGCGCGCTACTCTTTGATCTCGCCCAGGAAGATTCACCTATCTGTAATTTTAGTAAAAAAATAGCGCATGGCATGCTATTGCACGTCAGTGCAAAATCTTGGTGTGGGATGAAAGTACTATGGCGCACAAAAAAGGGTAGAAGCACTAAATTGAACGCTCCAGGATTTGCGCAACAGTACCTATGTTATTTTAATTTTTATTTATTTATTAAATTATTTATGTACACAAGAGATTTTAACACAAAACTATTAAACTGAAAGAAAATAGTACAAAGGTACAGCTTATTCCATATTGAAATTTCTTCCAGCTGACCTTTTTTTTTCAATTTCTTTTATTTTAATTAATGGGAGAGATGGTGGTTTTATTGGCTGGTGATTTCCGCCAAACGTTAGCAGTCATTCAGAAGGGGACACTTGCAGACGAAATTAAAGCATGTCTCAAGTCGTTCACTGTCGAAAGTCGAAACTGATGTAGAGGGCTGTGTGACACTGACGGGAAAATTTTGTCAGTTAGTACACAGTCATTTAGAATTCGTTGCAATTGTTTACCCAGACTTACAAAACAATATACAAGAAAATCAATATTAATGTGAAAGAGCAATTTTAGCACCTAAAAATTATGTTATCAACTAAGTAAATCCTGACATATAGAGTAAAGTACCAGGACAGGTACAACAGAGTATCTATCAATAGACACAGTTATGGTACAGAAAAGAGCATATCATATCCCGTAGAGTTTCTAAATTCGCTTGAGCTGTCAGATGTACCCTCACAAAAGCTTAAATTAAAACTAGGTGTCCCAGTCATGCTCATGCGAAATTTGGATACCCAGAGACTATGTAATGACAATTTTTCCCATTGACAATAATTGTATGTAGCATGTTCCCGTGTGTCCAATGCCCAGAATCTCTACATTCTATCCCCAAATGGAAAGACAATAGTTAGTTAACGCGAGCGAAGCCGCGGGCAACAGCTAGTAAATAATAAGATGATAGTCATCTCAGAGCGCAATCAAAATCATACAAATTATCTATACTGAGCCTACATCAATAATATCAAGATTTACAATTTATGCACACATGTTACTTCATAAGTCCATTACAGCGCGACGGCTGCCAATTTATGGGATCGAGTTGTCTATGTGAGTTGAGCAGTTGGGCAGTTGGGCAGTTGTGCAGTTGGGCAGTTTGACCTCCGGTTGATTAGTTACTGTTTAACCTAACTAGTGATTACTCGATAATTCTCGATCGTACTGTTTCATGCAAATATTTGCAGAGCCTAACTATCATAGGATTAAAAGCAGACGTTGGATTTGTTATTGACTAGCCATTTTCGAGTAATGTTAGCTAAACGAACTCTAATATTTAATATAAATTTAACATAATACCTGATATAAATACCTGAATAATAAATAACATAATATAAATTAAATATTTTATATAATGTTTAAAATTCAATTAATTTCACTCATTATGATAAAACATCTGAGATCCCAATATTAAAATAAACCAAAATTGAGGCATACTATTATGTATCAGGTTAAAGAATCGGTACGCCCTTTTTACGTAGATAGAACTAATCAAAAAATTGATGAAATGTTACGAGTCGGATATGTATAAAAACAATTAGCCGTGAGTTCGAAAATCTGATTTTCTTTGTAATCTGGTAAATTAAAATAAAAAGGCAAAAATACGTCACGCCAGCTTTATGCTGGCTTAACTGCAACAGCTGACTTACATACGAGGTTTTATGGATAAATAGTTATATATATTATAGTATATAAATAGTATATTATTAGGTTTAAATCTTTGCAAGCGTTCCAAATACACGCGGTATACTTATCAAAGTCTAAATTTCAGGCACAAGATTCACCCTCATGACAGACGGGTTTACAGACATCTGAGGTTGCCTTAAATATTTTAATAAGAATCAACTAAATAGGGCTTTGAAAATGCTACTATTCATTAACAAATTCAATAATTGAATCAAAACTCAGGAAAAGTTATTTCGTTAATAGAAGTAAGGTCTTTGGTACAATTATTATGTTTGTACAATAAACAATAAAGGGCTAACTTTGACTCCAAAGGGGTTACCCCTGACCTTCGCTGGAAATATATTTCATTTTCATGAGTCTTAAACTAGATTACTGAAACGCTGAGGGAACGGAATAAGTTATAAGGAAAGTTAAAACCTATTAATAATTCTACGTGTACTATGTATATAAATAAATTTACGTCCATTCCATCTGTATGTTACTACTTTGTTTGTTTCTTTGGTGAAGTTGTGTTGTGGCAGGAAAGATAAGAGTGGCAGTACTGGTATCTACAGGTAAAGTTTTGTTTCAGATTAAGCAGTGCATAGACTGACTTTAACACAATTCACTAGGCTAGTTTTTCAAGTAATTGAAAGATTTTTTTTAAATCTTATAATTTTTTTTCCTTTTAATCTTAAAATTTAATCGATAGTTTTATGGTGAAAAATCTTCAGAGTATGCTAACGATTTCATCATCACCATTAGTATTTATCCATCCACTGCTGAACATACACCTTTTTTTTGATGAAGCAGTGGAAAGCCCGGTGAGAACCTGCGTCAGACGGAAGGTGAGGGGCTTGCGCTTACGGCGCATCCACTGCTCTAGGACTGGGCGCAGAGCAGCAGTTAGGCGTTTGCCATACGGCTGATGCACCAAGTCCTCCCCCCACCTCCGCATTAACGCCTCCATCCCGAGCTGGCGGACCCGTTGGATCCCGTTATGGGGAAGGCTCAAGGCCAGAGGCGAGGCGTAGGAGTGTATCTCGGCCAGAACCTCGGCCACGAGTTCGTGAACATAGAACTTTTTTTTTGATGACGCAGCGGAAATCCTTTTTGGACCATACCATGGCCTTGGTTAGGCGGGCTGGCGGCTGTGGCGACTCGCATTAGGTTCACTACCCCACTAAAACCGGTGTGTAAGCCTTCAGCCGCTATATCTGAGGGACCCGGATTTGCAGGCGACGGAAACCCTCAGACTGGTCCCGGAAAGACCAGATTCTCCAATATAGGGGGACAACCCGGCTACGACTTGGCAGTCCCCACGACGTCGTGTCTAACGGGGCCCGGGTTCCCATCCCGAGCCCGACACGAACACAGGGGTGATACTGGAAGCGCATTAAGTAGGCCTCCGACGCACCCCCGTTCGTCATCTACGGGGGGAGGCCATGTTAGCGGCCTCCTCTCTCACCCGTTCATCAGCCTCCTTCTGGGACATCACTGTCTCGCAGAAGGAGGCCATTGCCGTCCAGGACACGGAGAGATCATCTTGACATTTATTCGCTTTATCGTTGCTTACGATTTATCGTTTTCAAATACTTTATATAAAATCAAATACATTGTGTTGTGGCTAAGCCATTATGCATTTTGTGAGCAAAGCTCTGTTTTTAGCGGACTAGAAATGACGTGACAGACTTTAAAAGGATATACTGGAGAGTGCAAATATTTTATGTAATAGATGTCCTCAATTTGCTCGCTCGTGCATTGGTTTAATATCCAGTCGGAGCTCGGCTAGGAGATGGCAATTTTTCCATTTCAGGCTTCCGTGAATCAAAAAGTTTATATATCTATTATTTTCTGAGTAATTTTATTAAAATGCATACTTTTTATTGAAATACATACATGAAATATTACCCACAAACAACACGTTTTCCTAGCTGAGATAAGCTCGTATAAGCTTCTGTTACGTGTACTGGGAACAAAAATAAAATTAAGAAATTTATATAAACCGTTATCCTTTTATATCCCGGAGCAGACAGATGGACTGTAAATATTTTTGTTTTATTTACCTATATTTCCCATCTTATTGTCAAACGCCTTTGTTGTGCTCTGAAAAAAAAAGTTCGAAACACACAATCATAATTTGCCCGGAGAATTCCCGGGAACCTTGTCTTTTTTCATGGGCGACATGGACTTCTTATATTATGTTATACTAATTTCTTTTTGGCTTTTGCCTACCTTACTAACATGAAGGTACCATGAGTTGTTCGTCTACAAAACACCAATCACCAAAAGGCTGATATTCCATTTTATTACAAAAACATTTGAAATGAATTTAAATTGTGCTTCAATATTATATTTTTCCCGTAAAAGCTGAAACATTGAGATACCGAGATAATGTACGTCACGTCCCGTGCGTTACCACTATCATCTAATCTCATCTTGTTCGTCATTTATCTAATTTAATTCGTTTATTCCCTTTAAATCCACTGAGACATACATTTTTGATAATTTACATTTTAGAATAAAAAATTCTATACGTCGCGTGGTTGGTGGGTAGGGGTATTCAAAATTAAAGATAGATTTTTTTATAGCATAGAAGGGCAAACGAAGCCTTGCTACTATCGACGCCTATCCACATAACCAGAGGCGATGCAGATGCATAGCCTCAGGATGAGCTCTCTTTTTCCCTATCCCTCCAACAGGCCACCAGAAACTCACAAACCGCATGAAACGCGACAGCTTAGCTGTCACTTTACGTCGATTTCATGTGAGCGAGAGTTTCCTCCCCGGTCGTGCCGGCCCAATTTAGATTACCTAATTAAACCTTTATCCTTATCAGACAAATGTTGACTTAAGATCAAAATAAAAATTAGTCAAAGTCAAAGTCAAAACTTTTATTCAAAATAGTACCATCAAAGTATCTTTTTGAACGTCAAATGAGTCTACCACCGGTTCCAAAGCAAGTCCACTGAGAAGAACCGGCGAAACAAACTCAGTGGAACCAGTCTTTTCAAATATTCTTTTACAAAAAAAATACAAACAATACATACTACTATTGTAGTATAGTATAATATAAGAAGAATTCAGCAAGAAACTCTGTTGGGTTGCTCCTTTCAAAATATAGTATACAATTTTTATAAAAATACTTAATCACATACATTTATAACAAGTCTTATACACACTAGCCTAAGATAAAATAAGTAAACATATTTAGAGCCCGCAATATCCAAAGCAAACCAGAGGATGTTAATAAAAAAAGAAAAAAAAAAGAAACTCAGCTAGGTAGAAACCGCATAACACGACCAGCCACCACAGCAGCACCTCCACACAGGCTAGGACGCGTGAGCCAGCGTCAACCTCTTCCACATATTAGATGGAAGTGGAAGACCCATCCCACAACGCCACCACTGCAGCGGCGTAAGCGAGCAGGACATGTCAAACGTTTCACCTTTACACTAGTTTAGTTCAACACACCGCAGGCTCAAAATTTATCTACATTCTAGATAAAACAGTTTTATAGAAGAGCAATTTAATCCCAAGGTTTCGCGTCTTCTAAATAATAAAATATATAATTTATAGATACATTGTATAAAACCTTATGAGTGAGTGTCTTATTCCCAAGGTGTGGTATCTTCAATAAAATCTTCTATTTCATAATACGCTTTACCACACAAACGTTCCTTAACAATTTTCTTAAATTTATTAATGGAAAGATTTTGAACGTTTTCTGGGATCCTATTGTAAAATCGTATACATTGTCCCATAAAAGAAGTACTAACTTTATTAAGTCTAAAAAACTGAACATTCAATTTATATTTGTTCCTAGTATTTATGTTGTGATGGTCGCATTTTTTAAAAAAGTCATTAATATTTTTGCGAACGTACATCACATTAGCAAGTATGTACTGAGAAGCTACCGTCAAGATGGAAATTTCTTTAAATTTTTCTCTTAATGATACCCGGGGGCCCAAACAGTATATAGCTCGAATAGCTCGCTTCTGCAACAAGAAAATCGTATTAATATCCGCCGCATTCCCCCACAGTAGAATGCCGTAAGACATTAGACTGTGGAAGTAAGCATGGTATACTAATCGCGCCGTATTTTCATCAGTCATTTTTCTTATTTTCTTAATAGCAAAAGTTGCAGTACCGAGTCTACTTGCCAACTTGGCTATATGTGGCGCCCATTGTAGTTTAGAATCTATGGTTATTCCAAGAAATACGGTCGAATCCACAAAGTCCATCACCTCTCCGTTAAGTGATACATTGGTTTGCACCTGCTTGACATTAGGCAATGTAAATTTTATCAGTTTAGTTTTATTTGAGTTAAGTATTAAGTTATTCACGCTAAACCGTCAAAGACCATTTGCTGTCGTTTAATTTTAAATATTACGGAGTTATCATCAGCAAACAATACAATTTTATGTTTGTCCTTCATGAGTAAAGCCAAGTCATTTATATACACAAGAAAGAGAAATGGACCAAGAATGGATCCTTGAGGCACCCCCATTTTTATTTTGGTACCAGCGGAACTTTTACCATTTATGATTACTTTTTGTGTTCTATTATTTAAATAGGATACCAGTAGTTTAAGTTCAGCACCCCTTATACCATAGTGGTACAATTTCCTGAGATATTAGAAATTAATAAATTAATCAATTAGAAAAATAGATAACCAAAACCTACTCTTACGGATCTACTCAAAATCAGGCGACGACGGCAATTACTCTATACGGTGGCCTCATATGTGTTGAACTTACTCAAATACTTCAAAATTTTCGACTGATGAATGAACAACACCTGAGCGAAGGTCAGCTCCGAAAAAAGTGGCGTGGTGACCTTGACGCATACTGTCTGGACTGGGGCGGCGCAAGATCGCGATATATGGAAGACCTTGAAGAGGCGTTTACCCAGCGGTGGGGCAGCTAGTTAGGCTAAAAAAATGCATACTCTATTTTGAAAACAAAACTTAATTGGGGAAGTATTATACTACATTGTTCATTGCTTGCATCCTAAGCTAGTCACGTAATATGAGTTAGGTCTGAGCTAGTTGTGGGTAAGTTACACATTAGTATATTGGCAACGCAGACCATTTTTCCTTTCTCAATTCACAAAGATTATTTCATGCTCTGCCACACTATATATTTTGTTACTGAACAATTTAATTTAGACAATTATTGAAAAATATTTAATATATTTCTGCGTTATTTCACTCGTCTATTCCTTTGAATGTTTCATTTTATCTATCTTACGCTAAATTTACTTTTTATTGTAAAATAATCTCTCAAGGAATATAATATAAAGTATAAGCGTGCAGCTCTACTCAATAAGAAAGTTATCCAAGATTCTTGAGCGAGAAATGGAGCACATATTTTAATAATGACTATAGTATACATATAATATGATATACCATACTAGACATACTATACTATACGTCATATAATAATATACCAAACTGATATTAACTAGGAAACACTTAGTTGTGGATGTGAAGCATTTACCGGAGCGTCTTATCAGTAAATGCCGTGACGGAAAGCGGCATGACGTTAGTAAATCGTGATGCCACGAGTACGCCGCCACGACCCCTTTATGTGTACATGCATTTTATAAATACAAGTGTGCGTGAGTGTGTGTGTATGTGTATTTTACTATATTTTCTTACCTTATTGTAGTAGATTTTAAATTCTTAGATTAACATAAAGGTTGTACATTTGCTTAGCGAACTGTGATGACTAACCTTTTTTTTAATATTAATTTATTTTATACTTAGGGCCTCTTTCACAATCTCCAGTTAAGTTCCCAATAGGTTTTCGGCAACATATTTGACAGACAGAGTATGGAGTATCTGTCAAATATGTTGCCGATAGCCTATTGGGAACTTAACTGGAGATTGTTAAACAGGCCCTTAGACTATAAAATTGTAACATTTTCTTTGTCGGAATCTAAAATATAATATGTCAATGTTTTCATCATTAGAACCGACTGAGGTTCGTTCGCGGCACGTATATTATAACTGTATGCAATAATTAATGTAAGCGTTCCATATTAAATTAATGTCACCCTTTTTTAAAATATTAACTCATTATAACAAAAGTGTAACCAAAGATAATTGATTTTATTTCATTGGGAAAATAAATAGTGATATTATTTATAGGTGTATTAGGTGTATATTATTATATACACCTATATTATATATACTTAGTAGGTGTATATTATTATGTTAAAATGTATAACTACATTAAAAATATTTACCACATAATAATAATATGTTCTCTCATTGTAATTACAGAGAATAACTTGTTCGCCTGAAGCGCTTATACATAAAAATGTTAAATAATATTTATTAAGTATTATTTACTATCTTGCTAAATAGCACATCTATAATTTTAATATTATGGCTGACCTGAGGAGCAGCAGAGAGAGTCTTATAACCATGTGTTTATAAACCAAAGTGTTTCTTTGTCGGACATTACATAAAAAATAGGTAGCAAATATATAAATTTACATATGGATCTTATACTATAAATTTTACTCGTTTTCTTTTAATGTAAATTTCAATCATTATAAAAGTTTTATAGATTTTATTAAGGTTTACTAAGTTTTGGTTTACTAAGTTACTATGCGTTATATTACGATAAAGTTAACATGATCATCATCTTCATCATCAGCCATCAGTCAACAATTAACAATAAAATAAATCGTGATAAAATCCGTAACGTTATCTATGTGCAAAGAAAGTATAAAATGCGCCATGTATTTTTTCTTTTTAAATAATTTGTAGTTTCTGTAAAACTAGACCCAGGTAAGCCCTTATGAGAGCCTTCTAAAGGAGAGCCCTTGTTTAAGAATGAAGACGTTGTTGCGTTGGCTGAAATAATTAAATTTAAATCGTCCCGTTTTTATGCTGCCATAAACGAATGGAATTATTCTTGAATGTTGAATAATAAACGATATAAGTGTAATTTTATTACGTTTCATAAATGTCTCCAACGGTTGGAATATGGATAAATTTTGCTATCCTAATTTTAGAAGATACTAGTAGCGCCCCGCGGTTTTACCCGCGTACTTCCCATTCCCGTAGGAGTACGGTAATAAGTGATAGCCTATGCGTTATTCTAATATATAAGATATATCATTGTAAAGTTTCATAAAAGTCCATTCAGTAGTTTTGACGTGAATGAGTAACATACTTACAAACGTTCGCGTTTGTAATATTAGTAGAATTAAACTTTTTTTAAATGATTGTAAGCAACGCAATGTACACTATGTATAATTTTGTTCGGAGTTTTAATATAATATCTCATTGTGGTAGTCATGGCAACTGTTCTGTTTATATTTTTTTTATAAAGTTGTCTTACATCAGACATATTATTGATCTAAGGAAGTTGTATATAAAAGTAAAAAATCGTAAAAAAATGAAAAAGGGTTAATAAAATCAAAAAAATAATTATCTACGAAATCTATCTACGAAAAATTGTGCGTCGAATAGTTGCAGTCCCATCCCGATAGCTTCAGCCGATCTCGAGTTATAAATAGTGTAACTAACACAACTTTACATAATTTGGTACAGGGTCCAGTTGCTTAATCTGTCATGCTAATGATATTTACTTTTAACTTGACCTTCGAAGAAATTTTAAATTCTAAGCGGCTCGGGATATGTTTCCTTTTTCTCTTCCATTCCTAATTTGATCTCTCATGGACCAAATAGGCTTAACCATGTTTGTATGTATATATGTGTAGTAACAGGCATGCCTCTAACCCTTACAAGATTAAGGGTAACACGCGATGGTGACCTTTAGTACAAATTGTCACATTTAACGTTCACAATATTACATTACGTATTGTTTCATATTGTGCACTTCGTTACTTTTAGTTTCCGCTAGGGGCGTTCCGGTGAAACGTATACGTCTATAGACGACACAAAATGCACGATATATTTTAACATGACTAAATATACCTCATTAAATACACTAGTGATTTACATTATGCAATATGTATCGATCATAATGACTTCTTCTATGTTATTACCTAGAGTTATTAATACAAAGAACAGGAGACCACCCGAAATCGACAGATAAGCCTAACAAAACGCATTCATTTATTACTTTATCTTATAATCACGAAAATAAATACCTGATAATAAATAAGACTTACCCTCTGAAGTGGTTCTTAGGGTTTTTCCTATAGCATTGATGTAACAGCTAAGAGAAATTAAATCATTAATCTTTGTATCGGAGCTTAATAATCTCCGTCTGAATATGAAAGCGTGTTATCTTGAGGGCCAATGACAGGTGAATAAAAAGCATAAGCAATGTGGGATGGGTTATGTAGATGCGTGGGTGTATTTGTCAGTGCGTACCCTGAGCGATGGGATCATACGGCCTACTTACGGAGATAAATTGTTAGGAATATCATTAAGGTGGGAATACCTATAACGTTTCCCGTGGAATTACCCGCGGAATTTGTTGTGGTTTTATATACGGTTGGGATGAATATTCCAGGATATATAATATTCTGACCTGTGAGAGATGTACTATGGTAGGCTCTTTCTACATGAGTACCTACAAGTTAATGCTCGTTTCGTTTATGTATCGCAATAGCTTCGCTGTTTCGGAAAAAGCTGGTTAGGAAGTGTAGCTGCTGGTATCTACACGTTACATTTCAGGACAGACTTTAATTAATGAAAAAAAAAATTGTTGTCTGTAAAGACAGTTTACGGACGGTAGTTTGACGTGACAACGTCAAACATTACGTATGCAGCACGAACCGAACTGAGCCGATCGCTTGAGCCGATCATGCCTCTCTCTCGTTTGTGCAGCGCTCTCGCTTTCAGAACGCTACATGACGTCATCTTTTTCGTGCGTGCTGCCCGTATTATTATTAGACGTTGTCAGGTCAAAAAATTAGAAAAAATAAAACAACAGAACGGACATAGGCATCGCGGCAAACCCTGCAAACGATTGCGTGATGATCTGGATGCCTATAACAGGTGGTCGAGAACTGGCACAGGACAGAATCAAATGGACTAAAGCAGGGAAGGCCTTTGCCCAGCAGTGATCCAATAAACTTAAAAAAACCATTCTATTATACCTTGTTCATCATATGTTTTTTTTAATTAAACAATAATAATAATATGTAAAAGCAAAGATTATAACACCCTGCATCCGTTTATGCAAATAATATGCCCGAGTAATTATACAGTATATCGTAATATTTCGATAATACGTAACACATTAATGATTCAATAATGACACCCGTGTTTCACTACAAAGACACTATGAAACATGACCACAAAGAGTTACAGTTACGCCCGACATTGTTAACCAATATAGACAGCTTTATAAGCTCGGAGATAGTGAATCACAAAGCCACATCAATATTACAGTCACTATAAGTACTGAACCCGTTTACACTGACAATAGTATTATTTCAATTAATAAACTACCTTAATTAATTAACTAACTTATTTACTATAAATGTTTGTATATCGCTTAACTAGCTAATGCCCGGCTTCGTTCTCTTTAAATTTGATTAACAGACTTATCCGTATCGATCGTCATTTTTATAGCATAAGTCTCTTGGTGTTTAAGTTTGGAATTAATTTGTGTGTTTGAATTACTTGGTGTTTTGGACCGACTAATAGTGTATAAGTTGTTACAACAAACAAAAAATCCTTTACTCTTAATAATACCTACTAGTAAGTATAGATTACGATTGAGTTGATTTTAATTAAGCTTAGTCCAATTTATGAGCTCATATTTATAGGAGACGGGCTAAACGAACAGTCCTTTCAACTAGTGTAAGTGATATGCAACATGCATGAACATCAAACATTGCCGGCCTTTCAAATATGAGAATGCTCTTTTACTGGCTTTATATATTATACTTGACTTGTTTATAAAAAATATCATAGAGGGAAAGATTGATGGAAAAAGAGGAAGAGGTAGACCGAGAAGGAGTTATATGCAACGAATAAAGGAGAATGTACAGGTTATGTCGTATGAGGAGGTGTTGGCGGAGAGGAGGAATGAGTGGCGAATACTCCACCGACAAGAGCAAAGCTCTTAAATAGAGAGAGATATTACACTGTATTGTATAGATAATAATATAGATAATTGTATAATAATAGAATATTAAAAGTAATTGGGATATACTATATTTAGAAAAATCTAATCCAAAACTAATGGTTCTACCATTGAACACAACAACATTCTTTGAAAGAACTCTTCCGAAACTATTCACCCGTCTAAGAGCTATGGCAACACAGACAGACACACAGCAGACATACTTTCTTTTCCGATGAAGCTAAGAGGCCTTAATGCCAACAACATAGGTCCATTAAAAAAAACATACTTTATTGAAAAATGTACATGTCTTAAATCTGTTTTAAAATATTACTATTCATTTATTTCACCGATTCTTTTATAACAATTCATTAAACATAGAATCGACCTTTTAATCCATTAAGTAGACCTTTTAAGAATGATTATTTTCACACAGGATGTTCGCCCACCTACAGAGAGTACTACAGTAGACTACATTTTATTCTGACGATGTTATTATTAGCAAACAAAGAGCGTAATGATTGTTATAAATTGGAAATATCCGGCTATCCCCATCAGCCGTTTCCTTTTGAAGTTCTATTATTTTTTATATTAAAAGCTCTTATATAAATTTGTGTCTCAATATTACGAGTATTTTGGATCGCCTCGCAAATGCGATGATTGAAGATGAGGATAAAAAAAACCCAATTGGTTAGAGATTTCATTCTTATCAATTATAAGAATTTTAGTCCATTTGGTTGTGACAGCTTTCTTTCTTCTCAAAAATAAAAGAATATTTTTATTTGTGTACTACGTTATATAATATTTAGTATTATGAGTACTTTCCTTTCAGGTAATATTAGATACCAAGTTCCACTTATACGGAAAAAAAACAATAATATACATCTAATGATGATAATTCATAATCGTCATCGTCATCTTCATCATCATCATCATCACCACCACCATCACCATCATAATCATCATAATCATCATTATCATCACCATCATCACTATCCGCCTTTCGTTGTACATCTCTCTTACAATGAACGCCGGCATCATGGGAAATAAAAAATATACGTACATTACATTTTTATAGCTTCACATTAAATATAAAGTCGAGCAATACAATTTTTGGCTTCCGTGGTTTTATTTCATGGTCGCATCTTGTTAGACCTTTTACGTCATAGTATGCTAAAATTAAGGTGAGGCTCTATAGCGGCACGCGGAGACGCACCTGTGTACTCTACTGTGCGTCGGTCAGATCCTACATTGTGTCGCCGTGACTAACCGCTTATATTGCTATGAGTTTAAAAAAAGTAAAGTATCAATCCATATAATATGACCCACTGCTGGGCACGATCCTTCTCGATATCAGGTGAAGAGGGTGACGGGCCATAGTTCACCGATGCGCTGGCCCAATGCGAACTTTACATACCTTCAAATACTTTCAATTTCATCAGGCATGCAGGTTTCCTCGGGATGTTTTCCTTCACCAGTGAGCGAGGGATGGTCTCGTGTTTAGAGTGTGCTTAGAAACTTAAAACCCATTTCAAAGAACCAAGGTGGTCAGGATCAAACCGGGACCCACTCAAGAGGCTGAGTCAATACCCATTGGACCATCGTCGCTTTTTAACTTATTTGGTTCAATAAAATTAGGTGCTCATAATAATATAGTAAAAATAAATAGCTAATGATTCCTAAAAATTATTGTATTATCTCATAGTTCAATAAAATTAGTTGCTCATATAGTAAAAATAAATAACTAATGATTCCTAAAAATCATTGTATTATCTCATAATTCAATAAAATTAGTTGCTCATATAGTAAAAATAAATAACTAATGATTCCTAAAAATCATAGTATTATCTCATAGTTCAATAAAATTAGTTGCTCATATAGTAAAAATAAATAACTAATGATTCCTAAAAATCATTGTATTATCTCATAGTTCAATAAAATTAGTTGCTCATATAGTAAAAATAAATATCTAATGATTCCTAAAAATCATTGTATTATGTCATAGTTCAATAAAATTAGTTGCTCATATAGTAAAAATAAATAACTAATGATTCCTAAAAATCATTGTATTATCTCATAGTTCAAAAAAATTAGTTGCTCATATAGTAAAAATAAATAACGAATGATTCCTAAAAATCATTGTATTATCCCAAAAATTTCACACACTCAAGTTGAACTCGTACATGAAGGTTATGTCATTGTGTTGTCATTTGGAATACGTATTTTCCTGATCGCCCCATTTCTTATTAGATTGTTATGATGTGCCCCTGTTTCGCCAACAAACGGCCTCTTTCCTATTGTTGTGATTCGGTTATAGAAATATATCTACTGACGCGAGAAAATGAACTTGCCTTGTTATGTCCCGTATCTTGTGTTTGTTTTGTCTATGTTGCCGCTGTAAGTGATTGTTAGCATGTTTCCGTTGGAACAAATAAGCGTCAAATACAATTTATGACGCGCAGTTTTTCTTACGTTTACTAAGATTTAAAGTCTTAAGAGAAATTTGATGATTCTTTTTATATCATATTATGTGGTAGAGTATCGGCCGTCTTGGTGTTCATTGAGGAAGGCCAATGAAAAAGGCCTACGTTCAGTAGTGGACGGATAGAGGCTAATTATAATAAATATAATGCTGTCAGTATGAACGTAAAATTGTGGGTGTCCACTGATGAAAGTATTTTTAAAGCTTGATGAGTTGCTGTCGATGCATCTTCATTAATGTAACATTTGTAAGAATGCATGGATGTATATTTGTTACTTTTTAACGTAGAAACTACTGAATCGATTCTTTGAATTACTGTAAATATTTTGTGTAAGCTACACTGGGAAAACTACCACGCTATTTCTTGTGTTGTTTTTGTGATTCCAACAATATTATGATTTATTTAAATTCTTTTAAATTACACTTCCTGTTCTGCACTTTCTATTCAAAACACAGCGAAGCTGTTTTACGGAAGCAATAAGCAGCACTGATACATAATTACAGACTAGCGCATCGCTATCTATTTTGTGTAAGGTTTGTTTTTTTTATTCTATTATATGTAAGGATCTCAATAGAGACGGAGAACTTTAACAGCACATAGCAACCATCTTGGTAAAGCGGTAGCAGTGGTATGAATACAGTTGTGTCATTTTTCCATACGCTTCAATAAAAAAAATCAAAATTTGTTCCGTATTATAGTTAGGGCGACTGGAGCTCTTAGCCCAGGTTCCCAACCTGATCTCGACAAGAGCACAGTGTCTTTACCGTCACAGTGAAATACTTTGTGCATTCATCTTGGTCGTCCTTGGATATGTGTGGGACTCCTGGTGTTCGAAGGGGATTGTCCCGTATTTCATTAACACAGGACAGACTTCTGCTTGTGAACTCCGATTACTCCAAAGCCCCGCTGACACTGCGACTTTATTCAATATCTGAGCCTACATTATATATTATTACTAGACCTGATAACTAGATGATTAAGCCTGGGATTAAGATCTAAGTAAGTCTAGCTTATAAAACTAAACAGGGCTAGTCTAGACTCAGGATAAAGTAAGTCAAATATTTTCACTTTAGGTATCATCATATCAGATAATAACGATAACGATTAGTCTTATGTTCAATAATTTAATATTTTACAGGAGCGTGAAGCTCTTATGTAACTATTAGGGTACATATAGTTAATTGGCTCGGAGTAGTTTGTTATGGAGTATGGTTTATTAAATATTGGTAAGCACTAATGGTCTCTAGTGCCTCTTGAGGTCTGTGTATTATGTTTGGAGCTTAAGTGTAACTTTGATTTTACAGAGCATTTCCAGCCGCAATATGTTGATGTTTTAGAGACGGTTATGGAAACTAACACGTATTGGAAATTGAGAATATCTTTGATGAATCCGTGTCATATTGTCAACGATTGAACAACGGAATGGAATTGAAACTTTACACACTGTAGTTTGGTCCAACTTAAATGATACGACAGTTTTTTGTGAATATTTTTGCACCAAAACTTACATCTAGATAATTTTTTCATCTTGACAAATAATAAAAACAAGGCCAATTATAAGTTTTTACAAACGACATACATTGTATATAGATAATATTGATTTGCAAAACAGATTACACAAATATTGAAGATGAGAACTAAGAAAAAAAAAATGAATACAATAGGTATTTTTGTCTGTCTTATTGTGATATCTGCTCGGGCCAATATTACTTTGGCCGTAGGAACCAAAGACGGTGTTCAAGCGTAGTATGTGATTCACCTAATTGTTTTGTACTTTGCTCGAGTAATACAATCTATAGATAAGTTTTCTATCATCGAAATCTGTCTATTATTGTTTATGGTTTTCAAGTCAACAAATGACTTCGAGAGTAACCAATTAACGACGGTAAATAATTAAAATTATCCGAATATCAACGTCAAGATATTATTCTGTGGAATAAATAACCTTTAAGCCCCCGTTCGCTCGAGCGCTTAAAAAGCGTCGCGATAAAACCCGACGTTTGCTGGAGTTGCAAGTTTGTCATGTTCAATTCGATTTAACCTCAAACACTTAACGTCGAAAATCCAACAGTGCTCGATAAAAAAACGTTGCTTTTTATTAAAATTTACAAAACTTAAACAGATATATGGGCATCCATTAGTCTCATTTAAACGGTTTTTAAAGGCAGAAACACACTTACGCGTCGTGGCGTGTCGTGACGTCGTATGAAACCGATATGCTTCTGGCGCGTCACGACACGCCACGACACGTAAGTGTGTTTCTGCCTTTACGATTGGTAAAAAACATTCGAGCGAGATGCTAATTTGACATGCTCAATTCGACTCGACCAACGCTCAACGTCGAAAATCCTCTTGCCAAAAAAGCGCCGCGCTTTAACAACGTTTTCGTGAGAACAAATACATGGGAATCCATTTGCCTCATTCAAGTGCATTTTTAACGCTCGCTAACAAAGCGCTAGTGCGAACGGACCTTGGACAAATTTTGCACAAAAGCAATATTCAAAGGAAAATTAATAAAAGCCATCAGAAAATTAAAACATTAAATTGGTTAACTGTTTTCTCAAATGCAACTCATGTTTGAGACTTCATAACCAGTATGAATTATATGCTGAATATACAAAGGCCTAATTACTCTACTTACTTTTATTGTGGGCGCAACCTACGAGTTTTCATTTTTATATTTTCTCCTATTTCAGTTTAAAATATTTTTCAATAGAGTCGCTTGCTTATTTGAAATATTTATGGTATTTAATTTTAGTTAAATTGGAGTAACTTTTACGGACTTTATCGAGGTTTATTAAGTTTTTTACATGCCCGACATTTCGGATAATTTACAGCAACCATGGTATCTGAAACATCGGACATGTAAAAAACTTAATAAACCTCGATAAAATTTGTAAAAATTGTTTTATTATAATGAGTCAAATTCCCGTGAACTCATCAAAAATATCTTTTTTCAAAATACTCTAGTTTTTAATAGCTTAGTAAGCTTATTGTTCATTCGCTTTTATTAATTTTAATTACATAATATTAACATTTTCAATCTAATCTAGAATTATGTATTGGTAATATACTTGTAACGAATTTATCTACTATTTTATTAGTCTCCCTCCTCTTAACACACTGCGACCAATCAACATTTCTGACAGAATATTCTAGAATGTTTATTATAAAACCTCTTTACGTAACATTTCCTCTGCCAAGCGTCATCACTGCGATGCTTGGTAACGACGAGTGAAGAAGGCCGGGGTCTCCCGTCCGACGAATTTTGCCTTCATCAGGGCCAGTCTGTCGCTGCTTGACCTTTTAAAAGCGGCTAAAGGGTATTGTGGTGAAATTCCAAAGAGCGAGTCTCCACATAGGAGCCTTACATGACCTGCACAAATGTGAAAACATTAACCTGCGTCACAGAGTCTAAGACTATGTTCAGCAGTAAATAGAGGATGATGATGATGATGAAGATGCTATATCATTGAGCAGATAAGCTTCTAAATGTTAACTATAATGGCCCATATTCGCGCTCTGTATTTAATTCAATATAGTACATAGCCGTCAGCCGGACATATCCCAGTGTGAAGGTATTAATCAATGACTGAGACTGTTCCCCTAAACCTCTAATAATCCGTGGAATATTGCTACCGATGCTACTAAGAGGGTTCAATCTAAGTCTAGCCTCTAATACTCTGTAATCCTCCAAGACTAAGACCCTTTATGTTATTAGTGTGTTTGACACTTGAAAGTGTTATTCTTTGTTAGTGATAGAGATATCTTGAGATATAAACACTTGGATTTTCGTCCGAGCTAATGCGATTACTTTGTATCATAATAATTTTGTTGGTTTGCCGATATATTTTGGAAATCTTTTTGTTTGGTTTATAATTTAAAAAATACATAATATTATCACACATTATTGTTAAACGGTAAAATCTTGTATGTATGTATATAACTCGGAAACGGCGCCAATGATTTTTACCAAATTTGGACTGCCAAACATTGATTTTGGGGGCAATAGCTAAGTATAGCATCGTTTTATCCGTCTTCCAGGTAAGACAATAAAAACTGATAAGATGTTGTAAGAATATGAAGTTAAATTTGGTATTCTTCATATATACTATAACACATACATGTAATAAATAAATAACATACATAATAATGTATACTAAGTATTATAAGGTATTTTTTTTTGATACAACTTGTGGCTTGTGATAAAATTATTTTATTAATTACGAATGAATCTATTATCAACAAAGAATATTTAAAACACTTAGGGCCTGTTTCACAATCTCCAGATAAGCTCCCAATAGGCTATCAGCAACATATTTGACGGATAGAGTATGGAGTATCTGTCTAATATCTGTCAAATATGTTGCCGATAGCCTATTGGGAACTTATCTGGAGATTGTGAAACAGGCCCTTAAGTCTATAAATAGATAATAGAAAAAAATATTTTCATTTTACATAAAAATTGATAAGCTCATATAAATCAGACAGTATTCTATTTGACACATTATATAAGGTTGTATTTAGTAACACTGAGCTTTCGTTTCGCTTCGCGTAGCGTTTGTTTATCGCTGAAAGACCACACTGAACAATTGGCAATTTATATTCGATTCAGTAAACGTTTCTATTCAATATAATTTGATTTGCATTTGACAAGTTTGCATTCATTATTTCCTACACTTCTTTTGTCTCAGAGATACAGCTCAAATAGAACACCTTTATGTATAATTCTTCTGTTTTTATCATTGAATACTCGTTGACTGACTTGTATAAACTTTCGAGGGTTCTAGTAAATTCCTGAATGGTTTACATTGACTATTGGGTTCACTACAAAACGATTTGTACATGACAACATATTATGTTTGATTCATTAGTATTTTTTTATTATTAAATATTCCTTTATTACATTACAATACATAGCTATTAATAATACAAAAATAAATATTAAAAGTAAATTTTGTATAGCTAGACTAATTCTTTGTCCGAGGTAGGTGCCAGCTCCTCGGTCTTCTGTAATGTAAACGTATTATAATATTATAAAGTGAATGTAAAATCTTATCTGAATAAGGACATTACTCTAGCCTAAATACTGAACATTATATTATTAAAGTTTATCGATGTCATTTAAACTAATGGGCAATATTTGAAAGCTAAAGTATGGGTATATCTTTGGGTTATTATTAAAAGTAAATAATAATAATAATAATAATTAAGACTTACAATCAAAAACACTCTTCAGTTCTATTTAACTCTAGGATGTTACATTCGTTTAGCGCTACTAAAACTTGCTTTTAAATAGTAACAAAATAAAATGTCTTAAATGTTTCTTCATGTCATACAAATTTCAAATGTTAAGCAAATGCAAGTCAGGTTTTATACTAACTTTCACTAAGCATTTTTGTTTGAAAGTTTTTTTGTTTATCGTGGTAGCTGTACAGACTGCAATCAGACATAATATCTTATGATAGACATGAAATAGTTGCGTGGGATAGTTAAGTATGGGCGACGATAACCTAGACGCTAATCAGCTTGTCTACCCGTTTGTCAATTAAAATAAGTATTTTAATATTCAGCCCCAATAATATCATATTGTCCTCAAACTCACGCGTCGCATGGTTCTCTGGCGTTATCTTTATTTCAAAATTAATCAGCGATAAATCCAGAACCCGCGCTGACGAAGTTGCGAGTAACAGCTTGTGCTACCATAAAATTCATAATATCATAAGTTATTCCTGTACATTATGTGTAGGTAAATGAATGTATAAAAAGCCTGTAGCGAACTTCATACAGCGGTATCATATTTTTTTCCATTCGCGCCATAATTTTGCACTTTATTCTGGAAATATGCCACAAACTACAGGAGAAATACATAAGTTATTTCTGTTCCCTCTATCTCGCTGGTTCAAAGATTAAACATTATTTTATTTAAAAATAATGTTTGATCATGAATTAAAATATTTTTTTATCCAAAATAGTACCACCAAAGTATATTTTTGAATGGTAATTAAATCTGCCAACTGTTCCATGGCAAGCCCAAAGTACAAGAACTGGTGAAACAAACTCAATGTAATTATTTTTATTAAATATTCTTTAATAATATATATTATTCTGAAATACATGTGAGGAATACCGCATTTTCAAGGTCTCAAGGGCTCTTCCACGGAATCTTTTATTTTCTTTAAACACACAATTTATCTCTTATATCTTTAAAAAAAAATTAAAGGATAGGATTTGAACGTTTTTTTGGGATTGAAGCAGAATATTATATCGCTACTTCCTTTCTTATCACTTGAACGCTAAGATAACCAATCTTCATGATTACTTGCTACTCAACGCCTTCGTATCCCCGTACAGTGGCTGGTCCGTGTTAAATGCCAGTGACGAGGGTTTTTTTGTCTAAAGGTCTAGACTTTTACGCCTTTAAGCTCAATCGGTAGATAGGTGATGGTGGCGAGGGATCAATCGTCTTAGAGTTCACTGAGGGAGACGTATGTTCGGATAGACGGATAAAGGCTAAGTATGATAATGATAATAAAAGAACCTTTGTCTACCTTATTTTAAAAAATATGCGAACAACAGCCACTCGGCTTTTTCTAATTTGGTTCGACTAAGAAAATATCTAATGGAATAATATTGATTTTATTGAAATACATCAAACTGAGATCCTCACTAATCATTCAGCTGTCCCAAAGAGCTTTGGAGAAAGAAATGAAAACAGGACGTTTTCATTTTTAAAAGAGAAATTGTTTCCGCCTCGATAAAAACGAAAGTCAAAGCCTTTGTGTTATTCGAGAGCGGCGATTCATTCTAATATTGATGTTATAATTGGTATCCGTTTTTCCTTTATAATATAAAATTGCTGTGACAAAAATAAGAGATTAGTCAATAAAATTATTTGCAGCTCTTACTAATGCGGGTTTGTGTTATGTATAATTTATAAAACAATGTATTAAAAAAGTAAAAAACACATACATGTACGGCTATTCTATGGCTTGTTTTATAGGCTCTGAAAGTTGTTTTCAACTTGAAAAAATCTAGTATGTTTCAAATGAAAACATGTTTACCAATGAAGAAATTTCTAGAACATAATATGGAAGTAGTAGAAATAGTATTAGTACTAGTATTAGATAGTTAATCAACTATCTTCGGTCAGTGCAAGTCCAGTCCAAATAACAGTGATAGTTCTCTATAAACATTTTTTAAATTCAATTTAAATTAATACAGGATTACATAATATACAATATAGATGTAAAACGTAAAATCAATTGAAGTAACTTTAATGAAATGTAACGGCTTGAACTTAGCTAGGTAATAATGTACGTAGCTGCTTATATTTTTAACATTTTCTTTTAATTTATTTCCATCGACTTTAGTTCATTGAACTTCTTTCACAACTATATAAAAATTCAATGAAAGAGAACCGAACATTAATTAGAAAGTTGGAATGATTACGTTTTAGAATAAACAAGAAACTTTGTAAACGAACTGAAAGCATTTCAGATAGTATATCAAAGTAAGGTTTATAATTAGTAGCTCGCCAGGGAGCTTTTAAATGTTATGTAATTATACGCTCGAATCCCCGTCTTCCTTAAAAAACCTTTGAAATACAGGTACACATTAATAGCATATTAACTTTAATGTGCTCAGTGATTTGAAAAAGTATCCCAAATATTTGATCATTTTCGATTTTTTTGTCGCTTATGTGTGACTAAATTAAAATAATTTAATAATGATACTAAAATAAAACCAACCAATGGTAAGTTTTCTGGAATGTAGTACTCTTATCTTCTTGGGTACTACCGTTCTGCTTGTTTCTCCCGTGAAACATCTCTGGTGTGTTTCGGAGAGAAGGACAGGGCAAGCAGTTTAATTACTGGAACAGGAAATCCTATATATCAGGATAGGTAACACTTGTATGAGACCTAGTCTAAAAAAAGTAAAGTAGCAATCCATTTATGTCCCACTTACTGGACACGAGTTTCCTCCTCGAAATCAGACGTGGTGGGTATCTGGCCATAGTTCACCGAGGCGCTGGCTCAATACGGGTTGGTAAACTTCAAACACCTTTAAAGACTTTTAATCTCATAAGGCATGCACGTTTCCTCACGATGTTTTCCTTCACCGATGAGTGAGCGATAGTCTTCAGAGTGCACTTAATAATTTTAAACAAAACCCATTTGAAAGCACCATGGGGGGTCAGGTACGAGCCGGGATCCTCTTGATCGAGAGGCTGAGCTCAGGCCCACTGGATCGTCACAGCCTCGTCGCAAGACAACTAGGTAATAACCTTTACCACAATTCATAATTTTGTAATTCAATAATAAAACACTGTAACAAATTACAAAGGAACCAGGTGAGGACTCTGCATATGAACAACAGCACAACTTACACAATACAAAAGTTACAAGCGTGCAGCTTGTGATTTTGTGTAGATAACAGACACAAATAGCCATTGCAGGCACATTTACCTGGACGTAAAGACAAAAAAAAAACTTTACTGCGTTCTTTTTTTTTAAAAAGTCAAAAAAATCAGCAAAACTAAATATACTTGGTAAGGTCTTAATTATATAACTTATTTCAATACGAAATAGATGTCTTGCTTTAAGAGAGAATTTCTTAACGAGTGCATACTTTTGCTTATTGTGGATTCGTGGCGTAGCATAGCTGCTTATGATTTGAGAACGTACATTCAACGAATACATCTGAAATGAAAATAATGATAATTTATCAATTATTTTTACTCTGGATGTTATCGTATCTATAATAATGTTGTCTTTTCCTTAAATATTTTTGGATTTATTAATAATAGATAAGTTTATTTCAGGACAACGATGGTCCAGTGGTGGACGGACTCGGCCTTTTACGTTAGGGGTTCCGGGTTCGATCCTGACCCGTCCGTGTGTGCCTTAAAATGGGTTTTTCTAAATTTCTAAGTGCACACGAGACCATCGTTCGCTCACCGGTGAAGGAAAACATCATGAGGAAACCTGCATGCCTGATGAGATTGAAAGTCTTTGAAGGTATGTGAAGTTCACCAATCCGCACTGGGCCAGCGCCGTGGACTATTGGCCCATTACCCTCCTCGCCTGATTTCGAGGAAGGAGACCCGTGCCCAGCAGTGGGACATATAAGGGTTGATACTTTACTTTTTTATTTTTTATTTCAGGAGGCCTATGATCAACAGAAGGAAAAAGGCTGATGATGATGATGATCAAATTGTTTTAACAGCATGGTACTTTTTATATTCTCGGCCTCTAGCCTACTATGGAAAATGCCCGTATACAAATTCGCCTCTGCTACCATTCCATTTATTCGGTGTTCTATTCAACTTATCGATAAAATATCACCTACTCTAAAAATACTACAACTATTAGAGAATGGATACAAAAGACGTGAAAGAATTGAATTCTCCATCAAAAGATCCCGATGGGATATAAAATGATTTTGCTTTAGCGCGATAAAATATATTGAATAGCTATTTCCTGCGAGACGGCACGTCAAGTTTCTTACATTTTTTAAATGTTAAAATTTTCTCCATTATGCTGATAAGTTGAGCCATTTTTTACTTTTAAAGTGTAAATAACGTTGAGAAGATTTTTTTTTTGAGGTTGTGTAGGTAAAATGTAACCGGGGAAGGAAAAACGAAACCTCCCTGATAGGACTGAAAGTCTTTGAAGGTGTACACCAACCCGTATTGGGCCAGCGCTTTTGTAAAGTATAGCCCAATACCCCCCTCGCCTGATTTCGAAGAGGAGACCCCTGTTCACCAGACATATTATATGGGTTGATACTTAGTTGTAAAGTACAAGTAAATATTGAGAAATGATTTAAAAATCTCATATTGTACACTGTGACTGATACATAAAAATATACATGATTTTAACTGTTTTTAACCCGTTCAATTTAGACATTATATTAAAATATCACTATTAAAACCAAAAATAATTGAATCAATCGCGAGAATAAATTGGATAGCATCTAAAGAAACAGAAATATCTCTTCATTTCAAATTAGGAATGTCTAAGCTGTCCTTATCTGTTTTTCATAGACTCGTAGTGCTTAGTAATGATCAATTTCAGAATTGCTCTCTACTCCGAATGAGTTGAGACTATATGAAAGAAAACTACTTGAACGACTTTTCTAGATTTCTATCTAATCATCAAGGATAGGTCGTAGCTTGGTATGAAATGATTTTACCATTATAATTGTAATAACGACTAATACGTCATATCATTCAATGTGAAATGCAGATATAGGGCCCACATGGCTTGATATTAGACATTTGCGAAACGACTGAACATTAGTACAAGTCGTTTTGTCGCGCTGATTGCGCTCTGATGGTAACAAAAACTCCTTCATCTAATAAACCGCCTCTCGCATTATGTTTACCGTTCAAGGGGAGCTTCAGAACGCCGTCTATAGGTAGAACTATTTAACGAAGATATATATTAAAATACAAGTGGCCTCGAAAGTTTTCCTGTAAGTAAGGAAGTTCCTGTTCAAAATATTTGGTTGTGGAACGAATTTTATTCCATTTTCAAATCCACTTGAACATACAAAAAAATCACCAAAGTCGGTCCAGCTGTTTAGGAGTACAGTGAGTACGCGCGCTGAAGAATTTTAATATACATATAAATATTTGTGGCAATGGTAAAATATGGACGGACTATTAGACAGTTAAAGTTACTTTCACATAAATAAGAAATATTATCAAATCCTAGTTAGCTCTTACCATGATTATGAGAAAGGTCATTGCAAAAGTAACTTAGTCTTTTATTTAGATCCATTTTTTATTTTATGATTTGTTTTGATAAGATAGCTATGAAACACAAATACTGCACAACAACAAATATATACAGCCAATCAGAAATACAACAATTTTTTCCCCGATAATCGTTAGCTCAACAGATGTGTGACATCTTAAAAAGTATCAAACCTTATATGTGTCACTGCTGGGCACGGGTCTCCTCCTCGAAATCAGGCGAGGAGGGTTAATGGCCCATAGTTAACCGATGCGTTGGCCCAATGCAGGTTGGTGAACTTCGCATACCTTTCAATTTCATCAGGCATGCAGGTTACCTCACGATGTCTTCCTTCGAATGAGCGAACGATGGTCTGGTGTGTGCACTTAGAAAATTAGAAAAACCCATTTCAACCCAAGGCACACGACGATGATGGTCCAGTGGTGGGTGGACACGGCCTCTTATGCGAGAGGCTCCGGGTTCGATCCTGACCCGTCCATGTGTCATCTTAGTTAATATATTCATTACTGATTAAAAACTTCCGACAGTGTCATGTCGTTAGTTATCGCATTTAGTTAAATCACCAATATATATTTCACACCAGAAATATTATATCACGCGTTACTTTATATGACAAAATAAACACTTCATTCACACTGAAGTTATTTTCTCTAACCGAATAGGTAGATATCGAATAGCTAGGGAGTGTCATATAAAAAGACAATGAACAGCCCTTGAGTGCTCGAATCAGGGGGACGTTGATTCTATTGAGAATATCAGACCTCACACTTGACCCATATGTAGGGGCCGATATCATGTTTCGAGGACCACTATAACAAGGTAAATATAATCACAGAACCAACGTATCTGATAATATCAAATGTTTAATGATATCATGCAATACAATATTATTGAATAGCTCATGTGTGAATGTTTTCGAGGAGATTTATTAATACTTTTGTGGGGATATGGGTGTAAGGCACCAAAGGGAGATCTCCGACCGAGCGAAGTGCAATGCTCGGCCAGACCGAAGCCCACTAGCTATCGTGTCAGAGGTTGTATATATAGCGACCGGGCGCTGGAATTCTGATAGCGCGATTTAGGATTGTGGCGCTGTGATTGGTCCGCCACACTTAATGTAACAACGTTACGTTCAATAATTTAGTAATTTTGTCATACTAAAAATAGCCTTTTAATTATCTTATCATCAGTATTCATACCTATTTATTACCTTTCTCTGCTGCACAGATTACTTTTGATTGGAATCTTACATATAAATTATACATGTTTGAAATAGTCATATTGATTACCTGAGATCTAATGTGATATTTAAAAATATCAGATTAAATATAAAGTCTTGTGTATAATATAGGTAAAACCTTTTGTTTGATGTCATGCTTTACGCAAAAATCAAACATTTAGCTGTCCACACTGAAAATTTTGAACTTATTTCGAGTAAATTTTATGTCGAGAGGTTTCTTAATCTTTACTCGAATTAGAGTCTCAAGGGCTTGAAGTGCTTAACGAGTATTTATAGACCTGCTCCAAATTTTATAAACTTTTACATGAATTCAACGTTCTTACCGATTCCAATGTATTATGTAATTGAGATCTTGTTATAAAGATCTTCAAAGTCTTTATTGACAATAATTGACATATAACAGATTACAAACGCTAAAAGGAAATGCGATAGTCAACCATAATATGTGTGGATATTATAAAAATGCTTAGACAAACTTGACAAAAACGTCCCGTATTCAAGGTCAAAATCCTGATGCTTTGCAGTATTTAATTAGTGTAGGGATTACGATAGGGATATTGAAAGGTTTTTTGAATGTTACAAGATTTCTGGCACGAGTATAATATAATACCCAGCTTATAAACCGTATCCTTGTACAAATTACAGTTCTGTAATGAATTATCTTTGATACTCCAGCAAATTGTGTTTTCCACGCTCAGTCGGACTCCAATCAAATGTTTATTACGGATGGCTTTGTCTCGCGATTTGCATGAGCAGAGCCACCGATATCATCCATTAATACTCAGGCATTGACTAGGATCCATTAATAGTTTGGTCTGTAATTTAGTTTACATCATCATCATCAGCATTTATCCGGCCACTCTTAAAGACTTACAGTGGTTTTCAATATCCTATCTATCTTAAAATTTTCTTATCCATCTTAACATTTTATAAGAAAATGTGTCAAAATTTCACGATAGATAAGAAAATTTTAAGATAGGATATTGAAAACTGCCGTAAATCGATAAAGGTCAAGATGGCTCATTTGGCACTTGCAACTAATATCGGCCACTGCACGGATATCGTCGTCCCATTTGGTTAAAATATTTATTTTACTTTATTTATATTTGTCTGATATTATAAACTTTTGTTGGAAATAGTTCGGCGTGTTGAACAATTGGGATATGCAAAATAGACAAGTCCCTAGAATTATACAACCACTGCATAGCTATAAACTAAGGGAAATTTACCATCTCAAAATAATCCATTAGATATTATAACCAGTATTATTCAAGGAGAGTTAAAATAAGATTAAGGTTGGACTTAAAGTTTTTGGATCGGAAAGACAATAGCCGTAATGAGGATGATAGACCATGCAATAGCTATTCGAGGATAAATAAAAAGGAATCGAGAACATGTCCACATCTCCGGTCTTAGGTGCTATATTAATTTAGCACAGAAGTTTCTATCGGCTTTTCATTTGATTATACATTAATATATTTTATTACAATTTTTTCTTTAGTATAGAATAAATGGCGTTCATTGAAGGAGGCTTTTGTTCAACAGTAGACTGATAAAGGCTGATGATCATGATGATGAGGATACAATAATATCTTATTATTCCATTGTTGAAATTATTGCGAACCGGGACATAATATTTTTTTAATCTAGTATGACATAAAACTACGCAGTATGACCACTTTCATTCTAATGTTCAATTTGTCTTAATACTTACTTTACTTGTAACATTTTTAATTCACACACAATTTGCTAGGCAATAGGGAAAGAATCATCAGTCAATTGTGCTCCAGCATCAGCCACGTCGTCACTTTCGATCAGGTGAGAAATTGACCAAACGCAAGCTTATCAATCATTAAAAAAACTTAGATTACTAGAATTGAGCAATACTACCAAATCCTATACAGTTCACTTTACTTTAGTAGTTAGTTCAACGGCTGAGCACTAACCAGGCCACTTGAAGCCACGTAACTCTTCATATTGAATAATTCATTTAATACATTTGACCGTGTTCTACGCTAGAAGAACTAACGATAAATGGAGATAGGCGTAGAGGGGTAATTTTGTAGAGTCACTGCTCTTTCTAGTGCCTTAAATATAAATTTATGTCTTTAAGTTTTAAGCAGTATAAAGTAGGTTACGCATTTCAATTAATTTATAATGGTCTTATAATAAATTAATTTTGGTTCGCAATAAAGAAGAAAAATACCTAACTTTATGTTACCAATGTCGGTCAGCCAATGACCCAAATAAATATATTCACTAGATTAAAAAATAATAAAACAATAAATAAAACTTAAAAAAACACAAGATCAAAAGTTTGTCATCAGCCTTACCTTTATTTGAGTTGTGCTAATAGAACGTGACGCTATTGTCGTGATGATTAATCATCAAACTATTAAAAAAATATATTAATTAAAAATAATAGTATAATAATTAGTTAATAATACGAGGTGATGGTAAAATAAAAAAATATTAATTTTAAAAAGTTTATTATTGTTACTACAATTCTTACATTTTTCTATTGGCTTACAATATTAAATACAGAAATTCAAGGTATTTTGTTGTTCTTTACAATTTGAATTAAGATCAACGTCCTTGTTATCTATTATCTAATTCTATAATATATTTTTATTAGCGTTTGAAACATAATAAAGTATAAATGTTCGTTTCTCGTTTCTTAAGTTTTATACAATATTAGAATTTTAATATTAGTCTTACTATATAATACTACTTTAAATTAAAGCGTCTTTAATTATGTACACATTTAACTACATTTAAAATAAATACAATTACTTATAATAAAAAGATAAACGTTATACGCTTCAATATGATATTTTACACTTTATAGTAACTTTTAATAACATATAATATTCTATTCTAATGAAACATTGCAATAAAATTTATGTAAATGTTATAAAATCACATTTATAGTTTTAAATAAAAATATATAAAATATAAATTTATAATATCAAATTTAGTTAATTTGCAAAACTCCTTAAAATGATAAAATACATGACTATCAGCGGTTTTCAATATCCTATCTATCCTAATTTTTTTTTATCTATCTTAAAACTTTGACAGATTTTGTAAGAAAATGTGTCAAAATTTCAAGATAGATAAGAAAATATTAAGATAGATAGGATACTGAAAGCCGCCGTAAATGTTATCGTGCATCGATAAACAGGAATATATATGAAATAAACAAACCTTTATAATGTCTAATATTTTACTACTTACTATTACAATTGATTTCACTGTGTGACATGTTTTTATTGATGGGCTCATTAGTTGTACCAACATTGAGGTCTTTCAAAACATGCGAAATTTTTCATATTTCAGAAGGTAAACTGTTCATATGTTAACCCTAGAGTCTTTGTACTTATTAGCTATTCACATGACTTGAATTGTACAGCTTTGTCTACCACGGTATTGATATCCATGTCTGTCGTATGCGTCTCTACATTTGGTGCGGTGAAGTTATCGTAAGAGATATACTGGGGAGCTTGTTGAACATCTACTTTCGGTAAAATTGGACGTTTCTTCGTTTTCATGTATCCTAAAGCCGATACTAAAACAATGAAAACAATAAAACTTATACAACAGCCCACAACCAAACTTAGTCTTCTTGTCAACATATCTGCGATTCCCATATACGTGTTCGAAAACGGACTGTCGAGTGCTGCGCCAAAGATTTCAATCGTGCCAACACTAGTACATTTACTTATATGGGAATCGTTCATTATAGGTTTTGGATTGTTGAAAATTTGTTCATCTCCGTACAGATTAGCTCCAAAATTATCAAAAGAAGGAGCAACTCTTGCATCTGGTACAGACAATTCAGTTGAATTTCCAAAGTTCCCGATGGCTATGACACAAATCGTGTATCGTGCGCCCGGAGTCAAATGATTTAATCTCGTTGTTCTCGCAGTAGAATTTAGTACTTTTCCCCGGATCTGTAAGAGTATTGTACTGTCAAGCATTGATTTTATTACTATTCAGTCGCGTTAGGTAACGTGTATTGTATTGGTGGTGAAAGTCTGGGGAATTCGTAAAAACATTGCGCGAGCGAAGATTTAAATAGATTCACAGCATAAACCAAACCACGGATGAGAAACATAAATTTTTTTTATGGTCCATTGAAGTGATGAATAGCCTTTGTATTCAAATGTTTTCTGTTATGATTGTTATGCTTGTTGAATAATGTTACAGTGATAATGATGAAATATTTTCGTCCATATAAAACTTTTAACTATACGGCCTACACTATATAATTGGTTCAGTGGGTGGGTGGAGCTCGGACTCTTAGGTAAGAGGGTGCGGCAAATGGATTTTTCTAAATTTATAAGCGTACCCTAAGCTCTAGGCATAGCTTACTTACCGCTGAAGGAAAATGTAGTGAGGAAACCTGCATGCATGTGAAAGTCTTTGAAGATGTGTGAAGTTCACCAACTTGCATTTCTACAGTACATAGGTAAACTATGGCCTAAAACTCTTCTTTCCTGATTTCGAGGAGGAGGCCTGTGCCCCATCGTGGGGCATAATATATGGGTTGAAACCACATAAACTACACTATAAAGAATTAAAGTTGGAATTAAAACCGCTTGCAATGTACTTACAATGTTTGGCATTTGTTCTCTGAAGTAAGCTACTTGATATCCGCTTAATCCGCTCTGATTGCGACTTTGCCAAGAAACTAAAACGGAATATGTCTGAATGTCTTGTATAGCTATTCGAATCAGGACTGGCACGTCGCACAGTTTTTGCAGTGGCATTTCAAAAAACACGTATCCGTGCATTTCTTCTGGATGTTCGCATCGTAAATTACTGCTGCCTTTTAAAATTATTTTGTAGTGATCCCTCATCCATTTCCACAGTTCTTGAGATTCACAATTGCATGTCAGTGGATTTTCTATAAAATACAATTTGTAGATTAATAATTTTGGCCTCATCTGCTTGTGCGATAAATTTTACATTTACATTGTCGCTAAGAACTACTAGAACGGGAAATAAACTTGAGAAGTGTATATATAAACATAAAATATACTAGTCAATTAACTGGTGCAGACATCATTCTATAATAACCAATAAAATAAAACTAATTATTTGTACTTGGTGGGATTCGAACCCGCGATGCTGTGCGTAGTGTCCCGTAGACTAACCAGTCGACCAGGTGGCGGTCTAATCTATCTAACTTACCCTCAAAATTAATAATGTCAAACTTACCGTCAAATGCAATATTTTTGATTTGTGTCTCTAATGAAGAGAGTAATTTTATTGGCATGACTTCAAAGTAGTTTCTTCTGAGGTCTAGATATAATAACTTATTGACATTCTGGAAAGCATCATAAGCTATAAACGATAACCAGTTGCCGCTCAATTTCAGGTCACTAAGGCTTCGAAGATTTCGAAAAACCTCTTTAGATATTCTTGTGATATGATTACATGAGAGGTCTAAAGTTTGCAAATTTTGCAAGTCAGATGTAAATTCCTCGAGTTCTTTGATAGTATTATAGGAAATGTTTATCGATCTAGCTGAGTACAACCCTTGCAATCTTTCCCTTGGTATATTTTCTAGTTTATTTTGACTGAGGTCTAAATTATCTAATTTATATAGTTTCGAAAACGCTCCAGGTGAAAGTCGAATTATTGAATTTTTTGTCAAAGCCAACCTTTTCAATGACGGAAAATTTTCGAAGTCTTTACTAGTAATAATGGTTAAGTTTGTGTTTGATACAACTAATTCCTCTAACAAAGGAAATTCTTTAATAGGATATGTTTGAAGAAGTTGGACTAACGAATTTGAAGACATATTTAGAGAAGTTAATGCTGGTAATACAGCTTCAGAAAGTCCATTACTGGGAATATGTTTGAAATAGTTGTTAGAAAGATCTATTTGTTTTAAACCTAAGGAGTGTTGAAAAAAATTTGGTGGTAAAACAGTCAGCATATTTTTACTAAAATTTACAGTCACCAAATTCTTTAATGACGGTGAATTAAAACCACTTAATATTGATATACGGTTATCACACAAATTTAAAGTTCTCAAATTTTGTAAACCCACAAATTTAAAAAAGTCAACGCTTTGCAGTTGATTATGACATAAATGTAATATTTCTAAGGATGTTACATTAAATAATGCTACATGAGGAAATTCAAAAAATGAATTTTGATTAAGATTTAATTCTTGTAATATTGCAGTATATGCGAAAACATCTTTATGCAAATCCTTCAAATTATTATTCGCTAAATTAATCCTTAGTAAGTTTTGATTTTTTATAAAGGTTGCTGATGGTAAATGAGATATGTTAGACTCTTCTAAAGTTAGTGATTGTAGTGAAGGTAGGTGGGAAAATGTCCTATTTTCGAGAATAGTAAAATTATTCTTCGATAATATCAATGATTTTAGTCCTGGTATCTGAACTTGAATTATTTCTTTACTTGAAAGGAAATTGCTTTTTAATTCTAGATTACTTAGACTCGGTAATGCTTTTATTGATTCTGAATTAATCAAAGTTATCGAATTTTGATTTAGTCGAAGTTGTTTTATGGAAAGTGCAGAAATGTTAAAATCCAAAAAGAGGATTTTATTGTCCGACAAATCCAAAATTTTTAGTTTCTTAAAATATATAAATGCATTCTTTGCTATGTGCTTTATATCATTACATTGAAGATAAATTTCTTCTAATGTTGAAAGGTTATAAAAGGTTTCGTTACCTATAAGTGTCATTTTATTGTTACTCAAATCTAAATATTTTACTCTTTTTAGATGGACAAACGTCCTGTTCTCTATATACATTATATTATTATTTTTTAAATACAATCTTTGAATATTTAATAAATCATCAAAAAGATTGGCAGTTAAAGAATTTATATTATTTTGTGTAAGCCACATAATCTGTACATTTTTTTGTCCTCTCAGAGAACTATTCTTTAGCAACGATAAATTATTTGAACTGAGCTGTATAGAAACAAGCGACGAGTTTCTATTGGGAAATATATCACCGATAGTCGTCAGTCGATTGCTTTGTAAATTTATGTGTTGTAGATTTTTTAGTGTAATAAATGCATGAGAATCTATACTTTGAATTAAATTATGTTGCAAATGTAATTCTAATAAACTTGGCAAGGGATTAAATATGTTGCGCTTAATATGATTTAAATCATTATTTTGTAAACGGATTTCTCGTAAAGCTACAAGTTCATTAAATACTAAGTCATCTAATTCTTTTATTTTATTATTATCTAAACTTAATATTATTAATTTACTATTAAATTTAAAGATGTTTTTAGGAAGTTTTTTCAAATAATTTGATCCCATATGTAATTGTGTTAAATTCTGCAAAGAATGAAAACAATTATGGTGTAATGTATTAATAGCATTATGTTCTAAATTGAGAACTGTTAGACTAGTTGCATTAGTAAATGCATCATCAGGTATTTCAAAAATATTATTTTCAGACAAAAACACTTCAGAAAGTTGACGAAGATTAGAAAATACACCTTTTATAAAATGTAGATGATTATAACTCAAATCTATCGTACGCAAATTTAAATTTTTCTTAAATGTACCTTTTTTAATATTTACAAGTTTATTTCTACTTAAGTCAATAGTTTCTAATTTAATCAACGAGTAAAATGCTTCTTCGTCAATATTGTTGATTTGGTTGCTGAAGAAGGTTAAAGTTTTTACATTTGGCATACATTGGAAGCGATTTTTTTCTAAGACAACAAAAAAGTTAGAACTAAGATCTAGTGATGATAAATTCGGTAAATTAATATCGTTGTTGTCTGGAATAGTACCAATTTTATTCCAAGCTAATCGCAAATTCGTTAGTTTTGTTAATTTTCCAAAAGATTTTAGAGGAAACGTGTCTAGAAAATTTTCCGTCATATCTAACTCAGTCAAAGAATCATACAAGGTATGGAATGCGTTGTCTGATATATTAGCGATTTTATTTCCTTTTAAATTAATTTTCTTTAATTTTAAACCACCAAAGGATCTGGCTTCAATTTCTCGAATATCATTAAGTTGTAAATCAATAACTTCTATTCTGTTCAATTCCAAAAGTGATTCGTATGGAATTTTATTTAATTTACTAGAAATAATACTTAGCGAAGTTAACGAATCACGAAAAGATATAAATGCATTTGGATTTATTTTATCTATAGCAGACTGAGAAATTTGTAGATTAATTATTTTGACTTGAGTTGGAAAAATATCGGCATTCAATTCAGTCGTCGAGCTTTCTAGGTCATAAATTGACAACGATTGAATAGCTCCTTTTATTTTTACTAATACATTTTTAACTACGCTAGGTGTAGCGCTTGGGCATTCCAGAAATAGACCTGAAACAATGTAAATGTTTATGATAAATGTTATAGAAAAGGCTAAAAAATACAATTTCAAAGTTCTGTAAAGTAATTACAACAAATTATCTGGAAGTCATTGATAATATCCTAATATGGCATGATAATTAATTAGAAAAAGAGCCACAACATTTGAAATAATAGAAAATACGTACCTTCTTTAAAATTATAACAAGGGCAAATAGGATTTTCCGCTAGACTTGGACATTGTGATTGTTCTTCACCTTGTAGTATCGGTATATGGATGATGATAAAAAAGATGTACACGCCACATTTCACAGTGAATAGTCGAGCTATGCCCATATTGAGTCGACGTCATTTCAATAACATCATGCATTCGAGGAAACGAATTTTCCAACTTTTTTAATCTGTGAACAAATGTATATGTTTAATATAGCTGTCTATTAATTTAATGCATAAGATAGGAAATAAAACGTACAAATATGACATAAAAATGGTTATTATTATACAGGTCACATGAAAACTCTTTACTTTTCAGGCATATTTTTTGTGAAGTATTCACTGAAGATAAACAGATAAGAGAGTTTTCGTTTTGTTTTTAATGAATATGTGTATTAATAAATTATTGATGTATTTATAAAATTTTATGTCATGTTGTTAACAAACAAAAAAACCCCAAAGATTTTTTCACATTTTTAGGGGATCCTGCATCTCAAACGAGTTTTTTTTAAAATTCTTATTGACTATTTCTTTTGACTTATTTCAAGTGTACAAGTTGTTACCTATGAAATAAAGATATTTTGATTTTGAATGTGTGTTGCAGGTATATGTAAGAAGATGAGTCATGCCATTTGCATCCTGGATAAAAGCTATGTTATCGCAACGAGCCATCTATTGGGAAAATGAAAAAAGAAGATAGATCGCAATATTTTCAATAATTTGAGACAAAAAGGAAAGTTAACTGCAGCACCTAAGATGTACGAGTTTAACAAGCGAGGTAAAGGGTTACATCAGGGCTCATCACATAATAGACTACAAAATGCAAGTAATATTATAAAAAGCTGTGTTATAGGTGAGTATGGCTACTTAAACAAAAGAAAATACATGTAAGCTAATACAGTTTAAAGTATCGTAGAATTACAAACAATTGGCTAACTCTGAATGTAATAAACAAAGGAGGTGCTATTGTAAAACCTGTATAGCAACACAAAGGCTGCGGCGTTGTTTCTAATTTAAGTGTTCCACTAGAAGGGGCTTAATTAATCGTTTGTATCATGCTTTCTCTATTAGCATTTCCTTTATTTGCTTTACTGCTGCAAATAAAACAATGGAAAGTAGCTAATTATTATTTGTATGATTATTGTTAGCTGTGCTGCTGTAATTAGGGAGTTTACCCTGTGCTCTGCCGTGGGAATATTCCCACCTGGAACATCTGGGTCAAAATAATAGTGGAAATCATCTGCACGCAAAATAATAGTGGAACCGTTGATATGTCACAGTACTAAGTGTCGAAGATCAACGAGCATTAATAACACGCCTGTATCATTACCACTAGACAAGTGGTGTAAAAATAGCCCTAAATGCTAGCAGGATAAATTCATTGACACTTAAAAACAGTATAAGATCAGATTGTTAAATTAATGTTGCATTAATAACACAACACTTATAACAATAAAACAACTTATACGGTTTTAGCGCGGCTTATTTACGTGTCCCACGGATACTTTGCAGCAACCATGGTTACGAGACAGTTCTCTCGCGAAAGTTGTTTCATTATAGTAAGTGAAATTCGCATAAACATAAAAAATCACTTTCACTTTTGTATTAGTAAGGATTGAAATATTTGTTGCGGTTGGTTATTTTCGACATTTCAGTTGATGAAAACTAAAAACAACGGAGAATAGCTAGTAAGCCTACGTCCAACGTAGGCAGTTCAAAGCGAACGCGTTCTCGTCTAGATCTCTCACGCAGAAGACCGCGTAAGTTCCTGAAGGAACTTTTAGTTTCCCGGATTACGACCTAATTACTATCTCAAATTAATTGGTACAGCTCTTATGCCGTGAAAGAGCAACCAAAATCGAAACTTTCAAAATTTCATTATAATATTTATAAGATATTGTTTATGTATAATGTTGTCGGCCCACGTCAATAATGTACACGGGATATTGTATTATTTATCTCTCGAGATATAGATATAAGATTTTTTTATAATATATCTAGAAATATACTATAATATCGTATAGTATATTTCTTTGTTCGTATTTTATATACATAGAATATTAAATGTATGGTGCGAAAAGTTACAGAAGTTTCATGACAAACAGACGTATGGACAAACGCGCCTAATTTATGGAACTTTTATGATTGCTGCTTTAGCCTCAATGTTCAAAATAGATAAAACCAACTGTAACATACCGATTCTTAAATCGAATGCTTTGTAAATGTGGCATAAATGTAATCTTTAATCGTAAAATCTACTATACATTAAAACGCCAATGTTTGTGTGATTACAGCTGAAACTCACACGTGAATATCAACCAAGCGTATATTCAGACTGAACTACAAAGTTATGGAGCAATTTTTTTTTTACATTAAAATCGTAGGCAATTGATAATGTAACACGTAGCAATGTTTTTATCGCACGTAGCAATGTTTTTATCGGTACAAAAATCAGATGAGAACAAAAACTTATCTAATGCAGGTCGGAAAATCGAATGAAAAAAAAATGTTATGTAACATAAAGGTTTCTTCACGATATTTTCCTTTCCCAAGAGCATAGGCGTTACCCAGAGCTGCTTACAGTATAGGTGATTGAACGTAAAACCTCTAAGTTGGAAACATGAAAAGCTATTTTGTAACTAGAAAGTATCGGCCCATATATTATATCCCACTGCTGGGCACGGGTCTCCTCCTTGAAATCGAGCGAAGAGCGTATTGGGCTATTAGTTCACCGATCGATTATATAACAAATAAATTGGATGAAAATTATGTAAAAATTATCATATATTTGTCTCTGGCAGGATCAGAACACGCAACCTTTGCGCAACTAATGACCAGACAACACCAGCCAGTCGTTAAAATGTCATTATCATAGTAAAATTATAAAGCTAAACAATTCTTTGTTTTAAAGGGCTAAAAAACAGAAATTGTCACATATGAAATAATGTTTGCATTTTATTTTATAGCATAGGAGGGCAAATGAACAGCCGAAGCCTTGCAACTACCGACGCATTGCCCTCCTTTTCCCTATCCCCCCAATGGGCCATCGGAAACTCACAAACTGCACGCCACGCGACAGCATAACTGTCACTTCACGCCGGTATTATGTGAGCGAAAGGTACCGCCCCGATCGTGCCGGCCCAATTTGGCTGCAAAGCAGCATGGCACTTCGTCTTCCCATTAAACCTATTACAATTATAATTATTATACTATATATTTTAAAGAAAAAAAATCCTAAATATTACGTAGCAGTATCGTTTGGGCAATTCTATAGCTAATAATTAAGAACAAAACCTATTAGCGTTATTTAATTAACCAAGTCTTTAAAAAAGTAATCGAGTGAAGTAAAATTTGCAAAGAAAACTCAAAAGTAAAATTACAAAGTCGTTCATCATGCGATTTAGAAATCACAATATAATTACGCTAACGCGAAAGCCAGTGCGATTCATCTCTCCTAATGTTTCCTAATTAAATTTTATCGCGCCTAATTTTTAGGGGAATCGCAGTAACATCCGCTTTTTATATCTGGCGCGCCTATTTCATCATAGTAACGGCACTTGATAACGGTTGTTCTCTTTTTTTGTTAACAGATTGTAAATGATTTGTAATAAGTAGTAGTTTTTTATTATCACAATTTCTTTTCGATGATTTCAAACTAATTTTGTTATTTATACAAAGCGCGATTATTACAAGTTGAGTTTTAAACTATATATAAACACAGAATATAATATTATTTGCATTTTACAAGATACTCAGGAAACGGTAGATACTTGAACTACTGAGTATGAGTATGCATTGTTTAATTTTTATTTGTTTCTTAGCTACAAAAACATTAAAAACATAGCCTACGTGTTACTAAGGTTTCAATAATTTTGAATATGCCTCAGAATCGGGTCAAACTGGAACGAGTTGAGTCAATGGCGGTAGATATTCGATTTGCGTGTGAATGTGATTACCATCACCGTTGCTTACAAAATTAAAAAAAGTATCAACCCAAATATGTCCCTCTGCCGTCTGCAGTCTGCTCCTCGAAATAAGGCGAGGAGGGTATCGGGCCATAGTTCACCGATGCGATGGGCAAATGCGGGTTGATGATTTGATTTTGCACACCTTCAAAGACTTTCAATCTTATCAGGCATGCAGATTTCCTTAAGTTGTTTTCATTCACCGTTGAAGAACGAGCGATGTTCTTGTGTTTAAGGTTCACTTAGAAGTTTAGAAAAATCCACTTTAATGCTAAAAAGAGGGGTGAGGATCGAACCTGGACACTCTCGCTTAAGGGGTCGAGCCCATAGCCCACTGGACCATCTTCGCTCATCGTATATTATAGCAAACTTCAAGAGCCTATTTGGACTCTCTGGACTGGACCATCGTCACTCATATCGCGAACAAAAATATATAAACTATGTATTAATGTCGCTATTTAATCTATATTACTGTAACACATAGTATAGCTAGGCGCGGCGCGGTTTTTCTAGTCATCCTATAAAGCATAGAACTAGTTCTAGAACTCATTTAGGAGTGGGATTTAAAAATATACCCACAGTAAGTGTGAGTAAAATACTGTCTCTTAGTGTAAGTTTCCTCTATTTAGAAATAAATAAAGGCACAATTATTAAGAAGCAATTCGTGCAGGAACTACTAAAAGGGGTATATTTACAGAAACGCCATTTTTAGGGTTTACTATCCGAACACGTACGAAGTATAACTAAGTTTTATATCGATTTTATTCATATCATTCCATACATCTTAATCACATCTTCCGTTTTTCCTTTTTTTTATAAATAATTTCACTCCACCAACTTACATTTTGAGCAATACAATATTTATTTAGTATAATATTGTTCTTACTTTTGGCACATGAATGTATATAGTATACAAATGCCTTTAACGACTTTCTAAATTTTATTTTCGATATGAAGTGGCAAATCATTAAGCATTACGCCTTTTGCATTGTGATAAACTAAAATAACCAATCTCTTGTTCTCTTTAGTTTTTCAATATTTGTCGCCACTTGGACGTAATATGAATGTATATAACTAAGATAAAAACAGATTTAGATGTATTTATAAATATATCATAAACACATTAGCTGACTATTATAAAATATTAGGTGCACTTTGCAGAATTGGAATCCGCCATAATTACGGTAACCAGCCACTTGCCACAATTAAAAATAATTTCCCATACTTTAAGCTGTGAGCGAAATAAGCACGTTTATTTTGCCATTTCTAATATTAACATACCGCAACATAAATACGAGGAAAATGGCATAGCGTGAAACACAAAATGCACAAGCACTAAGCACTTTCCCCAAACATATACCGCAGCTCTTAACAAGACAAGACGAGGTGTCACACGTCTCCAATATTAGCGCTCTACAACAAACAGCCCGTTGAAACGCCTTTGTTTTCTCAGCACGTCGCATTATGTTGATGAAATTATCACAAAATGGCGAATATTTTATGAATTACATTTCACAAAATGGCGGATGTTTTATGAATTATACTTCACAAAATGGCGGGTGTTTTATGAATTATACTTCACAAAATGGCGGATGTTTTATGAATTATATTTCACAAAATTGCGGATATTTTATAAATTAAATACAAATCTTTTTTAGTAAAATATTACAGTAATTGATATTAAAATAATATTATCATAAAAGTGTAATATTTTTTTGCTATAAAAATTTAATTGCTTATTAAATTTTTATTTCCTTGAAAATTTCGAAAGCTTTTTTATTACGTTTCCATTCAATCAAATTACTGTCAGTTTGTTACAATCATCAATTATTAAAAGCAAACAAATAAAATAAAAAATCAAATTTTGGCCTTATTTCGGTTTTTTGTGCCAAAAAAAGGGGTTTAAGTAATCTCAACACTGAAAGTTAAAGCTGAAACTTTTAACGAAGGTGTTTGTATGTTTTATAAGGGTAAATATAAGTGCGCAATGTGATAAAATTCAACATGGTTTGGTAGGGAATTGTTATTTTTATTCTTTAATTCTTTAGTTCTACTTACATAATATCTTGTCTAATAAGGGTTGACATGTACCATTGTTGCTATAGGATTTCGGTATCAATGAAAATAGTTTTTAGGCTTTAATTATATTTTGAAGAAACTGATTTGCAAATTATAAGCCAAATGATATTTGCAAAATATAATATATCCATTGAAGACTAGTCAGAAAATATTCACGGTATGTTTCCAAGCTATAATATCGATGAAGTTAGGCTGAGTCAAATATGAAAATCCTATCTGCATTAAACGTGTCAAGTTCTAGCTTTAGATCAATAAGATAATCAAATCAAATCATGCAGGATTATCATCGTATGACGAAAGTTGTGGAATGACAAGCGCATGCACACATAGCGCCGGCATGCGCTGCGCGCAAAGTTGACTATCTGAAACGGTTTATTAAACCTAAGCTATTTTAAAAAAAGAATTTTGAGTGGGTGATACTCATACAATTAAAAACACCAATATAATATTACGTTATTAATGACTGTGTGACATACAATAAAAAAAAACTGTTATAAGTCTGAATACGGTTGTGACCCTAAAACTAAGGTACAGAATCACTTAATTTTGGCAAAATTTATTTAAGTTTGAAATTAATAAATTATTCTACAAAGAATACGAATAGAAACCAATCTTAAAACCAACTTATTTTCATCCTGATGTACTAAGTCGATATATCAATCCCCCTGCGTCACGAAACTCACATTTTGTTACGTTGACAATAAGCAGAGGGGACGCCCTGCGAAGTAAGCGAAAGCCCTCGGCTATAAAGATAAATATACGAAATAAAATATTTGACTTGTGGCTTATATTAAACGGGAGATGCTTTGTGTCACATCTTCGGAAACTCAATTATATATTGTTGGAAAACTATATCTAATTTAGTAGAAAACTATTTATATTGTAGCGAGGATTTTCGTGTGTTTTTATTTACGGTCATGTCTTATATCTTATCTATAAAAGGAGGTGATTGATTTGTCTTTTGTGTTTTTCAAATGGCAAATATATTATCAATAATAACATGCATTTGAAGGAGTTGCAATATTAATTTAGTTTCATAGAATTTTTGTAAAAACTTGCTAAAAAACAATCCAGGATATTTTATCTAAGCACATACCTATTATATCTATGACACCATTAAATTTGTATACCATATTTATTTATAATTAATTAATAACTTAGAATGTCATAGTTTCATATCTTTTTATAAAAAAGATGTTTTTAATAGGGAGAAGAAGGATAGTCAGTTCACCTGGTGGTGGTGATATTACGACATACCTTTTTTTTAATGCATACGCAAATTTAATTCATTATAATGTTACAATGTCAATTATAATGAAACCACTTTTACGAGTCACGGAAGTACCGTCCTCCTGACCATGCTGTATAGTATCCAAAACGCTAACCATCTAAAATATTACTAAGCTGCGAAAATCCATTGAAGTTGTTTCATTATAATCAATATACACCCAATCAGACTGTATATCTAATAAAGTGGAATAAATTCCGGGTTTCAAACAAAATAAACTAGAAAATGCACACTAAAGTGTATAAAAATATCGTCATTAGATATGAAGATCGCGTACTCCAAATATACAACATCAAAACGTACCTTATAAAAGTAAATATGATGGTCCGTAAGCCAGCTTATTGATAGCTTAAATAAATTGGCCGCAAATAAGAAATCCGAACAAGCACTTTCCACGATCCCATTTGATAGGCGCGATATCTTAACTGCGTTCTTATGATAGTATTCCGAGCCATGAAAAGATGATTACTTTGACAAATGGCCGGTCCCCCGAGTCCTGAGGTTGGTAATCTACTTGAATATAGTCCAATTAATTTTCTCCTATCGAAGTAATTCGGCTTGTTTGTATGTGTTGTCATTATGATATATTATTCGTGGAATTGGTCTACCTTTCTCTATTAAATTCGATGTTAATATCGTTAAATAGATTCGTTTAGTTACAGCACGGTTATATTTTACTAAGCACATTCAAAAGCTCTTTAATGATTTTTTTCTTTAATAAATAATATAGCTTCTTTAACATACAATTCTTCATAATTGCAGAACACCAGCAACCTTCAACCTTCATCAGGACTTCCTACACAATAATAATAATAATATCTATGGACGCTTATACACCACGTCAATCTGGTCCCGTGGTAAGTACTCGAAGTGACTTGTGTTACGGGTACCAGACAACGGAAATACATATATTTAATACTTTTTATATTAATACTTACTTATATTTAAGATTTTTATTATATAATACACATATTCAATACACATTCATGACCCAGGAACAAACAAACATTTTTTTTGTTCCCTGGCGAGATTCGACCCCGCTACCTCCGGCTTGTGCGGCAACCCGCTAACCACTGAGCCACAGAGGTCGTCAACACACAATGATGTGTGTTTTGCGATTTTTGACATTAAAAAAAATCTAGTTTTTATTGTACTGTCGTGTCATTCGTAGATCTACGTTTAGCATTCTTAGCGCTAGCACCGCCCCGTTCCAACCCTGCGATTCGCATGGGGTTTATTAACCTAATACTTGTTATGTGCATAGAGTTAAGAATATTATGTGGACAGCCGGAGTGGTTTGCAATTGGTTTATTTAAAGCCAATGGACGATACTTGTACTTTTACATGTCACACGCATCCAATTAGACTGGCTTGACGTTAGTAAATGCAATGAGATCACCAATCTGTGGCGCGCAACGGATTTCAGTGATTATTGTTGACATAAAAAAAATGTGTTCAACGCGCGCGTTATAGGAGTTGTAACTTAAAAATAACATTCTTTAAGGCCTTCTCACCATGAGTGCTTTTTTACCGAGCGTTAAAAAGGTTTTTAATGAGATAAAATATAGATACCCGTTTTAGTTCACGCGAAAGCGTTTTTAAAGCGCGGTGCTTTTTTTTCGACGTTAAGTGTTTGACGTTAAACCGAATTGAGAATGCCGAAATCGCAACGCGAAACAATGTCAGGTTTTAACGCGACGCTTATTAAGCGCTCTTGCGAACGGGGGCTTAGTCTATTTATACTCCCCTAAAACACTTATATTAGGACTGTTTGGTTTCGTCGTGGACAAATTGCAATTTTGAATAAAATCAAAACTGTACATTTACAAATATTTATTTGATCTTGTATATTATAATATGTGTTGCCTTAAGTGTCGATGTGGAGCAAAAAAGGGGGAGAAAGACAGTGTGGCGGGTTTTATACAAAATTAATTAGCTAACTTCACAGCAGTGTAAAAGTAACGAATGTTGCCATTACAAAAATTAAGCACTCCCAAGGACTATTTTATATTAAGCCGGAACCTCTATAATAAAAAAATATGATTTATTATAGAACTTAAAATTTAAGATATTCCAATACGCATATAAAATACATTTATTGTCTTTTATACGCATATTGGAATATATTATATTACGTATTAAAATAGTATGTATTGTTTTTTTTTTAAATTGTATATATGTATAATATTAGAAGAATATGTATGTATTCATTTATGTATATTTAAGTAAGTATATACCATCAATTAAATAAATATGATTATCATTATTATCATCATTGTAAACGCTAATCTTGCAGCTGTTTTATAATTTTCCTGTGGCAGGACTACTGGAAGAGATGCCATCATGGGATAAGTAGTACCTTTGTACCAGCATTATTTATATTGTGTTAATTTCAAATATAACTATTTAAGTGTACATAAATTGTTAAATAAATAAATAAATATAATAAACATCTATGTTGTCTGTACTCCGTGTGAATGGCGGAGTAGATCACAATGCTGCTTGACATCGTTCCCGTTTCACATTAAGCGAACTCTGGACGGATTTTGACATCATTCTGGTTAATATTAATTAATTACTACTGTTTGCTCATTATTTTAAACTATATATTAGCTGTGTGAATAATTAATTTTAAAAGCAAATTTAAGGGTATGACAAAAGTGAGGCATAGTATTATTTTATTTCTTAATGGAATAAAAAATATTATATAAATAAAAGTATGTCTGTGGATTTATAGTAGGTAGTTGCGGAAATCTACAAGCCTTGAAAAAAAAAATTAAATTAATAAAATTCATGCAAACAAAATATTGTGTTATGAAATTTTAATTATTTTTATTATCGGCCATAGAATTATTATACATCTGAAATTAGATTGACGATAAATCCGCAGGCAGACGTCTACATCATTATTTAAACTGTAGTGGTATAGCAGTGGCCGGTTGGACGTGAGTGGCAAGTGTTAGAGTATTAAAATATAAATCGACAATCAGAACAACTATTTTAAGGTTTAACAACACTATCATTTTAATATCAGTAAAATCTATTAAATTACAAAACCTATCATAAATTGTTTTATCATGGCAACACAGTTGACACTAAAATATAAATAGAACGTTGGCGGGAATAAGACTTCACTTATTAGTTTGGTTTTGACGGCGGTAGATCGGACGTCAAGTGCTGTCTGTAGAGTGTTCATAGTATTGGTGCATTGTCTAATAAAAATTATCATAGTGCAGTGTGTGTATTTTTTAACAAGTCAGAAGTGACAAAGTTTATCTACGTGCCCGATGCTGCGGTCTCCTGGATCTCGGATGTTAAGGTCAGATCTTAAAGTGTTGTTTGACGTTCATGTTAAAATTCACGTTAAAATTTGCCGCCTTCAAATCAGTACCGAACCAAATCGAGGATAATTCTACTAAATGTGAACGACGTATTTCTTCGAAAGTTAAATTGCTCCTGATTATCGCGTTCTTGCAGAAGGTACGCGTACGGTAAACATCAAACTGTACACGTGTTATTGGGAAGCTTTGTGAAAGTGATTTGTTTAATATCTACCCTATAATAATTATGTCAGTGTTGTTATATTAATTTGCAAATGAAAACTATTTATGTTATTTAAGAAGTACCTACATAATGGTTAAGCGATATGTTTTGAAATAGGAACGCAAAAATTATCATTGATCTTTGTGTTTAAACCGTTTTTTTTTAATAATATTTGATTACATAGCTATTGGTGTATTTATATTTAAGGTTTCATTTACTTATTTATTGTCGGTGTTTATTTAAGCTGTGTTTATTATTGTGATAGTGAATATTTATTGTCGATTCATTTTTAAAATTGTGTATTTTTAACTCGAATCATTTACTCATTGCATCACTAGTAGAGATAATGGGAAAATCTAAGCGAAAACGACGGGAATCAAGCGTAGATAGTACTTCAACAGGTCTAAGTGTTAGTGATAGTGATGATTATGAACGTAGGTCACGACGTAGAATGAAACGTAAGCGTGGTCATAAGCATTCGCGTAGCCATAAAAGACATGCTAGAAAACAAGCGCATTCTGAGCGTCGTAAGCATAGATCCCTCCGTAGGAATGTTAACCGGGGGTCGACTAAAACTCCCCCGTTGACATCGCCAGCTCGATTAGATAGGTTAAATATACCCATTACAGTTAATGATCAAAGTGATTCCTTTCTGTTGAACGATAACAGCGCAACAAATAATGTTACTAGATTAAATATTTGTAATAATAATTCTGCACCAATAACTCCCAATTTTTGGGCTCAAAACAATTTTCCGGTAGCGTTCAGTGTTGTTCCAGAATTTGACCCTAGTCAAAATAGTCAGACAATAGAAAATTGGATAAACAAGGTAAATGAATGTGCGCAGATTTACTCTTGGAATGACCGCCAAATATGTCATTATGCTCTTCCTAAATTAAGTGGTCTAGCCAAAAAATGGTATCAGGGTCTACCCTCAGTCCTATATAATTGGGACGAGTGGACACAAAAATTAAAACTAGCTTTTCCTTCAAATGAAAACTATGGTGATTTATTGACAACAATGTTAAAAGTTAGGTGTAAGTTTGGACAACCTCTAGAACATTATTATTATGACAAAATTGCGCTTATAAATAAATGTGAGATAAGTGGAAAAAAGGCGGTCGGATGCCTTATACATGGTATCGATGACAAGTTTGTACGAATGGGTGCAGGTGCCTGTATGTTTGAGGAACCAGAACAGGTCCTTAACTACTTGCGTACGGTATCTCAACATGAAACTAATACACCATCTATCAATCCTCGCAACCGAAATGGTAATCAACAATCCAGGCAGTTTAGTAAGGTAGCAAATGAACAGATTAGGGGTAATAATAGTACAGATACAATCAGATGTTTCAATTGTAATGAAATGGGACACATAAGTTTAAAATGTAATAAACCAATAAAAAGGTGTAACTTTTGTTTTAAATTAGGCCACGATACCAAAGATTGTCGCAAGAATAGTAATAACGTTGTCGAAGCTAATAAAAATAATAGTTTGACGGAGAGGACTAAGAGTGTCATGCGTATTACCAATAGTGAGCCCGATAATGCTAAATTTTACAAAGATGTCAAAGTGGGCAATATAACATTGCGAGGATATGTTGACCTAGGGAGTAAGTGTACCCTAATACGAGAATCTGACGCAAAACTCTTACATGGTACTTGGTCTACAGATAAATTACCAATTTTGCAGGGGTTTGGCAATTCTTCTGTAAAACCAATTGGTAGGTTAGTAGTCACTTTGCAAATAGGTACCGTTAAGGCTGAAACCGAAATTTTAATCGTAGAAAATCATTATTTAAAAACACCAATTTTGATTGGGCAGTCATTTACGGAAAAACCTAACGTAATACTTTTGAAAACAAATGATGATTTAGTTTTTATACAAACCCCGGATGTGATTAACAGTGATTTAAAAATTAAAGTATATGCAGAAAATGATTACGTTATTGAACCACAAACTACTATACCCATTGATGTCATTACAAATAGTGAATACTCGGAAGGGCTATTTGTCCCACATAGTTTTCGAACTTTACCTAACAATGAATATATTATCTTATCAGGTATATTTCAGTTCGAAGCAGGTAAAGGGTATCTAATGTTAACTAACTTGTCACTTAATGATCTTAAAATTACTAAAGGGGTTTTGCTAGCTCGGGGACAGCAATACCAAGAAATAAAAACAGAATACGTAGGCATAACAACTGAAACCAAACGGTATGAACCTTTACCTTTAGCGGAAGTAAAAATAAGTGCAATAGTGACCGAGGATCAGAAACAGAAATTGTTTAAATTAATTGAGAAATACAGAGACTGTTTTGCGATGAATTTAGGAGAACTAGGTAAAACGAATCTGACGGAAATGGAAATTACCCTCACTGATAATAGACCTGTAGTACATAATCCATATCGAGTTTCACAGAGCGAACGAGAGCACTTAAATAAAATTATAGAAGATTTACTCTCCAATGGTATCATACGTGAAAGTACTTCTAATTATTCAAGCCCTGTTATTTTAGTCAGTAAGAAAAATGGCGATAAACGCCTTTGTATCGACTATAGATCATTAAATAGAAAAACACTTAAGGATAAATATCCTTTGCCTCGCATTGAGGATCAGTTAGATAGATTAGGGGGTAATCGATTTTTTACAAGCCTTGATCTAACATCGGGATATTACCAAGTGCCCATGAGTGAAAATAGTAAACGGTATACTGCGTTTGCAACACCGGATGGTTTGTTTGAGTTTGAAAGAATGCCATTTGGGCTTGCTAACGCACCTAGCGTTTTCCAGCGAATTATAAATTCTATGCTGAAAGGCAAACAAAATCTAGCACTAGCTTATATGGATGACCTTTTAGTGACGTCACAAACAATAGAAGAGGGTTTAGATAAGTTAGAAAGAGTTTTCCAATTGTTAAGATCAGCTCAACTTAAATTAAATATAAAAAAGTGCGATTTCTTTCAGACTCGAATAAACTATTTGGGGTATGAGATCAGTGCAGACGGCATACGCCCTGGGGTAGCTAAAATTCAAGCGGTAAACGATTTTCCCATACCTAAGAACGTTCACGAGGTTCGACAGTTTGTTGGACTTACTAGCTACTTCCGACGTTTCATTCACAATTTTTCAGTGATAGCAAAGCCTCTGACAAATCTTACAAAGAAGAATGCTGTGTGGTGTTTTGATGAGCAACAGCTAAACGCTTTCAATGAATTAAAATCAAAATTAACCACTAGACCAGTTTTAGCATTATATGATCCCCAGGCAGAATTAGAAATTCATACAGATGCTAGTAAAATCGGTATAGGCGCTATATTAATGCAACGTATAAATTTAGAGACTTTCCATCCTATAGCATATTACAGTCGTCAGACCACATCAGACGAAAGTAAACTACATTCGTATGAGTTAGAGACTCTGGCAGTGGTTTGTGCGTTAATCCGATTCAGAGTCTATGTTTTAGGAAAAACATTTAGAGTTGTTACGGACTGTGCTGCTATACGTAGCACAATGACTAAAAAGGATTTGATTCCTAGAGTAGCTCGCTGGTACCTAGCTATGCAAGAATACGATTTTACAGTAGAGCATAGGGATGGGGCTAAGATGAGTCATGTCGACGCTCTATCCCGCAATCCCAGTACGTCTGAATCTAAGGTCGTGGAAGACGTTGTCGATGTTTTGGCAATAGATGATGATGCGTGGCTGGCCACCGTGCAAGAACAGGACTCGGAGATACAAAGAATAATTTCCATCCTAAATGATTCAGACACTAAAGACATTGTCGATATTCATAAGAATTATACAATAAAAAATAATCGTTTATATAGAGTAGTAATTGATAAAAATAATGAAGTCAATTTAAAATGGGTAGTCCCGAAATCGGTAAGGTGGCAGGTAGTCCGTATGAATCACGACGATGTTGGTCATTTCGGTTTTGAAAAAACTTACAACAGAGTTAATCAAATTTATTGGTTTAATAAAATGCGACGATTTATTAAAAAATATTGTAACTCTTGCTTAAGCTGCGCACATAATAAAATACCAGCCGGTGCTAAAGAAGGGGAGCTCCATCCTATACCCAAAGTTAGTAAACCGTTTGATACACTCCATACTGATCATTGCGGTCCCTTTCCTATAAGTAAAAAGAAAAATTGTCACATTTTGGTTATAATTGATGCATTTACGAAATTTATATACATAAAACCAGTTAAAAATATTAAGAGTAGCACCACTATTCAGGTATTTACAGAATATTTCTCGCTGTTTGGAGTACCACGTCGTATAATATCAGACCGTGGTACAAGTTTTACTAGCAGAGAGTTCTCAGATTTTACTAATGGTAGAGGCATCAAGCATATTTTGAACGCTGTTGCCTCTCCCAGAGCCAATGGTCAGGTTGAAAGGTATAACCGGACTATAGTCGATGCTATAACTGCTGCTAATCACGGCAAACCTGAAAATGAATGGGATTTATGCATACCACAAATTCAATGGTCGCTAAATAATACTATCAACAAAGCCACTAGCCGAACTCCTTCCGAGATGTTGTTTGGTGTCCAGACAACAGGCGTTTCGGACAGCTTCATGAACTCTGTAGTCTCGGAATCTCACTCTCCATTAGATCGAGATAATATTAGGTCGGAGGCAGAATCCCAAATTCAAATTAATCAACAAAAACAGAAAGAACGTTTTGATAGGTCTCACAAAAAACCAACTCAATATAAATTAGGAGATTTAGTAAGAGTCGAGAAAGATATTCGTTCAGACCCGGGACAGAGTCGCAAACTACTACCTAAATGTGTAGGGCCTTTTCGAATCTCAAAAATTATCGGCAATGATCGTTATGAGATAGAAGACACCCCCATTACTAGAAAAGAAGGCTGTAAGCCATATAGGTCGGTTTTTGCTGTTGATAGGTTACATCCTTGGCTAGTTTTTGATGATGCAATGACAAGTGATTCGGAGTAGGTAGTCGATTTTAAATGCTTTTGTCATAACTAAATCAAGTAATGGTAGATTATATAAAATCTATATTTACTGTTATAGAAACAATTGTTGATATAGTAAAGGGATGATAATGTAAATTAATTATAAGATCATTAAATTAGGATATAATATGCTCTAAACATGTCATAATTGTGAAAGTTAACCATAATAGCGATTAGTAAAAGAGTGAATGATTGTTTAACGTATGTGAATAATAAAGAGGTTTGTAATTTATGGATTAGTATTATTTTATAGAGGCATCTTGTTACAATAAACCAAATAAAAACCAGAAATATAAGAGAGTTGTAACAAGTGTGCTTCTAACGGATGTTTCATTAAAAGTGAAGAGTTAGTGTCGCTATAGGTGAGTGTGCCTATAGTCTATGTTAGATTTCAGAGTGAGTCGCTATGGGTGAAAGTGCCTATAGTCGATGTTAGTTTTAAGAGTGAGTCGTTATAGGTGAGAGTGCCTATAATCGATGTTAGATTTAAGAGTGAGTCGCTATGGGTGAGAGTGCCTATAGTCGATGTTAGTTTTAAGAGTGAGTCGTTATAGGTGAGAGTGCCTATAGTCGATGTTAGTTTTAAGAGTGAGTCGTTATAGGTGAGAGTGCCTATAATCGATGTTAGATTTAAGAGTGAGTCGCTATGGGTGAGAGTGCCTATAATCGATGTTAGATTTAAGAATGAGTCGCTATGGGTGAGAGTGCCTATAGTCGATGTTAGTTATAAGAGTGAGTCGCTATAGGTTAGTGTGCCTACTGTCGATGTTAGTTTTAAGTGTAAGTCGCTATGATGGAGATTGAGATTAAGTGTAGATGTTACTTATATTACTTTTTTTTTTGTGTGTTTAAAACGCGAGGCCGCGTTTGACGTCAGGATTAGCCGAATGTTAGAGTATTAAAATATAAATCGACAATCAGAACAACTATTTTAAGGTTTAACAACACTATCATTTTAATATCAGTAAAATCTATTAAATTACAAAACCTATCATAAATTGTTTTATCATGGCAACACAGTTGACACTAAAATATAAATAGAACGTTGGCGGGAATAAGACTTCACTTATTAGTTTGGTTTTGACGGCGGTAGATCGGACGTCAAGTGCTGTCTGTAGAGTGTTCATAGTATTGGTGCATTGTCTAATAAAAATTATCATAGTGCAGTGTGTGTATTTTTTAACACAAGGGAGTGATCATCTTGGCATTCATTGACAGAGGGCCATGTTCAGCAGTGGACGGATAAAGGTTGATGATGATGGTACATACAGCTGACAGATTATAGAATATCAGTATAATTAAATTCTAAAAATTAAAAAAAATGTTAACTTTTTCACTGATTAATTATTATTGTGAAAAAATATATTTTTCGTATCGTATTTTGCTCTTAATGATTTTTGCTAACGAAGCGGACGGGGAATCTACGCTCATATTTCCAATCGGCAATCGTGTCCAACGCAGTAGTGCGTTAACAGAATGTGTCAATAACACCCGAAGGTCTTTCAGGATACCAATACAACCTATGAAACCTTTTTATTTATATCACAGCTTATTTATATTGATAAAGATGGTCTTATTTATAAATACGGACAGATAAGCTATAATGCTTAGCGTAAAATTCAATAAGCTTGATGTCTTCTATTCGCTGATAACTGTGCATGGGATGCAATAAAAAAATTAATATAACAATCATCGAAATATGGTCGAACATCTCCTCGCCTATTTTCGAGGTTGCTTAATTATTATCATTGATATTTATTATATATTATATTTATTATTATTTTATTATATTATAGCATCGGCATACGGTTTCTCTCGCGTAATTTAATCCCATAAAAGTACACAGATAAATTATAGCCTATGTTAATCACAAATAACGTAGATTTCTATTGGTATAAAAAAATCAAATCAGCGGGAAAGACCCGGAGATTAGCTTTAAATTTCACACACTTACAAACTTTACCTTTTTGTTATGTTAGTATAGATTACAAAGAATGTACAAGTGTCTGCGTGTAAGTAGTATCAAACTAAACAGTTTTGATACTTTCTACACAATTCAAACGTATTTCAATCAAATAGCACAAAATTAAGAATTATTATGATCTTATTAAACGTATACATCTTCTGTTTCATCGCTGTTATTTCAGTTGGGATAATCAACAATATGGGCAGCTGTGAACTAAGGGATATTGAAAGACATAATAGGTAACACTGTGATTTCAATATGTCTGTCATTCTGTTGGTGTATCGATTTATTACTACCAAGATTTGTGCATTGTCGTAACTGTTACTTGGAATGGAAACTATATATAACTAATATTATGACAGAGATAAATATTTCGCATGGTAGATTACAATTTCTTAGGTATGTACAGACAACGGTTAGGATCTTCTCATCATAGACTATATATAATATGTGTCATATTGTAAGGCACGGATCTCCTCCTCGAAATCAGGCGAGGAGCATGTTAAGCTATAGCTCATCTGTGGCAGGTTGGTAAACTTCACATACTTTTAATCTCATCAGGAATGCTGGTTTCCTTCATCATCATCATCATCAGCCTTAATCAGTCCACTGCTGAACATAGGCTTCCTTCAATGAACGCCAAGACGACCGTTCCCTTGTTACTCGCATCCAACGCGGCCCTGCCACTGCACGGAAATCGTCTTCCCACCTGGTTAATGGCCGACCAACACTTCGTTTACCTAAACGCAGCCTCGACTCTTGAACCTTAATGGCCCACCGGCCATCCGTTCTTTTGGTTTCTTACGATGTGGTAATTCAGAAGGTCGTGGGTTCGATTCCTACCCAGGATTAATGTTTTTGTGATGATTATAATCATATTTTATTTCTTACCTAGGTGTAATTTATTTATAATAGTTTGTATTCAAATTTTTTTAAGTATCAGTTGTCTGGTTGCCGCTATACAGACTTCTTTTTTTTTTGATGACGCAGTGGAAATCCTTTTCGGACCATACCAGGGCCATGGGTAGGCGCGCTGGCGTGTGTGGGGACTCGCATTGGGTGCACTACCCCACTAAAACCACTGCGTGAGCCTTCAGCCGCTATTTGAGGGACCCGGACGCTATACAGACTCTATCTAGTGTGGTAGTAGGGGGTTTATTATTATTATAAATTTAAGACTTAAGCCTAGTGAAATAAACCATTACAATTTTTCAATAATGAATCCAATCCAACAAAGCTCTAAAAACGCATTCCTCATCGCGACAATCAAAAAAGCTTTTAAGTACTTATGCGATAAAGCAATAATTATAATCTTATTCACATGTGATGTACCACTTGCCACTCGCTCCAGATGCAAGTTAATTGTAAATGCTATGAACGAGGTCACAGCATCCGCAAAATATTGCTCTCATATCATAATTGAATTATGTAAGTTTTAAATTACGGGACACTGGTCATTGATTTTAATGGATATAGTTTTTATAGTTATGTGAGCATCGAAGAGTGCTTTGGTGTAATTAATATTGTGGCGTATCGTCAATGTTAGCGAACTTAGCCCCAATATCTGACTCTTTTGATAAAAGACGGATTCATTGCTACAGCATTCACTTCCCTACAGCATACTGGACACTACACGGAAATTATGGTTGTTATTGTTACATGTCATCTGTCGACCTATCCTCCTCATTCTTCCGGTGAAGCTATGCTAATGATAAGTGCGTATGTAAGTTGGATACAAAAATTGACATACATGTGCCACCTGATAAACGACGATGGTCCAGTGGTGGATGGACTCGGCATCTTATGTGAGAGGTTCCCGGCTCGATCCTGACCCAAACAAACTGAAAACATCGTGACGAAACCTGCATGCCTGATGAGATTAAAAGTCTTTGAAGATATAAGTTCACCAACCCATACTGGGCCAGCGCATCGGTAAATTATGGCCCATTACCCTCCTCGCCTGATTTTGAGGAGGAGACCCGTGCCCAGCAGTGGGACATAAAGGGTTGATACTTTACTTTACTTTTATACCACCTGATGGTATGTCATCGACATCGTGGATTAACATAAAATAGCTTACGCGGAACTAGCCCAGGCAACTCATATAAGCATTATCCTAAGAAAAGATGTTGTATAGCGCCAGTCCTATACTGCATTTTTTAGAAGAGGCAAACAGACAGTCAGTTTACCTGATGGTGGATAGCGACATCCACAGACAACAGAGAACTAGCATGTGCGTTGCCGGCCTTTCAAATAGGAGTGTGCTCTTTTATTGAGTAGTAGCGTAGTCTAGTCTAAGTCTAAGTCCTTAAGTCGTGTCGGTTCTCCTCGAAACTGTTTTACGTAAGAAATAAGCAAGATAGTGGTACTAATCCAGCCGGGGACGCGGCACAGCACATCCCGGTATTTGCTTACAAGTAATTCGATCCTTAAACTGCTACCAAAAAATCATAAAGTTTCGTAGATAGGTACCATATATTATGTATATTGTATTATTCAATGTATATTATCACGTGCGTACATAAGTATACATTCTCATTTTTTATTCCTATTATAACACAAGAGTAAACTTGTATTTCAAATTAAATTGGTATTACCTATGTGTATTACTTGAGGAGACCTGTGCCCAGCAGTGGGACATAAGCATAAGTTTTAATATTTTACCTATGTGTGAAAAATAATTATTTTAAAATTACAAAACCATTGTACGAAATACTCGTAAAGACAGGGTATGATATTTTATGTGTGTGTGCTTAAGTATATGCAATTAGGGAAAGGACTGAAATAAGGAATGGCTTTTTGCATTAAAACACGTGGGCCCTTTCACTTACTACATAAGCAGGGTATACGGAATATTGCTTACAATTAATTAACATAAATTAACTTGGCGGACTATTTTCATTTATGAATCGTCGGGATATAGGCAGTCGGTGAATTAATCAATAATTAAGATTCAAACACAAATACTATTGTTACGAAAAGGATTATCAACGCCGCAGTTGAGCGTTGTTTACTCGTTTATAAGATGAGATCAGCTTCAAATGTATTGACTTGGAAGATTACGAATACATTTAGCAATTATTATAATTTTTTTTTGAAAGTGAAACTTTTATTACATCGTCTATTCTTTTTCGTATATGTAGCATGTCGCGTGACGGTCGGCCGTGGAGTAGTGGGGAGTTCAATATAAATTATTAGTTGAAAACCTAGTCTACATTTATCATTTCCCATTATCATTCTCATTTCCGAAGTATAAAGTTAAGTTAATGGAATAATTTTCCGAAAATTTTAGTTAGTCTATAATGTGAAACAAGTTTCATATTTAACGTGGTTTCATAAAAATCATAAAACCATACAATCCTTTTTTGCTCTACCAACATATATATCGATTGCCGTCTTATAATTTCGTATTTCAGAATTCGTATATTCATACAAACCGTATATAACAATAATTTGACCCTGTGTACCCATTATAGGGGTCCAGATCGACCATATTAGAACATATTTCGCACGTGCGTTGCCCCAATTCGGTTAAGCGAAGTTGGCACGCCGTAGAAAACATTCTTTTCAAATTTTCTCCGGCACGTTCGCTCTTGAATGAAGTTTATTCGTTTTTTGAAGGCTCACTTATGAGTCGAATTAGGTTAGAAACAACTGAGTGTTTTACTATCAATATGAGTCGGCCATTGGCTTTTAGAATGTTGGGATTTTGATAGTAATAAAATATATTGCTTATCTTACAAATATTTTCAACAAAAAGTTTGTAAATATGAATGTTTGTTACCCTTTCACGTAAAAACAACTGAATGGAATTTGATGGAAATTTACAATAATACAGCTTATACATCAGAATAACTGATAGGCTATAATACATTATCCCCGTACTCCGACGGGAATGGGAAGTACGCGGGTGAAACCGCGCGGAGCTGCAGGTATATAATATATAATATCTTCCGATTTATAGACATTCATCGCTAATATTAAGTATGCAATGACAGGCTTGTCCTGGCTTTTATCTTTTCTTCTCGGCCTGTTCGCGTTATATGCGAGTGGCAAGAGATAGGTCTTCTTAGGGTTCATTATGGGATACCCATATTAAGCCATGGACGGATAAAGTTTAATGATGATGATCAAGATTTCTAAATTTATTTCTTTAGTAATCAACATTTTTTATTTTAATTATAATTCCAGTACCATAGTAAATAAACCATGTGTTAAATAAATCACAACTCTAAACAAGTTAAAGTATAACAGGATGATATATAAATTAACCAAATGAACACTGAGTTACGGGATTAAAGTTTAACTGTTAGGGTTAAAGACGCCGGCGTTAATCCTTTAAGAGGTTCTCGCATTAACATCAAGACTGTTTCTAGTTTTTGTTACTCAAATCTGCAGACAACGTTTTAGTAAATTTGGGTACTTAATATAGTTGTAATGCTGACGAGTTATAAATGGGTTTTAAAATATAGTCACGTGATAGTAAATCGTCAATGTCAACCATCAACAACTGGTTCACCTGTGACTAGCCTAAGCAATTCATGCATTTGCAGTCCATGAAGCCTTAAAGATGGAGAACGATGCTCTGCTGCAACGACCGCAGGGAATCATGGCCGTCAAGGCCGTCCGTGCGTACTGTAGCTTCATGCGAGGCAACTGTATGCGGATGCTGCATACTAGTAAGCTTAGCGCTACGGAATATGTTCGCAAGGGTCTAGACGTAGACGTGTAGGAGACCACTAGAAGAGAAAGATGAGGTGGAGACCTCCAAAGACGAGGAGTCCTAGCGAAGCCGCCTGGAAAGCCAATTGCTCAGAACCTAGTACGTCACATCACACCATGACGACAGTCGGTCCAATCCTAGAGCAGTCGATTGACCAACGACACGGCATAATCACTTTTATCTTGTGCAGATCCTGACGGGGCACGGCTATTTTGGAAGGTATCTGTGGAAGGTGGTAAGGGTGGAGGTCTCGCCAACGCATCATGACTGCGGTAGCAGAAGACCTCCTTCCAAACCACTTATTGCGAAGTAGTAATGTCGCAGGAGCAGGTAGAGCGGGAGACAGACCGCACTGGCGCCCTCAACCGCAGGAAAGTGCGGTGGCGACAGGCGGTCGCACCACCGCGCCGTAAGCATTTCATTAACAATATGTTGCTTTATTTATCAATTACTTAAAACGAAAGAATAATAAATAGAGATTATACCACAGGCTGGTCGTTTGTCTTTTATATTTAGCTCATGAATATGTATCTAAAATATTAATAATATATTAAGTTCTTACCACACTATTGTTTAAGGAATTTGTATCTCTATTTATCGTTGAATATTCGTATATAATAATGTATTGCGTGTTCTACGTCGCTTAGAAATTGTTTTATAAAATACCCTGATAGTATATTATATAGAACTTGTATTAGAAATCACTTAATCGTAAAAATACCTTAAGATATATTAGTTTACCTTGTCATATAACAAATACATATTCATTTCATTATTAGTAATATTTATTCCATATTGTCACGAATTGTTAGGAATATGAAAAATAATAATAACATTAATAATATATAGAGACACTTTTACACCACGTCAATCTGGTCTGGTTCGCCATCATTTTGCGGAGCGGATATTTTGACTTTGACTACGAATGTCCTGTTCACGAGACTAAAAACATGGTATATGTCCCGTTTTAAATAGTTTATGAAAATAAACTGAAAATATAAAAGAAAATGAAAATAACCATGTTAATTTAAAATCCTATATAAACATGCATGCTTCACAACTGTCAGACCAATTTACTTATGTGGAAAATTTTAAATTCAATATTTACTTTATATATTTGCTATAAGTAATTTAATATTTAAAATATTTTTTGACGACCTCTGTGGCTTAGTGATTAGTCCGTTGGCGCTCAAGCCGGAGGAAGCGAGTTCGAAACAAAAAGTTTTAATGTTCCTGGGTCATAGATGTGTATTCAATTTGTATATTATTTAATAAAAATCTTAAATATATGTATTAACTATTAAATATATGCATTTCCGTTGCCTGGTACCCGTAACACAAGTTCTTCGGAAACTTAGTACTAGACCAGATTGACGTGGTGTAAAAGTGTCTCTATATATTATTAATGTTATTATTATTTTTCATATTCCTAACAATTCGTGACAATATGGAATAAATATTAACGTGAAATGAATATGTATTTGTTATATGACAAGGTAAACTAATATATCTTAACCCATATATGCCCAGAACTATTTTTAGTTGCGATATCTTTGATTTTTGGATATGTTCACACCTGATGGGTCCTTATGAATACTGTAAGTAGTAATTTGGAGTAGGAGTTGGGGAAGGGTGTTTTTTTTAATGGGTCAAAAACGACTCCATGGGCAGATTTGTTACTTATAATAAATACAGAATAAAAATGCAATTATTGTATTTATTATTCACTTATGATACAAAATCAAGAATTAAACTCGTCGAAACATTTTGGTTGCTAATTTTACACCACTTGGAGTTTCCGAGAGAGCCCAGGTAGGAATATTGTGACTTTCTTCATTGCTATTCTAGTACATGCGGCTTCGTGGCAGCGATGCATGCTGACAAAATAAGGATAGCAATCAGTTGTAGTCGATTGAACAGCATATAACTGTTGTTTTGACTTAATGAGTCAATTATTTATGATTGAAAAACAGTTCAAAAACTGTTGCAGGTTCTTCGTTTTCAGAAGAAATTATAACAGACCTAGATAGCGGTGTACTCCCTTCACTCACGGTCGTTTAAGTGATCTTTCTTCCTCGACCTCGACTGCTTTTACGTTCACTCTGCGTCCTCATCCAAATTATGTTCCTCGCAGGCTTTCACATGCCATTCCACATGATCTTCCGCGTACTCTCCCACGTGTTCTACCACGACGGTCTAGTTTCAATGGCAATAAAGGTGTATTATCTGGTTACTCATCCTCGCTGGATGTGGTGTCTTCACCATGTGGATGTCCAAGTAAGATTTACAAAAGCGAGTAGCTATCCACGGGATAAATTATGAAAATATGAATCTGCCTCATCGCCGGAGTTGCCGTCAGGTACCATACCATCACCGGAAGGTTCTATTCATATATCAGAACCTTGGAACTCATCGTTGGAGTTCAAATTTTCCAATATTTCTATGCTGTCGTTCATTGTAAGTTGTCTTTTGCACTTGAAATAAAAATAATAGCAAGTCATACATCTGCCCAAGGGGTCGATATCGACCCACGTGTGTTTACGTACCTATATCTCCGTAATAAGTATTTCTATCCGAGCACTTTTACTGTAAATATATAGGTAAACTATCTTATTTTATGACTATAACAGCACATTAGATAAACTAGTCTAGAAACAAATGTTACATACATTTTTTTCCGCAAAGTCAAACTTTTTTGCCAACTCAAAAGAAGTGCCGACTTCAAATGTCACTAGAAGTTTAAAAATTGCCCGTCAACGAAATTTGTTTATTTATTTTAGTAGAAAATACTCTTATCGTCTTATAGATAGTGCCAGACGTCGCAAATAAGTAGTCATATTAACAATATCACATTTCTCCTGCAACATACCTCGCAGGACAAAAACGACCCACTGGGCATATATGGGTTAAGGTATTTTTACGATTAAGTGATTTCTAATACAAGTTCTATATAATATACTATCAGGGTATTTTATAAAACAATTTCTAAGCCACGTAGAACACGCAATACATTATTATGTACGAATATTCAACGATAAATAGAGATACAAATTCCTTAAACAATAGTGTGGTAAGAACTTAATATATTATTAATATTTTAGATACATATTTAGAGACTAAAAACATGGTATATGTCCCGTTTTAAATAGTTTAAATGCATGTTTATATTAGAATTCATACTAAATAAAATCCTATAGTAAAAACCATCACGGCATTTAGCTTAATTGTACTGAGAAGACCAACAAACGTTGCATATCAAAAAAAGTTGTCCACTACACGATGTCTGCGAAACGGAATTCAAAAGAACACTATAGAGCACCGATAGTAAATACGTTGATTCCTGTTTAGAGCTATTACTAAGCTTATAGCGGCTGTTCATCCTTATCTTCAAACGGCTATAACTCTTCGACCGTAATAGGTAGTAATTTCCACAAAGGATAACATGGGAGATAACAAGAAAACGTTTTGTACAGTCGATCTGTCATACACAAAAACTTTTTCAAATACATTTTAATCTGTGTATAGAATATGAATAGTATATCGTTGATTTTTTTACGCTTATTTATGTTAGTAGGATTGACAAACTGGCAGATGTATGATGATAATGATGCTCACCTGATGGTAAGTGGCTTATATCGTCCATGAACATAAATCAATTTACCTGGAACTAGCCCAGGCAATTATCTAGGCAATCATTAGCCTATCCATTTTTTTCTTTTACACCGGTTAATGCACTGAGGTATCCCACTGTGCAGTGGATCTCCCCAGAGGCGGGTATGTGAAAATTCCCCGGATCTGCTAGCTTTAGGGCATTTCGACGGTTAGTCAGTCCTTCAGAGGACGCCACGTTCACAGAGGAAAGGTCCCGCACTACAGAACAACCACTCTCAATGTCGGAACAGTACGAGAGTTAAGGTTCCGAGGAGGAGAATAAAAATATTTTTTTTATTTTATCATCAAAATTTTCCATTTTTTATCATGTGGCATTAAAAATAGATACAGCTCTGAATTTTTACACCTCTACGGTCAACTCCTATTTTTTAATAACAATATTAATACTTTTGGCAGAACGAAGTCTGTCTATGATGCAGCCATAAAATAAGATGAAATATCTGCTTTTATCACCAGTGCTAACTGTAGCAATGAAGTGACGCTTGAATAAGTTTATTTTGTGCCTAAGATATAGACGACTAAAATAGTGATATTAATACTGGTCCGACAGGAACAGATGGCCTGGGCCCGATAACATTCGTCATAAAGTCGTCATAATGTAATTCAGGCCACGTTTTGTAAGACTAAGACTTCCATCTACGTTTCTTAGATATATGGTATCAAATGCTAAGTTTTGGGGAAAGTAGTATCTTCCGTACACAACAAACTATTAATGAGTTCTATAATAAATTAATGAACCTTAAGAAAATAAAATTAATATTATAATATGTGTTCGATAACGTGCTCATTTGCCGAAAAAAGATTACTTATTTCGAAAAATTCTTTGAATAATAAACAGAGAATGACAGTTGGAGAACAAAGAAAAACCAAGAGCTTGAAAATATGGCGTCCGAACCCAATATTGTAGGAGTAGTTAAAATATGCTAGACTCACTATGTGACGCACTCTCCCTATGGTTTGGTTGAAAACCGGTGTCAGGTTCCATTTTATTATGGTAATCTGAATAATGCCGAACCAAACCATTTTGGTGCATTCCTGAGACACATGATAGTTTAACACAAATTGTAAGAGTAATTTATTTTTTATATGGATGTAGTTCTTTTTAGTCAATTTCAACCATATTGTTGTAGTCTCATGTGTATGTTCCAATAAAGTTTTTCTTTCTTTCTTTCTTCCCGTTGCTTAGGCATCTTGAGAGAATGTAAGCCCGAATACCGCTGGAAGAACGAAGTGAAAAAGACTGACTCGATCTATGCGCTGTGCTGGATGGATTTAGCACAAAAAAGGGCGTCGTGACGCCATCTTGTATTCGGAAGTTCGATCCACTTCCGGTCGTTGCCGGAGTAAGTTAGATATCACAGATTCCCGATGCAGTTTACTGCATGATATTCATTTAAGAGTTCCTTTGTCAGTCCACTGGTGAACATAGGCCATCCTTAATGAACACGAAAATGACCGATCCCTTACCACTCGCATCCAACACGGACCAGCCACTACACGGAAATCGTCTTCCCACTTGGTTAGGGGCCGACCAACACTTCGTCTTCCTAAGCGTGGTCTCCACTCTTGAATCTTATTGGCCCATATAAAGGGCCCATATAAAGATCTCTATTTGAAATGGATCTCTATCTCTACGTACAGAATCACGTATACTACTTGATCGCAACATCAAAAACAAACAAATTTACATAACACATTGTCAACTATTCAGGACACAAATATATTTCTGAATTCTGATTGAATATTTTAAATACAAACACATCCAAAGTTTGTTACACAAATTAAAACCTGACCGCAGTAGATTGCCGTTACGTATGCTATGCTCCATTCAACTTTGACTCGTTTTGCTTTAGTTAGTCCGTTGTAATTCAAGCAATCTGTTGGTTCGTTACATTAGTTTTCCAGTTCAGTTATGTACACAAAGTACGTAAAATACAGATAATAATTTTTTCACGTTTATTTTACATAATAATAATAATACGTTTATTTATTTTTAGATCATTTGCGGAGTAAAAGAGTTTTGATGCTAAAAATAATCATGTTTATTTGAAATAATGCTAATCAATTTTGTGCAGGATTTTAAATTGACATGGGTATTTTCATTATTTAAACTATTTAAAAAGGGAGTCTCGGGAACATGACATTCGTAGACAATGTCGAAAGATCGAGCTCCGCGAAAGTATATTAAAAAACATGGTAAATATCACTTTTTAAATAGGTAGTTTAAATAACAAATTTTGGGTAAGAAGAGATGATAGACACAAAGATTTTGTAATATTATTAACACCCCTATTTAAGAAGCGTACTTGGCTAAGTAATGATGAAATACTATGCAAAGAACGCTTCTATCTATGCGCTTCTGGTGCCAATGATCGGGTTTGATATGAGTTTGACAGACGCACAGTGGCAGATTTCATTTAAGTATTGTCTATGAATTGGTTTGAATGACCCTATGCGTTCGGAAGTACTGTGACATCTCAAAGTATTGTTTGTGAATACGCGTGTATGATTCTTTGATAGGCTGCAACAAGAAGTATCGGAGTTTTAAAGCCTCGGCAAAAAAGGATATCTAGACATAATGTAGATAAATCAATGACAATAATTAAACACATTTTATAATAGTATTCTGTTACAATTATTTTGAGATAATGCGGTTTTGAATTTTAAATACAATAATAATTGTTTTCAAAACTAAGCAACCACTTTATAAATGTATAAACTTATACTGAATTACGAAATGAGCTCAGATCGTCATAAATGTATTTTCTTTAGTTTCGGATGTCTAACTACCAATTCTCCTGTTAGCTATGTTTTAAAGTTGTTTGATGTGCTCTCATATTATAATCTGTTTATATATCAAGTAAATTGTTATTAACTCTGTGTTTGTCTTTGTCTGAGCGTGCTCTCAAAGTGCATGCTCGCAATAAGTCCTTTATACCGTCTCGTGGGAACTGTCTGATATATAGTACTATCAACGTCATAATTGCGTTTACATATCGTATAGATTTTAGTCTTGTTTCTCAATATCTGTACGATACCAGAGAGAGTTACGTGAAACACTAATATTTTTATGTATTGAGAACTAACATTGATGCTTGATTTAGAATATAGTTAAACAGCTGTAGCGCCCCAATATCAGCTCCTTCCATTTGACCGCGCACAACGCGGGGCCGGCTCGAAACGTCGATGACAAGGCTCTTTCCGATTGGCTTGATTCCTTGGCATTGCATGGAGATGTCGGATCACTCTCCATTGTCTACCACGAGGAGTGTTCTGAGGAATTCTTCGGATTAATACCTGCAGCAGAATTCCACTACCGGACATCACGTCAAACAAACAACGTATGACCTAGGTCGCTGTTAAATATGATAATACTTAGGTATATATGTATAAAGCTATTTATACTTAGCTAAGGTCATTGTGAAAAGTATAATAGACCTGGTTGTAAATTAATTAAATTCCTAAAGCTAGCAACCCGACCCAACTCAAGAATTTACCAATCCAACGCAAGAATTTAACAAGAAGATCTCAGATTTAGTATATTAATATGCTACCTTCCGATAATCATATGTAATCCGGTATCTTACTGATAAGCGTTGCCTATAAAGTTTAGTTAAGGGACGAATTATAAATTATTCCAAATTTTGCATCGATAATCCTACTAATATTATAAACGTAAAAGTTTATAAGTATGGATGTTTGTTGCTCTTTCACGTAAAAACTACTTAATGGATTTTAATGAAACCTTTCAATCATATAACTTATACATCAGAATAACACATAGGCACATTTTTGGTATTAAGTATATTGTTTAATTTTTTGTGATTTTGAATGTGGCTTAGAAAGGTAACGGGTTCAAATCCTCGCATAAAATAATGATTAGGATGTATGTCAGCCGCTTTTACTATTAACCAATATAGAAAAAGGATTTTTTAACTGTTTTTGTGTTGTGTATTAACTATACCTTTGCAGCTACCTCGGACAAAGAATTAGTTTAGCAATTCAAAGGGGAAACGCCGCCAGTATCTTCGGAACATTGCCTAAAGGGACGCCTTTTAATAATATATTTTAGTTATTATAATATAATATTTATATTTTTAAGGATTATAGTTTTAGATTATTTATTATTATTAGATTATTATTTTTTTATAATATTATGTAATTAGTTTATAATTTTTTAAATTATATTAAAATTTGAATTGTATACCTCCTGTTATTAATTTAAATTCACTGACTCGCGTAATAATTGTATTCGATCACTCTGTACAAACGTATTTATCTTCACGAATATAAAGTTTAACCTTTGGGGAGCATCAATAAATTACGTCACATGTGACAACAGCTGGAGGGGATCCTTTATTTTGTGATGTCACATTTCCACATCAAAATATCTGTAGACCACGTCTACAAACTAATAAAGAAAAATATACTAATTTCAATATGCAAAATTTGCAATATACGTGGCGTCAACCGTCACATAAGGTAGTCCCACAAATGTGACCAACTTAGACAAAGACGGGCGACGGATCCAAATATTCTGAAATTCTCTCGGATTTTCCGTGTGACATTTTATTTAAATAGCCCTTGTAGGAGAAAAATAATAATAATTATTTAATTTGCTGTTAAAATAAATAATAATAATATGTACATTGTAGTAGGTAGTCGTTTAATTGTCACATTTTATATTTAGATCGATAAATTTCAGATCATTTTAAAATTATCAGTAATAATTATTATCGAGAATTGCGACCTACGGATAACATTAATGTAAAAGAGCTTTATTGTTTGTTATTACTAGGCCTGATGATATAATATCTACACGGCATGCGGTCATATGGTATTTTTACCGCCATCAGGATAAATACGTAAATATTTCAGTCGATGACTTATGGTTCCAATGTATTAGTGACACGTCTGCCGTACTCAGCTAAAGTTCGTAACATGTTTTATAAAACCAAAAGTTTTAATTGTTTAACGCAATAAAACTGCTGTATTACTGAATTATGTAACATTCCATGATATTATATCAAAATTTTTGCTTGACCACTCTTCATGACATTATCAAAATCGTACTTAGCCATGAGAACTATAAGTATTACCGGCAATCGCGAAATATTTTACGAACGCGAAAGACAAAAGACAACGTGAAAGATTGTATGGATATGCGTTTTTTTTTCTTACTCTTTCACGGAAAAACTACTGAATGGATTTTGATAAAACTTTATAATAATATGTGTAAGATCAGTATGTATGTATCAGAGTATGTATCAGAATATCAGCCTATACCTATGTTATATCCGTACTCACACGGAGACCGTAAGCACGCGCATAAAACCGCTTGGTGCTAGTTCAAAAATATAGTTGGAAATGTCAATAAAATTTATTTAAGCACTTGTTAGCGGTTCAGACTCGAGGACTACCTTCCTTCACGTTCCTACCGTTAGAGCTTTAACATTCTGGAATTTGCTTAGAATTTATATTACACAAAAATATGGTAGACCGATACGTTACTGATGCTCCATCAAATATAGACAACAAATACATAATATGATTCTGTCTTTGTAATTTATTTATTTATATACTGAGTAGCATCTAAAAAGTTGTACTGTATTATTGATGAAATAATACATTAAAAAAATGTGTCTAAGTTTTTCGATTTTCAAGTAACAAAAATAGAATTGTAAAAAGGAAAATTATGTTCAAAACTCTCGACATCAAAAACTTATGGAATAATCATTTTTTCATTATATTGATTGTATCTGTAATAATTGTAAAAAAAATCTTGATGAAGTTAATATAATATGATAATCAGGGGAACTATTGTTTTTATTTATCGATTGGAATAAAACATAATTAAATAATATTTCGATTTGAACTAGACATAGAACCATCGCCACATCTTTTTTCTTCTCTTTCATTTCTACGTAGCGGGATAGAGACCTCGAGAGCGAATCGTCCTCCACTTCATTTGCCACCTCAAATACTTTTCAATGTTTTCTATTCACCGCGCCTTAACTATTGACTGTCGACTTCATAAAGAAACAATATTTTGCATTACTAGTTCATCAGTATACCGGTACTACATGTCGATGTGTCTCTTTGTAACGGATCACAGTAGATCACAGAAATTCTCATAGCATGTGGGTATAATATCACGTTAAGGACACGAAGATAAACTTTTTAATGAATTTGAACTGGATTTGCATAACTTAATGTGGATACTTAGTCGTCTTTATAGCTGACATACACGGTGTCGACAACGTTTTGGGTAAAACTAACACTTGTGTCATCAAATTCATCATCATCATCACCATTGCTCAGCTTTTCTGCCCACAGCTGGATATGGGCCTATTGAAATAAACGTTAAGCCGGCTGATGCATTCAGTTAAAAATAAAACGACTGTTCTTAGTAAACTTAGATATTCTTATATCTTTATTTTATTCCAATAGAAAACAATATTAAAATTTTTTGTATCTAATCTCGACCAAAACTTGTTTGTTTTCACGAAATTATTCGAAACATTATTTTAAGATAAAAGTTATTGAACTCGGGGGAAGTAGAACGTCTGATTTAAAACACGCACAGGCTAAAAATAAAAGGTAGATATGATTATACAAAACCGGCTTTTGAAAAAACATACCCAAAAATTAATAAGGGTTTTAAATTTAAGAAGGTATAATGTTCGCTTACAAATTTTATACTTGCAGAAAGTTTTTTTGTTATCAAACTTGTATAAATAAAATGAGAAATGAGATTGGGTACGGGATAACACATAAATTATATCATAGCTCTTAAACTAATATCTACTGTCGATAAGATAAGTAAGAGTCAGATGCCTGCCTCCTTCCTGAGGGAGGACTAAGGCCGGCTGCATATTATAAAAATTGTTCTGTTAGAAAATTTGTGACCACCGGACGTATTCGGCTAATATGTAATCATTTATATAACGCATACTATTAGAATTCTGACGTGCTATGCTATTAACCGGACGGCTGAATTTTTTCTGATCAGAAATTCGGATGGAGCTCTCTCTATGTATGTAGTACTAGACCCCTTACACGTACTAGAAATTTCCATCAGATGTAGAGCAGACGCCAAATTGATCTCAGACTCCCCAGTCAATTTCCAATAGGTGTGCGTTGGGGTACCAGCGCGTCAGAAATTTTCGGACAGAAATAATTTTATAATATACGGCCGGCCTAAGACAGATATATTTTTTCTAGCTTGATATTGCCATACCCATGCCAATTGCCATGTAGTTCCTGTACTGTCCGAAAAATTCGACTAGTCATAAGGCTTGGTTTGTTACTCAAGGGTCAAGAGTCAAGGCTATGTTGATTCTAGTTTATCATGTTCCTAATTCAAACAGCCAAAAATAGAAAACTACTTTTTTGGCAGTGAAAAAGGTTGCTGTAAAGGATGCTAAACGTCAGGCTTGTTACAAAATACAAATCTTAATAAGCCGCTATAAAATTCATAAAAGTACTTCCATTATAATGATTAAAGGCTGTAAGCATTAGAAAACAATTTTAAAAATAGAATAATTCGAATACAACAATTCATCGGTCATGCATTTTGCACAATCGCTATATTCCAATGGCTAATGTAAATTAGCATCAATGTAATTTGTAATTACATTGATCATTCCACAAACGCTTGGATAGACATCATTTTCAATCATTGAGGTGTAAACTTCGGACAAATAATGCCGTTCGCATTGTTTGTTGGAGTTACATAATTTTCCGTACAATATAATACCTTTAAATAGTAATGTATAACACGTCTAGCACTATTTCTTAAGGGAGGCACCTGCCAACCCACAGCTCAAAGGCCTTAAGGCCACTGCATAGGACATTTCGAAAAAAAAAGTCTAGCACTATTATTTATATTGTATGCTTCATGTCTGTGCGTCTGCGTCTAAGAAGATATTTTTTGATTTATTTTTTCGATGAACTGCCGATGTGTTTCATAAATTAGAGCTACGACCATGCCAGTGTAATTACTGGCATTTACTGGCACTGAAATTTACCAGCTTACGTATTCGTATAGGTATCACGAGTTGCCTGGTATAATCTCAGAAACACTTATTACGTTCATCCCGCCATAAAACCATGAGTGTCAGTGAAGAAGTAAAGAAAAAAAAAGAAGTCTTTTAAATAAACTTTTTTCCAAAGACTCTACTGTTGAGTGAATATATAAGCTATCTTTATACAGGGTGTAGCGCAAAAAAAAAAAAGATTTAATATTTTAGCGTACGTTTTGGGGAGTTGTATCTATTGGCGGTCTGTCTATAATTCACAAGAACTAATAATATATAAGTACAAATTATTGTACTAACTATCTATATTTTAATAATAATTTACTTTATAAAACCATTTAAGTAAAAGGATTACACAATACAATAATAATTTAGTTTATATTCCGTTTGCACCAAATCACATAAAAAATAATTAATTCTTTATATTTTAAATCTTAATAGGTAATTCTGAATCGTTCAAAACTATCTGGTGTCCAGACCTAACTCTGTTAGTTTTAAAAGGTCGTATCTTAAAGACCTTTTCAAGCGCTGAAATCAAATACGTGAGAGCTTTGATTCTGGATCGATCTTGACCAATTCCCCACTTAAGTACTAGATAATATTGCTTTGGCAATTACAAAATTGATGTACTATTTGAGTTCGTAATTAACAAATAGTCCTTTTTTCTGTCGAATGAAATAATGAATGGAACCATAGTAAACATAAGTTGTTTCTCGTTTTAATCATTCGGGTCGTCCGGCGAATAAAAATTAAAGTTATCGTTAACGAAAAATGTCTATTTAAAAATTATTTTATGGTTACTCAACGCAAGTGCGCGACGAAGCGCTCGCGCTCGTTCTTTTTTCGTACACAGGCGTAGGTAGGTATTTACGCGGGATACCTACCGATTGAGCTTAAAGGCCATCAGGGCTAAGACCTTTCGAAAAAAAAAAATATTTACGCGGGTTCGGACTTACAATGCACAGATTGTTGATCTTATCAAACTAGACTTTAAAAAGTTTCAGGATTCTCTCGATGTAACACCAATGCGTTGCGCATGTTGATATTATTACGAATAGGTAGTGTCCATATTTTACTGATTTTAAGTTGGATAAAAAAAAGTTTTGGACAAATGACAAAAAAGATACTTAACCACCGTTTTTTTGCACACTACTTAAAAATATTTCTGTATGTAAGGGCATTGAAGCTAGTTTCAATATATATGGACGCTTTCACAATCAGTTTTTTCTCAAAGAGACTTTTGTTACGGGTACCAGACAACGGAGGGAATAAAATGATGATGATGATAATGTTATTTCCCAGTCATAACACGATAATATGGTATATGGCTAATGTTTCACACGAGAATATGTTGTGACGTACATGAGAGACATTTACCACGTGTTGTGTTTGCGGTATTCATACTAAAATAATGTGTACAATCAGATATATATGAAAGCTTTATCAGTTAATTATTAGGTGACAATTCTAGTGGTTAGGACACTATACACAGGGGTGGTGGGCTCGATTCTCATTAAATGTACATAATTAGTATGATGTATACATAATTAGTATATAGTATAATAGGAGTTATTAATAAAATATATTTTAGAGGAAAATTGGGCTACAATATAATAATTTATTTTATTAATTACTATCATTTTTAGTAACAAACAGAGGTTTTCCACGAAATTAATTGATTACAACCTTAGCTAGTGTGTTTATCAGTTAATATTAATAAATTATTATTATTGTAGTATTGTGTATGTGTGTTTGTTTGTTTGTTATGTGTATTTTATAAAACATTGACCTATGTGGCTCAATGGCTTGCGCGTTGGCCCTTAAGGGAACAAACAATTTTGTATTCCTGGGCCATAAATGTGTATAAAAATATGTGTTTTATATGACGTGAACCCTCATTTTTACACCATTTCGATCTGGTCCCGTGGTGTAAAAACGTCCATAAATATTATTGTTACTAAAAGCGTTGCATGAATTAATCAAATATGAATACAAAAAAAATATTAAATAAGTTTTCACCACAAGCACAAAGGCTAGCTAAAATTCGGTTGAGGAATCGTAAATCGAAACCCGGACTAGGCCCAGTACAATATGTGAACTCCATCGTTGGATTTCGATGAAAGGACCCCTGGGATTTCGAGAGCCATAAAATAGTGAATTCGAATCCTTATAAATTCGTTATACCGGTCCATCCATCACGGATACATCAATTGGGGACTATCGAACCTAAAAGGATAAAATTTGGCAGGTAGATGTCGTACAATGATAAAATGTTATTTTATATTTGTATAAAATATTATGTGGTATATTAAATTAACTCTACTTTTCTATTAGTCCTTTATTCGCTTATAGGATATAGACCCAAAGAGGATTTCTTAATGTGATAACACTTGTTATAAGTTATTAGATAATTAACACGTGAAATAGTCCAAACAAAGTTATTAAGGCTAAAATTTTAGGTTAGCAAAATGCACATCGATGAAGAAAATTTCACGATGGAACTGTGTCTATGGTAATAATATGTATAGCTAATTACATGTTTCATGCGTTTGTTGAGAGATGCCTATATTCACCAGTGGACGGATAAAGGCTGATGATGACGATGATAATGAATTACATATTAATACATAACAACTATGTTATTAAATGTCTTATAATAAATGGACATCGACAAACGGCTTATTTTATCTTAGAATCAACATGAACTTTGTTTATATGTTTTTATGAATTGACAATTTTTCAGACCTGATACTATAAAGTGAAATATGATGATGTTTATAAAGCTTATTATCCCACTGAGCTTAGCCTCACACCCTCCTTACCTAATTACGAGGAGAACCGAGTGAAAGTGTCGCTCATGCATACTTACTTAAGAAAAAGTAATTATTTGCGCCCACATTGTCGCCTGGAATATCGATAAGTCGTTAAAATAACATTAGGGTTCTGAAGTCACCCTTGGTTTAAAAGACGTTATTAAGTTTGTTCCAAACATATAAGTTTTTAATAGCTACGAAAAATCTTAAATCAAAATCTTGCATATGCCGTTCGCATTGTTTTTTGGTGTTACATTTTTTTTTATAATCATTAAAAATCTTAATTCAAAATCATGCACGTAATATAAAGTATCAACCCTTTATGTCCCACTGGCACAACTGGCAGTAGTACTAGCACGGGTCTACTCCTCGAAATCAGGCGAGAAGGGTAATGGGCCAATAGTTCACCGCGCTGGCCCAGTGCGGGTTGGTGAAGTTCACAAACCTTCAAAGGCTTTCAATCTCATCAGGCATGCAGGTTTCCTCACGATGTTTTCCTTCACCGGTGAGCGAGCGATGGTCTCGTGTTTGAGGTGCACTTAGAAATTAGAAAAACCCATTTCAAGGCACACACGGGGGGTCAGGATCGAACCTGGACCTCTCGCATAAGAGGTCGAGTCCATCCACCACTGGACCATCGTCGCTCAATATACAATTTCAATATCAGCTTCAACTAGATAATATTATGTTCACGAGACTTGAATCTTACGGTACTGCATGTAAAAATTTTAAATGAACGTTTTTCTTTAACTGTAGTAAAAGAAATATAAGAAAATTGAATTCTTATTACCTACAATATTATCAAGTGCCTAATAAATGAGAACAGCATCAATAACAACTACAAAAGTCCTTTTTTGAAGTTGGTTAAACCTTCATTAGGTCCGAAATAATTTAAACAGTCCTAATTTTAAATTATATTTAATATTGATGGAATGAGATATTATCCACTTATTCCTTTATAACGTACTAGCTGTTGCCCGCAGCTTCGCCTGCGTTAACTAAGATTTACAACGGGATCTTAGTACGCGAAATAACATTTTTTACACCTTGTGTCCGAAAAACCAAAATATCTTACAGAACCCTATTTTTTATCACAATAAAACTTAGCCTATGTTACTCGTGGATAATGTAGCTTTCGAATGGTGAAAGAATTTTTTAAATCGGCCCAGTACTTTTTGAGCCTATTCATTACAAACATACAAACATACAAAAATAGGTACAAATCTTTCCTCTTTATAATAATAGTGTAGATGTAGATATAACGTAACGTAATAAGCCACGGTATCTATAGTAATATTATAAACAGGAAAGATTTGATTGTTTGTTTATATTGAATAGGCTCCGACACTACTCGACCGATTTGAAAAATTCTTTCACTGTTCGGAAGCTACACTATTGCCGGTGAATATAGGCTATGTAAAATTTGCAAAAAAGTCGTATTAAAACTTAGTTGATGCAGGTAAAGCTGCGTGCAACAGCTAGTGTATTATATACTTATATTATACGATTATTATTAATCAACATAATAATTACATATTCATTTATTCATCCAATAATATATTTATATTAAACATAGAATAGTCTAGAAAAATTATCCGTATCTAAATCATTTCGTGCATTTAACTAATTCGTGCATTCAAAAAATAAATCAACTCAACATTAAAACTACAGCATTCAAAAGGATATCTTAAATAAAGAAGCTAATTATCATTAGTCTTTTACATCTAAAGAGCATTGCTAAATTGAGGAGAGCTCTAGTCTGTATTGAATAAAGACTTCATACAATAATCCATTCAAAGGGCAGGAAATGTATTCAGTAGTTAGATAATATATATTATCGTCTTTTTTTTTAAACAAAATTAAACAAATCTAAGCTTTGTTTAAACTATTACCTATTACTATACCTACAGCTTATTATTATTAGCATTAATAAAATAGTAATATTAATATTACATATTTGTATTACACATAAGAACAATTTAAGTAAATTGGTTTCGTTATTGTTTACCAGACAAAAAGATGGAGGAAAAGTTTGGTGAAATATTGCTGCGGTGTTTTCGCTTAGAACTAACAAACTGTGCTTATCCCACTTCCAAGATAAACGACTCTCACAGAGTCGATAAATGGCCGAATTCATCAAGAAATATATGGTAAAAGGCACTTTTACGGACACAAAAAATTAGCACAGGCTAATTTCCCGATTTGTATAAACTTTAACAAATAAATAATTGTGAAATCATTACATTTTCATTTAATTTTTCTAAATATTTGAAATGTATGACACTATTTTTGGTTGAAGAATAAGTCCGTTTGTGTTAAATTAATATATTTAAAGTTAGTAAAATAAAATATTAAAAACCGACAAACAACGAAAAAATCCACCAAGAACTTAACAAAGTTATGTTCACATAAAACTTACCACTTTGTTTGGAAAATATTAAACTTTAACGACGTCCATAGCTAAACAAACACAGCACGCCTCATCCAGACAGCTTGGAACCATAAACTCTGTTGTAAACACTATTTTAATATGTACCCGAATGTACCGCCGGCGATATAGTTCCTGGACGCACTGAGAACAGTCCGCTGCGGTCCCTCTCTCGTAGCTCACTGAAGCAGGGATCTTGACGGAGTCTGCGTAATAGAACGCCATCCCTACAGATTGGTATATGGGAATAAACGCTAATAAATTAGGAACAAACACGTTATGCGAATGGGCCGTGTCTTGATTAGTTTGAAGTCTTCCGCGAACATGCGATCCGAGATAGGTTGTAATTTTTTAATTAGCTATATAAAGCCGCAATATAATTTTATGTTATAAATGTATGAAGTTTTAAGTACTATAATATTTTTTTACACTTCAATTTTTATAGTACTTTGAAGTTTATTTTCGTTATCATTATCAGCATCCTTCGACTGAAAGGACGGTTCTTTAGTGTATGCCAAGATGACGGAAGACCTTAGTAAGATGCAAATTTATGCAAATGCGAATACTCTATAGGTGTTCATTTACCAACAAATCCGAAATCGTCTAGAACATATATTATTAACTTTAAAGATTCACAGGAACTACGACTCTATAACTAAAGTTATTATTACAATCATAAAGTTCGAAAAATATTTCTGGAGTATTAATTTCACCAAGACAAGTGCATTGACTTCTTGAAACGTATTATAAAAGCTCTTGAAGATATTCTCTCATTCTTTTCAGTTTCAAATCTCAGTAACATGTAATTAACATATCAGATATATTAACAATTTTTAACTTAATGACTATTGTATTAAAATCTGTGGTATAACTAAACTTTAAAGTTTAAAGTCTTAAAATATATGATTAAAAAGGTGCTTTCACGTGAGAAGGCTTTGAAATAGATGGTAATTAGTTTCAGGAAAGGGCTATGTAATTGCATACCTAAATGTTTTTTTCTTGTACTCTCATACATTGAACGCGATGAAAAAAATCATAACCAAGAAACAAGGAAGGTTATTGTCTCGATTTAAACGGCACAAAAATCATAAGTAGTACTTATTAGGTACCTATAATATTATGTTGAGTACATCAATAGTATTTAAAACATTTTACATTTTATATTGCTTTATGTATTCTGTCGTACTACAATTATTATTGTTATTGTTTAATAACATCTAATACGGGACATTAATGTGAGGGAGTAATAGGATCGTCCTTATGTCGTCTGTTCTAGATTACTTTGAAGTCACGCCATCTCATGCAATACCATCGCCAGCTTTGTACTTGGGCGATTAAATTCCATAACTTTATGGATAAAGTTATGTTTTATGTAATATTAAAATACTTCATATTAACTCGATCTATTATTGTTAATAATGTTTAAATAACTATTTTTGTGGAATCTTGTGCATAATTGAGATTTATTTGGATAAAAAGGAGGGCTGGCATGACCGGGCTGGTACCTCTAGCCTACATAATACGGGCGTAAAGTGACAGCTACACTGTCGTGTTTCGTGCAGTTTGTGAGTTTCGGGTGCCTAATTGGGAGGATAGAGAAAAGGATAGGCGTCGAAAATCAGCATAAGGCTTAAGGCATGTGTATGTGCGTATGTGTGTGAGTGTGAGTGTGAGTGTGCGTGTGCGTTTGCATGTGCGTGTGCGTGTGAGTGTGCGTGTGCGTGTGCGTGTGCGTGTGCGTGTGCGTGTGCGTGTGCGTGTGCGTGTGCGTTTGCGTGTGCGTGAGCGTGTGCGTGTGCGTGTGCGTGTGCGTGTGCGTGTGCGTGTGCGTGTGCGTGTGCGTGTGCGTGTGCGTGTGCGTGCGCGTGTGCGTGTGCGTTTGTGTGCACACGTGGCACCGTTCCCATCCAAAATACCAAACGGCCACTAAGTAATTTTACGCTTTGATATACCATTGACGCCCATTGAAGGAGACATGTACTTAGCAGCGGTTTTTAGCAATTTTATTCCTCCGATAAACGCGTGTCCACCAATCGACTTCTCGATGACGTCACAACAGTAAACAATGAGCTTTTCTATAAACAGTATCATGCGAATTTATAATTAAAAGCGGTTACACTTTACGCTGGCTCAAACTGAAAGCCTCGCGGGTGTAATATTTACCTTTATATTTACCTTTTGCCTGCACGAGCCTCTATTAATTTTGGAACCTCATTTAACATTCGTGGCCACCAGATGCGTTATTATCGCGGAAGGTTTTTTTATCATAAAAAGATGAATAATAATTATTGTAGTCCTAAGCACAGGCAGCCTACCTAAAATACTCTAAATAAAAAATAAAAAAAAACATAAGTAATAATATATCTTTCAATTTGTTAAAAAAGAGTTAAATAGTTATACCACCACCATAGCTTTATTTTTTTATCTTTTTTTATCTCGTTCATATTGTACGTGTGTATACGAGTGTTACGAGTATGTAGTATGTACTAGGGACAGGCATACTTAATTGTAATTCAATATAATTTATTTATATTATAAACTCTAAACTCCTAAACAACATCTGTTCCGATAGAATTTGTATGAGGCGGAATTTGAACACGTAATCTTTAGTTTTCAGTAATTTAGACCGTCAAAATTTATTCATTGTTGAAAACAGACCTGAAATATTATTAAGGCTACGAAAGAGCTTTTTATTGTTCGTTTTCGTATGACTAGGAATATATGATTTTTCTGGGAAATTAAAATTAAAAAGGAAAAAAAGAACACCTACAATTCCCAGAAAAATATATCTTTTTACCAGTCAGTCTCGAATTGTAAATACCTACGGTATTTTTTGGAAATATTTTTATAGGCCAAATTTACTTGGCGGCTTCATTTTTTTTTGTACTCCACAATATATCTCCATAACCATGTATGGTAAAAAATCAGTAATCAATGGATGGGTAGTTAATATTTATTTACAGATATTCCGTGACAATATTATGCTTATATATTTTTACCTATTCTTGTAAAGTATCTATCCGAATCTTTAAAAAGAGCAATAAAACCCGTCAAAGTTGTTTCATTATAAGTGAAATTTTCGTAAACATTAGAAAACAATATTCTATAATTATTTTTTTAAATTACTGTCAAAATAAATAAGTCCAATTTATCTTTAGTAGAGTCAAATTAAAATAACCGAACAAATTCAATCACTCTGGCAAATCCTAGAGGAAGCTAAAAACTTAAAAGAAGAAGAAGAAGAAGATTGAATTACTGTCGGTCCTTGCTGAAAATTCATGTTAGTTAGTGGCTACACTACAATAAAACATTTTTACACTTTTTCCACTATTTATCATAATACAGATGATAATAAGAAGATACAGAAGTCCAACTACTGTAGTGTAATGACACAAAGAAATCAACAGACGGAAATCTGACCTAGTGCGTTAACTATCTTACAAATAGTTCCAAGACTACTTCGGAGCGTATATACACGAACTTAGATCGAATGGGGCTAAGCTCATACAATCTCATATTACATCGTTACGTTACTCGAAACTCGGAAGTAGCCGGAGATTAAACAGCTAGGCTTGTATTAAAAAAGCATATTCGATATATTTTGAGAAATAAAGTATCAGAGTGAATATAGGAATAATGCTACTTTGCTGTCGCTTTGCTTTCATATAACGTAACCTAATAAATTCCTGTGGGTCAGAGGCTATTGACAGAGAGATAAAGAGAAGCTGAAACTGTATAGGATATTGCAAAACCGACTATTGTCATTCGATAAAATACTACAATATAACGGACAATGATAAAAGCTTTACACGTACCTTTGAGTATTTTTTTTTTAAATGCTTTATATAAATATAACTGAAAAAATATTTACTGTACAATTTTTTTAGTAAAAAACAGATCATATTTTCTTTACATTTATTATTAAAAAAAAATATTTTTTTATAATTTTACTGTGTTTTTCTTAACTCGCCTTTGGCTATGTCCTTACTTTGTCGGTGTGGAATTTTTCCATTGTTTTTAAACTGACTTCCTGTGGTCCATAATAGATTTGAAAGTTGGGATAAAGCTTGGAAGTAAACAGTGCGAAAAAATATCTAAAAAATTAAGAAAATACTTGGTATTATTATACATTATTTCTTATAATGAATTATTTTTGATCCTTATTAGTTATGATAGATTTTTATAAAATTATATATAACAATAAAACATCGGAAGCATGATTTCTATAACGCAGCTCATAAACTGTATGGCTGGCGAATGAGTTCATATTTATGTTTCATCTATTTTCATAATGCGAAAGTGGCTATTTACGGAGCTCTTCCTGGCTAGCGGAGCGCTCTGGATACAAACAAGAACTTTCTTTTAACGCATCATATGCCGACGTAACTCGCTGTTGTATAAACCATTTTCATACGCATAAAGAAATGAGGATATTGAAAATTAAATATGAATGAAAGAAATGTCTAAGGAAAGAAAGGTTAGAAGTGAACTTAAACATCGAAAACTAAAAAAAAATATTTTGTATTATTTGCATAATATATATATATATATATATATATATATATATATATATATATATATATATATATATATATATATATATATTATAATAGTTTATTTTATAAAGTATTTTTTATAGGATAGGAGTCAAACAGAATAATTGCAAATTGTAGAATAAAAAACGCTTCTTTTTTTAATCTTAGTTGAAAGTACAAAAGAATCTCACACAAAAGCCGACACAGAAAAGTTAATATAAAAAATAATCACACCATGAAATAGTGGTCATTACATACTTCCGTATCAGCCTATCCTTTTTGGTAAGCGAAAAATTATCACACCCATCAGCTACACCCTCTCTTTCGTAAATTTTGGGGCACTTGAATGCCAAGCGAGACCTTTTTAAGTCTTCAAGTCGCCTAATTTATAAACCTAAAACGATTATCAGTAGTTTCCTTATGGAGGTAAAAGGGATATTTAAAGTTTATATGCTATATGTGAACTTCAACGTGCTTTAAGTCCTAAGATCAAAACTATCATAGTAAAACTTTTTTTTTAATGCCGCTGGGGAGTGGGTCTCCCCGGGCGGGTATTTGGGACTCGCTGCGCTCGAAATCGCATGGATGGCGAGTGCCACCAATGCCGTCTTTGGTGAGGTGCCTCGGATCTGCTGGCAACAGGGCACCTCGACGGCTAATCAGTGCCTCAGGGGACCGACGCCACCTCCACAGTTGGGTTATCCCGCACCACTGAACAACCGCTCCCAACGTCGGGACAGTACAATGAGGTGAGCTTCTCGTCCTCGCCCCTTACCCCCTACTCTTTTGTCCCCTCTTCTTATAAGAGGTATACAAAGAGCCCCCTCGGCTCAATTTACTTCGCCGAAAGTGCTGCTTTCACCCAAGGCTACTGAGCCCCACCGCCACGACAAGTCTTGAACCATGGTGGGGAATACTATCATAATACTAGCATAACCAAGACCAAGACTAGGTAAGCGAGCAAAACTAAGACCAAGAATATTATATTAAGACTAGCGTGACCAAGACCAAGACTAGGTAAGCGAGCAAAACTAAGGAAAAGAATATTATATTAACACTAGCATGACCAAGTCACTAGAATGAAACTTTATATACACTTTTTCCACTATTTATTTATAAATAGTGGAATATATTTATAAATAGTGGAAAAAGTATAATAAGTAAAATAAAGTTTCATTATAGTGACTATAACATGAATTTCCATCAAGGACCGAGAGTACATTCTATCAATTATAGCATGACCAAGACTAGGTAAGCGAGCAAAACTAAGATCAAGAATATTATATTAAGACTAGCATGACCAAGACATCCCATTGACCCATCAGAAATGATGAGATCCGCAGGAGAACCAAAACGACCGACATCGCTCGAAGGATTGCATCGTTGAAGTGGCAGTGGGCGGGACACATAGCGCGGAGAACCGATGGTCGTTGGGGCGGAAAGGTTCTAGAATGGCGACCGCGTACCGGACGACGCTCCGTGGGCAGGCCCTCTACAAGGTGGACCGACGATCTGGTAAAGGTCGCTGGAAGCCGCTGGATGCGGACAGCGCAGGACCGATCGTTGTGGAGATCCTTGGGGGATGCCTATACCCAGCAGTGGGCGTCAATTGGCTGATATGATGATGATGATGATGACCAAGACTAAGACTAGGTAAGCGAGCAAAACTAAGACCAAGAATATTATATTAAGACTAGCATGACCAAGACCAAGACTAGGTAAGCGAGCAAACCTAAAACCAAGAATATTATATTAAGACTAGCATGACCAAGACCAAGACTAGGTAAGCGAGCAAAACTAAGACCAAGAATATTATATTAAGACTAGCATGACCAAGACCAAGACTAGGTAAGCGAGCAAAACTAAGACCAAGAATATTATATTAAGACTAGCATGACCAAGATCAAGTCTAGGTAAGCAAGAAAGACTAAGACCAAAACTATCTTAAGACTAGTCGAGACTAAGTCCACGACTATCATAAAACTAGCAATGGCCTATGACAGGCAATCTCTCCTATTTTCTTCCTCTTTATCGGATGCCCGTAACATAGGTTTTTACGAACACATAAATGGTTTCAATAAATATCACAAGTTTATTTTTATTCTTTTATGCGGTTAGTTAAAATACTTACTGAAATAATTATAGTGATTGTGGGTAAAGTAATGCAAAAAAAAAAATTGCATTGTACTCAGTATCGAGGCAACGAGGCAAGTAGTGCTGTTTTCTATTACCTTATTTCTCACGATCTTTCTCCATTTAAATTAAGTCTTTGAAGGCTGAAACAACTCGCATTGGGCGAGCGCATTGGTGAACTATGACCCTATAATGCTTGATTTCGAGAGTGAGACCTGTGCCCAGCAGTGGGCTATATGGGTTGATACTTTACTCCATTTGTGAACGAAACCAAATACTTTGGTCCAAGCAGATCCGAGTCGTTCTTGAATAAATAATTTACTACCCACTCCACACCACCAGTCCCAGAAACAGATAGAGGTAAACTAAAATATACTCTAAGATTCGGAGTTTTAAACAAGTATCCACAAATTTTCTTTGACGTTTTCGTTTCGATGTAGCAAACCACTTACTTACAAAGAAGTAATTCATTTCCATGCTTATTAAAAAATTTTACCCCTTTTTCATGTAAAAAATTCCCGGTAACAAATTTTATTAGACCTTGAGGGTCCAAATTCCCGCTAACTTTAATAATTTCCGACAGGCATAGTTACTGTGATAGGGCTCATTATTGCTATAGGCCTTTTATAATTTTTATGTAGTTTTTAAAATTTATTTATCATGAGGATAAATTTTTTAAGTTGTAAGTTATTATTCTAAAATTATTCATCATTTATTATTATTATTATAAAGGAACATGTATGTAATTACTATAAATTTTACTGGAATACAGCATTTAGTTATTCAAGTGTATTGGTATTTTACTATAAAGTTTTAATTAAAATATCCAAAAATATTTCACTAAAATTTGGTAACATCATATAATAAAAAATAAAAACCAATAAAACTATTGTAAATTAAACTCAGAATTAATAGACATGCCCTGTCAATGGCATCTAAATCATTAATCTTTATTTCTTCAGAGATAAAAATAAACGAAACACCCATTCTAATGGACTTGACACAAAACTTAACTTCTCAAATGCTATAAACTAAAAAGCCTTTAAACATTAAATCAATTGTAGATAATTAATGTTTATTATTTTAAACAAAGTTTGCTGTGCAGTTCCCGGCTTGCTGTGCAGTTCCCGGCTTAGAATAGGACTGCCCCATATCCTCCCGCGGGTGTCGTAAAAGGCGACAAAGGGATATCTTGGCTGATATCATGTGCCAACAAAACACATTGTCAGAGAAGGAAAACTCGAAACAAACCCTGTGCCAACCCGCCTAGCCAGCGTGGCACCAGTAGGCTACCGACCCTCCAATGAGAGACGCAATAAAAACCAGGCCCCTAGTCCCCGGCAGCCCCGCTAGCCCTGGCCACGGTAGCAGTCAGGTAAACGGCGGGGCAGGGGGTGCTAAGAATCCCCGGCAGACGCCCGGCTACCACCCCAACCGACAACTGGCCCTGGTAACACACAACGTGCGCACTTTGAGAACAGACGAGAAACTGGTTGAGCTGGAAGAAGTATTGAGCAAGTTGCGTTGGGACGTCATAGGTTTATCGGAAATCCGAAGAGAGGGTGAGGATACGATAACCCTGCAGTCCGGCCACATGCTCTACTTCCGGGAAGGTCACAAGAAGTCCCAAGGTGGTGTTGGGTTTATCGTTCACAAGTCTCTCAAGAGCAACATTATATCCGTCGGAAGTGTGTCAAACAGGGTAGCGTACCTTATACTCAGAATATCCAAGCGATATTCGCTGAAGATCATACAGGTATACGCCCCTACTAATACACATTCCGATGACGAAGTGGATGCTATGTATGAGGACGTTAGTAGAGCCATACATAGCACCAAAACACAATACACTGTTGTTATGGGAGACTTCAATGCAAGGCTGGGCTGTAGAGGCGATGGTGAGTCAAAAGTGGGGCAATTTGGCTATGGGCAGAGGAACTCCAGAGGACAGAGGCTGGCTGACTTCATGGAGAAAGAAGGACTCTATATGATGAATTCTTTCTTCCGGAAGTCATCTCACAGGAAATGGACCTGGATGAGTCCCGACGGAATAACAAGAAATGAGATAGACTTCATCATGAGCACCAAAAGACAGATATTCAATGATGTCTCTGTGATCAATATGGTTAAAACCGGAAGCGATCACCGCATTGTCAGAGGCACATTGAATATCAATGTCAAACTGGAAAGATCGCGTCTGATGAAGTCCACGCTCCGACCGTCCGTTGCACATATCCAAAACCCCGACAACTTTCAACTCGAACTGACCAATCGCTTCGAATGGCTAGACAGCTGCGCATCAGTGGACGATATAAATAGCAGGCTGGTAGACACTGTCCATACGGTTGGGGCTAAGTATTTTAAGCCTAACCGAAAAAATAAACCTCAGAAACTATCCGACCACACCCGGAACCTCATGGCTAGACGACGTTCTATGACGCTCCAAACCTCTGAAGACGCAGAGTCATATAGGCGACTCAATAGGCAGATTTCAAAGTCCTTGCGACACGATATTCGCTCCTTTAATACACAGCGTATTAAGGAGACGATTGAGCGGAACCAAGGCTCCAAAGTGTTTGCAAGAGACGCGTCTATTGGGCAATGCCAGTTGACGAAGCTGAAGACTGAGGATGGACGCGTAACGTCTGAAAAGTCAGAGATACTACGGGAGATAGAGAGGTTTTATGGACAGTTGTATACCTCGGTCTCAGCTGAGCCTGCTCGCTCGGAGACAGACCCAAGAGCTAAGCTAACCCGACACTTCACCGAAGACATCCCAGACATCAGCATGTACGAGATTAGGATAGCTCTCAAACAGCTTAAGAACAACAAGGCACCGGGCGGGGATGGAATCACCACAGAGCTTCTGAAAGCGGGCGGACTGCCGGTACTCAAAGTCCTTCAGAAACTTTTCAATTCCTCCCTGCTTGAGGGCAGAACGCCGGAGGCATGGAACAGAGGTGTTGCGGTCCTGTTCTTTAAGAAAGGTGACAAGACCTTGTTGAAGAACTACAGGCCCATAACACTGCTGAGCCACGTCTATAAGTTGTTTTCGAGAGTTATCACGAATCGTCTAGAACGCAGGCTTGATGACTTCCAGTCTACCGAACAAGCCGGTTTCCGAAAAGGCTATAGCACCATAGACCACATTCATACGCTGCGGCAGGTTATACAGAAGACCGAAGAGTATAATCGGCCACTTTGCTTGGCGTTTGTGGACTATGAGAAAGCCTTCGATTCCGTCGAGACGTGGGCGGTCCTTAGATCTCTCCAGCGGTGCCGTATTGACTATCGGTACATCGAAGTGTTGAAGTGTTTGTATAGTAACGCCACCATGTCAGTCCGAGTACAGGAGCATTGCACGAAGGAAATCCCTTTAAAAAGAGGAGTGAGACAGGGAGATGTTATATCTCCGAAACTGTTTACCGCTGCTCTGGAGGATACCTTCAAGCTCCTGGAATGGCAAGGACTTGGCATCAATATAAATGGTGAATACATCACTCACCTTCGTTTTGCCGACGATATCGTGGTCATGGCAGAATCGCTGGAAGAATTAAGGCAAATGCTCGGTGACCTCAATAGAGTTTCTCAACAAGTGGGTCTTAGAATGAACATGGACAAAACGAAGATCATGTTCAACGTCCATGTAACACCCACCACAATCACTGTTGAGAACTCTGCTCTTGAAGTTGTTGACGAATACATTTACCTAGGACAGATCATCCGATTAGGTAAGTCCAACTTCGAGAGAGAGGTCAATAGACGGATTCAACTCGGCTGGGCAGCGTTCGGTAAATTGCTCAACGTCTTCTCGTCCAATATACCTCAGTGCCTCAAGACGAAGGTGTACAACCAGTGTGTGTTGCCAGTGATGACTTACGGCTCTGAGACGTGGTGCTTCACAAAAGATCTTTTTCATAGGCTCAAAGTCGCTCAGCGAGCTATGGAGAGGGCTATGCTCGGTATTTCTCTACGAGATCGAGTCATGAATGAGGAGATCCGTAGAAGAACGAAAGTTGCCGACATAGCCCGTAGGATTAGCAAACTGAAGTGGCAATGGGCGGGCCACATAGCGCGAAGATCGGACGGCCGATGGGGCAAAAAGATCCTGGAGTGGAGACCACGTACCACCAAACGCAGCGTGGGACGGCCACCTACCAGATGGACCGACGACCTAGTGAAAACCGCTGGGTCTCGTTGGATGCAGGTGGCATGTGACCGGTCGCGCTGGAAAACAATTGGAGAGGCCTATGTCCAGCAGTGGACGGCTATGGGCTGAGATGATGATTTTAAACAATTATGTTATAGTAGTAAGTAGTAAGCCATATTTCACAGATTCATATTATAATATAGTCTTATGTTGTCACGTCACCATATAAAAGGTATTCCACTCTAAAATATCTGACATAGTTTTAAATGGAAAATATAAAAAACTACATTATAATTTCTGAAAATTTCGACAACAAACTTAACGAATCACGTACGCACTATGAAGTCTTCATTAGATTGTATATCATACAATCGGTTTTCAAAGATCATAGTTTACAACTTGATCGTATATGTCTCTCTCTAGAATGTTCCAATAATTTGTATGTTTTAGACATACAAGCAGATTTTTAACTGTCTTTATTGTGCATATAGTAATATTCATTTTGTCTAGATCATGCCAAAATCAGGCATCATTAGAGTCAAGTAAAAGAGGTAAAGCTATTTTTGATGATAAGGTGATAATAATAAAAATCAAAAAAAAAATATTTTTTCGGGTTTTTGAATTAACAAACGTACAAACTCAAATAGTATTATATTATTTTGGAAGTTATTAAAAATCTATGATGTTAGTAAACTAAAGCCACGATATCATCAACTGATAAGCGAACCATTAGGTTTTGTTTTTATCTTCATTTAGCTAGCGTTCTCTTACCATACGTCTAGGTGATATTGACGATGCGCACAGCAAAGGTGGAAAGAAAGTTTAGTGCTTAGTTTATGATCGAACTGACACGAATCAATAATATTTAAAGTCACAGTATATGATATTATGCAATATGCATCTCTATTTATTTTTTCACGATTGGTTATAAAGTATGTTAAATCTGAGTTTATCGAAGGCTATTTTTCATCATGTTATATAACCGATACTTTAAGAGTAGATCAAGGAACCTTTGGGTTGTCGGTCAAAACTCATTTTCCGCTTCATCTATCAAATATTGGACAGAGTTCAAAGGATCGCCAAAACATGTGAATGTCTGAAAAGGGAAGCATAACACAGCTCATTGCATTAAATTATTATATGAACATTATTATTGGAGCTTTTGGATAATTCATCATCATGATCAACCCACTATTGCAAACGGGTCTCCTTGATATGAGGCGAGGACCGTATTGGTCTTTAGTTCACCTATAAGCTAGCCAAAGCATTGACGTATACTTCACATACCATCATAAAGTTTAAATTTCGATGTCAGAGCAACGACAGCCCAGTGGATAATAAGCTCGGCCTGTTGCTGATGGTTCGGGTTCGACCCCGACCCCCCTCGAAATAAGGTTTTCTAAATTTCTGTAACCATTGCTCGCTCACCGGTTAAAGAAAACATCGTGAGGACAAAGGAACGCTTTGATACACCTTGCTGTCCAGACCTAAAGCCGAGTGAAGTTCACCAGCCCATACTCACTAGTGCATCGGTGAGCAATGGTCCAATACCCTCCTCGACTGATTTCAAGGAAACAGGAACATAACATATGGGTTGATACTTTACTTTTTTATAAACAAGTTTCCTTATGATGTTTTCCTTTATCGATGATATAGAAATGCACCAGTCAGAATTGAACCCGTCACGTCTCACATAACCCATATCCACAATAACTAGGCCTTCATGACTCACATTATATTTATGGATATCTTTTATTCAAATCAAATCAAATAATATTTATTTTGTAGGCAAATTACATAGCACTTGAAACATGTAAATTTTTTTATAAGCTAATGCTAGATTCGCAAAGTAGCCGTTTTCCTCAGAGAAGAATCTAGCAAGAAACTCTGTAGACTGTATTATAATTGTCCATTCCTGCCAATAAACTGAGGAATGAAGCGCTTTTATCTACTATGTTGGCATTTTATGAATCATTATTCTCTTTAACTTATTATGATCTTTCAGTTTTGATCTTTAAGAATGTTTGAAGAAATTCGAGATGAATTATAAATGAGAGGTTCAGTATACATTACAGTTTTAATAAGTCTGTGTCGAAGTTTTTCAGCGCTAATATTTCGCAATTAAGTCTACGCATGTTATATACGAAACTCTAATTGCTTATCATTAGAGTTTTGTACATAACGACGTCGTCAAAGAATCGGTCGTCTTGGCGTTCATTGAGGGAGGCATAATATGTTCAACAGTAGACGGATAAAGGCTTAATGCTAATGATAACAATATAATTAAATAGAGTAAAAGTGAACCTGCATACGAAATAATAAACATACTTTTTAAATATTAATTTTAAATATAAAAAATACTAAAAAATATAATTTCAGATTTAGTAGGTAAGTCTTTGTTTATTTATACACCTCAATCTATATGTCAATTATTACAGGCGTATTAAAATTTCATTTCTACTATACAATACGATGGCCGCTTTCATATGTTATTTATTCACATCGAATATAATATTTCATGTTTATGTGATATATCTGAACTTCCGGATATAAACTTATTTCGCGAAGACGTCATTAATCAAAAAACAACTAGACATCGCAGTGGGTCGATCACATCCGTTAAAGAATACATTAAACAGAATCTGTGAAGTTTCAAAAGACGGATTTTTAAGAAGTTAGTTTTGTAGTAAGTTTTGATGGCAAGTAGTCAACATCATGAACCCAAAACTGTCTGTTCATTCAAGTGTTGCCTATCTTGAGACACAAGGTGTTAACACTCGTATCCAAGAAGCGTACTTGACTAAGTAATGAAGCAATACTATGAAAAGAACGAGTCTATCTATGCGCACCTGGCAGTGTTACCAATCCTACTGTTTTAACAGTAGATCTACTGTTTTCACATTAATGTCCCTGTTTTCTGTTTTATTCCTAATGTTTACTGTTTTTTCAACTACCGTTCTTCAGCGATATTTAATATTATTGTTGGGTTTTTGGCGGTTTGTTGTTTTTTAGTTATTTGGGGTTGGCAACTCTGGCTCCTGGTGTCAATAGTCGGGTTTTATATGGGTATGACAGACGCATTGTGGATTTCATTTAAGTATTGTCTATGAATTGGTTTAAATGATCCTATGTGTTCGGGAGTGCTGTGACATCTCAAAGTATTGTTTGTGAATACTGGTGTTAGTTTATGTGCTAGTAATTACTTATCAAGGGTATACAACTATCATTTCAAGGGGAAAATGCAGGCTGTTGGTATCCATGCGAACGGGAGCGTGGCACAACTTGTCCAAAGCTTTGAACCATTGATCAGTACATTCTTAGATGTAAGGAAAAGGCCACCCTTTGCCTTTGGAAATACGATCCAATTTTAACAACAAATACATACCGCCATTCATATTCTAAGGAAACATACTCTAGGAGGAATAATTTAGAGACCAAACATAGCTAAGGAATAATCGGATGAATATAATAAATGTAAATGTTTGTTTTGTCGGTGTGTGCGTTATTTAATCACGCCTTGGTTAAACCAATTTGCATAAAATTTTGCACATATATTTCTGCATCATTACAAACCTTCTTCCGGCTACCTCTGGACTGGTGCTCTTTTATATGAACGCCAAGACGGCCGATTTCCAAGCACTCATATCGAACTAGGACCAGTTATCGTATGCCGTCATCTTCACAACGTCCTCCCAATAAGTAGAGGGTGACATACTCTATTTTATTTGGTGACTCCTATGCATATTTAAGTCATAAACCCTAAAAAAATCATGTATAACATTACATTTATACATATCATCATCATCAGTGTCTATCCGCCTATTACCGAAATCCTCTCTCAATAAAATAGAATTCCACCACCGGATATCGTGTCAAATCTACAACAACTCGGTTTTTTCTTCTTTTAAAATGTGTGCTTTTCTCCAACTTAAAAGATAGGATGGTTTATTTCTCGAATTTGAGATTGCAATTTTATTTATTGTGAATTAATTGTTTTGACAGAACGAAGCCTGTCGAGTCCGCTAGTAAATTATAATTTCTAAGCATCACCTTTCGCCACAAAGTCGGACCATTTTACAATAATTGCGTTACTAAGGGTTTCGAACATACTGATCGAAACCGGCACTTAACCAACTTTAGTAACATAGTACTTATTATTAATAAAAATCATAAACAATTCACGAGCCGATGAGTAAAAATTAATTTTATATTTCCTCAAAATCCGCTCCAGTGGTTTAAGTATAATGGAGAATATGCAAAATATGACCTCAATTAAGATTATATAGCATTACATGATCGCTCAATTGATGTTAATTTGAATAATGCGTACATAGCAATCGCACGTGAAAACGTTTGTAATTAAAATTTGATTTAAATTGGATTCGACTGGTGATTTCCTTTTGCGTGTTAATTATCTCGGATGGCGCTCTTAATCATATCGAATTTTCCGTTTAAATAAATGACAATATGGATTTTGGAAATTGTGGTAAATGATTTGGAAATCATTATTATTAGCAATTTTAACCATCCACTGCCTGAACATTCAATTTCAGTATTCAATTCAATTCAAATTCAATTAAATTCAATCTTTCAATCATTAAGTGGTAAAAAGTTCGACTGGATCGGCTAAAATACGTAAGGCCACCATCTGGCTGGTGGTCGATCCTGAGGGTAATAATATTCCGAATATTCGGAAAATTATCGTCCTATCGGCTATCAGGTTTTTGTTGCGGTCACTACCACTTAATGATGGTTTTTGTGTTAGTTGGCTGGCAAATTGGTGGATGTGCCTGATGGTAAGTGGTCGACGTGACGTGACGTGACAGTTGAACAGAAACTACTTTATCTGTAATTACGCTGCCTGTTTTAATCTTCTCTATGAAATATAGAAAAGCTTTTTCATGGGTGAAACAAGCAAGATGATGGTACACACGCAGGCGTAAGCACAGCACAGCAAACCCTCCTACCGATACGTGTTGAGTTGTGCAATATAATTTGATTACCTCTGTGGCTTAATGGTTAGCGCGTTGGCTCTCAAGCCTGGAAGGAGCGGGTTCGAATCCCGCCAGGCAACAAAAAAAAGTTTCTGTGTTCCTGAGTCATGGATGTGTGTTAAATATTTGTATTTTATGATACAAATCTTAAATATAATATACCTTTTTTTAATATAAAAGGTATTAAATAATATGAATTTCCGATGTCTGGTAACCGTAACACAGGTTTCTCGGAAATTTATCACGGTACCAGATTGACGTGGGGTAAAACCTTCATAAATATTATTATTATTATTATTATTATATACGCACATTCTAGAAGATCACTATCTTTTTTGATTAATTATTATTGATTAGTACATTGAAATAGGCATTTTCATTTTGGAGTAGTAACTTATTTAAAATGCCCACCTCTATTTTCCGATATCGGTACAACTTATGCTCTATGTAAGTCGGCTTATCTCGGGGGAAATAAGGAAAAGCTGGAAATACGCTTGAGGTTTCGCACAAAATATGCCTTTATATATTCCTCACAAAGTACAACTTTGAAGATGAAATCATATTGTGCATTTTTTGTGTTTGTATTTGATGTTTTGAACAAATAAATACAATCGATTATGGATTGTTGTAACAAAAATAGTGTTGTATAGGCAACGATATCTATTTTATATTCATAGAGAATATCCAAACCATAGCACAAAATAACTTGGTATTTGGTTCGGTACAAACTTGTATTTTGCCAGTGTCAATAAAGTAATGAACTATAGGGCACTGTTTCACTCCTCGAAAACAGAAAAGGGAAATGTCAAAAATTTGTGTATACTCATCATCATCACGTTTTACGCTGTTTCTTCAAAACCGACTCACCTATTGTCCCATCAAATATAAAAACGTGATTATGATCAAATATGTCGAAAAAGTGTTTAATAATATATGTGTGATATACATCCATATAGATTTATGAATTTGATAACTGTGTAACTCATCATAGTGGCAAATAATATTTGCTTATACATATTATAAGATATTGCTCCCACCAGATTATGGCACGTAATGTTCACACATGTCAGATTCATTAGATACAATACACAAGGTACATACATATTTAGGCACCATGACCCCAGGACGGATATTTATATTCAACATACGATGCGTGAAGTGGCGCGCCACTCAACAGCCCCAGCGAGCTACATAAATACACATACAGACAAAACACTTCAACTAACATTTATAAATTGAACTTTTTTCCTAAATTGAAAATCACGGTCGGCTAGTGAGTGGTCGGAGTTCGGGATACTTCAGGAGGTTTTGAGTCCCGCCATGTACAAGATGTGTGTGATGAACATAGATAACTACACTAAGTTACGACGCATAGAACTGTTTTGTATTAGTTTATTTTATACCAGCTGCTGCCCACGGCTTCGTCCGCGATAGTACAAAAAAAAAATCTTTTTTGTGTACAAAATTTCATGATAATCGGTTGAGTAGTTTTCGCGGGAAAGCGTAACAAATATCCCTACTTTTACGTACACATTTAAAATAGGTATTATTATAGATTTTTCAATATATTTTCAAACTTAATTTCCTAACAAACGTAACACATAAGGTGCTTAGACAAGGCTGGTATGGTCACGTAGGTGAAGAATTGGCACGACCGCTGTAAGCTGCTGCGTTTCATGCGGTTTGTGACTTGCCGGTGGCCCATTGGGGGGATAGGGAAAGAAAACGAAAATAAAAAATATTTTAAAATATTTATTGTATATTGAAAACGGAGACTCCAATGAACACACAAACATCAAACTTACTTTTAACTATAAGTTGTTGGTTAAAAATGCCTTCAAAAATGGCCTTTGAATAAGATGGTTATTCATTTTAGTCCTTCAGTCCACAGGAATTCGCAACCCTAACTTAAAACTTATAATATGTCTAGGGCTTTGAATTATCGATTTTCAATTTTACCATTCGAGTTGTCTGTAGAATTGAGAAACTAATAAAGCCATCTTTCATATCGTATTATTTATATTATATTAGATCTTGATTGATGAGTTCTATCTTTACTACTGAAGATAATGGCTAGGTACTATATATTATTATTCCTACTAATATAATAACGTATCATCATCATCATCAACGTCATCATCATCCTTTATCCGTCCACTGTTGAATATTATGCTCTCCTTCTATAAACGCCAAGATAAAATATATTATAAGGTATATTTTTAAAGATGTTAATGTTTTGTAATTAACATTATTTTTGCATTTAATATCAATTATTGAGGTACTAATTATTTCAGAGGAATACGATAGGGAGAATGCCTTTCGGGGGGGGGGGGGGGGGGGGGTGAAGCTTTGAGGAAAAAGTCTACTACATCGACGATGATTTTATTTATAACTCTATTACACTTGTATGGTTGCTCAAGATTATAATTTTCCCCAGGGAACGGTAGGCGCTACAACAATTTCCTTTCAACTACATTGATATGAAAAATCATACCAATTTATCGATCCTTTCTTCATGATGTAAAAAGTTGTTCTACAAAAACGTACTTATACAATTTATATCGCTTTCGAGAATCTAGACATGTCTTATCCGGGTAAATGAAGCGAAATTACTAATTCGCTTGCTAAATACACAAATTACCATGTTCTATTCGGGAAATTTGCTCAACTTCCAGAAGTTTCGGTCGCTGCCTGCCCGCCGGTAAAACATGGTATCTTTGAGAAAATCCGACAACTTCAAAGTTTATGCGCTTTTAATTAAAACAAAATATTTACAACGCGGGACATAAATAAATATAATTTTATAATAGGAAGAACTCAATTTATGTTCAATCATACAAAAATTTATTAATTAATTTTCATCAAATTTTACAAATTGTTGTGCTTCTGGAAACACGGTACACAATAAAAAAGGGGAGTAGTGCTTAATCATAAGCTCGTAAAATAAAAAAGAAATCACTATCTTACTCGTTATTAACATAAATTTATTTCAGCCATGTATTTTTATGGTTTCTATCGATATTCCTTAAGAGCATTTATAAACGTTAAAGATACTTTTATGGGTTAAGTATTTTATTTTAAGGCTTAAGAATAGAACTTGTCCTTAAAAGAACCATTTACTTTTTAACATATTATATCTGATCGGAGCTTGTCACACCCACACGCATAGGCATTTTATATCACGCGAAGAATAAGCTCGTTGAAGTGACAGTGGGATGGTCTCATTTAGAAGAACAGATGAACAATGGATTATTAAGGTCCAAGAGTGGAGGCCACGTTTAGGTATACGAAGTGTTGGTCAACTATAAACCAGGTGGGAAGACGATTAACGGAGTCCTACGCGTCCGCCGACTAGGGATGGAGGCACTAATGCGACGGTGAGGGGAGGACCTGGCGCGTCAGCCGTATGGCAAACGCCTAACGGCTGCTCTGCGCCCAGTTCTTGAGTGGTGGATGCGCCGTAAGCGCAAACTCCTCACCTTCCGTCTGACGCAGGTTCTTACCGGGCTTTGGTGATTACTTGGGTCGGACGGCCCAAAGGGAGCCGACGACTGGATGTCACGATTGTGGCGCGGCGGTAGACTATGCCCAGCACACCCTCGAGGTGTGATCGTTTTCTTCTTCTTTGTAAAAATAGAAGTAAAGTAAGTAAATAGAAGCCATTCAAATATTGTTGGTGACTCCTTCATTAATTACTAGAAACTTAATTAATGTGTTCACATTCATTAAATTAATTAAGTTACCTATGTTTTAACCCAGACATCCACAGAATCCCAGACAGCAGACTTGATGTTTAGACTCTCACAAATAGTAAATGGCAAAAGTTATAATGAAATCAACCATAATTGATAAAACAGATAAAATAGATGCTTATTGGTAAATTAAACAATTGTTTGAGATTCAAATAGTACTATAAATTAACTTATTCATTACCAGTTGGAAATGTTATAATTTAATTATGATAAAGCGGAAAATAAAAAATATATAAAAAATATTGTCGTCACTGGACATCCGGAAGATGAGTATCATATAATACACATCTATCTATCTATCTAATCTATCTTAGAATTCAAAAAGTGAAAGAAAACTACGTGACAGCATCATCAGTTTGCCGTACTAGGGCATTTTAGTTAATTTGACTATGACTAGAGTTATGCCGTGATAATCTATACATATAAATTAAATTGGAGTGTTTGTTTGTTATACTAATATAACCGCCTTTTACTACATGCAAATGAATATATACGGTACATATAAAATAACATTTTTCACAATTTTTCTGTCTATCTGTTTGTTCAAGCTAATCTCTTAAATAGCTGGACTGATTTTGACGAGACACTAACTGGCAGGTAGTTGTTATAATAAGGAGTAACTTAGGCTATGCAAATAATCGTTATCAAACTGGATACATAGGTAAATCTAATTTAACGCAGGCAAAGCCGCGTACAAAAGCTCATTAATTATAAAAAGTCATTTATAATTATTATGAAACATAAATGTATAATACTGAACAGGCCAGGCCTCCTTTAATGAATCACATGATAACCGATCCCTTGCTTGCATCAAACGCGCACCGGCTACCGCAGGTAGATCGTCTTTTCACCTGGTTAATGGTCGGCCAACACTTCGTCAACTTATCCGGGCCTCAGCTCTTGAACACCAGTGACCCAATGATGCAATGTGGAGTGGAAATAAACACATACATGTAATACGACGAGTTTTCTATTATATTCTATATAAATAATTACTATATTTTTTATAATAATGTAAAATATAAAAATTATGGTTATATATTAAAACAAATTGACGTTGTATTAATGAAAATCTATAAAGTTCTAGCAGCTCGCGATACGGGAATCTTGTAACTATTTCATTCCTGTATATCGCTGGTGCTGATAAGTCGACGCTATCCAATCGATGCTGATAAAATGTTCCACTCGTTATACAAACATTCGAGTTCCGCTGCACTCAATTATCGTAGTTTGTTGCACAAAGAATTTTCCACGCTCTCGATTTTCGCATTTTTCTATCAAGCTTATTAGCTTTAGTGAGAGCATTTCGATTAAACATTTTAAATATACAAAATCGATTACCAGTCCACGATTGAAACCACCAAGGCTTGAATAAATTGTGATAATAATGTCGTTATAGTCTTTTTGTAGATTAATATATATAATTGGGTGTGGATTTTTGAAGTAAAGTCAAAGTCAAAGTCAAAGTCAAAAATTTTATTCAAAATAGTACTATCCAAGTATCTTTTGAAGGTCAATTGAGTCTACCACCGGTTCCAAAGTAAGTCCACTGAGAAGAACCGGCGAAACAAACTCAGTGGAACTAGTCTTTTCAAATACAATATTACAAAAAATAGTAATACAAACAATACATAATACTATACTAGTATAGTACATAAGAAGAATTCAGCAAGAAACTCTGTTGGGTTGCTCCTTTCAAAATATAGTTTACAATTTTTTATAAACTTACATAATTACATACACTTATTACTATAACACATTTATTACAGTCTTATCCTAAGAAAAGTAAATAAGTAGATAAATTTAGTCCCCGCAATATCCAAAACAAACCAGTGGATGTTAATAAAAAAAAAAAAGAAACTCAGCTAGGTAGAAATCGCATAACATGACCAGCCACCACAGCAGCACCTCCACATAGGCCTGGACGCGTGAGCCAGCGTCAACCTCTTCCGCATATTAGAGGGAAGTGGAAGACCCATCCCACAACGCCACCACTGCAGTAGCGTAAGCGAGCATGACATGTCATACGTTTCACCTTTACACTAGTTTAGTTCAACACACTGCAGGCTCAAAATTTATCTACATTCTAGATAAAACAGCTTTATAGAAGAGCAATTTAATCCCAAGGTTTCGCTTCGTCTAAATAACAAATTATGAAATTTATAATTTATACATTGTATAAAACCTTATGAGTGAGTGTCTTATTCCCAAGGTGTGGTATCTTCAATAAAATCTTTTATTTCATAATACGCTTTACCACACAAACGTTCCTTAACAATTTTCTTAAATTTATTAATGGAAAGATTTTGAACGTTTTCTGGGATCCTATTGTAAAATCGTATACATTGGCCCATAAAAGAAGTACTAACTTTATTAAGTCTAAAAAATGGAACATTCAATTTATATTTGTTCCTAGTATTTATGTTGTGATGGTCGCTTTTTTTTAAAAAGTCATTAATATTTTTGCGGACGTACATCACATTAGCAAGTATGTACTGAGAAGCTACAGTTAAGATGGCAATTTCTTTGAATTTTTCTTTCAATGATACCCGGGGGCCCAAACAGTATATATTTCGAATAGCTCGCTTCTGCAACAAGAAAATCGTATTAATATCCGCCGCATTCCCCCACAGTAGAATGCCGTAAGACATTAGACTGTGGAAGTAAGCATGGTATACTAATCGCGCCGTATTTACATCTGTCATTTTTCTTATTTTTTTAATCGCAAAAGTCGCAGTACCGAGTCTATTTGCCAACTTGGCTATATGTGGCGCCCATTGCAGCTTACAATCTATGGTTATTCCAAGAAATACGGTCGAATCCACCAAGTCCATCACCTCTCCGTTAAGTGATACATTAGTTTGCACCTGCTTGACATTAGGCAGTGTAAATTTTATCAATTTAGTTTTGTTTAAATTAAGTAACAAATTATTTACGCTAAACCAATGCACCATGTTCGAAAGAGCATTGTTTACATCGTCAAGGATCATTTGCTGTCGTTTAATTTAAAATATTACTGAGGTATCATCAGCAAACAATACAATTTCATGTTTGTCCTTCATAAGTGAAGCCAAGTCATTTATATACACAAGGAAGAGAAATGGACCAAGAATGGATCCTTGAGGTACCCCCATTTTTATTTTGGTACCAGTGGAACTTTTACCATTTATGATTACTTTTTGTGTTCTATTATTTAAATAGGATACCAGTAGTTTAAGTTCAGTACCCCTGATACCATAGTGGTGCAATTTCCTGATTAACGTCGCATGTTCAACACAGTCAAAAGCTTTGGACAGATCGCAGAATACACCTAGAGCATCCTGTGACTCCTCCCAAGCTGTAAATATATATTTTAAAAGATCAAATAAAGACTTCTTTACCGGCGTTGTGCACTTTTTTGATGGGTAAAAAATGTTACGAAAATACGAAGTTCATGTCACAACACGTGAACTTCGTATGACTGGTCGAAAATGCGTACTTACGTACTTTATTAATCTATGTTGTAACTATTGATTTTTCTGAGAGATAAACTATTTAATGAAATAAAAATTGTTATATTTGTGTACGATAATGCAATAAATAAATATTGTGCTCTACCACATAAATGTTAGTACTTTTATACTGATAATTAAAGCAATTCGTGCAAAATTATTCACTAACCATTCAAAAATATCAACAATACACAACGTTAATATTCAAGTTTTTACATCTGCCGGCACTCCCGGTATGCAACCTCTCGTTTTTTTAAATGTTAGTTGTTTTGGCAAATAGTTAAAAGAGTCACATTATGGTAAGCCGTTGGCGTGAACGTAGTAAACACGTGAACGCGTTTGTTACATATACGCGTTATTCACGTAGTAAACGAATGAAGACGTCAAATGATAAGTTTTGGTGCTAGTGATTACACTGGCTATCCTGTCCTCCTTTTCGTAAGGACTACGGAGAAACAAGTTGGTATGGTGGTACGTATGCAGACGTGTGCGTGGTAGAGAATATTCTTCCCGGTAACAAAAACTTTATAAAGTATCAACCCTTATATGTCCCACTGCTGGCCACGGGTCTCCTTCCTCGAAATCAGGCGAGGAGGGTAATGGGCCAATAGTCCACCACGCTGGCCCAGTGCGGATTGGTGAACTTCACATACCTTCAAAGACTTTCAATCTCATCAGGCATGCAGGTTTCCTCACGATGTTTTCCTTCACCGGTGAGCGAACGATGGTCTCGTGTGCACTTAGAAATCTAGAAAACCTTATTTCAAGGCACACCATCGCTAAAAAAAAAAATAGATTAGATTATAGATTTTGGATTTTTTTTGTAAATGGAAAACTTTTTAAGCGATACAGGTATTTTACAGTTGTACAACGGTTTCTTTTATAATGAAAGTTTTGAAATAGTTTTACTGAATTTCCTTACAATTGAAAATACTAATGCCCGGTTTCTGAAATGTTAGTCGAAGTGTTATATCAACTTAGCTTCTAATGGCGGTTAACATACGATTCTAGATTCAAATTTGACAGCTTTTCATTGTAGTGGCTATGTCAACTGACAGGCCCATCAAATTAAGTAATTTAACCATGCTCATAGCAACTCATTTAGCACCTAGCAAGAGATTTGAGTGTAGCTATTATTTATTTAATACCAAATGTAATTATAGAGTCGTGTATGCTATGTTTATTCTTAAATTATAGTGATTCTCTACCACGAAATTTAAATTATATTCAGTTACTATCATCTTTAATACTTTAAAAAAAGTCGCTTGTCATCAGTCTACTTATTTAACTTGAGCAAATCTATATTTCAATTACGTAGACGAAGTGTTGGCGGGCCCCTAAAATGGGAAGACGACCTCCGTACAGTGACCTGTACGAGTCGGATACGAGATGTAAAGGATCTGTCGTTTTGGCATTCATGAAGGATCCTTATGTTCAGCAGTGGACAGAAAAAGGCCGACGATGATGATAAATTATATTCAATTTATTTATACACACAAAATATAATTATTAGAATTTCTCTATTTTATTATAGCAGGGTTTTACAAATTAAACTTACTTAACCGAGCTTAACTCACTTTCGAAATATAATATAGAATTTGAATTTGTTGTATTGTTTAATGAATTTCGGGCAAACAAGCGGAACACGTAACCCTTCGCTGACAAACGAATTTCTGTCGCAATCTGCAGCCCGCACCCTAAAATTATTTACCTTTAATTCCGTTCAGTAAATGAGTAGGTTTATTGGATTAAGTCCAGAGAGCTTCGCCCTTAATTGGGGCTTTCCGAAATAACTTTTCTGTTTCCTCAAACTTGGACAGTTCTTTATATTTACAAAATTCCTCACTTTATCACCATTGGTTTAGCTTGAATTATTAATTAGTTGCTTAGATTGCGATAAATCATTTCAAATCTGTCTTCTTAATATTGATTATTTGAATGTTTGTTTCAAATTCTGCCAATTGTTATCGTAAATTAGCGCATTTTTTAAGACCCTTGTACTAACTATATTATATTGCCTATACTTACACTTGAGCAAGATTATGGACACATACTTAATGAATATATTTTTAATCAACTATAATGAACAATTTTCGCTGTGTTAATAGTAATAAACTAATACTATATATAATTTTAGCAAGACTAAGATTGATTCGCAGAGTATTGATAACAATTAATAGTAAATACATTACACATCATTTGTCATAATATGCTTCCAACCTTGGCTTCTACAACTAAAAGCTCTATTTACTAGTTTTTTATAAGCATGGCCTTTATTAATAGTAAGTAGATAGTAATCTATACATATAATAAATTTGTAGAGGAGTCGTTTCTGTACATTGAAAATATTTAAAAAAAGAATAGCCTGGGTGTTAAAGGATTACTAACAGAATCCATTTCCAGCATTTTTGGAATTTTTGTCTGTTTGTCTGTTTGTCTGTTTAGTTGTGCACGCATCACGTGAAAACTACAAAACCAGTGTAAATAAATTTTATCCATAAAAATTTAGCGTAACTTAGAGTAACATTTAGTTTTTGTTTCATCGCAATCGCTTCACTCTATCAAAAGATATATGTATTTGAAATGTAGCTAAATAAGATACTTAACAAAAAGGATCAGATCAACGCCATCTATTGACCATTTATGGCGGCTTTCAATATCCTATCTATCATAAAATTTTCTTATCTATCTTGAAATTTTGACACATTTTCTTAGAAAATCTGTCAAAATTTTAAGATATATAAGAAAATTTTAAGATAGGATATTGAAAGCCGCCGTTATAGTACCGATTTATTGACGATTTACAGTACCGACTTATAAGTAGGTATGTAGGTCGTCAACAGATGGCGTTGCATGTATCTGATCCTATTTGTTAAGTTTAACGAATTTATTATTATATTTTGTTAAAACCTTAAAACGTTGGAAAGGAATAGTAATCCTTACTAATATTATAAATGCGAAAGTAACTCTGTCTGTCTGTCTGGCTGTTACGCTTTCACGCCTAAACCACTTAACCGATTTTGATGAAATTTGGTACAGAGATAAACTAGAGCTTGGAAAAGGACATAGTCTATTTTTTATCGCGAAAAAAAGCTTAGGGGGGCTTAAAAAGGGAATGAAAGTTTGTATGGAAGTTTGTCATTATACATAGAAGATGACGCCTTAAAACTTACTATTTAGGCACTTAATATGAATTAAATAACCATGATGAATTAATTGTTTCACCGTTTTTAAGGTTTTCGCCTATATGAGCATTACATAGGAGATGAAAGTTTTTAGGGTAGTTCAAAAAAAAATCTGGGTTGCGTTGGCGCAGTGCGACGTAGTGGGGGAAATGTCGCTATATTGCTACCCGAACAGGCAGACACGTGAGGGCATTTTCAGTTGTAACAATTTCGATTTGTTCATAGAATTTTGCTTTCGTTAATGTTCTTAATATATTCGGCGAAATACAATGTTTCATGTATTGTTATTTATATTTAATTATATGTTATTAAATGGAAAAAAGGGGGCTGCTATATGTGTACGTTCTAATAAAGCTTAAAAAAGAAGATGCGGCCCATCCAAATAGATAAAGAATTGTATGACACTATTATCCAAAACATGGTACACGGTCCCTGTGGTGTTAGAAATTCAGCCTCGCAATACATGAACATTGGAAAATGCACAAGGATTTTCACTAATCAGTTGATAAAAGAAACTGTGCAAAATGACAATGGCTACCCGTTGTACAGGCGCACAGCGCCCGAAGACGATGGCCGAACAGTTACAATTAAGACTCGATCCGGAGCGAAAGAAACCTTAGACGTCCCATATTTGCCTATTTTATATAAAATTTTCAATGCTCATATTAATGTAGAAGCCTGTAGCTCTGTCCGCGCAATCAAATATACAAATATATAAACAAAGGAATTGACAGGCTATAATATTTAATCTCAGGAATGAAGGTGGAGCACATCTTCTGAATGAAGTGCAAACATTTCAAGCAGGACGTTACGTCAGCAGTAATAAAGTAGCGTGGCGGCTCCTTAGCTTCCTCTTGCCTGAAAGACATCCAACAGTAACCTATCTTGCTGTACACTTAGAAAATGAAGAGTGCATATATTTTACCGAGAACAATTTCCAGGAAAAAGTATCTACACCGCCCAAAACAACATTAACAGCCTTTTTCCATCTTTGTCAGGGCGATTCCTTTGCCAAAACGTGTTTCTGTGCTAAAACCTCCCGTTGTTATACCTGAAACACATCCACAAAGGACTGCGAACGCCGTTTTCAATGTCTGTTGAAAATTGGCCCAGAATGAAATCATCTGATGCCCTTGGTCATGTGTACACCGTCCACGATACTAATTTTGAATGTTTCTGTTTACGTTAGCTGCTACACCAAATTCAGGGTCTTATAAGCTATAATGATCTTAAAATTGTCAACGGCCAGAAATTCGGAACATATAGAGAAGCATGTGAAACTCTGGGTCTGTTAGAGAATGATATAAACTATAAAGGAAGCTGTCCAGTGCAAATCACCAGTCAAAATCAGAGACCTTTATGCAACCCCTTATAATATTATCATCTTGCGGGCTATCTTATCCTAATGAATTATGGAACAAATATAAAGAGTACATGGCGGAAGACATTTTGCGTAGGCTACATTAGACACACACGGACATGATATACAATGAACACATTTATCATCATCAGCATAACGAAGCCCCTGGAAAAATTTAAGACAAAGTAATGGCTATAGTGGGTAAGCGTTTGAATGAATTTGGAATGATTAGCCCTCGGAGAACGAACGAAAATGAACTATCAGATGAGATTATACGAGAAATAAACTATGACATACCAGCTTTGCAGCAGCAAGTAGCTGAATTGATACCCAAATTACTACCAGAACAAAAACGAGTATTTGACGAAGTGTTGCAGCTAACAGAACATGGGAATGGCGCGCTACTCTTTGATCTCACCCAGGAAGATTCACCTATCTGTAATTTTAGTAAAAATAGCGCATGGCATGCTATTGCACGTCAGTGCAAAATCTTGGTGTGGGATGAAAGTACTATGGCGCACAAAAAAGGGTAGAAACACTAAATTGAACGCTCCGGGATTTGCGCAACAGTACCTATGTTATTTTAATTTTTATTTTAATTTATGGGAGAGATGGTGGTTTTATTGGCTGGTGATTTCCGCCAAACGTTAGCAGTAATTCAGAAGGGGACACTTGCAGACGAAATTAAAGCATGTCTCAAGTCGTTCACTATATGGGCCACCGTAATGAAGTTCAGTTTGACCACAAATATCATCATATTTGCTGGCATCACAAATGCTGGCAACCATGCCGAAACACTATTTAAAATAGGAGATGGTCGGCTAGAAACTAATGTAGAGGGCTGATTCAATTAGTACACAGTGGTTTAGAATTAGTTGCAAGTGTTTACCCAGACTTATAAACCAATATACAAGAAAATCAATATTAATGTGAAAAAGCAATTTAAGCACCTAAAAATGATATTATGAACTAAGTAAATCCTGACATATAAGTAAGAGCAAAGTACCAGGACAGGTACAACAGGGTATTTATCAATAGACACAGTTATGGTACAGAAAAGAGCATATCATATCCCGTAGAGTTTCTAAATTCGCTTGAGCTGTCAGATGTACCCTCACAAAAGCTTAAATTAAAACTAGGTGTCCCAGTCATGCTCATGTGAAATTTGGATGCCCAGAGACTATTTAATGACAATTTTTCTAATTGACAATTGTATGTAGCATGTTCGCGTGTGTCCAATGCCCAGAATGTCTACATTCTATCCCCAAATGGAAAGACAATATATAATATTGTTTACAATAGTTTATTAAAATTTTCCGAGTTGTCTTCTTTGTTCTAAATCAGGAAAGGGGAACTGCGCTACTCCAAATTTCACGCGAGCGAAGCCGCGGGCAACAGCTAGTATTATAATAAAATGGTAATGACTTCTCATTAATTGCGTCGGGTATAAAAATAACTGGACGCAAAAGGATATCTTTCTTAGATTTGACTTAGTTATATTTTTTGTGTCTGATTGCAAATAGCGCCTGAGACCTTCTTAGTTCTAAGATCCTATACTGCTGCTACTACTGCTCGTTTGTCTCTTAGGTAATGGTAAAAAAATAGCAGCCATTTTGAACTCAGTGTGTGTAAAATAACTGCAATAACAATCAAATATGATTAAAATTAAGGGTTTTTTTGGCATTTATTTCTCAATCTTGATTGTATAGTTTAATGGTAATTCGAGAAATAATGTTTGTAACAGAACCCATCTTTGAGTAGCACGTTGTTGTTTTTGATACCTATTTTCTTGTTATTAATATAATATGTATTTTACGCATTCGACACGAAACAAAATGTACATTTTGTTTTTCCCGTATAGTCACGTCCCCCTTGGGTCACATTTACATAAATATGTATCGCAAAAATTCCTGGTTTTTCCACAAAACAAAATGTCTTGTTTATACAAATCCCTCATTCGTCAATCCACGTTTCAAACAATACTATCCAACCACTAATTTCGTTAAGCTTTGAAGCAGACGAACCGATAATTGTTTTGGACGTATAAGTCGAAACGAATTAGATTTTTCTCAAAAGATGAGAAAAGAAAGCGTGTTGTTTTAAATAAGAATTTCAGTAAACAAAGTTGATAAAAATAACATTTAATTTTAATCATTGATGGGAAATATTAGATAAATATATAAACTCATGCGGGTGAAGATGGCGAGGTTGGAGGCGGAGAAAGAATGAAAGGTCGCAGGGTGAAGTGGAAGCCACTTTCCAGAAAACGAAGGGTTGGTTGAGATAAAAGTATAGTTTAAGAGGACTCATAAAGAAGATAACGTTTTTTTTTTGGCTAATCGTAGATGGTGGCACGTGGCGCATATCAAACGTCTAGACTATAATTGAAAGTCATCATAGTTACTGGTAGCAAACGGACAATCATTTCACTTGCAATATCCAAAGTCATCTGTTACACCAGATAATTATCAGGTGCGTTGTCGACCTTTCATATAGATATGAGTATACTATTTTCTTAACGGTCACTCAGTCGTATCGGTTTAAAAAATCAAAGCAATCATTAAATTATCAATATTCATCATCATCATCATGATCATCAACCTCCCTCGATGAACACCAAGACGACCGACCCCTTGCCACTCGCATCCAACACGGAACAGCCACTGCTCGAAGATCGACTGCCCACCTGGATAATGGCCGACCAACACTTCGTTTATTTAATTGATATACCATTGTTGATAGGTTCAAATAAAACATGCTACTCTCATAAGGTCACTTTTTTATGTCGACGCAAATATGTTGTCGGAACCTAACGACGCCCACAGACATCCGCACCACCAGAGGTTTCGCAGATTCATTGCCCTCCTTCGCCCCACAAAACCTCTCAAACCGTACGAAACGCGACAGAACTGCTGTCACTTTACCCCCTTATCATGTAAGCGAGCGGTACCACCCCGGTAGTGCCAGTTAAATTTGGCTGCAAAGCATGGCACTACCTCTTGTAAATTTCTATAAAATGCATCTAATTATCTCTAGGTAAATGCAGGATATATTTTGTGTTTAAATTTTACATCCGCAGCACGTGTTCGTTAGTCAAATGCATAATGCAGAGCCATTTCGAAACATGAACTGGCGAACTTAAAAATTGGACTGGAAATGAGCCTCATTATAATATACATATTAATACTAGGAAATAGAAAGGTTTTTATTCCGTGCCATTATAATCGTTATAGGCTAATTAATTATTAAATTTGAGTATTTTGCACCCATTATCAGCATCATAATGTCTATCCATAGACGAAGATCATTTATCTCTAGACAGACGTGGATAGTCTGCCGTAGACTAAGAATGTAGGTAGGATATGAGTATTTTGCACCCATTATCAGCATCATAATGTCTATCCATAGACGAAGATCATTTATCTCTAGACAGACGTGGATAGTCTGCCGTAGACGAAGAATGTAGGTAGGATATGAGTATTTTGCACCCATTATCAGGATCATAATGTCTATCCATAGACGAAGATCCTTTGTCTCTAGACATTGATCGTCTATTTCTAGACGTGAATGGTCTACCGTAGACAAATACTCTAGGTCCAATTACTCGAATAGGCCTTGGAACAACTCGAAAATATACATCGCGTCTATATGTAGATAGTAGAGCTAGTAGAGTTTTTTCTGCAGGTCCTTACTTACCATATTTTTTGCTCATCGCCGCATGTTATAGTATATATTTATATCTATGATGATCACAATTTCGCCGTTTGAGCAATAGGTATAGACATAAAACTATTAATCAAGCATAACTATTTATAACATGTATTTATTAGGTAAGAGTTTCGGTATTAGCAATAAATTAATAATTCATAACCAAGCACCGACAAGCTAGAGCGATGCTATTTCCCCGAAACTGTTCAGTGGAGCGTTTGAGGATATCTATAAGTTTGAGTACTGGAGACGACGTAGCGTAAATGTTAACGGTTGGCTTTCCCTTCTTCGCTCTGACAGTACTGTCGTATTGGCTGAGCAGTTTAATGATTTATTATCTCAGCCTGAAGGGAAGAAAGAAGAGTTAAAAACGTAGAATCCCATGTGTACGAGTTCCCTTATACCGCTTGCTTATTTAGATAAAGTTTATTCGGCTAAAATATAGTATAGTATTTATATGAAGTAGATATTATAGTCAGGTGACTAAAGTGTGAGAAATGCTCGCTGAACTTGGACAAGACGTAAGTCATGATCAACGAACATGTTCTCCCTAGGCCGGTAGAAGTCGTCGGCATAGCTCTCCGTGCAAAAGTATGCCTATCTTCAGTATACTTTGCAGCTAGATCAACATAACTTCGGGAGGGAAGCAGATATGAGGATTATATTGAAATGAGCGTTCAAGGTGCTTATACTGCCATTATTACGTCGATTATAACATTATATAAAGATGAAAATCTTTGACCAGTGCGTTCTCCCGTGCTGACATACGGGGCAGTAAAATGACCTCGAAATTTACGACTGGTCCAAAAGTTTGCCGTAGCTTAACGTGTTATATTGCACTAGAGCACCATATTACCGATATAACGCGTAGAATGAGCGCGTTGAAATGAAAGTAGGCTGGTCACAATCTCGGAAGAAATGGTGGCCGATGAGTAAATAATAGTCAAGGCCACGTTTATATGGACGAAGTGTCGCCTTGGCGTTCATTAAAAAAGATTATGGTGATGATGATGATAATGATATATTGGCCTTTATATAATTACAATAGACGGACTAAAACTTAAAATGACAAGGTTGGGTCATCGGTGCCGGTGCTTGACGACTTCGTTCCGAAAAGCGGCAAAGCTTTTTACGACATAATTACGAAAAAAATTTAGATATGGAATAAATACGGAATGGACGTATAATTCTGAAGGTATACGTGATACTAGAAGAGATACTTGTAAAATTATCATCAACCAAATAAAATTATTAATTCAATAAAACATTGGCTTTACTCCTTCACCAACTCAAACAAGCAATCCTTCGAACAAGCCCTACATAACAAAAATACTTGAAGTGTTTTATTCCTGGAAAAATAACCACGAGTAGCGGTTAGTATTATGTAAAGTGAGAATTTCATAGGATTGTCACGTCCGTGGAAACCAGTCGCCGCACAACGTTGCCTGTGCATCTGAACTGAGAATCTCGAATACGATGCTATGATTTCGTATTCGAATCAGTGTAGTGCATAACCTATTTCTATGTATGTAAGAAATAGGTTTTCCTCCGCCAGAGAACTAAAGTTACCGATATCACGCGAAGAATATGCACGTTGAAGTGGCAATGGGCTGGTCACGCAGTCAGAAGAACGAATGCCCGATGGCCCAATAAGGACCAAGAGGTGGAGACCGCGTTTAAGTAGACGAAGTGTTTGGTCGGCCATTAACCAGATGGGAAGAAGATCTTCGTGCAGTGGCAGGTCCATGTTGGATACGACTTGCAAGGGATTGGTCATCTTGGCGTTAAGAGGTATCAGCAGGTATAATATGTCCCACAGCTGGGCATGGGTCTCGTCTATACTAGACGGTGGGGAGCGTAGTTCACCGATGCACTGGGCCAATGCGGGTTAGTGAATTTCACTCACTTTCAAAGACTTCAATCTCACCAGGTACGCATGTTTCCTTACGATGTTTTCTTCACCGGTGAGTGAGCAAAGGTCTCGTGAGTAGGGTGCACTTAGAAATTTAGAAAAACCCATTACAAGGTACCACATTCAGGTGTTGATCGAACTCGGACCATCTCCCTTAAGAGGCTGAGCGTATTACCTACTGAACCATAGTTACTCACAGGTAAACTAGTTCATATTCATAGGCAGCGTCGAGCACTTATCATGAGGAACTGGGACGACTGCCATTCTGTCGGTCCAAATAACATAAAAATATGAGTACTTAAAGTACAGTAACACGGAATACTTCCATTACGCGCTACGCCGTAGGTATTTTTACTAAATATCTTTTTGATCTGCTGACGTGCTGTAACTGTTGCCGTCAGCATGTTGGATGATGCACTGACAGATATTTTACATGAAAGGGTCTTTCTTCTTTCATTGCATCTTTGAACATTTAAGCGTCTTTGCTTTTCTAAACAAATAACACCTTCAATAATATTTGATGTTTAATGCTAAGGTGAAATTGGTAGTCCACATAAAAAAGTGCGTGCGTAAAAAGTACACAGACAGAAGTGCAACTTTAATTTCTAATATTTAACTACTAAACGAATACACCAACCAATAGCGTTGCTTTGTGCTACGTTCACTCTTTCTCAATCGGTCTCAATCGCTCTCTCCATCTTCTTCGACGACGTTGCATATCTTCGTGGGGCGTTTCATCCGTAAAAATTCTACCCTTATGCGTGTAAAAAAGTTTCACTTCAAAAGAAATAAACATAAAACTTATGGTATCCCTTCGATTTTCTTTAATAATAATACGAGTATAATATCCCGAAAATGATCTGTAGCCTAATGAAATATTTAAGTAAATACATAAATACATGAGTGACTTGGGAGTTATAAATTAATACTAATAATAAAGTTTTAAATACAGCAAATAAAATATTAAAATCCTTAAATACCTTATTCTTGGTTTTGATCTTAAATGTGAATGTTATTATGTCTTCTCTATAAATTAAGTGTTGATTTTATTTTTATTAATTGTGCTTCTCACGATACATAAAATATGTTACATTTTTTATGCCAGTAATTAAAATAGCCGATGGGAAGACAATTCGGCTGATATAATAGGATCCTTTGAAAACACAATAGACAGTGATACGCTTGAGAGGGCCTCGGATGATTTTAATTAACTCAATGAATGGGTAAAGTTATGTTTGAACTTAAATCTGGCTTTATTTTTGGAAGACATTTTACGATGAATTAATTAATAACCTTTTTCTCTAAAGCGTAATTAATTGCTGTGCTTTCATGTTAACCAATTAAGGGTAATAGTTATGATTAAAGGATGATTTATATGAAATAAAATTAATGTTGGAAAAAGGGTCGGCAATTTCCATGGCCACTTTACACTACCTAAATTGTGTAATTTGTAACATGAGAACGAACGGATTTCAGCAAGCTTGATCCATTTGAAATTGAGTATATTTAATATGAAATTAAAATTTATAACCATCCAGTAAATAAAGAAAAATATTATTGTTGAAAACCTCACCAAGGAGAACCGATATTTTAATAGTGAGGGGTTATAATGTATAGTGAGGGCTGCGGACAGCTGGTGTGGGCAAGCCATGACCGGTCAGGTTTGAGATCCTTGGGCGATTATGTCATCAGCGGACGATAATGAGCTGAAACAATGATTGACGGTCACGACGATGAAATGACAATTGCCATTCTAAAGAAATAAAAAAGATCATAGTATGGTCACCACACACCTGCTAACATTTTTTTTATATTAAACTATTAGAAAATCACATATTTCATCTTCCGTAACTTACTTTTAAGGTCCAAAATCTGGGGACATGGAAGTGTAAGTATATTAACATTAATTTAAGTGAAAATTTAAGTGAAAAGTCGTAAATTATATAATTTCCCTTTTTTCGCCGACGCATTACCACGTAAACATATTCACACATCTTGATTTACAGCTGTATGCGCTATAATCATAAAAATAATAAGTGGAAGTATTGAGTATTTGTGAATAATTATTGGATATATTCTAGTAACACTATCACTGACATGTGAAAAAAAAAATTGACACCCTGATACACAAGCTGTTTATGATTTGTTAAAAAAAATATTAATTGTTGGCGCTCATTTTCCGAATGACTAAACCTTTATAAGTAAACACTGTCAACTAAGATAACAATTATAGCATTAACAGACACGAACACGTGCCGTTAATTAACTATGTGTATCTTTCTTAAACATTAAATACATCCACATATAAACGCAAGAGCAAATACTTTTTCATCGTTTGATTAAAACATCTCTCTAAACGTTTCCAAATAAGGTTGCGAAACATTAAAAGAAATGTTCTGGTATATTCCATTGGAATATTTGAATAATTCATGTAAACAATCTATAAACCAGACAGAGTAGAACATTTTACAAAACAAACAAATTTTATTGATCTCTCAGGCGTTGTTTGTGCCCCCACAATAAAATATTTACATTTACTCCGCAACACCTGGCGTATAACTAGACAACTCAACCTTATATTAACATTGAATAATGAATTAATGTTTTTATGAACAAACATGGATTTTCTTATAAAGTGTTTTCTTACTTTTCATTAGGATATAAATACTATTACAAAATAGGAATAGATATGATGTGATAAAGGGAAAATGGAAACTTAAAATAAGTTTACGCGAATTTCACTCATTATTACAAAACAACTTTTTGAAGTCATGATTATTACATGCCCGATGTTTTGGATACTTTTCTTTGTTGCGTAGCACATGGGATCTGTGATGAGCAACACCTTGCAACCGAACTTCAACATGTTATTCAAGTATTGCGAGACAAGCTTGAAGTGCCGCGTCTTCATCGCTGTGTTAAAGCTGCCACTTTTGAGCGAGTACCTGCTGAGCGGCCGTTCCTGAAAGGAGTTAGAAGATTGGCTACATCCTAAAGAAAACTTCTAGCAAAACATCTTCCAAGTCACTAAAACACGTGAATTCATATTATACGAAAATTAGTATCAGCTATTATGACACTTATAAAAAAGCAACTAGAGAAGGACTTATATGGAACATATAAAGTAGAAAGTACAGGCTTTGTCGTATCAAGAGGTATAGGTGTTGGCAGAGAAGAGAAGTGAGTGGAGAATACTCCACCGACAAGAGCAAAGCTCTTAAAGAAAGACAGAAAGTAGCAACGGTAGTCAGCGTAAAAATATTCAGCATTAGACCGAATAAAAACAAAGAATAGAAGTTAATGTATTTTCATATAAATCATCTCATTCAGAATCTATGGGTACATTTGTTTTTAAAAGACCTGCAGGCAGTTACAGAAAGTTTTAAAATATGAGGAAGTTTGTACTTTACATTTGTACGTGAATATTTGATACATACATTGTTACAATAGCTTTGTATTTGACATAATCATAGGATCTTTTTATTCATTTATATTTTATTCGTATACTAGGACTGCTCCGCGGTTTCACCCGCGTGATTTTCATTCCCGTGGGAGTACGGGGATAAATTATAGCCTAGGTATGTGTCATTCTCATAGATAAGCTATATTATTGTAAAATTTCAGTAAAATCCATTCAGTAAATTTTAAGTGAAAGAGTAACAATTAATATCCATAGTCACAAATTTTTGCGTTTATAATATTAGTAGGTGTATTACTAGCTGGCTAGACTTCTTTCTGCCAAAAGTAAAAATGGAAAAGAAAATGTTTTGGGGCTAGCCACATACACTTAGTGGTGTAAAAGTAGTTTGGTCTATAACTAAATTCTTAGATCTACCAATTATTATACTTAGTAAATATCATCAAAACCGATCGTTTTGGCGTTCAGTAACAAACACACGCACAAAACAAATATAATACATATAAAAATATTTGTAGTAATATTCTTTTGTTTTTTTTTTGTGTACCAGACATAGTAATTCTTTTATATTACACAATTTTTCACATAGAGTCATCGCCACTTTAGAAGTCCGATAGACGCGGCGCTACGGTCGCATAACTCAATGTTGCCAATTTCTAGTGTAATGATTTTCCACCAAGTCTAGTACAATAAAAAATATAAATAATTATAGGGCCTATGTTCAATAGTGGACTGATAAAGACTGATGATGATAATAATGACAAAAATAATTATAGTAATATATATTATAAATAAAACATTTTTTTTTAATATTTCGTTTGATTTTTTACGTATAACCGATTAGTAGAATTCATCTAAAACAAGCTTCTTCGGTTGTATTCGGCTTTTGCCAGGGGTGACGATTTTCTCAGAAGTTATTGCTGCCATTGTTACTTCTTTTGTTATTCGACCTTTTTTTACAGAAACACCAAAAAATATAATTCATCTAGCAAGGTTTCAATTCTTTTACCTTGTATTTATATTCATATAAAATATCATAAGATAAGTGTAGGCATAGAGTTAATGATAATAATTTAACCATAAAATAGGCAAAAATAAGTGACTCTGGCATCTCTAAAATTTACCTGTCATGGCAGTGACATTTATAAACATATTATTCAATGAGGTTAATTGATGTTTATTTTTACTTTCTAATTCACAAAATCATTTCACTTTAACGATCATTATACGGCCTTAAATTTTTACACCTCACTTTATATCATATGCTTCATATTTCACGTAAAACAATTTAAAATATCACAACTTCTTACTCCAAATAGATGTCAAAATGTCAATCTTGTCAAATTTAGTTCAGGCATTAGTCGCAGGACTTCAAAAGTGGCGAGGACTATACGTTCAATGCCTGATTACGTAGTAAACGTCACTCAAAAATTTAAACCCTGTAATGTAGTGCCCACTGATTATGTGATGATGAATTTATAATATGTAAAATACAGATGTTTATCTCTTTAAAGTGTAGCCTAGGATTGTGATTATCTTATAAATATAATTGTACGACCGTAAGCCCTGTTAATTCTGTTCACAACACTCAATAAATACAATATAATAACTCATATCCAACCGCCAAGAGCCACTTACAATATATGAGGAAAATAAGAGGTTTTCCTTTTATAAGGATTTTTACTGTACATTCCCAGAGTAAATACATTTTCGAGTTTATCGCCTTGTAGCAAGGAGAGAGAAGATATAGTAAGAAATTAAAAGCATGTTGTTATATAAATTATAAAACTTTCTTAACTTTCTAAAATACGTATTATAAAAATATATTAGGTAAATATTTAACGCGTTAACTGAGATTACCCAATATACAGTTATATGTCATAGGCCAATAAGGTTCAAGAGCGGAGGCCGCGTTTAGGTAGACGAAGTGTTGGTCGGCCATTAAACAGTTGGGAAGACGATCTTCGTGCAGTGACCGGTCCGCGTTGGATGGAAGTGACAAGGAACAGTCTTGGAGTTCATTGAGGGACTCCTATGTTCAGCAGTGGACGGATAATGATGATGATGATGATATCATAGTTGCACTTTTGATGATTAGTCATAGTATATCAGTTGTTATTGCCCGCACACCCCGCCCCGCCACCCGTTACCAACCGTGAGCAAGCCTACGGCCTGCCAGCAGCTATGCTTTTTAAATCTCTGAAATCATCCATGATATTAATTTTAATGTTAAGACAGTTTTAATCTATATGAAATGCACAAGTATGTAATGTATTTGCTTTGATAAGTAATAATACTGTATTGTATTAAATAGCTTGGTAATTGACACATTTTTTTTTTGTAATTTGTAAAATGTAAGATCCATAGGAGATAAATAGATATATTATATTGCGGCCTTTTTAACAGATTCGATTATAATTATAGTGGGTTCATGAATTTGTTATATCTCTTAAAATTTGAAAATCAGCGTTTGAAATTGAAGCGTACACAATCTGTTGAGTATATTACTAATTCTATTAAAGTAGCAGGTTTATTATATTTATTGTTAAATAAAAATACTCTCATTTGGTCAATTACCTGCTTTAAAGGTAGAAAGTTTACTTTTATTTATTGCTTTAATTCTTTATTATTATTTTAGAATTTCATATTTGTATACGTATATTACACTTTACTTATACGTATTATGTGTATATTCTATACATTAATTATCTATAGAGTTAGAACCTCATGTGTAAATTTTCAATTTACTTTAAACGCTATTGTCTTAAAATCCATTTTGTCTCAAGAAGCTTAAGCTGACACAGAACGCCTTTGGAGTTTCATCTTTCTCATTAACAACTTAATACTAGTACTAGCGCGCGAAACTTAGACCAATAAAAAACGTAAATTATCAACCTGCTGGGCATGAGTCTCTTACAATTCTTTTGATGTCAACAGGCATGCAGGTTTCCTCAGGATGTTTTCCTTCACCGATAAGCGAGCAATGGTTTTGTGTTCAGGGTTCAAGAACAAGTAGGTGGGAGAAGGGCAAGACAGACAGGCAGACGGGATAGAGACCTAGCTTCAGGTAAATAGGTATCAACAGGTATAATATGTCCCACTGGGACTGGGTCACACGGGTCTCCTTCTCGATACTAGACGATGGGGGCCGTAATTCACCGATGCGCTAGCCCAATGCGCGTTAGTGAACTTCACAAGCTTTCAAAGACTTTCAATCTCATCAGGTACGCAGGTTTCCTCGTGTTTTTTTTTTACCGGTGAGTGAGCGATGGTCTCGAGTTTAGGGTGCACTTAGAAATTTAGAAAAAAGCCATTTCAAGGCACCACAGGGAAACCCGGACCCTCAAAGCCGAGCCCATACCATGGTCACGGAAGGACTCCTCCTTACGATGTCATGAGTCCTCCCGTGTAGGTTGCTGTAAAGTATCCAAAACGACGGGCTTGTAAAAAACTTAATAAACCGCGATAAAATCCGTAAATTTGTTTAATTAGATTGAGATGCTGATGTTGATTTTTTTATTTTAGTTTAGATGTTGTATCTTCAGATCAGCATTTTATACACAGCTTATTCGTATATATGCGAGGATTTTTATATTTTTCATTCCTAAACTATACACTGCCAAATTGAATAAAAGAATTGGCGCCGTGAAAACTTTAAGAAAATTGATAAACACAAATCACAAATCCACTGGAGGGTGCATTCAAAAACACAATAAGAATTCAGGTGCAAAACTGTTCATGGACAGTAAGACGTCGTATTTCATGCGAATTTCCAACTGCTCTGGATACATTCAGCGATATGGAAAATCACTCGTCCGGCTAACAAGTACAGTTGATATAGTTCGCTGAGAATGCTATTGCGTAATGTTGTTTACTTGGCAGAGTGGTGGGCTAGCGTCCGTTGATTTAAATATGAAAACTTTGTACAAACATTCTAAAGTTTCGTATGCTGCTGCAATAATAAAAATATGTTCATTTCCTTTATTTTACGATATCGTATTGAACAATGATATTTATTACTTAATCATTTATACCTGAATAAAAATTAAGAAAAGAATTTACTGATATTTATGGGCCGGTAGCGCACTATAAATGTTCACCTACTTGTCTGTGCGTGCGTGCCATTGTGAGTGCGCGCGCTCGTTTGTGTGTGTGTGTGTGTGTGTGTGTGTGTGTGTGTGTGTGCGTGAATGTGGCTGCATGGTTGTCATGTAGGTAAACCATTTGTCCAGAAGGAATCGAAAAAAAACAAAGGCGTGTTAATATAAAAATTCAGTACATTGACATTGAGTATTTTACTATTAGCAGTTATAGCAGTAAGTAGTAGTAAGCAATAAGCAGTTTCAGATTCTTTTATAAAGTTTTTAAAACTTGAGAGTAGAAAAAATATATATTTTATAATCTACATATACTTTTGTAATATCGGGCCTCTAAATGAAATAGAAAAACGATTTTCTCCCGCAGGGAATCTATTGAAGTGACATTTATTCGTTATAAAATAGCCCGGATATCGCGACGACTTATTCCGGGAAAAGCTAAAGCTATTTTTCAGCGTCATGATAGACACAACGAGAGCAAAATACCCAACAACAATCTATTATCCTTCGTCCCGTACCCTTGTCCAAAGTGTAACTGCATAGTGCTTAGTAAATTGACAAGAACACGGGATTCGAATAACGCGAGAATAACATTATATTATACTTTGCGGCTATCGTTTCAGAAACTAAGCAATAATTTCAGAGCCTATTAAAATTTCTTGAAGACAGACTGTTTATGTGGGATAATAATTTGAGCGACGATGGTCCGGTGGTGGATGGACTCGGCCTCTCTTGCATAAGAATGCAAGAGATTCCGGGTTCAATCCTGACATACGGTGATGTGCCTTAAAATGGGATTTTCTAAATTCACAAGTTCATTCTAAGCACGAAATCATCGCTCACCGGTGAAGGAAAACATCATGAGGATGCCCTGCATGCCTGATGAGATTGAAATTCTTTGAAGGTATGTGAAGTTTATCAACCCGCACTGGCCAGCGCATCGGTGAACTATGGCCCATTACCCTACTCGCCTGATTTCTAGGAGGAGACCCGGCCCAGGAGTGGGAAATTAAAAGGTTGATACTTTATGTGGGATTTCATAGAATATTTTCATAATAATCTCTTTTAATTCCCATAGTGAAGAAAACGATGATGAGAGAGCTTAGAGAGCTATGAGCTTAGGCATATGCATTTCCCAATCTACCAAAATGGGCCAAAGAAACCTCACAAACGGCACAAAACGTGACAGCATAGCTGTTAATTTATGTCAGTATTTGGTGAGCGAGAGATACCACCACGGTCGTGTTGGCCCATTTCGACTTAGCAATGATTCCTCAGAGCTTATTACAATTTGTTAAATTTTTTATTTGTTCATATGGAATTTTATAGAATATTTTCATAATGTTATAATCTCTGTTATTTCCCATCTTGAAGAAAGCAATGCTCGTTCACATCCGCACAACCAGAGCTTAAACGAAATATGAATTTCCCAATCTCCCGAAATGGGCCACCGGAACCTCACAAACGGTGGAAAACGCGACGGCATAAGTTTTACTTGAGCCAGTATTAGGTGAGCGAGAGATACCACTCCGGTCGTGCTGGCCTAATTCGGCAATGGCACTACCTCTTACTCTTTTACCATATTCTTACAGTGAGAAAGTCCATTACATGAAATATTAAAAAAGATATTCGCCATTATCATCATCAGCCTTTCAACTACACATCACAACATAATAGTTGTTGTATTATATATATTAGAAAAATTTGAGGCTAAAGGTTTTGGAAAAGAGACCTTATTCTGATTTCCCACATTTTTACCCTTTCTTTTGTGTAAAAGTAATCTCTCAAAGCGAGTGCGACCTATAAGATGCCCAATACCTAAAGTAATATTGAACGTGATGTGCTCACAGTCGTTTTGAGACATTATAATATATTACTCATAATACTATCTTATCGGTTGTGATTTATTTGAGACGTATCCTTGTTGAATTTGCCGTGGATCGGACGTCTTAAAACCGATGTAACATCAAAATTACTGTACAAAATCGCATTGGAGACAAAAACTATATCCATCTTAGCTGTGCCCATCCGTGAATATACATATAGAAGAACAGTTCTTAAGGATTTTTTGTGCCGACTTTATTGGGGGACATGTCCCCAGCGGGCGTAGTTTGCACTTGCTCGCTCTCGTAGGCTCATGTGCTGGGGATATCGCGGTGTTCTTCTCACCATTGCTGTAATGGTGTGACAAATGCTGAGTGGCCGCCTCTATTGTTCACATTATTAAGACCGTAAGCTGTATATTATTATTATGTTGTTGTGAACGATAAAAATATTTTTCTTTCTTTCTTCTCGTCACGCCACGCGGTCGTTTGCGTCGCTGAAAGTTTGTCCTCAAAGCGGCCATAAGAACTGTTCTTCTATATACGTCTGATTTCTTTGATATACATGACTGAATTATAACGATGATACTAAATATAAGCCCCTATTCAAAAAAATATTACAAAGATCACTGGCATATTGAAACCGTACGTTGATTTATATGTTTTTTCTATCAGTCCTTGAGGCCGGGGCAGGTAAATCAAGACCCTTCTCAAAATCGTCACGTTTTTAATCCTACTTTCCATCTATCACCGGCTTTTACAGAATAACTTTGTAATCTAAGGTAATGGAATTTCTTATATCGATTCTATCAAGGGTAGGCAACGTACAAAGGATTAGATAAAGTATTCTTGGGAATATATTGAGTAGAAATTTACACTTGACAGATTCATTTGTAACAAAGTTGCTTGGTTGAGTCATTTAATCTGCTGAATCATTTGTAATTAAATACAGATAAAGCAAAAAGCGATTCATTAGAGACAACAAGGTCCATAAAAAATAAGGACCATATATTTAGGAGCAGACGGCTAATTTCAGGGGTCCTGGGCTTCTTGGGGCGCACTTTATTAGCTCATTGTAATTTTCAATTCATAATTAATTTAACTAATAACATAAACTAAAAACATAATAAGACGCAAATTCAGGGATTTTCATCGTTATTATCAAGATTATTTTGTTTTAAGCCGCATGGGGCCTTTTATATTCACAGGGCGCTGGGCTTCAGTGCAAAACAACCATTTGTAGATCCTTCATCCTTGTATGTTATATTGAGCTGAAAAAATCTTTAAAATCATCTTTACGAAGTCATAAAGGCTCAGAAAATCTGTGAATTGCTACATATTAAATATACGTTTAATATTATTTGTATCTTAAACTTAGCATATATTATAAGCGTTACACCTTACACCTACTTAATATTGTAATTTTCGGCACTGTTTGTCTTTTATGTAGTAAAACTATATTGAATACTTAATACTATGTTATATCTATGTTTGATGCCATAATAAATAAATAAAAATAAATATTATTTATAACAATAGATCACTTTTGAGGCTGATGATGAGATAGCAGTGATCGTTTCTGCAAAATATGATCAATATTAGAAGGTATCAGCGATGATTGTGATCATTAAAGCAATTTTGAATGTATCAATAGTCGAATGTGTGAATGTATAATAAATGAAAAAAACGGTCCACAATTTCACAGCGATCATTGTTTTATCCTTAAACGTATAAACAAACGGGTTTTTATTAAAACATTCGGAGAGTCTAGCAACACGTGCACCGGCGCCATTTCGCATTCACCATCCGACATCATGCATTATAAAATGTTTTTTGAGAGTAAAACATTAACATGTGCCTTCCCTTTGAATTTTGTTTGCTCCAACTAATGTGAAATTAACTTTGAGATACAAATGAGGTTAATTATTTAAAAATGAATTACTGACATACTAGGCAGTTAAGCTTAGGTCACGTAGGGGCTAGGTTCGAATCTGAACTGTGTACACCTGTAATAATATGGATTTTAATAAAATTTTCCATGTTCATGTTCTAGCGTGTAGATACTGTGTCTCTCTTATCTGAATTGGTTCCACCTTTCTACTTATTTCTTTCCTCTATCACTTTTAGTATGTTTCGAAAAGAGGGGCAAATAACAGTTGAGCGCTTAACAAAAGACAGAATCGACAGTGTAATAATTGAAATGCAAATTTCTCATTATATTGTAAGAAATATTTATATTTACTTTTTTAGTTGAGTAAATATGAACTCAAATAATTGAAAGTAATTATTATTTCATATAAGCAGTCTGTGCGGCCTAAGCCTCAGATAACGGCCATTTTAATAATAAAGTAATATTCTGGAAGCTGTTACCCGCAGCTTCACCCAAACGAGGCTATTTCCTTCCACAAGGTCACTTGGTGGAGGCCATTACGTGTATATTCTGAATCCTTTTTATCCTTATAAAATACTAAGTCGAAATAGCTCGAACACTTTAAAATGCGGGAGCGAAGTTGGATACTTATTTAACCGATTTTGATAATGTCTAGTCTCGCTTTTTGAAATTACTTACCCCCATTTTTAAAAAAAACCATATCCGCTATCCGTAACTCGGCTCAATTCGCTTCGCCCAAGGTGTAGAGCTCACCCTGGGTTACTGAGCCCCACCGTCTCGACAAGGCCTAGTGGGGGGGACTAAGCTAGCTTACGATGACAATAACTAATGTTGCTTTTTGTCATAGTGATACACTCATCATCATATTATCATTATCGTCATTATGATGACAATATTTTCATTTACAAAATATCGAGATGATTAAAAAAATATAAAGATTGTTTTAATCATAGCATACCTACTCCAGTGGGAATTGGAAGTACTCGAGGGACGGCATGGTACTGCTCTCCCATAAAACAATTACATGCAGTTTTTATTACATTTTTGTTTGATTTTAATAATAAAGACAGCGTGTTCGTTATTGCAATACTTGGGTTGTAAAATAAACTTTTTATATTTATTTTCTGTTGTTTACATAACAAACAACTGTTACGGCAACATAATGCACGACAGCACAGTTTTTGTAATAAAACGTATAAAATCACATAAAATGTTTCGAGTATCATCAACATGTTACCGAAAAAAGTTTTCAAATGAATTCAAGATCGACGCTCGGCTGCTGAGTAGGAAGGCGATTACAAAATTAATATGAAAATTGAATGTTTATCAAATTCTTCCCATTCTAAAATGGTTATTGGACCATCGAATCAGACCAGTGAATCGTTATTTTTATTAATATTATTAATTTTACTATATGGAAACCTTTTAATAAGTTAATTTGTCTGATATGAATGTATCCAATACATTTGATAGAGGCGGATTTCTATGTCTAGATCCTTCCGATTTCCGACATAGCCCCGAATAAGCTTTACTCGAACGCTGGGGTAAGTAAAAGACATTTTGGTTATTTCATTTTACCGAAACCATCCAACTTCGGATTCTTTTATCAAACTTATTTCAAATTTAAAAATTGGCAGAATATCTTTTTAAAATTTTGCTAACTCACTTCTAAGTTTATGAGGCGAAAGTTTCGCAGTCGCTATATAGATTAAAATCTTGCTACCTTTTTGGTGTGCCTTTATAATATCATCGAGCACGACCTAATATTGAAGTCTACTCAACGGTGAAATGATATTTATATTTTACTAGCCGTTGCCCGCAGCTTCGCCTGTGTTAACTAAGATTTACATACATATAGTTCCTGAGATTAGCGCGTTCAAATAAACAAACTCTTTAGCTTCATATTTTAAGGATTAAAAGCATGAGTAAATAAACTCGTTTAAATGTAGTCCAAAAAAATTAAAAATATCTAAATAAAAAAATGGTTATTGTGCCTCACTCGACATAGATAGGTATAACGTGTCGCGTACTTTTTTGTAGATAATTATATGATCTACAAATAATTAGAACATTCTATGGTTCTATATTTTATAGTTTAGGCAGCGTACGCAAAATAAGTAACTTTTCCGGTTGATTTTTTACACCTTGTGTACGAAAAACCTAAATATCTTACGGAACCCAATTTTTTTCAGAATAAAATGTGGCCTATGTTACTCGTGAATAATGTAGCTTTCGAATGGTGAAAGAATTTTTGAAATCGGTCCAGTACTTTTTGAGCCTATTCGTTACAACCAAACAAACAAAGTTTTCCTCTTTATAATATTAGTGTAGATGTAGATAATCTGTATATCTATTTAAAAAAGAGCATTGGATCAGCGATCTTGACGCTCGTTGAGGGAGGCCTATGTTCTGCAGTGAATGGACTGATGTGTTGGGTTTTTATACAGCTTTCTTCATGAAACTCGAATTTTCAATATCTACGAATATTAATTTGTTCCTGAGACTCCTATCGAGCATCGCGAAGAAAAAAGAAATGTTTTCATAGTGATCTTATGACTTATTTCAATTCATCATAGCTTTTTCCACATATGAGACAGTTACAAATAAGTTTGTTTTTGGCGATGAAGCTAATCACGATGGTGGCGGGTCAGATACGGTGTCCCACATGGAACGGTTCTAGGCCCGATGCTGTGGCCTGTGGGACACATCGTACACGACTGGGTCCTGCGATGTGCGAGGCCATCTAATCCAAGGGATGGTAGCATCTCCCTCATGTTCGCCTTGGGATGAAGCGCGGCAGCGTGGCGGCATGGCTGGTCGACTCCGGGCTCGACTTCGTGAAAAGAGAGAAGCCATTCTCTTCCACGGGACTTGGTGGAAACCCAATCAGAGACTACCTTGCTGATCAATCCTATTCAAATCAAAAGAATAAAAACGTCATATTATTATTATTGTAGCTATATAATTATCGTTAGCTATATACACAATTATAGTGTACGATATGGTACTTATATAAAAAAAAACATTTATATATGTCTGTGTTTCTTCCGTCTTATCCCTGAATTGTAAACCTAGGTTAACGCGGGCGGAGCTGCGGGAAACAGATAGGTAGTATAACACTATATCCTGCTACCAACTGAATTGTCATTTCAATAAAGTTAGGAACATTTAATATAGTGAGCGCTTGCCTACCTTATCTACGTAAAAGAATCATATTATGTTTCCCATCCCGTCGTTACAGTGGTAATTTGATGGAATCCTTTCTTATCGGAAGTTATGCGGTGAAAGGAATCTTCGGTCCATAAAATTTTCGGTCAAATGTACACCCACACATGTACATATACAGTTACACATGGAAATACGTATATGTATGATATGTATAAGTATTTGCCGATCGTAAGCATATTATATTATACGTGCCTCATGCGATTAAGAGTGAAAAGTGTCTGAAGCTTACGACCTCGCATTGAGACAGTGAGGGATTATTGATTCATTATGATTACTAAGTTAATTATTTATTATTAATTAATTAAAGAATTAATATTTATTAATTGGGATTTGGGAATTATAATTAATAAAAAATCTAATTTCAAAGTAACTTGAGCTGCGGGGTAATAATATACTTATCTATATTATCTGCCCGTATTTACAAATATCATAAGGGTACACCCTGACGGGATACGAACTCTCTACCTCCGGCTACTAACTATTTAATTTATTCCGGCGCTAACCATTGAGACATAGAGGTCGTCAATCAATATAAAAATACATAGTATATTAATAGTCCTCGAGTGAGTAAAGACTTAGTTTCTGTACGTGCTAGTTTTAACAATGTTTTTAGTTTTCGGTCAGATTTTGTCGAGTTGCAAAACGGTGTCGCCCAAATTTTTTTTTTCGATTGTTTGCCGTAACACAATGCCAGCATGGAAATCATATTTTGCTAGTTCGCAATGCATCGTAAAGTAAATGGAAAAGTTTAACAAACGAATGTGCCTCGGTATACGGTGCGGAATTAAGGTGTCAATAAAATGGGTCGCCATGAGTATCGAGGAGCAATAAATTCGTTTTCAGCTACGTAGAACTAAGAGCGCAGATTATTTCACACCATTTACTCCTTTCATCCACCGTCTTCATAATACCGGTTCTATAAAAAGGATTTCTCGCAGCAAGATTGAAATTTTTTGACCTCACTTTAATAGTATTCGGAGAATTTCTTTTATAAAATACCATAATATTCATGGTTTTTATCTTTTATTTTCTATTTATATTAATCGTTTTTTCTAATACGCTAAAAGAGAATCTCAGGAAAGCATAAAAGGAAAACTCTCTGTTTTTTTTCGTACGAAAGCTGAATCGTCTCTGACTGTAACTTATAAGTTTGATGTTTAAGCTATTTCGCATTTGACAGATGTCGCGTAATTTTGAACGCAGAGAAAACTTTTTGCCAATTTCCTGCCGCGCGTCGGAATTTCGCGAGGATTTTAACCTCAATATGAAAAGTATCTGTCAAAATTTATGAAAACCCCCAGCTCCATAGAAGTGTGGAACTTCTCACGTTATTACGAAAACGAAATAAAAAGGCTTGCGTAGGACGTTGATTACATAATGCTTTTCAGTGAATTCCTTTTGAAAAAAAATACGTACATTACAAAAGTGGTGGTAAAACATATTATCATGTACTTTTTTGACCTGAGACTCCAGATGATAAAATAGATGTGTGTTTTCTTTTCCCTAGTCTTTTATGTCGTGACTCGTAAGTTAGAATCGTATTACCAGACGGATTATGCGGACAATGCAAATAAACTCTGTCTTTTGTCAGCTTTTGCGTCTACAATGATAAGGGTATTTAGATGAAATTGGGTATGTTGATGAATACATTCCTCAAAAATTATTAATTTTTATTATTGATTGTAAATAAATTTTACATTTAGTCATATTCTATTATTTATATAGGTAATTTAATATAATCTGAATGTGATAATTTGTGATACTATGTGATGTGTCTGTCTAAGAATAGACATGTTTTGGCCGAATAAAAAAAATGCAAAATGCAATAATAATAATACAATTCATGTAACGTCGAATATAATATAGGTCCTGTCTTTTTCGATCATCAAAGTACGTATGTAGTATGTCTAATAGTAAAAAACAAATGGCGTTAAGTGACTATGGTTACAAAAATACATTGTGGCAAATATGTTATTGATTTATACATAAGGTAAAGACGCCCAATTCCGAGGGGTTCCAATTTGGATGTCTTTAGAAGAACGTATTTTCAATCAATCTTTCTTTGCAAGATGCTTAATAGATAATTTATCTGTTCATATTTATATGACTAGAATAGAACTGCTAGTATATTTTAATTTTAAATTCAAATAATTCAAATAAATGGAATATTTGGAGCTAGGCATTTCGAACATTATGTACACTGTTTTATTATTCTTTTAAAATTATCACCATCATCATCATCAGCTTTTATCCGTCCACTGCCAAACATAACCTCATAAACTGCTAAACATAAGCCTCTCTCAATGAGCGCCAAGACGACCGATCTTTTGCCACTCGCATATTACTGATCGCCATCGTGAGTTATTGTTTAATTCAAAATATCGAAAGGTTTATTTTTTAACAAAAACACTTCACATTTATACTCTCCGTAAATTGAGGAGCAAATACGTTTATAAATTCTACGCCATTCGTGACAAATATTTGAGGCGAAACTTAACTATCGATATATAAAACGTGAAATTGTAATTTCATACACGTTATTGTTTGTTTTGACGATTTTAATTATTATTGAGGTTTTGGCTCTGATTTCTTAAATATTCTATAAACTTATGTTTTCGACTATATGTTTTCGAGAAATCATCATATTGTGTCGAATTTATCATTATATCAAGTCAAAGATTGTCTGTTTAGGTATTTTATTCATGACTTGCATAAATAAGAGCGACGGTGGCATGTGTGCCTTGAAATGGGTTTTTCTAATTTCTAAGTGCACACGAGACCATCGTTCACTCACCGGTAAAGAAAAACATCGTGAGGAAACCTGCATGCCTGATTAGATTAAAAGTCTTTGAAGGTATGTGAAGTTCACCAACCCGCGCTGGGTCAGCGCGGTGAACTATTGGCCCATTACCCTCCTCGCCTGATTTCGAGGAGGAGACCCGTGCCCAGCAGTGGGACATAAAGGGTTGATACTTTACTCTTTTTATAGAAAAGCTTAGTACAAAAACGTTTTTAATTAATGTGCTCTGAATAATCCTGAGCGTGATTCCAGCGTTTAAGTCTTTACAGATATATCAATTCAAATATTTAAAAAATCATTTACATTTTATCGTTCGGAATTTTTAAATTGATTTAATCCAACAAAACGCTATCCCGATGCTTTTAAGTTGAAATAATAATATTACCTTACAATAATATCGTGAAATGTCTATCTGAATAAACGATTGACTGAAAATGTAAATGTACTGTGTGTATGTACTGTTTTTAAACTTGTATTAATAATATGAAAAATTTTAAGCAAAATTCACGGTGTTTGGTTCAAAATATTGAGTGGAGAATAAAAAATGTTGATGAAATCCATAAATTACCGAATTGGTTCTTTGTTAGCTTTCACGCTTCAATCAAGCGACGACACATATCATACTGGCAGGAAATTGGGCAGGCCGGCACGCCTTCAACCAAACGCTATTTTTACGGTACATAAAAATAGACTAACCTACTAAAGGAAATACGTTTTTGAACTTTCAGATGTGAAATTCTATGTTTGGGACATTTGAAATTTCGCTTCAAGTAGGATTTTGTATTTTGCGGATTTGTAAAATATACACATTATTTGTTAATCTTTTTAGTGATAAAATATAATAAGCAAATTCAAGAAAATCATCAAAATTGAGGGTTGTATGTATTTTTTACGTTGCTTAAATTATAAAAAAAAATTGTCATGAAAATAAAATATTTAGGGTTGGGTCACCTTTATGATTTAGGGGTATGAAAAATAGATGTTGGCCGATCCTTAGTCCGATGTATTGTACCCGACATGCACACAACATTTATAAAAATTGGTTAAGCCGTCTCGGAGGCGTTTAGTAACAAACACCATGACACAAGAATTTTATATATCAGATTATAGAGCAGAAAAAGTATTAATTCGTCTTAAAAAAAGGAAAAAAATGTATCGGTACAAAATAGAATAATGTTTGTTTGGCCATGTTTTTTAGGCCTCGTCGTGGCGAAGCGAATTAAGCCGAGGGGGCTCTTTGTACCCCTCTCAAAGAAGAGGGGACAAAAGAGCAAGGGGTGAGGATGGGAACCTTACCTCATCGTACTGTCCAGACGTTGGGAGTGGTTGTTCTGTGGAGGTGGCGTTGGTCACCTGAGGCACTGACACCAAAGGCGGCATTGCTGGAACTCGCCGGGTTTTAGTGGGTAGAGCTGCGTCCACTTACCATCTTTCGGGCGCAGCCCACATACCCGCCTGGGGAGACCCACTCCCCAGCGGGATGCATCAGTGCATTTCCCAGCATGAAAGAAAAAAAAAGTTCGGCCATGTTTAAACTACAAACCTGCAAACTTTTTTGCCCTCCCTTATCGATAGTTAGATTTAATTAAATATCCTCACACGAATGTTTATCTGACCTGATCGTGTACGAGCTAACGTGTAAAGTAGACGTGGAAACGACTGACGGCGGTGGGCCTGCGGTCGGCGCCCAGCCCCAAATCCGTAGCTTTGAGTTATTGCACAACTTTGTACAGACCACGCTAATAGCCACAAAGAGAGGAATTTTAGGTTGGAATTTACACTTGATGTTGCAATACAGACTAATTTTGTTTCTATTTAATAAACATCTAATCACTCAGTTAATTTACGGCGGTTAATTTGAAGAACTTTTATGTTTGGATAGTTTCATCATAGCATTTTATCATCATAACATTTTAGGGTAGTGTAATTATCCAAGTTTCCCTGGAAGAAATCACAATAATAAATTATGTTATTATAACTGTGTTATTATGAAAATTTGTTACTGATAACGATAAACAATACGTCATTTCTTAATTCATTTATAAGTTTTAGGGTAAAGGTATTTTTTATCATATATCATCGCATTGGTCGTAAAATGTAAAAAAAAATAATTTACGCTCAATAACATCCACATAACCAGATATTATGGAGATGTGTTGCCTTCCTTTTCCAAATCCCCCCAATGGGCCACCGGAAACTCACAAACCGCACGAAATGCGACAGCTTATCTGTCAGTTTAAGTTGGCTGCAAAGCAGCATAGCACTACCTCTTACAAAATTCAAATTATATAAAAGTTATAAAATAAATCAATATATCTAACATAACAATATTACGTAAATTACCTCGTTTGCAGGTACTACTTCATAATAATATTATGTTCTAAAGGAATCGCAAAATAAAAATAAAACAAGATGGCCACACATCTATTGAGTATCTGGACTTTAGATCTAATTAGGTCCATCATATTCGTAAAGGAATATGCATAACGTACAAAGGAAGTATTTTTATTGGACTTGAGTTGAATCTTCAAGTTACGTACGTACATTGTGATCTAAGAATAAAAGTATTATTTTTATAAAATGCTTTTTTTCTGGTTTTCTGTGGCTTTTAGTGGAATATGATGTGTTTGTTTCTTATTAAATTATGGGCTTATTTTGATAAAAATACTTATTACATTATTTATACATAACTAACTGCCCCGACAGACGTCCTGCCAAAGGCACTAATATTGCAATTAATAATTAGAGGGTTGATTATAGCCTATGTAATATTTTCATGTGTAAGCTATATTATGTTGAAATTTCACCAAAATTCATTCCGTAGTTTTGGCGTAAAAGAGAAGTATACATCTCTCCATAAATCTTTACATTATTAAAAACGTTGGTGTTTATAATATTAGTAGGATAGTAAGATTATACGATTATTGCTCAATAAAATAAACAATTGAATCCCGCAAATATGTATATTATTTCATAAATTTGACCGATTTGCTAATTTAAATATTTAAGCAATTCACATTGTAATAGCGTTATAACAATTAATAATCATATGAGGGATAATCAAAATCATTGCAATAAATAGAAAATCACGTTCATTTGTTTAGTGATTATAATTGAACAGAATAAACAGCTTTCAATAGCGTTATAAATAACGTCAAAATAAGAGGCGGTCATTTCTTGCAATAAAAAAAGTAAAGTATCAACCCTCTATGTGCCACTGCGCGGCATGGGTCTCCTCCTCGAAATCAGACGAGGGGGGTAGAGGGAGGTTTCATATCTTGCATTACCTTTAGATATTCTGTCTCGGAGATTTCTCGGGATTAGTAACGCTGAGAGACTATCAGAATAATGGAGTCACATTTGAAATTTAATTACAAATAATTTGCTATTCAAAACTTACACCATATTTTTTCCTTTCTGTTTTTTAATTCCCGATTTTATTTAGCTTTTTTAAACGATATTAATATATTAATTATCATTGATATTTATTCTATAAGATTTGGAAAGGCAATGTCCTCACAGTTGCCTTCCCGTATTGGATACGAGAGAAAAGGGATCGGTCGTCTGGGCGTTCATAGAGGAAGGCCTATATTCAGCAGTGGATAGATAAAGACTGATGTGGATGATGATTAAACGAACTCTTAAAATATTTTGATTAATGTTTCATAGATTGCGCAAAGTACAAACTAGTCTATTTTTTTTTTTCTAAAAGTTATGTTATTTGCCGGCTTAAGGTTCGTCGTTATGTTTCCAAACTACCTATACGATTAACCGACTTCCAAAAAAAGAAGTAATGTTTTACACGATTTACTTCCTCACAGGCCATTGTTATACGTATAATATACTTATATATCATTATCTCTTATCTATTAGAAATACTTAGGGCCTGTTTCACAATCTCCCGTTAAGTTCCCTATAGGCTATAGGCAACATATTTGACAGATGTTTGACAGATACTCCATACTCTATCTGTCAAACATCTGTCAAATATGTTCCCTATAGCCTATAGGGAACTTAACGGGAGATTGTGAAACAGGCCCTTAATACTATAATGTATATGCACCTTTTTATCATAAAAGAAAAAAGAAACATTTGAACAACCGAATTCATTAAACGATACTTGACGTGATCCCCTAGAACAAGTGAAGCCATATTTTCATTTTCATTGCCCATTACGTAAAAATGAAGCTCAAAAAAAGATAAACAAATTGCTACAATTCTCTCCTTAGGAAAACATAAAATGTAACGACACGGTTATGTTCGCAGTAGCGCTATAAATGTGCAAAATTCAAAGCCTTTTCTACATTAATATGCCTTAATTACTAGTTCGATTTGGCTAGAGGTTATGAAAAGAGTTTCTAATGAAAGTGGTAAAACCTCATTTAATGAACCTTTGAGACCAAAATATGTAGATGGCTAATAATAATAATATCTTTATTTGGCACAAATAATACATGTAATATTAGAGTTGACAAATTAGTTAGTGCTTACACAAATTACAAAACTTACAGTTCACAGGGGGCCCCAAACTAGGCAGAGCCTGTATCTTGGGGATCAGTAAATTATATTATGTCTGAATTTTATCTTTAATTTTTTTTTTAATTTTATCTTTAATTTGTTGCCTAGTGTTAGTAAACGTAATTAACAAATATAAATTTTTAATTAATGTATTGAATATAAAGAATATAATAATATTAATGAATACAATCATGCGTTAAGTAGAAGTTATTTATTAAGTTAAATTAGGTGTTTTCGAATTAGTCAAAAGTACCTTTCTAAGTGCACGCATATGGATACGTAAAGTATCTCCCCCTATTCTCACTTTACATGCATATTCAGTAACTTATTTTACGACTTACGACTGAAACTTGAAGATGCCTCAGGTGTAGATTAATACGTCCTTTCGGTATTTTCTTTTATTTGGGTGGTGTGTAGTAGGACAAACTAGATTAGAGACAATTTCAAGTTATAAGGAATGAAACAGATGCATAAGGAACGCTTTATAAGTTTAATATCTTAAAATTTGCTCATCAGCTTTTCCACATCATCGGTCCATCTGGCCATCAGTCGGTCGATAAGGATGTCCTGGATTACTGGGTCACAATTTAGCCAACACCGTGGACCACTTGCTCATCATGCCTACCCAAGTGTCCTGCCCAATTCCATTTCAATTCCTCTACCTTATCACTGTGGTCTTTGACCTTCGTACAACGTCAGATCTCCGTTGTCGATACGGTCTTGTAATTTAATGACGAGCATGACTCGCTTCATGGCCCTTTGTGGGAATCCTGTTTTGCACACAACCTCCTCTAAGCGCCAGATGAGGTAAGTCATAATAATATGACGGATACTAAGAGTTGAAGAGATGGATTTTCAGGCTCTGTGGTATTTTTTTTTATAGCATAGGAAAGCAAACGAATAGTCGAAGCCTTTTGGCGACTATCGACGCCCAGACATAACCAGAAGTTATGGAGATGCTATATCCTCCTTTTCCCTATCCCCCCAATGGGCAACCGGAAACTCACAAACCGCACGAAACGCAGCAGCATAACTGCCACTTTACGCCGGTATGTGAGCGAGAGGTACCACACCGGTCGTGCCGGCCCAATTCGGCTGCAAAGCAGCATGGCACTACCTCTTTCAAAAACCTACCCACCTACCACTTTTTGAAAGAATGTACTTATATTTTTCATAAGCTCTCCATCCCTGTTGGATATTATGATCTTAAAATATTTATGTTACAAATAAATACAAACATGTTTCCATCACTGAATTTCTCATTGTAGTTCATTAGTGGGTAATATCTCATGACGTGTAGTGCCATTGATAAAGATAGTACCGCCAAATTCGGTGTAATTTCTAATTGATATTCATTAGCAGCGGATTAAAAGTATTAAGCGGTTAAATAAGGTAAAATTTATTTATTAATGGTTCAACATCAGACATACATTGAATATAGTAAGTTAAAAGTATACTTATTTATTATATTGTCATGTTAGGATGTAGATTTAATTATAGGCAAACACAGCTTTTGACTTTTAAGTCTTACTGTTTTAATGAGAATATATTTAGTTTATACCGACGATATATCGACGACCCCTGTGGCTCAATGGTCAGCGCGTTGGCGCTCAAACCAGAGGTAGCGGGTTTGAATCCCCCCCTGGAACAATATAATTTTATCTGTTCCTGTGTGATGGATGTGTATTAAATATGTTTAGTATACATATAATAAAAATCTTAAATATAATAAAAGCATATAAAGTATAATTCCGTTGTTTGGCACCTGTAACACAAGTCTCTTCGAGAACTAAGCATGGAACCAGATTGAAGTGGTGTAAAGCGTCCACAGACATTATTATTATTATATAATGATAGCGATTAAATCTAGCGGATAATTGAACATTAAGTATTAATAATTATGACCATCAACCGGCTTCTATTCTCGACTAAAATGAAGGCTAACACGGAAAAAGCCTTTTACATATAAAGACACAAGTTTTAATTAGGAAAATACACGTCTCTATAATTAATTTTACATCAGCACTATTTTACATTACGGTCTGTCCGTTACACCACTGGCTCCTTTGTTAGAACGAAGGTAGACCGAATCTGAGGTTTTAATTAGCATTTCCTAAGTGCTTCCACGTGGCTTTATGTGTAAGATTTTTATACCATACACATAGAAATAAATATTATCTGATTATATACTCATTATAATGAAACAACTTTTACGGATTTTATCGCGGTTTATTTAGTTTTTTACACCCGTGTAGTCCTCCCGTGACCATGGTTGCTGTAAAGTTTCCGAAACGTCGGGCTTGTAAAAAACTAAATAAACCGCGATAAAATCCGTAAAAGTTGTTTCATTATAATGAGTGAAATTCGCGTAAACTTAAGAAAACAATATGATTATATACTAGTATCGCAATTTTAGCATACATAATTAATTATTACGTTTTGAATTATAGGAAAAATTAAAATGTCTATGGGTTTGGGTCCCATTTTTCCGGATCAAACACTCTTTTTTCATAATTTTTAATTACTTTTTTACAGACAGTCAAATACACCTCTTTATCTTTATTCGTCCTTCGCAAGAGAGCCCGACAAAATATATCCCCGTAACCTATCACTGTACACGGATGCGTTCAAAATTATTATGGCAGTCTATGATGTCTTCACTAATAATTATAACAATTATATTTGCTGTTTCACTAAAATATAATCCCACGTAATATATACAATCAGTGATCGCTGTATCTAAAACTATATTGCCATTTAATCATGAACTAAATTGCATACAGTGCACAAAATTATAAAGTAGATGCGTTTTGAAGTTCATTACAAATACCGTCAAATTGTATTTATTGTAATACTGATATTTGAGTCAATGTAGTTAGAACTAAAACAGTATTCCTAGTACCAAATATCCTGGAACAGAGCCTTCACTTTATATAGCTTGACACCACAAAACGCTCCTGGAAGACATAAACTCTATTAAATGGACGTTATCCTAGAACGCCCAGTCCAAAGGCAAGGAGATTACAATTTCTGATGGGTCTATTTTATGGTACAAGACTTTAGTTAATAGACCAAATAAGGAAAACATCATTACCATATACCATCATAATCAGCATCTTATCTCAAAGAACGCTAAAACTTTTATTTAGTTGTACATGTATCAAGTCTTTGTCACAAACTATTCGTTAGATACTTGAAGTGATTAGTAGTATGTATCATCAACTAACTTATTTCGGGATGACAATGATACTACATTGTAATTGGTCGTGAGGCACAAGTGCAGACCTCCCGCTGGCTAATAAAGAGCCTAAGTCAATGCCCTGTCTCTTTAAACATAATCTCAGGGCCAAAAAATCGACCCAGCGTTTCGACCTCCAGCCTCGTAAGACCGAAAGTTAATTTCGACGAGTTCAAAGTAACGCCGGATTTACATTCAGAAGAACCAATGTTTTATATTCTGTTACTCAGAGCAATTAAAAAAAAAAGATGTGTTTGAGATTATCTTTTGTGCTCAAATTCAGAAGGGTCTTACATTATGGCATGTAGAGCATAATATTAGTTTTATATGTGAAAAATAATATTTCGAAGGAACATGAAATTATGTATAAGAAAGACTTGAAGTCATAATATAGTATGATTTTTTTAAAGCTGGGCAATTTTTACTCAAAATTATCCATATAGTATTGCTTCTCATGAAAGTACATCCATCGTCACTCCCAACTTGCTTTTTTAAATTTCTCGGTCTCACTAAGGTCTAAGTTTTTGTTTCTGCAAAGTGTCATAAATGGTCTTAAGAAGCTAGGGTCTTTCTGGCGCAAATCCTTTAAGGTCGAAAATATGAGATAAAACGAGGATAAAAAGTTATCCAAACTAAATCATAAGATCTACTATGAGCTTATTAACAGACCAGCTCTCAGCATGAGTGGTGATGAAGATGATATAAGAATGTTTGTAGATGGAATATTTAAGTTCTTAGCGGCAGTAAGTTCGATAGGTATCTTAACATAAATTATGCTAAAAACTGGGCGAAGTGCAGACGCTCGAGTTGGAAGCGGACCTTGGAATTAAGGTGGGATAAAGTTCGAGACTTAGAGGTATTTGAATCTTAATATTACAAGTAATAAAGATTATATTACGGCTCCAGACTTGTACTGATATTGGTACTTTTTATGATAGTGAACTTAATGACTACCTGATAGTAGGTAATTAATGTAACAGAGGCTGTGTCCGATAAATTTATCTGTACTGTGTGCCTTGCCTGCTTGATGTTTGTAGTTTTCTATGAAAGTAATTATTGGCCTGTACTGTCTTAGTTTTTACTAAAGTGACATTAGAGAATGTTTAGTGAATTTCCAGCTTAATGACCGTCTATATTGTCACTGAAAATTAATAATGTGTGATTTTCAAGCACTTTACTAGAACGTAAATACGTAAATACGTAGGCAATACGTTCTACATAGGCAGTGATTATATTATGTGCGATCTTAAATCTAGAGTAATGTTAAAATTAACGGGAACGACAAAGTTTTGTTTGTGAAAAAATACACTCTAGGCACAATTAAAACAATGAATTCAAATTTGTAAATCGAATCACGCAGTCAAAACATAAGCGATTAATTACATTTCTGCGTCAAGAAATGCGCGCAGTCTATCTCCGCATGGAGCAATTTTCGTCTACTAATGTGGTGAAAATAATTGGATTATTCATTCTACTATTTAAGATCCTCAGCATGCATATTTTCTTTATTATGATATTGTTTTCAAATATTGAAGCTAATCATTTATTAGTTCATTTTCATTCGCCTTCATGCGTTTACTGTTCCCTAAATGAAACCCAAGATGACCGACCTGCGACTGCACGGAGATCGTCTTCTCACCTGGTTAATGGCCCACCAACACCTCGTCTACCTAAACGCGGCACTATATGCCTTAAAAAATTCAAACAAACTGTAAATCTGTTAGACGTGCGATTGAATCTTATGACCTTATTTTACTTATTTCTTATATCACCTTTTTATTATTTCTTTATGTACACTTTTTATTGTCATTAAACAGCAGGCGAGTGTTGGTACCGGTAGATCTGTAAAATATGGGATTAAATGTTCGGATTTGAATAGAATCTGTTTTTAAATGTTGACTGGAGAATTGTGTTCGTTTCAGGGTAGTTTGTGAAGTTGTGCAGTTTATGTGAAAACTTGTAGACACGATGTAGCTGTAGTAACTCGAGGACAAGTGCCGGGTACGTGACATCCTTCTACTTACTATTCTTACCTTTAAAGTTTTAGTTGTAGAAGATTAAGCAATAACACCGACACATTACACAAAGTTGAAATTTCTAGGTCTTTCGCTGTTTATTCTATTCCAGTTTCAAATTCGCATTTAATATGTTAATACTGAATTGTTTAGTTTCTTGTTAATAAAGTTTGTGTTCTTTATTTAAGAATAATCCTTAATCCTTACTAAATAGTATAAATGTAAAAGTAGGGATGTTTGTTATGCTTTCACACGAAAACTACTCAACCGATTATCATGGAACTTTGTACACATATTCTCGGAAGTACTAGAAGTAACATGGGAGACATCAAAAAAAGATTTTTTTTGCCAAGCCAAGCCGCGGGCTAGTATTATATATTATAATAACGATTTATACTTTTTGCATATTTTACTTTACATTAATTTTCTATTAAAACGTATAATAATAAATATTTAACAAATAACTTGCAGTGGGGACGTTCGAATAAAAACTGTATTTTCTCGATCACATTAATATTATGTTTAGTCAGTGATAAATTGCACTGGTAGATAATTATAACCGTCAGTATAACCGTCATTGAAGCGCGTTAGACAACTATTTGTTTTACAATTATCGCAAATATTGCTCTGACATAATTAATAATATATATACATACATTAAGTATAAATACATAATTAATTAATAGAATTATTAGTTACTATATTTAGATTCATTAATGTTATATTCTAATTATTAATCTTTATTAATATCTCATCCGTTGGGCGCCATCGAAGGCACATCCGGTAGGTGTAGCCAGTATTTTTAAACACTAAGGTTACGACAACATACATTTCCTTCTTTGGTTCAGACATTCACTTTTAGGTTTTACATGATTGTGTTTAATTTTTTTTTGGCATAATAGCAACTCTTTAGTTTTTGCCTTTTTTATTAGTATCCTCTTTCTCTTTGTCACTTACTTCTTTTGATGTATTTTAGGTGTAGAAGTTACTACCTGAAAAAAAAATTGATTCCATTTAATAAGTTTTCAATTTCTCCTCTCTCCCTCGCCATACCGAATGACAATTATAATGGCAACACCAAGTTTCCACTCAGATTATTACGATATACAACGCGTATATTCAAATCATATATTGCTCTTGACTTAATAGGTGTTGGGTGTAGATAATCTAGTTGATACGACCTCGGGTATCGAAGTAAGATATCTGGGTCCACAGACCTACTCATATATAGTATATGTAGGTTTGTATGTATAAAATTCCTCGAGTAAAATGTGACTTAAGGTCGAATAGCGTATTTAAAAGCTTATGAATTTAAGCTTTATAATGAAGCTTATCTCATAGTTTTTTATAAAACAAATGATTTGAAATAAGAAAGCATCATTTAATATCAATTTTAAATAAATAATTATGGATTTTTTTCTCGCAAAAATGGATATTTCAGAATGTTTTTTTTTATAGTGTACCGTTTTAAACAAACTGTTGATAACAATTCAAAACCGAACATGCTAAGCTTTTACATGAAATCACTAATCACATATTTTATATCCGTTACATGAAAAGTTGTTAGCATAAAATCTTATTGTGGTTTCACGTTTGCAAGTTGCTCAACTTAATATTGCCCAAGTTTGGACCGGCTTGATACCAAGTATGATTCTGCAATCTGAGTTTGCATTGTATGTATTTGTTTGTCATATATGCCGCAACTGTTATGGGTAAATACTGTATTGGATCTTGCTGTGTACTGGAAGCGTTTGTTAGGTGTTCGCGTTGTCTAGATATTGATATTGACTTTTATATCACACTATTTCTCTTCTGCAATCTATTTTCAATGTATCTATACTAATATTATAAAGAGGAAAACTTTGTTTGTTTGGTTGTAATGAATAGGCTTAAAAAGTACTGGACCGATTTCAAAAATTATTTCACCATTCGAAAGCTACATTATACATGAGTAACATAAATTAAAGGCTAAATTTTATTTATGAAAAAAATAGGGTTCCGTAAAATATTTGGGGTTTTCGGACACAAGGTGTAAAATATCAACCAGAAAAGTTACTTATTTCGCGTACTAAGATCCCGTTGTAAATCTTACGCAATTCAGGTGAAGCTGGCAACAGCTAGTCTTTAATAAAAATAAGACAATACTCGAAATAATTTTGGAATAATTAAATTCGCTGTCATCTACTAACTACTCTGTGGCTTCTGTTATTATTTTACTTCTATTACATTTTTTGAAGATTTTTTTAACTTTTTTTTTTACTCTTTCTCTCTCGCTAGTCTCTTGATTTTGTCTTATATATACCAAATTATTGAACACACACACACACATAATACTAACCTTATTTTGAGCTAGAGTATAACATTCAGATACTACTTACTGTAAAAATATTCTAGTAATTTTCAAGCAACATTCTCTAATGTCATATTATTTTCTAATGATTTCATAGTTTTCTTATTATATTATTATGAAAAAATACGACGTGCTCAACCTTCTGTCTTGATTATGCTATAAAATATCCAAAACTTCGAGTCTTTTCGAGAAAGAAATCTTAACTACCTAGCTCTAACCTTAATTTTTCGCAATATTAACATAATATGTCAAACTTCTTAGCGATAATGTCATGACTTTTGTAGTTAACGATAAAATATTGTTTTAATGAAACATTATAAAAATTCTAAATATATATAAAATATTTAAAACATATAAAACGAATAGTAAAAATCAACGACAACAAAACAAACATAGTGCATAATAAACCAGCAATCAACTACAAATTTGCTCACAAATATTGACTGACGAAATTTGCTATTGCAAATTCATGGCGATAAATAAAAAGGAAAACAAGCTACAATGGGATGTAAGATTATCCCGAGTTGAAGATAAAGAGGCGCCATGATACTTAGATCCGGCAAATTGTCATCCTACAGAGGCGTCATTATCTAAGAATTTGTATTGTCTCAAGGAATCAACGTTGAGGTAATAAAACGAAGGTTATTTTGTTGTTTATCTGTAGCTGTATTACATTATCGAGCTTATAATTAGGAGCACTTTAATTTTCCCTTTTAAATTAATATAAATAATTGCCTCTTGATCCCGTTAACATGTAAAATAATACAACAAGTATTCTGATAGATAGAAGAAAATATAAATAAATGGCTGATTTATAAATACTTTTATCGATCTGTCTGTCCAAGGTTTGAATCAAATCAAAATATTATAGTATGTGTAAGATTAATGATTTTTTATACTAACACAAGCGAAGCCCGACAAATGTTGTCATACTTTCTTACAAGCCTTGTCCTGACGGTAACCAACCTAACAAAAAAATAATTATATCTAATTTGGTACAGTGGTCCGGAAATTATGTGCTTACATAAGATTATATTATTATTTATATAGACTTAAAATACATATGACATAATATAAGAAGATGTGCTGTACTGTTCTGTGTTCCGTGGAACCTACTAAAATATTCGTACACTAAATACTGGCCCATTAATCGAATAAATTTATCCTGGAAAATGGAATTTTCCCGCGGGAGACTTAATACACTCTAATCCTATATTGGAACAATAAATCAAAATTATACGTAGCATTATAATAAATAAATATTAACTAACGATCACACAACGTTTAACCTATATAGATATAAATTCTTAAAAACTTCGGATACAAGTACTACTGACGGAAACAAATTTTAGATATAAATACATACATTCATGACTTGGTGTAATCACTTAAAATTATCAAAAAATATAGATATATAGAATTCCGTTAAGTCTAGATAGCACTTGAGGGGATTTAAGCCCTCTATTCTAACGATGCAATAGCCCCCCCATTGGTCGTCATTAAAATTGGACTCATAAATACAGATAAGATACTTATCTTAAATTAATAAAGAAAACATTTGGTAGTAGATAACTTCGGTTTCTACATTACATATTTTATCGATATCGATAAAAAGCTACTTGTTAAACACTATTTGGTTCGTCAGGTTAATACTCTTGTTGTTTGACATCTTTGTGGTATTTGTTGCTATTGGAATGCGTAAAAATATTTACAGGTACTAGAAGTATTGACGAAAATACATAGTATCTTTCTTTGCAGAGCTATTTATAGTTCGAACTAAGGGTAAGACTTTTAGGTATTTATAAAAGAAATCAAAAAGGTCAATCTATTCAAAAGGGTCGCCAATACTTATAGTTTTAAAAGATTTTCTTTGTATTTTTCTATCAGGCTATAGATTTGAAATTACTTATTGTATTTTCGTATATTTTTTACAGTTGTTTGGCATCTTTTTCATAGGGTTATAGACCTCAACTCTCGTGTTAAAAAGTGGAAAGGGAGTGCAACAGAAACAGGGGTATTAAATTGACTTGAGGTTTGAGATGGATTTATTTCCCATAAGAATTTATTTAAAATTTTGGCACAAAAGCTGTTCCAAACATAATGTGTGTGCCGTTGAATTTCTTGGCAAATAAAAAAATACTGATATTGATGACGACAATGATAATGATGATGATGATGATGATGATGATGATGATGATAATAGTGATGTTGAAATTAATAATGATGATAATAATAATTGTTCAAGTATAAACGTATATCCTTATTTCAATAGCAACACTGATATCGTTTGTACAGCCGTTCTAAAAATAAACGCACTTAGCTCGATATCAATTAACGTAGGAGTTTATTCAAGGAAGTGTTTATGAGATCGGGGGAGTGTTGGAGATACGTTAACGGTCGTGTTTATGAGACGGATATAAATAGTTTTATTATTGTACATCCACTTTGTACTTGAATTGTATTTATTTAATATCACTGCTACTTGAACTACTTACTTTAAAACGTAGGAGTTTTATAATTAAAATGGTTATATTAACGCCTAAAATAAACTATTAAAAAAAAGAACTATTTTAGCTGGTATGCTTTGCCACTCACATATATCTCAAGTCAAATCAAGTGCCGTCGGTGTGAACGAATCATCCCCTGCGATTGCCAATTCACCCACTCAGCGTGGCAATTATAATCATAATATTGTGATAAAACTAAGCTAAATGAATTGCAGGCACAAGAAACGGCCAGCTATTCCTGGCTACGGTGGCAGCCAAAGGACAGGGGGTGCTACGAATCTTCGCAAAATAATATTTTAATAAAGTGTTAGTAAAAATTAGAAGCCATAACTAGTTGCCAGAAACCGACTGAGATAGTAATATCAGTTTTAAAATCAAACTTACTAAATTTGGCATCAAATAATAAAAAACACAAAAAAAAAAAGCAATAAACTCTATGTGACGCTTTAGTAACTTACTCCTTCGCTTTCCTCATTTTTATTAAGTGAAGTACCGATTCCATTACTCTCAATTAGCAGTAATTCATAAGATGTTATTCCTCAATTAAAAAAAAAGACCAGAGGGATGTGTGCTCGTACCACTGTCCCGCCTTCTTTTAAACGGCTTTGTGGTGTTACGAAAAAAAGAGTGGATGAATTCATATATTTATTGGTATTGGGACTTGCTATCTTATGTCTCATGATTCGGGCTTGGGATGGGTACCTGGGCCTCGCTAGGCACGACGTCCCCATGACCACAAAGTCGTAGCCGGGCAGTCCCTCTATTGTGGAGAATCTGGTCTTGCCGGGACCAGTCTGTCGCTAAGAGTTTCCCGTTGCCTGCGATCCGGGTCCCTCAGATATAGCGGCTGAACGCTCACGCAGCGGTTTTAGGGGGTTAGTGCACCCAATGCGAGTCCCCACACGCGTCAGCGCGCCTACTCAAGGCCCTGGTATGGTGCGAAACGGATTTCCGCTGCGTCATCAAAAAAAAAATGTCTCATGATAAACGATTTATCTAGGATAGTCGCTGGTGAACTTGTAAATATTCTTCGGCAAAGCTGACCATCCACTTCAAGCTAGTCTGCCCATTTTCACATCATCAAATTTGCACTTAATTTTTACATCAAACAATCTTTGCTCAACTTTTCTTTTCTTTTGACTTGATTATAAAAACATTGGATAATTTTTTTGAAGCTTCACAAATAAAACACTCGTTCAAATATAGATAAGATTTAAATGAAAACACGGTGTATACCAAATATGTGCTCTATTTGCATAAATAAATTGGTTTCGCTACAAGATTTTGAAACGAGACGCAGCTGTGTACTGTTAATGTTATTAATTTGTTGTTCAAACATTGATCCGGACTGAATAAAGAGAAACTACATCTTACTAATGCATTTGAAGGTTAGCAGTTTGTACGGTGGTACAAAGTACCTACTGTTTTATATATTTTGATGATATACTGATAAAATATATTTAATTTAAAATTTACCTGTAGAATTTTACTAAAAGATCTGAGCATTTAGATATACTTAAAGAAATATACTTTAATTTAAAATTAGCAATAAAACTATTCACGATACTAGCAGCGCCCCGCTGTTTCCCCCGCGTTCTCGTTCTCACTTGTTCACTCTATGTGCTATTTTGATGTATAAGCTATTGTAAAGTTTCATTAAAATCAATTTATTAGTTTTTACGCGAAAGAGCAATAAACTTCCTTCCATCATTCCGTACTAAGAAACTTTCACGTTTATAACATTAGTATGATTAATATTTTAACAAACATATTAAGGATACAGTTACAACACAGTAAAATTATAATTAGCTATTCATTATGCAAATTTTTCGTTCAATTTAAATAATCTATTTAATATTTATTATAGAAACGTCCATCGCCTACATTATTACCAGAACTATTCCGATGCTACGTTGCAATTGAAAAATTTGTTAAAGGATCAACACACCGCGACAGGAATCTAATTAGGACCGGCAATTTTATCGATCGTAATTTCTTTTTATTGCAAACATTTTAATATTTTTAAATGAATGCTTAATCATTATAAATTAAATTTCCTTTAAGAGTAGATCTTGGCTCACAGAGCTTATCTTTTCAGCCATAAAATAGATCTATATCGATCAATCACACCCTAAGGTCACCTTAAACTGATATTGAATACGTAAAGGCTCTCTAGGGAAATTAACAAATAATAAGACGCATATTTAGACTTCTTAAAAACTCGTTTAATACTCGACAAAATATAAATTGTTGATGTACTTTTTTATGTACTTACTGTTCCCTGCAGAATCGGACGTTTAACAGATTTACAGTTGTTTGAATTTTATAAAGTATATAGTGGAGGCCGCGCTTAGGTAGACGAAGTGTTGGTCGACCATTCCAGGTGGGAAGACGATTTCTGAGCAGTGGCCAGTGCGTGTTTGATGCGAGTGACAAGGAATAGGTCATCTTGGCGTTCATTAAGGGAGGCCTATGAAGAGCAGTGTACGTGTGGGGGCTGATGATGATGATGTGACATAGTCATAATGGAGCCCCCAGGGCTACCAAACTTCACGTATTTTCTGACAAAATGTGATAATAAAACTATTACCACTATCAATAATATAAACGGGAATTACGCAATACATAAGCTTACGTACAAACATGGGCAGACATCTGATGGGAAGTGATCAGCGTTGACCATAAAGGCAAGGTCCTATGGACAACTTCATATTATGTTACCTATCTTGAAATATTTTTGTTTTCCCCAATGTTGTTTTCTCAATTTTTGGAGAAATAATGAGATGGTGAAAACCCAGCGCCCAGGCGAATTCAGTAAAAGATACTCATATGTATACGCTACTGGCCTGTTGTTCTAGTGGTTGGTGACCCTGATTACTAAGCCAGAAGGTCGTGGGTCCGATTCCCACCCAGGATAAATATTTGTGATGAGCATGATCATTTGTTCTGTCTGGGCGTAATTTATCTATAGTATATAATATGTATTTATCTACACTAATATTATAAAGAGGAAAACTTTGTTTGTTTGTTTGTTTGTTTGTTTGTTTGTTTGGTTGTAACGAATAGGCTCAAAAAGTACTGGACCGATTTCAAAAATTCTTTCACCATTCGAAAGCTACATTATCCACGAGTAACATAGGCTACATTTTATTCTGAAAAAAGAAGGGTTCCGTAAGATATTTCGATTTTTCGGACACAAGGTGTAAAAAATCAACCAGAAAAGTTACTTATTTTGCGTACGCTGCCTAAACTATAAAAAATAGAACCATAAAATGTATTAATTAATTGTAGATCTTATAAATATCTACAAAAAATTCCACGACACACTATACCTATCTATGCCGAGTGAGGCACAGTAACCATTTTTTTATTTAGATATTTTGAATTTTTTTGGACTACATTTAAACGCGTTTATTTTACTCATGCTTTGGATCTTTATCAAAATAAATTATTTCATCACTAAGTATAGTTTATGTAGATAATATTTAGACTTTGAATGATCAAAATTGGACGATCGGTTTTGAAGTTATGGCGAAATCTATCTATACTATATATCTACACTATTATATAAAGAGCAAAACTTTGTTTGTTTGGTTGTAATGAATAGGCTCAAAAAGTACTGGACCGATTTCAAAAGTTCTTTCACCATTCGAAACCTACATTATCCACGAGTAACATAGGCTAAATTTTATTCTGGAAAAAAACAGGGTTCCGTAAGATATTTGGGTTTTTCGGACACGAGGTGTAAAAAATCAACCAGAAAAGTTATTTATTTTACGTACGCTGCCTAAACTATAAAAGATAGAACCATAAAATGTTCTAATTAATTGTAGGTCTTATATATATCCATAAAAAAGTCCAGGACACACTATACCTATCTATGTCGAGTGAGGCACAACAACCATATTTTATTCAGAAATTTTGATTTTTTTGGACTACATTTAAACGAGTTTATTTTACTCATGCTTTTAATCCTTAAGATATGAAGCTAAAAAGTTTGTTTATTTGAACGCGCTAATCTCAGGAACTATCGGTCGTATTTTAATGAAACATTTCAGTGTTCGATAGCCCATTTATCGGTAAAGATATATCATCCCGCTAAGATCCCGTTGTAAATCTCAGTTAACGCAGGCAAAGCTGCGGGCAACAGCTAGTGAATATATAAGTGTATATCAGTTATCTGATTGCCATAATACAGGTTCTATCTAGTTTGGTATCAGATGACCATGTGTGAGCTTTCAAGCTTCTTAGGCTGTGCAAGCGAAAAATGTTTTCTCTGTGTGTTTTTGTTTTTTCATGTGTGTCTCCTGTTAGTGTTGAATAAATGTTTCTTTCTTTCTTTTTTTTTTCTTAACTTATTATATTATTATATAGTATTATATTTTAATACTAAAACATCCATTATCAAACTCCATAAAAAACGTACGATTAAAATATTTGTAACAGTAAATTAAAACAAGTATTCATAGAGAATAAGTTCGCAAACGTCAGCGGCAGCTTCACCGGGCTATTCGAGAAGTAGTTATTTTCCGAACAGACCTCCGCTACGATTAATCATTAACTCACCGTGCGGCGGGCTGCGGGCTGCGGGCGGTACAGATTGACCTATCTACCTAAGTCTCTCACTTTTGTTTCATGGCAGTTGAGATTTTACTTTACATTTTTCTATTGTTTCTTATGTTTACTATTATATTTTTTTAAGTTCACAGAATATAAAAAAAATATTTTTTTGTTTATTACATAAACGACAATGGTCCAGAGGGTACGAGTTCGGCCTATTGAGCGAGAGTTTACCTACCGATTGAGCTTAAAGGCCATCAGGCCTAAAAGTGTAGACCTTTCGAAAAAATAAAAAAAAAAACAATCTTGAGCGAGAGGATCCATTTTCAATCCTGACTTCCTTTGGAGCCTTGAAATAGTTTTTATTATTTCTAAGTGCACTCTAAATACAAGACCGTCGCTCGCTTATCGGTGAAGGAAAACATCGTGAGGAGACTTGCATGCCTGATGAGATTAATAGTCTTTGAAGGTATGTGAATTTTCACCAACCCGCATCGAGTCAGCGCCTTGGTGAACTATGGCCCGATGCCCTCCTCACTTGATTTCGAGGAGGAGACCTATGCTAGTGGAACATATTGTTGCTACTAGCTTTTTTACATAAGCACTGATGTTTTTTTACTGAAGTTTACGTGAATTTCGCTCATAACGAAACAACTTTACACGGATTTTATTGCTGTCTTATATTAATATTTAAACATATTCTACATGTGTACTAATGACCAAAATTATATATCTACGGACGACAAGATTAAAAATAAAAGGAACGTTTTCCTTTTAAGTATCTTAAAATGATGTCGGTAAAAGTAAACGTCCCTCTAGTTTAAATTATTAAGTGGAACGTCAAAACGGTCTTTAATTAGAGGAAAATATTTCCATGTCCTTACGTTACACAAAAGTTATGTGCTGCTCATATATTATTAAGTTGGTACTTTTAAGTACATATTACTAAAGATTGAAAAAGAACTTTCTTCAGACAAGTTTCACTATCAGTTAGTCATCGTGTATACGGTACCAACTCTTACAAGCATTTCTAGACAGTATAAAATATTACTAACCGAGTAAAATAAGGTGTATGTTTTATTTGAATGTTATAGGATTGTATTTGGATAAAAAGTTGAGAAAACTGTGACTGTACTAGCTAAAAATGCGTGTAAAGGCTCGTGTCTATAATGCGTGTAAATAAACTTAATAATATTTTATTGTGATAATAATATTATGTTGTCCTCGATGTCTTGTAATGCTTCCAAAGATTTTATCTGGACAAAAAAATGATCCTCAAAATCGGTAACTGATTTGAAAGACTAAGTAAACTTGTCTGCAACTTTCTGTTACTTGAACTTCATATCAGATTTTAGTCTAAGAGGCATGCGTTTATTTTTAATAATAATTCGAGCTATCCACTATTATTATATGAGATTCTGTCATAATTCACCCTTTTTCTCCCCATACAATTTTGACAGTGTTTAGTTTAGTTAGTTACAACTAATACTTAATATTAAATTTAGTTTATTATAAATAAACTACAATATAATTATTATTGTAATTTGGCATCATAGCACAACAAGAAGTTTAACAGTACAGATAAAGGGTAAGGATGATGATGATATTTAATCTTTATGAGTATATGTTGGATGTGTAAGAAATATGTACAATATTAATACAACTTATAAATAACTAGCTGTTGTCCGCAGCTTCGCCTGCGTTAACTAAGATTTATAACGGGATCTTAGTACGCGAAATAACATTTTTTACACCTTGTGTCCGAAACACCAAAATATCCTATTTTTATCAGAATAAAATTTAGCCTATGTTACTCGTGGATAATGTAGCTTCCGAATGGTGAAAGAATTTTTGAAATCGGTCCAGTACTTTTTGAGCCTATTTATTACAAACATACAAAAATAGGTACAAATCTTTCCTCTTTATAATATTAGTGTAGATTTATTATCCCTAGGCTAATTCTCACACAAGAATAAATCTATGACTTGTTTATTTCTAGAGGCAAGTATCACATACGCCAAAGTAACAAACATAAAGTTATTATTACAATAAATTCTAGGAGATATATCGTAAGAGACATCGGTTAAAATGTTGACGTATTTAGGTACGTTGGACGAATTTATTGGCACAATATGTTGAGGATCCAAAGAACTCGAGACCCGTGATTTTTTTAGCAAAGATATATGGATAACACAGAATTTAAGAGCGCCGCTAGTTTGCCGAAGCCGAGTTGAGTCGCGAAATAACAAATGTTTATCCCTTACGTGGTAATGTTGAGAAATATTACAGCAATATTCAGACACAATATCCCCGAAATTAGATTTAACGTGCACGGCTCGCTTATCTTAGATTTGTGTTTATTGCTATTTTTTTGTTTGATACGTGTTTATTTGGTTTTTGTTATTAAATAGGAGGACAGTTTGTGGGCTTATAAGTGCCTCATAAATATTAGCTATATCATGGCTAGATTAGGCCATTAGAATAATAAAGTCCATCAGATACAGCGACATTTTCGTAAACTATTTAAATACAATATTATTTTGTATTCTTTATATTTACACATTTTTTTTTTGTTTAAGAATAGAAAGTTATCACTCATGCGATGAGTTAAAGTTGTAGTTGTCTATCTATATATCTATTCTAGCCCATATTTTTCCTTTACTATGTAAAAACAAAATTGGAGGTGCCAGTGTGTTCTAAGTTTAAACTATTAGGAACGGTTTTAGCAGTAATCAAATGATAAAGAAAACTTTTCTACCGATGGAATCTTGCGATGGGTAGTCCGGTAGCCCGTCGCAATGGTACCATCATGGTCTATTTCTGCCAAGAAACTAGTATTTTGCGCTTCTGAAAAAATAAGAGCTAGCCATTCGAATATACCTAGACAAAATTTGAGCCAGTATGCAGCATGTTCGTGCAAGCTCCAGAAACCACCTTACATTTTAGATTAATACGCAATGAATAGTCACCTGACTATTCGTTGCATATTTTAAAACTGAACAACTCCAGATAAAGTTAATGCCCTGCACCCTGCCTGCTGACCCCTGATGAGGCACGTTCGTCTACAAAAACTTACGACAGAATAAATATAAACCCATCAACAGCTGATTTTATTGACAAGATTCGATAGTGTCCGAAATAAATTACCATAATGTGTGACATGGGAATGTGTTCTCCCATCGATGTGGGAGTGGAGTGATAGCGACGATTATGTTTATGGGACATACATTCCTTCCCAAGCGCCTAAGTCCCGAGGCGTTACGGTAAAGTACAGCCATGTATCATTTTTATGTGCCGAGCCAAAGTGAATTTGCAGGCCGAGATAACAGCGACGTGTTAGCCGTTTATGTATACCTCTTGTAATAGATAAGATGTTTTAACTTGTCTCGTTAGTGCCGTGGTGATAAGATTTTTTATTTATTATATACGTTATGTTCAGTTTTGTGAACATTTTTATATTTATTTTTCGTAAAGGGGATTGCATTGTGTTTACACATTTTCTTTTGCTATGGAAAACTTATCTCGGTGACAATATTAAAAATAAGTTTAATCACTATCGCCCGGTTTCTGAAACGTTGATCAAGTTTATGTCAACTAACTAGCTACTAATGGCGGATAACATACGATCAATACTAGGGTCAATTTTAACATATTCTTTTCATTGGAGTGGCTATGTCGACTGACAGGCTTATCAAATTAAGTAATTTAACCATGCTTCTAGCAACTTGTTTGACCCTTAACAAAAGATTTGACAGTCTATATGCATTGATCAGCTTTTCGGAAACCGGGCGTAAGCGTGTCTGTCTGTAGCACCGTAGATCCCCAGTGGCTGTATTGATTTGGATACTGTCTTTTTATTTGAAGATAGGTGTTTTCCTGGCGATTTACAGAAATATTTTATTGAAATCATTAACATAAGAATATATGTTAATGATTTCAATATATAATATATAATAATAGGTATGTAAATAATATTTTCTTTATATAAGTTCTTGTTTCCATTCGTGTGGATCTATATTCTTCGAAACACATAGGTCTTCAAAGACTTGCTACACAAAAAACGAATCCAATGTATTGAAAATCTCTACTGTTTTCAATATCTTGAAAAGCCTTAAGCCCGCTTTATGAATGAACTCACGCTTGTACTATGGCTTACATTTTGAAATTTTTCTTATAAATATTCCATACGCTTTCTTTCAGTCTTAAAGCAAAGGCCTGTTTCAACTTCCTTTTTATCAATATATTATTTATTTAAAGACATTCCAAAGTCGTATTGAAATCATGCGAAGAATAAGGACGTTGAAGTGTTAGTGTCACACACTTACGAGAACGGATGTCCGTTGAACAAAATTGTTCAAGAGTTGTGGCTGCGCTTAAGTAGATTAAGTTGGTCGGCCATTAACCAGGAGGTTATTGCCTGGCCATTTCCAGTCTGGCCATTAAGAATTCGCGCAGTGGCCTAACCGTGTTGTATGCGAGTATAACGGGTCGTTTGACGTTCATTGAGTAGTTATTATGTTCATCAGTCGACGGATAAAGGATGATGATAATGATGATACGAGTCTAGAAGTCAGAGTCACTCATGACTGAATCATATATACGATTTTACCTTCGCGTTTTTTCTTAATATTTGTTATTAGTTATTTGCGTATTTAGAACCCTTTATGATTATAATTAAAAAAAAATAAGGCCTATACAGCTTTTTAAATCCTTTTCTACGAAACGGCTTATTTTCTCCGGTTCACCTTTAAGCTTTGAAGAATTGTTTCTTGCTGTTGTATTGAAAAAACGCAATGCCACATTTTTTTTGGATTGTTCCCACCACTTTGGAAGCTTCGATATAACTAGACTAATTACTAAAACTAAATGTATGTCTTTAACTTATACCGTTATATTATCTTTACAATTTACTAAGAAAAAAACTAATTTGCACAAGTCCAATCACTTCAAAATCAATCCCATCGCCATAAAGGTTGTTAATTTAATTGTATAAACAACCCTCGCCACTTGATTAAACGGTGTTTGCTTAGGCGACTATTCATCGGACGCCCTATTTTTACTTCCATGGACCTTTAATTAAAGATTGGTCGCATGAACTATACTATGGATCGTGTTTAGGTAGACGAATTGTTGAGCGGCCACTAACTAAGTGGTAAGGCGATCTCCTTGCAGTCGCTGGTCTCTGTTGGATGCGAGTGGAGAAAAATCGGTCATCTTGGCGTTTATTGGGGGAGGATTGTGTTCAACAGTAGATGGATAAAGGCTGATGATGATGACGATAGATCCCATCTAGCTAATCAAACATGAAAGCTTAAGTGGTATTTCAGAAGACATAATTAATTTCGAGAAGGCTTATACATTCGATTGTGTGGATTTCTTGGACCAGTTATATACTAAGTAGTCTGTGGACCAGTTCTTTGATGGCATTGGAAGATTTTGCTTCCGTTTTAGTGTTGTGTGCAGGTTTGCTTATAATATTATCTTTTCTCAAGGAAATACGAGACATTATGAATAAATATTATTTTTCTGTACGTAAGAAAGGTCAAAGTTAAGCATTTAAATAGTAAAAATAATTAAAAAAATCACATATCTACTCCTTTCCTCTCTCTTCTCTCATCTCATTAATCATGCAAGTACAATGAAGTCAAAAGTTCTTAAATATCATCTACTGCGTAATATCGATAATTTAGTGAACTTTATACTAAGTAATAGATTATATCAAGACAGTCTATTAATAAATATTGTTGGGTACATATTATAAATGTATATTATATAATTTTGATTTATGCATACAAATCAAAGATGTTATCATTCAAAGCGTATCTGAAAACTCGAATTAACGACTTTGCTAATTCCTGAAGTCGTGTCGCATTTTGAATATAAATTGCTGTATTAAGATAAATTTTCTGCGGTTAAGTTTCAAATAACATTCACTTAATTAAAGTTAATCTGAAATGTTGTTGCGCTCGACGACATGATTCCATTAGCGGGCTACAGGAACTAGTTTGATCGTAGTCGCTTATATTTACGCATGAACTACCTATAGTATATCTACCTACATTCACATTTATAATATTAGTAGGATAACATATTATCCCCACCACGGTTCAGACCTTTTTGTGGCGGTGGGGCTCAGTAACCCAGGGTGACCCCAACACCTTGGGCGAAGCGAATTGAGCCGAGGGGGCTCTATGTCCTCTTATAAGAAGAGGGAGCAAAAGGTCAGGGGGTAAGGGGTGAGGCCGGGAACCTCATCTCATTGTACTGTTCCGGCGTTGGGAGGAGTTGTTCTGTGGTGCGGGACAACTCTCTATGGAGGTGGCGTCGGTCCCCCAAGGGACTGACTAGCCGTGGAGGTGCCCTGTTGCTTGTAGATCCGGGGCACCTCACCAAAGGCAGCATTGGTGGCACTCGCCGGGTTTTAGTGGGTACTGAGCACATTTCCCGGCGTTAGAGAAAAAAACAAAAGGTTATCATATTAAAGGTTGCACTTGACTTGAGATGTGTCTTAATAATCTGAAATCTTAAGATTACATTTTTGTGAATTAACTGAGTAAGAGAGAGATTTCATTATAATATGTATTTTGATACGTCTCTACACCTACCTACCTTTACATATAAATGTTATATTAAAAAAATAGTACCTACTATATTTATTTAATATAACGTTCTGTGAATGATATTTTCACGCCCTATAATCCCCGTATATTAAAACTCAAGGAACATTAATTATCATTGTATTTTTAATTTCGCTGGCATCGTAATTTAAAAAGTATAAATTGGAATACTGATTAATGCCGTAGCACATGCGGTTGTTGTTATTGTGTCGAAGCTCATCGGAAAATAGTAAAAGTTTTCATTACGCTAAAATATGAAACCACGAAGAGCGCTGCAGGAATATTTATATTGCGAAATTCACGTAATCGTTCCGTTAACATAATAAATGGGATATCACGGGTGGTAGGGATCAGCTGAGCTGTGCAATTTTGCACAAGTAGCGCCGTTTTGATTTTTCTGTGTTACGGAAAAAGGGGCACCACAGACAATTAAAATGCTTACCACTAACCATCAGGAAACACCTTTTTGCCTGGCCTTGAAAAAATATTTTTTGTAACTAAATTTGTATAACCAAGCTTTCCGCTTACCTATGTATGTGTGTCTGTGTAAGCAAAGCAAAGCAAGAGGGAAGGCTGTGTTTAGGTAGACGAAGTGTTGGTCGGCCATTAACCAGGTGGTAAGACGATCCCCGACCCACGTGGTGTAGTAGTGGCCGGACCGCGTTGGATGCGAGTGGCAAGGGACCGGTCGTCTTGGTATTCTTTGAGGGAGGCCTATATTCAGTGGCCCTCCATGGTTCAAGCCTTGTCGTGGCGGTAGGGCTCAGTAGCCTAGAGTGAGCCCAACACCTTGGGCGAAGCTAATTGAGGAAAAACCGTTCATTAACTTGTTAATAAAATAAAATAAAAATATAAGAGGCAAAAAGTAAAACCAACAATTTCCTCAAATTGTTTCTCTTTTTTTTAATAGGTAAGCCAAAATGAAATTCTAAAACATTAACTACATTACAATGTAGTTATTCCAGTTTGACAGGAGCAGTCAACCCCATTAGAGGGAGGAAAAGTTTAGGGTCTAACCGTGCCTCAAATTACTATTTTGTTCACGTATTTGTATAATTTCTGGGTACTGTAATAAAAAGTGGACTCTGAAATATTCTAAATGAATAAACAATCAAGATCACTTTGAATGATATTTATTTTGTACGTATTTAAATTGTAGATATTTTTTTAATGTAGCCAGGGAAAATGGTTATTTTTTTCGTCCAGTGTTAGATTTAAAAAGTTAAGAAAAAGAACTCAGTAGGTTAAGCTAACCTTTTGAATATTTAACAATATTTGTTTAACCTGGAGTAAGGGGCTGACAAAAGTGAAGACAGCAAAAGGATAATTTTCTTAAAAAATGAACAGGGATGTAAATCAAATAAATATATTACAATTGAAATAACAGAAACACATTAAGGGACTATCGGTTAACACACGTTATGGCTTTTCATGACTGTGTTATTGGAAAATGTGTAATCATCAAAATTAATTTTTTCAGTTAATTTTCATCACCACATAATAATAAATAATAATAATATAAAAATAATCAACATCAGTCGAGTCCGGCTGTAAATGTAAGTGCAGTCATGCACAATTTAGATAGATTTTTACACTGATAGATATCATACGTCGTTTTGGCGTTTACTGAGGGAGGCCTATGTTAGCATTGGACGAATAAAGGCTGATGATTATGATGATGAGATATTATACTCATAGTTATTTATATTATTACTACCTGCCGCGACAGACTTCGTTCTGCCAAAAGTACTGATATTGCTAAAAAAAGAATGGACATGTTCGTAAAATAGTAAAATTGAGGTTTGTGTGTATTTTTAATGCCACTTCGTACGCGAATCCGACTTGCATTTGGTCGGTTTTTTTTTGACAGCCACATAATTACTAAAGGCGCTAACAGGGTAGATAGGTAATTTTAGAGATTTTTATTCTTATATAAAGAGCATTAATCATTATTAAAAAAGTCATGCAGTGACCACTAATCACACAAACACTTATTTCACTTGAAATAGGAAATATCTTACCAAATATTGAAAAATAATACATATCAGGTCACGCTATTATAGTAAAAGTACATATTAACCAAAGTTCTTTATTAACGGTGGCGATAAAAGAAGCATTAACTTCTGGCCAGTTTATGTAATGCTTAATTTACAACGTACCTTTACGGGGACATGAATGGCTGAACTACACAGTGAAGTATCTTGTCGCAATTTCTGTCTCAGATAAGATCAGCATCGAAGTTTGTAAAGTGTCTTTGTTTGTACTTATTACTTGTAATATAAAAGATAGAGATATAATTTTTATGGACGGGAGATCGTGTCTGGAAAGATGGAAGATCAACCTTAAACTGAATGGATTGAGGATCTTCGTGTAGTTTTCGGTTCTAGTTGAATGGTCGATTACTTAATCGTTCGTTAAGAGACCTATCTCCAATGGTGAACAGCGGATAATAATGATGAGTCTGATAGTTTGTGAGTTATTTGTTATATATGAGACTAAAGCCAGTTCTTGTATAGGAGACGAAGACAGGCTCGTCTATTGAACTGATTATTTGAAACTTAAGTTATAGCCTCTTTTTAATATTTTATTAGTAGACAAAGGCCTGATAAAATATTAAAAAAAACAGTATTTGCTATCTGAATTATTAGGCATAGGCTATTATTATAATTTATTATGAGAGAGACCTTTTTATTCTAAACATTCATTTGAAATACGATATCTAAGAATAAGCAGTGAATATCCCGAAAGGTACTTCATACGACTTAAATAGCCAATCGAAAAGGATTGAATCGCCACCAATCTCATTATACGTTATTCAAATTTTATTTTTTTGATACTATTTATGACATATATTTGCAATTATTGATTGTACTATTTTTATTTATTATTACTTTTATATCTTTACTAAGGTTAGATGTGGACACTTATTTTTTTTAATAAATTAAAAGAAAGGTCCTTGACAAGGATAACTGTAACCCCGAGTTCTGCAGAGAAGAATTCAGTAGTAGTAGCAGTAGAAGTTTGATTCTTGACTGTGATATTGAGAAAGACGAGTATTGGATGCCTAAGATATCTAATGGCCTAGAAGTTAAATAAGATAATATAATCAAAGTGCTAAGAAAAATTAAAAACAACAGAGTAGTAAAAAGGGGAATCAGCTGACAAAAATGTAGTTTCCCCCTAACAAAAACTTATAGAGTTTTGTAATATTGGCTCGAAGAATGAATTCATGAAGCAATTGTATTCTATTATAAATCTTAAATGTTTGTCTAAAACATCATAATATTATCTAACAAGGATGTACCGACTGCAGAAAATCTTTGCTAATCTACAGTCAACTAGAATCGGTCAAAGATTCAAAAAGCGATTCTGCAAGCATAATAATAATTATGTTACAATAAGATATATAAATAAAATAAATAAAAAAAAAAAATAAAATAAAAAAAAAAAAAAAAAAAAAAAAAAAAAAAAAAAAGCCTTTTATTTCCAGTAGTACATTAACACATTAACATGCAGATCTTATCTCTTGCCTATAGTACTCAGTGAACAATGATAAAAAAATAAAGAAACTAATATCTATTACACTTAATACAATATCTTAATAACTATTTAAATTTTACTAATCATAATAAATATTATTATGTAATAGGCAGTAACATTTTTTTTTTTTTTTTTTTTTTTTTGTTTTTTTTTTTTTTTTTTTTTTTTTTTTTTTTTTTTTTTTTTTTTTTTTTTTTTTTGTTTTTTTTTTTCTGTACTGGAACCCCTCTCAGGTAAAGGCCTCCTCCAAAGCTTTCCATTTCTCTCGGTCTTGGGCTATTCGTTGCCATTCTGGACCAGCAATTCTTTTGATATCGTCGTCCCATCTAGTAAACGGTCTACCTCTATGCCGTTTGCCTGGCGGGCCTTTCCATGATGTAACCGTGTTGGTCCATCTACGATCTTTGAGACGTACTATGTGACCGGCCCATTTCCACTTTAGCTTTTGGCTGTATTTGAGAGCATCTATTGCTTTTGATTTTGACCGTATTTTGTTGTGGTTTATTTTTTGTATTTTCTTGATATTAAACATGCTGCGTTCCATTCCTCGCTGACATGTTATTATTTTATTCTTTACTTTGTTGGTATATTTCCATGTTTGGCATGCATACGTAAGACAAGGAATGAGACACGAGTCCATGACTTTTTTCTTCAGTTTGATAGGCAATTCGCTTTTAAATATTTCCTTACAACTCCAAAACTTTTTCCAAGTCTGTTTTACTCTTCTCTCTACTTCCAGATCGTTGCTATCTCTGCAGAATCCAATTTGTTTACCTAAATATATATACTGATCCACATAATCCAATGGTTCATTTTCGATTGTTATTTTTGATTTTTTGAAGTTGGTCATTAATTTGGTCTTTGTGATGTTCATTTCTAGTCCCACTTGCCTGCTTGCTGCGTGTAGAGTGTCTAACATATATTGCAATTGTAGGCTTGATTCTGATAGTAAAACTAAGTCGTCTGCGAATCGTAAGTGGCTTAAGTATTTACCCTGGATATACAAACCACAATTTCTCCAGTCTAGTTTGTTTATGATAGATTCTAGTATCGCAATGAAGATTTTTGGGGATAGAGGGTCTCCTTGCCTGACTCCTCTCTTGACTGGAAATACTGGGCCAATGGTTTCTAGTTTAACTCTACTTGAGCAGTTACTATATAGGTGTTTGAGTATTTTTATGTATTGTTGTTGTACATTTTGGGTTTTTAGCGTGTTCCATATACTTTCGTGTGAGACTGTGTCAAAAGCTTTTTGGTAATCAATGAATATGACATACAGCGGTCTCTGTTGCTCTTGATATTTTTCCATTACCAGTTCTAATGTGTGTATATGATCTATAGTAGAAAAATTACTCCTAAAACCTGCTTGTTCGATAGGTTGGCTTTCCTCTAATGTAGCACTAATTCTTTGGTTTATTATTGTAGAGAAAAGTTTGTAAACACTAGGTAAAAGGCTTATCGGCCGGTAGTTGCTGATGTCTTTTGGGTCTCCTTTCTTGTATAGCAAGATGATATTCGATTCAGACCATTGATAAGGTGTAACTCCTGTTTCAAGAATTAAATTAAATAATTTGGTAAGTGGAGCAGCTAATATGAAGCAGGCGGTTTTTATGGCGTCGTTGGTGACGTTATCTGATCCTGGACTTTTGTCTGGTTTTAGTCTATTTATTGTTTCAATTATTTCCGTACATTCTATTGATTCTATGTGGGATTGTGGTTTCTCTGTGTCAATGTGATCCTTTTCCGAGTAGTTCATGTCTCTTGCTATCTCAGGGGCACTATAAAGTTTTTTATAAAAGTTTGTAGCAACGTTAATGATATCTTTTCGGCTATAAGTAGTGTCCCCCGACTCCTTCAAGCAGTCAATCCATGCTTTTCCTGTCCGCAGCTCTTTATACCCCTTTTTTAAACTTCCACTTTTTTCTAAATGTTTTTGGAGAATATGCATTCTATGGTTTTTGTAGTCTTTTTTTATATATTTGCTTAACAACTTATAAAGAGCTTTGAGTTCGTTTTTCATAGTTCGTGTTTTATTTTTAGTTCTTTGCAATTCTTGTCTTCGTCTTAAGAGTCTTTCTGTATTTTCTGTGAGAGCGCTGCGCACTCTTGTTGAATGCGACGTTCGCGCTACTTGTAAGCTCTCTGTTATATTTTTTATAATTTTATCGTAGTAGTCCTGTACTGTCACATTAGTTTCGGTGTGGAGTAGAGATATTAATTTATTTTGTAAGTTTTCCTTATAAATTTGTATTTCTTCTTCGTTTTTGAGTGTACTGTTTTGTTTATTTACATACCTGGTTCGTGTTTTCACATGCTTAGTGAGTGATATTTTAGCTCTAAGTGGTCGGTGGTCTGATGTAAAGTTTATACTTAGTGTTTCGATGTTTTGAAATGAGTGAGGATGGTTTGACAGTATGTAATCTATTTCGTTTTTATGACCATTCGGAGACTGCCATGTCCATTTTCTTTTATCTTTTTTCTTATAAAAGGTGTTGATGATAGCTAGCTTATTTTCCATCGCGAAGTCTATAAGTTTTTGACCTCGTGCGTTTCTTGTTCCATACCCATACTGTTTCATTACTAAGTATTCATCTTGTTGTGGTTTACCTATTTTGGCATTAAAATCGCCCATCAGAATAAAATCTTCGTATGCTTTATCCATTGCCTGGTAGACGGAGTCATAGAAAATATTTACTTGTTCTTCATCTGCTGCTTCTGTAGGAGCGTATACTTGTATGATAGTGAATTTCTTTCCTGGTATGTTTAGATTTAGTAGGGCTACGCGTTCCGAGACTCCGATGTAACTTTCAACGTATTGCTTCAGATACTTTTTAATTATGAAACCAACTCCGTATTTACCTTGCGTTTGTCCTGTGCTGCAGAGAATAAATTCGTCGTACTCTTTTATGTTATTTCCAAGGCGCCGAACTTCTGAAATACCTATTATATCATATTTTATATTTGTTAATGCTTTTTCCATTTCTATTATTCGTTCGTGTGATTGCAGAGTTCTAACATTGTAGGTTATTATGTAGAGTTCATTTTTATTTCTTTTTGATTTTTCTTTTTGCTCGTTTTGATCTTTTTGTGATATCTTTGGAGGGTTGTGGTCATATTCTTCCACGGTGACTAGCCGGCTTGGAAGATTTTTCGTTTTTGGCGTATTTTCGATGCAGATGTGTGCGTGAGAGGGGGTCTTTAGTTGTTATATATTATTAGTTTTGTTTTCCTGATTTATTGATGTATTAGTCGGGTGCTTATGGAAGAAATTCAATATGCCCGGTCTTATTGGCCCCTCCGATAGACTGGATGATCTTTGTATGGAAGTTCTTGTTTTATTTTTCTTATTGGCCTGCGTTTTATGTTCCACGCTAGGGCTTGTGCATGTTGTGTTACTTTCAGGGGAGTTAGACAGCATTCTTTTATTGTGACTATTTGATGTATTTGAGTTTTTATTCGTATTTACTATTTTATCGTATTTGATTCTAACATAATTTCCTTTCTCTTTTTCAATTCGCACTTGCTCTTGTAGTTCCTTCCTTTTTTTTAGGACATACTCAGGGTAGTCTTCTTTTATGTAGTAGGGGGTATCCACTAGTACTTTCTTCTGTTTAAATATGGCTATTTTTATACCAAGTGTTGTAACAGTTATAATTATCGGTCTTGGCCTTTCCCCTTTTTTTCCAATTCGTTTTGCTTCCTGTATGTCTCTTTGGTCTATCTTTATAGAGAAGTGTTCATTTATGAAATTTTTAATAATATTTTCTAAGTTGGAGTATGAAGATTCAGTTTCCGGGAGGCCGAATAGGACTATATTTCTTTGTCTCGCCTGTTTTTCGAGGAAATACAGTCGTTTTTCCTGATTGTCCACTTTATCTTTGAGTTTTTCATATTTTTCTTCCAAGGTCTTAAATTTCTCGTCCAATATATTATTTATATTTTGCGTTACTTGCTCTGTTACATTTTCTCCGCTTTTCTGGATAGTTATTTTTTGTTCGTCTAATTCTTTTTGGATATTTTGCAGTGCTTTTAGAACTTCCTCCATGTTAAGATACTGTTACTTTGGTTTCAGTAGCGCACTCTTGTGACCCACTTCCGTACTATTAGTAAGTTACCGGCTAGGCTCGATTTATGAATCGATTTATCATAAGCCTAATCATAACTTGTCGTCGTAGTTCTTTTGGATTGCAACAGATGGCGTTGTTAATTAGACTGAACTTGCTGATTCATGTGAATTAGTAGGTTATGATATTTTGAATTTTCTTATAAAGTCTTTACTATTTCTTTTCACAACACTTCACATAGCGTACATAAATCTAATCACTAAAAATTGCCTTTTGTTTTGAAAAAGTCACATATCAACACCGCAACAGTTTATTTAACTTGGAGCTATTACACTGATTTATTGTTTTTCACACTTGTTTTTAACACCGCCCACAATATATGTTGAAGATGCAATGTTTCTTAATAAATTTTCTTCGTTTTAGAAGGATTTTATGCACTTGTACTTTTTAAATTGCGAAAATATTACGGATACGATGTAAACAGTAGCACCGTGGCGCCCTCTCAATATATTATGCTATATATTATGCTACAAAAAGAAAGCATATTTTACTGTATATTAATAGTATACTTCCACACGCAACTCTAGTTTATTCTGCATATAAATAGGTTTTTTAACCGAGCTATTCATCCGAGGTACATTTTATTATTAAGATTACGTATAAATTTGCTTAATGGATGGGCGATTAAAATGAAGAAATATTGATTCTCTAAAATTTAATTACTGAGATTTATGGATACTATAATAATTATATGTTTATCTATGTAAGTATTTTATTTGATTTTTGCCTAATCATTATCATCATCATCATCAACATAATCATAACCATAATCACCATCATCATCACCACCATCATCACCATCACCATAAGCCTATAATCCTCCACTGCTGAACATAGGCCTCACTTGATGAACGCCAAGACGGCGCGGCGGTCGCGCACGTCTACTAGCGCCTAATTAATTATTAACATTGTAATTATAGTTTATAAATGCGTTTTACTTACTTTGCTTCTAGGAGCATCCATTTTGAGGTATAAATGACTTGCATCATCTCCGAAATGCATAACATTCCTAGGAAATAAATTATAATATTACTTTACGGTGCTTGCTCGCCAGCTGAACTTGGCTTGACGCGCTCCCGCGCCTCTAGATACAAATCCTTAGAAATATTTGAATTACAGAATCTTCAAACCATTATTTTGCACATTTCTTAAATATACTCGGAACTGAATACATTTTCTTGTTATTGTGGTTTCTTAAATTTCCAATAACATATATCGTATACATGGCAGAAAATCTTTCATCTATACTAATCTATATCTTTACTAATATTATAAATAGGAAAGATTTGTACCTATTTTTGTATGTTTGTATGTTTGTAATGAATAGGCTCAAAAAGTACTGGACCGATTTCAAAAATTCTTTCACCATTCGGAAGCTACATTATCCACGAGTAACATAGGCTAAATTTTATTCTGATAAAAATAGGGTTCCGTAAGATATTTTGGTTTTTCGGACACAAGGTGTAAAAAATGTTATTTCGCGTACTAAGATCCCGTTGTAAATCTTAGTTAACGCAGGTGAAGCTGCGGGCAACAGCTAGTAATTATTATAAAGAGGAAAAATTTTATTGCTTGTTTGTATTGAATAGGCTACTTGACCGATTTGAAAATTCTTTCACTGTTGGGAAGCTACATTATCCCCGCTGAACACAGGCTATATTAAATTTTAAAAAAGGTTAGGGACCCGTTTTAAAGTTGTTACTTAGTTGACGCAGGCAAAGCTGCATGCAACAGCTAGTGTTATAATAAATCATGTTACTTTAGCATTTAATCGCTCTTTTAATAACAACATTTACAATAACACGACGTTTTAAAATCCTACACTGCACTTCATATTGAGTTTCCTTCGAGTTATAACAGACACGTTTTAAAATTGCTCCTCCTAGGAATATACGGACAGGAAATAGAAACGAAAAGCTTAAAAGATTTTACTGATCTGAACGCTTAATGTATCCTTATATGTATTTATTTATTTTTATGCGCATTAAAGTAGTTTATGTTTTGAGTAAAAGGCTGATGATAAAAATGAGGATTATTTTACATTTTGCACAATACACCAATACATTTTAATTATTCATTATAATATACCAATACATTATAATTACAATAAATTACAATATCTTTAGAAATAAGCCATCAATATTCCCAGACACTTTCCGTCGGCCATATTGCTTACCAGACGCTTTACTTGTAAACTTAAGTTAACTATTATTTTAGGAGCTCTTTTAATTACTTTGATAGCTTTAGTGTCAGGTAAGCAAAATGGCCGACGACAGGAGTCTGGAAGTATTGACGACTTATTTTTAACGATATTGTCTAAAATACTTATACATGAAAATTAGTCATGAGAATTCACGTGAAGTAAGTAATGTTATTATGTACCTTCATACCTTTAAATTGGCTGTTTGACCAGGTTAGAATAGAATGTATATAAACAGAAGTGTAATGATATTTTAGCGATATTTAAGAAATTAATTTATAATCTTTTTTATAGTGCACTATTACCAAAAAGAGGTAGTTCTCAAACAACGAGGTTATTACTTGCAAGCTGTTCAAAATATTTTCAATTTTCTTTTACGGGCCATAAGATAGCGATGACCAAATTCTACATAGCATATGTAATACAAACAACAGTTTTAGCTATTTCGTATTCTGGTCAGAATAATATTACTACAGGAACAAGATCGGTGTAGCACCAATAAAATTATATTCTAAATATTTTTCTTGCTATCTACTAACATAAAAGCAATATGTTTTAAATCACAAGCTTTAAAATTGCGATCCTAGTAATATATAAGGGAATATGACTGTGTTAGTATTTCTACTCTAGTAGATCTAAAGTACTGTAAAAGAAAACGCCGGAATATGCTTCAGGTAATTGGGTACTCCCGACTGCGAAGCCTTTCGAGGTTGAAATCTAAGAGCAAATTATATGATTTATGTGATCTTTAAATATTTTAAAGTAATATGGTTTTCAGTATAAAAATTACATATTAATACACATTTTTCATTTCGTTGAACTCGTTATTTCGGGATTGTAAACGACTTATTTTCAAAAGTGGAGGTTTGTAAATTTTTATGAATTATGTCAAATTCTACCTTATATTACCTAATGCTTGATGCTTATCTACACTGCTGCCATTGATGGTTGACTGAATAAAGTTTTCTATTACATTTTATTCTAAATTATGGAGAGGATCATTGTTATGGTCTGTTTGCGTGCCCGTCTATCCCATTGGGTACTCCGAGCGAGCTACAATGGTCCCGTGGTCTGTGAGACCCCATTATTTTTATCAGAATATGATATGGTGGTTATAAGAAATCAAACAATTATTTCTGACTAGAATATCTAGTGGCCTAATTTCTGTTTTCTCTTTTGTAATCCAAAATTCAAGCTCACAGATCTCAAAATTGTTTTCGTCGGGGCCAGTATATATTTTACATTGTATAAAACAAAGTCGCTTCTCGCTGTATGTATGTTTAAATCTTTGAAATAACGCAATCGATTTTGATGCGGTTTTTCAAAAGATATAACAAATCAAGAGGAAGGTTTATGTGTATAATACATGCATAATATTAAAGTAGAACAATAACGATAATATATATATTATCCAGCTCAGATCCCGTAATAAATCTTAACGCAGGCGAAGCTGCGGGTAACAGCTAGTTATCCTATATTGGGTAATAATCTGTTTTATTCATAAATAGTTATGAATATAAATATACTACCATTCACCTACTGATATAAATTCACCAATAACAAACTATTATATCTAGCTGACTATGTCTCATGAATCAAAACTAGTTCGCGGCGAGTAATATTATCAATAGAAATGAATGATAACTTTTATCTTTAATTTGAAAGCTATATTTACGAACAACTCGATTAAGTATTACAGACGGGACCGAGTACACAATTAAAACCTGTCTGAAAACAAGATCTTTTAAGATGAAGTTTCTAGACTCAACCGGAAATTACACTTTTACTTAGCTCATAGCTCAAAGCGTATTTAACTTTTAATATGAAATTAAATCTAAATTAAAATTTCACACCCTATTTTTATACTTACATTTTTTTTTGTTTGATGTATTAGAAAAAAATATTAATATACTACAATAATTAAAAAATTACACAATTATAAAGCACTAACACACTAACACTAGTTCTTTAAGGTTTAAAATATTGGGATATCTATGTTCAGCAGCGATCGATTCAACTTAATGCGTTTGGCAGATTACGGCTGTTGTAGGGTCAATTTAAGTAGCCCTTTCCATCCAGCAATGGATGAATAGGCTGATATTGAGATATTACTTAATTCTAGCGAGCAGTTATTAGAAAATCTTATTATTTCAGCATCATTATAATCATACTACAAATCCTAAAAACAAAATAATAATGATAAGATAAGGCGGAACAATAAGATTAAGGGCTGCCATACAAAAACGTGATATTTTAGCCCTTTTTCATAGTGTTTTAAGGACAGTTGAAATATGCAGAGATTTTGCATTTTTATTGTGGCTACAATAATAAATACTAAAATCGAAATAATAATAATGGTTAAGGGGGGCTCCCATTCAACGACAGTAGTTGTTAGCGTTTTTTGCTATATCTCATAGACCCTAATAGTAAGGAGGTTAAAATTTTCACAGATGTATTTTTATTGCCACAATAATAACAAATATTAAAAATAAAATAAAAATATATATTTAAGGGGGCTTCCATACAGCCAGGGCAGACAGAGACGACGATCTCCGCGATGCTTTTACATCTACTGCTACGCAGAGGCCAGTCCTAGTTTTTGGTTATGGCTTAAGGCCGTCTTAAGGTTCCTTGTGAGAAGCCTATACCCAGCAAAGGGGGTAAAAAATTAAAATAATGACTAATGACACAGATGTGTTTTTTGTTTTATAAGGTCGAAAATATTGATCCTAGCATATTAAAATTCTAATATACACGTAACGTATTCAATGTGCGTATTGAATATGTACCCTGAATAACTAGTGTTTGTCTACTTACGTCAACCTTGAAACGCGCCGGCTGAGGGATCGCGACGTGATTTCAACTCCGAACCTTTGAAGTACGCTTCACAGCCCTTTACAATTTTCAAATAAACAAAAGTAAATAATCCCGCTAATATCATAAACGTGAAAATTTTAGTACGAATGAATCGATGTATGGATGTTTGTTTGTTACTCTTTAAACTCGTAAAAATTACTGAATGGGTTTTGATAAAATACAAGCTATAATTTATCCGAGTACTCCCGGTATGAAAATAAGAAATTCGGGAATGGATGCTTTTTTTTGCAAATAAGCACTGTGCCGCAGAAGAAATGAGACTTCAAATATAATTGATCCCGGAACTGCCTTCCTTCTATTCATAACCATTAATTAACTTACAAATATGCATAAACTCAACTTAAACGATTTCTAATATAAGTATAATAAGTAATTAAATTTAAGCGAGAGTTGTTTGATAATAAAATAATCTTAAAGTCTTTTGAAAAATCACTTCAACATGAATTGTACTCGTGTGTCCTCTAAAATGCTCATTAAGGGACACAAATGAAAAAAACTTCCGCTCCAAATTAATAAATGGACATGAAAAGACATTTAGGCAAGACCACTTCGTTTTTAATAAGCATGCATGAATTACTTTTACTTTTTCCCTACGAGTTCCTGAATAAATAAAATGAGGATCCAAAGCGTTGCTTCCCTCCTTTTGTACTCATACTTCCTGGCATGCGTAATGGGATACCCTAACAAAATGGCGAGCAAAAGAGTCCTTTGTGCTAAGTAAAATCAGTACATAAGTACAATAGCACGAGATCTGCATAAGAGGTCAGTTGTACTCACAAATCGGCCTTGGATCCTTTTATAAAACTAAAAACCTTCATTTCAATAATTACCCGCATGATACGAAGGACTTTATCATCTCTTTTTAGTTTCCTAAAACAAAAAGAATTGAATGGATTAACTTGAGCTAAATTATATTAATGAAGTAAATAATCTTCTCTATGATTTATTACAGTTAAATGATTGAAAGAATAAGATGAAATTATTATATAATTTCTCCTACATATTATACTAGTTGCAACCAATGACGTCATAAATATACAGACGGCTCGACGGATCGGCAACAATATGTTACCAAATTCGCCAATCTGGCGTTCTTTAAGTTTCATTTAAATTAAGAAACACTCTAAGCCAAGAAGCCAGTTACAGAACTACATTTATTTCTTGTATAAAAATAAGAACACTATAACGTCTATAATTATATGCTTTAAATGTCATAACCTTTATAATTTAAAGCTTAGGTTCTCATCATTTACAATGTTTTTTCATTTCATCCTACCTAAGTCAAAGATTATCTAATATATAAAATTCTCGTGTCACAATGTTCGTTCCCATACTCCGCCGAAACGGCTCTACCGATTTTTATAAAATTTTGTGTCCACATCGGGTATGTCTGAGAATCGGCCAACATCTATTTTTATTCCCCAAAATGATAACGGTGACCCACCTCAAACATTTTATTTTTTTAACAAACTTTTCAATTTTTATTTTTCATTTGCACCCTTCTACGATCAAACTCTGTTTTTTAAGAGCAATATTAGTACTTTTGGCAGAACGAGGTCTGAGAAATTTGAGTAACGTAAGCAAAGAAGCAACAATATTTAGTTTTAACCCATGCAACAGATTTTAAGCACCGCCTCGTAAAATGTATCATTTACCACCGGATAGGGTTGATTTGATAGGTGTACGAAATGTTTCGCCCGATATTACTCATACCGGCGCGGAAGTGCAGACAGCGACATCCGCGATCGCAGCGCAGTCGTGTTTGTCAATGTCCACTGATAAATTGCCGCTGGCCGTTGCCAAAACTGCACATGCTTGTTTACCACCGCCGCAGACATTAATATGCTATAATAACTGGATTATACAGATGAGGTTTTTCGGCAAGTCACCATTTAAGACATTCAAGTGTTCAACAATTTTTTAGTAAAAAAATTGCATACTACTATAGTACTGAGACTTTAATACCAACTGTGTTACATGCTATTACAAATTGTAAGAACTATTTAAAATGCTGAAGGTATTAAATGGTACAAAAATAAGTAAATGTCTGTAATAGTTATTTTATTTTTATTTTTTACACAGTATAAATACCACAGGGATATTCAATCATAGTGAAAGAAGAAATAATAAATTTTATATACGTAAGCATGAGACGCAGGCAAATTTTGTTTTTTTATTTTCTTAAAGGACAAGACAGAAGAATGCTAGGCATAAGTTCCCAAAATTTACTATTATTGCATGAACAACTAATATTAAACAAAAGTTTTTGACAAAGAACAGCATCGAAGCGTTCAAATCGTTCATAATTTAAAAGGTGCTTAATCACAAAATTGATTGAAAATACAAAAGAGCATTCACCTTTTTTAAAATATAAGCACAATAAGTTTTGTCGTATAAAATTCCACTCGAAGGTGTTCGAGCGTACCCTTTTCAAAGATCGAACTTCTCTCATATTTCTTTTCTTACATAATTCAACTTTTACAATGGAAGCCTCTTGTAACTTTAATCCCTTTTGTGTAGAAAAGAAAATTAAAAAGAATTTAATATATAATTTAGAAAATCTGATGGCCGAATAATTGAAATAACTTCGTTAATTTAAATTTTTACAAAAGACCTCTTTACATCCCTTCGAACATTAATTGAACTATACATTATTAATTTTTAATTAAATAAATATCACACTAAAAAGAAAAGCGATGGCTTGAATAATAAATAATGATACAATATTGGTTAGGTACTTAACATCGTTATCATTTCTTATTTATAATAAATGGTGGGGTCCAGGATTATGTGGCCCTCTCTATATCCCAGTAAAGGTAAGGTAGACGCAGACTCTACTCATTAAATCACAGCGGCGTTCTCCTCTTAGTCTGGCCAGCTCGATGTAGGAACTGTGGACGTTAGACAGAATGCCATCCGGCACTTTCATATGACAGAGAGTGTCATCCTCTTCTACTTGGCAAAGTGGCAAACTTCAAACACAACACGCAAATAATAAGTCTTGGCGTTGTATGAATACACGTTCGTTTTGTGGAATAAATACTACACTTGTTTTACTTACCATATTATACCAAAGTTCAAGTTTACTACCCAAGTCACCAAAATCGACTTCTTAGACTTTACTTAGCAATGTGGTAATTTAAAGTTTGACTTTAGTCGAACTTTCAATCCAAATACACACATTCACGATTGGCAATTGATTGAGTCGCCTATTTGACGCTGACTATCGGGTGTTAATTGGCATATCTGCGAGTTTTCCAAATATCAAAAAAACTAGTTTTTCTTAACTTTTTTCAGCAGCCTCTAAAAATAGACAAGGTGTCATGTCATCTTCACGCTATTCCAAATAAAACCTTGTTATTATTTTATAAAACAAAGTTGACGAAAAATCAAATGCGACGGTCACTGTTTCGAATCTCGCCAAGTGCAGATAATTTGTACCACGAATAAAGATATTGTCTTCACCAGGTCGCGGATGCTGTCAGATTTGGCCAAACACCCGTAGCTCGTTTGAGAAAACTAGGCTTCATTCTGTTTCTCAAATTAGTTCGATCCCGATAGATTACACGCCTTTAAAACATTACGTAGAATATATTATTATTGCTATACAACAAGAATATAAAAAAATAGAATTATAATCGCAATTCGAATCTACAATTTAGTCCCTTGCCACTTGAGCGGTTAATAAGTAGACGATAAGAATAAAATACCTAGTTTGTAAGAACATAATAATTTTAAGTGCGAATATTATTATCTTATTGATTGCTTGTTTAAAGAAACGTTTGAAAATAATTGAATTGAATTACAAATAGCCATAAACATTTTTCGATAGACAAGCTACTTTGGTTACACAGGCCTAATTAATAGGCCTATTTAAACTCGCGATAAAAAACTATCTATGTAAAAATCTTAACTGTCCGCCATAAAATCCGTAAAAATTGTTTAATTACAAATATTTAATGCTTAAAAAGTTGAAATTTATGTGAACCTGCAAATATTAAAATGTATGTCAAATATCCCAAAACTAACATAAGCAGGCAAAGAGGAAAGTATGTTGTAATACTTTTTGGCAACTTCCGTGCATTCCTTGATGATATTGGCTTTCCGCACGGATGAAAGCAAAATACGAAACATTCAAAACCTTTTTAGGAGACTGAAGGTATGGTCATAAATCATTTCACTAAAATATAGTTCTAACAAGTTTATCAGTTAAGATCGATGGCTCATAGTCACGCCATATTGTTATTAATTCGGCTATCCCTAATATCTTTTTTTAAAAACACCTATCAAAATCGGTTAATCGATTCTTGAATGGAATAATAATAATGTCATTATTCAAGATAGAAAAATTGGTAACGCTTAGGATAGAAAGACTCATCATCCAAATGCATCTTACGAGAAACGATGTTTTTTTTTTTTACGACGTACCTAAAGTAAAACGTTAGTTATATAAAATTGTTGAATGAACGAAAACATCGTCAACAACGGTCCGGGTTCGACCTGACCCCTGTGATGTCTTGAAGTACGTTTTTCTGAATTTCTAAGTGCACCATGACCTGACTCTCGTCGATGAAGGAAAACATCGTGAGGAAACCTGCCTGATGAGATTAAAAATCTTTGAAAGTGTGTAAAGTTCACCAATCCGCATTGGGTCAGCGCATCGGTGAACTATGGCCCAATACCCTTCTCGCCTGATTTCGAGGATGCCTGACCCGTGAGCAGCAGTTAGCATCTGAAATATATTTATTCCAATCGAATTGATCGAAATGGGTCTAATTGCTCATTCTTAGTGGACATTTTCACGTCACCATTGTGGGAGCCAAAGGTAGATCTCCGACCGAGCAAGATGGTATGCTCGGTCTGACCGATGGTCACTTTCCGTCATATCAGCTGTTGTATACATATTATATGAGCACCGAACTATGAAATTTCAATAGCGCGATTTAGGATTGTGGTAGTAATTGGTCCGCCGCAATCTAAAGTCAATATGTTACATAAATATAATACTGGTGTGATTTTGGAATTTTGTGAAGACTGGGTCCGCATGTTGCGGCGAGTCCGAAACCCGTCAGATGCAGACAAATTATTGTATATTGAAAATATATTTCTGTACCGGTATTTATATAAATTTCGTGATTTGGTTTTGTATATAGTGCCAGTAACACCAGTTCATGACCTAACCACTTTTTTGGCGACGACAAAAAGCTTTAGATTGAATAATGTCCGAAACGCGGTAGCAGCATTAAAATGGAGTTGAGCAGGACACTTGGCAGCCGGAAGATGGAGGACTAGGTCGGAGAAGGCGGCCTATGGCGAGATGGACCCAATATGTGGCAAGGCTGTTGTTCAAAATATGGATTAGAAGGCAAGAAGCAGAGAAGACTGGTAGAAAAAAAGGAGGAAAAAACTATCATTATATCAATGTTTATCAGTTCAAGTCAGAGGCATTTTTCAATGAACGCTGAGACGGCCAATCCCCTACCACTTACATCCAACTAGGTCCTTTCTGGTCCCAAACGTAGCTTCCGCTCCAGATTTCTTATTCCATCAAATAAGATTTAGATGGACCAAATCCAGAATCCGGCAAATACGTTTACGAAAAACTGACATCCAGAAATAGGTATTTCGTTTACGTCAGGATCAAATATGTCTATGATTGCAGTTGAAAATTTAATTTGCCCGGAACGTTAGTGGAACTGAGTGGTTTAGATGTGTAGTACAAGATATATGGGTGGATAAACGGGCGCCGTGTAGGATTACTGCGTTATATGCGGCGTGTTCGATAGAAAATTTATGTAGCATCAACGAATATGTCTAAATGTCTAATTATAACTCTATTACTACAATAATCTGCTTCATTAACATCATCATCATCATCATCATTATCATTATCATAAGCCTTTATCCGTCCACTGCTGAACATAGGCCTCCCTCAATAAACCTCAAGGCGACCGATTATTTGCCACTCGCATCCAACGCGGACCGGCAACAGCATGTAGATCGTCTTCTCACCTGGTTAATGGCCGACCAACACTTCGTCTACCTAAGCGCGGCCTCCACTCTTCAACTAATATGCTTTGCTATGACATAATGGTGACCGGTAAAGGAAAACATTGTAAGAAAACTTACATAATTTACTGATTGAGATTTTACTTTTTTAAGAGATGTAAAGTTCGCCGCTACATGGTATAGGGCCAGCACACGTTGCGAACTATGAACTAATATCACTCGCTGTGACTTCGAGAAGGATACCTGTAGGATAAATAAAGGTATCATAATCCATTATTCAATGGCCCAGCTGTGGACTCATATTATTCTAATATTGGTATTAGAATAATATGAGTCCACAGCTGGGCCATAAATTGAAAAATATATTTTTTTCCTTTTTCTATGAGAAATATCACAAAAACAATTATAGATCCATTTCATTATTTTTTTCATTAATTCCATTTTCCATTAAAATATCAGTAAAATAATTTCGATTATTAAACTGTTTTCGGAAAAGATCGCTTGGAGAAATTTCTAGAAACATAAATGTTCATTTCGGATAATGTAAGTTAATCGATATTTTATATAAAGCTTTGTCTCTCTATTAGAAGTTTAAGTAGGTCGTAATATCGCGAGGTTGCCGTCGCGAAGTTTTATGAAATTCTGTTATAAAATTTTGTGAGCTTACCTTTTATTTATCTTTAGCTTATGTGAGGCTAAAGTGGGCTTCGGTATTTTTGATTGTTCTTTTATATTTATTACAGTTTTTATCGTTTTATTGTGTTTATATTTTCTCAACATGCGAACTAAATTTAAGGGAAAAATAAGTACAAGTAATAAGCGAACTTAAGCCTAGATAAATACGTCTGGCCGATTTTTGTTCCTCGTAATACTTTTCTGAATGCTTTCCATAATATACATCTAGGTGTTTTATTTTTACACTCATTACCCAGATGCGTTGCCCTCCTTTCCTCATCCCACAATGGACTACTGGAAACTCACAAACCGCACGAAACCCTACAGCAAAACTGCCAATTTTTACCAGTATCATGTGCCACGGTACCACCCCGGTTGTGCCAGTGTTCCGACCTCCAGTAATGCCCCTATGCTCGTCGGGGCTAGAATGGGTTAGTTAGTCCTATTAGACAAGACGTCGTGGTAATCACGGCCGGGTAGTCCCATCCTTACGAGAAATAGTCTTGTCTTATAGGGTCTTCCTTTCTTTCTTTTCATATCTCTTGGTAACTCCAAGCCAAACCCCACATAAATAAGTACTAAATGCGAAATGTATTTATTGCGTTATCAAAAAAGTTCATATTGATATAAGTAGCCTCTTGATGCTTATTAATATGTACAGTATACTGTTTGGTTAAATTGGAAAATATAGCAAACGTCACACACGCTCGTCTCACACATATGAGAATATACGAGAAGCTATGTATGTATGTTGAGATGAAAAATGTGGTGCGAACATCGTGTTTGTTTAAGCAAGGTTGAATGTAGGCGCGAGATAATTTATTAGTGCAGATAAATTTCACCCCAAAGGCTGAGGGTGGGTTAAACATATTGCTCGCATTGATGATATCGCTGAGAGAAATAAATGGCTGTGTCGATATCCACTCCGATATTTGTATCATTTCTCAAATTTTAATATTCTTATGAAGACATAATGTAAGTAGAGCAAATTAGGTTATATTTGCGTTTTATATTTTCGTTGGTTCTTATATCGCCTGTAAAAGGTTGTGTAAATTAGAAAAGTTTATAGAAACAAATTTAAAAGGAAAGGAGATTTAAAAATACATTTTGGCACATACGAGTTAGTCTAAATACCGGTTTATTTAATATGTAAATTACAAAATATTATATCCATTTTTATATTCATCATTCTTCACCGCTGTCTGGGTATAAATTCAAGATTCGAACCCACTTTCCTCTAAGCCTGTCACACACGAGAATTTCTTTGTGAGATTGATTTGGAACTGAAATTGATCTGAATATATTTTCTGCGGATAGTCCTTAATTTTTAGGGATAAATGTAAATGAGGGTACTTTTCTAGATACGTCCCTTTATGAATATTTAATGTTGATTCATTTACCAATAGAGGGTGCAGAAAGGATCTCCCGTGGGAAAAATTAAATTTTTCGGGATAAAAGGTATCCAAAGACAATTTCAAAGAGTTTCCAAGTGATACCCGGACGTGATTTTATTATAGGCCTTCGAAAAATACTGATCTTTAGTTTTAAAGATTACTAAGAAATTACTTTTTATTGAAACTTAATTTTATTGAAATGTCGAATAATTACAACATATTATTTTTAATATTCGACACGACCGTATCAACCTAATTTTCTTAAAACTTTTCACACCATTTTGTGCGACAAAATGTTCACAACTTCCAGAGATCATATCTTATAAATTTTTCCGCATAAAAGTTTAAATTTATTATTATGTCTATTTAAATATAGCTGTGTAATAATTTATAATTTTTTATCTCATTATTGATATGCAAACGAACGAAAGGTCACACACTCGGCAGCGTCGAGGTAGATCTATGTTAGCAGTTGAGGTGGAATTAAGGCTGATAATGATGGTGATGATCATGCTTATGTTGGTGACGATGACGACGGTGGTGGTGGTGGTAGTACTGATGATGATGATGATAGTGGTGGTGGTGATGGTGATGTTGTTGATGATAATGATGACGATGACGATAGCTGAACCCCTAAAACACAGATCGGGCTAATTATGCACACGTTGTCAATCCTGTTATACATAATATAATAAGGTAAGTATCGGTGCCGAATAATGGTACTACTTTGCAACACTTAATCCTAATAAAAACGGATAGGTATACTTTTGTCACGTTAACGAGAATATACACACCATATTTCTTTATAATGTTGATTTATGTAACGTTGCCGAAAATGAGCATTTTATACGTCAATTAAAACATGTTTCACACGTTGACGTGCTCTGTTTACTTTCAAAGTAATCTTCTATATGTTGGCTTAAATGTAGCAAGAGTTCCGCTTCGAAACTCCTGCTTAAAGACGCTAGGGACAAAATCACCTGGAGCGGTGCCGTTTGAAGTGCCTTCAAAGCTCCCACAAGTGTTACATGACGTCGTTTAAATAGCTTTATAATTTTCTTAGTGCTACCAATGAGCTTTCAACTGTAACATACAATTTTGAACTTTTGATATAGGATTATAAATATTGAACTTGGGAAATGGTACAAACTAACCAACAAATAGAGCTTATTGTAGATATAAACTTACTTAATAATCTAATTATTTGTTGTGGGTTGTGTGTCTAAACAGCTGTTTACCTCCTGTTTGAAAAAAATATGGTATGAGCCACGCTTGCTTACTTTTAAGAGGTATGCTTACTAGCTTGATTATTCAATTAACAAAACACAATACTCCTAGCTACTCTATTAAGAAAATAGAATGTGTGGTTACACCGATTCACAAGACGCGAAATTTTCTAATTTGTTAAGTCTTATTAACTTGCGCTCTTATATTATATTTCCACTTATTTCTCGAAGCAATACATAATATTATATTGACATTCAGGATGAGAGTGATGTAATTGAAGGACAAGTTATTATAGTTATTACGTTTGGAATACAGGCGTCTATGATATAATATCTTATGATAAATAAATCTTCTTCATTATTTATGGTAAATAGTGTTTATAAGTGACAAGCTGGTCAAGTGGTCAGGCTACGGGGCAGGACACACAAAGGTCATAATTTTGAATCCTGCCTTAGCAGTTTTGTGGGGGCATCCCAAATGCGAGTCTACATACACGCTAATATATCCAAGGTCCCAGTAGGTGTGAAAGCATTTCCAATGCGTCAAAAAAAAAAAAGAAAAGCTTGATCCTGTCTAGTGCTAATAATTTGTGTGATAAATATACTTTGCTGCTGTTTTTATCTTCAACAAACTATAGCTTTAATTCTGATCGATACGACTTTAGCCCGATCTAGCTTAGATACAGAACCACATCCTCTTAGTATGACAACACAAAATTTAACAAAACTTTCAAATTAAATGGTCAGACTAGAATTTATGTACTCACTTTTAATGTCGTAAGCGTTACTTTAACACGAAAGGTAAAATTATATATAAAGTGACCCTTTTAACCTAAACGAAAGCATGCGAAAATGTAATTAATAACAGCGGGTTAATTCCCATTTTACGTGTATGTACGAATTAGCAAAGTTTAACAATGGTATTAGAAAATATTTGGGAACACCCAAACTGCGTATTGGAAATTGCTTAATGATTCGTAGTATGTAAAGCGCGAAGGGTAGTAGTGGCCAGGTAAGAATACGCGGGGATCACGGCCCATGGGTCTTTTGATGTCGCAGGGGAAATACTTTCGCACCTACCAGGGCCTTTTGTAGGCCTTGGGTAGGTAAGTCCCCTCACACGCCAGCATTGGGGTGTACTACCATACTAAAACCTTCGCCTTCAGCCGCTTTGTGGAGTCCCGGATCCGAAGGCAACAGGATCACCTCATTGCTCCATGTCCATTGCTGAACATGGGTCACCTTCAATTAATGCCAAGAAACTGATACATAATATCCTTATGTATCAATTGATCCATATGATATACTTGATGTTACCTTATAGGTACGTAATATACCGCTATATGATAATATACTTGATGTTACATTATAATTAAGGATTGTTCATAAAATAGTTCTAATTTTGAAAACATTCATAAGTCAATCAATGACTACACTACGAGTTAAGCAATTTATCTGAAACAGTTTGGGGGTACAGGCGGGGCACACAGAAAGTGCAGCGTTAGGACATTTGCTTTTAATTGCTCCCCGGGCTAAACTGAACCGCATCTGTTGGGGCTCAACTCCGCCAAACTTTTGCTTTTGACAAAACATTGTTAAACTAAATAGAAATGCGACCATAACTTTCTATAAGCCGATGTATTTGGTATGTTATGTTATTTATAATTTTTTAACACAGAATGTCCTTGTTTCAACTAGCATAAAATACAATGATTATTGTATAGTATTTTTGAAAATCTTGTATATGTACAAAAAAATATGCAAAAATTAAAAAAAAATGTGATCAACATAATATTAATACAAGAAATAAAAATAAACTTGCTGTGCCCAGCACAAGGCTCCATAGAATTAGTAACTCCTTTACGGGTAATTGTATACGTTTTTATAATAAACTTCCCGAAAGCATAAAAGAATTGTCAATAAATAAATTTAAATCTATCATTAAACAAAAATTTATATCAAAATCTTATTATAATGTAAAGGAATATATAAATGATAAAAACGCTTGGAAATGAATTGCTCTAGATTTAAGTGACTTTGTGAAATAATTATCACAATTAAAAGGATGATAGGAACCCAGCAGAGTTTCTTGTGAGTATCTTCTCTGACATGGGCGCGTTGCGAACCCTCATTATAAACTTAGCCGTTAAGACGATCATAAGTGATCATTATCAAGATCCTATATGTGACATTAAAAATAAATAAATAAATAAATACATTATATTTTAGTATTTGTATATATAATACACTAATATACATAAAAAGGTGTAGAATAACACAACATAGAAATCATGAAATTTCGGGTTATTTCGGTGTTGTGTTTCAAAAGGTCTAAAAATGGAGTCTATTTTTGTGTTTTTCTCTTGAATTTATACTGTGATGTGGTTATAAGGTTGCCTACCCAGTTGAATATAAGGAATGTGCGATTGAGCGTTAAAATGTGTACAAGTTTTTATTTTACTTTATCGTCACCGTCAGTAGTAACTGATAATGACTGATGATAATTATGGCTATGCCTATCTCTGGCCACATTTGTACTTATCAGGTATATAAATGGATAATATATTGATCCAAATACCAATAACACACTGTGAGATGGAAATTGGAATGTAGGTGTCTTGAGAATTGTAGTTGTAAGCGGATACCCAGCCCACCTCTACTCAAACCGTATCTCGTATTGATCGCCATCTCCCCGAAGATTTAATGACGACCTTACTTATATACCATTTTGAATTATTCCTTTCTTTGCTACATCTAAATAAGAAAAAGAGGATTATTTAATATAATTTCAATAAGTATAAATCGCTTATTATTTTTATATTTTTATTTAATATATTGTCCTCAATCTTGCGGGATATGGAATTGTATCACTACAAATCTTCATTGGCCAAAAATTTAAATGCCTCTGTTTTAAAAAATAAATTTATATAAATCATGCGTACATTAAAATGCTTATCAGGAGAACATGTACAACAGTACGATGAGGCAAGGTGCTTGTCCTCGCCCCTTGCCTCCTGTTCTTTTGCCCCCTCTTCTTATAAGAGGGCTACAAAGAGCCCCTTTGGCTCAATTCGCTTCGTCTAAAGTGCTGGTTCACCCTAGACCCCACCGCCACGACAAGACTTGAACCATGTTGAGGCTCCTCATTTACCATGACGTATGTAAACAGTGATTGTAAAGTAAGTGTAACGATACTATGATACACTTTCCGTACAAAAATATTCCGAGCAATGTAAACCCGGCTTCTTATTCACGGTGCGCCTGCCAGCGCTATGAGAATTTGTCGTCTCGTAGCCAAATTTGAACTTATTCGTCGTAAAAGCGACGATGTTTAAATTTTTGCTTCATATTTTGATTACGCTGAAGAGAGCTACTCTATAAAATAATATTTACGAAATACTAAAGGCACGCGGTAAATAAATTCGGGATTGAGGTATTTGCTGTTTTGTTTATATGCGATGCTACACTTACATATTAAATGTATGATATATTTTCTAACTAAAGAGTTGAAAGAGGAAAAAAGAAAGTACGAGCATGCTGTTTCGAGACAGGAATAAAGTGTTCAGATGAGAATCTGGTAAAAAACAGTTTTTTCTTTTTCTACTTACTACCTAATGGTAGGTGGCCGATGTCGCCGATGTTCATAGCCTGAGAGTTGCCTATCTTGAGATATAAGATGGTAAGTCTCAGTTCCAGTATTTCCAACTGCCTGTTTTGGCTTGCCCCAAAACACAGCAAATCTGTTTCACGGGAAAAACAAGCACAATGGTGGTATCCATGCAGGCCCCCACGCGGCACATCGCATCCCTTCCACCGGTAAAAATTTAAACAAACACTTTCACAAACATAATTATGAAACAATAAGTAATAATAATAGATGGATACTCAAAGCTCAAGATTGAGAAAAGTGGCGTGCCTTGGGAGAGACCTATGTCCAGCAGTGGACTGCCGCAGACTGATGATAATGATGATGAAGTAAAGTGCAGTGGAAGATCCTTTTCGGATGCGAGTGACAAGGGATCAGTCGTCTTGGCGTTCATTTAGGGAGGCCTATGTTAAGCAGTGGACGGGATAAAGGCTTGTTGGGATAACGGGCAAAAAAATGATGATGATAACGTAAAACTCTAATCTGTTGTCTATTCTGTTTGAATATAAATTCAAAAAATATAACACAATTTAGTTCAAGAGTCTAATTGCAAAATAATATTAAATGTGTGAATTTTGAAATCCCTTGTAAGATTAAAACAGTAAAAATAGTTTGGTGCTATTACAGACCGAACAAGACAAAGGCGGCGACGCTCCTGCCTTATTCATGAACCTTATTTCACACCTTTGCTTGCACTTACACCGAATTTCATCTCTTTAATGTTAGTTTTATCACAACCGAATAAATGTTTTACCTTTTACATAAAACTTAATTTTGTTCCTAAAATATATCATTCGCTAGCATTACGGTTAAAACGTTCAATATGTTTTTTCAACATGTATCCAAATAAAGTTTTACGGCAATACATGATGTTTTTACCGGGATGATTTTTCACTCAACATCAATTTTGATGTAAAAAAAAAATATTCTTTGAAAAAAAAAATGATTGTCTGTAAAGCCGGTTTACGGGCGCTAGTTTGACGTGACATATTACATGCAGTACGAACCGAACTGAGCCGATCGCTCGAGCCGATCGTGCCCGTCTTTCGTCCGTTCCGCGCCCTTGCTGGCGGAACGCTACATGACGTCATCTTTTTCGTGCATGCTGCCCGTAATATCGAGTTATTAGACGTTTTCACGTCCAAAAAAGTTACAAGATCCACTACCTCATTAAGTTTTAAAGTTTCTTTGCTCACTGATTTCCGTAAAAGCAAATTTACAGTCTAATAAAGTTTTAATATTCATACATATTTATAAGGAAAGTCATAAAATCGAGTTCTCAATAGTGTCGGTTGTTCTCGGACTTTCGACGTGAAACTTCTTTTGTCACGGTAGACTAACTTGCCGTTTTAATAAATGAAAGCCTCGGGGAGACGAAAAATGAGACTCCTCATCCTCTTAAGCGACAGTAAAGCGACGCATTGTTTCAAAAAACAACGTTTTCAACGCGAAATATAAGTTAACATTTACGGTTTAGTTATATTATTAATTAAAAATATGAGACTTATCATCTCATATAGTAAAATAATATAAAAACGACAAAAACTTATTTTATTTTTATATCATGCGAAATTTATTCGAAATTTGTTGATTTCGTTTCATAATTACAGCATAATCATAATATTTTTATGATAATTATTCATTTATTTATAGATCTATGTTTAACATTATATTTAGTATGCCTGCTCGTCTATGTCATAATTGGCCTGAATATAATAATTGGCAGACGTTTAAAAGCTCGGTCTGCAAGAGTCACATAAATTGTTGGTGACTACAACCTATCTAGGAGCTAGATTTATTTTGGTTCTAGGGAATATAATAATGTCTCCCTCGTGACTGTTATACGTATGCTATTTGAAGTTTTAAACGACGCTATTAGCTCATATCTTTTCGCCAAAAGTAAGATTTGGTTTAGCTTTCATTTAGTAGCCACCCTTAAATTATTATGTCCCACTGCTGGGTATGGGTTTCCTCCTCGAAATCAGTCGAGGAGATCGAGCCATAGTTAACCGAAACGCTGGCAAATGCAGATTTCGTATTAATATATAAATCGTCAAAGTAAAATGTTTATTTTTAAAATACAATTCGTATTTCTGGTAACAAAAGTCAAATGTACTACTTTTTAAACTATTTAAAACGTTATATTCACCATGTTTTTCAGTTTAATTTCGTGGAGTCTGACATTTCGACATAATTTTCGAGTACGAGTATTTTATTCACGAGAAAAAACAGGAACGAAATTAAACAAAACTGAAAATTTCAAATAAGTTTAGAAGTGAAAATGACTACGTTGATGATATATAAAATAGCTATGTTATGTAAGAGTTATCTCATTCCATAACTTATCATACGTGGAAGCTTGTAGATGTGCAATTAGTAGAAAATATCGCTGATAAATTATATAATTGAGCATTGTACTAAAGGAACAGCTTAATCACGTTGCAGGGTTATTGGAGCTTCCAAGAATCTAGATATTAATCAAAATCTTGCACTAATTGGAAAGCTCGTTTTGTTTTAGTTTGCTAGAGCAATTTAAAATGGAATTTATACTAATATGCAATCTCGGAGGTAAAGACTATTAACGTGTATTACGAATTAACTTTTAAAACTTTCTGGAGACTTCATTAATATTATGTTCAGCAATCCGTATTTTATTATTTCTAATATTCTTGTGAACAAAGAAACGAGCGTAGTTCATTCATACACTATTGTAGTTTATTGTTACTATGCTTTATATTTGTTATCCCTATTAATCAGGATTGCTTATCCAAAATATGGTAATAATAAGGAAATAGTTTTCTTATTAAAATACTCATACTCTATTTAGCGTCTTAACAAATAAATAACAATTAACATAAGTATAATGCAATAATTATTCATATACCTATTTTCATCCACTATAAGATTTTTATTCAAATAAAATCATCTGCCACTCGTTCTGACTTAGAAAGTGTATCAAACTTAACTATAAACACAATATCCTTACTAATATTATAAATGTGAGAATATGGATGTTTGTTACGCTTTAACGCGAAAACTACTCAACCGATCATCACGAAACTTCGTACACATATTTTCGGAGGGACTAGAAGTAACATAGAATACATTAAAAAAAAGGATTTTTTTTTATAACGCGGGCGAAGTTGCGAGTAATAGCTACTATTCTTTAACTTTAATATAGGTATAATATAGAAATAAAACATTTCCATGTTTCCCGTTGGAAATGCTTTTCTTCCTCTGGGAATTTGACACGCCCAATCTATTGAGGAAGATTCAATAGGATTGACTAATGTAGGGCTACAGGTTCATCTCTCGTGGGAACAATTTAATTTTCCCTAACAAAATATATCTCGTTTAGCGAGTCAGGTTGTATGGTTCATTTGAATAAGTTACGTGTTTTAGCGATTTAAAACGTGATCCGTGAAGGGATTAAGTCTATATACCTGGTTATAATTAAATATATCATTGAAACAGAAAATGAAGATGCTTTTATTTATTTACTAGATTATGTTGGTTTTTTTTTTCTCTTTATTTAAAGGGAAAGAAAAAAAAATGTGACTGATATACATACATCTATGGTTTATCTGTCTCAGTAAAGATGCTGAAGTTGTAAAATATTTTAAGCCGGTGCTAGCGAGTTTCATATTAATATATTATATTGACTGCGAGAGTTTGTTCTTCCATTCCTATATCGAATTTTTGCAATAAAAGCGTTTAAATATAACTGAGTTTATGAGGTGCTAATTAAAAAACAGTAACTAGTTTTATAAAACTCGCATAGACTGCGTATCACGCGAGATGACCTAGGTGACCTATATAAAGTACTTAATAAAATCAGCAGATTAACTAAGAGCAATTTAAAAACCTATAGACCTTTGTGTTTAAAATGGATTGGGTCTTCCCAGGAGGGTATATTGTGGGACTCGCTGCACCCGAAAAAGAGTATGTGGACGCAGTTCTACCCACTGAAACCCGGCAAGTGCCACCAATGCCGCCTTTGATGAAGTGCCCCGGATCTACAAGCAACAGGGTATCTCGATGGCTAGTCAGTCCCTCAGGAGACCGACGCCATCTCCACAGTGGGGTTGTCGCGCACCGCAGAATAACCCCTCCCAACGTTGTCGGGACAGTACAATGAGGTGAGGTTCCCGTCCTCACCCCCTGCTCTTTTGCTCCCTCTTCTTATAAGATTATTTGCACCCCACTAAGAGCCCCCTCGGCTCAATTCACTTCGCCCAAGTTGTTGGGCTCACCCTGGGCTGCTGAGCCGCACCGCCACGACAAGGCATGAATTATGGTGAGGACTGAAGAACATAGGCCTCTTGCAATACCAAGATATATTGATTAAAAGTATTAAAAAAAAGTAAAGTATTAACCCTTTAAGTCCCAACTGCTGGGCACGGGTCTCCTCCTCGAAATTAGGCGAGGAGGGTAATGGGCCAATAGTTCACCAGGCTGGCCCAGTGCGGGTTGGTGAACTTCACATACCTTCAACGAATTTTAAATCTCATCAGGCATGCAGGTTTCCTCACGATGTTTTCCTTCACCGGTGAGCGAAAGATGTTCTCGTGTTTCATCAGGATCGAACCCGGAACCTCTAGCATAAGAGGCCGAGTCCATCCACTGGACCATCGTCGCTCGATATATATATATTAACAAAATATAAATCCCTTATCATAATTTAGAAGTTAGACGCCTAAGCATAACCACTTGAATTGGTTTCATCACACATACAACAGCTATTCATTTAAATCAAAGGAGAGTTTGAAATTCCTAAAAAGGTAATAATTTTACTATTAGACATGAATAGTCCGGCGGAATGTCAAGCCACATCAATCACTTACGACTGGGGATTACTGGGACCGGGCGTCATTCTGGAGCAACGCAAATTTACATAAATAAGCTCATCTGTATTCAGCATGCAGCCGAGAGCCCATGCAACAACATGTGGCATCCAACGAACCTCTATTATTAATCGTGAGCGAGTACCACACTCTAATGTTTCAAAGTAAATTGTTGTAAAAATTTTCATTTTTATTGTTTTTAAATTTCATATACTGGTTGGTTGAAAGTTGTTTAAAAAAATTTAAAATTCGAAGTGTTGGTCGGCCATTAACTAAGTGAGAAGACGATCTCCGTGCAGTGGCCGGTCTGTTTTGGATGCTAGTGGCAAGGGATCGGGAAGGGTCGTCTTGGCGTTATATTGAGGGAAGCCTATGTTCATCAGTAGACGGATAAAGGCTGATGATGATGATAAATTGGTTTAGAGTATAATGTTATATTGCATTTCGTTTGGCACTGTTTTTCGGCAATGTAAGATGGCTTCAAAGATTTGAATGAACTCTAGTTTGGTCCAACTTGAATACTAGTCTTGGATACGGACACTGCGTAGTGCGGTCATCTGTGGCAGGATGATGTTATCCTCATGTGTGTAAATATTAGTTTCTTAATCGCGACCGTTGCAAATTAGATATCCGACCACTCAACCACCGACTGGCTGATAGAGGTGGTATTATATCGTGGGTTAAAGCCGCACACAGGTCACTATCAATGAATGCTGGGACCGTCGATCTTTTTTTTTCTTATTATTGTATTGGAAATAATACAAATACAATAAGAATTTATATAAGCCGGTAGGTATAGGTGATAAATAATCTTCTATATTGTGTCATCTGTGATCGACTAACGTGCAAAAAAAATGATAAACGAATACTTAAATAAAAAACACGGTCCAGCAATTCATGATTTTGTAACAATTTATAGAATTGCTAACCACCAGAGGTTAGTATCAATTTAAACTTTTGAACTGCAAGTCCTCCAGTGGCCTGGAGACCCGAAGTTAAAATGTGTTGTGAAAATTACAAAGCTTTTAACGCATTTTTCGCATTTCTATAGTATTATACGTACTAAAATTGCTGTTAAAAATAGGGGTTGTATGTATTTTTGAAACTTTCAATATCATTAAAAATAGAATAAGGCTTGAACCACCCTTAATAATTAGGGGGATGAAAAGTACGCGTTCCTGATTTTCAGACCTACTCGATACATACACAAAATTTTAATAAAAATGGGTCCAGTCGTTTCAGAGGAGTTTGGTTGGCACCGTGTCACGAGAATTTTATATATAAGAAAAATGGGTAATATTATATGGATGTAGGGCGTAATCAAAAATACTAAACCAAATAAAAAATGGTATTTATTACCTAAATCATATTTTTCATACTTATTTATAAAGCCTAAGAATCTGTTTGTTTGCTCAAACTCCCTAATCTCAGGAACTATTTATCGGATTAAAAAAATATTTCAGTGTTATTTAGAAAGGCTAAATACCATCTCGTTAAGATCCAGATGAAAAACATAGTTAGCGCAAACGTAGCTGCGGGTAACAGATAGTAAAGCTATCAAAATAATATTTTCGGTCATCGACTTTTTAACGATAAAGTCATGCGCTTGATTACACGTAACCAAGTTCCTGATAATGATGCTGTTTTCCCGCTATAATCCGCAACTTTAGAAATCCGCAACGTTACATTTTCCAACTTTTAATTATGTTCTAATACTGAACCAACTTAACCTTACAAATATGTAAGCTTTAATAATACTATAACAAGAATTAACCCTGAAGCTACGATTAGACAAGTTGGCCGTAGATTTAAATTTTAAGCTCATAAATTAACCCTTCATCCTTTTGAAATTGCGAAGGGATTGGGTAATGGACTATTTGTGAAACGAAATGGGATGGCCAGGACAAGTGTATTACACTTTGGACGATCTACTATTTTATTAAGTAAAATTTACATGTGAAGTTATTTTGTTATTGAATTTTAAGGACGAGATCCACTTTTCTGGGGAGAATCGCTAAGGCAAGAAAGCTGAGGAATTAGTTATGGTGGATTAGGACCATTTAAAAATTAATTCCATATAATTGCTGTTGCTCTGTAAATATCATCCTTTCGGAATGTTGCAAGGGGAGTGTGTGTTTTTTTTTGTTTTTTTTAATCACTGGTGCTAGTTTTCTTTTTCAGTTAATATACTCGTATATATAATATCATGTTGGGACAACTTACACCTTCTGTATCTACTGTACTCGTAGCAATGAGACAACTGATACATACTTTTATATTTCTAAAATATTTTATTAGTTTGCATTCAAAAAAAACCTACCTCAATTAGGTGAGACGACAATTTGGCGGGGCAGGGGATCGGCCGTCTAGACTGTCATTGAAAGAAAACTATGTCGAGCAGTGAACAGAAAAAGCTGATAGTGATAATATTTATTAAAAGATCTAGCTGAAAGGCTATAATAATAAATACTTCCAAAATTAAACCTCATCGCATTAACTATGCTAGAATTCACATAGCGAATCATTATAATATAGTTATTCTATATCGATTCATATTGGGAAAAGGCTCTCTCGATAAACCCTTAATCGGCAAACCTCTGGCCACTCGTATTTAACCTGTCGACTGAACAGAGCGTCCACTTACCTTTGTGAGCCTGATAGAACCCCGAATGGAAAACAAATATATGAAATATGTACATAAATCACAACAGACGATATATTAGTTTTAGAATTATTTTCCGTAGAATGTTGTGATTTTGGATAGTAGTGGTTGTGAGTTGGAAGAAACATAATATTCGTTAGTCAAGGTAAGGCTTTAAATTGAAATAACAGGTCACGGCTGGCCACGGGTCTCCTCCTCGAAATCAAGCGAGGAAGAGACCCGTGGCCAGCCGTGACCTGTGGACATATTAAATGGGTTTATTATTAAATAGGTTTTATTGTACTTTTTTTTTTCGCTTGACCAAAACCGCACATAGTCACACTCTATCACTGAACTCTACCGTCGCGTCGATCCGAGGGTATTGTATCCCTATAGTGACTAGGCCCATCCACTACACATTACGTACCATCTTTAGGGGTCAATCGGCCATATGTCTATCTAAATGTAACCTTCATATCAGAACGCAATTAGTCCACCGTCCATCTCTCAGGACGAATGGGATAAATGTTGTATAAATTATTATTTGAGATAAAATTACTTACCATTTATTGAAAATCGTTATATTGACCTCAAACATGTGTTTTTGCGGGCAAAAGTATTTCAAACTTTGCGTGTATGAGGTTATATGACTTCTAAAAATTCTAGGCCTTAGCTATTCGTGTTAAATAATTATAAAACATATTGACTGGGTATTACGTACATAGCAACAACGCTATACTTGCGCGTTTATAAAATATTAATTAATCTGATATTACATTGAATCACGTTATTAGACTAAACTTTAATGATTTAATTTGATTTTGTGAATCATTATATTTCAATTGACAAGTTAGAAGATTATAGGATTAGAGGTAAATAATATTATGTTCTTCAAGATCGTAAGCAAGTTACTAAAATATGCACAATAAATTTCAAATTAAATATGAATTCACAAACAAATCTATATGGCGAAATCTAAATTCGGTGTTCCTCAGGGAAGCGTATTAAGACCTCTACTACTTTTTATTTATATCAATTACTACCTACAACCTATGGCATTATTTGCTGATTAAAGCAAAGTGTAAGTAAAATGTAAAGTAATCATAATTTTTAAGTAAATAAGATTAATTTAAGCTCACTATTTATCAGAATATTTATACATAATAAGCACCCAATAATATAGATTACTAAGTATTTTCAAGAAAATAATAAACCATCAGCTTATCCACCCTTTTTTCATGATACGCTAGTGTAAGAACTTAAACCCACGCACGAAAATTACTTAAATAATATTTAGATATAACTTATAATATTATTGTTTTCTTATGTTTACGCGAATTTCACTCATTATAATGAAACAACTTTTACGGATAATACATCCGTAAAAGTTGTTTCATTATAATTATAATATTATAATATTATAATTTAAAGTAAAATATTATACTCCTACTCATATTAAATAGCATTTTTTTAAGATTTTTAATTATCATTCAGAAATTAAGTCAACGAATTTTAATTAATAAATGAATAAGACGTAGATATACTAAAAAGCCATTCAGGTTAGACCTTCATTAAATTTAGTCAATTAGGTCATTCTTAGGTCTTTGTAATTGTATCAAGTATTTTACTTTATTATCAGTATAGTATAAGCATCATCTCTATTATCATCCGATGATAATATAACTATTATATAATAAAACTATTACGTACATACTGTAGTAATTTGGATTAAATTATTTTTTGGGTATACCATAATTATGATAATTTAAATTTTGACTACTACCAAAATAAAAAAAATCCGATAGTTTACCAAAAATTCTGGTGATTACCGAAATTCTGGTAATTTACCTAATCCGCTAGAGTGACCATAAAATAAATGGACTATTCACTAGGTTCACGCTGAGGCAATTTGCTCACAAGAGACGCTTATGTAAATCCAGTCGCTTACGGCTCTGTTCACGTCAACTGATTTTATTGAAGGATAACTCGTTGAGGGATATACTCGCAAAATTTTCTTTTGCACGCAAATACTGTTTTGGTTACAAAATGAAAGGATTACAGAGACAAAGGAAGACTACAATTTTGTTTAGAGAATCCCCAACATATCGTAGGCGTTAACCCACAATATTGCTAAAATATAACAATACATTATTATTATATAGTAACTTGAAATAAATAATTCACTATATATATTAAGTATTTTATATAAAATGAAATAGCTGTTCGTTAGTCTCGCTCAAAGTCAAGAATGGCTGAGCCGATGTGACTAATTTTATTCTTGAAATATTTGTGATAGTCCAGAGAAAGTTTGAACGGTGAGAAAATATGGAAAAATTACGACTTTTTTACATGTAAAACAATGACGCTATAATGACATTTGGTTCAGACAGCCACATATTGACAGATTTTATTTTCTAGTGCGGTCCAAGCTGTGGGCTATAGCTAGTTATAATATAATGTTTTCTTATCTTCACACTGTTTACAGAGGTTAATCTTAAAAAAAAATAAGATAAGAATTTTATTATACCGTTTGTAAGAAGATAACAATTTCAGGTGCTAATATTTGCTAGCAGTTTTAGCAGTACACCCGACTGTAATAGTTATTTAAGTTATATTTTTTTTCTATTTCCAGGGTATTGAGAATGATGTAGAATACAAAAAACAACCAACTTAAACAACTCTCGTGAACATGACATTCGTAGACAATGTCGAAATATCGAGCTCCGCAAAACAATATTAAAAAACATGGTAAATATCCCGTTTTAAATACTTTAAACAACTTAAACAAATTCTAGACTTTAGGCTTATTCCTAATCTCATCTAGATTGTTTTCTATTCTATTTTATTATGTTTCAAGTTATCTAGTAATCAATACTATGTTATGACCACAATAAAATGAAGGAGAAAAAATATTATAGCGTTTAGGAAACGATTCATAAAAGTAACTTTTAAGGTAAACAAGTTATTATAAATTGTGTCTATCGTTTCATAATATTGTTTGTTGTTCGTGTTTTTATGAAATGCCTCTTAATATAAGTACCTATATTTTACCGCAATGGTCGCTTGTTTTTAAACGAAAATATATTACGTAAAAGAACATTTGTAAGTCGTAACTTTACTCTCATTTGCTGTATACATCAGACTTATATTCAAGTAGATTAAAAATGAAGAATAGCGATAAAACCTAAATACCTAGACAATATTAAAAGCCTTTGAGGATGTGTCATGCTCATCAACCCGCATGAGAACAACGCCCAGAACTATAAATAAAATAAAACGGGAGTCTCCTAGGCTTATACTATCCTGTAATAACAGACTTCAACTTTATCGAATTTTAAATGTAAAAGTAGGGATTTTTGTTACACTTTCATACGAAAACTATTCAACCGATCATCATTAAACCTTGTACACACAATATTCTCGGAGGTACTAGAAGAAGGAAGGAGGAGGATTTTTTTTCGCTAACACGGACGAAGCTGCGGACAACTGCTAGTGATTTAATAAAAGAACACTTACAAATTTATCGAATACTATACACCATAAAACTCTTAATCCTGTGAAGCTGTTAGTATGCGGGAGTGTTGTCACGATAAGAAAAAATTAGGTTAGCTAGATTTTGATTTGATCGACAGACTGACTGACCAAAACGGATAACAGAGTCGTATATGGTTCTGTTTTGTCATTTTGCGAAAAAAACTTTAAAAATATCAACCCATGTATCAAAATTCATGTTACAATTCACAGTACATAACTGTATAATCCCATCGACTCTGATAAGAACACAGGGGAATAAACGCAATTGATTGATAGCCCGCATTTTGTCACAGGCAACTCACTCCCAATCGAATCTATTCATTGAACTATTTGAACTGAACGGCTTCCATTTCACTCAGTTTTATAACTTATCAGTTTTAAATCACGTTCCAACAGAGATGTTTAATTTCGAATTCAAATCGTTCTAAGTGACGCTAGTTAGTTTGTCACTGGTTTAAAATATTCAATATATTTATGTAATACTAGCTGTTGCCCGAGGCTTCGTCTGCGTTCCCCACCTTGGTTCAGGCCTTGTCGTTGCGGTGGGGCTCAGTAGCCTAGGATGAGCCAGCCTTGGGCGAAGCGAATTGAGCCGAGGGGGCTTTTGTATCCCTCTTATAAAAAGAGGGAACAAAATAGCAGGAGGCAAGGGGTGGAGACGGGAACCTCACCTCATCGTACTGTTCCGACGTTGGAAGTGGTTGTTCTGTGGTGCGGGCCAACCCCTCTATGGTGGTAGCGTCGGTCCCCTGAGGGACTGACTAGCCGTTGAGGTGCCCTGTTACTAGTAGATCTGGAGTACCTTATAAAAGGTGACATTCCGAATTCCATTTACCATCTTTAGGGCGCAGCGAGTCCCACATACCCACCTGGGAGACCCATTCCCAGCGGGATGCCTGAGCGCATTACCCCGCGTAAAAGAAAAAAAAGGCTTCATCTGCGACAACTTATATTTGGGGACGTATCCGGTTTTCCAGCTACCTGCCAGTAAATAGAAACCGTTTAAACGTATCCCTTGGACAACCTGAAATCGTATCAAAGGCTCGTTTACCGCTGTCGATCTTCTATCGACTACGCAGAAATGGCGGTGTGGGAATTAGAGATCTAATTCACAAAACAACACAACAACCAATACGACGAAAGAAGGACGATTATGATAATTACATATCAAAAGAAAAAGAGATTGAATAATTTATATTTCAACGCGGATTTTTAGAATAAACTTGCACAAATCGATCGCCTTACACTACTGACTACAGCTTGGCTGACGCACTCGGAACATGTGAAGTCGATAAGTAACAAATAGTTCCCCTTTATACTACGAGAAGGATGCATTTATTTTGATTTGCCAGTAGGTACTTGAATTATGCAATACTTTTATTTTAATAAGCAATATATTAAATTATGGAAAGTAAAAATCAAAAAATGATGAAAATAGCTATGAAATAACTCTGTATAAATTAAGATGGATCAAACGCTACTAAAAATTCGCAAAACATCAATACTTTCTTCTTTCTCCACTTCCAAACCATAGAAAGATGAAATCTACGGATGAATTCATGGGCCTTAATTTACCGATGGCATATATTATTATGGGCTGTTGAACTTCACACACCCTTTTATGTCTTCAGGCATGCTGGTTTCCTCGCGATTTTTTTCTTTGCCGATGAAGCAGTGAGGAAATTTAGAAAAACATATTTCAAGGCACTAAGGGGCTCAGGATCGGACCAGGGGGCTTTGGGGGGACCGGGGCGCCCGAAAAAATTAACAAAGCAACTGTCAAGTCTCTTGTTAAGTGTCAAATAAGTTACTAGGAGCATGCTTAAAACATGGATATAGAGTCATAGCCACTTTAGAAGTCCGATAGACGCGGCGCTGCGATCTCATAACTCCATGTTGCCAATTTCTATTGTAATGATTTTCCATCAAGTCTAGTACAATAAAAAATTTAAATAATTATAGGGCCTATGGTCAGTAGTGCATTGATAAAGACTGATGATGATAATAGTGACAAAAATAATTATAGCAGCAAAATAAAAATCAGGTTTTAGTAAAATAAAACCTTTTTTTTTTTATAGTTCGTTGTATTTTTTACGTATAACCGATTAGTAAAATTCATCTAAAACAAGATTCTTCGATTGTGTTCGGCTTTTGCCAGGGGTGACAATTTTCTCAGAAGTAATTGCTTCCGTTGTTACTTCTCTTGTTATTCGACCTTTTTTACAGAAACACCTATAATATAATTCATCTAAGCAAGGTTTTAATTCTTTTACCTTGTAATTATATTCATATAAAATATCATAAGATAAATGTAGGTATAGAGTTAATGTAAAAATAATATTTTAATCATAAATTAGGCAAAAATTAGTGACTCTGGCATCTCTACAATTTACCTGTCATGGCTGTGACATTTATAAACATATTATTTAACGGGGTTAATTGTTGTTTATTTTAACTTTCTAATTCACAAAATTATTTCACTTTAACGATCATTATACGGCCTTAAATGTTAACACATTACTTTATATTATATGCTCCATATTTCACGAAAAACAATTTAAAATATCACAACTTCTTACTCCAGACAGATGTCAAGATGTCGATCTTGTCAAATTTAGTTCAGGCATTAGTCGCAGGACTTTAAAAGTGGCGAGGACTATAGTAAGTGGTTAAAATATCTAATTTGATCGGCCTGTCATTTTAGTTGGCAATATCCACGAGAATGAAAAGCTGTCGAATTTGTCTCTAGAATTGTATGTTAACCGCCACTAACAGCCATGTTAGTTGACCAACGTTTCAGAAACCCGACATTAGACAACGCTAGAGGATTAGCAGATAATACATATTGTAATGTCTAAGATTTTCACTGTCTATAAAAATATAAAAAAGCAAAGTATCAACCCTTATATGTCCCACTGCTGGGCACGCGTCTCCTCCTCGAAATCAGGCAAGGAGGGTGATGGGCCAATAGTTCACCGCGCTGGCCCAGTGCGGGTTGGTGAACTTCACATACCTTCAAAGACTTTCAATCTCATCAGGCATGCAGGTTTCCTCACGATGTTTTCCTTCACCGGTGAGCGAACGATGGTCTTATGTGCACTTAGAAATTTAGAAAAACCCATTTTAAGGCATACACGGACGGGTCAGGATCGAACCCGGAACCCCTCGCATAAGAGGCCGAGTCCGTCCACCACTGGACCACTGTCTATGGTACATTTTATTACAGAAAAGAATATCTGCAAAATACTACCGAGGAATATTAGACACGTTATAAAACAAGGTATATTGTACATTCTTGTTGTCCCCAGAGAGTAAGACCTACGTAACACACATAATATGTCACCGAGCGGTACAAGCAGCCGCTTTGCTTGAATTATTCATAAGACATATGGTCCTAAAGCAGACTGGATTTCAGACGAGAATTTTAAAATACCGATACGAAAATTAAATTGAAAATCTTACGAAAGAGATATTTTCTTAATGAATAAGTCAGTTTAATATTATTGTAATACAATGTTGGATATATTTAAATATTCGTGAAAACAAAAGAAAAACAAAAAATTATCCGATAATTTCCTGTTTTTTTTACTCATATACCTACTATATTATATAGTAAATGACGATACGATGCCAGATCCGAATAATTTAATAACTGCTGGGAAACCTCCACCTGGTTATCACAGGTTTTTTCAACAATCATTCGTCACTCTAAATTTTAAGACACATTTTAAGACTTGATTAGCCGTTTTTAGTTTTTGGACTACATACTAGTTATATTAGTGAAACAACTTTTGCTGATTTCATCGCGGTTTATTGAGATCTTTATCTTTATTAATAAGTTATTTTACTAAACATTTCGTATCACTGACATTTTTATATAAAATACGGAATTTTATACGCAGCTTATTAAAAAAATTCTATATTTTAATATGAAAATGAAAAACCAAGTGTAAAACCTCACCAAGACAACAGAAGGCTAGTTTGGTAATTAGGCGTATCTTATAGAAGGTACATTTTCTCGGCGGGCAAAGTTAATAGGAATAATGTGAGTATAAATGGGAAAAGTTAACTCATTTAGGGGCAAGACGCGTTCACGGGCTGCGATTCTAGGCGGGCGGACCGCATTCTCTATTTTACAATCACCCCTTTTTGTAAAATTACACCTCTAACGTGACCAGACTTGCAACTTAAAAGCAATCAACTTTGTACCTTCTAATAAGGTTTTTATGGTCTATTTATTATGCTTTAATTATTGAGATGTTACTTACGTTATTGTGTAAAATTAATTACTATAGCAAACCGGAGCAGTCAGCGTGTTGTATAGTAACAAAAACAGAGTCAAAGCTATTAATATTTCATATATTTTCATATACCAAACCCGTAGGAGACAAAGTATTATTTGGCGAGTTACTTGACAAAAAAATTAGTAAAGATCAATTATATGTACAATTCATCATCATCATCATCATCATCAGCCTTTACGGCCTGGCCGCGGTACGTAGCCATTTAAACATTAAATTTCATAATATAGGACATTTTTATTCAAAAGCACGTAATATTTTGTAAAGGCTCGTCTCATTTTTTTCTAATAAAAATTACTTAAACATTATCTTACCTGTATTAAGGTAGGTCTGTATAAACTGGTTATTTCACCCAAAAAGAGTCTTAACTCCAATTCATTGTTGATATCTGCGTGGGTGTTAAACAACCAAGATAAGAAAAGCTGGCAGCGTATCACATTACCGTATACCAAAGAAAACAAGGCAAATAGAATTTATTGTCATCTAGATATACTGTAAGTGAAATTCTTTCTAACTATATTACATATATAAATAACCTTTGTATCTGCAGCAATGAAATGTTTTTGGAAGAAAAGGGCTCCCTTGTGAAATAAGATGACAACTAATAAGAACATGGTTTAAATATTCATGTTCCATTAAAAAAATATGGTGTCTATTACCGATTGTAAAAAAATGAAAAAGGATATAAATATGCTGTCCTGTAAAAAATTATCAATCCATATATTATGTCTCACTGCTAGGCACATAGTCTCCTCCTCGAAATTAGGCGAGGAGTGGTATTGGATCATAGTTCACCAATGCGCTGGCCCAATGCGGGGTGGTGAACTTCAAATACCTTCAAAGATTGTCAATCACATCAGGCATGCAGGTTTCCTCACGATGTTTTCCTTCACCGGTGAGCCAGCGATGTTCCGTGCTAGGGTACACTTAATAAATTATAAAAACGTGTTTCAGGCATTGTGGTATTCAATATCGAATTCGGACCCTCTCGCTTAAAAGGCCAACTCCATGTTCACTGGACCACCGTCGCTCTATCTACTATCCTGTAACAACATGAAAATATTTAGAAATGTCCATTTACTGGCCAAACAAACGGAGCTTATAATAGCCATTTCTATAATAGGCGAACGAATAAACAGCGTGAAACAGATCCACCGAACCGCAAAGCAATCGAATGATCGGTTCGCCGGCAACCACATCCGAATATGTTGAGTAAATAAAAACTAAAATGGCCGAATGTGAACGGTATTTTATTTAGATTTATGTACGTCCAAACCGCGCTCAAATTGCATACCCTATAAAACAAATTAACCGCCTAGTTACTATTGGGAATGGGAAATTAATTAGGTATGCAAACGGAGTGTTGTTTCAAAATATTCACTTACAAATGTATTTGTATGCTAATTATGAAATAGGTAATAATAATAACAATGAGAATAATAATATCTATGGACGCTTTTAGACCACGTAAATCTGGTCTCGTGGTAAGTTCTCGAAGAGACTTGTGTTACGGGTACCAGACAACGGAAATACATATGTATATTTAATACTTGTTATATTAATGCTTACATTTAATTTTTTTATTATATAATACATATTCAATATATATCCATGACCATACAATACACATACACATACATATACACAATGTATGTATAATATCTTTAGTAGCATAATAGTTGATGATCATGATGATGTCCTTCCAGACGTATCCATCAACGACGATGCTCTGTTAATTTGTGTTAGTCTGGGCTCGTCTTGCATGAGCACGATCATAACTAGCAAACTTGGATTTAAATGTTCGCTTACAACAGTTGCATTGCTATATTACAAACTAGAAGCACCCCGCGGTTTTACTCGCATAATTTCCATTCCTGTGGGAGTACGGGGATAAATTATAGCCTATGTGTTATTCTGATGTATGAACTATATTATTGTAAAGTTTCATTAAAATCCATTTGTTGGTTTTAACTTGAAAGTGTAACAAGTATCCATACTTACAAAATTTTACGTTTATAATATAAGTGGGATTGCAAATTCATCGTAGTCATTTATTAAAAATAGTTTTGTGATAATCAGAAATAAATCGTAATCTGATCACGGGGATTAATAAAAAAAATTTCATTCCTAATAATATTAAATCTGATATTTCCTGTTTTTTTATTAGCAGAGGATGGATATTGTGGTACCATCTCCGAGCTCGAGATGACGTGTTTTCCTTTATTCTTATAAATTTTTATACTCGATGGATAGCTAGCAGACGAGCCACTTGATGGTAATTGGTTGATCAAAGTCACCGATAAAGATAAATGCGTTCACCTTAGGTGGTGAGTATCGAGATCAGTAATCACTGCCTTTTCTACCCTTCTATCCGAAATGGAACAATATTGTTTAACGGGAACAAAATGCTAAAAGCACAAACGTATCCCTTCCATTAGGAAGGTTCAGAGTCGGATATATTAAGGCCTAGTATAAAGGGCCCCAACTTGCTGAAAACCCTTAGGTCTTCCTCTACGACACCGCAAGGAGGAAGTAGGTCCCGCGTTGCTCTAAGCTGAAAACCATATAACACATATCAAAATAAAAATATATTACGATTAAAATCATAATCATTTTCGGCAATACTAAGAGTATTTCTTATTTTTTAAACCTTATTTTATCGTTACTATAGAAATGAGTTAGTATAGCACCACACAAAATGGGCCCCAAGTATTCCGGGGCCAATTAAACTAACGCCCCTGAAGGTCCGCCTGTTGATTAGCGTATTAAAAAATATTAAATAATATAGTCTAAGATCCGCTCTAATAAACGCACGTAATGTGCACGTGATGTTACCTACTATTTAATATTCCAGCAACATGCTAAAGATTGTTCAGTGTGCATACATTCAGGTAGGCTAAGTTATGGCCGAATAAAATATAGTCACATGTGCACATGATATAATAAGAGAAAATGTGCCGCTTATATCGCGAGTGCTTAATTTATAACATGTTGGAAAAGTAATATGTAAGGATTTTATAGTCTAATTTTATTTTTGGTTTTATGTAGACAAAGTGTTGGTTGGCCATTAACCAGGTGGGTTCGATCGCAGTGGCCGCTTTGGTTGTGAATGGCAAGATATCGGTGGTGTAAGCGTTCATCGAGTTTGTTGTTTCATGATGTTTGTTTAGTAGTGGACGGATGAAGTCTGATGATGATAATGATTGTCGCTTTTATATTCATTCACATAATATTATGTAATAAAGACGTAGCTTTTTAAACGTCTTCGTTCATAACCTTTTTTTTTCGGATGTACTGTACTTTTCCTACGAATCCTTTGATTCCTCTCGCGAATTAGCTTTGCCTTGTTTCATTGTGATTTTTTTAAGTTGGTTGATAGGCGAACCTGTAGACTGCCATCTGATGGTAAGTCGTCAATGTCACCTATGGACATAAGCTAGTTTACCTGAAACTAGTACAGCAATCATATTCTTATGCCTATCCTGAGACATGAGATGCTAAGTCTCTGTGCCAATAATTACCTGGCTTTCCTTTCTCTCCGAAATACAGCAAAGCTGTTTCACGGGAAGAACGTGCAATGTAACACATATGATAACACGTATGCATTCAGGAGCACGGCACACCGCATCCCCCTTATCGGTAATTCCCTAAGCATAATATAACATATTATATTATGCTTACCTATTGTAATGTGGCTCGTCTCATGTCTGCTGGTAGGCATATCTAACTAACAAATAAAATTGTTTTATATAGGATTTGAAATTAACGTGGTTATTTTCATTATTATAATGATTTAAAACGGAATGTTTATTATATTTTTTATTTTTATTTCGCAGAGTTCGATATTTCAAATGTCTTGTTCACACATTCGTAGACAATGTCAAAATATCGAGCTCCGCCAAGTAAGGTTAAAAATCATGGCAAATACCCCATTTTAAATAATTTGATAAATGGTTTTATTTTGGGTTTAGCTTAGGATATCTCTATCAGATATTATACTTATACTTACAAACCTTCACGAACTAATTAAAAATTAATTAATACCACTACGTAAACTTACAAATACCGATAACTAAATTATTCAATAACGATAATTAAATAATATCTTCATTTGAGGGGATATTCCGTGAAGCGGTTGCTAAACTACATCAAACCAAATATTGTAACTCGGCTGCATAACTTGGACGACGAATTAGTTCAACTTCGCTTTGGAAAGATCAATATAATAAATGCTGGTAGAAACGGTAATGAAGCATTTCTACAATCGTGCATTAAAATTTTCATATAAACTTTATTTAGTGTTTTCGTAGTAGCAGTTGTAAATAATATAGTCAAAACTAAAGTAAATGTTTTGAAATTCATTGAGAGAGATTCATCAAGCAGTAGACTAACATAATTGTGAGGATGACGATGCTGAAAGTAAAATTATGTTTATGTATTATTCTATATTCAGTAGCGTACGGATAAAGACGATGATGATAATACAAAAGAAATGGCTTTTACGGAAATATAAAGAACATAAGAAGACAACTTAAATTATAGCTTTAAATCTTCAATCGCACCAAAGTGATCTTAAGTTTGCCGATGGCAAGTGAAACAGCTTTTCTGTGTTTCGGAGAGAAGGACAAGACAGACAGTGTAATTGCTGGAGACTAAAACTTAACATCTCCTACACATCTACTTTTATGGGCGACGTCGATAAAAAACACATCACGACATAATTGACATCACGGCATTTACGGCCAAGGCATACCAGTAGATTTCTCGATCGATCATCATCATCAGCTTTTATCGATCCACTGTTAAACATAGTCCTCCCTCAATAAACACCGAGACGGCAGATGCTTTTACCACTCCTACCCAAACTGATAATTAATTATGTATTGATTGATCGTTTAAAGTGTATAAATTTAACTTTCATTATAAATCGTCACGCGTAAACCGGTGGTTACAAGCATCATATAAACAAGATATACGAATACAAATCCGAACCATTATATTCTCGAATGTGCTAAAAGCCTTACAGGAAAATCCATATCGAAAACCACATCAGCTATTAACACTGAATAAATTGAGATGTAATGCTTAAGTAAATTTACATAATCAGATCCTCAATACATCACGTGTTCGATTACAAAAAGGGGATTATCTGAAAATGTATTCCAGTCTAAATAGGCTGAAAGGAAGGTCTTTAGTAGTGCGTGACAAAACAAATAAAACCTCACTTAATATACAAATCCCAAAGGAAAATTTATGCCACGTAGCACCTCTTTAATGCTGGAACCGTGGCAACGCGTACATATCAATTGTTGTTATTTGTAAGTGAATTCTTAGAATTCTTATTAAGCATTCACTTTCTTTACTTTGCACTGCATTTTTAAAGCACAGAGTGATAAAATAAGAACTTACAGTCTTAAAAGACATAATGATATGCACCTACAGATGTTTGTATTAGAAGATAGTATTATCGGAGTGGAAACTTCTTTTGGTACTCCGCAGATACATTTATATGTAGTCTGTGAATGAAGCTGATCCATAACGCTCTGAGGTGAAAGGCTCGATTAGCTGAACTCGGGACCGCCGAGTGTATCCGAGCGAAAATACACTCGGCTGCTCTTCTGCTATAATTGATAGATTGTACTGTCGGTCCTTGATGGAAATTCATGTTATAGCCACTATAATGAAACTTTATATACGTACACTTTTTCCACTATTTATTTTATATATTATAACAGTTACAATTGCAATGCTTTTCTGCTGCTTCGCTGTTTACTTTATACAAAATATTAAAGATTTCACTTCAGCCTTATGATCTTATACACACATATATATTTTTTCTTTTTGTTTGATTCTCGACTTTCAAGATTGAAAAGCACAAAAAACTGAACTACATTTTTTCAAGAAGCCAGTGCGGCTTAGGTTCATAGTGCCGGAAATTTACACGTAGCGGTGCTACGACTCGATAGTGTCGTAGCGGGTGTAGCAGAAGTGAAACGTAAGCCGCGACTCCATGTGGTGCATGGGGAATGTACACACGCTTGTCAGACAAGAGTCTGTGTCTGTATTCACTGTACACTCATACACACAACGCACTAATTGACTTTTTCTTTCCATTGGCATTTTACCACGTCATTTGCCTATGCGTGCCCCGCAGTGGAGTCTCGGCTTTATGCGTATATTTATTTATGTTATACTTTGTTTTTTTTCACCATTATCGTCATCATCAGCCTTTATCCTTCCACATTCTGGGCATAGGTTATTTTTGTTGTATGTGTATGACTGTATGTATATGTAACGTGTTTAATTTAATCCGTTACGTCGGTGGATTTCATAGTTTGTGGATCCCATTTTTATTATTATACTACGTTAGAATTTCCTTCCAAGATTAGGTATCATTATATGGCATAAGGTTACTCTTTAATATTCATAAATAGCACTAGTTAAAAACATATAATCTAAAGTAAAGTATCAACCCATATGTCTCACTGCTGGACACGGGTCTAATGCAGTTTGGTGATCTTCACACACCTTCAAAGATTTTTAGTCTCATGCATGCTTATTTCCCTCGATAATTTCCTTCACTAGTGAGCGGGCGACAGTCTCGTGTTCAGGTGCAGGCCGGGCTCTACCACCCCACACACTTGACCATCTTCAGTCTTGAACCAAGCATCAATTAATAACTTATTATTGAATATGAAATTTGAATTTATTTAGTCTATTGTGACTTTGTACTTCAATCCGCTTTTAAATTGGTCATAATAAAGTTTCGATCAGCCGTATAACTAGCAAAATACGTTTTACGTCTACCTTTTTCACATGGAATGACTGAGCATAAGCAAATCGTACAAATTCGTAAACTCGATAATGAGCTTTCGATTGAGAAAATATTGTTCTGAGCAACGTGATTCAATCATATCGCTTTTCACTTGATTAAATCAAAGTTTTTGTTACTTTTATTATGTATTTGAAGTTATCAGTTTCTACGACAAATACGGATTGAAATCAGATATTACTAACTATAATAAAATAACGACCCGCGGTTTCATATTCCCATGGGAGCACGTGGATAAATTTTAGCCTATGTGTTATTCTGATTTTTTGGCTATATTATATGAAAGTTTCATTTTTTCTCATTTAAAGCATGAAAGCTTCATTAAACTACGGTCTAATCCTCACCTGATTTCGAGGAAACGAGTTTTCAGCAGAGGGACCATAAAAGGATATATTATGATATGATCACTAATACCAATCTCTATATCAATTAAAAAGGCCTTTTAACTTATAGTATGAACGTCGTAAGCCACGAAAATTAATTATTTATAGAGCTTATAATCAATAGAATTGACCTAGAAAATAGAAGAAAACAGAACTACGACTTGAACAAACACTTAGCGTTGTGCTTATTTTTAAAACTAAGCCAACCATATTAAACCATATTGAAATGTATAACTAAACTAGCCTAACCATATTGTATGGTATTTATAATAGGTAGACTAAATTATATTGTATTGAATTCAGTCGGCTGGTCGAGTAGTTTTTTCATCCCTAGTTCTTGTAACTCAAGTTAACGTGGTGGTATTGCTAAATAATATTTATTTGTATATTGTCTCAATAAACGGAAATTAGTCTCTACTCCTACTCGTATTTAGTTAGAACTTAGGAGACTACTTTTATCTATTCTTTATAATAAAACGACCTTATCGGTATCGTCATATCTACACAAAGTCAAATAATATTGATATTCTTGCCTATCGTTTTATTTTTCGAGACATCTTAGCCTTTTCTGCCTTTCCTTTTTATGATAGATCATCTCAGTTTTTCTGCCATTTCTCTTTACAAAAATTGTGTAAAGTTTCAGAAGTAGGCGAATTTTCTCAAGTCGTGTTCCTTTACGTAAGCGATGCTGATAAATTCAAGAGCACATGAAAATTTAAGATATTCGGCAACTCAAGGTACCCGACTAAAAATTCTCGGTTCGTGGTCGAATTCTTCCCGTCCCGATTTCCGACACTCCGTGTACACCTAAAATAGTCTTTGTAGCATACATCAATAGCTTTGAAATTTTAATGCATCAATAGCTTGGCGAAGCATTCATGTCAAGGACTCGGTTTCAATTACTCGCCAGCATTTTAATTATAAATTGCCTTCAGGTGGTATAGAGTAATTTATAGTTTTTCATAACACTGAATCATGAAACACTAAATGAGAGAGGTTTTCTTGATTTATCCGTGGTTTATCTTTAATAAAAAGACTTATAAAATATGGCTGACCTCATTCGGTCCAATTGAAATAACTAGGATCGCTTACTTAGTTGGCGTTCCAAGTCATTGCATCACTATCAAAAGCATAAGAATTTTACGATCTACGTATAAACAGTATCCTACTAATATAATAAACTCGAAAGTAAGAATGTATGGGTGTATGTTCGTTATTATTTCACGCAAAAACTACAGAATGGATTTTGATGAAACTTTACAGTAATTTAACTTACACATTAGAATAACACATCAGCAATAATTTATCCCTATACTCTTACTGGTAAGTGCGCGTTTGAAACCGCGGAGCGCTGTTAGTATGGAATAAATTAAAATTTTATGAAGATCATTTTTATTGACTTTCCACCATTTTGACATAATATATTATGTATAATATTAACAATATGACTAGTATATTTTTAACTAGGAAAAATATTTAATATATTTTGTTTTCATAAAGAATAATCTATTCATATAAACAAATACAATATAATATGTACTGGTAAATTCGATAATCTGTAATAGCACAATTTTTTACATAAACTTATTATAAATCATAATTACCAATTTTTTTGTTGTCTACTTCATATATAATATTTTATTATTTGTTTTATAAATACACTCGATACTTAAGTGAAATTTCCACATAAGTATCAGTCAAGTCAGTCAATACTGTAATATTTATACAAAGTATATTCGGGTAGAAAAATCCGATTCGTCATAAAAATATAATAATAGTGGGTCGGGGGTGCCGCAACAACAGCAGTGACCTACACAGCGCGCGCCGCCGCGGCAGTCTTCTGTCGAGCTTTCTAATGACCTCAGGCGTTATATGTTGCGCATTTAGGCGTATTAAGCCACCTAAATAGGTGAATTCATGTGTGTCCGGATTTTAGTGTATAAATTGTGAATTCACCCATCGCACCCGGGGGACAGGCGCACTCCAATCCATACGCCGCGTCGCGAAAATGAACTCTAAGTACTGCAGTAAAACACCGTTTTGTAATTAGCGACCAATGAAACTTGACGTGAATGTGGTTTTGTAAGTGAGTATAACAAAGTTGAATTACAACGTTAGTTTGTGATATTGCTTTTATTCTCATGCATGTTTCTATTATTTAAAATTTTCATTTCTAGTGTTTTAATGTTTATTTTTTTAATACATTAATTATTTACGTTTATTTTTATATGTAAGTGTGAGTTGTTATTTTTTTGTATATTATTCATTATAGTAACCATAATAAGATATAAAGTTTTTAGGCTTTGTTTAGGAAGATTTAATACGATTAACTGTAGATGATATTCGTCTATAGTTGGTTAGGATAAGGTTGGTTTTTGTTTTTACTTGTCAATTTGTTTCTGATAATAATGATAATTTAATAGATTATTGCATTCTTTAAACACTTATTAGTAAGTAAGTAGTAATTTTTGTTTTATAAATAGACAAACAAAATTATCATCATAACACTCAATGGTACGTTGGTGCTACATCATAATATGTAATGTCATCTGCAAATTGAAAATGTTGTGACGTCATTGCATGTGATCATGCGATATTGACACGAACGTATAAAGCCTGTATGCCTAATCCTTATTTAGTAGTATATTTAGTCAATACTTTGAAAATTTGGATGCGTTGCAAAAGCTAAAGTAGGACATTAATTGTTTGTTTCAGATTCAAACAAAATGTAATGGAAATATAATGGAAGAAAAAACTCTATCAATAATGCAATTATGAAAATACCCTTTCGTTTTGAGACAAGGAAATCAGATCATGATGTGTTGCACATTTTTTCATTATTATTGGTTTTACCCCCGGTTTTTCGAGCTCAAAATACCTTGGAATGTAGTGACCTGCTAAAAAATACTTGCTCGTGTTACACCTTTGAAAACGGTATGTTCTACTCTTACGGTTCAAAAAATTTGTATAAAATTCACTAAAACCATATTTTTGTTGCAGCTGTTTACTTAGATTGCCAGGATAAATCTTTAAAAGATATAAAATATGCACTAAAAAGTATTACAAGTAATGTACACACATTATCTATATACGACCTAGATGAGAGTGAAGATGCTTTGGGACCACATTTTATACCACAAGGTGCTTGCATTAGGCATATTCATATATCGAGGACGAGCCTGAAATCCGTAGATGATGAAACATTTATGCCATTAAGAAAGTGCCTGGAAACATTAAGCATTATATCAAGCAAAATTAAATTTATACCACAAAAAGCGCTGTCCGGTCTTCTTATGCTTTCATCTATTGAAATAGCATCAAACTATGTTGAAGAAATTTCTAGCTATAGTTTTTACGGACTCCCACTAATGAGGTTGAATTTAAAAGGAAATTTAATTAGACACATTTCAGATACAGCGTTCGTAGGCTTAGAAACTTCGTTGCTTGAAATTGATTTGAGTGAAAATAATCTCACTACATTTCCCATTAGTTCAATTATTAATTTAAAACAAATCCGTTCATTACGACTCTCATGGAATGAAATATATTCATTACCGAATGAAGATATTTCTAGTATCATGTCCTTAGAACTCTTAGATCTAAACTCAAATAATTTTGAATTTATTTCAGAAGACTGCCTTAAATTTAGTCCGTCCCTGAAAACGTTATCATTCCATTTTAATTTTATAAATAACATTCATTACCGCGCTTTTTTATCTTTAGTTGAACTAAGATCAATAGATTTGAGTCACAATAGAATAAAAATACTTAACACAAACTTATTTCAAAGTAATAAATTATTAGAGTTTATAGATTTAAGTCACAACCATATACATCATATACACGGCTTGCTTTGTAATATGCCATCCTTAACAAAAATAATTCTAAGTAATAATAACATACTTGAAGTGCCAATAGACTCTTTTTTAAATTCTAGTAAAATTAGTGTAATTAATTTAGAGAAAAATTGCATTAATATCATTCATAGTGAGAGCTTTAGTGATCTAGTAAATTTAGAAGAATTACATTTGGATTTTAACTATTTGGATGAAGTGCCACATAGTACATTTATTAAGAATAAAAAATTAAACAAATTAAGGCTAGACAATAATAATTTTAGTAAACTCAATAACGAGACGTTCGTCACTCTTATGAACCTAAAATATGTTAGGATTAATAATAATAAGCTCAAACTTGTATCTAGACACGACTTTACTAACGTCCTAAGAGTAGAGGAAATTTATTTGAATCACAATTTAATAAGACACATAGAATCTGGAACTTTTGTTAAAATGACATACTTGAAATATATTGCACTACACGATAATAATATTATGGACCTTAAAGAAGTTCTTCCAAAATCAAATTCGAATTTACTGTTACTATACCTAAGCTTTAATCAGTTGACTTCAGTAAACAACATTATGCTTGAATTTCAAAACAAATTACATGAATTAAGTCTGAAAAACAATAACATAAAATTTATCACAAAGAAAACGTTCAACAACTTGACTTACCTAACACGCTTAGAATTACCTCACAATGAAATATACATCATAGAAGATTTTGCTTTTCAAAGACTTAACTCAGCACGCTATTTATATTTGCAGCATAATTTGTTACGAAATATTACCAGTTATACGTTTTTCGGTCTAACAGAATTAGAGGAACTAGATATTTCATACAATAACATAGAATTTATTTTTGATATGGCCTATGATACCTTAAAAAAACTGAGAACAATTAATTTATCATTCAATCGATTAAAAAATTTGTATAAAAATATTTTTCAACATGGTTTACCACTAAGCTCTCTGTACATTGATAGTTGTGGCATTGACCACATAGAAAACGGAACTTTTGAGGGTTTAAATAATCTGAAATCTCTTTCACTTAAGAACAACTCCTTAAAATCTACAGATTTTCTTGCTCTTGATATACCGGGATTAAAATTTCTGTCACTTTCATTCAACATCCTCGATTTTCTACCAGTAGATACATTTTCACAATTCCCCCTCCTAGAGACATTATATTTAGAGCATTGTAATATAGACCAAATTTTGGAAGGTACTTTTGCAAACAACAAAAATTTGCACAAGTTAAATTTAGCTCAGAATATTATGAACGAATTTTCAGTCTCTCTTTTTGGTATATATAATTCTATATCCGATTTTAATATAAGTAATAATTTTCTGGACGTAGTCCCATATAGTACGCTACATAACTTTACACTAGTAGAATCTATAGACGTTTCAGAAAATTTACTTCCGAAAATAGAATTGAGTGGATTCGAGAAACTAAGTAAATTAAAAACATTAATACTTAGAAAAAACGAAATCAGCAGTATTACTTGTAGGAAAAAAATTACTTTAAAGGAACTTTTAAATTTTGACGTAAGTTATAACCGACTTAACTATTTGCCTGTATTTATTTTCGAAACTTTTCCAAACATACAAAGTATCAATATTTCACATAATGATATTATACATTTCGATTTCATGTTAATACACAAAAACGTCGGTGTATCTCTTATTAATATAGATCTGAGCAAAAACCCAGCAGTCATTTGGCCAACAAATAATAATATAAATACAAATACGATAACTTCGAATTTGTACGAACTCCATGTTTCTTTTACAAATCTTACGTATATAGAAGACACAACATTTGAGAATTTCAGAAACTTACAGCATCTTTACCTAAAGTTCAATAAAATACGCCGTCTGTCTGTAAGTCCTTTCTCTAAATTGTCTCTGTTAGAAAACATTGATATAAGCTTTAACAGGTTGACTCATCTTAAAACAAGCAATTTTCGGGGTCTCAGAAAACTAAGCACTCTTTGTCTCTCAAATAATAACATAGAATCAATGGAATCATTTGACGAAGATTTAGGTAGTTTGAAATTATTAGACCTTGCACAAAATAAATTACAAAATATTCTTAGTGAGCATTTCATTAATTTAAAAGAGTTGACAGTTTTATATCTAGCCTATAATAATATTAAATATATATCAGCGACAGCATTTAAAAATTTGAACAAAATCATACAAATAGATCTAGGACATAATAAAATTCAAACGATACCATTAGAGCTATTAACATCAATAGAGAATCATATACAAGATATATCAATAAAAGGTACAATCAATTCCTATACATATACAAATATTTTAATGACTTATTTTTAAGTAAAAGCTTTAAGAATTTTATTTTTACAGAAAATGTGATTGTCTGTCGTTGTCAGAAAAATAATACTTGGACATGGATACAAGATCATCCAAAAATAATCAAGCCAAATACAGTCCTTTGCTTCAATGATGAATATCCAAAAGATAAATGCAATTTCCCAATCATAGCGCAACTTGCAGTGGATAAGCATAATGATAATTCTGTGTCAGTTTCATGGTTTATTAGAAATCGTACTGCAATAAAAGCTTTGCAAATTTTATACTACGATGAAACAAAAGACTCCAAGGTAAGAATTATTATAATTTGCTAAGTTTGGAATTTTTTTTATGTTTTATACTATTCTTAAACGCTCTTCTATATATATTTGTTGCAGGTTAAATTCAAGTATATTGAGAAAAGTGAACTATCTACTAAAATATTTGACTTACAGCCAAACATCAATTACGTTATTTGCTTACTGACCATATATGATGAATTTAGTACCAACACGGATGATTTCGACGAATTTATTCTAAAAAATAATACAGATTTTGCAACAAATAATGTAACTAAATTGGATCGCAATTTTGCAGCTTCTTTAATTGCACAATCGCCATCAAGTGAATGCATTTCATTTGACACTATTAAAAAAACATCAACTATAAAAAAGAAAACAAGCAAAGATGTTAAATATTCCTCAATTTTCAATCGCCGAACTGGTTTAATAGTTGGATGCTGTTTAGGTTTTATAGTTTTCTTCATAATGGTATCTGTTTTATTGTATACAAAATTCAAAGAAAGGAAAAGAATTGAGAAATCAGACCCTGCATGGTCAGAAATGAATGACTATCATTCGATACATAGCAAAGAAGATATTTTAAATTCAACGACAGCTTCTACTGATAATATACTGTTAGGCATTACCAAAAATCGTAATACGTTCATAGAAAAGTAAAAATATGATAATAAACATGTACTTGCTCAGCATAGTTTAGGCCGACAGCTATATAGATAGTGTAGTTAATGCTTGCACCAAATATTAGTGACAAGTAGATTTCGAAAATCTTATGACACAAAATATAATATAGTTACTACACAAAATAAATAGAGAAATTAATTACATTTTGGGAGCGGAATGGTTATGTATTGTAGATATATGAAGGATTATTATTATCCTGGAAAAGCATATTCTGACTGCTGATGTTATGTTTCCGTCAATTTTGAATATTTGAATTGTGTTTTGCGTATTCATTGTTAATGTTTTTATTATTTAATAATAATTTATTATGTAGTATTAAGCATTTTGTTCTAATTTAGGTACTCGTTTCAGCTCCCAATTTTTCAATTCAATAGATACAAATAAAATCGGTTCCAGTAAATAGATTGCTTGAATAAAAAAATGCCAGTCATAAGGACAAAGAAGTGAAAACTTACAACTTATGATATTATTTTGAAATTCAAAATTTAAATAATTTTAAATTTCACAATGACGTCATAGTGTGGCGTACGCATGTCACTGACGCAAACCTATAAGATTTTCCTCTACCAAAAAGTGCTCAACGCGGCTAATGAAGTTTTCACTTCAAAAGTTCTGCCTATATTTTATGATAAAGTTATCGAGAGTAGTTAATAGTTAAGTAGTTGTTATATTTATATTTGAAGAGATTTTTATATTAGTATTAGAAAAATGCGGTGTAATAAATAGTTCTAATATATAACGATTTGTTTCTTTTACTAATTGAATATGCACACACTCATTATTCATAAGAAGTTTAGGAATCTAACTTTTTTAATTAATAAAGCTCAAAGCGCCGCCACATGTGAATTCCAAAAAGGGCAAGATATATAAAGCACATAATTAATAATATATTTTTACATTTACAAAAAAAAAACGAATGAGCGAAAATAGAGCGACGTTGATCCAATGGGCATGTGTGCGCTTAAGAGGTAAAAGCGAGTGGCCCAGGTTCAGCCTTGACCCCTTGTGGTACTTGAAATGGGTTTTCTGTTCACTATTCACGGAGAATCATTCGCTCACTGGTGAAGGAAAATCGTAAAGAAACCTGCATGCCTGATGAGATTAAGTCTTTTAAGGTATGTGAAGTTCACAAAACCGCATTGGGCTAGCGCGTCCGTGAACTATGGCCTGATTTTGTGGAGAGAAGACCCGTGCCCAGCAGTGGGACATAAAGGGTTGATAATTTACTTTAGTTAGATTTGACTCTTTTTAGATATAGTTTTAAACACGACACAAGAGTATCATCTGTGGAAAATATTATTTTGTCTTCCATTTCATATAAATAACCAATCATTTTAAAATCTGAGTTAATTTCGCCAAATTATTTAATATGCTAATGAGTACATTATACGACACGAGCTATGAAATCGGTTGAATAAAACATGATCACTTGTAATAGTTCAGTGACAATTACACTAATTGACACTCGAAGGATTTACCTCAGAGAAATAAGCTAATGAACGCGTTCCCTATTGACGCCTCGGATTATGTGCATGACACTAAGCCGATAATGGGAATAACTCGTACTGTCGTGGCGACACAACTGTATTTATATTGATTTTCATTGTCACTGTACAGATTGTATTCAATTGATTAGATTAGATATTTTGAGCACTCTATTATCTTACAATATTTATACATTAATATTCTATGTGATGTGGTCATTTATAATATTTTTTTTACCAATGACTCTCCTCTACTTCCATGTAGGTCAGCTAACTTAACACCAACTCAAAGACGTTTAGCCTCTTCAGGCCAGTTTTATTACAATGTTTTCCTTCACCAGTTAATAAGTGAAGATAATCTTCCGCATCAGCGTTTAAGGCTTTTTTCAGCATTCAGCAGTTTGTTTGTTCAAATTAAAATACAAAACTTTGATTACAATCATCCTTATCCTTACTTTAATATTATAAATGCGAAAGTAACTCTGTCTGTCTGTCTTTCTGTCTGTCTGTCTGTCTGTCTGTTACGCTTTCACGACTAAACCACTGAACCGATTTTGATGAAACTTGGAACAGAGATAGATTAGAGATTGGGAAAGGACATAGGCTACTTTTTGTTGCGAAAAAAAGCTTAGGAGGGTTTAAATAGGGGATGAAAGTTTGTATGGAAAGGACAATGGCGAAATATTATTTAATATTTTTGAAGCGTCTAGAAATTTCATGTGAAGAAAAACAATTATTTTATTTCTTTACATTTTACCAATATATTCTAGGGTTTGATAAAAGCCACCAAACAAAACCAATTATTATTTGTAACTCAATTGACTACTTTTTACGGATTTCATTATTGGATGACATATTTTTCCCTCCGTTTTTTTTTAATTTGTTCCTGTTGGAACCAGCTAAGACCAGAAGCCATACGACTATGTCCTTCGTAAAATACAGAATCTATTGATTTCTGACACTTTGTTACTCAGTCCTATGGGAATGTAGCTCCGGGAAATTTCCCATAATAGATACAAAACAAACAATGGTAAAATAATTCAATAACATTAATACCAATGAAACATACCCTAAAATATTTGAGATTTTTAAGATGTATTATCTAATAATTATTTGAATAAAAACAATTTTCTTTACATTTTACCAATATATTCTAGGGTTTGATAAAAGCCACCAAACAAAACCAATTATTATTTGTAACTCAATTGACTACTTTTTAGGGATTTCATTATTGGATGACATATTTTTCCCTCCGTTTTTTTAATTTGTTCCTGTTGGAACCAGCTAAGACCAGAAGCCATACGACTATGTCTGTCATAAGATACAGAATCTATTGATTTCTGACACTTTGTTACTCAGTCCTATGGGAATGTAGCTCCGGGGAATTTCCCATAATAGATACAAAACAAACAATGGTAAAATAATTCAATAACATTAATACCAATGAAACATACCCTAAAATATTTGAGATTTTTAAGATGTATTATCTAATAATTATTTGAAGAAAAACAATTATTTTATTTCTTTACATTTTACCAATATATTCTAGGGTTTGATAAAAGCCACCAAACAAAACCAATTATTATTTGTAACTCAATTGACTACTTTTTACGGATTTCATTATTGGATGACATGTTTTTCCCTCCGTTTTTTTTTATTTGTTTCTGTTGGAACCAGCGTAGCATACGACAGACATAGTCGTATGGCTTCTGGTCTTAACCAGAAGCCATACGACTATGTCTGTCGTAAAATACAGAATCTATTGATTTCTGACACTTTGTTACTCAGTCCTATGGGAATGTAGCTCCGGGGAATTTCCCATAATTGATACAAAACATACAATGGTAAAATAATTCAATAACATTAATACCAATGAAACATAATCTAAAATATTTAAGATTTTTAAGATGTATCATCACTACATAATATTATAAAACAAAGTCGCTTTTTCTGTCCCTATATCCCTTTGTATGCTTAAATCTTTAAAACTACGCAACGGATTTTGATGCGGTTTTTTTTAATAGATAGGACAATTCAAGAGGAAGGTTTACGTATATAATTAATTAAGTTTTCATCTACATCGGCTAAGATATAACAATAATTGTTGGACGTGTCGGAAAAAAATAGGCCGCCTGGGAGTTTTCAACGAAAACGCTGCCTAAACTCTTTAAGATAATATAACAAAATAATATATTATGGTGGAATTGTGTATCTTAAATAGGTCTACAAAAAAGTCCGCGATGGCATATGTCTATCATTTAATACTTTAAAAAAATGGGCAATTATAGGGCTATTTACACAAATAAGGTATAAATCCTTATCATTTTAAATTAATTAATTGGCTTGAGCACTTTATAAAGATTATTTTTGTCCTTTATATCATGTAAATTAAATAAATACTTTATGAGATATGGCAAAATCAAAATTATACATCATCATCATCATCATCAGCCTCTATCCGTCCACTGTTGAACCTAGGCCTCCCTCAATGAACGCCAAGACGACCGATCCCTTGCTACTCGCATCCAACGCGGACCTGCCACTGCACGGAGATCGTCTTCCCATCTGGTTAATGGCCGACCAACACTTCGTCTACCTGAACGCGGCCGCTACTCTTGAACCTTAACCCAAAATTATACGCAAGAAAATAAATCGTGTGGCCGTGATTTGAACGGGCAGTGTAATAATGGTATCCTTAATAGTACATTATATGCATACAGAAATACAGAAAGCGAATGGGTATAATGTCTTTATGTTCAAGATTACATATAATATATCCATTTTAATACAAAAACTTAGCCATTATTAAAATAGAAAATGATTATCATCAGACATGATAAATCCGTAAATCTAAAATCACGCGGGCGAAGCCGCGGGTAACAGCTAGTACAAAATATATAGTGTTTTTTGCTCATAGATATCCGCACGACTAAAGGTGATGCAGGTCCGTTGCCTGCATGGGTTACTGGAAACTCAAAAACGCACGAAACGCGACAGCTTAACTGTCACTTTACACCGATTTCATGTGAGCGCACCTACCCGAGATCCTAGATTATGTGGAAGCATTAACCTCCGTCAAAGAAAAAAGGTCTTCTTAGCAGTAATGATAGCCTTTGAAACACAGGCAGCTACATATGGAGAGAAAGAATATATCATGGCAAACGAGCAAGCAAAATTAGAGCATTTTAGGTTTAATTTTAATCATTATTTAATAGCATTCATATTTTATATTATTTGTGATATCTAAATTATAATTACATAAATGATTTCTATAGTTCTGTCACTAGATATTTTACCCATTGAATTCAAAACCCCAATCATCGCCAGTTGAGTTAAATAGGGTTGACAGGTGTCAATGTAAGACGTCTACAAGGATTAAATCATCAACCACACTTACCCTTTGTTTACCTGTTCACAGGTCGATAAGAACGATAATTGTTAAGCCTACTACATACATTATTTTGACAATATTTCTAAATGTACTGGCGGGATGGATGTGCATGTGTCGCGCTCGGTTCTTAGTGGTACCACGCCGCTCATTACCCCATTAAACATCTTAACTGTATTTCGGAAAAAAGGATAGGACAGATAGAAGCATCGAGAGTTGCCGTTTAAATTTAATTTAATGGTTTTCACAAGGACGGATGTGCTATGCTGCGCTTCAGGCTACACGGGTAACACTGTATTGCTTGTTTCTTCTGTGATTCTTTGCCGTATTTCGGAGAGAATGGCAAGACATGCAATGTTTTTTTTTTGATTTCGTGGTGGAAATGCTTTTGCAGAATACCAGGATCTTGGGTAGGCACACTGGCGTGTGTGAGGACTCGCATTGGGCCACGTCGGTGACCTGCTCCTGTGCTAGTTCCTGGTAAACTAGTTTATGTTCATGGACGACTGCAACTAATTACCACCTGGTGGCATGTTTGCCAATTTGTGTGTTTAATTAAAATTTAAAAAAATTCTCACGATAGGCAACACACGAATGAGTTGACAATCCAACATTCGACTAGTTCTTAATTTACCGGGTCCAAAAAATCCATGTTTTTCTATGACAAAATATGGGCATAGAAACTTAAATTAGTAAATGCGCCCCATGTGAATAGCGCTCGTATTTAAGATCATCCTTCCGATAATTTCACAAACAAATAGTTATCTTCATATTCTATAGTCATACGTTGCAGGTCTTTAGTACTTGGTATATTTCTTCATGAGTTCTCTCACACACTCTTAGAGTTCGGTTCTGAACCTCACCGAGCAAAAATCGTATCATATTTAAAAATATCTTACTCCAGGAGGGTCAGAATCGAACATGGACCCTCTCGCTTAAGAGGTCCAGCCCGAGACCCACTGGACCATCGTCACTTTATGCATAGCCAACATTTTTCCGTAAATCGTTAAAACACGAATTTATGCACAAGAGATATTGTGGTAGAGTTCAATTTGCATACACCATAATATTTGCACACATTATCAAAATATTTTATATTTCTTACCCAGTACTGAAAATATTTTTTCACGTTTATATTATTTCTTTTGTTCATATTAAATGATTACCTGTCAGCTGCTGTCATGTAAATAAATAATATATAAATTGGTTCAAAACTTTTAATACAACAACGACGAAGGAAGTGAATATAATATTAATTTTCGTTAAATTTTTGTAACAGGAAAACATTCTTTATTTGTGTCTAAGATTCAAAACTTAATACAAAAATGTTTCTGCTTTGGTAAACTTTCTTATAACCAACACTTTGAGAAATATTACATTTTAATGATTGAGGTTTTTACTTGGCCACAAAGATGTATAATGTAATTACGCTTGACAAAATATGTGGGATCGTGTCACCACGTATGTAAAGTGTATACGGCGTTATGGTTTTGTGGTGATGTCAATAAAAGATAACAGGTAAAGGTAAGTGGTAACAGGTATTTACTATATGGTCAAAATTATTATCAGCCTTTTCACGGCCACTGCTGGACATAGACTTAGACTAGACTAGACTAAAAAAGATAGCGTCATAGCAACGTACCCTTGATGCTAGATCAAAATAATTACCATCATCATCACCAGCCTTTATCCGTCCACTGTTGAACATAGGCCTCCCTTAATGAACGCCAAGACGACCGATCCTTTGCTACTCGCATCCAACATGGACCTGCCACTGCACGGAGATCGTCTTCCCATCTGGTTAATGGCCGACCAACACTTCGTCTACCTAAACGCGGCCTCCACTCTTGAACCTTAAGGGCCAACCAACCCTCTTCTGAGTGCGTGACCAACTCATTGCCACTTCAACGTGCTTATTCTTCGCATGATATCGGTAACTTTAGTTCTCTGGCTGAGGTCTTTCCAATAGTTACCAGCAATCAAAGAAATAGGATAATATGTTAAAAAAATTACACCTCACCGTAGGCACGAACATCAGATTTGAAACAAATATCGTCGCGACATCTCACATCGGACATCTGGTTCCAAACTAGACAGAGCCTGTATTATGACAACCAGACAACTGATATTATAATCTTATGTATTTCTAAATACATACATATTATAGGCAAATTACAGCCAGATACAAAATAAAATGATCATGCTCTTCACATAAACATTTGTCCTGGGTGGGGATCGAACCCATGACCATTCGATTTAGAAGTCCTGGTCACTAACTATTAGACCAACCAAGTGGTCAACATATTGTATGCTAATATAAAAATCCATCTTATACTTACGTGTAAAGCTGAAGAGTTAGTTTGTTTGAACGGGCTAATCTCAGGAGCTGCTGGTCGGATTCGAAAGATTCTTTAAGTTGTAGATAGTCTATAGAGGAAGGCAATAGGCAAAGGCCTTTGTATATCTTAGTTAAAGCAGGCAAAGTTGCAGGTAACAGCTTAATTAATAACAATCTTACCAAAGATGTATAAAAATTAAGAAATGTCAGCATTATGCCATCTGCCATGACCAATTTCACACTCAAGGCGCCAAGATGTTTCACTTCATTAAAATAATCGACTTTAGCATGCAGCTAAAGCTTTTATATTTGTTTATACGTCATATGCAAATGCGTTACACCCGTATTCACAAACAATACTTTGAGGTGTCTCAGTGTATAACGAAACAATACTATGCAAAGTACGCTTCTATCTATGCGTTCCTGGTGTCAATAGTCGGGTTTTATATATGTTTGACGCATAGTTGCGGATGTCATTTAAGTATTGTCTATGAATTAGTTTATAGCCCTATGCGTTCGGGAGTACTTTGACACCTCAAAGTATCGTTTGTGAGTACAGGTTTTACGCCCGAATTCCGAAAGGCTGATCAATGCAAGAATTAACTAATCACTGTTAAAAACTTAAAAACTTTATTAAATGTCAAATGAGTTTCTAGGAGCATGGTTAAATTACATAATTAGATCATCCTGTCAGTGTCATAACAACTACAATGATAAGCTATCAAATTTGATTCTCGAATCGTAAGTTAACCGCCATTAACAGCCTTGTTAGTTAACATTCACTTTTATCAACGTGTCAGAAACCGGGCGTGAGTATTGCAGGTATGTTATAACAAATGTAAAAATCATTAAAGTAAGCAAGAGTACTAATAGAGTATCATTAAAAATATAATGATACCAACATTACACATTTTCGAAAATTCTAGTAAAATATTTTCTTGCTCTGAATCGTATTTAATTAGGGCCTTATGAAACGTACTTGACCCGTTTGAAGATCTCAGGTGGCCTCATTTTTCGCTGCTACTTCGGAACAGGCTAGATGTGTATTTTATTTTAATGTTTTAGTTTCTATAATTCATGTTTATTTATCATTAAATTACAATATAAATTAAAAACTACGTAGCTAAAGAACTTAAATAGTTTCGAATAACAAATATAGTAGGTATATAAAATACATTTTAAGTTTACCTTTATTCCTCAGTATATAAAAGATGTGCGTGATGTACCTGATGATGTACTTAAGTTGAATACTGAACCAATTTTAATGACATTTAGCATAATGTGTAGTTCCATCGAACTTAGACCATCGTGAGGAAACAGAATAGAGAATTTTAGGTAGCATTATTTGTCGCAGTACAATGAGGTATAGATACAGAGTTCAATAAGAAACAAACAATCAATATCAATCAATAATCAAATCAAAACAATCAATAATCAAATACAAAAAATGAAAACACTTTTTTATATCTGCATCGATAAAACTAACACTTTCAGCTTCATTACGGTACAAAAAACATTATTGTTATTTTAGTCTCATGATTTGAAACTTTATCTTTAACTTTTTTAATATTTGTGAGAAAAATTCAATAGATTCTAGCATAATATAGCCAAAGTGTGTACGGTTTCACTTTTTAGAACACTGTGCAAAAATGCTTTTTTCAAGTTATTGTGTCTGCACCAAATGCTTTCACATTTTGTCATGCGTATGACAGGCTTGAAATTATTTTAGGAAGCTTTGCTCGTTCTTTAGTCGACTAAATGTAAGCAAAATATTTTCACTGAGCATTAAAATTTTGATCTCATCGGATTCCGCCTTGAGTCAAAACTGACTTTGACTAAGAGCTTGATGGTTATTCAGATTTTAGCAAAACTTATCGTTCGTTGCTTTCCTAACATTCCTTTATGTATCACTAGCTGTTGCCCGCAGCTTCGCCTGCGTTAACTAAGATTTACAACGGGATCTTAGTACGCGAAATAACATTTTTTACACCTTGTGTCCGAAAAACCAAAATATCGTACGGAACCCTATGTTTTATCAGAATAAAATTTAGCCTATGTTACTCGTGGATTTTTGAGAATTTTTGAAATCGGTCCAGTACTTTTTGAGCCTATTCATTACAACCAAACAAACAAACGGACGACATCCGTGGCGCAGTGGTTAGCGCGTTGGCGCACAAGCCGGAGGTAGCGGGTTCGAATCTCGCCAGGGAACAAAAAAAAAGTTTATTTATTCCTGGGTCATGGATGTGTATTAAATATGTGTATTATATAATAATAATCTTAAATATAAGTATTAATATAAAAAGTATTAAATATATGTATTTCCGTTGTCTGGTACCCGTAACACAAGTCTCTTCGAGTACTTAGCACGGGACCAGATTGACGTGGTGTAAAAGCGTCCATAGATATTATTATTATTATTAAAAAAAAAAACAAAGTTTTCCTCTTTATAATATTAGTGTAGATGTAGATTATATTTCTATATGCTTGCGTTTTTACTTACATTATCGCGTGCATAGTTATTAATGTTTTAAACACGTGGAAATATGTCTTGTTACACAACAAGACAACCTGTTAACATATTATTCAACTCAATCCTTACTAATATTACAAATGTGAGAATATGGATGTTTGTTACGCTTTCACGCGAGAACTACTCAACCGACTATTAAGAAACTTTGTTCACATAATATTCTCGAAGGTACTAAAAGTAGCATAGGATACATTAAAAAAAGGATTTTTTGATAACGCGAGTGAAGCCGCGGGCAACAGCTTTTTTATATAAATTACAATTCATATACGATATTATAATTTAGCAAGAAATATTAGAAAATAAAACGTAACGGTGCTCAAATATTCGAATTACCGCTGAGCTTTTGCTCATATTCAGTAAGATCTCCTTTTGAATTATTTGGGTCGAACCCAAATCTACAAATAAATCCTGCTTTTAGATAGCTAAATGTCCGTGCCGATGTATATGGGCCAGGCAGAATTATTATTAATGCTCACTCGGAATTATATTAAATTTTATACAATAATTTTAGTAATAAATTATGAAGATAAAATTCAGACGCCCATTATTCAATATTACGAAAAGTTATTACTAAAAAGCATTAATCTGGATATCGTAGTGTGAGATTATGTGATCTAATATATCCTCATCTATTATCTCACTTAAATATAATATTATTTATATTTCGGGTTTCGACGGAAAACGATTACTTGTTTAAATGCAGGAGTACGTAGGATGGTGCCATCATTGTCACACTCTTAGAGTTGGGCAATCTAAAAAGATATAATTAGGTAGTACCCTTACCCTTAACCATACCTTTGAAGAAATATTTACAGGGTTTTAAAGCTATCCTTCATTTCATCCTTCTATTAAGTTCCTTGTAATAAAATAACGTTTTGCGTATTCGGTGACTATGAATCCTTCCGTCATTGTTTGCTGTAAATCCGAATGGTCAGCAAAAAAAAATCTTAAACCATTTTTTCAATTCGTAAAAGTCAATCTCATTGTACTGGTATATAGTATCAACCCTTATATGTTCCACTGCTGGGCACGGGTCTCCTTCCTCGAAATCAGGCGAGGAGGGTAATGGGCCAATAGTCCACCGCGCTGGCCCAGTGCGGATTGGTGAACTTCACATACCTTTAAAGACTTTCAATCTCATCAGGCATGCAGGTTTCCTCACGACGTTTTCCTTCACCTGTGAGCGAATGGTGGTCTCGTGTGCACTTAGAAATTTAGAAAAACCCATTTCAAGGCACACACGGACGGGTCAGGATCGAACCCGGAACCCCTCGCATGAGAGGCCGAGTCCGTCAACCACTGGACCACCGTCGCTCACTGGTATATTCCGCTTTAATCACCAACGCAACAATACCTAGAAATATGTATTCAATTTCTTTTTTGTAAAAAAAATTTTGTGCAATTCTTAAACGACATTTCACTGATTACATTGTCTGTACCGTGATTTCTAATAACTGTTTCGCTGTTTGCTCAATACTAACGTACACGAGAGTGTGGACGTGATATCGGTGCCACTATCTCTGCTCTTTCAGCTAATAGATTCATTTGTATTCAGCCTGCTAGTGGGCACTGTAACGAACATCGAGGGAGCTGACGTTCAGAGTACAATTACCAGTGTTAATATTTACCAACTGACGCCAGCGACTAATTGCTACGGTTGCAACGTGGGGCTTAACTGCGTACAACCTTAGACGTTGTGAAATTTGTCTCATTAACCCCCATGGGTTAATGACTGTGCTCTTTTTTGTTACGTGGCCACAGGTGTGGGATATCTAGTACCCTAAACGAGCGATGATGGCGACCGTTTCAATGAAAGGCCCGGGTTTGATCCTGACCAATGTCAAAAACTGATTTTTCAAAATTTCTCCGTGCACATGAAAAAAAGAAGATTGCATGCGTCAGAAAAGGGTAAAATAGTGAGGAAATTTGCAAGCCCAAACTCATCGTCTCATTTTAGACATTGGGACATATTTATGAGGGGTCAACCCTTTGTAACTTCAAAATTTTAACTTTAACGTAACTATAACTGCGTACAGCAACATAATTATGGACGTTGGTCTTGTCTTGTCAACCCATGGATTCTGTGGCCTTTTGTATTACATGACTTTTGAAATTCTAAAATAATTTACGTATTTTTAGTAATTGTACACACTCAAATGTTAATATGAGTGGCAATATATTATAGCTATAATGTTGTAATATATTGTATGACCTTGATGAATTACGTGACCAGTGAATGGTTCGCCTACAATTATGTGAACCGCGTACTGGTGTGCCCTCTGTGCGCACGGTGTTTTGCCACGAAGGTAGGCTAAATTAGCCATCTTCGAGCGCATCAGCACCAAATTTCCGGCTAAGTGATGTGATTCGTAAGTGATGATAATAAGTCGTTAGTTAGTATTTGTCGTGAGAGAAGATTATTCGCCAATTTTCGTTGTAGTGCAGTCTGCAAACATACGAGTAACTTGAATACGCATTTTATTTGAACATTTAAATATCACTGTTATATTATATGGTAATATAATTTGTTTGCATATACTTAGTAGTAGGCCACAAACACAGACATCCCAAGCTATCGTGTCAGATCATAATGTTCACGAAAACATGTCCCCAGTAATGCGTCGTCTATAGGTTAGGTGGTCTGTGGCCACAAATGCAGATAAGCCTCTCTCTCAAAGATCTTAAATTAAAAAAGTTCCTCACTTATGATATTTTAGTTTTATTACTTTAATGACCTAGATTGACGTAAAAGTTTATTTATTTCGGTGACATTAATTCGTTAAACCGACTTAAAATTATGCACGTAATTAGGAAGAAAAAATCGTGGGATGCATTCAAACCTCATTTACAAGGTTAAGTGTGAACTCATGTCACTTATTGTTTTCTTATGTTTAGGCGAATTTCGCTCATTAAAATGAAACTTTTACGGATTTTATCGCAGCTTATTGATTTTTTTTATATGCCCGACATTTCAGATACTTTACAACAAGTTATCTAGTTAGTTAAGTCACTTGTTGAGTCTTGTTTACTTAAAAAATAGGTTACTAAATTAAAAAATAAAAGCCTATTAATATGTCAACTCCGCAATAGGCATGATGACAGTACCTAAGAATCACTGAAATTATAATTTAAAATAAATATATAGGACAGAGACACTCTAAATAAATCACTTACTTTTAATTTACATGTGTGATTCTTTTTATTTTAATAAAAATAGAACTACCACACGTTTGTGGCTTGCCGCAAACTCCAAACCTCAACAAGGCACAAACATGTGGACGCGTCGTAAGCGTTTGCGGCAAATTCCCTTTGATTTGTGCATAACACCGACACTCGTCGGATCGGCTACAAACCCTTGCAAACCTACGCAAGCCAAGACAAACTCTGTATCCACATGTGTGAGGGTTTGCCGAGGCTTGCCAAGCGAAAGAACTGTCAAATGTTTACGAAAAAGTGACGTCATAAACAGTCACCATTACTATTCTAGTCTTTTGGTGCAAAATTTAAAATGTATTTTTAAAAGGTCGTTTTTTCCATGTGAACTTTATTTTTTTGCAGACAATATTAATTTTGGATAAAGTAGATACGTAATAACATCGTAGAGTAGTTTTCCAAAATTTGTCATCATGCCTATTAGTTCTCCTTACTTTTTTATTTACTGCTACTGTGTACTAGCTGTACTAACTGCTTTTGCGTTATCTTTATATCAATATTCTTTTGTCTGAAAATATTGATTCGACGTTAAAATAATTCCATTGATGAAAAAGCCATTCTCAAAATAACATATTACATAAACCGCAGAATAATAAATTATAAAGCATTGTATTATAATACAATAGTTCATATAGCTGAGCGCTTTGGAAAGAACGTAGCCAACAAAAAATTTGGGATAGAGCCAAGCTACCATTTAAAGTTTACCCGCAGGCGGCTGATGGAAAAATGTCATGCCTTCAATAATAGTATTAATCGATTGTACATTTTTCTGTGATAAAATATTTTAGGAGTCTGTTTTTTTCCCGTTTTTATTACAAGATAAAATTATATCAAAGCATTAATAAAACTTCTTAATTTGATTTGCGGTCAAAATTAAAATCATTTGTTATATTGAAAATTGTAACAAAATGTTTTTTTAACGTAAATTGAATCGAACACCGGTTCTAAGGTGTGCTCACAGTGAAGAACTAGCGGAGCAAACTCAGTGAAACTAACCTTTAAAATATTCCAAACTTAGGTTTTTTTTTCCTAAATTCCTGGAGAGGATTGCTCTATTCCAAAATCTATCAACTATAAAATCTTTTAATTTATACTATTTCGATTTTTTGGATAGGTTTGAGCGTTTTGTAGGTTCTTATTGTAAAAGCGCTTTTAAAAGAGTTACTTACTTTTGTGAGCCTAATCATAATAATATCTTCTAGCCTGTGTATTTTTCTCAGATCTTAAAATTTTTTGAGGTGTCATCATCAAACAATACTACATATTATGTCTTTAGTATTAAATTAGCACCAGCGTCTGTTGTAAAAAAAAGTAACTAGTGGAGTAGTCTGGCCTTTACCGCGGTCAGCCTATCGCTGAGGTGATCTCGTTGCCGGCAGATCCAGGACTCTCAAAAAGCGGCTGAAAGCACTCGCAGATGCCAGTCTCACATAGGGTCTGGGACCTACTAGATGATTCTAAATGCATTTTTTTTAGATTTTCAAAAAAAAATATTTTAGACATTTACAGTTATTGATGTTAGGTAATTTTTTTAATACCTTACTTAAAAAAAATCTTAAATATGTAAAATTCTAATAAATATAAGAACTTGGAAATCACTCGCGATACATTAAAACTCTTAACTTCCACCACTCTTAAAGACTGAACATTAATTTTGTTAAACGAAAAACATCTTTTATAATCCAAAGAACATTATTGGAAAATTTTGAAACAGAATTTCAACTGCCCGCGGCTACTGCCTTGTATTGATTTTTTCAAATTCCCTCCATTCCGTCGAGGATTTCGAAAGAAAATATAAAATTCTATTGCGCATTATTTATAGCTTAAATAGAATTTTATGTTGCTGTTATAGAAGGTATCTAATCTAATTATTATGTACTGTACAAGATTCTTCCCAAAATAAAAAACCGAGTTATAAAGAACGATTCGTACTTGAATGAAGCACAAGTTAAATAATATAAATTAGCTAGTTAAGCATTGCAGGTTATAAATAATTCACATTATATAACCACTCATTCACATATAAAAACTAATTGTTCCTTATTTATCTATTTATTGTATAAATTGAAAAGAGTAAATTACTATTATCAGCCCATGAGATTAAGATGTAGTGTAAATTAAATAATAACTAATCATGTTATAAAATTTTGAGTTACTACTTTTCGGTTAGTTTCTTTCTATTATTTTGTTTTGTCTGTCTGTTTTTACATCATAACCAAGATTGACAAATTTTCACTTCGAACCGCTTTTTTTTAAATGTGTCCATTATATTTTAAAATATATTTAGATATTTTATTATTCATAATCATAGAATCTTGATCATCGATATCCCTTGTATTTTATATGTATATATGTAATCATTCACATATATAATCATACACGGAATAATGTGTCCCGCGAGCGACTGAAAAGGGTGTCTGTCCTTGTTAGAGGTGTTCATGGCTCATCAGAAGGCTTATAAAATATGTTTACAAACAAAAACCAAAACGTTATACCTATTACTATTAAAAAATATAAAATAATAAATATATTAAAGATATGCCAGATATCGCTGGAAGGACATGGGGCTGACCTGCGCGAGGTCAGGGTTGAGGACTGGTCAGAGGTTACGCAGTATAAAGACCGGTGGAAGACTCTCGTTTCGGAGGCCAAGACCCACTTTGGGTCGCTGAGCTACAGAATTAAGAAGTAAGTAATATTAAAAAAGCTTAATTACTTTGAAACGACTGAACTTATAATAATAAAAACTATCTAAAAGAACTACTGCTGAAAATCAGCTTAAAAATTATAAAATAATGCAATCAAATCGGTTCATTCGCTTCAAAACTACGATGTCCCAGGCAGCCATTTTGTTTTTATGGCAGAAAAATAATCTATTGATGTAGCCAGGATCGTAAACCCTGACTACTGGTAGTGGGACTGGCGCCTAGGAGTGACCTTCCAAAATTGAAGAGTAAGAGCCTTCAGCTTCAAACATGTCACATACAGAACCACTCAACACTAATAATTTGCGTCGGCGGTTGATATCCATCTAAGGAACCCAAATCTAGAGTATAATACTATAATATAAGACTATAATAATCTAGAGTAAGCATGCACGATTAATTAAGGTTCAAGAGTGGAGGCCGCGTTTTGGTAGACGAAGTGTTGGTCGGCCATTAACCAGGTGGGAAGACGATCCCCACCATGATTCAAGCCTTGTCGTGGCGGTGGGGCTCAGTAGCCTAGGGTGAGCCCATCACCTTGGGCGAAGCTATTTGAGCCAAGGGGGCTCTTTGTACCCCTCTTATAAGAAAAGGGGGCAAAAGAGCAGGGGGCAAGGGGCGAGGATGGGAACCTCGCCTTATTGTACTGTCCCGACGGTGGGAGGGGTTGCGGTGCGGTGCAACCCCTCTGTGGAGGTGGCCTCGGTCCATCGAGGGACTAGCTACCCGTCGAGGTGCCCTGTTGCTTGTAGATCCGGGGCACTTCACAAAAGGCTGCATTGGTGGCACTCGCCGGGCTTTAATGGGTAGAGCTGCGTCCATTACCAGCTTTCGGGCGCAGCGAGTCCCACGTACCCGCCTGGGGAGACCCACTTCCCAGCGGTATGCGTCAGTGCATTTCCCGGCGTAAAAGAAAAAAAAAGATGGGAAGACGATCTCCGTGCAGTGGCAGGTCCGCGTTGGATGCGAGTAGCACGGGATCGGTCGTCCTGGCGTTCATTGAGGGAGGCCTATGTTCAGCAGTGGACGATAAAGGCTGATCATGATGATGATGATGATGAAGCATGCACGATGATGTTGATGAAAGCTTAACGCGATAACCAGCTCATCTGAAGAACAAAGATCGTGTAAATTGATTTGGCATTACACTATGCGCCCCGACTAAGTCCTATATATTACACAATTTAGGTATTATTAGATAATGCACTAATACATGGCCAGGACATCTTAGGTAAGATAATAGAGGCTGAGTCAACAGTGCAGGTGCGAGCGGGTGATATACTGGCTGAATATTAATTTGTGTGTTTTAGCACCGTTCAATCAAAGTAATTGGGGATTTAAACTGGCCTTGATAAATGTGTCATTGTTGTATACGAGTGTTATGTAGTGTAGTATAGTTTGCATAAGCTAGAAATGTGAGTGAGAAGGAAGGAAGTGAGTGAGTGAGAAGGAAAATTTTCTTCTTCAATGAACGCCAAAACGATTTTCTGGCACGAAGAAACTGTACGAAGATCGTCTTCCTATGTAGCTAGTGACCAACCAACAATTTGTCTTAACTCTATGGAAAAATAAACACATTCGTTCATACGTTGTATATCATACTTATCAGTTTTCATGTTTTTAAGATTTATGTGGGAACATTTTTTTTTCAAATTAAAGGCCCATTTGCATGATTTCAAGGGGAAGTCCCGTTTCTAAAAGTTGGCACGCCTCAATACGTGAATGAGAAGCTATAGTTGCTATGAGCCATCGCCAACACTAACCTTCAATATATTTATAATTCTTCTGTACGTGTGTTGACTGTAAACTCCTAAACGGCTAGACCGATTTGAGTGATTTTTTTCGTATGAATTTGGGTGGCAACCTAGGTGGTTTATATTCACAAATTAGCCCGGCAGATGGTGCTCCAGTGGGAATCTAGGTTATTTATATATACTGCAATTAAATGTCTAAATCGATTAGTATCTAAAGGACAACTGTCTTTGTTGTGTTCTGTTAAGTCCTCTAATTATGTATATAATATTATCATAAGCTCTATACAACCTACTTTATGATTTGATGGGATTTACATATTATGGGATGTACATACCCAGCAGTGAACAAAGAGTGATGATAAAATGATAATACAACAGAGTTTTGTTCTCGTGTACAAAAAACAAAGAAATTATACTCGATTGTGGTTTAAAATTATAAAGCGTTGTTAACTCGTCGGAACAAAACGTTAAAACTTATGAGAATTGCGAGGTGTTTTTATTGCTTTTGCTTTCACGACTTAAGCGCAAAATGAGTTTATATTAAGTCAAGTACATTAATAGAGAAAACCACATTCATTAAAAAATGTGCTTTTGTTTATTAATAGAAAGGTAGGATGTAGTGTGTAATATTATAATGTTTGTGTTTAAAAGATTGTGTACGTATGTACGTATAATACACCTACTTAGAAATGTCGTAGTGATTCAAATGTATTCCTCGGTTATTCTATTAAGATGTCCACTTATATTATTCGGTACTTATCTGCCCTATTTGAGTTCAAAAATCGAATGCTAAAATATTGCATTTTTAATGAATTAATATTTTTTTTTAATTCCTAGTTATCTAAATTTAAACGGGACATTAAAACATTTAAAATGAGATATCATTTTTATATCGCAGTGCTAGATGTTTCCACATTATTACAATGAATAAGATAAATATACCGTTTTAAATAACTTCAGTAAGTATTGCAGACAATGTTTTCAATTTATTGTTTGTCTATGTCCTTCTCTCTGGAACTACCGATAGAATTTATAACAATATTTTAAATCCCGATTCTTGTGGATTTTTTCTAGGTAGGTTGTATTCAAAAAAAGCATAGGCTGCATAAAACTCAAGGATTTCTCAAACTTTTCTTATTATATACTGTATATATAATATTATTATTATTAATAATAAATACTATAATAATTTCACATAGCTTAATACTAATAATTATAATAATAATAATAGATTTTTGTTATTATTATAATTATTTTATAATAATAATAAACAGCCTTTCCCAGTAATGGTAAAATCACGTAAATATAATAATATCTATAAATTAATGTCGAGTTTAATTTAATAAACCTATAACGATTACCTAATCTCATTCAATTTGTACACCCCTTCACATAAGCACACTTAAGTTTTCTGATAATTCGCCGGACTACCAACTTTGCTGGTCTCCAACGTAAACATAATCAATAATAATAGTTCCACTTGCCTTTGCGTGTAGTTTCGACATTTAGATTCAATTACTTGTTATTATAGAACATTTAGTTAATAAAACTACTTTAAGTATTAAACACGGTCGCCGAGGAGAATTTTAGTTAGATTTCTACTAAGAACATAGCTTAATGTTGTATTTGCTCGTATTGAAACAAGAACATAGGCTCGTAAAAAGGCGTTCAAGAAACTAAATGTTGACATCATCATCATCATCATCATCAGCCTTTATCTATCCACTGCTTACCATAGGGTTCCTTTATTGAGCACAAAGCGATCGATTCTTTGCCACTTCTCACAATAAATTACAGACACAAAAATGTAGACCTGCAGATCGAATAAATTTTTAAACGAAGCTCTTCTAAACAAGTCATATCCATCCGCCTGTATGTCACAGTTTCTTAAGCCTTTATAATACACGTCACAATATTTTCATCGCAACAAAGATCTATGAGAAAAATAACGGAAAAACCCCTTTTGTTAGGCGACAGTGGCTTGCTGGATTCTTTTATATAAAATGGTTGCCGTTACAAAGAATCCTAAATTCTTAATAGCAAGGTTCATTATAATTTAAAAAAATACATTCATTTGACTTAGATGTAAGGTTTTCCATAAATTTGATCTCAATAAAATGCATTTATAAAACAATTGTCAAATGACAATCTACATTACTCTACATGGTCTGTTTATAGAAATTTTACTAAAATAAACATTTCTGTGTGTATGTAAAATTAATTAGGTTAGAGCATTCGTATAGTATGACCTAATAGCTTCCTAGCCTGATTCGCGGAATAAATTCGTACTGAGGATTATAACATTAATATTTTATAATCCTCAGTACGAATTAGCCTTATAATTAAGGCTCAACTGACGCTTGTGTTTCATAATGATATATTATACGTCATATAAGAAGGTCCCTTATAAATACGCTTGAATAAAACTCAGATAAAACAAAGGATATCCCTTTATGGATCAAAAGCTTGATCCACCGTTATCATTTAAACGTTAAGATTCATATTCCGCCTCTATTACTTGAAATTCTAAATTCGTTTAGAAGGTAATATTTCTATTATCTCAGTGTCTTCAGATATTATGAATTGTTAATTATTAGCTTCTTAATAAATATTTTGTTAACAGTGTTTTAAGGCGAAGTAATATAATATGAAGGAGTACCTACTATTATAAAGTAAGACGACTATGGGGCTCTATTATTATTTACAAATATTTAGTTACTATTATGAACTATGACTATGAAAGGGTGGACAACGGTGATGATGATGAATGTAAAATTTTGAACTTTTAAATACATTTTCTTTTAAAAGTTCAAATTTTCTATTACTGATGTTACCACTATAATACACATGTAGTAACACAAATTACTAGCTCCTGCTTTCAATTGTTTTCAATTCCCACGGGAACCCCAGTTTCAATTTGACTAAAAGTTGTTCTTAGTCTCGACATTCAATTAAGGGATTGAGGTTTAAGGATAATCGAACTTCCACTCATTATATACATATACATCAATAATTATTTTATGACAACACAAACTTCAGCACTTTTTTACATTATAATTATGTTTTTGGGTAAACTCCTTATGATTTTAATTAAATTTTTAATGAAAGATTTTAAACGTATTTTGTCCGCAGACCTATCAATGTGGCTATCAATGAATAATCTTACTAAGTTATTCGGTCGAGTGGTCATGCTATGGAACATTTAAGGTAGCGGTTGCAGGTTTGAATCCCGTACTTTACTATATTTTAAAGTAATAACACCACCAAAACCTTTAAATTGGATATTTACAGGCATCTAATCTAACTTATTAATTAATATTGTTTGCACACTGACATGTAGAATATGTGAACCAGTCAAATACAAAGAACCATGTACATCATATTCTGGCAAATAAATGATTATTCTATTCTATTCTTCTATCTAATTGCTGGCATTTATAAGACTTATGTCTTGGTATAGGTAATACAACAATGAGTTGCCTAGGCCAGTTAAAGTACTTAAACTAGTTTATGTTCATGGGTGACGTTAACCACTTTCCATCAGGTGGTCTGTCAGTTTGTCTATCCAGGTAACATTTTTTTTCTTTATTTTTTGATACAATAAAAACAACAATAATATTATTATAATCATAATATCACATAGACCACGAAGGTACTATGTGCGTGATATAGCTTACATTCAACGCAGTAGAATATAATTAGTGAGTTTTCTTAACCTAATTGCCAAGTACAATAAATATACAGATATAATATGACTACATAAATTACAAAAATTTAATAACCTAAATCCAAAAAGTGTTGTTTCAATTTAGTTTTAATATTTTTTTCACTTATACTAATTGTTTACATAAAGTAAAGTTAAGTATTAACCCTTATATGTCCCACTGCTGGGCACGGGTCTCCTCCTCGAAATCAGGCGAGGAGGGTAATGGGCCAATAGTTCACCGCGCTGGCCCAGTGCGGGTTGGTGAACTTCACATATCTTCAAAGACTTTCAATCTCATCAGGCATGCAGGTTTCCTCACGATGTTTTCCTTGACCGGTGAGCGAACGATGGTCTCGTGTGCACTTAGAAATTTAGAAAAACCCATTTCAAGGCACACACGGACGGGTCAGGGTCGAACCCGGAACCCCTCGCATAATAGGCCGAGTCCGTCCACCACTGGACCACCGTCGCTCGTCATTATTTACATACTTTCACCTTAATACATAAGCCCTGAAATAAAAAAAAAACAATATTTAATAAGTCCCCGTTTCAAATATTAATTTTAATCTGTAATACGTTTATGATATAAGTACGTACGACACTGAGATAGGTCGATAGCTTTCTCCCCTTTGCTCCTCTCGTTAAATTTTCACATGCACTTGACGGCCTGGCTTACGTTAATTATGGAATCTCATTTGAGAGCCTACACGTTTGAATAATGGCCACCGGAACGAAATACGCCTGAATATATTCTTAAAATTTCTTTGGGTGTTATTTTAATTGGGATTTTATTAATTAATCTACCATAATTGAGTGGAGTATTTGGAAGAATCTTATCCTATATTTCTGAAATATTATTGAATATCCTCGTCTGCATTGATACCTTCGTCCTGCTTTTTTATTTCAAACAGCTTTACTGTGTTTTGGAAAATAAGTGGAAAAGACAGTGTCATTACTTATTGCTGTTGTGTGTAGATTTGCAAAACCATCAACCAATTGGCTGGGCCAGTTCACGTATCGAACTAACACAAAAATAAATGTATTAGTTATAGCAATTATACAATTAGAATAAAAGTGAATGAAAAAATGATGAACCCAGCAGAGTTTCTTGTGGGTATCTTCTTTGTAATCTTTTGGGGTATCTTCTGTGAATATCTTCTTTAACATGATCACTCTTCGAACCCTCATCATAGCCGCTAAGATGATCTTAAGTGATCATTATGAGGATTCGATATGTGATATTAAGCAATAAACAATAAATAAATCAATTAATTAAACGATTTCCATTTAGTGAGATCGGTAGTTCCAAAGTGTTTGATGTTTTGACCTTAAAACTATTTTTGAGTTACTCAAAAGTATAATAATTACATCGCATTACTAAACTTTCGGATATTGATTTTTGTAACATTAATAACATTCCAAAGATCATTCCCGTCTTTTAAATAAATAAAAAAAAATGTCTTATTGATCTACTACACAACGCTTGCCACATTATTAATATATGTCTTAAATAAATTAGACTCATGGAGTCTAAGTAGACGGAAATAAGTGAATGATGATGATGATAAAGAAATTAAAAACCTGCCATATTCGTACAATAAATTAAGGATTAAAAAATTGTAGCGTATCCCATTATGTCGTCAAAATAGTATGTACTCAATAACCTGCCTAATTAACTGACCTAGTTATTAATTACATGCGTGCTCAAACGGTCCTCTAATAGTTAATAGCTAATACTTAGATTACCTAAATTGGTTAACAACGATAAACACTACGTATCGTATGGAAATTAAAAATCTAAGGAAACTCGCGGAACGTTCCAGGCGTGCATGGACTGCACTATTTTGTTTTTTCTCTTACCAAGCCTCTAAACAATATATTTCGGAGTGGCAGAGTAGAAAAAAGTAAAATATTAACCCTTATATTATGTCCTTCTCAAAATCAGGCAATAAGATAGATGCGCTAGCCTAGATAGCGTGAATTTCAATTACCTTCAAAGACTTTAATCTCATCAGCCATGCAGGTGAGTATACTATCTCGGAAAAACGATATCGCTGGTTCCTAACACAATAAATACATATTTATATTTTTTTATGACCTTCACCATTAGATGCCAGTCTTATTCCACCACAATCCAATGAAATTAAAAAAAAACTATACAATTATGATTTTCCCTTTTCGCATCTGTAGCCTACTTCCTCACAACATTACGGAAACCCTAACTTTACGATCCGCCTACTTTCACTTCCCGTCAATATTACAATGGACCCCAAATGTTATTAATGGTCTTTAATCAAATTAAGGTTCTGTCATAAATTTTCACAATCATCATGAGCTCGTATCCATCCACTGACAAACAAAAGTCCTTTTTTAAGGCCATATTTTCAATCTCTCTCTGCTGGGCGTCATCACAGCGATTTTCAGTGATGAAGAGTCCTGGATGGTGATAGTCTCCTTCAGCAAGACAGTCATATTCCTGAAGGAGGCTGATGAGTGGACGATAGGACGGCCGCCGACGTGGAAGTACGTAAGAGACGCTACTTAATGCACCTCTAGTAATGCTACTGTCTCACCTCTAGTAAAGCAAGTATTTGGCTTCAGGATTTGATCCTGGATCCAGTATGTCACGATGTTGCGTGCTCTGTGACTGTGACGTGCTCTGAGTTGTCGTGCCTTTCGCTGGGGCCAACCCGTCACTGAGGTGTTCCTGTTGCTTAAAAGTGCGTATCGTTGTATATGTAACATTTTATTTAATTAATTTTATTTATTTATAATGCATGTTACACAAAACTCATAGCTTTCTACGCTCCCTCTCCACTTGATCTTTAACTACACCGAATTTCAAATTCCTCCATTTCCTCCTCCGATTAATAGTTTTTCATAAGAAATAAAATTAATATTTTTATCGAACGAGGTAAAAAATATATAAATCTTTACATGAAAACAGAAATCAATAATTACGGACTATAAATAAATTATGTTTTTAATTTCATATGCTGCAAAAACGTCAGGCCGGAAATTGTATAGTGAAATATTGCGCGCAGCTGCATCGGCTAATGAATTCATTTTATGTCACTAATATTCTTCTTCACAGCAAACATAATTAATTTTACTTGTTTCTATATTTTAATATGCGAAAAGATATTTTTACCCCTTTTCATAAATTTTAATCTTTTCAACTTATTTCACTGTGTGTAGAGCTGAGGGAAGGAGAGTAAGGTATGCGAGGATTGGTATAGTCATTAATAGTTCTTTTTAAGAAGATAAAATATGTGCAGGCAATGAATACAATGTTAGAGACACATCAAATTAAACACTGTGTTGCCTAGCTTATATCCTCTCTCAATTTTTGCTATCCTAGATTTCAAGTTTTTAAATCTAGTTTTAATCACGGTCTCACTTATATTTGCATATTTTGTGTTTTATCACATCGTGTTAGGTTTGTTCATTATAACCTGCTGTATATATTAAAATGCAACACATGTTATTAAAACTTCGCATGCGATTAAAACTTTAGAGATAACTATGTTACCGAACTACCTCGTTCGCAGGTACTGCAATACAATTACTTTTAATTAAACATTTGCATACATTTAAAGCAATGGAAGAACATTTAGGGTCGTTCTTGAAAATTAGTGGTTAGAAATGATTTTTTCTATTTATTGCTATATTATGCTTTTATTGATTGGTAGGCGAGCTGACAGAGGTGACACCATGGTAAATGGTCATAAAAACATAGTATACCCGGTCCAGACAACTCAGACTTTTTGGTAGGGGAAAATATTATCCCCACCATGGTTCGGGCCTTGTCCTGGCGGTGGAGCTCAGTAGCCCAGGTGAGCCCAATACCTAAACGAATTAAGCCGAGGGGGCTCTTTGTACTCCTCTTATAAGACCAGGGGGTAAAAGATCAGGGGCAAGGGATGAGGACGGAAAACCCCACCTCATTGTACTCCCCTGACGTGACGGGACAACGCCTCTGTGGAGGTGGCGTCGGTCCCCTGAGGGACTGACTAGCCGTCGAGGAGCCCTGTTGCTAGCAGATCCGGGACACCTTAACAAAGGTGGCATTGGTGGCACTCGCCGGATTTTAGTGAGTAGAGCTGCGTCTGCTTACCAGCTTTCGGGCGTAGCGAGTCCCACGTACCCACCTGAGGAGACCCACTCCCCCGTGCGATGCCTCAGGGGGGAAATATTATAGGTTCGCGTCACCGGCATTCTTATGTAACATTATGACGTCCTTAGATTTTTTGTATTAATATTTGTGTTAAATCTTTTGAAACCGTCATAACAACAAAAGATTATTTAGTTCAACCAGATATCTAAACTAATATTACAAATACAAAAGTTTGGATATTCGTACCTAAATCACGATAAAACTACAGAATGATTTTTTTTTTAATTTGATGATTAACTTGGCAGCTAATATACCAGAATAACACATAGGCTACATTTTATACCCAAAAATTCAAAGTTCGCCGATAAGAAAAACCTCGTGAAGAAATCGAGCGCATGCCTGATGAGAGTAAAAGTATAAATGTAGGTGTGTGTAGTCACCAGCCTGAGGGGCCAGCGCTACGGTAACTATGGCCCAAAACCCTCTTTTAAGGAAGTAGGATAATAATATTGATACGTTACTTTTTTAGAGTTAGGTACTGGTGTATTTTTGCCATAATTGTGACTTTCTTAAATGTAAGTCTCAACATTTATATATATAATTTCCACGGTTCGACTATATAACAGCAATCCCATAAAGTTATTTTATCCTCTAAGATAACATTTACTTAAGGGGAAGCTATAAAGATACAATATATCGGTAGGAATTCGAAATGGTTACTCAACGTTTTGATAAAGATGAAAAATTGTTTCTTTCAGCTTAAGGGGCTTCTTCGGACGATTAATCTTTCCGCAGACCTATTGTTGATCTCGGCGGGAGGAACTTTTGTGTCCGATCTCCAGCTGAGATCAAAAGGTTGTTATAGCTGAGATGTTGTGATTTTCATGAGATTTAACGAACGCTTTGCATGAGATACACGATACATCGTTCATCTCCGTATTGTGACATACATAATGATCCTCATTGTCCTGACAAAGACGAAGATAATCTATTGTAATATACTAGCTGTTGCCACGGTTTCGTCAGCGTTAGCAAAAAAATTTAATTTTATCATTTCTTATGTTACTTCTACTGCCTCCGAGACTGACTTGAAAGCCAGAGCCTGACAACGTCATCTAACTACTTCTCTATTAAAAATCGATATAGACACAAAAAACCTTCACAAGTAGGTACTCGCTACTTAGTCGTGCGCTGAAGGCACCGAAAAAACTAATATTTTGTATACTTGTTCGCATCTACAAATAAACAAAATGAGCGAAATATTATTTTGCTTTAAATGTCCTGAAACCTAGCTTCTTATCAAATTAGATTATTATATATCAAAAGTAGCCTATAGGTTTGGATCTGTCAGACAGATGGCTAACAGTGGTAGGTTGTAGTGTATAGTGAGAGTTTATCTCTATCTCTCTCTCTCTCTCCCTCTAACTATATATATATAGAGACTTTATTATAAGGGTCTATATTATCATTTTGAGGAACGAAACCTAACAGAACCTTAAGGATGTTTAAGTATGATCGTCTCGTCTCGATCTCGCGGTTTGGGATAAGGTTGGTTGGATACATCGGCACACGATCGAGCCCCGCCAGTGTTCGCCTACCCTCTCACGTTTAATTCAATTTGGAAACCCGCCAGATTTCGAATTTGCTGGCAACGTGTCCCTTAAATAATAGAATAGTCGAGTCACATAAAAGCAGAGGTCTGCTTAACATTTTATTATCATAAAAGCTTTAACTATACGATACAAAATTGTTTTGTTTTCATAAAATTTAAATTGATTATAATATATGGCTAGAAGCAAACGCATTGAAAAGGAAATTGCCTTTCAAACATGATATATTAACACTGTGTGTGATATTTTAAGTTCCGTCTCATCGGTTCGTGACGATGGTCCAGTAGGTATGGGCTCGACCTCTCGAGCTAGAGGTTCCGGGTTCGATCATAATCCTCTGTCAAATCAAATCAAAATATGTATCTTTATTTAGTAGGTATCAACTTGTACACTTGAAATACGTCAAAGGAAGTAGTCAATAAAAAGTAAAAAACTAAGAACAAAAAAAATCGTTTGAGATGCAGCAACCCCTAAGAATAACGAAAAAAAAAATTAGGGGTTTCTCTTTTGTCTACAAAATAAATTGCATAATTTATATTAGATACATCATGTAAAATTTTAAGAGTGTCTTGAAATTTTGAACACTTCCTGGAATCCTATTGTACTAGTAAAAACGTATACACTGTCCAATAAAAGAAGTTAAGTTATAATGTTAAGTCTAAAAATGAAACATTCAATTTATATTTGTTTCTAGTGTTTATGTTGTGATCATCGCATTTTATAACAAATTATTAAATGGAATTCTCTTATTACAAAATTAAAAGAAAACATCTTGAGGAAACATACATGCCTAATGGACATTATTGCATTATTATTATTATTTTAAATCTATAACATTATAAGATCTTTATCTTGACACTTCATAGGGTAGGATAACGCACCTGCATAACCTTTGGTTGTCTATATGTCTATGTGCAGGCAACCAAGTAGCCAAGACTTTGACTACTTGGTCGCCTCGAATATATTTGTTAAATAATATCTTACATTTAACATTACTATAGTTTCTTTAAACTTTCACTATTACATAGTTTGACATTTTGAGATTAAACTTAAGCAGCTCACGGTAAATTAAGATTTTACTGTCATTTTGGGCAGTGACAAGCTAAGTGAGGAGGTATTTTCTATTAATGTAATAAGGAGTTTAATGTCATAAGATTATTAATCTCCTTATTGGAATAATTTTCTACTTATAGAAAATATTAGTATTACGAGTAAGTACTGGTGAAGCATTACTACTACTATAAACGTATCCATCTAAAATGTTAATTTACCAGCGTCATATAAACTTATAAATCACATACACGTGAAACCAAAAACATAATCTTATTCCACTTTATACACTCACGATTTTAGAAACATTGAAATAACGAAAAAAACTTAAATTAAAACGAGCACCTCTCTTTACCCTCTTCAAAAGACTTTCTCCATTCCAATTCCGTGCATTTTAAGAGAAAAAATACTTTCTGTAGATATATTTACATAATATATAGAGTATGTCTACATGTCTTATCATTAATAAATATATAATTAACAAAAAATACTAATGGCGAAAAAATTAAAATATTAATTTATCTAATTATGAGTCATAATATATAGTATTTATGTTTTACCAAAAAAATTAAAAGAAGATAAATTAAAAGATGTGGATACATTTACTACACCGAGATACATTCACACCGTCCATAATATATTACGAGTACATCACTCCTGACACACAGATGAATAGTCAGTCCGCTGTTAAGCTTCTCCAAACCTTTGCATGCAGAATCCTAAAAAGCTAATAAAATAACAGCAAAAAAGCTAAACACGATATCAAGATGTCCATGAATCGATAACATGCAAAATTTAACTCGCAAACTTAGAACACAATATTTCTTCTCAAATGGCGCTGCTGTAAATCCCGCGTAAGTAACAAATGTGTTAGCCCCGATACAAGTGGAAGTGAAATCACTTAACGCTACACTTCACGGAGTAGTTATTTCAAGAATAAATCTACACTTTCATTGTAGCCGTGTCATGAATTGTAGTCGCGAAGTTAAATAAATTTATCTCAAATAGTAAACAAGATATAAGTGCTACGTAACATTTCAAGCTTAAGAAATAAAGTTAAATTTAAAGCAAGTTATTTCTTCGTATTTTTCGAATTGAATTGCCTCACTCGTGTTTCATTTTATATTTTATCCTGGCTATAATAAGATTATATGCAGCGTATGAAAAGTTTTCATACGGAGGTTTATAAAAAAATCCTTGATCAAATACTAAGAAAGTGATTATGTTATTTAGTAAGCATCTTTTGGCGAACTTTTGCTTATAATATGCACTGTTCTGAATCTTTCAGTGTAACTTTTTTAGGAAAAGTAAAAGTAAAGTATCAACCTCTATATGTTGGAACTGCTGGATACGGGTCTCCTCGAAGTCAGGCGAGGAGGATAACATTTTCTGTAATAAAATTAAAAATATTAAGTAATAAATATTGTATTGATTGTAGCGTCCAGTTCATATGTCTCGGCCTCTTGAGCAAGAGCCTTGAAATAAGTTTGTCTAAATTTCTAAGTGCACCTTAAATATATGACTATGGCTAGATCACCACTGAAGAAAAACATCGTGAGGAAACCTGCATTCCTCATAAGATGAGAAAGTCTTTGCAGGTGAGTGAAGTTCGCCAATCCACATCGGACTAGCGCTTCAGTGAACATGATTGAGCTTGTGCTCACAACCTGGTTCTGATGAGTGCCCGTGCCCAGCAGTGGGACAAATATGGGTTGTTATTTAAAATAATGTATGGCTGTACGAAATACTTCAAGTGCGAGTTTGTTACACACTTGGCTGGTTTTCCTATATTCCATTTTCATGAGTATTTGAATTTCGACCAATATGTTCTCAATTCGAAAGTAAGGGACGGCTATATCTCGTTAACGTAATTGGTAAAACGTGCCTGCATTTTTAATGAGACGTAACTGTAACGTCTGAACTAAATAAAAGCACAAATTTCTAACGTGATCCATAATTTGGCTTCCGTTTGTAGTGTTTGGTTTCATTTCATGTTATTACATATCCTTTAACGTTTTATATAGTAAATAGGAAATAAATAAAAACAAAGTAAAAAGTCCTCCGTTAAGGTGATGTATTTTGATATGTTAATTACTGATTATTGGCTATACAGCTTTATCGCGTTCCTTGTAAAAACGCTGTTTTAAATGTTTTTAGTTCTTCGATTTTTTTGGACTAACTTGGAATTTAATCAAAATAACTTCGCTTTGAAATACTTACACATACATACAATCAGGCACGAAGTCAACTACGAATATGATTTTCAAAATACGCACAGAATGGAGCATTTGCGATTTCACTCGCATTTATGTCGGTGCTACGTCTACAAGGGTGAAATCGCAAGAGCTTTTATAGTAATAAAATTATGATTGCTATAATAGGCTAAATAATAATAATATCTATGGACGCTTTTACACCATGTCAATCCGGTCCCGTGGTAAGTTTCAGAAAAACTTGTGTTACGGGTACCAGACAACGGAAATACATATATTTAATGCATTTTTATATTAAATACATACTATATTTAAGATTTTTATTATACATATAATACACATATTTAATACACATCAACGACCCAAGAACACATAAACTTTTTTTGTTCCCTGGCTAGATTCGAATCCGCTACCTCCGGGCTTGAGCGCTAACGCACTAACCATTGAGCCACAGAGGTCGTTAATGGAATAAGCGAATGCAGGTGAAACCGCGGTCAATGGCTAGTACATTGAAACATGCGTTTATGTTAGTACCACATAAATAAGGTTGGTAACGAAAGGAAAATACGCTACAGGTGCGATGGCGATCTAAATACGAAACGTGAACTCGTTCAATTTCAAAAAACTCTGATTCCAACTCAACCGCTCTGATTTAGTTTGAAATGTTAAAGGTTATTTGATATAGTATACTACCTCCGGCTTTTCACAGGTAAAGCATAGTGTAACCTGGTCCATGGTTGGTGTAATATTTTTTATATTTTGTATTTTTAAGAGATAATATTGTATTTTTTGTATTGTAATATTTCATAGAAAAAAAAATACTGTAATCATTAGTATACATACACCTTTACCAGTACCTACTCGTTTTAAGCTTCTTTCAAGGAACGAGACAGCCATGGAGACAGACAGAAGAAAAAAGCCACTCGCGTAGTAAGCGTATATATCAATCATCATCATCATCAGCCTCTATCCGTCCACTGCTGAACATAGGCCTCCCTCAATGAACGCCAAGACGATCGATCCCTTGCTACTCGCATCCAACGCGGACCTGCTACTGCACGTATATCAATATAATATTTTTTTTCAACTTAAATTTAAGACAAAGCATTTGATCATTTTATTAAAAATCCAAAACTGCATTACAATAAACAATAATAATATTATATACATTCATGAAGTCTATGCTATTTAAATTTACATTTGAATCAGAACTATAATTTTTTTTCTTTAATATTTTCCCGTCTCCAAATTGAAATACACGGCATCGTTGTCATATATTACAATATACTACAAAATTATTATAGTACAAATATAGGTAGCGGGCTTGTTTAATGAATAACCTAATATTGAATGGTACGTCTCTTTTTTAGTTGGGTTGTTGGATACATAATATATTACATTGGATAGACATACAAAGATGTTGATGTGTGATGTTTCCTGTCAGGTATTGGGTAAAGGTTTCCTACCTGAAGGATAAAGGGTCCGTAAGTTTATTATGTATATGAACTAAACCTCAATAGTCAATATCTGGATTACTGTCATTTTATATTTAGTACCTGGTTGACCGAGCATTTGCTCGGCACCCTTAGTGATAAAATACGATAAAAATTTTCTTCTAAAAGAAAAATGATCTTAAAAAAAGGAAAAAATTAAATTTGGACTGGAGATTCGAACCAGGCTCGTTCGGATTTAACTGCAAAATTTCACCACTATATTAAGCTACCATGAAATATTATTTGACAGCGAAATTACGTTCGTATTCTAATCATATTTTATCGATGCCTCAAAACACGGATAAAAAAAGTTTTCTAAAAATGTATCCTAGCTAGATCGATTTATCGCCGTTTTTAACACATGTATACAAAATTTCATGAAAATCGTTGGAGCCGTTTCCGAGATCCCGATTCTCTATATATATATATATATATATATATATATATATATATATATATATATATATATATATATATATATATATATATATATATATATTACAAGAATTGCTCGCTTAAAGGTTTAATAATAATAATAATTAAAGGTTGTTGTGTTAATGTGTAATGGTATTTAAAATAATCGAAGGAACTAATACCTTAAAACTAGGTAACTCAAGAACTAAAATTTAAGAAGGTTATTTTACTTATTTAATGATTGGTAAAGATTTCGATATGCTAATTATAGTTTTTAAATTCAGTACCTGTTTGACCGAGCCCTTGTTCAGTTTTTTTTTTGTTTTATATACCCTTAGTGATAATATGATAAATTTTTTCTTTCAAAAAATGAACTTGAAAAAAAAAGACAAAAAAATAATCAAAAAAATTTACAATAGTTATGTATAATCAAAAATATAGAAAACATCTTCTCATGGCCGAGCTCGGAATACTTGACGGCCATAACTCGAGTCTGTCGTGCGAGAAACTTCACCTATAACTCTTCCGACGCTCAGACAGGAAGCCACCGGGACGTGTTCTCCATTGACAATAAAATGCACTTAAAATGTGCTCTGAAACGTATTTCTTATACGTTTTTCCCTTTATTTTCGGGCCTGATAAATGAGTAAAAGATAATTAGCTTAGTAATGCTAATAAAAATAATAATCAAATATTTAATTTGTAAAGCTAGCTAGTCCATTATTTCTTAGGTAGACCAAAACAAACAGCCAAAATGGGAGGAATCAAGAAGATAGGTCGTCTAATGATTTTCATCGAAAAATTACAAAATAATAAGTTTTGTACTTTTCAAAAAAATATTTTGCAAACAAGAAGCCTATTTTTTTTTCCCAACATTTATTTATACATTAAAGTGTAGAAATATTCATTTTTATTTTTGTATTTATGATTATTTACTTTTGTTTTACTTTTTTTTTGTGACGTGTATCTTGTTTCGTGGCTTCACTAAATGGCCCCAACGGAAGACCAGAGCTGAAATGACCACCAGTAAACACTGAGTTTAGGCCAATTTGTGAACAACTTAGTTATTAGTAATTGTAGTACAATGTAGTAATTGTTTCACAAATAAACATTTCTTTCTTTTTCTTTCTTTCTAATTGTATTTTCTTTTACTTTGAGCCCTTGAAGGATTTGACAGTATCAGAAAAAAGGTCAGTTTACGTTATAATAACTATTAAATTGGGACAAAAAATTGCTTTGTAGTAGATCACCATCTAACAAGCTAATAAGCTTGTTTGAAGGAGGAACAAGGCAGGCCACTATACGCTATTAATGGCACATTAATTAACATCATATGTATTAGCATAGGCAACGCGCGAATGAGTCTCAGGTTAAGTCGCTTAATATGTTCTTAATAACTAGAAAAAAAAAGGTATCTTACACTACTTTAAATCTGCCTTAATCCATTAAAAGTTGAGTACCTAAAGATATATTTTTTTCTTATGTCTATTCGAATGTTTCATTATAATTATTATAAGCGAAATCTACATAAACATTAGAGTATATGCAACGTTTATTAAAATAAAAATGCTCATTTTATAGGACGAATATTCAAATGACATCCAATGAGATAACATTTTCCACATCTTATTCCCGTCTTAGGAATCCAGACCATCGAGAGATATCAACGTTTTATTCGCTCGTAAACCTGATGATATATATTTTGTCTAAACTTGTTCAAGGTGTAGTTGACTCGTACGTATTGGGTAATATATTTTTTCAATCCTGAAAGTAAGGTTTGCAATAGAAAAAACCTTTTCAATTCCATGTTGTGGTAATGTATGCATAGAATTCGCACTCAAAGCTGTCGATTTGTATATAAAAGAAACAAAATATTATACTGAAAAGTCATTTTGCAACAAAAACAATAACTGTATAATATTATAATAGTGTACATAATAATAACTTAGATCAATAAAAATGTGCGTATTCTCTTTACTCTTTTACTAATTGCTGCCCTAATTTTTATCCGCAATAAAATAACACAAAATCTCTTCTAATGAATAGCTGGATACGCAATTCTTTTTTTTTCCATATTTGAATGGATCCCAAAAAATAAGTCCTTCAAGTTTATTACATTACTGTTTCACAATCTCCAGATAAGTTCCCAATAGGCTATCGGCAACATATTTGACAGATAGAGTATGGAGTATCTGTCAAGTATCTGTCAAATATGTTGCCGATAGCCTATTGGGAACTTATCTGGAGATTGTGAAACAGGCCCTAATATTAATAAAAGTCATATTTTAGTAAAATAAATATAGAAGGGTAAATAAATATAATATTTCAATAGCTAAAAATTCCAAGACCTATCCAGGTCATTGAAACCAATATAAGAACGCTAAGACTTTAATAAGCAACGTATTTCAAATATCTGAAAAGCGGCCGCATTCCTGGAGTACCGTATCCGCTGACGGTGGGTAATCAACTAAAATTCTGGAATAAAATATGAAATGAAATTCCTCCTTAAGGATCGCGTCACACACGGTGAATATAAAGCTATAGCGGTATATTTTCTGACTTGGTGGAAATAGGTCTTTTTAATTCACGTTTGAAGTTTGGATTTTTAGGTATTAGCTTTAAAAAGTCAATTTTTACATGATTGAGTTTGTTATAGTGGTTTTTCTGAGTGGCAGTATATATTTTAAATAGGCAATAAATCAATCTGGCCCCAGCACGATTACATCTGTAGGGCTATTCTGTAAGGTCGTTTTCGAATCTTGAAAGCGGAATCCGCGGTGATATGGCGAATTTGTATTCTTTAAAACTCGACTATCTAGTTCGCTTCCGAAGTGACTTAAAGTGAGCTCTATCACTCAGGTGAAGGTCGATATCTATATGGTTTTTTACAGGATACCCTACTGTGTCTCGTTAAATTGGTTTATCGTTTGCCTTGAAATTGTCTAACTCTAAGAAACGTCTAAGGATATTTAGGGACTCTTTATGTTAGTTAGGTTGGCAAATTCGCAGTCATGCCACCTGATGGTAAGTAGTCGACGTCATCCATGACCATAAAGGCACTAGACAGGTAACTCAATTATGTGTTGCCGATCCTGAGTCTAAGATGTCAAGACTCTGCAATTCCTTCCCTTCCAGCTCAAGGGAAACAAGCAATATGGTATCTATGCGGAGTATATAATATAATGCGTGGCACGGTGCTAACTGCATGTCTATAAGTTATAAAAAAGGTGCACATTGCATGTTTTTAATACTTAATATTATAAAGAGGAAAACTTTTTTTGTTTGTTTGGTTGTAATGAATAGGCTGAAAAAGTACTAGACCGATTTCAAAAATTCTTTCACCGTTTGAAAGCTACTTTATCCACATAAAATAGGATAAATTTTATTCTGAAAAAAAAATAGGGTTCCGTAAGATATTTGGGTTTTTTGGACACCTTGTGTCCAAAATTATAATAAAAAATCATCCATATAAGTTACTTATTTTGCGTACTAAGATCCCGTTGTATATCTTAGTTAACCCAGGCAAAGCTACGGACAACAGCTAGTTCTACGATAAACCTTAACATGCATTACAAATTTAATTAAAATCTGTATATTCAATTCGATATTCAAAAATTTGAATTTATTTTAATTTCTCACGCAAACAGAACCTCTTCAGGCGTGAGTGATTTCGATCATCGAGATAACATCGGTCAAAGCGGTTCGGTAATTCGGTTTGCTTCCTATTCCGCGGACCGTGGATAGAGTTACATATTTAATTAAAATCGTGATGGTGATTGAGGCTCCGGCTATCATATAAATTGGGGAAATTCTAAAAAAAATCGTAAAAAATTGTCATAACAACACAACAATACGTCATCCTGATAAGATCACCACGATTGTTAGGTTATTTATCTATATTTCTATGCAAATATTATAATGATATTTATTTTTTATTTTTTGTTTGCACGGAACAGACAAAGATTTTTTTATCTGTAGGAAGTCAATCATCAGCGAATAACATAGGCCGAATTAAATATTCAAAAAAATTGAAATCCCTACTTAAATTGAAAAAATGTAACCCAAGGTATAAATTTTTCCCCTATAAGTCATTATTTTATTTGTGCTGCAAAACCATTAATGACATACAAAAATATAATGTATTTTATAAATACGTGATAAGTCTAAAAAAGTCGGCGATGGTATTATACGCCTAACTATAATTATAGTTTATCCACAATAACAGGTATCGTTTAAAGTTTAATGTTTTAATATGGGTGGAATTAAATAGTGTTGAAATGTTCATTACCTACGCGTAAAATACACTTCAAATTAATTGGATTTTTCATTCAGAAGCTATAAGGGGTATAAAAAATCTCGGTATGGGCATAGTTTGAGGACAAGAAAAGGTATAGTATAGTTCTAGTTAATAGACTCAGGCGTTACTTTGCGGAAATCCGTTATATGTAATTCCGTTATATGAAATTATATATTAATTAGCTATAATATATACCGCGAACCATGCGGTCTTTACGGGAAGTGTGGGAGTGCACGCTTTTGTATGCATATAGCACCGCCCTCCTTTCCCACACTGCATATGCGTACATTCGCATGCACCACCACCACACACTACCATAAAAGACCACCGCATAAAATCAACGCACGTTCCGCACCGACACCGAGGCATCCTCAGGATGTAAATTCTGCGATTAGTAAACGTTAAGTTATCGATCACTTACTACTTACTATTATATGATTTATTTTTGTATTTTTGCCGCATATGCCGCATACTCCTTTGTGTTCATTAGTCTTTTGTTTCCGCATTGAAGCAAATTAAGCTACCTCATCGAAACTATGTGAAATAGGCGGAGCGTAGAAATTTTCGGATGACTCGTCTTAATGACCTACGAGCGTGCAATGATACAACGAGAAATATTTATTAAAATCAAAAGAATATTACTATTCATAGTGGACAATAACCCTAATACCTATTATGTTCTGGCTTTAAGCGGAATTTTAAAATGGAACAATCAAAATAATGCCCGACTGATCTGGTTCAATCGCTTGGTCCATTAGTAAAATTGACAATGTTTTGAACTACTCGTATACTTAATATACTTTTATAAAGAGTTTCATTTAGTTAACATGTTATATATAATATATAGATTATTTGGTAAGGCTATACATAGCCTTACCAAATAATCTATATATTATATAAAAGACAAGACTATCTTAAGTATATATATATATGAAATTTTGTAAAAGTAATTTACATGATGTAAAGGACAAAAATAATCTTCATAAAGTGCTCAAGCCAATTAATTAATTTAAAATGATAAGGATTTATACCTTATCTGTGTAAATAGCCCTATAATTACCCATTTTTTTTAAATATTAAATGAATATAGTATGATATCCCTAAGAGATAGACATATGCCATCGCGGACTTTTTTGTAGACCTATTTAAGATACACAATTCCACCATATATTATTTTGTTATATTATCTTTAAAGGTTTAGGAAGCGTTTTCGTTGAAAACTCCCAGGCGGCCTATTTTTTTTCCACACGTCCAACAATTATTGTTATATCTTAGCCAATGTAGATGAAAATTTAATTAATTATATACATAAACCTTCCTCTTGAATTATCCTATCTATTAAAAAAAACCGCATCAAAATCCGTTGCGTAGTTTTAAAGGTTTAAGCGTACAAAGGGATATAGGGACAGAAAAAGCGACTTTGTTTTATAATATGTAGTGATGATACATCTTAAAAATCTTAAATATTTTAGGTTATGTTTCATTGGTATTAATGTAATTGAATTATTTTACCATTGTATGTTTTGTATCTATTATGGGAAATTCCCCGGAGCTACATTCCCATAGGACTGAGTAACAAAGTGTCAGAAATCAATAGATTATGTATTTTACGAAGGACATAGTCGTATGGCTTCTGGTCTTAGCTGGTTCCAACAGGAACAAATTAAAAAAACGGAGGGAAAAATATGTGATCCAATAATGAAATCCGTAAAAAGTAGTCAATTGAATTACAAATAATAATTGGTTTTATTTGGTGGCTTTTATCCAACCCTAGAATATATTGGTAAAATGTAAAGAAATAAAATAATTGTTTTTCTTCAAATGATTATTAGATAATACATCTTAAAAATCTCAAATATTTTAGGGTATGTTTCATTGGTATTAATGTTATTGAATTATTTTACCATTGTATGTTTTGTATCTATTATGGGAAATTCCCCGGAGCTACATTCCCATAGGACTGAGTACCAAAGTGTCAGAAATCAATAGATTCTGTATTTTACGACAGACATAGTCGTATGGCTTCTGGTCTTAGCTGGCTCCAACAGGAACAAATTAAAAAAAAACGGAGGAAAAAATATGTCATCCAATAATGAAATCTGTAAAAAGTAGTCAATTGAGTTACAAATAATAATTGGTTTTGTTTGGTGGCTTTTATCAAACCCTAGAAAATATTGGTAAAATGTAAAAAAATAAAATAATTGTTTTTCTTCAAATAATTATTAGATAATAAATACATCTTTAAAATCTTAAATATTTTAGGGTATGTTTCATTGGTATTAATGTTATTGAATTATTTTACCATTGTTTGTTTTGTATCTATTATGGGAAATTCCCCGGAGCTACATTCCCATAGGACTGAGTAACAAAGTGTCAGAAATCAATAGATTATGTATTTTACGACAGACATAGTCGTATGGCTTCTGGTCTTAGCTGGTTCCAACAGGAACAAATTTAAAAAAACGGAGGGAAAAATATGTCATCCAATAATTAAATCCGTAAAAAGTAGTCAATTGAATTACAAATAATAATAGATAATACATCTTAAAAATCTCAAATATTTTAGGGTATGTTTCATTGGTATTAATGTTATTGAATTATTTTACCATTGTTTGTTTTGTGTCTATTACGGGAAATTCCCCGGAGCTACATTCCCATAGGACTGAGTAACAAAGTGTCAGAAATCAATAGATTCTGTATTTTACGACAGACATAGTCGTATGGCTTCTGGTCTTAGCTGGTTCCAACAGGAACAAATTTAAAAAAACGGAGGGAAAAATATGTCATCCAATAATGAAATCCGTAAAAATAGGTCAATTGAGTTACAAATAATAATTGGTTTTGTTTGGTGGCTTTTATCAAACCCTAGAATATATTGGTAAAATGTAAAGAAATAAAATAATTGTTTTTCTTCACATGACATTTCTAGACGCTTCAAAAATATTAAATAATATTTCGCCATTGTCCTTTCCATACAAACTTTCATCCCCTATTTAAACCCCCCTAAGCTTTTTTTTCGCAACAAAAAGTAGCCTATGTCCTTTCCCAAGCTCTAATCTATCTCTGTTCCAAGTTTCATCAAAATCGGTTCAGTGGTTTAGTCGTGAAAGCGTAACAGACAGACAGACAGACAGACAGACAGACAGAAAGACAGACAGACAGAGTTACTTTCGCATTTATAATATTAGTAAGGATTATAAAATTAATAACAAAACCTGCAATTATGGAAGTACATGTTTTAATACACCCCGTTAACATTGTTATATCTTACTTCTCTCTTATCTTAGCCTATGTAGATCAATTTATTTGCAATCAGTACCAATTTTCATATTGCAAGTCCAGTAATAAGAAATTTTTTATAAATTCTGCCCACATATTTTACCTTTTTAGTGGGGAATTTTGTTAATTTTACCATCACAGATGATTTTTAATGTATTCAAGAACTATTCCCAAATTTAATAATTCTAAGTTCGGAAATGAGAAAAATATTTATAAAGTTCACCCCCTATTCCACCCCCCAGGGGAAGAATTTCTAAAAATCCTTTCGTATTGCTGACTTGAACTTTGAAAAGAGCCCTTGTACAAAATTTCATATATATATATACTTAAGATAGTCTTGTCTTTTATATAATATATAGATTATTTGGTAAGGCTATGTATAGCCTTACCAAATAATGTGTAATCTGTGATGGTAAAATTAACAAAATTCCCCACTAAAAAGGTAAAATATGTGGGCAGAATTTATAAAAAATTTCTTATTACTGGACTTGCAATATGAAAATTGGTACTGATTGCAAATAAATTGATCTACATAGGCTAAGATAAGAGAGAAGTAAGATATAACAATGTTAACGGGGTGTATTAAAACATGTACTTCCATAATTGCAGGTTTTGTTATTAATTTTATAATCCTTACTAATATTATAAATGCGAAAGTAACTCTGTCTGTCTGTCTTTCTGTCTGTCTGTCTGTCTGTCTGTCTGTCTGTTACGCTTTCACGACTAAACCACTGAACCGATTTTGATGAAACTTGGAACAGAGATAGATTAGAGCTTGGGAAAGGACATAGGCTACTTTTTGTTGCGAAAAAAAAGCTTAGGGGGGTTTAAATAGGGGATGAAAGTTTGTATGGAAAGGACAATGGCGAAATATTATTTAATATTTTTGAAGCGTCTAGAAATGTCATGTGAAGAAAAACAATTATTTTATTTCTTTACATTTTACCAATATATTCTAGGGTTTGATAAAAGCCACCAAACAAAACCAATTATTATTTGTAACTCAATTGACCTATTTTTACGGATTTCATTATTGGATGACATATTTTTCCCTCCGTTTTTTTAAATTTGTTCCTGTTGGAACCAGCTAAGACCAGAAGCCATACGACTATGTCTGTCGTAAAATACAGAATCTATTGATTTCTGACACTTTGTTACTCAGTCCTATGGGAATGTAGCTCCGGGGAATTTCCCGTAATAGACACAAAACAAACAATGGTAAAATAATTCAATAACATTAATACCAATGAAACATACCCTAAAATATTTGAGATTTTTAAGATGTATTATCTATTATTATTTGTAATTCAATTGACTACTTTTTACGGATTTAATTATTGGATGACATATTTTTCCCTCCGTTTTTTTAATTTGTTCCTGTTGGAACCAGCTAAGACCAGAAGCCATACGACTATGTCCTTCGTAAAATACATAATCTATTGATTTCTGACACTTTGTTACTCAGTCCTATGGGAATGTAGCTCCGGGGAATTTCCCATAATAGATACAAAACATACAATGGTAAAATAATTCAATTACATTAATACCAATGAAACATAACCTAAAATATTTAAGATTTTTAAGATGTATCATCACTACATATTATAAAACAAAGTCGCTTTTTCTGTCCCTATATCCCTTTGTACGCTTAAACCTTTAAAACTACGCAACGGATTTTGATGCGGTTTTTTTTAATAGATAGGATAATTCAAGAGGAAGGTTTATGTATATAATTAATTAAATTTTCATCTACATTGGCTAAGATATAACAATAATTGTTGGACGTGTGGAAAAAAAATAGGCCGCCTGGGAGTTTTCAACGAAAACGCTTCCTAAACCTTTAAAGATAATATAACAAAATAATATATGGTGGAATTGTGTATCTTAAATAGGTCTACAAAAAAGTCCGCGATGGCATATGTCTATCTCTTAGGGATATCATACTATATTCATTTAATATTTAAAAAAAATGGGTAATTATAGGGCTATTTACACAGATAAGGTATAAATCCTTATCATTTTAAATTAATTAATTGGCTTGAGCACTTTATGAAGATTATTTTTGTCCTTTACATCATGTAAATTAAATAAATACTTTAGGAGATATACCAAAATCAAAATTATACATCATCATCATCATCATCAGCCTCTATCCGTCCACTGCTGAACATAGGCCTCCCTTAATGAACGCCAAGACGACCGATCCCTTGTTACTCGCATCCAACGCGGACCTGCCACTGCACGGAGATCGTCTTCCCACCTGGTTAATGGCCGACCAACACTTCGTCTACCTGAACGCGGCCTCCACTCTTGAACCTTAACCCAAAATTATACGCAAGAAAATAAATCGTGTGGCCGTGATTTGAACGGGCAGTGTAATAATGGTATCCTAAATAGTACATTATATGCATACAGAAATACAAAAAGCGAATGGGTATAATGTCTTTATGTTCAAAATAACATATATACCCATTTTAATACCAAAACTTAGTCATTATTAAAATAGAAAATGATTATCATCAGACATGATAAATCCGTAAATCTAAAATCACGCGGGCGAAGCCGCGGGTAACAGCTAGTATTTTTATAATTTAACTATCATTTCCAGATTAATAAGTCAGTTGTCTAGACACCATATTTCGTGAATTTGTACCTATCCCATGATTGTTATCTTTACCACCGAAAATTATTTATTTACCTACTGCAAACATGCAACTCAGAAATCAGCAATATATTTCCTATTTTAGACCAAATTGCATTGCTACTAATCTGCGAGTAAATTAGATGAATTCAACAACCGTGAAATAGCATAATTTAGTTTTGGTTTCACGAAGTAAAATATAGCAGAAGGTGACATATTAAATAAATAGAGCATACATAAATCTGGTATAGCATATTTTTTATAATAGGGACTTAATTATATATTTACAATAGGGACTTTAATGTCTTTACAAAACTAGCATGTCCTTTACCGGTAGATTTACGCTGTACCACGCTCACGTCTGCTTAGATACCACCGTCTTACTTGCGTCTCTCATGAAAAAGCTTGGCTGTATTTCCACAAAAAAGCCTGTCAAATATTGTAATGGCTACTAAAGAGACCTAAAATCATAAGTTTTATGATAGGTAACTCATAAATGAGTTGTCTAGCTGGTTAATAAACTCCTTAGTGCCCACTAAGGAGTTTATTACATTAAGGGCCTGTTTCACCACTTCCTAATAAGTGCCGGATAGGCTATCAAGAACATATTTGACAGATACTCCATACTCTATCTATCAAATATGTTGTGGATAGCCTATCCGGCAGTTATCAGGAAGTGGTGAAACAGACCCTTACAATAACCACTTAACATTATGTTATATATCTGCCAGTTTACAAATCCTAGTAACTATAAATTATATATCTTATATATTCTAGCAGCCTATATTATGTAATAGAAGGATTGAAAATAAAATTTGATCATCGCAAATTTTGGAACATAATAAAATAATTAAAGAAATTATAAAATATTTTCAACTTGAACATATTTTTTCTCAATCGCACTAAACTGATCCGTTGCTTTAATGATAATATGGAAAAAACGTTAATATAAGTATAATTTGTTGATAAACAAAATGGGTTATATTTATATTAAGAAAATGAGGAAATAAAGGTGCCTTGTGAAAATATTACCAACATCACGTTCGTTGATGAGAAAGATTAATGAAGCTGAAAGACTTTGATCGATCATGTTTTTCACTCAGTGGCGTCTTAGGAATGTGCAATACAGAGAAACAAAATACGAAACGATTACAAGCTTAGTACAAGAGCTTTGAGGCGATGACTATTGAGGTTTTTCCTTGGTTTATAGAGTTCCGCAACATTAGGTTACTTTTTATATTTTTTTTGGAGTTTACTACTATGGAAATCTTTTATGAGCAATCAAGTGAACCTTTGACATTTTGTAACATGTATGTATAATTTACTAGCTGTTGCACGCAGCTTCGTCTGCATCAAGTTTTAATACGAGTCCCTAACTTTTTGAAAAGTAAATATAGCCTCTGTTCACCGGGGATAGTGTAGCTACGCAACAGTGAAAGAATTTTTCAAATTGGTCAAATAGTTTCGAAGCCTATTCAATACAAACAAACAATCAAATCTTTCCTCTTTATAATATTAGTATAGATATAGATAAACCCGTGTGTGTGGACGCCGTATACATGGTATGCTTTGAGGCATCTGATGCCTTCATTTTAAAGTATTGTTAAATTATTGATATTGATACTAATTAATATCATTATAGATTTTTTTTAGTTCAGACCGTCTTAATTTTTAAGAATTAAAGCTTATATTGTGTATCTCGTCTATCAGGGTTACACTTGCATATTCCGCAAAGCAGCTTTGCTCTGGTCGGAAAGGACAGGACAGATGGGGTAATAACTAGCGTTGAGGTTTAACATCTATTGCCTCAGCAAATGGATAAATTATACGTGCGTATGCAAGAACAATTGGCATTTGCCTCAATGCGAATACACAAAGCATGTCTTTAGTAGACATGTTTTTTATCTATGGATATTGTCTGGAAGGGAACAATTCTAAACACTGTCAGGAGCTGAAGGCATTCGTTAGTTCAATTTAAACACATTATCTTAAATCTTGATTCACATACTCTTCAGTATATAGATTCGTTAAAAAAAAATAGACTTCTTAAAATATGTACCATCATCATAATCATCACCATCTACTGAAAATAGGCGTCCCTCAATGAATGCCAAGACGACCGATCCCATCCATCCAACGCGGACCTGCCACTGCACGGAGATCGTCTTCCCATCTGGTTAATGGCTGACCAACACTTTGTCTACCGAAACGCGGCCTCCACTCTTGAACCTTAATGGCCCATCAGCCATCCGTTCTTCTGAGTGCGTGACCAGCCCATTGCCACTTCAACGTGCTTATTCTTCGCGTGATATATGCTTAAAATATAATTCCAATCCTTTTTCTTTTTACTTGCTATAAAAATGCTGTTTTTGTGAAAGTATATTTTAAAGTAATTTAAAACGAGATTCAAAAATAATATTTGGATTCCTCGGATCACGGAACCCTACGCACCGTTAGCCCGATACGCATTTATGTTTGTCTCACAAGCAATATTTTATTTCGCAAACGCAAAATACAATATGAAAAAGGAAAAAATCTCGTTGAATTCAAACTTCCTGTTCCAATGGATCATAATGGAATTGAATATATTTTTATGAATTCATACTTTTAAGCTCGCGACACAAAAAAAAACACAAACTTGGGCTTGGAATATTCAGCTCCACTCCGAACTTCAAATATCACTGTGTAAAGTGGTTATTTATTGTCGCATACAATACGTCGTATACAATATCATGTACTAGCTTATGTAGTTTTTGAAGTAAAACTTTTTAGACGCGACTAGAGAGTTTAATTTTTTTTTTTGGTTCATTCTATATTCAAAATTAGTTATTTTCATAAGTCGTAGTCTATGTAATGGCTGCATTACACATTTGTCAAGTGCACTTGGAGGGTGCGTCGTACAACGTGTACTTGGCCGTTTGTTTGTGCACAAATACATTACCAACATATGTCCATTTTGTATCGTGTATTACGAGTATATACTTTTTGACTTGTATGCCATCTAGTGGAGAGTAAAGTAGGATTATATTTGGTTTTACTTCCATCGCGCGTAAATAAATAAATAAAAAAGAAATGTGGTGTCGTGGGACACCAGGTAGGAACGAAGCTCCTTCGGCTAAAAAGAAAGGTATTTATTATACACTACTCGCTTGTGTATGCGACTGTCGCGCCTGTGCTCGTCTCATTTAACGGTTTTATTACACGCACTTTTTTCCACGAATTTTTTTTAAGGTTTTACTATCACATTTTTTTCAGTTCGGTCGCGCAGCAAAATCCCTATCCCCTCCAAGCCGTAAGGAACTTCATTCCAATAAAATAAAAATAAAATTCATTTAATTCAGGTTTCACCCATAACATAATAAATAAATCCAAAAAAACTAATTGATAATATGCTACTAATACAAATAATTATACCAACAAAATCAAATCATTCAAATGTCAAAACAGCAGTTACATTACAACATACAAACAATAATTAATGCGTTATTTATTTACAACCTAATGATATTTAATTAAATTTAAACAATTTAAAAATAGAAAAAAACTATCCTGTCTCAAAAATTCCTCTCCGGCTTTGGTACTGCCACATGTAAGCTGCAGCAGTGCCTTATATACGGACAGTAGACTGTCCGTATATAAGGCACTGCTGATTGCATGATTTTTTAAATGCATTTCCAGGCTCTAGCCTGGCCGCAATCATGCTCATTATGCTGTTGGAGCTGCTCCTAACTCGACGAACCAAAGATGCACATTTCTTTTGCATTATAGTATACCAGAGGCGCTGCAGAACCGGGGTAGCCTCAACAACATTCTTAAAGCAGTACTAAAAGCAACATTCTAAAAGAAGTAAAGATAGTACGCATTTTTTAAATCATATTTATTTTAACCATATTCGTCGTTCACAGGACAAAGGTTTGTAACGCTAAGAAAAATTTAAATTTATAGAATAGAACCATTATAAGATCACTTCGTTATCCATTAAGACATCATGATTAATCATTTCTAAGCTTTCTGCGGACAATTACGTATCGGCCAGACACATGGACTACAAACAGTTTACCGAAGGGATGGACGCCCTGTGCAACCCGGCAACATGTGAAATAGCTTTGCTTTATTTTGGAGGGAAGGGGAAGGAAGTAGTTATGAGTTGCCTGGGCTAGTGCCTAGTTTTTACTAGCTTACGAACTAACTTAAAAACAGGCTCAGTACGTGTAATAATAATAGTTGGATAATCACTATCCAACCTTCAAAATGGTGAAGCAGCAGTAGTTTATTCAAATCCATGTCGAGGATACATCGCGTATGCTACAATCTCAACGGGACGAGACGAATGCATCATATCAAGTATTACTTAGATAGTCCGAGAAACGCAGACTTCGAGTGCATATAATATGTTATATTTTGAAATGTTTGGTGTCCGGCTTACTACAGTTTTAGGCAATAGAATTAACAAATACACTATAACCACTATGGTGTTTAGATTATTCATTTCATTGTGACTGGAGATTTAAACGTAGATTTTAAAATAAATATTCAAAATGTGAATTCATATTTTTTTTTTGCCTACAACTAACATGTCGAGATCAAAAGCAATGATTATTGACAACGTTTTTCCCAGGATTTATTTCTTTTTATTTGCCGCGCTTACAAATTTGGCTCAGCTTTAATATTTGAATAATACCTTCAGATTTTTAAGGGCATATTTATATAATGTTAATATATGTATATTGTATTTATGTGATATTAATTTGTATGATGAATAAATATCTGCACTAGGTCATAAACATCTATTAAGTCTGCCTATATCTAAAGAAATAAAATTCAGTGTTCAATTTATTTCCATAATAAAATTATTCTTGCGGACTTATCATGGGTCTAGTTAACGTGGTGTAAATGTTGAGTTATATAATAATTCCAAACAAGTGATACATCGATCCTTTATTAATATGCCTAGGAACTAGATACTAGCGTAATTTTATGCGTTTCGAGGTTGACATTAATAAAGTAGAGTTGATTATTATAGTCGAAAATATTTTACATTCGAAAGTATCAAAATCAAACCAATTTTAATCACCAAATAAGTCACTAATGAACCGAGAAAAAATCAATTAATAAAGTCATCTTTACAAATAATTAATCAAGGAGATAATTACGAGGCTGAGACTTGAAAATTATTTCCTTTTATTTTTTTCTCCGTTATGAAGGAGCAATTCAGACCAATTAACTTTTACATTTTATTGAAAACAATTTAAATGGTTTTTTCCGGACACCGTAATTGGGATGAGATTATCTCATATTTATATCCATTATATAAATCTTTTTTCCTCCAGGAAATATTGAATATTACAAAAAATATTAAATTCTACCATTTAATTATTTACGGCAAATAACTTTACTTATTTACTTTACTTATGGATATATATATATATATATATATATATATTATCACTCTCAACGTAGCTGTTTATATAGTATTAAATATGAATACGACTAGCAGTGGCCCGCGCTTTCACCCGCGTACTTCCCATTCCCGTGGCATTATAATATACAATATAATAAAATATATATACATTTCCTATAGATATGTATCTATTTAATTTAGTAAGTAATCACTAAAATACTCTGACTATAGGTATTGTAAGACATTGTAAGCAAGCTTGGAAAAATCGTTTTGAAAATATCTTAGGTATCAGTAAATTCCACAGAACGAAAATACAGATATAAAATGCTGAAAATGAAAATCTGTTTCTGAAATGTTTGTATCTATGTAGTGAGTACATCTGTAAATGGACATTTCAAAAGTTTAATCAAAAACAGCAATTGCTTTTTACATTTAAAAGCAAAGGAGCAATCTGATTTACCAAAGAATAGACTCCAGTAAAGTTTTTGCATTATTTACCTCTGTAAATGAGCCATTTCCGAAGAGACGGTGGGGCAAAAAATAACCTTGCTCGAAATGCTTTGACTTTGTCTGGACTGTGGAGGTTGGATAGCAGTTCCTTTGTGTAAAAATTATACCTAGTTTACTTGAAACTTTTACTAAGACTCAATTTTATTGGCTGTAACAATAATTTGATTAATAATCATTGAATTATTTTATAAAAGAAACCAAATTTTGTTTATAAATACAACTTCATCATCATTCTTACTTAAAAATAAAAGTAGATTTTAATAGTAATTGAATCGTACAACTACGAAAAGCTCAACTAAAATTAACATTGTTCAAATTGTGATGTGATGAGAGTGACGGGGCGTCAACCGTCTGTGGACGAAAAAATATTGATGTTGACAGTGAAGCTGATGATGATAGGTCAATGACCTTCTTAACTGAGAAGAAAAATCAAAAACAACCATGTTTTCTTATGTTTACGCAAATTTCACTCACTTTTATGAGCCCGACGTTTTGAATACTTTACAGCAACTATGGTCGCGGGAGGACTGAGATGTCTGTGATCTAATTTCAATAAAGAAGATGGCTGGCCACTACAACCTGCTTAGGATCCCATAATAAAAATAATAAAATCTAAATCCAAGCATAATAATATGTCACAGACTAAAGACTCAGTTAACATCTGCATAGATAGAACTAAATAAAATATAGTTATATCATAGGGTAGTTTCGAATTAACCATACAATTTAAATTCAATACGATTCTTTTCTTAGGCTATCAAATTTGAATGTGATATTTTTCCCTTCTCAACTCTATTGTGGTAAAGTTTATAACTCCAAGCTATGACGAACGGACGAGAGAATGAATTTATAAGGATACCTTTTCCGTTTCGTGCCTTAAAACTTTATAAAAGGCAACCACCACATTTCAACGTTTCCATTTGTTGCGAGTAACATATAAAAGTTATGAAAAGTTTCTAAAAATGATATCTAACTTTAAAATTTTAAAAAGCATAGCAATTATTGTAAATTCATTTTATGATTTTACTACTCACAATACAAGCTCATACTTGCCTATATTTCTTGAAGGGCTAATGGCTAAAAGGGCATGAAGGTCCTAAATTGGCGACCGCGTAGCAGAAGAAATAGCGTGAAAAGGCTCTCTACATAATGTATCAACCAGCTTCGGTTGGTGACGACTGAATGAAGACAACAGACACGGACCAGTCAGGTTGGAGATCTTAGGGGAATGCCTTTATCCAGCACTGGACCTCTGGTGGAGAAATTAAACTACTAAATCTAAATTTATGCCTGATTATATGCAACTGTTTTGATTGCAGACTAATAATTATTATAATAATTAAGTCAATGGCTTGTACGAGTTACAACGACTGACAAAACAGCGTTTGAATTTTCAAGTGATCATCTTCGCATTTCGATCACCAAAGTCATTTTTTTATGTTAAACATCTATTTTTTATGTTACTTAGATAGAAAAACGGACAGGCAAAAGGCTGTTAGTAGTGATCGTCACCCTTAATTTTAAACCTATATCAATAAACGGCAAACCTGACTCACTGACTTAATATCAACGCACATCTAAAACAACTGTACTTAGAAACTTGAAAATGTGTACAGGGATTATTTATAACGAAAGTAGAACTAAGAAAGGATTTTCAGTAATTCATTAGGAAAGAAGATTAAACAGAGTGTGAAATTTATATGGCAAAAATGCCAAATAAAGTACCTACACGGTCACAAATTCGTGGCCAGTAAACTTAGTAAACTAAGATAGGAACATAGACACGATCTATTCATGTGTTACCATCACGAGATGTTAGTTTATAAGTCTCAGTGCCAGAAACTAGTAATTAAACTATCACTCTTCTATCCGAAACACAGCAAAGCTGTTTGACGGGGGAATAAAATGTGATGTCGTGAGACACCAGGTAGGAACGAAGTTCCTTCGGCTAAAAATATATAAATAAATAAATATCTTACGTAACCTCTTTTTTTTCAGCATATAATTTAGCCTATGTTACTCGTGGATAATATGTGGATGTAGCTTTCGAATGTCGAAAGAAATTTTGAAATCGGTACCGTACTTTTTGAGCCTATTCATTACAACCAAACAAACAAAGAAAGTTTTCCTCTTTATAATATTAGTGTAGATTTAGGATTCTATTATTATGCTAACCATTCAAATCACGGCAACACGATTTATTTTCATGCGTATTATTTTGATTTTGCTATATCTCCTAAAGTATTCATTTAATTTGCATGATGTAAAGGGTAAAAAATAATCTTCATGAAGTGCTGAAGCTAATTAACTTATTTAAAATGATAAGAATGAACTTTCAAATTATCGCGTTATAATTGCTATTTTTTAAAGTATTAAATCGATATAGTATGATATCCCTAAGAGATAGACATATGCCATCACGGACTTTTTTGTAGACCTATTTAAAATATACAATTCCACCATATATTATTTTGTTATATCTCAAAGGGTTTAGGCAGCGTTTCCACTTCCAGGCGGCCAATTTTTTTCCGACACCTCCAACAATTATTGTTATATCTTAGCTAATGTATATAAAAAATTAATAAATTATATACATAAACCTTCCTCTTGAATTGTCCTATCTATTAAAAAAAAGATATTATACACTACTCGCTTATGTATGCGACTGTCGCGCCTGCGCACGTCGTCTTAATTTACGCTTTTTAATTCCACGCACAAAATCTTACGGTTTAACTATCACATTTTTTTTCGGTTCGGTCGCGCAGCAAAATCCCTATCCCCTCCAAGCCTGCCGTAAGGAACTTCGTTCAAAAAGGGGTTTCCACCCATACAGGCACGAAGGGGGTACAGCGCAATCAGATAACGTAGATACTGACCGAAATAATATACATAAAACTAAAAACAGAATAGGACTTTATGAGCAAAATGAACCATCTCGAAATAACTCTTAGCTTATACAAATCACTTGCCTTGTACACAGCCCCTTTAAATTTTCCGACCAAAGTCATGTTTTGGTAATGCGTTTTTAATGTTCTCACATTGCTATAAATCACCATGGCGAACCCTGGTCCAGATAGCTAAGCTATAATGGCTTATTAAATTAGTTTATAGAATGTTGCCTAAAACGGCCACAATATACATGATTTATTAACTGGCGGTATTTGCGTCAATATATTAAAAGGATTTATGTCATTTTATACTTGTAAAATACACGTATATATATATATACACACATCTTATATAAAATTCTCGTGTCACTATTTGTTATTAAACTTCTCCGAAATGTTCTCATGTTCTCTTCTCCGATTCTAATGAAATTTTGTGTGCATATCAGTTAGGTCTAAGGATAGGCCAATATCTATTTTTCATACCTCTAAATGATGGGGGTTATAAGGGTGACCCATACCTAAAAATTTTATTTTTTATTTTATTGTCATTTTTTATGGAGTGGTTTAAAAAAAACATACAACCCAAAATTTTCACCCTTCTACCACCAAACTATATTTTTAATAGCGATATTAGTAGTCTTGGCAAAACACACTAGTAGTCTGTTGGGACAGCTAGTAATATATAGAATCTATATGTACCTACTTAACTAAAAACATTAAGACTCTACTAACTCCTATATTCTTTAGTAAATCACATTATAATTTTATATTTTATCATTATATTTCTAAGTATTTCTCAAGTTTATTGACAAAGGTCCGCTTATCCCCTTGATGCTATCAACATTTTCCACTAACGTGGATCGCGGATGATCTGTCAGGCTGACAATATGCGGCATGCGATAAACCTTTCAAAACGCAGCAAGGACATAATATTATAAGCCGGAACCGCACGTTTGCCGAGGCTCGGCAAGCCTTCACAAATTCAAACGTGCGGATACAGAGTTTGTCTTGGCTTGCGTAGGCTTGCAAAGGTTTGTGGCCGACCCGACGAGTGTTACCGACTCTTATGCACAAGCCAAAGGGAACCAAAGAGAATTTGCCGCAAGCGCTTGCGAGGCGTCCGCATGCTTGTGACTTGTGAAGGCTTGGGGCTTGCGGTAAGTCACAAATGTGTGGTTCCGGCTATAGAATTATAGAGATGAGAGAGAATTGCAGAGCATTTTATATCCCAAAAAAAAAAGTTTTTGAAAATCATTTGTACGTATTATTTTGTATCTTCATGAATAACTTAAACTTGCTGGAATACGTTCGATAACCTTATTCGCACACAGCTATCACAAATATTATATTTGATAAAAAAAAATAATAACAATAAATAACATCCATTTTACCGAATATCATATTTTCTGACACCTGTCAGTTTTGTCAGTAAAATATCGTGGGTACATATCGTTTGATATACATATCTTATTAGTCTACGATTACTATTTTGTTTAAATTTATTGTAAATATTTTATTGAGTCCCGCGTTGCCGCATTACGTGACAGTACCGCGGCGGCATGTCACAGATATGTCAAAATACATGTGACAAGTATGTCAATACCGCGATAAATAAAGCTCCGTGACACACGCTCGCCACTGCGGCCGAGCCGTCTAAATAATGTTTAATTATGACGAACAGTAGCCGGCCGTGTGATTGATGCATCCGGGGCTAGCACTATTTACACCGGCTCCAATTAACAACTACCAATTAAGATTTGTAAATATTTGTAACGAATTCCTATAATATTTTAATTTGATGTGGATAGCTGGGGATGTATAAGCTTGCTTTAATAATAATTACGCAATATAATTTTTTCTCTTAACTATAAGTATTTAAAAAAATACAATTTTTCTAGCAATATATACTTATAAAAACTTCCAATATTCTCCTAAGCTCAAAAACACATAGTAGATCATGTAGTTGCACTCAATAAATCTTCATATAAATAGCTATATCCTGGGAGAAATCACGCACGTGTTACACGTAAAAAGTGTTTTCCAACATAAAATGTAACCGCTTAACTTTTAAACCGTATACGTGATTCAATTTAGAAGTTGTATCTCTCGTCGCAGCCCGAAAACTGTCTCCGAACCTTTCAACTTTCTTCCATATTTTAAAACGAACTCTTCTCAGTGGCTGCCACTTGAAAATACTTTTGATATAAATCTTTCAATGGCATTTGTCTGAGTTTATGCCATATATTTCGACAATATTGAGACTTCAGTTGTTTCATGGCTTTATTGCTTGGAAATCGAATCCCTACAGCTTTGATGCATTTATATATTTTATACTGCAGATATTTCATATGGTAGTCTTCCAGTTTTCTAGAGATATAATATAAAATACTCGATGTTGCCCGCCGCTTCGCCCGCATTTACGAAAACAGTCTGCTTTTTTTAAATGTATCCTACGTCATACCACCGAAAATATGTGTAAAAAGTTATGTGCAAAACATCCCTACTTTCACATTGCTAATAGGTGACAGTAAGAATTCATAAAGTATATGGATATGACCAACCTGTCGGTGTAGTGGTTCGTCACCCTGACTGCTCAACCAGGAAGTCGTGGGTTCGATTCTTGGATAAATCTTTATGTGACAAGCAAGATTATGTATTCCGTGTCTGGGCGTAATTTATATTAAACATGTAATAAATATTTAAAAGAAAAGACGAAAAAAGGGAAGACGATCTCCTTGCAGTGGCAGGTCCGCATTGGATGCGAGTGGCAAGGGATCTGTCGTCTTGGCGTTCATTGAGGGAGGCCTATGTTCAGCAGTGGTCGGATAAAGGCTGGTGATGATGAAGTATGTATCATCAGTTGTCTGGTTGTCAAAATACAGGATGCGCCTAGCTTGGGATCAGATGGCCGTGAGTGAGTTGTCCGAACATAATTATTTTTATTGTGTGTGTAATTTTTATTATTATTCTGAAAAACCTTCATATAAGTTAAGTATTGTAAGCACTTAAAATTTAAGAATGTTTCGTGATAGGCACTAGAATATTTAATAGATTTTAGTAGGTTAGGTAATTATCACACTTGGACGTCCAAGTATTCAGCTAGTGATAATAATATAACCGGATCACTACTACTGGTACTGCCGTTTGCTTCGGCAAGATCTATATCTAGCAGTTAATATAGCAGTAAATGGTTATAATATTATAAAAAACTATTCAGGCTGTAAAACAATAAAAAGCGAAAGCATCTTTATTGACAGTTCATTTGAGCTGGTGTAAATAGTGCAAGCCTCGATACCGATGTTTATACATTACACGGCCTGCTATGGTTTGTTGTGACCATCGACTACACAACCTATAGACTCCTAATGTTTGATTTTTCTTATTAAATGCATTCTGGCAACTAGCTGAGGTGAGACGAAAATCATACGATGCCTCAAAATACAAAGGTTATTGAAAGTTGAAAAAAAATACTGAAACAAAATTAATACGACTAAAACAATTTTACTTTTTTTAAATTTTACCTAATGCATAGACGTAGCTCTATTTTAGAGAAGCATGTATTGCATCCAGAAGAGATCAAATCCTTTGGTTCCAAAAAAATCCTAGAGTTCATAGAAACAACAGGACTTGGACCGGAGCTGTAAATAGTGGCGATCACAATAGATCAACCCTGGTCGCAGTGATACGAAGGCAGGCCTTGCCTGGAACAGCCGCTCTTTGAATAATAATAATAAAAACAATTTTAGTGTATTTGTTTGATTAACGTTGATTTTATTTAGAACAAGAGCAAGTAGATAAGCAAAATAAATTTTAATTAAAATTCAATGAAAAATGGCCAAATATAATATGACTATAAAATTTAACTTTGCTTGTAATTTATTTGATATTTCACGTGCACGTCATCGTGGTCTGGATAAAGTTTGAATTTATTACGACTCCAGTGGGTTTATGAAATTAAAAATAAAACACTAAACGTACTAAAGCTAAAACAGATAAAAATGAATTTGGGAATATGACCGGCCATTTTCTGCGTATAATTAAATTTAGACCGAATCCAGCCTGTAAAAACAAATAATTTAAAAAGCACAGAAGTTTAAGCTGTAATAAAGTATTTAAGCGAGTTTTATGGAGCTCACTTATTTTGAATGATAGCTGGGCTCAACCACTTACAACATTTATTTAATTTATGAATAGCCTTAATGCTAAACCGTTTTGAAACCCCCGCAAATCTGTTACCCCAATAAAATATTGAGGATAAATTAAAAACGGACAATAAAATAATATGAGGTCTTGTTGTTTTAATTGTGTAATATTCATCGCAGAATAATAATTAATCTATTGTTTGAAAATATATAGAAATAACAAATAAGTTTAAAAAAATAAACATTTAGATAAACCTAATAAAAGAATTAGACATTTATAATTGCGTTTATGTGAAGACGTTATAAAATATTAAAGTAAAGGAAAAATAAACCATATTTTGAAACACGTATTTTATCAGTTGGAATACATATTTTTATTTACTAAAGATTCAAGACCTCTTTAACGAGACAGAAAATGAAGCCATTTTATAATAAGTTGAAGTATTTTATAAGTATTTAATATCAATAAAGTATTATTAATTATAACTATAAAGCTTTGCTTTAGAGCAGTACCTGAATGTATAATTTATGCTCATTAAAGAAGCAATAATATGGATCTAATATGCACTTAAAATCTTTTCAGACATAAATGAAGAAGCTTCATACACACTCATTCAATTTGTGCTAAATCTCATATCCCGAATAACAAAACAAAACAATACCTACACAAATTTAAATGTAAATAGGTTCATGAAATGAATGTTCAGAGTTCCTAAAAAAACACATAGAGCCTTTATTTGTATGAACGCTTAAAATTCCTAGTGTTCAGCATTCACAAAAAATACCAAAAAATAATGTTGGCATCTCAGCTGAAAACTGTAAAGCGTTGTGTCAGCACATCTTGACACGCGGATACAATGCCTCCAAAACGCCTGACAAATACAAAATTTATCATGGCAAGCTCACGTGCGCAAACCCATTCTGCTATATGCAGATTCAACTCTTTCCTTATTTTTCATTAATTTAATTATTTTTGCTTGTAACTACATAAACAATCTAGTATATTAATGCATTATATATATAACTAGCTGTTTCCCGCAGCTTCGCCTGCGTTAACTAAGACTTACAACGGGATCTTAGTACGCAAAATAAGTAACTTTTCTGGTTGATATTTTACACCTTGTCTCCGAAAAACCCAAATATCTACGGAACCCCTTTTTTCAGAATAAAATTTAACCTATGTTACTCGTGGATAATTTAGCTTTCGAATGGTGAAAGAATTTTTGAAATCGGTCCTGCAGTGCTATTCTGTAAGAAACGCAGCGCTGTCGCAACACTGTGACAGCGCTGTGAATTCAACTTGGTATTCACTAAGCTTGTCAAACCATATCAAACACCCTAGCAACATCAACGCTGTGCGCCGCGACGAGCTCGTCTCGGCGCACAGCCTAGAAAATGACTCTTACAGAATCAGGGGGCAGTACTTTTTGAGCTTATTCATTATAACCAAACAAACAAACAAAGTTTTCCTCTTTATAATATTAGTGTAGATGTAGATAGATGTAGATTTGATTAGTGTAGATTATAAATTTGAAAAGTTTCTATATTTGAAAGCAATAATCTACAAACTATATAAGTCTGGTTGGTTAGAAAAAATCTTATTTACGTTTGAGAAGCCGATTTTCGACAAGGATTTTTTTTTTACAGTTTGGTTCAAGACAGCTATTGTCTTGTAGTTTATCGAGGTCTAACCCAGCTTCCGCCTAGACAGGCTAAAGTTTTGTCCACCAAAACTTATGAAACATTTATTAAGTGTTTTTTTTAGGTCATTATTTATTACAATAATCACAACAATAATAATAATAATTACGATAGTCCTGCACTTAATATAATTTCAATAAAAATGTGATCATAAGTTTCCGGCTGGCTTCTTTAAGAAGTAGCGGTAGTCATATAGACGGTTTATCTAATAATAAGTATTCAACTATATTCAGAGACACAAAGGAGAGGCGTACATGTGCGTTGCTGGATTTTTAGAACTGTGACATCTCAGGAGATAAAGAAGAAGGTTCAGGGAGCTTAGTCAAAACGCCATTACGAAAACGACAGCGAAGATCGTTCGTTCGTTCGAAGTTGTGATTGGCTAAATCACGTCGTCGATCGCTCGATCGTCCAATCGACGAACGAACGAACTTTGCTGTCGTTTTCGTAATGTCGTTTTGACTAAGCCCCCTGGGTAGTATCGAATCAGGAGGCGAATGTATTGACCACCGACAAGAGCAAAGCTCTTAAATAAATAAACCAAGAGAGATAATTATATGTAGAAATGAGAAAGAGAGACATGTCAGGATTTTGGTTTCAAATCCTACTCAAACCTGCAACGATTTTTTTATAATTAATATTTAATTCAGAGACTTAGCCGTATGTTTCAGGATAGGCAACACGTGTATGGCTTCTTGGGCTAGTTCCAGGTGTTCACGCACCTACTGCGCCATCTATCGACTAGTTAAAGAAGCAGACGGTGGCGCTTTACTCCGCAAGACGGTTAAATTTTAACTACTACTAAAAAACTAACCAATCAAATTGTACCAATGTTTCCCTTTCCTTTGCTTTACCACACCCGTCAAAATTTGTATTATTCGACTACTAACGAACTAACGAACAAGAATAAACGCTAAGTCACAAAAACGTTTACAAGTTTTTTTTCTTTATATTATATTCGCAAATCCATGTAAGGGTAAAACGCCAGATCCCCTACATAAAATTTTGGTCTTCGAGTCCGGATTAAAAAAGATTCGGCGGAAAACATTCGCAATCTGGAAGGCGCGTATGCAGAGTCTCAAGACGGTATCTACCAACCAAATATACATCCCCAAGGCCAGGACATCGGAGTTATCATATTCACACGCTAAGGATTTTCCGTGTGTCACCTCAGGAGTCAGCTGTGTGCCGGAGCAAGCATAGGCTGTGGTGGTATAATCGTATTTTGCACAAACGTGAGTACTCTTTCCTTCTTTAGACTGCTAAAATGAGCATTGATAATATTAATAAGCGCGATAAATCCCCATATAAGGGTATCGATGATGAAAATGTCATACTTTTGATTCGTGACCTGGCTAAAAAACGTGGCATTCTCAAAGCGAGACTTACAAAGTTCTCTACATATTTATCCAGTTGTCGATCTGAACAGCCTACCAATTTATTTACCGAAATAAAATTGCGCAAGGAGGGGGCAACGTCCTTATTTCGTGAATTTAACGATATTCAAAGTAAAATCGAGGAAACTGTTCCCGAGTCTAATCTCGAGGAACAACTACTACATCGGGAACAATTTGAAAATAGTTTTTACAGTGCCCAAGCTCTCGCCGAGTCGTTACTAAATACAAATGTCACCTTCACTAGCTCACAAGGTCACAGCAATAATCCTAACGCCTTACAATCCATAAGATTACCGACTATAACTATGCCCAAGTTCGACGGTTCGTATGAAAATTGGCTCGAATTTAGAGACACATTTATTTCCCTTGTTCACAATTCAAACGAACTTAGTGAAGTACAAAAATTCTATTATTTGAAAACATCCTTATTAGGCAGCGCATCGCTAATAATTAATACGTTAGAATTAACATCTGATAATTATATAATCGCATGGGAGCTTTTACAAAATCGCTACAACAATAACAGGTTGTTAATTCAAAATCATATTAAATCTATTTTCAACATTCAATCATTGGCAAAAGAATCACATATTTTAATTAGATCATTAATTGATTGCACGTTAAAGAATTTACGAGCTTTGAGCTTATTAGGTGAACCAACTGACACTTGGGACACATTAATTATATACATCTTGACGTCTAAATTAGATAAAATCACCGAACGCGAGTGGGAACAACACAAAGGCAATCTTTACGCTGGCGATAGTCATTTAAAGTTATCACTAAACCACCTAATAAAATTTCTAAACAGTCGAGCTGATATGTTGGAGACTTTGCAAGCATCACATAACAAAGATGCGAGTGAAGTTAAAAAACACAATATTAATTATCATCATCACAAGTCATATTGTAGCGTTTCTACCAATAACATACCAGATCGACCGACTAATAAGTTTTACAAGCCTTGTTTAATGTGCAAACTTACTCACCCGCTTTATTCATGCACTAAGTTCTTAGATGCTAACTTAAACACTAAATTAAAACTAATACGCGATAATAACCTATGCAAAAACTGCTTGCGTTCAGGTCATACTGTGGATGAGTGTAAATTCGGTCACTGCAAAAGATGTAATAAAAAACACAATACACTAATTCATACTGACAATTTACATTCAACTTCCGTAGCGATGCAGTCCTGTATGCAAACTGATGGGTCGAGTTCTGTAGATCCGAGCCGTTGCATCGCGACAGTACTCGCCGCACAATCCTTATCTATAAATCACACACACAAAGAGTTCGAGCCTATCGATGCGAATGATACACAAACAAAATTACTTGCATCTCATTCTCATACATTGCAACCCGTATTGCTGTCGACTGCAATTATCGAAGTGATCAGCGACAATCGTACATACGTCGCACGCGCGTTATTAGACAGCGGTAGTCAGCGCTGTTTTGTAACAAAGGCGTTTTGTGATTTAACAAACGCAAAATTAATACAGTCCACTCACGAGATTAGAGGTGTAGGTAATTCAGTTACGGAATGTAGTCAAAGTTGCGAGCTGACAATAAAATCGCGCATAAATACCTACACTACTATCATTCATTGTTTTGTTCTACCACAAATTACGAGTAAGGTCCCAGCCATCCATAATTTTTCACACAAACATTTTTGTATTCCAGACAACATTCAGTTGGCGGATCCGCAGTTTCTGCAGTCTCAAAATATAGACATTCTGATTGGCGCAGACATATTTTGGGACTTGCTTACTAACGGTAAAATAAGGCTACATAATGGACCTTATTTACACAATACATTATTTGGCTGGGTAATATCAGGTCCTATACGACACAACTTACGCAACCAATATGGCCATATCCAGTGCAATTACACAAGCACAATAGACACGTTGCTGCGACAGTTTTGGGAACTGGAGGAGCTACCAAAGCATCAGGGCGCGCGGACTGATGAGGAGCAGGCGTGCGAGAACCATTTCGTCACAACCACTACACGTAATAGTGACGGTAGGTTCTGCGTTTGTATTCCTTTTAAACAGTCACCTGAGGTCTTGGGAGACACGTTTCCTCGAGCAGAACGACGGTTTTTGGCATTGGAAAGACGATTACAACGTTCAGAAACTTACAAAAAACTATATAGCGATTTTATTCATGAATATGAAAATATGGGACATATGACTAAGATCACATCTTATAGCAACCCACACTATTTCATGCCTCATCATGGGGTTCTGCGTGAACATAGTGTAACCACAAAGCTGCGTGTTGTATTTGACGCCAGCGCCACTTCCAGCTCAGGCTTATCTCTCAACGACATCCAGCGTATAGGAGAACCCATACAAGGCAACACCGGTATGTGGCCTGCGCGGACGTTGAGAAGATGTACCTCCAGGTGCTGGTTGAGGAGCAGCAGCGTCACCTACAACTTATTCTCTGGCGAGACGATCCTTCGCAGCCGCTCGGTATTTACCGTCTAAACACCGTCACTTATGGTACGGCATCTGCTCCTTATTTAAGTGTACGTTGTTTAAAGCAGCTGGGCATCGAAAGTGCTGATCCTGACGTCAAGAGAATAATAAAAGAAGATTTTTTTGTTGACGATCTTATTACTGGCGATGACGATCAATCAAAATTATTGTATTTGTGCAATGAAACCGCCAAAACTTTGCAGTCGGGTTGTTTTCCACTTCGAAAATGGATTTTCAATTTTTCGCAAGAAAATCTCGACGCATTAAATGAATTATCTTTTAACGATAATAATTACAGTAATAAAACATTAGGTATCGGCTGGTTTAATACGACAGACGAACTTCATTTTAATACACAAATTGATTTCAATGACAACAATTCTAAATGTATAACTAAACGTATTATTTTGTCTCATATTTCTCAAATATTTGATCCTATTGGGCTAATTAGCCCTAGTATAATGCAAGCGAAAATTTTATTACAGCGTCTATGGCTACTTAAAATTGACTGGAACGATCCAGTGCCCGATGACGTCACTCGCACGTGGAACCGGTTTATGTCGTCTCTCGCTTATAGTCTTAGTACTATCCGTGTGCCGCGTTATGTACTGGGTGAAAACCGTAAGCACACGCTCACCGAATTGCACATATTTACAGACGCTTCACAATTAGCTTATGGTACTTGTATTTATGTTCGCACAGTTAGTAACGATTTAAATGTTTCTGTTCGATTGCTCTGCGCGAAGGGCAAGGTAGCACCTTTAAAACCGGTAAGCATACCGCGCTTAGAACTGTGTGGTGCGCTACTAGGAGCGAGACTATATGACAAGGTAGTCGCCTCTATTCATCGTAGGTTCGATTATATTACCTTTTGGACAGATTCAACGATAGTGCTAGGTTGGTTGCGCATGTCACCCAATTTATTGCAAACATTCGTTCAAAACAGAGTAGCTGAGATACACGAATTAACAGGAGACCTGCCATGGCGTCATGTCAGCGGAAGGCATAATCCGGCTGATCTAGTTTCACGCGGTATAATGTTGGAGGAGTTGGTTGATTCAGGCTTGTGGTGGACGGGGCCCGAGTTTCTTCATGATTTAAATATTGATTCTACAAGCGTGTATCAGCCACCTCCCCTCCCAGCTGACGATTTGCCCGAAACGAAAAGGTGTCACCAGACTTTCGTAACCACTGATAGTCAATCCTACTTATTGATTAATTTTGAAAGATTTTCAAATCTAATGCGCATATTACGTGCCGTGTCGTACGTCTTACGTTTTATTCATAATATTCGCAATAAAAATAAAAGGCGAGGAGGCATTATCAGTGTGGATGAGTTAAAAGAATCGGAGAAATTATTAGCTAAAATATCGCAAATAGAATCATTTCCAAATGAGTACAATTTACTTCTTAATAATCATAAACTTCAATCTAAACATAATCTGAGTAAACTTAACATTTTTATTGATAAAGACAGTATTTTACGCGTTGGAGGCCGGTTGACGTATTCGAATACATTCTTATATAGCAAAAGGCATCCTATTTTATTAAGTAGTAATCATCACTTTACCAAATTGTTGTTTTGTTACGAAAATTTGAAATTGTTACATGCAGGTCCTCAAGCTTTATTATATAACATTCGCGAAGAATGGTGGCCAGTGGGAGGCAGGAGTCTCGCCCGTAAGATAACGCACGAATGTGTTATTTGTACTCGTCTAAGAGGTAAAACTCTTACTCCTCAGATGGGCAACTTACCTTCTGAACGTATCACTCCCACTTACCCATTTTTCAAATGCGGTGTCGATTACGCCGGTCCAATTTTCATGCTTAACCGAAAGGGCAGAGGAGCGCGTAAGATTAAGTGTTATATTTGTTTATTTATTTGTTTCGTTACGCGTGCTGTTCACCTTGAGCTTGTGACGGATTTAACGTCCGATGGTTATCTTTTGGCTTTAAAACGCTTTATTTCTCGCCGGGGTAAGCCCGACGAGATATTTTCCGATAATGGTAGGAACTTTGTGGGTCTCATGAATGACTTTGCCAGGTTTTTATCAAAATGTAGTCCAGACATTATTAATTACGCTAGTAAGGAACAAATTAAATTTCGCTTTATTGTACCTTATGCTGCTCATTTTGGTGGTCTGTGGGAGGCTGGGGTGCGATCGTGCAAACACCACCTCCGTCGAGTCGTAGGAAATGCGAATCTCACGTATGAAGAATTGAGTACAGCATTACAGAAATAGAAGCAATACTTAATTCACGGCCTTTATCACCAATGTCTTCAGACCCTAATGATTATCTTCCTCTCAGCCCGGCTCATTTTCTCATCGGTCGCACTCTAACATCACCAGCATGCGAAGATTATACACATGCAAACACGCTGCAGCTTACACGCTACAAAAAAGTGGAACAGATGAGACAGCACTTCTGGTCTCGTTGGATGAAGGAGTACGTCGGTGAGCTTCAAATTCGCAACAAATGGAGATCGGAGACGGATGATCTTAAGTCTAATACATTGGTGGTCGTTAAGGATGATAATCTACCCCCCCTGAAGTGGCAGTTGGGACGTGTGATACGAACGATGCCCGGCAAGGACAACATCACACGAGTTGCTGAGATTCGCACCAACGCAGGACTCATCAGGCGCTCATGTACCAAAATCTGTCCCCTGTTCGAAGCCAATTGAAAGTCAAGACTTCCAAGGCCGGGGGCATGTTCACGCACCTACTGCGCCATCTATCGACTAGTTAAAGAAGCAGACGGTGGCGCTTTACTCCGCAAGACGGTTAAATTTTAACTACTACTAAAAAACTAACTAATCAAATTGTACCAATGTTTCCCTTTCCTTTGCTTTACCACACCCGTCAAAATTTGTATTATTCGACTACTAACGAACTAACGAACAAGAATAAACGCTAAGTCACAAAAACGTTTACAAGTTTTTTTCTTAATATTATATTCGCAAATCCATGTAAGGGTAAAACGCCAGATCCCCTACACCAGGTAAACTCGTTAATCTTAATGGGTGACGCTGCCACTTGCCATACCAGTTTATCACGAACCAGTTTTTCTATCATCGTCATCATTATCATCATCAACATCAACAAAGATTCCCTAAAAAAGTAGCAAAATAATATCTGTACTAGAAAAAGTAAATAAATTCGCATCAACGGCTACTATGTCAAATATTTATCAAATCAAAGGATCACAGAATTAGTTCCATGTTGTGAGCTTTGGTTAATGCAATTTTTATATGCAACGTAAAATAAAATTGAAGTATATTTTACTGAAATATACTCAAACGTGAATTTCCAAAGCTTTTATTTAAAGAATGTATATTTTTTATATTTATTTTATTATTAATAATAATTTTAATAAATTTAAAATTATTTGTTATTAGTACACACATCTTTATATAAATTTATTCAGTGCGTGTGTTTGTCACTAAACTCCTCCTAAACGACTAGACCGATTTTCATAAAATTTTCTGTGTACCTTCAGGTGGATTCGAGAATGGTTTGAATTTACAAATTAGCCCGGCAGATGGTGCTACATTCGATATCTAGGTTATTTATCTATACTGCAACTAAACGGCCGGATCGATTTGTATCTAAAGGACAAAGTCAGTTTAGTCCTCTAGTTATATGATAAATGTCTCCAAGATCATATTAACATTTGATGGATGTCTATCGATCATAGAATCTTGTTTCAATTAGTTAATTAGCTACCTACTTAGTACTTAAAACCTATTCTTACTAATAGTACTACTTTTTGTAAAAAAACCAATAATGTATTATTTGTATTTAGAAAAATCTTGTTACTATATTTCGAAACTACAATAACGCTTGGTAAAAAAGCGCCGCGAAGTAAAAACGCTTTAGTGTGAATAAGCACATAGGTATCCTTTTCTGTCATTTAAACTTTTTTAACGCTCTGTCAAAAGCACTCATGCGAAAGGTGCTCTTTTTACTCAGACTTAGTTTAAAGATTTGCCAATGCCAAATTAGTCACCTACAGTTGGCGTTCACAATGTACTTTCACGTGACGGTTGGTAGCACCCCCTTCGATCATGACCTGTGTGCGTGCCTTGAAATGGGTTTTTCTAAACTTTTAAGGGCTCGCTCACCGGTGAAGGAAAGCATCGTGTGGGATCGTAACCTGCATGCTTGATGAGATTGAAAGTCTTTGAAAGTATGTGAAGTTCACCAACCCGCATCGGGCTAGCGCATTAGTGAACTTTGGCCCATTGCCCTCCTCGCCTGATTTCGAGGAGTGGGATATATCAGGGTTGATACTCGACTTTTTATATATACCTGAAAAACACAAACCATGTTATACTACAATCATCAAGGTGAAATCCATCTTACCTTAAATACTCGTCGTTAACCAGCCCTAATCTATATAACCACCCGTAATGCTCCCTTGTAATTGTTACCGAAGGCTATCAACGCACTTAGTACAGACGTGATTAATCGTGTCAACTCTATTATTCACTCAATGGCTCAACGGAGAATGTTGGCCTAATACTTAGTGGCCTAGAAACATAGTGCAAGGGAGTTTTAGGATTGATTACTAACCTAGAACTAGCCTAGTCAACTTATTTACGTGCTGCGTATCCTGAGACATAATAATTTGTTGTCTCGATGCCAGTAATGTAATAACACAGCCTTTTTTTTCTTTTACGCCGGGAAATGCACTGACGCATCCCGCTGAGGAGTGGGTCTCCCCAGGCGGGTATGTGGGACTCGCTGCGCCCGAAAGATGGTAACCGCCACGACAAGGCTTGAACCATGGTGGGACCGGTGTAATAACACAGCCTGACTTATCCTTCTTTCGGAAACACAGCTAAGCTGTTTCATGGGTATCCAGGCAGCTAGGATCTTGACTCTGTGTATCCCTCTCACCAGTGAACATATATATCTGGCTTTTAAATATCAAGAATTCTAATTAGCCTCTATATTGTCTTTTTTTCTGATGACGGAAAGACGAAATAAAACGGAAAACGGCAGCGGAAATCCGTTTCGGACCATACCAGGGCCTTGGGTAGGCGCACTGGCGTATGTGGGGACTCGCATTGGGTGCACTACCCGACTAAAACCACTGCGTGAACCTTCAGCCGCCATCTGAGTCCCAGATCTGCAGGCGACGGGAAACCCTCAGCAACAGACTGGGCCCGGCAAGAGCAGATCTCCACAATAGGAGGACTGCTCGGCTTCTACTTGGCAGTCCCCACGACGTCGTGTCTTTAACAGGGCCCGGGTTACCATCCCGGGCCCGACGCGACCACAGGGGTGTTACTGGAAGCGCATTAGGTAGCGTCTCCGACGCACCCCTGAAGCCTATATACTATATTCTGCTCTAATGTCTTGTTCATTAACTAAGGACTTGGTGCCAATAATTACGTTATAAGATATGTCTTGATCTTCCAAATTAAATGCGCCGAATAAGCCGATCAATCAATAGTTCCAGAATAGTCTGACAAAACAACTTGTTGATTGATCATTGATTAGACGAAATATTCAAATCTAAAGCCTGATATGTTTAATTACCAAGTAATTACCTTGTTGACACTTACCTGGAAGTTTCATTTTTATCTTATACTTAGATTTAACATGTTATTTTAACGTTGCCATGTCTGCCTTATAATAGATAAGTGGCAGCGATAAGGGCCTTGTAATAGACAAGCATTTATTTAGGCATAAAAAGTTAGATGCAATTTATACTTCATGCAAACATATTTTATTAAATCCAAAGTGACATAATATTTATATGATTTTAGGGTTTCAGTCCTCAAAATACTATAGCTATTTTTTATAAGATGACTTCGTATACGGTCTATCTGTATAAAATAGAATATATAGGTTTTGATGTGACAGACATACGGAAGAAGTATAAAAATTGGAAGTTTAACATAATTCAAGAAAAAAAATCTTAACCAAAAGCACATTTTTCTGAAACCTTAGCGGTCTAGACGTGCGCTTCTCTTTCTACGAAATCATAACTTTGTATTGCTGTCAATTCAGTTGAAATCGAATTTTAGTGCTAAGGTCGATATAGCTTGAGGGTTTGGTGAGGCGGCCGAATACCCCCCGCCGCGTTATCAGATTTGCTTCAAGCTTACTACGGAAATTGATTTCAAGAGCCTGTCCTCGAAATGTTACGGCGCCTGTCAATAAGAATATTGTGGTTAATCTCTAAGAGTAATATTAAGCTTTCGTTTCAAACATGAAATGGTTAGGCTTTAACAACTAATAAATATTGACAGAGGTTTTTGTGTACAATGAAAGAATCAGGTAAACCGCTTAGTTACTGTAACAGGTAAATAATTACCCCTGTCAGCTCGTAATATATGATCATTTTTAGAAATTTATTTTATCACAATATATAAACGTAATCCTAACGTCTATTTGTTTTAACACAATAAGACGCCTCTAACCCATAAACAAAGTTTCTCTATTAAAATTTAATTCCGTTATAATCATTAAAAATATTTATTTATGACAGTGAGGATACTTCAAAAATATGCTCATTAAATGAAAATAATATGGTAAGTAAGGTAAATAACACAGTAAGTAAAGCGACGATGGTTCAGTGGTGGATGGACTCGGCCTCTAATGCGAGAGGTTCCGGGTTCGAAGTGTGTGTGCCTTGAAATGGGTTTTTCTAAATTTCTAAGTGCACCCTGTGCGCACGAGACCATCGTTCATTTACCGCTGAAGGAAAACATCGTGAGGAAACCTGCATGCCTGATGAGATTGAAAGTCTTTGAAGGTATGTGAAATTCACCAACCCGCATTGGGCCAGCGCATCGGTGAACTATGGCCCATTACCCTCCTCACCTGATTTCGTATTATAAGAGTTGATACTTCATACTTTTATATAGAGTTAAGGAGCCCAAAGTATCAATATTTTTGTTAAGATTTTTTTACAACATTATGCATACTCTGCTTGAACTTCGTCACTTTTATCATTTTATCCAGTTTTAAAAACACAAAAGTACTAATTGAATTTATATATTATGTATGTCACGAAATACAATTATAATGAAACAGCTTTATCTTAAAAAATCCATTACCGAAGTTGGAAAAGAAAGAAAAAAGAAAAAACCGTAACGATGCGTGCGATAAAATTCATAAAATGTTATTTCATTGTAAGAAGTTTTCACTTTGAAAGTATATTCTGGAAACTCTTGTAACATATTTAATTTTATATTTCCACGAAGAATGCACATGCGAACTGGTACGCGAAATATCCTTCTGTCCTTGTCCGTCTGTTCATTTACAACTCCGCTCACCCTGTATGCATATTAATGCAGTTTCGCTGCGATGTTGAGCATTTATTTTGAATTGCTTAAGGTAATGTTAAAATGTGTATGCATAAGTGAAGAAACAAAATAGCATATTATCATATTATACACAATGCTTGCTTCACAGAGAAAAGCATTGAGCGCGCTTTGTACGGTGCCTGTCTGTATTACCATCCTGCCTCTATCTTCCGGCTATCCTTTCTTCCAGAAAAAGGGACAAGACGTATATAGGAGCACTTGTATCTTTTATATCGTGTCTGAGGGAAAAGCAAAGGCATTGTTTTGGGAATTGCATTTATGCCTTTTCTTTGTTTTTCATTGTGTAGAACTCAACTTTTCTTCTAAAGATCAAAGTCTACTAAACCAATATGGGTATCATAAAGTTATGTAGAATTTAATAAGACTTATTTATCGATTTTCCTCATAGAGCAACACTGACGTCCTTCCGGCGTGCCCTAGGCTTATTATTTGAGCCAAATAACCCAATTGTTTATTTCGTTTTACATAATCACTAAAAACCATTTTAATAGTATCTAAATTCAGACCTTTGTTCAGAAGTGGACAGATAAAGGCCGATGATGACGATGATGATCCAAATTTAAAATATTTTCAAAGTAACACTTCCCGATCTTTATATATTGCCATAGGCACATTATTGTCTCAAGCAAAGTCATATTAAATTTTCGTTTGGTGAAGCAATTTCTACATACAAAAATTCTTTTAATTTTCCATTGTCAAGTCAACTTTCGTAATGGAATCAAGTCGGGTCACGTCCCCCTCGGCTGGCGGCGTGAGATAAACTTTACCTTCATTGTCAATTTTCTTGAGCCTTAAGAGTCCTCCACACGCCCGGAAACAATGAAAGAAAAGTACCCTTAACAACTTTATGTTGACTTTTCAAATGGACCATTTGCCTAACGCTCTGTGAACCTATCAAAGAAGAAGTGTTTTAATTGTGCAGAATAAGTCGTTAAAATAAAAGAAAAAAATCTATACATATTTATTTAGAATGTTATCATTGCGAAAGTAAATTTGATAACGATATAAGATTATAACATGATAAGGCATAAAGGCTATTAAATAATGATCATTGAACTGCATAATATGTTTATAATGTCGATTACGCTAAGATAAGAAAAATACGACTTTAGTACCTATTACTTTTTGGTGAAATAGGAAAAAAACCATTAATGATATTGTGATATCGAAAGAAATCCATTTGTCGTACTATTTACCTATAATTATCCATTTCCATTCACCGTTAGAGACAAGAGACACTTTCAGTGAAAGCAAAGACGGACGCAATTTTTTACTATAGAAATCTAAGTCAAAATATCATAGTCATAGATACCGCATCCAATAGATTGCGTTTTAATTTTTTTGTTCAAGAGCAATTTAAACGTGCTCTCGTAAATTTGTAAAGGAACATATTATTACTATGATGATTGCTAATATTACCAGGTTTCATACCGATAATATATACCTTAAAATAATATGTATTATCATAGATAAAGTAAATAGCACACGTCGTACAAAATACACAAGAGACACGTTAAGAAAACTGTTACTGCGTAGCAACAAAAAGAGGCCCATTTCGTTATGTTAAACTACGAATTGATTTCCGCCAGGAGTTTCTTTGAGATGTGTTTTTTTAACACTGAAAACACAAGAACCGGCGATATATTGCTTTTTTATACATTTTCAATAGTCGTTGCGTTTTTGCTCGGGTGAACGTTTTTATTACAATCTAAGAACATAATATTTTCGGAACTTATTTTAAGCATTTATTTTTTGTGACAACGATCTGTGGCAAATTTGTCGTGTTTATTTTAAGAAAAAGATATATAATAATACTCCTTTCTCACTTATCTTCTTTCTCAGAAAAAATAATAATAATTGTCCATAAATCTCATCCTCTTATAAGCTTGTAAGAACTTTTGTTACGGATACTAGGAATGGAAATAATAAAATTGGATGTCTGTAAGGTCTGTTTACGGGCGGTAGTTTGACGTGACAACGTCAAACATTGACGACAAACTGAGCCGATCGCTCGGGCCGATCATGCCTCACTCTCGTTCGTGCCGCGCTCTCGATTTCGGAACGCGACATGACGTCTTCTTTTTCGTACATGCTGCCGTAATATCGAGTTATTAGACGTTGTCACGTCAAAAAGATATCAATATAAATACATACATAAAAATCCAATATTATTCATCATATATTTATCAGCATCTGGTGGAATTCGACCGTTATGTTAAGTGTAAATTGTACACTTAGGCTGTTGAGTCTAACCACTCGATCAATATAATATGAATATTGTCAACAAGTACTTTTCATGTTCTTAACTCTTCATGTTGATGTTCGGAGGTAACATTTTCTTCGATCCCAGCCCATGCCGCTTCCTTAAGAGTTTGGATACTTATAACTTTCTTTGATGCAGTATAAATAAATATTGTTTTTCATATTTTGAACGAATACACTACACTTTCACACACAGATCTTCGTGGCATCTGTGATATTATAATTATAATAGAAAAAGAAATATCATTTCTTATTGTATTCTAAAGTAAATAACTAAAAAAAGTACAATGTATACTTACATCGAATCAGTACAGGGGGCCTAGCCAAAATGCCATTACGAAAACGACAGCGACGATCGTTCGTCCGTTCGAAGTTGTGATCGCTCGATCGTTCAATCGACGACGTGATTTAGCCAATCACAACTTCGAACGGACGAACGATCGTCGCTGTCGTTTTCGTAATGGCATTTTGGCTAGGCCCCCTGAACTGTTTTTACCGACTCAAGGTACTTTATAGAATAAGACCTTATCTCCCTGAGGAGCTTCATGAGCAGTTGGTGGAAACCCTTTTTCTGTCAAAGCTAAGCTATAGTGATACGGTTTACGGACCTCGCTTACTGGCTCGAACGGAAATGCAAGTTCAGAAGGTCCAAAACGCATGCGCTCGATTCTGCTACCTCATTCCATTTACAACTCATGTCACGCCTTTTTTAAATAGTTACTGTCTACTAAAAAGGAAATCACGGCGCAAAGACCATCTTGCTTGTCTACTGTTTGGACTCGTTCAATAACAAAAGCCTCTATATTTATATGAGAAGTTGAGTTGGCACACCGCAAGCAGGCAGTGCTCACAACAACTTGCAACATACCCACACAGAACCGCAGCCTGCAGAGGTAGTCCGGTACTCAGCTTCGAAGGTGTGGAACAACCTGCCGCCGCCAATAAGGACACTAAAACTTTAGATGCGTTCAAAAGACATTTGAAACAGTTTCTTCTAGAGGAGCAACAAAAGATTGGCATGACTACCGAGAATATCTCTATTATTTAATGTTTATCGAGTACTTCTGTTTATTATATTTTATGTGTCTGTATTATATATAATATTTTAGTCTTCTTTAAATATATATTGGGTATGTAAACTTATTTTATTGATTATTTTTAATTTATTACCGCACCAATTGACTTTATAGTGTTGTTTTGTCATTCTTTATGGGTAGGCACGTGATGCTAGGGACGCACTCCTTTACTGGTTTGGTTGAAAACCGGCGTCAGATACCATGTTTACTATGGCTATCTGACTATGTGGAACCAAACCATTTTGCTGCATCCTTGAGGCACATATTATTTTTTTTTTTTATAATTGTTATTAACATAATCTATATGTATATGTTGTTGTCTCTAGTGTGTGGTCAAATAAACGATTTTTCTTTCTTTCTTACAATGATGTAATACAGTTCGTGAGTTTACAAGTAGTCAAATACGGGAAGTAGAAGAGTATTTTCCTATTAAACGGTTTCCGTTGTATTTCCGAGTGCAAAAGATGTCATAAGCAGTTCGGAATTGTATTTCCCTTTTTCGTCGCCTTTTGCCTTCGGAAATGCCTTCGTACGCCACACTTTCCACAACCCTTTTGCTTTATAAGCTTTAAATGGTCTTATTCATTCTAAGTAACGTCAGGACGTCAAAAACTTTCTAGAACTATACAAAAAGATATTTAAGAATTAATTAGGTACAAATAAAGGTATAATATAGTTGTTATATATACTATTTCTAGTACGTAATATGCATCCCCGTACACCCACGGTAATAGAAAATACGCGGGTGAAACCGCGGGGCGCTTCTAGTAGTTCCATATTATTTTCCAATGAATAAAATATTCGTAATTTTATTTAATTTGTAATTTGTGGTTAAAAAAAAGTAAAGGTAAATTTCATTTGTACAACGAGTAGCCTTTATATTATATAAGTATCCTATCTTACCGCAGATTTTGAAGACGAAAGTCTTCAACCAATGCGTTATTCCCGTGATGACCTACGGAGCCGAAACTTGGCCTTTTAAATCTTAATAAATTGCTAATCGTATAATGCGTTTGCCTTAGCTCAACGTGCTATGGAGCGTGCTATGCTGGGTGTTTCTTTGGCAGATAGGATTCAAAACGTAGATCTCCGCCAGAGAACTAAGGTTACCGATATCACGTAAAGAATAAGCTCGTTAAAGTGGCAGTGGCCTCGTCACGCACTCAGAAGAACGCATGATTGATGAGCCATAAGGTTCAAGCATGGAGGGCGCGTTTTGGTAGACGAAGGTGGGAAGACGATCTCCGTGCAGTAGTCGGTCCGTTTTGGACCAACATAAGAGTGGCAAGGGATCGGTCTTCTTGGCGTTCTTTGAGGGAAGCCAATGCTCAGCATTGGCCGGATAAAGACTGATGATGATGATGATTATAATCCTACCTTTATATTTTTTCACTCAAATAGCTCTTTCAGCATGCAAGATTGTATCTTCATATGTTTTTTTTTATTATTTTCATTTCATTTTACATTATAAGAAGGGACTAAGGCATTCATATTAAAATATTTGAAGGTGGTGAGAAACAGGTCTATTGCATTATATTCTGAGGAGCTCTTGGCACTCCCGCATGTAAATAAGCGGGCCTGTTGAGCTGAATCCCATCTCATCCCAGACCGCCCTGAATGGGTGACATGAGACACCTTTCAAATAATGCATACGATTTGATTTCATTAGAGCCTATTCAACGTGAGGACTGCTTACATAATTCAAATTATTGTATAACTTCATGAGGGAATACAATTATTTGTCTTTGGTTAATTTGTCGTATGATTACATGAAACTACATTTTTTGGTATATTTTTTCTTCTACGGCTACACCATTTAGAATTACCTTTTTAGTCAATACCAAAATTAATGTTTTTTTTAATGTTAGACTAGCGGTTGCCCGCAGCTTCGCCTGCGTTAACTGAGATTTATAACAGGATCTTAGTACGCAAAATAAGTAACTTTTCTGGTTGATTTTTTACACCTTGTGTTCTTTTTGAAATCGGTCCAGTACTTTTTGAGCCTATTCATTACAACCAAACAAACAAACAAAGTTTTCCTCCTTATAATATTAGTGTAGATGTAGATAAATAGGTGAGTGGTTGGCGTCACCCATTAACATAACCTAGCTTACTTGAAACTAGCCCTTGCAACTCATTTATGTGCTGCCCATCCTGTCAGAGATAAGCTGTTAAGTCTTGGTGACAGTAAAAATGCTCTTCAAATTAAACTCCTTATAGGTTCTAAGGAGTTAGCTTAATTGAAGTAAATTTTACTATTTTTACTAAGAAACGAAGGCTCTAAGAAGGCTGTAGAGCCAGGGTATATTATAACAAGTCTATTTTAAAAATTAACTTCCTAATTACGAAATAAAAAATTAGCACTTAATATCATGAACTAGCGTATATTTAAAAAGTGAATAAGCACAAACTAAATGTTTGTCTTATAAAGCACTAATTAAATCTAATTCTTCAATTAACTTTATAACTATGTACCTTTGTTAATTCAATGTACAATAACAAGGCACGGCCGATAAAAAGTTCTTGCGAAAAGTTTACTGAAACTTTCAGTCTAATAAACACAATTAGTTCGCATAGACAAACAAGAAAAACAAAACCCTCAACAAAATCAATTTACCGAATGTTGTAAGCGGTTTGTTTATTTTATTATTCTTTATTGACAGTCATTTAGTTACGTCTTAAGTGATTTTCGACTGCGTTTCACTTAAAGATCGTTCAGACTTCTTTATCCTAATTTTCTTAAAGTAGGTGTTAGCGGCGTGAGAAATGCGCGGCTGTCTGCATGGGTTACTATTCCGCTTAATTCCTCGCTAAAATAGCTTTATTTTATGAAAGAATGCAGTAGAAGCACATAGACATTTCCTATTTTTTTCTTTCTTTAGTGTCGGGAAATGCGCTTAAGCATCCCGCGAGGGAGTGGGTCTCCCAAGGCGGATATGTGGAACTCGCTGCGCCCGAAAGCTGGTAAGTGGACGCAGCCCTACGCTCCTAAAACCCGGCGAGTACCACCAATGTCGCCTTTCGTGAGGTGCCCCAGATCTACTAGCAGGGCAGGGACCTCGATCTCCTCACCTTCTCTTCAGCTAGTCAGTTTCTCAGGTGATCGACGTCACCTCCACAGAGGGGGTACCCCGCACCACAGAACAACCCATCCCACCGTCAGGACAGTACAATGAGGCGAGGTTCCCGTCCTCACCCCTTGCCCCCTGCTCTTTTGCTCTCTCTTCTTGTAAGAGGGGTACAAAGAGGCTCCTCAGCTCAATTCGCTTCGCCCAAGGTGTTGGGGTCACCCTACACTACTAAGCCCCACCGCCACGACAAAGACTGAACCGTGGTGGGGAGACATTTCAGGCCTATGCCTGCCTATCATGAGACAAGATGTATAGACATCCGACAGACAAAACCTGAACGAGTTGCGTCGATGAACAAAGGAAACAATTAAAGTATTTACAAACGAACAAAAGTTACTAGTTATATCAAAATAAGAACGACTTTTATTTAGTGCCACATTACCACTTGGTTTAGCTATATTGAACAACATTTAGCAGTTATCTTTTTGTTATTATGATGATATTACACGTTACAGACTTTTAACTTTTGACGTAACATTCTGACATGTTCACGTAACGCGTCGCGTGACCTCTTCTGTCTACACGAACCCTGAAATAATAGAACCTGTCTTCTATTGAAAACATCTATTGCCTACCTTGCCTATGTAATATTCTTTGCAGACTATGGAAAAATAATAATATTCAAGCAATTGAATTATACCCATTGTTCTTCTATCTTTAGAAAAAAATGATTTACGATTTTTTTAGAAACGACATTTTTATGTTCTCCTATTTTTCTCGTTATTAAATATTACAACTTTCCAAAGTTATAATATGGTATGGAAAATTTAAGTCCATTTTAAAGTCCCAGCTCAAGCGAAATTTGACCAAATTACGTCTCCACTTATTAAATCCATATTCGATTTTTTTAAATAAAAAACACCAAGAGATAATGGAGAGATGAGGAGCTCTTAGCTAAGCAATAATAGCCGCGCGGATCGATTTACCATGTTAAGCAACGCTTGGCGAGGTTGGTCCGTGGATAGGTTACCATCTTTACATACCGAGACTCCTTCGTGCCTCGGAAAGCACGTTAAGCCGTTAGTCCCGGCTGTCATTCGTGGATCTTTGACAGTTATCACAGGTGGTCAAAAGCACCACAGTGTGACAAACAGTCACACCACAGGGTACCGTATCTGCCGGATACTGGGTTTTAGAGGTCAGATAAGTAGTCGCTCCATAAAATACTGGTATACAGTTGAATCTGGTTCCAGAACCAGATTAGTAGACTGTAAGCTGACCCTAAAATATAGCTGGGAAAATGCTAGACAGATGGATGGACTTACAGATTAAGTAGTAGATGTAGAGATAATAGTACTGACAATAGATAAATAATATTAGTTGAATGCAAATGCCTGAGAATCAATCGTTATGGTTCTTTTTTATTAAAATCTAAGTTCACGCAAGTACAAGTTAGCTTAAAAACATTCTCTGTTTTTTTTTTTTCATCCAACAACTTTTGAAATAACGGAGTCTGTTGGGGCAGCCATTATAAGAATATAACATATATTTATAAGAATATAATTAAAACTTATGTATACCTACATGTCAAAAAAATAATAAACAAAAATAACAAAACATTTTTTAACAAAATTGGGACATAATTAGGAACGTTTTGAGACTTAGATTACATTTTAACGAAGCGAAGAGAATAAAGAGCGGAAAGATTGAAAGTAAAAATACATTGGGAGGACAAAAAAATCCTCCTTACAATACGGACCACAAATCCTATTAAGAGTTCATAAACTTAATAACAAGTTGTTAAAGCAATTAATTGATTTCGTAAACTTGTTTTGTTTAATTGTTTCCCACAACAACTTTTTTATTGAATCAAATACAACTATGGATTCATTTGTTGGAGTGTACCTTCATCGAAATTGTTTCTTTGTACCAAAAACTACTGTATTGTGTCAATTGTAACTTTGCAAACATGAAATTTCTATGTTACTATTTGAGTTGTTGTTAACTTTTGTTATGTTAACTAATATAAGTGTATCGTTAAAAATAGGTACCTAATTAATCATGAACTCAAGTGCCTTGAGAATATACTCAATCTCCAATGTCCTCAATCCAGGCATATCATCTATACATTGCCTAATAAAACGACCATATACCATTTACAAGATAAACTATGCAAAAAAAAAATTAAGAAAAAAAATTGTATCCACGTTATGAGCCGTGCTTCCGCAAAATATTTGCATATTTATATTATAATAATGTTCTGATAAACTCGGTGTCTTAACTGAAATCCTGACCCTATGGTGCCTTGAAGTGGGTTTTTCTAAATTTCTAAATGCACTTGAACGTGAGACCATCGTGAGAAAACCTTCATGAAGGATAAGATTCTATGAAGGTTGTGAAGTTCACCAACCCGCATTGGGCCAACGCATGGTTTTCCACCTGATTTCGAGGAAACCCACACCAAGCAGTGGGGTATGATATAATATTTGATACTTTACCTTTTCCGACTAGCTTTACTCTATACACGAAGCCATTAGTCAAAATCAATCTCAATCATCGATATATCTATCAATTATTTCTGTCAATAAGGCGATTGACACATGATTGAGAATTATTTGTGCCAATCGCCTTACCTTGATATATATGACCCCCATGCCTTTGATCCCCTTATATCTAGCTAATACACAGAACACAACAGAGCTGTCAAAATAAATAAGTTTCCACGCAGACGAACACACGCCTACTATGATTATCTAATCTCTGCATGATGATAACGATCCCCAGGTTAAAGTTTCAGTAAGCAAACAAAATTATCGCAATACATTTTATCACAGCTTACGTCACGGGTTAACGTTTCGGAAACATTTTTATCTTCATCCGTCACAACCTCCCGCGGGATTCCTCATAAAGTTGTGGGTATCTAGAGCTTACTTGATACTGGCTTTTTTCTTCCTGTTTTAGTAAGAGATAAGCGCCGACGTTCGACTTGTTAATATTTCATAAAATCGTTTTTTCTGTAGTTTCCATAATAAAAGTGTAAACGTTCCGTTTATCTTTTTATAGTCTTAAATTTTACGACATTATAGTAAAGGAAAAATAATGAACATAATATTTTATTTCCGTACACAAAATATACATACAATAATAATTAATTAACAAGCAATAGTTACTTAACAAAAAAAAAATGAGAACAGATAATAATAAGCCTGTGTAAAATTCCTACTTACATTTTAATTCTAGAACTTGACACTAAAACAATTTATGATTAATACTCAAAGACATTTACTAACACCAGTAACAAAAGCTTTTACTAATTTAAACATAGACCAAGGGTACGTCAACACCAAAGCGATATAGTGCATTTAGGTAAATTTAATTTAGGAATAGAATCAATATATGCACTGCAGTAATAGGCGGACCGAAATTAAATCTCTCTAAACAAACCATCAAGGCCCAAGCAAATTGTGTTAAAATTGGATTCCAAATTAAATCTTGTCTCTGTAGGTTTTTCTCTTAACTTTATTTATAGGTGATTATTATCCACAAGGAAATTAATTACACAGATGTAAACAGTGACGAACTCCCCGTTTTGCTTATTCGCGTAATTAAATTTGTTTAATCGTCTTCCTGCTTCAACAAATGAAACTTGTTTTAACTTACCCATACATGCCACACTTTTCCTTAATTGGTCTGAAACAATGTAACAATCTTTTTTTCTTAACACAAACATAATATATTAACTATAGCCTATACAATCAGGGTACCCCTAGCTCCCTTTTTGATAGATCTATGTAACGGTTACTTTAACAGTTTTACTATCTACAAACTGAAAAATATATCACTAGCTACTCCGACAGACTTCGTTCTGTCAAAAGTACTAATATCGCTGTTCAAAAAACCGGGGTTGATTGTAGAAGGATGTAAATTTAGAGTCGTGTGTATTTTTGAATGCCACATCATAAAAAAATAAAAATGGAAAATTTTGTCAATAAAATCCCTACTATCCATACTAATATTTAAAATGTGAAAGTAACTCAGCTATCTGTCTGTCTCTCTGTTACGCTTTCACGCCGAATTCACTGCACTTATTTTTAAGAAATTTAGTACACATGTAGATGAGAGCTTGGGAAAGGACATAGGATATCTTTTATCGCGAAAAAAGGCTTGGAGGGGTTTGTTTGAACGCGCTAATCTCAGCAACTATTGGTCGGATTTGAATGATTATTTTAGTGTTAGATAGCCTATTTATCGAGAAAGGCTGAAAGGCTATATACCATCTTGCCAAGTTTCCATTATAAATCATAGTTAACGCAGGCGAAGCTGCGGGCAACAGCTAATAAAAAATAAAATATTTTGAGGTGGGTCACCCTTATTATTTGGAAAATGAAAAATAGATGTCGGCCGACTCTCAGACCTACCCAATATGCACACAAATTTTTTTAAAAATATGTCGAGTTTCGGAGGAGCATGGCAATGAACATTGTGACATGAAAATTTTATATGTTAGATAAAGCCGGATATAATATGTTCAACCAATCATAATAATATACGTCGTCATAATAAGTAAAAGCTTTTAATGCAGGTCTTGACATAGAGCTCTTCTCTCACTCACGCCTTGTCTCTTTCCTCAGTTGCTGGTAGCAATGATTATTATATTACTAATCACCTTTACCTTAGCACAGATAGTTCAACTCAAGTGGATGACGTGTCATACATTATATATAATGACAAGCGCACGCACACCCAGAGCGGTGCGCAAAGTTTAATCCAACTATCTGTAATAATGTAATACACTTTATATTGAAAATTCATTTCTATTTTTGACAGCCCTTTATTATTTTAGGCATGGTTTGTATTTCGCCTTAATCCCTGCCAGCCTTAAAATGCTAATGCTTAATCCTTATACTCGGATATCTAAAATTTATTTACCCGCTTATTTTCTCTTTGTCCCCCAGGAAACCTTATGAAATGGAGCCTTCGTCTCTAATTTTGTAGGACGCTCTCTGGCAGACATCCAAATTGAATTACAATTTTGCTATTAACAAGCCAAACAGAAGATTTTTATGTCGCTGAGCAATGTTTAATCAAATTATAAATAAATCAGAAAATAAGAAAATAACATCTGTATAAGAAAATTGAACAAAGCAAAGATTTTAAGAACGTCGTTAAATTGTAATAGTATATATACTATAGTTATTATAATATGCGGGTTGCTGAACTTTACATACCTTCAAAGACTTTCAATCTCATCAGGCATGCAGTTTTCCTCACGATGTTTTCCTTCACCGGTGAATGAACGATGGTCTCGTATTTGGTGTGCGCTTAGAAATTTAGAAAAACCACACACGGGGGGGTCAGGATCGAACCTGGAACCTCTTTCAGGCTGAACCCCTGGACCATCGTCGACTTGATCGTAATATTGTAAGGTTATACTATACAAAGAAAGATATGAAGTGTTAGTCGGCCATTCGGAAGTGGCCGGTAACGTCTTGCATGAGAGTGGCTAGGGATCGCTCGTCTTAGCGTTCATTAAGGGAGAAGGGAGAAGCCTATGCTCAGCAGCCTATGGAGAGATAAAGGCTGATGATGAAGATGAAGGATTTTACTTAGATATATAAGAAATTTACTTATCATCATTAACCAGTTTCCTTTCGCTATCGGTTGCAAATCTCTTTCGATTCTCACTCGTATTCTACCTGGTCACTTATTCTGCTATCAGACAAGGAATGATTGAGGGAAAACAGTAGATATCTGAAAAGAATAAAAGCATACATGAGAAAAGATTGGCTTTTCTAGTATGTAAAACTGCAAGCAGAAAAAGCAAAAGACATAGCCACGTTTCTATATGAAATGAAAACACTGAAAATATATAGAATAATATTGCAAAACGTCTAGAAATTTTATTAAAAGAATTATATATCAAATTGAAGATGGCATAGAAAATATCTTTTGCAATTTTCTTTAAATCCTCACGGCTTTTCTATGCTAAAAATAAACATTGGAATGCTTTGTTTAAAATAAGCTTACTTTCAACGAGAAAAAATATATTGTTTACTTTAAAGTCTGTTCAAATTATTCAATTCACGGTACAAAAATTACTTGTGCTTAAATGCTATATTTAAGTTTTATATTTTCCTTATGTTAGTAATTACTCAGTTTCTTTTAGTGACATTGTTTGGCAATTCCCGGGTACATGTCTCATTATTTTCCATAACAACTGAAGTCGCCACTTCATCTTCTTGAATCAAACTTTCCAAATATCAACATTTATCTTCCATCAAAAGATGTAAAGCCATGCTGCTTTGTAGCCGAATTGGGCCGGCACGACCGGGGTGGTACCTCTCGTTCACATAATACCGGGGTAAAGTGACAGTTATGCTGTAATTACCCGCCATTTTGTATGTCGCTTGCTCGTTTGCCATCTTGTGTGAGAAAAATTATATCCAAAAGGTGATATTCTAAGTTCACTAACAGTATTGTGACGATTTGTATTAATGCAATCAATGTTAATTCGTGTAATAAGTATTTTTAGCTAGGTAACTTCATATTGCTTATAATAATCTAAATATAACAGAGGTACTGCCATGCCTCTTTGCAGCCAAATTGGGCTGGCACTACCGGAGGGGAACCTTTCATTCACACGAAATCGGCGTAAAGTGACAGCTAAGCTGTCGCGTTTTGTGCGGTTTGTGAGTTTCCGGTTTGAGAGTGAGAGTGAGTGAGTGAGTTAATGGGCGTCGATAGTTGCAAGGCTTCGGCTGTTCGGTTGCCCTCCTTTGCTATAAAAAAATCAAAGCGGTTGTTACCATGTGGATGATTATTAATGATACAAAATATGCATCCTAAGATCGCAATATTATGTCTAGAAAGAATTAAATAGCTTTATACGTCCAGAGCATTAGTGTACAGCGTACCTTTTTATAAAGTACTTCAATGTGAAATTGCTAACCTCGTTTAGCTAAGGCCAAGTCCGGAGCGGAATACTGGTACGTTGCGTTAAGGCGCTAGGGTCTTTTTTCGTATGTTGATGTTAAGGATCGCGTGTTAAACCACGCCAGCCCCTCCAATTAAGGGGTAGGGTAAGTGCAAGCACATAAGCAGGTCGGACGATATCATAACATACGACTTATAAACGAGCCTATGAGTACAATCTTGTTTGAGAGTTTCAGAAAAAACTTTGAGGAAAAATTAAGACTAATTGATGTTTTTATATTAATTAATATTTTAATGGAATAAACTATGTTTGCAATTATGTTTTGTTATAATGTAATACGAAAAACCACTCTTAATAAAGTTAATCGCAGCTCATTAAGATTTTGTCCGCTTTTCCGATACTTTACAGCAATCATGGTCCAGACTGTGAGGAGTCGTTCTGATTTATGTGCAAGGGCAACGTGGACCACTAACCAATCATGTAGCTCGTCTGTCTATTTGTCTATCCAACCATGTGTGTGTTTCTGTAAGAGATAGTGTCATGATACTTTGCAGCCGAATTAGGCCGGCACGACCGGGGTGGAACCTCTCGCTCACATGAAACCGGTGTAAAGACAGCTGTTCTGTCGCGTTTCGTGCGATTTGTAAATTTCCGGTGGCCCGTTGGGGGGATCAAAAGGAGAGCAAGCCATCTGCAGAACCTCTGGTTGTGTGGATGTTTATGGGCGTCGATAGTTGAGGGCTTCGACTGTTCGTTTGCCATTATGCTATTAAAAGGCTATGATAAAAAAACATCAAATTACACTAAAATACAAATAGGCTTAAAGCAAATGAGTTCTAAAATCAGTGAAGCTCATATTAGCGATATTAAAAGCATATCTCATAAACATTATAAGGGATAATGACGTGCCTGTATACCGATGTAAACAAAATTTTCTATTTTGCAAACTTATCTAGTTGCAGCTAATACCGTTTATATTAGGGTTTCAGCAATTTTACATGAGCCCGGTTAATAAGCTCGCTTCATATAACTTTGTTATTTAAATATTTACCTTTTTTAATTAAAATTTAAATTGAATTAGTAGAAGTAATGAAGAGAAATATTTACCATACTGTGTTAGCTTATTTCTTTTTCTATATAAGCAAAAAAGCTTTATTAAGTATGCAAATTATGTATTTTGCAAAAACGCTGTATTATAGCTTCCTTTTTAAGTTATTTTTAGATACGCAAAGGAGCAGACGTGCCACCTAATGATAAGTGGTCCACGTCACCCATGTACATAGCTAGTACTTAGCTAGTTCACCTGGAACTAGCTTAAAAAACTTATTTGTGCCTGTCCTGAGACATGTTATGTTAAGTGTTGGAGTCGTTAATAATGTGTTCCGTCTTGTCCTGCCCTTCTTAACACAGCAAAGCTGTTTCATGGGAGAATCAAGCAAGATAGTGACACCACCCACCGGTCTATGGCGTTGTTAGTATTATGTAATTCTTTTCATTTTTTATTTCATTTGATGAATTATGTGAAAACGTTAATAAAAATCTTCGATCAATAAATATAAATATTTTATTCGAAAAAAGTTCCCTATACGCTTTGTCCTTTGACATTTGAAGCCTTTTAGCAATTTCATATAATTTAAATCTAAGCATATCTGATTCCATTTATATATGAGATTTTTTTAATAGCATAGCAGGGCAAACGAACTATAGACGCCCATCAACATACACATAACCAGAGGTTATGCTGATGCGTCGCCCTCCTTTTCCCTATCCCCCCAATGGGCCACCGGAAAGTCACAAGCCGCTCGAAACGCGACAGCTTAGCTGTCACTTTACGCCGATTTCGTGTGAATGAAAAGTTCCCCTCCGGTCGTGCCGGCCCAATTTGGCTGCAAAGAGGCATGGCAGTACCTCTGTTCTATTTAGATTATTATAAGCAATATGAAGTTACCTTACTAAAAATACTTATTACACGAATTAACATTGATTGCATCAATACAAATCGTCACAATACTGTTAGTGAACTTAGAATATCACCTTTTGGATAAAATTTTTCTCTCACAAAATGGCAAACGAGCGAGCGGCATACAAAATGGAGGGTAATTACCGCCGACTACACACGCCTACTTTAAAAGCTGTGAATGCATTACTTGCCGTTACTACACTTACCATTTTCATTTTGATGCCTAAGAAAATAACAAATGGAACCGCGGTATTATGTTATTGGATAGATTAGATAAACTAAAACTATTAATTAGACAAACCATTGTGTGAATAGGTTAAAGCGTATGCCATTTTGCAGTAGTTTCTTGTAAATAGAAGGCCAGTCAGACGCCTATACAAGTTTGGAATACGCAAATATTATGTAAATTATTTGCATATTGTACTTTCTTAGCTGTAAAATATTATGTGATTCCAGATATATATTTTTTTAATTTCCAATTTTTATGGTTAAATTTTGATGGTGGTTATTTTTTACTAATCTGAATATTGTAATATCTGAAAGTGTTTCCAACAAAGTAGGTACTATTTAATTGAAAAAAAAATTAAGATAGTACAGCTTAACGTATTAGCGAAAGTGCGAAGGAATCTCGGTATGCTTAACCTGCTATACCAACCCGCGCGGCTATTACCACTGAGCCACTCCTCGCTCTTATGATAGCTAAATATTTAATAATAAAGAATCATTACTATATTATTATAAATGCGAAAGTAACTCTGTATGTCTGTCTGTTATGCTTTCACGCTTAAACCACTGCACCGATTTTTATGAAATTTAGCACACAATATGTAGACCAGTGCTTGGGAAGGAGCATAGGCTACCTTTTATCTCGAAAAAAGGCTTAGAGGAATTTGTTTGAACGCGCTAATCTAATCTAATAATGAATTATTGGTCGGATTTGAATCTTTTTTTTCAGTGTTACATAGCCTTTTTATCGAGAAAGGCTTTATACCATCCCACTACGTCGACGTTATAAATCATAGTCAACGCACGCGAAGCTGCGGGTAACAGCTAATATGAGAATAAAACATACATTCAAAGCGTGCCTTCGCATCAAACAACCTGTATTTGCTACAGCTTTCACTAAAATAATAAAAGACTCATTTATTAAATCAGTAAATCCAAAAAGCGTTGCATTTTTATGGCACTAGGTTACATCAGTTTTAACAATGCTTTATAACATTCAAACAAAAGCGAAATGGTGCGTGATGCACATCACAAAAATACGTTTTGTTGGTTAAAGGGTAAAATATTAAATATATTATTTTATGTTACAAAAAGAAGCCAATAAAGCAAAAGGGTATATTAATTAAGCTTGTGACATATTTTTTTGTAGTATACTATAGTGATTATGTCCATGCCATCGTGCTTATGTTTATTTACACACTAATCATGTATTGAAATATAGAGAGGATGTAAGGATGTTAAATTAATCCGCATGTACATAGCATGTACACTTGTCCTTATTGAGTCACTGAAAATCAGCATCTCACCGTTGCTGTAATGGTGTGACAAATGCTGAGCGGCTGCCTCTGTTGTTCACATTATTAAGACCGTAAGCTGTATATTATTATTATGTTGTTGTGAATAATAAAAATATATTTCTTTTTTTCTTTCTTTCTTAAATACAACCTCAACAAGTATCTCCAATAGATTGGTCAATAGACTTATTTGGAATTTATTTATTTATTTTTTAAGCATGTCGATAATATTAGCATAATGTGAATTTCCATTAATTTCACTTGTAAAGTTCGTCATACTGACATACAGTGGATAAACTCAAATAATAAGAAATTCTTATTTCTCCGAGAGTAATTAGTAAGAAATAGCCATCATCATTCCTAAAAGGTGTATTTATCCTTTCTGACTTACCTATGACCTGTAACTTACGACCTAATGACCTACTGGCAGTGCCGCGTGGTTTTGCCCGCGTACCTACTTCATATCCCAGTGGAATTATGGGATACATTATAGCCCATACCTATATCATCCTGACCTATAAGCTGTACATTTCTATCCATTCAGTAATGTGTGCGGAAAATAGTCACAAACACCCATACAAACTTTCGCGTTTATAATATTGGTAGGGTTACGGTGTCTTTAGGCTGATTTTGCTTGAACTGCTGATATTGCTGAAAAAAGGAGACAAAATATAAAATTATTAAAGAACGCGTTCCTTCTTTTCTGACACAGGCATCTGCTAGCGACAGGAGCACCTCAGCGACAGACTAGACCCGGCGAAAGGCCAGACTCCTCCCAGTCCTCGCCACGTCATACCAACTGAGCTCAAGTTCCCATTTTAAGCCCATCCCGGGGAATCCTTGTCCGCAGCCTCTCTTAATAGAACGAGTTCCCATAATTATCACCAATATCAGTTTCTCCTTGCATTGTTCTTTGGTTTGAATATGTAACATAATATTAATATAAATTTTATTTTTGAATAAAACTATTCTTCGAAATTACAGCATCCTATTTAAAAACATTTCACCAGCTACGTTACCACACAGTGAAAAATCCTATAAAATAATCAACAATGCAATGTGTCTTCTCTGTGTATATATTAAAAAAATAGAAATTAGTAAATAGTATGATAGGCCACGATTTTTTCTAATAGTCAAGCCACCACATTTCCATCGGATGATAGTTTTGTGTTCATGTTAGCATTATTTTGATGATGATAAAATTCTCATTCGCATAACGTTTGAAAAAATAACGTGTGGAATGTACGAGCTTCGTTAATTTTCTACTCTTTGTACTATTACTCCATTACTGTACGCTATTACGCCGTGTTGGCGCTCTCATATTTTTTGTTCCACATTTGTATAGCGTGCTCTATTTTCTAAGCAGGTGCGAGGTCAAAATTTAATACATCGATCCTGGATGAACATAATTGCATATGCACGTTCTTCAGCCCATACATACGTGAACGAGGGACTAGTAGCAATAATAATTAAAATAAGAAATAGCTGCAAATGACATGCATTTTCATTATTGAATGTTAGACATGACCTGTTTGCATACTTATATTTGAAAGGCCGCATCTGCTATTCCCCTGGTGAAGTGGGACATATCTATGGATATCTATATCACTTAGCATCAGGTGAATTGACTATTCGTTTGCCTTTAGTCATGCTAAAAAAGTGACTTGAAATTAGATAGGACCTGAGTTCGCCTAATACAGATTAGCGACACACACTCTCAGAGACTATTTTTCAATGGAGGTTTACTCACCATGTTTCCTTCGTTAACAAACGTGGTTAACAAATAAATTCAGAAAAATCCGCTTTTGAACACAACTTGAATCCAAGCCTCTTAATACGGGGTCAAACTAGATTGCCGTTCAATAAGCTAGTTGCCATTTTGAATTCAAAATGGCTGTCATCAAAAAGCATGACTGTAACATATGGATTGTTTTTGTATAAGTCATATCAATTCTGGCTTCCGGTTCATTGCGGTTGCTATCCAATTTACCTTTGAGCTCGCAAAAGCTAAATGTATGGAAACCAAAGTTGGTACAAAGTTGATAACGAGGTTATAAGTTCCTGGGTATTTACGGAATTGGATTGTATTGTAGAATTACATATGTTTAAATGTTATCCAACTGAAACTTGTAATCTGACTCGATCCATTGTATACTTCAATTTTTATAATTTGAATATAATGAGGCAACTGAGAAGTCGAAGCCCATTGGTGTCTGCCCGAGCCCATAGTAAACCCCACTGCCAAAGATCATACAGATGCGTTGCATTTTCCCCCCACCCCCTATGGACCACCGGACACTCACAAATCGTGTAAAACACGACAGCATATCTGTCACTTTACGCCGGTATTATGTGAGTTAGTACTCACATAATACCCACATAAAACTAAACTGATCGTGCCAGTCCAAATGGTGGCAAAGCAGCATGGTATACCTATTACAAAGCCTATTGAATACATAAGTATCTTTACAATAATATTTCCTGTTCATCAGGATGTATCAAGGTTTTGGGAATGGACTTCATGTTTACCAGTTTAAGGTGACTTAGCCAGATTCCAAACTATAATGACTCAAACCATACTCGCTATTGACTAATAGGTCCATTATCATTGTTGTATCATTAACAATATCATCAGACTGTAGGTGTCCATCGATAAACTGGCCTAGTTTCAATCGTCCGCTCAAGCAACTTAACGGACAACAAAGATATCCTAAGCAACTCTTAATCTTCTGTCCTTATAAAACTCATGAGCGATTTTAGTTAAGGCGTTCGCGAGCTACGTGTAATCTTTGCATGAGTAAATTTTTTTCTTTGAATCGAAATGTCAGGATGATTGACGATGTGGTTAGCATCGATGATCGCTTAATATAATATCCTAACATAATTTAACTTTATTCATTCTTGAAGATTTCCTAATATTGGCAATTGGCAATATTGAACTTTGTTTTTTTTTTCATATTATCAAAAATCAATTTAAAATCGATAAATGTACATAAGGCTATCATAAATTTCTAAAAGTTCTAAGATTTCACCAAAAAAATAGAACGCGATTATAGAATGGATATTCATCAAAAATTAATCGAAAATTCGTACGGTTTCTGTGGGTAATTGTTAGCTAACAAGATATAAGAATGCACAGCAATTTGCGAAAATACACTAGCAAAGCTCCCACAAATTGTCTGGGAAATTGGAATGGTTAATAATTAGAATTGCTTCTCTTTGAGTCCCACCAAATCTTATTGGTGTGTGTTCTTCCAATAACGAACAAACTAGGATTTACAATTTGCTCGTGCCATTTCGTGCTTTCGATCGATAGTTTGGACGAACTGAAAATGCACAATGTTTGCACAAAACAAAAATGAATTTACTTTGTATTTTATACGCTTAGAGTTTCTATACGTAAAAAAAACATCTATACCAAAGTAAAATAAATATTATGATAAATTATAATATCACATTTTATTTAAAATGATTCTAAAATTGTGATGACTTTGATCATTTCATTTAATTATAGAATCGATTTGATGGTAAAAATAAAATAATAACATTAAAATTCAAGTAAAATTTATTTTTATTTTCTAAAAAAAATAATTTAATTCGGACTTCAAATCTATCGGAGCCAAAGTTTATATTATACAAAAGTAACGTCTACTAAGCTCTGTGTAAATAATGAATTTTTACAGTGCTTTAGTTTATTTTAATAAAAAACACATGTTAATTTTGCAACTAGCCATTTCTCTGGTAGCATGTATATGGTTGGTAATATAAGCTGAGCTTGTTGTTTGTGTTTCTCTGTAAACAATTTACTTCGATACTCCCGGGATTAGCCTTCGCAGGGCTAAGTGGATCGCACGGACGACGCGCCTGATGATTGGATTTTGCCACTTATGTGAGACATCACTGTTACGACTGATTACATTTGGTCGGATTAACTTTTGTGAGCAGCTTTCCAGAATTGTTAACATAGTAATTTACTGAAAAATTCTGAAACCAAAACAATTAAAAAGGAAAATATCATCCCTTTATGTCCTATTGCTGGGCACGGGTCTCCTCGAAATCAGGCGAGGAGGGTAATGGGCCATATTTCACCGATGCGGTGGCCCAATGTGAGTTGGTGAACTTCACATACCTTTAAAGACTCGGAACCTCCCGCATAAGATGTCGACTCCATCCATCACTGGACCATCGTCGCTCAAAACTATTGAAAAATGAGTTTATCTATAAATATATAGTTTTAGATTAACTCCCCATGAAAAAATATCAAATTTAATAGTAACTAATGATTAAACTTAATTGGACGACAGCTATGCAATAATCGTTATATAATTATTATTATTAGAAATAAAGAATTATTATTATTAATTCGATGTCATTATTATTCAATATTAACTGTTAACTTATATTTACAGCTACCAAGTTAGCGCGGTTAAAGTTTGTACATATAAGTTAGCTCCGCGATAACGCAGAATTACAGCAGCTTACAATATAACAATGTTTAAAATAAGTTGTGAAATCTTAAAATAATTTATGAAATTAAAAGTTCATTCTGAATACATTTTCTATATGAGCACAATATTAACTTGTAATGTTAAAAAGAAATCACAGTAGCAATCAGCTTCAATTACAATGCATTAAATCGAATGAATTGCAAATGAATTAAATAAAATGTTTTAAAATGAAAATGTTAAGTTGGATCTAGCGAGTGGCGAGAAATTGCATTCTGTCAGCCCGAGTCCTTTCACGTCGTGCTCCCGGCCAGGACAAGATGGCGGATGGAAGTATAATGATGTAATGTGCTTTGTAATCAACTGAAAAAGACTTAATTAGTCCATCCAATGGCATATCTGCCATACTGATTGGTGAACTCACGTGTTTTATATCCTGCCCTCCCTAGACAAGTGACAAACGCTCGGAATCTTTTCAAATTCTAAAACTCTTACTAGCCCAGTCATATTAGGTAAAAAAAGGGGTCAACCTCGGAATGAAAGATAATAAGCTGCAAATTGGTATGAACCTTTGTTTTGTCATTCTAAATGTTGTCTCAAAAGTCACAATCGTTATCGTGTCCGCGTCTCAAGATATTCAAGGTCAAAGGTCACAAAAATCGGTTTTTCGCGAATATCTGGCTTCCTATCGGTTAAATGAGATTTGCATTTATTATAAAAGTTGTAGGCTATAAAATTCCCTACAACTTTTGTTTAAACTTTTTTTTCATACGACCAACCGTTTTGAAGGTAGAGCGCGAAGAGTGCACATCGTACAGTCATATACGATCTAATGCAAGGTCAAGCGTGAGTTATGGTTATCAGTACGTTATAAAGTCAATTATTTACTGAATTAGATAAACTGGTGGAAGTATTTCAACAAGAAAACTGCCCAAAACAAACATTATTAGAAAATGGAGTGCGCATCTTGTTGGCATTATATAATGCTCCAAAATCTGAGGACAACATTGATCATTTCCGCTACACGCAATTCATCAAATTTACAAAACTAAATAAACCTGTACAACTGTCAACACTTCCACCAACAAGTGTAGCAGCTCATCAACACATAAAACGTGTCTACTACCAGATTCAAACGTGGTTAGGGAAGGACTTAGAACCTCAAGAATGGGGCTGGATGCTTGAAAATGAAATCCTGGAGCCCATACGAACGTTATTACCTCCAGCACCAGCCGAACTACTAAACGTAATATTTTGCAATTGCAAAAATGGTTGTGGTTCCCGCTGTGGATGCAGAAAATCAGGGCTACAATGTTCTTTAGCTTGCGGCCAGTGCAACGGACAAGCTTGCCTCAACGCTTCACTGTATCCAAGTAATCCCGATGAAGAAAATACATATGATCCCGATATTCTGGAAGGTTTGGAGATGAACATGACAGATAATGAGGATGATGACAATGAATCGAACATTTTTGAGCGACAAGAAGAAGAAGACGACGAAGAAGAAGAAGATAATTAGCTTCCATTTCCAATTTCATTACAATTAAAATCAACAAAGATACTTTTGATATTTGAACTCACATTTTGATAAATGTATATTATGCCGTATTTAATAATAAATAAAAATATGTGTAAAATATATACTCTTACTATCCTTTTAACTTAACATAAAACTAAAATATATAATCCAGAATTAATAATATTTTATACTTAAATAGTTAAATATGAATAATTATATATAAATAATCAAGTTACTTACTTTAATTAAATATAAATAATTAATAGTTAGTACATAAATAATGGGCATTGTTTAATAATTATAATTTCCAAGTAAATAATTGACTTTATAACGTACTGATAACCATAACTCACGCTTGACCTTGCATTAGATCGTATATGACTGTACGATGTGCACTCTTCGCGCTCTACCTTCAAAACGGTTGGTCGTATGAAAAAAAAGTTTAAACAAAAGTTGTAGGGAATTTTATAGCCTACAACTTTTATAATAAATGCAAATCTCATTTAACCGATAGGAAGCCAGATATTCGCGAAAAACCGATTTTTGTGACCTTTGACCTTGAATATCTTGAGACGCGGACACGATAACGATTGTGACTTTTGAGACAACATTTAGAATGACAAAACAAAGGTTCATACCAATTTGCAGCTTATTATCTTTCATTCCGAGGTGAAAGCCCTAATATGACTGGGCTATACGGCATAGCGTTGTCGCTAAAAATTGGACTCACTTTATTAATTCAGCCACATAATAAAGGTGGTAAGAATCAGAACAAATATATATTTAAAATTGAAAACACACATAGTACAACACATTTTATGACGTATGCAACTTTTGCATTTTTCTATTGATAGGAAAATCGCACCATGCGCATCACTTACCCATCCTTTACATTTTGTCACCTATTTGTTTAACTTTTCCGCCCAATAGTTGAACTGCATACTGCAAAGCTGTTTATCATACAGTATTATTATCGGCATAAAGACAGTGCGTAGATGAAAGTGTTTAGGTAAGCAAATTATAAAAAATGAAGCTTAGGCTAGATATTAAAAGGTACCTATAAAATCTCATACAAAAAAACGAAGAAATTTTATTCCAACAACCAGCTTCATCATCATCAGCCTAAGATGCTAAGACGACTGATCCCTTAACACTCGCATCCAACAAAAAAATATCCAGTTATTGTATACACATGTGTTTTCTATGGATGAGTGAGCTAACGGATTGTTAGGTCACCTATTGTATGCTCTATTGAAGATCTATAGTAGGATGCAGGATGCAGGATAAATTAGTCAAATTACTAGTCACATTTAAATGCAAAAACCTTATTAGGTAAATATATGTTTCAACAATAAGTCTGTATTACATCTTTCAAGATAATAAGTAATAACTCATTATTACACATTTACGTTTTTAAAATCACAATTCCAAAAATTATACCATCCTCGTTAAGCGGATTAAAAATGAGTTATTTTCAATAATTGGTATCGTTGGTTGCCATTTTAATGATTTCTGTTTCTGTTATTACGAATGAAATTCAAAATTTTAATTATTAAAAGCTTTGCTTGTTTGCCAGGGTTAATCCACGATTTATTTTGTAGCCCGTGAATTATTTTACGTTTAGGCCAATCGATGTTAGGGGACATTGTTCGTAAAGACAATAATGACTACCAAATTAGTATTGATCCACACACATCACACACATGTTGGCAACTTGTAAAGAAGTATGTCAGCGGATTCGAATAAAGAAAAAGAAGAAAATGAGACGTCATTTTCTTCTTTTTCTTTATTAGAAATTCTTTAAAAAATGGAAGAATAAGATAAATATCGATATAAAGGCAGATTGACTTCCATCGGACGAGAGATAAGACAACTTATAGTAAGATATTTATAATGCAAGGCTAAAATATATACATTTAATAACAGTACTGGCGTTTCAGTTAATACACATAAGAGAATTATAAATTATGTACTTACCTACTCTTTGTTCTTATTTAATAGAGCACACTTGATTAGTCGCTATATTAGTTTACGGTAATAGGTAATGTTATGTGTAGTACTATTATTATAAAGGTAAAACAATACTTTTCATCATCATCGTCAGCCTTTACCAGTCCACTGCTGAATATAAGCCTGGGATCATGTATGCTACGTGGACCGATACCTTGCCTCTCGCATCGACAAGGATATCTTTATTACAGCATAAAAGGACACGGAAACAAGCAAATAAAACTTATCAAAGTATTTTTAATAAGATTGACAGCCGTTTCCAGATTGAAAATGATCATATTTTGTAAAGTATCGCCCCACGGTGTTGAGGTGTTAACGTAGCATTTAAACGGTTAAATAATTTAAAAAATCTTAATCTTAAGGCTTAGTACGTTTGAGTAAATCATAACAAACAAATGAAATCTTTCCTCTTTATAATACATATATGGCACTACCTCTTTATAGGCAAGAGGTAGTGCCATGATGTTGCTTTGCACTCAATTTGGGCCGGCACTACCTGACACTCAAGTAATACCCCCACGAAATGACAGCTATGCTGTCGCGTTTCGAACGGTCCTTGTTTCCGGTAGCTCATTGGAGGGGATAGGGAAATGGAGGGCAACGCATCTGCATAACCTCTGGTTGTGCGGATACTTATGTATTTATATTTTTGCCCTTCTATGTATATAAAAATAGTATAGAAGCATAGAATTCTCCAGGAATCCCATCAGAGATTCTTGCTTGGGATTCCAGTTTTCTACTTTTACATCTAGTTTTCTTCGTCATTTAGTACTTTGAGTATGCCTGAAAATGATAATGATAATGAAAGCAACATTAAAGGTACATTTGTAAAAATATTTGTGCCGTTTGCATCAAGCCTTCAGCGGCGCTGCATCGCATGTTCGGGACACATTTGCTCATGTTTCCGGTTCGTGTTCCATTTTCATACATTATTTATGGACTTCCAAATGGTAGCATTTGAAATTTTTCACGTGGCCAATGTGATTTTTATAAAAAAAGAACGTTGAGGAAAACGAGTTTTGAAACTCTTTAAAGATCGACTATATAGGAATGTGATGCTTATATTATTGTAACATGGTACTAGGATACTTTTCACTAATATTGAATATTAATAATGTCTGTTGAATGTAAGTTAATAATAAAATATCAACCTATATACTATATCCCACTGCTGGGCACGGTTCTCCTCCTCGAAATCAGGCCAGGAGGGTATTTTGCCATAGTTCAACGATGCTGACCCAGTGCGGCTTGGTGAACATCAATCTTATCAGACACTATCACCATATTTACCTCATGTTTTAGGGTTCATTTAAAATTTTTGAAACTTAGCTTTTTGATCTTAGAAAACACATATTATAATGCTATACTATAAATATATCAAATACTCTTGAATTTTGAACGAATCTAATATTAATATAATGTGTAGGAAGAGTTATAAAAAAGTTATATATTTTTCATTTCATAAATTTAAATTTCGTGAAATCATCAACTGAAAAAATCTGACTTCTTACATTATCAACCTCGCATATTTTACTAAAATTTAATTCCAGAAACTTCTTGTGGACTTCTTTGTTACACAAATCGAATCTTTGCTTCTAAATTTGAACTAAGGCCATAGATAATATTTGCTACATCGAAACTACGTAGTTTAATCAATAAGACATACACGGGTCGATTAGGGATGGTGTTGTAAACAAGGCACCATCTGGGACTACCTAATCGTGAGATTTGGGGGTGTAAGCCCACCCAGTTTACCAGTACGTATGTCGGATAATTTATATATTGTGTATATGTGATAATCTGATGAGAATGTAGGAAAGCCGACTGTAGACTATGTATGTACATACATTTTTTGCAGTAAAGCTAAGCAACTTAGCAGTCGTGACTTACCTGACGTGACTCTCAAGATGGTTACAGTCCCAGTAATTAGCATCAGCAAATCACTTTACTACTTGCGTAAATATAAAAGGTAAAAATAAAATGCATCTGTGCATCAAAGTATTAAACAAATAAATCGAGATATAATCATAATATTCATCATAATAATAATATAGATGTTAATAATGTCGACAAAAAAAATTACAACATTCTGTTCGTATTATAATTTGCTTTTCCCTTTTCTTTTTATTTGTTTTTTTTTTTTACCATAGCTAATCATGCTGAAGAAATAACAATAGTCATTATTGGTAATCATTTAACTTATATTTCAAAATTTCAATTAGTATGTGTAAGGAAAATAATATATTAAAATTAGGGCCGGTTGTTTCAAATCATCTCGTAACGTAAGAGACTTCGTTAAATTTTGACATCTGTTAAAAACAACTGGTAACTAAAGTTCGTTACCGCCATCTTTAACGATCACATATTCACTAAAATTAGTCGACGGAACCCGTCATAAGTTGATATTGATATGACACTTTGTGTGAAGTGGTTATGATTAATGATACATCTAAAAGAAACATAATATTCAACTCCGGTCCAAATATGAATTAAGTATAAATATAAATCATCTTAATCCAAAATAATCACACATTAAAAAAAATCGTATATAATATAGGTTTTATATTTGTCAGGGATAATTATTAACAAAATAACGAGAATACTTTTGAAGCCTTTAAAATTCATAAGCAGTTAATATTAAAAATCTATTTTCTAAGTTTCGCTCCACTTCCACTGAAAGTAGGAAGTTCATTGTACCTTCAGCGATAAGATCATCATCAGGTACTTCTATTGTTTTCTTATATTTTTGAGAATATCACAAACATCAATAAAATTACATTTTACATATTTTATCTTATTTTTCCATATGTGAATGGAATAACAAATAAGGAGGTTGTTATTAAATAACACCTAAAAAAAATCTCTTCTAGTCTAGAATGTACTATTATTAATTCTTAAAAGTATCTAAATACTTCTTAATCAATACAGTAGATAGTTCCACGCTTAGAGGTAGCTGTTTCAAAATCTTCATGCAAACATAATAAAACTGAAGTGTAAGTCTGAAATGTTTGCTTGAAAGCGCCAAAATTATTTTGAAAACTTCGATTTTATAAATTGGCATTTTCTTAAAAACAGTTCTAACAGTTAAATGATACCTAATTGGCACTTCGTATATCGTAATCAATTTATTCTTTTTATTTTGAATACATTTCAAATTCAAAAAAATGGATGGCCAGACATCGGTCGCATTGCTATTCATTGAGGGAAGCCTATATTCAGCAGTGAATGTATAAAGGCTTATTTATGATGATGATGAATCAAATCAATTAAATCAAATCAATATTATTTATTGCAATGATGATGATGATCGAGGAAGATCATAATAATTTATTGTGCTATTATTATTTTTTTATTGGGAATAGGTTTTTTCTCAATTATACAGTAAATGCAACTGGGGAAACTATAAAAATCCAATTTACATAGATTCTTTATCTTTGACAAGGACTTCCGAAGTCCGGACAAATGCGAGTCGGAACTGCAAATAAAGACTTCCATGCCGCTTCCTTTCATGGCTTCCTGAGAACTGACTCGCAGTTTGGATTGATTTCTTTTGTCTTTGAATTAATGATCAAGGCTTACATTCTAATGAAACTAAAAACCGATTTAAAAAAGAACGTAAATAAAACACATTTGTCGTCATCATTATCTGATTAAAATCAGTCAATTGAAAATAAAATGTGAATTAACACAATAATTTTTAGTAATTTATTGTCTTTTGACTGTAAAATTTTAAAGTGTCATATTTCAATATAGAGCGACGATGGTCCAGTGGTATAAGCTCAGCGTCTTAACCGAGAGAGTCCAGGTTCGATCCGAAAGTTTACCAACTAGCAATTGGTGAAATAATCGTTCAATACCCTACTCGCTTGATTTCGAGGAGATTCGTACCCAATAGTGGGATATGAGTGTTAATACTTTATTCTTTACTTTTTTATTACCATTTATGAATGAGAATGTTAATTTGTTTATTTCGCTTTCACATGAAAACTACATAGCCGATCATCATGAGAGCTTGTACACAAATATTATTAGAGGTATCAGAAGTAACAAAGATACTTTTTTTTAATTGTTAATACGGACGAAGATACGGGAACAGCTAGTGATGAATATTTTGTAATCTTTCTTACTGTTCTGGAATGCAAAACCTTTTTATGTCTCTTACACAAAAATAAATTTCGAAGGCAGGTATCATTAATCAGACTTAAAATAAAATATGGTTGAAATATCATAAACAACATATTATAATATACTTTATTGCACGATCAGCAATAACACTAAGCCGCGGAGGACAAATCCCTCTGTAAATAAGCAGGCTTAAAGCAGATTACGTAATACCGCCACACTTGTATCACGATTTTTGGGGTTTCGATACAAAAAGCAGCCATTTAGCCAGTTCTCTCAGTATTTTTTAATGTAAAGTATATAATATACCAACTGGAGGAGACATCTAATGGCAACAACGCCGTACCAGAACTAAACTAATCAACCCGTGACTGAGCATAATATGTTATCTAGACACACTATGTATCTCGGTTTCAGTAACTAGACTGTCGTGCCCTCTTCGTAATACAGCTAAGCTATTTCGGAGTAGACATTAGCAGGTTCATGGTACTGTGATTATAGAAGATATAATATAGTAGATAGGTAAAGGGTACCTTATTAGATTGCCAAATTAAATGTACTATATTTTAATAATGGGAAAAATAAGGAAAGGTAATTGAAAATTGAGGATGAAGTAAGATAGAAAGGAGGGATTTAGTATCATAATATAAGTACGAATTCCGTTCCAAAATACAGCGTTTGAAATAGCTTCATTATAGTTTTAGATGTAATATTATGTAAGTAGTTCGTCAGTCACATTCATCGAGGTTAATTCTATTTCAAAACCTGCGCTTATACTCCCCAAAAATAGTATTTATTTTGATGAACGATAAATTATTTGAAAAATAAAAATATAATATGAGCCTCATGAAGTCGAAAGAGTTACAAATCAATCTGTCAGGCCAAATTAACATTTCTCTGTACTTTTATTTTTATTTGGATATTATTTATTACATAAATCAATTGCGTACTTGATTATAAATATCTTGATGTAATTTATGAGCTAAGGCCGTACGATAAATCGTACCGTCCCATCGGTCTACGATAAGATAGACTCAATTTTGCGGATAAAATTAATTATATCCCAATGTTTTTTTTTTTTTTTTGAAATGTGAAAATATTTAAATAAATTATAAATATTTATATTATATAAATAAACTATAAAATTTAAATATTTATTTCTACGGATTTCATTAGTCATGATCGAGGAAAGATTGAGACTATCCGAAACATTGAGAATCTAGTAATCGTAACGAACCGTAATAACTACTAAGACAATAACATTTTAAAAATGAACAAACTTTAATTAACGTTAAAAAAAAACAATATAATTCAGATTTTCATTATTTCTGTTCTCCATAGCAGTATTTCATGATAACTAGAAAACAGACATAAATAATTCTCATTTTTTCAACTAAAACCAGAGAGTGAAAATAAACACAGATTTCAACTCGGATAAATCTTGTATTTATAATATTTCAAAGCCCTGGTCGGCGGAGCGCTGCACCTGTTCTATAAACATTTCAATATTAAACCACATTTACCACTTTTCAAAACTCATCATCTTTCCTAGGGTTCAGTGGAAATCAGATAGAGCCATCGGAACTTAGTCACGGCACAGCTGTGCTGCTTCTACTAGTACCATTAGGGTAATACTTAGAAAGTTTATTTAAATCGCTGAGAGAGTGTTTTTCCCTCGGTCAATTTTATTGCATGTCAAAGTGTTACAAGTAACAGATTCTAAGAACTAAATTTTTGTTAGGTAATGACTTATTTCAATAATATTATCATACTAACTTTTTACCAACGGAATCGCAGAAGACAGTCATGGAGCTGTCACCTGTCAAATTCCTTTTTACCATTTGATATGATATCGTCTGACATAACGTATAACCTAGTTTGAGAGTATCGCCGGCTGCCTATCGCCGATTTAGATTTTATTTAGTCAGCCCAGTTTGAAAGACCCGAGTCCATTTTTATAATACAACTAAATGCCCCGACATACTTCGTTCTGCCAAAAGTACTAATAGCACTGTTAAAAAAACAGGGTTGTACAGTTACCGGATGAAAGTTAGCATAGAAGTTTTTTTTTTAATTAAAAGATATGCCAAAAAATTGCTCCCTAAATGCTCCACTAGAATCCGTAATTGCTCCACGTTTATTACTATTTGTTAATTTTAAATGGGTGTTATTTAAACGACTAGCATAATATTCGTATTTTTGTGAGCAGAAAAATATAATCTGGTAGCAGAAATGGCTAATTGAGCGGCAACTTATGTTCAGCAAACATTTTAAAATCAAGCAGCAATTTTTGTCATTTTTTATGGCTGTAATTATTTTTGAAAGGCATATTAATTAAAAGAGGGGCAATGTGCTGCTCCTGTTTAATAAAATTTTGGTAAGCACTCGGAGGGTAAGCAAAAAAAATAATTTTGTGCTGCTTATATAAGTAGCATGAATATAACTTCAAGCAACTTTCTTTTTCATTAAATTCTGCGTTATAGCCCAGTCCACAGGATTTGATGACGTCATGATTTGAATTAATTCTCTGGTCCTTTATTAAGAATGATAATATAATTTATTAATTTCTTATTCAATTTTTATACAAAATTTTAGTTTGTAAATCGTATTTATAATTATTGTAATATCAAAAAATATTATTTAAAAATGTATAAACAAACAAAAGAAGAAATTCATAGATATGATATGAAGAGGATTTGAACTTACGAACGACAGCGTACAGCCTGAGCGCGCGGACAGTGTTAACCGTAGAGCTGTACGTCTTGTTAAAAATAACTTTAAAATTGTGGATCCATTCCTGCGTATTGAATGTTTTAATTTGATTTGATATTTGTAGGTAATTATTGAATTGAATATTGCAAGTTTTTGCAATAAGCAACAATTTTTAATACCTGTATAATCTATTTACTATCTACATAAATCTACGAAACTGAAACAAAATAAAATCTTGAAGAAATAAATTTCATCATCATATTATCAGCCTTTAGTGGACGGACCACTGCTGAACACAGGATTTGACGACGTCATGACCTGAATTAACTCACTAGTCTTTTATTAAGAATAATAATATAGTTTATTAATTTCTTCTTCAATTTTTATAATTTTGTTCAATAACATACTTACAACACCATCTAGCGGTAAATAGCGCAAACCTACACCGGTGTGAACACAGGACATAAAATGTAATGCAAAGAAATGTGCCACTCAAGTAATTATTTTGCCCGATGAATGTTTATTGTGCGAGGTCATAATATTGTAAGCTGCTTATTTATGATTTAATTTTCGACCATTACCAAAATTATTTGCGGAACAAGAATTGCTACCAGCTTTATTTTATTGCGTACAAAATCTTTGTATGTCAACCAAATTATTTAAATGCCGATTTTTTTTTGCCCCTCCAAAATTTATAATGCCGTTCATTTAATTACTTCCCATTTTAAATTATTTAAAAAAAAATTTGGCTATAAAACATAAAACACCCACTTTTTTTTTGGATTATTTTTGATTCTAGTGGAGCATTTAGGGAGCAATTTTTTGGCATATCTTTTAATTAAAAAAAAGAAAACTTCTACGCTAACTTCCATCCGGTTCTACAGTTGATTGTAGAATTGTAAAAATTATGGATTGTATGTGTTTCTAAATGCTGCGTCATATAAATAAAAACAAAAAAAAACTCTGAAAATAAAAGTTCAGGAATGCACTAACCTTAACATTTAGGGATATTAAAAATAGGGATATTAACCTATTCCCTGACCTAGGTAGGTCATATGCACAAAATATTGTATTAGAATGGCCAACTCTAAATAAAAAATGAAACCCTTACATTTTACATCGACTCGAACTTATTTATATGATAATTCCACGTGATACATTCTCAGCTAATGATAGTTAATGATTTGCGGTGTTGCTGCTGACCGTACCGGCATTAAGCACATTTTATCAATAAAATGTAAATTGAAGAGCTTTATTTGCTCCTGTATTGGTTTTTATGCATGTTCAGCGGTAATTCTGTAATGCGTCGACCGAATTGTTTTTTGCCGGGCTGGCGTGAATATTGCTTCCACATTATTTTAATCTTGATTTGAATCAAAGCGCTTTTTTTCTGCGAGCTGGCACAATATAGAGTTACAAAGTATATATAAAGTTCTCGTGTCACAATGTTAGTTCTCATACTCCTCCAAAACAGCTCGACCGATTTTTATAAAATTTTGTGTGGATATCGCGTAGCTCTGAGAATCGACATCTATTTTTCACCCCCCTGAATAATAAGGGTGACCCACCCCAAAATATATTTATTTTATATAATGGACAAAACTTTTAATTTTTTTATTGTGGCATTAGAATACACACAACCCTTAATTTTCAGCGTTCTACAATCAACCCCTGTTTTTAACAGCGATATTATTACTTTTGACAGAACAAAGTCAGTCGGGGCACCTAGTTAAGTATAATATAATAATATATAGAATAAATATAACCTCTGAAACTTATAGAGAAAGTCACATTTATTTGGGGGGATATGAGTACTAACCAGTACGATTGTACTGGTGAGTACTCACCACTGGTTGTGATGAGTAAAAAGCTAACTCACAAGATGAAGACTTGGACAGTTTTTTTGCGTTTTGTCATCACTGGTGTGCTTTTCTAGTTGCGGGTCAATATGGTCCAAACATCGCTGGGTGCTAGTCCGAATAGTCGGTACCGTGCTAAATAAGCAGGTGACATTTAAGGAATCGTTCAGACAAACGGCAGCTAATGGCAGCCTCAGGGCCTAGTGAAAGTAAGAGGTCTCCTCAGATTGTATTTAGTCTTTTACAATCCTTCCAACTTTTATTCTATTTCCCAATAGTGCACAGGAGGAACATGTGTTTTTAAGCATACTAGCAAATATTTTATTTATTCTATCTAATCATTTACAGATAAGAATTAAACAGATTTGACATGCTATGTGCTAACAAAATCCTTGATACGGATAAAATATGTCTGATATCATAATTAATTACTATCTACAATAATTACGCTAGTTTGATTTTAATGAACCCTGTCAAAATATATTCACGATCTCATTTCACCGACGTCACAGACTAAATATATCAAATTGAGTCAGTATCGCACATGTAGTACAAAGAGAATTATTGAGCTAAATAATGCATATTGTAATATTATAATATACAAAGAATCTGCAGATATTAAAAGTTATGTTGCAATAATACCGCAATTTAATTATATTGTTAAATAAAAAATTGTTTATATTTAAAACATTTAATTATAGCCAGATAGATAATTTTATTACAAAACCCCTTTAAAGTTAAAAAAAATTAATAGATTGGAGTAAGTTAATCAAATTATTGATAACACTGAATAGCTCACTTTATGACCTGTGACGACTCGGTCCATACAGAATCGACGGCAATGACAAAATTTAAGTAACCGCTATAAAATCCAAATATTTTTATGGTAATTAATTGAATGCTAACATCATCATCATCATCCTAGCCTTTTTCCCAACTATATATTGGGGTCGGCTTCCAGTCTAACCGGATTCAGCTGAACACCAGTATTTTACATGAAGCGACTGCTGTCGGACCTCCACAACTCAGTAACTGGGTGATACGGTACCCCGCGGTTAGACTGGTTGTCAGATTCTCGGGCTTCTGAAGACCCGTGACGACTGTCAAAGATCCACGAATGACAGCCGGGACCAACGGCTTAACGTGCTTTCCGAGGCACGGAGGAGTCTCGGTATGTAAAGATGGTCATCCATCCACGGACCAACCTCGGCAAGCGTTGCTTAACCTGGTGGATCGATCCGCGCGGCTGTTACGACTGCGCCACGAGCTCCTCCTAATTGAATGCTAACATATATTTGAAAACTAATACATCATTTTCAAATTAACCAAACGAATTAAATTACAAAATTATTTAATACAAATTTTTTTACAATGTAAAATATTAAGCGAAAAGTTTTACCCTATTTAATAAAATAGACTTATGCATTAAAGAACCAATTAATCGATTATTAAAGACCAACAAACAAACTCAATTAAAAAAAGCAACAAATCTGGTCGTAAACAAACCTATTACATGCAAAATGTAAAACGTTTATAAAGCGAATATGCTAATCTTGTTAATTAGCGTCTGCCGTCATTTAGCGGCTGAGAAAAATACGTGGGCGGCTGTGAAGTATGGCCGGCATTAATATTGTCCGCACTTCCCCCAACCCCGACACACCAAGTATTTCGTGCATTAAAAACATCTGGATCAAAAGAAAATCTCATTAAGCCAATCATTTTAATTATTTTGGGACTAATGACATGTAAAGATTAGTTTTAACGGTTTTTATAATTACGGTAGCAAAATATCAACCCTTATACGTCCCACTGTTGGGCACGGGTCTCCTCCTCGAAATCAGGCGAGGAGGGTTAATGGGCCATAGTTAAAGGTGAACGTAGGGTGAACTTCACATACCTTCAAAGACTTTCAATCTCATCAGGAATGCAGGTTTGCTCACGATGTTTTCCTTCACCAGTGAGCGAACGATGGTCTCGTGTGCACTTAGAAATTTAGAAAACCCCATTTCAAGGCACACACGGACGAGTCGGGATCGAACCCGGAACCTCTCGCATAAGAGGCCAAGTCCACCAATCGTAAGATAAGTTTAAATAGAAAATATTTGGCTTAGATACTTATTATTTACAAACCACTTTTTTAAGTTAAGTATATACTTAACCTTTATACATAGCCAGTATTCATTGTTTCTTCAACTTTTTAAAAACTCAATCGTCAAGAATACAGCTCACTCGGGAAGCAGTTCAATGACCCCAAATTTACGTTAACTTTTACTCTACATATTTGTAGTGTTTTACTGTTGTGCATTTTAATATAAATATGCATATTTTCTAGGGCTTATTACTTACTTACTTATATGCATACTTTCATAACTTAATCAAAAACAAATATATTTAGTAGGTCAGATTGCGCATTTTTAATGCTGTACAATGTACATTGACTTCATTTAGCATTTTTTTCTGATCTATAACTTAACTATCATTTTTTCTTTTAATATTTATTATAATACTCTAATATAATGCGGAAGTAGCTCTGTCTGGCTTTTATTCACGATTAAACCACTGACTCGACTCAGATAAAATTAGGTGAAAAGATAGAAAAAAAAGGTAGCGAAAAAGGGGCCCAAAAAAGATATAGGACAGTTTTTATTTTGGAGTGAAACCCCGCGACTGTCGGTAATAGTAAGCCGTCTGGAGACACTGCCTAAAACCTTTGAGATATAATAAATAAAATAATTTATGGTAGAATGCGTTTCCTAAATTAGTGTATTTAATTGTAATAATTTTTGGTAATCTCTACCCTTATTTGCTCTCCTATGTTCTCCAACGAATTAAATTCGTTTTCCATAATATAACTATTATTTATTTCTACGATAGTTTTTTTTTTTTTATTAGCTTGATATTATGTAGTACTAGTTATTGCCCGCGGCTTCACCCGCGTTAGCAAAAAAAATCCTCTTTTCTTTAAATGTATTTTATGTTACTTCTAGTACCTCCAAGAATATTATGTGTACAATGTTTCATGATGATCGGCTGAGTAGTTTTCGCATTAAAGCGTAACAAACAAACAAAAAAACAACCTATCACGTTTGTAATATCAGTAAGGATAATATAACAGCGTCGTAAAATATCTAATACTATAATTATTAATATCATGTTATAACGACTGTCCCGACCTTTCTTTAGGAGCCAAAAAAGATAAGAAAATGGTGGTACTGATGCTAACGCATCGCACTTCCAAAGGGTCTAACTGTATTTTTACTGTAAAATTTCCTGGTTTAAAATTATTTTAATATGCAGCATTTAATAAGAAATACTCAACTGTATAAATAAAATATAAAACTTTATGCATAAATCAAATGCTGATACCTATTTCAAAACGCTAAATAAATTCCACAGAGGTACAGTCGGAGCAAAAAATTACAAGCAAAATTTAAGTTTCATTTAGTTAAAGTGCAAATCCCTGCAAACAGTGGGTTGAGTGCAGAAAGCATTTCTGTAAATCAGCTGTAGCTGGCGAGATTTATGTACGAATAAAATGGCCGCATATTTATAGTTGTTTCAATTTAACGCCGGATACACATATTATAAATGGTAAATTAATGCAAATCGAGCGCATTAATGTATATTGTTATATAATTAATAGCTCATAAACCTTAATTGTTGTTCAATAATGTACATAATTGCAGAGTGAATCTTTGATATCGTTTATTATGTGCAATTACATATCCAGTATGTAAAGCATTTTTGATTTATACAATTTCGTTGGCAGTTTATATGGTCATACGTTTTATACAAATGCATTTCAGCGTAAAAATTCTTAGCAAAAATATAATATATTACACGAACAGTTACAATACAATCTCATGCGATGATAATAATCAAAATCTCATGATGATAATCAAAAGCCAGAGAGACAATAATTAATATTAGGACATGAAATGGTTGTGAAATATAATAACATATAATAACATACAATAACAATACAATACATAAGCATTAATTATTAACACATTTAAAGTTGACATGTCAAATAACAACCCAGGCAATAGACATAATAGAAAAGCGCTAAGTAAGACGTGAAATAAGCTCGACTCAAATCTTTGTTAGCAAACTTACTTAAATATGATTTAATTCGTTGCCTCAAGTTAAAAGCATTCTATAAATTACATTCAGCTCCTTGACAATATTATGATGTTGAAATATTTCATTTCAAAATACCGTCGAGAGGACAATAATTTTGCAATATGAACTATTTGTTAAATTAACCTCCTCCTTTTTGAAGTCGGTTAAAAATAGATAAGTTCTCCGTTTTTAGGCTGATTTAGAAGATAGCGGCAATCTCCCTCGCCCATAGGAAATTCAATTCATATATTATCACAGATACGACGGACAAGAAAAGAGTTCCTCCCATGTTCCTCCTCCCTATTCAAAAATGATATGAAATCAAATCGATTAAAGTTTGGCATTACAGCAAGGTCTTAATGCTCGTATAGTCTAACGGGTCCCAGAGCTTTATCCTTCGAGAAAAAGATTTAATGTTTCTGATAATTTTACTTAATATAATGTAGAATTTTTATTAATTTATAATAATTAAGGTACCAACGGTCGTCTGCTATTTAATGATAATAAAAAGAATAGTAAAAAAAAACAAAGTACATAAAAATAAGTGAAATTAGGCCAAAAATGTTCAAGAGTGGAAGCCGCGTTTAGGTAGACGAAGTGATCTCTCATCTCCGTGCAATGGCAGGTTGCGCGTTGGATGCTACTAGCAAGGGATTGTCTTGGCGTTCATTAAGGGAGGCCTGTGTTTAGCAGTGGACGGATAAAAGGTTAATGTTGAAGATATTATTATAATTTCTATTGCAATATTTATAGGTTAAAAGTATTACTTATGATGTTAAATTATATAAAACTTTTTAGCAATAATCCCACGAACCACGTACTCTTACTGTCTGCCTGTCACAGAAAATGAGTGAGCGTACGCACTTGCATGCACCTACGCATGCTCTACCACCACTTACCACAAAAAAACACAACCACCACACAATCTACGCAAGTTTCGCTCCGACACCGTAGCATCCTCAAGATCGTCGATCGTATCAGCTGTATGTGCGTTGCGTATTAAACATTAACTTTTATACGACAAGACAAAAAATATCTGCTAATTATCACCAAACAAAAAAGTGTCAGTGACATTTAAAAAGTATTTGCTTATCAATTTACATGGTACATTATAATTCCACTTCATTAATCCTATAAGCGATTCGTCCATTAGATAAAAGGATACTTTCACAAAGATAAAATGGTCATTTACAATAATTAGGATTCGGTTGTGACGACGCATGTTCGGCTTAGTAATTTATTATGGGGCATTATGGACCCATCAACATCATCATTAATTACTAACCAATCACATGATGAGCGTTTCATGACAGAAACTAACATTATACTATCCTAGATTTATAGTTCTTCTGTATCGAATGTTAATGATACTTTATTGTATTTATGTTATGTAGCGTCGGCCGTCGCTCTACATTTTATTAGTTGTCCCACTTTTGTAAAAGATGCGGGTGTCAAATCGATCGATCGGTCGTCTTGTTCTTTATTGAGGGAGGCTTGTGTTGAACAGTGGACTAATAATAGCTTATAATAATGATGATGACCGGGTCGATCATAGTAATTGCTAAAGTACTTTGATAAAATAAATACCAATAGTATTTCTCGTTGGAAATCTTTGGCCTAAGATATATAATTTTATCAAGACGCCTGCCACAACTTAATGGCAATTCTGCTATGCTACTATTGCTTAAATATTTTAAATGTTCTAAGTATTCTAAAGCCCACATTAAAATTTAAACCTTTATTATAAACTACAAAATTGGAATATAAAAATTACATTTTTATCAATTTTAATTGATCATCGAACATGAAACTGTTGATAGTAATATATCTATTTTAACTAGTGAATTTCCAACTGGTGATGTAACAATCCTGTCTTTGTCATCATGATACGAAAAATCATGGATGTAGTATAATAACAGGATGGCTTACTCCGAAAAAATGTATTTACGAAAGTGAACACTAACTCAACGCATTAAGTATTATATTCTAATGGGCATTACACAGATGCTGATCCGAGCCGAGCGGGATAGCAATATGTTAGAAGTGTGTCTCGTTCTTTTATCTTGCCAGCTTAAAAATGTATTTTATTAAAAATTTGGGCTGATCAAAAATTTCATCGAAAAAAAATGTCTTTTTAATATTATTTTGACAATTGTATGTCAAGAAATTGTAATTGAATTTATTTATTTAAATATATTTCCAATTCAAAAAGAAAACATAAATTATTATTTTCCTTATTTCTTTTATTTCTTATGGTAGCCCAGTTAAGTGTCATCTTGACATTTTGTATTGTAATGGTTGCTATGGTTACTTAAATAACATAATTAGTAAATCAAACTACTATGGTGACCATGATTTTTTGAAACGAAGTTCCTTACGGCAGGCTTGGAGGGGAATAATAGCAATGCGAAAAGCAATGGTCAGAACGTGAGACAGAGTGACTCCGTACTAAACTTCCCACGTTCCTAATTATTTTAATCAGTTTGAATCCATGGCATCTTTAATTGTTTTGTAATCTTAATTCAAGAATGCGTTATAATGAGAGTAAACCTAAGATTTGCAGTTAATATTTTGGGATGATAATGATAACTCAACCACCTGATGACGGATTCCTGTCAAGTCTGTAGTATGGAAGTATTTGTATTATGTATTTCGTAATCCATCTACTATTCTTCAGATTTTAACCATTGCTAATGTTTGTATTTTCGTTTATAAGTATAATACTTGTGTCAGATTTTTCAAGCACCCTAAATGCATTCAAGCTAGCTTGCGATATCTGCCGGGGCTAAACGCGCCTTTTGAAGAACTTAAAAACTCGAGATTTATAATATTATGGCAGACGTGGTAAACTCATGCAGCGCTTAAAACTGCATACATCAAGTATGTACTAGTAGGATATAAACCTTACAAAAAAAAACCAATAAAAAAAATTAAAATTAAATAAAATTTTTCAATACCCATTTCCTGACAGTTTGAATTTTTGAAAGACATTTGTCCCACCTGTCAAAATCTTATTGTCACCTTATAAGAAAGGGACACACTCCTTAACACTGGCTATCTCTGTCGGCTCGTTTTTCTGTTACGAGTGCTCGGTCCTGTTATATATTATTACGTCCATTACGAAAAATATAATCCACACAGATAAGTATTTTTTATGTCATCTTTCCTCTATACGCCTATACGCACACATCATTTTTATTTTTTTGCGCTTAACATGAGCATATAATCTCAAACGAGTAACAATATATAGTTTCATTGTAATGCGCCCCTGGCTGTTCCTCAATATTTTTTATATGTAGGTCTACACTACTGGTCTGAATAGAGGGTAGTAGATATATAGTTTAGTAGTAGTAGTTATACTTGTATTTTGAGATGTTTGTAAATTAATATAAAAATCCAGAGTTTTATATCATTTGTTAATATTAAAATTTGCATAAACGTCACTTAAGAAGCGTTGCCATATTATGTTGCCAGAATTTGAATACGAAAGTCAACCAATGCTTTCTCCCCGTGATGACCTACGCCGAAACCTCTTAATTTACCACTGGTTGATGGGTCATTAAGGTTCAAGAGTGGAGGCCGCGTTAGTTAGACGTAGGGTTGGTCGGCCATTAACCAGGTGGGAAGACGATATCTGCGTGCTATGCTCTGCGTGTGGGATGCGAGTTGTAAGTAACGTCTTGGCGTTCATTGAGGGAGGCCTATGTACAGCAGTGGACGGATAAAGATGATGATGATGATTAAAATTTTAATGAGTCATAATCCAAATAGCTTAAACAATGTTAATCATTTATGTTTTTGTAACTTGATAATTACCATTTTAACATAAACAGAGTACCTACCTACGTAGTACTTCCAAGTAGTGTCTGGTACATAAGAATTTATTATAACAATAGAATATTATAATATTATGTATGATAATCAGTAAATAGGTATGTACAATATGTTTGACAAGCGGTGGATAATATCCGTACCCAATACATGGTGTATTAGGTACGGGCATGGCCTTATGAGTGAGGGGTTTGAGTTCGATTCTGACCAGCGCCATGGGATGGATTTTTCCTATATTTCTCTGTGCAACATTAGATCATCGCCAGGAAACCTGCAGGCCTGAAGAGATTAAAAGTCTTTGAAGATGTGAAAATCTCACCAACTCGCATTGGGCTCATGCTACGATAAATCATGTGCCCAACATTCTCCTCGCCTAATTTCGAGGAGTAAGAGAGACCCTTATATTATATACTATTATTCTTATAAAATACAATAAACTAATATTGATCAGTTTAATGACAATATGAATTTAATTACACTGATTAATCATTATTTTCACGGAATAATTGTTCATTTATTCTGTGAAAATAATGATTAATCATATTATTATATATTTTATTAATATTATTAAGTTAAATCATGATATTATTATTTATTTCTTCTGACATAAATAACACATATAATTATTATTTAAATAAAAATGTATGTCTTGTCTAATAGACAATCCAAAAACAAACTGTGTGAAAATTTAAATGTTAACGTAAATTTAATAAGTTTGAGCAAATTTAATTGAAATAATATTCTCAAGTAATTTATTTGTTTATTTAGGTTCATCGTCAATTGATTAATGTGCAATAAATTCAGAAAAAATACATGCTTCATATGGTCCTCCCGTGACCATGGTTGCTGTAAAGTATCCGAAACGTCGGGCTCATAAAAACTAAATAAGCCGCGGTAAAAAAAAAGTATCAACACTTACATGTCTCATTGCTGGGCACGGGTCTCCTCCTCGAAATTAGGCGAGGAGGGTAATGGGCCATAGTTCACCGATGCACTGGCCCAGTGCGGGTTGGTGAATTTCACATACCTTCAAAGACTTTCAATCTCATCAGGCATGCAGGTTTCCTCACGATGTTTTCCTTTACAGGTGAGCGAGCGATGGTCTCGTGTTTGGGGTGCACTTAGAAATTAGAAAAACCCATTTCAAGGCACACACGGGGGATCAGGATCGAACCCGGACCTCTCGCATAAGAGGCCGAGTCTATCCACCACTGGACCATCGTCGCTCGCGCCGCGGTAAAATCCGTAAATGTTGTTTCATTATAATACATGTTTCATAAAAAATTAATGAATGCATAACAATCACTTAAAGATGAATTCAGCGTATAGAAATAAAATATCGCGTGAAAACGTAACAAACACCCCCAAGATTTATCTATCAAGTAATTTACGTGTTATATACTTTACTGGTACATTGTAAAACAGACCCATAAACCAAGCGGTTAAAACTGAATATTTCGGACAAAGCGGTTCATGACTTGTGTCGGAACTTGACTCGCCGTCTAACAGTAAGTTGCTTCTAACGACGTAATGGCCTAAATTACTTTAAGGGGTATATAAGTATCGTTTGTCGCTTGAGTAGCGAGAATATTAACCACCTAATAACATCTGACATGAAGTGAATGGCAGTGGCCGGTCCGCGTTGGTTGCGAGTTTCAACTTTTAAAGGATTGATCATCTTGGCGTTCATCGAGGGAGCTGTGTTCATCAGTGAACAGATAAAAATGATGATGATGAATCTCGTAACTCAACTCAACATACTACTATAATAGCATAATATTATGTTGCTTGACGCGATTCCTTTTTTTGTGCCGTGACGTCAAACGACATCATTGTGTGATTGTTTTTAGGGTTCCGTGGCCAAATGGCCAAAATGGAACCCTTGTGGAGTCGTCATGTCTGTCTGTCTGTCGATCCATCGAAATTATGAGTAATATATAGTTGAAATTTTCACACAAAAATTGAAAAAAACAACAATATTTTTTGGGGGTTCCCCATAATATTTAGAACGGAAACTCAATTTTTTTCGTAATTCCTACTCGATAGTAAAATGTCCTGTCCCTGTAACTGCTAAAATAAACGAATGATAAAACTACAATATTGTAGTTTTATTTAAAATACACTTTACGCATCTGCCGAGCGTTCATAATCAACTTTTTATAAATTATAAGTAAAACAACGGGACATAAGTAGATACAGAAGCTGTGTTTAAAATATTATTGCTGGCGAATGTTCGTTACGCATCGCGTACCTACATGGAACGCAGTCCAACGCGCTTTCTCTCAATCGGACCTTGTTTTCTTATAATCACCTGTACCCACGTCCATTTCTTTGGATACTTCGGCGCGGTAAATGGACAACTTTTAACAAACAGACACTCCAATTTTATTTATATATACTTAATATGTATTATATGTATAGATGTCCGTACCGGGAGCCGTGGTGGTATATCTTGTTACATACAAGATATACCTCCACGGCTTTATATAAATTTCTGAAATTATTTTCTGTTCCTAGTTCTAGACTCATAGCAGAAGTTCTCACGAACTTACAGCAGAAATAGGTTAACGTTGTGTAATTGTTGAACGATATTTTTAAAAAGCTATTTTACTAGTATTGCAATTAGGTATAAGTAGTATCTAATACTACTTATAAGTATTATCAACCTTTTTTACGTTGAATATTGGAATTTGCTCCACGAAGTTTAATAACATAAGTGTTTAAAACATTTTATTTCTTCAAGGTTGCTGTAACTATGTACTTCGTTATCTGCAAGGTACTGTACACTAAACTACGATAAAATATTCATGTCTAATTATTACTGTTATAATTGTTTACGCATAAGCTAAGCAGGGTCTTGTTTTATTATGAACAAGACCAATTAATGTTCTCGGTTACAGTGTGGTCATTACTACCATGACTGTGACCACGAGTGACCACAACTGGAGTGATGATGATAGTTCCGAAAATCCGAACTACTGAAAATAGAAGGGACCGAAGACAGTTTCATAATTCTCACTCAGCAAATTGTTCTCTGAATGTCTCTGAATGTCTCTAAAAATATGTTCAACTATATAGTTTTTCCTAAGGGATATTTTTACAATAAAAACCATTTATGTGTTATAATATTACTTTAGGAGTTAATAAAAAATGTATTAGATTTAAACTTATATTAAGAATCTTAATTAAAATAAATAATTGTGCCACAAATTCACATCTTCTTGGTGAGCGTTTTATAAAATAATACTCAGCTCTTAATACACATGTGCTAATTCAACAATGTCCATATCTGGCTCAGCAGTATAGCTTATGTCAAAACTACATCATAATTTGCTTAAAGACCGATTGATAATTTTTTCCGTTTCTTCCCAAAGTTGACTAGCAATTTTTGAGTCTTTTGAAATCTTCGAGGGCTCCGCGATTCTACAATCGCTGAAATAAAGACCGCTCATATCTTTCACATCATGGGACACAGCTAGATATATTGAGGTCTGTGACGCCTCCCATGTACTTTGGTACAGGAAACCCACGAAGAAATTGAATACGCCTCGTATGACACCATTTTTTATGTTTCTAAACAAATTAGTTCTCGCCACACCTGGATGTAAGGCGTTCACCGTTACACCTGTCCCTTCCAACCTTTTGCTCAGCTCCAATGTCATCAAATTCAAATACAGCTTACTATTCGCGTACACTAGGTAATCACTCCAATACTTCTCCATATTTAGATTCTCAAAGTCCATTTCTCCGTACTTGTGTATAAAGGATGACACGTTTATGATCCTACTAGGCGCTGACGCTTTGAGCATTGGTAAGAGGAGTGTGGTCAGCAGGAAAGGACCGAAGTAATTCACTTGCATACCAATGTGGTTGCCATCGACCGACTTACGGTTACCAAGGCCTCCCGCACCGGCATTATTTATGAGGACATCAAGACGCTCAACTGATTTTTTCAAATCATCAACGAAATCTTGTATCGACTTAAAAGACGCGAGATCCAACTGTTTGCACTGCACATCCTTATTTCCCGTCGTCCGTATTATTTCCTCCTTCGCTTCTGTACCCCGGCGTACACTTCTGCATGCTATTATGATTTTGGCACCTCGTTCCGCTAGATTCTTCGCCGTCTCAAGCCCGATGCCGCTGTTACCTCCTGTTATCAACACCACCTTGCCGTACATATGCGCCCCGGATTTGCATATCCCACACGTTAGTTTTTGATACGTTTTATAAATCAACAGGCACGATATGCCGCCGAGCGTTAACCAGAATATCATGTTGGTTAATTTCGATTGACTGTGTTCGCGACCTCGTTTGAACAGCTAGTGATGCACCACGTGATCAACGATAAGTAATAATTTCACTTACTGATAGATAAGATATCGCAACATAAAATGTACACTGTCGCAGTGGCTGCGGCTAGCGGTTGGACTATTTACGTATTGACGTGTACGGTACGTCGCGCGCCCGACGCGTACGCAGCTCTTGCGTAACGCGATGATTATGATAATAGAGGCGAGTTCGAGTTGTATACACGCAGAGGGTTCTGTACCGTTGATATAACACATTTACGTTAGGTTATAATATTTAAAACGAGAGTTTTAGCACTCTCTTTACGAAAATTTTACGTTAATTTCAATTCGAACGATACAGCCCGTAGTATTACTTTACTCTATGGATACAGCCCTTATTATATTCAGATGACTTGGCAGTCTTTGACTGACAGAGTCTTAGAAATAAGGTTTTGTGGTCACCTTTTGTTGTAAATAGCAAAATAAGACTCTATATAATATGTGTAACTGGCCACTTATTGACAAATGTTTTCTTAAGAATATATTGTCAATATTATAAATAATTGTATTTTATAAACGTTATTTAAATAAATCAGTTGTTGCTAAGTTGCTTCCAGCAATGGACAGCTCACAGACGTTGTTTTAATTTATAATAGGTTATGGGCCCAGAAGGTTCACAAGGCCCAGAAGGTTCACAAGGCCCAGAAGGTTCACAAGGCCCAGAATGTCCACAAGGCTCAGAAGGTCCAGGATAGTCAGCTTTTGGATTTTATTGTTAGAATTATCATTATTTGTATGATGAACAATAATCTCTACGTATATAGAATGACAGTGACCTGCGGCTTAGTAAAAGGGATACGTGACTGCGTGAGTGACAATAATGGCGTCTAGCTCGAATTATTTAGTTAGCGTACCTAAGTTAAGAGGTCGCGAGAACTATAGCGAGTGGTGTTTCGCAGCGGAGAATTTCTTGGTGTTAGAAGGAATGGTTGGTTGCACTAAACCTGAACCTAATCGACCGCCAGGAGCCGCAGATGACGCGAAAACGAGAGCCAGTGATCCAGTGCTTTACTTCCATACCAAGAACGTCAGGACATCGAAAGAGTTGTGGGATAGATTAGAGGCACTGTTTGATGAGTCGGGGTTCACTAGGCGAATAAGTCTCCTGAGGAACCTTATATCTATTCGACTGGAAAACTGCACTTCGATGACGTCGTATGTGAAGCAAATTGTTAAAGCGGGTCAGAAGCAACAAGGATTTGGCATAAACGAGTGGTGTTTCGCAGCGGAGAATTTCTTGGTGTTAGAAGGAATGGTTGGTTGCACTAAACCTGAACCTAATCGACCGCCAGGAGCCGCAGATGACGCGAAAACGAGAGCCAGTGACCCAGTGCTTTACGTCCATACCAAGAACGTCAGGACATCGAAAGAGTTGTGGGATAGATTAGTGGCACTGTTTGATGAGTCGGGGTTCACCAGGCGAATAAGTCTCCTGAGGAACCTTATATCTATTCGACTGGAAAACTGCACTTCGATGACGTCGTATGTGAAGCAAATTGTTAAAGCGGGTCAGAAGCAACAAGGATTTGGCATAAACGAGTGGATCGGATCGATCATGTTGGCTGGTTTATCAGACAAACATATACCCAAGGAGAAAAGGCGTAAATGGGACAGGAAGTCAAAACAATGCATTCTTGTAGGATATTCTTGTAGGATACAGAATATATAATCCTTCTACGCGATCAATCACGACAAGTCGAGATGTCATCATTATTGAAGAAAGCAACTCGTGTCCGGTGAATATTGCAGAAATAGAAGTGATAGATGACAAAGCAAAAGAAAGCAGAACGCCTCAGTCTTCAGTGGGAGATATATCAGACACTATCAAAGAGAATTGTAATGACAAATTACTGTTTGATTTGAATATGGCAGATAGTTATGATATATATAGCAGTCTTTATTTTGAGTGGGAGTGTTGTAAATAGCAAAATAAGACTCTATATAATATGTGTAACTGGCCACTTATTGACAAATGTTTTCTTAAGAATATATTGTCAATATTATAAATAATTGTATTTTATAAACGTTATTTAAATAAATCAGTTGTTGCTAAGTTGCTTCCAGCAATGGACAGCTCACAGACGTTGTTTTAATTTATAATACCTTTTGGATACGAAGCCCTGGGACACTAAGCCCTAAGAACTTAATCCAAGAAAAAAAATAATCACCCTTACTAGTATTTCTGTCCAATACTAGTAATAAAATTTCCATCTCATTACCAAAAATATATCCATGCTATAGCGCTCTCAATTCCTACTTTAATTTTAAATTTAAAATTGTTACTATTGCATTGTGAAAAAAAAATATTATACCTAATTAACGTAATCCTAAAGCTTTGATTAACTATGCCAACAAGAAGTACTTGCGTCTGTATCAATTAACATATTTACGATTACAACAAGAAAAACTATTAAAGATTAATTGTGTTTTGTATTGGGATATTGTACAAGACCATTAAATACTCTTTTTCTCATAGTATTTAATGATCATATTGATATTAATTACAAAGTATTTTTCTTTTTTAAATTTTTCAATGAAGATAAATAAATGATAAAAATTTATTGCAAATTTTCGTTGCGGTGCAGATGCAGACCTGGAATTGAGGTGACACTAAACTCATTATTTATAAGCTAGGTTAGTTTTTAGCTGTTTGCACTGGTCTTTATCTTCTTGGTGCAACTAAGCAAATAAAAGGAATAAGCTTGTTGAAGAGGCAGTGAGCTCACAAACTCAAAAGAACGGATGGCTGATGGGCCAAAAGCTTAAGAATGGAGGTCGCGTGTAGGTAGACGTAGTCTTAGTCGGCCATTAACCAGGTGAGAAGACGATCTCCGTAGAGAGACCAGGGGGCTTAGTCAAAACGCCATTACGAAAACGACAGCGAAGTTCGTAAGTTCGTTCGAAGTTGTGGTTGAACGATCGAGCGATCGACGACGTAATTTAGCCAATCACAACTTCAAAGGAACGAACGAACTTCGCTATCGTTTTCGTAATGGCGTTTTGGCTAGGCCCCCAGGGGTATTGGATGCGATTGGCAAGAGATCGGTCTTTTGGTCTTCATTAAAGGAGGCCTATTTTCAGGTAATGAGGCCTGCCCCCGTAGACGACGAACACGCCTCCGACGCACCCCGCGTCGGAGGCGCTACCTAATGCGATTCCAGTAACACCCCTGTGCTCGTGTCGAACTCGGGATGGAAACCCGGGCCCCGTTAAAGACACGACGTCGTGGGGACTGCCAAGTAGTAGCCGTGCAGTGCCCCTAGTATTGGAGAATCTGGTCTTACAGGGACCAGTTTGTCGCTGAGGGTTTCCTGGTGCCATCAGATCCGGGTCCCTCAGATAGTGGCTGAAGGCTCTCGCAGTGGTTTAAGTAAAGTAGTGCACCCCAATTTCGAGGCCCTGGTATAGTCCAAAAGGGATTTCCACTGAGTCATCAAAAAAAGAGGCCTATGTTCAGCTGTGGATTTACTAAGGTTGATGATGATGATGATTGTTCGATATTTCCTCAAAAAGTAAACAATATTTTAACATACATTTACCTCAATAACATTTAGTACATATTATAAAACTTAATTCGAATCAAATAACGGTTTGGTGGATAGAAAGACAAATGGTGTCAATTTTACGGAAGCCTAAAAACTGACCAATCGTATCATAGACAATGTTATAGTTGTTACAGTGCTATATTTTTTAAGTTATTATTTTTTTACTTATTTAAGTATTAAGAACTTGTTTTTATAATATTACTGTGATTAAATAATTACGGATTATATAAAAAAAATTAAGTCATTTAGAATTAATTTATTTTTCAATACATAATAATTCACAGACAATAAAGTACAAAAAATATATTTCCTGTATTTCTTATAACTAAACTGGTGTAATCAAATCACTAATAATATTACTGTATTTAAATTATGTTTTCTTGTTTAAAAACAAAGAAAATTAACAATACTGAGAAAACGGAATAACCAAATTTAAAAATGTACCATTGTTCTAAATAATATTAACTATAATTTTCTTCGCTCACATTTATTTTATCTTCATAACATGCACATTAATTGGTAACACCAAAGAACCCGGTCGCACTTCAAAAAGGCAAGTCTTAAAATAGATGAACCATTAACCTCAAAACCAACCTGCTTATTAGTCCTTTTTGCTTTGTCACAAAGAGTGACTTTATGAGAGACCTAATTCAAAATTTGAAGTAGTGCTTGTCTGGTACTTTGAGCCAATCACGACTACGCCTATACGCCGTTATAAATGAAAAACGCTAATACAAATACTATACTCTAGTAACATGATTATGTGTAACAAATCGGAAACATCATTTTTATTATCCCGGCCCAGGTTTTAGCGTTTTGCCTACCGAAACGCAGCAAAGCTGGTTCGTGGTATCCATGAAAGAGTCTATCAAGTATTCGATATTCAATGCAAGCCGCGATTACATTAGAAAGAGAACTACCCCACCATGGTTCAGGCCTTGTCGTGGCGGTAGGGCTCAGTAGCCCAAGGTGAGCCCAACAACTTGGGCGAAGTGAATTGAGCCGAGGGGGCTCTTTGTGAGATACCAATAATCTTATAAGAAGAGGGGGCAAAAGAGCAGGGGGCAAGGGGCGAGGACGGTAACCTCGCCTTATTGTTCTGTCCCGACGTTGGGAGGGGTTGTTCTGTGGTGCGGGGCAACCTCTCTGTGGAGGTGGCGTCGGTCCCCTGAGGGACTGACTGACTAGCCGTAAAGGTTCCCTGTTGCTTGTAGATCCGGGGCACCTCACCAAAGGCGGCATTGGTGGCACTCGCCGGGTTTTAGTGGGTAGAGCTGCGTACACTTACCAACTTTCGGGCGCAGCGAGTCCCACATACCCGCCTGGGGAGACCCACTCCCATGCGGGATCCCTAAGCGCGTTTGCCGGCGTTAAAGAAAAAAATAGTAAGAGGACTACAATGAGAACCTAAACCTAAAGTATAGTAGATCAACGTTTAATCGATGGTTTGAGTCAATGTTATCGCCTACGTTACTAACGCGGGCTAAGCAACATAACATTTTATACCCAGTGTCACGACCCTTGATCCTCACTTTATGTATAGGAAATTAAAGTGCTCTTGCTAATTTTGCCTAAGATAAAATCGTTAGACCGATAAACTTGGAAGAGCCCGTTTTACGATCTTGTTAAGTCTTATAATTGTTGAACTTAGTCGCCGCGGTTTTACTACCAAACAATTGCCGAGTTACGGCTAATCCCTGTCTACCCTCTGGATAATTTTAATTGATAACGTTTGTTCATAATTATAATGCTCCGGCTATAGGACGGGCGTTAGATTTTTTGATCGTTAAAAAGCGTTGCGCTTTTAAATCGCCTTCGTGTAAGCCGATGTATTCATTTGCCTTATTCAAACGCATTATTTAAAAATAAAACTTTCCATAATACTTTATTCTAAATGTACAATTTTTTCCGAAATATTCCAAAGGTTTTGAGCTAGTTCAACATTTTTAGCTTTTTCACTCATATTAACCGGCTTGCAATCTATGAAATAGCATCCACTCACATTCTCGAGTTCGGGTGACACAGCCAAATGAATTGTCGTTTGTGCACCCATTCTCGGTGACTTTAAAAATGGTCTAATTAAAAATTTCCCAACTTGTCTTATCAATGTATCGTGCTTTACTATATTCGTTATAGCACAGCCGGGGTGACAAAGATTTACTGTGACGCCTGTGCCTTGCAAACGACGAGCTAATTCAACTGTCATAAGTGCCATACATAGCTTTGCGTTGAAATACGTCATATGTCTGACAAAATAACCTTTAGATAACTCCATATTGAGGTCATTCAGATCTACATTTCCATACTTATATGCTATTGATGATACATTAACTATGCGACTCGGAGCTGTCTCGATTAATAATGGAAGAAGTAAATTCGTCAGAAGGAAGGGTCCAAAATAATTCACCTGCATTCCAGCTAAAATTCCATCTTCCGTCTTTTTTTGCTCTTCATAATATACCCCGGCGTTATTAATGAGAATATCTAGGCGTTTCTCACTAGACAATACATTGTTAGCAAATGTTCTTACAGATTCTAATCTTGAAAGGTCAAGACAGTGAAAAAATACGTCACTATTACCAGATTTTGCGATGATTCTGTCTCTTGCTAAAATACCATTTTTCTCATTACGATTGGCTATTATAACACGAGCTCCTCTTTGTGCTAGATCTAGAGCTGTTTCGAAGCCGATTCCGGAACTTGCTCCTGTCACTATCACAACTTTTCCAACCAAGTGTTTGCTGTTCTCACATAATCCCATCGTCCTCTTACAATGGATATACAATACGAGACATAAAATAATTATTATCAACATTGCAATAATGCAAAACATTCTCACGACAGCGTTGAAACGAATGTGATATCAGTCACTGAATTATTAGCGATACGACTATGCAGATATTATTTATCGATAAATTATAATAGCCCGAGATCCCACCGTAAGATCGGTGCGCTCATCTGTTTTTTGATGGAAACCAATTTCTTATATATATTTACAATTAGGAGAATATACATTTACCAGGTTGCCTATCAAAATTTGGCCGTAAGTATTTTTAATTAAATTATTAAAAATTGATTTTTGGGAAAGTATTTCTTTCACTTGTTTTTTAAATAAAATAACGTCTATATGATGGTAATTTACATGAAGATTCTAAAAAATCACGGTTGCCGTTGCGCATCTGGCCGCACTTCGTTGCAGCCAGGTGTAAGTAGGTGTGATTTCGATACCATAATTATTAATTAAATTAAAATATTAATACATAATATATTTAAGATTTTTAACAGCTGGCAACCCTTATTTGCGGGCGGATTTAATTAGGCAACCATATCTACACTAATATTATAAAGAGGAAAACTTTGTTTGTTTGTTTGTTTGTTTGGTTGTAACGAATAGGCTCAAAAAGTACTGGACCGATTTCAAAAATTCTTTCACCATTCGAAAGCTACATTATCCACGAGTAACATAGGCTACATTTTATTCTGAAAAAAATAGGGTTCCGTAAGATATTTGGGTTTTTCGGACACAAGGTATAAAAAATCAACCAGAAAAGTTACTTATTTTGCGTACGCTGCCTAAACTATAAAAGATAGAACCATAAAATGTTCTAATTAATTGTAGATCTTATAATTATCTACAAAAAAGTCCGCGACACGTTATACCTATCTATGTCGAGTGAGGCACAGTAACCATTTTTTTATTTAGATATTTTGAATTTTTTTTGGACTACATTTAAACGCGTTTATTTTACTCATGCTTTGGATCCTTATCAAAATAAATTACTTCATCACTAAGTACAGTTTATGTAGATAATATTTTGACTTTGAATGATTCAAATTGGACGATCGGTTTTGAAGTTATGGTGAAATCTATCTATACTATATATCTACACTAATATTATAAAGAGCAAAATTTTGTTTGTTTGGTTGTAATGAATAGGCTCATAAAGTACTGGACCGATTTCAAAAGTTCTTTCACCATTCGAAACCTACATTATCCACGAGTAACATAGGCTAAATTTTGTTCTGATAAAAAATAGGGTTCCGTAAGATATTTGGGGTTTTCGGACACGAGGTGTAAAAAATCAACCAGAAAAGTTATTTATTTTGCGTACGCTGCCTAAACTATAAAAGATAGAACCATAAAATGTTCTAATTAATTGTAGTCTACACTAATATTATAAAGAGGAAAACTTTGTTTGTTTGTTTGTTTGTTTGGTTGTAACGAATAGGCTCAAAAAGTACTGGACCGATTTCAAAAATTCTTTCACCATTCGAAAGCTACATTATCCACGAGTAGCATAGGCTACATTTTATTCTGAAAAAAATTGGGTTCCGTAAGATATTTGGGTTTTTCGGACACAAGGTGTAAAAAATCAACCAGAAAAGTTACTTATTTTGCGTACGCTGCCTAAACTATAAAAGATAGAACCATAAAAGTTGTAATTAATTGTAGATCTTATAATTATCTACAAAAAAGTCCGCGACACGTTATACCTATCTATGTCGAGTGAGGCACAGTAACCATTTTTTTATTTACATATTTTTAATTTTTTTGGACTACATTTAAACGCGTTTATTATACTCATGCTTTGGATCCTTATCAAAATAAATTATTTCATCACTAAGTACAGTTTATGAAGATAATATTTCGACTTGAATGATTAAAATTGGACGATCGGTTTTGAAGTTATGGCGAAATCTATCTATACTATATATCTACACTAATATTATAAAGAAGAAAACTTTGTTTGTTTGGTTGTAATGAATAGGCTCATAAAGTACTGGACTGATTTCAAAAATTCTTTCACCATTCGAAACCTACATTATCCAAGTAACATAGGCTAAATTTTATTCTGGAAAAAAACAGGGTTCCGTAAGAAATTTGGGTTTTTCGGACACGAGGTGTAAAAAATCAACCAGAAAAGTTATTTATTTTGCGTACGCTGCCTAAAAGGCGAAAGATTTATACGTTTTGAAGGGAAACCAGAATTAATAATATTCTCACGTCTAATTCTCACGTCGTCTATATATTCTCACGTCGTCTATACCGCAGAGTTTGAAGACAAAAGTCTTCAACCAATGCGTTCTCCCCGTGATGACCTACGGGGCCGAAACGTGGCCTCTTAATTTACGACTGGTCCGCAAGTTTGCCGTAGCTCAACGTGCTATGGAGCGTGCTATGCTGAGTGTTTCTTTGGCAGATAGGATTCGAAACGAAGACCTTCGCCACAGAACTAAAGTTACCGATATCACGCGAAGAATAAGCACGTTGAAGTGGCAATGGGCTGGTCACGCACTCAGAAGAACGGATGGCCGATGGGCCATTAAGGTTCAAGAGTGGAGGCCGCGTTTAGGTAGACGAAGTGTTGGTCGGCCATTAACCAGATGGGAAGACGATCTCCGTGCAGTGGCAGGTCCGCGTTGGATGCGAGTAGCAAGGGATCGGTCGTCTTGGCGTTCATTGAGGGAGGCCTATGTTCAGCAGTGGACGGATAGAGGCTGATGATGATGATGATGATGATGACGCTGCCTAAACTATAAAAGATAGAACAATAAAATTTTCAATTTAATTGTAGATCTTATAAATATCTACAAAAAAGTCCACGACACACTATACCTATCTATGTTGAGTGTGGCACAACAACCATATTTTATTCAGAAATTTTGATTTTTTGGACTACATTTAAACGAGTTTATTTTACTCATGCTTTTAATCCTTAAGATATGAAGCTAAAGAGTTTGTTTATTTGAACGCGCTAATCTCAGGAACTATCGGTCGGATTTTAATGAAACATTTCAGTGTTCGATAGCCCATTTATCGGTAAAGATATATCATCCCGCTAAGATCCCGTTGTAAATCTTAGTTAACGCAGGCGAAGCTGCGGGCAACAGCTATATAATATATAATAATAATAATTTCTATGGACGCTTTTACACCACGTCAATCTGGTCCCGTGCTAAGTTTCCGAAGAACTTGTGTTACGAGATTTGTGGTAATTAACGGAAATACATATCTACATCTACACTAATATTATAATCTACATCTACACTAATATTATAAAGAGGAAAACTTTGTTTGTTTGGTTGTAACGAATAGGCTCAAAAAGTACTGGACCGATTTCAAAAATTCTTTCACCATTCGAAAGCTACATTATCCACGAGTAACATAGGCTACATTTTATTCTGAAAAAAATAGGGTTCCGTAAGATATTTGGGTTTTTCGGACACAAGGTATAAAAAATCAACCAGAAAAGTTACTTATTTTGCGTACGCTGCCTAAACTATAAAAGATAGAACCATAAAATGTTCTAATTAATTGTAGATCTTATAATTATCTACAAAAAAGTCCGCAACACGTTATACCTATCTATGTCGAGTGAGGCACAGTAACCATTTTTTTATTTAGATATTTTGAATTTTTTTTGGACTACATTTAAACGCGTTTATTTTACTCATGCTTTGGATCCTTATCGAAATAAATTACTTCATCACTAAGTGCAGTTTATGTAGATAATATTTTGACTTCGAATGATTAAAATTGGACGATCGGTTTTGAAGTTATGGCGAAATCTATCTATACTATATACTAGTACTCGTATCTACACTAATATTATAAAGAGCAAAATTTTGTTTGTTTGGTTGTAATGAATAGGCTCATAAAGTACTGGACCGATTTCAAAAGTTCTTTCACCATTCGAAACCTACATTATCCACGAGTAACATAGGCTAAATTTTGTTCTGATAAAAAATAGGGTTCCGTAAGATATTTGGGGTTTTCGGACACGAGGTGTAAAAAATCAATCAGAAAAGTTATTTATTTTGCGTACGCTGCCTTAACTATAAAAGATAGAACCATAAAATGTTCTAATTAATTGTAGATCTTATAAATATCTACAAAAAAGTCTACGACACACTATACCTATCTATGTCGAGTGAGGCACAACAATCATATTTTATTCAGAAATTTTGATTTTTATGGATTACATTTTTACTCATGCTTTTAATCCTTAAGATATGAAGCTAAAGAGTTTGTTTATTTGAACGCGCTAATCTCAGGAACTATCGGTCGGATTTTAATAAAACATTTCAGTGTTCGATAGCCCATTTTTCGGTAAAGATATATCATCCCGCTAAGATCCCGTTGTAAATCTTAGTTAACGCAGGCGAAGCTGCGGGCAACAGCTAGTATTATAATAAACAGAAAAAAAAGAGCTTTAATTTGATATATGAATAATAAATAAACGCCATGAACGTATAAATGTATCGAAATCACACCTACTTACACCTGGCTGCAAAGAAGTGCGGCCAGATGCGCAACGGCAACCGCGATTTTTTAAAATCTTCATGTAAATTGCCATCATACAGACGTTATTTTATTTAAAAAACAAGTGAACGAAATACTTTCCCAAAAATCTATTTTTAATAATTTAATTAAAAATACTTGCGGCCAAATTTTGATAGGCAACCTGGTAAATGTATATTCTCCTAATTGTAAATATACATAAAAAATTGGTTTCCATCAAAAAACAGATGAGCGCACCGATCTTACGGTGGGATCTCGGGCTATAAGTTTCATAATATTATATCGAAAAAAAATGGTATATCCTACTAGTCTATCTATTTTTTATTTTTTTTTTTTTCCGAAAGGTCTAGACTTTTAGGCCTGATGGCCTTTAAGCTCAATCGGTAGGTAGGTGAGCAGATGGCTCACCTAGTAAAATTCGAAAGGGGGGCGCCCCCCTCCGTGCCCCGCAGGAGGCGCGGTATATCGCGCGCGCTACTCTGGAGAGTAGGTGTTTGGCTAGTCAAATCCAATACGGTCGACGAGTCATTAGCGGATGAAGTTAAACTATTAGTCGGAGGGCCGGCCCTCCCCTCCCCCTCTGACGGGGGAGGTGGGTCGTGCGCGGAACCCGTCCAATCGACCGATAGCAAAGTGCTAACGGTGTTTTCACGGTTTTGATTAGTGTAGACTCGTATCGGATTCGAACCTAATCTTACCCGATCGATCCGGATCGATGTATTTGCCATGTGTAGGGATCGACGTCGCTCACGACCCCGAGGCCCAAGCGGTGTGACTGAGTACCTAACCCCGGATGTTGTATTGTTATGTGTGTGTATTCTATCTTGAATTTCGCGTCGCGCTTTTGCGTCGCGCATTAATAGCTGAGATATTTCGTCAGCCGGATCGGTAGTAACGTGTTTAGGTAACCTAAAACTCTTTGAGACTGAGCTATCAGGGACATAGTCTGCCGCGCTCACTATGAGCAGGTTAGTCTATCTATTATTATCCTACTAATATTATAAACGTGAAAGTTTGTGAGTATGAATGTTTGTTACTCTTTCACGTAAAAACTACTGAATGGATTTAAAAAAAATTAAGATAATATAGCTTATAAATACATCAGAATAACACAGGCTTTGGGTGTGTTTTGCGATTTGTCCAAGGCTTTCGATTGCGTTGATCACAGTACCTTGGTCAGGAAACTTCATTATTACGGTGTGAGGGACAGTGCACTGAGCCTTTTAAAGTCTTACTTACATGGACGCGTACAGAGGGTTGATGTAAACGGAAAAGTGTCAGGTGGGTCCGCGGTTACCATGGGTGTCCCGCAGGGCTCAATTCTTGGTCCGTTTCTCTTTCTAATTTATATGATGTTTGCGGATGATACTTCTTTACTTTTTAAAGTTAGACGACAGCAGGATAAATATGACGACGTAAACAATGCCATTAATAAAGTTGTTGAGTGGTTTACTGCAAATAATCTTGTGCTCAATGAAAAGAAAACAAAATGTGTTAAATTTATTCTGCCCAACGTAGGACAAGTTAATACGGATACAGAGATAAAAGGAGAAAAATTGTGCCTTGTGGAAACAACCTTGTTCTTAGGTATTACTTTAGATTCTAGATTGCAATGGGGCCCTCATATTGACAAGTTAGCGGATAAGCTCAGTTCTGCAGCTTACGCGGTTAAAAAGATAAGGAACCTGACGGATATTCAAACCGCCAGGTTAGTTTACTTTAGTTATTTCCATAGTCTTATGGCCTATGGCATTTTGCTGTGGGGTCATGCCGGTGATACCGAGCGCATATTTATTCTGCAAAAGCGAGCTATTCGAGCTATTTATAAATTGGGTCCCAGGGAATCTCTTAGGGATTTTTTTTTAAATATTGATATATTAACATTAACATCACAATATATCTTCACTAATTTAATGTATACCAAAAACAATCTTCATCTATTTAAACAAAAAAGTGATATTCATAATGTAAATACTAGAAATAGAAATAAGCTAGTGCCCTATAGTAGTCGACTTAACAAAGTAAGTAAGTCTTTTGTGGGTCAATGTATACGCTTGTACAACAGGGTCCCTTCTAATATACAGGAATTATGCCCCCAAGAAATTTAAGATCGTCATTAAACAAAAACTAAGTAAAAAAGGATATTATAAGATTAATGAATATTTCGATGACGCAAATCCTTGGGATTGAACTGCTCTTCTATCAAGCTGTATTTATTTAGAATGTATATAAATTTTGAGCCTGCAGTATGATAAATTAAACTTGTATTAAGGTGAAACGTATGACATGTCATGCTCGCTTATGCCATTGCAGTGGTGGCGTTGTGTGATGGGTCCTCCACTTCCCTCTAATATGTGGAAGAGGTTGACGCTGGCACACGCGTCCTGGCCTATGTGAAGGTGCCGCTGTGGTGGCTGGTCGTGTTATGCAGTTTCTACCTCGCTTGGTTTTTTGTTTTCTTTTTATTAATATCCTCTTGTTTGTTTTGATATTGCGGGGTCCAAATTTATTTACTTATTTATTTAGGTAAATGTGAATAAATTTATGTAACTAGCATGTTGTTATTATTTATATGTATATTAGTATGTTGTTATTTAGTTGTATTTACAAAAATTGTAAAACTATATTTTAAAAAGAGCAATCCTACAGAGTTTCTTGCTAGATTCTTCTCTGAGGGAAACTGCTACTTTGCGAATCTAGCATTAGCTTATAAAAAAAATTGACATGTTTCAAGTGCTATGTAATTTGCCTACGAAATAAATATTATTTGATTTAATTTGATTTATAATTTATCTCGGTACTCCCACGGTAATGGAAAGTACGCGGGTGAAACCGCGGGGTGCTGCTAGTTATACATATATCATAGATTTACTGTAAAGTAAAATAATGTAGCAACCCACCCATATGCCTAGAGCTGGGCACGGGTGTCCTTGCTTGAAATTAGACGGGGAGGGTATCGGGGCATAGTTTACCAAGGTGCTGGTCCAATGCGGGTCGGTGAACTTTCACATACCTTCAAAGACTTTTAATCTCTTCAGGCATGCAGATGATTCAGAGATGTTTTCCTACACCAATGAGCGCGCCATGATCTCATGATCTTGCGTTTAGGGTGCATTTAGACATTTATAAACATTTCAAGGCACCACAGGAGGTCGGAATCCAAGCCAGACCCTCTCGCTGAAGAGGCTGAACCCATACCCACAAGAAGCCAATTGACCATCTGTTCTCCTGGGTGTATGACCAGCCTATTGCCGCTTCAAAGGTACGACTTATTAAGAAGAAGAAGAAGAAGAAATATACTTTATTGTGCATAAAAATTTACAAATTACAATCAATATCTTAAATACTAAACTTACAAAAAATAATATGCACAAAGGAGGCCTTATCGCTTTGGTAGCGATTTCTACCAGGCAACCTTGGGGTAGAGGAAATTTTTAAATAATACAAGGTAGAGTCATCAAAGAAGCAAAACAAAATTAAAATAAAGTAAGTCTTACAATTTAAACAATATTATAATAAATAACATTTAAAAACAATAAATAAATAAATATTATATAACTAAATATGACATATAGATAAATACATAATATACATTAATAATAATATATACATACATACGTATCATGTTTAACGGAATATATAATTATGTTATATGCAATATAATATAAATACATACATATTATAACGATTATATTAATCATTAGCTAAGTAGGTAATGGTTCATAATAAATACAAAATTTAACAATTATTAACAGCACACAGATAAATAACTGAAATTTCTATCACTTTCCAGGTTTAACAATTTAGGTAAAAATCTTTTACTAGTATCTTAAAAGTGTCTAGAGTTTTAGCCTACTTTTAATATTTTTTTTAAATCATAATTTTGATTATCCTACATACCTCCTATCTTCGTATTATAATATTTCTGAAATAAATATTTGCAGAAAAATTAATGTGTTAAAATGGCTGATTCACATTTAAATAATTGTATCATTTTTTTTACTGCAAGTACTTGCAATGATGATGACGTATGTTGTTATTCCTTTTTGGTGGGTTTGTACTTATAGTCCATAATATTAAAATTTAATGTTATAATATAATATTATGATAAAATATATATACGTATCTCTTATTATTCTAAAAAATCAGTTACTACTGAAACTGAAAAAATATTGGAGGCATATTTTTTTCCACTCAAAATACGCTATACTCTACAATATGTTGACATCTCTGAAATTTTATTCACTAAAATATATGATGTTGCATCAATGAGAGAAATGAAAGAAAAAAACAATCTTCAAAACATATATTAAATTACCAAAATATCGTTCTTAAGCTAAGTATATAATATTTTCATATTGTTGACAGCATTTTTTTGTATATTAAGCCTAGTGTGCCGCAATTCCAGGCGAAGTGTTTTTTGTTTCATCAGTATAGATTACTTAAGTTTTTACGTTATATTTGCTAAAAGTAAAATGCTTTTTAAGCACACTTTACATTGGCTGCTAATGAGGATTGTCACAAGCGCAAACAGCATTGTCAAATTACCACAGATCAACATGTTGCTTTATGGTCCGGGAGCCAGGTGAAAATTTTGTACATTTTAATAATGTACACTCGTACATTTTAATAATGTATAAAGTTGTGAAAATAACTGTATTAATTTGAAAGTTATTAAGTAAGTAGAATCAATTATTAAGTTTAAGTAAGTCTGTTTTAGAATTATAAAAACATTTGCCATGTTTTTACGTAATATGCGTAATTTATACATCCCGTTTGTATAACGACTGGGGTTTAGAAAAAGCAGAAGATTTAAAACACTTTATTATATTATTTTAAATTACATGTAAGTAAAACAATGTAGTGGGAACTCACGTGTTATAACAATTTTGTATGGGGTCTGCCGATCTTATATATTTTGAAAGGAATACATTTTTAATACCTGTAATTTTATTATTTCGTTGGTTCACATGCCCATATTTTGTGAAAAAACTATCAAATTACCATAACCAGTTGGCAAAAGCTATCTGGTTCCATCTTTTATATAATAGACAGAATCTGGCGAGTTGTTAGTAAACCAGATCTGTTGCCACCTTAATTTTAATCGCGTAATGAAAGAAACTTTCCGTTTTACCATTCAGGCCTTTCAATCGCAATCTTGGCTTCAATTTCAATATAACTTCGTGTTGTTTAATCTTTTACTTATTCGCTCAGCAGACATTTTATTTGTTTTTAATAGTACCATTTCTTCTGAAACATTCCATAATTTTATTGCTACATTTCTATTTCGCGCAAATTCATTAATTTTTACAGGCTTGCAATCCTCAAAATAGCATCCACTCAAATTTTCTACTTCTTGTGACACTGCCAAGTAGATTGTTGTTTGTGCACCCATCCTGGGTGACTTATAGAAGGGTATACATAATATTCTGGCTATTTTCATTATAAAACTGTCATTCATTACAATAGTCGTTTCCACGAAACCAGGATGTAAGGCGTATACAGTTACATGCGTTCCCTGGAGCCGGCGACACAATTCAATTGTCATAAGTATAATACACAATTTCGAATTAGCGTACGCAAGAAAATTCTTAAAATATGTTTTCGATCTAAACTTTTGAGATCTAAACTTGGATAACTCCAAGTTTAGATCTTCTAAATCTATTCGTCCCAGTTTATGCGCTATTGACGAAACATTTATTATCCGACTTGGTCCAGACCGGATTAACAATGGTAGAAGTAAATTTGTTAAAAGAAATGGTCCAAAATAATTCACCTGCATACCAGCTAAAAGTCCATCTACCGTTATTTCAAATCCATCATAAAATGCTCCAGCATTATTGATAAGAATATCCAAAAGTTTTTCACTAGACGATATGCTGTTAGCAAATGTTATTATAGATTTAAAACTTAAAAGATCAAGGTATCGGAAACAAACGTTACTATTACCAGATTGAGCGATTATTTTGTCTCTCGCTGCAATCCCACATTTTTCCTCATGATTGGCTATTATAACACGAGCTCCTCTTTGTGCTAGATCTAAAGCAGTTTCAAATCCGATTCCGGAACTTGCTCCTGTCACTATCACAACTTTTCCAACCAAGTGTTTGCTGTTCTCACATAATCCTGCTGTTTGTTTAAAATATAAAGAGCCTCCAAGTAACACTATAATTATAAGCAAACATAAAATTATACTAAACATCTCAACACGAGAGAAGTTGAAAAGACTAAACCAAATAAAATAAATATCACTAATGGGCGATACGAAGGAACGTCTAATAATTTCGTCGATAGTATTATAATATATTTTTAACATTATGTTTATAATATTGATGTTAATTTTATACATCGGATGACTTCCGTTTTCAAAATGTTGTTTATCGTAAAATTACTTTTATATAATATGGAAATTATTATACCTTTGAAAAGAACAAAAGGCTTGGACGGACATAATCAGAATGAACATCATGTGGATAAATAAAATATTAATAGAAATATTAAACGTTTATATAATATATTGTGACTTATATAAAATATAATATTATTTATCTCAGACTATAAATGTACCTATAACAAAATCTTAGAATGTACTAAATTTAATCATTTTTTTTTATTTTATAATCAACATATAAGTAGTAAATAAGTATTTTGTTTTTATCAACATCTGCTTTACTTTAGTGGATTGTCAATTTGGATTGCTTACCGGGCTTAGGGTCCGATACTTCGGCATTATTTCAATCGCCAATATCACGGGAAGACAGTACATAATGAAAATACTATGCAAAGAACCAACAGCAGCAACAACAGTTTGAATGACCCTATGCGTTCAGAAGTGCTGTGGCTCAAAGTATTGTTTGTGAATACGGGTGTCTTTATATCGAAAACGTCTCCCATAGCCAAATTTATCATATGAAACTAAAACTAACTTTATTCTAATCAACTAATATTATTACGAAAAATTCATCGTAACCAAGGCACATCACTAGCTATAAAAATACATACAACAAATATCATGAATAATGTAAATTAAAGCAAAATTAGATATGTATTTATAAATAGGTCCTCCAAAAATTTCCAAGGCATATACATCCCAACATCTGTAACCTTAAGCCAGCCTATGCGAATTTTATTCTAAGTAGTATTATTTAAGTGGTGGCACAAAGCTATAAGGTTATGATTGATATATTTATTTATTTGTTGTGAACTTGAAGTCAAAATGACCTATATTGCTAGACTGATTAAGAAAACCCCAGGGTGAAAGCCCTTGAGGTTTTTAGCCCAAATTACTTAATAGGCCCCGTGTGCGACCGGTCGCATCCGAAGCCCTAGCCTCTCTATACGGTGGATCACGAGGTTGAGACCTAGCTCTTCCAGCTGCGCCCGCTTTTTTAAAGCCCCCGCCATACACGAGTATTTCATCAGCTTAGCAGATTAAACCTATCCCGCGGCGGAGGCGGCGTCACAGGATCCAGTCGTACACGATATCTCACAGGATACTAACCCAGAACCGATCCCTGTGGGACATCAGATCCGACTCGCCATCACAACCCTAGACAACACAATCAAGGTTAACACATAGAAATTCAACATGACTATCATCATTGATACGTCAGTGAATCGGCCGTTTGATGAAAGAGACTTTGTTTTAGTGAACAGTTACAAGCTGACAATAACGATGATGATATAAAAAGGAAAACGGTATACATATTTTTATTTTCGATAGTATTTACCGATTGTATCCTTTCAATTTATTTTACTAGGTGAGCCATCTGCTCACCTACCTACCGATTGAGCTTAAAGGCCATCAGGCCTAAAAGTCTTTCTAGACCTTTCGAAAAAAAAGCAATTGTATCGCGGATTACTACGATTTTTAAATTCCCATCTTTACAGCAACCAAAGTTATGGATGAAAGGGGGAGGAGGATTTACTTCACTGTTCGACATAGTCCTCGTTTCCGCCGCTCGTTTCAAACTTGAACCGGCTCCTGTGCGGAGATCCATCATACCATTTAAGGCTGCACATCTCGTAAGCTAACTGGCACGACAAATTGAGCCGAAGCAACTCGCACAAATTCTTCGAAACATTTTTTTAATAAGTCATTTACTAGCTATCCACCGCAATTTTACTTGTCGGAAAATTTAATAAAACTATTCTTCAAAATAAATAGTCTAAAAACCTTTCTAAATGATAAAAATTCGTCAATTACAATATTGCTATTATTATATAACTAACATCAGTTAGATACTTCCATTTTTTATTAGTATGAAATAGAGCATTAGAAAAAGAAACTTTAACTCTAAGCATATGTATTATTTAATAACTTTTATTATCTTTTTTTAGTTTTTGTATTAATATATATTTTTTGTATCTTTTTGTATCTATGGAAATTTTGTATTACATTTCAAATAGTTGACGATTCATATTATAATGGGTAAAGGGACAAACGCACACAACATATAAAGTTAACCTAGGTCTAGTCCAGCGTTTCCCGTTTGGTGGGTCGATACAGTGGTATCTCTTAGTAGTTTGTGGTGGGTCACGAATCACGATACATTGCGCCACAAAAAAAACATCATTGCCTCCTTGTTTTAAACAACACATTGACAGAGACAAAAGATTAAAAATATTATGCGGCTTTATACTTCTCGCTAATTATTGCAATATATTCATGACTATTTTTATTTGAACTAATATTTAAAGGTTTTAATAATCTTGAGTGGGTTGAAGTTTGCTGGGCATACGAACTTATAACATTAATTAGGATAATATACCTCATCATCTGGCTAGCTTTTTCCCAACTATATATTGGGGTCAGCTTCCAGTCTAACCGGATTCAGTTGAATACCAGTATTTTACATGGAGCGACTGCTATCGGACCTCCACATCCCAGTAACTAGGTGATACGGTACCCCGCGGTTAGACTGGTTGTCAGATTCTCGGGCTTCTGACGACCCGTAACGACTGTCAAAGATCCACGAATGACAGCCGGGACCAACGGCTTAACGCGCTTTCCGAGGCACGGAGGAGTCTCACCCATCCACGGACCAACCTCGGCAAGCGTTGCTTAACCTGGTGGTTCGATCCGCGCGGCTGTTACCACTGCAGATCCCCCATAGAATTAGGATAATATACATATCCTTGTAAATTGTAAATATAAATTACAAATTTAAACATATTTATATGTTACTATTCAAATTAATAGTGGCTTTACAATATTGTTCAGTAAAAATTCCTAATTCATAAATTAATTATGTAAAACAGAAGGGAATAATATTTTCTTTTAAATGTCAAGGATTGCTAGGATGAACAATACACTATCAACAAACAAGCCGGTTGTATTAGTGTATATTTCTTACTTTAATCCTTACTAATATTATAAATGCGAAAGTAACTCTGTCTGTCTGTCTTTCTGTCTGTCTGTCTGTCTGTCTGTTACGCTTTCAAGACTAAACCACTGAACCGATTTTGATGAAACTTGGAACAGAGATAGATTAGAGCTTGGGAAAGGACATAGGCTACTTTTTGTTGCGAAAAAAAGCTTAGGAGGGTTTAAATAGGGGATGAAAGTTTGTATGGAAAGGACAATGGCGAAATATTATTTAATATTTTTGAAGCGTCTAGAAATTTCATGTGAAGAAAAACAATTATTTTATTTCTTTACATTTTACCAATATATTCTAGGGTTTGATAAAAGCCACCAAACAAAACCAATTATTATTTGTAACTCAATTGACTACTTTTTACGGATTTCATTATTGGATGCATAGATATATAAAAAGCTTTTTATATATCTATGATTGGATGACATATTTTTCCTCCGTTTTTTTTTATTTGTTTCTGTTGGAACCAGCTAAGACCAGAAGCCATACGACTATGTCTGTCGTAAAATACAGAATCTATTGATTTCTGACACTTTGTTACTCAGTCCTATGGGAATGTAGCTCCGGGAAATTTCCCATAATAGATACAAAACAAACAATGGTAAAATAATTCAATAACATTAATACCAATGAAACATACCCTAAAATATTTGAGATTTTTAAGATGTATTATCTAATAATTAATTGAAGAAAAACAATTATTTTATTTCTTTACATTTTACCAATATATTCTAGGGTTTGATAAAAGCCACCAAACAAAACCAATTATTATTTGTAACTCAATTGACTACTTTTTACGGATTTCATTATTGGATGACATATTTTTCCCTCCGTTTTTTTAATTTGTTCCTGTTGGAACCAGCTAAGACCAGAAGCCATACGACTATGTCTGTCGTAAAATACAGAATCTATTGATTTCTGACACTTTGTTACTCAGTCCTATGGGAATGTAGCTCCGGGGCAATTTCCCATACTAGATACAAAACAAACAATGGTAAAATAATTCAATAACATTAATACCAATGAAACATACCCTAAAATATTTGAGATTTTTAAGATGTATTATCTAATAATTATTTGAAGAAAAACAATTATTTTATTTCTTTACATTTTACCAATATATTCTAGGGTTTGATAAAAGCCACCAAACAAAACCAATTATTATTTGTAACTCAATTGACTACTTTTTACGGATTTCATTATTGGATGACATATTTTTCCCTCCGTTTTTTTAATTTGTTCCTGTTGGAACCAGCTAAGACCAGAAGCCATACGACTATGTCTGTCGTAAAATACAGAATCTATTGATTTCTGACACTTTGTTACTCAGTCCTATGGGAATGTAGCTCCGGGGCAATTTCCCATACTAGATACAAAACAAACAATGGTAAAATAATTCAATAACATTAATACCAATGAAACATACCCTAAAATATTTGAGATTTTTAAGATGTATTACTAAAAATCATTTGAAGAAAAACAATTATTTTATTTTTTTACATTTTACCAATATATTCTAGGGTTTGATAAAAGCCACCAAACAAAACCAATTATTATTTGTAACTCAATTGACTACTTTTTACGGATTTCATTATTGGATGACATATTTTTCCCTCCGTTTTTTTAAATTTGTTCCTGTTGGAACCAGCTAAGACCAGAAGCCATACGACTATGTCTGTCGTAAAATACAGAATCTATTGATTTCTGACACTTTGTTACTCAGTCCTATGGGAATGTAGCTCCGGGGCAATTTCCCATACTAGATACAAAACAAACAATGGTAAAATAATTCAATAACATTAATACCAATGAAACATACCCTAAAATATTTGAGATTTTTAAGATGTATTACTAAAAATCATTTGAAGAAAAACAATTATTTTATTTTTTTACATTTTACCAATATATTCTAGGGTTTGATAAAAGCCACCAAACAAAACCAATTATTATTTGTAACTCAATTGACTACTTTTTACGGATTTCATTATTGGATGACATATTTTTCCCTCCGTTTTTTTAAATTTGTTCCTGTTGGAACCAGCTAAGACCACAAGCCATACGACTATGTCTGTCGTACAATACAGAATCTATTGATTTCTGACACTTTGTTACTCAGTCCTATAGGAATGTAGCTCCGGGAAATTTCCCATAATAGATACAAAACAAACAATGGTAAAATAATTCAATAACATTAATACCAATGAAACATACCCTAAAATATTTGAGATTTTTAAGATGTATTATCTAATAATTATTTGAAGAAAAACAATTATTTTATTTCTTTACATTTTACCAATATATTCTAGGGTTTGATAAAAGCCACCAAACAAAACCAATTATTATTTGTAACTCAATTGACTACTTTTTACGGATTTCATTATTGGATGACATATTTTTCCCTCCGTTTTTTTAATTTGTTCCTGTTGGAACCAGCTAAGATCAGAAGCCATACGACTATGTCTGTCATAAGATACAGAATCTATTGATTTCTGACACTTTGTTACTCAGTCCTATGGGAATGTAGCTCCGGGGAATTTCCCATAATAGATACAAAACAAACAATGGTAAAATAATTCAATAACATTAATACCAATGAAACATACCCTAAAATATTTGAGATTTTTAAGATGTATTATTTTATAATCATTTGAAGAAAAACAATGATTTGAATGATTATTTCTTTACATTTTACCAATATATTCTAGGGTTTGATAAAAGCCACCAAACAAAACCAATTATTATTTGTAATTCAATTGACTACTTTTTACGGATTTCATTATTGGATGACATATTTTTCCCTCCGTTTTTTTTAATTTGTTCCTGTTGGAACCAGCTAAGACCAGAAGCCATACGACTATGTCCTTCGTAAAATACATAATCTATTGATTTCTGACACTTTGTTACTCAGTCCTATGGGAATGTAGCTCCGGGGAATTTCCCATAATAGATACAAAACATACAATGGTAAAATAATTCAATAACATTAATACCAATGAAACATAATCTAAAATATTTAAGATTTTTAAGATGTATCATCACTACATAATATTATAAAACAAAGTCGCTTTTTCTGTCCCTATATCCCTTTGTATGCTTAAATCTTTAAAACTACGCAACGGATTTTGATGCGGTTTTTTTTAATAGATAGGACAATTCAAGAGGAAGGTTTACGTATATAATTAATTAAGTTTTCATCTACATCGGCTAAGATATAACAATAATTGTTGGACGTGTCGGAAAAAAATAGGCCGCCTGGGAGTTATCAACGAAAACGCTGCCTAAACTCTTTAAGATAATATAACAAAATAATATATTATGGTGGAATTGTGTATCTTAAATAGGTCTACAAAAAAGTCCGCGATGGCATATGTCTATCATTTAATACTTTAAAAAAATGGGCAATTATAGGGCTATTTACACAAATAAGGTATAAATCCTTATCATTTTAAATTAATTAATTGGCTTGAGCACTTTATAAAGATTATTTTTGTCCTTTACATCATGTAAATTAAATAAATACTTTAGGAGATATGGCAAAATCAAAATTATACATCATCATCATCATCATCAGCCTCTATCCGTCCGTTGCTGAACCTAGGCCTCCCTCAATGAACGCCAAGACGACCGATCCCTTGCTACTCGCATCCAACGCGGACCTGCCACTGCACGGAGATCGTCTTCTCATCTGGTTAATGGCCGACCAACACTTCGTCTACCTGAACGTGGCCTCTACTCTTGAACCTTAACCCAAAATTATACGCAAGAAAATAAATCGTGTGGCCGTGATTTGAACGGGCAGTGTAATAATAGTATCCTTAATAGTACCATTATATGCATACAGAAATACAGAAAGCGAATGGGTATAATGTCTTTATGTTCAAGATAACATATAATATATCCATTTTAATACAAAAACTTAGCCATTATTAAAATAGAAAATGATTATCATCAGACATGATAAATCCGTAAATCTAAAATCACGCGGGCGAAGCCGCGGGTAACAGCTAGTTACATTATAATTGTGTTTAAATTAAAAACTCGTTAATTTATTCTTGTACTACGCACAACGTACGTACGTACTAGAAGAACATTTTTTTTTTTGCACAAAAAAATAATCATGTATAATTTATTGTTTTTGCTGATAGGGGAAATGTTTTTAGGCCGATGTAGTAAATACTGCGTATCACAGATATTTTAATATTTCTATGCTGCGTAATATTTATTTACAAGCTCATTTCTGCGATACAAGTGTTCGTTCTTTTGAGTTTAATAAGCTTGGTGATTAATGTCTTTTTTTTTATATATTATATTAGCGGACTAGTGAGTTCAAATACATTTTAGGAAAAAAAAACTCGATCACAAAAATCATAAAATAACCATTAAAATTTACATTCTAGCAAATGTATGTGTATTATTATTTGTAAACATATCTTGATATAATTAATAGCTGTGATGTATTAAATGATAATATGAGGAACTGTTGCTTTTATTCATCGATCGAAATCAGATATTTTAAAAAAATAATTATGAAATTATGAAAAATGAAATAATTACGAATGATTCAAAAGAAACATCGTACTATCGCGACATCTTTTCATTTTCTTTCCTACATAGAGTCTATTCACCGCGCCTTATTAAATAAGGAACTAGCCCGGTTAGATCTGTGCCACATTGAACTCGATAGTCCAAAAAAGTTTACGTAGAGATAGCACAATATTAAGGGTTGAGAACAGAAAGAAGGGAAACACCACAAAAAAGAATGAAGGTTGTAACCCCCAGAACTAGGGGCAATGATTCGAAGGGAAAGATTTAAAACTAACGCATTAAGCTAAGCCCTATAAACATAATATATTATGTGAAGTAAGCTAGGCAGACTACTCATGAGTAAAACCAGCCATTGTCATAAATTGTAACAGTTCCTGATGAATCCAAAATTTGTGGTTTATGACATTTGGCAATACGTGAAATTGCGAAGAACACACATCTAATTGGTTTCACCTAGGTAGAATCAAGTATGGAATATGCTTTTCAATTAATAGAAACTAATTATATTTTCTTAAAATTAAGTCTGATAAAATTAAGTAAGCAACATTTTATATTCATGTGATATTGATTTTTTAGGCGTCTTTATAAAAATTAAAAATAAAATAAATTAAATGTAGTTCTGTAACTTGTTAACTAAATAACATACATGTTTAGGGTCTGTTTCACAATGTACCAGTAAGATGTTTGATAGCTGTTTAACACATAAATTACTTGACTGATGAATCTTCTAGTTAGTCCTGATTGCGTTTCACCATCATCTTACCTATAAATTTATTTGGCAGATCGATGTTTACCACTGTTTGGTTGGTAGGCTTGGCAACCTCGCATTTCATAGTTCGTTTTTCATGGTGAGTTTCGTACCATCAACACGTCAAGCAAGTTTAAATAAGATTACTGCCTTAGATCAAGATTACTGCATTCGGTCAGTGCAGATGAATTTTGTGGATCGATTCAAGCATTTGCATAATATCTGACGGCAATTTTTAATGTTTACTCTTTTGTAAAATATTTACATAACACAAACGTGTGTGTGTGGTGACGCCCACGTGATCAATGAGTCATTGTAGGTTGTGGTGATACAATTTAAAAGATACAACACTAACAATTTCAGGGTCAGCCATAATATAATCCTTACTTCCTTACTAATATTATAAATGCGAAAGTAAATCTGTCTGTCTGTCTTTCTGTCTGTCTGTCTGTCTGTCTGTTACGCTTTCACGACTAAACCACTGAACCGATTTTGATGAAACTTGGAACAGAGATAGATTAGAGCTTGGGAAAGGACATAGGCTACTTTTTGTTGCGAAAAAAAGCTTAGGAGGGTTTAAATAGGGGATGAAAGTTTGTATGGAAAGGACAATGGCGAAATATTATTTAATATTTTTGAAGCATCTAGAAATTTCATGTGAAGAAAAACAATTATTTTATTTCTTTACATTTTACCAATATATTCTAGGGTTTGATAAAAGCCACCAAACAAAACCAATTATTATTTGTAACTCAATTGACTACTTTTTACGGATTTCATTATTGGATGACATATTTTTCCCTCCGTTTTTTTTTATTTGTTTCTGTTGGAATCAGCTAAGACCAGAAGCCATACGACTATGTCTGTCGTAAAATACAGAATCTATTGATTTCTGACACTTTGTTACTCAGTCCTATAGGAATGTAGCTCCGGGAAATTTCCCATAATAGATACAAAACAAACAATGGTAAAATAATTCAATAACATTAATACCAATGAAACATACCCTAAAATATTTGAGATTTTTAAGATGTATTATCTAATAATTATTTGAAGAAAAACAATTATTTTATTTCTTTACATTTTACCAATATATTCTATGGTTTGATAAAAGCCACCAAACAAAACCAATTATTATTTGTAACTCAATTGACTACTTTTTACGGATTTCATTATTGGATGACATATTTTTCCCTCCGTTTTTTTAATTTGTTCCTGTTGGAACCAGCTAAGACCAGAAGCCATACGACTATGTCTGTCGTAAAATACAGAGTCTATTGATTTCTGACACTTTGTTACTCAGTCCTATGGGAATGTAGCTCCGGGGCAATTTCCCATACTAGATACAAAACAAACAATGGTAAAATAATTCAATAACATTAATACCAATGAAACATACCCTAAAATATTTGAGATTTTTAAGATGTATTAAGTATCTAAAAATCATTTGAAGAAAAACAATTATTTTATTTTTTTACATTTTACCAATATATTCTAGGGTTTCATAAAAGCCACCAAACAAAACCAATTATTATTTGTAACTCAATTGACTACTTTTTACGGATTTCATTATTGGATGACATATTTTTCCCTCCGTTTTTTTAAATTTGTTCCTGTTGGAACCAGCTAAGACCAGAAGCCATACGACTATGTCTGTCGTAAAATACAGAATCTATTGATTTCTGACACTTTGTTACTCAGTCCTATGGGAATGTAGCTCCGGGGCAATTTCCCATACTAGATACAAAACAAACAATGGTAAAATAATTCAATAACATTAATACCAATGAAACATACCCTAAAATATTTGAGATTTTTAAGATGTATTACTAAAAATCATTTGAAGAAAAACAATTATTTTATTTTTTTACATTTTACCAATATATTCTAGGGTTTGATAAAAGCCACCAAACAAAACCAATTATTATTTGTAACTCAATTGACTACTTTTTACGGATTTCATTATTGGATGACATATTTTTCCCTCCGTTTTTTTAAATTTGTTCCTGTTGGAACCAGCTAAGACCAGAAGCCATACGACTATGTCTGTCGTAAAATACAGAATCTATTGATTTCTGACACTTTGTTACTCAGTCCTATGGGAATGTAGCTCCGGGGCAATTTCCCATACTAGATACAAAACAAACAATGGTAAAATAATTCAATAACATTAATACCAATGAAACATACCCTAAAATATTTGAGATTTTTAAGATGTATTACTAAAAATCATTTGAAGAAAAACAATTATTTTATTTTTTTACATTTTACCAATATATTCTAGGGTTTGATAAAAGCCACCAAACAAAACCAATTATTATTTGTAACTCAATTGACTACTTTTTACGGATTTCATTATTGGATGACATATTTTTCCCTCCGTTTTTTTAAATTTGTTCCTGTTGGAACCAGCTAAGACCACAAGCCATACGACTATGTCTGTCGTACAATACAGAATCTATTGATTTCTGACACTTTGTTACTCAGTCCTATAGGAATGTAGCTCCGGGAAATTTCCCATAATAGATACAAAACAAACAATGGTAAAATAATTCAATAACATTAATACCAATGAAACATACCCTAAAATATTTGAGATTTTTAAGATGTATTATCTAATAATTATTTGAAGAAAAACAATTATTTTATTTCTTTACATTTTACCAATATATTCTAGGGTTTGATAAAAGCCACCAAACAAAACCAATTATTATTTGTAACTCAATTGACTACTTTTTACGGATTTCATTATTGGATGACATATTTTTCCCTCCGTTTTTTTAATTTGTTCCTGTTGGAACCAGCTAAGATCAGAAGCCATACGACTATGTCTGTCATAAGATACAGAATCTATTGATTTCTGACACTTTGTTACTCAGTCCTATGGGAATGTAGCTCCGGGGAATTTCCCATAATAGATACAAAACAAACAATGGTAAAATAATTCAATAACATTAATACCAATGAAACATACCCTAAAATATTTGAGATTTTTAAGATGTATTATTTTATAATCATTTGAAGAAAAACAATGATTTGAATGATTATTTCTTTACATTTTACCAATATATTCTAGGGTTTGATAAAAGCCACCAAACAAAACCAATTATTATTTGTAATTCAATTGACTACTTTTTACGGATTTCATTATTGGATGACATATTTTTCCCTCCGTTTTTTTTAATTTGTTCCTGTTGGAACCAGCTAAGACCAGAAGCCATACGACTATGTCCTTCGTAAAATACATAATCTATTGATTTCTGACACTTTGTTACTCAGTCCTATGGGAATGTAGCTCCGGGGAATTTCCCATAATAGATACAAAACATACAATGGTAAAATAATTCAATAACATTAATACCAATGAAACATAATCTAAAATATTTAAGATTTTTAAGATGTATCATCACTACATAATATTATAAAACAAAGTCGCTTTTTCTGTCCCTATATCCCTTTGTATGCTTAAATCTTTAAAACTACGCAACGGATTTTGATGCGGTTTTTTTTAATAGATAGGACAATTCAAGAGGAAGGTTTACGTATATAATTAATTAAGTTTTCATCTACATCGGCTAAGATATAACAATAATTGTTGGACGTGTCGGAAAAAAATAGGCCGCCTGGGAGTTATCAACGAAAACGCTGCCTAAACTCTTTAAGATAATATAACAAAATAATATATTATGGTGGAATTGTGTATCTTAAATAGGTCTACAAAAAAGTCCGCGATGGCATATGTCTATCATTTAATACTTTAAAAAAATGGGCAATTATAGGGCTATTTACACAAATAAGGTATAAATCCTTATCATTTTAAATTAATTAATTGGCTTGAGCACTTTATAAAGATTATTTTTGTCCTTTACATCATGTAAATTAAATAAATACTTTAGGAGATATGGCAAAATCAAAATTATACATCATCATCATCATCATCAGCCTCTATCCGTCCGTTGCTGAACCTAGGCCTCCCTCAATGAACGCCAAGACGACCGATCCCTTGCTACTCGCATCCAACGCGGACCTGCCACTGCACGGAGATCGTCTTCTCATCTGGTTAATGGCCGACCAACACTTCGTCTACCTGAACGTGGCCTCTACTCTTGAACCTTAACCCAAAATTATACGCAAGAAAATAAATCGTGTGGCCGTGATTTGAACGGGCAGTGTAATAATAGTATCCTTAATAGTACCATTATATGCATACAGAAATACAGAAAGCGAATGGGTATAATGTCTTTATGTTCAAGATAACATATAATATATCCATTTTAATACAAAAACTTAGCCATTATTAAAATAGAAAATGATTATCATCAGACATGATAAATCCGTAAATCTAAAATCACGCGGGCGAAGCCGCGGGTAACAGCTAGTCTTAAATAAATTTAAATATTATAATGTAAATGTATGTCGTCAGACTAATCTTTTTGCAAGATATTATATACTTATACTAGGTTAAACGAGTTGAGATTATAATATAAAATACACGCCTAAAAAATTGATAGCCCATTCGTTATCTACCTTCCAACATGTTTACATTTATACTTGTTTCTTTAATTTTTATTATACTAGTGATGTCATTTTGTATATATTGTCAACTTAAGAAAGGTGTATGTTTGAATAGTCGCCATTTAACAGGTAAAGTTGTAATAGTGACTGGTGGTACTTCTGGTATTGGTTTTGAAACAGCGTTAGATCTAGCAGAAAGAGGAGCTCGAGTTATTATAGCTAGTAATGAGATAAATGGAGAGACTGCTAAAGATACAATTGTGGCACAATCTGGTAATGATGACGTTCATTTTAAATATCTAGACCTGACAAGTTTCAAATCTGTAAAAGATTTTTCCAAAAGTATTCTAATCAGTGAGAAACGTTTGGATGTTCTCATTAATAATGCTGGAGCATATTTTCATCATAAAAAAATGACAGAAGATGGACTCTTAGCTGGAATGCAGGTTAATTACTTTGGACCATTTCTTCTCACCAATTTACTTCTCCCACTGTTACTCGCGACTGCACCAAGTCGTATTATAAACGTTTCATCATGTTTGTATAAATATGGACAAATTGATTTAGAAGATCTCAACATGGAGTCATGGAAAGGTTATTTTGCAAATACTTTCACATATTTCAACTCGAAATTATGTGTTGCGCTCATAACTCTTGAATTAGATCGCCGTCTTCAAGGCAAAGGTGTAACCGTAAATTTTCTACACCCAGGCATAGCTAGAACGAACATTGTCCTGAACACTGATACATTTTTCTTGAGAACAGGTTTTAAATGTATTAAAACGTTTATAAAAACTAAAAGAATGGCTGCACAAACAGCAATATACTTGGCCGTATCACCAGATGTTCAAAATGTGAGTGGGCGCTATTTCGCTGACTGTCGTGTTTCAAAAATTTGTGAAAAGGCTCAAAATAAGGATTTGGCAAATAAATTATGGAATGTATCCGAAGAAATTATACGTCCTTTTTTGTAAAAATGTCAATAAGTATTTTCAGAAAAATATCTAGAAAAAGCTTCAAGAAAATAAATCACTTGAGTGACAAAACCGTTCAAACCAACATGAAGATTAAGCGTCATGCAATAATCCAATTAAATAACTTCTATTCGGCTTAAAAGGCAGGAATATTTTTAATGTTTTTATGTGTGTTGATGATTCAAATTAAATTTACTATGATAATATAAAGACTTATGTTTCTAAAAATCAAATACCATATATAATAATAATAATACTAATATTATAATATGCATTACTCATTATAATAATAATAAATAAAATAATAAAAAAACAACTTTTAAGGATTTTATTGCTGTTTGTAAATTTTTTCATTTCGTACAAATTGACCGAAAGGAAGTTAGCGTAGTGTGAGGACGTGTGAGAGGACGTTGGCGTGTGTATGGTTCGGGTGCCGGTATAATACTCTTTATTTAAATGAATACATTAACTTATATACTAATTACATATGTTAGGGCACTACATTTCCCTTCCTAAAATTAAAAAAAACTTGAATATATTTTATAGTTTTTTTGTTTACAATAAGTATTAATTTCTAATATTTTGATAACATACTTTTATAATAACAATAACACAACAATAACAATGACAAATGATAATAATAATTTTAACATTCGATAATATTACAAATATAATATGAACAGAACAAACATTTTATAACTTGGATAATAATTATTTATAGTATGTTATAGAATGACAACTTAGGAGGTCGTAATGAGATGAGAGTTTGTTTATTAATTCCATACCTAAAAGGTAACGATATCAAATACATCGGGCCAACGATAAGTAATAACAATGTTTCAAATAACTTAGCTATTTAAGGTTCTCGTTACTAACTGATATTACAACTCACTTATAACATTCATCATCATCATTTGTATCAATCACCTTTATATAGTCATTTTTAATAACTTTCACGTTATTTTTACATAGTCATTTTCCTATCTACATACACAAGTGAATTATACATATTTTGGATCTTTTTTATTTACTTCTCCCCCTACTAAGTTCCTACTTTATTTCATCATCAGTATCATCATTATTCTCATCAATACTTTATTTATTCTCCATAAATTCCTACTCTCCTATCATATCTTTTCATTGGGTTTCACATATTTTAACCCTAACTTAATATCTTCATCTTTTATTCCTTTATTTTATTTCTCAACCTATACAGGCTACATACACTTTATTTTCTTACTATTTGTACTCACTTTACATTTTCTTTATTTACGTTTTCTTTGTATATTCCCTTATACATTCTTATAATATCTTTTAACATAATATACTCTCTTTCTACATAACTTGTGGTCATCATTTAAGTCTTTTTAGACTCCAACATATCTCACGGAGGAAAACTCGTTCACACCATGATCGAATGGAAGGATTTAACACACAATTTCAGACAATTTAAATGTCTTCTCTTTTATTTCTTTTATACCTTCCTACTTAGTCTCAAAATAATCCTCAAAACTCTCACGAAAACGTTCGTGTTTGACATGATCAAGTATGTGGACTATACGTCATAAAAAAAAAATCATCTAAGAACCCATCTCTTTTAATTTAATACAATTCTTAGCATTTCCAATCGACGGGCGGGTGATCAGTCCGTTCATCGAAGGAAGTGTTATTTAACAAAGTATATTTTTGTCAATTCATTGTTTCCTACTTTTATTCCTAACCCATTATTGATCGTAATAATGCGTTTGCAGCCACATTATTCATAAATCTAACCATCTCTTTTAATCATAACTACTTTCCATTTTAATGTCAGTCCGGTTAAATACGCAATGACTCAACGCAATTTTCTAAATCAAGAAAACTATTCAGAATGTTGTAAATTCATTGAACCTAAATTATTTATCTAAGTCATAATTAATTTATTCTTATTTATTCATTGAATATCATTGTTTTCTATTTAATTATTAACAACATGAGAAAAAAACATCTATATTATTTTATATCAATGTCTAGCAAGTATCCAACACAAGAATGTACTACGTTGCATTAATAATCTTCTAAGAGATTTATATCATTACAATACGAATATAAACTGACAACATGTTGATATTAATGATTTTTTTTAGAAATACTCTAATAACAGATAATAATATCTAACATTTTAGGTAAAGCTTTCTTTAAAATTTATTTGTTTATTCAAGTATTTATATTGGTACAACCAAACTTATTTTGTAAACCAATAAGATATCTATTTATATAAAAAAAATATACCTCTATAGTATTTGATCGACTTAAGATGATAATGTATGGACGAATTTCTTCGAAATAGAAACGATAGACAGACTTTTCTCGGACCTCTCCCGGCACCATTCCTTTGGATCCCTTGGACAGTAACATCTCCCGGCAGCTTTCCTTTGGATTCCTCAGACACCAATAACTCCCGGCGCCTTTCCTCTGGATACCATTTTTTTTCTCTGCATCTCTTTATTATTATTTTTTTTTTCTTCTCACTTCTTTTAATTTAACAATTTTTTTTAATCTTCTTTCTTCAATTTGATTAAAATAATTTTTTTGTATTTCTTCTTGTAATTTCTTCAGTTAATTAAAAATCTTGATTGTTCGTCATTTGTCATTGTTATGTTATTTTCTTATTTAAGTATAGTTTGATTATATATTATGTTCATATTTTTAATTTTCTATAGTTTAATTATTTTATATATATTATTAATTATATTTAATCTCCAACGGCTCAGCGCTGCCGCGAGGCAGTACTGGCGGGGTCGCCATGTGAGGACGTGTGTGGATGATGTTGGCTGCAAACGCATTATTACGATCAATAATGGGTTAGGAATAAAAGTAGGAAACAATGAATTGACAAAAATATACTTTGTTAAATAACACTTCCTTCGATGAACGGACTGATCACCCGCCCGTCGATTGGAAATGCTAAGAATTGTATTAAATTAAAAGAGATGGGTTCTTAGATGATTTTTTTATACATTAACTTATATACTAATTACATATGTTAGGGCACTACAGTAGAAGTTTTTTTTTTTTTTTAATTAAACGATATGCCAAAAAAATCTCCCTAAATGCTCCACTAAAATCCGTAATTGCTCCACTTTTATTAATATTCATTAATTTTTAATTAATTAAAAAAAATCGAAAATTTAATTTGGCTATAAAACATAAACTACCCAGTTTTTTTGGATTGTTTTTTGCTCAAAAAATTGATCCTCAAATGGTCCATTTCAATCCGAAAAAATAAATCCAAAAAAGTGAGTACTTTATGTTTTATAGCCAAATTAAATTTTCGATTTTTTTTTTAATTTATTAAAAATTAATGAATAGCAGTAGACGTGGAGCAATTTAGTTGTTATAAATTGTTTTTAAACTTATGTATATATTAGAAAACCATAAAGCAACAAGGGAGTAGTCATAGCGTTTATACCCGATACCAAAATGTCTGTCATTTTTAACGGTGAAACAAGTTGCGACAGCTATGGCTGTGACAATTTTCAATATGCATGTACCAACTATCGATACATTCGATGTTTCGTTACGATATCCAGGTTTGAAAGTAATACAAAGATGTCATCAAAATCTCTATATCATCATTTATAGTAAGTTCAAAAAGTCAGTTAACACAGATAAGTAATTAAGATAAGACACATACCCAAACAAGTGTAGAGACGATGGTCCAGAGGGTATGGGTTCGGCCTCTTGAGCGAGTGGGTTCGGGCTCGATCCTAACCCCACCCCTCACCCTCGTGGTGCCTTGAAATGGGTTTTTCTCAATTTCTAAGTGCACCCTGAACACGAGACCATCGCTCACTCATCGGTAAAGGAAAACATCGTGAGGAAACCTGCATGCGTGATGAGATTACAAATCCTTGAAAGTGTGTAAAGTTCACCAACCCGCATTGGGCCAGCGTCACTTTTTGCAGCAAAATGGTGTTAAAACCTTTGCAACTAGATTCAGTCTAGTAGTCTAGTCTGTAACTAGTTTTATTGTATATACATGTCTAAATAAATAAATAAATATAAAATTCTCGTGTCACGTTGTTTGTTACCAAACTTTTCGGAAACAGCTTGACGGATTCTCATGAAGTGTGCATATCGGGTAGGTCTGAAAATGAGACTACATCTATTTTTCATCCCCCTAAATGTTAAGGGTGGTCCGCCCCTTAAGAAGGAATAGGGAAGGCTGTTGGGGCAACTAGTAAACATATAAAAACTTATCGAATGTAATTTACGACTTGACATCTAATGTCATATTTTTCCTACATCTCTGCAAAGTTATAATAACATACGTATTAAAGTTATGTTGATCAATTGAAAGCCATGTAATCTAGCTTTAAAAAGGCATCTATAATATTTTGAAAAATTTATAATGAGTGATATTAACAATATGTTTACATCGCCTTCTTATTTTTGGAGTTGCTTTACATTGAAAGATGAATGTCCATTGTTTTCGGAAACTGACTCCAAATTGTACTATTTCGTCATCGGAATGGGAGGACTATATGTCGGATTTCTATTAATGATATTATGCGACCTAAAGCTCTATTGGACATTAGACAATTTGCAGGAAAATTTCGATTACTGTTTAAACTTAGTGAAGACTAAATTAGGAAACATGCAAGCAAACCAGAAGAGATTGGCGGACATCCATGAAAAAACGGAAAAACAGATAATTAAAAGTAAAGAGTGTAATAGTATTTTAACAGCTCTTCGCGGAACAATCTTGTCGAATGGTGATTTAGCAGTCGTCAATGACAAAAATGAAGAAGCTCATGAATAATACAATTGTTTTGTTGAAATAGCTAATAATGTAATGAGAGATATAAATCTAAAAATAATAAAATCGGTATATTTAAATATACTCAACTATATATTTGATAATAAATAATATTATAACATTACTTTTGATTCACAAGAAAAAAATGAGGCTACTGATGGTGATGATTTTAACAATGGAATTGAAGAGTAAATAATTCCTAAATAATATTCAAGCTCAGGCAATTTTTCCACAATTAAATATTGAAATAAATGGATGGTGTTTTGTTATAAGCAGTTGTTTGATATATTCAAGCAGGTTTATGTTTAAAGAAATAGCCGGGAAAGAAAAAATATTTTTGTAGTAAAAAAAGTATTATGTAAATTTCACTGATTGTGGCAAAACTACTTGTTTTTTGAGTATTGTATCAGAGTTTGTTTAGATTATCTTTGACAGTGCATTATCTTTGACAGTGCGTTACAGTAGGGATAACGAGAGTTTATCTTATCGTATAATCTTATCGGCGATAATAGTAATAATTCTATAAAGATTACTAGTTGTTGACTGCAGTTCTCCCCTCCGTATTTGGTCTGATGATGTAATCATACAGAAATAGACTAAATAATTTTAGCTTGTTACTCAGTGATAACGTAACTTTTTTTTTTGTTAAATGTATTGTAATCGGATAAGTGATTTAAAAAAAAGACCCCGATACGTCTAAACTTTTTATAAACCCTTTTTTACGTTACTATAGACTTACATCTTAAAAAAGTAGTGTCATATATGTCCCACTGCTGGGCACGAGTCTCCTCCTCGAAATCAGGCGAGGAGGGTCTATTGGGTTTTATGTAGTTCACCGATGCGCTGGCCCAATGCAGCTTGGTGAACTTCACCTACCTTAAAAGACTTTCAATCTCACACAGGGGGTCAGGGTCGAACCCGGGCCCTCTCGCTTAAGAGAGCCGCTGGCCGAACCCATACTAAACCATTGTCGCTCAGATTTAAATTCATCATCATCATCAGCCTTTATCCGTTCACTGCTGAAAATAGGCCTCCCTCTATAAACGCTAAGACGACCGATCCCTTGCTACTTGCATCCAACGCGAACCTGCCACTGCACTGCACTGCACATTTACATTACTAAACTATAATTGTTGGGGAAAATTTAATATCGCTGATTAAATATTATGAAACAAAAGCAGTAAATTGTGTGTCGAGTTGAGTGCAAAATATTAGGTAGACCACACACTGTAACGTAAAATATGTTGTTATCTGTTAAACGCAAAATCAATTAACGTACATGTTATAGTTACATAAACCACGTTTTATAGAGAGCGTGCGGAAACCAACCGCGAGCTATCGAATTCCTATATCGGAACTGTTTAAACTGCATTAAAAGCTGCATCGTGAACGGTGCTTTTGTTAACTGAAGTATGCGTCAAGTTAAACGAATCCTGGGACAGCATGAGCTACTGGTTAAAGTTAAGCAATTAGGAGTCTGAACGGCGAGATTGGAGCGAACTTCTTGTTTTCCGCACTGGGAACTATCTTTACGGCGTGGGACCTCAGAAGCGGGATATTTTTTCAACTATCCTACGTAATTACATTGAGAACTTGATACTAGCTGCTTTGTAGAACTTCGCAGAGTTAATATATTTCTTCGGACGAATAATTGTTTTTATAGTATTTGTCACTTAGTGCTAATGCTGCTTTACCGTAGTAAAATATATTTTTAGTTGAATGCGTAGTAATTTTAAAGTGGTAGACTCAGTTGACCTTCAAAAAGATACTTTGATGGTACTATTTTGAATAAAATTTTTGACTTTGACTTTGAAAGCTTACCATGTCTTACAAACATGACCGTTTTATAACACTAAGGCTCGATTTCACACATTTATTATTAATCAGGCATTATGTAATCAGATTTATTTATTTATTCGGAGAGCGGTAGAGCAACAACAAATACAGAATAACGTATAAAATAAAATAAGAACATTAAAAAAAAATACAAATTGTTCACTCTATGTCTCACTATAATAACTTAACAGCAAGGACAATAAAGATAATTAGTTATAACTACACAATACACATAATTCAGAGTTAAAGGAAACAACAACAACAGATGTTAAAAATTAAAAGCATATGAAAGTACTATACGTCTTACAAACAATATTTAACTGTTTTTTTTTATTACTATTACTACTTATTGACTACTTATGTTTTGACTTATTTCAAGTGTACAAGTTGTACCTACGTAATAAAGATATTTTTGATTTAGATTTTGTCAGTAGATCCAGCGTTTAGTGAGAGAGTGCCTAAAAACCGTTGCGGTAAAACTTGCGTCCGCTCGGGTTGCGAGTTTGTCATGAAAAATTCAGTGCTCGATAAAAAAACGTTGCGTTTTAAAAACGCCTTTGTGTGTACAGATACATCGGGATAGGGCCTAAGGGCGGATTGCATCGACCGATTTTAACGAATATGTAATCGTTAAAGTTGGCGGTAACGAACTCTTACGTTAACAGATGATTTGAAACAATCCACCAAAGCAGTAATTAACGACTGATAAGCCAATCATATGATAAAATATGCTGAAACACTCAATAAACATAACAGACCGCTAAGCTCTTAATGAGCAATCAGTTAAATAACTAACAGCCTTTGGTGAAATGGGTCTAAGCATAATTTAAATTAACATCATCTTACTATATTGAACAAGATGATGGATGACTTCACTTCTAATATTTATTAAACAATGCAAAGCAAAGAATATTACACACATTATCCTAAGATATTATTGAAACAAATATCAAAAGGGTATGTATATATAATGAAAATAGCAATGCATACGTCTGTATGGTAATTTCTCATTTACATTTTTATTTTTATTTGCAATAGCCATTTTTTTAAACAAAAGTACTTATTTGTTTTCCTTTTTTCTGTGTTCAATATATTTCACTATCGAATGAATTTAATAATTCAAGCAATACGCATTAAACATTGCACGAAATTCCAGCTAAGTTCTAGGAAAATTAAAACATCGAAAATATAAATAACAATAAATATAAAAAATATAAATATATAAATTATACCGGTGAAATATTGACAACTTGTTCAAAATTGCTGGCTTTTAATAATTTGAAATACTTTAACATGAAAGTTTCCGATATTAACGTACAGTTTTAATTAAATGTACAACGTTTATTATTATTATTACGTCATAATGGTGACGACATAACTATTATATTAATTAATTCAATTAAGATACTTGGCAGCATCGCGCATCACTTTCCTGGGCTGATTAAAAGCTTCCAAATATTATTTCATTTTCTTTCCTGTGGTGATTGATTCTTTTAAAATTGTGTTACTTCAATTAATTATTAGAAGAATATAAAAGAAAAGTTTGATGACGTCATTAATACAGTTGTGTATAAAAGTGTTCTAAAATTGATTATTTACGGTCGCAATAGCCAGAAGGTAAATTTTGAAAAAAGAAGTGATAAATAGCTGCATTAGGAATATAATCTGTAATTTCTTAGTTTATTCAGCATAATCGTAAATCGACACAGGAGGTCCGTGTTACTTTATGAGTAGCATTTTTGTTTTGAGAGAATTTATTGTGAGAATAGTGATGAAGTTATAATTTTTTGAGATTTTATTAAAAGTTTGTTATTACCAAAACCTAGGCTATACATATACACTACATACGATATGCACGTGTCCACTTTTAAGAAAATATTTTATATCAAAGTATTTGGACATCTTCCAAGCTTTTCCAGCAGGACTAACTTTTTTCTATTATAATAAATATTGAATGTATATGCAGTCATTTTGGAAGAGAAATGTCTTTTCTAAAAAGATAACTAGGGTTTAAAAAAGATAACCCATTATTACAAGTTACTAGGTTATATTAATCCATAGTAGAAGTCAAAATAATTGTTTGTCAGTCTAAAAAATAGTCTAACTGCTAAATTGATTTTAATGAAACTCACACAATAATATAACTATACATTAAATTAATACATATGCTATAATTTATCCATAGACTCCCAGAGAAATGGGAAATATTATGCGGGCGAAACCGTGAGGTGATGACAGTTGTAATAAAATAAAACAGCCTTTATTTAATTAGATATTTATTTCACACAATCACTCAAGTCTTTCTTACATCTCTAATAAATACTTACATCTATTGTTAATTTTATACAAAGCTTTAGTTTTAACATTAGTCGATAAAACTTACAACTTACAAATAACTCTATTCGATAATACAGAGGTTGATCAGTAAATCATTGGCCTTAATGTCGGTAGAACAAAACGAAAAGTTAAAACGAAAACTTAACATAAAACTAACATTCACAGCCATTTATATTTCATAACAATAAATTTAACATCAAATCAACGCTTAAAATTACTTAACATGAACAGAATTGAATAACCAACGATTCGTGATGTATAACAATGAATGGTTAATGAGAATTTTATCCCCTAGGGTGGTGTATTAACACACTTTATTTGTTCAACATTAAAATATCTATTATTTAAATTCAGTTAACGTTGCGTTTTCACAATGCAATTAATTAGGTAAATCATAATGATAAAACTTTCAAATTAACTGCAGTTTCAATATAAAACATTCGTCGATTTTAAACGGAGGGTAAAATTCTCACTAGTTCATAATATATCGCAGGTTAAAGTTTGCTCCAAACCTACAAACGATACTCATAATGCACTTGGTTTAGAGCAACCTTACGAACGACACATTATCAAAAATCAAGCATCCTGTTATGGTTAGTAGAAACCAAAGCAGAAGGCAAAAAATACAACAAAGAGGCACTTGGATTATTTAAGGCACTGTGGGTTACAATATGTAATCCAATTTAGCTTGTAGACTGTTATAACATAAACAAAAACTTAACTTTTAGGCAATAATCAAATTCAACAATAATTTACAAGACGTATCAACAAAACGAAAATTCAACTTCAATTAACAAAAGTGACCAAATCCTAGGTAGCAAAAATATAATTATTGAATTTTGCGTGGGAAAACAATAAAGTACGGTGGAAATTGATATCGAAAGTATACGTAATTGCAAATTTTAACATATTTTTTTAGCTGTTATTAATGCAATATTACTTCCATATTTAACGTTAATTTATCGGTTACCGTAACAAAATCAACATTAAAAGAAAAACAAAATAAAACAGAAACTTAATGTCTTAATAGGACCTAAGGAAACAAAAAATTAACAGTTTAAATGAAGAGTTTAAGAACACTGAATATAAATTATTTAAATTTAATACTTCGATTTTTATGATTTTTATTTTAAATGTTTCTTATTGTTATGGATGTTTACTTTAACGGAGAGGTAAATATGATAACGAAACAGTAATGGAAAATTAAATAATAAACAACAAAAAACTTAATGTGTAACAATTCCTGACAATTTAAAAGTTAACAAACGTGTGGCAGAACTTTGGCAATGAAAATCAATTGGAAATTGCAAACAAAACATAATAAGAGTAATCAAATTGATTACACAAACTTAAAAAAAAACGAAACAAAACTATTTTTATTCTTGATTGATTTTTCTTTTTTATTAAACTTAACATTAAACAAGAAATATAACAAATTGATAAAAAAATGTTATCGAAAGTCAAAGGAAGCTTTTGCAGAAACAAATATGAATTAGTTAATAATTGCCATAAAATTACATAAATGTAACAGTTCCGATTTTTTTTTCTAAATCTTGAATTTGGACATAGAAAACGACATAGTAACGTTATATTTAGATATTTTAGACCAACAGAAAACAGTAACAACGTGGATGTTAATGAAGATTTTCAAAGTCAACGATAACAAGATGAAATGTAACAGTTAACAGTAACAAAAACGTGAAACAACAACACCGCACATTAAGGCTCTCAATATCTTAAACGGCACTTTGGGACTTGAAGACTTATAAATTATACTTTACAATTAAGTTAGGACACAGATTTATAATGAACTGAAATGATTAATTTTAGTCTTATCACTCTAAAACACAATTCTAACCTATGACTAACCTATCTTTGGGAATCTAGAATATGTTCACCTTTGTCATTTCGGAGTTCCATTTTTATGATCTGGATTTTTATGATGATGAAACTTTCATATCCTGGATTGGATATATATTTTATACCATAAGCAGTGCTCACGTCAATTTCTGATAATGCCTGTAACAATAAAAATACATAATGAATATAAAAAATACATATAATAATGTAAAAGGCAACGGATACAACTAAAAATAAAATTAATTGTATTTTTATAGCATAGAGGGCAAAAGAGTATCGACACTCATACACATGTTGACATGTTGCCCTCCTTTTCAATACCCCTTCAAAAGGGCCACCGGAAACTAACAATCAGCATAGGTGTCACTTTACGCCGGTATCGTGTGCGCTAGAGGCTGAGAGGCCCAATTGGGCTGCGAAGCACCAAGGCACTACCTCTTACAAATTCCAATCAAAATATTAATCAATGACATGCATTAGCTTAATATTCTGGTACTTATTAATAGCTATAAAACTTATTATATACCTAGGGAAGAAAATTAAGAAATGTCGCAAATCACATGTAATTTTTTACCAAGGTGATGCCGAAGTGGCGAACATATTATATGATTGTTCGAAACTTTTCTATATTTGCCTAGTTATGCTATACGAGTTAAATATGACGGTGGAAAGACCCTACTTCTATTTCCTCAACCAACTGAAATTCGACCCTTTCCGCCAAGATGTGTGAAAATATTTTAAATATAATGTACTTGAAAAAAGGATAGGTGACAAAAAAAACCCCGTCCTAGAAATATTAAACCTTTTAATGTAATGTAACGTAATTTCAAATTGTTAAGATTTTTTTAATTTTAAAAATATAATCATGCAATTTTGAACATTACACAATCAATCTGAATTAATATTGTCAAAAATGTCACTTAAGATATAAAACCTAAAATATGAATGTGAAATGCATGTACATATTTTATAAACGTACGACTGTAGGCAAAACAACCTCTTATTTAAAATTAATACCATTACTAAATGGAACAAAATTATAAAAAGCTTTATAGGCTATATTTTAACCTTATAGTTAATTCTAGGCCACTTATAACAATGATATAAAAGATTTTAAGCAAAGCAGGAAATCTAATTTAATAGCTCTATCATTAGCAAAAGAATAAGATAAAGTGTTAAAATCACAAACTTAAAGCAATAAAAATAACTCGCCTGAAAATATTCGACTTGCGCTACAATTGGCTCACAAACTTACTGAAGACGTTTTTCAGGGAACAGCTTTTCAGTAAACTTAAACATTAATTAACTTCACTTCAACTCGTAAGTTTTAATTGACAAACTAGCAATAACAACTTCTAGCGAGACGTTTGCAATACTGAATTAACCGGGGACCCGGGTGGGTCCCCGGTGTAGTTTACTGTTGCTCGTCAAATTCGGGAGTGATTTGGATTTTCTATACACCCCTATATATACTGGTCCCGAAATGGCTCCCTGCGGTACCCGTGAGAGCGCTCGCGCACGTGTTCTTGTGCCGAATGTACACACAATAGCATGTTTCTTTGTCCCATTCACAACGACCCCTCGAACGTCTTACCTATCTGTATTTACCTGTACTTGTGCAAGGGGAGAAATCTCACCCGGTGGGAAAGTACGTAATCTAACGGAATTTAATTATACGAATGTATAATCGTGTGATTTCATATTAGAAGGGTCCTTGCGATATAACTTTCACACGCTCGGTATGGTATTATTATTACGCAACATATTGTAATGGCGATACCCGTTGCATCTTATAATATTGTATTCTTATAAGTAAAGTTGACGAAGGAGTCTGTATTTCTGTATTATTTCGGCACTTCAGGCACCTTAGCCCATGTACGTGGATATATTTCGTGTCATATCATCATCACCATCCTGGTAATAACAAACCCAAACGAAAAAATGCAAAACTAATCGATTGTAATCGTTTCGATCACTATTTTTCCCGCGTTAACTAATATTTACATTTTCGCTGCCAAAAAATATTTTGATATTCATGTGATTGCGGATATACCTTTCACGGGATATTATTGCATATTATGTGAACCTTTCTTCGATCAATTATACCTATAATTGATCGAAGGTACCTTTTGACAAATTTTATCAACCATTTTAGATGTAACAAGAAAACAAACTAAAACAAAAGCTGATTTTTTAACTTACATGTAATCAGTATCATATTTAAGTATACAGCTTTGTTCTATAAGAAACATGTTTTTAACTGTAAACAGCGGACCGCTACCTTGGTTTGACTCATTAATTTGCAAGCATTCAAAGCTTAACGGCGTTCAATTGACTCGGCCCAAGTGTTATGGATCAACAAAAGATCCTTTCAGCGATACGAACGTGCTCTGCTTAAAATAATGAGCTCTTTAATTTATTAAGGTAAAGCCGGTAGTGTATTGTTTTACCCTCGATAATGCCACATACGGGCAAAAATATTTATTTCTAATGAGTTCTTAATGTTATTTCACCTTAAGGGAATAGTGGTCAGATAGAAAGTCAAATATTTAGTGTTTTAAGCATATTGTACCATCGATCGCTCACCAGTGAAGATCATCATAATGAAACCTACTTCCCTATTGAGATCAAAAAAAAGTCTTTGAACGTGTGTAATGTTTACAAATCCGCATTGAATCAGCACATTGGTTAACTATGACCCAATACCCTCCTCGTCTGAAGAATTTAATTATCAATTTCTATATTATACGATATAAAATGTATGCTACATTTACGATATGTACGAATATAGAAATCTCCTATCACCGAGTCTCGTAGTATATGCTACGATACATATACCAAGGTACTTAAGATTTCTCACGGGAGTTGTTTTAAAAATTACAAACTGATTTAGTTTTGTATCTCAATATCAAATAAAGAAAAATGAATTCATTTGAAACGATTCGTACTGTCTTTTTTGTGGATTATCTTTTATCTTTTACTTAAGGTCTGTAAATGTCATCGCACCTGACACATCATTGTTTTAACCCTATCGATCGTCTCTAAGATGTCAGCCATCAGAACAGATTATTAAATTATTAATTCCGGCTTAAATACGACAGTTGTACAAATTCCTATCAATTATTACACCGCATACAACCATACTGTGACATGACCTCCCTTACTAAGAGGAAAGACACAAACGTTAGTTGAATAAATTTGGCAGCTGCCGTAGCTAAGTAATAACGGTCGCACGGTTAAGCATCGCTTGCCGGGGTTGGTTCGGATGGGTAACCATCATTACAAACCGAGACTCCTCCGTGTCTCGGAAAGGACGTTAAGCCTTTAGTCCCGGCTGTCATTCGTGAATTTCGACAGTCGTTAAGTCCTCAGAAGCTTGAAACTCTGATAACCAGTCTTACCAAAGCGTAACGTACTAAACTAGAAATAGTTGGGAAAAGGCTAATCATAAGAAGAATTAAATTAGTAGTGTCACCTGATGAAAAAATAAAAAATCAACGCCGCGTTGAACATAATCGAATTCACCGTGGATAAGCCATAACCAATAATTTATGGTAAGACTCGCTGCAAATAATTACTAAATATTACACTACAGTGCTGCTCGCCAGCTGGACTTGGCTTGACACGCTACCGCGTGTCTAGGTGATACACTTCATCCTAAAACAAGTATCTTCAAGAAGAAAAGTGGCGGATTAATCGTGCTCATGCAGTCAGGCGCAGAGAACAATCGTATTCCTACCACTAACAAAATCTAACTACACAATCATTATCAAAAGACCTTTTCTAAATACATAACAGCGAGTAAAACATATTATGTTACCGACCAAAGAGCATGTAATAAGCACAAATATACCAAAAACATAAATTTAGAGATGTGAAGATAAAACCCTAAATTACCCTATTATTATCAGGTAAATATATCATTGTTGGGCACTTTTGATATGTTATCTAACCTAGATACCCTAAACTATCGCACTGCGGGTGTGCACCAATCTGCGTTCTATTTGCCTTCCCCATGGGGAATTATTTTCGAGCCATTTCGCTTGTTTCAATCGTTTGATAGCTATCGTACCAAAGTAACATGCTGCCTATTGGGTTCCTATTTTCTTGTAAATGTATTTCGGTTTTAGCTATCGTGCTTTCATCGATACTAATGCCATACGATCTTCCGTTTAATACGTTTGATATGAATATCAACATCAATTATTTATGAACATAGGTAAAAGGCAAAATGATCGAGAAATCAGATGATGATTTTTCTGGGTACTACACCCAAAAACGGGTTGGAATTGCTCCCAAACAAACTATAACACACACGATGAATGACTGTTTCGCGGGTCTTGGACTTGGACTTGGTAATATCATATATAATTAAGTATATAAGAAAATAGTAGGTTACTAATATAAGAGATTTTCTTATATACTTAATTACTCCATCTTCTTATAGACCACAATTAAAATAGGTGTAATATCTTCTTATGTATTTATTGATATTATTATCCTTACATATTATAAATGTGAAAGTAGGCATGTTTGTTGCGCTTTCAGGCAAAAACTACTCAACCGCTCATCATGAAACATTGTACTTGTACACATAATATTCTCGGAGCTACTAGAAGTAACATATTGCATTTAAAAATGAGTTTTTATTTTCCTAACGCGTGCAAAGCCGCAGGCTTTTTATACTTAACTAATTTATTTATTGTGATATAAAGTATACCTACTATTCGTACGTAGTATACTTTAAATTCAAAAACTAGATTTAAATTATACTAAATGTGATTTAAATACAGCCGGCATGCCTGATGAGATTTAAAAGTCTTTGAAGGTATTTAACGTTCACCAATCCGCATTGGACCTATGCTAGTTTACTAGCTTAGGAACTATGACCCTATATCCTCCTCGCCAGATTTCGAGGAGGAGACCCATGCCCAGCAGTGGGACACAAATACGTTGACACTTTTTTTAGTAACAAATTACACCCATCACTATCTCTACAATAATGAAACTAAACTAAACAAAAATCTCCAATCCATTCCCAAAACGGAATTTGCGTTTAACGCATATCATTGAGACTGTAAACGGATCTACGTGAATCCTTTGATCACACGAGCAATATGCAATACCCAAACGAAATACGTGCACATGCAGCCCGCTTAGCATAGTCTTAGACGATTCAAATTCCTTCCCCCGGGAAATGCAGAATGCAAGCTACCGCATTTCTTGTTTCGTACCATTCAACTACTATTACACGTATTCCCATCGACGCGATATTCGATTTGATGCCAGAATTATGTTTACTGTTTGTTCTTCTAATTTATTCGTATGTTTTAATTCTATTTCTGTGTGTTTTATCATATTTTTAGTAAATCAAAATCAATGGAGTTGCGTTTATCAAGAGTTCTTTCTTAAAGTTTCTACTTTCTCAAGTAGCTTTGAGCCGGGTAGAAGATTTAATTTTACATTAGATAAGATACTTTTTGTGTACAACATTGAGAATTTTTGTTACTTTATATCCTACTTTAATATTATAAATGCGAAAGTTGAATGTATGGCTGCATATTTGTTACTGTTTCATGCAAAAACTACTGAAAGAATTTTGATAAAACCTTAGAATAATATAGCTTGTACATCAGAACAACACAATTACACGTAGGCTATAATCTATTCTCGTACTCCCACTGGAATGGGGAGTACGTGGATGAAACCGCGTGGCGCTGGTGGCTTATAGTGTATAAAAATGATTATCTTTTATAGAAGAGCTTAAAGTCTTTTAAGGAGCTTTTATATTAATATCAAGTGTAAGTAAGTGCGCTACATTTACATGACGCTCAGCCTACTGGTTTCTTAAACCATTGTCATGATTAAATGGGTGAGCCAGAGTAATTTGAGATACAAACTTTTAAGACGTCACAGGGATCGCACAGAAGTGGTCGGTCTTAGCTTAATTTTTACCACGAGACATTACGACGACCTCTGTGGCTCAGTGGTTAGCGTGTTGGCGGGACAGGGAACACAAAAAAAGTTTCTGTGTTCCTGGGTCATGGATGTTTATTTAATATGACGTGTATTATAATATAATAAAAATCTTAAATATAAGTATCAATATAAAAAGTATTAAATACATGTATTTCCGTTGTCTGGTACCCGTAACATAAGTCTCTTCGAAAACTTTGCATGGGACCAGATTGACGTGGCGTAAAAGCGTCTATAGATATATACTATTATGTGTCAGTTTGTTATATTCTCCCGCCTCGTGGGTAATGGCACTTGAATACTTATCCACCTATACTCATAATGGGACAGAATATAAAGCCTAGTAGATTCCTCTGCATCATGATAATTATCAAGCTGGACAGAGGTCTTCCATAAAGCCTCTTACATAACGTTGGCAAATGCTGCCAGCCCTATAAATCCATTCGCGTTGTTTACTTAGATAAGTGAAAGAACATGTTTGTTATTGGGTAAATACAAGCTGACGACTTAAGTGGTCTCATCTGGTATGTACATATTGAATTACAATCGTACATGATTTGATCAACGGAAACGTTGTTACTAATAAATGGCTATTTATTTTTGTTTATTTATTGTACTATTCTTTCGTGTAAGATTTCGCGAGTTAGTGTCCTCATTTTAATCATCATTATCATTATAATGAAACAACTTTTACGGATTTTATCGTGCCCATGTGTGTCCTCTCGTGACCATGGTTGCTGTACAGTATCCGAAACGTCGGGCATATAAAAAACTAAAAAACTCAATTAACCGTCTTAAAAGTTGTTTCTTTATAATGAATGAAATTCGCGTAAACATAAAAAAACAATATCATCATCGTCGCCAGCCTCTATCCGTCTACCGCTGAACAAAGGACTCTCTCAATGAACGCCAAGAAGACCGATCCCTTGTCATAGAGCATCCAACTCGGACCGGCCTCTGCATGAAGATTGTCAAAATAGAATGGATTACAAGCATATGAGGCAACCTTCGTTCCTGGACAGGTTACAGTGGGACAGGGGGTGCTAAGAGTCCCCGAGCTACGGATCGCTACCACCAACTTGACCTAGCTTATATAATATTGAGAATAATAATAACAATTCTAATATCAATCAAGAGGATCAATTTTCTAGGGATTTGTGAATAACAATTTCCTTGAAATTCAATATCCCGTGGGCGTTTTTGTTCTAGATAAAAGATATCTTCTGGATTCCTATTATATTTTCCCGCGGGAAATAATTTGTCAAACAAATATAAACGGAGTGATTTCTTTTTGCACCCAGCCTATATAAAACGATAACATCTCAATTCTAACTAACAATTAGTGTCTATATTATTAAATGGCATCTGATAGTCACTATGATTTTCATTGTAAAACGGAATACTCGTTTACAATGGATTTGATATGATACCCCAAGTTTTCATCAAAGATCGTCTTATCGATCAAATATACGATAAAAGTTAATTATAATGTATGTATTTTCAACCCTATTTAAATAAAATCATAAAGTAATATGGCTATCATTATTCATTAATATATTTTCGTTCAGGAAACAATCTTGCAAACTTCCGGGCAGGGCGGCACAGGATCACCTCAGCGGTAGGCTCGCTCCATTGCCGGTTTTCACAAGATCGTCGGTCGATCTGGTAGGTGGCCATCTTGCGCGTGGTGGTGTGTCGTGACGTGGTCTTCACTCCAGAAACTCAGAACTCTTGTTGCTTACAAAACAACTAACGCATTAAATATCAATATTTTTGGCATTTATTGAAACAAAAGAAGAAGTTGTAAAAAAAACAGAAATAAAGAAGAAATTTATTAACCCAACAGCCTTGTAACATAATGATTAAAACATCGTAAAATAAATAACGAGAATAAGTATACAGATGTTAAAATATTTACTCAGCTGGAGTCAATTTATTATTCTGCATTGTGAAAGGAAAAGGGTAAGAAAATTCTTTACTCCAATAAAAAGCCAATACATCGTCATAAACAAGATTATAGAGTGATGGCGTCACATAATTTCTGCTATATTAAGCATCTCATTTGAACTGGCAGCGAAGTGGCAGCGAGCCACGAAAACTATTTGCGGGCTTCGTTAAATTATATGTTCAATATTTTCACTTTACTCATTTCCTAGAATTTTCTAGTTATATTAACTAACTATAATATGGGCATACTTTTTGAAATAAACGTTTTCTATTCTATCCTGTCCTATCCTCTATTTCTTTATACTTACATTAATTATGCGATATCAAAAAGGAATTAAATTTAGTGGCTGAGATTGGATTTTGGATTTTTGGATTGGATTGGATGCAGGATAATAATTCGCCTTCAACTTATTATAAATAAGCTATGTCAATGTGTGTAGGCTTCGTTAAAAATATCCATGTCAGTTGCTGTATTTTGTAAGCTTCCAGATAACTTTTTTTACCATCAACTGATACCTCATTGCTCTAATAATTATAATTATATATGTAATTTAAGTATGTATGTGAATAGTAACTGAAGTAATAACTATATTTTGACGACTGGTTGATCGACTGATGAGGCTATTGTAACATATACTTACGTACTGGTCTCGCGTTCGAATACCGCCAGATGCAGATAATTTGTATGATAGATATCTGCACCGCGTCATGGATGTGTACATGTATGTATTTATATAAATTTCTGAAATTTATTTCCGTACTACCCGTAACACAAGTTCTTATGAATCTGTCTCAGATCTAGGTTAACTTAATATGGCTGTTGAATAATAATATATTTAATAATTAATAATATATAGTTTTCCACCTACTGTTTTCACTTGTCTAGCTAGGCTAATATCCTATTAAAATCAACCCAAACGACATTTACCTGAATATAAATTTTGACTGCCAAATATTCTACGTAAAATATGTAACGAAACTCAGTTGTTAATAATTAACATTGCCTTCAAATAATACCTAATTGGAGATAAACACGAAATGCTTATTGAGGCTTTTGTAAACTTTATTTTTAATTTCAAATATTCTCTAAATATTTTATTGTGGACTGTCATAAATTCTGGGTCAAAAAGAAACGCAAACTAAAAAACATATAACACGAACCATAAAATAACAAAATAAATAAAGAAAGCCTTACATTTTTATATTAAACTATAACGACTCGCGTTCACAGAAGTATGTAGGTACTTAATTTACTCAGCTAAAAGTGCATATTCACCATCAATAGCTCGTCGCTCCCTATGTGAACCCATCACAGAATAGAATGTAAGTAGATATACATAGATTTTGTCTAAATAGAGTTCGTGCTATGTAAGTAGCATTTCTCCTAATCCTTATTTCATACTGCTGTATAATCTTAATTAAAAAATGTATTATTTTTAATACGGGAAAAATATTTTTAAGCTCATCCAAGAATCTCAGGGCTATTGTCGGCTGAAGCCGGTCGCATGAATAAATTTACAAGTCAATTACGTTTAACGTAATCGCCATTTTTTCATAATTTGATGGCATAATAATTCAGTGGCATATTGTATTATTAAGAACAGAAGTCAATATAAATAAAATATATGGCATCATATCCAAACTATGTGGCATTAAAGACTTCGCTGTTGAATAGTAATATTGACTTAGTCAATGTTCAATATAAACCAGGATTTAACTTAAGAACTTCAAAACTTAAACGACAACTTTGGCGTTCTCGGCGAAAGCTCCACAAAATTGAAAAGTGATATGCTACTTTTTCTATACCTGTATATACGTATATCACAAACGTTTAAAAATTGGTGCCGGGGTAGCTTGCAATTTTAAGCCTTAAATCTCACTGTTGCTTCAAACTTTTCAAACTGTGATAATTACAAATTATCATCATCACAATTGTCAATGTCCATTGCGGCGGACTTGGTCTTCTGCAGTTGGACCTTCACATCATCACCATCAGTATCTAACCGTCCCTCAATGAACGCTAAGGCAGTCGATTAGTTCCTAGTAGGTAGCTTATTTTTGATAATTATTTTTATATATTCGTTAATTTATTTTACATGGAATTATTTTTTTTTTCTAAATTTAATTTATAATTTTCTCATTTAGAAAAAATACAGCTTATTCAAAAATTATTGGTATATTACCAACATGCACTAACATGTATATAAAACCCACACTCCATTTCCTTCATAAGCTATTTTATAAACATCGCATAAAAAGGCAATATCGATAAGATTTGATCGCAGGTTTATGTATAAACATGCATGTGACGGTATCATAATAAAGTTGGCCCGCTCAGCGCTTAATATTAAAAGCTCACCTTATATCCTTAGTAGGGATGGGACAATTTACGTATCACGTGATAAATCACGGTTTATTTAAATATCACGTTAAAACGGTCGGAGTGATGCGCTTGTGCTGCGCGCTGTCTGTTTGAAACCATCTTTCTGTCTTTTGTAAAGTCATGGCAGAACAAATGGCAGATTTCTTTATTTGGAATTGAAGTCTAGGCTTCGTTGATCTCTTGAATTCTCGCTCTACCACGAACATTACATATTACATAATATATCATACAGGAGCGATTTAATATAAATATCAAAGCTACTGTATACTGTTTCTTTTTTTTATGTCTGGATAAATTAATTTACAAATGGGATTGATACTAATTATTTAATCGATAAAATCTAACATAATATTGTAAGTGAAAATGTAATAGATAGAATGTATGTGATAAAAGATCGTGTGATTTCATAGTGATGTAAAAGTGTCGTGATAATTCCATTTAGCTGTGATTTCCATCACTAATCCCTACACACGTTGGCTTTGCAATATTTCCGTTGTTGCCGCGACCTGGATTCGCCTTTGTGCCGTATGAAAGGACTCCGGGCTAGTGAGGGAATAACTGAACGGCCCTCCCCCTTGGAAATCTTAAAATTCATTGAGCTCCCCTTAATATTGCACGTGTTTTCTATAACTAAAGAAGTGCGAGTGGACTTACAAATTTATAATAGTAATACATATATATTATATAATGAGTATATAAAAAGCCAGACACACACGAATTTGACTCGCTGAGGATTTAGTGTTTTTAGATTTGGCTGATTTGGTTTTGATATTTAACTTGTTAAAGTCGACTACCTAGTATATTATTAAATTGTTTTTACAATACTAGCAGACCCGACAGACTTCGTTCTGTCCAAAAGATTTGGTAATATAGCAGTTTTTTGTTCCTACCTATTTTATCTCAAATTCGGGAAATAAACAATCCTATATTTTAAGTTGGAGGAAAGCACACATTTTAAAAGAAAAAACATTAAAATCGGTACAGTAGTTTCGGAGTTCATCCCGGACAAACATCGTAACACTGAGATTATATATAATAGATATTACGCCTAAATTTTAGGTGTTTTACGTGACAGAAGGTCGGTCGGCCGTAATTGTCCTTTATATACCGAACCCTATACAAGAAAATTCATGACCTGTCAAGTATTTGTTCAAGCCGTGGTTCAAGCTGAACATTTGAAGCTTTACAACATTCCGATCAAACTTTTAGAAATTTTGAACAGAGTATTTCTTATCTTTGTCGTTAAGATTTCTTTTGAACACCAAATTAATTTATTTGAGTGACGATGGTCTAGTGGTATGAGCTCGGCATCTTGCGTGAAAGATCTGGGTTCAATCCTGACCCCCGTGATACCTTAAATGGGGTTTTCATAAATCCTAACCATAAAAAAGTAAAGTATCAACTTTATTTATATGTCCCACTGCTGGGCACGGGTCTCCTTCCTCGAAATCAGGCGAGGAGGGTAATGGGCCAAGAGTCCACCGCGCTGGCCCAGTGCGGGTTGGTGAACTTCACATACCGTCAAAGACTTTCAATCTCATCAGGGCATGCAGGTTTCCTCACGACGTTTTCCTTCACCGGTGAGCGAACGATGGTCTCGTGTTTGGGGTGCACTTAGAAATTTAGAAAAACCCATTTCAAGGCACACACGGACGGGTCAGGATCGAACCCGGAACCCCTCGCATAAGAGGCCGAGTCCGTCCACTACCGGACCACCGTCGCAACAATCCTAACCATACCTGAATATAATATGACCATCAGTCGTTCGCCAGTGAAGTAAAATATCTTGAGGAACCTTTATATAATAATTATATAATATATTTTTTTTATTTATAAAAAAATATATAATTTATACACCTAATGAGATTGAACTTCTTTGAACGTGTTTGAAGTTCACCAGCTACAGGGCCAGCGTATCGGTGAACTATGGCATTTGGCCCTCCTCACCTGATTAAGGTGACACTTGCCCAGCAGTGGGACATAATAATATAACAATTGATTTTTTTTAAAACTTATTTGTATATATCACAGTAGTTTTAGTACATATAAAAATGTCATACATTTAAAAACTCGTAACTTTATTTAAAAAGTAAAGAAAAACTTTTATAACTTTTTTCCATTAAAATACTACTATTTTATAGTAAAACTTAAAATTAAAAAGCTGTGTTTGCCTGTAATTGGATCTACATCCTAACATGATGATTTATGTATACTTTTAACTTACTATATGCGATGTAGGTATATCTGTTGGTGAACCATTAAATAAATAAATAAATATTGAATTATCTGATATATAATGTATTATTATTTTACTACACTATCACCGCTAATGAGAAGTCGACTTACTTTCAATAGAGGAGTCGAACGAAAAATAATGACCGCTGATTCCGGATGTCGTTCGTGGACCTTGACAGTTGTTACGGGTCGTCAGAAACCCGAAAGATACCAGTAGTAGTAGATAACCAGTCTTAACACGCGGTACAATAATATTAACCAGTTACTGGGTTGTGAAGGTCAGGCAGTAGCTGTATTTATAATAATGTTCTCGCTGTGGAACCTTTAACGCTACCCAAAAAGCACTTTACCTCTTTTCACTTTTTATTATTTCTAGTTTCAATACTTTTAACTATACTAGTCCTTTATAATAAAACCGCGATAAAATCCGTAAAAGTTGTTTTATTATAATGAGTGAAATTTGCATAAACATAGAAAATAATAAACATTATTCTATATCATTAAATAGCTATTTTCTTTTAGACCTAGATATTCAGCTATTGTTATGTTAATCTCACAGCACTAAAGTACAATCTGTATTAAACTAACTACTATGAAAAACATTAGAATTGATCCAAAATAGAGGAATACTTTAACTTAACTAACATATTATTATTTTTTTAAAACCATAAACTTAAATCACTTCAGCTTCAGATAAAACAACTACAAGGTAACAATGAAATATAAAAATTAAAAACGCCATAATGCCGCGCCAAGCGTGAAGGCTTTAATAAAGCTGACCTATTTTTTACTTTCATGTCACGCGATCTATAATTAATGTAGTAAAATTACGAGAGGTTAACACGTGTATGCTTGAAAAACACTTACATTTCAAACCCTTGTCGCTTGGGGTTACGTGAGCTAGAATCAAATAGCCATTGTTAACGAAAGGGTGCTAAGAGTAGGTAATAGCTATTCTTCGATTCTATCGTACAGTAAAATGCCAAAAATATAATTATCAGATCGAGTCAGTCTGATACTGAAAATTATAATTAATTTCAATAATAACTAATGAATAATATATAATGCTATTATATATGCTATTGCAATAATAATATCAATCAAGATTTTTCCTAAACTAAATCCTTCTTCTTTTTCTTGTCGAGTCGAAATGGCTAAAACTCTCAATTGTGTTACTTTTTTTTATATATACTTTGACCAGTACCTAACCAAATGTACCGCCGTGTCGGTGGCCCCAAACAAATCCTACGTGGTATATGATATGGGATCCTGATATAATTTATGTTCAAATAACTAACAAAAAAAATGATATTGAAAAGGTAGAAACGATTTTGCTTATACATGTTCAAGAACCATCGCTCGAAAACGTGCTTTCAAATAAATAAACCGCATCTAAAACGGTTCACCCGTTTAAGAACAACGGTACCACGGACTTAGCGAATAAAAGTATACCAGTTTTCTTGTGTCTGGGGTAAAAAGAATATCTGAGTATAAAATTGTATAATAACTAATTAATTCGCCTTGAATCAATATTTAAAAAATTTACAAGTAATATTTTAAGAGATATGTAGCTTATTTAGATTTAAACATTTCCCTAAAATATTTACATAGCTAAACCGGCTCGGCTCTAAGGGGTAGATAAGAGTTGGCGGAAGCTTAAGCTGCCTTTGATATTGCTCCGGGGAAGGAAAGTGATATTCTGTGAGCAGATGCCCAGCGCACCTCCAAATCCTACGCTTAAAAGGGATCTACAATATTTATAAGTACCTATAGCGGTACATTTCGTGGGGGTTTTAAAAATATAAAATATGAGACTCTACGGTCACCAACCAGGTGGGGAGATCTATGTTTAGCAATGGATGAAAAAATCCTGATGATGATGATGTAAAGTTTAAAAAGTACATTTCATAGCAATGAAATAATCATAGAACGCAACAAATTATGTGAGATAAAATTCTACATCCAGTTAAAAACATTTTGCCAGATTTATTGCAACTTGCTATAGCTACGTACACATGAATCAGAAAGAAGAAAGAAAGAAAGAAAGAAACATTTATTCAACACTAACAAGAGACACACATGAAAAAAATAATAACAAAAATACACAGAGAAAACATTTTTCGGTTGCACAGCCTACAAGTAACACATATCAGTAACATTGATGATAAAACAATAATTGCGAAACACAAATTGTATTGACATTAAAGAATAAAGTGTGTGTCTCACGTGTAGGTCAAAAAGGTCCAGTTCAGCATTATGTCAGGCAACACCTGACGCTGATTTCCAACTGAACCAAAAGTAAAAAATAAGATATCAAGTCAGTTTTAATCAGCTGCGTACAGATGTTCAAGAAGAGCGCACACCTACATATAGACTTAAAAGACCGGCATCGCAAGCAAATTCTCTGTCCTCAATAAAGGGTGTCTTATTAGGTGTCGTTGATCCATCTATAAAGGTAAACTGAAGTTCGTTTGTCCCCTCTAGAATTGCGATTCGATCGAAATATTTACGGATAATCACGATCAAAATTATTAATATCAATGTAAAACATACGCCAAACACAAAAACATATCACTTTTAACGCCTATCATGTCAAAAAGTATTGTAACACTGATTCGTAAAGAAAACCAAAAAAAAGAGATACAAAAACAACAAACAAAGTAGACTGTTTAATGGCCAGCAATATTTTCCCCGGGACGGATGGGGAAATTAAAAGAAAATACCTCGTGGTCATTACGAGTGTCACCTTACCGGGAGTTGTAAGGGAAACGCTTATGTAAATCAGTAAAGTTAGTTGCCACTCTCATCTGTTACATGGTCGTGTTAAGCGAATGATACACGCTTAATATTTATTTTTTTATCAATCATCCTTACTAATATTATAAATGTGGATGTTTGTTACTCTTTCACGCAAAACCTACTCGACGAATCATCGTGATACTTTGTACACATATTCTGGGAGATACTAGAAGTAACATAAGATACTTTATATTAAAAAAATTGGATTTTTTTTTTTGCTGACGCGAGTGAAGCCTCGGGCAACAGCTAGTATTATATAATGATTCGAAGGTTGTATCGTGAGCAAATTATAAGTGGTAACTTTCTAAGATCTTTCGTTACAGGTACTTTAATACACATTCTTAGCCCAGTTCAGACAATTATTTTCATCATATAAACTATCTACACATACCGGAATTCGAACCAGCAACCGCTGCGTAAAGTTATACAGTAGCTTGACCATTCGAACTGCCAGCCCTCAATCGGTAATTAAGAGGACAGTACCTACCGTGATTCAATTTGACCTAATAATATTTGCTGATTTTAGTAGACTCGTACCTAATAAGTAATGCGATATATTTTAAATAATTAATGAATTATTCTTAAACTTCTTGAAATCCAACCTCATTCGAAATCATATTTTATTAATCATCATCATCAATCATCATCATATCATCTGTTGGTCTACAATAATATTTTATATACAACTTTTTTTTAAATACCAAAACACCGGCCTAGGATTGAAATGAATTTTTAACTAGCGTTGTAATTTACACAATTTTTGACTTCCTGGAATAGTTTCCTCTTTCGCAGATATCTAGTTGCAAGCACATGTTAAATCACCACTAAATACAAGCAAACTCGGATCATATATCATAACTCAGCACTTATTAATACCCACGAAGGCCGCCATTAAGCGAGGGGTCCGACCCGGACCTCAAGTTATTAGGTTCTTAAAGCTAAATGCCTGTATAATTATGTTATTATACACCGGTATCAAAGCTTTGATATCCTACCCAGGCTTACGAGCTAATTAATTTTAGTACATATGTTGCAAATAATACGAGTAAGCTACAAGCATACATAACAAAGATTTGCTTGCAGTTTATATGCTATCGTAATAGTGAAAAATATGACGAAATCTATTCTTTGAAAAAATGGTATGTTGTACATTTTTATTTGTCTTCATTAAAATATGTGAAAAAAGAATTATAAACTTTTATTGTGCTACTGAACTAGATTTTTTTCAGAACACAGGTTCGAACAACTTGAAGATATTATACTTTAATTTTTATTTATTTTTTGCATATTTTTTAATGCTTTTGGGTTTCTTAATTGAATTTAAACATTGTCATCTGTGTCATCATCATCATCATCATCAACATCAGCCTTTATTCGTCCATGGGCTTTATCCTTCAATGAACGCCAATGCGACCGATCCCTTGCCACTCGCACCCAAAGCGGCACGATCACTGCACAGAGATCGTTTTCCTGGTTAAATAACAAGAAAAATAATCTTATGTTTTTTAACATCAACAATATATAATATCACAATATATAATGCCGTACTGATCGTGTAACACCGCCTTAAGGGTCGTTTTCAAACTTTTTATACTCAAGATCCAATTGAACGTAGATTTCTTATAGTTCGGATACAGTAATCTAGTTCAGGTGTGCTCCGAGAAATCCCCTCGTATCTGAGGTCGCATACGTTTCCCGATTTTATTGCATATTGAGACGTACTATTTTTCTGATATATTTTCTCGACCCTAATATAAAATATCCGGCCTAGAGATTTAAAGTATTCCGGACCCCAATTTTGTCAGATTTCATCATACGAATTCAATATGCATACGAAATTGACTTACAAAGGACTCCAAGTACTTGTTTCAAACGCTTTGCCTTTATTAATTTTCTTAAGGCAATTATTTGCAGACGTTTACCCGGAGATCGGAATTTAAATGTCATTTATTCACACATCCCTCTTTAACTGTTATGGCCTATTGGATTAAATACCTTTATATTCCTTCGTTCTATATAGTATATTCAAAATCACATATAATTAGGTAGATCATATTCCTACAATTACAATAGTGTAAGTGGCGTAAGTTACTCGTCTAGGGAAGACGAGGTTGAGATTTGTCGTGGGGGTGGGGCTAAGTAAGGAGAAAACTCTGAGGGACCGATCGGATTCACAGGTGACTGTCACCTGTCGACCACCGCTATTCTAACCGCTTCCCAGTCTATAAAATCAAGAGTGGTCACCATTTAAAGAGGTGGGGCTCACGGATCCTAAAGACCACCTCTCTAAAAAGTTACCGCTCGTTTTCTCTTGGAGCAAAATTGAGAGGAAAGGAAACGCCTCGCTCCCAATGCTATGCGGATAGACCGTGGCGGTATGCAGTTTTGATGCGATTTATTCCTATTATTATTCATGTAAACTAAACATGCTACCTAGAGCATATACTAGATGATAATTAATTAACAACAAATTTCAAACATTATGAAATTGGTTTAATGGAATTATGTCCGTAAAATAAAAACGTTCAAATAACCATTTTACTTTCCAACTCCTGGATGAAAGCCTTAATTTCTTGGGTAAACAAATATTAAAGTACAATAGTTGTTACAAAGAAAATTTTATCTTTAGAGATGCTTATAAATGCTATTTCAAATTCTTATCTCGTTTCAACAAACTGCAATTAAAACGTTCACTTTACGTTTCACAACAACCACTTGTAATATATTTATTACGAATCGCAATAACTGGTTCCCAAACATTTCCATAACACGGTTAAATTCCAATGGAATATATAAGAATAGAGCTGAATAGAGCAGTCAAAATTTAATTACATATTACTAGTGTACATTATTTCATCATCACATCATCAGCCTTTATCCGTCCACTGCTGATTATAAGCCTCTCTCAATTTGCCACTAGGATCCAATGCGGACCGACCATGCACAGAGATCGTCCTCCCACCTGGGTAAAGGCTATCACTTTATAAACACTTCGTCTACCTAAAAGTGGCGTTCACTCTTGACTCATCTCTTATTGACTCATCAGCCATCCGTTCCTCTGAATGTTATTTTTATACATACACTATTTATAGAACATAAAATACTTATAAGCAGATGCTGGTAACATGTAATTAAAACTAAATTAACCTACGTACCTACTTTTAACTACTATGTACTCACATATTACTTATTAACACTATAAATACTCCCTAATAAAAAGGATTTATCCCATATATTTTTTCGACTCTCTTTTCTTAGATTTATCATCTACCAAAGAATAACGTGCACAGATATTGATGATAAATATACATAACAACAAATATATAAAAAAAAAAAAAAAAGTATGTTCACCTTTTTTTATTTATTTTTTCTAATTCATCATAATTCAATCATAATTTTCTAGAACTTCATAATAATCACAAGCAATTCATAACAAATTTTTGATGTAATATGAATTTTAAAGGTTCATAAAAGTTTAGGATGCAATGTAAAGTTTAACTGGGGGTTTGTTCCTCTTTGCTACGGCAAGGTGAAGACGGCGGCGCAATTTGCGTTCATTCAGCATCTGCGGAGATAGCGATTGCATGATTTCGGCGGTGCACTTCGGCTAAGCAAAAAGATCTATTAGAATAGAGATTGCTCCGCTAAGAACATAGGTTCTTTTATTGCTGAACGGTTTTGTGGGAGTGCAATTTTGTAGATTACAACGCTAAAATATTTTCATGGAATATTTTTCACTGAGTGTCAACGGCTATGTCGTATTGAAGTTGGCGGGTTTATTCCTACGGTAGAGTTTGATTTTCGTTCGATTCGAGATTCTTATTCCACTAGAATCGTTACCTATATGACGATATATATGTTGGGATCTTACATACGTCATATGTTCTTAGCATACGGATCTTAGCTGTTGATAAATATCCTAAGAGGTAAGAGACCTAGGAAATCTTATTGTCAGTAAAAGTATCAACCAAATATATTATGTCCCACTGCTGGGCACCGGTTTTCTCCTGCACGTACGGATCGATGAACTTCACTTTCAAAGACTTCGAATCTCATCAGGCATGTAAGTTTCCTCCGATGATTTCTTTCACCGGTGAGCGAACGATGGTTTCGTGTTTTAGGATGCACTTAAAAATTTAGAAAAATCTATTTCAAGGAGTTAAGTATCTAACCAAAAAAAACTTTTCATTCAAGAGGCCGAGCCTCATGCCCACTGGACCCATGTCGCTCGGTGTCAGTAACACTGTTTTGTCCTTCTTTCCAAAATAAAACAACCGTGACACTGAAGAAATAAGCAAGTACAAAACCTCCCCTTTTCCGGTAAAACTGATTATTATTATTATCATCATCGTCATCATAATCATCAGCATTTATCCATCCACTGCTGAACATAGTCCTCCCCTTTCATTCCCTCAATGAACGCCAAGACGACCGATCCCTTGCCACTCACATCCAACGCGGACCGGCCACTGCACGGAGATCGTCTTCCCTTAATTATTATTCTTACAAAAATTGTATTATAATATTAGAGGATCCGACAGACGTTGTCCTGTGCAAAACATCTTGTAACTGACGAAATTGTGAATTAAAACCGTTCAAGTCCACTTGAACACACACAAAATTCATTGAAATCGGTTCAGGGGGCTTAGTCAAAACGCCATTACGAAAACGACAGCGATGTTCGTTCGTTCGTCCGAAGTTGTGATTGGCTAAATTACGTCGTCGATTGAACGATCGAGCGATCGACGACGTAATTTAGCCAATCACAACTTCGAACGAACGAACGAACTTCGCTGTCGTTTTCGTAATGGCATTTTGGCTAGGCCCCCAGGAGTTTAGAAGGATTTCAGTGATATACACATTACACACGTACAGCAGAATTATCCTTACTAATGTTATAAATGCGAAAGTAACTCTGTCTGTCTGTCTGTTACGCTTTCACGCCTAAACCACTGCACCAACTTTTATGAAATTTAGTACACATATAGACCAGAGCTTGGGAAAGGACATAGGCTACCTTTTATCGCGAAAAAAGCCTTGGAGGGGTTCGTTTGAACGCGCTAATCTCAGTTTGAACTATTTATTGGTCGGATTGAAAGATTATTTCAGTGTTAGATAGCCTATTTATCGAAAAAGGCTAAAAGGCTATATACCATCCCGCTAAGTCGCCGTTATAAATCATAGTTAACGCAGGCAAAGCTGCGGGCAGCTAGTATATTATATAAAGGTAACATATTATATAGTTTATACAACATTCCAGATATTAAGAAACATATAGCCAATGATAAAGTTATGCACGCCATGTTGTTTTGATAATTGTTATGGCCTGTTAATGGTGTGGAGCTAAATGTAAATGTCGAGTGTTAAAAGCTAAGTTACTCCGGTGGGTATTTTAACCGCTGTATTTTCGCTCCGTTCGGATCGTTATATATAATGACTTTATTAATTAAATTCCTTATAAATTAATAAAACCTAATGCATTAATGAAGTCCTTGAGAAGAAATGAGCTTCATAAGTCACTACATCAAGTTAGAAGACTCGTGCCCAGCAGTGGGACAAATAGGGTTGATACTTCACTTAGCACTTTTATATCCCAGATTAAAGGTTTCAAACCACTGTCTTTTTATTAGCGCCTATAATGCATAGACTCACTGCACTATAATAGGCTTGATTATCTAAAAGTAACGTAATAGAAAAGGTGATCATAAACGTGCCATTTTTAGTTTATATAAGGTCAGTAATTATTTTATGAGCTTAATGTATACGATTTTACAATTGGATTCTAAAAAAACGTTTTAATGCAAGTTTAAGTTAAGGATTAGTTTTGTTTGAATTTATTTTTTGAACTGAATTTGTTTCATCAGTTCTGCTTAAGAAATAAGTTTTGAACCGGTAGTGAAGTTCGTGTAATGTTTAATAAGAATATTTCATATACAGCATTGAATAATTTTCTTTTAAGAGAAGATACAAATAAGTATTCTAACAGTAACCTACAAATCTAAAATGTCAAATCTTATCTAATCTCGATCCAAACGCTTTCAATCAGACAAAAGGACGTAATTTAAATGATAAATAAAACATGGTGTTACGTATTAAAAACGAATTCATCGTCTTGAGATCGTTATTGTAAAAGAATTATCTCAAATCCGGTTTACGGGACCGGAATATAAATGTGGGGGATTGCGACCGACGGTTAGCAATATGTCAAACTTTGTCGGGCGCCTGCCACGAATAGTCAGCTCGGTGTAATATCGCTACATAATATAGTGTTCATCACCCTGTCCTATAGTATAGAAGATTACTTTTTTAATTTATTTGAGTACTGGAAAAGGAATTGGTTTCTTTAAAATACGTTTTCTATTTTCGAACTTATATGTAATAAAAATACGCATCCTGGTATCGTAAGGCATATAAAGATAAGCTACATGTTCCAAGCGCAAGAATTAAAATGTTAAACGAAAGCCCCTTTCATATGGCTATAAAGTATTATAAGACATGAAGAAAATATTGTAAAGTTTAATAAGGAGTTAAAAAACATTTGATCCATCCATCCAATACAATTCAATAACTGAATATTTAGAAGCAAAATTGTGCTTTTAAGTGCTAATATGATATTTAAGAACCTTTTCACACTTATTAGCAATAAATACTTTGACTTTGACTTTATAAAAACTTTTACGAAAGTGCTTGGCAGGCTGATTACGTGACAAAAGTAACCAGCCATTAGACATAACAGATTTTTTGATTGATTGTTGTATTAGACACAGCAACTTTATTTGTTTTCATTTACGAACTTTCTTTATTCTTTTATCAAGGATTTGTTTCTCGTTACTTTAAATAGTCTCACTTAAAGCTAGTATAATCCATTATATCAACAATGAAAACATTATCTACGCTTATGAAAATGCACAATAATTAATAATTTTAACACTAATTAGGTACAAACGTGTTTATTTAGTCGGAATTAGTCGTTAATTGGAAAATGTTTTCGGATAATACGTCTCTATAAAATCATTAATCCGCTAATACAAGCAAAGGCACTACCCGCATGCCCACAGCTAAACATTCTCACGGCCGGACAAAAGCTTATAATGCATTAATATAATGTTCTATAAAATATTGCAAAATTATAATGAAACAACTTGCACGGATTATCGCGGTTTATTGAGATTTTTACATGGCCGACGTTTTGGATACTTTTTGCACTCGGAAAGTTGTTTTACCATAATTACGGTCTTTTACGTTTAAAAGTATCATAATATTATCATTTGTGATATCATATTGTATGGTAGGGATCCTTGTGCTACAGATCCTTCAGTAGGGGTCCACCTTCCTGCTTGTTCTTTCATGAATCAATTTTGCTGTTTCGTAAAGAATATGCTACTTATTATTCTGATTCTGATATGAAAAGGCGCCAAGAACAGAAAACTGGCATTTCGAAGCAATGGCTGGATAAACTGAAGTAAAAGAGTTTTTTTTTTCGAAGACGACTTCGTCTTCGATCGAAGGACGCTTGGACTCATGTTTCATTTGCGACAAGTGATACAAGATTTGTCGCGCTGCTATTGACTTATAAAATAATTATTATATTATAATCACAAACGCAGATGGGATGCCCAGAAAACTTTCGTGACTCGCTCGCGCTGCAAAAATCATCTAACAAGATGCTGTGGCAAATGATCATGTAGATCGTTTGCCCGTTTGCCAATACAATTAATAAAAAAAGTCATTCCATACGACATACATAAACATATCGCATACGATCGCATCAGCGCTGATTTATCTGCTAGGAGTCATAAGTGGTCGCCATAGCCAAAATCGGTCGGACAGATCTCAGTCAATCAAACATATCTGCAAAATCAATTTAGATAAATTTTCCCAATTAGAATTCAACAGTTGGGGAAATCCAAAAAAAAAATCGCCCATTTGGATTTAATTTCAAAATAGAACAATAAATAGAAGTTAAAATTATTCTAAATAATTTTAACATTGTCTGACTTTCGCTATAAGCTTTATTATATAAGTTGAAATAACAGAAGCATTATTTACTTTCGAAAATAATTTAAGTGTAAGCTTTCATATCGAGCTTCAAATAAATTTAATTTACAAAATGGCTTTAATTTATTAGATACAAGTTTTTGATGGTGTCAGTTCGATGGGGGTATTGATCTGCGAGCGCCGCGCCTCGGCGTGCGGGCGTCGCGACCGCCGCGCGTGCCGGACGCACATGCGGGCGGCACCGTTTGATGTCGTGTGAATATTGACACTTCTTACATTTTCAATGTTATAATTAAACAGCTAAACGGATTATATGCTGGTTTATTAAGATTCTACATTCCTGATCTGATCAGTAGGTTAGAGTTATCATTTTAATAATTGAAAGTCGGATAAACATTAAAAATATGAAGTTAGTGCTTTTTGTAGTCTATTAAGTATGTGTACTCATGTCCAGAAATGGATAGGGGCTAATGATGATATCATAATAATAGTAAAATTGCTTCAAAATCTTTAGAATTCTATTCAAATACTTTTCAGGATTTTATCCGTGACTTCTACAGGAATTTTACACATTTTAGATATTTAACAGTTATGACTTTTGCAAGTATTGTAAAAAAATATTATTTAAATAAACTACTATGAAATGCTTAAAAAAATTGCCAGTGAACTGACTAATGTTCTTGGGACGCGTTCATGTTGATAGTTATGTGGTCCGCTGTCTGCCAATGTGCCTATACGCCATATCTAAATCAAGTAACTTACAAGTAGCACGGCTTGTAAATTACAAGCAAATTACTGGCAATAACCAAAGATTTAAATCTTTGGCAATAACATAATATTATCTAACATCGACTTTGTTAACTTTTAATGACGTCTTGGTATACGTATAATATAAATAATACTTATGGAAAGAAGATGACGATTAGAATGTTTGGATGTTGTTGATATTTATGTAAAAGAAAACATAATAGAGTAACTACGCGTGTTTAAAGGCTTTCTTTTAAAGAAAAGAAATAAAGAATGATATGGAATATTTTATATTGGAATATTCTTATTCTTTCACTGTTTGGTAGTATCCAGTAGTGACAATTGAAGTGAAAGTTTTGTTTCAATATTTACACACGAAATCCTTGTGACTTTTCACACAAAGCGCCAAAGCCGTTCGCGTGCAGCGAAAAAATGCGATACAATGCACAATCCACGCTGAAATGGAATATTTGCAAGATATATTTATCTATCCGTCAACCTGTCCTATACGTAGCTCTGTGTGTCATTCTCCCTGTTTATTTCGTATCTTTTGTGTCTATTCATCTGCCTCTCTCTTTTTCTGTACGTCTATGTATACCTACCTACCGATTGAGCTTAAAGTCCATCAGGCCTAAATTTCTAGACCTTTCGAAAAAAAACTAAGCCGCAGGTAGGATTCTGATCATACTTGTAAAGGAAATAGGTTATATAAGAGGACGTCGGCTGCCTAAATAATAATGCTTGCTCGCCAGCTGAATTGGCTTGACACGCTACCGCGTGTCTTGATAATGAGTCTTATGACTACAAATAGGTCGGTCGTGTATGCTATGAATGTATATTTTTTTAAGTAGGGTTTTGTCTTAAGACACGTCACCATCATAATATTGTATACATATTATGCCAAAGTAATATTTATGAAAAATTGATAATTGATAATGAAACTGGCAATGAAAATTTTATCATGAAGTAGTGTTATGCTGCTTTGCAGCCGGGCCGGCACGTACTGGGTGGTACCTTTCGCTCACATAATACCGGCGTTCAGTGACAGCTATGCTGTCGCGTTTCGTGCTGTCTGTGAGTTTTCGGTGACCCCTTGGGGGATAGGCAAAAGGAAGATAGCGCATGTGTATTGTTTGTGTGGTATTTGATGGGTGTCCGGTAGTCGCCAAAAAGCTTCGACTGTTCGTTAGCCCTCTTATGCTATGAAAAAGCAATACAGTGAGCGATTTACGGTGAAATGAAATAATATAATTAAAGAAATATTTCGAATATCTGCATACTGGAATTTTACGGCCGGCTTAATCGTACAGTGTTAATTATCCCAAAGAATTTTGTGAATATATTCCGTGAATATTACGATACATTTTTCAAGTTCACTTTGGTAAAATGATTTCATATTTATATTTATTATTTAAATAAAATGCTCAATACCACAGCTGAATATTTTACACTTCAAATACTGATGTGATTTAACAATTTAATTATGTACATTACTTCTGTGGATAAACAAAAAGGAAGGTCTAGTTTAAAATTAATGGGCTAGCGAGCTATGTGCGCTCTTAGACCATACCTTTCAAAAATTAGTTCTTAAGCCGAAATTTTAAATTTTTGGAAAGTCAATAAAAACCTGAAATAATTACCACAAAAAATATTAATATTCACTTTGTGCGGATCTTAATTAATTCTATGTCACCGACCAAATGATTGTGCGAAGATGATCCAATGGATTTGGGCTCGGACTCTTGAGTAAGAGGTCCGAGTTTGATCTTAAGCCCCTTTAATGCTTTGAAATTAATAAATTTTCTTAATTTTTTAGTGAGAAAACATGATTGCCTGAAAGGAATGAAAGTCTTTGAAGGTGAATTTCACTCACTAACTCGCATTAGTCTATAGCATCGATGAACTATGATCCGTTTTTCTTGATTTTGAGAAGATAATTGCCCAGCTGTGGGATGACATGCCCAACGTATGTGGGTTGATAATTAACTTTTTACTTTTGCACCGATCGGACAATTGTTCATTCGAAACTTTTCGAAATTACAGTTTAGTCAACCATTAATATCATTTTGTAAATAGTATATTATTATAATAGCAAGAGGTCAAAGTGGTCGCAGTGACCAAAATCGTTCTAAAGGATTATTTTTCTTTTATAGCTGTGGCTGAAGAAAACTTGGTTCAGTCTGATAGTCAGTCTGTATTTATTTATTGAACAGCTGAAACATTCTTACCTAAATAAAATGGTATAGCTGATAGAACTTATCAAACCTTACAAAAGAATAAGAAATTCTAAAATACAAAATATATCGTTTTCTTATGTTTACGCGAATTTCACTCATTATAATGAAACAACTTTTACGGATTTTATCGCGGTTTATTTAGTTTTTTACAAGCCCGACGTTTCGGATACTTTACAGCAACCATGGTCCAGTCCTCCCGTGACCATGGTTGCTGTAAAGTGTCCGAAACGTCGGGATTGTAAAAAACTAAATAAACCGCGATAAAATCCGTAAAAGTTGTTTCATTATAATACAAAATATATCACTTTAATATTTATTAACCTTTTTCTTTTGATGTCGCAGTGGAAGGCGCTACCTGAGCCTCGGGTAGGCACACTGGCGTGGGTGGGAACTCGCATCGGGGTGCATTATCCCACTAAAACCAGTGTGAGTGCCTTCAGCCGCTTTGTGAGAAACCAGGATCCGCAGGCAGCAAGTTCGCTTCAGCGACAAACTGGCCCCGGCACGTACTGCCGAATAATATTATATTTTATCAACCTGTTCTTATCTATTGGTAACTCCGTCGTATAAGCCCTTATGTAATGTCCACATCTAAACCTCAATTGTATTTAATTTGTCCGTCTTTGTCGGTATCACTTTTGACCTTGGTTGTAATCATGTGTTAGAGGAAAGCTGCACAGCACGGATTTACTATCCTATGTTTTCCATACAATGCCCTAAATGGTTTATATAAAAATGATAATTAAAAAATGAAAAACAAAACAACCCATTATTTATACCAATCATCATTTGAGTTTTAACATCATCCGTCTTCCGAAACGTCATTAAATCGCTACCCTAAAAAGATAAAAGATTGTTATAAATATCGCACGCATTTCAAATCACCCCAACTTTTTATGTCTTGAGATCGGAACCGTTAAATCTCGCTAATCGCAACTGGGATCCTCGCATTGTCCAGACACTGAATGCCTTCATTGTCTCCAGAAGGCTAACAAGCGTGGACACAAAACGTCCCTAACAGTGGATTTTAAAGGCGAAATTGTATCCTATTTTGTAAGCATTAGGGCGTCCTTTAGATGTGACGTCATAATGTTGGTTGCGCAGTTTTTAGAAGCGAATAGAGATTGATGTAACGGTCGCTTGCAAGTTGGCGCACGTGCTATGGCCGGCTGGGGATCTTCTTGTTCGAGCGTGAAAAAAATGTGCCAGGTAAGTTCTTGATGTTATAAAAAACGTTGCGATACAGTTTTCTTAAGTCAATGCAAATTGAATATCGATTTCGCAGCTGCCTTTGATAATATAGACTATAGAGACTTTATTTACCTTAGAGCAACGCGGTCTACGACACCGTAAGGAGGAAGAAAGACCGCGTTGCTCTAAGTTATTTACTGTGAATAATTAAAATACGTATATTGTATGCGACAAACTAACAACAATAATTATAAAATTCAAGGAATCAAAATAAATTATGACCAGCTCCTAATATAATTAAAAAGGAACGAAAGTGAACTTGCTCGATTGTATGCCAATTTATGTCAATAAGATTTTGATCAAATATAGAAAGTATTCATTTTATAATTTTTTTTTTTTATAACAGTGGCTTGGTGACTTTGGACTGAGTTCACGACGGCGCGGCGCCGCGATGCAGCTGGTAACAGCTTTTTAAAAAATTAGGAAAAATCGTAATAATAAATAGTTAATATGCGAAGACCTTCGCTAACCATGGTGGCTGTTAAGTATCCGAAACGTCCGACATGTAAAAACTGTAATAAGCCGGAAAAACTTTCATAATTAATTTTATTAAACATATTTTTATAAGTAGCAATAAAAATATCAAAAACCATTGAAATTGTTTTCCAATATTTACGCGATTTTCACTTATTCCAATCAAATAACTTTTACAGATTTTATTGCATATTTTTTTTTTATTCTGACTGCTATTGCGGCTAGATTTTCCATATCCAAGAACATTAGGTAGGGTAGTCACTGGACTTGACAGATAAAGGCTGATGATGATTGTAACTAACAAAGTAACTATAATATATGGGTATACTTGTTGTGGTTTGTTTACGATTTTCACATCCCTGATGTTTTTACATACACTCCCGTGGCCATAATTGCTGTAAACTATCCGAAATGTAGTTATTTTAGTGCTTAGTTAATAAAGGAAATTTAAAATGGCATTTACATAAGCCAATGTGGTTAGGCTACCATTAAGCACAACTAATTGCTTGTGTCAGCGATGTCAGCAGTGCCACCTGGTATAGGCTAGCTATACCAGGTGGCACGCTATCCTGTTTCCCAATATCCTGTAAAAGGCAAACATGCCGCCAGTTAAGCCTCATATCTGCAAAACCCCCAGACCATGCGAGTGCGTCGGTATATGTGTTTCGGCATGGTATTTTAAACAACAATGAATAATTCATATTGATCTAGCGTCGCAGATGGCGGCTTCGCACGTGCATGTGCAATAAAACACAGCGGCACTACCTGGACTATGAAATACTCTCAATATATTTCTTGTTCCATTTTGATATTTTTTAAACTGTTTCGAAAATATTTCAGTTGCTGACAAAACTTCTACTTTTCTATTATATTTGGCAGATTGAGGCAGGCCTACGATACAATGCGTGCATTTCTGAAAGGCCTAAAAAAATCACGATATTTGCCCTACGATTCATACATACATGCTGCATGCACGTTTATATCGCTACAAGATTGAATTCAGAACCAAAATCTGTAATTGGAAATGGGTGTATTAATAATAATTAATTGAAATTTTATCACTGCTCAAATTAAAAGAAAATATATTAGTATTATAATATTATGAAGTTTGAGACGTTATCTCGTAGATTTACAAATTAATTAAATTTGTATCAAGAATATAAATCAAAATGGCCGCAAAGCAAGCTGTTGAAAACTTGAGCTTAGAGATAAAATAAATTTATGAATATTAAAAGTGAACACGTACAACACATTACATCCTCATAGTCGAACTTAGGATATAAACCTAACTTAAATTTTTAAGCTCAACTTAAACTTAGAAAGTTTAGCCGCATTTTTTAAAATAGAGCGCGTCTTTGTTTTTAAAGTTTTTATCGTGTTACGTGCATCTTCCTAACATCGCAAGATAAAAAAGATAACTCACATTTGGGATTTAATAAATGATAAAATAAAGACTATTTTAAGAATTTCATCTCAGTTATAACAAGCTGGATATGAAGTGTAACACAGGTGTAATATAATATTATCCCCTTGTCATATCCAAACAAGACGTCTTGACTGTGTCTCGTTACCTATATAAATAATAGATATTACTTTTTAGTACCTTCTAGTCTATATTGCTTTGTAAGGTTTAAATTGTGCGGTGTGCGAATTTTACTTATTGTAGTGAAACAAGTTTTACGGTCTTTGTCACGGTTTAATAAATTTGTCTTGACAAAGCTCGCCATTAGATTTGATTACCACAAAAGAAAACCGTTTCTAACCAAGGATAATCCGTGAGGCTAAAGAAATTAAAAACATCCTAATTTCAATTGAGGAGGTGACTGGCTTTTACTATTTGTAATCAACTCATTATTAAAAAAAAAAACAAGTACAATACAAACAAATGTCACAGATTAAAGAATCAGCCCTTTCTGCGTAGATAGGACTAACCAAAATATTGATGTAAGATAATAGGGTAGTTTTGAATTTGTAACATAAGAACGTCGGATGAATTTAACACACCTAAGATTTTTAATGTCAGTTCGAGGCAAACAAATACTATGTATATAATATTATAATTAAGTGAATGGAAATTATTGCTTACTATATAATTTATAATATTCGCAAATAAATGTTTATGATAAAAAAATATAAAACAAACCTTTTTTTCATGAAAATAAGTTTTTACATTTATTGGCTGTAAGAATGTAATATTTTTGCACGTTAGTTGTTTATTTAAAAAAAATCAAACGACGTTATGTAGGCGTAAGGTAATGTTCCCCCCCAACGTATTCCCACGTTGTTGTCGTGGGGGGGCTTGCGTGTCTCAATGATCACTGTAGCTATGCCGGCAGAGTTACTCATACCGGATTGGTTCAGTGGGAGAGGCCAGACGAAGAGGGATACACGTCGGAGTCCAGTCTGGATTATCAGTCGGTCGCTCTCCACGTGTTCATCTGATTTTAGCAGAAGACAAGGTGGATGAGCACGATGCTCCTCTTGAGGGGAGGAGCTATGGCGAACTTGGTGTGCACTAACAATGCCTCCTGGATGGCTTTGTAGGATTGATCCTGCACTGCCTTCGCTGTTACATCGTAAACCCAATGGGAGTGTCAGACTATGGTCATGTCTCATGGTTCTGACATTGGGTCCGAAGGTCTTGGCTTAATCGCCTGGACTGCGAGGAATTAACCTCTATAAAAAATATCTGAATCTCAAACTCTGGTGCGTGGTCAGGAGATGAGTGGCTGACAGATTTTGCTTCTCACCTCAAAGAAGCTTCAGTCGCAAGCGCACCCCCAGCCAGGGTACCGGTGGACCCCTTGGTTGAGTACTAAATGTACACTTGCCCGGGTAATAACGGCTCTGCCCGGGTTGACGTTTGATCCGTTATACTCGTGGGAATCAAAATGAACTCTTTAATAAAAAAAACAAAGACGAACGAAGGAGAAAAAGGAAAAAATGAGAAGGCCAACATACAGTCTGACTCAGACACTGCGTCGAGCCTTATGAGTGTGGCAAACACGGCTAGCGCAGGGAGGACTAAAGCTCGGCCTAAAAGGTCAATTAGAGATGCGTCTTGGCATGACGAGGCCACAAGCGATGAAACAAAATCGGCAACAATGGTCGGTTCCGCTAAAAGAGGAAGAGGAAGACCATCGGCAATAGGGAAGAATGTCAGTTTAGCCAAAAACCAAGACGAGTTGGAAGAGATTACCAGGCTACGTGCCGAGAACGCTAAGCTAGTGGAGCAAATGACTGAGCTGCGAAAAGAACAAGAAGAGCTCCGCTCAGAACTTGAGAAAATGAGACTAGAGAAGATAAATAACGTGGTCACCCCTGAGCCCAAGGCACATGATTCGGATCAGCTCACTCAACTCATACAAGCGGTGGCAAACCTAAGCGCGCGTTTCGCAGTCATTGAGGGTCGGGTACTACGCCCACCGTTGACTGCCGGAAAAAGTGGCGTTTCGTTTGCGGAAATGGTTTCGAAACCGAGTACACCATCAAGACGTGGCTTAACGCAAGAAAATCAGGAAACTGACGATGCCTGTACATCGAAAAAAGGCAAAAGCAAGGGGAAAAAGAATGTAATGAAACCATCTGAAACCGGCGAGGGAAACCAACTATCTACATCATCTAACTCTAACAAAGATGAATGGCAGATATCTGGAGCTAAGAAAGAGGCCAAAAAGGCAAAGAGAAAAGCCAAAAAAAGCGACAAAATAGCGAAACAGAAGGCCAATAAACAAAAAGCTATATTGCGTGGCCCTCGCTCGGCAGCCATAGTTATTACTTTACCGGCTGAAGCTGAAAATGGGGCCCTTATATATAAAGAGATAATTTCTAAGGCTAAAAGTGAAATTAATCTAGAAGAGCTTGGAATTGCGGGTGGCATTCGCTGGAAAACCACAATGACCGGAGCGCGCATGTTGGAGGTACCCGGGGCTACCAGCGGTCCGCAAGCTGATGCTCTTGCTGAAAAGCTGAGAGTCACACTGGAAACTGAGGGAGTGAAAGTGTCTCGACCTACTAAATGTGCTGAACTGCGCATTCTAGGTCTAGATGAATCAGTTACAGAGGAAGAACTGATTGCCGCTGTCGCTAAGGGTGGAAGCTGTTCTCTGGCTGAGGTGAAGACAAAACCGATTACTACAAGCCCCAACGGACTAGGAACAGCTATTGTTAGCTGTCCAGTAACAACGGCGAGAAAGCTTGCTGAGAATGGCCGAATGCTAGTCGGATGGGTCTCAGCAAAAGTAAAAATTTTGCCACCTAGGCCCCTCAGGTGCTACCGATGTTTATCAGAGGGACATGTCGCTGTGCATTGTACCCAGAGTGGTGATCGTGCCGGTCTGTGCTTTCGCTGTAGTCAGCCTGGTCATAAGGCCAGATTCTGCGAGGCTACGCCGCATTGTATATTTTGCGCGGAAGCCGGCAAACCGTCAGAACACCGAGTAGGGGCTAAGACTTGTGCTGCGCCTAAAGAAATTAAAAAAGGACCAGCTGGTAAAAGACTTAGCGCTCCCTTGGCGGTCACACAAGGCAGTCAAATTAGTGGACAAGAGGCGACTATGGATTGTCAATAATGGCTCCATATCTTCGCCTCCTCCAAGCGAATATCAACCATTGTGCTAGAGCTCAGGATTTGCTTCTCCAGAGCATGGCCGAATGGTCAATTAATGTCGCTGCGGTTGCTGAACCGTATTTCATCCCGACTAGAGATGATTGGGTGGGCGATTTATCTGGCTTGGTGACTTTGATTCTGCACACAGGTACTACATGCTTATCGTTTGAGAGAGTGACGCGGGGACGAGGATTTGTTACCGCAAAAATTGGGGAAATGGTGGTTGCAGGAGTTTACTTTTCACCTAACGATTCATTTACCAATTTTGAAGGGCTACTCAGGGATCTGGGCGCCGTTATTAGACAAAGCCGTCCACATCCTGTTCTTGTCCTTGGGGACTTCAATGCTAAGTCTGCGGCTTGGGGTTCTCTGTCTACTAATGCGCGTGGGAATGCTCTTGAGGAATGGGCCATTGAGCAAAGCCTACTTATTCTTAATCGTGGATCTGCGCTCACCTGTGTACGTCAGCGCGGCGGTTCCATAGTGGATGTCTCGTTTGCTAGCCCTCCTCTAGCGCAACGTGTGCGTGGTTGGCGTGTGATGACCGAGGTAGAAACATTATCGGACCATCGATACATCCGGTTTGACATCACCTTTATGGTGTCAAATATCGATGCTAGGACCATTACAGGTGTAGGTGAAAAACGGTGGGCATTAAAGCGCCTCAATAGAGATTTGCTCGCCGAAGCCGCTGTCGTGCAAGCCTGGATTCCTGCACCAGATAGGCCAGCTAATATTGACGAGGAAGCACAGTGGTTTCAAGAAGCTCTGTCACAAATTTGTGATGCCGCAATGCCTAGAGTTCTGCCCAAGCCCGCAAAACGCCAGGTATACTGGTGGTCGCAAGAGATATCCCAGCTGCGAACGGTATGCGTACAGAAAAGACGCCTATATGCTAGGCATCGTAGGCGGCGTCGTCGTACCTCTGATTGGGAAACTGTGGAGGTGGAGCTTTACGAATTGTACAGAACGGCGAAAAGGTCACTTCGGTTGGCTATCGAGTCGGCAAAAATTAAAGCTTACGAGGAACTGCTGGCTATTCTGAACATAGATCCATGGGGGCGCCCTTATCGGATGGTGAGGGGCAAACTTCGCCCTTTCGCGCCCCCACTGACACAGAGCCTTGAGCCTCAATTCGTAGAAAATGTGGTATGTTCCTTATTTCCACTAAGGGAGGACCCACCTCCGCCGACGATGGTTCCGCAGTTACCTAACACAGGGAACTATGAAGACGAGGTACCTGAAATAAGTGGCTCAAGCTTTAAATTGGCGTTGCAGAAAATAAAAGCCAAAAACACTGCCCCTGGACCCGATGGTGTACCTGGCCGTGCCCTGGTTTTGGCGGCAGAGGCTCTAGAGATCCGTTTGTTGAATCTTTTTAACGCATGCTTTGAGCGGGGCCAATTTCCGTCGCGGTGGAAAATTGGTAAACTAGTTCTCATAAAGAAGGAAGGGCGTCCGATGGATTCACCAGCTGCATACCGACCCATTGTTTTTTTGGACGAGGTGGGAAAACTCTTCGAGAGGATCATCTCGGATCGCCTCGTACAACACCTACAGAGAGAAGGGCCGGATCTGGCGGACAATCAGTTTGGGTTTCGTAGCGGGCGCTCCACAATAGATGCCATTATGCGCGTTAGATCTATTTCAGATGAAGCGGTTGCTCGAGGTGAGGTTGTGTTGGCAGTGTCTCTAGATATTGCTAATGCTTTTAATACTTTACCTTGGAGCTGTATCAAGGAAGCATTGCGCTACCATCGCGTGCCTAACTACCTCCGACAAGTTATAAATTCTTACCTTCGGAACAGAGCAGTTGTATACCCGAGTCGCAACGGATGGCATCGGCGAGAGATGACGTGCGGCGTTCCACAGGGGTCTGTCTTAGGACCACTCTTGTGGAACATAGGTTATGACTGGGTGCTGCGGGGGGCACTTCCACGTGGCGTTGACGTCGTATGTTACGCTGACGATACGCTTGTCACTGCACGTGGGAAGTCACACCAACAAGCGACAATGCTGGCAACTGCTGGCGTTGCACAGGTCGTAGGGAGAATTCGACGTTTGGGGCTTGAGGTAGCACTAAACAAGTCAGAGGCCATATGTTTTCATGGTCCTCGACGTGAACCACCCGTGGGCTCTGAAATAGTGGTTGATGGCGTTCACATCTGCGTCGAGGCAACAATAAAATATCTGGGACTTGTACTTGACAGCCGCTGGAATTTTAGGGAGCATTTCAAGCGGCTACTCCCCAAGTTAATGGGAACTGCAGGCGCATTAGCCCGGCTGCTACCTAACATCGGCGGCCCAACAGCCTCCCGGAGGAAACTTTACACGGGTGTCGTGCGATCTATGGCCCTCTATGGTGCACCTGTTTGGGCGGATAAACTGACATCCCGCAACGTCGCTATGCTACGGCGACCGCAACGAGCAATGGCTGTCAGGATCATACGAGGTTATCGCACGATCTCATTTGAAGCGGCAACCCTTCTTGCTGGATGTCCACCGTGGGATCTGGAAGCGAACGTTCTTGTTTCCATTTACCATTGGAACAGGGAAATGCGAAGTCAGGGCGAACTGCCGCTGCCGCAAGAACTGGCACATCGTCGCTCTGAACTCCAAGCAACCTTGATGGTGGAATGGGAGGACCGCTTAGGCAACCCCAGTGCGGGATATGATACTATAGCGGCGGTAAGACCGGTCATGAAAGACTGGTTAGGGCGCCAAAACGGAATCCTAACATTCCGTCTGACGCAGATACTTACAGGACACGGTTGTTTTGGTAAGTATCTGCATCGAATTGGTAGGGAGCAATCGCCAGGTTGCCACCACTGTGAGGGCTGCCCTGAAGATACAGTGCAGCATACATTAGCGGAGTGTCCGGCCTGGGCAGAAGTTCGCCGTGAACTTAACGCTGCAGTTGGTGACCTCTCACTCTCAAACCTCGTTCAGGCAATGGTTCAGAGTGAAACAATGTGGAATGCCGTCGCTACATACTGCGAATACGTGATGCACGCAAAAGAGGTAGCAGAAAGGGAAAGAGAAGCTCTTGCATCGAATCCCTCTCGCAGAAGACGTACTAGGCGCCGGAGAAGAGCGCATAACGACCTCCGGCCGCCGTAAATAGCTGGCCTGTAGGCGTCGGATGTAGGGCGGTCCGTCGCCTCAACACCAAACAGGCTCGAGAAGGTGGCGCGCTGTGTTCCGCGTGCGCCTCTCAGGGGAACTCAGTAGAGTACAAACTGTGAAGGGACCTGCCATTGACAGGTCAAGGACTGCAGGCGGGGGATCTGGTGAATGCAAGAGTGCGTACCCCGTACCCCGCCTATAGGTCAGACGAGGAACACCGGGGTGCTTTTAGCAGGTTAAAGTCCTGCACACCCCCTTCGCTCAGCCAAAGCGGAGGGATAGTCCATGAGGATTTTACACCCCGAAAAAAAAAAAAAAAAAAAAAAAAAAAAAAAAAAAGGCGTAAGGTAATGTTTAAAAATATTTTCAATATACAACTTAAAATTGTTTCTTAGGCTCCTGTAATTTCGTAAAACTAATTTATTAATTAAAAAGTAAGTATTAAACTTTAATTTTATTTTATTCATATTATTGTGATTGTACATCCTTTATTTTAAATTAAAAGCTTGTCATATCCTTGATGTGTTTTTAGATATTTTAATGAACAATTTTATTTATAAATATTAATTACTCATATTATTGATGTACAATAGTTTTGATTGAAAAGATATATCCATGATAAATATAGCTCCTTATTTGAATGTGTAAAGGGGAAATACAATGAGCTTCCCACGTATAGGCGGTAATGTTAAGCCATTTTGCATAATTTTAATCATGTTGTGTATGAACAAAGATTTCTCTGGTTTAGATGCACGTGTAAATTAATAATATTCTAATAAAAGTCACGATCACTAAGAAACTTATTAATATATGTACTACCCACAGTTATTCGATTCTATTGATCATGAAAATACTTTTTGTAGTCCTGAATGGACGTTATGAAACTGAAAGCAATGCATGAGCTAAAATTATTGGCAAAAAAGTATGTATTTTTGGAAAGTGATTAAAGATTCATTCAGATTGTCATAAGTTGGATAGCATAATATATCTAACAGGTATAATCTCCTTCTTTAATTTGATCAATATTAAAAAAAATCCGATCCCAATTCACGAATAAGACAAAACGTTTTTGAACGTTACTAATGAACGAATTTTACATTTAACAGAATGCCTAGTAAGAAAAAGAAGACGAAGAAGTTGACTGCCGCACTAAGCGAATGCCATATTTCAACACCAAAACCCGAGATCAAAAAGATTACTAGCACTGGTGCAAGTCTAGTATTTTCTGAAAAACTTGACCCTGAGGTCAGTGCGAAATGGCCATTACCGAGTCCTAAGGTTCCAGACATATTCTTGCACAAGCCGGCTGACTTCTTGAAGCACGCTCGCAAACTTCTTTCCAATGACATCAACTTCGGCCATCCAGTCTTATATCGATACTACACAAAAATCTCCTGCCCAGCATTCACCGACCATAAAGCTATGATTCAATATTTCGACAAAATAAATCTGCCGTATCATACCTTTGGACATCCGTCTAAAAGAAAAATGAAAGTCGTGATTCGAGGATTACAGAATGATATAGATTTGAACGAACTTAAGGCAGAACTGAAAGGTGGATCAATTCCAGTAGTTCGAATCCATAGGATGCAAAGACGTAAAAACGCCAAAGACGATAAGCCACTTATACTGGTGGTCGTGCCAAACGATGATGAAGGTAGGAAAATTCTATTGGTCAAACAGATTTTTGGACGCGATGTTACATTGGAACCTCCCAAGTCTAAGACTAAACAATGCCACCGCTGCCAAAAGTGGGGGCACACGCAGAGGTACTGTCACGGCGAAATAAAATGCGTGAAGTGTGCTGGGAACCATTTATCTAAAAAGTGTGATAGGAACCCCAATGATCCAGTCAAATGTGCTAATTGTGGGCACAATGGGCACGTGGCGAGCTGGAGGAACTGCCCATGTTGCCCAGATTCCACTATGCATAAAGAAACTCAAGCTCGGAAGAAAGCAGCGAGAATATACTCTCGGAGCCCACCGGTACTCGTTACTCTTAAAACTTGTAATACGTTGTATAAAAATGTTAGATACGATTAGATTTTTACATTTTTTTTTTCTTTTTGTTAACTAGTCTTAGGTTTATTCAAATAAAACATAGTTTCAGTGGTAATATTTCGATTTCTTATGTGTAACATTACAATAAAAATATAAAAAAATGTTTTTTTTTACTTAAATCTAACATAAAATTAATAATATTTACAATAATATTTACAAATCTTAACTATTATTCGAAAATACTTTTGAGATTTTTACACCTAACTTACATTGCTTTATATTGTTTATTTAACTTATTCTTTAGTTTTATATCACTACTTTGTACGCCATCGCTAATTGGTGTGACGAGCATCTGAAAATAAATGAATAAAATAAATTTTAAGTTGTGAATAAAATTTAAAGAACTTTGCAGTTAGCAGTTAAGAGTTTTCAGTCAGTATGGACGTAAAGTTGCTTGTTTCTCCTGTGAAAAAAGCTTTACAGTGTTTAGAAGAAAAGGGGGCAAGCAGTTAAGGCTGGGTGCCACTAATTATACCCAATTAAACTATCAAGGAGCGACGATGGTCCAGTGGTGAGTGGGCTCTGCCTCTTATGCGAGAGATTCCGGGTTCGATCCTGACCCTGTGTGTCTTCAAATGGGTTTTTCTAAATTTCTAAGTACACCCTAACCACGAGACCATCGCTCGCTCACGTGTGAAGGAAAACATCGTGAGGAAACCTGCATGCCTGATGAGATTGAAAGTCTTTGAAGGTATGTGAAGTTCATCAACCCCCATTGAAACTATGGCCCATTGCCCGTCTCGCCTGATTTCAGGGAGGAGACCCGTGCCCAACAGTGGGACAAATAAGGGTTGATACATACAAACTATCAAGCTATCTTATAATAAACTATTAAGCTATCTAATATAAACTATCAAGTGGCATGTCGGCCAGTTGCCTTGATCTGAATTTTGATATATGTTTGAAATATCCTCACCTTCAGTTTCATGGTAGGCATACTCGTCTCATAAAACTCGGCGAGAACTCTGTCTAGCGTTTCCACAAGTCTATCCGCGTCTTGTGTGGTGAAAACCATCGGTGGCTTGAACTTCAGGACGTTGCTGTCTGGACCGTCGCGACTGATAAGTATTTTTTCCTCTCGCATCCTACGAAGGGTAAGGTATTATAGCAAATTCACAATGTATGTCTCTTTGTGTATCTTGATCAGGTATTTCTTGTTGAGAACAATTTTACAAGATGGTAACGATAAAAATTTCATAAGGGAATCACTGATGCCTAGCTTATTCTCGAGCTAGAAATAGCATCATGGATTAATTTATGTCCATGTGTATGTGTAGTACAAATCACTACTTAAATTATACAATTGTCTATCATAATTATAATTAGAACAATCCACCATAATTTATATTGTTTTAATAAATTGTTTAAAATGTAATAATTATACCTATTAACAACATGTTTAGCCTCAGCAGTAGCTGGCGTCCTGCTGATCCGGTCTGTGACAAGTTCGACTCCCACGAACAGTCCCCTCCCGCGCACGTCTCCTATGATGTTGTGTTTGTTCTTCAGACCCTCGCAGCGGGCCAGCAGATGGTTGCCGACTCGCGCCGCGCGCTCCAACAACCGCTCCTCCTCGATAACATCAAGAACGGCGTTCGCGATTGCGCAAGATACCGGATTACCGCCATACTGCACAATGGAAAATAGATTTGTCTTACATCAAAAACAGCAAGTGAGAAAATATTATGAAACCAAATAGAACTTATCAAGGCTGAATCACCAAAAATCTTCATCAGAACATCTCCAAATTAAAATGGAAATTACGTTAGAAATACTATAATGTGCTGTCGTAGCATACTATGCGTTGTTCTTTGTAAATTTTACATAGACAAGTAATAAAATTACCACATCATCGAGGTAAACAAAGGCAACCAAATAAACATTATTAAGAATAGCTCAGACACGGAAAATCAGGATCAAATTATTATGGGACTACAGCTGAAGCACAAGATTTCAAATAGAGGAAGAATTACAAAAATCGGTTGATCCTGAGATAACAAATATAAAAAAGTAAAATTAAGTAAATCCTTCTTTGAATCATCGAAGTCGAAAATAACATTGATCCAAAAATGAACGTAGACACAACAAGAAAAGAAAACAATGAAGTTCAAGAAACCAGATTTTATATTTGATAGGACTGAAGTATGTGTTCTGTCTGAGTAGGATAAAAGGTTTTCAAACGTGAAAGTTGAATGTAAATAGAATGAATTATACTACTTTGTTGCCAGTTTTAATTAAGTTTTTTTTTTTTAGATTCAACATTTCCAATATTATTAACATTTATTACCGTATTGAAGTATTCTACACCAGTTTCAGTAAAGCTCTTGGCTATTTCAGGTGTAGTGACTACTGCAGCGATGGGGTGACCGTTGCCCATGGGTTTGCCCATGGTTACGATATCCGGGATAACATCTTGGGTTTCAAATGCCCACATGTGTGTACCGACTCGACCAAATCCAACTTGAACCTCGTCAGCTATACACACACCATTAGCTTCTCTGACGCATCTGTAATGATTAGAGACAGTTTTTAAAATATACACATAGGAATTAGGATACAGGCGCATAAAATACTTTCTTAACGCCTGATAAAAGAAATAGCAAAACAAAATTTGACGTAATGCTTGCTAATGTTGAGTAGGGTACTTTTATTAATTATAACAAATAAAAATAATAAAGAAAAATATATTATACGGCGGGAACATGAATAAGGGAAGAAGGTAGGAATAGAAAGAGGATTAGTCGTCTTGGTGTTCGTTAAACGAGGCCTATGTTCAATAGTCCACGGATAAAGGCTTATGACGATGATGGTGATGATGATTTAATTGTATTTCAAGTACACATTACAATAATAATTGCGTTCATTATTTAATTAACAGCTTATTTCTACAATTATGTACTAATGACATTTTAGTCATAAACGCTAATTTCATATTCCAAATATTTACACACTAATCAAACACGTTACGAGTTCTCTTAAAACAAATTGATTAAATAAAGTTTATCTACAATTCTATAAAGAATTTTATTCAATACTAAAAACTCACTCATAGACTCGCTTTAAGTAGCCGTCGGGGGGGATGATTTGTCCTCCACAGCTCTGCAAACTCTCTGCTATAAAGGCGCAAATGCCTCCGCTTTTCTTGGTAACTTCGTCGCAAATTTTTCCCACTTCATCTGCGTATAATTTACCTAGCTCTTCTTCCGACAGCGAATCATTTGGCCTTGTGTACTTTCCACGGTACACATCGGGGACTGGCGCCTGAATATCAAATAAATATTAGAATTTTACTTCAATCATAATATTACTCGCAATATTAGTGAAAGAGTTTTATGGCTGACTACACAATTTGTGAAATATGAAGCTAAATATTTTACAATTTTATTTAAATATGTTTTCTATGCAGCTTACGTTTTGGTCTTAATATATAATATATTGGTAGATATCTAATGTTTTTTTTTTTTTATAAAATGAAAAATTTAATATTTTATGATTCAAATTTACAGCAAACAAGATGTAACATAATACACGCTGAATAAAAATATAACGTATCCCTCTATAATGTAACCCCATAGTGAATACATCATTACAATATAAATTCATACGTATACATTACCGCTAACACCAGTATAAATTTATAAATTCATATAAAATTATACTGAGACCCGTTGACAATGGTTTTAATTCGAGCGAGAGGAACTCACCACATGAACCCACTCTGGCTTGTCGGGCCCTCCGGGTAGGTTTAGTTTGTAGGGAGAGACATCAATCATAGACGTAAGGTGTCCATGATACGCGCTGCAACAAACAGGCGCTAGTAGCACCCTAAAAAACTCCGAGCTACTCGGAATTGCCTACTATCCTACTTCAACTAATCTTTACAAATTACAATTGTCACAGAAATGTTCTGTGTTATAAAAAGAACAAATATTACGACATTAAGGGATTCGATATTTTGCAATATAAAATTGAAAGTTAAAGATAAAACGGCCTATATATTTCATTCTCCGAATATCAATTTTAATATACTCACTGGTCAAGGGTGATGACATCTTTATTCTTGGTGTGTATCCGTGCAAGGCGTAAAGCTAGATCGTTCGCTTCTGATCCCGAATTCACGAAGAAGCATACGGAGAGCGGTTCAGGCATCGTCTGTACGAGTCTCTCTGCGAGGATGACCAGTTCGTCATGAAGGTAGCGGTTGTTTGTGGATATCAATGACATTTGGTTCCTTCCAGCTTCGACCACGTGGGGATGACAGTGGCCAACTGAAAGGGAATATGAAATTAGCAAATCGATGTCCAATATTTGTGATGGACTATAGATAGATTACCTCATAGCAGAGACAAGTTAATAGTACAGTCAACTGATATAATACGCAGCAAAATTTTAAAGCAAAATATTATATTTCCTACAAAAATCACTGAATTATATTAATATATAATATTATATAAATAATAACAGTTTTGAAAATCCAAGGATTATTATTATATCAATCTAAATTGCGGAAGCTAATTTTAATTAATGAAAGGAATGTATAAAAAACAAAGTAAATCAAAATCTATATCAATGGGGATAAAATGACGGTAGTTAGAAAAATATTATCAAATCGACTGTTCTAATTTTCTAATCAAGAAATTTAGAAGTCGTACGACTATACTATGGAAGATCCAATTAGGGACGAGGTGTGTTCTGCATATGATAGAAAAGTAATGATTTTTTAATATTTATACTAATTGTCCGGACAGATTTCGTTCCGCCAAAAGTACTAATATCGATATTAAAAAATATTTAAAATTTAATTTTAATTTATATTTTTATTTTTAATTCTGTATTATAAAGAATAAAAATAAAAAATGTGGTCAATAAAATTAAAAAAATTAGGCCATATATCATCCCGCTAAGATGCCGTTGTAAATCTCAGTTAAAGCGGGCGAAGCTGAGCGATACATTAGTTTATATAATGTATAATATTAATAGACATACCACATAGCTTATAGTAAAAAGCAATTCTATATCTAGACATAAAAAATATAAGGTCAACCTGTCTAATTGCGTCTACGGGGCTAATGCGTCTTTTTGAAATTATTCGAAAACTGTTTTATCTACATTGACTTGTGCCCTCTAGTTATATTAGCCTAAATTAATTACTTTACATAAAGTTCGTACAGATGGTGTTGTAGTTCATATATTTAAGTATTTCGCCATTTTGTAAACGGTGCGTGTCTGGATAACTCGTTTCTGCGAGAGGTGAGTACAAAAATCCAAGATAATCGTATTTTTTCTTTATTTGACTGATTTTATTCAATGATGATTGTAAAGAATAGTCAATGAGTTTCTTAGATAGATAGTTATTTTAAGTAAAATCGGTTTATTTGAAGAAATAATTATAACTCCATTTTTTAGGTTAAGATTATTATATTGGGCTAAATGCGTCTGCCGTTACGGGGCAATTGCGACTAAGGGGCGCATTTGCCCCAAAATAGAAATAGTCAACCTTTTTATTTCCGCACATATTAATACGAAGATTAAATTTTATTTCAGATAATAAACTTACTTAAGTACCTACTTGCCATGGTGATATTGAAATACATGGACGTTGACAAACACTTAACTAAATACGATATTCAAAACTTTATAGAACAAAGACTTGTATGGCCATGGCAAAATACTCATTTCGTCTTGTCATCTAAGTGTTTTGAATGTGGAGAGCCAACAAATATAATACCAAATATCCCTTATCATTTTGTTATGGATAATATAAAAATTAAAAATGCTCAAATGATGTTGGTGAGCTCATTTTTCTGGTGTCCACTTTGCTCCATTTTCACTATTTACGATCACTATCCTGAAGATGAATGCGTGTCTTGCCCTGCAAATATTTTGATGGCTACGGTAATTTCATAGCATATACACATCTACTTAAAACAGAATTTGATATTAATATAGTATACATATATAATTTGTTTTATCCATTTCAGATGTAAGACATTAATCAAAATGGTACGTCACTACAAAAAAAAAACTAAACCTACCTACACTTTAGAAACATTAAAGAAAGCTATCGAGGAAGTAAAAAATGGTAATTTAAATTCATATCAAGCGTCACGAAAATATAATATTCCGCGGACAACTATAGTAGACAGGGTTAAATTTAGAAGAGGGACTGTTAAGGAAACCAAAGGCAGACCGACAGCGGTGCACGAAAAATATGAAAAAAGAATAGCTTCTAGTCTCCACACCATGGAAAAAAATGGTTTCGGTCTTTCCTCTAAAGAAACACTGAAATTAATAACGCAATTTGTTAAAATAAATAATTTAACGACGCCCTTTAAAGATGACGGACCGGGATACGACTGGTTTGTTGCTTTTTGTAAACGAAACAAGCTATCACTGAAAAAGCCACAAGCAGTCGAAATGTCTAGAAAAGCAGCATGTGATCCTTTCATAATCAAACAATATTTCGAAATGCTCGAAGAATATTTAAAAAAACTAAACATACAGTATAACCCTGAAAGAATCTGGAATCTGGACGAATCGAGTTTTAGCAAAGACCCAGAGAAAACGAAAATTGTAGGTGCGAGGGGTTTCGCAAGTACTCGAACTATAGCTTCTGCAGGAAAAGACAACGTTACTGTGCTATTTACAGTAAACGCAGCAGGTGATAAATTAGCACCATTAATTATATATCGTGGAAAGAATGTATGGGACCAGTGGATGTCTCGAAACGCTTATGAGGGTACGTGCTATGCGGCCACAAAGAATGGATGGATCGATGCCAAAGTTTTTGAGAAATACATGTTGGGGACAGTGTTGCCTCACGTAAGTAAAGAGTCACCTTGTCTAATAATATATGATGGCCATTCCACTCACGTTCAATTAAATGTTTTGGAGAAAGCAAAGGAATTGGGCGTTGAAATAATAAAACTGCCGTCACATGCCAGCCATCTGCTACAACCTTTAGATTTGGCGGTATTTAAATCCATGAAAGACCGTTGGGATGCCAAAGTATTAGCCTGGCAACGGTTAAACGTTGGAGCCAAGATGCAAAAACACCACTTCAGTGAAATTCTCGGACAGGTGTGGAAAGAGTTAGATCCTAAAATAATAAGAAATGGATTTAAAAAAGGCGGCATCTTCCCACTTAATAAAGACGTAATACCCGTTGAAAAATATGACGCACAGGCTTTAAAAAGATTTAATGAAATTAAAACAAAACAAGTGCCAACTTTATGGAATTTATGTTCTCGAGGAATAATAAAGACAATTAATGAGAAATGTGCATCAAACATCACATCAAAAACACCCGACATATACAAAAAAATTATTTTTCACCCTAGAGAGATCCATTTACCTGGTACAAGTCAAGGGAAACCTATAATTAATGTTGTAGAAGACCGGTATCTCAGTGAGAGTGAAGAGTTTGTATCATTTGAGAGTTTGTTGCTTAGCACAATAAAAAAAGCCGACATTACACAAAAAATTAAGAAAAGAAAAGTAGTCAAAGGAAGTGAAGTAATTACACATGAAGATTTTTTAAATCAATTACGACAAAGAGAAGCTGAAAAAGAAAGAAAAGAAAAAGAAAAAAATGAAAGGAAGGCCAAAAAAATAGACTCAAAAAAGAAAACCTCTAATATCAAAAAAAGACAAAAGAAAAAACCGGAAAAGGTACAGAAATATTCGTCGGACGAAAGCAATGAGAGTGATATAATGTTTAGTGACTCTGATTCAAGCATAAATTGGAATACATATTGTGAAAATATAATCCAGCTGGCTGAAGAGGAGGGCAGTCAAAGTGATGATACATTAACGGAACTAGGAGTAACACCCAATCAAGATAATATTATTGACGATAAAGACGAATTGGATTTTGACCCAAGACATCCACAAGTCGGTGACTGGATTATTGTTAAATTTGCAACAAAGACAACCGTCAAACATTTCATCGGAAATGTAATCTCATTGGATCATGACATTCCCCAAGTAAAGTATTTGCGAAAAATTAAAAATAGTAAAATGGTATCGTTTCATTACCCTGATGTAGACGATATAGCGGAACTCAGACACGACGCTGATATTGTTAAGTTTCTTGAGCACCCCTTAATAACCCGAAGAGGACATGTTGTTTTTAAAGAAAAATTTAATGAATTTAATGTGCAATAATACTATAGTATAGATTAGATGAAGATTAATGTCTTATAAAATAAGACATTATTATTGTTCCTGAAAGATGTAAGTAACTGAAAGTTACAAGGTAGGTGATGTACATTTTATGATAAGATGCAACATCGTTATGTCGATTATTAATTGTTGATTTATAATATAAGAATTATTATAATTAATAACACAATAATAGCGATTGCTTAATCGTACGAATCAACAAATAGTCGATGTTTAAATGTTGCGTTTTATCATAATCATAGGTATAAGATTAATTGTTTTTTATTAAAAGTTATTTTTTTATAAACTTTTATGTCAATCTGTTTTGTTTATTAATGTTCAAGATGAAGATGTTGAGCACCCAATGATACCAATGATAGTTTACCTTACCAAACTATTACAGATTTTAATTTTTATATTTCTTAAGACTTAATTGTTACGCCTGAAACTAACTGTGATTTAAATTTAAAATATTTGAGCATGTGTGGCATATCTAGATGTGATTTTTATAACTTTTGATAGATATGAATAAGCTTAGTATAAGTCGGTATTTTGTTTAAAAAATATGTATTTTTTTGTACATCTTTGTGTCGATTAATATGTTTAACTATAAAGATTTATGTTATTTTTTTTTAAGTATTGGTAGTAAAGTAACACGCCATATTTTTGATACTTTTATATTTAGTAGTGCAAGTTTTACGTACAATTTATTAATGTGGCTAAGTGGTTACATTAAATTACTTAATTACTAATTAAAATAATGCCATAAGAATTTGACTGTCTCATGTCGGATAGTTTTTTAATTATAGTTAGATTAAATTTGATCTCCTGATTTCCTTGATACCGAAGTAGACTGAAGAGTGCCTCATATAATTTTAATAAAGTTTTATAAATTTTGCCGGATTTTTTTTTAAACTTGACCATTATATAAACTACATAATATATAATAATATTATACTTAGTTTGGTTAAAAGGTCGGTAATGATTATTTTGACTCAAAACACCTGTATTTATATTTATTATTTATTTAATATAACTTTTTGGTTTGGCATAGAAAGTAGCGACACCATTTTTTTTTCACGACTTTTTTGCCAATCTGCATCCACTTAGGTACTTTTACAGAGGTAGTAAGTGCAAACCACCCAAGTAAAATGTTGATAACATCTGCATTTGGTATGGGGCTAATGCGTCCATAAAAACTAAGCGCATTTCCCCCACTTTTACTAAATTTGCTCTAAACGTGTCAAATATTATATTGTCTAATAGATTAACTGTCATTAATTTGCACATAACCTTGATCCGAAAAAACAACCTTGTTTTTCTCATGAATAGCTTAGGCAAATAAGTATTTACTCAACAAAGATGCATTTGCCCCAAACGGGGAAAATGCGTCTAAAATTCCAATTAAAAAAAAAACATTCAATATGACATATTTTTAAAATTCCGGCAAAGAAATCACACGCTAAATTTTGTACAGGAATAGCCATAATATTAGACTAGAGTTTCAAAAAGTGGTTAATGCCATCAATTCGCTCACAATAAGGCGGTAACTTGAAGTGATCCAGAAATATGACGCATTTACCCCGGTTGACCTTATATAAATCGTAATAAACCCACCGTGCGCAACATTATTGATACAGTCCAGATACCGTTCGCCCGTCTCGTCGTACATGAACTGGGCCACCCCCCTCACTATTTTCAGGGGGCTGGAACGGAAAAACAGCTGACAGGCGGCGCTGTAACAAAATTAACCGTTTCAAAACCCCACCCGGACTCTGTAGCTGCCGTAACAAGCTATTAATACTGATCGATGAAGCTGATACACGTTAGGCCTGAAATATAACACCTTCGGCGGATAATTACTTCGCGTAAAATATACATCTTACTTAAATGTAGGTACGCATTTTATAATACGTATTAACTCTTATTTCCTGTTTAATTAGAAATAACGTTCCTCCTACATGTGTATTATCCTTACTAATACATAATACATATCATTGTATTGGTAATTCAGTACAAAAATATTATTTTTTATTTAAATAATATTTAAATTTATAGTGTAATATTATGAACTTATTGTAGAAAATATATTCAATGTATTGGTAATTTAGTACAAAAATATTAATTGTTTTATAAATAATATTTAAAGTTATAATGTAATATTTAGAACTTATTGTAGAAAATATATTCAATTGAGTTCATCATAAAGTGTATATAAATAATATAGGAACAGCTGTTAAACTGTGATTTCTTAGATTACATTATTTCCAATTTAAAAATAAGACTAAAATATTGTAAAAAAGACTAAATACTGTAAAAAGTCTTATAACTCTTACCCGACATATTTCTCGCGGAGTTTGATAGTCTCTGATTTTGGCATGGACTGTAGGTAAGCCATTTTGATAACTGCGAACAAAATAATATAGTTAAAAATTGTAAATAATAATTTATGAAACTTAACTGTATTTGGAATATTGATGGTTATTTTATTCGCACAAGCGTAAAATATATAAAACTTTCATATCCTTCTTGCCAATTGATTTAGCCTCTAATTTCTAATTTACTTATATACATCTCTGGGACAATAGCTTATTCTTACAAAAAATCCGGATTATTTTTAATCAGTTAAAATATAATTTTCGATTTTATCTAGTTACCAAATTTATTAATACTGGTAGCATTTAAAAAAATAATAATGTTGATGATGATGCATATAGCATGTAAATATGTTATATTTGAAAAGATTTAGTTCCACTGAGTTTGTTTCGCCGGCTCTTCTCAGTGGGCTTGGTTTGGAACTGGCGGTAGACTCAATTAAATTTACTATTTTAAATTTCCAAAAATCACATTTTGATATTGATGATGAGCATAACACTAATAAATACATACACTTGTGGTGTCACCTTATAAGCGTACTTTATTTAGATAATCAACATAAATAGCGTAGCTGAGACTATAAACAACAAGTATTACGAAGTTAGACCTCCCTCAGGCGAGCACGTATAAAGGAGCCCACGTTCTATATGAAGTAGACTTTTACAAGACATCAAATAAACGCACTCAAAAATTAAACCATCTGAAATCTAAGATCGTATTTTAAAACGGTAAATTTTACGTTGAAAATAAAACCGCAAAATGTATTTCGATTTTATAAACAAATTTGTCTATTGCTTGTTCATTAAAACATGGAATATTTATTTAGGTTTCAGTGATAATAATTTATAATTAAATCATTGTATAAAAAATTAAAACAATGCTATTTTTAAACAGACCTATTTATATAAACTCACGTAAACTAAATTGAGATATTTTAACTACATAAACGGATTTGTTTATATGTGAATTATCTTACCTAAAAATAGAAATACGGACTTTAAATATAATAATTATTGTTTATAAATACTAAAACCGAATTGCTATTTTAAAAACATGATATTAATGATTTGTTTACGAATCGTGAATTAAAAAACCTTACCTATAAATAGAAATACTGTTAAGACTAGGGTATGATTCACGTGCTGTCTGAGCAAGTAATGCTGGGGCACACCTCACAGCCGGCGGTTATATATGAGGAGAGCGCACGCCCTCGATTCGTCCAATGACAAGAGAGCCACTATCAGCATGATAAGGCCCATGATACAAAAGTCGGCGGCCACGCGGATGGTGGCGCGGCGTCATGGACCCAACGCATGGTCGTTAAGTTAAGGGGCAGAACTATCCCATACAAATAATTTGCCCGCAGCTTAACCCGCTGGCCGCTTCAAATAACTCACTCGATGATAACGTAGTGAATATATTGTTAATTTCGGTTGATTGAGTTCGAAGATTAATTACATCATTCCAGATTTACAAACATTGTACAAGTAAATATTGATGAGTAAAGGAAGGACTGGAGGCCTAGCCAAAATGCCATTAAGAAAGCGTTAGCGAAGTTCGAAGTGATAAAATGTATAGGATAGACCACGTGATTAAGCGCGGCTTTATGTCAATCCCATACATTTTATCATTTTCGAACTTCGCTAACGCTTTCTTAATGGCATTTTGGCTAGGCCCCCCTGGTATGGCCTATTAGGAATGTCAAAAATCAAAATGCTTATGTGGCAATCATGAGCAAGCTCGTGCCGGTGGTTTGGTTGGACTGAGAAAAATATTTTTTTTTATAGAAAATAGAAGAAATGGTTCACCTGATGGTAGATAAATCCATAGATCCCGCTGATCCAGAGGATCAGCAGATGCGTTACTGGCCTTTCAAATGTTAATATGCTCTTGTCTTGAAGGTCTTCCTAAAAATATACGAACAGATAAAATAATTATGATAGTCACCCTTTACTAAATCATGACAATCAACCAGTCCGTCACATTCCTTCTTTCCACTTAGGTAAGTGATTCTTTTATGAGTGGTTTGTGCATACACATCTATCTATACTTACCAACATTCGCAGATATATTGTAAATAACTTTTCGATCAGAAATACTTTTTAACACAATAAAATAAAGTGCACATTCTGTTAAATTAACCAAGCAAAAGACTGCAGATTCTTGAAATATGTCGATTAATTTGGTGTTCTTTAAGAGACGTTGTTATAGACCTACCGTTGATTATAGACCTACCGTCTTCCTTTTATTAGGCTTTCTTCTTTCTTCCGTATCATTCATTATTAGAAATGTGAAAGTAGGGATGTTTGTTACGCTTTTACGCGAAAACTTCTTAACTGATCATCACGAAACTTTGTACACATATTAGAAGTAACATAGGATACATTAAGGAAAACGATTTTTTTTCTAACGCGAGCAAAGCCACGGGCAACAGCTAGTAGTAATTAGAGAAAAAATAGTTCCGTCTTCCGATCGTAACGCAATAAGTACTGTCTATTTTAATGATGTACTTTCTGATACTAATTTTAAATGGTTGAGAAAAATAATCCAATGGGTTCATTTTTTTCTCAAAAACTACTTTTTTATTACCTAAACTCTCAAATCTCAATATCAGTATTTTTCACCCGAAGAACTGTCAAAGGAATTCATACTATACAATACAGGATTCAGCATTAATTACTAGTGCCTCGACAATAACGTCAATACGTTAAAGATAATATCAAAATTGAAAACATTAAAGGTAAACCAATTATATAAAAAATAAATAGTGTTAATAGGGCACAATGTTCGGCCAATCACTCCGCTATACAATCAGGCTTTTGGCTTCTACTTTACTCAAAACAAAAGATTATTATTGCTTCAATATAAATTATCTCGAACACATTATAACATTTTATTTTTATGACTTTTTATATAGAGTATATTAATGTATGTTTGTCTGTTATTACATAATTCATAATAACGTTCTAGTAAATAGTAATTTAACCTAAAATTGTCGCTGAGATAATCTTGTTACCTTCAGATTCGGTACCCTGAAAAAGTGGCTAGTTTACGTTTAGTTGGGTAAGGAACCTATCCCAGTTCTGGCTACATGCAATAAAGCATTTTAGTGTTTAGCCTCTTCACGAAGAAATGCTTAAAAGCAATTCCGAAGCCTACACTTAGCAAAAATACACCGGCTAATTCTGATATTTACCTTTTATAATTGATTGTTAATATAATATTATATATTACCCCTCACTATTTATTTATTATAAGGTTCTCCAACAAAGGATACACAGTACATGCAAAAGGTAAATATAAAAGTATTTGGCAATTTGTGCTCCTTCAATTATAGGAGAACACATCAAGCATACAAGTTTCATCAAAAATAAGAAAACTAACATATTTCACATAAGGATATTAACTTAAAAATAAAGATAAAGAAAGATATAAATAGAATACTTTAAAAATAACTATGAAAAGTTGAACTTATTACCAGACTTGTCTAAATCAAAATTCGTATAGAATTGGCTAGATAGATCAATGTCTCTTGCAACATGGTATGGTCTACCAGATAAGGCTTAGTTTGCCAATGTGGAATTTCTGAGCCATCTGCTCACCTACCTACCGATTGAGCTTAAAGGCCATCAGGCCTAAAAGCCTAGACCTTTCGAAAAAATTGACAACGTACATTGCTAAATAATGGCCTTACCTGTGCCTATGTGATTTCATCCTAAAGAAAGAAAAAGAAGGATCAATAATTTTTGAATTTTACTTCTGGGTATTTTTTTTTTTTTTTTTTTTTTTTTTTTCGGTTGGATCTATGCTAATGGTCCTAGTGACCGTTATGCGTCATCGGAAATGGGGTGATCCGGTTGGATCATCCTATGACGTTAAAAATTTGGGGGGTTGCCCCCCGCCATGTTCATGGCGTCGGGTTTGTACCTAACTTGGTCAGCTACGGTCGACTGGTTTGGAACGGGTGACGTTAGAAACCTATCGTGAGGGAACTTCTGGGTACTAAACACCAAAATAAGTAGGACAAAATAGTATTCTATGCCATCATTTACGAATGTCCATCAAGATATGTCCTTTAAAATTATAAAAGAACAAACAGCTTCCCGCGGCTTCACCCGCGTTATGAAAAAAAAATTCCTTTCATTTTTAATGTATCCTATGTTACTTCTAGTACCTTCGGGAATATCTGTTCAGAGCTTCATGTAAAAGAGACAATGGTTATAATCATGTTTATTATATTATGCATTTTACACGGATTCCTTGCTACACATTCAATTGTTTTACAAGAATATACATAGGTACATTTTAATCACACACAGTATAGTATTTTACACATAAACACTTTAACATTCTACAGGTTAACCTAGATATTTAATGATATTCTAATAAACACATCAGTTGAAACATTCTAATAAAACATCAAAATACATACGCAAAACTTTTACTTTCGCGCCTTGAATAAATACAACGGTATTTATTCCGGCCTATTCCGCTTTACACTTTTCCTTCTGGTGATGCTTCCTTGAAACTCTAAGTAGCGAAATCAAGTATTGTCATTCGCACCATTACCACCAAATCTTTTTTCTCCTCTGTGTGTAGACCCGAATATGACGTCCCGATTCCCGCCAAAAAAAAGTCACGAATCCCCAGCAGTGATCCGCGCGTAAACCCGAGTGTTGCCAGTGCGACAACATCCGGCCGTCCTGCTGACGCGTTCGCCCTCGAACAGCGTATTGGTATGATGTAGAGCTGAAACATATTTTTTATAAAAGGTTACGGTGATATTCTTATTCCACATATTGTATATCGGTCATAATGCTTAAACATAGGGCTGTATCCAAGGCGTTAGTCTCTGCACCAGTGGTTTGAGCTAGCTGATGTTCATACAGGATCAATCTAGCCGTGTATCACCACAATTACTCGTCACAACAGCGTTCACACGGATGCCTGTTGTAACTTTAAGAACTAACCCTTGCATCACAATCCACCATGTTGAAGCAATTACATCAGACCGCCAACAGGAACAATGACTAATTCCGACTCTATGGAATTACTGCTATATGTTAATATTCCTCAACGATTAATCATTTTCGATAAACTTATTAAAGTCATCTTGAATTATCTTACGTGTGTTACTTACGCATATCGATCCCTTTTGACCACTTGTGTATACGACAACATCCGGACTTAGTCTGAAACGTGGACCCAAGGTTTCATATTCTCCACGCACGCAGTACCATCGTAACGTTTAGAAGACCTTTCCGCCCCTCTCATATCAGCTACTTGGTATCTGTCATGACCTAAGACCTTTGTAACCTGAAATGGACCTTTGTAGAGAGGCAGCAGTTTCGAACTTTGGCCGTCGTTAGAGTGACTAGAATTTTTTAACACCACAAGGTCACCAACAGAATAGTTTACAGCGTCTTTGCGCTTAGCATCGAATGAAGCCTTTTGCCTTTCAGCATCTTTCTTAATATTGGCATCGACCATGCCTCTCAGCGCCGTGACGTCAACAGAATGCTCAGTGTTATCATCGTCAGTGATCATGTCATTATTCATACGAATTCGGTATCCGAAAAACACCTCGCTCGGTACAGCAGATGTAGTTTTGTTAATTGTACTGTTAATGCCTTGCTGTATTTTAGTAATATGTTGATCCCATTTATTATTATCAGTATCAGCACCCGAACTACGCAATGCTTCCAAGATAGTTTGGTTATAGCGTTCTACCTGCCCGTTTGAACGAGGGACTGCCGTAGCAATAATATGGACTCTTATATTTCGTTCTTTACAATAACCGATGAAAAGTTTAGATGTAAACGCGCTACCGGCGTCGCACACCAGACGTTTTGGGTTGCCAAATACTTGAAATGTTTTGTTAAGCTCATTAATTACTACTTTACTTTTGGTATTTTTCACGGCAGAAATAAATACAAATTTAGTAAATGAATCTACTAGTACCAATAAGTAGCAGTTTCCATGCGAGGTCTTAACAAATGGACCGAGATGGTCCATGTGAAGCGTATGGAAAGGCCTTGCGTATTTAGGAATAGGGTATAATTTACCCGGCTTTTTACCATGTATATTTTTATAATATATACAATTTAAGCAATTCTTAATATATTTGGCTACAGTTTTCTTTAAACGAGGAAACCAGTATTTAGATTTAATTCTTTCTACTGTTTTGTCGACAGCAAAATGACCTACATCATCATGATTAGCACGAATAACATACCAAATACATTTCTTAGGCACTAACCAACGCCTACCAAATTCTGTCTTGCGATATACCTTGTTACCTAATACTTCATAGTCATTGAACAACTGTTTATTGGCTTCGGCCTCGCCTGACAATATTATTTCTCTGATGCTACAAATACTAAGGTCCTGCAGTTGAACTGAGAGCAACCAGTCACCTTCAGTTATATTATTCACGTTCTCAACGACTATTGATACGTTTTCGACAGGGTTTCTGCTAAGTGCGTCTACGTGTTGCATCTGTGACCCTGCTCTATGAATGATTTCGAATGAAAACTCTTGAGTGTAAAGTACCCATCTACTTATTCGCGGTATTATCTCCTTTTTACTTAGAGCGTGACGTACGGAGTTACAATCAGTTATGATTTTAAAATTAGTGCCTAATAAATAATGACGAAATTTATGCAACCCCGCAACAATAGCTAAAAGTTCTAGTTCAAATGAATGATACTTCTTTTCGTCATTGCTAGTCTGTCGACTATAGAAATGTACAGGCTTTTCGCCTTCACTAGTTATCTGCATGAGAATACATCCTATCCCGTCACGACTAGCATCGGTATATAGGTTAATAGGAAGTTTTGGGTCAAATACGTTTAACACCGCATTGTCTATTAATAAATCCTTCACACTTTTTACCGCCTGATCTTGTATAGGGCCCCACTGCCAGACAGTTTCTTTTTTTAGCAAATTAGTTAACGGTTTGCAAATAACCGCACAGTTATGAATGAATTTACGAAAGTAATTAATTAACCCCAAAAATTGCCTAAGTTGATGAACTGTTTTCGGAGTTGGGAACCTTCTAATAGCCTCGAGCTTACGTGCACTTGGGCGGACACCTTGTTCCGATATGTCATAGCCCAAGAATGTTATCCGATCCTTAAAAAAAGAACATTTATCTAAATTTATTGTTAATCCGTTTTTGACCAATAAATCCAAAACCCTCTCTAGGCACACTATATTTTCCTCTACAGTTTCTGTTGCTACTAAAAGATCGTCCATGAAACAAATAACTCTCCCAAATCGCAGATTTCCTAGAACAGTATCCATTAATCTTTGAAAAACTGCTGGCCCATTACAAACACCAAAAGGCATTCTTAAATACTCAAAATGGCCATCGTTAGTAATAAACGCAGTTTTGTGCACATCCTCAGACCTAATAGTAATTTGATGGTACCCACTTTTTAAATCGCAACAACTATATACTCTACAACCCCGTAGTCTGTCAATGAGGTCCTCGATCACAGGCATTGGATATTTTTCTTTAACTGTTACCTTATTGAGCTGCCTATAATCAACACATAACCTCTTAGCCCCTGACGCCTTATCAACTAACAGAGCTGGGCTCGCGAAGGCAGAGTTACTATGACGGATGATTCCGTTTTTTAAAAGATCATCAGTTATTTCTCTTGTGATTATTCTTTCCGCTTCAGACATTCTATACGGTCGTTGACAAATTGGCTTATTAGTTGTTAAATTTATCTCTAATTCAATGCACGATGTTTTGCCTAGACATGATAAATTTTCGGAAAATGATTGAGGGTACTTCGATAAAATGTTATTCAAAACCGTTTTATATTTGTCGGGTACATCACAATTACCGTCAACCATATTTACATTTAATGCTTGCACAGATTGAAACGTTAGTTGGTCCCCTACCCGCACATACATTAAAGTAGCATCTTCAGTAAAATTCCTTCCGATTAGAATGTCACAGCCAGAAAGTGAATCAATTATATAAAGTGTAATAAATAATTCTACGGTATCTACTCGCACTTTAGCGGCTACTGCTCGTCTCACTTGAGTCGACGAGTCGTTCGTAAACCCTATCAAATTGATTGGATCGTTTAAGGAAAAAGCTTGTAAGTTATGTTTAGACACTAACGCAGATGTAATTAAAGAGCAGTCGCTGCCCATATCAAAGAAAGCGTCACTATTAATGCCGTTTAACCAAATTCGTTTTATAAATTTTTGTTTGTTTTTTGTATTAGAAAATATCATTTTCACCTCAACATCCTTTTCAACCTTAGTTTTGGTTTTTGATTTACAAGCTGCTTCTAAATGTCCCAGTTTGCCACAATAAGAACATTTAACATTGTCCTTCGTAAGACAGTTGTTCCTTCTGTGGCCTACTTCACCACAGCGGTAACAAGTCAGAGGGTAATTCGAAGCATTTGAATTATTTACACTATTATTAGGACCCATGGCAGCATCATTCCTTATATTGGAACCAGACTGAGAGGGTTGAAAAGAACGTTTATTCACTGACGTCGTCTTTTGAGTATTAGGTTCTTTTTCTATGCGACTGTAAATTTTTCCGTGCAAAAACGATGCCAAGTCGTCGCAATACCGAAAATTGCCTGCATCAGCAGCTACACTAATGTTAATATCAGCAATTGAGCCTACGATAATAGATATGATATCGCATTCTCGAAATCCTAATTGTAAACGGTCTATTTTAGCTTTTTGTTCAAAAAAAAATTCGTATAAGGATTGGTTGTATGAAGGCCTTGTATCTATTAATTCTTTTAAAGCCGTAAACATATTTCGTTTAACCTGGAAGGTATCAGACAATTTATTACGCCAATGTCTCCACTTCCACGTGGTCCACCTAGTTTCATTTTTTTGTAAAGCATCTAACCACGTCTTAGCAGTATTGCGCAATTTTTGAAGTGCTTGATACTGAATCATATAATCAGACCAACCAAACGCTTGAGCGTTCGCTTCAATTACGTTAAGCCACATGTCAACATTATCTACGAGCGGGTCAAATTCAGGAATCACTGACGATAATATAACATTCTGACTCACGGTTTGCGCTTCCGTACGACGCCGCTTCCTTTTGCGCCGTTTTCGATCACTCTCGCTGCTCCTGTAGCTTGAGCTAGATGTACTAGAGCTTGTGGATGGCATCCTCGATCGCTTCTTATGACCACGAGGCATTCTGTAGACGTTGTTACCTCTCACTTCTGATAAAAGAGACAATGGTTATAATCATGTTTATTATATTATGCATTTTACACGGATTCCTTGCTACACATTCAATTGTTTTACAAGAATATACATAGGTACATTTTAATCACACACAGTATAGTATTTTACACATAAACACTTTAACATTCTACAGGTTAACCTAGATATTTAATGATATTCTAATAAACACATCAGTTGAAACATTCTAATAAAACATCAAAATACATACGCAAAACTTTTACTTTCGCGCCTTGAATAAATACAACGGTATTTATTCCGGCCTATTCCGCTTTACACTTTTCCTTCTGGTGATGCTTCCTTGAAACTCTAAGTAGCGAAATCAAGTATTGTCATTCGCACCATTACCACCAAATCTTTTTTCTCCTCTGTGTGTAGACCCGAATATGACGTCCCGATTCCCGCCAAAAAAAAGTCACGAATCCCCAGCAGTGATCCGCGCGTAAACCCGAGTGTTGCCAGTGCGACAACACATGATGATCGGTTGGGTAGTTTTCGCGTGAAAGTGTAACAAAAATCCCTACGTGCACATTTATAATATTAAAAAAGGAAGTAATTTTGAGGATACTTTGACGATTCTAGATTTTTCTAAAAAAAATATTCATCAATCCTCAGATCTATTGTCAGAGAACACTAATTTTGCTGCCCTACGAATGCCTACGATTAATACAACTAGTGTTGATTTTCACAGATTAGATAGTAACACTTAAAATGTAAGTACGTATCATTAAGTGTTCAAGAGCATTTATCTCATATCGCGACCTACCGTATCTATTATATGATATCCGTATCATTCAGTTGGAATGATTCCTGTCCTCAATCATGGACATCCTCACGGGTTACACAAGCGGTGAGTAATTGATGATTGTATTGTCTATTGATGATTATAAATGATTGCTGGTCCAGTTGTGAAGTAACGCGACGTTTGTTGGTTCGAATACCGCTAATTGCAGATAATTTGCAGTATGTATTTAGAATGCACGGTACATTCATTGCTTCATAGATAGATCCGAGACGTTCTGCTTAAGGCGGCTCACACACACACACAGTGTTTTAGTTTGGGTAGTGCATACCCAAGGCCTACATAATATGGTAACCTTAACCAAGGTAACCTCGATATCATATAAAAAAAGGAAAGTAGCGACCTATATATGTCCCACTGCTAGGCACAGGTCTCCTCCTCTAAATCGGAGGCGGAAGCATCGGGCCATAATTCACCGAGGCACTCAATTTGGATGGGTGAACTTCACATACCTTCAAAGACTTTCAATCGTGTGAGCGAGTGAGCGAGGAGTGGTCTCGTATTCAGGGTGCACTTAGAATTTAAAAAAACCCATTCAAGCGAGGATACATGCTGGGATCAGGATCGAAACCGGACCCTTTCGCTCTAGAGGCCGAGACCCTTATCCACTCGAAAATCGTCGCTCGATACCATTTATTATACCAAAGGCTTGAGCTACCTAAGCTAAAAAATCCTATTATAGATGTGTTATAATATTGTGCGAGGTAACAATTTATAGGTCTCCGACCTTGAATCCTAAAAATAAAACTACATCTAATATCTTTTTATGGGCTTCTGAAACCTATAAAAAATTAGCACATTGTTAAAATATGTTGACAAAAATAAATATATTTTTAGTAACATACATACGAATATCATCATCCCCTTTATACGTTGTTTTTAGCATAGGCCTCCATCAATTAACGCCAAGACGACCGATTTAAAAAAATTGAATGAGATGCAATTGTCTCTGGTTAAAATGAAACAACTTTTACATGTGACATCCTAAAACATTCTAAATTTAATTATAATATATTCTATATATTAATTATAAATATTCGAAAAAATAAGTGTTGCTCGTCCATAAACCAGGTAGGAAGGAGACCATCGCGATGAAACCTGTATGCCTAAGGAGATTAAAAGTCTTTGAAGGTATATAAAATTCACCAACTCGCATTTTGCCAGCACATCGGTAAACTATGGCCCATTACCCTCCTCGTCTGGTTTCGAGGAGGAGACCCTTGCCCAGCAGTGGGACATATAAGGATTGATACTTTAATTTTTTATGACGTAAAAATACCCTTAGTTAATAAAATGGCTGTTCAATCAAAGTACCCTAACACGAATTGTTTTTATAAAAGAACTATACGTTTAACCCGCCGTAAGTTCCGAAGCTACTTCTCTTAATTGGTTTACTGACCTAATTAAAACTACAATCAGCTAGTCACGACCGTGCCGGGGAGTAACGCTGATTGTTCCGTAACTTCACTCTTTACACGAAACAATCATTGATGATTTTTTTTTTTCGATTGGAGCTATGCTATGGCCCTAATGATATTTTCCTTCACCGGTGAGCAATCAATGTCCTCATGTGCATTCAGCTGTGCAGGGAAACCTATTTAGACGACAGTCTGGTTGGTCGAACGGTCAGGCTATGAGACGATCGAATGATGCCAGGCGATGTTAATTCGCATTATGAATATAATGTCCACATCGAATCATGGACGTGTACTATACCTATATTATATATTTGTATAAGTTTCTTAAATTTATTTTTGTGACTACTAACACAAGTTTTTACGAACTTGGGCTACAGGAAAGCTTAGACACGAGCCACACAATGGGTCCCAGTATTGCTGGAGCCTTCTGCCGGGCCTTCACCTCGGTGAAACCACCCGGTAGTTTAGGGGTTTTCATTTCAACCGACGGTACTGAAGACCCGCCACAGAAACGAGCCCGACGTCATGAAGCCGTGGAGGTCCCACTCCACGGCTGGTGGGAGGCAAGCCCCCATTTTTTCTCATCACAGAGTGAAGCCAACCGGCTCACCCCACATCAGATGAAGCATTGAGGCCACTAGGGTCATACCTACTTCCAATCATAGTATTCATAGAAACTTAGTTCATAATATTGGAATATAACATTTCATCTCAGGTATTTAGCAAATATAATTTAATGCAATAATTTAAGCTGTTTAGTAATAATGGATAAATATTTTAGCCTTTCGTCTACGGAACTCCAAAAGTAATCTCCGTTCGTAATTGATTTCGTTCAATAAAATGGAAAAAATAAGTAATGAACTCATTATTTTGTTTCTTTGTATTTTTTTATCTTTTTAATTGATATTTACATTTATCTGTTAACATTATGGACATGCCACTTGCATGCTTTTACTTTTGCAGGTATTTCATTAACATGTTTTCTTTCTAATCCATGTAAAATAGTGGATTATGCATAGCGTGAAACCTTTATTTAACCTGAAAAGTTTTTTTGGATTAAATGGATACTCAGTCAAATCTCTATTGATCACAGTATACACGTACTTATATAATATATTCTTTATCAAACAAAGAAATCGCTATTAACTGTACATTATTCGACACCAAGATCCATTCCATCATGTACTTAGAAATCTGTTTTTCCGAATACAATTTCTGCTCCAAAATCTAATATTTTCCTATTAGCCATCAGATTTTCAACGTTTATGAGCGACCCATATGAAATGAATGAATATCTCCCTTGCGCGCTTAATTTACATCAAAATTGATTAAGTATTATAAATAGTTCATCTCAACTTTGCGCGCGTAAATATGCGTGCATGCGCTTATCATTATACAGGTTTAATTTGTGTGACAGTGACGCGGCCTTCGTCCACCGTCACAAGCTGCTTTACATATTTAAAGCTACGTAATGACGAGTTCACGCACTCATAGCGCGGCGCGAGTTGAGTGGAACTATCAATAATGCTATCAAATGTAAGCACGTACACATTAAGGGTTGTATTTCAAAGCAGTTGAAAGTAGGAAGCAGTATCGAACCTTCACTCTCATGTTATGTATGTAAATGACATAAGACATTATAGTATATAGCCATAATTTAACATTATCTCATTCTGACGTCAAAAGTTCAATAAGATAATATTATGATTATTTACGTATCATTTGCGTACAACCAGCCGCATATTGAAGCTAAATACTAAAGATAATTAGAATGTGTGAGAATCACGTGCTGGAAAAACACGAGTAAACGCTTGTGTGAAACACAGTCGCGTGAATCAGATAAGTATCGAGGTTTCATTTTACATGCCATTCGAGTTCAAGACTTTTTTATGCCATAATTAGGCGATCCACCCAGATGAGCCACCGGAAATTCACAAACTTATTCCCCTAGTCTTGTGATTGTTAATCCTAGTATGCCACAAATCCAAATTTTTAGAATTGCGGTAAGCTCCCTGTTGTTGTTGTTGTTGTTGTTCTAAGTTGAAAACACTGATATATACCCCCTCCTAGGTTTGGATGGTGATGGTTACCAGTTTTTTTTTTGTCGTTTATGTGTAAATCCTTGCCTAAATTTTAGGTCACGAGCATGTTTGTAAGTAAAGACCCATTAGGTACTGAGATTCCTATTACAGCTAACAAGAGATTTGTAACTTTGAGAAGGTTAAACCAATATTTACGCAACACTAGCAAATCCCCGCGTACACATACGCATAGGCTATAAATTATGAGCTATATTATTGTAAAGTATCATCAAAATCCATTCAGTAGTTTTTACGTGAAAAAGTACTTAAAACTTTCACGTTTATAATATTAGTGAGAAGTAAGATAGTAAGATATCTTAAAAGCATCGGTGGAAAACCTGCTTTCAAATGAAAACCAACAGTTCAACCTTATCCAAATCACCTTGTGTCTTTTGTCTTTTGGTTTTCTGCTATTGATTCAGAAACTACTAATCATATACTTGGTACTTTCGATGTGAAAAGTGACGAACCACGCCTTAAAAATGAATATATCGACGACTGTACTCCACTTAGATAGCCTATCAAGTATCAAGTCATTATTTGGCACACGCTTATTTTGTACTTAAGTTATCTTAAGTTGACAACAGCATGTCCAATGTTTATCGTAACTTATATTTGTATTTATCTAATGTGTTCTAAACTTTAGAATATAGGTACGACGAATAAACTGTCTGCCTGCGTGAGTTTAAGACCATCTTAATACTACTGTAAAATATCTTCGATGTGTTTGAAAGGAAAATCGAGACCGCAATGCTGACACCAAGACATACTATTTTATCCTGAGGGATAAGTACATGAATGCTCTGTACCCGGGTGAGTTAGTTTATGTTACGAGACTGCCAATTTTCCTATTCAAACTAATTGGCATTAATTGTAAATTGCCAGTAATAGGGAACGTGAATACAAGTGAAAACTCTTATTGTAGAATTATGCCATTATGGAATTTGAAATTTCATACAAAAAATGGAATGTCACAATGTCGTCATAATATGGCATAACTAAGATAAAGTATCTCTATGGCATGATGATGATGATCTGTCCGACCGATTTCGGCCAGGGCATGGCAGAGAATTCAGCGCTGATGCGATCGAAGATGGCTAATGTAGCCTATTTTTGCGATGTAACTCCTAGCACACTCTATGGCATAAGCATGTCGCGAACCTATAATATTTTCGCTAACCGAAAAGCTCTCTACGCGGATAAAGAAGTTAAAGGTATCAACCCTTATATGTCCCACTGCTGGGCACGGGTCTCCTTCCTCGAAATCAGGCGAGGAGGGTAATGGGCCAATAGTCCACCGCGCTGGCCCAGTGCGGGTTAATGAACTTCACATACCTTCAAAGAATTTCAATCTCGTCAGGCATGCAGGTTTCCTCACGATGTTTTTCTTCACCGATGAGCGAACGATGGTCTCGTGTGGCCTTAGAAATTTAGAAAAACCCATTACAAAGCACACACGGACGGGTCAGGATCGAACCCGGAACCCCTCGGATAAGAGGCCGAGTCCGTCCACCACTGGACCACCGTCGCTCAAAAGAAGTTATACTTCCAAATAACTGTAACAATCCACTTTTATTATAACGTTCACGCGAATTTATGATTATAATGAAATAAGTTTTACGGGTTTTGACTTTAATCTACTGTAAAGTATCCGCAATGTCGGGCATGTAAAAAAACTTAATAAACCGCTATAAAAACCGTAAAAAGTTTTTTCATTATAACATCAATCCTAATTAATCATGGCGCCATTTTCCTGACGACACACGGTAAAAAATACGGCTCCAAAACTGCGGTCATACATAGGTACCACAAATTTATTACATAGGTAATCTATATAGGTAATATAAAACACCGCTGGCAACTGTCCAATTTTACGGTTAGTTTAAAAACATAGAGCAATAATTCTTCTATGATAGATTGTTAACGAATAACGACCTGTTATAGGTTTGCAGAGAAAATAAATGTCTTAACGCCATGTGTATTGGCATTTTGAAGAAAAAGGAGACGTTTTATAAATTATATAACAGAGTGTGAGTATAGTGTTAAATATGTTACAAACAAATTTTCAAAAAAAGGAGCAACAAATTTTCATCATAGTTTTTTTACGGAAAAGTCACAAGTTTTTCATATACCGATCTGTGACTTCTTTCAACTTCCGGTTTTCATTTTGTTGCTGACTCTCTGTACTCAGACAAGAAGCAGCTTTTTTATTCAGCTTTGTCATGGAAAACATAAGAGTTAAGCTGGCGTGGATATTATTTATTATGACATATTAAAAAAAACATTTTTTTTATTTTAAAATTTTTTTAGAGCTTAATATGTTCAGTTGTATCTATTTCTTTATCTACGTAATTAGGAAGTATTACCGCACAATTTGCAATAGATACTTAGCATAACTAACCAGTAACAGTTAGAAAAAAACACTGGCAACTAGTAAAATTTCGTCGCCATAAAACAAAAAACCTGTGCCTAACGGACTGTATAAACTTTATTTGTCCGTAAAACCGACTCGTATCATAATCATAATAATATATGGAACAGCATATTGTTTATATTTACATATTTTATTTTCTTATTTATGATACCTTTGTCTTACATGATTGAATTTTCTGTAAATGTCCTCTATGTACATTTTTTTTGACAATTTGTACAATTCTCCTCAATTTTTTTTTGAAGTGAAAGTTCATTTAGCCGCGTTGAGGACTTTTTGGTTGGGGATAATCTTATTTTACGTTCGCGTCACCGACATGCTAATTTAACATTTAACATGATAGAACTCAGCCTTCTTGGCGTTCATTGAAAATAACCATATTATTTTAAAATCCAAAATATTATCACATCTCCCTGTACAATATTTGTAAACAATATGATAAGACAAAGTAATGTTTTCAATGTAACAAAGTGCACTTTTTAAATCAATCATCTTCTTATCTTTGAGAATTTAGAAGGCACCTACACCACACATGTTATGACGTCTACATTGCAATTTCAGGAGCGTTCCCTCCGAAATATTATGGATGCGAAATTGTTTGTTTATGTGCATATTTTTTTTCAATCTCATGTCGGTTTAGTATTTAATACAACAATTAAGCAAAGGGTTTTTTTCCTGAGAAATATTTAATGATGCTGAGAAATCGAAAATAGAATTACATATGGCGACCTTTATTATCACCGGTGAAAAGTCGCGCGTAGTATCTAGTTATAAAAAAGTATTGCGTACTTTGAGAGGTGAATGAAATGTTTATCAAATGACTTTGAAAACTGTTTGTAACAAATCTAATAATAAGTCAGTTGTTTTCGCATACAAACTTGATAATTTCATTTGCTCATACGCGGCAATTTCCATACCGATTCTATTAGCGGCAATAACAGCGTTGTTTGTTAAATAAATATTAGTGATAACGTCATGTTAGTATGAGTATAGGTTAACCCTTGCAATGTGCAACTGTTATATAAATTACGAGTACATACTACCTCTTGTCCGTAGTTCCGCCCGCGTTAATTAAGTCCTACAGCCGTATCCGGATTAGTTATTTTTAAAGCCTTTTTTTTCTTTTACGCGGGGAAATGCACTGACGCATCCCGCAGGGGAGTGGGTCTCCCCAGGCGGGTATGTGGGACTAGCTGCGCCCGAAAGATGGTAAGTGGATGCAGCTCTACCCACTAAAACCCGGCGAGTGCCACCACTGCCGACTTTGGTGAGGTGCCCCGGATCTACAAGCAACAGGGCACCTCGACGGCTTGTCAGTCCCTCGGGTGACCGACGCCACCTCCACAGAGCGGTTGTTCCGCACCACAGAACAACCACTCCCAACGTCGGGACAGTACGATGAAGTGAGGTTCCCATCCTCACCCCTTGCCCCCTGCTCTTTTGTCCCCTCTTCTTATAAGAGGGATACAAAGAGCCCCCTCGGCTCAATTTGCTTCGCCCAAGGTGTTAGGGTCACTGAGCCCCACCGCCACGACAAGGCCTGAGCCATGATGGGGAGTTATTTTTAAAGCCTAGGTTACTCCTTATAACACAGCTATCTGCGAGTAAAAGTTTCATCACTTTACTGAGTTTGTTTCGCCGGTTCTTCTCAGTGGTCTTCTCCGTTTAATTGACGTTCAAAAAAATAATTTGGTGGTACTATTTTGAATAAAATATTTTTATTTTGATCAAAATCGCCCTAGCCCTTTCAGCGATTATAGCCAAAACAGGCAGACAAAATCCGCGAATCCGCGACTTCACTCGCGTTAGCAAAAAAAATCCTTTTTTTTTATGTATCCTACTACTATCCCTGTTACTTCTAGTACCTCCGAGAATATGTGAACAAATTTTCATGATGATCGGTTAAATACTTTTCGCGTGAAAGCGCAACAACTTACTTTCACATTTATAATATTATATTTGTAAGGTTTAAGAATTATACTTTACTTGATCATGATGTGCAAATAAATGTCGAAATATCGTGTGCTACTAGCAGTACTAGCATCTCATGTTGTGAATTGTCAGAGTCAAGGTCTTGACCATATTGTCAAGTTCGAATTTACCTACAAAATCTTAATAATGGAATAGATTCTAAGTTTTTGTATTTTTCTTTTGGACCTGGATGGAAGTCGTATTTCGACATATTTTTCGAAATTTGGTTGTTAAATTTTATTTAAGTGATCATATATATATATATATATATATATATATTATTTCACTATCACGCCACGTTAACCTAGTCCCGTGGTAATTTCGTAAGCACTTATGTTACGGGCACTAAAAACGGATATAAGTTTAAGAAGTTTATGTAAATACATAATATTATATGTACAACGTCCATGACTCGGTGCAGACATATTCATCAGGCAAATTGTCTGCACCTGACGGGATTCGAATCCGCGATCGCTGCGTAGTGTCCAGCAGCTTACTGCTTAACCACTCGACGAGCCGTCTGCCAGATTATACTGTTAATATTATAAATGCCGAAAGATGGATGGGTGAGTGATTGGATAGTTAAGGAGTTCAAGAGTATCACCACGAAACGGATTTGTAGTGATGCCAAATAAGTTGTGAAAGCGTAAATTAATGTATTTTCTCTAAACTAATAATAAGCTATTATTTTTGCTACTAAAAGATGACTTTGAAAGTTTGAAACTGATGGCACTTGGTGGCTGATTTACCGATAAAGTAAAGTATCAACCGTTATAATATGCCCCACTGCTAGGCACGAATCTCCTCCTCGAAATCAGGTGAGGAGGGTAATGGGCCATAGTTCACCGATGCACTGGCCCAATGCGAATTCACCGGTGAACGAACGATGGTCTCGTATTTGGGGTGCACTTAGAAATTTAGAACAACCTATTTCATGGCACACGGTCAGGATCGAACCCGGAACCTCTCGCATATGAGGCCGAGTCCATAGCCACCGGACTGCAAGTTAAAAAAAATTGGATACATAGTTTAATGTATTTTGATTTGATTTTATTTGATACGTTCTACGCCTGGCGAAGGGTCACTTTGAAGCCAGACGAGAACGTACATATTCAGCACCGAGAAGAATTTTAAACTTATCAGGAATGCAAAATTTTTATAGTTTGGTTCGGTAGTTCAGGAGTTCATTACAGATAAACAACAACCAAAAAAGTATTTATTGTTTTCTAAAGTTGTAAAGTATCCCAAACGTCGGGCATGTAAATTACTCCGTAAATGTTGTTTCATTATGACGATTTTTTTTAATATAGATATTATCTAGATAATATATAAAATTCTCGTGTCACGGGGTATGTAATTGAAATACTCCGAAACGGCTCGACCGATTTCTATGAAATTTTCTAAGAATCGGCCAACATCTATTTTTCATCCCCCTAAGTGAAAAGGCAGACTCACCGCAATGACTTTTTTTTTGCTTTTTTTATGATACAGCATAGAAAAATACATATAAACTTAAATTTTCATCCCTCTACGATCAACCCCTATTTTTAATTGCAATTTTAATTCTGGCAGAACGAAGTCTGTCGGGGCAGCTAGTATTACGTAAAAGAGGTCATGTGATGCAGTTTTACTTTATAGTTGACAATGAGATCTATTAATATAACATCGCGTGGAGGATTTGATCTCGAGATACGCAGTGTCAATGATGGAACTCGTGCTGTGAAAGGCTCTGATCTACCGGCAATCAATGTTTACTTAAATAAAAGTTGATGTAATTTTATCATAAAGACGTTTTGCTACTTGAATTTAGTTACATTTGATATTTTTAGACATTATGCCGAAATAACTATATCATCGGATAACGCCGTTGATTTGTACAAATATTTAGTCTAAACATAGTTTAAGTAATTTAATGTAACTATATTGTGCAATTATTGTTTGCTGTCCTAAATAAAATAAAATCAAAATCACCGCAGATTAAATATACCTATACCGCAGATAAAAAGCAAAAAAATGGATGTTCTTGTTATAGTTAAAATCTTGATAATTTTTTAAAATAATTAATGCTCAAAAAATATACGTTAATTTATTCTTTGATATAATTTGTTTATTTGTATTTGCTGATTCATTATACTTAAAACTAAATTAGATTATTAAGGTACTTAACCGAACGTCAAGATAAAATAATGAAGAGAGATCAGAAGGTAATACCACTTATTAGTGTTGCGCGTAGTGCGTTGGCTACTTTTGTGTAACCAGAATCGGCCGCTGATGCCAAAGGCCATAGTAAATACATGAAAAATACTATGCCTAAAACAATGGCCTCTTTAAGTCCAACTTTTTTTTTTTAAATTTAGCCTACTCCGGTCGGTGTTTGAACTTCGAACCCACATATCAATATTTTATAGTAATTAATATTAGTGCCAGTTCTACCTTATTATTACCTACTCCTGATTTTAAAACTAACCTTATAAAAATAAAGTATTCCTAATGGAACATGGATTCCTTAATTAAAAAGTCATATAACAAACATATATACATATAATATTACTTTACCAAAATTTCTTTTTATATAACCTTAGACCTGAATATTATAAGATTGTGACAGTCCGATAAAAACACTGATAAAATGTACGCAAGTACTATCAGAGTTTCATAATAGTGTTTTGTACTATCGCGTACACAATACACATACAGTAAATAAATAACTGATTTTATTAACTTTCTAGAGCAGCTAAAGCAGCCATCTGATATGGCCAATAAATTATATCGAGAATATCTTAAACAGAGTCTAACCCATGGTTCTCTCATTGTAATCAGACATTGGCAAGACTGCATTTAGTTGATTCTGATATCATCAGCCTTCATCCGGTCTAATTATCCCTCACAAAACACCGAGACAACCAATCCCTTGCCACTCGCATCCAACGCACAGCGGCCACTGCACGGAGATCGTCTTTCCACCTGGTTTAGTTTTTAGTAGTGAATAACGATGAAATAGTTTCAGTACATCAATCATAAACTTACATACAAAGGGACGAAATAAAACACATCATTCTTAAATATAGAATAAGTATATTGAATAATTAAATAATGTTACTTCAAATATTTTGCCAAAAAAGACTTAGGTGTAACCGTAAAAGTAATAATAAAAATTATCTAGTTTAAAAACATTTCGAGTTCGAGTGAAAACATACATAGTGGGAAGATATTGCAAGTTGGAAATGTTACAGGTCGTACGCACGTTGCGGGCCCGCACGCAGCCGCGAGCTTATTGGAACTTGTCATCACAAAGCATTCGGTGCGGGGACGCCGCGCGGGGAGCGGCAACGCGCGCGGTCAAACCAGAAATCGTGCATAACAGTCTATCATTTGACTAATAATAATAACTTTACTTTTATATTATTACAACCATTTGCGAAAACGGAGCAAAATTTCTAGTGCTATTTATTTTAATAAATATAATATATAAAATGTATGGGCACTTCTATCTTTATACAGGATGTCATAAAAAACGTTTAAAAATTTCACAAAACTGATCTCACGTGCTGTATATATCGAGACGTGCGGCAACATTGTTTATGGACATCCTGGTCGTTTGTCATTTTCACATTTGACTATTTCAATGTTCTTGTCAGTCTTTCGTCCTGCAAGAGTGACATAGCGGTCAACTTACCGGCCTATCGCGTGGTAAAGCAAAAACTGTTTGTGCTGTGAACGTCGACAAATATTAAAATCAAATATAATCGAATCGATAGTTCGTTTTTCGAATCAAACAGTTCACACTTCACTGTACCTCCTCGTGCTAAAGGCGATGCGATATGGAAGATAAACTATATCATTACATTACGTACTAATAAGTAGCCATCCGACTGCAATGGTTACATATTTAAATAGGCGGAGATACCACACTTATAAAGTGTAATTAAACTACGATCCAGATGTATAAAATAATTATGCATCGTTGGAATTTAAGACGACTAACCTGTTGAGAAATGTGATGTACGTAGACCGAATACCGTTTGATACAAAACGAACGTTCTAACATCAAGGTGATCGGACAGTAGTCCGCTTCCTCCCGACTTCGTTATACTTCAACTCATCAGCCATTCTATTTGAAATCATGCAGCTCGTCGCACTGGTTAGGCAAAACTTCAAAATTCCATGCTAATTAGTCTCTAAGGTCGGGAAAATACAGACTAGGTATACAGAATATATTCATTCGATTCCGAATCACTAACTGAATCTATGAAGAATACTGTGGATGCGACACTATTTGTCTATAGTTATAGGCACTCGTGGCTTTACGCCTTCATCAATGCTTGATACGGAATAACTCTTCTATTACCGACAGTGCGTTCCGATCCACGTGCCCGCCATACATACAAAACGTTCCATTCCACAGACTGATATTATTCCACGTCATGCTAGATCGACGGTGCATGCACAAATGATATGCTATATATAAATAATATGCAAATTAATGTAACCACAACACCTACAATACGAATTTCCCTCGATCCCGCCTTCACTGGGCGAATTACCACTACTCATGCATTAAACGACTAATTAAAATATGCTCCATACTAACGACTTATAGTTACCAAACTAACGGTATATTTTTATTTTTTTTATATTTTTATTAAATATGTTTTATGTGTAAAAATAGTTCTTTGAGACAAACTTTCAAAGCACTTTTTGTGCCATGGAGAAAAAAAACATACTCTCCGACAACGTAGACACCAATGTCAATAATGCCCTTCAAGACGAATGACATAATTTTGCTACACTCGAATGTAAATATACCTTTATATTATGCGGACTAAACGGTGGGGAAATTAACTATACATTCGCAAAATAAACATGGACGGCAAGTTGTTACCACAAACGTCATTACGACCCCCTTATACCATTAGGGGTTGCGGTTTGCATTATTTTTTAATTTAAATCCTTACAGCGAGAGATTAATGTTGCGTCTAATGTTCTCGATTACAATTTGTCATTACGCTAAATAACAACCAAATGTAATGGCTAACGAAACTCAAAGTGCATTATCAACCGAGCGAGTGAAAGGTTTTTACCAGACTTGGTGATCCAAAACGAGAGAATCATATCTCCACAGCACTTGAAACTGTTACGAATGTCAATTTATACTAACTAGCATTCTAAAAATTTACTAACTAATGAATGCAGAAGTCATTCACACTTTAAATGTATGCACGTAAACATCTACTTTATAATGGATATTTAACTAAAGCTACGACGAGGCTGGCAACAAACGACGTCAACAAAGCTGGCGAGAAAAAAAAACAAAATAAGAACATTCAATGCAATTAAATTCATTTCTTTTTTTTTATTAAAATTTCGAAGTGTCTCCCCTATTTCAGGCATTTATTTTATGGTCAATACTTTACCTGTTAATAATTAAATTATTAATATTACTATTATTTTTTAAGTTCTTTTTCTTCCTAGCTTCATTGACGTCAACAAACACATCATTCCAATGTCATATTTAAACGATGAATATATTTGTGGCACCTACCCAGGACATGCGTCACTTATCCTATATAGAATGTAATAAAACGCTTCAAAAACTCTATTTATACAGGAAACCATTTTCCCTTTTATACTATTAGAGGTATAATATTCAATAATTCACAATATAGAAGTCTGAACATATCTATCTTACTCGCTTGGAAATTCTTAATTTATACAATATTATATTCGCCTTCGTTATAATATTATGTTTAGTAGAATAGTTGCTCTTGCCTGATCTCATGGCTACAAGGAAACTTCTCTGGTTGTCATTGTATCAAAACATAATACCAATTGTCTTTTTAGACTACAAACGAGTGAGGAAAAAATAAACAAATGTTTTATTGAATATAAAGAATAAAATCTAATATTGTTTGACCTTTTTTAAAACATAAGATATTAATAATTTCGTTCGCCATTGCTGCAAATTAAGACTTGTTTTTGTAATCATTCGTAGGAGACACAAATATATGTATAGATAATATATATTGTGAATCGATACGTTGTAAAATCGATTTATCGTTTAGCTCCTAAGATAACAATGGCGTCATCAGCGACTTCTATACGAAGATCCATCTGAGCCAATCGTCGTTTCCAAATATATTAAAATACAAAATTCTATAAAATCGTAAATACATTTATTAATATACTTACTACTTTTATAATATTGATATATTTAAATATTGCTTTTGAAGGTGGAAGATCTTATGTTTACTAAAATTCATCAATCGTACACCTAGCTCACTAGCGGCCAGAAGCTAGCAACACCGAAACGCTAATAGATATCCTCAGTGTGCTCGACATTGAAATGAATGTTTTCCTGCCCCGTCCTATTCCTTTAACATTACTTCCATATAATATTCAGAAGGCGCACAAGACTCTACTTTGCATTACAATTTACAATATAATTATATAAACTTGTAAATAAAATTCCTATAGTTAATCAAACGCACGTCTATGTTTCCTCAACACCTTATAAGTAAACATTCATGAAACTGCAAATTTCGACAAGAGAATATCAAAAATAGTGTATCGACGGTTGTCTTCTACAATCTGCCTAATAAATCTGTAGTCTAATGACACTGTTAGGTCACTTGAAACATCTTAGCCAATCTTTAGTACAAAATGGACTATGGTTATAAATTTGGAATTTCCTCTTCCGACATATCGTACGACGATCGTGGTGTGGGCGTGACGCCCCAGTGGCGACTCCCACTGGACAGTTACGGCTCTTATTTGATGTATTGGGAAACGACATTTCCTCAAGATCTCATCGAGAAGCAGTAATAATACAAGATCTTACTAATATTAATTGAGTATGAAAATCATTATTAAATCAACAGACATTCAAATAAGTTACATAATATGTATTTGGCCGCAAAAATACCGTCAATAATCCAACATATTCAGCATTTAAATAACCTCTCCCGGCACGTTTTGACTAAAAATAATCTTCTGCATATTGCCAATAAGGCCAAAATTAAAATATTTCTTCAAAGAAAAAAAGAATAAGGTAAAAAAAATCATTGCTACTGTCATATAAGAGATCTTACAAAATTCACTAGAGAACATAAAATATAGCTTCACGAACAACTGCGACATTAAAAACCATTCCTTATAGTGCGACAGGGAAAACTTTATAAAGAGATATTAATACAAAAATCGCAGTTGTGCACAAAACTAAACATGAATAAAAAAATGTTAACCATAGCTCCATGATCATTTCAATAAGATTTAATTGTGTTTTTTCTCTTACGTAGGGTAATATTTACCGTTTTCAAATTATTCACTATTTTCATATTATGATTAACATTTTTTTTAATCTTTAATACCCTTTGTTATTTATGATTAACGCCACGAGATCTTTAGTCAAAAGGTATTAAAAAATCTTATGCTAAACTCAAATTATATGAGTTTTTTTTTCTATTGTAATGTTGATAAAAATGACCTCAAAACCTGACTAGTAATCAACTGTTCAAAACTTAAGCGAGTATGTTTTGTGCAGATGTATGTTATGTTTATGTAATGAATAATAGATTTCATATTCTTGGCTTAATAATACTAATATTTTTATTTACAAATCTACTTGTAAACCCTTTGATTACTTACTCAAAGTATATTTATGGTGACATACAAAAAGAGTTGCGGCATTTACAGTCATTTTTAATCCTGGCAAACTTTTTATAAGTATATTTTTGTTTTAATCAAACATTGCAACAGTGATGTATGGTTTTAATTTGTACCAGTCATATGAATGGTTAAAATAATCCTGTCCTTGGTTGGTAAATGGTTATTTTAAAGTAATTATGTTTACAAGTAAATATATAAAATTGTTCGGAATTAATATGCACTTTGTGAGCAATGTTGCTAGGCTTCATAACCTGAATTTTCTGCCACAACCATTTGAAATGACCTCGCTAGTCATTGTTCTATAATTTATGATAATTAAAAAAACGAAGCTAGCAACATTTTCAACTGTTCGCTTTGTTGAGATCAACCCTCTAAGCAATTAATTATGACTAACAGAGGTATTTTCAAGCCTGACCATGTATAATTAAAAACTATAATAAACAAAATGTCTGAAAAACGAATTAACCTATATTTTAGTAATTCACTAAATCTACTACTGAGCTACTGATAAACTTATCCTTCTAATCGTTTTATGTTATTATAGAATATCAGAAAACGAGAAAGAAATTGACCAGCCAGACAAAATAATGAACATCTGTTCTGTCTTGAAGCACAGAAGGAAAGAGGGAAAGAATTGCAGCTCAACTATAATTGTAGCAAATTTACCTAAAATGAGCAGCGTCACTGTACTAAAATTACATAAATCATTTTCAAATCATAAGTAAAAGACATTTAAAATATAGTGGAAAAAATAATGTTTTGCATTGAAAGTCCTTCCAAGGTTCATTACTCACGATGTTATTTTAATTTTTTTATAGATTTTACCATCTGGCAGCACATCATATTCACAAAAAAATATTGGTCATCAAATCGACACTCACCCATGCAATAAAATATCTGTATGTGATTATAACTTAGACTGTTATAATAATGTAATGCTGCTCCCAAACAGTTGTTTAAAAATATTTACTGATTTCTATAAATATTTTTCAACAGTAGTATGGCAGCACCATAACATTTATATGATGTGTTATTCCAAACATTTTTATAAGTGCAAATAGATATTTGTATTACACAATTTTACACAAGAGTATTTTATTTGAAAAACTATGCTAAATTATTTAAATTATAATAAGCAATTTTCTAATATATGAATGAAAAATAACACCTTTTACAGGTCTTATACTCTCATGATGCGGAACTCAGAATAATTATATGAGCTAAATGGTGTAGGTAATGATGCTTCATTAGCTCCAATATAATATTATGTAATTTGTATCAATTTTTTTTAATAATACATGAATAATAATATATAATTAACCTTTCGAAACAATACTTTATCGATTAAGAACAATTGTGAATACTCGTTACAACTATGTGATAAAACTTAAACATCGTGTACACTGGTCACATTAAGTTTTGGTAGCAGAGATATGAGGTGACTTTAATGATCTAACAGTAAACTTACGAAATATGTGTTATCCTGAGCATTAGGGACGCGAAGGGGTGAATGGCTCGGTAGAGTGCACTGCCCCATCAAACCACTTACCGCACGCCCCAAACAATATAGGTCTTCCATAATTATGTCACGAATATATCACTTCGTCTTCGTTTTAGCATTGACGTCATTCTAGTCACGTGACTGGCTCTACACTCCTAGGTATATTATATCCCGTCACGTGCTATCTGTATGGTTAATATATCTGTACTGGATCATGAATGTATGCATACAAATTTATAGTTGAAGTTCTTATTCACTACGGGTCTAGTGTAATATGGTTTAGTTGTTCACAATTAGTATCTATATGAATTTCCCGGTGACGTCAGCATAAAGTAGTAGGGTGACGTAAGGTAGGGAGGAGAGACGCCCGGTGGGGGGTCTGCAGGCGCGGCCCGCTAGAGCGTGTGCGCGACGCGGCGCGAGCGCGTGCGGCGCGTGGCGCAGCGCACGGTGCAGACTACTGCCTGCCGCCGTCATTTGCTGTTCGTCTGGAGCGCCGCATTGAGCTGCGTCCACAGGTCCTTCTTGCAGGACTTGGATCTGTTCACAACAAAACGGATTTTTTTTATATATGTTTTATTATAATATATTAAAATACATGAGATATTAACATAGATGTAACATATACTTTAACAAATCACATACGTCACTAGCCTATATTAAAAATAAAAATGTGAAATAGCTTATATTTGCATCAGTTTGTTCTCGAAAATATTATTTTTCAGAACAAAAAATTACCTTCTTAAGGAAGCCAGCCACTCTTTGAACTGTGTATTTCCTTCCGGGGTCAATTGAAAAGCAGTACGCGCCGATAAAACGATTCCGACGAATTCTTCATACTCCACCGACGTCAGATGATATAACTTTTGATGGATGCATTGAATGTACCTATAATATATATAGATAATATTAACTATAACGACTGTTAGGGCCTGTTTCACAACCTCCAGATAAGTGCCGGATAGGCTATCCGCAACATATTTGACAGATACTCCATACTCTATCTGTTGGATATCTGCTGGAGCCTATTCGGCACTTATCAGGAAGTGGTGAAACAGGCCCTTATAATAATTAATAACTAATATCATTATTACAATAAAGCTATAACCAAATACAAAAATAAAATACGTGCGCACTCATAAAGTACTCGCGACCCTCGTAGTGAAGGTATCATGATATGACAGCGTCGCGCCATTTAGCGTCACGGTAATAGAACAGATGTCTCACATCGTCAAAAGCAACTCACATTTGCTGACACTTGTGCACGAGCGGCGCGAGCGTGCCGCGCAGGTGCTGCATGACGATGTGGTGCGGGCCGCCGCGCGCCAGCCAGTGCGCCGATTCCACGCACAGCTCGTAAAGCACGAACGGCGACACCACCGAGTTGACCGCGCACACGCAGAACTGGTGCAGGTACTGTGCGCCCAGCCGCTTCGATATGCGCAGCAGCCACTTCACGTGCTCGCCGTACGGCGGGTTCCTGAAACGCATTATTAAACACGAGCTTTTTCGACTGCTTCATGAATTATTAAAATATAAATTAAATATAAAATATACATCACAATAAAATATATTTTAATCCAGTAGTGTCCAAACATAATAGAAAAATAAATGAGTGATTATTAGATCATACTTGAAAATAAAGAACCGACAATTACCTTCCAAATTTATTTTGTGGACGATCATCGTGCACGCGACGCGCTTGTGTCTCAAGCGCGAGCATGCCCACTCGGTACGCAGCCAGCAGACGTCGTAGCTGTGCCTGCGGCAGAGCGGGCGGCCCGGCGGCCCCGCCCACCGTCCCTGCTACTCCACTAACGCCCACCGAGGAGTTAACTCCGACTGGGCCAACCGCTCCGACGGCATTTACACCACTAACTCCAGGAGAATTATGCGCAGCCGGCAGCGGAGGGGGTATCGGTGCAGGATGCTAAATATTTTAGAGTCGAAAAGACATTTATTTAGTAAACAATAATACATTCCTAAAGCCTATGAATAAGATAAGACGTAAACAGGCCACATAGATTATATATATGTCATCGGCTCAATGTCGCAGCTCAATGAGCATGGTGTCAGCTCATACTCACGTTGACGGCGAGCGGTGGCGGGTGCTGTGCTGGGTGTTGTGCGGGGTGCTGCGCTGGGTGTTGCCCGGGGTGTGGCAGCGGCACATGGGCGGGGTGCTGCGGGTGCGACAGCGACGCGTGGGGAGGGGCCACGATCCCACGCACGAAGTACGGTTGCAGAGCGTAACCACCCGCGCCATGCGCGCCTGCGGCCCCACCGTACTGTGTGCAAAGCGTATCCGATATGAAAATTACGCCTTTATCACTTCTAATCGAAAATATTTGAACATTGAATATATTTATTTTTATTAGTTATACTCAACACTACTCACTTGCAGCTGGTAGATGGGCGCCGGGTAGGGGTGGTATGTGAAAGGGTAGGGCAGCGGGTAGGGCACAGGCAGCGCGAGCGGCGGCGGCGCGCGGTACTGCGGCTCCTCCAGTGGCTCGGGCTCCTCCGCCTGTCGCAGGAACAGCTCGTGCCAGTAGCGCGCCACCGTGTACAGCACCTCAGGATACACGCCGCCTCCTGAAGTCACGGCGTCTTTATTCCGTTTATTACATGTAGTTCATATTTTTGTATTTTTATTGTATAAAACATTAATTCGTTTTAATAATCATAATACAATTAGTCACTGTACATTATAAAAGGAAAAGATAATTTTTTGTATTATATTTTACTCAATTAACTCTCATAGTACATTTTTGTTTAATGTTAAAAATATAACCTCTGTTTATTTTTATTGCAATACTATCTATACCTAGGCCGTACGCCATGCTCGATCTATTGAATATTCCTTTCGTAGGCTGTCTTCCGATAAGGCAAAACGCCAAAGCCACGCCTAAACTGCACTCAGCATAACCTTACACTGAGGTATTATCATTATGATCCTTTTCCATACTTTTTCCGTCCACTGCTAGTACATGTCCCCTATTATTAGTAAACGCTAAGATGGCCGATCGCCTGCTCCTTGCATCCAACACTAGCGTATAGCAGAAGTCAAGTGGCAATTCACCTTTGGCGGCAGCTTCAACAGTCAGACACGCCCGCTCGAGCATGGCGTCGCTCTGTTCTTTACACTGCAGCACGGCGCGCTGTATCTCGTTGTAGTTGAGCGCGTGCGCGTGCGGCAGGACCGACAGCGCCAGCTCAGCCGCTGCGCGCACCATGTGCACGTCGCAACCGGACGAGGCCTAAGTGACAAGAAAAAACCCTCAAATCGGTTTACCTATTAAAAGTGCCATGTTCGGGGGATGTATTTTTATATATAATATATGAAACGTATATAAGAGGCATGTTAACTGAAAATATTAATATAAGTACTATTTAGTTATATGAAAAGTAAGTGGTAATTCAGTACATACTTTATCAGCGATTCCTGCTGCTTCAGGTGGTGTCAAATGGCCTTCCCAGGCATCTATTAGAAACAATATTGCCGGCGCTCCGATGTCCATAGCTTGGCCTAAATATAAAAATATACTGTATAATATCATTTTATTTAATAATAAAATAAGAAAAAAAGTATCTGACTTATTAAAAAGGCTTTTTTGTCGTTGAAAGTATAATAAGATTTGTACTTTTTCATGTCTAAAAATTAAGCAAGCCTGTGTTTTATTATAAAAATATTTACCTGTAATCCAACTGACATGGGAAGAGTATGTTCTGCTGAGCCAGTTCGCACTGACACAGTTGTGTAGACCCAGTGCGTATAGGCCTAATTGAAACGCAGCCATATGTAAGCCTCTGAAATATATTGATTTAGTTCGTTAGCTTTTCCAATATCATGAGTGTTTTTTTTTTAATATTTTATCTTAACTTTCGCTTTTAGTAATCAGTAGTACAGTAGTAATATGGTTTATAGAAAAAAGCCAAAATTTTATAGCTTATTAAAGTGAATAATTAATTAAACATATTTAAACATATAATATATAATTATTCAGTGCTTTCAGGCTCAATTCCTTTTTATAGCTTGGACGGACTTTAATGAAATTTATTGTTTTGAAGTTGGTTAAAGCAATTTAGATTCACTTTTTGGTCAACTATGATATATTTTCTATTGTATCTGCTAGGATAAAATAAAGATAGAAAAGAATATTCGTGAAATAGCCGCAACCTAAGAATTACAATTATTAAAACATTAAAATATACAAAACATATTCATACCATCTTTCGCAAACGAGATCTCGTGTCGAGATCTATGTCGTAAAAAGGAATGTCTATATCATACCTGTGTGATACATGATGCTCTCTTGCACATGAAGTCTGTGTAAATAAACTGGTACTAGACGATCCGCCGGCTTTAAACAGCACCGACTTAGCCAATTCAAACATAAAGTGAGCTGAAGCTTCGGATGGTTGGTTCGGTACAGACGGATATTGCCGTTTACCTTTGTACCTGCAATAAGTTATATGAGATTAACTATCAGTAATCATCAAAATTGTCTGTATCATTTTGTTTATGAAACTGGATTATACAAAAAGCATATATACGGTCGAACTGAGAAACGCCTCCTTCTTTGAAGTCGTTTAAAAAACTAAACAGACAAAACTAGAGACAACTAAAAATTGTATCAATCAATAATATCATACTTCTTTGTTTTTGCAAGCATCCCAAATACACCGCGTATAATGTTCTTAAAACATCGACGTTAAAAAAATTTTATAGTTTGAATGAATATCGACTTTCAAATTGCAACACTTACCTTGAATCTTTCAATCTCGGTAGCTGTTGGTGCTGTGGGTGCGATTGATGCGTCGCATGTGCCTGATGCGATGTATGCGTTTGGTGAGTCGCGTGCGTCACGTGCGTCGTGTGGGTCACATGTGTGCCGTGTGTCGCGTGCGTCACGTGTGTGACGTGTGTCGCATGGGTCATCACGGGTGGGGAACCGTCACCGTCTGTAACCCTCAGGCGTTCTAGCTCACTGGTCAGGGAGCATGGACCGGGCTGTGAATTCAAAAAACAAGTATTAAGTATTAAATACAAAATTCATAGTTTATCCGTAGACGTGCTAAATAAATGAACTGATTTTAATGAAACTTTATACACTGAGCAGGGAGATTTTGATTACGATAACAGTTGATGTTTAATTACTTTACACACGATAGACAAAATTATAGGATATCTCACCGGTTGTGTCATAACAGGCACGTGCGCAATATGTGGCACATGCTGTGCGTGCGCCTGGTGCGGCGCGTGCGACACGTGTGAGGCGTGCGCGGCGTGCGACGCGTGCGCGTGGTACGGCTGGTCGGCGCGGTAGGCGGCGAGGCGCGGGTTGTTGGTGTAGTACATACTGACCATGGGGCCCTTCGTCAATTGGTGGATGTCTCGATCCAGCAGCTATAAATACAGTAGAACATCGATAAGACAATCAAGTGATTTAGCACACGATTTAACCGCAACATTATATAAAATAAAACATTAGTTGTATTAGATGATAAAATATACTACCTTGTTCATAATCCTCGCTAACTTCACAGGGTCATCCTTGTAGAAGGACAGTAATGTGAGGGCAAGCTCTCCTCTTTGTCGTCGCGTGCCCTCACACAATAGAGGATGCTCCGCCTCCGATACATTCGCTTTTAGACCCAAGGCCGCCACTGCGGCTTCAAAGCCTAATGTTTCATCGGATGGCAATCGTGACTGAAAAAAATAAGTGTATACATAAAGATTGCATATCTATAAGATAATGATGACCTTATTATCGATATGAATATATTATTTTTATTTTAGGTAAAATATAATATACTTACAGGCTGCTTGTTTTCCTTGTCTGTTGCAGATAAAACAAGAACTTCGAATAAGAAACTTGCCAAGGCGATAGGTAACAGAGCTGGTCCTCGATTTCTAAAACAATTTTACACATTAATTACTTAGGAATTCTAAATTAAGCTGACACATATCCATAAAAAATTGAGACTTGTTTTCAGCCTTACTTAAACTTTTAGCTTCAATGAATTTATAAATGTATCCTTGTATATCACTCTCAATAGATTTATAGCAATAATCATAAAATTATAAAAATTGGTACCTTAGCGATCCGTCTCGTAATTGTTCCGCCTTCTCTCTCGCTAATGCCAGTTGTTCGGCACCGGTTGGCAACTTCTTCAGCAAAGCAACGAGTTCCGTTTCTTGGTTGTTAAGTTTAACTTCTAATGCTTTTGTACTGGCAGGTGGGCGTGCCATCTCTAGTGCAAATAAACCAACCCGGAACGCCAATTCGTGATGTTCGTTGAACTCTGCCAGAACCTATATTTTAAGATGAATGTAGATATACATTTTAGATTTTGTATCATAAATAAGCGACGAGTATTGAGTAACTATGGTCAAGTCTCTTGAGCGAGAGAGAGCTGGTTCGAGCCGGACCGTCCCGTGGTCCCTTGAAATGGGTTTTCAGGAAAACATTGTGAGGAAACCTGCATGCCCAATGAGATTTAAACTCTTTGGAAGTATGTGAAGTTCACCAAACCGCTTTGATCCAGCGCAACGGTGAGCTAGGGCCCAATAGCCTCATCGTCTGATTTCGAGGAGGAGACCCATGCCCAGCAGTTTGACATATTATATGTGTTGATTCTTTTCTTTTTATCATAAATAAATAAGCTAGTATATTAGTTTTGCTTACATTCTATAGGAGCAGGATACCACTTTATGAAGCGTTCACGGATTTGGTCAAATATTTTACTCTATTCAACCAAATAAAGTATTTTATTTTATTTAACCTTATGTCATAGTATGTTAAAGGTTTTGGAGTAAGCTTATCATTGCATTTGACTTAATATAACTGTTTCAATTTCTTCTTTTTTTTTTGCGGATACAATTGTTGGCCATGCAAGTAACATTGAGAGTCAGTGGCCTTTCAAACTGTAAAATATGATTACCTAGCCAGTGGCGGTGTACTCACGGTGCAAAGGAAGGCGCACTTGGCGAGCGTGGCGGACGCTAGGCAGGACAGGCGGTGGCTGGCGGCGCACAGGCGCGGGGACGGCATGTGACGACGACGCGCGCGCCGAGCCTCCGCGGCGCTGTTGCCATTATTGGCTCCACCTTGGAAAATTTATACGTAATATATAAAAAGTGTAGATCGATCAACAGATGGGATGTCAAATATCGTGCTAAAAGGGCCTGTTTCACCACTTCCTATGTATTTACCTACACATGGTAAATACATCGATCCGGAATGATCGGGTAAGATTAGGTTCGAATCCGATACGAATTTACACTAATCAAAACCGCGAAAACACCGATAGCACTTTGCTATCGGTCGATTGCACGGGTACCGCGCACGACCCACCTCCCCCGTCAGAGGGGGAGGAGAGGGCCGGCCCTCCGACTAGTAGTTTAACTTCATCCGCTAATGACTCGTCGACCGTATTGGATTTGACTAGCCAAACACCTACTCTCCAGAGTAGCGCGCGCGATATACCGCGCCCCCTGCGGGGCACGGAGGGGGGCGCCCCCCTTTCGAATTTTACTAGGTGAGCCATCTGCTCACCTACCTACCGATTGAGCTTAAAGGCCATCTGGCCTAAAAGTCTAGACCTTTCAAAAAAAAAAAAAAAAAAAAAAACACCACTTCCTGATGAGTGCCGAATAGGCTATTCACAACATATTTAACTTATTTATTAATTAACCGGCAGTTATCAGGAAGTGGTGAAACAGGCCCTTAATATAATAATTATCTGTTCTAGTTAGAGACGTGCCTCCAACTAGGAGATAATTATTATAGTGTACTGTACTAGTAATGTTTAGTGGAGAATCGGTAAGTTATGAGCGGAAGTACCATTAAAAATAACACTGACTGGTTTTTAATGTAAACAAAAACAAAAAGTATCTTTTTTATTCCCGACACATTTTTTCAATCAAAATTTAATACATACCGAGCGCAGGTGGGCTGGCCAGCAGATCAGCGGCGAGGCAGGCCCCAAGCGCGCACGCATCGCGAGCGTGCCCGTGAGCGTGCAGGCCCTCTGCGCGCGCGAACGACACCTCCCAGCCGCAACCCCAGCCCGAACGGGACCCACCCTGAAAAGTAATTACACATATAACCTCCTCAATTGAGTTCTATTCTTCATGGTGTTCAGGTGACTATAGCAGTCTGAAAAAAGGTCTCGAATATGTGTACTACATATTGTATAGTGTATGTATAAAAATATGATTCATATAGAATTTCATTATGTCAACATCTCACAACAAATGTACTTTATCTCGTGTTGTTGTAACTGGCACACAATTTGACGTGGATGACAGGGGGGGATAGGGGGAAAGTCCGTCTACTGCTGGACATGACCTGATGCCCATTTCAAAGATAAACCATCAGTATATAAATACCTGCGAGGGCTGCGGCGCGGCGGCGGGCCCGTCGGCGGCGAGGCGGCGCGCGGCGGCCGTGTCGTAGTAGTACAGGTTGCAGTCGTCGTCGGACACGGAGTCGTCGTGCGACACGCGCCGCGTCGCGTCGTCCGACGACACGGGCGGCGAGCTGGACTCCTGCGAGTCCGTGTCGCCGCCGCTCACCTGCAGCATCTCTTCTTCGTTCTCGCAAAAGCCTGTAGCGAAAAAAATATTTTTTATTGGATAAATTTTGCCAACGGTAGACGGCAAACAAGCAACCCAATTGTAATTGATCAGCGTTGTCGAATAGCTGGCTTATTTTAAAAAAAATGTCAGTTCGAATATAATGAAGGGCATAATCACTCAATATTAAAAATCTAATTATGCATGAAAATGTTTCCGTACCTTCTGACGAGACGCTTGAGTGGTTGCCATCGTTATTTGCCGCGTCGCGTACTACATTTGCTCTCTCGCCCGAACCGCAGGGCTGTAAAAACAGTAAAATATATGTGTATTTAATTATTTATGGTCTGAAATGTATTTATGTGAATCATCGTCTGTAATCGTGGTTTACATACTTGGTTAGATGGGCCCGGCATAGCCAAATCAACGGAGACGCGATTGTTCCTGTGCATCAGCTTGCGATGACCTTGCACGGACGGATCGGGGTTGGTGAGACGGTAGCTGAGCGACATCTCGTTGTTCAGGACCGCTTTCGATGAATTCACCTAATATTACAGACAAATAAATTGTATACGAATACTTAAAGAAAAACTGTGATAACTATGATTCATATATGTTTAACGACTCACATCATATTTCAATAACTTTTACAACAAGATATAAGGAGGTTTAAAAAAAAATCTGATTGGTAACGCAAGAAAATGTTTAACTGAATTCGACATGCTGCATGCGTAAACTAAGTTTCATTAAAAGAAAGGGGTACATATACATGTACATAGCATACCTCCGTGTACGTTTACGTGACACACATACAAATTTAATTTAAAACAGCATAAAATATATTTAGAAGCAATGCACATAAACTCACCTGGTGTACGCTATCACTCTGTTTGTCATGTCGGAATATAGTGAACGGACTGTGGTACAACGGATTGAGGTCCTTGGCGTAGGTGACGCCGGGTATGGGGTAGTCATCCCACTCGAGGAAGCACGCCTCCATGGCCGGATGGAAGCCGGGGAACACCTCACTCTCGCTGATGCCGTTGATGTAGGGCGGGTGGGCGTGGCCGCGTGCGTGCCGCCCGTGTGCGTGCGGTCCGTGTGCGGACGCATTCATGTGGTTGTTACGGTTCTTCGCAACCTGTGTATAGGTTTCAAAAACTTTATTTTTTGAACATTAAAAGCTCTAAGAAAGGTCCAATGCATCAACATAAAATTGCCTTGCAATTAATAAGCCGATTTTGATAAAGATTTATCAAAAGGTCTGTCTAAGAACCACCACTAGTACATTAAGGGCCTGTTTCACAATCTCCCTTTAAGTTCCCTATAGGCTATTGGCAACATATTTGACAGATGTTTGACAGATACTCCATACTCTATCTGTCAAACATCTGTCAAATATGTTGCCAATAGCCTATAGGGAACTTAAAGGGAGATTGTGAAACAGGCCCTTACTTTCAAAAATATCCGCATAGACTTCGTTTTACCATATTGTTTTTACGTATTTGTTTATTTACTGTACAGGCAAATCGAGTATTTGAATTTGTTTGCAAAAACATAATCTTGTCTTAAATACCATACAAATATTATTACTACAGCTATCATTTTCTTCTATTTTCGTTTATCTTACCTTGTCCAACACTTTCATATGCCATTGAGCAAATTGTTCGTGTAGCGTGTCTCTCTCGTGCGGCGCCAGTCCTGGGTTCAGAGCGGCTAAGCGCCACAGTATCACCACCTGTCATAAATAATGACGAATGAATGATGAAACTTTTATGTATTTTTATATACCTTAAGAGACTGATAACGAAATAAGTTACAATTAAAAATGTGTCGAAACTACTAACATGTAAATTTAAACTATAGCGTTATAATTTTATGAAATTAGATGCAAGTAACTTTAATATACGTATATATATGACTTACTGGTACTAAAATATTCAGTGTTTTTTTTTTTTAATAATTACCTATATTATGTGTAATGTCATTAAAAAACTTTGAAGATTTGCGAATTTCGTCAGCCCGTAATGAGCCAAGGTATACCTTAATTAAAGTTTAATTCGAATTTTATTAGGCTATAGTTCGCCAATGTGCCAATTTTAAGGATAGGACTCGAGCCCGACACACACACGGGTCGCTTGTAGCTCCAGTTATTGCTCACTGATAAGTAGTAGGTTACCTCGTCACAAAGCGAGGAGCAGGCGTGCTGCGCGGCGGAGCTACCGGCGGCTCCGTGCTTGCCGTTGCCGCCGCCGCCCCACGCCACCAGCGCCGCCTTCGTGCTGTACCACCACACGATGATCTGGAAACATACAGTATATTACTAGTTATTCCCTGCGGATTTTATCCACCACTTACCATCGGATGGCATGTCCAACTAACATAAAAAAAACTTAGTTTAATAAATTTTTTTCCATTAGTATACCAAAATTCATTTACTAGCAACCTTACAACTATCCTGAGGGGTGCTCTTACGTGAAAGATATTATATTCATTGAGCTGCTAGATTATTTTATCTGGGTCATATTTTAATTATTCGCTTGTTCGATTCTGTCGGCGCTTAGTAATTCAAATAAGTATTTAACCTGTGTACTCTTATAACACCATAATTTTAGAAGAGGATTTACCTCTAGTAAACACAAAACAAGTGCGAGTGGCAAGATCGGTCGTCTTGGCGTTTATTGAGGGAGGCCTATGTTCAGCATTGGACGGATAAAGGCTGGTGATGATAATGAAACACAAAACCATAGACTCACTCTGACATCGGCAAATATACAAGCGCGGGAGCCAATATAAAAGAAGAAGAAGAAGTAGTTATCAATCATTGTTAAAAACATAAAAACGGACAAAAATTTAAAAAACGAATCACCTGTTCACACGCCATGACCTCTTCCGTGATGATCTCCAGCAGCGGTATCGCATTCCTATCGCTTCTCTTGAACATCTCCCTCACGATGGACAGCAGGTTCCACATGCCCTCGGGCTCGCGCCCGCGAAGAGGCCGCAGCAGGGATGACCACTCGGCCGCGGCGGGCGGCGCACTCGTGCTTAGGTAGTTCACATCGCTGTACACGTAAAATATTATTTGAATATATCCATTATAAAGTAAAGTATCTACCCTTATATGTCCCACCGCTGGGCACGGTTCTCCTCCTCGAAATCAGGCGAGGAGGGTAATGGGCCATAGTTCACCGATACGCTGGCCCAATGGGGGTTTGGTGAACTTCACATACCTTCAAAGACTTTCAATCTCATCAGGGATGCAGGTTTCCTCCCGATGTTTTCCTTCAACGTGAGCGAACGATGGTCTCGTGTGTGGGGTGCACTTAGAAAAACCCATTTCAAGGCACACACGGACGGGTCAGGAATCAGGATAGAACCCGAAACCTCACGCATAAGAGGCCGCTGGCCGAGTCCACCTACCACAAGACCATCGTCGCTCTCGTTCATATCCATTCGGGCATAAGAAAACAGGGAGGAATGAAAAGAGTGACAAAATATTAAAAGATGATATTATAACGGCTGCGTTACTGCTGCGCGAATTACATATATGTAAGTAGTAGTAGTAATAATCGAACTATATATTATAAAAATCTATATCGAAATATAAAATAATGAAAATGAAGCGATATGGCGTTTCATATAAAAAGTAACTGTGCAACACTTACCTAAACACTATAGGCGCCGGCACGCAAAACTTGACCAAGATCTTATTAATGTTGTTATGCAGGGTCTTCTCGTCCAGGAACCACGAGGTGTATTCGTAGGCCGAGGCCCCAGCGGTGGGATCGGGCGCCCCGCATGTCGCGTTAATCTGGTTTGGCTGCGCCGACAGTAGCTCGTCCAGTATCCTCTGAGCCGTCGGCAGCACTTGTCTCGGCAGTTCCGATATCAGATACTGAGCAAACTTTTGAAGTTGATCCCTCCTCAATCTCTGTAGTGACTCTGATACCGGCGCCCGTAAGCACACTTGTGTTGGCTAAAATTATAAGTATGAGAAATAGGATTACATTTAAAGCATAGGTACATCATAAATGCAGATATCGCTCTGTCTATTTTCTTTAGTTCAGTTTTGTATAGTCCGCGCCACGAAACAAGTCCTATAGACGCAGCGCTGCGGTCTCGTAATTCAGTGTTGCCAATATTTAAAATCATTTTTCACTAGTACAATAAAAAGTATGATTAATTTTAGGGCCTATATTCAGTAGTGGATAGACAAAGGCTGATGATGATGATAATGTCAAAAATAATTATGGCAGCAAAATAAAAATCTCCCTAACAAGTTTTTAGTAAAAACAAAACAAATGTTTTAAGATTTTTTTCGTTTTAAATTTTCATACGTGTGACCGATAAGTCGAAATCATCTAAGACAAACGTCTTCGGTTGCGGTCAGCATTTTTCAGGAGTGACGATTTTTTTAGAAGTGATTGCTACTATTTTTTTTTTTTTTGATATTCGAGAATTTTTATTCACTGAAACACCGGAAAATATCATTCATCTGAGAAAGGTTTTATTTATTTTACTTTGTGTTTATATTTATATAAAATGTTATAAGATATTGTATATAATATAATATTATTATATGATAATATTTTAGCCATTAATTGGGCAAAAAAGAGCGACTCTGGCATCTCTAAAGTTTACCTGTCATGGCGGTGACATTCATCAACATATTATTCAATGGGATCAAAAGTTAAAGTTAAAGTAAATAACTTTAACTTTCCAATTTGTAAAATTCTTTCACTTTAAGGATCATTATACTGCATTCACTTTTTATCTCTTTACATTCCATATTTCACACAAAACAATTTAAAATTCCACAAATACTCACTCCTGACTGACGTCAAGATGTCAGACTTGTCAAATTCAGTTCCGTTTTGTCCGTAGGACTTCTTTGGTGGCGAGGATTATATATCCTTTTCACACCAAAACCATTTGTCACATTTATAATAATAAATGGCAAAAAGACAGATTACATATAAGCTAATAAAAAATCGGTTATCTGTAAAGTCGGTTTACTAACGATAGTTGAACGTGACAACATCATTAAAAAATACTGATGGGCCGATTGTGCCTCTTTATCTCTCGTTCCACGCTCTCGCTTGCACTTCAAGCCTTAAATGGAACGCCTCAGAGCGAAGTAACGCCGCAAGAGTCATGTTTTTTCACGCGTGCAGCCGTCTCCATCGAATTATAAGACGTCGCGTCGTGCGTAAACTAGATAGACGAGTGCGAAGTCGGGCGCAACAGCTACTGTGATAAATACTAAAAAGTGTACTATCATGTACAAATACCGAATTGCACACAAAAGTACTAATTAGCGGCCAAAAAATTAAAGTTGCGAATTTTATTATTTTTATTTATTAATAAAAAATCATTTGTCACTAAACAACATATTTTCGAGGTATATCTAAAGAAGTCCATATATACGTACACAAATACATAATACAAATAAACAGAAAAAACGTAATGTTAAAGTAATAATTTTATGCTAAAGCAATGAAGTTTTATGTTATGTGATATGTCTAATAAAACCGGCCAAGTTCGAATAGGTCTCGCGCACGAAGGGTTCCCTACCATAAACTAGGTACGTAAAAAAAAATTACAGTTTTTTTAAGTATATTTCAAGCGTCTACCTGATGCAGTTTTTTTTTTTTAATTTATTGCATAGGCGCAACAGCTATATCTATATTTTATACATGGACAGTTTTCCTATAAATCTTACAATATTTATTTGTCTAAGTGAATCATATTACAAGTGAAGTGAGCAATGCCAAGTATAATATTATTATTATACTAAAATTACTCATTATATTTACAATTACATATAACTGATTAGTTGTATTATTCATTGCTGGAATTTTTAATTTTACTAATTATAATGCATCGCACATTGATGTGAACTTATTTTATATTTTAAAAACTAAGTAAGTAATTGATTTAACTAACAATAATAATGTTTTGTTATTTATTATGTATTAATTTGTTCATAATTATTCATTCTCTCGTAGAGTAGGTATTTCATTGATTGTTTTTTTAATTAAGAAAGAAATAAAAATATTTTATTATTCACATGAAAAATCAAAAACATAATCACAAAGTAGTTGAACATAGATATTAACTATATACATAGCTGGGCATTAACTTGTTGATCCGTTAATCGTTAATTAACGAAGTTAACATTTTGATTAACGATTTAACTATTAAGTTAACTTTTAAAAATGTTAACGGACACGTTAACTTCCGTTTATATGAAGATGTTCGTTAATCGTTAATTCAATGCCTATTATTTACCATACGGCACCGCGGCGCGGCGCGAAAAATAGGATCCGACAAGTATGAAACGACAAGTTCCAGGAGGCGGCAAATGCGAGTAACAACCGCCGTCGGAACCTAATTTTCGCACCGCGGCGCGGCGCGAAAAATAGGTTCCGACAAGTATGAAACGACAAGTTCCAGGAGGCGGCAAATGCGAGTAACAACGATGATGACGAGGAAGACTTTCATTTCTTTCACGCAGTCTATATAACTTTTTTTTTGTTTTATTAGCTCACGATCGCAACGATATAAAAATGCAATTTTACATATGTTAACGGATTAACGATTAACGAAGTTAACTATTTGATTAACGGTGCCCAGCTATGACTATACAGAACAATATAGAGGTTTGTCATTCAGCATTTGTCACACTATTACGGCAATAGACGCAGATTTTCAGTGACTATCGACCACCCACCATCACTGATAGTAGTACCTACTTAACTAAATAGGTATTATCGTAAAATATGTTTGCGTCTATTTAAAAAAAAGTATCGACCCACAAGTCCCACTGCTGACAACGGGTCTTCTCCTCGAAATCAGGGAGAATCCATCTCGTTCAACTATGCACTGGCCCAATGCAGGTTGGTGAACTTTGCACGCCTTTAAAGACTTTCAATCATTCATGCTGCATGCAGGTTTCCTTACGATGTTTTCCTTCACCGGTTGTATCTACCATTTTTTTATATTCTATAAATAAGTGTTTCTACAAATTAGTTTAGACACGTTGTCTCCTACTTAAGTCTATAAATATAAGAACCCTAATTTGATGTAAAATCACGGAATGTAAAGGTTCGTCAGTTTTCAAATTGATTCATTTGACGTGTCACGAGCACATAATAAATGACCTTTAGAAACTACGTCATAGAAGAGATTGTTTCATTGAAAATTATGTTTAACTGTTCGATAACAGAGTTCAAATTGGTATCGAACAGTTAAATATAAGATATTATACTCATGATTAGTCACAAAAAAGACCGCTATAAAATAAACCTATATACCTATAATAAGTTTACTCCACAATAACAGTTTTTGTTTTTGAAGTTCAAACATGAGTGGAATCTCGTTGTTGTAAAATTGGTATCAGGATATTATTCCTCTTAATCAATTAAAATTTTTCAATAAATAAGGATGATTGCCTCTACGTCAAATTCTACTTTACGGGTACAAAAAATCTCTAAGTAAGAAAAAGTGACTACTTAAACAAACTGTTCTGTTTAGTCTAACCACCGAAACGGTCTAAGTAGTCTAAGGGCCTGTTTCACAATCTCCCGTTAAGTTCCCTATAGGCTATAGGGAACATATTTGACAGATAGAGTATGGAGTATCTGTCAAACATCTGTCAAATATGTTGCCTATAGCCTATAGGGAACTTAACGGGAGATTGTGAAACAGGCCCTAAGTCTAGTCTAAATAAAAGGTACGGATATATTTGAGACCCCCAAAAAGTAAGAGTGTAGTTTTATCCTAAATGACGGGACTACGCAAGTGGAGCAGCATGGACGGTAAACGGTTATAAACATTCTCAAACTAAAGACTTACGATAACTATAATAGATAACGCAGTATAATTTACCAAACCCTGATTTATTGTTTCATCGTTACGAATTAACTCAAAAACTACTCGACCGATTAAAAAAACTTTTGACATCGTTAAAATACTACATTTACACCGAGTGACATTGGCTAGAGAAATAATCATCATCAATCAGCATGCTGTTGCAAATCAAAGTTAACGCAGGCAAAGCTGGGGGCAACAGTTAATATACATATAATTTTAGTTTGCTGTTGTCCATAGTACAGGGTAATATTGTTTTCTGATAATCTAGCTAGTTCCTTATGTATAAACTTTTTTAAAGTGTTTCATCAATCAGCATACTCAGTCCAATTGAATGAAGCATACAGAAGAAATCTATAGAAAGCATAAACAAATTTCATTCCTAGTACCTAAAACACAAGTTCATAAGAACTTAGCTCGGCGACACCCGTAGGTTTAATGTTCATAGGTTAACGTGGTGTGATTGTTGGACAATATTTATTTATTTATGAATATCAAAGCCATCAAACATCAATATCCTGTCTGTTACCATTTACTGCTGCAAAGACGCTCAATTGAATTCAACCGAATTCAAGACTGCCAATTCATTTTTACCCCCATCCAACCTGGGCAAGTTGGCATCCCAATGAAGAATTTCACATGCCATATGACCATACATTAACCCAAACATACCATATATTCCTCAGTAGTTATTAATATTGACTTACCAAATGTATTCTGTATAAACAAACTGCAACAATGTGCGAACACCAGTGGGCTAACGATGAGCAAGTGCAGTTGCATGATGATATCTTCTGTCTGTCAAATGTTACTGCCACATTAAACTGAGCTCTGGTCATGATAAGGGTAACCGTTGCTGACAAGTGGAATCCTAAAAAAATATGAATACATAAAGTAGCTATAGATTGTCTTATATCTCCAAACATATACATATTTCCTTGCTTCCTCATTTATACAAATATCGACACATGCACTTACTAAAGTGAAAGAGCTGAAGCGAGGATTTAAGATGAATACCTTTACTATATTCTCCTTTTGTTTAGCCTTTTCCCAGCTATATTTGGGATCAGCTTCCAGTCAGTTCCACACAAACCGTCTGATTAAACAACCTCAATTACTAAGGATAAGTTAGGCATACCTACATAATATAAATGTCTGACGAGCTTGAATATTTCCATGTTATAGTTTTCTTTTTTAAATCAATATATTTTCCCCCTACCAATGAACATTTATGTGAATCAATTAAATATAACTCAACTCAACACTCCTGCCACTATTAGTACATAGTATTTACGTAAACCTTGGCATATTATGTATTGATGATTAAAGTATTAGAATATAAAGATCATATGAAGATATAATCAAAATCATATAAAGATATCACATAGTGTTCCATATTTAGTATATTAGCTCATTCAGAGCTTCAATTTAATTTGTGATTAAGATACTATCAACACATGCATTAGTAATCTTGTTAGACATCTGCAATAAATTAATAATGAACTAGATCTTGTGATCAATCATAGAATTATATAATATTATACTATGTTATGTTACTGTAATGTATGGCTTGGTTGCTATTATCTAATATGATCCTTTAAAAAAGATTTAAAATTAAATTTAAATACCATTTTTATTTACTGATAAAGAGAAGCATGACCACAAATGTGTGACAAGGAAAGCAACATAATCATATGAAATGATGAAGTATCAGCAGGCCAACATACATCACACATTTTTTTTAATATGTTGAATTAAAAACCTCAAAAAAAACACTTACCAATTTGTAAAACATCCTTAACAGCTCTGTCCCTAAATAAATGTTCTCCTCTTTGAAATTCATCAGCTGATCCATTAGCAAGGCATGAGTAGAGTCGTATGTCATCTTCGCTGTCGGGGAAACTCCAGAAGGCAATTTGTAATTGTAGTTGTTCAGGCACAGGGGGATATACATGTTCAACGAGTTCAAAGGGTATGTGGGAGGCTACACACTTTGCTGCGAGTTCACTTAAGCTAGACACTGTTTTTTCTGAAAATAAATGTTAATTCCATTTTAAGCTAGTGCTTTTAGTAAACATAATATCACAAACTAATACATGCATAGTATCATAAATAAGCAACTGACATAGGCATAGAAAAAACTCAATAAACCGCAATAAAATCCATAAAAGTTGTTTCATTATAATAATAACTGACATTGATTAATAATGAAGATGATGAAATTACTATCTCTTCCTTCAACAATCCTTACAAACTCACATCTTCACATCTATCTTAAGAGATTGGAAAAGATAAATGAATGTAATGAAAGTGATATAAATGTGATCTTATGTAAATTGAAGAAAAATCTAGTTTCTTAGCTTTAATTGACATTTTCTATGAAATCTTGTAAAACATTATCTGATTTAACATGAGAAATGTAAAAAGCAAATTTTAGAAATATCTCAGTGGTTTCAGTTTGATGAAAACTAAATGCATTTTATAATATGTAGATTATTCTAATATTTCAGGAATAAAATTTAAATTTTATGACTAAAATGCCATTAAAAGAAGTCACCCATTTTAAGTTGAATACAGTTCATCATCATCATTAGTGATATGATCCAGTCAATAGCCAGTTAAATGAAATTTTCATTCATAATAAGCATGGTCATAATTGATAAAGAATTTTTACAAAGTGTATTGAAAATTACTATTACGTCTTGATAAAGTAATTTTACCAAATTCTTCTTTTAAAGCGTCATCACCACAAAATAATCCATACTTCTGGCAAAATGCCAATCAACAATTTTGGCAATAATTGAGAGTCCTAAGTTCAAAAATATGCTGTGTGAGGATTAATGATAATTAAACAAATATCTCACTAAATAACTTCATATGTATACCATTAAAGTGACAGTACATACATGAAAAGTAATATTATTAATAAAAAATAAAAAAGATCCAAAAACTCATTAAAAAAAATTATAAATCCATTCAAAAATGAATTATACTTGATTTTAGTCATAATAAACAAGCAGGTAAAAGTTTTAAAAAAATATTTATTTTTCACTTGATTAATAAATAGTTTTATTAACAAAGTGAGTAATCAGAATGATGAAAAATACTATTTAAGTCAAAGCTATTAAAAAAAATTACGAATGTTATGATATCACATATTTTACTAAATGGTAATTCCAAGTAATGTTAAAAAATAATTAGAAACAAGCATTTAAAAAATGTGAGGATCATTATTAAACAAATATATATCATCAAAAATGACAGATGAACAGTGAAAGTTGTGAAAGTTTCATAACTCATCACACATTGCTATGGGAACAAAGAACATGATGCACAACATGACTGGGATTTGAAATGCAAGGTATTATTAACACAGTCCTCTCAGAGGTAAATGACTTCACAACACCTGTTCTACAAATCAACATATGTACAATGCCTGTATTGTATATCACATGATAACTTTCATTGAAAAAATACAATAACAGAACTTTCAAAACAGCAATGGCTACATTTTTACTAATTTATTATGCAAGTTAAATATTTCAAAGCTTGATTTGATTTAAAAAGTGCGGATATTACGAACAGTCAAACAAAGGCTCAGATGTAATGAGTTACCTTGAGTAGATTTTTTCGATGATCGAGTCGCAAACACATTTTGAAGGTTTGGTCTTCGCCACCCTCGCCAGTTGTTACAAAGGCTTTCCGGTTCTGAACTCCAACTGCACAATGAATCTTCTTCGAACCGTTCCGAATCTTCGAAACTGAAGTGATCCCCTTCTTCCCAGTCGAGTAAAGGTGAACCCACGTCAACTGGGGCAGCTGGTCGTCCCCCTTTCCCATTGTTATTTGATGTCCCCGCCACTTTAGCGATTTTCGTTAAAAAAATTCGAAATAAATCCGCTGGGCGAGTTCAGCGAATTGTTACCTGGGGGGTATCCACTATTACTAAATGATCATACTCTCTCAGACACAATAGATTTTATATAACTCTTTAAAAGATTGGGAGACAAGACATAATGAAATTAAATACATCCCAAACTAAGACAATAATAACACTTCCTAGTCAGAAATTATATGATCTAAATAAATTTCCATCGAGCACAATAACAAATATGGCCGTTCATCCGTTCGACGTCCCGTTCCGAAAATCCGACAGATTCGAGACCTATTTGTAGCAATCTGAATTCCGATGTCAGAACTTTCCCTATTTAATAAAGAGACTCACAGCTAGATGGCGTTGTCCCATTGTAGAATTTTTAAGACTGGGAACACTAAAAAATGCAGTTACTTCGCTTTAGCTTCAGAACTACTGTTTTCTGGAGATGCCAAGGTGTAAAACGGATGGATTTTACATGAAATTTTAGGCCGTGAACATCAGCCGTGAACAAGGGACAGAGTGTAATACCCAGCACAATCAATACCAAAAAATAATCTATGTTTTCATACTGATGCATACCTATTTAATGTGTTACAGTAATTTAAAATTCATGCATACATGCTTATAATAATATTATAATGATATTGACTGATACTTTACCTGATTTAAATAGTTAATATATCTAAGAATATCGCAGTGGATTGGAGTAGTAAGTGATCTGTCCTGAAATGGATATCGTCGCCGAAAAGAAATTGTAATCTGCCCTGAAAAGGATACCACTTAAATTAGAACTATAGTTTTATAATATCTATTATCTATGTATTGTAATTTTTACACACATGGTTGCATGGTTTTCAGTGTTAACAAAACAGTGGAACATTACACTGTGCGCTGGTGTGTGTCACAGCCTTTATCAGGTCTTTATCTCTCCACCACTTAGGCAATCAACCTCGCGACCGCTTGCGTTCCACTTAAACCACTGAGTATAAAATCACAAATCCAAGTGAAGCTTCAAGCAGCACCGTAAAGAAGTGTGGGAATAAGGTGAAATGTCTCAAAGGGAGATCTCTGACCGAGCGGCTAGCGAGATGCAATGCTCGGCCAAGCCAAAGCCCTCTTAATGTCGTGTCAGGTGTTGTATATAATATAATTAGGCGATATGTCGGGATGGTTTTGAGGTGGTGAAGAGGAAGAGGCGCCATCCCAGAACCGTCCAGAACCGATGCGGCAAAGCCCCACTGGAGCCCAAAGTGCTCGTGCGGGCAGCCAAGCCCAACACGCCGGTGTATGTCTCCCGCCTTCATTACGCGGAATACCTATGCCGGAGGTTGCAGTACCGTTCGAGGGTGCAGGAGCTGGAGTCGCGCCGCAACGTCAATTTCAAGGCGTTTGTGGTGTTAGTGCCAAACTGTTACATGCCGGATTGCTTTTATTTCACATTTTTTATTAAAATAGGTTATTATCATAAATAGCTAATAAAAACTTCTGAAATTCCTTAAAAAATTAATATCCGTAACCGAAATTATCCGAAACTAACGGATAATTCGAAATAATTTTATATCCGTATCCGGTATAATAATCGTTTCTATATCCGTATCCAATCCGTATCCGAAATTTCATATCCATAACATGAAACCTCACTGGCGCATTCGTATGTAGTTTTGTCTCTGTTCTGTTGTTTTACTCATGTGCTGTGGGGCTGATTGGTCCGCTACAGAAGTTTTGGACCAATATCCCGAAAACTATGTATTTCATAGATTAGTGGTTACAACTGTGCCCCTGATTGCTGTAAAGTATCCGAAACGTCGGGCTTATAAAAAACTAATTATTATACCTATCCGTAAAAGTTATTTCACTATAATGAGTGAAATTCACGTTAACATAAGAAAACCTATGTTAAAATAATATTTTATTTCTAAGAAATTAATTATGAGAAGTAACGAGAAAATAAGTGTTTGTATTTATTTTGATTTGATGATTAATTGAGAGCCTATGGTTAAAAATATCATATTTACTTTAATAAAAGAGAGAATTAATTATATTCATAGGTCTTTAATATTATAGCATAGGTTTCAAATTTCAACATTATATAAAATTATATAATGTTGAAATTTGAAACCTATGCTAAGAACTGTAACTATAATTTAATAAAAAAAGGAAAAGTGGTGGGAAACGTCAGAGCGCGCAGTTGTGTTTATAGTTTTCCGTTAATTTTTTTTTCTATTTTATTCATTCGGAGTGGTTTTCTATGGTATTTGTTTTAAAAATGCAATTTGTTTATATATTGTGATTTGTCAGCGAATACTGCGGAGAATTGTTTTTGAGTTGTTTTGGCGGTTTTCTATAGTGTTTGTTTTAAAAATTTAATCCATATATATTATAATGTGATTTGCTGGTGAATATTGTGGTGGACTGTTCTGGATGGATGAGTTCTGATTAGAAGTTATAGTTGATTGATGGTATAGGGTGAAGCCTACGCCTCTTGACGTTTCCCATCGTTTCTTTACACAGTATTTTACGTCAAACATGGTCTTAGCTGGTTCCAAAGGAACAATAACAAAGATAAATAAAAAGCATAGATAGAGGATAATAAGTTGAACAAATTCCATAACTAATACGCTCTTTACTCTTACGTCAAACTACCTGTGTTGAAACGATAGAGATAGCATTATGTCTTCAGCTCTATCTTCAGGCCATGCGCCCCACATTGCCTCGGCGGCCATATTAGTTGGTAGCCAGCTGGATACCAAACCAGCTTTTCTGTTTTGCTAATAATTTGTAGTTTTTTGTATTAAAAGTGAACTTTTAGTTATATTTACGTAATTAACGTGAAATGTGGCGTGTGTGGTACCAGGGTATTCTCACCAAATGGGTGTACTAAGTGAAAATAATTCAAATGTATCATTCCACCGGTAAGCTTAAAAACAAATATTGTTAATTTAATGTTTATTAAGGTATGAAATACCTGTAGATCTTATTGAATTTTAATCATTGTAAAAGCATGTATTATTTTATGCATTAATTTTTGCGTATATGCATCATCATTACATAATAATTCTAATTATAAATAACACAATCTGATATTTTGACACTTTACATACCAGATAGTGTTGTACGACTAGTAACATGAAATATTGATAACGTTCGATATTTAATTTAAAAAGGCTATGGCAGGATAAGCTTATAAGTGAATCTGCCTGCAGCGAGTTTGTCCTTGTAATTTTTATGGACCGTGTAGCTCTATGCTGGCTAGTTAATTACTTGCTGGTGCCAAATTCACTGGCTTTTACTGATATTTTTTATTATAAATAGGTTTTCGACTGACTCCTATTTCTATAAGAGAAGAATGGATCAAAAATATAAACAGAGGCGAGGAATGGAATCCCACACAATACTCTGTCATCAATCAAGGATATGCTCTGCACATTTTGAAGAATCTTGCTTTCGTCAGGGATACACCCGAAAAACTCTCCATTTGCATGCAGTGCCAACAATATTTGTTAATCATCCCCTATCATATCAACCTGTAAGTGTACATGTTCAGATTATACAAGTCTAATGCACAAAAGTGCTAGTACTTCTAATACTTATTTGGCTAAGCTAGTGTGATTTAATCAAACAGATAATATGCAACATTGGCATATTATATTGTTTATTGAGTTCATGTCAGCTTTGATGAATCTATATTCTGAAGATAATACTGCTTTTCTGAAAAACAAAACAAGGAACTCTTGAAGATCCCTTTTTTATTGTTTTAAACAAGTTTTAACATGATAGCTGACAAAAGAAAAGGTATCAAACCCATAAATTTAAAAGAATGCCTTCATTTTCATTTCTGTGTTTAGTAGGTATATTCAGAACGGTTTTCTTGTTTTGCAGAAATTGAGAAAAAAAAAGGAAACATATTGCTAAGTATGATAATGATTCAACGGCAACAACTTCAAGTGCTACTAATTATGAACAACAGGTGAACCATTTATTGAATTCATTTTATTTTTGTCAAATTATTACAGTTGTTACCAACAACATTTTTTTTTGTTTTCAAATAAGTTTCAATAATATACAATCTAGCAAAAATTTATATAATATGATCATAATTCATTAGAACATTTTCAATCATTTTGTACTAAAAATGAATAAATTAAGTCATAAAAATTAAATTATCTTAATAATTTTCAGATGTAATAAAAATAGAATAAAAATTATACTAATATAATTATTTTAATGATGTTTTTATTTTATTTTTTATCTCTTCTTCTCAACTATTATAAAATCCTGACTGCGGCAGAATTCGGTCCAGCGTTCTCCGATACCAAAATTTTGTATAGAGACAGTGAAACCCCAAAGAGGTTATAGGATAGTTTTTAAATTACTTATTCTATGCAGACAAAGTTGCTAGTAGTTATTTTATAAAATAAAAAAATGAAATTGATTTTTAGGTTCAATGGATTATTTTATATATATTATTTAAATAAATGAAATTATAAAATAATTGAATTAAACTAAAAATTATTTCAACGAATTATTTATTTTATCGTAAATTTTTATTTATTTTAATAAATATATTGTTTTTAGCTAGAACAGTATAATGCAGAGAAAAAAAATCCATGTGTTACCAGTGGTAACTACTGGGATTTTCTTACTTTCTATTACTATTACTAGGATTAAATTTATTCCTCCTCTTCAACAGATCTTAGGCCATGATTATGTTGGTATTTTAAAATTACAAGACTTTGTTTTTATTTTTTATTTTCATTTGCAGATTCTATGTGCGGAAGAAATCGGAGAGAGCTTCCAATTTATACAAAGTTATACCAATATAACAAACTCGTATTTTTTAAAGGATTATAATATGTGCAAGTGTTCATTTAATAAATAAAAAAATATGGGTATCTTCATACGTGTTTTAATTTACTCGCTTTAACCCTATTATAGACGTAGCTAAGCTGTCATAAATATCAAATTAACTATATAATAAACTATAATTGATAAATTATAGCCTATGTGTTATTCTGATGTATAAGCTATAGTATTGTAAAGTTTCATTAAAATCCATTCAGTAGTTTTTCCATGAAAGAGTAACAAACATCGATACTTACAAACTTTCGCGTTTATAATATTAGTAGGATATTTTATTCACAAAAGCTTACGATGAAGGTTGCACAACACTAATCCTGGTGACATCTGTCAAAAATATAGTTCAAAGAAATGGCTCCATTGAACCATTTGAGACCAAGTAGAGTAGCCATATCTGTCTCTCTTTATCTTATGATGTACTTCTTAAGAAAATAAAGGACAGCATTCGCTACTCAGATCCTCCAAGATACACGCTATCTATGCTTTTTATTTATCTTTGGACAATAAACGAAAAAAAAAACAAAAAACATGTCTATGGTTAAAAAATTGTGACAGTGACAATGGCATGTTATCGAACGTGACGGACCTTTTTTATGACAAAATTAGTCTATGGCTATTTAGCGGATTGTTCTGGATACTTGAATTATCACAAATGGATTTAAATTTGAAATAACTTTTTTACTTAATATTAGTTCTATCAAACAATGGACCTTCATCGATTTTCGTAGCCAAATCTTTCCATGTTTCTTCAAATAATCAGGGTATCACAATTCTCAAGTTTGTACAGGTTATACACATATAATTATTAAATGAATACAAAAATGTTTTGTTGGGGTAATGCAACTCATCATGAATTATGTATAGAAGGTCCTGAAACCCTAGATTTGGTAAGCGTGATTAATATGCTTTTAGAATATGACCCATTAATGCATTGTATAGAATTCAATTATTCATGTTATACTTTTTTAATTGTGGAATGTTTTTATTTGTTATTTAGGTAATAAAGCCTACACTTTCGAACTGGAAGGAGAGCAAACATGTGCAGTCAGTGGCGGCTGGAGAGTTTCACACGCTTTATTTAACTGATTTAGGACACTTGTATTCATGTGGCAACAATGATGTTGGCCAATTAGGAAGAAACACAGAGACAACAGATGGGAAGTCTCCAGGTTATTCATTTTCTTAAATAGTTATTTTATTAATAAGTTTATTTGTCTTTTTTATTCCAAATTAGAATTTGTTATTTTTTTCTTTTTTCTTGATTTTTTGAATGAGCTAATTATAATACAAATGTGAATTCTAATTACTACATATACAGACTATCAACTCTGAACACTACTCATACAATAATGAGAAATAAAGTGACTTTCATTACTGTACAGAAGATAAGAACTGCTTTAGAAGTACTAAATATTATATTGATTATAATAATAATAATCACTGTATAATTTATTTATTAAATTAACCATTATAATGTTTTATATTTTAGCACCTGTAGAAACTTTTAAAGGGTGCACATTATCTGCAATAGCATGTGGCATAAACCATTCAATGGCGGTTGACGAATGGGGTCAACCCTTCAGTTGGGGTTCTGACAGTATGGGCCAACTCGGCAGTAACCTTGGTGCACATGCACAGGACAAACCTAAAATAATAAAATTTTTAGCTACCAAAAATGTTATACAAGTAGCATGCGGATCTTATCATTCAGTGGCTTTAACAAACAGTGAGTATTTTATATCATATTACAGTATTTTATATCTTTATAATAGTACCAGTTTTTCCTAGCAGCTCTATTAACACCAAAAAATAAGGAAAACCATATGATCTAATTAAGCTATTAGGTAACCTTCCTAATATAGAGTGCCTAAAACAAAGTACCTTTTTCACTTCTCCTTAAAGCTTATAATTAATTACTTTACTTTTTACTTTTGAGCAGTGTGACAATATGTATTTTTTTTTTGTATTGATGCTAACACATAAAAAATTTACTCATTTTCATTACATTTTAAAAATATAGGTACGGACAATAAGAACTTACATAAGTTCACAGAACATACATGTCATTAAAAATAGAGCATCATTGAACTTTTAACAACAATTAATAACATAATATTATTTATTTTTACATTACATAGATGGTGACCTTTATGCGTGGGGTGCAAACAGCTATGGACAGTGTGGGCTCGGAATGATGTCTAATAAGGAAACGACACCACAACAGATAACATCTCTAGTTGGAGTACCGATTGCGCTGATAGCTTGTGGTAGCAACCATACATTTGCCTTATCAAAGTAAGTGTGTTGATACATAATAATTATAATATTTTTAAAAGCACAATGAAATGTTTTTTAATGGAATAAATTTCTTGTGTTGGTCAAATTGATGTATCTGTATAAAATTCGGGAGTAGTAAATGTGAATAATGAAGGTTTGAGATTTTTTAAATTGGTTTTACTCTAAGAATCTGTGTAATTAGTGTAGGTATATTTTTCATGAAAATCTCTTCAACATTGACAGTTTACCTTTCTAAGGAAGTGTAAATATTTTTATTAAATACACTTTACCAATATTGAAACATTTTTTGTCAGTTCATACATTCATACGTGGAGAATATGTGGAGCAGCATAAGCATAGAAAGATATTTAATCATTTCTAAACTTATTATTTTATTAAAATTTCTTCAAAGTTATGTATATAATTTATAAAATAAAAATTATATGGATATTATAAAGAATATAATAAATTCATATTTACTATTGAATTTATTAATGTATTTCAGATCCGGTGCTGTGTTTGGTTGGGGCAAAAATTCTCATGGACAGTTAGGATTACAAGATAGAGAAAATAGATGTTATCCAACTCATTTAAAAACTCTAAGAAATGTTAAAGTAAGACCTAATATTCTTGTATGTTATTCTTGTCTTAGGGAGATAATGAATTACACTCTTTAGTTGATCTGATATATTTAAACGACATTGGTATTTGCTGACGTTGAATGTTTATGTGTAATTGTAGGTGTGTCACATAAATTGCGGCGAAGATTTCTCTGCGTTTTTAACACTAGACGGTGGGGTTTTTACATGTGGTGCTGGTGAATATGGCCAGACGGGACATGGAACTACAAAAGATGAATTAGTTCCCAGAAAGGTATATAATTTAATATAAATAGATAAAACGTTATTAATGATATGTAATTATCTCACTCACTCATTGTGTTGCATGTAAATCATGCGCTTTGGCGCAATTCGATCTGGGGATACCTTATCATTTCACATCAGCCGGATGCATTTATTTATATGTTTATAAGTCTCTGTTTATATTATTATTGTCTTAGTAGACAAAAATATACGCAAAGTGAAATAAGATAAGTGGAGCAGCTAGTGCTGTTGCCTGCAATTTCGCGTCTGCTAACTTATATTTATATACTAATTGGTTATTTTTTGCTTTATTTTTCATTATACGTATCTCTAAATAAATAAGGCGCCGTTTTTAATGCAGGCGCTTTTAAGCAATAATAAATATACATATTTAATACATATAATACTAATAGGATAAAATTTTCACTAATTATTATTGCCCTTATATTAATTACTCAACTATTAAAGATACACAATTTTCCTCCTCCTTACTCGATAATAGAATATTCAATACAAAGACAAGTTTCTAATTCGAGCAAGCAGTTCCTAGGATTAGGATGTTCAACCAAACAAATTCTTCAGCTTCATAATATTAAATATGATATTAGTATATATTATTCGTCTGTTCTGTTTGTAGGTGATGGAGTTGATGGGCAGCACGGTGACACAGGTGGCGTGCGGACGGCGCCACGCGCTCGTACGGGTGGGCGCGCGCGTGCTGGCGTGCGGGTACGGCGCGCGCGGCCAGCTGGGCTGCCCGCACATGGCGTGCGCGCTCGTGCCCACGCCCGTACCGCTCGCTACCGGCGACGAGCCGGTGAGTTACGCACACGCACATTCACCGCATCCACACATACGCACGCACCACAACACGCTGACACCATCGACCACACAACCTATAGACTCCTAATGTTTGATTTTTCGTATTAAATGCATTATGGCAACTAGCTCAGGTGAGACGAAAGGGGTGCAATGCTGTGATTAGCTAATTCAATGTCATACATTACCAATCACGGAACATAAAAAGAAATGGATATATTTCGCAATGGGAAAGAATGAGACGACACGATAGTTTGAGTACATTGTTTACGGCTTGCTTCGGAACTATAAGACAGATGTGTCGCCAGAACCCGTTCCCCTGTTATTAGGAGTCTATGGGTTATGTGGTCGAACCCGCACTAACACACGCTCATGCCACACACACATATATGCACATAACTCGCAATTGCACACACAATACGGACGCACTCGCGTACGCTAATAGGTATGCACGCACACTAATATACGTGTGTACATACGTATTATTAAAAGGATCTAAAGTTATGCCAAGTAATGTTTATCTTATTATAATTATTGTGATAGCGAATTGTGTGGTGTGTTCAGCATTAAAGTATTTTGTATTATAATCTAGCTGTTTATTTGCATTTCACGTCAATTGAACACACATTCTACATGCAAATGTAAATGTATTTATACACGCGCATAATGTAACTTACATCATAACATAAATATGTATAATATTTTCTTCCGTTGTCTATAAACGAAATAACGACTTAACCAGTAAACATATTTTTTTGTCTGTTTTACTTAGTTAATAACCAGATTCATTACATCGCGATATTTTTCCAAGTTTTTCGAAATTTGCATATTATATTATTTCATTGAAGTTTTAGTGAGTGTCTGTTAATAAATTTAAAAATTTCATAAATTAAATTTTATTAAACAGAGACAAATTCTTATTAGCCAAAGAAGAAAGCGAAGATCGAGAGACGGACGCCAAACGGAATACACAGCCATGCTGCGTCCCAATTAAATGTTGAGTTCCATCAATATGTTACATAAGTATTGATTTTTATGCCCCTATTCTATTTTCAATTTAATTGAAGGTTCATTTCAGTAGATTTAAATGTTAGTAGAAATATTGGAAGTATTTTATTTGTAAAGTAAGCCTCGATAGAACACGCTGCTGACTTGTAGACAGACACAAATAAATTCTCTTTAAATAGGTAGCACCATTTTCATACATTAAAAGTATTTTTTAATTTTTAATTTGTTGCAGTTTTACTATGGGCTAATTTTTCTTTTCTTTAAATAGCCGAAACAAAAGCAATAACTTTGCCAAGCTCTCAATAATATCTACATATATTCATTTATTTCTAATTACCATTTAACATTACTGAACAGGTTAAAATATCTGGTTATTAATTAAGTTGTTATGTTGTTAGTTTCGCTACTGTCAGGAGCGGTTCTTTCAGGCTCTGACCAACAGACAAGATGTGTTTGTGTCGGAAACGTCAAAATGTTTAACATTCTCATGCATATTATGCTAAGGGCCTGTTTCACAATCTCCAGATAAGTTCCGAATAGGCTATCGGCAACATATTTGATAGATACTCCATACTCTCTGTCAAATATGTTGCCGATAGCCTATTCGGAACTTATCTGGAGATTGTGAAACAGGCCCTAAGTCACTTAACATAGTGTAAGCATTTTGTTTGGTCAAACCGTTTTTACGCTAACACAATTTGTCTAGGTTACTAGCCTTTTGACTACGCAATTACGACATTTTTAACAAAAAAAAAAAAAAAAAAGTTTAACTCCACTAACAAAGGTCGTTTAAAATGGCTTTAGAAACTGATCAATTCCATATTGCTTCATTGTGGATTAGAAAAATCTTAAATACGTTATTTCTATTAGACTATCCAAAGTCCACTTCAAATGTTATTTATATTTTATTGTAAATAGCATTTATGCTCAAATACATTATTTTCCAGTTCTCATCAGAAATATTGAACGGACCAATAAGAGTATTCGCCGGTGGTGATCACAGCTTCCTCGTAGTAAATACTAACAAACCAGACCTGGCCGATTCTCGCATACCGGATAATAAGAAGCAGATATTGACTCTGAACCTTGCGAAATTGGCAGCGTGTGAGATGTTTAAAAATAATGATAGTGTAAATCAAGTAAGTTAATTTTCTAATTAGTTTTACACACAAGTTTAACAAGTTAATATTCTGGATTATTTTAGTTCTTGTGCAATCCGAATGCACAAGTTACAACATGTAAATAGAAAAGTATTTTTTCATTCATTTGTGTAAAATTCATTATGTTATTGTTCTCTTATGTTTACGCGAATTTCACTCATTATAATGAAAGAAATTTACGGATTTTATCGCGTCCCGTGACCATGGTTGCTGTAAAGTATCCGAAACGTCGGGCTTGTAAAAAACTAAATAAACCGCGATAAAATCCGTAAATTTGTTTCATTTATTATGTTCTTTTTTACTATCTCCATTTCTCCATTCACCTTGTGTCATTAAGGTTTAAGTTGCACATTTTATCTGTTCACATCATACATAGTTACACTAGCGCCCCGCGGTTTCTCCCTTCGTACTTCTTATTCCCGTGGCAGTACAGGGATAAATTATATCCTATGTGTTATTCTGTTGTATAAGCTATATTATTGTAAAGTTTCATCGAAATGCAGTCAATGGTTTTGTCTGAAAGAGTAACAAACATACATTTATACTTTCGCGTTTAAAACATTAGTAAGATCGATTGATACATTAATATTTTTATTTCCAGGATTTATTAGCTTATTTAGAGATAGTATTTGGCTCAATCGCGTGTATCAATGGCTCGTTTTTGTTGGCTCAAAATGCGCACTTCGGATGCAACACGAAGGTGCCGGGCGTAGATTTAAAAAAGGTGGAAGAGGCTTTCACGTTAATAAGTAGATTTGAAAATACATCTATACAGGAACTGGTAAGTCTAGACGAGGCGCCATTGATAGTTCTTCTTTTTTTAAATTATTTTTAGTTTGTAAATGGGAATTAATAATGTTTTATCTGTAGATCTCTTAATGTGTCTTCTGTTTGTTTCCTTTCCTTCTTTGCTTGTACAGGGTTGTTTAAATATGTAATTAAAATTCGAATACTTTAAACCTAGTCCATGTTCTACAGATATTCAGCCACCTAACTGAAAATATAATAAAGAAAGTGAAAGTTTCACCACCGGACGCTGAAGCTTTAAGAATGTTCCTAATACTGCCCTTGTACCATGAGATGAGGAACCCACGACGGCATTCTGAATTACAGGTAATTTAACAATTTATTCTATTTAGTATAAATTATCAACGAAAATGGACAAATGGAGAAACAACTTATAAAAACTAAATTCTCAAAAAAAAGGTCTACTTGTTCGCTAGAGTTCTGTGAAACTACTACATCACCATACCACCATCAACCACATTAATAATACCATTTTCTGGAAAAAAACGACGTAAACCGTTGTCTGACTGTCTATTTGAACTATCAGTCAAGTTCTGAAACCCCGTCATAAAACCCCTTTGGATGTATAATGACAACAATGAGTCTGATTGGTCGGACTCGTCTCAATAGTAATGTTATACCATGATAATGTTATACCATGACGTCACAGTACCACATCGGTTTGATTTACCAGTCTCAACTGTCCGTTCGGTCGGCCTACTCTTCCTAATCTCAACTGATAGTTGTATGATGACGTCACAGGGTCCGTTCGATCGGCCTACTCTTCCTTATCTCAACTGATAGTTGTACGATGACGTCACAGGGTCCGTTCGGTCGGCCTACTCTTCCTAATCTCAACTGATAGTTGTACGATGACGTCACAGGGTCCGTTCGGTCGGCCTACTCTTCCTAATCTCAACTGATAGTTGTATGATGACGTCACAGGGTCCGTTCGGTCGGCCTACTCTTCCTTATCTCAACTGATAGTTGTACGATGACGTCACAGGGTCCGTTCGGTCGGCCTACTCTTCCTTATCTCAACTGATAGTTGTACGATGACGTCACAGGGTCCGTTCGGTCGGCCTACTCTTCCTTATCTCAACTGATAGTTGTACGATGACGTCACAGGGTCCGTTCGGTCGGCCTACTCTTCCTAATCTCAACTGATAGTTGTACGATGACGTCACAGGGTCCGTTCGATCGGCCTACTCTTCCTTATCTCAACTGATAGTTGTACGATGACGTCACAGGGTCCGTGTTGTGATATTATTATAGTAAAGTAAGAAAAGACGTGTTTATATTAGCATGTTTATATTTGAAGTACAATGTAACCTAGTAACGTATAATGATTAAAGAATTTTGAATACAAAAGAATAATAATAATAATTTATAAAAGCCAGTATTATTATTATAACACACCCCCTTAATCAAAATTCTCAAAAATAAATTACAAGTGTAATTATAAAGAAAATTTAACTCAAAATATACCAATACAAAAAATAAGAAAATGTATACTAAGTTTTTAAATAAACGTGTAAAAATATATTTACACTAAACCTAAGCCTAGTACACATCTACCATGTGCCACACGCTGCAATGGTTTCGTTAGTATGTCAGCGAGCATATCACATGATTTGGTATATTTTAACCTAACCGAATTATCACCAATCTTTTCTCTAATAAAGTGATATCTGGTATCTATATGCTTCGTCCTATGGTGGTGTATAGGATTTAAGGCCAAACTCAGTGCACTCTGACTATCGGTACATATAGTTACAGTATCAGATAATAACTTTTTCCTTACCATAGGGTCTGAAATTAATTCAGTGATAAACCTCTTTAAATAAATCGCTTCTTTGGTAGCTTCTGTTATTGCCATATACTCTGCTTCTGCTGAGGATAAGGCTACGGTTTTCTGCTTCCGCGAAGCCCATGATACCGGACCGCCTGCTAATTTGAAACAGTAACCCGTATAAGAACGGCGATCTATATTACAGTTAGCCCAATCGGCATCGGAAAATCCTACAAGGGGCATACTAGATTTTTTATAACTAATCGAGTAATCTAAAGTGCCTTTTAAATATTGTAGGACTCTCTTCGCAGCTAACCAGTGACTCTTGTTGTACCGAGTATTAAACTGACTCAGGTAACTAGTCACGTATGCGATGTCTGGACGAGTATTAACACTCAGAAACATGAGACAACCAATTAATTCTTGATAGGGATACATTTCCTGATTATGATCACCATCACTGCTGGTACTAACCTCCAGTTTTCCCGATAGTGGAGTTGTACAAATTTTACAATTCTGCATTCCAAACTTTTGCAAGATATTTTTGATATAATTTTTCTGATGAATTTTTATTTCATCATTTTCCTTGACAATATTCAAGCCAAGATAATATCTTAGTTTTCCTAAATCTTTTAATGAAAAATATTTTTGTAAGTCATTTTTGACGATGTCAAACGTTTTGTCATTACTATAAAACACAATTATGTCATCGACAAAGACTGCAAATAAAACCAACTCATTTCCAAAAAGTTTGGTATAAACACACGAATCAGATGAAGTCTTTACAAAACCAAAAGATGATAAAGTTTCATCTAATTTGATATTCCAGGCACGTGGAGCTTGTTTAAGTCCATACAAGGATTTTTGTAAGAGACATACTTGGTTCTCTTGACCTTTTACTTTAAAACCTTGAGGTTGCTCCATGTAGACCTTCTCAAGCAAATCTCCATTTAAAAATGCCGTGTCTACGTCAATGTGACGCATTTTCAAATTCAATTCGGATGCAAGTGCCAGTAGAGTACGCAAAGAAGAGTGCCGCACGACAGGAGCAAACGTCTCGAAATAGTCTACACCTGGCGTCTGGGTGAATCCCTTAGCGACCAGTCTAGCTTTGTATTTACCAACATTTCCTTGTGAATCTTTCTTCAATTTATAAACCCATTTACATGGTATAACTTTATTGTTTTCTCTGTCAACCAATTTCCATGTCTTCAACTTCATCAATGAGTTGTATTCCTCTGACATAGCTATCTGCCACTTTTCAACATCTTCAGCCTGTAAAGCCTCGTTATAAGTTCTCGGCTCATTTAACAATTCATTAGAAACTTGGTATGAGAAGTAATCAGGAGGTTTCCGGTCTCTTGATGGATATCTATGTTGTCCACCAGTTTGACTATTAGAAACTACTGCTTCTTCGATTGCTTTCTCAAATTGTTCAGTTTCAGCAGTCTGACCTTCAGTGACAATCGTATGGCTAGGAGTAGGTAGCTCATGAACATGTGGTTCATTAGTGACAACTGGAACATGTTTACAATACTCTTGAACTGTACTGATTTCTTCCTGTATAGGGAGACTATTAGACAGTACTAAAGGTTCAGTAGAAGTATTGTTGACATTTCTATTATTCAAAGTAGAAAAACAATCTTCATAAAAAGTAACATCTCTAGACTTTTGTAAAGTTCTAGGGCAAGATGTATTTCTAAAAAGGTAACTATTGGGATCATCTGTATAGCCTACAAATATAGCTTCTTCAGCTTTAAGATCCAATTTCTTACGATGACAAGAAGGTATATGGATAAGAGCTCTACATCCAAAAACTCTGAGATTACTTAGGTCTGGTTTGTAACCATTCCACAACTCATAGGGAGTTTTATTGTCTAAGGCACGGTGCGGGCATCTATTCTTAAGGTACACAGCGGTTTTAGTAGCATCTTCCCAAAAAGTTTTGGGTAGATTGCTTTCAGCCAAAAGAGAGCGTGCTTTTTCTATAATAGAGCGATTAGTGCGCTCGGCAACACCATTTTGCTGAGGGCTATATGGTACCGTAGTTTGATGTTTAATTCCGCAAGATGTAAGGTAACTTGAGAATTCACTATTGACAAACTCAGTCCCATTATCCGTCCTTATTATTTTAATTTTAGCCCCAGTTTGTCTTTCAACCATGGACTGGAAGTGACAAAATTTATCCTTTACCTCTGTCTTAGAAGAAATAAAATATACAAAAATAGTTCTCGAAAAATCATCTATAAACAGTAAAAAATATTTATTTCCCTGAAAAGAGCTAACTGACATTGGTCCACAAAGATCAGAGTGGATCAGTTCTAATATTGAAGTTGCTCTTTTATAAGTAATACTTTTAAACGGTTTTCGTGCTTGTTTCGCTTTAACACAAGCAACACATGGATTTTTATCCACATCCTTATAATCAATAACCTCATAATTATTTTTCAGCAAATTCATACCGATGCGACATAAATGACCTAAACGCTTATGCCATATCTGATACTTTGACATAGATTCAGAGTGCACATCGTAGGCTCTAAATAGGGGAGTATTTACCGTACAATCAAGTGAGTACAATCCACCACAGGGCGAGCCATGTAGAACCGCATCACCTGTAAAGGAGAAGGTTTTTGAATTAAAGAAATTACAACCGGACTTATCAAACATTACAGTAAACCCTTTTTCTACTGCTGTCTTCACAGATATGAGATTTGTTTTTAGGTTAGGGACATAAATCACATCACTAAGTGAGTCGACGATGTTTTCGGTATTTATAGATATTTTACCAATACCTTTAGCGTCAATCTTAGTCCCGTTCGCAACTGTTACCTTGTGATCAATAGGCTTTAAGTCTACAAACCAATCCCGTCTTGAAGTCATATGTTTCGTAGCGCCCGAATCAACATACCATTTGTCCATGCTATAATCATTTGTTGCTCCTAAAGCAGACAAGGAGGTTGAGTCCATATTAGTGGGATTCTTCCTAACCATTTTCTTTTTCTTTAAAGGACAATTTGGTCTCTTGTGACCAGGTTTTCCACAACCATAACAAACAATTACTTTCTTGACCTTTGACTCAATAGAGGAGCTATCAATCTTTATCCTCATAGCTGTCTCCAGTATTGATGAACTTTTCTTTGATACTTCGTTAAGTAATTTCGATTTTACCAATTCGATGGTAACATTTACGTTACTATTTTCGAGGGCCATAATCAATGGATCATATTTCGACGTTAGACCTCCCAACAGAATAGCAGCAATGGACGCATCATCTATTATTTTGTCTATATCTGCTAAATCTTGGGCAGTGGAAATAACAGAGTTGATATACGACTCAATATTATTGTCGCAGTCTTCAAGTCTCAACCTATATAATTTCCTTTCTAAATGTAAACGCCGACCCATTCCTTTATCCTCATATGCATTTTGCAATGCCTTCCATGCTTCAACTGCCGTCGTAGCACTTCGTACATGCGTAATTGCTGAACCTTCAAGGGTAAGGCAAATTTTTGTTAGTGCCTTCTGATCGTTCTTCGTCTTTATGACATTCGGAACGTCTATCCCTGTTGGGTAGCCAATAATTGCTTCCCACAATTCCTCGTGCATAAGGTAGTTACGCATTTTAAATTTCCAAATACTATACCCGTCTCTATTATGTAGGGTAAACGATGGAATTGATGAACTACGCATACCTCGTTCATTTGTATCTCCATTTGAGTTCGGCATCTTCAAACAACTAAACACGCAACACTTTTCTCGAATAAGCAAATACTTTTACTATATTCGTGCTGATAACGAATTGTTGTGATATTATTATAGTAAAGTAAGAAAAGACGTGTTTATATTAGCATGTTTATATTTGAAGTACAATGTAACCTAGTAACGTATAATGATTAAAGAATTTTGAATACAAAAGAATAATAATAATAATTTATAAAAGCCAGTATTATTATTATAACAGTCCGTTCGGTCGGCCTACTCTTCCTAATCTCAACTGATAGTTGTATGATGACGTCACAGGGTCCGTTCGGTCGGCCTACTCTTCCTTATCTCAACTGATAGTTGTATGATGACGTCACAGGGTCCGTTCGGTCGGCCTACTCTTCCTTATCTCAACTGATAGTTGTACGATGACGTCACAGGGTCCGTTCGGTCGGCCTACTCTTCCTTATCTCAACTGATAGTTGTACGATGACGTCACAGGGTCCGTTCGGTCGGCCTACTCTTCCTAATCTCAACTGATAGTTGTACGATGACGTCACAGGATCCGTTCGGTCGGCCTACTCTTCCTTACCTCAACTGATAGTTGTATGATGACGTCACAGGGTCCGTTCGGTCGGCCTACTCTTCCTAATCTCAACTGATAGTTGTATGATGACGTCACAGGGTCCGTTCGGTCGGCCTACTCTTCCTTACCTCAACTGATAGTTGTATGATGACGTCACAGGGTCCGTTCGGTCGGCCTACTCTTCCTTATCTCATCTGATAGTTGTACGATGACGTCACAGGGTCCGTTCGGTCGGCCTACTCTTCCTTATCTCAACTGATAGTTGTACGATGACGTCACAGGGTCTGTTCGGTCGGCCTACTCTTCCTAATCTCAACTGATAGTTGTATGATGACGTCACAGGGTCCGTTCGGTCGGCCTACTCTTCCTTATCTCAACTGATAGTTGTATGATGACGTCACAGGGTCCGTTCGGTCGGCCTACTCTTATCTCATCTGATAGTTGTACGATGACGTCACAGGGTCCGTTCGGTCGGCCTACTCTTCCTTATCTCAACTGATAGTTGTACGATGACGTCACAGGGTCCGTTCGCGGAGGCGTTCAACAAGCTGTCGACGCACCCGGCGCGGATCGTGCAGCTGTGGTGGCAGGCGCAGTCCGCCGACTACTTCGAGATGTTGGTCGACATATTCAAGAGCGTCATCGTGTACGAGCTCATGCAGCCGTCGGTGCAAGCCAACAAGGTACGTCCATGGTTGTTTGAAGACGTATTTACCAATAGTATTTGGATTCGAAAAGTTGTTTTCGCATAGTCTTATTAAGGAAGGTTAATTATTTGTCGAGAATCAGATCGAGGGAAACCGCGGGGAACGAATAGTATTTAATATAAACTATCCAGGTAAACTCTTTCTTAACTCTTAAAATCATCTCGGACAGTATTGTAAACTTTATCTAAATCTTCAATGAATAAATCAAATAATTATATGAAACATAGCAAGATAAAAAATTAAACCTCTTTGTCTTTGTCATATTTCAGAAATTACAGTTTACTAGAAGCATAATACAAATATTGAATTCATTGACGCAATTGAACAAAATTAATTTCACGAATCCCAAGAAACCTAAAATACCGGCGGAGTGTTTTTACATTGAGGACCTGAGTAATCGCGTGGACATCGCTTCCGATTATATGAACTGGCTCTCCGACCACGATGTAAGTGTATTTTGTGTGCAAAATATAATAAAAACCGTTTCATCAACAACGTCATCATTAATTTCAACACGATGGATATTACACGAACACTAAAACGTATAAAACTCTATGACAGTATTAAATAGGAGGGTCTTATGTGTACAGTGGCCACGCCCACTTCGATAATTATATTTTTCTCAAGAATTTATGATACTGTGTCCACTGTAAACACAAATAACTTACATAATACTACTGGGATTGTTCTGCCACCTTAATATTATCCTACTTTAACGATTATTATGGTTACCAAGCCGGATTATACAAAAAAATTTAAAAACACAACCAAAACAAAAATATGATTTCGCGATTTTTCACTTGTATACTGTCTGGCCACGTCTACACTATCATACCTCTTCGTTTTTTCAAAGCGTTTCAGATACATCACGTATATTATTATACTTTAATCTTGAACTTTGAAAAGTATAATTAATATTAGACGACCTCCGTGGCGCAGTGGTTAGCGCGGTGGCGCACAAGCCGGAGGTAGCGGGTTCGAATCTCGCCAGGGAACAAAAAAAAAAAAAAGTTTATTTGTTCCTGGGTCATGGATGTGTATTAAATATGTGTATTATATAGTAAAAATCTTAAATATAAGTATTAATATAAAAAGTATTAAATATATGTATTTGCGTTGTCTGGTACCCGTAACACAAGTCTCTTCGAGTACTTAGCACAGGACCAGATTGACGTGGTGTAAAAGCGTCCATAGATATTATATTATTATTATTATAATATTTTTTTTATTCTTAATTTATTTAGGGGTTTTATTCTTACAAATAATATATTTTTAATACCAACTGTTAGGAATTTTGCCATTCACGCCATATACCGTACAGCGACGACGGACTCCTTCAATTGTGTTTGAACAGTCAAATTATATATTTCCTCCAGCCGTCTAGGCGGTGCTAGGTTACATACGCACAGAACTATTTCATATATAAACACGACACTTGCAGTCGTCGTCCGTGCACCTGTGCAACTACGCGTTCCTGTTCGACGTGCAGTGCAAGTCGCTGCTGCTGCAGATCGACCAGCAGCTGCAGATGCAGATGGCGATCAACCGCGCCGCCACGCGCGTGCTCACCCGCCTCATGCTCGACCCCACGTACGACGGCGCGCGCGACCAGTTCCTCGCGCTCAGCGTCTCCCGCGACCACATCGTCAGGGACACCATGCTGCAGATCAGCAGCCACGACTCCTCGCAGCTCAAGAAACCGCTCCGGGTGAGTGAACTTTGATACTTAAGGCCGCATACACACGAGCGTTTAGTAAACGCCGCGTTAAAACCTGACATTGCCCGAGAGTTGCGAATTTCGCGTGCTAAAATCGATTTCATCCAACGTTCATCGTCTGGACTCGTACTGGATTTCCCACGTAATCTATTGGATGCTCGATAAAGAAATGCTGCGCATTAAAAACGTTTTTGTGTCAACAAATACACGGGTATCTATGTGTGTCCATCATGCGTTTTTTTAACGCGCATAAAAAAGCGCTCTGACGAACGGGGCCTAAGAGATAGTGTTTTGTGTATTTCTTCAACAAATTTAATAAACCTTTTGTTTTAGGTAGAATTTATAGGTGAAGAAGCGGAAGACGCCGGCGGTGTTAGGAAAGAATTCTTCTTTTTACTAATAAAGGAAATATTCGACCCCGTGTACGGAATGTTTAAACAATCGGAGGAGACTAACATGATATGGTTCTCGAACAATCCATTTGAAGATGACGTTATGTATTATTTAATAGGTAAAGTATTTCAGTGATACCTATACATGAATCTTTATACGCTTGATATTGTCTTCTTCTCGAAATCAGATGAGGAGTGTTCCTCACGATTTTCTCTAGATGCGCGGCGAAATAAAAAAAGGTGTGTATCCGATTTCACACACGATAAAAGTGAAACACGCGTTAAATGCTCAAATACAAGCAAGTACTAAACAGTGTGCAATATACATACACCCCGACATTTGCTATCTCGCTCTTTTGTTTATTTGTGTCTCTTACCTGTCGTTTTTTCCGTTGCATCTGGTTTGAAATCACGATTCTAAAGAAGTTTCACTTCAAAAGAAATCCATTTCCCCATTGACACCGGTCAGGATCAAACCCGGACCTCTTAGTCAAGACAAGTAATGAATATTCTGTATTTTTTGTAATTTCCTTTACACTATACATATTAATTTCCATAATACAATGTGCCTTATGAAGGGACTTACGAAACAACTTGCTGTGTTTCGGAGAGAAGGGACGGACTGGCAGGGTTATTACTGGCGCCGACACTATTATACGACCCCGTCTACAGCACACCAATTAATATATATGTATTAGGAATTGTATGCACGAGCAGCTTAGTCTAGTCCTAGGTTGCTTGTCATGTTTAAAACAGACCACATACATGTGACACATCTGTCAGCCTATCCAACTAAATAAAATCTTATTTAGCATCCTTTAATTACAAAACCTTATAAGAAATTTAATAGAACAGTAGGGCTATACTGTAAGGTCGTTTTCGAATCTCGAAAGCGGAATCCGCGGTGATATGACAAATTTGACTAATTTGTATTCTTTAAAACTCGACTGTCTGTCTATATCAATAAAATTCACTTTCGAAGTGAGCGTAAAGTGAGCTCTATCACTCGGGTGAAGCTCGATATCGAAATGGTTTTTACAGAATAGCCCTACTGGTATACGAATCTCTCAAGTTAGATGAAACATTTAAGAACATGCCAGTGATACGCATTTTGTATTTCAGGGGCAATCTACGGTCTGGCGATATACAACTCCATAATAATATACGTGCCGTTCCCGCTCGTGCTGTACAAGAAGATACTGGGCGAGTCGGTGATGCTGGACGACCTGTCGGACCTCTACCCCACGCTGGCCAACAGCCTGAGGAGTCTGCTCGAGTACCCCGATGACGACGTGGAAGAGGTGAATATTTGTTAATTTATAAATATTATATTAGCTCTCATATTTAAATGGTGTCATGCATGGATCTCATATCTTCAACGCCGAGACGACCGGGCCCTTTATACTACGACTTTATACTCTACTAGCTGTTGCCCGTAGCTTCGCCTGCGTGTCCTACACCTACACCTTGTGTCCGAAAAACCCAAATATCTTACGGAAACCTATTTTTTTCCAAAATAAAATTTAGCCTATGTTACTCGTGGATAATATAGCTTTTGAATGGTGAAAGAATTTTTGAAATCGGTCCAATACTTTTTGAGCCTATTCATTACAACCAAACAAACAAGGTTTTCCTCTTTATAATATTAGTGTAGATACGAAACACAATTTAAATATTTGTTTTCCCAAAGCGACTAGCGTTACAAATATTTCTTACTTTTTTCGAGTTGATGAATATATTTTAAAATTATATTAAAACTAAACCATTTTTTTACTTTTAGTCTATGCTTTGAAACTGTAAGTACTTATGGCAATTCCTTCTTTTTCCGCAGTAAAACCATTAAAAGTTCACGTTGTATATACATAATATTTTGAATAGTTTAATTAAACAATGTACTAAGACGCGTTTATCGTGGCAGGTGTTCAGTCTGTGTTTCGCCGTCAACACGGAGGTGTTCGGCGAGGTGCAGGTGCACCCGCTCAAGGAGGGCGGCGAGGAGCTGCCCGTCACCAGCGCCACGCGCGCCGAGTACGTCGACCTGTACGTGGACTTCCTGCTCAACAAGTCCGTCGAGAACCAGTTCAAGGCGTTCAACCAGGGGTTCCAGAAGGTACGTTCCGACATCCTCCAGTCTCGCGAGTTAAATAACGAGACGATAGGAATGAAAAACATGGGAAATGGTACAAATTATGTTTTACATAAACGTTACTTTTGGGCTGCTTGCACGAAAAAGATGACGTTATGTCGCGTTCCGCAAGCGAGAGCGCAGCACGAACGAGAGAGACGCATGATCGGCTCAATTCGGTTCGTGCTGCATGTAATGTTGGACGTTGTCACGTCAAACTACTGTCCGTAAAAAGACTTTACAGACAATTATTTTTTACTAATATTATAAAATCGAGAAATTTTTCAAAGGTGCGATTTTTTTATTCATTTTGAATTTGCTAGCCCAAATATAATCTTCTTAATTTCGAATAAAAATCCATTTAAACTGCTTCGTAGCCTAGTAGGTTATGGAACAGTTATTAATATAGTGATGTGACCTTTTCTATTTTCTGCGCCGCTCTCCAATATAAATATTGTTAATAAGACGCTCACCATTGAAGGTGTGCGGCGGCCGCATCATCAAGCTGTTCCGCTCGCACGAGCTGATGTCGGTGGTGATCGGCAACGAGCAGTACGACTGGGACGTGTTCGAGGCCAACTGCGAGTACAAGAACGGATACGACCGCAACGACCAGCAAGTCAGGTCGGGACCACTCCACGCTTTGGTGAACCGTAGACGCCATTTAGGTGGTCTACCTGGAACTAGTCCAGGCAACAAATTGATGTGATCCCTATCCTCAGACATACGATGTTAAGACTTGGTGCTAGTGTTTACACTGCATGTCTTGATTTTAGAAACACAGCAAAGCTGTTTCAATGGAGAAACAAGCTATATGATTGTACCCATGCAGCTGGGAGCGCGGCACAGCGAATCCATGCCACCTGTAAAACGCGAAACATTCATTGGCGCAGCTTGCTTGTTAATTCACTCAAACGTCGTGACGCTAAACGGCATAACGCTGTTGTTTCTATATGTTTCTATGTCTTTTGTTGACATTTTTAAATTAATTATTAGCATTATGTTGATTGATTAATTAATTAACGTGAATAATCTGATTCACGTCTGCCGGGCTTCTCAGTCATATTTTTTTTTATTTTTCGTCGGTACGTAAATAATTCGTTTAAAGATTTCAACTAATACAACCATTCGATAATTAGTAAATGTCTAGAGAATCAGAGAAAATACTTTTACTGCTTATTTTGCGACACAAGACTTATTTTCAGAAATATTGTGTCGATGTTTTATTAAAGAAAAAAGCATATTTATTTATTTTTATTTATTTAATTATTTATGTACACAGGAAACTTAAACACAAAAACAATTAAATTAAAAGAGAACAGTACAAATATATTATCTATAAAGGCGATACGGTCGAATTAAAAAACGCCTCCATCTATTGAAGCCGATTGATAAAATTGTTTCCAGTCTTACACCAAAGTACTACCATTTCTTGTCTGATTTTTTCTCATTAGCATTCATAGATAATGTGTATATAATTGTAGGTGGTTCTGGGAGGTATTCCACGAACTGTCATTAGAAGACAAAAAGAAGTTCCTACTGTTCCTGACGGGCAGCGACCGCGTCCCCATACGGGGCATGAAAGATATCAAGGTACGTACACATTTCACATGTATAGTTAATTTATAACATCGACCACATAACCCATATACTCCTAATGTTTAATTTTTCGTATTAAATGCATTCTGGCAACTAGCTGAGGTGAGACAAAAGGGGTTGCAATGGTGTGATTAGCTAATTCAATATCATACATTACCAATCACGGAACGTTATAAAGAAATGGATATATTTCGCAACGGGAAAGAATGAGACGACACGATAGTTTGAGTACTTTGTTATAAGAACCGACCAGTGAAACGTGACTTGTAAAACAAATTGTTGTTTTATAAATATAAATAAAGATAATAAGATACTAATAAGTGAAATGTTAACCTATCTTTCTCCATATTCGATAAGTTGCATTATTATAAATCAACATTTCACACTAACTGAGGCATTTTGAGTTTTTTAGCAATTTTATATAAACACACTCCGATCGTGTTGACAGGTCTCAATAATGGTCAACACTGATTGAGTATTTCAGCGCGGACGCTTACATCGGAACTATAAGTCAGATGTGAGAACCCGTTCCCCTGTTATTAGGAGTCTATGGGTTATGTGTAATGATATACATATGTGTAGGATTTGCCGATAGTGTGATTCACAGGCTTGATTACGCACGCAGTTACACAATAACTATCACACGTCCACTCTCGTCTACGACCCTCGCGTAACCCCCGGTGCGGTGCGTTCAAGACAGTGTTACCAGTATATAAAATATAAATGTATAATCTATGGTGTTATGGCTGTTTGTATGTACGTATGTATATAGGTAGTATATATTATGTATGTATATATACGAATATGTATGTTATTCATTTAGGATAAATCACATACACTACAATATGCATAAATAAATTTTTAATATGGCCATATATTAATAAAATTCTACAAACACGTAAAGTCAATAATCTCCCAAAGGGTCTGACAAAGGTACTATTCGGGGGTCGTTGAACTGCTCGAGTCTAGGCTACGTGTCTATTAATCTCTATCCTTACGTACGTCGCACGTACTACAGTACGTACCTGCTACTGTTCCTGTACTGATAGGTATTGCCAGGATACAATCTTTTTACTTATCCCCATTAGATAAGAATCCAGCCGGTGGCGGACGAGCGGTTCTTCCCCGTGGCGCACACCTGCTTCAACTTACTGGACCTGCCGCGCTACCGCACCAAGGAGCGCCTCAAGTACCACCTCCTGCAGGCCATCCAACAGACCATGGGCTTCTCGCTGGTCTGACACTCACACATCCACACACTCACACACACACATGCAGACACGCCGATCTCAATTATCCCATATGTTCTGGATCTTGATTGTCCATCATTTAAATGTCAGGGACGTTGATAAATCAAAGCTTGAGTGTGAGCTGAATATGAATTTAAGTAATGTAGGGGACGATCATTGCTTTTTTTATTATTAACTTTTCGCGTTTGACAGAAAGTAACAGCACTTTACCGGCCACACTGGCACCTCTGTATATTTTACCCATAAAAATATTTTCAAATTAATAGTAAACTTTATTTACATATATGCACACCTGACCTATATATAATTTTATTGAACGATAATTTTATCTATTAAAAGTTTGTTATAATTACTCATGTCAATTAATTTGATTGCCCATTCCGTAGGACACAAATTTTCTTGCCAAATTAAATAAAATGTATCAAACAGAAGATGACTTCCGATCGTATTTATAATATTCGTATTTTGTACATATTATTATTAATTTATAAGTTCGACCCTAACATTAGTTAAATTCGGTCTCAGTTCTGTTGCACTCTGTAAATACATTTTTATTATAACTTTAACAAAAAGGGAATAATAAAATCAACTCCACGACTATTTTAAATCGCAGTTTGGTACGGTCAGAATATTTTTTAATCTTATTAAATATTATTATATATTTATAATTATTTGTGCCTTCGTGATAATATAAATAATATTCTCTTATAACGTTGTTTTTGTTGATAATGTTAATATTATATTAGCGCACTGTTGTCTAATTTTAAACGCGTGATGCATTTACTCCAGAGTACGAATTATTAGAATATTTTTGTACTTAAAAATTTGAACTGATTAAAAAGTATTCTCATCACTGAAGCCTTGCTAAATTATTTGCAATGCTCATTAAGTTTAATAGTTTATTTAAATATGTAATAATGTAATTCCTAATTATGTGTGAATTTCGTGACGATAGCACTGTATCAAGTTACTTTTTTATTTTCTTTAGCTCTGTTCGACTAAATTGACACTGAAAATATATTCTTTTAATCCATTATATAATTTAGTTCCAATGTTTTTTTGTAAATGTTATAAATGTTTTGAATATATGCCTCGTTGTCGACTAATGCTGGATTTTTTAAGCCTTTTACGTATTGTGCCGTCCACATTATTAATGAAATGCAGTTGATTTTATGGTTATTGTTATTAAAAACTAAAAAATAACTAAATTTCTATTAATATTAACTAAAATATCGATTTATTTTCAAATATCGAATCTCTTTTTGTAAACAGTGCTAAAAAGCATATAATAATACCATTTTGTAAGACATTGTGAATTTTTGGCACAGGCTTTTTTAACACGTCATCAAAGATTACTTTGATTTATTTGATATTAAAATATCATATGTTTTTATTACGACATTACGAAGACTGGTCATAATTACCATAATAAAATAATTGAAATATAACAGTTATTTAATTTAAATATCAAGTAATACCTCATATAGCCTTTCAAGTAGGCCTAGTTGTATATAGCGTGGGTATCTGTGATATTGTACGGAAGCCATCTGTTGGTGACAATATGCTGTAATATTTTGTATGGTGTTTATAGTCGACGTTTACACGCGTTAGCTTGGCTAGGTTGATTCAATAAAGCATTTATGATCCAATTCAGCCGGCCTCACCCTGGTTTGTATGCAATTTATGTATAATAAAATATTTTCATAATAACATGACTTTTATTAAAGCTTTCATTGTTTATGTATTTAAACTGGAACTTTTTCTGTGAAATTTAACACTTTTGGTGTAATATTCAAAAAAGTATTTTGTTGATTATATATAATTAGCGGATCCGACAGACCTTGTGCTTTAGATACAAAACGATCCAGCCGATCGCAGCTCCATCTACGGGGCTGATTTGTGAATCTAAACCATTCAGGGCGCAACCCAAACGCAAACAAAAAAAAAATCATTTAAATCGATACAGCCGCTTAGGAGGAGTTCTGTGACATATACAATAAAATTATATGTTTAGAGAAGATAAATATTAGTAAAAACGAAAAGGATTGCACGAAGCACGAAGGATTGAAAGAACGGTGAAAGTGAAACTTTTTTCACATAATCGACGAGCTCCTTTCACTTAAACATTTCATTATCTTCACTTATCCCTACTCCGCGGCAACCGTCACTCGACATGCAACACACAGACGAAAAGGTTTGAGAGGACGTAATAAAAGTTTCACTTTACTTGAAAAAATAATATATGATTAGAAAATGTTTAACCATAGCAAATCCGCAATTTTAGAGATTGAATTTGCAGCCAGTCACTTTATTCATGAAGTTAAATCAGTAATAAAGTAAATAATATAGCATATATACTTAGTTGAATATTGAAGTTAGAAACGTTGAATACTAAACGTTGAAGAGTAAGTTATCACCAGGAAAAAAAGGCGAAAGAAACTAACATAAAGAGGGCTTTAGGTTTTAGCTTAGGATTAAGGGCTATCAGCAGCTGGCCGAACTGGACTCGACCTTATGGGTCGAGTCCAGTTCGGCCAGCCGCGCCGCTTCCTCATAACCTCGACCCCAGGCGTACACAAGGGTACATCTCCGTTGTTCACTGTTGCATTTGGTTATACTTCTCGATTGGATGGAGAAAGTTTAAAGCTTAGTTTATCTCTGCGTTGACCTAATGCGAACTTTAAGACAATAACCCTTGATGATACAATTTAACCATTTTATGTATATAGACTACAGGTCACTATTTGAGTCTAGCTTTTACCATACCTACAAGATACCGTCACTCTTTGCTGCGATGGAATGTTCGAGAAAATATACCAGACACATTAAGGGCGGGTTGCATCGACCGATTTTAACGAATGTGTAATCGTTAAAGATGGTGGTAACGAACGTTAGTGACCAAAAGCGTTGTTTTTAACAGACGTTAAAATTTAACGTCTCTTACGTTAACATATGGTTTGAAACAACCGGCCCTTAGTGAACTCAACAGGTCGTTAAGCCTTCGCCTGCAACATGTATTCATTTACTACTCGTCCTACTTTAAAAGAGATTTGTGTTTACTTGCGGAAAAATATGTAGTACTTTTAGTAGCTAGTAGGTACTAGCTACTATATATTAATTATTATTATCACAAACGAAAAAAAAACGAAAGTTATAAATAGTATAATTCTAATTGATTTTAGAAGACTGATAAAATTATACTGCTGTCGTAGCGTTAACCAGGTGGGAAGGTGATTTCCGTGCAGTGACCCCGTGTTCGAAGCAAGTATCCAGGGATCGGCTGTCTTGAATTTCATTGAAGGAGGCCTATATTCAGCAGTGGGTGGATAAAGGCTGATGATGATGATGACGGTAGCATCACATTGTTGCTAGTAAGGTGTCACGGTGATTGTGGTAGTGCCATTTAACATACAGGACAGGTCAGAAGAAGAATTTTTATAATAATAGGTCAAACGATCAGTGAAGACCTTTAAATACATTCTAACGATTTATTCAGGAATATAAAAAGCCACAATGAGAATTTAAATTTTATTCCATTAAAATATAAATTATATAACGAAATAATACAAAATGAAATTTTTAAAATATTTATATACAAAATAATTTATAAAATTGTGACTAGTTTCATAAGCCAATACATTTAAGCGTATTGCTGACATTGATCATTTTTTATCTTGAAAAAATAAGCTTATTCTTATTCGTCTATATACAGTTAATAAGCATAAAGCGTCGCATACGTTTTGGTTCGCAATTAAGGCCGCACAAAAAATAATTCATTGCGTAATGAGTTTTTAAAACATGACGAAACGTGAAATACATATTTAAAACCTAATCTTATCCTTATGATTTGTTAAATAATACTTAAAATTAACTCCCTCGGTACATGCTCGAAGACTTTAGCGACAAAAGTCTTTACAAGTACTCCCTCTCCATTCTGGTACATGAGATGATAATTTCTAACTACCTACATGATCGAAAATGATGGTTCTTGATTTAAATCAAGATGAGGCAGTTGGACCTTCTGAATTGTCGCGAAATGTAATGTGTAGTCTATTAGTAGGATGATCGGCCAGAGTGATCCTCGAAGTGCTGTGTACCGGGCGGCACGCGGTAGCTGGTGTAGTTGTGGTTGAGCGCGTGCTGCTGGAAGAAGGAGCTGTAGTCCTTTTTTACCTGCAACATAAAAACAATATATATTATATTACACACGAAACTTACACAAGAGAATCTTCGAGAAACGTGTCATCTGCCATTTAAGGGTCAGCGCAGACAGAACGGAGCGCAGCGGAGAGGATTTTATTGACGCACTTGAAAATAAACTTTCATTTTTTTACAATACAGTGCATAAATGCTTGAACCTGACAAAAAATGCTCGCGCGTCGTTTAAGATAAGCGGGAGCCACAGACATGGAGCATAGGTACGCGATCCGTAAAGAAAATGCCGAGACTGCGCGGGGATTATTCCTCTCTGTCTGTGCTGAACCTAAGAGTCACTTTTGCTTACGAATGAAATATTGGTAACAGTTATGTAATTTTTTGTCTGCCGTTAATAAGAGATACCAATTGCTAATAATATTATTATGAATATTTAATCTGTATTTATCCAATTTAGGAATTCAATACTTTTAATTTAATTACCTAAGCCTGATAAAAAAAGAAATATTTTTGTAATGATACAAATTAAACAACGCTTAAGTACGTAATAATCATGCACTCGTTTAGTACGCCACTATTCTACATCTGTGAGGAAGAGAAAGATATGAGAAACGAAAACATTTTTTTTTCAGAAATGTGAAAATGTTTGTGAAACTAGTGTTTCACCAGGTTGAACTAGTGTTTCAGTAGGGTGAACTAGTGTTCCACTAGGTGAAACTAGTGTTGCACTAGGGTGAAACGCGTTAGGTCATAACTACTGTTTCATAGACGTTAATAGAAACCGACCAAACACACCGAAGCTTCACTTACTACGTAAATTTTGTCCGGCATGTATCGTACCAAGCGGAACGAACCGACCTTACAGCTCGTTCCTGGCAATTAGTTCAGCGAGCGACAATTGCCGCAGCTAAAACAGATAATTTGTTATCTTACAGAAAGCTAAACGTGTGAAATGATGTGTAGTATAAGTGGGAAACGCGGCTTTGCGAGAAATACACATGAATGGCGTGACTCTCAACAACCGTTATTGGACCAAAAAAATATGTCTATCGTTTTCAAATAACTTTTGAAAAAATCAATCTTAGCCGTATTATACTTCTTTTAATTCGTTGAAATATATCCGCATCACGTTAACTACTTCTCTTGTCATGAGTACACACGTATACATGATTATTTTATCATTCAGTATGTAATTACAATAAAAATCATGCTTGGTGCAGCAAACACAAGCAAAAATGTCGGTTTCATACACTTTAGGTACATCATGCGAATTTTGCTAATATTCATTTCGTTCCTCGTATGTTTTATATAGCTATTGTAAGTACAAATGAGGAGTATTTTATGTTTTCGTCCCTTACCCTGCGTGGCCTGCAAGCAGGTCCCTTGGCGAGCATCTTTCTCGCTTCATTCTCAGCTGCAACAGCCTCCTTCACGGACTGGGGTGGCCACTTCTGATCTCCACGCATGTTAACTCCTCCTAAATTAATAATAGAAAGTAATAAAATATTTTCTAGGAGTCATTAATCGACCGTAAAGAATAGTAGATGGCTAAAAGAAACGCCATGTATTTTTTTATACTATACTTATACTAGCTGTCCCGACAGACTTCGTTCTGCCAATACTAAAATTGCAATTACAAAATAGGGGTTGATCGTAGAGGTGTGAAAATTTAGGGTTGTATGTATTTCTGTATGTTGTATCATAAAAAAATAGAAATTAAAAATTTTGTCTAAAAAATAAAAAAAAAATATTTAGGGGTGGACTACCCCTAACATTTAGGGGGATGAAAAATAGATGTTGGCCGATTCTCATAGATACCGGATAAGCACAAAAAAATTCATCAAAATCGGTCAAGCCGTTTCGGAGGAGTACGGTAACTAACATTGTGACAGGAAAATTTTATATATTAGAAGATATAAAACTCTCGTGTCACGGTGTTTTTACCATACAAAATTTTGTGTACATAATATTATGTCTGAGAATCGGCTAACATCTGTTTTTCTTACACCTAAATAATAAGGATGAGAGTCACCCCTAAATATATATATATATATATTTTTTTATTTTGTGGAAAAAGAAATCTAAGTATTTTTTTTGATGCAGCATACGACCCAAAATTTTTACCTTCACCAACTCCTATCCTTCACGACATGAGTATTTTGGCAGATCGAAGTCTGTTAGCTTGTTGATCTATGTTACTGTATATGTAATTCAACATAAAACTTGAGACGCGGCGATTTTTTATCCATAAACAGTATTGATAAAAATATTAAGCACATAATTTTCATAATTCATACCACGCTGAATTTTCAAGTGCACATTATAACCGAATTTCATATAACTTGTCATAAACATTAAATTAGTATGTAATATGAAAGTTCCTTTTAAAGCACTAACGTCATAAAAAACCTCTTTAAACACGTCAATATGTATAGTAACTAGTAGTTAAAGCTGTGTTCAAGATTTATATTAGGTTTAATATTGCCGTTATAAATTCATAACGGCACCTGAGTATAATAAATAGTTGGCGTAACCTTTAGACATACGAGCATTACATTGAAAATATTGAATCAGCCAACAGCTTTGTCTTCTTAATGGTTATACTTTTCATTAGTAATTAATTTATAATACCTATTAAAACAGCAATCTGTTTTAATAGGTGCATTAGTTTGATTATAGCTTGTCAAAAAATATGGTAGTACAAAACATTACTCAGCTTTGCCTAGATATTGAAACAAGATTTGTTACATAAATCTGCAAGGATCAGACGTCATGCATTGTTTATTAGTATACTATATATTATAATAGTATACTTAAATATCGTAAGAATAAGTATCTGCGTATATTTAACACGGAAAATATTATATTATTGATTCATTAATTCTCAAGTGCACAACCAGAATACTGCCTATAACTCCTTATTTGTACCTACTATGTTCTTGCAAATAAATGATTATTATTATTATTATTATTAAGTAAAAAATCTGACTGATCATTTTTTATTTGTCGTCACTTAAAGCTCGTCAATTTTATATGCTATATTATGTTTATTTTAAATGTAGTGATAGTTACCTCCGTATGATGCGGTTGCCGGTTGGCTAGGAAACACTGGTGATGGTTTTTGATGAACTGGCTGTTGCGGGCGGAGGGTTATGGTCGTTGGTGGCGGCTCAAAAGGCTTCTGTGGTGGTTGGTAATAGTTCTCCGTGTACTGCGGCTGTGGCGAGTAGGGCTGGGGTGATTGCGGAGAATACTGCGGCTCTGGGTACTGGGGTTTCTGGTAAGTCGGCTGTAATATAATATTTAATGTTACGATCATATTGCACACAGGTCTACTGAGCATAAGGTTCTCTAATGAAACTAAAAACAACAAATTACATTTAAAGGTATTATGTAGGTTGTCCAAAGTTTCACTACACACGAAATTAAATAAAAAATGATCAAGTTCTTGTTACTTACTACACGTAGTGTCAGTAAAGTGTAATACAAAAAAAAACCTGTTATACAAGAGATTTTTCTCGTAATAATAACACTTAAGATGAGGAGATTTGAAATAAAGATAATAAAGCGTAATATATACTATGTGGAGAATGAGCTTTGATGAAAATAATGTCACGGCCAGGTCTTGACTATTAAAAAAACATGCTTGAATATGACGAATAAGAATAGACTACGCTACTGTATGTTAAATAAATTATAAGCTAGTTAATGGAACATTTATACAGATGCAAATCAGGAAGGTGCCATATGTACAGAGTATTTTTATTAATATGAGGTTATTGTCACGACGAATCTACATGTCTACCTGAGGAGAGGTCGGGGCAGGTACCGGCGCCCAACGACTCTGTTGCTGGCGGTAGGGCTGAGCACTCGGAGATAAAGGCCCTTGACGATAAGGTGCAACTGGGGAAGCAGTTACACCCGGTCCGACTGGAATCAGCTTACTCAACCCTGTGGTTTCCTGGCGCCGGCCTTCACTGTATGCGGGCTTAGCGGGTGCTTGGTTATACTGAGGGTATTGGTTGTGCTGCGACTGTGGCTGATACTGTTGCTGGGGTTGAGGAGAATACTGTTGCTGTGTTTGCGGGGAGTACTGTTGCTGCTGCGGGGAGTATTGTTGCTGTTGCGGGGAGTACTGTTGCGGGGAGTACTGTTGCTGGGAGGGAGAGTGTTGCGCGTTGTTCTGGTACGCGGGACTTTGCTGTTGGTACAAACGCAATGACGTTTGTAAAGGGACCTCCTTAGCCTTCATGCAAACTGATAACCGTGAGAACTAGCAGTAATATTTGATATAAAGCGTGTCTACTGGCAAAGTATATGCTAATGATTTATTGCAAATGTTTACAAAGCACTTATCCAAGATAAATTAATAGTTGTATAATAAAACGAATAAATGTTCAAATGGCGCCCATGTGGAACATTTATTCGTAGTACGACAGATATTTGCCTGAGAAACCATTTTTGTTGGTAGTTCAATTGTAACTAAGGAAAAGCGCTTTCAAAATGAAGAATACTTTGTCACAATTCATATATTATTATTATTATATTCATATTCATAGAATATTTTCACCCTTATAAAAATACGCCTTGAACTATTATTATTATATTATAAAGGATATATATTATAATATATAGATACCAAATATTATGTTGATGTGAGACATTTAATGTCGTAAAGGTAAGATAAGATATGTAGGTAGCACTTCCTCGATCCCTCTAAATTTAATACTCTTATAAGGGCTTGACAATACAGTTAATTATTATTTCAACTAATAAGTAATTTTTAATGTATAGAATTTAAAATACTTTTACATCATAAATGTTTCACATTTGATACAACCACCATAATATTTTTAGTTTGAATTGTTATGTTTGTTTAGGTAATTATTTTCCTTTATTTCCCTTTTTGCCAACATTATGCGTATTAAAGCCTATGTGCAGGTCTGTCAATTGCATGGCTTTGTATGTACAACATATATCATAGAATGGGTTACCTGTTGCTGGGAGTGGTATCCGTTGGTTTCTGGCAAAGGCGGCCAAACCACTTTCTTCTGGCCTGGAAGTAATAAATTTATATAATTCTCATTAAACATAAATTACTTTCATTCATGTTACTTCATTTTAATCAATTCGATTGTAAAGATCGTGTTTATTCGACTATGTTTTTTAATTTTTTTTACATGTAGGTGGGTAAGTAGGTAGTAATTTTTAATAACGTGCATTTTTTATATTAATACAAAAATGATGTTTGCATAATTCCGTTATTATTATTGAATTGAATTGAATAAAATGAAAATTTCACGGACCCCATTGAATTATCCTCATCACGTCATCCCCGAAAATAATACCCATGCTCTCTCCGCCTATTTCACACAGTTTTGGTGATATGCCTTAAATCTTAATTTACTTCCGTAGGCAAAAAAGAGACGAGAGACGAAAGAAAGTGGCGCCTCTAATGAACACAAAAATGAGTTTGTTAAGAGGTGCTTTGCAGCCGAATTGGGCCGGTACCGGGGTGGTACCTCTCGCTCACATAATACCGGCGTAAAGTGACAGTTAAGCTGTCGCGTTTCGTGCGGTTTGTGAGTTTCCGGTGGCCCATTGGGGGGATAGGGAAAAGGATGGCAACGCATCAGCATAACCTTTGGTTGTGTGGATGTTAATGGGCGTCGATAGTCGCAAGGCTTCGGCTGTTCGTTTGGCCTCCAATGATATATATATAAAACAAATAACATGGCGGTATAAATACCTACTGATAGAATAAAGAAAATAAAAGCAAGTAAATAAAATGATGATGAGCGACGATGGTCCAGTGGTGGATGGACTCGGCCTCTTATGCGAGAGGTCCGGGTTCGATCCTGACCCTGTGTGCCTTGAAATGGGTTTTTCTAATTTCTAAGTGCACCTCAAACATAAGACCAACGCTCGCTCACCGGTGAAGGAAAACATCGTGAGGAAACCTGCATGCCTGATGAGATTGAAAGTCTTGGAAGGTATGTGAAGTTCACCAACTTGCACTGAGCCAGCGCGGTGAACTATTGGCCCATTACCCTCCTCGCCTGATTTCGAGGAGGAGACCCGTGCCCAGCAGTGGGACAAAAAGGGTTGGTACTTTACTTTTTACTTTTTAAATAAAATGATTATTCCTAATTCGCTAGTTAACTAGCATAAATACGATCGTGTCTGAAAGTTTCAAATAGTTTCCGTATTGTAAGTAAAAACAGGATAAATAGACACTTCTTTGGTAAGAAATCCGTCGGCGAAATTTAAACTAATGTTATTGGAATATAATATGATGAAAAATAGCATAATAAACTTCCGTTCACGTAGATAACTTACTATGCTTACGACATAGAAGAGTACATTGCCGAAATTCGAATACCTCGCATTAACGAGATGTTGCCAGTTAAAGTTGCCCGGTAAAACTTTTTTTCGATACTCCAAATGTAGCAGAGCGATCGAACGTTTCAATCCTTTTAACTCTACTATAATATAATACCTACAAGGATTATATTATATTACAGTTTCATAATCTAATTAATTACATATCATAAAATATAATAATTTAACAATAATAAATAATCTAAAACTAAAATCCTTAAAAAAATATATATACTATAATAACTAAAATATATTATTAAAAGGTGTTCCTTTAGGCAAAGTTCCGAAGATACTGGCAGCGTTCCCCCTTTGAATAGCTAGACTAATTCTTAGTCCGAGGTAGCTACAAGGTATTATAGGCACAAGAGATTGAATATCTCCTTCTTTTTGAATATTTCGCTTGTTTCTGCCGTGAAACAGCTTTTTCTTTGTTTTGGAGTGAGAGCAAGACAAGCAGCGTAATTACTGGTACTGAGATATCCAATGTTTCAGAATGGGCAACACATAAGTTGCCCGAAATAGTTCCAGTAAACAATAACAGTAAACTAGGTTGTTTATGAGCGACTTCGACCACTTTCCACCAGGAAGCAGCAGAAGCAGCAGAAGGAACAGAAACAGCTGAAATGTTTTCCTTCACCGGTGAGCGAGCGATGGTCTCGTGTTTGGAGTGTACTTAGAAATTAGAAAAACCCATTTCAAGGCACACATGGGGGGTCAGGATCAAACCCGGACTTCTCGCATAAGAGGCCGAGTCCATCCACCACTGGACCAACGTCGCCTTTTTTTTATATTCTTCCTTAAATTTTGAAGATTATAATTTTTTCATGAACTTTACAACAGAAACAGCTGAACATATCATAAATCTTTATATTTTTAAGAAGCTCGGAAAGTTAATATTTTTATTTTCTTGGCAGGTATAAATCGTATTTCTTGGAATTAACACTAAAAATATGTCATGTATCCATCGACGGTGGCAATCTTTGTTGAGATTATCTGGAGACCATCAGAGATACGTATTATGACACATTCTGCTTTAAATTAGCCTGGCCTGAGTTCGGGACTTGGACTCAAGCCAGTTATATAAAAATGATGTAGCATGAATCGTGTCTAGTATGATTACACGCATATTATTTTAATATTGCGTGATTAAATTTAAAATGTCTGTTGAAAATCAAGGTGGAGAAAAAATAACGCAATATTCTTTGATATTCGATACGAAGATATTAAAAATTATTTCAGGAAACGTACTGATAAAATGGCTTTTGATATTTTTAAAAATATGAAATTGTTACTTAGAAAAGTTGATTACGCATCTGTATCAAATTAAAATAATGAAAGAATGAACTGATAGGAAATATCTAAGATTTTTTTTTATCTAAATGACATACTAAAAATTAACACTATATTATCTTATGAAAGACTTCATCATCATCATCATCATCAGCCTTTATCCTTCCACTGCTGAACATAGGCCTTCCTCAATGAACGCCAAGACGACCGATCCCCTGCCACTCGCGTCCAACGATCTGCCACTACACGGTAATTGTCTCCCCTTCTGGTTGATGGCCGAGCAACACTTCGTCTACCTAAACGCGGCCTCCAAACTTGAACCTTACACACACACACACATACACACACAAACACAGAAGAACGGATGAAAGACTTAAAAAAATATAATTCAAAACTTATTATTGCGAATTTCACTTTTTATAATGAATTAATTATTAATTTAGAATAAATTTAAACTTTTACTCCTCCCGTGACCACATTTGCTATAAGTTAAGCCGCGATAAAATCCGTAAGAGTTGTTTTATTATAATTAATCAAAACGTTTAAAAATCTTTTACTATTCTACTTAATTAAAAAAATATTGTAGGATATGTCTGTGAACTAAAAAAAAAAACAAAAATATTATTTTTTAATTCCGGACATCCAAAGCTTAGAGTTCCAAGTTCATTGTTACATCAGAATTCACATGAATGAAGCCAACTATAAATTTATGCTTTCATAGTTTCCCGTGGATACTGAGAATTTTGATTTAATAGCTCAAAGGAGCGCTGCAACTCGCATTCTACACCTAATTGTGTCTGAAGTCTTAACTTCGCCAAGTCTAAATTATTGAAGTGAACAGGCAAATTGATATACACGTGTTTCACTTTGTTTCGAATTTAATTTCGAATAAAAACCTTTAAAAATGAAAAATGTGGTAATTTCATGCTGTTTTACAACTATGAAAATAAGCTTTTACACTCAGCTGTTATATTGTGTTAAGTATGTAAGTTTTATTTTGTTGTTATAATATTCAATTGCTCTTTTTCTATTGTATGTTATGTTAAATTGTAATTTTCCTGTAGATAATGTATTGTGATAAAAATTGAAATTAAAAAAAATGTGTTAGTCTTGAAGTATTTGTGTAAAATTGTTATGCATGTGCTGAATGTGGATTAATATTGCGCGTATGTAAAAAGTAGTAAAACAAAAAAAAGGTGTAAATGAAATTACCGATGTGTGTACGCAAGGAGCTCACGGTGGAATGATAGGATTCTGAAGCACTTCCACAACTGGCTGGCCAGCACTAGCTCTCGCCAGGTGAGTGGGTGCACGGATAACCGCATATTATTTTCAGAGACCACACAATCTGGATTCACCTGTCTCTTTCCCGCACGACGTCACAGTGTTGAAATAGATCCGCAGCGACAGATATTATTAATGGCCACAAACTTTATGAACACGGAAAGCGCCAAAACTAATTGTGATATTAAAGTCATGAGTCACATCAATTAAAGTCTTAATTGTATCAATGACGAATGTTAGACGCATTTGCGTCTATTGTCTAAATTATATTAAGGAAGATTTCAATGATTTTGAAGATAATTATACAAACAATTAACAGCGGCATTCAATATCCTATCTATCTTAAGATTTTTTTATCTATCTTAAAATTTTGACAGATTTTGTAAGAAAATGTGTCAAAATTTCAAGATAGATAAGAAAATTTTAAGATAGATAGGATATTGAAAGCCGCCGTAAATGACTACCTATGTGTTTCTAGCATGATGTCTATTGTTCGACTTTCTATTAAGGATAAGTCACAAGTACGAAGCAATACAGAAAAATATTGTAAGATTTATATATTTCTATGTATTCCTAGCGACGATAGTCCAGTAAGCTTAGGCTCGGCATATTGAGCGAGAGGTTCCGGGTTCCTGACCCGCTGTGTCTTGAAATGGGTTTTTCTAAATTTTTACACACATAACTACAACACGATACCATCGCTCTTTCGCAGCGGTGAACTATGGCCTCCTTCTCCATACTTTACTTTTTTATATATTTTTCGAACAAAAATGACTTCTTATCTGTACGTCTTTCTCATGAGTTTTGAGAGGCGTAGAACGCCATGAGTCTGAGTCATATGTTGGCAATGAAGGAATAAATTAAATTGGCATCGTAGTAAAAGACCCATTAAAATGGCACACATAGTTGCCTCTTGATATGAATCTATAATAATATATATTAATTGTTTTACGTTCTAACGCCACTTATACAAGTACACAACACAATAAGAAGAGTGTTGTTGATTTGACAATTGACTTAAAATAACACTTTTGATTATTCGGTCTTCCGACATAATCTTATTTGTATGGTAAGTTTTATATATAAATATTTCTTTTGTGTGTAAACTTTTGCAAACTTTTAATGTACAAGTAAACGTGTTTCTGTGTCAATAAATGCACTAACATTTAGTTATGTGTTTTCTTTTTGGTTAACAATCAAGAAGATAGTCAAACTTGCGATTATTATTATTACTTGACGAGTTTCAAAACTATGTAAATCAGTAATTATTCTATATTATTATTCACCCATATCCATCGCCGAATCTAACTCGCGTGTTCCATATCTCTTAGCCTCGACTAATATTCTTTGGTCTAGAATGTTAATACGTGTCGTATGTAATCAACTGGGCCATGGACCATGAGGTATTAATATTTAACATTCCAACGCCATTATCGCTTCGGACAATTACATCTTATTATCTTTCTCTCCGCTCATCACTAGGACTTTTCTTACAAGCATTTAAACATTAAAACATAAAATACTTTATTACATGAAAACAAAACTTTTCGTACACCCTAATAAATGTTACTCTTACTGTATTATACGATTTCGAATATTTTTTGTATTAAATATTGTAAGAAATGACTATTAGAAAATTCGATATAAATACTTTTGTTATAAAAAAGGTCATACATAGTTCACCGATGCGCTGTCCCAATACGGGGTGGTGAACTTCACATACCTTTAAACACTTTTAATCTCATCAGGCATGCAGGCTTCCTCACGATGTTTTCTTTTACTGGTGAGAGAGCGATGGTCTCGTGTTGTGCACATAGCACTTAGAAATTTAGAAAAACCTATTTCCAAGAACCACAGGACATCACGGTCGAATCCGAACTCTCTCTCTCAAGAGACAGATTCAATACCTATTGGACCATCGCGGCATCGGCATCGTCGCAATGTATGGTTATGCCAGTCTTAAATACCATTTTAAAGTATGAGCCTAGCTTTACAGATACTATACTAGCGCAGGGACTAATTCATGCCAACGGTATTTATTGTAAAATGAACGGGTAATTTATCTCTCTATTTCAATCAATATTAAAATAGCATGACAACCGAATATCACAAGAGCTACCAGCTACAAAACATTGTTACCTGTCTAAGCTTTCATTTATTACCATTTGATGGAAAACCCGTAGGATGTGCTTGAAAAGTCTTACGAAATATGAGCCAGAGAGAGAGCTTAAATAAATGTCATTTTGTTCTTACGTCGAAGATTATTGTCGACTATTGGCATTGAACATGATGATTCATTTTCTCTCCTAATATTAAACGCGATGACAAGTTTGATGACAAATTGACAACATCGATAATTGTTTTATTCGACCGTAATGAGCTAGTAGTATTATTGAGAAAAATAACCAGCGATGAAAGATAATCCCTACTAATATTATAAATGCCAAAGTAACTTTGTCTCTCTGTCTGTCTGTTACGCTTTCACGCCTAAACCACTGCACCGATTTTTATGAAATTTAGTACACATGTGGACCAGTGCCTGTGAAAGGGCATAGGCTACCTTTCATCGCGAAAAAAGGCTTGGAGGGGTTTATTGGAACCGCTAATCATGGAAACTATTGGTCGAATTTGAATGTTTCATTCAGTGTTAGATAGCCTATTTTTCAAAAAAAGGCTATAAGGCTTTACACCAATTACCATCCCGCTAAGTCAACGTTATAAATCAGAGTCAACGCAGGCGAAGCTGCGGGCCTAGTAAAAATATATACCAAGATACAAATAGATTTGAAATTAATATCTCTTGTATGATCAAAGTTACCTGGCCTTGGTTTCTAAATTTAATTCTCAAATACAAATGCATCCAAAAAACCTTCGGCTCAATGTTTATTGGTTATAAACATCGAGTTACAAGTTTGTATAGTATTGGATAGACATTATATCTACTTTAATATGAGCTTTAATCATCATGATTATTATCACAATTTTTCTTTGATGCAGGGAAATATTTATTTCAAGGGTAAGATTTCTGACTCTATGTGAGACTCACTCTAAAGCGAAATACACAAAATACGATATACACAAACCAAAACCTATGAAAGCGTCTTCAGCTGCTTTGCGAGGCCCGCGAGGGTACTAGATCTGCAGGTAACGGGACCACCCCAGCGACAGACTGACCCAGTCGGAGCCCAGACTCCCTCTCTTAGGGAGGGTTGGGACCATCTGCCGCCATTAAGCAATCCCCTCGACGCCGTGCTTTCTGATACGTATCAGTGAAGGTGACTTAAGTAGCGTCTCCTACGCATTCCCGTTTGTCACCCGCGGCGAAGGCCTCGTCGGCGGCCTTCTTTTCGCCCGATCATCGGCTGTCTTCTAGAATATTAATATCTCGCAGAAGACCATGCCATCCAGGACTCGTCGAGACCGAGCATCGCGGTGAAGACGCTCGGCTGAGTGAAGTCCCTTCCTATAACCGACGTCAGATCGTGACGCAGCGTCACCTATCTCGAGCACTGTGTGCTGGGCGGAGTCCACCGCCGCGCCACAATCATGACTAATGTCACACTTGACCCCATCAAGAGCATGCTCAAAATGTTCCCCCTTGAATGTAGTTTAGTCTAGTTGTAAAGAACACGAGATCAGATATTTTAATATTCCTTAAGGTTTTTTTAAATATCAATAATTATAAGTTGTGGGTTAGTCCCCTGACATTTTAAATTGACGTTTTTAATTTTTGGCAAATAATTAATTCCGGAAAACATGTTGATTAAAAATATTCTTTACTTATTAAAGCGCAATGATAGAAAACGCATTAGTACATCTTTTAGTAGATAATTTGTGAAAGTGTTATTGACATTATAAAAAATAGTAGTGTAATTAGTGTTGCACCTTATGTACAAATATTGTGCTCGCAAACATTTCCGTTAGGTTTAAATATATGTTTTGTTACCGACTGGTGAACTATTGTCGAATTTTTGTACCGAAATTTCGACATCAACAGATATATAGACAAACATTTCGCACGTTTGTGCGATCAGATATTTACGATTTGAATACTCACAATACTAAAGCTTGCATCTTTCAGTCGTTTAATAATAGATGTTGATTCATGAAACATTCGCGAAATCAAAAATAGACTTGCGTTGCGTCAAAATAAGTGATTTTTACACTAAGATTTTTACACGTTGTTTTTTTAAATAAATCGTAGATCTTACAATCTCTTCTGAGATTTGCACGAATAGCGACTACCTGTGTTTTATAAATACACTTGTTACCGGTAGCATAAACAATTCGTTCCACATCTGATTCATCCTTGGAACACTAATAAGACGGAATAGATATACAGCAACCGACACGTTTTCCATTTTGTTTTATTCAGCAAAGCATTGCAAGAGCTTTTTCTTGTAAGTAATAAAGCGGCTCAGGCAGGCGCCTTTCTTCTTTCGACACCAACACCACATATCGTTTCCAAAACTAAACAAGTTGCTAATTTAATTAGAATGGGTTTTTTTTTTAATTTGTTAAGTATATAAGTCTCACCAACATATACTGTTTCAGGCATCATTGTTTACGTTTTCGCGGACCGATTTGTACTAACAAAATCATTAGGAGAATTACGCTTTTCAACCGACTGACTTCCAAATCATGCCAATTTTTGTTGTAAAAAAGTAAAAAAAAAACGAATCGAACTTTGTCAACATTCCGTCACAAAGACAAAGAGTCACCACAACACTAGGACGTTCCTCTCAACAGAAATAGCAACGATGTATTTAGAGTTCAATGATTCATGTGCATGCTACTCTATGCAATACAAAAAATTGGCAGCGTCATCATGACTTATACATGAAATGTGATATAATTTATGATAATTAATCTAGATTACGGTACATCGATGACATGGACAAATACTACGTCTACCTTTGTACCTTTGGTCGCCTTCATAAACTCGGGGTAAATATAACATGTGGTATTAATCTGGCCGTCCCATTTACGGTCTGGTCTCGTCTTGTCCGGTGGCCAGTACTCCTCAAACCGGTGGTTTGCGTGCACAAGGTTCTCCAATATAGCTTGGATTTGGGTGGGGTCTAGCTCTGAAGCAGGGTTATGTTAGTTAGCAATAGGTTCTAAAACTTTGGTGCATATAATATTAAATTATTTTGTACTCACTGGGGTAACCTTTGCGGTTGCGTTCCTCCTCTTCGAGCATTCTGAGGACAGCTGAGTTGGCAAGGTTAGCCGGTTTGCCTGTCATGGGGTCTTGGAAGTCAATGCTGTGAAAGACAACATCGCGTTAATTATGGGTATATATCATCAGTCATGATTGGCTGTAAATATAAGATGAATAATATATGTCCCTCGCGGCTTCATCTGCCCTAAAATATAATTTCAATAATTGGCCTATCAAATTAATAAAGAATATTTAAAATGAGACTTGTTGAATAGTGAAGGCACATTTTTGGCCTTCATCATCATCAGGTGCCATCTTCGTATTGAAGTTCAGAGGTCAGTTGGCAATTTTTTTACGATCCCAGGCTGCTATTTCAGTTGCATATAACTTTGTTTGGTCCAGTCTTTGATGTCGTTTAACCATATTCTCCTCTGTCGGCCTGGGCTTGGGATTTTTGACCTTAGTAGAGACTTAAAGAAATAAAACATTTTTTTTCACAGACCTTTTAATATTGATTACACAATATATATTTGCAAGCAATGTTATTAGACATCATCTTGGCTTAGCTGTTACTACATAGAATTTTGAAATCGAAATAAATATGTAAATTGGACTTTATCACTTGATATAAAAGACTAAGCTTAAGAAGGTAAGCCTTAAATTTACTCGTGTAGTACGTAATTTAAGAATTATAAACATTACATATTAACTTTCTCTGATTACCAATCGAATCGATTTCTAACAGAAAGTCAATCACAAAAACTTTATAGAATGATAGGAACCTGCCGTGGGAAACCGAAGCAAAAACTTGTGACGAAGCGTAAAGCCAACCTCGGATTGATTGGGTTTAGTTTGTTATCAATCTCTACAATTTGTTTGACCTAGTGTAAAACTTTAATTTATTTAAATTAAATGTCTTTGTTTCTATTGTAATGTAAATGTAGTTTAAATACAAGCGTTTACAGGTATCTTACTAAAAAAAATTCTATATAAAACTCTTTGCTGAGGACATAATGTAAACTAACAGTTACTAATTAATTTTCATACGAAGTATGAATGTAATACTTGACACTAGATCTAAATTCTCTTATTTTAATTTAACGATTAGGATTAATACATAGGCAATTCGCACAGGAACATATAATGTTACGACAGCAGCCATTTTGTATACGTAATGGCGAACAGATAATCAATTTTAGGTAGGATAAAAACTTCTGTAGTTTAATACGGAAATCCTATGATGTGTTGAAATTGAATTATTAACATAATTATCTACACTCAAGTAAGTATGTATAAGGTAACGCGCTTGTTCGCTTTTGGCAAGTCGTCGTCCTTTACTTGTTTACTTGACCATGTCCTTAAATTGACATGTTTATGATATAACTTTTTAAATAAATTGAATTTCACGGAAATCTGGGATATCAATTCCAGGATTTGTATATTATCATTAGTAAGTGATACGATTGTTGTATGTAATATATGATATGTAAATCCTGCTTAGCTGATTAGATTAAGCGGCTGCTTAGTTTAAAGATATGTGACGTTCGCTATGCTGAGTTGGGCCTATAAATAGGCAAACTATTGCCTAATTTGGAGGAGACACAGGCCCAGCCATTTTATACAAGTGTAATAGTTGCTTGCAATGTATAATATGCTTATGTATTAAGTTATAATCAACTGAATGTTATCCATAACTTGAATACGTGACTAAATTGGCCTAGTCATTAAGGGAGAAAACTTGTGCTCGTTAAGGTTGTGTCCGGGATTGAAGTTCTGACCGCATTGTACCAGCGCCTCTGACCTACAACTTTCCCACCCTGAGGACGCTAGCTCACCTAGATCTCTCAGATCTTACTTTAGTTAAATGTCGATTTGAAACTTGATCTTTAATTTATGTAAAACTGTATTTGTTAGTTCGTCATACAGTGTCAGCAAAAATCATAATAAATATATAGAATATAATTTTTTCGCATGATGGTTAGAGAATAATTTAGGGAATGTTTTTCAAAATTTTATGCTAATTCCTTCGTTATTATAAAAACTACTGATTTTGTCACGCTTGTCACGCTTGTCACGCTTGTCTCACGTGGTTTGTTATAGATATATTTACATGGTTTAGGGTAGGTACTTTACTTTGCCTGGTGACCATGATTACACAAAACGTCCTGAATGCAATATTAATAAACCATGTTAGAGTATATTTAATACGCTATCTTCTATCAGAAAATATTTTACTGTCGCATGGTCTTTAGAAGAACTTTTTACAGCAGGTACCACTTTTATAAAAGAAAATCGTTCATATATACAATACCATTTATACTTATTTTAATTTGATAGGAGCTTAATTATTATACCGGCTAATTGATTAACCACAAATAAATTTATCGAAATATTTTATTAATAAAGCAAATTAAGATGGATTTTCTCGTTTTCAATTTGATTGATAAATGTTCATGAAATTAATTTGACCTTTAATATCATGAGATCTGTACAATTTGCCTGTTTATCGGACAAGATAAAAAATATCGTCTTGACGCTTATTGAAAGGGGCTGAAATATACAAACCACAAAAAACTGGACCATAAATTTAAAGAAATTACTGATAATATTGCGGTAACTTTAGCAGATAATTTCTTGTATTGACAAACGTACATACATTTCGCAATAGTTCAATAGACTAGTTGTATGTCAACTTTATAGTAAATGTGTGGTAAATCGCATAACATCACAGCGATTATAGAGTTTCGTAATATTTTAGAAGTAAGCAATTTTTCAAACCATAAAAGTGACTTAAGACTGAATCATGTCGAAAGAATCTCATAGTTTGATAGACTGAATATGGATTTAATAGAGCGTAAGGACTAGTTGTTGAGAGAGAGAGAAAGAGAAGAATGTTATTTTCTCCGGGAATTAATTTTCCGGCAGACTTCGATCTGCCAAAAGTACTAATTTATTGCTATTAAAAAATAGTGGCTGATCATAGAGGGGTGAACGTTTAGGGTTGTATGTATTTTTCTATGTTGTATCACAAAAAAATAAAAACAAAAAAAAATGTCAATAAAATAAAAAAATATTTTGGATTGGGTCATCTTTATCATTTAGGGAGGGATGAAAAATAAATGTTCTTTAATCGTTCTCTGATTATTAGACCTACCCGATATGCACACAAAATTTGAAAATGTCGGTCTATTCGTTTTGCAGGAGTATGGGAACGAAAATTGTGACACGAGAATTTTATATCATATTGGACTAGCTTTAATTTATTATTGTTAAGTGTTTAAAAAATATTTATTTATTCATTGCAATGAGTGAAAATCGCGTATAACATGAGAATAAAATAAAAAGATGGACAAAATTATGACATTATGACAGCACAATACCACAATATAATATAAAATAAATAAATACGAATAACAAAATTAACCAGGAAACAGGATTTTCTTGAAGAAATCCGCAAACCTCTTGTTACTTGTGGCTCTAAATATTTACAATTGCGACCATGTAGGGTGTCCTGCCTGCGCTCTCCCACAATACCTTTATTGGAAATGTGATCGAGTGTCAATGTCATACAAATTGACTGGTAACAGGACTTTAAGATTAAATGTGTACTGCGTTTATGTACAGAACTTATTGTGAATACTGTCATGGAAATATGCGATGTTTGTGATAGAATGATGTAGGAAGTTTCATATGGTAGATGCCTCGATGTAAATTAAATTAGTGAAATAAGTAGTAAGTGGAAAAAAAATATTATATGTTTTTCTAATGTTTACAGTTCTCCCGTGACCAGGGTTGCTGTAAGGTATCCGAAACGTTGGGCTTATGAAAACTTAATAAAAACCTTATATTATGTTTTTAAGTTTTTTCTCATAATATTCGTAAAAGTTCATCATTAAAATTCAATCTTCTCAAATCGAATTCGAAAATATAGTGTCAAATACTAATACAATCACAACTATATTTTGGTCAACAACTCTTAATACACAGAAAACTATAAGGAATGGTGTATGAGGTGTAATAAGGAATGAAAAAATCTGGTTGAGAGTGATCATAAAAATTATTGTTTCCGTTTCATATCGACCTTTATGGGTTGAATATTTTAAAATTTCTAATTGGTTAGTCAGTATTAAAAGTTTATGAAATAGATATAATATGTTGGAGGCGTTTATTGAAAATTATGGAAATTTAGAAGTTTGAATCGTCAATGGCACAGAAGGGCATTGATAAATTATAGATGCTTATCAATGGGCATTCAGTCGACCATCGACTTGATAACGATTTTCGCATGATAGTGAGAAAGTAAATACAAATACTGTAACTGTGGCAACTAAAAATATCATCATTAGCGTTTATCCGTCCACTGCTGAACATAAGCCTCCCTTAATTTTTTTATGGCATAGAAGGGCAAACGAACAGCCCAAGCCTTGCGACTATCGACGCCCATTAACATCCATATAACCAAAGGTTATGCAGATGCGTTGCCCTCCTTTTCCCTTTCTCCCAACGGGCCACTGGAAACTCACAAACCGCACGAAACGCGACAGCATAACTGTCACTTTACGGCGGTATTATGTACCTCCCTCAATGAACGCCAAGATGACCTATCCCTTGCCATTCCAACTATCCACAGATCCACTGCACAGAGATCATCTTCCCACCTGGTCAATAGCCTTCACTCTTGAACCTTATTGGTCCAGCGACCATCCATTCTTCCGAGTGTGTGATCGGCCCACTGCCACTTCTTGAAATCGGTAACTTTAGTTCTCTGGTGGAGGTCTTCGTTTCGAACCCTTATTAACATCTACGATTGCCAATCCGCCTGCTCAGCGTTGTTATTACCAGCACATCCCCCAATCAATATTCAATTAATAGATGACAATATAAACAAGCGTCTAGTAAATAATAATAAAAATGGATAGAGTACCCATATTAACTATTTCTTTGATTTAAGATATTGCTATATTCGAATATTTAAGCTTGTTTGTATTCTTTAATTTTGAAATTAGTGTTAGAAACAAATTAAAAATTGCTCTTTATTATAATAAGTAGGAACTTGTACTTTTTGTTTTAACGCATAAAGGATATTTTGATTTTTAAATTTATGTTTGTCTATGAAATGAGAAAAAAATGTATCATCTCTGGTTGCGTGGATGTTTTTGGACGTCGATAATCGTCAAAAGACTTCTGACCGTTCGTTTGCTCGTCTATTGGGTTGCATCGACCGATTTTAACGAATATGTAATCGTTAAAAATGGCGGTAACGAACGTTAGTCACCAAAAAGCTTTTATCAGACGTCAAAACGAAGTCTCTTACGTTAACACATGATTTGAAACAACCGACTACTTTACTATAGTGTTTAAATTTTAACGAGACTAGCCGTTGGAAGCCATTTTGTAAACCTGTTATACTGGACGTATAATCAATCTGGCGCTCCTGTTCCTCAGGGAACGGTGTATATTTTATAAGAACGCTACGTTTTTTGTTTCGTTGCAACACGTTGTCTACTTTACCTTGTTCTCAATTATAATAAAACTATGTTCGTGTCTGGTAGAGTCACGCTAAGTAGTGAACTTAGCGAGATATACATATTATATACTTTTTTTTCGGTTGTACATAAGCAGATGAACCGACGGTAAACTAAAGATACTTTAGTGGTTAAATACGACTGATTATTAAGTTTAGATGACTCAAAGCTCTTTGGTATAATATGCTCACAGAAGGTAAGCTCACATGAGAACACCTCTAAAATATAATTCAGTGGTAATATTATATATTATTTCAGTGGCATAATGATTTGACGGCCGGTAATGATGGAAGGCTACTGGACTGGACGCTTTGCAAATAGTCGCGGGTTCGAATCCCGTCAAGTTCAGATAAATTGTATGATAAATAATAATTAATTGCACCAGGTCATGGAGGTGTATTTATATAAATTTCTTAAAAGTATATCTGTTCCTATTACCCGTAACAGATGTTCTTAAGAACTTATTACGGGCCTAAGATAACGTGGTGTGATTTACGAATAATATTAAAAAAAAATATTTATATATTTATAAATATTTATTTATATCTAAAAAATAAAACCAACTGTACTTATCATTTCCTCGTTTTATAGCACTGCATCAGTGAAATTTTTTAACATCTAGTTATTTAATAGTATACAATTATTTAGGCATATTACTTACCTATTGTTATGCATGACCATGTTTGTTTTTTTTTTAAATACAACCCGAAAAGTGATAGATAGAGAGCACTTTAAGATAACTTAGCAATATTTTCTTTTAATATTTATTCTTCTATATTTATTTACTACGAATAAGCGCAGAGTCGTGCGCAGCCCGTCACACAACTGCGCGGCCCGGCAACTGTCGCGAGATACCTTGTTTACTTTAATTGCTACTGAGTAATGGAAGGATAATCACTTATTTTTAGCCCTCAATAAACTATTTATAACAGCATACCAAGCAAACAGCGAATATTCATAAAGATATTAGATAGATAGTTCATATGTAAGAGTAAAGCTTTAGATGTGAAATATCGCTAAAAGTTATATTAAATTATTAAAACATTATAGGGTAAGTAGCAGGAAGCTTTTTAATTGGAAAAAATATATATTTTATTTTTTTCATCTAAATATTTATTTATTGGAACTGATCAATTGTGTATTACAATAAACGAATCGATCAAGTTAATTTTATAAACGAGATTCAAACGATTATTTTTTGCCATTGATGATTAATAGAACTCTAAGTAGTAGTGTGAAAAATGCTAAACATATCCGTCCCAATAAGCGTAGACTACAGATTATCATTACACCGAGAGCGGCCGTGGTCCAGTGAAAGCGACGGTGGTCCAGTGAGAGCGACGGTGGTCCAGTGGTGGACGGACTCGGCCTCTTACGCGAGGGGTTCCGGGTTCGATCCTGACCCGTCCGTGTGTGCCTTGAAATGGGTTTTCTAAATTTCTAAGTGCACACGAGACCATCGTTCGCTCACCGGTGAAGGAAAACATCGCGAGGAATCCTGCATGCCTAATGAGATTGAAAGTCTTTGAAGGTATGTGAAGTTCACCAATCCGCACTGGGCCAGCGCGGTGGACTATTTGCCCATTACCCTCCTCGCCTGATTTCGAGGAAGGAGACCCGTGCCCAGCAGTGGGACATATAAGGGTTGATTCTTTACAGATTATCATTAGTTTAAAAATAATCTAATTATTATACGCGCAAAGATTCGTACATATAAATATGATGTACTCTAAAGTCACATATTTATAAATAAAGACAGATGGAGCATGCCGAACACGCGAGTGACGCCACCAAAGCGAATACAAATTCAAAAGCGAACACAATCTAATAGACGTTTAGAGTATGACGCTATGTCAAGTGCTTGAGCGCGCTTTTGAATTTGTATTCGCTTTGGTGGCGTCACTCGCGTGTTCAGCATGCTCCATCTGTCTTTATTTATAAATCTGTGTAGTATTCCGCTTATGCCAAAAGTGCAATAATTCAAGTTATGGCTATAGCTCTTATAGAATACTTGTAATATATACCGTATATTCGCGATCGCATCATGTTTTGAGATTTATTTAGCGTTACTTTGATGTTATAATGGTATGTACGAAATGCAGACGCGCGGTGCTTCCACGTAAATGTCAGTGCTCTCGAGACGGCATTCCTTGATGAATGACCGGACTTTCAATTAAGATATCATTCGTTAATAGACTAAATTCGAGTCATTCAATGTTATTTCTTGCGAGCGACGATGGTCCAGTGGTGGATGGACTCGGCCTCTTATGCGAGAGGTTCCGGATTCGATCCTGACCAGCCAGCGCGGTGAACTATTGCTATATAAAGGGTTGATACTTGATTGAATGTTATTTCTTCATTAAAGTGCGACAGAATATCATTCGTCGAATCTGTTAGTCAATTCACTCTTATTCGTTTATATAAATAAGCGTTGCTTTTGTACGTGTTGTTGGACTACGGAAAGAAGGGTTTAAATGACAGTATATTTACTTAACGACGACCTCTGAGGCTCAGTAGTTAGCGCATTGGCGCTCAAGCCGGAGGTAGCGGGTTCAAATCTCGCCAGGGAACAAAAAGTTTTCTGTGTTCCTGGGTCATGGATGTGTATTAAATTTCTGTATTATATAATAAAAATCTTAAATATATTTATTAATATAAAAGTATTAAATATATGTATTTCCGTTGTCTGGTACCCGTAACACAAGTTCTTCGGAAATTTAGCACGGGACCAGATTGACGTGGTGTTAGAGCGTCCAAAGACTATTATTATAATCACTAAAGCACGTAGGATTGAACTGTTGATTTGTTTATTTCATGAAAAATTATGACTATTACTTAGCGCCTGTTTCACAATCTCCAGATAAGTTCCGAATAGGTTATTGGCAACATATTTTATTACTCCATACTGTATCTGTCAAATATGTTGCCGATAGTTTATTCGGCACTTATCTGGAGATTGTGAAACAGGCCCTTAACATATTAATAATATTATAACAAAAGATCGTCTGATAAATGCTGAGTGGTCTCTATTGTTCACAATATTATTACATATCTAGGTATAATATCTTAAGTTACATTGTAAATATTGCTCTTGATTTTTGTTGTGAACAATAAAAATATTTTTTCTTCATTCCTTTCTTTCAAATATAACACTACACACGGTACATCTCGAAAATGAAATATTCTGAACTAGCAGCGCCCCGCGGTTTCACCCGCGTACTTCCCGTTTCCGTGGGAGTACAGAGATAAATTATAGCCTATGTGTTATTCTGATGTATAAGCTAAATTATTGTAAAGTTTCATTAAAATCCATTCAGTAGCTTATACGTGAAAGAGTAACAAACATCCATCCATCCATACTTACAAACTTTTGCGTTTATGGATTTTAGTAAGAAGTAGAATATTTTTTAACCGACTTTAAAAAAAGAAGGAGGTTCTCAATTCGTCTGTATGTTTTTTTTGTTACACGATTACTCCGCTGTTTGGGAATGGATTTTGGTGATTCTTGTATTGTTTGAAAGCTAATGTTTCCGAATTGGTCCCATATTAATTTGATCGACATGCGACCAGCGGTTTTTAAGTTATTTTCAATAATGCTTATTTTATAAAAACTATACATATTTACCGATGGAATACGTCTGATTTGTTGCCATCTGCATATCTTGCTTAATTCACCTGCCAGGACTGACAGTGTAATGACAAACATACGCAAGATGGTACCTGTTTACCTTCAGATGGCTCGATTGTTTTTTTTTATTTTAGTTACTCTTTAATTATAAAAATATCTACTCTACGGGAATGTTATACATGGCTATATTTTGGTTTTACTCATTTGTCTTTAGAATCTGGAAAGCGTACTATCAAGTTGTGGCTGTGTAAATTGGCCAAACTATTTTCTTAATATTTAGAGTGAGCGAAACCAGTCATAAGTAAAGTTTTATTCAAAACACTTGTACTTATATTGTTAGTAATTAATAGTTGCCAGTTATTTATAGACATCTTACTATAATATTTGTGCTGTCTCCAAAAAATTACTTAATACTCATATTTATTGCATTTCGAAGTTATGGAATTTACATTCTTAATTTTTATTTAAAACTTCTAAAATATTTCACCTATGTTAGGATTACAGTTCAGTGGTCGGTACATATTCGAACGAGGATGCGAGTGGCAAGGCGTGTTGGTGTTCATTAAGATAATATGGTCAGCAGTGGATGGATAAAGGCGATGATAATGATGATGATTACATTTTTAGAGTATTCATGCCTTTCAAATCTTATTTGAAAGTTTGTGAGTATGGATGTTTGTTACTCTTTCACGTAAAAACTACTGAATGGATTTTAATGTAACTTTACATTAATATAGCTTATACACCAGAATAACACATAGGCTATTATTTACCTCTTTACTCCCACGGGAATGGGAAGTACGCGGGTGAAACCGCGGGGCGCTGCTAGTAGGTGATATAATCATGTAGAGATTATAATGGGAATTAGTGTTAAGGCCAGTATATCCCAAAGCGCCTGTTTTTGTTTAAGTCGTAAACATAGTAATGTTGGTTTTTTTGATCCGTTAAAAATATATGTTGTAGTTTAGTATACATTCTTTTTTATTAACCTATTCAAAACACGATTATTGTAACTTGCCTCGATAAAAAAAAATCACAAACACAAGATGTTTTTGATTATTTTTCTAGTTGTAATTGAAGAATGTGAGATTTTAAGTTACAAAATTTATGTGAAAAAATAGGTAATAACATTTAGAATTTTATTCTGATCTTACTTTTTTAAATAAATGTTTTTATTTTTCTTAATATCAAATAATGTGAAAAACTCGACTAGTCCCCAGCGCGGCCTCAATTTAGTTGCCTGCGAGGCGTTAACAAAGTAGGACCTATGTTTCGCTGCTGCCTGGCGGCTCTCCCCCGCTATAGATCGTTAAAACAACGTGTGGAATATATAAGCCGGTGCCTGGTATGATAGTGTACATAGGAAATAAAAATAAAAATTTGAACAATATTTAGTTTTAATATTTTTTTCTCATTTTTGTCGTAATCATGATCATCAGCGTGTTTTTTTCCTCAATTTTATTTTAATATCGATTTAATGTTACTAATTCATCATCATCATCATCATCAGCCTTTATCCATCAACTGCTGAACATAGGCCTCCCTCAATGAACGCCAAGACGGCCGATCCCTTGCTACTCGCATCTTTATTATAAGAATATTAATTTTAAATTCTAAATGGTGGTGATGATGATGATCGCGGTGATTGTGGTAGTGGTGATGATGATGATGGTGGTGGTGGTGGGGAAGGGGGGTGTAAATTGTAATAGTGATGATGATGAAGTTGATGATTACAATGATGGTGGTGATGACGCTGACGAGAATAATGATGGTGGTGGTGGTAGTGGTGGGGGAGGGGGGTGTAAATTGTAATAGTGATGATGATGAAGTTGATGATTATAATGATGGTGGTGATGACGCTGACGAGAATAATGATGGTGGTGGTGGTTGTGATGAGGGAGGGGGGTGTAAATTGTAATAGTGATGATGATGAAGTTGATGATTATAAAAGATGGTGGTGATGACGCTGACGATAATAATGATGGTGGTGGTGGTGGTGGTGGGGGAGGGGGGTGTAAATTGTAATAGTGATGATGATGAAGTTGATGATTATAATGATGGTGGTGATGACGCTGACGATAATAATGATGGTGGTGGTGGTGGGAGAGGAGGGTATAAATTGTAATAGTGATGATGATGAAGTTGATGATTATAATGATGGTGGTGATGTCTCTGACGAGAAAAATGATGGTGGTGGTGGTAGTGGTGGGGGAGGGGGGTGTAAATTGTAATAGTGATGATGATGAAGTTGATGATTATAATGATGGTGGTGATGACGCTGACGAGAATAATGATGGTGGTGGTGGTGGTGATGAATGGTGATGGAGGTGATAATTAACACTTATTTCGTTTACAATGATTTGTGTGTCTGTTTGTAATATGACCTCTGTGGCTCAATGGTTAGCGCGTTGGCGTTCAAGCCGGAGGTCGCGGGTTCGATTCCCGCCAGGGAACAAAAAAGTTTCTGTGTTCCTGGGTCATGGTTGTGTATTAAATATGTGTATTATATAATAAAAATCTTAAATAGGTATAAGTATTAATATAAAACGTATTAAATATATTGTCTTTCCGTTGTCTGGTACCCGTAACACAAGTCTCTTCGAGTACTTACCACGGGACTAGATTGACGTGGTGTAAAAAGCGTCCATAGATATTATTATTATTATTAATAATGCACAGAAGAATATCCCGGGTACGCAAGTTAGCTACTACTACTACTATAAAACAAAGTCGTTTTCTCCGTCCCTGTAACCGTTTGTACGCTTAAATCTTTAAAACTACGCAACGGATTTAGATGCGGTTTTTTTAAATAGATAGGACAATTTAGGAGGAAGGTTTTTGTGTATAATTTATTAAGTTTTTATATACATTGGCTAAGATATAACAATAATTGTTGGACGTATCGGAAAAAAATAGGCCGCCTGGGAGTTTTCAACGAAAACGCTGCCTAAACCCTTTGAGATACAACAAAAAAATGTATGGTAGAATTGTGCAGCTTAAATAGGTCTACAAAAAAGTCCACGATGGCATATGTCTATCTCTTAGCGATATCATGCTATATCCATTTAAACATAGTACGAAACAAAGTCGCTTTCTCCGTCCCTGTATCCGTTTGTACGCTTAAATCTTCAAAACTACGCAACGGATTTTAATGCGGTTTTTTAATAGATAGGATAATTCAAGAGGAAGGTATTTGTATATAATTTATTAAAATTTTATAAGCCTTGGCTAAAATATAACAATAATTGTTGGACGTGTCGGAAAAAAATAGGCCGCCTAGGAGTTTTCAACGAAAACGCTGCCTAAACCCTTTGAGATACAACAAAAAAATTTATGGTGGAATTGTGTAGCTTAAATAGGTCTACAAAAAAGTCCACGATGGCATATGTCTATCTCTTAGCGATATCATGCTATATCCATTTAAACATAGTACGAAACAAAGTCGCTTTCTCCGTCCCTGTATCCGTTTGTACGCTTAAATCTTCAAAACTACGCAACGGATTTTAATGCGGTTTTTTAATAGATAGGACAATTCAAGAGGAAGGTATTTGTATATAATTTATTAAAATTTTATAAGCCTTGGCTAAAATATAACAATAATTGTTGGACGTGTCGGAAAAAAATAGGCCGCCTAGGAGTTTTCAACGAAAACGCTGCCTAAACCCTTTGAGATACAACAAAAAAATTTATGGTGGAATTGTGTAGCTTAAATAGGTCTACAAAAAAGTCCACGATGGCATATGTCTATCTCTTAGCGATATCATGCTATATCCATTTAAACATATTACGAAACAAAGTCGCTTTCTCCGTCCCTGTATCCGTTTGTACGCTTAAATCTTTAAAACTACGCAACGGATTTTGATGCGGTTTTTTTTATAGATAGAACAATCCAAGAGTAAGGTTTTTGTATATAATTTATTAAAATGTCATAAGCCTTGGCTAAAATATAACAATAATTGTTGGACGTGTCGGAAAAAAATAGGCCGCCTGGGAGTTTTCAACGAAAACGCTACCTAAACCATTTGAGATACAACAAAAAAATGTATGGTGGAATTGTGTAGCTTAAATAGGTCTACAAAAAAGTCCACGATGGCATATGTCTATCTCTTAGCGATATCATGCTATGTCCATTTAAACATTACGGAACAAAGTCGCTTTCTCCGTCCTTGTATCCGTTTGTACGCTTAAATCTTCAAAACTACGCAATGGATTTTGATGCGGTTTTTTTAATAAATAGAACAATTCAAGAGTAAGGTTTTTGTATATAATTTATTAAAATTTTATAAGCCTCGGCTAAAATATAACAATAATTGTTGGACGTGTCGGAAAAAAATAGGCCGCCTGGGAGTTTTCAACGAAAACGCTGCCTAAACCCTTTAAGATATAACAAAATAATGTATAGGGGAAATGTGTATCTTAAAAAGGTCTCCAAAAAAGTCCGCGATGGCATATATATATACTATATCAATTTAATACTTTAAAAATTGGCAATTATAATGCAATAATTTGTAAGTTATTGACACAAATACGGTATGAATATGAAAATGAAAATATGAAAGCAATAATAGTATCCTAAATATGCCTTCAGAAAGTCTGCGAAGGGAAATATGTATTTATGTTCAAGATTAAATACTCACGTAACGTATCCATTTTAATACAAAAACTTAGTAAGTAATTATTAAAATAGAAAATGATCATGTGTGTTCAGGATCGATAACAAAACCATAAAACGCTCTTTATATAATGTAATTCTTATGAAATAAACTAAAGTAAAAAAAAAACCTAGTAAGTTGCCATACGTTTAAAATTATACTAGGACGGACAATAAGTTCACGCCGGGTTCAAGAAAGTTCATTTGTTTGGAGACTACGCGTACCTCGTCGTGCGGGAAGGGCGACGGCGCTCAATGCATAAAACGCCCGAATATTCTGGCCTTAAAGGCAATAATATCGTGTAAACAAATCAAAGGTTTGATATAACAAAATACAAAAATGTTAATTAAATGTGTCGTTAAGGAAGTAAGAGGTAGTAAAATGCTGTTTTGCAATTGGGCTGGCACAATCGGGGTATGTTACCTCTCGCACACATAATACCGGCGTAAAGTGACGAGTTTGTGAGTTTCTCTTGGCCCATAGGGAGGGATGGGGAAAAGGAGGGTAACGCATCTGTGCGCTCTAACCATATCTACACTAATATTATCAAGAGGAAAACTTTGTTTGTTTGTTTGTAATGAATAGACCCAAAAAGTACGGTCTAGGTCCGGTTCAAAAATTCTTTCGCCATTCGAAAGCTACATTATCCACGAGTAACATAGGCTAAATTTTATTCTGAAATAAAAAATAGGGTTCCGTAAGATATTTGGGTTTTTCGGACACAAGGTGTAAAAATCAACCAGAAAAGTTACTTATTTGGCGTACTAAGCTCCCGTTGTAAATCTTAGTTAACGCAGGCGAATCTGCGGGCAACAGCTAGTGTAAAAATAAATCTATTATAATAAAACATATTCTATAATTAGTACCTTCTTTCAACCCTCTAAGTTGTGTTCTACTTTTATAACTGTAACATACTTCAAAACAAAGGGTTATGTTTAGCTTTAGAATCCTCGGTAATTAGCCGCTGAAGAATAACAAAGTGCGCGTATTAAACCCGAGTTATAATTAAACAATTATATTTACCCATTTAGAATTATTTTTCTGTAAGTATAAAAAACAATTTTTAAATTTAGCCTACAATATAAAGTAAGGGAGATCCTTACTTTATACTGTAGGCTAAATTTAAAAATAATGAACGCAAAATAATGTTTTCATAATTATTCTTCCAATAGTTTTAGTAATAGCGATAACGTTTCAACGTAATCAGTTTTAATCATAAGTAGATTTCTTTTAAAATTATTTTTAAACGACTTCAAGGAAGGAGACGTTACTCAATTCGACCGTATATAATATGCTTTTCAATGAACAAGACACATAAATAACGATTAGCTGTTGCCCGCAGCTCCGCTAGGCTATAGCCTTCCTTGATAAATGGGCATAAAGAATGTTTCAAATCCGACCAGTATTTTCTAAGATTTGCGCGTTCAAACAAACAAACCTAAGTTTAAATACACGAAGAAAAAAAGAAGACCGGAAAATCAATTAAGCTCCAGCTATATATATATCTATTCTATTGTAAAAGATATTAAATAAATAATAGTCGTTTAGTTGCAAGTCTTAATATTATGTTTTCCACAAAAAGGCCATCAAAATCCCCGTCTAGACAGTATTTTTAGACCGCGGTTAGTTGTGCCCCGTAAAATTTAGTTTAAGCGATTCTTAAAAATATGTACAAAAACATAGATGGTTATTGAAATTGTACATGATAGGCTTTCCCTCCATGGTACTGTGGGAAAGCATATACATATAATCCCCGGGAACGATCCATCCCCGTATAAAAAGGATACCTATCCCTGAATCATAGTTGCAGCAATCAGCAGTTTTAGTAACGTCAAACGAAATTATACCAAATAAATATAAACAGTATTCTTTATATATTTTTTTGCTAAATTTGGAACCAATATCAAGCATTTTATTTAAATCGTGTTTTAATGCGTTAAAATCGTGTGAAATCCATTTTTGAATTTCACCTGAGGGACGTGGGTAAACTTTGGGAAACACCGGTCCAGCAGCTTGCTCCAGGCAACCTAGATACAAGCAATATAGCAAAAATCCTATCCTATGCTCAATTGTAAAAGTTATAGATAGATAGGATATAGCCAAACTAGTCCTGCTAACATTATAAACGCGAAAGTTTGTAATTATGGATGTTTGTTACTCTTTCACGTAAAAACTACTGAATGAATTATAATGAAACTTTTGGATAAATTAGCTTATACATCAGAATAACACAAAAGCTATAATTTATCCCCTTACTCCCACGGGAATGGCAATTACGCGGGTAAAACCGCGGGGCGCTTCTAGTTTAATATAATTACAGGTAATACTATAAAACTAGAATACATAATCATATTTCTGGATTATATTAGTAATAGTACTAATCCAGGTAAATGGGAAAATCATGTCATGTCAGTCAATCATACTTTCAATTAAACTATACTTTCATCAAAACTATAATATGTGAATTGTGCGGAGCTTGTGCGGAAATTATTTTCAAATACCTTGTCTTAAGAACGACAGTTTTGCTGATGAATATTAGAAACTGATTCTAAGTGGGTTTAAAGATCAAGTTATTTATGAATAGCAAAAATGCCTACAAATGGAGAGAATAAGAAAACAAAAGAAAGATACGGAATTCAGGAATTAATACAATTATTATTTTAAAAAGTAGAGAGTGCTTTTGATGTACATTCGGCGAAGTGACTTCGTCGTCTTACATTTAATGTATTTTAAGTGATTCGCATAATTTAACCGCATATTTAATTAATGAGTATTTTTATGCGCGAAAAATTCACTTAGCAAAAGTATTTAAGAATCGGCACGAATTCGGACATTTGTTAGAAGACGACGCAAATTAATTACAAGCTTTTCGACTTGGTCAAATAATTTAGTCTTGCATTAGAGCTAATGTAACGTATGTACTTTTTGTGTTAAGATGTCTGATACTTATATGCGGCATTACTCCTGTAATATGTATCAAGCCATATAGTATGTTCCACTGCTGGGCCCAGGTCACCTATTCGAAATCAGGGGAGAGGGTATTGGGCCATAGTTCACATAGTTCTCCGATGTGCTGGGTCAGTGGGGATTGGTGAACTTTACACACCTTCAAAGATTTTAAATCTCATCGGGCATGATGACATCCTCACGATATTTTCCTTCATGGTGAGTGAACGATAGTCTTGTGTTTAGGGTACACATAAAGATTTTAGAAAAACCCAAGTAAGTACGGGGTTCGCTTAAGAGGTCGACGCGCGCGCGGTATACCGCGCCCTGCGGGGCACGGAGGGCGCCCGCTTTCGAATTTTACTAGGTGAGCCATCTGCTCACCTACCTACCGATTGAGCTTAAAGGCCATCTGGCCTAAAAGACTAGACATATCGAAAAAAAAAATTAAGAGATTGTATACGCATTGGACCATCGTCGCTCTCACTTCGTTTATTTTCGTTCGTAATGTATGCAATATTTTAGTAAATTTATTAAAATGGGTATATTATGTACGAATGGTTTTTCGAAAAATATTTAGCTTTTGCAAAAACTGAGAGCTTATGCAGGCGACATAATTGTTATAAACATACATGTAGGTAATTCAATTTGTCAGACAGAAGTCAGCTACAAGTCTCTTCCGTAGAAAATTTGTTTTTGGAACGAAGTTCCTTACGGCAGGCTTGGAGGGACTTGATAGGGATTTTGCTGCGCGACCGAACTGAAAAAAATGTGATAGTAAAACCGTAAGAAAAAGTGCGTGGAATAAAAAGCGTTAAATGAGACGTGCGCAGGCGCGACAGTCGTATAAACAAGCGAGTAGTGTATAATACCTTTCTTTTTAGCCGAAGGAACTTCGTTCCTACCTGGTGTCCCACGACACCACATTTCTTTTTATATGCATGCTTATAACTATGAACAACTTAAAAGTGACATACATAGACTATAATCTATAACTCTAATAGAGAACGCTAAAATACTCCTTTTTGCACAATGTTTACACTAATGTCAGGCAACCGTTTATGATGTACATCTATTATTGTAACCACAAGTGGCGGTAAAAGCAGAACACTGCTTTATTAAAATTGATTAAAAATGAGCTCCTGATATAGTGTAAACTTACGAGTTAGATTGTTCAGAGTCGTATGATTATTTTTAAAACCAAAAAGTACCAAAATTACCAATGTTAAGTCAACGATACTCTTTTCGTAAGTCCGTACTCTTTATTTATCTCTTTTGAAATTATATATGCTCTATTAGGTAATCTTAATAGTAAGCACAAACCATAAATAATATGCTCTATTAGTTGGCAACCCTAATAGTAAGTACAAACCATAAATAAAAAGTAAACCTGACTTTTACATAATATATCAAGACATAGCCAAAACTACTGTACCTAGAAACTTTGAATTTGGTACAGGCGTTCCTTTTGTAATGCAAACGAGCACTAAGAATTTTTTTTTAGAAAACCGACGAGGGGTTAAATAGGGGGTGAAGTTATACAAAAACGGCAAATTTATAAACGGGGATGAAGTCGCAGGCAAACGCTAGTGTTTGTTTGATAAGCGTTGTAACTCACCCCGTTGTGCCGTTGTCGAGGTTTTTCAAGTGCTTGTTCAAAGTTTCTTGGATATTCTGCTGGGAGTAAAGCCCCATCGGTGAGTTGAATTGCTTATGTACTATCTTCGGGCCGGTAGCCATCTTGAGGTCGTTCGTTGCGCTGGAAAAGATAAAATAAAAACTTCATAACGATTTCTTAGTGTATTTTTTACATATTGCATATTGATATTTTGCTGACTGTATAACAATGAGAATAGAAATACTCCAAAAGATATTTCAGAGACTTGGTATACAAAAATATTACTAACATTTAAAACTAGATAATTAATATGCTTTTGGTTTTATTTTAAGCATGTACCTAAGGGCCTGTTTCACAATCTCCAGATAAGTTCCGAATAGGCTATTCACAACATATTTGACAGATAGAGTATGGAGTATCTGTCAAATATGTTGTGAATAACCTATTCAGAGCTTATCTGGAGATTGTGAAACAGGCCCTTAATCAAATTAAAAAAAAGAAACTCATTGAATAGAAGATTAATTGACAATGCTCTGAATGACAATTGACTGAATTGACAGAACATAGGTGATGATGATGATGTGGACTTCATATGTAAATACAACTCTAGCATTGTCTTCACAACTGTAACTGTCGTTGCGACGAAAACGAATGTCCTATTTAAATTTCAATATTTCTTTCATAGATAAAATATGGGGAAAATGTTATAGAACGATCGAACAGTAATTTATTTTTCGGGTGTTCTTGAAAACAATTTCTAAATGTCCCTCGGGAACCACTTTTTATGCGGGAAAGAATAATGGATATCTTACAGATTATTTTTATGAAATAAATCCACTCGCTCGATACTAATAGTATTAAACGGTTAGATATTAACCGTCCGTTATTGTAACAAACTAGACTGTATGTGGTCTCTTAATATTTGAGTGATTTCATGATTTATTATTCGCTTATAGACGTCACCCGAATTTGATCACAACAATCTACTATTATTATTATGTGAAAGTAGGGATGTTAGTAACGCTTTTACGCGAAAACTAACTAATAAAACTAACTAACTAATCTAATTAAAAAGCTTCTATTGCCAAATTTTGTAAAAAATAGAGAGCTTGTTTATGTCTAAGAAAATAAAATAAATAAAGCCGGTCTATTTGTTCACTTTAACGATTTGAAATTGCCTAATTAAATTGTCATAATGCATGGATGTACTCCATGTAGGTAATATGCCAAAACGTCACATTATTCAGAGAAAATATTATAGCCGTCTACGCCGGGCCTGGGGCTAATAAAAACGCAATAAGACGACAAGCTTCTATATCCCGGGCTCTCCCGCTCCCGTCCCGGTAATAAAATTACCTTGTGGACTGTAAAATTGAAAATAAATAATGGATTATTTTAAAAAATACGTCTCTGTGCTCAATCATTGTAGAATTTAAACATTAGACGTAATAAGGACAAAGTGCTTGTAATTAGAGTGCAAGTAGCATTTTTCATTATTAGATAGCTGGTAGACATCCTCCCTGATGAGTAATCAACGTTATCCGTCGTTCATACATCGTGTACAAGCCCGGAACACTGGATCTTGCGTGGCCTGCCTCCCTAGACAAGTGGCACAAACGCTAAACACCGGAATGACCGGTAACGTCACGCAATTTGACAGCTAGTATCATTTCCATACAGCCAAAAAATTCCTAGCCAAAATTCCATTAAGAAAGCGTTAGCGAAGTTCGAAAATGATAAAATGTATGGTATTGACATAAGGTCGCGCTTTATCACGTGGTCCATCCTATACATTTTATCATTTCGAACTTCGCTTACGCTTTTTAACGGCATTTACGCTAGGCCCCCAGTTTGTATTATATTCTATTCGTTTACAGTTTGTACCACTTGTGTAGGGGGGCTGTTGTGATTATAAATGTCAGATGTTGAACCGAGATATATTCAAGCAGGCGAGTGCACAAAACAAAGTCCCTTTCAGCAAGCTTTCCTTGTTTGCCATAACAATGCTACGTAATGAAAGAAATAAGTATAGGTTAGTTGTGCCGTCATATTTTAAATCTATAGTCCTCGCCACTTTTAAAGTCCTGCGACTAATGCCTGAACTAAATTTGACAAGATTGACATCTTGACATCTGTCTGGAGTAAGAAGTTGTGATATTTTAAATTGTTTCACGTGAATTATGGAGCATATAATATAAAGTAAGGTGTAAAAATTTAAGGCCGTATAATGGTCGTTAAAGTGAAATAATTTTGTGAATTAGAAAGTAAAAATAAACAACAATTAACCCCGTTAAATAATATGTTTATAAATGTCACAGCCATGACAGGTAAATTTTAGAGATGCCAGAGTCACTCATTTTTGCCTAATTTATGGTTAAAATATTATCATTAACTCTATACCTACATTTATCTAATGATATTTTATATGAATATAATTACAAGGTAAAAGAATTAAAACCTTGCTTAGATGAATTATATTTTTAGGTGTTTCTGTAAAAAAGGTCGAATAACAAAAGAAGTAACAACGGCAGCAATTACTTCTGAGAAAATCGTCAGCCCAGGCAAAAGCCGAACACAATCGAAGAAGCTTGTTTTAGATGAATTCTACTAATCGGTTATACGTAAAAAATACAACGAAATATTAAAAAAAATATTTTACTAAAACCTGGTAGGGAGATTTTTATTTTGCTGCTATAATTATTTTTGTCATTATTATCATCATCAGTCTTTATCAATGCACTACTGACCATAGGCCCTATAATTATTTAAATTTTTTATTGTACTAGACTTGGTGGAAAATCATTACAATAGAAATTGGCAACATTGAGTTATGAGATCGCAGCGCCGCGTCTATCGGACTTCTAAAGTGGCGATGACTCTATCTCATTTATTCACTAAACTCAAACAACTGAAAGACAATTTTGAAGTAAAACTTCTTTAGGCTAGACTAAAGGGTAATTCATCTTTTTTCTGACGGAAGTAACACTTAATATTCTATATTCAAAAAAAGTAACTTGTAAGTCGTGTAATGATTGAATAATACGCCAACTATATTATAGTTAGGATTATAATAAACTAGGATTTTTTTTGTAATCTTTAGGTTTTATTTTAATCGTACGTAAAGATTAAACGATTTTACTGCTTTCTTCTACTCTTTACCTTCAAGATAAAATAACATGATAAAAATGTTTCGCATCCCTCACTTGATTAATATCACTAGGCCATACAAATTGTGAGATAATCTCGTATTACCACATGAATAAAGTTTATAGGTAGACCGTCTCCTATTAATTCGCGGCATATGGGATGTGTACCTCCATCCGAGCCCAGTATTCCGGAAGGGTGACCCTCGCTACATAAACATATTCATTTATCAAAAAAACAAAGAAAGATTTAAGCCACCGTTTTTGCAAATCTGTGAGAAACTGTAAATGTTACGTTTGCTCACAATTTAAGGAAATATTATTATTATCATGACACAATTAAATTAATCAAACGATTAATTGTAATTTTACAGTAATACAGTAATTATTCTCTAAGTATAGGTCTGATATAAAAAGAAGCTATTAAAGAAAAAAATATTTAGAAATACTATATATTGTAAAGAAAAGAGATTACTTACGTTTAAATGTAATTGCTTAAGCATTGAAAAGTCTCATTTTTTATGTAAATAATACACGAAGTACCATGATCATGTTTGCTGTGAAGTATTTGAAATATTTCGATTACCTATGTAGAAAACCCGCGGAAACAACATCAAGTACATTTTTTTAAAATAATATCAATGGACGCCTCAATCTGGTCCCGTATTAAATTCCCGAAGAACTTGTATTAAGGGTACTCTTTTATACTATGACTATAATATTTCAGATTTTTACTATATAATACATATATTTAATATACATCCATGACCCATGACCCAACTTTTGTTCCTTGACTAGGTTTGAACCCGCTACTCCCGGTTTCAGCAACAACATGCTAACAACTGAGCAACATTTAATTTGTCATTAATCTATGTCCTATAATTTCTCATTAAAACAATTATGTGTTATGACATCATTAATCATCATGTATTCCCACCCACATAACGTTAAAATGCACGTTAAAATAGCAATTGCACATATAGGTCGATGTACATTTAAATAAAATTAATTATATTTTCCTCTAGATTTCTCTCAACTTCTCAGATATCTCTTGGTTTTCCTATCCTAAAATATAGATTGTATCTTAAAAAATACAACATAGTCTCCAAAGAGCTTATTAATGAGACTATTAAATGAAATAAAAAAATATATTGTTAAAGTAAAAGTTTTTTTAGGCGCGACTAGAGGGTAAATCAGATTTTTTTCTAATGGAAGTAACCGCTTAGTATTCTATATTCAAAAATAGTAACTTTCATTGGTCGTAAGTACCACTTCTTGAATTATACGACAACTAGTGGCAAAGAACATAATATATTAAGTGATATTTCTAAATTTTATTAAGTCTTCAATCGCGCGTAAAGTTTACAGACACATATTTTTTCAATCAGACAATAGTTCCGGAAATTAGAGCATTTAACTCCGGCGTCGGTCGCAGGTCCGTGCTGCTATGATTTAAACAAATAAACAGCGTTGTTGTATTGGTATAAACGAGATTAATAAAACTGTTACTGAAGTTATAGATGGGATTTATCCGTTTTTGTGCTATGAGTTCTATAAATTTTATATTTTATAACATTCGCACTATCTTTTTATATATAATTCTTTTGTACGAGTGTTGACAGTGAACGGTTGGACCTATTTGAGTGAATTATTTTGTGTATTCAAGTGGATTCGAGGATGGCTCACATCACGGATGGATTCACAAATCAGCCCGGCAGATGGCGCTGCAGTCGGTAAGTAGGTTATTTATCTATATTGCAACTAAACAGCTGGATCGATTCGTGTCTAAAGGATTCCCTAGTTAGTAGATCTTTCGGATCCCCTAGTTTTATATATAATTCTTCTGTACGTGTTAAATGTCATTGAACTTCTATGGCTAGCCGATTTTTATATTTTTCGTATATGTTCAAGTTTATGCTAAGATCCACGATTATCTGGTCCACTACAAAATGTTTTCTATAGGAACGACATCAGTCCGCTAGGATATATTATATAAAAGGACTTTTTACAGTTTTTATTGCGTTTTTTTAAGAATGACGTTTCGCGACTATCGCATAAACATTAGAAAACTATTACCTGGTCCAAAAAGAAAATCTTACCGACGCTATCAAACTGTAGTTACCTTAAGATAAAATAAAATGGACATCCATATCATTATGTAAATTCAGGATTTTCATCTCAATGGGATAATGTACCGCAAAATAAAAAGAATAATAAATTACGTTTTAAATATTTTAAAAGAGGTTGAGTATATAGAAGGCGATGTTTATTGTTTACTCTTGAAGTGTTTCTTGGAAACTACTCCTGCAGTCCAAATGGAATACAATTATACTTGAAGATAGTATAGATAGCTATGATACTAAAAACATCCGCCTGTATATTGTGTTTCTTATGCAGATATTGATAAAGTTCTAAAAGCGCTCCATCGCTGTGCGGTTTTATTGCGACAATGACTTTGTGATTTTATCTAGAAACTTCTATTTCGTAACATGTTTATTATCACGTATACTAAAAATGATCACTGATATTGTGCATAAGTTAAATATTTTTATATTTATTTTTAACTTAATATTTTATAATATGTTCCTTCTTGAAATTTAGATTAAATATATGAAATAATATATCCGTAGAAGAAGTTAACGATACGTTTTGTGTGTATTTTTAAAACAGAGATGATCATAATATTCAATATCTCTGTAACTTATGTAGATCATTAGTAAAACATTTTATTTAGGACAGACGTGGGCGAGTTCTACTTAATAACAGTTTCGCTATTAACTTACGTTTAAACGTAGATAATAAAATTGTATACAATGAAAACCTATATAATAAGAGAAATGGAAATATTCGGCCATTACGATGAGAGTTTCAAAGACTCCAGATTATTTGACTCGCGTCTGTGAGTGCGTGGGCCGAGTCTTAAAAAAGACTCGGTTGGCGTTCAAAATATATTTAAAGAATCTGTGAAACGACGAAGAGTATCATAAATTACAACTATATAAATACGAATATTTTTTGGCAGACGCTTGTTGACGTCTAATTAAATTGGGGAAAGCGTTAAGTTTCTTTATCTCATTCGCATTGTCTTTGATAGTACAGTTGATAAAGATAGTTAATGTTTTATTTTAAAGTTCAATTTTTATTGTATATTTTAAATTAATTGTGAAATTTATCCATCTGCAAATCGACGCAGATAAAGCTGTATGAGGTCGACACGGCCGTTAGTGAAAACAAGGCTACCGAAACCGTCATCAAGGTTGAAAATATTTCCGTCATGAAATCCAGCCAGCGTTCAAGAATAACATTTCCCTATTTTTAAAGCGCATCTCATTCGGTATGCGCATATTTTGAAACTATAACTTTGCACGTAATTAAGATGCATACATCTCACGAGTGCCTCCTGTTAATAACAAATTGTGTATAATGAGTTAATTTCATGCATGTGTTTTCAGCGCTGACGCAGCGTCTTGTTATGAAATGCTATTTCAGTGTCGCGAGGTGAGATTATTTGTGAATTAGTTAATGAAGGTCACTGATAAGTTAATGAAAAACGTTATGCGTTGAAGCGTTTATTAATGCGTTTACGTGAAGCGTTGATCAAGTACCTTGTGCGGCGGTCAGGTTCGTGCGAGCGGCTTCGGTGCCGATCTCTTACTGAAACCGATTTGGGCGGCGCGCCCACGTGCTTGGACGAGCTTACGGCCTTACCTGCAGTGTTTCATGATCTCAGCTATCATTATTATTATAAGCTCATATTATATATTGTGATATATCTATCGATTGTCTAAGACAATATACCTAATTATGGAAAAGTATTCGAGAAATAAAATCGTGTATAAGCAAGTCTGTCAATAGTACGTGTTAAAAGAAATTTAAAATATTTAAAAATAGTGTTTAAATCAGTTTACTAATGGTATTAACTTAAAGAAACTGGTTTTTTATGAATGCATAAAGAATTCCAAAAAATATTGAAAAAATTACAAATAATAATTAAAATAAATAATGTTGGCTGAGTTTCAAAAAGAATCACGAGAGTTACCTGAGGAAAACAAACACGCAGAGCAATCCTTGAACTTAAACCTGTCACTAGCGAGTGTAAGACGACTCGTCCACAGCGGCCGGACCACGAATGAAACTGCTATCATGTGATAAAACGCGTATAAAAAACTATTTTAAACCTGCCAACTACATAAAACACTACGAGCTATTCCTAAAATCTTGTAATGAGTGTGAGATTCCTTTTTCTATTGTTTCCAATTTAGCCGAGGTCGTAAATTATTAGAATTGCGTTCGATAAAATAATCAAGATGTATAGGAGTTTGCAGATTGCTTTTGTATGGTTGAATCGCATAATGAATGAATGAATGAAATATGCTTTATTGTGCACACAACAAGATACAAAGTTACGAAAAAAAAAATTACATTTAAAAATTATGTACACTAAATTAGGTCTTATTGCTTGGTAGCAATTACTTCCAGACAACAGACACTTGCCGTACAAATTCTCGTTACGTATATAGGAAATTATGATTTATAGTGTTTTCTTATGACTTTATGAAATTGCTAATAATTGAGTAAAGGTTCTGTACGGTACATGTATCATTTCCTTTATTATTCAGACTTGTTTCGGTAAAAGAAAATGTGGGTTTAACAAGAGAGCAAATGGATGGATTCTTATTTGGTTACCATCGTCGAAAGTATTCTAGAACACTTCTCTATAAGGGCTGTCTAGAATAAAACTCATTGGTGCAATAAACCCTCAAGTACCACAAGTACCACATACAAGGAGGATTTTTCACCACCGCAAATAGAAAAAAGATATTTCACCTTGGCTCTAATGATGATGATAATTTTATTAATATTTTGGTTGGATCATTTGTCAACGGGTGCTTGCCTATTTCGAACTAATAAAATGTCATTCACCTGTGATATATGTCGGTCTTAGCTAACAGATAGAGAGTGAATGGTTATAAATATTGAAGGTATATAATATATTATATGCTCAACAAGAATAATAATATTGGTTATTATTATTTATGTTATTAAAAAAAAATACATTGCAGAATTCGAACACATGAGCCCTAGACGAGATATTAAAGATAACTTAGGAAGAAAGCACTATATTTAATTAAAAGAAAATATATTAAGTACATATTAGCAGTATTATACTTTCATGGACGCTATTTGTGGGAAAATGTAATATTATTGGGTACCTCGATGAAATTATTCGATACTGTGTATTGAATATACAACAGTAAGTCAAAAACTTACTTTAAAAAATGTTTTCCAGTGCAGAACATTGAAAAAGTAAAAAATAATAAATTATTTGAGATATACTCTATGATCGAGACAATAATAAAACAAACTAATTGAAGGGTTAGTATCTTTTAGTATTATAGCTTTCTAGCCCGCAGCTTCGCCTGCATTACCTAAGATTTACAAGGAGATCTTAGTATGCAAAATAAGTAACTTTTCTGGTTGATTTTTACACCTTGTGTCCGAAAAACCCAAATATCTTACGGAATCCTATTTTTTTTCGGAATAAAATTTAGCCTATGTTACTCGTGGATAATGTAGCTTTCGAATGGTCCCCACCATGGTTCAGGCCTTGTCGTGGCGGTGGGGCACAGTAGCCCAGGGTGACCCAAACACCTTGTGTGAAGCGAATTGAGCCGAGGTGGCTCTTTGTACCCTTCTTATAAGAAGAGGGGACAAAAGAGCAGGGGGCAAGGGGTGCGGATGGGAACCTCACCTAATTGTACTGTCCAGACGTTGGGAGTGGTTGTTCTGTGGTGCGGGGCAACCGCTCTGAGGAGGTGGCGTCAGTCCCCTGAGGGACTGACTAGCCGTCGAGGTGCCCTGTTGCTTGTAGATCCGGGGCACCTCACCAAAGGCGGCATTCGGCACCCTACCCACCCACTTCTACCCACTAAAAACCGGCACTCACCGGGTTTTAGTGGGTAGAGCTGCGTCCACTTACCATCTTTCGGGCGCAGCGAGTCCCACATACCCGCTTGGGGAGACCCACTCCCCAGCGGTATGCGTCAGTGCATTTCCCGGCGTAAAATAAAAAAAATAAAAAAAAAAATCTTTCGAATGGTGAAAGAATTTTTGAAATCGGACCAGTACTTTATGAGCCTATTCTTTACAACCAAATAAACAAAGAAAGTTTTCCTGTTTATAATATTAGTGTAGAAGTGTAGAAAAACGTGAGAGCTTGTAAAAATGTACGACGTCTTTTATTTAATCTACACAATGGACTTTGAGGAAATTTTAAAATATAGCTTTAGAATAGCATATCGGCTTCAATCTAGCCCTTACTCCAATGGGAATGGGAAGTAGGTAGTAATAAAATAAACCGAAGAAAAAAATGTTGCTGATAAAATAAAAATCGGTTGTTACATCCGATTCGCACTTGTCCGGAAATGAGAGAGAAAAGGCAACATCTGGCACTAAATAAAAATAGTTTATAAAAAATAAATACAAACGAAATAAACATACAAATACATATCAATAGATACATATGTGCTAACAATAAGGTTACAGTGATTTTAATTTTAGCATTGTCGAAATATTTCAACAGGTGCGCAGATTGCTCTACGTACTTTGTACTTTTATTGTTTTTAAAGCTGTGTACACATTGACAATTCTACTTCTAAATATTTTGTGTCTGTCAACCATCATCATCATTCATATTAGTGTATCTATTTATATCGGCTTTACTGATAAAGACCTGAGATAGATGTGCACAGATATCGCAATCATAACTAGTTAGTTAAAAGTTAATCACTTATACAACGACTCTTTATAAGAATTTCTAGGTTTCAAGTGAATGAGGATCTTAATTTGGTGAAGCCCGTATTTATAATTAAAAAAAAAAAATAACCCGTACGAAATAATAATAAATGATCAAATGAATGTATGGATGTGCAGGATTTTAAATTAGCCTGGTTATTTTCATTATTTCTATCTATCTATCTATCTATTTAAAACAGGATATTTACCATAAGCTCCGCGAAATAATATTAAAAAACATGGTGAATATCCTGTTTTAAATAGTTTAAATGTACGGATGTATGTTTGTTACTCTTTCACCCAAAAACGATTGAATGCCTGATCGATTTTGATGAAAAATCACATAGTTGACACAATTAGTTTGACATAGGTTATAATTTATACCCATACGCCCTCGGGATTGGAAAGTGCGAGGATGAAATCGGGGGCGCTGCTAATAATCACTATAAATGTCAAATTCAGTAATTTACAATTACTAACAAATCTTTTTGTGTGACTTTGAGTGAAATTTGCGTAAACATAAGAAAACAATAAACCTAGTACTAATCATACGAGCTAATACCACTCTAAGGATACGTAATGGAAGAAAACCATCGTATTTACCTCGACAGCATGTTTTGCATGAAAGAGGAAATTAGGATGGATCTGTCCAATTAACCATTTCAATATGATTATTTAATTTTCGCAAAAAAAAAAAACGCATTTGCAAAGTTTTTTTTTATTTACGCACGTATAAACAACTCAGCGTATCATAATACAAACAAATTCAAATCACTCTGATACCCTGTAAACGGCTGTCGCGGCTTTTATTTTGTCGATCTAGTAAATTCGAGGTTTTAAATATTAAAGCGGAAGAAACAAGCAACAGTTAGCAACATAATAAATATAATATTTCGCTGGATGGATCCTTGGGAGAGTTATCACGAGCGATGTCCGGTGACCTATTTCCCTGGACACATTCCACGAACGCCAACGACGTCAAAGTAAATGAACTCGTAATTAGTTTCAAGTTTTTACCGACAACGCTTTCTATCACGGTTCTCACCTTGTGACCAACGTGTGGAACTTTCCAGAATTTATTTATGTTTAAATTGAGGCTGGAATTAAAAATGTAACGTTGGTAGCGTTCATATTGCGTTTCAGGGGAAAAGATAGGAAATTTTTTTGATCGCCTTTTTTGTATGGCATTTAATTTTATTCGTGAATATTATAGACACCAGCAGCGCGTTTGCACCCAGGTACTTCCCATTTATGTGAGAGTACGATGATAATTTATAGGCTATTTTTCTCTGATGTGTAAGCTATTATAAAGTTTCATCAAAATCAATTCTGTAGTTTTTGCGTGAACTTGCAAAGTTTCACCTTTCATTTAAATCAGCCATCCTCGCATTAATCGTAATTTTGGATTTAATTTTTATTCAAACAGATGAATTTTAATAACAAAATATCATTAATGTATTTTTATATTCAGTTCAGTGTTTATTTTATAAGTAAAATTGCTTAGGTGCGATTAGATTTTCATTTAGAAACTCAGGTTTTTTTGAACTCTTACTTCAATGTCACGGTATTGCCATGACATTACACGCATACACTTTTTTTATGCATGTAGTCTTAGCCTTACATCGATTCCCTTGAATCGGTTACAGGGCAGAAATAATGAAGTCATACGGCGTGATGCACCTTATGAATCATAAGAATATAAAGAGCTTCGCGATCTCGTAACGAGTCTGCATTATCATCAACCCGTGACCGAGCACTATTGGACAAGGTCATTTATAATTTAAAATGAGAAAATTTTAACTAAAAGTCTAACTAGAGTCTTTATTATTCTATCTAGCATTAAATTAGCTTTATTTTGTAAGGTCATAAGTAAAAAATTGAAATAGAAATAAATAAAACAGAAATGATACAGCTATGCTAACCATGAAACAAATATTATTCATATGCCAAAAATTCCTGCTCTTGGCAGGATTTTAGCGAGGAATTCCGTCTGCGTATTCACGCGTTTCTCCCGTCAAACAGCTTTGCCGCGTTTTAGAAAGAGAGGCAGGTCTAATCTCATTACTAGTACTCGCACGTTTAAGAAAAGGCAACACATGAATAAGTTGCCTCGGCTATCTTCTGGTTTACATGTTTATGTTCATTGGCCACGCTGATAACTTGCCATCATTTGTCTCGTCTGTTCACCTATCCAGCTAACAAAAATGATCAAAACAACTATAATAAAAAACGTGGCAGACTGTTGGTTGGTCGGTCTCGTTATTAATTATAATTTTAACTTTCATTTAAATTGAAACTAACAAAGACTATGCTAAATTTGTTTCTTTTAAATGATCTTGCTAATTCTCACACACGTAGCTGTATAAACAACACTAGCAATTTTCTTCTAGAGTATATAGGTTTAATAAGATTTTATTGCAAATTAACTGTTGCGAAGAACTGCAACGAAGAAATGAGTAAAGTAATTACATATTTTCTCTTCCTTTCTTTCTCTCTGTCTGGTAAATATTGTCGAAAATATTCAGATTATTTTTTGTTGAAAAACACATGTCAAGACACATAATATAACAGCCGATCAAATAATCTTAGCAGTGATGTTGTGTTCCTTGGTAACTGTTTATATTTCACTAAAGCTTCGATAAGCTAACATGTGTATTCCATAAGCATATATTATAAGTGACAAGCAAAACGTGAGCATGTTCCAAATTCGTATTTTGTACATTCTTATTAGGCAAAAGTTGATTTTTAGTAGACATACATACTTTATAGAATCGTCGATTAAATCGAAAAACAAGTAATCATTTTTCAACTTTAGATTAGATTCGAAATATGATTGATACGGTGCTCTCTCTCTTGAAAGTCGTATTTCTGTGATATTTTATTCGATTATAAGAAGAGTTTTGGTACAAAATCAAACAATACTTTTAAAATGTAGTAAATACTTAAATACTATGTATTGTTTTATAATATTTACGCGAATTTCGCTCATTAGGTATAATGAAACAACTTTTACAGATTTTATCGTGGTTAATTTTTTATATGGCCGACGTTTCGGATACTTTACAGAAACCATGCTCACGGGAGGACTGATAAACCGCGATAAAATCCGTAAAATTTATTTTACAAGATTATGTATTATGTTTCTCAACACAAGGGCTAGTTTTCAGCGCTAATGTTGTACAATTCCTATACAGTATTCCTATAAGTGACAAAATAGCGATAAAAAGAGCACAAGAAAAGAGTAGGTACTCGTATAAATTTCTCCTAATTTAAAAGACCGTTAACTAATAAAACCTGCAACCAGATAAAATGAAAATAAAAAACACATATAAATAGTCAGGGAAGCATTTTAACGATTTTAAAGAGTAATTAAAAATATAACATAATTCGATAATGTAGATACGTTTAGTATATTTTGCCAGTAGTTTGAGGTAGACAGGGGTAGTAATAATTACGCTGATCTCAACGAAACTCTATAGACTTCTTCTTCTTCCAGATCTTGTATCAAAACTGGGGGCATTACGTAATGACGGCCGTTGAAAGGACAGTAAAATTTACTTAGGTGCGATGAGTGTGACTCGGATATTTTTTTCTCGACAGTTTGCCCAAAGCTCCACGCTGCTTGACGTATACTGTATTCGCCAAAAAGTGGCCATCGATATTTTGTCTATTTAAACCAAAGCCTTGTTCAACCTGGGACAAATACTCTTTCAATCTAATATCAGCTTGATATATACAGACAAAGCCGCGGTCAGCATCTAGTCAAGAATATATTTTTAGGGATTGCTAATGAGCTTCGTATGTCTCATATGTGAATCACTCTTGAATTGCTCTTGATTGTAATTTTCTTTTTATTGTAGTTTACTCATAGTCAAGCGCCGGTCACGTACTTTTTGTCGAATTCTTTAATGGTGTCGTATTTTAACGTAAAAGGCTAGGGAGTAGATAAGTTAATATTAAACTAACAAAATGTCATAAGAAGAATAAGCTCGTTAAAGTGACTGTGGTCTGGTCAGATCCTCAGGAGAACGGATGGCCGATGGGCCAATAATGTTCAATCAGTGCAGCGGCCGGTCCGTGTTAGATGCGAGTGGCAAGGCACCGGTCGTCTTGGCACTTATTAAGGGGGCCTTTCAGCAATGGACGGATAAGGCTTGATGATGCTTTTTTGTTTTAATTTCTTCTTTTTCAATATTAATCTAATAATAATAGCAGCACATAAATCGCTCCTCGTTCCTCCATTTTATCAAGTTAAGCGCGGTAAAACTTGTTTAGCTTTTTTCGTTTTTTTATTACGTAAACGAATTTAAATGGCCGATGGGCCACTAAGGTTTATGAATGGTCGGCCATCGACCAGGTGGGAAGACTATCTCCGTGCAGAGGCCGGTCCGTGTTGGATGTAAGTGGCAGGGATCTGTCGTCTTGGCGTTCATTGAAAGACGAGGTTTCACAGTGGACAGATAAAAGCTGATGATGATGATAAGTTTAAACCAATACAAAAACACATTATATATCATTCATATCGGAAGAAAGAATCGCAAGGACAGATCAATTTAAGTCTGAAAAGATTTGCGATAAAGGTGGCTATTGAGTGCGTTGGCTCATTCTAGTTACGTAAAGACGTAAAGAGGAACGTGCCGTTGACAGATTGACAACAATTTGTCCCAAGAAAGAAGGTATCCTGCAGTTGAATGCACGGTGTATAATAAGCTGGATATTAGTAATTCTATTATACATTTTCAGCTTGAGGTTTGTTATTTATGCGTACAAATATATAAAATCTTTATAATTTCAAATTAATAGCTCTTTACTAATTTATTTATTTATGGTACTTATACTAATAACAATAGTGATAGTAAGATAGTAGAAAAATCATTTTTTGTATTATTGTCAGTTTGTTTCGTCTAATCTCTGAGACGGCGAGACCGATTTTGACGAGACTTCCACTGCCAGATAGCTAATGATATAAGGAGCAATTGAAGCTATAAACAATAATCATAAGCCCGGATGTGGCTCTCAATCTAATCCATGCTATTATTATTATATTTAAAGAACAGAAAACAATAAAATTATCAGATCCTATGAAATTTTCCTGAAAATATGAGACCATTTTTTGTATTTTGATTGTATTTCGACATAATTCTTACCCTCGTCAAGTGCATTTCGGTACGTCGCCCGGCAACACGTAAATAATATTCTGAAGAATTGACGTTTTATTATTGTACAAGATTCCCACATCAAAACATGCTCACCACAGCGTCAGATTTAATCTCTTAGACTCCATTCGCACGAGCGCTTAATAAGCGTCACGTTAAATCTCGACGTCTCCAACGTTCAACGTCAACATTTCCAACGATCAACGTCGAAAATCCAACAGTGCTCGATAAAATAGTGGTGCGCTTTAAAAACGCTTTCGTGTGAACACATACATGGGTATACAAATAACGCTCGTGTGGACGGCGCCTTATTGTTTTCTTACTCTTGTTTTTTTATAAGATTTAATAAAAAACAAACGTATTGCTTAAGAAAGTATACAGAAGTCCTCTTCATCCTCATCAACCTTTTTCTATCCACCGCTTGACGAAAATGCATCTATTTATATAAGGCTTTTTAGATGTAATGTGGCAGTTGACTGTGACCAAAATACCATCAAGGTTAATTATATGATAAATAACGCAGTTTTTTATGTTAGTTAGATGGGCAAACTTTCAAAGAATCACCTGATGGTAAGTCGTCGATAAACATAAATTAGTTTACCTGGAACCACGATCGACTTATTCATGTGTCTCAGTGCCAGTAACTACACTGCCTATTTTTGTTCTCTCCGGAATGCAGCAACGCTGTTTGACGGGAGATACAAGCAAGATGATGGTACCCCTGCAGCAGGGAGCGTGGCATAGCACATTCCTCCTGGTTCCCACCAGTGGGAGGCTTATCTTCGTCTTCTTAGCAACGTGCATTATATTTTTATTGTATGTTGGTAGAATTCAACACAAAAATCTGCTAAGGAAAGGTCGAAGAAAACATAGCGACACGGTTACAGTGAAATAAAACTGCAATATGAATGTAGGTTTTATATTTTAACTTTAATTGAACAGTATTAACTATACAAAACTAAAAATGCAATATTCATATAAAATAATATCTCTTATCAACGCCAAAGCATCGATAGTGAAGTATACAACGAAGATGTTATACATTTACCCAGCTCATAAAAATGTACAAATCTTCGCTAGAATAGAAAAAAGAAAAACTACAAAATACAAATTAAGAGTATGAAAAAATAATTACTATTTGACTAGAAGTTAGGTCTTTGTTCTACGTTAAATAAATGCTAAGCGATACATTAGCTATATATTAGTCATTTCATAACATACAATAGATTATATTATCTGATTATGTACACATAGCTTACAAAGGTATTTAAATAACATCTAGAATTGATATTGATTCGACACTTAGAAAATATTTCCTTAGAATAACAGTTGTTTGGTATGGAGCGAAAAAGTATAGCTTTTAAAATAGCGTATTTTCGGTTTTTAGTTTTGTCTATCGTCTTCAGAACTGCTCGCTTTTACTTCCTTCGGGAGTGTTGACTGCAAAAGAAAGATTATATTAGTTATGTCTTTGTATTGTTGTAGGTCTAGCATGAATTTAGACCAAAGGAACAACGTCGAGCATAGAACATCCTGTGGCTCGTTATCAGATAGCTTAAATCAACATATATATATTATATAATAGTGGTCAAAGAGGAATATTATAAAAACTATAAATCATCAACATTATATAAGACTTCAGTATATCTAGATCTTACAAAAGATACGAAGGAGGTTTCTCTTTTAACTTTTCACTTAACGTACCAGTTATTTGAATTAACTTTCGATTTTAATAATAAAGTGAATGTGTTGAAGGGATTATGTCATACAATAACATAAAATAAGCTTTATAATTCGAATAAGCTCTATTTAAGTGCTTTAATTTTAAAGCAATTTTTTGGAAATATTAACAGTCATTGGTAAACATATCCTTAATAATGTTTACCATGGGGTGTGATGATGCATGAGCAGTTGGTTAATTAAAACAAGGGTGATGTAATGAGGGGGCTATTCCAAACTGTCCCATTTTAAAATAAATATAACCCTCGCCGCATTCAAACGTGTCATCCAAATGTAGGAGAATGTAAGAAATGCGTAAAATTTAGACATGAGATTCATACTTTAATAGGAGACCCTGTGTAGTGTCAAAACAAAGCATAGATTTAATTTTCTGACTTTCATAAAGTAGTGTATTTTTTATGTCATAGAAGGGCAAATGAACAGTCGAAGCCTTCTGGTGAAATTGCTCTTCTTTCCCCTATCTCAAATCCAGGTCCAATTCGGCTGCCAAGCAGCTTGACTACTTGGCAAATATCCTTTAATTATATCTAATAAATTGTCCATTTAAAATGTGAACGTAATTTAACATTAATAAATGTATTATTTTCCCAACAACTATGTATTTAAATCAGCCCAAGTAAGTTCATAAAAGATTTTTATTTAACACTAGCTGTTGCCCGCGGCTTCGCTAGCGTAAAATTTGGAGTAGCGCAGTTCCCCTTTCCTGATTTAGAACAAAGAAGACAATTCGGAACAGAATATTATTTTAATAAACTATTGTAAACAATATTATATATTGTCTTTCCATTTGGGGATAGAATGTGGACATTCTGGGCATTGGACACACGCGAACATGCTACATACAATTGTCAATTAGAAAAATTGTCATTACATACTTTGGGCATCCAAATTTCACATGAGCATGACTGGGACACCTAGTTTTAATTTAAGCTTTTGTGAGGGTACATCTGACAGCTCTAGCGAATTAAGAAACTCTACGGGATATGATATGCTCTTTTCTGTACCGTAACTGTGTCTATTGATAAATACTCTGTTGTACCTGTCCTGGTACTTTACTCTTACTTATATGTCAGGATTTACTTAGTTGATAATATCATTTTTGCTTTTTCACATTAATATTGATTTTCTTGTATATTGTTTTGTAAGTCTGGGTAAACACTTGCAACTACCTAATTCTAAACCACTGTGTACTAATTGAATCAGCCCTCTACATTAGTTTCTAGCCGACCATTTCCTATTTTAAATAGTGTTTCGGCATGGTTGCCGGCATTTGTGTCATCATATTTGTAGTCAAACTGAACTTCATTACGGTGGCCTATATAGTGAACGACTTGAGACATGCTATAATTTCGTCTGCAAGTGTCCACTTCTGAATGACTGCTAACGTTTGGCGGAAATCGCCAGCCAATAAACCACCATCTCTCCCATAAATTAAAATTAAAATAACAGGTACTGTTGCGCAAATCCCGGAGCGTTCAATTTAGTGTTTCATTTTCGTTCGTTCTCCGAGGGCTAATCACTCCAAATTCATTCAAACGCTTACCCACTATAGCCATTACTTTGTCTTTAATTTTTCCAGGGGCTTCGTTATGCTGATGATGATAAATGTGTTCATTGTATATCATGTCCGTGTGTGTCTAATGTAGCCTACGCAAAAAGTCTTCCGCCATGTACTCTTTATACTTGTTCCATAATTCATTAGGATAAGATAGCCCGCAAGATGATAATATTATAAGGGGTTGTATAAAGATCTCTGATTTTGGCTGGTGATTTGCACTGGACAGCTTCCTTTATAGTTTCGTCTCAGTGATTATCATTCTCTAACAGACCCAGACTTTCACATGCTTCTCTATATGTTTCGTATATCTGGCCGTTGACAATTTTAAGATCATTATAGCTTATAGGACCCTGAATTTGGTGTAGCAGCAAACGTAAACAAAAACATTCAAAATTAGTATCGTGGACGGTGTACACATGACCAAGGGCATCAGACGATTTTATTCTGGGCCAATTTTCAACAGACATTGAAAACGGCGTTCGCAGTCCTTTGTAGATGTGTTTCAGGTATAACAACGGGAGATTTTAACACAGAAACACGTTTTGGCAAAGGAATCGCCCTGACAAAGATGGAAAAAGGCTGTCAATGTTGTTTTGGGCGGTGTAGATACTTTTTCTTGGAAATTGTTCTCGGTAAAATATATGCACTCTTCATTTTCTAAGTGTACAGCAAGATAGGTTACTGTTGGATGTCTTTCAGGCAAGAGGAAGCTAAGAAGCCGCCACGCTACTTTATTACTGCTGGCGTAACGTCCTGCTTGAAATGTTTGCACTTCATTCAGAAGATATGCTCCACCTTCATTCCTGAGATTAAATATTATAGCCTGTCAATTCCTTTGTTTATATATTTGTATATTTGATTTCGCGGACAGAGCTACAGGCTTCTACATTAATATGAGCATTAAAAATTTTATATAAAATAGGCAAATATGGGACGTCTAAGGTTTCGTTCGCTCCAGATCGAGTCTTAATTGTAACTGTTCGGCCATCGTCTTCGGGCGCTGTGCGCCTGTACAACGGGTAGCCATTGTCATTTTGCACAGTTTCTTTTATCAACTGATTAGTGAAAATCCTTGTGCATTTTCCAATGTTCATGTATTGCCAGGCTGAATTTCTAACACCACAGGGACCGTGTACCATGTTTTGGATAATAGTGTCATACAATTCTTTATCTATTTGGATGGGCCGCATCTTCTTTTTTAAGCTTTATTAGAACGTGCACATATAGCAGCCCCCTTTTTTCCATTCAATAACATATAATTAAATAATTAAATACAAATAACAATACATGAAACATTGTATTTCGCCGAATATATTAAGGACATTAACGAAAGCAAAATTCTATGAACAAATCGAAATTGTTACAGCGGAAAAATGCCCTCACGTGTCTGCCTGTTCGGGTAGCAATATAGCGACATTTCTCCCACTACGTCGCACTGCGCCAACGCAACCCAGATTTTTTTTTGAACTACCCTAAAAACTTTCATCTCCTATGTAATGCTCATATAGGCGAAAACCTTAAAACCGGTGGAACAATTAATTAATCATGGTTATTTAATTCTTATTAAGTGCCGTCTTATTAAGTTTTAAGGCGTCATCTTCTATGTATAATGACAAACTTCCATACAAACTTTCATCCCCTTTTTAAATCCCCCTAAGTTTTTTTCGCGATAAAAAATAGACTATGTTCTTTTCCAAGCTCTAGTTTATCTCTGTACCAAATTTCATCAAAATCGGTCAAAAAATTTTGACAGATTTTCTAAGAAAATGTGTCAAAACTTAACAAATAGGATCAGATACATGCAACGCCATCTGTTGACAACCTACATACCTACTTATAAGTCGGTACTGTAAATCGTCAATAAATCGGTACTATAACGGCGGCTTTCAATATCCTATCTTAAAATTTTCTTATATATCTTAAAATTTTGACAGATTTTCTAAGAAAATGTGTCAAAATTTCAAGATAGATAAGAAAATTTATAATAGATATGATATTGAAAGCCGCCGTAAATGGTCAATAGATGGCGTTGATCTGATCCTATTTGTTAAGTATCTTATTTAGCTACATTTCAAATACATATATCTTTTGATAGAGTGAAGCGATTGCGATGAAACAAAAACTAAATGTTACTCTAAATTACGCTAAATTTTTATGGATAAAATTTATTTACACTGGTTTTGTAGTTTTCACGTGATGCGTGCACAACTAAACAGACAAACAGACAAACAGACATACAGACAAACAGACAAACAGACAAAAATTCCAAAAATGCTGGAAATGGATTCTGTTAGTAATCCTTTAACACCCAGGCTACTCTTTTTTTAAATATTTTCAATGTACAGAAACGACTCCTCTACAAATTTATTATATGTATAGATATTTTTTTAATTCCTTAGATTATTTGTCATGTATTTCACTTTAGTCTCGCGGAGTTTAAGATTTCGACGTTTTCTATATTTCCTCAAAAATTGAACTCCGCAAAATTAAATTAAAAATCACGACAAACATCCTGTTATACAAATTTTTGGTCGGCCATTAACCAGGTGGAAAGACGATCTCAGTGGCCACTCACATCCAACATGAACCATGTTGGATGTGAGTGGCAAAGGATTTGATGCTGATGCTAATGATGATGATGGTGATGATGATGATGAAGATGGTGATGATGATGATAATGATGATTATGTTTTGTATGATTTTAGGAATTCACAACAGTGTAGAATAGTAAAGGGACAAAGAATTAGATTATTTTATATAACGTTAATCTAGAATATTCCTTATATGTTATTCAGCAGATTTACCTCGTAGGGAAGTAGGAACATGTTGTTGTCAGACCGGCGACCGAACCGGAGCCGCATAGACGGGGCCCTCACTGCACGATCTTGCTCCTGTGTACAAAAACTCGTCAAAAACAAATATAACATTGATACACGACGACGATACGATAACACGACAAAATTACGAGAAAACTTTCTAATACATTCCATAAATAATATACGTGAGGCTTTTACTAATCACACAATCTCAGGAAATAGTTCGCAAAAATGGAACCTTTCGCCTTTCATTTAAAATACGCTTCAGGGGGATTATCTCTAAACCGTTAGGTTCGTTGGAAAAGTGACGTATAATGAATTTCTTTCGAGAACTTTGAACTATGGGAATCTGGGTCGTCACTCGTAAAAGTGTAGATCGGTCGAGAACAGACTTGTTAGCGTAAATTGTACCTACCTGTTATATCGTCGATTTTATTCTTGTTGGAATATTCAGTAATATTTCATTAGGATGGCAATAATAATGATATTTATGAGAGTATCGGTAGTAAAATGGCTACATAGTGTATGGACCCATGTTTAATATTAGCGCAGGTAATAATTCAAATTATTTTCAATTCAAATTATTATTATATTATTTACTGATCTTTCTAGTATAGTATTATTATTTATGATGTTGAGCTACTGTTTAGGTACCGATGTAAATTTCGCAATTGATAGACTTGTACATTATAATGCATTTGCGTCCTTTTTTTTTTGATGACGCAGCGGAAATCCTTTTCGGACAATACCAGTCCTTGGGTAGGCGCGCTGACGTGTGTGGGGACTCGCATTGGGTGCACTACCCCACTAAAACCGAGGCGTGAGCCTTCAGCCGCTATCCGAGGGACCCGGATCTGCAGGCTAGCACGGGAAACCCTCAGCGGCAGACTGGTCCCGGCAAGACCAGGTTCTCCATAATAGGGGAACTGCCCGGCTACGATTTGGCACCACATGCATTTGCGTCCTATTCCTATACTCTTCATCACGTATTTTTTAACCCCATTCACTTGTCTATACTAATATTATAAAGAGGAAAAATTTAATTGTTTGTTTGTATTGAATAGGTTCCGTAACTACTTGACCGATTTGAAAAATTATTTCACTGTTGGAAAGCTACATTTTCCTCGGTGAACATTTTAAATCTTAGTTGACGCAGACGAAGCAGCGTGTAACAGCTAGTTAGCTAAAAAACATTATTTTAAACAAGTAAATATATTTTTGTCCGAAACAATTTACTGTGACAAGCCTCCCCTATGTGTTGAATGTAGCCAAGTTTATATAAAACACGTTCCACAATTAATCACAATCTGTGTTAACAAACAGAGTTTTGTTCGAGCTAAGGCCATGAATGTTTGATGTGTATATAAAACGCTGGATTGTTCTGCGTACAAAAGATTCCAGGATTCCGCTCTCATATTCATCAACATAACGCATACATTATGTACTATTAAAATCTTTCCACTAGCGTTTACCTGAGCGGGTACTAGACGTTATACCAAGAAGTGTATAAAGAAGAAATTCTAACATAAACAATCTTATATTTACACCTAATAAAATGAGGAATAATAATGACGGTTGAAAACGGTTTTTATAACAGCACTAGCTGTTGCATGCAGCTTCGCCTGCGTCAATTAAGAAAAACAGGACCCTAGCTTTTTTGAAAATTTAACATAGCCTATGTTCACTACGGATACGGATGGCCGATGGGCCAATTAGGTTCAGGAGTGGAGTCCGCGTTTGGGTAGACGAAGTGTTGGTTGGCCATTAACCAGGTGGGAAGATGATTTCCGTGTAGTGGCAGGTCCGCGTTGGATGCGAGTGGCAGGGGATCGGTCGTCTTGGCTTTCATTGAGGCCTATATTCAGCAGTTGACGAGTAAAGGCTAATGATGACGATGTTAACTGGGGATAGTGTAGCTTCCCAACACTGAATTTTTTTTTTAATCGGTCAAGTAGTTTCGGAGCCTATTCAATTAAAAAAAAACAATAAAATCTTTCCTCTTTATAATATTAGTATAGATTAATACATTAAAAAATTTAACTATATTATTTTTTCCTATGCTCATATTTTAGCCGCAATTGGCGGCCCTAATTGAGCGGTTGCATCCAAAGGTCGTGGCGTTTCTTGAAAAGGATCTGTTTACCATTGGACGGAAACACCCACAGCAACTGGGTATGGCTTTCCTCCTCCAAATCGGGCGAGGAGGATATTGGGCTGTAGTTCACCGAGGCGCTAGCCCAATGCGGGTTGGTGAACTTACACATGTTCAAAGATTTTTAATCACTTCAGGCATGCAGGTTTCCTCACTATGTTTTCCTTCACCAATGAAAGGTCATCAGCCTCTAGTCCACTGCTAATAATGATGACTTTTATTTTATAGTCTTTAATTTTTTGGCAGTTTAAGGGGGTTAACCTTAAAGGGGGGTTTGCGAGACGTCCCAGAAAGAGGCCGACGAATGAGTGAGAGAGGAGGCCGCTGACGTGGCATCCAGCGTAGACGACGAACGGTGGAGCGTCGTAGGCGCTACTTAATGCGCTTCCAATAGCACCCCTGTGCTCGTGTCAGGCTTGGGATGGGTACCCGGGCCCCGCTAGACACGACGTCGTGGGGTCAGTCTGTCGCTGAGGTGTCCTGTTGCCTGCGGATCCGGGACTTTCACAAAGCGGCTGAAGGCGCTCGCAGTGGTTTAAATGGGGTGGTGCATCCCAATACAAGTCCTACACACGCCAGTTTGCCTACCTGAGGCCCTGGTATGGTGCAAAAGTATCTCCATTCCGACATAAAAAAATGATCTCAAAGGGACCTTGATTTTAGGTTTAAATTGTTCAAAAAATCTATCCAATTAAAATGCCAATTTACAAACCTAAGTGAAAACGTTGCCTTGCACAGAATATGCAAAAATGTTCAAATAACATCGTTAATCAGGCCGAGTAATTATGTTTAGAATTTATAAAATTCTTTGTTAATGCAATTGCACTTTAATGCTATAAAAAGATTTTTGCATCAGAAAACTATTTTTTCGAATATTATTAGAATCAAATTACATTGGAGTGCAAAAAAATGAATTCAATATATGTTTTAATGTCATATATGGGGGCCTTATGATGACTAGAAATACTCGTAGACCTCAGTATAACCAAAGGTTTTGCAGATGCATTGCCTCTTTTTTCCTATCCCTCCAAAGAGCTGGAAACTTACAAACCGCATGAATCGCAACAGTATAGCTGTCTTTTTTAGTTAGTATTATGTAAACGAAAGGCCGGGTAGGGGGCCGGCTTGACCAAGTGTTAACCAGGTCGAGCCGGCCCAATTCAGCTGTAAAGCAGCTGGTACTACCTATAAATTAAAACCATTTTATTCACTTGTCATTTTTTTATTTTACGGTGAAAACTGTCCAAGCTAGAGATAAGAGAAGATTAATCTCATTGGAGAAGTTTATAAATTTTCAATTTTGACTTCTATGAAGTACCATATTAACAAAAAGAAAATCTTAGACATTAGAAGTCAGGAATTTTATTTAATAACATACGCGTCATAGATTAATTACCTTTTGATTGTATATACTCTAGAGTATAATAAGATAATTTCTTAGAAATAGATATCTCTTTCTGACTTATTTTTCCATTCATTGCACATATAAACCGAAACTGAAAAGGTCGTGAAAACCTTGCAGGGTTCACAAACCAGAGTACCTGTCGTTATATAAATATCTGATTAAAATCGTTGTTACTTTACAATATTTATTTTATTACGATATTAATTGAAATGAGAATTACTTATTCTTGCATATTATTTTAATTCATGCAACTTTATATCGAGAATAACAAAATTTTATTATAAATTTCGTTTTTATAAAGAGACGTATAATATTTAAATAAAAGGTAGTAGTTTAGTGTAAGAAAATACATGAACTTCTGGCATCATTTCCATAAATTTTTGAGAAAACAGATATTTATATTCTATAACAATTTTAGAAACTCTAAATATAACTTATACATGCGGCTAATAAACCGAATAGGAGAATAAATTTATACACGAAAAAATAGCGTCTTGCGCAGATTATATCTTTTTATAGCATTTCATCTCGTGCATCTGCAAGCAGACGAAATAGCTCAAGCAGAAAATATATACGAAATGCAAGAGGATTATATCCCGAAACCCTCTGCATTCTACAAATAGAGTAAAGGATTCGTATATCTCTAAACCACACAATAGTTTCATAAGTACATAAATGTTTTTTGAACTATCTACACCACAGTTACCTGATTTCGTGTTATAGGTGACATAATTGATTTAGGTTATTAAACATACTAACATACATAAAGTTTCATAACCAGGCATAGACTAAAAAAATGGCTTAAAGTATCTGTTTTGCTATCGATCTAACTGATTACACCACAAAGCTACGACAAGAACATTTTTTATGGTTTAGGACTCAAACGATTACTTCTTTACCAGAAACGGCAGCAGTATCCAACAAATGACGGGTAGAGAATAATGAGTAGAAAAATGAAGATTCAAAAGAAGTAGGAAAGCAAGATTTAGGAAGACTCATCCTACAAATTCAAATTGAAGAATTCAAGAGGAGTAGGTCAGATTAGCGGGATTTAGGTTGAGTAGAGAATATAAAGCACAACAATCAGAGGAGGCGTAAGCCTCTCTCTGGTTAAACTCTAGGAATTTAACCACAAGAATTCAGAGATAAAGACAGAGAAAGAGTGTTGAGAAAAAGAAGGGTGTTTAAGCTATAAAGGGGACAAGGTATAAAGAAGGTTATCTATAAAGGGGTTATGTATAAAGGTGGCTTACATCCTGGGGGAAGATGTGGGGCACGGCACGCTCATCAGACCGACGACCGAAGCGCAGGCGGACGGGTGTGCGGATGTCGCGGAGAGACATCAGCTCTTCCATCTCGTCGATCTGTAACATAAATGCATTTTACAAACGAGTCGTTTCGAGTAGAGGATAATATATGAATTATGATTTCTTGTTTGTTAGCATCGGTTTTATCACTTTATTTGAAGCGTAACAATCGTCGTTGATTCTTTTCCTTTATAATTATCTTCATATATGTTCATTTTGTTTCATAAATCTCTATTTCCCCTTATTTAAATTTAATTGGAGTATAATCCCCTAAAATGGGTTTTTCTAAATTTGTAAGTGCACCCCAAACACGAGACCATCGTTCGCTCATCGGTGAAGGAAAACATCGCGAGGAAACCTGCATGCCTGATGAGATTGACAGTCTGTGAAGTTCACTAACCCGCATTGGGCCAGCGCATCGATGAACTATGGTCTAATACCCCTCCTCGCCTGATTTCGAGGAGAGAAGACCCGTGCCCAGCATTGGGACATTATAATTTGCTTTTTTTTCTATTTACTCCGCTCCTTATAATAAATATTTTTGGAATCCTAATGTCCTTTTACAGTACACATTTTAACAGGATATATAGCTACTTGGTAACTACACAAAAAGTGTGATATAATCTTTATTTTATTCATTTTCTATTGCATACTCATATAGAAAAAGAAAGCGAAAAAAGCATCGGTATAGTATTTTAATGAAATTTTAGCCAAGAATGACTATATTTTCACGAAATTTTAGCCAAAAGATACGTAACCTTAGATTATTATGTTCAACAGATATGTACTTAGTAAGTATAAGCATTAAGAGAACCACTCAAGAGGTAATCTTATACATTAAATTATTGTTCATTGGTTTACGAATATTACATGATTAGATAAGTTATCGCGTTACGTTTAATCGAGGTTATAATCATATAATATTCATATTACATATGTTACTAGAAATAGCTAGGCTGTCTAGGTTAGAATTTTGATCGGCTTTGGTTAAAAATTTCAGAATTTCATCTACAATTAGAGACGTTCGAAAACAAACAACTTCTATACTAAAAGTGCAATTAGCGACTAGACCAAAGATTGCAAAATAGTTGGGAGCAAGAAACAAACAAAAGAATGAAATATTCAGCATTGCGTTAGATCCTTTAAAAAAAACCACTTGACTTTTTTTTAGGGCATAGGGCGATTGATCACTCGAACCTTTTAGTTAGAAGTTACTATTGAAGCCCGTAAACACAACCAGAAATTATGCTGAAGCGTTACTCTTCTTTTCTCTACCCGGGGGGGGGGCATTGGAAACTCACAAACCAAGAAATAGGCCACCACCCCGGCTGGCCGACCCAATTTGGCTGCAAATACTCTTTTAAAATTTTAAAATTATTAGGGGAGTACGGGGATAAATTACAGCCTATGTATAATATTCTGATGTATAAGTTTAAGAAGTTTCTAGTACCTGTAGTTTTTTTATAAAAGAGTAACCAACATCCATATGCAATTCGTGTCTATAATAATGTAAGTAATACTGGCTGACCTGGTAAACCTTGTTATGCCATGCTATAATTTATTTCTGGATTTATTCCAATTAAGGTAAGGTATCCTTACCTTAATCCCAAAATTCTATAAAAATAGGTTCAGCCATTTTTGGGACCACAAACAATTTTTATATATGTGAAAGTTATATTATTTTGCCTTGTAATAATATTTGAAATGCAAATCAGTTCTGAGCTGCTGAACCGATTTAGATAATGGCTGAGGCTTTCCACGGTTAAGCCTCTAAGCTGAGTTTTATGACACTTGGTTATAAAAATATAATCATTACCTGTGTATCAGATTTTTTAAAATACTTTGTAATGTTTATTAATGTTCACAAAAACATAATAATATGTTGGGAGGAAAACATAAGAATAATATGGCATAACCAAAATTTGAGCAACCAAAGAACTGACGATACTCATATATTACACTCAGAGACAGAGAAAATGATCATGCTCATTATTCAAAAATTTGTCCTGGGTGGGAATCAAACCCACGACCGATGAGATTTAATAGTCAGGATCACTAACCAACAGTAACCAAGTAACATTTATTTTTTAAATATGTGATGATGATCGTGAATAAGGTTTATTTCTTTATTTTACAAAATAAACATAACAATAAGGAATTTTTTTTTATATCAAAAGAGGGCAAACGAACAGTCAAAGCCTTGCGACTATCGACGCTCATTAACATCCTTATAACCAAAGGTTATGCTGATGCGTTGCTCTCCTTTTTCCAATCCCCCCAATGGGCCACCGGAAACTCACAAACCGCACGAAACGGGACAGCTTAGCTGTCACTTTACGCCGATTTTATGTGAGCGAGAGGTTCCTCCCCGGTAGTGTCGGCCCAATTTGGCTGCAAAGCAGCATGGCACTACCTCTTCGCAAATCTAGTTTACAAGGCGTGCTTATTAGAGATCTCTCTATTAAGTTCCTACGAGCTTTAAGATAATTTTTAGTGAAGATGCGTCTGTAAAATTATTGAACTGTTACCACGGTCTTAGTTAAACTATATACTTGCAATAACATGTTTCTATATAACGTTCTAGTTTATGAGATCATCATATTGATACTGAATATTTTAATAACACTTCTTCTAATCTTCCGCTCCAATCACCTCGGGTACATCTACAGGTGGGTAAAAGCTGTTTGCACAAAATATTAACAATTTCATTTCATTGTAGGCGAAGTTAATTCGTATTACATCCGAGAGGCCGAGATCTTATTCGACGCATGAAATCTCGTTCGTTACCTTTTGTAAATTAAGCAAATGGAGGGTCGTTTGGACGACTAACGGAAGGGCGCACACTTGACCCCACTTTATATGTCAATATGCACAACATAATTTCATTTAAAAAAAAGTGTGTGCGTGCAACCTTTACGCGCGATTGAAGTAAAACTGTTATGGCGTTGACGGCATATATCACTGAAATGATTAAATTATAACTAAAATTTATTATTCGTGTGCTTTTTAAAGATTTTGAAATGTTATAGGTATTAATTTTATTTTTTCTTATTCGAAATAGGTACTTAAATGTCATCATATTTTTTTGTATGTATGACCTCTAGTCTTGGCCTGTTCCAAAAAAAATTAAGAAAAATTTTTTTTTTTAATAGCGGAAACTACACAGACTATAGAGTAAGCGTTACATCCGTGAGAAAAAGAATCTGAGTTACTCCCTAGTCGCGCCTAAAGAAGTTTTACTTCAAAATTCAACGATGATACGACTAAATAAGGTTCTAAGAACATAATAATAATAATGATTTATCGCGGTACATTTTAACTTATCCTTAACCAAATTTGAAAATATCTACCCTGATGTAGTGCATTATAAGATTTCATCTGACGCAAGTGTTACCTTTTGAGTTGAGACCATAATCAAATCAAATCAAAATATCTTGCTCTTTTGTCAATAAAATAAAATATATACTTTATATTTGATACATCATATGAAATTTGGGGAGTGAATGTCTTATTCCCAAGTAAGTGTGGTAGGTATCTCCAATAAAATCTTTTATTCCGTAATAGGCTTTACCACACAAACGTTCCGTAACAGTTTTCTTAAATTTAAATTTGTATTTAAAAATAATAGCATGTGGCAGTGTACTCACGCCCTTATGGTGAAGCTCCTAAAGCTATCTTTATTCGTTAGAGCTTCGTTTTAAATATTAATATCTAGAAAAAAAATCGTGAAAACCATCGGCAAACACCTTTTATTATTGTTCTTGCGAAACTTTTATGTATCTTGGGATAAATTTATTTCTATTTTGACTTTCTAAAATTTTTTTTTATCAAATAAGATGAAAAAAATATAAATAATAAAAACATTGACGATAAAGTCGTCTCGAACAAACACAAAAATGTCTAGTTTCGATATAAAACTTGTTGATCAATATGAGCAAACTACCAATTTGTTAAGGATCTTTCCATATTAAAATCGAAGAGTTCTTTTAAATACTACATACCTCAGCACTCCTCCTCTAACTCTATTATATAAAAATAGTTGATACGAATGACTGTCTGATTTTTACACGGGCCGCCTATTTAACGCCGATATGTGAAATCAATTTTATTAAAAATGTCATAATTAATGAAAACCATCATCAAAAAAATTCAATAAATATATATTAACAGCGGTCAGCGTCATGGCATTTGCTGTCACGGCGTTTCGATTTAACTGCCAAGGCGCGCCAATAGTTTCATATACTCACAGGTGCTTGTGGCGGCATGTCAGGGTCTGAGCGGCGACCGAAGCGCAGTCTGCGGGAGGGGGAGCGGACCGACTTGCGCGCGAGCGCGTGCCCACCCAGCGCGTCGTGCTGCGCGAGTAGTGCGTACAACCCGCCCAGCGCGTCCCAACCGCCGCGTGCCTCCGCCGGCGACACTAAAAGACAAAAAAACATTTATTTTTCTAGAATGGACAAATAAGCAAAAGGGGCACAAGTAAGCGGTCACCGTCGCCTATCATTGTGTACCAAGGCAATTCATGTGTATTTATGATAGAAGGGCAGGACAGGTAGTTTAATCATTGGCCCCTAGATTTCCCATTCTACGCATCAATATAGGCAATGCATAAATTATTTAGCTGGTCTGTTCCCGTGTGTTTTGTTCATGTGTGATATGACTCACCATTAAATGGCTATGTAGATGCAACACTAATTCATAACTCGACTCAATAACTCACATCGTCATCATCATCAGCCTTTATCCGTCCATTGCATTGGCCTCTCTCAATTAGCACTAAGGTCGATCCCTTGCCACCACAAATACTCTAACGCTCAGTTGCTTAACTGTTGAATAGCTATTCAAATAATGGTCGGTCGGAATATATTATGCTATTTATTCTCAAGTTATGAATAATGAGATTCTCTATGAATGAATGGATATCTGGTTTATTATGATAGCATCCATAAATAAAACAAACGCTAAAACAAGAGCTAGAGTAAAACCGATGCACCGAGGTGAATATTTCGTAATATTTACTAAAATAATTCATGTATGTATTTTCTCATCAGCCAGTACTTGTCTGGTTTTTACTATTATTGTTTTACTTTCTAGTTTCTATTATAAAATAAAACTATATTACACTTCTTCATAGTCCTATCTTACTAATATAATAAATGCGAAAGTTTGTAAGTATGAATGTTTGTTACTCTTTCACGTAAAAACTACTGAATGGATTTTAATGAAACTTTACAATAATATAGCTTATGCATCAGAATAACACATAGGCTATAATCTATCCCTGTACCCATGAGAACTGGAGATACTCGGGTAAAACCGTGGGACGCTAGTAGTACTTCATAATTTAGCGTATTACAGTTCCGGGCCTAAAAAAAAATTAAGAATTTCATTATAAGAAGCGAATATAAGAGGGTAATCGAACACTCAAAGCCTTGCGACTTTAGACGTCCATTGACATCCACACAATAAGACTTTACACAGATGCGTTGCCCTCTTCTTCCATATCTCCCCAATGGGCCACCAGAAACTCATAAACGGCACGTAACACGACAGCATAGCTGTCACTTTACCAACCCGGTCGTGCTGGCCCGATTTGGCTGAAAAGCTAACTCGTACTAAAAGGTGTGGGCTGTACTTGGACTGTACAATTTCTCGGATACATTTGATATATTGTGAGATAGGAGATGCATAAAATTAATTTTAAATAAAAAACCAAAAACCGACTTCAAAATCATACCTTAATTAATGTACAACTAAAAATTTTAAAATAATATTGAAATTCTTCGAAGTGAAGTAGAAGATGTATACTATTTAAAATCGGGTATTTTTGGAGTCGGTGCCAGCCAAAACATGGCTGCCCTTCACAGGCATATTCTCAATACTTGGTGTAAGTGATTGATCATTAAAATATCCTCTTTGGCTGGCAAAATACAATAAACAAATACTTAGTTGTCTATTGACTGTGTCGATTTAATAAAAAAATAATTTTAAATAAAAAACCAAAAACCGACTTCAAAACCATACCTTAATTGATGTACAACTAAAAATTTTAAAATAATATTGAAATACTTCGAAGTGAAGTAGAAGACGTATACTATTTAAAATCGGGTATTTTTGGAGTCGGTGCCAGCCAAAGAGGATATTTTAATGATCAATCACTTACACCAAGTATTGAGAATATGCCTGTGAAGGGCAGCCATGTTTTGGCTGGCACCGACTCCAAAAATACCCGATTTTAAATAGTATACATCTTCTACTTCACTTCGAAGTATTTCAATATTATTTTAAAATCTTTAGTTGTACATTAATTAAGGTATGGTTTTGAAGTGGGTTTTTGGTTTTTTATTTAAAACTAATTTTATTTTGTACTTTTTAGTTTCAAGTTTATACATAAGTAATATAGTTTTTATTTTTTCTGTGTTGGATGCTAGTGGTAAGGGCCCTGTCGTCTTAGCGTTTATTGAGGGAACCTATGTTCAGCCGTGGATGGATGAAAGCTGATGATGATGACCTCACATTTTGATACTTTCCAAAGTATCCTATTCAGTGGTTTTTGTTCATATTATTCATATTACATCGACAAGTAATAAAATAAGAAAATCGTCTGGGTATACAAGACCAACCAATAAGCATTATTGAATATAACTTCAAAACCGCTGATCAGATGTCGATCAAATTAATATGGGACCAATTCGGAAACATAAGCTTACTAACAAAACAAGAATCACCAAAATCCATTTCCAAACAGCGGAGTAATCGAGTAACAAACATACAAAAAAAAACATACAGACGAATTGATAACCTCCTTCTTTTTTTGAAGTCGGTTAATAAAAATATATGTAGTACATCCCTACGTAGTACCTTTATTATTGCTAAAGCTTTATTATTGATTTGGCCATTGAATACAGAATACAGATCAAAATAATAACATCTCACATATGTTTAAACACCTTTTGATATGACTGAAATTTATCATAGTATATTTAAACATAAATATCATTTTTACTATTTTGTCCACCCATATTCGTAAAGTTAATTTAAATTGGCTGTAACGTACTTGGCCCGTGTGAAACTTAATTAGAAGAATGTCGATTGTCATTTGGAACATTCGAACGTCGCTCTTTTAATTAAAATTATCACCATTCCGATTATAGAATTGTTATTCACAAATCTAATGAAAAGGTGCTCAAGAGGGTTAAAACTTAAATGTTACTTTCTTCAGGGTGAAAATTATTATTGAAATACCAAAAACTAGTAGAAGATTATAAGGTAAAATATAAATGTGTTAAAAAAAATATTTTCGTCTTCGTATTTCTGTATTAAACTCCACCCGTCTTCATTCGCTTATTACTGTGTTTAAAAATTAAATTAAGAACAGAATATTACTATGTCACTCACATTAAATGCTTTTAATAATTTTTACTTGCTTTGCTACCTTTTTACTAACAGTCCTATTAATTCTTACATGATTTAATAAAGACAATAACAATAAAGACAAAAATAAAACACGATTTCAAAGAAAAGAAAATGAAATTTATGAACATTAAACGAATATTAACCTAATTCCTTATATTTTAGTATCATCTACATCATGAACTAGTGCTAGAACCTGTGTCTCCCTGTAAGGGACCATCGGTATACAAATTAATTGAATCAAATAAAATCGATATGACTACGAGGAATAATTATGTTGTTCAATTAGTACTCTAGATTCGTTTCTATAGAAAATGTTAATGCTGTTAATATGCAAATTATTCGTTAAGCCGCATGATCAAATTGGGGAATAGAATGGCTCTTTATTTGTTAAACAAGGCTGGCTCTGATTGCGTAGTGCCTACTTAACCCCCGAATAGTGCGCTATAGTCCATCAGTTCTCTCAAATTCGGAATACAAAAAACATTTACATATTTTCATTGAATACAATTATTGATACTAATTAAACCTAATAAAAATTATATAAATATTCGTGGGTGACGCAATCCCAGTTTCCTAAATAACTTTGCAGTGTTTCAAAAATCCATACGTACTCAGAACATGACCTGCATATACCTTTAAGATAGTTGGACATCTGAACTTAGAATAAGGCACTTGTGCTGCCGAATTAAACTGGTGTATATTCATCAATGATGTCACCCACTTGTATATTGATCATTCTGTATATTGAGTATCTTATTCGGGGTGAAATCCTTGTCATTCGCAAAGGGTGATTAATGGTTTTTAAGTAAATCCAAGAGCTCGAAGTGAAATCAAGCTAGATAAAGCCAGCTTCTTAAGGTATAAATTATTTTAGGTTTAGAGATTGATTTTTGTTTTTATTTGTGTTAATGTTTTTTAAGTTAGCACTATTATTTTGATTATTTAATAATATAACTTACGTTACATTTAGAAATTTAAATTAAAAGCTTCTTATATAACAATAGGGTAGCTGGCGTTGAAATTGAATTGACCTATTCCATGTGCAAGACTTTCGTTTAACCACTGAAGGGTGAGTTGAAAATATAAATTCTGAAGACATTCAGTAAGTTTTGTTTAAGTTTTACTTCAGCGAGGTACATTTGAATATTTTAAAACGAAAGCAAATTAGTTAAATATTATTAAATGTCTGAATATAAAGGAATATTTTTCTTTGTCTATTTTTTGAATACTTTACAGATACTATGGTAAAGGGATATAATATATTATTTTGTTGAAATTGCCGTTAAGTTCGTGGTTATTTCATAATCATTTATTTATTGTGTATGTACCAATAATTTGAAGAAAATTGAAAATACATTTTACGTCTTATTTCAAAAACTCCGACAATCATTACAATTATTTGCCATTGATAGAATTGATCCTCGCATTTTACTTTAATAATTCAGTCACTGACCACTCTAACCGGTACAATATGCAAATTCTTAAGAAATATGTTTTCAACCAGATCGCAGCCACATGAAGGACGAAGGCTTACAAATCCATCTGTCGTCTCGTTTGTGCCGTTTTATGTTCCTGCCCCTCTCTCCCCCCTCCCACCCCGGGGACTGTTAACTCACACTTTACAGACGATTTAATTCGACATTAACGGGTCACGTGACGCCATGCCCTTGTTTATGGACTGATTTTAAAGAGTGAAATATTATGTTCCTTACGCTATCGCTCGAAAATGAAAAAAAAACTTAAACAAATTATAACTTTCACCAATAATCGAGCCATTAGATTTGAGAAAAATATCTTTTTTTTCTCAAATCTGATGGCTCGATTTTAATGAAATTTTGCATTAAGCGGTTTGGTTCAACTTCGTTAAGGGATTATTTTGAACAAGATAGGTGGCATAGTATAGTCTATTACAGAAGAAGGGGGCAAACGAACAATCAGTTTATCTGGTAACTGGGGGCTTGGTCAAAACGCCTTTTTTTTTACTAAGCCCCCTGGTATCGGTGGTAAGCGATTAACGACATTCGTAGACAACACTATGCTCCAACGTAGCAGTACAATCCAGGGTTAGCAGGTGCGTGGTTGGCATTTCAAATATGAGTATGTCCCTTTCTTGAAGGTCCATAAATCGTATTTGTTCGAAAATACCATAACTATTATATTAGGAGATATATTATCTTACCGTCGTCTTGGGACAGCGCCTGTGCGTTTGAGACAGGCAACGTGCATAGCACCGTGAAGGCGCACAGAGCGACCACCGCTGCGATGTTACGGGACATGACTGAAACAATACAAACTATATTAATAAACATATTTCCAATAGCCCATTCATATAGAATAAGTTTATATTGAAGGGTAAGTGGTAGTACGTCCAGATCAAGTATTTTATGTCTATTTACAGAAGCTCCTTCTCTCCTAAATTATTTGGCAGTATTTTTTAAAATAATTAATTTATTATTTATTAATTATTATATATTAATTGAACTGGCGCAGAAACGGCTATTGTGGAGATCCTTTGGGGAGGCCTATGTCCAGCAGTGGACATGTTTTGGCCGAGAAAAAAATAATAAAAATAACAATAATAATAATAATTAACTTGGTATATAAACGTACCAACAAAGAATATGTTTGTTATCGTTAATCGTCTATAAAATTATATAATTTCATAAATCAAATCAAAAATATCTTTATTACCTAGGTACAACTTGTGCACTTGAAATACCTAAGTCAAAAAAAGTAGTCAATAAGAAGTAATAATAAAAAAATGTATATATATAATTTTTTTTTTACTTTGTGCCTGATGCGCAACTTTTTTCCTGAATATGGGTGTAGACTCCAAGTGAGACATTAATAGTATCACGCTCAACAAGTAGGGTAATGTCCCGGCGTGTCAACGCAATCGTGACGTCATTAATCACGCTTATCACGCCAACACGTCACGCGGCGTGTTACGCGCGCGTGCGTTTTTTCATCGTAGCAGCTTTTTGCGAGGGATTTTCCCCCTAAAGTACAAATGCAATATCTTTTTAACTCAGAGATATAACATGTTGGATTTAACATGAAAAATCATATTCGTATGTTTGCGACTAGGAATTTCGGGAATTAACCGTTGGATCGCCTTTAAATATTCACAGAACATAGCACTCCTATATAATTTTTATCCCCGGTATAAGTCCCCAAGGCTTTGCTGTTTATATAAAAATTCGGTGGCTTATATGAGTGAAACTATGCACGTGTGAGCTTAACACGACGAATTAAGTTTAACACCGTTGACGTGGCTTCGTCTTTGCCGGTTTATTCATGAATTCTTTTGAGCGTTAGTTCGTCGAAATTCTTTGCTTTCGTCAGGAATTTGGTGTGTCTTCAAAGAACATAAAAAGTAGGTATCCTATTAAATATAATATTTTTGAAACCCTAGAAGTATTCGAATAGGATTAAGCTTCCCAAATATTATGCGACAAGTTTTTACTTTTATACACATTATAGAGTTATTAATATGAAATGTTTAATCATCATCAACATCAGCCTTTACCTATCCACTGTTTCAATAAGCGCCAAGACGCTCAATTCAACTTAAAACAACATATAGTCTGACGTCAAACGACTATTGATCATCCGTCTTTCTTCATATTTAATTGAATGCTTTTAAAATTATATACGTGACAGGGATACGTTTAGAAGTGATTTAACATGGCCACTACTCACTGAAACTCGGTAAGTGGAATGAAAATTGAAGCTGGACTTTCCGTCTTCGTTTTGCTATAAGCAACATTACATGTAACTTGTTTGAGAGTTGCTATGATAAACTTGTTAATGTAATATCGTCTTTACATTGTCCAGTGGACACACTGTCAATTTTCATTTCCCAACGTGCAAAATGAAATATTTGTCACTTATGATACATGAACCGTATATGAAATTTATGTAGGCCGTTATGAATTCGATAAAAATATATTTCCTTTTATTCACTTCAAGGTAGCTGAGGGTATGGAGCTAAATGAAAAATTCTCATTCAGGCGAGCCTTAGGTAATTGGATAGTTTTATTTATTGTTATTGAGTTTGTGTTATATAAAACACTTGTTTCTATAAGCCACCATTAGCAAGAGTGCTTTAAAAGCGTAAGAAACGGCGTTGGCCCGATTTGCGAGTTTGGCAAGCTCAATTCGATTTAGCGTTAAACACTTAACGTCGAAAACCCAACAGCAATTAACAAAAAAGTGCCGCGCTTTAAAAATGCTTTCGTGTGAAGATACATGGGTATCCATTTATCCCATTCGCTTTTTTAACGCTCGATAAAAAGCGCTCGAGTGAACGGGGCCTTACTACTTAAGAATGCACAGAAGAATAGACTGTTTGACATCTGATAAAATAATTATTGCGATTCGCGTAGAAACGAGACTCGAGCTTAGGATGAGTATGTATATAGTCTGTAAGTGAACGCAAAGTGCTTCACAGAACGCAATAATGAGTACCTAGAAATAAATAATTCTATGTTTAAGAATTGGTTTACCAAAACTGTAGAGGTGAACCAATATAATAAATCCTGCGAGGAGCGCCCAAACTATTCGATCTCATGAATACCTTAAGCGATATTAAATTATATATTTCGCATGGATAACGAATATTTATTCCATTTATCCCATATTTATTATACAGAAACGAATTAAATGTAAATAATATTTATCTCTGATATTGTCATTGTAACGCCATATTTATAAATCTGTGGCCATATCAATTATTGGCTAGGATCTCCAGCTACTCGCGCTGTCAAAAAACATACTCATACTAAAATAAGAAGAATTCTGGAGTTCAAGTGCGGCTGATCAAGTTTTAATAAAAAAATACCGTAACATCGGCTGTTTCATCGATTTTATTATATAATGGGTGAGGATAATATTAAATTTGTAACCATCGAGAATTTTCTGGTATTATTATATTAATTTTATTTTTAAAATTAAGATTCTTTTTAATACCGATTTATATATCTAAGTACTACAATACGTATGTATTTTTTATATTTAAAAATTTGTTTGTATTAAAGTCGTTGTTCAGTTTGAGTTCTATCCCCTTTTTCATTAAAGGACCTTGTGAAGGTAACATTGCTATCATTCATTTTAATTTTTACCCTTAATCTCATACAATAGATTATGCGAGAAAGAATGAAGATTTATTTTCATACGAGTATTAAATGACAACGCTTGGACGTAGCGTTGTGATGTACAAATCTCAGACCATTTGTAATCTCTACTTTCTATTCTTTTTTTGCAGACTACGTTTTATCAATTTTTGATCTAGTTGTAAAAGTAATATCGTTGCGGTTAAATGTTATAAAATAATTAAAACCGAATATTGCGTTGTCTTGTCTATTTAATTTTATCTAATTTATTATAAAAATATAAGCTTTAATAAAGTTTTTTTATGTTCTAAATCGTTACTTATTTACTTTTAGTAGGTGTTGTCTATACTCTGAATTGGAAATCTCAAAATAGCAACAGAACTTTCTGACGTCTATTCGTTTGTATTTCAAATACGAATAAATGTATATGTATTGAAAAAAATAATCAAGCTAATAATCACTCAAGTAATAATGATATTAATACAAGACAAATCTTAGGTAAGATGTCAGAAACACAGCAAAGCTGTTTAACGAGAGAAACTAGCAAGATGGTGGTGACCGAACAGACGAAAGCACGAAACAGTACCCCACAGGTAAAACTTTTTGTGCAGCAAGCTTGCAGCTAGCCTTGATAGTTTGAGGCCTATCCTGATCAGATAATTATGATGGTTATTTAAACGCTACTTAATTTAAAAACCAAAGTTATAAAAACAATTTATCTCCGCCTCTTAATCGCCCACGGCAATTTTAGCACTTCACGATAAAAAATGCTGAAAATGAAAACGCTTTATTAAAATTATAATATTTGTCCACTCAGAAATTAAAATATTTACCATAAAATATATACAAGACTAGTAGATATAAACACTGCTATGAAATTAAAACAATAAACTATTAACTACCATCTTCGTCTTTCCTTAGAGACCAAAGTCCGACAGCGCGGCTTATAGGCGAATTATTACCATAAATAGCAACTCCTAAACTCTACTTTGCGCTCCGCTTAGGTTATGCTTGACAGTGAACGACAACGGCTGCGTCACTACACAAATTAAAACTGTATAATGCTACACTATCAAGCTTGTTAGTAGTTCAGTAACAGTTGTTTCGCTTCCTTCAATACTTTCTTCAAGCAGTGGAATTATAAAATCTGATTATGATGATAATAATTAGACAACAAAATCAAAATCAATCAAAAACGCGCGCAAAGTTGCATTGAACTATCTTTACCGAAATATAATACCTACCTCAAATGATATCTCCGAGGAACATCTCTCAAAAAATCCTTTACTCCGTTCACACTAAGCAGAATAGATATTCATTGAATAAGATCCCAACTACTTTGAATAAAACGCAAGTTCAAAACGTCTCAATAGAAATTGTAATATTATTTCCTTTGTTAAAACTTAAACCTTTATCATCAAAAATGATCTCATGTTTCTCATTAACATTCCTATCCTCAATTGAGCCAATCATCTGCAATAATCACAAAAGGTTATAAATACAAATAATCAGCAAAATTTTTGTTGATTTTCGCCCTACCTTCCTCTATTATTATACCTAAATACTAACTAATTAGAGGATAAAATTGTTTCTGGATCTTAATCAGATTTACCGGCATGGAGGGTTCTCAAAATAAATTAAAGATACTTAGGACTGTACAGTGAAATGAAAAATTGCTTCTTATCTTAGATAACGACTTCGATGACATTAAATATTAATTTATAATAATAATTGTTGTGTTGTGTTTAAACAATCCTTAATTATAAACAATATTTTTTTATAAAATACAAAGTTATGCTATGACAACTCTCACATAGTCATCTGTTCCCAAACTAGACAGAACCTGTATTTTAGCAACCAGACCATTGATACATATATTATATTTTAAAATACATACATATTATGGATAAATTACGTTTAGATACAAAACAAATTTTTGTCTCGGGCGGGAATCGAATCCATGACCAGGAACCAAGGTCATTAAACACTAGACCAACATTGCAGCCCACCGAGACGATTTATCGGGTTCATTAAACACAAAAGTATACCAGCTTTTTTAGCTAACCTCTGTGGATGTCATGCTTCGATCCATTCTAACTAATTGTAACTTTTTAAAGAGCTGAAGTGTGACAACAAGACATTTTAATAATCATGAGGGTTATAGATACGACTGTTTTACCAATTGTTTCTATTGACACATGAATCATTCGTGAAAGGTAAAAAGTTGAAAAATCCTAAAACTCATAAAGTGATAACAAAGATAAAATCAACTAAAACAAGGTAAGAAATAAAGTATTTTTACTAAACTTTCGCTACCCAAATTGAGATATTGTATGAAAATGGCTTTAGATATTGTAATATTGTTAGTTTACTAAAATCTTCGGTCTGAATATTTTGCTATCTGTGCGGGAATTTTTGTAATAGATAAAATAATATACATCTATGATGGGATATTTCTTTAGAAATCTTTTCATCGTTATTGATCACCGATAGATCATGCGTTGAAGCGTAATATAGGTGGTGTTCACATAAAAGGTTCGTCGGCCATCGAGTAAGTTTTGCTGAATCATACATAAGGTAGATAATTAAAACGTCTCATCAATCAACGTTATTCGCCGTTTCATCTCCAATTTAAATAGATTTTTATGAAAATATTTTTTTCTTCCATATTTTTATAAAAACTTTATTTTCACGTTTATTCTTATAAAATTGGTTTTAATTAATTGAAGCTTAATAAACTTTATTTAGAGTTTAAGAAGATTAACATTTGTACATAATTTGTTACGCCTTTCTAAAGTTTAGTACAAGATACATAACTAAAGTTAAAAATTCAAAATAAAATACGGACTTAGAAAGTTTGAAACTGTACGCTATGCAATACTATTGCATAGTGTTGAAGTTTTAGAAGCATTTGAAAATAGCCGCCGGCTATCGCGTAGCCGAGAAGTACTCTAATACTCTCAGGCTCTCTGTATCGAATTCGATCAAAAGTACATTCGAGCGTAGGGTGCAGGTTCGAATCAGTGAATTGTAACCAAAAACGAATAGCTCAGAATAGAGAATTAAATAGCGTCGCATATAATTTACGAAACTTTTATAGCTTATGTTAAACAGTGTTTTATGACTATTGTTTGAAAAATTTCGATTGAAAGTCCGAAATATTGATATGAAGTTTGATCTGGAAAGTCTGCCCGGAAATGTTTCGGGCGACCAAATATCCGGAGACACAAATATATGAGAGAAAATGATATTTATAGAAATATTAGATACAATACTATAAATATCATCAACTATTCGATTTGGGAGTGACGCGAGAAATAAGGACGACATCGCAATTCACAGGTCAAAATTGAATTAGTTTTTTTTTTTATTGACTGTGGTCTACAACAGGTGACCGGCCACTTCACGCAGCGGTTGCTGGTTCGAATTCCGCCAAGTGCAGATAATATGTGTGATCATAGGATCGAATGTCTTGGATGTGTTGTGTTTGTCAGTTTTGTTTTTCAGTTCATAACGTATGCACGTAACGTGGTGTAATTGTTGGCTAAAGAAAATTATTCTTAGTAGTACCTACGCTTGGTAGACCAGACAATAATTGATCTCCATCTATAAACATATTCAAACTATCCTGGAACTAACCCTCATTGTGTGCCCAGGTGACTCGTTTATGGATTGATCTTAAGAAAGATGAAAGGCATAATATATATGATTACACTACCATTCTTTTTTGTGTAATATAAGAAAGCTGCTTCTGAATCAGTGCGATACCCATACAAACGGGTACAAAATACGTCTTATTCATCAGTTAATATTTGAAATGGTGTCATACTAAATATATGTGTTCCCTGATAGATGATATGAAGTCGACGGCACCCAAAAACAAAAACGAGTTAGTAAAATAAGCCAGAACAAATTTTACTTTGACTCAAAAGTCCAAGACTAGTCACAATCAATAAAGTCTAATCAATAAACTGACTGAGTTGAAACATTTTTGGAATTTGGAATAAGCAGTAGCTTATTATTCTAAAAATATACTCTCATAATAAGTATGAAACTACGCAAGCACACCTTGGCAATGTAAATGCAAAGTAAATAGAATGTGCCTAATCTGGCCTCAAAAATGTGCAGCGAGAACATTTTGTGTGAGTAAGCTTTCCTTTGCGGACTTAAAAAGGTTTCGCGCCTCAAATATTGCAGATTATACAACACTGAACCGTGGAATCTAGTAAATTAAGCTTAATTCAGATAATCTAATGCCACAGAGCTGAAAATAAGCAGTTATAATAGTTGGTTAAAAATACACGAGACAGCAAAACTGAAGTCTTTTTTTACGCATTTTATTACAATTTTCAATCAAATCAGCGTTCTTTCCACGTCAGCAGTGAACAATATACATACATGATAACGTTAAAAGTGTAATTCAGAAAATTATATTTACAAATCAATCTATGTAAATATTTATATTATTGTCATCATTGTGATCCGATTTTATCCAATGGTTGTTAAATATTGATATAAACACTAAAATACATTTAATATAATGAAAGGCGATGAAAACGCAAGAAAATACAGTAATATTTTTTTTTGCAATATAATATTAAAAACTACTACTAAAATTTCCAAAAAAGAGATATTTACCGCTTTTTTTTTCAAGCCCATTTAGCGGATTTATATATTTACCTATCAGTGGATAACATAGGAATATCGAGCCACACGAAACAAAAGTGATAACGAGGAAATATGCCACTTTTAATAGTTTCAATACAAAAATTTGTGTAAAATATTGTCCCAGGTTTGCTATATGATTTAGGGATGGCTTGTACGGTGTGGTATGGGACTTTGATCCGCCAACCGGTAAATTGGTAGCCGACGCGACACGACCTACGTACACTATACTTAATATGTCTGCTTATTAAATCACTAGTGGCTGTGAGCACACTAATTTTTTGTGTTAACAAAGACAAAGGCAGACAATCAATTAACCATACTTATATGCTGAAATGTCGTCTTAAGTAAATATTGGTATGTAAATAAATAAATTAAAAAGACCAACACAAAATAAAATATTTGAATAATAAAGAAATTTAACATGAGAGACGATATTATGTTAGTAATAATAATAATAACGGTATCAATTAAAATAAACCATTCTCTCTCTCTCGATAAAATATATTTGTAAGATTTTGAAGAGAAAGATTTTGAGAGAAATATATAATAAGTAAATGTTTAATTTTAAACAATTTATTCCTTATAGAAAATTAATATGCTATCACATTATTATATGTAGGATATATTGAATTTCGATGAAAATATGTGATGTATAAGTAACTCCATCAGCTTCGTGTAGCGCACGGTTAAGTTAGATTGCTTCAAACCCCTAAAAAGCCATTCTAAGGTCTAAAAGGCTTATCTCTTAAAATGGCTTTCAGTTATATCGTTTTCGTGTTTTATTTAATACTTGCTATTACCGTGAAATCATCTGGTTTCCAAACTGAAAATGACTATTTAACTAGCCTTTACAATTTCTTAAGATATTAATAATTACTTTATTCCAGGAAACAGTAGACTGATATACAGTCTATATGACCAAAGAATAACGTTTGGCTAGTTACTCTGTAACTGCAGTTTCAGTGAGGTTATTTAAAACATGAAATAACTAATGTCTCATGAGAATAACAATTGAACAAATCGGACGAATAAAAACAATGATTTATAAAAACCCAAAAATAATAAACCAAGAGCGTATTATAATTTATAAAGTAAAATCTTACTACAAGTTTGACAATAGGGGCAATAATAGGCTTACGATAAATAGAATGAATTATTTTCGCAAGTAAATAAAAAATATAAAAAAAACATTTGCATTTAATAAAATTTATTTTTTTCCCTTATGTATCAAATCAAAATTTTCATGCAATATTACTAAAGAAGTTGAGTTTCAAAGCAGAAAGCAGAAAATATGCAGTGATGTCTTACTACTTAGAAATAAAATAAGCAGAGAGTATTGATTAAAAACAAAATTAAATGACATAAAACAAACTAATAATTGTAACTTTTAACAGCTCACGGTGAGAATTACAGTCGTTTTATCCTTCGGGAGTTCCAAACGTAATAACATCTGAGCGTCAAGCTTTAAGCTCTTAGTGAGCTTTCAGCGTTTACTATTGGCGGTTTATAATACACACAAACTTGTTTTCCTTTGTTTCATAAATATCTTTTATGTTTTTATCTTCATCATATCTAAAAGTTCTCACAAACAGTCCTTGAGAACTTTTACCAAAAGTATTCTAAAGATTGACAAGGATGGTGTACTTAAAGATAATTTATGAAGGTACATGTTGTGCATGTATAGAGCGGAGGAGTCACCGGATCGTAGATGGATAAAGTCATCCAGGAACTTGGTATAGTTCACCCGGATAGTCGTGGGTGAACTCGATGAATATAATTATTTAGGCCCAAATGAACCTTTGGTATATTGTATATCATAAGACCTATGAAAATTGGTATAGGTGCCAGAAATTACATTGCCGAAAGTAACTTGGCGCAAAGAAAAATATGATGAAATTCTACCAGAGTTGAAAGTATTTTTTCTTTTTTTTTAATTCAAACATAGTGAGGATACCGGCATGAAGTTTACCAGCCCAGCAGTGTTACATAAAAGATTTGATATTATTATATTATTAAGATACTTTAGCTATTATATTGACATTTAATTAAGTATGATTAATTGATCAAACAGTCATCTTATAATTATTTGTATTTAATTAAACTAGCTACCAGGTTTCTAGTAGGTATTATACCAACGGTCTACATAGAAGAAGAAACAGCGATTGAAAGATTGCAAAAATTTACAGTATTAATGCGTGGTGTAATTGTTATAAGATTCATATAAAGTTACATATAAAGTTCCTTATTGAATATTTCCAAAATGAAACTATTGAAATGTATTTTCAATTCGAACTTCTATACATCAAAATCATAAGATTCATAACACGGGCGGCTATAAACACTTTTTTCACTATTTGCTTCGGTGAAAGCGCTTCGTTACGAGTATTTTCCGGACACCTGATTAAGCAGACGGTTTCATCGGGTGTACATTTCAGGGCATCTCATTCAACCGTGTATTTATGATTAAGCTTGTGTTTTCCTTGTGTATTTTAGAGAGATATTTTGAGATAATTTTTATATGCATCGATTTAGGAACTGATGAAGGAGAACATCATGAGGAGACATGCATGCCTGATGAGATTGAAAGTCTTCGAAGGTGTGTGAAATGCACCAACTTGACACACACACACACACATTCATTACTGTAGTTCTAAGGATTAAAAGTTATTTTTTGGAAATAAAGATATTTGTATTTGTATTTTTGTATTTGATATGCCTAGTCTGTTTTATTTCAAAATCTCCTCTGCTAGAAGGTTGTCTGGTAGAAATCGCTTCCTCAGCCTTTGTGCATATGTAATATTTAGTTTTGTAAGTTTTATTTCTTTATAGTATTAATTTTAATATTTACTTGTATGCTCAATAAAGTATATTTTCTTTCTTTCTTTCTTGCTTTTCTAGCTTCTAGTTTTGTAATATGTTAATATGTTGAAATCGTGCAAAAAATATAAATTGTATTTTTTTTTGGACTAAAACGTGTAATTGACAATGTTCTTCCATATCAAGCTTAATAAAATTATACAGCTCTGATATCTTGTTTATCTATTCTATGTATTTACGAAGCTTTCCCACTTGTGTCTAACTTCTCAACATGTTACATAGTAACCAGAATTTGAGGTCCATCATTTTGGAATTATAGGGTCGTAATCATTTTAAAGTTGTGCTTAAATCCTTCGGGAGTTTCGAAACTTTTCATAACCAAATGTTTGCGCTATTGGTAATGAAGATTGATTACCAGATGTAAAGTTTATGATATAAATTACTTAACGATTGAAATAAATTTATCTACGAATTAACTTAATCAATGAATGTTTTGTGAATAAATGGTACGATTTAAGGGTTTATGGAGTAACATTTTAGGGATATTATTTTGTAAGATCATTTGTAATGTTCACTTTTCGGGAACGTATCTATCTCTGTGAACGTTCTAACGACCAACGTGACTTGCAGAAGAAAATAATTGGGAAAATACTATATGAATATAAACATGCAAAATAAATACACATATGGTTTGCCTTGACTTTTTAAGCGTTTGAATTCAGAACGCATGAGCGTTAAATACTTGGATGCAGGACTTCCGAATTTGGTAGGCCTATAGGTAGGTTTGTGTTGTAGGTAGGGTTGCCTGGTCGCCAAAACCTAAAAGCCGAATAGACCAGCCAGCTTGTCCGGACATTTGGGTAGAAAGACCGCACACCCGACATTATTGAGGATTTGGTCTCGGTATTTATAAGTATGACAAAGAAATTGTATGTAAAATCAAGCTATTTTTATAAGTATCATACATTTTGTTAAATTCTAGTGAACTAATAGATAAAATCAATTGCCAAGACAGTCTTATTCTAAGACTAATTTGGCATTGCTCGTTTGCAAAATGTAAAAAGTCTAACAAAAGCCGGACACCGTTTCTTTTGGCCGGACACGAAATCAAAAAGCCTAAATGTGCCTGGTTTTATCCGGACGCCTGGCAACCCTAGTTGTAGGTGTGTGTGGTAGGTAGGTGTGCATTTTGCCTCGCTGCATGAAGCCTAGGTATAACCAAATTCCTCATCACACTATTACAAATTATTATTAGTGTGAGAAATTTTCGTCGTTAACGACTGAGTATGCTAGTTTAGGGTTATAAGAACCCTCATACTTGCAATTTGTTAAATACCTAAAGCACAACTCAGACTAAGAAACGATTATTTTACTTTAATGGTCCATAAATCCAGAAGGAGTGCCCATCACGCATGTGGGTATTATTGTAGTTGTAAATAGTATTTATGTTGCTAAAACAAATGTTGCTCGAAAATAATCGAATTATTCAGTTAGTGGATAAATTGAATTTATTAACCGAAACCCGAACCTAGGGATTTGCTGTGTGAAATTTTAATGAATGTACCTTTGGTTGTCTGATTATAAGCCTTGAGAATGGCTGTGTAAAAGGTTTCTTTAATTCATCGATTACGTGGGGATTATTTTAATATTATTCTGCTAGTCTACTACTCGATAATGACGATGCATTTCTTTATAAAGTAGCCACCCAATGAACATAACCATGTTAATATCGACGCAAAATTTTAATAATGTCACTTGAAAAATTGGCAATCGTACCATGTAGTAACTGGCCTATGCCGCCCATGAATATTACCTAGTTTAGCTAGAACTAGCTTAGTTATCTTATTTATGTATTGCCTATCCCGAGACAGAAGATGATAAGTCGCTGTGCCAGTTATTGCACTGCCTGTCTGCCCTTCTCTAAAATACTGCAAAGCTGTTTCAGGGGAAAGAAAGATGGTAGTACCCATGCGTATATCTATTGTCTCAACTTTCAATAATAATATGACTATTTCTGCTTGTTGTAAATAAAAAAAATATTATCTAAAATATAAAATTCTCGTCACAGTGTTAGTTACCATACTTCTCCGTAACGGCTCGACCGATTTTTATAAAATTTTGTGTGCATATCGGGTAGGCCTGAGAATCGGCCGATATATATTTTTCATCCCATTTAATGTTAAGGGTGGTCTACCCCTTTTTTTTAATCATTTTTAGGACAAAATATTTGTTTTTTTTTACGATACAGTGTAAAGAAATGCAACCCTAAGCACCCTTCTACGATCAAAACGTATTTTTAATGTCAATATTAGTACTCTTGACAGAACGAAGTCTGTCGGGATAGCTAGTACATAGTATATATTAGTTATTTAATGGCAACGTAGCCTTGCTATATTTGGTACGGTCTTAACCTCAATTTCTGTCTAATACTGTTCACTCAGAAAAATCCTGCCCACTGACTACCAGACGCATGTTACATAACGTTTACCTGTCGTACCTGTCAGAACCAGATGCGACTCGGTGATGACAGGTTAAATGTGAACACGACCTTTCATAACATATTCCAAAGGCCCGTTTATTAAATAATTAGCATATCTATTTAAGTTGTGAATGAGTTACATGAATGAATCATTCATTGATGAATAACATTTTGAATTTGGCAATTGCCATGAGAATCCATTTATAAAAGAAAAAGTAGAATGAATCACATAAATTTTATTTTGACTATATACATTTGACTGGCCTGTTGGTCTAGAGGCCAGTGACCCTGACTGCTTAACCTTGTCAGTTAGGACGTGGGTTCGATTACCATCCAGGACAAACGTTTATGCGATGAGCATGATCATTTGTTGTATGTGGTTATTATTTATCCATAGTATGTATGTATGAGTTCTTTGTTTGCCATAATACAGGCTCTGACTATTTCGGGATCAGATGACCGTGTGTGAGTTGACCCAACACATTTTATTTTTATAATAATTATAAATATACCTAAAAATAAAATCATTATAAAAACGTGAAAGTAAGATAAGAAATTCCTTAATTTATTATAATGAAAGAACTTTTACGGATTTTATCGCGGTTTATTTAGTTTTTTACAAGCCCGACGTTTCGGATACTTTACAGCAACCATGGTCACGGGAGGACTGAGGTGTCAGATGTCCTACTGTTACAAAAGTTATTCGAAACTACCCTATGATACAACAATATTTTTATTTAGTTCTATCTATGCAAAAGGTCAGTCCTCCCGTGACCATGGTTGCTGTAAAGTATCCGAAACGTCGGGCTTGTAAAAAACTAAATAAACCGCGATAAAATCCGTAAAAGTTTCATTATAATGAGTGAAATTCGCGTAAACATAAGAAAACAATTCCTTAATTTGTTTCTCTCCATTGAGGCAATAAATATGTAAAGAATTGCTTTAAGAAAAATTTCAAGCGCAACTAGTCAAACTGTGCGATCTTCCTTGATGCCATGCATGCATAAGATTTCATGTGTGAGAAAACAGGCATGCCAGTATGCCTGTATTCTCACACAAGAAGAACGACGGTTTGATTGTGAAATTATTGATAATCATAACAAACTTATTGATATTTTATGTATATAGGTAAATAGGTGAACAGGCTTATTCATTGCGAGTGACACCGATGTGAAAATTCGAAATATTTTCAAAGATTTAGGTTTATACTTTTCATGCGTGGATATAAATTAAACTAATTTGAAACCGTAGTCTACACGTCGCTGATCATTTTAATTACAAACTTTAATTATGGTTACATCTCTTTACGATATATAAAAGTGTAAATATACTGTTCATTGAACTGTAACGATACAACTTTTCAGATTTCATCACGGGTTATTGAGTTTTTTTACAAACGTTTCAGATACTTTACACGGTCATGGAAGGACAGCGCAAAAGTTGTTTCATTAGAACGCTTAATTTGAATATATTTGCATGTACATGTTCAGATACAGGGACGGGCCAATCCTACTGAGGATACATAGATATTGGTATATCTGCAATACTTCGATGTTATCTTAACCTCAAACACCGCAGCAAATGGTTCGTGAACCGCAAAACCTATCAGAAAGCTAACTTCCTGAGCACATTTCATCCATCTACATACACTATACTTTTACATAAGTTTTAAACATTTATGAGATTGTCTGAATTGCAAAACTACACTGGGACCACTTAATTTCTTATCAATTAACACGAGAAATACGTTTGTACAAGCTCATGACAGTATTAGAGTATGCAGCGTAATTGGTAAATTTTCTCTCATTTGATCTAGTGAGACTTATCCTCAGTATCAGATTGATAAATGGATAAGTTGTTATTAGTAGTAGTTATTAAGATAATGGATAAGTTAAGTCAATATTATAATCGATATTGAATGTACATAATAGAAACTTATGTTTTGTAAATGTATTAAAATATTGTATCTCATTTTAAATGAATTGTAAATTCTTATGATAAATAAAAGTTCTTAAACCTAACTTAATTATTTTGGTTAATACTCATTTATTTTTGGAAGCTTCTGAAAATTGAACATTATTGAAAATTTAATATTTGACATTCTTAGCCCGCAGAAAGGCACACTGTCGCAGACTGACCAAGCCGTTTCAGTAACTCTTGTCAAAATGTTTAATAGAAGCCTGGGCACAATTTACGATATTATTATTGCTCTAACAGAACATGAAATATTAAAACGCATTTAGGAGACGGGTCAATATATTACATAAGGGATACTGAACATATTATCAATAAATACTTTAATAATCCATGATATAAATAACATCATACACCTAAAATGACATGAAGAATATAATCTATCTTCTAGATATAAATAAAAATTAATCCCCTGAAATTTCAGATAACTTATTGCACCAAATTATAAATTTATTGTGTTGGTTGTCGTCAAAACGAGGTTTGTATGAAAAAATGATGACGACGCTAAACATTTTTGCATGAAGGACTACGTTAGCTAGCTTCAGCTTATTTTCAAGTAGTTTCCATTTTCAGCCGAGTTATTCGACTAGACGGTATGAACGAATATTATACTAGATGTTGCCCGGCTTGTTAACTGATATTCACGGACGTGTGTTGATGATGATTACTTAGTAGTAATATAATACATGCTATAGTTAGCATGTTACCCCAAAGCAGTTATTTTCATAATACAAACAGACGCTACAATTGTATTTATCTGCATTATTAAATTTTTATGCAGTATTTATTTGAATGACTCTAAAATCTCGATATGGTCAGAATTTGCTTGTGTACTTGTAAAATTAAAAAAGGGTATCAAACTGCTGCATATGGTTATTTGTTATGTTAAATAGCTGCAAAATAGTTCTTATACACTAACTACACAATCAAGCAACTATGAACAATTTTTTGTGTCAAGCTTAGATAAGTATGTTTGCTCACATTTCCGACGCCACTGGTTGTATCGAGAAAATGTTGTATGAATGAATCTCATATCCCTGAGTAAGTGACGAAATGGGCTAGCATATAAAAAGGATATTTTACTTCAGAGAAAAAAATATAAAAAATAATTAATAGCAAAAGTGGAAAAACACTGTATGTTTTTACAAAAACATACAGATATACTTTCAGCGAACCTAAAAATAAATACTGTATAGAATTACGGTAGGTTTAAGGGACTGGGTTGTGAAATAAGGGCGAAGAAAAATATCCTGGTACCGCTTTGACTTCTTGTAAATATACTTTAAAAGGGATAACGTTATATTGAAGGAGATTTTGTAAAATAAGACGTAAGCAATTTAGTTGTTCTGGGTTAAGTGTAAGGTCCATTTTAAAAGTAATCTAAATTTCGGCTTTCAACCTAGCTATCGGTTTTCGATCTTTGTTATTTTTATGTTACTTAGATGTGTGTTAAGTGGCCGAGATTGCCAAAAGTAACACAAGTCTCAGTGCCAAAGATTATATCTTTCCGTCTTTTACGAGGGAAACAAGAATGATGGTGATACACATTCGGCCGGGAGCACGGCAAAACGCATTCCTCCCACAAGTAAGTTTCATAAACTTAGCATATTTAACACACGTTTTTGTCCGCTGTCCTGCGTTATCTTGGACAATAATTAGCAAATAATTAGTTAAATGATAGACAGTATGAACAAGGTGCTAATAAGATTTTTCTACACTTTTAAAAGTTTTTTTTGTTTAGGCAGGCGGGGTGTCGGTCGGCTACTAACCAGGTCTCCGTCCGTGTTGCATGCGGGCGAGGGTTCAGTCGTCTTGGCGTTCATTGAGGGAATCCTATATTCAGCAGTGGACTGCTGAAGGCTGATGATGATGATGTTAGATGTCTAATTTAACACTGAACTACCTTCTAAGAAACATTATTATTCAAATGTATGATTTGAAATACTTATTGCAATAATATATAATTAAAGTGTCTAATTACGAAAACTACTTTCAATGTGACTAAATAAATGCCTTGCACCCATCCGCAATGTTAGATTTCTCTTCTTCTCGATCTCTAGCAACCTATACCATAACTAGATTTATGATGTAAAATGTCTTCGAAGCGTTGGGTAGTAGACGTGAACCCGGTATCTAGTGTCAAGATCGTTTCGGTCGGGCGCCTCTGGAATTAAATTGTGGTAACAACATTACACCTGTAACCCGCCTATGCTCAAACTAGACATGTATTTTTAGCTGTGTTTACTGTAAACTGTATAATCTATATGTTTGATGCATGTAAACGACTATATGATAATTTAAACTATTTAAAGCGGAATATTTGCCATGTTTTTTAACATTATTTCGCGGAACATGACATTCGCAGACAATGTGGAAATATCGAGCTGCTCGAAATAAAATTAAAATATCCCGTTTTAAATAGTTTAAGTAATGAAAATAACTATGTTAATTTAAAATGACTATATACTACCGATCTTAAAAAAGACTATATAGAAAGTAATTTGTAATAAGCGTTCTTGTTAGTTTTTAATATTTTAAATTTAAGTCTGTTGTTCAAATCTGATAAGTTCAAAGGTATGATTAGGTTATTCATAAGGTTTTTTGGAAAATATGTTTTTTAATGTAATATAATTTATATAATCCGTGTAGGATGCGAGTGGCAAGGGGTTCGTCGGTCCTCTCGGCGTTCATTAGAGGTCTATGTTCAGCAATAAACGGATAAATTTTCATGACGATGATGTAATGAAAAAAAAATATTTATTCCTTTACTTACCTAGCATCCTGCTAAGTAATCCTACCTGTCATTTTGGAGGTCCAAATGCATAAGAAATAATGATGACTACAAAGGATGTTTATGAAAAGACAAACAGCGCGATCAAAAAGTTGTCGTATTTACATCATTGGCCGACCGTCATTACGCCGGGACGCTTATTACGTCTCATGAATAATCCATATTTAAGGAAATTTAATTTTTACCATACCCTCATTGTACCCGTCCAACTTGAAGGCCCAATTTTGGTTGATAAAAGCAAAATACTTTTTTATTTATCATACACAATATAGTGAATATTTTAGGCAACAAACAACATTATCATGAAAGTTTTTACTCTATATATAATAAGTAATGTAGCTACGTAGTAAGTCAGTATAGTAATAAGTTTAATAGTTCCTGTTTTTTCTGACCGCATGAGATTCTTTGCTATTCTTTGGAGAGAAGACTGTATCAGAAAGTGTACGAATGTGTTTATTTTTATTTAAAGTGTAATTACTAACCTGTGTTAGTCTCTGCAGACTTAACAACTTATGTCTCACTAGTTGTTGCACGCGGTTTCCCCGCGTTAGAAAAAAAGACCTTTTTCTAAAATATATATATAGAAAATATACAAAAAAATCCTTTTTTTAATGTATTCTATGTTACCTACTTCTAGTACCTCCGAGAATATGTGTACAAAGTTTCATGATGATCGGTTGTGTAGTTTTCGCGTGAAAGCGTAACAAACATCCCTAATTTTACATTTATAATATTACTAGTGTGTTGACCGGACTAGTCTCTGGTTACCCCACCTGATCACTTACCATCATGTGATTCGACTGCTTGTCTATCTCACTGTCATAAAAAACGTCGCTCTCGGGTTATAATTAAAGCATAGTATGAATTAATCGTTCATTGAGGAAGGCCTATGTTCATTATCGGAGGGGACTTGTCTTTGTCGAACGTCCACCGCGATGCTCGGCCGGGGACAGTCTGTCGCTGAAGTGATCCTGTTGCCTGCAGATACGGGACCTATAAAAAGCGGCTGAAGGCTCACGCAGTGATTTTATTGGGGTACTTGACGGATAACGGCTGATGATAATGATGATGATGATGAATTAAATGTAAATTCAGTATCGATACATTGGTTACAAACGATGGTCCGGAGTGCGATAAATTACGTGATCTGAATCTTCTCTGTGGAGATAGGAATAAATAATTTTTTCCATCGAGTTAGGATTTGAAACGATTCGAAATGTGGTCACAATGAAAACACGTATACGGAAGATTAAATGATTTATTTATACTAATTCAATTTATGTCGTCTGTTTGAAATTTTCATACCTCAGGTACAATCAATAAATGCGGAAAGCGTAGTACGGTATAAGCCGAATTCAATTTATATAAATCATTGGGAATAAACCCTTTGATGAAAAAAGGTATCAGATTAGAACGTTCAAAATACGGAGATTAATAATAACTCTTATTAATCATATTTAAATTTATAAATAATATGTATTATTAAACACTAGCAGGAAGACTTTTCTTTATGCGGATAAATTTTAGCCCATATGTTATTCTGGTACTTAAGCTAAATATCTCTAGGGTTTCATTAAAATTCATTCAATAGTTTTTGGCGTGAAAGAGTAACAAACATACATCCTGACATTATTACAAACTTTCGCGCTTATTATATTAATTGTAATAAATTACTAACAAGTCGAGTTATAAGTCGAATTATCGATTATTTTGTAATTTCAGATGCGTTCTATATATACAGTAATTGATACTTAATTATATCATCGGAGAATATGATAAATAAATTAACGAATTTCATTGTTTGAATAAACCTTATTTTTATCTCAGGTTTATAAATCTAAAATTTTCAATTGTATATGGATAAGATAAGATAGTACAAAACCTTGAGCAAAAGCGCGCTATTTTGGGGTTTGCTGGATGCAATAAAACGCATGCCCATAAACAGAGCTTGTTACGTCAAATTGGCTTGTCTGGGGCTAATCAAATAAATCACGAGCTCACATTTCGAGTCGAAGGCGAAGGGGAGGGCGAGTACATCGTAATGTATCATAAACCTTAAATGAAAATACGAGCAAAACAAGATAGCTTGTACCTTGAATGTTGTTATACTAGAAAACTTAGTTATTTGAATCTTAGCGAAGTTAGAAAATCCATATATCAAAACCACATCCAACCAAGCAGACTTTTTAAATATTGACTAATAGTATTCTAATAGCGATCTGCGGTTTTATCGGCGTATTTTCTCGTATCCGCCTACTACGTGGATAAATTATAGCCTACATGTTATTCTAATGTGTCATATTATTATTGTAAACTTTCATCAAAATCCATTCAATCGTTTTTACGCGAGACAGTAATAAACACAAATCCATACATCATTCTTACAAACTACCAAAAATTAGGACACTTCCGTACTTACGTACTAGTAGACAGGAAAAAATGAAGGAATAAAAACAGGAAAACGATTTACTTACAGCAAATACTAAAATTTAGAATGAACCGAAAGTACTGGATATCAAATGCGAATAAAAGATTGCGTCCTTATATATTTCATCATACAAAGGATGATAAATCAATGTCTTGGCATTGATTATATGTTCAAAGGTGAATGGGTAAAGGCTGATGATGATGCCATCTTATCCCCACTGTCCAAGCATCGTCAAAATTTAGATGTATGGTCGAGTTTAAAGAGCTTATCCGAAGCGATCGGTCTGGTCTCATTAAAATAATTAAATACAAATCCTTTGATGCAAGTCAAAACCTAAACAAGGCTTTTTTAATTAAACGGCCTTTTGTTCAATCATTCGAATCACTCATGACGAATGAACGGATAGAATAACAACCACAAAGCTTAGTTCACAATTCATCAAAAAGACTGATTACGCCGACATCTTTCCCTGTGTCAGAATTTCAAGTGGGCGAAAATCCTTTGCCGTAAATCTTATAATCGTTTATAATAGTTTATAATCTAATTTGATAAGTATTATGATTATGATAAAATATACGTTGCCATTATAATATTCCATATAAGAAAATTACAAAAATAATAAAAATTATATTGCAAAATCCATCTTTAAATTTGAAGAATCTTTCCATATTTGGTAAAGGTGTGTAATTCAGCTTTCAAATATACACATCTAGGTAGCTAGAGCCGCTGACCTGTGACTCACTATCAGAATTTATAGCTCACAGCTCAGTTCAACACCACAGATTCCATATATGAAGAATATTTATATAACTGAGCATTAAGCTGCAGTTCACAGTGAGCTGTCATCTGACTTCTTTTTTTAACAACTGAGTGAGTAAGTTTAAAATAAATAGAGATGGTTGCAATGCTGATATTTTGCAAAATTCTATTAGGAATATATTCAACAGAAATTGTTGCAATTTTTTTTCATCAATAATAAGCATTGTGATATCTGCTTTAAATAATTACAGTAATGTGTATTATAAAAATTTGTCAATTTCCAATTTGTAAGATCAGTAACTCAAATTCTTTGAACTGCATCGATAAACTGAGCGGATTTGAGAGCCGGTTGACAGCTGCGGCTCAAACATTTGAACTGTGAGCTGAGTCGCAGGTCACATTAGTTTTGCTAAGTTAGCCAGGTCTAATATTTGACTCAACATTTATTTACTCAGAACACAAATGAGATCAATCTCGATGAACTATCAAAATACAAATTAGAGCTAGATTGTTATCCCATAGTTTATTACCAGCTATGACAAGTTTCGGCAAACTATTTGGGTCTAAATTATAACTGAGTTTATACTATTTCACTGAAGATTATTTAACCAAAGAAAAGACACCCAAAGAATGTTACAAGATGTCTGATGTCATAATATAGTAACTTCTATGTTTGGTGTATTTTTTCAGTAAGTACTCAATTTAGCTTGGAAAGGCGAAGAATGAATGAATACTTTTCTCTTAACTTACTATACAAAAAGCCCTGTTTTATTAAAAGAAAAACAGGCTTGTGCTAATAATTATTAAAAACATATAATAGGTAGGTAACCTGTCAAGAATAATGACTCATCTCAATAAATAAAAAAATAAAAAAAACGAAGGTTTATAGAGTGGTAGAAGCGTGCATTATAAACGTGCGTTTTATATATTGCGGACGAGCTCGCCAAACGGGGAGCAAATATGGAGGTCAAAGGCAATGAACCGATGACTCCGCTACCATACAGCCAGTTAAGGGCGTGGGTAAGAATGTACACAAATACACAACACAAAGAACTCTGGACAAGCAGAGACGATTGTAGACGGGCAAGGGAAGCGATACCTGTATGCAACCCACGCGTCTCTTGTCAATTAATGCTATTAAAACGACCAGAACTGCGCCTACTAACAGGCACCCTAACAGGACACGGTCACTGTAACAAACATCTTTTCACTATAGGTGTCACGGACAGCCCGCTATGCAGAGCTTGTGTAGCGGAGGAAGAAACAGCAGCCCATGTATTGCTGGAGTGCACAGGAGTAGCACCGCTACGGGTTGCCCATCTCGGAAGTCCGAGAACGCTCCCGGAGATCTGTGCCGATGTCAAGAGACTGCTAGTATTCTTGCGGGAGCTTAACTGGCAGTAGGGAGTGCTTCAGGCTCACAGCACGCAAAATAGGCGCAAAAGCGTCGAGTTGCGGAAACCAGCCTGACCTCAAATAACAAGTAACGTGCATTTTATTTCGTTTATTGGGTCCTTTAACATCAGTGTTACCTTTCCCGTGAATGTATTCCTGTTTAAATCTTATTTTATCAACATCCGCCCTTTATCGTTTTGTTGCAAAAATATAATTGACCTACTCTTCATATGAAGTGGCTCGGCGACAAAGTCGATACGCAAGACTTCTTATTTTTTATATTTAAGTAAATTTACATAAGTATAATTATTACATACATGTAGACTGTATACCAGCACAGGAATAGAGATTAGGCGTTCTCGTATAGTACTTTTATTTGAAATTCATCATAAAAACCGCTACAACAACACACGTAAAAAATACGAAATTCCATACAGCAAAAGCTACATAACATTCATAAAAATGATGCTTACAAATGATATCCCAAAAAATATATTGAAATCAGGTCAATGAGCAATGAGGTACGCTTATACAGGACGTTTATTTTAGATTTACTGTTTACAATTGAAAAACGAGTAAAATGTTATTTTTAGACAAGTTATACCTGTGTCGTCTATTCTCATTTGATAGCAGAACTGCAATTTAAATTTGTTTTGTTATTTTTATTATTATACGAGAAAATTATTTTAACATAAATATTAACATGCTTATCGACTCGAACCTTATGGTATTTGTGGATAATAATTTTGCATAAAGTTTCATAATCGTAATTATCACCTTCATCAGCCTTTAAGCGTCTACCACTTAACATGGCCTCCTCAATGAACTTCAAGACGAGCGATCCAATCGCAACCAGCACGGACCAGCCAAAGTAGAAGGATTAGTTTATAGCACATATAAAATATAAGGAATGAAATAAAAAATGAAAAAATCTTATAAGATAATTGATATCCTTTTTTATTATCCTTCTTTTTCCGCTATAAATGTAAAGGATATACAAGACTTTCACAAACGATTATAAAGTTTTCCTTATATAAGTTTCAGTTATTATTGTTTTACTGTACAGTTGTAATAAAAGTTTGAACATTAAAGCATTAAACCCGCTTTTTATTCCGAGTGTGTATTTTATTGAAAGTACTGTAATAAAATTAAGACAAAATCTTCTTATCTATCTTCTTATATCTTATAAATTATTATGTATTTAAAGCAGGGGTTTGGTCCAAGCTAACAACTCCAAGTGATTACAGACATGATGACATAGCTTCATAACTATGTGATTAGCACATTATTATTTTTTTCTATTTACTTAAACATTTTAAAAAAATATTACAAAGATTTATTTTAGTTATTATTTATATTTAAGTTAAAAAATCACCAAAACGGCTTCGAACTTAACTTCGCCAATTCTTTTTTATTTTTTATTATATGAATGAATTAAATTCATATAACCTGTAAAGTATGACAAAATGTAATTTAATAATTTAAAATAGAATTTAAAAATACTAAATATAATTTAATAGTACTAAGTATATATAAATAATAATGTAGATACATTATTATTTACTATCTTTGTAACTGTTAGTACCATTGATTTTTCCTGACGTGGGCGGAGAACTATTACACTTGGAAGTATGAACAAGTCGACCGTTACTAGGACAGGAGGGTGCTCCAATAATTCTAGTTTTATTGATGACAGAGTAAACAATGAAGCAAGGACAATAGAGAAAAGAAAGTCGAAGAGCTATTATGAATGTTTAGCCGTTCCCGATCAGCAAACACTTTCTATTCATCTAGCTCATTCAACGGACCCGCTTTTGTGCGACCTGCACTTGATACAAGAGGCCATCATGGAAAATGTTAGCAATATTACCTGCGTACGGCTATATGAGATATTATACTGGAATATTAAAATATTCTGTCACTAATATCGGTTTTAGTTCTTCAACCCGTTATAACACGAACATATAACGCAATGTAACGTTACACTGAACTGGATACAAGAGACTATCGTGGAATATGTCAGCAATATTCTGCGATATGTAATACTAGCAGCGCCCCGCGGTTTCACTCGCGTACTTCCCATTCCCTTATGAGCACGTTAATAATTAATAAATAATATATGTGCTATTCTGATATATAAGCTATGTTATTGTAAAGTTTATTCAAAATCAATTGAGTAGTTTTACGTAAAAGAGTAACAAAACATCAATACTTACAAACTTTCGCGTTTATAATATTCGTAAGTAAGTATGTAATATCGAACAGGAATATTAGAATGGTCTGTAGCACCTACACTCTACAGGGTAGGGCGATTAAAACCACAATAGAATATCATGAACAATATTAGCAATACTACTTTTTTATATCTAATATTTTTATTGTCTGATATTGATATGAAACTGGAATATTAAAATAGTCTGTTACAACTACATACATTGGCAAGGTAGAGCGCTTTTAGTTCTTGAACCTACAGTAAGTGTGCTTGGAAATACCATCCTATTTCAATTCATAGATCTGGGAGAATAGATGTTGTGTCCTAGAAGTGTGCTGAGGTCGTGTTGTATGCTCAAATATTATATACGAATACAAGTTTGTAAAATTATTTTGACTATTCCGACTTTTTAGACTATTTATACTATATTCGATAACATTTGTGGAAAATACTTTTTTTACTAGTTTTATAAGAAAAATGAGTAAATACCTACTTAAATTAAATTAATTCATTAATAACATTTTAATCGATTATAAGTTAAAGGTTTTATACAAATGTTTTGTTGTTATTTATAATGGAAAGTTAGCGCATACAATGGATTCACAGCGTTAATTAAAACTTTACACTCGCAAAACTTTAACTATGTTACGACTGGATTTTATATAACAAATATAAAAAATTGCTAAGTCAAGATTCTGATAAATAAATATGTACACACTTAAACTATTTAAACAACGAAGGGACGAATATTGTTTGTCAGAATAAAATATTAAATAACAAGTATATTTTGGGTTTATTATAGGTAGGCCAAAGTGTGTACATTTGAATGTTTGAATATTTGTTGTTCTTTTACGTAAAATCTACTGAATGAATTTCGATGAAATTTTCCAATTATATAGATTGTACATCAGAATAAGATAGAGGCCATAATTTATCCCTGTACTTTCACGCGAATGGGAAACACGCAGGTGAATCCGCGGGGCCTTGCTACTAAACAAATAAGGGTCAAGAGTGGATGCCGCGTTAAGGTAGACGAAATTTTGGTCGGCCAGGTAGGAAGACGATCTTCGTGCAGTTGCCGATCCATGGGTGCAAGAGTCAAGGGATCGGTCGACTAGGCTTTTATTTAGGGAGGGAATTTCATGGTCAGCAGTAGAATGGGCTGATGATGATGATGACAGTAATCAAATCATATTGTGTTTTCCATTACTGTAAATATTTCTTAGCTATAACTCCATTATTGTAAATAAAAATGCTTAAACAGAATTATATCAGCATTTTCCATTTTGTCCTCGTCTCATAAATAAAATATAACTATAAAAGAAAGACGAACCGGTATTCATTGAATCAAAGCTACAATGTAATGTAAGTTTTATGTTGATTAAAAACTACACTATACAATTACGGTTACCTTTATCATAATTCAAGAAGATTTTTCCACATTTGCATAACGTACAAACCAAGCACGAAGTCGATTAAAAATCAAACTAATCGTCTAACTTTGTTTTCATTACTTGAAAGCACTGTATTTAAATTCATATCTATAAATAAATCTATTTAAATCTATCTTAGAGATGCATATTATCAGCTTACACAAAGGTAGTCTAACTTTATCGCTGCGTGTTGTCAATTGAATAACTATTATTATATGAAAAGAAAGTGTTAAAGATAAACTTAATAATGTCTACTTGAACCGTCTCAAGGAGGTGAAAGCTATTGTTGCCTAAGACCTGTATAGCTTTAGGGGTCATTATGTTGATGAATAGAAGAGGATGAGGCACCTGGTGAAGGCACCTGCGACATTACCAGGCGATTAAATTATTTTTTCATAAAGATCAATTTTTATAAATAGTTTCTGTACTTTCATTATTTTTCAAAGCAACTATTCAAATTATCGCTAATCGTAATAATTAGAGTAAGATAAATAAAAGTGTTCAACCCTGCAATTTTTTTTTTACTTTTGAAGTGGAACTTCTTTAGAATCGTTGTGATTTCAAACCGGATGCAACGGAAAAAACGACAGGCAAGAGACACAAATACTAAAGAGCGAGAGAGCAAATGTCGGTGTGTATGTATATTGCACACTGTTTAATACTTGCTTGTATTTGAGCATTTAACGCGTGTTTCACTTCTATCGAGTGTGAATCGCACACATGTCTTTTTTTTGTTTATATTACTTTTGTTTCACGAAGATTGATAATTCCACACTATCCACGAATATCTTATTCATGAAAACGAGTGTAAAAAATACCCTATTCAGCAACAGGTTGTGGCCGTGAAAACAACAATATTAATTTACACGTCCGATGAAGCATTTAGGCCACTAGGGGCATTATTATAGCTCCATCCGAAAAAATATTAATTTAAATCCCAAATAATTTAAGTAAGTAAGTAAGGTACATTGTGCTACATTTTATCTACCTTTTCTCACCTGGCTGCAGGCAAGTATAGCAATCATAGAGATGGCTGCCTAATACAGTGAGGTATGAAATATAAAGTATTGACGGTTTTAACTTACTACATGTAATTAAGACGAGAGTAAAAATTAAAAATAAATTAGTTGCTAATTAATTAATCATTATTTATTGCAGCAGGCTAATGATGGCAGAGGTTGTTTTTTTAAGTTCATGATATTGAAATCAGCTTATAAAAAATTGTTTCATTTAATTAACAGATAAGGGTATATTTTTCTAATGCCGGATCTTAGACTATAAACTTTAAACGCGGTAGGCACCCAAACTAATCTATGTTTAAATATTTAAATGAATTCATACACGACCAAGGAATGTGGGTGTAGTATTGAGCTATGCCCAAACCTCAAACATCTGTCCAGCCCGAAGCCGTTTGACAGACCACTATCTGCAATTTATGCGGACTCACATGTTCGTTAAATCTGTGGGTTATCGTCCAAGTTTTAATCAAAATTATCTACATACAACCTTTAAGCCTATATGTTATTTTATTAGATGCTGCAAAATACAGAACTGAAATAAGAGTTAAAAATAAAAAAAAACTTGAGTAGTTTGAAATCAAAGTAAGGCACTAAATCTTATCTTATCTTATCTTATACCTTTAAACGTGCAATTCTTGAATCTTCAATATATATAATCTGAATCTCGGCAACGGCTCCAACGATTTTCATGAATTTTAGTATATATGGCGTTTCGGGGGCAATAAATCGATATAGTTCGAATTTATTTTTAGGAAATGGCGTTATATTTGTATTTTTAATAATAATCAATTGAACAATCAACAAGAATTGCTCGTTTAAAGGTATACGATTGGTCACTATCACTAATAATGAGAACCTACGTTCAGTTGAATATGGCCGATGTTAAATATCAGACTTGTTATTTTCAATGAGTTTTGTTCCAACAGTCACTAATATTATCGTTCGTATTCCAATAATTACAACTAACAACTAATTTTCGAGCCGGAATACTCGTACGTATTCATAATTAAAATTATTTTGGCGCTATCAATATTCGAGATTTATATGTGTAGTTTCTGACGTGATAATATCTTCTACATCGATAAATGCCAGCTGCACGCACGAAAAAGCATGACTTTTTCTCGCATTCGGATCGGCCTAAGCGTTCGGCGAAACATTGCGTAGCTATCACATAAAATTATCGTTCATAAACTGTCTTTACAGACAATCATTTTTGTTTAATGTAATTTCTATGTTTATTAAAGATATGAAAAAAAATCATATCTACAAATAATAAAAATATAATCATATCTACAAAATAATTATATATATTTTAACGAATGATTAATTTAATTAAACAATGGATTCTTGAAAAAACAGAGCCAATGGTTGTGTTTTTTGTTATTATATCTACGTTATGAAAATACAATTGTCCAACAATATTATTTCAGACGTTACAAGTTCGATGAGCCACAAAATTGGTCTTCGGGCACGAAATTATTAAGGCAATGGTTTACAATAAGATTTTTTAATAAAAAAATACTCGAACTCTCCGTCGGCCAGTATCTGGTTGTATTGTACATATTATCATTATCAACATTGAATTATCTTATTCTCATTATTTTTTCTGCCGTATTTTCGTCTTTCCATATTAAAAGTCCGGATAGCCTGCTTAAATAATGGACCATCAAATATTTTTTTTTATTGTTACACTAATTCCAATGATAGTCACAAATAATAAAATTGATTTTATTAAGCTTGACCTTCCATCTATTGTATTTATAGCTAATCCCTAGTAACAGCTTTTTCTTTCTTTGAAAAGAAAAAGTCCAAAGGCTATCGGATTTTTTTATTGAAGAACAATCTTAAGTTCGAACTTTGATTGTTTTATGTGATAAAAAGATGCATATATACATATAGCACGTGTGTCGAGGTGTATAGTCACAATTAAACCTTATTGATATGGAAGTTTAGAATTTTAATTGCAAACGCAAATCTACCTAGTTGTCAATTGACCGGTTGGATTTAATGTTTGAAATAATCAATATTAATTTGGACATGTCAAGTCCAGAGGCGGAGGTAGTTGGCAGGGGCAGATGGCAAAATTTATCCTATGTGCAAATAATTTATCAATAACATGAGGCAGGTTTATCGTTTATCTGATGCATGATGGAGATAACCCATACCATTTTAAAAACAATGTATTGTACTGTTGACTATGCTATTTTGATTCTAAATCGCCAAGAACCTCATTTACGTTATAACTTTGACCATAAAAAGCACTGGATATTGCATACATGTCCCGAAAAAAATAGTTTTATGATTATGAAAAGACAAACCCATGACCGGAAATATTCACAATCCAGCGGAAGTATCGCCTATTTTAATTACGAAGTAAAAAAAACTAATCAGCCGATATCATTTTTTAATCCCTTTATTAAACCTCACATATTTTTTAATGACAGTAACCACGAATACTATTATTGCCGAAGTTAATTGACAAATTGTTATTAAAAAATTATAAATAGCTTATCTTTATTTTTATATGGAAGACGGGACAAAGAGTCGGCTCCCCTGACTTTAAGTGATCAGCAACATTCATAGTCTCAGCTACACGAGAGAGATGGCAGATGCATTGCCGAACTTTTAAATTAGAGTAAGATCGTTACTTTTATTTTTTTCCCCTTAATTACAACATTTTCATGGTGTGGACCATAGAGGTGCGTTTACCACTAACACATACGCAGAATAAAATTTCTTAAGCTCTTATTAAATCGTGCCATCTCTTTCTACGAGTTTCATGAAAAATGGGATAAAACACTTAGAAAAACCTTTCACACGTCGGGACACCGAGATGCATGGTATTGAACGGCCCGTCAGCTGTCTGCATGGATCCACTAGCTACCACAAATCTATCAAAGGCTCGCCACACAATACCTCAAACACACTGTAGGTATGTAAGTGTGAATACAGACAATCTAAAAAGCTTGTCTCTGCAATATGTGATGTAACACCGTACTGTGTGTTTCTGTATTCTTTTTGTTATTTTTTCTATAATCGTCACATTATGAGGCAGAATATTTTAGAAGTGAAACTTCTCTAGGCTTGACTAGAGACTAAATCAATTTTTCTGGCGGAAAAAAAAATAATAACTTGCATTAATGTGCAATCAAACTTGCGTGATCATTCTATTCTTAATAAAAATCTTTTTTTAAGATTTAAGTTTATACATTGATAAGCAACCGTGGACTATAGTTTACTGGTCCAAAAAAATTATTCGTTATACATATATATTTACATATCTAATTCACAATTGAGCCCAGTATAAAATTTTTAGTACAGGGCACTAGTTGCATACATACATTATCAGACGTTCGCGATATTGTTCTATATTCAATAAAGAGGATGTGATATAATAATATAATATGATCAATATGCTGGTCATTTTAATTTTTTTTTTGCTCCAATTGTTTTATTCAATGTGTGAAATTATTGAAACAAAACTTCTTTGGGCGCGACTGGAGGGCTACCCAGATTTCTATGTCCTTTTCTATCACTCGCGTGTAAACATTACACATATACTTTTTTATATCTTACTAATATTATAAACGTGAAAGTTTGTGAGTATGGATGTTTGTTACTCCTTCACGTAAAAACTACCAATGGATTTTTATGAAACTTTACAATAATATAGCTTATACATAACACATAGGCTATAATTTATTTCTGCACTCCCACCGGAATGAGAAGTACGCGGGTAAAACCGCGGGGCGCTGCTAGTATAATATAATACTAGACTATTAGCCTGATAGTAACTGGTCAACGTCGCAATAAACATCCCGCCCTCGACTTACTTTTTTGTGTCGTCTGTATTTTGAAACAAAAGATAGAGTCTGTTATGAGAGTTTTCTGTAATTACACTACTTGTGCTTCCTGCTTATACGCTATAAAACATCTCTGTATGCTATAAAATACTACTTTATAACAAAATACTTTCATGAATAAAATACAAAATGTTCAAGAAAATGTATTGTTATCTATTAATTTATTGATCAATATAAACCCTCGTTATCGATACAAATAGCGATATAATACCTCCACGGATTATGAATCATTATTCAAATGGTTGATTAAGCTTGATAACAACAAAATGAATTAATATTGTAGAAAATTTTAATCATAAGAATCAATTTATTTTCGCGCAAAAATTTGAACAATAATATAAAAAAAGAATATTATATCAAGAAGTTATTATTTCAACTAATGATTCAACAACTAGCAACGCTCTGCAGTTTCGCAGTGTAGTTAACAAAAGAGGTGCATGGGAGAAAGAGATGGAGGCTTTTGCCCAGCAGGGGGAAAGAAACATACACTGACTGGAAGGAGGTATACGCTGAGCCGCACTCCCGGCTGCAAACCTTCCTGCTTGTTTCACTCGTAAAACAGCTTCGCTGTGTTTCAGAGAGAAGGGCAAGACAGACAGTGTAATTGCTGTCCTTTGACAGTCAGACTTAATATCTTATGTCTCAGGATGGGCAACAAATGAACGAGTCGTCCGTGGTTCCAGGTGAACTAATATTTTATGTTCATGGACGACTCACCATCAGGGGAGACTTTGAGTTTGCCCATCTAACTAACTTAAAAAGGTATATAATAAACCTTATTGTATCATGCCTTAATTCGGCCTTTATGATGAAAGTTAATGGAGCTTTTTTTTTCGAATAGACCCATGCTGTTGACCTTAAGGCCTTTAAACGAAACGACGATTTTCACACGAAAAGTAGATGGGCAGATGGCTCATTTAAGAAACTTAATGGAGCCTATAGATCCTGCTGGGCATACCCGGGCTCTATAAGCAGTGCTCCATACCGGCGAATGTAAGAAAAGTCTTCCTAATGATATTTACGAACAAAAGGGTCAAAACGTCGCCCAGAAAATATAATTAATGTACCACAAATGGTAATTTCCAGAATATTTTCTACTTTGCAAATGAATTTTTTAATTAAAACTTTAACAGTGTAAAATATACAGTTACAAAGTAACTTTAAGCGTTTCAAAAATTCTATATATCTTTGTCATCGTCAGTCTAATTTTGTTGTTGTTATCATTTCTATAGCCTAAGTTATCACAATATCAGCTATCTATATCGTCGAAATAGGTCCAGACATTACAGAGATTAGTCACAAACAGTACACAGACAAACAGACAAAAATTTGAAAAAAGTGTTTTAATATAACTATCCTATATACTTTTATCCTATTGTATAGACGTTTATTTTATGTGTAAAGAATTTATATAGATAAAATCTGTACTATAAATAAATAGATGACACAGAATACCAACCCAGGTTAGGCCAGTGGTAAGTTCATTAAAGCTCGCACCAAAGAATTTGGGTAATGGGTACTAAATCAGCGAAAACGTGAACCGAAACGTACGAAAAAACCTCGCTGCCGGTAATTACTGCCCGGCCGATCCCGTACGGGACCCAGCATAAATATTTCACAGAACTAGCACTAATAAGGTAGAATCGATACATAATGTCCGATACAAGATATTATATTATATACCTATTAATAAATTATCTTTATGTATTTTTTTGGAACGAAGTTCCTTACGGCAGGCTTGGAGGGGTAGGGGTAGTGTATAATACCTTTATTTTTAGCCGAAGGAACTTCGTTCCTACCTGGTGTCCCACGACACCACATTTCTTTTTCTTTTCTTATTATTCTTCTTTGGGATCAGTCGTCTTGGCTTTCATTGAGGGAGGCCTATGCTCAGCAGTGGACGGGTAACGGCTGATGATGATGATGCATTTACGTGTGCTCACACATATACAATACTAAGAGGGACCCGCGGTTTCATCCGCGTGATTCCCATTCCCGTGGGAGTACGGGGATACTTTATAGCGTATGTGTTATTCTGATGTATAATTGTATGATTTAAATATTATTGTAAAGTTTCATTAAAATCCATTCAGTAGTATTTACGTGAAAGAGTAACAAACATCCATACTTACAAAATTCGCATTTATAATATTAGTAGGATATATCCTACTAATATTATAAAGTCTATAGACTACGCGAGTCCCGAAATCGTATTAACAAATTAAAATATCGTATGAATAAAATATTCAAACTCTATTTCTCCATTACCACTAATGGATTAAAATATTACGCGGAAATGCTCATAAAGTTGTATCCCTTAGCGGAGTGCAAGTCCCGATGCATTGGGTTCGTCACAAAACCAGTAAAATAAGTTAGTACCGGTCGCCGCCGGGGCAGAATCACATAATTTACACATAAAACTCTTTTACTCCACAACATCTGCACTTTTATTACTGTGACAACTTTAAACTTGATGCAGATTATATCTAGGGTACATTTCTCGTTTATTTCAATCGGTAATTAGATTGAGTGATTTTTTTTAATAAATCTCAGCAGATACGCGAAAAAAATGTCATAGGAGAAAAGAAGAAGAAAAGAAAATAGAAAGCAACAGTTTTCCTGAGTGGCCTGAAATTCGTAAAAAGTATAAAGACACGGGTAACAATTTCAGGATTAGGATATTTATTTTGATTTAGGATTTTACCATCAATCTCTCATCATCATCAATGTTAAGTCTGAAATTTCAAAAATATCACTGAACCTTAATAAATAATATTTGCTTTACATATATTCTCACATTAAATCTCTGTTGTTGTGTTTTGAGCTGTGTGTAATGTTCCTTTTAAATATTTATTTCACAAGGTATTTGAATTTTAATTTATATAATATCTACGTCGTAGATAACATCATATTATAAATAAAATATAACATTTGACATACTAGGAGTATTTATTATAGGCCACGAAAGGTCAACCCGACACGATCATACGGGTGTAATGGCTGAGAGTTAACTTCTCTTTATAATAACCATACTCCAATTCTAATAAGACAATTCAAAAAAATATGGCAATGACTCGGTCAGAAAATTGGTCTAAAAATTTGACCAATACTGATCCGTTGTTAAATAATATTTTTATGTTAAACGTTATGTATAGATTATGGTTTCGTTTTTTGCAGAACGAAAACAAAACATTTTATAAAATTAATTATCCGTTTCAATTTGGCAGAATTTTTTATGAACATAAAATTTTCCAAAATTAATTTATTTTCGGGAGTAAGACGACACACGATATAGGCGAGACGATTATTCAATTGTACTGTTTGGATCCTCGATGAACCGTTTAAATATAATAATGGATGTTGTTAGAATCAGATAATATTATCTGAATCTTTAATAGAATTCCATGATTCTATTAAAGACTTGAGTATAGACTTGAACATACTTAAAAAAAATGTTAAAACACTACAATTAGAATTTTTAAATTGGTAATTTCTTAACATTAAAACCAAACTCTATAGACTAGTAACTACACATGAAAATAATAAGTGCGATTACTTTTCCACAACGTATGATGGGAATAAGAAATTAAAACGAGAACCATAAATAAGCATAATTATTATTAAAAATATTATGATAACTCATGTATAAGATTATTAAGTAGTATTAAGAATCACTACATATTATAAAACAAAGTCGCTTTTTCTGTCCCTATATCCCTTTGTACGCTTAAATCTTTAAAATTACGCAACGGATTTTAATGCGGTTTTTTTTAATGGATAGGACAATTCAAGAGGAAGGTTTATGTACATAATTTATTAAGTTTTAATATACATTGGCTAAGATATAACAATAATTGTTGGAGGAGACGGAAAAAAATAGGCCGTCTGGGAGTTTTCAACGAAAACGCTGACTAAACCCTTTGAGATATAACAAAATACTGTATGGTGGAATTGTGTATCTTAAATAGGTCTACAAAAAAGTCCACGATGGCATATGTCTATCTGTTAAGGATATCATCGTATATCCTTTTAATACTTTAAACAAATGGGCAATTATAACGTGATAATTTGAAAGTTATTTACACAAATACGGTATGAATCCTTATCATTATTTTAGCTTAAGCACTTCATCGTGATTATTTTTTCCCTTTACATCATGCAAATTAAATGAATACTTTAGGAGATATGGCAAAATCAAAATAATACGCAAGAAAATAAATCGTGTTGCCGTGATTCGAACGGCAGATCTAAGTTCACGCGGGCGAAGCTGCGGGTAACAGCTAGTAAATTAATAAATAAAATTTAGTTAAATATGAATTTTTATTGCTGTAATATTATGCAACAAAAATACATATTTTGTTAAAATAGCGGCAATAAAATGCATTTTGGGCTGCAGCATAAAAGTAGTAACAATAACGTAGCGCTCCATCGTAGAGAACGTAGCTAGTGCTACGCTCGTAGCTCGTAGCTCATTTATCACTAACTTGTCGCATAATTAAATATTATGAAGATGAGTGCCTTGTATGGCAACACTTAAATTTGAGCACACTTCATGTTACATCTTTTGTAATATTTATTTAAAATATAATATAATATTATTTAAAACATTTGATAAATAAAATTATCTTTAGGGCCTGTTTCACAATCTCCCTTTAAGTTTCCTATAGGCTATTGGCAACATATTTGACAGATGTTTGACAGATACTCCATACTCTATCTGTCAAACATCTGTCAAATATGTTGCCAATAGCCTATAGGGAACTTAAAGGGAGATTGTGAAACAGGCCCTAAAACATTTGACGCTAATATTTGGAGTGTAGATTTATTTCAAATCGTATGTAGACTTTTCTTATAATACAGAAGCAAAGCGAGGGCTAACATATAGTCAAAATTATACATAATTAAAATTATATCACACGGAAGGTCTATAAATTAGTAATTTTACCTAATTTATAATATTTAACGGACGGGGGTATAATTGAATATGTCCACGGGCAAATCGCATTAGGGCGGTTAAAACGACAGAGGTGGTATAATTTCACGCCGACACGCCGATACGAGGACGCACTTGTTAACGTCGGACGTTATCGTTTTAGCGTTATATAATTCATTTAATTATCAATTTAATTATTTGACGACATAATTCGATATTTTCATGAATGTAACATTACTGAAATTTTGTCTACCTAGACCATCTATGTTGATCAAATTGATGTTATACTATCAGCTTACATTTTATTTTTGTTCTATTTGAAAATTATTGAAAACAAGCTCAGCCCGGCAAACGAAACCTCTAAGACAAAAATATAAAAGAGGTAATTAAAAATGTTAACGTCATTATAAAATGAGTAAATGATGTGTTCATGCATGCATCGCATGGCATTGAAAATCTTAATTACTTCTAAAACTTCTATCATCTTTTAAAAAACTATGTCATATTATTAATACAAAAGTTTTTGTTTGTAAGTTGATGATACTTAAAAAACAGATTAAATATGCATGAAATTTTGCATATAAATAGACTATCCGACCTAGGTTATAAAAATATTAGATTTTTAGAAAATAACTATTTTCTAACGTTTTAACAAATATAAATAATAATTATCTTAGAATATTTGATATAATTTAATATTTTATAATTCAGATAAATACTTATTTATATCGTTTTTCCATCATAAACTACTGCACCAGTCACGCACTGTCTAATGACACACACATACACTGTCGGTTGAGATGATGATCAAAATACTTATCATCTTTATTTAAAATCTACGTCAGCTGTAGTAACGGCTAGTTTTGTAATAACGATTAAACACAAAATGATACAAAACAAATATTGGTAATAGGAAGTCTGTTTGTGCGTCAATCTGGCTGGAATACCCGACACTGGAGCCCAGGGGAATCAATTAACTGAATTGGTAACCAAAATTCTCTTTGATCTTCCAAGGTATTACAGATCGGAAATTAGTCTTGTTCATGTTAACGTATACGTCACCTGCGAACGAGATTCTATTTATGTATTTCAATAAAAGTTTCATATAATATTTTCTTTTTTTTTTGATGTGACGAAGAATCGAAACGAAAGAAAACCCCGTGAAGGTTGGTGGCAGTGGCGTATATATAAACTTCTTTAGTTGTGACGTTTTAGGCGAGATTTTTTTCGGACGAACGAAACGCTCAGTAACTCTATTCTATATGCAAAAAACTTAATAACCAGTGGTTACAGTTGCTTTAAAACGAATAAACAGTCACATTTGTTTGAGTTTGTAATATACTAATGTTAATATAGAATTAAATAAAATATTAATGTATCATAGAGTAGTTTCAAATAGCTTCGTATCAGTAGGACGTCTGACACCTTAGTCCTCTCGTGACCATGGTTGCTGAAACTTTACAGGCACAACTTTACTCAACAATTCAGATACTTTACAGTGTAAAGTATCCGAATCGTTGGGCATGTATAAAATATTATAAACCGTGATAAGGTCCACAAAAATTATTAATAATAATTCAAAATTCAGACGAATATTAAAATGTTTAGTACGCTGTCTCTGTCGGGACTACTAGACCTAAAAACAAATAAACAAAATTACTAAATCAACATAAATATCGTTGACAAAATTTTGGCGTTGAAATAATACAAAGGAACCGTCATCAAATAATATAAGAAATACAATCATTACAGAGTACGAAACATACATAGCCATTGATTCGTAAAGGGAAAGAAAAATAGACGATAGCCTTAAAATATCTTACTTTCATGAGAAATCAAACGGAATATACATACTTCCCATTAAAATAATAACCTGTGCTGAGAATATAGTAAAATATTAAAGTTTATTTTAACTTTCCCATTTCTTTTGTTTCAATTACAAGTTAGTATTAAAATAATCTAGAATATTTGGTTTATCTATACTAATATTATAAAGAAAGATTTGTTTGTTTGTATTGAATTAGTTCCGAAACTACTTGACCGATTTATTATTATTTTTTTTTTGGAAGCTGCACTAGCCCCCATGTTCACATAGGCTATATTATTATTTTTTTAAATTACGGGCCCCTAATTTTAAATATTAGTTGACGCAGGCGAAGGTACGTGCGACAGCTAGTCATAAATATTTCAATACATTGTTTATAAATAAAAATATTCTTTAGCAAGAAATGTTTTTTTATTCCATAGCGAAACTCGATGATTTATAAGCCTTGTGCCAAAATGTGAAACTAACGTTTACATCTAGAATCACGTCCTCAAATATTAGGAATGTGGCGCAAACAGAATTATTTGCGGATTGAATTATTGGCACAACATGGGGGATTATCAACTGTAACAACTGTTGTTCATAGCTTTAATCTTTTTTTTTAATAACATCTATGAACATTTTTACACGTCAATCTGGTCCCGTTGTAAGTTTATGAAGAACTTGTGTTAGAGGTTTCAGATAACGGAAATACATATATATTTAATATTTTTATATTAATACATATATTTCAGATTTTTATTGTATAATATAGATATTTGATACACATCCTTAACTCGTGGACACAGAAACTTTTTGTTCTCTGGCGGTATTCGAACCCGGTACCTCCGCCTTGAGCACCAACGATTTAGACACAGAGGTCGTCTTCGTATAGAGATTATACGTAGATAGTATAGATAATATGTAGATAGTAGATATATGTAGATGTAGAATATATGTAGATAATAGTATGTAGATAGTATAGTATATTACAAATAGGAATCAAGAGCGATGAGATACATGATACTGTTAAAAGTAATTATGTTTTATTTTCGAACCTTTTTTTTGTTTTTTTTTAATGTTGTGTATATATATGTATAATTTTACCGAACCCTTTTGTGGTAGCCCGATTCGCGCTTGGCAGTTTTTTATACTAATATATAAAGCTGAAGAGTTTGTGTGCTTGAACGCGCTAATCTCAGGTATTATTGGTCGGATTTGAAAGAGTCTTTCCGTTTTATCCCAGGGAAAGCTGCAGGTAACAGCTATCTGATATCAGCGGGAGAAATAAATACAATCAATGATGAAAGTTCTTACAAGCTTTACTCATTGGAGCATTCGCTTTTATTAGGTACTCTTTATATTTTCTACTTTTAACTTCCATCCACGTATTGGTTGGTTAAAATTTAAGTAAACGTTAACTCTCGACCCATCATCCAAGAATCAAAACGTCTTAATATGTCAATAGGTATATACTATAATATCGTGGATGATAGTTGAGTAATCTTTGTTTCTTCAGCCCTCAGGCAGGTTGTTCCCAAGTCCTGCCCTAAAGCCTTTCTATTGCTTTTCTTTAAAGGCTTTCTATTGCTTGTATCAATAAACTGTCTGTAAAAATTTTCAATTTATTATATTATAATAATATTAGTATAAAACGTTAATATTTGTAACAATAAAAATAAGACGAAGACGATAAGAAAGACAAGAAAAATAACTTTCATATGAAGAGCTTTCGCATAATTACTACGCTGAATAAACGGTTTGTTGTTATCATATAATAGTCAAAATAACAGTAAGGGAATTCGTAAGTAAACTACTTTCACCCTTTGGTCTTTGCTGTTGATCGACTCCTGTTATTTGTTTTCTTTGAGATATATGAAGTATTATGGGACGCATAAGTTTGCATGGGTGCTGCTATATACATCTAATAATTCTAGTGTCACAGCGTTAGTTACCATACTCCTCTGAAACGGCTTGGCTGATTTTTACAAAACTTTATATGCATATTCAGTAGGTCTGAGAATCGGCCAACATCTATTTTCCATTCCCCTAAATGATAAGGGTGACCCACCCCAAATTATTATTTTTTAAATCTTTTTATGATACATACAAAAATACATACAACCTTAAATTTTCACCCCTGTACAATCAACCCCTACTTTTAATAGCAATTTTAATTTTGGCAGAACGAAGTCTGTCGGGGCAGCTAGTATATACACCATAGCTTATAAATAAGGGCGGGGCAGACATTGTTACTGGTACCAAGACCTACCATCCTACATCTAAGGCTAAAGCAACGCATGAATAAGTCTGAGCTAGTCCTAGATTATGTAGGTAAAAAAAATAGACACTTAAATATTTTTCAACCTTAGTATTTTTCGCTAGCGAAGCGGTGAGCTAGCCATCTCTAGTATCTGATAAGTTGAATATGAGTTCGCCCATCTAACTAAATGTCAGCGATTACACGGTCTGAACACCTTTGCGCTAACACGTTTATTTTCTTAGTTACTTAAGTGGAATCACGTTAGAACAATATAGGGTACCTTTACATAGAAATAAAAAGTTGTGTTTGATTTGGTTCCGTCACAAAAATAAAAAAGTGCATAATATTAATGCTAAAACGTTTTTATTTTTTAGGTAATTATACTTATATCTAATGTTTGAGAATTATTAAGACCTAAGTATTTACTTGGACGGATAACAAAGTTAAAATATTATAAGAAATATATTTACTTTAACTAACGACTTAAAGTTCTTGTTTTTTCGTCTAGAGTCTAAGTAAGAGTGGTTTAAATATGAGAAATATATTATCTCCTTTGGTTTTAAAACGTACTTACTATATATATTTTAAAGGTCACTTAACACTCATATATCAATATTATTTTTATTAAAATTTAAATACTTTATATCATTGATAATAACAATATATTTATTTTAGATTTTAAATTCATATTTTGTTAGTCACAAAAATCCTTATAAATTATATTAGTGGCTGTAGAAATTTTCAATTTCTAAACATAATAATTATTATCAATATTTAATTTACATTATTAATTTTAAAATAGAGACATGCCTTTCTCATTCAATTAATTTGCAAAACATTTTTTACGATTTGATATCATTTTACTTTTATAAGAATGCATCAAACATACGTAGAAGAGAGATGAAAAGTAATATAGTAAGTTATGCTGTAATAATGTTAAACCTTGTGTGAGGAGATAAGGGACGCGCATTAGGGATTCCGCGTTTAGTTGAATTACTAGACCGAAGCCCTCTCATGTCTCATGCTCTGCGAAGGTCCAACAATACGGCATATTATGAATTTATATACGGCATATTTAAGCTTCAGAATTCATAATTATTATGAATACTAAATATTTAAAAAAAAATCCTTGTGGTAAAAAATATTGAAATAATGAAATTGGTGGAACAACAGAAACACCGGAGTTTTTTAACAGTTTCGTGCTTTCATCAGCCTTAATCCATCCACTGCTGAACAGCCGACCAACACTTCATCTACCTAAACGCAGCCTCCTCTCTTGAACCTTATTGGCCCATCGGCCATCCGTTCTTCTGAGTATGTGACCAGCCCACTGCCACTTCAACAAGCTTATTCTTGGCGTGATATCGGGAACTTTGAAATTTACTTCTCTGGCGACTAAAGTTACCGATATTATGATATTACTAAAGAAAAATTCAAAACCGGACGCCTTACTCAAGGGGTAGAGCCATACCCATACCATATACCCAATAAGCCATCGTCGCTTTGTAAGATTTGTACTAAGATACATATGACCACCTCACGCTTTTTTATAAATTCTGTTGTGATTATTAGTTATTGTATTATTAGTATGTATGTCAATTGTTTCACCGCATTTACCATTTACTTCCTCACATGATTATCTCCCTTGGCGTAAGACGTGCGTAAATTGATCTCATGAGGGGTGAATATTACCAGGCAGGTCATGAGTTTAATCTGTTAAAATAATTTACGGTGAGATTATTCCATTTTAATGATAATACTGCCGCGTATTCAAATTAGAGGAATCGAAATGATTGTCGGTTCTGGAGTTATATGTGTATTCAATACCTGATTTTAGTAAGTACGACCACTACAAACTGTGTAAGTGGGATATTTAGAAGCTTTGACTGTTCGTTTGTCTTCGACTGCCATAAAAAAACCCAGTTATTTTCAAAGAGCTCTTTGAATAGAACGGGGATCTTCTTTAAAAGACAATTTTATGAGAAGACTATAGGTTAATTGTATTTAATATTTATTATCACAAATATTAATCCATATCTCGATCTATATTATAATAATAATAAATCATTTTAATTTCCATCGTATTGAGCCCAAGTTACATAACAATTTTGACGGACTATGAAACCTATGTCAAATGGAAAAATAAATCCGAGACAATTGGACAAACATTTTTCCCTTCAGCCCATCGAACGGTCCCACAGGCTTAATGTCCGCGAAATTTGAATAAACAACCTCAGCATATTGATTATTATGAAGATTTTGTAATACTTTTATTTTTACTATCTAAAGTAAAGAGTCAAAGTTTGAAGTAAAAAGGTTTAATTGATTATGAAGATAGTTCTTTTGACCATTTATCTTTATGACGATTTATTTGATTAAGTAATATGTATGAAAGAATAAATTAAATTAACACATAGCCTGATTTGATGATTGATCATATGATTGCGAAATTTTATTAATCACCTTCATAATTATGTTTCCGATTTGATACAAAGACTGATAGTTAGATTGGACAAGAGTTCTCTCGTATTTATAATATAATACTTATAGTTAATATTTTTTATTTACTGCAGATAAAATGAATAAATAATTTTAACATTTATACCACTAAATTACAACTTTCGTTAGATTAAACATATTTTTCCCGTGACATTAATCTAGTGGACATGCAAATAAAGGGGCATGTACTAAATTAGCAATTTATATTTAAAGTTAAGCTAAATCAAAATCTATCAGTAAATTTGTGTACCTCCACAAATAACTTATTTTTACATGATTTTATCTGTATAATTTACTTAAAAAATACTTTTTGATGATTCAAAACCATTTATATTTTTTATTCTTAGTTTATTTTTAACTTAGCATATTTTTTTATATTTTTTCTTCATTTTCAAGGTAAATTTTTAAATTTTGATGAACTCTAGATGAGTTTGTAAGAAAAAAAAATTCACGAATGGTAATATTTTTCTTGATGCCTAGTGGAAAATAATTTTTTAAGGTTCTTATAAATTGGTTTAAGTACAAATAAGTTTTACGATAAATTATTTATATTAAAAAAAATCAAAACCCTTTAACCAAAAGTGGTTATAACTGTTTTATCTTCTTTATCTTCTACCGTGACTGAATTTTCTTATTTTTTCATACATTTAAATCAGTGTACTAATTACATGATTTAATCAAAATTTATGTATTTTAATTTGAGGTTCCTTTGTAAAACGAAAATACATGTTATTTAAATAAAATTCATCATAATATTTTATATAATTTTAAAATATATTTATATAAAATCAATTGCATGTTTGTCGTACTTTTTAAACAATAAAATTATATAAACGAAACTTCGCTACTCACGTGTCAAATTGAGGTTTCGTGTTTTGTTAAAGAAAACCAACATAAAATTATTTTCTTAGTGAATTTTCCTTCATTGCGACTAACTGCTGCTAGTAGACCCACGTATTTTATTTTTTACGATCGAAAGTAGCTATTTTCATGACAATAGGACCACTATTATGAAAACTCCACGACATCACGGAAGAGCTTTTGTTTAATCGAATTACATCTTTAAATTGTATCTACACGTATTACGTTCACTTTTATATATAAAAAAAACATTTAAGCACATACGCTTTATACAAAAATTATTCCAGTAAATTAAACTATTATTGTATATGAATATTATATGATTTATAATTTCTAACATTTAAACGTTCAAAAGTTTTCACAGATAGCACAACACATCTGTAGAATTTTTTTCCTCACAATCACACAAAACTTTTATCAACTCACCTGCTAAAGTTGCGCGGGAAAACGGGACAGTGGCCGGTATCAGCTGTTATCAGCTGGTATCACCTCGCCGATGTGATCGCGCATTCAATAACAAAGTTGTCCCTCATGTAAGGCTTATATAGGAAAGCGCCCCGCCTACAGACCGCCCGAGGGCGGTACTCCACGCCGCGGCGCTTAATATGTTCAAACTTTATCTAACAAGTATAATATAAAATCATAATTATAAAGTTAATATTTATAATATGTTTATCAAATAATTCTATATATTTAAAATATCAAATAGGATTATTAAATTTTAAAGGTATACTTTTACACGTTATTTTAAAATATTATATAAAATTATTTAATTTATTCGTTTCTTTCATTATTGTTATTTAAAAATTTGACGCAAATATTAAAAAAGTAATATTTAAAAACATTCTATTCAGGTTTCATTTGCTTTGTTTCAGGATGTTTTTTAAAGCTTATGTTACTTCTTGTCACATTAGCTATCTGGCAGTGAAAGTTTCGTTAAAATCGGTCCAGCCGTTTCAGAGATTAGACAAAACAGACAGACAGAAAAAATTGTAAAAATGCTATTTTGTTGTATGGATCTTGTATACATCCTTGCTTTAATAAAAAGTATTTTTTTTAATTTAAATTACTAACAGGCACTCCAGTTTTATTTATGTGTAATATAAATGTATAGATTTGACAAATTTTATTTAGCAATCAACATATAAATGCGGGTAATCAATAGTAAATCAAAACTATATAGAAATGTGAAACTTATTTATAAACAAACGTTATAAAAGCGAGATCAATTTTAAAACGAATTTCAAGGCGAGTTAGTTTCGTTTCAAACGCTCTACCGATGCATAATATTAACGGTGCTCTAATAAAGTCTGTATTTTATAATTCCCGCCAAAATTGTTCATGCTTTGACCTTAACGTATTTTTTATAGTATAGGAGGGCAAACGAACAGTCAAAGCCTTGCGACTATCGACGTTAATTAACATCCACCTTACCAGAGGTTATGCAGATGCGTTGCCGTCTTTCCCCAAAATGGGCTACCGGAAACTTAAAAACTATATGAAACACGACAGTATATTACTTTAGTCATGTCGGCCCAATTCCGCTACAAAGCAGCATGACACTACCTCTTACAAAAATCAAATTTGTAATTAATTTATGATTTCTCATCATTAATTTCTTGACTCTGAGAATGATAGACAAGATTCTCGATATTAAAATATATGTTTTCATAATATTTTTGTAGTAAAATGTTATACGCGTTTTATCAATATTTATTTATTTAATTCTCCTCGGATATTTCAATTGTTAGTTTTGTTTAAATCTTTTTCACTTCACTTAATCACTTAATCCCAAATACCCAATACTTGATTTGTCTAATAAATTATTAAAATTATATTGTATTTATTATTCTACATCAAAGTTATTATTGAACGTTAAATGTAGTAGTAGAGTATACTATTATTATTGCAGATAATTTTAGTATTGTACATAAATACATATTTTCTATTGTAGTTTTGGATATAAAATAATATATTTTATTGCAACTCTAACTCTAATATAATATGTTTTATGATGAAATAATATCTTGTCCTTTTTATTTGCCAAGTGATATTTTATATCCTTTAATTATTTTTATTCTTCACAATTCGAATTGAATATACTCGATTTAGCCATCTTCTATTGTAAAGAATATTTTAGTGAATTACTAAGATCTCTGTAACACTACATTCTTGTAATAAACATAATATTATTTTTATTATTATTATTATGTAGAAAAAGAAAGTAGGAAAAAAAACATTTATTCATTCATTCATTCATTTTGTTCATAGAGCCTCCCCCTATGTGACCAGTGGACATAAAGATGATGATGATGACTGTGATTGTGATGTTGGTGGTGCTGATGATGATTATAATGCGCTCTGCCTCTCCGGTCTTAATAAGTACCACCCTCCGGCTTGTTTAATTCACACTATTCTTTGAATAATCAATGGGGTAATTTTTTTTAAAATAAATATAACAATTAATAAAGAAAATATAATTTTAATAAAAGGCAAGTATTATTAATGATCAACTAATCAGATATCGTCAGTCTCATCAATCACGCCTGTCCCACTTGACCGGACAATGTTTGCCGAACATACAAATTAATAAACCACTCTGCAATCGTATATTGTTTGCTCACAATACCTAATGACTGATTCGCACCATATTTACAGATTTTTACATATACATGATAGGATACTGGCAAATAAGCTACCTAGAGCGGCAATGGTCCAGTGGTGGATGGACTCGGCCTCTTATGCGACAGGTTCCGGGTTCGATTCTGACCCGTCCGTGGATGCCTTGAAATGGGTTTTTCTAAATTTCTAAGTGCACCCCAAACTCGAGACCATCGCTTGCTCACCGGTGAATTAAAACATCGTGAGGAAACCTGCATGCCTGATGAGATTAAAAGTCTTTGAAGGTATGTGAATTTCTCCGACCCGCACTGGTCCAGCGCGGTGTACTATTGGCCCATTACCCTCCTCGCCTAATTTCGAGGAGGAGACCCGTGCCCAGCAGTGGGACGTAAAGGGTTAATACTTACCTTTTTTTTTGTAAGCAACCTTATTATGTTATATGGATAAGCAGTCTTTCAGACCCGCCATCTGATGGTAAATTAGTAAAAAAATTGGTTGTCTGTAAAGTCGGCTTACTAACTATAGTTGAACGAGACAACGTGATAAGAAAATACTGGTGGGCCGATTGTGCCTCTAAATGGAACGCCTCAGAGCGAGGTAGCGCCGCATGTGTCATGTTTTTTCGTGCGTGCAGCCGGCTCCATCGAATTTTAAGACGTTGTCACGTCAAAAAGTGCAACATACTGTATCTCTCTTCTCCTATTCATCTCTATTATCTCATATCTCTATCTAATCTATCTTTTCAATCTCTATCTATCTTACTCTATTTATTACATATTTATTTTACGATATTTCGATTCTGCCTATTTTGATAAGGGCTAAATTTAAATACATAATAATCTCTAAGGGTTTAGAGCAAAGGACTTTTTTTATTCTGTTTACTTTTGTGATTTAACATAATCAATTTCTTTTAGCGTGGTTAATTCTGGAACGTTTATTCTTGTCAATTAATAATTATAAAATACACACAATCTATTCTATCTTCACATAGCGCGGAGAACCGATGGCCGTTGGGGCGGATAGGCGACCGCGCACCGGACGACACTCCGTGGGCAGGCCCTCTACAAGGTGGACCGACGATCTGGCGAAGGTCGCGGGAAGCCGCTGGATGCGGACAGCGCAGGACCGATCGTTGTGGAGATCCTTGGGGGAGGCCTATACTCAGCCATGGGCGTCGATTGGCTGACATGGTGATGATGATGATGATGATTCTATCTTCTAATCTATCTTAGCAAATCCTTACTTAATATTATAAATGTGAAAGTATGGATGTTTGTTACGCTTTCAAGCAAAAACTACTTGACGAATCATCATAAAACTTTGTACACATATTCTGGAAGGTACTAGGAGTTAATAATATAGGATACTTTTTATTTAAAAAAGGGATTTTTTTGCTAAGGTGAAGCCGCAGTCAACAGCTAGTATTAGAATAAAATGAAAGATGCAAACTTTAGCTATAAGCGTAACTTAGTAAACGCAAAATAACAATATCAATACATAATATTGTATTAAGTAACAGCACTGTACTTGACTTGAAAACTTCTTAACGTAACTAATGGACGCGGTTTTCTTGAATTCTACAACTCAATGTTTGAACCCTTTCACAATCAAAGCAGTATTTACTATCTTAATAGTTCAAACAAACTTGCTTAGGAGTTCTTTAACTTCAATTTGTTATAATATTATAAGTTGTTTGGAAGTTTTAGAGTCCCCGAGATTGGTTTACGATTTTATTCGAATTCATATTATCTACACTTCTACACTAATATTATAAAGAGGGAAACTTTGTTTGTTTGTTTGGTTCTAATGAATAGGCTAAAAAGTACTGGACCGATTTCAAAAATTCTTTCACCATTCGAAAGCTACATTATCCACGAGTAGCATTTTATTCTGAAAAACAAATAGGGTTAAGTAGGATAAATATCCTACTTAACCCTATTTTTTTTTCGGACACAAAGTGTAAAAATCAACCAAAAAAGTTACTTGTTCTGCGTACTAAGATCCCGTTGTAAATCTTAGTTAACGCAGGCGAAGCTGCGGGCAATAGCTAGTATAATATACTTTACGTTGAGTTCTCCAAATTGAGGGTATTTAAATAAAACTTGCATTATGCTTGTCACCTGTCAACGTCCCTCCTTACATACATGTGTGACGCTTCGTCTCTCTTCCGCAAGCTGTCAACCAGTCTAAACGCTTTTTTGCTAACTGTTAAACTGTAAACCAAGCCATCAAAGCTTTTGAACGCAATCGCGTGTGTGTGTTGTTCCCGCATATCTACAGACTGCTAGTAGGCTGCTACTGGGGGTACGAGAGCTGCTGGCATCCCTGGGAGAAGAATAAAAATACCAGGTCAGTCGCACATGTCCTATTTCTTCCTCCTGTACATCGACCTTACGTCTGTCCTATATATTATACAAGATGCAAGTTAATTTCATATATTTGTAACAACCACAAAATTACAGTCCACTCTCTCATTTACTTTCCGTATTTAATTTTATTTGGTTAAACGAACTGGATTATCTCCCTTCTATAATATTATCTGGCCTCACGTGCTATCGAAGAAAGATATTTCTCCCGCACCCCGCAGATAGAAAAGGTACTCCTTTTCTTTTTTAATTAGGCACCTCCACTTTGTTCTTTCTTTTTTTTTTGGACACAACTTGAGTGGATTTATAAACCATCGTTGGTCACATATGAAAAACCGTCCAAAAGAAAGTATTTACAAATTTGTGTGTTTAGTGTCGATATAATTTTGCGAACAGCTTCTTACAATGTCCCCTTGTGTTCCACGTGACACGTCCAATTCTTATCGGAAGAGACCCTTTTTGATCTTATCAATAACATAAAGAAGGGAATTCAAATGGAAATTTGAAACTATACATTATTTTCATAGCGGTCAGAACACCTTTTACTCAACTACCTGAAAAAACTTTATTTTTAACTTTATAGCAGCAACAAAGCTCATAATTTAAACGTTATTGTTTGAAAAGGCTTAAAAAGTGATAAAAAAGTTTTTATTTTTATGAACTACCAGCTTGTGTTCGCAGCTTTACCCGCTTTATTTAGATTTAAAGTCGTCTACGGATTGATGATAGTTATTTTATAACTTAAGTCACTCAGTGGTAACCTAATGTTGATATAATTTTTGAAATCGGATAATAGTTTTTGAGTTAATTCTAAACCAATAAACAAGCAAAGTAGTATTTTTATCATAAAAATATTGATTTATGATATAAGTATCATAAATCAATATTTTTTTCTCTCCTAGTTTCGGAACCTCTCCTAGTTTATAACAAAAGTGACAGTGAATCTACGCCGTGGTTTAAAATATATTGAAGCAAAACAGACATAAAGAGACTTTAATTTATACTACTGGTATGTAAAGGTTTCAAATTTATAAAGAAGGCCTCTGTTCAGCAGCTGACGGATAAAGGATGATGATGATGAATGATTTAAAATACGTCATGTATGGGATAAATCCTATGAAAAACTAGAAAATTTTTGATTCCAGTCTCACACAATGTGAATCCTACTAATATTAAAAAAGCGAAAATTTGTAAGAATGTATGGATGTATGTTTATTACTCCGTAACGCAAAAACTACAGATTATATTTATATGAAACTTTACGAATATCAGAATAACATTTAGGCAACTATCCCGTACTCCCACGGGAATAGGAAGTACGCGGGTATTACAGCGGGGCGCTGCTAGTAGATTCATACTGCGTGAGCGATTTTTAATCCAGCAAGTCTGTTTATTCGCTCACACCTTTAAAGTCTTTAAAGCGTAACTCTACCGTTCTCTCAAGCACCGGCCTGTCTTTGTTAACAGGTGAATGAGCCCATACTGCAGATCACACAACATTTTTGCATCGCACAATATCGCTTATCTAAAAGCATGTGATATTAATCTCGTTGAAACTTCAAACTATATATTAAACTTTCATTTCACTTTATTATAGGGAATCTTAAACGTATACCTTTTAAATTATATTCAAATAAGTCTGTGTACATTATAGCAGGGTAAAGCTTTAAAGAAATATGACTTGAATTTAAAATCAGTTTGAAATGTGAAATCTCGAGAAGTCGCGCGTTGTATTTGTTCGTTTTCTTCATGCAAACTTTTTAGTCAATAAAATAGGTATACGATAAGTTTGTATGTTCTGACTGTCAATGCAACTTAAGGTTTCTAGCAAATAGTCACTACGTATTGGTGTATATCCTTTTTTTTGGTATTAAAATCATGGTTATGAAAAAAGCTAAAGCCGGGGATGAGGATTTATCAAAAATCAACAAAGTATAAAAAATATAAAAGTGAGATAAATAATTAATATAAGAATAATAATAAAACGAAGAGATTTATCCAATTTGACAACATTTAATATACTTATTTGATAGTTAAATGAATATTGAAGTAATGAATCATTATAATCAAAGACCGAAAAATTTGAAGAATATTGACAAATATTTTCATGTATATTGGAACGAAGTTCCTTACGGCAGGCTTGGAGGGGATAGTGATTTTGCTGCGCGACCACACCGAAAAAAATGTGATAGTAAGATTTTGTGCGTGGAATTAAGTAGCGTCTCATTAGACGTGCGCAGGCGCGACAGTCGCATACACAAGCGAGTAGTGTATAATATCTTTTTTTTTAATAGATAGGACAATTCAAGAGGAAGGTTTATGTATATAATTTATTAAGTTTTTATATACATTAGCTAAGATATAAAAATAATTGTTGGAGTTGTCGGAAAAAAATTGGCCGCCTATGAGTTTCCAACGAAAACGCTGCCTAAATCCTTTGAGATATAACAAAATAATGTATGGTGGAATTGTATATCTTAAATAGGTCTATAAAAAGTCCGCGATGGCATATGTCTATCTCTTAGGGATATCATACTATATAGATTTAATACTTTAAAAATTAGCAATTATAACGCGATAATTTGAAAGTTATTTACACAAATACGGTATGAGACCTTATCATTTTAAATTAGTTAATTAGCTTCAGCACTTTATGAAGATTATTTTTCCCCTTTACATCATGCAAATTAAATGAATACTTTAGGAGATATAGCAAAATCAAAATAATACGCAAGAAAATAAATCGTGTTGCCGTGATTTGAATGGGTAGCGTAATAATAGAATCCTAAATCTACACTAATATACTAAAGAGGAAAACTTTGTTTGTTTGGTTGTAATGAATAGGCTCAAAAAGTACGGTACCGAGTTCAAAATTTCTTTCGACATTCGAAAGCTACATTATCCACGAGTAACATAGACTAAATTATATTCTGAAAAAAAGGGGTTGCGTAAGATATCTATTTATTTATATATTTTTAGCCGAAGGAACTTCGTTCCTACCTGGTGTCCCACGACACCACATTTCTTTTTAATTTTGGTTGGTTTAATAAGAATATATTTGACATGTATTATTATTAAACCAACCTCAAAATGTTTATCAATAATCAAACTATTCATTCAAACATATCTCAGTATTTTTTTTTATTCCAATATTTTATTTAATCCAATATTATAAAATCAACCGCGTGAAACGGACCGGAAAAGATTAATGGATTATATCAGCTGATCACTCCGTTTGCAACGCTTAGTGTGTGAGTTCATGAACATGGCGATGATCAGTAAAAAAAATAAGTTTCAACCCATATATGTCCCACTGGGCACGGGTCTCTTCCTCGAAATCAGGCAAGGAGGGTGTCGGGCCATAGTTCACCGATGCCCCGATGAATGACGATAAATGAAAAACCAATTAACTGATTGTAAATGAATGTGTCAGCATCAACATAAACCAGTTTCATCATCATCATCAACCTCTATCCATGCACCGCTAAACATAGGCCTCCATCAATGAACGCCAAGACGGCCGACTCAACAGGACAGGCTACTGCACGGAGATCGTTTTCCCACTTGGTCAATGGCCGACCAACACTTCGTATACCTTAACTATAATTTTATAATATTATCTTGCTCAATTTATACACATATTTACCATTGTCATACAATTTCAGTTTATATAGAAAAATCTTTTATAAGTCAAGGAAATGAGAGAAAATCTGTTAGTTTTATTACGAACAAATAACTCATAGCTCATAAATAAAGCAATGGAAAACACACGTCATTTCCTATTCTCCCTGTAATATATGATTACACGTTCCAAGGTATTATATAATAATATGATACATTGCTCCTTTCCTATTGAAATATTGAAATATTTTACACGAATACCAGACTTACACGGCGCTATATTCGATGAGGACATTTTGTGTGATAGCTCCCTAAAAGGCTTTTCGGCAGGTAATAGAAAGGCATCAAGGTGTCAGCATGGGGTATCCATTAATAAATTGGTAATATAATAAATAATAATGTACTTTTGCGAACCACTAATATGTATAACATAATTACTTAATTAGTGTATGTATACAAAGTGGTACACTTCATTTGGATTTATATTACTTAATAAAAATCTTTGTCTAATAATAATTATATTTATTATAAAAAAAATAATGAAATCCAAACTCGTTACAATGAAATACAAGAACTGATGTAGAACTTTTTAAGCTTTTTAAGCGCATATAAGTACTTACAAACATACATAACATAATATTATGTGCTTTTATTGACAAAAAGCAACTTCTAAGTATTTTCTCGTTTTTTCAAGGGAAACTAACAAATTAAGCTAGGTTTTTTTCATTGGCTCTTTTATTTTAACAAGTGTAGGTATAAGAAGTAAAGATATTTTGATTCAATTTGATAGGTCATACGCCAATTTGCCTATTTAAATTGACGCAGAAAAGTGTGGTTGAAGCCTATTTTCTTTACTAAAAGCTATATACATTTAGAGCAGACAATTTGTCCGGGGATTAGTAAATAAATATGTACGAGCAATCGCACGGTGTCGTGATAAGCTCATTAACGCGTGAAATGTGTTCCAAATAACGGACATAAATTTATATACACGTTTATAATGATATTGTCGGTGTAAGGGATACGCTGTGCCTCCCTCCTGTCCCCTTGAAACAGCTTTGCTGTATTGTGCAGGAAAGGGAAAGGGCAGTGTAATTACTGGCGTCCATCACGTGGTGCGTCTGAGCGTTTGAGTATCTTATAAAAAAAATCATAAATATATTTTGTAGGATCCTAGCACAATCCAATAATAAATATTAATTATTATTATTAGTTATTATCAATATTCTAGTCAACACTGAAAATCAACTGCATACTGGGTTTTTATTATACTTTGCATATTGAAAAAAAAGAAAGAAAAATAATTTTATTGTTCACAACAACATAAAATAATTAAAAACTAACTTAAAACAGACATTGCTATTCAAAGCATTGACAGACAATATTTGTGCTACGGGAAAGCCCAAAAATACTTAAGGTAGAATTTAATTTTTCTGAGAGCATACAATCACATATAACATATATAAATTATGCATAAACTAGGTTTTGCCCGCGGCCTCGCACGCTTTAAATTCGAGGTAACACGGTTCCCTTTTCCTGATTTAGAACACAGAAGGGAACTCGTAAGAACAATATTATTTTAATACGCCACTATAAACAATAATATTATAAGATGTCCTTCCATTTAGTCTTCTTTCCAATCCCTCTTTCCGTCTTTAGAATGTAAAGATTCTGGGCATTGGACACACATATTTTAGAGGCTATAGGTATAAATATAAAAATTAGGGCAGGTATTTTTCGATGATAACAAAGAGTATGTGTACCGATTTTTAGCTTCCTACCTTGAAAACTGCAAAAAGTCTTATGGAAATCCACCCCCAACCCCTTTTAAGGGGTTGGGGGTGGATTTCCAAAAAAAATAATGATGTACGATATTTTTGGTAGTCACAAACAATCCGCATACCATTGTTTAGCTAAATTGTGGTGCCCCATGCAACCTTTCAGCCCACCATAGTGAATTTAAAGAACATTAGAAAGGGACATATCTTCAACTATCTATGAAAGACGGACAAACAAACAGATGCACACACCTTCCCATTTATAATATTAGTATGGATAACACAGACAACATAATTAATTATAATGAAACGACTTTTACGGATTTTATCGCGGTTTATTTAGTTTTTTACAAGCCCGACGTTTCGGATACTTTACAGCAACCATGGTCACGGGAGGAGTATCCGAAACGTCGGGCTTGTAAAAAACTAAATAAACCGCGATAAAATCCGTAAAAGTTGTTTCATTATAATGAGTGAAATTCGCGTAAACATAAGAAAACAACATAATTAATTTATTTTGAAAACCCCTACAATTTATATTTTCTTACAAAAAAAGTAAGACAAGTGTTAATTTGTTCAATTTAAAAAATTGTTGCTTTATTACTTTAAGCTGAAACATCCCTTACACACCATGCTATTCAAACATAACTGTTAAATATGTCTATAATATAGGATGCCAATTACATATGCATTATGCATGAAGTTCTATGGAACCAGCGCCTGATTGGCAAGACTTCATAACTCCATACAAGACGCGTCTAGCGATAATTCCAAAACTTGTGGCGCTGAGGCGATGCAATGCAGAATAGGGCACGAATCATTACTGGGATACTTTGGTAACCGTTGAATAGATATTTATTCAATAATTCAATTTATCGTATGTTTAATTACTTATTTCAATCCCAAAATCTACCGCTCATAATTACAACATAATAAAAAAGGGCTTTTGTGTGGTGAAGGATATTATAAAGTAGAAACCTTAATGGAAGGTACCACACCGTGGGGAATAAAGTGTTAGTCCCAGGCATTTCAGATAATCTAATATATCATTAAAAAAAATCTAGTGAACTAGCTAGACCGCGTCTTCAAAAATCAGAGCGAATTAGTTCAGCTCCATCCATTGTCTCAGGCTACACATAAATGGGTGAGTTAAATATTTGCCAACGTTGGCTAGTTACCATTGGTATCCTGGGCCTAGTAGTGCACAACTTCGCTGAGACTGCTTAGTATCAACGGGGCATTCCCCCCTTACGATGAGGAGTCTGGCACTATGCTTATGCTCCTGTTGTCTGCAGATGCGGGATCCTCATGAAACGGCTAAAGCTCGTAATTGTTAGTTCTCATTCAGTGTTAGCCAGTACGGTTTTCTTATGTAATATTATAATGTTACAATATTGTTAATGTCGCTAATGTTACAATTACAATATTTAAAACTGTAAGCTTATTATTCAATCCGCTTTTAAGACCATTTTAGCCATAACATAGTCAAAATATTGTATACACATATATATACATCTATAAACAAAAATGGTTAGACACGTTCCCGTAATGAGATGAAATCACTACCGAAATAATCATGTCACAGCCGCCCGCTGACCGGCTACCTCTAATTTGATATTTACTGAGCTTATAATTGTAAAGCTGGTTACAACCGAACCATCAGTTTTAAAGTCAATACATAACAAAGTCATAAATTTAATCTAATGAACAATGGGATCGCCTTGGCGTTTAGAGGCCTGTGTTCATCAGTGGACCGATAAAGGTTGATGTTGATGATGATGATAAATGAACAAAAAGTTGTATCACAACTGTCATAATATAAAAGACTTGTGTCTCTTAAGCAAACTTTGAGTTCTTTAGGTCATTTACATAACTAAGCTATTCGCAATCGAAACGTAAAATACAATATTCTTGCTACACTTCGTGAATACAAGACTTGTGGCTGATTTAATTAAATGGTATTAATTTGGTAAAGTGAGTGCAATATAAAAGTTTCTGGACTTAAAAACCACTTAAGTCTTTAGTGAAATAGGTTAATTTTTATTCTTTATTTTCCTTCACCACAAGAAATCTTAATATTCCACCATACGACATATATTTTTAAGATTTCATCCATCGCAATCAACGTTATTTTAATGTATATTGTGTAATACACACAATATACATATTATATTTAAGTTGAGGCTCTATTAATAGCGTTCGTTGAAGCCTGCATCGATCTGCGAAGGACACCGCACCTCTCTCGAACATTTAGAGGATTAATTTCAGCTGCATCTGACTGAACTTCTTATCTGGCGGCGGCACCAGTTAGCTTATTGTATAAACCTAGCTTGATCTGTTTTGATTAAATAATACGTATTAAGTAATAGGTACCTACAACTTAATTCTAAATAATTATAATTTGGTTAACAAGTAACAGCTTTTACGAAAACTAGGATAGAAAAAACCAAAACTACCCCTAGTATCTACCCCGAATGGAGACCAATTCTGTCTGAGTGTCCGGTTTTTATTAAATATGTGTTTTTCGATACAAAAATCATTATTTTGAAATTTACTTGTTTCCAGTAGAATATTTATAAAAATGCACATTTTTGGGACACGATAAAATATGTAACATTAAGGGAGTACCGCTTTGCAGAATACAGTTATGGAGGAGAATACCTACATCAAATAGTGCAACGGTTACCTTGAACGAGCAATTTGGAAAGTTTTTGTATAACATTATCATCATCATCAACCTTTATCCGCCCACTGCTGAACATTACATTGGTTGGAACCCGCTTGGCGTACATTGTGAGATATGAATTACCCCTCAATGTACACTAAGACGACCGATCCCTGATAATACTACTGTTACCTACTTCTAATTCCACTTATGGGATGGGATATCACACGACCTAGCGTCACACAACATAGCATCACAACATAGAATCACACAACCTAGTGTCCTAGCGTTGCCAATCCTGAGACGCAATATTTAAGTCCACGATTTCGGCACCCTTTATTAAACTCTATCGCCCGGTTTCTGAAAAGTTTGTCAAAGTGTATTTAGCATATAATATATTATATTAGCATAGCTGTTAGTGGCGGTTAACATACGATTCGAGAGTCAAATTTGACGGTCTAATTATGTAATTTAACCATGCTTCTAGCAACTCATTTGACACTTAAAACCGGTTTGACAGTTGATTAGTTAATTCTTGCGTTGGTCAGCCTTTCGGAAAGGGCGGGCTTTTCCGGGTGTTAGTCTAGACTCTAGAGATTCTTAACAAAATACAGCAAAGGCGATAAAAGTTAGCTTATATAAGTTTGTGCGATCGTTCATATAACTTAGATACTAGATATACTTCTTAAAAACTATTACTAAATATAAAATCTAGCCTTAATATTCTTGTAAATAAAAAAGCGCGATATTTCATAAAAGGCTGAAAAGGCAACAAGATTATCACTTCAATGTGAGACGATATTAATTTTAAAGACAAATAGGGCTCGGCTCGGCGTTATATTATAGTTGACGTTGTGAAAAATTGATTCGCGTGAGTGTGCTGCTAAACAGCCGGGGAGTAAATTGTCGCTTTGTACAACACGCCTTTATTTAAGAGACTAATTCGTTAAATTTATTATGTAAGTGTGCTTTTATGAAATATTTTTTTAAAGTAAAAACTTCTTTAGCCGCGTTGAGTACTTTTCGGTAGAGAAAAACTCACAAGTTTGCGTCGCCGACATGCTAATGTAACAGTATGACTTCATTATAAAATTTAAAATTATTTGTAAAAAAATATGAAATTCCAAAATTCTAAGTAAAATTCTTTCATCTAAGTTTTTTCATTCTTCTTCATCTAGCCCAGACCTTAACCCTTTAGACTCCAAATTATGGCCAGTTTTAGAGAACAGCCTGCTCTAAACGACACGCCGACATTGACTGTCTTAAAAATCTTTGGAGCAAACAGTGGCGAAATTTCCCTTGGAAATAGTGCGTAAATCCATAGATTCGTGGCCAAACAGATTAAAGGCCTGTTATACAGGTCAAAGGTAGCCATTGCGAATAGAATATTTTTTTATTTTTTGCTTAGAATTTAATAAATAATGTAAATAATATTACATTACTTACTATAAAAAAATGCATCTTCATTCGTAACTGAACTAGATATGTTTTAGATAGGGTTTATACTTCGTTGTGGGCACAAAGTTTTAAATACAAGTTATGAATTTTGGCACTAAAAAAAATTAGATTAGTTTTTGTTTATTAAAAATCTACCTAAAACCTACCCTGTAACAGCATCACCATCCTGCTTGTTTCTGCCGTGAAACAGCTTTGCTGTGTTTCGGAGTCACTTAACATCTTATGTCCTAGATTAGTTGCCTGGTCTAATTCCAAGTATACTAAACCATTTTCATGATTGACGTCGACCACTCACCGCTAACACGTCTGCCAGATTGGCTAATATTAAAAAAAAAACATCCGCTGCAGTACTTATACATTGTAACACATTGGTATCTCTAGTAAGGTTTACTCGAAAAATGAAATGTTTGTATTATTGAATGACAGATGGCGCTAATATACACTACATTTCATTACAATTAGTAATGATGAATCGCGCGGGATGAGATCTCCAAAACCTTGTGTGTCTGATGGATGGGAGGATATTTGTTACTCGATCACTCAAAACCTGAATGCATCAACATAATGGTTTCTATATAGACGAAACAATTATGTTCAGTAGTAGTGGTAGTCGCCTTATTAAGATTTCTGAGTCTTAGCAAAATTACATTTCGTAAGCAAGTTTATATAAAAGGTAAAATACGTTTTTGGACTTCACTTCACAAAAGCAAACGAATTTCGGAAAAAAATGTATGTGAATAAAAAGAAATATATAACTGTAATTATTGTTTTCTAATGTTTACGCTAATTTCTCGTATAAAACTTATGAAATAAAAATTATCGAAATTATCAAAAAACCTTAATAAACAGCGTTAAAATTCTTAAAAAGTTATTTCATCGTAATATAAAACACTCTTTCCTAGTTTTAAAATTAAAAATACTAAGAGTGCTTAAAATCATAATAGTCATAAGGAAAATTCAATGTACAAGTATAGCCGGGTATTCAGCCTAGTAGCCTTTGTACGTAATATGACGAACCTTTAATATTTGTACGGTTTATTTTGTCAGAACAAACCTATCATTACCAGAATATACGTTACGTAAAACTAACGTAACTTCAAAGGAAATATGGATGTTAATGCATGATTTGATATGTGTCATTATATTTAATGTTGATAATAATCATTACTTTAATCATCATCAGCATGACATAATGTTTTAGATTCGGAACTAAAATTATTTTATTGAAGTGAAAACTATTTAGGGGCATTAAGTTTTATTGGGTAAAAAATCATGGGACTCGCGACATCGTTACCTCGCGTCACCGAACGCTTGTAGCACTGGTAGACAATTTGTAGCACTACTAGTTGCTCGCAGCGATTACGTAGTAGAGCGTAGCACATTTAGATGTCATGACGCCTAGATACTAGTAGTTAAAAGTCAGATACCTCGTACTAGCTGCAGCGCTCCGCGATTTCACCCGCGTACTTCACACTTCCGTGGGAGTATGGGAATAAATTATAGCCTATGTTACAAATACCACCTTCTTTTGAAAAAAAAATAATCAAAATCGGTCCATAAGATCCAGGGATCCAGAGAAAGAACAAGTGCAGAAACTCACAAACTATGCGTTTTTTAAATATTAGTAATGTATTCGTATACATACGTTTTTTTTTTTCATTGAGAATAATTGATTGAAATTTTCAACATCCCTCATAGGACGCCAAGACAACTGATCGCTTTCCACTCGCATCCAATAAGGACCGGCTCCTGCTCGAAGATCGTCTTCCCACCTTAATCAGTCGGTTAAGGTGGGAAGACGATCGGTCGGTTAATGGCCGACCAACACTAAGTCTACCCAAAAGCGGCCTCCGCTCTTAAAATGCATTCTCCTAAATTTTTTATTTAATTATTTTAATTTAATGAATTGAATTGAATCTGAGTTATATTATGCTTACACTTCTATTGATAGCTTCTATCACTGGATAGGTTTATTATTCTAAACAGTACTGACAAATTTAGGACACAAATTTAATACGTTACAGATTCTTAAGCGAGCCTACTGAAAAAAAAAACTGAAGAAATAAACTCATCACAAAGCCTTAAATTTTATGATAGTAAAGATAGACAAACTCCGCCCATTCGTCCGAATCCATCCGAGATTAGCCCGGAGATTAGATTTAATACGTTCGTATAAGAAGTGTTTGTTCATAACATTTAAGCAACCTTAGGGCAGTGATGCCAACTTGGGGTTTTTCCCCTAAATATAGGAGGAAGAATTTAGAAAAGGGGATTTTTAGGGTCAACAATTTCTTAGGGTAATTTTAGGGAGAATATATATTTTTTTAATAATCAATTTTTTTTGTCTTAATAAGTTAAAAACAGTTAACTTTTAACAAAAATAAAATTTATGATCATGCATGCGGTTTATTTAATTTATGTATTTATTTATGCATTTATTTATTGGTTCATTTTAATTATTTTAAAAAAATAGGGTATATTGGTTGGGATTTAGGTGATGTTAAAAAAGGCTTAGGGGGGGAAATTTAAGCAGTTGGCATCACTGATTTAGGGCTGCAACCTTACGAATATTCATAATATTCAATTATCTGTGTCACTAGGAAGTAACGGGTCAGAACATAATTTCAGCGATTCAGTCGTTTACCAAACCCTCGCTAATCCTAATGCGACGGTCGACATCTCTTATCTACTATTTACTCTCTTAATTATATATGAAAATATAGAAATAGGTCCAAATTCTGCTGATAAAGTAATGCTAAAGGTTGATAAATTTTCATTCATATATGAAATAATATTTGAATTTGGATGTAAATGTAAACATTTAAAACTGTATATAGTTTTCTATAAATATTCAAATAAATCTTTCAATCATATTATTATCAGTTTAAGGTGGTATAAGCTATAATGATAATCATCACGTAAGCTGCGGCTGCTGTAATTGATATTAAATAATATATAAAAAAACCACGTTAAACTAATCCTGCAGACGAACATTTTAATTTTACTCGCTTTCCAATTTTTATATTTGATATGTGTGACCGATTTTTGATTAATATAAGCTGTAGGTATGTATAAATATTTTAAAAACTCTAAATACTAAATTATACTTACTTTGTGTTGTAGTCGTGAAAACTGTTACTAATACCTTTTTTTAAATATAGTTACCAGCAACAATGACATGAAAATTAAAAAATAAATATTAAAATAATTCAAAATCGTAAACAACATTACCCTAGGAGCCTTATAACCAACGACATAATATAATGAATGTATGTAATGCAAATCATTCTGAATTAAAAATAATTTTTCAAAAGTATGTAACTATTAAATTTTTATTTATTACTATTTTGTAGCCGTTATATATTATGTATACTCACTTCGATACAGTTAATTGCTTCTAAAGATAGATTTCATTCTATCACGGCAGTGGGAAGTACGCGGGTAAAACCGCAGAGCGCTGCTAGTCTTACACTCGGTTTCTGAAAGGCTGATCAACGGAAAAATTTACTAATCAACTGTCAAACCGGTTTTTAAGTGTCGAATGAGTAGCTAGAAGCATGGTTAAATTCTAATTAGATCTGGCTCTCAGTTGACATAGCAATTACAACGAAAAGCTGTTAAATTTGACTCTATAATCGTATATTAACCGCCATTAACAGCCATGTTAGTTGACATACACTTTGAACAACATTTCATAAACCGGGCGCTACATTGACAGAGGCATCGAGAAGTATGAGTAAGTTGCTTTATTTTGAGGTAAGGGGGATAAGTAAGCCGTCGAGGTGCCCTGTTGCTTGTAGATCCGGGGCACTTCACCAAAGGCGGCATTGGTGGCACTCGCCGGGTTTTAGTGGGTAGAGCTGCGTCCATTTACTAGCTTTCGGGCGCAGTGAGTCCCACATACCCGCCTGTGGAGACCCAGGCGTCAGTGCATTTCCCGGCGTAAAAGAAAAGAAAAAAAAAATAAGGTGGATAAGTAAGTGTTAGCAACCGTAGCGCCATCTGGCGGCTATAAGTCTGAAACGGGGAACAGGTTCCAGTTTACCTGCGTGTGGCGTGACGTAGTCGTTGTCAAAGTGTGGGTAGGATGGCCGAGCGTTATGAAGGTTTGCCTTTAAATAGCGGGGTATAATTATTAGAGGGGTCATTCGCGTCTGTGAGTTTGAGGAGGACGTAGCTCTGCCCGAATTGTATTGTAAGGTCACGTAAGCCATTGTTTATTTTAATGTGTAAAGTGTAATATGGCGATAGTGTGTGTAAATGTATGGGCAGTGTGAGTAAGAATGTATCTTAAAATATGTACCTGTGAACCTTAATATTGATATTTTTATGGATAATATAATAAATGTTTATATTTAAAACGCATTTTCACTTCTGATGTTTAAATCAAAAGTGGGATGGCGAACTCATTGCCCCACAATTTTACTGACGTTAGTGTGAATTGTTTAATAGGCGCATTAGCGCGCCAGGCTTTGGTTTATTTTTACAGATGGTGGATAAATCCTCACGACACTGTGTGGCTATAGTGTGGTTGCTAAAATAATAACTTGGATGCTGTATGATGCTGGGAGTAGCCATATACAGCGTGAACACAGCAGAAGCAGAGAATAGACGGTCGAGATGACTCAATGCGATACAGTGCGAATGTGGTCTTGTGAATGGTTGAGTAATGGATCAAACACAGCTGGTATGTTAATCTTGTCTGATATAGCTGTTGCCAAAAAGTGTGAAAGCGATTAATTTTTTTTTTTAATGTTATTAAGTGATTTGTGATTTTTAAGTGGACAGTCGCGTATTTTACTTGGCTGGATAATTGTAGATATATTATTGCGTGCATATTGCTGGCGTAACAAAACCATGTGTTAACTTAATTTCGTAGCTTACTTTGTACAATGTGGTAAAGGGTCTAGTTTTGGATAAGAGGCAAACGAGCAATGGACAAAATGAGCAGCTTTTAGCAGTGTTAAAAGTACATTTATGAATAGTGAAATGAGGATATGATGGAATATAATTCGAAGACATATTATATAAGAGATAGTGAAGGAGAAAAATAGTTGTATGGAAAGTGGAACTTGACACATTCGAAGTTGTACAAAATGTCTTTTAATAGCAAGTGCTCTTTAGGTCCAGATAAAATGTTTTACATAATAATATTACGTATTTTATAAAAAGAGAAGAACTTGTATGTTGAATGTTCTAGTGTGAGAAAATTTTCTTTAGATGGGATTGATTACTAGATGATGGAAGAATAATTTGGTACATTGAGTCTGATGAAAGGTTTGAAAAAAGGAATTGATCACTAGACAAGGTTAAGACCAGCCTGGTACGTTGAGTATGATGAAAGGTTCTTCAAAAGGTATTGATCAGTAGACGAGGTAATGACAGACTATTTAAAAGGAATTGATGACTAGACGAGGTAAAGATGAATTTATGTTCGGTATGATGAAGTTGCGTTAAATGAAAGTGATGGTCTAGTGTGTTCAAATGTCATTTTATATGAAATGATCACCAGGTGAGAAAAAAAAACACAATTTTGGTACGTTCAAGTGTGACGAAATGTCCTTTAAAAGAATGTGTTATTAAATTTATTGTGGTAAGGATTTAAAGTGGTTTGGTAAAGATTAACACTTTTTATTTATATGTGGTTAAAGGAATGAGTGTAAAAGCAGTAAGGTAAAGTAAAAGCGAGTCGTGTGATCAGAATAGTGTGAAATTATGTTGTTAAAGAGTGAAGACATTCCAGATTTGTAATTTGATGATGACGATAGGAACGCCGATATGTTGGGTAGCTAAAAATGTTGCTAATAAAGGGAGTTGCTGTGCCTAGTAGAGTGTGTTCACAAGTCAGAGAGACAACTAAAATTTTTGATTTTTTAATTAAATGCCAACACTTATGATTATAGGCTTCGGGCCTACCTAAAAACGTTTTAGATAATATTAAAATAAATTGGGGAAAGATTTATCGATTATCAAATCTAAGAGGCAGTGAGATATTTATTGCCATAGTGTTCAGGTAATATTATTCGGGTAAAGTCGGGTAATACATTATTGAATGAATAATGATAAGTATAATAGTATTATGTGGTAGAAGCAAATGAATTGTTTAAAGTGCCATTATGTTAAAGTTACCTTTTTCTTTATCTTATGTTATATTTTTCTTTATATTATTGGCCTAATAGAAACAAACTACTAGACGTCACCTAAGACTAAAGGGACGGTGCTAAAAGTTTAGTTGGTTTTGCCTAAGCATAAAGGTGAACCGTGGCCATGTAGATAAAGAATAGACTAGGGTCTTGGTGGTGCTGTTTTCTTTCGTACGTTTATTGGAACCTAAGACTAAAGGTACAATAAGGTTACGCGTGCGAACGAAACTAGCACCAGCCTAATAGAAAGTCATGATAATCGAGACAGTTTATGAACAACAAACTAATTTGTGTTTCTATAGTCTATACTAATATATTTCTTGTGTGACTAGATGTGTGGAAATGTCGTGCCTGAGGGCATGCACGATGCAGGATGGCCGTGTTAGCAACCGTAGCGCCATCTGGCGGCTATAAGTCTGAAACGGGGAACAGGTTCCAGTTTACCTGCGTGTGGCGTGACGTAGTCGTTGTCAAAGTGTGGGTAGGATGGCCGAGCGTTATGAAGGTCATTAAGTTTGCCTTTAAATAGCGGGGTATAATTATTAGAGGGGTCATTCGCGTCTGTGAGTTTGAGGAGGACGTAGCTCTGCCCGAATTGTATTGTAAGGTCACGTAAGCCATTGTTTATTTTAATGTGTAAAGTGTAATATGGCGATAGTGTGTGTAAATGTATGGGCAGTGTGAGTAAGAATGTATCTTAAAATATGTACCTGTGAACCTTAATATTGATATTTTTATGGATAATATAATAAATGTTTATATTTAAAACGCATTTTCACTTCTGATGTTTAAGTAAGTACCAGCGTCCTGTTGCTAACGTATAATAGCTCATGTGAAAGATTGGAATAACCAAGTTATTTATACGATTGAATAAATAAATGCTTAGCTCACAAACATTCAATTATAAGTCACTCGACGCATGTCAAAGAAAGCGATATAACCAGCAAAAAACCTTTCATCTTTGTTAACCATTTGAAAGTGAGTAAGAAGACTTCGCACAAATAACATACAAATATTGAAACAATGATCAATAAGTGAAACAAAATCTTTTGCTCCAAATATTGGAATTGATAAAAACTTATACAAATATAATGTACAATATACAGTAAATAGTTACTTAATATTGTGAAAGTAGGGATCTTTGTTACGCTTTCAAGCGAAAACTACTCAAGCTCATCATGAAACTTTGATCTCGTTTTGATTTCGTGAGAAATTCATAATCACTTTTTACAAATACGAAAATTTAAAGTTATTTAAATACATTATGCCTGTTAATACATAAGAACTACCAACCCTCATCATCATCAGCTTCTAGACGTCCGTCCACTGATGAACATAATCCTCTCTTGAAAAATGCAACTTAAGCAAGTCCGAAACGGTCAATTCTGCGACAAAATAGACTACAAGAATAGATATACTTTAGAATAGAAAAGTCTTGTTACTAATCTAAAACTATAGTATTACACTTGTAGGCAGGGCAACAAAATAAAATGCATGTGAAAATTAAAACATATTATTAAGTGCATCAACGATTGTAATTGTAAAATTCAGTTTCAATGGATACGCCATACGCCTCATAACTGGAAAAAGCTTTTGCAGATAAAACTAGTAAAATCTGGTTTGTTAATGGTTCTAACAAATTAACTTATAAAACAGTAGCTGATGATCGCAGCTTCGCCTGTGTGAACTAAGAATTACCTGCCTCTTAGCAGGATGATATGGGCCTTATAGCCTACCTCGATAAATGGGCTAACTTACACTGTAAGAATTTTCCAAATCCGACCCATAGTTCCTGATATTAGGGCGTTCAAACAAACACACTTTTCACCTTTATTTCGTATAAGATGTGTTGAGTCCGGTAAACGTTGTCCTGCCCATATGCAAGGAATTTTCATCATCATTTTTCAACAAACCTTGTCTTGCGATAACTAACACGAAGATAATATAGAATTGTCCAATTCGATGCAGAGGTTTTCAATTAATATGCGTGCATACATAACAGCGATTCATTTTTATTTATATAGAAGAATTTAGATTAAATTATTACAGATATATTTTAGATACCTATACTAGAATTTTAATATATTCAGATCCAGAATATTCGGCAACTATCATTATTTAGAGCCGTTTATACAACACCACATATCTTTGTGTATTTAAATACAAACTATTGTTGCAAACATAATTATAGTAGATAAAACTGAACGTGGGCTCTCTGCGCTTCTATTATAATTGGTGTTTGTAGAACCGTTTCAACTTCTAAAGCAAATGTTACAAGACTCGAACGATATCTGCTACGTATATAATATTAGAAATATATGCAAATGTATGCTCTAAATGCTATTAGGTTGTTTAGATATCTAGGAACACTGTTGCTATGCAAGAAATTCAAATGCGAAATCTAAAGGCGTGTTACCTTATAAGAGGCATCACACTATTGTTGTGTTCGTTATAAGTAACGGTAATTGTTCGTTTGCATTTTTTTTTTTTACATTTTCAATAAATACCATTTTTTTCAAAACGAGCAAGCTTAGTATTTTAACATGAACTAATTAGACTTTTTAGAGATCCTTTTATTTTATTATCTGTAGTGTTTTCGTAGAATCCTATAAAATTTATAATAGAACTTTAAAAAATAAGTTACACTTAACTATAACAACAAACTATAAGTAAGGCTATAAAAGCGAACAAATAAGCGTTTAACAACTTTGTAAACGAGTTTACGCTTAAACGAAAATGAACGTATCTTCTTGAAATCTTCAAATACATGATAAATGAAATATAAGCTGGGCTTATAGAAATAATCTTAAAATAAACTCTATTATTACGATATATTAGTGTTATTTTTACAAATGGTAGGTTCTGAATGGATTATTTGATTTTATTATACACATTTTTTTCTATAATTAAGGGCTATCTAGCCTATCTTAGAGTTAATGACGTTTATTCAGACTGGTGTGGTACCACTTCCGGTGTCCCACAAGGTGGTGTGCTCTCACCTTTACTTTTTGCTATATTTATTAATTCCATTACTAAGGGCCTTTCATGTTTCTACCATATGTATGCAGATGATCTTCAAATCTATATACAGTCTAGTGTTGATGACTTGAACAACGCTATTTTATATATGAATCAAGATCTTTCAGCCATCACCAAATGGACACACAATCATGGTTTAAAACTCAATCCTAATAAATCACAAGCCATAATAATAGGCAGTCAAGGTCTACTAAAAAGAGTGGATTGGGTTAATATCTCCCCTATCATATTGGATGGAGTTCACATAAGGTATAGCGATACAGTTAAAAATTTAGGTGTCATCTTTGATAATACTCTTTCTTGGTCTCAACAAATTAACACTGTTTGCAAGAAAATATATGGTGCATCTGCTTCATTAAGGCGATTGAGAAATTTCTTACCTATACCCACCAGAACTGCGCTTGTTCAAACCTTACTACTTCCTATTCTTGACTATGCTGATGTGAGTTATATCAACTTAACGGAGGATCAGTTAGGCAGGCTTCAGCGTATAATGAACTTCTGTATTAGATTCATCTTTGGCCTTCGTAAGTTTGACCATGTCTCTGAATATCGAACAACTCTCAAATGGCTTCCAATCCACCTTCGCAGGAATACACATGTATTGCATTTACTTTATAATGTTCTTTTTGACCCTAGGAGTCCAGATTACTTAAAAGAAATGTTTACTTTTTCATCTGAAAACAATTTGAGAACTACACGTTTCATATATAAATTAAATGTACCCGAACAAAAAACTAAATTTTATAGTAACTCTTTTGCTGCTACATCTGTTAGTCTTTGGAACTCATTGCCAAATCGTATTAAGGAAGCTAAGAGTCTCAACATTTTTAAGGGACTCCTCAGAGAACATTATTTAGATGCTTAAACAAATAATATACTTTGTTATTTAATTTTAATTATTTATAAACACAAATTACAATTTACAAGCCATCTTTCTTTGATGCTTCTCGTTTTTTTTTTTTCTTTCTTCTTCTTCTTCTTCGTTTATTCATCGTATGATATGTGCAATTTATTTTTATAATGTTTAGTTTTAGTGCTGCTTTTTGTGTTTTTGTATAAATTATAATTACATGTTATAACTTCTGGCGCACACCCTTTCTCCTTTTGTAATTTATTCTTTCAATATATGGTTACCTGGAAGAAATCGCTTTATAGCGATAAGGTCGCCTTGTTGTACTTCTCCTTTTCATTTTATGTATAAATTATTATTATTTTAAAATATGTGTGTGCAATAAAGTTATATTATTATTATTATTATTATTATCTAATATACAATCCTAAATTATAATTTTAATTTTAAACTATCAGTACCGTCCACTGCATCTTCAACCTAACTTATGCGGTCAATGCATCCAACAGCTTCCCGTGACGCTCACCCACAACAGTACTTTTGTATAAGGAATGCGCTCACCGAATGATTAGTCCACCATGAGCGGAGCTTTCCCCCCTATAATAATAAATAAGACCGCGAGCCATCTTCCGGTACGCGATTACCCTTAAAACGTTTGAAAAAAGTTTTTCAGAGGATGGTCCTAATTTAAGATTAAAGATATTTTTATTCTCTAACTACATACTCTAACTTGCCTACTAATTAATAAAATTTTGTCGCATTGTTTGCCGCCACGAAGCTGGAAACATTCAGTGTAAAAATATTTTTTTTTAATTGGTTAGTTTATAATCGATGGTTCGTACATATTACGTAAAATTAATCTTTATCAAGATATATTTCATAGATTTACAATTAGAAATTGGTTTAAAATAATCTGTTACGTAATATCACGGTCGTAACATCCATATCGTAGTAATTCTTAAAGTAGGCTCGTTTTGAGTACGAATATTAAATTAAATGAGCCGATCCAAATTTGAACGTCCGTAAAATAGGACTGAGACGTCAGCCATCATTTAGAATATCCCTTTTATTGTCTGAGTGTAAACTTTACAACCTCTTTGATTATACACTAACAACTTTATACGAATTTAGTTTATGTCCTTTATACTGCCATTTTCTTATTATCAATTAATATAATTATCATATATATTTCTGGTTAACATTATTATTTATATCTATAATTCTTTGCAGGCCTGTGTAAATTGCGTCTTGGACGGCAATGGTCTCTTTCTGCGAGACAGTGATGTCCCAGAAAGATGCCGACGAACGGATGAGAGAGGAGGCCGCCGACGTGGCCTACCCACGTACGACGAACGGGGGTGCATCGTAGGCGCTACTTAATGCGCCTCCAATAACGCCCCTGTGCTCGTGTCGGGCTCGGGATGGGAACCCGAGCCCTGCTAGACACGACGTCGTGGGGACTACCAAGTCGTAGCCGGGCAGTCCCGTATTGTGGAGAATCTGATCTTGCCAGGACCAGTCTGTCGCTGAGCTAAGGCTCACGCAGCGGTTTTAGTGGGGTAGTGCACCCAATGCGAGTTCCCACACACGTCAGCGCGCCTACCCAAGGCCCTGGTATGGGCATAAAAAAATGGCTTGTGTGAATAACTACGGCTATAACAATGAGCAAATGATTTATTGCATTATCGAATTCCTGCCAACAGCAGAGATTTTATATAATGACTGTAGATATTCTTTTTCAAATATAATTACACACACACGAAACACATTTTAAGGAAATGACGACAACGTCATCACAAATCATAAGATAGTGTTACGGGTCTAGTACCCGTAACACTATCTTATGATTTGTGATGCATGAGCTAGCATCATTTTGATATACCAAGGACTACAATAATTACTGACACACTCTTTAGCTGAATATGATATAAAATTGGTTTGGAACACATTAAATCAATTGAATTCTACATCCTATAACGCAATACACATAAAAATCTATTATACACAATGATGTGTGTATATAATATAACGATTGTGACGATAAATTTGCAGTCATTTGAATGCCTATTGCAAAGGTAAGTAGGTGTAGGTAATTAAGTTGAAACGGTCTCAGGAAATGAATGTAGCTAATGCGTCATCTGTGAACTTCGCGAGAGCTGTGGAGCATTTGTAAAGTTCAAGTTTTGTTTGTTTTCATCAGTCGTGACTGTGAATTAATATCATCTGCTTGTAACTTTTATATACTAAATTGCAAATTGAGTACCTATCGGTTGCATATTTAATCGACTTCAAAAAAAGGTAATGTAAGTAACAAAAATACAATTGAATTGGTCATTTTCTATAATCAATTCGACTGTATTTTGTTAATTACAGAAGCATCGTAACAAGTACTAAAAACAAATAATAAATTAGTATTAGTATTATGAAGAGGGAGTGCTTTGCAGCCAAATTGGGCCGGCACGACCAGGGGTGGTACCTTACAGGGGTGGTTTTGGTGCGATTTCGTGCGGTTTGTGAGTTGCCGGTGCCCCTTTGGGGGCATAGGGAAAAGGTGGGCAACTCATTTGTATTGCCTCTGGTTGTGTGGATATTAATGGTAGTCGATAGACGCCAAAGGCTTCCACTGTTCGTTTGCCCTCCTATGTTATAAAAACCTTTCTATTTCACTATGTTCACCGTTATTAGCTTGTAACCGCTCACTGGTATAGGTTCATAAGGATTTCAACGGCAATGTGTTTACTGTATTACATATGAAATATTAGTACTTATGAAAACTTTAGTCATGGAAGTATAATCCCAAATAAGAATTATATTTCGATAGTAGATAAATATAATATATTTAGCTTTCCTTGCATACGTATACTTATTATTTTTATAAAACTTACCTTCGTGATTTACCGTTTTCCCCGGTGCAGGAAGATACCTTCATTAAGCGAATTTTAGTGATAACACCCCAGTCGCCTTTACACCTGTCTTCGGACATTGGGTACGGATATAGGCCAAACACAATATTGATAATATAAAGTTATTTCAAAAACTTAGAATTTTTAAATGACGCTGTTTGTTATATTTTAATCTAAATAAATGAAAAATATCGAAACTGGATAATGTATGGACCAAATGGTGAATATCAATTCACTAGTGTAATAAACGCACTAACGCATCCCCATGTTTCCGAAGAATAGGATGCTTTGTCTAAATAAGGAAATTATTAAGTATCTACATATAGTATCATACATTATACTTTTACATAACCTTTGTTATTTATATTTTTTCACAAAATGAATGAAAAAATAGCATGCTCAAATAAAAAATCTATTTTAAAATTTTTCGTCTATTTGTTTGTTCCGGCTTATTTCTGAAAGGGCTGGGCTGATTTTGACGGGACTCTCACTGGCAGATAGCTGATATTATAAAGGTCTAGATATCTTTGCGCTATTATATGATTCGTAAGTCTCGCTAGATAAGTACGAAACGATGACAAGCTATAATCTATAAAATTTATGAAGAAATTATTGTCTTCCTCGTTATTATTTCTCATGTTAGAACTTGATGTTCTGATGATCTTATGTTAGAGCTTAGTTTAATATATTTTAATTATGTATCAATGATTCATTATATTATTGACAGTGAAGCAGTTCGAGTAGTAACATCTACCCTAATCTACCCTAATATTGTAGCCGATTACATACAGTACGGTAAATCTGTCCTGAAAAGGACAGCGTGGATTCGAATTGAAACAGCGATCCTGTCCTGAAAAGGACAGCGTGGATTCGTATTGAAACAGCGATCCTGTCCTGAAAAGGACAGCATGGATTCGTATTGAAACAGAGATCCTGTCCTGAAAAGGACAGCGAGGATTCGCATTGAAACAGAAATTCTGTCCTGAAAAGGACAGAAATCAAATCGAAACAATAAAATAGTTCGTTCTGAAAAGAACGTTTTAATATTTATATTCTTCATTCTTCATGCAGTAGAAACACGCAGGAAGTCCGTCCACACGCAGCAACAACGCGACGGCAGCACTTCCCAACAGCAACTGTGTCCACGCGCAGCGAGAGCCGGAGCGAAAAGAAAGCGTATTTCTTCGCGGCCAATATTTATACCTTCGCCTCGCGCCTCGCGAGAAATTTCCGAGAAACGACTCGGTACCGCGCAGATTCCAAGAATTAGCGCTACCGCACATACGCGCCCAAGGTCAGATGGCATCGCGCGTCTCTCTCCATCTCGCTCGCACTTCCGCGAAAAGGGAGAATATTTTTGTATATAAAGCGCCAATTTTGTAAATAAATTTATTACCATATCGGAGTTATTAGGATTGTTTTACTTACTACGACCCTCATCCTAAAGTGGCGACCCCGAAGAAGAACACAATCAAGATGGCCAACCAGAAGGAACAAATCCCTGAAGCATCACCAGCTCCTCAAATTCCTGAAACTGAAAAAAGCCATGAAGTCTCCGGGATATCGCTGGCACTCCGCGTCCCGCCATTCTGGCGTGACCAGCCCCTGCTTTGGTTCTGCAGTTTCGAAGCTGCCACAGCAGACCTAAAGAGGAGTCAAAGCCAGCTCGCTCAAATGGTAATCGCACAGCTGGAGAAACAAGACATCCAGAACATCTCCGACCTCATCTACAGCCCGCCATCCTCAAACTACTACCAGGCGATCAAGGACCGGCTCATCTCCATCTACGAGGAATCCAGCAGCACACAGACGAAGAAACTACTCTCACAAGTCGAGCTAGGAGAACAGAAACCCAGCCAGCTACTCAGAAAAATGAAGAGCCTGAACAAAGAGAAGTTTCCCGAAAGCACCATACAGATGATGTGGTTAGACCATCTACCACCACACGTCAGGTCTGTCCTCACTGTCAGCGAAGCTTTCCAAATGAAGACAACACTGGATGACCTCGCGCTCCTCGCCGACAAGATGATGGAAGTATCACACACTTCACCCCACGTCGCCGCCGTTTCATCAACCACACCAGCACCACCACCGTCGATACCACCGTCGCCGCCGTCGCCAAATCCATCAGTCGACACGCATTTCCTCATCAGCGAGATCAGACGTCTATCACTCGAAGTCTCTGAGCTACGCACAAGATCTCGGGACTACCGCTATAGAAGCCGTTCTCGACGCCCATTCACACCACGATCGCGGACATCATCAGCAGGCCGCAGTCGTCCCACCTCACCATCGCCGTACTGCTACTACCACACTCGTTTCGGTATGGATGCGAAGAAATGTTCACCACCGTGCAGTTTTAAGACCGCCAAACCGTCGGAAAACTAAGCGCGACGCTGGCCGCGGCGGAATCCAGCGTTGCAGAACGATCATACCGCCTCTTCGTAACCGACAGGAAGACCAAACTATCGTTCCTGGTAGACACTGGTGCAAATATATCAGTGATACCGCGAACAAAAACCACACCGATGACGCCGCTGCCATTTCAATTATATGCCGCCAACAACACAACTATACCTACGTATGGTGAGAAAACGTACGAGCTAGATCTTAACCTACGCCGTCCGTTTAAATGGAAGTTCATCATCGCCGCAGTGTCAAAACCAATCATCGGTGCAGATTTCCTCACTCATCATCAACTCATAGTCGACGTGAAGAACCGAAGACTCATCGACGGCAAGACATTATTAACGACAAACGCACAACTCAGCCATTCATCGTTACCTACAGTACGCAGTATCGATGTTCGTCAAACATATCATAACATACTCGCCGATTTTCCGGGAATAACAAGATTGACGTCAATGAAATTAAGTCCGAAGCATAGCGTCGAACATTTCATCGAAACTACGGGACCACCTCTACACTGCAGGCCACGCCCCATCGCGCCACACCGCTATGAAATTGTAAGAAAAGAATTCGAAAACATGATGCAACAGGGCCTATGCAGACCAAGTAAGAGCCCGTGGGCATCACCGCTACACGTCGTGCCAAAGAAGAACGGAGAGTTACGTGTGTGTGGCGATTACCGAAGGCTTAACGCTATAACAAAGCCCGATCGGTATCCCATACCCCGTATACGTGACTTCACCCACCAGCTCGCCGGCAAGCAGATATTCTCCACAATCGATTTAAATCGCGCATACCAGCAACTACCTGTTAGCGAACAAGACGTGGAGAAGACCGCCATCATCACACCATTCGGTCTATTCGAGTTCCCGCGCATGTGTCCAGGTCTCAAGAACGCTGGACAGACATTCCAGCGATTTATACATGAAGTACTGCGCGAACTTGAGTACGTATTCCCGTTCGTCGACGATCTACTGGTAGCATCAGCCGACGAAGAAGAACACCAAAAGCACATACGCACAGTCCTACAACGTCTCGACGAATATGGAATAACCATTAATCCATCCAAGTGTGTTTTTGGCAAGCCAACAGTCAAGTTCCTCGGCTACGAAGTCTCTGCAGACGGAATACGACCACCGCAAGAGAAAGTCCAGGCTATCATCGACTATCCGAAACCCAAGACAATAGAAGAACTACGACGTTTCATCGGAATGCTTAATTTCTATCGAGAAAATATTAAAGACGCCGCCACCATACAAGCACCGCTAAATGCTTACCTACACCACGTCAAGAAACGAGACAAGACGCCTATCGAGTGGACCGCCGAATCAACGCAAGCATTCGAGTCGTGTAAAGAGAGCATAAAAAACGCCGCTTTACTCGCTCATCCATCGCACACCGCTACGTTCGCCATATTTTGCGACGCTAGCGACACGACAGCCGGCGCCGTCCTAAATCAACTCATCAATGAAGCATGGCAACCACTCGGCTATTTCTCGAAGAAATTCTCCGACGCACAAACCCGCTATAGTACATATGACCGCGAACTCCAGGCTATGTACTTAGCGACGAAACACTTTCGCAAGATGTTCGAAGGAAGAGAAATTATAATCTACACCGACCACAAGCCGCTTACCTACGCATTTACAAGGACAAGTACCAACACCGAATCGCCGCGACGCACCCGCCAGCTATTATACATCAGCGAATTCACTACTGATATACGTCACGTCAGCGGATCACAAAACGCCGCTGCCGACGCCTTATCACGCGTAAATGCAATCAGCTGTCCGTCACCAATCGACTACGAACAACTCGCACAGGCGCAAGAACAAGACAGCGACACAATTCAAGGACTCGTCCAGCAAGCAAATCTTACTATCAAGAAAGTCACACTACCTAATTCAAACACCAAAATATACTGCGAAGTTTCAACTTCATATCTACGGCCATACCTTCCCGACGAATACCGACGCACAGCATTCAACGCAATACATAATATCAGCCACCCTGGAATCAATACAACACGCAAGCTCATCACGCAGCGCTACTTCTGGCCCTCAATGAACATCGATGTGGGCAAGTGGGCTAAAAAATGTCTACACTGCCAACGAGCTAAAATACAGAGACACACAATGAGCCCGATATCAAGCTTCCCGCCAACGGACCGTTTCGAACATCTACACGTCGATATCGTAGGCCCGCTGACCACTGCAGCCAGCGGACATCGCTACCTACTCACGATGATCGACCGAGCTACCAGATGGCCCGAAGCACACCCGCTATGCGAAATAACCGCAGAAGACGTTGCTAAAGCCTTGTACGACAGTTGGATATCTCGATTCGGATGTCCTACCACTATAACAACAGATCAAGGTCGTCAATTCGAAAGCAGAGTATTCACGAGTCTCGCACGTCTACTAGGCATTGAGAAGATACGAACAACGCCATACCATCCACAGTCAAACGGTATCGTCGAGCGACTACATCGTACACTGAAAGCCGCGCTAAAAGCTAGACTACAATCAACCCGAAGTTGGATCGACGAGGTACCTACTGTACTACTAGGAATACGCGCCGCTTTACGCACCGACACCGGCGTTAGCGCAGCGCAACTCACCTACGGAACCAACATACGACTACCGGGTGATTTCCTAGAGGCGACAAGCGATGACGTCACCTTGGACTCTGCCTACGTCGAACGACTTCGAGACACCATCAAACAATTAACACCAACAACATCTCAGCCGCATAGTAACTCAAGAAGAATTTTCGTTCACCGCGACCTACGTACCTGCGAACATGTATTTATACGAACAGACGCCGTAAGAAAGCCACTACAAGCTCCATACGAGGGACCATACCGAGTACTATCAAGAAACAACAAAATATTCACACTTCAACTACCAAACAGACAAGTGAATATTTCAATCGACCGACTCAAACCAGCCTACACAATAGCGGACCACGAAAACCCTACTGCTACGTTGCACAAAACGAACCACAGTACAACCACGAAACCACGCGAAACCCCTACAGCTACGCTGGACAAAACGGACCACATCACAACTACGGAACCCTGCAACAACCTGAAACAACAAAACGATCAACAATCGACTGACAGCACGACTGTACCTACCTACGCAAGCAAGACGACTCGCCGTGGGCGCACCATTCGCCTGCCGGTACGCTTCGCTTGAAGGGGAACCCTGTAGCCGATTACATACAGTACGGTAAATCTGTCCTGAAAAGGACAGCGTGGATTCGAATTGAAACAGCGATCCTGTCCTGAAAAGGACAGCGTGGATTCGTATTGAAACAGCGATCCTGTCCTGAAAAGGACAGCATGGATTCGTATTGAAACAGAGATCCTGTCCTGAAAAGGACAGCGAGGATTCGCATTGAAACAGAAATTCTGTCCTGAAAAGGACAGAAATCAAATCGAAACAATAAAATAGTTCGTTCTGAAAAGAACGTTTTAATATTTATATTCTTCATTCTTCATGCAGTAGAAACACGCAGGAAGTCCGTCCACACGCAGCAACAACGCGACGGCAGCACTTCCCAACAGCAACTGTGTCCACGCGCAGCGAGAGCCGGAGCGAAAAGAAAGCGTATTTCTTCGCGGCCAATATTTATACCTTCGCCTCGCGCCTCGCGAGAAATTTCCGAGAAACGACTCGGTACCGCGCAGATTCCAAGAATTAGCGCTACCGCACATACGCGCCCAAGGTCAGATGGCATCGCGCGTCTCTCTCCATCTCGCTCGCACTTCCGCGAAAAGGGAGAATATTTTTGTATATAAAGCGCCAATTTTGTAAATAAATTTATTACCATATCGGAGTTATTAGGATTGTTTTACTTACTACGACCCTCATCCTAAAATATTATAAAGATATATATATATTATTATTATTATTATTTTGTTTGTATGTTTGGTTGTAATGAATAGGCTCAAAAAGTACTGGACCGATTTCAAAAATACTTTTACCATTCGAAAGCTATATTATCTACGAGTAACATAGGTTAAATTTTATTCTGGAAAAAATATTTGGGTTTTTCGGACACAAGGTGTAAAAAAACAACCAGAAAAGTTACTTATTTTGCGTACTAAGATCCCGTTGTCAATCTTAGTTAACACAGGCGAAGCTGCGGGCAACAGCTAGTATTACATAAATATAAAGTACTTAAAGTATTTTGTTAAATTACGGCCTTTTCCATAATAAATAGACATTTACGCATTTCGCAATGTTTTTAGAATTACGTACTTATAATCCGCTACAAAGATTAGTAGTTGATATTTTTTATGTTTGACGGCAATTTATACATGCACTAATTATTAACGAACCACGATGGCCCAGTGGGTATGGGCTCGGCCGCTTGAGTTTGAGGGTTCGGGTTCGACCCTGACCCCCAGTGTTGCCTTGAAATGGGATTTTCTATTGCTTGATCTATGGGATGCGGGGTGCAGTAAACTAAACACAAGACCATATTATGTAGATACATGCTCACCGCGACTATTGCTTATCAACATATATAGTGGCCGTTCCGCGTTCGGCAAAGCTGCTATACCAGGAAATTAAAGTGTTAAGAATATAGTGGTAATTCTTGCATATCATATAGTAGAATCTTAGATCATTAATATGTCTAGACGGAGTGTCGCCCTACAATCGAAACAAAAAGAACAGGCCAACATTTTCAAAGATGTATTTGTGAATAGTGATACCAGCTACTACAGTTCTTCTATAATCATCCTTTTTAATCTCATTACACTTCAACACAAACCTTCATTATAAATAAAAACAATAATGCGCAACAATTCATGCGTATTCTATGACAGCGGGACGGATACTAAACACAGAGAAAGCATTTAGAGGCTAACAGCTAGCCGCTATTTTTTTGGACGTGTTTTCCGCGCGACACTATCTAGACATATTATTGATCTAAGAGTAGAAAATAAGAAAAAAATATCATCAATATCATGCTAACAGCCTTTGTCCATCCACTGCCGAACAAAGGCTCTCAATGAACGCCAGGATGACCTATCCAGCCGCTCCACGGAGAAGAATAAAATATATATTCTTTAAATATATATTTTTTATTAATCTCCTATTCATATGACCATTAAGGCAACCTGATATAAATATGTAAAGTTTTCAATAAGTCATCTTTATATTTCTTAACATCGATGTGTCTCCGTTAATGTTTAGACAAGGTATGCAATAAATAAAAGGTCATTAATTTTCGCTTGTATATTTGCTTAATCATACATAAGCTACAACAAAAATATATCAAAAACTAAATGAACAAGCTCAAAGTACATTTCGCAAGGTATAAATACAATAACAAATATGAAAAATAAACACTTGTACATATTACACACAAATTCTAACAATGTATATTCATAGTTTCTTATAATATTTTGCAGTCATCGCTACTATTTGATTTAGTGCTAACAGACTACATCATTATGTCATACTTTAGTATTTTATCTGTTACATATCTATGTAACGTAAGTAGAATGCGTTTGTAAATTTTAAGTAGAATAGGTAGCTACGTGACTAGTTAGGTAAGTTAAATTACTAAATTAATGATACATATTCGAAATCCATTCATATATTAGGAACGTCGATATGGATATTTATATAAATGGAACATTAAAATGAATATACGAATACATAGTTTGTGACGTCGATAGTCAAAGGAGTGATACTAATAATGTAATCTGTTCGCACTCTGCATACACGAACAGTACATACAGTACATCAACATGGTATAAGGCACTGGAGTTGGTACTTAGCAAACAAGATTTAATGGAGACAAACAAATTTGTACTTTATTGTAATAAATTCTATCACGTGGTACAACCTCTAATAAACTATATGGTAACGATAACGAACCAACAGAACCGCACACGGGAAACGGATACCAAAAAATCTTATAAAAATATAAAAAATGCGTAGTTTACAATACAAAGATTTGAAAAAATAATCAGAAACGGTACATTAAATTATATCACTTATTATACTTTATAGGTGGTATAGACGAACATGAGGTATACGAACACAAGACATTTGTAAGAATATATTCAAAACAACCACGGGCTAATCGTGAATTACTTAAGCCTAAAATTTCATTCGACATTAGTGGAGATATTTTAATAAAAAATAACTAAATTTATACTGTTATATTTTTAATATTATAATTATACTATGTGTGTATATATTTATATAATACATAAATAATTACATACTATGAACTTATTTTCATATTCATTAATCTATTTTATAAAGACGAAGTTTCCCGCAAAACACTAAGGTTTTTCTGGAAGAAATCTTTAATAGAGATAAGTATAACTTCTTTACAATGCTCTCATTACCATAGTTGTATTAAAATAAAAACAAAAAAAAAAATAGTATAACATACTTAATTAACATCGTGGTACCTATTTAGAAACGAGACCGAATTATAATGGAGTATTATGAGAATATGCACAATTAGCGCGTGGTCGTACCGCAGTACAGAGTTCATAGCACAAGCATTAGCGAAACCCTCGGGGGCTGAAATGATGCAAGTTGAAGAAATACGCCAGAGTAAACAATGCAGTGCGAACATCGAAGAGTAGAAAGTTCGCGTGCGGTTGCGTCGCGCACGCACTTTCTACGTCCGCATGTCAACGGGCCAGTCGCATGAGTCGCTGGCACTGAGCGACCAGGTACTTCTTCTGTAGCTCGTCGTACAACAATATCACCTTACCGGAGGCGGAGCTGGGGAACATTCCGAGCACCTTCCTCTTGGCGGTCGGTACGTACACACCCTTGGCGACCAACGTGGGTATTTCGGGTAACTCCGTCCACAGATACGTCCACACGATCTGTAAATAACGTTAGTGATTAATGGTAATGGATTAACCTGCCAGCTATGTGACAATGCTGTAATACTCCCAAAACGTATATTCGACGCTGTTTAAATCATCTTTCAAAGATAAGCCAATGATAATATGTGACAAAAGCCGGCCAAAGATGCTCGCCACGACAAAAAGACATATCTCTTCCGAAGAGAAACTCGTCGAAATTTTTACTTAAATCTTTAAAACTACGCAACGGATTTTGATTCGGTTTTTTTTAATAGATAGTATTAGATAGGACAATTCAAGAGGAAGGTTTATGTATATAATTTATTAAGTTTTTATATACATTAGCTAAGATATAACAATAATTGTTGGAGGTGTCGGTCGGAAAAAAAAATCCCGCCTGGGAGTTTTCAACGAAAACAAAATAATGTATGGTGGAATTGTATATCTTAAATAGGTCTACAAAAAAGTCCGCGATGGCTTATGTCTATCTATTAGAGATATCATACTATATCCATTTAATACTTTAAAAAAATAGCAATTATAACGCGATAATTCGAAAGTTATTTACACAATTACTGTATGAATCCTTATCATTTTAAATCAGTTAATTAGCTTCAGCACTTCATAAAGATTATTCTTTCCCTTTACATCATGCAAATTAAATGAATACTTTAGGAGATATAGCAAAATCAAAATAATACGCAAGAAAATAAATCGTGTTGCCGTGATTTGAATGGGTAGCGTAATAAGAGAAACCTAAATCTACACTAATATTATAAAGAGGAAAACTTTATTTTTTTGTTTGGTTGTAATGAATAGGCTCAAAAAGTACGGTGCCGATTTAAAAATTTCTTTCGACATTCGAAAGCTACATTATCCACGAATAACATAGGCTAAATTATATTCTGAAAAAAAGGGGTTACGTAAGAGATTTGGGTTTATAATTTTTCTCGTCCCTTCTCGTCCATATGTATTGACATCGAGAAATTTCTCTTATTTAAACGACAAAATTCGAAAGAATTACGATGTCATGTTGCGTCCGTAGACATTATGTCTTCGATGTAGACATTATGTTTTCGATGTAGACATTATGTCTCTCTCTCGTGAAGAGAGATGCGCTCTCTTAGCTAGGCGGGCTGATATTCCCTATGGTGAGTAAGGTGGACTTTCTTACATTAATTTATGTAATTGTCAAATTGTTACGTCACTAGGTAATATTTTTTTTACAATAAATCTATGATGATAATATCTAGTCTCAATTAGAAAAATTATAACTGTTAGATTACGTGATGTTAAGGATGATTATTAAATTAATTACTTAGAAAAAAGTAACAAACAATAAAGTAATAAAAGCTAAAGTAAGCGAAACATTTAAAAATCCTCATATTATAATGTAATAACTTATAATTCTATCCATATTATATCTATTGGTCCGGGAGCCAGGTGAAAATTTGGTTAATCATTTCCTCCCGCGAGATACTTCGTGAGACGTATCAGAGAACAGTATAATAAAGCCTCGTGAACGTCAGTTGGGAGGATGAGCGGCAGGAGCCCCCCACGCATGAAGAAAAAATAAATAAAAATTCAGTCACTTCCTCTCAAGTAAGCATATATTAAGCTATCATCCGTATAAACCACTCCACTGAAAGTAAATAAAAATTTTCATGTTTGAGTCACCAGCTGACGTACAATTTACCATGTCATAACCAGCTGATTATTTTTTTTCGTTGAGTTATTGGGTTAACTACAATTTATCAAATATTTCAGCTGAGAGGAAATTAATGATTTTTTTTCTTCATGCGTGGGGGGCTCCCACCGCTCATCCCCCCAACCGCGCGCCAGCTGACGTTCACGAGGCTTTATAATACTATGTACTGATGCATTTCACTAAATATCGCTTGAGAGGTAGTTGGTCATGAAGACCTGTTACTGGCTCCCGGGCTATATGTACATTTATTTTAAAATATGTTTATAGTCTAGCGGTCCTAGAGCAACCTCAAGTGCTGTAATATTAAAAACGTGTCACCGGAGAGGAAGCATTAGCGTTTGCATATTACATGACGTCGGTCCCTCGAGCCGGATGCGGAGTGCGCGTAAAAATTAACGTGAATATTTAATACACGCGCTGCCTGGTCAAGGTGGCACCTATAAAACACTTAAAAATAAATAGTAGAACATAAAGCACGGCAATGAAAACCATTTTTGGTTTTTTAAAGTGACGGATAAAAGCTATGATACAATTAAGTGACTTTTAGATTAGCATAAAATAGACATGAATATTATTTACTATTACCCGAATAATGATAATTAAAATTTGTGCTGCGTACAGAACTGATTATAACACAAAATATTCATATTTAAAGATTTAAAAAAATATACAGTAATTTAATTGTAATTAAATAAAGGTTGGTAAATTACTAAAATGTTAACATTTTACCTATATTTACTATTTAAAACGCATGCACTTCCGAAACACAGACAAGCTGTTACACGTTAAAAATAAGCAGGATGGATATATAAAGTACCCAGTAGTAGTAACATTATGTGCGAGAAGCGCACGGCACTAGCCCATCCCTCCCACGCCCCTATGGCGCCACAAACGTATCCTTGACGGCCAGTGTCTTAGTGAAGTGGTCGTGGATTCGAATATTAAAGATACATAATTTGTAAGAAGAATATAGATCTCTGTACGGGCCACGGGGGATTGTATATGTATTTGTATCACTTTGTTAAATTTAATCTTGTTCCTGGTACCCGTTACATAAGTTCTTCGAACTTACGACGAGGCTAGATTAGCGTGGCGTTATTGTTGGTTGTATTCATTTATTCACAGGACATATGCCGGAATACTTAAATGCAACTAAAATTTGGGACCTGCTTACATTTTGATGACATGGATTTAAGGCGTGCTAGTTTGAGGAGCCCCTAAATATGTAAGTGGCGTTTGAGAATACGGACGTAAGAACGAAATAAGTGACACGTGTAAATTATCGTATGATGATATAATAAGGTAATGATGATACATTACCTGCCAGCCGCCGAACACGTTGTTCTTCTCCAAGTAGAGCAGCCGTTTGTCCGTGCACACGACCACCTCCTTGCCGGCGACCACCCACACGTGCGCCTCGTACGTGTCCGTCGCTACGAACTTGCCCTGTCGACGACATTCATATGAAACTTCCTTTGACGTTATAAACAACTATTTGTTGCCGACCTTGCATGCGTCTACTTCATACATAGGAGTTATGCGTCTACTTTACATATATAGGAGTTATCGACCACAAAGGATACTCGACTATATAGGGTGTATTTGGAACACTTGGAAAGATAATACTACATAATGTATTTAACCATTTATCTCATAAACGTTTTTTTTTTTTTTAAGAAAATTAGAAAATCATAGGACTTATGTACTTGTGTACTATGACTTATGCATGCCCGCGATGTATGCATACACGCTATGAACTCACGCTGACCGCGAGTCGCGCGCGGTGCGTGTGCGAATTCGTTCACTTCACGCGACGCGCCTATGCGTCAGCGGTTACATTTCTGTTTTATTCAAAAAACGATTATTTAAAAGATTGTCCTCATTTCTGTATCATTATGTTTACCAAACCGGATTATACAAAAAAAATCGCAACAAAAAAAACATAATTTCGCGTTTTTTTACTACTATCATGTCAGGCCACGCCTACATTATCATACCTCTTCGTTTTTCAAAGCGTTAAAAATACATCGTGTATACAGTAGCACCTATGCTAAAGTTAGTCTACCTTCTCAAGTTCAAACAGCATCTTGTATCCCTCGGCCTGCGACCTCGAGTACGGTCGGACGCCGGCGTCGGGCTGCAGGTACCGCGCCGCGCGACGCTTTGTCACCTCCTCCGACAGATCAGCCGCCCTAAATACGATTCATTTAATTATGTAGATATATCAATTTAATTCTCATTCGAAAATTTTATAAATATCTCAAAAAGATTAATTAAAATTATAAAAAAAATGAGGCTTACAGAGAATTGTATTAACAAACATTTTCGCTCTCGAATCGTAAAATAAACATAATGTTTTTGTTTTTAAGGAAAAAAATATTGACCTATAATAAATGAAATTATTTATTATTAAAGGAAAAACTATACAAGCGATACATATACATTGACGGTTTTTATATCATTAATGAGAGGCGTTGAACAATAACGTTAGTTATTTGGTTTAGTTACTAATAAATAAAAAGACAGTAAAAATTATAGATGGCAGATTCATGTTGATATTTTTTTCTAAGTCATTGCGGGCCAAATAAGTGTTTTTCACTGTATGAATCTATCATGATAGTACATTATATATAATTTAAACTAATTACAAAACGAAAAATACAATACAAAAAGCGATAATTGTTAGTAAGCAGATATTATAATAAGTATAGCTACAGCAAGATATAGAACATAATATACAAAACTCATACTACAGGAGAACATCTAAGACATAATTATACACAAAGCACAACTAACTTCTTTAAACTTATGGCTATTTATTTTAATTTTAAAAATTTATAAAAAGGTATTCCCTTTATTACATATTCATAAAAAGAATTGTTAGATTCTGAAAACAACACCGAGGGTGAAAGAATATGGTGATTTTATTAAAACTTTAATAAGCATTGTGAATTTATGGCACACGTGACAGCCCACATAGCACACCTACGCATTTTGTAACAGCAGACTTATTATAAAGATTATAATATAATTACTCTATAGACTATAATATAATTATTTGTCGAATGGCTATATTTTATTACAATAAGGGCCTGTTTCACAATCTCCAGATAAGTTCCGAATAGGCTATCGGCAACATATTTGACAGATAGAGTATGGAGTATCGGTCAAATATGTTGCCGATAGCCTATTCGGAACTTATCTGGAGATTGTGAAACAGGCCCTAAGCTGAAAAAGGGTTTAATTAAAAGGAATGACTAGCACCATGAAAAAACCGACTTCGACTAATGGATTTACTAGTCAATGTTGTCAGCTATTTAAATATAAAAAAAATCATCTTGCATCGAACTTTAAAGAAACTTATTGGTTTATATTTAATCTAGAATAGATTTCGAATAAATTCTAGTACAAGCATAAAACAATATATAAATTTTTTAATTATACAGACAATTCAATTTTAATAATTATTTTTTATATTATTTAAATCGTATGCCTTTCCGTCACCAATGAAAGCAACATAGCTTTACGAATTTTACAGCACGTTTTTTTTTTAAATTTGTTCTATTATATCCATCACCGGAAACACAGATCGCGATCTCATTGTACGCTGACCGATGGTATAAACAAACTGACAACATCTTATATATGGGATATGGGATGGAACACCTTCTTATAGTCATGAGTAGAGAAGAGGTGAAGTCGATGAGTCCACCGACGGGTAGGACGATCAATCCAGCGGCGCCCTTGCCAAGGCCAAGCACGAACCCGGTGGCGCCCTCCGCAACCGCGCCCTCCACCGGGCGAGCCACCACGCCGCGCACGCCCGACACCAATCCCTGCACCACCGCATATCTGACGTACGCCCCGCCTACTTGACCTACGCCCCGCCCACGCACAAGGCGATCTACATGCAACCACTTAGCGACTGGCTTAGTGATTGGAAATTCGAACCTACGTTTCTTCTGCTCTGATAATTTTATGCACACATTGCAAAGGTTGGCTTGGCTGTTAATCGAATTTCAAGTCATTTTCCAACCGCTTCACGTAATACATATTAAATGTGGGATTCTCTTTTCAATTTCCAAAGCATAACCAAACAATCGGCCAGTTATAAATTCAGATGTATTTGTTTAAGGAATGCATCATTTAGTATTCAAAGCTTGGTCACGAATAACTTATACTACGCGGATAGGCAATAGATAAGCAGCGATTAAAAGATTGACGAATAATCTAATAAAGGCGTGCAAATTCTTCATGCAATAAAACACAAAAAAACACAGTTATGAAAATACGAATCTTAGTAATAACATAATGTTAGTTCGCCCTTCCACCAAAAGCGTTATACACAGCCATGCATACATTTCAAGACTCGCATTCACCTCTTAACAGCGTCGAAGGATCCGGACGCAAAGTCTACGACCCCGGCTGTGGGCCTGGCTACGAGTCCCACGGCTCCCATGCCGAGACCCTTAAAGAACCCTTCCACGCCCTGGTCCCGGGCGCCCTCTATCGGTTTTGTGAACACGCCTGTCACTCCATCCACTACTCCCTGTTTTGTTGGAATTATTTAACGTGTAAGAATTAAGGTAGTCATTATATATTTATAACAGAACGTCATGTATCATACCATAACTAGGCCTTTTCCACTTCTCGCCAGACCTTCTTGTAGGTTCGCCGGCGGCTTATTGATGTTGTCACGACGGCGGCGCTGGTAGTCCTGACACAATCATTACATTATATTTTTTCACCTACATTGTAGTATAGTATATTCAATAATAAAATTCAAATTTTCTAATCGCATAAAACACACTTTACTGCCTAATTATACTTTTCGTCTTTAGTAGTGTTCTGTAATAATAGTAGAATTAAACAATAGTAGTTCATACACCGCATCCGTTTCTATCAATTATGGACGGAGTTTGTGGTACGGCCCAATCATAGTTAATATAATAATTGTATGGAAGATAATGACAAATTGCCAGGGAAAATTTTAGATCTTTACAGATTCGGACCACAAGAAGTGCATAGCGGTGTTAAGATAAGGAAGTACGGCTGGGTTACCTTGTCGAAGGAGAGCGCGGCGAGCCCGTGGCCCATGGCGCCGGTGATGCGCGACACGGCGCCCGCGGCTCCGCCCACCGTGTGCCCCAACAGCGAACGCACGCCCAGCAGCAGGCCCTCCGCGAACTCGCCCGGTCCCTGGATGGCTCCCTGTGACACAAGACACAATATAAACTCAGTTTTGACGGCCGGCTAGTCGATCGGTGAAGCTGCTGGCTACTTTAGCGGTAACGAGTTCGAATCCCACAGAGTTCATATATTATTATATATAATATAGATTTCTTAAATTTATTTACTACTGGGTGGGTTAACGTTTACATGGTGTGATTGTCGGTTAGTATTTATTTTAGTTATTTATAGTTAATGACCATAATTACTTTTTTATACACTCGAATGTCACCCTGCATACTAATAATGGCTTCACTTTACAGTCTACTTCTAGCATTACCAGTTGTAATGGCTAAAACAGCTAATAAATTCCAAAAAAATATCTACTCCATATTTTACCTTTTTTTTACACCTTATAAATACTAACAAGTAGCATTTGTATGAAGATTACTCACTTGAATCGGCTCGTAGAATAGGTCCTCCACTCCCTTCTTCAGTCCAACGACCAGTCCGTACGGGTTGCCGATGACGTCCAGCCCCAGCACCAGCACGTATAGCTGTTTCAGCGCCTGTCCCGTGTAGTGGCTCGTCACTTGACTGATCAACTCTTTTTGCGACAAAAACTCATAGTTCCTCTCGTAGTACGACAACCTGTAAACATTAATATTGTTTTGTAATGTTAGTTACTTAAAAGGAACTATAGCTTGACCCATACCGAACCTGTACGGTTTCATGATATGACAATGATAACACAAGATGGCTCTTCAGATATTTTTTCTCTTATGAGAAATAACGACAACCTGAAAGGGCTTAGACATGAATAAGTCTAAAACAAAACCACCGACAACCGTAAGTATGGTATGGTATATGTAACATTCGCACAACTAAATGTCAGAGACATCACGTGATTAATTAATTATAAAATGGACTTACTTGAATACTACATCGTTCATATCGGTCAACGTGACTCCAATACTCTGCAAAATGGTCCCCATGAACGACGGCAGCTCCGTAGCCCCTCCCAGAGAGAAGGACACGTGCACCTAGCGATATAAAAATATTTTTATAATCAAACAAACCTTTCTCTTTCTATCTTTTACTCGCACAAAGATTTTCAATCGATGCAGGTTAAAATCGCTACTTTATACCGTAATGGACAATTACAAGCTGACAATCCATCATCAGTTGATTTTGATTACTCTTAGGATGATTTCCTAAGCCTTTTGTCATAGCCACCGTAAATATAAATAAACTGTGTCATTAATGTTCATACTGCCATTGTCTAAGTCTCGAGGGATACTTGAGTCTCAAAGCTTTTAATATTTAGCAAATATAGGAATAATTATAAATACCTTGAGTGGTGACAAATGGAGGTTGTCGTAGAAGTTTTTGAGGTCTGACGCCGCGCCTATTGCCGCTAGCGCCTCCAACGGCTGCCCCGCCTTCTCCATATCTTGTTGGAACGCGTCCAACTACGAATAACAATCGCTCATTATTTCACTTACTTCCTAGTTATACTTTCACAAATACAATGTGACCTCAAAAGGCTGCAAAATATATTGATGCTGTTTCTAATAATTATATAAATAATTCGTATGTGCGTTTCATACTATGTCATACTGTTCGTATTATGCAGTTTCTACCTCGCTTGGTTTTTTGTTTTCTTTTTATTAACATCCTCTTGTTTGTTTTGATATTGCGGGGTCCAAATTTATTTACTTATTTATTTAGGCAAATGTGAATTAATTTATGTAACTAGCATGTTATTATTATTTATATGTATATTAGTGTGTTGTTATTTAGATGTATTTACAAAAATTGTAAAACTATATTTTAAAAAGAGCAATCCTACAGAGTTTCTTGCTAGATTCTTCTCTGAGGAAAACTGCTACTTTGCGAATCTAGCATTAGCTTATAAAAAAAAACATTGACATGTTTCAAGTGCTATGTAATTTGCCTACGAAATAAATATTATTTGTGTTCACGACGACAATAGAATGATGTAAATAATATTGATTTAAACATAAACACATAACACATTTAATAAGATAAGACTGATTTAAAAAGCAAAACACATAAGAATGCATACTTGCGAGACTTATTGTAATTTTCTAATCTAACAGTACATTATTTACCTTATAGTTTATTAACTTAATCGCAATTTATATTAAACATGTTGGATAATACTTAGAATATAGTTTATAATTGTTGTTAAATTGAAGAAATATTAAGATAATGTTAAGTTTAAAATATTTAAATATGTAAAGAAATGTATAATGTTTATGAGAAAATTCTCATTACAATCTTATTTTGAAATTCCAATTGGGTTAGTAAAATGTCCGTTACTATAAATCCAATTGGATAAGGGAGACAGCAATAGAAAATGTCAAGCTGGAAGACATTAGACCGAGACATGCTTGTGTGATAGAGAAAGGAAGTGATGTGGGTGTACCCGGAAGTATTCCGCGGGGGACGAGGTAGTATAAATATGTGAAATGTAGATTTTTGATCGTCAGTCCCACATGCATGCTCGGATGGTGATGTCTTATAGGTAAAAATGTGTTAAAATTGAATATTGTTATATTAATGTATATTGTATGTAAATTGTTTATGGATTGAATAAAGATATTGAGTAAAAACCACTTAAGGGGGTGAGGCATGGAACATTCTAGAAGGTTTCATAGAAATGGTATAAAAGGGTGGACAAAATCGTAGAAATTCATTCGATACAAGTCTCCGAAGCAAGAAAGTAATTAGTAAAGTTATAAAGTGTTAAAGTTAGTCCCTGCCTCATTCCAATAGTACTCTCAATAGTTAATCAGTGTTCAGTATTTTATTTCAAGCCCCTTAGTTCATTTTAATAATCATCAACCCGAAGCCAGTCAACTTAAAGTTTAGATTAGAGTTTAAAGTCAGTTTCATCACCATAATCACCCCGCTGGTGACATAATCTATAGCCGTAGGCAATCTACGCACATACCGTGCACATTTTATGGTCCTTCGACCCGGGATCCACGGAAAAGGATCCGAAGAAAGAAGAAATTAAGAAAAATCCAGTGCCGGCTAAATCATGTCACAGGCAAGATCGAAGCAGGGAAGCATAGCCGATGCTACGGAGACCCAGGCGAATCCTGACCCACGTCTGGCGGGGGTCAGAACGAGAAGCGGTACAAGCTCGGCTAGGTCAGTAATCCAAGAGGCGCCGGAGGAAAATTCGGCGACCTCAGAGGGCACCGCAGTGACGTCCGAAGGCACAACGGCGACGAGTACAGACACGGAGCGCACTACCTATACTTCAGCGACGGAAGAAACTTTGAGGGACGCGGAGGACACGCGCCAGAACAAGCGTGCGTCGCGTCAATCAACGGAAAATAATAATGGAAAAAATACACAGGTATTAAGGCTACAAGCCGCGGAAAAAGTCGCAGAATTGAAGTTATTAGAGGTACGTGCGTCTCTCGCGCTCGCCCAAGCGAAGTTAGCCTCACAACTCGCTGCGGTTGGGGGGGTCGACAATGAAGACCAGCAACCCCCGGCGAAAGAAAATGATGGAGAGCAGACCAGCCCAGTGGAAGAATGGTTAGAACGGCAGGCTCAAGCCGACGAGAAAAAGAGGGAAGAAATACCGCGGCCACAGAACACAGAGGTCACATCCCTGGCCGCGGCCCTCACGCAAGCGGTGAGAATGTCTAGAGATGCCCCGAGATTCCTGCAAGATCTGCCGGGGTTCAGCGGGCATTGTTCAGGGTGGCTAGCATATAGAGCTACCTATTACGAGACAGAAGAAATGTTCTCGCATACGGAAAATTTAACTAGGCTTAGAAGAAGCCTGAGAGGTGCGGCCCTTGAAGCGGTCAACAGCCTACTTATTAGCCAGCCGGACCCGCGAGCTGTTATGCAAGCGCTCGAGAGAAGATTTGGTCGTCCGGACACACTGGCGATGAACGAAATACAAAAGATTAAGGCGCTGGGTAAACTAAACGATAACCCACGCGACCTGTGCATATTTGCTAATAAGATAGCGAATATTGTTGCCACTATAGAGGCATTGAAGAAAATTCACTATCTCTTTAATCCTGAGTTAGTGAAGAACATTGTTGAAAAATTAACTCCTATCTTGAAGAATAAATGGTATGACTATGCGGCAACAATGAAAGAAGATACTTCAGACTTGAAGAAAATGACGACATTTTTGAATCTCGAAGCGGATAAATGCGGCGCTTATGCACAACCGGAGGACATAATTGGCGAGTCGCAGCTAGAAAGAGTGCCGAGAAAAAGATTTGAAAGAACATACGCAACAGAGGTCGGAAGAAAGAAAGAATGTCCGATATGCAGACAGGATCACTATCTTCCTGACTGCAAGCGATTCACCAACACTCAAGTAAGTGATCGCTGGGAAATCGCGAAAAAACACCGCCTCTGCTATCAATGTTTAAAAGGCACACATCGCCGCGGCAACTGTAACGCCAAGCGATGCGGACAAGAGGGCTGTAGTATGGCTCACCATCGCCTGCTACACCACAAGAAGCCGCCTATGATGTCTTCGACTGCTGAGCTGCCACGCCAGGCTGATGAAGCGACTGCTACCGTCGAAGTGGTGAATAACGCAAACTGCATGAAGAGTCGACAAGCGTTTTTGAAGATCGCCCCAGTCACGATTACCGGGAAAAATAATACCCGAGTCGACACCTACGCGCTCATGGATGACGGCAGCACCGTCACCTTGATCGACGAGGGGCTCGCCGACATATTGGAGCTTGACGGCCCACAAGATAACATGTGGGTCCAGGGCCTCAATGAAACAACAAAACATGAAAATAGCAAAAGGGTCGACTTCAAAATCCGAGGGCGTTACGATAAAAAAGATTACACCACTCAAAACGCTCGCACGGTACAAAAGCTCGCGTTTACAAGCCAACGTATAGAAAAGAAAGATCTCCGAGACTGTCCGCATCTAAGGGATATAGAAGACCGCCTATTCTACCAGAACGCTCGCCCTAAGGTTCTAATCGGACAAGACAATTGGGAACTCTTAGTGGCGATGGAAACGAGAACGGGAAAGAAAAACCAACCTGTCGCATCTCACACGCGACTAGGCTGGGTATTACACGGATACCGGTCTTCATATGACAACCCGGTAGCCTTTTGCGGCCATACGGTCGCGACGAACGAAGAAAACAAGGAAAACTCTATGGAGAAAATGATGAAGAGGTTCTTCGACCTAGAAGCCCTCGGTATAGAAGCGCGGAAACCGAAGAACGACCCGGAAGAGCGAGCCCTCCAAATACTCGAGAAAAATAGCCGGAGAACGCCCGACGGTCGCTTCGAAACCTCGCTATTATGGAAAAATGAAAATGAAGAAATTCCGAATAATTATAACGATGCGATGAAACGCCTGAAGTCACTAGAGAAAAAACTAGATCGTGACTCGGGACTGAAAGAAAAATATAATGAACGAATCGAAGATTTATTGAAGTCGGGCTATGCTATACCGGCGACTGAGCCGCCGGTGCCCGGCCGAACGTGGTACTTACCACACTTCGCTGTCTGCAACCCGTCGAAACCGAAGATTCGTCTGGTACATGACGCGGCGGCGAGATCACACGGCCGCTGCCTGAATGACATGTTACTCTCCGGCCCTGACCTCCTACAGTCGTTGCCGGGAGTAATTATGCGGTTTAGAAAACACCCGGTAGCGGTGACCGCAGATATAAAAGAAATGTTCATGCGCATCAAAATAAGAAAAGAAGATAGAGATGCATTGCGATTCCTGTGGAGGGGCGAGGAAAGAGAAAAAAAGCCCCGGGAATATCAGATGACCTCGGTAATATTCGGAGCCACGTCATCGCCATGTACCGCGCTGTACATCAAAGATAGAAATGCCGCAGATTTCGCGAATAAGTACCCCGAGGCAGTAATCGAGATAAAGAAAAATCATTATATGGATGATTACATCACAAGCTTCGCGGACAAGAAACGGGCGCTCGAGATATCGCGAGAAGTCGATTTTATACACCGTCACGCCGGTTTTGAGCTTCGCGGATGGGTGTCGAATAACGAAGCATTACGACGACACTTCAACGGTAAAAACGAAACATCCGTTGTATCAATTGGCGAAAGAAACATAGAGAAAACACTCGGTATGTTATGGGAAGCCCGCGAGGATAAGCTCGGCTTCAACCTCAATGAGGGGAAAATGCCTCGGGAAATCTTGGAAAACAGACGCATCCCCACCAAGAGAGAGGCTCTGAGCATCATAATGTCGCTGTTCGACCCTCTCGGCCTGTTATCGCCCATCACTATGCCGGCGAAGAGATTCATGCAAGAAACATGGCGTTATGGAACAGGATGGGATGAACCTATTCCCGAACAACTCGCCCCGAGGTGGACATTATGGATGGAAAACCTGCGAGGGGTGAAGGATATAAAAATACCCCGGTGTTATAATCTACACCCGGCGGTTATAAGAAGAGAGATACACACGTTTGTCGACGCCAGCGAAGAAGCATACGCGACCGCCGTATACATAAGAATGACGCATCGAGACGGCGCAATAAGAACGACGCTCATAGCAGCCAAGAGTCGCGTCGCTCCGCTCAAGCCGACGTCTATCCCGCGGTTAGAACTGCAAGCCGCTCTCCTCGGCGCCAGACTTACGAAAAGCGTCGAGCGAGAGCACGAATACGAGTTCGCACAAAAAATATATTGGAGCGACTCGCGAACTGTGCTCGCGTGGATACGAGCGGAGCCGCGGGCATATAAAACCTTCGTCGCGCATCGCCTCGCCGAAATCGAAGAGACAACAAAAGTTAAAGAATGGCGATGGGTCCCGACGAAGGAAAACGTGGCTGACGACGCGACGAGACAAACCCCGGCGGATTTCGGAGCCACACACAGGTGGTTTCATGGCCCGGAGTTCTTAAGAAAAACCGAAGACTGCTGGCCCACTGAAGAAAAAAGTAATCGCGAAATCCACACGGGGGAAGAAAAATGTAATGCGACGTGCGGCGTGACAAACGAAAGTTATCTCCCAGACATAGAGAGAATAGAAAAATGGCGGACATTAATACGCGCGACGGGTCGAGTATTACAGTTTATCGATCTATGTCGCATCAAACACACCGTCGCGGCAACAAGGAAAAGAACGAAGAAAAACGAGGAAAGCGACGCAACCTGGGGTCCGCGGAAAACGCCAAAAGTAAACAAAGAAAAGCCCCGCGTTAATCCGCGACGAACGAAATTTATAACTCTCGAGGCACAGTATTTAATAAAGGCCGAAGAAATATGGCTGAGAAAAGTTCAAATGGAATGCTATGCCGAAGAAAGAAAAAGATTAATGGAAGGAAAAACTAAGTCCTCAACGGCGGGAGATCGCCTCGCGTCGCTGAGTATATTTATGGAAAATGGCTTAATAAAGCTTAAAGGCCGTATCGGAGCGGCCGCGGATATAAAACAAGAAACGACTAACCCCGTGATACTGGACGGCGGGCACAAGTATACGAGAATGTACATACAACATGTACACGTCGAAATGCATCACGGGGGCGTAGAGCTCACTGTCAATGAGCTTCGGCAGCGGTTTTGGATAACCCGCATTCGACCTACAGTAAAAGGGGTCATAAGAAACTGCCAAGCCTGCCGTATCCGGAAAGCCAAGCCAATGAGTCCGGCCACCGGAGATCTGCCCGCGGCCCGGCTAACGCATCACGCACGTCCCTTCTCATTCACGGGACTCGACTACTTCGGCCCGATTGAAGTGACAGTGGGACGACACAGAGAAAAGCGATGGGTGGCATTATTCACCTGTCTAACGACGCGAGCCATACATCTCGAAGTCGTCACTTCGCTCAGCGCGGCCTCGGCCATAGCCGCGCTCCGGAGATTCATCGCGAGAAGGGGACAACCGACCGAGCTTTGGAGCGACAACGCGACGTGTTTCAAAGCCGCGGAGAAAGAATTAAAAGAAGCTTGGGAAGAGTACAAAAACGAAGTAAACGCTCGACATATCGTTTGGCGATATATCCCTCCAGGCGCTCCATTCATGGGCGGAGCCTGGGAAAGATTGGTGCGCAGTGTAAAAGAAACACTCCGCGTCACACTGCATGAAAAACACCCGAGCGACGAAACATTCTACACTCTATTGGTAGAAGCCGAGAATATAATAAACTCGAGACCGCTAACCCACGTGACGGTCAATCCGGATGAACCCGAAGCTTTGACCCCGAACCACATACTTCTGGGGTCAAACAGCCACGTGCCTGCGCCAGGAAAATTTGAAGAAAATGCTTCGACGCGCCAATTATGGAAGCGCGCCCAGCACCTAGCCGACGAATTCTGGAGGAGGTGGGTGAAAGAATATCTCCCACTACTTCAACACAGGCGGGAGCCGCATACCACAGGCTCTACCCCGAAGATAGGCGATGCGACTCGAACCTACCTAGAAACGTCTGGCCCAAAGGAAGAGTTAAGGCGCTGTATCCCGGACATGACAACGTGGTGCGAGTCGTCGATGTAGAAACCAGCAACGGACATGTGCTTCGGCGTCCCTGTAAGAAGATCGTCGTGCTGCCAGGAGTGTCACCTTCGTGACAGGCGGGAGAAATGTTCACGACGACAATAGAATGATGTAAATAATATTGATTTAAACATAAACACATAACACATTTAATAAGATAAGACTGATTTAAAAAGCAAAACACATAAGAATGCATACTTGCGAGACTTATTGTAATTTTCTAATCTAACAGTACATTATTTACCTTATAGTTTATTAACTTAATCGCAATTTATATTAAACATGTTGGATAATACTTAGAATATAGTTTATAATTGTTGTTAAATTGAAGAAATATTAAGATAATGTTAAGTTTAAAATATTTAAATATGTAAAGAAATGTATAATGTTTATGAGAAAATTCTCATTACAATCTTATTTTGAAATTCCAATTGGGTTAGTAAAATGTCCGTTACTATAAATCCAATTGGATAAGGGAGACAGCAATAGAAAATGTCAAGCTGGAAGACATTAGACCGAGACATGCTTGTGTGATAGAGAAAGGAAGTGATGTGGGTGTACCCGGAAGTATTCCGCGGGGGACGAGGTAGTATAAATATGTGAAATGTAGATTTTTGATCGTCAGTCCCACATGCATGCTCGGATGGTGATGTCTTATAGGTAAAAATGTGTTAAAATTGAATATTGTTATATTAATGTATATTGTATGTAAATTGTTTATGGATTGAATAAAGATATTGAGTAAAAACCACTTAAGGGGGTGAGGCATGGAACATTCTAGAAGGTTTCATAGAAATGGTATAAAAGGGTGGACAAAATCGTAGAAATTCATTCGATACAAGTCTCCGAAGCAAGAAAGTAATTAGTAAAGTTATAAAGTGTTAAAGTTAGTCCCTGCCTCATTCCAATAGTACTCTCAATAGTTAATCAGTGTTCAGTATTTTATTTCAAGCCCCTTAGTTCATTTTAATAATCATCAACCCGAAGCCAGTCAACTTAAAGTTTAGATTAGAGTTTAAAGTCAGTTTCATCACCATAATCACCCCGCTGGTGACATAATCTATAGCCGTAGGCAATCTACGCACATACCGTGCACAATTTGATTTGATTTGATTTGTTACATTTATACGACCAACAGTCGAACCAATTGGCCTGGCACATCTTGATGTTAGAAATTCATATTGGACTAGGCCAAGGCTTAGTCCAATATGAATTCCTAACAGATAATACAACTTTTTAAAATCAACAGTCCAGTCTCGTGAACATGACATCCGTAGACAATGTCGAAATATCAAAATCCGCGAAATGATGGCAATAAACATGGTAAATATCCCGTTTTAAATAGTTTCAATAAGATAATACAACAACTAAAACTAATAGTATACTGATATGTAGTGTGTAAGTAGATGTAACTTATGAGTGTAAGTATGTATGAGTAAGTACCTATATAAAATGTGTTATTTCAAATATTGATGGCCAGTAATAAATCATATTTGAATGGATCAAGTTGTTTGATATCTCCGTCGACACAACCTTACATGGCGACCCTGCCATCCGAGACGGGCTGCCTAGTCCGGTCGCGAAATTTTAAATTCTACAGAGTTCAATAAGAGTATTAAAAATTAAAAATAAGGACATATTATAAATTTTCGCGATGTGTCGGTCAACAGTAGATAAAGAGGACGTTTTTATTACGCAAACTAGTGGCGGTTCAAATTCAGCTTCAGTGACAGACTACCATTTATCGAACATAAGTATTGTGATGTTTATAATTTGCACGATATTGAGTATCGCGGGTCTTTACGCTATTTATAGACTATACCAAAGGTGCCATTATTCGTGGATTCGCAATGAGGTATTAGCCCAAAACCTCAGAAGGTCCTTTCGCCGAACCACCCCAGGGGGGCGTATTTGCTACGAGTGTCGCCAGCAACGCCAGGAGCCCGAGCAACACCACCACGAGGCCGGTATGAGATTCCCGAGCAGTAAGTGATTTGTGATTATTTTTCTCAAAGAGAAAAGGCATTCAGTGAAAAGTGCAGTGACGAGTGTTCTATCATTACTTATTCATTAAGATGGGACCTAATATTAGCCTTCAATTATGTTTATAATTAAGTAATATATTAATAGTTATTATAAGTCTACATAATATTTTTGTTTTATTATTATTATTATTTTTGATGCGTTATGGCAAATGAACTTAAAGATATATATCACCAGTTAAAAAATATTAAAGATAATTTAACAAAGCTTAGTTATGTTAGAAGAACGGAAAATATTTTAAAACAAAAATTAGAGGAGGCTACCTTATTAAAATGCCAGTTTGATGAATGTATTAATATTTTGTCAGAAAAAATTGAAAATAAACGATTTAGTGCTAATATTTTACAAGAAATTCAATCATACTGTGATTTGATCCAAAATATTTTTATAGAAATTGAAACTTTTTGTTCGAAATCATATAGTTCTCAGTCGTCTAGTACCGGGTGTACGGTTGAAGTTCAAAGCGAAGCAAATATGGAGTCTTTTAATTATAAAACCGCTGTCGCTTTATTACCGGTTATGAATGGTGATGAAAACGTCACCAAGTCTTTGATAGATGCCATAGAATTGTATAGCTCGTCACTTACTGTAGAAAGTCAACAAATGCTCGTTAAATTTATTTTAAAGACGAGATTACACGAAAATGCAAAATTACGAATGTCGCCTTCGTATGATAGTTGTGAATCTCTTATTAAAGACATGCGCCAACATCTTCTCACCAAGAAGTCGAGTACGGCTATCCATAAGGAGTTATCATTTATAAGCCAAAATGGTTTGACGTTAGACAAGTATGGGTCTAAAGTTGAACAACTTTTTGTGGATTTGACGGTCGCACAAGCTGATGGCGATCAAAATGCGTATAAAATATTGCGCCCTCAAAACGAGAAAATTGCCATTAAAAGTTTTATAGACGGGTTACGGAATCGTGAAATCCGCACTATCCTATCGGCGCGTAATTATGACACTTTAAAAGACACTATCAGAGCTGCTCAGGACGAGGAGATGTCATATAATCGTCCTCAATCACACGACATGGTATATGTGGGCTACCAAAGTTATTTTAATAATCGAGGGAATTATCGTAGATTTAATAATAATGGACGCCCTAATCGAACGACCAATACATATATACATAGGGGTAGTAATAGAGTATCTCATAATAGGCCACCACAAAATTCTTTTCAGAATCAGTCTGGGAACTACCGTAAGAATAATAAGCAACGCGGATCGACTCGTTTAAGTCGCGGCAGGCCTGGACGTACTTATACGCGTACTAATAATGTACACGTAATCGAAACAGATATGGATAATATGAGCATTAACGACGAACATCATACCAACGAAAATTCTGGAGAATGTAGAAATAATTCACTGCAGTTTTTTCGATAATCATTTTATTTATGCTTGTAACAATAACAGCTCGGTAGAATTCTTAATACACGGTGCCAAATATGGTTTGCTTATAGATTCCGGAGCATCATTATCCGTATTGAAATACAACACAGTAGCACAGTGGAACATTCCAATTCAAAAGGAATGCATTTCCATAAATGGCATTGGAGGCAAAGTTCAAACTTTAGGCTATGTTTTCATTACGTTGACCATAAATAGTCAGGAATTTGTACACAAGTTTTACATTATGAAAACTTTGCCTAGTATTAGACATGGTATAATAGGTAGAGATTTTATGCACAAATATAACGCTATTTTAAATTTTGAGAATAATACGTTTTCAATTAGTAATAATAATAATATTATAACCCTACCTATGATAAATAATTTTACAGGATATAAAAGCTGTTTTTTGAGTATTCCACCGAGATGTGAAAAAATATTTACGATCGAGACTAGTTTTAACGAGGATTGTGTAGTTTTGCCACATCAATTATGCGATGGAGTTTTTATAGCCGGAAGCATTTGTAGGCCTAAAAACAGACAAGTTCATATACAGATATTAAATACACGCGAAACACAGGTGGATATTAATTATTTTAGACCAGAGGTACATTTATTATCGGATTATAAAATTTGTAACTTTGAACGAAATAGTAACATTGATGGAGATAGGGTGCGCACTTTATTAAATCTTATAAATTTTGATCATTTAAATAGCGAAGAAACGTCATCAATCCAAAATATATGCGCAAAATTTTCAGATGTTTTCCATTTACCGAATGATAAGTTATCCACCACCAATCTTTACGACCAAAGCATACAGTTAAAGCCAGGTGCTGACCCGGTTTATACTAAACAGTACAGGTTACCATTTTCCCAGCGTCAGGAAATTGAGATACAAGTTAAAAAAATGCTTTCTGAAAATATCATTGAACCAGCAAAAAGCGAGTGGTCGAGCCCTATTTTATTGGTTCCCAAAAAGTCCGAAGATAATTCAAAAAAGTGGAGACTTGTTATAGATTTTCGAAAACTAAATTCTAGAATTTTAGACGATAAATTTCCGCTTCCTAATATTAACGATATTTTAGATTCATTATCAGGCTCAATGTATTTTTCACAGTTAGATTTATCACAAGCTTATTTCCAAGCGAGCTTGAAACCAGAAAGTAGAAAATACACGGCATTTACTACACCTTCTGGACAGTATCAGATGACGCGCTTACCTATGGGTTTAAAAATTAGCCCTAGTGCTTTTTCTCGTTTAATGACAGTTGCTATGTCTGGCCTTACTTACGACAAACTATTCATTTATTTAGATAATTTAATTTGTTTCGGACGTAATTTAGATATGCATAACAAAAATTTGATAGATATTTTAATGAGACTGCGAAAAGTTAATTTAAAACTTAATCCGAGTAAATGCGATTTCTTAAGAAAAGAAATACAATTTTTGGGTCACGTTGTTTCTTCTGAAGGAATAAAACCAGATTTAGAAAAAATAAATATAGTAAAAAATTATCCCGTTCCAAGAAATACTGACGAAACAAAAAGATTTGTAGCGTTTGTCAATTTTTATAGAAAATTCATACCAAATTTTGCGGAGATATGTTTACCTCTTAATAGGTTGTGTCGAAAATATGTTAATTTTGAATGGTCAGATGAATGTAAACAATCTTTCGAGTTTTTAAAGAAGTCACTAATATCACCACCAGTTTTACAGTATCCGAATTTTGATGACGCCAACACATTTATTTTACAAACAGATGCGTCTGGATATGCAATCGGATCCGTATTATGTAATAATGACGAGAGACCCATAGCTTTTGCTAGCCGTAGTTTAAATAAAGCAGAAACTAGGTACCCGACGATAGAAAAAGAGTTACTCGCTATCGTGTGGTCCGTAAAGTATTTTAGGCCATATCTTTTCGGTAGAAAATTTATTATAAGAACTGATCACAAACCGTTGATTTATTTATTCAATCAAACAAATCCATCTAGTCGTTTGACAAAATTTCGTTTACTCTTAGAGGAATACGACTATACAATAGAATATGTTAAAGGGGCTGACAATGTTGCTGCAGACGCGTTGTCACGCATCCGAATAACTAGCGAGGAATTGAAGGAAATAAATCAACATGTTGTGTCAGTGTTGACGAGAGCTCAAAGAAGAAAAATGAATGAGGAAAGTTCAGAGGATGTCAATGATAATCCTGAGGTTTCCGAGCGAACTTCTAACGATTGGACTGATCACCCAAGAGTTATGGAGTTGCTTAAAAAACCAAAGGAATGTACGGAGTTAAGATTTTTAAATGAAAAACAATGGAAAAGTTTAAAGTTCTCAAACGAACAAAATAAATATTTATTTAATTATGATGCATCAAATGGTATTTTAAGAGTAAACCCATATTTCCGATTACAATGCGCACGAGATGCCTTTGTAAGGAAGTTGGCGAATTACTGTAGAAAAATAAAAATTGATAATGTGTGTGTTATACAAAATAATGAGAATAGCACATTGATAAAAGACTTAAGTCAGAGTATAGATATTACACCTAATTGGTCCGGACCGCGTTTATATATTTTAAAAGGTGTAAAAGTTATAAGTGATCACGACACGAAACGTGTAATATTAAATGATTACCACTTATTGCCGAGTAGTGGTCACGCCGGTATACGTCGTATGATAAGTAACATAAAACGTAGTTACTTTTGGCCAAAATTAGAAAAAGACGTCATTGACTTTGTAAATCGCTGCGATAAGTGTAAGCGCCAAAAACATTTTAAATATATAAAACAGCCGATGGTTCTCACCGATACGGGCTTTTCGGCTTTCGATAGGATATATTTAGATTTAGTTGGGCCCTTAAGTAAGGATAGTGATAATTATAAATATATTCTCACACTACAGTGTGATCTTAGTAAGTACGTAGAAGCTTATCCCTTAAGAAATAAGGATACAATTTCAGTGGCAACAGCTTTCATTAATAACTTTATTTTACGCTATGGCATTCCAAGAAACATTATATCTGATCGGGGCACGGAGTTCATTTCGAGCGTAATGAATGAAGTGTGTAAAATTCTAAATATCAATCAAATATCTTCGACAGCATATCATCATCAGACAATAGGAAGCTTAGAAAACACTCACAAACATTTAATGTCATTCCTTCGCATACAAACGGACAATGAACCACAAAATTGGAGTTCATGGTTACCATATTGGTGCTTCGCCTTTAACACAACTGTACACACATCAACCACTTATACTCCATATGAATTAGTTTTTGGTAAAATGTGTAATTTACCAAGTAATTTAATGTCAGATGTTGCACCTTTATACAATCCAGAAGACTATCCGCAACAACTTAGATATAGGCTTCAAAAATCACAGCATGATGCAAGACAAAAGCTAATTAACAATAAACAAATAAGAAAAATTAAATATGATTCCTATACTAATCCTATAAAATATAATGCAGGTGATATGATATTACTTAAGAATGAACAAAATGTAAACAAGTTGGATTCTTTGTATGTTGGACCATATAAAGTAATAGAGGATTGTAATCCTAATTTAAAAATACAATATAAAGGCAAAGAATTAATAGTACATAAAAATAGAACTAGACCATATTATATATTTTACACCAAATGATTTTTTTTTCTTTCTTCTTTAAATATTCTTTTGCCTTTGAAAATGTATCCATGTTAATTATTAATTATTATAGTAATTAAATTTATTTCATTTTTTTTTATATGTTTAAAATGGTAGAAGGATTTATATTATAATACTAATATGTAACCCTACTAATAAGTTTAATATACTTCATTTTTTTTTTTTTTTTTTCATATTCAATAAAATTCGTATATTTAACCTTATTATTTAAATAAAAATTAATGTAATCCATTATTTTTATTTTTTTTTGCCGGAGGGCGTGTAGTGTGTAAGTAGATGTAACTTATGAGTGTAAGTATGTATGAGTAAGTACCTATATAAAATGTGTTATTTCAAATATTGATGGCCAGTAATAAATCATATTTGAATGGATCAAGTTGTTTGATATCTCCGTCGACACAACCTTACAGATACTTACAGCTTCCTGTTCCGTCAACATCCTCTGTGGGAACATTCCCATGATAGCATTGACGAATCCCATGTCAACCTTCACGTGGAACTCCTGTATCAGTAGCTTGTAGTACTTGTACTGACGCACTTTGCTGTGTTCCATCAAACGTTCCACGATAGACAGCTCGATGAAAGGTTTGATCCCTAAAATGTAACATTAGAATAATAACATACAATGTCTTCTAGCGTAGCCTAGATATAAATGGTTATAAACTGGGGATAAGAAGTAGCCATCAGTGTTCAATACCAGCATATCGATAAGCCTCTTCTAAACACCCACCTCTCTAAATTGACACTAAGACCTGCTACAACTTAAACCGGTAAACAATAATAAATCTGATGACCACTACTTGGTGGTCATCAGATTTATTATTTCATATAATTTCTCTTACACTCATTAACTATTAAAAAAATGCTAAACGGCTTCGATATGACATCAAACTCAACATTTCCTTGTAAACTTTAGTGCATTTATGTAGCATAAGCGTTAATTTCCTTCATTACAGATGCGTGCATTCCCAACGCGCACCTGTACGCTGAAGCATGCGCGCTTAACACCACACACGCTTAAATAAATATATGTGAGTAAATGAAAACACGTCTTGTGAACACGCTAAGCTGTACCCACGCAGAGTGTATGGGTGTACGTGGAAGTGTAGTTGCTGCTGGTATGCTCACCGCTAGGGTCGGCAGCTGCGAGCGAGCGGGGCGGCGGCACGGGCGCCAGCACCACGGGGAAGGTCGGCAGCGGCAGTTGCTGGTCGGCCTGCAGACGGTGCAGACGAGCGTGCAGCCGCCGCGAGTGCGCCGTCAGCCCCAGCGACGCCCACAGCCCCGCCTCTGCCGTGCGTCGCAGCAGGCGCGCCGCGGGCTTCAACATTCGTAGCTCTTCGAAGTTCACCTTTAAACATGTACTATTTATAAAAATGTGTCCCATTTCTACAGATTTCAAATTCTGTGAAACAAAGGGCTGTTTATCTTTAATAATTTTCTAAAAAACACGCAAAAGTGTTCAGTGTATTTACTTAGAAAATATGTTAAACGAGTGAAATAATATTTTTTTAACTACGTAACTGAAATAGTAATAATCAATCGTTTTTACCTCAGTTTTTTCATCGATCTTTACGATTGGCGATACATTGTCCTTGACCATCATTTCCGCCAGGTACTTCTGATAGGCCTCCTCGATCTGTAACAGCTTCGGACCTTCTATCTTCTTGTATCGACGATGGCCTAATTTACATTGTTCCCATATGATACCCGAACTAGAAACAAGTATACAAATCTATTAGGACGTCCTCTGCCTTAAACAACGCCAATCACGGGCATCTGCGCCGTAATCCGTCGTGGACATATAGCCCATCGACTCATGCATGGCTGCCGTTTAATAAATGTTATAATAATAGTAATCATTTATTTGCAAGAACAAGTTATATATAAATTGTACTTTTCCGCCACTATAGCTTAAAAATAAAGCTTGGGCTGCCAGCTATGGTAAATCAGGTGAACCATCATTGACCATTAACATAACCGAAGGTTTGGGTAACATTGATGCGCCTTCGAGAGTGTATGCTATAAGTTACCTAAACTCTCCTGTTGACAAATCAGAAAAAACGTGAAGCTGTTAGTTTTTAATGTCTACGCGAATTTCTCATAATGAAACAATCATCTGTCCTTCCGTAACCATGTTTGCTATTATCCGAAACGTCGGACATGTAAAAATAGTAATAAGCGGCGATAAAATCTGTAAAACTTTTTTTATTGTACCGAAACATCTAAAAAATGTCTCGTCTAATATACCATTTACGTCCGTCCCTGCCACTTGGACTTCAGACATGTTTTATTTTTTTAACGCCTACCATGATCTGTCGTCTTATCTAATACATGCATACCATCACAACCTTTGTATGCAATACCTATGCAAACTGCGCAGCTTTGCTGGACATTCTTCCATTGTGATTAAGTGGGGGGTCTCACCTAGAGATGGAGACGTAGAGTATCTCCTGGTGCTCGAAGTCGTTGACGAGCGACAGGCCCAGGCCGTGTATGGCCAGCACCAGCTCGGTGTGCACGGGCTCGGCCTCGCCCACCGTGTGCGCGCCGCTCGCCAGCAGCGCCTCCTCCGTCAGCAGGAGCACGCGCTGCAGCCCGTCCAGGAACGACACCCACCACACGTGCACGCTCTCCGATATCCTGGCGAGTCAGTGACGGTTAAGTGTAAGACCACCTCTTTTACATGTTTTTACTTAACGTACGTTAAGCAAACGGACATATGATGGTAAAATGTGAGCAAATCTTATTTAAAAGGGTTCATGGAAAACTAGTTCACACAACTCATTCAGGCGTTGCCGTTTCTAAGACGTATGATGGTACAAGGAGCGCGGCATGTTGTGGCGAGTTGTTACATATTATTAAGTAATTTATAAGTTATTAAGTAACTTATATATAATAATACCGATATTTCATAGGTATGTATTAAGATCTGACTTACGCGAACTCCCCCATGTCGTCTTTCCGCAAATCGTTTTCATACTCCTTCTTCTTATGCCCTTCCATAATAAGAATCCTGGGTCCGGCCGGGTTGTCCCACGTGAACAACATGCGATTCATTGGTGGTATTTTTCTGAAAACATTTTGAGCATTGAACTCTATTTCTTTATAATCGTTTGAAACAAATCCATTACGACATAATACAGACAAAAATAAATCTTGAAGCTAATAAATAAATAACATATCTATGCCAATTAGTCACTTTACTGTAAAGTCAGATTTGCTATATGTAAATGAATTAAACGGTAGTTACTTGACGTTGACGTTCTCCTTCTCGTAGACAGTGATCGTGTGCGGCGTGCAGTTGACGATCAGCGCGGGGGCGTGGCCGGGGCGGTACTGACGCACTGTCACGTACGTTCCGCCCTCGCATAGCTGCGTCTCAACGTGCAGCCCGCCGTACTGAGAGAGAATTGGAATTCTAATACTACACCTCTCTTCTTTAAGGGCACGGCCCTTAGACAAAACCGAGTTGATTTTTTTTTATAGAAGAGGTGACAAACGGACAGTCGATTTAGCTGGTGGTTAGTTATATTGGACAAGCATTCGATACCCGCTACACTAGAGAATTAAAAGCGCATTGGCTTTCAGACATGAGTAGCATCCTTTTTTATCTACTTTGTGTACCAGATACCACAATCTTACCTATTAGGAACTGGTTCACCACTTCCTGATAAGTGCCGAATAGGCTATCCGCAACATATTTGACAGATACTCCATACTATATCTGTCAAATATGTTGTGAATAGCCTATTCGACACTTATCAGAAAGAGGTGAAACAGGCCCTTACTATCGTAAATAGAAGCTGTTTCAAAACAAGGACAAACAAGTAAAAGGTTGTGTATTTACACTCATACCATTATTACAATAATTCCTGTGCCTGAAATATGACTAGCCCCTGGCGAGATCGTTATTTTCTTGCCTTGTTGTGTGTCAAGTTATTAAATTCTCTAAGGGCCTGTTTCACAATCTCCAGATAAGTGCCGAATAGGCTATCGGCAACATATTTGACAGATATTCCATACTCTGTCATATGTACATCTGTCAAATATGTTACCGATAGCCTATTCGGCACTTATCTGGAGATTGTGAAACAGGCCCTAAGTCTAACTTGAAAGTACCTCATTATTAAGTTTGAGGCAGACGCTATGCTGCTCGGTGTAGAGGAAGGGGGCGGCGTGGTCGGTGGAGCCCGCCACCCGCAACAGCAGCAGCTTGTCTTCCTTCTCAACGACCGGCCAGAGGGGAGCGCTTGAATTTTCCTCCACCTAAAATAATATTAACATAGGGTAGTTTAATATCTGACTTGTGGCATAAATCTAAATATAAATAGATTCACCTAAGGTCAATGCATCAGCGAACTAAAAATATAGGTAAAATAAAATTATAACATATTAATATATGATAGATTTATCAGTAACCAGTTCTTTAAAGTAACATTTTGAATGCGAACTAACTGGTACTAATTAATGTTTTTAGTGTTACTAAAACTAAACTTTATCTGTTATACCGGATATATAGATTAAGATATCTAGAGAAATAATTCAAATAATCTTTCGAGTTTGTATATTGTATATATAATATAAAGCTGTAAGACTGATGCAATAGCTACTCTCATATACATATAAGCAAAAAAACGCTCATTGCTTTAAATTAGAAGGGCTGTTAAAAGTTCTGAAACTTTTAAGTTAGGTTACCTGTCTCCAGGGATCTGCAGGGCGGTGCAGCTCTTGGTACTGGATGGCGAACGGGCACTCGTTGATGATGAGGTAGAAGGGCGTAAATATCACCATCTTAGTGAGACTGTTGAAAGTCAGTTGATTGGTAACCGCAACCTGAAAGGAATGCATAAATTAATATTTTAAACAAACCTTTTGTAGTATTTTTTTTTAAATTAAATTGGCTTAATTTAAATTAACATAAACATACCGTAACGGCAGAGCCATTTTATTATCTAACCACGTCATATGATGGACAAGAACAAGAATTTAACTTTACCGGCCTGAAGTAAGATGAGAATGAGGTCGTAAAGTGGATATTTTAAAAAACATATAATATGCACAGCGTGCTCCTATAAGTAATTGGATTTCTTTTTTAGTATGTGTTGTTGTTAAATTAAATTGATAATTTATTTATTTCGAGCGAGGAGGGTAATGGACCATAGTTCACCGATGCGCTGGCCCAATGCGGGTTGGTGAACTTCACATACCCTCAAAGATTTTAAATCTCACCAGGTATGTAGGTTTTCTGACGATGTTTTCGAAGCTTCACCGGTGAATTACCCTCCTCGCCTGATTTCGAGGAGGAGCCCCGTGCCCAGCAGTGGGACATAATATAAGGGTTGATACTTTATTTTACTTTATTTACCTGATAAGTCCTGCCTTCATTTCTACAAGTTATCACTCCGGAGCTCCCGGGCACGTCCAGGGGGAACTTATCCGACCACTCCCCGAACTCCACGCGAATCGCCGCCTTCTTTTTGCCGAAGAAATTCTTGGCTCGGAACGAAAACAATATCGGATCCTTGTAATCTTTCGGGTGGAATAATACGTTATTTGATTCGTCTGCATTCTGAAATAAGATAGCATTCATCAAACATTTATATATTAATCTACAATCGCCATTACCGTTTAGAAACCCAACTAAACGAAGCAGTCTTATAAAAAATTATAAAGATAAAAAGCGTTGATGGTAGTTCGTGTGATGTTAATACATCATCATGCGATCATTGTACAGTCATGCAAATAATTTCTATAGCAATATAATACAGCGTAGGTTAGCGAATCGTTTTAAACCCTACACATGTGCGAGGGTGTTGTTGTTTTAAGAACCGCACACATCTAAGTCAACATACATTAACGTGTGGTTTGCACAGACAACAAACAGATCCCCAGACCAAATCGTTGCACTCACCACGTCACTCGTACATGGAGTGAGACGTCTAAAAAATTTACCGCAACGAGAATGTTTTATCTGCAACGCATATACATATCCTGGGCTTAAATATACACGCACTCGATATTATTGTATAAATACTTTATGAACATGAAAACATGCAGCGCATTATTATAATAAAGCGTGTAAGAATCCGGTAAGTTCCATATAATATATTGGGTATAAAAAACGTTGCCGTGAAATATCCTATTTTTGATTAATTATATATCTAGGGGTTTTTACATAACAAAAAAATATACCCAAAGTATAAAATAACTCAGTTTATACATATTCCAATATTTTCCAATTTGAAAGTGTAGCTATTTTGGCAGCATATACTTAAAACAAATGATAAATATTCTTTGATAGCTAGTCTCATGACTCACGATCATCAATATTTCATTAGAAATTATTATACAGCTGTTATAGTATCGTATCTTTCCCCAATATATTTAATTGAACCGGATTCTTATACGCGTACATCAAAAAAATAACTCTTGAAACCAAAAAAATGTCTAGTAGCCAAATTATATTGATTGGTTAAATTTTGCAAAGCTGGTAAGTACACTGACGGTTGATGCGACAAGGCAAACTGAAAATAATGTGCTAGTACGGCCAATCAGTCGCGGGTACCTTATTAGGTGTGCTGGATTCTTTTTCTGGTTTCTTTGACTTCTGCAATCATGGAATGCATAACCCAATCGTCAAAAAATATATTGATATAGATAATAGATAAAATACAAAATATTTAAATATAAACATGCCCATAACTACGTTTAGATTTTTTGGCCAAGGAGTTGTTAGGCTCAAATGTATTTTATTAAAGACTATCCAAAAAAGGCACTAACAGGGTTAAGTGTTAAGCACAGTTTGGATTCTTTTTTAAAGATATTTGTGGTCATCTACAAAAAATATTATGCGAAACGTACATGAATAAATTTGTCATAATATATGTATTTACTAGCTGACCACTGCAAGATTATTATTAGTTGTTGAATACTTTTCATTTGGACATAAATACATTTTAGTAAGAAGGTATCTTCATTAACATTACTACTACGAATGCTAAAGAATACTACAAACTACAGCAAAGTTTAAATGATTTGACAGTGTACGGTCAAATGTCTATGGTATATTCATATACACAATCGTTCTGCTATCAAATAAAAGAAGACCAATTTGACACTTACAATAATTGTCTTTTGTGTCTCAATGGCGTTATATAAATGATACGTATTTTATGTACGACTGATCCAAAACAAATATGTGCATGATAACAATCGCCCGAAACCAGTCTTCGCGCTTCCCTATCGCGTCGCGCAGGGCGAAGACGGGGGTTAAACGGTCGCTATCATGCGCCTTATTGTTGCAAATGTAAAATAAATCAAATGTAAAAAAAATAATGGTGTATGAGATAAAAAAAGTCATAAACTTATACAACAAAATTATAATATAATATGTATGTGACATAATATAGATAATAATCACTCACCTTCACCCCATAAAAAATAGAAACCAAATATATTGATATAAAACATTTTTTTTATAAAAATATTATAAAGTACTGCTTACATATTGTTTGCGTATGGTATTTATGTGACATGAAAATCATGTTATGATTTGATTTGAATAAATAAATGCCGTTGATACTAAATGTATTTTTAGATCGACTTTTTACAAAGATAATATATCTGAAAGCTGCCCTGTAGTTTAAATTTCCTAGGATCTTTGTCTACTGTATAATAAAATATAGTATAGGGTGACTGTCTTATTAAACGTCATCTTATTAAACGTCACATCAGAGTAATTGGGTAATAAGGTAACCCCGTGGTAAGAATTGTTTCAGACTTTCGAACTTTTACCGATCCGACAGTCGGGACTAACGGATTAGCGTGTTTTTCGAGGCACAAAAGATTCTCAGATGTAAAGACGGTCCCACATCTATGGATCGACCCTGGCAAGCACATATCTCTATTCATACAATTATTACGTATCACTACCAAAATCGGTAGAGCTATTCTGCAAGAAACCATTTCAATACCGAGCTTCACCCGAATGATGGGGCTCACATTACGTCACTTCGAAAATGATATTTAATGATATAGGTCGAGAGTCGAGTTTCAAAGAATACAAATCCGTCAAATTCGTCACATCACCACGGATTCCGCTTTCGAGATTCGAAAACGACCTTACAGAATAGTAAGGTCGTTTTCGAATCTCGAAAGCGGAGAGCCCTACAGATCCGAAAGAAATTCATAAAGAGCAAACATAATGAAACTGTACTGACCCTATAGCACAGCGTAAAGCCGGTCTTGTTGAGCATCCAGAAGGGGCAGTAGAGCGACAGCGCCTGCGTGCCGTCCAAGTCGACACTGTGCATGCCCAGCTCCAGCGTCATGAGCGCCGGGCTGTCGTGCGACTCGAACGACCACACCGACGGCTCCGACCCCTCCGGCAGGCTCGCCGTACACACCCAGCACTTGTCCAGGTAGTTTTGGATCTGAAAAAGAGCACCGATGTATTCCCACGCCAAACTTAAAACCTCTTCAGTCGCATGCTGCTTTGTCAACGACTTGCCTACTCAAAGACAGAGAATAGTTTCGGTGGCAAATTATACGGTTTGAAGTTAATAGACTCAGGCGTTACTTTGCTTAGAAGACATATATTAATCAGCAATAATATTGCGAACCACGCAGTCTTTACAGCAAATGTGCAAGTGGTAAATATCTTATATACGTTTGATTACGTTTTAGGAAAGTAACTTCGCGAAAATTGATGAATGTTATATAAGCCTCAGTACGCCGCACTAAGTCCCGCCCAACGCCTTTCTTTAGAATCAACAACCTAAAGACTAACCATAACGACGATGGTCGCCTTGTTTGGCGCGAGGTGCGGCAGCGGGAACATCTCGCCGGGACTGAACAGCTGCGTGCGCTGCTGCCCCAGCTGCGAAACCAGCACGGGCACTGGCAGGCAGTTCTGCAGCCGCACCGCCGGCTTCAGCACCACGTCATAGCACGACGACGCGAACGTGTGGCGGGTCGAGTTCTCGAAGTACACCTGCTCCATGCTGCCGACCGCCTGGAAATATCGTACGTGAATATGCAACAAACGAACAAACTTTAGGGCTAGAACCATATGATATTTCCAACAGTTTTATTTCTTTTATATGAGTTATTTGTGTTCTATATACAATAAAAATAGTAATTGTTTTTTACAAAAAGTCTTGGTTTCTGTGTAACATACCTTCAAATAGAATTTCTCTCCGCTCTTCTTATCTTTAGAGTCGCATTGCAATAGCTTCGTGAGCTTCACTTCCTGTTGTAGTTCCCGCCATATGAACGGCGATACGGAGACCGTAAATCCTAAAGCACGTAAAATATTGTATTTAGAGATGATTTTGTTTTCTTAGTATTTTGTAATATCTAAAAATCATATTAATTATTTTAGCTTTAAAGTTCTTCTTTAAGTTTCGACTTTTATCTTGAAAAGATATGTTTTATCGTACCCGTATAGCTACAAGTAAAATATATAAGAAAAATCAGTCAAAAGTTTAACTTATTATTAAAAAAGAACGTACCTTCAACAGAGAAGAATATCTCGGCAGTGGGCGTATGCACTGCCTGTAATGGCAGTCGTAGCACGCCCGCCGGCTTAACCTCACCCAACAGACGCACCTCGTTGCCGCTCGGGGTCATGTAGTATACCGACACGTTCACCGACAACGTGTTAGTCACCTAAGGTACAAAGTTTATGAATCAAAATTATAATGTCGATACAGTAAATAGAGCCACATAGAAAATTAACTTATTCGTATATTGTGCGAATAACCAATCAGATAGCAATTTTCTAGTAGTTAGGTAGCAAAATTGTAAATGGATTTTGCGATAAAAAATATCGTCTTACAAATGTAATGTGCAGCATAGTTACAGAATATTGTTTTTGTAAAGGGATCGAGAGCATCCTTAAATTACTGCTGACCTTTCCAAAATTTTTCTTATTAAACATATAAGTCATGGCCAAAATTTGTGTTTAGGTGGATTTGGTGGTATTAACCTGCAGCACGCTGCGAAGGTATATGTGCAGCGCGGCGTCCTGCATGACGACGTCGGAGATGAGCCCGCGCGGCTCGGCAGCAGCGGCGTGCGGCACGAGCGCACGAGCGCCGGCCCCGCCTGACGCGCTAGTCCCGCCCACCGCCCCTAACGAACCGCGCCGCCCCAGCGCGAAGTACCGCTTGTCCGCACGCTCCACCGGAAGCTGTACTTCTTCCTCCAACTCTACTATCTATTGAACAAAAAACTTAAATTATTGAATCAACACTGCATCGTCCACAAGTACCTCACCACTAGTTTCAATTACATGAGATTATTATATAGATTACGCTATAAACATACATCCCGCAATAAAGTAATGAGAAGTGTTTAAAGTGTTGTGAGGTTGAAGGCGTGAGTATGACATAATATAATAATGTTTAGAATCCTTATAACATACCTTGACAGTTAACTTGAGCGGCGGCGGTGGTTCGTTGAGTTTCATCATCTTCATGCCACCCTGCTTTAGCTGTAAAGGAACGCACGCGCCTGCCTGCAACACTACTTCCCTGGGGGCAAAATTAATCTTACTTAGCAGTTAACGACGTATAATTGTCTACTGATATACATTAATCCTTTAACTATTTTCTATAGCGCTATATTTCCAAGTAAAAAGGTACATTTTTGTTCAATTCAGACACAAAGAAAAAATACATTAGTCAACCGCTAGCCATATATTATTTAGCTATTATATTCTATACCTTCAACATTAAATAAAGTACTCCCATTTTTGCATGCATGCATTATAATTTCTATTTCAATACGGTCAAATTATATACCTAATAAATATGAATAACTTAAAAACACATACTTGTATTCAGACGATGTATATTCTTCCGTGAGGAAAACAGCAAAATCTTTATTGTTTTCGAGCATCAATTTGATAGTCAGTCCAGTGCAGTTGTGGAGCACGTATGGAGCCCCCAAGTATTTTTTCTCTGAATTCTTTAACAAAGCACACAATCAGAATATATTATGAAGCAAAATATTTGTTCTTTCTAACCTACTTAATTTAATTGGATTAATAAATGCAAAAATATTTTTTCAAATCGGAGTTTTGAAGTTTTAATCGGAAGCAAGAAGAGCGGAAGAGTTAGTTTTTTTAAACGTTCTAATTTAGAACGTTCAAACAACTAACACAAGCTTCGTTATATTATAATGAATAACATACGAGTAATATGTATGTTAAAAATACTTACATCCTCAATTTTTAGTTTAGAGGCGCTCGCATCGGTAACAGCCGCTGCGGCCGCAAACGAGTTACCGAGTTGCGTCAGCACCTACGAACATAAACCATTCGTTGGACCCCTCACATAATCTTGCCATAAACGTATGATCGCCAAAAACGAATATTGACCAGATTTCTAAGCTCCCAGCAATACACGTGGCCATCATTGGTCAAGCCCCGATTTAACTGGTTTAATAAACGACAAATTGAACTGGTTTAAAAAACGGTTGTAATTGCAGTAAAAGGACCAAAACTAATTACTTATACGTTCATGTTCATTGCCAATTTCATCCATTTACCATAAATTATTTTTCTGCCAATTTACTATTCAACTTACATAAAAAGTATAGAAACAATTTTTATCAATTTTATTGCCATTTTTTAAGTTGTTGACATGCACGACAATTTGAATACTTACTTCGATTCATCTGAGTCCAACAGACATATAAAATCTTAATAAAAGAAGTTTCGTTCAGAGTGAAATACTCCCATACGCATATATTAGGTTTTGTATAAAATAGTATTATCATTGAGTGTGTGCACTTACGTTGATGCCGCTGCTCGTGATGGTGATCTCGAGCGGCTCGCTGCTGGAGAGGGTGACGGTCTTGTTGGGCTGGCGCTGCGCGATGGTCTGCAGGTTGGCCGCCTCGTCCGTCGTGTCGATCATCAGTTGGCTGTCCACGTTAGGACGCATTACCACCTATAAACACGTATTTAAATATATGTACGGATTTCTTCGTAGGATCGTTTAGTTTCAACTATCTATCATTTAAATTTTTTATGTATTAGATTAGGAACTTTACGTAAACGTGATAAACATAGATATTTAACAAACGATTACTTTTTTAATTGTACAAAATTAGTATGTATAAAGTATGAGTATACTATTATCTAAATATTTATTGTCTATATAATATCTTAGAATTAAGTTATAAAAAAATATAACAATATGAATACCAATGCCAACATTAACTCCACCTACTTATTATGCCACGCTCACATAGTTCGTCTATTACTTTTTGTTCCACCCATGTCTCAAATCACTGACCTCCATTTTGAGTTCCCAGGGCACGTGTTTGTACTGCGAGTCCTTCAGAACCTCTACAGGTTCGATGAGAGGCTCCCACATGGCGCGACCGATGTTGTAGTACGACACTTGCATCGCCCACGTCGATTCCATGTAGAACTAAATAAATCGAAAGACCAACTATAGTACTATTTTATTTGTATACAAGATATATTTATGACGGATATATTTATGACTTATATGCATATATGCATTTTTTTTATTTAATTCAACAAAGAAATTTTTAGAACTTCGTCAGCAAACGATACCTATTACATTTTATATCTAATAAGAATATCCTCATCAGCGAGCAAAGTGTCTTACATCTGAGCTCCAGTCTTTGACCTTGGCGGAGAGTGAGGCCTGCATGACGAGCACGGGTATGGTCTCGTTGCCGATGTCCACCTCGAGCGCCAGCACGATAGCCGGGCTGGCCAGCATGCACACTTCCCCCGCGGGCGGCGGTGGCGCCACCTCTACCATCTCCGAGTCAATCGCCTCTTGGGCCTCCTCTGATACAACAGACAAGAAAAAAATTTTTTTAGAGTTCCAGTTTTCAAAGTAACAGCATGAAACCTTTTTACTTGATAGGATCACTTCTCTCTTCGCCTGCCAAAAGAAACCAAAGGAGCAACCCCTATTTTATAGTTTTCTTTCTTGTTTAGCTAAGGGGAAAATGCATTTGAAACGAGGATTTTATTGACCTTTTTTGTATTTCAAGTATTTTAGTCGAGTTACCTACGAAATAAATATGTATATTACAATTTGTTTTGATATTACATAAAAACACGTTTTTTTTAAACAAGCAGCGCGTGAGGCTTGTGTTTATCTGCTTTTTTTAAGTAAAACTTCTATAGTCACGTTAGAATTAATTCGTTCAGCACTTTTCATACAGCTGGTCGCGATTATTTTGTTAATACTTGGTTATTATCCATTGTAATTGGCTGTAAACTATTTTTTTTATCAGATTTTTTTCTTCTTAGCACTATTTTTTTTTTTCTCTAAAACATAAATCGTTTAATCAATAATCTAACAAAAAAATGAGAATACTATTTACCTGTCTTTAAAAACCAATATGAACTTGGTCTAAAAGGTTCAATATCCCAAAGTTTATTGTATATTATTGGCTTATTCTCCTGCTCAGCGTTGTCCTCCTCGCGACTAGTCATGGTAGCGAGCACGCGACTCAATAAGGCTATTGTATCTGTAATAAAAAAAAGCGTTGTTAATTTAAGTCACTAATTATTATCGACGCGTGTTAACGTATAATTTGACTTTGACGGCAAGTGTGGTATGACGAGATTATTGGAAGCATATTTCTTTATTACTCATTCTATTATTTTTTGCTATGTCCCTAATAGAAAATATTTGATAATTTTATATTCTATTAACTGACTTATAGATTTGTGTATGAGTGTATACGACCTCTATGGCTCAATGGTTAGCGCATTGCAAATCCCGCCAGGGAACAAAAGTTTTCTGTGTTCCTGGGTCATGGATGTGTATTAAATACAAATGTATTCTATAATATAAATCTTAAATATATGTATTAATATAAAAAGTATTAAATATATGTATTTCCGTTGTCTGGTACCCCGTAACAAACTTGCTTTCGAGAACTTACCACGGGACCAGATTGACATGGTGTATTTAGCGTCCATAGATAGATGCACTTACCCGGTGACACTGTGAGCTTGATGTCGGACACGGCAATGTCGACGTGCATGCCCGCGCCGGCCGGTTGCGCCAGCGCGAGCGCCAGGTCGGCGGGGGCGAGCAGCGTGCGGGGCGCGGCGCGCGTGCGCACCAACACGCGCAGGCCGGTTACGCCCCCCTCCATCACGAGACGCTCTTCCGTGCGACGCATCTTTACACGCATCTCCATCTAAAAGCACATATACACTGATGAATATTTTATCGCGAATGTATATTGAAAGAAGGCGAATCAAATAAAAGACATTTAGGTGATTGCTAAATTTGAAAGGAGATGGTCCAAAATTGTATGGGACGTTGGTCTACTTTTTTACACATAATGATATGAATGTAAATAAATATTCAAACAGTTTTAATTACATACATATCCATAAATTCTTTTCAATTTCAGCGTAAGCATAATTTAATATTTCCAAGATATGCAACACTAAATGATATAACAATGGCGTATGACTATTTTCTTTGGCATTTATGGCTATAAATCTATGTCCAAATAAAAAGTCCAAGTCGTTAAAATATCCACCAAAATGCAAGAAACACATTCACGAGTTAACAACTCCACAATAACGCTTGAAATAGAAACAAAAAGTTACGAAAGTACCATAAGTCACGCCATTTTTCAATAATGACCTTTAAGTAATAGCCGCCATCTTTGTGTGGAATAGCTAATATTTGAAAAACTGCATATTTTTTTTTATTTTTTGCACGTAACTTATTTACGATAAATTAATTTATATTATTTTTAATGAAATCTACGTATTTTTATTTATTTATAGTATACTGTACAAGACTAGACCAGAAATGGACCGTCTCCTTTAAAAGGTTCAGTTCAGAAACAGGTAGCGAAATGAAAATTGCCAATGGTGGCTTTTTTCGAGATTATCTACATACATTAAGTACTAGGGCGTCGCAGTCTTTGTGCTCCAGAGATTCCACCAGGATGATATCGGGCTGTTCTATCTTGATGTTAATGGTCATCATCGACGCCTTCTGCGGCTCGGCGACCGACGGTCCTGATACTACGGATGTTTTCTTTCTCTGAAATTATATTTAGCATTTATCTATATATATAAAAATGTTATGTTGGTTTGTGTACGCTTCAAAAACTCGAAAAGTTCTGCACCGATTGAGCTGCAATTTTAGCATAATATACAACTTGCATCAAGGGTTGTTTTTATATATTTTTTGCATCAGTCACATATCCGCGACCATCTTGATCGACCACAGCGAAGTGTGGCAGGGTACAGCTAGTTCCTTCATAAATTTGAATGATTTGAATGATACGTATATAAAAAAATCGAAAAGAATTTTGTTTGTACTTTTTAACTTTGTAATTTACATACTGTGCCTTACTAGGGATAAGTCCCGAATGAAGAAGAATATGAGTATGGCTGACGTTAATCATTTAGTGACTTATCATACTGTTTACCCATGTCACGTAATAATAAAGAATTATTATTCTCTTACAGGTGCTGTATCCAGCGACTTTTCAATAGGTTTTATGGCAGGTACTTCCTCAGTGTCGGCGTCCTTATCCGGCGGGTCCAGCGCTAGCCCGGTCGTCATGAACTCCGCTATTTTATTCAAGAAATCCATGGCGAGGATGAGATTGAAACTGAATATTCTCATATCAACTGCGAAACAAAATATACGTTGAATTGTTAAAATATTACTACAATGTCTGAAAACTTATCTTAAATCTTAATTAGAATTGCTAATCTTAATTCAGTAGTGAAACAATTTTAACAAAAATAGTATTTGATGTAAAACATCAAAGCCGACTGGATTCGCCATAACGGATTTACCGATCATGGTGAATAACGGTAAAATAGCATAACGCTGCTGCAATATATTCTTTATTTATAATTTATCTTTTGTTACAGGCTTTTTTAAATTATAAAATAAAATAGTAACATAGACGATTCCAATCTTCCCTTTGTCTCCCTAAAGCTAGAAAAAATACTAAATATACTCACTGAATGTATCTGCGTTCTTCATCGTGTATGTAATATCGATCATGCTCCTGATTTTGTCCAGCGACTCCATCATTGATTGGCTCGTATTGTTTGACTCTTGACGTCGTTCTAAGTATCTGCAAAAAAAAATACTTGTTCAGAATTTTAATTTCCCGATGTAACAATCTTTTTGTTTGCCTCGCCATGTCAGAGCAAAAAACGAGTTCACTCGCTTGTGCTAACTAATAGATATACAGTGCCATCAACTTATTTGTGAACTGATGGGAGTCGTCAGTGTCATTTAGTGTTCAAATGTGCTTTTTTTTCGGATAGATTTATGCTAATGGCCCTAATGCTTCTTCCGAAGTGGGGTGAGCCGGTTGATATCACCCAGTGACATAGTAAGTGGGGGGTTGCCCCCCGCCAGCCGTGGAGTGTGACCTCCACGGCTTTCTGGCGTCGGATTTGTACCTGTGGCGGATCTCTGTCTCACCACCGTCGAATAAAGCCAATGTGCACAAAAGTCGCGAAAATCGGCATATTTACGATAAATTATAACACCACATTCATAGGAGAAAAAAATTGCTGTGTGATATAGAGATTCTAGTTAGATAGGATTAGTTCCTATTTTTGCCACTTCACAGATAAGTTTGTGGCAGTATAATAATATTGTGGCGTAATAACCTGGTGATCTTGGTGCCGCGCGCGGGGCGCGTGTCGTCGAGCGTGCAGTCCACGAGCAGCAGCGAGGTGTTGAGCGAGCCGTCCGAGTACATGCGGCCCTTCACCGACAGCAGCGCCAGGCAGAACCGCGCCAGCCCCACGTCTCGCGCGTACTCCGGCCCCTCCGACTGTACAATATTATATAGGATAACGAATATTTATTTATTTATTTAATAAACATACGCAAAAATAATAAACATTAACTTGTATTTCGTGCCTTATTGACATATTACACTAGATTTAGTTATTGTAATACAAAAACATATTTTTTTAAACAAACCTAAAGATTCAAGTTAACCTATCTTGATTAACAGTATTCATCTCAAAATGTAATTTTGATTATAAATAGTAGTTTCTATGATAGAAATCTAAAAAACACAATGTTCCCTAGTTCTAATAGTTATTTTTGTTAGTTTATTTTATATTTCAGTACCTGGTTGCTCGGTTTTTTCTTGTTTTGTCTTATATACCCTTAGAATAATATGATAAAATTTTCTTAAATAAAATGAACTTGAAAAAAAAGAAGACAAAAAAGTTTACGGACTGGAGATACGAACCAAGCTCCTTTCGGATTAAACTGCCTAATTTCTCCACTAAGCTACCATGACATTAGTTGACAGCGAAATTTACGTCCGTATTTTAATCATATTTTATCATTGCCTCAATGAAATGAGGCATACATAACATATTATAATACTTACAATTACAGTATTCATAAGATCGATGACAAAACTATCCATTGTAAAGGAAAACTTGATGGTAGTCCGCGGCTTGTTATCGGTAGGTGTCGCTGGGACGACTGCAGCTGTGGCCTTAGCCTGCGCTTTACTGGGCTGCGCCTTGGTCGTCGTCCTAGAGGCCACTTTAGATGCAGGAGCTTGCGCCTTTAACTCCTCTACTTTCTTTTGTCCCTCTTGAAGATTCTGATTCAATATTTTCATTATGCTCTTATAGTCGCTGTGACCTACGGTAATCTGAAATAAGAATTTACTTCTTATAGCTACTTACATAATCGAATAACTACTCTAGTCACTAAATAATATTTCAAATTACTTACAGCAATAGTTTTCATCCGGCCCGATATGTCTAGGTCCGGTAACGTCTCATACCAGGTCGAGAGACTCCGCTTGACGAACAGTTTGAAGCTGGTCGGGCGCAGCAGCTTGCGCTCGCTGGCTATCTCCTGGTGGTCGTCGGTCAGTACGACACACGAGACCTTCATGTCTTCCAGTTCGAGCAACAACTCGTCGACTGTAACCTTGTTGCTGACATCCTGAAAACGTATTTTTAGGTTCCTAAATAATAAAAGATATCAAAGAAGTTTATAGAACATCATGGGCGACGCTGGTACGTTTGGCAGTTTGAATATCGACGTTTTATTCAGTGTCAGCAAATGCAAAGTACTAATTTTTAATACACCAATGGCATATAAAAAACTAACCGCAACGGGCAAGTCGGTGAAGTTGTTGTTGAGCGTCATTCGACCGAGGTCCACGAGCATTGCATTGATGCTGCGCGAATTCTCGGGCACCACGATGATGGGCGCGGCCAGGCGCACGCGCAGCGACAGCTTGGTCGAATTCTGGTACGCATTCTGTACGTTCGCGCGCGCCGCGTCCGCCGCCTGCGACGACGCATCGATGATCGCCTGCTGCGCTGTTTGGAAGTTGTTAAGGAACTCCTGCAACGAAAGCAAAAATAGTAAAATGTTTGTTAATATTAAAATCGTACATTATCAATTATTATGAGTTGTCTGTTATATTTACCCAATATATGTTATGAATGTGAGTATAACTCTACTGTAATGTACCTAAGGCTATTCGTTTAGGCCTACCGAGTAGTGAAGACAGTGCCCGGCCGAAAGCCCACTTGGACCTCATTCTATTTTCAGGTCCGAGTCATTTGAACCTTGACTTTTTTTTTCGATACCTCGGATCTGATATTGTAGTTAAAATATGTATTCTATATTTTATATTATTTGAATTAGGAATAACACAATTCAAAACCTGATATTAATCATGTTTTATACTTCTATTTCGTGAACAAAGTGGAATGGTAAATGATAATCGTGTTAAGTTAAATATTTACCTAATCATCGTAAGGCCGGGGTCGACTCTAAATCTAATCGCACACCCATTCTGTGTGGGCAACAGTTATTGTACATGTTTTACGTCGTAAGCCTGTAGTCTGTGAGTTAGAAGACGATGTCACTCACCAGCATGGAGCTGACGAACCAGTTGAGGAAGACGATGCGCAGGCAGTTGACCTGCGCGTCCACGGACATGTCCACGTCGCTGGCGCTCGGGAACTGCTCCGTGTTGTACACCACGATCTGAACGTTCATCACATCACCGCCCAACACTTTGAGAATCTGTGAAACAAAATACAATATTATTACGATTTCACTACACTCTACCAAGTATTTATTTAAATTAGTTTTAAATCTAAACATGTGTAAATGTTTACCAGAGAAGTGGTACAAATACTATTATTAAATGCTGCAACTGTTGTTGTATGTTAGATAAAAAAGGCACTGATGATCGAAATAGAGGCATCGGCAAGTTGCCTTAAATATAACTTTCTTTTATAGCATAGGAGGGCAAACGAACAATCGAAGCCTTTTGGCGACTATCGACGCCCATAAGCATCTACATAACCAGAGGTTATGCAGATGCGTTGCCCTCCTTTACCTATCCCCCCAATGGGCCACCGGAAACTCATAAACCACACGAAACGCGACTGCATAACTGCCACTTTACGCCGGTTTTATGTGAGCGAGATTCGACTATAAAAATAAAATACACTTAATTTATATAAATACCTCTCTATGCACGGTGAGCGGGTTGAGATCCTCCACGGTGATGTTCCGCACGCTGCAGTCAAGCTGCGTGTACGAGGCCTTGAGGAGCAGCGCCGCGCGCGCGCCCGCCAGCGTCACCCGCGCGAGCGCACGCGCATCCGTGCCGAACTCGATCTGTACGGCGCACACCACCGCTACCACGCGCAGCTGTACGCTCTCCACTTGCCTCCGCCCACCCGAGCGGACTACGCTCGCTGAGGTAAAAATTAATAAGAAATATATTTATAATACAAGATTTAAAAAATCACATGAATAAATTATCTAATGAAGGAGATATTCTTAGATAACATAAAAATATCGTATTCCGCAAAACAAAAGTGAAAAATATGACAAATGTGTGAAATCTCGTTTTCAATATTTATATACTTAATTGTACACAGTTTGTTTGATTCATTTAATAGAGCAGTTATCGATAAATATTATACATTATTTATACTTTGAGAAATAATCTTATAATTTATTTTAGGGCAGGTGAAACTGAAGTAAGCCGTAATTTAACTTCATCCGCTAATGACTAGTCAACCGTATTGGATTTGACTAGCCAAACACCTACTCTTCAGAGTGGCACGCGCGATATACTGCGCCCCCTGCGGGGCACGGAGGGGGGCGCCCCCCCTTTCGAATTTTACTAGGTGAGCCATCTGCTCACCTACCTACCGATTGAGCTTAAAGGCCATCAGGCCTAAAAGTCTAGATCTTTCAAAAAAAAATAATCCGTAATTTGAAAAATATATTTTAAGTATTATAATTTTAATTTAGGTAAGATGGAAATTATAATTATTTTATTTATTCAGGATAAAAAAAGGAAAGAGTTTAGCTTTTGTTTAACCTAAAAATGGCTTGCTATAAAAATTACTCACCTTTGGGTTTTCCTATTGTGAACTCTTCGTCTTCTGCAATCGTCTCCAACGGGCCAGCGTTCGCGTATCGATCCACGGTGCTTTGTATGGATTGTAGTCGAGTCTATTAACACCAAACAAACGTTTGAAATAAATATAATAACCTATGTTTAGGTGTTTCTTAATAAAGTTTATCTGATATTATCTTAAAATGCTGAATTAAAAATTAATATAATTATAGTAAATAAGAATAAACACGTTGAAGTGGCAATGGGCTGGTCACGCACTCAGAAGAACGGATGGCCGATGGGCCATTAAGGTTCAAGAGTGGAGGCCGCGTTTAGGTAGACGAAGTGTTGGTCGGCCATTAACCAGATGGGAAGACGATCGTGCAGTGGCAGGTCCGCGTTGGATGCAAGTAGCAAGGAATCGGTTGTCTTGGCGTTCATTAAAGGAGGCCTATGTTCAGCAGTGGACGGATAGAGGCTGATGATGATGATGATAGTAACTTAATCACTGTTTAAAGTGTCTTTAAAGTCTTCTTGAGAAAGAATGTACATATGCAAGCGTTAACTGTCCGATAGCCACCGGCTATAGCGAGTACATTACTGACCTGGTAGTTATTAACTATGACTAGAATCTCTTGCAGTCCTTGCAAGTGCAGCAGCACTTTGAGCGTGGTGAAGTCCAATTCAATCGACTGTTCGACGGATCCGTAGTGGCTTCGGAATTCTGGACATTTCTTGTCAACCTTTCAGAAATTGTTCAAAACTTTATTATTACTATAACACGATACAATAATTATTACTAGACTTGCAAAGATTTAATCATTATTTAAATTGTTTTTATTTATTATTTTGTGATAACAATGTCATGTTTTTATTATATTACATTGCTATAAGCATATAATTTATATTTACTGACATTTTTAATATTGTTGAACATTAATAAATATTACTGTTTCATATACGCATTTTGTTTTAGGGTAGACAATGTAAGCTATTTAAATCTCTATTATTATTATTAAATGTTAATTGAAATGAGTATTGTCTAAGTATGATATACATAGAGAATATAATATATTATTAAGAATTAGTTAACGGGAGGAAAAAGGAAATTGATAGGAGGCTCATAGAATCCTCACGTCGCCCTGGGTGTGTGGGGGTCTTTCGTGTTTCTTGCTCTATGCTTGTTAACTTGTTTATGTAGACGTTATTCGATATAAATATTATCAAAGCTTCTCCCTCACTTTATTCTCTATACTTAAGAAGACTAGTGAAATACTTACATTTCTATATGTGACTGAAAACAAATACTGGCTCGTGGCCGGCTCCTTGGGTTTGTCGGCGTCTGTGTCCACGTCGGGCGTCTCTATCATGTGTATGGTGGGGTGGCCCAGACGGTGGTGGTGCATATTGACCGCCCCCAGCCGCACCGTCGCCTCTAACGTGAACGTCTTCTGCGTGGCCGTCAGTTCTAGAAGCTTCAGTGAGAACACCAGGAACTTATCGAAACCCTCCTCCGCTTCTATCGCTTTACGGTTGACGCTCAATTCCAATTCTGAAAGTGTGACTTGGTTAATGATATCGGAGGTGGGAAGGGGGTCAGGTTTGCCACTTATCGAGACTATTATGAATAATTACTAATATTATAAATATAAAAGCGTGGATGTTTGTTACGCTTTCACGTAAATACTACTCGAAGAATCATCATGGAACTTTGTAACATATTCTGGGAGGTACTAGAAGTAATATAGGATACATTAAAAAAAGGATATTTTTTTCTAACGCGGGCGAAGCCGTGCGCACAAACATCGACCACATAACCCATAGACTCCTAATAACAGGGGAACGGGTTCTGGCGACACATCTGACTTATAGTTCCGTAAACAATGTGCTCAAACTATCGTGTCGTCTCATTCTTCCCCGTTGCGAAATATATCCATTTCTTTTTAACGTTCCGTGATTGGTAATGTATGACATTGAATTAGCTAATCACAGCATTGCAACCCCTTTCGCCTCACCTCAGCTAGTTGCCAGAATGCATTTAATACGAAAAATCAAACATTAGAATTCTCTAGGTTGTGTGGTCGATGCGTACAAAGTTTAATGAGTTGAGTAGTTTTCCCATGAAAGCGAAATAAACACCCCCTTTTTCCTCTCCCATCACTGTTTATAATCTTAGTAAGGTTTAACAATTTACCTTTCATGATGAAGAACGCCTCCAGTTCAGTGAGCTGCACGGAGTGTTCCTCGTGTTTCCTTTGCTTGGACCTCGCGGTGTCTCTCTTTTGTTTTTCCGCCGGATCCAAGTACTTCAGAAGTGACAGACTGGATGCTTTTGAATCACTAGCCTAAAAAGTAATTTATTATCAGTATTTTAGAATAAGTTAAATATTATTGTTTAAATATAATATCTGCTATGCTATCACTAACATATTCTAAAGTAAAATTATGTTATGTTGTACTATGTTATAAACAGTGGCGGCTGTACCTTAAGTGCGCTCGTGCGCTGAACCACCAATTTAAGATTTAAAAATTTCAAACATTACTTGATATTTATTTATAAACCATGTTAAGTAATAGACATTTAAGTATTTTTTATACGTACATACAAAAATCTTTATAACTTAGTATGTAATTAAATTTCCAATTATGACGACACAATTTGAGCGCTTTGCTAAACTATTAAGACTTATTTTCCATAACAGAAAAAATCTCGTGCGCTTCCGCGAGCGCACGAGGACTGCTAATATAACTTATATGAGTTACGCGCTATACGCCTGACGCGTGAAACAAAAGATAGTTCATAGAAATGTACCGAGAAATTAGTCTGATTTCGTGCGCCGCACACGCGTCCTAAGCCGAATTTGCCGAGAGCACCCGGTGCTTAACGAATTTAGCCGGGCGCACGATGATGACGGTGGACATGATGTTTGCAAGTTGAGTTTCCGCGTTATTGTTATTCTTTGTTTTAGTTATTGTAAAAACAATTACTATTTTTCTTTTCGTAATATTCTGTGTGTAATATTCTGTACAGTGTGTGGTGTCAGTGAAAATGATCTAAAATAGAGCTTTTAAAAGTTAAATGTTTAATAGAAAGAAATGGTTGTGTGGATGTGAGCGAGCGAACATGTCGCTTCAGAAAAATTTCGCATTGATTTCTTCTATTCGAGATTCTACAAAAAATAATAAAAACTTAACATATTTTGTGTAAATTGTTGTTTTGTTGCTGTTTCTAATCCTAATACTTAGTGAGCAAGTAAAGTGCACTACCAGTTCGATAACCCACCAGCCGCCACTTGCACAACGCCAAATGTTCTAATTTGAAGTTTAAACATTTTATTCTAATATTATTAGAATGATAGATTAAGTAATCTGATCTTCAATCGGACTAATAGACGGAAGAAGACTAAAATATATTTTATCTATAAACAGTACTTAAGTGCAATACAATAAACAGAATCACTAAGTGCTTCTATGACTTTGATTTTGAAGATTTTGACACTATACATTTGCGTTTAGTACAATTTAAATACTTAGTACATTAATACGTTAATCACAATTTCAACCGACTACAACATTTACCATATCACTGTCGGGTAATACAATAATATCTCGCATGTCTTGACCAGTCATCGTGTAAGCAAATTTGTAGCAAAATATCTTTAAAATAAAAATATTAAAAGAAAGGAAAATAAATAATAAAGGTAAAAAATAAGTAGAAAAATAAACAAAAAATAAGATCGAAGAAAAAAGAAAGCAATGAGTAAGAAATGTAGGTTATAAAACTTACTTTCAGCTGAGTAGTTTCCTCAGAACGTGGAAGAGGCATACTGACTAATATTTCACATAATGTTAATAATCTGCGAAATAGAAGAAAACTCATGTTAGAAAATTTACATGTTTGGAAAATCATAAGTGGGCTCTGTAAAAAAAACATCCATAGTGGGGTACGTTATAGAATACGCAATACGCAATAGACACGGGATAGATGTACCCGACTCACGAAAATAAGATTTTTTTAATGCGCTGGTAGATTAAATTGATGATCAAGAAAATACTTCGTTGGAAATATTTTGAACATAAAAAGAAGATTTTTTATAGAGGAATTAAATTGTAAATCTGGCTAGAAGTCGATTTTATAGACTGATTAGCGTTTCCTGACGCTTAAGATCTAACATTAATAATCATAAATGCGTCCTACAGGTAGTAGGTACGCGCTGTGGGCATGTAACGGACATTTATTTTTGTGACTAAGACTATAACTTACCGTTGCTCCGAGACGCTCACAGCGATTTTCTCTAATTCGCCTCTTATTTTAATTTTTGGCAACCTCGGATCGTCTGTTATGAGGCACTTGTGTATTTGTATGACCAAATTCGTCGGTTGCAGCAAATGCAGCGGAGTCGCCGTGTTACACCCAATCGACGCCTGCCAATCTTCGTTTGGAGACGCGACAACAATCTGTACGTAATGAGTTAACATTTCAAAGTTTTGAAAGCAAACAACTACTACTTATTTAATTATATTAATGTATTAAATTTAATTAACATATTAAAGGGTTCGTAATTTTGTCCAAAACAAATATTTTAAAATCTGATTATGCGTTTATAATTTTATACTTATATATTCATTACATTTTCTCTAATTATTATAATTATTCGGTGTAATTATATTATCACCTGCATCTCTGTAAGTGTGAGTGTGATGCGGTCGTAGCTGCTGGCGGCGAGCTCGTCTAGTATCTGCGCGTCACTGAGCCCGCTCCGATGCAGTGCTTGCACGTCTGGGGCGGGCGCGCGCGGCGCACTGCGCACGCCCACCGCACCCAACTGCACCACGGCGCACGCCTCGCCGCTGGACAAATACTATACTGTTACAAATACTTCGCAAAAACTAAATAGGTTCTACTCTAGGATACGAATCCTACTATAGGACGGCCAATCTGTATTTCTATTACGTCATCGAAACACCTAATTTGCCAATAAAAAAAGGTACAGCTAGTCAAAGGGTATTTTTCCACGTGCAAGTTCGGGGACAAAGAACGTCTGGACAAATCACTATCGGTCATGTTAAAGTTACGTAAGTCCTTAATAGTGTAGCGATGGTTTCATTGTGTCGATATACGTCGATAACGCATAGGTATGCCATGTAAGGGCCTCCCCCTTACATACTACTTTATGCATACACATACGTTCACCAACTCATTAAATTCTGAACCTAAAATTATTCAAGAATAACACAAGAGTTAGGACTATTCTTCTAAGTCTCGCCACTCGGAGGTTAAGAAATACTTCATCATCTTGCTTCACCATCATCACTATCAGCCTCTTTTGGTCCCGTGCTGTACATATGGCAATTTCAATAAACCCGAACCCGCCGCCCGTGTCCAAGCAGGGCACGTGGCTGCACAACCCACCCCTCTTGTAGCTCACCCCTTGTATACGCCGGTCTGCGGCACGATGATGTACGAGGCGGCGATGTCCACGTCCAGGTCTATGAAGGTGTGCTGGTGCACCGCGTACTGCATGCCCAGCGCTGACTTCTCCTTCAAGTCCGACAGCTTGTTCTCGGCGGCCGCTTGCAATCTGAAGGGAACATTAGATATTAAACATAGATGGTTCATACACATTATAATATCTATGAAACATGTTTAACAATGAACTAGCTGTTGCCGCGCTATAGTAATTCTAAAAATAAGGTTATCAAAACATTTATGTTGATATTTGAACTTATAATTAAGTATTAGAAATCTATGCATCTATCACGCCTTAGTAGATGTCATTTCTTTATTTTGTTCCGTGTTTTATTCACAAATTTATAGCTAAATAAAGACAGATGGAGCATGCCGAACATCCGAGTGACGATTCAAAGCGAATACAAATTCAAAAGCGCTCTCAAGTGCTTGACATAGCGTCGTACTCTAAGCGTCTATTAGATTATGTTCACTTTTGAATTTGTATTCGCTTTGGTGGCGTCACTCGCGTGTTCGGCATGCTCCATCTTTCTTTAAATCTGTGGTTACATTATTCATGTACATAATACATATTAATATAGAAGTTACACACACAGGACGTCTTAATCCCAGTGGTAGCGAAACTAACTGGTCATTTGTATTATATTAGTATAGATGTGGTTACGTGGTGAGCGCGGTGGACTCGGAGGGCGGTTTGAACACGTCGACGATCTGAATGACGGTCTGCGCGTCGTACACGATCTGCAGCGGCCGCGCCAGCACGCGCACGCGCTGGTCACACGAGCCGTCTGTACGGACAACACATCATGTGAAAACAAATATAATCAACCTAAGAACTAAAGTTTGTAAGAATATCATGCATACTAAGGACGAAAATAATTTGAGAAATTTATATAAATAAATATAGTTGTCTGCCGCTTCGGCAGCGTTAACTAAGATTTACGACATCTTGACGAGATGATGTATAGCTTAAAGCCTTCCTCGATAAATGGACTATCTAAAACTGAAAGAATTTCTTAAATCCAAATAAAAAAAATAGTTCTCCTGAGATTAACGCGTTCAAACAAACAAACTTATACCTATTAGTATAAGATATACAAAACCTGGTGCAGTTATGTTTATTATATGAATTACGTCGTACATTGGCGGGATTCGAATCCCCAACCGCGTGTGGTTTCGGTCATCCGACCACACTATTACCAAGTATTAAACTAAAACTATGTATATTATGTATATTAGTCTAATACTTTTGATAATATGTTTTTACTCCATATTAAATTGTGTCTTAAATTATTTAGACAATATGCAGGCGCAATGTAAATTTCTTAAATACAGTTAATTCGCTCTTGACTACTTCATATGAGTAAAAAGTAATAAATATTTATATAAAGTAGCATAATATTATATGTATAATACTCAATACTAACCCAGGGGATTAGTCTCGAACATGACATTGAGGAGGTTAGCGTCCTTGTTGACCTCTTTGGAGGTGACCAGCTGCGGCACGTACTCGCCCTGCTGAACGCCGCTCACCGTAAACGCCTGCATCTGGACGTCCACTCTGCAGGTGATATAAACAAAATATATATATTATTAATAAAAATACCCAGTGGTCCTTCGGATTTCGAACGGTTAAACAAATTACAGCTTATATTACTCGATGATAATGTTGCTTTCTATGGATGGAATAATTATTCAAACCGATACACTAGTCTCGGAAACTGTTCAATACAAACAAACAAACAAACAATCAAATCTTTCCACTTTATAATATTGGTATAGAAAACCAAAAAAACATTTTATTATTAAAAATAGAATAAAAGGTCTAATTAAGCAGAACCATTTTTACGTGTTTATTTTAACACGGTTCGTGGGCAAAGTGGGTAACAGCGACATATTCGCAAATATTGGAAAACTTGCTACTTAATAGCTATGTGCGCTCACGGCACTGCTATCTACAGCCGCTTTTTATAGGTGAGCTATTTGCTCACCTACCTACCGATTGAGCTTAATGGTCATCAGGCCTAAAAGGCTAGACCTTTCGAAAAAACCTGTGCGTGTAACCTTTGCGCGCGATTGAAGTAATACTTTTTTGGGGATGACGGCATATATAGCGCTAGAAAAGCGGAAACAACACAGACTAAAGAGTAAGCGTTACATCCGTCAGAAAAAGAGTTCTGAGTTACTCTCTAGTCGCGCCTAAAGAAGTTTTACTTCAATACAGCCGCTTTAGGTGGAACTGAATTTCCCCAGCCACGTCAATACTCCGCCCACCTGATATTGCAACCACTCACCGCATGGCGTTCGCGCCGGGCCGCTGGCGCGCGTGCACGTGTACGCTCTCGACGCACGCGCGCAGCACCTCGGCGGCATCGCTGACGGACACCTGCAGGCGCTCCAGGTGGAACTCGCTCTCCACGGCCACGTACTCGGCGGGCAGGTGCAGCGGCGCCGTGTTCTCCTGGTAGTCGATCGCGCGGAACAGCTTCTCCTTCTCCTCGGGCGTCATTGCCTTCTCAAACTGTTTCACTGTAAAAAAAACCACAAACGTAAAGTTAATAAACATTTCAATGTAGATTTACCGATGCTTTGGTTGTATTATGGGGTGATGTCGAGTCTTGTTTCCTTAAACTTGAGCGTAACTTTGAAGTGCATGTATGTCTCTTTCTTTCCTTACAAATTTGTAATAGACGAACAGATGGATGTGGTAAATTGGCTTTAATATCGAAAGTATCCATCAAAATGTATATTATTTAATACCTTATATAATCATCGATACGTTTAGTAATATAAATTTGACTGACTGGTCTGACACCTCAGTCCTCCCGTGACCATGGTTGCTGTAAAGTTTCCGAAACGTCGGGCTTGTAAAAAACTAAATACACCGCGATAAAATCCGTAAAAGTTGTTTCATTATAATATAAATTTGTTAAGCACTTACTGATAGCAACACCCTGAGAGATGTCCTCGTCCTTCGATGTACCTCCATACCACCATCCACTGAACCAGCCACGTGATTTTTGTGCTTCTTGTTCTAATTTACCCAGTCTTTCAACCTGCACGTTGAAATTTATATTGAGCAAGCATTACTGTATGTAATATGTGTATAGTTCTGAGTAAATGAAATCGATGCCATTTTTTATGCTGGAGAATTTATGTTTGAAAAGCAACCTATTTAATATGTCTCACTGCTGGTCATGGGTCTCCTCCACGAAATCAGGCGAGGATGGTATTGGGCCATAGTACACTGATGCGCCGGCCTAATGCGGGTTGGTGAACTCCAGATCCCTTCAAAGACTTTAAATTTGATCAGACATACAGGTTTCCTCACGATGTTTTCCTTAACTTTCACTTTGAAGTCTATTATATCTTAGTAAAAAAACAAGTTTAAGACTGCTGTTGTTAATTACTAATATTGAAATTCATATCTTTTTAGAAGATAATTTTTGAAATTTTCAAATAATAATTAACAGCATTCAACCAAAGATTTTGTTCATCAGCTTGCGCAAGCGCTACCATGTTTGCGTGATGACGTACGGTCAGCACAAAAACAAATGAATAAAAGAAGTATCAGTTATCACAAAAGGATGGTCATCATTTTCTCACCTCTAACTCAATCTTCTGCCTAATGACTACCAAGTTCAGAAGATCCAGCCGTTTCTCGGCCTCGTCTAGCACACATTTGTTCTCGTTGGACACTTTGCCCTTAGAGCTGATTTTGGCCTGGTAGGCGTTGGCGTAGTCTTTGCACAGTTGCCGGTGGGACAGCATGTGGGTCCAGTTCCAGTTGCGCCGGCGCCTGCGCACCTCCTCCTCTAGCACGCACGTGAACGCGAAACGCCACCACTCCTTATAGTGACCTCTATACGTATTCAGGTTAGGACGATATTTCCTAAAACAATTATGAATAACAAAATCACACAATAAAAATTGACCATAGGGCGTCGGCTGGCGACAAAATGTTAGCTATGAAAGGCGTCGTATCGTAAAAGAGAGTATCAACCCTTATATGTCTCACTGCTAGGCACGGGTCTCCTCCTCGATCGAAATCAGGCGAGGAGGGTAATGGGCCATAGTTCACCGATGCGCTGGCCCAATGCGGGTTGGTGAACTTTACATATCTTCAAAGACTTCCAATCTCATCAGGCATGCAGGTTTCCTCACGATGTTTTACTTTACCGATGAGCGAGCGATAGTTAAGTAGTGTTTAAGGGCACTTAGAAATTTAGAAAAACCCATTTCGGGGCACTCAGGCAAGGCCAAGCCAACCCACTGGACCATCGTCGCTCATCACATCGCATCGTAATAGATTAAACCGGAAAAAATAGGTAAAATGTATTCTCACCTATATGGTGCTCCTTTGCTCATCCTGTCCATGGAGTCTGCTAACAGCATCATGTCCTGATACTGACTTTTCGTAAGGTTCACCGAGAGCTGTTCCATGTGTAGACTTAGAATAACCTTTGGTATAGAGAACTTAGGCGTGTCACCCTCTGGTTTTGGGTTTAATTTCAATTTGGCTGTTGCGTTTATAGGACCCAAAGCTAAAATTAAATTATTAAAATTGTTATTACATATTTCGATATATCCCTAGAATTTTCTCGTTGGTTTTTTGGCATTCTACATCATTTTTCTGACCGCTGACTAACGTAGTCACGCCTCATTCAATGAACCGCAAGACGGCCTATCTCTCGCCACTTACGTCGAGTGAAAACTTATATAAATGTACAATAAGATGTATATTACCATACGAATATGTAGGAGGTTTGTAAGACTTGGTCGCAATCTCCTTTTGTAATTTTGTTTGGATAGCTGTTGAATCAGACTTGGAGTAGAGCTCGGTTGTGGGGTTCCAATATATCGCCAGACCTTCTAAATCACAAATCTGGAATTACAAGTATCAGCTGCCATTATAACTTATGAGGGATAGTAGTTAAAATATACAAAATACTTTTGGCAATGTATTTAATGACATTAAATGTGAATTCCATTATAATTAGAGTGGGTAGGCATGCTTTTGGATAGTTTAAATCTAATAAAAGAATCTTATCCTAATTGAATACTACTTGTAGTTTATATTAACTACTACATTTACAATGTACATAATATGATAGTATTTTAGTTGTTGATTGTGTTTTAGTGGTAGTTTTAGTGGTTGACTAGTGTGATTATATTTACGAGGACACATTGTTAACAATGAAATGTCAAGTTCATGAAAATATTAATAAATACTATTTTGTATAAACAGGACAAAGATAGCTATACTCAGCTATATCTTTACATCGTGTTCCAATACAAAACAGCAACCCCATACAAACAGGCACGACGCACATATAACGTGTTACTTTAATTACCTAATTATGTGAATTGTTTTAATTACATTATGTTGTTAGAAATATAACCTTGACATATGTTAGTTTCATGTTAGTGTATAACTTAATCATGATATCATATTTTTTACATAAAGAGGCAATTTGATTATTTGTCCATTAATCTGAGTAACATTTTCTCACAATTGTTAACAAAATATTACAATCCTGTATGTAGAAACCAAATAATATGATAGACGTGATTTGCGATATTTAAAAAACGAATATTTAATTTTTTCATCATTATTAGTATGTTTGAATTTAGTAAAGAGCCATCTAATTCATGGTCTGTATCTCTCCCCTATCACAAAATGTTATCCCAAACATAATTTTCATATTATTATTACCTTCTCTAATACTATACAAATGACCACATGATACAAGAACACAATAAATAAATCAATAAAAGCAAACTTAATATACTGGTTACATTTACTTGCTTGCTCTATCACAGGGTTTCTCAAAGTGGGGTACGCGAACCCCTTGGGGTTAATTATGTCGTTATGGGTTCGTGGATCCAAAAGTTTGAGAAACCCTGCTCTATCACATCGAGCATATTTCAGGAATATTGTGGAAATGTTGTGTTTGTATGAAAACAACTACCAAAACTACTGCAATGCCGCAATAACTGCAATGGCCGATGGGAGGTAGACACACACGGAGGTAGATTACAGGTTGATCGAATTTGCTATGACGTCAGTGACAAATTATTATTTATTTTTATGACTCACATTACTTTATCAGTTATATACTCAATGTTGTACCCTCATGCTATAAAAATAGGAAAAGAAACTCACCTTAAAGATTTTCGTGACCGCCTCCTGTATAACAGTTTGCTTCCAATGTTCATCAGTAGTGTGCACCGACAAGTTGTGTAGAGTTATACCAAACGAGAACGGCGCTTTCGGATTTGTTATACTGTCTTCGTATCTTATGTGTATATCTGTTATTTTCAACTGAACATTTTTAATAATCTGAGTTACCAGCTTCTCAACAAATGTCTCGTCAAGTTTGTTTTGATCTGAAACAGAAGATTAATATACAAAATTGAATACAGAACTAAACCTGTAAAAATTACATACCAAACAGACTAGAAAAGATAATTTTGGATTGTAATAAAAAAATTGCCAACTACATCACCAGTATTTAACCGTCCGCTGCTCAACATAGGCCTCTCGAAATGGTCGCTAAGTATGCGCCAGACTTTTTCTATTATTATTTATTATATAGATGTCTAACGTTGTCTCAATTGTTATACTTACATTACATTTAAATAATGTTACCTTTCTCTGCTTCTTTCTTCTTAGCTTCTTCCACTCTAGCAAGCTCAGCCTGCTTAGATGCGAGGGCCATCTTTTCCTCTTTCTCGGGATCATATTTGACTTCGGCGGATGGATTCACAATCAAGAAAAGGCGTTCAATAGTCGCTTCAACTGACGCGCCATATAAGTTCTTCCATGGTATTTTAAGAACTAGTTTTCCTTTAAAACACAATTATATCATCATTAAAATTAATTAACTTGTGGTAAGTAATGCACCATAAAATTGTACTAGTTAGTTTTTATTTATAAAGCGGTTTTCAAGTTATAACAAATTTTAATGGTAGTTACTGTTTAAAAATGTTTTACAATATTTTTTATCTAAAAAGAAGGTACTCCTCTGGCTTGTTAAATAATATTTTAAAATAAGAAATAGGGGTGAAACTACCCCCTAAATCAACCGAAATTATTACAATAGATTTAAAACTCTCTAAATGAAAGAATCCTACGTAATCAGTTAAATAACAACTTTCAACTCCAAACACTAGCCTAAAAGGCGCAAGAGAAATCAAATGCACAGCCAACATTCAAATGAGGACTGTCATGTCGTAATGGTCTCAGAGCCGTGGAAAATCATCCTTAACCGATTTGATAACCAGATGGGACGTATTTTTTATCAAATATATTGTATACAAAAAATGCGCCTATAATTACTTGTCTATCCAAAAGTGCGAAACGATCTTCCACGTCTCTCCTACTATAACCTATCGTATGCATAATAATGCTTACAGTAAGGTTTGATTTTTTTTATAGCATAGGAGGACAAACGAGCAGCCGAAGCCTTGGCGACTAACGACACCCATAGGTACACATCCACACAGCCAGAAATTATGCAGATGTGTTGCTCCCCTTTTACCTATCCAAATGGGCCACTGGACACTCACAACCTGCACGAAACGCGACAGCATAGCTGCCACTTTACACCAGTATCATGTGAGTGAGTGGTACAAGTTGACTGTAAAGCAGCATGGCATTACCTCTTTAAAAATATCCAAACGTCTGTCCGATAAGGTAAAGGGTTAATAATTCAGTAGAGTCGTCTTTAATTGACTAAGACCCGATGTTGCTAATAGTCACATTGGTCAGTTTATTCGCATTATTATCATTTGCCCATAGCCGATATAATACATAGATAATGTCGGCTGATTGTGTCGATGATTGTATTATATATTTTAATCAAGACAACAAAGAAACAACAATAATACAAGTGTTATAAAGATTACAAACGATACAAGTATATACACATTTTAATCAGGATAAAGATACAACCAAAAGATAAGTATAATAAATGGCGACGTTATCTCCACTAATATTATAAAGAGTGAGTTAGTGATGTTGTATGTAATCTCGGAGTCTACTGAAGCGATTTTGAAAATTATTTTACCAAAAAGGCTACGTTATTTATAAATGATATAGGCTATAATTTATTATAGTACTCCCACAGGCTTGTAAAGTACGCAGGTAAAACCACGGGGCGCTGTTAGTTATAAAATAATATAAGTATGATTAACCATCATACATATCGTCATAAATATTTTTTCCTACTAGATAATCTTTATATTTACAACAGAATCTAATCTTGACGTTTTTTTTTTCGAATTTTAAGAGCCGGCGACGAACATTTTTTTTTAACGTATACCTTTATCACAGCACGTTAATATGGTCCCGTAAATGGTGAACATCACGTTTTTGACTTTGAGTCTATACAATATAAATTGTAACAGTAGAAGTTCCAAATGCTCAAATATTTATAGTTTCACCATATTCCGTTGACGATTAGTCGACTGTAATTGGATTAATCACACGTCGTCATAAAATATAAAATTTAAAAGTATTTTATAAAAACATCAGGATTTCTTTATTATTCTAAAGATAAATCATATTACAAAGTAAAAGATTTCATGGAAGATACTCCACTTTTGGAAATAAAGCGTTCCTCCCAGACGTTTCAAGATAACATCTAAAATCTATTATAGAATATTCATCATCATCATCATCATCATCAGCCTCTATCCGTCCACTGCTGAACATAGGCCCCCCTTAATGAACGCCAAGACGACCGATCCCTTGCTACTCGCATCCAACGCGGACCTGCCACTGCACGGAGATCGTCTTCCCATCTGGTTAATGGCCGACCAACACTTCGTCTACCTGAACGCGGCCTCCACTCTTGAACCTTAATGGCCCATCGGCCATCCGTTCTTCTGAGTACGTGACCAGCCCATTGCCACTTCAACGTGCTTATTCTTCGCGTGATATCGGTAACTTTAGTTCTCTGGCGGAGGTCTTCGTTTCGAATCCTATCTGCCAAAGAAACACCCAGCATAGCACACTCCATAGTACGTTGAACTACGGCAAACTTGCGGACCAGTCGTAAATTAAGAGGCCACGTTTCGGCCCCGTAGGTCATCACGGGGAGAACGCATGAGTTAAAGACTTTAGTCTTCAAACTCTGCGGTATAGACGACGTGAGAATATGACGAAGCTTCCTGAATGCTGCCCATGCTAATTGAATCCTCCTATCGGTATCCATCTGCTGTGTGGGGGCGGCTTAAGGATACCCCTACCCCTATACCAGCCCAGTGTGATGTAGAAGTTATCAAAGGGCATTCAGTCTCGCAATATCAAACGAGGCAAATGCTGTGGACGATTGCTCGGTGTTAGTCTGTCTCATCGTGAGAGTGAGATAGACTAGATCACCGAGCACCGTTCACCACGAGTGATGGCGGTACCATCAATCGGATCGACGGCAGGCAGCAGTGCCGTCGATGCGATCTCATCATCATCTGCGATTGCCAATCCGCCTGCTCAGCGTGGCAATTATGAGCAGATCCCCCCAACATGAACTATAGAATATTATGTGAAAAGATTGGTACCATTAGGTTTGTTTTGCTCGTTCTTGTCAGTAGACTTGCCTTGGAACCGGTGATAGATTAAATTAACGTTCAATTACTTCAGTTGTACTATTGAGATTTTTTTTGTAAGCCTTCATGAAATCCAATAATCTAGATTTCAATCAATCTGGATTTATGAAAATAGCAAGCAACGTCCCGCGGTTACACCCGCGTATTTCCAATCTCCGTATGAGTATAGCCGCACCATACGGTTATTAATTATATACATGATAATTATTACATATATTATAAGCCTGTGTTATTCTGATGTGTAAGCTATATAATTGAAAAGTTTCATAATAATCCATTCGATACTTTTTACGTCAAAGAGTAACATAACACAACAAGGTGGTGCCGCGCCACTTCCCGTCGGGTAATGGCGCCCCTGTGTCGCTGGTTTCCTTCACGCATGTGAAATCACGGGGACGACCGACACGAATCCGGCGCCGCCTTCTGCGCCCAACGGAAAGGGGGGCGAGACCCACAAGTCGTTGCCCGTTGGACTTCCTAAGGGCCGTCTCATATTAATGAGACGCAGTTGACACCGCTGAAGGGGACCATCGGCCCCGGAACAGCATCCTCCGTGCCCCTTGCGGGGCTCGAAGAAGACTTCGGATGTAGAAAGAGTAACAGACATACATCCATACATACAAACTTTCGCATTTATAATATGAGTAGGATTTTTATATAGACACATATGATAGATAATGTTATAAAAACAGTCTGTCATATTGATAAGAGTCTAATAAAAATAACTGATCACATTATGAGTTCAATCAAAGACAAGGTCACAGTGACTAACAATGGAATGGTTGTGGATTTGAGGGCATGATGTCATTAGCTGAATAGTGTTAAAGCGGTACAATTAGACAGTGCTATCTGAGCATACTAAATGTGATAACCTTGTATGATTGTTTTTTCCCTATAGTTGCAAAATTAAATTTTCCTTTGTGTTCTAATTTGCACACCATACATAAAGTATGAGCAAATAAATAGAATTATAATTAAAGACACTTTTTGTCTCACGTTTTGAAAAATACAGATTCGTGATAAGGTTGCAGCTTATTCAATAAAGTTTAAAGTAGAAATTTAAAAATTCTTAAGTTTTCATTTTAATTAAAACTTTTATCATTTGCATTTTGCCCTTGTCTATGGTAAAGATGCTTGGTTCAAATTATTTTATAAATTGCTTGTCAAATTTTAATAAGGTTTTGTAAATATGTCTTGTTAATAACTTAGAGATAAAAAGATCATTTTGGTAATAAGAGGGACTATTGTCAATGACAATTTTATAATGACATTGACCATCAACATACAGACCATGATATACCAGACCAGTTATAGGCCAGACAAAGTTAGTCTCAACAAGTTAGGAAACATGGAAAATATTTCATAGCAATTTAAGCAGTAAATGATAATATGTATAACATGTTATTTTATTCGTTGTAAAACTTTTAGTACACTCTTTAAAATAAAATTAACTTTGCTGAATCTAAAACTTGACATTATTTAAAGGACTTAAAAACGAAAATAATAGAATAAACTCGTGAACTTAAATGTGAATATTTACACTTTTCTTAACATTTAGTGGTTGACATTGTTATATATATGGTATTAAATAATTTTAACATTAAGGGGGCAAGTGAGATGATCGTGATTTGTATTACTGATAAAATAGATTGCTAATGTCTAGGAAATTGAAGAGAGCATAGTGTGTACTATAAAACAGTTTATTTATACTTATAATATGAATAGTGTAGATATAAATATAATAATATAAATTATAGAAGTTAATCTTGTATGCAACAAGTTGAATTAAGTAAAGTTTAATTTTACTAGAAATTAAAATATATTATTTAGATGATGTAAAAATGTATTAATGAAACTGTGGATGATAATAGTGTATACTGTTTACTAATACCTCAAAAAACTTTGAATCAATAGATAATTTTAATATGATGGAAATAATTATTAAAGGACATTACATACAAACAATAATAAAAGAATAACAATATTCACTAGTTCATGGCCTACCTACTTAGTTTAATTCAATATAAAATATTCTACCAGGTTATTGTGTTGATGACTATGTATTACTTCCTTTATATCCTTACTAAATAAATTTAAAGTTGCAACTAAATAAAACCGTTGTTATTTGGACAGTATGTATGTGTATACATTGTTGCTACTGATCACTTTAATAAAATCATAGATTTGGTTCTGATTGGGGGTAATTTTCTTAATAAATATATTCATAAATTTTGTACATGCATAACATTATAAAATAGTTTATAACTCTCTTGTTATATACTTTTAGTGTAATACACATACATGCAGGTTAATACGCACCTAAATGTCCATAAACTGTTTGGACTGGAATATTCAGTTCCTCCAGAGCATTCTGTTTTAAAATTAGATTTTCTAATACGACGTCGCCTGAAAATTATATAAAATCGTTGTAGTATATAATTATAGCCACAAAAATTATAAAAAGGATGACATCATTCACTAGTTTGTGAAAACTTACCACCCCATATTCCAAGTTTAAGTTGTGACCTATTTAAATTTTCCACGTAATCTCCGAGAAATCTATTAAGAACGTCCACAACAATTGATTCAAACACCATCGTGGTATTGTTTAGGGATTAATTATATGAATATCAAATAGGAGATCATCAAGTACAGATCATTTTTGCTGCATATTTACCATACATTTTGCTACAAATAAATTAATATTCTTATGAACCTATATCTAAATGCATATATTTAAAAAACCGATGTATTCAACTACTATATAGTATTATTATCACGCAAGTAATTGATTTTTAAATTGCGATTTATTTCGCGGAGTGCCATCCAAATAACCTTTTGCACAGACGAGAAAACCTGAAATCTATAAAAGTCAAAACAAATGTCAAAGACATTTAATTTTTTTTTTTATTTACTAAAAATAGCAATGAGTTAACAGGGAGGTGACACTTTTCAGAAATATTTTAAATACATAGTTTAAAGTATGTAATGCGGCCTGCATAAGAAATATCATTTCCGTAAATAGATACATCTTATGTATATTAATAAAGAATATTTAAAAAACCTAGCATTATAAAAATATCATTAATCTTTTGTTATTTTAAAAACGCCAACACTTGTCTATAGTATAGTTATTTTTTCCAATGGACGTAATAATATATAACAGGGCTGAGCACTCGTAACAGAAAAACGAGCCGACAGAGATAGTCAGTGTTAAGGAGTGTGTCCCTTTCTTATAAGGTGACAATAAGATTTTGACAGGTGGGACAAATGTCTTTCAAAACTTCAAACTGTCAGGAAATGGGTATTGAAAATTTTTATTTAATTTTAATTTTTTTTGTTGTTTTTTTTTTTTTTGTAAGGTTTATATCCTACTAGTACATACTTGATGTATGCAGTTTTAAGCGCTGCGTGAGTTTACCACGTCTGCCATAATATTATAAATCTCGAGTTTTTAAGTTCTTCAAAAGGCGCGTTTAGCCCCGGCAGATATCGCAAGCTAGCTTGAATGCATTTAGGGTGCTTGAAAAATCTGACACAAGTATTATACTTATAAACGAAAATACCAACATTAGCAATGGTTAAAATCTGAAGAATAGTAGATGGATTACGAAATACATAATACAAATACTTCCATACTACAGACTTGACAGGAATCCGTCATCAGGTGGTCGAGTTATCATTATCATCCCAAAATATTAACTGCAAATCTTAGGTTTACTCTCATTATAACGCATTCTTGAATTAAGATTACAAAACAATTAAAGATGCCATGGATTCAAACTGATTAAAATAATTAGGAACGTGGGAAGTTTAGTACGGAGTCACTCTGTCTCACGTTCCGACCATTGCTTTTCGTATTGCTATTATTCCCCTCCAAGCCTGCCGTAAGGAACTTCGTTTCAAAAAATCATGGTCACCATAGTAGTTTGATTTACTAATTATGTTATTTAAGTAACCATAGCAACCATTACAATACAAAATGTCAAGATGACACTTAACTGGGCTACCATAAGAAATAAAAGAAATAAGCAAAATAATAATTTATGTTTTCTTTTTGAATTGGAAATATATTTAAATAAATAAATTCAATTACAATTTCTTGACATACAATTGTCAAAATAATATTAAAAAGACATTTTTTTTCGATGAAATTTTTGATCAGCCCAAATTTTTAATAAAATACATTTTTAAGCTGGCAAGATAAAAGAACGAGACACACTTCTAACATATTGCTATCCCGCTCGGCTCGGATCAGCATCTGTGTAATGCCCATTAGAATATAATACTTAAAGCGTTGAGTTAGTGTTCACTTTCGTAAATACATTTTTTCCGAGTAAGCCATCCTGTTATTATACTACATCCATGTTTTTTCCATGCAGTTGGGGTCATAAATTATAGGAGCGGTAAAGCGAGTATTTCGATTTCGATTCGAGAGAGTTCTCTCCCACTCACGCCTTATGGGCGAGCAAATTGATGCGCATTATCGTTGTCGATAAGCGTTATCGATAGTGTATTTAGTTCTGTGAGTATGTGGGCAAGTGCCAAAAATGATAGAAAAAAAAACAACGTGTTTATTAAAATAAAAATAATGATTCATAAAATATTAAAAATTAAATCTACGTATTAAAAAAAAACTATAAGTATTCAGAGGGACAATTCGCAAAAACGGATTTCTCTTATACTAAATAATTAGTATTGCACTCATTTGAATTTTGAAGGTATAATACCTACAAATGAGTGCAATACTAAATGCAATACTCCGTGCTATAAAAGATCATTTCAAAAAAATATCAGAGCTTTCCTTAGAGAAGGCACTTCTCCACTATAACCCGCTTATCGTGAATGCAATTATAACCCAAATAAGTTAGTGATACATAGGAATAGACATTCCAATTTCCAAGCACGTCTTGCTGATAAAATATGACGAAGATAGAGCATGACGCAAACATGCGACGTGCTTTACAAAATACATTATATTATGTACACGAACACCCGCCATGGATCCTGGGGTAGCAAGCGACGTGGGCCCTGGATTGTAATAAGTCAGTCCGGGTTGACCACTTTATCGCAGGTTCGAATACGATTCAAAATGATAATAACAAACGCCGCGATAATAACGATAGCCCGTCACTATCATTTTATATTTTGGGCACCGTGCGCGATCCCTTTCCCCCGTCAGGGGGAGGGGGGAGATCCAACCAAAATATTAACGAAACAAACGTGTCAATTATATCGGATTCCTAAGAGATTGATTAATGACTAATTGTTTACTAAGCATAGTAGCGCTATAGTTGACATTAAGCCACGCCTCTCGAGGGGAGCGCCGGTAGACCCCGCTCCCTATGACGACATCTCAAGTCCAAATCAAGATGACATGCAGAGATTGTCGCAGCAGACGACAATGGAGCCAACTGCTCATCTAACATACCGAGATGCATCTAACATACAGAGATCTAACATAGCGTAAAATCCACCAGGCCAACAGCATAGGTCATTTCGAATAAAAAAAACTTTGATTTGTAAGTACGAGCAAAAAGTTTTCTTTTTAGAAGCGTCCTCATCCGGCAAAACTTCTGTCACCTAAATTGAGACCATTCGTTCAACATAACGTTCGGACTCCTTGCCTGGTGGGATAAATAAAACTAAAGAGAATATTCAAACAGTTCTTTATTATGATTTAGTCTATAATTTATAATCCTAATGTACACGACAAGTTAAACTTTATTAAATGGAATGATAAAAAATATATAATTTAAAAACATATTTTATTTTAAAACTCAAGAATAAATCTTGAAAATGCTGCAATATAGGCCAAACAGAATATAATTTGATATGGTATAAAGTACTATAGAGTAAAGACAATGTTTAACAAATAGTGTATACATTAATAAAAATTAGCACAATACTATTGATAGTATGAGATGTTTACAAAACGCTAGATTGAGAGGCTTGAAAGAGATTCAGATTTTTAAAAATAATCCTTATGCTGTTATGCTTTTTATCTCAAGCCACTGTTTACCACTTTAAAGCAAAATTTCTAAACTTTTAAATAAGGTACTTAGACAGATATATAAATGGCCAAATATCTACAATGTCAATTCAGATTCTCTATATAATAGGAAAAAATGTTCTAGACAATGTTGATGTTGAACATTGACAATGTTTAATGAAAAGTTTGCTTTTAATAATGTATTTAAAGTTTGCTTTTAAAAATAATTAATAATGTAATTGAAGAGACTGTATCTTCTGTGCGTATTAATAGCATTTAGATAAATCAATATTTAAATGACTTTGAAATAGTTAAAATAAAAAGTTTAATGTGCCTAAACGCATACAGAGAAAATAAAAGATTAAATTAAAATATCTAAATGATGTCATAATACTATAAAATCTATTTTCCTTTTCTGTCATTACTTCTTTTTGTATGATTGAAATAAGAGCAAACTCTGCTACAAAAATACGGTACGGTACAAAAACAATATTGGTATCTAATGATATTTTTAATTATACCTACTATATTAAAATTAATATATAAAAAATATTTGAATTAAAATTTGAATTAATAATTCCTTTAATTACAAAACCAATGATTCTGATATCAAGTTAGAAATAGCGTTGAAAGTAAAGAAAGTAGACAATTAAAAATCATATAAAAACAATATTAATTATGAAACATAGCAAGCATTACAATATTAAAAATTGTATTAATTAGACTTATACCTAACTGTATAACATTGATGAATCAAAGAGAACCATACCTTTTTTTAAAACTTTACTGTGTTCATTAAAACTTACTTTCAATCATATCCTCATACAGAAAGCCATAGCACATTATTGGTACATTATTTTATTCATTATTATTTTTTAAGTAGTCTATAATATATTATATTGTAATGTACTAAACATTAATGATTGAGTTGTGGACTGTTCTAATACCTATTATGAAAGGATGTTGGGAATGGAAAAATAACTTGAAATGTTTATTTGTATGGTCTAACCGTATTAAATAAACCCTTTATTAGCGATAGAGCTAGTTTCATGTATGATGATTAGACTTAGACTGACTAGTTCATATCGTAGTGTATTGATGCTGCAGTTATTATTTACTAAGCATTATTTTGAAAACGTTTTGTTAATTATTTGCCATCTAATACATACATAATATTATATATTAAGTTTAAGAAATGTGAACTTTATGACAATAATTTTAATTAAACTATTGTTTTAAATTTGATTGAACTATAGTATAATTTTTTTCTCCGTGCAGTTTGGGTCATAAATCATACCCCAGTTAGGGCGATGAGCTGCGCAATGCCATTATCGATAAAAACATAAATGGTGGTGCGACATCGTTTGTTATGAGTCAATTATTAAACATAATATCTGCAAATTAGGGCAATGCTAATTTAGTATAAGAGAAATCTGTTTTTGCGAATTGTCTCTCTAAATACTTATATATTTTTTTAATACATAGATTTAATTTTTAATTTATTATAAATCAATGTTATTCTTATTTTAATAAATACGTTGTTTTATCTATTTTTTTCTTTAATTTTGGACACTAGCCCACATATTCACAAAATTAATAAAAAAATAAATACACTATCGATAACGCTTATCGACAACGATAATGCGCATCATTATGCTCGCCCATACGGCGTGAGTGAGAGAGAGAGCGAAATACTTGCTTCATCGCTCCGATAATTTATGACCGAAACTACGCGAAGAAAAAATTATACTATACTAATGACATTATCAATTAACAGTAAACTATTTTTGTTCTTTTAACACTTAATTACATTGACGTGCAATAAACTGTGCAATAGATGTACTATAAAATCAATGTGACATGTACTTTTTATTTATAAACACTAATAATGATTATATTTCGCACTTATATCCACTAAGTAGTTTTCATACATATCTTTTTTAACAATCAAATTCTTTTATATTCAATATCATCACTGCCATTCAAGCACCATTAGTTATGTTTTTTTTTTCATCTGTTTTTAAACTATGGAGTCAGGACTTAGGAGTAATTTAATTATATATAGTAATAAAATAAAACTGTAGCAACTTCGTCGGAGATCATGTTCTCCGTTGAAACCTCATAATTCTCCAACTCACTTTAAATTACAAAGGTTTTTATATAAGATTGGATTCTTAAAGTTTCTTGTAAATGTCTATTAGCTCTCATAATAAAATTGTTGATAAAAAAAAGTTATTTACTAAAAACATTAAGCTCAAATAATTTGAAGCTCTATTGGCACACAATTTTTAACAATTTTATTTTATTGAGTATGTACTTAAATAAATTTCACTGTCTATTTATACATCATAGTATTCATTTTCTTAACACTAAGAGTTATTTAGAAATATCGTATTCTCTATATATATTGGAGGTTCATTTTATACTTAAAAATATTTTACTCTTATGGGTTTAAATGAACTCCATTTGGTAGATTGTTACCATTTGTAACTACTGACTTTTCTTCTATGAGACTAAGAGATGACACAGATATATCCTCTTCCTCATCTGAAATTAACAAGTGCCACATCATAAAAATGGAAAATTTTGTCAATAATAAAAAAAAATATGATATGGGGATCCTACCCTAGATGAAAAATAGATTTTGGCCGATTCTCAGACCTACCCGATATGCACACAAAATTGTATAAAAATCGGCCGAGCCGTTACGGAGGAGTATGGGAACAAACATTGTTACACGAGAATTTTATATTTATAATATCTTCTAACTATCTAACTTCAACAAAAAATATGAGCCCTTGAACAAGTCAGAGGACTATCATAGTTGGCATCAAATATGTATGTATGGGGAAATCTACTTACCTTTGTTTATAAATGTTTGTCTTTTGTTTCAGAAATCTAACCTGCCATTTAAAATTGTGGAAAACTAGCAAAAATCCTTATATTTTTTCGGATTTATCTTATACTCATTCATGTACTCCGAAAGCCTTACACAAAGCAAATTTTCTGTCCATACTTAATATTATGGCTAGAACCTGGTTGACCGAGCATTTGCTCGGTACCCTTAGTGATTAAATACGATACAATTTTTCTTCCAAAAAATGATCTTAAAAAAAAAATCCGACTGAAGATTCGAACCAGGCCCGTTCGGGTTCAACTGCCTAATTTTGCAACTAAACTATCATGGCATACTAATTGACAGCGAAATTTACGTTCGTATTCCAATCATATTTTATCGATGCCTCAAAACACGGATAAAAAAAAGTTTTCTAAAAATGTATCCTAGCTAGATCGATTTATCGCCGTTTTTAACCCATTTATACAAAATTTCATGAAAATCGTTGGAGCCGTTTCCGAGATTCAGATTCTATATATATATACAAGAATTGCTCGTTTAAAGTTATAAGATAACGTAAACTGAGCTTTACTTTAAATTGCAAATGTTTCAAGGAGTCAAAGTAAAAAAAAAAATATAAAATGTCCCTATACATACATAGTTGACGCCAAAGACGGAAAATAAAGTGATCTCATAAGGGTACCCTTTTTACCTCTTGAGATATGGAACCCTAAAATGTTCCAAGTTTTTATAAAAGACTTACTTTTATTTAAAATAATCACATTTTCGTGCATTGTGTACTTCCATTTCAGAGCTATAGTCCAAATTTTATGTCTCTAAATCATTGATAAGTTAATTTTAAGCAAATAACAAAACTTTATCTAGATAGTCAAAGCCCCTTTTACTTAACTTTAACTTTTAGTCATTAAAATTATATGTAGCAGATAAAAAAAGCTTATATTTTGGTTTGTTACCAAAAGCAAGCAATATCAACAAACTTTACCTGAGCTGACATCAGATTGATTTCTTGGACTGAGACGACATCCTTTGGAAACATAATTTTTCAATTTGCCTAATGATGCGAGGATCAATCTGGAAAACAAGGAACCACAAATTATATTAAAGTTCAAACTTTAAGAACACAAATTGTATTTTACCTTCACTACCTACATATAGTTATATGTAGGTAGTGAAGGTAAAAATAAATATGTATGTATATTTGATATTATTGTTTTTCCACAAGATTTTCAAAAATTACTAATATTGTCTTTGTAGAATATTTTATACTGTCCAATAAAATACCAGAAGAATCCTACAATATAAAAAAAAAACATAATATAAATTTCAGAATATTAATCTATCTATTTATACATAGTATTTTGGATTTCAAGAAAATAATAAAAATATGTAATATCTTTTGTTTATGTTTAGTATTTATATAGACTCATTTACCCTAAGAATGGAGGGCTCGGTGACAGAGGGCGTGACAGGTACTCTGGATGGAACTGTACTGAGACATAATAAGGATGGTTCTCAACCACAGCAACCTCCATGCGAGTACGAGTCTCATCTTTGCCAACAAATCTTAAACCGGCTCCTTCTAGCTGCTTTATGTATTCTGGGTTCACTTCATAGCGGTGCCTATGCCGCTCTTCAATCACATCTTTTTTATACAATTGCGCTGAAAAATAGAATAATCAAATTTGTTTAAATAGAATATATAAAATTAAAGTAAAACAATGAGATTGTACGAAATATGTTTAGTTTTTTTTTAACTGTTATGTATATTAATATATTACAGTTTTAATTTATAAGTTAATTTTAATGCGTAACTTAAATATAATTTATATTTAAGTAAATTTTGCACTAAAATTAACTTAGAAGCACATTAACTACTCTTTTTATAAGTCTTATATTTAATACTTGATTCATAAAATTCAGACTTAAACTTACATACTACACTAGGCTCTAAGAAAGTCTTCCTCTTTCCTAATCTCATGGTTCCTCCAAGGTTACCCGGATGGTGTTCAGGCATGTCAATAACGAGCTTGTCTTGGCATTCAGGATTTGCTTCAGTAGTGTTGGCATCCTTCAGTCCTAAGACATTTCTGGCAAATTCTATTACTGCGGCTTGTAATCCTAAGCAGATACCGAGCATAGGTTTTTGTGTCTCCCTGCACCATTGACAAGCTTCAATTTTGCCTTCCATACCACGCTGACCAAATCCACCAGGAACTATGACTCCACTAAAATAATATCACATCAAAATAATTATTATTAAAACATTTAATTGATTTTGAGCTATGTCAGTACAGTGACTATGGGCTTGGCCTCTTGAGCAAGAGTGACCGGGTGATACCTTGACATGATTTTTAAAAATTTCAAAATGCACCCTATAAATACCATCACTTGCTCATTGATGAAGGACAACATTGTGAGGAAACCTGCATGCATGATAAAATCTTAGATGAGCCATCTGCTCATCTAGTCCTCCATTAAACTTTAAAGCTTAAAGATGGTCTTTAACAGTATGCCAAGAGCATAAGTCTAGTTGGGAAGATTGGGAGATTAAGAGTCTTTAAAGGTGGTAAATGCTGGTTTCTTTGAGATAAGTCTTTATTAACTTAGCTTTCTTAAAATAGGAACCTCTATCATGTTATATTGATTATATTCATTTTTATGCCACAGGGAGGCAACCAAACATAATGATGACAATCAACATTCATAGACAGAACCAAAGATTATTTATTTTATTTTTTATTTCACAATATTTGGGGAACTTACAGCTAACATTAACATTTATAATATAGGTTATAACTAAAGAAGGCCATTGATAAGTTTCCGCATGTAGCAATAACTTAACAAGAGTATTGTGTTGAACCAGTGGAAAACGAAAAGATTTAACAATGTTTATAAAATAAGTTCTAAAGAAACATAAAAAAAAGAAAAGACAACGCGAAAGCCCTGCATTATCAGCTTAATATAATTAATGTTTAATTTAAAATTTTATGAAAAAAAAATGTTTATTAATTAACTGCTTCAATTTAGCAAGACTAGTGTGGTACAAATCAACATCATATTCATTGGAGATCAAGTTGAAAGATTTACAAGCACAAATAGTAAATGATTTTTTTCTGTGATTTGTGGATGCAAATGGTACATGTAACGGCATGTGTCTGTTTCTTTGTGTATGATATGGTACATTTAATCCAATCTTAGCCAGGAGCTCAGGACTATCTACAAACCCATATGCAGATGTGTTGCCCCAATTTTCTCTATTATCCAAAGGGTCAATGGAAACTCACAAATTTTCACTTTATACCGATATTGTGTGAGCGAGAGGTGTTTTCAATTTGTCTGCAAAGCTGCATGGCACTACCTTATACAACATTTACTTGTGTTTAGCTACAAAATAATAATATACATTGCACACTTACTCGCTTTTACACAAATTCTGCCAAGCTTTGTGGTAACTCACAGGATCATCATTTTTAGTTTGCTTTTCCAAGTTAACAGCTTCTATGTAGGTCAAGTTCAATTTACTACCAGAGGCAATGCAAGCATGTTGTAACGCTTTTGTTACACTTGCATAACTGTCTTCCAATTTCGTATATTTTCCCACAAGAGCTATATTTACTTCCTTGCGTAGATTATCTACTCTTTTGGCTAGATTTCGCCATTTCTGCATAAACCTATAATTTAATGTTATTTTTTAAGTTTGTAATTCAAATCATTATTATATTCTATGTTGGACGTTAGTGGTTAGTGAGAATAAATATACTAACAAACAATAAATAAACTTACTTCCCAGGCCGTGGCATGGACATATTAAGTTGAAGTCTTTCATTTAAATATTTGACAACCCCCTGAGCTTCCATCAGTAATGGCACATGATAAACAGATGATAAATCATGAATACATATGACCTAAAAAAAATTTTTTTTTGATATATATGCAATAGGTATAGAATACACGCTAGAACTATATATTTTAAATACATATTTATTATCCTTAGAATCTTAATGTAGCTGTTTGTTATTTACTTACTTGTTCTGGTGCTACATGACAGAAGTTAGATATTTTCTCTTTTACACTGTGGTTGATTGGTTTCTCTGATCTGCACAAAATTAAGTCTGGTGACAGACCAAGACCTCGAAGTTCACGTACGGATGATTGAGTAGGTTTTGTCTTGGGCTCACCAGTGGATTTTGGCTGCAACAAAATCATTATTTTGTAATGTTCTTGGCTATTCAGTATAACCGTTATTTGCTCCAAATTATTTATGATGATACTTATAAAAAAGATTATTGTATTCATGCAGTTTAATGCTTTACCTGGTATATAAAATTAATTAAAAAAAAAGGCAATTAAATGATCTTCCATCAAGAGTAATTATTTATTATAATGAAATAGCTTTTGCGGATTGTATGGTGGTTTATTTAATTTTTTATGAGCCAGACGTTTGGGATACTTTACAGCAACCATGATCATGGGAGGATGTCATGAGGAAATGTATCATAAAAAACAAAATAAACCGTGACAAACTCCATAAGTTGTTTTATTATTATGAGTGAAATTTGCATAAACATAAGAAAACAATATCAAAGGTAATGTTCATATTTAAGTTTGTATTAAAAATTGACTAAAAATCTACTAATTAACTTACCACAGGTACTAGTGATACATGTGCACAACAGAAGTTTTCTCTCTTCACACGAAACTGGAACTGTCTGAATGCTTCCACAAAAGACATGCCTTCTATATCACCAATGGTGCCTCCCAATTCAATAATACAAACCCTTGGTGGGTTGTTATCGGCTGTCACTGGTATTTGTGCCACTCTTTGTACCCATTCTTGAATTGCATCTGTTATATGTGGTATGACTGTAATAAAATTTAGTTATAATTAATTTAAAGCATAAGTTTACAAGAATCCTATCAAACCACCACCAATATTAATTATTGGTATAGCTCATTTATCATTATCATCAACATCATCCTACTTTAGTAAAGAAGGTTCCTTCCTTTATAAGGAAGATCAAGATAGCTGATCCTCAACTCTAGCCTTTAATTCTACCCAGCCATTGCTATATCTCATTATAACAGATTATTAATATATTAGACTTTTAAAAAATATACACTGTCTGTTCTAGGGTAACATATTCTTATGATGTGTGATTTTTATATGGACAAGTATTGTGAAGTCAAAATATAACTTATAGATACTACAAGAATAGAGTGATGCTTGGCAAAGCTCCAATAATTATCAGAATAATAACAAACCTGACTACAATTTATTTACTAGTTGTTAAAACCTAATAATGAAAATAAACAGATCAACAAATTCTCATTATATATAATATTTGTTATAGCTGTATATCTATAATTATAGATATTTAATTCATAGAAGTCAAATACTGCCAAAGTCTCGAAGTTGGAATGTTTATGTTATAAATATTTTAATAAAAAAGCATAATCTAAATAACACCTCTAATTATATAAAGTGTTTTTATTACATACCTTGAACTGTTTTTCCGAGATAATCGCCTCGTCTTTCACGTTCAATAACTTGCTGGTATATTTTGCCAGTTGTTATATTGTTGTCTCTATGCAAGGTGATATCCAAAAAACGCTCATAATTTCCTAGGTCAAGATCAACTTCACCTCCGTCGTCAAGAACGTAAACTTCACCTTTAAAATATATAATATTAGACGATGTGGTCAGTGTGCTAAATAAAAATATTTAAAGGTAATGACATGACAAATCTTACCATGTTCATAAGGAGAAAATGTTCCTGCATCAATGTTAATATACGGATCAATTTTAATTGAAGTTACATCGATTCCACAGCTTTTAAGAATTGTGCCGAAAGAACTTGCTATAACACCTTTTCCTACCCCACTTATAACTCCTCCCGTTACCAAAATATATTTCATTTCGGGCATTTTGCTAGAAACTTGTGAGTAATTATATAAATTTAAATCAAAAATTTTATTACGACGCACAAAATGTATCAAATCGGTGCTTGTTTAAAACACATCTATAAAACTAAATACACGTGCACGCATCAATATCGCGATACGACATTTGACATTTATTGGTTTTTTTATTAGTATGGACTGCACTTAGTGCGCTGCCAATATCGAGTATCAAGTCTATCGTAATCTATCTTTAAAGAAGAAGAAGAAACTGTCTCTTGTCTGTAATTTGAAGATACGGCGGGAAATGTGTGCCCCTTAGGGGCACGACACGGGGTACAGTAATACAACGGGCATGATTATGCCCTTCACTTCACCATCAATTAACTATCACTTCCAAATCCACCCATCCAGAACAGTCCACTACAATATTCGCCAACCAATCGTGTCATATGGATTGAGTTTTTAAAACAAACACTATAGAAAATAATAATTGATTAACTTAGTTATTTTTGTCGAAAATAACTAAGTTAATTAAAACAAACACTATGAAAAACCTACCAATGAAAGAAAAGTTTATTAAGTATATAGTTTTATAGTTATTTTTGTCGAAAATAACTAAGTTAATTAAAACAAACACTATGAAAAACCTACCAATGAAAGAAAAGTTTCGAGCAAAATTTACCAAGTTCTTTTTTGCGTTGTGGTATAGTATTAATAAAATATAAAAACATGGTTTTTAGTATAAGATTTTTATTGTTAATAAAATATCAAATTTTAATAAAACAATGCAATTAGCCTTATATTTTTATTTTCTTTTTCTTTATGTGTGGTTATTTTTATTTGATTTAATATTTCTTTGGTTGGTTTGAATGCAACGTAATTGCCGTACTTCTTAATGTATTGGGTTAACGTGCAATACGTATATGCTACAAAGTTGTTTGGTGTAAATAGAATATTTGTTTATTTAAATATAAGCAATGTGTACCTTCAAAATGCGAATTATTAATGTTCCGATTACAGCCAACGCTTCGCACAATCAAGCATTTGTAAGTATTGTTTATTATTGATTAAAAAATATCGCTCTCATGTCGTTGTAGTTCATTGGAAATACAAAGTTAATTCAGAAAAATAAATATAAAAACACCTTCTTGTAATATGTGCAATGGCCAATGCGTGCTTTACTACGTTACTTAAATTGACATGACAATAATTAGTCACGTTAAGTTCTGTAATTATAAAATACAAATTGTAGCCAAAAATAATTATTATATTGCATATAAAAGACAACAATATTAAGGAGAAATGTAGAATATATCTGTAAAGTTTTTGATCTTAGCCCATACAGATTCGAATAAAAAATATGTTTAGTTTTTGACAATTGACAGTTGACAGTTGTTAAAAATATAGAACGCGTCTTATTTTTCCAAATTTTTTGATATAGTAGTGGTTAGTTCATTTAATTAACATGCCCAAGTATTACTGTGATTATTGTGACACATATCTAACACACGATTCCCCAAGTGTTAGAAAAACGCACTGTACGGGAAGAAAACACAAAGACAACGTAAAGTTTTATTATCAGAAATGGATGGAAGAACAAGCTCAGCATCTCATTGATGCTACTACAGCAGCGTTTAAAGCTGGCAAAATAGCTCAAAATCCATTTGGAAATAAAGGTGCAGCAATACCACCGCCTTGGGACCCTTCTGTTATGGGCCCTGGAGGGCCAAGACCTCCGGTTCCTACACCTGGTGGCCCACCGGGTATGATACCTCCACCAACTATGGGTCCAGGTGGTCCAATGGCTCCACCAATGATGATGGGACCTCATGGCCCGATGCCTCCAATGATGGGAATGAGGCCACCTATGATGGGACCGATTATGGGGCCCATGGGACCCATGGGTCCTATGGGTCAAATGCGACCTCCTTTAATGAATGGGCCTCCTATGAACAAATAGTGAAGTTAGTGAAATAGTGACAGGACACTCAATTGTATTATTTTACACCTCATAATACAGATTACTTGAATTGGAAAGTTTAAAAGACTTCTATGTCTTGGAGGCAGATTTTATTGTGACATGTAATATACATAAGTATTTTAGTCAAGATTAAAATAATTTGTACCACAATGTCTTTTTATTTAGAATATTCTAATTGAGGTATTTATGATTTAATCTAAGATCTGGTGTAAGAAATAGATACCCTCATTTCTTATTTAATGATACTTAATAAAAAATGTATGCTGTCTAAGACTGAAGAGTTTGTTTGTTTTGTTTTAATCTCAGGAACTACTGGTTGGATTTGGAAGATTCTTTCAGTGTTAGATAGTCCATTTATCGACGAAGGCTATATCATCCCGCTAAAATTCCATTGTAAATATTAGTTAATACAGGCAAAGCTTCGGGCAATAGCTATAAAAGAAATTGCCTGTCTTTGTCCAAAGCAACCATGATTTAACAAACTTTGATATACCAACCTGTTAGCCTAGCCTATAAAAAAGAAGCTTTTATTTAATATATAATCTAATAGAACAAAATAAGAAGGTATGTTTATAATACTATATACTCGTGAGGAGAGGAAAGTATTAAAATAAATATTTTTTTTTTAATCTGAGTATTCTCTCATAAGAATTTGAAAAAATCTATGCTGAGCAAACATTTTGCCTATTAGTAGATATACTTCGCGTAAAATGTGTATTAGAATAAAGCTTAAAGGATTTTATCAAAGTTTATTATGATTATAATGAAATCACTTTTACTTTTTATATTTCTCTTTATAAATAATAATGTATCACAGAAACATGAATCCAGAATTACTATACAAAATTATATATTTTCCTTTTCTTGTTATCATCAGGACAAAGTATGTATAAAAATGTACCTAAATCACCAGTCAATTTACTATACTACATAAGATCTTTAAGTTAAAGAATATGTTAGAAAACCATGTGTTTTTTTAGTTTGACAGCACAGCTTTCCTATAATTTCATCATAATTATTTATTATCAGCCCGCGTCCTCCCACTGCTGAATAAGTTAATTCAAGGCATGTTAAGACTTGAGTGAAATTATGCTGCCTGTCTTGCTCATCTTGGTTCATGGGGGAAATAAACCAATATTTTGTCGTTTAACAATAACCTAAGGAACAGAAGATAATGTTGATTTGATTTTAAAGACAAACACTACACACATACTGAGGGTAAAATATGTATGAAGTAGCTTTTTTAAATCATACTGGTCACTCAGCGCTGACAGCTGCAACTACATACATTTGAGCCAACATTGTTGACCAGAAACCATTTTAAAGGCCAGTATGATGTTTGCTGTATCAAAGTACCATAATTATGTTAAAATACAAAGATTTAAATAGTTAGATATGCCCTCGCCGTCAAAAAGTGTGGACATTGTAATTGGTTATGAGCCGGTATTGAGACAATTATAAGTTTTAGTGTGTACACCCTTATTAAGCTCCCCCTCCCGTCATCTATGAAAGGGGTATCGATGTGAGTGTAGGCCTCGAATTTACTCCCTCTCGATAATGTGATAATCACTACATATTATAAAACAACTAGCTGTTACCCGCAGCTTCGCCCGCGTGAACTTAGGTTTACGGATTTATCATGTTTAATGATGATTATTTTCCATTATAATGAAACAACTTTTACGGATTTTATCGCGGTTTATTTAGTTTTTTACAAGCCCGACGTTTCGGAAACTTTACAGCAACCATGGTCACGGGAGGACCATTGTTTCATTATAATGAGTGAAATTCGCGTAAACTTAAGAAAACAATATTATTTTCCATTTTAATAATGACTAAGTTTTATATTAAAATGGATATACTATGGTATATTGAATATAAAGACATATGATATTCCTTCGTAGACTTTCTGCATGCATATTTACTATTTAGGATACTATTATTACACTGCCCGTTCAAATCACACGATTTATTTTCTTGGGTATTATTTTGATATTGCCATATCTTCTAAAGTATTCATTTAATTTGCATGATGTAAAGATGAAAAATAATCTTCATGACGTGCTCAAGCTAATTAACTGATTTAAAATGATAAGGATTCATATCATATTTGTGTAAATAACTTTCAAATTATAGCGTTATAATTGTCAATTTTTTAAAAGTATTAAATGGATATAGTAGGATATCCCTAAGAGATAGACATATGCCATCGCGGACTTTTTTATAGATCTATTTAAGATACACAATTCCACCATACATTATTTTGTTATATCTCGAAGGGTTTAGGCAGCGTTTTCGTTGGAAACTCCCAGACGGCCAATTTTTTTCCGACACCTTCAACAATTATTGTTATATCTTAACCACTGTTTATAAAAGCTTGTTAAATTATATACATAAACCTTCCTCTTGAATTGTCCTATCTATTAAAGAAAACCGCATTAAAATCCGTTGCGAAATTTTAAAGATTTAAGCGTACAAAGGGATATAGGGACAGAAAAAGCGACTTTGTTTTATAATATGTAGTGAAGTCGCTTTTTCTGTCCCTATATCCCTTTGTACGCTTAAATCTTTAAAACTACGCAACGGATTTTGATGCGGTTTTCTTTAATGGATAGGACAATTCAAGAGGAAGGTTTATGTATATAATTTATTAAGTTTTTATATACATTGGCTAAGATATAACAATAATTGTTGGAGGTGTCGGAAAAAAATTGGCCGTCTGAGAGTTTCCAACGAAAACGCGCGTAGTGTATTAACTCTGGTAGACGTAATATGATCAACATAATATTATGGTGGAATAATATTATAATAATAGTACCCTAAATATGCCTACAAAAGTCTACGAAGGGATATAAGTCTTTATTTTCAAGATAACATATTTTATCCATTTTAATACAAAAACTAAGTAATTATTAAAATAGAAAACGATCATCATCAGGCATGATAAATCCGTAAATCTAAGTTCACGCGGGCGAAGCTGCGGGTAACAGCTAGTATAAGTATATTATACTATTTCGCGATGTCGAGGCTAAGTGGTAATAGCCGCGCGGATCGATTCACCAGGTTAAGCAACGCTTTCCGAGGTTGGTCCGTGGATGGTTGGCCATCTTTAATAACATACCGAGACTGTTCGGAAAGCACTTTCCGACAGTCCCGGCTGCCATTCATGTATCTTTGCAGTCGTTACGGGACGATAGAAGTCCGAAAGTCTGACAACCAGTCTTACCACGGAGTATCGTATCACCCAGTTGCTGGCTTGAGGTAAGATAAGCAGTTGCTCCATTTAAAATACTGGTATGCAGCTGAATCGATTTAGACTAGAAGCCGAACCCAAAATATAGTTGGAGGAAAGTTTATCACAGAATTATCACTCCGCCAAGCATAGAACTACATGGCGTCGCATTTCGAAGCGGCGGAAGTGAAGCAGTGGCACAAGACTCAATCGAAACATGACCATGACCGCTCTACCAGGTAGGATCGAAGTACATAGAAGCACAATTCTTTAGGATTTTTTGTGCAGTCTTTATTGGGGACTTGTCGCCAATAAAGACTAAAAACATTCGCACTAGCTCGCTCTCGTAGGCTCATATGCTGGGGACATCGCGGTGGCCCTCGTCACGCCGCCAAGCGGACGTTTACATTGCAAAGTTTGTCCTCAAAGTGCTCATAAGAGCTGTCCTTATATGTATGTCTGAATTCTTTGGCTCTACCAAGAGCGCACGACTGAGAAGAAGAAAGAATCGGTGCGCGCTATTTTTTGCGTGTAGATTTTAATAGTTTATCTTTTTATTATCTAAAAAAGTGAATTATTTACTTATATAAAACTAGCTATTGCACGCAGCTTTACCTGCGACAATATTTAAAACGGGCCTCTTACTTTTTGAAAATTTAATATAGGCTATGTTCACCGGGGATTGTGTAGTTTCCCAACAGTGAAGGAATTTTTCAAATCGGTCAAGTAGTTTCGGATCAAATATTTCCTCTTAATAATACTTATTTACTATAGAAAAATTAACGGAATAAAACACATTCGGAGAGCATTGGCTCTTCCTGGTGTCGGAGAGGCATTCAGCCTTTCTCAAGATCACCTAGTGCAGGTGGCTGATTGAGAAATTACACAGCTCAGCGGGTGCATACCAACGCTCGTTTTGTTCTTTAGCACCCTCTCAAATAAGCCGCAAGCCCACCGAGGAATCTGTCCCTGCGTTCGTTTTGTGAGTCGCGGTATGTACCTACGCGAGTTATTCTGTGGGATATTTATAATATGCGCGACCAGATGCATTGTTTCGTCGACCTGCCTCTAAACTGGGAAGGTCTCTCGGCTGAATGATGATGAATATAAAATTAATTTTAAATAAAAAAACCGACTTCAAAACTATACCTTTAAATTATGTACAAATAAAAATTTTAAAATAATATTTAAATACTTCGAGATGAAGTTAATTAACAAAAATAATTAACGAAAATATTGAAACTTATATTATGTCTTACTTATACTATTTAAAATTAGGTATTTTTGGACTCGGTACCATCGAAAATCGTACAACCTAAGTATATCATAGATTCCATGTTAGCTTTAAGGCCTTAAGGCCAACAGCATAGGTCCTTTCGAAAAAAAAGGATACCATTCACATGCTTACATTTTCGAGGAGACAGATCTCCTTGAAAATTTAAGCATGAATCTAAACTGTCGTGAAATATTGTATAAAATTCGAATACGGTATGTTTATAAAAAGACTAAGAGATAGACATTCATAGATTATCTTTTTGATAAAAACGTTGCATACAAACAGTAAAAATATTTAATTTTAGTTTTTTGGGACAAATAATAAAGAAGTACCTACTTACCATAATTTTTACAAGTAATATTTATGTTAAATATTAATCTATTCTCTAGCATTTGTGTGTTGACTCGACGTTGGCGTAGTTCTTTCATCAATAGTTGGTAAAATTTGTTCTCGACTGGATAATATAACCATAGTCAAATCAACTAGTAATAAAACCGCGTTGATCATTGGTAATACTCCGTTTAAAGTAAATGCTGGATTTTTTTCACTTGCTTTTCTTTTTTTCAAGTCATTGAACACAATATATGAAAGAAGTATCTCAACGATGCAGCTGCAGATTAGTCCGTATATTTGAAGGAAGAGGGAACAATTTTTTTTTCGAAGTGCACTAAGTACAAATATTCCAATGTAACAATACGTTGTGAATATGGCTATCGGTGCTATTAAAGCATGTGAAATTCCTAGTGCACTTGTAAACCTTTCGTTTATCAAATTGGCGGTGTTTATAAAAAGGACTAGAATACGTAGTTGCACTGAGCAATTTTTAAAGCTCATCGAATAAAATCACTATTGGCCTGCGGACATAGAGTAATTTGATACTACGGAAACCTGCGGAAATACCGATTTTTTATTCTAAAAATAATTTGACACTTTTGCTATCAAACAAAACAAACCTTGGTATATTTTTTTCTGTTGTATATCAATGATATGGATATAGGTAGATACATACCTATTTATATAATGTATATATAAAGTAACGGTGAAACTGGATTAGATATCATTTTATTTGTCTGGGAATAAATTCTTACTTAATATTATAAATGTGAAAGCGTGGATGTTTGTTACGCTTTCACGCAAAAACTACTCGACGAATTATCATGAAACTTTGTACATATATTCTGGGAGGTACTAGAGTCTAGAAGTAACATAGGATATTTTTATTAAAAAAAAATGTTTTTTTTGCTAACACGTGCAAACCCGCGGGCAACAGCTAGTCTTATATAAATATAAAATTTTAGTGTTGCGTTTTTTTTGTTGCCAAACTCCTCTGAATGGCTTAACCGATTCCGATAGTATTTCGGGTAGGTCTGAGATTCGGCCAACCTCTATTTTTCGCATTCCTAAATGTTAACGGTGGTCCACCGATTAATGGTTAAATTTTGATAAAAAAAATTGTTTTTATTATTTTATACAGATATGAGAAATTTTTAAATGCTGTATCATAAAATAATAATACATGCAAGCCGAAATTTTCAAGCTTTTACGATCAACCGGATCAACTTTAGCGGGTCAGCTCGATTCGTGAAATTCGTAATGCCTTGGCCTAAAAGGGAATCTGATAAGGGTGAGTGTACCCTTCTCTAGCTTGGAAAGCAGCAGTGGAAAGATATGGCAAGGTGTCAACAGACTGAGCGACGATGGTCCAGTGGTGGATGGACTCGGCCTCTTATGCGAGAGGTTCCGGTTTCCGTAGTATCAAATTACTCTATGGGTTCCGGGTTCGATCCTGACCTCCCCGTGTGTGCCTTGAAATGGGTTTTTCTAAATTTCTAAGTGCACCCTCAACACGAAACCATCGCTCGCTCATCGGTGAAGGAAAACATCGTGAGGAAACCTGCATGCCTGATGAGATTAAAAGTCTTTGAAGGTACGTGAAGTTCACCAACCCGCATTGGGCCAGCGCATCGGTGAACTATGGCCCATTACCCTCCTCGCCTGAATTCGAGGAGGAGACCCGTGCCCAGCAGTGGGACATAGAAGGGTTGATACTTTACAACAGACAGATACTGAAAGTAACAAGCTTAAGATACAAAAAACGTGACAGTTTAACAAGATTTACTTAATTCCTTCAAAATATGTCCTTTCCAGAAGCTTCTTGGAAGACGAAAAAAAGATAGCAAAATGGTATAATGTAATGGAAGCAGTTTAATAGTAGATATCATTTAATTGTTTTTAGGTGTTTATTTGTAGGTATGTGTTTTGTGCAATTAAATTAGACAAGGCGGAATTTGGAGCTAAGTCGTCGTCACACAGTTATTTGCCCTGAAAAGTTTAATTCCGTCACTTGAAGAAGCTTCTAACTTTCTGTGACTTATAAACTGAAATTTTCACTATAATTTTATAATTTTCATTTATATATTCAAATTAATAATTGTGAAAAATTTATGGTAATAAAACGACAAGATTTAACGCATTTATTTAAAACTTTATTTTTAATAACTTAAAACTTTGAAAATGTTCAAAACACTACTTACATCGTAATTTTATCAATAAATACTTAACACTAGTTTGTAACTATTGAGTTTAGACTATTATCTTAATTTTAAAAACCAAGATTGGCCCCAAAAGAGCAACATAATAAGAATATATTAAATTATGGATTATGAAGTAGAAATGAGTCTAATACAACGGATGCCAGCAAAAATGGCACTTAATAAGTAAGAAAGGACTAGATTTAAGCTTCTATGAATTTCATTGCATTATATAATATACACATCACGAACAGTTATGTTGAATCAAAATGTGTGTAAAGCACCGCTTTAGCAATTGAAATAAATATATCTTATTGATATCATAAGGCGGTTTCTAAGGTTGTAGGTGAAGTTTTCCCCTTTTCAGGAGAAGATCTGCCTTTGGACACGGAATTTATGTTTGTTGGGGACTTAAATGAAGAAAGTTTAGGAGGCGATGGCTCAGGCGGGCTATTGAAGAATTCTGCTCGCTTTGCTTGCAAAATCTCAGACCGCGTCAACCCTGGTGACTTAGAGTATTCAGCTCCTCCAAGCGGGAAAACTCCGTGGTCAATGGAATCAGATAACCTAAGTTCCTCACATAAATTAAGTTCAGTTATCGGTATTAAGTTTCTTCTGGCGCCAAAGTGCTGGTTTGTAACTATAGGAACTGTTTTAGTCGGTGGGCTATCAGGAATTGTATCACATTTTTCACCGGAGCTATTTGAATGATCATCCTCATTATTGGCTTCAGGTATCGGAGTAGACAAAACATCCGACCGTGGACTTGCAAATCGCCACTGAGATTTTGGTGAAAGTAAAATTTTGGAGGAGTTTTTATGTTCTTTGATTAAAGTATTAGCTCTGCCGGGGGATAGTGGTTGATTACCTGATTTTATAACTTTTCTATGGGTATAGGTTTTTGGTGATCCACTGAGGTCAAGAATGTTAATATGTGATCTATTTCCAGGTGTTGTACCAGGGGTTGGGTTAGGAATTTGACCCTTTTCTTTTGAAAGTTTTAGCTGTTCAACTGCTGATAGTTTATTTGTTTTTTGTTGCACGTTTATCGTGTTTAATTTAACGCTGTGCTGTAAAAGTAGTTTCTTAAAATCTAGTCTTGAAGTTTGAGGTATGGGACCGTATCGATCAGCACACGTCGTTGTGTCTTGTTTTTGTAGTGCAATATTATTGCTAGGTGAGATACATAAACCCTGCCGGTCGGTATGTATCCAGTTCATTTTATTTTTGGCATCACCTAAATACCCTGTTTCTGGGTGACGTTGAGTTCCTTTACTATATAGTGTTGTTTCAGGAGTAACTGGCGATAAGCTTCTGATAGATATTGATGGAGACTCTGCCCTATCAGGTGTTTCCTTAATATTTAACTTTTTTTTACTTTTATGTATAACTGCGTACAATTCTTCATTAGTCATTGTTGATTTGACAGGCGAAAGTAGCTTAGAAGTAAGATTTATTACATTTTCTTTATTGGTCGGCGTAGAAGATTTGAAAGAAGCAGAATTGCGTGGATCTATTGGTGAAATTTTAATGGATTCGTCAGGTTTCTGAGCAATTACTCTTCCTGGGTCTGAGACGTCGTAAATGCTGTTTTGGTATGTTGTAGGTCTTTGAGCTTGCTCTGTACTTGTTCTCTTTGGAAGCGTCCAAAACTTTGGCTGAGAATTTCTTAACACATCGTTTGTGTTTTGGTTACCAACCATTCCATGTTTATTTCTTAATTGTGTTGTATGGTATCGCTGTTGCAGGTTTGAATTCAAGCCTGGTATTCGATGTGGACTTTGGATTAGTTCTTGGGTTTTTATAAGCACAGCTTTGTCAGCGCTGGAATGTCGATAGTCTGAAAATTGTAAGAAGTATATGAGTAATTGAATGTCATGCCTTTATATTTTACAGCTTAGATTAAATTTCAATTTATTGCTTTTTACTTTTATGTATTAGTCGATTGTTATTTCTGTATTCAAATAGCTAAGACTCAAACCGTACAGTAACTAGAATATAATGCGACCTGCATATTAATTATATACAATAATTAATAATCTTTGTAAAATACTTTCTTAAAACATAAGAGCAACTTGTATCAATCTAAAATATAAAGGATTAGTTGTTTTATAATTTTAAAACTATATTTACAGTAATTAAAGCCTTAGCAAGGATACACATGATACATATAATAAATAGTTAACGACGATATTATAAAACCATGATCACAATTTCCTATGGCGCTGAATCGAACAGCGATTATTTTTATAAATAATATTTAAACACAATTATTTGGTAAGTTATACGAGTACATACATAATTAGAAGTGCATGGTATTCCATTCGTTGTACATATTTTATATAATTATATAACATGTATATGTAAATAAGTCATTAGTGATTATTAAGTAGGATAAATAATGTTATTAAGATATATTTTATTTTAAGAAGCCAAGCTTTCAAGGGCATGCCAATAAGCAACAAAAACTTTACCTTCGCAGAACTTGGAGTTAACAAACTCGCAACCATTGGAAGCATTCTCGTTCACTGTGCAAAGCGATGTTATGATCAGTGTATCACAGAAAAAAGGCTTTTTTAACACATTTTAATTAGCACCTTCATTTGAACTGAATGAATCTGACCCAAGTTAGCGGTGCTAAGTGCGCAATTTTGTGGAAAGGGTGTATGGTGTAATGGATTAATTAATATTGTATTAGTAATTTTTTGTCACTTTTATATTTACATGTCAGGCCAAAGTTTATGTATGTTTGAGTAATATTATAAGGAAGAATTACACGTTATGATATTATCACAATTTCGTAATAAAATTTGTAAACATCGTTTAAATTTCCTTATAATAGAACTTAAGTAGAAGTAACCTAGGGTGCGTATCGTTAAAGGTGAAACAAGGGTAAAATGCCAAAAGGAGTGAAATTAAATGAAATAAGTGCGTTAATTCACAATAAATTTATAATATATTATTTACAATAACACAAAGACAAACAGAATATCACACCATGCACTTACAATTACACGATATAAACCATTTTAAGCTGTGCACACTGCGGTGATAAAAGCCACCATGCATCAAAATGACAATACATGAAAAACACCAATCGAATCCATATTTTTTTGATCAGAAACATCTATTGGAGCGCTTTGTCAATAAAATCGGCGCAAATGCCGTGCAGCCAAAAGGCATTAGACTATGGCAGTCATGAGTTTTACTTTTAAATGATGAATTCTAATATTAATATAGATGTTTCACATCCAGCGGCAGTCCATTGACGGCCATTTTTTTCTTAATTTATTATGATTTAAAATTTCGAAACGATATAATTTCATATATTTTATATAAAGTCAATTTCATATGAATACAATATAAAATCTATCATAATATAAATAAAAAATACGTAGAGAAGGGAAGACGATTTGTAGATTCAGACTAAAGGACGGAATCGTTAACTAAATATTACGCTAAAAATCATAGATAAAAATATCATCTAAAGCTAATCATAAGTATAAGCGTATTAGTAAAGACAGGTAACAGTAAAAAACAAATGTATATATCCAATTTGTTAATTACCAAATTTCTGTGCCACAATCAGGTTCAGAAATTGACAGTATTCTAGCTCTGTGCATTGATCCATCATAAGGAATTGTGACTTTACTAGGTGACAGTGAGCAAGAAATTGGAGAATGTAAAACACACACATTTTCAGGATCAGAGTCCAAAATAGCTGACAGTGCGTCTATAGATTTATCTTTATTGTCCGGTATTAAAACAACCGAATGTCGCTTTGATAGTGGAGTCGTTAGGGGGCTTAATGTTAGAGCAGATAACTCTGATACAAATTTATCGTCTCCATTAATTTTACCAATGTCATCAATTTCACGACCGCCATTATTTTCTTCTTTGTAAAAGGATCTTTGACTGAACTTAGGAGAAACAGTAGGCGGATAGTTTATTTGTTCTTTCAACAAATCTGCAGCGATTTCGGCTTGGATCATTTCAAAAGAGTTAATTTTTTTGACGTTATTACTAAAGCTATCCAGTTTAAGTAGTTTTTTAATTGGCATTAATGGAGAATTAGCTAGTTTATAACTGTCACTTCTTTTTATTTTACTTAGTGAGCTTTTGTCTGTTTTGTTAATAACTACATCATTATGATCTACATCTCTATCACTGTCTAATTTATCAGATTTATTTGTAAACATTCTTATAACTTCGGCTAGTTTTTTACTACCGCTAGAATTTTCGATTAGATTTTTTTCTTTAAGTATTATAGGAGACTGAAAATTGGGGATAAAAGGTATAATGTCATTTAAACTTTTATCATTACTATCTACAAAACAATCAATATCGCCATTCACGGGAAATCTTGTTTTATTTGAAATCTTACCTGCATTATCATCTTTCGTCGGCGATAAGCTGACACCTTCTGCATCATGAATATTTACATAGGCACCAGACCTCGTTATAGCCTCTACTACACGAGGAATATCTTGGTTGCTTTTGTTAACTGTGACAGTTGGAGATGAAGTTGATATTTGTGTGGTAGTAACAGGTGTAGCAGCAATAATTGTACTCGGCTTAGGGGGTGGCAATGTAACGAATTCGGTTGTCATAGGTCCGAAAGGTATAACGGGAGCTTTAATTATCATTTTTCCTAACTGTGGCGATGTCGGTTTGCTAGATGATGGTGACGATGGGTTTATTCCAGGATAGTCCGTTTCATCTACTATTTTTACAACATCTGCATTTTCTCGTTGAATGATTGTTGTAGTCGGACATATCTCCTGTACAAATGGTCCTGGTTCAAAGGTTGTATGAGCACCTTTTCGTCTTCGTAAGGTGTCAGAAGAATATATCACTTGTCCTTCTGAATCTAAAGTTACCTTTGCTCCTTTTCTTTGTAATTCTTCATATGTTGCCGTAGATTTGTCATCAAAGCTATTATCCATGTTATACTCTTTAGATTCGTTTAAATGATTTGGAAGTTCATTAAGAGAAACGTATTCAGTTTCTGGAAGTCTACCTGATAAAACGGTCTGTAAGTTTTTCTTAACTATATCATTATTCGCATATGCAGCTCTATTCGGGTTGAATTTTTGATTATTGTTTTTAACATCAGCAATTGTCACGTAATCTCCTGGGTCGTAATAATCATCTAATATATCAGTTTCTTTAGATGTCGGTGATTTTTTATTTGATAGTTTATTAGGTAGCACTCCTTTTAATTTACACATTAAGTTGTTAAATGGGTGTAATGATGGTCTTAATTGGGCCAGAGGTTTACTATTTTTAATATTGTCGTAGGTTCTTATTTCTTTTTGACTATTTTCACTAGGCACGTCCAACTTTGGTCTATGAGAAACTTTATTATTATTTTCAGTATTCCTTTCAATTTCATTTTTCTTATTCATATCATTAGTTTTATGATTGTTCTCACTTTCATCATCAGAATTAGTAGGAGTGATCACACACATTGAAGGTATTCTAGAACTATTTATAGTTGTCTTATACCGTATCCTTTCAATTCTATCAGTGCCTTCAAGATCTGAAGATTCAGAATAATCTTGCTCAGAAAGACTATTTTTGCCATGAGCGCTTGAAACGGAATCTTCAATAGGTGAACTTGATGTGTTATGACCCGAGTCAGGAGAACTTGTACCTGTGCTTTTCTTTGCGCTATCCATCTCAGTTTCCGTGTGTATTTCAGCGACAGCTGTTATTTCTTTGTGATTACCTACGCTTCCAGTAATAGTTACAGTTGAAGTTGGAATGTCATTTGTTTCTGTTGTAGACGAATTATATTTTTCTGCATATGATCTCATAGCAGTATACCTTAAACTACTAAAGGGTGACTTTGAGAAAGAAGAATTAGCACTTCGATCTAAGCTCGTGTTTGAATTATTTCCTCGGTTTCGGTTCGGTTTAGTTAAAGAGCTTTTACGTTCAGGTACCGTAGGACCATGTGCTAAAGATCTATCACTTCCAGCAGCCATAAGTGTAGTACACACTGTTCCAGCAGAACTCGTCGTTGTACTTGTAGACCCCTTACCGAAAAGTTCATATTCATTTTCGGCTGTTTGACTGTTTGAAGAGTTTGACAAAGCAATCGTAGTATGCATGGGCGTACCAGGTGATAATTCTTCTTCTTTTAATGTTTTTAGCCCTGAATCCATATGGAAAGAAGTGTAATATCCCTCCGTATCACATGAAAATTCAGAACTTGTTTCTAAATCTTCGTGTAAGTCATGTATAATATCAGGTGTAAGAGTACCTTCACTTGTGACACTTCCTGAACCAGAAGTGTTAAGGAATTTTCTTCTACTAATAATCGAACTTGGAGGGCCATGATGGTAATTAAGGGAGTTATTAGATGTTCCGGCAGAGGTGGTACTTTTTGGAGGAATTGTAGTTGTAGTTATTTCTGAACCAATACTTGTTCGACCTGATTCAGAGCTCGCTGACCAATTACCACTTGATGAGTGTGGTTCATCCTTACCAATACCTGATCGTCTGATTCTTCTCTGTATTGATGTTCCTCTTAACTTTACATTAACCGTTGCTGTTGATTGTACATTAGATGGTAGTCCTATACTCTTTTCGGATGAAGAATAAGAAGCACACCTCTGGTGTGTTCGTCTATCCTCTTCACCTGGTCGCTTTTTTCTCATTGTTACCACATCTTGACTTCGTTCTTCTTCGTTATTAGGTGATTTTGATTCTTTGTTTTTGTCACATTTTATCGATTCTTTAAAGCTATCTCTGCTAGCACTAGGTGACCGACCGATCATTTTTAATCTATTTTTACCCCATTGTTTCAAACTATTGAAATGACTTTTCTTTGTATTATGGTCTATTGGGCTCTTCTTAAGCAAATCACTAGATCGGGATCTGATGACAGCGGTATCTTCAACCTCTTCAGAAGCCACAGCATTTGGTGAATCGCTACGATAAAACAAACCAAGCAAAGCATTAGTCACACGCTAGAGGCTAAATCCTAACAAAACCTTCAATTATAACCGCTTTGTCTTGTAACAGCGTTATGTATTGAAGTGATAATTAATCAAGAAGCTAATGAAAGAAATGGCACTATTAGTGTTCGAGTGCACAGACTGATCGTATTTGTTTTGGTTAAACATATAAGTGGACAAGCACGACCAGTAACGAATAATATTAAAGTCACAAAAGCACAACAATTTATTATCGACAGGTTAAAAGTGCATGAACATTTTAATCGACCATTTAAGCTTCCACACTAAATGTGCTTTGTAGTTACTAACGTTAATTCATTCGCGAAAGATTACATTATCTAATGATATACAAAGAAATTTTAAATTAAAGTTTGTGTCTGAAAGTTTCTTATCTCTTGGTTTTGTAATTCGTTTACTAATGCTCGATGACGGCAAGCTCAATGTTACGACCAATTTATTATAAACAGATTCACAGACAGTGAAAGATCTGCTATATTAAAAGTAAAATTAATTTAATTCAACTAGAACATAGATAATGTAATCTATTCTGTTTACGGTGCATTCTATAAGCTTACCCAGCAATAGCCTCTCTAAGCTCTTTCTGATCAGTGCCGGAAATTGTGTTGCGTCTTTTACCCCGTGGTTTTCTCGTTCGCGTCCGTCTCTTCACTGTATCCGTTTCTCCGCAAACTGTTTCTATATGAAGTGATTTACGCGAAGTGCACATTCTATCAAAGAACTTTCCTGAAGTATCAATCGCCACAAGTTGTGGAGGAAATCTGAAAATATTTCATTTCAAATAATTACTGGACTATTATCCTTAGCACTTTAGAAATAATGTATTGTTGAACAAAGTGAAAACTACAAAGATGTTAATAAACTGATAATATGAGATTGTGTAGAATGGATTTAAAATAAAATCTTAATTAGTAATTTCTAGAGGTACTGTTTTGCATATTTATAATTTAACTCTTATGTAAAAGGAATAGTTGTTATTTTAAAAGATAAGTCACGTACTTGGAAGCAATGATCCGTAATTGTTCTTCAGGGCTGGGAAGCCTGTGATCTATTGGCTCGTCGTCACCGGAGCCGCACTCTGAGAGTTCGTCGGGCGTCAACGTCACACAGCTCGCAATTCTCATAGATGCGTCCGGCAACGCTGTCACATCCCCCATGGCTTCCTTCGACGTCCATTTTCGAAGGTGTTCTACAACTGCAGGCTATTGAGAGAGAACACAGATTAATAAAAGTTACAGTGGTAATTAATAATAATGATATGGCGTGTATATTAGTCTGGCTCAACATTGTTTTCCTAAAATAAAATGATTTTGTATGTATTTGTAAAACATTACTCGTTGTAGTCGAGGTAGGTTAAGTTAAATACTCACAATACGTGTTTCGATTTCCACATCAACTCTACGTCCGATTCTTCTTCTTTTTGTAGTCAATACAGGAGTACAAAGAAGATAAGGAGAGTGTTGGGAATCTCTTCTCAACTCGTCGAGTATTGATCTTGATAGACGATCTGTGGTTGCCTTTTCGTATAGGTTGCGTAAGCTTGCTGGCCTGGAATGTGTTAAAGTACGGTTTTACACATGTTGTTATAAGATTTTACAACGCTTACAGAGTTTTATAGATTCGTAACGTAATCTGATAAAACTCAGTCGGCGATCTTCAAATACATATTGCGCAAGTCTGTCTTAGGTCTAAAATAATATACTTTTGGATATTTAAGTTCATAACCATGATATTGGTGGTGTATAAATAAATATGATTTATGAAGAAAGGCGTGTGGACATTAAATTTGAACATGATAATACTATTCAGTATAATTTTGTTAATACTTAAACTAAAGAGAGAACGAAGTAAGTAAAAAATCTAAAAAGATTTTAATTAAAAACAAAATTACTAAAATATTATCGTCTTAATTTTTAAATTTACTTATAAACAGATTACTTTATCTTAAAACAATGAAATCTTTTAGAATTACAAATAATACATTTCGACAGTTACCTCGTGTCCGGGGTAAAAATTCCTTTGAGGAGGGTATTTGTGGCCGTGTAGTGGACTTTGCGGGTTGCAAAATCTGACAGGCTGCCCTCCGCTATAACAATACATTAAAACGATTAAGAACAAAAATATTCAATCAATATCTGAACAACATTAAGTAAAAGTATTTAAAGTTGATCATTCAAGAACTTGAATAACGTTTCAACTTTTATGTGAGAAATTGCGAGAATCGCCTATCACCAACTGTGCGGTCGATTTAGTTACTACATCTTTAAATTTAACACCTACAAAATTTTATTGGTAATATTTCAGATACACAATATCCTGTGCCTACGTTCAATATTATTTTGTAGCAGTAACAATCAAAACTTCAGATATAACGCTAATAAAGTCCACCCACTGCTCTGGAGTGCATGTAAATTACAAAGTTTCCTTAGATTGCTTCCCCTGTGTATCAATGGTTACACTAGTTGATGCCTGTATATGCGTTACACATAGCAATCAATGTTACCCTGGGTGATCATGTTATTAGGGTAGGGAACCTGGGGCAACTCATCAGCCTACACTTACGCTACAAAAAAATTAGTATAGTAACGTTTTGTAAAATCAAATTAGTTTTTACCAAAACTCAGTTTTTTAACCGACTTCAAAAAAAAAGGAGGAGGTTATCAATTCGACTGTATGTTTTTTTTTATTACTATTAGGTACGCGGCCTTCACCCTTGAACCTCATTAGCCTAACAGCCATCTGTTCTCAGATCGGTCGTCTTGGCGTTCATTGAGGAAGGCCTATGTTCAGCAGTGGATGGAGTAAGGCTGATGTCGATGATAATATATGTATTGCATACTACTTTCCAAATTGCTTTTGGCTGTGTGTTAATTTAAATCCTTTCTTCGTTTGTTTTTCATTAAGCCTTGATAAATTTGTGTGAGCCCTCTAAGAATGTTTACTAGCCTTACTGGCCCTATACTTAAAACTAAAAAGAACAAAATAAAGTTAATTTTAAATGAAAAACCAAAACCGACTTCAAAACTATACCTTCAAATTATGTACAACTTAAAAAATTTTAAATAATATTTAAATACTTCGAGTACTACTTTTTAAAATAAGTAATTTTTGGAGTCGGTACCAGCCAAAGCAGAGATAACCTTAACAGACATCTATTTAATACTGGGTGTACTCGTATGAGTACAAAATCAATAATTGCAAAGAAATTTATAATAGATGTGAGAGTATACCTAATATTATGTATTCAAATGCTGTGAATTGTGATTAAAGTGTCCTCATTGGCTGGCACCGACTCCCAAAATGACTAAATTTAAAAAGTAGTACTCGAAGTATTTAAATATTATTTAAAATTTTTTAGCTGTACATAATTTGAAGGTATAGTTTTGAAGTCGGTTTTGGTTTTTCATTTAAAATTAACTTTATATGATCGATATATTCGATCTAGCAACCTCACTAAGTGAGCAGAGTGACTTGACCTTACGACCAGTAAGGTACCATAAGTATCAATGTAAAATAGTTATTTGTGCAACAAGAGAGCAAAGTTGTTTTTTGTTTCGAGTATTGAATTTGAGTCCCGAGCAAGCGAAGGATTCTATGATTGATTCACGAGCGTAGCGAGTGATTCAAAGTTAGAATCATGAGCGTAGTGAGGAACTCAACAGCACGAGATGCAAAAAACTTTGCTCTCATGTTGCACACATGATTTTTCACCTCAGCAGTGAGAACACATATTACTTAGGAGACATGGAAATGAACAGCAATAGATTGAAAGAACGTTCAACACGTTATACTATATGCTATTTTTATTTTTATTCCCGCTATTTTTTAAATTGCATTTTAATATAATAATAATAATTGCATTTTAATATAATATAATAATTATAAAAGCTTTATTTTTAAGATTTCTTCTTCTTCTTCTATAACATTGTTGAGTAAAAATGTATTGGTTTTATATCAATTTTATACTATTAATTACTCATTTTTATTAAAATCCAATTATAAATAAAAAATAAAAAATAATATTTTAAAATAACGTACTTTCTTTATTAGAAATATATTTAAAGTTATTTTTCATTCAATCTAAAAGGAAACTCATGATACCCTAGTATTACGCCTTTCCGAACGTGTTTTCTTTGGAGGTCGAATTCCAAAATCAAATTTCGAAGGGGTTTGTTTTTCTTCTCGCTTTTTTATTTGTGCTCTGTCTCTTTCACATGCATGGATGTGAATGAGACAGAGCACAGTAAAACTCAAATTTTTCAAATTTATGGCTGAACAATGTCAATTCGTGGCACTGAAGATTGAAAAATTAAAAAGCTACTTTGCCTCACGCTCGAATCAAAATCGCATTTTGTTCACTGTTGACTCGCAGCAAAAGCGGCATGTTTGAGCTGCTGAAGTGAAAAACATATTTGCCTAAGAGGCCACTAAATAATACTATCCTACTTCCTACTAATATTATGAAGGCGAAAGTTTGTAAGTATGAAAGGATGGACGGATGTTTGTACTTTTTCACGTAAAACCTACTGAATGGATTTTGATGAAACTTTACAATGATATAGCTATACATCATAATAACACATAGGCTACAATTCATCACCATGCTCCCATGGGAATGGGAAGTGCGCGAGTGAAACCGCGGGGCGCTGCTAGTAATGACTATAAAGTTTCCTAGTTCACACTTTCCAGAACAAACTTCCACAATGACAAGAGTTAGAATGATGTTTAGTAACTGTCTTCGAACATCGTTATATAATAGGTCCCGAGATAATAAATTAGTTGTGACTTCCATAAAGACGTCAATCGTTTAGGAGGGGCGTGACGTGCCGTGACTAAACGAATTTCGATTCCCATCATAAAATGTAGTCCTTACATTCAGTAACTGTGATGGATTTACATTCATTGGAATTATAAGGATAAATGTGACCCTTTTAAGATTTGTTATCATAACTTGTGACATCAAATGAGTAATTGGAAGACAAGATTTGTATGGTAATTAAGATGTTATGAGCTCTCTACCAGCGTGTGGTAAATTAAATAGCAAGAAATAAACTTAATTTTATTACTTGTCGTTTAATTGAAGTAATAATGAAACATTTGTGAATTAAATTGGCAATAAAGAATTACAGACGTAAAAACTATTAACTATGTGTATTGGCAATTCATATCGGGTGGTGCGGCTCGCCAGTCGCATTGCTCGCAGGAAACTAGTTCCATATAAACAGATAGTGGATCGCATACTATTGGATAGCAATAAGAAATGCGCAAGTGGGTCCCATTGTACCACGGCCTTGGATCCCTGCGGGTAAGGCCATTGTACGCGGCATCGTGTGTGGGGTATTAACCTGTATACTAATTGATAATGATCATTTTACGACATTATATTTCCGGTGGGTGGGATCCAACTTAATTCTTCCAATGTGAAGCTTTGATGTAGCAAAGAAAGGACAGGACATCCATCGTAGGACAGGCTGAACTACGACGACAATAGACTATTTGCACGGCTCGAAAATTTAATCATTTTTAATGCATATGATCATAATCAAACACCTATAGTATTTGAATATTATTTTCGCGTGACGTAAGACGAACCACGACGTTGACTATCAGATGTTTGAATAGTAAAATTTTAAAATCTATTCCACAATATATATTGTCTTTAGTAGCGATCGTTCGGTATCGCAAATTTCTTCAAATTAAAGACTCATTTCTTAATAGTAGGCATTCCCAAATGGATGTTCAAAATATTAATAATATTTTGCTCCAGCTTGTGCGGGCATCTGCGTAATGTTATGCATTAAAATATATTTCGCCAGTTGCTAAAGATAACGACAGCCATACATCCTGTTAATGTTTTATGTTTACCACAAAGAATGAAGGCATAAATAAGAATATGAACGGAAATAAAAAGGAACCTAAAGGTTATACAAGGCATGTGAAAAATGGTAAGAATAAAGCGTATTTTTAGGCGTACTATGAAATAAATATTGTGGAATAAAAATTTGAAAATAATTCATTGATATAAATATTTATCATGTAATTAAAATTTGATTAAACTTTCATTTTATTACAATTAAACAAAATTCTCGGATTTTATTTAAAAAAAAATATCATTGTATTTATTAATTTTGAAAATACAGACCGATGCCTGTTAAATTTATATTTTTCGCTATGCTCTTTAAGGGACAGTGTTCCAAAAATAGATCATCGACTTTTTTAAATGCTGAGATTATTATATAAAAAATATAACGCACGCATTCTCTACGTTTCATTCAAAATCAAAGAACAAATACACTAAAGTATAGTCCCGATACGTATAATTGTGTTCAGATACACGACACAACTGATTTCATCTGCACTCCTAATACGCTGGAGGCAAGGAAAGTCCTCTTAGGGTCACGACTGAAGGGCTCACAAGGACGGGCCATTATTATCGTCCAGAACAGGTTTTGTATCAGTATCATTCACTTTTCGCGATAATAAAGCCTAACAAACAAATTGTATGTTTTACCTCACTGACAATAGCATTTCTACTGGAAAAGGCCTAAAATTATAGTTTGTTTTATATCTCGCAGCGTATCAGCAATATACGTCTTACAGGTATCGCTAAAGTCATGTAAAACTGAGATAGCGTTTTGGTCAAATTACCGCATTACTAACGACGTAAAAGGATAAAAACATTCAAACATTTCAATTTTGGAGACATTTGGAACTTGTGTCATTTTGCAAAAAAAAAAAAAAAAACTAGCCTTACTCACCGTTGAGTAACCATTGTTATATATATTAGCATGCAATACTTGCTGGGGATCAGAAGGACGTACTATGTTTTCTGTTTTCTCGTTCCTGACATCAGTCTTAAAAAACCTTATATTTTCCAATTGGTGTAATAAAATTCTTTTTTTTTTAATATCAGAAGTCTTCACGCTGTAATTTTAGTCTATGGACGGACCTGCCTTGGCCTAATGGAAAATAAGGTAATGGCTATCATTGTATTTCTATAACTTTAATTATATTCCTTATTTCAATATATGTTAAAGGCGATGGAGTTTAAATGATTTAAAAACTATAGACAAGTTCCACGTGAAAGCTCTGCGCGTCCCGCGTTAAAAATTTATTGCTTTGGGATTTGAAAGGAACCGAATCCTCGCAAAGATTCTTTGCAAAGATTTATGGTTTTAGAATTCTATTAAATATATAAAAACGATTATATATTATTTTATATCTTAAAATACATACGGAAATCGTAGTAGGTACATTACTATTAATTTACTACAATACTTAACTACATCATGACATTGTCTTAAAAAAAAAACTGGTTTTAATTGTGAAAATATCTGATATCTTTTATTTTAATGCCTACAGATTCACTTAATGAATTTCGTATAATGATAAATTATTGAATAAATAAATAAAAAGCCTTTTATTTCCCACTAATTATATTACTTGTTTTTTTTTTTTCGTTTTGTTATTTTTTACTTTCTGTCATCGAATTATTGAATAACTATATTCTAGATAATTCATATTATTCGTAGTAGCAAAATCTTATTTGCACAAATCAAAAGCGGAACAAAAAAAAATCATATATTCCTCTATCTGTTATACAATTTCCTTTTATTCACTTCAAGGAATACAATCAAAGGCGCGGGCCATTAATATGTATGCAATGTCGCAGAATCGGATTGACATTCTTGCAAACGGACGCGAGTGACTCATTCGTCTCACGGGTGTGTATTTTGGGATCGTCTCTATACCGTCGTACAGTTTAAAGACAAGTCGAAACAACAATATGTATCGATGATTAACACCCAACGCTATAATAATAATAAGTTATGACAACTCAGACATGGCCATCTGATCAAATCAAGTCAGAGCGTGTATTTTGGCAACCAGACGACTCAATCTTAAACATGTATTACATGGATAAATTACGCCCAGACAAAGATCAAACGATCATGTTAGTCTACACACATTTGTCGTGATTGAACATCGAACAGTCAAGGTCACTAACCACTGGACCAGCATGCCAGTCAAAGGTTGAGCCAGCCAGGTTGGTTGTCAGAATGTCTCTATGTAGCACCACAGTTAGCAAACGGTTTAATCGATTTAGATGCTTTTTTTTAGATTTTTGGGCATTTTTAGCTTTCTTGCTAAGGTTTTGGTTATTTATTTTTAAACATAGTTGCTCTATTAGTACTCTCAATAAAATATAACTGGAAGTATAGTCGTACATGGCTGTATATTATAATGATTTCAAGTAACCACATATCAGCTAGTCTGAAGCTGTAGAACGATATTTATGTTATCGTGTTGTCTTGTATGTTTATGTTGGAACATAAACAGCAACAAACCCTTTAAATTCGCATTCGCAAACAATACACGTATCACGGTTGGAATCTGCCCTCGAATATAGATTTGCACAATTTAAACAATACAACGATATTTTCGTAACGCCTTCACGGCAGAAAATGGAAAATTCAAAATATCATGCGATTTAATGTGAATGTGCAGATACATAAACTTAGGAACTTAACGAAATAAAATGATATATTGTATAATGTATATAAATAAAATACAGAAAAGCTAATTACAATATTACAAAATATGAAACTGGCCTGTTGTTATTAAAAAAAAAACGTGTATTCTAAGTTCAAAAGCATATTATGAGAATGGTCTCTTCAATCTCGACATTAGCCTTTCTTTTGAAAACTTTTCGTGATCTACATTTCTCTTAGTTTTTAGAATACAATGTCGTTTGTACAAGGACGTTCTAGTTCAGTTTTACGTTTAAATAAAAATGAGACACCCGTCTAAACTGAGATTTTTTTGTTTTATTTTAAGTATTAACCCAGAAATACCGTTTTATTTAAAGATCTCATAAGGATTAAACGATAAAAAATTAAAGGGAATTAGGTTTTGAAGTCTTTTTCGTGCTAAAAGTTTTCAACCGGTTCACAAAAAAGGAGAATACGAACGAAGATACGGCGACATGGAAATTGCCAGTTCCATTTTAAGATAGAAAAACGCAGTTATTCTCTTTTCGCTGAAAATAATACACGAAATGGAAAAGATTTATCTGAAAGTAACTTAATTATCGCTTGAATAAACTTAAAACATAATCGTGTTTAAAACAGTGTGAGTAATGTTTTAAAGTTAAAAGCTTTGCCTGTACTCTGTATACACTTTGTGCACAACAAAGATGGTGGTTAGTCGTAACGGTATGTAATTACCAACACGAAGCGATAGGTGTGAAGGCGCGTTAGTCTTGACAACTTGCACTTTACGCTACACCAGCCCCCTATTAGAGCTGAAAGTCTAGATCTGCCCGGTGACTTTCCCAATCAAAAGAGATTAATTGCCGAGATTATAATCGTAATTGCGAGTTATTTTAATTTCTAATTGCAATAGTAAAACTAAAGGTGTTTTGTTTGTTTAGATTGAGGAGTAATTTTTGAACAATCTTAAAATATTAAAGCACCGATAGCAATTGTAATGTATTATATAGGATTTTAAATTAACATGGTTATTTTCATTATTGAAACTATTTAAAACGGGATATTTACCATGTTTTTTATCATTGTTTCGCGGAGCTCGATATTTCGACATTGTCTACGAATGTCATGTTCACGAGATTATTCGTAGACAATGTCGAAATATCGAGCTCCGCGAAACAATGATAAAAAACATGGTAAATATCCCGTTTTAAATAGTTTAAATAATGCAATGTATTAATTGGTATTAATAATTGGTATTTATCAGAAGCCATTTCTTGACAGCCATTTTGTCGTTCAATATAATGTCATAACGAAAACATCAAATATTTTTCGTATGTACATGGTTAGTAATATAAGGTGGTTAATAATATTTCTGTAATAAATATTTGTATATTGCTAGCGTTCGTGTCTCTTATACTTGGATTCTGCTTGAACAAATGCGAAACAATATTTCAATGTATCCCTAAACGAAAGCTATATATTTCCTACAAAAAATCGTTTCGTTGACATCGTGAATTCTTATCGTATACAATTAAGTGTTTAAAAAGGAGGCTTTTTTACAAAGTAATATGGGCGGTACATCGTTAAAACAGCGACTCAAAGTAATAACTTATGTTGGTTTATTTATTATAACATATTTGATTACCTATATAAAAATGGGTTTGCTTGAAGTTTTCGTCTAAAAGTATGTAGTATTTTTATAACAATCACAATATTTCAATGAATGATTTCATAAAGATCATGTATCAGGTTGCTTTTGTGAATATTATTATTAGGATGATGATGATAATAGACGAACGATGAGCACGTGGAGATCAAGGCCAAGTAGTTTAATATGCAGAATTAAACGTATCTCTATTTTTACACTACATCAGTAACACGCATATAATTCGGAGTCCCATATGATCGCACGATCGGTATTAAATCTAAATACATACTATTTTTATCTCCGAAAGGTCGACATTCCAATGTTGTATGCTTTACACACCGGCTACCAGCTAAAAAATGTTGCTAAAAAAGTTATTATCTTCGAATTAAGATTTGTATACCAGTTTCCATATACACATCGTGTTTGATAGCGAAAACTCTTTCTAAAAGCTCCATTATTAGTTTGGAAAGTACATTGTAGTCTGCAGTAATGGTCAATTAATTCATATCATCATTCACGCTAATTTAACATGTTTCGTTACCGATGCATCGATTCATTGATTCATTCGAAACTTGTCTGGCAATATTCAATATGCGAATTAAAAAATCAAATTATAGCGATACGGTCATTGTTGGACATAAAAAAACCGTTCAAAGAAAATTGTTTCGCATCGATCGAAGTATTACGCCCTTTTATGGATTACAGCAGGAAGCGACGGTACCGGTTCTAGCACCGCAGGTTGTCTCGCAGAAATGCAAACAAAAAACTAACTGCCAACTAATTAACTGGACTTCAACATAGGAATAGAGCTCCTTCAGGAATATATACGCGCTCTTTACACACTGTCGTTATTTTATCGCTGATCGTGCAGTGTGGGTTGAAGACCTGTTACGTGCAAAATAAAAACGCCACCTTATTTGCATTCTTGAGTGATAACATTGTAAAGCCCTCATCACATTAAGCGAACGGACTTACGTAGAGCAATAAATTATCCAAAACAAAGGAGCGGAGTCCAGAATGACTATCATAAAATAAAATTTGCGGTTTCTGCGCATGGAAATTTCGACAAATCATCGTAACAATCATTGTTAGGGTGTTTGAAACCTTTTGTAGTGTTGTCCGGTTTGGATAGTATTTTACATTTCATTATTTCAAAGTTCTCAAAGTTATGCTTAATGTTGGGAGTTAGTAAGGAACATCGGCCAACACCTAACATTTATATACAGCAAAGAACAGACGATACATAAATTAAAGTGCTCTTTATTGAACTTGAGCACGAGATAGTTTTCAAAACAATATAAATTTTGGGAACGGATCTGAGCGACTGAAATATTTGCCTAGAATAGAATAAATGCCTAGCCTCTTACTCTTAAACTTAGGACGGGGAATCTCACTGTAACTTTTTCCTTTTGTATGCTGTAATCGGATCTAAGTAATTGTGACAGTATTAATCTCTGAATCGAAGTTAAATACTTACTTCGAATCGAAGTAAAATCCTTTTACTAAACTTTACCGGTAATTTTGTTTTATTGACGAGCGGGATATATTGTTCGGAATAATTAAAGTAGTTTGCCGGTAAATTTGGTAAAGCACGTGTCAATCAAGAAAGTAAAAAAGCAGTGACAAAGTAGCGGCGATTTCCCGTCAGTATAAAATATAAGTCTATTTTCATGTTAAAATATATGCAAAGCAGGAAGATGTCAGTGACCGCATGTAATACAATTCGACGTGGTATCCGTGAGCTGTAGTAAAATTGATTTAAATGCGGGCTGTAAATGTATCCGAGCGGTTTATTTTGTACAAAACCAAATTCTTACGTATGAATACTCGGGAACTGAAACTAGGTTAGTATTTAGGCTTGTAGAATTTGACTGTATCTCACAAGAGCTCAGTGATTGCAATTATTACGTTGCTTTACATCTGTTCGAGCATCAAAGAAAAATTGCAGGCCCTTTTAAAGATTTATTATGTTCAAAAGAAATATAATTCGTATGTCAATTTTTAATGAAGTGCCTCCTCTATTCGTCTAACTATTCGTAGACACAGGTTTTTCATATTCTAAAGATACAGGTAATCCAGGCAAAGCCTACCTCAATGTGAGATGATGAAATATAGAAATACTGTACGTTGCAATTATATTGCACTCGTTAACTATGTATTTAGTCATGATAGAAATACAGAAAATATATATACTACTTTTAAAAAGGTAAAGTGTGTAGGTTTGTAGCGGGTATTCTTTGGAACTACGGAACTGATTTTGAAAAATTTAGCAATAGAAGGCTACGTTATTTGTGAGTGACATAGGCAATTTATCCCCGTATGAATGAGAAGTACGCGGGTGAAACCGCGGGGCGCCTTCAGGATAACAAAAATGCAAACTTGTCGATGAGAATTGTCATGTATATTTTTTATTTTCAAATATATATTTACTTATTATAACTTAATATTTATTTGTCCCAAAATCTCTAACAATGGAACTTAAGGATAAGGATAGCTGACTAGACAATATCTGTATAACATATATTTTTAAAATAAAGTGTTATTTTGAAAATAATTACTGTTAACCCTATATAAAAGACTATAAATTCAAGTCAGATCAATGAAGCTTGTTATGAATTGGGCCTGAAGGTATAAAGATCATTAGGGTTGTCAATGAATAAGGAAGTTTCAAATGAACAATTGCCTAGGAGGTTGTTTGTTAAGGTGATTATTGGCGTAGCACCAGCCAGAAGAGCCTGATAATATCGAAGGCTCGTTAGGGCTCTACTTATAAATTTAGAGACAACCACACAATAGACGGTTCAGCATCAGGCGAAGACATTTTATGAAGGTGCGATTTTAAAATTTTTATTTTGATTTTTTATTAAAATGTTTTGCGTCAATATAAAATGCATATTTTTAATAAGGCACTGTAACTTTTGGCCTAGTTATTGCCTGCCTATAATAATTATCTACATCTATATTGCTATCCAATATAAATTATTCTTTATTAAGAATGTTTATGTATATGCCTCTTTTTATACTATAGGATAGTTGTCACATTTATCAGACGGTCTACTAGCCAATGAACAAGGAAAAATAAATTAAGGTGTTTTATCTATACAGATAAAAAAAAAGTTGGATTTTATGTTACAAACAGACGCCTGTTTGTAACATAAAATAACTACTTCTTACTTAATACATAGTATTAAAATATACACGGTACATTACATATAAATAACCTTTTTAAATTTTTTGTCTGTCTGTGTGTTTATTTTGTTCGATTTCATAAAATGGTTGGTCTGATTCTGAGGGGAATTTCACAGCAGATAGCTGATGTAACAAGGAGTAAATTAGGCAGTTAAAAGTTAAAATAATCACCATAAATCCGCATACGATCCCTAAATGAAAGAGAAGTCGGGAGATGCCGCGAGCAACAGCTAGTCTTATATGTAAACAGTAAATATACCAATTCGCTCTCCCACTGCTTTACATAATTTTCACATGTTAATTTGTAAAAACGAAAGACATTAAATTGTATGCTTTACTCTGTTTTTGAACACAATTTTGAATACGTTACGCGAACATGCTCCTCCAAAATACAAATTACGTTTGAATTATGCTGCGATCACCGAACCGGTATAAATAAGGTAAAATTTGATATCGACGCATGTCGTCAACGTCAACGCCCTGGTGCTTCCATATTGGTTTGCATAATCGTGTATGAGGGTAGACTGAAGCCAAAAAATGTTGGTTGAAGACATTTTTTTCGGTCGCACTCAAAGCTAAGTATAGGGCTTATGATAACTTTCTAGGTATTCTTAAAGAACAAAGTTTCTTAAAGAAAAAAATCAGGCTACCCTCACATTTTTCAGTTACCACTTGTATCACTTAATAAGTACTGGGCAGCGCTTGTCCTAGTTTACGTCGTCATTGAATAACTTGTTCTTGTCCTACAAACACTAGTTGACGTACATTAAGTACACTACGGAACCAATGAATGGACCGACATAACACATCATCGGCCATTCAAGTCGCTGAGTATTGTTCATTTGTTTCCTATGGGAGACATGAATGTATTAATGTCATTAAGATAATATGCGTCTGTTTTATCTTATTGATGCGTATAATGGAATCTATAAAGTACATGTGTGTGATTGCTTTCAGTTTAATAAAAGCCTATTTTTTTTCCAGTATTTTTTGGATATATTGTAAAAACAAGTGCGATTTTGTTTTCTATTTTGAATTTTAAAAAAATATGCGTTGACTACCAATGTGTAGGTTCCAAACTCTAGTACTACTTATAGGATAAGAGGTTTCTAAAGATCAGGTTAATTGTGGAAATATTTTTAAACGATTCAGCTAGTAAAACTGCCTTGGTTATAAACACAAAATATATGTTTTAATTGTGAATAAAAGAGATTTTCCATTAAGCCCTTAAAAGTGGGTCATTGGGGGTACAAAGTTTGGACTTAAGTCTTAAAGAATCAGATTAGAATTTAGAATAAATGGTGTAATTTAAATAAACAATACGTCAATTCGCTAGTTAATTTTATAATGATGAAATGTAACACAATTTTTCATAACTTTTCAAACAATTTATTACATTACGAAGAAATGCAACGTGAAACAGCTGCGTCGTAAAAACTCGCAGAAGACAGCTCCAGGTGTAAATTTATTAAATAAACATTCCAAGAGTAATTTTCGAACAAGTAATTATAAAGTTTCCTTAGAAATTATGTCTACATTGATAATTTTGTGCTGTTTTGTCTATATTTTTAAAATACTTAAAGCTAGAATTATATATTCAGTGGGTTTTATTATCATAGGTATAATGTCGACATTAGTACTCTCATCTCTTAACTGTTGTAACTTGTAAGCATCATAATATAGTACATGTAGAGTAATGTTTTACTTTAGAATTAGATAACAATAAAAGCTTGTTTCGCTTCGCGTGTTATCACGGCCTATTTCTACGTGGGTGGCCTACCGCAGAACCTTTTACTTCCCATGTCATTATCCAATTGTTATGTTTTCTGGAATGTCTTATTAAGAGTTATTATTTTGATTGCTTATTGGTAGAATCGTACGTGTTTCAATTTAGTAATTTGGATATGTAAAATACTATTGGTTTATTTGTAGATACTTTATTATCCTTGGAGATGATTTTGTGTGTAAATTTCTCAGCATGATCCTACTCATTATTAATATTATTTACTAAGCGCTAATAATTTCATTAGTTATTTCAAGAATTATCTAATATGCTTTTTTAGTTATTTTATGTTATTACATGGTTTTCAACCTCTTTGAATTCTTCTTAAAATTGTTGCAAACATGAAGTAGTAAGAGTATGGTCGATCGATCTTGAAATCTATTATAGCTCAGGAGTTTGTGAATAAAAAGGTCAAGATTTGCAAAGTGTGCACTCTCCTCGCACCTTGAAGACTTATTCAGGAAAAAAGCTAGTGCCGTAACAATGCCCATTGCGTACGAAAGTGGGAACAAACGTTGGTAACGTTGGGAAAAAGCAATAAGTACAGAACATGAAACATTCTCAAATGTGTCGCAGTGTTTTTACGGTCTATAAATTTTAACATGTAGCATTTTTATAAGGGTAAATGTTACTGCTACGTTTATAAGTAACTGTTGGATAGTAAAACATGTATACAGTGTGTAACAAAAATGTAGGTGAGATCGGTACCTAGATGAGCCATACTGTCCGATGTGAGTGGCATCAGGTGATGTAAGTATGGATGGATGGATGTAAGTATAAACAATATCCCTTATAGCTAGAAATTATACAATTTACCTATATCGAGGTACGAAAAGTTTAAAACAGGTTGTTCCATTACTCTACCTGTCCCACCTTTCTTCCCGTACATTACTGGTTGAAATGGCAAGCAAGATTTTTTTAAACTTTTATTAAGTTTTATTTCTTCGTCATTATCATTAACTATGTTGTGCTTGTAATGATTGCTGTGTATACCTTTGAGTAACATACGTATCAGATGGCATACCTGAGTATATACAATATGTGCGTACGATATGAACCTCGCCTCATTGTACTGTCCCGACATTGGGAGGGGTTGTACTGTGGTGCGGCCTCTCTGTGGAGGTGAAGTCGGTCCCCTTAGGGACTGACTAGACGTCAAGGTGTCCTGTTGTTAGCAGGTAAGGGGCACCACATCAAAGGCGGCGTTGGTGGCACTCGCCAGTTATTAGCTGGTAGAGCTACGTTCACTTACCATCTTACGGCCCAGCGAGTCCCACATCCCCGCCTGGGGAGACCCACTCCCCCTAAGTGCATTTCCGGGCAATAAAGAAAAAAAGACTTAGTAAGTAGTTAATTAAGGATCATAAAATGTCTATTAGCATTAGATCACAAGAGGGCACGACGGCCTATAGTAGAAATTACGCAAAATGGGTCGTTATAACTAGATCGGCCATTGATACCACTCTGGCCGATAACCTATTGAGGGTGATAAAATATTTGTGTGTGGTCCTTTGTATACAATCGATCGTGTGAAAATTGCTTGTTATTAATTATTATCAATTATGTCATTTAAAGTACCGACGATATTATGCTGGAGAGCTTTGAAATAATAATTTCGATTGTGGATTGATATTTTAAAATTAACTTACACGATGCAAATGAGTTTTAAATATTTTTATTAGTTAATGAGTTTTAAATATTATATTATCTATTATGTCATTTAAAGTACCGACGATATTATGCTGGAGAGCTTTGAAATAATAATTTCGATTGTGGATTGATATTTTAAAATTAACTTACACGATGCAAATGAGTTTTAAATATTTTTATTAGTTAATGAGTTTTAAATATTATATTATCTATTATGTCATTTAAAGTACCGATGATATTATGCTGGAGAGCTTTGAAATAATAATTTCGATTGTGGATTGTTATTTTAAAATTAACTTACACGATGCAAATGAGTTTTAAATATTTTTCATATTAAATAATGTCGGTAAATAAAATTACAATGAGTATCATAAATACACTTTTAAATCATTTTGGTAAACATCAAATATCAATCGCCGGGGTTCATTGAACGAGTGAGTGATGATGATATATGATAATGATAATCCTACTTCTTACTTATATTATATACGTGAAAGTTTGTAAGAATGTATGGTTGTATGTTTATTACTCTACAACTATAAATGGATTTTGATGAAAAAAAGTAAAGTAAACTATCAACACATATAATATGTCTCACTGCTGGGCACGGGTCTCTTCCTCGATCAGGCGAAGAAAGCAATGGGCCCTAGATAGGCCACCGATGCGCAGGCCCAATGCGGGTTGGTGAACTTCACATACCTTCAAACACTTTCAATCTTATCAGGCATGCAGGTTTCCTCGTGTTTTCCTTAACCGGTATTTTGATGAAACTTTACAATAATATTGCTTACACGTTGGAAGTTTACACATAGGCTATAATTTTTCCCTGTACTCCCACAGGAATGGGAAGTATGCGGGTGTGACCGCAGGGCGTTGCTAGTAAAGTAATATAAAATATTTCGTGATCTCGGATAACATTGCACCAATAGTCAAAAGTACACGCTACCTTGTATTATGTTAAAGAGGGTTAAATGTGAGTTGGCTTCGTGCTTTGTCTATATTAACAGTTATTGCAAGACACACCGCTATTATAGTCAAAGTTGTAGAAACAAAATATTGATTAGTAGCGGTAACATTTCATAGCACGTTTTACTTGCTGATGTGGCTTTCTATGGGTGAAAAAAAAAAATCAAATTGCTTCCGTAGTTTTGGAGCCTATTCAATACGAATAAAAATTCTAATATTTCTTTTCTATAATATTAGTATAGCTGAGAAAAGTGCACTGAAGGCAAACACGAAATATTATTCAATACTTATGTTATATGAATTTAATACTAAAATAAAAGAGTAATATAAACGACATAAGCATGGATTCTGGGCATAGCCATCGGGTGTTGTTTTCATATAAAATTTTGACGGTCAGTAACCATTTGATTTAATTTCGAAGTAGAATACCCCCGTGACCTGTCCATCTCTTTATTAAATGCACTAAAATTTTAACAAAGTGTGCGTACTAAGTGAATGAAAATTTATATGGAACATTGTGTTTGCTTAATTCTATTTTATAATACGATTAAATATATAGATTTCTGATGCGAAATATAGAAACTAGTTTGATGTTATCATTCATTTTGAATACAGAACAGACCAGTTGTATAAATAGAAACATAGTCGTACTGCATTAGCGGTCAGTGGTGTTCAAATAGTGTTAAATGCTTTGAAGTGCCGATAGCCGTTGTCTGACGCCGGTTAAACAATGCGCCTTCATGTTCTTAACGCCTCGACTTTTTAACGTCTTCAGCGGTTTGTCTGTTTGAAAGCAAATCGAGACAAAATTATTTACTCGATTATCGAGACAAAACTTTGACCAGTTATATTATTAGTTCGGTTCCATTAGACCATCTTTTTAATATTATTAGTTATAAAAAAAAATCCAACCACAATGACTTCCAATACCAAATAACAAAATAAACAATGTTAGCATGTCAGTGTGAGAAAGCGGAGTTAAGGTTAGAAAATAGTTATTTTTGTCTAGAGCCTCTACAAATTGTATGAAAAAACTTATTAGCGCTTGGCTGAAAATCGGGAAGTATGTACCTGTGTGATCTTTCACCTCTTGTATTTATTTGCCAGGTGACATTTTAAATTACATTTATAATCGTATTTTAAACAGTACTATTATTTTCACTCAGGTGCGAATTTTTGTACCCTCAGATGTTTTAATTGTCCGGACTTTATGGTCTAAGACATATAAGTGTATACTATAAAAAAATATATACATTTTCAAATTAGTTACAATCTTTATTAATTTTATTATTAATATTAGTCTGCTTTTACATTATGCGTATTATATTCCTTATGTGGTAAGGTTTGTATTTTTTATGTTACTGTTACATTTTATACAATATAATACTGTTAAGCTCAGATTAAATCTGTTAAAGATTTAAGATATACATATTACAATTCATGTTATATTACGGATTTAAATTAAAAAAATGATATAATACAAAATTAGTATAGCATTATAAAAAATCAAAGAACATATAAAGAAATCTTAAGAAAAAATTAATTTCGTTTGAAATGCCAGATGGTTGATTACGTACATGCGGACAGGAACTTTTAATATAGACCACATGAATCATGTTCGACATCGATCGACCTAATCACCGGATTGTTTACACTGTGGTGTAATTGTACATTTTTAACCTAAAATTGGAGCGTGAGGCTGAAGCTCTTCTCGGAGATGTAAAAATGTGTATTGTTTTACTAAACAATTTTAGTTCGTTTTACGTATAAAAGCAAGTACCCGTAAAAACAAATCTCAAAGTCTTCCTAAATCTCCCCACAAGGAAATTGTCTTAGTTAGAAAGGACATGTTTTATTTAAAAAGTTCTTGAAGGTGAAATGAAAACGAGCTTTGTTTGTTGAAATGCAACTTTGTATCTTAAGCGAATAAATAGTGCCAAATAAAAGAGCATATCGTCGGTAAAGTCGTAACAGTACGCAAGTCATTTTTTGACTGTTTTGAGAGCATTGGATAAAGAATAAAGATGCGTATCGTATCGTATGCGTTTTTTTTTCCTTAATTGTGAAACTACAGACCAGTAAGCTGTAACTTTTCTACGGAATATTTATAAAATTGGGTAAACGAAATACTGGGAGTATATTATATTTTAATAAAAAACGACACCTATCGTATTCAAAACTATATTCGCTTTCCGATTGAAATCAACTATACACCATCTGCAGTTTATCATTACAATAGTTTAAGTACACAAATATTTTCAAACAAGTTTCCTATTAGTATTTTAGGTGAGTTGTATATTGTAAAATCAAGTTAAGTAATGAAGATAAAAGTAAGCCAGATGAAAGATGCCGGCGCTGAGATAATAACTGTAAGTACGTGTCAAGGTTGGTCAGTTACGCGTTGGACTACATTAAACGCATGCTCACTCGTTCGTTTACAATAAACGTAGCTACCTCAAATGTTATTTACCTGTAAGAGCAATAATACAACGGTATTCACGCTAAATGTACAATTAAAACTTTTGCTAACCCGTTTTCATATTACAAAAAAAAAATTGAAAGTAAACTTTTTATTTTGTTATTTACATTGTACCTTTCATATGAATTGTTATTTTTTTATTTATGTCAAGTAAGTAATTTATTGCTATCACTGACAAATTGATATCGATAAGATATAATTAAATGCACATTATCTATATACTACTATGAAGGTAAATAAAAATGAATCGCCGAAATGTGTATTCGCACATCACTTTAGTACGACCTCACCAAACTAGATAATTATTCTTATTATGTTTTGTTGGTTGCTGTCAGGAAAAGGTTTAAAAAGTAAAGTAGCCACCCATATATGGCCCACTGCTGGACACGGTGTCGGGCCATAGTTCACGGAGACTCTGGTCCAATGCTGGTTGGTAAACTTAACATACCTTCAAAGACTTTAATTTCATCAGGCATGCAGGTTTCCTCACGATGTATTCCTTCACCAATGAGCGAGCGATGTTATTATGTTTAGGGTGCACTTAGAAATTTAGATAAACCATTTCAAGGCACCACAGGATCGAACCCGGACCCAAGTAACCACTAGACCATCGTCGCTCAAAAATGATGATTACGCTAAACATTTTTGGGTGCGGACAGGACGTTTGTCGGGTTAAACTTGTTTAAAAAAAAAACTTTTTACTTGTAATTAACATTGTACCTTTGATATGAATTATTATTTTTATAATTTGTGTCAAGTAATTTATTGCTACATAGCTCATCACTGATATATAATTTCAATTAGATACAATTGAACGCACATTACTTAAAAAAAATATGTGGTGGAATACGTGGTATAATTAAATATCAGCTTTATTTTATTTCTTCAAATCTTGAAACAATGGAAATGGTTAAATTCGATCGGCGTATGACTCATGAGCTGGAAAATTCAAAGGCCGTTTTATTAACCTCTGTAATCACTAATCTGAGGTATTTTCCTCTCCTTTTGAAATATTCATTATAACATCAAAGATATCTTTGATCTAATAACAAATTGTTTACACAGTCGACCCTTTTGGATTGTCCTATGGTCAGTCGTTCTTTTCTTAAAAATAATATTATGATATTTTGTTCTTAGGGCTTACTGTATAAAATCCACACGTTCAATTCATATTCTGTTTGATACTTGGAATAGTTTTTGAAATATTAGCAATCACCAAAGCACTTTTTGAAATTGTACTTTTGTGATTTTTAAAATCAGTTTTGCATTTCTCCAAGAACATTCTAAATTTTCGAATAAGGGAAACTATTTGCGTGAGGTGCTTATTGACAATGAGAGGCGTATTTTTATCGTATCGATTTTTACAGTTATGTATGGGTAATAAAATTATTAGAAATATAGCATAGTTGTTACCAGTACAATGCAGTTTATGTATTATTATATACTCGTATGGTACACCGGTAACGTTAACGAATGGAGGTTATTAACCCATTCACGGCGAGTTACGGTCTGATACCGATTCCGCTGGACTTCCCACTGTTATTTGTATCGTGATTGCCGGATTTACGTTTTTTTTGATAATATTTTACAGAACCTAGACTGGTACAGTCATATACATTATACTGTAGCCGGCTCAAATTGAATACGATTGGCGAGGAATTGGTACAACGCATGTTCGTTGCAATATCCAGCAATAGAAGACGAATTAGTGGTAGTACCACTTTTGAATTTCTATTATTTAATCATTAAATGATGTTTGGATGATAAAAAAATTAACTTTCGATTAAAGTTTTCGCTAGTTTAGTCCTTATACAATCTTTCTCCGCTTCTGACGCGGTTAGATATGATTTATTTTCCTTTGATGGTAAAATTGGGTTTTTCAATAACTAATCACAGTAGGAAAAAGTCCTCGAATAGGCCCTTGTAGGTTTGTAAGCCTAAACGCTTATTTTATGAGTGTGGGTATATGCGTTTGTAACACTTGGGTGTCGATATGGTATTCTCTTTATGGAATAAATACATTACCTTATATACTAATCACATAATACAGATAAGGGCACTACAAAGAGAACGTCTTAGTAGATAGTTAAAAAACGAATAAAATGAACTGAACTTTGAAGGTTGACCAACCCTGGTCTAGCAAGTAAGTTAAAGCTAGTTCAACGTACGTTAGAACAAGTTAGAACAAAAAAAGAAACACTAGGATATGTTCCCGCAACTGTAGTTTACATTCCTATAACAGTTCTTAGTATAATTGTAAATAATCGGCACGATGAAGAACACAAGTCGTCTCACCAAAACGGGATATAGGAATGAGGAGCGATTTACTTGTATGGGAGGCAAGCCGGAGCTCCCGTGTACGGAAACGACTTGAGGAATTACTATAAAGAACATAATCATTGAGAAACCGTAGTGGAATACCAGAGAAATGATTACAAACTTCTGAATATAATATAATATATACTTTATATTGAAAGGTCTATAACTAGAAGTACATAGATAGATAAACTTTAAGATATAACATATGTAGTGTATATACATAATCGAGAGAACTTACTTTATAATAAAAAATACGGATTTCATTGCGGTTTATTAAGTATTTTATAAGCTCAACGTTTCGGACACTTAACAGCATCCATGGTCATGGGACGACCGCAAAAAAATTCGTAATAGTTGGTTCATTATAATGAGCGATATTCACATAAACATTAAAACTTGTTGGTATAGTTGATTCTTGTACTGTTCATGATGAAACGACATTAGTATTAGAATCTACACAAGTATTATATATGAATCCATACATATATCGGTAGTCGTTATGGCACTACGGATGTCGGCTACGTCTAGATACCTAAGCTGCTGATCTGGTATCATTTCTATTTTATCTACTAGCAGAAAACACTTCTAAATTTTAAGCAGTTGTGCTTTTGCTAAAGCTGATTTCTAGACGTCTTGTACAGAGAAAATAACTTAATTCCATTCAACAATACAAAGGTAAGTATACCGTTTATGTAGTATTCTCTTCATTAAAAGGTAATATAGGTGGCAGATTTACAACGCCTAATTCAAAATATATTATTGACCTTTATTATGGGGGAATAGTTCACAATTTACGATCAACTGTGGTATAATGCAATGAATTACAATAAGTAGCGTTAGTATAGACTATATATACTTTATGACTTAGGTTTAGCGCTAACGGGACCCGCCTTGGGTCACCTTCATTAAAATTTTATAACGACATCTATGATAAGATAAGAAATTGTACCTTGTTTATGTAACTGTTTACAGTTTTTATTACACGATTTTAATTAAGATAGCCTTTAAGAATAATGTTTAGGCATAAAGATTAAAGAAACGGAGAGTAAGTCTTACATTTTTATTCTACCTTAAATTTACTTTTTTTATTTTAGTAGCAAAGGAACTAATAAAATTGGAATGGTTGAACTAATTTTAATAAAACCGCCTAGAAGACCTGCTTAAAAAAAACCGCATTAAAGCAAGCGGACATCCCGTTTAAGATCTTCAGTGGTCAATGACAGTCACATACACAGCAATCAAACTTGATAGTAACCCTTAGCTTTGGGGGTATAATATATAAAGAGTTGTATTAAATAAATCGTGGTAAAGTCGTGATATTCTCAGAACAAAGTGTACTCAAGTTAATACCGGAGTGACCGAGTATGCGGAATTGGCAAAGTTTTTACGGCCCGATCTTACGTCCCCCTAGATGTTATGATGGATAAATCACGAGAGTACTTAGTCGTGATTTACTTTTTGCAACTCGACTTGTATATCAGTTGTCGTGAAACAAAAGATTCTGATTGTTTTTTTTGCGAAAACCAGTTTTTGCATTTGAGTGTATTTTGTTTTGTAATCTTAAATTTTCATTTGTGAAACGAAATATTAATGTAAAACAATGTTTGCATATTTTATATTGTTTTTGGGAATAAGTAGGTACTCTAGGTATTGGAATATACATAATATCTACAAATATGTAAATAGCAGGGCCCACGTTTACGTAGAATCTTAGACATACATAATATAATTTTACTATAAAGAACGTTTCTTAGATTGAAAAAGTACTTTTATTAAGGCTTTTACAATTATTTAATTTAAAAAAATATATACAACCCTTATTTTTAGTATCCGTTTTCGTTTCTACGTGAGAGAAAGAAAACTCATTTAACTTTGATATTATTACAGAATTCAAAAACTTTTAAGCAGAGCTTTTATTTGAATGAACAATAACATTTAATCGATCGCTGAAATACAATTGGATACCAGACGAAAAAGAGTACATTTTGCAATTAGCATTTCAATTATTCTTAACAAAACAACATTGATTAATTCTATTGCAAAGGTATGCCAAGTTCCTATCAAAAGGTTGCACTTAAAAGCTTTAACGAACGGGTAAGGCGAATCGACGAGTGATAATTCAATGCAATGGCATTTGAAATGTGCTTTGGTCAAGTGGTCGTGATAGGCTCGCTAGACTTGTCAATCCGACGCCGAGCTATGGGACGCGAGCATACTTCCGGCATTTTGCGGTCAGAAGCTATTTGTTTGGATTTCAAAGTGATCGGGAGACAAGTAAAATAATGAAACTCGGTAAAAGTTTTGTTACGAAACGAAACATTTTTGGCCATCAACGTAACAATAAATTCCTTATCCATACTTGAAGGTTGCAGTGGAAAATAATAAAGGAATTTAAAAGCGATCTGTGTTAAGTAGGTATTTGTGGTTGTAATTGTAATTTTTTTTTTCGATACTTATGCCAAAGTTTTTTTTTTAATTTGATGTAAAAGCTGTTGCTGATGCACGAAACATTAACGATTTTGGTAGGTGAAACGAAATTAGTGCTACAAAAAGCCAAAGACGAGCATTTCTTGGACCTTTAAAATGCATGTCTTCACCCACAAATGTCTTGTAAATGTGAACAGTGACAATATAATAACCCGCGTAATTGTTTACGTTATTTCACTGGTTTTACACATTTCCTTAATACACAAGTCAATATGGATTTCATATAACCTCCGGTAATCAATGAATAGTTTTTAGAACAAAGATAAGAATTTACGTCTCTATAGAAAGTGACTTAGATCGGAAATCTTTATTGACTAAGGCACCGGTGACTTATAGCTCACGACTAGCTTCGGGCTCCAGACGTTTCTTGTGTGGTCCGCCGCTTATTTGTGGTCTGTACATTAGGCTCTAATAAATTATTTATATATAGCGAAAGCACGCTTCATCTACAGTTATAGGTTATTTGATTTAATAGCTCTTACAAATATTCATTAAAATACAAAAACTATGTGAAGGTTGAAATAATTAGTAAACTTTTACGGCCCAGATGCGAGATCTCTCGACCTCAAGTCAAGCAATTAAGCTTGTACCAATTTAGCCAGGAACAGTGCACGCTTCAAAAAAACTGTTGACCTATTGGAGACTTGAGAGAATAAAATGTATTATTATATTCACTTTATTTCATTATTACACGAAAAATTCAAAATACGTGTTGTGCATTGAATTTACTTTTTAAAGCTTACTTTCATTAACATAAAATGTTAAAACTTACTAATAATATAACCAGGACGGTAATAATAATGAAATTTTCCATTTATTCAAATTATTATTTCTTAATATGGAGTTTTGAATGTTCATTTTGTCCTTTTTATGACCACTTACGCAGATTGGGTGGTCTCGCGTGATAGAATGCGATACAGTCTTACTTTTTGTTCTTGGTGCGATTCTCATTAGCTGATTGATAGATAACTGAATAATAAATTGACTTAAATGGTGTGATTAGGATTTCAACGAACTAAACAATATTAGTTCTTATTTTGTTTCACTCATTAACCATTTCAGCATGCATTAATAGTAATAGATCATGTAATAGTAATAGATTTGGTGTTTATGTATTTGTATTTCTTCAGTCTATAGAAGGCGTCTATAAGCGTCAACAAAATAATTAAAGTATAAAAGTTCTAAACAGCTATTCGAATCTTAAAAAAAATACTAATAGTATTAGTAGTATAGTACCATTATTAAGAATTAATTTTCAAAGCAATTCGAGCAACAAGCTAATAACATGGTCCTAGTCAAATTATTTTGGAAGAAGAGAAAGATGACGACGATGACATCACTGATTTTATATTCTACATAAAGCAAAAGATCTATCAGAAACTTAAGCAGACTATAAATAAGAGAATCACAAGTGGATAATAAAACAGTTGAAGTGTTCGCATTACGTTATCCTCAGATACGTCAAGCAAATGCTTTTACGTTCCGAATGTACGGTTCCGATCTTCGGTTATCGCTTCTTCGCCTATTTCTTATCGCAAATAGCAAAAAAGCTTTTTCATGTCAAGAGCATGACGATGGAAAGCTTTATTGCTCTGGTCGAATTCACCTAGGATCCGAACCAATCAGAATATATTTTTTTAAAGTAAAAAAGGAATTGATTTCTAAATAAGAGCTTTTCATATAAAACCTTATTGTAATGTATAATTCTACATAGTTTTACAAAACGCCTCTTAGTTACAAATATTAATTACCATCATAAAAGAGTCGAAAGAGTCTAGCCGTTACAAAACTTGCTTCGTGTTTTAGCGGATATTAAAAATATATAACGTGAGAATTGTTGCTCGAAATCTCATTAACATATTTTAATTTGGATCCCATTTTGTAACGTGCAATCTGTCAATGATTTTAAAAAGAAATATATGAATAAATGGTAGTTTTAATAATATACCTACATTACTATGCACTTTTTACAAAAAATATTATAATACTTTTCATTACGTCACCATTTGCCGCAAATTCCAAGGTGCGAAAGGTTTACATTTATGTCACGCTAGTGTATACAGTACATTTTGATAATTACAATTAACGTAGCATAAGGACTATAATATAATAGTCCTTCGTGAAATTAATTATGAATCGTTAGATCAGCATAAAATTTAAATGAAAGGAAAACAAACGAGCGAATATTAATTTCAAACAGAACCGTGAAGTGGAATGAAATGAAACTAAAATGAGGTTCCGATCCGGTTTGCCGCTGGATTAACGACTTCACGGAGTCTAAGTCATCACGCTGAATAAAATATGTGAGAACTAACATTGAACGATTTATTTCGCAGCGGGATCTTCGCCCGGGGCGATCTTAGCACTCCATTTATTTACGAAAATTTGTACCATACGAAAGCGCTCAACTGAAGTGCTCGAGTACTTGTTCGATTTGACAGCGAATGATTCTGTAGCCTTTTCACAGTCTCACAATTAGAACATTAAGTCATTATGTCTTGTTACTCACCATCATTTTTTATCCTCAAAATGTTAAACTCACACTCAGGTAGGCATTATATGGCCGTCGAAGCGGAACTCTAAAAGTTTTAGGGCTTAATAATTAACTTCCACATTTAAAATACTTACTAAAAGCTTTTATAGCATTGCTCATTTTATTTGGTATTAATGAATGCTTGTTTTTATCGTTAAAAATTAAAATGCATACAAAACTTTATTTATTTAATTTATATCAAGGTCTTCGTTTATCAGGATCAGATATGATTTTTTACCTTTTACCTCTTGATACATTCAGGTTATCACTTTTATGGGCTACGCGAGCCATTCGCTGCCAGATGGCGCGTACATTTATTTAACATAAAAATATTGTAAGGGCTTAGGAATTTTTATTGCACCCACGAATTGTATATTTTATGACAAAACGGATTTTATCAAAAAGCAGCCGTTTTATCTTGGTAATATTATATATAAACTAAAGCTAAGTAAGATATATATTGACGACACGAGAAGCTCACGGATCAAAATGTACACATTTCTCAACATTCTAGAACAATTGGTAAATTCAATGTGAGTGATGCATAGTGAGTTGAGCAATTCATTGTTCCCGTAGAGAAAGCGGTCAAAAGTCAAGGAGATAATTGTTTGTGCAGGAAATTAAATGCATTACGTAACTGGGACAATCCGCCGGGCTCCGTAAGAGACGGCACAGACACGCAACCGAATAAATGGGCGAAAACAATAGAGATGATAACAAGAATAGTTCTTAGTAATGAAACAGAACGTTATGGTTATGGGACGTTACGACTAGAGAAAAACTAGCACAATTTATTAGTTACTTTATATGTATTAAATAAAACAAATGCTACCATGTATAAATAAATGAATTATTTAAATTTGTCAAGCACAGATGTCAGATTTATAAATAAAGACAGATGGACCATTCCGAACACGTTAGTGACGCTACCAAAGCGAATACAAATTAAAAAACGTACACAATCTAATAGGCGTTTAGAGCACCTACGACGCTATGTCAAGTACTTGAGAGCGCTTTTGAATGTGTATTCGCTTTGAAGCGTCATTTGGGTGTTCAGCATGCTCCATATATTTAGAGATCTGTGTTGTCAAGTATATTTATATAGACGGAAGAGTCAATAATAATATTTACTGGAGATAGGTCATTGACTGCACGTCAATTTTTAAAAATGCATCCTGAATTAACATGTGCAGTCTAATGATACTGATGATACTTACTTAAAAAAATAAAAATATCGGACTCTAAATATAATTCTATAAAAGTTATAAAATTAAAAGGATATATCTAAGAGACATTTAAGCAACAGCAACTTGTATAGGTTAGCGAGACATTTTAATTGTTTCCTAATCAGCCTTTCCTCTATCGCGATCGGTTGCATCGTAAAGGTGAGGCGCTAACATTTGACCCGCTCTGCAAGTTTCGTAAGTTTGCATTAGTGAAGTTCGTTTCGCATATTCATTGATTTTTATATAAGTTTTATTAGCTGTTTGACTAGGCATTATGACATCTCGAAAAAAGCTCCTAGAAATAACAAGGAAAATTACAGGAAATTTGAAAGGCTGTATAAGCAGAATGTTGATAAACAGTCAAGTACATGCGTCGACTTTCTCTCTCTTTTTACGCATTCTCCGGGGATATTTAATAAGGAAACTAACACAAGATACTCTTTACTCACCGTTGTCCGTTGCTCCATTGTGGCGTCTATATTTATAAAATAATAGCACATCAGAAAAAGGAAGCTGCGCTGTTTGTGTATACTATTCTTACAAAGATAATGCTTTACGGTAACGATCTCATAAGTTTCCTGTTAAGGCCACATCAATCAAGTTGTCTAAGTAAACAACATGGCAAATTGGAAAACCTTGTATCTTCAATAGTAAACTAATATAAAGTTGGGACGATCTACGTAGTCGCTAACACTTCTTGTGTGCTTGTTTGTTTGTCTGTAAGGAGTCGACACGTGCTAGTGAATCATGTGCGTAGGCAAACACACGCTCAGACAGTTCATGTTATTATATACATAATAATATATCATACAATTTGTTTGACATCTTAATCAACATCAAGTTTTTTATGTTTTCTCAACACAATTATAAATTTGAGTAATCTATCTATAAATGGTAATGGTAAAACTATTAAAACTAATTAAACTTGTACTAATATATTAAAGCCTTACAAGCTTTAGATGTATGAAGTATTCTTTGAAGCAACTAAGCGGTTTTAAAAAAATATTTTATAGTTTAGTAATTGAGTGACATCTCATAATCACAGACTACAATAGCAATAATGGCCAGTCTAGATCTACATATAGCTGTATGTCTAAATAAATGCTTGCAAGCTGCGGAAGGGCAATATTAGAGTTAAGAAAAAGTGAAGGTATGTCTATTTAAAGAAAAGTTGCATCACCCATTGTTTTGGTTTCACCCATTTTAAATTGAAATTTAAAATGGGTGAAACAACGAAGCAATATCAATGCAATTCGTGTAGAAATAACAAGAGTAATTAATTCGTATTCGAAGTCGGTACACATTTTTTGAGCAATTTAATTGACGTTCGTCAAGATTTTAATCGAGTATTCGAACAATATTAACCATATCTACAAAGTACAATCTTTTATTACTTCGATAGCGCATACTTTCGAATATAAATTTGAACTATGGTTATTTTCTATCATATTCTATCTATATGGAACTTAAAAAGAGGAACAGTCTAAGAATAAATTAATGGTGCTTAAATCCTATGTTAAAATTTTAAAACATTGAGTGAAACGACTATTGTAATAGTATGTAACTATTATATTATAAGCTATTATTGTTCTCATGAGTGAAATAAGTTTCTTTATTGAAAATATTTTTTTTTAAACTTAACCTAACTCTAGTAATTATATGTATGTTTCGTTAATTAATTATTTTAATGGATTTAACATATAAAAATGAAATGAAAATGCACATCTTCTTTTATGTATCCAATGTTACTTCTAGACCTCTGATCAGTTAAGTAGTTTTCTCGTGAAAGCGTAACAAACATTCCTACTTTCACATTTATAATATTAGTAAGGATGTATTACACATTGTACATTTTATCATAGAAGACGATATTAGAGATATTAATAATTATATAATATGGATGCACATAAAGTAGGTCCATAAGCACGAACTTGTATTTTTACTTTCGCGTTGAGTCTAGTTATGGCCGGTATAATTTACTATTACGGTCTCATTAATTGTATATTAACATTGGATAAACTTGAGCATTGCTTGGATGTTAATTATATTAAACTTATCTTATGCGTTCGATCGGGAAAGTTAAGTGGATTGACGTCTACTATTTTTATTATTATTTTACTGTTATAGATCAAGAAGCGGTCGACTCACCTGATGGTGGTCAGCATCGCACAAAAATATAAACAAGTTTACCTACCACTAGTTTACTCAAGTTACGTGTAGGCAACCACGACCTTAGTCATAAGATGTACAAGTTTTGGTGCTAGTATTTACATGCCTGTTCTGCCTTCTGTCCGAAATACAGCTAAGCTGTATCACGAAATAAATTTTCAGAACGTTGGGTATTCATGCAGAAGCTACTCCCATTTATTATCCTGCATTGAACGTTTATAAGAGTCGATGGTCCAGTGGGTATGTATTCGGCTTCATGGGAGTGGGCATGGGAGGTTAGGGTTCGATCCTGATCTTTGTAGTTTGAAATTGGCTTTTCTAAATTTCTGCGTGTACCTAAACATGGGCTTGTTTATCGGTGAAGTAGAATTTTATGAGGAAGCGTAATGAGATTAAGTCTTTGAAGGTGTATGAAGTTCACCAATCCGCAATTGGGCTAACGAATCATTGAATTATGGCCCAACATGCTACTCGCCTGATTTTGAGGAGTCGCTTGCCGTGCAGTAGGGCATAAGGAAGAGTTGATAGAATTAATTAGTAAGTAATAACAAAAATAAGAGAAGATTATAAAGATATGAGAGTGAACGATGGTACTTAAAGCGATAATTATTATTTACATTTTACTATAAAATATGTAATATATCATGACACAAACACTACAATTAGTACACTATTATGGACAAGCAATAAAAACTAGAGCCATTCTTGATCGGCCACAAGAGACCACGCCCTCTAAACGAGTATATCGTGTCTAAGCCCATCGTGACTGTAGCAACTAGCAAGGCCACACAATATTTAGCCACGCCAAGGTCGGGTTCTGGTAAGAAACCTGATTTTACATAACGATTGTTTTGCCATTTATAATCCGACAACTTTGTTAATGAATGAAGCGGAGAATTGCTTTGGTAAACGCCTTAAAAGTAATGTTTCGTTATCTATGAACACGAAAGAAGATTTTGAATGGATACTAATATTCACATATGCAAGAGCTAAAATTATATTAAATAGTTTGAAAGTTATGACATAATTTTAAACATCATAGACATAATCTAACTTTTGGCTCTAACTAATTATTAATTAATAAGTGCGATTGGATCCCTTACTATGACTTAAGCCATTAGATATAGTAACATATTTTTTTCAAACCTGGAACAAATTTCGTATAAAGGCGCGGCTCTACTCCGGCGCATGAAATGGATACGGCTTCACCTTTATCAAGCTTTGCTGTAAGAACATGACGTATGTGATCGACTCCACTTTAACCTACAGACATGGTGTGTATGAATTGACATTTTCTTGCAAAACGAAGCTTTACACACGTGCGTAGCCTCTCAGTAAGCCGTGGTGGAACTTTGAGTAAGCGAAGAATTTTATTCGTCAAGGTAAGTAATTATCTGTGGTACTCTATGGACATTATCATAAGCTCCCCTTCGCATAAAATTAAAGTTAATTAACATAATGCAAGTGTATTAAATATGAGGTTTATAAAATTTTAGAAATGTTTTATTTTTATACTCATCATCATCATCGTTATCATCAGATTGTATCCGGACACTGCTGAATTATACTCTTTGCTCTTTGCATATACATATGTAAAGGTACTCATATAATAAAATATATTTTATCTCTTGTTTTAAAATCACATTTTTGTTTTAAGATAATATTGTGTTGAGTAGTGAATAATATGTGCTAACATAAAATAATATCTACATAACTGGGCTTCGAATTATTTGAACACATTTAGATTATTTATACTAATATAAGAAATGTGAAAGTATGGATGTTTGTTGCATTTTCACGCGAAAACTACTCAACCGATCATCATAAAACTTTGTACACATATTCTAGGAGATACAAGAAGTAACATGGGATACATTAAACAGTTTATGTTTTTGCTAACGTGCGCGAGGCCAAGGGCAACAGCATTAGCAAGGGCAGCAGTATTAATTTATTAAGGCAGCATTTACTTTCTCGCCTATTTTATTTTAGCATCTAATGAATGGTTGCAAAACAGAATCTTTTTAATAGAATAAGATTTTTGAAACACTGTTCAAATGTTTATTTTTATTATAAATAAATAAATAATAATATATTCATTACAATGAATATATTATTAACAAAGTATGAACATTTATTATTTTTGTAAACTGATTTTCTAAAAACAAAATTTAATTTCCCGTATGAGTTCTGATGCTGTAGTAATGAGGATATATGGATGTATGTATGATGTATTTTTTAATGTTTCCAAACGTAGTCTTTGGGGATTTCTTCGAAATTTACACTCTAGGTTATTCCCTGCAAAAAAGTTCTAAATTAAGCACCGCAGAAAATTATTGTTAAATTTTTTTTTAATGAATTACATACTATATTATATTGAACAAGAATAGAACATTAATTATTAATATGTATAAAAATAATAATAAAAAAAAGCTTGTTTTTCACGTTATCCATTTAATTAAATTTCTCATATAAATACAGAATATTATTCATGTAATACGTTTGTACGTTGTCAGACGCATATTTTAATAACTTTACCAACACGTTAAAATATATATCCTAATATTCAAAACTTAACAAAGTGAATTGCTTATGAAAATGCAAAGTGGTTGGCTCTAGGAATAGACATGTAGTTAAACTTGTCTATGAGCTGTGGATCCATAAATTGTAGCATTGTTCTGTAACACGTTGAATGTACATGACAAAGGAACAAGCTCTGTGGCTCCTATCACTGGCTACCATCCGAAATGTTCCGCTGATATATTGTCATAGCATTAGTTTGAGATTATCCGCGATTTGCGATGGGAAATATTTCGATTATATACGTTGCATTCCGACAAGGAGTACTACCGTCTTGTATGTTTAATATTCTGGGTATGGGTATGTAGGATAAGTAGCTGCTATAGGCATGATTAGTAATCATGATGTGTCAATGAGGTTTCAGTTATCTAGAAAATAGGCCAGGTTAGGCAGTTTTAGGATAATAATTAATAAGCATTAATTAAAAGTAAGTTAAACGATAAATGTATAAAAAAAAACCAACAATCCATTCCAGACGATTGTAGACCTCCCAATATAAGGAGGAATAACGATCTTCTTGCGGTAGATGGTGCAAGAAGGCTGACACTTCTTAAAGGTTAGTCGTAAAGGGAAACTGGCAGACATGCCACCTAATGGCCTAATGGCCACGTCAGTGATTTTTTTTCGATATTTAGGCGTGGACGAGCTTTCAGCTTAATCGGTAGGAAGGTGAACAGATGGTTCACCTAGAAATTAATTTACCTCGAACTAGGGGGCCTACCCAAAATGCCATTAAGAAAGTGTTAGCGAAGTTCGAAAATGATAAAATGTATGAGATTGACATAAGGCCGCGCTTAATCACGTGGTCCATCCTATATATCTTATCATTTTGAACTTCGCTAACGCTGTCTTATTGGCATTTTGTCTAGGCCCCTAGGCCAGATAACTCATTTAACAGTTGCGTATCCTTAAACATATGTAAAGTGCTAGTTATTATCTAGATAATAACTAGCACTTTACATCATATGTTTAAGGCAGAGGTGTTTTGGGCAGAAAGGCCTAGCCTTTAAACACAGTTGTCTCACGAAGATGAACAATCAAGATGTTGGTACCCATGGATCCGGGAGCGCGGCACAGCACTCCCTTCCCACATATACAGGGCATCCCTCCCACCGGCGAATGGATATAGTCATAGGTATTATATCAAAAGACTGGCTGATCATGATGATAAATGTATCAAGAAATACTCGACATCATAATGTTTCCTAAACTGTTGCATGATTTTGTGGTTAGGTTGATTGTTAGAATGCGCAGAGGGATAGAATTCAATATCTGGAAATACAACCGCATATCACTTTATGCTGCCATAAACTGCCATATGTCCGTTGGATAGTATCGGGAATGTTATGAATATTAAATAAATATAAGATAAAATATATATCAATGCAATTGTTATCTTATACCCTTAAACGAGCAATTCTTGTATATATATATAGAATCGGAATCTCGGAAACGGCTCCAACGATTTTCATGAAATTTTGTATACATGGGTTAAAAACGGCGATAAATCGATCTAGCTAGGATACATTTTTAGAAAACTTTTTTTTATCCGTATTTTGAGGCAACGATAAAATATGATTATAATAAGAACGTAAATTTCGCTGACAAATAGTATGTAATCACTAAGGGTACCGAGCAAATGCTCGGTCAACCAGGTACTTATAATATTAATAGTTTAAAGGTCTAATGTATAATAAACATAAATCATATTAAACATGAATTGAGTTAATCTAATCAACCCATTTAAGAGTTATTTAAGTTATCCAGAGATAAAAAATTCCAAAACGAACTAGATGAATTGATAGTAGGCAAGTCTAGCAATTGAACGAAGAAACATTTAAAAGGGATAGAAAAAGTCTCTAAATTAAATTCACGTGGTGGTATAGTCATTGAATCATTTCTAAGAAATACTTGAACTGGTGTTGACGGTATATATGACTGGGATTAATAAGATAAGTGCTAATGGATTAATAGTGATTAGTGATAATGAAATGCTATGTTATGGATCTCCCACACTCCTGTTATAAAATGTCCCCTGACGTGGCAGCAGCATACTTATGAAGTATGGTGCTGCCACGTCAGTGGACATTATATTATATTAAATTAGTATTACTTAATTAGTATCTTATTTATCCTCATACATCTCGATCGATTAATATTATTGAATTTGTTGCTTACCTTACCTCAAAGCGGATATAGGATATTTCCTATTAATAAGTGTATGTGGGATAATTAACGTCATATTATTATAATTAGGGTGTAAAGGTTACTAGAAACATTTAATTCAGAACTTCATTATGAAAACACCATTAGCCTTTATTCGTCCACTGCTAAATATAGGCCCCCTCAATGAACGCCAAGATGACAGATTCCTTGTAACTATAACAGACATCCTTCACAACTTATTATAATAAATTTATCTATAAACGCACTGTTACACAAGATTAAGAAATCACGACGACGTTATATCCCAACAAAGTTTACCCGAGCGAATCCGCAGGCAGTGGCTAGTATACAATAAAAAGTCATCAATGGGGAGACTGTGATTTGCGACGACTGCAACTAAATACAGTCAATAAAGAAATGCGCCGAACGCCGACGCGTGATGCGTTCACAATGAAACCATAACTTAGATTAATAAACTGCTGACGGGGTTAATGCGCCGTGGCTACAGACTTGGCTGGCTTCTATAAGATAGCTAGACGGTTTCAACCGCTTTAAATATTAAAATGTTCTTAAAAAATATATATCTTAATGCCTTGCCTATCAAATGCGAAAATAATTTTTAAATAATAATAATATCTATGGACGCTTTCACACCACCTCAATCGTCCCGTGGTAAGTTCTCGAAGATACTTGTGTTACCAGACAACATTTTTATTATATGATACACATATTTAATACACATTCGTCATCCATGACCCAGGAACACAGAACCTTTTTTGTTCCCTGGCGAGATTCGAATCTCCGGCTTGTGAGCCAACGCGCTAACCATTGAGCCACAGAGGTTTTTTAACAAACTATTACAAACTACTACTAATTTTCAGTTTCATTATTCTTATTTAAGATAATACAAGCAGGTGACCATCGAAATGAAATCAGATGCGTCTGTATTTATATTCAAAACGTTTATTGTATAAAAATATTGCTGAATACTTATTCCACTATCGTTTGACAGATGAAGTTGTGACAGGGTGAATATGATAATAAATATTAATGAATAATCCATAATATTACCGGGCTCGTAATAACTTTACTGGTAACAGACGAAAATAAATGTATATGATAACATATGCACATATTCATGCGACCATAAGTCTACTAGGCTGTAATAAAGATGACTTGTATACCAAATGCCATCCACGAGCATTGCCACCGTTTAACATCAGGTGTATATTGCATCTGCTGGATACCGTTAAATATACGAGGCTTTTCGAGCTTTTTGTCCATCTTAAAAACCCAGGGTAGATTAATTAAGAATTACCGCAAGACACTATCATATCTTGCGTTTTAATTATATTAATTTTCTTACTAGATATCCGATTAACTTTAATTACAACCTGACTTCAGTTTGACGGCTCTATTATGGCGTATTATCTTTTCCCGCGTGTTCAATGGATCGTGTCTTACACACCCTGTCTGATAAATATTATAAAGTTATTTTATCTAGTAAAACGATTTTGGCTGTTAGAACTTAGCAGTAACTTAGTAGTAAGTGATATTTGACATTAAATTCAAATGAAATGTGAAAAAATAGTGACTTAAGTATTTAATAAGTATTGTGGAAATGGTATATAGTCTTTCAAAGTATTTTTTTTTAAATCATTGGTGAATAGGCATGCTTAAAGATGAACCACATAATGATACGCGATGAACAGCGCTCATAACATAAATAAAAAAAAAAAAAAAAAAAAAAAAAATTATCAACCTTTATATTATGTCCCACTGCTGGGCACGGGTCTCCTCCTCGAAATCAAGCGAGGAGGGTAATGGGCTAATAGTTCACCACGCTGGCCCAGTGCGGATTAGTGAACTTCACATAACTTCAAAGACTTTTAATCTCATCAGGCATGCAGGTTTCCTCACGATGTTTTCCTTCACCGTTGAGCGAACGATAGTCTCGTGTGCACTTAGAAATTTAGAAAAACCCATTTCAAGGCACACACGGACGGGTCAGGATCGAACCCGGAACCCCTCGCATAAGAGGCCGAGTCCGTCCACTACTGGACCACCGTCGCTCAACATAAATGAGCTTACTTGAAATTAATTTTTATGGACGTGATTGGCACCTCATCCAAGCGACATCCACCGAGAGTCGAGATGGTAAATCTTGGTGCAAACAATTATACCGCCTGTTTTGCCATTCCTTCTCGAAATTCGGGGAACGCGTGCGTATTTCTTCCACTAATTGTTTTTAGGTTCGACGAAGTCAGAGGATGAAGACTTGAAATGTACGTGTTAAGAAAGTCTTGTTGTATTTGCAATGGTGATTTTGTCCTGTCCGTAAAGTCACGTTCAGGGCTCGACAGCTCGACATGTCGCACTTAACTTCGGCAGCGCTTACTCATTGGAAAACTATTTAGGTTGAGCCACTTGTTACAACTAGCCAAAACAATGTTAACATTAAAACCTAATTTTACCCTGTACCATAATCAAACTTGCGAGGGCAATTTATATATTAAATTATAACTAAATAAATACATATACATATTGTGTATCTGTAAGACTATACCTACTACAGACACACACATATTATAAGACTGCGAGTTCGGGGTTTCGAATCTGTTACCTCCCGTTTGATTTGATTTACCACTATTTAACACCACTAACCTTTCGGTGTTCATCTTGCTAATATTATAAACGCGAACATTTGTAAGAATGTATGGATGTATGTGAGTAACTCTATCACGCAAAAACTACTCAATATTAAATTTCAATAATATAGCTTACACATCAGAATAACACATAGGCTATAAATTATCCCCATACTTCTGGAATGGAAATTACGCGGATGAAATCGCGTATCGCTGCTAGTTAGGTCTATAATCATGTTATCTATTTTTATCATAAGGAGGCAACCGAGCAGTCTGGGCCTTATCGAACTACCGACTACCACTGTATTATTCTTATTTGACCCCAAGATAACAGGTAGGTCGGTGTTCTAGATTTCCGTAATAGCGAGCGCCCATAGCCGTAATTACTCCTAACGAAGCTCGTTTGTCCTTTACATATAAAAATATTTTGCATAGAAATGATGATAATAGAAATAATGCGAAACATTAATTTATAAATTGTTCTCGCCATTAAAACACTAGCTTGACTATTGTATAAGAACTTTATAGTTAACAAAAGATGTAATCATTATTTCATATATGCAAAGCTCAAACAAGTAAAGTTGTTCGGTAACATTTCCTTAGAAGTCGGCCCGGAATGCGGTCTAACTAATTAATATCGTCATTTCGGAAGGCAAAATTAGATAAAGGAGTGAGATTACGTTGGAAGTATGCAAATATAATATCTTGCGGTGTACGTAACATTAAAGTGTGACACTATAAATCTTCAAAGATTATTGCTATAATGCTATACTCAAGCGCCACACAATTATTTATACAATATTCGTAAATGTGCTCAGACTGATACCATAATAAATAGCCTACTTATTTTATCAGTACATGCTTGTACAATTATTTGGCATTTATCCAAGTCAACTCAACGGAGCGTAATTTAACTTAAATATAACTTATTTTCTATTACAATTGTTAAACAGAATCAGTCACATAGTTGTTAGATAGCTCGTATTTTATTAACCTTACGTAATCATAATGTGATCCATGCCTTCTTTTATCTTTATAATTAAGCCGAATCTAATACATCATATCTTAGACTTTTTTCGGAGTTCTAAGTAGCCTTAAAGTTAGAATGGATAATAAACTTTCAAAAAAATATTTCTGGAGCATTCAGGGTCTATCTGTATCCCCGAGAAATAAAAAAGACGATTCTAAATTTTTGAAACATTAGAACCAAAGATGAACTAAATTAAAATAATGAAGAAAAAATATAAAAAGAGACGAAAACAGACAAAATAATTTTCTTATATCAACAAACTCATGCTTCATACTTCGGTTAAAAAGAATAACAGAAAAGGGACAAATTTTGTATCCAGTTTCAAAGGTAACATTTGATATCACGGAGTAATGAAAGTCCTGTTCACAGTTTCGTGATGAGATTTATTGAACGCTCCCCAGAGTTATTTTTCACCTTTGAAGTAAATTTTACGTATGCTTTTAAGGTTTTATTACTATTACAATGATAAAGAGACTTAAAGCTATATAAATCATCATTAGTATGTATTTGTCTTGTGAACGATTGGAACTTAAAAGTTAAAGCAAATTTAACTCATCTCGCTCCTTATTAAATATATATTAAATAAAAAAAAATGTATGGAAGTTATGGGTCCGGACCTTAGAAATTAGGCGAGGAGACCTCATTAGGTCATAGTAGTAAGCATACAAATAAATGGCTATGTTGATTAAATGGCGAAAGACATAACGAAACTTATACCGTACATAAAAAAAACACGAAAATCTGTTTCTGGAAGACAGTTGTCATCTAATTCTTTCTTCCAGACCGCATGACAGACCGATGGGATGAAATTCATTGTGGATTATTTTAGATTATTAAGATCTTTTACGATAAAATCTTACACAGAAACTATTTTACATAGATCAATTAGTTTAAATATCTTATAAGTATTAGATGTTTGCGAATGCGGAAATAATTCATTAAATTCTAAAGTTCCCGTAGCATTCATATCCCTCCTTAAATAACGTTTTACAATCCGAGTGACCGTGAACATAATATTTACGAGATTAAACAAACAAACGTGACCTCATAAGCTTGGAAAGCGGAAGCTGTATGTGTAGGCGAATCCACACATCTCACGCATCCTGCTCAGCCGTTATTGAAGGTTCCGTCAAGTTTACTAAACAAATTTCTGGCTGCAATCATATAGTCTTTCATATTACACTATGTTCTATATATACAGAATATAGTGTAATATGAAATGTATATAGAATATAGTGTAATATGAAAGACTATTAGGGGAAATTCTTTTGACTGGATAGTTTTTTTATGATTCTTTGTGATTAGGTTATATTTTATTTTAGCTTTTTTATAGAAGACCCAGCTTATTAATATGCTTTCATTATTTTTATATTATATTTTATTGATAGAAAAAAGGAATCGAAAATAAATCAAGAAATTCGAAAACACGTAACGTTTGAAAAAGTTATTAAGTAAGTACATATAGGTATGTATATTGATTAAAATCTTTATTTCACAGACAAATTGTTTAAACGAGTCCGTTAAGTTAATTAAATGCAATCAAATTTAATAATGGAGTCAGGTTGTAACAGATTCGTTTTAATAAAGAAAAATTTAATTGATTAAAGACGGAACTCAAGGAATTACTCTTTTAATTTCATTCCGTCCCAAGGCGGTTGTCTAATATAGGATGTTATGCAATCTCACATCGGTCTAGACTTAGCTACGTGCTTGCCAAGTGCGTCTTCCGTTCAATATATCATCGCGTCCAACTTGAAGAATGATCACACCACTATACCATTGGTCGGTTTTATCTTTTCTAAATATACCAAGCGTTCAGAAAATAAAGAGAATTCAAGATAAATGTCTGATATAAATGGAAAATGAAGTATAATTTAATATAAGTTATAAATAGAGGACGGAAACCACAGAAGGCGGTAGGAAATTAATTGGCATAATCACATCCACTTTCGCCACCGCAACGAGGCTGAAACTAAAGTGACTCGGACCTTTCTATTAATGAGGGATTTTGATATCGAGAGCAAAAAGGTGTTATATCAAGGGAAATACGTCATTGAAAGTGGTTTAGAAATAATCTCTTCACATCAGTGACCAGACGGCAATTACAGTTTAATGACTTAGGGGCAGTGCTGTATTTATTTATAGCATTGTAGGAGTTCAAATTTAAATATGTATATTGTTTTCTTATGTTTACGCGAACTTCACTCATTATAATAAAACAACTTTTACGGATTTTATCGCGGTTTATTTAGTTTTTTAAGAGCCCGACGTTTCGGATACCATTATATCAGATTTGATAAACCACAGGTCCTCGCAAAAGAACACCGATTCCAACCAAGGATGATTCGCGAGGCTATTGAAATTAAAAAACATCCTAATTTCAATAGAGAAGATGGCTGGCCACTACCATCTGCTTGGGATCCAATAATAAAAATAATAAAATCAAAATCCAAGCATAACATGTCACAGACAAAAGACTTAGTTAGCACCTTCTGCATAGATAGGACTAAATAAAATATTGTTGTATCATAGGGTAGTTTCGAATAACTTTGTAACAGTAGGACATCTGACACCTCAGTCCTCCCGTGACCATGGTTGCTGTAAAGTATCCGAAACGTCGGGCTCTTAAAAAACTAAATAAACCGCGATAAAATCCGTAAAAGTTGTTTTAAATATGTATTTAATTGAATCTGTCTATTGACTTATAAAGGAATTTTTTCAGGATAATATGCTCAACATTTTTTGTACTATGTTTCTTGACATAGTTTTAACAAACGAATACAATAACGAATATAATGATCACTAAAAAGTAAAAAGGAAGTAAAAGTATTGGGATATAGAGTTAAATGTAATAGTAACATAGTGTAAGAATGTAAATTTTTTTGCATCTTTAAATGTGGAAGTAACTTCTTTTGTTTGTTACGTTGTTACGTTTGCACACATAAACCGCTAGACCGATCATGACGAATTTTGTTATTTGACATACATGGAGCCCTGGAGAAGGTTATACTCGTAGGTTGTATTTTTCGCTATAACTTATACATGTAGCTTGTATGATATTTTTATTGCATCGGTGGATAAAAGCTGGTACAATATAATCAAGATTAAACATTGGATATTGGCAGGAAAGTGGTTTACCTGGCGCATGCATACAAACAGACAAACGAAGTTTGTATGATATTTTTATTGCATCGGTGGATAAAAGCTGGTACAATATAATCAAGATTAAACATTGGATATTGGCAGGAAAGTGGTTTACCTGGCGCATGCATACAAACAGACAAACGAATGCCCGTGACACCGGCCCTTTCAGCTAGGCCGCCATCGTGACTAAGCGATGCACCTTTACGATAAGCTCGCGATATTATTTACACTGTGGTTCTTTAGTCGATCAAATAACGATAAAGTGGACTGATGGAATTCCAGAGCGATCTTATAATTTAATGGGTTGTTTGTAAATGCAACTTTGTTAATATGATTGAAACTATAGGTTATTCTATGAAATTATTTTTAATGTTGACATTATATAGTGAACACTTATTTTTGAGATAGTTTTGTTTTATTATTAGGTATTGGTAAGTCATTATTTTAAGGCTTATTATATTGTTAAATCTTTTTTAGATAAAAGTCACAATAAGATAGAAAATGTTTTCTATTCAAACCAGAGCACGAGAGTTTTTATTTATAGCATAGCAAGGCAAATAGTCGAAGGTTTTTGGCGACTTTCGACTTCAGTTGGGAAGACGATCTCCATCAGTCCGTGTTGGATGCGAGTGGCAAGGGATCTGTCGTCTTGTTCACTGGAGGGAGGCCTATGTTCAGCAGTGGGCGGATAAAGGCTGATGATCATTAAAATTATTTAAACAATAAATTATTTCGTTTCTCTATTTGGTTCGCATTTTAAACTCTTTTTACTCCAAAAATAATTTAGACAAACTGTACTGAGATAATAATATTATTATATCATCTGTCATCGCTTTTAGTATGATGAGTTATGCTAAAGCGCGGGAAATATTGTTTCCATTATGGAGTTTTGATGTCGAAGTGAAAACAAAAGACGTAAATCTTTTTAAACTGACTCTTATTGGTCGTAGACGCCAGAGAGGATAATGATTTTAAAAGGAATTTTCTCCAGCAGCTAAGTAACGTCGGGGTGCAATTTGTTTCGCAAGGGCCCCATCGGCAATAATGAAGGGTCAGAAGATAGAACTTAATTAAACCCGGCGAATTTGTGTTCTTGTCCAACTTCGAGACGGAATATCGGAAACATTGCGGAATATTTTAAATATTATCAGATTTGTCACGTTTTTATTTGAAAAGAATATTAAAGTTAGTGATGAAATTTTATAATTGGATTGGATTAAAATGTGGATTATTAATTTTGATGATTGATTTTTGTAAATATAAATTGAAATTCATAGATTTAATACAATTTACGGATAGTAATAATGGGATATGCCTAGCTGGTATGCGTTTTCCCACAGATTTCTATCACTAAGGACTTTCTTTTTGTCCATGCGAAGGATAGGAGAGCCACTTTCACGCATATCTCGATTAACACGTATGACTTATTACTTAGTTATTTAATAAGTATTTAATTTTTATAGGCTTTATAATGCGTTTTTTTTATAGAAAGATGTGTATAATACTTATCAGTCATAGGTTTACCATTTAAATAATGAACTTTCGAATCTTGCAAGTCTAATATGTAATAATTAAATTTTATTTATAGTTTTTAGTTGTTACCCCTGCTGAATCATGGTGATAAGAATGCCGGAGTTACTTACCTGAAACAAAAAAAAATACAAATTATATAAACGTATATCTTGCTTGTGACTATTTTAGATTATGTAAGAATGAATCCGAGAACATGACCTATTAGTACCTACTAATTATATTTACAAATACATTTATGATAATGAGTGAGTACATTCTAATAAATTCGATCATCTAATAAATCAATATGGCTGCAGGCACGAGTGCAAACCGCAGTACAATAAAGGGTTAAAATTGACTCCAAACCATTATGGTCAATTACAAATAATTGAAAAATATCTTCACGAATTGAATTGTGAAGTCATGCGGGGTTTATCTTATGATTTACGAGTGGGCTTCTCCGATTGTGCTCGGTCCATACAAAAATGATGTATTACTTTTCCCATGCATTTCCCGAAGAATACAATATGCGGTCTAAAATATACGTTAGCTCCATCCATTACCTCTTGAAAGTAGAATTTGGTTTAAATTTTCAACTTTTCTTATTCGGTAACTTGAATTAATCTTGTTTTCCTCGGTCTGAAGTTGATTATGTTTTATGCTGAAAAATAGGGTATCTAGCAACTCTAACAGCATAGTAAAAAAATGGTATTGTTTCTTAGGAACTCTTCTAGGTATCACTGTGGTATAAAGGTTTAGAATTTAGATCATATTATTGTACGTGGAATTTAAATCCAAAGTCACAATCCTATTAGAGTACGATTTCTACGCACTCTATAATCACAATAGAGCCTCGCCTTTCGGATTATGAAACTTGTGCTAGCTTGGAGTTATTACTTTTGTAATTTGAAAAGAGGTAAGGAGTTATAATTAGTAGCCCTTGCCAAGAACACCTGTAATGAAGAACCAGCTGCGTTTCATTTAACGCCAAGATTGTATTTTATGTGTTGCGACTCACGACTAAGAGTAGTCCTATTACCACTTTGTTGCTTAATAAATAGTAAAGTTCTATCTCTGAGAACTGTTGCAGACATTATGATCAGAATTAGTAATTTGTACTTGTATTGCTTGTACACGATTTAAAAAGAGATCATTTTGTAGTGAAACCTTCCTCAGTCACAAAAAGGATATAATTTAAGGATATAAATTATAATTTTCGGCAGAGAATAACTAAGTTATTTATTGGATAAAAAAGCCTACATAAAATTATGACGAACTTTGGATTTCATATTATTCAGAAGTTAGCTGTTGACTTCTTTTAAAACTAGAATATAAAAAATGAAATAAACAGTTACTAGCATGCATTAACAAAGGCACGAAAACTGTCCCCACCATGGTTCAGGCCTTGTCTTGGCGGTGGGGCACAGTACCCCAGGGTGATCCAAACACCTTGGGTGAAGCTAATTGAGCCGAGGGCTCTTTGTACGCCTCTTATAAGAAGAGGTGACAAAAGAGCAGGGGGCAAGGGGTGAGGATGGGAACCTCACCTCATCGTACTGTCCAGACGTTGGGAGTGGTTGTTCTGTGGTGCGGGGCAACCGCTCTGTGGAGGTGGCGTCAGTCCCCTGAGGGACTAGCCGTCGAGGTGCCCTGTTGCTTGTAGATCCGGGGCACCTCACCAAAGGCGGCATTGGTGGCACTCGCAGGGTTTTAGTGGGTAGAGCTGCGTCCAATTACCATCTTTCGGGCGCAGCGAGTCCAACATACCCGCCTGGAGAGACCCACTCCCCAGCGGTATGCTTCAGTGCATTTCCCGGCGTAAAAAAAAAACAATTCGAAAAATTACAATTCGAAATTTATTATCTGGTTTATACAAACAAACTATTTCTTATCTATCTTAGTGGTTCTAGTTGTGTTCAATTGTTTCTTTCTGAAATAATTTATGAAAAAAAAAAGTTCAGAGATATTTTTTATTGTTGGTTGATTTCAGTAAGTAGAAAAAGGCATAAACTAAATTTTAAGATTTCACATTGTATGACTCAACTGTTGATTGTTCGTCGCTCATAAACAGCTACTTGCCCCGACTAGCCAATTTGTCTGACCCGAATAAGGTGGTAGTGTGTGCGTTAGGTATCTTGCGACTGAATATGTTTGGGTTACAGTAATTAAATAAGATAAAAGAGGTTTCTAAGATAAAGGAAAAGAATAAAGCAGCAATGCAACCATACAATTATAGCAAGTTAAGATGTACAATTTGCTGTCCGACTTAAAATACCAACAAAGTCAACTGAAAAGAACGTTAACGTGATTTATTTAAAACCATTTATTTATAATGAAATCGTAGTTTTACTTTCGGAGAACACAATGGACAATAAGATCCCAGTCAATTTTAATCATTGATCAAGGCATTGTACTGATGTCGGCATCCGAGTAGTCGAGCGTGAAAATATAAACCGATCGCATAGATATGAATAGTATCTAATTAGTCGAGGGTCGAGATACGCAGGTCATACTTTTGTACATAGTTGGATTGTCCAACAGATGTTCGACATGTTGTGAGCAGATGCGTGCGGATTCAATAGCACAGATTCACATGTTTGCTTTATTTTTGATAACATTTGATGTGTTAATATTTATCTTGGGTAATTGGTTATTTGTATACGTAATTATAGGTCAAATACGTTGTATTTATATTGGCATAATTATGAACTGACTATATTTTGATCGAAACGCATATCATATAGCTACACTTATATTATAATCATGATTTATATCAATTTGGTATGAATAATCTGAATTGTATTAGACTGAAATCAAAGATTTTTTTATATTATGTATTTATATTTTATATTGTAAATCTTCAACCCACTAAAATTACAAAACGAAAATAAAGATAGTAAGGGCCTGTTTCACAATCTCCAATTAAGTTCCCAATAGGCTATCGGCAACATAATTGACAGATAGAGTATGGCGTATCTCTCAAATATGTTGCCGATAGCCTATTGGGCACTTAACTGGAGATTGTGAGACAGGCCCAAGTCGTTCAAAAAGACATTCATGTATACCTAAACATGATTATCTTTTTTAACGAATAATGAAACGAAACGTTCCACAAACAAATTTAACATACATTCGAAAACAAAATATTAAAAAGAAACTATTATGATAATATACGACAATATTTATTCAAGAGACAGTAAACGTATTACAGCAGTTTATTATCGGTTAGCATTAAATTATTTGGTCCACTGAGTACGTTTAGCATTTTAAACCTATTACGTATGTAGGGGTGCTTCAAAAACATCTGGCGTATCAGGTTAGTGATGATCGGAATATGTGCGATAATAAACCGCCCCCAATGGCATTAGTCATTAGATTGTGATTACTGCACATTTACAGGGGGGATTTCGGTGTACTTAATTCACCATAAAATACATTAACGCAGGTCTACGGGACACGTGTAGCTGAAGTTAATCGTACACTGGATTTAAGAGACCTCTTGCAAAGGGGAGACTGACAGACTTTTGTACTCGTAGACTGCGGTTGACACTTTGTCAATGTATGGCTTATTATCGCCGCTGCTCGTATGCAAATCATAAAATTTGGAGCGTATTCCTAATTTGAGGATCAGGAAGCATTTTCTTATGCTTTCCGATCCACCTGTAAAAGAGAGCGAGGAAGATTGTTGTACGCGAATAATATAATACGCGATGAAAGAGAAGCCGAAAATCTTCTGATTGAAATGATTGAAAAAAATAAAGTCTAAAAATATGATAACAATGATATGACATAAAAACATTTTTGTACATTAAAAAAATCCTTTCATGTTAAAATGTGTTACTATAATCTGATATCACCTATATGCTCAACTTTCACTCCAACATTGCTAGACGCTTAAAATTAGTTTAACAGTCATAAAGTTGGTAGCTACGTCGGGGAACACATCAAAAGGCAATTCCTAGAAATTCAGTTAAACGTGCTAGTTTTGGCTTGCCTTTAATATGAGTGGATTGCCTATGAACGTAAATAATATCTTCTAAGTGTTCAAGAATGCAAAAGCATGACCTTCAGAAATGAGGTAAACGAACGCAAGAAGAATAAGAAAGGCAAGTTATAATAAGTATTAATATTATAACGAATAAATATAATATGAAAAATGTATTATATAATGTAAGATAGACATTTTAATGTAAGGCATGATACCTTAATAATATTTAAAAAAAAATGGTATACGAATTTCGAAATCGCTAATTGCATTATATAATTATAACTCAAAAATTACAAGCTTTCATCGCGAAAGCTCTAACGAGTATACATACGAAAGTTTTTACCCCATCGTAATAACTGTCACCTTTTTTGGACACTGGGCCATTGCACGCATCATTACCAACCCATTATCTTTAATTAAAACTAACCTTTCCGAATATTATCAACATTAGTGGTAATAAAATGTTTTTGAATGAATTGGACGTTTAGGGGACCTCGGATATTATTCGTTCAAATTAAAAACACACTTTCACTTTTTAATTATGGTGAAGAAAACTTAGTACGTGTTGGTATGCAGATAATATACGACCTCATTGGTTGAGTTATACATTAAAAGTGACCAGGGCAGATATCCTGCCACATGTATTATTTCCAAAACAATTCTTTTAATTTCAGCAACATTGCATGTTGTGTAACTAATTAAAATCGGTTCAATAGATACGAAGCTGCGAATAAAACGTAACGCTATGGAATGTGAGTTTAAAAAGCATATGACTGAAATGTAAATATGATTTCGTTAGCAATTAATAAGCATTAAAATACAGGAGCGCGTGTCCCGCCCAGCTGTTATGGTAAAAAGCGAACAATGTGGCTTTATCCTATTCACGCGATACACTATCTATTATTTGTTTTCTATAGCATTTTTATTTGTGCATATGGAGTATGGGCGGATATTATTGCACAACTGCCACGTATTTATATGCATTTATGGTGGAGTTGTGTCATACAAAAAAAAAAAGAAAAATGTTCCTTAATACATAAGATTGTCAGATTATAATAAGGCATAAAAAAAAAACAATATTCATCATCATCATCAGCCTTTGTCCGTCCACTGCTGAACATAGGCCTCCTTCAATGAAGGCCAAGACGACCGATCCCTTGCTACTCGCATCTAACGCGGACCTGCCACTGCATAAAAAATAGTAGGATAGATTCCCGGATAAGATTCTGAAGGTAGTGATCGAGAAAACCGAATATTACACGACCTTAGATGAGGTCACGGATCTTTACATACAAGTTCCAAAAGACATTCCATACTGAAATACGATGATGATGAGAACATAAGCTTTCAAATACGCATGATATACTAAAAACAAATTTGAATGCTAATTTGGTGTTGTGTTAGACAATAATAGATCCAAAAAAGAAAATTGAACACTAAAAATAATTAAAAATAACAATAAAACTCAATTTGCCAATACTATCGGAATAAACCACACTAGACTAATAAACTAATTAACCTACTTCCGCGCTATCTGTTGTTCCGAATAGTTTTTGATGTTACCATAAATAAGATTTGTTATCTGTGTCTAAGAGCATAGATAATAGAATATGAATTATCAAACATATGCGAGTGAATGAATGAAACCGTTTCAATGGACTGAGGCATGTGGTCGGTCTGTTTTGATGAGTAATAAAAAAATGCATCTGTCGTATATTATGGTTAGATAATATTTTTATTGCTTATGAACGAGTGTTTTGTCATATGTGATTATTGTGATTTAATTTGTGGTATGGTTTTTTATTATTTATTTAATCATTACTAATTTTAAATGACATTCGTTGCTGCCTTTGAATTTTGCACGAGGAGTATTCTTTTAAAACTTAGTTCTCTACATAATGTCAATATCAGTCAATATATTATGTATTAAAATACCCTGAATTACCAATCACTATTACATCTTCGAGAAAAGCGTACTTGTATCTATAATACAATAAACAATAAAATAAAATAAGACAAATAAAATAAAAATTAAAAAAAGAATGAGTAGGTTTTCAAAAGGCGTAATTAATAAAGGTTAAGAAAATCATTTTATAAAATATATAATAACATTTTTTGAATATTGCATGTGTATTTAAAATTAAATATGTTACGTTGTGTAAGAGAATCTCTGAAATAGATATCTCAAAATAGGTTGATTACTTTTAAAATTCCTCCTATAAAGTTATTTCAGTCAGTAGCGAAATTACATAAACCGTATTAGGTAAATACGTCCCCGCCCGAGGCAGCAAATCTTCGTCCTACAACGGCATTGCGACATGGAGGTTATTTTCTACACGACTACATTCCAAATCATATTTGAATTTCATGCACATGACATACATTAATAACTAATGAAAACCATGAAACACATTTTATTCCACCAGTCATTTATTGCTTTTATACTTAATCAGAACTTAAAATCGGTGTACAGCTTTAAATAAACACAACTAATCCTAATCCTACGAATATTGAAAATGCAAATTTTTTTTTGTTTGGATACTAGCATCAACGCTATTTCATGTAAAACTATTGAATGTTGAATGATTTTGGTGAAAGTTTACAATATGGCTTATCATCATAATAAGATAGGCTCTAATTTATATCCGTTTTTTACATTTTACTCCTACGGAAATGGGATAAACACCGTGGATCCGCTAGGCGCCGCTTGTATGAAGTATGAAATAAGAAAATAACATTTTATATTCCCGTATAGCTTGCGGAAATCTTACTACCCGCCATTAAGCTTTCCTCAATCAAGCGTAACTATGCCGTTAAATAAGTAAACAAGTCATTAAAGGAATCTTAAGAGAGAAAAACATACAAACTTTCTCAGTTCCATGTGACTATTATGGGCAAGTGGAGTTGCGGAAGTGTTTTAGATGTATTAATATTGCGCTGTTTATAGTATTGCAGAGGTGTTTGAACTCTAGTCACTATAATTTAGCAAGCACAGGACATGCGCTCACCGCAAATCTCTTGTGACGGAACACCAACGGGTTTGTTGATCCCTCCGAGATTAATGTACAGTATACGTTAATGTACAATTAATAATTCAAAATATTTTTTGAGATTTATTTTAATAAGATTTTTTCAATGTTTCACCCGATACAATTAGTTATTTTGAACAATTAATGATAAACTATCTGCTTCACTGTTAAATATATCGATCTCATTATATCGACTTAATTTTATTAAAATTACAAATTCCTTAATTTGTAATTAATTTTAATACAAAGTAAAATAAAATTTCCGAAATTCCCCTTTATGTAAAAACCCACACTGTTAGTATTTTTATATAGCTATTTATGTTATTATCGTCTGTTAGTTTCCTATCGGGATCCATAAACATATTCTATATAAGGTTCACTATCAAGTACATTGTGGCTTTGCAATAAAATACTGAGTATCATAACGACATACATATATTTAAATACCTAAAGTAGGTATCAGCTGTTTACCGATTCGCAAACCGTTAAGCTTCCACACCTCGTTTGCTGTCTATAATCACACAATTTGTATCGTCAGTAGGATTATACGATAACAAATACGCTGATAGTACAATTAAAAGGTATTCGGGTTGAAGCGTGCCCCGCCCGCAGTGCAATATCATTTGTTGCACGATTTCGGTTCTTGGACATTCACCGCTATTGATAGTATCTTTTGTAATAATTCTATAGTTCTGATTAGTGTACATTTTTGGCCATCCGATTACGTATTTAGAAATATCAGTAGATATTATCTATACTATCATAAAGAGGAAAGATTTGATTGTTTGTTTATATTGAATAGGCTCCGAAAATACTTGACCGATTTAAAAAAATCTTTCACTGTATCCTTAAAGTGAAAGATTTTTTTAGCTTTTTTAGCTTCCCAGCTACACTATCTCCGCTGAACTTAGGCTATATAAAATTTTCAAAAAGTTAGGGACCCGTTTTAAATCTTAGTTGACGCAGGCGAAGCTGCGTGCAACAGCTAGTATACGATATTTTCATTATAATATTGAGTCAAAGTATACTTCTATAGAAAGTACCGTAGGTGGTAAGGCTTTGATGCATCTAGCCGGTACAGTTTAGGCGTTAATGGAGAGCTATCCGACACGCCAGGTTATAAAATGATTGATAAATGTGTTGAAAAGTATCGCCTACTTAATTACAATCCTGTCGTAGTCACCAGGTGGACCCGTTGGTAATCAATTGCGACCAGTTACACGAATAGAAGCGGTAATTTCAGATTAATTTTGAACTCATTAATTACAAGTAATTGAAAACGTGCAGAATTTTCTCTTATTATATTAGCCTGTCGCCGTAGTAATTACTTAACTCTATTTATAAACTAACATACAAGTATATCACAAGAGCTTATTTTATTTCTTTAGGAGGGCAGGAGCGACGATGGTCCATTTGTGGGGGATTCGACCTCTTATGCGAGAGATTTCGGATTCGATCCTAACCGCCCATGTGTGCCTTGAAATGGATTTAAAAAAAATTAAAAGTGCACACACGAGACCATCGTTCACTCACCGGTGAAGAAAAACATCGTGAGGAAATCTGCATGCCTGATGAAATTAAAAATCTTTGAAGGTATGTTAAGTTCACCAAACCGCATTGGGTCAGTGCATCGGTGAACTATGGCCCACTCTATCCTCCTTGTCTGATTTCTAGGGAGAGACCCGGGCCCAGCAGAGGGACATATAACGGTCAATACTTTACTTTTTTACTTTCATAGGAGGACAAATGAACAGTCGTAGCCTTTTGGCCACTATCGACGCTGATCCACATCCACACAATTGGAGGATATGCCATTCTTTTCCCTATCGATGGAAACTCACAAAACACACGAAAAACGGGAGCACAGCTGTTACTTTACGCCGGTATCATGAGAGGAAAAGGTACCATCTTGGTTGTGCCAACCCAATTAGTCTGCAAAGTAGCACGGCACTACCACGTTCCATAGAATGATAGGCTAAACGTTCACAAGCTTATTTGTGAGTATACTACGTTCTATATTAGACATTCGAAAGTATGAGATTGCCGGAGATAGGAGACATGTTTTGACGAAGTTTTGTCTCTCATATTTTTGAACACTACAGAATATCCAATTTTGAATGAGAAATGAAGCAAATAAAATAACCTCATTCATATTTATCACACAAGCCTGTTATCCTTGACTTATAAACAATTTGTTCAAATCACCTTCGAATCAATTTTGGCCTCAAAATAAATCAGTGGCAGTCGTAAAGTTTATGAACTACCTTAATGTGTGGCTTATTATTCTTGTACCGTATGTCGTCTATTTGTAGGTATATCGTATATCAAAGGTTAAGGACCAGTTGTTCTTAAAAAGAGCAAAAACGTCTTATTTTTGAATCATTACTGGCTTGGTTGATTTTAATTTATAGTAAGAGTCATTTTACATAAGCAGTAAAAATGTTTATTGTGACTTCGAACGATTCTCGAATATTTAGTTTATTGTTTTATGCGATACTTTTTGTATTTGAAAAAGCTTGTAACGATTAATCTAAATTCTAAACTAAGTATACGAAAGCTTTTAAGAAAAAAGTTAAGTTTAAAAAGAAAAAAGAAGTTTTAGTATAACAAAATCGCGTTCATTAAATTTTTGGTTTTCATTTACAAATTGTAACTCTACTGTGTAGTTTTTCCTATAAAAATATATTTATCTTCCTTGCCGAAAAGCTTGTGTTTTAAGTCTAACCGCACTATTTAGTTTATGGCAGAGAATTCGTACACTTCCTAGAATTTCAATAAGGATAAAAAGAGCGTGCTACGCCAAGATTTAAAAGTATTTTGGTGGCGCACATAGAGCTTCGAAGTTTTCGGGACTAAGATCAATAAGCGCAGTATCTGGTTTTTATAATCCACAGCGCTCGATGAGATTAAACGATACCATAGCATGGACAGAAATAAACATTATTATATCTTATCGTTCTAAGTATTATTTTATGTCCGATCAATCAAGATTTAATTTCTTATTTGAATTAAACGTTAATTTCTAAAACACATTTGATTTATATAATATTATAGTTTAGAGCAAATTGAAAGGCGATTATATGTTAAATAATGATTAAATATTGTTAGGTGTATTAACTTTGATTTATCCATACTGTGTATAGAATGAAATTTGTTACCCAAAGCTTCTCGCTCTCATGTAAAAATAAGCCAAAGAATGGTTAATGAAGACGTATTTGTGTTTACATGACAACATTTATGCCTTAACTCACGTCATTATTCACCAAAAAATATAACAAAGTTTACGTGAGTTTATAAATAAAAGAATGGAGGGTGTGAAAGTGTGTTTAGCTTCAATTCACACCCGACACGTGGGGCCCGCGGTGTCGTCGTAATTACCTCAAGAAATGCCAGAAACATGGTTATTTCTGTAATACATGTTGCCATCGCCCATCACCATTGCCAGAGGTTGCACCCGCGTACCTACATTCGTTGTAACACGCAGACAGACTAATGATAAGTTGACGAATACGTCTAGCAAGACGACTTGGGCGATTCATCCACGTGCTGTCTACCTTGAGATACAACTTGCTAGGTGAGTCGGTATACGGACAGTATACCGACTCACCTTCTTTTCAAAGAATAAAGCACAGTTGCGAGATAAAAAAGAATTATTTAGGAGTAACCCATGTGAACTGGAAGAACTGTTTGTAATAAAATGTCCAAAAAAATGAACTACTTCTTCATTATCTTTTTATAAATTACTTTTATCTTAAGAAGTTGTCTCCCCCTGTAACCGCGTCTCGGATCTCTTCTATAAAAAACATTTATTTTTTAAATGAAAATCACATGTATGATGTAACCAATACAGGTCGCATTTAGGTATACGAAGTGTTGGTCGGCTTTTAATCAGGAGGACGACTTCCGTGTAGAGGACGGTCCGAGTCGAATGCGACTGGCAAAGAATCGGTCGCCATGGGCTTCATTGAGGAAGGCATGTTTAGCAGTGGACGGGATGAGGGCGATGATGATGACGTGATCACACTAACATTATTAACCTATTCTTCGTAAGTTAGTTTTCGAGTAAATTGTAAAAAGATTTATTAATTTTTTGTTTCTTAGATTTAGTTTTTGTTTTCCTTTTTGTTTAATTTGTATGTGTAATGTGGAATGGTAAATAAAAAGTTTATCTATCTATCTAAGTATTGCATGCACATAATGCTGGCATGGTTTGGATGAAAAAAAAAAAAGATTATAAACAGTTTTGACCTGTTACAAGTTAAAATTGGCCTAACTGTGTCGAGTACTTTAAAGTGATCAGTTTTTTTCAATTCAATCAACTCTTCAAGATCAATTATTATAAGAATATAAGAGGAAGAGACGGAGGAATCAAATGTGACCAATATAAGGAAAGTTGAGTTTAATTTGAAGTTGCTACTGCGCCTTGCCCATCGCTTTGAAGTAGGAAACTTCAATTTCAACTTGATTTATTTTTGTTACATCCAACTTATATAAACTTGGAGAGGAATCAAAGGAGGCTCGATGAAATTTGTTTCTGATAAAAAAATCTAATTTCATTAAAAGTTAAACAATAATATTTTTATATGTATTGTTTCCATGTCATTTATTATTAAAAAGGTGGAAAATTCAAGAGTGCACGGCCTATAATCTCATTTCCCACAATGGAATTTAATATTTTGTAAAATACGTTTAAGCAATGTACTTATCAGTTGCATGGCAACGAAGAACTGAACAGTCTGATATTTCTAAAAAATACACAGTTGTTACTTAGTTTTTTATTAATTGATATTGTCCTTCCGTGTGTGTTACTTTAGAATCTGTTAATACTTTACTGGTATTAGTAATTGAACGCTAGTGTCTCATTTTAGGCTGTTGTTGATTGTGCAACACAAGCATTCAGCTTTGACAATGCTGACATCTGTCTTCTTCTTTTTGGAGAAAAAAAACGAAATAGACGTACTGACGGACTTCTATGAATGATAGGAAGTCCATCTGTACTGGAAATTTTTCATACTGTTTGTTTCAGGCTTGCCTTTACATAAGAATTATTGAAATACGCAGCTTTATCAAGCCTACCTACAATTGACTGGTTATTGAATCAACGTTTTCCAAGTGGCAATCGCCATTCATCGCATTTCCATCGCCAATGAGTAGCGGTTCTGGCGAAAAATTTGTGCAATGGTGTCATGGAGCACCTGGTTTTGTACCAACGGCCAAGTCGCACAACATTAACTATAATAAAAAATCACAGTAAGGAACCGTCCAGATTTCATTACTTTTTAGAGATGATCAAGCAGCTCCATGGAGCCTTGGCTAGTTTTTACAGAATGTTTTGGACGGATTTAGATTACAAAATTAAACCTCCGGTATGACAGTAATTTTTTCAACAAATTTCCGTGATATGTACAAATATAATGGACGTCCTGAAAAGATTATTTTCAATGTTATTATTATGACTATGAAAAACACCGCCATTTTTATTAAAATAATATGTTTTACGTGCCGAACACATTATTTGTATTGATACAAGTGCATTATAATTAACGTAATTAAAAATGTAAGTGGAATATAAATAATTCAATAAAAAAATAAAACTCCTTTGTTTAATGTTAAGATTAAGCTCTCTCTCTTTCTCTCTCTCTCTCTCTCTGTTTTGGTTACAGGGCGTGCAATTTAGAACATACTGTTATTTATTCAAATAGCTTATAATCGTTATATATTATACATAATATTTGCCTTTGTAATCGTTAACAAATTGTTTATAAACTCCCTTAAATTAACCAATAGGCCTCAGGCTGTGGAATAAATAGGCAATTAAAAACTGTATAATAAATCTATTATCTGATGAAGATAAGCCCATGAATCAAACGCGTAGGAGTATGGATAGTTCGTCTCAATGAGTAGTGAGCGCCCACTCACCTAACAGTAACTAGAGTTGACCCACCTCGCAGTTATGTAACACGTAAGAATGCATACACCAGTGTATGGGAAGACTAATGAACGTTTTTTAAGTCACGACAAAAGCTTGGAAGGGACAAATTGAGTATGCACGTGCCCCTTTAAATGCTGAACATAAAAATGTTAAAATAATAGCTGTCAGATTTTAGAGACCCACTTGAAAAAAGCGTTCTGACATTTTATTTTTCAAATCCTAGGGTCTAAATACATAACGAATTTCACTCTTGTATTTTTTAGGTTTTATTGAATCTACTATATCTAAATAGTTTAAATTAATAATATTTTCGTAGTACATTAAAAAAAGCATGTCCAGCATAAGACGTAAAGGCATATATATATAGATTTATGTCTATAAAAAACAGATCTTGTGTGGCGTCGATTACTAAAAATTACTGTTCGAGTAATTGATAGAAAGAGTCCTAGGTCTTGAGCGCTCGTCTAGAATGAACTGAAGCGATTACGAGTTATGATGACGTAAAAGCGTTTAAATATCTTCAGACACGGCTCACGAGCCGCCGGACGTACAACATTGCGAGTATTACGATATGATGGGCATAGTCATTAAGACGCGGTATAAATGATTAGAGGATGGCCTTCTTGCGTTTGTTGAAGATAAACGCTATACTAGCGTATATACAAGGTTTCATGGTCGTGTACCTACTTCATCATCATCATCAGACTTAATCCGTCTACTGATATTTTATTTTCACTAAAATAAAATTATTACAATATGATAAACTACCCTAATAATTAACTCAAGATTACTTGATTATAATTTATAGTAACTTATGATACAAACTTATTTGGCCTTTAGTCAAAACTAGACTAATACAATAACTAAGAAAAATATAGATTTGGCAACTCATCAAGAAATATTAAATATGTTCTATATAATATGATTAGATAATAATTGCAGTATAAAACAATTTTTCGTAATTTTATGATTGCACATTGATAAGATACGAATCGTACGAATTAGATTGTCAGATATGAAGCCACGTTTTGTATTAAGAGCCGCTTTATTCACTTGTCTTCCACATACAGAATGTTTAATATTGATACTCGAATGAGCGAGGATAATTCACTAAGGGCCTGTTTCACAATCTCCAGTTAAGTTCCCAATAGGCTATCGGCAACATATTTGACAGATATTTGACAGATACTCCATACTCTATCTGTCAAATATATTGCCGATAGCCTATTGGGAACTTAACTGGAGATTGTGAAACAGGCCCTAATATCAGTTATTCTACAAGCTATTACGAAGCCTTATAATTACATGGATAACTTATACTTTAACTCTACATTTTGAATTTTCTTTAACTATCTCATATATCTCACTGTTTTATGTTCGCTACTTGTAGTAAGAATAAATAATTTCTCAATCGCCTGGGTGAGGCTACTAGACACTTAACGCAGCGATCGCGGGTTCGAATCCCGGCAAGTGCAACAGATAACATTTTGTATGAATATTGATGTCTGCACATGATCATGGAGGAGTATATTATATAATATGTACATATTTATATGTTTTTTTTTTAATTTATTCACGCTCCTAGTATCCGTAACGCAAGTTCTAATGAACTTACAATGGGCTCGGTTAACGTGGTGTGATTGTTACCCATATTACCCATATTTATTTATTTGTATATATACATATATGTCATAAAAGTTTTAAACAAGTTTATAGTCATTAAATTATTTTGTGAAAATTTACAATACAATAAAATCCATGTAGAGTCATCGCCACTTTTGAAGTCCTGCGCCTAATGCCCGAACTAAATTTGACAACATTGACATCTTGACGTCTGTCTGGAGTAAGAAGTTGTGATATTTTAAATTGTTTTACGTGAAATATGGAGCATATAATATAAAGTGAGGTGTAAAAAGTGAAGGCCGTATAATGATCATTAAACTGAAATAATTTTGTGAATTAGAAAGTAAAAATAAACAACAATTAACCCCGTTGAATAATATGTTTATAAATGTCACTGACATGAGAGGTAAATTTTAGAGATGCCAGAGTCACTTATTTTTGCCTAATTTATGGTAAAAATATTATCATTAACTCTATACCTACATTTATCTTATGATATTTTATATGAATATAAATACAAGATAAAAGAATTAAATCCTTGCTCAGAGGAATTATATTTTCAGGTGTTTCTGTAAAAAAGGTCGAATAACAAAAGAAGTAACAATGGCAGCAATTACTTCTGAGAAAATCGTCACTCCTGGCAAAAGCCGAACACATCCGAAGAAGCTTGTTTTAGATGAATTCTACTAATCGGTAATACGTAAAAAATACGAACGAAATATTTACAAAAAAATGTTTTATTTTACTAAAACCTGGCAGGGAGATTTTTATTTTGCTGCTATAATTATTTTTGTCATTATTATCATACTCAGTCTTTATCAATCCACTACTGACCATAGGCCCTATAATAATTTAATTTTTTTATTGTACTAGACTTGGTGGAAAATCATTACACTATAAATTGGCAACATTGAGTTATGAGACCGCAGCGCCGCGTCTATCGGACTTCTAAAGTGGCGAGGACTATACGCTTTTTGTTGCGAAATATGTACTTTACTTTCAAATGTTACCGTATAAAGATTTTATAACTTTAAGGAACACTAATAAATGTTTTAATTTAAACGCCATTATGATAATTTGTATGCATAAAGATTTCCAGTTTTTCGTCCCCACGACCGTACAATTAAAAATATAATCAGTGAAACGCGGTACCTTTCTAGGGATTTAATATCTCGTTAAGTACGTGAATGGTGTAAGAAAGTGGTTTAAATTAGTCATCATAATGAAAGCTTGCACGTATATGTTCGTCCGCGTCATACTTATATGACAAGAACTAACGAAAGTGAATTGGTAATGTGTTATACAGTCCTTGCGTTTATATGTTATGACAATTAGTGTTATCATAAATTTTATTTTGAATGAAGTAAATGGATAATGGATGGCTATTTTAGTCACGAGCCGAAGGCTTAAAGAATATTAAAATTACACTTGTTTCAAATGCCTGTTGATCATAACAAGCTTTAAAGTGTTAAAACAATAAGGGCTTTCCATTGTTATGTTATTTTATTGACAAAAATTAGAACGTTTCAAGCGTTACAACCAAATTTCGAAGCCTTAATAATGAGATTAATTTGAAAAAATAAAAGTCATTTCCTAATCAGCGTATTTTTATTAAACTAAATGAAAACGTCACTAGAGAAAAAATGCAAGACGTTCTGCTTCAAGTATCTAATCACATACATGCCATGATAAGATAAATGTGTTTGCGCAGACGTTGAAATAAAAGACGTACCGTGTTGATAGAAAAAAGAACAAGTATTCAATCATGCGCAGCACGAGTATTGTACACTGCTTGAGCTCTGAATCAACGTTAACTGATTGATATTCTTCCATAGTACATAACGAAGGATGATTGTAAGAATACATTTCTTTTTCGGGCGCTCTTTCAATTTAAGACCCTTGGCTGCTCGTTCTTGTTTCGTTCATTGTATTGAAATACATTATATTTATTGACAATGATATGTGCATATACCATACGATGCTTTGATATAAGAATCTGTAGTTCTCTAATCTCCGTTTAAATTTTAGTCGGATAAAATCTCTATGCATTTGATAGTGCAAGACGTATTGAAGTAGACTTTTAATTTTCAAGAAAAGTTCTTTTAATTTTTTTAGGGATGAAAGCGGGGAAATTCATTATAGAGGACTCAATTATCTTCAGACATGACCATGTCTTGTCCTGGTGAGGAAAACGTTATTATAATAATAATAATAATAATAATAGTTTATTTGCAAGAATGTAGTACATATTGACATTAACACTTTCAAAAAAGGAAATATATTATATCTGTGATATTTGAAGTAGGTAAGTAACGAAGGCCGAGGTGTCAAGTGTCGGTTTTCACAAAGAACGGAACGCTGACTGGATGTTTGCTTTCACTGTCCATACTCCATGTGAATGCTCGAAACCTTACACCCACGCCTGTGGTTGGGATAAACATGCGATGAATTAGGTCGATCACACACGGTATTCACAATAAGATGAGATGTAAGCTGCCTTATGTGATACGTACTATATCAGCATCATAATCTGATTCTATTTTTGTTTGTTAAAAACCAACAGCCTTATTTACATATCAGGTTTAGTATAATCTTAAAGTTAGCTAATAATAGATTTTCCTTAATTATTTAATTTTAACTGAATTAGTATTGATCGGTAATGATAAAAATAATTCAAGGTAAATCGTAGAGAGAAGGCTCTACGAAGGGAATATAAGCTGTAGTCAACGTTTACCTACTATAATTCATAGACCTTACTAATTCGAAATTTTATATTATACCGCACATTTGAACTACTTAATTCATATTGTCCTGTGATACGTGTAACAGCTCATATTTTCCTACTTTAATAATTATTATAATATGTACTTACATACTATGTAATGTAGAAGTCATCGTAAAAGGTGTGCATTCTTCAAACAATAGTTAAAACATCTGGAGGTTACAAAGTATGAAGAAATAAAAATATGTACGTATTTATAATACTTTAGCAGTGGAATATTTGTGCGAATGTTGTTTTTAATAACGACGCGTGTGGTGCAACCAAGATGTAGGGTTGTTTATACTCAACTTAAGGGTCCTGCCCACTCCCTCCTTCCCACGTACCATTGTACGTGATCAAACCTTATTTACATCACAATAACTAGTTTTGGCATAGAGCCATACCCTCAGTATATATTTACCATATTGATGTTCAAAAAATTATTACGATTTCTTCAAACGAAACATACTAGTACATTCGGCAACTGTCCAGAACATATATTTTTTTAATCCTGTTTTAATAAACAGTAAATCAAATTGAATTTCTATAAAAAGATTATCGTCATCAGTTTTAGTAACAGGTTTGTATCAGTTCATATAACACCGCCGTAAAGTGACAGCTACGCTGTTGTTTCATGCGGTTTGTGAGTTTACTGTGGCTCATTGAAATTTGAGGGGATAGAGGAAAGGAGGGCAACGGATGTATATAGGCCTCATTGACATTGAAAAAAAATCAGCCCGTCTATTGCTGGACAAGGCCACTTTCATTATATATTTTTTCTTTAACCTGGACTTCTAAGATAAAATTATCTCTTTAAAAATCTCTCTTATCTTCTGTACACTAATAATACTAGCAACAACACATCTTAAACGTATGTATGTCAATGGCGATTGCTCAGCAATAGGATATCAGAGAAAACCTGTATCGTCTATTTCATTAATAACCAAATTGTATATATATTATAGGTATAGTCATACCGGTTACTGCATTAGTTTCCAGCGTGTCATTTGCAAAACCTGTGCAATTCATATAATGGGAAAAGAAAGATTAATATTTGGAGGTTATTGTCCTTGTAATGTTCGCGGTGATCCATCATTGTGGGCTTCTGACGCCTTACGCTAAATTTGGCAGTTGAAGTTTAAGGTCGCGATATATTAATAAGCAATTTTACACATAATTTGTGCGTGTACTCTATGCTTATAAACTGAATTATATTTCTCTCTTGTTGACAGTCCCTCAATGTTGAAGGCAGTTAGTTGCCAATTTGTCAACACATCTTCAAGGAGGACGAATTTACTTCAAATGTATGAACTAGGCAGGGCGTTTTTTTTTAAAATGCCATGTTTATAGGAACGTACGTAAGAGTTTTAATATAGGTAATAAATAATATTATTAAACGCAGTATATAGTTATTCCTTAAGTAGCATTAAAAATATTTGAATAACACTATGTAGGTAAAAGGAACACATGTGATTGGGCACACTTCACACCTTTCGTTAGTTTCCGTTATAATATACAAATTGAATACTCAAAGCAAATAAAAAGATAATAACAAAAGCAAACAAGTGGCTAGGTGTCGGGTGTCGCAATCATGGGCCTGAATCGATATCTGTCTTATCTTACGCGCTGTTTGACTTACGATATGTTCGGTGTGCACACGACAAAATATCATAGACCTGCACTATCATATAAAATAAAAAATGTTTTGATGTCGTGTGGCGAGAACATTAATCGTATGTATAAATCAAACAACGTGATCGAGGGAAATCACCTAACTTTTGTAGTCACATTTGGTAGTCACAATGGTGATGCATTTTATGACAGTATAATTTTTTATTACAATTAGCTCAGCTCAATTATCATAAATATAATATAAAATATAATATAAATGTAATATATAAAATACAAGCTAAGATTGACAACTTCATTTATATTTCTCTAACGAGACTCAAATATTTAAGTTATTATAATTAATTATTATTATTATTATAACTTTAAAACGTATCAATAACAATTATTTAGCTTATCAAAAATAGTAGATAGATAAGATGATAACTATAAAATATGTGGTCGATCAATTAAAAATTGGGTAGAATTGTTAGCCCGCTAACAATTCTACCCATTAACCTCGAGGTCTAAGCAGAAGGTTGTAATTCCTCAGCGACCATTATGCCGTCGCTAGGTGGTTATTTTGCAAAAACTGTCTGGACTCTGGACACACGTCGCTCTCGGTTCAGTGGGCACGCGCAGGTGGGCGAGTAACGGTCGGGTAACAATGGAGCCGCGAGGGGACGCCACTGTCATAGGACTTCGCGGCTATAACGGTCTTAATCATATAATATGCATTCATAGGGGCTTAGATAAAATATTTTAAGAATGTGCGAGTAGAATGCTCACCTAATTTAGTAGCACCTACATTACTTCTAAGCTTGCTCGTGTGTCATAAATTTTATACATTTTTTTGTTCCAGCTAAAACGTGACCACTGCCGGACGAAGGCCTCCCTCAAGGCCTCTACAACGACCGGTCGCGCGCCGCCCGCATCCAGCGGATTCCTACAACCTTTCAGTCCACCTAGTAGGAGACCTACCAGCACTGCGTTTTCCGGTACGTGGTCGCCACTCCAGAACTTTGCGGCCCCAGCGGCTATCGGTTCTACGAGCAATGTAGATTTCCAATTAATAATTTTGTTTAATTTTTAAATATATTTTATATTGTTTTACTCCGTATTGATGAAAAACCTTCACAATATTTTAATAATGCAAAAGCGTTAACTTATACACTGTAGTATAGTAAACACATAACGCTCGAATACACGCGAATTAAATTATTATGACATTCGATGTAGAAGCAGCTGATTTACAGAACTATACCCATTTGAGACTTATTTTAGGGACGTCTGTAATACTTAATATGTATTAAGCATATTACTCGTATATTCCTATTATCGTTTTACTTATGGTCGATGCTCGTATATAATCATTATGTTATAAGCCTTCGTGGCCTTAAGAATATCAGTTTATAAGTGAATGGATCTTTTGAAGGTACTCCAAAAGTCATTTCAGTTGGTTTGTGTTTGTTTTAGTTGTGAAATATTTGTATGATTGTTAAATTTCTTGATTTAACTTCGGAAGTCATAGCTAATGATTTAGTAGGAAATTGTGAACATCAATATCAATTAGTAAAGTGATTACAACTCTCCCTAAAAGTTTTCGTTGATCCCAAGTTCTGGCGATATATTTAAAATATTAATATTTCTGTTATCATACATTTGAATACGATAAACTGAAAGTGAAATATTTTTCTTTCGGAAATCGAAAACTTTTGAATATTGATTTGAAATATCAAGGAAAGGTTCATATTTTATCTATACATTGTTTTTTGATGAATGAGTAGTCGGTACCTACATACATTTACGTCATTAGTAGAGTTAACCTACCGATTGAGCTTAAAGGTCGTCAGGCCTAAAAGTCTAGACCTTTCGAAAAAAAAAGAGGATTAGAGTTTATAACGTGCAATGCAAGTGTATCATATCAATTGGGGTACAGGTAAGCCAACGTTTAAATCGATCACAATTGCCTGTCTGCCACAATAAAACACGTAAGCCTGGGGTGGCTCACCCTATTCACAAACTCGTTTTATGGCTTTTAATAATTTTAGTAAGCTGCACTGATTGTGTTAGCAGCTGCCAGGGAAAGATTAACGGTCAGATGTGTTCGTAAGTTTTAGAGGTGACATTAATCTCGTAAGTGTGAAAGATATGTTTATACTTTATGGTTCAGCTATCACGCCTGACGCATTCGATATGACGTTTTAAACGTGTAGTTTGTATGTTTGTCAATCATCGTTTAACATTAACATGACTAGAGTATGTTCTTTATATAAAGTTACAACTTCAAGGTAATTATCATCAGCGTTTATCCTTCTACTGCTGCATATAAGCCTTCCTCAATGAACGCCAGAACGACCGTTTCCTTGCTACTCCCATTGTACTACGGCCACTGCACGGAGATCATCTTTTACTGATCCAAATTCGATCAGCGGTTTATATGTGAAAAACACAAATCACATTTAAAACAAAATCACTTTCGCATATACAATAATAGGTATATTCGTGGTTTTGCATCTTGATAATTCAATACACTTTAATGTTATAGACATTACTTTAGTATCGTTTTAATATCAAATAAGAGGTCGGGTCGGTTCGAGCACTAGGTTCGCCCACATTAGCTTAAGTCGTAACGGTCACTGGGCTGGCAGCTGTAGCCGCTGTAGGTCATACTTAAGGGGGACACGAAAGTAATGACTGAACAGATGATTCACTTATACTTGTTATAAATGTACGATATATCGATATCGATACACATAAAGGGTCGTTTGTTCAACGTGCAAAATATGTTTCGAACATACGACAACCAGCCCGATTAAAAAACATTTTTATGTGTTATGGCTCAATTATTGAGGAAATGTTTTTTAACAAGTGCCTCATTTTTAGTATAAAGTTAACGATATTTTAATGTAGTGTTATCAGCACACATTTTATAAAACTTTTCCAAATAACTACTAAGCTATTACCAGTACCAAAAATAAATAAATCGTAAACTCTTTACGCTTCCTTATGATTCCTCCTATATTTACTTAATATTCATTCTTGTTGTATAAAAAAACCAAATAAAAATGGTACTTTTTAAGCATTGACAAAATATATTAAAAAAAACATAACTTTACGCATTGTATTCCAATACTCGTATATTTAATGAACAAAAACATTTAATGTTTCCGCACGACAAAAAAGTCGAAAAGAATTGTCCCATAACTTTTTGTACGGCTGAATGAACCAAGTTTCACTCCCATAAATGGGCAATATGCTTAAATCGTCTGCCGAAACCAGTAACGGCAGGTTGTGCAGTGACAGGGTTCGTTAACCGCAGGGAGCGGCTACTACGAATAAATCATGCTGCACTGGGTTACTTAACACTTAACTACTTATGTGTCACTTTGTTATACTTAATTTTACATTCGACGAACGACGTAACTGTACGAAAAAAATATTTTGATCATGAAGTTGAAGTTTTTGAAACGTTGGTCAAAATGTATGTCAACTAACCTGGATGTTAATGGCGGTTAACATACGATTTCTAGAGTCAAATTTGACAGCTTTTCATTGCAGTGGCTATGTTGACTGACAAGCTGATCAAATTAAGTAATTTAACCATGCTTCTAGCAACTCATTTGACACTTAACAAGCGATTTGACAGTTGATTTGTTAATTTTTGCGTTGATCAGCCCTTCGGAAACAGGATTTTTTATATGATGCGAAAACCTCTAAAAATTCTCAGAAGTTTTAAATCATTTGTTGGCGTTCTTAACAGACTTGCCCGACGACTGATTTGCCTTAATCTCCATGTCCAATCTAGGATAGACGTTTCACCCTCAATCTGGAGACCGATTGGCTTTTCACTGTCACTGAGACAGGTTTGATCGCATTATAGCGATTGAGATTAGATTAGGCCCTTATAATAGTATCTCTAATTGTTACTTGCTGTATTTTAATGAATTAATTATATTATATATGAAATTCGATACATTTAACAGGACTGTTATTTATATTTTGAAAGGACAAAAGAAAATAAACATAATTAGACACAAGTCTCCCAAAAACAACAACTCGACAAAATTAACCTTTGTGCAATTTTCTTTTACGATCGTAATTAATGTTTTTGCTGTAATACAAGTAGTAGTTGCAATTATTACATGTGATTCGCTATGTAATATTATGTTACTCATTTTACATCTAATTAATGCGGTATGCGAATCCAAAAATAAACCACTACAGCCCTAATTCCTAGAACCTATAGACGCTTAAAATATTCAAATATATGAGCATTTAAGAGGTCATAAAATTTAATTCGTCCACAATTGAAGTCATTATAGATGTTTTTAATAGGTGTTCTAAATATAGAAGCGAGGGTCCGATTCTGAGAACGCAACTGAGCGCAAAATTAGAAGGCAGGTGCTAGAAATCAATTCATTACAAATGTATACGCAAGTCTCTTCGTAACAAGTATTCCGGATAATAAATCTACTGACTGTGTGACCGAGCCCGAACTTCTGAAGTTGATATATAACTCTAGATATTTCTTATAAATAAATATACTTGTTTTTAAGAGCCCTGGCTAGTTTTTTTTATTATATTTAGATTTCATTATATCATGTGTTTACTGAGACATCGATATTGGTCGTCAACGTTGCTCTGTAAGATGCTCTCATAGCTCATTGCTATTTAATTTTTGCTATATTAAATCCTAGTCCTAGTAATATTATAAATGCTAATGTTTGTAAGTATGGATGATTGTTACTCTTTCACGTAAAGACTACAGAATGGATTATAGTGAAACTTTAGTATAATATAGCTTACATATTAGAATAACACATAGGTTGTAATTTATCACCGTAGTACCACGGGAATGGAAAGTACGCGGGTGAAACCGCGGGACGCTGCTTGCACGTAATACTTAAACAATTAAACCTAGTTTAAATCATTTTAAAATCAGTGCTATTAAAAATGTGTTTTTTAAAATCGAATAAAAAGCTGTGTAAAGTTTTTACATACATGAAGCTGCATGCTGCATGAAGCTCATTGATTTATGAGATTTTTTTGTCTAATCCGACAAACGCCATGTTATATTAAGAAAAAACTCATTAACGGGCGTCCGTCGTGAAAGCTTAAATTGGCAAGTCAGTTCACTTAGCTTTCCTATTTTCCTGTTTCATTCGCTAATGGTAAAATTATTAATGCGATGCAAAGACGTTTGGGGGACAAAATATACACAAATGACGGTAAATTTTACATTCATTGTTTTATCCCACATTATAAGTAATTTGAATTAAAAAATATATAAGTACAATTTTTTTGAATTTCAATAAATTTATGTTTGCCTCGCATTTAGGAATGCATTTTTTAATTACACGCCATTTTAGTTTAGGAGACATCAGACAACCCCACATAATATTTTGTACTGGAAATACCCACGTATTACGACGTGGCTCCACTGCCGCTCCGAGGTTACGCACGTTTGTCAAGCTTCGCAACTTCCGCTGCAACCCCCAGACAAGCTATGTATTTCTTGCAAAGCGCAAGCTTCTTGCTAGGCCTAAAAGTCTAGACTTTTCGAAAAAAAAAATCTTGCAAAGCGAAGCTTTACATAATACAACACACGTGCGTACTCTCCGTACGCAGAGGTGGAGCGGCGCCTTTAAAATCAAAGAAATAATTTTATATGTAAGTCCCTAAAACGTTTATTATGTCCTTAATTTCTTTTTTCATTTTCATTTCCGGCATACTTAATCCCAATGATAAAACCAAAACAAAACCCACGAACGTTCTTCTTCTCAGGAATTTCCGGCGTAGGCGCTTCGCTAAACGCCTGATTTATAACGATATATGAGCTAATAATGGTGACATTGATAGCCTATGTCCTGTACTAGTATATTAGCTATTGTATTGTTAGGTTTCCGATCAGTCGCTTTGTGTGATTGAGATACAAACACCCATCCAAGGAACTATTCCCACGAAGATTATTAGGTTTTATACCTTGGCCGCAAATTCTTATATATTATGTATATTATATAAGAAAAAAATACAGTATGTTATTATGTGCTGTCACCTAAACATAATATTGTATTATTAGAATTCTACAAAACACGTAGTTATTTAAAAATCTATTATTTTAAACGAAGTATAACTAATAAGCGCGACTAATTGAAACTTATTTCGAGGATTTGATACGCTCATTTAAAAACTATAATGACCACATGGTTCATAATGAAATTGGAATAGAAAATATTTGTGTATGTTTCTTACATAAAAGTCTGTCAAACAAGAGGTTGATCTTTGAGTTTGTCTTAGGGCCTGTTTCACAATCTCCAGTTAAGTTCCCAATAGGCTATCGGGAACATATTTGACAGATAGAGTATGGAGTATCTGTCAAATATGTTGCCAATAGTCTATTGGGCACTTAACTGGAGATTGTGAAACAGGCCCTTAAGATTGCCAAGTCGCATAACAGACCACAACATAGGTAGGCATACCTCCCTATAAATAAGTGCTTGTACTTACATACATACAATGGCAATGCACGTTATCTTTTGAATTCACAATATTCACCTTTAGTATGTACAGAGTAATTTACGATAAATGTATTGTCCGATAACGTTATCGCCGATACTATATTGCGACATGCACTAAGTCATGCAAACATGTTCTCTGTGTCGTGTCACATGCAAGTTTTTAAACACACAAAACCCATTTAAATATAATATGCGTAGAATATACTTAAACAAGTGATTGTCCTTTGTAAGGTTAGCTCGGAATCCATTTGGCCGATAGCGAATTCAATGCGACAAGAAATGTAGAGGAAAAACAAGAAAGCTGAGGGGGTAAAATCGAGCGACGATAAACTTAAGGTCCCTTAAGCGAGAGTCCGGGTTCAATCCTGACCCTATGGTGTCTTGAAATGAGTTTTTCCAAATTTCTAATAACGCCCGAAACATGAGACCATCGCTCGCTCATCGGTGAAGGAAAGACGCATGCCTGATGAGATTATAGTTTTGGGGTGTGTGAAGTTCACTAACCCGCATTGATGAACTATGGCCCAATACCCTCGCATGATTCTGAGACGGGCCCAATATCGGCATTTTTTTTTTTTTTTTTTTTCGGTTGGATCTATGCTAATGGTCCTAGTGACCGTTATGCGTCATCGGAAATGGGGTGATCCGGTTGGATCATCCTATGACGTTAAACATCGGACATATTATACGAGCACTTATTACTTGAGGTTTCTGGTAAAAGTAGTGAGGGATTGGCGTCTCACATAATGTGCAATGTACAATATTGATAATGATGACAACATATAGTAGTATCACCCGATTGTCCAATTGTAAATCCATCTATCCCGGTCTGGACATACATTTCCAGAGAAATGAACTGTAAAAGTACAAATGAATATATATTATTTTCAATCGGCCCTGCTCAGAAAATGCAATATGAGTAATTTCGCTTTTATAATATTACTTAGTAACGAAACAATAAATAAATGCAAATGCTTAGCGAACTTACATTTCAATCGGAGAAAGTATTTAACAACGGCTCTTCAACTATAAGTTATACTTCAATGAGATTTATATTATTTTTACAGTTACAGAATTTCTTTTGTGCTTGACGTAGAATTGCACTCAGCTAGTTTTTAGTCACTACAAAACTTTCTTAAGCATTTAGTTCCATCAAAGATAAATGGTATCGTATCTATTGTATATTTATTGATACATTTGAAAAGGTGTAATCATCTTATGCTAAATTGTAACAATTAGTAAACAATGGTGTCATTGACCATATATTGACATCACGACTACGTAAATTACTCGGCTTACAACACAAATACCAAATACATTTTATGGACGAAATGAAATTTGAGAAAGTATCGCAGAATATTTGATTTTTTAAGAAAATTAAAATTTGTAATTCAGATTGCCGTAGGAGTACCTGATGTGTAATTTTGATGTGTAAGCTATATTATTTTAAAGTTTCATCATATTCCGTTAAGTAGTTTTTCCGAGAAAGAGTTAGTACAAACATAGTAGTACATACATCCGCACACTGTTACAAACTTTCGCGTTTATAATACTAGTAGGAAGTATGACTATGTACATTTACTTGATTTTTCTATCTTTGCATAGCCAATTTGGTATACGGTCTATTATTACCTATACTTAACACTACTACAGAGCTAATGGACCTATTGAATACATCATAGAAGTGGGCTAAATAGACTTTGATTATAACTAAGTCTTTGAATTCTCTTATCATCATCGTCATCCTTTCACTATTGGATTTAGGCAGCAATTCTATGTCATAATATTTGAACAGTTGAAGCATTCCTGTCTAGAGTCATCGCCACTTTAGAAGTCCGATAGACGCGGCGCTGCGGTCTCATAACTCAATGTTGCCAATTTATAGTGTAATGATTTTCCACCAAGTCTAGTACAATAAAAAAATTAAATAATTATAGGGCCTATGGTCAGTAGTGGATTGATAAAGACTGAGTATGATAATAATGACAAAAATAATTATAGCAGCAAAATAAAAATCTCCCTGCCAGGTTTTAGTAAAATAAAACATTATTTTTTTTTGTAAATATTTCATTCGTATTTTTTACGTATAAACGATTAGTAGAATTCATCTAAAACAAGCTTCTTCGGATGTGTTCGGCTTTTGCCAGGAGTGACGATTTTCTCACAAGTAATAGGGATGTTGACACATGTTACAAATTAATGTAAAGTTATGTTTTACATATTAAATACAGTATTTGAAAACCTAAAATAACATTTAAAAAGTCTACTTTTTTGTCTTAAAATTTAGAAAATTAATTTAAAATGCGTTATTTATCATGCATGATCACGTAACTGTAAACGCCAATAAGGCGATGACGTCACTGAACATTGAGCTAAGTACAAACTCACCTAACATAGCGCGAGCTCTGAATGCGGTGTGTGACGTAATGACGCTTGGAGCATTTCAAGGGCGATTTTAAAAACCATTTTTCTTTATTTAATTTTTTGTTAAAATTGGACATATATCTTGACAAAAGTATTTTTTTCGTATTCATCTATAGTATATCTATCAAATAAAATCAATTACAAAAATTTGTCAACATCCCTACTGCTGCCATTGTTACTTCTTTTGTTATTCGACCTTTTTTACAGAAACACCTGAAAATATAATTCATTTGAGCAAGGATTTAATTCTTTTACCTTGTATTTATATTCATATAAAATATCATAAGATAAATGTAGGTATAGAGTTAATGATAATATTTTAACCATAAATTAGGCAAAAATAAGTGACTCTGGCATCTCTAAAATTTACCTGTCATGGCAGTGACATTTATAAACATATTATTCAACGGGGTTAATTGTTGTTTATTTTTACTTTCTAATTCACAAAATTATTTCACTTTAATGATCATTTTACGGCCTTCACTTTTTACACCTCACTTTATATTATATGCTCTATGTTTCACGTAAAACAATTTAAAATATCACAACTTCTTACTCCAGACAGACGTCAAGATGTCAATGTTGTCAAATTTAGTTCGGCCATTAGTCGCAGGACTTTAAAAGTGGCGACGACTATAGTAACAATTTTGTATTTTTTTTTTAATTCTTTATTCAAAAAGCTATACGCCTATATCAGGTTAAGCCAGCTGAGTTTGGTAATTTTAAAAGTAAAAAAGATATCACGAACTTCGCTACCCGTCACAATAATACGTATACCAAACCAATTATAAATACGTTTATGGAATGTTCGAGTATTCTTAGACATAATACGGACGTTTATAATAAAGCCACGAAACTAATAGCTTTTTTATTGATATAGCTATGGTACGAGGTAAAGTCTTAAATCTTTTATCATAAGCAATTAAACAACATTCCCATGTCTAATAGCGTCATCATTCGAGGAAGTTCGATAAAAAATATATCTTGACATAGCGCATATGTTCTATTAATGTGCTCAGTAAAAAATATACAGTTCCTGTCCTATTGTGATGAATGATTTATAGCTGCGAGGATATGAGAATATATACTTTATTTAGGTAGCATATGACCTTTTTTCCGAAACAGATTGAGGGAACAAAATATAAGGTGGTACTAATGTAGGAGCGCAACGTATACCTTCCACGAGTAAATTTGTGCTGTCACACAATTAAATAACAAGACCAGCCAACTTATGGTATGTTAGCATCCCTCATGAACTTAAACGAGCTAACCTTACTAAGTATTGTTAGACACGAGCGTTACCTATCTAAGACACATGTCATTTTTTAAAGGATTTTAGTAAAGGTTCTATTTCCGAATCTTGCCTTACGTAACTTACCTAAGAGATATGCATGTATGTACCCCGCCAGACAACCAGCACAACTCGTTCACATATCAGTCTTATGAGCTCCGCAAATTTCTGATGCACTGGAACCTTGTCACATTAATATCCATATGACGACATCCGGATCCAAATATCTCAAAAAGGTTTTATAATTGAAATTCCTATTAATATGGAATTGTGGTTGTCATGAAAAAATGTTAATAATTTATAATAATTGTATTATCTTTAAAAATAAAAGCGTGTTAATAAAACCAAATAATTAATAGAATAATTTCCAACGTTCGTTATGTATTGGAAATTTTTGCAAGATTTATCTAAATGAAATATTATAGGTGTTTGTAACACAACGCTCCATTGATTATGTAACATACAATATAGTCAGCATTACGAGCAGCAGGTCGTATTACGAGAATCTAGATGGTTATGGTCTAAACATGGCTCTACGCAATAGATCTTATTGTGCAATGATTACTTTCATCATAAAAATGTTTGCATAATGCATGTATATTTATGGAACCTTCCAACAATTGAAACTTTATTCAAGTACTAATTTAGAACATTTAGGGCCTGTTTCACAATCTCCCTTTAAGTTCCCTATAGGCTATTGGCAACATATTTGACAGATGTTTGACAGATAGAGTATGGAGTATCTGTCAAACATCTGTCAAATATGTTGCCAATAGCCTATAGGGAACTTAAAGGGAGATTGTGAAACAGGCCCTTAGGAACATAGATCAAAACCAAGAAGAAAGTCAGGTTATATGTATTCGCAACTGACTAATCTGTATGCTTGTGCCGAAGTGAGTTGAAAGCTGTACAGATGCTGTACAGATATGTACAGATGTAATAACACTGTTACAGAAGTTATCTTTGCCTACATACACAATGGTGAAACTAATGACATAAAAATTAGCATTAAAATGTATATATGGAGGTATTTTATAAATTGTATAATTCTACAAATTGGTTTCTATTGCAGTCTCGTAAAACATTAAAACGTCCAGGTGAACGTACCTACCTATTAAGACATCGCATTTGTTACTACAATATACTCGTACACGATACTGAACTTTACAGAACTGTCTGCGATATATTATTGAGAAGTTGGTAGAAGCCAATTAATTTTCTTGGAAGCCACAAATGTCACGAAAAGAGCAACCCTGCTTCATGTAATTTTATCGCAGTTATTACTATTTGCTTCACGGCTGATTGGGGAGAAACAAAGTTCTCCTTGGAACCGAGTTGGTAATTAATAATGATGAATTGATGTTTATTTATCAGAATAAATAAAATATGCTTTCTAACGTCAAATATATAAATGGGTTTTGGTTTTTTTTTAATATGTCGTTACATATGTATACATATTTATCTAGAATTCACGTCTTAATAATAGATACTTTTATTGCCAAAACCTGTTTAATATATGTATTTGTAAGATCGTCTCCAATAAGATTACGTTACAATAAATTGTAAATTTTAAATTTTACACAACCTTTTAAAGTAAATGACTTAAGGCGAGACTAAAGAGTCAACTCGTTTTTTTCTGACGGAAAAAAGGTTATTCTATATTCGAAAATAGTAACTTACATTCGCCGGATGTCTCATATAGGTACTCCACGCTTCTTGACTTATAAGCCGGCTAGTGTCAAAGATCATAATATTAAGTTAGTGTTATTTATTTATGAAGCTCCACTTCAATCCCGAGTGAAGAGCGCACACACTATTTAAAGTGTAGCACGTTATTTTATGCACTGCGTAAAAAACAGACAAATATAATAGGATAGACGGAAATAACTTAAATAGACCGGAAACAATTATAATATGGTGGGTCTGACATAGGTGCGTATCATTGAGAGCGACGGAGGAAAATTTTTATAAAGGCCCTGTATCTCGAACAATCGCATGCTGCGCGTGCGCCGCGGAGCTTTTGTCAAAAAACATAGCCCGAATAATGAAGTAGAGGGCCTTTGTTCCAATATATTCCGTAATGGACAATGGAGCATACATTTTTGACCCCATGCTGAGTATAAAGTAATTGAACGGAATCTATATTGCTGATATTTTTAATTATTTTTATTGACTTTGGTAGAAGTTAGGTTTGACATAGGGTACAATGAAAAAAATATCTCTATAGAATTAGCAACACTGTGGTATTTAAAATAAGCCTTAGGGCCTGTTTCACAATCTCCCTTTAAGTTCCCTATAGGCTATTGGCAACATATTTTGTCGCGTAGGGGTGGTAGGTGCCCCCAGCGAGCACGATAGGAAGGGGGGTTCGGACAAGTCTCACCTTATCTCGAGCCAGAAACTTTCCTTGGCTGGCCCACGTTCCGACAGCGTATTGCGTAGGGGTAATAAAGGAGGAATCACTGGCCTGACTGGACTCCTGGCGATGGTAGGTTGGCTGCAGCTTGGGTCTTCACGCTGGGCGTTCGGTTCAGCCGGCCGGCTGTTAGATGTTCACGTTTGGATACTTAGCCTATCCAAATTCTGCTCCGCGAACTCCCAGCGGAATTCAAAAAATAGACGAGGGTTAGCCTCGGCCTCCGCCAGCCACGAAGTCAGGACAAGAAAGGGGCCAAGAGGTCGGTTAGAAGTGACAGCAACTCAAAAGGTCCCTAATCACAGCTTGTCTATCGTTCCATAAACAATATAGTTCTATAGTCAATTGTCAAGCAGACTTTATAATTAATTAAGTTTTAATTTAGTTTATTTGTAATTTTGTTTAGGGATTATATTAAAGTATTATATTTATTATTATAAATTACAAGTGGTATTTTAATTTTATTTGAGAAAAGGAAAGTAGAAACGGTTATTGAGTTTTAGAGAGGTCGCTACTGAGCCAATAGAGTATGTCAATAGTTGACACTAGTTAACGATAGATGGCGCTTATACCATTAGTATGCTTACTTAAACATAATATCTATTGCTGAATCTTTAATTTAAACCTAAAATCATGTAACGAGCTAGCGCAACGTTACAGTACCCCGCCAAAAAGCGTAGGATTTTGCCTACTACAGCAAAATCCGACTAAACTAACTACCTATTAAACTCACTGCAAGATAATATACTGAACTGCAGTCATACATACCAACTATGCATAGAACTAAACTTACTACACTTCCATCCTATACATACATCACACCTATACATACATCCCATCACATACACTCTTGCATCTCTCATGATATCTTTAAGTTAATAGTAGTAACCTAAAGATCCTTACATATAGAGTAAACAACCCAGCCGCTGTTGACTCAATAAGTTAGTTTAAGAGTATTAATTAGTATTATTTAGTTTAATTAATACAGCATAGTTTAGGTAGTAGATGTTAAATATTAAGAGTTTAAGTTAAGTTTAATTTAGGTTAGGTTAGATTATTTAAATATTTGAATTTAAGTTAAAGTTCAATTAGGTTTGTTAAAGTAATTTATTTAGTTTTATTTAAGTAGGTTTTATGATTTATAGTTTACTAATTTAATATCTTTAATATGCCAGTCACCTAGAGGTTTACCTGACATATCAGCAAGTGTGTAGACAAGTGGAGATTTTAACAATTAATTACATTTAATGAATTGAATAAATGCAAATAAATCTTAGTAATGGTTTCAGCGGTTGCTCTCTTGATTAGAAAAAGTAAGCAATACATACCAAAACAACAAGTCACAACTAGAATAGAATAGATGATTTTTGTAGGGGTAGAGTCCTACAAATCAATACTTATAACCTGAAGAATAAAGATATTTGATTTTAGTAAGATGTAGGGTCCTACTATATCAATACTCTTAACCTGAAGAGGGCTAGGGCAGCATCCTCGCCTCTGATCAGTACTTCATAGGTTAATTCGTTTTTGTTTAGCAAAAAGAATTTAATTAGGTAAGTCTCCATATTATCTAGCTAACAAAACTATTATTGTTATGCTATAGAAAACAATTAGGTTATGTAGGTTTAAAAATCTTAAGTAGTTAAAAGATTATTGAACGATAGATCAGCTGTTTACAAGTAGTTATAGTTAAATAGTGTTTTTTACAAAGCAAACTCCCTATTACGCTAAGTGACAAGTGAAATGTAAAATATCAACGATAGAAGTTTATGACTTTAAAATAAAAAATTGAAGATCAACTAAGTATTTAAATAATTTGAAAATTATAGAACTTGAATTTACTAATTATTACTAAAGCTTTGCGAACTTTTACGTATCACAATAAGTATTTAGTGTTTTTATAGTAATTTCAATAGTATTAAAGACAAAAGGTTAGATAATTAAACTTAAATTTTGACGTCTAGCACGGCCAAAACAAAAATATTGTAGCAAAATATTATGATATAGGCACAAAATAAGGAAATATAGATGAAATAGTAACAAACAGATATTAATTAGTTAAATAATTACGTACCAGCTCGCTCGGCGTCACCTCACGCTTACAACATTTAGTATATGTGGGTATATAGAAAAAAAATTTTTAGATACTAATTTTAGAAAAAAACACTATATTTCCTTAAAAATACGCTATCAGAACTTGGGCAGGCCTTAGAAAGAATACACGTTGGGCGCCAGCTGTAGCGTGGGGGTGGTAGGTGCCCCCAGCGAGCACGATAGGAAGGGGGGTTCGGACAAGTCTCACCTTATCTCGAGCCAGAAACTTTCCTTGGCTGGCCCACGTTCCGACAGCGTATTGCGTAGGGGTAATAAAGGAGGAATCACTGGCCTGACTGGACTCCTGGCGATGGTAGGTTGGCTGCAGCTTGGGTCTTCACGCTGGGCGTTCGGTTCAGCCGGCCGGCTGTTAGATGTTCACGTTTGGATACTTAGCCTATCCAAATTCTGCTCCGCGAACTCCCAGCGGAATTCAAAAAATAGACGAGGGTTAGCCTCGGCCTCCGCCAGCCACGAAGTCAGGACAAGAAAGGGGCCAAGAGGTCGGTTAGAAGTGACAGCAACTCAAAAGGTCCCTAATCACAGCTTGTCTATCGTTCCATAAACAATATAGTTCTATAGTCAATTGTCAAGCAGACTTTATAATTAATTAAGTTTTAATTTAGTTTATTTGTAATTTTGTTTAGGGATTATATTAAAGTATTATATTTATTATTATAAATTACAAGTGGTATTTTAATTTTATTTGAGAAAAGGAAAGTAGAAACGGTTATTGAGTTTTAGAGAGGTCGCTACTGAGCCAATAGAGTATGTCAATAGTTGACACTAGTTAACGATAGATGGCGCTTATACCATTAGTATGCTTACTTAAACATAATATCTATTGCTGAATCTTTAATTTAAACCTAAAATCATGTAACGAGCTAGCGCAACGTTACAATTTGACAGATACTCCATACTCTATCTGTCAAACATCTGTCAAATATGTTGCCAATAGCCTATAGGGAACTTAAAGGGAGATTGTGAAACAGGCCCTTAGTAAAATATAATGCTATTAGAATGTCGACGTTCTTCCTTCTCTGCCTACCGTGAGACTTCCATTCGGGAATGCTATTGTCCCATCTTTTGTATGTTATGAAGTAGTCGTTGACTTATCTTTTACTGTAATCTACCTACACAATTATATTATTGGATGATTTAAATGACCCGCGATTTATACACGCAGCCTTAGATGATACAAAGTCTAACATACCTCTCCTTAACAAATACAGCTGTTTAGAAATATAAAAAGACCGCCGAGAATTCTCGAAAATATTTAACAAAAGCGGTGGTAAAATACTAAGCATCAATGACCGATAGATACATTTTGTCAATAATACAGTGATGTATCGATTTGGATGTACATACTTCCTTCCCGACGAAGTGCGGTTATGCGGGGACAAAAGGCAGGACTTCCGATCAGCTGCCGCACACCCCTGTTTTGTACGACTTCGCCTAATATTATAACACTTTTGTCGAAGTCACGTTGTAGATAAGGGACTCTCTTAATTTAAGTTCACGAAGTTTCAAGTTACAAGTTTTTATATAGATATAGTGAGTCATATAATTTTAATATTACTGACGTAAACTTAATTGGAATTATTTTTGCACTCTTTTATGAATTTTAAATCACTGCATTAACGTGAAATTGATTGCATCATATCTGTATCAATTCATGAAATCGATCAAATTGTATGCAGCATATGTTTAAAGCAAGCGACATGATTAGCGCAGAGCGAACATTGCCAAATTTATTGCATTACAAGCGTCATTTCACATCTAATTGGATATCATGCCTATGTTAACTTTTTGATTAAATCATGCAATTATTAATAACGGCTTATAAAATCAATTTACGAACATGGTATGAAGTAAATCCCCAATATTAATGCGCGAGTTTGATTAATTGATAAGCTTCAACATCTTGACCGTTAAATTGATTAGAATAACTTTTGGTATAGAGATACGCTATGACCTAAGAAATGAGATAAATATGAATTCTGAGTGAATGTAGGGGAAGCAAGGGTTCTGCTACTCCAGCATAAATTAAGACTCGCACTAACCTCTTATTTATTCATCATCGTCATCATCAGCTTCTATCAGTCAACTGCTGAACATAGGCCTGTCTCAGTTATTTTTTTTCTTATTATTTAATGTTTAATTTAAAACCTAATAACTAAACCATTTTAATAGTAATAATCACATTACTTTGTTAATCCTAATAGATATATCTGGTTTCTCCATTAAATTTCATATTAACAAGAAATCTTTACAGTTGCATAGAATTTCAAAAGATTCCGCTGTGACTAGTTTAAAATTTATGCCAAGTTCACTGAATGAAGAGACATTTATGTGTTTTAAGAAACTGTTTGGTGCATCTTGATACATTCCAGCAACCAGTCTGGCACCGGACTCGTCTTAGGCGTGTATAATTAGCGTGGGCTTTTAAAGGTCATTGTCATAGACTCGCTCAAACACCAATCAGAATCATAGCGAGTACCATTAGTTCATGGCTGATTTGAATATGCTATAAATAGAATAGGAATTCATGACTATCCAACATAATTGTCAATGGACTTCAGCAAATAGTATTTAACTTCCTATACATTAGGACTATTTTATGATGTTTTGAGCCTGTAAAATATAGATAATAATCTTGTATTATTGTCAAAACATAAGACATTTAAATTATGAACATCCTATCTTTTTTTAAAGAAAACACAGTAAATTTCTAGTATAAATAGTAAGTCGTAATTTTCTTTAATTATAATAAAGCATGTGATAATATTGTAAGATTTTAAAAGTTTATTTTTTTATGGAATTTTGATCAAACGAACAATATTATCACTTCGAAACGGTGTATTTGTGTACTCCGAAGTTATTACGAATAACGAACAAAAAAATTTATATATTGTTTTCTTTATTTTTCTCTTTATGTGTGTTCTTCTCTTAATTCATTAAAGATAAAACTATCTTTAGCCTAATTAGGTATTTTGTGTACTACTAAAAACATATTCTTATTTTTCTATACTAACCTCAACACGTTTTTGACATGAGATATTATGATGTTATCTCAACGAATTCGCAGAATAAGGATAACTATCAAAGGAACTACTCATTATTATGAGATTATAAAGTAGCCAATTAAGATAAGAGAAATAAGATTGGTGGTTATAAAGTACATAATAATATGAGATTAAAAAATTGTTCATGAGAAACGAATGACTTAAATTTTAAAGTCGTATATTCAAAGATGAGAAAGACCAGCTGATAATAATGAATGTAACGAATGATATTGGTTTAATATAAAAAGAATAATAAAGTAAGTTATTAAGACCGCCACAAGGTTCATTAGTTCTATAAAATTGGATTGTGCAATTTCCGCCGATTTAAATTATTATGACCCTACCCACCTACTCAAGGAGGCCGCTTATGAGCTACAATGACCTATAACTGAATAAGATACCTCTTTGTGTAATGCTATTAAAATTGGAATAACAATCTTGTGCTCTTGCGATGCTTATTGCTACCGAACTAGGATTGCTTAGTTTTAAAATAAATATTTTGAATTTTCTTTTTTAATAGGTTTCTTGAAACTACTAATTAGAAAGAAAAGCGAATTAAAAAAAAATTGCCCGTTTTTTAAAAGACTGTATTCCTATGTGTATGATTTCAGATTAAATTATTCCAACAATAATAACTATTATTTTTGCTAAATGGTTTCTAAACCATAAATTATGTGGAAGAAATTTTAGCGGTAATTACACGCTTATTATATAGAAATAGCAGAAAGCTTTTGTTGGCTTCCCTGTGGTCGGGAAATAAGGGTTTTATTACGCGTCCAAACTGCGCAAATTTTTGTGGTTCACGGCGGGTATACCCATCTACCTGACAGGGCTTCCTTCTGGGAACCGATTGGGGCCGAAAAAATCTTCCCTTGTTCCCATAATGGATAAGAGGGGATCTCAAGTGCTGTTTTTGTCTTTGCTTCTATTTGTAGAGGCGATAATAAAACCCTAACTTACAGTAGGGGTGATTTCGAAATAATAAAATTAGATTACGGAATTCTATACTTGAAGATGCACTTGGAAAAATATTCTAATGGTGTATCCGTCTATTGCTAAATATTACCGCTTTCGATGAAGGCTGTGTGAAAATTTAATTGAATGCAGTAATAGCTTTAATACATTTATATAATCATCAATAAATCAATAATTTCAAGCAAATTCATTTGTAAATAGCACAATATTTTTAGTAATATTAATAACATAACTTGGCTGTTTATAAAAGACTAGACACCTTAAAATAACTTTGGACATTTATTTCCATCTCTTTGGTTTGCTCCTAAAATACGTCTCCTTTTATAATAACCACTGATGTTGCAGTATGTAATTATTTGCAACTCACGAGAACCATGTATTGTTGGGAACAATGAGAAGCTTTATTGCGATTGCTTTATTACTAAATCGACGGGTTTCAAAAGAACGTGTAAAATTATGCTTTCAAAGCCATTTAGCCAAAATAGCCGCCGTCCTATCATTACAATTTTAATGGCGTAAGCGGCCGTTTTACAGCAACTTTTATGACATCTAATCAACTTCGTTTAAAGTTTACGTGGGTGCACTAATCATTATAAGAAATAGTCGAATTTGCCTTTCAAGATTAAGAAAATATAGGCTGACATAATCTCCACTGACCTATCTGCCGAAAGATATTCTTATCTTAAGTTTGGGATTCGGCATCATTGTCGGGGCCTGCATTTCAACCTTATGGGATCTTTGTGATAAACATACCCGTTCACATCAAGTCTCGTAGCTTTTTATGAATGAAACCATAATATAAAAAATAACCTTATTCCGACGGTAAGATCTTTGGCACCATCTACAAATTACGTCACACAAAAGGAGGATAGGAGTCGAACAAGTGTGACATCAATATGTCCTCATGTTATATTATATATTACACATACGACGGGAGGGACTCTAGATTTAGTAGAGATATTTGCTATTGAAACACGAACTGTACACTAATAAATAGGTAAAAACATATTCGAAATGAATTCTCATAATATTTAAAAATTGAAAAATACCTGAACACTCTTACAAATGCGACCAACTGTGATAAAGATCCCCATCTTTCAAATTTCAGAGGGTCAAAATATCTTGAAATTCGTGTTACGTAATATGTTTGGCTCTATAGAGTATATAGTATATACTATTTCCTTGTTTACTGTAAACATTACTGTTTTGCGGTGGAATCAATAAACAAGGTTGTGGTCAGGTCAACTACCGCCTTTAAGCACAGCTATTCAGCATGTCCAGTCTTTCTGTTTATTGCAATCTTCATATCCACGGTTTGCTGTAACAAAGTCGTTAGATTTAAACCGGGTTCGTGTTACGTGGACTTGCTTAATACGGACCGACTGCAGTCATTCAATAGCTTGCAAAACTACACCGCTACGAGGAAAGGGAGTATTGGGGGCGTAAGGTGACACCCTTGCTTGTGGCGTTAGGTGATCACTTGATCGAGTTCGGTTTAGATTACACGCATATAAACAATACAGTAATTCCTATTATAACATAAGTCTAATTAAGAATTCCATAATGTGTAAACTTTATTCCATAAACATACATAATGCTAATCACGAATGGATATTATTTACAGTATGGCGCCATGTTTTTCTGACACTAATTAACAGCATTCAATGATTTTTATGTATTTATTCATGTATAATTCTATACTATCAAGTACCGTAAGCGGTTAAAGAACCATGACATAATAGATAGCAAATACTTAATTCTTAATGACATGTGTAAGTAATAAGACAAAAGGTATTCTAGGGTATTTTTATTTCCAGCACATTTTTAGCTAGTCAGGTGGTAAGCCACTGTTCATAGACATAGACAGACTAAAAACTGCGATCATAAGGTGAATATCACAATTAAGGTTGGTCACAAATGGTTTACACAGTAAATATTTAATTTAATCGGTGAGAGAGATGAACTGTGCTGCACTTCTCGGGCGTAATACAGCTATTTTGGAGATCATGACTAGACAGCGCTGTAATTACCGGTACCAAGATCTGGTCTCAGGATGGCCAACACATAAATTGCCTAACTAGTTCCGTGTTTGTAAAAAGATTATAATATGTCATCATGTTATAGGAGTTGAATTTAACAAGTAATTTTTGATTTTTGTAAAATACAACTGAGTTTTTACACTTTAATACTAATAATGTACTAGAAATATTGACTCAATCTTAATTTATGTCTCATATACAGTAACTTACAGTCAATAAATGAAATATAACTCAGAGACATAAATTTAATATAAGTGCTTATTTATGATCTTTTTAAGTCCCTTCTTATCTTGTTAACTTGAAGGCCCGTATCGACAAGGATCTAATTATGACAGACAGCTATAATGTGTACCAGACAAGTGGAATCATGGAGTCAGGATCTCATGATAATTTAGCAATTAGGTGCTCTGGATATAATCTTAGCATTTTAAATGGATGTCTGCAACGAAGGCATGAAACTTATATTTTAACTTTTGATACAAAAAAATGTATTCGAAACAATACTTTTAAAAGTCCGAATAAAAAGGAATTCACTATTTATTTTATTAAAATAAATTAACAATTACACTTTACTGTTAGTTGTTACTTACTGTACTTTTATTACCAAAAAAATAACTTGATAATCTAATACGAGCATTCCATTGCACCTACCATGGCGTAATTGCTTGCTAAATAAAATTGCACCTTGTAACGTGTAAAAGTATTCACGTATGAAGTTGGACATAACATTCAGATAAATCTCATTCATCGGCCGTGTTTATTCTTTATTAATAGGTGTAGGATTTATGCCAGTATGCGGGCCACGGAAACAATAATTTACTTCCACACGAAGTAGTACTCTGGTGATTTATTTTATGGTGTCATGTCCTATGATTATTTGGTAGTTACGATAGTATAAGACAGCAATAGATTTACGACCGTTATTACTGTTCTCGTCTCACTTGCAAAAATTGTAAACATATTTCAATATTATGTGAGCATTTTAACGTGTATTTAAATTGACATTCGCATTTTTTGGAATGAAAATGAGACAAATGTGTGATGTTGGCAAATCCTAGAGGAAGCTAGAATTTAAAAGAAGAAGAAAAGAAAATGTGTAACCAAGCGCTTAGATTCATTGCTAGGTAGTTAATTACGAATGTCTTCTTAGTTGCATTAACTGCACTTCTTTGACCCCTTTCAAACTTTTTCTGCATCAGGTGGACCCCCTTGCTGACCTTTTTTTTGCTCCTTTAAGGATATTTCATTATAATAGGAAAAATTCTTCTCGGTTAAATGGCTCATTGGTTTTTCACTATGGAAACCAAATTAATTTTCTTAATTTTCATGGACCCCCAAATTTTTTTTCGCTGACGTAGACCCCCTTGCAGGTTATCATAGACCCCTAGGGGTCGATATAGGCCACTTTGGGAATCACTGCTTTAGAGTATACTCTAAACGATAATATACAAATCTTTATAGTCTAAAGGTTTGTATTTTCTTATCGTTACTATGTATCTAATATCTATACTGTATTCATATGCAAAAGCACCGTTTATTATTTTGTTATATTTTGTTTATTTTTAATGTTTATTACGCCGGTATTTCCGTTTGTCTTAATGACGACCACACAAATAACACCATCACCTTAGAATCTTGTCAAGTGAGCCGGTATTTCCGTTTGTTTTGAATGAGCAAACAAAAAGCGTAGTAAAATACTTCGAGGACAAACGAAATAAGGTCGCGCGATGTGTGTGTTTGTGTGGTGAGTTTATGTGAGTTTCGCCACTCTCGTGCGACAAAAGGGTGAATGGACTTTTCTTAGACAAAAGATAAATGCGCTATGGGAATGGTTTGCGTATCATACTTGGTTTTGACTGCCTTTAAACAGCGGTGTCAACGACAAAGTGCTTGTGATGAATGATTTTGTAGCGTTTTAAACGTGGAAGTTTTGTTCATAATTTTAAACGCCTAATTTGTGTTTGTGTTCTCAAAACACATAGAAGAGCTACTCATGTTTTGACTATTTCCTTTATTTATTTGTACTTAGTAAGTTTGTAATAGAGTAATAATAGTATACTGAAAACGTATAATCTATATTGTATGTTTAGTGGCCGTAATATTATTAAGTATTATAAATATATATTAATTACGTTTTGCAATTATAATTTTTACAGCGTGATCTCGTTTCCTATTCTATAAAGAAACCTGATAACACTATCGGCCAACGAACTCTTAAGCAATTACGCAAGTTACCATGTTACCCGGTCGTTTCTTACATTGCCATTCCTAATTAGGAAATGCCAAGCCTTATCCCGTAGATTATTTCAAAAGCTAACAGTGCACTAATCTGAGCTCGCGACTATGTTTGCGTAATATGTAGTCCAAAAGGCATATCTAATAGTTATTGTTTTTCATCTTTCTCCAAATACTGATAAATAATATGATCACGTAATGGGACAATTAAAAAGAAAAATGGCTTATAAAAATAATGATAATAATGAATAGGCTCTATAATATTTCTTAAAGGACAAAGCTTTTTAGGAAAAACACGTATTGCTAGTACTAGATATGTGCTAAGTTAATTTTAATTTTATTAGATTTAAGGGCCTGTTTCACAATCTTCAGATAAGTTCCGAATAGGCTATCGGCAACATATTTGACAGATACTTGACAGATACTCCATACTATATCTATCAAATATGTTGCCGATAGCCTATTGGGCACTTAACTGGAGGTTGTGAAACAGGCCCTAATTTGCACTTTCAATAGTTCTCTGTTAATATTGTTTGTATAAATAACACTAGAACAATATTATTGGGAACATGTGGAAAGTACACACAAAATCAAGGAATTCCTTATACATGCTAACAATCTAACGGTATTAATCAACATTGTAATACAAATTAATTATATGTTATTAATAAGTCAATTTGCAGTGAAAAATTGGTGTTGGCGATAGGAGAGGCGCCTCGATAAATTACTATACATCTGGTTATCACAGGTGAAAGGTCCAGGGATCTTACCTACCAACACTCTATTTCGACACTAGCCGCGCCCCGCGGTTTCACCCGCGTAGTTTCCATTCCCGAAGGAGTGCGGTGATAAATTATAGCCTATGTGTTATTCTGATGTGTAACCTATATTATTATGAAGTTCCATCAAAATCTATTCAGTAGTTTTAATATGAAAGAGTCACAAACATCCATCTATCCATCCATACTTACAAATTTTCACGTTTATAATATTGGTAGGATATTATGGTATATTGGGTTTACATCACGCGAACAATATGGTATTTTTCAATCACTATACAAACATTATATTCTTCGCTGTTATCAAGATACGTATTCAGTCGAGTTGGACTTTTGAATGACGGGTTGCGTCCATTAATCGTTAATCGGGCTCGACGCCAACTTAAAATATTATAAATAATTCATTCGATTAAGATAAACGTTTAAAACGAAAAAGTGCTTAAAGCTATGTTAAAGCATCTTGAAAGAGAACGTTTGAGAATTTATAACTGTCTATAATTCTTCCGGTGTAAGGAGGCCTATGTTCAGCTGTGGACTGATCACTGATGATGATGATGACGACAATGAGGTGAGTTAAAAATGAATACTACGAATTGTAATAACGTCGCAAATTGTTTAATTTGGTTTCTAAACTCATATCTTATGACACGCTATTAAACAAGAATAAATAATTGTTTCTCAAAATTTAAAACTTTATCCCAAATATTTTCACCATATTACGGACAAGCCTTTTTGGGACGGGTTTATGAAACCGGTTGTAGAGTCACACGAATTCGTTTCGGAACTATCAATAAAAAGTTACAAAAGCTGAATTCGTCTATTTTATCGCCAAAAATCAGTTTCATTCATCCTACCAATCCTAATATTATAAACGCGCAAGTTTGTAAGTATGGATGTTTGTTACTCTTTCACGTAAAAACTACTGAATGGATTTTCATGAAACTTTACAACTTCATAGCATATACATCAGAATAACACATAGGCTATAATTTAACACTGTTCCCACGGGAACAGGAAGTACGCGACTAGAACCACGGGGCGCTGCTAGTTCATTATAAAAGTAAATGAATATAAACCAGAACAGTTTACAATATTACAAATACTAGCAATATGTTCTGCTATTAAAGCTAAAGCTTTTAGTACATATCTGGTATACTAGAAATAAACATCGGGACCTGCGTGAGGCACGTCTTTATCATTGCTCTTGAAATTATCTTGAGACAAGACGTTTTTATGGTCCACATTGGAATCTGGGTGTTTTTTCCCATTGCCGGCCTTTCGAACGCCCAAACAGGTTTTTAGATAGCGCTTGGTAATGCATCATGGTACGTTTTTGTAGAGCCGGCGTGTTTAAGGCACGACGTAATGAAGTAACGACGGTTATAATTTAAATATGTGTTTTAATGACAATAATAAAACTGTATTAACATTTATTAATAAATAGTACGGATACGATTTGATGATTTAATAACTGGTGAAACCGAAGACCGGTTTATGTGATGTTCTTTGAATGTTTGAGTGGACTACGCTTAAAAATTATTTACATATTTAATTATGTATCGCACTCATATATTAGTAATCGCTATGGCAACACTGATTCTCAAATAACGTATATTGATTGATTTTTATATATTTTTAGTGCAAAATTGTTTCGTAGTGAAAATGATAACTTAATATTACATTAAATTAATTACACCACTAATTTTAAAGTATTTAAATAGACCGATTTTTTCTATAGATTTCCGATACCGGGGCGTCTATGAGAACGTTACAACTTACAATACTTATCGGATATTAGACGGATGAATGATGCCTGTTTTAAACTTTAATCTATGAGATTTATTATACATTTTAAGATTCTAAAAAGTAAACATTTATATTCGTAGGAAAATAAGGTCCCTACTTTCATCAAAAAGAAATGGACTGTTTGAGATATTACACGATTTTTGAACGGGACCCCATGAAATAGTGTTAGCCTGTCGTGAATCTGGTACTTAGGTCAGTTTATCTGATTTATAGGCCAATTAGGGTTTTGTGCAATAACTAGTTGGGTTAGATGTTACAATATACACATTTTTTCCTCTCTATGGCATTAAAAAAAATCAGCTAAGATTCTTGTTAAACATAATACGCCCGTGTTGTACATTGCGCTGTACATCTTCATTCTTCAGTCTTATATGTACTGCACTCGTAATGAGTAGTTGAATTGGATTTAAGAGATACAGTTATTTAGGGCAAAAACATTATCCATTCGAGGTTCAGTGATTTCAGCGTATTCTGTAATATTTTTAATCGAAAACAATACTGAGACCTCACAAATTGTTAATTCCTACTGTTGCTCTAAATCTAATAACTTAGGAATGCGAGCTTCCCTATTAAGCGGGTAAAAGAATCGTGACTGGACGCTTAAATTATCGAAGCTTTAATTTTTACAGATTATATTGATCTGAGACATTTCAGCAGTAAGAACTAAGAATACAAAAATATATGTTATTATATTATGGCTTTACGTAATTGTAGAATTATATTAAGTACTAAGTATTTATATTGAGTATAATTTATGTTATTTTAATTTTACGATTTACAAAAGTTTTAAGTTAACTGTATGCGATGAAGTATATTCAAAAAATAATTTATATTTAGAATGAATTTATTACAGTACTTATTTTATTTTCGTTTTGTAATAGTTTCCAGTCTAAAACATTTTTAAAATTACGTTAACGTATTTCAGACAGCAGATAGAATACGGTTGTCTTCTAAGTTCTAATCAACTATTTCAAGGACACGTGAAAGTATTGTGATTGATTTTTTAATCTTAAGAATGAACGATCTTTTTCATTATCAAGAAAGTAGGGCATACATACTTTCAAAAAATATTCCATTGTTCTTTTTTAACTTTCCTCTTTTGGACATTAGAACCTTTAATGTTCCTTATTTGAATTTTTAAAATTGATTTTTATCATGAAAATAATAAAAGATCTTTTTCTATAGTATGTTTGTGTATATATTTTAGTAAACTGTTAAAACATGTGTAAAAACCTTAAGCTTAAAGTAGTAAACTGATGATTAGATACAAAACTCATCAATAAAACATAGATTTTTGCTGAATTTAACTCTTATATAACACCTATTTTTATAAACTTTCTCATTAGTTTTATTATAGGTACATTATTATTATCAGTTTATACATTTATTTTGGTATACTAGCCGTAGCCCGCTACTTCGCTTGCGTTAACTTAGATTTACAACCCTATTCGGATTGGTGGTAATTATTTTTATTTTAAATTACTCCTTTTAGTATTAGCTATCTACCAGTGAAAGCTCCGTCAAAATCGACCCAGCCGTGTTAGCAAAGTACAAATATCAGACAAAAATTTTAAAATTGTTTACCGATGTTATGTATTAGTACTTTCATGTGAAGGAAGTGAAAAGCTGTTAATTTGAATTTACAAAGAGACGCTTTTATTTATTTTTATAGTACTTACGAAGATTATAATCTGTACTATATAGGCTTCGCGTCAGGAAACAGCTAATGTCGAAATAGTATAATTTCTGCGAGTCAGTGTAATCTGTGATCAAAAGTACGTCTGTAATTTAAGAGTAATTTAAATGTAATCATCACAAGATTGCCTATGGCGAATTAAACTTCCTTTACTTATTCCAATCATACTTTTAATTAAATACCACCGGCTTAAGCGTCTTGTAATGAGCTAAATCCAAATTTACATACATTTCGTTCCTATTTGAAAATAAATTGGAATTCGGCGTGTGGGAAATATGGTGAACTCTCGTGTTTACTACATTTCAACGTGTAGGGGCTTCAAATTCCACCACTTGTAAAATTTATGACAAAATACGCTTATAATTTAATACTTATACCATTAAAAGTAAAAATTAATACAATTATATAAATTTTTATAACAGATAATAAGCTTATTGGTGAAATAAAAACAGTAAACAGTTTATTGCTTTGCAAAATAGGCGGGTAAGCTATTATTTCAGTTACCAATAATTACCGGAAAATAACATTTAAATTAAGAAGCACATTACTAAAGAATATAGAGAACTACTTACGGACTGGAACTTTCTTAGGATCATATTTTTCAACAAGCTCGTTGATTTTTTCGATCTTCGTTTTCGCTACTTTAGATCGCTCGGAGATTCCTTCTAGCTGCGTTGTCAATTCGCTGAAAATATCCTCAGCTAAGAGCACTAAAGAGGCCAACTGTCGAAGAGCGTTGCTAAGTGTACAGTTAGTTACAGCCTGAAGTTCTTCATCCGTGACTTTGGGTTTTCCGTTTTCATCTCGCAGACTAGTCCGCGAGAGAAACTTCGGATCCACAACACGCTGCACGAAAGGCATCTCAACTAAAGTTCCAAAATAATCCAAGCTTATTCACCCATTCCCTTAGCCGCGAATTTAACGAAATTCCGTCATCCATTCAACACACTACACAAAAAACGTCAGGTAACCGCCACTTTAAATTAACCGACATCCTGGCAAGTAAACTTTCACTTATTTCCATTACTTTGGATAAATTATTAGTTTTAAATATAGTATCATTAATTAAACACGATTTTTGTTTCATTAGTCTACGCAAAAAAGTTTGTAACAAACTTTTCATGTTGACGAAATCCCGCCATTTTTAACGGCACGCATTCGTCCACCACACTGCAAACGCAGCACCCGGCTGAATGAAACCGGAGAATTTTTTTGTAAAGTGTTGCCAGATCGAAAATGCTACCTCCACTCAATTCACTCTTACGACTTCCCCGTCTCCCGAGTATTATATTTTGCTACACACAAATAACATATTGTGATGTATTTTGGTGGTACTTTTGAAATTTCAATTAAATTAGCAAAGTATATTTTAATTCTTAAATTAACATAAGGAAAATTAAGTAATATATAATTAAATTGTATATTCATTCTCAGAATCGACACAACTATTACTTTGTATATTAAAAAAGCTGAATAAAAGATTATATTAAAAAAAATAATATCTATAATTATTTTGGTAGTTTTTATTATTGAAATTTTTAATAATGGTAATATTTTGTAGAAAATGTTTCGTCTGAGAGCTCCATCTCTTAGACTTTTACAATTTCAATTGGCTATGTTGATTACCTTGTAAGTTTTTAGTATTCAAGTAAATTTATAGATGGCGTGTTCATAGACGGAACTTCTTACTTACGTAGTTAATAAAATATACCATAGATGGCACTAACTATATAGAATCTTGTTTTAAATGATAATAATATTAAAGTTTTTTTTTCCAAATATTATTTAGTTAGTTGTGTAATTTAATAAAATTGTCTAAGCATGGTCTTTTGTAATCCGATACTCTATCGCTTTACCGGGAGCTACTAGAATATCCTGTAGGGCAGTTAAAGCTTAGGCGGTTTTTAATGTTTTTAACGTAAAAGGAAACATAGAAAACATGCAAATGCGCCACCGGGCTTCGTAGTAACTTTGTTTTTTTTACTAGTTTTACCGAATTTTTTGTTGTTAGTGGAAAAAAGGATATCTAAGCACATAGCCATGATCTGCTTTTATAAAAGAGATATGTTTGTTTTAATTTGGAGACTATCGACTCATACAGCTTCTCCCTTTGATGAAGTCTATATAATTAGTTTCTTTATGAGGTGAAAATGAAAGACACTGTGCACAAAAAATATTATTTATAACAAAGCGCTTCGTATAATATACTAAATTATTACAGCTATCCCAATACATTAGGTAACACGTTTACGTAACACTTATAGCAACCAACTGTTTAAACACGGATCAGTACATTATATAGTACTCGCTCTAAGCTTATTTACTAAGTACACATAATATACATAATATTATATAATGATTACTGCACTTAATCTGCCCAAAGTGTACTTGGACCGCGAATGATTCAAATATTCAAGGTATTTTTTATTTATTTAGAATATTGTAATAGACAGGGGGCCTAGCCAAAATGCAATTAAGAAAGCATTAGCGAAGTTCGAAATGATAAAATGTATAGGATATGTATAGGATACCACGTGAAAAAGCGCGGCCTTATGTCAATACACTTTATCATTTTCGAACTTCGCTAACGCTTTCTTAATGGCATTTTGGCTAGGCCCCCAGTACTATGAAATAAGTGCGACGTTTCGGCATTGCCTATGAATCTAGTCTGTTCGCCTTCGATTTGATTCGTGAGAAATGTCGAAATATCGAGCTCGGCGAAGAAAAGATAAAAAGCATGGTATATTATAGATATTTATCCCGTTATAAATACTTAGCTCTAGTAATTTAAATAACCATGAAAATAAAAATACCTACTTCAACAAGCTTCACGAGCATTAAAGTATTTTTCTAATTTATATGGTTCAGAATATATTCAAGTGTAAAAATTTTGTTCCACCCTGATTGGCAAACATATTTCCGATTATACGTCCCATAATTAAAATGTTTTCATTATTTTGATTTAATTTTATTGATTTTATTGAAAACGAAATCAGTGAGAACACTGAATTTATTTTCAATAAAATCAAATTAAACAACACGAGAATATTTTTTTTTCGAATTTTAATTGATCATCATTATCAGACCATCCATTGCTGAACCAGGCTCTATTAGTGACAGCGCCCCACTTTTAGTACTCTTCATATCTGTTTTTTTAAGTATTCGTCTCCTTTTTTAATATAATTTGATATATCGTCATATCCTACGAAAAGTGCCACAAAAGCCAAAGTGGCTTTTTATTTTATTATTGTAGATTCCAAATCTACACTCTAGTTTACATAAGTCCCTTTCAAAAAAACATGAAAAAACTAATTATATCAGCTAGAAAAAAATGTTTTAAAATAAGCCACAATTGTTGCCGCTAGAATCGTTCGCCGAAAACGGCCACAATGGCCACAGTAACTATTTTCCACGATTGTTTGAGGTGGCGGAGAGGGTCGCAAGCGCCATACCGACACCTTTCGCTGTGTTTGCTCACTCACATCACACACTCGCATCATTTAAATATTACCACAAAATAAAACAAAAGGAATAAACGAGGACACAAGATAGTAGACATGGCAGTGTTTTAAACCAAAATAACCCGTAAAACTATGAAATTAATAAATAAATAGATTAATTTGTAATTTAGTGCAGCACTCAGTGTGTTTTACTAAACTCCGCCGAAAAGGGTCACTATGGCTGTAGTGGCTAGAGAAAAGAGGAGCCTAATTACTTTTGTGTCCTTATTCCATGTGCACTTTATATTTATTGATTTTTTGGTACTTATTAGAATTTGTATGTACGTTTCATAATTATTAGAAAAGCCCTTAGTGCTCTTACGACCCTGAGTATTCCGAAGAAAAAGGGCATAATATCAATTATGGCTAATATAATCTATTATTTTCCCGCGAATAAAGCTTTAAGGGAAAATTTTAGTATAAATATGGGACTATAAGCCTCATAATCAATTTTATATTAAGCCTAGACGCCTTTACCTATGTACATATTATATATTAACATTTTGAAACTATCAATTAGTATTGATTTAAAACACAAAAAACCTCCCCCTGAAAACTTGGTATTTTGTAATTATGGCACTATTCGTAGGATATGACGATATATACAACACAATTGTTTGTAAGGTACGATTTATTTATGTGATTCACGTAAAGAAAAAACATAAGCTACACCAATAAGCTATTAAATACATTTTAAAAACACATGCTTCCATTCTGGGGTTCTTCGAGAACCCTCTACCATGTTCCTAGAGATTCAAAAGGTATTCAATATGGAACACTTAGTACTACTAAGTACTAACATAGAGAATGTTAATATAAGCTGAGTGGCAAAAAGCTGTAGAATCACACCGCGACCATGAGAGTTCAAATATGCGAACTTCAGGTCAAGTTAATACTTAATTGTAAACCACGAGCCAAGGTGACATACAACTCTACTATTCGGAGCTAAACTATAATTCAAGTACAGATCTGATTATTTTTATATTATTATATTAGATAAATATATTTTTACTGTTTTATTAAAGATTTTTTTATTTTTAAATATAAGCAAAATAATTTTTAAAATTCCCTTTTGACCTTTGGCCTAATAGGATTTGCGGGCACTTGATGTCTTCACACCGTTAAGAAAAGTCTATTAAATAGAAAAACATTGAATTTTCATGATATTAAAAATCTAAAAGAGATAAACAGTGACTATTGCAATATACATATATGTTATTATCTATAGATGTAATGAGGATTTATTAAATATATATATATATATTTTAAGCTATTTATTACACATATAAAGCGAGAGATGAAAGACTAGTATATTTAACCCGTAGCTAACCAAATAATAAGGTATCTTTATTATTTAGATTTCTATGATTAAAACGACATAACATGCCAATGATGTTTTATATTATAGCTATCTGTTCATTAATATTTTCCTTATTTTGTTCTCACTACAGATGTCTGGTAAAATACACATAGCGAACTACAGAATCAGTTGCACATATCCACATAACACGACAGACTATAATCAATATCAATCAAATAAAATCAATATAATGGAGTATAGTGCTTTATGATTATTACTAGCTGTTGCCCGCAGCTTCGTCCGCGTTTATTAAATTCCTAATATCTTTCGAATGGAATGTCCGATTTTAATAAACTAAAAAGCAATTTACAGGTATTTAAACGTTAAAAATTTAAGGTAGTTTTAGTAGGGATCCTTATTTTTTTGCTTCCAATAAAAATATCCTATATTAATCAGTGATAATGTAGCATTAAAATGATGAAGGAATTATTAAAATCGGTCCAGTACTTATTAAGCCAATTCGTTACAAACAGACATACAAACCTTATTTATAATATTAGTATAGACGAGTAAACAATGATATTTTTTTTTGTTTCACTACTTACAATACTGCAATGTTAAGACATGATACTCGTTAGTATTTAGAGAACTTACTATAAACATAAAGACATGAGTATATAGGGCATTACAAGACTAGGTACTTCAGTAGACTAACTTCACACCTAATCTATGAATACAACTATTTTAAAATTTGCCTCTTAATTTAATGGCAGTTTTCATGTTACATTTATACTATAATTATTATTGTATGAAAACTTATCTCATGACAAAATTATGTATAAAATCGATTATACAGATAAATAATAATGGTACTCTAAACGCATAACAATCGTACCAATAGGTGTCTTTATATTTTAGCCTCACTATATGCTTTCATATTTATTTCGTCTACATATTTATGTCTAAGTACATGAATATATTATTAAATGTTTATATAATTATGCTATAGTTACATGGAGCTAATTTTAAATTCAAACAAAATGTTACATAAGCATACATTTTGATATTTATCTATAAATCAATTGAAATTAATTATTTTATATAAGTATTTCACTATTAATATATTTACTATTAAATATGTAAATATAAAAGTTAAATATATTTCTATTTGAAAGTTCAACTTACAACCATCATATCGAAATCAACATTTAAAAAACAACATTAAAATATAATCAGCAATTAACGAAATGAAATCATTTAAAAGATATAAAAAAAATCGTATAAGGACAGATAAATTTCAAACATCTACGTACAAGAAGATTACTTCTACTAATTTTTTTATCATTATTATCATCGCAGATAGGGTTCCCTTTTATAATATTCATAATACTAAAATTTTAATAGTAACATTTGTAAGTATATCACAAAAGGAAATGTAGGAAAGTAACTGATATTTTATGATCCTAAATAAATTTAAAAGTATGAGCGAGAAAAAAGTTTGGTGTATTTTTTTTATAAAAAAATTAATAATAATATAATGAAACAGCTTTTACGGATTCTATCGTGGTTTACTTAGTTTTTATAAGCCCGACGTATCGTATACTTAGCATCAACCATGGTTACGGGAGGACTGAGGTGTCAGACATCCTCTCTCTGTTTACCGCGATAAATCCATAAAAATTCTTTCATCATAATGAGTGAAATTCGCTTAAACATAAGATAACACAAAATACTATGTTACAGAAATACCTCTGATTTAAATTAATAAAGTAAAGTAAACACCTATAATGAGTACAAGAAAGGAAAATGTTAGCGATACATTTTTAAAAACAAAAGTGCGCAACATTCGCAATCAGCAAGTCTAGAGAGTTACAACAATATTCACGACAATACAATATAGTTTCTTAAAAAAACAATAGTGATTACTATCTATTGGAAATTCTGCACTGCATGCGTTAGGGCACTGTCTGCCCTATAAAATTATTACTCCTAAACATTTTTTTGAATTTAGAAGAAGCCTACATAATAATTATTAAGGACTAATAGAAACACAATATAGCTTTTACCTTCGCTAAAATATTTTTTCTCTCGCAGACGTAGCCTACAGAACCTTGTTATTTTTTCGACTTTTATTATCGGCAAATATACAACCCTAAGTGCGAGGCGTATCATCTTTACTTAGATTGAAAATCATATAGATTTCTTCCAAATAAAATATACTTTAAATGTTTAGGTATAACACTTTAAATATATCATGATTGTTACTTGTATTAAATGGGATTTTAAAAACGAAATGATTAAATTAGAATAGCAAGCAATACAGACAGGACGACACCAATTTATAATTTTCTACTCGTACTACCGTGGGTACTATGTTAACATTGAACACAGTTATTGGCATTTCATTTAACCTTCATGCATAATACAATCTTATATCTAATGCAATAAATTAACTTGTCTTGTACAGACAATGCTAGCATGAACTTACTTATGAACAACATTTGTTAAGAATATGGATTATAATTTATAGATACTTATAAAATATTTATTAGATATGTCAGTAATATGTATAGTTTAGATAAGAATATAATGTCAATTATTTTAAACAGCAACGACATTAGCAGGGCTAAGTATATAGAGAGATGTAGCTAACAAAAAAAATAGAGAAATTGACTTATAAAGTACGAAACTACTACTTTGCTAGCATCATTTTATTATTGTTCTAAGGGAAATGGAAGGCTAAGCTGTTAACAAGTATAATAAATATTTACTATCATTTCTATTTAACATTGCTACAGCGCTGAAAAAATACAACCTTACTACTTAATTCGATACTACGAATAATGGTGATATAGATGGACTTGTAGGAAGGGATTCCAGTAGAATTTGGATAAAAATTGTATATTACAAATAAATTCTCCCTAAAAAGTAATCTAATCACTAATGTTCCTCTTCAGATATGTGGTTATTGTTTTACAAATGTAATAAGAGGTGTAAAAAAATAACATACTATTGACGCAAATTGTGGGACGAGTACATTTAAAACACTTAAATCTACACTTACACTAGATAACGTCCAATTAATAATTTAGCGCAAAATAAATGAGTACTCGTCATTCTACGTCGCTAGAAACAATTCACTTACCACTGCACTTCAAGATCTACAAACGCAACAATTTTCTGAAACAAACACTATTAAATATAACTATAAGCAAAATAGCCTATATTTTCTAAGTACTGAAGTATTCTAGTGATATAAATTAGGATTTCTCTAAATCTAACATGTACTAAGCTGTTTAGGGTTTGAGCTTTCGAAGATCTTTGGTGTTACAGACTCCTGGGGTCCTTTTAGAAACTTATTTTCGGTTTGAGAATATCGGCTGTTAGTCGCAGCGTGTCAAAATTTATTTTTCGCAATTTTATAAACTTCTTCCGATTTTATATTTCCAATGTATTATATTATACTTTAACGAATCTATGTTTTCTTTAAGAAACTTTCTTGTTCATATTTAAATCAATATTAGGGTTAGATTTTGGAATTTGTAGTTTTGAGTTTGATTTTTGCGTTAACCTCCTATTATTTCCAAGTGGTAGGTAATCATTCTGATTCTTGAACTTTCTCAGCTAGCGACGTCTCGACCTCGACCGGTCGGTGAAGGAAGCCCTCATTTATTTGCGCACTCCTCGCTAAGGGTCGACCTCATGACAGACCTCCATGTAGTCCGGGTCGTGCATTATGTCCTTTATCATGTCCTTCAGCATCGTGTATCTCGGAAACATCGGGTATATCTTGGAGCTGACGTATTCGGACTGAAAAGAGAATAGCTTTAATAAGTTTCCAATAATGTGATAGTCAATTTAAAATTAAAAAAAAAACATCATTTATAGTAAGTTATTTTCATATACATTGAAGCTTAGTATTGGTACGGTTTGAATTTCTTTTCAGATATTCAGATATGAGTATGCTCTTTTCATGAAGAATGTTTTTGTACTTGTACTGTGACTTATTACATTCGTCGGCATGAAATTCGGAAGGATTTAACATTTAAATGAATTCAACTACATGTTCGATTATATAAATTATTTTTAGTATATTTTGCGTTTCTCACATGTTTCTATAAATCCAAAGGAATTCCACATTCCTATTGTGTGCACTAATATATCACTAACGATATTGTTCCCGATAAAAATCTATCAGGATCATAAAAATAATCGTATCGTGTGTAATTAATATAAAAATACGAATAATACATTATTTATCAAGCAGTCACGAAATATCGTGGAAGACATGGATATCACGAAGCTTTATCTTACATTAACTATAATTGTATACAAAATTAAAGCTACGTCATTGAAAATTATCATCCAGGAACAAAGGAATCATAATAGGCAGAAATTACAATTGATTCTTGTTAGTTTATAACTGGTGATATGTTGATTCATGACGAAACAAAACTACAAAGTTATAGATACCGACCGAAATACATAATATAATAGTGAAAAGGATTTTATAAGTAAAAGGAAAATTCTAGAACTATAATCAAATGTTTCACACAAAAGTGTGAAACATTTGATTATAGTTCTAGAATTCACATTCCTATGGTATGGGAATCGTCGATACAACTTTTGATCGCTTTAGTATCGGTGAAAACTGAATACAACGATAGATTACGTCGAATAAAATTGTAAAAATTTTGTTGGATAACATTTTTGGGAGTTTTTAGTTTTTAGTTTTGTTCTGTCCATTGCTGAATAAGCTTTGCGCCCGTGTATAATCCGAAGATTTGCCTTTTGCTCTATTGTAGTGCATTTTAAAAAACGAAAACTAGATTTACTATGTGAGGGGGTGAGTGCAGGAATGTGTTGTGCAGCGCCTCTGCTTGTTTCTTTATTGAAACAGCTTTGCTGTTTCGAAGAGAAGGGCAAGAGCAGCTGTGTTATTACTAGTGTCAAGATCTTATGTCTCAGGATAGGATGCACATAGTTCGGGTCTAGTTCCAGGTAATCTAGTTAGTAGGTGACGTCATCCAATTACCAGCAGATGACGTGTCTGTCAGTTTAACTATCCAACTAACATAAAAAATAGGCACCTAAGTTGAAAAAAAATATTTTTACTTTAATTTACGAGTACTTTGCATGCATGAAAAAAGAAAATCCTTTATATGCAAAGTACATTTCGACAAACCAATTACTGACATCATCAGTTTCATAATAAATATTTGAATGTTTTTATTATTTATATTTATTGTCATTAACCAGTACCCCTTAAGTATATCGTCATTAATCAAAGGGTAGACCGTAGACCGTTGTGAACAATGCAGCCTTGTTTGTGAATAGCCTTAAATAATTGCGTGTTATTCCAGCATGGCGCCAATTGCTTTTTTCCAGATGTTTCCATTGGGATGATTTATTACTCACCTTACTGAGATATTGTACGCCAGGTTTACAAATAAATCTTTAATCAAATTAGTACAAAAGTTAACTAATTTGTTATTTGGGCCTACAATAAACTCAAACTTTGGAATTCACTCGTATTTGAGACACTGGTAACTTTTGACAGGCCTTTATTTAACTTCGACGTTTGTAGTAAGTGGTGAAATCTTCAACGTAAATGAATTAAAAATAACTTATGACATGAAATTTTGTGTTCATGCTAAGTACGGATGAGTATGAATGCTAAATGACGTCTACCTAATATAAGTTTTTACAGACAGTCTAAGATAGCGACATTACAAGCAATGTTACTTTATACCAATGATATATTAAATGAGGCTATTTACTGAGAAAGATATCTAAAAATTATAATTATAGAAAATACTATGACTATAGTATGAACCAATAAGAAGATCTCTGCGCAGTGGTTGGCCCGTGTTGGATGCGAGTGGCAAGATATCGTCTTAGGGTTCATTGAGGGAGACCTATCCTATGTTCAGCAGTGGAAGGCTAGAGGCTGATGATGACGACGATGAAAGTATGAAATATTACATTTCAATTTGTCGTTAGCGAAGAGTTTGACGACCAGTTGAACGACTGGCTGTTTAACTGGTTGAGCGCGCTGGTCCTTTTCTATAGTTGAGGAATATGACGAGGCAACACTCGTAGATGAACAACGAAAGGAAATTTTTGTTCAGGTAAATCAGCGATTTGTTACCTTAAGTTCTCTGATAAGATTCCGTAAACCAGTATATTTCTTCAAAAGGCGGTATAAGTCATTCGTCATCTGTGTGTTCTCCGCTTCAATTTGAGATGTGGTCATATCTGAAAGTCACAAAGTTATATTAATTATTACTTAGAATAACCAGTGAGAGGGGTCGGTGAATTTCAACTTCATACATGGGACACCGTGCAGTAGCCGCTTGTAGATGGAAGGGAGTGGCGAGATCGGCCCTCTTGGTGAAAGAGGCCAATGATTAAGAGTGGCTAGACGAAGGTTAATAATAAAGATGCCAGCAACAGAACAAAATCGGCTGTATAAACAAAAGGACAGGACCGGCACCACAATCTTTGGTATATTTTGTTGAATGGCTTAAATATTTAAAATTCTCTATCGAATCACGATTCTTTCATTAAATATGTTAATCAGGCGTTTGATTAAAATTCTCAAGTATCTCTTTTTCTATCTCATTATTTTATTCTGATTTTGTTAGTTTTACATAAATATTTAAATTTTCCATACGTGGTGTTGCGATGGAATACCTTCTTTACCTCATTTATTTGAGTGAGCTGCTCGAGTTTAGGAGCAGATGCGGAAAAGTTACCCTTAATTTATGGTTATGGCGTGTTATACCAACACAATGTTATTTGCAAAAATATTTCGTCTTTGGTTAATTATATCGGCCATCCTTGGATTACCCGTTAGCTTGTAATCTTTATTTAGTCTGAACAATTTGTTGTGTCTATAGTAGTCAAAATGAGTTTTGTTGTGTCTATGGTAGTCTGTAGGAGCTTTGTTGTATATATGCTAGTCGAAACTAGCCTTCTAGTAGTTATGGGTTTCAATGGTCCAGTGGGTATGGACTCGGACTCGCACAAGAGTGCGAGAGGTTCCAAGTTTGATCCTGAACTCCGGTGTGCCTCGAGATGAGATTTCTAAATTTCTAAGTGCACCCTGAACACGAGACCATCGTTTGCTCACCAGTGAAGGAAAACATCCTGAGGAAACGTGTATGCTCGATGAGATTGAAAGTCTTTAAAGGTATGTAAAATTCATCAACCCGCATGGATCCAGCGCATCGCTGGACTATGGCCCGTTACCCTCCTCGCCTGACTTCGAGGTGACACGTGCCCAGCAGTCTGACATATATGGGTTTACTTTTTGCTCTACTTATCTGTTCGTTTTCCTCCTCTTTTAGTAAAACACACATTATAGTCAACCAGCCAGGCATCAAGAACTATATTACTATGGTGTATATCATAAGCTTTAGACTCACAGTATGCACAATAATAGAGCATAATAGATTACCACTTGACTGCTTAATCCCTTGTCTCCTACGGGATTCTCGGGTTGACTAATTAGCAAGCCTGACATCCTACCGTCGTTCGGCTAATTGCATTCGATCGAACTTGATTATTTCAAGATCGATTTTGGTTCAATCACATACAATATATTTCATTATTTCTTTACAGACAGTAAAATGTAATCTTAGGGCCTGTTTCACAATCTCCCTTTAAGTTCCCTATAGGCTATTGGCAACATATTTGACAGATGTTTGACAGATACTCCATACTCTATCTGTCAAACATCTGTCAAATATGTTGCCAATAGCCTATAGGGAACTTAAAGGGAGATTGTGAAACAGGCCCTTAGTAAATTAGTTACTAGCTGGGAGTAGCTTTAAGTTAGGGTTGCCATCCGTCCGGGTTTCCCCGGATTTGTCCTAGTTTAGAGGGCGTCCGGGGAGCGTCCGGGGAAGGTTTCATTTGTAGACCGAGTCTAAAAAAGTAAATACTTAAATAAAAAAAAATGAGCCGCCCGCGAGAGACGCCCTATGCGAAGCCCTATGCTCGCACACCACCAATGAATGAATAAAAAAGGTGATTTATGACATTTTCAACCGTTTTATTACATTGAATATTATGTTTAAAAGATCTTGTTGATATGTTTTTACTTTGAAATGTAGTTATAACCCATTTCAAATATAGTAAGTAATAGCTATGTTGTGAGCTTTGGAACACTTGTGATTATAATCATTTTGGTATCTTCATAGTATATATAATATAATAAACGCTCCTTCACTAGCAAAATTGCTTACCTTTCACTAGTATAATACAAAATTCACACCAAACAAAGCGAATTCTATTATACGTATACCTTTAACAAGCCTTCAACCTTTATTAAAAATGTCCGAGTCGAGCGAAACGTTCGAAATATGAATATACAAAATTCGAATCATGCTTAAGTTTCATCTTCAAACCTACCTAACTAAATGAAGCGCCAAAAAAGAACGACTAAAACTCAAATCGATTCCAGAGTCACCAACTGAGGTTATTACAGGAGTTCATTGTAGGTGGCGCTGAAACCAATTACACGGGAAGAATAAGAGCAAAGGAAGTCAAAACCACGACAATGCCCGAATGTAATTAGCAAGACGGGGACAAAGTAAGTTCAGACGTGAGAAATTTCTTTGTCAATGATCACTTGGGAGCGAGCTGGCTTTCGGCCAGTATTAAGAATATTGCTTGTTCCTATTATGGTAAAATGTCGGAATTCGAAATTTAAAGTTTGAACTTTAAAGTACTTAAAAGCAGACTTCAATGGAGAAATGAAAAAGGTAAAAATGTACTAACTTGTTACTTTACAACTGATACCGCGATAACATTAGAAAATAGGATTTATCTATTTATTTACTTATCTTGAGTTCTTCTATTTGTCATGTTTTGTTTTTTTGTAATTCTTATATAATTTGTATTATTTATGTACATAATATACTTAAGAAAAAAATATACTATAAAAATTTTTTCTTTGGTTACAGAATAATAATAAATAGAAATAATTTATAATTCTGCATTTACTGGACTTATTCCACGTTCACTAAATTGATATAGAGATAATATTATATAGCCTTCCTCGATATCTAATAATTGAAAGAATTATTCAAATCTGATCAATATTTTTCAGGAACTACTGGGCATATTTGAATAATTCTTTACATTTTTTAAAATTTAAATGATTAGCGCGTTGAAACAAACAAACTCATCAGCTTAAAATATATTTAAATATATAATATTAGTATAAGATTAACAAAACTATGCAAATATATTACCGTTCAGTCGTTCTATCCTCTCCCTTCTATCTGCTGCCTCTTCAGCGAGCTTCGATGAGGTCTTTACTCCTTCTCCTGACTTCTGCGTCTTTTCCATGATAGCGCAGGCTCGAAGTACGAAGGCGGGAACTGTTTCTGCCTTCTCCTGCTTTGGGATTTCAACAAGCGACCAGTATTGCGTCTCCAAGCGTATGACATCCTGAAATAGACAAACTTTGTTGGTTACCTTATGCGAAATATCTTTAACTTTTACTTAAATTGCATTTTACTTTTGTACTGTTTCGTACATATACATGAATGGATATTTGATAATGTACATTTGATATTTAGATTATAAAGATACAATTTATATTATTTATCGCCTTTCTAGATCACGATTGGCGAGTTTTAATATTCAGATTTAGAGAACACATTTTTTTAAAGATTATGTCTCGACTAATAACTACGTGAAAGGAAAAATCACTTAGAAGCCGACATTACGTTTTTAAAGACCCATTTAAGGGTCCCTCATAATGACCCGAATAAAATTCTTTCATTCCTTAGTTTCATGTGTTTTGCAATTTCGTTACAAATGGGTCGTATTAGTTCGCTTATACTAATGAAAATTTGTAGATACTTTGTATCATATTAATACTCATACACATACATAATCTTCTATTATATATAATTCCAGTGTCACGATGTTTGTCCGGGATGAACTCCGAAACTACTGAGCCGATTTTAATGTTTTCTCTTTTAAAATGTGTGCTTTTCTCCAACTTAAAAGATAGGACAGTTTATTATTTAAACTATTTAAAACGGGATATTTACCATGTTTTTTGCCATTATTTCGCGGAGCTCGATATTTCGACATTGTCTACGAATGTCATGTTCACGAGAAATAATGGCAAAAAACATGGTAAATATCTCGTTTTAAATAGTTTAACTAATGAAAATAACCACGTTAATTTAAAATCCTATATAGTATAGTTTATTTCTCGAATTTGAGATAAAATAGGTAGGAACAAAAAACTGCTACATACCAAATCTTTTTGACAGAACGAAGTCTATCGGGTCCTCTAGTTTATATATATGTCAATAAATTGTTAGATTATTTGGGTTATTTGGATTGGTAAAAATGTTTTACCTGTATAACACTACTGTTTTAGATAAAACCTTTAACGAACCGTGTAAGATCTGTAAATAATTAAATATAGCAGTGGGAGGGGTATAATGTGGTATTTAGGTAAGCCATCTGCTCACTGCTCTTTCCTATTTTCTCACAATTCTAGACCTTTCGAAAGAAAAACACTGTTCTGCGCTCTCTGCTAGATACCTTGTATCTTACTTGTTTCAGACGTTAAACGATTTTGTTGTTTCGGAGGGAAAGAAAACACAGATAATCTAATTTCTAGCTCCGAGACTACTGAAGGTAGGCAAAACCTAAATGAGCTAGTTGATATTCGTGGGCCACGTCGGCCACTTACCATAAAAATGGATACAATAAAAATTTGATAAAATGCGATGACTTGGTGCCCCTTCCCAAAAGCCCCCGTTCGCACGTACGCTAAAAAGCGTCGCACTAAAACCCGACGCTAGCTCGAGTTGCGAGTTTGGATTGCTCAATTCGATTAACGGCGGTTTCAATATCCTATCTGTCTTAATATTTTTTTATCTATCTTGAAATTTTGACACATTTTCTTACAAAATCTGTCAAAATTTTAAGCTAGATAAGAATATTTTAAAATAGATATGATATTGAAAACCGCCGTTAATGTCAAACACTCAACGACTAAAGTCCAACACCGAACAGATGACAGTGACATGGTTAATTTGTCTAATTCAAACTTTAGCTTTTTAACGCTCGATAAAAAAGCGCTCGTGTGGAGGGGGCCTAAGTGTAGTAATAATTATAAAATAGGTATACCTGCTCGTAGTGGCTTAGCGCTGTTATTAATGTTGTTTGAGCGTGAAAGCACATAATGGCACGCCACTGCCCGTGTCGTGACATAATCTCATGCAAATACCGAGTCAAGCTGGCAATGCATATCTTAATGCGGAGATATCACATAACTCACTGCTAAAATTATACCGCCTTTGTTACAAGTAGTCGACGGCTTGGCGACTAAACAGTTTTTAGTTTAATTTTTATATCGATAGCACAAACTCACCAAACTCATAAAAGCATCGGGAACGAAAAAATCTTAATAAAGCGCTATTAAATGTACAAAAAGTTTTTGTACATTTAGGGCCTGTTTTACAATCTCCCTTTAAGTTCCCTATAGGCTATCGGCAATATATTTGACAGATGTTTGACAGATAGAGTATGGAGTATCTGTCAAACATCTGTCAAATATGTTGCCAATAGCCTATAGGGAACTTAAAGGGAGATTGTGAAACAGGCCCTTAATAATTCGGAATTATAAATAATATACAATTATACGGAAAAATAATTCGATTTTCGAATTATTTTGAAAAACGAATGCGTACAACATTCAATGTAAATTTTCGTATATTGATTTGATGCGTTCGAATTCGCATTCGAACAAAGGAAAACGAATTCGTAAATCTAATACCGATACCGCACTTATGCGGCCAGGATTATCCGTGATAATATCATTCAAAAGTCGTTCACGTAATATTATTGCTGTTACTTCTTAATTGAACTATAAATCTCTTAAATTACAAGCATTTGAAGCAGAAGCTATACTATTTCTTATTTCATTGTAATAGAAATGTAATATAATAAACATTTGAATGTAACAGTTCACTGCCCTGTGGCTTGGCACTCGGGGTATGGCCGGCGTGCAATCATGTCTTAAAGTGGATAACTCGGGGCTGGAACGCTTCCAGCTTCCACCGATAAAGGTAATCCTCCGCGACTACATATCCGTTTTAAGTATTCGCTTTTGCTCTTTTATTTTGTAGGGAAAAAGTAAAAAGAGCGCAAAGCTTGTGCAAACTAGTTTTTCGGTATATTTTCTGAGGCGTTTAGAAATTTTTATTTAGTTTATTACGAAATATTAATAAGGAAAAAACAATTTTATAATCAACGGGATACATCGTGAATTGAAAAATATATTTCTGGATATAGCAGCTAAGTTTGTCAGGGGGAAAAGTTGAAATAAAAGGACATTATACCATATGATATAAGTTATAACTTATAATGCATCATCATCTTTCGATGTGTCTTCCAGTCACAGACGGTTTGCCTGGTGATAAGCTCTTTTTTGAAGGCTTTTAAAGCCTTTGAAGGCAATTATTCTACAACATATTTTTTTCTTACGTAACGTGAATTTCACTTTAATAATTGAAACAATTTTTATGTAGTATCCGAAACGTCGGGTAAGTATGTGAAAAACTTAATAAACCAAGACAAAATCCTTTAAAGTTATTTCATTATAATGAGGGATATTCGTGTAAACTAAATAATGTTCTCTAACGTTAAAATATTAGACTATTTAATACAATAAAATAGGTAGTTTGAGGGGAATTAAATAAAGGCACGATTACGACAAAAGAAAGTACATTTTCTTTGATTAGAAAATAATTTTCACTTTCTTCTTTCAATACCTTTATTTTCATGTTCGTCGTCTAGACAAAAGATGGCCGAAGTGCCGATAATAACGTGAGAGGATAGCGAGTTGAAACGCTTGTTACAGCCGTGGTTAAAGTGTTCCATTTTTGAACAAAATCAAGACCAATATTTTTTCCTGAAAAAGTTCCATTAAAAGTATATCCTGAAATATTTTTATTTATGATATTTTTATGTGACATCTATTGGTTCGCATCGACAGTAAAATCGACTTAATGAATGTCATACATTTTTGATGATAAAATTTCCTATATTATTAAAGGTGTAGCTCATCTATTGTCGTAGACTTTATTAAAGAGGTTTTTAATTACATGCAAGACGAACAAAGATTTACTAATAATAGTAACCAAACTAAAAAAAACTTAGTACATTTCCACAATGTATTGAGTGACTAAATGGATGACGTTATAATTAGTAAAGTAATGACGCAACTGATATGGTTATATTCCTGTTTGTGCATTCACGCACGATGGTATCGCAGGCATTTCGTTAATACAGGCATTTCGTTAATGCAGGTATTTCGTTAACGCAGGTAATTTGTAAGCAAGTCATGCATATTCCGTCGCGGATGCATGAATGGGATGCGATTAATCAAATACAAAAACACTACGAATGCATGCATCCATCCAATGCACGCTTCTTATTTAACAGACTTAATTCATATGCTTTTAATACATTCATGGTTATGACCCATTAATATCAGTTCTGCTTTATATCAGTGCCATTATGCGTAAGGGAGTTTATTCATTTGATAAATCCAGAATCATACAGGTCGATGTAAGATTATGATGAGCGTGAATTCAGTTCATCTGTGTAGATGAAATTGCTTAATTTATTTTCCTATATTATATATGTAATCATAACGTAGGAAAAGCATATACGTTTATTTTATATGCATAGGGTTTTCTATATTATTAGTAAATTATTTTATTTATATACTTTATTTTGTTGCAAAAAAAGAACGCCTCGTTCTTATTTTAAATATATATATTTTTTTAATATTTTCAAAGGTATATAAAAGGTAGATTATTTATTCAACTATGAATACACTTTAATATGATATATAAAGTAAAAGTATATCGAATCTGTAATGCTATTCTTTGCGCTATGAGCTATGTGGAAATATAACAAAAGAAGGAATTTAGATTAGATACCGAAGGATTTTCTAATAAAATAAAACTGCGATATGTTTTCTTTAACACGCCGTTATGCGACACAAGTCATATTATTATTATTGGCAATTTCTTTATCTAAATTATGCAGTAATGTAATAAAATAATGTAATTATAAAAAATATATATAGATATTTATTATAAGACTAAGTTTTAATTATAACTATGGCCCATATTGGATTGTATTTCTTTAATATTGTAGTGTTCAACTTTTGGGAGGTTAGTCTTTCAAAACCGTCTTCAACAGATCGTACACACGATTGTTTCATACAATATCGCTATCATCATCAGCGTCATTAAAACTCGTAAGCTCGATGTTGTTATTCTCAAATTTGATACAAAAGAGTGTTGATCTGAGCTCTCATTTGGGAATACAAAAGTGCTTAGGAATTTGTCATTCTCGTTCCTCTTGACATTACGCTGATTTACGAGATCGCCGCAATTTTATTTTTACCTATATTTGAATTAAAAAAGATTTACATTTTTGTAATCTTAGAATACGTATACATACATTAATTCATACATTTAATTTAGTAGCATAATCAAATAAATTAGCGATTTTAATAGCAGTAATTCGATGGTTATCCATTTCTTTAAGTGAAGGTAGGTAGGTAATATAAATTTATTCGGTAAAGTTTACAATTTTACAATATTTGTGAGTGAGATCCAAACCAACTCTTGTATCATGGGATGCCATAATAAATACAGGATACAAAATACATGATATAGTTCATTAACGCCCCACCATTTCACCCGCGTACTTCCCAATCTCGTAGGAGTACGAGGATAAATTACCTTTAGCCTGTGCTATTTTGTCGTGTAACCTTTCATTAAAATCCATTTAATAGTTTTAGCGTGAAGTAGTAACAAACATTGGTACATCCCTACATTCGTACATTATTAGTATTTATAATATTAAAATGTATTCATATCAAAGAATCGTAATTTTCATTTAAAGTTGTCTTATCTTTAATAGAACTGAATGATTTGAAGGCAGACAATGATTGATGGAGTCGTGATGTGTCAGCCGTGATTGCCGTGCCCTTTGTGTCGGAAATCGTCTTCGTTTTATAAAATATTGATAATATTTTTTGAAAGCATTGAAACATGTTCAAATCTAAATCATTTATTTGTATTTGTAATCGTTTATTGTAATAAACTACTTTAAATAAACTTATAAATATATTATATAAAACATAAAAGTATTATACTTATGGTGGAAACAGGCCTGTAGCTAGAATTCAATTTAGGGTAGGGCAGCATTTGTTACAGGTTTGGCGGAAGATAAAGTCGTATTCGTTTCATTATAATTCGTTTTATTATTCTTTGTATTTTTAAGGTAGGGCATAGTGATTTCAAGGTAGGGCATTGCCCCACAATGCCTCCCCTAGCTACGGCCCTGGGTGAAAGGAACCACTTGCTTGTCTTGCTTGTCTCTCCTGTTAAGCAGCTTTGCTGTGTTTCGAAGTGGGCTGGACTAGTTTCAGGACAACTAGTTTATGTTAATGGGCGACGTCAACCAGTATCCCGAGATATCTCTATCTGATCTGTTTAGAAGGAGAATAGAGGTGTCAATATCCAGAGATTTTTTTTTCCGAAAGGTCTAGACTTTTAGGCCAGATGGCCTTTAAGCTCAAATCCAAACCAGAGAGTGAGTGAAGTTCTGTTAGCATTCCCTAAGAAATTCTAAAGTAAACGGACGTAATTTTTTTTTTCATAAAAAGTATCCTATGCTATTTATAATACAACCAAAAAAGTTTGTACAAGGTTTCATAATGATCGGTTAAGTAGTTTTCGCGTTAAAGCGTGACAAACTAAAAACATTTTTTTTTCAAAATACTGAATCGTTATGGGTTTTATGTAAAAGGAACGAGAAAGCTTCTATAATAACTAGAATACAAAATATAATCCTAGACCAATCTTATTGGCAGTGTACAACATAATAAAACTTAATATAAATTCTGTCTCCATGTTCACGCATGGTTTGACGTGAAGAATGGCGGGAGTGTCACGTCCATGTTGTGCGGTGGGGGGTGAGGGGTGCTGCTTCAGTCGAGACGTGGATACGTGTCCCAAGCACAAATGATGAAAGGGCTTTTATTAGCTGATCTCTAAGGTCTTGCGTATGATCTTAAAGAAGTCATAATTTACGATATAATAGAAGAAATTTTTTTGGGACCCACGTAATTTAGACTTCATATTTTGATTCTATTAGCTGATATATTATAAACGTGTTTTCATTTTCACATGGTTTTACGAATAGGCAGACGAGCGAGATAGTAAGTTTGGTCTACAGACACGTTTACGGTGCACTTTTTACGTCATATTATGATAAAACAGAGCACGTGGGTTTTCGTAGGTGATTAGTGGGGTCTAACATGTGTTCAGCCCAACGAAATCCTGGACCAAGCGAAAGAATTAACCTGAATCACAAAAGCATGGCCTGAATGGCTTGAATGACACTGGGTACGTCAAAGTCATATAAAAAAATGGTGGCATATGTTACAATTTTTACACAATTGGATTTTTTTTTGTTTCGATGATAAGTAGTTTTGTAAAATAAATTTTATTTCTTTACACGTGATCCCGAAGATCTGATTTTAAGGTTCGCAACCTTGTAGCTTGTATCGTGATTAAATTCAGTGGCACTTAGACGCTTTTTAGCCTAACACCGATAACATTTCGAGACAAGGTTGGCCATGCAAATCACTTGAGTCAATTTTAAATGTAATAGCAAAAAAAAAATGTAATAGGGACGCCTTTTAATAATATATTTTAGTTTTTTAATATAATATTTATATTTTTAAGGATTATAGTTTTAGATTATTTATTATTATTAGATTATTATTTTTTTTATAATATTATGTAATTAGTTTGGGTGTTATTTAAACGACTAGCATAATATTCGTATTTTTGTCAGCAGAAAAATATAATCTGGTAGCAGAAATAGCTAATTGAGCGGCAACGTATGTTCAGCAAACATTTTAAAATCAAGCAGCAATTTTTGTCATTTTTTATGGCTGTAATTATTTTTGAAAGGCATATTAATTTAAAGAGGGGCAATGTGCTGCTCCTGTTTAATAAAATTTTGGTAAGCACTCGGAGGGTAAGCAAAAAAAATAATTTTGTGCTGCTTATATAAGTAGCATGAATATAACTTCAAGCAACTTTCTTTTTCATTAAATTCTGCGTTATAGCCCAGTCCACAGGATTTGATGACGTCATGATTTGAATTAATTCTCTGGTCCTTTATTAAGAATGATAATATAATTTATTAATTTCTTATTCAATTTTTATACAAAATTTTAGTTTGTAAATCGTATTTATAATTATTGTAATATCAAAAAATATTATTTAAAAATGTATAAACAAACAAAAAAGAAATTCATAGATAATGGTATGAAGAGGATTTGAACTCACGAACGACAGCGTACAGCCTGAGCGCGCGCGGACGGTGTTAACCGTAGAGCTGTATGTCTTGTTACAAATAAGTTTAAAATTGTGGATCCATTCCTGCGTATTGAATGTTTTAATTTGATTTGATTTTTGTAGGTATTGATTGAATTGAATATTGCAAGTTTTTGAACTGCTTGTTTATTTTACACACCACCTACAATTTTTAATACCTGCATAATCTATCTACTATCTACATAAATCTACGAAACTGAAACAAAATAAAATCTTGAAGAAAAAAATTTCATCATCATATTATCAGCCTTTAGTGGACGGACCACTGCTGAACTCAGGATTTGACGACGTCATGACCTGAATTAATTCACTAGTCTTTTATTAAGAATGATAATATAGTTTATTAATTTCTTCTTCAATTTTTATAATTTTGTTCAATAACATACTTACAACACCATCTAGCGGTAAATAGCGCAAACCTACACCGGTGTGAACACAGGACATAAAATGTAATGCAAAGAAATGTGCCGCTCAAGAAATTATTTTGCCCGATGAATGTTTATTATGCGAGGTCATAATATTGTAAGCTGCTTATTTATGATTTAATTTTCGACCATTATCAAAATTATTTGCGGAACAAGAATTGCTACCAGCTTTATTTTATTGCGTACAAAATCTTTGTATGCCAACCAAATTATTTAAATGCCGATTTTTTTTTGCCCCTCCAAAATTTATAATGCCGTTCATTTAATTACTTCCCAATTAGTTTATGGTTATTAATATATTTTTAATTTTTTAGTTGTACATAATTTAAAGGTATATCAAACAAATAGTTAAAACGTTTGGTAGTGAACTGAAAAAAATAAGCTTGAAAATAATATTTAAACACTAAAGAAAAATATCCATAATATACCTACTACTAATTGACGATCTCAAAAGAAACTTGTAAAACGGATTAAGAACTTTGCGATTGGAAGAAGTTTTAATTGATTACACGACAGATGTGTAGCAAGAATGAGGATCTAGATTAAGTTAATTACGATGATGACAGAGATGCGATACAATTAAATTAGATCTCTAATTTAATTGTATCGCAAATATAAGCTTTATTTTCTTTAGCAGCAGTTAATCTAGGAGAAATTGTTAGTCACAATAAAATTGCCTATAATCGACGTCATCATTTTCATCAGCCTTTATCCGCCCACTGCTGATAGGCCTCCCTCAATGAACGCCGAAACGTCCCATCTATTACCACTTACGATAGATTTACATATTTGAAATTAGTTTAATAATTGGACCTTATACTTACCAATAGTTAAGTACTAATAATAATTTTATTGTGCAAGAAAATATATATTAGTTTTTTTATAATCACCTTGACGATTTATCTTACTTATGATTGTTATTTTATTATAGTTAATAGAATCAGGCGTTACTTTGCGGAAATCCATTTCAAAAAAAAGATGTTAAATTATATATTAATTAGCAATATCCCGCGAACCATGCAGTCTTTATAGTAAATGTGTGAGTGCACGCATATGCATGCATATAGCACCGCCCTCCTTTTCCACACTGCATATGCGTACACTCGCATGCAGCACCACCACCACGCACACTACCATAAAAGACCACCACCATAAAATCTACGCACGTTTCACCCCGACACCGAGGCATCCTCAGGATGTAGACTCTACGATTAGTAATCGTTAATGCGTGCACTCACACATTTACTATAAAGACTGCATGGTTCGCGGGATATTGCTAATTAATATATAATTTAACATCTTTTTTTGTTATTTTATTGTTCAAGGTTAGTAAGAGCTGCTTAGCATCTGAATTGGGCCGGCACGACTGGGGTGGTACCTCTCGCTCACATTATACCGGCTTAAAGTGACACGTTTCGAGCGGTTTGTGATCTTCCGGTGGCCCATTTGACAGGGAAAAGGATTTCAACAGATCTACATAGCCTTTGGTTGTGCGGACTGCAGTTGTCTATGAGCGCCGGTAATCGGTTGCCTCGGTTGCCTCCGACTTTGGTAAGCAGTCTTAGTTTGACAACAGATGCCAATCCATAGATTTGCAACTGCCAATCCATGGATGTAAGGGTCCATTTCCCTATCCTTTGTTGCTGATGGACTAGATGAAGACATGCAGTGATTTAGCGATAGTATGACCGCCATGTGCGCCGACCGGCAAATATGCCTAGAATAATTTTGATATGCTAAGTCCGATAACTTAAAAGATAAAATATATGCTTCCTCTAGATTATCTGTGGCAGAGAAGTAATTTTTGTTACTTATAAATTAAGTCTTTTTGTAAAACCATAGACAACAAGCTAAAATAAAACAAAATTCAAACCACAATTATGTTAGCATTCAAAATTCCGTACACAAAAGGTTGGCGAGAACGTGACTAGAGTTTAATACTAGCTAGCTGGTTCAATTGATTTACCATTTTTGTTTTATAAAGACTTATACTTACCTTACTTAATAATATTACCTTTTGAACTGAGTAAGATAAAGCCTAGCATATTATTATATAAAATATTTCAGTTAAAATTCCTAGGTTTTACTATTATTTATTACTGCTATTATGCTATTATTATTACGACTAATATTATATGGAGAACATTAATGTCAATTTTTTTTATAATTAATATTTGACTTTGGATGAATCACATCCAAAGTCAAAGACTGATGTAAACCCGAATATATATACTAATTAGGTTATAACTATCATAGACAAATATTTTAACAATTGCAATCAAACCGTTTTTATTATTCGTACGCTAATTAAAATGTCCAAAAACTAATTTGACAAATACTGGAAGAATGTTTGTATAAAAAAAGTAACAACTTTTTCGCTTTTAAAATTGCTTTTTCAGGCCGCACGAAGAAACATGACTCATGCTCACGTTCCCGCTGAACCGAGTGTGCAAGCGAGACGCGGAACAAGAGATAGAAGCAAGATCAGCCTAAGCGTTCAGCTTGTGACGCACTATAATAATAATAATAATAATATCTATGGACGCTTTTATACCACGTCAATCTGGTCCCGTGCTAAGTTTCCGAAGAACTTGTGTTACGGGTACCAGACAACGGAAATACATGTATTTAAAAATGTTATATTATTATATAAGATTTTTATTATATGATGCACAAATTTAATACACATCGATGACCCAGGAACACAGAAAACTTTTTGTTCCCTGGCGAGATTCGATCCCGCTACCTCCGGCTTGGGCGCCAAAGCGCCAAAAGCCATTGAACCACAGAGGTAGTCACTATAATGTTATCAGGTCAGTATTGACTTTACAGACCATCATTTTAGTTAGTTGGATAGTCAAATGAGAAAGTGAGCCAAATAGTCATTATAACCTATGAACTCAAACAAATTCATCTGGGTAGTGCCAGTTCAGGCAATTCATGCATTGCCTATACTGAGATATAAGATGTCTTGGCGTCAGTAATTAAACTGTCCGGTCCTTTTTTCCAAATATACAAAGAGGCTCTTTAATATAAGGAACAGGCTATACCCATGCAGATGTGAGGTGACCATGAAGAATGAGGATTATAGCACGAGTAATTATGTTACCTTTTATAAATGCGTATTGGGTACTGCTAGTATATAGACGGGATTTGTCGTAATTAATTACTATGCAGCATCAAAATGCTCAACCATTAATGTACAAAAACTTAAAAATATATTAGTTTTTTAGGCAACATCGTTATTTTCACTTTTCGATATTTCGACATTGTATACGAATGTCTTATAGACGAGAACAATAAATTCGTTTTTTTTCTCCTTGGCTCCTTTAACATCATATAGAGGTTCTATGTGATGTTGCTACCCGAAACAGGATCCACGATGAGTGTACATTAAAAAAATCAGCTTTTGAATAGTAAAAGAGCAATGTCCTATTGAGTGATGAGGATTCAATTTCAACATCGTGACGAAGTCGCCACCAATTCGCGAGTAGAGCCCTTAGCGTGAACCACGATTTCCAATTGAACAATATTTTGTTGTTATGTAACTGTAAGCATTATACATAATATGTATATCTATTATATATAACTCCAGTAGCATAGTTTATTTCTCAACAAAAATTGCTACATACCAATCTTTTTGAAAGACCGAAGTCTGTCTGGTCCAATACTATATTATACATTTATTATTATTATGTATAATTTTTCTGTGCGTACGTATGTCACTAAACTCTAATGGGCGTGTGCTAAAGTTTCCTCTTAAATAAAGATAAAAGTCAATAAAAATAATGTTTACAAATTTTTTTTGATTGCTGGTGTAAAAAAAAAAAGAAAAAATTTTAAAACGTTATGCAAATCAAATTGCTACATAAAATGTGTGATTATATTTATAACCGCATTATCAAATATAATGCGGTTAACTAATAAAATGTGCAGAATGCTCCCGCAGTCAGTTGTATAAAATATATAATATGCTATTAATTTATAGCAGAATTGTTGATAATTTATTACTTCATTGTCCTTTTATAAAGACCAATTAACTGTATAAAGTATTTGTACCATTTAAATTTTAAAAGTTGAAAAATGTGTTTCACTTAGATCATTAATATGTCTAGATGGAGTGTCGCCCTACAATCAAAACAAAAAGAACTGGCCAACATTTTCAAACATGTGTTCGTAATTAGTGATACCAGCTACTACAGTTCTCCCATAAATTCTTTTTAATCTTGTCACACTTCAACACAAACCTTCATTATAAATAAAAACAATAATGCGTAGCAATTCATGCGTATGCATGCGTGACAGCGGGACTGATACTAAACACGGAGAAATCATTTAGAGGCTAACAGTTGGACGCTATTTTTTTGGACGTGTTTCAACGTGCGGAAAACACGAATAATATATTAAAAACCAATAATATGTCTAGATAGATCTAGACATATTATTGATCTAAGGTGTTTTATTATCCTTTACGTTCTGATGCGATTAAAATTTGTTGCCATTACTGTTGAAAGGCACCCGTCCCGTCGTTACATTTAACGAGACAAAAGCTGCGTATGCTGAACGTGCACAAATTATTACTAGATAACATTATTGAATATATATAATATATTTTACTTACTATTTATTATTCTAACTAATAGGCAACCTGCACCCTCATTGCTATAGAAGACTCATAGATAAAAGTCCATAGTACCTATATATGAACGAATTTCCACACTGACCCCCTTGTATTCAACAGCTCAATAAAACCAATTAATTTCTATATTATATTATATAACATTGTTTTTAATTGTAACTAATTCGTACGCGATTAATTTGTAAATATACGTAAATAACAAAACTAGGCTTATTTCTCGGATTCTTGGAGTATACAAGACTAAGGAATAAATAAATTAATTGAATAAATAAATAAACAAAAAGGTTTCATTTTAAAAGAATGGCATTGAGGGCCTTGAACGATGCTCCTCAACAATTGATTTGATAGATTATTTGATTTGTTAGCCAGATAAGCTCTGAGTGTGGTCGTCCTCGGACGGAATTTTATTATGCTCTACAAGAAGTTTTATTTACAGGGGGCTTAGTCAAAACGCCATTAGGAAACGACAGCGAAGTTCGTTCGTTCGAAGTTGTGATTGGCTAAATTACGTCGTCGATCGCGCGATCGTTCAATCGACGACGTGATTTACGCCCGAAATTAATAATCAATCCTAATCCAATTTTTGGTATCTAAGATAGATATTACAGTCCATTTTTTGGATAAAGCTTGCCAATATCCAATCCGTAGATAGTATTTTCAATCTATAGAATCGTCCTATCCGTGGGAGGGCAGATCAAAGATTAAAGATTGGCCTCTGTTAGAAAATGACAGATTCTGCTTGTCAATAACCTATCTGCGCGTTTTGACATCTTGTTCGATCAGTCAAAACAATCGGAGATAGCAATCCAAGAGATTCCTGGGATTAGTAAATATTAGCGTCTACTGATAAGATTTGTTATAAGAAAATGAGCATTAACAATGTTTTCTAGTGACAGAGAAAGTGATTTGGAGGTTTTAGAACAGTTATCCGATTGGGCAAGTAGTACTGACAGTGACTCTGATGGAGAAATTCGTGCGGCTTCTCGGAGACATAAAAGGATTAACTTTATGCAAAGTTTGGATGATGCCGAGTTTACCTTTGGATTTAGATTAAATAAATCCATAGTGCAATGTCTATTAACCCAATTGATGCCGTTCGCATTCGTGGTTTTGGTGGTAATAATTCTGCTGCCTTCAACTAACTCCAGCAAAAATTTAGTTTCCTCTTTTGTAAGAGGCCTTCCTTTTACCTAATAATGAAAAACATAAAACGTTTACCAATTTATTTAGGCGGGAATACGAGCGTCACTTAAAATGCTCATGTACTTGAAATATCAAATATATAAAAAAATGTACTGATAGATAGATACTTACGAGTTCAGACTCCATTGTTGTATATTGTTTTTGAAACTTTTAATATATAAGAATAAAGTAATAAATGTGTAAGCCGATGTTCAAAAATGCAAACGGTCACTCAAGCACAGCTGAATTGACACTTGACACGCACTTCAAAAAAAAAACACAAATGGACGTTCCATTTTATTTTATAGTTGATTGTATTTTGCTGAAATATGTTATTATAATCGCAATTTCTGCACGTTCTCGGGAGTTTAATAAATTATTTTAATGTGAACATCATTTTAAAGTAGTTTTACGCATGATTCATTTTTGAAACACAAAAAAGAAACTAAAAAAAACGGAACGATCAAGAGGGAAAGGATAGCCGGCAATCTGGCGTCGAAAAAAGATTGTTGTTGCGGAGTTTAGTTATTGGCACGCGGATAGGAGATCGATCGAACGATAAGCAGTAATCTAAGATAGAATTGTATCTTGGATAGGAGATACATTATTAATTTCGGGCGTTAGCCAATCACAACTTCGAACGAACGAACGAACTTCGCTGTCGTTTTCGTAATGGCGTTTTGACTAAGCCCCCAGGATACTATTACAGTAACCAGAATAGTCGAATAACCGATTACACGAGTCCTTATAAATAATATATTTTTTTAATTAACTCTTACTTTCTTCGTAGGTATAGGAAGTCAGTAATGTAAGTAGTAAATGTATACTTACTGGTTGCAGTTGGGGTATGTAATGAATGTTATAAGTAATTAGAGGGATTAGTAAAAACTGGGGGTAAAAGTAGCTTATAGCTATTTCAGTGTAATAAGTGGCAATAGTTAGTGAAGTATAATTAGTGAAAATTTCTTACTGCTAAGTCGGTCTATCTGTGGCAGCTTATATAATTTACTTAAAGCTGTCAAGGTGCTGTCTTTTGGAATTTTTTTCGTCTCAATAACCTAATCGAGAGGAAATAATATCTAATATGCATATAGGAGATTCGTTAAAACGCCGCTGATTGTACAATGTCAAAGGGCTTAAAGCTAAAAGAAAAATGTAGATTTTCATTATCGAATGAGCTCAAAGGAGTAAAATATTTTACCATCAGAAAGTTACGCGGCCGCTGATTTAAATAACTGAAGCTTTCAAGGCTAATTAGAGGCCCGTGCTGAATACCAAAAGGCTGGGATTTAATTACCGTAAAATTTGAGTAAACGACCGCTCACACCGGGTAATTGTCGTACGTATTTTTGTTATGGCACTTGTTTATTTAAATAAAGAGCTTTAATATTCGGGCATTTCAGATACGCCTTATTTATCTTTGCAGGCAGATAGTATATGCTAATGGTGCTATGGCTTATGATAATTATCACATCATCATCATCATCCTAGCCTTTTCCCAACTATATATTGGGGTCGGCTTCCAGTCTAACCGGATTCAGCTGAATACCAGTTTTTTTTGATAATTATGATAATTATCACATATTCTTATATTTTTTAATATGTTGAGTTATAAAAGGACGTATAGTTATTTCCACCACGGTTCAGGCCTCGTTGTGGTGGTGGGGCTTAATAGCCCAGGGTGACCCTAACACCTTGGGCGAAGCGAATTGAGCCGAGGGGGCTCTTTAAGCCCCCTGGGGAGATCTATTCCTCCGCGGGATGCTTAAGCGCATTTCCCGGCGTAAAAGAGAAAAAAAGAACGTACAGTTGTACAATGATGAACAGATTACATATTAGATAATAAAAGAGCCTAATGTCATAATGAAATGGTGTCATAATGATTGCTGTAAAGTATCCGAAACGTCGGGCTCATAAAAAACTAAAACCGCGTCAAAATCCGTAAAAGTTGTTTCATTATAATGAGTGAAATTCTGGTAAAAATAAGAAAACAATAATTTTAATGAGCCTTAAGCATATTGAGGATTTTGCACTGAAAAACTTTTTGTAAGTATTTCTATTTCGTCAAGTGCTTACGTGTTGTTACGTGTTGTTGTATGTTACGTGTTGTGGACTTAAGAAAACATCGTACACAATAGTATATGTAATTCATTAAACTCTATTGGCTTAGTGGACTACTGGACTAATGGACTTGTGCTTAACACATTCGTTTTTATTCGCTGCATAGGATTCGATTTCGGACAATTCTTATAAAATCTTTATAAATTAATTAATTTATTGTGTTATTTTTATATATAAACTATATTTTTAAGGTTTCATTGAAATCCATTCAGTAGCTTTTATGTGAAAAAGTAACATACATCCATACATACAAGCTTTCATCTTTATAGTATTACATAGCAGGATTTTAAAGACATGATCTATGGCACGTGTGATCGCATTTAAATATGTCCTGGTTATCGAGTATGTAAATATTCTTAACCTTTCCTTTTTTTAGGATTCCATTCCACGAAATGACAAAACGAGACCCCGTATATAATCACTCCAAGAAACCAAACCTGTAGGACACTTGCCATTAATATACGGTATATAAAACGACCTTCACCGAGATGCTTAGTTTTTAATTATTGATTAATCATATCCTGGACTGAATTTTTTTAGGCAACCCATATGCAATATGTTTATTGATTTATTAAATTGAATATAAAACAAGTTTCATCAAATAAGCATCTCGGTGAAGGTCGTTTCGTATACCGTATCTTAGACTATATAGAATTAAGGGTAAGAAGCTAAGTAGAGGAAGTTTATGTAGAGAAAGAAACCTGAAAACCTTTAATTTATTGTTTTGTTATATAACTAGCTGTTGCATTTAATATAGCCTATGTTCACCTGGGACAGCTTCCCATCAGTGAAATTTTTTTTCAATTCAGTCAAGTAGTTTCGGAGCCTAATTGATACAAACAAACAATCAAATGTTTATCTTTATAATATTTGTATAGAAAACGCGTACTACGGAACTCTTAGCGCACGAGTCAGACTCGAGCTTATTTAAGTTTTTTTAATAGGTATTAGTGTTTTATGTAAATGATTATTATTATAGTGATGATTTTTCTACATATTATGCTTAGATTTTTAAAAGTATTCACTAGAGCTTGGTATTCAAGAGAATTTGCCAATTTACATATTGTTGGCGAGTGTTTTGCGACTCACGTTCTGTTGCTATGAATAATTAATTTTACACACATTCGTTAAGTCGTACTGTTAATGAGCTAAATATATACAAATCAGGGCGCATAGAGACTTAATGATGGTTTAATCCACTGCTGAATATAGGTCTCCTTCAATGAAAGCCAAGATGACCGATCTTTTGCCACTTGCATCTAACAGAGCATAAAGCATTTAGTAGGCTTTTTACGGGCAAGGCATATCACTCGTTCCAATCGCTGCTACTGTGTAGCTAGCATCGACAGTGTTAATGGTTACCAAACCAAATAAAAAAAAAACAACGTTAAAACTGTCTTGGGACAACGAATTTAATCAGGACTCAGGGGGAATAGAAAGAATACAAAAACAATTAGCAATATACGATCATATATGCAATATGGATAGAGGTTGACGATGATGATGATGATGATTACACTAACTAAAGCAATCTTCCTCTTTCTTTATCTATTATAGAGTTAAGCCCAGGGAAAAGATTTACAAAAGTAATCCACCTAACGTTCCTATAAGTTATCTCTATAACATTGTAGTGTTTTGTTTTATATATTCAATCAAGCGGACCCGTCAGACGTTGGCCTTTAGATTCGAATCGATCGAGCCGTTTAGTTGCAATATAGATAAATAACCCAGATACCGACTGCAGCACCATATGCTGGGCTAATTTGTGAATCTAAATCATCCAGGGCGGTACACGAACGCGTACAAAAAATCATTCAAATCGGTCCAGCCGTTAAGGAGGAGTTCACAGCCAACACACGTACAGAAGAATTATCTATACTAATATTATACAGAGCAAATGTTTGTATGTATGTTTGTAACGAATTGGCTCAAAAAGTACTGGACCGATTTTAAAAATTCTTTCACCATTTGAATGCTACATTTTCACTGATTAATATAGGATATTTTAATTGTAAGAAAAAAATAAGGATCCCTACTAAGACTACAATAACCCAAGGTGTAAAAAAATGCCTATAAAATATCTTTTCTTGCATGCGCTGCGAAAATTATTGATGATAGAACATAAAACATTCACACACACATATTCACACATACATATCAATATCTACAAAAAAATTTGCGGTAGTATGTAACTAAATGTGCGCTAATCTCGGGAACTTCTGGTCAGGTTTGAATGATTCTTTCAGTGTTAGATAGGCCATGTATCGAAGAAGGCTTTTTATATCATCCTGCTAGGATGTCTTAGTAAATCTCAGTTGACGTCTGACGAATTAGCAAGATGTCTGTAATAGTCTATACTCTGTCTATCAGGAAAGTTATGAACAACTAAAATCACATACAAACATTATTTATTTGATAATCATATTAGCTATTCAAAAAAATAAATTTTGTTGCACAATATAACACTGTTTTTGGTCACTTTTTCGGGGACATATCCATTTGAATAATACGCCTCCTAAATGACAATGCAATACGACGACAACCATCTACGAAATAAGGGTTTGACTAAACAGCTCCTTGTATGCGGATTGAGAGATATCGCATACAATTTTAGTTTGACACGCTGAAATCAGATATAATATATTTTAATAGTGTGGTAGTGTACTATTAAAAATGACTATTTTTCTATACAAACTATTTAAAAATAAAAATATTTATCAGCAGTAGGCGGGATGCGAGCCGTGCTCCCGGCTGCGTGGAACAACATGTTGTCTTTCGGGCAGAGGGTCAAGACAATCAACGTGTTTTGGTACTGAGACTTAATATCTTATGTCTCAGATAGGCAACACACAAATGGCCCAGGGCTTAGATAAAAAATTATATGTTCATGGGCGACGACCCCTTACAACCAAATGGCCACTCTGCCTTTTTATGTAATATTTTATTCAAGCAACTGAAACATTTTATTTTTATTTTTCGAGGAGATGTTCCACAATTGTCTGCAAATACCTTATTCTTTTTTTCCTTTTTTATAGCATAGAAGGGCGAAGCCTTGCGACTACCGACGCCCATTGATATCCACATAACCAAAGATTATGTAAATGCGTTGCCCTCCTTTCCCTATCCTAAAATGGGCCACCGGAAGCTCACAAACCGCACGAATGTCACTTCACGCCGATTTAATTTGAGCGAGAGGCACCACAAACCTGGTCGTGCAAGCCTAATGTGGCTGCAAAGCAGCATAGCGCTACTAAACAGATTCATGATAATATGTTCATGAGAATATATTGGAAGGCGACAATCTAATCTAATATATAAAATTCTGGTGTCAATTCATGGTAATACCGGGTATTATTTTTTTTCATGTAACGGGTTCGATTTCCGGTAAATTATTGAAATGTCTATGAATGCAGTTTAAATTGTTTTTTTTTTTAAATTCTAATAATGTTTTCTTTCAGAAAAATCTACAAAATTCTACTTCCCCTCCATGCGGCATAGCCGTGGGACTTATTATGTGTGCTAGATGTCAGCGAGTAACATGGTTACAAAATATTTACCCGAGCGAAGACGAGATGGGTTGGTAGGGTTTTATATATTACCTTGATCATGGCCTTGAGCAGTGCGTATCTGGTGAAGACGTTCCTCTCGGTCTTCGACTCGTTGTACCTTGTCATGAGTGTCACCAGCGCCTTCTTCGCCGTGTCATAGTTCTCGTCGAGACGGATCCGTACTGCGCGGAGACGCTCATTCGTTTCTATTACCTCTTCTTTAGTCTGCCCGCCTGGTACACAAAAAAGTAAAATATCGAAACTGAAAAGAAAACTAAGTAGCAATTAGTAGCTACCCATATAATTTTGTTCCACTGCTGGGCACGAGTCTCCTCCTCGATATCAGGCGAGGAGGGTATTGTGCAATGTGCTGTTCATAGAGGTGCTGGACACACCTTCAAAGACTTAATCTCATTAGGCATTCAAATTTCCTTACGATGTTTCCCTTCACAGATAAGCGAGTGATGATCTCGTGTTCAGGGTGCACTTAGAAGTTTTGAAAAACCCATTTTTCACCACCACAGTATCAGGATCGAACCCGGAGCCTCTTGCTGAGGAGGCCGATCACATTCCCACTGGACCATCGTCACTCACATTCATTTATGAATTAATATTCAATTTTATTGTTGTTATAATGTTGAACTATAATGATTCTATTACGATTGATTGAAATTTTTATCTGGTCGACGTGACGTTCCAGATACTAAACAGGTACCATAGTCATAGGAGGACATGGGCACGCTAGTTTTATTATAATAAATATACTACTGTTGTTAATATAAAAAAGATGGCCGTCACGGCCGATGTGAAACATCTTATTTTAACATTAGCTTTCATAATAATTATAACAAAAGTAAAAAAAAAATCGCATGTGCAATGGATTTGAGAGCGGCGGCATAAAGGGGCATCACAACAGTCACTGATAAGGCGCGGCAATAGATGTATCACATCAAAGGTGTTAATCATCATCACCATCAGCCTCTATCCACCGCTCAAATATAAACATCTCTCAATCAACGCCGATGTGCTATGAAATAAATAAATATAGTTTTCCTCTGCGAGCGGTTAAACATTTTTAGATCTAAAAACACCTAATCTAGTTACTAAAATAGTTTATCGTGATTCTGTTATAGATGGCTTACAGATGCTAATAAAATATACACATTTCTGACCTGATAGTATGCAGATGTAAGTAAAAATATTTAGGAATTTACGGGAGTTTACTTTGAAATTGTTTTAGTGATTTTTCCAGATTCTTATACAAAGTCTACGTAGTCAAAGATTGTGTAAGGTACTAAAATAGTACTCACTTGAAGTGCCCTCGTCTTTAACATCCTGGACGATCCGGCGAACACTCTGCGTGAATTTTCCGACTAAATTGGTACTAGCTGTAACAAAAGAAAACCTTATATTAAAAGTTATTCGAGTTAAGAGATATTTATATATTATCATCATTATTTGTTTCATAATTAGACAGAAAGATAATAATTATACAGTTAATTTAAACTACAATGGTCGCACCAGCCCTAGTCTTCGCATTCCTAGAGGGCCTATGTTCAGCAGTAGAATGATAGAGACATAATGATGAGGATCATACATTTATATCTCATTAAAAAATAAACTAATAATGAACTAGATTTATTTATAAATAAATCTACTTTTTTATAGCATAGGAGGGCAAACGAACAGCCGAAGCCTTGCGACTATCAACGCCCATTAACATCCACACAACCAAAGGTTATGCAGATGCGTTGCCCTTTTTTTCCCTATCCCCCCAATGGGCCACCGGAAACTCACAAATCGCACAAAACGCGACAGCATAACTGTCACTTTACGCCGGTATTATGTGAGCGAGAGGCACCACCCCGGTCGTGCCGGCACAATTCGGCTGCAATGCAGCATGGAACTACCTCCTTACATTCTTCATTATTAGTTTATTTTTCATTAGTTCATTATTGAATTTATTGATTAAATGTACTTTATTATTGAATATATGAACTTTTAATGGCATATTCGGAGGAGAGCTTCTTTTGGTTTAAACATTTATGCATCGCTTTCTTTTGATAGCGGCTCGCGCGAGTACTACCTACAAGTTACGTCTAATGTTACTATTGCTTCTCACTTTTTCGACTTGATATTTTTATTAATTATTTTAAAACAAAATCATCATTATTTTTTACTTTTGCTATATGCTTCGAAAGAACTTGGGCAAGTCCGCCATTAAAATGACACGGTGTATATTCTTAGCGTACGTTAAAGGCGATATGATTCTAACGGGCAGGAAAAGGTTAACATTTATGTGATGTGTCTGTTTGATCAAAGGCTATATAATGCATTTTATAAATCCCAACAAAACCATGAACACTACACAATGCCGAAACAAAGTTAGCGGCCATAATGCGAGCGTAACAGGGATATGCACTTAAATGTAGTCGGCCATTAACAATTGAGCTGAGATGAACAATGTGGTCCGAATCAAACAGATATCGACATGTGCTTGCACTGAAACATGGTATAAAATAGTAAAGTATCAACCCTTTATGTCCCACTGCTGGGCTCGGGTCTCCTCCTCGAAATCAGGCGAGAAGGGTAATGGGCCAATAGTTCACCGATGTACTGGCCCAGTACGGGTTGGTGAACTTCACATACCTTCAAAGACTTTCAATCTCCTCAGTCGTGCAGGTTTCCTCACGATGTTTTCCTTCACCGGTGAGCGAACGATGGTCTCGTGTGAACTAAGAAATTTAGAAAAACCCATTTCAAGGACACACGGGGAGGTCAGGATCGAACCCGGAACCTCTCGCATAAGAGGCCGAGTCCTTCCACCACTGGACCATCGTCGCTTATATATATAAAATAGGTGTTAAGCAAATTCAGAAAGCTAGTAAAGTAAAGCTTTGAATGATATTTTGACCATTAATTAGCTGTTGATGGTACTGCCGTTATGAAATATTTTTATTAGTATGGCCAGTCATTATTTTATCTCTAAACACTTAAAAATATTTAATACGGACAGGTTAGCAATAGCTATTGGAATACTTCGCCTAAAATAAGTAATAGGAATAAATTTACCAAAAACGTTTCGAAGCCTTCACCTAAAAGATTAATGGGTTTTGCAATTTACGTTAGGGTTAGGTCACAGATTAGCTTTCCCTTACTCGTTACTTATTGAAAGGTTTCGATGGGTGGTTTATAGCTTTAAGCCTAGCCTAGCTTTTTCCCGCGATTTTGGCCCTGTCGTATTAAAACTAAGTTCGATGGACCTCAAGTTGTGGGAAATATGGTGGGAGGCCCCAAAAGGAGAGATCTCCCAAGAACAAGCGATGTGCAATGCTCGGCCAGGCCGAAACCCAGGGGGCCTTGTCAAATTGCCATTAAGAAAGCGTTATCGAAGTTCGAAAATGATAAAATGTATGGGATTGACGGTGCCGTGCTTAATCACGTGGTCCATCCTATACATTTTATTATTTCGAACTTCGCTAACGCTTTCTTAATGGCATTTTGGCTAGGCCCCCAGTTGCTATAGTGTCAGATGTTGTATTATATATGGCGGGAGCACTGCCGTGCCCCCAGATACCGACCGGGCGCTAGAATTCTGACAGCGCGATTGTGGCCCTGTGATTGGTACGCCACAGACTGTTTTCGCGTGAGTCGCGTGGAGTGCCAAAGAGTTTCACGGTTTTAATACTCGTATATGCAAAATTGATGAAATACCATTTTATCGTTAGGAATCTGTTGAAATGTCAGTTTAATTTAGCTTTACGACGGCCATTAAGGCGACTAATATATCTGCTATAAGATTTAAGTGTGTCATTCGTTTAACGGTCACATATTTCAGGAGCAGGTGAACTTATGTAATAATTTTACAACGTACTTATTTTCATGTGATATTATTTTGTAAATGGCTCGTTTTATGAGGCGCCGGTTTACGACACGTGAGTTTCTTCTACTGTTCATATTGCGATTTGATTTGGCCATATAAATATCACTTAGCACATGTTGCAAGGGCGGCAGCGTACTTGCTCTGAGACATACAATCTTATGTCTTAGAAATTTTCTTGTGTCTTGAACTGTCTTCATTCTAAGACAGTTTAAGACCTTGTTTTTTGAGTTGCCTGTAATACACCTCCGACGAACTCATCCTTTTAGGCGACGTTGGACGCCTGTGGTTGGTCGTCTGAAAGATACGACGAGCATAAAAGAACAAATGAAAAAATAAAGTGTTTAGGTGTTAGGTACACAAAGTTTATTCAATTTATCTTAAACTTGATTCAAGAAATTTAAGTTTTGGATGGATGGATGGATTGGATTAACTTGGATGTTTTGTGTTTGTTTGACAAGGTTAACGATGTTGTGATTGTTGCAAATATTTGTTTAAATTATGAAGTTTAAATTTAATTGTAGCTAGTGCTGGGACTGACTGTTTCTAATTTATTAAAGAACTAAATCTTAACTTACAGTAAAGCTTAATTCTATAACTATTATATATAACTGAGAAGTAAAAAATGGTAACCAAACAGAGTAAAAAAAAAGTACTCAACTCTATGTTTTATCTATAAAGACTTATATGTTATGTATACCATTTACATATTACTTTTATATTCTCAGAACTTAAGATTACTATCTAACTACCAACTTAAAAATCCTGCACATTTTACATATGAAATGAATGCCGTACATAAGTCACTCAAGATTTTTCTGTTCTCATTTTCTGCTCAAAAGTAAAGTAATAAATCCGTTATTACTTTTGAAAGATAGACGGGCGGGTCACATACTCCGTAACATATTAAATATCTTACGAGCCATGGAAGACATATTCAAATTTCAAGTCAGTTTTTTTAAGGTTCTATTTCGTTTAAAGGGATAATAATAATTACTGATAATCAAGACGTGGTGTTGTTTGCTGATGACAAAAACAACTTTCTTAAGCTAAGCTTTTAAATAAAAAAAAAGAAATATATAAAATTTTATTTGAAAAATGTTAAGCAAATGCGTATCAAAGTAGGTACCATAATGATATTATCATTGACGATGAAAACTTGAAACCACCTGTTCCAAGTGTTCATCGTCCAACTCCACAGTTTTCCCAGGAATAACTTTAGATAGTAGATACTAAGCTACAGTGGTTTCTCCATATAGCTAAGTTGTCCAATGTACTCAGTCAGCATATTCAGTGAGAAAATGAGACAAAATAACTGAATTACTGAAAACAAATTTACTAAAGAATAACTTTGTCTAATGGCAACTGTTACGGAGAAATTGTTATCAATAATGTTTTTCTGTTAAGAAAACGTGTTATCCATCCTATTTTCAAGTTACTACTACTATTGAGAGAAAAAATTAACAAATAGGAATTTTGACTGTCGCCTTACAATGCATCTTAGGAAAATTTATTGTATGTCAGAAAAAAATATAAATTTATTGCTTGAGTTTATACTACTTTAAACTTATTATTTATGTTAGATAATATTTAAAGAGTAAGATTTGATTTTGGGTTTGTCTCGTACAATTCAGATCAAAAAACACTTAACTGATTCTAAAAATTCTTTCACCATTAGAACGCTATGTTAACAACACTGAGTTCTAATATACATAAAAAATAAAACACATGGTTACTTAATTTGATTATTATGAGTGCCGTGTGCGTGAAATTGCTGCTTAAAATAACCCGTGTAACGCTTAACACCATTAAACTTAATTTTCAGCGCTTCGGTGAGATAAGCGTCGCGTCGGTTTCATTATAATTACAGATGGGTACATCCTCGATGCTTTGTACATTTGAACAGCCTGTTCCTTTGCTATTCTAATCTCAATACAGTAGACACGTGCCGTTATTGCTTGACAAGCCTCCCTAGGCAAGAAGCAAACGCTCTAAACCTACTTACTTGCGAAAAACGCTAACGCCTTATTTTGTTGTATAAAATTTAACAAACGCTCATTCTATTCTATAATATAAGCTAGTGTTATTTCCAAACAATAAGTATTCTATTCTATTCTAATCGTTTAACGTTTGTGCCACTTGTCTAGGGCGGTCTTGGAGGTCAATGCGCGTTTCTTTCTGCAGATCAGTAAAATTATGTGGCATCCATTTTTCATTTTTTTTTTATTTTATTGATTTGATGCAAATTAGTTAATATTGTTGGTAAAGTAGCGTTAAACCATGCTTCTAATTCCTGGATCGTTTGGCTCGGATCGGCTTCCACCATCTATCTCTTTCAACTCATTGTTATTTACTTGTGTGAGGCGGTTTCCCATTTTTCAATCCCATTTACCTGGCGAATTTTGAAGTTTTTAACTCTTATTATTTTAATTTGACTTTTCTGCCATAATTACTTGAATCATCAGTCATCACAGTCTTTATGCTTCAACTGCTTAATATAGGCCTTATAATTATTCATAATTTTTATTGTACTACACTTGGTGGAAAATGATTTCACTAGATATTGGCAACATTGAGTTATGATACCGCAGCGCCGCGTCTATCGGACTTCATAAGTGGCGAGGACTATACCATCTTTCTTGTCAAAGCTGAATAATTAAAAACAACTGAATGTCGACCATCGAATGTCGCAATATTTTTTACATGAAGAACTATATTATAAGTACCATGTAAAAAAAGTTTTACTCAAAAATTCTAACCATGAAGGTTCTATGTCAATTCGAGGTACCTATTACAATAAAACGGCAATTTCATACTTTATCCCCTATTATTGATGACATCAATAATGTACAGAATATCAAATATGTAACTTTTCAGACGACAAATATAAATACTACTACATATATGTAGATCTTGACACCTTGAGACAAAACGTCGTTTGCATATGTACGTGGAAGGCTAACACGAATTCGCCTAGACGGTATCCAACCTTCTCGGGTAGATCTACATGTTCATGCATATGCAATATATATACGACTTAGGTTTTGTTTTTTTTTGCGAAGACATTACAGAAAATCGTCAGATGGTAAATAGCCAAGGTTACTTATAAATATAAACGATACCACCTGGAACCAAGCTAGCCCTGAGCACAAATTTTAGGCATCCCATTGCTTAGATATTGTCTTCTAAGGTTTACGCGAATTTCACTCAGTATGATGAATGAATGAATGAATTAAGAAATAACTTTAACGGATGGTCCTCCCGTGACCACGGTTGCTGTATAGTATCCGAAACGTCGGGCATATAAAAAAAAGTAAAAATAGTGATATTCATGCTTTATGATAACCATATACATACAGCTATTTACCTTAAATTTTAGATTTAGCTCTTTTACGAGCAACCACTATTTTTAACAGCGATATCAGTTCTTTTGGCTGATGTCTATCGGGACAGCTATAAAATAACAGAAATCGATAAAAGAAATCTATAAAATAAAAGGAACTGGATTGAGGTATTTTATATTACGTAAATATACGAGTATTGCTTTCTTTGAGAAGAATGCATTGTGCAATCAATAAAGCTTTTAGATAATTATATTAGTTCGCATTTCAATACATGTTAAAAGACACGCAGAAATATAGAAATTGTATCGTTAAGACCCAGCCAACCGCGGCGGATCCTGATTGGTGCACAAACTTTTTCAATTCCAACTAAACATTTGAAATAGAATATTCAATTAAATTCATTCAAAGAACTACGAATTACTTTTGTTTTGTAAATTGGAGAACCAAATTGAGGTGCTAATTGATAATATTTCGAATACGACAGCAATTCCTTTGAGAAACCGCGAACCGCTTGGCATTTACAAAAAGATATCAATAAATAAAATTAAAATATGAAAAAAATACCAAGGGCGTATGAAATTGTGTTACGGGTTATAGGAACGGAACAAAATAAAAAAAATATAAGAATAACCAGGTTCATTATTTTTTGACCGACCGAATGCCACTAAGCGTACTTTTAACTTATAACTTATTAGCTTTAACCCGAAGCTTCGAACTTTATTTACGGCCGTATCAGGACTGATGATGATTAATTTTAAAGTCACTCAATTTTAATGTTATGTAATACACTGGTGAAACATTTTTTAATATTTTTCAAGATTTCTCACATTCTTAATAATAATCTCTAGTCTTTTAATGATACAAGAATTTGAACTAGTCATTGATTAATGTAATTATGTGATTATTATTCTTAACAAACAGCTAAAAAGTATATAACCTCCTTAATCACATGCATAAATTTCAAATATTCAGAGATGAAAACGTTCAGCAAAATTAACTATATTACACCTTAAATTTATATGATATTCTTTGTCTCTATATTCTCATAAAATTAACATTATTAATGTTAACAATTATCGTTTAAAAGTGATAATTAGACTTTGTTGTAAATGATGCCAGCCAGACTAAATTAAAGAACAATTAAAAATGTCCCGACTTCTTTGTTGTTTCAATAGCCAATATGCTTTGAGCAAAAACCCATATATATATATTATATTTGAATGTCTACAATTTAAGCTACAATTTAATTTGCAAATAATTAAATGATAAACATATGTTCATTTTTAAAGTGCATGGTCTAAATAGGCTTAACAAAACAGCTTTATGGCGATAACAGTCGAAACAGTTAAAAATATGATATGTTAATATTCATAATATTTATCGGTGGATTGTGTTAAAAAAATTGTCGATAGCAAAATATTATAAAAAAAAAATTACGTTCTAGCTATTACATCTATACTTGTTTTAAATAAATGTTGATAAAATTAATTACAGTCATAATAAATACATCTTTTTGCGATTCGTACCATATCAGCGCCTTTTCGCTTCTCTTTTATTACACATGGTACAACAAGGAAAACAAACAAACAAACAAGAATACTAAGCACACTAATTTTACACTTAAATATCATTTGTATTTTATAAATTCAATGTAAAATTGTGGCTATATTCTCAAAATAACGCTTAAATAATACAAACATTATATTTCCGCCGTATTTACATTCTCGGCGTTTCGAAAAATAATTGATATAACATCTTCCCTATACATATTACTATACTCCACATTATATGTGTTCAAATTGTCTTTAATTTTACTTCTTTATTAGTCTTTATTTAAAAAAAAAATGTGATTTTGTAAAAAAGCTTTATTAATTAAAATGTAACTCATACACTTAAATAAATATGCCAAAAAGTATTTTATTAATAATTAATTGTGGACGAAGTATTGGTCGGTAGACATCTATAAGGCGTTGGATGCGAGGCGAATGATCGGCCGTCTTGGTGTTCATCTAGGCAAGATGACGATGATGATGGTGAGGCTCCCTCTTTTTATATATTTTTACTATTCTAATTTTTTTTTAATTCCAAATTTGAATCACCTAATTCGCATATGAATTTCAGACAAATATCTTATTGCAAAGCGTTTGGATAAGTTAGTGTGTCGCTGAACGGAGATCGATGAAGTCGGGCGGGTTATTTGCACAGACAGCTCAGGAAATGGATTCTCACGGCTACCGAGGACTGAGGAGTTTCGTGTGTGCCGAAACATTTTATCTTAAGTACGAAGTAGATCTCGGCCAAAGTTTGTGAACTCGCGAAATTTTGTTTATCCAAATCACAGGCAAGAAAACCATTGAAATAAATTGCAACTTAATATCACGAGAAATTTATTTTTATGTGAATAACTTCGATTATTTTCTATCTTTTCCGAGTATAATATTATATACTAAGGAAAAAGTGGTAAAGGATTTAAAGGCTGAAAGGATAATATTATTATTGATTAGATTTTAAAGGACGCAATGGTGGTTTTCGATATTTGGAAAGAAGAACCATTGTTTTAAAATATAGTTTTTAAAATGTGGATGAAGCAAGTTTATAACACTTTTTATTGTGCTGTATCAAAATACAATTGAATTAAGATGAAAATCAATTAACAGCTTCATTCCAACGAAGAAATTACCACTTTAATGGTTAGAATTATATTTAGCAATTACTTTTGGTTATAAACTTCACTTTTTTATATTATCTGCACATCATACCAATATTACAAATGTGATATTCTGGTTAATTTTATTATTATTTATATTCTGGTTGATTTTCACATGGTAAATCATCACTAGGTAAATAATATTAGTATTTTGATAAAACTTTACTGATTATAAGAACAAAGACTATTAAAATAATCATTCTTGATATTATTGTCTTCTTCTTGCCTACCCCTGAATACCATTATTTTAAATGGAGCCATTACTTATCTGGCAACCACAACCCAGTACCTGTAACAGATACGGCGCCCCTCGGTAAGACTGATTATCAGACTCTCGGGCTTCTGACGATTCATAACGACTGTCAAAGATCCACTAATGATAGCCGGGACCAACGGCTTAACGTGCTTGGCATGGAGGAGTCTCGGTATGTAAAGTTGGTCACCCATCCACGGACCAACCTCGGCAAGCGTTGCTTAGCCTGGTGAATCGATCCGCGTTTCTATTACCACTGATCCAAAAGGTCTGCAATGTCTTTTAATCAATTGTGAGAGTATAATTATGTAATTGATATGAAGAAACGAACTGAACGTAATATCGCCGGAGGGCTCTCATAAAATTGATTACCTTAGGTCCTCACTTCAAATGGCAAAGAAATTTCTCGATATTGTATTTATTGGAAGATATTGGAATCGATATAAGATCGGTCGTCTTGTCGTTCATTGAAGGATATGTTCAGCAGTGGACGGATAAAGGCTGATGATGATGATGATGATGATGATGATTGGAAATAAATACAGCGAAAGTTTAGCTATTATAAGATGTTCCCTTTTAAATCATAAATTACTTTTGATAGAAACCTTAATGTTTATCACAGCCAGCCATGGCTTAACCTTAAGATTAAGTAACAAATTGGACTGAGAAAAAGTTTTTGATAGAAGACCTCAATTTGTATTTCGTAGCCCTTCTATCTTTATTAAGACTAGACATTCCAATTTCAGCAGTAGGTATACTTTTCGATGTCATAAGCAAATTAAGTTAACAATGTGTATGATTTAGTAAGATATGTTATTTTTCATCACGCATTCAAACGAACTCTGATAGGAAAACACAATTAGTATTTTCTCAGATAGATTTTCATTCTCATGTTTTATTCCGGATTCCCATGTTTTTGCAGATGTATTCATACTTCGAAATTGACAGAAACGATATAATTGCTACTAGTCTAGCAAATTGAGAAAATTCAATAAATCAGATAAAATAAACTCATGTGTTTATTTTATCTGATTTATTTTATACTTCCTATACTGTTTTGTATCTTTATCTTTTTTTCGCACGGAAGTATCTTTATCTTTTCACACGTTTAACGTTACAAGAACACTTTTGAGTTACGTCTCGTTGGAATTTCTACGACTCGTAAGCAAACAGATAGTTTTACGAATATAGGAACCAGGCATCCTTATTAATATTATGAATGTGAAAATAGGAATGTTTGTTACGCTTTCACGGGAAAACTACTCAACCCACCATCATGAAACTTTGTTCACATATTCGGAAGGTACTAGAAGTAACATAAGATACATTAAAAAAAAGGGATTTTTTTGCTAACGCGGGCGATGCCGCGGACAACAGCTAGTGTAATAGTAAAAAGCGTTACACGATATTTAATATATTTTAAATCTTACTATCTTACTAATATTATAAACGTGAAAGTTTGTAAGTATAGATGTTTCTTACTCTTTCACGTAAAAACTACAGAATTACTATATTATAGCTTATTATAGCTTATTTATAGCTTATACATCAGAATAACACATTGGCTATAATTTATCCCCGTACTCCCACGGGAATGGCAAGTACGCGGGTGAAACCGCGGAGCACTACTAGTACAATATAAAAAGATAACTGTCGGTAATATATGTAAAATCTTTTATTTCTATTCATAAGTTGCAGCGTAGGCATAAAACATGACATACGAAATTATATAAAAAAAACATTAAACATGCTCTCAAAAATCGGTGTCTGACAAATAACAGTATAGGCGATATCCGTTATTATCATAAACTGGTAATAGGCAAAAAAGAAATAAACATAAAGGCAAAGAGAAATATTAAAATTAGGAGTGCCCGCCACAACGACCGAGTGCCTGAGAGTACAGTTTCCCGGCTGAGTTTACTCGGTCAAAAGGAGAATGGCTGCGCCGCAATACCAATATTTAAACTTGTCTATTTGTTGAAAACGGTTTCACATCAATTCAAGTGTTTAACAGTGATTTAAAAAAGTAGCGTGAACAAGGGGCTCTTCAGTTTTTGACAACAGAGGCTCTAGGTCAGTGGTACTTAACCGGTGGTCCACGGACCACTGGCGGTCCCTGGAAGCATCCCAAGTGGTTCTTATAAGATGATAGTGACAAACACAACGCGATCCGCGCTTAATAGATGAATTAGAACAACCCTCCTTTTATTTACATTTAGGTACTTTATATTAACTACCAACAAATTAGCAACCATAGTGGTCCATGGCAAGACAAAAAATTTGACAAATGGTCCCTCGTGACTATAAGGTTAAGAATCACTGCTCTAGGTAATACTAATTTAAATCTAAGCATATCTTATACCTAGATTTAACGGGAAGGCTATATTGTGCCCATCTCTTGTCCATTTGTAGATTGTATTTATATTTGATGGTTATTTGTTTGATTTTCTCGCAATCCAAACAATAACGTATTATGATTCATCATTATTGTACCGAAAAACATATGACTACTACCTATATTTAAATATTAAATACACGACGGCGACTAAGTACAAGGCATAAGATTTAAACTGCCTGTTGAATCATTTCTTAATTTATTATCTTTTTCCTTAAGCTTAATAAAAGCAAGCAGGATATAATATATAGTCATATGTGAGAAGGCTTGGGGCCAGCCGTTTGGTGATATAGGGCGGCGTAGTACTAGCGTAGGCCTGTTATAGTTATATCTAACCTTTTCATTTTTTCAAATCTAATCTTTGCTTTTGTGGTCCATTTACCACCAATCTCGTCCACTGTATTGTTTATTAAAATACAAGCGTCTTAAATTTTAAGTAGCAGTTGAAAGCAAGTGTCCTTTGTAATTTGTATTAAAATACACAAATTAAGTAGCTGTTTGAAAAACAAGTTCATTTTGTATGGTAATGTAAATTAATTCGTCCGAAATGAGTAAAGTTTTCGCCTCGCGGAACAAACGTAAAAAGCTTCCCGAATTCACATTAACGTATATAACAATGCCTTTTCTATTTGTTTTGTTTTAGACCAGCTCTTATCTACAGCTTTATTTACTTAGATTTAAGGCCGTATTTGCATTGATATAATAATAATAATAATAATAATAACTATGGACGCTTTTACACCACGTCAATCTGGTCCCGTGCTAAGTTCTCGAAGAGACTTGTGTTACGGGTACCAGACAACGGAAATACATATATTTAATACGTTTTATATTAATACTTATATTTAAGATTTTTATTATATTATACACATATTTAATACACATCCATGACCCAGGAACACAGAAACTTTTTGTTCCCTGGCGGGATTCGAACCCGCAACCTCCGGCTTGAGCGCCACCGCGCTAACCATTGAGCCACAGAGGTCGTCTATATATATTATTATAATTCTCAGTGATAACATAGCTTAATACTGGCGTAAAAATTGATCAAATCGGATCGGATCGGAAAAACTTTTTACTGTTTTATTATATTATTAACTTTATTTTTTTACATTTATGATTGATTACCATCCTATGCACTAAATGTTGATTGATATGATATGCGCTTGATATTATGTAAGTGCGAACAAGCAATCCACGTGTTTTACCCTTTCACGACCGGAACGGCGCCTCGCGCGCAAATAATACTGGCGTAAAGAGACAGCTAGACTTGAGAATTTCACGTGGTTTGTAAGTTTCTGGTGGCCCATTTGGGGAATAGGGAAAAGCAAGACAATGCATCGAATATACATAACCTCTGATTGTGTGGATGTGTATGAATGTCAATAGTCGTCAAATAGGCTTCGACTGTTTGTTTGCCATCGTATGGTATAAATTACTGGCAGAGTATCTTATGCGTCTTATGATATAAATTACTGGCGCTGAAACTTACAATCTTACGTTTCAGGAAACTTCAACTTGAGTGAGTTTAATGGGCGAGTTTCACGATCTTGTTTATGATCGTGGGTGAACTAACCACCAGGTTAGTCTGTATGTTAGTCATCAAAATAATATTACTAAACCTAAGCCCCATGACTAATTGATCTAAGCTTATAAATAGAGGCGTGGAAAGACCTACTTGAGTAAGCGCTTACAGATTATATTGACGATATTTTTTAACATGCGTCATAGAGTAACCACATATCTTGTTATTTTAATAAATCTGCCGTGGTATGACTTAAATGCAGTTATCTACCAAATCATAGTTTTGAGTAAACGCGAAAAAACTATGATTTGTAATAGTACATAACGTATGCCGTTAACGGCAATATTTTATTTTTTATTTTTAAAACTAATGAAGATATCAAAAAACTGAAAATATAGATCGATAGAGAATTTTTTTCTCTATTCCTTAGTGTCAAAAAACGAAAATCGCCCAAATGTTGGATAACGGCATTTTAGTCATACCACGGCAGAAATCCTTAGAATCTAATTAAGTGTACCCTTATTCGTGCTATACATACTATATATTTTAAACTTCCGAGGAAAATCTACAATAAGGCGTCAAAAATCCATCATCTTGATTTTCCATAATCTCGATATATTGTCTTTCACAGTTTAGACATCAAATACAGTATGTAAAGTAGCAACCTATATATGTCCCACCGCTGGGCACGGGTCTCCTTCCCGAAATAAGGTGAGGAGGTATTGAGTCGCCGATACGCTGTCCAAATTCAGGTTAGTGAACTTCACACAACTTCGAAGACTTAATCTCAGGCATGCAGGTTTCCTCGCGATGTTTTCCTTCACCGGTGAGCGAGCGATGGTCTCATGTTTAGGATGCCTTTAGTAAATTAGGAAAATCCATTTCAAATCGCCACTGGGAGTCAGGATTGAACGCGGATACTTTATCAAGAGACTGAGCCCATATTTAGTGGACCATCGTCACTTACATATAAATATTATAGTGTGCCAAGGTAAGATTCTAGAAAAGAATTACCGCTTTCGTGCAGTCGGTTAAAATGAAACAATTCTGATTGACTATCTGTGATACAAATTAATTCATTTGCTGAACAATGAGTGGCTTATCTGACGGATCTTTATGAAGGTCACTTTCAATATGTAGCTTTTGTTGAGTGGACTGGCCTGACTGAATGAAATATTGACCGACAAGTTTTTCATTACCATGATGTTCTTTAGATAATTAACTTGTCTACAGAACATCATGATATATGGCACTTAAGTAAAAATAATAATTGTTAATGTTAATTATAATTAAATTTTCACGTGCCAAGTATATGTAAATAGCATGTATAATCATCATCAGGTTTATGACGACCCGTAACGACTGACAAAAATCCACGAATGACAGCCGGGACCAACGGCCTAACATGCTTTCTGAGGCACGGAGGAGTAAAGATGGTGACCAATCCGCGGACCAACCTCAGCAAGCGTTGCTTAACCTGGTCAATCGATCCGCACGACTATTATTGCTGAGCTTCTCAATGTCGTTTATAATGTGAGACATTTAAGATATTTTTTTTAGTCGTACATAAAATTATCTTATTGAAATCGTCAACGACAAAACACGTCTTTGAGAACCAGCAAAAATCAGTGAAACTAACATTTTCGATATTGAACAATATTATATAATACTTATAATATTAATTATTAAAATAATCGTTGTTATATAATAATATCTAGTAGAGTATAGTAATCCTCAAATACAACCTCAAATATAAAGTGAATAAATCAATAGTAGAGATAATGTTGGATGAGAGAGTCTTGGCATTCATTGAGGGAGGCCAATGTACGAATATAGGCTGTTGATGATAATGAAATCGATAGTCAAACAAGAAGAGCGTTGTCTAGTATCTTTTTAATAAAACACCATTTATCAGCTCTGTTCTTATAAACAATGAGTGCTTTTAATTTTCGCCGCTCTCACTATGGAAGTGCTTTTGATGGCTTCGTTTTAATAAAAGACTTCGCATCTCTTTATATTTGCTAGATAGTTGTTATTATGTTTTAATTTAAATATATATAGAGCCCCTCCGCTATATTATTAAACTAGCTGTTGCCCGCAGCTTCGCCAGCGTTAACTAAGATTTACAACGGCATTTTAGCGGGATAATATAGTCTATAGCCTTCCTCGATATTATAATATAAAATAGGCTATAGATTATATATGGATTACTGATTGATTATTTATAGATATATAGACCTGACTAAGACCTGTTTTTAAGATTAGCGCTTTCAAACAAACAAACTATTCTGCTTTATATCTTATTATACATGTAGTAATTGAAGAATTTGTAGTTTGAGTAGAACCCCTCTACAGCACTGAGGCTCCAGCCCCGGCGTGGCGCCCCAGCGCGTAGGTAGTATATAGTAATTTTTCAGCCTTCCTTGAGAAATATTTTTTTTAGGTAACAAACATCCATCCACCCATATTTACATACTTTCGCATTTATATAATATAGTATAGCACCGCCCCGCGTTCCCGTGGGAATATTGGGATGAATTATAGCCTATGTGTCAATCTGATGTATAAGCTACATTATTATGAAGTTTCATCAAAATCCATTCGGTAGTTTTTACGTGAAAGAGTAACAAACATCCATACTTACAAACTTTCGCATTTATAATATTAGTAGGATTAGCAGACATGTTGGGTCTAAGATATTATGTATAAAGACGATATAAGTATTTCTAGCTAGCGTCTGCGCAGATTCCAGCATATTATATTCAGTCGTGCATTAGATTTATCACTGTTGATCATATTTGCGTAGAATCTTGTTAGTTGTAAAGTAGAAGCCTTGACATACACGTGACGTTCTTATTTCGTAAAAAATGAGACAGGTTTTTTTAAAAGAAGAGCTCTCAAACGGACAGTAGATTCATCTGATAGGAAATTATAGTGAGATTCGTAGACACGCGCTACACGAGAGAAATAGAGGGTGCATTGCAGGCCTTTCAAATATAACGGTTGAGCCTGGCCATTCAACGGGGAAATGCCGCCAACCTCTTGGGCACCCTACCCTTCGAGCATAGCGATTTGGGGTCGATCTTTTATATTATATAATTTATTTTTTTAGTTTGATATAAGTATTTAGTTTATTAATAGTTTTAACCTATTATTTATAGTTTTTAATGTATATTACCTAGTTGTTTAATTCATAATATTCTTTGTTTGTATTTATTGGTGAATAAAATGTAATTGTGTTCTTTTCTTAAAAGTCCATAAGTCGTTTAGGCTTGAAAATACGGTAGGTGGCAGCTGATTCCATACTTGCAGTAACTTAATGTAACTGAAAGGATTGCTCTTAGCCTTAAAAAAATATGTTTAAAAAAAAAGGTAATTTAAAACGTTCTAAATTCAAACGTTACCGCCTTAAAGATATACTTTTTGTTGCGATGAAATTTTCTTATCACGCTGCCCAGATAGTATTAACGTTTAGTATTATCTCAAGACATTCTCTTTTATTATACCACCTGCTTTGTGCCTAGGTAATGTTATTAAATATTTTATCTGTTCAATTAACACTTAAGTATTTAAGTTTTCATTGTTTTAAGACATTATTTTCACAGCTCCTGATTATATTTTCGAAGGTATACTTATCTTTTATATGCGTCTTTTAAGATTTTTTTACGAAAGATTACTGAGATAATTATTTTGCATTATTCTTTAATTAAGTTTATTGTACTGTCTTTATAAAACCTAAAGTAGTAGTTAATTGGGTATTGGTCGGTCATTAACCAGTTGTAAAGAGGATCTCCGTTTAGTAGCTGGTTCATCTTGACGTTCATTAAAGGTGGCCTATACTAAGCTCTACATACCTACGTATCATAATGAAACAACTTGTACGGATTTTACGGTTTATTAAGTTTTTTACATGTTCAACGTTTTGGATAGGAACTTTACAGCAACCATGGTCAGTAAAGGACTGAGGTGTCAGGCGTCACTTGGGTTAGAATTATGAAGAAGGTGTATTGTAATATAAACTATTGATATACTATTATAAAGAATAATGATATACTATTTTATATAAAATGTAATATAACCATAAATAATCATCAAGCCGGATAATTATTGAGATTTTCCGGATTAACCTGCTCGTTTTAATCGAATACCCGTCCCGAATACATTTTACATAAATTGTGATTACGTCATCGCATCGAACATTAAAATCATCAAACAATTTTGTCATTGCTATTACTATTATGGTGATTAAATAATTATTAATCGCATGATAATCATAATATGAAATCCGATTATCAACTGTTAGATCTTAGCATTTTGTCCCTTGCACCTTTGTTAGTAAGTCTGGTCTGTTAAAAATTGCCAACGAGTTACGTTGGCAATTTTTAATATTTAAGGACATTTCTGTCTAGTTATTGTAATCTCTAAAATGTTGGGAACATAAAATCTGAGAACCCGTCATAAGTTATATTAAGCTACTCTTACTATAAGTCCTTTTAAGGATATTTTATTACAAATGAGCGAAACTCGCATCAAAATTAGAAAACAGTAGGAAGTCCAGATGTTTTTTTAATATCCTTTTAAGTTTCTACAATTAAGCGCCTTTCATGAGTAAAGCCATAATAATGTTGCGTCTTTAAAATTAACATACCATTGTTATATTTATAAAATACATGGATTTTTAATTTCAGTTCAGTAAAACTGTGTTTTATACTTTCATTTCGGTTAAAGGCCGACGTTTGGTTTACGAGCGAACTTTAGTGTCGGCTAGATGGAGTTTAACACTGTAATCTTCGCGGTCAAAGTGTTTACAAAATATATATTGTCTGTGCTAACGCAAATAGTCGGGAACGAATAAGTTTTTTAATCTCCACGCTGTTCTTTATTTTATGCGTCGTTTGAAATGTTTACAGGAAAATAAATGTACTAAAGTATAAATTAAATACTGACTACATTAGTTATGCATTTTTGGAATGTATATAATAATCATCATCAGTTTAACAGTCAAAGTCAGTTCAAAGAAATAAAAAAATACGACAGCGATTCGTTTTTCTAAATTTCTCCATATTGTTAGGGTGAGCAACAGTGACAAAAAGGGCTGTATTTTTGGTTTATTTATTTGCATGTAGTTTTATAGAATAGAGCTTCGATGCTAGCGAATACTCAAATAACTGTTTTACAGACAACAACATTTTTTATACTTTTAATTGGCAGTTCCGATTTATTGTTACAAAAAGTACGAAGCTTACTTTTGATATTTTAAATCACTTTTAAATATAAAAGTAAATTAATTTTGATATTTTTCGCTTATTACCTTAGCCGTTGTCGTTGTTATCCAAAGAAAGAATTGGATGGCGCTATGAAAGAGTTTATAGGTCACTGATAGAGCTAATGAAGCAAATGTTTTATATGAAAACTTATTACCAGTTCTTTTGATGAGTATAGCCTGGTACAATACGAACTTATCTTGGGGAAAGGAATTCTCACCGTGGTTACCGGCTAGGCGCCTAGCTCAGCTGATATTTATTCCATGCGGTATGTTGACCCACCTAAATGGGGGCACCATGCGTTGCTAAACTCCAGCACTATAGTATCCGAGGTTCGGAAGGAGTCTGCCCAGCACCCTTACCGCCTTCACGACCTTCAGTTCTAATATTGCGAAATATGGGTCGAAGGTCAATCCTCCGTAAGGATGATGTGGGGGCCCCTCACTTCCCCTCTATATGAGTATTATGCGCCATTAATTCTTAATAACTGTTATGTGGTGTTAGCCTTGTTTATGGTTATATCCCATCTGTTCTAAAATTAAGGTTTTACGGCCTACATGCTCTGTTACCATCTTGTTATATGTTATCATTGTCGTCATCATTTTAACATTATTAACCAAGCGGCACTTTTAAGCCTTTTATTGGTAATCAAATATTATATAACCTTAGATATCTTAATAATAAGGTAATTTATTATTTATTTAGATATGTAGATTTCTATGTAAGTAGCCTAGTGAACATAACTTTTTGTTTTCGGATTTAGGGTGTACTAACATCACCTTTTGGATTTCAATTGACGCGGAAACGAACGATCCTGCTACTAGCCACTTCTATCTCATGTAGAACCTGTTTCTTCTCAGATACATTCATTATCTTTGGCTTTCTTAAAAATATTAATTATTATTATATTTATTATAATATTAATATAACAAAACATACTTAATAGATATAACAGTTCCGTCCGATTATAATATTGGCCCAAAGGAAATAGAAAAACTAGGCAAATGCCATTTATTAAAAACAGAAATCACTCGTTTGTGGAACACGCACACAGTAGTAATACCAATAGTCATAGGAGCAACGGGAACCGTAGCAAAAAGCATAAAAAGATACAAAGACCACTTAGATGCAAATATAGATATAGGCATCCTTCAGAAACAAGCAGCAATACACACATCAGTCATACTTAGCAAAGTGCTCGGAGATACCGTCTTTGTAAACAACACACAAGATCCAATCAATCAACAATCACCTGACATACAACACATACCAGTTATACCAGAATTACAAACAAGAGGTAGAGGAAGATCAAGAGGAAGAGGAATAAGTGTTACACGTACACGAACTATACAAATGCAAGTACTGTCAAACATGCAAGAATCAATAAGCATGCAGTCAACATCCGATGATGACGAATGAAGGGTCATCATTCACACAGCAACCAACAATCACACAACGATCAGCAGACATACCAAATTTATAAAAAATGGAATAAAAAAGATCAATAATGCACAGACATCAAACACACATCATTCGATAGATACACAACCACACACTCTGCCACACACAACACTTATAAAGGAAGAGGAAGGCGACGCACAACACGTGCTAGCATAATAAAATGGTAGGGGAAATGGATATCTTCTTTCCTGCGAGATGCAGGACGAGGTAACCATTAACACCGACACAATATTGTCGTGAAAGGGAGAAAAGCAATAATATAATAAATGCATATTATTCTTTGTTTTTTCTTCTTACCTTTGAGATTCATTATAATAAAATTACACATTACTAATTATATAGCTCAGAGTTTATCTATAAGGATCACATTGAGGGTAATTAAAGTTTGGGATAGGCCTTCGAATGACGTCCTCAGTGAAATGGTGTGGATACAATGGGCGATGGGCGACCTAATCTGTTCTGTAATTGCTAACCGTTTCCGAACGTAATTACACAAATATCGAGCTTGTTTGATGGTTCCATTTGCCCGAATGAGGTAAGTTAAATGTTGTCTAAATCAAACTGAGGTAAGTTATGTGGTTATATGTTGTCTATATCAAAATACATATTTGAATTGACTTTACCCTTTAAAAAAGAGATGAATAGCTCAGAATTGGGTTAAGTAGTATTGAAAAATGCGCTTAGATGCTCGTATAAGATTATTTTTAAACTTGCGTTCTTACGCGAATTTCTCTTATTGTAATAAAACAAATTTAATTAGATTAGATTTTATCGCAGTTTATTAAGTTTTTTACATGCCGGACGTTTTGGATTTACAGAAACCATGGCTACATAGCAATTATGCACTATAATATAATTATCCTGCATTATATACCTCTGTGGCTCAGTGACGACCTCTGTGGCTCAGTGGTAAGCGCGTTGGCGCACAAGCTGAAGGTTCGAATCTCGCCAGGGAACTCAAAAAAAGTTTCTGTGTTCCTGGGTCATGGATGTGTATTAAATATGTGTATTGTGTAATAAAAATCTTAAATATAAGTATTAATATAAAAAGTATTAAATATATGTATTTCCGTTGTCTGGTACCCGTAACACAAGTCTCTTAGAGAACTTAGCACGGGACCAGATTGACGTGGTGTAAAAGCGTCCATAGATATTATTATTATTATTATTATTATTATTATTATTATTATTATTATTATTATTATAACTAGATAGTTGTTAGCCAAGGGGCACCGTATCGCCTAGTTGCTGGGCTATGGAAGTCAGATAATCAGTCGCTCTATTTAAAATACTGGTATTTAGCTAACTCCGCTTAGACAGGAAGTCGGCCCCAAATATAGTTGGGAAAAAGCTAGGCAGATGATGATGGTGAAAAGGATAGTTTACATACAATATAAATACAAGACAGACACGACGGGTGACGCTGTTGTCTGTGGCAGGTAAACAACTTACAACCTAATCCCCTATTATAAGTTAAATAAATGAATAGGGATATAATAAAATATTTTTATAGCAAGTTAAAGGAAATAATAACTTGACAACCGAGTAAAACCTAAAAGTGTATTTCCTTCCTGTGAAAAAATCGCTCTAAAGCGATAAGGCCGCCAATTGTACCTATTTACTTTATTATGTTGTTTAATGTGCAAAATGATCTATTTATTATTATTATTATTATTATTATTGACATTTTTCTGTTACAGTGGCATTATTTAAGTTATAAATGAACGGAATAACAAAGCAGTGAAGAGCATTAGTGGACCTTTGAAAGAGTAACAGTGAGTTGGCCCTCGATCGAGCGTCGTTCAACGCTCGAGTACCGCTTAGCTCTCCTCTGTCCTTTTGTAACACAAAACTGTTTCGTCCAAAAATAACAAAAAATGTATTTTAAATGTTTGTCTTTCTTTATTTGCTCGCATAAGTTTTGTATTTTATTTCTATGTGATAATCATAATGAATACTAATAAATATTAAAGGGATAGTGTAGTGTAGTGGAAGGAAGTAAGGGAATGGTCCAAGATTGTATGGACTATAGTAGTACTTCTGTACAAGAAATGATATGAAGGAAAAAATATTCTAAGTTTTGATTTGATCATATACATTAAGGCCCATTTGCAAGAGCGCTTAATTAGCGTCGCGTTAAAACTCGACGTTAGCGCCAATGGTGAGGTCCGCATGCTTAATTCAATATAACTTCCTGCGTTCAACGTCGAAAATCTAATAGTACTCGATTAAAAAAAACGCTGCGCTTTAAAAAAAGCTTTCACAAAACCAAATGTATATTTGTATCCGTTTGTCTCATTTTTAACGTTCGCTTGTGCGAATAAGACTAAGAGTATTACATATATATTATATCACTGCAATTTACATTCCCTGTATATAAAAAAAAAAAGAAATCACGGGTAATACAATAAAACCTAATGAGTTTTTTGTAATTCATTTGCCTAGTTTTGTGTCTCTAAGGCAACTCTAAGGAGTCATCATAATCAGCCTGCATCTGTCCACAGCTGGTAATGAGTCTTTTTGAAGAAATGGTGAATAACCAATTCAAAATAACCTCATTCTGCTGCCTTCATTTTAACCAATGGTTTCACAGCGAGCAGTTCATTAACATTGATATCTGCCAAATTTATAATCTCTAATACGTCTAATCTAACTCTAATACGAACTTATTTCTACACTAATATTTTAAAGAGGAAAACTTTGTTTGTTTGTTTGGTTGTAATGAATAGGCTCAAAAAGTACTGGACCGATTTCAAAAATTCTTTCACCGTTTGAAAGTTACATTATCCACGAGTAATATAGGCTAAATTTTATTCTGAAAAAAAATAAGGTTCCGTAAGATATTTGGGTTTTTCGGACACAAGGTGTAAAAATTCAACGAGAAAAGTTACTTATTTTGCGTACTAAAATCCCGTTGTAAATCTTAGTTAACGCAGGCGAAGCTACGGGCAACAGCTAGTATCAAATAAAAGTAAAGTGTCCCCTTTATGTCCTACTGCTGGGCACGGGTCTTCTCCTCGAAATCAGGCAAGGAGGATGATGTGGCCCATCATCCTCCTTGCCTGATTTCGATATTTGATACTTCCCCACCATGGTTCAGGCCTTGTCGTGGCGGTGGGGCACAGTAGCCCAGGGTGACCCAAACACCTTGGGTGAAGCGAATTGAGCCGAGGGGGCTCTTTGTACCCCTCTTATAAGAAGAGGGGACAAAAGAGCAGGGGCAAAGGGTGAGTCCCACATACCCGCCTGGGGAGACCCACTCCTCAGCGGTATGCGTCAGTGCATTTCCCGGCGTAAAAGAAAGAGAAAAAAAAAGGAAATATTTGATACTTGATACTTGTTACTTGAAGTCAGGCTGGTTTCCGCAACTCGGCGCTTTGCGCCTATTTTGCGTGCTGTGAGCCTAAAGCACTATCTGACTTTCAATCTCATCAGGCATGCAGTTTCCTCACGATGTTTTCCTTCACCGGTTCAGCCATGGTCTCGTGTTTGGGTTGCACTTAGAAATTTAGAAAAACCCGTTTCAAGGCACACACGGGGGATCAGAATAGAACTCGGAACCTCTCGGATAAGAGGCCGAGTCCACCCACCACTGGACCATCGTCGCTCAAATTTATTTATGATTAATTATAAATGCATTTTATAAAGGAGTTCATATTGAAGAGATTAGATTCTCAGACCTTCAGATATCGATTCGGTATGCAAAAAGTACTGAAGCCAGAATGCCAATGGAATGGATCTGATAAGCCTTTTTGTTCCACCATTGTGTACAATATGTACAGCGAATATTTATGATAAGGATATTTTAATGTATGATTTTGTATTCAATACATGTGTTGCCGAAACCAGTGTCCATGTTTGTTTGTGTGATCTTGAATTTGTTTTCTGGCGTTTCGCATCAACCGCACTTAAATAGAGTAGTAGTAGAGTAGTAGTTTATTGCTGTTCAATAAGATACTTTAACGTACAACATTAAATATATTTTTTAAATGTCTCTAAAATGTATTTTTTAGGATTATGTTGTCCTACAAATTTTACGAAACTCAAAATTATTTTAGTTATAAAGAAGAGTTATGTTTATTTTGGCTTATTCGTGACAATGTGTTTAAGCTGAAGGTAACATAAATTAATAATCATTGCTTGACGACTTTATTCTTCTTCAACTTATCCTAATAATACCTTGGTGTCAAATTTAAAACAAAATCTATGTGTTACATTTTACCCGTTACCTTTGACAGTTAAAAAAGAAACCTTTTTATGGGATTTTCTATAATATTTATTGATGAATTGTTTTCTGCTTGAGATTTGTATTTTGTGCGTTGTCTGGTCTAATATGCTTACTAGTTTAGTTAAGGTAACCTACACCTAACCTAAACAAAGTCATAGTATGAATAAATATTGTACCTATCACGTTCTTTCCGAAAAGCAGCAAGACTGTTTCATGGATATACTTCTGTATATACCTATTGAAATGGCTGCGCTATCTATTCACATATTGTTTTTTCTCAATTTTCCCTCATTATAGTAAAACAACTTTTAAGGATATAATCGCGATTTATTAAGTTTTTTATATGCCCGACGTTTCGGATAAATTACAGCAACCATGGTCACATAGCATTTATGCATAAATAGCTAGATAGCAATTATTTCATATTGTACGTGTACAAAAGGTACACTCGGTATCTGAGGTCTAAAAGGAACTTGGAGTAATTAAATTTTCTGTTAAGGGACCAGAGCCGCAGTGTTAAAAGTTTGGGAACGTGACCGGAGCCCTGGCCTTGCGATGGAGTCCTGATTAAGAAGTTTCAGCGCCTTGATCTCACTGCCTTCTCGTACTTGTACTTTTACTAATATACAATCTACGTGTTTTCCAGACACAGACATCGAAAGTAGCAAAATGACGTGGTAAATGCAAAGATTATGCCTACATTAGTAGAAGAACGACCAACACTTTTCTTGTTTTGCCATAAAAGAGCTTTGCTGTTTTTCAGAGAGAAAGGAAAAACAAGGAGTCAATTACACCGTGGCATAATATCTAGGATAGGCAACATATAAAAAAGTTGTCTGGCTATTTTTAGGCGAATTGGTTTTTGTTGATGGACTACGTCGACTACTTACCATCAGGTGGCGTATCTGCCAGTTTGACCACCCAACTAACACAATAACGGCCATCTTGAAAACTCAGCGTGTGCGGGTGTGATGGTAGGATGTTATCTATGCTGGAAGTGGCACAGCTCCAAGTACCTTAATAATGATGATTCTGCTACAAGTAAGATATAGGCAATATTATATGAATATAAATATATTTGAACCTTTACTATTTGCGTTCTTCTTTAAAACGAGTCATCTATCTACCTCCTGTAACGGTGGTCCGAAAAGTCTAGCCTTTTCAAAAAAAAATGTGTTTAAATACATCATTAAAGAAACACACTCACCAAATTTCGCGTAACTAACAACTGATGCCCAGTTCCTATTTTCGTAATTTCGTTATTAATCATAAAATATTATAAAAATATTATTATCAATTATAAAAATAAATTAAAATTTATATTAAACATATAACACCCTCCTAAACCTTTTTTGCGCCGAATTGACGTGCTTTGGCGGTAAAATCGACTTCAAATGCCACGACGGCAAATGACTTGCCGAAACCGAATATTTAAGGATTTAACGATTTCAATATTACCTCTTAGTAACCAATCCCTCTATAGTCTTTTGTAAAATTATTATACCGTAAATCACAGATGACCGACGGAAAAGAAATCAGCCTTTATTAGGTGTAGCGTGTAATTGGTTTGCGGGAGCGCGGGCCACAGTATTGACGGCCTGTGAGAAATTTATTAGATTTTTTGCGAAACGACAAAAAATAATTGGCTGCCGATTACGATTGCTATTGTTAAAAATATGCTATAAGATGGGGCACTGATTTTTATTCCCTTATATTACATTCCCTGTTAAATTTAACTTTACTGTTAACTTTAACTTTACAGAGCGACGATGGTCCAGTGGTGGATGTACTTGGCCTCTTATGCGAGAGGTCCGGGTTCGATCCTGACCCGTCCGTGTGTGCTTTGAAATGGGTTTTTTATAAAATTTCTCAGTGCACCCCAAATACGAGACCATCGCTCGCTCACCGTTGAAGGAAAACATCGTGAGGAAACCTGCATGCCTGATGAGATTCAAAGTCTTTGAAGGTATGTTCACCAACCCGCACTGGGCCAGCGCGGTAAACTATGGCCTTCGCCTGATTTCGAGGAGGAGACATAAAGGGTTGATACTTTATTTTATTTTTACTATTGCTTGTTTGAAAGAGTTTTTGATTTCCACGCGATTGTAACATCAAGGCTTTATTTCAGTGTTAACCGAACCGGTAACTATTTTGAAGTCATGTCCTTTTAGAACTATTACAATAAATTAGATAATTTTTAACCTTTATCTAATATGAGTTCTTCTACTACTTGTACTATATAATATCTATTATTAGAACATAGCGGTGAACGTAAAACCTTTATTGATCACTAAACTTAGTCATATAACTTTAGCGCACAAGTGTATGACGTCTTGTGAATTTTAATATCCCTAACCCTACTTATAAGATTAAACTTGACTCAGAGCAACTTTGTCACGTTATATGTATAAGGAAAAACAGGTATTTGACGTTTTTTAGGGTGGAGATCCTCAGTCAAATGAACAGACAACAAATGAAAAGTTGAACTCTCAATGTTTTGTATCTGCATTAAACTGTTGTTGATATACATGGACTTAAAAATTTAAAGTTCTTATTCAACGAAGATCTATTTTCAAAATTTTGAAAAAAAAAATAATGCTACGGTCACACGCTTGCATTCACGTATTACAACCTGCATAAGCACGAGAAATGTGCAAGTGGATAGTTCGTTGATCGGTGTGGATTCCGGACTGCCATGAGCGTCTATACACCATTAAATGAGTTTCAAAAATTAGGGTATTTTTAACATTGATATTTAGAAGCCATTAATTTATAGTACGCACTCACTTACCACCTAACACAACAACAAAAGATCGCTACTGAATGAATTTAGACAAAACGTTATAATGAAAACATGGCAGGGAACCACCGCTACAAAACTTACTTTCAAACAAAATCACCGCATCCAAATCGGTCACACTTATAAAACCCATCTTTGAGCCAGCAGTTAAAATATGCAACTGGAGTAGATATAATCATGATCATCAATTTTTACCTACATCATTACAAGTACTAAGATCAAAACAAAGACCATGAGTAATTCAACGCCTCGCTAAATTTGTATGCTATAAATTATTATTATATAATAATGTATATATCGTAATGGTATTATTATAATACATAATAAATTATTTTTATAATAATAACTATTAAAATATCCAAAAATGGATTTTTTTTACATTTGACTTATTTTAATATTTTTGCATTTATGTTTGTACTTTATAATATTCTTGGAATCACCAGTGCCTTCTGTGACACATTTTAAATAATTTCTTGAGTGGATATTAATAATGATTTCTTTCTTTTCATTATTGCGATGATTTAGTGGATTAACTCTGCCTCTCTAGTGAAAGGTTCGGGTTCGATCCTGACTGGTGGTGCCTTGAAATAGGTTTTTCTAAATTTCTAAGTGCACCCTAAACACGAGACAAAATATCACGAGGTTTGATATTTTTTTTATTACGATGAGTTAACATTATAACAAAATAATGTTGATTAATATTTATTTAAAGTCTGGCTGTCTGTAGTTTCCACATAATCTTAGTTTTGCAGACGTGTCTAGACTGGTAATGTTTATTTTATAACTTCATTCAATGATAAATCTTTCTTTTAGAAAAATAATTTTTCGAATCGGATAAGTGAATTCAAACAAAAACTTTATCTCTTTGCCATAGTGTTTCATATTACATAAAACTTCCGAGCACACGGCTCCTATGATTGCTTTCTATCAATAAGTCGGTCGTAACATAATATAGAGAGGAAATGGAAGGGAACAGTCGCATTCACTGAACTAACACAATTTAAACTCGGCTTCTGTTCAATATCAACACTCGTCCGGCTGATAGAGCCATGATGTATAGAGAGATCTCAACAGACTCGAACTTGAAATTTTATCGGAGGTAATTCTGTAGAAAAACATCTGTAGTTTCATTTATAGATGTTTCAGGAATCACATGATTACTCCCAGAGGCGGACATTGAATTTCAGGGGCCCTGCGCTACTTGGTACACTTTATTAACTAATTGTGAGGGCCTGTTTCACAATCTCCAGTTAAGTTCCCAATAGGCTATAGGCAACATATATGACAGATAGAGTATGAAGTAACTGGAGATTGTGAAACAGGCCCTTATTGTAATGTTATATTCGGTAAAATATTTAAGATAGACTGTATAATTCATGAAAAGCGATTCAGGTTGCCAGTGCATGAAAATGTTGTCTCGGTTAGTATTACCATCCCCATCACGGTTCCGGCCTTATCATGGCGGTGGGGCTCAGTAGCCCAGGGTGAGCCCAACACCCTGGGCGAAGCGAATTGAGTCAAGGGGGCTCTTTGTACCGCTTTTATAAGAAGAGGGGGCAAAAGAGCAGGGGGCAAGGGTTATTGTATTATTGGCTCGCCTTATTGTACTGTCCGATGTTGAGAGGGGTTAATCTGTGGTGCAGGGCAACCCCTCTGTGGAGGTGGCGTCGCGTCTTTCCCCTGAGGGACTTACTAACTGTCGAGGTGCCCTGCTGCTTGAAGATCCGGGGCACCTCACCAAAGGCGGCATTGGTGGCACTCGCCGGGTTTTAGTGGGTAGAGTTGCGGGATGTCTTAGCGTTAAATTTCCCGGCGATAAAGAAAAAAAAGTCATACCATTAGACGACTTGTCTGCCATATGAAGTAAAACTTCTCATGAAGTTTTTTCCTGTAACTTGCATTGATCGTGAGTATATTATGTTTATTTTCTAGAAGTAACGCTTAGTATTATATATTCTCACCCCCTCGATCTCCTTCAAGGAGACTATCGCCGTCGACAAGTCCCTTCAATGTTACTATAGAACTAGGTTAACCTAAGACTGATAGCACAGTGTAAATAAATTCATACAGTGGTCCAACGCCTTTGAAGTCGCGCGAAATGCCGCTTTTGTGTAGGTATACATCATTGCTTCAGGGTTGTCACTATGATGTGTTTTATTAAAATCTGTTTTAAATTTTGTGTATTCGTAGTATATGTATGTAGAGTACTAGGAATAAAACAAAAAAATAGATATAGAAGTATTATTAAGGAGTTTTATTATAAAAAATACAAATGCGTATACAAAAGCTCAGGGTTCGCATGATATACCTATATATCAATTGATATTTTATGCTTGATATATATATCAAAATTGATATTTATATTTAAATGTAAAATAATGTTTTAAATGTAAAAAATCTTACATCAAGTTATAGACTAAATACACACACACATGACATTAACTAATCATAGCCGTTGACGCGGCTTGTAACTTAGGTTTATGATACCCACGTGACCCCCTATTTTTCGGAAGAAAATTCCTTGTTTGTTATTATACTATTGTTAAGTATCCATTTATACCATGTGTCAAGTTAATTCGACAGATAAAATTAATACACTTTTTTTTCTTCTGGTTAGTAAAATGGACTTAATACTCAAATTGATTTGATTGATTGATACTCAAAAGATAGATATCGTTGATTTTTAATTAATTTGAAAACTTTGAATATCAATAATAAATAAATGAGTTTAATTTTACTTCCCTGTAAAATTTTAAATTATAAAAAAATATTTACGAAATGAAGTTATTATATTTTTATAAATTAAAATTCAAATTATATTAAAGGGTAACCCAGAGATTAATGAGTATTTTTTTTTAAATTTTAAAGTGTTTCTAAGGTATCGCAAAAAAATCTTATTTGTCCTGACATTTTCCACATATAAAGTTATTTCAACATTTTTTTATGTTATATTTCATATCAAAATCAATATTTTTTTCATTTTAGTTACGAGTAGACTATATAATGATATTATATATATATATATATATATATATATATATATATATATATATATATATATATATATATATATTATATATATTTTTTTTTTTTTAAATTTTCAGAATATTTCGTAGTTCTTTGTTCAGGAACCACAAACATCACTCGCTCGTTACTTTTGCGGAAAAGAGGTTTTGAATATGGATGATTGCCATTAATATATTCATTGTTTCTTTTTAAAAATTATCTAGTCGACAAGAATAAGAACTCTACTCATAAAATAATGAAATAGAATGTTCAAATCTTTCTCACCTCGCGTACAAAAGATAATCAAAATTGTTCAAAATGAGTTAAAAAGGTGAAGGGGCTCTTAATAATGGATTGATACTCAACAGATAGATATCGTTGATTTTTAATTTATTTGAAAACTTTAAATATCAATAATAAATAAATGAGTTTAATTTTACTTCCTTGTCTTCAAATTATCAGACATACAAATTATTTCGATTCAACTATTACGAAAAAAACATATCAGTGTATTAAATTTGTATGTAATTTTGAAAATATTAAATATAAAAAAAAATATCTGATATACAAACGAAACACTATCGGTCGCAAAGCACTTAAAATAATCAAATTAAAATGATACAACCCCGACTGACGTGTCCCAAGCGAGTGTATGGCAGTTTGGGCTCGCTACCGCGCCTCTCTCACCCCGCACGCCCCGCACGATTGTTTTGTCTAGACGTGTTCGTTGGACCACTGTATGAATTTATTTACACTGTGCTGATAGTATCAAAAGCAATTATTCAAAATGATTTTTAATTTATCTTATAGTGATTTTAAGAATTTCTTTCCACATTAAGTGAGTCATAAACATGTCGTACCCTACTCATACCAAATACATTTGTAAAAGGAGATACGTGAATAAGTTCATAGTCTACCCACTATGAACGTACTGTGTTTTTTTTAATATCCTTTTCAGAAATAAAAGATAAGCCAAAGACAAATCAACATGGAGCCTTTTAAAATGGCGTTGAAGCTAGATGGGGCATTTATTTAGAGAAATGAAAGAAAAGTGGACTAGAATCAAAACGATGGTGCTCAAAAGAAAGTCTAATAAGTAAGAGAAGATTAAGGAAATCGGCTTGAAGGTAAAGTGGACTGTCTTTAGGGATTTTCCGAGGGATAGGGAAAACGCATCTGCTGAAAAATATCAAAGCTAAAAAAATATTTGGTTGAGATAATGTGTTGATTGAGCTACTTTATAGTCGGCCATCATCTTGCATTATTGCATATTCATTAGTTTCGTACGGGAGCCGGCCCTTTCAGTTCCACCGGGTAGGTACGTCTCTATACTACTGAAATTTTACCAGTCATAAGTACTGCAGACAGAAATGAAAACTTACAACTTTTCAATTGGCCATTGCCAAAAATTATGCCATTGTGAAATTTTACATACAAAAAAAGTATGGCGTCAAATTATTGTCACTTATAAGCGGTGACGCCAACCCATAAGATTTTCCTACACCATAAAGTGCTCATCGCGGCTAAAGAAGTTTTCGCTTTAACTTATCTTTCTATTTATTTTTACAGTGCAAATGTACTTACACCAAGACTCACTTTGTGTCTAAGAAATCAGAATAAGCCATTAATTAATTCGTTCTTTGACTCCTCTCTCAGCTAGTTCATATATTTTATGGATATGGAGCACTCATTGCTGCGTAGTTAGTTTACTAAAATTATTATATATTTCATATATTATATATATATTTCAACTAACATACATAAATAGAGCGACCATGGTCCAGTGGTGGATGGACTCGGCCTTTTATGCGAGAGGTTCCGGGTTCGATTCTTTTATTCGGTCACTACAACAACCATCTTTTCACTATAGGTGTCACGGACAGCCCGCTATGCAGAGCTTGCGTAGCGAAGGAAAAAACAGCAGCCCATGTATTGCTGGAGTGCACAGGAGTAGCACCGCTACGGGCTGCCCATCTCGGAAGTCCGAGAACGGTCCCGGAGATCTGCGCCGATGTCAAGAGACTGCTAGCTTTCTTGCGGGAGCTTAACTGGCAGTAGGGAGTGCTTCAGGCTCACAGCACGCAAAATAGGCGCAAAAGCGTTGAATTGCGGTAACCATTTTTTTTTTTTGATGTCGCAGCGGAAATCATTTACGACCATACCAGGGCCTGGGTAGGCGCACTGGCGTGTGTGGGGACTCGCATTTGGGTGCCCTGCCCCACTAAAACCGCTGCGTGAGCTTTCAGCCGCTATCTGAGGGACCCGGATCTGCAGGCTAGCACGGGAAACCCTCAGCGACAGACTGGTCCCGGCAAGACCAGATTCTCCACAATAGGGGACTGCCCGGCTACGACGTCGTGTCTAGCAGGACCCGGGTTCCCATCCCGAGCTCGACACGAGCACAGGGGCGTTATTGGAAGCGCATTAAGTAGCGCCTCCGACGCACCCCCGTTCGTCGTCTACGGGGGGAGGCCACGTCAGCGGCCTCCTCTCTCACCCGTTCATCGGCCTCCTTCTGGGACATCACTGTCTCGCAGAAAGAGGCCATTGCCGCCCAGGACTCGTCACAGCCAAGCATCGCGGTGATGACGCTCGACAAAGACAAGTCCCCTCCGATGACAGACGTCAAATCATGACGCAGCGCCGCCCATCTCGGGCACACCTCGAGGGTGTGCTGGGCAGAGTCCACCGCTGCGTCACAGTCGTGACATCCAGTCGTCGGCTCCTTTTGGGCCGTCCGACACAAGTAATCACCAAAGCATCCGCGCCCGGTGAGAACCTGCGTCAGACGGAAGGTTGCGGAAACCAGCCAGACCTCAAGTAACAAGTAACATCCACTGGACTATCGCTTACTTACTATAAGTTACTTAATAATGAAAACTCGTGTAAAGTTGCACGAATAAATAACAATATAATATGGAACAAGACATTTACAGATTTAAACTTATAAATAGTTGAAGTTATAAATACTTACTTCGGGCGTTTATATAAAATTAAATGTTACCACCAAGTTGAGAACTACGAAATTGACTTGCACTATTCGCTTGCAAAATCTATAGATTTCCGAAGTTGTTACGGACCAACTTGTACGAAAAACCATTTGGGAATGTTGTGCAATAGATTGAAAACTGATTGGCTGTTAATAGTTTTATTGTTTCAATATCATTGTTTTCAGAACTATTATAAAGAAAGAATGCTATATTATATTAGAAGCCAACCTTTTACTCATTTCTGATAAATATTATATGAGTGTTATGTATGTTTGTTTGTATTATCATATATTCCATCGTATACTTATATCATTCAGGAGTTATCCATCTTGAAACTTGACTTACAACGAAAAAAAGCTTCTTGTTGATGATGAAAGCATCTTGTAATTTTGAGTCATGTACAAATTTTGACCCTGACCTTCTCTGTCTCATAATTATATTTTCTATTGTTAACCGTATAAGAAATCTTAGCATATATTAGATTATTTCTTTGCTGGCTAGACAAGGTCTGTAACCTTGACAACTCCTCCTCTCCTCCCAAGTTGAATAGTGTCGTAAGTCGCCAGGTTCAATCAGCTCTCGCTGTCTCGCAAATCGATTTTCATGCATGTGTATGAGGTTAGAGTAAGTTTGGACGAAGAATCAAAAGGAATAAACATTTGGTTTGATATTATCATAATAGTATGATAATGAAAATTCTTTAGTGGTAATGGAGTGGTCTGAAAGCGAGAGGTGCCCGATTCGATCCTGACTGGTACACCTATAATAGAATTTTTAAATTTTCTCGTAACCTGAACTGAAGCATTTACTCATTGGTGAAGGAAAACATAGTGAGGAAACTTGCACACCTCATTAGAGTAAGTCTTAGTACTAGCCCCTCAAGCCACAATGATTGATGCTCGCCCGACGATTTCGAGTAAAAGACCTGTGTCCAGCCCCCTTTATCGAAAGTAATGAATGTATGTCGATAAATTCTCTTAATTCTTGTTTTTTAAGTGACATTTTAACGATGCTTATACGGACTTAGTCGATGCTCGATGGATATTTATGCAAGCGAATAAAATGAGGAAGAAAGCCGGTTAAGATGAGCCTTGCCATAAAAGGAAATGCCCATATTTGTCATGACCATGCGTTGACCAACGAAGATACAAAAATCGAAGATTTCTTCGGAAGGCCGAAGGGCTTACGTCCAGCAGTATTGATAAAAGTCGACTTAAGCTTTCAATGAGGATATTTATTTTAATTTTTATATAATAAAATGTTTAATGTGTTGTTTAAACTATATTTATAAAGAACTTAAATTATGCAATTGTCTGTGTTAAATGATGGTGGTGATGGGCCGATGGAATATATTTTATTGAATATATTATGTATTCTATCGACCTATTGTAATTTATAGCTATTTGTGAATCGTGGATGAAGCAAGTTAGCACAGTTACAACACTGCGTGACTATCGGATGAGAACATCTTTATACGCGAGTTGCCAAACAATATAAAAATTGTTTGCCTTTCTTTCCGACAAAGATAAAAAAATAAATTGAAAGGCGACAATCACTCATCTATAGGAACTAACTACTAACGCTAATCTATCTGAAAGTAAATAGGATTTTTTTATAAAGCTCATACAAACTTGATTTTAAATATGCTTCTTGAACATGATCAATTCTCGATGCAATTATTATTATTTTAATCGGTTGCAAGTGTTAGAAGAAGCCTTTTAATATACGACCATAAACATCCACACATTCAATGTTATTCATATGCGTTTGCCGCCTACACCACATCCTCTCATCAGGCTACCGAACACTGATACGCGACAGCATACCTGTCACTTTACGCCGGTGTCATGTGAGCTTAATTACCTACTGGTCCGATTAGGCTATAGAGCCGCATAACACTAACTCTTACAAAGTACATTTAGCTATCGAAAGTTCGAGAAGATTAGTTCCACAAAGTCTATTTCGCGTTTATTTTAAGTTGGAAGCGTTGATGTACTCGATTGTCATTCAAAACTTGGTTGGTAATGTTTTGAATATTATTATTTTTTTTCATTATAGAAAATATGAGTATAAATGGGAAGTAATTACGGTCGGCCAGCCGGCAGTATAATGGGACTACTGTGGTCTATGTGTAGAGTCGAGAGAGATCGTCTTGATGTCCATTGCAAGTGGAAATAGGCTGATGATGATGATGATGTCATGTATGAAACTCAATACTCATCTATTAAGAAGTCACTAGACTTCAGTACACGTGATTACTTTTTGTGGGTTACGTAATGAATTGAGTGTTTTGTTCCTGTTGGCACTAGATCAATATATTTTAGGGGTAGCATGGGATTGTTCAAAAACTGTTTTTATTTTTGATTTCGAAAAATATTAAAATATGAAGAATATATAAAAATTCAAGAATGTAAACGTAATATTTTGTATTTACAAAACATTATCAGCTAAGGCAGCGCATCAATAATTTTGTCAAAATAATATTGCCTCTTTCTCTCTTTTGCCTGAGAAATACAACCGCTTAAGAATAAGAATAAAAGAAGAAGATCTATTTCAAATTGAATCAATTTACTGTCACAGAAATTTAAACATAAAACGGAAGGTAAATATTTGATCTAAAGTTTGGATTTCGCCATTTTGTTTTGTTTTGTTGTTCTTTAAAATGTAGCGCGGTTTTTGAGTATTCTGACGAAGTTCATCCTGCATCAGAAGTATACTTTTATAGTGTAACGGCTGAAGGTTTGTCATAATTACCCATTGAGCACAACTTGATTCATGTGGTAATTATGATTGAAAATTACCTACATTTCTGTAGACTGGAACGTATCGTTAATGGATTGATTTAAGCATTGATTGATCGCTCTTAATATCCAATAAAAATAACTCTTTTAGTTAATAAAACCTGTTTTGAGTACTCCTTAAAATCTATACTTAAAAAAGTTATGGGTGATCTTGTTAAAAATAATATTGTTTAAAATTCATCTAAAATACTCACTCATATAATTTTTTGTTATCACTGACAGATATCATCATTATCATCATCATCATCATCAGCCTTTTATTGTTCACTGCTAAGCAAAGATCGCCTTTTTCCTGTCTTATCCATATTTTGGCGTATTTCTACGTCATAGGTCCATCTCGTCTTAGGACATCCTGGACATCTCCAACCCAGTCTAAGGCACCACGTCTAGTCAAGTGTCCTACCCAAATCCATTTCAATTCCAGTACCATACCTTCGACGTCTGATATCATCATCATCATACGATCATATGCTTTAAAAATGTACTACATATATTCATAGTTTTCTGTTTTATACATCTAATCTTAATTTCATACATTCTTTCATTTAATACATCTGATCAATATCTATGGAATTACACGGGTGAAGCTGGAAATTGGAAGCAACGGCGAGTTACAAATAATGTAATATTTGCAGTATAATATATACTATATAATATATGTTCTATATATTATATAAAAGTACTAATGTATACTGTTTTTTGTGTTGTATACCTTAGTATCTTTATTAAGTCTCATGATTCTCAATATAAATTGTACTTTGTCTAGAGCTACTTAACTAAAAGCTAAAGCAACTTTAAGTATTAATAGCAAACTTTACACCATTATACCTCATGGCGAAAACTCCAAGAGGATTGCGGTTTTCCTAAACTGAGCTATACTCGAAATTATTATAATAATATCTACTTAAAATAAGAATAAGAAACCAACAATAGAGGGAATAAGAAAAAAGTCATATCGTAAACTTTTATCTTAGATTAGCTTTTTGTAGCAACGGTTGAATAAACACATTAGTCAATAAAACACTACTCTGTCTGGCCATGCGCCAGATTATTGTAGCGTGCTAGTGGTGGATTTACTCGACGCAAGACTAGTACGCTGGTACTAGTCAGCAGCAGTTTATCAATCATCTGTATTTTTTATACTAATAATTATTATATAAAAATAACAATTATTATATATTTTTTAATTTAAATAATAATTATTGTATACCCCCGTGCCTGGTTACAGTACCAGTATTTACCGTATTGAACATTATTTATACAATACAATATATATTATACAATACATTTCTTTTTGTGATATGATGCTCTTAAGACTATTAGAATCGAACATAACAAGCAATGTATTAAGTATGATGCAAAAATTGGTGCCATCTGCGTCAACTGTGGTGGCGACTAGTTCACGCGCACTTCTATTACCTTATTATTTAATTTTTTTATGTACTGGACCCATGTAAAATGACCCTTGGTACATATATTGTTAAGTTCTTACGTTAACCTCCTTGTTGTGCCTTTTTATATAATATAAAATACTGTAAAGGAAATAAAAAGTAAAATGGTAAAAACACATACAGACATTAGTTTTAACACGACACATAGTAAGACAATGCATGACGCTCTACGGATGAAAAAAATCTACATCTACATCTACACTAATATTATAAAGAGGAAAACTTTGTTTGTTTGTTTGGTTGTAATGAATAGGTCCAAAAAGAACTGGACCGATTTCAAAAATTCTTTCACCATTCGAGAGCTACATTATCCAGGAGTAACATAGGCTACATTTATTTCTGAAAAAAAATTGGATTCCGTAAGATATTTGGGTTTTTCGGACACAAGTTGAATGTTTTTTTCAGTGTTAGAAAGCCTATTTATCGATAAAGATATATCATCCCGTTAAGCTTCCGTTGTAAATCTCAGTTAACGCAGGCGAAGCTGCGGGGAACAGCTAGTTAAAAATAAAGTAATTCCAGTAAAAGAGATTAAATTAATGAAAAACAATTCGTGTTCGGATCCAGCAACATAAGAATGTTTCGGGCTTGGATATTTTTTCACTCGCTGTGAATTCCCAGCCACATGTTCAATTACTCTGAATTATCTTTCCAGGGAGTGCCAGTCTCAATTTAAATCCCATTTGGATGTTCGAATCAGATTTTTATGGTCTGTTTCTGAACTCAATCGTTGTTTCAGTTGCTATTAATTAAAATGCCTTAACACAAACGTATGTACGTATAATTGGCAAAGTTCAAAGAGCATTCCGTCTGGAAGCTTCGATGTATGGGGAACGTGCTTAAGAATTCATGTAAAGGAAAAATGTGCTTGCATTTTCTTTGATTGTGGTTTTAGAAAGTATAGCTAAAAAGAAAGTTCTTTGGTCTCTTTTGAATACAAGTTAGTATAGTTACAAGACAGACAATATGTGATATTAAATAACCATGCTTATGTTTCTTGAGTAGTCTGTTTTGTTACAAGCCCTGCTTAATCCTTATCATCAGTCGATATCGGAAAACCTTCAAAAATAAAATGATTATTCTGTACTCAAACACAGTCGAGTTTGTGGATTATTTCGGTTCATATTGTGATAGAAGTGACACAGTGCATGGCTAAACCGATTACAATAGAGTGAATGTTCCCATCTTTGTTAACGAAATTTACAACATCATGTGACCGATGTACCGTTTAATCTTATATTTTGTAATAAAAAAAATAAATTGAGAACATCATGGGCGCTCTAGGCTTTTTTTAATTGAATAAAACGTTCCTTTTTTGATGAGAGACTACATTAGAGATACAAATGTTGAAAATAGTCGAAATAATAAAAAGTAAAGTAAAGTATCAACTCTTATGTGTCCCCCTGCTGGGCACGGGTCTCCTCCTCGAAATCAGGCGAGGAGGCTAATGGGCACAGTTCACCGATGCGCTGGCCCAAAGCGTGTTGGTGAACTTCATATACCTTATAAGATTTTAGTCTCATTAGGCATGCAGGTTTCCTCACGATGTTTTCCTTCATCGGTGAGCGAGCGATGGTCTCGTATTTGTTAGGATGCACTTAGAAATGTAGAAAAACCCATTTCGAAATAATAAATTAGATAATAATTAATCATACTTATTCTAGGACAATATTTTGCCATTTGAAATTTGAGTTTCAGTTATTTAAAATATGTTTTTTTTTTGTAAAGACGGTATTCTATCAGATCCATTCATCTTATAATAGTGGTTCAAAAGATTATAATTATTTGTTCCTGGTAATGTTATTACATAGGCAGCCATTCATGATTTCGCATCTGAAATAAAACTGCCTAATATGTGTTCGATATCAGACAACACGAGAGTATTCAGACCTCAAAGTAATTGTGCAAACAGAATAAATATAGAATTATATGCCTCAGAAGTGATAACAATTTCGAATTTGAGAATCATTATTTTGATTTTTTTTATCACATAGAGCCGTACTTCATTATGAACTAACTACTATTATTGTATTTATTTTACGATTTTAACAGAATTATTTTCACTGTTAAAACTATTCAAAACAAAAATATACCAAGTTTATCAGTTTTATTTCGCACTTCGTTACTTATTGTCAAGGAATGCCTTTTACACGAGAGCACATGATATTGATGATGGCTACTCCATGACATCATTGACACTATAAAATTGCAATAAATGTTAGTTTACTTTTTTCAACTGATTTTGATAAAAAAGGACATTAAAAAAACGAACAAAATAGAGAAGCAGTATTTTCATTCGAGATCAACCCCATTCCAAATGTCGCATACAATCTAGAATCTAGATATTATAAAATATATCATTAGTACACGATACACGAAGAAGATTTATTATTAGATATAGATTGGCAAACGTGTTTGGACATTGGCCAATTTCGACAAATAATTAGAATTCATTTGTGAAAACCGGCTATACAATTAAAAAATCTTTAATGTTTTCCTTGTTAGTATAACGGAAGTATACCAGTTCGATAATAGTTGATAGATAATAAGAATAAAATAAATAGTTGAAGAACATAAAGTTGACTTCAAACTCCGGCGCAACACCAAGGCTCGATTGTTGCAAATCATCTGTTAACGTAAGAGACTTCGTTTAATTTTAACGTTCTTTAAAAAACAAAGCTCTTTGGTCACTAACGTTCGATAGCGCCATCTTTAACGATCACATATTCGTTAAAATCGGTCGATGCAACCCGCCCTTAGTTAGCAATCTGTGAATATAGTCATAATAATAGTTTTTATAAGCCACAGTTCCTCTCAAAGAACACCGATTCCATCCAAAGATGATTACTAAGGCTATTAAAAAAAACACCTAATTTCAATAGAGAATAATGCTGACTACTACCACCACCTTAGGATCCCATAATTAAAACAACCAAATTCAAATCCAAGCAAAATATCTCATAAAGTAAGAACTCAGTTAGTGCTTTCTTACATTAGTGATAAGGATAACATTAGGACGTCTGACAGCTCAGTCCTTCTGTAACCATGTTTGCTGTAAAGTATCTGAAACGTGGGATATTAAACAATCATAATAAATAGGATAAAATCTGTAATGGTTGTTTAATTATAATCAGTGAAATTCGCGTAAACAAGAAAACAAAACAATATTTCAAAATTAATGTTTATAATGTTTTATTATTTACCATAATACGTTTAATGAACAAAAGGAATCCCAAAAACACTAATGAAAATAAAAATACGCCCTCCTACTGTTTTTAACAAAATATCAGTAAAAAAATCGACTTCTAAAAACTAAAATTGTTACTCTAAGTGACTCGTAAACAAGACATTCGTAGATAATGTCGAAATATTGAGCTCCGTGAAATAAAAATCACGGATCGAATCACAAATGTCGTCTGTGGGAATCATTGTTATTTAAAAAAAACTTTGGTAAAACTATTTGCTGTCTAGTTAAAACCAAACAACCGGTCTATTTTCGCGTACTATTTTGGGTGTGTGTCTATAATCATATGCAAACAATGTGATGTCATACACGATACCACGAACACAAGGCCAAGTAACAACGACAAGGCCAATACTGTTTGAACCATAGACTAAATAACATAGAAGTTTTTCGTAGGACTTCCTTTTTAATTCGAGTTTTCATTGAAAAATCGTTCATAAAGTACCTAAATATAACATAACTAGCCTAAAAATAGAAGGGGTTAAAAATATTCATACGTTGACTTGCCTTCGTTAAATTTTTGGAACTAAATGAATGATATCCCAAAAAGAACATAATAATATGTGGTCTAATCATAAAAAAAAACCTTAAAGAAATTGAAAAATAGATAGATCGGCAGTTAATACATTCAAATCAATGATGTAACATAATACATCACATTTAAGAGGAAGTAATAAGCCAATATAGATGTCGGATCATGAATAATAGTTACATAATATAATATACTGTGTAAGCGATATTCCGTACATCTGAAATTACTAATATACATTATGTCATGTTCCCGCAAAGTAACGCCTGGTTTAATTTAATAGCAACAAACTGAAACCGGCAAACGTGGTCCTGACCTTATCCTTGCTTCATCACCATTTTCACATAAACCTTATCCTAAAGGTAACCAAGACAATCAAAAAGTATTATCTATTTTGGTTCAATGGTTTTGAAGTTATGTACGTACATACATTTAAGCGATTAATTTCTATTTATTTATAGATTAATTTGGTGACAATAATATCTGTTGGTATATTAAAATGTTTCTTGTACGTAGAAAAACATTCAGGAATGTGTTAATGTTTTCTATTCCGAGTCTGTGGGTTGTGGTAAGTCTATGTATTTCGTTTCGCACACACTTTCTTGCTTACGTCATCTCACTATTTTCACGCATGATGGGGAAAACCCATCAGAATTTCTATGGCTTCGATAATCTAAATTTATAATTAGATCCTATTGCTAATTCTTTTATATTAATCTCATTAAAGATGGGACTGTTTCAATAAGTGCGAAGACGGCAGATCTGTTATCATTCGTATGTGTGTCTGTGCGCCAAACACTTTCCTAAAAGAATTAATGTTGTCATGACAACATATCAACATTAAGGCGGCAGAAGAGGACGCTTAGCGTTTCCATGACAACAATATAACAACGCTTAAGTAAGTGCTCAGAACAATGTAAAAAAAGCTATGTCTATATAATATGATATAATAACAGTAACTTTTCTTAAACCATAGATTTATATGACCATAAATTAGATATGTTGCTAACGCTACAAGTTGTTTGTAAATTTTTCCATTTTTACGTTCGTTATTCAAACACTTGTTTAATGAGTTTAACAACCTTATTTTAGACGGTGTTTGTTTTGTGACTCATTCGCTTATTACCTTTCAAGGCCAGAATAATATTAAGTGCAAAACAATCATCAACAACCGTAACTAATGGTTAATAGATACTAGAATAGGGTACAATGGGATTGACATGTTCTCGTAGAATCAAAATCCCTAAATGTATTTAAGATTAAAAGAAAAAAAAATGTGTGTGTGTCAGCTCCGACGCACGACTGGAGTTTACTCCTCAAGTACGAGTATCTAACCATACGCAAAAATAACTTCTCAATTACAATGTTAATTATTGATATTTATAACAAAAAAAAATAGCAATATAAATACATCGACACTAATAGAAACAAACAAGCCCAATAACATATAGTAAATAGGTATAGTCGCCTATACAGCATACCCTATGTACGTCTCAATACACTCACAGCTAAATTAGAAAGTTGCGCACTAAAGGTGCGCACCAAAAACGTGACACTTTTTCGTTAGTTCAGTTGGTTTTACCCCTCGGATTTTTCTCATACCGGGCGCCTTATATATGAAAATCGATTCTTAAGGAGTAAACTCCAATAAACTCCAAAAAATACAACCGTAACTATGATATGCACAAAAATGAACGCATGGTCGGGAAAACCTGTTACAATTGGTATGGCTTAGATAATTTACATTAGTTATTTAATCCTATGAAAGTTGCTTATCATAATTATATTATAGTATCGCTAAAAACATAGTGCCACACTGCTTTGAAACCAAATTGGTCACACGACACAGACGTAAAGTGATGAAGAGTCTGCAAGCAGAGATGCTTGTGTGGATGTTTACGGGGTCGATAGTCGCTACTGGGTTTGCCTTCCTACGCTATATAAAAAAGGTTTATTATTTATTCTCCATATTTTCCCTTAGATCATTACATGAAATTTCTAATGATACATGTCCGTTTCCTTTCATATGATAACTTTGGAGCTGTATAAATATATATTCAAGTTCAAAAGACAGCGAATATAAATATTGAATCTATTTTTCATTCTAGTATCTGTAACTGCTATTTCTTGGGTCTTGTATATGATTACATTGTGTTATTTTAATAGCTTAAGGGCCTGTTTCACAAACTCCAGTTAAGTTCCCAATAGGCTATCGGCAACATATTTGTCAGATAGAGTATGGAGTATCTGTCAAATATCTGTCGAATATGTTACCGATAGCCTATTGGGAACTTTACTGGAGATTGTGAAACAGGCCCGTAATGTAAATTTTACGTGCCTTACGCTTTAAATACCATATTTTAAAATAAGAGTTCCTTGCGCTATTTGCTTTAAGATAGCTAAAGAATACTATAATAATAAGAAAATGTTCGTTAGCTATAAAAAGTTAAATGTTAAAAGTAGCTATTTGAAGTTATATTACAGTCATTTATCCGTAAGTTTTACCTACTAGTTGGACTCCTGCCCAGTTTGATAAAAGTTAAAATGTACGAGAGCATGCAGGTACCTATGTTATATACAGACTAGCTGTTGCCCACAGCTTCGCCTGCGAAGAAACAATAATAATAACCTCTTAAAAAAGTTTATTTTAAACTTCCTCAATAATTGGACTAAGAAATGCAAAAAAGATTTTCTAATCTAATATATTATTCAATAAGATTAATTCGTTCAAATAAGAAATCAGACAAACTCTACAAGCTTTATTTTATTACTAGCTATCATTTTATACCTGTTTTTCTTTGGGTCAAATAATTTTCAAATTGCTCCAGTACAGTTTCGGTGTATTTTCGTGATACAAACAAACAAATAATCAAACCATTCCTCTTTATAATATGTAGTAGTATAAGTATATTATATGAATGTAAATAAAGGTATTGATTTGTATTCAATGGAGCAGTGATTGAATCCGTTTTCAACAGAAGCGGATCACGAAATATAGATTATATAACTCGTATTCAAAGGTTTAATCAACAGAAAAATGAAATTGAAAATTTAATTGAAAACACATGCATGAGTACGGGTGGAGGGGTGCGCTGTGCTGCGCTCCCGGATACATGGGTAGCACCTTGCATGGTCCTCCGATGAAACAGCTTTGCTCTGTTGCAAAGAGAAGGGTAAGGGCAGGCACTTACTTTAATTACTGGCATTGAGTCTTAACATCTTATGTCTCAGTACCTTACCTTACCTTTACCTTTCTTTTTTCTTTTACGCCGGGGAACGCACGGCAGTCATTCCGCTGGGGAGTGGGTATCATCAGGCGGCTATGTGGGACTTGCTGCGCCCAAAAGTGGACGCAGCTCTACCCACTAAAACCCGGCGAGTGTCACCAATGCCGCCCTGTCCCAGATCTCCTAGCAACAGGGCACCTCGACGGCTAGTCATTCTCTCAGGGAACCGACGCCACCTCCACAGAGAGGTTGTCCTGTACCACAAAATAACCACTCCCAACGTCGGGACGATGAGGTGAGGTTCTCGGCCTCACCCCTTGCTCCCCACTCTTTTGTCCCGCCTTCGTATAAAAGGGATACAAAGAGCCCCCTCGGCTCAATTTGGTTCGCTGAAGGTGTTGGGCTCACTCTGGGTTACTGAGCCCCACCGTCACGACAAGGCCTGAACACTGGTGGGACAATAGTGAGTTACCTGGGTCAATTTCAGGTAAACCAGTTTATATTCATGAGCAACCTCGACCACTTACCAAGAGGTGTCACGCTATCAGTTTGTCCAACCTATAATTTAACTAATATTAAATAAAATATAATTTTACATGAGACATACAATGTGGAAGCCGAGGAACGTTTGTACAATTTCAAGATTTTTGTTGGCGGCGATATTTCATGCTGTCCAAGATTGCTCTCCGAATGGCGCTGTCCAATGAATAAATAGAAAGTCACAGTAAGGAAGGAAATGAGGGCTATAACTTAACTGAACGGATAAATACATAAGTTATTTAACAAAATCTGATTTATTTACAGGTTGTACATTTTGGTCGTAGGACTATTTCAATGAACGCAGAATCGGCAGATAACCATTGTTCATACATAGTTTATGAACAATATTGCTAAAATACAAAGACAAAGACAAATACAAAGAAAATAATATTGGATTACAAATTTTTATAATGATTTTTTTATCGATAAAAAATACTTTATTTACAATTATTATTTATAAAAACATATAATAACTCTGTGTAGCCATCATACATTGACTTAATATAATATGAGACTGCCCCCGTAGTATTTTACATGAAGACTACGGCTTGAGTAGGTACCAATTATTTCCAATGAATAGCTCAAATATAATATGCTCAGCTTCAAGTTAATGAACCTAAATCACCTATGTTACCTCTACCTATGTTATTCTATACCGAAGTAATACAGTACTTCGGTATAGAATAATGTTATTTCATGGTCACAATAAAACAAGATAAACGATAAAAGGAGGTTTTTTAAAGATACTAGCGGACCTGACAAACGTGTGAAAAATATTTTTTGTTTGGGTTGTAAAATTTTAATTTTTGGGCGGGTCACCCTTTATCATTTACGGCGAGGAAAAATAGACGTTGGCCGATTCTCAAACCTGGGTAGGTCTAGGTATGCACACAAAATTTCATAAAAATCGGTGGAGCCGTTTCGGATTTCGGAAAATAGCAGTCCTCAGGTAAAGCTACATGCTCGAGCAAGTCTGCCATTATAAGCAGGTACATAGTAAATATTGATGGTATTTGAATACATTAAATTTTATAACATTCTTGAGTACTCTTGCGCCAATCAAAACGATATGTGCCGGACCTTATGCGTCAAGGCTGAATTGATTTTACTTAGTTTTATATACTTCCTTTCAATATCTTAATTGCTGTCGTTAAGTGTATACGTAGGTAATATTTATGAGCTTCATAAGAATATTATGTTAATTAATTATAGCTCTTTATCCATGTTGTATAAGATCATGTCTGGGATGTCTAACCATTGTAAATTAGCTTTAAGGCCTTAAGGCCAACAGCATAGGTCCTTTTGAAAAAAAAACCATTGCAAGATGTTTTGGTTTTCTATATATTTATTAGTTGTATGTTTATTTAGTTTTTTTTTTGGTCTGATTATGACTAATAACGCTAAGTTATAGGAAAATAACTTTTACGGATCTTATCCCGGTTTAAAATAAGACTTTTTTCATAATATAAATCGTGATAAAAATTCAAATCCATTGAAGTTTAGGTCAACCAATGTCATATTCGAAAACATATTCATAACTATAGTATCAAAGTTTCGCTTTTTATAATAAAACTTTTTTCTACTGGTCTTTAGTGAATCAGGGGAAAATTGTAGTTCTCGATCTCAAGAGAGTAATGTCGCAGTAACAAGGAAACAATAGAAACTTCACGGCAATGTACTAGCTGATAGTGTTAATGTAAAAGCTCGTTTGTTCCTCCTTTGAAGGCGTAACGGACATTATTTTTTATGATGAAACTCCGACGAACTACTATAAGTTGTTTGGGACGTAGCATACTTCAAGAATGTATAAATAATGGTATTAAATATAATGGTACAATATGAGCATGCATCTAATGGTATAGAATAGCCACGCTGTAGCCGATTACAGGAACGAATGGGTGTAATAGTTTTATCGATATTTCATTTGAACGAATCGATAAATATTGATTCAAATTGCAAAGCTGCAAGAACTGCTCAAGATTTCAACAGGAGACAGAAGTTATATAATAATATCATACGTCTATTTGAACTCGTAAGCTTTTATTAGCAAGCGCAATTTATTTAAATTAAAACAAATGAAGATAATACTTTTGTTTGTCAGCGTGTAGTTATAGTGTATTTGATGAGCCAGTTTATATGCCACTGTATCCCAATAGTAAATTATCGCCCAATACCCCTCCTCGCCTGATTTCGAGGAGAGAAGACCCGTGGCCAGTAGTGGGAGATACAAAGGTTGATACTTTACTTTAACTTATTATTATGAATGCCAAGCCCCTTTGAGTATATTCATCATATTCATCATCAGGTCATGTTCAACGCTGGCCGCCGTGTAGGCATAACGGTGGCCATTAAATGCAGAACCTGGAATGTCACTAAATTAGTGTACAAATACACACACAATAGTGTAGTGTACGTACATACATCGCATATGTATGGCCTGACCTCAAATATATGCACCCTGAATTTCAGCCGCCACTGTATTTTGTAAACGGTGACACATAGTATAGCCGTGGTATAGCCTATTAGTTCCGAAACTTTCCGCAATATGTCGAAGGTTTCTATTCTTCTGGATAAGCAATAAATGTCGTCAATGACGAATTTGTTTAAGCATTAGTACAACTCATCCCAAGGAATTATGTATTTTTAAGAAAATTGACTTGAGAGCTTCATCATATTTCTAACGCCATCCGGCCCCGTTCATACGAGCGCTTAATAAGCGACGCGTTCAATTTCGCCGATGGCGAGAATTAAAGGTCCGCATGTTAAATTCGATTTAACGTCGAAAATCCAAAAGTGCTCGATAAAAAAGCGATGCGCTTTAAAAACGCTTTCGTGTGAACAGAATATACGTGGGTATCTATTTGTCTCGTTCAAGCGCTTTTATAACGCTCCGTAAAAAAACTCTGTTGTTAAAGGGGGCCTTATATTAAAAATATAATATTATAAAGATTTGATTGTCTGTTTGTGTTGAATAGTCTCCGAAACTACTTGATTGATTTGAAAAATTCTTTCACTGTTGGGAGGCTACACTATTCCCGGTGAACATAGGCTATGTTAACTTTTCAAAAAAGTTCGGGACGCGTTTTAAATCTTAAGTAACGCAGGCGAAGCTGCTTGCAACAGCTAGTTAAAAATATTTGCCGTTTTATTGTTTTAAATTTCTTTGACAAATATTAATGAGTAAATAGTTGAAAGCTTACTGAAAATAATTAAATAACACATTATATTATATTCTAGTGTTCAGTGTACTGCACTCGTTTAATTAAAGTTTTGACTTCATGCACACGTTTATTATCAACAAATATTTTATTTGCGAATATTTGTAGCGGAATATCGTTTTAATATAATAAATTGGTAACAATATGGAATGCGAAAACAATGCATTTATACGTAAAACGTTCGCTTGAATTTTATTTATTTTATGAGAAATACTCAAATACACGTATAGCATAAACAAAGTAAGCAATGGTCGAACAAAATTTATAAGCTACAGTGGAGCAAAACATTATAATATCACGAAAGAAGGGTAACAGCTACAGGGTTTGAACATCACTTCGTGGCGTCGTGGCGTAAATATATCGAAATTCGTCAACGTCTCTGAGCTGTCATAACAAATTCCTAAATCCTAGCCAATGAGAAATAGACAAGAACGAACGACAGCCAATAGATAGTTTATGATTTTGTTACGAATATTGACATTGTCTATCAACTCGCGATTGACCACGTGATTAAGCACGATTTATGTCAACATACTGTAAGACTCTTCAGAAAAACAACCAGTAACAGTGAATTAATATTTATTCCAAAATCATTTTTAATCCAATAGCACTATATTTTCTGAACTCTTATCCAACTAGTAACAATATTAACAACACTTATTAAACCACAATGACGGCCTGAGACCGACTGCCCCCTAGTCCGCAAGACTGCTCCTCTTAATACCTTCCTACCCCACTTATTCTTTGAATTCCCAGTGTGGCCAGTGCAAGAAATTAAAAATGCCAAAATTATTATAAGCAAATGTAAACAAAGTAAACGAAACCTTACACTCGTCCATCCTGATAACGTGTATGTCCTCATACACGGACCAGGTGGAACCTTACACTCGGCGGACCAAGAAACCAAAGCTTGAATTTATACATTTATAAAAATACATTCGAGTTCAAAAAAAAATATAGTACTATCCAAGTATCTTTTTGAAGGTCAATTGAGTCTACCACCGGTTCCAAAGTAAGTCCACTGAGAAGAACCGGCGAAACAAACTCAGTGGAACTAGTCTTTTCAAATACAATATTACAAAAAATTGTAATACAAACAATACATAGTACTATACTAGTATAGTACATAAGAAGAATTCAGCAAGAAACTCTGTTGGGTTGCTCCTTTCAAAATATAGTTTACAATTTTTTATAAACATACATAATTACATACACTTATTACTATAACACATTTATTACAGTCTTATAATCTATCCTTTATCTATCCTTTATCTATCCTTTATCCATCCAATTATCCATCCTTTATCCATCCTTTATCCATCCAATTATCCATTCTTTATCCATCAAATTGTCCATAAAACTATCCATCAAATTATCCATCCTTTATCATTTGTGTTGATTTGCATTATTCATTGTAACTTTAGCATATAGACCTCCATTAGGTTCTTCTGATATTTTTGAAAAAGTAATGGAAAAGGTCCTACTTAAATCACCAAATTCTAATAAAAAAACTATTAATCGTGTGCGCAGACTTCAATGTAATTTTTTTTTAAACGGATTGGAATCATTTTCAGATTAATATTTTTTTTTTAATCTTACAATCTTAATAACATGTTTATGTAACCTACAAGAATAACGTCTACTAGTGTAAATCTATAATTAATAAATTAGATTCAGCATTGTGGACAGCTGATGAAATTTCCAAATAAAAAAATAAGTATAAATAAGCACAAAATATTCCAGTAAGATTAGATCGTTTGAACAATTTGAGACATACCTTAATTAAAAGTCTACCAATTTTATCATGTATAGCATACTCCAATTTTTCAATCAATATTTACCCCTAAAACATTATTAGTTAGCGATACAATGATGTTCAATAACTGGGCAACATCAGAAATACATAAAAATAGGCGAATGTTGTAAGATCTATATGCGGAAAGACAATACTATACAAGTGAAGAGTTTTGCAATTATGTCAAACCTTTTCTAAAAAACTAAGAGAAATTGCAGAGTCATTAAATCACAACATCTCTATCTCCATTTCTCCTCGGTCTACCTCTTCCTCTTTTTCCATCAATCTTTCCCTCTATATTTTTAGAAGTCATGTCATATCAGGTGACCAATCAAATTTCCTCCTCGGTTCTAACAGTTTTAATAATATTTCTTTCCTCTTTCACTATCTCCAAAACTTTTGCGTTTGTCACCATTTCTGTTAATTTTATCCCCTTAATCCTTCTCCAGAACCACATTATGAAGACTTTCCTATCTTTTTGCGTCAGTGTCCATGATTCACTTCCATAGAATGCAATGCTCCAAATATTTAAGATTGAATAATTGAATAAACCTGTGGGAATATGGTGGTTGTGTTGTGGTTGTTTTTCTTTCTGGACATTCATCATCATCACTCCCCACCCCTCCGCACCACGCCAGCCAGCTTCAAGCCTTTTCGGGTACTTCGACCACTAGCCTCAACGCACCGCGGCCTGGTCAAACCCTCACCGGCTTCAACGGGTTATCACACTACCACGGACCGGTCAGCAAGCAGAGCACTCATCTCTCCTGGTCAGCAGCACGTAGTATCAGCCCCGCACGGCAGCAGCACTCCAACTCACTGGAGCCCCGTGCAAGCAGCAGCACAGTTCCGACTCACTGGGACTCACTGGCACTGGCGACTCAAGCACAAGACTCAAGATACCGACCTCCGGTCTTCGGGGGGGAGTGATGTGGCGGACCAATCACAGCGCCACAATCCTGAATCGCGCTATCAGAGTTCCAGCGCCCGGTCGCTATATATACGACATCTGACATGCTAGCTAGTGGGCTTCGGCCTGGCCGAGCATTGCACCTCGCTCGGTCGGAGATCTCCCTTTGGGGCCAACCACCATATTTCCCACAAACCTCTTCCTAATGTTTAATGAAATGTTTTTGCTTTTGAATATGATTTTTTTTGTTAAACAATTGTTATTCTAACATATTATTATTTAATGTAATTGATCTGCTATTTGTCATGGTGTTGGACATTATCATTGTTTTAGTTGTTTGTATTTGTGATCAATCTATATATACTTATAATTTTTAAATCACTTCATCCATTTATAAAATCACAACATACAAACTTGGAAAATTATTAAAAATGAAATAGGAATAGTCAAACCACAAAACAAAGATGTTAAATTAAATGTATGAAACAACTATCACGTCAGATTTCGCAAAAGCTACTTCTTTTAAATATCTTATCTCCGAACTCTTCACCTGTTGCCGCCATTTCCTTTTTTTTTAAAACAATGTACCTGAATGTTATAATACCTTTCAATTCAATCATGTTACCGCATCAGAAATTATATTATCAAACCTATAAATTGATAAATCCTAAAAAGAACTGCATTGATTGTGGTGTATTTCCTGACTTAATGAAACATAGCAAAATAATCCTGTTGTTTAAATCAGGTAGTACTTTAGATCCCACAAATTTTAGACCGATATCCGTATTACCTACGTTTAGCATAATTTTTGAAAAGATTATTCTAAATCAATCAATGAATCATTTTATAGAAATAAATTACTGCATAGTAAACAATTCGGTTTCACACGCGGTCGCTCTACAACTGATGCAGGCTGGAGAATTAATACAGACTATTTTTTTTTAAGCCTGAGAGGAATTCACATGATGCATTAGGCATTTTACGTAATCTATCTAAGGCTATCTAATATTGTGTACAGCATAAAACATTGGTCAGGAAGCTTTATCACTACGGCATAGAAGATATCGCGCTAGATTTAATTAATTCTTATTTAAGTGATATAATCCAGAAGGTAGACGTGAATGGAAAACAATCTCTTATTTATATTAATGACTTACCGTATCTTCTAAATGATAAACATGGAATATTATTGTTCGCAGATGACACATCAGTTATTTTAAAGACACATAGGCGGCAACCTGTAACTGACGATGTGAACAATGCTCTTTCTAAAATTGTAAAATGGTACAATGCCAATAACCTATTTTTAAACGAAATGTCTTAAATTCACTTTGCCTAATGTTAAATAAAACAACTGTAAATATTAACAATGAAGAATTAAATATGGAGTACTACGGTATTTCTAGGAATTAATTTAGATGCTACAGTGCGACCCTCACATATCTAGTTTATCCAACAGACTTTCATCTGCAGCATTTGCATTAAAATATTCGACAATTAACTGACGTAAATACAGCTAGGTTTAGTTTATTTTGGTTACTTTAACAGCATTATTAAAAAAAATATTATTATTATTATTATTATGTCATTGTATCCTATTACGGGGTAATGCTGCCGATATTGATGCTATATTCGTTCTGCTGAAAAGAGCTGTTCGTGCAATATATGATTTGGGTCCAAAAGACACACTTAGAGATAAATTTAAAACAGTAAATGTTATGACATTGTATAGCCCATCTATTTTTGAAAATCTTATGTATGTACACAAAAATATCCAAAAATTCAAGAATAATGTGATCAACGCAATGTTAAATACTGGAAATAAAAATAAACTTGCTGTGCCCAGCTCAAGGCTCCATAAAATGAGCTACTCCTTTGCGGGTAATTATATACGTTATAATAATATAAGTTTTTATAATAAACTTCCCGACAGTATAAAACAGTTGTCAATTAATAAATTTAGATTTATCATTAAACAGAAACTTATTAAAATCCTATTATAATGTAAAAGAATATATAAATGACAAAAACGCTTTGAAATTAATTGCTATAGATTTAAGTGACTTTGTGAATTATTGATCACAATGAAAAGAATGATAGGAACCCAGAAGAGTTTCTTTTCTTCGTGGGTATCTTCTCGGACATGGGCGCGTTGCGAACGCTCATTATAAACTTAGCCGCTAAGACGATCATAAGTGATCACTATAAAGATCCTATATGTGAAGTTAAACAATAAACAATATCCATTTATGTTTGTGTATCCAATCGAGTGGTGGCCTAAAACCACGGCCTACACCCGCTCTCTGTCTGTAACAATACCGGGTAATATACTGTGTATAAAACACCTATCACCTAATATATAATATAAACCAATATTAAATTCGTTCAATTTATGTACCTACTATCTACATGTCATAGAATATGTAACGAAAGTTAACGAATAATGAGAGTCTAAGTCCTATTTTATCACTCAAATATATAATCCTCAACTCTTGCTTAGTTCCAAACAGACTCCCTAATGATCCCTTCCTTAAGCATACCATCTATCACTATACGGACTTTTTCTAAGCATTCGTAGTCTTCGCCTAGATTTACAATCATCTACTACCTTGCATAAAACATTAAACTGTGTCCAAGCTATTACCAAAACCTCTCAACACGATTCAGTATGATCATGAATAAATCCAAGCTGTTTATAGGTGGATTGCCTAATCAATGTCACCTGACTACCAAGATCAACGTAAACTTCTACGAGCGTACCGCCAACACTAACAGCTAAAAATAAATTTATCATACGGGCCCGGCAACCTGCCACAGCTGCGCCTACTTGGTTCCATCTCCTTGCTGCGGTAGTTGCGTCGCTCGCTGCTGCGACGTCATTGCTCGCTGTCCTTCGCAATTGCAGCGTCATACGAAGGAGATGCTCCTCTTTATGCCTTAATGCCAGTTAGCGCTCCAGCAGCCGGCGGTTGCGGCTTTGGCTGCTGCTATGGTCTCGACACCTACCCGCTCTCGGCCAATTACGGCTGAGGCTGCGGCTGCGACCTTGACGCCTAGTGTGAGAATGATCTCGTTGAGGAGTCGCTAGACTTCTCCAAGTTCCCTATTCCATGTTCACATCAATCCATAACTCGTTACATGAAACCAAAAAAAAGGATTATGTTAAAAAAAATATAACAAAATAACATAAATAATAGTCGGCATCTACTAAACGGTGCACTCTAGACAAAACGGGCATATTTTTTTTTATTCCCTTTCAAAGCTCCTGTGTATATTTAGTAGTTCTTACACCCTTGGCTAATTTTCCAATGTACCCTCATTTTGATAAAAATATGTACGGTATCGTTTGACGATAATTATTATTATTTTTGTATTAAGTTACTCGTTATAACAGTTACCCGCCAAAAAAAAAAAAAGTCCCGTCAAAACCGGTCCAGCCATTACAGAGACTAGCCGGAACGAACAGACAGACAAAATTGTAAAACGTTACTTTGGTATATTATGTAGGTGCCATATATTGTATTATACTCCTACGCATGTAGCAAAAACCGGTTAGTTTAATATTAGAAACAGGCATTCCTATTTTATTTGTAAGTTTAAATGTCCATGACGTGAAAATTATATATCTATAACTTTGATAATTTCTAATTGATTCTTAAATGAGCTAGAGACATGGGTTTTCTAAAGAACACATCAAATATACTCCTGAGGGTAGGTCGCTGCTAATCGCTACGAAATTTTTCTAGTAGTTATGAATTAAACTTTCTTTCCTTAATAAGTATATGCATTACGTAGTGTAAGAAGAAAAAAAAAAAATATTGCAGGCGTGTACTTACGGAATTTCCGACGGTGTTCCACTTCTGAGATGTAAGACTCTTCAGAAAAACAACCAGTAACAGTGAATTAATATTTATTCCAAAATCATTTTTAATCCAATAGCACTATATTTTCTGAACTCTTATCCAACTAGTAACAATATTAACAACACTTATTAAAAACCACAATGACGGCCTGAGACCGACTGCCCGCTAGTCCGCAAGACTGCTCCTCTTAATACCTTCCTACCCCACTTATTCTTTGAATTCCCAGTGTGGCCAGTGCAAGAAATTAAAAATGCCAAAATTATTATAAGCAAATGTAAACAAAGTAAACGAAACCTTACAATACATTACATTTTATTATTTTCGAACTTCGTTATCGTTTGTTTAATGCTACTTTTTCTAAGTCCGTTCTAAACAGAGGGCTTAGGCAAAGTGACATCGCTTCATAGCGAGGTACCGAAATACCTAGCTAGCTAACTTGCGATATTGAAATCAATTTATCACGTGATTTAGCGCGGCTTATCTCAATTTTATATTTTTTTTTTTCTAACTTCGTTATCGTTTGTATAATATAACTTTATCTAAGCCACCAGTTTACGAATCTTGGCAACAGGATATTGATAAGACAGGAATGTATAAAAAACATATCAAGCGGCTAGACGAAACTGCTGCGTAGATATTTTTGTGTATGATTAAAGTTTCAGTATTTAGAAGAATGATAGAAACTATTTAAGTTTAGAAATAGAGAAAAGTAGAATTAATAAAAAATGGTTATCCACAGTATTGTTTTGAAGAAGTTTTATCAAAAATTCTTCATGATTTAACAACAATTCCGAATTTTGTAAGTATTCGTGTCTCATAACGTTTCATGTAACATATTTAGTAAAATATTCTTGGGAAAAATTATCTAAATTATTAACACCACGGGCCTTTTATAACTTTATTTCTTTTTTATTTATAAACAAATTTTGAGACTTAACGCCTAATTTTAATAAATTCAAATTGTTTTTGTACGGGAGATATTAAGGTATTTAGAAGTTTTACGTTTTTAACAATAATCGTTGTGATCTTTCAAGATTTTGAAGATGCGTAAATTTTGCCCAAGAGACTGAATTCACGGAATATTTGTTTTTCAAATACATAATATATAATAAGATATTCTAATGCTAAAAATAATTGTTACTTTTTAACTTGCTTTCCAAGCTTTTATTTTATTTTATTTTTCTCTTTTGATTTCGTTCAATTAATATACATGTTAGGTTCTATAAAATATTACAATATTGCGTCCTATTGTACCTTATTCATCTTTTCAGTTTGATAACTATGCTGGTACTGGTACCAAACCTTACAAGATGACGAATCAACTTATTTATCGAGTGGTCGTGCATCGCTCCAAGACTGATGAATAATTCGATATCCCATTGTTAATCATACCTGCCAATGATTTAATGTTTAAGATAAATCAACTAACTAACTAGAATTATCAATTATGTGTGCAATGACGTCAGAAAATGCGAGCACGTACGATCGGAACATTAAATACCTTCTCTTGTGAGTCTCTCTCTGATTAAAGTCAGTTTAAATGAATTGATAAAAATAAAAGCATCAATAATATAGCTACACCTACTTTCCATAGATTATTAGTTGTAAATAATAATTCATTTATAACTCGTGAACCCTATAGCGTTCTTTCGAAATATTAAAATATATATTTGTTTGAGAGCTTACGACGTGAAGGCTGTCTGTTCAGTCTTCCCGTGATCATGGCAGTTGAAATATTGCAGAAATATCGGGGCCCTAATAAAACTAAATACGTGGAAAGCATCCGAAAAAATATATTTAAATATGAATTGTACTCGCCTTAATTCAAAACAATATATTCTTTCGGAATGTAGAAGTAAGCTAAGCTCACTACGTGAATTTAGGGAATAATAGAGGGACTGCTTGGTTTGTGTTCTTTTCCACCTCACACATTGCCGTCACATTTATTAGCATACGAACGGCTCTGTTTCTTTTGATTAAACCTGCCTATGTTAAGTGATTGTCTATTACATCAAAGTTTTATTATAAAGACCTAAAAGCATTTAACATTTATCCAACGACTATGAGGAACACGATCTGTTGATGAACAGTTTGTGATTCAGTAACAACTTCGATAATCCCGTCAATATCGCTTTATCCCGGGACCAATTCGAATTAAATCCAAGTCTCCAACTTAGTAAAGTGAGCTTGATTAATTAAAATTCAAACTTCGTCAACATAATTAAAAAAGCTGTTTACCAGTCCCAGTCTTGTTTTTAAATAATAATTGGTTATATTGTTTTCTTGTTTACGAGAATTTCGCTCATTATGATGAAACAGCTTTTGCAGATTTTATTGCGGTTTTTACATGCCCGCCGTTTCGGATACTTTTCAGAAACCATGACCACAGGGGGGAGGGGGTAAAGCAGTCGCCCATGAACACAAACAAGTTAACTTGAAACTAGCCCAGGCAACTTATTTATATGCTGCCTATCCTGAGACTAGATTTTAGACTCTATACCAGTAATTACACTGCCTGACTTGCCTTTCTCTCCAAGATACAGCAAAGCTGTTTACGGGAGATACAAACAAATTGGTGTGTTTGTTCTCTCACTGGTGTGTTTGTCTTTATACAAAAAATATATAAAGATCTTAATTATGATTTTCTCTTAACTACTTAAATGAATTTAGATTAACTTATTCAAATCATCATCAACAGCCTTTTTATCCAACAATTCTATGATCCACCTGAGGAAGGATGTTGGCCGATTGTCAGACCTACTGAATATGTATATAAAATTTCATTAAAATAAGTCAAGCCGTTTCAGAGGAGTATGGTAACTAACACTGTGACACGAGAATTTTATATATTAGATGTAACTATGTATTGCATCCAGGGTATCATAAAAGTCGAGCTATTAACTCAAACGTCAACTCCAGGAATCCTGTAAGTACTATAAAGTTCGTTCTATGTCACTGAAAGCCCATACTCCGTACATGTCCAAAGGCTAACGTTTTTTTCAGACTATGAAATCCCTTTTAACGGGGTCGCCTATTGAAAAGTTACAAGCTTTATTGTGTGCTTTTGTGGGATTTTCCGGTGTATTTCCTAGGCTGATAACAAAGTGGAAAACGCTGTGAAGGTTCATTTTTGGAGCGCAGTCATTATTGTATTTCGTTTGTAAATATGTGTATGTATGGTGTGTATCTAAGCGATCTATGATTAAGATTGCTATAACGTAGTCCACTTAAGACAGATATATTGTATGTTTAGGAACGCTTAATTTTGTAGTGGCAACATTCGTGCTTATACACCGCTGTGGAGTTAGTTAATTATTTTTGTATAAAACCCGCCGTACTGTCATTCTCCGCCTCTCTTTTTTTGCTCCTCATCGACACTCAAGTTAACACCTATTGTAACATACAATATCAAATAAATATTTGCAAAAGTACAGTTTTGATTTTTATTCAAAATTGCAATTCGTCCACTACGAGACGAAACATTGTATGAAATTATATTAATAAATAATTCAGTATTAAAACATTAAACATAAAAAAGCATATATACGGTCGAATTGAGAAACGGCTCCTTCCTTGAAGTCGTTTAAAAATGTCTTTTTACCTTTTCACCTTTCATTTGTCTACTGCTCAATGCTTTGCAATTTGTTTACTGATGCAATATAGACCTCCTTCAATGAACGCCAAGACGACCGCTCCCTTGCCACTCGCATCCAACGCGGACCACCGCCACTCCATAGAGATCGTATTCCCATCTGCTTGATGGCCTATCGACACTTCATCGACCTGTTTTTTTGACCTAAATTTATTTAATTAAACAGTGTTTTAAATAAATTCTTTATATTAAATAAATTTATGAAATAATAAAATAAATTAGTACCTATTTTTGCGTACTTTGTTTAGTCTGGCCGCTTGCATACTTTTTGTATATTCTTACTTATTACTTTTTATTAAATTTTTTATTAATTTATATTCCAAGAAAGTAATTATTCAATGTGAAATAAAATAAATCAAAACTGAAAATAGTAAAAAAATATGTATGTTCACCACTCACATACGGAATACGCTTAAATGTATGGCATATTTAATGGGTTCTTATTTTAATTTGGTGACGTGGACAAAACAAAAATAGCATCACTTTAAATAGTGGGTTTTTCTAAAAAGGTTAATGTAAATATTTGCTTGCGACCAAAATAGTTGTGCGTAGTGGCGGCCATGCTGGTGTTCGCAATGGTTTCATTCTCGGTGGACTAGAGATTTATACGAAACACCTAACAAACAAATTTGCCCTCGTTATTTCAGTACAAGGTCTTTGTCTAGAATCCAGATTAATGTTTTAAACTAGTTAGAGCATCTGCTGTTTTATAAGTGAGATTTAATGTAACATATTCTTTGTTGTTTTATTTTTATAAACATTTGTGCATATTATTATATATATATTGTCAATAGAATTAAGCTATATAGATATTTAAGTAGACTTAGTCTTAGAGTTTGCATATATTTTGCATACCAGTCATGTCGAGTCTACATGACTGGTATGACCAAAACAATTAGGCGCATTACTGGTAATGCCCGAACCCTGCCTACTCCTAATTTTGGCAATAAAAATTCGAGTATCGCTGTCATTAGATTGTTTTGGTCGAGTAGTACTTTACAGATCAACTATCTTGCAAATAATATAAACGAAGTAATTATACATTATCCCACGAAAACCGGCGCCCCGTCTCGCTTCGATTTAAAAGTATTCGTCGATGACTTTAAAGAATTGTAATTTTAAAAACTTGTACCATGTTTCTGCCTATTTTATATGGCATACGATGAATATGATGAAGGAGTCTTACAGAATTGGATGGGTAAGTTCCTTTCGAAGGAAACTAGTTTTGAATATTTTTTCGAATCCATGTCATGAACATGGGTTGTTTTAATCGATACATAAATTACTGATTAATACAATGGATAAATTGTTTAAATGTTTTAAAACAATTTTCCAGCTGTGCCGTATGAATTGGCATTGATTCAATTACTCTATTAATATCTATTTAATTGAATTTCAAGAAATACATAAAATTCCTGTCAAGTATCGAGGAATGTTTCACTTGGTAAAATATAAGGCATCATCATCATCATCACCAGCTTTTATCCATTCACACCTGAACATAGGCCTTCCTTAATGAACATCAAGACGACCATATATTAAAAGCTATATCTTCCTTCATTTACATAAACGTGGCCCCTACTCTTGAACTATATAGCCCATCGGGACGGCCATCTGTTTTTAAGGGAGCGCGACCAGCCCACTGCCACTTTAACTTTATTCTCTGTTAGTCAGCTCTTAATCAGGTGGGAAGATGATTTCCTTGCAGGGGTCGGTCTATGTTAGATGCGAGTGGCAAGAGATCGGTCGTCTTGGCATTCATTGAGGGGGGGGCTATGTTCAGCAGTGGACGGATAAAGACTGATGGTGTTGATGCTAATGATACCTTAGGGAATGTAGACAGAACCAGCACATTAGTATAACATAGCTTGTGTTATAAATCGTTTTAATATCCTCAGCGAAAATTTGATAAATCTGTTTATCAAAAGCAATAAAAGTGTATTGATAGCCGGTGGAAATATTAACAGAAAATGAAAAACGCTTCATCCGTAGGTTCTGTTTGTATACACACAATATATTTTAATTAAAGACGACGGTTTTATAAACCCTCAGCTGGTTGTTATCGTGTCGTATACCTTTAAACGAGCAATTCATCAAATCATCATCATCAGCCTTTATCCGTCCACTGCAGAATTTAGGCATCCCTCGATGAACGCCAAGACGACCGATCCCTTGCTACTCGCATCCAACCTTTGTATACCTATATATAATTTTAATCTCGGAAACAGCTCCAAGGATTTTCATGAAATTTAGTATACAAGTTTCGGGGGCGGTTAATTTTGATCGAAATTAAAACATTATTCGGATATAAAGGCAAATTTTTTATCGAAAAAATTTGCCTTTATATCCGGTTGCAAAGGTTTTATCAAAATCGTTCAGTCGATTTTGCATAGAAGAGTAATAAATATGCAAACATCCAAACTTACAAACTTTCGCCATTACAAAATATTATTTGGATAAATATATCTACAGTTTGCCGCATATTTATTATTATATAGTAATCATACACATGAAAATACCCAACTTGTTGGTTGTCACTATTTTGATGAGACAGGGAAAGGACAGAGATGACTGGCATTAGGGAGGCCCTTTAGTCACCAATGGCTGATCAATATTGATGATGATAATAACACTTGAAACCAAGTAACTTAGTGTACGTATATTATAATGAAACAACTTTTATGGATTTTATTGCGGTTTATTGAGTTTCTTAAACGCCCGAGGTTTCGGATGCTTTACAGCAACCATGGTCACGAGAGGACGTGATAAAATGCGTAAAAGTTGTTTCATTATAATGAGTGAAATTCGCGTAAACATAAGAAAAAAGTACGTATATTTTTCTTTTGAAATGTTCTATTTTTTTTCGCTAAGGTTGTACCTATTTAGTATTTTAAAAAAAATGTGTGTGCAAGTCACTCACGGTAGGAGTGAAAGTCCTAAAAAATCCCTAAATAAAAATACTCATTGAAAAGTATTGAAAAAAAAAAAACAATTACAAGCGACTCTGAAATATCGTGTGCGATTCACACACGATAGAAGTGAAACACATGTTAAATGCTCAAATACAAGCAAGTATTAAACAGTCTGCAATATACATACACACCGACATATTTTGCTCTTTCGCTCTTCTGTATTTGTGTCTCTTACCTGTCGTTTTTTCCGTTGCATCCGGTTTGAAATCAACGATTCCAAAGAAGTTTCACTTCAAAATCATTGGTTAATGAAATATGATTAAATCAATATCACTACCTTATGGAGGTACTCTTAATACTCAACACTCCTTTGAAAACCTTGTGGGTTTTGGTGTGTATGAAGTTACCTTGTTTTTAATTAAATTAGCGATGTCCGTTGTACTTACCTGTAACAAAAACATTTAAATTAATTTATTTTGTAATTTTAGATTTCGTGTGAGGGATCTGAGTTCGATTCCTCGATGATGGGGTTTCCTAAATTTCCCCATACACATAAACATGAGAACACAGTTTCGTGAGAATACCTGCACACCTGAGATGAGATATAAAAAATCTTTAAGTGAAGACAAAGTTCACCACCCCGCATTTCGTGGAGGAAACCCGTGCCCAGCAGTAGACAGACATTTAGAGTAGAGTAGACATTCAAAGATAAATTTTATAAGTTAAGTATTATTTTCAAACTTACCTCATATAAGATTCATTATGTGAAAACTGGCATATTATTTATATATCCTATTTTTAATATACCTAAAGCAAATATACTAATACTAAAATAACTAACAAAAAGAGAAGGACTCCTACGGTAGCTCGGTAAGCTTTTACCAGAGTAAGGTTTCTAGGGGAATAATTGCAGTATTTCTTGGTTGGTCACGATATAAGATTATTTATTAATGCACGTTCAGTATTTACGATCTTTTCCCGCAAGATAGACTTGTGACTACATTACCCATCTTCGAGCGTATCGGTGTGAAATTCCCGGCTAGGGGTCATAAGTGGTCGCCAAAGCCAAATCACGATCATAACGATCGATATTATAATTTAACAGGTTCATTTATCGATATCGATATTATTCATCGACATATAAAGCGTGTTCCGCGTACTCCACGCCGCGGTAAACATCTAGCCCATCTAATAGAACCCACGCGTAGCTGCGTAAAACCAGTAGTAATAAAACGTTTAGGAATAAAAACATTTGGCAAACGTTTAGAAAATTTCAAAGAAATGTTCCGTAATATGAGTCATCAAACACATTACTTACGCACAAAATCTGAGTGTGGTTTTCCCTGCCCTACAAAAATACGTACACAGTGTTTCTGTATACGTAGTACGTCATTCATTCTGCATTTTTTAATAAGCATATGGTCAATTTTTTTCCTATATCATAAACATAAGGAGTATTTGTTATCTGTTATGTAAATTTTACGTCCTTGACGTCTCTTTTATAAATATAGCTGATGAAAATATATAACAGAATGTCAAAGTCAAAGTCATACTCAAAAATTTTATTCAAAATAGTACCATCAAAGTATCTTTTTGAACGTCAATTGAGTCTACCACCGGTCGTAGAAGATCCGGCGAAACAAACTCAGTGGAATATGTAGGCTATAAAATGGCAGCACAAAAGTTTTCTGCTAGTGGCTTTAAACTAGATGGATGGCATTAATTGAGCCACTACGTCTCTCTCGCCGGGACTGTGTGTGGTCTTGAGCCTCTGATTCACTCGTTGTCTTTCCTTTTATTACGGTCTCATTAATTTGAGAGATGGAGTTTCCAATGTTTCAATTAAAGTGTATTGTATTTTAACATAAGGAGACAATTTTTTTAACGTCACTTGGGTAGAAAAATTTTCATTCATGAGAAGGAGTATGCGATTTTAATACTGTTTTTACTAGACGCGCGGGAGCGCGTCAAGCCAAGTTCAGCTGGCGAGCAAACACCGTAGTGTAATATTACACGAATTACACTTTTATTTACTATGAACTCTTGAGAGAGTGGTCGTGGTTTTACGATGACGTGAAAAAAAAGGGCCCACAATTCTCATTCATTTGTTTCGTTGCAGCGTTAGGGGAACATTGCACTATAATGGTTTTTGTCGCAGCCTTTATTAGGTCTGTCCACCGTGTAGACTTTCGAACTCGCGACCGCTTACTTGCAGCTTAAAGCAGCTACAAGCGCTGTGATCGCGTCAAGCGTACTATTTTATAGGGCTCGAGAAAAAAAAGCCAGACAATTATAGGTGTGATTGAGTATTACAGTTACGGCTGTAACGTATTTCCACTTACGTGTCTAAATATTATAGATGTATAAGCCTGTCGGAGACGCCTAGATCGACTGCTTGCTTAGTAGGTTTTTGTGTTAGTTTTAATTTACTTTAAAGTTAAAACTTGAAAGCATTATTCGATTTTAGTCGTGGTATTGTGCATTAGCACAGACAATGGTGCCAGTATTGACTATCTCTTCTGCCCTTCTTTCGGACACACAGTAATGAGGTTTCACGGAAAAAACCCATGCACCGCCGGTAGTATCAGGTTTCAATTTGTAAGGGCTCATTCCATTGCAGTATGTCTATCTACCGAATTGATTGAAGTGCTAAATCAACGCCAAGTGATCATGGTTGCTGTAAAGTATCCGTAACGTCGGGTCTGTAAAAACCTCAATAAGACGCGTTATAAATGTTTCATTGTAATGTCCCAATATAATTTAAATGTACAAAAAATTCATAACGAATATAATGCGGAGTTTCACTTAAAGCTTGTGATCTTCATAATTACATCGATACTGTGTCGTATAAAAAATTGGTCATATTTTATCAGACAAGTTGAAATTTTTATATTGATTTTTTCACTCATTCCTGAAAAAGATTTCCATGGCCGATAGTCCAGTTTTGATTAATCCCTACCAGGTATTCCAATTTATTTTTTAACGACAAAAAAGTATAAAAATACATTTCACTGAATTTTCATTAACCATCCCAGATTTATATGGAGCGCAATTGGATAGAAAATATGTTATTAGCAAATGTTAAAAATACGTCATACACCTTAACGTGCTTATGTTTTCCCTGTTACATGAAACAAAAAACGGCATTTCTAGAAAGTTAAGTAGTCTAAGCAATTTCTTACTTTTATATTTGAGCGCGCGAAATGTTGAACGCAATCTTGACAACTTTAAATGAACGATAAGAATTGACAAAACGTTTCTTAAACAAAAAGACTTTGCAGTAACTTAACATTAAAAAGTCATTAAAAAACATTTAAAACTCATTAAAAAGTACATTAACTGCAAATTGGGTTTTACTGTATTTCTCACGCATCATACCTTCCAATAATATACCTGAGCTCAATTATTTGTGCATATGCACAAATGGCATGTATCGATCAATATGCTTAGTAATAAAGGTAAATAATCTTTATATATACAATACTTCTGTGCGTGTGTTTGTCACTGAGCTCCTCTATTCGAGAATAGTTTGGATTCACAAATCAGCCCGGCAGATGGCGCTGCAGTCGGTATCTAGGTTGTTTATCTATACCGCAACTAAACGACTGGATCGATTTGTATTCTAAGGACAACGTCTGTTTGGTCCTCTAGTATTTTATACAATACTAGCGGCTCCCCGCGGCTTTACCCGCGTACTTTACACTCCCTTGTGGGTACGAGGATAGAATATATCTTTAGTCACTCACCAATAACCATGGCCGATGAGCCATTAGGGTTCATGAGTGGAGGCCGCGTTAAGGTAGACGAAGTGTTGGTCGGCCATTAACTAGGTTGGAAGACAATCTACGAGGAGTGGCCAGTCCATGTTGTTGTCTTGGCGTTCATTGGGGGAAGCATATGTTCAGCAGTGGACAGATAAAGACTTCGATGATGATAATCATTATGAAATAACGTAACTTTCTATCGATATTATAATTTATAAAATCGGTTCTGTAGATCCAGGGATTACCCCCTACAACCTCACCAAGTCACAAACTTTATCTCTTTATAATATTAGCATAGATGTGCAAAACCATATCTATTGTAGAGGTGTTTGGTAACATCAGTATAATATGTATAAGTATGATTAACAGGTGGACAGTGACCGTAATCTGTAGTTGGTAAGCTAGAGGAACTCGAGATTTTTTTTTTATAATTAGTTTTCTGTATTAATAAAATAATGTTTGTTTATATACACCGTTTTTAGGTTATTGGGCGTGTAAATGAGAACGAGGTTTTGCATAATATAATGAGTATAAATAGCACATAAAACAAATATTTATATACAATCTAATAAATAAAATTCTCGTATTACAGTTTTAGTGTTTATACTACTCCAAACTCCAAACCCCTTGACTGATTTTGATTACACTTAATTTATTCAATGCTTGGGTTGATTAACGCCAATTTTGTTTTTTCATTTTTCTGACAAAGTTTTTTAAATTTATTTTTTATTATGAGGCGTTAAATATACAAACAACCTTAATTAACACTCTATTCTATCAAAAACCCCAAATTTTTAATAGTGCTAATTAGTACTTTGGCGGCTGTGTATAGATAATTTTAAACCATGTTCAAGGTACTTTGTAACACATGTATCATCTATCATAGGCAAATTCAATAAACTAATTACTTAAAAAGCTTCAAATTTCAACCCCGGTAGGACTTCTAGTATGTTCGTCCGTTCTGTAATACAATTATCACTAACAGTAACAAAGCGTCGTGATTAAAATTAAGAAGCAAAAAGTAACAATGGAACTCTTTTTGTGTAACTATAATGAAACATAAGTGAGTTGGCGTTTCAATTGTTTTGCCAAGGATAGAAGAACGAAAATGATTTCACGGTGATCATAAATAACAAATTCTATTGGGAGTGTATTTATCTTTGGCTATTTCTGTTGTGAGCGAAGATTGTCTCATCGTTATCAGTTTTTGGTGCTCACGTAAAGAATGAGGGGGATGCGCTGGGTTCCAGGCTGCGTGGGTACCACCATCTTGCTTATTACTCCTGTCAAACGGATTTGACAGGCAGTGTAATTATTGGCACAGAGACTTACGCACGGTTCCCGAAAGGCTCATCAACACAAAAATTAACAAATCAACTGTTAAATCGCTTGTCAAGTGTCAAATGAGTTGCTAGAAGCATGATTAAATTACTTAATTTGATCAGCCTGTCAGTTGACATAGCAACTACAATGAAAAGCTGTCGAATATGACTCTTGTTGTTATGACATGTTAACGTCCATCAACGGCCATGTTAATGGACGTTAACATACGATTACCACGACGAGCCAGTACGTAAAAAAACTCCTTTCATCTGAAAGGAGTTTTTTTTTAGTAAGTCTTAGGGGTTAAAAACTTTGGGATTGAAATTGGCCCAAGAAATCCATCAATTGTATATCAAACTCTACAATAAATTACCTATATATATTTCATGAACTTTACTTTTATGTTAATATTAAAAGTGTGAAAAGGAATTTGTTCTTTCGTTTATTTTTTTATTAGGCTTTCACATCGCTGATTGGGTTTTGCAGGATTTTGTTAAAAAATGACGACGGGATAGATCATATTATCATAAGGAACAATGCTTTTAGTAAGAATTTATTTAGTATCTAGATCATTAGCAAAGCCTAGGTCGACAATTACCTGCCCACTCACGTGTATCATTTTACAATAATGATACACACATTAACATAATCATAAAATGTGATTACACGTTCAGCTTTGCGTGATATTAAATTTAAATTTAATAGACGGGTACTACATGCCATGTTAACATAACATCGTTTGTTCTCATTTACCTTTTACGACAGTATTACACCGTTATCAACGTTTATTTAGTTTTACACGGGCTTGAAAATTAATTGTATAACGTAATGTTTTTTAATCTCACTATAATATCATCAACCGCTGAAAATGTGTTACATGATTTCTACGACAAATCTTTCGCTTCATCTAGATTAGGCCTATACGTCTGACTGCTGACATGACATCTAGTTAGAGATTGAGCTCTTCCCAAAATTAATCCATACAGAGTCTTGCAGCTATTAGTTTTTCATCTTTCTGACCAACACTTCCATCCTTCTTCTTCTTTTAGTTGTCTCTTGCCTGACACTGATACCTAGGCGAAGGTATAGCCTTTTAGTAAAGCCTACTAGACCTACTAATATTATAAACAAGAAAATTTGTAAGAGTGTATATTTTTTATGCTTTCACGCAAAAACAACTGAATGGATTTTTATGAAACTTTATAGTAATATAGCTTACACACCAAAATAACACACAAGGTTCCTCGTTCTCTCGCGGAAATGGAAAGTACTCAAGTGAAACCGCGAAGCACTGCTTTTGTTGTTATAATTACAATGCGAGTAATATTGACAGAATACAAGGATTTCCAGATATCCAAAAGCAAACCAATAAGTATCGTAAGCCGTTGTGACAGATCGCAATTTAGATCTTTTAGCATCCGCATTAGAAGATAGGTCTACACTTGCAAGATTTCGTCGCATTTTAATTAATTGTTACAATAGTTTAAAAAAATCAACATGGACAAATAACATGTCATTAATTACATTAATAACCGTCTTTGTATTTAAATTGATAAAGTATGAGGCCATTTTAAAGAACAGATGTTCTATGTTTGAACATGTGTTGCCTCATGTCTGAATGTTATTATAAGCTCAAAAACATGATGTCAGCCTGAAATTAGATACTATTAAAATTGCCATAATAATTTTAGTAATACATATTTGCCTTATCAAATCAAATCAAATCAAAAATATCTTTATTACGTAGGTACAAATTGTACACTTAAAATAAGTCAAAACATAAGTAGTCAATAAGTAGTAATAGTAATAAAAAAAAAAAAACTCGTTTGAGATGCAGGATCCCCTAAGAAAAACGAGAAAAAAACTTAGGGGTTGCTCTTTTGTCAATAAAATGAGTACATAATATTTTATAAATACAACATGTAACATCATAATATCTTAAGAGTGAGTGTCTTATTCCCAAGGTGTGGTATCTTCAATAAAATCTTTTATTTCGTAATAGGCTTTACCACACAAACGTTCCTTAACAATTTTCTTAAATTTATTAATGGAAAGATTTTGAACGTTTTCTGGGATCCTATTGTAAAAACGTATACATTGTCCCATAAACGAAGTACTAACTTTATTCAGTCTAAAGAATGGAACATTTAATTTATTTTTGTTTCTAGTATTTATATTGTGATTGTCGCATTTTTTTAAAAATTCATTAATATTTTTACGGACATACATCACATTAGCAAATATGTATTGAGAAGCGACAGTCAAGATGGCAATTTCTTTAAATTTATCTCTCAATGATACACGGGGGCCCAAACAATTTTAAACATCAGAAGTGAAAATGCGTTTTAAATATAAACATTTATTATATTATCCATAAAATAACAATATTAAGGTTCACAGGTACATATTTTAAGATACATTCTTACTCACTCTGCCATCTACATTTACTCACATGAACTACTGCAATATTATTACACTTTATACATTAAAATAAACAATGGCTTACGTGACCTTACAATACGATTCGGGCAGAGCTTCGTCCTCCTCAAACTCACAGACGCGAATGACCCCTCTAATAATTATGCCCCGCTATTTAAAGGCAAACTTAATGACCTTCATAACGCTCGGCCGTCCTACCCACACTTTGACTACACTACCTCACGCCACACGCAGGTAAACTGGAACCTGTTCCCCGTTTCAGACTTATAGCCGCCAGATGGCGCTACGGTTGCTAACACGGCCATCCTGCATCGTGCATGCCCTCAGGCACGACATTTCCACACATCTAGTCACACAAGAAATATATTAGTATAGATAATATAGTATAAATAATTGTACAAATGTTTTAAAACACATTTATAATTGTCATGCTAATTTTTAAAACTTTCAAGAATATGGGTATTGTCACGTCGAGGTAGACAATTGTCTTGCGTCATCGTTAAGCGATTTTCCATGAAGGCTGTTATGTGTTTATTTTATTATAATTTATCACTTTAACTCAGCTCCTGGAAGCGTTCGTATTTTAGATATTATTACGTATAGTAGTATTAAAGTTATCTATTCGCATAACTTGAAAATGAGAACATCGCTTTCTGAAATGTTGGTCAAAGTGTATTTCAACTATCGTGGCGGTAGTATATGTATATGATTCTAGAGTCTTGAGATTTCACAGCTTTTCATTGCAGTGGCTATGTCAACTAACAGGCTGATCCAATTAAGTAATTTAACCACGCTTCTAACAACACATTTGACACTTATTAAGAGATTTGACAGTTGAATTGTTTATGTTTGCATTGATCAGCCTTTCGGAAACCGGGTATAAGTCTTTGAAGACATGTGAAGTATCATCCTCGTATAGGACTAGAGATAGTTAAACTATGGCCCTTTGTCTGACTTCAAGGAGATACGAACCCAGCAGTGACCTTCGCACATATAAGTCAATGATATACATAGTAGGTAAAAAAGTAAAGTATCAACCCATATATGTCCCACTGCTGGGCACGGGTCTCCTCCTCGAAGTCAGGCGAGGAGGGTACATAGTAGGCATTCCAGTAATACAAGTCTACGATATATGGCTATATTCGCATCGCGGCATCAGCTCTAGAAGTTGTGGAGATGGGAAGGCGATATTTTACTTATTTATATTTTACTTGGCATATAAATTCTGCTATTTTCGTATAAGTTATAGTTTAAAATCAGATATATAAGAACAGTTTAAATATTATAAAAACCCTTGTGACAAAGGTATATATTTTATAACAGACGAGGGACTCGTATATTTAATAGCCAAAGATTATTGGTATGTGACTTTAAACATGCGAAATATATTGAATCAAGTAAATCATAGATTTCAGGCATGAAAACCCATTGACATGAACCTATTAGTTACGAATATTTTGTACCAAAAACATGATACATAAAAAATATCTTATAAAAACTAAATATCTTCTTATCTTAGATAATCATATTATATCCGCGCAAAATATACGTTCCTAGAATTACCAACAAATTTATGAATAACGTTCACATGCCGCTGATAAGACGTAAACCGTAAACACTATAAATTACCGGCGCGCGCGCAGACACGTCTATGTATGCCAGTGCGTAGAGCGTATTAACTATTCAGTCTCCCGCAAACCAGTGACCGGTGTGGACGTACGCGTATTTGTGTAAACGAATTAAACAAAACGAACAGTTATTTATATGAAAATTAGTTCCCGAAGTACTAAATATCAAGGTTTGTATTCATATTTTATAGGTTTAACAGAAGTTTTTAGCACTCAAAGTGAACATTAAAATAGAATTTGTAGTTTTGTAAATAGGAAAACAATCTCCGAGTGTCAATATCATTTATAATTAAATGTCAGCCGTCCGCGTGTGTGTCAACTATGTGAGAATTGCGAAGATATTTTTTTTTTAACAAAAATTTACGTATTCCATTTATATACCTGTTTGAAGCGGTTTTCATGACGCACATGTAAACTTTCCAATTGTTTTTATATAAGTTGTATGGAAGGTGCAAAGAAGAATTTTACTGTAAAAATTTAGTTGTTAATCCAATTGTTCACGGTCAGTCAAAGTTTTACTAAAAACACTAAGAAAAGTAAAGAAAAATAATCTGTCAAGAGGAACATTTTTTTTTTAAAGTTTGTCTCTTTGTTCGTTTGGAAAGCAACAATCTAAAAATTCAAGAAAAGATTGAAAGTTTGAATCAAGCAAAACAAAGAAAAATATAATTACTGAAAAAAAACGTGAGAATGCTTAACATTCTGCCAAAAACAACATTCCAAGTAAGACAAACAAAAGAACACAAGAAACGAGTTGTTATAAAGGTATACCTATCACAGGTCAACATTTGAACGACCCGGCCATTTCAAGTTTTCAGTTTTCCTATGGCCAACTATAGTTATATTGAAAAGTGTCCTATTTTTGGTTCCTCGTCGCTCTCATTCAAAAGATGCTAAACGGATTTTAATGAAAGTTTACAATAATGTGCCTTAAATAACATAACTCAGTCATAATTTAAATACATAATTTATTGTGTAAATAATAAATTATAGCCAAACATGTCAAGTAAACAGGACAAATTCCACATAATGTGTTTTGATTAGTGCTGCAAAACCCGTAACTATAACACCCGACTTATTTAAGAAATAATTCTCTGAAAGATTAGGAAAACTCCAGCGACATATCGATCTCATAACATGTGGGTTATTATAACAAAATAGTGAATCATTAATACTATAAACAAACTTCGAATAACAAAATGATTCATATCAAAACAAACATTATCACTTTTGATATTTAATGTTAATAAACTTTGTCGTCTTAAGAACACACGAACAATTTGACTTGGCTAGACTGAAGTTAACTAAAAGTGATGTAATTAAAATTAAAAATACTTTTCATTTTACTCATTATCTTTAACTTATATCTTAAGGAAATTGTATTTCTGACTCTACTTATACCGAAAACATGCTTAACATTTAAAATCTGGTTGGGATTTATATCAATAACATGTACTGGTCAAATGATGAACTATGAAAAAATATATAACATAATATTTATTTATAATCTACTCTATTTTGTTCTGTTGGATGCGAGTGGCAAGGGATCGGTCGTCTTAGCTTTCATTGAGGAAGGCCTATGTCAGCAGATAACGGATAAAGGCTGATGCTGATGATGATGAATCCGTTTCCGATAGCAAATCTTAGGCCGACACCTGCAATATCTTATCATATCATTTTGATCAAATAAATAATATTTCCTTCCGGCGAAGCGAAGTGTGAAACACTTCACCTAGCAACAAGATTACGACTTTTGTTTTGTTGACTTATTTACTTTATATATTCTTGTAACCTTGTCGTTTCCAATTAAGTTGTTCTTGCGTTTGGTACATACTTAATAACACACCCATACACATCACATTTTTTATATTTACATTTAAACATTTTATCAGTATCAACTATTCGGTATTAGTTTTATTATTAAAAGCATGTTCGGCATTACTGCTATATTTGTAATTGCAGTAAAGAAAACTTCAGCAAGTATACTAAAATAAAGCATACATTTAAACCAAGATATAGAACATTTCTTATCTATCACATATCTTATCCTACTAATAGTACAAATGCGCTAGTTTGTGTATATGCTTTTTAATCTTTCACGCGAAAACTATTGAATAGATTTCAATAAAACTTTGCAATAATATAACTTGTACACAAGAATAACACAGACGTTATAATTAATCCCCGTCTTCCCACGGAAGGGGAGGGAATTACGGGGGCGAAACCGCCGGGCGCTGGTAAATTAAAAAACAAGTAAGATAGAAAATAAAGCAAATCTACACATGAAGAGTTGGTTTTTTTAAAACGCTAATCTCCGGAAGTATGAAATTACCGTCGGACCTGAATGATAGTCAGGAGTCGTTTAGCCTCGTTATTTATAACATTTAGGAGACATGTTTATATTTATGAATGTAGTTCATAGTAACAAATGAAGTGCTATCGATATTTACACTTTTTTTATTTTGTTCCAGATGAATCTACTATGGCTTCTGTTTGGAGTCACACTCTGCTTAGTAAATGTAAGCGGGAGGCATGTGGACGACCTTCCTATTGGAAATGAAGAAAACCTTGAAGGGGAATCACTATTAGATAACAGAGACCCGACTTTGAAGCAAATGAGGCATCGACGCCGGTCGCGGCAACCGCGCTACGACATGTATTACGATGACAGAAGAAATTACTATCATCAGAAAGATGACGCTTACTCACAAATAATACAGTTACTGGAGGAGCTCGTGAACTTGAGACAGGCACCGCCACCCCCGCCGCCACCGCCGCAGCCGATCTACATCCCATATCCAGTACCGTACCCTGTACCACAATATGGCAACTGCATATCCAACGCACCACCAACAGAAAAGAAAAATAACACCTTAGACTTAATAGATCGGTGGCCCGACATGGACGACGACAATCAAAACTGGGGACTGGTACCCGGAGAAACTGAAATCGATAACGGCGATGGTTCGAGGCCAATATCTTTTGATCCCATTTTGCCGACTGGGCCAATCCTAACGCCACCAGCGGTTTCACACGGTACCACACAATCTAAGGTAAAAGCCATTAAACATTTTAAATGAAAATTGATTTTCTTTCTAACTAACATGCACTTTTTATACTTCAATCACCCTTTATTAACAACCATATAATAAACTAAAATTAATACTTTTCACTTGCACTTCCCAAAGTCATGTTGAAAGACCATCCTTAGACTAGTTGATATCGATGGCACAACTCTTAAATTAATGGATTAGCATGACTATCTAACGAAAAAAAACGCAATTAGTTAGACATGACTTGAGAAAAGTTGATATGATGGAATGGGCAGGGTAGCTTCAGAATTCTAAACTCATTTATGTTCATTGGTGACGCTGACCACCCACCATCAGGTTGCACGTCTACTAGTTTGCTGTCCAAGTGGCATACAAAAAAAGACCAGTAAAGGACTCGATAGTTGATCGATATTCAACCTCATCAGGCCTAAAAGTCTAGATAAGGTAAACCTTTAGAAAAAAAATCCTAGTTGTATGAGAGTTAAATCGAAAGCGTTGTCTTGAAAAAACTCAGCCATCAGTTTCATGAAAAATTATGAAAATACGTTTTTATGCTCAAACTGTCTCAATGACGATAAATTTTAGTAGAGAGAATAATATATTAAAGTAACACGACTTTGGCGGAGTGCATAGAATATTTTGGTGGCGGAATAATTTCATAAATAAATAGGTAAGTTAACCCTCTAGCACCAATATTTATAAAAATATATATTATAGTATAATAGAATGAGTCAAAGGAATATTATTTGGCACATGGGTTTTGGGTTTTCACATATAATTTAGATGACACTCTTTTTAGATCCAAGACTATTGGATGTGACGGCGAGAACTTTTCTTCTGTAATACTTAAGAAAACACACAGGACCTAAATATTAAGCTAAACTTACAAAAATCATGACGTAACCTAACCTAACTTTAAATCGTATTCACCAAGCACGTTCTCTCGTGATACTTTAGTGTCGCTACCATTACTCTAGTACTGTACAAGTAGCCTAGGACATATATTAACATCATCATCTCAGCCTATAGCTGCCCACTGCTGAACATAGGCTTCTCCAATGGTTCTCCAGCGCGACCGGTCATTTGCCACCTGGATCCAACGATGGCCGATTGGTGGCCGTCCCACACTGCGCTTGGTAGTGCGTGGCCTCCACTCCAGAATCTTTTTACCCCATTGGCCATCTTGTCGATTGATCTACGCGTTATGTGGCCTGCCCATTGCCGCTTCAGCTTGTTAATACTAAGGGCTATGTCGGCGACTTTCGTTCTTCTCCGGACATATATACTATATAGTAATTAAGCAAGCTCTGATTCGAATGAGAGAATTATAAAAATCCTCAATGTCCCAATTATCACTTTATAACATGGAGCAAACGAGCAACCTAAGCCCTCTAAAGTATTTAATTTTCTTTAGTTTTAAAACCTTTCAAGAATTCTAATTTCTTCTAATTTCTTCTAATCTCTTCCTTCTAATCTATCATCTATGTTAGTAAATGTGTAAGACAATATATAATTTATTTTATAGGAGGAACGTCCAAAGACAGCGACCAAGAGGCCAGGCTTATGCAAAGCTTCAATACTAACGTGTTGCAGTTACAAGGACGATCAGGATCAAAGGGATTGTTTCGTAAAATATGGTTGTCGCGCGGTTTTTGATACGGGACGCGCTTGCAATCCATTAACTGTCCAGAGAGTTCTAGACGAATTCACCAAGGCATATGCTCCGTCTGATTGATGATTTGTAGAATACAATCAAATTAATTTAGCCATTCATCAGTATTCCTTCTTTATGAATTATACGAATTCAAATTTCGCACACATAGTCATTGAGAAATAATGAATTCAAATGTGTGTGTATTTACTGGAGTGAATTCGAAAACTTGAATTCTTATTATTTAATGTCCTTGTTTATCGCCCATAAACATGAACTATTAAATTTATTATTGATAAAGAATTGGTTAAAATATTACATATAAGTTCACTTGTAGCTTTAAAAGCAGCTGAAAACTATTAATTCGTATCTATGTATCCCATAAACCTCGAATGCCATAATCACTTAATGTTCCTCATATTTATTATATTTAATAAGACCAATTTTGTGTTAAATTGCATGTCATTTAGTTTAGAGCGAACTCGGTCGTTGACTAACACATTTAATGAAATGAGAGAAATTTTCGTCAAACAATAACTAAACTTAATTAATACTTAATAATTACTAGTAATATTAATTAAACATACAAAGCATATTATGTTATTAAAATACAGTATATTATTATTATTATTTTGTCAATTATAAAAAATATTTTAATGTGATTTGCATATGACTTATCATATATATAATACATAGGTTTTGTTATTAATATGATTTGATTTCAAAATATCTTGACATTTATTTAATGATAATATTGTGAAACTCGCACATTTTGTGATGCAACAGCAAAGTAAGTGTTTGGTTCTGTATAGCTCATCACCGGAGCGAATCTCTCATGACAATTTAATATTATTATCTAGGATAAGGTCATTACTTCTATAATGAGTTGTAAAGAGCATTTATATAACGTATTTATTAAGATCTACACTCGATAATGTTATTTAAAGTCATGTGGCGAACGATTCGTGAAATCGCTAATATGTTCCAATTGGTTGTCTCTTATACATAATAGTAATGTATTTACTAACATAGGTTTATAATTTTATTGATAACATAAAATCTTATTAAAGTTGGAATGATAAAGGATCGTCATCATCATCAGCCCTTATCTGGCACCTGTTGAACACTCCTTTAATGAATGCCATGACAGCCGATCCCTTGACACTGAGATCGTCTTCCCACCTGGTTAAAGATACAGCATATGCTAGTGCTACACTAAGAAACAAAAATGTGACTTTCCTAACCAAATGAATCAAGTCGTAATATGCTCTACGTGGGATACAAGTTGCTCTACTATTCGCCATCTTGAATGTTATGTGTGGATGACCGCTGATGATGAAGATTACTGCGTTTCGTGAGCCAATCAGTGTTAGTAAGTTAGTGAATGTTAATAGTGATCCTAGTCTATATTTGAGTAAATATGTGGTTTGTATTTTATAGTTTTCTTTCCCTTCCAACCTTCGCCTTATCCCTTTGGTTTGGTATTATGATATTACTCACCTTCCATCATACCGCGTATGCGGCAATTTTTCCATATGGCAACTGGTTTAGAAAAAATGATTGATGAAGTTACAAGTAGTACTCTTGGCGTTCACTGGAGGAGGCCTGTCTATGGACGAAAAGGGACGACGAAGAAGTAAGATAACAAAGCTGATATGAGATGTTATGACAGAATGAGTCTTTTTTGATACAAAACTTTTATAGAGGAAGGAGATACCTGCGTCTTTTCTGACCCTAGTTGGTATTCAAACTCAGGCAGTACGTACCCAAAATGTAACCAGAGGGAGCGCCTTCATCAGCTTTATGTGGGTTCCGGATCCAGGTGTACCTCAGCAGACATATTCAGCCTTAGCGCATATATTTTCATTGACATTTCGTCAATACTAATTAACCTTTATACATGATGTCTTAAATGATTCAGTTGTTATATTTGTCAGAAAAATTAAATGTCATGGACGCTAGGATATCCGAGATTATTTTATGTATAATATATATAATATCAGATTTATATCAGCTATTTTTTGTTGTATATGCAAACAGCCAGATAAGTGACATAATAGTAAAAAAGTTTCAACCCTTATTTATCCCACTGTTGGGCACGGGTCTCCTCCTCGTAATCAGGCGAGGAGGGTAATGGGCCATGGTTCACCGATGCGCTTGTCCAATGCGGATTGGTTAACTTCACATACCTTCAAAGGTTTTTAATCTCATCAAGAATGCAAGTTTCCTCACGATGTTTTCCCTCATCGTTTAGCGAGCGATGGTCTCGTGTTTGGGTTGCAATTAGATATTTAGAAAAATCCGTTTCAAGGCATACACGGAGGGTCAGGATCGAGCCCGAACCTCTCGACCCTCACTGGACCATCGTAGCTTAACATAATAGTAAATGGTGGTGTATTAAGATGCCCAGGCAACTCATTCACGTGTTGCCTATTGTGTGACGTCATTATATAGTAAACATTTCGGTGAAATGTGTCTAAATTAATCTAAGAGATTAGCTACGAGAAAAAGCGAGTCCAGAATATCATATATCATAATATATTCACGGATAACTGTAAAACTACACGTTCATGGATTCAGATCTCGCCAGGTAAAACTAATTTGATAAATAATATAAAAATTATAAAACTAAATCTGATAAATAAAATAAATTCAATAATGATTTTTTTAATATGTATAGTAAAAATTTTCATTTTATTTCCTAGCATCTAGCTGTAATAAAAGTTCTGAAGAATTTTAGTCTAGGTTAAGGTTATGAGTCAGATAGTAATTACAAAAAATTGCGGAAATTACATTCTCATGTACACACATACACACACAGTACAACAGATCAGATACAACAATTATTCTTATTCTATAGCTAATTTGAAAGACGGTAAATATTATTTTGTGGTCTATGTTGACCACTGACTATTTCTCTGTCAATATTCTGAAATCTAACTAACATCAAAAACAAAAGAAATCCTTTGTAGGTATCTTAATTGAAATACAATGTAGTCATTCTTTTTAGAGTTTTAATATTTGTTATCCTTTGTTATTAATTTCGTGAAACATTTTGAACTAAAATAATTTGTAGATAATTTTTCCCACAGTTGAATATTCATTTGGTATAATTATGTTTATTAAAATTTGGTATTTTCATGAAATGACCTTTTTTCACCTTTGTAATCTACACCTATACACCTATATATGACATACAAAATATATTCCTCCGTACCTATGATCTATAAAATATATTCTCAAACACAAATATAATATCGTTTTAAACTTAGCGACGTCTTCTGGGGGCAATAACCTCTATCCTGCGTGTAGCCCATAGAAATGTATGGTCGCAGACCTCACACTTACAAACAGTAGCCGCGTGAGCTTTGTAGCCGCATACTTTATTTTATTAAGTCCCAGTAGCATTTTGGTTGTTTACATAATCAATTGCTCGAGTGACATATGCCGAGAAGGCGATATTTGTACGCCATATCCCCATATTTTTTATCTCTGCGTGATAGTGGCAATGTAAGTACTGCTACCAAGAGTTAATCAGCTTACTGGCGGTATCTTGCTTGTTACTCCTGTAAAACAGCTGTGCTGTGTTTCAGACAGAAGGGCAAATAAGGCAGTGTAATTACTGAATACTGGAATACCATGAACAATTTTCAAACGTTTATTCTTTTTAAAAGTTTCAATACTGTAAAACTGTCAAATAATATAGTTCTTGTATCATTAAATTATAACAATTCATTAATCATCATATGCAAGTTGGGTGTCAGAGATATGATCTAGACGTTCGTCAGATGATTTATAGATCAATGTCACTCTTAATTTATGTTCCTGATTGCCACCATCACTAGTCCACTTGGCAGTGCGCACGTGAGCAACGAGCTACTATACTCCTACACACGGGTACTTTGTCCATTCACCCCACGTGCTATCTATTCGTACCACGATGTGAATCACACAATGACCATTTTTAAAGTCGTCACAGCAGTCAATCGATATTCGACTGGATAATCGAATGTCAATTACGTACTTCGACGCTTCCTACTACGTCATGAAATATTTTATTAGGAACGTAATCAATTACTAGATAGCTTCTATTGACCTATTTTATTTTGATAAAATTCAGGGCAGTTCTTCTCTGCCTCTATAGGTGTAATGTTTTCAACATTTTTTTTTTATGTTACCTCATATATTATCCGCAGACGAGTCACCTGATTGTAAGTGATCAGCTATCAATATCATTGCTGTGTTCCCGAGGCGATGGATGAAAGTCTCGATGCCAGTAATTATATTGCCTGGGGGCCTAGCCAAAATGCCATTTAGAAAGCGTTAGCGAAGTTCGGAATGATAAAATGTATAGGATGGACCACGTAATTAAGCGCGGCCATTAGGATGTGTGTGTCTTTGGTGGAAATATTCGTACGTATCGCAAATAATTTGCAATGAAGATAATTTAATAATAAAATAAATAGACGCTTTTACACCACGTCTATCTGGTCCGGTGGTAAGTTTCCGAAGAACTTGTGTTACGGGTACCAGACAACGGAAATACATAAATCTATATAATGCACTTTTTTATGTTTTTCAGTTTTCAGCAACCATGTTTACGTGAGGAATAAAATTCGTAAAAGTTGTTTCATTATAGTGAAACTTATATATTATTTCCTCACGTAGATTTATATTGTTTCTAAACACGTCTCTTTATTCATAAATCAATTACTTAGACTTTGAATGGCTTAGACGCTTAGACTTAGGCTTAGTTATTGCTCATGGTCACGGACCATGGTATGTTCTGAGAAAATTTGCATGGGCATGTATCGAAGGAATGTGGGGAAGGAGGAGCGAAGGGACAGGAGCGACCGGATAGCGTCTCGACTCTCGACTTTTTTTTTGTTCGGACCACAAGCGAAGACCGACTGTTTTGAGAACATCGAAAATATTCTCCCTAAATGAGCTATATGTAAGTATGTCGTTATGTGTGAATACTTGTAGGTTTCTTTTTTTAAACATACAACTGTAAGAACTTAAACAACTACATTAGCAATTTACAAACGAGGAATAAACAATAAGACAATAAATTATTTATAAATAGTTCTTATTAGCACTCAGTTACAAACGTAACATTCAGGCTATTTTTTGGAACATAACATTAAATATTTTCGTCTAAAAGAATTACAATCGTTGAGGAAGTAACTATATAGTTAGACGTATTATTGACATAACTGCAATCGTATTTTAGGTAACTCCCCACCTGAAACTATCGGTACTAATATTATAGAGATATTACATATATTACATGTAATTTTCAAGCCACTCTTCCGTTTTGGAAAAATGATTTACTGGCATATTGCTTTACTAATATTTTAATATTGAGTGAAAAGGCTATAGATATATAATTCTCTCATAATTGCAATGCCTATTAAAGGTCGTTCTATGTACCTACTCACATGTATTCGCGCCTGACAGACTTGCTACAGATATTTATCATAAAAGACACTCTAATCATTAACTCCTTTATAAGAATTATACCAGGCTTTGTATTTTTTTTATTTATTAAAACCTGGATATTCAGCAGCCCTGGTATAGCTGTAAATCTAAGTAACAGCAAAAATATAGTAAAAGATAGCATATTTTTTAACCGACTTCAAAAAAAGGAGGAGGTTATCAATTCGACTGTATGTTTTTTTTATAATTGTTACCTCATAACTTTGGACTGCGTGAATCGATTTTGATGATTCTTTTTTTATTAGAAAGGTAATGCTCCCCATGGGGTCCCATTTTAATCTAGTCCAGTTCTGATGATGGTATCCATGAGAAAACCATAAAAGTCTTAAATTTACATTAGGCACGTGCGCGATAAATAGATGAATAACTGAATATCACGCCAACCGATTTCGATGATTATTAGTTTATTTGAAAGAATGTACTTCAAGGGTAGTTTGGTGAAAACTTGGTTAGGTTCTGATCATGGGATCCATAACAAAGCAACGGAACTCTTCAATTCTTAGGAGCAAAATAACGATACTCGGCTGAATCTTTTATAGGCCATACAGATATTTGCCTAACGTAACGTCTTTATGGTCAAGTGGTCAAGTAACTGTCGTAGCTGAATATGATGATCAATTCCTCAACGGTTTACAGTAAGGATGCGATCTGTGGCAGAAATTCTGTCTGTAATTTGTGTATGCACTCTGTAAACTTGTGTATGCAATACTTAATGTTATCATCATCATCATCAGCCTTTCTCCGTCCACTGCTGAACATAGACCTTCCTCAATGAATGCCAAGATGGCCGATCCCTTGCCACACGCATTCAACTCGGACCGGGCACTGCTCGGAGATCGTCTTCCCACCTGATTATTGGCCGACCAACACTTCGTCTTTTAGGTACGCGGCCCTCACCCTTGAACCTAATTAGCTCATCAGCCATCCGTTCTCCTGAGCGAGTGACCAACTCATTGCCACTACAACGAGCTTCTTCTTTGCGCTATAGTAATATCCATTATAATAATAACATAATCTTCGTGATTGCTTTTGTCGCGGAGGCCACGCTTAGATAGACGAAGTGTTGGTCGGGAGTTGGGAGGCCTATGTTCAGCAGTGGATGGAGAAAGGCTGATGATGATGATGATAATAAATTTGTGTAAGTCCTCTGAGAAAGTTTACTAGCCTTACTGGCCCTACTTAAAACTAAAAAGTACAAAATAAAGTTAATTTTAAATAAAAAACCAAAACCGATTTTAAATTATGTGCAACTAAAAAATTAAAAATAATATTTAAATATTTCGAGGTGAAGATTATTAACAAAGATAATTAATCAATAAATATAATAAAACTTATATGTCTTACTTATACTTTTCAAAATTAGTTATTTTTGGAGTCGGTACCAGCCAAAGCAAAGATAACCTTAACAGACATCTACTCAATTACTGGGTGTACTCGTATGAGTACAAAATCAATAATTGCAAAGAAAATTATAATAGAGATATGTGAGAGTATAATATTATTATTTTAATGCTGTGAATTGTGATTAAACTGTCCTTCTTGGCTGGCACCGACTCCCAAAATAACTAATTTTAAAAAGTATAAGTAAGATATATGAGTTTTATTATATTTATTGATTAATTCATTTTGTTAATAATCTTCACCTCGAAATATTTAAATATTATTTTTAATTTTTTAGTTGCACATAATTTAAAGGTATAGGTTTGAAGTCGGTTTTGGTTTTTTATTTAAAATTAACTTTATTAATTTAAGTGATAACTTCTTTATTGCGTTTTGCTAGGGAATGAACGTAAGTGATCCATCATGCTTGGTGTTATTAAATCAGGTTTGCTCGACTTAACTCGTGCTCGGGTCGTTGACACACTGATTGTTGTTTGTCTCCCGTCATTATCATCAGTTTTGTCCATCAACTGCTGAACATAAAATTCCTCAGACCTGGTTTTCGCGTGAAAGTGTAACAAACATTCCTACTTTCACATTTATAATAATCAGTAAGGATTATTCGTTACTATATGAAGCGAACCTCAAAAGCAATCATTTCTCAGTCAACGGGCTGACATGATGCATCGCTTGAATTCCAAATTTACAAAATGTTCAGCTCCAAACAGACAGCATCTCATTAACGCATAATTAAAACACTTTCTAATGTACGTGAACATTCTTACCCGAAAAAAGTGTAGCAATTAAATAAACAATATAATTTATAAAGTTATAACACTCAAAAATGTATAATTATTAAAATATATTATATATAGAAAAATCTGCTTATCTTATTTGTGAACTACGCCACAAAACGTGTCGTAAACTATGGAATCTGAAGTTAGAAAATACTATCTATTTTATTGGATACAACTATCGCGACAAGATTTTTTTTTTTATTATTTCAATTAACACAATTCGCTTAACATATTTTTTATATTTACGTGGATTTGATTTTACAAGTCGTTTATTTTTATTTTTTGTATTTATTAAATACAGTTAAGGTAAAAAGCGCGGGTTGATTGGATTCCAAAGGTGTTTCCAAGTAATCATACATTACGGATGATACTAGCAAATGGGAAATGTATGTCAAGACCATCGGAGTACCTACGCCGTGGCTAGGTTTTAACACTATCAATCTACGGAATGAAAATATAACATACTGACTGCGCGTGGCTTTGCCCGAGATAAATTACAGAGATATTCGGACTAATGATTATATTTGCAGTTTATGTTATACTAGCTCGTCCCGCGACTTCGTCTCCAGATTACATATTGGGCATTTCAAACAATATCATCATAAAGCCTAAGTTATACGTTAATATTTGATTTTCGGTACATTTTCACAATTATTACTCTAAGAGCTAAATGTTTTCCTGACGTAGGCTATATTGTTGTGAAATTTCATTAAAATCCCTTCAATAGTTGTTGCGTGAAAGAATAAGAAACATCCATACACACAAACTTTCGCGTATAAAATATTATTATTATCAGATTATAAAGTAATTTATAGCAGAACGAGATTTTTTTACCCTGCTGTGTAGTTTCGACTTTTTAAGATTACCTTATAAATTCAAATAAAAAATATATATATTAGTACAGTACACCGCAGGGGTTATATTTGACAATTTTCGTTAAATAGGTCAGCGATATAATTCCGCCTTCCTTGATAAACATCAATGTTTATTATTAGTGCTTATAAACATATGTGGATAACAATAACATTAAGCTAAATGTACTAACATTAAGCTAAATACTAATTCGGATGTCGAAATCTGGGTAGAAGGTTAAATGTGGCCGAGAATAGGCAAAGTTGGTCTGAAGGCTAAATTATTTAGCTTTAGCATCCGGATTATATACAAAGCCTAATTGTTTTATTATCTTTACGCAAATTTTTCGTTCAACTTTGTAAGTACGAGAACAGTAAATGTATTACTCGTATTTATTTATGTATTATAGTAATGTAATATTTTTCTAAATATATGACGCTTTCTTTCATAACGGTAACTTACTTGAATGCTTTTTTTTTTGCTGTTTTTTCACGAGAATTTACTTTCTAAAAAGTACACGTTGATTGCATACGAACGCGATTGACGTAGCGGGAAACTAGGCATCTTGGCTTTCATTAAAATAGCACCGATATAAATACCCACCGAGCAGCACCATGTATAACGTACTATGTGTATCTTAATAATACTGATGTTTATGAAAGTGTTAAACAGGCTTTCTCATTAAAGTGGCTATATCATGCTTTAGAATAATATAATTTAAACTGATCTTAACTAAACTGACTTTACCGATCTAAATATTTATAGGACACAAATACAAATAACGTTTCAAAAATTGTACATAAAAATATTGTTAAAGTGAAGATAACATTACTAATACTAAGGAAAATAGTTATCTTTATCCTTTTCCTTCTCCGCCAAAAATTCTTTACGCAAATGAGTTTTAAGCACGAGCCCCGAATATAGCCCCGAGTAACATATATGCGCAGAAAATGAGAAAGCACTTTGGCTGACTAATTTACACAGTGGGAGTATATAGGCGCCAAAACTACATGACAACATTAAAAAAGGCACAAAAACCGGTCCTTTCATTTTTGGTCTTCAAGTTATACTTTATAATATGTTAATACCAATCTAACGAACTCATGATCAAGTCACACAAGATTTGACACTTTTAGCCAATCTAATTTATATCGAGTTATTACTTGCTGTAGCCAAAACATCGATACGAATACATCGGCTCAAGTGCATAGACAATAGGCATGATGACAAATTTTGAAAAACTACTTTACGATGTTATTACGCATCTACTTTATCCAAAATTAATATTGTCTGCAAAAAAATAAAGTTTACAAGGAAAAAACGACCTTTTAAAAATACATTTTAAATTTTGCACCAAAACCACCACTACCGAAAAATAGTAATGGCGTCTGTTTATCTCTGGATTCTCTATGGTTTACTCAGAAATTTTTAATACAATAGGATCGCATGGAATTCCTTAAATATCTTGGAACTTAACACATCTATATGAATCTGACTATGTAGATATTTGTAAACATTATAATTTAAAATAATTTAGCCGTGGTGTATCGCAGCTAGCATTCTCCTGACCGCTGTCTTTTCTTGACTTTTACTAATCATTGTAATCTTGTTCTATTCCTAATTGGGGAAGGAAACTGGAAACATTTTTTCTTCTTCCTAAATCCTTCAGGTTCAATTATTTGTGAGCCCCAAGATAGTTTAAACGTATACTACAGGCTTCCTGAGATCCGATCAAAGAGTCAATTGGTGATTAACTCCGTTCCGACTATAGGAGTAGCAGCGCTGGAAATTAGTGGTTGGCGTAGCCCGTATGAAAAATATTGCCTCCAAACTTCAATATGAAGACGACTTTGGTGATAATTGTGGTCTAGTTGTTGTGAATCCACACAGACACGCAAACAAAATGTGGGTTCGAGCTTAATTTTGTTTGACTTTCCTTCTCATGGCCTTGTCAACACTCGCTGACTAGTTACTATTTAAGAAAACGATGTGATAAGATAAACTCGTTTGTTTTGTGTGAATTTCGTCAATTCGTATTGGGCCAGCGGATTGCCAATGACCTCGCTTGATTTCGAGATATCAACAGAACGTATGATGATTTCGCTCATCGTCTTCAGATATTTGACTTGGAGTATTTTAATATGAATGGAGCGCAATCAATATGATCAATCATCAACCCCAACTCAACAATATAAAAGGTTTTAATTACTCCGTTTAACTTTAATAGCCAGGAAGTAATTTTACTGTCAGCTCGAGACAGACCCAGACAGAATTAATAAGGAACGTTGTTTCGCTCAGCTGTCCTTATGATTTGAAGACGACTTATTTAAATTACGTATCATCATTCATTATCAACAACATCTTACACTGCAGAGTGTTTTTAATTTTTCTAAGACTTCAAAAACTTCAAAAAAATTAACTTTAATTTTCCATTTATCAAATATGCCTATCAGGGGTAACTTAACTTTCACTTCTTTATTGAACCTCAATTATTAATTTTCTGATTTGTATAAAACTCATTATATTTATTATATTACAACCTGGACCTGGCCAAGGTTGTCCTGCCCTTACCCTCGCCTCGTTATCATTTTGTTATCATACAAACCTTGTCCTAACGATGACCAAACAATAAAAAAGAGTTATCTGATTTGGTGCAGCGGTTCTGAAGTTATCTGCGAACATACATTTCGACGATTCATTATTATTTATGTAGATAGATAAGTAAATATATATTTACATAATAAAGTTAATATTATAATATAGATAATATTTGTATTATATGACAAAGGTTTACATTCACATGGACTTAACCGACACAAGGGTCAGTTCACTTTAGGAATTATTTTATACTCAACATAGCATTGAGCCTACAAAAGTGAAATTTTCGCATACAAAAATCTCATTGTGAATAACTACTGTCGCTTATTGCCATGGAACGCTAGCGATGCAAATAACTCACTTCCTATCCTGGATTATTAATTTTCTAAATTGACATTAAATATTGCGCTCAACTGTTTCTATAATAATTAGGGCATTAGAGAATCTTATTTGTATCTCTTACCAAAGAGCGCAATGTGTAAGAAAGTCACGTCAGTATAATTCATTTATCTTACGTCTAAGACCAGACAATACGGGATGAATCGTCTCAGTCAGACAAAATTATACCATGGTAATTCATATGTATTCATGCAATGAGACCCATTAGATTATCTCGAAAGTATAGCTTTATTCGATCTTTAGAAATAGGCTAGTTTTGGACACACTGTATATTCCGCTGTATAGTCCATTAACATAATGGATGTATGTCTGGAAAATTTGCTAACCTAATTTAAGATTAAGATTGCGATCCACGATAACCAGCTTATGCTTTCAATCGTAAATGAAGGTTAGACTGTGCACAACAAGGACATCTAATATGTCAATCACAATTCGTTAGCACTAATCGCGACATTACATCATATTGAAGCGTTAATTTAGTGACAGACGATGTAAAGTTTTAGCGATGATAAAATGTAGTTTCTACGAACTCCTAAGTGAAAATGATTGATATTCATGCATGTGATCACGCTCGTGTCTCCATCACTTGAAGATTAAATGGATAAAATATGGGCATTCGTGATAGCATTGCCGAAAATAGCTCATACTCTTCAAATAGCGTGCGCAAAACACACATCTTTATCTTAGATCATGTTTACAATAAATGGAATGCGATTTGACGATCTCTGTGGCTCAGTGGTTAGCGCGTTGGCGCACAAGCCGGAGGTAGCGGGTTCGAATCTCGCCAGGGAACACAAAGTTTCTGTGTTCCTGGGTCATGGATGTGTGTCTAATAATAAATAAATTTGTGTATTCTACACTAATATTATAAAGAGGAAAACTTTGTTTGTTTGTTTGGTTGTAAAGAATAGGCTCATAAAGTACTGGACCGATTTCAAAAATTCTTTCACCATTCAAAAGCTACATTATCCACGAGTAACATAGGCTAAATTTTATTCTAAAAAAAAAATAGGGTTCCGTAAGATATTTGGGTTTTTCGGACACAAGGTGTAAAAAATCAACCAGAAAAGTTAAAAAGGCAACAACTAGTATATTATAATAAAAATCTTAAATATGTGTACTTATTTCCGTTGTCTGGTACCCGTAACATAAGTCTCTTCGAAAACTTAGCAAGGGACCAGATTGACGTGGTGTAAGCGTCCATAGATATTATTATTATTATTTGGCAGGTATGCGGTCAACATCATATGAAAACAGATAAGACCGTGACGAGTTCAAGAAGCTCTTTTGTGTCTGTCTTGAGACGACATTTACTCTGACCTCCTTACCAAAAAACAGCACAACTGTTTCGTGGAATACATAAACAGGAATACCGTTGCAGTCGCCATCGTGCCGTAAACGCATTTCGCCTACCTTAGAAACTTACTAGCTACAGAAAATCTCCTTTTATTTTGGAAAGAACAAATCTATAAGTCCTTAGTATAAAAACTACACCAGATTTTGTAGGTGAATCTAATTGTGTAAAATTGGTCACAATTCTCGCACTGAACAAACAATATGGAACTCAAGCGATAAGTGTTTTATATCATTAAATTATTGTGAATCATTAATAATTATAATCATTATCATTGTACTTATAGCTTAAACATTTCAACAATTTTTTTGCGGTTTAATAAGGTTTTTACTTTGTCAACATTTTAGATACTTTACATCAACCATAGTCACAAGATCAAATTCTTAAAAGTACTTTTTTTTTCGAAAGGTCTAGACTTTTAGGCCTGGTGGCCTTTAAGCTCAATCGGTAGGTAGGTGAGGTAGGTAGGCTCATCTAGTAAAATTCGAAAGGGGGCGCCCCCCTCCGAGCCGGGGGCGCGGTATATCGCGCGCGCTACTATTAAAAGTACAACATGCGGTTTGATGTTCACCATTTTAATTGATACAATAACGACCTCATAACTGCGCCAAGGTATTATAAATGTAATTTCCATTTAATGCATGTACATTTTTATGAGACCACTGGTGGTCCACTGTAGTGGTACTACTGCATTGCAACCTAAGCAGGACGGTACGTCCGAGGTGGTACAGCGTAATGAGACATCTATGTTGTTATGTTTGAGTCGCCGTTAGCCTTTGGTCCTTAGTTGTGTGTATAGCGGTAGTCACCGGCCCCGGACCGCTCGTTTACATAAAAAAAAACACCGGCCAACTCACAATTTCTAAAAATAGGACTCTTTTAAAGATCAACAAAAATAATACCCAGCACCAACTAGACATGCGTCGATACCGTCGTCATCTTGTCGAAGGCTCGAAGGTCAATCTTCCGTCATGAATATTCTGCCGTAATAACTGATTGCGTTTCATTTGCTATTATAAGTACACTATGAGTCAGGCATGTTTTCAAGTGTTTCTGACTGAATCAAGAAAATGATTATCATATTTTCTTATCGAGAGATAACAATGTTAGCCCATTTTAGTATCGTCAAGGATACTAAGATATGCACTAGTGCATCCTGTCCTTTCGTAAGTTTCAAAGTTCAAACAAAGAATACTTTTAAACACTGATTCACTTGATCAAATGATACGAGTAGCTATAAATATTACAAGGGAAATTAGTCATTTAACCGACACTTTTGATATCGCAAAATAAGTCACTATGTTATAAACTGCGTAATTTTGATAGATCAAAATTACGCAGTTTATAACATAGTGACTTATTTTGTGATCTATCACAACCGATGTATAAAATATACCAATCATAAAAGTGGTATTTCTTAAGCGTTAATAGATATCTGAGATCCTCACTATCTGCTTCATTTTGCTCTTATTTTCTTTACTCGCGCACAACAAAGATAAAACTCCTCTTTCATGAGAAAGTCGCTGCCATGACACGTCTTTACCGTTCAAATATCGCGGCAAATGTCTGTTGCTATTATGTAGTTGAAAGAGACGTTTTGGTCACTGGCAAACCTCACTTTTGCCAGGCATTGGTTGCAAAGAAGGCATATAAATTAATCATGAATATATTTTGTTTTTGGCGGATTTGAATCTGCGACTAACGCACAATTTGACAAAGCACAATGTGCTCTAAGGCGGCTATTTTAATTTTAAAGCATAAATCAAACCATTAAAAAGTGGTCAAAAGTGTGTAATACGAAAAGACTACAGTGTAACATGGAAGAAGTGATTCTATTCATCTTGTTTTGGTATTTAATATTTCAGAGCTATGAAAAATATTTACGACAAAAAATCTTAATACCACACTGATTATGGCGACCGTAGCTCAAGGTAGATTCTAGGTCTTGCTCAGGAATAGAACAGGTTATACCGTTACAGCAGTATGGTGAGATGAAAGAATCTGGGCTGAATATCCTGTCTTAACCACTAGAATTACTACTGACACTGATAATAACGATAATGTCTCAGTTCATTTTCCTTTTTGCTTTAACTTTGATATACTGTTGTTTTTATGTTCATATTTTTTTCCATCTGGTTCTTATTATATTAGCCTTCTTTCAATAAACACCAAGACGGCTTTAAATTCTATATCTATTCTATATTATCTTTAAATTCTATGTACATACATTTGGACTCATTTGGTCGACTAAGAGACGCTTTTTAGCAATATTATTTACTAAATACTGAGTACGTTTATGCCAATGATGATAATATTAAAGTACAACGTGGGAAGGGTTTTGTGCTAAATTCGGTTATTTGTTCACAAAATATCAGTTAACTTTATTTGGAGGTGCTCGGTGAATAAAATGTTCAAGAATTGATTTATTATGAAATACATTTCCGGATAATGATTTCGGATTTTTTAAGATGGTGAATTTTCAAACAATGAAAGGAAAGGGATATAGCACGATGTACCATTTTAGAGTAGATATAGGGTAGATTTTTCGGTATATAACATACATAGGCTCAGATAACTGGGGCCATCTATCTTCAGACGAACGCAACACTGAAGTATATTTTCCGCTGAGACCAAGGCATCGGGAGCCATATATCTCAGTATAGAGCCTAGGCACAAAATATAGAATGTATCTTACCGTCTTTCCATCACTTACCAGCACAATAATTTGTTCATAATGGTCATCTCTTTTTCTTTAATAAAAAACATTTTTTTTTTCAAAACAGTAGTTTTTTTTTAATGTCAATTGAATTTATCACCGGTTCTAAGGCAAGCCCACTGAAAAGAACCAGCCAATTCTATAACATATTTTATTGAATGTTACTATGAATGCCTGGGAGGAACGCCTTGTTCTCAAGGTGTTTATCTTCCATCAAAATTTTTCTTTATAATATTCTTCACTACAGAGACGCTCTTTAAAAACTTTTTTAATTTCGAAGACAAACCAATTCAATTCGCTAATCATCGCTGTAATAATGTCCGCGAAACATAATATTAAGTCACAAAAGTATTTATTTTTTCGCAAAACTGAATAAAAGGGATAATCGATATTGTGCCCAGGCCTTAACGCAGGGTCCGAGCCATCTGGGCCGGCAAAATAATTTCTCGTCGAGAAAAATAGTTCATGTCGACTACTTGCAATAAGGCACGTCTTACTTTATAGGTCTATCTTTCGTATCATACGTATATATCTTTCAGTCGCTGTTATCGCAGCTTTACCTGCGTTAACTAAAATTCACAACTGCTTAGCGGGATGATAATAATATATAGCATATAGCATTTCTCGATAAAAGAGCTATCTAACACTGAAAGAATCTTTCAAATCCGACCAATATTTCCTGAGATTAGCGCGTTCCAACCAACTCTTCAGCTTTATATTTTTTTATATATTTAAATTAAAATACATACATAGATCAAGGTCTATGCCACTTAACATGTTGATTCATGATGATTTCATTTTGATGCTAGGGATATCCACATCTCTAGTTACAGATCATCTGTCGATCGTTAGCGTGATATGGTTCCAAGAACAGGCCATCAACTCCTTTAATGGGCTCAATGACTGTACTTCAGATCAATAAACCATGTTGATAGAATCGTAGTAAAAATCGGTTGATGTATGTATCGGTATGAACGTAATAAAATGTACAGCATTTATATCTGTTTCCGATCCACCGCTATGTTAAAAAAAAACAACCATATTCAAATCAGTTTACCCGTTTGAGAAGTACGATTAGTCAACACATAATGCCAACATAATAACGCCCTTATTAAGCTACGCGTAAGACTAGAGACACTGCGTTATAAATGAACTAGATGTTGGCCTAGGCTTCGCCTGCGCTAGCATATTAAACATCCACATCTTCACATTTACTTCACAATAATAACTAGGGGGGGGGGGGATGGTCCTTAGTCCTTACCAGCTTTTTCGTTTCCTATCCGACTAACATATTACAACGACAACTAATACGAATTTTTAAATTCAATTTTTAAAAATTTAAATTCTTACTAATTTTGGCATTGACATTGCTATAGTTGTTAATTTAAAGAACCAATGACATAACAATTGTATAGCCATGAACCCGATATTTGCTGTTTCATTTTAAGATTGCTACCAGTGGATTATCTTGACTGTTTTAACGTCATTCGATTGCTCTACATTTTTTGCACTGTTTCCCAAACCTTTTTTTCCTTAAAGAGCCCTTTCAAAATTTTGCTGACTCGGACGAAATAAGACGGGTCGCTGACAAAAAAATGTAAAGATTATATCTATGAAAATTGCGTTGCAACTGAAATCGTGAGTAAGTAAAGAAAAATTGGTATTAATTGGTTTCATCATCATCATCATCATTATCATCATCATCATCAGCCTTCATCCGTCCACTGCTTAGCATAGGCATCCCTCAATGAACGCCAAGACGACCGATCCCTCGCTACGCGCATCCAACGCGGACCTGCCACTGCACGGAGATCGTCTTCCCATAATTGGTTTATTTACTCGCTTACGAATTTTCCAATTTTTAGTTTAAATAATTAACTCCATTTTCTAGACTCGCCAAGGTGTCTTCCGTGGACCCCTAGTATAATATTATATACAATATCCGGTGGGGCTAGATCGACCACGTCGCGAACATTTGGTAATGCGTATCTTTGGACCCCTTTGCCCTTTTTGATTGGCAGCTAGGCTCTTAGCTTATACTTCCTTTTTGATAACATGTTCTTGCTCAAATGATCCCAATATTGGAACTGTACAAATGAAACTTCAATACTTTATTGCCAGTTTATCAGAATACCCATCGCACCCCATGACTTACGATTCTAAACAAATGATGTCAGAAGGTTTGCAACTTTGCACGATAATAACCACATCCTCCACGCTTGCATCAGATTTTCACGTCACTAGCAGCATCTGCTCAAATTGGAAACCATAATGACTTGCAATAAATTTCCCCCAGGAAAACCATCTCCGAGAAGGAATGTATTTTTTTCTATTCTCTGTACATGACGTTGGGATCATTAAAATACTTGTGCAATAATTACAAGCTAAAAGGGCGAATTGACTAATCTAATGTTGAGTGCCTCAAGAAAATTTTGTTACTTAATAACTGGAGTTGTATTTTAATTGTGAATTGGTATTTTATTTGAATTGAGTAGAATTCTTGTAAATTGTATATAGGACCCAATAGTAAAAATGAACTCAAAATAAAAACGTAACAATAATAAAAATATTCAATCAATTAATTTTGTCCAATTCATTTAGTTGGTGAATGGTGAAACCGCAGGGCGCTACTAGTTGTTATTATAAAGGTCTTAAAAAAACTGTGTAACTCTTCATCGTATACACCATATTTTGTCATTTCAATTAATGTCACAAAAATTATGGCATCATATCGACAAAAACATTCCGATATTATTTTCAGCACATAAAGTCGGAAAAAGGAATATGTCACAAAGGTTAACGTCTAAGCTCTATGCTTGTGAACTTTATAACGTGAGCCTTTGCATGCTTGATTTCTCCACAGATGTTTCGGGGGCTATATAAAATATGAAGCTGAATTATCAAAATAAGGAGCGTAAAATTTTTTGGCTTGCAATTTTTTTCGAATGAGTTGATGAGTTTTTCTGGTGGCCACATCTGAAAAGACAACCGGTTCGTGCTCTACAATTAAGTATATTTTGTTTTTTTTCTTCATAAAGTGCTTTTGTTAAGTTGATGTCACGATGCACTTAATGCGGAACCATTAATAACTAAAAAGATCTTAAGACTCGTAACCGATATTATAATAATCACTTTATCTTTGATCACAAAATCGTGGACTTCAATCACGAAAAAGCGTGCATTCTCGAGAGTTGAATCTTAACCCTTCTCTAATGAAAGAATTATTAGCCCTTGGTCAATAATATAATTAGCGTCAACATTCATTTTTTTCTTCATAGTCTTTTTATCATAAGCCTGTCCACTTGATTCAGACCGCAGTCAACCAAGTACAAACTTGGATTGGACATGCTCCAGATGGATTATGCCGAATCCAATAGCGCTCTCCTTGACGTAGCGTCGTACTCTAAACGTCTATTAGATTGTATTCGCTTTTGAAGTTATATTCGCTTTGGTGGCGTCACTCGCGTGTTCGGCATGCTCCATCTGTATTTATTTATAAATCTGTATATAAGTGTTTAATTGTCATTTTCAACGAATAGCATAGATCGATATAGGGCTTCAAAAATAATATACTCTGCAAGCGCCATATTTCGAATATACCTACGCTAGCGCGGCACAGCATCTGTTAATTCTATAATTTATCACATTTTATGAGTCTCAAACATTGTCATTTCCATATTGGTAAAAAATAAAGCCCTTGAGAATATGAGGCCCAAAAAAATATGATTATTAATTATTATGTCGACGTTTTGTATGATGAACACAAAACATAAACACAAAAAAGAGGAAATCGGAGTCACGGACACATTATATATTTATAAAAACCTTATTTATTTCCGTTTTGGTGCCCGTTCTCACAAGTTTACAACGAGTCTAGGTTAACTTTAATTGTTCATAAATATTTATTTATTATAGTATATTTTTAAATACAAATAAAACATTTTTGTATAATTAAGAACATCCTCGAAGCTATTTAAACTATTTAAAACGGGATATTTACCATGTTTTTAAATGTATATTATTCCTGTTCTTGTGAACATGACATTCGTAGACAATGTCGAAATATCGAGCTCCGCTATAATAATAATAAAAAAAACATGGTAAATATCCCGTTTTAAATAGTTTAAATGATCCTCGAAGCTATTTAAAACTGGATACTTACTATTATTATTTTACTTTTTATTAATATTTTACGAAGTTCGATAGTTCGACATTTGACATTGTGTATTATTGTGATCCCGTTTCAAGTAGTCTTAAATATAAGAATAACCAAAGTCAAGTAAGATATTATATTTTCTCCAAATTCACAAATTTTAAAAGATGTGAAATATAATTAAGCTGCTATATATGTGAATGAGAACAATTGCTTATAGTCAATCAAAGTCTTAACTTTAATTTTAATACAAAAAAATCATAATTACGTCATTATGTCACATTAGCATGTTGGTGACGCGACCCTATTGATTTTATCTACCAATAATGCTCAACGCGGCTAAAGAAGTTTTCGCTTCAAAAAAACTCAACAGTCGATCGAATTACAGTGAAACGAAGTATTTCCGCTGGGAAACGCAGTGCGTCACCGTTTGCCTGACACAGCAACATGACACACCTCCAATGACGTCACAGCGCGTGGCCCACGCGATATCGTATATATACTATTTGTCATTGGTTTGATTTTTTCAAATTCGATTGATTTTATTTTTTCAAATTTATGCAGAAATTATTTATATTTACGGACGACCATTTCCTCTGGTATCCATATGGTCTGCTCTTCTATCCAACTAACAAAAGGGGTTGTCATTATTCATATTTTAAAGGTAAAGTATAAGAAGGAAATAAAAGGAAAAGAAAAAAATAAGTTGGTCACTGTCAACATACATAACATAAATAAAACAGAAGAAAAGTTATTTTACGAAATAAAATACTGGTGGATTCCATGCAGACTGAACTGGAGTCGGTAAAACTCAAGTACTAGGGACGCAATGCTCGCCGGGAGTAGAATGCTATGAGCCGTATTAATTTAGATAAAATTCGGCGTTAATACTTTGCCAGGACGCAAGCGCATCACCAATTTGGAAACTCTCGGATGTTCATGGATCTAGGTGGTCACTTACCACCAATTAATAATAAAAAAGATTTCAAGTATCTAATAGACTTTTCGAGAACTTACTTTATCTCTCAATCAAAATGCGTCAGTCCTAGCACCTGGTGGGTTTGTCGTATTGGGAATTTGATTCAAATTTAAATCACGACGTGTGACTCAACATACCGTCAAATAAACGTCAATAAAACTTTGGTTTTTCGAGCTACAGGGTAACGCGACGTGACATTTCGTACGTGCGCGAAATTCTCAAACAATAAACAATAGTTAGTCGAATAGAGTACTTTGTGTACAAGTTAGAAACCCAATGTGTTATTGACAATCTTCTTATATATAAAAATGAATCGCAAAATGTGTTGGTAAGCGGATAACTCAACAACGCCTGAACCAATTTTGCCAATTCTTTTTTTAAAATATTCGCTGAAGTCCAAGGATGGATGTTCCGGCGAAAAAAAATCGAATAATTGCCGGGAAAGCCCTAAAAACAGCCCTTTTATTTTTTCCATACAAACGTTTTCTAACTAAAATGTAGAGTCAATCTGAACTTTATCGCTATTATATAAAGCTCATATTAGATTACAAACACTCATTGTTGTCTAAGCTATATCATATTAATAATTTCGTCGTAGACTCAATCTAAAAGTTACCTAAATAATAAAACATAAAAAACTAAAGGTTTCGAGTCGACAACATATATCCCCAAAATTTGGATTGTCGAGTATTTTGTTAAATCCTAATGGTGTTGACAGACAAAATATTGCAGTCCATTAAAATACAATGACATAATTGCATATTATCACTGTCATTGATAACGGGCGACATCTACTTTTTTTTAATACGCTTTTCTTCCTTCATTTATAATAATAATAATAATAATAAACATTTATTTAGGAACATAATACACTGTTAAACTTACTTAATCTAACACACATTTTAAACGCACACGGCACATATACAAATTTAGGCAAGGAGTATTTACTATTTGCCAGTGTCAAGTTTTGTTTTGTATTGTATTACGAAAGGGATTATTTAGACAAAGAAATAATATGATCAGGAGAATTTATAGGTACTATATCAGGAGAATTTATAGGTATACATCCTGTTCCACTTTGATGGCCCAAGAGGAACTGGAAAAAATTTTGCATTTACAACTATTATACATTCTAAGATCTGAAAACAAAATATGCCTGCCTATAGCATTTACTGGGATTGCATCAAATTTTTAGATGGCGGTAGAACAGATCACTCGAGATTTAAAATTCCAATTGATTCTGATGAAGTCTCTACATCTTACATTGTAAATCAAATTTCACTCGCGCAAAGTCGGAATTTCATTTATTTTATCAAAACAACGAGGAAATTCTATCAAAATGGAGGGTCTAATGTCGTGTCCAGAAACTCAAAAAAGGTGATAATATCGCGAATCCGACCAAATTACATAGGCACAAAATTTACGGGCTATGGATCATTAGTACTGATTTTCAATTAGGTCGGTTTCGCGATTTTATTTTGTTTGTTTTAGTTTCGGCACGCGACATAAAATGCACCAGTTTCCACGTCATTACATCAGTCAAACACAAACCGCGTTACCAAGAGTGTTTTATTATTTTTAATTATTAATTTAATATCCCGGTCTGTGCAAAATTATTTAAATTTACATACTAATATTATTATGTACTTGGGATGAACACCGAATTAAATAAAAAGGAAAATTAAAACTTTACACACATGTGATTATTTGCTTTTAAATGTATTTTGTACATATTATATAGTATCGAAAACTTATCTGTTCTGGTGGATTGTTTCTATAAGCTATTGAAAATGAATAATTTCACTACAGTTTGTACATGAAGCCATCTGTCGAAGATTAGGACAGCTTCTGGCGCGACCGTTTCTTCTAGGCCGGAGATCTTATGATCGAAGACTTCTATAGCAGATTGTACACGTCCCATGCTCCTCAACCCGATACCCGGAACAACGATCTGCGTGCCAGCCTAACACGACACCTCTCTGGCGTGCTTCCGAACATCAGATTAGACGTGGTTAGTCTGGCTCTTACGCAGCTAAAAGGGAAGGATTTAGCACCATAGACCACATCCACACTATACGGCAAGTTGTACAGAAGACCCATGAGTACAACCAGCCACCGTACCTTGCTTTTGTAGACTATGAGAAAGCTTTTGACCCCATTGAAACCTGGGCTGTTTTGAATGCTCTGCAGCGATGTCAGGTCGATTGGTGATACGTCAAAGCAATGAGAGGATTGTACGAAGCCGCTTTTATGTACGTTCTGATTCCGGGAGGTCAAACAAGACCAATCCAATTGCATCGAGGAGTGCGGCAGTGCGATGTTCATTCCCCGAAACTGTTCACGAATGCTTTGGAGGACGTCTTCAAGACTTTAAATTGGGCAGGATGTGGCATAAACATTAATGGCGAGTATCTCTCACACCTTCATTTCGCCAACGATAAACTTATTTTGGCTAAGTCACTGGAGGGTTTGCAGGAGATACTGCACAGTCTAAACGAATCCTTCCGACGTGTGGGCCTTAGGATGAACTTGGACAACACGAAAGTCATGTTCAACGAACATGTTCTCCTTTATAAGTCAGTTAACGTCGATGGCATACTGTGCAAGGGCCGTGCAAGAGTATGTCTACCTTGGTTATACCTTGCAGCTAGGTCGACATAACTTCGAGAGGCAAGCTGATAGGAGGATTCAATTAGGGTGGGCAGCATATAGGAAGCTTCACCATATTCTCACGTCGTCTATACTACGGTATATGAGAGTTTAAAGACGAAAGCCTTCAACCAATGCATTCTCTCCGTGATGACCTACGGGGCCGAAATGTGGCCTCTTAATTTACGACTGGTCCGTATGTTTTCCATAGCTCAACGTGCTATGTAGCGTGCAATGCTGGGTGTTTCTTTGGCAGATAGGATTTCAAACGAAGTCCTCCTCCAGATTACTAAAGTTACCGATATCATGCGAAGAATATCCAGTGGCAAATATGGACTGGTCACACACTCAGAAGAACAGATGGCCGATGGGTCAATAAGGTTCAACAGTGGAGGCCGCGTTTAGACAGACTAAGTGTTGGTCGGCCATTAACCAGGTGGGAAGACGATCTCCGTTCAGTGGCAGGTCCGCGTTGCACGCGAGTGGTACGGGATGCTATAAATGCTGATGATGATGATGATTATAAACAATGCCATCACAAGAACGTAACCAAAATAGATGAGTTTGTGTGTTGTAATAAGTTGTTGATTATTATTGTAGGTATGCTTATTAAATTCCCATGACTTCCTTTCCAGATCATAATCTCCACTATATGAGCGAGGCACCCACTTTTTAAATATTTGTCACCTTAAGGTTCACCACGAACACAAAGTTCGCCTCTTAGTCTGAAGCCCTATGGCAAACATCTCAGTCGGGGTTTTTAGTGGATCCCAGAAGGGAAGAGGTCAAAGTTCGTGGAAGCCAAGATCCTTTGGCCACCCGAGCTAAACCCCACACTGCCCTAACACCAGGGTGACAGTTTCGTTCAGAAGAACTTTTCGCGCCGACTATTGAAGATCCGATGGTGGTAAGGCATGCCTCGCCACAGGAACGAACCCGACGCCATGAAGCCGAGGATCACACTGCACGGCTGGCTGAGCCCCCCCCTCCCCATTTTTTCGCATCACAGGGTGAAGCCAACTGGCTCACCTCACACCCGATGAAGCATTACGGCCACCAGGGCCATTAGCATAGCTCAAACCGAAAATAAAAGATTAGTATTTTGTTTTATTCTTCAAAAGGTAGGAACAAAAAACTGCCACATACCAGATCTTTGTGGCAGAACGAAGTCTGCCGGGTCCGCTAGTCTAATAATAATAGAAATGGTTAAACCAAAAAATCGCTATGCCTTCATTAGCCGTACTTTCTGCGCACACAGTATAAGACGAGCTGCTTCTACTGCTTTCAGTCGCATTCAGAAAATATACATTAAAAACGTGTATGTAAATATATGTTAAAAAAATCAGTTGTCTGTAAAATCGGTTAACTGACGATAGTTGAACGTGACAACGTCGTAAGAAAATAGTGATGGGCCAATTGTGCGTCTTTGTCGCTCGTTCCGCGCTCTCGCTTGTACTTCAAGCTTTAAATGGAACGCCTCAGAGCGAGGTAACGCAGCATGAGTCATGATTTTTCATGTGAGCAGCCAGCTCCATCCAAATAAAATACGTTGTCACGTAGACGTAATGTTTTCGATTTGTAACCAAATTTTAAGATTTTTTACAATGGCAGAGCTGTTTTAAAAAGAAGGAAGGAAGGATAAGGAACTTTATCTGATTAGCTTTTGAAAGTACTAATACTGCATAGATGTTTTGTAGTTTTAGACATTAATATTCTAGACATTCAAGATTAATTCATTATGCATTCAACGCGCCCCTCGCGTAGCCGACAAACTGGTGATGGACATCAGCAGCAGATTCATATTCTATTCACGCTGTTTCGTATTAAAAGTTTACCAATTTTTAAACAAAATTTCATTACCAATCTATTTACCTGTATCGCGTAAAGCAAGACGGGATAAGACTTAATCACACTCGTACATCTTATAGTTATTGATATAAACGACTCCTTTTCGTTTGTACTGAAAGACTTCTTTACTACGACCATTTTCACGTCTTTTTATCGGTGGAAGGCATGCGCTGTGCCTCGTTCCAGATTGTAGGGGTACTACCATCTTGCTTGTTTCTCCGGTGTTACAGCTTTTCTGTATTTCAGAGAGAAGAGTAAAAAAGACTTAACATCTTTCTGACTTTCTCCTGATTTTAACGGCAAAAATACAAATAAAAATGAAAAAAAAACGACTGAAAAAAAAAAACAAATAAAGAAATAAACAAACAAAAAAACAAACAAATAATGCCAAATAACTGCGTTTCTTTTATTTTTGGTGCCTTCAAATTATAGTGAACTTCTCATTCTGAATCACAATTTAAGCGCTGCGACACCACACCGTCTCACGTTGACGGCATCATGCGGTCAGGCCCTCAGTGACGTAGACGTTATTCTTCGATGTGAGTCATAGATGTCTGGTTATCGTGCTATTTACGAACGTGCTCAAGGCTTCAAGCTTACAATGAGATCCCCACATTGTAGGCTTGAATGAAGATGAGTCAAAATCTTATCACGGTCTCCACCTTTGCTAGAATGAATCGATGCAGGAAATGATTGTGATAAAAAATAATAAAACGCTTGAATCACGTGTATCTGGAAAATTCGACGATTTCGGTGAAGTTTATCAGCATATCTTGTATAAGATACCTACATACAGTAACACAAGTCAGTAAGTAATAATCTTACCCAAAAAACCTATATTAAAGACATCAAGTACAAAAAGTTTTTTTTAAATCCCGGCTAGTTTTCGAGACTAGCATTTCAAACAAGCAGTTCAGTTTTATGATGTAAGCTTCCCACTTAGTTTAACTGTGAGTGATAAATATTAATTCATTGCAAATTAATCAGGGAAACTAAAATATTATGTGAATTGGTATTTTAATTAGCGTTCATACAAAATGCGATTATACTTTTTGTATAAACAAGAGCAATATACAGGATGTGCAATTCAAGAACGGATGTAATTTATTAAAATCATAGCTGGCAATTTTATTTGTATAACACATCTTTTACAAAAAATGTGAAACATCTGTTTTTGTGATAAAATTGATTCTAATATCGTGACGGCAAACGGCAAGGTGTCATTTCTTTATTTTTAAGTATGTGTAAGTTTTACGTGTCTATGTGTGTCTGTGTGTGGGTGTGTGTGCCTGCCTGTTTGTCTGTGGCACCGCAAATCGCGAATAAATACCTCACAAGTCCTTCAATATGAGGGGAATTCTAAAATAAGAAAAAACAAATACTAATCCAAGAAAAAAATGTGTGTGTGTCAGCTTGAGTTTACTCCTCAAGTACGAGTATCTAACCATACGCAAAAAAAAAGTTTATTCAACTGAAAAAAGATTAATATCATATGAAAGGGTAAATTTACAAATTAATGAAGAAAATAATAAAAGAATAATAAAAATTTTTTTTTAAAAAATTAGAAAATTTATAAATGCATAATTAGAAAAATTTTAACCAACTTTAAGAAAATTGATAATAAAAAATTTTTTTATAAACATTTTTTATAATTTAAATGATTATAACTAATTTTTTTTCAAATATAATATTATCTTAATAATTAACAAAATATAGTTGTAAAAAGGTAATTATCTCACTCAATTTTTTACGTACAATGATAAATAGTACATGAAAATTATTTAAATATGCTAAAAAATAACTATCCGAAAGAAAATTTTATAAAAACATTATTATAATCAAGAAATATTGTTAATTTTTCAGAAAGTTAATTTAAGATTAATTTTAAGACTAATTTTAATTTTTATTTTTATTTTGAATTTTCATTTTTAATTTTAATTTTTTATTAAATTTAATTTTAAGATTAATTTTAATTAATTAATTTGAGATTAATTTTTGAGAAAAACATTATTACAATCGAGAAATATTGTTGATTTTTCACATAGTATCGAATTATTGACTTGAATTATTAATATTTAAAAATTATTTATAAAATAAATCATAGTAACTTGGAGGAATTTATTGACATCGAAAAAAATAATTTTTTGTTAGGTCTTTTTTACGTGGAATTGTCTATTTTACGTGGATGCGCTTGATAATTCATATGGGATTAAATATCTAATTTCATGTGTTGTTCTCAAATATATATTTATATGAACTTCATCAATAATTATTGAATATTTAATAAATACAAATCGCACATGCCCATGCATATAATACATAAATTATAACGTACCTTGCACCCACGTTTTCGTCGGATGTTCCGGCAATATTATCTACACCCCTTTCTGCCATAATTATATCAAAATATTTTTAGTTCACTTTAGCCAGTATAATGATAAAAAAAAATTATAACTTCACAATTACAATGTTAATTATTGATATTTATAACAAAAAAAAATAGCAATATAAATACATCGACACTAATAGAAACAAACAAGCCCAATAACATACATACATATATACAACAATAACATAATATAGTATATAGGTATAGTCGCCTATACAGCATACCCTATGTACGTCTCAATACACTCACAGCTAAATTAGAAAGTTGCGCACTAAAGGTGCGCACCAAAAACGTGACACTTTTTCGTTAGTTCAGTTGGTTTTACCCCTCGGATTTTTCTCATACCGGGCGCCTTATATATGAAAATCGATTCTTAAGGAGTAAACTCCAAAAATTGTACACGCTACTTATTATTTGTTTGTTGTTTGTTTTTCTTAGGCTGACATTTTATGACACGTGCGCCGCGGTGCAACAGCACCTTCAGTCGTATATAAGAACTAAATTGGTCCCACAATCTACGCGAGGCATAGCTGTGCATAAAATAACAAAGTAGCTACTTCCACGAGCTTTTAGGCTATTTTTTCTTAAATATTTATTTTAATCAACAGTAAACACTGCTTAACAAATGGATATTCCAAGACCAATTTGATGAGATCGTGATCAATAACAGACCTCGTCATTACGGTATTAGCCAACACACTTTAAAACATATTTTCTCAGTAATATACTGAGTGTTATACAAACTAGTTGCTGAAACAAATACCAGATCTGTTTACATTGTATACAACGTGCTTGTAACATCTTATATTTAACTTTGATTAAACATCTTCGCTGAAAAATCTTTTAGTATTAACATTTAACTAAGATTGTTTGTGGTATAACCTTACTACCCCACCATGGTTCAGGCCTTGTCGTGGCGGTGGGGCTCAGTAGCCCAGGGTGACCCAAACACCTTGGGCGAAGCGAATTGAGCCAAGGGGGCTCTTTGTACCCCTCTTATAAGAAGAGGGGACAAAAGAGCAGGGGGCAAGGGGTGAGGATGGGAACCTCACCTCATCGTACTGTCCACACGTTGGGAGTGGTTGTTCTGTGGTGCGGAGCAACTGTGAAGGTGGCGTCAGTCCCCTGAGGGACTGACTAGCCGTCGAGGTGCCCTGGTGCCGCGCGCGAGGCGGCATTGGTGGCACTCGCCGGGTTTTAGTGGGTAGAGCTGCGTCCACTTACCATTTTTCGGGCGCAGCGAGTCCCACATACCTGCCTGGGGAGACCCACTCCCCAGCGGGATGCGTCAGTGCATTTCCCGGCGTATAAGAAAAAAAATGGTATAACCTTACTATAAACACGAAAGTTTGTAAGAATGTAGGGATATATTTTGGTTACAATTTCACGCAAAAACCACTGAACGAATTTTAATGAACCTTTACAATAATATATTACACATCAGAACACGTCATGAGCTATAGGTAATATATCCCCGTACCTCCACAAGAGTAGGAAGTAGGTACGCGGGTAATACCGCGGGACTCTGCTAGTGAAAAATAAATTTACTTTTTAATGTGACGAAAAGTATATTATATATTGAAAGCTGACTATCTTTCGATATATATTTTCATACAGTTTATTACACTTTGTACAAGAACTAATACTTATTCTTAGATCATTAATATGTCTGTCTAGATGGAGTGTCGCCCTACAATCGAAACAAAAAGAACAGGCCAACATTTTCAAAGATGTATTCGTGAATAGTGATACCAGCCACTACAGTTCTCCCATAATCATCCTTTTTAACCTCGTTACACTTCAACACAAACCTTCATTAAAAATGAAAACAATAATGCGTAACAATTCATGCGTATTCTATGACAGTGGGACGGATACTAAACACAGAGAAAGCATTTAGAGGCTAGCAGTTAGCCGCAATTTTTTTGGACGTGTTTTCCGCGCGACACTCTATCTAGACATATTATCTAAGTACTTATTATATTAAAGAATGTAATGCAAAGATACTTTGTAATATCGCACTTAGTTTTCTTCTTCTTCTTCTTAGGAAAGGAATAGGAAATATTGTAATCATTTGTTATTTTTATTACAGTTTTTCATAGTTAAAAAACTTTAACCGACTTTATCACGGCATATAGTAAACTAGTATATAGATTTCTATCTAAGAACTATATTATAAAAGAGCATATTGATAGATACGTTAAATTCTGTTAACTTCATTTATTTTAAAATACAGTACTCGGGTTATCGTTGTTACGGGTTTCTCCGCATACGCAGTCAAATGCTATCGCTAAAAATATAACGTTACGTACACGCGTGTGTTTCCAACGATAAAGGCCTCTTATATTATATGTTGAAAAAAACTTCAATCACATAAAAAGTTTAAATCCTTAAGTATCAATTATAATGTTATTGGAACGAAGTTCCTTACGGCAGGCTTGGAGGGGATAGGGATTTTGCTGCGCGACCGAACTGAAAAAAATGTGATAGTAAAACCGTAAGAAAAAGTGCGTGGAATAAAAAGACGTGAGACGTATGAGACGTGCGCAGGCGTGACAGTCTCATACACAAGCGAGTAGTGTATAATACCTTTCTTTTTAGCCGCAGGAACTTCGTTCCTACCTGGTGTCCCACGACACCACATTTGTTTTTTATTTATCAAATCATATATAAATTTATAAAGACAAAATTTTTGGTAATTTTGGCTAAACTTTAAAGTTGTACGCCGCAGTGTTAATGCTTGTAAATACACCGCCTAGCCTGCTCTTCTTACAAACACAGAGAAGCTGCTTCAAGGAAATAAGCAGACAAGTAGAATACATTCACGGACGGGTGCCGATATGAGGAATGAAACAACTTTTATTGACTCTATCGCGTCTTATTAAGTTTTTTACTTTACAGAAACTATGTCCTACACTAGGTAGGACATGGTTGCTTATTGTGGAGAATCTGGTCTTGCCGGGACCAGTCTGTCGCTGAGGGTTTCCCGTGCTAGCCTGCAGATCCGGGTCCCTCAGAAAGCGGCTGAAGGCTCACGCAGCGGTTTTAGTGGGGTAGTGCACCCAATGCGAGCCCTACATACGCCAGCGCGCCTACCCAAGGCCCTGGTATGGTCCGAAAAGGATTTCCGCTGCGTCATCAAAAAAAAAGGTAGGACATGGTTGCTGTAAAGTATCCGAAACGTCGGTCCTGTAAAAATTTAATTAACCGCGATAAATTGCGTAATTTGTTTCATTACAACGACTAATATTCACGTAAATATATTTTTTAAAAATTATGAGGGATGTTATACTGCCACTTGGCTTTGCTTTAAAGATAAAAATATTATGGTCATCGTCATCATCATTAGGAGTTTGTTTTTGTCCACTGCTGAATATAGTCGGTATTTAATGAACGCCAAGACGACTGCTCCCTTGCCAATCGTGCTGCATCTGCATGGATAGCAAGATCCTGCACACGTCTTCAGTGATACAGCTTTGCAGAGACATTATGTCTACGCATAGGCAACACATGAGTCTGGCCTACTCTCAGGTCTTGTTTTTGTTCATACACGTCAATCACTTAACATTTTTTTTTATGGCATAGGAGGACAAACGAATAGTCGAAGTCTTTTTGAAGACCTACTTTGCCCATAAACATTGCCCTTTTTTCCCCATCCCCCCAATGGGCCACCGGAAACTCACAAACAGCACGGAACGCGACAGCGTAGCTGTCACTTTACGCCGATTTCATATGAGCGAGAGGTTCTACCCCGGTGGTGCCGGCCTAATTCGTTCGCAAAGAAACATACCTCTCAGAGAATTATGTGACTCGTCTGTCTTTAATTCACACATAAAAACCCTTTTTTGTTTTATCTAAGGCAAACCTACACTAGTGCTATCTCGGTGAAGGAATACATTTCCTTCACCGAGATAGCGCTTCGCATATATGAATGTAAATCATTAATATACATGATCGTACGATTCACGCTAAGGCCGCGTTTCTTTACTCGGCTGACATTGGAACACAAAACTCATTTTCTTTTCACAAAAGCTTATTTCACCATCACACCATCAATCTTAATATTTCGCGTGTCTGCTATCTGTCCGAAAAATATTTGTGATTCTTGTTTTCCATAGAAATAAATTATTCAGGTTTGATATTATGTGTCATATTTAAATTGTGTAGACGAAATTGTGAGCTCATACGTTGCATGGAAAAATCACCCTGCGACGTGATATGTAGCTAACTTCCGTCTGTCCAGGTTATATAAATACCTACTAATATCATAAACGTGAAAGTTTGTAAATATGGATGCTTGTTACTCTTTCACGTAAAAACTACCGAATGGATTATAATGAAACTTTACAATAACATAGCTTATACCTTAGAATAACACATAGGCTATAATTTATCCCCGTACTTTCACCGAAATGGGAATTACGCGGGTGAAACCGCGGGGCGCTCCTAGTATGGATATAAATCTACTTACTGGACTAACGTTTCTCTTTATTTACAGGTATAATGTTTCTTATCAATAGATAAGAAATGAGGCACCAAAATAACGGATATACAGTAAATGTGACGCTGGTCCAGTGGGTATGGGCTCGGCTTCTTAAGCGACAGGGTCCAGGTTCAATTCTGTGCCCCCCCTCCCTGGAAATTGGCTTCTCCTAATTTCTAAGACACATTAGTCTTTAAAACATAAAGAAACTAATTAAACGAAATCGTCCATAAATTATGTTCGTCATTGACGTCAGGCATCTGTAAATTTACCGGCGGGAACGAGAGAGAACATAAAAAATTTGGCACATAGCTGTTTCCTAGAATATTCACAAAAGTTTGAATTCCTAAATTAAAACTTTCGAACAGGAAATTGCGTAATTTATTTTTAACACGTAGAAAAGCTAAAACAAAGTATCTTATACTTGGGAAATCTAAAAATAATACATAAAAAGTTAAGTAATAATAAGTGCAATTTACATAAATATTATATTGATTTTTTTTTTGAATGCCTATGCCTGGACCTATGCTGGTGGCCTTAAGGCCTTTACGCTTAATCGGATGAGCAGATGAGCAGATGGCTCAACTAATCTTATCTTATACCTTTAAACGAACAATTCTTGTATATATAGAATCTGAATCTCGGAAACGGCTCCAACGATTTTCAGGAAATTTTGTATACATGGGCTAGAAACGGCGATAAATCGATCTAGCTAGGATAGATTTTTAGAAAACATTTTTTATCCGTGTTTTGGGCAACAATAAAATATGATTAGAATGCGAACGTAAATTTCGCTGTCGATTTGTAAATGTGTGTGTGTGTCGATGTGAAAATTAGGCAGATAAATCCGAACGAGCCTGGTTCGAATCTCCATTCCGATTTTTTTTTTCCTTTTTTAAGATCTTTTTTTTTTTTGGAAGAAAAATTTTATCGTATGTAATCACTAAGGGTACCGAGCAAATGCTTGGTCAACCAGGTACTAATAATAATATTGAAAAGATATTTTACAAAGATGCTATCTTTGCCCACGAACATAAACTAGTTTATCTAGAACCTAACCCAACGTATTTATGTGTTGTTTATCCTCAGTCATCAGATTTTAAGTCTTAGTGTCCGTAATTACACTGCCCGTCCTGCCCTTCGCTCTGAAACACAGCAAAACTGTTTCATGGATAAATAAGCAAGATGTGGTACCTCCCTAGCGTTTTTCATCGGTAAATGTTATTCTTATCATATTTTACTTTTATAACATTTATTGTTACGGATCCTACATATTGCCCTAAAAAATAAATCCTTAAAAAGTATGAATGAATGTTTACTGGTTGGATTTCGCTCACTAAATAGTGCATAATAATACCTAATGTATTTTCATTTGATATTAGAAATATTTATTAAAATTAAATTATTGCACAAACACATCGTATTTAATGTCGTTACTTTAAGGCATGTAGCAAGACTAAATATGGGCGAAATTATTGCGACCACAAACTATGTATTAACACTTGGAATAGAATAATTATTTCATAATAAATAAAACTATGATATAATAGAACCTATTAGGATAATTAATTGCATGTAACACATCTGGTTTGAAAACATTTAAATAAACGCGACCAGTAAGACTGCATTTTTTTCAATATATTTTTTTAATAAATTATATTTAAAGTTTTGTTGTTCTTTTTACTTTCATAATATATTTTATTATTGTTTAATAAGTATAACCTTTGTGGTTGTAATGCAATACGTTCAAAACTTTGTAATTATTTCACACTAGCATCGCCCCGTGGTTTCACCCGCGTACTTCCCATTCCTGTGGGGATACGGTGATAAATTATAGCCTATGTGTTATTCTGATTATTATAATTGTAAAGTTTCATGAAAATCCATTCAGTAGTTTTAACGTGAAAGGGTATTGCTTGACCATAAATGATTTTATCACTATAGAACAGGTTTTAATTAAATAAAAATAATAAAAAAATATTCCTTATTATAAAGGATAAACGGACTGCTAGTTCACCAGATGGTAAGTGATATCTACAGACACCCGCTACATCAGAGGATTGGCAAGCGCGTTGCCTTTCAAATACGAGTAGGCTCTTTTCTAGAATCATCCTAAGTCGTATCGGTTCACAAAACGAAAATCGTATGTGGCGGTTTCAAATATTTGTCGTACGAAGCAGGAAATACCGTAAATCGAGTTGCAGATTTTCGTCATCACGTTGTGGGTGTTTGGAATTTTGACCCAATGTCCGGTGGTGGAATTCAGCTGCAGGTATTCGTCCGACCAATCCCGCAGAGCACTCCGCGTTGTAGGATAGATCAAGTATGTAAAGTAATCTGTCTATGCAGCGTCAAAGAACCAAGCCGATCGAATCGTTATTGAACGCGGTCAAATCGACTTACGTCAGATTCCTCGTCCAATTCCACTTCGAATTTGGCTGTAATTTGTAAATAAACCAAACGGAATATCATGTTGTAGAAGTCAAGTTGTAGTTCTGAATCAATGATCATTCCAATATTCGATCAATGATCCTGGAAATAAATGTTTAAATTTAAACAAAACAAATATTGAAACTTTGGCACTTCTGACGAAATCATTGGCGTTAATCTTTAAGCTTAAACCTTATTAAATTAATTAAAGTATTATAAAAACATTGATGAATTTACTTCTAAATAATTTACTCTGAGACATTACATGTTAACATATGTGATATCATCCCTTGATTTTACAAGTATTCGTCAAGATCAAAGTACTTTTAATAAACCGCAATAAAAACTGTAAAAAGTAGTTTAATTACTTTTGTAAAAGCCGTTGCTTAGTTAACTTTATTACAAAAATAGTAAAAAATAACGTTATATAAATATTATAGCAAATACACTTCATGCCTATAGAAGGATATTTTCTAATATAAGTAGAGTTTGTGTCATACAAAAGAAGCCAAATAATTGGACACTACGCTATAATATTATAGATGACGATCCCTGTGGCTCAGTGGTTAGCGCGTTGGCGCTCAAGCCGGAGGTAGCGGGCTCGAATACCGCCAAGGAACAATAAAGTTTCTGTGTTCTGTGTTTCAAAATTTATAGTGGTGCAAAGTATCTGTGAAAAATATTTAGCACAAAAATACCGACTGCTTAGCTGCTGATTGCAGCGTATTGTTTTAAGTTAGAATTCCAGATTTAAATAATGGATGCTATTTTTAAAAGTTTTTAAATATCCGTGACCCTTGGCAGTTTGTTATCCACAGGAAAGAAATCATTTTTTCGTTTGGATTGGAGGACAAGAACCAGACAAGCTCTTCAGCTTGTCCTCTTCAGTTTGTTTGAACGCGGTAATCTCATGTACATGTATGTTAATAAACATCAATAATCATATATATTATTTTTGTTTGGTTGTCGTCAGGTTTGCCTAAAAATTATGACCACGTTTAATTGACCACGAACGTTTGAAGGGTTCAGTTTGCATAATTTTATTTAAATTATAATACAGTACCTGGTTGACCGAGCATTTGCTCAGTACCCTTAGTGATTACATACGATAAAATTTTTCTTCCAAAAAAAAAAAGATCTTAAAAAAAGGAAAAAAAAAATTCGGAATGGAGATTCGAACCAGCCTCGTTCGGATTTATCTGCCTAATTTTCCCACTAAGCTATCATGACACAAATCGACAGCGAAAATTACGTTCGCATTCTAATCATATTTTATTGTTGCCCAACACGGATAAAAAAATGTTTTCTAAAAATCTATCCTAGCTAGATCGATTTATCGCCGTTTCTAGCCCATGTATACAAAATTTCATGAAAATCGTTTAAGCCGTTTCCGAGATTCAGATTCTATATATATATATATATACAAGAATTGCTCGTTTAAAGGTATAAGATAAAATTTTTAAATCCTTACTTGATTTTAAATAAGACTCAAAAAGGAAACGTCGAATATTTCCCGGTTGCGTAAATATTTTTGGTCACACAGTGTTAAGTTTGCCAATTCGGTTCAAGAGTGGAGGTCAAGAGTAGGTGAGAGAGTTAGTTTACCATTAACCAGGTGGAAAGACAATTTCCGTGTAAGTGAACTATTCGTGTTGGATTAAAGTGGCAAGAGAGGTTTTCTTGGCTTTCATTGAGTGAGGCCTTTCCGGCCTAAAAAGCTAAAAAGCTAAAAAGCTGCTGGCGTGTGCCAGTGTCGCGGTGGGGTGGTGCCGAATTGGCATTCACCTTCTGCAGGCGCGCCCCAGGCACTGCTACCGGTGCCTAGGAATGGGGCACGTCGCCAGTGCGTGCACGGGTGGGGTTGACCGTAGCAATCTCTGCTACCGCTGCGGTCAACCCGGACACAAGGCGGCCGGCTGCACTGCCGCCGCACGATGTGCGGTGTGCGCCGACGCAGGGAGGCCGTCGGGCCACGTGATGGGGGGCATGTCATGCAACCCCCCATCTATTCGCGGGAAGTTCCCCCTCCACAAATCAGGGGGAACACAAGTGGTGTCGGCTGACGCTGAGATGGCCGAATAATGTCCAGGCATCTCAGCGTCCTACAGGGTAACGTCAACCACTCCGCCGCGGCTCAGGACCTCTTCCTGCAGTCCATGGCGGAGTGGAGTATTGACGTTGCGATCGTCGCCGAGCCGTATGCCGTGCCCCCCAGACCAAATTGGGCAGGGGACAGCGATAACTCGGTGGCGATCGTGGCGACGCCCGGAGCCGGCCCCCCCCTCGCAGTCAAGGCGAGGGGCCGCGGGTACGTGGCGGCGGTTCGGGGAGAGGTTGCTTACATAGGAGTATACTTCTCTCCGAACCGCGATTTGGCGGCCCTGGAACGGTTTCTCGACGTTCTGGGGCCGCTGGTGGGGCAGCTAGCTCCCCTTCAGGTGATCGTGGCCGGAGACCTCAATGCCAAGTCCACGGCTTGGGGCAATCCGGTCACGAATCCGAAAGGGAGAGAAGTGGAGGAGTGGTCGCTAGCTGCCGGGCTGTCCCTGCTCAACAGAGGGGCAGTCCAGACGTGCGTGCGTTGGTCGGGAGGTTCCGTGGTGGACGTCACATTCGCCACGCCGGCCATCGCACGCAGAGTGGAGGGGTGGAGGGTAGTGACGGGAGTGGAGACTCTCTCGGACCATCGCTACATAAGGTTCGAGGTGTCTCCGACTCCCGTCAGTCCGGCGTCATCGCCATCGCCATCGTCGTCGTCGTCGTCGTCGTCGGGTGGGAGGCAAAGCCAGTTTCCCCGTTGGGCACTCACAAAGCTCAACCGGGAACTGGCCGAAGAGGCCGCAATAGTGGCCAGATGGAGCCTCCCGCCGCTCGCGGAGCTAGGGGTGGACGAAGCGGCGGACCGTCTCTGCGACGCATTCACAGCGGTCTGCAGAACGGCCATGCCGCGCTGGAGACGTCCGCCCCGCAAGAGGGCGCTGTATTGGTGGTCGGCCGACATAGCCGACCTACGGGCCGCCTGCAACGCGGCTCGTAGACAGTACACCCGGAGCAGGCGTCGGCGCCCTCAGGACGTCGACAGAGACGACAGGCTGCGCAGGGTCTACGTGGAGAAAGTGAAGGCCCTGCAGCAGGCGATCTGCCGAGCCAAGGAGGAGGCCTGGCAGGAGCTCGTAGGGGGTCTCGATGCGGACCCCTGGGGCCGACCGTACAAGTGGGCGCGGAACAAGCTCCGCGCCCAGTCGGCCCCCATCAACGAGACGCTCCAGCCGGGCGAACTGAGGCGGATTGTCGGGGAATTGTTCCCCGACACACCTGGGGGATACACACCCCCCAGGATGGCTCGGCAGAGGCAGACGCCGGACGAGGAGGGCGTTCCGCCACCCGTCACGGAGGCTGAAATGGAGGCGGTTCTGGCCCGCCTCCAGAGTAAGAAGAGGGCGCCGGGTCCGGACGGGGTGCACGGGAAAGTGTTGGCGATCGCTCTCGTGCACCTCGGAGACAACCTTCGGGAGCTATTCGACCGCTGCCTGCGGTCCGGTCAGTTCCCGAAGGCGTGGAAGGATGGTCGGCTCTGCCTGATTCCGAAGGCGGGGCGATCACCGGACTCGGCTTCGTCGGTGCGACCGGTGGTACTGCTGAACGAGGCTGGGAAGGCCCTAGAAAGGGTGGTGGCTTCTCGGCTCGTTCGGCACATGGAGGAGGGCCCGGGACCCGGACTTTCAGAGTTCCAATACGGGTTTCGGGCACACCGGTCCACAATCGACGCCCTCAAGCGCCTGCGGGCGGTGACGGGTGAGGCGGAACGCAGTGGGGAGGTGGTGGTCGCGGTGTCGTTGGACATCGCGAACGCCTTCAACAGTCTCCCGCACGATGTGATACGGGAGGCACTGGCCTACTTCGGAGTGCCTCCCTATCTCAGGAGGCTGTTGGACGCGTACCTCTCCGACAGGAGGGTAGCCTGCGAGAACCGGTGCGGGTCCGTAGAGTGGTGGCGTGTCGGCTGCGGTGTTCCGCAGGGATCGGTTCTGGGTCCGGTCCTGTGGGACATCGGGTACGACTGGGTCCTGCGAGGCCGTCTCCTCCCCGGGTCGGGTGTCATATGTTACGCGGATGACACCCTGATGTATGCCCGGGGAAAGACATTCAAGGAGGCGGCGCGGCTGGCCGAGGTGAACATCGACCTCGTGATCAGCCGCATAGAGAGGTTGGGGCTTCGGGTAACACCATCGAAAACCGAAGCCCTTCTCTTCCGCGGGACCGGGAGGAAAGGACCCCCACCGGGTGCTACCCTCCAGATCGGAGGGGTGAGAGTCCGGATGAGCCCGCACATCAAGTACCTGGGGCTCATCCTGGACGGAGGGTGGACCTTCGGCCCGCATTTCAAAACGCTGGGACCGAAGGTCGTGAAGGCGGCGAGTGCGCTGGGCAGACTCCTCCCGAACCTCGGAGGACCCAGCGCCGCCTGCAGGCAGCTGTACTCCGGAGTCTGCCGGAGTATGGCGACCTACGGTGCTCCTATTTGGGCGGGTCAGCTCACTGCGAGCTTGAAGACCGTGCTGCGCCAGGCGCAGAGGGTCGTCGCAGTGAGACAGATCCGGGGGTACCGTACGGTATCGTGGGCCGCAGCAACCGCTCTGGCCGGCGACCCCCCGTGGGAACTCGTGGCGGAGGTTCTGGCCGAGACACACTCCTACGTCTCGGATAGGAGGTCTCTCGGCTCGAGCCTACCGCACGACGGGGTCCTACGGGTCCGCCGGCTCGGGATGGAGGCGTTATTGCGGAGGTGGGGGGAGGACTTGGCGCGTCAGCCGTACGGCCAACGCACTACGGTTGCTCTGCGCCCGGTCCTAGAGCAGTGGATGCGCCGCAAGCGCAAGCCCCTCACCTTCCGTCTGACGCAGGTTCTCACCGGGCACGGGTGCTTTGGTGACTACTTGTGTCGGACGGCCCACAAGGAGCCGACGACGGAATGTCACGATTGTGGCGCGGTGGTGGACTCTGCCCAGCACACCCTCGAGGTGTGCCCGAGATGGGCGGCGCTGCGTCACGATCTGACGTCTGTTGTCGGAGGCGACTTGTCTCTGCCGAGCCTCATCACTGCGATGCTCGGTAGTGACGAGTCCTGGACGGCAACGGCCTCCTTCTGCGAGACAGTAATGTCCCAGAAGGAGGCCGACGAGCGGGTGAGAGAGGAGGCCGCCAACGAGGCCTCCCCCCGTGGACGACGAACAGGGGTGCGTCGGAGGCGCTACTTAATGCGCTTCTAGTAACACCCCTGTGCTCGTGTCGGGCTCGGGATGGGAACCCGGGCCCAGCTCAAGACACGACGTCGTGGGGACTGTCAAAGTCGTAGCCGGGCAGTCCCCGTATTGTGGAGAATCTGGTCTTTGCCGGGACCAGTCTGTCGCTGAGGGCATCCCGTCGCCTGCACAGATCCGGGACCCTCAATATAGCGGCTGAAGGCTCACGCAGCGGTTTTAGTGGGGTAGGGCACCCAAATGCGAGTCCCCACACACGCCAGCGCGCCTACCCAGGCCCTGGTACGGTCGTAAATGATTTCCGCTGCGTCAAAAAAAAAAAAAAAAAAAAAAAAAAAAAAAAAAAAAAAAAAAAAAAAAAGGCCTTTCCGTAGTGGACGGATAAAACTTGATGATTATGATACGGAAAAACTTAAGTCAGGTACATAAGATGTATTTTGTCCATGAGTAGTGGAATATCGATTATCTTGGCGTTTATTAAACGTGACCTGTAACCAGCGACGCACAGAAAATACTTATGATGATGATGATGAATAGTGGTCAGTAGTATCAGTATTTGTAAATGCTTACAGGCATGTATCTTCTATTGGGTATACGGGTAATACCCTCTTCGCCTTTTCCATTTATAATTAAGGAATTATAAGGAAGGATAAGGATCCTTCCTCATTTTGAAAACCACGACTGACGTATATATTATATATTTATTACTTTGACAATCATCCTGTGCCGTCTATTGCTGGACAAACTCTATAACAACTTAGAGCTACATTAAAAATATGACGTATACTTAGTATAGACATGAAAGTACATATCATTTTATTTAGAGAACTACTATAGGTTATATAAAAATAAAATTAACTAAGTGTAATTAACTTAAAGGATCATGTGTTTAAATATAATTGGTTCTCTTTGAGAATAATTGTAAGTCATGTCAAGAAGTAGGTGCGAATTATATTTTATTTAGTCTGAGGTGTTGAAGAAATCAAAATATTTTTTCTAATCAAAATAGTACCACCAAAGTATCTTCTTGAACGTCTATTGAATCTACCAACGGAACGGAAACAAACACATTAAAATCTTATCTTTTCAAACACATATTCTACAAAAAATTTACATGTTATCCTGAAATGTCTGGGAGGAAATCAAAGGAGTCTGTATATTCCCAAAGTATGGTATCTTTCATGAAGTCTTTTACTTTTTAATATCCTCTACTACACAAACGCTCTTTACTCACTTTTTTTAAATGAACATAAATCATAATTTAGTCGGCTAATCTTTTATATTTAGATCTACAATTAAGCGTAACATATAATATATTATGTGACGGCGGTTTTGAAATATCTCGGGTAAAACTTACTCGTCTTTATCTAGAGTCCACAAGCGAAATCTAGATGAAATAATAATTCAAACATGGTTTCTTTTAGTCACACTACATTTTCACGTATGAGATATAAATAATATATTCGTGGTAGCATTAATAAAATGTTTGTGACATTGGATTTCGAACCATTTAACGACCTCTGTGGCACAATGGTCAGCGCGTTGGCTCTCAAGCCGAGAGGTAGAGGATTCGAATCCCGCCAGGAAACCAAAAGTTTTTTGTGTTCCTGGGTATTTATGTAATAATAATATCTGGTATATGTATAGTATTAAAGTATTAAATATATAAACTATTTGAATTCGCAGGAAAGTGGACAGTGAGACGTCAATTCAAACACTTCGTTCGACGTTTCGGTCCTTTATTGTCTTCCTGCCTTGATGATTGATTGTAGATGCCTTCATCAGGCATCTACAATCAATCATCAATACAGTAAAATATTTTTAATTTGAAAATTAAAACAAAAAGTGTTTGAATTGACATCTCACTGTCCACTTTCCTGCGAATTCAAATAGTTTATAATACATATAATGGACGCAAGTTGCAACTACAAACTATAAGTATTAAATATATTTCCATTGTCTGGTACCCAGAATACAAGTTCTTCGAGAACTTACAAGGGAACCAAATCAAAATGGTATAGGTAAGAGCGTCCACAGATATTATTAATATGGGCTGTAAAAATAATTTTAATTTATCCGCTAACGGGTGTTAATAAATACAATAACAATTTCACAAAAACGATGGACTAAAACTAGCCGTTACTAATTTCGGAACTACAAATTGACGTACCCTAGTTAACCTCCATAAAAATTACCATAGAAACATGTATAATGTATTGGTTATAACGACCAAGGTCGCTTACAATCCAACAAGAATCTCAAATTTTTCTGATGAGGCAACGATAGGTGGAGCAATAGCTAAATGGCATAGTATTTGCATCATAACTTCATCCTAACAAATAAGCTTATCAATGGGAACATACGCATTCAAAGAGAGGAAATATTGTTGGAAATATTGCTTACTTAATGTATTACTACACTAACATTACTACCATCGTGCTTATTTCGTCTATTTGTTGTGTGGTAAGGTGTTGGATGCGAGTAGCAAGGGATCGGTCGTCTTGGTGTTCATTGAGGGAGGCCTATAGAAGACTCATGATGATGAAGGAAATGAGTTATCACAGAGTCCTTCCAGATCACCATCGTCATCGTGGAGTGGCTATATCAGAATGTATACGTTCAAGTTTTTTTCTTAATGTGAATTCCTTGGCCTTATTTTTGTTTTCTGGTTCATAATTATAACATTATTTCTGATTGGCTCCTCATTGCGAGGTTCCATATTAATCATTGTATACTTGAGCTATATATATGTCCTTATAGCCTACTTTTACTGTAAAAGCTGAGTTCCCAATGAGCAATAATATAACGCGAAGAAATCATTTATTTATGCGAAAGCAGTGACAGAACTGGTCGGGTAACTCGGCGAAAGCTTAGCGACACCGATATATGACACTAATTTCACGGAGAATAAAGCTTTGGCCTTATTCGAGAATTTGTATAGACACTTGCTTCACGGCTTTTATGTGTATACCACTAACGTTGGACTTTTTGCTTGCAGTTAAATTAGCGGAGTACCGCTTACGGTATGCCTTAACATACACAATTCAAAATCTCAAAATCCAAAGCCAGCCAATAAATCGTCATAAAAACTGTTGGACTTGTTGAATTATTGACAGGTCAAATAAAAAAGTTTCTATTCTATTTCTAAATCCTTTACGTAATCTATAGTTTAAAATAGCATGGCGCTAGTGTGATCTACTTAGCTCTATGATCTAAATTGCGTCTCTGATAAGCTCAACACTACTTAACCTAAAATCCTCAATAGTTCGTACATCAACCGATAACTAACAAACCTCAAATTTGATAATCCTATCACAATTCTTTCCCTATTTTCTTTTCATTTGAAACAGTACAAACGTATAATATGAAACGACCTTGTCTCGCCCTAAAGTCCTTGACCGTATCGTATTCATTAGGAGGTCATTGAACCTGAAGGGTTCGCGAAATAAGCCCTGAGCTACGCACGGCTTTAAAACGAGTTCACGTGAACTCGGGTATGGATCTCAGTGTAATACTTGGTGATACTGCTAAAGTTAAGTTCCACGTTAGGCAATCCAAATGAAGTTATATACCTTTGAAATCTATATATACTGACTGACTGGGACTGCAACCATTCGACGCACAATTTTTCGTAGATTGTTATAAATGTTAATAAACCGCAATAAAATACGCAAAGATGTTTTATTATGAGTGAATTTTAATTAAGGTTAAATTAGTAAATATGTGACAATACATTTGATCATCTCACGATATAATTATTAATATAATTTAACCAGTTGTAAGCAAGCTCGGTCTTACTCTTACTCTTTGAAATTGATATATAATATCAATTTCAATATATTGTCATAACCTACGAGAGAACTGGTGAAACTTTCCCAAGCCCACGAAAAGGATTATAATTATTAACATTAATTTGTGTACCTATATTTAAGATTTTATAAGTGTCTTTTTTTTATTTTCGCACTATTCTTTTGTTATGTGGAAATAAAACATTAATATTATTTAAAAAATTCAATTGTCAATAACACGAGGACTTAGTTTAACGAGTGGCTCTCGTCGCTTGATTTTATAATTTCAGCAATTCAGATTTCTCATTTCCGACATTTCATATACTTTACTATGACTCTGACCAGGCTTTAGTTACCCTGATAGACTAAAAACTCATTGGGATAATGTATTAAATTATATAATAATAAGCATTCTTGTCCTGTTATTATATATTTTTACATAGGAAAATTTCCAGTATTACCAAGATTTCACCAACCGCAATGTAGATAGTATTGTTTTAAATGTGTGTTATGCGCGTAATGTAAAATCAAGTAACAAGTAGGTTAATACTCTATTTAACGGTACTGGCGCACGCAAAAGTGCGATGGGCAGGCTCTTCCGAACTTCGGACGACGCAGCGCCACCTGCAGGCATCTACACTCCGACCTGCGTCCGCCAGATTATGGCAACATTTGGTGTATCAATTTGGGCGGGGACAAAGGACTTGTTTGCAGCTCTCAATAAAAAATACCATTTGGGACCACCTTAACGCGAGGAACAAAGCTCACCAGCGCTCGGCACAGCGGGGTATCGTGGTAACAGTGATTCGATAGTACCGTACGGTATCGTATAAAAGCTTTGGTATTCAATCGGTCCATTGCACTCTTTGATATTTTTTCACTCGACCTCATGGACATATCACGACACTCTGGCAGCTGGTGTGATCAGCCTTATGGACAATTGAAGCAGCGGTTGCCGGTTTGAATCCCGGCAACTGCAGATGAATATAGTCTGCACCGGCTAATGCGCGTGTATAAATTTCTTAAATTCTTTACTTATTGCTTTCTTATGTTTACGCGAATTTTACTCATTATATTGAAACTTTTATGGATTTCATCGCGGTTTATTAAATTTTTAATATGCGCGACGTTTCGGATACTTTACAGCAAGCATGGTCACGGAAGGACTCCCGTCTAATAAAGCGCGATAAAATCCGTAAGAGTTGTTTTATTATAAGTTCTTTACTGTTCCTTTAGTAGGGGAGGCCAATCTACATTCAGAGATGGTACTTGGTGAAAAAAAATACCCCTACTATTAACCTCTGCGCTCGAGTCACATACGGAATCTCTTGGCCGCCCCTACTACTAGTACTTGTTACACTAATTCTTGCGAACTTACTACGGGACTAGGTAAACGTGGTTTGATTGTTAGTTGGTTGATATTACTTGCGAAAAGGAAAACATCGTGGGGAATCTCACACGATTGATTAAAGTCTTTGACATTGGGCTAGCCCATATACTTAATACCCAGTCCACCTAATCTCAAGTAAAAGAGCCGGCCTAGCACTAAGTCATGCATTGTTTATGATTGAAGAATTCCGAGGAAAACAGAATATTTAAGAAGTAAAACTGTAAAACATGGTACCGAAATTTTCCACCCAAAATCTTAATTAACTATGTTAGTGTTAATTGAGAACTGAAAACTGAAAAATTAGTTCGTTTTATCGCGATGTCCTCCGTATATAGCCCGTTTGTAAAATTCTCTATGCATTAATTTACTTATGATGGTAATAAGTAGGTTTTTTTTTGTAAAAAATGTTTAAAGATTTATAAAATAAAAGTGCAGTACAATGCGGCGATAAACAAAATTTACGCAAAAGTCACGAATAAATAATATTTGCTAAAGTTATGGCGTAGATAAAAAATATTTGAAATGCTTCTTTTATTCATGATGCGCTTGCTTCTATTGCGTCACGTGTTGCGGAAACTGAGTTCGATCTCGTCACGACCACACCATGACTAGGTGAAACTGTGAATTTATTATTTTCTGTATCTTATTATTCTGTATTGGCCAATACTATTTTGAACTCCCAATCAAACTCACACTCACTTGTGTATTTGGCGCTGTCTATTAATGATTAGGTCTATGTATTAAAGGGTTTTCACACGCGCACGGTTTATGTGCCTGGTACACGGACGCTGTGTGTATGAAGACGCCTTAAGAGTTAAGATAATTAATATGCTCATTATTTCTAGTATAAACTAAGGAAGCCAACAAAATCTTAAATATTAATGTAAAGCATCTATTGGTGCTTCTTAGCATTAAAATCGTTTGGAATCCCGCGATGCTAAATGCCGTGATGCTTTCATTATTTAGTGTTTTACTATTCGCCTGCTATTTATATTAGAATATAATATTCATCTCAAATGTTTAGAAGTAATGTAGCAAACCTTTATATGGTCTCACTGCTGCGCTCGGGTCTCCTCCTCGAGATTAGGCGAGGAGGTTATCGGGCCAAAGTTCACAGAGGCCCTGGCCCAGTGCGGTTGGTGAAAACATGCCTTCAAAGACTTTTAATCTCATCTTGCATGCAGGTTTCCTCACTTAGACCATACCCACTAGACCATCGTCGCTCGAATATTTATGTTATCATATTTTTTTAACTTACCAAAGGCTAGGAAAAGTACATAAATAACATGAAAAACCGACCGAGTGCGAATCGGAATCACGAAAATATGGTTCCGTATTTTTATTAATTTATTACTAAGTATACATTAGACAATAAAAACATACGCTAATATATGCTCATTGTATTTAAGCCCCAATGCATTTTTTATTTCAATTTAAATTAATTATTGCTTTTAAAAGTAAACTGAATATTATGTAAATATTTAAAGCGCCTCATTTATAAAATTTTCATTATTAATATCAAGCAAAAAACTTCAAGTCTGTTATAGGTATGCGAGCCGGCTTTAAATTTTTTTTTGTTAATTTTCTAGTATTTTTACACGCTTTTTTATTAGCTTCACTTGTATGTCAGTTTGTCAGTTTGTCAGTTTGTCAGTTTGTCAGTTTGTCAGTTTGTCAGTTTGTCAGTTTGTCAGTATGTCAGTATGTCAGTATGTAACTCTCCGTGGGTAATCTGCGCGCCTGCGGCCTTCCTTGGTTCCGGTAGCCGTTTCTCAGGCTCCCTCTCCGAAATCGAACTCTGATTCCCCGTATTTATAATATTTATAAATAATTACTAAAAAGTAAAAAATAAATAATAGTTTAAAAAAACTAAAAACACGCTTTTTATAGAAACCCAAACTAAAAAATAGAAAATAAATTTTAATAAATTTAAATTAAGAATAGTGTTAAAAATTTCAATAACTATAAATTAATAATAGTGTAAATAAAAAAAAAATATTTTATTTTAAAAAAAGCGTGGGGTGCTTTTTAAGATATTATCAAAATGATAATCACTCTACTCATATCTGTCAATAAAATATTTATAACTATATTGACACCATGCACCCCACGCTTTTTTTAAAATAAAATAATTTTTTTTTATTTACACTATTATTAATTTATAGTTATTGAAATTTTTAACACTATTCTTAATTTAAATTTATTAAAATTTATTTTCTATTTTTTAGTTTGGGTTTCTATAAAAAGCGTGTTTTTAGTTTTTTTAATTTGTTATAGCGGCCATAATACATAATATGTGAAAATTCCAACTTACTATCACAGTTTATGAGACATACCTGTAAACGAACAGACAGACGGACAAACAGCGTACTTGTTAATAGGGTTCCCGTTTTACCCTTTGGGTACAGGACCCTATAAACCAACGTTCGCACCTCTAATTACTCTGGAAAGATTGTTCATGGTCGTCTATATACTAGTGTATTGCAGCATTACTCATTAACTAGATAATCATCACTATCAGCACACTTCCCTCACAAGATGTTCATCATCATCATCATCATCATCATCATCATCATCATCATCATCATCATCACCACCACCTTCACCACCACCATCATCATCATCATAATCATTATCGTCATCATCATCATCATAATCATCAGCCTATGTCCGTCCACCGTTGAACATAAGAGTCAGGACAACGTATGGCCGATGAGCCAATATGTTTCAAAAGTGGGAGCCGCGTTTAGTTAGACAAAGTGTAATTTGGTCATTAATCTGTATCCACGTGGAAAGACACCGTGCAGTGGCTGGTCCATATTGTATATTGGATTTTACATTATATCAATTTAAATAATAAACGAATGTTGTTGAAATATATCATAATAAAGCTACAAGCAAATATGGCGTACTTAAGATTGCTATTCGTCGCATACTTATAATAATATTATAAGTATTATTATTACTATTATTATTATTATTACTTTCCCATTATAATATAATGGAAAAGTTATTGCAACGAAAACGATCGGGGCCTGATATTTATGACTCGAATAAAGTTATTATCGGTTCAACCAAAACAAATATTTTATCATTTCGAATGAAATCAGTTGCAGTTGTGTATAGTGTGAATGTCCAGTTTAGTCAAAATTGACTAAATTTAAAGGAAGTAATATGACTAATTTTATCTTTAATATAATTTATTTATTTATTTCCATTTACATTTATTGCACTTACAGTAAAAACGAAGGCGCACAATAAATATCAATAATAAACATAATTATAACAAATAGGTAACAAACAAACAAATACACAATAACAATGAAAGTATAAGTATAAAATACACAAAACAATTAATAAATTTAGCTAAATAAAATACTAAAATTATTTTTCATAAAAATGTCACTAGCGGTTTCACCTCATCAACATCTACTCGTATCTTTCCATTGCTGAAAAGTGGTTTTATACAATCATGTAAATCGTATTTCTTATGTACAATATCCTGATACCCCAATGCGCATTTAAAAAAAAAAACAGGGGAAAAAAGTAAAAATCAAACAAAGTTTAAAACGTATAGGTTTCATAAAGTTCAAACACGCGGCTTTAACTCGTTGTTAGGGTCCCCGCTGACTATCGGAATATCGAACAATTATTTCTCCACATTCTGCTCCACGCGAACATGCTCGTTTATTTTTTATCGGAGTCTAGTTTGTATTTTGTCCGCAGGGAAAAGTCACACAATACAATCTAGGAATAGTCACCATAATATAGTAATTATTTTACTACAAACAATATAAGGCACCAAGAGGGTGGCGGGAGGGGTCAGGATCGAACCTGGAATCCCTCGTTCAAGAGGCCTATCGGTCGATTTTTTCTAATCTATATTTAGAAAAGGGTATTCTCTTATGGCTTAATTATAGACTAGGGCGGGTTTCTAATTCATCATTCAATAATTTTTATTACATAAAGCAAAGAAAAGTTAATTTGGTTGTTGGTTACGAATTAACTCGAAAACTAATCAACCTATTTACTTCCAGAAGAATATTGTGAAAGTACCACAATATATATTCCCATAAGAGTACGGCGATAAATTATAAGCCTATTTGTTATTCTGATATCTTTAAAATCTACTCAATACTTGCGTGAAAGAGTAACAAACATCTATTAATATTGGGGAGGAATAGTAGCGCACAGGAGGTGTTACTTAAAGCGCCTCCAGGAACGCCTGAAAAAATGCTTGTTCCGGGTCCAGATAGGAACTTGAACCAGTTTGACACTTTAGGATTGCTTAATGGGGGTGAGACAGACCTCCCTCCCTCCTCGCTCGCCTCCCCTTACGAGGAATAACCTGTAGGGCTTTTTGCTTTGCCTTCGCCAGGGCTGGCTTGTTGCTGAGGTGATCCTGTTGCTTGTAGATCAGGGGACTCTTATAAAGCGGCTGAAGGTGGTTTAGTTTAGCCCTGCCAAATGTGAATCCCACACGTCTGGTCTGATCTAAAAACATGCGAAATGCTTTCACTGGCGTAATAAAAATAGGCTTTAAATATCACCATAAGCTCGGTAGATATAAGGTTGTAAATCTAACGTAAAGTAAAAATTGCGGATATGAATATCATATCTAAGTAAATAAATGTTATGTGGAAATATTGGAGTTAGAATTGAGGACAATCCTCTTGAAACAAATAAATATTATCAGTGCTATACACTTTTTATTTACAGTAAAATGATATTATTACACATTATTATATTATATCAGTGAAGTATCTGTACATTGACTCACAGCTTATTCATAAATCAATGAGTTGTAAATATAAAAAAAACTATCTAGGGGCCTGTTTCACAATCTCCAGATAAGTTCCGAATAGGCTATCGGCAACATATTTGACAGATACTCCATACTCTATCTGTCAAATATGTTGCCGATAGCCTATTCGGAACTTATCTGGAGATTGTGAAACAGGCCCTAAGAATCTCAAATGATTTATGAGCGATTCGTCCATAGTAAAAAAGCACAGAGTATTTTTATAATCCTAATATCCTATCAATATTCTAAACGCGATAGCTTGTACGAGTAAGTATGGATATTTGTTACTTTTTCACGTAAAAACTACTGAATGGATTTTCATGAAACTTTACAACTATATGAGCTATATAAGCTTTATCAGAATAACACGTCTTGGGTTGTAGTTTTTACCGAACTCTCATGGGGATGGGAAATACGCGGGTGAAATCGCGGGGCGCTGCTGATAGTATTATAATATTACTAGCTGTTACCCGCAGCTTCGCCCGCGTGAACTTAGATTCACGGATTTATCATCTCTGATGATGATCATTTTCTATTTTAATAATGACTAAGTTTTTGTCTTAAAATGGATATAATTGTTATGTTATCTTGAACATAAAGACATAATATATCCCTTTGCAGACTTTCTGTAGGCATATTTAGATTTATTTTCTTGTGCATTATATTGATTTTGCCATATCTCCTAAAGTATTCATTTAATTTGCATGATGTAAAGGGCAAAAATAATCTTCATGAAGTGCTCAAGCCAATTAATTGATTTAAAATGATAAGGATTCATACCGTATATGTATAAATAACTTTTAAACTATCGCTTTATAATTGCCCATTTTTTTAAAGTATTAAATGGATATAGTATGACATCCCTAAGAGATAGACATATGCCATCGCGGACTTTTTTGTAGACCTGTTTAAGATACACAATTCCACCAAATATTATTTTGTTATATCTCAAAGGGTTTAGGCAGCGTTTTCGTTGAAAACTCCCAGACGGCCTATTTTATTCCGACATCTCCAACAATTATTGTTATATCTTAGCCAATGTATATAAAAACTTAATAAATTATGTACATAAACCTTCCTCTTGAATTGTCCTATCCATTAAAAAAAACCGCATCAAAATCTGTTGCGTAGTTTTAAAGATATAAGCGTACAAAGGGATATAGGGACAGAAAAAGCGACTTTGTTTTATAATATGTAGTGATATCCTTAGTATCCAAGTACTTGAAGTAGTATTAAAGTATTTCAGTAGTATCAAAGTATTTCATGTAGTATCAAAGTATTTCGAGATAATGCACGGGGCTTACTCATATCCTGAGTCACTACATCCTACAATCACGAGCTACTTTATCAAAGTTGAATCTAGAAAATTCTCTGAATATATTGAAAGGTGTCATCGTGACTAGAGCATTTGACATTTAAAATCATAATAGAAGCCCCAATGGTATCTAGTGTTGGCGGTGTATTTATGCGTAGTGTAAAAACTTATAATATATGATATTTGTATGTAGATAGTAACTATAAATAAATTGACTAACATTCAAAGTACAACAAGGCAATATAGTACGTGCATAATATATATTATTTATTTATTATTTGTTATTATTATTATTTATTTCGTAGTATGTTTTTCACAAATAAAGTTATTTATTATTATTATTATTATTATTACATAGCGTACTCATCTTAACAAAAACATCTACCTTATTAAACATGTTAATAGGATCAAAATGATGATGAACGGGGCCGAAACGCGGTCTCTTAATTTACTAATGGTCCGTAAGTTTGCCTTAGCTCAACGTGCTATGAAGCGTGCTATGATGGGTGTTTCTTTGGCAGATAGGATTCGAAACGAAGTCCACCGCCAGGGAACTAAATTTACAGATATCTCGAAGAATAAGCACGTTCAAATGGCAATGGGCTGGTCACACACTGACGGATCAATAAGGTTCAAGAGTGTAGACCCGTTTAGGTAGACGAAGAATTCGTTTCGTTTACATTCACATATTCATGAAATAATATTAATTAAAAAGAGTCTTCTTCATCTGAACACTTTATTAATTTAATTTCATATTTAATAAATATGTATTTAGCGTTAACATCCTGGTACCAGTTTCTTCCCAGTTCCCGTTAGACCATTAAAGTGCCTTAGCTCGTTTTGAGATTTATGTATCCTTGGCTGTTTCGGTTGAGGAATTTGTCCTACACAGACATGTAAGGTTACGTCTTTTGGCTGTTAAAAATATATTGCTCGCTTTAAATGTGTCGGGGAAGATACATTTGGCCGTGTTTATGTTGTTAATGAGTTTACAGCTTAATTGCTTTCTGGAACATACTGTTCAAGATAAACGTTCTTTGAAGGTATTTGTCATGCATTATTACAAGTAAAATGAATCAATGCAAAATATATTTGTTAGAATCGAAATGACCCGACCTAAAAATTAAAATTTGGTGGTAAATAAGTTTCTCACAGGTGAAATTCAGAAATAAAATAAATTCAAAATTTTTTATACGATTTCCGTGCAGTGGCAGGTCCGCGTTGGATGCGAGTAGCAAGGGATTGGTCGTCACGGCGTTAATTGAGGGAGGCCTATGTTAAGCAGTGGACGGATATAGGCTGATGATGATGATTATGATAATGAAGTTTCTCGCCCGTTCATGGCATTGTAAGTTAGGTGAAGTAGATTTCATTTATATAGCATAGAACACTAGCAGTGTCCCGCAATTCCATCCGCATGCTTCCCATTCCCGTGGGAGTACAGGGGCTAATTATAGCCTGTGCTACTTTGATCCATAAGTTAAATTATTGGAATCTTTTATTAAAATACAAAAGAGTAACAAACAAACATCTATACATACATTCTTACAAGCTTTCGCGTTTATAATATTATTTAGGATACAGCAAAAGATTCACATTTCTAAAACTATTTTTATGATGACATTTATAATGTTTTTTTTGCGGAATAATGATAACATGTTAAATATGTTGTTGTTATTGATTTCAAAAGTTGAAATGACCAGTTCAATTAAAAATCTTATATATTTAATATCATAGTTCAATTTAAAATCTTATATATTTAATATCGTATACCTAATTAGAGAAGATGGTCGAGTGCATATGGACTGGGCCTCTTGTGCGAGAGCTTCCGGGTTCGATCCTGACTCCCCGTGTGTGCCTCGAAATGGATTTTTCTAAAGTTCTAAGGCACCCTAAGCACGAGACCATCGCTCGCTCACCGTTGAAGGAAAACATCGTGAGGAAACCTGCATGCCTGATGAGATTGAATGTCATTAAAAATATGTAAAGTTCACCAACCCGAATTAGGCTAGCGCATCGGTTAACTATAGCCCATTACCCTCCTCGCCTGATTTAGAGGTGGAGACCCGTGCCCAGCAGTGGGACTTATATGGGAGACTTTACTTTTTACTTTTACCTAATTAACAATCAATACTTAATAAAACAATTTTGATGACAGAACTAGAATTACTATTTTATCTGGACCTGTTGAATCTGCAGTGTGTATTAGACTGTATGTATAACTATAAACTATAGATGCGAATACTAAACAAACGTCAGTGGACGTATAAGCGGCGGAGGTGCGCGTGCGCAGTCAGTCCGACATCTAATCTTGATACGGACGTGTGTTCGTCTGCACCACTACGATAAACAATGGATAAAACCTGCATCCGATAGTACATCGATACAGTGATATAGTCGAGTGATAGTGGTGAATTTTTAATGTGAAGAAAAAAAGTTGTGTGGCTAAGGTGAGGATCAATTACTATTTCTTAAGTATTGTCGCGCCGATTTTTATTTGAAGAGGAATCTTTACTTCATTATATTTCAACAAAAACGAATAAACGTATACTAAAAACGTGTATCTTAACGGCAGTTGTTGAGGATAAAATAACAAGTTCATTTTTATAAGAGAAATTTAAAACAAGTTTCGTATTTGCACTATTTTATGATATTTATTCAAACAAACCAGTTTCACTTAGGTTGAAAATGGTACGTAATTATTACGCCTTAGACTTCATATCGCGATGACACGTGTTTGTGATTCTTAAATATACTATGTTTTATCTGTATAATCAATCCATCTATTAGTGTTAATCTTAATACCAAGCGGATTCCTTTTAACAAGAGCTTTATTGATAATAAAACCGGGAGAGTTCGTATAATATAAATTTCTGTTTCCAACCTACTGCATCTATTTGGTAATATCTATGGCGAAAACGTAAAGGAACATTTAAGGTATCATGAATTGGTAGATTATATAAGTTAATAATATGTTATATTATATAAGTTAATAATAAGTTAATAATTCTGATATTATTCTGATCTTGTAGCTGATATGATTCAATGTCAGAAGTCAAAGTCAAAATATGTTATTCAACCTTACAGTATCTAAACAAATATCTAATTTAGTGTACCGGTTCCAAAGACCATTATTACCCTCTGAGAAGATCCATAACAAATTTAGTGAAGTAACTATTTAAAGTTTTTTACAAAATAATAATACTTAGAGGAAGCGCTTCATCTTCAATTCAATAAATTTATTTATTTTTATTTTTATTTTTATACTTTTACCACACAATAATAGTTATAATCGATTTTAGTGACAGATTTTGATAATAAATTATAAATCAATAGTGCTGATCTATAAGCATTTGTAAGTTTTGTGCCTATATGAGTAAAAATATTGAAAGCTTTTTAGGTCAATTTAGACATTTGACAAAAAAATCATACAGAGCCAAATTTTGGTCGAGATAATCGGAGGCTTGGGATCGATCCCATGTGTGCTTCAAAAGTTATTCGGGGTCTAAGTTCAAAGTTTGAGGTGTTTATGGATTATCTTCGAAAACGTTGTAGACCTTCAAATTATCAGTACAAAAAATATCCTTATGGTTTTTTACTAAGGGCCTGTTTCACAATCTCCAGTTAAGTTCCGAATAGGCTATCGGCAACATATTTGACAGATACTTGACAGATACTCCATACTCTATCTGTCAAATATGTTGCCGATAGCCTATTGGGCACTTAACTGGAGATTGTGAAACAGGCCCTTAATGTCACAATTTACCATGAGATATAGCAATTATAAGTGTCACGTTATATATGATATGCACACATTACCACGCCACCTGTGAGATAATGGAGGTTTCTAACAATCTTGACCTATGTGATAACATCTTCGCCATTCTTTATAATTATGCACAAGCGTGACAAATATTTTATTACCAATAGGCTGGTTAACTTATAAAGCACCCCATTTCTCATGTTTTTGCTAATCCAATTTACTATAATTTATGATAAAAAATAAGAGGTAGTGCTGTTTGCAGATAAATTTTGCCGGCACGATAGGAGTGGTAATTTTCGCTTAAATGATACTGGCATAAAGTGACAGCAATGCTGTCGCATTTCGCATTTTTGAGTTTCCGGTGGCCCATATTATTGGGAAAACCTCTAGGATGTATATGGGCATCGATAGTCGCTAAAATACTTCGACTGTCGTTTGCCCTCCTATGTTATAAAAAAAATTAATTATCAAAATAAACTAGTAAATATCATTAGCGATTCTTATATACGTCCCTAATATACGTAATTCTGTGATGGCCGCGACATACCTCTATAGGCGCTGGCCCATTGGGTTATCTTCACACATCCACAGCCTCACGATCTCTTCAGTCATCCATCTTACCTAACGATGTTTCCCTCCGCCAGTAACCAAACGATGGTGAAGGGAAATTCGAATCAGCCATTTTCAATGTAACACCAGACCACTTTAAGACTTTTTTAATCATAACAAACATTTTTAAATAATAAAAAATAGTAATCAAACCATTATGAAAATTCGGATACATTACAGCAATCGTGGTCACGGGAGAACTAGTAAACCGCGATAAAATCGGTAAAAAAAGTCGTTCCGTTTTGAGTAAGATTCGCGTAAACATTAGACATCAATCAAATCAATTCAATATTATCCTTTGAAAATGTTTGATAGTTACAAATAGAGATTTAAGAAAATTGCAAGCCTACTGTTACCACGATGTAGATATTTTTACTCTTCATACTTTCTCCTTTTGCCGGAAAACCCACGTCTCAACACTTAGGATTTTACTGAAAAACTGTAGTGTCGACAAGAACTACAGTTTTTATTTCGTTCATTGTTCTTCACAATTTTATTGATTGATGTGGGATGTCAATTCAGGTTTCATACGAAACAACTTGAGTGTATCCTAAACGTCAGGAATTTAAAATCTTAAAAGTCGTTTTATAATAAATAGTCTACGAAATTCGATAAACAAGATCAAGAATTCAAGTAAAAATATATATAAGACTAGACGATATATTCAAATTCGAGACACATTATTCAAGCAAAACATTATACAGCAAACCACAATTTGAAGCACGTGCCATTTTTATTGGCGTTGATTTTCCTTGTGGTTATTTAGCACTAAAATCATTATGTCAGTGCATAATTTGAATAACTAGTTTATATGCCACTAGTTTCGTTTCTGAAAACGTCCCTAAGATATTAATCTAGAAGACCAGTTTAAAAGACTAGCAGTGTAAAAGCTAATGGCGCTGTCATTTCTGTATATTATAATTCGTTGCAGATATTTATTAATTCTAATTTCAAGACGAGGTACCCAAAATTGCCACGTTCGCCCATTTCACATAGTTTCAATGAGATATCTTAATTTACTTCCATGGGTAAAAAATGGGACGAAGTCCCCTTCGTCCCATTTTTTACCGTGGCACCGCTAATTAACAAAAAGGTGTATTCAGCATACGCTCCTAAAGTATGATCAGATAAAATGAATAACACATTTAAATCAAAGCGAATCTGACATGAAAAAAATCTAACATAATTTTTCCCGATAGTTAAACTAGAAACTAGATTAGTAGCATTACTAACGTTGCTTTTAAATTTCGAAGTATGAATGCATAAAGTTCCGAAATAATTTTTCTTACCCGTGTTATGCCATTCCAGTTCAGCATTTATGATAAAAATGACAAACTCAAATTTCTGTCTTGTCTTTATTTAAACATAGATAATTCACATTTGTAGTGTATTTTTTTGACCGCTAACCTAAAATAGCAGGACTGTTTTAGGTTAGCGGTCGGTTACTAATATAGAATATTAGCAAAGCAATTTTTTTTACGCAAACACTACTGGTAAGATTTCAATGAAACGTTTCAATAATATCGTAAAATAATACTGAATAACACCCATATATAAAAAAGATTTTGGATGAATTTTTCAAAATCTACTTCTATGCAGACACCAGCGAGTATATTCATATTTTGGAAGTACTTTGATTTGCTCTGAATATTTTAAAAGTATGTAGTATAGTCTCATTCGGTACTACTGTGTAACGGTTATAAGTAACGGTAGTGTGAGTGACCAGTCCAGAAGCCTGTAAATAAAACGCCGCTGATCAGGTTTGGCATGGCAGAGCCTGGTTTGCGAGATTTTTTTTTGATGTAGATATAAATGCATAATTCGTAGAAACTATTTTTGAATTAAGAATTGGGACTATTCTTACACACTAACTCTGTGAGTTTTTCGAAAGGTTTAAAGAATGTATGTATGTTACTATGTTTGTTACTCTCACTCAAAAAGTAGTAGTAGTGCGTTTGGCAGTCACCATCCACCAGCATTGTATTAAACTATCATCATTCATCATTTATCTCATGTTACAGGCAATTTGAGTCCTTTTGGCCTACTTTAGACAATATAAAGAGCGGTAATGCTATATTTGATATAGAATAAGTTTTTGCGAAATGTTATTATCTAATGTTAAAAACGAATCAACGTGTAATTAAAGCATACCAGTGTATAATATTATATTCATAATCATTTATATTATGATAATGACTTATAAGTAATGAGTAGCAAAGGATCGGTCGTCTTGGCGTTCATTAAGGGAGGCCTATGTTCAGCAGTGGACAGATAAAGGCTGATTATGATGATGATGATGATGATGATGATGAATGACTAATGATGAACAGAGGTTTCTTGAAAGACAAGTCATGATACGGAACCCATGTATTACTCAAATATCTTTGTATTATGTGATTACAGTTTAGTGTGAATCTCCAACATCATGCTAACGCATATCTTATCGCCATCAATACATCCGATTCAGTGTTTTTTATATATTTTAGCTCGCGATGTTAATTACATTAAAAAACGCCGTAAAATTTGGAAAACCCCACCAAAATCATACGTCAATATCAGCTCAACCGGTTGTCCTTGGTACTGACAAACATTTTATTGCTAAGACGTCCGCATCGTACAAAAAATCGACCAAGGACGGATTGGACAACATCGAAGGATTCCGTATAACTCAAATATCATTTCGATATCGCTACCGTTCTTGCTAGATTGCCAGATCCCTAGCAAACGATCGTTAGACTATTTCACAATGTTATCTACATATTTTGACGGCTATTCGGTCAGGCCAATGTCTGCGTCGCGGTTAGGTAAAAGTTTTAATTTCTTAAATATTTATTTATCTGGTTTCCCATGACACCAATTCTCTTGTGATATGGCTCCAAATTACCGTTCTTAGGGCTCCTCTAAGAACGGCAATTTATGCTATAAATTACATCCGAAACATTAATACTCAAGAACTCATCATTAAATTTTCATTCATTTATTTTTTGTGTGTAAAATAATAAATACCTTAGTGTGCGTATTGAATGTAAGATATTTTATATAACCTATAATCGCGAATAATTGCGTTAATTCTTACAATCGCATCATACAATTTACCCTGACGGTTATGGGTGTGAAACTAGTAATTATCATAAAGATAAAAGCTGTTGTCTTTTTTCTCTGCAACGATATTCGGCGCCTAAAAAACTATTAAAATTATGAATGGAACTATAATAGCATCGCAAGGAATTAAATATAATCTGATATAAATGCACTTTAATTGTTAGTCGTATCTTATATTTTATTTTAAAAAAAAAAACGATAATCAATTGAACGCTTATATCAATTAAGATTTTTGCTGTATTAATTGAATTGTTCAGATGCTTTTATTTATTGCTTCAGATGATAAAAAAAAACTTCGATACGAATTTTTTCGCGCAGTAAACACTATATTTTCTTCTGTTTTCATTTACTATTATAAAACAAAATAATTGTTATTGAAATATATTATGTGCCTAACAGATTAATTAACTTTATATAATTACACTCATATTAACCTGTAAGTTCCATATTAATAATAAAAAAAGATTATTTTTTTATATGTAGAGTAATCTCTACGTAGTGCATGTAGAGATTAACTCAACTTATTAACTCAAGGCGTGCAAAAGTTTGGAGAGCTAACAATGACGAATATTTTTTATCGATACTGCGTAGTTTTTTTAATGACGAAGAACTTTTTTAAAGACATGAATAATTTTGGAACATCAAAATATAGTATGACTAATAAAATTATATTTAAAGTAGAGACAAAAGGGCGATGTTATATCATTGGTCTGTATCCCCGGTTCTGGGTAGATAATATTTTTTGTCATTTTGGAACGAAGTTCCTTACGGCAGGCTTGGAGGGGATAGGGATTTTGCTACGCGACCGAACTGAAAAAAATGTGATAGTAAAACCGTAAGAAAAAGTGCGTGGAATAAAAGCGTTAAATGAGACGTGCGCAGGCGCAACAGTCGCATACACAAGCGAATAGTGTATAATACCTTTCTTTTTAGCCGAAGGAACTTCGTTCCTACCTGGTGTGCCACCACACCATTTCTTTTTTCTATTTCACAAAATTATTTATCAGGTATCGCGTAAATATGTTCATACGAGTATAAATCGCTTTTATCTGGGAGTACGGGAACAAGTTATAAGCCTTATAGCCTATGTTATAAATATGAAAGCTATATTAATATAAAGTTTCATCAACATTCATTATCAGTAACAAATATATTATTAATATAATCATCCAAATATTATTGCAAACTTTCAAGTGTATAAAATTAGTAGGATGAGAAAAGATAGTATTGGCACAAAATCGGGATGACCAATAGGGTTAAGGAATACAATATAATGGTGGATGGCGCCGTAAATATGGTACGATATCAATATAATATACCTATGTAGAACATTTCTTAGAAAGAATTTGCATGTTACAAAATAAAAGAAATACAATGCTAATGTGAAATTAATTTTGTCTTCTAGCTTGTTAACGCTTATATTTGGAATATTATTTTATATCTTCATCAATATAGAGACCAGGAAAACAGATAAGTTTGAAATCACGTTTCATTCACTTAGATTTACATTACAGTCACTTGTAACTTTAAGAATATCCAAAAAATAGCGCCAAGATGTCGTTAGACGCTATTAGGGTCACGAGTCATTTTGATATTTAGGTGTTGAGTATACGTTGACCGCCAGTACTGGAGTCCGGAGCATTGAAACTATGTAGTATGCATATCTAACCCATACGTCTCGTCAACGACACGCCATCCATCGGGTAGACATCATCTCTGAGCGCTTAGACAAGGTAAATCGTTTCGTAGCTGAAAGATAGCGTCATCGTCGCGGTTATCAATGACAATCTCCTAGCCAATAAGATATTGACAATAACGATCGTTAACCAATAGACAGCTTGTGATTTTGTTGCGATAACGATTGACCACGTGATTTAGCGCGACTTATGTCAATCCCATACATTTTCGTTATAGTTTTTTTTTAATATTACTTTGTCTAAGCTCCTAAGTTAGACTAAACAGGATCGACATCATCGTCTTTTGACGCAAATTACTGGACATTACCTTATTCTACGGAAGGTGTATCTAAGTATAGTGACCCTATCTACATGTATTTATTAATGTCGCTTATGTAGTGTTGTTTTAGTCCATCGGTCAAATAACGTGGTTTTTAGGTGAGTCATCTGCCTACTGTACCTATTAATTTAGAAAGCCAACGGGTTAATAAGAAAAGAAAGCTATTTAAAAAACGAATTTCTTACACACTACATATTATTATGATAACGCTTATGACCTGTCCTGGTGCGGTAATTGTTTGTTATCATAAAAGTTATTAGTTTTATCGCGTTTTGTTTTGTTCTAAGTAAACAAATGTACGTGTTAATTGCTAACATATTTCCCAGACAAAGTCATCAATCATTTTACGCATCTATTTTAATAGGCAAGTCTTTACATACTACAGACTAGTGACATTTATCCATCCATCGCCAAACATGGGCCTCCCTCAACGAACGCCAAGATGACCGATTACTTCCGCTCGCATCCAACACGGACCGGCAACTGCGCGGAAAACATCTTCCTACGTGGTTAATACCGACCAACCCTCCGGCTACCTAAACACGGCCTCCACTCTTAAACCTTATTGACTCAACAGTCATTTTTCCTGAGTCTACGACCGGCCAGTTGCCATTTCAACGATCTTATTCTTCGCGTGATATCGGTGAATTTAGTTCCCTGGCGGAGGTAGATCTGTACTTATATGAAACTAGCAGCACCCCGAGGTTTCACTCGTGTACTTACGTTCCCGTGGGAGTTCGGATATAAATTATATAGCCTATGTGTTATTATGATGTATAAGCTATATTATCATAAAGTTTCATTAAAATCGATTCAGTAGTTTTTACGTGAAAGAGTAACAAACATCCATCCATACTTTCAAACTTTCGCATTTATAATATTAGTAGGATTATAAACCTGGCGAACGATCAATCGATTCATGGAATTATTACTACTAGTAATAATTCCATGAATCGGTTCCTATGGTCACCACTACAAACAATTTTGAAAGTTGTAAGTACATCGCCTGCCTTTTGTGAAGACAATTGAGATAATATGTAGTTATGGGATTCTGTGATGTTTGTAGCATGGTTCTATTCGTGCCGTAACATACCGGTCCCATTAGAGCATTTTAGGGTTTCAGATATGATGGAGGCCAGTATGGCGCCAGCCTTCATATAATAGCAGCCTTCATATACACGTATAGAATTTGCCATTACTAGTCAAGTATATTTTAAGTCGTTACAATTCTGGTTAATTAAGTATCTACTCTTATTACTTATATGCGTAAGAATTGGGAGCATATTTGTTGTTCTTCCTGTTATAATATAAAAGATGGAAGACGGATACAGACTGATGATAATGATGACAGGATAGCGGAAAAAATACACAAGCAAAATGAAAATCCATGCATAAATAGAAATATAATAAAATATATCTTATGTAAGTCACGTTTGAATTACATATTAATTACGTCATATGTTTAATGTTATTTATAACTAACGACATGTTTTTATATGGCAACGAGTATCGTAAGCGTCGCACGCATCGCATCAAACGGATTTTGAAAATCGTATCGTTTCGTAACCGTAAAGAAAGTGAGTCCACTGATTTGCGTCGTACCTACGAATCGCACTCAATGGATTATAGAATAAAGCTTTTCTATTCTATAAGTCACTTTCTATACAAAGAAGCTGCGATCTATGTGATGCGTTTCATACAGTACCTATGTACCTACCGTATATATCGTACGAGCAGGACTTGTGGTCACTTAAAAGGTTTAAAGAACTTTATTTCTCATAAGAATTTTACAATTCACTTAAAATGAGATACAGTAATAATATTTTTATACATTTACAAAACAAAACATCCGGGCCGTTGGATAGAAGGCTTTCCTGGTTACTTTAGTGAGGATAAAATATGATTCTTTAGTTTGGTTTTAAATATTCTTAAACTATCACATTGTTTTATTTCATCTGGCAATTTGTTGTATAGCTGTACTCCTTCAAATAGTATTGTTTTTTTACCATAATTAGTTCCTACAGTATCAACGTGAAGTTTATATTTATTTCTTAAATTCGAAATATGCGATCTTTCATAGATTTTTATTTCTGATTGTATGGAACCTGATTTAATTTTTTTGATTAGAATGCATGTATTGTATGTGTAAAGTTGTGATATATTCATTATTTTTGTGTTATTATAAAGTTGTGTCGTTGGAGTGAAATAGTCATAATTATATAAAATTTTGATTATCCTATTTTGTATTTTTTGTAAAGGATTTAAATTTGAAGTATTGGCGGATCCCCAAACCTGTATTAGATATTCTAAATGTGATTTTACTAACGAATTATATAAAATGTTTCACTTACCTTTTAGCCGTTATCCTCATCTATGTAGTTACTAGTCAAAGTCGACGTTTTTTTTTTAATTTACTCTGGAGACTCCTGCGCCGCCCAGGACCATAAAAAGTTCACCTCGAACTCATGTATCCTACCTTAGAACTCATACTTGATATTCAATTCACAAACTAATATTAGCCGCCCTAGCATTGTGTCTCTACTGTACTCTGTACTAGTAGTATGTGTCCTCTGTACTAATGTCTGTGTTAAATAATTATTATACGCTTGCGACTATCCTAAGTCAGATACTGATTTTAATTAAGGATAAGTCGGAATCATTCCATCTTTTAGAGGTACGAAATTATCGTATAAAAAAGACGGCCGTCACACGTACCTGATATATTAGATTTAGAGACTTAATAGATTTCTTTTTTACGTAAATCTTTAACGAAAAATGATAAAGAAAATAATATACGCGCGTCTAAACAAAAAACGGCTGTGAAATTGAGGGCCGACTGCGGTTACGGTATTTTACTGCCAAGGCATATCAATATTTGTTTCACCGCAAAAAATGCTCTCACGGAATTATATTTCGAAAAAAATCTAATAATAAATACGTACCTTTTATCAATTTTTATGTTTACTTGTTTTTATATTTTTAGGTTCAGTACGTAAATCAATGATTTTTTTTTAATTTAAATTTATGTGTACGTATCAGTTTTTATATTATAGTCTATTCTAAGACTCAATTTGATGCCAAGCGCGTCTATATGTAAAAGTGTAGAATTATATGTGACTTTGATACTAAAAATTGTTGCTTATTGGGAAAAGTTGCCTTGTCTTTTGTTTCTCCAAATTCAAACCGTATCCATAAAAATAGGTACGTATTTCAAAATCATCACTTTCCTTATTCTTTAGGAAAGTCTGTCGTGCCAAATTGTCGAGATATGAACGTTTCTACGTGGGCATGTTGTTCTAGTCATAGTTCTAGTCGAATAAATGGAAAGACGTCTTCCGCCAGGTCAGCCAGTGAAATCACAAAAATGTGAAAGTTCTACCTCAGCATCTAGACACGTGTTGAGCATACTGATATTTTGGTTGAAACTTATATAAAATGTTACGTCAAATGATATCTAGGGTGCTAGCGAGCAAAAAATCTATATGATTCGCTCGTGTGGCAGACTTTATTAGTAGCGATAATTTAACGGTAAGAAATATTAAGGAATTGTACTATCCCGACGTGTATATCTTTCGGGAGCAGCGAGTCCCACATACCCGCCTGGGGAGACCCACTCCCCCGCGGGATGTAGCTAAAGAAAAAAAACGTCGTATTTTGGTCGTTATATTATGTATTAATATGAAACTCAACAGATAAAACGAATGGCTAGGTTTCCTCAAATTGTAGTGTAGGCACGATTCTAACATTTGATATAACACCAATTATTTTAATAAATCTCTCCGTACAACACGGATTCACAAAAGTTCAAGCGAACAATAAAGGCAAGGCAAGGCCAAATTCAAAGACCCAACTAAAGCTACTTTAAAAAGGTTACCTTTAAAATTCTAGGACCAGCTTATAATAACAACGGCTAACAATAGAAGAAGTATTTTATAGTATTTTCAAATTATTGTTTCAGTTAGGGCCTGTTTCACAATTTCCAGATAAGTTCCGAATAGGCTATTCACAACATATTTGACAGATAGAATATGGAGTATCTGTCAAATATGTTGTGAATAGCCTATTAGGAACTTATCTGGAGATTGTGAAACAGGACCTTATTATAATAATTATTGTACTATTATATTATATACGAGAGCTTTACTAATGTTTAATATACGTACAAAGTATTGTACGTATATTATTTTCTTAACAACCATGGGAGTCCTCCCATTACCATGGTTGCTGTGAAGTATCCAAAACTTTGGGCATATAAAAAACTTAATAAGCCACGATAAAATCCGTAAAAGGTGTCTCATTATAATAATTTGTGGCTAATACTTTGTACTTACTCATGACCAAATTGGGTCCAATTTAATGTGGTGCGATTGTTCATTCAAAAAGACTGACTCAGAAAGACTTCGATCCTTATCAGCACGTATGTAGTGCAAACCAAAAACCGGCTATGCGTCAAACGGATGGGAGTTCGTTAACCTCGCGAATGTAACGCAGGGTAAAGTGGGGGCGTATCGAAATGGCATAATTAAATAATACGTATTTACCTATCAAACGGCGTTTTTGTTACGTATTCATGTTTACAAAAATAAACGTTTAAACAAAAACGCCGATGCATATTTTTTTCCATCGTGGGAGCCTCTCTTTATTGTTCTTATTCTAGTATTTGTACCATAAAGAGTGTATGATTTATGAACTTTCGAATACCAAAGATTATGCATCTTATGAAAGTGAAATACGTCAGTGGAAAAACACACAAGTTATGTTAAAATAATTTATTATATATTTTGCCTTATCGTCGCGTTTGGGAACCGAAAAGTAGAGCTCTAACGATTGCCTTTAGCTGTCCAATCCAAAAATCCAATTTGAGACTTTTGAGTTTAAGGTCTAAATATTCCTTGATCTAAATATGAAGACGATCTCCGAGCTGTGGCCGGTCCGTGTTGGATGCGAGTGGCAATTGGCAGGGGATCGGTCGTCTTGGCGTTCATTAAGGGAGGCCTATATTCAGCAGTGGACGGATAAAGGCTGAGGATGATGATGATGATTCCTTGATAAAGGCTTTATATCTTTATAGATATAATCATAGATCTAGCAGTGAGTCCATGACCCAGCTGTTGATCATGACTCATGTATTTCGTAAACGTTTTTTTTTTTGCTTTAAACTTACCGTATCAAATTCTACACGAATAGAATATTTTAAGAATCTGAAATAAATTTAACTATGCCGTTAGTCTCAAGAATGGCGTTGTTAAGAAGACTTGCGCACCTGAGAAACAATTAGAAACGGTCAAACCGATGTATTTTTAAACCATAAAAGATTTTACAGGCGATTCTAAATCCGATTTGAGTAACCGTGAAATCTTTTATATTTCTCCCGATTCGATCTACATTATGGAATTTTCCGGCAGCCAATAGCGATATTATTTTGGTCGGTTAAAGATGGCGACCCACGTGAACATAAAAAACGTAAGAAGTTGAAGGAAAATTAAATGTAACGTCGTGTTTTATCCCCTCTAAGAAATTCCGCTCCATTATGTAAAATATCGTACCATAATCCTACCAATATTTAGAAAAAACTACTTCAAAGGACTCATTTCTGAGTCTGAGACACTACATCTTTAGACTGTTAACTTGGTACAAGCTACTACAATCATTGTACTATTACGGAGCGGTTCAGGATTTGCTTTTTAAAAAAAACTATTCTTTATTTCAACACTAAAATATATTATGAAAAAGATAACTTAAAATAGACCTGCACCCGACGGAAGTCCAATTCAATCTGATTGAAAAACAATTTGAATTATCAAAGAGAAAAATAGAGGTTTCCTATTGCATTAGGAATAATGCAATGGGAAACTCAGCAGTTTTACTATACATATGCAACCATGCGACTTGCGATATAACAACCCCCCCGTTAAGATCGATCATCACATCTCAAAGTGATGAGAGATTAACTTAGATTAACGCGGAGATTGGACTTTCGTTTGGAGTATACAAATAATTGTGAAATTACAAAAACAATATTATTTACTAAGATTTTATCAAAAACTTTTTTTTTATTCTAAATTCTAAATTAACACAAAATTACTATTATAGCATTTATATAATAGGATTTCTAAGTCATTAGTTATATTTATTGTTTATTTAATATTATATTAGAACTTAAGAACCAATTACAATTATCATTATCATTATTATAACTTTCAGATTTAAATTGTTTAACATTAAAGTTACATTTCATGATCTTTTATTATATTAGTTAACATAACATTTCTTTTCAAAGGAGTTGGCGTGTTGATGGATGTTTCCTCCATTACAGAATCATTTTTAATATTACTATCCTTAAGGACAACAAGAGATGTCGGGTGATCTGTGCGAGATTTTGAATTATGACACTGATTGAAAATCTGAATACAGCAAGGCGATTTTTTACATGTTACATTTCTTCGACATTTAAACATTAGATATATTATGAATATAATACTACTTAACAAACTAATAGACAAATAATGAATTCCATATGTATCTAAATGAGATGGATTTTCTAATTTATATAATTCATCTTCCATTGTATGAAGATGGATGCTTGCATGTAGTAGTGAATCAAGATTTCCAATATTTTTTAAACTAGAGTGTGGAAGCTTAGCAAATGTTTTATTAATTTTCGAGTGTTCACAACAATCGTCTAGTAAAATGTTAAAATTTGACACCACATTTGTTACATTGCCGAGTGACGTTTCGCCAACTGCGGTAAACTGTAAGGTTTTATAAAATGCTTTACAATATTTAGGCAAGGTCAGGATGCCAGTTCCAAATAAAATAACATCTTTATTTACGTCAGATTTCTCACACGTGATATGACATTTACCTGGCTCAGACTGAACAAAAATCCAACGATTAAAACTAAGTTTATGGAATACATCTATAGAACCATGAATAATTTTAGCTACACAGGAATCAGGGAGTTTGGTTACCACTTCACTTAACAGAGTTGTTTCACACGTAGGGTTAGCAATAGCTGAAAACGAGTCGACGAGCACACACACATAACACTTTTCACTGATTAATTTACATGTGTGTATATAATTTACTAATTACTTAAATATTTTTCACGTGAGGACTAAAGATGGGTAAGGAAATAGGTAAGTATATTGAAAGACACTCAATTAAATTATATTAACTGAAATGTAGCAGCAACAGATAATAATATGTTTTACTCACAGAGACAGGATCACCAGGGACTTGAACGGCATCACAGCAACGATGAGTTGGCAGCAGGCAGCGGCAGCGCGTTTCCACAAACGCGACTGCGTCAGGAAACACAGGAACAGCGGCAGGAACGACAGCAGGAACGGCGGCAGGAACGGCGGCAGAACGGCAACAGGAACAACGGCTGTGCGTGTTTTGCACAAGCGAGATATGGGGTGCAGGATGTATTTGGACTGCTCCGCAGGCTTACGAGTAAGGCTGACTGTCGAGACACAGTATAGAGTTTGACGAAGTGGATATTAAAATAATTTGCCTTTTGTCTAAGATCACGATCACACTCCGGAGATGAATTGGCTTATAGAGTTTGTATAATATATTTTATTTTTCACAGTTCAGTTCTATTTTATTTTTCACAGTTCAGTTCTTTTATTTTTATTTTTCGCGAACCGTTATGGAATTCCAGTGGAACGAATACGGCTTTTCAACACTGGAATCCCACTTCTGACACCACTATTACGGAGCGGTTCAGGATTTGCTTTTTAAAAAAAACTATTCTTTATTTCAACACTAAAATATATTATGAAAAAGATAACTTAAAATAGACCTGCACCCGACGGAAGTCCAATTCAATCTGATTGAAAAACAATTTGAATTATCAAAGAGAAAAATAGAGGTTTCCTATTGCATTAGGAATAATGCAATGGGAAACTCAGCAGTTTTACTATACATATGCAACCATGCGACTTGCGATATAACAGTACGTTATTGTGTCTACTATCTCTATGGCCGTTAGTTCACCGCTGCCGTCAACGGCACGTCACCGACAACGAGATTTTTCTTGTTTGTTTGTTTGTCCACGTCGTTTCTAAGTTCAGTCAGTTTTTTGTAATCGTTTTTCATTATGTATTGAAAGAAACACACCACATCGCAGGAATAATGGAAAAGATGGCATAGATGTAGGTTACCAGTTGCCACATTTCAAAATATATTATAGTAGTAGTGTTGCCACTAGCCGGTCACTAGCAGGTATGAGACCAACATAGAGTATTCTTTTCGTCGACGTTGTGTGTTTTTTTGACAAATACTTTTGATATAAATTATCTAAAATTATTGCGATGCGATGACTTCACGAAACCGGTTTAGATGGACTCTTTTAAATGTGTTTTGAATGGCTTCTACCTCAGCCCATTTAGCAATAGCTACGAACTAAACGGTATTTCGGCGAAAAGGATTACACTCACACATGGCCGGGAAACGGCCATGTTCTACACCAAAATAATATAACATAAATTATTAGTTTATTTTTTAAAAAATTAATTTAATTAACAAAAAATAATTAATTATTAATAATTATTAATTTATTTTAATTATATTATTGGAGATAGGCATCGCTGCACCCGGTCTGCAAGGTGTACCAGTTTGGTCGGATCTTCTTCGCATTAATGTCAACTCCAAGGTGATGAACCTTCAAACTTTCAACGCAACAAGTAATACGGGTTTGATATGATAACGACAAAAGGCACACACACAGTGATACAAACGAAAACGAAAAATATTCTTCATGAGGTTATAATTATGTGCAAAATCAAAAATTCTATGGGTTGTTTTATGTCTATAGTTTCCTTTGCCTTCCCGCAATGGAGGAAAACAAATCCCAGTAACTCTCAAAAATGAATAATACTAATTCGTATATATAGCTATAACAGCACAGTATTGTGTGACAAAAGTCAGTCTTTACGTGACCGTGACTCTGTAAAGTATCCGAAACGACGAGAATATAAAAAAATATGTACCGTGAAATTTTAACGTAACTCGTCATAAAGTCAAACAAATACATACTAAAAATTATGTTTAAAGATATTTTAAAATCGTTGACGTGACAAAATATTTATAGCAATTTCTGAAAATTATGAAAATATTCAAAAGAACCAAGAACAACAACGACGTTTCCAACCTTCCCCATTCATTTCATAAACGGTAAGCAACTACACAAGTATTATGACTTTAATTTCGCTCGTATACAAACGTTTAGATTATGATAATATATAAAACCGTTAAAAGTTTCAAAAACCGTTGGTAAAGCAGTTCTTAGTCAGAAGTTAGCGAACACTTATTTTGAACTCAGCCGTTTATATTTCTAAAACATTTATTACCCTGCAGTATGTGGCTTATGCTGAATAGTTTATTTAACCATAGCATAGTTTCTATAAGATTAAACTACCTAGAAGCCAATCCAATTAAACAGTTTTAACAGTACATAGAAACAAGAAAGCACATTCTTCGATAAAAATAATATTCAGACCTTTAACTGACAAGACATTATAAAGATTTCCACGACCCTACATAAGACAATTTTAAATAAACTAACAAATACATTGCTTGGTACAAAATAGGAAAAGGCATTGGATTATTTTAAAGAAAACGATAAAGATAATAATAAAATTGGTCATGATCCTCAGACACGAGCAACGTGTCTTCGAGGAGGAAAACCTCACCGTCTAAACTCCTTTATTATAAAAAATAGATTAACAAACAAAATCAAATATTATTTTATGGCCACTACCTCTATAAGTACATAGACTAAACATATTATGATATCGGCAGAGCACGTCCGATTTTACTTAATCAAGATAATACTCAAACAGAATCAAAAGTTGTGATTTAGACAATGACTTGTGAATCAGCTTGGACTAACAATCTGTTGATTAGATGATATCAACCCGAAAATAAATCTTACCGTCCAAAAATAAATGAACATAGCAATATCCATAAGAAAATAGGACGCACATCATCTATTTAGATGAAATCTATTTAATAGCTATGATGGGTCAATTCTGTCTCAAGGTCATGGAGGAATAAAAAACACCACAAATGTGTTAGAGATGTTAATCTGCTTGTACTATTGTTGTGGTGATGTCATCGTTACGATCTAATGCACAAGCACTTTGAACAAAGCTTTTGTGTTGTTTCAAATAAATATAATTTTCACCCATGGATTTGCAAGAAGGCCGTGTAAGTAACTTACCCTTCTCCTTAATAATATTGAAGGAACTTACCTGAAACAAATAAAACACATTCAATCAAGACTGCAATGATAGCGTTATTTCAATAACAAAACGTCTTTTTCAGAGCATTAAATTCGTAAACCTTAGATATTGGCAAAAAAATATACAAAAAGGAAAGAAAAGATAAAATCAACTTAAATCTTATATCAAAGTTTCATCAAATAAAACAGAGTTAATATTTCGATGCCAACTATGCTATAGAGTACTAAAGAGTAATACGTAAGTTTATATATCCGTAGAATCCTATTGTGTATTAATTTAATAGTACTGAGTAGCTATAAAGTATCCTCTTTATTAGTATACTAAGGCCTCTTAAAATTACTTTACACTTTACTTTTTTAAATTATTCTCTTTAAAGTTGTTACGTAATTTAATTATTCTCTTTAAACCTGATACGGAGGTCCCGTACCCTGTGCGTTCCGCGTGTAATTGATATAAGTTATTGTTCCCTGAGGGCTATGGGTAAGACCGGTTATTTGATCCCAGTGGAATGCATGATGGTGTGTATCCATACACAATATATTATATGGCAACCCAAGAGAATGAAATCACTACGTGTAATGGTTCGCGTTTGTATATTTACAAAAATTGTGAAATAGTCCATTGAATTGTTACATTTTTTAGGCCTAACCTTGCGTTTTTTAGAGGACGCAATTTTATTTTTTTTATGTGTAGGTGGGGTCAGGGTAAAGCTAAAATCAAGTTTGTGGGGTTGCCACCCTTGTCCCACGGCCGCCATCTTGAATTGAAATTGTTTTTACGATATATCTCTTAAAATAACTACCTGATAAAAAAAAATTGTATACATTATTTGTTGCAAATTAAATTCTCTACAACTTTGGTTCTGTAACTTTTTGTCATAGAACTATAAATGAAAAAGTTAAAAGTGAAAATGTTCGGTTAATGTTACAGCTCGGTTTAGTAAAGATTTTTAACTTTTTGCCTTTACAGTTATTATTTTCACCAAAAGGTTTTTTACAAATATATCAATCACTCATAATGGAATAATGGAAAAGGCACGCTTAAAAAGTTTAAATGCAAATAATAAAAAATAAAAAAAGTTTTCACTGAAGTTTTTTAACTACGGTGAAAACATTTTTTTTTAACTTCTGTCTAAAATCATTTGAAATTGTCTTTACAATAAAAAACAGGAGCAGAAGCAGAACAGAAGAAGAAAAAAGCAAAAAGAAAGAAAAAAATGAGGAAAAGGTGTAAAAACTTTACTAGACCGAGCTGTAACATTAATCGAACATTTACGCTTATAACTTTTTTATTTATAGTTCTACGACAAAAAGTTACTGGAGCAAAGTTGTAAAGATTTTAATTTGAAACAAAAAATATCTACAATTTTTTTTATCAGATAATTACTTTAAGAGATATATCGTAAAAACCATTTTAACCCTTATTTTCAAGATGGCGGCCGTGGGACAAGGGTGGCGACCCCACAAACTTGGTTTTAGCTTTACACTGACCCCCACTACTCGTCAAAAAAATAAAATTGCGTCCTCTAAAAAACGCAACCCCAAATGTAACTTTTCAATGGACTAAAACTATACTCGTATTTTGAAAAGATCAATCCTATAGAGTTTCTTCCAAGATTCTTCTCTGGGGAAAACTGCTACTTCTGCGAATCTTAGCATTAGCTTATAAAAAATATCAACATATGTATTTCAAGTGCTATGTAACTTGCCTACGACATAAATATTCTTATAAATTATACAAACATCATGGTATAATACAATTTGCAAGGACAGGCGTGAAGTTTGAAAAATAATTCGTATGGTATAAATATCGTTTCACAGTAGCCATGGATAAATACCTTATAAGTTATTATTTGTCATATTATATGTATATATGGCCAAGCTTCTCCGTGGCCCTATTGTATTTTTCAATTAGTGTTAAAAAAAAATTAGAGCATTTAAAAGACACTCAAGCTATAACACTTAGTTACATGGTGGAAACTATATTTCTCAGCGCTTACAAATATAGTCAGAGCCATGACAATGAACAATATTATATTATGGCATCTGATTGTATTCCTTGTTGACAAACATGTACCGATGTTGCTATCATATCTACGCACTTAGCTATTTCCCATAACGTTCGTTGAGCCACAGTGAGCAGATTTACATTGATAACATTAAACATAAACTTACAGGATATATTCAACTCAGCGATGCATGTTTAGATTTGTGTTTACTATTTGTAAAATCCGCTTAACTTGCAAACACATCTAATTAATTATCGAAACAGCCGTAAAATGACAGAATGCTAATTAAATGGCAATCGCTGACAGCTACCAAATAAGCTGTCATTGTTTAGCATCGAATAGTCATCAACAATCATTGAAGATGAGGTAGGGGGAAACTTTAAATGACTTGTGGGATGTAAAACATCGTAATGGAGAAGTTTCCGACGGGATTTGAAATGAATGGAATTCCATCCATATTAATTAAGAAATTACTGTCTGATGTTAAGTAACTATAATTACATGCATTGGAACTGAATATGCTATTCTTTTTGTGATTAAAATCTGAGTAAAGCTAGGAAACGGGTCATAAAATTCTTTGCCAACGAAAGCCCTTTGCCAAAGCCAATTATTGTAGTCATAACTTATATTTTATTCATTAGTTATCGCAGGTACTTAATATTAACATATTACTACTAACAATATATTTAACACGAATGTTTATAAGAAGGTATTGATGTATTCATACACCTTGTATGTTTGTTACTCTTTTACGCAGAAATTACTGAATGGATTATTATGAAAATAGCTTACACGTGCGAATAACACAGATGAAAGAAAAGTAAATAAGTGATACCAGGCGCTGTTAGTTCATAAAATATAAGACATAACTTTGGACTTTATACTTTGATCATGACGAAGCTACGTTTGGATGAATAATCTCATATTTAATAACACACTGTAGTAAAATTAATAGTAAATGTTTCCCGCTAAGTTTGACTCGTCTTTTTTTTTTTTAAGTCGATCGTTACTCATATACTTATTCCGCAATTATTTTAAATATTTAAAAAAGACTTGTGAGATGGGTACAGCGCATACGCGATTCAAGTGTCTCCTTCTACTTAGTATACAAATAATATTTTCATGATGGCCTGGATGTAACGACTGTGTTGCGTGCATCATGCATTAAATGCTAGAACCCTGAACTTTAAAGGTCGTGAAATATAACTTTAATGATAATTTACCTCTTAATTGTTCTTTTATATAGTAGGTACGTATATTAATTAATGTACTTTAAAATAAAAATAAAACCGTATATAAATTAGGTAGCCCGGGCAGACGTCGTCCTGCAACGTCTTTCGAACGGAAAACGATCCTACCTTTCAAATAGAACACTCTAGAGTCCATTGAGTACATACAGCAGGAATATAGACCGAAAGTTATATTAAAATTTGAATCGTTTAAATCAGTAAGCTTTATAACGAAGATCGTGGTAGGAGATGCGCAATGTAATACTCGCAGTTGAAATCAGGCCTACCAACATGCTAATTTATTTTCTACCAAACCTTTTTCTGTGTTCCGTAAATCATGAGAGGCGTTAAACTCTCAATATTGAAGATGGAGTAGATTGGACATTATTCTTCTCCATATACAATTAAACGTACCTACTCTTTAACTTTGCTTTAATTTACTCTTTCAACCGAAGCGGTATTTTGTCAGCGACAATGATATCCGTATATTCCTGTCTGTGTCGTGAATGTTAGTTCAAGGTCAACATTTAGATCATATCTAGTTTTTAAATGTCTCAATAAGTTAATTACTAGCGACGAGCAATCATCAACATCACTATCATAATGTATACATTAAAAAAACCATCGCATTCAAAGATTATATCAATGATTTTTTACGCCTGGAAGAAGGCCCAAACTAGATTTAAGACACATTTACAATCCGGCAGTAGGCGCCCTGGACATAACTCCAACGAACAAAGTCAACTAATTTTATCTACCTGATTGTTATAGTATGGACTACCTGGTCACCTAACAAATACATCAGCTGGATCTATTTTTCAGGTGATATTAAAGGAAATACAACCTTTTTCACTATTGGCGAGACTTACTTTATGTCCCAGAATAAGGCAAGAGTAGCCCGGGCTAGTTCCAACTACCGAGTGAATTAATTTATTTATATGTGGGACGTTGACTACTTTCCATCAGGCAGCTCATGATCAGCATCATCATCTAATGAAAACGATAATTTAACAATTTCAAACACCATTGATATTCTCACTGACAGACGCGATGGCTAACACACACGCGTGTAAAAGAAATCTTTATTGTTACTTCAACAAAGGGAATAATTAAATACGTAGTAAAAACAACTATGTGTTAATTAGTCTCGTATTTACTTAGATGACATAATATTTTCTTTCGCAATCAATAAAATAGTAAGCAATCAATGTTTTCGTCATATTTCCCTTGGTTTTGTAAAAATCCATGACGAGATACGATTCAATTATAATGACAATAATTATGATATGCCATGGTCAAAGCTAAAAGTAATAGATTCACTTATATCTTAAATTGGTGGTTCATCAATAAGCAGTATGTGATAATATTATTACAACAACCCGTAATATGATCGAAGCTAAATTTCATTACCACATCCCTAGATATAACTGGGCCGTACCTACTCAAGCCACGCGAAAATTCCGAGTAAGGCAAAATTCCTTCAGCAGAAGGCAGAACTACTTGAACAATTTACGTATAGACAATAACGCTCGCTAGGAAGTTTATTACAGAGCATATCGCATTCTTAATAAAATAATGAGCAAGTATACTTAAAAAAATCCGAAAAACACACGTTTTGTGGTCGTATGTCACGTTCGCCAAAAAAATTTCATATCAGAAATATAATTTGTATTAACCTAAAAATTCCTGTGTCCCAAGTACCAATGATGTAGTTCTAATCGTCTCGAAGACAATAGCGACGGAGAAACCTAGAAAACTTTTGCATGGCTATATTTTACGCTCCGCATTGTTGTTCTATAACAGATGGTTTTCGTTGTTTTTGAACTAGGCGAAGATTTTCATACCAATATTTCAGAGTAGACTTTCTAGGATGCTTCCAATATTTTTTTACAAAATAAATAAATATTATCCAACAATCATACGACGTTAACATAGCTCCGTGGAAAATTCGTAAGGGCTTGAGTTACGGGTACTAGAAATGGAAATAAATTAAAGAACTATACAACGGTAACATGGTGCTGACAAATATTTATCTATAATACAAATTAACTGCATCTGGCGGGATTCGAATCCGGGACCGCTGTGTAAAAGGCTCAATAGGCTACTGGACCCTTTATGGACTGGACCACCAGACCGGCCGCAAAAGATCCTGAGCTTGAATCCTAAAAAAGTGAACTAGATATTAGAGCGGTAGAGGGAAATGTGCTATTTCTTATATTTTTCCATACATGTACCACATTTCATTACATTATTTGTATACATTATTCTAATACGTCAACCCTAAATAACATAGAGTCTTAAAGGAGGCAAGAGTAGCCACTAGATTATTCATTAAGTAACATAAGAAATATGTGCTTAAATATTTATACTTTTTATTTCTGATATTTCTTTAATACGACTTACATGTATACTACATGTAAGTCGTATTAAAGATTTTTTTGTAATTTAATTTAATTAATTATGCTAATTTTGTTCTACTCAAAATAGTTATATTATTCAATTTATATTCAATTTTTTTTTTGTCTTTACAGATGTTAAAACAAGCGTTCGTGTTGTTGGGCGTTCTAAGCGTACAAGCATATGAATTGCCTGGCGTTGAAGACAGTAATGTTAACAAAAGAGAAGCAACAGAAGGAGTAAAACTTGATAACTATCCGTATGGAGTAGCAGAAGAAATTAAAAGTGCCAAAGATGGACCGGTGGAAGGGCAGCGACAGAAAAGGTTTTATGAATATTTAGGCTACAGTGCAGGTGCGTCTTCATTCAGCCCTTACCCAAGCGTACCAACCTATGCTTGGGGTGCTAATCCTCCTGGCACCGACATATCAGACGAACAGTATAAGCTTAATGAGATATTGAAAAGAGTGAAAAACCTCGCTGATATCACAAAACGGCAATATCTGCCGCCTATAAATCGTCCCAAAGTGCACTACCCTTCATTCATCCCGTACTTTATACCACAATTCAGATGCACTTGTCCTCAAGTAAACAAACCCATAAATAGACCAAAACCTGCACCTCAAACCACAATATCACCTCCAAACACTGACTCAACTCCCGGTATCACAGCTAACACAGAAAAGCCGGGAACTATAGATTTATCTCCATCAATCGGCGATAGAGATTTTAATATCAGTAGCCCCGGCTTGATACCGAATGACGATTTTCCAGATGACTATGAAGATGGAGTAAGACCGATAAGTTTTGATCCTATCACGCCCAAAGTACCGATTGGTGTAGAACCACCGCCGGTAGAACATGGAAGCTTTCAAGCTGGTCTGAATCCAAATCCACCGGAACTCAGTCCTCCAGAAAGTGCAGCTTCACAATCATTCCCGATCGAGAAGTTTCCAACAGTCCCGATAGCTATACCCACAATCTGCGATGGAGCTATTTTAGCCTGTTGTCACAAAAAGGAAGTCACTAACGCGTGTTTTGTGAGAGAAGGATGTGGAGACATAGAACACGATGATCCGTGTGATCCCAGTGTATTATCTAAAGTAGTAAGTAAGTTCCGAGCGTATATTAATCAAAGACGCGGATAAAATATGTATTTAATAAAATACAATTGAAACGTCTAGTTTATTGCAAGCTAATGTTATGTATGCAGTAACTTTGTTTTGCGTGTAAATATTAAGAATTGGTAACTGAGTTATCCGATTCTTGTAACTGTAACTTGCAATGTATGAGTTTTTATATATGCAAACGTTACATAGCTATACAATGATATTATGAACGACGTAAATATAAGTAAGCATAGGCTGTCACTGTTAAATTATATTATATCATTGACTACTCAAACCGACGATCTTGATATTTGATGAGGAATTGACAATAATTGAAATTAAACTTTACAAATACAACATAGAGTATGGTATACAAATTTTGCAGTGGCGGTCACTACTTACTGATATTAAATGTAAAATCATTATTTTATGTAGTAGCTTATTCATGTACTCTGAAAATGCATTTAAATCAATATATTGCAGTGATACTTTGTCCCTAACAGCTAAGGCCTAACTTGGATAAACCGTGGACGAAATATATTTAGTTCAAAGTTCCATTTAAACACATACTATTAACGATTTATGTTAAAAACTATTTTTAGACAGAAATACTCATTTATCCTCATTTATCATATTGTATCCAATATAGAATTCATAAGGTAATAATTATGTAAAACACGCATATTATAACTCCTTGTTTTGATTATTTATTTCTAGAAAAATTAATCTTAAAAAGTGTTATGTACACTGAATATATTTTTATATAATAATATGTATATTTTCCACCGTGAACATTATGAAAGGAAATATATAGTTATTATTAACATTAGCAGTAACGCAAAATCGCAGCTGTCGCCGTGTCAGGCATATCAATGGTACGGAGCTCTCGTGCGTTAGGGGGCCCTGAAGTGTGTAAGCAAAAGCCTTGAAACTATCTAGAATACCATTCGAAGAAGACGCCCGACATGTCGATACGCCCCCTAAAACAACGCCACGAGTCGGAGTAAATAGAAGAAAAATACTTCCTTAAGACTAGGCTTGCCAGATCAGAATTTCAAAATATCTGGAAAAAAATTCAGATAATCGGGATTTGGGGATTGCTGGCGGAAGAAAGAAAATATTAACAGGAAAAAATTTGTTAAATTATTTTTGCAGGGAATTTTCAAATATCCGTTTTTCTGGAGATTTTGAGATTTTTCTGGAGTATGGATATCAATTAAAAAGTCGGGAGAATCCAGACGATTACCGATCATCTGGCAACCTTACTTAAGACGGAATCAACTTATGTTGTACCCATGTAATATCAAAGTCAATGTATAGTATAAAACGATTATTGTCTTTAGAATAGATCTTGTAATAGACAACAAATGAAATTATTAAAATGTATTAATAAATTTAACGATAGTTCATGGAAATAATGTACGAGCGCAATCTGCAGCAATAAAGCACGTTCAGCAGTTTTCAGATTTTTGCAGCAGTTTACACAATATAAACAACTTTGTTATAGAAACATAGATGAGATTTTGATTAGTAAATGAACAATAAACATTTGTTATTCAGAAGTGTTATTATAACAAAAATATGTAAATGTAGTTTTATATAATCTGTTATATTAAGGGCCTGTTTCACATTCTCCAGATAAGTGCCGAATAGGCTAACATATTTGACAGATAGAGTATGGAGTATCTGTCAAATATGTTGCCGATAGCCTATTCGGCACTTATCTGGAGATTGTGAAACAGGCCCTAAATTAAAATAACATGTACCTACACCAATTAACAAGACCTAGTCGGTGCTGATATTGGACCGTCATAAATGGAGTAAAGCAGGCCTTTGCCCGGCAGTGGGATCCGATAGGCTAATAAAAAAAAAAGTACATTAACATAACTTATTTGTTTTTCATACGATTTTTATTAAATATATAAATACAAAACTATAGCATCTTTTATTGTTCTTTATAAAATGTATGTCTGTGTTAACACTATTTTATCTTAAACTGGTATATAAAGCTGAAGAGTTTATTTGTTTGAACGCGCCAATCTTAGGAACTACTGGTCGGATTTGAATGATTCTTTCAGTTTTAAATAGCCCAATTATTGAGGAAGGCTGTATTTTATCCCGCTTAGAAACTGTTGTAAATCTAGTTAACACAGGTGAAGCTACGGGCAACAGCTGGTATTAAAAAAGTCTGTTTTCCGCGGGCGACATACAAAGTCACTGATGTAAACGGTATGTAACGACATAAGCATGAATCAACTTCCTGAAATATTAAAGTAACAACCCACGGGAGGGCACGGCTCGACTTCCCCTCGAAATAAGGCGAGGAGGCTATTGGGTCTTAGTTCCCCGATGCGCTGGCCCAGTGCAGGTTGGTAAACTTTGCACACCCTCAAAGACATAATCTCATCAAATACCTTGGTAGTCTACAATATGGTAAAAAAGTTTCTTTCACCAGTGGGTGAGATGCCCTTTGCCATGGTCTTGGCAGCAGCTTTACTGTGTTTCGGAGAGAAGGCCAAGACATTAAGACTTCACATCTCATGTCTTAAGATAGGCAACACATAAATAAGCTGTCTGCTAGGTCCAGGTAAACTATGTTCCTGGGCGACCTCGACCACTTAGCATCAGGTGGCACGTCTGCCAATTTGCCTGTAAAAAAAAAGGGAGCAGTGCATACTGCTGCATGTTTTGCTACAATAAATCTTCAACAACTTAAACTTGTTTTTTAATCAGATCAAATCAAAAATATCTTTATTTCATAGGTAACAAATTGTACACTTGAAATAAGTCAATAAGAAGTAGATAAAAAAAACTAGTTTGAGATGTAGGATCCCCTAAGAAAAACGAGAATAAAACTTAGGGGTTGCTCTTTTGTCAAAAAAAAAATGAGATACATAATATTTCATAAATACAACATGTTAACTCTTAAAAGTAATAAATGATAAGTTACCAAGCTAGTAATGGTGGAAGAAGGAAGAGATAGTGATTTGACCTTTCATTAACCCCCCTGAGAGATCTTGAAGTGTTGTCAACTATTGGAATGGATTCCAACGCGCTTGCTCATCAAGGCAGTTACTAGCAAAAATATTGCAATTTTAATTTTAGTTCTGACAGCAGAAGCGGTACACGATTTTTATATATCTACGTCATGAGTCACTATGATTACGGTCTTTTGTTGGTTACCGAGGGACGCCGTCCAGTGAAAATAATTGTTATGAGAATACAGATAAGCTATGGCATATTGAGCAGAACAAAATAACCTGTATACAATAAATATTGTCGACATTGTATGTACAGGGGTAGATTTATATCACCATCTGCCTCATCATCATCATCAGCCTCTATCCGTCCACAGCTGAATATAGGCCTCCCTCAATGAACGCCAAGACGACCGATCCCTTGCTACTCGCATCCAACGCGGACCTGCCACTGCACGGAGATCGTCTTCCCATCTGGTTAATGGCCGACCAACACTTCGTCTACCTAAACGCGGCCTCCACTCTTGAACCTTATTGGCCCTTCGGCTATCCGTTCTCCCGAAGCTTGAGGCCTCGTCTAAGGCCAGTCTACTGTGGTAGTAGACGACGTTCGACGCGCTTATTATTTAGATTTAGGAATGATATTTTTACTTGTGTAGGAAATAATAAATAAAATGTTTATTAGTCCACAGTTGCCATACCCTAGCTAAATGTGGATTAACAAATTTTTTTGAAAAGTCTGAAAAAAGAAAAAGACTAAGAATTAAAAATACTTTGTGATACAGTTTCCTCACTATGTTTTCCACCACGGGTAAGCAAACACTGTTGTAGTTTAGTTTTATTTAATTCACCTTTTGAACACATACGTCAAGTCATAGAATTAAGACTATTCTTTTAACCAGAGGAACTAAGACATCGACACACTTGTATCATCCTTACTAATTATCCTTACTAATATCTTCATAATAATAATGGCAATGGTTATATGTTTGGAGTTTGGATACATGAGATAGTCTTAAACAAATTTTAGGTTCAATATTATATTTCAACATATCGTCGTTATTAATTTCCGTGGAGCATGTTGTATATTTCAAACGCGGTGCCTTCAAAATATATTAGTTTGACGATATTATAACGTAGTTAAATATTTCTTCAGGCGCTAAATATCTTAAAGCAACGAAATTGTGCCCTTAAATTTATTCTTAAACTCAAAAGGACTATAGGAATAGCATAGCAATAAAAAATATATAAAGGCTTTTGATCTTAACATTCATTGTCATGAAACACGCATGGCACACATGCACACAGACATTCTTATTGACTGTGGAGAAATACAGCGCAGCTACCTACCAATGAACAACTGATAAAAGAGTATTGAGCGTCACTGACCTCCGAAAGGGTGAAGCATGGACGTCAGGGCGCGGGACTCTCTGTAGTCTGTATCACCAGGTCATACAGAGAGTCCACCTTCCACTTGTCACCAATACCACTTGTGGCTTGTAGATACAACTCCGGGATTTTCAAGTTATATTTTAAATGGTATTATTATTATTATTAAATAAGTAAATGTTATTATTAAAAAAAAGAGACTGCAAAGTACGGCATGACGCTGTCGAAGTTTCCCCGCTGCGCCGCTCTCGAACCTCTTGCGTATGCGTGGCGGGAAATCTGTTGTTTAGCATTCACTAAAGCCTTCGAATATGTTGCTAATACTCCACAAACAGGGTGATAATAATAATAATAATAATTGTCGTTTTGTACCATTAATACAATAAAATTTTCAATAACGTTTGTCAAATAAGTTAGATTTGTTCTGTGATCATTTTTCACTCGTTTTCCTGTCACAAGCTATCCTTATATAAAATAAGTCATTGTTTTATAGAAACCCCATCATTTACCAACGCAGTTATGATGTAAATCAGTGTTGCCATTTTAGTGCTTTCGGCACTAAATCTAGTGCATTTTTGGTATGTTCAGTGCGCATCCAAGACTTTTAGTGCCTAGTGCAATTTCTAGTGCTTTTTTCATGTCTGCTCTTTTATTATAAATACCTAAATTGATATAGTGGCCTATTTCTGGAATCATTTCACCGCACACGCTATCTCTTGCATTCACACGAGTTGGATTTCGACGATGTCACCAGCCACCACACTAGTGTCGCTCTCTGCTCTATGGCCGGCCGAGCCAGGCTGGCCCTTCAAGGCAAGCAGATACCACAGAAGAACAATTTTAATAACAATTAATAATATTTTTTAAGTACAACAATTGTAAGTTGATTGATTTAATGTCGTAGTTAGGGTATTAAAACATATTAAATATAATTTAAACTATTTAAAACGGGATATTTACCATGTTTTTTATCATTGTTTCGAATGTCATGTTCACGAGACTCGTGAACATGACATTCGTAGACAATGTCGAAATATCGAGCTCCGCGAAACAATGATAAAAAACATGGTAAATATCCCGTTTTAAATAGTTTAAATAATGAAAATAACCATGTTAATTTAAAATCATATTAAATATAAGCTTTGAACTTTATATGTCTTCTTTTTTACATCCATGTCAATTTTAAGTACTTAGTTCTTTGAAGTCGAAAATATCACAAATCTAGTGCAATTCGTACCACTTTTAGTGCTCTGTAGACTTTGACTTCTGGCAACACTGATGTAAATACAATTGTGATTGAGTTATTTGTAAAGTTCACATTATCACATTATAGTTTCGTTTAAATAGTATTTACATTATTAAAATTATAGTGGTCTTACTCATAAACCTCTCTTAATACCATTAGCAAAATCTTCACTTATGAACTACTAGCTGCTGCCCGCAGCTTCGCCTGCGTTAACTAAGATTTCAAACGGGATCTTGGTACGCAAAATAGGTAACTTTTCTGGTTGGTTTTTTACACCTTGTGTTTGAACCCAAATATTTCACGTAACCCATTTTTTTCTATAATATTAATAATAAAATTAAGCCTATGCTACTCGTGGATAATGTAGCTTTCGAATGGTGAAAGAATTTTTGAAATCGGTCCAGTACTTTTTGAACCTATTCATTACAACCAAACAAACAAAGTTTTCCTCTTTATAATATTAAGTATAATATAGATATTTAGCGTTAAGAAGTCGTTATGTAATGTTTATATAACCGTCCAATTTAAACACTGTCGAGACATAACACGGACACAAGAGACAAAATGGCGGATCGAATGAATGAGAATCAGTTGTTCTATTGTCGACAGCACCCCTAGACAAGTGGCATACGCGCCGATTCTATTCCTTTGCGTTTTCTCGCTAACTCAGGGCTCAAGGGTTACTGCATAATTTTTGAAGAACGTTTATTACGACACATAAAGTATATGGTTTTGTTTGTAAAAACATCTAAAAACGTATGTAATTCGTCCCCCCTAGAAGAGTGTCATAAACCCTAAACGAATATAATAGAAAAGAATACTTATTGTAGGGGAATTAGACTAGCTTACGACATTAAAAAAATATAGAAAGGCTATAATTTATCCCTGTACTCCTACGGACATGGGAAGTACGCGGGTGAAACCGCGGGGCGCTGCTAGTTTAATTTAAATAGTAACAATAGAGGTTTTGTTAAGCCCATAAGGAACAATACCACTAAATGATAAACCAAATGGATTTTCCGAATTAATTATAAAGCGTCGAAAATGTTATAATTTTGTTCATATAGTCTGAGGACACTGAGCTGTGAGCAGTAGATGCAGATGTCAAATTGCAGACTGCCGGCGTTCGTGTAAGGAAACGGACGCCTTTGATAACCAGTTGAATATAAAATCACACGACTAAAATATACTTTATAAATATACATAATATAATATATTGAGTGAAACAGTGCAACATTTCAAGTGAGTAACTAAGTAGAAATATTTTTTTACCCTAAAACTTTCGTTTTTTCTTTATTATCTTTATTTAATGTTTTCATTATTTTTGTCATGACTTAAATTGAATCTGATTTAGAATTAGCTTTCCAATGATATTTTTTATAGTCATAATTCTCTTTGTTTATAAATATCGCGAATAAGGTTAAAGCATGCTATGATAATAAATTATATATCCTTGACTCTGGGAAAACCAATCGAGATAAAAACAGCACGTTCTCATATTTGTTTGAACATAAATACGTAATACATTTTTATAAATTTAATCAAAAAAATTGACCTCTCAAAATTGTATAACCCGAGCAACTTTAACATTGTGAGCAACTTTAAAGATGGTGTTATCTCTTTCAGACATGACGTCGCTTGGTCTGATTACTGTTGTAGTGGCGCTCGTACACGCGACCTTAGCACGTGACTTGAGATCTATGCCCGATGTGACGATCAGGGCCCCCGCTAACTTGACCTACGACGAACTAGTCTTCATATTAGAAGCTAGACACGGACATGTAAAAGAAACGCCCAAACAGATGACCCCTTGCGCTCGCGCCATTTTGGGCTGTTGCAAAGGCAATGTAATGAATTCTCACTGCTCGGAATTATTAAAGTGCGGAGCGCACTTCTTCGATGACAACCCTTGCGAAGATAAGTTCATTTTAGACGCTTTGGACGCGGCGAAATTATTTTACGGCCAGTTCAATAAAGTCTCTAGTCAAAAATGAATAATTGTGTTCAACTCTGCTAATATAAAACGCTAAGTGTGATGTGCCATACGGGACTTGTGATGTGCATGTTTAAATGTGATTTTAGTTATCAAGGCTTTCAATCCAGTTATTTGACGAACTAATAAAAATATTTTTAATTTATGAGTGATTAATTATTAATGAACCCGTAGCTTCCGAACCCGGGCTTCAAATAAATCAAATATTAAATCGCATAACGCTGCCAAAACAAACAGGTTGAGTGAGTATTTGATTTGAATTTTTCCTTAATATTCGTGCGACTTATTTAAGGTGGCATTGGCCGGTCATATACACGGAACTGTCTGTGTTTCCACAGATTTCCTTCCGGATATTGGATACCTTCGCGATGATGATGTTTGACTTAAAACTAGTATAAAAGCTAGGCTTTTAAAAGTAAACCTTCAAAATCCATGCGATAAAGGTTTTAATCCTTTGCAGTGAATATGTATTATGTCCGCGTTATGGTTTAGTTATGGGCATATGTTTTCATTGTAGCTGTGGTATTTGATTGGTATTTGGTGGTCTTCGTTATTTATACTTGACTACACAGATCATTTTTATTGGCAATCAGGACTCTAAATACCAATTTCCATACTGTTAAGTCTAGTTATGAGAAAATTTCCATACAAACTTCAAACTATATGTAAAATGTACAGTTAAAAGTATCCCTATAGGTGTATTTTTTAAATTTACACATATCATTTTCTATTTAAGCTTTTTAGCGATCATCAAATCACTACATATTATAAAACAAAGTCGCTTTTTCTGTCCCTATATCCCTTTGTACGCTTAAATCTTTAAAACTATGCAATGGATTTTGATGCGGTTTTTTTTAATAGATAGGACTATTCAAGAGGAAGGTTTATGTATTTAATTTATTAAGTTTTTATATATATTGGCTAAGATATAACAATAATTGTTGAAGGTGTCGGAAAAAAATAGGCCGCTTGGGAGTTTTCAACGAAAACGCTGCCTAAACCCTTTGAGATATAACAAAATAATGTATGGTGGAATTGTGTATCTTAAATAGGTCTACAAAAAAGTCCGCGATGGCATATGTCTATCTCTTAGGGATATCATACTATATCCATTTAATACTTAAAAAAATGGGCAATTATAACGTGATAATTTGAAAGTTATTAACACAAATACGGTATGAATCCTTATCATTTTAAATCAGTTAATTGGCATGTGCATTTTATGAAGATTATTTTTGCCCTTACATCATGCAAATTAAATGAATACTTTAGGAGATATGGCAAAATCAAAATAACGCAGAAGAAAATAAATCGTGTTGCTGTGATACGAACGGGCGCGGGCGGTTGTCTGCTGTCTAAGGCCGTAGTGTATCAACTCTGGTAGACGTAATAATATGATCAACGTATGGTGGAGTATATAATAATAGTATTATAAATCCTAAATATGCCTACAGAAAATCTGCGAAGGGATATATGTCTTTATGTTCAAGATGACATATATTCATTTTAATACAAAAACTTAGTAATTATTAAAATAGAAAATGATCATCATCAGACATGATAAATCCGTAAACCTAAGTTCACGCGGGCGAAGCTGCGGGTAACAGCTAGTACATCATAAAAGGAACTCCTGTACAAAATTTCAAGACTACGTTATGTACATAAGTTTCGACTCTGCCAACGTAAGTCAGTGAGTCTTGTCTTTGATACATAAAGATTTTAAAGAAATAAAAGTATAAGTGAAGAATAAGAAAAGTCTAGACTAAACAAACAAGACTATATTTTGATGTAATATAAATTAACGGTAGGCTTGACGGGTATTGGTTGATGATGTCAATTCTAAACCAGCTTGCTGGATACGGAGAAACTGTTACGAGAGAAAATATAATATAATATCGACTTTGGTTTTATAGCGCAGGGATTTCCAACCGGATTGATTTGTTTGCTATGTCGAAATTTCCACTGACGAGAGCTAGTCTACTTTTGGTAAGGAGAATAGTAGGCAATAGTTTATCTAGGCATTTCCATAAGACTGGGTGAAAGTGAAAGCTAGATAAAATATGGTTCCATAACTAACCTGTTTGAGTCTAAGTAGTGGATAGTCTAATCGCATTTGTATTAATTGCTTTACATTACTAACTAGAAAAATACCACAAGTTAACCTATTCTGGTGAGATGTTGAATAAACCCAAATACTAAGTGCTTAAGGCAAATTCGTAAGTGTATGTTTATTGATAAAGTACCCGTAAATCATAAATGTTGTTGACAGACGCTTGAGATATGCAAATCAGCAGTTCAGATGGAAGTGGACGTCGTTTGTGAAAAAAAACTTATGGACCCAAGTCTACCCGTTGCCATGAAAGGATACTTAAATACGTTGCTTACCCTGAGTACCATAACATACACTACCTGTTTTTCTTATCTATACAATAAACAAAATTACATGGACACGCTACATTAAGGGTCTCTACATACTATTGTTGAATGGTTTTATTAAATAAAAAAATATAAACTTTTATTAAAAATAAAATAATAATAATAATACTTATAAATACATATTGAAATACATATAATCCTTGAAATTTAGGTATTGTGGTATGGCTGGGTAGGAATTTTAAATGGAAGAAATGAATAGGAAATTTATAAATCACATACAAATATGAGAAAGACCATACAAACAAAACAATTTTCAAACATATTCATTCTTTCATCGATTCTGAAGATTAAACAAAAATGTTTGCAAATTAAAAAAAGAAGTGTGATCTTTGTTTGTATATTCCTAGCTCGGTTTATAATGGAAACGAGCGATTTTAAATCAAGCGTAGGGAGTAAACGGGCCGGAGGTATATTTTTTAAATGAATGAGCTCTTGCGATTATTAAATATTTCGATTTGATTCAAATTATATCATGTATGTTACCGGCTACCTAGGTGCTGTTTAAATATCGAAAATGTTTAGGTAATGTATTAAATTATATTTATTGTATACTTTGCCTAGATATTCAATAAAATACAAAATCGTATCCGGTAATATACGAAATCTAGCCAATTTTTTGCTGTTACAGTTAAAAGGCTTTACGCCTTCACCCTAGGATGAATCGTCCCCGGAGATATGGTAGGACTCCTTGACGCTGGTCACAAGCATGCTGCAATGAAACCAATGCGAGATGCCTTCAGTCGCGTTTTGAAGAGTGGCCCTGATATTGGGGAGCTCCAACAACCTAAATCAACCCCACTGACGACGGGAATATGAGAAACCTTTGTTTTGTCGCAGTGCACAATACTCACAGCACAGCATAAACCTACTATAACATAGAATAGTAAATATAATATATTATATAATCGTAAAATCTTAAATATATTATTTAAGATTTTTATTATATAATACACATATTTAATACACAACCATGAACTAGCAACACAGAAACTTTTTTTGTTCCCTGGCAAGGTTCGAACCCGCTACCTCCGGGCTTGAGTGCTAACGCGCTAACCATTGAGCCACAGAGGTCGTCAAGCAATCAAACACTCTACTTTATCATAGAGACGTTTTTTGTTACATACCTCTCTCCTACACTACAAAGTCATTGAATGCTATTCTCTATGGAACACAACAAAGCTGTTGTATGTAAGATATTCCGAAACAATATGGTTTATCCGTGCTGGGTGTGCGTCATAAAAACTGACTCATGAGGCTCACATTTAAGGGACATACACACATTTGCTTGGGTAAAAACACCTAGTATAAAGCCATTTTTATAAGCAACATTTAATTTATCATTATATTAATTATTAATCTTGTAACATCCTTCAATTCAACATCTTTTACAAAAAGATACAAATTGAAAATGAAGAAAAACGAATGAAAGTTCTTTGTAGCGTCTTTTAAAAATATACGCAGCTATTTCTTGATAAATTCAATTTCCTGAGAAGCAAAGAAACAAAGGAACTAGAATGGATCGAAAAAAAATCCATTTGTAAGATTTGGGTCATTGGCAGTATTGCGTTAGCATGAAACGAATTCAAAATTAACGTAAGTAACTTTATGACAAATTCTGCCCAAAAAAATCTTTCTTTTTTAACTTCGTGACAAGTGATTGAAGCCACACGGCAAATTGGGGACGCTGTAGGATTTTTTATTAAAGATAAAATAAAATATATTAAAAGAGCTTTTAATGTTTTAGCATCAGACTTGTTCTCAATTTGTCATAATTCGCCCAAATGAAACAAAAGAAACCTTTCTTTGTTAGGGAAATTCTATATCGAAGCCAACTGGAATAGTTGTCAAAATGGTTGACTATGTTAGTCGAAGTCTTGCCCAAAACGCGTGACATGGCTTCTTAGACTAATAAGGTAGTAGAGAGGAGTTTTGACAAATAAACTTGGCAACCCCTTAATATTTATATTAAAAAAACTGGATGGTTTTCCAATCAAAAGGAGAAAGCTTTCGAAAAAATATGTGCAAAGCTCTAATCAATCGGATTCGTATCATCTTAGTTCAATTTATCGCTTCGTTTATTTTTCATTCGTATCTTGCTTGAAATATATATCGATCATGTTTCCTGTGTATATTGTTAATCTAACCCAATTCATTAAAGTATCAAATTCTTTATAGAAAATAATAATTACAAAGAAAAAACTTTTATATAAGGAATCGTGAGAGTCAAGTTGAAGCCCCATTAAGAACAACTCACAAGAAGTATATAACAAAGAAGCTTGTAATATTTGTTAGTCACATAGGTCCTTCAAGGATTTCCAACGTCGAACCTGCCCGCAACCAGCGACTCTAGGCAATTCTTACCGGATCTTATCTTGTGTAGGAACTTACCCTCGCCATGTCTTCTGGTACTTTATCGTAACCGCTGCGTGAGCCTTCAGCCGTTATATTTGAGGGACCCGGAACTGTGCAGGCGACGGGATACCCTCAGCGACAGACTGGTCCCGGCAAGACCAGATTCTCCACAATAGGGGGACTGCCCGGCTACGACTTGGCAGTCCCCACGACGTCGTGTCTTAAGCTGGGCCCGGGTTCCCATCCCGAGCCCGACACGAACACAGGGGCTTTATTGAAGGCGCATTAAATAGCGCCTCCGACGCACCACCGTTCGTCGTCTACGGGGAGAGGCTACGTCAGCGGCCTCATCTCTCACCCGTTCGTCGGCCTCCTTCATCACTGTCTCGCAGAAAGAGGCCATTGCCGTCCAGACTATCTAAGAAATGTGCTCACTACAACTAATATAAAAAAGCAACGACGAAGGAAGACGTTAGGTGTACATTTTCAAAAACATTACCACATACGTGTTTAAATAGGATGCATAAATACATCAGAATACATTAAGTTTTTGGGATAATCCTTTAAGTCTTACATCCCATGTTTGCAGGGCGCTTAATAAATTAAAGGATATTTATTATGGTCATAATATAAACAGGCGCGTTTGTTTTACAAAAATTTACATTTTAGATTACTCACGAAAACCCGCATCTATTTAATTATATTCAAACACTTAAACAACGCTTTATGAATTGTTAAGTAATATTCTGGTTTATATAATTATAACGATTCATTTTTATTTATAAACTATTTTGAACTATAATTGAACACACATTATTTTTGAACCATAACAATAGAGTGTATGAATGGATATAAATCTCAATAAAATGTCTATTATATATTTACCTATTATATTTTTCACTCATAAAACATATTTTTCTAACATGATACTGTCAAAATAATGAATTTATAGACACCTCGTACCACCACCATCATACCTACTTAGGCCACGGAGCGTGAGATACACATAATATAAACATACACTCAAATAATATAGCCCTTTTTCTGGCACAGAGGTGTCAACAAAAGAATTATCGCCTTATACCTTATGACAATAATATTTACGAAATTTATAGAGCTAAAGAATTTGTTTGGTTGAACGGGCTTATCTCAGAAATTAGTGGTTCAAATTGCAAAAAACCTTGTATGTATTAATATTCCGTTTATAAAGATAACGACAGGATGCCGGACAATATGAGCAAAGCATCGATGAAAAATGTGGCATAAAGGGAAAAGAATATTATCTAGAAATCTTTCGTTACCTGCCTTAATCGTTTAAAGTTACGTAATAATTTCTAAGGACAGAATCGTGTTCCTATAAAAGTGAATCTTAGTCAACGTAGACGAAGCAGCGGACAACAGCTAGTGATATTTCACGGACATACTGCATTGTCCACCCGATGACCCGATGAGTTGACAGTACAAAAAACGTGACGTAATTACGAGCGATTTTATTTGAGCGTTAAATCATGACTGGTGAGTTTGGGACTAAAACAATATTGATACTGAAACCGATCAATCAAGAGGTCCGGGGTGGCTGTCATAATGTCGATTCACGAGGACCCACCAATAATATGTAATATAATATTTTTATGAAATAATTGCATGAGGAACATTCCATTATATCAATAAAACAAAATAATCTTTACTTAATATTATAAATGCGAAAGTAACTCTGTCTGTCTGTTTGTTACGCTTTCATGCCTAAACCACTGAACCGATTTTGATGAAATTTGGAACAGAGATAGATTAGACCGTGGGAAAGGACATAGGCTACTTTTTGTCGCGAAAAAAGCTTAGGGGGTTTTAAATAGGGGATGAAAGTTTATTTATATTGTCTAAGAACAACCGCCAGGAAAGTCTCGTTTAAATAAAAAAAATCAAGTTCATCGAAAAAAAAGCCGCATTTGATTCGGTTCACTGACTTTAGAAGTACCATTCATCAGACAGATATAAATAGCGGTCAAGCTCATATTGTATCGTAAGAGACGATTCTGAGCAAATGTAGTTTCACTTCAATCTACACACATGACGCGCATACGATACGCATTAGCCTGGCCGCATGGCGTTACATTATACGCCGCATACGTTCCAAATCCGTATTCGATTTCCGAATTCGTTTTCCACGTTTGGAGAACGGAATGAATAAAATTAATATGAAAATACACTGACTGCCCCACATGTTCGTTCTTTCCGTACGGTATACAACCGTTTTTTAATAGCGAACGCGGAAAACGAATTCGGAAATCAAATACGGAGTCCAAACGTATTCTGCTAGGTTAAATTAACGTTTTCTTGCAGGTGATATTTTTACACACGTGCATAGCATTTGCGTGCACTGCGGTAAAGCCACCCCTTTGCATACGTGCATAGCAGCCCCGTGCGCTGCGGTGAAGCCGCGCTTTGACGTTGATGCTCATTTCTTCTACAAATAAGTTAAAGTTTGTGATTAAGGAATTATAAAAAAGCATTATAAAATGTTTAAAATTTTAAGAAGGAAAGGAAGGCTGTGGAGCGATTTTAGAAAATGTCTAAAATTTCATATGATTCAATGAAATGAACATTTCGGCTGTCCTTTACACCTTCTGGTGGTGGCCAGTGTTGCTTTATGTTCCCCGGCGCAAAAACTACTGAATGGATTTTGATGAAACTTTACAGGAATATAGCTTATACATCACAATAACACATAGCTCATCCTCATGCTGCCATGGGGATGAGAAGTACGCGGGTGATACCGCGGTGCGCTGCTAGTGTTTCAAAGTAATATTCTCAATGTCGAAGAGCCGTTTGACAAACTATTAAAGAATTAAATAAGAAAACGATCCCTTTATTTTATTCTGAAAAGAATATTTTTATTATTTTCACTTTTAAACATTTTTTAATCAATTTTTTTTTGAGTAGCTATATTAAGAAAATTAGATTGATTATATTATGTGTATTGCTTGTTTTTTGCTTTTTTAAGCATAAAGATAATATATAATAGTCCATATTCATTCTTAAGAGACCGCTGGTAGTTCCAAGCATTTATAATTCAAGGTACATATATAATATATTTAATGTAAGCAGAGCTATGCCGGCGCATTAACGAGGCACCCTTCCTCTACGTTGTCAACCTATTAAGGTCCCAGTTTATATTTCCCACCTGGTAATCCCGAAAATATATTTACATTATAAAGAAACATTATATATTAAAACAAATAAAGCTCTTATTACGGGGATAAACAGCCTATGTCACACAATAGCGTGGCCTTCTATTTGCAAAAGAATTTTAAAATCGATTCAGTGGTTCCAGAGATTATTAACTGCAATCTCACAAACATTCATCATTATCATCAGCTTTTATTCGTCCATTGCTGAACGTAGACCGTAATGAACGCCAAGACGAACGATCCTTTGACATTCGCATACAACGCATCCTTGCCAATATCACAAACTTTACCTCTTTATTTTTATACAATATTATCATGAATAAGTATATTATATAGTTCTATAATGAGTAATAATTTTTAGAAAAAATGCGAATATACTATTCTAGTTTTTTTTCGAAAGGTCTAGACTTTTAGGCCTAATGGCCTTTAAGCTCAATCGGTAAGTAGGTGAGCAGATGGCTCACCTAGTAAAATTCGAAAGGGGGGCGCCCCGCTCCGTGCCCCGCAGGGGGCGCGGTATATCGCGCGCGCTACTCTGGAGAGTAGGTGTTTGGCTAGTCAAATCCAATACGGTCGACGAGTCATTAGCGGATGAAGTTAAACTATTAGTCGGAGGACAATTCTAGTGTTCATAGTTGTATGCAAATCTATGGTAAGTGAATTACAAGGATAAATTCAAATGCAAAGCTTAACTGCAATTTTTCATTCAAATTCAATTGCGAGTACCCCAATATTTTGTAATACCTTTATAAAGCAGTTGAAATCAGTTTGGCTTCGAGAGAATATTATACTACTCGATATTCTATATCTACGTTTACTTACCTACATGAATACTAGCCTTTAAAGTTTTTTATTTACCATCACATCAATGTTTAGTTCGTTCTTGTTAGATCCTATATTAGGGAACGATTTTGATTAATTTAGCAACACCGTCACATAATAGTTTACTAAACTATATTTCGATGTTATTATGAGGAAAATCAAATGGAGGAAGTTTACCAGACATAATTTATGTATCCTACTATCCTACTAATATTATAGACGCGAAAATTTGGAAGTCTGGATGTTTGTTACTCTTTCACGTAAAAACTACTGAATGGATTTTTATGAAACTTTACAATGATATAGCTTATACATCAGAATAACACATAGGCTATCATTTATCCCCGTATTCCCACGGGAATGAGAAGTACGCGGGTGAAAACGCGGGTCGCTGCTTGTTAAGTAATAAACCGAGTTTGATAAAAGGATTTTATTAATAAATTGTGTCTCGTGTATCTATATCGTTTATGTATCTTGTATATAGCTGACTTTGTATTTGTGTTGTGTATCTATGTTATATATTGTGTGTATCAGCACAAGCGCTCCATCATACTACAGATTTAAAGCTCCCTCAGGACACGTATTCCAGACAGCGCTCGCAACAATTAATTGCTTTTTCCCATACTATTACATTTAATTGAATCAAGATGATGTGTGAACTAAATGTTTGTATGTTACTTACAAAGAAGTTTAATTTTAAAACTACTGATTGATGTTTATTCATGAAAATAGCTTTTGTTTATTCTCTATATAAACTACAAAATGCTAAGGGCCTGTTTCACAATCTCCAGTTGAGTTCCTAATAGGCTATCGGCAACATATTTGACAGATAAGAGATTGTCTTCATGTTATAGTCAATCTAATTTCAACATCCGTTAATGCGTAATATATTGTATAACAATATATTACAAGCCTGTTACTACATCTATCTTCGGTATCATCGAGTAAGGATATTAAGCCTACATCAGCGTGAACGCCTCCGGCCTTGCCGGCTTAACGTAATATAAATCAGTGTGTTAATAACATTTGCAAGCCTTATGACATGTGTAAATGGGAGTTTATAGTCGATGTTACTGCTCGTCATTAACATCCGGCATATGTCGTAGAGATAGAGTAGATAGAGTCAGTCGGTCAGTTATAACGGAAATACTGAGTCTTTTTAAAAAAAAAACTTTTAATTATTCTTTAAGATTAGGTACACTTATTTAGAAATGTGGAAATTCAGTTACGTCTTGCTTGATTAAATGTTAGACCCGAACTGCCAGAGGAAGTCTCGAAGTCTCATGGCTTTGGATGGGCTTGTGCTTACATCATCATAAGTCAGCATTTATCCCTACAGGCTAAGGGTATAACAGGTGGATAGAACATACTCATGCGCCCGGACTCTGAAACGTTGGTCAAAGTGTATGTCAACTAACATGGCTGTTAATGGCGGTTAACATACGATTCTAAAGTCAAATTTGACAGCTTTTCATTGCAGTGGTTATGTCAACTGACAGGCCGATCAAATTAAGTAATTTAACCATGCTTCTATCAAATCATTCAAAACTTAAAAACAGGTTTGACAGTTGATTGGTTAATTTTTGCGTTGATTAGCCTTTCAGAAACCGGGCGATAATACGAGTATTACAATGACTTGTATTGAGAAGCTAGTGACTCAGTGGTAATAGCCGCGCGGATCGATTAATCGGGTTAAGCAATGCTTGCCGAGGTTGGTCCGTGGATGGCTGACCATATTTACATACCGAGACTCCTCCGTGCCTCGGAGAGCACGTTAAGCTGTTGGTCCCGGCTGATATTCGTAGATCTTTGATAGTCGTTACAGATCGTTGGAAACCCGAGAGCTTGACAACCAGACTTACCAAGGTGTACCGTATCACCCAGATACTGGGTTGTGGAGGTCCGATAAGCAGTCGCTCCATAAAATACTGGTATTCAGCTAAATCTGGTTAGACTGGAAGCCGACCACAAGATATAGTTGGGGAAAGGCTAGGAGATGAAGATGATTACAATGACTTGTACGAATCTTTGAAAGCGTAACAAACATCCCTACTTTCACATTTATAATATTAGTAAGGACATACATGAGCGTCAAACCAACTCTTGACACGTACTCGAATCCGCTACACGGCCATAGCAACTTTAAGGCCAAAGCTTCGATACCGGTTCTGTTTCGTATATGCATATTTCATATTCATGAAAACAGCCTTAATATTTTATAAAATGGTACTGTTTAAGAAATATTTTTGTATGACGCCAAAATGTGTTATATCATATTTTGTTCAATCAAACAGAACATCTTACAATACATAATAAATTATACAACTCATCAAAAGCGTTAGTAATACTAAATTGAGTAGCAAAAATGTATACTACACAAGGAAATTATGTTTAATAAACACAATATGAGAATACAAACAAATTAAATTGTTAGCATGTTATTAATAAATAAACATAAATTGTTCGTTATAACTTATAATTTAGCATTAATAATAATCATAATTAACTTTCATAACAATTTAATCCAGCACATTACTCTTAATAATTTGTTAATCATAACCGATTGTACCTTTATTATAAACCATAAAACAGAGATTAGCGCGCATCTGTTACCATTTAAATTTAAATCGGGACGTCTTTACAAACTAGATCCGTCATACAATGTTCCCGGGGAACGTTATTGTTTTATTAAACCTACAAACTTTTATTAGTTCATCCCAACTAATATTGTTTGTGAAAGTCTTTGTTTGTCCATTCTACTGTGGCGAAAATGTATTTGTACAAAGGCTATATACTACAAGTACTATCATTAATGTTATGACGGCCGGTAGGTCTAGTCGCCAGGCTACTATTTTCTAAAATTCATTTCCGTCATAGTAACACAATTTCTTACGAACTTACCCCGGGACAAGGTTAACGTGGTATAATTGCTATATAGGTAATATATTTTATTGATGATATTATTATTTATCATTTTTATCTGATCGATTTCGTCTATCAAACGATTGTTGAAGAGTACAATACTCGAGCACTCAAGAAATGGCGTGTCTTTTAGTGTTACTAAGTTACCCTTACTAATATTATAAATGTGGAAGTAGGATTGTTTGTTACGCTTTCACGGGAAAACTACTCAACTACTACTACTAGAAGAACATAGGATACATTAAAAAATGATTTTTTTTTTTGCTAACGCGGGCGTAGCGCGCAACAGCTGGTATTATACATTTTATTGTAACTTCATCATAACACGAATTTTACATGACACAAGCAGCGCCCCGCGATTTCACCCGCGTATTTCCCATTCCCTTGGGATTAAGGGAATAAATTAAAGCCTATGTGTTATTCTGATGTGTAAGCTATATTTTTGTAAAGTTTCATAATAATCCATTCAGTAGTTTTTACGTGAAAGGGTAACAAACATCCATACTTACAAACTTTCGCATTGATAATCAGTAGACAGTATTAATCTGTCAGTAATTGTCTTAATCCTACTGATATTAATAAGGCTAGGAGGGTATTGGGCTATAGTTTAAGGATGGCTATATGTCGGGTGGTGAACTTCACACACAAAGGCATTCATTCATCAGACTGGTTTCGTCACGATGTTATTCTTCACCTGCCAGTGACTATATGAGTAAATATTGCAGATATACTACAAGGGATTGTTTCCGACGTTCAATATGCAACATATTTCGTTTTATTTCGCGGCGGTGCATTTTCGATCCATAACTCTTTCAATATGCACGTCTTGAGATATTTTGTAACAGATTGCCCGGAGACGTGTTCAGACTCCATCCACGAGCCAAATACTGTACGTTCTGTATTTTAATATTTTTGACTTAGATATCTCCAACTTCAGTTGGAGTACCGAATTTTATCATTCATGGCGCTTTTACCAATATCATGTATCATGAATATGATTTGTATTAGAGTTGCCACGAAAAGTGATTTAACCGAATACCAAATATTTACAGAAAAATAAAAAAAAAACAATATTTCCACGCTTCCTGACAGACTACTACTCTTCTGACTTTACTACTTGACTCGTTTAAATGTACGCGGAGACGACGAAGTAGGATTTTTTTTTTTTTGGACACGACCGGCGACACGTATTCATATCAAAATGCATAATAGTTATTTAAAAAAATGGCGGAATATTCGTGACATTGCTTGACTTGTAATCTTAATTTTTGAATCAATTTTACAGTCTCTTTGCGGCAATATGTGATTCACTTTGCTGATAAACATGATTAAATCAGTCTGGAACCATAATATCAGGACCTTGATGGATGAAACTATTTGAAATGTAATGCAGGTCATTAAACAGTCCAGAAAATGATACAGCCTGTATATTACTTGATATTCGCCTAATCAGCGGCGAATGCGCACAAATGGATGTGAACCTTTACATTCGTAAACTTTTATGCCCGCGCGTGTCAATACATCATTAAACCTACTCCTTCACTATAGTAGTTAATAGTTATTCATTTATATTATTTATAGACAGCCTAAGTGTTAAAGCTCCTTTCTATATTTATTTTGTGTATTATGTTTGCGCAAACTAAATATCATTTATATTTAGTATTATGACTATAGTTTCTAGCAGCAGCTCATTCGCTGTCGTTTAGCTGAGATAAGGTCTCGCTGCGTCCTGTGTTTCCTGCGCCGAGTTCAGATATGAGGTAAATGTTAACTGTGCTTTTAAAACGCATTGTCACGTTTATCCCTAACAACACCATATCGCTATATTGTAATGTTAATATATTAATATAAGGATGTTTTCATGTCATAATAATATAATAGTTGTAAAAATAAAGCACCTACAGAACCACACTATGGAGGAATAATATTTACTTTTATGGATAATATTATACCTATTGAATACAAATTAATCCCGGTAAGTAGGGTTCATGTCCGCACCCAACACAAAAATAAAATATCTAATTAATTGCAGTGGTTCTGAAGTTATGCGCGTACAAAACACACATATAAGATGTGTTTGAAGTGTAGATCGTGTGTACATGTTACCTAATACTAAAATGCAAGTTAAAAGCACAAAATAAAATGTAACTATGTAATGGAGATAGCACAGTGCAATTTTCCGTGAGCGGTAAGGGACACATTTGAAGTTATAGGTACCCACTTGGTAAAATGATCGGTATCTTATATATTGACTACTCCGATTCGAATCTTAATATACCTACCTGGTCAGCCATTTTGTACGATACCGGTCATATATTTTTACGATCAAACTGAAAATAGTTTAAATATCATAAAAAGTGAATGATTTTTTTTTTCGGTTGGAGCCATGCTAATGGTCCTAGTGACCGTTATGCGTCATCAGAAATGGGGTGATCCGGTTGGACCATTCTATGACTTTAATAATTGGGGGGTTGCCCCCCGCCAGCCGTGGAGTGTGACTTCCACGGCTTCATGGCGTCGGGTTTGTACCTATGACGGATCTCTGCCTAACCACCGTCGGATAAAATTAAAAAGTGAATGAATAAAAACAAATGCACTATTAGATTTAAGAACTTGCGAACTACCCTAATATCAATAAGTGTTTCACGGTAAAATTTTATATAACAGTGAAAAGAACGACTACAATATGAAACAAAGCAAGTGAGTGTTGCAGAAATTGGTGCTTATAATACGGGCAGTGTTGAAAGCGATATTGCACCCGCCGGGGACGTTCGCTTTGATCAAATCGTGTATATGACTAGACCTGGCTGTGAACTTAGAATGGAGACAATTTTCCCTACATCATCATTTATAACTGATGATCGCGATGAATGTTTTTTTTTTTTTGAAATTGAAATTCATTGTTTTGCAATGGTTTCTTTGAAATATAATTAAGTTTTCGTTTTATCTAAAATACTGAAGTCTTTGAATCGGAATAAGGTAAGTAGCGAAGTCATGCTCGTCGAGATGTATCTGCTATACCTACTCATTAATCATCATCATCATCAGCCTTTAACCGTCCACTGCTGAACATAGGCAATGAACGCCAAGACGGCCGATTCCACGCCACATTGCTCACAATTAATAGTGAAAACCGAAAACATTTTATTGAATTTAATTCAAAAATCCAATCATTATTTTTTTCAATCAAAATTGGATCGATGTAAAAATATGAACATTGTGAGTAACTCTTAACAATATACATATTATTTGTCAGTGTACTTACATTTCTGCGAGTCAGTCTTGTGCGGTGACTTCTTGTCGCGCACCATGATGGCACGCGGGGCGCGCGGGCGGGCGTGCGGCGGGGAGGGGGGCCGGCGCGGGCGCGCGCTGTACTATCGCCCTCGCCGCGGCCCGCCGGACATCGCCACAGTGTTCTCGTGGTTGTGCCAAATACCTGCCACAAATATTGACATAAATAAGTTAAAGCATCCATATTTAATGTCGTGTATCGAATATCGATAATCGAATACGTTTTAATAGACTATCGAGTAACCGCATGAGTATAATATAATGTAATCTCGAAAATTTTCGACAATTTGTCGTGCCGTTTAATGAATGTTACACTATTTATAAATAAAGTTCCAAAAGCCCTCTTGAGGGAACTGGCCAGTCGCAAGGCGTGTCCTGTGTTAGACAGATCCGGGACACTCCTCATAAAGCGGCTGAAGGCAACCAAAGATTTTAGTGAGGTACACCGGCGCCTGGCCAAGTCTGGGTGGATGCGAGTGACAAGAAATCGATCGTTCGTGAGGGAGGCCTATGTTCAGCAGCAAACGGATAAAGGCTGCTAATGATGATGATGAAGAAATATTTATGATATTATATCACAAACTAATATTATTATATCATCTTCGAAATTGATTAAAATACATATCGTACGAACTGAAATCCATAACCATTTCATTTATTTATTTTTTATGTACATAAAAGATATTTAACGAAACGACATATTACAATAGTATTTATACACAGGTGTGCTTATCTCTTGTAGAGATTTCTACCAGCAGACCTAAAAACGTGCGTGTAGAAAAATAAAATAATGCGGAGTAGGACATAAATAAGAATTAAAAAAGAAAAGGTAAAAATATTGAACTATTAAAAGCTACATTTAAATGTCAACACAAATTACACTATCACAAACATACATACGGTTCAATTAAAATTACAGATCTATAATACAAATACCTACATAATATATTCATAATCATCATCAATTAAAGGATGAGGAATTTAGTTGCAATCGATTTAAACTTTCGACGACAAAGCACCTGATCGACTTTAATATTATATGAATGAAATGGAATTGAAAAGAAGTTAAACACACGTACCGTTATAAATGTAAAATGTGTAAATATGGACTGAAACCTTTTCACAGAGTTCGCGAAAGTTAAATTCAATTAAGTATCACATGTGTTCGGGGAGGGAGATCTTTTCGCGTTAAACGCGACTTCAGTTCATTCGAGTTGTGACAAAAGTATTTTGTTAGTAAGCCATGTTTGGATATATAGTAATACTATCTGTTACAAATTAGTATAGACCAGCTTATAATTGAAATTGTCTTACACAGAGTTTTAAATACTTTATCTACACTAATATTATAAAGAGGAAAACTTTGTTTGTTTGTTTGGTTGTAATGAATAGGCTCAAAAAGTACTGGACCGATTTCAAAAATTCTTTCACCATTTGAAACCTAAATTATCCACGAGTAACATAGGCTAAATTTTATTCTGGAAAAAAACAAGGTTCCGTAAGATATTTTGGTTTTTCGGACACGAGGTGTAAAAAATCAACCAGAAAAGTTACTTATTTTGCTTACGCTGCCTAAACTATAAAAGATAGAACCATAAAATGTTCTAATTAATTGTAGATCTTATCATTATCTACAAAAAAATCCGCGACACACTATACCTATCCATGTCGAGTGAGGCACAACAACCATATTTTATTGAGAAATTTTGATTTTTTTGGCCTACATTTAAACAAGTTAATTTTACTCATGATTTTAATCCTTAAGATATGAAGCTAAAGAGTTTGTTTATTTGAACGCGCTAATCTCAGGAACTATCGGTCGGATTTTGATGAAACATTTCAGTGTTCGATGGCCCATTTATCGGTAAAGATATATCATCCCGCTAAGATCCCGTTGTAAATCTTAGTTAACGCAGGCGAAGCTGCGGGCAACAGCTAGTACTACTTTAAAGAGACCACATAAGAACTCCAACCACGATAAAATAAGTAGAAAAAATGTCTTATCAAAACTATTAAAGTCGGTTTTGTAGTATTACCCGAATTTTACTTCGAAACAGCTTTACTTTTTTGGGAAAGTACAATGAGGTGAGCTTCCCGTCCTCACCTCTTGGCTCTTTTGCCCCCTCTTCTTATAAGAGGGGCACAAAGAGCCCCCTCGGCTAAATTCGCTTCGCCCTTCGTGTTGGACTCACCCTGGGCTACTGAGTTCCACCGCCACGACAAGGCCTGAATCATGGTAGGGAAAGTACACTTTACGCTAAACACCATCAATATGGCATAAAAAACACAAAACTACAAATTCATAAACTTTACCTCTTTATAATAACATAGGTTTATTTATCAAATATGTATTCTTTCTTACAGGTATTTGAACTTTCCATATAATACTTCTATTCACATCTCTTGAGGTATTATCAAAGTAAAATCTCTGTTACGTGAATATTTCAACATTCACACAAAAATGTGAATCACCTGAGCAGATGTAACATTTTTCATATAATTTTGGGCATAAATGAAATATAATAGGGCGTTGTTTGAATATTATATGTAAATTCTGGCGAGAATAAAGAGAAGAAATATTCCATGAAAACTCGCCATAATGATGTGTAGATATTTTGTAAATATGTACATTTTTTCCCAAATAATAGATACTAATTCTTTTGTATGAAAGTTTTTGTATAATATAATAAAGACTATTAACTTTCCAAACTTCTGTGCTAATATTATAAGCAGCTAAATCTTGTGAGGTTGTAGAGAGTAATCTAATCTACAGCACCGATGAAAAAAAATCTACTAGTAGAGAAGGCTAAGTTATTTGTTAGGAAATTATGCTACAATTTATCCCGTACTCCCAAGGGAATGTGAGGCTGGTGAAACCGCGGGGCGTTACTAGTATTAAATATTATGATTCGATACTCCCGCAGAACTCGCGTCTTTATCTGACTGAAAAAGGTTTTATAAAAGGTACAATGGCAAAAGCGAAGTACCTATGAACTAAAAAGACTCACGATCAAGATACGTGTTACTTTAAAAATGTTTTCCTTTTCAAAACTTTATAAATCACATGGCTTAGGATATATCCAACAGTATTTGGCACGGGAAGGTACTTCAAAATCGAATCGAATAACTACAGCTAATGTAACGTTTGAAAAAAAATGAACCTTTTGAAATTCATGAAACTTTTCAGGATTACAGGATTTCAGGATATAAATTTTATTACAGGATTAAAGTATTCTTGTCAAAAAACTTTTTGACAAGTTTTCTACGAAATATTTCTTTTGGGAATAAAAGAAACTGTCAAAAGGTAATTTTTAAACGACTTCAAGAAAGGAGACGTTTCTCAATGCGACCGTATATATGCTTTTTTTTTATAAATGGCATTCAATATACAAGTTCATGATTTAAACTTTCGGGGGTCGCCGGTTGTCCTTAAACTACCAGCATTAAGATCAAACAAATTGACTTTATCTGACGACCTTTGTTGCTCAGTGTAGCGGGTTCGAATCCCGTCAGGGAACAAAAAGTTTTCTGGGTTCCTGAGTCATGGACACAGTCATGGATGTGTATTAAAGTGTATCGTGTATAGTGTAAAAGTATTAAATACAAGTATTTTTGGTACCCGTAATACAAGTTCTTCGGATTACTTAACACGGGATCAGATTGACTTGGTGAAAAGCGTCCATAGATATATTATACTTTTATTATTAAATTATATATTATCAGCTTAATTAATAAATGTAAAAGTTATTTTTTGGAAATAAAGATATTTGTATTTGTATTTATTTGTAATTATTAGTATTACAAAACGTACCTATATCAGATTAATGGATAAATGTAGATATGTAATTAATTGTATTGTCCGATAGCATAACGTAAGTTTTATATCCAGCGATCTGGTCGGTGTACTATGGAGGTTTATTAGAGCGAGAGAATTCATTAGCCTTCCGGAAAAACGATCAAAGCAATTTAGAACCCATCACGTCTATGTCGCTGTCAGGAGTTCACTAGCTCTATCATACTACAGGAGGCACTAATCTAGGAAGTATTTTTTTTTCTAGGATCCTCTTATTTACAAAAGTGAAACGTGAATATGTACATATATATGTTTTTCGTTTGGGTTCGGTGGGTTTTAATAGTCTACATAAAATCTTTTATAATATTAAAATCTTTATTCTTGAAGCTGGTAAGTTGCACTGACACTCGAATGCAATCCCATCGCTGGGCAAACATTACAACATTTTTGGTACCAGAAGAGTACGTTAAAAAAAATGATTTTTTTTGCAATCGCGGGCGAAGCCGCGGGCATCAGCTAGTCTTAATATAAATATTATATCCTAAATTAATTCAATATTTCAGTTTTGAACTACCAAAGACAAATTCTAACCTGGTTTCTTGAGCTCGTTCAAAATGTATATATTATTATGATTAAGGAAAAATAATGAAACTGCTCAAATAAAACCGATAGGCTTTCCCTTTGTTAATATTATAAAGTTTTAAGTATAGACTCATAATAATTATATGTATCATTCTTCCACTTACTATAATTTTCTGCTTTTAATTTACTGTTACTATAATTTTATTGTTACAATAAATAGTCGCATATGCCATTTTTTTTCAATTTAGCTTAGCTTGGCTTAGGTTCAAACGTTAGAATTAGAGTCCTCGCCACTTTAGAAGTCCGATAGATGCGGCGCTGCGGTCTCATAACTCAATGTTGCCAATTTCCAGTGTAATGATTTTCCACTAAGTCTAGTACAATAAAAATTTTAAATAATTATAGGGCCTATGTTCAGTAGTGGATTGATAAAGACTGATGATGATAATAATAACAAAAAAAATTATAGCAGCAAAATAAAAATATATATAAATAATAATAAATATTAATAGTAAAAAAATTTTTAAATATTTTTTTAAAAACATTTTTTTTTTTAATATTTCGTTTGTATTTTTTACGTATAACCGATTAGTAGAATTCATCTAAAACAAGCTTTTTCAAAATATCACAACTTCTTACTCCAGACAGACGTCAAGATGTCAATGTTGTCAAATTTAGTTCGGCCATTAGTCGCAGGACTTTAAAAGTGGCGCGGACTATAATTTCGAAATTATTACTTTGACAGTAAGTACTGCCAAAGTAATAATATACAATATACCTAACATCTTCATCTGGTTAATGGCCCACCAACACTTCGTCTACCTAGACGCGACCTCCACTCTTGAATCTTAATGGCCATCCGTTCATTATTCCGGGAAGACGATCTCCGTGCAGTGGCAGGTCCGTGTTGGATGTGAGTAGCATGGGATCGGTCGTTTGGCGTTCATTGAGGGAAGCCTATGTTCAGCAATGGCCGGATAAAGGCTGATGATGATGATACCTAACATAACTTTATTACAGGCCGGCTACTACGTAACACTAATGATACAAATTGTCTGCACCTGGCGGGATTCAAACCCGTAAACACGTCACGTGGTCCACCAGATACCAACAAATAACTCGAACACAACGTATCCGGAACAAACAGTCCAATAAACTGTTCCAATTTCAGAGCTACAAATGTTGCCCCAGCGGAGTAAGCAGGGTATGATATTTGGACACTAATTGCCTCCAGGAAGTCGACAAAGCTGGGACCGCCCTAATTGTTATCAATTTCACAAACGTACCTCAGACATTATTCACGAGTACAGAATAGTAACTGTAAAGTTTAGAAATGTATCGTTTGTGAAGATATTGTTGTATTCCTGTCGGGAGGAATGCATTTGTGCCGCGCGTATGCATGGTTACCTATTCTACTCATTTATTTGACAAACAGCATTGCTGCGTGCCTAATAGAAGGGCAAAAGGGGTAATTACTATCCTAGACACATAGCTTAAGTTTATACATCGTACCTTAGGATAGACAAACCCAGCAATCACGTCTGGACCTGGTATTATCTGTTATATTTTAGGCTACGTTAATTGCCTACTTTTAACAGATGTGTCTCTGAGAGTGAATATCTTTCTTGAGTGAAAGATCCGGGTTCAATTCTAGTCGGTGCTGGTGGTGAGCTCGGCCCCTTAAGCGAGATGGTCCGGATTCGATTCTGAGCTGCAATTTGCAACTTTGCTGTTTCTAAGACTGGCAATGAAATTAATGGCAATGAGGCTTAACATCTCATCTGTTCCAATCTCAGGACAGGCAACACGTAAATTAGTTGTCTGGGCTAGTTCTAGGTAAACTAAGTTACATCTTAAGCCCTTTTTGTTGCCTGAAATGCAGGATGTCCTCGTTCAGGCACTACTCTTAACATCTATACATATAATAAATTTGTAGAGGAGTCGTTTCTGTACATTGAAAATATTGAAAAAAAGAATAGCCTGGGTGTTAAAGGATTACTAACAGAATCCATTTCCAGCATTTTTGGAATTTTTGTCTGTTTGTCTGTTTGTCTGTATGTCTGTTTGTCTGTTTGTCTGTTTGTCTGTTTAGTTGTGCACGCATCACGTGAAAACTACAAAACCAGTGTAAATAAATTTTATCCATAAAAATTTAGCGTAACTTAGAGTAACATTTAGTTTTTGTTTCATCGCAATCGCTTCACTCTATCAAAAGATAAATGTATTTGAAATGTAGCTAAATTTTAAGATACTTAACAAATAGGATCAGATCAACGCCATCTATTGACGATTTACGGCGGCTTTCAATATCCTATCTATCATAAAATTTTCTTATGTATCTATCTTGAAATTTTGACACATTTTCTTAGAAAAATCTGCCAAAATTTTAAGACACAAGAAAATTTTAAGATAGGATATTTAAAGCCGCCGTTATAGTACCGACTTATTGACGACTTACAGTACCTACCGACTTATAAGTAGGTATGTAGTTCGTCAACAGATGGCGTTGCATGTATCTGATCCTATTAGTTAAGTTTAACGAATTTGTTATTATATTTTGTTAAAACCTTAAAACGTTGGAAAGGAATAGTAATCCTTACTAATATTATAAATGCGAAAGTAACTCTGTCTGTCTGTCTGGCTGTTACGCTTTCACGCCTAAACCACTTAACCGATTTTGATGATATTTGGTACAGAGATGAACTAGAGTTTGGGAAAGGACATATGCGAAAAAAAGCTTAGGGGGGTTTAATAGGGGATGAAAGTTTGTATGGAAGTTCGTCATTATGTATAATAGAAGATGACGCCTTAAAACTTTGTATTTAGGCACTTAATAAGAATTAAATAACCATGATTAATTATATAGGAGATGAAAGTTTCCAGGGTAGTTCAAAAAAAATCTGCGTTGGCGCAGTGCGACGTAGTGGGGGAAATGTCGCTATATTGTTACCCGAACATGCAGACACGTGAGGGCATTTTTCAGCTGTAACAATTTCGATTTGTTCATAGAATTTTGCTTTCGTTAATGTTCTTAATATATTCGGCGAAACACAATGTTCCATGTATTGTTATTTGTATTTAATTATATGTTATTGAATTTAAAAAAAAGGGACTGCCACATGTGCACGTTCTAATCAAGCTTAAAAAAGAAGATGCGGCCCATCCAAATAGATGGGCTAATTAGCGCCGAGATTCCTGATCCTGTGCAAGATAAAGAATTGTATGACACTATTACACGGTCCCTGTGTTGTTAGAAATTCAGCCTCGCAATACATGAACATTGGAAAATGCACAAAGATTTTCTCTAATCAGTTGATAAAAGAAACTGTGCAAAATGACAATGGCTACCCGTTGTACAGGCGCACAGCGCCCGAAGACGATGGCCGAACAGTTACAATTAAGACTCAATCTGGAACGAGCGAAACCTTAGACAATAGTTGATCGTCCCGTATTTGCCTATTTTATATAAAATTTGCAATGCTCATATTAATGTAGAGGCCTGTAGCTCTGTCCGCGCAATCAAATATACATAATATATAAACAAAGAAATTGACAGGCTATATTTAATCTCAGGAATGAAGGTGGTCGTTACATCAGCAGTAATAAGGTAGCGTGGCGGCTCCTTAGCTTCCTCTTGCCTGAAAGACATCCAACAGTAACCTATCTTATATATATCTAACCTATCACACTTAGAAAATGGAGAGTGCATATATTTTACCGAGAACAATTTCCAAGAAAAAGTATCTACACCGCCCAAAACAACAAACAGCCTTTTTCCATCTTTGTCAGGGCGATTCCTTTGCCAAAACGTGTTTCTGTGCTAAAATCCCCCGTTATTATACCTGAAACACATCTACAAAGGACTGCGAACGCCGTTTTCAATGTCTGTTGAAAATTGGCCCGGAGTGAAATCATCTGATGCCCTTGGTCATGTGTACACCGTCCACGATACTAATTTTGAATGTTTCTGTTCACGTTTGCTGCTACACCAAGTTCAGGGTCCTATAATCTAAAGTGATCTTGAAATTTTCAAATATGATGACACAAATGCTGGCAACCATGCCGAAACACTATTTAAAATCAGTACACAGTGATTTAGAATTAGTTGCAAGTGTTTACCCGGACTTACAAAACAACATACAAGAAATTCAATATTTATGTGAAAGAGCAATTTTAGCACCTAAAAATGATATTATCAACTAAGTAAATCCTGACATATAGAGTAAAGTAACAGGACAGGTACAACAGAGTATCTATCAATAGACACAGTTATGGTACAGAAAAGAGCATATCACATCCCGTAGAGTTTCTAATTCGCTTGAGCTGTCAGATGTATCCTCACAAAAGCTTAAATTAAAACTAGGTGTCCCAGTCATGCTCATGTCATGCTGTCAATTGTTTGTAGAATGTTTGCGTGTCCAATGCCCAGAATCTCTACATGCTATCCCCAAATGGAAAGACAATATATAATATTGTTTACAATAGTTTATTAAAATAATATTCTGTTCCGAGTTGTCTTCTTTGTTCTAAATCAGGAAAGGGGAACTGCGCAACTCCAAATTTTACGCGAGCGAAGCCGCGGGCAACAGCTAGTTATAGAATAAGTGTATATAATTGTACTTTATGTTACCTGTAATTTACCATGCATTCATTTTTGAATAAAATTATTATTATTATCTGTGAACGTAGTCGGCCACTCAGTTGGCACTCACACGTCAGCTTATTTACCTATCGACTAACATTAAAAAAACTATAAGACATCGTTCTTATTACCAATTCACGTTGGATTTATTTAAAGTCGGATTTACAATTTAAGGCAATATTAAATAAATCAAGGTAAGCTGATCGCATTACGCAAAGTTTGCTCGAGACGCTTCAAGTTCCTCGCTAAGACTAACAACTTCTTATCATCATCGCTCATACAAATGTACCGAATCAGAATATGTAAGTAGTGAATAAATTCTTAGAACTAGAGTTCTATGAACAGTCGAACTCACTGATCGTAGGTTCGAATCTCTTCAGGGTAGACAATATATCATCATCATCAGCCTTTATCCTTCTACTGCTGAACATGGCCTTTTTTACGCCGGAAAATGCACTGATCCCGCTGGGAAGCGGGTTTCCCCAGGCGGATATGTGGGACTCGCTGCGTCCGAAAACTGGTAAGTCGACGCAGCTCTATCCACTAAAACCCGACGAGTGCTACCAATGCTGCCTTTAATGAGGTACCCCGGATCTGCTAGCAACAGTCCACCTCGACGGCTAGTCAGTCCCTCAGGGGACCGACGCCACCTCCACAGAGGGGTATAAAGAGCCCCTTCGGCTCAATTAGCTTCGTCCATGATACTGGATTAACCCTAGGCTACTGAGCCCCACCGCGCCACGACAAGGCTTGAACCATGGTGGGATGCTGAATACGGCCTCTCTCAATAAACACCAATATATTATATGATTAATCATTATCCTGTTCCCGAGTAATGTAATGTGTAATATTAATTTCTAATCATATTAATGTCTTATCATATTCACTTCTTTTTATTTCAACGGCAACACAAGTTTGAGCAACTTGTTTTTTCTTTGTAATGGTTTGAGCATTCAAATTTGCTGAAGTTATAAAACTTGGTTGCCTGCTAAGAGAAATTGTAATAAACTTTTATTTCTTGTAAAAATGCTTTGTAAAACTATGTGAAAGACTGTATTGTGTTAAAAAGACGAAAGAGTTTGATGCTGTTTATAACGATGAGTGGTAGACTCGAAAAGTTCTGAACAGATTTTTTTATGCTAACCCCATTGTTACCCCGACCTTAAGTCACAAAGAGAGAGTGCTGCGGGGACTCGATAACCATCCGATATAAGTCTCGTGGAACTCTTCATTAAAATTGCTAAAATATGAAGTAACCACAAGAAATATATTTGTTAAAAATTAGTGTAAAGTAAAGTTATTATATATATTATTACACCTAATGTAACTCTAAATGATAAAATACATTTTAAAATTAAATCATTAAGTTTTTGTTAATTAGGTAAAAGTAAAGTATTAACCCTCTTATCAATATATGTCCCACAGCTGGGCACGGGTCTCCTCCTCGAAGTCAGGCGAGGGGGTGTAGGGCCCTAGTTCACCGAGACGCTGGCTGGGTTAGTGAACTTCACACACCTTCAAAGACTTTTAATCTCATCAGGCATGCAAGCTTATATATATAAAGGTCGAACCTATAGTATTGTAATATATTGGGTACATTAGCGGCGCGCTTATAGTTCGTAAACTCGGCCTTCTATGTCACTGTCAGGTGGAGGCATCCAGGCAATTAATTCAGATAAGTGGAGCTTAGGAAAATACCTCTCAAGACTGTCGCTATTAGTTTTGCTTTCAGTTTGTTTGACCTGAAGTAAATCGTAGACCCTCTGTTCTTTTTAGCGAATATATTTTTACTTTTTACTATAATCTAGAATAATTTAACATCTAGGCTTCCGCATTGCGCATACATCCTCATTCCTCGCCTTATTTCAAGGAAGTCGCGAGAGACGTATGTCGTGTCTAATCTTTGTTTAAAGAATCTAAATTGGGCAATATAATATAGATTGAATTTGGTAAATTAATATATTTTTATAATTATGTAAAACGTGTTAGTAATGACCAATTAATAGTCGTGTCAAGGCTTTTTCGAGACAAGTGATATTTAAATATTGTAGACATCTAGACACCATCTTATTCTGGAATGTTATTAAATAGATATTTCTTTTTAAGAATGATAGAAAAAATATCATATAGATATCTATTCAAATAAACCAAAAACATGCTACAAGCAACTTTTTTATTTATTTTTTTATTTTTATGATGCAGCGAAATTCCTGCTACAGGAAACTTAGCGTTATAGAATACAATATAGAACTGCAGGTTCGAATTCAGAGTATGATGATCAGAACTCTCTTTGTAACGTTCGAATGCTTATAAAAATATATCTTCGACAAAAAAAAATTGGCATATATATATTCTGATTAATAATATATTCAATAACGATATCTATTGGTCTTTATGATTCTGTTAATGTAATCATTTAACACTTAACGCCGATAAATCAGCGGTAGAGACTATTTCACAATATTACACCATTTTGCTTACAATGATTACTATTGTAATAAACAAACATACAATTTTTTCACCTTTTTCAATGTTAAACCCTGTCCCTTCAAACCCCTTACGTATATTTTTTGTTAATCTCAATTATATACATTTCCCTAAAAACTGGATTGAAGCCTATTTTAACTACGCCCAATGCCTTCAGCATCACATACTGTTCTGATGGCGCACAAAAGAAACTAAACAACTTAACTGAAGGCTAACTTTTTTTATACATGACTCGGGTTGTCGTGAAAAGGCTACCCGATTGATTGAAAAAATTAGATCTTGGTATAAGCTATCAAACTTGTTATAATTTTACCTAAATATTATACCAAAAAGTAAGCATTGATCCATGACAGATATATCTAATTTAATGACTAAAAAGACCCTTGTTTATAAAAAAGTCATTAAAATGCCATTTCCTCATCAAACAACATGATAATTCATCAATAGATTTAGTGTGAACCATCAGAGCACCTCGATATATAAACATTGGCTTACTTCCAGAAGACGAGAGATTTGGAGGGATTTGCCCGGACGATAAGGCCCTCCCGGCTGACAATCAATATTCTACCACGCTATATTGCCTCTAAGGTATTTGAATAACAGCACCTTTGATACCGTAATACATTTCCAGTCTTGTTTTATAAGAAGGGCAGAAAAGAATGAACGAAATATTTTATTTAATGAATAAATTCAATATTCAAAGTTAATCTAAACTTGTAAAAAGTGTCAATTAGTTTAACACCCTTTGGTGAAGAGTGTTTATTTTTACTTGACTACGGCGAACAGAATTGTGATGCTTAATATCATATTGTGTTTGTACGGTTCCTCCTAGCGCCTAAACCATTTACTCGCTTCCGGGTGATATCTTACTAGTCTTACTTCTTACTAATATTATAAACGCGAAAGTTTGTAAGTATAGATGTTTGTTACTCTTTCACGTAAAAACTACTGAATGGATTTGAATGAAACTTTACAATAATATAGCTTATACATCAGAATAACACATAGGCCATAATTTATCACCGTACTCTCACGGAAATGGGAAGTACGCGGGTTAAACCGCGGGGCGCTGCTAATTAGCTATAATTTAGTCAACTAAATAAAGAAGTAAAAATTTTTGTTGCATAGTTTTGAAACGATTTATAATAAATCTTATTGTAGAAATATTTTATGATACTATTCTAGATAATTTTTAGAATATTTTTAAATTTAATAATTCGTAGGAATTTCATATCGTAATAATAATATATAATTTGAGCTTTTTGTAATTAAATACTCTCGGCGAAATAGGTTCTGCGTCTCGAGGAAAATATCAAGACGCCGAGGAAGCGAAAATTCCACTTCTGTGTAAAATAGTCGCTGGCATATTCTTATGCGAACCACGTTACTTTATGTCTTCAATTTTCACCTTCGTGAGCAAGCGAAGAAGTTAATTATATTTTTATGGTATGGTATGAACGACACTTATTAAGTTTTTATTGAGTTAATATTAGTAAATCTAAAAATTTCAGGAGACTGCGGGTAATAAGCTATCTTTTTGCAAATGTGATTACACTTTAATTCATTTTACCGCGATTATTTTGAAACAATTAACTAAAATATTTATTAAAAACATTTTTTCGACATATTAAAATAAGTAACGTAAGGAAAAGAAAGAGAAAGTCGTCAACATCACGACTAGTTTAGTCTAATCTAGATGTAATATCGCAGAGAAAATGTGTGTGGGTTACTGATTGTTGATAAAAAGAATTCAGATTCAGAATTCATTAGCTTCATTAATTCAAGCCATGTATTAATAAAGAAGCTAATGAAATCTGCATGGGATTCAGTTGCGAACGACTACTACTACATTAAAAATACTTTTCTTTCAGCAGTAAACGTGAGCAATACCGTGGTAACGCAATGGTACGCATCTGGCCGGAGACTCCAAAATACTATTTAGTACTAATGTTGGAACTAGACTTCACTTCCGACGAAGCATTAGGGCCATTAGCATAGAATCCGAAAAAAAGAATAGACATAAGAACCAGAGACAGAGATATTTATGTTTTGATTGATTGAACTTTATCATCATTTGATTTTCATGTTTCTAAAACCACAAATACTGGTGTTACTCCGTGGTGGGCCTAAAACTAATGATTTTAATGATATTATCAAAGTCACTACATCACCTGATGATGACTTTGTCGAAACCGGTCTTGGTTAATTTTAAATTGCATATATATAAATTGTATATTTAAAATTAAATTGTATAATTAAATTGTATATATATAAAATAAATAGTGGAAAAAAGTGTAAAAAAGAAGTTTTCATTGTAGTGGCTAAAACATGAATTTCCATCAAGGACCAACGGTGCATTCAATCAATTATATTATCAAAATATCAAAAAGCTGCCTCAAAATCTCTTAAAGTAAAATGTTTCATATAAAATAACAAATGAAATAGGCAATAGCTAATATTGGAAAATAACTTTAAACGCTACAAACGTTTATGTCTGTGGAACAATGAGCCCTCCGAGAGTTCGCTTGCTGCTTTCCTTTTATTGTTTACGCTATTTACGATCGTTGTAGGACAAATTAATGCCTGCAGTACAAGTATCAGTAAGTTCTGTGTTTATTTTAGGTTACACCATGATCATAAATGACCAAACAGAACAACTCATACATCCACTCTTCGGACTTAAGAAAGAAGAATATAATATATTCCTATCTTATATTAATATATTAAAATGCTGAAGAGTTTGCTTGAACGCGCTCAGGAACTATTGGTCGGATTTGAAAGATTCTTTCAGTTTTAGATACATCATTTATAGAAGGCTATATCAATCTGCTAAGATGTTGTTATAATTCTTAGTCAACGCGGGCAAAGTTGCGAGCAACGTCTAGCATTTAGGACTACAATTTATGTGGACATAAAGGTATCGCTAAAGATAAACGAAGACAATAAATAAAAACTATTTGTTATTGTAGTTCATATTTAAATAATATTTAGTCACCGCGTTACACAAGGGTGAAATTATTCTACAATTTATGTTAGCTTCGCCGAGATTCTTTGTATTTAAATGGTTTTTACAAAAACGAGAGAAGTAACAAGTGTTAACAGCAGCTGCTAAATAACTGCCCTTTCATTAGCACTCGTTTAAACGTTATTTATGACTTGACTCTTATGATAAATCTTTCCGTATATTAAAAATACGTTCTCTAGAAAATACTTTCGTTTAATTAATAAGCGAATTACTCCATTTAAACTATCCTCCGAATATTATGAACGCGAAAGTTTGTATGGATGTTTGTTACTCTACGTATGTATGTCATTGAACTAATCCTAAACGACTGGACCATTTAAATGATTTTTTGTGTGCGTTTGAGTGGCACCTTAAATGGTTTAGATTCACAAATCAGCCGGGCAGGTGGCGCTTCAGTAAGTATTTGCGTTATTTTTATCTGTATTTTAATAATTTTTTTTGGGTAATTTTTATATTTTGTAAAAATATTTAACAACCTCTGTACTTCGTTTAAAACCAACATATTTTTTTTAATATTTTTTTATCTTTTTTTAATGTCGTAAGCTAGTGTAATTCCCATACAATAAGTATTCTTTTCTATTATATTCGTTTAGCGTTTATTCCACTCTTCTAGGGGGGACAAATTCATGGTATTTTTGGACGTTTTTACAAACAAGACCATATACTTTATGTGTCTTAATAAACGTTCTTCAAAAATATTGCAGCAACCCTATGAGTTAGCGAGAAAACGCAAAGGAATAGAATCGGCGCGTATGCCACTTGTCTAGGGGTGCTGTTCGGTTCGTGCTGCATGTAAGGTTTGACGTTGTCACGTCAAACTACCGTCCGTAAACCGACTTTACAGACAACCAATTTTTTTAAACAATTTTAAATTTTAAGGTATTTATTTTGAAATCCCTAAATTTCTAATATACATAAGAATATTCTTTTAAATATTCATTGATACATGTAAATAGATTCACGTATATAATCAATCAATTTTTATCCGACGGTGGTGAGTCAGAGATCCGCCAAGTACAAACCCGACACCATGAAGCCGTGGAAGTCACACTCCACGGCTGGCGGGGGGCAATCCCCCACTTACTAAAACCACTGGATGATAACCAACCGGCTCACCCCACTTCCAAAGAAGCATTACGATCACTAGGACCATTAGCATAGCTCCATCCGGAAAAAAAAATCAATCAAATAACAAGAAATCATGGCGGTATAATCTCTACTTTGCTACTTGAATTCAAGCGGAGGAGTGAACTTGACCGAGCCACTATTCTTCCTGAGTAACGCTCGAGGCTTGAGGACGGCTCATCAAATCAAATCAAATCAAATCAAATAATATTTATTTCGTAGGCAAATTACATAGCACTTGAAACATGTCAATTTTTTTTATAAGCTAATGCTAGATTCGCAAAGTAGCAGTTTTCCTCAGAGAAGAATCTAGCAAGAAACTCTGTAGGATTGCTCTTTTTAAAATATAGTTTTACAATTTTTGTAAGTACATCAAAATAACAACATACTAATATACAAATAAATAATAACAACATGCTAGTTACATAAATTAATTCAAATTTGCCTAAAATAAATAAGTAAATAAATTTGGACCCCGCAACAGATCAAAACAAACAAGAGGATGTTAATAAAAAGAAAACAAAAAACCAAGCGAGGTAGAAACTGCATAACACGACCAGCCACCACAGCGGCACCTTCACATAGGCCAGGACGCGTGTGCCAGCGTCAACCTCTTCCACATATTAGAGGGAAGTGGAGGACCCATCACACAACGCCACCACTGCAATGGCATAAGCGAGCATGACATGTCATACGTTTCACCTTAATACAAGTTTAATTTATCATACTGCAGGCTCAAAATTTATATACATTCTAAATAAATACAGCTTGATAGAAGAGCAGTTCAATCCCAAGGATTTGCGTCATCGAAATATTCATTAATCTTATAATATCCTTTTTTACTTAGTTTTTGTTTGATGACAATCTTAAATTTCTTGGGGCATAATTCCTGTATATTAGAAGGGACCCTGTTGTAAAAGCGTATACATTGACCCACAAAAGACTTACTTACTTTGTTAAGTCGACTACTATAGGGCACTAGCTTATTTCTATTTCTAGTATTTACATTATGAATATCACTTTTTTGTTTAAATAGATGAAGGTTATTTTTGGTATACATTAAATTTGTGAAGATATATTGTGATGTTAATGTTAATATATCAATATTTTTAAAAAAATCCCTAAGAGATTCCCTGGGACCCAATTTATAAATAGCTCGAATAGCTCGCTTTTGCAGAATAAATATGCGCTCGGTATCAGCGGCATGACCCCACAGCAAAATGCCATAGGCCATAAGACTATGAAAATAACTAAAGTAAACTAACCTGGCGGTTTGAATATCCGTCAGGTTCCTTATCTTTTTAACCGCGTAAGCTGCAGAACTGAGCTTATCCGCTAACTTGTCAATATGAGGGCCCCATTGCAATCTAGAATCTAAAGTAATACCTAAGAACAAGGTTGTTTCCACAAGGCACAATTTTTCTCCTTTTATCTCTATATCCGTATTAACTTGTCCTACGTTGGGCAGAGTAAATTTAACACATTTTGTTTTCTTTTCATTGAGCACAAGATTATTTGCAGTAAACCACTCAACAACTTTATTAATGGCATTGTTTACGTCGTCATATTTATCCTGTTGTCGTCTAACTTTAAAAAGTAAAGAAGTATCATCCGCAAACAACACTATATCATGACAGTTATTTACAAGACTCGGTAGATCATTTATATAAATTAGAAAGAGAAACGGACCAAGAATTGAGCCCTGCGGGACACCCATGGTAACCGCAGACCCACCTGACACTTTTCCGTTTACATCAACCCTCTGTACGCGTCCATGTAAGTAAGACTTTAAAAGGCTCAGTGCACTGTCTCTCACACCGTAATAATGAAGTTTCCTGACCAAGGTACTGTGATCAACGCAATCGAAAGCCTTGGACAAATCGCAAAATACACCCAAAGCGTCATGCGACTCCTCCCAGGCATCAAATATGCATCGTATTAGTTCAACACCTGCATCGGTTGTTGAACGACCCCTGGTAAATCCAAATTGCTTGAAATGCATTACTTTATTGGAATAAAAGTGAAATTGCAATTGATCTAAAATTAGTTTTTCAAATATTTTACTTAGCGTTGGCAATATAGATATAGGTCTAAAGTTGGTGGGGTCAGACTTACTGCCAGCTTTAAATAAAGGTATGACTTTACTGCACTTCATTAAATCAGGAAAAACTCCATTATCAATACATTTATTGAAAACCATAGCTAGATGGGGAGCTATGCAGTTTATGATGGAGTTGATTATTGTGACGGAAAGGCCATGCAGATCAGCGGTTTTTTTAACAGTCAGTGATTTAAAAGCTTTTACAATTGAGTATGCATTGACGTGATGGAATACAAAGACAACCTTGGACTCGACCATGTTCATCTTCAACAAAGATTCAGCTAGAGTGGGAGAAGAATTTAGGTATTTGGTAGTCGAAACTGGGATGTTAGTAAAGAATTTATCAAAAGCTTCGGCAACCTCAAGATCTGTACTGATACAATTTCCATCAATATTCAATTTAAAATCGAGATTGCGTGGTTTGGCTTTACCAGTCTCGCTGTTTATAACTTGCCAAGTTGTCTTTACAATATTCTTACTATTAACAATCTTATTCTTTATGAATCTAGATTTAGCCTCATTACATACACGCTTAAACAATTTAGAATAATTACGAACATACTCAACAAATGACGGACTATTGTTCACTGTTTTTTCATCATATAGACTGTACAATTTATTTCTACTAATCATAATTCCTACTGTTGCCCAATCACTAAACTTTAGACAATCGTTAACTTTCAAAATTTTAGGTTTAAAAACAGTATCATATTCCACTTTAGTAACATTAAACACCTTATTGTATAACATATTTGGATCTTCACAAAATTCCAGATTTGTAATTTTTGAACTTACATTATTATTAAACATTTTTAATCTAGCCTTAGTAACTGGTATGTATTCGATATTCTTTTTCGTTTTGTTTAAATTTATTTTAAAATCTGCCCTTAGGCCGCTATGATCAGACCTTAATTTGTTTATGACATTCATGTTTGTGGATTCTAGATTTGTAAATATATTATCAATACAGGACTTAGTATTAGCTGTAGTTCTAGTAGGTTCTAGAAATAGATTAATCAAATTGTAACATTTGAAGAATGTTAAAATCTTTTTTGATAATGTTGACTTAACTAAAAGATCTATATTAAAGTCTCCACAAACAATGATGCCTTTATTTGTGTAATTTAATTTATGAAGAACAGTTTCCATAATTTCTTCAAAAATATCATAGGATCCATTTGGATTTCTGTATACGCTAACTACAATAACCGGCTCCAATTCTATACAAGCTATCTCTATGGTTCGTTCAACTGAAAGATTTACAATATCAGTGCGTTCTTTATATTTAATAGAATTGTTAATAATAATTAAGGATCCTCCAGAGTCCCTAATCGCACTCTTTCTGACAAACGAACTACCAATATGGTGGTTGTAAAAATTAAACATGAGCTGGTTGCTATTAAGCCAGTGTTCAGTAATGCAAAGAATGTCAATTTTGTCATAGGTCAAGAGAAGTTCCAACTCATGAATTTTACTAGACATGCCTTGAATATTTTGAGAGATAAGTTTTAAATTGCAATCAAGTTTCTTAGTATCATTTATATTCATAGTCATAGAATTATTTAAGGGCATGTCACTAGAAACATTGCTAGAGTTAACAGTCTCTGTTGTCTGGTCACTTAATTTAAATGCTCTATAGGAGCAGTCAAATCCACCAAAAGAGTGGATGGTCGGTGTTGACTAGAATAAGAATGACTAGAATAATGATGACTAGAATCAAGTGATTGTATACAATTAATGTCATTAATACTACTCTGCTCAATAGAAGCAGTCGTCAAGTTAGCCAAAAGGTTGGCGGAATCTATATAATAGGACAGCGACATTGCTATCTGTCTTTTACTAAGTTGATTAAGGTAAAATTTACCTCTTGTCGAATAATATTTTTTAACAATCGAGTTGAAATCTATACAATGAAATTTATTATTATAACATGTCATATTATGTAGCATCATATTCAGATTATGTCTTGTATTATTGTTATCTTTACTCCCATTATTACAGAAAGGAAATGTAAACAAAATAATTTTTCTAATATTATTAATAGCATTTAACCTTGAAATATAAGTGGCTAAGTCCTCTTTGTTTACATTTCCAGGTTTGCCTATTAAAATAGTCAATACCGTGTCATTTTCAAACTTTGATGACAAGATTGTCTCCAAAATCTGAGAACAATCTGCCCCTGGTATACAATTATTTATGATATTATGATTATTACATTGGTTAAGGTTACGGTTAAGGTGGCAACCCATATTTTTACCTAATTCATCGCTGTACATAATTAAGTTTGTCAATTTTTTGTTAATGTTAACAGTATTAGGTGAGAGAGAAGCAATATTTACTTGATTATTGGTTTCATTGGGATACATGGTATTAGATACAAAGCTTTCAGGAATACAAATCGATCAGTGTTATCTCATTCCGGCAGCTTACTAAAAGCGCTTACGTCGTACATTTTGCTGAAGAATGTTATATAAAGTCTACATTTTACTGTAGTAATATTTCAACGAGAGTTTGATAGATTGTTTGTAAAAAAAAAACTAGTAATTCTGTATGATAATATTAGAATTAATTATAATTAAGTCTATGAAATATAGAAATAAAGTCTATAGTTAATCCATGACAGGGTCTTGCCATATTCCGTCGCGGCAATTAGTTAATTATTTATTTCAAATATTCATATATTATGTTTCACATAAAAAATATTTTCGGCTAAACAACTTTTTACTTCTCATGAAAAACATGAAAATTGTATTTCTTTACAATATGATCATCAAATCAGACATCCTTTTCTGTTATGAAAGCTCGACCTCTGTGGCTCAACGGTTAGCATTGGTGCTCTAGTCCGGAGGTAGCGGATTCGAATCCCGCCCGGAACCAAAATAACTTTCTGTGTTTCTGGGTCATCGATGTGTTATAAATTTAATAAATGTATAATATCATAAAAATCTCAAATATAACATGTATTAATATAAAAGAATTTCCGTTGTCTGGTACCCGTAACACAAGTCCTTCGGAAACTTAGCATGGGACCAGATTAACGTGGTGTAAAAGCGTCCATAGAAAGCTCAGATAGCTGAGCAACTCCTGCTCGCACTTGGTATCTTTTACCTAATTAACATTTGGCAGAATGTTTTATTGCTTCTTAAGTGGATGGAATTGCTTTGTTTATTGACGTGTATGATTGCGACTAACGTTAGCCGAATTGAATAGAACATATAGTTGTATTTGGTCTACGCGTGTATTTCCATTAGAATCGGAGTGATTTCTTTTTTATATGCTAATGTTCTCTTTATACCGTATCGGTTTTATTGGGATTCGAATGCCATTTGCAATTCTATCTTGGGTTTATTGCTTTATTGTAATCAGATAACTGTCATTGTCGATAATGTTCTTGTGATTTTATGGAAGCCTGCACGAACAAACGCTTCGGTACCATCTAAGCTATTTCTTGTGCGAAACAAATTTACTTTGTAAAGATACTATACTAGTATAATAGCAAGAAACGGGAAATACCTACCATTAAAAGAGGAAGGGCTATTCAGAGATGGGCATCACTTTGAAGAGTAGCTAGGCTTGGCACATTGTAAGCTAGTTCAGTGTTATCTCTATATTTGGACATCATCTAAATTTCAGATAAATTACACATTAATTGACACTAACACCAGCAGGATAGAAAATATATAGATAGATAGGTAAAGTGTAAAGTCTAGATTATCTATGAATTACGAAAAAACATACAAACATGATGAATACGAAATTACAAAAAATCTTTAACGTTCACCATCATAATCAGCTCTTATCCGTCCAAAATATAAGCCTCCTTCAATGAACAACAATACGACCGATTCCTTGCCACTCGCATCCAACTTTATATTATATTCGCGACTAAATAAATATATTATGTCTATCACTATAAATACATTATCAGAACATACCCATATTGAACGAAGAAAATTGGGTTTAACAGGCATAAAATTACTGTGGGCAGATGTGACGAATTTCAAAAGGTTTTGGAATGTTCCGTGTGAAAGGAACCGAATGGTCTCGTGCGAGTTTTGTAATTTAACTTATATCAGTATTATGAGGTCTGTTAAATATTGAAAAATTAATTACACTAACGGCGGTTTTGTTGTTCTATCTATCTTAATATTTTCTTATCTATCTTGAAATTTTGACACATTTTCTTACAAAACTATCAAAATTATAAGATAAATAAGATAATATTAAGAATATTGAAAACCGCCGTAAATGAAGGTTTTGTTAAGTATGCAGCTATTAGCAGATTTTTAATCATACTATCATCAATATCAAGGCTCCGCCTGGTTAATAACTCTTTTGAAGTGTTAAAACTTCGATAGTAACGTAACATTTTTGATCGAAGATTTAAATGATCCTAAATTACTCAAACAAGAGCGCGTGGCTTTGCTTGGCGCTTCGACTTTTTTGGGTCTATGCGGCTCGTTAAACACTTGATACTAAAATTTAGAAGCTTGCTGTCATCTTCTGGGGTATTTGTTTTAACTCTGTTGAGAAAATTGCAAATGCGAGAGAAACCGCAGGAAACTTCTAGTAACTTAATAATTCAATTTAATATAGAAATCAATCATAAAGCGTCGAAATTGAAGCCTTGATTCACATAAATATGTCATTGGAAATGATTTTTTTGTACTTTCTTATTTATTTAAGGTCGCTTTATAACAACTCGGGTCATTAACGACCATACTTACAAATAATTATAATTATAATTATAATTGGTAAAGTAGATTAATTTGTACATAATATCAATAATTTTCAAGAAATTGTGTTTGGATGTACATCTATCTTGTTCCAAACAGTTTTTTGGAACGAAGTTCTTACGGCAGGCTTGGAGGGGATAGGGATTTTGCTGCGCGACCGAACTGAAAAAATGTGATAGTAAAACCGTAAGAAAAAGTGCGTGGAATAGCGTTAAATGAGACGTGCGCAGGCGCGACAGTCGCATACACAAGCGAATAGTATATAATACCTTTCTCTTTCATCCTCTTTCTTTTCATTCTCTCATCCCTTCTCTTTCTTAACTTCGTTCCTACCTGGTGTCCCACGACACCACATCATTTTTTTGTACTTTTATTCCATTTCCACAGATTTTTTCAGGTGTATAAATATTAAATATTTTTCCCCCTTTATTTTCTTTTCCTTCACTACTATACTTGTGCTATGGTATAATTCACGGCGGGCTATTACGGCGGTAAATGATAATAAGATGGATATTAATTATAGCGCTAGGACGCCATGTTACGGGCTTCGGCTTAATTGGAGCAATTTGTTCTGATGCTTATTTTAATACACAGCCACGGATTTCTGAAATGAATTTTGTGAATTAATTCGATTGTTGCTTGTAATTACGTGCAACCGCACTCACTATAATTGCATTCCTTCGTTCAAATCTGTTTCAATTATAATTAATGTGTTGAGATCGGTTTATCAAATAATAACGATGGAAATTTAAGGTACCTATTTATAACAAATTTGTATAGCGGCGATGATCTTATGGATATGAGCTGGGCCTCTTCTGACCCCTGGGGTATCGTGAAAAGGGTTTTTCGATGCAATTTTATCTATATATATTTATTTTCAATAAATTCCATAAGCTTATCTTAACACAACTCTTATAAGTCTTCGGGAGGAATCAAGTATATCATACTAGCTGTTGCCCCCGCTGTTCTGTTCTGTGCTGTTCGCTTGCGTTAATAATCCTTTTTTTATGCATCCTATGTTACTTCTAGTACCTCCGAGAATATGTGTACAAAGTTTCATGATGATCGGTTGAGTAGTTTTCGCGTGATAGCGTAACAAACATCTCTACTTTCAAATTTATAATATGAGTAAGAATGTATTTATATCGCCATCGTCATCATTATCATCATCAGCACGTATCCGGCCACTTCTGAATATAAGTACCTACCCGTAAGTAACACCTGCATCCTTTTTCCACAGGTCTAGGTTAACGTGGTGTGTTGGATAATATTTATTTATTTATTACGGTCATTACCAAATTATCGAAAAATCTAACTCCTTATATTTATTACATTATTATATAATATAACTAACGAAAATGGGTCCATTCTGTGCCGGTCTACTTATTTACGAAAACATTTAATTCTAAAGCTCTATAAGCCTTTAAATCTAAAACCTCTCTAACCTTAACAAATAGTACAGTCCGCATTAAAAGTGATTGGTTCCGGTACGCTTAAATAAAATCCATTTAATAAACTTTATCCAGTATACATTTTTATAGAGATGCCAATAAACAGCTAACTTTCCCGAGGGATTGGCAGGTTTATTATTCACAGAGAAGCGTTTGTGGTGGGCGTATTTTATCCTAAAGGGACAATTTTTGAAGTGAAACGGGATTTTTATCCCTAGACAATACGTTTATAAGCTTGAGGAACGTGAGTTCTATTGATTAAAAAGCGAAATTTCTTAATATTGTTGGATTATCTTTTTTTTTTTGATGACGCAGCGGAAATCCTTTTCGGACCATACCAGGACCTTGGGTAGGTGCGCTGGCGTGTGTGGGGACTCGCATTGGGTACACTACCCCATTAAAACCGCTGCGTGAGCCTCAGCCACTATATCTGAGGGACCCGGATCTGCAGGCAGGGATTATCTAGCCTACCCTCCTCCTATATACGCCGACAATTATGCGAAGACTCAGTCTTCTTTCTGAGAATCTTCATTTAAGGCATGTGAATCGTCTCAAAAAGGAGACTGAGTCTTTAGTCTTCACAGGAATTTCTATGACTGGCATTGTAATAGTTATTACATCAATAAAAACGCATCTAGTATTAATTTTAAGCACTGTTTTTGACGTGATAACATCTTATAATTCGATGGAGCCGGCTGCACGCACGAAAAAACATGACTCATGCGGCGTTACCTCGCTTGGAGGCGTTCCATTTAAGGCTTTAAGTGTGAGCGAGAGCGTGGATGTGTGTGTTGTGTGTCTTTTTCCTAAATTAATGTTCCAAAATTAAGTATACTCATACGATTTTTCTACGTCATCATCTTCATCATTATTAGTATCAGCCTTCTGTCCACTGCTGAACATATGTCTCCTTTTTCTACAAATTAGCACAATTTATCTCAGCAGTATATACCATAATAAATTCCATTGTATATGTGAAAGTGGCTCAACAATTATCTTAGCCAGCCTTAAGTCAGCTCAAGGTGAAACAAACCGTAATAATTGTTATCTTAAGGCTTAACTCTTGCGAAGTTCACTCTATAATTACAATAGAACAAGGATCGTAATAAACAATCCCCAACACCCTTCACCATAATTAAGCCTGATAAATAAATACAAAGCTCATTACCATAGAACATTAATCTAAGGCATCATACTTCGGCTTTTGTTAGTTTAAAACTACTTTTGTGTATGGAGGCGGCCACTTCAACTGTGAAAGGGCTTAAAGACGGAAAGGGCTTTTACCCTTGTGGCTAAGGGTTGGACAGCAACAGATTGTGAAACATTAAAAATGTATGTGCACTAAAAAGAATCGCGAATAAGTATGTCACTATATAAGACGAGCGACGATGGTCCAGTTGGTATGGAGTCGGTCTCTTATGCAAGAGGTTCCAGGTTCGATCATGACCCCCAGTGTGCATTGAAATGGGTTTTTCTAAATTTCTAAGTGCACCCTAAACACGAGACCATAGCTCGCTCATCGTTGAAGGAAAACATCGTGAAGAAACCTGCATGCCTGATGACATTAAAAGTATTTGGCATGTGAAGTTTACCAACCTGAATCGAGCCAGTGCATCCGTGAACTATGCCCATTACCCTCCTCGCCTCATTTCGAGAAGGAGACCCGTGCCGAGCAGTGGGACATATAAGGGTTGATATTTTTTTTACTGGTTAAAATGGTGAAGAGATTTGACTGTTAAAACGCTCAGGGGGCCTAGCCAAAATGCCATTAAGAAGGGTTAGCGAAGTTCGAAATGATAAAATGTATAGGATGGACGACGTGATTAAGCGCGGCGTTATGTCAATCCCATACATTTTATCATTTTCAAACTTCACTAACGCTTTCTTAATAGCATTTTGGCTAGGCCCCCAGACACGATATTCTAATAAGGTAATTTATGAACTGTAAATATAAAAAATAAGCACTCCATATTCACTGACACGTTTAAAACACCTTTCATGAAGGCTACACGTAGCATTTTCACTGTAATATGTAACACGTCTGTTTAGAATTTAAGTAATTCTCTCGGCTTTTCGGATAGCCGCGGTTCGCTGGAGTTTCCAAACAAATAACCCTTGGCTGGGAACACAGCGCGCATTAGTTCGCGGTCAGATTCAAACCATTATCCGATATATAACATTCATTTAAATCGTTAACGCCACACTGAACCCTATTTTATTGGAATTTTTATTTAACTACATGTAGTAATTTATTGATTATCCTATTTCGTTAATTTTTATTTGAATTTCTTCTTAGATTTATTACCAAGACATTTTTATGGCGTTAGTTTTATTTTTTTATAGTCTAAGATACGGTATATAAAACGACCTTCACCGGCTGCTTATTTGATGAAACTTATTTTATATTCAATTTAATATGTCAATAAACATGTTGTTTATGGGTTGCCTAAAAAATTCAGACCAGGATATGATTTTCAAAATTCGTCAACCGGAATTCGGAACTGATTTTTCGCAGGCAACTCTTTACCACCGTATTCCTAATGAAATAATCTTTAATATCATTTAATTTCAATTCAATAATCAGACCGGTGCAAAATGCTTCAGCATCAATATACCTATTTACACGTGGCAACCCGAGAGTTGTGACCAGAAAATAATAGGCAACCTAATGTCAGCATATTCTTTGGGCTTCATACTTTCGATTGGTATAGAATTTGTCAAATAATCAAACGAGAAATGTTTAATTATTTTTTTTAAATTATTAAATAATCATATCCTGAACTAATTTTTAAGGCAACCCATATGCAATATGTTTATTGACATATTAAATTGAATATAAATTAAGTTTCATCAAATAAGCATAACGGTGAAGGTCGTTTTATATACCGTATCCTATGCTATTACTATTGGAAAATCTTTAATATTTTCTTCAATTAAAATTTAATCATGCTAGAGCAATAACAATTGAACGTAACGTCTTAAGTTCAATCCAATCGGTTTTTGCTGTATGAAATATGCATGCCGTAGTTTGTAATTTTTTAATGCCGAAATATTAAATTCCGTGAAGTACAAATTAAAACGGATGAGAAACCTATTCTATGTGAAAAAATATACTAGTTTATACGTCTCTAAAACGGCACGAAAATGTGTAATGTTGTGATTTATTCCTACATGATGCAACGCTGAAAATATTAAATTTATAAACCACGGTTTACCCAGATATTGAAAGCCTATGACCACACGAAGTTTACCCACATAAATCGTAAGGCATCATACTAAAAATCATAACTGAAAGTCTAAAAGAATTTATATCTCATGAGTCGAGCAACAATATTCCAGCATGCACGAATTTCCAGCAAAATAATAAGCTTTAACATAATATTATTTCATAATTCCCATCGTAACAATATTCCTAACGATACTCTTAAATAGCTAATAAATAATTCGGCGGCAGACAACACCCGAGGGTTATGACGGAAATTTAATTTACTGGAACCTTCCATGTAAGCCGATTACTTGCTAACATCTAGAACCACCCATAAGCTATAGAGCCTACTTGTAAATATATTATGTGAAGTGGAACTACTGGAAGTCTGGTTTTTCGGTTATCCTCCCAAGTTAAATGTAAGGTATATACAACAAAAAACAATATCAAAGGCTCTTTCAGACTTTGCGATTGGTTTTTTTATTACTACCTTTAAAATAATAGTTTCAGTTATCAAATAGACTAAGATCGTAGAAATGTTGATAAAGTGATGACATTAAAAAAAACTATTTTTACCCTACCTCAAAAGGTAAAAAGGACCCTTATAAGAAAACTGTCTTATAATATTTGGCCCGTCTATTTGTTCATGTGTCACCACCGATTTTCTTAGGAACAGGAGAACCTAGGTAGTTGAAATTTATAACAGACACTGTCTAATATTTGTCAAATCTGAACCCGAGTCAGACAAAAAGATAATATGGGCAAATTAAATTTAATTTTCTCGAAAGCTTGTGTCGGCCAAAATTTCTAACTCTTTATTTTTAGGAAGTAGGGATGTTTGGAAACCGATCATCATGAAACTTCGTATACATATTGTCGAAGGTACTAGAAGTAACATATTGATACATAAAAGGATATTTTTTGGTAACGCGGGTGAAGCCGTGGGCAACAGCTATTATTTCGTAATTGTCGAAAGACCATAGTTACGAAAAATAAATTCATCTAAATATTTCAGGCCATTTACGTTACACTTTTGCTTAGAGAATATCCCACAATTATTTTCCCAATATGCAAGGTGTGTTAGAATATTATCATTTGAATTGCATTCAAAGGCTGAGGCGCACACCGCAGGCCAAGCCACACCGGACGTGAATAAACAGGGTCGAGACACAGTTTGTTTGATCGTGCTGTTTACAGGCAGTGGGGACTGTTTGAACCAATTACAAATACTATTGGAACAAAGAACCCACGTGCTAGTTATGATACGAGTATCATCATCATCAGCCTTTATCCCACCACTGCTGAACATAGGCCTTCTTTTACACGGGGAAATGCACTGAAACATCACGCTGGGAAGTGTGTATCCCCAGTATGTGGGACACGCTGCGGCCGAAAGATAGTAAGTGGACGCAGCTCTACCCACTAAAACCCGGCTAGTGCCACCAATACCACCTTTGGTGAAGTGTCCCGGATCTGCTAGCAACAGGGCACTTCGACGGCTAGTCAGTCCTTTCCAGTCCTAGTCAGTCCAGGAGAGTAACGTCAATTCCATAGAGAGGTCACCCCTTACACCCCTTCGGCTCAATTCGCTTCGCCAAGGTGCTGGCTCACCCTAGGCTACTACCTCACCGTCACAACAAGGCCTGAACCATGGTAAGGGCTAAACATAGGCCTCTCTAAATGAACGCTAAGATGACCGGCCACAACACGGAGATCGTCTTCCCACCTGATTAATGTTCAACCGATTCGTATACCTAAACGCGACTCTATAAACTTTTTTTCTTAGTAGTTATGATACATTTTAGATTTTTCAGCTTCTCTGTGAAGATATTTAAATACGAAACGAAAAACAGCTTTTTATAGCTGTCACAATAAACGTCTCTTTTTTAGATAAAAATATAAAAATGTGGTTCAGATAATATAAATTTACGAAATTTTGGGTATATAAAAACCTTTTGCGTAGATAACTCTTTTTGAAATTTTATGTACGTATCGCCTGTTTTTTGTTCTGTTATTTCTTTACTTTTTTGCGTATTTTTTTAATTTTTTAATAATTATAAATGGGATTCTTTAAGAAAATATAAGGTTCCAATTCTCGATCTCGAAAAGAAGATTTTCACTTTGAAGCTAAGCTTACATTTTGTCACTGTCTTCTTCTTTTAGATATTTATCTAAATATCATGCCTACTAGAGAGAGAAAACTAGAATTTTGCATCTTTCTTTTTAACGTTATAACTCTGTCTCTCTTTCTCTCTCTATCTCTTACTTTCACTATCTCTGTCGAAAAGTAAAATTCGCATAGATCTAAAATACGCATTATGTTTTAAATGCCATCAAATCCACATATTTTAGAAGCTAAACAAAAGCTCGTAAAAAATAATAACTGGCACCAGACTCCATACAATAAATTTTCTTTTACTGGGCTTTAATTATGATTGTAAAAATTTTATGTCTTCTCTATATAAACGAGAATGATAAACTGAATAATTATGATTAACTATTATTAACTAAGTATAATAATATATACAATGTTAAAGACTAATAAAAGTGTGAAATTCGACGCCATTTTAGCGATAACACAAATTACATTAAAAATAGTCGAATAAATAAAATTGTGAAATGTATCAATGAGCAATGATCCTTTAGGTATAGACGGCCCCTTGAGCGAGAGGTTCCGGGTTCGATCCTGACCCATGGTGCCTTTAAATAGGTTTTTCTAACTTTCTAAGTGCACCCTGAACACGAGACCATTTCTCGCTCATCGGTGAAGGAAAACATCGTGAGGAAACCAGCATGACTAATGAGATTAAGTCGTCGAAGTGTGTGTTAAGTTCACATAACCGCATTAGGCCAGCGCCTCGGTGGACTATGGCCCGATACCCTCCTCGCCTAATTTCGAGAAAGAGACCTTTGTCACTTCGGGTTCGGGACATACATACACATATATGGGATTGCTACTTTACTTTACTTTTTATCAATTACAATTGTGTGCTATATTTATATCATCATTTATTATATTATTTAAATTATATATATAAGCAGGTTAACCATGAACCAAAAAGAGAAATCTTTGTAACATTTTTATTTTCACAAGGATATCAATTTAACGCGCGATTCTTTTTTTCGGAAGGACCAGTTGTCAGTATTAATGAATGTTGCAAATAAATCGGACCACTGTGGTTTGTGTTTTTTGTGGACCTTTCTCCTTTCTCTGAGATAAGGCAATGACTTACTTTACAGCTCTACTTATCATGGGACCAACCTTTTATTCGCCCGATTAATATAATATTATGTAGAGCCCAAACCATAAGGCTAAAATAAATGCTTAGTGAGATGAGATAAGCAAAAGACAGAAGATTTGCTGGAAAAACGGGAGACTTATGGTTAGCAGTGGACAACAATGAGCTTATGATGATAGAAAAACGTATCCTATTTCACTTTTAGTACCTCCCACAATATGTGTACAAAGTTTCATGATGATTCGTCGCATAGTTTTTGTGTGAACGCGTAACAAACATCCACGCTTTCAAATTTATAATAATAGTTCCTATATATAAGTATTTTTTTCTCATATATACGTGAATTTCACTTAGTATAATAAAACAACTTTTATGGGTATCCGTCAAGATATCCGAATCTTCAAAGAGTCTGGGGGCCTAGCCAAAATGCCGTTTAGAAAGCGTTAGCGAAGTTCGAAAATGATAAAATGTATGGGATTGACATAAAGCTGCGTTTTTTTACGTGGTCCATCCTATACATTTTATAATTTTCGAACTTCGCTAACGCTTTCTTAATGGCATTTTGGCTGGCCCACTGGCCTTGCCAGAGCCAACCTGTCCTGGGGTGATCCTGGTGCTATGGCTGAAGGCGCTCGCAGCGGTTTTACGGGGTAGAGCATCGCAAATGCAAGTCCCGACTCACGCTAGTGTACCTACCTAAGGTCCTAGTAGGTGCAAAATCATTTCCCTTGAGTCAACAAAAAGAAAAGTATTCGAATCGTGGAGCATACAAAATTCTTAATAAACATATTATGCATAATTGCATAAAAAGTAAATGTTTTTTTTTTAATTATAATGACGTCATTGTTACTTTTGTTTAAATTTTAATGAGAATAGTAATTTTAAACTAAACCTACTAAATAAATAAGAGCCGTTGGATTATAAATCGTTACTCTAAACGACTTAAAGGAGTCTTAACTAGTTTGAAACACAAGCCCAAATATCCTAGGGTACAGAGTTGAGTTAAATTGTATAAGGCAATTAAGAATCCCTTTTCAATGTCGAAGGCGAGAGAAATTTCTGGAATCAGGTCAGTTACGAGCTTGTAATGCAAATGAAGGGGCAACACTCCGGAGGCTTTATTTCCAAAATGTGGTCAGGAGACCTTTTTGTATAGGAATTTGAACATTTTTAAATGGTGTAGGTAATGATTTAAATGGGCTCTATTTAATGGCCGTCCCCGGGCTATACGAAGTGGTAAAAGAGCCTCATCTCAACTAAGGCAATGTAGTTAAACCTTCATCATCATCATTGTCATCATCATCATCAGCTTTTATCCGTCCACTGCTGAACATAGACCTCTCTCAATGAATGCCAAACCAGTTAAACCTTGATATCTTGTAAATCATATAAATGCGAAAGGGAACATGGCGTACCTCACTTCCGGTAATGACTGTCAAAAGTGACATACCAGGCGATGCAATATATAGAAATCTCGTTGCGAGTGTTTGGCAGCAGAGTGGACAGAATGGCGCAGGATGGTGAACTACCTAGTCTATAAGTCCGTGGTTCAAGCTGACTTTAATACCAAACGCGATCTGTGGAAGGCTCGCTCAGCTACTGCCATTAAGCCCCACAACGATTCAAAACTTGTCCTGGCGGTGGGGCTCAGTAACCTAGGGTGAGCCCAGCACCTTAAGCGAAGCGAATTTAGCCTAGGGTTCTCTTGATACCCCTCTTATAAGAAGTGGGGACAAAAGAGCAGGGGGGAAGAGGCGAAGACGGTAACCGCGCCTCATTGTACTGTCCCAACGTTGGGAGGTGTTGTTCTGTGGTGCGGGGCAACCCCTCTGTGGAGGAGCCGTTGGTCCCCTGAGGGACTGACTAGCCGTCGAGGTGCCAGCTGTTCTTTGTAGATCCGGGGCACCTCACCAAAGGCGGCATTGGTGGCACTCGCATTTCATCACCATCATCAAATGCTAAATTTTATGAGACGCGTCGAGTTGCATGTACAGATATAACATTCATTGGACATCTTATGCTGTTTCCCTTGGGAAAGCTCAAGATGCGCTAGTGATAGAATCGCCCCGAAGGCTATACTAAGTAAACTGTTTATAGCAGTTGTTAAATAGCACATTCTACAGATTATTATTCCTAGTGACTGCAATATAATAGGCAATTTTCGTATGCACAAAAAATCCACATTAGACACTCGTAGAGTTTCATAAACTCAGTGCGCTATGATACCAAAATGAAACCCGTAAAATAGTTCATCAGCACACCCGGGGAATGCATCCGATCAAAATGTGCATTGGGATAGATTTATTGACGTTTATCCCGATTACCGGGGCATATCCCGAGGGAACTGACACACGAACACTCCCAATCAGCCACGAATTGATAAATGCTCGTAAAATTCGCCGCCATTACTATTATTCGAATACAAAATCCGTTTGTTTAAAAATGTGAATATTTATAGCCTGTATCGGGACACGAGCACTTTAAAAAAAACATTTATTATCCCTGGTATACTGTAAACGACTTATACGATATGGAATTCACTAATGAAGTAATATAATATGTATAGAAGATAAAGCCCTATCCTAGAGCGACGATGGTCCAGTGGGTATGGCTGGCCTCTTGAATCAGAGGGTCCGGGTTCGAACTCGACCTCTTTATTTATTTTTTATAGCATAGGAGGGCAAACTTTTCTTCCCTCTAATATGTGGAAGAGGTTGACACTGGCTCTAGCGTTCTAGCCTGTGTGGAGGTGCTGCTGTGGTGGCTGGTCGTGTTATGCGGTTTCTACCTAGCTGAGTTTCTTTTTTTTTTCTTTTTTTATTAACATCCTCTGTTTTGTTTTTGATATTGCGGGCTTTAAATATATTTACTTATTTTGTCTTAGGCTAGTGTGTATAAGACTAGTAATAAATGTATGTGATTAAGTATTTTTATAAAAAATTACATACATTTTTTGAAAGGATCAACCCAACAGGGTTTCTTGCTGAATTCTTCTTATATTATACTATACTACTATAGTAGTATGTATTGTTTGTATTTAATTTTTATTGTAAAAGAATATTTGAAAAGACTAGTTCCACTGAGTTTGTTTCGCAGGTTCTTCTCAGTGGACTTGCTTCGGAACCGGTGGTAAACTCATTTAACGTTCAAAAAGATACTTTGATGTACCATTTTGAATAAAATTTTTGACTTTGACTTTGACTTTGAAACGAACAGTCGATACCTTTTGGCGACTATCGACGCCCATAAACACCTACATAACCAGAGGTTATGCAGATGCGTTGCCCTCCTATTCCCCCAATGGGCCACCTGAAACTCACAAACCGCACGAAACGGGTTCTTGTATTTCAGGAAAATTCTTACTAATCGTGTTACCATATCCCAGTTCGTTAAAATATGTAATAATGGAGAATTACATACTAAAGATTAATTTACGTCATTGCCTTTCTTGCTTGTTTTTATATAAGGTACACTGCAAAAAAAATCGTATGCCTTGTGTTTAATACTAATATAACCAACTAATGATTATGGAACTAATTTGCAAATGTCTGTAAAAGGTTTGCAAAAAGTTGCTAAGAGACGTTTCTTGGCTAAATGCGAAATTCCACTATAATTGCCGGAATAAAGCTCAAACGGAAGTTAATTAGTACATTGCAGGCACCTGGCTATGAACCGTGGGCGCTCACTAACGCCTGTGCAACTTTTAATCGACTTCACGCCGTCCTGCTCTCGCCTGTTCCTGCATTTTTTCATAAACGATGGGTTTCACACTTCATTTACTTTATAATAATGTGCTCTTAATTATTCTTAATTTAAAAACATCTTAACACGTGTTCTTCATTAAAATTGCATGTGGAATTGTATAATTATAATAATCGCATTGTTTTATATTTCTTTTTGGCATATTAACTTATAAGCGTTTTATTTTTCATCAGAGGTCAATATTCTACTGATTGTTTTATTACTAAAAAGTTTTTGGCAAATGTGTATAATAGCCCGGAATCTCAATAATTCAATCTTTGATGTTCGTGTTTAAAGCACTCAAATAAACAAATATTTACATTTGTACATCTTATCCATTGTAATATTAGTATAGAAAAAAATATATATATATTTGAATCAAAAAAACATAGTATGAGTACAATTTTGGTCTTCGTAGCTACCATGTAAGTATGTAAATACTTGTGGTTGGCAGCTTCACTTTTCCCTTGACTATTTGACAATCGATAGCGATACAAAAAGTTTGAGCAAACATTTTTTTTAAGACAGAAATGCTTGTGTGTGTGTGTGTTTGTGTGTGTGTGTATGTGTCTATATTTTTTTTAATTATATAATATTTTGTTGTATAAGCAATTTAATGTCGTCGTAGCTTAAGCCATTAAGTAAGTCGAAAACAAGTTTATAGAAAAGTGTATAAAAAACATAATATTACATTACCGTTGATAATATGAAAGGCGTGTTTTGTAAATGTAGTATGCAATCATTAGGCGTGGAAAGCTTTGCTGGTAATTGCTCATCGGCTGGCTGTCGCATGTTAGTCTCTTTGTTCGGCGCCGCCCGGCTTTGTATCAGCGGCTTAATGCAGTTACACTTTAATAACGAACATGTCAGACAACCTGCGGATGACTTTTACATATATATACTATATACATATGCACACACGGTAAAGATAGAACAGCTTAACGTTTAACGGTTTCTAAAAGGCTGATCAACGCAAAAATTAACTAATCAACTGTCAAACCGCTTTTTAAGTGCCGAATGAGTTGCTAGAAGCATGGTTAAATTCTAATTAGATCAGCCTGTCAGTTGACATAACAACTACAATGAAAAGCTGTCAAATTTGACTCTAGATTCGTAGATTCGTATGTTAACCGCCATTAATAGCCACGTTAGTTGACATACACTTTGACCAACGTTTCAGAAACCGAGCGTTGGTATCGTATATTCACTTGTGCGCTATTTTCAGTATCTTATGTGGATCAGAATTGAATACGATTTAACCTAGGCCCGTGGTAAGCTCGTAATGTTACGGGTACTAAGAACGGAAATAAATCAACACTAATATTATAAAGAGGAAAACTTTGTTTGTTTGGTTGTAACGAATAGGCTCAAAAAGTACTGGACCGATTTCAAAAATTCTTTCACCATTCGAAAACTACATTATCCACAAGTAACATAGGCTACATTTTATTCTGAAAAAAATAGGGTTCCGTAAGATATTTGGGTTTTTCGGACACAAGGTGTAAAAAATCAACCAGAAAAGTTACTTATTTTGCGTACGCTGCCTAAAATATAGAAGATAGAACCATAAAATGTTCTAATTAATTGTAGATCTTATAAATATCTACAAAAAAGTCCACGACACACTATACCTATCTATGTCGAGTGAGGCCAACAACCATATTTTATTCATAAATTTTGATTTTTTTGGACTACATTTAAACGAGTTTATTTTACTCATGCTTTTAATCCTTAAGATATGAAGCTAAAGAGTCTGTTTATTTGAACGCGCTAATCTCAGGAACTATCGGTCGGATTTTATGAAACATTTCAGTGTTCGATAGCCCATTTATCGGTTAAGATATATCATCCCGCTAAGATGCCGTTGTAAATCTTAGTTAACGCAGGCGAAGCTGCGGGCAACAGCTATTTAAATATATACACATCAGTGGGAGTGAGCTGGTCACACTTAGGATAACGAATAGACCAAACCAATAAGGTCAAGAGTGAAGGCCGCGGTTAAATAGACGAAGTGTGTTAAAACGATCACCGCGCAGTGGCCGGTCCCGTGCTGAATGCAAATGGCAAGGGATCGTTAGTCTTCGCATTCATCGAGAGAGACCTAAGTTCACTATTTTCACACAAACAGGATATAATATATAGATCAGTAATTGATACTTCACTTGAATTAAGATTTCAGAGGCAATGTTGACACATCCTGTCTGTCCGACTATTTGCAGTAGTTATTTGCCGAAGGAAATAATCAAGGTAAAACGTGAAAAACTCCCCCCCCCCTCTACCCCCGGGCAATAAAGAGTAAAGTCACGTCCTCCGTATATTAGATAAACAATCCCAATGAAGACACCGAATCACGGGAACTCTTCGTCAGGGATCGCTAAATCCAATTTTATTGTTCTTGCCTTAAGTATATTTTATGATGTTTCTTTCGTGAAATTTTATGGCGCAATAATTTCGTTGCTCGGATAGATTTATGTTTACTACCTGTTACACCTGGATAAGGGGTCCACAGTTTACTAATTGTTACCTGAATTGTTTTCTTTTTATCACTGGCAGAGATATTACAGAATACTGTTTGACATGCTTAGTTTTGTGTAAACTGCAAGCTACTTTTATGAGAATCCTTATTTGAATATCATTAATGTGAAAAGTGGGATGTTGACGTGAAACTTTGTACACATATCCTCGGAGCTTCTAGAAGTAACCTAAAATATTACATTAAATAAAGATTTTTTTTTTGCTAACGTGGGTGAAGCCGCGGGCAACAGTTAGTATGATATAATTTATTCCTCCCGAAGGCTCCTAAGATTTGTGTTAAGATAAGCTTAAGCAATTTACTAAAAATAAATATATATGTAGATAAACATGCATAGAAAAACCTATTTAAGAACACTAAGGAAGAAACAAGAAGAAAGCCGCGGACAACGGCTAGTATCTTAATATAATAGGTAATCGGCATGATTATGCTATTTCTGGATAGGTAATATGCCATCCTCACATATTCATCCTACGGAATAATAATATTTTGGGACAACTCACACACGGCCATCTATCTGATCATCAAATCATATTCAATACAGAAACATTTGTCCTGGGTGGGAATCGAACCCACGACCTTCTTTCTAGCTTCAGTCAGGGTCTACCAGACCAACAGATCAGTCACTCAACTCTGCTGACAACTTCACCTGTTAATAAATATATATCACATATATTTATTAACAGGTCGTTCCATATAGTATTGTTACATTAGGACCCATATATTGCGTGCTGTGAAGGCATGATTTTGCCAATTACCACTTCAGCCAGCTCCAGCAGCGCCATCGGATTGGCAGGTCATGCGATGGAGCGCGACTGATGAGGGATATTGACTCAGCCTATTATCAGGATTACTCAATATATTGTGTTAGGAACAGTACATAATATAGTATGTAAATTGTAATCTACTGTCTAAACTAGCGAGTATTTACTTACAGCGTATGCAATAAATGTAAAAAATTGAATTATAGTTATAATATGAACTAGTAAAAAGAGGTAACAAACAAATTAAGAAGGATAAAATAATAAATCGTAGAAATGTCCGGTAAGAACAATTGAATTTTCTTGATCACGTTATATTTGGGCAGAGTTAAGCCCTGTACAACGTATACTGGTAGAATACTAAAATCCAAACCCGACGCCATGAACATGGCGGGGGGCCACCCCCCAAATTTTTAACGTCATAGGATGATCCAACCGGATCACCCCATTTCCGATGACGCATAACGGTCACTAGGACCATTAGCATAGATCCAACCGAAAGAAAAAAAAAATACTAAAATTTTTTTTCGAAAGGGCTAGAAGCTTAAAGTTGGCTAAAAGCAGATAGTTCACCTAGGAAATATATCAAAAAGACCGCCATCGGTGTCCTTTTTTATTAAATCAACACCTAAGTATTTGTTTATTTTTATAATATAGCCATAATATTATACATAATTAAATAAATACTTTATTTATTATTATTATTAGTACACATGTTTTATTCAGATTTATAATGTCATACTGTAATTATTAATCAACATTGTATTCATGAATAGCATCCGTTTGTCACCACACCCGGCCGTTGCTGCCAGTGGTTTGTAACAGTAGAATTATCTAAATTATTATTATAAAGAGAAAAGATTTGATTGTTTTTTTTTTTACCGATTGACCGATTTGAAAAATTCTTTCACTGTTGGAAAGCTACACTATCCCCGGTGAACATAGACTATATTAAATTTTCAAAAAGTTAGGGGCCCGGTTTAAATCTTACATTACGTAGGCGAAGCTGCGTGAAACAGTTAGTTAAAGATACAACTATTTACACATACTTAGATACGTCAAAAATAAACAAATTATTTTGTTGTATATGTGTTAAAGAGCAAATAATTAAGAAGGAACCTCAACTGTATTCTGTGTGTATGTGGAAATGAGTGAGGTTCTGTGAGGTTCACCAAATAAATGTAGTAGTTTGAAAACGAGCAAGGTCGTCAGTAAAACTTATTCATGTTATCTGCACACACGTTCACTAACTGCAATTTCTAGCAAATTTATAACAAGTTATAAAGGAACGACAGCTTTATTTAAATAGTGTGTCCTTAAAACCTCAACAGCGAATGATGACAGATCATGATAATTATATTTTTTATGATCATTATATATTATAATTAAATAAAATTAAAGACGAGTCATACGAATTTTTGGCAGCGTAACTTTCACTATTAGCAAAGTAAGTGAATGAAATTTTAGAATGTTACTTTTCATCACATATTCTAACGAACTGTGGTAGTAACATACGATTGGTAAAAACAAAGACATACTGATAGATTTTAGTTCCAAATACTTTTCACTGCTTTTTTCGGAACTATATAAAGTTATAGATTTGGAAAAATCATTTTATTTACTTGAGTAGTTCATTTTCTATTATATATTTTCTACTAGCTGTTGCCCGCGGCTTCGCTCGCGTTCAATTCAGAGTAACGCAGTTCCGTACGTACGTACAGTAAACACAGACAGATTTTTTTTTGAACTACCCTGCGAACTTTCATCTCCTATTTCATGCTCATTTAGGTAAAAACCTTAAAACGGTGGAACAATAATTATTAATGGTTATTTAATTCTTATCAAGTGCCTAAATGCAAAGTTTCATGGCGTCATCTTCTATGTATATTGACGAACTTCCATACAAACTTTCATCGCCTATTTAAACCCCCCTAAGTTTTTTTTCGCAACAAAAAGTCTATGCCCTTCCCCAAGCTCTAATCTATCTCTATTCCAAGTTTCATCAAAATCGGTTTAGTGGTTTAGGCGTGAAAGCGTAACAGACAGACAGAGTTACTTTCGCATTTATAATATTAGTAAGGATTTTTACCTCTTATCCCCATACTTGTTTGTGTGTATTTGTATTTGGTCTCTTGTTTTTGCGTACGGAAATGAACTTAGCTATCATACGAAACTATGTGAAATGGGTAGAACGAGCGTGGAAATTATTTTCTAGCACATCTTCATATTTTCACCTTTAAAATATCCAGTACAAGAAATAAATTCTTCGAAGCGCCCACGTTATTGCATTTTAAATTTTAATGTAATTTGTGCAATCGGACCTCTATGTATTAGTCGGAATATAACTATGTACCAATCGAAGCTAACTTTTGCAGCTCCATAGTATAGAAATGTTTTAGAAATCATAAGCAAACGTTATAAATATACTGAATTTACGTGAGCGTAGCAGACATTATCTACACATGTTTCTGTCTTATTATGTTTAGAACTGCTTTGAATTTCTTATTTTAGCTCAACCATAAATTTGTAGTAGCAAAAAATATGACTGAGTGTATAAATAATAAAAATATAACTTGAGTATTCGGGTATTAGTCAGATATAGGTTAAAAACAACTCGCTTCTTCTAGTGTGGTATGTAACACGTATAGCGGGTAGTATTAAATAAATCAAAGGGTAGATAGTCTATTTAGTATGGCCACTACTCTGAACAAAAATTTAATTTCTTAGCCTTTTTTATATACCGACAAAATACAATGTTACTATTGAAACAGCTAAATGTAAAAAGTAAAAAGATAAAGCCCGGTATAAACTTTTATGCTGATAAAAATAACCTGAAACTGGCCAGGGAACAAATTTCTTTCTGAGCTCGGATATATTTTGCTTATTAAGTTTGGAAAAGCGTTCTGCTGCCAGTCTACTTTTTTGCTTTTTCAGCAAAATGTTAAAGTTTCAGCATTTTAATTATTGTAAAGTTATTCGAACTATCAATTCACTGAACAACTTTGAGTATTTCAATATTTATTGCTATCTCATATTGAATAATCAATCTTTTATTTCAATTTTATATCAATTAAAACCATCTTGTACAAAAGATAAAATCCAGATTTGAATCAATTGACCGACAGTATCTGGCCCTTTGATATATCATCATCATCATCAATATCTATCTTTTTGCATGCAGTCGTTGCGAATCGTTATATCTTGTATTTACATATAATATTCCATAATCATAATCATCATCATCAGCCTTTTTTTTCATCACTGCTAAACATAGATTGAGTAATCTCAATGAACGAATGAATAATATGATATAATAATAGTAATTATTATTATTATAAGTTATTTTAGATTTAAAAACACTGCTAATTACTGTTATACGTTAGTAAATAAGAAACTAATAAGTTTAGGAAATACAACAACACTAGAACTAAATCAACTAAATTAAATATCTAAAGACAAAATACCAGATCCATTGTTGGATGCACGTGGCATGATTTGGCCTTATTGGTTTTCATTGAGGGGGGCCTATGTTCAGCAGTGGACGGATAGAGGCTGATGATGATGAATAGCAGGCTTATCATGTAAACATGAACAATCAGATCATCATTGGGTCCAAACAATTCGCGAAACTTTAATTATCTACGTGACATGAGTTTTACTTACCTATGTTGTTCGAGATATACTAATTACATATAAGTTAATTTATATACGTGTTTACGGAGTCGGTAGTTAGCTAACAACTTGTTTGGTGTTCGCCGATTGTTCTGTATGAAGTAGAACTAAGCTAAAACCTTGCTTGTTACCGTTAACTTTAATTAGAGTAAAACTTGTGGATAGTTTTGACATCATAATCAGCTCACCTGGTCATAGCAAATATGGAAAAATACGTAATATCTTCATGGACATGGGTACGCGCCTCTACAATATTTTTTAAATGTTAGTTGTATAGGAAAACGTGCCGCCTTATTGTAAGTTGTTATAAACTAGTTTACCAAGGTATATGTAGGATCTAGACTCTAATGTACAAAAAAGACCATACAAGTGAATTCGGAAACTTCTCATTTTCAAAGTCGATAAACGAACGAAAAGTCGATAACAAAACGAATTTTGTAATCTTATCGGTTTTGCGCATTCGATAAAATTTCATATTATCCAATAACATTATATCCAGACCCATTCAGACACAAAAGCCTTTGAACGCTTAATCGAATATTATTACGTAAAAAAATTCAAAAGTTGGCGAAAAATGGAGAGAATATGAAAAAAAAATGTATTACTTTAATAGTATTATGTTGGGAACCTTAGATATTTAACAAACCTTGCCTGCAAATCACTATCACTACATATTATAAAACAAAGTCGCTTTTTCTGTCCCTATATCCCTTTGTACGCTTAAATCTTTAAAACTACGCATCAGATTTAGATGCGGTTTTCTTTAATGGATAGGACAATTCAAGAGGAAGGTTTATGTACATAATTTATTAAGTTTTTATGTACATTGGCTAAGATATAACAATAATTGTTGGAGGTGTCGGAAACAAATTGGCCGTCTGGGAGTTTCCAACGAAAACGCTGCCTAAACCCTTTGAGATATAACAAAATAATGTATGGTGGAATTGTGTATCTTAAATAGGTCTATAAAAAAGTCCGCGATGGCATATGTCTATCTCTTCGGAATATTATACTATAAGTATCCATTTAATGCTTTAAAAATGGGCAATTATAACGCGATAGTTTGAAAGTTATTTACACAAATACGGTATGAATCCTTATCATTTTAAATCAGTTAATTAGCTTGAGCACTTCATGAAGATTATTTTTGCCCTTTACATCATGCAAATTAAAAGAATACTTCAGGAGATATGGCAAAATCAAAATAATACGCAAGAAAATAAATCGTGTTGCCGTGATTCGAAAGGGCGGCGTATGCATACAGAAAGTCTGCGAAGGGATATAATATTGTCTTTATGTTCAAGATAAAATAATACATATTAGATAATACATAATAATACATAATAGAAAATGATCATCATCAGAAATGATAAATCCGTAAATGTAAGTTCACGCGGGCGAAGCTGCGGGTAACAGCTAGTTTGATTATATTGTAGGAATCCGCGTTGGATGCGAGTGGCAAGGGATCGGTCGTCTTGGCGTTCATTGAGGGAGGCCTATGTTCAGCAGTGGACGGATAAAGGCTGATGATGATGATGATGATGTAGGAATCTTTGATAATCATAATAAATATGGATCTTGGATTCGTCGAACGCCAGACTGTTGTGTTACAGGATTTTGACGTGACGTCTTATAATTTGATGGAGTCCACTGCACGCACGAAAAAACACGACTCATGCGGCGCTACCTCGCTCTGAGGCGTTCCATTTGAGGCTTGAAGGGCAAGCGAGAGCGCGGAACGAGCGACAAATCCTATCAGTATTTTCTTATGACGTTGTCACGTTCAACTATCGTCAGTGAACCGACTTTACAGACAACCGATTTTTTTTTTATTTAATTACACAGTTTATTGAACTGATGCACTGAAATCGTGATCATCACAAAAGGAAATATTTTCTTCAAGCTTTCCATACTAAGGTTCTTCACAAATGGGTTCAAATATTAGGGTTTCATTTGGTCATTTTCAAATGCGGGATATTGAAACAAGCTAATTAGCTATTATGCTTTAGATCATTATTACTGATTAATAATATATTATAATTAATAATATATAAAAGTTAATTAATGATTGATGTTTAACTAATTGTTTCATTTGTTGTATATTTTTGTGGTAAATTAATTTAAACAATCGGAGGCCAGGGAGATTCCATCATTAATTAGTCTCTGTTAGTTAATCCTCGTAAAGCTTTCCTACGCAAGAGAGCGCTACACAATTCGAGCTTTATTTACGTCGTGGACACTATTGAAAATTTAAACGATATTATCAATGAGAATTTTCATTAAGATATATTATTTCATCGTCGCCATGATGCTTACTTCAGTTCTTTGCTGGAGAAAGGCAAATGCCACAGACAATTCACGCCTGTTGGATGAAACAATACCATATCTATTGAATATTAATCAGCTCTGTCAGACAACCAAGAGTGATCCAATTTGATGCAACTTTAAATGTAGCTTTCAAATAATAATAATAATATAATATGTTGGGGCAATTTACACACGGACATCCGATCCCACACCAGGCCTGTATTATGGCAACCAGACAATTGACAGACACTTAAGTAATCTTAAAGATCATACTCATCACACAAGCATTTGTCCTGGGTGGGAATCGAAGCCACGATAGGACACTAACCACTGGACCAACAGGTCAGTCATTTAAATATGTGAATAACTTGAGATTACAAAATTAATATAATATTTATTTAAGTTTTTTTTTTATAATTTCATTATTTTATGATAATTCCAGCATTGGTCTTTCACTGAGGCTATAATATAAGAATAAAATATACGTCACACTAAAAAAAACAAATTTATAACAATAAATATAATAATTACTTCAGAAATTTTACCTAAATATAGAAAAAGTTGTTATTCATTCTGGAAAGAATATTTTAATGAGCGGTCAAAAAGTAAAGGAATCTGGTATAGAAGCATTCAATGTGAGCCTCCTCATATACCTTGGTTTTTAAGTGATAAGTTGTGCCGTGGCCAAATTATTGTCGCGCACCGTTTAAGGTCTGGACATATTCCATTGGACCAGTTTGCCTTCCTCATGGGCAAGTCAAATTCCCCTAATTGTGAATTGTGTGGTGTTAAGGAGGATGTTCAACATGTTTTGGTAGAATGTGTTCGATTTGCCAGAAAAAGAGCTGACCTCTTGTCATCTCTTAAACTATCTACCTTGGATGTCGGGGTGTTTAATAGTATATTGTCCAGCCCGACATCTAAAGCCGCAAAGATATTGTATTCTTTTATAAGTATAAATTAATTAATTATATTTAGATTTATGATTATTGTATTATAATATAGATAAGCACTATGAGATTGGCATAGTCACTCTTGTGTACTAAAATCTCTAAATTAAATAAAGAAAAAAATATATATATAATAATAAATCTTTCCAATTACGCCTCGTGATGAAATACCTAAATTATCTAGTCTCGTGAACAAGATATTCGTAGACAATGTCGAAATATCGAGCTCCGCGAAGTAATATTATAAAACATGGTAAACATCCCGTTTTAAATAGTTTTAATACCTATCAGGTAGTTCAACTGGAAAACCCAGAGCTTTTCACATAACGCGCGTGGTCCACCGGGGGTTTTTAGTGGGTAAAAATCTCCACATACCCTTGGCTTTTCCCCCGAAGACACTAGATAATCTTTAAGAAGATTTTTCCTCGACAAGAAAAGGAAAGAAAAGGTATATATACCTAGTATTAACAATATAAACGTTCGTCCATGAACGAAGCTTTCAAAAGCAACTAAAGTAATTACTACAAAAATGTAGATTTTCAATAACTTTCATGTTTTCAATAGATACACTATTCTGATAGACGATACCGCCTGACCTCGAAACCATCTTCAATACCTGGAAGTGCTGGAAAATAGCGTTTTTATGAATACGTTCTATTTTGTATGTAAGAGGCTGTACTGTACATATTGCCTGATACTGTACAGAACTATATAATAGAAATGTTTTTCTTCTTTCGTTTTTAGTTATAAAGCATCATTAAAGAGAAGTCTTTAAAAAAAAGACGTGTGGCACTCGGGGACTGCCGCGGTAAAGCTATTGCTTAGCATTTTGTATCAACTTATGCAATTATAATTATTTATTAATTTTATTTATGCAGTATTCCTTTTTCTTTGATATTAATTCAAGTTACACTTTTTGAGCGTGGTGATCGATAAGAAAACAATTTTTTTTCTTTTATTAAATAAATAAAAAGTTAATATTGTGTTATAAATAAGTTGCACGCACACAAAGACCGTGTCGAAGACTGCCAAAAAGAAACGACGTTAGACAATGCACGGCCTTCAAGCCACACCTCCGTGCCCGTCGGAGTGGGGAGCGTGAGGTTTTTTCGTTACGGAATTTCTGGATTCGGTCCCCGCGCTCAAGGCCCGCGATAGAAGCTATGCAATAGCTTAATAAAGCTTCATATTATTATATACCTGTACTTTTGTGATATTTATAAGTATGGATTGTGATATAAAAATGTTAAGTGAGAACACGCTTTACTGAAAAACCGAGACTTAAGTATTTATGTAAATTACCTAACAATTTACATACACGCGGTATGTAAATTCACTTAGAATACAAAGTACTTAATAAATGTAGTTTGTTGCTCGTCCAGACTTTAATAATAACTAATAGTTTTGGAATACGATATAAGTTTGAAGAGGCGTCTCAATTAGTTAACTGTAAAGTAAAAGACGATCTCCGTGCAGTGGCCGGCCCGCGTTGGATGCGAGTGGCGAAGGATCGGTCGTCTTGGCGTTTATCGAGAGAGGCCTATATTCATCATTGGACGGATAAAGACTGATGGTGATTAAGTAACGAACACTCCTATGCTATATTACAAAAATGACACAATACACACATTCTATTCTTTCCCTTGTATTAGTAAATACAAAGAAACATTATCTAAAGTCTAAATCCCAGTACGCTGAATCCAACTAGCTAGCGCGCAACTGGGAATACCGTAAGCTAGGCAAGTGTCAAGTTGGTTGACACTACTAACTACGGTAACTTTGTATCTAACTTGTTTAATAGCAGACGTTCAATGTGATTTCGTCTCATGAATAGTAGGTAATAAGCTGTCCCTAATAATAATAATCCTCCAGATTGATTTGGGCTAATGCGATCATTTCGACTACATGCTGTTGACAAACGGCATGTACTAAAACCCCAGAGCTCCAGGTCATGGACCAAGCATCAACCTGAAGCTCTTTAGCCAACTAAATGTAGCAAGGCCAGACTTCAGAGCCTTTTATACGCTTAGACGTATGTGCAAGAGCAAGAGCACTCCCTCATCCAATATATCTGGAGCCGATAGAATGGAGAACCGTTAAGATAGGAAGGAAGTAGAATGCAGTGTAACAAGCAATACTGAGATCTCTAATGTTGCCTTAAGGTATTACATACTTTGCTTGGGAATCTTGCCACCAAAGTGGAGTGCTATAGAGCCAACACAGAAGTTCGAGATATAACCGAATACGACCGAATTTATGAACTCTCTCTTTCAAACCTCAAATCTTATGACCCTTTTTTACGGATATGATGTATTATTTCATTGAGTTCATTTCTAAATTTTTTTGTTTGATTGAGGTCCTGATATTTCGGCAATGTTTCAACTGCGACCTCAATAAAACAAAAAACGCGGTAAGCAATAATATATATATATTTAACTAGCGGACTCGACAGACTTCGTTCTGTCAAAACAATTAATTAGAAATAAATAAAATTGCAATCTCAAATTTGAGAAATAAACTATCCTATCTTTTAAGTTGGAGAAAAGCACACATTTTAAAAGAAAAAGCATTAAAATCGGTTAAGTGGTTTGAGATTTATATGTATTAAGATTATGTATAGTGATCGCGTTAGTTTAAAGCAATATATAACTAATATAATATGTGTTATAGTTTATTTTTAATTTATTTATTAAAAAAAACAGGGAACAGTTTCTCATACGCATTCGCAGGCTTATCACGACCGTAAGAATATTGCATTTTGATTTCATTTCCACATATCGGCGTCGAGTATTTCATCAAGCTATAAGCTAACTCAGCCGGCCGCTAATCATAATAAAATCAAAAATATTTTACGAAGCTCACTTATCGGACCAGTAAATCTTGCTTCATATATTTTTATGTGTTGAAAGTTATGTGTTGAATAAAAATACCACGTTTTATAGAGATCATAGGATTTTGTACCGTCTTTTATTTGAGATTTGCTTAAAATTATTTTTATTAATAAAGAGGTTAAGAAAAATTAAATAAAATAAAAATGCACGTTTAATTTTAACGGCAGATTGGTAAAGAAATAAAATCAGAGGTTGCAGCTTCATAATATTTCACTTAGTATTTCAGCAAATGCGAACTAGTAAACGAAGTCTTTGAGAAATGGAAAATAAGGAAGTTTTTTAAATAAAGAACAAATCAAGGACATAAATAATCAAAATGGGGAATATGGTGAGTTTTATTCCAGGGATACAATCCTCAATAAGAGCAGTCAGTGGGGAATAAAATTCGTAATGAAGGTCGCTTACACGAAATGTTGTTCAAACTCCGTGTTTAGGGATAAGTGTATGTAATATACATAATATTATATCCTATAGCGTTTCTGACGGATCATATCAGATCACGATCACGATAATATCAGTTGTGACGTCATAATATTAACAATAAAGCTTAAAATTAGTTTTTACAATCACAAGAACTATGTAAACGTCAAGTCAAATCGAGTATCAACCCTTATATTATGTCTCCCTGCTGGGCACGGGTCTCCTCCTCGAAATCGGTATTGAGAATAGAAGGGTATTGGGCTATAGTTCACCGATGCGCTGGCCAAATGCGGGTTGGTAAACTTCATATACCTTCAAAGACTTTCAAATTTCAATCTCATCAGGCATGCAGATTTCCTCGCGATGGTTTCCTTCACCAGTGAGCGAACAATGGTCGAGTGTTTGGGGAGAACTTAGAAATTTAGAAAAACCCATTTCAACTTTCAAGGCACACACGGGCGGGTCAGGATCGAACCCGAAACATCTCGCATAAGAGGCCGAGTCCACCCACCATTGGCAAGGGCCAGTTATATAAACCATGGGAGAGTTATACATATAACATAGTTTTTTTAAGGTTTAAATATACTAACAATAATGTAATATAATAATATATATGTTAGTCTGTAAGGTATATATCTATGGGCCAAAGTGCCTGAAATAAATGATTATTATTATTATTATTATATAAACCATGAGCCAGTTATATAAACCATGAGCCCGTTATATAAACCATGGGCTCGTTTTATAAACCATGGGCCAACTATATAAACGCAATAGGAACATGTCACACATCTTTCTGACTCAATTTTTTTTTCCCGAAACTTGAGACATGAAAGAGTGGTGACACGCTTACTTTAATTACACTTGCCTTGTTGTAAAAAAAGAATAAACATATTTTTGAGATTGATAAAAAAAGTTGAATAGTGCACACCGGCCGACAAGTGGGACAAAAACGCGTACCTACTACCTATCCAATAATAACCGCATTTTACGCATCAACAGTTTTACAACGGCACACATCGTTGGAGATAATATTATTATCTATTTTAACAATTTTTGGTAGGTTGAATGTACAGGTGAAACTCAAACCTAAGCCTTCACCGAGCAGCCATTGTAGCGTTAGTTATAATTATTATTATTTAATTTTCGAGGGACATTTAAATTTAGAAGCGTCCTAAATAAACGTTGTAATTCAATTTACTTATTTCTAGTCTGCTTGTTAATTTATGTAGAATTAACGTACTAATTCATTAATTTAATTTTAGATTCCGGCCTTCGCAATTTACGTTTTTTTTTTGCAAATTAGGGAATTGGTTTTATTTTATCAATATTTTAAATGGAAACGTTTTTATATCTTAACGGTGGTATTGGAATATGGAACGCCGTTCCTATCAGGTGTCCCATGACAGAACATGTTTTCATAACTTTATCATATTATATGAATATAATATGATGAATGAAACTTGATCCAGCAATTAAGTGGCACATATTCTTCATCAGTTTGGCCACGACTGTAAGTGTTAGATTGGCGCTGTAATTAAAGCATGCGAGGAACTGCTAGTTAAGCAAATACCGATACTCCATACAGCTTCCGATGGAATTATTCATACCCCGATATTTTCTATAAGCCTCTCCCAGACTGAACCTATAAAGGACGCATATCAATAAGCTCTAATGTAAGTGGAAAAGTAAAGCATGGCTCTGAGATTTACATTTAGATGTAGCTGACGACTTTATCCTCGGAGTGCCAAACTTACGTCATCGCGTAAGATTGAATTTTACTGAGTCCCAAGTTCGAACAGGAGTAAGAAAGTTTGGCTACCTTGATTCCTAGTATGACTATGTAGGTTGGTTAAGCAAAATTTACGTCTATAAATAAGTGTCTCTTCCTAAAGAGAAGGCCCATCCTAACCTACAGTGCTCTGACCTGGACACCAACCGAATCACAGAAGTACCGTCTCAGAGTTTGCCAAAGACCTAAGGAGCGCAGCACCTTCGGCATTAAAGAACTGACAAAGTGCGAAACACAAGACTGCACTCAATAACGGGCATAACTGACGTGGGCATCAAGGCTGCTAAGCTAAAATGGGACTGGGCAGGTCACGTCACCCGAATGCATCCCCATCGCTGGGCAAACATCACCACATTTTGGGTGCCAGAAGATGGACGACGTCGCCGAGGTCAGGGAAAAAGATGGCGCGACGATATATTAACGCATACCAATGTAACTGGCATGCGGTGGCGCAGAACCGCGATATGTGGAAGAGCTTGGGGAAGGCCTTTGCCCAGCAGTTGGACAACATAGGCTAATAAAAAAAAGTCTCAAATAGCATTACTATAAGCATATTCACAGGCCAGCTGATGCCGACGTCGCTAATTATCTGGAACTAGCCTAGGCACGTCAATGTGTTGCCCAACCTGAGACATGAGATGTTAAGTCTCGATACTAGTAATTACACTGTCTATCTTACCCTTCTCTCTGAAACACAGCAAAACTTTTCACAAGAGAAACAAGCCAGATGGAGGTATGCAACCGGGAGCGTGGCAAAGCGAATCCTTCACACTGGTAAACCGGGTTCGAAACTCTTCTACAAATACTTTTTTGAAAAAAAAAATGTTTGAAATAAAAAAAATATCTTTTGTGCCCACATATAAGAGCGGCTTCAACTACATCTAATCCGAATCCGTGATACACGGATCTAGAAAAGTCTCGTGCGCCATGTTTTTTTTTTGCGTTTTTTTTTAATACTTATCCGTTCTTTTTTTAGGTTTGATGGCCTTTAAGCTCAATCGGAAGACGTGCCCCGAGACCACTCTAATTATATTATAGTCTTCAGGTCGTAAATAATAATCTGAGACATAAATGACGGAGGGAAATCGGATTCATTCAGTTTTTAAGCTATTGATTAATTTTTGTTCGGTTGCTTGCCAGTAACTTAGTTACTACTACTTTTACTAACTATCCAGCCATTTTTTACACCCGCTAGTGACCCTTGGACCGTTACTAAGGAACTTATTTTACACCCTTAGATCAATAATATGTCTAGATAGAGTGTCGCACGGAAAACACGTCCAAAAAATAGCGTCCAACTGTTAGCCTCTAAATGCTTTCTCCGTGTTTAGTATCCATCCCGCTGTCATAGAATACGCATGAATTATTACGCATTATTGTTTCTATTTATAATGAAGGTTTGTGTTGAAGTGTAACGAGATTAAAAAGGATGATTATGGGAGAACTGAAGTACTGGTATCACTATTCACGAATACATCTTTGAAAATGTTGGCCAGTTTTTTTTGTTTTGATTGTATGACGACACTTCATCTAGACATGATCTAAGTTTACACCATGTTAGCCTTTGACAATTGACATTATAAACGCATGAGTACCTTAATAAGGTAAATATGTATGTAACACTTTAAATCTAAAATATCTCAGATCTTGTGTGTGTCTTAATTTTTTTTTATTTGAAATCATTTAGAACTACCTACAACGATTAATATGAAATATTCTAAGTTCACTTTTTGTATACATATGATTTTATTTCAATTCAGAAAATTAGAATGAACCAAAAAGCCGATAAATTGTATTAATAAAATACAGTTTTTTATGAAACAAAATATGTTTTTAATTATATAATATTGTATTTATTACTTTCAAACAAAAGCAAAATTTTCGCTGGCACTTGTATTAAGTATGTGGTTTTTTTTTCTTTAATCATTGTTAAGATAAATATTGCACTGATAATTACAAAAATGCAAGAATTAATCACAAACAAAGTTTCAACAAAAGAGATAGGTTAGCTGTAGATAGTCGAAGTTAGACTTACCTATCATTCCGGATGTAGACTCCAAGGAAGCACGGATTTGAAACGGTTCAAAAGTTTTACAACACTGTATAAAGTTTATTTTAAGGATTTTTTAAATTTCAAAATAAAAAATAAAATCAATAAAGTATAGAAGAAACAAGTTACTGGTGAAAAGAACTTAAATTAATGACTTTTAAATGATAAAGTAGTCACGAATTTCTGAGGAAAGTCTACGCGATGAGAGTCCTGTAGCGACTGAACAGTCTCCGGGTGGTTTTTCCCTTTTCCGATTTTCACAAAGCCAAGCATCCTATGCCTTTTACTAAATTTATACTACCGACATCTATTATTCACACACAGAAACAATTTAATTGAATAGCGCCATCTCATAGAAAATGTATGAACTACTACGTACAAAAACTGTAGTTTTGCCTACGATGCTCAACAGTTATCAAAATTATTTGTATAGAGGACACTACTTGTCTTGCTATAATAAGATATGAAAATATTTTATTCGCTTCTCGGTAATCGGTTTGCCTATAATAAGATCAAAATGTTGGAGTTATAAGTCGGTAGTGGGTACAAATCTATATCTTTATTTATAATCAGTTGGTAAAGTTTTTATGTTTGTGTGTTTCTAAGGGGAAGTCTTGGGAATTTCTAATCCGATTTTAATTTTTTTACTAACAGAATGCTCTATGTAGGATTGACATAATGTTTACTAAAGCCAAAATACTTTCGGTCATCGTCATCATCATAAGTCTTGATTCGTCCACTGCTGAATCTCTCAATGAACAAGGTGACCAATTCCTTGCCACTCGCATCCAACACGACCCGGCTGCATGGAGATCGTTTTCCCACCTGGTTAATGGCCGACTAACACTTCGTCTACCTAAACGCGGCCTCCTTCTTGAATCTTATTTGGCCTATCGAACATCCGTTCTTATGAGCGTGTGACCAGCCCACTACCGTTTCAACGAGGTTATTCTTCGCGTGAAATCGGTAACTTTAGTTCTCTGACGGAGATCTTCGCTTCGAATCCTATCTGCCAAACAAACACCCAACACAGCACGCTCCATAGCACGTTGAGGTTTGAGCTACGGACCAGTCGTAAATTTAAAGGCCACGTTTCGGCCCCGTAGGTCATCACGGGGAGAACGCGATGGTGGAAGACTTTCATCTTCATTAAGTTCTATTAATTATTTTAAATCAAGTACAAGTACAATAATATTGAAAATTTGAACAGATTATGTTGGAAATACAGATATGTATATTGGATTTTATATAAGTACTATTCTTAAATACACATAAATCTCAGATAGGTCGGCTACTTTTTGTCCAAAATAAAACATATTTCCTTAAAATGGTAACTGAATAATTTTCAAAATTATTTTGCTTTATCGATCGATCTTAATTTAAAAATATGAAGATACATAATACGGTCCTAAAAATATTTTAAAAAATCAATTAAAGAATTCACGTATATACTCTCATAAATAAATAAATAATTTTCAGTAAGTATAATATTATGAGAATAACATATCTTTAAATATTCCTTGAATATAACTTTTATCGTAGAATTGTGGATTTTTTTTAATCTTCGCAAATAATAATCAAATGTGTTATTGAATAAACCAATTAAATACATAAAAAAGTCGCTTCAAATATGTTGCAGTAGATAATAGTAAATCATTTTTTTTTTTAGCCTCGGCCTAACAAATACTAATGTAATTATATCTAATAAATTATTTTCCATTGGTTATTAGTGTGTCGGTTTTGTACCATCACATATATCTTAATATTATATATTCCATGAAAATGTCAACCACCTACTTAATACGGTTCAAAGGTTGTAGCCGTTCACGGGTACAGACAAACGGACGTACAGGTGGCGTATTTATAATTAGTGCAAAACTACCCCGTGTTTGTCTGAGTTTTGTTTACAATGTATAGCAGTATAGGTTATATTAACGCACAAAAACGAATAAAAGTATTGTTTTCTTATGTTTACGCGAATTTCACTCATTATAATAAAACAACTTTTACGGATTTTATCGCGGTATATTTAGTTTTTTTACAAGCCCGACGTTTCGGATACTTTACAGCAACCATGGTCACGGGAGGACTCATGGTTGCTGTAAAGTATCCGAAACATCGGGCTCATAAAAAACTAAATAAACTGCGATAAAAAAGGTAATCGTGAAATTAGTAATCTTGGAATCAAGATGCGTAATACAATTATTGTTAAATTAATGAATTTAATTAAATTAAATATAAAAAAAATGTTTTAATAATAATAAACATTTATTAAGGAATTTTGAGACGTATATTTTGTTTGTTGATTGTGCTTAATCTACTACACACACACGAAACAAAAAAAAACTAGTTAGGCACAAAATAAAATGTACAATTAAAAATGAATGAAATTACAAAATAAGGTGATTTAAACATACGCCGGAAAATGCCCAACAGCGTATCGACTCAGTAGTCTGTTAATTGTTATGTGATTGTGGTATAGAAGATATATAATATATAGAAGCGAAAATCCTGATTTTATCTGCTTCCTAAGATTTAGTTCCCTTAATTTTACTATTAATGCATGTTGAAATATGTAGAGATTTTTATGACTTGCGAAAGGCAAATTGGCAGACCTGATTTAGTATTCTGTATATCTGGTATTCAGACAATAACCATAATCAATTTCCAACGGGCATAGTAAATACATTATTATTGATTGTTGGTCGGCCATTAACCAATTGGAAAGACGATCTCCGTGCAGTGGCAGGTCCGTGTTGGACGCGAGTATCAAGGGATCGGTCGTCTTGGCATTCATTAAGGGAAGCCTATGTTCAATATTGGACGAATAGAGGCTGATGATGATGATGATGATAATAATAATTAATAATAATTATTAACCTTCCAGAACAAGCCTCTGCGTGGTGGGCGAATTCCGTCCATAGATCCTGTTCTATCCCAGCAGCTCTAAAAGGAAAGTCTCCAGTAGAAGGCCATAAAACACCATAAATTACGTGTGTCTTCGTGGTGGATCCCTTCAACTCCCGCATAACCGCCAGTTGGTAACCCAGATAGACCCAGGCGAGTCACTTACTTTGGACGCAAGTTGATAGTAATAATTTACACTGCCTGTCTTTATGCTGGAATAAGGAAAAGGTCGTAGGCAAAATGATGGATGCATGTAGACGCGAAAGCCGCAACAAAACCGACCAAGAATACAAGTTCAGATTTAGTATTGAAAACCTCAATCTGACCGAAAATAATAGAATATGCAGTACCAGTAATTAAACCACAAATACCAAAATAAACTCACAATACGTTTATAAAACCATAATATTACAAATAATATAAGATTTGCGGTTGTGCGGTAGGTACAATAGATTTATAAAACAAATTAAAGACGTGCGCAATGCAAAAAAAAATCAACTGTACTATTCCGTTGATTTTGTTTATCATCAAAACATTACGAATATGTGTAAGATACAGTCCTTTAAACTAAAAAAAAGTATAAAACTAATGTACGCATCGGTCCTTGATGGAAATTCGTGTTCCAGCCACTCCAATGAAAACTTTTTTACACTTTTTCCACCCAACTTTTGACCGAACGGTCGTTTAATTTGTAATTGTAATAATATATACCTAAAATAAATAGTGGAAAAAGTGTAAAAAAGTTTTCGTTGTAGTACCTAAAAAAGTATCTTTATATATAGCATAGGTATATTTATATAAGGCCAACAAATAAGGCCCTCTAGTACCAACATGCCGATTCAGCTGATGCCATTAACCTACTCTAGAGAAAATTAAAGAGCTGTAGATTTTTTAAATTCAATTCTTAACAAGAAATTGTCAATCGCCATCAAAATGCGCGACAATTGCCAATCGCTAAATTCAATTATTTCTGTTAGTTCAATTTTTATTTATAAAATTCATACGCGATTGACTGATGTATCAACGCACAGGCCGAACCCTTTATCACCGTCATCATGATAAGAAAAGGCTAAAAAAAGAAGGAAAAAAGGAAAGAAAATCAATATTTCGCACACGTGTTTCTCATAATATTATGACGTAGGCACCCACTAAGGAACGATTATTCAAAAATAACCCCTCTGCGGTGTGAAATAGGGGGTTTTAATTTGTATGTAGTTGTTTATTTCTTGGTTATATTTACATGAAAATTTCAAAAATTAGAAAGGAAAAAATAATGCTTTTCATTATTTTTTCCTTTCTTTTAGCTTATTTCATATTTTTCTAAATGTTAACCTCTACGAGGGTAAAATAGGGGATAAACGTTTCAAATAAAGGGGCCAACCAACGCATAGGCCAATCCCTTAAGGCTAGAAAATCAAAACTTCGCACACGTATTTACTTCTCTTATAAGGATTAAGGTTTGAAAATACAAAAAGCTAAGACTAGAAACTTAAAATTTCGCCCACGAATTCATGTTATGACGTAGGCACCCACTTAGGAAAGATTTTTATAAAGTCAACCCCGACAGGGTTACTACGTAAACGATGAGAGTTTTAAATAAGCGTACAGGCTTAACAGGTTTGAAACCTAAAATTTCGCACAATTTTTTATCTGATAGTATTCGCCAAAGAAATATTTTCAAAAGTCAACTCCTTATTTTTCGGGCATTATAATTTTTTAAAAATTCTAGTAAATTGAGAACGACGAAAATATGTACATATTTCGGCGTTTTTTTTCGAATTCAATTTGTGAGACGGTAGAATAGGGGATGATGATGGATGATCGAAACACACCGACCTAACCTTGAAGGCTAGAAAATTTAAATTTCGCACACTATTGCTCATAATATGACGAAAGTATCCATACAGGAAGAATTTTTCTAAATTTAATCCTCAAAAGGGTAAAATATGAGATTATTTTTTTTTATAAACGCATAGGAACATGGTAGAAACTTATAATTCTCACACGTATTCCTCTTATGATGTAGACGTGCTTGTTGCACGGAAGGATTTTTTTATACATAGGTAATTCAATAGCCAAGAGGGTGAAATAGGAGATAAATATTTGTATTTAACTTTTTATTCCCTTTAAGAATTGAATAGTTCGTATTTCAGCGTTTCCTAAAATAGAACCTCTTAGAGAACAAAAGAGGGGTTACAAAATCACAGGCTTTAAAGGCTAGAAAATTTATATTTCGCACACGTATTTCTTATATGACGATAGTATCCTCTTAAAAAGATTTTTTCTAAATTCAACTCCTGGAGAGGTAAAACAGGGAATGAAAATTTTAAATGAACGCACAGGGCAAACCCTTCAGGCAAGAAAATTAAAATTTAGCACACCTATTCCCACAGATATTAAATATTTCTATGCTTATTCCTCTTATGACGTAGAAAGGATTTAGTAGTTTTTTTTGGGATTTTAGATTTTGTAGGGGTATAGGGTTAAATGGGGAATGAAAGTTACTTATAAATCTAAAATTTCGCGCACTTGTTTATTATTTATCTTATGACGTAGGCATGCAGAGTAGTGACCGGTCCGTGTTAGTTGCGAATGGCAAAGAATCAGTCGTCTTGGCGTTCATTGAGGGAGGCCTATGTGCAGCAGTGGACGGATAAAGGCTGATGATGATGATATTATATTTAAGGTTTAATGATGATCATGATTCACTACACACTGTCCGCAACCAGTTAGTAGAAATAGACTTAATAATATTATATAAGTACCTAAATAAAATTAGAGGTATGGATAAATTACATATTATACCTATTATGATCAATTTCTTAGTAATATTACTTGTTCTATAATAATACTTGTGTTAATTTATCGTGGAAATACTGTCAATTTGAGTGGGGCTTAATATTTACGATAAAAGTATACGTCGAGTAGCGGAGGCGAACTGTATCGATAGCGAAGTGGCGAGTGCGGCCGAGATGACGACCCGAAGCGGTCACACGACGCCACTTCTCTTTCAGCGCCCTCCTCCGCCCCCCTGCACGGCGCCCCCGCCTCCCCGCGACCCCGCCGCGGCCAGCACGGCGCCCGCGGACGGAATTCGCACGACCGCCGCCGCGCCTCGGTCCTCGCTCGCGCCTCGCGGTTCAGTGTACGTGCGAGCGCTCGCTATCGAGGACGGATTATTGTGCTTCGCGCACCATACTTATTACGCAGTAGCGAGATTCGCAGACCGCGTGGACTTTGTTAAAAGCCAAAGTGATATTGCTCAATACGTGCACGCTTAACGGATGTTTCTTTAAAAATAACAAATACCCCAGTGATAACAGTTATCAGTGCAGGAAAGTTTGTTTTACGCGAACCTAAAAGTTGAGCCGATTTCGGCAAAAGTGACAGTTTTGGACTACAGCCGGTTACTATCATTATCATAGGCTCAAAACATTCTCGTCGGCCACGTTACAAGGTTATCGCGCCTCAAACCCGCCACTGATGAATTGGAAAATCGGCGCGTAGTCACTCACGTGGTGTGTGCCCCGCCCCCGTCTCGCTTCGCGCTTATATTTAGCGAAAATCGCCTCTCGGGAACGGTCCGACGGCAGACACGTTTCTCTGGCATCTCTGTTTATGAACTTCTGAGAGACGCCACATGTTATTGGCTTCGCATAACAGCAGAGATAAGGAGTTAGATAACCTCTACGGATCGCGGTCCGGAATCATTGACGTTCTAGAAATAGAAAGAAATCGATTTAATAAGCCCAACTAATCACGATCGAATGGTATACTATATCATAAAAAGCAAGCGCCGTTGAGCGCTCGGTTTGACACACCCACCAAAAAATTCCATAGTTTGTTTACATAACAAGCAACAAGATGTCGATACAGGGTGGCGGGAGTTTTCACAGTCCGTGGTCGTCACAGACGGCACTTTCGGAATTGGAAGGAGCGATGGGCGAGTTGGAGCCATTAGGGGAATTGACGGAGGTTGGCTTCGAGCCGCAGACACGCGCTCGCTCCAACACGTGGCCGCTGCCCCGGCCTGAGAACTATGTCGACCCGGAGGATGGTGGATCCAAGAAGAACTCCACGCAGAATTTATCTGGTAATTATAATAAATATACACTATAAAATGAGTGGTTTTTTTATAGGGCCATGTCAGATAATTTATTAAATGTTTACAAGCAACAGCCGCTACTGATAATACAGTCCTCGATGTTTCGTAAAGGTCGCAAAACAAGTTATCGTAATTATCTGCTCTATAATATTAAAATAGTTGAAGACAATTTATAAAACATACTTAATGAATTGATATCTACTGTGTAACACATGTGTTTGAATATTAAAGTAATAAGGATTTGTCGGAAATAAAAAAAAAACACATAACCTAATTTAATTGATTTTCAAATAAACAAAGTTCTGACCTTTTGAAAGGTGTCTACAATTTACCTTAGTAATTCAGCACTACTTACTGTATATTATGGTGCATAGATTAAAAGCATACATTGAATACATTTTCTATGAAGGTACTTTATTTTCGAAATTTCCGAATAAGGTCTGCTATACTTTCACTTTTACTTTGATACAGGCCTATCAGGTGCAATCCAATAATCCCATATTTGGCATGCCATTGGATTCATCGTATGTTATTAGGAACCTACCTATGATATTACACTTTTTATTGGAATTCTAAAAATATATTATTCAACGTTTTTAACAAATTTTATTGAATAATAAAAAAAAATACCTTAAAATTAATAAAAATATATTGATTTCAAAAAATCTCGAACATTTCGCTCATTAAAATTTGATTAGGTATTTACGGGTTAATTCTTGGTTTTAATATTTGAACTGCATTATAATCTAAACCCATAAAAACACAAAAGTAAGTAGGTAGTTTATCACAATGCTGCTACATGGTAGGTAATAAATAAAGTAGTTAGCTCTGTACTTAATGCATGTAATAAATATTCAATAATTTTAATAGAAGTATTTGATTTGAATATTTTAATAACATTGTTATGTTCATATCTGCGACGTAGTGTAGGTCGACCTTCGGCGGGTTGGCTATTTAAGCGTAGTAGCTAATTTAAAGTACGTGTATTTATTCTTACCACCATGATGATACCATTAAAATACGCAAATTCTTTTATTGAGAATTTAAGTGAATTTTTAACCGAAGATCTAATAATCATCATCAGCCCATTTCCGATCAACTGCTGCATATAAATTATACTGGCTATTGCACACAGCTTCCTTCAGAGGAGCTAGTAAGTAATAACAATCAAGCTAAGCTACACTAGCCCGACTATCTTTACATACCGAGACTCCTCCGTGCCTCGGAAAGCACCCGGCTGTCATACGTAGATCTTTGACAGTCGTCACGGGTCGTCGGAAGTCCGAAAGTCAACCAGTCTTACAATGGGGTACCGTATTACCTGGTTACTTATGGAGGACAGATCGACAGTCGCTACATTTATAATACTGGTATTCAGTTGCATCCGGTTAGACTGGAAGCCGAGCAGATAAGTATAACTACAGTTGGGAAAAGGCTAGGCAGAAGAAGATTGCACCGAGATTCCTAGCTAAATCGACTACTTTACCCCAATCCTCAGCATATGGGTGCGGACTAATAACATTATGAGTGCAAAATATATTTATGTATTTTTTCATGAGAAAAATATTGTCATTGGAATTAAACAAAAATTATTCACGATACTAACACTTAAAATATAAATGTTTGAGAGATTGGTCTTTGGATCGATCTATTGATTAATTTATTACTCCTTCCTCGTAACACAAAATAATGTACAGTCTAAATCTAAAGCATATGTATTATGTACAGCTATAGCATTATTATTTATTTATTATTAGCAGTAAAGTATCAACCCTTATATGTCCCATTGCTGGGCACGGGTCTCCTCCTCGAAATCAGGCAAGGAGGGTAATGGGCCAATAGTTCACCGCGCTGGCACAGTGCGGGTTGGTGAACTTCACATACCTTCAAAGACTTTTAATCTCATCAGGCACGCAGGTTTCCTCACGATGTTTTCCTTCACCGGTGAGCGAACGATGGTCTCGTGTGCACTTAGAAATTTAGAAAAGCCCATTTCAAGGTACACACGGACGGGTCAGGATCGAACCCGGAACCCCTCGCATAAGAGGCCGAGTCCTTCCACCACTGGACCACCGTCGCTCGAATTATTGGCAGTATATGCTACTATTTGCCCACGCGTACATAGTAATGATAGAAGATACTTTCATTACAATAGACTTTTTACTGATGCCATTATGGTATAACTTTACGGTCCAGGAAAGACCGTAGTTGCTATTTAGTGTCCGAAGCATCGGATTGGTTAAAATAATAATAAACCACGATAGGACCCATAATAAAAGCGTGTTAAAAAGGTATTTTATGTTAATGAATAATGAGTAAAATTCACGGGAATATTATAAGAAAATAATTCATATTATGATATCTGAATATTACGTCCCTGTCTTGAGGATTGTTAAATTTTTGCAAAAAAATTATATTTTGAAATTGAATTAAAAAAGAAAACAAGGGCTCCAACACACACATTAAGAATAATTATAGATAATTATTATTATTCTATATAGGCCATTAGTTATTACTAATTAGATATAGCGTGTTATAATGAAACAACTTTTACATGATTACTGAATCCTCCCGTGACCATGGTTGCTGTAAAGTATCATAGCACACCTTATGGTTTATTCAGTTAGTCAATTACCCTATTACTTCGTTATCCGTATCAAATTAGTACAAAACAGAAAACAAAAGAGCAAATTATGGAGGGAGATATTTTTATAATTCAACATTTACTGAACGTCAATAATCATACATTTTTTTTAAATGCCGTACATCTTATTCGCAAGCTAATATAATATTGTACGTATCTCATAAATTATGGTTATCCTTTTTTATTCGCAAGCTTATTTAAGGTAATATTAATCTGCCGTATTAAAATAAAAAAAAGAAAATGATTCTTCCAATCTTCTTATAATCCTCATTATCAAACAAAAGATATATCTTCAAATTACATCTGGTTTGTTGGTTAGCTTTATGGATTATTATCACTTAGAAATACTTAGAATATTATAGATGAATCGTTTACTGAATTGTACTTTAAAATATCAAAAAATCTGTACTTATTGTTTGATATGATGATTAATTCATACTTATTATTCGTAATATTGGTAATATAATATTGATCATATAAACACCGTTCTATGTACCTACCTCGGGGAAATATCCTGCTAAAATTTGTTGTGTACATATAAAGATATGAATTGTAGTAGTTTTCCTGTGCTTGTAATTTGTTCGTAACTCAATATGTATATTATGATTATTATTTTTTACACGTGCTATTTCTTGTTAACCTTCTGTTTCTCTCAGACGATCTTAGCTGGTATTTTATATAATACTTGTATATTATTATAATAATTAATAAATAAATGACTATGTACTGATATATAAAAGTAAATGACTACATAGATCGCATCAGCAACTCTCCCTTTCACAGAATATAACTAAGTAAAACAGAATATTTACTATGTTTTTTATCTTTATTTCGCGGTGCTTGATATTTGGACATAGTCTACGTATATTTTGTTCACGAGACTGAAGTATTTGAGTAGATGTTGACGGCATTAGAGATGTCCACCTCCACAAAGCGGTTGCCCCGCACCACCGAGCAAGCACTCCCAACGTCTGGACAGAACGACGAGGAGGTTCCCATCCTCACCCTCTGCTATGTTGTCCCCTGTTCTTAGAAGAGGGGTACAAAGAGCCCCTCGGCTCAATTCGCTTACAACAAGGCCTGAACCATGGTGGGGGTCCGTACCTACCTCTTTATGTACATTTGCTGCATCTGTAATGGAAAAAACTATTTTCATTTAAAATTCTATATATTTAAAAGTTTTTACATTTAAAAGTTACTAAGTACATAATAAAAGTGTCAACGGGACGTTCCATTCGCCCTTTGATTCTTTAATGGCTATCTGACTGATAATTATGCGTTAGCATTGAACACGTCGCTTTATATTCGTACAATAATAAATAAAACGACAATTCACAAACGCTGGCTTATATAGAATAATTTATTTAAATTTAGAGAAAAAGAAACATTCTGATTTTTATTATATTACAAAACCACGCGCACACAGATACAGAGATAGTATAGTTGTAAAAAATTGTAAAGATTACGTATCTATAATTCTTTCTTTTACTAACTTATTATAGTTACTATTTTTTGCTGTGACTTAACTGATTATGTGGTGTTTGCCTATACGTGATTGATCAGTTGTTGTTAAACCAATAAAATAAAATAATACATTCCTCATTTTTTTGAGAATTTGATTTCTTGGTCTAGAGAATAATAGTTAATATGTAAGCAAGCTATAAAATATTAGAATCAACGGCTGTAACCAATAACATTTATTGTTATTTTATATTTAATATACACATTCGTCAGCGTCTTTGATTGATCAGTTTTGCTTGCGTGACGTCATTGCCGATACAATCCGCTTTCCATACTTTTCGGTTTCAACTCCACAAAAAGATCTTTCACAGAATCGTTTGTAAGGCTTTACCATTTGTCAGTGGCACAGCTCACCCATCGACAACGGCGTCATTGGTCTGACTTTGGCAAAGTTGATAATTTCCTGCAACGCAAGTTGAATATCATCATCATCATCATCATCAGCCTTTGCCGTCCACTGCTAAATATAAGTGCATGGCTCCTTCATTGAAGTTCAATATTAATGCAAATTATGTTTTTTTCAGGCGCACCACCATTACCGAGTTCTGTGACCACGAAAAAAAACTCATCCCGGCGAAATGCCTGGGGGAACCTCTCTTACGCTGATCTCATTACACAGGCCATAACATCGTCTCAGGATAAGAGACTGACGCTGTCCCAAATATACGAGTGGATGGTCCAGAACGTGCCATATTTTAAGGATAAGGGAGACAGTAACTCATCAGCTGGATGGAAGGTAAGAAAACGAACATATTCATTGATGAAAATATTTATTCGACGTTTTTCAACGAAATTTGATGAAAAATTTTTGAGAGCATTCTTTATGAATTACTTGGCGTTCGGCCATTGGATATACCAAAAAGAATTAGTGGCACGTAGCCACAAATCCGATACAATTGTTTAAAAATATTAGTATGTAGTTAAAATTATAGAAGTTTCAAAACTTCCAATATTTTATGCACGGAATTATTCGATTTAGAACCAAGAATTGTGTGTGTATACGTCTACAGTTTGCTCCTAATATTATTATATAATAATCTATTATAGCTACTACATAATATAAACGTTTAAAATATATTATTAAATAATGCAGTCACGTTTTTTCTCTCGAAAAAATATTCTAAAAATACATTTAAGGAAAATTAATGTAACGGAATTACATTATAACACAAAATTGCTTAAATTTTCCACACTTATTATATATTCTGTTACATTGGTTTATTTAATTATTCGTTTTAAATAAATGATGCGCTGGAAACAATTCATCAATTGAAGATTAGTGTATAAAAGGCTTTCATATCGATACATATTTGTGTGTATAGTTTTGTCTACACTCTTCATCGCATACATTATACGATCTGGGGGCACGGTAGTGCCCCCGCCAAGTCGAGCGCGTAGCAAACACTGCCTATATTTTTCTATTTAAAACGTCACATTTGATATTTCTTTCTCTTCATTGCCATGCGACTTCTCTACCATGTGGGCCGTAGCAAAACCTATTTTAACAATGCAAAATTAACGTGAATAGTGTATGATAGTATGGAGGCTTAGTCTAGTAATACAGCAATGGTTGCTGCCGTCAGTCGTCAGCCCCGTCAACACTACTATGATAATCCGATCGTATATTTAAAAATAGTCAATCAACGTATGGTTTAATCAGAGCTGCCCACTGCCAACACCAAGCGTTGGCTTCTACCGCAGATAAACTCGCTCGAACCGCCATTTCCGCATTGTATCTTGGCAATTATATAAGCTAATTATATTCCACGCTATTTACCGGTTTAAGGATATTGTGTGTAAGCCATGGTGAAATAGTAAATAGTACCATATAAAAGGATGACTGACAAATCTTCGAAAATCTGATTCAATAATCGACTTTTTATCGTCCTAACTGTTTCTTAACTAAAGATAAAATGCGGAAACTTTAAGCTATTACGATATGCTAATAAGTTATTTTATTTGCATTGACATTAAAATATATTACATTAAATCATAATGGCTTGTAAGAAAATGTAAATTGACGACAAGTTATTAATACTTACTAGTATAATAAAAATAATGGTAAAAATAACAACAAAATATGTAAATACTCTAGGCGATGTTACACTATGTAAAGTGTCCGATATTTCTAAAAATCCTACGCAAATCGTGTCACAAAATATTAAGATTAGGTCTTACGTCAAAGTAAACAAAGTTAGAAAAAATTTATTCAATTTGGTCGCCACGCATTTTGATCGTATTGCGCAGTGGCATGTTATCTTATTCCAAGTTGACACCATATTGATAATAAAAACACCATCACACAGAATCCATTTCTGTCACGAACATAATGCATTATTTAAATTTTGTATTTCATTGAATTATTTAAGACGTTACAGACCATGATTTAGTACGAAAAGATATATTTTATCAGGACTTCGATGATTGAAAAAATAGCAATCTTGGCGACAAGATTTTAGGTGTCATCATCATCAGCCTTTATCCGTCCACTGCTGAACAAAGGCCTCCCTCAATGAACATTTTAGGTATACTTAAATATATTATTGAAAAAACAAGTTTTAGTTTGTATCAGAAGAAATTGTTTACATTTCATTATATCAATACTAATATACATAGGTAACGTACGTACTCCAGCGATACTGGACTTTGAGATGAGTAACGTCTTGTCATGTGCCTGTTGCCTTGAGGCATCTGTGACATTGCCCACGTGGAGTCGGACGCCGAGTCACTGACGCAAGTGTACATTAAAAGTTTATAAAAAAACCAAATTGAAATTGCTTTGAAATTCTATATTCAAACGTTAAGACTTGTAATGCTAATAGTGACGATCATCTTTGACTTCGAACTTGGTGACCTTCGTGAAGGTATTCGCGGCATTGATTAATGTTTATGCATACAAAACCGATTCAAGCGTCGATATTTGAGCGCCATTTTGAAACGTATGCCCACGTGAAACGGCTTATATTCGTTTTATTGTAAACTGTGTCATTATGTGCTCGGATAATTAGCGACGTGTTGACATTTTCCATCACGCTCTAGCTTTTGCGAATATGAAGACGATGAGCGAGACAACATCTTATCTTGTGAGGTGAATGAATTGTAAATAACTGAACATGTGCTTTGAAAGATTTGAATTTAGCTTCCCCTGAAATCAACTTTATTACGACTGAATAAAAAATTATTATCTTATATCTATATATTAAATATCATCGTATCGTAATGATGTAAATTTGTTAAATTCAGATTAACACTTGGGTTACAGATTTTTACGTTAAAATAGTACGTATAAAATATAAGTTTCTATCATTCGTCTTGTGGCACCAATCGGCCACTGTACGCAGGCCTAACTGAATCCGCATGGCTTTCGTTTCAGACCTTAATAATAATTATTGTCAGTTATCATCTTATTAGAGGAATCTGATCATCATTGCCCCGATGAGCAATGGGTCATAAACACGCTAGTTTTCAAGTGGACATTGAGCAATGGCTATGTCTTAATTTCCAGAAGTGCATAGTACATACGCGTGTTGTATTATTTTGACTATGAATAAGTTCTAGCATGTAGTTCAATTATTACAAAAGATTTTAAATTGTAAACACGATAAAAAATTCACGTGTATCATAAAATTTCACATTTATTGTGTTTATTATCTTAATTAAATTTAAGGGATATCAGAAATTAAATTGATACAAGCACAATATTTTTTTTAAATTTAATCCTGCCAAAATTTTCTTACGCAATAAAACACATGAAACTCTCAACAAAAGGAGTAAAAGGAAACCGGATATGGTAATATGGAATTTAAAAATCCGTATTCCACCTCGCAATGGTACCAAGTGAATAGCAAATCAACTACCGTTATACTTAACCGTTAGCACGCCTTCGCGAATCTTGATCCTTGCTAAGGCGATTTATACATTATATCTTTTATCCTATGTAAATTAAGATTATTCCGCGATAAACGTAATACGTACAAATTACCGCTTGTTCACTTTTATTAGTTGTAATAGATAATGGTTTTAATTACCCTTGCTATTTTGAAAATGTTAAACGATAAACGCAAAGACTGTGATAAAAAAATATCTGATTGGAGTTGACTCGGCGTTTGTATAAATAACTAACTGTTGCCCGCAGCTTCGCCTGCGTTAAATGGGCTATCTAAAACTGAAAGAACATTTAAATCCGACCAGCAGCTCCTGAGAGAAGCGTGTTCAAACAAACAAACTCTTCAGCTTTAATATAGTTGATTGAATGTACTATTTATATATAAATAGTGGGAAAGTGTTAAATAAGTTTCATTATAGTTGCTATTCAGCTTTAGTTATCAGATTTTTCAAAGTCTACGATTAATGAATAATAATAATAATAATCCATATAAAAATCTTTGACTTTCCGATGTTTTATGCCGTGGACCAGTTTGTATGTTTGTCACGATTTTTCTCACATACCGTGCTGATTATTCGATAGAACTTATACGACTATGTATAGGATACGTCTATAAGTTTGACACAAGAAACCAACCAAGAAACAAACCATTATAATCATCTTCAACTTAGTCTGTTGCTGCTCGGAGAACAATATAAGCGCCATAAAGTTACTTATATTAATCACTGATTAGTGATGAGTAGAATAATTAGTCGAGACCAAGGTTTTGCCAAAACTACGATTAAAAAAGACGTGTGGCACTCGGGGACTGCCGCGGTAAAGCAAATAACATTTTGTATCAACTTATGCAATTATAATTATTTATTTATTTTATTTATGCAGTATTTCATTTTCGGAGCAGCTCGTCTCGATTTGTGCGAGCTTCGTAGAGTCGTACAATACGTCTAGTTGCACGCACACAAACACCGTGTCGAAGACTGCCGAAAAGAAACGACGTTAGACAATGCACGGCCTTCAAGCCCGTCGGAGTGGGGAGCGTGAGGTTTTTTCGTTACGGAATTTCTGGATTCGGTCCCCGCGCTCAAGGCCCGCGATAGAAGCTATGCAATAGCTTAAAAACAAATCATATGCATGTTACTCTTTTCCGCCAATAGGCTGAACCAACTTTAATGGAAGTTGAAATGGTGATAGATTATACCTTGGCTTGAAACATTAGATTTCTCCTGTTATTATTCGTAGTTATTAATAATTATGGAACTTGAAATGTCAAAAACGACTTAATTGTCAACGCACAAAATCTAACACCCGCGTTCAAGAAACGTACTTAGCTAACTAATGAAAAAACACTACGAAACGCACTATTTATGCGCTTCTCGTGTCAGTAGTCGGGTTTGACAGACGCACAGTGGCGGATTTTGACCCTTGCGTTCGGGAGTACTGTGACACCTCATAGTATTTGTTCTTGTTAATATTGGTGTATATTCCGTGCGGTGTAGCTTGGTGCGGGTGACAATGCCAATATGACGTTAACATACATGATTATGGATGTGACGTTATGCAATTTATTTTTATCGCTAACGATACTCGCAGGGTAAGTATAGTTTTTATTAATAGTATTATGAAAATTTGTGTGTTTATTCTGTTGTGCAGTGTGTCTAGGTGTATAAACTTTTCAATGCATATATTTAAAGGCTACATAATAATAGCTTTGAACTTATATTAAATAATTAAAATCAGGTTTATATTTTTTGCGTGACAACTTTTTTAACGATAATGATAGATTCTGTTATTTCGTTAATATCGTGATAGACTTTTTACAATAATAATTGAACAATGCCCAATATACATTTTTTATTATAAAAGAACATCGACTTTCCATCCTAGTATAGTACGTCCCATCACTAAGTATGTCTATGGTTTTACGTTATACGCATAGGACTTTGCTTAAATTTTTTTTCCTTTGATTTTATTTGGAGACTATCACATTCTGGTTGGGTTTGATTTAATTTACCACAGTAATTGACGATCTACTTTTTTACGAATGAGGTATTAGTAAATACTTACTTAATTAAATTTTTTTAATTGCGGCGGCTTGCAAGAGTAAAACGTAACGTTACTGGAACTGTCACCCGCACCATGCTACAACGCAAGAGGTATAAATGTACAGGCCGACTGCAACAGGTCTTTCAATATTGTATATATGTAGAAATGTGCTAACGTTAGCACACGTATGCATTTTATAATATTAGTAATCTTATTCTAGCAAAGAAATACATAAGCTACTTTCTCACATTCCACGAAGGCGAATCTGCGGGCACCAGCTATTTATACGTAGTCGATATTCGCAAGCAACGTTTTTTTCAACGTTAATTGTCCATTAATTAATTAAAAATCATTTAACATTAATTAACCATTTGCGTACCAGATAGCTAACTTCATAACGGGTCGATTCTAGTCCGTCAAGCATAAAGCATATATTGTAGATTACAATCTGCATGTATTACCATATTATATAGCCAGCCTATTCCATGTACATAACGAGAAGTAATTTCGACGCGTTGGAAAATTCCAACTGAGTTCTTTAATAAGTAAATGAGGTTGTTTTGATTTACACTAGCGCCATCTTGTACCGTTGATAAGGCATTGTATTTGCACTGGCACATCAGTGATAAGGGAATCCTTCAAACATTCATTGATACCTTAAGGTTACCTGATAGCAAATAGATTGATATCATGTATATCAAATAGAATTCAACAATAAAATGATTTGGTAATCTTTTTTAGTACAAGTTTAGGACAGGCTTACTTATTTTGTTGTTTTCCTAATATCTAGTGTTTTGTTATCATCATTAACCTATATATTATTTCCACTGCTGAACATAGCCTTTCCTCGATGAATATGAAGACGATCCAGGCCACTGCCGCTTCGAGGTATATATATATATATATATATATATATATATATATATATATATATATATATATATATATATATATATATATATATATATATATATATATATATATATAATATATATATATATATTTATATATATATATATATATATATATATATATATATATATATATATATATATATATATATATATATATATAATAATAATAATATCTATGGACGCTTTTACACTACGTCAATCTGGTCCCGTGCTAAGTACTCGAAGAGACTTGTGTTACGGGTACCAGACAACGGAAATACATATATTTAATACTTTTTATATTAATACTAATATTTAAGATTTTTATTATATAATACACATATTTAATACACATCCATGACCCAGGAACAAATAAACTTTTTTTTTTTTTGGTTCCTGGCGAGATTCGAACCCGCTACCTCCGGCTTGTGCGCCAACGCGCTAACCACTGCGCCACGGAGGTCGTCCGGTATATATTTATATTATATACTAGCTGTTACCCGCAGCTTCGCCCGCGTGAACTTAGGAACGGATTTATCATGTTTGATGACGATCATTTTCCATTTCAATAATGACTAAGTTTTTGTATTAAAATGGATATAATATGGTATCTTGAATATAAAGACATATTATATTCCTTCGCAGACTTTCTGCATGCATATTTACTATTTAGGATACTATTACATATTACACTGCCCTCTCAAATCACGGCAACACGGTTTATTTTCTTGCGTATTATTTTGATATTGCCATATCTTCTAAAGTATTCATTTAATTTGCATGATGTAAAGGGCAAAAATAATCTTCATTAAGTGCTCCAGCTAATTAACTAATTTAAAATGATAAGGATTCATACCGTATTTGTGTAAATAACTTTCAAATTATCGCGTTATAATTGCCCATTTATTTGAAGTATTAAATGGATATAGTATGATATCCCTAAGAGATAGATATATGCCATCGCGGACTTTTTTGTAGACCTATTTAAGACACACAATTCCACCATACATTATTTTGATATATCTCAAAGGGTTTAGGCAGCGTTTTCGTTGGAAACTCCCAGACGGCCAATTTTTTTCCGACACCTCCAACAATTATTCTTATATGTATCTTAGCCAATGTATAAAAAAACTTAATAAATTATGTACATAAACCTTCCTCTTGAATTGTCCTATCCATTAAAAAAACCGCATCAAAATCCGTTGCGTAGTTTTAAAGATTTAAGCGTACAAAGGGATATAGGGACAGAAAAAGCGACTTTGTTTTATAATATGTAGTGATATTTCGATATTCGCTCCGCGTAATATCGGTAACTTTTAGTCTCTGACGGATTTCTTCGTTTCGAATCCTATCTGCCAAAGAACACGCAACATAGCACACTCTATAGCACGTTGAACTCAGCAAGCCTTCGGACCTGTCGTAGGGCATCACGAGGAGAACGCATTGGTTGAAGACTTTCGTCTTCAAACTCTGCGGTATAGACGACGTGAGAATATGGTGAAGCTTCCTAAATGCTGCCCAATTGAATCCTCCAATCGGCTTCCGCTCGAAGCTATATCTACCTAGCTGTATGTCCAAGATATTCTTGCACGAGAGTTATGCCATTGACGTTAACCGGCCTAGGGAGAGTATGCTCGTTGAACATGACTTTCCTCTTGTCCAAGTTGATCCATCCCAGAACAGCCCAGTTCTCAACCGAGTCAGTTAATGTATACAATATAAAAATTCCACGGAGCCTATTTTAAAATGAGATACCATGCGCTTCAGCAGAAAAAGCTAATTAGTAAACTTTAATATTGTAGTGAAATTAATACGGTAGTCGATGTTGGATCGTTTTATAGTGTTCCTGATAGGAATTAATAGTTTAATAAAAGAATATAAAACCGGCAACGTTGTTTTAACAATCTTCAAAATTAAAGCGATTTTTTTGAAGACAAAATCGGGTTATGGCGATGCGAAACATAAGATTTTATAGAACTTTATACAACTTTCACGTTGGTTTGCGTTTTAAAATTTGTTTTACAGACTTTCCCGTAAGTCTGTATCTCGTTATGGAAACGGACGTAGTCGATAAACTCAGTGGTTTTACTGGTACGACGATGTTGCAATTTTATACATTGCAACATTGATTTTGGTTCATTCAAATTTTATCCTTTTTAATTTTAGAATCATTGAAATACCATTACTGATAATTAAAAAAAAAAGAGTTAATTTAAATAAATTTAAAAATAGTGGAAAATGGGAATATATAAAGATTATTGCAGATGTTTACATTTTGGTGTCGTTTAAATTCGCTACATATTATATAGTACATCCTTCGCTTACGTAAAAACCCCTAAAACATACAAACCATCATCATCATCATGCTTTATCTGTTCACTGCTGAACATAAGCCTTCCTCTATATACGCCAAAACATTAAAAATAAAAGCAAACAAAACTTACGTTTTCTTTATTTTAAAATAAATTTTAGACCTAAATGACGTAATGTGGTGACCTATAAATCGTATTGATTTCGTTTATGGCAATAACTAACACTTTTGCTATCTTTACATATAATAAATTAAATTAACCTGTTGTGTTGGTCTGTTTGTATTACACGATTCGTATTTTTATCATAGAAAGTAGAGAAAATTTGTTTGTTAAGTACGATTTAACTCAAAAACTTAAAAAAATCTTTCACCATTAGTATGCTTAGGTTATAAAATTATTATCATCAATCTGGATACAGGTAAATTTAAATTAAGGCGGACAAAGCTGTGGGCGCCAGCTAATAAGATATTTAGAATAATACATAATATTTAGGATCCTCGAAATTATATTTTATAATATGTTGTCGGCTTCTAAATACCGGAACTAAGTATAGGCGCCGTAACAGCCTGACTGTATAGACTCGTGACTCCAGCCACAACGTGTTATAAACCCGTTATCAATCGTACGGTGAAGTCGCTACATACACTCACACTAATTCATCTTAAAACTAATAATTAAAGTAATTAATCTTTTAAATTTCAAGTACAATGTTCGAATGATATAATTATGAATTAAATGCAACACTTAAAATGTTATATTGTTAAAATAATTGCATATTTTTACGTAATGTAAAATACCTATATAATAATAAAAAATCCAATTAACTAAAGATAAGTTGTTTTTTCGTCACAGTGACGAAAAACCGGCGTCCAATAACAGTAGGTACTCAGTATTCGTTCATTATTTCGTATAATTTAATATGTAGGTACCATCGTGTCTACTCATTTTGAAATACTCTTTGTTTATATTATTTAAAATTTATCGGAATCGTAATAAGATTTAAATTTGAATGCGTATTAGCTTCGAGTCCGTTATCTTATCAGGCCTATTAACGACTGACGTGGAAACGACGGCAGCGCCTCTGCGAAACTGATTTTACCCGGCGCACTATGTACATTCCCCGGCGAGCACTGTGTGGGTTTAATTTAGACATCAATTAGAAGCAATGGACTACGTGTATATGTGATTTATCAAGAGTAATAAAACTCCGATATGGTAGGAGGTGTGACCGCTGTGCGGATCACTGGCCTTGATATCGTTTATTTAAACAATATCGACCCAATTGACTCTCTTGGAAATTTTAAATATATTAAAGATTTATATTTGAATTAAAATGAATAGATATATTTTGATCAAAGCGCTTGATCGCCGAGGCCAAAAGAATTTTAAGTATAATAACATCAAATATTTAAAATCAAAATATAAGGTGGATTCTTCATATAAATTTGCTCTTCGAAGGTTGAAAAATATATTTACCCTTCATACTCTTCAAATTTTAAATATCAATTTCTTTTATATATTGTATGATATATATTTTATGATTATCACTACATATTATAAAACAAAGTCGCTTTTTCTGTCCCTATATCCCTTTGTACGCTTAAATCTTTAAAACTACGCAACGGATTTTGATGCGGTTTTCTTTAATGGATAGGACAATTCAAGAGAAAGGTTTATGTATATAATTTATTAAGTTTTTATATACATTGGCTAAGATATAACAATAATTGTTGGAGGTGTCGGAAAAAAATTGGCCGTCTGGGAGTTTCCAACGAAAACGCTGCCTAAACCCTTTGAGATGTAACAAAATAATGTATGGTGGAATTGTGTATCTTAAATAGGTCTATAAAAAAGTCCGCGATGGCATATGTCTATCTCTTAGGGATATCATACTATATCCATTTAATACTTTAAAAAATGGACAATTATAACGCGATAATTTGAAAGTTATTTACACAAATACGGTATGAATCCTTATCATTTTAAATCAGTTAATTAGCTGGAGCACTTAATGAAGATTATTTTTCCTCTTTACATCATGCAAATTAAATGAATACTTTTGAAGATATGGCAATATCAAAATAATACGCAAGAAAATAAATCGCGTTGCCGTGATTTTGAGAGGGCAGTGTAATATGTAATAGTATCCTAAATAGTAAATATGCATGCAGAAAGTCTGCGAAGGAATATAATATCTTTATATTCAAGATACCATATTATATCCATTTTAATACAAAAACTTAGTCATTATTGAAATGGAAAATGATCGTCATCAAACATGATACATCCGTAAACCTAAGTTCACGCGGGCGAAGCTGCGGGTAACAGCTAGTTTTATATATATAAACATGATCAGACGAAAAGAGTATGACTACACATAATATTTAAAAAAAAGTATGACACGGAATGAAAATGTCAGTTTTCAAATATTTTTTTGTCTTTAGAAACCTTGTCATCGTAGCGATTATTGCATTTAAAATTTTTGTTTACCTATTTGTAACATGTTCAAATTCATTCAAATCAATGATACATTTATTTTGTCTAAGAATATTATATATAATACAATGGTTTAATACTTTGATGGTTTAAACATCTTACTTATTGCACTGGTACAAGCTAAAACCGACTTTAAACTTGTTTAAAGTGACTGTCAAGTTTAAGGTGACGATTTTATTCATTTCTTGACTATTATAAAATGATCATAAACGATCGTTTGTTATATTTATTTTGTAGTTGTAGTTTTGTAGTTAGTACCTTTTACTTCTTTCATACATCTCTGTTCTAACTTCTATTGAAGGTACATTCTTTTTTTTAGTTTTTATATAAACGTGTGAATTAATAATTATGAACAAAAAAAATTTTTAAAGGATCTATAATTTTACATTATATATATATATTGTTCAGCATTATATGACACTTTTAAACGAAACATTTCCGCGTTACTATAAATCGCCTACAAGGTTGGCAAAAAAACAATCATAATTATGTTTTAGTTTTTACCCTACCATACCGTTGCTGGAATAACTCCTTCCACACAAACATACAAAGGATTTAAATCTTAAAAACGCAATCCATTGACGTTAATGCAATTTAAAATTCCATATGTGAATTCTCTGATTAAATTAATTAAATTGGTATAATTTTTTATACAAAAAAATCTTGAAGTACTAATAGTTTATTAGAATATAAGTACAAGTACAGATTTCAATAAATGCTTAAACATTCTGTCCAACTCTGTTTTAGACGAGAATGAATAAATCAAAAGAATCGTAAATATCCCTCCACCTGAAACTCGTAACGAGTTTAGTTTAACCTGAGCTATAAATTTACCGATACAAATTTGCTCGACTTTTGATATAGAAATATTTGAAAGGGTCGACTGCAATAGTGAACACCACCTTGTCTTGATTGATTTATATGTCTTGTTTGTCATAGCTCGATTTATTTGAATTCTTGCCAGGCTCGTGTAACCACTGGATTAATATCGGGCCTTAGATATATCCTTCTTTGGGCAATAATTCAATATTTCATCCGACGGGCCGGGACCTACGCTGAATTAACATACAAACGTCAATCGTTTCATGAATAAAAAATATATTGGATTTAGCGGAATGACTCGCGCGGATCGCCTAAAGTACTTATTCAAGACCGTATAGGAGGATACGTAAAATATTTCGTATTACTGGTTTTGAATTTTCTGCGCATTATAGTTTCATAACCACGTCGTAAAAAAGCTCGTAACCTTAATATAATACCTTTAACTCGTTTATCGTTAATACAAATTTCCTATGATTGCTTTGAAACTTCGACTAGTTTTGACTTCTGAGTGAATTTAGAGGGATATCTAACTAACGGCGGTTTTCAATATCCTATCTATCTTAAAATGTTCTTATCTATCGTTAAATTTTGACAAATTTTCTTACAAAATCTGTCAAAATTGTAAGATGGATAATTTTTTTTTAAGATAGATAGTATATTGAAAACCGCCGTAAGTGACAGATTTTTAAATTACTTACAGTTAACACACATTGCGATGGATGAATTTAAAGATCGACGAGATCAAATCATAATTTGTAAAAAAAGTTTTATCTCTATTTATAAAAAAATATATCGCAAAATATGATAAAAGTCGAAGAATAGTTCTGTTTTATAACCACGGACTACTTCCTAAAAGTGTTATAATTTTGAGAATATATCATCAACCGCATAATTTGCGGAATAATCCTCAAATTATTATTATATTTGAATAATACAAATATGAAATTATGGTTTTATTTAAATGTAAATTTCATCATGTTAATTAAATATACCATACCAAATACAAAATTACGCTATTATTAAAATTCTTAAAATACTGACGTCCAATAACGTTTATCGTTTAGCTTTGAAAATTTTCCATGGTCGTAAATTTAACAGAGTAGCTATATTATAATGAATAAGGCGTTTCATACATTTAAAATTTAAATGTACAAAGTGTAAATTGTGTTTAAAACAGCTACGTACAATTATGATATGTCTTGAAGAAACATCGGCTAGGCAAAAAATTCCACTACGACGCATCTTATCTAGTAAAACCGGTTTTAAATTTTAAATACTTGGCTTATTGAAGCCATGGCGCAGTTCTTCTGCAGGTTTTTTTTTTCGATTTAAGTTTGGCATTTTCCACTTCATCCTCATCATCATCAGCGTGTAAACTTGCGTATATTAAGGTTGTTGTTTCTTAATCAAAGTATCCTGGATTAAATGTACTGATCTTCAGACATATGGTTAAGGGTTTAAGTTTAACCCATTTTGAAAACGGTATATTATCGTTGTATTTAATTGTATCTTATCAAGCCGTCTTTAGTTTAGAACATTATACTTAATTGGAATAAGGAATCCATTATATTGTCCGGCGCTAAGATTACATTGTTATACTTACCTTTATATAATATTTTAAGTTCTTAATAATTTTTATCGTAATATAAAAAAAAATATCATTTTAATGTTCGAATTTACACTGCCAATTCATCTTATCAGCTTCTATAGCAGCGATTTTTGATCTAACATTTTAGCTAAACTAATAATAAAAACGTTTTCAAGTATCAAGCCTACGAAATTTGTTTCTAAATTCTATTTAATTATTGTTTCCTAATGATTACCATGACTTGTGAGCATGGTTGATTTAGTGTCGGAAATCGTTGGACATGTAAAAATCATAATAAACCGCGATATAATCCGCAAAAAGTTGATTCACTATTTCATTTTTAATTTTATTAATTAATTGTTGCTTTGTCCAAATGACATAAGTCCTCTTTCTATAATCATAATGTAAATATGGTATAAAACATTTACATGGCACGATTTATCCTGTTATTTTTATCTAGTAACCATATAAGCGATATAATTATGGGGTCGGACCTCAATTACAGGCTAGCATTAGTAATTACGATGGTAATAAAATTAGGTGTACTATAGAATTGTCCATTTCCCAGTCGAAAGTTTTTTGTTTTAAATTCAATTATTTACCCGTCAACTCGGCTGTCCGTTGCTGATCCACCGTATAAGCTTCACCATCACAAGCTGTCACCGATAGAGTCTTCCATTCGGCCATAAGGCCAACTACTGCATATTTGTTCTCGAGACTTGTCCGCAAAATGTACAACGCTATATTGAATGAAACTGGTGTAGAGTTTTACGGTTAATCTATCAAGGACTGGTTTGAGTATGGCTAGATTATTCTGATACTTCCTCTACTTGACTGCAATATAATTAATTTATAATCCGTATGGATATAGTTTTTTTTAAATACCTTCTTGGGTTGCTCTTTCATTCACACGAATCTAACTGAAATAATTAATAGGGATGTTGACACATGTTACAAATTCATGTAAAGTTATGTTTTACATATTAAATACAGTATTTGAAAACCTAAAATCTTATCTTATCTTATATCTTTAAACGGCAATTCTTGTATATATATATCCTCCAACGATTTTCATGAAATTTTGTATACATGTGTTAAAAACGGCGATAAATCGACGATTCGAATACGAACGTAAATTTCGCAGTGTTGTTGTGCTGGTAGCTTAGTGGTGAAATTAGGCCCATAAATCCGAACAAGCCTGGTTCGAATCTCCAGTCCGAATTATTTTTCCCCTTTTTTTAAGATCATTTTTTTTGTAAGAAAAATTTTATTGTATTTTATCACTTAGGGTACCGAGCAAATGCTCGTTCAACCAGGTACTAACATTTAAAAAGTCTACTTATTTGTCTTAAAATTTAGAAAATTAATTTAAAATGCGTTATTTATCATGCATTATCACGTGACTGTAAACGCCAATAAGGCGATGACGTCACTGAACATTGAACTAAGTACAAACTCACCTAACATAGCGCGAGCTCTGTATGTGGTGTGTGACGTAATGACGCTTGTAGCGTTTTAACGGCGATTTTAAAAACTGTTTTTCGTTATTCAATTTTTTGTTAAAATTGGACATATTTCTTTACAAAAATCTTTTTTTCGTGTTTATCTATAGTATATCTATCAAATAAAATCAATTACAAAAAATAGTCAACATCCCTATTGGAAGGAAGCATTTTTCTAGCTCTATCATAAATAAATATTTAATTAAAATAAATAAACTTTAGAGTTATAACCAGGTTCAAACCAAGTTTTTAAAAATATTCCCAAAGTCAATTTTATAACAGCATACGTTAATATTCCAAATATTATTTTAAAAGAACAGTAAATGGTAGCGAAAAGCTGCGAGCGACGGCAACACTGAATCTATCTGTGCCCATAATAGTTTTTTTGTCTGTAATGTAGTATTATTTATTTCGAGTAAATGAGAGCCAAGCGTTAAAACTATATCACGAAGGTATTTTGAAAGAAAAATTGTACGCATAACAATATGAAGACTATGATGAATGGGAACCGCTAACCGATGTACCTTAGAGTTCTGGAGTGAAGAACACGTCCAAAGATTCGATAGGTCAGTTTACTTACAAAATGGGGTCATCTAAATGCCTTCCAGTGGCCCGTTCTAGTGGAATGAAAAAGGTGTGGGATCGGATTTCTCAGCATCAATTTACAAGGTTAATATCCTGCAGTGGATGAAAAAAGGTTGTTTTGACTGGCCTGTTGGTCTAGTGGCTAATAAGCCGGACTACTAAACCAGAAGGTCTAGGGTGGGTATGTATCAGTTGTCTGGTTGCCATATAGGCTTTGCCTAGTTTAGGATTAAATGGCCGTGAGTGAGACATCACGTAGGTGGACAACTGACACACTTATTATAAGGCATAATATGGTGATGAAGATATAACTTTATCTTAAAAAGTCAATCCATCGACAAAAATGTAACGATTAAGCCGTGATCAAGTTTGCGGTTTAAGAGAAAGTTGATCAATAGCACAGATGTTATGTGTACTATGAGGACCGCACTCGTATACTATTTTATTAATTTTAGGAAGTCATCAAATTAATAATATGTAGGAAATTATTCTCAAAGGAACAAATTGGTATAAGAACTTAAATTTACTTGTACCGAGTATTTTAATTTGGAAAAAAATAATATTATTGTAATTATCGTGAATTTCAATTTTTTTTTTGTCTGACGATTTTAATTGTTTCTCTTTACTCGAATTCAAATTTAAAGTGCCTATAACAATTGTATATTCTGGGATATTCATATTAGTTTCTCTTAAAAGCAAGTTAGGTATTTTAACCACTCCATTTTAATATAGTTTCTACAAAAGTTACTATTGTGTGATTATATCACTTCACTACATATTATAAAACAAAGTCGCTTTTTCTGTCCCTATATCCCTTTGTACGCTTAAATCTTTAAAACTACGCAACGGATTTTGATGCAGTTTTCTTTAATAGATAGGACAATTCAAGAGGAAGGTTTATGTATATAATTTATTAAGTTTTTATATACATTGGCTAAGATATAACAATAATTGTTGGAGGTGTCGGAAAAAAATTGGCCGTCTGGGAGTTTCCAACGAAAACGCTGCCTGAACCCTTTGAGATGTAACAAAATAATGTATGGTGGAATTGTGTATCTTAAATAGGTCTATAAAAAAGTCCGCGATGGCATATGTCTATCTCTTAGGGATATCATACTATATCCATTTAATACTTTAAAAAATAGACAATTATAACGTGATAATTTGAAAGTTATTTACACAAATACGGTATGAATCCTTATCATTTTAAATCAGTTAATTAGCTGGAGCACTTAATGAAGATTATTTTTCCCCTTTACATCATGCAAATTAAATGAATACTTTCGAAGATATGGCAATATCAAAACAATATGCAAGAAAATAAATCGCGTTGCCGTGATTTGAGAGGGCAGTGTAATATGTAATAGTATCCTAAATAGTAAATACGCATGCAGAAAGTCTGCGAAGGAATATAATATCTTTATATTCAAGATACCATCATTTTAATACAAAAACTTAGTCATTATTGAAATGGAAAATGATCGTCATCAAACATGATACATCCGTAAACCTAAGTTCAAGCGGGCGAAGCTGCGGGTAACAGCTAGTTTTATAATAAAAGTAAAATGTATTACAATTATGATTTTGATCTCAAACTACCTTCCAATTTTTACCTATAAATTTGAGTTAATAACGTACTAGTTAATTACGCGATTTAAAGGTAATGTGAATGTCGTGAACATTCACATTATCTGTAGAATTCAATTTTATTTCGTTATAGCAACTGATGCAAGATTTTCATTACTTGCGTCAGTAAAAATGGAAAGTGCTTATAATTATTATTGATATTAAAAAAAATCGATAACTAATTATATATCAACACCATGATTATAAACCAATTTTAATAATATTTTCATTATAAGGCCATTCTTAAAACAAAATAGGTATACTTATATTAATTTGTAGTTGATTATTACGATTTATTATAAAACTAGCAGCGCCCCGCGGTTTCACCCGCGTTTTTCCCGTTCCCATGGGATTACGGAGATTAATTATAGCCTATGTGTTAATCTGATGTATAAGCTATATTATTGTGAAGTTTCATCAAAATCCATTCATTAGTTTTTGCGTGAAAGAGTAACAATCATCCTCACAAACTTTCGCATTTATAATATTAGTATTATTATGAGATTTTAAATAATTGTTGTTGGCAATATTGATCTAACTAACACGAACCTAATTATCGATTTTTTACAAATCAACGCTATAAATAATTAACAGCGTGCAGTCGATATGTTCGTTAAAGCTCGTTAACTGAACCAGTTTATTTACGTTATGCACGACAGTTTCGCGGATCGAATGTGGCACGGTTTCCAAGAACACTAGCATTACCATTGACATCTAAGCAGCGTGCTTGTGTTTACGCTGCCCCACTGTTTACAAACAGAAATTGTTTACTCGACTGACAAGGCGGTGCAAGTTGTCGTCACACGGCGTCACTCGACGTCACACTCCCCTCCCCCCGCCCGTCGCGCCCGCCGCACCGCCCAATCCTGTTCTATTGCGTCTTATAAAATCATAGCTATCTGTTATTGTAATGTTTTATTATTTGTAACAGATTTTACGTCATTGGACAATTATTACATTGTAACGTTTACGTTGTTATTAAATATTTTAGCGCCTTATTTGCAACGCGTTTCCTAATAATTGTATAGATATTAGATACAATAAACACGATAGACATACAAAACATATATTTTATATGCAGAAAATTATTCAATTTAAAATATACTATACCATGAATATCTAAATATGTGAGACGGATCGTACATATTTGAGTGAGTCAAATTTGATTGTATCACGGGTTTATTTAGAGGTTACTCATTATTATAATATGGCGTTTGAGGTCAGCCATGGATGAATTTAAGATTAGTATTCAGCGAGGTTGATAGACGATTGTACAGCATCATGTCATAAATCAATACACGCACTTGTTCATTCTAGAATAATGACTTCGGCGCAACATTTAATTTTTCCGATCCCATCACAAACTTTAAATAACGTAAATAAGTTTTTAATTTACTAATTATGTTATTTAAGTAACCATAGCAACCATTACAATACAAAATGTCAAGATGACACTTAACTGGGCTACCATAAGAAATAAAAGAAATAAGCAAAATAGTAATTTATGTTTTCTTTTTGAATTGGAAATATATTTAAATAAATAAATTCAATTACAATTTCTAGACATACAATTGTCAAAATAATATTAAAAAGACAATTTTTTTCGATGAAATTTTTGATCAGCCAAAATTTTTAATAAAATACATTTTTAAGATGGCAAGATAAAAGAACGATACACACTCCTAACATATTGCTATCCCGCTCGGCTCGGATCAGCAGCTGTGTAATGCCCATTAGAAAATAATACTTAATGCGTTGAGTTAGTGTTCACTTTCGTAAATACATTTTTTCCGGGTACGCCATCCTGTTATATTACTACATCCATGACTAATAAGGTTAACGAAAAGGTGTCAAATTTGACTCTAGAATCGTATGTTAACCGCCATTAACAGCCATGTTAGTTGACATACACTTTGACCAACGTTTCAGAAACCGGGCGTAAGTGATTATACTAACGAATACCAATAGTATCAGTAATTGTAAGTCAACCGTTCCTTGACAAGGTGACCTGTGATCGTATTTGCCTCGAATAAATCTCGATTTATTTATGCTTTAGTATTACAATTTATTTTGCTTACAATGTAATTATTATATCATAAATATGTATTAATTGTATCAAATCATACAAGTATGATACTTGTATCACATCTAATAAATTATAATACTAATGTCTTAATTAAAGGTGAATAAAGTTTAGGATCAGTCGTCTTGGCGTTCATTGAGGGAGGCCTATGTTCAGCAGTGGACGGATAAAGGCTGATGACGATGAAATTTTGTCTACCGGAAAGGGATATTCATTCGCATCTATCTCCATACTATGAATTGTGTTTTTACAATAAAATATGTTGCCGGTTAGTCAGTATTCAAATATTCTTCAAGTTTTATAATTTTTTGTTTAAACTCGGACTTAACCATAATTAAACCAAATTTGTACGTTTAAGTTACTACAGAGCAAAAACAAAACTACGATTAAGACGTCAATTGTATGAAACATTTCCTTGAATTGTTTAAAGATTTTTATTTTATAATAAGTAAATCCTTTTGAATAGCATTCGAGACTATTCCTACTACAATTTTGAAAAGATCTCTCAAGGACAGAAAAAGTAAAGATCTAGAAATATGGTTCCTCAGGTACGGTACTCCAATCATCTTAAAAAAAAAGAAATGTGGTGTCGTGGGACACTAGGTAGGAACGAAGTTCCTTCGGCTAAAAAGAAAGGTATAATAATTATACACTACTCGCACGCGCACGTCTCATAACGCTTTTATTCCATGCACTTTTTCTTACGGTTTTACGATCGTATTTTTTTCAGTTCGGTCGCGAAGCAAAATCCCTATCCCTCCAAGCCTGCCGTAAGGAACTTCGTTCCAATAAATGAAGAAAATAGCAGAGAAAAGCAAGTGAAACATTGAGTACAGAAAACTGAACTATAAAATCACCTCAGTGAATCGATTTCGAAACTGAAATAATTCGCTAGCGCGTCGGTTAAATTTAGAACGAATTAGTCGTCCGGTAAGCACTAATATGTGCAAAGTCGTCATGTGCTCGCAAGGTCAAGAAACTCTTTGGTTGGAAGGATGGGTGACCTCTGCATTTTAAATATTAATTTAAATGAACATTCATATAACATTTACTCTTAATCCTTATTGTATATGTATAATTTAAATTAATTTGTATACCTTTATTACTACGAAATTAAAATTTTACTTTTGATACAATCAGCAATTTTTAGTGTTTTATAGATAACGTTAAATATTATATTATTTTACTATAACATTGACACACTGCATTCAGATATTCACATAACCAGTCCATATGACTAGCGACTACTATTTATGATATTTTCGACAGATTTTAATAGGACGGAATAAAATATAAAATAAACTTATATTGGGGCATTTTTAAGATGTCATTTATTTGAAATAAAGTCTTAAACATCACTACTAAAAAACTACAAATACCCTAGATATAGTATGTAGGAACTTTTACGGATTTTGTCGCGGTTTATTCAGTTTTTTTTTATATGAGCTCGACGTTTCGGATACTTTACAGCAACCATGGTCACGGAAGGACTGAGGTGTCAGATGTCCTACTGTTACAAAGTTATTTGAAACTACCCTATGATAAAAAAATATTTTATTTAAGTAGTCCTATCTATGCAGAAGTTTCGGAGTCTTTTAAAAGTTGTTTCCAGTTATTTCATTATAATGAGTGAAATTCGCGTAAACATAAGAAAACAATAGTATGTAGGGTTTTGTAATTAAGTCATTGATGTTAATATGTTAAGCGTTCAAGGAAACCACACCAAAAAGTTCCTTGGCCAGCATGTGTAAGGAAACAACGAGAGTATCTGTAATTATAATAAGGAAAACACACTTTAATGCGACCTCTCTACGCCATGGATATATAATTTGTTATATTATGTTAATTTAGACGAGTCGAAAGGCTGCCGGCCTTGGGAGGCGCCGCTGGGCCCCGTCTTATTGCTATTGACAACTGATACAAATTGTACTACATATTGAACAGGTATATCACTACCGCCTCAATAGGAAAATTATCTACTACTTACTGTATACGAGTTATTACATGTAATAACTAGGGTTTTAACTTTTTAGTCTCGAACGATACATTCGTAGCACAAACTACTAAGGGGTACTACCGTATGATTCGTAGGCAATGTCGAAATATCGAGATGCGACAAATAGAGTTAAAAAACATGGTAATATCGTTTTAAATAGTTTTAGCAATAAAGTTTCAACGTCCACTTGAATCAACATTATGGTCTAAGAGCCGTGGAAGATAATAAGAAAAAGGCATATTTGTTTATACAAAATATTTAATAAAAATACGTCTCATCTGGTTATCAGATCGGTGAAGGACCATCTTCCACGGCTCTCCTACTATTAGACATGAAGGATATTTGACGATAAGCGTTACCATAATAAATACAAGCAAGCTTTCATCTCGCCAAAATCCTTTTTAAACTGCATTTCTTAGATAGTTGAATAAGTATGCTTAGAAAGGCGAGATTAGCTTGCGAGTTGTGACGTAAAAGTTTAAAATATTTTCATGTACACATCGGGGGTTGAACCCGAACCTAGAAGGTCGTATCCTAAGGTCATAAAGAACTGAAAAACGAATGTCCGTATTTAAGACTTTTAATTGTATTTATAATTATTATTATGTATGTACAACTAAAGTTTAATCACAAAAGGCCTTAAGCAATTAAATTTTCTGTAAAACGTTTGTGATCATTAGTAGATCGTTTATAATCAAGAATTGAGGTAAAATGAATCAAGACTCGGTAGAGAATTCCGAGACAGTGTAAATAATTCTTCGACTTATTTTGCTGCACAAACTGCTGAATAACTGTCATATCTAATTTCCACTAAAATTGACTTAGATATTATGATAAGTTAGTAGAGCCACAATAGCATAAATTCAGCAATACGTAGAGTACCTGCGCTTCTCGTTAGCTTCTTTTCGGTAGGCGTTGATCGATTGACTCTTGGTTTCGGGATCGTATTGATGAATCCAGGATTCCTTTGCAAGCATCATGCCAGCTTCTGGGCTTCGGTGAGGTTGAATTTCTTTGCATGGTAACAGACGTGATGACCATTACTTTATCTATCCTCCAGCGATAGACCACCTCGCTTAAATTCGTTATGAAAAGGGTAGAAAGTTGCATTAGAGGGGCCTTCATCCAGAAATGCCATTTGAAGTCGATCATATGACTCGTCTGGTTTAAACCACATTTGAAATAATAAAAAATCATAGCACAAAAATATTCCCGACTTAAATCCATTTCCCAATGAGATGTTATAATTCAGTTCAGCTATTAAATATGGTGGGATTATAGAAATCCATAGATAATAGAAGTGCTAATTGCGCGTGACCTTATCACCACACTGGTGATGTGGATGCCACGAACACTTTATCATAGCAAGAGAGGTTAAAAATGGTGTTTTGCAACTTTTCCCAGTGTAAAAATTCGTCTACAACGTGTATTAATAACGTTTCATCGGTAAGGACTTTTTTGCAGTAATATTTAAAATATCACTAAAATGCAATTAGCTAGGGCTCCATATTACGTAAAAACTTATTTTAGTAAAACTTTCTTGAGTGGCCTGGTACACACAGTAATGATAATCACGAATTTATGTAAAATCGTATTGCGAGTTACATTTGCGATGGACGAGCTGATAATGATGGTAAATTAACTGAGGACAGTTGAACAAGCCTTCTGTTAGGTAGGCACAGGAAAACCGCAGACCTCAGCAAGGTATCTTTGGTGGTTTGTTATTAAATTTAGAGGAAAACTGTTTATGTCACAGCTAGTCGTTGCTTGGGTCGAGTGAATTCAAGAATTACGAAACAATTGTCTACTATATGTACTAGAGAATATTTGAAAATTTGATGATATAAACCTAAAATCTAGAACATTGTAACCATAAAACATACTTTTAATGGCAATACTAGATAGGTTTTCCTAAAGGCTATGTAATTGTAATGTCATTATTGCTATTATTTCCATTTCACACATTAACGAAACTGTTTTAAATTGATTGTTGTTGATGTGATAAATATCGATTATTGATATGATGGACCTCCTCCTAATTACTAATGAGTCTCCAGCTGTTTAATTAAACAAAACATTTTTATTGTTAGTTATTTCGTAGTAAAGTTGATACGTGAGATCCATTGAATACCTACTTATTTTATCGGTCAATTTTTTCATTCGCAAAAGAAGTATAAATCCAAAATTATTGAAGGACTGAAGTTACGTGTCACTTCTCCACCGTATCAGCTAACTGAGAAATGAACTAAATCTCTATTGTATTAGTACTTTGTGTCCATCTTTGCCTACCCGAAACTTAAGATGGTATAACACTAATTGTTTAAATTGTCACAATAAATCTTCAATTGCAAAAACAGATCATAAATCCTACTCCTAGTAATGTTATAACTGCGAAAGATTCTAATAATGCTTGGTACATGTTGTTGACTCTTTCACGCAAAAACTACCGAACGAATTTTGATGAAACTATACAATAATATATCTTATACACCAGAATAAGACATAGGATATAATTTATTCCCCTACTCCCATGGGAATGGGAAGAATTGCGGGGCGCTGCTAGTCTGTTTATCGTTACAGAATATATGAAACATATATTTATCATATTATGTATTTATCGATGCATGGTGTCGTGACAGTTTTATGAAGCATACATTTTATTTGAACGGCATACAGGAAATATTATTTTATAATAAACGCGTTAAGTACTTAGATCAATTCTTATCTACGTCATCATTTGCCAGGTCTGTTGACGTACATGATAAGCACCCCACGTTTTATTTGTGTTGTTTTAATTGTAACTTAATTGGCCACAATTTGATAAAAATAAATTTGCGTTAATAATGACCATTAACCACTGATCAAAAGACTTATAATTACAATCCGAAAATACTAAACAATGAAAAAACCCGAAAAAAACTTTATTATTTATATTATAAATGTCAGTTCTTCATGATCTTCAAAACCGTGACCTGTATGATGGTAGGCCTCCACAAAATCTTATCAGAGTCTGTGCTAAACGTCTTGTTCGTTTATACTGGTAGCTACCAAAGTCCCCCGTTAATGCTAGAAAGGTCGAAAGTTAATCTTGTTTTATTAAACTTTTTATATCTTTTTTGTTTTATAATTTACTTAAAACGTGCCACGTGCCATACGCAATGGCGTATTATTAACGAAATCATAAACGGATTCATTCAATGTATTTTGTCATTTGTTATATAATGTCAATATCAGCTTTACGCACTTTTTTCTATACAATGAGCTTTAGAAGGTATACAGATGTGTATATATTACTATTATGTATAACAAAAACTATCTGTTTGTAAAGTGTATTCTCATCTCGTATTAAACATACTAACACGTCCGGAACGGCGTCCGTGAACCTCGCAAGAGCATATCATAAACTATGACATTTAACTGAGACAATCTTATCAGGGTTGCCAACAGTAAAAAGGCAAATGAATAATAAAACATCAATACAAAACACACACTAACCTAAATAACGCTTTAGCTATAGATAAGATTTTAGTAACACTAGTTTTGTAACTTAAAGTCGACGATGCTAATATTGGGTTGCACTGAAAATAATCGATATTTATCTTATTATTTGTATTATATATAAGTGATTGTAGTAACCCTATCGTCTATAGCTCGTCTGACAGTTGTTGCAGCAACCTTGTCCTGACTAGGTACGCGTACGGTGTAAGCCCACGTCACATAAATATATACACGTTTTACGACTTCTACTTACTGTTAAGCGAGAAATACTCTTATGTTCTTAATTATAATTGTAAAAGATTGCGTCTTAAGCATTTAGTTACATTAAGAAGAAAATAATACCGGCTCTTTCACAACACAATCGTAGTACTATGTTTACTATGTTTTCCCTGGAAAACCTTAAACTGCCATGGCTATGACCTCCTCCTAATTTCCTTCACATTCTTAAAATAAAGGATATAAGAGGAGTCTTCAAAAACTAGAAATAGTGCCTAACTTTTTATAAATTTTCAGACACTCATAAAAAAATATTACGCATACCTAGCTACTAAAATCCATCAGTAGTTTTATCCATACTTACAAACTTTCGCGTTTATAGTATTAGTAGATTAGTAGGATAGGATAATAAAAACAATTGATCATGTTTAGGGGAGGAGATAGTCGACTACAAAACGCTGTTTTGGTCAACAATTATCTAGGTACCTAAGGTCTGAGCTGCAGTTGAAACTTTCTTTCCATTAAAAACTCGAACCAGCCTCGTAAGAGGCGCTATCTGAAACGGCAATGTAGAGTTTTCCGTATTTTAGCACAAAATTATCTATGTGTACATCGTCAATAACCTTGAGTGAAGCCCGTCCTTTGGAACATCTAAACGACCGGTCCAACATCTATTCATCAGCGCTCGGTCCCCGTTACGTGGTGAAGAGTCGTCTACAGATGCACTTATCGCGTATTTATTTTCTCGCATTGCTCTTTATAAAGAGCTAGCTGACGCACTCGCTGGTCGTTGAACTGCACAGCTGCAATCGAGAGCTATTTGATACGGTCAGCAAATTTAAAAAAAACCTGGTGATAATTTTTTACTTAAGGCTATCAATATTTATTTTTTGTTATCTAATTTTGTAAAAATAGAGATCAAGTATGAGTGATGTTAAAACAAAAAACTGGATAATTTAAGTCATGTGTTGTGTGGTATGAATAATCATTTGGTCGTTCAACTTTTGTTTTATCTATTTTTAGCTGAGCATTTACAGCTACGTTAGTAAAAGTAAAAAGAGGTGTGAGTCTATTTCTCACCTGTGTTATTTTAATGTGTTTATGTATATTCCTACTCAAACTGTGGTACGTGAACTAAGTACCTAACCCATGATTTCAAAAAGGTGAGTAACAAAATTGGCACCATGGTTTCTATTTACATTATAATTGATTTGGCACTTGTAGCTAATAAATTATCCGATAATTACAGTTCTACGTCTTGTATAAAAATAAGTAGTTATTTCAAAATAATCATGCCACATCTAAGATTTACGCCCGTTTTCTGAAAAGTTGGTCAAAGTGTATGTCAACTAACATGACTGTTAATGACAGTTAACATACTTCTAGAGTCAAATTTGACAGCTTTTCATTATATTGGCTATGTCATCTGACAAATTAAGTAGCTGATCAAATTAAGTAGTTTAACCAAGTTTCTAGCAACTGATTTGACACTTAACAAGAGACAGAGACAGTTGATTTGTTAATTTTTGCGTTGATCAGCCTTTCGGAAACCGGGCGTTGGTATTTATTTTCAGTTACATTTTATTTGAGGTGTTTATAACATATTATACTTTCATTAAAAATTAAAATAGTGATATGCTCAGCAGTGGGCCGAAAAAAGTTCATAATCTTGATGAAGATCTGACTGGCCTTAATAGGAATAGCCTTAAATAGCTATCTGGTGCTTGTTAATTACACTAGTGTGAATCTTACAAAGGGTTGCAGACATTTGTATGAGGATTCGTATGTGGAATAAAACTTGAATGTGTAATGTATTTACTTTATACCTCATATACGTCTTTAGAGATAATAAAACGACACTATAATCATCACTAAATGGACAAGTTTTTTTTAAGGCGCGGTGTTACATCAACATTAAAAAAACTGAGTTTTTTAGCGCTCCAGTACGAGGAAACCCAATGAAAATATCCTACTCAAAAAATACAGAGCATAGGCAAAGGTATAAAGTATATTTTTAACCGAATAGAATATTAAGTATTTCTTTAGTAGTTCATATAAAAATTCGTAATTTCCTTTACAAAAATAAACTTTGACGTCGAAATTTTCTGTATCTTCAGCGGTAAAAGCTGTTTCTTGTTAGACACTGATGTGCAGTGTCTAACAATATCTCGCATTATTTTGCCGTCGGTACTTATGACCGTTTTAATAGGCTAATACGTCTAACCTTCCAGGATAATGCTTTAATAGGTGATAAAAGGTATCACAACCTAAACTAATCAATTGCGATGTTTTTGAAGGCTCAACTCGATCTAAATTACTAAGGGCCTGTTTCACAACCTCCAGATAAGTTCCGAATAGGCTATCGGCAACATATTTGACGGATAGAGTATGGAGTATCTGTCAAATATGTTCCCAATAGCCTATTCGGAACTTATCTGGAGATTGTGAAACAGGCCCTAAGGTAAACTATTTTTAAATGCTACTTGATAATTAATTAATATGTAAACTTCTTAGACTCGTTGAAGTAGGAGCAAGCTTTTCTAAGAGAGAAAATCAAAACCGTCGCTCTCAAAACTAAATAATATTTTATCCAAACCCTATCACGTTTTTGTACCTTAAATATAATGCGACAAAATTGTTTGGTCGTAGGCGTATAGAAATAAAGACTACCACGTTAGTATGTCAGACATAGTAGAAGTTGATAATTAGTTGTTATTAGTGTTTTATAATAAACAATAAGACTATTATATCGTTTATTCGCCATTAAAACCATTATTTACATGTGTATTATATTATTTTAATGCAAATAACATAATTGTTTCGCTAGTAAAAGAGCTTTTATGATGTGATTAATTTATTATCTTCAAAATATTTGTGTATTTTTATCATGTTATTAAAGTAACAAAATAGTTTACTTTCAATCTTATCAGGGATGCAGGTTTGCGATCGATGGTCTCGTGTTTAGGGTGCACTTACAAATTTAGAAAACACATTTCAAGGCATGGCAAGGAGTCAGGATTGAACCCGGAACCTCTCGCTTAAGATACCATCGTCGCTCAACAAATTTGTATATCGAGTATAATGTCTTCTATTTGTTCGTTCTGTGTGGTTGGAAGTCAAATAATTATGAGCTACCTCGCTTTAATCCATACTCTGTGGCATGTTAAATAATTGTCAGCAACAATCCGCGGTACAAGTAAAGTGTTTCATGCGTTCACTCCCGCATTTACATATATGTAGATTATGCTGGTTAGCAGTTACTAACGAGTATTAAACTCACCACTTACGTTATAAGCATCAGGTGATATTCCCTAATATTCCCACAACTGAAGCCTCCATTTTCTATCGTCCACGTGGAATCAACAAGTGCGCTTTCTACGCATGCGTGCCCCGCTCACCTCCACTCCCCCTCCTTGGGAAATCTAACCGCTGCGTACTTTTCCACTACGAAATACCCGTTCAACATTCTTCGTCGAATATTTTTAACAATCCGCGCCAATGACTAGCTTTAATTATGTACATATATTTTATACGCCGGAATTACATTATTACGTTTATGTATGTCATTTATATTTTATGCAATTAATTTCATAAGAATATCACTTATCATATTTAGATAAGAATACCTCAGTGACAAAAATATCTGCTCTATGCATATAAATAGATATAATTAGACTTGATTACCGAAAAATAAGAACATAATATTATGTAATAGACAGTAATTTTAATTGCGCAGAAAAATATTATTACAAAGGACTTCTGAAAAAGATATAACGCCAAAGGATCACAGCAATTAATCAAGATATTGATTTGTTTCATTTATACTCGTATGTATAAAACATGATCAAGAAAATAGGTACATTACGATAAAAATTAAGTCCTTATTTTGTTCGATAATTATAATGAGCAATACATGATTAACATTATATTATGTCTTTAAGGAATATGAATTATACTTGATTACTTACTTCTCGTTTTTTTCATATTATAAGATTATTATGTATTTAAAATTGGATATGTTTAAGAAAAGTACAACAAACAATCAATTAAAATTGATTACTTATATGACATAGAGGGTCTATTCGCATTTGCAAATTCTTCTATTCCAAATGAGCACCCGGATTCAAAAAGCGTACTTGGCTAAGTTATAAAACAACACTAAGCAAAGAACCCTATCTATGCACTCCTGGTGTCAATACTCGGGTTTTATATGGGTTTGACAGACGCACAGTTGCGGATTTCATTTAAGTATTGTCTATGAATTGGTTTGAATGACTATGCATTCGGGAGTACTGTGACATCTTAAAGTATTGTTTGTGTATACGGGTTTTATTCTCGTTTCCAAATGTGGCAAAAACTTAAGAACTTATAACTGATGAAACTTGTAAACAAGCTAACAGTAAAAAGGCATAACACGTCGAAAATCAATAAGCATCCTTATCAGGCACGCTACAAACGAAAACAAAATGTTGAATGTTATATTTTTAAACAATCGCCAAGCGCGACCTTGTAACGTAGGTATTATGTAAGAATCGCTCTGTTTGCGTCAACCTCCGTCCTCTTTCAATGTTACGGTCTTCAGATCTTTGCATAATCTCATCGTCGAGTTTCAAGTTTTCAGTAGGTTTACGAACATGAAATTATACAAATAGGTCGGGGATGCATTTTTGAGATTAATTATAGTATAGTATCAACCCTTATACGTCCCACTGCTAGGCACGGGTCTCCTCCTCGAAATCAGGCGAGGTGGGTAATGGGCCAATAGTTCACCACGCTGGCCCAGTGCGGGTTGGTGAACTCCACATACCTTCAAAGACTTTTAATCTCATCAGGCATGAAGGTTTCCTCACGATGTTTGCCTTCACCGGTGAGGGAACGATGGTCTCGTGAGTGACGGTGGTTCAGTGGTGGACGGACTCGGCCTCTTATGCGAGGGTATCCGGGTTCGATCCTGACCCGTCCGTGTGTGTCTTGAAATGGATTTTTCTAAATTTCTAAGAGATTAATTAATAATAATAAAATATCCACATTTTTTTTTCGAATGGACCTATGCTGTTGGCCTTAGGGCTTCAGGCTTTATCGGAAGAGTAACTGAGCAGATGGTTCATCTAAGAATTATATCCACATAATATATACTTTATCTTTAAACGATACGTTGTTGTCTTGTGTGGTAGATCCATTTCATTTCATGAATAATAAATTCCTTTATCTTAAGATTTTTCAAAGGTAATTTTATATTCTTAACACCATCTAAAGCCATTAAAGATATATATGTTTACGAAATTTTAATAGAAGTTCACCCACACGGTTCTTATAATTACGAGTTTGCTTTGATTAGAATTCACGTTATTTTCTTGTTGGATGGATTTTATACAACCAAATAAATTATAATTAAAATATTGTTAACTACTACAATTTGCTATTATAATTAAACCTTTTTAAGTGCTAATTATAAATAAATATATTAACAACACTATCAACAGCAAAATGGTACTGTCACAGATTTTTGTAAAGAACAGGGTGGTCATCAGCAGGCAATATTATGTATATACTGATTACGCGACATTTTTGTAGATAATTATTATACATTATAAATATGTTATTTATTTTGTTGTATAATCAATGTTGTATAAAAATAGTTTTTGCCAATGTAAGAACATTTTTTGGTATTTTTTTCACACCTTGGGTTACATTATTGGAGTTTTAGTATCGGTTCTAAACTTTTTTGATAATATAGCCTATTTTTACCGGGGACAATGTAGCTTTCCAACGGTGAAAGAATTTTTTAAATTGGTCAAGTAGTTTCGGAGCCTATTCAATACAAATCAACAAACAATAAAATATTTCCTCTTTATAATGTTAAGTATAGAAAAAAGGTACCTATATATAATATAACTGAAAGAAAGTATTTCAAGTATTCGAAATATTTGAAATAGTTTTTTTTTTAATTAATTTAAAAATTATTTGTGTTTTTCAATAGTATTAATAATTATAGATAAGTATACCAACTGATATTTGGCCATCTCAGATAAAGATGATTATAATATGAGCTTTAGTAATTATAATATAAGAAGTAGGTAATCATTGACTTCACCAATGTTAATTTAAACCTTACCGGGAAGAGTCCCTGGTCGGGATTAAATTAACATTGACTTTGACCGATCCTGGTGGAATACGTAGGTGTGAATGCGTAGATAAAACGTATCTACGCACCCACTTATCACGTAAATTTAATTTACATCCAGACGTAAATTACATGCAAAAACCATTTATAGTATGGTATGAGATTCACGTTAATATGTCACGATGCGTACGTACAAGATCGAACGATAGAAAAAATTTTCGGTAGCAATATTACCCGAATTTTCTTGAGAAAAATTCTTGATTTATATCGAAAAAACATATTTAAAATAATAATACGATTGTGATCCTTACTTTTGTAAACAGACTCACACCAAAGCGTTTTGGGATACAGAACATCATAAGCATCTTAATTTTTGTTATTAAGAATTATCTACGAAAAATATTGAAATTATAATGAAGACGAACCGTTTCAAACAATAACACCTACAATGTTTGTAAACAACGTAGTACGAAAATAGATTACCGTAGGCAGAGGAGAACGTTTTATCAATTAGCAAAATTTTAAGTCATCGGATGAGGATTGTAAATAGGAACAAAAGTTTTCGTATTAAATTAGCCCTTTGAGAAAGTATGGTTTTCAGAAATTTGCTTAAATTAAATATGCATGAGATATTCATAATTAACATTCCCATGCATACGTATGTTATCGACCTCAGTGGGTAAGTATACGCACGGCCCACGAATGCGTATCCTTCCAATAAATATTTAGTAGCAAAATTGGTAAAAAAATTATTTATCTTCTTTATTTTTTTTAAGACTATTTTAGCATTTTTGGGTTATTTTCTTGTCTTATATTAAAAATTAAATATATTTCCCTGCTCCTACTATTTTTAAAAACCTTAATAAATGTGGATATTAGAACAAAACTGTACCGAAAGTCTAATCGATTTCGTACGTTTTATGAAAAATGGTAATGGAAGAACGTTGATTACTATATAAAAAAAGCTACATTTTTAAAAAAAAGGCCTTGTCCTTGAAGATAATGAACCATTTTATATAAAATAATTATTAGTTATATATGATTTTATGTACTTTTGATACAAACAGTACCGAAAAACAGCATAATTTCGTCTGATTCGTAAACGCGTTCATAAGGGTTTTGGCCACATTTCCTTGATACGTCGAAAGCACGTTATCAATAAAATCTTAACAAACGTGCCACAACTCGTATGGAAATAGAGTAAAGGCACTGCAACTAACTATTATTGGTCTGATTCTTTCTTTCAAAATAATACATATTCTCTTAAACACAAATTAATATCAGATCAATAAGGAATCTATATCCAGAATGTCTCAAAGGAGCGTCAACAGATCTGAACCTGTACCCTCACAAAGCGATGTACCGATTGAGCATAAAGCCTTTAGGCCATCATGCCTAAAAGTATATACCTTTTAGAGATGCCTTTTTCACCTAGACCGAAAAAAACGTCACAGGGCTTGTGAGTGGATGGAGTTCATCGTCACATGTCACGTCACACGTTCAGTATACTGATAGACTAATAAACACGGGGCCGCCACTGATTGACGAGTACGTGTGTACGGCAGTGGGCGGCAGACGGGGGGGGCTTGGCTCATATCCATGGCAACGGGCCTTTTTACGCTCAAGTATTTTTCCTTTTCAATTTCTTGTTATTAAATATATTTCGTCCTAAATTTTATATATTTTACTTTCGCATCCATCATCAATATCAATGTTTACTATAATAATTGGCGAAAAGGACCACAATTAAAACAATAATGATCGGTTTCGTTCGAAAGATTCATGAATTGAGTAGCTTGATAGAGTACGCATTAATAAAGATAGACAGATCTCGTAATTGCAATTCTGGTCATAATAATGATCAGCACAGTTGCCTTTTACTGCTTTTACGACTTAGCAGCGAGACTCTATTACATTGTCCCCTGAACATGCAAAGTCAAAAAAGCAATATATTTCACTATTATCTATATTTCATATTATATTATTTCGAGATACCTTAATATGATGTATTATCAAACAATACTCACAAATAAGTGTTTTGTGAGCAGCTCATTTTCCATCGGACGAGCGATACAATGAGTTTCATCGTATAGAGTATAGACTATAGAGTAACAAAAACAAGTTGTTACTTTAAATTTACAATCTTTGGTCTTTGGGTCTTTGGGTCTTTGATCAATAATTCCTGACCTTAATCTCGTATAATAGACGTGAAGAAGAACATTTTTGGTACACGACCGTGAAAGATCAGGGAACGAATCGATGTGTGTTTGTAAACACGCCGGAGCAGAAATAGCGAGAGTAAAGACGTGGGCACGGAGAGTACTTGATATTGCCTGTGCCTTAATATGATAATAAATAGTGGATTTGATTTCGGCTAACTATGTTTATGTATTTTCAGACAATATGGTTTTTCCTTCATAAAAAAATAATTTCACCTATTCATATTTTGTCTGCTTACCGAATTCATTCATCATCATCATCATGGGGTGCTGTCTTCATACTGTACTTTGAGGTCAGCATTTGGTACTCCTTCCTATCATGGGATATACTTGTCGTCTGATAGTATGTGAGTCCAGTCCACTCCTTGATATTGTCAAACCATTTTCGCCTTGGTCTTCCTGATGGCTTTCTACCCGGTATCTTGCGCTCGAGGATTGTCCGTAGGGATTCGAAGAATACTCTCTTTGAAAGTGTCCAATAAAAGCCACTTTTGACGATGGTCGACATTTCTATTCATTACTATATGACAAACTTCAGAAATAACTCGGCTGCATGCAACTCGTAGAGTGCCTAAGCTAATAGCAAAAAGGTACATCCAAAATTTCAGATGCTAGATCCTTTTTCTTCCATTATGATACTAAGGAAGGTTGCTGCTGTGTAGAAAAATGGTGAACATATTAAAATTGCGTACCTTTTTTAATTATAGATTTTGTTACATATTACGTGGTTAAAAAATGTGAGTACTGTGTAAATGAAATTTTTAAAATAATAATTGTTTATGCGTTCAGTCTGACATTGGCAAATCCTTGAGGAAGTTATCATTGAAGAAGAAGAGGAACTTAAATAAATGTTTATGTTGTCACCTAATTTTTGCAGAGTTTGGAATGGATCATTGGATGAAAGTGTATAAATGTATCGAATAGGTAAATGAATATTAATTTAATATTGTTGCTTTCCTACGAAAGCTTTTTCTGAAAATTCATATTACAAGAAATTCCCAGTAAACGACGTCTCTGCTATAACGAATATTGTTTTTTCTCGAATATAATACATTCGAGGTTATCCACTTCAAAGAGAAACCATTTGTGAAATGTACCTTAAAACTTGTTAACAGGGCAATTCCTAAGGAAACGTACTGACCTCGATTGCTGCCTAATCGAAATAGTTGACACTATTCATATCAATAATTTGACCTAATCGCTGGGGATCACGCGATACTATCATCGAGGTGACACTCCAGCTTTAAGTGAAGGTTTGACGGCTAACGAGGACTCTGATTAATAATTTATACCACATAAAATACTTTGTTCTTTTTTATTACGAAACTTTCAAAGGAAATATAATATTTTTACTGTCAAAAGAATTATATGAGCTTGGGGCGAATAACTGTCTTGACTGTTTTCTTCTTCTATTAGGAGCCAATTGCCTAGTACATAACGTACCTAATGTAAAAAATTATCACCTTCGAATTTTTATGATGTCTTCAAAAACCCAACGATAATCTTGTCCTGAGTTAGGCTCAAAATATGAAATTTGTGCTTGACAATGAAAGGTAAGAAAAGTTAAAAAAAATAGAGCATCAACCCATATAATATGTCCTACTGCTGAGCACGAGTCTCCTCAAAATCAAGTGAGAAGGATATTGGACCATAGTTCACCGAGGCGCTGGCCCAATGCGGGTTGGTGAACTTCACATACCTTCAAATACTTAATCTCATCAAACATGCAGGTTTCCTCGCGATGTTTTCCTAAACGTAAGAAACTGATAAAAAAATATCTAATGCCCTTGGTGAAATTTGCCACTGGTATTTGAAACAGGAACGACTGTAGCTATTCTAAACAACGTAGTATATTTTGATATTCCGAGAAGTAACTCTATGCCGCATTATCTCGTCGATAAAGCCAACTTGCACTAATTTGTGTCCACGTGGAGTTGATACTGGAGACCTGTCAACGGACACTATACGGTGACAGTGGACGACACACATAATGGGCAGTTATGAGAGGACACAAGTACATGACAGGAATTCTTCTCGATTAGACCACATTAGTGCGCGCTTATCTTTCACGTTGGTATCGGAGTGACAGTTACACGAGTATAATATGGATCGTGTGATGAAAAGATAGATAAATATGTTCCTACTATTTCTTATTGCGGCATCATACTTTCAATGTATTTCGATTAATAATATGGAATATGGATCGGGTGATGAAAAGATAGATAAAAGATGGGTGTTCCTACTATTCCTAAAATTTCTTATTGCGGCATCATTTTTAATGTTTTTCAATTAATTGATTAAGATAATGGCATGTCAGCAAAATTAATGAAAAATTTATACACAAGTTACAAGAGTATAATATGGATCGTGTGATGAAAAGATAGATAAAGATGGTTGTTCCTACTTTTCCTAAAATTTCATAATGGCGTCTAATGAAAAATTAATGTATATCTAGGTTCTCTATATTACTTTTTCTCGACCTCGCCTCGACTTTTTCTTATAATCCAACATTACAAATTTTGCTAGCATCAACACGGATGTTAACTCAAACTTCATTGAAAAAACGGGTTTATTTATAAATTTCTTGTGGGCACTTTGTTAACACTTCATTGATCACAGCGGGATAAAAAGTGAAGCAAAACGTCACTATCGTTTACAAGCTTGACTTGCGACTGCTGTGCTGTTTGTAGCGGGCAAAAGTGTTTGCATATCTATATGCCAAGGCCATTCTGCGCAGCGATTTTGATCCGACATAATACGCGATGTATGCCTATGATAACACATTATAATTTGAAAATGATTATGAGTCACATGTCTTCAAATAGCCCGAGATCGAGACGAGCAAAGGTCAAATATTTTAAGAAGTAATGGATTTATAATATACATAATATCTTTCACTTATCGTATCTTTAAAAATATATATTATAATAAGTATCAAATGCGACGATGGTCCAGTGGTGGATGGACTCGGCCTCTTATGCGAGGAGTTTCGGATTCGATTCCGACCCGTACGTGTGTTCCTTGACATGGGTTTCTCTTAAAATTTCTAAGTGCACACACGAGACCATCGTTCGCTCACCGGTGAAGGAAAACATCGTGAGGAAACCTGCATTCCTGATGAGATTAAGAGTCTTTGAAAGTATATGAAGTTCACCAACACGCATTGGGCCAGCGCATCGGTGAACTATGGCCCATTAACCTTCCTTGCCTGATTTCGAGGAGGAGATCCGTGCCCAATAGTGGGACATATAAGGGTTGATACTTTAAGTATCAAAAGACTGGTATGTCGAGTTCAACAAATTATTCCAAGTACGGTTTGTAATAAGAGTCAAGTTGAAAACTCGCGTTAAATTAACATTCTGAAATCCGAATCCATTTGTCTTAATCTTCGAGTATACGTTTTTACTGAAAACGAAACTCTTTAAATAATTATTCCATAGTGTGCAATTTACATACATGCCAATTAAACTCTTGAAAAGCTGGTTTCTCATGTTAGCCGTATCTTTTTCATCTTTTCCTCGACAACCTGCTGACATTTACTCTAACCCGCATGCATGATTGTATAAAAACTTTTTGTAAAGAAGTAATTAATTAAGTAATTAAAAAGCAGATCTATCTTACAAATGTATGCTCTGTAACTTTAAAGTTTAAACTGATAATAGACGATGTTCTGCTACGTTGTATCTATATTTATATTTTCTAATGTTTTCTTTTCTCTATATTTATTATTTACATTATCCTTAACAATTTAAGTCAATCTGGTTTAAATTTGCCTGAAACCTGTGACGACACCCTGTTTATTATAGGTATACTATATCTAAAAACCTTAGAATACAGATATTATGTAATCTGATAACCTAGGAAAAAATACAACTTGACAGTCATCAAATTATGTTCACCATGACCTTAGTATTCACGAGCACGTATTTTTCACGAGCAATATTACTTACGACTATGGTTTAATTGACATAATTTTATGTAATGCGATGAACTCGTAGAGGCGTAGTAGAGCGCGTATGTAAGAATGGCAACGTCGCACGCGGCGGGGGGGCTCCCCGCTCGGACGCGCGCCCCCCTCCCGCACGCACAGGACGGTCGCGGCGCGCGGTACAACTAGCAACAGGCGCCACGTGCTGTACGGCCTTGCCACCGCTTGATTCTTCGCGCCTTTTTTATAACAACCTAAACTCACAGCAGCTATTTTTAACCACAAAATTTATCAAAGGCGGTTTAAAATTCAGCATTACGATCCCAGATTCTAATTAGGTCGTGTACTAAAAATATTTATTTCCTTGATTGTTTACAAAATAATACGTATTAAAAAACTCGTACGTTTTACAGTCATGTGTTGCAAAAAGGCCCTCATTTAAATTGTGTTAGAATGTTTGATGACTTAAATTAGTCAAAAGTTTCGACTTTGCTTGACTTATTTAAGATTATTAATATATTAATGTCAGAAGACATTAAGTATTCTTAGTAGTAATAAGATTGAAGGCAGCGTGGGAGGTTTAAGCGCTTCGGGTCATACATACATGAGTCTTAACTCTTAGTACACCGACATAGAGCTATGCATATTAAAACACCCATATGTATTCAACACATCTTTAAATTACACATAAAATCTCCTACATGAGAAATACGTACAAATTCCACTACAAAAACGGATTTAACCTTCATTTTTTATATACGATTAATTAACTCTAAATCGTATAGTTTAGTGGAATAAACCTGTCGATGTCGTTATTATTACATAATCAGGGAAATAGGTCGTCGGCAATACTCGGTCCTGAGTGAAGGCCACGCGCTTAATGACTTCCGCATCGAATCCCATCTACATACATAATGCACTTATTAGTGTGCGCCACCACGCTGCTACGACCACCGCAAGAACAGAGATAAAGCCGCGATTAGACAATTATCATTATTGTCGTACGATACGATATAAATACCTATAATCACGGTGACCATTTTTGAAGCGAAAACTTCTTTAACCGCGTTAAGAACTTTTTGGTAGAGAATCTTTCTTATAAGTTCGCGTCACCGACATGCTAATGTGACATTATATAATTATTTTTTTGTATTAAAATTTCTAAGTTCTAAGTTTCCTTCCTTTTAGTTTTCGGTAATCTTCTGTCGTGAGATAAACTAGTAAGTACAGAGAAACAAATACATACATTACGAGCTAAGGCGTGCGAAGGGCACAATACAGATATTAGTCAACTCAAATATAAAAAACGATATCGTTACAATGTTGTATAATATATAGTATATATTATGTATCATATAATATTATACATAATATAAACTAAGAATTAGCTCTAGTGGCAGTGACCTGGTCACCTTTGGCTTTTATAGTACTGGGTGAACTCGATTATTTTCAAGGCGATACCGCCCACATGCTAGGCGCCACATCTGCCAGTTTGACACCTTTTTTAACTTCCTTCATTGCACAAAATATCGCCGGTAGTTTTGGCAATATATTTTAGGATCGGTATAGGTTAATTGATTACGGTAATAAACGTTCAAAGATAATGGTACGAACCGCATTCAGTTTTCATTCAGTTTATTTTTAATACAGTTTTCATTTAGTTCTATTTAATTCAGTTTTCATTCAGCTTATATTTAATTTAGTTTACATTCAGTTCATTTTTAATTCAGTTCTATTTAATTCAGTTTATTTTTAATTCAGTTTTTCTTCAGTTCAACAGTTTTCAACGGTTATTTTATAATGAGACGATATTCTTCTATAAAAGTGGTTTATTATATTTGTCAGTATACAATGTAAATATTTTCATTACTATTTATATAGAGCTATTGATAACGGTCTCATAGTTACAGAGATAGGACCAAAAATCGAATATTACCGTCCATTAGTATTGCACTCTTATTATATTTTCTAATTAAAACTATTCAGTTAAGAGCGACGTTGTTATTGCAGTTCTACATTTGCTATTGCTCATTAGCATTCCTGTCTAAAATTCGTAATAAATATATAAATACTAGCTGTCCCGACAGACTTCGTTCTGCCAAAATTAAAATTCCTTATCATTTAGGGGGATGAAAAATAGTGGTTGTCCGATACTCAGACCTACCTGATAAGCACACAAAATTTTATCAAAATTGGTTCAGCCGTTTCGGAGGAGTTCAATAATGTACACCGTGACACGAGAATTTATATATGTCGCAGTCATCTGGTTGAATCAGTCATTTGATTGTATCACTAGCGCGTTAATCAAATGACGACATTTAATTGAATGACTAAAGGACAACTAGTCAAGTTGTTGAATGTAACGTTCAACGTCTTAACTGAACGTCATTTAGCATTGTCGTTAAATGGGATATACCCGACTTTGTAATGTTTGTTTAGGGTAACCATAAGTTTCACGAGTTCCTTTGCATAAAAATAATGAGGACATGAATATAAAATCATAATAAATTGTAATTGTGTACACGGCAACACGGCTGAGCCATAACATTCAACTGACCTTGATTATGTTGTTCGTATTCAGTTAGTTTCATCTCAATTTCTTTTTTCGTATTAATAGGTAAATCCATGCTGTCACACTATTTTATTACAAATAAGTCACTTTAATGTAAATTTAGTAAAAAAAATATCAAGGCAGTGTTATCTGCGCGAGCTGTATTACGCCATATTTGTTTTGGTGACAACTAACGCCGCGGTGGCAAAAAATTGAATTAAATTACAATCACCTGACTGATTTTACGTCCACTATGTTCAAAGGGCTATGTTACAATCCGCTATCTAATTAGACGTTGAGCGACGCTTGTTTAATCAACGTTCGGCCTAGTGATTCAATTAAATGTCGTCATTTGATTAATGCGCTAGTGATACAATCAAATGACTGATTTAACCAGATGACTGCGACATATATATGATGACGTTCAATAAATGTCCAGTACTAGACGGAAAAAGCTTATAATGATGATGATGAAGCTAAAAATAATACCTAGATACATTTATTTATATTCATGTATAATATATTTCAGAAAAATAGTCGGCAACATCACTTAGAATCCAGTTAAGGCTGAGGAGCTACGACCGACAAAGCAGGGGGTGACTGACAATCTTACCACCAAAGGTTGAAAAAAACACCCTCGTAATTTGTATACAGCTCTAGAAATGGTGCGAACTACTAGCTTTGTCTTTTTTCTTGTCCGAGTACAGTAAAAATATTTCGAATCGTCGCCAGCGCAGTGCTCTCGAATTACCTTGACCTGCTAATCTATATATGTTGTATTCTTCCGAATTACGGGGAGTGGTCTTGAGAGGGGTCCAATTTATACCATCCGCTGTCGTCTGATGTCGTCGTACCAACCCTTAAAAATATTAACATGTGACACAATCTCCGTCGAATTCAGTTCGATTTACAAGCAGCAGTTAAGTTATTATTTTAGTTCAAGAGCATAAAATCTGGCTGATTGGATCTTTGCTTTCATTTGATAGTAGATAATGATAATGATGATGAAGATATAAAATCAGATATCGTTATGGAAATATTTCGCATCTCACAGTCTTTATCAACTATACTTAGATATGTATATAGATACCAGAGGTAACAGATAAGTAAAAAGAATAGCAGCATTGGTTGTACTTTATCCGACAAAACTTTCAAGGGTAGACAACACACGCAACCTTTATTTCATAAACTGACATGTTGTTTTTATCAAATTTAAATTTGGAAATAACTGATAAAACTCTTATCTTTTCCTCCTTATCTTTTATGTGCCTCAATGACCGATAAAAATCATAGCAAAGTAACAAAAGAAACGTAAATTTTATAAAAGGAATCGTTAAAAACATATTACCGTATCTCCGTAACGGAGTTACCAACTTAGCAGACGTTGGCATGGCTTCAACGGCTTTTCATTCCACTTGGAATCTATAAATAGTGTTGTAGCGATAAATTTTTGTTAAAAATTGCGTGCATTTCTAGTTTGATTGTGACTTAAAACTATCCATTTTTAATACTTTTACTTTTCAACTTATGCAAGTGACCTACGTTTAATATAAGTATCAACCCTTTATGTCCCACTGCTGCCCCCTCGGAATCAGGCGAGGGAGGTAATGGGCCATAGTTCACCGACGCGCTGGCCCATTGCGGGTTGGGTAAACTTCACATAATAAATAATAATGATCTCTCTCTCTCTCTGGTCGCTCCCTCATGACTGAGGATCGTGGTCATCTGTGGATGTGGATGGTTCACATCTCATGCGGATAATCTGCCTCCATCGGTGCCTATCCCTCGCGTCGCTGACAACCGAGTAAAACGTTTCTGAAGATGGGCCTTTTACTTGATCGCTCCATCGCGCCGGGAACCGTCCACGGGGTCTTTTACCTTCCGTGTTCCCAACAACAATCAGTTTTTCAAGGCTCTCATCTCCCTTCCTTATAATGTGGCCAAAGTAGGACATAATGCGCTGTAGGCAGATCGTAGAAAGGCGGGTTTTTATCCGGAGCTGTGAAAGGATCGATACATTGGTGCGTTTGGCGGTCCAGGGTATCCTTAACATGCGTCTCCAGCACCACATCTCAAATGCATCGATTCTCTGCTGTTCTCGTGCTCGTATTGTCCACGTCTCCGCTCCATATAAGAAAATGGGGAATATTAAAGCCCGCACTAACCGAGTTTTGGTAGTATTGGTTATGCCTCTCTTCTTCCAGATGTTGGTCAGGCGAGTCATTGCATCTTTAGCAATACCAATACGTCTCTTTATCTCCGGTACACTACTGCCATCGTTATAAATAAGTGCGCCCAAGTACACATAGTGATCTACAAGGTCCACTCCTGGGATAATGTTGGTAGCACTAGGCAATTTACCGGCACGGTCTACTACCATAATTTTGGTCTTACTCCTGTTTACTGCGAGACCCATATTATTGCTCTCTGTCTCGAGTCTCTGAAACAGCTCCTGCATATCTTCAACAGACGTCGCTAGGAGGACCGTGTCATCGGCATACCTGAGGTTCGATATATTTTTTCCGCCTACTGGAAATCCCCTGTCCCAAGTTTCTAGTGTTTTCCGGATGATAAACTCTCCATATATGTTAAATAGGGCCGGAGATAGAATGCAGCCTTGTCTGACACCTATTTTTGTTTCGAACGCATTAGAACAGTCGTTGCCGATTTTGACAAAAGCGCGGTTCTCAACATATAGTTGTCGTATTAGGGCAATCAAATGCTCAGGCGTTCCCATCCCGTGCAACACAGTCCACAACTTATCCCACTGCACACAGTCGAAAGCCTTAGTATAGTCTATGTAACACAAGATAACTGGGCAGTTAAATTCTCTGCTCTTCTCTATAATTTGTCGAATGTTCAGAAGCTGTTCTCTTGTGCCCTTGCCTTTTACGAAGCCTGCCTGCTCTTCTGGTATCTGGCTTTTGAGGAAGTGGTTGAGGCGCTGATTAATGATATGCAGGAGGATTTTGCTTGCATGAGATATTAATGCTATCGTTCTGTAATTGCCACAGGTCTTTGTGGAACCTTTTTTGTGTATGGGAATAAACACAGATTCTGTCCAGTCCGACGGCCATATTCCCGTTTTCCACACATCATTACATATATCCATCATGAAATTTGTTCCTGCCTCTCCCATGTTCTTCAAAAGTTCGGCAGGAGTACCATCTCTTCCTGGTGCCCTGCCGCATTTTAGCGCTTTGATGGCATTTTCCACTTCCGAGCGCAGAATGTCAGGTTCGTCTGGTATCACCTCCCGTACCCAATCATTAAGGCTTCCTGTGTCATACAGTGCCGCGCAGTAGCGTTTCCACCGCTCTAGAACCTTTGATGCATCGGTCAAGAGGTTTCCGCTTTCATCTTCAATGGCACAAGTTTTAGTGCTTCGAGTACCAGCCAGCTCTCTTACTTTGCGAAATAAGTCTCTAGTTTCGCTCCGTACGCTATGTTGCTCTAGTTCTGTGCAGATGTTATTAATGTGGGCATTGTAATCTTGACAGCATCTTTTTTGGACTTCGCGACTCAGTTCCATATAGCGTTCCTGGTCCATAGCTGAACTTGTACCTTTCTTTTTCAACTCACGTCGTTCCAGGATCACACGACTAGTCTCTGCTGTTATATAGTCCTTTATGGAATTTTTCTTGATGACATGATCGGTGGCTGCCTGCCTAATCAAGGTTTTCAAGAGATCCCATTTAGCGTTACTTGATTCTTTTTCTGTTACATTAGAAAACTTCTGGCTCAAAGTATGCCCAAATGCAGCCAAATCTACTCGTCGAAGATTAGGGTTCGCTTTTGGCTTAAGGATTCTTTTCAGTCGGACTCGTATCGTTGAAACTAAAAGTTGGTGGTCAGAGCCACAGTCAGCGCCAGGGAATGTTTTGGTATTCAGAACACATGTTTTCCATCGCGATCCAACCAAAATGTAGTCTATTTGATTGCGAAATCTGTCGCCAGGGGAAATCCACGTGTATAGCCGTCGGATGTGATGACGGAAACAAGTATTTGTTAGACAAAAACTTTCTTCACTACAGAATTGCAGGAGTCGTTCACCCCGCTCATTACGTTCCCCGATGCCATACCTACCCACGACTCGGCGAAGGTGTTCATCCTCAATAGTTTTGCCAACTTTTGCATTAAAGTCGCCGACTATGATAGTTATTTCTCGTTTCGGTATCTCTCTCAATGTTGCCCGTATTGTGTCGTAAAAGATCTCCACCTCCTCTTCAGTAGACTGTGCAGTTGGTGCATATACCTGTATGATGTTCAAAATGCACGGCTTGGTGTTAATTCTTATGGAGATAATGCGATCACTGACCGATTTATATCCTAACACACACTTTTCTACATTTGAGGGAACAATGAAAGCTACTCTGCTGCTTTCATCATCTGATCCCGAGAAGTATACTTTATTTCCATAGTTGGAATAAAAATCCCCCTGACCTTTCCAGTGTGTTTCACTAAGTCCAAGAATTTGTATGTCCTTTCTTTGCATTTCATTCTCAACAATATGTAGTTTACCCGGTTGATTGAGTCCGCGCACATTCCACGTTCCTATGCGATGTGGATGTCGGTAGTTGATAGTATAGATGTCACCAGAAATATATTTTCCATGCACAGCCTGATGAGTCACTGAGGCATGGCCGGTTGCAGATTTCACACCACCCATCCCGGTAGGATGGCGCCGGGCGTCAGCCGGATCGCTCGACAAATTCTCATCCGTTTTGTAACTATCCATGATGACTGTCTTGGGAAATAGTATACCAAAATAATAATGATAATAATAATATATTTATGGACGCTTTTACACCACGTCAATCTGGCCCCGTGCTAAGTTTCCGAAGAACTTGTGTTACGGGTACCAGACAACGGAAATACATATATTTAATACGTTTTATATTATTTTTATTATTTAATACATATATTTAATACACATCCATGACCCAGGAACACAGTTACTTTTTTGTTCCCTGGCGGGATTCGAACCCGCTACCTCCGGGCGTGAGCGCAAACGCGCTAACCATTGAGCAACAGAGGTCGTCGCTTCACATACTTTCAAAGACTCAATCTCATCAGGCATGCAGGTTTCTTTACGATGTTTTCCTTCACCGGTGAGCGAGCGATGGTCTTATATTTGCTGTGCACTTAGAAATTTAGAAAAACCCATTTCAAGGCACACACCGCGGGTCATGATCGAACTCGGAACCCCTCGCATAAGAGGCCGAGTCCATCGACCACTGGACCATCGTCGCTACGTTAACATATTGTAATAGCAATACGTTAAAATATTGCGATTAAATTTAAACTATCTGTACCTATAAAACTATCTGTAAATAACTGTATTAAGTGTGAAAGAATCATCCATGTTCCATTCGAATAATATAAAATATTAACCCTATATATCTTTCCTACAAGTTTTTTTCCTAAGTTGTAAAACCAAAGTATTAAATAGACATGAATATTATATTATTATGTTATTATAATAAGTATTTTAAGTTATATATATTTATTTAATTGGCATAATCGCTTTATGGAATATTCCGTTTTACGCTCACTGAAGTGTGTAATTTGTTTTATATGTATTGTTCACATACTTCTTTAAAAATAATAATCATATTATGTTTCAATTATTTTTCTTAAGTTTTTCAGGTGTACTAAGGAATAACTATATGTGAACAATATCATTATTCAATCAAGTTTTTCAACATTAATGAGCGTTCATTAAATCATTATTTCTACCTGTCATTAAGTCATGGGTCGTATTTTACAAAAGAAAATTAATAAATAATCAAGAACTCAAAAAAATGCTATTCAATTTTAATGAAAGATTAAAGTAAAATATAATGAACATAAAAAGGACTAAATAATAATATTAATCTGACATGCTTTATTTACATAAATAATTATAATGTTAAAATAAGAACTCTATTAATATTTGTTATTTTTTGTTTCAGGTAAATATTATCTACTGCTCTATAATTAGCATAAGCGGCAAGTATGCTACGAGAAAATATTTTTAAATTAATTTACTATAAAAACGCTTATTTTAATGCGTGGGAATACGTTTATTATCTTATTTATTTTTTGTTTTATGGCTGTAGTCATAAAATAAATGTATTTTTTTTAATAGTATTACACTTTTATTTAAATTTAAATCATATAAGAGTAAAATGTATACATATTATAATGAAACAACATTGAAGGATTTTATCGCGGTATTTGATCGTCGCGTCGTTTCGAATACTTTACAGGAACCATGGTCATAAGGGGACTCCCCAGATAAACTGCGGTAAAATCTATAAAAATTGTTTCATTATAATGAGTAATATTCGCGTAAACCTAAAAAAATAATACATACATAGCTTGATTCATTATAATAAAGATCGCATTTTCAGTTCTTTTGTCACTTCACAATTCCATTAGATTAATCGTTAACTTAATTATTTAAAGTGTTTTATGATCGCTAGAGTCAGCTGATAGAGCTATTTATTCAAACAATTAGTAATTGCAAACCAGCGCCAACTCGGTAGCCGCGTAGCGGACGAAATTTTATTGAAAAATTAAAATTAATACACAAATTGCATTAAGTCAACTTAAGATATTTATTACTTTAACATGGAATTATAATAATTATAAATGTCACTTGCTATCCCGCTTAATTTGGTACTCAAATGTCAATATGTACGTCACGTGAACAAACCTGCTTGTATATCGGAAAATTTGTATAATCGTGAGAAGAGAGAACCTGAATTCAGGACAACCATTTTGAGCTTAAACCAGCGAAGGTACAAGAAATTTATCTATCAGATTCTTTTTTTATCGAATTCTTGTTTTATTAAATTACGATTTATTTGAAACTGACGTAATAGGTGATAAGCATTAATTATTTTATTAATTTAAATAATAATTACTAATGTACTCTATATGTGAGTTATAATAATATAATCCAGTTTAGAGAAATAATGTTATACGACATATTATTAATAGACTTATAATTTTGTCTCGATAACAATTTTGCTCTTCAAATGTCGAAAAGGCGTCCAATCAAACCTGTTCATGTCGGTACCGTATAATAATCAATTAAAATTCAAGTCTAAGAGAAAACTAAAACCGGTAAGGATAAGTCTTACAGAGGTTTATTGAGTTTTATCATTAGCTCGGTCGTTGACAAATTATCACCAATAGTTACAGTAAAGTAATCAATAAATAAATGTTACTGAAAAGGCCATTCTCGAAAACTATTTCAGTCTGAGTTCAGTCAGTGAACAAGACATTCACATTTCACAGCTAATGTCAAAATAGCGAGCTCAAACGAAAAACATGGTTAGCATTGCGTTTTAAATAATGCTATAAATATTCTCAATGTTAAAACGTATAATATAGCGTTTATATGCAATTCGTTATCAATATAATATGTATGCTACTATTTAATTAACTTACACTGTATGCCCTAATATGGCTACCAGCTCTTTAATCATTAATAACAAATGACTCCATTATGTTTTTACTCACTTATCTTGTCATTATTATCATCAACATCAATTTATCCGCGGTTGGGTTAGACCTACGTAGAGCCCCACCATGGTTCAAGCCTTATCGTGGCTGTGGGCTGAAATTAGCACCTTGGGCGAAGCAAATTGAGCCGAGGGGGCGTACCCCTCTTATAAGAAGAGGGGGCAAGGGGCGAGGACAGGGACCTCGCCTCGTTGTACTGTCCCGACGTTAGGAGGGTTGATCTGTGGTGCGGGGCAACCCATGAGAGACTGACTAGCCGTCAAGGTGTCCTGTTGCTAGCAGATCCGGGGCACATCACCAAAGGCGGCATTAGTGGCACTCGCCGGGTTTTAGTGGGTAGAGCTGCGTCCACTTACCACCAGCTTTCGGGCGCAGCGAGCCCCACATACCCGCCTGGAGAGACCCACTCCCCCGCGCAAAGCGTATTTCACGGCGTAAAAGAAAAAAAAAGACCTAGGTAGACCTTCCTCAAAGAACGGAGAACTTAATTGGTACGTAGGTACATTTTCAATGCAGCATGCCCGCGTACCAGAAACTCGTTACAATTTACATAATGTAAATTTCTGCGTGCGTGTGATAAAACAGGTGTAGCTTCATATAATGGAATCGTACTGGGCTTATCTTAGATAATATCGTTATTAGAGTAATGATAATGTAGCTTCGATTATTATTAGGTGCGAACGAGCCTATTTGGTGCTGGCTTGTTGTGGGTGTGTACCAACCATTTGTATTATTAACATCCACGTCATAAGCTAAAATGTGTTCATTCATTGGTGTATTCTAAGGTGGAGACAGTGTTGGGGATGCTATTGATTATCCCAACATTTGGATTGATTTTTGATTTGATTGTGAACACCACAGATCTATAAATACAGAGTGAACACATTGTGAAGATGTAATAGCGAATAAAAAAACTGAACAGCTATTAAAATTACATTCTAAGATATGAATTTGTTCTACATAAAATAAAATTAAAAGTTTGACACAAACGAGGTGTTATATTATGTAACGGAACAGACAGCATGTGATATAGGTCATAGTAAAAAACGCCAAGGACTGCCGATAGAAGTGAAAACTTCATAATGTTACATTAGCATGTCGGTAACGTGAACATAAAAGATTTTCCCCTTACCAAAAAGTGATCAGCGCGATAGAGAAGTTTTGACTTCAAAAATCTTCTTTCGAATTCCAATACAATTGTTGAAACCTAAAACCTACGTCAGTGTTTGCACTTTGCAACATGGCATTGGTACTATTTTGACTTGCAATAGCTAAAACATAGCAAAATAATTTTCAATATTACTTTATAACAACATAATTCTTTTTTAATTTATAATTAGGTACGCCATTTATAATATATCTTTAAAGTAATAATATTGCAAACATTTATTTAAAAGTCGGGTAATTGATCAATTATATTAAATTATCGAATAAGTGAAAAGGTCATTTTAATTTGTGCAAACAAAATGTAGATAGGTCTCATCAGGAAATATTGCATGAATAGTCACTTATAGACAGAGCCTGTAACGTGTCATAAATTAATATTCCTATCTTGGTCATAAAAATACAAATAACGTTTGTTCTAGAAAATATTTGTATTGTGTAGTCAATTCTCAATGGGTCGTCGTGGAACATAGTCATCGAGATGATTCTTATCTTATCAAATTGTTATCGCACAAGTGGAGGTTATATAAGAGTGATTAGAATTCAGATTTTATCTTTACAACAGTCATTTATTGTAATTAAATTATAGCCGTGATAACAGAAAATTTAATAAATTTGCTGTTGACCAAGCCGCTTAAATTTAGCTCTTCTAACCAAGACTTATCTACAATCTTTGTTTGCAGCAGAATCCCATATCGATCTATCATTTTATTACTAGTTGTTCTACGCGGATTTACTTCTTATAAAATAAAATATTAACTTTTTATGTCTTCTTCCTGCGACTTCATTCTCGTGTACTTTAGTTATCGAGGAATATGTTAGAATGTTTAAATTAGCCCCCGGTACACCGGTAGGGATGTTGACTTTTTTTAATTAATTTTATTTGATAGACATACGGTAGGTAAACACGCAAAAAGACTTATTAAGAAATATATCCAATTTTAACAAAAAAAATGTAAAGAAAAATAGTTTTTAAAATTGCCGCTAAAACGCTCCAAGCTGTCATGTAACCGTGATTACGTCACACGCCGATAAGCCGAAAGAGCTTTAAGTTATAAATTGTGACAGTTTGTGCTTAGTTTACTGGCCAGTGACGTCATCGCCTTATATTGGCGTTTGCAATCACTTGATAATGCATGATAAATAACGCATTTAAAATAAATTTTCTAAATTTTATGACAAATAAGTAGACTTTTAAAATGTATTTTAGGTTTTCAGATACTGTCTTTAATATGTAAAACATAACTATGTGAATTTGTAACACGTGTCAACATCCCTGTTGTGCCATGGTACTTCTTTCTTTATCTGTATTCTGTATCTACGCAGATCATTTTTAAACGACTTCAAGGAAGGAGACGTTTCTCAATTCGACCGTATAAATGCTTTTGTTTTAATGTTTGTTCAGGGCTTGTCGCCTTTTTTTATGAACCGATTTTTATAATTCTTTTTTTTGTTGGAAAGTAGATATTTCCAAAGTGGTCCCCTGGTAAGAAAAAATAGGATCTGATGATGGCAGACCAGAGAAATCGAGGGGAACTTTAAAAATCGTAGGGGTGACTAGTACGTTTCTAAGTTTTTTATTCATCAGGACGCTATATAGTATATAGTTATATACCAATTTAAAACAAATACAATGAAAATTTCATACTACTAAGTCCAGTAATGAAAAAAATTCCAAAGAAACCTTACGAACTGGTTCAGTTTTTATGTAGGTATCTTAAAGACACCAGGCCAACCGTCACCTATAACAGGTTAATTATACGGTAGTTAGCGCGATGACCGCCGCTACTTCTGTTTTTCAGTATTCCCTGGTATAGGCAGGTTCCTCAGCCAGCTGTCACATGATCAATTAATTTTTATCACACTATCGATAATAATCGTAATATTTTTTACGAAAGGTCTTCAAAACTTATGTGTATTGTCCGTAATTGTAGTGTGTCGTGTAAAGCCGGCACTACACATAGGCTGGCCGAGCCACTGGCCCAATGTGTAGAACGGGCGTTGGCGCATTGGCCAACGTTCAAATACCTACCGCCAATGCGCCAACGCCCGTTCTACACATTGGGCCAGTGGCTCGGCCAGCGCGCTTGCCAACGCGTTGGCCTATGTGTATTGTGTAGTGCCGGCTTAAAAGGGATAGATCTAACAATTTCATATTCGAAGTATACAGCTGTATGCTGTTTTAATATTTACATATTTTTCGTTTATTAGTTCCATTCATAAATAGTTTAATTTCCTATCATTAAATTTAATAATTTTTATTACGTCAATGATAATTGAATAACTATATATAATGATATATTTGTTCTCAATCGATCCGGTATATGCCATATTAAGATTACAATTTACCAGCAAAATGTGAGAGCTTATTCCCCTTTAGGAGGAGCATGCATCGTACTAAACGCATTAGTCGAATTAGTGCAGTGAGGGGTAGCAAAAAATTCAATTTTCCTCCAACGCTGGCAGTCGAGAAAAAAAACCACACTAACCGGTAAGAATTATATCCATTTTCCGTGAAGAATATAACGATCCGACGAATCTTTAAATCGGATTAATTTTAACGGTTATAGGAAACCTGTAATGAGCTTAGTTAAAAAAACTAGTCGATGCTAGCATTATTATTCCTCATCCAGCGTTCTAGATAGATCTAATTAGTATGATCCATGGAATTCTATTATTAAAAAACATAATTGGTTTCGACTTGATTTATCGCAAGGATAAGCCCTCGGCGTAGGTTTCTTATTTAGACCATTTAGTAATTACGAATTATCTTTGAAAATGAATTGAATATATATTAACATATATTTTTTCGAACAGTATCAAAATATTATTAAATAAGTTACGTAGTTCTTCTATCGCTTGTGATAATCGTATGTTAAAGAAAATAGCTAAATATAATTGAAAATCATATCATTTAATTAATTAAAATATTTTTTGCCTGCCAAAAAAATAAACCCTGAGTTTTTACACGAAACTATATAATATTTTATACACGCACAGATAAGCGGAAATCTTTTTTATCTGACAAAAACTTGAAGGTTTTCTACTAGATCATAAGGCCCTTAAAACCTGTTTTGAGAATGAGTATCGTTGCCTAATAAATATAAAACTCAAGGCTATTAAGGAAGGTTTTGTCTTGATAACCATACAAATATTACGTGGAAGTACTGGCAAATAATAATTTTGAATTCTGTATTTAAAAGACAATGTAGACATAGTTTATGGAATAATATAGTATTAACAAGCAGCTGCCCCGACAGACTTCGTTCTGCCAAAAATTAAAAAGCGGGGGTTGATCGTAGAAGGGTGAAAATTTAGGATTACTTATATGTATTTTTGTATATTGTATCATAAAAAAAAAATTTTTATTTTTTATCAAAAAAATTTTTAAAAAATATCGGTGGTCCACTCTTAACATTTACGGGGGATGAAAAATAGATGTTGGCCTATTCGCAAACCTACCCGATATGCACACCAAATGTTATAAAAGGTCGAGCCGTTTCGGAGGAATATGGGAACACGAACATTGTGACACGAGAATTTTATATATTAGATTATTATTGATAGGATATTATAGACATTCTACTTTAATATATTAATACCGTGTAGCCGTCCGTTAATCATTTGGCTATTTAACGACGTGTAAGGCCCTGTTACACGCGTCCCACTCGGATTTTGATTAGGCCTCAACTAATCTGACAAAAACAGTTCTCCATAATCAATATGATAGAGAGATCATTATTTTAATTATAATTAGATCATTATGACTGGAAAACAGATATTACCGATCTTATCATATTTAGCGCATGTTATCTTAAATGGGCAAATAGTTTAAGGTCTATAACATAGATTGACTTATATACGAGGCGTGTTTTATATGTTACAAGGTCTGAGATAACAAATATACCGATCATCTTATTATTGACATTAAATTTTGAAAGTCAACTCGTAAAGCGAGTGAAAAGAAAAACATTACATCCAACGTATAATATAAGCTCAGTTCGACATAGATTTAATTGTGAGTGATGTCACAATGTGCAGTAAAGTTGTGGACGAATGCAAGGTGATGATATTGAGGATCTGTCATCTGACTGAATGATTTTTGTTAGTATAATTAATATTAATATAATATTTATTACTTACTTGTGTTTTCCACTCGTACGTATGAAAACTATTTTGTTTTTGAAGTGTAAGAAATTATCTACTATTAACAATTTTTTTAAACGACATTAAAGAAGGCGTTTCTTAATTCGACCGTATATATGCTTTTTTCAATTTAACTTGTCATACAACATAACAATCTCCATTGTATAAGTCACATATATAGGGTATATGAGCACCTAATTTAAAAAAAAAATTACGCCTTTGGTGATATACGGAAATATGAAATAGTTTGATAGCCTATAACCTATTCTAATTTATAATCGCTACAGAAGACTATGACAATCTACTAAGACGGTCACACTATCGCAGATGCTCTGTTTACACAGAATGTTATACCTAATTTAGTATGTAAGCCTATAAGGGATATTTTAATAAGTGGTAGCAGTTTTATTTTAAATTATGAATAACTACCAACGCCCTGCGGTTTCACCCGCGTACTTCCCATTCCTGCGGGAGTACAGTGATAAATTATAGCCTATGTGCTATTCTGATGTATAAGCCTGTAACTGTAAAGTTTCATTAAAATCCATTCAGTAGTTTTTAGCAGGAATTAGGCTTTATTCACATAATAAATGAAGTGAGAAATAAACCATACGTAAGGTTGTATGAGTGACAACGTGCCAGTTTGTCACGTCATAAGTGTAGCATTTAGGAAAATGTAAGAAGACATTAACGAAGTCATCATAGTCTGATTCACGTCTCACATAACATTATACGGTACCAATCCAACGTGTAAATGCTCTCGGGCTTACTTCAGCTCATCCGCAACCGCCAGAGCTCGATTCTATCACCGCAACTTATATTTTATGGTGATTTTCGAACCTCTGTCTTTGGGATGCTTACATATTTATGTGAATATTATAAAGTCACTTGACTTTGTGATTTTATGAACTATATTTTAGACAAAAATCGGTTGTCTGTAAAGTCGGTTTACTGGCGATAGTTGAACGTGACAACGTCATAAGAAAATACTGATGGGCCGATTGTACCTCTTTGTCGTTCGTTCCGCGCTCTCGCTTGCACTTCAAGCCTTAAATGGAACGCCTCAGAGCGAGGTAACGCCGCATGAATCATGTTTTTTCGTACGTGCAGCCGGCTCTATCGAATTATAAGACGTCACGTCAAAAGTAACCTATGTTAGCCTTAACCTTCATAATCAGTTTGTGCACATTCACATCTGGGAATATAGGCCTATGTGGATGGACGCGAAAACGATTTGTGGCTATTTGTATCCCCCGCCAGTGAAAAGCGTCTTGTTGTTTAAGAAACGCCAACCAACTTTTCATTGGTAGTATATTGTACTAGTGTGTGTATGTGTGTATTGTACTAGTATGTACTAGTGTGTAATAGTATTCAAATTTTAAACCTATGATCCACTGAGGAATATGCTCATAACTGCCATGAGCAGACGGGACTTCAATTGCAGATGATGATCAATACATATTACATTACATTCAAGAATGCAGACTGCGTTTAGATATACAAACCGCACAGAGGCTGGTCCGAGTTGGATGTGGCAAGGGATCGGTCGTCTTGGCGTTCAATAAATATGGCCTATGTTCAGCACCGGACGGATAAAAGCTGATGATGATGATTATGGTTTAAACATTATATTTGAAGTTCTAAAGAAATATAATTATTTTTTACTGCCGTGAACCACACGACTGACTATAAATAAATACTTGTGTTATACAATCATAACAATTATTTATTAACCTATTGGATGTTTCCTTAAACTGGTGATAAAGCTCTGTAGATAGTTCTATAAATATTTATGCCCGTTACATATATTATTACAGAGGTTATTTCAAAGTATTTACCTATTATGTAATATTTTCACAATAATATTTTCTAAAGATTGCGGCAATGTGTCAATCGCATGATGACCTATTTATTATTTGTCTCTGACTAATGGCTGTTACTAGTTGATATAAAAAAATATGTTTTTAGTAGACAGTTTCGGACTTTAACGTAACAGACAATGTTTACTACATAATATCGAACAAGACTATAAGAGCCAAGTACAAGCTTATCTTATATCTTACTAATATTATAAACGTACCAACCCGCACTGGGCCAGCGCGGTGAACTATTGGCCCATTACTCTCCTCGCCTGATTTCGAGGAGGATACCCGTGCCCAGCAGTGGGACATTAAAGGGTTGATACTTTACTTTTTTATTATAAACGTGAAAGTTTGTGAGTATGGACGTTTGTTACTATTTCACGTAAAAACGACTAAATGGATTTTATAAAATTAGCTTATACATCAGAATAACACATAGGCTATAATTTATCCCTGTACTCCCACGGGAATCAGAAGTACGCGAGTGAAAATGCGGGGCGCTGCTAGTTTTACAATACGTTCTAAAATGTATAAAACGAGAAGTCATTACGAGTTTTTGCTACATCTTCCAACGATTTACATGTCACACAATTATCAATGTCACCTTTATAACCTTGTGAGACATCCCTTAAGGTTAGTGACCAATGTTATTTCTAAAATTTACCTTCTTTGTAATAAAACGTTGCTATTATTACAAATAACACTGCACCTACGTTTCTTATTATTATTATTTATATTATTATTGATATTGTACTATTTTATAAGATATCTTAACCTGACGGCTTATAAACACAAATAGAAGTTATAGACACTTATAAAAAATCTATAAATATTAATCTCCTTTTCAATATAAAGAAAATATTTTTAAGGAATTTAATATCATTTAAAGGTCAGAACAATGTAAGCGATAAAAAACATTTGGATAGCAAGGAGAAGTTAAAATGTAAACCCCCAACTTTTAAATATTTCATGAGATAATAAAAAGATTTTAACATGAAATTTGTTTGATTGTATTAAAGTATGAGATTTAGATTTTTTAATTTAATTTTAAGAAATATGAACAGAACAATCAAAAAATAAAGTGTGTATTACACATATTTTAAAATATGAATACCTTACTGTTTTTCTTACATTTTTTAAAGGATTTTGTAGATTAATGTGAATATTATTCCGAATTTACCGCACACCTTAACCGCAAATGCACCGTGAAATAAACTTAAGATTTAAAAACATAATTAAAACGAAGCGCACGAGTTTTCGAGTTAAGCCCAAATAGTTAATTTATTTATTTTAAAGATCTTTAAAATAAATAATCTTAAATCAGTTTGTATGTTACATAAACAGAACAATATGTGAAAAGAAATAAAGAGACGTGGTCTTCACGCACTTCCTCGTAAAACGTCCAGTCTCCGGTGAATAATAACGTATCCAAATTTCCAGGCATGTGATCTTATTGTCCTGTGCAATTATCAATTTAAAAAAAACGAAATGTATTTGGCCAAACGGTGAGCAACCTCTGCACGTGGTGCGCTGTGCCTTTGCAATGTTAAATGTTTTTTTTTCGTATGACCATACGCTTTAGAGTCAAGGGCGTTCGTTTCAATTCGCAAACTCTTCAAATATAGCTACCGTATTTTACGTCTCCGGTATGAACGTAGAATCTTATTTTATTCATTTAAGATTAAACATTACTAGTGCAAGTAATTTATATAATCTATGTGCTAGAGTAAACTTTTCCGTTCATAAATAGATGCAATTTAAATACGTATATGAAACTAAAATACATAGATAACTTTAAGCAGATGAAGTGCTCGGCCATTAACCAGGTGGGAAGACGATGTGACAGCTGGTCCGTGTTGGATGCGAGTAGCAAGCGAAAGGTCGTCTTGGTGTTCATCGGAAGGGTTATGTTCAGCAGGAGCGGAAAAGGCTGATGATGATGATATAATTTTCAATACTTGCAATTTTCATTTTAAGGCAACCAAAGTTTTTTTTATTAAATTAAGAAATATTATTTGTAATTAAATATCACCAAGATCTGTACGTATACATCTCGTCAATTACCCTAGGATTAAGACAAAAACAATTACATTCGTACTAATTAAAATTAACATGGCTTAGAGTTTGGACTATTTAAAACGGAATATTTTATTATATTTTTAACTGTTATACTGAAATTTTTATATAGGTATAAGTAGTCTCGTAATTCTATTCACAGTGCTCAAATTTCACGTTTTAATTATTTTTTTAAGATTAAAATATATAATGTTGATAATAATAATATCTTTGGACGCTTTTACACCACGTCAATCTGGTCCCGTAGCAGACAATGAAAATACATAAAATTAATGGCCTTATCTATCTAGATTCTAGAAGGATTTGTAAAAGATAGTGACCTCTCCTCTACCTCTCGCTCACATAATACCGTATATAAAGTGGCAGCTATGCTGTCGCCCTTTCTGCGGTTTGTGAGTTTTCGATGGCCCATTCGGGAAGGGGATAGGGGAAAAGGGGGCATCGCATCTACAGTAACCAATTCTTGTCTGTCTATGATCGTCGCTAATAACCATAGTCCATAAGAGTCCAACTGCTCGGTTGCTTTCTTATTATATAAAAAATAAAACGAATGTTCAAATTTATTATGAAAAAAATATAATGAAAGGTAAATGAAAAGTTAATTGCAATTTTATATGGTTTCAAAATTCTATAGAATCTTTGTATCGTATTTAAAGTCGAAATTATCACGGTAATTAAAAGTACTATTCTACATCTATATAATTAAAAAAATTATATATGTATTCCGAAACGTGATATATGTCGAGGCGGAAGATTTAATCATCGTGGCTAAATTTATAAAACAATTTGTTGTTTGAGCGTCCCACATATATCCCCGAATCACAAACGCCATATCCGCTGGACTATTTACGTCGTCTGCGGCACGTCTACCGGTAATTGTAGCGTATGCAAATCGACGGAATCAACATTATTCACCGATTACCGTCATTAAATCTAATATTGGTGTTTTTACATTGTAGGAATTTGGGGAATTATTTATATTTATGTCTTTTTTTTTAATTTTAATTCTCATAAAATTTTGTGTGCTCGATATGAGTATGTACGAGAATCGGTCAACATCATTTTTTTATGCCCTTGAATCTTAAGGGTGGTCCACCTCTTATTTTTTTATATTTCTTAGACTTTTTTTTAAAATGTAACATTCAAAAATATATACAACTTCAAATTTTCTCCGTTTTAAAATCAACCGTTATTTTTTAGCAAACGAGTCGGGACAACTAGTTTAAATATAAGTGTCCAACAATTGAAACTCAAAAATTCATTTCATGACCAATTACAATATACCTTTCAGTTTTATTAATTGAAAAACCCATACATAGTTTTTATGAACTATCGAAACAATCATCGCCGTGAAGCATTAACCCATCTCAACTCAATTCCTTAACTGAACTTATTGTTAAACTCACCAGAACAACAAGAACACGCAATAGTAAATGAGATGTCCAGATCGACTGATTGAACCTTTATCGTTGCTAAGTAAGGTCTGCATTTAGCGTACTTTTTAAACTTGTTTCTTTCAAAGTTTCCCCAGTAACATTTTACCGTGGAGAATTTTCCACGGCGATCACATCGAGTTAATAAGTTCCCGTTTCGATGGCTCCTGCGTTTTAAACTTTTAGGATATGAGATAACAAGCTAAGAAAAGCGACGTCTATTTGGCTGAGCCATAAGATCTTCCGAGATTATTCTATCTCTTTGTTCGAATTATATTTTCGTTCAAATATGTGGATTAAAAAAAGATTGCAAATTGTAAACCTCGGGATAATTTTGATTAATTTATGGATTTTAGTTATTTTAAAGTACACGTAACGTACACTTAAAACGTGGAATATAATTTAACCAATGAAATATTTTTAATCAAAATCTTAAAATGTATAGTTTTGAGTAGACTATTAAGTTTGATTAACTCTGAACAGAAAGCAAACGATCAGACATAAGGATAAACAAAGAGGAACAAAAATTTATAGATCTCATATTTTCAACGTCAATTTTCTTCAAAATTTATTAAATTATTACTTTGAGCAACAATAATATCAGCAGCTGTTACCGATTTGATGTTTGTGTTTCTGGATCTGTAGGGCTATTCTGTAAAAACCATTTCGATATCGTGCTTCACCTGAGTGATAGAGCTCCATTTACGCTCACTTCGAAAGCGAACTTTATTGATATAGATAAATAGTCGAGTTTTAAAGAATACAATTTCGTCAAATTCGTCATATCACCGAGGATTCCGCTTTCGAGATTCGAAAACGACAAAATAGCCCTACTGAGATAAAAAATAGATTTACAGTAATTTGTGATCATCAGGTCGAAGTGAAAGCAAGCTCCCAGCTAAATGATAGTAATTGCTATTGATTTTTACATATAGGTATCAAACCAAGTTCTAAACTTATACAACAATTTTTGATGAAAAATATGATCCGGACGGCTCTTACTTATTAAATCTCTCATGTCTTTTAAGATATGTATTTTAATAAAATGTTGTTCAGGCCAGTTTTGATCTACATGAAATTAACAACGTATTTAATGTATTTAATTGGATAAGTACCTTCCTTGTAGGAAATACCGAAATAGCTTTTTAAACAATAGGTACGTATATATTTTTGTAAATGATAAAAACCGAAACTGTTGGTTATACTCGTGATAAACATAAACCATCGCTTACTATACTATTATTATCGATTTTTTTAAGATAATACTAGTAAGTCAGTAGTATATTAATAATTAATTAATTAATTAAACCAAATTATTTGGTCCATCTCTCTTGGTTTGGCCTGCATTTTGCGATTTATGAGCAGAAAAATATACTTTTCGTCTTTTCTAAACATACTATAATATGTAACGTTTATTGCGAAAACTATATTAAAATCCGTTTAGTAGTTTAAGGCCTGTTTCACAATCTCCAGTTAAGTGCCCAATAGGCTATCGGCAACATACTTGACAGATACTCCATACTCTATCTGTCAAATATGTTGCCGATAGCCTATTGGGAACTTAACTGGAGATTGTGAAACAGGCTCTTAAAGCTGTAGCCTGTAAGCGAATAGATAGTGGATGCGACATCATTTTATACTATCTAAAGATAAAGATTAAAAAATATCTATAAGAGCACATTTTTAACTTTATGCATATAGCAGAAAAATCATGTTACGCGTGATTAACTTCTCTGTATAAATTTACCTTAAATATATTCAGTAATCTAATCTAATGACCTATCTAAACCAATAATGATTGTTTGTTGTAATTGCGATTTCCATTTTTATGGGTAACAAAAAATAGTTAAGGAAAGTGAAATGGTGTGCAAAATTGTGACGTACAATCATTGTTCTGTAGCGGATATATTTATTCGGAAATAAAAATTCGTCGTCACAGTCCCTCCCCTAAATAGTCGTGCGACAACTTAATTTTCATTTGCTTTCCCCTCTAGTTTGATCCGAGCGGTTTAATTTATCGACGCTTATTCCATTTCTACGTCTCTTATTTTGTATTTTTTATTTAGTAACTCTGAGCTCTATTACATATCAATATTGTAAATAAGAAAGTTTTTATCATTGTTATAAATTATCAATAATAAAAATATCTCTCGCTCACATTATACCTGCGTGCCAACTATGCTGTGGCAGTTTGTGAGTTTTTCGTGGCCTATCAGGTGGATAGGAAAAAAGAGAGCATAACCGCATTTATATAACCTTTGTTTGTACAGATGTAAAGAACGTCGATAGTTACCAGGGTAAACTAATCTATTTTTCTCTAAGTATATATTTTTTTCTTTTTTTTGTCTTAAAAAAAATATTTTCGTGAACGATACCGACCACTTACTACCAGGTGGCAATTTTGCCAGTTTGCCTAACCAAGTAAAAAAAAAATGTAGATCTCACTTCAGCAGATTCTTAAGAGCAGTTTTATCAAAAGCCATTCACTAGGTTTTGCGTGAAAGAACAAACATACAGTCATACATCCATACATTTCTACAAACTTTTAATAATTTCAATGCTACTGAAACGTTATTACTGTTCGATTTCATGCTACTTACTTACCATTCTTATATTGAAATTAGCAAACACCAAGATATCAGATTGTCACGTCATTTCGGCGTTAACCGTTTCCATCATTATGGTTCGACCAATTGACCGTTCTTCAAATAAATATCAAATAATTTAGTATATAACTCCGGAATGTAGATCAGACTAAAAAAACCACAAGTTATTTGTAGGGCAATGATCTCGCTGTACTTAAGTACGTGGTCGTGGTTATGCCTTTTTTGTCCAAGGTTTCTACTTTAAGCCAGAATTACTGAAGCGTGACACATAACGGCTTAAACCCTTGAAACGTTATCTCCAGAAACGTTCTTTAACTTCCACACCATATTTTAAGTATTAAATTAAAGATTCATTAACTCGTTTTAAGTAATTTTATGTTAACTTTGCTTTCTAATAAGTATATGTGATATTTTACATAGTAATTAACTATGTCATCGTTGCTATTTATATACGGCAAATTAATGTACTAATTACTAATTAGGAACTTCAAAGAATTGAGGACATGTAATAGTTGATACGGAGTACTTATATCTAGATATTTAAGGCTCCACATTTATATTTTTATGAGCGACGGTGGTCCAGTGGTGGACGGACTCGGCCTCTTACGCGAGGGGTTCCGGGTTCGATCCTGACCCGTACGTGTGTGCCTTGAAATGGGTTTTTCTAAATTTCTAAGTGCACACGAGACCATCGTTCGCTCACCGGTGAAGGAAAACATCGTGAGGAAACCTGCATGCCTGATGAGATTGTAAGTCTTTGAAGGTATGTGAAGTTCACCAATCCGCACTGGGCCAGCGTGGTGGACTATTGGCCCATTACCCTCCTCGCCTGATTTCGAGGAAGGAGACCCGTGCCCAGCAGTGGGACATATAAGGGTTGATACTTTACTTTTTTTTTACATTTATATTTTTTAATTAATGACTAGCAATCTTCAAACACAGATAACACATATAATAACACAATGAATAAGCTTTCAACATTGACCATGTACGAGTAAGATAAAAGGTGTCCGTCACGAAACGACTTGTACATGTAAAACATCAATGTTAAAATTCATACGGGGCGGAATAAAATAAAGAATTGCCATGTCGTTTTCGGTCACGGCGTTTTAGTTTATTTTACTTTACATGAAATATTTATAATGCATGAAAAGGATTTTTGTTTCCTTAATATTTAAGTTTTCTCTCTTATTGAGTGACGGTTACATGAAGGATGGTCAAAATTAAAGAAATCATTTAATGAATAATAAAGAAAAAGCAATAAAAAATAGAACTAGAGATCTCTGTGTACTCTCATCGTGGTAGTGTAACATATATATTATGTTACATAGATTTACTTACGAGTTTTGTACTATTTATTCGTTTTTTAATACTAAATTCATATTCCGCGCGCGAATTTCTTCATTCGCCTACTCGATCACTATTGGCCAAGACATATTACGACGTCACGATATGTGAAGCGTCTTGGAATCGAGTCGTGCCGCTTACGGACCGGTCGATCGGGCTTTTTCTGCCGGAGAGTGCTGAGAAGCGCACACGCGCCGCGTTATATTTTAGTGGGGTCCCAGGCGTTGCCGTCGTGGTCGGTGCGGTGCTATTCCTGGGCGTGGCCGAGTAGCTGTGGACGGGGTCCAGAAGGAAGCAGACGACGGGAACCAGAGCAGCTGGGATCCCACTACCCACTTATTAATTTACCCACGGACCCCACGGAATCACTGATCCCATACTTCTCCTGACCTCTCTCTTCGGGGACCGCACACCACAGTGCTGGCTTCGGTCCTGCTCACCGCCACGCTGAGCGACGGGACGGCGCGCTGGACTAAGCACGGACCACGTGGCACGCGACCGGACGCAGTCTATGTTAAGTTCTCTTTTAAATTAGCTCCCAACTTGATATCAGGAATAATCGAATCCACGCTCTCTTACAACCTTAATTAGCTAATTTAAATAAATTTTCTCATATTTTTAATAGTCGGACCCAAACCTGTTTTCCAAATTTAACTTAACTTTTAATGTACAACATTTTTATTTCATAATATATCTTTAACAGTTTCACATTTTTTTTATTTTAATTTTATTCCATTTATTTCATTTTCTTATAACCGTAACAATGGCGCCCAACGGGTTAAAATATTCCTGGTATTAAGTTTGTCTGGTGGTGTGGAAATGGTCCCGTGTCTTTTAAATGTATGTGTTGTGAATTGTGTACTGTTTAAAATGTTTTATGTTCTCTCTAAACATATTACACATAACAAACCAAGTTACAAATTCATGTTAAAATGTAGTAAAATTTAAAGTATTAAATCATTAAAAAAAAAAAGAATTAAAATGCTAAATCATAAAATGTTAAAATCTAGTGTAAATTTTAATCAATATATAATAAAAGTGAATAGTGATAACAATGAATAATGTAAGTATTGAATATAATAAAATAATAGTATTATAAAGTATTCAATTATGAAATCATAAAATATTCAATCATAAGAATGAATGATAAGTGATAAGTGTTATGTAACTCGTAATCTTTGTACTTGGGTTGTTTGTTCACTTTTTTTCCGAATACCCTCTGTATCGGATACTTTTGTGTTTACTTGTTGTTATCTATTGTGTATTATTTTGTATTATCTCTGGGGTTTGTTTCAATAAGGACTCACTATGACAAGTAATATTAAATTTTTATTATTGCATAAAGTCGAGTTAGTGTTTAACGTATTTTGACATTAAACGGCTACCGTTAGCGTATGACGTATTATTAGATTTGAATAGTAAAAATGTTAGGTGTTATATTATGTTAGGCATATGCCAGATTTTATTTGTTTTAACACATTTTTTTTATTTAATTAATATTAAAGACCTGAAAATAAAAGGTAGCTTTAGTAGACAATTATAATATTAATAACGTTATTTTTTTTTTCAAAATTCACACTTCGTATTCCAATTTTGAGACGGGTGATGATCTCTAAAGCGTGCATATACAATAGGTACATGACATGGATTGTTGTGTTATGGTACATATCTTATGTACTGGTTATGTATTTAGGGTACAAGTCGTTCCACTGAGCAATGACTTTTGTGCCAGTTATGTATTTTGGTAATATTTTGAGTTATTCCACTGAGCAATAACTCGAGTACATCTCTTAATTGTACTTTTATATTATTTTAAGCCTACGCCATAAGTTATTAACTCTGATATAGCTTATCTAATTCCGGGACGGGTGGCGATTCCACATATTTATATTATTATAGTATATGCACACATGCTAAAAGCCTTCATCGGGAATACTTTTTGGCATATTAAATTTAGTATAATTTTTCGGTTTATAGTAGCTGTTTGAGTGTGTGTCCATAGTAGACCATATCTCTGTGTCAGGGCGTTGTTTGTGTAGTACTGATAACGCACGCTGCTTGTGAGAATTTGGATGATGATGAATGTTAGTGACGTATGATCGGATACGCTGTCTACATCTCGTAGCGCAGCGTAGCAGTGAAGCTAATTTTTTTTTTTTTTTTTAATGTAGCGTAGCACTTTTGTGATCGGCTACGGATGAGTTAACAACTCTTATCTTGTTATTGAGAAGTAGAATCAGTAGCGTTGAATTTTTTTTCTCTTTCTCTCGAGCGCTGCGCCAGAGTTTCTTCTCGCGTTACCTTCTTCAGAATTTTGCCAGAGAAGCAAAATTCTTCTCTGACGGGGGGGGTATTGTAACATATATATTATGTTACATAGATTTACTTACGAGTTTTGTACTATTTATTCGTTTTTTAATACTAAATTCATATTCCGCGCGCGAATTTCTTCATTCGCCTACTCGATCACTATTGGCCAAGACATATTACGACGTCACGATATGTGAAGCGTCTTGGAATCGAGTCGTGCCGCTTACGGACCGGTCGATCGGGCTTTTTCTGCCGGAGAGTGCTGAGAAGCGCACACGCGCCGCGTTATATTTTAGTGGGGTCCCAGGCGTTGCCGTCGTGGTCGGTGCGGTGCTATTCCTGGGCGTGGCCGAGTAGCTGTGGACGGGGTCCAGAAGGAAGCAGACGACGGGAACCAGAGCAGCTGGGATCCCACTACCCACTTATTAATTTACCCACGGACCCCACGGAATCACTGATCCCATACTTCTCCTGACCTCTCTCTTCGGGGACCGCACACCACAGTGCTGGCTTCGGTCCTGCTCACCGCCACGCTGAGCGACGGGACGGCGCGCTGGACTAAGCACGGACCACGTGGCACGCGACCGGACGCAGTCTATGTTAAGTTCTCTTTTAAATTAGCTCCCAACTTGATATCAGGAATAATCGAATCCACGCTCTCTTACAACCTTAATTAGCTAATTTAAATAAATTTTCTCATATTTTTAATAGTCGGACCCAAACCTGTTTTCCAAATTTAACTTAACTTTTAATGTACAACATTTTTATTTCATAATATATCTTTAACAGTTTCACATTTTTTTTATTTTAATTTTATTCCATTTATTTCATTTTCTTATAACCGTAACAGTAGCTTATTGTTGAAAGATTTAGTCCATACTTCATGAACTTTGCTAATTGCTTAGTTATGTTTTGCAACATTAACCTTTTAATAGTACCTGTGCAGTTCCCGGCTTAGAATAGGACTGCCCCATATCCTCCCGCGGGTGTCGTAAAAGGCGACTAAGGGATATCTTGGCTGATATCATGTGCCAACAAAACACATTGTCAGAGAAGGAAAACTCGAAACAAACCCTGTGCCAACCCGCCTAGCCAGCGTGGCACCAGTAGGCTACCGACCCTCCAATGAGAGACGCAATAAAAACCAGGCCCCTAGTCCCCGGCAGCCCCGCTAGCCCTGACCACGGTAGCAGTCAGGTAAACGGCGGGGCAGGGGGTGCTAAGAATCCCCGGCAGACGCCCGGCTACCACCCCAACCGACAACTGGCCCTGGTAACACACAACGTGCGCACTTTGAGAACAGACGAGAAACTGGTTGAGCTGGAGGAAGTATTGAGCAAGTTGCGTTGGGACGTCATAGGTTTATCGGAAATCCGAAGAGAGGGTGAGGATACGATAACCCTGCAGTCCGGCCACATGCTCTACTTCCGGGAAGGTCACAAGAAGTCCCAAGGTGGTGTTGGGTTTATCGTTCACAAGTCTCTCAAGAGCAACATTATATCCGTCGGAAGTGTGTCAAACAGGGTAGCGTACCTTATACTCAGAATATCCAAGCGATATTCGCTGAAGATCATACAGGTATACGCCCCTACTAATACACATTCCGATGACGAAGTGGATGCTATGTATGAGGACGTTAGTAGAGCCATACATAGCACCAAAACACAATACACTGTTGTTATGGGAGACTTCAATGCAAGGCTGGGCTGTAGAGGCGATGGTGAGTCAAAAGTGGGGCAATTTGGCTATGGGCAGAGGAACTCCAGAGGACAGAGGCTGGCTGACTTCATGGAGAAAGAAGGACTCTATATGATGAATTCTTTCTTCCAGAAGTCATCTCACAGGAAATGGACCTGGATGAGTCCCGACGGAATAACAAGAAATGAGATAGACTTCATCATGAGCACCAAAAGACAGATATTCAATGATGTCTCTGTGATCAATATGGTTAAAACCGGAAGCGATCACCGCATTGTCAGAGGCACATTGAATATCAATGTCAAACTGGAAAGATCGCGTCTGATGAAGTCCACGCTCCGACCGTCCGTTGCACATATCCAAAACCCCGACAACTTTCAACTCGAACTGACCAATCGCTTCGAATGGCTAGACAGCTGCGCATCAGTGGACGATATAAATAGCAGGCTGGTAGACACTGTCCATACGGTTGGGGCTAAGTATTTTAAGCCTAACCGAAAAAATAAACCTCAGAAACTATCCGACCACACCCGGAACCTCATGGCTAGACGACGTTCTATGACGCTCCAAACCTCTGAAGACGCAGAGTCATATAGGCGACTCAATAGGCAGATTTCAAAGTCCTTGCGACACGATATTCGCTCCTTTAATACACAGCGTATTAAGGAGACGATTGAGCGGAACCAAGGCTCCAAAGTGTTTGCAAGAGACGCGTCTATTGGGCAATGCCAGTTGACGAAGCTGAAGACTGAGGATGGACGCGTAACGTCTGAAAAGTCAGAGATACTACGGGAGATAGAGAGGTTTTATGGACAGTTGTATACCTCGGTCTCAGCTGAGCCTGCTCGCTCGGAGACAGACCCAAGAGCTAAGCTAACCCGACACTTCACCGAAGACATCCCAGACATCAGCATGTACGAGATTAGGATAGCTCTCAAACAGCTTAAGAACAACAAGGCACCGGGCGGGGATGGAATCACCACAGAGCTTCTGAAAGCGGGCGGACTGCCGGTACTCAAAGTCCTTCAGAAACTTTTCAATTCCTCCCTGCTTGAGGGCAGAACGCCGGAGGCATGGAACAGAGGTGTTGCGGTCCTGTTCTTTAAGAAAGGTGACAAGACCTTGTTGAAGAACTACAGGCCCATAACACTGCTGAGCCACGTCTATAAGTTGTTTTCGAGAGTTATCACGAATCGTCTAGAACGCAGGCTTGATGACTTTCAGCCTACCGAACAAGCCGGTTTCCGAAAAGGCTATAGCACCATAGACCACATTCATACGCTGCGGCAGGTTATACAGAAGACCGAAGAGTATAATCGGCCACTTTGCTTGGCGTTTGTGGACTATGAGAAAGCCTTCGATTCCGTCGAGACGTGGGCGGTCCTTAGATCTCTCCAGCGGTGCCGTATTGACTATCGGTACATCGAAGTGTTGAAGTGTTTGTATAGTAACGCCACCATGTCAGTCCGAGTACAGGAGCATTGCACGAAGGAAATCCCTTTAAAAAGAGGAGTGAGACAGGGAGATGTTATATCTCCGAAACTGTTTACCGCTGCTCTGGAGGATACCTTCAAGCTCCTGGAATGGCAAGGACTTGGCATCAATATAAATGGTGAATACATCACTCACCTTCGTTTTGCCGACGATATCGTGGTCATGGCAGAATCGCTGGAAGAGTTAAGGCAAATGCTCGGTGACCTCAATAGAGTTTCTCAACAAGTGGGTCTTAGAATGAACATGGACAAAACGAAGATCATGTTCAACGTCCATGTAACACCCACCACAATCACTGTTGAGAACTCTGCTCTTGAAGTTGTAGACGAATACATTTACCTAGGACAGATCATCCGATTAGGTAAGTCCAACTTCGAGAGAGAGGTCAATAGACGGATTCAACTCGGCTGGGCAGCGTTCGGTAAATTGCTCAACGTCTTCTCGTCCAATATACCTCAGTGCCTCAAGACGAAGGTGTACAACCAGTGTGTGTTGCCAGTGATGACTTACGGCTCTGAGACGTGGTGCTTCACAAAAGATCTTTTTCATAGGCTCAAAGTCGCTCAGCGAGCTATGGAGAGGGCTATGCTCGGTATTTCTCTACGGGATCGAGTCAGGAATGAGGAGATCCGTAGAAGAACGAAAGTTGCCGACATAGCCCGTAGGATTAGCAAACTGAAGTGGCAATGGGCGGGCCACATAGCGCGAAGATCGGACGGCCGATGGGGCAAAAAGATCCTGGAGTGGAGACCACGTACCACCAAACGCAGCGTGGGACGGCCACCTACCAGATGGACCGACGACCTAGTGAAAACCGCTGGGTCTCGTTGGATGCAGGTGGCATGTGACCGGTCGCGCTGGAGAACAATTGGAGAGGCCTATGTCCAGCAGTGGACGGCTATGGGCTGAGATGATGATGATGATGATGAACCTTTTAATAATGCAAAATGCTTATGTAATTTACGCTGCGTTTGTAATCATTAATTAGAAATCATTTCTATCGTGTGTATATTATCTGTATCTCTAATCAATCGCCTAGTTTGTGTAAAAGATCTTAGCCTAATTTATATTATTAGAGAATGCAATGTAGCCCTGGAACTCCAATTACTCAGCGAGCCCCATTCTCACCTACCAACCAGCCTTCATATTTTTTCGGAGCAACACCTAAATTACCCTCAGACCTAATAGTTTTCACCTATTACGGTGAGCGGGCCGAATTTATCGCTTTCGACTGTTGATTTATCTGCGAACCCACCGGATTAACTACCGCTAACTTGGCGATAGTTAAGACTATCTCTGATATTTCAGAGAAAGCTCTTTCCTTTTATCTAAATTGGTCCGCTACCAATAAAGATCGTCCGTCGTAAACCATTCGTCCCATACGTTCATTATGGACCAAAGTTTTAGATATGATGGTACCGTTTTATTGTCAATGTCGCGAGATCGCTATCGATAATGGAATTCGCTGCGCCAAGTCGGACGCCCCGACACCGCTTATATTATCTTAACTATGCTTTACATTAAATATACTATGAGTTTTTGCAAAGTAACGCATAAGCGTCTCATAAGAATTACAATAATAAAATTTTCTGGTTAGGTTTGAGAGAACTAAAACAATGCGGGCTACGTTATAACAGCGCCATTTTCGAACCGACGCGCGACGCGACGTAACGAACAAAAACTATTGATATTATGTACTTATAAAAACTTTATTCTATTATAATGTATTATGTATTGTACTAAATTAAGTTTTTATTGTTTGTCGGTAAAACCGTTACATTATAATTTAACCGGCGAGATTGTAACGAGTATAAAAAAGAACTGGCGGTCATTATGTATTTCGGCGTACCGCGTAAGCCTAAGAAGTTAAGGCTAAGATTAGCCTCTTGAAAAAGTGAAGAGTCAGTTGACAATTACTACATTATATAGCGACATACACACATACAGCTATTTTAGCTAAGTTAACATTGAAATTAGGCGGTAAATATGTATAGATTTTTTTATTCGTTTAGATTACAAATAATTAGATTTAATTCGCTATACCCAATTATTTTTATTTTTAGTGTAGCGATCGCTTATAGAAAGACCGCTAATACAAGATTGAAATAATCATTTATCATTAAATATATTTATAATTACAATTTTAAATTTACCATAATCTAATAAACGATTTTTAATATTAATTCTATAATCTATTATCAAGTAAGTTCCGCGCAACCTTCATATTATTATGTTCTGGATTTAATTGTTCATCACAAGAGTTGGCAATTAAAAAGATGGCAATTTTACTATCGTACCTTTTACCTAATTAACTAATCTCTGAAGATATCCTTCTATTATTGGGTTCACTGAATGTGCATGATATCAGTCCATCTCGCTCTCACTATGACAGACCGACATTCAATGGACGCTTATCACCTGAAAATCGCAGTGTTTTTACATTTAACTAGCAGCGCCTCGCGGTTTCGCCCGCGTAATTCCCATTCCCGTGGAAATACGGTAGTAAATTATATCCTATGTGTAATGTGTTATACTGAAGCTTAAGCTATGTCATTGTAAAGTTCCATAAAAATCCATTCAGTAGTTTTTACGTGAAAGAGTAACAAACATCCATCCATCCATACTTTCTAACAAACTTTCGCATTTATAATATTAGTAAGATTAGCTTCACAGATCTTAATTGGAGATGTGGACTTCGTCAGCATCAGCATTCATCAGTCCACATAGTGAAAAATATTAGAAATATTTTGCTTGTGATTTATGATTCGGAAATAAAAAATAACGACATGATTATAAGAGCCATAATTATGCTAAGTTTTGAAAGTAATATAACAATAAAATATCTTTTACGATTCGTTCACAGTTATAGGCGGTAAATTATAAAAATATCACTCAATAAAGTTTGGACATCGTAATCAAATCGAATAAATCCTTAAAACTAAAAACTTTATTAATCCATAATAAATTACACAATTTAACTAGTTCCTAATGTGACTTTAGTAGTCAAATGCATTTATAAATTAAAGCCAAACTTCGCTATAAAGGCTTACTAGTTATCCCTTTCTAACTTAAGAAATATAGTACAAGTGTGACAGAGAAATATAAATCTTTCCTAATTGAATTTGTCATAAAAATTGAAAGTTTCCCCGCTCCCAGGGCCGCACTCCGAACTACTTTTAATCCATTCTCCTTTGAAAGAACTTTTAATTTATTGTGAGTGGTAAGTTCGCTCCAACTATTCTAGATATAGAAAAGTTTATGCTTGTTTCATCTAAGTGATGTAATCGTTTTATCTCAAACTAAATCGGTTGTACTCGCTGTACACTTAGATATATTAAATTTGGGATTGTGTCTGATTTTGTGTCGACGTATAACAAAGTATCTCGAACTTCCTCTGCAAATAGGGTTGCCAGGTCGCTAAACCTAATAGCCGGACCGACCAGCCAGCTTGACCGGACATTTGGGTAAAAAGACCGGACACATTATTGAAGATAGGTACGACAAAGAAATTGTATGTAAAATCAATCTTTTTTATGAGTATCATACATTTTGTTAAATCCTGGTAAACTAATAGATAAAACCGAATGCCAAGAGACTTATCTTTAGCCTAAGACTAATTTTGGCATCGCTCGTTTGCAAAATGTAAAAAGTCTAACAAAAGCCGATCACCGTTGATTTTGGCCGGGCACGAAATCAAAAAGCCTACCTACGTCCGGCTTTATCCGGACGCCTGGCAACCCTATTTGCAAAAGGGAACCCGTTTATTGATGGCAATGTATAGAACACGTTACTTTTTTATAAGGCCCTAACGTAAAAAGTATACATATTATATTGACTGGTTTCGTTTAACTCAAGATTAAATAACTCTAAATATTGTCAATGTTTTAACTTATTGCGCAACATTTATCAAAAACAATAAAAACTCGTTTTTGGAACAAGAGTGCCTTGATAGTACTATTTTTGTCTTGTCCTAGAACGGGATGCGGACTTGCCGGACTCGGCCACACAATTTTAATTTTTATGCAAAAGGGCCTTGAGGTTTCCCTTGAATGACAAATGCATAAATTATAAATCTCTGTCGTTTTCATGTAAGCAGTAGCCTTAATCGATATAAATAATATTAACCAACAATCTCACCGCGTTAACCTAGGCTCGAGATAAGTAATATTTATTAAAAAAATATAGAAACACATTATATATACATGACCCCATACATCTATATTCATACAAATTATCTGCACTTGGCAGGATTCGAATCCGCGGCCCTACATTAGTGTCCAGTAGCTTGACCACTCTACTAGCCGGGAGTCATTTTATTTCGCTCACCTTGCTATTTTCCAATAAAGTTAACTATCTATAAAATTATGATGCGTATAAATCGATTTCAATCATGTAATTAATGTACAAATTGGGTTGAAGAATCATGCCATTGAACAAGTGAAGCTAAATGCTTTCTAAATGCACCAAAAACTTGGGCCCTTCGTTTTAATTTCGGTTCCACATGATTGCCTCTCCTTTCACCGGACTAATACGAATTAGTATTATTTGACCCACCGAATATAACTTTCGCCTGTCATAAAATATAACTTGTAGCGAAGAGATGCTTGACGTCACGTGGGTGCTTAAGAGCCTATTAAGACCACGTTTATATTCTGCGCTATTAAACACGACTTGTCTATCAGAAAAAAGATTTATAATCACAGCTATTTATAAAACATAAATTAGATAAAATTAGTAAAGTAAAGTATCAACCCTTATATGTCCCACTGCTTGGCACGGGTCTCCTTGAAATCAGTTGAGGAGGGTTAATTGGCCATAGTTCACTGATGCGCTGGCCCAATGCGGATTGGTGAACTTCACATACATTCAAAGACTTTAAATCTCATCAGACATGCAGGTTTCCTGATTATGTTTTCCTTCACCGGTGAGCGAACGATGGTCTCGTGTGCGCACTTAGAAATTTAGATAAAACCCATTTGAAAGCACACACGGAGGTCAGGTTCGAACCTGGAACCCCTCGCATTAGAGGCCGAGTCCATTCACCACTGGACCATCGTCGCTCGCAAAATTAGTATCCAACTTTATTCTAACCTCGTAAATTGAATCAGTGCTTATATGTGAATGTTATATAACATAACAAGATAATACATAGATAAGATAAGGTAGGGAAATTTACCAAACCGGGCTTTCCCCGCAATAAGATTCGTTCAGTATGTTATATATTGATTGTATTTGTGATGTGTACAATCATTCATATCAAAAAGGTTAATCTCGTAAAACTGCTTATATTCATGCTCATATTTCGCAATGCAAAAGATTTTATAAACATTTGTTTTTGCGTATTTTATTAAGTTGAAAATGAGCACTAAAAACTAAAGTACCATGTTACTCTGCAGCCGAATTAGGTTGGCACGACTGGGGTGGTACTTGCCGCTGGCATTAACCGTCATAAAGTTACAGTTATGCTGTCGCGTTTCGCCCGGCTTATTGAATTTCCCGTGGCCCATATTATGGGTTAAGGAAAGGCATGCATTAGCATAACCTCTGGTTGTATGGATATTTATGGGCGTCGATAGCCGCCAAATGGCTTCGACTGCTATAAAGAAAAAGCACGCGTCTAATTAGAACTGGATACAGGACGTGTTATTAAATGAACACATAAGAATAATGAAGCGTATTCAGGAATATTTGATCGTCTTCTTTTGCATGCATTGCATGTCATCAAATATGTAACAAAATAAAAATATTATTTCACATATAATACAACCCCAAATAGTGAAAAGTTGAATTGATTTTACTAGTATTAACTAGTACTATACAACGTATCATTCTTTAATAAATATGAGAACATTTAAAAATATAATTAAAGAAATAAGTTTTATCACGAAAATGTGGCAAAAGGCTTAGTCTAGAATAATATAAAGGCTTATCCGGCTTAACATAATATTTACACATCTCCCAAGTACCCCTCCATAAAAGGCCGCGGAACATTAAATCACGTGTATACAGAATACGATTTCATATTTTATTCTAACTGTAACAAAGTACCTATAAGAATAATTGATTTTCTAAATATAAAATTATAATGTAATTAATTATTTAGTACTAATAAATTATTTTGATAATGAGCTCATTATATTAAACTTGACCAAAAAAACTTGTCAGATCAGTTTGTCGACAATAATGTCATTACAAATCAAAAATATAATAAGATTTTATAAATAATAGATTTACTAACTAAACTTTAACTATTTTTTAACATAAAACAATGTTATAGTAGTTAGCCAAAGCCAGTAGATCTAACAGCGAATGTCAGGATACTAAAAATGTTACCATTTACTAATTACACTCATCACTTTGCTAAAGTTTACTCTTAAATAAAACCCCTACACACATAAAGCTATTCTATATTAGCAAAATCTTATAAGTAGCAAAATCTTAAAGTGTGATTTGATATTTATTTTATAATTTATTGCGGTTATTAGATACCTAATTAAAATCATAACTGCAAAAATAAAAAATAAAAACTTTCTGAAACATGTCCCTTAAACTCTTTTAAACTCTTTAAACAAATAAAGTCCCATTGTATCAATTTATACCATCTGTACATATCACTCAATACAATAAAAATATTGCATATGAATGATTCTTCATTTAAAGTTACCTATATTGTAAGTTTCGGAACATAGCGTAGCTTGTCACCTTGCGTAGCGCGGTGCCCTAGCGAAGTGGCGACGCGTTGGCGCGCTTTCCCCCGCTACCGAAAAAAGTTGCAAGTCGCTGGGCGGCGCCGGAGAACATTCAAATTTATCGATTGTCCCGCGCGCCTCATTACAGCATCCCTCAAACGTCTCCCGCTAACCTAGCCCTTACCAACTATTGCTACATTACTTTTTACACCCCTACAACGGAGGCGGTATCTTTTTTCATCGCCGGCTATTATTGTCCGTTAAAGTTTAAGTGTTCGGCGGCTAACTTTCAATGTCTTTCTGATTTACGAGCAGTTTCCAAGTGTTTTATCGAGCATAAACTACTTGTTGAGATTGAAGGTCGGATCATTTGACTATAGTATTGTGGGTCACGTACATTTATACGGATTCGAGGGTTTAGTGCTGGTGTCTATCGCGGTGTCGAGCAGTAGTCTCGCTTCCGCGGGTGGGATGGGGAGGCAATGATCCATTAATCTAGCAGAAGCCCATGTGGCGCCACCGACATACCTGTCGACGCGCCACGCGGTCGCCTAGCGAGTAGCGACATATAGCGACATGTACAGCCAACATTCCGACATGCGAATATATTACATAAAAAAAACATTAAAATATATCGCACACACTTCAATGACCTTAACACATTTAAGTGGTGGAATATCTTGTGATTTCTTATCTACAATTAGATTATACACACAAATATTTGTCATTTGAGACTCGATTTTTATTATTTGCATACGTTTCATTTAAATATTTTGTCTAACATATTTCGGCTGTTCGCAAGTATTCGGAGATATATTGAAGGACACACAGCTTATGAGTTATGATGATATTGATATTGTTAATCCAAAAAACACGTGGGTGATCCTATAAGCTGTTTAGGTCTGGATTTGATAAACGTTTTATCTGTATTCTGTACTATGTAGCAAAAAATTAAGTGCGTAAAATGAAACAGGTACTTAGTCAAAATTATTGTACATGCGTCAATGACCTTCGTATGTTAAAGTAATTTTTTTTTCGTACATAACGTAATATTTATTGCGTTGCAAATATATAAACATTATTTAAAGATAAAGTCAGATTAATTTTTTTTGTAAGAAATCTATAAAATGTATCTATATAGGTACTATAATAAAATTAATTTGAGTGTTTCAAATAGTTGGATCGAAAATAATATTCATAAAATGAACTTCCTATACAAAAATTATAATATATCGCTAGAGAAAGTTGTATAAGGAAAGAAAAGCAACTTGTCTTAGTGAGTGCTTATGGAGTGTGGAGCCGCGGTATGATAATTGCAGCTATTCAGAGGCCGCAATTCTCGGAGTGGAATATTTTACTTATCCTAGTGGCTGCCCGCGAGGCACGACTACCTCCATCTTTATATATTGTGATGTATTTCCCCTATTTATCAGATGTATTCCTATCGGAGCGTCAGTGACACCGATCACGAGGTGCTCAGATCCATCAAGATGCCACGGTCTGGATAAAATTTAGTGAACACTCCGTACATAACGCAAATCTGGCGTTTGAATTCGCCCCTGAATTTAAATGCGAGCACACACGATGTATCACGTCACGGAGCGCGGAAACAGCGGCGTCGTCCGCCACCCATTCCACGCAACTCTGTCGCCATATTTCAATCGTTGAATTGACACATGGCTCTTTGAAACCATAAAGTTTGTGAAAACTCCAACCTGGCATATTTACCTAAGATATTCTACGCAAGTTATTTGACGAGTGAAAACTTATCAGGTCACGCTTGAACCGGTGAAGTTTGCACATAAATTGGCGGTCATCCGACGCGAATATGCTGACTGAGGGAGTAACAAATATGCCAAGTTGGGTTGTTATAACAGCGATATGTAAGTTTTGTGATACTTCGCCATTAAGTTTATGGAAACGACGCAGATAAGATCACAGTTTGTGAAAGCTTTGCGTAATTCTTCTTTATATACTGTCCCCGTAATTAACCTACCGCACGAGAATGGAACCATAAGCCCTTTACTATCAGATGCAAACATCACTTTCAACACCGATATCCTGCCAAAAGTACCCAAACCTTCGATACTCGCTATACTAACCTACTTTAAATTTGTCGAACATACTAGAATTGGTTAGCGCAGAATTGTTAAATTACAATAGTGACAATTAAATGTAATTCTAATTATTAAAATGAGCCGATTCATATACCTACAAAAAGACATGTATATTATACCTACATTACTAAGGGAATCTAAATAACAATGTTTGGGCTAAAATATTTAAATTGCTTCATACGAATTTTCTTGTAGTTTTATTGTTGCGCGACCGATGAGATAACATACTTACATAGGATTTGTTACTTAAAAAAAGATGTTAAATTATATATTATGATAGATTTGTTACTTTATAAGAATATGGTAATATTTTCGAAAGATTCCATCCATCGCATGATTATAAGACCTTAATTGAATCAACTAAAATAAAACTGGTAGACTTACATTATGATGAAGGCATGCGCGATGTACACTTATTCTACTTATATGTACATTTATTCCACACTTAATAAAAGTCTGATCAAATTTTATAATATGTGATATTTTGATTTGATATAATATGATACTTCTTATAGGTACCTCCGAGAATATGTGTACAAAGTTCATTATGATCGGTTGCGAAGTTTTCGCCTGAAAGCGTAACAAATGTCCCTATTTTCACATTTATAATTAGTATAGATATAGATTAAGGAATTAAGGATATATATGAGTACTTACATAATTCTCATTTCGAAAAACATTATCGTTAGGCATCTACGAATTTACAAGATGATTTAATAATTAAGTACGATCAATCATCGTAAGATCGTCAAGAAAATGTTAAAAATTTCAACGTGATCTGTCAAACAGTCGCCTAATTGTAATTAGGGAGAAGATTTGACGCGTGGGCTGAGATGACAATACCGCGTAAAAATGATTAATTCCCGTGGGAGCATCAAAGGTGTCTAGCCCACCATTAATCTTGCACCACTCACTACCATTGTACGACAATCTCGATATTTTTTCTGTCTTACAACACCATTAACTGCTACCGCTAGTTGGTATTTCCACCATCTCATCTCAGCCCTTTGAAGGAATGAAAAGGTGTTTGCGTTCGTGAAAAATAGGACACCCCTCGTTCCTTAAAATATTTTTTTCGTCATCACTTAGGCTTCGATAGTTATTAGGGCGGGAATGAAACGTTTTAAATTTTCATCGTCATTCGAACACAATAGATTTCACTAAAGCGTATTTTCTTACAGTCATTCTTTGTTCATTTGATTAAAACCTTTATGTATCTTTTAGCGATTATCATATTTTTGGTATAAACACAAAACGTACCTGATAATAAATATTACATCTATATTTGTTGCAGATTAAATAAGGTAAATATTTTACAAAACATACCTTCAGATTAACAAAACAAAATACAGAATAAAAAACAATTATTTTAGATAAAAAACCGTTTAACTTGTTTATCAAATTAACTTTTCTTGCGTAATTCAAAATAAAGCTAAAAACTCCATTAAATTATGAATTTGAGACTACAGCTACTTCAGTAGTGGTTGGTGAAATGATTGGCACACAATAATATTAGGTGGGGTCAAGAGCGACGCTTGTCAAATTTAGATCTGGGCACTCGCCAACAACGCGACTGTTCCTATTGCGTTTTACGGGATCCGACAATTCCTACTACCTTAACCAATTACTATAATATATACAGTAATCAGGACATTTATGTAAAAAGTAAAGTTGATACTTATCAACTCATATACCTATGCCACTTCTGGGCCTCCTCGAAATTATGTAAAGAGGGTTGCTTGTCCAATGCAGGTTGATAAACTTCACACACCCTCAAAGACTATCTTATGAGGCATGTAGAATTCCTCGCGATGTTTGTTCTTCAACGATGTGTTCAGGTTCAGGGTGTACTTTGAAATTTAAAAAAAAAACCATTTCGAGACATACTGGGGGTCGGGATCCTACGTGGACTCTCTCGCGCAAGAGGCTGAACCCATATTCATTGGACCATCGTCGCTCGCGGACATTTATGTAATTTAAAAAAATCCTTCTAATACTTTTGAGTTATGTATGTCGCCATTCGTCATTTACCTGCCAATGCAATTAATTGAAAAATATAATCCAGCACACAGAGAAACTATAAAGCTATAAATAAAGAGAGATCATATTCCTAACACGTATACCATTTTTTTCTTTGGAGAGGTTTCTAGGAGGTTCCCTAACCTTTGTCGAAAATTAAAGCACGATACGCGAAGCTGTGAGGTGTAAGTTAATTGGAAATAGCTGATGAAATGTAACAATGGAAATAATTAGAAACAAAACTTTTGGGAATTATTCATTAATCAATCTCATACCCATCGCAGCGACTCATCAGTAATAATTGTATGATTTAAGACGTCGTATTCAAATCAGGTCGACACCTGATTTCGACCTCAACAATCGAATTACGTAAATTTCAATGTTTTATTAAGTTAAACTTTGCCGCGGTGGCTTTAAGTGAATTTATTTGTACTTAGTTATCGGTTCTTAGAAAAGTCATCCTGCTAACGCGTCGGTAAGTTGAATAATTAAATTTGTCAGCGCTGACACGTCTCTGAATTTTCTTCCGAATTTTCAATGCTGTCACGTTTGTACTGCCAACCGCTTTTTGCAATCGTGATTCTCTCGATTGGAATTATTTATTCTTTTAACTTTCTACTTCAGTGATAAATGATTTCACAAAATCTTATCTAATAATATAATCGTTTGAAATGACAACTTAATAACAACTTGTGGTAAATAAAATATTTATAGAACAGTTATTCGATAACTCAATATAATAAATAAAGTCTTTAAAGCGAGAAAAAAGCAACGGTGCAGACGGCATTCCCATCGAAGCCATTTTAGGGGAAAATCTCTATTAGTACAACCTTTAACCATTCTTTTCAATAAAATACTAAATGACAGAAAAATTCCTATTGAATGGGCAAAATCAGATATTGTGTTGCTCTATAAGAAAGGAAACCCAAACGACATAAGCAACTATCGACCAATCAGCCTACAATCTAATATTTACAAACTGTTCGCATCGTGCCTCGAGGGACGCCTCGCCGAATATACCGAAAAACATCAGCCAGTGGAGCAAGCAGGATTTAGAAGAACATACTCAACTGTGGACCACATCCACACAATAGAACTAGCTATAGAAAAATACCAAGAAATGAAACGTCCGCTTTATCTAGCTTTCATCGACTACGCCAAAGCATTTGACTCTATATCCCATACCAGCATGTGGAAAGCCTTACAGGAATGTAATGTACCATCAGAAACGATTGAGCTCATACAAGACATTTATAAGAAAAGCACAAGTAGAGTAAATACTAGACAAAACAGGTACAGAAATAGATATATGCAGAGGCGTTCGCCAAGGTGACCCTCTCTCTCCCAGAATTTTTATTACCGTTCTGCAAAACATAAAGAGCAATCTAAAGTGAAAAAACAAAGGTATAGATATCAATGGACATTTTTTAACTAATCTCCGATTCGCCGACGACATCGTCCTTTTCGCAGAAAACTCATTGCAATTAGAGATTATGATAAATGAGATAAACACAGTCAGCAACGATATTGGTCTAAAACTTAACACATCAAAAACAAAAATTATGACAAATAGCGTAAAAGTACCAATATACGTTAAAAATACTCTACTCGAATATGTTCCAAAATACACATATCTCGGCAAACAAGTGTCATTCAAAAAAACTAGACACCGAGATAAGTTAGTTAGACGCGTAAACATAGCCTGGAACAAATTTTGGAGTCTGAAAGAAATTCTTAAATCAAATATGTCAATGAAGCTGAAAAAAATTGTACCAGTGGTTGTCATCACTATTTCACTGTATATGTTTCTTAGTGTACATAAATTATTAAATAAATAAATAAAATTGTACTGGACTCTTGTATCTTACCTTCCCTCACGTATGCATCACAAACGTGGATTTTTAATAAACACACTAGAAACAAAATCTAACTGACAACTCAAAGAGCCATGGAACGGAGTATCCTAAATCTAAAGTTAAAACACAAAGGAAAAACAGGGATATAAGAAAATCAACAAATTTAATTGATGCCCTGGAACACTGTAAAAGATTGAAATGGAAGTGGGCCGGCCATATTGCACGTATGAAAGACGACAGATGGGCCTCAAAGATCACATTCTGGAAAGGACCCATAGGCAAGAGATCCAAAGGCAGACCGGCGGAGAGATGGCTCGATGAAATCCTGAAAACGGCGGGAAAAGAATGGACAAAAAAAGCGAGTGACAGAACTATGTGGAGGAGTATGGAGGAGGCCTTTACTCTATAGAGAGGTCCTTAATAAACAAAATTTTCTAATTATTAAAGATAATTGAACAATGTTAAATTTAGCAAGGAGTTTAATGTATATAATATCTTTTTTTTGTTGTATATTTTGTCTTTTAACTTTGTTAACACTATTGCATGCTATATAAATATAAATGTAAAAATGATTTGTTATTAAGGAAATAAAAGGCTTTATTATTATTATTCGATAACAGCTAAGGTTTCTTCGTCTTCTAATGTTAAATGAAAAAATCAGTATTAAATTTTTATTTTCATGTTTTCATCTGCAAATTATTATTACGCGTTGTTAGACAGCGGCTGTAATCATTCTCTGAGATGATGCTCCTCAGGGCAGGGAACGAACAGCCGAATACGTCATCAAGGTATATCAGTGATTTGCCTATAGTAAAATATTATATTTATTGAATTCAGTAAGCAGGGCATATGAAATTTAAAAACATCAACAAAGTAACGCGTAAAACTTCGCACGTTATAATACCCTATTCATCTTATAGTCGCATTCGATTTTTGTATGCGCATTCATTTGTGTGAGACGCATTTACTGAGTGAAAACACGCCCAGTACAGGATGTTCCGTTTTAGGGTTCCCGAAAAATATAACCCTAAACTACTCTACTGTCAGAGCTACCTACCCAACCTGTACACTCTTACATATAACGATACAATAATAGCAGGACGTATATTTCGTCCTAGCGCGTCAGATCTACTCGCCAACTATGGAGGATTTTTATTCGCTACATAGATTCTGTAAATTTTGGATTAATATTTAGTTTACGAATCGTATAAACTACTTTGATATCACCGATGTCCTAGATTCTTCACAGTTCGAAGCCAGAGTGACTTCATTAAGTTTTACGCACTGAAATATTTTCATGTTATTCTTGGCGTCATTTTATACCTTATTTTGTGGCTCATCAAATTGGTGTCAGATTCAGTCTCAGACAAAACAGACTTCACTAAGTGACATAAAAGAATCTAATACATGAATGGATACAGAATCCTGAAAAATCCACTTTTATTTTTCACTTATCCTACTTTTGTTTTATCTTACAAACAATTATTATAATGCATTTCGAAGGTCTGTCAACGTGCACTCACCGTGTAGAATTCCTGAATAATTCAACGGTCGCTTAGTCCGTTGGTTCGGTTACATGTTTATTATAAAATATTCTTTACGTGAAGGTTAATGTGGGTTGTCATAAAAAAAAAAAACAAACACTCTTGATACGACACTTCCTTTTATATAAGAAAGTTAATGGTTAATTGGCTCAATTAATGTCGAAACTCAGTGTTTATTATCGAACATTCGGACAGGACTAGTGATAAGCTGGAGTTGCCTATAATGACAACATCTTATCTTCTTATGTACATCTTATCGTTTTATGTATTCATTTAACGTCAGCCTATTCGACCTCTCGACTATCTTACTAATATTATAAACGTGAAAGTATACATGGACGGATGGATGAATGTTTGTTACTCTTTCACGTAAAAACTACTGAATGGATTTTAATGACACTTTACAATAATATAGCTCACATCGCAATAACACATAGGTTATTGCACATTTTCTCAAGTTTATAAAATCAATACTAGTAGCGCACCGCGTATTTCCCATTCTCATGGGAGTACGGTGATAAATCATAGCCTATGCCATATTCTGATGTATAAGCTAATACACCACACAGGTAGCAATTATCTTAATCGTTTCACCATCAAGTAATGAAGATTTAATTTTGATTGAATTCCAGGCATATTAATTGTTGCATTTACGTGAGCATTTCATGTATTTATGATTATATCTTGTGCCAGTTACGAAAAATCTTTTAGGGCATGGAGACAAGTAGCAAGCTGCTCTTTCGTATATATACATCTTTCGTATAATACATGTTATATACATACTAGCTGTCCCGGCAGACTTCGTTCTGCCAAAAGTATTAATATCGCTATTAAAAAATTACGGGGGAAGAAAAATAGATGTTGTCCGATTCTCAGACCTGCCTGATAAGCACACAAAATTTTATCAAAATCGGTTCAGCGATTACGGAGGAGTTCAATAATGTACATCGTAACACGAGAATTTTATATATAAGATACACCTACAACAGGACTTGGCTAACATGTACCGACACTAAGTAAACGTTTTGGTTTTGTTAGTCGTAATAAGTGTAAAACATCCTGCCAAAGAACGACCAAAAATTGTAGTTCAGTAGTAGATATAGGATACGCAAAATATTTGTATTCTTTACAAATTTTATAATTATGTACCGACAATCTTGGATTGAAAATAATCAATGTAGAAGATTGCCAAATATCTATTTCCTATTTGTGAATGCTAAGCGTTTGATACGAATCGTGCTATTATACGTTAATTTCTTTACAGGACGTTGTAAAAGATCAGCCATTGATATCTTAGATTGCGCAACACGATATTATTGCTGTGGAAATTCGACAAAATTTAAGTCGGTGGAGCATTAAAGGGGCCGACGTCGTCGGTTAATTCACCCCATAAGGGTCGCAGTGGCGCCAAAGATCCTGCCGTAGACAAAATTCTAAGTACGATCTTGCGTCTTACCCACACGGTGACTTATACCCTGATATGGAATGTAACCGAAACTTGCGATCAATTAGTTCATCCACTTTATCAGCATAAGATTGCGTACGGAAAAGTATTTCATGTTATATTGAATTGTTGTTTTGTTGGTGAGGAATAATAAAGTAAATATTATCTCAAACTTGTTGAATGGTATAATATGTTAGTAACTTGATTTTAAAGGGTTGTATAAAAATACGCTTTTAGAAGTGAAAACTTCTTTAGCGGCGTTGTGCACTTTTTTGTGATGGACAAAAAATGTGACGTAAACATCGTAAGACTGATCGAAAATTTTTAAGACTACCATAATGTAACCATTGATTTTTCTGAGAGATAAACTTTTTAATGTTATAAATTTTCATGTTTGTGTTGCATTGCACGCAATAAATAAATATTGTATTCTACCACATAAGGTATAGTACTTTTATACTGATAATTAAAGCAATTCGTGCAAAATGATTCCCTTACCATTCCAAAATATCAAAAAAACTCAACTCCCGGAGTGCATCCCGTCGTTTTTATTATTATTTTGAAGCCAAGCCTTCCGATCCCCCTTCATAACGCAGAGTAGTAGGCACAATGATAAAATATAATTTGGCTATAGACATTCCATATATGGTCATCTCAAAGAACAGGTTTTGGTGTCGGACCTTGAAATTGCTGCTTTTAGCTACCGGTATAAAAATGATATAATAATTTAAAATGTCATAAATTCTTTTAATTCATTCAAATTTCATTCATTTTTGTCACCTAAAACATTCGAAATAACACCCATATGTATAGAAACACTTAGGTTACAACTTATAAATAAACCTTACATAGCTAACAAAAATAGTAAAACCTGAATATACATTTTATTTTACTAATATTCTTTTAATATCAGTATATTTTTTATATAATTTAAACTTATATATTATTATTTTTATACGATACTACATATTATTTTATTTCGATATCCTTGTAACGTTGCCATATGTATAATAATAATTATTAGTTCTAAATATTCCATTCGAGGCCCGTTTAAATCACTGAAGTGTTAAGAAATACGACCGTAGAATCGTATTAGATATTTTTCCTGAACATTTTTTGTTAACAACAGATAAATTGCACGGAAAATGTTAGCATTACAAACGTGATGTCACAGTAGCAGAAAATTCGATTAACTCTATGCCAGTCAGCGACCTATATTTATGTGGTGGATTTATGGCCGAAATATTAAAAGCGATCAATTACTCTAGATACACGAGCAAGAAAATTAATACTGAGTTTTGACATCGGACACGGATGATAGTCGACAGTGTAACGAGTCTAGGTGAGGGCGCGGCGGGCGGCGACAAATCCATCTGCTGCTCGACAGACCGTTTGTTGCGCACGTTTTAACGCTTGATGAATCGCGTAACGTGTCCACATTCACTGGATTTATGTACACGACCAATTTATTTTATATTACCAACACAATTGAATAACGAATTATGCTCAAAATTGTTGTCGATCTAACTGTTAACCTTCGAATGTGTTGACTGAAAATTTTTGAATCGTAGCCGTTTTAAATTGGAAACGATACGGCCCCATGATATTCATATGGCTCGTTTGAAAGTCGGATTGGGTCGGTTTAAAAATTTTCCATAGTAAAAGAGGACACCGTATAAATAGTCCGTCGGTTACGAGTCGCGTTGAGTAATAGCGTGTCACCGATGTTTCGATGCGTTCACGGAATGAGCGCGAACTCTCAGCACTTTTGTACGTTACATTTTGGCGATTTACGTAAGCTTGCATGAACGCCATAATTTATGCATTTCGATTCCCAACCGAGAGGTGTGGATAGATAAAACTCATGTTAAATTACGCGTGAAAGCAATAAAATATTTCTTGTTTAAAAGCTTACTTTTTGCGCAAGTTTTATTATTTAGATGAAACGACCACATATTTACATGCGAACGAAAGATAGTCGAGTAAGTGGCAGTTCACACAGGGCGTACAGAAATTTTATTTATGACCTCTTTTATTGCTAAACTTCATTCGTTGCTGTGGTTGCTTTTATTCCTTCGACGGGAAAAAGTTGTGAGATTTTATGGCCGGTGTGAGATAGGACACGTTATTGCACTAACTTTTAGCGGGAGCTGAAATTAAAATAGATTTTTTGTGGTCACCATCGACCGCAAGCTAATATTGCTGGACGACAATTTAAAATGAAAAATACTTATCTTATTTTAGTATACTGAAATCCGATCAACATTGTGTATAAATAGTAACAAGCTTACAATTGCTTCCAGTATATAAAATATTCAAAAAACAACTAATATTGTAAGCTCAAATTATATTCAAAGTCAGTTTCATGTGCTTATTGGGAATTTTTATGCCTTGATTAATTTATAAGATAAATTATTACTAGATTGATTACTTATATATTTTACTAAATAATGGTTTGTCTTTTTCAGAATTCTATCCGACACAACCTATCGCTGCACAACCGATTCATGAGGGTCCAGAATGAAGGCACCGGCAAATCGTCGTGGTGGGTCATCAACCCCGATGCCAAGCCCGGCAAGTCGGTGAGACGGCGCGCCCTCTCCATGGAAACATCGAAGTCAGAAAAACGACGAGGCAGGGTAAAGAAAAAGGTATTATTATACTTGCGGCGTAATCGGCTAAGTTAGCGATAAAAGCCGAATACATACCGTCATCATCATAACCGTCTTTTAAAATTCGAATGAAATGAACGCACCTGATACTAGACCGTTTTTAGTAGTATTTGAGATTTTATTGCTAATATAAAAAAAAATATCGGCAATAAAAATGTTTTGAAATAATCCAATAATAATAGGCAAGTGTATGTATATGTTTTGATGAACTTTAAAATAGATGCTCAACTAAGGTTATTACTAACTAACTAGGTATTTGATTTGTAATTGAGCTGTATTTCTAATTCTCAATGTTTAGCAAAATATATTATGTAACGTAACGTAGGTACTGAAGTAGTAGTTTCATCAAAAAAAACGGTACTAAAAATGCTAAAAACAAGTAAATTCAAATGAAACATTCTGTAGGTGACATAATTTTTATAAGAGTAAATTTTCTTAGGATTCTAGAAGATAGTACTACTACTATGATGTAGTAGAAATGTGTATGTCCTACACGATGATTAAAACTTGAAATTCCAATACAGCCCGACGCATTAAGAAACGGCGTAACAGCAGATGCGACACCCAGCCCAAGTAGTTCAGTCTCAGAAAGCCTTGACCTATTCCCAGATTCACCAATTCACAGGTAAATACCATCGATCGCTTATACTTCAAACATACATCCAGCTTTTATAGAACCTTTAGTAGATATAAATGTTAGACTAGTTGCTTCACATAACTCCACAGATGTCGAAAAGTATCGTGGCATGCGGCCAATTACGGCAGCGGACATGACTACGTCTGCGATACTAATTCGACTTTAAAGGAACATAATTTACCTACACGGGTAATGCGATTGTGCCCGTGCCAAGACAACAAATAACTACCATCTTACGAGCGACCGAGGATGATACGTATGAGATGTCCACTCGTAAAAACTACCTATCAATATAAATAAAGCTTCGTTGACCACGGCAATAAAAATGAGTTATAACAACTCTGTTACTTTACGATAAAAGGTTTTAAATCATTCCCAACCATTAGATGATGAGTTATGTCCGCTGACTTTCATCATTTCGCCGATATTTAACATTTATAGCCGAATATACGTCGAGATTACGCATAATTGACGTTTACGGTGGATGGATTTCGTCGTTGTTGAAAAAACTGCCAACACGAAAAGTCTTTTGTCATAACTGACGACATAAAAATATATCTGCGCTGACCGTTTAACCATCATATCGCTTCGTTTGGCATTCGAGTTTGTCTTACTTAGTAAGCCTCGATATGGGCGTTAGATTTGCATGCTCACCATTATACTTTATGTAAAAGTTATCGATAGATTATTTAGATTATAGGCGACCTAGAGCGATTTTGTTTCCGCTTAGGATTTTAATTATTTGCAAGTTAATCGATTTGATAATGAATTATGTGGCCTTCGTTCAAAAGGAATATCGACCAAGCCTAGACTGTCAAAGGTCATATTTTTCATTGAATTGAACTATAATTTTAACGCTTTGTTCGCTTTTGCGTAGCAACAATTTTCAGTTGTCGCCGGATTTCCGCCAGCGGGCATCCTCCAATGCGTCGTCGTGCGGCCGCCTGTCACCAATATCCTCTCTTATACCATCGGAACCAGACTGGGCCACAGATTACGCTCCAGCTGGAGATTTCACGCCCACAAGTGACTTTACACAAGCTGATTACGCACAAGAAGAGCTCGCGGGAACTCTCGCCGACTCCATGAAGCTGCACGCAAACGATCCATTCCTAACAACAACGTAAGGTTTTGAACTTTATTTGCTTGCGCTAGACATAGATAGATTAAAGTAGTCTAATTTTTAATTTCAAAACAAGCATTTATCCTGTTACGATTTAAAAAATTAACGACGGAATATCAGGTTTGTTAATCCTTTATTTATGTTGAAAAATACGGGCTATATGATTTTTATAATATTGATCTTTTTTTGAGATTATGTTATTAAAATGATTTATTATTCTGCAAGATGAACAAAGAAAAGATTTGAGAATTTATAAAAGTAATTAATGAAAGTCTATACACATGAAGCTGGCCGTCAGGGCACTAGGGTAAATTTTATTGCCAAGGCGTGCCAATATTACATTTAAAATGCAAGTTAGATTCTCCCAACTACATGTATCATGTATTGAATAGGTACGTTCCGACGACATCGTCATCGTCGTCTGGCGGCAGCTATCGGTTCGCGTACGCGTGTCCGCGGCACCCGCACGGCGGCTGCGCGTGCGCATCCATGTACCCCGCGCATCCCGCGCACCCGCACCCGGCGCACCCGCACGAGCACCCGCTCGAGCGCTTCCTCAGACCGCCACCACCAGCTGACCCGGCGGACATCATGCAGACAGGTTTGTTGGAAATTATGTTTAGGAGGGGGGAACAGTTCACCTTATGCTAAGGGATCACAGATAGGTAATAGTGACCTATTACACTAAACAATTTGGTGGGGCGATGCCGCTTTTCAATATGAGTTTTTTTTTTAGAATTCCATTCTACCAAACAAACAAAAAACCCCCGGTTTACCTTGTGGTCATTGATTAGCGACATCCAGCGATTCCCGCCGATTAGCAGAAGGAAGAAGGGACGATCATAAGCAGGGGCGACATGAGCACAACAATCGCGAATAGGTCGTATTCAATGTGTGATTAAGGAAGGAAAATATAGAAAATAATGTAGAGATAATTTATGTACAGGATATGAAAAAAGGTTAAAGTTTAACACGTGTCAAAACAAAGTGTGCTCTATTTTACAACAGCTTCAAGTGGTTAAGAGTTATTGAAGCGATTCAGACAAGCACAATGTACATATCGGCAGAGTTAATAGCCATTCTTCCTCGTATGTATAATGTATTAAAGCATGCGCGAGTATGACTCAATATACTGCTTTTAAACAGAAGGCACGCGGCGTATTTATGAACTCTAATACTGCCACAGAGTTCTACAATCTTGGATCTTAGGACAGACAATTAGAAGCTGGCCCGCCTGAGTCAAGTTTAATGTATTTTTGACTACAAATTTTAATTCAAATTAATTTGTCCAAAGCTGTTAAAGTTTTTACAACCCGCGTTATATGCCCGTGATAATTATAGTCGATCAATTTAACATGCACTATACAAGGCAATAATCACCATAGATAAGTTATATAACACTATATTTTCATCTCTAAATTTTTTATCCTCGCCGTCACCGAACACTGGTACTCAATCCACGAAGTCTTGCCGAAAAAGGCATCGAAGCGAACTGATGGTGATGGTTTTGTGACGGTGCAAAGGAGGACGAGCCGTCAGAAGACTCACCCCTGTGGCACAGCTCCCGTGGAGTCCAACTGTATACGTGCTGCAGCACCGCACATCCCGGTGTATATCTCCCGCCTACACTACACCACTGAAGCGAAAGACTTCGTGGAATGCGTCAGAGGACCAAGTACACGGCGAGAGTGCAGCTACTGCACTCGCGCTGCGTCAAACTCAAGGCGTTCGTGGTGCTAGTACGGACATGCTGTCTGCACCTTGTTCTGTGTTCCGCCGCTTCCACGGAAAGATCCACCAGAACGCACCAAGACTTAAGTGCAAGTGAAGCGATACTAAAGTTTTAATTTTCATTCACGAAGTCCTACTTTTATTTAATAATTATGTGTCATTAGGTTAAGGTTCTATGGACCCATGCAGCCTGAAAATAAAGATTTATTATTATTATTGCTATTTATTTATTTATTGTCACAAGGAGTCGGAGTTTTAGGGCCTGTTTCACAATGTCCGAATAAAGTTCCAATTAAGCTATTTGCAACATATTTACCACATAACTACAACGTTTCCGTTTCACAATTGACAAATAGCAATATCTGGCAAATAAAGTTCCCTGTAAACTATAGATCGGATCAACTGGCCATTAGCAAATTTAACTGCCAGATAAATTAGTTGACAGATATATATTATATACGTGGTTGACAGCTTCACGACATTTGACAATTTGACGTTCCGGTAACAGTAATATACAAAATAATTTAAACTGTGTTTTGACCGTTTTATAATTAAGGGATAACATTATATACAAGGTCTATGTAAATAAAAGGTATAAAGATGGTATGATATATAAATTTAAATTATAAAAACATATTTTCATGTATATTTACAACATGGAATGTTTTTCTAAAACATATTAATCGTAAAATGGAACTATGAAATGCGAGGTTTCCAAGCCTACTAATCAGTAAGTGCCAAACAGGGATCTGCCAAATAAATTTACAGGGAAGATGATGATGAAACCCAATCAAGACTAACTAGAAGATTCATCTGTCAATTAATTTATGTGTCATATATGCTATAGGGTACTTTATTGGGACATTGTGAAACAGACCCTTATAGTGATTACCGACGCCAATAGACAGCCACACAACCACAGGCTATGCTGATGCCTTGCCCTCCTTTTCCCTATTTACTCCGGTATTATGTGAGCGAGAGGTACCGTACCACCTCGGTCGTGCCGGCCTAATTCTTTATTATCTATCTCTCCAAACTCGTGAATCGTATAAGAATCTAGGGATAGAAGTTTTTTTACTTCATAATCACAGCTTAATAGCACTTTAATAGTTACGACCAACATTTTCAATAGAATAAAAAAAGTAGAAGTAAAGCAACCTATATACATCTCACTGCTGGGCACGGGTTTAGTATGAAAACTTCTTGGTTACTTTTATACAAATAACAATAGGCAAGTTAAAAGTCCTCGAAATCAGGCGAGGAGGGTATCTGGCCTTATTGCACCAAGGCTCTGGTCCAATCCGGGTTGGTGAATTTCACGCACCTTCAAAAATTTTTAATCTCAGTAGGCATGCAGATTTCCTCACGATGTTTCCCTTTATCGATTGATTTAAATAGAATACTGTTTAAAAACTTATTTAAAATCATTTATGTAAAATTATTATGACACAAAAAGAATAGTGACCCACTCCATCACAAGTGGTATTTGACCATACGACTGCGAAAAACCTCAAGAACCATTACAACCCGTCTGACTTTAAAATAATTCTACGGATGTAACTTATAGTTATCGATACACAAGCTTATGTTAGTAAAATAATAGTTAAAAAAAAACTAAAAACACGCTTTTTATAGAAACCCAAACTAAAAAATAGAAAATAAATTTTAATAAATTTAAATTAAGAATAGTGTTAAAAATTTCAATAACTATAAATTAATAATAGTGTAAATAAAAACAATTTATTTTATTTAAAAAAAAGCGTGGGGTGTTTTTTAAGATATTATCAAAATGATAATCACTCTACTCATATCTGTCAATAAAATATTTATAACTATATTGACACCATGCACCCCACGCTTTTTTAAAATAAAATAAATTTTTTTTATTTACACTATTATTAACTTATAGTTATTGAAATTTTTAACACTATTCTTGATTTAAATTTATTAAAATTTATTTTCTATTTTTTAGTTTGGGTTTCTATAAAAAGCGTGTTTTTAGTTTTTTTTTAACTATTATTTATTTTTTACTTTTTAGTAATTATTTATAAATATTATAAATACGGGGAATCAGAGGTCGATTTCGGAGAGGGAGCCTGAGAAACGGCTACCGGAACTAAGGAAGGCCGCAGGCGCGCAGATTACCCACGGAGAGTTACATACTGACATACTGACATACTGACAAACTGACAAACTGACAAACTGACAAACTGACAAACTGACATACAAGTGAAGCTAATAAAAAGCGTGTAAAAAACCTAAGTGCTCTACGAATGGCGCATGAGAAGTGTTTGTTGATTGATATAATATGATAAAATTAATGATAATATGAATATTATTTTCTCTTTAATATCGTAATAAATTAAAAAAAATAGGCACTTTTTATATAAACCATGCACGGGGAGACCTATAATAATAACACAGATTTTTTAGTCAACGAGATAAATTATGTTTTTTTTTGTACAGAAAACAGTCAGACTCAAATGGTGACGACATCAGATGGGGCCCTATTAAATGGCGATATGATGGTGCAGTCGGGGGCAATGGTGCCCACAACAGTGATGGGACAAATAATGGGAGCACTAAATACAGGCCTCGCAGAGGATTTAAACATAGAAGCTTTGGAACATAGTTTCGACTGCAACGTTGACGAGGTATGTTATTGAAAATAATAAATTTTATAATTTGTAACCTATTATGAAGATTTATAATTTGTTTTTCGATGTCCTGAGAAAGTAGGAGAGCCCGGCTGACTCCCAGGGCTGCGGTTTTTATGATAAATTATTGACAAGAATTAAAGAATGCATTGAGAATGTATGGCGCGTGACGACCTTTAGGGCAAGTCTTACGTGCATCATAAGTAGCGTGTTTGTCGTTATGCTTCGGTGTCAAAGGTCATGCGGGAGTAATTTATATCTAGAACGACCGCTGGTCATAATTACGCGATTACGATATTGATTTAAATAATATCGTTAGCAGTTCCAGTACTAGACGATTTATGTACATATTATAATTATAAAATTAAATATAATTACCGCGTATTCTTCCATTGCTGGATGTAAGCTTCGCTGATGGCAAATGTCAAGTCTAAAATAAACTATTTTTTATGTGAACAAAGAAACATTGCGCTGGCGCGCCTGAATAGTAATATCGACTCAGTGCTGTCATCATTAACATTTTAAGTCTGCGTGCCGGCCGTCCTGTGAGAGTCACTTTATAATGGTTTTGTATATTATTGGATCATTTGGTTACCCTGGTCCGTCTGCCAGTCGGTCTGTAAAAACCCAAACTAAGGTACTTACTTTTGACATTTGAAAAATCGCGGAACAATCCGCTACACAAGGATTTTTCACGCCATAATACTGAATCGCGCTATCAGAATTCCAGCGTCCGGCCGCTATATACCTATACAACTCCTGACACGATATTTCTTAGATGATCGGCTCATCTACTCTTCCGATAAAGCGTAAAGGCCTTAAGGCCACCAGCATAGATGCATTCGAAAAAAAAGACACGATAGTAAGTGGGCTTCTGCCTGGCTTGCACCTCGCTCGGTCGGAGATCTCCCTTTGGGGCATTCCCCCTATTTGAGGAAGCTAATTATAAAGAATAAGAAGTACTATTGACATAGAATAAGAATTTAGTTTCTAGACTTAGTAGACTCTCTTGTCTGTTTTTTTTTACTATACGGGATTCGTTTAAGCTGATGTATGCGTTTCACGATTCATTTATGTAGTTTATCTTAGCGTTATTCACCGAAGCGTAATGTCGCAGGTGATAAAGCACGAGCTGAGCATGGACGGGTCGCTAGACTTCAACTTCCCGCAGCAGCACTCGGCGATGGCAGCCGAGGCGGAGAGTCAGTTCGCGGCGCCCGCGCCCCCTGTGCCCACTACGCTGGACAACGGGGCCCCGCGCACGCCCTACACCGTCGCGCCCTCTTGGGTCCACTAGACCACTAACTGTGCCCCCATCAACCTATCGGGGGCTCTAGGCATTAGGATAATGGGGCCCCGAAAACAACGATTTTTAGATCTGTGAGCCCGAATTTTGGACTATAAAAAATATAGGTAGTAATTCTGACACTCTGAATCTAATCGGCAATCATTGTTTGACTTTCCTTAACTTATAAATCAAACATGTTCTGATAGGAATAATGGGGCCCCGTGGATCACATGGATCACGGCCTGGGCACCTGCCAGAGTGCCCAATGGGAAACACGGCCCTGCCTACTTAGCTCTTTAGCTTTACAACTTTAATAGTTGAAATCTTTAATTCAATTGTAAATATCAAATTCTAATTGTTATATTATGCGTTGTAGTCGAGATTTTTTTTTGTTTTAACATGTTAACTAATGTTAGAGTTTTATTTAGTGTTAATGTTAAGTGGGTTACCGAGTGTTGAAGTGTCAATTGTGTTAGTCTAGGCTTTAGTTGTAAGCTAGTGAAAGCTTGTGATAATAGGCTCGGCATGTGTGGCGGGGGCGCGGGAAAACGACTGATTGACGTTTCATTGGATGTAAAGGTAATTATTATTATTATATTATAATATAACGTTGTTACACTCAGGCATTTTTGAGCTGTATCTAATTTTTAACGTAAAAGCCTACCTTTTAAAAGCCACTACAATGAAAATTTTTTACAGTTTTTCCAAATTAAAATTACAAATTAAAGGCTAAAACATGACATGTGAATTTCCATCAAGGAACGACAATCCCTACATTCAATCAATTTTAAAAGCCGAATTTTCATGATTAGTAATTTCCGTAGTCAAATAGTGTACAGCATTTAAATGCTACTTTGCGAATCTAGCATTAGGTTATAAAAAAAAATTGACATGTTTCAAGTGCTATGTAATTTGCCTACGAAATAAATATTATTTGATTTGAAATGGCCGATATTTGCTTCTATAACATTTCATACTATCCAGCTCTGAGTTGTTTGAGTCTAAAATGTTTTCCAATCGTGGGAATTCATTTCCATAGACCTTATATTATTTTATACAAAAAATGTGTAAAGATAAATGATAATCCAATGCAAATTTAATAATTATTCCTAAAACTTTCATATTATATTCGATGTGAACAGTGTATAAAAGAAGGGATTTAAATTACATATATGCATTTAAGTTCGTAAAAATTAATACCATTACATTTAATAGCGTATAAATCTTTTATCATGAAGAAAAATGAAGACATTGAAATATTAGCGGACATTTAACAATACGGATGCAATAAATCTCGCGAGTATCAGCGATAATCCACCAAAAGTTTTCCAGTTGAGTGTCCAATAACTTGCTCCACCGGTATCGCTACATTACGGTGCCCATATTTGAGCTTGCGAGTGGACTTTTTACTACAAAACGTTTAATATTTTTTATCATATAATTTATTATACTACATTATACTATTATTTATTATACTACATATATTATATATTACATTCATATCTTTTTATAAAGAAATGAAGTATCAATCGTAAAATATAGAGGTTATTTTTTCTTTTATTTGGAGTATTAAAATTTTGATGTAAGGTTACAGATTTCGAAATTAAAAATATTGTTTTATTGATACGATTAATAGCATCTTTCAGTGGCGCCAAGTGTTACAAAAATTATTATTTATTACTACTTTTTTTTGTTTCATTCAAATTGCTAGCGCAAAACCTACAGACGATTATACTAAAATTATTGTCAAATAGTTTTAATATCTTTAGTTACATATACATTAGATAATTATAATATACAATTCATACAAGTGGGCACGGATACACCTATAATATGGTACTACTGTGGTGGTTTAACTTAATTGCTTGGCGCTCGAGTGAAATGTAAGGATAATACAAAACTTACAAAGTAATCGTTACTGTAAACTATCGGAACTATGGTATTAGTTACTTTTGTACACAAATAGAGTTGCTAAATTGCACATTTTCTCAAATGCTATTTATAAAATCAATACTAGTAGCGCACCGCGTATTTCCCATTCCCGTGGGAGTATGGGGATAAATTATAGCCTATGTGTTATTCTGAGGTATAAGCTATATTATTGTAAAGTTACATAAATATCCATTCAGTAGTATTTACGTGAAAGAGTATCAAACATTCATACTTACAAACTTTCGCGTGTATAATATTAGTACGATTGTCTTCATGTTTCTTCACGATGCTATTTCTCTTGCGACATAAGTTAGAATAGTAAAAGATTAATAGAATCCCCTTTTATATCGAAAAGTACTGACAATGTCCCTAATATATCACACACATAGTGTCCCTACACAAAAACTATATTGTTTCGTGAAAACAGCGCACGCCAATCTGACCTCATTCCCGGGTATTTAAGACGGAGATAGGGAAACTGGGAGTTACTCCGTTCGATCTGCACTTTTCGTTTAGTGCGTGATATATTATACGAGATAATACAAGTGTATCGATATACTTGAATTATTTAGCGTAACAAATACGGGACGCTTCTATGGACATACGTTTCTTATATAGGATAGATTTATGTGTGTAAGTCGTGTCTTGTACTTACTTACATGTATTATATAGTAATAATTATGTGTAAAGTATCAACCCTTATATGTCACATCGGCATCGGGCTATAATTCACCGAAGCGCTTGCTCAATGCGGGTTGGTGAACTTCACATACCTTCAAAGATTTTCCAATCTCATCAAGCATGCAGGTTTCCTCACGATGTTTTCCTTCACCGGTTAGCGAACGATGGTCTGCTTGGGGTGCCTTAGAAATTTAGAAAAACTCCTTTCCAGGCACACGGGGAGTCAGGATCGAACCCGGAACTGTCGCATAAGAGGCCGAGTCCACTCGCCACTGGACCACCGTCGCTAATTATGTTATAATAATATAAAAACTCACATACGGCCACGTGATCCCAAACAAAGCCTGTATTATGGCGACCAGACATGAGATAACTAAAACATACATATTATATAGATAAATTAAACTTAGACAAAAACCAAATGATTATGCTCATAAACATTTGCCTCGGGTATCGAACCCATGACCTCCAATTTAGCAGTCAGGATCACAAATCACTAAATCAATACGGTAGTAAAATATCACTAGTATTCTTTGTTCCGGCCGCCCATCATCATCATCAGCCTTCATCCGTCATTGTTAATCATAGGCCCATCTGAGGAAACGCCTAAACGACCGATCCTTTGCCACTATCATGTACACCCTCATTCATAGCCTATGTAACTCGCTGATAATATGGTTTTCTATAGGTGAAAGAATTTTCCAAATCGGATACTTTCGGAGCTTATTTAATGCAAATAAAAAATATTTCCTCTTTTGAATATAAGCATAGAGAATAAGATGGCGAACCGTTAAAAGATTCAGGGCTCACGAAATCTTAAAGGTATAATACATTTTTCATTATTTATCATAATGAAAAATGTAAAAGCATACTGAAAGTAAAGCCTTAAATCTACGTTGTAACACGGTATTGATTCGATAATTCTCCGAACTAAACGAGTGTTTATCAACCTTTTTATTAGTGAAGTATTTATTTCACTCGCTGCTATTTCTTATACTCAAATAATTCCATTTTTAAACATTAACACGTAGTTGGAAATGTTACTTAAAATCCAATAAGTTAAACAGTGCTACCACAGTTTTACAGTTACTTTTTAAACTTGTAGTATCAGCTTAAAGGGGCTTTTGAACGCTTTATTTCGCTGACGTTGATAATTATTAACACAGATTTATAAATAAAGACAGATGGAGCATGCCGAACACTCGACTAACACTTCAAAGCGAATACAAATTAAAAAGCGCTCTCAAGTGGTTGACATAGCGTTGTACTCTAAACGTCTATTAGATTGTGTTCGCTTTTGAATTTATATTCGCTTTGGTGGCGTCACTCGCGTGTTCGGCATGCTCCATCTGTCTTTATTTATAAATCTGAGATTATTAATATGATATTATCAATTTTAGACTAGACATAAATGAATTGAACCACATTTGTAATGGTAACATGTTATATAGTTTTGTGACTGAAGGATATTAAATTCAACAGCTAGCCCACATTTTCCCTAATGAACTAAATCTAGTTTACCTTAATTAGGATAATCGGACTAACTGAATATATAAATATATTTTTATTAGTAGGTATACATACAATTATTAATCTCATTTGTCGAATTTCGCACAATACTGCTTGCTATAATTTTTAAATAGTCTTTAGTTTATTAAATTGTATAAAATATATTTAAAGGATTTTAAATTAATATGAATTAGGTACTAAAGCCTTTTAGAACTTTAATTACGCGGAGCTCGATATTTCGACATTGCCTACTTGTCTTCTTCTCGGGAGCAAGACATTCGTAGACAATGTCGTCTTATTATCGCGGTTTATTAAGATTTTTACATGACAGACATACTCGTATTTAGTGGCCGTGATTAATGCTGAGTATCAGACACGTAGAGCATGTAAATATAGAAAAACTGCGATAAAATCCGCAACAGTTGTTTTAATATATTTAATTTAGTATTTATCCTTAACCGATTAAGGTGTTTTTTTACTCATAATTTAAGTAAGTACTTTTTGTGCTTTGGACACCAATTCCTATTGATTATATTATATTAAGCTCTACGTTTATCATTTAAATACATATTCCTTTGTTTTGCCGAGTCTGGGGCGACCTTGCACGGAGTGATAAGAAACCACAAATGACTACATCATCCAAATAAACGCTTTGAACAAACCGTTTGTTCGATGTCGTGAATAATATTTATAATTAGATTGTATTGGGACGTGGTTCGTGGGCACCCGTGATTTAATTTCACCACCCAATGGGCACATTTATGCCCTAATGAGGGAGACCGGGGCAGTAATTAATCATATCATTTTAGCGTTAACGGTGCCCCGAGCTATTGCCATTAAATAATTGAATATTAAGAAAAAATCGTACGACGCTAGATTAAACCCGCTTCGGTAATGACTTGTTTTTTAGGGTTGCTAAGAATACGTCTTTAGCAGATTTTTGTATTTATTTTTTAAGGAAAATTTTCTTACGAAAACATTGTTTTTTGTTTTTTTAATTTAATGATCAAATACGTCATTAAATATGAAAAGCGACCAATTAATATGTGCGGCTTTGTTTGTTCATAATTATCGAAAATATTTTATAGTTGATTCAAAACACTTACATATACTATGGCTAATATATAGTGTAATCCCTAACAAAACACGCAAATAAATATATGTAGTTAAAAACAGGACAAGTGTTAGTTACGCATAGTTTTTTTTTTTATATTTAATAATCGTACCTACTTATAAAAATGTGTTAGGTATACATTTTGTTTGATATTTAAATTACTTTGACATAAATAAAATGGAATAAATGATTCCAAAAACAACTTCAATTAGGTTTGCGGTTTCGATGATACAGCCCTACACACAGACTGTGCATCCTCCATAATAACAGTGACAGCGTTCAGTTAGCACCCTTGTCCCTGATCACAAAGAACGCTGAAACCACAAATCGCCGCATCATCTTTATTGTGGTACTAAAAGTACAGCAGAACTAAAAATTCTCAAAGATTTTTGAAGATATAAAATTTGCTTAGATCATTAATATGTCTAGATGGAGTGTCGCCCTATAATCAAAACAAAAAGAAATGGCCAACATTTTCAAACATATGTTCGTGAATAGTGATACCAGCTACAACAGTTCTCCCATAATCATCCTTTTTAATCTCGTGTCACTTCAACACCAACCTTCATTATAAATAAAAACAATAATGTGTAACAATTCATGCGTATTCTATGACAGCGGGACGGATACTAAACACGGAGAAAGTATTTAGAGGCTAACAGTTGGACGCTATTTATTTGGACGTGTTTTCCGCGCGACACTATCTAGACATATTATTGATCTAAGAAAATTTGAATATTTCATCAGCCTTTATCCGTCCACTGCTGAACATAGGCCTCTCTTTATTCTTGTGTTTTTTATAGTTCTATTAACTAGAAGTCCTCTACAACTTCGCAGAAATTTTATTTTGGATATCAAGTGTAAACGTTTGAATTAAACAACAGTGTTCCTTCTTGTTGTTGAATCCAATATTACAAATACCATACCGAATTTCGTTATTTAACTTTCAAATGAAGTTATTCTAAAAATAACGACGGTCAAGTTTTTATATTAACAAGCTGATTTTCATAAGCAGTCGTTTAAATTTCCCAACTCATCCCGCATTCCGGTCGGGTTCCGCTGTAATTAGGTGGGCCCACCTTTACACGCGATTTCTCCGCACTGTTTAAAAGTTTTCAATTGCGTTACGAGGGTCTGTTATAAGGAATTTATTCATTATTCCCACCCTGCTTAATAAAAGGCTCCTTTGCTCTTTTTTATTTCCTCCTTTATTGGTGTCCCCTTATTTTAGTATTTTAAATATTTGCCGCATGGCGTCCCCGATGAGTGATGAATTATACATTGATTTCACAATTTCGTATAAGTTTAATTAAGTTTGACACTTCTTTACATATATTGCGAAAAATTAACGACACACGTCTATTTTCCGCTACTGTAAACTAGGCCCCTAACCTATCGGGGGCCCTGGGCACTAGGGTAATGGACATAAATAACAATTTATACATCTGTGGCCTTAAATTTTGGACTTTAAAAAGTAATCATAATAGTGAGGATTCTACTATGTTTTCTGAACAGCCATCATTGTTTAATTAAATTGTAAAATTATCGCTAGATCATATTCTTGCCGAAAAGAAAAGTCGGGCCTGACTATAAACATGCGAAAATTAAGTATTTACTATTTCAAATCTCTGAAATTTCAATAAATATACAAATTTAAGAATCAAACATCTTGGATTTTGTAAATCAGTTTTTATATTATAACGTGTGATCATAGTTCTCTATCTATCTACTGCTTTTTTCAGTAAATAATAAATAAGTACTGCATATGTAAAAAACATTTTTTCGCGATGTAAAAACTTTAAAACATAATTTGTTGAAAACAAGATGAAATTTTTAATTCGTCCTTCTCTACGAAAACTTGATTTAAATCTTGGAATACAAAATTCAAAGACTTATATCGCGTACTCAATTTACATGATGTCAATTTATACATTTTTCGCATTCAACGCAAGTCGTCGGATGAGCGGCGCATATTCAACAAGCCGGCTCGTTATTGTTTGACAGCTTAGTGGCGAGTTTGATCGGTTATTTAAATGAACCACCAGTTATGGCTGTCAATTTTTATAGAGCTTTAACGCGGTTTCCACGGGGTACGACTTTTGCGTAATTTTATTCAAGAAAATCTTCTTACTAATATTATAAACGTGAAAGTTTGTAAGTATGGACGTTTGTTACTCTTTTACGTAAAAACTACTTAATAGATTTTAATAAACCTTTACAATAATATAGCTTATATATCAAAATAGCACATAGACTATAATTTATCCCTGTACTCTCACTGGAATGGGAATTACGCGGGAGAAACCGCGGGGCGCTGCTAGTTTTAAAATATTAGGAAAACCTATTACAAATAAATATAATTGCATATGTAAAATATGTTACAACACTGTTAAAACTAATTAAACGGGATATTTAATATCTTTTATCTTTATAAAGCTGAGCTCGGTATTTCGACGTTGTCTACGAATGTTTTGTTCGCAAGTCATTCGTAGAGTCGTGAACCAGACATTCGTAGACAATGTCGAGCTCCGTGAAATAAAGATAAAAAAAGGTAAATATGTCGTTTTAAATAATTTTAGTAACGTAACTAATCATGTTACTTCAAAATCCTGTACGCTTTCTACAGTCGAACGTTTCAATTTATCACCATCAAGGAACATGCAACAAATTTGACCTCAAAACTAAAAGTTCAATGTTTTTTTTTTATCATTAGGTTTTTTGTGTCGACTAATTTGCATCTATGATAAATGATCAATCTACAAAGACTATCTTAAAGTTTTTATTAATACTTCAATCATTACTTTATTTTTAAAAAATATACTCAAGTACATATTATATAAAAAAGTTGATAGCCGATTTAGTAATCTGGTCGTAACATTTGGTAAAGCGCTTAGGGTGTTAGGGGTAATTTTGTATAAGATTTTAACATTCCTCGCTGATGTCGCTTGTAAATTGGATTACGTGTTAAGTGTCGCCAACGTCCCGCAATAATAATCTTAAATATCACTCGCTACTAACATATACATACAAAGATTTTACAATAAATCCATTCTAGGTATAATCTTTTAGAAATATTAAATAACTAGCTGTTGAGTGTTGTCCGTAGCTTCGTCTGCATTAACTATGATTTATAACGGCAACTTAGCGGATTGGTATATAGCCTTATAGCCTTTCTCGGTAAATAGGCTATCTAACACTGAAAGAATCATTCAAATCCGACCAATAGTTCCTGAGATAAGCGCGTTCAAACAAACCCCTCCAAGCATTTTTTCGTGATAAAAGGTAGCCTATGTCCTTTGCCAAGCTCTCGTCCACATGTGTACTAATTTTCATAAAAATCGGTGCAGTGGTTTAGGTGTGAAAGCGTAACAAACAGACAGACAGGCAGAGTTACTTTCGCATTTATAATATTAAGTAAGAAAGCAGGGACATAATCTGTAACGTCTGGATAATTTATCATGTCTTTTAACTCACTGGATTTTGAAGTAAACGATATAAATATTTCATTTTCAATTTCAGTTGCGCGTCTATCTCAAATTAAGCTCTGTCGAGTTTTTATCTTACTTCGGGACTAGGATAACATAATGTGAATTGTTCATAAACATCCAAATATGGATAGTCGCTAAGTGGAAAATAATTTTAAACGTGCTTAAGCAATTAAGACGTTAATTTATCTTCAGTTATTTTTTGCCTTGTGCTAGGTCAACCGCTCATGGCAAAAACCATGTGCGTCTCTTTTAATGTCATGTTATCCTAGTACACGTCACGCAAACACTGGATCTACCCATCTTGTGACGTCATTATTATTTATGTCACGTTATGGAGTTTCCATAAATTTTTAGACTTCCCGTTAATACATCACAAATAAATGTCACTTGCTGTAACCGTAAATACCCATATTGCCGGGAAAATGGTCCGCCAGATGCTGCTGACGGACGGGCATAAAGTGACAGCTATGCTGTTGCGTTTCGTGCCGGTTAGTACTTCTCGGTGGCCCATTGAGGAGAAGGGTAACGCATGGCATGCATAATATCTGGTCGTTCTGATGTCTATTGGCATCATAGAGTCCCGACTGCCTCCTTAATCCTTATGACATCAAAAATAACGTTGGAGAAAGAAAGAAAGATATTTTTACTATTAAAAACAACATAATAATAATATACAGCTTACGGTCTTAATAATGTGAACAATAGCGGCAGCCGCTCAGTATTTGTCACACCATTACAACAATGGTAAGACGCTGATTTTCAGTGACTCCTCGCCATCACTCGCTCAAGGAAAATTTGACATGGAAATAATACTTCACATAAACGAATAATCTTGTAACACCTAAAACCTAAAGAACATTAAAACGGATGTAAATGTATGTTTTCAGCATAAAACAACGTATGTTGTTTTTAAAACTTAAATCGCTTGTATTATAATTACAAACCGGAAACAGGTCTGTATTTCTATATTAAGAAAGATATAGATTTTAATTATTATTATATTTATATATATGTTAGTTTAGTTTTATTAAAAGAGCTTGCATTCGTTTTATATATTCAAGCTCAAGGCACTCGGACCTCACAAACATACGTGTGTAATGCGTTTTCAGTGCATGAAAGTTTTCAGCACGTGCGCTCTGGGCGTAGCGCTGGGCGTAGCCGCCCCGCCCCGCCTACGAGCAACAGGTGCCGCAAAACAACGCCTCCAACGTACTAGTAATTTCACATTGTCATAACCTCTCAACTTACATGCTACTCACAAATTAAACGTATTTCGTGTTCAAATTAAGATAAAGCAAAGTTATTATAATATTTTAAAATATTTATAACTGCCTATACAGTTATTATCAAATATATCGATAACAGTTATTATCAAAGAAGCAACTTAACATGAACTTTATCAAGCTTACATTAATATTTAGTTTATCTATAACTTTTTCTAAAAACTAAATATATCCCTGCTGGTAAATAAGGATCAGCCTTTATACTCGACTATTAAGAATGCACCAAAAGTGTACATACTTTTCCTTTTTTGAACCTATTATTATCATTATTCGCCAGTTATTATCTTATACTAAACGATTACCACTTACATAAATAAATCGGTACTCCTGTCGCCTTAAGGAATACCGATTTTGAGAGCTGTGACGATATACCGTGGCCCCTGACGTACAGCGTCCATAAAGCAGAACGGAACATGGTATAATATTCGTTTTCGTGATTCTTTTTCTGTCTAACCTGAAAGCTGTATACCAGTATTTAAAACTCACCGCCACAACTCAGTAACTGGAAAACACGGTACCACGTGGTAAGACTGGTTGTCAGACTTTGACCACCAGTCACAGCTATCAAATCGGTCCGTTCGGTATATAAAGATGGTCACCCATCCACGGACTAACCTTGGCAAGTTAGCTTAACCTTATGGATCGACCCGCGCGGCTGTTACCACTAAGCCACGAACGACCGAACGATCGTTCTTGTGATTATTAAATATTAAAAAGTGTTCAAAAATACAAATAAAATAAGTGGCAAGGGATCGGTCGTCTTGGCGTTCAATTAAGACGGTCAATATTCAGCAGTGGATGAATAAAAGCTGCTGCTGCTACTGATGATGATGATAATGATGATGATGATGACGAAGTAGCAAGTGTTGTACAGTACAAAATACAAATAAGAGAAAACATTACATGGAGAAACAGAAGCTTGTTAGGATGGCGGAAGTCGGAAACTTCTATGTACTTACGTAACAAAATGCCACTAATATTGAACAAAATAACCGATAAATATTAATTAAACCAAACCCGATGATAACTCCGTGCAGTGGCGGGTCCGTGTTGGATGCGAGTGGCAGGGGATCGGTCGTCTTGGCGTTCATTGAGGGAGGCCTATGTTCAGCCGTGGACGGATAAAGGCTGATGATGATGATGAATCCGATGATTATTAATGATGATCATTGGAAGCGGATCCAAACCGTTATATAACAGCGTGATAACCATTGTACCAGCCAGGTCCAAAGTACACCACGGTGATAAACGTTACTTGGATTATCTACAGCACTATTAGAGTTGACTATTTCATTAATGCGGAAATATATAATATGACTATTACCACATTTATTACTAAAGGTCCTGTAGAGGTCGAAATTCGAACTGATTATTATTGATTGACTGTAATATTGGTTTAAAAATACTGGCAGTCATAGGAACTGTTGATAAAAGTGAAAACTTCTTCTTCTATGTTATTTTCCAAAAAGATTTGCCAATGATATAGTGTATAAGTGAAGACTATTATTTGAAATTATTAATTAAATATTGTATTTTTTTTTTAATTATTAAATTATAATTAATTGGCCGAGTCGCTGGAGGGTTTGCAGGAGATGCTGCACAGTCTAAATGAATCCTCCCGACGGGTGGGCCTTAGGATGAACTTGGACAAGACGAAAGTCATGTTCAATGAGCACGTTCTCCCTAGGCCTGTTAACGTCGATGGCAAAACCCTCGAAGTCGTGCAAGAGTATGTCTACCTTGGGCATACTTTGCAGCTAGGTCGACATAACTTCGAAAGGGAAGCCGATAGGAGGATTCAATTAGGATGGGCAGCATTCAGGAAGCTTCGCCATATTCTCACGTCGTCTATACCGCAGAGTTTGAAGACGAAAGTCTTCAACCAATGCGTTCTCCCCGTGATGACCTACGGGGCCGAAACGTGGCTTCTTAATTTACGACTGGTCCGCAAGTTTGCCGTAGCTCAACATGCTATGGAGCGTGCTATGCTGGGTGTTTCTTTGGCAGATAGGATTAGAAACGAAGACCTCCGCCAGAGAACTAAAGCTACCGATATCACGCGAAGAATAAGCACGTTGAAGTGGCAATGGGCTGGTCACGCACTCAGAAGAACGGATGGCCGATGGGCCATTAAGGTTCAAGAGTGGAGGCCGCGTTTAGGTTGACGAAGTGTTGGTCGGCCATTAACCAGATGGGAAGACGATCTCCGTGCAGTGGCAGGTCCGTGTTGGATGCGAGTAGCAAGGGATCGGTCGTCTTGGCGTTCATTGAGGGAGGCCTATGTTCAGCAGTGGACGGATAAGGGCTGATGATGATGATGAATTAATTTTGGATTGAAATTAAAACTTTCATGTGAATAAATTATTGAATTGAATTGAATTGAATAGTGACGTCATAATGTAATACTGGTAAATGCTCGTTGCTATCGAATATTTTAATTGAAAAGGGATACTTACGTTTATCTAATAAGTGTCTCTAATCGTATCTAATGGTCAAAAATTTAAAACTAATAACAATATTTGAGCGACGATGATCCAGTGGTGGACGGACTCGGCCTCTTATGCGAGAGGTTCCGGGTTCGATCCTGACCCGTCCGTGTGTGCCTTGAAATGGGTATTTATAAGAGCACTCTAAACACGAGACCATCGTTCGCTCATCGGTGAAGGAAAACATCGTGAGGAAACCTGCATGCCTGATGAGATTGAAAGTCTTTGAAGGTATGTGAAGTTCACCACCCCGCAATGTGCCAGCGCGGTGAACTATTGGCCCATTACCCTCCTCGCCTGATTTCGAGGAGGAGACCCGTGCCCAGCAGTGGGACATACAGGGTTGATACTTTACTTTTTTTTTACTAGGTAGTTAGTCTATTGAGTTGTAATTATACTGCACTGTTAACATCAACAAGTAATCTTCGTTACATTTTCCATGTGCCATATTCTGCGGGACTGTGATAAGTATACATATATCCAACAATATTTAGGTTTATTCATGATGAATCAACCAACAAAATCAGCCTTGTCTTATTTTATCATTTGCAGTGACAATGATTTCGACGTTTATAAAGAGATCAAGCAAACAAACAACAGAGATCAGCAATTGATACAGCAGATCAATACAACTCTTGATGAATAAACCTGTCGTAGTTTTTATATGTTGAATAATTTTATTCGTTTGACTTACTATTAGGATTACTTTACAATCAACTACACAATAAAACCACGCTAAGCGATCTGTTAATCACTTAATCATTTATTAAGAGGAATTTCATGGTCTAATAAAGAGCTAGATGATGAAGATAAATGTAGATGGAATATACTTTCAAATGAACAAGAATTTCTGTTATCACAAATTGTACGCTTGTTTATTCGAAATTGTGCTTGGACTCTTATTTCCTGCTAATAGAACTTGCCTATGAACGACGATGGTCCAGTGATAATGGGTTCGGCCTCTTTGGCGAGAGGGTCCGGGATCGATCCTGACATCCATCCCCATTATGATGCCTCGAAATGGGATTTTATAAATTACTTAGTGCACCTAAACACGAGACAATCGTTCACTCATCGGTGAAAACATCGTGAGAAAACCTGCATACCTGATGAGATTGAAAGTCTTTGAAGGCATATTTTTTATACAAAATATTTGATAAAAAATATGTCTCATCTGGTTATCAGACCGGCGAAGGACTTTTTCCACGGACTCTCCTACTAAACGATATCTAGTGCGTTCGTAATATTCAAATAAGTCGATATAAGGACGAAAAAAGTTGACCTAGAAAACCTATATATAGATAAAAACTATAAATAATAAATCCTTTACCAATCGTCTCGGGCTATAAAGGAAGTGTGCCCTAAATAACTGCAGAGTTAAGAGGCCGTTCGGAACCAGCGTGAATAAATTTACACGGCGCGGTCGCCCCCCGGATTCCCTCGATATCCAATGGCGCCTATGGTTTATAACCCGTGACATCCGAAACGGAATTTATTGTCACACTTGCAAAAAAAGGCCTACTTATAGAGCATTCCAAAATGTATTGTCGACTGGATTAGATGGTATAAAAAATTTACAACTGAAGTAACATTTAGGTTGTGTAATGTTATGTGGAACTGCGTTTTAAGTTTAGATCAATAATATGTCTAGATAGAGTGTCGCGCGGAAAACACGTCCAAAAAATAGCATCCAACTGTTAGCCTCTAAATGCTTCTCCGTGTTTAGTATCCGTCCCGCTGTCATAGCATGAATTGTTACGCATTATTTTTTCATTTATAATGAAGGTTTGTGTTGAAGTGTAACGAGATTAAAAAGGATGATTATGGGAGAACTGTAGTAGCTGGTATCACTATTCACGAACACATCTTTGAAAATGTTGGCCTGTCTTTTTTGTTTTGATTGTAGGGCGACACTTCATCTAGACATATTAATGATCTAAGGTTTTAAATATTTATTCATTTCTACAGCAAAAGGAGTTTAAACCTTAAGAATCGCTTTTCATATTACATATATAAAAGCCACGGTATGAAATTTATGGGAGTAAAATCAAAAAACTATGTCACACGAAGCGTTAAAAAAAATATTTTATAATCGTTCGTAAGGAGTAAACTCCTATCTTCCGCTGACACACATCTTTTTTAAAATACGTTAATATGTACCTATACAAGCATTCCTACAATGCTATCCTGTTGAATTACTGTAAGTGATATATTTAAACTAAAGATGTTGAAGCCAATAGCATTTTATTTTATAAAATAGTATAAGCATCCGTAAATAAATCCAGCTGTGTATTTATATCTATTAATATTAGGAACACGTACTATCGCACAACTTTATGTTGGGAAAATAAAAAACCTAATCTAAATATTGCCAACATAAAAAAGAACTGCTTTATGCGTACAAAAAATATATATTCTAGCCGTGAATCATGTCAGCGACTTTTATATTCTTTCAGCAAGAAAGTAATATTGTACATTACTCGGTTACGTATACCCATATACATGGTTTGTGTCAGTTTTATTTCTAGTAAAGCATGCCAATTATCTACATCACATATTAAGAGCACTTTATTCTGAGCAATGAACGAGGAGAAAGTCCGTTACATTGCTGAATATGCGACAGATTTATCGTCGCTCTGTTAGGGCTGGAGGATGGAAATATTTATCGACATGAAAATAAATACGCATATTTTTTATATTTCAATTAAAGATAGAGTAATAATCTATATCAACTAAAATGAATCATTTCAATATCCACAGCACCACATTAAATTACATTTTCTGTTGTGCTGGTTATCGTCAGGATAAAGTTTGTATGAAAAATGTTGGCGCTGAACATTTTTCAGTGAGGGCAGGACAAAGTTTGCCGGGTTCGGCTTGTAATTCGGATTTAATGATGATTGTTAGGAAAAAGTGTCTCGTAATACAGCTTATAACGCAATGTCAATTACAATAATTTATGTCATTAAAACTTTTACTTAATATGCGAGTTCAGTAGCCATAAATCTTCTTTTATATTTTAATTTGGTAAAAATGTATCCGAAGCCGACATAATATGTCCAATCCTATTAGAAACAAAAAAAAAACCGACGACTCAAAAACGTTCAGGAATAGAGGTCAGACAGTAATTTCTACTTTCCATGAGCTTTTCAAACTGCTCTTAGCGTTCGAGTCATTGATTAATTGTTAACAATGTATAATGATTTAACAATACCGTACTGAGTATAAAGGATGAAAACGAGAGCCACCCTTGGCCATACTTTAGATGAGTGTGGAAGGGTAAATGTATGCGTACATCACTAGCGGTCGTCACCTGGGAGGCGCGGGGAGGGTGCGCGGCGCAGACTCGGCGACTGGCGTCGGTGCGGCGGGCAGGTTACGATTTACACTCAACCAACTCAGCAGAAACTCTGCCCGGACGAGAAATGCTGATAATCCACATCCAACAGACGCTGCGTGAGAATTAAATCGCGATTACTGAGACGCCAGCGCTCCCTGCGCGCACCGATTCATTAAATTAATATTTAATTTATACGTACTACGAAACTTTTCCGAAAGTATGTAGTTACTTAAGAAAGCGTTACTTTAGATAACTTCAAGACAGATGATTCATTTTGCGATCATATATTTGATTAGATTATTCCATTTAATTTGCAATTATTGTTAAATAATCATATCAAAATTAAATGGCCTTATTACATTGATACATTAGCATGAGTGGCCATGATGGTAGCAGTTGTTTACGGTACAGTATCTCAAACGCCGGAAAACTATAAATGAATGAAATAAAATCCTTGAAAACTAGCCTACTGACAATAAGTTGATATCACGTAACCATTAAAGACTAACGGCGGTTTTTAATATCTTATCTATCTTAAAATTTTCTTATCTATCGTGAAATTTTGACATATTTTCTTTACAAAATCTACAAATTGAACTCTCATAATATTTTCATGATTAAATTATGTATAAACATTTTTTTTGAAAATAGTATAATTGATAATAATCCCTATCCAGATGTTGAAGTACTTTGTTTATTTGTAATAAAATATATCAATCGCAAGGAAAAATTGTTTTGGCCACTTATCATCATCATCATCATCAGCTTCTATCCGTGCACTGTTGAACAAACCCACCTCAATATCACCAGCACTAAAGCTTATCTACTAATCTTCTTACTTTTATAATATTAAAAATGTAAAATAATATCGTAAATGCCAAAGTTTTTGCATGTTTGTTACTTAATCACGACAAAACTACTAACCTGATTTTGATTTAACCTGGCAGTGTCGTAGTATATACCAGAATAACACATTATTCCACAAGTTAACAAGGAAATACAAAAGCTACAGCTCCACGTGAGCGAAGCCACAAAAGCTATTCCAATTATAAACACTTTTGTCATCGAGCTAGAAGTGTTTTTAAATTAAAAATATAAAATAAAGTACGGCACGGGTCTCCTCCTCGAAATCAGGCGAGGAGGGTAATGGGCCAATAGTTCACCGCGCTGGGCGCTGGCCCAGTGCGGGCTTGTGAACTTCTTCAAAGACTTTCAATCTCATGAGGCATGCAAGTTTCCTCACGATATTTTACTTCACTGGTATTAATTAAAAATATATTTGTTTCGAATTATAAATACTCCTATTTAAATATATATATATATATATATATATATATATATATATATATATATATATATATATATATATATATATATATATATATATATATATAACGGTAACATATCATAGTTTATTTTCCTCCATGACATGACAGACGAAATGACTAGTCCGTTGGTCTGATCGTTAGTGACACTGGATGCTGAACTAAAAGGTGGGCTCGATTCCCGCCCAGGAGTCAGGACAATGTTCGTGTGATGCATGGTCATTTATTGTGTCTGGGCGTAAAAAAAGGCTCTATTTAGTTTGAGGTCAGATAGCCGTGTGTGAGTTGTGACTTAATCAAAACCGATCGTGTAATTTCTAATTATTAATATATATAAAATTAGCTGTTGCCCGCTGCTTCGCCTGCGTTAACTAAGATTTACAACGAGAGCTTAGTACGCAAAATAAGTAACTTTTCTGGTTGATTTTTTACACCTCGTGTCCGAAAAACCCAAATATCTTACGGAACCCTATTTTTTTTTCAGAATAAAATGTACCTATGTTACTCGTGGATAATGTAGCTTTCGAATGGTGAAAGAATTTTTGAAATCGGTTCAGTACTTTTTGAGCCTATTCATTACAACCAAACAAACAAACAAATTTTTCCTCTTTATAATATTAGTGTAGATAAAATATGAATTTCCAAGGAGCATCAGTACAACCAATCAGTTTAGTTATAACCCATATTGTTAATAGAGTTTAAAACTGTATTTTCCATTTTACAGGTCACTTGGTGTATTCCCGAGAAAAAACTACAAAGTACATCACAAACGTGAATCGCGTGAATCGTATACCAGTTACGAATGGACTGCAAGTATTCTGGGGAGTGCGTGAGGATTGGACTCTGGTGTAGTAATAAGCTCATGTGTAGACGTAGATGTAGTGTCATTCAGGTTCCATTGCGACTGAGAATAATCAACAGGGGGCCTAGACAAAATGCCATTAAGAAAGCGTTAGCGAAGTTCGAAAATAATAAAATGTTTAGGATGGACTACGTGATTAAGCTCGGCCTTATGTCAATGCCATACATTTTATCATTTTCGAACTTCGCTAACGCTTTCTTAATGGCATTTTGGCTATGATCCCAGCTTCGTCAATACCACTCGATCAAAGTATAGGTGCCATTGTAGATGTAAATAGAGTACGCGGTGTGATATATTTTTGATCTATGTTTGTTAAACGAAAGTTTCCTCAAAACGGGTCATACTTTTGTATGATTAGTTTAATTATATCAGCGTCCATAAAAAATATACTTCGGATATTAAAGATTGATTTCGATTAAGTACTAAGCGATACTTACTAATATTGTAGCTGTATATTAAACATTTGCAAATAAAATATATTATTGAATTGCTTTAAATATATGTAAAGTAAACGCTAAACATACGTAGCCAGTAAAGACAAGACTTACGGCCAATAGTAAGAATTCTACTCACGATTTACATACAAAACTAAAAGCACTGACTTTTCAAATGTTTTTCGTATTACATACGTAATACAGCCATATGTAGAATAGTACATAATCGAAATTGATCTATCGAAATTGGATGCAGCATTGCGACTAAACTTTCGTCCTCAACTTGAAAAATTAATTTACCTCAAATAGGTAAATATTTTACCTATAGTTATCTATTTAATCGTTTATTCCCTTGTAGCAAGCTTATGTTATATTAAAATCCCACTCCTAATATAAACGACATAGTATAAAGTGACATATTTTGACCAAAAAAATACAACAGAAACCAAAAAAGCCTTCAAACTTGCTCAATAGTACACCACCTCTTACAGTACAAAAGCATGGAATAAGCGCAATTATGTCTGTTAGTATAAGTACACATGTAAATAGACAACCATTCTCATACGTTGGAGATATACGCGCACAACAGAAGCCAGTATAGTCAAATTTCTAGTCTCGATATAATGTTTAGGCCGGGCGACCGAGCGTTGCGCGGCGTACGGCTAGAGTTAACTATTCGAGCAAAGTGGGTTCATTTTGTGAATTACATACCTCAGTGGACTTGTTTGTGATTTATCCGATAAGTGTTCAATTAAATAATTTATATGTAAGTCAATTCGTGTAATCCTTAGCGTCCATGTAAGTATAATTTAAGCACATCGCCTCAATAGGTTGAAATCGTGACGAAATACACTCTACCATGTCAGATAAAACGCGTCCTTTTCTATGTTCCACAGTATTCTATTATATGGAGTACGAATGTATGCCATGCATTTAGACATACTTGTACCTTTAGTACACGGAATACACTGGATTATCATAAATGGCCGTGACACATGTTGGTGCTAAATGTTACCTCGGGTAAGATTTTTTATTTTACCCGTGGTAACGTTTAATAGTATGGTTTTGGCAAAAGATTTTTATTTGCTCACGTTAACGTTGTGTCACGCCTATTTATGAAGTCCAAAGAATATATAAAAAGCGCGTTATGTCGTCCGGTGAGTGCTGTTCTTGTCGCGTCACGCGCGTCCCCTGCGCGTGCGCAGTGTAAGTTGTAACGCATCTTCTGCCACCGTATTTTATGTTATACTCGCAGCTGATGTTGGTGCTATAGGTATTTTAATAGCGCATCTCGTGTACATACAACCACGTACAAATATTAAAATATATCCATTTAGAACAATGAAGCGCAATCCACATGTAGATAGCTAATGTAGTCTTAATTTATGACTTAAAGTCAATTTTTGTTCGGATGTTCAACATCGACTTTACTAAGGTTTTTAAACCTTCGCCAAAAAATCGTAAAAATCCATTTTATAAGTATCAAGTGAACGTAACTCGTAAGTTTTGTAAATTGACTAACCCCACGGGGTATCTCATAGTTAAGCGTTAGTCGATATATCTTCTGGTTGTTATTCGTGTAATATAATTCGTGTTTATGTCAATCCGTGTGGTCAATTACGTTTGGACCGAATTTAAAGTCTGTACCGTTAGGTCTAATTAGAGAGTCCGCTTTTGGAGTGCTTTTAGTGTTAAACGTTTTATAAATTATTTACACAGGGCCGTGTGTCGGCCTAGGCCCTAGGGGAAGGGACACCATCGCATATTTGTGAACGGGTCCCTCAAGTGAGTAGTAAATAAGCTCAAAAATTATGCGGTTGATAGTAGGTAAGCGGTTAATCAAAATTTGTAGACAAGAATAGCGGACGGGGAGCAGTCTACTCTGCTATAGCAAGCAAGCTCAGTGTGACAATTAGGAGCCAATTCCACATCTAGAAAAAATGGCTAGTAATATATTTCCTGATGTTTTACGGCTGTTCTTATATAAACCGTAAAACAGCGGACTATATTTTGAATAGAAAATGTATTTACTATTTAAATAAATCTAAATGGTATAGTGTCAAACCTTTTATCGTATGTATTGATATTGTCATAAATATACGATTTTAAATTATTTGACTGCCAACATTTTGTTACCCAATATTTTTTGTACTGGAGCTTGGTTAGTTTAACGTGTAGGTAGATCGCTGAACACGAAACAAATGTGGTATGTTGGTCCTATTTTTAATTTATCCTTATGTTTAACATTTCCCTTATATTGTTATCTAGAATGTACTGGAAGTACTTACTGGTACCAGAGTGTTAGGAATAGTCCAACACCAATCTGCGGACCGCGGTTGACATTATAGAATCGTAGTTATAATATGTTTTATGTATTAAAATATTCTATTTAATTTAAATGTTTTAAAGACACTACCATACAAAGGTAAAGAATAATACAATTGTATAAAAAAAAGCTGAATGTACAAGACTCAAAGAGATTTAAACAATTATTTTTGTTTATACAGTCGTACAAAAAATATTAATGAAACATGATTTTTTTTATGGATTATTCGTTATTAAATCTGATCTATGTCGCAATAAGTTTTTCGCGATGAATGAAATTATACAATTGGCTTTTTTGCTTACGTGAAATGTGTAGAGCATGTGTATAACAGGTAGGTACATTAGACAATGGTTGCGTCTTAGCAATTGCTTGTGGACGTAATTTAAGTTTCTATGTAAATTATGTTGTACAATGTTACTTGTACAAATTTATATACGATATTTTTATAGATTTTAAATGTTTTGTTGAATTTTTATTTTTGGTTGCTTATTATTATGATCGAAAATTATAATGTTAACTAGATAAGTTAGGGAAATTATGTGTTAAATGTAAATATATAGATGAAAACATGTATGTAGGTACATAAATATTATTTATGTATTAAATTTGATATTGTTTTCAAAATTGAATTGGTTGTGTTATTTTTATCCTATACCTATTCTTATGATACTAGGTTTTACGCGCTTGGACGGATACAAAACAGCTTGAGCCACCAGTATTTGTTTGTGAGTGACCAATATTGTTCATAGATCATAGTATTATGTTCTCAATATAATTGGGAAAGCATTCTCAATACAACTAAAGCCTTTTTTCCAAACTGTTTCAAAATGATTTCGTACAAAGAGCGCATGCTGTATAAAAGCCACCCTTACACTTGAGGAATTAAGCCTTTTTCCCAAAGTTCTAGAGTCTAGACTAGCATAAAGGCCATTGGGCCTAAAAGTCTTGAGTCTAGCCTTTTTAAGCTCAATCGGTAGGTATAGGTAGGTAGGTAAATTTAGCCTGATTGAGTATTTATAACATCAAAAGCAGTGTTTGTAACACTTTATTGTATAACCTTAATCATCTTCGTCGCATTCGTCGAGCATGTCGCTGGGCGGGCCCGGCTGCCTCGGCGGGCCCCAGAACTCCAACAGGAAGGAGTCCGTATATACCGCTAGTCCCAGGGACAGGGCCCACCTGGAATATATGTATACTTATTAATCACAGTCCCGCAGAATATGGCACATGGAAAATGTAACGAAGATTACTTGTTGATGTTAACAGTGCAGTATAATTACAACTCAATAGACTACCTAGTAAAAAAAAAGTAAAGTATCAACCCTTTATGTCCCACTGCTGGGCACGGGTCTCCTCGAAATCAGACGAGGAGGGTAATGGGCCAATAGTTCACCGCGCTGGCCCAGTGCGGGTTGGTGAACTTCCCATACCTTCAAAGACTTTCAATCTCATCAGGCATGCAGGTTTCCTCACGATGTTTTCCTTCACCGGTGAGCGAGCGATGGTCTCGTGTTAGGGGTGCACTTAGAAATCAGAAAAGCTCATTTCAAGGCACACGGGGGGGTCAGGATCGAACCCGGACCTCGAGCATAAGAGGCCGAGTCCGTTCACCACTGGACCATCGTCGCTCTCAATAGACTACCTATTGAGTTATTATTATAATTATTAATAATATATAATACTGATACTAGGATGGCCGATGGGCCATTGAGGTTCAAGAGTGGAGGCCGCGCTTAGATAGACGAAGTGTTGGTCGGCTATTAACCAGATGGGAAGACGATCTCCGTGCAGTGGCAGGTCCGTGTTGGATGCGAGGGGCAAGGGATCGGTCGTCTTGGCGTTCATTGAGGGAGGCCTATGTTCAGCAGTGGACGGATTAAGGCTGATGATGATGATGATATAATACTAACACATTTTATACTCTGTATATTTAAATTTGATACTACTTTCATTACGATTTTTATGTCGAAGGCCCTTCCTTAGTACTAGAGTACGGAGTGAAGGGGGTTAATAGTGCGTACCAATTGATTGAACAGGAGAGACCTGACAAAAGTAAATCATCTTTATATTAAGGCACCATTGAGCCACAAGTAAATTTACGGAAGTAACTAACGCCTATAGTACAGCGTTACCTATTTATCTTTTACCTTTACCTGTTATCTATCTTTAACCTACTTGTTTACATTTTTCATATAAATACACTTACCAGGCAAAACCAAAGAGCAGATGCTTATTATAAAAGCTCTGCTGGCGCTCGTACCACGGACCCCACGGCTGGCATGGGACTGGCAACTCGTTCATATGAGCATCACACTCCACTATCAAACAATACATGAATACACGAACTATTATCAAGTAAAAAAAAGTAAAAGTAAAGTATCAACCCTTATATGTCCCACTGCTGGGCACGGGTCTCCTCCCTCGAAATCAGACGAGGAGGGTAATGGGCCAATAGTCCACTGCACTTGCCCAGTGCGGATTGGTGAACTTCACATACCTTCAAAGACTTTCAATCTCATCAGACATGCAGGTTTCCCCACGATGTTTTCCTTCACCGGTGAGCGAACGACGGTCTCGTGTGCACTTAGAAATTTAAAAAAACCCATTTCAAGGCACACACGGACGGGTCAGGATCGAACCCGGAACCCCTCGCGTAAGAGGCCGAGTCCGTCCACAACTGGACCACCGTCGCTCGTAATGGCAACCTTTTAAGTTAACAAAAAGCCTTGCTTTTAGCTGATGTATTCGTCTGGATCTGAAGTTATTTAGGATATTGAGCCGTGCCAATACATATGGCGGAATCTATTCAGAAAAGGACACTATGACCTCTTCTTAATCGTCTGTGCTGTAGTGCCAAATTAAATAATTCTTTATGTATATAATATGTAAACATTATACCTCAAATGTATAAAAAAGATAATATAATATTAGTAAGCCTACAATGGTTAAAACTGCTAAATAATTCTGTATCAGGTTTTAATGCGCTAAGCCGACATATATATATATATATATATATATATATATATATATATATATATATATATATATATATATATATATATATATATATATATATATATATATATATATATATCAATGCGAGTCCGCACATATACCATTGTACCCACTCAAGGCCCTGGTAGTTGCGAAATAATTTCCTCTGCGTCAAAAAATAAATAAAAATAATAGTAGGTATTATATAAAAATCTTACAACTAGGCTGTGTGGTATACTTCTTATTACTGAACATATTTGTAATTCCCTTCCTGAGGGCGGAAATTTTCGCCCGCATAATGATATTCTCCTCCAAATAATTGAATTGAAAAAACAATATTACTGCAATGTAACTTCACAATATCATAACAATTTGACACCAAATATGATATGACAGTTTAATTTAGTTTTAATCATGTTTGAATAGGCATCAGCAAGTAAATACTCCTTTACTCTATGAAATCCTCTGTGGTTTATTCATAACAAGTTAGTAACAATGTAACAATTCTAATTTTTATTAAAAAAAAAAAAACAAAACAGGTTGTTGTTTTTCAATATTCTAAAATCCATAAATATACTATACTTTTGACTTATTTCTTAAATAAATGTAATAATAATTACTGTACGAGGATTTTATTGAAAACAATAAATTTATCAATCAATCAATGAAGGACTTATTGATGAATACAGAAGAATTACGGTTCATCCAATAGTAGTATGGAATAAAGTGAAAGACAATAATTTTTAAGGCATTTATTGAAGTTTATTATTACCAATAGTAACTATAACCTTTGTAATAAGACAAAGTGATGGGACGGGACACTAATGAGAACACTGCACACACCACACCTCATGATCAAATTATGAGAACACTGAACATTACAACCACAGATTACAACTTAGATTATTCATAATAACTAGTTTAAATCGGATAGTAGTATTTTAGTATTTGTTTTTTTATAATAAGGCGACAAGTTTACATCTCAGGATTTACAATTAAAATACTCGATAAGCAAATGAAACAGACATATATATATATATATATATATATATATATATATATATATATATATATATATATATATACACATTTTATAACATTCATTATACATGCAGGACTCCATCTCGCATGTTAAACTAGTTGGAAATTTAATAGTCAAGTCGGTAGCTTATAAAAGCCATTTGGGGGCCATTAAGCCATGCAACTGACTTTTTTGAATACATTGTCTTTTATCAGGCTATTGTAGACCTGAGACCATGTCTTTCACTAGTCAAAATATTATATTCGTCTGAATGCTGGTATTTCTACAGTGGACAGTTTGAACTTGTCAGCTACATTTCTTTTGTAATTCGTCAATGCGGGCAGTGACATGAACACCCACACAGGTAGTTTACAATTTTTTTACTAATCTACTATCTTACGCTATTGCTTTATCGAGAGATAGAATTTGATTTGGACTCTTGTGTGTCTTTGTAATATGTTTACTTCCAACACAGGTTGGAATATAAACTCCTGCAACTTGTTCAATTGATAATGGACATATGCCTGAATACTCTGTAATGTAGCGCTTGCACGGATAGGAAAAATTTCGGCTTAAAATAAGGTACAACCTAAAGCATCATATTCCGAACCTCTAACTTTTATCTGGTAGCATCACGGGACCTACCACCCACCTAATACCATAACTCAAAGCTGCTTATATTTTGATAATATATGGATTTAAAGGCATGCTTAGTAGTTCGATGAGCTCCCAAATATTTAAGGGGTTAAGCCTAGTGGCATTTAAGAATTCGGGCGTTAGGACTACGGACAGAGTAATGATTGAATGGGTGTTCTGAAACCAAGAACTGTCGCATAAGATATTTTTGATCTTTTTCATTAATTTGTAATTTCCTTATAGCATACAACACCTTGCGTCCCCTTTGCATCGAAATCTAGTTGCCAAGCCTCAACATTGATGATTTTTGATAATTATCTAATGATATCTTACCTTTTACTAGGTTCTTTGAATTTGGCATTGCACTATGACAGTTTACTGCATATCTAACTTATTATTTCATATAAATAGGTTCTATTATTATCTCTTTGTTACAGCGTTAATAATAATTTATCTGCAGAACATCTTCTAAATATATGCATTTCCACACCAAACAAAATTTGATAGATTGTTCAAAACTAAATGATGCACACTATAATTTTGTCAGAATCAGATCAGTTTATAAGAAACATATGCAGTAAATTCTCGTAGTCCAATGTGCAGTATATTTAGATATCTGTGTACTAATTCTATATGTACAATAACTTAAAGTTATCTGCTCTCTGGTTTAGGTTTTGGTGGTTTGAAACCCTGAATCTTCTTCTTTTTCTTCTCTTTCCCACCTGATTGAAACGTTTTCCAGCTGTCTACACGGTTTTGACGAGATTCCTGAAACGATATAGAAATAAATATGAGCTTCAATCAGTGGCGTAACTACAGGGTGGCAAGTCGGCAAAATGCCACGGGCCCCCAGCTGAAAGGGACCCCCGGTCGGAGGTGAATTCCAACTCCCAACATTTATTATTACACAGTTAGTAAAAAAAATTGTGTCTTTCCTAGCATCCGATGAATTTACCACAGGCCCCGAACGGTATAGTTACGCCACTGGCTTCAAAGCTCGAGGAGCTCAAAATATTATGTTAAAAGTTTTATTTTTATTGTTACACTTTTGTCATTCTCTAAATCAAAGAAAATAAAAAAACAAAAAATACATTTTCGACTGAACAAGACTCCATGTTGTTTATTTTTATATGTACAACACCATCTATTGACGAGCTATTGAACCATTACGGTGTTTGGCTAACACAAAGGAAATATTATAGCAAAACTGAGGAAACCCCCTTAAATACCTCAAAGTTCTTGGCCCACTCCTTTTCAAAGGACATTTGTTCCTCTTGCTCTATCTCAGCCTCCCGTTTTCGTTTTCTTTCCTCCATGTCTCGAGTTTCAAGATGTTGACGTTTCCTCTCCATATCCGCAAAGAGCTGAAATGTTATCAAATAAGCCAGTCGTTAACTATTATACTACACATATTTAGTTCGTTTATCTAGCCTAGGACTTTAATAAAAACCTAGATCGAATGTAGTACAATATTATGCTATGATATATTATATTATAATGTATTGTGCATTTATGTTTTTGCTAAATTCATAAGCAACCATGATTCATGTACATTTTTTTTATTTGGATATATTAGTACCTTCATAGTCATAACATAGATTGAATGTTTATATTTGTCAGGATCATCCTCTGGTATACCCTCAGCCAAACGGCCATCTTTCTTCTGCTTCTTCCGTTTTTGCTCTATCTGAAATATTAAGAGATAGATGAAAAAATATGTTCAAGTAGAGTTGTTTTGTACTTATTATTAAACTCAGTCAGTTACTTGAAAGTTCACCAAGTTATCATAGATTTCATGAATGTTAAAACAGAAAATCTCATCACAATACATATTATTAAAGAAAATTTATTTGAAATCTAATCTATTTTGGGTTGTTGATGCTGGCTGGCTTCTTACCATCAGGAACAAAAAATCTAATGTTTTAGTAAATGTGTATTTCTATAATATTATGTATTATGTAACATGTATAACTAAAAATTACTAACCATATGTTCAGTACGCTCCTTGGCCTCCTGATATATGTCCAAGCACTTTTTTCTTGTTTCTTCATTTTCTAGGATTTTCCAAGATCTGTTTACAATTTCAAAGGCCTGTTGGGCTCGTTCAGAATCATCCTATAAATAAAGAAACCATGAGTACAATAAAATATTGTAATTGGTGTCAACTATCTTTGAGTAACTTTAAGTTTTTTTTTTCAATTTAATAGGTTTACAACAACACCTACAAGATTGAAAATTGTGTCTTGTATGTAAGTATGAGCAAACCCAAAAAAACATTGATAATTAAATTGAGATATCAGATAGTACTACATACATTAAGGGAGTTTATATTTATTAATGACATTTTTCAGTGCTTGGCTAACAGAATTAAAGTCAAATTTAGTTCCTAGGAACCTCATTATAATTGATATGTAATCTGATCATTATTAAATATAATAATAAACATTTTGGAAGTTAAAGATTATTAGTAATATTTAGATCCCACTAATATTGTAATGTCAATGTTGATATTATATATTCAGCAATGTAGTGTGGGGTTTGATTTTGAGCTAAACCTGGATTTAGACAATGTTTGACTTGTTTTGAATTTGTTATGTAAGAGATGGTGCCATGCTGATTTCCACCCGAATTGGGCCAATGTAACAGCTATGCTGTTGTGTTTCATGTGGTTTGTGTGTTTTCTGTGAGACCCGCTGGGATGATAGGAAAAAGAAGAATAACATTAGGTACTAAGGCTGTCTATGAGCGTTGGTAGTCACAATTGGTTGACTGCTTGGTTGCCTTATGATAAAAAATATCAGTGGAACAAAAAAATAAGTCATCATCATCAGCCTCTATCCGTCCACTGCTGAACATAGGCCTGCCTCAATGAACGCCAAGACGACCGATCCCTTGCTACTTGCATCCAACACGGACCTGCCACTGCACTGAGATCGTCTTCCCATCTGGTTAATGGCCGACCAACACTTTGTCTACCTAAACGCGGCCTCCATTCTTGAACCTTAATGGCCCATCGGCCATCCGTTCAATCCGGAACAAAAAAATATGTATCTCATATTTATTTCTGCATCTCACTTTGTCACTGTGATTACTTACACAATAGGCACATAAACATTGTGATTAAATGTTCATGCCTGGAAAGTAAGTCACATGTTTGAAAATGTGTAATACAGTTGTAGAGAAGTAACCTGCATTTCAGCTGTTTTAACCAAACTAAAACTTACTGCCCTAAAGAGTAACAATTATACTTTTAAAGTATATAAAAGTGCTAGACAATTTCTAATCTGCCCTAGGATATAAAACCTAAAAAACTTCATGATATATGCCTTTACTCCTTCAACCTTTTGACCTAAGTAATACATTTTAGGATTAAATACTACTTTGTACATAATATACTATAATGGTTATTTAACAACTAATTAAATGTTATACAATCCTTGTTGGTGATGGGAACATTCTGCGTGTGAACCATTTCTTACCTAATTTGGATCCAGCGACTGGTTGTCCCTGCGTATGCAATGGTTCCCATCTGTGGATAAAAATGAAATGTTGACGGTTTTACCGTCTCAACTAAACACGCTAATTTACATGATTTATAAAAAGTGAAGAAAATAAATAATCCTTGATGACAAATTCAAAGCCTTTTGCTACGCTCGTATTCTATTGCAAGTAGTAACAAAAGTGATATTGATTGTAGATCACTCACAATTAAAAAAAATTGTTAACGTTTTTGTTCTTTTTTTATATACATGTACTTTAGATAGGTTAGTTTCGCTATTTACGTAATTAATATACAAAATAAAACAAAATACTCACGATATTTTTGTCAGGATGTACGAGTATCGATAAACGTCTGTATTTTTTCTTGATTTCATCGAGAGTTGCATCCGGATCGATTTGTAACACTTCAAAAGGATTTAAATTAAAATACGTAGAACCTGGACGCAAAAGCCTCTCTATTTGCTGCTTTGGAGTCAACACAGAATCGCGTTTTTCAATTTCTTTAACCTATGAAAGCAATATTTACAATTAATTATTACTGGAAAATAAGAAACTGAACAGTGTATACAATTTAGATTTAATGTTATTATTTACCTCTGTATAGAAGTCTTCAAAAGATTCAACGGTGCCCCTCGATGTTGACATTATTTATAACAGAGGTCGCAGAGTTGAAAACCTATCGAAATAACATTTACGCCACTTCAACTAAAACCTTAAACTATAATAGTCAGTAACAATAATGATTTCACAAGCAGTATACTTTAAAAGGGAGATTTAATTGGAACACGAGCATTAATATTTTCAACGTTTTGTAAAGACAAATATTTAGGTAGTCACATATCTTTGCGTTCAGAAATATTTAAGAACTTCAAAGGTATACAAACATATTTCTAAGAACAAAAACTTTAAACGAAGTAAAATGATTAATTTTAGGAATATACGTAGTGAGTGCAATAATCTATTCACCTCGCAAGTTGTAAACCATGGAGCAAAGAGCAAAGAGGATATAAACACTACGTTTTACCATGGAGTAAAGAGTAAAACAATAAAGTATAAACTATAAAGTCATGGATGTAGTATAATAACAGGATGGCTTACTCGGAAAAAATGTATTTACGAAAGTGAACACTAACTCAACGCATTAAGTATTATATTCTAATGGGCATTACACAGATGCTGATCCGAGCCGAGCGGGATAGCAATATGTTAGAAGTGTGTCTCGTTCTTTTATCTTGCCAGCTTAAAAATGTATTTTATTAAAAATTTGGGCTGATCAAAAATTTCATCGAAAAAAAATGTCTTTTTAATATTATTTTGACAATTGTATGTCAAGAAATTGTAATTGAATTTATTTATTTAAATATATTTCCAATTCAAAAAGAAAACATAAATTATTATTTTGCTTATTTCTTTTATTTCTTATGGTAGCCCAGTTAAGTGTCATCTTGACATTTTGTATTGTAATGGTTGCTATGGTTACTTAAATAACATAATTAGTCAATCAAACTACAATGGTGACCATGATTTTTTGAAACGAAGTTCTTTACGGCAGGCTTGGAGGGGAATAATAGCAATGCGAAAAGCAATGGTCAGAACGTGAGACAGAGTGACTCCGTACTAAACTTCCCACGTTCCTAATTATTTTAATCAGATTGAATCCATGGCATGGCAAGAATGCGTTATAATGAGAGTAAACCTAAGATTTGCAGTTAATATTTTGGGATGATAATGATAACTCGACCACCTGATGACGGATTCCTGTCAAGTCTGTAGTATGGAAGTATTTGTATTATGTATTTCGTAATCCATCTACTATTCTTCAGATTTTAACCATTGCTAATGTTGGTATTTTCGTTTTTAAGTAAGTATAATACTTGTGTCAGATTTTTCAAGCACCCTAAATGCATTCAAGCTAACTTGCGATATCTGCCGGGGCTAAACGCGCCTTTTGAAGAACTTAAAAACTCGAGATTTATAATATTATGGCAGACGTGGTAAACTCATGCAGCGCTTAAAACTGCATACATCAAGTATGTACTAGTAGGATATAAACCTAAAAAAAATTAAAATTAAATAAAAATTTTCAATACCCATTTCCTGACAGTTTGAATTTTTGAAAGACATTTGTCCCACCTGTCAAAATCTTATTGTCACCTTATAAGAAAGGGACACACTCCTTAACACTGGCTATCTCTGTCGGCTCGTTTTTCTGTTACGAGTGCTCGGTCCTGTTATATATTATTACGTCCATTTATAAAGTATAATTCTAAGAGTAAGTACCTATAGAGATCGTCATAGCGTGACCGCACAAGAAACAGCAATATTTTTTTTCAGTGTGACCATATAGGGAAATTTTCCCTATATGGTGGGTAATTAGGGGAGTTTATGTAAATGTACGTACGACAACAGCCCAAATTGACCACTTTGGACTTTTTACTATTAAATATAAATTTAATTTTTAGTATTTATTAGGTATCATATTATATAGTTTCAATAATTTTACTGCAATACTTGTTGCAACCTCTACATAGGTACGGTAAGTTTTGTGTGTCTGTATGTTTTTATTAAATATTAGGCAAACGACCAGTCAGATCACCTGGTGGTATGCTTTGTCACTAGACTAGGGAAATGAATACTTGCGACTTGCGATATTAATAATACTATTTATAAATTCGGACACTCTTACTTTTTATCTGAAATGTTTATACTACGCTAGACGGTTCTTTTTCGGTAATAGAGAGGGTTTTTCTCAGTACAAGTAGGTTTTACAAGTAAGTGAGTAAGGTCAGGTTAAACTGTAAATTTATATCCTTATCTGTAACCGTGTGCACATTATAGTATAATTTATTTGCAATAAAAATAAAATACATTTTTTTAAATAATTTGTATGATATACTGGCCTTTAAATAAAACTAATTTGGTATGCATGCTCTTAATTCTCTCTACGCTTTGAGATGTTTTTTTCATAATGAAATGAATTCTTACCTCAAGGTATCTAAGAACACTTGCCTTAATCATCAACTACAGGTAATTGTCGAGTGGACTTTGTTCCAATACATGATCCCTTAATTTCGCAAATACATTAGAATCAACTATTTTTTTAAAAACATTGTCATTGTCAAAACTTTGGCAGGCCATTTTTATTATTAAAATAAGCATTACCACGAGTGATTAAAATATGTCTCAGAGATTTCTCTAGAATTCCTACCTTACCTACATGCAGTAGGCAAACTTTTATTACTTTTTACTGTGGCTCAATGGTTAGCGCGTTGGCGCTCAAGCCAGAGGTTGCGGGTTTGAATCCCGCCAGGGAACAAAAAAGTTTTCTGTGTTTCTGGGTCATGAATGTGTATTAAATATGTGTATTATATAATAAAAATCTTAAATTTAAGTATTAAGTACCTGGTTGACCGAGCATTTGCTCGGTACCCTAAGTGATAAAATACGATAAAATTTTTCTTCCAAAAAAAATGATCTTTAAAAAACAGGAAAAAAATGCGGACTGGAGATTCGAACCAGGCTCGTTCGAACTTAACTGCCTAATTTCACCACTAAGCTACCATGACATATAATTTGACACCGAAATTTACGTTCGTATTCTAATCATATTATATCGATGCCTCAAAGCACGAATAAAAAAAAGTTTTCTAAAAATGTATCCTAGCTAGATCGATTCATCGCCGTTTTTAACACATGTATACAAAATTTCATGAAAATCGTTGGAGCCGTTTCCGAGATCCCGATTCTATTTATATATATACAAGAATTGCTCGTTTAAAGGTATAAGATAAGATAAGATAAGATATAAAAAATATTAAATATATGTATTTTCCGTTGTCTGGTAACACTTCTCTCTTCGAGTACTTACCACGGGACCAGATTGACGTGGTGTGAAAAGCGTCCATAGATATTATTATTATTATTATTATTACATCTTGAGATGGATAATGCAATCCACCAAAATCTCTTTTGTGAATAAAACTTGGATACTATTTATGAAAAAAATCGGCAATCGCGAATAGACATTCCTCACACTTTATTGCTATTTTATTTACTTTACTGCTTCTATTTTTTTGGTATGAAATGTTTTATTTAATGTATTTTATAACATTTTACTAGTATCAAGTAAGTCAATACATTGAATTAAACTTAAAAAATAATAAAAGTGGCAATTTCTGTTACTGTAAATAAGTAAAGGAAATTTAAGACGTAAGGAAATATAAATTAAATTATGTATATTGATATTGTTAGCATTATAAATATTTGTTTTTTTTTTTCTCCATCTCACAACTGAACAACCTGTTTTTTTTAACAAGGACAAAAGGAAATCCGTAACCGTAAGGTAAAAAAAAAATCTCATCATGGCAACACTACACCTCGAACAATTCAAGGTTATGTTTTAAATAATTGTTAAAATTCTACATGTAATCGATATTTAATGAGTTAAAACGAGTTGAATTTAAATTAAAACACGATATTATAATCAATTTATTACTACATTCATAATATATTTTCACATCATTAAACAACTTACGAGTGCAAGGTTAATCCATAAATTTTTGTTCACTGCGGCTTTTACACCCTAAAATTTTGCAACTCACCACTGCGCATTAACTCAATTCAAATAAATCGCAATAAATCACCGTTTCAGGTTGTGTAAAACTATTAAAATCTCCGAAAAACAAATACGTACGTATTTGTTTGGCAAGAATACACAGTTTGCCAAACAAAATATTTGGTCACGGTGACAGGGACAAAAGAAAAATCTTCTGTCTCTGTTTCTTACACTAAAATTATAACTTGTAGTCCACAGACTACTTAGTATATCTACAGACGGTAATCTCCCATACAAAATTTCTCGCATTCCGGCTTTAATTATTGAATATCACTTTTTTCAATTTGACGCTTAAGCTATGGATACAAGGATTTTTAGACATTCGACGGAAGCTATGGATACAAGGATTTTAGCCTCGTTAAACGCTAGAATTACGCTGTACCCTTAATTATTATTTAATTTATTAATTATTTGGATTTATTTAATAGTATAAAATGGTAAATAAGAGACATTTCATTCAATTATTATTTTTATTTATCGGTAAAAAAAATTATCTTAACAATAATAATTACATAATAATATTTTATACATAATAACAATTACAACAATGATGATAATTATAAATATATCATAATAATAGTAAAAACCATTATTTCCGACTACATGCTGCTTACATACAACTAATATACATTTTTTTGTTTCTTTTACGGCGGTTTTTTAATATCCCATCTATCTTAAAATTTTCAATGTGTCAATATTTCAAGATAGATAAGAACATTTTAAGATAGATAGGATATTGAAAGCCGCCGTAAGTCTGTTGTGTCGGTCTGTCGTTTTGGGCAAAGGCCTCCTCCATTTCTTTCCACCTTGTACAAGATGTACTGATGTAACTTAATATTTACTGTTCATTAAATCAAAATATTTTGTTTTACATAAGTACTTGTTACTGTTATAAATGCATCTGTAGGCGACAAGGGCATTGTTTTCATGGAAAAGAACCAGCTAGAAACTACATGGTTACTCTACAAATCATTGGTATTACAATATTATTATGTATTAAGTGCTAATTAAGTATGGGGGACAGTGTAGGCCCAAAAATAAGTAATCACTTGTTGCTAACTATAAAAAAAATAAGATAATTATAACAAAAGTTTACAAGCATCTGAGTATCTATAAAAACCTACAATGTTCCCACATTCACAAAAGTAGGTAAAAGTAACATATATTGTCATCAATGCTGTAACTATTCTGAGCAAAAGGTGGAAAAAAATGAACTGAAAATTATTGTTAAAATCTGAAAAAAAGTAATTGAAAAGAGAATAAATCTAAGTATTAATCCAACAACCTAACTAGCTTTGAATTACCAATTGAAAAACCAATTCAATTGAATTGATTTTTCAATTAGTATATCAATTGGTTCTTCTCCAATGAGAAGCCTTCTTCACTGGCTCCAAAGTGAGCTCAATGGCTTGCTTTGGAGCCAGTGTTAATTCAATATCTGTAATACCAATATCGGTAATTACCAAAATTCAAAATCAATTTAATTACCACCATTACAGTGATGAAGGCCTCTCATTGGAGAAGAACCGGTGAAACAAACTCAGTGAAACCAATTTTTCAAATGTTACATAGATAATAACTTACAGTTACAGCACAATTAGTAAATAAACCAGAAAATGAAACATGATCAAATTTGTTACACATTTACATAAACATTTGAATGTTATAAGCTCTAATATTCTTACAGCTTTTTGACGAGAAGTTTCTTTCACTGTCCATCATGGCTGTTTTTCATTAATTGCTTTTTAAATCAATTGGTTTTAATTATCTGGCTATCCGGTTCACATGTGTCCCATCTGCATGTGCACCTAAAAATAAATGTGCTTTAGTTTTTCATATAACTTACAGTTACAGCACAATTAGAAATAAACCAGAAAATCAAACATCATAAAATTTGTTATAGGTTTACAAAAGTATTTCAATGTTATAAGCTCTAATATACTTACAACTTTGATGTTTTTCTTGCATTGTTATTTTTATAAACTGGCTTTTATTATCTGAATAGTCTGGCTCACTAATCTTCCATCTGCATATATAGACCTAATAATGAATAGCTTTAGTTTTTTATATAGGTAAACTTCAACTATTCAAAAAATCTTCATTGCTAGTAAAGTCTTTATAAAACTAAAGAGTGACTGCCACAGTTTAACTTAATACTTGTCTGCTATTTATCACCTGCAATTAAAATTTCTTTTACATACACAGTATTTAATCAATTTTAGTATCCTAAACAATGCCTGTTTTAAAGTTTGGTGTTTTATGTATGCTAAAGCTTCAAAAGATAATTGAACAAATTTGCAATATTCTACTTTAATAGTCATGACATTCATTGAGAGGCCTATTTCCAGTGAAGTGTAGACAGATTAAAGACAATAAATGATGATAACTGTATCAGTATATTATAAGAATATGAAAAAGGTATACTAAATTCTATTTCTCTTGTTTTTAAATTTCATTTCAAAAATGCTTTTTGCTGTATTGATGGCAAATGTTTATTATCTAATCTAGATTACACGAATTAAATACTCTTAACCTAAGACTTAATTCATAAAATGTTTCCAAAACAGCACTTATGTAGTTCACAATATAAACATGAAATGGATACTTTAATTTAATGATGTCTTTTAGGTTTTTCATGATACAAGATGTGTAAGTGTTCGTTCTTAAGTCTTCTTTCTAAGTATTCATTTGCTTCCTGAATTACATAACCAAAACAATCTGATGTAGATGCCTCAATAGCTGGATATAGATATGAATTGAAATAGTATGTTTTAAGTCAGCAATAAGTACAACATGGACAACATTGTAAAGTTATATTTGCACAGGAAACAATATACAATTTTAAAATGATAAATTTATTCTAAAAAATAAAAGTAAAGTAGTAACTCATATGTCCCACTGAAAGATCAGGCGAGGAGGGTGTCGGACCATATTTGACCGACATAGAATTTGAATCTTAAAAGGCATGCAGGTTTCCTCAAGATGTTTTCCTTCACAGATACGATCCGATCGGTAAAATTTATTGTAGGACTATATATTTTTTTGCCTTAGAGCTTTCGAATTTAATCACGCTATCTCCACTACTTCGAAGAAAATATATTTAAAAATATCTTGACTATGCTTTTTCTTTAATAAGTAGCAATATTCATTTTAATCAAAATGATCATTAGTTTTGTTTAAATATAGATTTTTATTTAATAACTGTTAAGTTCTCTTACTTATAGATTAGTATCTATAAGTAAGAGGTTATTCTATAAAATCTATAAAATCAATAATACCATTGACTTACTCGTTCAATCCTTATGTTTCTTTACATGTTTAGATAATCAGTGATTATGTTTAATATGGTCTTCATGTTTTTTAGCATATTAATTACAAAATAAAATTTAGATCGTAATGGCGGATGCCGGGTCATTTAAAACAAAATATGGCGTCGCATGTCATGGCGTCGAAAAAGTGTGACGTCACAGAGAACTGTCAAACTCAATAATTCACGGTGCTCTTTGGTAGCGGAATGCGAGGATTTTTTGTTCGAAGTGTACCCCCCGTGCTTGTAGTCTCACTCTAACTCGTGACGTTTAAAATAGGACGACCTCTATAGGTACTTCCTCTTAGGTATAATTGTATCTAAGAGGAAGTAGGTCCTTACTCTTAGAATTGTATAGACTATAGACTATAGAGAACACTGTAAAGCCGGAACCGCACGCTTGCCGAGGCTTGGTAAAACAAACTCAAACGTGTGGATACAGAGTTTGTTTTGGCTTGCGTAGGTTTGCAAGGGTTTGTGGCCGATTCAACGAGTGTCAGTATTATGCATAAGCCAAAGGGAACAAAAGAGAATTTGCTGCAAGCGCTTGCGAGGCGTCCACATGCTTGTGACTTGTGGAGCCTTGGAGATTGTGGCAAGCCACAAACGTGCGGATCCGTATAAAGCGTCATTCGCACGCCTGCCAAGCTTCGGCAAACACTCACAAATTTAAACGTGTGGATAGTGTGTTTGTCTTGGCTTGCATAGATTTGCCAGGGTTTGTGGCCGATCTGACGAGTATTCGTAGTTCGAGTATAGTAGGTATTACTGCACAAGTCAAAGGTAGTTTCCTGCAAGCGCTTGCTACATGTTCATACGTTTGTGCTTTTGTCAGTCTCGTTTGTGCCCTCTTCGCGTATCGTACATCATTTGTTGGGAAATAAACAATTGTTTGTTATAAAACGTAAATTTATTTTTAAATCAATATAAAATTAAACTATTTTTAATTAACTAAACATAGGCCTCCCTCAATGAAATTTTGTTGAATGAACTCAATGAACTTTAAGTTTTAATTCGTTAACGCTACATACGTATTGTAGATACTAATAACTAAATAGTGCTTATATGAAAATAAATTCAAAATTACTTGGTACGTTTATTGTGAATCTCTAAAACCCACCATCTTTTTTGCCGTATTTTTTAAGTAAATGTTTTTACTAGTTTTCTTGTATTTATAATTAAAATAATTCAAGCCAAAATTAAAGTTGATACTACAATTTCGACATCCGTCATGGATGTCGAAATTGTAGTATCTATCTCGAAATTGTAAATCTCATCAGAACAAACTAACACACAGAGATGATTACCCTTGTCTCTATCCTCCATGATTGTGTTGTAATTTATAATTGACGATAATATGTGACGGGAAGCATTGGGGCGCGCGTTTGTGATTTTTTTTTGGTTTCCCTTTTGTTAAATTATTTTATATTTTAGTCATTCGGAGTGTGATTTTCTATAGTGTTTGTTTTGTTAATTCATACACGATGAGATCGGTTGGCGAATAATGCTGGTCTTAGTCAATTCTAATAGGAACAAATAAAAAAAGAGTTAAGCTAGTAGACAGTTGACACTTGACAATTGGCATTTGACATGCATTAATTTATACGTCAGTTGTAGCCTGTGGTTGTAGCTCGTGATTAGGTTCCAGAATAAAAAGGTTGGTAAGCTATATTGAATTTAATATTAGAGCGGTAATCGTATTTGGGTATAATGGCTTATTATTTCTTAAAGCTAAAGTTTCGTTAAGTTTTAGGACGAAGAGTCAATGATGAACGATTACTAGTAATTTAAAATAAAAGTTTAAAAATTGGTAGTATGTACTTAAATTTTATAGGTACTCGATTATGAATATTACTAAACCGGTTTTTTTGCACAGAATGTGTTGTACGTAATGTAAACCGGTTACTTTTTTTTGCACAGTATTTATAAAAATTATTAAACATTTGTCATAATATACAAAGTTACGCTAAAAATGGCATAATTAAATGTAGCTAGTTGGAGATAGGGCATTCGTCAACGTAGTATCAATATAAAAATTATTTATATTATAATCAAAATAAAAAGCACTATGCTTTTTTTATAACTTTAGCTTTTTCATGGTTTAAATTTTGATCATAATTTGTTAATATTTAAATTTAAAAAGCAAAAAATACACAAAATGTTTTTATAAAATTGTTCGATTTTTGCTAGCTCAATCTCATAAGATGATAAAACTTGGTACATATAAACTAAGTTGTAATTGTGTATATTGTGTCACATGTAATAAAATAAATGTAATAATTACATATAATAAATGTCACTCTTTTATGATGGAATTTAGTTATATTCATAATCGAGTACCTATAAAACTTAAGTACATACTACCAATATTTTTAGCAATTATATAAAGGTCAAAAAAGTGAATATTAAAAAAAATATGTATATTCAGGCGCTGCGCGACGTTTTGGCACTTATAAACTCCGTGATAGTAAATATTTTTACTTTACAAATAATAATATTTTTTGGGGTATAAATACATACCTCGAAACAGTGCCGTAAATAGTCGCTTGAAGGAGAGTGTCCCAGATTTAACAAAGACAGGACACCCCCGCGACTGTCCGGTTTGCTCAAAGGGCTAACCGGGCTTCTTTCTTGCATGAGTAAGCTACTCTGTAGCATAAGTAACCTGGAGCACTCCCGCCGACGCCGGGCCATTTCTACCGGGGCAGGTTCCCAATCTCACCCCGCGTACCGTTAGACGAGAGGCAGAACATGCGCATAGCGCTTCCTTCGCACTTCCGTCCTACGTCAACGGAGCGGAACGGACGTGGCGTTGTCTTTTCAATCTCGCTGTGCGGCCTTCTCCTGCGAAATGACGGTTTCACAGAAGGTGACCACCGCCTGCCAAGCCTCATCGCTCTCGAGCATGCAGCGCAGCAAACTCGAGAGCGAAAGGTTCTCTCCAACCACTGCCACGAGATCATGTCGCTGTCGCATCTATCATATACCTCTAGGATGTGCTGGGACGAGTCCTCCACAGCGCCATACTCGTGGCAAGCTGACGTTGGCACTCCTAGCCACCCGACACAGGTATGCACCGAAACAACCGTGTCCGGTGAGCACCTGTCTCAGGTGAAAGGTAAGGGGTTTCTTCGGTACATCCACGCCTTCAAGACCGGACGCAGTGCCTCGGCCGTACGTTGGCCGTACGTCCATTGCGCCAAGACCTTTCCTCACCCTTGCAACCTCCTTTTTAAAACGAGAAGGCACTTCTCGGCGAGCACCAACGCCAGCTCCAACGACGGATCTTCAGCCAGGGCGGTGGCTACCACCCAAGCGAACGTACGGGAGCCCCTGATCACTCTCGACGCTATGACCCGCTGCATACTCCGCAGTAGGACCTTGTTCCTAGTACTCCGCAGGAACTAGTCGTAGGCGAAGTTCCACAGGAAGCCTAGAACAACCTTGCGGAATGCCACACCTGACTCGCCGCTTCACAAGACGCCCCCCTACGAGACCCCCTCTGATCTTCGCACACGATTTCTTTATCGGAGAGATACGACCTCAACAGCCTTTTGAGATACGGGGGCACGCCGAAATACTTCAGTGCCTCCCGTATTTCACCATGTGAAAGGCTGTCAAAGGTGTTGGCGATGTCCAAAAACACCGTCACCACCACCGCCGACCCGACCTTCCTTCAGGAACTGCCCAGACCGCATACTTAGACTTAAAAAGCCACATACGCTCTACATACTTGAGACATTAAAAGGTCTCCGAAGGCGAGGTGCATGAGAGCTATGGATAGAACTCTCCTGTGCACGCCGTCTGGACCAGACGACGAACTCGATCTCGAAGAAGGGACCATAACTAACATGTTTCTTCATTATAATAATATTCAGTCTTTAACCTCAGTTCATGTATCTTTGGCTTTTTACAGGACAGGAATCATGTTTACGAATAAAGTTGTGATCGTCACAGGAGCGAGTTCGGGCATTGGCGCTGCGACTGCAATTGATTTTTCAAGACACGGAGCTGATGTGGTCATATCCGGAAGAAATAAAAATAACCTAGACAATGTAGCTGAACAATGCCAGCAAGTCTCCCCGAATAATACAAAGCCATTATCCATTATAGCCGATATGAACAAAGAAGGCGACGTCGAGAATTTAATCAAAAGTACCATAGAAAAGTTTAATAAAATTGATGTACTAGTCAACAACGCTGGGGTTTTAGAATCCGGAACCATTGAAAATACATCCTTGGAACAGTACGACAGGGTCATGAATACAAACGTACGTGGTCCGTATCACTTAACGATGCTGGCCACTCCACATCTCATAAAGACAAAAGGAAATATTGTAAACGTATCTAGTGTAACTGGCATGAGATCGTTTCCAAATGTTCTCGCGTATTGCATGTCTAAAGCTGCATTGGACCAGTTCACAAGATGCGTCGCACTTGAATTGGCGTTAAAAGGCGTACGCGTTAATGCAGTAAATCCTGGTGTCATAAGTACAGGACTGCATAAGAAAGGTGGGATGACAGATATTGAATATGAAGCGTTTTTAAAGAAATGCGCTGAGACTCATGCCATAGGAAGAGCGGGAGAAGCAACTGAAGTGTCTTCCGTTATTACGTTTTTAGCTAGCGATGCCGCAAGTAATATTACTGGGGCAACGCTGCCAGTAGATGGAGGCCGACACGCTATGTGCCCCCGATAAGACAACATATTCTAATAATATTAATAATTTTTATCGTCTAATTTGTTTTATTTCAAATGTTATAATCACAACCATAAGTGCCTTTAAATGGACTGTGCTAGTGGAACAATCAGTAATTAAATGCTGCCTTAACCTTTGCTGTAATGTGTAAAATATTAATAAACCACGATAAAATCCTGAAAAAGCAGTTTCTATAGACATTTTTTAACTGTTTGTTTACTGAACTCAGAGCTGATCGATGTGCCACCATCCTTCTTATTTAAACCGCGATGTAGCAGATAAAATTTACTATCACATTGAGGTCATTATTGGGCTCTTTGCTTTATCAATTTGCTTTATAAATTTTTGTTTGGTTTGCGAGACAATTTGCATAAAATTTGATAACTTTATCATTTAAGAGGCGTGATAACAGATGCTTATATTGCTCGAGTGTAGTAAAATTTATATAGTTGTATTGTAATTTGAGAAAAAATGTTTGGTGGAAAAGTTGTTCTCGTAACAGGAGCAAGTTCTGGCATTGGTGCTTAAGCGGCGTTGGATTTTTCGAAATTGGGTGCATTTGTAGTGATTACAGGCAGAAATAAAGAAAATCTGGAAAACGTATCAAAAGATGCCATGGGAATCTCCCCGAACAATTTGAAGCCTTTAAGTATCATAGCCGATTTAAATAGTGAAAATGACATAGAACGAATAATGAACACAGTTATTCAAAGACACAGTAAGCTAGACGCACTTGTGAATAACGCGGGGGTGTTTCTAAGCGGAACAATAGAGACGTCATCTTTGAATCAATATTATTCAATTATGAATACGAATATGCGTGCACTTTATTATTTAACTACGTTGGCAGTGCCATATTTGATTGAGAGCAAAGGATGCATCGTCAATGTCTCTAGTATAGCCGGTTTGCGTTCATTTCCAAATATTCTAGCTTACTCTATTTCTAAAGCTGCTTTAGATCAATTTACTAGATGTGTTGCTCTCGAATTAGGACCAAAAGGAGTTCGGGTAAATGCTGTAAACCCAGGAGGAATAAGAACTGGTATTCATTTGAAAGGAGCCATGTCGCCAGAGGAGTATGAAGCGTACATAGAAAGGTGTAAGGAATCCCACGCAATAGGAAGAATTGGTGAAGCGAAAGAGGTCTCAACTGTCATCACCTTTCTGGCAAGTGATGCAGCTAGCAACATCACCGGAGGTACACTACCGGTTGACGGTGGACGTCACGCCATGTGTCCTCGATGAAATACATTCATTGTACACGTGTAAAATAACGGTCGACTTATTTATGTTTATAAAAACCAACCAATTAATATAAAATCCTTATAAAATCATTTTTCATTACTAAAATCATAATAATATTTTGAGGTTTGTCTCTTTTGTTCCAAATGTTCTAATATTTCGATTATTGTTCTTGTTAAATATTATAAGTTAAAATCAAATACAAAAGTAAATATATTGGTGCTTGCGTTATAAACGTCTATGGATTATGTGTACTGTCGCGTACTTGTGTCTAAATAATGGTAATAAAGGTAATGAACAAAATTAATATTTTGTGTTGAATCTCATTTATTTCAATTCAAACAAGAACTGCGTTAAAATCTTGTGTTAAATCATATTTATTTCAACACATTCAAGCTGCCGTAATGAGTTTAGTTGCGTTCCGGTCCTAGACCGAACCGGCTATGGCACCAGCGACTGCGTTGCCGGTACAGGAGATTATTTGGAAGACGATTTGCCCGGTCGAGACACCAGCTTGGACTATGCCGGCGCCGGCGCACATTTCCAAACCTCCAGGTAAGCCTGCGAGAGAGAAGTTAATACGTCCAACCTGGAAAAGTAAGCACTTATTGCAGAATTGGCCAATTGATATGTTACATTATGGGAAAAGAGTCAATATTCAACAAATTTATTTTTAATAGGTCCGCAGCCAACAGGATACAATATTGACGTTATTAAATTCGAGACAGATTAATTTAATTTTATAGGGAAAATTAGCGGCAAATTTTTTTATGTCATAAGTGGGCAAGTGAGCAGTCGAAGCCTTTTGGTGCCCACAACCAAAGGTTATGCAGATGCGTTACTCTACTTTTCGTTATCCTCCCCAAAGGATCGCCGAAAACTCGAATGCATGAAACTCTAAATGCATGAAACGCGACAGGAGAGAATAGGTACCGGTTGTGCCGGCCGAATTCGCCTGTAAAGCAGCATCATACTCATACTACCTCTTACAAATTATGCTGGTTTACAAACATTTAACTACCATGTTTTAAATTATTACTTATTTTAGTAAATTCCCTGTGATATCCAGGGTAAATGAAATCGATGTAATTCATATCAAATCAAACATTTTTTAATGATCGGCGCAAGTTACAAAAGGCTGAAGATCAATTTATTAAATGTTAAAACTCAGTGGTTACATAGAGGCTGATAATAACAATAAATAATAGTTTAAAAAAACTAAAAACACGCTTTTTATAGAAACCCAAACTAAAAAATAGAAAATAAATTTTAATAAATTTAAATTAAGAATAGTGTTAAAAATTTCAATAACTATAAATTAATAATAGTGTAAATAAAAAAAATTTATTTTATTTAAAAAAAAAGCGTGGGGTGCTTTTTAAGATATTATCAAAATGATAATCACTCTACTCATATCTGTCAATAAAATATTTATAACTATATTGACACCATGCACCCCACGCTTTTTTTAAAATAAAATATTTTTTTTATTTACTCTATTATTAATTTATAGTTATTGAAATTTTTAACACTATTCTTAATTTAAATTTATTAAAATTTATTTTCTATTTTTTAGTTTGGGTTTCTATAAAAAGCGTGTTTTTAGTTTTTTTAAACTATTATTTATTTTTTAACTTTTTAGTTTTAACAATACGGGGAATCAGAGTTCGATTTCGGAGAGGGAGCCTGAGAAACGGCTACCAGAACCAAGGAAGGCCGCAGGCGCTCAGATTACCCACGGAGAGTTACATACTGACATACTGACATACTGACAAACTGACAAACTGACAAACTGACAAACTGACAAACTGACAAACTGACAAACTGACATACAAGTGAAGCTAATAAAAAGCGTGTAAAAAAGCTGCCAAGATGGGATGCCCACCAGACATATAAAACATTAAAACATAATAGAAAAAAAAATCATGATTAGGTACTTAAAATCTACTAGGAAATGTGTATAAAATCACTGCCTGATTTTGTATCTAATGCGCTGTAATAGAAATTTCACATCAAAAATATATAGATATACACTTACCAAGAGTCCGATTTGGCCCATGAAACTAGCGCTTTTAAGTTCAGCCTCGATGGCGAGACCTGCGATGCACTGACCGAGAGCCAAAATGTTCTGAGCGTTGGTGTCGTAGCAGCTCCTCACCTTCGACAGAGTCTCTGTGGCGAATGCTGAGGCAGCGTCGGTGGTGGACGAGAGAGTTTTGATCAGATTACCTACTTCATCCACGCGTGATCTTCCACACATCCTAATGTCCACGAGAGTTCGGTTGAATAACTTTCCTGCTGATTCTTGTTGAGTCTGTTATGTAAAATAATATTCTATAGGTACTTAGAGATAATTGGGACACGAATGGTTCTTTTAAAATATCATCGACAAAGGATATATTTTTTATTCAATCAATATTATTTGAAACCATGATCGCAGCCGCTATTAATATGATTTATTAAAAAAACATTAAAATCTTATTACGAAATACTAGATATTTAGTATAGCTAACACAAATAATGAAAAACAATAGGCTTGTGTCCACTAAGAATAAATCGGTATTATAAGGTTAAAATAAATTTTGCAAAATAAGGCGGTAAGTCACGTGACCGTGAACACCGATCAGAAAGTGTGACGTCACGTCGTGCGAAACACTATGGTTGCTGTTGATATTTTCATAGGACAGAACAAGTTTGTTTCGAACGGCGTGACGTCATTCAGACGCCATGACAGTTTTGGTGTTTTCGCGGAAACTTATAAATTGATTTTTTAAAACGTAAAATACATAATATTAACACAACATTTTTTTAAATAATACATATTTTGGGCTTAAAAATGAATAAGGTAAATTATAATCCAATATTTGATTTTTAGTACACTAGCCTATTAGAGCAACGCGATCCTTCTTCCTCCTTAAGGTGTCGTAGCGTAGACCTCCGTAAGGAAGACCGCGTTGCTCTAAGGATAAACATGATGTAAATATTCTGATGAATACTATTAGGGTAAACAAGTGTATGAGCTATGAATATAACTACATTTTTTATAATATAGCATATGATATATAAGATGTCTTTGAAGACATACAAACTCCACCGCCCACATCTCTTCCGTGAAACAACTGTGTTATTTCGGAAAGAAAAACAGACAGTGTTATTATTGGTACTGAGTCTAACAGCTGTTATGCCTTAAAAAAGGCTTCATATAAATGAGCGAGATTAGTTAAGACCAGATGAACATGTTTATGGCCGGTAAAGCCCACTCAATTCATCATGTCCTAGTAACAATCTTTTGTGCAAGATGAAAAGTCATGTTGATCTCGTGTATATTTTTTACCTCGATGCACCCTTGTAAAGCTAATGCAACACCAGCGTAACGATCAGTAACGAATCCTATGGATTTGTCGATGTCTGTCCTCAACTTCCGAATGTCACCAACGACCCTATCTTCAAACCGGCAAACCGCACTCTCTAGTCCATTAATGAAATCTGTGACAGTATCTCCGATCTGATCAAGCACTTCGACCAAGTTATTGAGTACCTCAATCACAGCATCCCTTTAAATAAAAAATAAACAATATGATTAAGTTTTGAAACTCATTATAATAAAAATTAAGTTCAAAACCATGGTCACGGGTAGGGTTAACATGCCGCCAAACCTAATAGCCGGACAGACCGGCCAGTTTGGCCGGGCATTTGGGTAGAAAGACCGGACACCCTAAGCTATTAAGGAATATTACTTTTTATTAATAAAAGGATTAAAAATTAATTCAGTATTTTGGATAAGATTAATCCGCTCGAAAACCAAGTTTTTATTTATTTAGTACTAAGATCACCCCGCGGTTTTACCCGCGTAATTCCCGTTTCCATGGAAGTAATTAAAGCCTAATGAGTGTTTATATTATATTATACGACCTGCGCATGTGGCTGACAGTAACTGAATGCTCAAAGCTCAAGATGGAGAAAAGCAGCGTGACTTGGAGGAGACCCATGGCGCAGTGGACTGCCGCAGGCTGATGATGATGATGATGATAATGTGTTTATGTATTATTGTAAGCTTTCATCAAAATCCATTCAGTCGTTTTTGCGTGAGACAGTGACAAACACATCCATTCAACACAAGCGTTAGCGTTTTTAATTTTAGTAGGGTATAAAAGACAAATATCTCACTCGAGATCAGACAGATCAATTCCACGTCCATCAGCAACCAATTCCTTCGACTCACTCAGTGGATTAGCAACGATGCTGCCCGCCTAGAACAAGTGCAGATCACAGATTATAATATTATTTAAGTAGGTACCTAATTATGACTGGAAATTACTAGTAAAGTACTACTTAAGATTATAAATGTTTTCTTGATTCTTCTATATTCTCCTGATGCCTGTAGATAGGGGACCCTCATAAAAGTGACTCAAGATGTACGCAGTAGTCTTAGTTTGGTTAGTTCTAGGTGTAAGAAATGACGATGTCACTTTGTGAAACGTCAAAAGTACTTAAAAATCTGTTGCAAATGTACGGAATAAACAAGCAAAATTAGTATTATTAGTAAAAAAAAAAGTATTCGTAGAACGACACAAGTGCACCCCTCTTCCAAAATCGAGCTTTATGTGTTATCGCTAACTTAAACGTGTTTTTATGAAACACTGCCACTGAAAAGTTACTTTTTTGCATATTGAGAGAATATGCTATGGCGTTTAACCTGGCCTAACTCAGAAGGATTGATTTCGAGAAGTAAATTCACCCAAAAGTTTATATTTTTGTATCATTTTTTATACAGAGGGGCCAATGGATATTCGATTACCATAGTATTTGTTTATTTGTATATAGCTCGAAAAGTGTTACCAAAAGCGGACGGTGATACCAATGCTAAGGGACATACCTATTGTTTGAATCTCTAGTGTACTTTAAATATTTTCTACTTTACTTTAACTTTATTTTTATGTTTCTTTAAACAAATTACTCTATTTTTTAATATGTTACAAATTATTATTATTTATTACACTCACCAAGCAAGCAAGGAGTATCAGAGCGAACTTCATCTTGAATATGGTTTTCCAAAGAGTCACGAAATCGTGAACTGTGATCATGATGTGGTTTCTATGGTTTTTATACTATATTGTTGCCAAATGCCATCTTTACATTGTAAATAAAAACAGGCGTGTCCTTATCTTATCATTCATGGGATATTAGACAAATAGATGAAAATAGCGCATAACAAATACTCATTATAATCATTAGATATATTTGTTGGTATATAAATAAAATACAAATTATTTGAGTACAGAAAAATAAAAAATTAAACTTAACCTTTTTTTTTAACTAATTCATACTTATAGCATGAGCTTTTAATTAACGCGTACCTACGCGTCTGTTATGAGGCGTGCAAGTTATTATAGTAAGTAAGTTTAAAGTTGGTGTAAATTAATTTTAGTGTTACTTTTTATCCTGATATTATATTCTAAAGAACTTGGATAGGAAAACACGATTAGTAAAAATTTACCCCATTGATTCCAATGATTCATACTTCGAGCGAGCGTTTGTTATCCAATGCGAAATATAATTTGTGAGACTCGCGCCCGAAAGCTGGTAAATGGACGCAGCTTTACCCACTACAACCCGCCGGGATTTAGTGCCATCAGTGCCGCCTTTGGTGAGGTGCCCCGGATCTACAAGCAACAGGGCACCTCATATGCGGGGTACAAAGAGCCCCCTCGGCTCAATTCGCTTCGCCTAAGGTGAAGGGCTCACCCTGAGCTACTGAGGCCCACCGCCACGACAAGGCCTGAACCATGCGGCCATGGTGGGGAATGTACGTATAAGTAAAACAATGGTGAGCAAGAAATGTGGACCCAGTCAGTTTAACAGGGCTAGGCTAAGCCTATACCAACTACTACATAATTTTCAAATTTTGACTTTTTCGTTACCAGAATAAATTGTTAAAGAAAATATATTTGTCTAGAGAATCAGACAATTCGTTCATGTTTATATAAAAAGAGTACACGCAAAGAGAGAACAAAAAACCAATGTATGCAATCAAAGTGAAAGTCATCGCTTTGATCAGAGAACTTTAAGCCAAACGTCAATGTGCTTCTATATTTTGTTTAAAGAAAATTCTAAAGAAGTAAATTTTACAAATGGTACAAATGGTAGCCAAGTGGCTGCGTGGGTGATGGTGTGCGTAGCGGTGGCGTGGCAAATCAAAAGCCGAAACGTTTCTCGACTAAACCCTATTTAATTTTAGGTTTTCAAAGTTTTCATAACTTGTCAATGACGTCTTCACAGTTATCGTGCATAAATGATGATACTCTGAAAATGTGATGAACGGACAGAAAAATCTCAGTAAAAAAGTACCCAAATCGTATAGCATTTTGTCGCATTAATATTTTGGTATTTTGACAAGTCTTTTGCTCTTAAAGTAACCCCAATAAAACAAATCCATATTGCCTTCATTGTTTACTCGCAACACGTTTATTTACGATGTTTAGACAAGACACAAGTTGGTCTTTAACCCAATTATTTCACCATTACAAGGACGCGACAAGCAAATATTATAATCAGGCGTTCATGTTTGTTAACTTATTTACGAAATACCGTTTGTGGTCTGATATTATTATTATCTTTGATACATCTTGACGCCGCCTCGTATGTTAGTGCCACGCTGGTTTTATTGGTAGTAAAATGAGCTTAGTTATTGCAAGCCAAACAAACTATACCAGCGTGATGGCACCACCAGCTGCTTCTTTCTCCCGTGAAACAGCTTTGCTGTGTTTTTTAGAGAAGGCAGTGTACTGTGTGTACAAATAGGATATGAGTGCCAGTCGATATATGTGAGGGAAAGTTAATGTGTAAACAAACCCAATGAAAATCGTTCTAACACTGCTTTTATTATCAAAAAGTTACAAATATATACTAATTGCATTTATACAAACATATAAATGTGTGTGTGAAATATTGCTTGTGAGCCACCTAAATTGGCAAGATGCTGACTTTTATTTTCTGCTGAACGGTAACCCGTACATCTTGCCGGCCCAAAAAAAGAGAAATTTAAACAATATAATATGTATAACAAGAAGATACAATAATAATGTAAACAGTAAAATAAAGGTAAGTTATAACTTATAGTGTTAAGTGTAGTTCTTGGCTGCACTATTCTGGCGAAATATCCGGGATGTCTAGTCGCATGGATCGTGGTCGTATCCTCGGAGGTGCCTGGGTGGCTTCCATCTGATCTTCTCTCGTGACTACCGCCATCGGGATAGAGTCTGTGGCATTATTCGTTACCACTGGGGCTATTCTCGGGCTTGTTTTAATTCTGCGACATCTTGTGATCAAGAATACGCATCCTGCGAGTATGATTAATCCAAGTACTGAGTACATGACCGAGTACTGATGAACGTCATGTATACTGAGCGGTACGCTTTCTTGCTCTTTTAAGTTAGAGATCTGAGTCTTCACCTTTCGCCACTCCTCTCCATGATCTTCGGGTGTAAATTGCTCGAGTATTGAAGTGTTGACGATGGAGTTCAGTATCGAAATCTCTGGAAGTTCTTGAATACTCTCTTGAATGTTGACACGACTTAGGTAGTTATTATGGCCGAATATGGAAAATGTGTCACCCTTTATTGTACAACCTTGACTGATATTTAATATACCGTTCCCGGTAAGTGACTTTATTGTCATTTCTGTCTCGACACAAAATATGCGCACCGTGCATGTTATACAACAAGCGAAGAGCCACCTGTTACCACCATGTAACTTGATCCATCGCTCGCGACACGCCGTCTGCCTTTTAATACACATTGTTTTATTATATTTACTCAGGTTACAAATTGATTGTGTTAATTGTAACTCGTAAATCGGTTTATCTATAGAGCATAATAACTTGTTTGTCCGAGTCTTGATACAATTTTGAACGTCCGATTCCGTTAGAGGAAGGAACAGGTCCCTTTGTAGATTAAATGCAATATAGGATGTTATAAACTGCACGATGTAGTTTTGCTTAGGAAGACCTATGACCTTGTCTAGTTCAAAGGTATCCTTATTCACCAGAGGGATCTTGATTTCAATTATTACATAAGAGGAGCCAATGTCGCTGCTAGTCTTCATTAACTTGTATAACTCCTTAAAATCATGCTTGTCAGCGGGCAAAGTCAGGTCATTAGGTATGTGTCGGTATATAATGTTTATCTGCTCTTCCAATTGTTCTGGAGGCAATAAGTGAGCATTCATATAACCATTTGCGAGATCTGTTAAGGTGTCGATGACACTTTCCTGCATGTTTCTGATGTTAGAGATGATGATCATGGCCGAGAGGGATGATGATAAAATATGTAATTCGGTGAAAGTTATCTTTTGTAACCGATTGGTACTAAGGGCGACATCCTGCAGATACTTCTGAACCAGGTTAAATTGTTTGTTCATAATAGCTTCGTTTCTTTTAAGGATGTTATATTGAGCTTCTATGACACTTGTTTGATTTTTCAATAGAAGCTGAAGATGATTTTCGTTGTAGGAAATTTTCTCTATGTCCTTTTCGTATTTCCTTGCAAACCGTTCATCTAGGACCCCAAATAAGGAGTTCGCCACATAGCCAACACCATTAATCAGCCCCCTCTTCTGTCTTCCATGAGCACTGTTTTTGAGAATATTATTATAATGCTGGATTTCCGATAATTCGTGCTGTAGTTGATATATGATACTTTTGTATTGTGTCGGAAGCTCAGGTGTTGTGTGTAGGTATTCTTCCAAATGACCGACATAATCCTGCACGTGACCTAATGCTGACCAATACGTACTCAGGTTATAATAAACAATTAATTTCCATTCATCGCGTATTAGATTCATTTCACACATTCTGTCAAAATAAATGTCTTGAGTATTATTCAATGTACTTATGTTGTATGAACACTGAGAAGGGGTACATAGATATAGAAACATCATCATCGTAAACAATGTTCTGAAAGGTCTTCTCGTTGTACGCCTTGTATTTTGTTGGCTTGGTGCTGAGTTGGCTGTAATGATGTCATGAGACGTGGAAGAAGAATCTTTGTCTGTCTGTTGCTCTGAGTTTTCTTCCTTAACTGGTAGAAGGGATAATTTTAAGATTGGTCTTTCAATAATTCCATTTTTGGTCTTGAGAGACACCACACGTACGTATCCGTCCTTGTCAGGGTGAACATCGATAACTCTACCCATATACCACTTACCAGGAGGTAAGTTTTCGTCTTTAATGAGGACAATGTCGTCGACCTCAATATTTTTAGAGGGTGTTCTCCACTTAGATCGAACTTGCAACTGTTGTAAATAGTCTGACGACCATTTCTTCCAAAATTGTTTATTGATGGTTTGGATCATTTGCCATCTGGTTGTCAAGTTCATCTGACTGGGATCCGTCTGTGGCCTCGAAATGAGTGATCCTCCAACTAGGAAATGTCCTGGTGTTAGATATTCGTCGTCAGGACTTTCAGTTAGGGTAAGTAGAGGTCGAGAGTTAAGGCAGGCTTCTATCTGGTGAAGTAATGTTATAAATTCTTCATACGTGAGCCTTTGCTCACCTATCACCCGACGTAGGTGATATTTAAAACTTTTGACAGCAGCCTCCCATAGTCCTCCTGCGGAAGGGTAGGCTGGCGCGTTAAAGTGCCACTGTATGTTGTACTCCGTGACGTTGCTCAAGAATTCTTCATTGATATTATTTCGGATCTCATTGTATTCCTTATTTAATTCTTTGGAAGCTCCGATGAAATTTCTGCCTTGATCGCTGTACATATGTTTGGGCACAGCTCTCCTGGCACAGAAACGTCTAAATGCTGCCAAAAATCCAGGAGTGCTCAGATCAGACACCAGTTCTAAATGAACCGCCTTTGTAGAAAGACAAACAAATACGGCTACGTAGGCTTTGTGTGTCCGCACTCCACGTCCCTTGTTCGCTTTGATGTCGAAGGCCCCCGTAAAATCCACTCCACAATGTGTGAAGGCGCGAGAAGGAGTGACTCGAGGTTCTGGTAAATCAGCCATAATCTGAGATCGTTTCTCCCCCTTGAAACGTTGACATATCACACACTTGCGAAGTTCTTTTTTTACCGTGCGTAGTCCACTAAGGATCCAGTAATTCTCCCGTATATATGACAAAGTCAAGCTCGGACCACCGTGAAGCGTGGCGGAGTGAGCATGCTGTATAATGAGTCCTGTGAGTCTGCCGTTACTAGGCAGAATAGATGGGTGCTTGGCTGACTGACTGAGTAATGAGTTGTTTAGTCTTCCGCCAACTTTTAGGAGCCCATCGCCAGGATCGATAAAGGGGCAGAGGCTCAGTAGTTTACTGGATCTTCTTAGCCTATCTCGCTTTTGTAGTTGTTGAATTTCTTCTTCAAATTCTATAAATTGTACTGTTTTAATAATTAAATTCAATGCATGTTGTTTTTCCGATGACGATAAGTATTTTTGCAGAGGTATGTTTTTATTTTGTAGCCATTGTGTGAAACGCAATAGCCAACCGATTATTGCTATTATGCGCCGTATTGAGCTAAATTCATTTAATAATTTTAGGATTAAATCGTGTTTATAAGATAAGGCTGCGTTTACACTACTTTTCTTGATTTCTAATTCTGTTGATTCATAAATTCGATTTTTGATCTTGTCGGGATTAAATGTCAATAACCATTCTGGCCCATGCCACCACAAAAGATGTTCTGATAATTGCTGTGATGATAATCCTCTTGTGGCGCAGTCTGCAGGATTATCTTCAGAACACACATGGTGCCATGATGAAGATGGAATTATGTTGAGTATTGATCGAACCCTGTTGCCAACGAATGTCTTCCATCTATTCACATCTCCACGAATCCAACCAAGAACCACCATGGAATCAGTCCAGGCATACATTTGAATATCTTCAGGCATCGTGTCCATTACCTTCTTCATAAGCCTTGATAGTAATAATGCGCCACATAGCTCAAGTTTGGGCAATGTTAGTTTGTTTTTCAAAGGCGCTACCTTTGTTTTAGCGATCATGAGTGTCGATGTGTATTCGCCTCTATCAGTTATTGTGATAGCGTAAATAGAGCAAGCATATGCCGCTTCGGATGCGTCACAAAAGCCATGGATGACGTAATGCTTCTTATCGCCCAAGTATCTTGGGATTTTCAGCTTGTCTATGTTCTGAAAATCATGCTTAAGCTTTCTCCACTCGCGAGTTATGCTTTCTGCCAAGTTTGTATCCCATCCTGCCGTTTTTTCAGACCATGTTCGTTGGAACAAGAGCTTCGCCCTCACAGAGAGAGGACAGAGAAAGCCAATGGGATCATAAATCTTTGCTATTTTCGATAACAACTGTCGTTTTGTTATGACGTCATCACTGGACTCATTTTCATAAACATTTTTAAATACAAAAATGTCTGACGAAGGGACCCAACGCAAACCCAAGGTCTTTCGGTTTTCCAATCCCTTAAAGTCGAATGGTTTGTCAAGTTGATCAGCTGATAAGTCTTTAGTTAATTCTATGGTATTACTAGACCATTTCCGAATATTCATGCCGGCGCCTTTTAATATTTCGATTAGTTCCCACTGTAGCTTCTTTACTTTAGTGATGTCATCTGAGCCTTCCAGCAGATCATCCATATAAAGTGACGTCATCAATGCTGCGGAAGCCATCGGAAACTTGTGTGCGTCATCTACCGCTAGTTGCCTTAATGTTCGCATTGCGAGGTATGGTGCCGCCTTCGTACCATATGTAACTGTTGTTAATTGATACTCCTTGAGCGGTTCCTCTTGTGAGCTGCGCCATATGATGCATTGCAAATGTTGATCCATCTCTCGGACTCTTAATTGACGGAACATCTTTTCAATATCAGCAGTTATGACGTATTTATGCTGACGCCATACTAAGATCAGATGCTGTAAGTCCCGTTGCAAGTTTGGGCCACTCTCCATTAAATCGTTGAGACTTTTTCCACTCGATGTCTTCGATGACGCGTTGAAAACTGTTCTCAGTTGAGTCGTAGTAGAATCAAGTTTTCTTACGCCGTGGTGAGGTAAGTAACACATTAAGGTACTGTGTTGTTTGACTATAGACATGTGACCTTGTTGTTCGTATTCCAGCATAAACCCTTTATAGTTTTCCGAATATTTTTTATCTCTAGACATCTTGTTTTCCAAATTGTAAAACTGTGCAATTGCCTTCGGCTTAGATTGACCTAAATATTGTTCAAATCCAGGCTTCATTGGAAGAGCAACTTCGTATCTACCATTAGATAACCGTCTTGTGGTGGACTGGTAAAGTCGCTCACAATATTGTTCTTCTGGTTTCAATTCAGTAGCCATATCGCTGATATCTTCGAGCTCCCAGTATTGAGAAATGTCTGATAAATCGGTGATTACAACATGACACTGGAACGTTTTCACGTTTCCCGAAAGTATCCAACCCAGTCTTGTTTGTTGGGCTATAGGTGCCATGTTTGGGCCCTTGATTAGACCGTTCATGATGATCTCAGAGTATATGCTTGCGTCTAATAGCAGATCAATAGGGCCAGAGACGTTGTACTCAGGATCAGCTAGCTGCATATGTTGTAAATGAGGCCATGACTTCTTACTGAATGACACGTTCGGCAGGTTACTGATGACGTGATTGATTACTAATGCGTCAGTTGTGAATTCGTAATTTTGGTAAATAGATTGGCATTCGAGCGTGACAACTCCCTTGCCGTATTTTGTCCCATTCCCAATTCCAGATACTGTTGCCTGATATCTTCGTCTAGGCAAGCCCAGCATCTGAGCAGCCTTCTCAGATATGAGCGATATCTGAGAGCCCTGGTCCAGAAGGCATCGTAATTTTAAGTATGTGCCATCTATAGCCTTGACATTGACAGATATCGTGGTCAATAAAATCTCCTCATCCGCTGTGGCGATGTGATTAACGCTATGATGTTTTGCGTCTTGTTGCGTTGAAATTTGAAGTTTTTTCATCGCTGGGGTTGAACGTACGGACGATGACCCCGTAATCACATCCGTCGACTTGCTTGCTGATGTTGATAATTGTTGTTCCATATTCACATATGCGTCATGCAGCATTGTATTATGATTGTTTTGACAAACCTTGCATTTTTTTGTCGATGTGCATGAAACGTTATTATGTAAGTGCAGACAATTGTGGCAAATATTGAATTTCTTGACGGTCATTAACCGCTCGTCTGGTGTAAAACTGATGAATTTGTTACACTTATATAAATAATGCTTGTTGTTGCATATGGGACAATTAAACGAGCATGTCGCGATGGCTTGAAATTCTCTGTTTGGTAATTTTCCATATCGATGATTACTAATATGTTGAAAATGAGGCTTGCATGTTTTGCTAATATATGGTTTTTGTTGGTAAGGTTTTTTAGTCGATGATGAAATTTCGCGATCCTTTCTATGTAAAGGCTCTAGAGCGTTGAATTTGCTCTCCAAGAAGTTCATGAGCTCAGAAAGAGATGGTAAATCTCGTGGTGATCTTCGCGCTTCCTTATAACTGCAGTAGGTTTCAGTGTCCAGTTTTGTAGCTATGATATGGACTAAAAACGGATCCCATGTGTTTGTGTCAATGCCTAAGTTCTGTATGGCATGGATACATTCCATTGATGTGTCGTAAAGACGTCGAATTTCGTATGAAGATTGTTTTTGAGCAACTGGTTGATTTAGGAATAACTCAATCTGTTTAGTGAACAGCAGTTGTGGGTTGTTATATCTATGTGTTAATATATCCCACGCTGTGTCATAATTGTCTGATGAGATGTTCAAATGCTGAATAAGTCGCTCAGCATCTCCTCGTAACTTGCTTTTTAGATGCTGCATTTTTTGAGTTTTCGTAAGGAAATTGTTGTTATGAATGCTTTCTACATAAAGATCGTAGAATGTAGGCCATTGTGTGTATGAGCCTGTAAACGTAGGAATGTCGAGTTGTGGTGTCGAATGCTGGATATGCACCCTTGAATCTAATTTAAGATTCAATGCCTTCTTAATGCTCTTGTATGATTGTTCGTAGGCATCAAACTCCTCATCATATTGAGTATCTGAACCTTGGAGAATGTGATCTATTTGTAGATGCAAAGTATCGATTGCATTCCATCGTGATTGTATGTTTCGTAGCTCATCTTCCAACTCCCACTTGTCCCGAATTTCCTCAACCTTTATCCTGTTCACTTGCCGAATAAAAGCTCGGAAGTTGGTTCTTTGAAGAGATATTAGTTCCGCTGCTTGACCTTCGCATGTGGGCAAGGTCATCTTTGTCCTGGATGTCGAAGGTAGGAAAAGCCTCTCTTGTCGTTTAGGTGGTACCGTTAATGTAGGTTCCGCTTCTGGTGTTGGAGATATCGAAGGTTCTGTTCTCACAGGAACGAAGGATGCAATCTTGCTACGCACGAAGTCAAAGTAGTTTTTCGCCTTGTGATATTGATTTTCCGTGAAATAGGGATCGGTGTCATTTTTGTAGGCGGATATTTTGTCGTCGGTTAACTGAATCTCGGCCCATAATTTGTCCAATTTGTCGAGCCTGTCGTCTAGATACTTGCGAGTCTTCCTAGTAGCGGAATCCTTGTTAAAATTTGTTTCGATTTTCTCAATTGCCTCAAGAAGCTCTTGTTGACGCTGAAGTAGGCTGTCCATGTTGTAGATGCTTACTTGAAATGTTCACGAGAGAAATGAAGAGAAGGTAATATACTGCTCTGCTGTGCTGAAGTAGTGTAGCTTTTCTCAGTGGTTCGGGCCACTCAATGTCCTTGTGAATCAAGCACGACCTTTCTGCGCCTTCTCAATTGAACTGGTGAAACCCGCTTCTGGGAGGCCAGTCAACCGATTCGCAGTCGCACAAAACCACAAAGAACACGAAGTGACGTTAGCGTAAGAGCCACTGATTAGGTTTTCTTTTTTCTGAATCTTTTAATGTTGATGGCGATCCAAAACCAAATTGTTTTTCCACAGGATCCAAGGCCCAATTGTTGCTCGAAGGACCAAGTTGTTGCTCGAAGGACCAAATTGTTGCTCGAAGGACCAAATTGTACTGTGTGTACAAATAGGATATGAGTGCCAGTCGATATATGTGAGGGAAAGTTAATGTGTAAACAAACCCAATGAAAATCGTTCTAACACTGCTTTTATTATCAAAAAGTTACAAATATATACTAATTGCATTTATACAAACATATAAATGTGTGTGTGAAATATTGCTTGTGAGCCACCTAAATTGGCAAGATGCTGACTTTTATTTTCTGCTGAACGGTAACCCGTACAGCAGTGTAATTACTGGTAGATTTAATCTAATTAATATTCTCTACCTTAAGATAAGCAACACATAAATAAGCTACTTTTTTTTCTTCAACGCCGGGAAATGTGCTTAGGCATCCCGCGGGGGAGTGGGTCTCTCCAGGCGGGTATGTGGGACTCGCTGCGCCCGAAAGCGTAAATGGATGCAGCTCTACCCACTAAAACTCGGCGAGTGCCACCAATGCTGCCTTTGGTGAGGTGCCCCGGATCTACGAGCAACAGGGCACCTCGACGGCTAGTCAGTCCCTTAGAGTACTGACGCCACTTTCTCAGAGGGGTTATCCCGCACCACAGAACAACTTCTCCCAACGTTGGGACAGTACAATGAGGCGAGGTTCCCGTCTTCGCCCCTTGCCCCCTTTTCTTATAAGATTGCTACAAAGAACCCCCTCGACTTAATTAGTTTTGCCTAAGGTGCTGGATTCACCCTAAGCTACCGAGCCCCACCGCCACGACAAGGCTTAAGTCATAGTGGGGCATCGACCTTCGACGTCAACCTCTTACCATCAGGTGCACGTCTGCCAGTTTTTCTATCTAATTTAATAAACGACTACAAGATGAAAACTTTCTTGTGATCGTTTTTTAGCATGCAAAAGGTGAAGGATACTTCCTAACATGCCACAGGACCTTCCTAACATGTCACTACTGGACCCAATTCATTAAAAAGGGCTAAAATATTACGGTTTTTGTCTGGGACCCTGTCTTAATTATTATTATTATTTTGCTTTTAGTATTTGTTGTTATGGCGGCAACAGCAATAGGTACACAATCTGTGAAAATTTCTTCAACGGTTCTTGACATACAGATGAGACAGACAGATGGCGACAGACGGACGGACGGACAGCGAAGTCCCGTTTTTACCCTTTGGATATCCTGAAATGGGTGGATAACGTTTACTGGTTTTCGCTCGAAATACTTTTAAATCTTTTTAAGAAATAATAATAATCTATGGACGCTTTTACACCACGTCAAACTGGTCCCGTGGTAAGTACTCGAAGAGACTTGTGTTACGGGTACCAGACAACGAAAATACATAATATATTTAATACTTTTTATATTAATACTTTTATTTAAGATTTTTATTATATAATACACTAGCTGTTGCCCGCAGCTTCGCCTGCGTTAACTAAGATTTTATTAGTACGCAAAATAACATTTTTTACACCTTGTGTCCGAAAATCCAAAATGTCTTACGGAACCCTATTTTTTATCAGAATAAAATTTAGCCTATGTTACTCGTGGATAATGTAGCTTTCGAATGGTGAAAGAATTTTTGAAATCGGTCCAGTACTTTTTGAGCCTATTCATTACAACCAAACAAACAAACAAACAAAGTTTTCCTCTTTATAATATTAGTGTAGATGTAGACATATTTAATACACATCCATGACCCAGGAACAAACAAATTTTTTTGTGCCCTGGCGAGATTCGAACCCGCTACCTTCGGCTAGTGCGCCAACGCGCTAACCACTGAGCCACAGAGGTTGTCCAAGAAAACCTTTAGAGAATTAAATATACTAAAGCCACATGCGAGTAACGTCTTTAATGTAAGACTCGACAATTAGCTAGGTCAGTATTGGTATGATGGCTAGCGACTGACACCATTAGCGACTGGTCTGAATAGAAATCGGAAGGCTAAGTGGATCACACCTCGCAGCACATTGCTAATCATGCATTAGCCACTTAACACCTGCATGATGCATGGCGAGGTTTGCCGTCACTCGATTTTTTCTTTTGGGAGCTACTATGAACTAAATGACATAAAACAAGGCGGGTTTATGCTATATTTCGCCTAAATGCTATCAACAGTTTGTCGAACTTAGCATTATTACACACACCACAAACTACTACATAAAAGCTTTTTACATTTTACGCAATATTCTATAAGACATTTTTTTTGATCGGTAATACAAGGTACCTATAGTACGTAAAGTGATTTAGATTATATTGTACATAACATGTCTATCTCATAAATAATGCCTCAGCGGGGATCCTAGATATGCCTGCTAGAAAAATATTACTTATAATTTATATAGACTGTTAAGTAAAGTAAAGTATCAACCCTTATATGTCCCACTGCTGTGCACGGGTTCTCCTGCTCGAAATCAGGCGAGGAGGGTGATGGCCATAGTTCACCGATGCGGGTCAGGATTAAACCCGGAACCTCTCGCATAAAAGGCGAATCCACCCACCACTGGACCGTCCAAGAGACCACCGTCGCTCTGCATTCCTACGACTTAGAACACGAAAGTCTTTTTCGAAACTTAAACGTATATCATACGGAACTATTGTAAGAGGCATCTTAATTGATGGAAAGGGAAGAAAGAGGAGCTTTTAATCTTGAAATAAAACACCGTTTCAAATAGCAACACACTTTTAACACATTGCTATTTTAATGCATCTGCGCCCAGGCAACATAAGAAGGCAAATTACACTGGGGATTTCTTAGAGCCAATTTGACAAGTCAATGATTCCATTTTTAGCCAGGATTTAAGAAAATTATTAAAACAAATTTATGTAATTTGTAAAACTTCATTATTTACTAAAATCCCGAAAGAAAAAACCCCTTCGAAAATATATAACTTAAAATACTAATGTAGCTTCAATCTCATATCTCATCATTCTTCATTTTGAAAAGAGCAACCCAACAGAGTTTCTTGCTAGATTATTCTCATGTACTATACTAGTTTAGTAATATTTATTTCATTTTTTGTAGTAGAATATTTGAAAAGATTAGTTCCACTGAGTTTGTTTCGCCGGTTCTTCTCAGTGGGCTTGCTTGGGGACCGGTGATATACTCAATTGACATTCAAAAATATACTTTGATGGTACTATTTTGAATAAAATTAATGACTTTGACTTTGACTTACATGAAGCTTTGAAATTATCTATTAATACAATAGCTTTATTCGATGATTGCATCGAGAGGAAACATAACGTAAAATTATTGTTGTAAAGAGTCTGCTTCAAATAGCTCCGTTCATAATTTTTCAATGTGGACCATGCGTTCAAGTATTCTGTACGACTGTCCTTACACAGACGAACAATAGACAAGAACACAAAACACCTTAATGCTATGATAATGGCAATGGCAGAAAATTATTGAGTACATAGATTGGTCTCAAACATTATTACAATAGACATCAGGCACGGTTTTGACGTGCGGTGCCTTGAAACTATAATACAACTTAAACACAACTATAATTACAACTAATATATTTAATTTCTGTTATTGAGTACCAGCTGGTCTAACCGTGACCTCTTAAACATCCCAATGCTATTTATGGTTATATAATTATAATTTCAAGAGTAAATTTGTTTATTGAAATATTTTTGCATAGGCAAGTTGCTATGTTAGAGAAATATCACATTTCGATTACACGTATGAAAACGGCATCTAAAGAGAAATTACAGACAGCTAGATGTATCTTGCATCCAAATTACAATGCATGTAGTAAGTTAAATCTGTTCGTCGAAAATGCAATTAACATGCAATTATATGCAGTATGTATACAATATTATAATTGTAGTTTGGTGTTAATGATAATCAAGTAAGTATTTAACAAGTTGTATATTTTAAGGTGCTTAATAATACTACGTACACAAAAAGTAAAGAAAGACGTAGTTAGTAGACGACGTTCATAAAGGCCGCCCTACACTAAGTATACAAGATACTTAGTGGTTTTGAAGGGTACATGTAAAATATACCGAATGTCAAGATCGAAGAGCGCAGAAGGAAAATGTCCAAATATTGTGTAATATAATGTGACTTCCATTTTGATCTTGACTTAGTGTAACTTGAGCAAGCACCTGTACTCCAGTCACGCGTATGTTTTTTACAAAACTTGTGAATTGAGAAAGATCGTTTCATAAATAACGACAGTCGTGATTTATCATGTTTTGACATAATATTTGTAACTGCCAGCATTTTTTTGCAATGAAATTTTACATTTCATTTTTATAACTTGTAAATACTATTGTCGCGATGAATTGAATTCCTAAACTAATAATAATAATAATAATAGTGCGTTTTTAGACTAATATAAATCTTACTTTACAGGAAAGAATGGGACAGATACATCTAAAACGAAGTCGTCAAAACAAAACGATCATGAAATTAGGCTTATGACAATGACCTAATCAGAGACTTTTAGGACAATTATTTTGAAGGAATAAATCAGAAATTTTCGATTCAGTTCAATGATTGAAATCGACAAAGGTTGTCTCAATTGGGATCTTATGTAACCTATCATTAAAGGTTTGAGTACCATTTGGTTGTTTAGTCAAGTCAAGTCAACGGGAAGGGAATAGCAATTTTCTTAGAAGGAATTCTCTCACGGTTCGAACATCTGAACGTAGATGCGCAGGCTTCGTTGCATTCGATGCACGATTGCTATCGGCATTCGTCGAACATCAAAGTTGCAGCCGCGCCTGATGGAACGAATTCTGGATAATTGAGAAAAAACCTACCCAACCGGATTTGGTTGGCCCACCACGGTAGCACAGACAATGTAGGATTCATGGGAAAAGTTGCGAGAATTTCGTTAAAGTGAACCTCGTTTAATATATTAGACTATTTTTAAATAAGGAACTATTTTAGCTACATGCTAAGATCGCAAAAAAATGTGTTACAATAACAAATGCAGTCAAGGGGATAGATGATAGAAGTAAAAACTCATAACATAGAAAATACAAAAATTTGAAATTTCATAATGACGTCATAGTATTAAATTAGCATGTCGGTGACGTGAATCTACAAGAATTTTCCCCTATCAAAAAGTGCTCAAGCTCAAAAGACTAAAGATTTTTTTTTGTCATTTTAAAAGAGGTTTTTCTACATTATAAAAACTTACATCATATCAGTCGTCAGTAGTCACAGAAAGTAAGGAATACAACGTGTTCTTTAAGGCTTTAAATGATGTTTGCGACTCCATCATAAGGATGGTGGTGAGTATATCTTATAATATGAGCGCCAATTTAATGGAAAGTTAAAAGAAATTAAGACATATAGATAAATCTGTATAACTAATCATTATGTAGATTTATGTATTTAATTTATTTATTAAAAAGCAGTAAAGTAGCGTTGCTGTGTTTCGGGGAGAAGGGCAAGACAGCAGTGTAATTACTGGCACAGAGACTTAACATGTTATGTCCCAGCATAAGCAAAACTTGGCTTAGATCCAGGCAAACCAGTTAATGTTAATAGACTACGTCTTTGCTTTTTCCTTTGCCTATCCAAGTAGCATAAAAAAGATATGTGTTTTTTGTATGGATTCCATTATGATCCCAGTAATAAGAATGTTTTGTTTGAGTGGAATTCTGTGGAGTCATTGATACTTCTTTAGACATTATATAAAGTACGCGCTTGTTAGATAATGTTCACGCAACGCTAATTGTCACCCGACTTTACATAAATCGTCGATATGAACTCTATGATGGTTACGTCTGGTTACGTAACCGTCACGTATGTGACTATTAACAAGAATACCTTATTGCTATCACATATCATGATGCAATTTTCCTTATTTATAATGATTCATACTTATGTAGGCTCGACCTTGAAGTAAGAGGCTCGAGTTGAAATGAAAAATATTCTAAATTTAAATACAAGTTACTTGGATAGACAAACGGACATACTCACTTGATGGGAAGGGATCAGTATTAGCAATGAACGAGTACACCTGAAAATACTCGAAGAAACTCATACTCGTTTTTTTTTTTCGGTTGGAACTATGCTAATGGCCCCAGTGGACTTAATGCTTCATCGGGTCTAAGGCGAGACTTTTGGTTTCACCCTGTCATGACTCATGAGTAGAAATGGGGAGTTGCACCGCGCCAGCCTTGGAGTACGACTTCCACCGCTTCTCTGCATCGGGGTTGTACCTGTGGCGGGTCCACGCAGTCTAAGATACATTGAAGCTGTTTCACAAAAGTAATAAGTAGGATGTTGGTACTCAGTAGACGGCAAAGCGCATTCCTTTCACTAGTATTTATAAAAATCATAAAGAATATAACAATCACGGTTTTCGTAGGTTATACTTAAAAAGTAAATACTCTGGATTTTAGAACGTTACCATATAATATTTATTTATATTTCATTTATATTTGCCCACAGGATTTTCTAAGCTGAATGTTATGACAATATTAAAAATTAGCTGAATAATGAAGAAGATCGTAATCATCAATAACAATTCTGGTAACAATGCCCCGGTTATAGCGGCGTGGTAGACAAGCATAGGTACGTTGACAACTCCATTATTAGCAAACATAACTGGCGCCGACAGGTTAATTACGGTAATAATTATAATAATAATCATCATGAGAAAATATTCAACATATTATTTACTTATTTTTATAGTGTTTCATACCAAACACTTCATAAAGTACACATAGCCGACAGCTTTAGGCGCCAGGAAATAGACGCATCATCAGTATACCGCTATTTTAATTATATGAAATAATGAACAAGCAGTTGCCCGCAGCTTCGCCTGTGTTAATTAAAATTAGATCTTCGATAAATGGGCTATCTGAAACTGTAAGACTTCCAAATCCAACATGTTCCTGCGATAAGCACGTTCAAACAAACAAACTGTTTAAACTTATATATTAGTATAACTAGCATAAGACAAGTCTCTTTCTTTTAGCAGATTTAAGGAGTACATTTTGGTAACATGTCTGCTAGTCTGCTAGTGAATAACGGATTAAAAATGACCTAGTAGTGTTATTTCTGACACTTAGGGAACGCACAGATAAATTAGCTAGTTGTGAAAAAACATACGCTATTTCTTAGCAGCACAAATGTTCATTATAGAGATCATATTAGATGATTTTTTTTTCTTCCAGGAAATGCACTGAGGCATCCCTCTGGGGAGTGGGTCTCCCCAATCGGTTATTTGGGACTCGGACTGGGACCGAAAGATGGTAAGTGGACGCAGCTCTACTCATTCGAAACAGTACGATGCGTTGAGGTTCCCGTCCTCACCCCTTGCCTCCTGCTTTTTTGTCCCTTCTTCTTATAAGAGGGCTACAAAGAGTCCCCTCGGCTCAATTCGCTCCGCCCAAGGTGCTGGCTCATACTAGGCTACTGAGCCCCACCGCCACGACAAGGCTTAAACCATGGTGGGGATGTTCAATACGGTCTAATAAGATAATAATAATATCACTAATATACTATTTACAATAAGTGTTGATTTTACGGGTTCTTGAGCACAGCAGTGCTATTCTGTAAGAAACGCAGCGCTGTCGCAACGCTGTGACAGCGTTGTGAATTCAACTTGGTATTTACTAAGCTATTCAAACCATATCAAACACCCTAGCAACATAACGCCGCGGGCGCGATGAGCTCGTCGCAGCGTTGCCACAGCGCTGCGTTTCTTACAAAATAGCACTGCTGTATTGGCTGTCTTTAGCCAGCCTTTACAGGTCAGCTTCTCTAAGAAGATGCATTATTTTCATTCATTACCGGCATAGAGATCGTCTATGCATCCAGCAGTTTTTTGTTCAAATTTATTACAAAGGTCTTTGCTTTTAACAAAACGCCAAATGACCAACTTCTAAATACTTTATAATAAATAATTGTTAAAACATGAATAAATGTAAATTAAACTTTAAGTGGTATATCATTATAACAATAAATGAAGTAATTAACAATAAGAAAGAGAAATAGAAAGTATTATGTAATGTAATATATAATTATGAATATTTAGTTGTTACGGTTTTTTGAAAGTTTAAAAAGTAGTATCATATCTTATGAATTGTGTTTAAAGTTAATCAAACTATTATAAAATTGTAATTTGTCATGGAATACATAAGTCTGATGTAATTATTATAGTTTTTTTTTATATAAGATTATCTGAATTTTATCCCTCACAGATAAACTTCAAACGTAACTCTAAGGAAGTGGTAAACGCAAAGAAAACATTAGTAAGTACATATATTATGTTGATTTAGGTTGTTGGTTGTAGGCACGAACATTAAAGAAACACAATTTTTTTATAACTTTTTTATTTCTAATTTAGAGTTGCTTAGCAATTCCACGTTAATTATTATTTTTATACGGACATAAATTAAACAGCGCCGTTTTAATGACAAGAGAAAAGAAAGTTTGAAACGAATATTACACTGAAATTCATGATTTTAATTTTATAAAAAAGGAGCATGAAGCAAAATATGTTGCTTAATATATAATCCAATACACAGTTATATAATATTGTAATATCAACTTGCATTGTAGACCAAATACATAACACATAAAAATTAAATCAATGCCAAATAGTTATGACCACGAAACAACTTCGTTGTTTTAAGGGCAAGTTTTTCAATAAGATGTAAAAAAAATTGACAATCATAACCGGAATAAAGTAAAAATATCAAATGTTTTTTTATTAAATTTAAAATATCTCAATGACGTCATTAGTATGTTGCTGACGCGAACTAAGATTTTTTTTCCTTCAAAAATGTTCTCAACACGGCTAAATAATTTATCACTTAAAAAAGTCTAATCTTTTTAACTTTTTTTATGGGCATACTTGTGTCAGAAATAAAGATTATTATTATTATTATTATTAACCCTTTTAAACTTTTAAGCTTAAATTTCGAAGTATGAATACGTTAGGTCCCAGAATAAGTAGCAAATAGGCCACTTTTTTGGAATTAAAATATATCAGGGAAATTTTTACAAATCGTATTTTCCTATCAAAGTTCGTTAGAATATACATATAATAATATGATGAAAAATAACATTTATCGTAAGCCTCGACAGTAAAACCGCCTCGAATGACATGACGACAAACGATAAGACACTGTCATTATTGTTTATAGTCCCGATCCCGACCTGCGATCAAAGTTTATTAAAACTAAATATCCAGTGTGCAGACGCCCTAAGAGTCATATATGTAGGAAACATATTTCTTTGTGTTTGCCGCTCCTTGCGGTGCAATTTAGCAATGAAGCCGATCGTTCCGCGCATCCTCCGGCCCCCGAGATAAGGGGGGTTGGCGGGTCGAGCCCGTCCCGTGACCGCCGCGTGATCGTCACGTGGTCGCCACGTGGTCGCGGGACGTGTTCCATTTGCGACTTACGCAATCGCTAAACCACTTAGCTCACTTAGCACTATGATAAGTATCATCAACGCCATCACTTAGGAAGAACGCTAAAAAAATCGTCATCCAATAATGTAAGAATTCAAGCTTCTGTCTTCACGAACGCGGCCTCACCTCCAGAACTCCATTAGTAAGGTTGAACTAAAAGTGAAAAAAATGCAGGAAAACTCCTTCACTAGCCATCACAAATGCGGTGAGCTTAATCTGAAATGGATTTGTAAGAACATTTGTGTTTTGTTGTAACACATAATAAGGAAGAAGATAAGAAAGTGCTGGGTGCGAATGCGAGTAGAAGGATAGGGGGTGAAGGTGATGATGATAAGGATAGATAGATAGATGCTCGTGCATTGTGCAGTCTGTCAATGGTCGTCATCAGCATTATTATAAGCCTGCTCTAATGAACGCTAAAACGGCCAATACATGCACCAACCGTAATGATATTTCATCGTGCTCATAATTTAACCAAGCAAGCTAAAATGAGGTATGAAGTCAACTTTGATCACTCTTAAGTAGCTCTTATTAATCATTTAGGTGGCGAGGGGAGTCTTTAAAAAGAACATGCTTGGTCACAGGGGTCTAAGGTCTTTCGCCTTTGGTCTTAGTTTTCGTAATATCTAAAAAATGTAATGCTTTTTTGTGGTGTATCTGAATGTGACGCTTTTTAAAATCACAATATAGACAAACGTGAGCCCAAAATATATATTCTTTAAACTTTCTTTTTGCAAAAAAGAAGCTATACTTCTGAATTACTACGTGAGAATTCAAGGGGAAGAGTGGGGTCTTATCAAATACAATGGTCACCAGGGGGGGGGGGAGTGGTTAACATTTGTATAAAAAAGGAATAAAAAAAAACTAAGTTTAAATGTTGATTATAATGAGGTGAAATAACCAATTTGTCATTTTTTGTAGACAGTATAATCAATTGATTACTGGTTTGGCTCTATTGCTTTTGCCTTTAATTTACCAGTTTGACTACTGCAAATAAAAACTGCCATTTCATGAAACCCGTTCACACAATTCACTATTTCCCTACAATTATCAGTAATCGCGCTCTGTTCCTGTCGTGCACTCATTTATCGGTAATTAGAAAACTTGTTTAGGAAATTTGTATCCCCGATGTCGTAATTGAGTCCTTGTATCGAAGATGTAATTATAATTAATGTATGTCCATCCATCATTCATGTTATCATCAACATCCCATAATCATCCATTTTTTTCAAGAGCAACCTTTTTCAAGAGGAATTTTTTTCTGGGATCCTGCATCTCAAACGAGTTGTTTTTTTTAACTTTTATTGACTATTTCTTTCGACATATTTCTTCAAGTGTAAAAGTTGTTACCTACAAAATAAAGATATTATGATTTGATTTTAATAAATTTGTAAATATGATCGGGCGGAAATAACAACTGTTATATTATCTCGTTTTTCTTTTCGGATGTATTCAGAAAGTCGACGAACGATAATCCAATGTTTTTTTAAGTATCGGCAAGCGTTGCTTAATCTGGTGGATCGATCTGCGCGGCTATTACCACTGCGCCACGAGCTCCTCTATCTCTAGCAACAAACACACGTTAGAGGAGTTGAAGCTATCGCCATGGCCGAAATCCGCCGGATCAGGCCCTCTAGACAAGTGGCACAAATGCTATACGAATAGAATAGAATACTTATTGTATGTGAATGACACTAGCTTACGACAATTAATTTGCCAGATAGTGCCATTCCCATACAGTAAGTATTCTATTCTTTTCATTTAGCGTTTTTGCCACTTGTCTAGGGGGGCTGATCGTAGTATTTTTCAGTAGTAAGAATAACATTTTTTATAGGTACATAAAGAAATCTTCGATAGCATTTCTTCAAAAGTAATTTTATCGATATATGTCTTCGACACTAAGTCACTTAGACTTTAACGAATAATCATGATGATGATTATTTGTCCGGAATTTTCATATAACACCGGCTAAGCTGCAGGCAACAGTTGGTTGCTTATGATTCAGATCAGATAATAATAATATTTGACGCTATTTGACGCTTTTTACACCACGTCAATCTGGTCCCGTGCTAAGTTTCCGAAGATCTTGTGTTAAATTTAATACACATCCATGACCCAGGAACACAAAAAAATTTTTTGTTTCCTGGTGAGATCCGAACCCGCTACCTCCGGCTTGAGGGCCAACGCGCTAACCACTGAGCCACCGAGGTCGTCTAGATAATATCGGCATCTAGAATGTTCGGGAAATCTCTATGTCTCATTAATTTGTTCGATCTTTGTATGGTAATACATGTATAAAGATTGAGCCCGCGGTGATAAATAGAGTATGACTTAGATATTATTTCGAGGTGAGCAACCGCTGACCCACTAACACGCGTTTGTCACTGGCTCTTGTGGGACAGAATCATATATCACAATAATATAAAGGAACTTGTTCTTATTTTTTGAATAAAGATTAATGTGAGCAAGCTTTCATCGCTTTAAATATTATAATTTAATTTACAATGTCCCGTGTGGCACGGGTCTCCTCGGAACCAGGCGAGCCACTGGGCCATTGTTCACCGATGCGCTGGCCTAATGCGGTTTGGTGAACTTCACACACCTTCAAAGACTTTGAATATTACTAGGCATGCAGGTTTTCTCACGATGTTTTCCTTCACCGAGACTTGACATCTTATGCACGAATGAGTCTGGACTGTTGAGTTTCAGGTAAACTAATTTAAATCTAATGGTCAGTCTAGTACGACTGCCAAAAATTGAATTACTTTTATACTTTACAAAATAACACTCTTCCTATGAGCTGGAAGCTTCTTGTCTTCTTTAGTTTCTTTATTAATTTTAAAATGATTTGAAGATTGTTTAGGGGTTGATCTCCATCAAGAAGATTAATAGTTATCAGTAATACACAACAGTTGACTGTCACTCTGATGAAACTCTGTCTATTAGTATAGTCAAATATTGCGTCGGAATATGTTACACAAAAAATATCGGCTTAAGCTGGCTGTCGGAATTCATGATGCTTTAAAAGTTTTTCACTAGATATATATGTGTATTTTAATTCTCATGTATATATATATATAAACCACATTTAACATAAGCCTCAGTTTAGCCTTTCGCGGGTGGAGTTGTTTCCTTAAATAATAAATAAATAGCAGAATAAAATTCTGAGTTTAGGGATTAGGCCAGGTGGTTCTGTTCTTATATCCATAACAAAGAAAGACTATTTGGAGGCAAAGAACATAATGGCACATATTGGTACTAAGTAAAAAGAGCTTTTCTGTATATTGTATTAATAGATTCTTGCGATTTTCTCTCTCTCTCTCTCTCTACAAAAAAAGGTTCGTTACATTGAGATTATGTTTGGAGAATGCGATGAGTATTTTCGGAGTCTTAACAACGAACTGACGCGATCATTTGCCAAGGTCAACAAACACGAGACCTGTGGAAGCTGATTAGAGTCAATTGGGTGCAGAATTAGCATCGTTCAAGATTAACATACCTGTACCCATTTTTTGCATAATTTTAACACATTTTCAATGAGTCCGCAAATAAAGATGGCTTAGAATTAAACAAGATTTATAAAAAAAAAATTTGAATACATTACGTGATATTCCGATTTATTAAAAACATAATTTCGCTCATCGAAAACTAGATGGCGTTGTTCAACATTACACAGTACACACAAACTTGAACTATTATAGTATATTATAATATACATAATAATATTATACAGTATATTTACAATCTTTATTTATTTGAGTCTTGTTAATAAGATTTAATAATTCTATTAACATAAAATTTAAATTAAATAGATCAATTTCGAAATATCACAAATCAAGCTCCGCAAAATAAATATGAGGAACAGTAAATATCCCGTTCCAAATAGTTTCAGTAATGAAAATGACCATGTTAATTTAAAATTCTATTACTTACATATTTTACCAAGAGTACATTACTATTAAAAATGATATTGCTTTTGATGATAACCAATAAGTTAGTAATTGGTTATCATATATAATACTAAATAATTAATATTACAGAACAAAAAGTGTTTTATTTACTCTGAATAAGAAATACAAATCGTGATCCAAGCACGTGCACTTTGAAATCGTTTATAAGGTTATCACCCTTGGCCGGATAAAATCAAGTTAATGAGTAATTTACATTAAAACATTTTAAATGTTTATTTATAATGACGTCAACGAACCCATTTGTCAATTTTGCATTAGACATTACAATCAATTTATATTAGTTTGGCTATATTGATTTATTCTTGGTTATGTTAAAAATATTTACGTGAACTCACCAGTTCTTTTTTTCTTTGAATGGAAATTTGTCATTGGTAATTTTCATTCTTTTATTCTCTTTCTCTCTCTCTGTGTCTCAGCTTTAATTAGGATATCCTATATAGGATATACTTGAAAATAAATGAATGTTTGTTTTAAGTTCCAGTTGAGTATGACAGCAGAGCCCCGCGGTTTCGCCCGTGCATTTTCCATTCCCGTGAGAATACAAGGATACATTATAGACTATGTGTTATTCTGGTGTATAAGCTATAATATTGTAAATTTCCATTAAAATCCATAAAGTAGTTTTTACGTGAAAGAGTAACAAACATCCATTCTCACAAACTTTCACGTTTATAATATTAGTAAGATACCAATACATCGAGATATGGAAGGATGTTTCCTTAAAGATCCAACCAAGATCATACTTCCAATAATTATTACTTTGGAAGTTAGAACTACTAAAGATAAGTTACTGGGCGTGGATCTCCTTCAATCAAACACTGATAAAATATATTATCATGACTTGACATGAAAATTGTATACATCGAATCGATTTAAAAAATATTCATGAGCAACTGGACATTACAGCATTGCCGATGCTACGCATTGTTAGTGTATTATTTTATCAGCCGTAGCCCGTGAGCACAGCTTATGCAATTGCGTCTTCAATGGAAGGTCGCTGACCTGTTTACGCAATAACTTTTTTGCACATAGGTTTAAAGTTGTCAGTGTCGACAGCTAGAATACTAATGTTCTTCGCTACATATTCATTCTAAGCAAATGCAGTGAAATCACCGTATACATTTTGACAACTTAACAAGACTTAGAACAAAAAAGTTACAATCTTTGTAATTTAGTTACTATTTTAATTTGTGTTACAGTTTTTTTCATTGTTAACATAATGCTAATTTCAATATATTATAAAATGTATACAATTGTTATGTAATAACACATTAATGTAAAATAATATATTCGTAAAAAAGTGTTCGTTATTAAGAAATTGAACACTCTAATATTTCGTCATAAGATTTTTAGATCACTTGATTTTGGTACCAATCAAAATACTTGCGACTTTTCATTTTAGTTTAAATTTAAAAATAAAAAGGGCACAATTATTTTATTTTTAAAAAGTTAGCTGTTAGACAGACAAACTTACAGACATGCCACTTGATCATAAGTTGACGTCGCTAATGAGCATGACTTAGTTTACTACCAGCCTAGGCAACTTAATTATGTGTTGCTTATCCGTATCTAGACGTTACCAATAATTACACTAGCAGTCTTGTCACTGCTCTTCTCTCTGGAAAACAATAAAGCTCACGGAGGAAACAAGCAAGACGGTGTACCCGTGCATTCGAGAGCACGGCATCGCTCCCAATATTAAATTTGATTTATGGCCGCTTTTGACATCTAGTGACGTCAAAAAAACACGTTTAAAATTTTGGATGTCTAGGTTCAGGTTAGACTCTAGGGCCTAGTCTACAGTTTGCTCTGGGGTCTAGGATATTTATTGAGGGTTCTAACCCTGGGGATCTAACAAAAAAAATGAAGCCTCACGCAGCGGTTTTAGTGGGGTAGTGCACCCAATTATGCGAGTCCTCACACACGCTAGCGCGCCTACCCAGGCCCTGGTAAGGTCGTTAAAGGATTTTCGCTGCGTCATCAAAAAATAAAAAAATAATAATAAAGGGATCTAACAAAATACAATATAGATATATGTATAATAAATAGTTTAGATGAGGCTACGTTGATTCGTGGTATTAGTATCGAATAAACGTTACATTATAATCAATTTGTGTAGTAAGTGATCTGAAATAAAAATAAAATAAACACACCGGCGTCCATTATGACCGCAAGTAGATACCATCTAGAAGTTATTGAACACTTAACCTTCTAACACGAGAGTAATATTGACAAACGGGAGATAATAACATAACTGACATTTCAATTATATTATAAAATTTCCTGTCATTTATTTCAAAGCAAACAAACTTTCAATATACATAATTAGTATAACTATAATAATGATTAATCTTTCCCTAACGAGGTGATTATATATAAATAGTTTGTATATCCTACTAATATTATAATGCGAAAGTTTATAGGAATGTATGTTTGTTACTATTTCATACAGAAACTACTTTCAAGGAAACTTTGCTTTGATGAAAGCATATACATTAGAATAACATCTATCCCCGTATAGAACTATGGAAGTGGGAACTGGGAAGTATGTTGAAACCTTGGGGCACTAGTAAGTGGATGATAACTATGAAGTTAAGCTAATTAAGTAAAGCTAAGAAATTACGTATTTGAATACTGTCTTTTATGAGAAGCTATTGCGACGAAGTGTAACACTTATAAGTGTCGAAAGATTGGTTTCGATAACTTTCAAAAGAAAGTAAAAACGTGCTTTTTACTTTTGGAATGTATGAATTCTTTAAGGTGACTTTTATTAGTGCATAAAATAGGAGGATATTTTTGGGCTTAACAATGTTAATGGAGTTATAAGTTTGCAACGCCTCCACGTCTATGATTAGCAATATTAATATAATATCAAATATTATAATATTAGAGCATCACGGTCTTCCTACGACACCGTAAGGAGGAAGGAGGTCCCGAGTTGCTCTAAGATTATAATAAACTAGCTGTTGCCCGCAGCTTCCCCTGCGTTAACTAAGATTTACAACGGGATCTTAGCGGGATGATATATCTTCACCGATAAATGGGCTATCGAACACTGAAATGTGTCATTAATATCCGACCAATAGTTCCTGAGATTAGCGCGTTTAAATAAACAAATACTTTAGCTTCATATCTTAAGGTTTAAAAGCACGAGTAAAATAAACTCGTTTAAATGTAGTCCAAAAAAATCTAAATTTCTGAATAAAATATGGTTGTGCCTCACTCGACATAGATAGGTATAACGTGTCGTGGATTTTTTTGTAGATAATTATAAGATCTACAATTAATTAGAAGATTCTATGGTTCTATCTTTTATAGTTTAGGCAGCGTACGCAAAATAAGTAACTTTTCTAGTTGATTTTTTACACCTTGTGTCCGAAAACCCCAAATATCTTACGGAACCCAATTTTTTTCAGAATAAAATGTAGCCTATGTTACTCGTGGATAATGTAGCTTTCGAATGGTGAAAGAATTTTTGAAATCGGTCCAGTACTTTTTGAGCCTATTCGTTACAACCAAACAAACAAACAAAGTTTTCCTCTTTATAATATTAGTGTAGATGTAGATAAAAAACAAAATTAATTATGTCAAATATGGGTCCCAGATCGCTGTCAGCTGGGAACGTTCCCAAAACGCTGGCCGCATTGCCACGTTGGATTGCAACGCTGATGCGTTGCCCCAAATACAGGCCAGCCTTTTGATCACGTGAGACCTCTATCAAACGAGTGTTATATGTTGGAATATAGACAAGATGCTTCATGGTAAAAATAAGCCGGATGGTGAAACAGACGCTTTTTGTATTTAAGTCAAGGCTATTAAATATTATCTTACTATTCGTCATCATCATCATCATCAGCCTTTATTCGTACACTGCTGAACACTATTCCTTGAATGAACGCTAAGAAAACCGATCTCTTGCCACTAGCATCCAACACGGACCGGTCACTTTTACGTCTTACTAATCACATTGAACGTTAATAGTTTTGTATACTTATTTGAAGAAAGATCTGGAAGCTTATGTACAAGTTAATCTCATATTACAAGTTCTGGGAAACGATGTTAGGTAACCGTTCGATAAATAATGTCTACTGGTTTACATTTCATGTTAATTGTCAGGTTGAAGTTGTACAACCAATGTACCAATTATGTCTATTGGTTGGAGTTATAAGGAAGTCGCTGTTTATAAGTGTATGCTACATACGTTACTGCGATTGGTATTGGCTAATGTTAAGCTCTTACTATATACCTATGTTAAGCAAGAGATTAAATTGTAAAGTTGCAATAATTCTATGGTATCTATTAAAAATAACTTTGAGATATTTTTAATGGAATTAATAATACATTTACTATACTTAAATATGATTTAGGTGCTTAGTAATAAAATTTTGTAAAACTGACTAGCTTTATTATATAGCATTCAAAAAATGCTGCATGATTGATGAGATTGAAAGTCTTTGAAGGTATGTGAAGTTCACCACCCCGCACTGGGCCAGCGCATCGGTGATGTATGGCACATTACCCTCCTTGCCTGATTTCGAGGAGGAGACTCGTGCCCAGCAGTGGGACATACAAGGGTTGATACTTTACTTATTTAAAAAATATAAAAAATACACAAGCTCAGTTCTAATATTTATTCGTGTGTGACAAAACGCCAATGCGAGTGTAATTTTAACATTCAATTTAAATTGCTATCGAACTACAATTTTACTTTGTCAAATATAAGATACCCTTTCATCATCATCATCAGCCTTTATCTGTACATTGCTGAAATGTCTCTTTCAATGAATGCCAAGACAACCGATCCCTTACCATATACCCTTTATTACATTGCAAATTTCAAACTTAAGTCTCTAGGATTGATAAAAAGAAATTGGAAATAGTTTAAATTACTTATCGTAGAATACTCGTATATCTCTATACGTTTGCTAGAAATCACCAAATTTAAATCTCTTCGCCAGTAAACTCTTTACAGAAAGAAAGATTTGTTTGTGAACAATAATTACACTAAATGTTATGTGAAATATGTATTAATACATACTTCACATAACATTTATTTAATCAGGTGGTCACAAATTGGCCCCAACTCAGTGTTTCCTGGTGGTAATTCCAGCACTGGTCTTTCTGGGCGAAGTAGCGAGAAATGTATATTGTATACGTATATAATTAGCATATTTCAGATAAACTAGACCTTCATATCTCGAGCCCTCTATTGTATTGTCATCGTCCCATATTTCAGACCCCAACAAGGAAGTTGTCGGTATATCTCATGCGCTTTCTCTAGAAAGCATTGCCTTGCAGCTGTGTCCTAGTGTGGAAATTCAATTACTTATCTCTCTACATTCTGTCCTGCTTTCGACTGGATTGTTTATTGGTTGTGAAGTATATTATCAGATAACCAGATACATCTTGTAGATACAATTCTGAATTCTAAGTGTGAAAGTTTGAAAACACTTTATCTAGAATTATATGGAAAATATTTTAGATGCTTTACAATTTTTCAAACGATGACCAAGCAGCACAAATTTATTATTATTTTGTGTAACATATAATTCGCGTTCTTTAATTGGCTTATGTTGAGCAGTGGATGGATAAAGGCTGATTATGATGATGACAGGATGTAATGATCTGGTGAGGTAAAATACATATCTTATGGATAGAGAAATTTTATGGATGTAACCAGGCCTCTGGGTGACCTTACCCTATGCGGAACTCACACTTAGACAATACCAAGCAGCTTTATAAGGATTCCGGATCTGCAGGCAACATAACGCCAAGAGCCAACCTGACCGACAGGTTGGCTCTGGCGAAAGGACAGATTACTCCTCGTAGGTGGAGACTGTCCAGCCGCCACTAAACAATTTCCGTGACGCCTTCCATACTAGGCTTCCAGGTTTCATCCCAGGTAACAAGCACAGGCACATAGAGACTATGAAATATATTACAGACATCTGACTAGAATTTGCATGCTCTATTTCACTGAATCTTAAGGTTAAAATTAGTTATTACCGTTTTGACGAGATTGGAACTCACCTATTAGGACACACTATTACTTTAAGTACCACGCTTTGCTGTGTGCGTGGGTGAGGCGATTCCCGCCTGTGACTCCCGCAGATGACAGAAATTAAAGGTGCTTAACCTATGAGTTACAGGAATTTAGATAGTTGCCCATTTTGCGGAGCCCTATATTGTGCGCATTCTGACGTTGAGCTGTTCGGTTTTATTTTGATGGTACCTACACTGTAACCAACGTCATTACTACTCCCCTCCGACACCGTAAGGAGGAAGGTTTGCGTTGCTTTATGGTACCTATATAACTTTAAGCAACGGTTTTTTTTTATAAAAATAGTAAACTCATATTAGTGTCGAGGATAAGAAGCTTAGTCAGAAGCTTTGTCTAAGTACGTACAGAGCTAATCTGGAACAAGGTAACTTACATAGAAAACATTACTATGATTTCATTACATTTAGTTATTATGAAAAACATCCTATTTTCCTTATCCTTTAGATCTAAAGTACTTTAGCAGTAGTGGCATTTTTTTCCTCGTGATCGAGTCTCACGAAATCTATTAAAATTCATATGTACTTATATTACAATACAATAATAATTCTGTAACTATCTAGATTCTTCTATGATCGTTTAAAACTAAATCCATATATTATCCAAATATATTACTACACTTTAATAACTAAATAATATTATAAAGGCGAAAGCTTGTAATTTTGGATGTTTGGATGTTTACAGCTCTTTCACGTAAAAACCACTGAATGGATTTTGATGAAACTTTACAATTATATAGCTTTCACATTACATTAAGACAGACATAGAATGGGAAGTACGCGTGTGACACCGCGGGTAGTAACTGCTATTATATAATTAAATGAAGATAAAAAATATTTATATAAAACTGTCGAATAAAACTGAAATTTCAGGTATCTTAATGAATGATGCATTATTAATTCCCTGCTAATTGTGGCCTGAAGTAAAAAAAAACGCGTACGGAGCGGAGAAAGTGCTAAATAGTTGTGCGATAATATCTAAAAGTAATAAGCGCAAATAGCTCATCTCGACGATGAACCCGGCAGACGGCTTGGCTCCACGTCGTTCATAAATCTAAATATGTTTGGCAGTGAAAGGGATGCGCTTTTGCCGCGCTCTGCATGGGTACAGATATGGGAACAGATAATTGGAGAAAAAAAAAATACAAATTACTAAAATGTTATCAATCATTATCACACTAAATGTTAGCTGTAATTAATTATAATTAACTTGTTTAAAAAATGTAATTTTGCTTTGATTTTGCGAGAAATAAAAGGCTTTTTATTTTATTTATTTTTATTTTTATTGGATAATAGATACTACCATCCTGATTGTTGCTTCTATGTAACAGCTACTCTGTATTTTGGAACTAGACAGACGGAGACTTACCGTCACGAAGTATAGATGTGAGGAGTCGGAACTATATGGACTTTTCCATAGTATTCACATACACAATAATAAACCCAGATCTTAGTTCTTTTTTCTGCCACTGGCTGCGCTGGATGTGTCAGCGCCAATCAGCGCTACAATTCTTCCCGCGTAAAGATTTAAACGATTACTTATTAAAGAAGGCGTGCTATGCCAGCAAAACGTCTGTCATCTAAATTGCGACCATTCATTCAACATTACGTTCGGACTCCTTATATCTACTCCGTGCTTACCGTTCTCAGAACAGGCAATACGTGGATGAGTTGAGAGCCTGGGCAACTCATTCACGTATTGTCTATACTAACAAGATAAACTATGTTCATAAGCTACGATGATCGACAACCCGTTTGCCTATTTGCGATAAAATATTAAAACAGGATCAGTAGTATATGCGACGAAGCTCCAGAGGGTATGGGCTCGGCCTCTGGAATATCAGTAGGGCTATTATGTAAAAACCATTTCGATATCGAGCATCACCTGAGTGATAGAGCTCTCTTCGAAAGCGAACTTTATTGATATAGATAGATAGTCGAGTTTTAAAGAATAAAAATTCGTCATATCACCGTGGATACAGCTTTTGATATTTCAAAACAACCTTACAGAATAGCCCCACAGGTCCGAGTTCTATCGTGGTATTCTATCCTGATGACACTGGACTCATAACTAGACACCCCTGTAGTGCCTATTCAGTTTTTCTAAATTTCTAAATGCACCTAAACACGAGAGCTTCGCTCGCTCACCGGTTAAGGAAAACATCGCGAGGGAACCTGCATGCCTGATAATGAGATGAAAAGGTTTTGAAGGATAGGGCAAACGAATAGTCGAACCCTTGCAACTATCGACGCTCATTAACACCCACACAACCAGAGGCTAAGCAGATACGTTGCCCTCCCTTTCCCTTTCCTCCCAATGGGCTACCGGAAACTCACAAACCGCACGAAACGCGACAGCTTAGCTGTCATTTTACGCTGATTTCATGTGAGCAAGAGGTTCGTTCGTTCCGGTCGTGCTGGCCATATTTGGATGCAAAGCAGCATGGCACTACCTCTTATTGTGTATGGTGCGTGAAGTACATCAACCCGCATTGGGCCAGCGCATCGGTGTACTATGTCAAGGAGGAGACCCGTGCCCAGCAGTGGGATATAAAAGGGTTGATACTTTACTTTTCATTTTCCCCTACAAGTTCCCCTACCTATTAGTTACTTAATGATGTGGTCAAGTGACTCGAGTTTACTGTGAGGCAAAAGAGGTCAAAGGACAAGTCATTATATTAGTTGTTTTACCCTCTAAGACCCTACAAACCTGGAAAATGAAATCTACATGATAGCAATATCTGCAACTCTGACTGAAACCGAAATCACCGCGAGAATACTCTTTAGCATTCTATATAATATAGAAACTTGAATTTCACTTAATTTGCACAATTTGTACCATATTCGTGAAAGCATTGTTAGAAAGGAAATCGTGCAATTTCTCCTTCTAGACGTGTCGTAATAATTCTGTATTGTGTGTATGTGTGTGTTTATTTAATTGTAATTTAGCTTTTGTTTAAAAATTTTCAGATTGCACGTATCACAACAGATTAAAACTTTAAAGCAAATTTTATAAAAAACTGTACTTATATCAAAACATTTATCGGTTGTATATTTGTAGCGTTGTGAGTATATTTAATATGTAAATATATAAGGAGTAAAACTGAGAAACACTTTTGAATATTATAGCGCGACAATTATTTATGTTTTGGCATAGCCATAGGTAATATAAAGGAGTCATATTGTCATCATCAGCCTTCGTCCGTCCACTGTTGTACATAGGCCTAAAACATCTGCAAAGTTATAGCCCTTCCGGTTTTTCCTGCGCTTCTTGAGGCTGCCCGCAGCATCTGAAATAGAGTACCAACGTTGTATGTACTCTAATCTATAACATTAATAGAGAATGGTAAAATACTCCCTGCAAGGAGTCCCTGTAGGAAAAGAGCTGGACTTCATTGAAATTGATTAAAAATGAGCTCCGAATATAACGCCTACTAGTTACATTGTTAAGAGTAGTTAGTATAATTCTTTTGAAAATAATGAATTGTTGAAATGATCGAACGCGGAACCTCTGCCATAAGAGGCCGAGTCCACTCACCACTGGGCCATCGTCGCTCGCCATTTTAACACTTAAATTAATAAAACTGAATCACAATGTGAAGTATTTTACCACAACGTTCGTTGTTTACATTCATACTGTCAATGTCAAACATAATAGTCCATTGTGGAACTGTCGCAAAGAATAGAGACTGTCGTCTAGAATGTTAAAATAATGCTGTTGTATATAAATAATTATTGTTTAGTGTTTATATTGTAATTGATTATATTAAAGAAGAAAATGTTCTAAAATATTTCACATAAAATTCTAAGTTCATTAACTTTTTTATTATTTATGAAACAACTTTTAGGGATTTTATTGCGGCTCATAAGTTGTCACATGACTGAGTCCAGCCCTCCCGTGACCATGGTTGCTGTAAAGTATCCGAAACGTCGGGCTCATAAAAAACTAAATAAACCGCGATAAAATCCGTAAAAGTTGTTATAGAGTTAATATAAGACAAAAATTAATGTCATTATTTGTTGATATTTAGATTATTGTTAATCACCGATATTTATTGTACCTTCGTGCACATTTTAGCGATAAGTATAATAAAATTATAATAATATCTCATATTTCTTTAGGGCAAATTTTTCTGCAATTCTAAGGCTGAAAGTTTGGATTTTATTTTATTTTACATTAATATAATATATAAAGTATACGTTTCATGCCTTATCATTTTGTTGAACTTTTTTTTTGATACATACACATGAACGGAAAATTATTTTAATAGTAATATGATTTTATATAAAAAGATATAATTTTAAAATAAAATAAAAAAAAAAGTGACTTGACCCCGACGTGATTTGAACACGCAACCTTCTGATCTGGAGTCAGACGCGCTACCGTTGCGCCACGGAGTCGATGGATGACACTTTGAAATAGTACTACAGCTCTATCAAAAAATCGATGTCGTTATATTTACTTTCATATTTAAATAACTCAATTATGATAACCAATTTGCATATCAAAATGATCATGTATTGCAATTCCACAGCTTTAATTATATTTAAGTTCAAGGACGAAGTGCTCCACTCACTTAATTATTATTAAATCTACAGATTTCCCTATTATTATTAAAATAAACAACCGTAAAAATTGTCAAAACATTTCAAAACACAAAACGAAGAAGTTGTTTTAGATTATTGTAAACTAGCTGTTGCCCGCAGCTTCGCCTGCGTTAACTAAGATTTAAAACGCCATTTGAGCGGGATAATATAGTCTATAGCCTTCCTCGATATGATAATATAAAATAGTCAGTATCCTACTAATGTATATTTATATATTAGTAGGATATTAGTACTTACTGAGTTTGTTTCGCCGAATCGAAGATTCAGTTGGGGTTCAATGAATTGGTTCGTTGGTGCTATTTCAAATAAAAAAAAAAAACTATTATTTTCATTAGAATGTTTTTATCGATTGCATATCATAATCTTTAAATCAACGCTTAAGCGTTTTTACAGATATAGATAATGTTTATGGAGTTTAGTGAGTTGATAGAGTCATAGAGAGCAATAGGCCATCGCAAATTGAATAATTAAAATATTGAATGAAAAAAGTATATAATGTAAAGAATTAACCCATATATTTTATTATGTATATGTTCCACTGCTGGGCATGGTCTCCTCCTCGAAATCAGACAAGGAGAGTATTCGGCCATAGAATGCGATGGCCCAGTGATGAAATTCACACAACTTCAGACTTTCGATTTCAGGCATTTCCTTTTTCCTCACGATGGTCTCGTGTTCGGGTGAACTTAAATTAAATTAAAAAAAATTTAGAAAAATCTTACTTCAAGGTACCATAAGGTCAGGATCGAACGCGGAACACTCTGAGACCCACTGGACCATAGTCGCTTCGATTTATATTTAAATCAGATTCCTTGTAAATTCAAAGGTTAATACCGTGCACGAGATTTCTTATCATTATAATATCTTCTTCCGGTTATTGTTATTAAAAAGTCAATACCATAATTGCATCCATGATATGAGACTATTAAGTTGCCGGCATCGACTTCCAAGGAGAGTGTAATGATACAGGTCAGCGCTATCAGACTCGCTGATTGGTCTATAATTAGTATTTATAATAAACTAGCTGTTACCCGCAGCTTCGCCCGCGTGAACTTAGGTTTACGAATTTATCATGTTTGATGACGATCATTTTTCATTTCAATAATGACTAAGTTTTTGTATTAAAATGGATATATGTTATCTTGAACATAAAGACATATTATATTCCTATGCAGACTTTCTGCATGCATATTTACTATTTAGGATACTATTACATATTACTCGCATCCACTGCCCTCTCAAATCACGGCAACACGATTTATTTTCTTGCGTATTATTTTGATATTGCCATATCTTCTAAAGTATTCATTTAATTTGCATGATGTAAAGGGTAAAAATAATCTTCATTATGTGCTCCAGCTAATTAACTGATTTAAAATGATAAGGATTCATACCGTATTTTTGTAAATAACTTTCAAATTATCGCGTTATAATTGTCCATTTTTTAAAGTATTAAGTGGATATAGTATGATATCCCTAAGAGATAGATATATGCCATCGCGGACTTTTTTGTAGACCTATTTAAGACACACAATTCCACCATACATTATTTTGATATATCTCAAAGGGCAGCGTTTTCGTTGGAAACTCCCAGACGGCCAATTTTTTTCCGACACCACCAACAATTATTGTTATATCTTAGCCAATGTATATAGAAACTTAATAAATTATGTACATAAACCTTCCTCTTGAATTGTCCTATCCATTAAAGAAAACCGCATCAAAATCCGTTGCGTAGTTATAAAGATTTAAGCGTACAAAGGAATATAGGGACAGAAAAAGCGACTTTGTTTTATAATATGTAGTGATTAACTTTACTTATTGAATAATAATGATGATAACAGTCCTGTCTCAGTGGCTGACAACTTTGAAGTATGAATAAGCATCACGACGGACGACGACGGAACTTTGCCCGATGGAATAGGTCGAAGTAAAAATCGAAGCAACGGATTATGGGTACAAACCAGGTGATGATAAGTTTTAAATTCGTATGAGGAAAGGCTCGTGGCTCAGTGGTAACAGCTGCGCTGGGTGATCCTTTAGTGTTGGGTTCATCCATCCAATCTTGATAGATTCCTCTGTACCTCGGAAAGCATAAGCCGTTGGTCCCAGCTGTCATTACGATCTTTAACAGCCAGGGCCGTGCCTGGGTATATGGCCGCCTGCGTGCCAGTCTGTATGGCCGCCCCTAGGATAACATAAAAAAAAAACTACTTTAATTTTTAATGTTTATTATTATACACAGGGCATCAAACCGGGAAAAAAATCAGTTTTTGGTTAACCGAAATCGAGAACGAAAAAAAATATTCCTTTCGCTTTCTTTTATATTGCGCTCCAGACAATCTTTTCGTTTTCCTTTCAGACATTCGTAGGCCTTTAAAAATGTAAATGAGCAGTGATATTAAATTTTAGGGTAGACTTTCAATTTTGGCGGGTCTTTTTGGAGGGAAAAGGCCTTTTAATATGAAATTCTTAAATAAATATTCAAAAATATTTAATAATATTAAAAAAAATTAAAAAAAAATTAAATAATAATTAAAATAAATAATAAAATAGTGCAATTTAATATTAAATTACTTAAAATCTTCCTTAATTTATACTAAAAAATGAATATCTTTCTCATTTCGAATGCATTTATATAATAATTAAAAGTTGTTTGTTTGCATACGAGATTCTCTGTTTAAATCGCTCACAACCCGCCGATGGAAAATCAAGCATTTGAACTTGTGTAGCCGAAAGCATCTCTTTAAATTAAGCTTATGATTCCTTTTTATAATAGCAATGTTATTGTTATTAAATAGAAGAAATTTACCTGACATTGAACTAGAAAACAGTTATATGTGGTTGAATTTTCCTCTCCGTTTTCATTTTCAAAATAAATCTTGACATATTTATGTTTAAAAATATGTTTTACTTAAAAAGCTTATAAATGATTTTCTTATCGTGTCATCCTATGCGCATTAAAATATACATTAATTATAGATTTTAAGTAATTTAATATTAAATTGCGCTATTTTATTATTTATTTTAATTATTATTTAATTATTTTTTTTTAATTTTTTTTAATATTATTAAATATTTTTTAATATTTATTTAAGAATTTCATATCAAAAGGCCTTTTCCCTCCAAAAAGACCCGCCAAATTTTCCCGGGCCCCAAAAGTGAAAGTCTACCCAAATTTTACATTTTTTGTGTATTACCTTTTTCAGTCTTTGTCGAGTAAATAAACTTTTTATTAAATTTCACCACACGAACACACAACTAAAAGTTTTCAGGAATTAAGCAATTTATTTTTATTCGTTAAATTAAAGACTTTAATAATATCGGATCACACACAGGACACAAATAACGATTTATCCTCGCTAGTCTATAGACTAATACGACTAATAAGACGAATAAGACCGCTTACGCGACGCCGGTCAATTGAAAAAACTATTTCGGCTCGTCGCTCGTGCAATGTTCGAAAAAATTCGGATTCGCTGCATGACTAGGTATATAAATACTACAACGACCTAATCAGTTTTTATACATTTCTTATTTCTGAGAAACTCTTTTTAGATAGATTAGATTAGAGAAACTGTTTTTACTTCGTATCTTAATGAAAACAAACCGATTGTATTTTTGCCCAGTAAACAACTTGTAACGATTTCGCCGCCTCTTAATTTCGGCCGCCTGCGTGCGGTGCACGCAATGAACGCCCGTCAGGCACGGCCCTGTTAACAGCCCACACTAAAGAAGGAAATAATACAACATTTATCTTTCTGATCTCCCTTGTAAAAGGCAACCAAATGGAAAAATTGGTTGGGTCTAAGGGAAGAATGTTCGGCAGTCGATGGCCCTAGGCTGATGTTGATGTGTCTCGCGATAGAATAGAATTGGGGTTAGATTGTCGCATGTGCACCGAGCGATCTACTTTACAGATATAACCACCACGGCAGTACAGCGTAGCGATTTCAATGATAATATTAATTATCGATTGGTGTTCATTGAGGGAGTACTGTGTTCAGCAGTGGACGGATAATGGCTGATGATGATGATCAATTAATATACCAAAATAATATAATGAAACACCAGCGTCTTTTTGATTGTTTGTTTGAAATTGCTAATCGGATATATCAGTCGAAGTAAAATAAACGTCTTTTATAATAGAGCGGATGAAAACGAGGGAAAGCTAGAGCGCTACAGTAATGTGTCGCTTGTTGTGTCCTCCTTAATTCTTAATCCTTATTTAATATTATTAATGTAAAATTATAGAAGTAGGAATGTTTGTTACGCTCTCACGCGAAAACTACTCAGCCGATCATCAAGAAACTTTGTACACATATTCTCGGAGGTACTAGAAGTAACATAAAATAAGGAAGTTTTATTGCTTACGCGGGTGAAGCCGCGGTCAACAGCTAGTAGCAAAAGCACGGGGTCTTTTCTATTCCCGAGGCTCTGGGCTACAGTTCAAAAAGCCCGTTTGAAGACGCGCCCGCGCAATACTGTAAAGTAAAACAATAGTGTAGATAAACTTTCCTGTCGTGTTTGTTTGTATTCTATGTCGTAATAAAATAATTTATTATTATTACATACTTTGATGTTCGTGGTAGTGGTCTATAAAATACTTGTATTTTATCGATTAACTTCCCATGATGACCTCTAATTGGATGGATTTTCTGTATGCCATTGGTTGTACTTATAATAAAGACATAAAATTAATAATCTGTTCCCAAATTGATATGACAAAACCGGTGCTATAAATGTGATTTTATTATGTTTATTTTCGAATTCAATTAAATTACAACTTTTTCATCCGAAATCGTTGTGTCTGTTTGCATCCCGCAGCTCAAGGCTTTAAAATATGTTCAGCGGTCATTTAAAGTAGGTGGGCCGCCGACATGTCTGCCTAGGGCGCTTCGGGACGGCAAAGTGCGCGTCGGGCTCACGCGCGAGAGGTTCCGTACCATTTTATATATGGCATTAGACCCTTGAAAAATGTTTTGTTTATAAAATACATCAATACACGGCTATTGAAATTTTAATAAAAGCGCCATCTAGTGAGATGATTATTAAACTATTATTGATCGTTAGCTTGGTTACGACTTCTCTGGTTTAGTATTATTGTAATAGGTGCTGGGGACTTGGACAAAGTAACATTGTTTCGCAGCGAAAAGATACCGAAATTCGTCATCGTCTCTGAGTTATTAACGAAAATTTCCTAGCCAATAAGATATTGACTATAACGATCGATAGCCAATAGACAGTTTGTGCTTTTCTTACGATAACGATATTTTTTTTTAAATATTCCACCGGCCAAATATATTTTATTATTTTTTGGTATTTCTTGTTACAGCGGCAACAGAAATACATTTGTGAAAATTTTAAAAGTATCATCACGGTATATGAGATGCAGCCTGAGACGGAAGAATAGACAAATGAATAGAGGACTCTTAGTAAGAGAGTTCTCGTTTTATCTTGTGGCGGAATGCGAGCCTGACTAGCGCACGAGTCGTACCGTACAATAGTGCGTATTTTTACACTCCGTTGACCAGTTGATCCGGATCAACCGCGACAGCATAGGCTCAGATCAGCTACGAGTCGACACCAATATAGACCGTGTAATCACCGATAGCACTCTGCTATCGGCAGCTTGCTCGGGTCCCGCGCTTGACCCGCCTCCCCCGCTACCGGGGGAGGGGAGGGCCGGCCCTCACGATAGGTTTCTAAAGTCACCCGTTCCAAACCAGTCGACCGTAGCTTACCAAGTTAGGTACAAACCCGACGCCATGAACATGGCGGGGGGCAACCCCCCAAATTTTTAACGTCATAGGATGATCCAACCGGATCACCCCATTTCCGATGACGCATAACGGTCACTAGGACCATTAGCATAGATCCAACCAAAAAAAAAAAAAAAAAAAAAAAAAAAAAAAAAAAAAAAAAAAAAAAAAAAAAGTGCGTATTTTGACAAGAAGGTATTAGGCATTACTAGAATCGATATCAAAGACCTTTACTGTTCATTAAAATTCACTTTAATTTTAATTAACGCCATTACAAAGGACAAAAGGAGAACCTTCAAACATCGCAACCAATTTTGATAAAATATGTCTGAGGTCCACAGGAAAAATGCTTGAAAAAAAAATACGCTACCAATTGCCTGACTACTAACAAGAGATAAGACTCAGATAGCATTCAAACTTATGACATTATTAACACCTGTCTTTTTGTTTGGCGGTTAAAAATATGCTAAAAATAATTTTAAGTACCTAAATCCTACTAATACTATAAACGCGAGAGTGTGTATGTTTGTTAGTGTTTTTCGTAAAAACTACTGAACGGGTTTTAACAAAATTTTACTACAATATAGTTTATACACCAGAATAACTAGGCTATAATTGTGTTTCAAGCGTTTGCGTTTCAATTTTAAATTTCAAGTAAATATAATAGGCACATTGTAGTAATATCTTTTAAACATTGCAGTGCTTTCTATAATAACCACATTAGTTATTATCTTCATAGCAACAAATCAACTGTGAAATTTTAAAACAGACAGACAAGACTAATAGAGATTCGGAAAATCAAGGTAAAAATTTAGGATATAATATGGGATAATCTTTATAACTTTACAACCGATTCAAAAACTCTTTCAGCATGAAACATTATTTTTTATGCTACTTGAACAAGCAAACAATCAGATATGCCAGCTGACGGTAATTGGTCAACGTCGCCCATCGACATAGTTTACCTAGAACTATCCCAGCAAATCATTTTTGCATTGCTTATCATGAGACAAAATACTAAGTCTCTGTGCCTGACTGTCTGGCCCTTCTCTCTGAAATACAGCAAAGCTGAGGAGAAACAAGCAAGATGGTGGTACACATGCAGCCGGGAGCGCTGCACAGCCGCTGCATCCCTGCTAGCGGTACCTTAGTGGTTATATAAATAGTAACTCTTAATAGAATAGGACACGGTTCTAATTTCAATTAACTCAGACAAAACTGCAGGCAGAAGATTTTTGAAATTAGAAGTCCTTAAAAGATTTCGAAATCAAAACAATTAGTATAGAGTTGACAAAAAATGAGACAATAAAATTGCATCAATTTCGAGCTTTTTAAAATGGTATAGCCCATAAAGGGTTGTAAAAACAGATACCTGAGGCGTTCTTAGTGTGTCGAAATTGCAGATGCGGCATTACGACACGACTGCCCAAATTCACAGGTCATCGAACCAAATCATGTGGTATGTGAATAATGAATTGCGAAAGAATTTTTTGCCCTAATTTATATAATCACTGTACGATTTGGCCCGCGGCTTAAATGTTACTGGAAGTAATGATTGCAATTCTGCTATAGTTTTCTTTTATGTTCCCGTGGGAATTAGATATTCTGAAAAAAAAATACTATAATTATCCAAACTAATAAACGTACTTTAGCGCTAATCCAATCTTACTAATATTATAAACGCAAAAGTTTGTATGAATGTATGGATGTATATTTGTTTTTCTTTCACGAAAAATCTAGTTAATGGATTTTGATGAAACTTTACAATAATGTAGCTTACACATCAGAATAATATAGGCTATAAATTATCCCTGTACTCCCACGGGGATAAAAATTAAGCGGATGAAACCGCGGGGCGTTGCTTTTAGCATAAAGGTGCTAACAATGCTAATTGTATATCAATAATATAATATGTATGGATATCACTTACCACTAGGCTAACTGTCGGTCCATTTGCCAATTTGTATGAATTAATTATAGTAATATCTAGCTGTTGCCTGCGGCTTGTCTCGCGTTAAATTAGATTAACGGACGTATACGGACTCCTGATCATTTTAAGCCTAAGCTACTTCTTGTTACATCAACTATCTGCCAGTGAAAGTCCCGTTAAAAATCGGTCCAGCCGTTTCAGAGATCAGCCAAAACTAACAAGCAGACAGATAGATAAAAATTGTATTTTTGTCAGATGTCACGATTCATGTATAATCTCACAATTACGCTATTTTCGGCAAAATTTATTTATTTAAAATTAAGGGCCTGTTTCACAATCTCCAGATAAGTTCCTAATAGGCTATATATACTGTGCACAAAATAATGAAAGTAATAATAATAATAGAAAGTTTGTATATTTAAATACGGAACAGTAAATAGGTACAAAAGGAGAAAGAAGAGAGCGAATAATAATAATATGAAGACATGCCAAAACAATTTGCAGTTATGGTAAAAATGGAAAAACTGTGGTATGGAAATTGTGTTTTAAGTCGTCTACGTGTGTCGCAACATGTCCATTGTCCACGTATTGGCCTTCGTCCTGTTCGTAAACAACTTGCCTTAATCAATGATAAGGCAATTTGATTCATTGAATGATTACTTGCTGACGTCCAATTTTACTGCACACTTTTAAGAAACGAATGTAATTATTAGTAATTGATAATATGTTCATACATAAGCCACTGCCATGACACCCCATATAAAAAATAATAAACCAGCCAGTTCGTTAGAATAATAATATTATGAGATCAAAAATAACTTGCTAAAATTTCATTCACGTAGTTTACTTTGCTTACCACAGCGAATGGTACATTACATTGCCAAAAATCAGAAGGCATGCATTTCATATTTATCATCAGAGGAACATTTGAAAATTTGAAGTAAGTCGCACTTGTCATTGCGCATCATGCGTCCAAATACTGTTGTTTAGGTTTTATTTTACAAATATAAATTAATAATAGTACTTAATATTTAGTTTTTTATTCCTTATCTTCTATTTTATTCTGACAAATCAATTGCTTCGAGGTCAAAGCCAGTAGTTCCTCGCCTTGCGTTTAATCGCGCGGTTGCTATACGCACTGGGTCCAATCTGCGGATCGCGGCATTGTATATAGAATTATTGTAAACGCGAAAGTTTATAAGTATGGATGGTTGTTATTCTTTCACGTAAAGACTACTGAATGAACTTTAATGAAACTTTACAATAATATAGCTTATACATCAGATTAACACATAGGCTATAATTTGTCCTCGTACTCCCACAGGAAAAGTATGCAGCTGAAACCCCCGGGCGTTGCAAGTATGTTATAAATTTTCATTTTTTGAAATTAAAAATAAATAAATAAATTTTGAAGTGACAACTCCTTTAGCCGGGTTGAGCACTTTTTGGTAGGGGGAATTCTTATGTGTTCGCGTCACCGACATGCTAAAGTGGCATAATGACGTCAATGAAATTTGAAATTTTAATACCATAAAATTTAATAAAAAAAAAAAGAATTACTGTCATAATTCTAAGTTACAAGTTTTCACTTATGTCGGCAGACCCTGGTACTCCCGGTATTCCCTAGGACTGCTATTTTTTTAATTTACACGTAATGTGTAGTCTATATCTATTACTTCATTTATTAATATGTCACCGCGTTACGATTGTTTTTGTGAATTATTTTGCACATCAAAACTCACCATAGTGTAAACATCAGAAGTGAAAATGCGTTTTAAATATAAACATTATATTATCCATAAAAATATCAATATTAAGGTTCACAGGTACATATTTTTAAGATACATTCTTACTCACACTGCCCATACATTTACACACACTATCGCCATATTACACTTTACACATTAAAATAAACAATGGCTTACGTGACCTTACAATACAATTCGGGCAGAGCTTCATCCTCCTCAAACTCACAGATGCGAATGACCCCTCTAATAATTATACCCCGCTATTTAAAGGCAAACTTAATGACCTTCATAACGCTCGGCCATCCTACCCACACTTTGACAACGACTACGTCACGCCACACGCAGGTAAACTGGAACCTGTTCCCCGTTTCCGACTTATAGCCGCCAGATGGCGCTACGGTTGCTAACACGGCCATCCTGCATCGTGCATGCCCTCAGGCACGACATTTCCACACATCTAGTCACACAAGAAATTTATTAGTATAGAAACACAAATTAGTTTGTTGCTCATAAACTGTCTCGATTATCATGACTTTCTATTAGGCTGGTGCTAGTTTCGTTCGCACGCGTAACCTTATTGTACCTTTAGTCTTAGGTTCCAATAAACGTACGAAAGAAAACAGCACCACCATGACCCTAGTCTATTCTTTATCTACATGGCCACGGTTCACCTTTATGCTTAGGCAAAACCAACCAAACTTTTAGCACCGTCCCTTTAGTCTTAGGTGATGTCTAGTAGTTTGTTTCTATTAGGCCAATAAGGTAAAGAAAAAATATAACATAAGATAAAGAAAAAGGTAACTTTAACATAATGTCACTTTGAACAATTCATTTGCTTATCTACCACATAATACTATTATACTTATCATTATTCATTCAATAATGTATTACCCGACTTTACCCGAATAATATTACCTGAACACTATGGCAATAAATATCTCACTGCCTCTTAGATTTGATAATCGATAAGTCTTTCCCCAATTTATTTTAATATTATCTAAAACGTTTTTAGGCAGGCCCGAAGCCTATAATCATAAGTGTTGGCATTTAATTAAAAATCAAAAATTTCAGTTGTCTCTCTGACTTGTGAACACACGCAATTAGGCACAGCGACTCCCTTTATTAGCAACATTTTTAACTTTAGCTACCCAACATATCGGCGTTCCTATCGTCATCATCAAATTACAAATCTGGAATGTCTTAACTCTTTAACAACATAATTTCACACTATTCTGATCACACGACTCGCTTTTACTTTACCTTACTGCTTTAACACTCATTCCTTTAACCACACTTAAATAAAAGTGTTAATCCTTACCCAACCACTTTAAATCCTTACCACAATAAATTCAATAAAACTTTCATTTAAAGGACATTTCGTCACACTTGAACGTACCAAAATCGTCTTTTATTCACCTGGTGATCATTTCATATAAAGGTCATTCGATCACACTAGAACATCACTTTCATTTAACGAATCTTCATCATACCGAACATAATTCCATCTTTACCTCGTCTAGTCATCACTTCCTTTTAAATAATCTGTCATCATACTGAACGTACTAAGTTAGTCTTAACTTCTTCTAGTGATCAATACCTTTTAAATAATCTGTCATCATACTGAACGTACCAAGTTCATCTTAACCTCGGCAAGTGATCAATTCCTTTTGACAAACCTTTCATCAGACTCCACGTACCAAATTAGTCTTCTATCATCTAAAGAGCATTTTCTCACACTAGAACATCCAACATACAAGATCTTCTCTTTTTATAAAATACTTAATATTATTACGTAAAACATTTTATCTTGACCTAAAGAGCACTTGCTATTAAAAGACATTTTGTACCACTTCGAATGTGTCAAGTTCCACTTTCCATACAATTATTTTTCTCCTTCACTATCTCTTATACAATATGTCTTCGAATTATATTCCATCATATCCTCATTTCACTATTCATAAATGTACTTTTAACACTGCTAAAAGCTGCTCATTTTGTCCATTACTCGTTTGCCTCTTATCCAAAACTAGACCCTTTAGCTAGAAGCTAGAAGCTATACGAAATTAAGTTAACACGTGGTTTTATTACGCCAGCAATACGCACGCAATAATATATCTACAATTATCCAGCCAAGTAAACTACGCGACTGTCCACTTAAAAATCACAAATCACTTAATAACATTTAAAAAAAATTAAATCGCTTTCACACTTTGTGGCAACAGCTATATCAGACAAGATTAACATACCAGCTGTGTTAGATCCATTACTCAACCATTCACAAGACCACATTCGCACTGTATCGCATTGAGTCTTCTTGACCATCTACTCTCTCCTTCCGCTGTGTTCACGCTGTATATGGCTACTCCCGGCATAATACAGCATCCAAGCTATTATTTTAGTAACCACACCACCTGTATTTTTACCACCGTCTGTAAAAATAAACTAAAGCCTGGCGCGCTAATGCGCTTATTAAACAATTCACACTAACGTCAGTAAAATTGTGGGGCAATGAGATCGCCATCCCACTTCTGATTTAAACATCAGAAGTGAAAATGCGTTTTAAATATAAACATTTATTATATTATCCATAAAAATATCAATATTAAGGTTCACAGGTACATATTTTTAAGATACATTCTTACTCACACTGCCCATACATTTACACACACTATCGCCATATTACACTTTACACATTAAAATAAACAATGGCTTACGTGACCTTACAATACAATTCGGGTAGAGCTTCATCCTCCTCAAACTCACAGATGCGAATGACCCCTCTAATAATTATACCCCGCTATTTAAAGGCAAACTTAATGACCTTCATAACGCTCGGCCATCCTACCCACACTTTGACAACGACTACGTCACGCCACACGCAGGTAAACTGGAACCTGTTCCCCGTTTCCGACTTATAGCCGCCAGATGGCGCTACGGTTGCTAACAATAGTTTCATTGTCACTGAGATGTAGATGTTTGATCTCATTAACAAAATGCTATGAATCCCTTGTGTGTGCTCTTAATATATTTTGTTTAAAAACAGAAATACCAGATTTACCAATTCTAATTTGGTCGATGATAGCGATATGAGAAAGGACGGACGATATACAATAACCTATACAGCAACAGGTTATTAAATGATGCGAGCTAATTTATATTCCGTAATTCGACAATAACTTGCGAGCCACCTGAAAAACCCGTTCCAACGCAGATTTTATGTGGGTTGGGTGATTTGGGCGGTGAATTCATTATATCGTCGTAAAATTTGAAAATAGGAGAAATAGGTCCCATTACATTTCGTGGATCACTTAATACCGGCGATAATCGAGATGACTTACGCGGCAATCGGGTATCACCTAATGCCGGCGATATTCGAGGTGACTTACACGGTTATCTGGTATCACCTAATACCGGCAATAATCGAGATGACGTACGCGGCAATCTGGTATCACTTAATTCCGGCAGTATTCTAGATAACATCGCGGCAATTTGGTAAATAATAAGCGCGAATACCGCGTGATCCAACGCTAGGAGATGTGCTGGATAATCTGGATAATCGATTCTCGGCTAATATGTATAATGTTGATAGTGATTATGTTAATAGCATTGGTTTTAGCATCAGCTAGTTTCATAAAGCAGTCTTTAGTTGGTGTAATTAAGTGACGAACGCCAATATAGTTTTTCGGACAGACAAGCAATTTTGTAGTTAAGATATTGATGAAGAACAGTTCAAATTAAATGAGAAATGTATTTACATTTTTATTCTCACTAATTAAATGCCTGGAACGGTGAAAGCAATCAAGCATGTCGTCTTCGCAGGCGTAGGTGGCAAATGACCCATTACTAGCATTTACATGAAATTGTCTGTTCCGGGATTCCCAATCATTATCATAACAATTAGTTCATTCATTAAATTTCTTCTTAACATTTATAATTACTAACATCATCAACTTAATTGATAATTGTTTTGCTAAGCAACGGTCTTTTAATTTTTATATTTACTTAACTTATTTTTTTTTTTCAAAAATCAGTACGCTACTTTGTGACTCCGAAATTACTAATACACTGCATATTGATGCATTATTTATCGTTTACTTATCTCTAATTAGAAATGTCATCTTCTCTCTATATAAATAAAAAAATAATCAATGAAATATATAATATTATGAACGCACATCACTTCTTCATCAGACAGGACAAGGGTATGAGCAGGTCAATGTTTGCAGAGTTCATCTTTTGAGCAATTAAAATCACAATATCTGCTCGCAATTATAGCCTACTGCCCTTCAAAAGTCAATATGATGGGCACAAAGATGTTGATGATGATGAACGTATAAAAGGTACTAGTATCTCGTATGAAAGTTCAACAACCAGCGGTCAAAAGCGATTTAATTGAAGCGCCATAAACGTAGAGCGTGTTGCACCTGCGCGTTCCTGGTATGATGAGCATCAATCTCGCCATGACACAAAAACACTTTAAAATGTTCGAAATGTTGCAAGGCAAAGCCGAGTCACCTGGGTCTCGCCAGGCCAATGGTCGTCTCCGGCGAACTCGTTTGAGCATGAGTATAGTTGCGCCATGTTCGTCGTCTGCTTGTCGATTTGTCGATAAGACTTGAATTGAATCACCCACAAAACTGTCTGAGAGTAGTGAGGTGATTCCACATGTGTTTTATCGATGGTCTTCATTACTGGTGTAACATCTGCTTATGAGCTATTTATGTTACCAATAGCTACCCGCGGCTTCCCCGCGTTGAAATAAAAACTCCTTCTTTTTTAAATGCATCATATTATGTTCTTTCTAGTACCTCCGAGAATATTATGTATACAAAGTTTCATGATGATCGGTTGAGTATTTTTCGCATTAAAGTGTAACAAACATCCCTACTTTCAGATTTACAATCTTTACTAAGAATTACAAACAAAAAGTTATTTTAATAATCTAAGAATCTTTATAAAAAATTAATTATACTTTTGTTGTTGGTGCAAACTTTAAAGCAGTTTAAAAATTACATAATAATAAAAAATTACATTTAGTTATAATAAATATGCGCATTTAAAATTTGACAAGAGCATATTTTACACGTTAATGCTTATCAAACATACTTAGCATAAAAACTCACGAAAATAACATAGGTACGAGCATATTGACATATTTAAACACATTACCGAAAATATTTCGGGGCAATTATGTGTATTTGTGTGTGCTCGTGTGTCCAGAGCACACGAACCATCACGTGTTCAGAAACGAGACAAAGTCACGTGTAAAAACCATATTAAATTCCGAATATATTATTATCTTGCGTTTAAAAAATGTAATAAGTACATAATTATCTTTTATTTACTTATAATAATATTATATTTTATTTTCAGTACATATACAATTTTATAGATCATATAGGTTTTACATTTTAGTATTTAGTGATGACCTACGGGGCCGAAACGTGGCTTCTTAACTTACAACTAGTCCGTAAGTTTGTCGTAGCTCAACGTGCTATGGAGCATGTTACGCTGGGTGTTTCTTTAGCAGATAGGATTCGAAACTAAGTCCTCCGCCAGAGAATTAAAGTTACCGATATACACGCGAAGAATAACCTCGTTGAACCACTTCAACGTGGTTATTCTTCGCGTGATATCGGTTTTTCTGCGTGTGTGACAAGCCAACTGCCACCAGTTGGCTGGAACACACACTCAGAAAAACCGATGACCGATGGGCCAATAAGGTTTAAGAGGGGAGGCCACAATTAACATCTACCTAAGATGAAGTGTTGGTCGGCCATTAACCAGGTGGGAAGACGATCTTCGTGGAGTAGCAGGTCCGCGTTGGATGCGATTAGCAGGGGATCGGTCGTCTTGGCGTTCATTGAGGGAGGCCTATGTTCAGTAGTGGACGGATAGAAGCTGACGATGATGATGATGACGAAGTGATAATAATGATGATGATAATAATGATGATGATGGTGATAATGATGGTGGTGATGATGATGATGATGATGATGACGATAATGACAATGATGATGATTACGAGGATGATGATGATGATGATACATAAAGTTTTGTAGATGCTAATATACAGTATTACCTGCACGGGACAGCTGTTCTGCTGTAAGCAACGTGGGCAGAGCGAGATATGACTTGCACGTGATAGCTCACGTGTCCGGGAACGAGACATGGACTTGAAAGAGGACATTAAGTTCAAAATATATTAGCTTATTTTATATTTTGAACATGTTCAAAATATAAAATAAGCTAATATATTTATATCCAAGCTAATTTATAATTCGAAGACATCTATCGGTATACGTTTATTATTTTTGATAAAATATGTGTGGTTCCGTATAATTTATCTATCCGTATAAAATATATGCGGGTTGTCGCGTCCGTTTTTTTTAGTTCAGGTTTTTATTAGGAAGTTTCCTGCTCTTTAAGGATCTTTTTTCAAATTTTTTGAAATATTTCAAAAAAACTTTTGCTTAGAACTTTTGCATTTTTTTCAGCTTCTCTTGGAATTTTGATAGAACGTTCTAGATGCTATTCCGAATCGAATGAGCCCAAAATCATAATTTTCGGCGGTGGCGACCAGATTTCGAGGGAAATCGCACTTGTGAACTAGACTAGTTTGGTTATGAAGCTACCATAAAAAAAAACTGTTAGTTATCTATACTTAATATTATAAAGAGGAAAACTTTGTTTGTTTGGTTGTAATGAATAGGCTCAAAAGTAGTGGACCGATTTCAAAAATTATTTCACCATTCGAAAGCTACATTATCCACGAGTAACATAGGCTAAATTTTATTCTGAAAAAAGGGCTCCGTGAGATTTTGGGTTTTTCACAAGGTGTAAAAAATCAACCAGAAAGGTATTTTTTATATTTATTATTTTGCGTACTAAGATCCCGTTGTAAATCTTAGTTAACGCAGGCGAAGCCGCGGGCAACAGCTAGTTCTATATATAAAGATTGCATTGACATATCTGAAGATAGTTTTCATATGAATGCTACACGTATTTGTGGCCGCAATATATTCTGCGAAGATGTCCTCAATTCCATGCTCCAGCGTGATCGACTTGTTAGCGATACCTTTCACTCTAACTCATTAGATCCATCGCTTTAAATTCTGCAAAACAACTTGTTAACGCAAACGTTATAATACATTTAATTTATACATTGTTAAATATAACTCGTATTACACATACTTACGAGTTATATTTAAAAATTTTAAATTGGCGAGTGAAGAAAGTTATCATTAAAGAAATTAACATATTTTAATCTTACTATTTAAACACAAATATAATATTATGACGTCGGTCTTAAGTTTGTTTCGACATTTATTTTATATGACGAATTTATTACAAATTTTATTTAAATATAGTCTTCTTCTTCTTCTTTTTTATTATTAGCTTCCTAAAGGATTTGCCAATGATAGTCACTTAAATTATTGAGATAGGTAATTAGAAGAGACTTAGTTTGTCATGAACATGAAAGATCTTCCCCGTCCATGAATATAAATATCTTTATCCGGTATTTCTCCATGCGGGAGCTGAAATATTTTTTTGATACTGATACTAATCGGTCGTCTTGGCGTTCATTGAGGGAGGCCTATGTTGAGCAGTGGACGGATAAAGGCTGATGATGATGATGAAAGCTTCTTACAACAGCAATACAGCGCTCTCTGCTCACCCATAAATGTGTTCGGTGATCCTGCCACAAGGCGTATTGCTCTTTTCAACGCGATTTAGGAACGTTTACTCGTATAAGCAGAAATATTATACTTAAATATTTTTTGTTTGTTCCCTCATATTTCACTCAAAATCGACTCAATCGATTTTTAAAATTCTTTCATCATGAGGATGCAATAACATTACCTACCCTAAGGTCAAAGGTATAAAAATAATTACAATAAATCCAAATACGGCTGTTAATTTAAGTTAATATGGGCGAAGATGTGGGCATTAGACAGTGAATTATAATGACATCTTTTGTTTCATGAATCGATAAGACCGAGACCTCCAGTTACGAGTGTTGCTAATACTTATTACGAGGTCCCAGCCTTGTACAAATGTAGAAGAGGAAAGTAAATAAATATTTATACATTATTTACATTTAAACATGGACTTTTACTTTTAAATACGAGGTAAATAAGCAGCAAGCGACTATGAAGCTTAAGAAGCGTGTTGGCCAAACGACCGAATTAAGACGAAGCAACTAAAAATAATATCCACGCTCGCACGAGTTCCGATATAACTAGCAAAACAATATAAAAACGTACACTTATTAGGACTTAAAATTTATCGGAAAAATTGTTAACATTAATCGTGTTTTTTTATACCATAGGAGGGCAAACGAACAGTCAAAGCCTTGCGACTATCGACGCCCATTAACATCCACATAACCAGAAGTATGCAGATGCGTTGCCCTTCTTTTTCCTGTCCCCCGAATAGGCCATCGGAAACTCACAAACTGCACGAAACGCGACGGCTTAGCTGCCAATTTACGCTGGTATCATGTGAGCGAGAGGTTCCTCCCCGGTCGTGCCGGCCTAATTTGGCTGCGAAGCAGCATGGCACTACCACTAAGTATCACGGGTTTTCCAATTGCAGTTCATTAGAATATATTATGAAAAATAACAAAGTAAAATTTAATTCACGAACTTAATTTTACTTACATTTTTCATTTGGTATCATTCTATCTGCATACCCAACTATATGCACCGGATGATTGTCATATTTACTCGATAATTTCCTTTAAATAGTGGCAATAAAAATTCCACTGAGGGCAACACTTAATTCCTCTGTATACTATTTTCTAATGAGTACCAGTTTTGATAATATCGTTCTTAATATCAAATTATGTAATGATGAGTCAAACGTAACATTTCAGCTAATTTGCGTATCGGATGTGCCATAACTGTTTGGGGTAATTGCGTAAGAGATATTAAAAAATCGAGAGCTTTTTATGATATTATAGGTACATCTTATCCGTCTTCGTTTGTGTGTCTTTTAATCACTAACCAGCGGAGGGATAAGCTGTGCCAGGCTCAGCCAGGTACCATCAATGCTTGATGAAGTTAAGCTTGATCCGCGCTTTTTCGGATAGAGGCAGGCTAAGGAGAGTTGGCAGTGTAATACTTTTTTTTCTTTAATGCCGGCAAATGCGCTTGGGCATCAGTAAGTGGATGCAGCTCTACCCTCTAAAACCCGGCGTGTGCCACCACTGCCGCCTTTGGTGAGGTACCCCGGATCGACAAGCAACCGGGTACCTCGACGGATAGTCTGTCCCTCAAGGGACCGACGCCACCTCCACAGACAGGTTGCTCCGCATCACAGAATAACCCCTCCCAAAGTCGGGACAGTATGGTCAGGACGGGTGAGGTTCCCGTCCTCGCCCCTTGCCCACTCTTCTTATAAGAGGGATACAAAGAGCCTCGACTCAATTTGCTTCGCCCAAGCTGCTGAGTTCACCCTAGGCTACTGAGGCCCTCCGCCACGACAAGGCTTGAACCATGATGAGGTGGCAGAAATCCTGGCACATCACATAACAATCTTAGACAATATGTTAAATCTCTAACATCTTGTCTTAGAATAGCACGTGAGTAATATGGGCTAGTTCAAAGTCCAAAACGATGCTGACCACTTGCCCATTAGGCCGCACGTCTGCCAGTTATCTTATAACAGACATGAAAAAGAATAAAATTAAAAGATAGCGTTTATAAAGATGAAATAAATACGCTTTTATATTTTACATATGATTTAGGTCATCATTTTTTTGCTTTATTGATATTTGCTTATACGTATTATATATAGTCGCAATACGCTTCATATTCAATACTACCCTCACTTGACTCAATTATTTCAATAAATTTTAAAAGTATTTGCAAATAATCATTGAAACCTTTTTATGTATGAGTAGAACATTTTATTTAGGGTTCTTTGCCTAAAGGGTAAATAAGGATGTCATGCTTAAATTATACATAAAAAACAAGTAGATAAATTCAAATAGCTTTTGACAAAACATCTCTGAGAACCACCCAGGCCGCCAAAGCACTATTGCACTTTTTTTTAGTAAAAAAATTAAAAGAAACAGAACCAAATCAATTCTGCTGTTTACCACAGACAGGCACCTCATTTTGCGATTGAGGTTAAAAATAACATGTGTTGTATAGTTGGTGAATAATAATGATTATATTTATGTTCAAAATACTGACAATTACTGTTATCGCTAAAGTTTTAATACAGAACCTTGACAACGTGTACCAAGTCACTTTTAACGGTTTTTTATAATAACAAAATGACACTTTGCACCATAAATTACAGGCAGCTGTGTAATAAATAAAACTGTTGCATTACAAGTATACAGCATTATACACTTCATTACTGGTAGAGTTTTCAGGGTTCCGCAATAAAGGTACCTTTATTGGGGGGGGGGGGGGGGGGGTGGACAGAGACGAAACATCTTATGTCTCAGAATAGGCAATGTTGTTTGGTATATATACCAAACATACATTTGGCTATTTCCAGGAAATCGACCATTCACCATTAGTTACTTAGATAAGTAGTAATAATAGCAGTGATATATTGTGTGTAAAATAGTAGTAATATTGTGGTGTTGCATATACATGCAAATATATTATACTGGTAAACTTAAAAAAAAAGAAAAAAATAACTGTTCATATTTTTTTTACGTAATTGTTCAAATGCAGAGTATTTTAAGTGATACAACAAATAAGAAAAAAACGACAAAAAGTTTATAATTAAAATTGAACGGTTCTACATAATATAAGATTGATGTTTATAATAATAATAGTAATCACCAACCGGGTTCGGCCATGGCGACCACTTACGGCTGATGATAATATGCTCGAAGATACTGGAAGTATTATGGCTATCTCCGTACGCACTGAGGGCATGTGAGTACACCATTCATGGCAAAAGGTGCATGAGCCTTCAATTGTTCGCGTGGTATCAAGGTCAGTCTTACGCTAAACCTCAAACTCGCGGACTTGGTTGTTCACCATCCAATATTCGCAACCAGGGCAAAGCAACTGCTTATTTTTATAGCCTTATTAAAATATGTTATGGAAAAATATACGGAGCCCTTCATATTTATATAAGTCCGATTTGTTCTTGGCCAGTTTTTATTATTCATAAAAAGACAGTGATGGATAAATGGATAAAGATTCCATTAGCCACCTAGAAGGGTTTAATTCAGTGCATGGGATCTTCATACAATGGCCGGTTTACTGTGACTTAGTGAGGTGACTTTATAACGGAAATGATCGTTATTTTTATAGACGAGTTGATCTCTTACGTCTGACTGATTCTTGATATACCTGAGAAGATTATTGAGTCTTCTCAAGTGTGCTATCCTCAACTCAAATAAAATTAATTAAAAATGTGTGTGCGTGATTGAAGTAAAATTAATAAAAACTAGAAATAAAAAATCATAATAGACATTAAGGTTCAAGAGTGGAGGCCGCGTTTAGGTAGACGAAGTGTTTGTCCGCCATCTCTCTCCAAGCAGTTGCCGGTCCGTGTTGGATGCGAGTTACAAGGGATCGGATTGTCTTGGCAAAACTTGGCATTGAGGGAAGCCTATGGTCAGCAGGGGACGGATAATGGCTGATGATGATGATGATGAATCATATTTTTTTATAATTTGCCACTAGTTGCCGTACAAGCTAAGAAGCGTGGATATAACATAATAATATAGTCACGATCGATGCAACTTAGTATATTTGAATATAGAACACTGGGCGTTACTTCCGTCAGAAAAATATTGAGATACCCTCTCATCGCGCCTAAGGATTCTACTTCAAATATGTTGCAAGTTTATTGTTATTAATAAAGTTTTTCCATCACGACCTTGCCAATTTTCAGTGGTGTTTATTGATATATATTGACGAAATTAAACTCTAAAATAAACAACTTTAATGTCGATCATTTTCGTGTAAGTAAATGTTTACGATACAGGAAATCGTTAGTTTACAAAAGTTATTTATATTAAGGTTTGCCATTTATTTAAATTAATTTCTGATTGAGTAATGTTCATTAAAACTTTTATGCGTAGTTTATGTTTTTCTCATGTAGCTTTACATTAAATTGATATGAGGCAGATAATTTACAAAATATTTTTTATAGTTTAAGCATTTCAAGCACATTGAAGCAAATTAAACATAGCGTTTAAGCAAAAAACAAAGGGAAGAACATGACAAAGAAACCAGTATACGCTATAATACTGTTGCGGTCAAAGCGACCGTCCATTTTTTGCACATAATATAACCAACAAGTAGTTTCCGACTCGAATCAAAAATATATTTTTAGATTAGGCCTTGGCCTTTCCAAGGCCTAGGGCCAGCAAATTAGAGGAGGAATTCATGGTGTAGCAAAAGCAAAAACAAAGGGACAATAAAATTTTCACAGCATAAACAAACAAAATAATTTCGTGCTGTCAGTGATGTCGCGCTGAGCGAGTGATGGCGAGGAGTCACTGTAAATCAGCGTCTCACCATTGCTGTAATGGTGTGTCAAATACCGAGTGACTGCCTCTATTATTCACATTGTCAAGAACGTAAGCTGTATATTTATGTGTGTTGTTGTGAATAATAAAAGTGTTTTTCTTTCTTTCTTTCAAATTGGTCGGAATTTGGTGGAATACGATGTGTATGCCACCAAGTTAACCAAGGGTATCAGATTCGGCAAAATAACATACAGGTTAACAAATCTGTGCAATAATAATTATAATATCTTACCTATGGTTGCACTCTTGCGTTTCAGGACAAAAAGCAAAGTGATGAAGCCAACTGTTTTAGTTGGCAAACCAAAAATTAGATTCGTGTGAACTCGTATAAGTTAATAGGTTTGTTGATCACTTACATTTACATGACATATGTATCAGTTTACCAATTTTTTAAAAATTCTCAAGGATCTGGTCCTTCGTCACCATGGTTGCTGTGAAGTATCTAAAACGTCGGGCATGTAAAAAACTTAATAAACCGCGATAAAACACGTAAAAGTTGTTACATTAAAAATACCAAGGACTCTATTGGTATTGGGAAAGGAGCTTTTAGCTCTAGTTAACAAGCAGGCTCAAACTATCCACGTCATATACATAGGGTTAATCCCATTCCCGAGTAATTTTCCTATGCTAATCTCAACCAGTCTTTTGACGCAGGCTTAATGATAGAGTAAATAAAACAAGCAGATATTGCGTTCTGAGAAATATCTCCTGAGTTGTTTATGAGCGCTTGTATTGTTTTGTTTACAGCGTGTATATTAATAGCCTATTTTAGCCCTCAAAATACGTGATTGGCATTGATTCGTCCCTAGATATTTGATAAATTTAATCATATTATGACTATCTATAATGTTGCTTAGTCTGCGTCATATCATACTCGGAAGAACTGATGGTCGATGAGCCAATAAGGTTCAAGAGTGAAGGCCGCGGTTAGGTAGACGAAGTGTTGGTCGGCCATTAATCAGGTGGGAAGACGATCTCCCTGCAGTGGCAGGTCCGCGTTAGATGCGAGTGGCAAGGGGTCGGTCGTCGCTTGATGATGATAAGCGTCAAATTGAGTAAACTATCTAAGGCTCATTATGAAGAACCAGCAAACGATCAGTTTAATCCACTGACATTTTTTTATAATCCTTTTAGTTTTTTACAATTTATCATAAAACATTGCGATAAAAATTAAGTAGTGATAAATAATTCGATTCTGTTCCTAAACTTTTATGTTTTATATGTAGTCAAATAAGAGATATTCTAGCATTGATGTTGCTTGCCAAGGGACTGTATATAGTCTGTGAGATATCGTGCATACTATAATGATGCCAAATGGTCTTCATTGACCTAAACAAAAACGGAAGAAGATCATCAAGCGCTATTACAGATCAGTCGGCTGTTTTGTTTCAGGTTTTCAACAGTCTCCATTATCGGTAGCTTTGAAGGTCACATTCGGGAGATTTCCTACGGGATTGGACGATAGAGAGCATGACGCGTTAAATTGAACGACGATCTCCGTGCAGTGGCCGGTGTACGGATGCGAAAAACGGAGAATAGACCGTCGCGAAGTTCATTACTTAGACAGAAGTATCAATTTATAGTATGTAGTCTGGTACCACTTATATATGCTGCCTAACCTCAGACGATATGGTAAGCGTCAGTGCTAGTAAAGCTGTTTCATGGCAGGAACAAGTAAGTTGATGGTACCCATGAAGACGGGAGGAAGGGAACTAACGCATAGCTACCACTAAGCCTTAGATTTAAATAAATCTACCGGCTAGAATGAAATGAATGCATGCAATGAAAATATGAAACCGATGATTCGCAGTTGAAAATTAAGGTGGCAATAAAAAGATTGGAGTCGTTTAATTTTTCTTCATGTTTTTTGTTGACGCAGTGGAAATGATTCGCTCATTTACCCGGGGATTTGTCGGACTCCTGAAGTCTAGTCGTTTACCATTTGCCCTTGTCTTATGCAGCATGTCTAAATGTAACATCGGCAATGATGTCAACGGACGTTCATTGAGAAAGACCTTTGTTCAGCAGTGGTCGGATAAAGGCTGATTATGATAATAATGAAACTTTACTAATTTCCACATTTTCATTTCATTGATTTAAAAAAAAAATGACGTCTTCTATACTCCCGCTTATACGCATAAAAGTTTTGAGTTTTCTTCGTAAGTATCCTTCTACTGCACTAGTCTACACTAATATTATAAAGAGGAAAACTTTGTTTGTTTGTTTGGTTGCAATGAATAGGCTCAAAAAGTACTGGACCGATTTCAAAAATTCTTTCACCATTTGATTTTTGATTTGATTATCCAAGAGTAACATAGGCTAAATTTTATTCTGAAAAAAAGTTCCGTAAGCTATTTGGGCTTTTCGGACACAAGATGTAAAAAATAAACCAGAAAAATTACTTATTTTGCGTACTAAGATCCTGTTGTAAATCTTAGTTAACGCAGGCGAAGCTGCGGGCAACAGCTAGTACTATATAAATGTGAAAGTAGAGATGTTTATTACGCTTTCACTCGAAAACTATTCAACCGAATAATATGAAACTTTGTACACATATTCTCGGATGTACTAAAAGTAACATAGGATTCATTAAAAAAGGGAATCGCTAACCCGGGCGAAGCCGCGGGCAACAGCCATATATAATAAGTAAACAAGTGAAATTTCGTCATGCCCTTCATTGTTTGAAGACAAGATTTAATAAATAGCAAAGAGGCAAATTGCGGAAAAAGCGCAATGTACGCATATCCGCAGGTGCGAAGGTCGGGCTACCGGCTCGCCCTGAGTGGGCTGTGGACGAACTTTCGAACACTACAGTTACTTCGTCTAGATGCGTCAACTGGGTATTAATTATTAACCAATACCACGTTAACCTGATGGGAAGTGCACCTAAACGTGTTTATGTGGACAACTTCGGCAACTCATTGCCTATCCGTCAGTGCCAGTAATTACACGCATGTCAAGACCCTTCTTTCCAAAACACAGCAAAGCTGTTTTACCGCGCATCCTTCCCACCTCTTAAATATTATTATTAAATTTGTTCCTAATTTATAATTATTAATCCTGTCTTGCACTTCTCGAACCAAAGAAAATCTATTTCACTTACACCGGTAATAATTCATCATATTCATAATATAGTTCCTTGGAAGGGATATTATGTTTTGGCGTCTTTTTCAATCTCCTACTTCTGTTACTGTATTTCCTATGTTTATTACGAATGGTAAAAGTAATTCTTTTACCATTGTGTAAAGAGGTAATGCCATGCTGCTTTGCAGTCGAATTGGGAATAAAATAAAATATATATGACTCCTTCCTCGTTTCACCTTCTAATGCCATCGAACAGGACATCTCGAAGTATTTCGCTATTGACAATCACTTTGGATTCACAAAGAGGCAAACGACCTTAGAACTTCAAATCTGGTATTCAAATAACTTGCAGCCTTTGTAGTGTTGACGGAAATGTACCTAGCACATGAGCGCTAATAGACCTCCAATACCGCTGTAACGTTTGTAGACCTATTGAGGTCATACACGAATATACAAAGAGACATATTTTTAGTTATTTTAAGGACACAAAGCTGTAAAATCTAGATTTATGAACTCTGGAGGGTTTGATGTTCACGGATCGGCGAAAACAAGGTTGTCGTCTCCATCGGAAGAGACAAAGTCGATTACATGTAAAGTGGTGGTTGATTTGTTGTTCGGTAAGGGATTGGTCGTCTTGGCATTTATTTAGGCCGGCCTGTATTCATCAGTGGATGGATAAACCGATGATAATTACAATGAAAATGGCGGTAGTAGAAGAATTTGTGAAGTATGTAATATAAAGTCAAACTTAGTGACTTCAAAAGATTTACTCTGCTTTTTTCGGATATGAGGCACCGGTGACGTTGTCTGTATAATAGTTATAATATTACTAGCTGTTGCCCGCATCTTCTCCTGCGTTAGCTAAGATTTACGGACACATCTGGACTAATGTTGATTATTTTTTTACAAATGTAAACCAATCTTGTCGTCATAAATTATAGCCTATGTCTTATTCTGATGTGTAAACTATATTATAAAAGTTCTTCGAAAGTATTCCATAAAGATATGAATTTTTGAGAATTCATTATAATCAAATGAGTATATCGATAAGTTATTCATAATAATTATGAGTCTCGTTATCGTTTCTGTCAAAAATTATATACCATGGGCATAGATGTTCGTACCGTTACCAATTAATCACCAACCTGAAACTCGGGAACAAAATTGAGGTTTTACCGAACAATTACAATATTGAGGACAACGAGCCCAAATTTAAAAATCTTATGATTTTGCTTATGTCCAAGTTGAAAGTGTAGGCCCCCTTCATTGATCGTCAGGACGACCCTTACCACTCGCATTAACACAAGCGGCCACTGCGCTGATATCGTCATCCCAGCTTGGTTGTCATAATATCATTATTGTTAATTTATTCTTTAACTTGGTTCGTCTTATGCTCGTTATGATTCCTGCATGATAAATAAAAATATATTACATATAACTACTCGTAGCTGTCCCGACAGATTTCGTTCTGCCAAAATACTAATATTGCTGTTGAAAAAGAGGGGCTGGTGATCGAAGGGTGAAAATTTAGGGATGTATGTTATTTTTAATGTTGTATCATAAAAAATAAAGATGGAAAATTTTGTCAATAAAAAAAATGGGGTGGGTCACTTTTATCATTTAGGGAGATGCAAAACAGATGGCCGTTTCATAGACCTACCCGATATGCACACAAAATTTTATAAATATCAAGGTTATTCGGAGGAGTATGGTAATTATAACACTGTGACACGAGAATTTTATATATTAGAAGACGATTATGCAAATGAACCCTTTAAGACCAGGAAGAACTGGAAAAAAAACCATTTCACTTTCTTCAAATATATTTATTATCGTGTTTCCGCGAGTATCTCCGTCGCTGTATTGTTTTCATTCCTTCGGCAATGGAGTGAGTGTAAACACGAATAAATTATTATATTAAAATGATATGTACGCTATTGTTCTCGAGGTGATAACACGTCGCTTATCACGAGGGTGCGAGTTAAATAAAGACAGTTGAATTATTGTTTCCAAGATTCTAGGTCAAGCTGATTATACTGTGCACGTCAAACTATTGCCATGTAAAGTCGAATGTCGGGCGTTGCGTTATCCTCGGGGCAATAGGTGGCGCGATATGATAGCCAGGTCTCCGTCAAGTGCGGTCGAGGCCGGGATCCGGAGAGTGGTGGTCCGTGGTGGCCGCGCCAGTGTACAGTCGCCAGCAGCGTTGCGCGCACGCACCCAGCGGCACCGTCGATACCACCGCCCCACCGACCGGCGCGGAATTTCCACCAGCGATGTTACCCGCGCGATGAATGTTTGCTTCATTGGAAAGTCAAAACAAAAGTGATGCATCGGTAATTCAATAATGTTTGTCGTATTCTAGACAGATCGGCGTCTTTGGACCCGACCCATGTGTACTGGATTAGTGTCCAAGGAGATAACGTGATGTGACAACGTTACATATATTTTAGTGGCAGTGATATAGTTTTGTGAAAGTGTGCAGCGAGCGTGAGCGCAGACGGCCACAAGCCGCCGCTCCGTGACAATGTTGAATTGCACCGACCTGGAATGCATCCTCCACCATCATCATTATTATGCGCATCTTCATCACATACACCACTTGCAGAATGCGCAGGATACAGGTAAGGTAACGCGTCAAACCTAACATACGATTGAACAATGAAAGAAACGATGCATTGATATTATTAAAATCGGACGGTGTTAATGATAACAGAACGAAAACGAGTCGAACCTCGCTTGAAATCCTTGGAGTTACTTTGGAAATAAACATTCGAATTTAATTTTATGATCGAGTGAAGGCAGGGGCTTCTCATATTACCATTTGCTGGCCTTAACCTACGGTACGCGAAATGTATAAAACCTTCGCGATATGCTGGGATCACGACAGGTGCTCTGAGGTGCTGCGGTACGTTTTCTCCACCGGCTCAGTCGTGGAAAGAACCGGCTTGTTAATGCGAAATCGGTGTAATATTTGCACAAGCAAAATTTTATGTCGTTTTCTCCGAGCTGACATTTCGTTTTTAACCCAAATTATGAATCCTTAAGCTTTGATAATAAACTGGCGGTGGTAATATAATGGTGCGCTGAATTCGTTTCTTCAAATTCAACCACATAGTTTTGCAAACGAAAATTATCCATTGCGTTTGTGTAATTTGGTAAAACAAAATAACTTTAAGTGAACTTTATTTATGATACAAACAAAAGAACAGTTGTGTAAACATGATTCGTAATGTAATAAGCATTTCTGATAAAAATTTTACTAAAGACGGTTCTGATAGCTAATAAGTAACTTAGTAAAAATAATTCAACAAATGTCAGGGTAATCAGAGTGTAAAAATATAAAGTACTTTTTTATATCTTTTATTACCATCACCTCGTCTTTTAAAAATATCAGATTCCTAAGGTTGATCCTAATAAGAAATAAAGAAATAAATTGGTATAAATAAAGATAAAAAATCTGTTTTTATTCACTAAAATGACTATGATATAAAGATCTAAAAACTTCGAACAATTTTTTGTACGATGCAAAATACCTACTTGAAGTATTTTTATTACAAGGTGTGGCATTCGAGCAATTCTAAAAAGTCAATAGGAACATATAAATAAAAAAAATTAACTAACAATAATACCACGTTAACGTAGACCTGTGATAACTTCGTTAGAACTTGTATACAGTAATATGAATTACGAAATTTACGGGTACTAGGAACAAAATAAGTAAATGAAATTTTTATAAATACATACATATATGCACCCAGTGCAGGCAACTTAAAAACCAAAATCGATTAAATAATAACTGACTCATGGGGGTATTCATCAATAATTTTTATGTATCTACTGTTCCCGAAAATTTATTTGGGACAGTACATTCCGACTAGCACTCCATTTACATAATAACTTTTATATTGTGTTTATATTTTTAATGCGTAAAAAAATACAAAAAAAAAAAAAAAACAAAAAAAAAATACGGCGGGAGGGATGAGCTGTGCTGCGCCCTTGGCTATGTTTGATTGATGACTAGTTTATATGTTCATGGGTGATACTTTGCCTAAGTAAAATAAAATTATCGGATCGGATCAAAGTGTCATTTGGTGATTACCGCTGTTGATCCTGGCTGTACAGGAGTTGCAGCGGTGGAAACGAGTGACGGGCCTAGCCCTAAATATTTAAATATTTTATAAATATTACTTTTGAACAATATTTAGAGCAACATCCGCCGATAACTTGTTATCTGAGCATAAACAATGTTTCGGATAGTTGTTTGCAAGTCAACTTTGCGTATTTAATATTTTACATGATTCTAGAAACGTGTCGCCTCTTGAGGACATTTTTTTATGTTAGCTCTGTAACATTAAAAAAACATTATCCAAGTTAAACATTTGTCAGAGCTGTCCTAATTTCATAAACTAGAAGAGTAACTTAGGAATCGGCGATCTAATTGACAAGTCTTGTGAAATTGATTATCATAGAACGTTCGAGAAATGTTTACGATTATTTTGGTTTATTCGATGATATCATTGAATCGCTGCAAAAAATGGCTTAAAGTTGTTGTTGAATGCTTTTGAATAAGTTCTTAAATGATTGACGATTAGGATATTATTATTTATTACATATGAGGAAATAGTGTGATTTAAAAAAAAGAAATGTGGTGTCGTGGGACACCAGGTAGGAACGAAGTTCCTTCGGCTAAAAAGAAAGGTATTATACACTACTCGCTTGTGTATGCGACTGTCGCGCCAGCGTACGTCTCATTTAACGCTTTTAATTCCACGCACTTTTTCTTACGGTTTTACTATCATATTTTTTTAGTTCGGTCGCGCAGCAAAATCCCTATCCCCTCCAAGCCTGCCGTACGGAACTTCGTTCCAATAATAAAATATTAATATCCACTATATTTCCCATCCGTTCTGAATCGGCTGAATCAGAAGCGATCTGTCATTTTGGCGATGATGATGATGATGATGTTTTCATTTAAATAATAGTAAAATGGTGATTTATATTCTTAAGTATAATAAACAAAAATTATATTCGGTATAATTATATCTATTTCCCTATACGAATAAAAATACTCATGCGTCGATTGCTAATATTCATGCCTAGAAACAAATATAATATAGCTTTTCATTATTAGCATAAATAATATAAGCTGGCATGTATTGCAAACCCTCTTGTGTATGAGGTTTTCGGTGATCATCATCATAGGCCCCACTCCCATCATAAAATAATCATAAACATAATGTTGGATGTGGTAGAACAGGGTAATATTGAAGCCCCACCATGGTTCAGGGCTTGTCGTGGCTGTGGGGCTCAGTAGCCCTGGGTGACCCCTTGGGCGAATCGAATTGTGCCGAGGGGGCTCTTTGTATCCCTCTTATAAGAAGAGGGGACAAAAGAGCAGGGGGCAAGGGATGAGGATGGGAACCTCACGTCATCGTACTATCCAGATGTTAGGGGTGGTTGTTCTGTGGTGAACTGTGGACTAGCCGTCGAGGTGCCCTGTTGCTTGCAGATCCGGGGCACCTCACCAAAGGCGGCATTGGTGGCACTCGCCGGGTTTTAGTGGGTAGAGCTGCGTCCACTTACCATCCTTCGGGCGCAGCGAGTCCCACATACCTGCCTGGGAGACCCACTCCCCAGCGGGATGCGTCAGTGCATTTCCCGGCGTAAAAGGAAAAAAAGGGTAATATTGAAGAAACCAACTAAAATGGAACTTTTGATAAATTAAGTATTATCATAGTGTCATGTGAACAGATAAAAGGAATAAAAGTCGACCCCGCCTCGATTAATACAAACTAGTCTTATTAAATCGTGTTTTGCGTATCGACTGGATAGAATTTATGCTTGCCATAAAACCGGACTGGAATTTAAACGTATACATTTTATCGAAAAAGCACGATTAGATTGTTTTATAAAGATGCTATTGAACTTTTGAATGAGTAAAACGACCAATCCGTATTATTTTTAATCTATTTATTTATTAATAGGTGATAACAATACGTATGCCCCATCAGTGTGATTTAGTGTTGCCATATTATCTTAGATGAATACGCTTACCAGTTCGACATTTAACTTATATTCAAGAAGAACAATCTACAGTTGATGACGTTTAGCAATGATCGTAAAAGATATGTTTGTACTTTGTACACCGTTTCACGCAAAAACTACTAAATGGACTTTCATGAAACTTTACAATAATATAGCTTATGCATCAGAATAATATATAGACTATAATTTATTCCCATGCTCCCATAATAATATTTAATATAGGATGGACCACGTGATTAAGCGCGGCCTTATGTCAATCCCATACATTTTATCATTTTCGAACTTCGCTAACGCTTTTTTAATGGAATTTTGGCTAGCCCTCCAGAGGTATTAAAAATAAGGTCGAAATCACAATAAACTATAAAATTCCAGTCGGATTTGAACCTATATCGTATTAAAATAATGCCTTGGATTACTCGGTTATCAGCGGTATGCTTCCTACCGTTCAATAAGGTTAGATATTTCCGATATGGAGTCAAACATACCGATGTAACATATTCTGTTGAAAGGTCACGTGTTACTGCGATAAGAAACTAATTGTACCTGTGTATAGCCTTGGTAAAATATTGTGAGGAATACGCTCGGGATAACTGCTTAGTAATATTGCCTGTAAATGATTATATCCTTACTTATATTATAATTTATGTAAAAGCGTGGATGTTTGTTACGTTTTCATGCAAAACCGACTTGATGAATCATCATGAAACTTTGTACACATATTCTGTGAGGTACTAGAAGTAATATAGGATACTTTTTATTAAAAAAACGAAATTTTTTTGCTAAGTCGCGAGCAACAGCTAGTAATGTATATTTTTAATATCACCAAGTAAAATCGTAAGAACTTGTGATACAAATATGTCCCCGAATCTGAAAGAAACAATCATATTAGGCGGGATTCGAAGCTGCGACCGCATAAATCTGCATGTTGCTTTTAGAACAGCACAAAAGTTACTTAACAATGTTATTGCTAGATGAAAACGAGTTTCATTAAAAAGTGACCGATGATTCGCACTTTCAACTGACAAAGACGTCATTAACTAATTGTTCAAACTGATAATACACTCGTTACTTAATGCTTCTCCGTTAATAACATTAACTGACGCAACCGCAATACGATCTTTATATATAATACTTGACATTTACTTACGCTAAAGCTTCTAAAAAGATTGAAATTAAATTTTGCTCAGCAATTCAGTTCATTTGAAGTAAGCAAATTTACACATCACACGAAAATTAGCCCAGCCCTGTTGTTTGTGGACGACAAAGTTAGAGGACATAGTATAACAACATAACAACAACATAGTTTATTTTCAACAATTACAGCTATTTGGAACACATAATATTACAAACAAAATTTTACAATGGTACGAATGCTGCATATTGACAGTTTACTAGTTTATGAGTTACCAGTAGCTCTCACACTAGCTAGCTATAGCTTGTATTGTGATAATTGGTGTTATTTGTACGAAGAAGTAAAAAATATTGAGGCAACCATTGCTGCAACTTAGTGCACCTTAAACACGAAACTATATAGCTTACAGGTGAAGGAAAACATCGTGAGGAAACCTGCATGCCTGATGAGATTAATATTCTTTGAATGTGTGTGAAGTTCACCAACCTGTGTTGGGCTAGCACATCGGTGAACTATGGTCTATGGCCCTTGAAATCAGTCGAGGAGAAGAACCGTGTCCAGAATAAATATACATTAATACTTACTACTTAGTATTAATGTATTTTTTCTTAGTTTAAAAATGTATAAAGCCTTATGTCTCAACAAGTCAATATCACTATATTGGTTTTTCCTGTAGCCGTTAACTTGTGAATTTTGATTACATAATCACCGTAACTTTAATATGGCTTAAATACAATTAACCATGACCTATCGCTTGAGTATGTCGTATTGTCTTAAAATATGCAGAAACACGGACTATCAGATTTTTATATATGAAGGATATTTGCGGTTATTCTTTAATGATTGGTTACAGTGGCGGTAATATATGAGTTGTTTGTTAATAAGTATAAGCAAAGTTTATTCCTCGACTTTTTTACCAGATGTAGGCAAACGAGCAATCTCAGCCTTATATAAACGTATACAGGGTGTCCGGAAAGTCATTGATAACCTTTTGCCGGCCAGAAGCTATAAAAACAATTTAGACATTTCATGTAGTATATATTTTTTTAGAAGGTTCAAGAGTGGAGGCCGCGTTTAGGTAGACGAAGTGTTGGTCGGCCATTAACCAGATGGGAAGACAATCTCCGTGCAGTGGCAGGTCCGCGTTGGATGCGAGTAGCAAGGGATCGGTCGTCTTGGCGTTCATTGAGGGAGTACTATGTTCAGCAGTGGACGGATAAAGGCTGATGATGATGATGATGATGATGATATATTTTTTTACCAGTGAAAAGTAAAGTTGTTTATGCCACAAGGAGGCAACCGACCAGTCTGAGCCAAATTGTGACGCCCATAGATATCTGCATAACCAAAGATTATGCAGATGCGTGACCCTCTTTTTCCCTTTCCCCCAATGGGCCACTGTAAACTTACAAACCACATGAAACGCGACAGCATAGCTGTTTTGATGTGTGCATTTTTTTATTGGTGAATATTTTACGTTAAAAGTTAAGTTGTTTAAAGGATGATATCTTTTACTTTCTTGTATTCAATAGCTAGCATGACAATTCAAGATTAAAATAAAAAAGCAGTTTTATTAAGAAATGTTATTTGTAGAACTACGAATAGCATGAAAAAAGCCGGTTTATCACGGAAAAACGACATAATTAATAAAAATATATGTATATAATATCATAATGTTTATTATCACTTACAAAAAAGAGTATTTTTTTTAATTAACCATAGTTAAATATCACAATATTTAACTATGGTTAATTAAAAAAAAATACTTATTAGATAGCTTTACTTACAAGTCGATTAAATCGCACGATACATACTTCATCGGCTTAGAAAGTGCAGCGAGATAACATTTCGTTCGAGTAAATCCACTTGGCTTATTATTATCGCTTCCATAATCCGATAAGCGATGAAAATTGGTGAATAAATTATCAATCTACACTAATATTATAAAGAGGAAAACTTTGTTTGTTTGTTTGGTTGTAATGAAGAGGCTCAAAAACGGGACCGATTTCAAAAATTCTTTCACCATTTGAAACCTACATTATCCACGAATAACATAGGCTAAATTTTATTCTGGAAAAAAACAGGGTTCCGTAAGATATTTGGGTTTTTCGGACACAAGGTGTAAAAAATCAACCAGAAAAGTTACTTATTTTGCGTACGCTGCCTAAACTATAAAAGATAGAACCATAAAATGTTCTTATTAATTGTATATCTTATAATTATCTACAAAAAATTTCACGACACACTATACCTATTTATGTCGAGTGAGGCACAACAACCATATTTTATTCAGAAATTATGATTTTTTTTGGACTACATTTGAACGAGTTAATTTTACTCATGCTTTTAATCCTTAAGATATGAAGCTAAAGAGTTTGTTTATTTGAACGCGCTAATCTCAGGAACTATCGGTCGGATTTTAATGAAACATTTCAGTGTCCGATAGCCCATTTGTCGGTAAAGATATATCATCCCGCTAAGATGCCGCTGTAAATCTTAGTTAACGCAGGCGAAGCTGCGGGCAACAGCTAGTGCTTATATAAAAAAACAATTGACTGCAAAATCAAAAAGTACTTAGAAGTAAATCTGATGTAGGTTAGAAAATAGTCCAAGAAAATAGGCCTTTAAATCAATATTTTGAGCTTTAATTTTTGCTACAAGTTACTTTGAAAAATTTAAAAAGGAACTGTGAAAGATTTTTTAATTGCACCCCCGAGAAGGGGTAAAAATATATAAAAGAAGTGGGTTTTTCTAAATTTTGAGGAAAGAAGAACATTTAAACAAAAGTTGTAGAGCGTAAAATTTTATATTAAAATATTCTTATGACTTCTTTAAGAGCAACAAACATCCATGCATACAAACTTTCATGTTTATAATATTAGTAGTACGAGTAAAAAAACTTGTAATAAGTTATTTTTTTGTATCATTGAATCGGACGAATACAAGCGTAACATATTTGTATTATATTTTACACATGTTAATATTTATCATATCTTATCATTTGTTGAAATTTGCTAGAATCTTTTATCAGAGATCTCGAGACGGACACCGATTCTATTTCTGTAAATTGTTACGAAAGCGTATGTTACTTATCTGTGACTTTGAGCAGGCAATCGGCTTGGTGATCGATGATCGAGTGATGGGCTCGGCCTTTTGAGTAAGAGGTCCGAGTTAGCGAAGTTCGAAATGATAAAATGCATAGGATGGACCACGTGATTAAGCGCAGCTTTATCTCAACCCCATACATTTTATCATTTTCGAACTTCGCTAATGATTTCTTAATGGCATTTTGGCTAGGACCCCTGTGGTGCCTTGAAATGGGGTTTTCAAAATTTCTACGTACACCTGAACATGTTACTATCGTTTTCTTATCGCTCTAGGAATACATCGTGTAGACACTTGCATGACTAATGATATGAAAAGTTTTTGGCAGCGTATTGGTTAACCATGCCCAGACATTTGGAGAGTCTGGTCTTTGCCGGGGCCCTCCGGGACCCTCACAAAGCTTCTCAAGGCATTCGCAGCGGTATTAGTGGGATAGGGCATCCCAAATGCGTGTGAACACACGCCAGTGAACTTGCCCAAGATCCTGGTAGGTGCGAAAGCATTTCCACTGCGTCAAAAAAAAAAGAAAAATTACTACGGTACTACTAACATCCTACTCGCCTGATTTAGAGCAGACCCGTTCCTAACAGTGGGATAAAAAATCATATTTTTTAATCAGCGTGTTCATAGGATGAGCACTAGCTTATCCGTATAAGAAGTCTTGTTGATGTTACTATCAACTTTTGATAGTGATTTTCCATTTTCCGGTTTGACCTCCTTCAAATAATAATGATAAGAATTATAATTAGGCCAATCTTAACAATAATATTTTTTGAATAACTAGGCCATGAGTAGACGACCTCGCAAACTTTTGTTTGTGATTTGAACAAAACATGTACACATACAACACAGCAAGGACAGAACAGGAGAGCGGGTCCTATTTCACAATAACTTTTTACATAATTTAACAAAATAATGTGCTGAAAAAGACAATAGTTTTTTTATTTTAATTTAATTTAATAAATTAAAAAGCCAAAGGATCTTTATAACGATTTGATGATTATCATATTTTTATTTATTCTTGAATGCACAATTTTTGTCCTTTCAAAGGAAGGACACAAACTGTGCATTCAAAAGGAACGACAGAAAATGTGCATTTAAAAGGAAGGACAGAAATTGTGCATTTAAGAATGAATGTTCTTGTTAATGTCGGTGCGAAGGAAGGATGGAAGCAGTTTGCGACCGTTTGCGTGGGTTTGAAGATCCCACTTAATCCAGACATCGAAATTACTAGAATTGAGATACGAACAACACGGACACTTAATATGGTCAATCCTAAAGACGTTTTTTTGTAAAAGTTTCTTTGAATCATGAATATCACAATGTTTTATTCTACCGGGCATGAACTTCTACAAAGCACTATTGATTTTGGTCTTCCATCCAAATAAATTGATTCTTTTTATCACATATTGCATCAATAGGGATGTTGACTATTTTTTTTAATTGATTTTATTTAATAGATATACTATAGATAGACACGAAAAAAAGATTTTTGTAAAGAAATATGTCCAATTTTAACAAAAAATTAAATAACGAAAAATAGTTTTTAAAATTGCCGTTAAAACGCTCCAAGCGTTATTACGTCACACACCGCATTCAGAGCTCGCGCTATGTTAGGTGAGTTATGACAGTTTGTACTTAACTCAATGTTCAGTGACGTCATCGCCTTATACGCGTTTGCAGTCACGTGATAATGCATGATAAATAACGCATTTTAAATTATTTTTCTAAATTTTAATACAAATAAGTAGACTTTTTAAATGTTATTTTAGGTTTTCAAATACTGTATTTAATATGTAAAACATAACTTTACATGAATTTGTAACATGTGTCAACAATCAACATCCCTATTGCATAAATGGGTTAGTTATAGAGATAACATTCCTTGCTTCTGAGCTAATATCGAGATACGCTAATTGACTTACATATCTAAATATCAAATGCCACCCACTTGGCGCGTTATGTTAACGCCCTTAGAATTGACTTGGCGTCAGAGTGTCTTGGGATTAAACTTAAAAACTGTTTAGTCTACACTAATATTATAAAAAGGAAAACTTTGTTTGTTTGTTTGGTTGTAATGAATAGGCTCAAAAAGTACTGGATCGATTTAAAAAATTTTTTCATCATTATCCACGAGTAACATAGGCTACATCTTATTCTGAAAAAAATAGGGTTCCGTAAGATATTTGGGTTTTTCGGACACAAGGTGTCAAAAATCAACCAAAAAAGTTACTTATTTTGCGTACTAAGCTCCCGTTGTAAATCTTAGTTAACGCAGACGAAGCTGCGGGCAACAGCTAGTTTCATATTATTTTCAACATAAAACTTTCTAACAGCTATCACAAGAGATTGGTTATGCGATAGTTATTTTTTTCTCGTTGTCTTATGAACAAGGCATTTATACATACTGCCGAAACAGAGCAATCTACCAATAAGCCTGACAGCACACGTTCTGAATCCACATTCGAATTCCGAATTCGTTTTCCGAGTTTGGAGACGCAAATACATCAAACCGATATGAAAATACATTGACCGCTGCACACGTTCGTTTTTTTTCCGCGCGTAATATTTAATTACTTTACAATACCGAACGCAAAAAACAAATTCGGAAATCGAATATGGATTTCGAACGCATGCGACCATGTTTAAAATGAAAACACAATTTAAAACATCCTGTCTTAAAAAGTTAATTAGATTTTTTTCTCATAATATGCTCTATTATATAGGAGCTCGTGGCCCAATGGTGTTAGCCGCGCGGATCGATTCACCAGGTTAAGCAACGCTTGCCGAGGTTGGTCTGTGGATGGGTGATCTTTACATACCGAGATTCCTCCGTGCGTCGGAAAGCACGTTAAGCTGTTGGTGCCGGCTATCTTGACAGTCGTCATGGGTCATCAGAAGGTCGAGAGTCTGACAACCATTGGGTACCATTTCACCCAGTTACTGGGCTGTTAAGGTTGTTATATCAAATAGGCAGTCGCTCCATTAAAAATACTGGTATTCAGGTGAATCGGGTTAGACTGGAAGCCGACCCCAAAATATAGTTGAGTAAAGACTAGGCAGATGCTCTATAAATATCTCTATACAATAGTCCTACTAATATTATAAATGCGTAAGTTTGTGAGTATGGATGTTTGTTACTCTTTCACGCAAAAACTACCGAATGGATTTTGATGAAACTTCATAATAATGTAGCTTATACATCAGATTAACACATAAGCTATAATTCATCCCAATATTCCCACGGGAACGCGGGGCGCTGCTATACTATGCATAAATGTGAAAGTTTGTGTGGGTAGATGGATGTTTTTTTACCTTTTCATATGCTACTTCCTACTTAATATTATAAATGCGAAAGTTTGTGAGTATGGATGTTTGTTACTCTTTCACGCAAAAACTACCGAATGGATTTTGATGAAACTTCATAATAATGTAGCTTATACATCAGATTGACACAGGCTATAATTCATCCCAATATTCCCACGGGAACGCGGGGCGGTGCTATACTATATTATATAAATGCGAAAGTATGTAAGTATGGGTGGATGGATGTTTGTTACCTAAAAAAAAATGATTTCTCAAGGAAGGCTGAAAAATTACTATATACTACCTACGCCCTGGGGCGCCGCTCCGGGGCTGGAGCCTTCTACTCAAACTACAAATTCTTCAATTACTACAAAGTCTTAGTCAGGACTATATATCTATATTATATAATCAATCAGTAATCCATATATAATCTATAGCCTATTTTATATTATAATATCGAAGAAGGTTATAGACTATATTATCCCGCTAAAATGCCGTTGCAAATCTTAGTTAACGCAGGCGAAGCTGCGGGCAACAGCTATATGTTATAATATTGGAAAAGTGTACAAAATGTATGTGTAAGCCATTACACGGTTTCTTAGAATATAAGCGAATGATATAATTTCTTAATTGAATTACGCAAACCGTACAGATTCAACTCGCACTAATACGTTAATTTTTAACAATCTCGTAAAATATTTAATGAATGTGTCACCTTAACCGATTAAAATGATGTAAAATCCGCCATAAGGAAGTATGGAATGTTTGAAACTTAATTACGGAAACTGTAAAAACACCGATGTTAGGTCATGGTAATTTAAATAACCTCATTGAAAATGTCATTTTCGACTTTAAAACCTAAAACTTATGGTTGTAAATGCATTCTTGAGAACATTGCAAAAAATTCTTTTCCGATTTAATTGATTAAAACTGTATCATTGTTACAATTTATGGGCCATTAATATTTTTTCTTGTACATGCGTTTCACAGGAAATATTTTACATAATATGTAATGCAGAATGCAAAGGGATTTTCCGGGTTGTAAGGTGCACACTGTATTCCTATGTAAATATCGCTTATATGTGACATGTGACATAATAATGCAAGTTATCAAGCCGGCAGACTCTTGTTAGTGTGTGGTTAACAACGGCTATGCACGTTTATAAACACTTTTATATGAGAAATTTAAAAATAATACACTTCCTTGTTTACGAAACACAATTGCTACTTTACTATCCGAGGTCTTCTTCGAGCCCCGCAGGCGACTCGGAGCATGCTGTTTCGGGGTTGATGGCCCCCTTCAATTGCTTCTTTGCTTTGCTTTGCTGTTTCCAAAGACTTTTAACTGTTATATGAAAAATGCAGTCTCAGATTGGTGGTTTGTTTTAGAGGTCTATTTGCAGTCGAATTGAACCGACATGACAGGTATATTACCTCTCGCTCACATAATACTGAGGACGTAGACAAAGTAACATCGTTTTGTAGCGTTAAGATAGCGCAATTCGTCATCGTCTAAGAGTTAATTTCCTAGCCTATAAAATTATATTGAGAATAACGATCGATAACCAATAGATAGTTTACTTATTTTATTATAATAACAATTGAGTCAATCCCACCCATTTTATTCTTTTCGAACTTAGTTATCGTTTTTTGATGTTATTTTTTTAAACCCCAACTGACAACGCATCGTCTATGAGTGTCTGTAGTCACAACATAGCTTGGAATATTCGGTTGTCAGTTTCTTTTTTAAAAAGGCCTGCCTCTTTCTTCTTCAAAAAGGAGACGAGCGCGAGGCATAAGCCTAGCTGTATGTTAATTTCGTAAATGTTAAAATATAAAATTACGACTGCATTAATTGTATTTTATTCTACTGTACATTCTTGCAAGTTTAAAGCGTCATACTTCATTAAACAATGAATTTATTTGCTTCATATTTATGCAGATATATACATAGGATGAGCGATGCTAATTACATTCTTATATAGCACGTGTATATATTATACAACTGTATATTTTAGACTGCATGTATACATACCATGATTTGATTCATCTACCCACCTTCGTGGGTGGATTTTGAGGAGGAAACCTGTGCCTAGGAATGGAATATAGTATAAGGTTTGATACTTTATGACATGCTTCGGAATTCTTTACGACTATTTTTTACAGCCCGTTACTGTATTCTCTACGATATTATAGTACTGGGTTGATAAAAAACATTAAGAACATGTCCAGTTTTAAGCATATTACATACGATAATAAGAAAACATATATATATAGATAAATCGACCGTGTATTACGACACTCATGATAAAAGTCCAACATAATAATAATATCTGTTATTTTTTATTTCTATGCTTAGATCAATAATATGTCTAGATAGAGTGTCGCACGGAAAACACGTCCAAAAAAATAGCGTCCAACTGTTAGCCTCTAAATGCTTTCTCCGTGTTTAGTATCCGTCCAGCTGTCATAGAATATAGATAACTGTAGTAGCTGGTAGTTTTTTTTGTTTTGATTATATGGCGACACTCCATCTAGACATATTAATGATCTAAGTTTCTATGTTTTAGTCGATAAAATTAAATTTATAAGAAAATATTTAAACTTGCTTTAATATTCTATTATAAAAAATACTGTAGGTAAACAAATACAAATACAGACAAATCAAGGTTGCCGACTATATTAGGTTTTTTTATTTTTATTTTCGAACTATCGAAAAGTATCTTCCGCCATGCTTTGTTTCGAATAGAAGAGGTAATTTTTGATAAGATTTTGGTAATTATCTCATATCTATTAAATTTGTTCTAAAATACCAGTAATAGATGAAAGTGTTATCGTATATTCAGATTATAATCAGCTCCTTTATCAGTTAGGCTGTCCCTATTTGGATATTCGTAGGTGTTTGAAGGTCTAGGAATACCTAATGGATAAAATTGTTACAATAATAACTACATTGTCCAAGGTATCTTACCAATAATGTCCCACTGTTGGATGCGGGTGTCCTCCTCGAAATCAGGTGTGGAGGGTAATAGGCAATAGTTCATTTTTGCGCTGGCTCATGGTTGGTCAACTTCACACACCTTCAAATACTTAATCCCATCAGGCATGCAGGTTTCCTCACGATGTTTCCATTCACTGGCGAGGAAGCGATGGTCTTACAGGTGTGCGGAAAATTAAGAAAAAAAAATTTCACCACCGACATCCGTTAGGGTTCAACCTGGTCCAACAAGAGAGACCATAAGCACTAGACCATCATAGCTTACCTGAAAATGTCATGGTAAGAAATTTTTGAGAGTTGTTGGTATAGATGGTAAATCCCAATTAGACACGTTAGTTTATTTACAAAACTCGAAGTAAGCGCGGTTAAATTTCGAAACACATTATACTTCGCGGTTCGTTACGCTTTAGCTATGCTTGTACGTTTATTGTATGACCAATGATATCTTCGTTTGATATATTTAAGATTTGATTGTTACATAGATCTGTAAAAAGAATTGTTACTAAAAATAGTAAGCCCGAATTCCATTTACGGCTTTAAGCGTGCGGCTGATTTGGGGATCCGCCGCGTGCGTAAAGCCCGAGCTATAAGGCTCTTATGTGTTTTGAGTTAAGCAGAGAAGGAGAAGGGGACGCAACTTTGCCTTCACATAAGAGTACCTGATGGCACGCCTTCGAGGTTCCGCGGTAGTCCAAGGGCCGGGCAGACGACGAAAAGAATACCGCTAGAGTTAAATTGGTAGAGTCTACTTGCCTTACCAGCTTCTCGGGCGTAGACAGTCCCACACAATTACCGGGACTATCCGGCTCGGTAGTATGCCTTAACGTATACCCCACCGCAAAAAAGGTCTTAGTAATAGTCACCATTGCAGTAAAAGCCTCCTCCGAACAACGCCTGCCTCGCGCCAGTCTAGGCTTCAGTCCTCCAGCTACTTCCATTAAGTCATCTCTCCATCACTTGTGCCTTGCCGGCCTACCTCGTATTATTTTACTGTCTTTTAGGTATCATTTATTATTCTCTGTTACCATCTCATAGCCCCTACTCATTTACATACCTATACATAGTAAATTTGGATAGCAATTTTTATGTAGATACATAGTTAGATAAACCTTTTATTCATATTAATCATACAAATTAAAAGAGGAAGACAAAAACTAAATCTAAGTTCTAACAAACAAAAATTAAAATAAATCTCTACAACGTTAATAAGATCACATTAAAATACAGAGTATGTGTGCTGCAGAATCGCAAAAAAATAAAACATAAACTATTAAAACATAAAAATTAAAATTAACAATTAATAAAAAGTCTCTATTTTACTTAATTAATCTTCTTTAGAGATGTACGAGTATTTTTGCAAAAATAAAAGGAAAAAACTAGCCGCAAGGTGGCTTCTTTGTGTAGAAACAAAATGCAAAGACGTAAATTAAAAACTGCAATTGTCGCTTAAAGTACAAAGCCATTTCGTGCGTCAACAAAACTTGATCAGCTATAAAGGCCTTTTAATCTTTTAACAAGAATCAGCGGTTTTAGCGACAGCAGGATAAACTCGTTCCAACTTATACTTTGCCCTTTAAGCCTAATTTGTTTAATAAGGAAAATTAAAATGAATAAGTGCGAGTTGAATTTTATATTTGCTATTTGTTGGTTTATAAGCTGCGTGTTTCTCGTCTTGACGTTCGTTAAGCTTTTTTATGTCATTTTAGTGGATCGTATTAAAAATAAAATAATAGTTTAAAAAACAAAAAAAAAACATGCTTTACAAGTCTCTCCGAGTCTAGCCTAGTTCGCGCACTAGCTCTATCTCTCTTATTCGCATGCAAAGGATGCGGAAAGGAATTAATTAATCCTGGCGAATTTGATTGGGATAATCGGATTTTGTAATCGAATTGTTGCATTGTCATTGGTCTTTGACAGGTGTGCAAAGTTTGAATTAAATCTGATCGTTCAAAGTAGGACAAAATCGAGCTCAAAGGAGTCGGTTACAAACATACATACAAACATACAGGTGAAGCTACTAAAAGCGTGTTAAAGAAGTTTATGTTGCATAAAATTAAAGAATTGAAGCTGACATTTTTGAAACCTCGAATTGAAATATGAAGTCGTTTAAAATTCCAAAACCTGTTTTGAAATTGCTTGAAACATTGTTATAGTTTAAAATGATTTTTCTAGATACATATTACACATTTGCTTAGGTATTATTAAAATAATAATAAGTTTAGAACATATTATCACTTGTACGTGTACTATTTTTTACCTAAGTATTTAAAGTTATTAAACCATTTTTTATTTGAATTATATTCTTCTTTTGTTTTCTAATATTATAATTGATAGAATGTACTGTCGGTCCTTGATGGAAATTCATGTTATACTATTTATAAATAGTGGAAAAAGTGTATATAAAGTTTTATTATAGTGGATATTCTAATATTATGTTATTTTTGATATAGTAAACTTTAATCTTCGTTTCATTGGATTATCAGAGCAATATACATGTATATTATAATGATAAGGATGTTGAACCATTTCAGTTTAATATCATATTTAGTACCACACGCTGTCTTAAGAATGTGAAAGGATAATTTTATTTAAATGTATTCAAATTTAAGTAATACGTGAGGTTATATAACCAGTATAATAAGTACCTTATATATTCCAAAAATCTCTAGCACCTATCTTCTTAAAACTCGTTCTTTAAATATATTTCGATAAATTGATCTAAATATTTATAAATCCTTGATGTGAAGTATGCGCTATAATTTTAAACTCCGACGCAAAAATACAGGTGTCACAACTTAGACCGCTAAGTATGACCGCGGGTGAACCAATTTGGAAGCGGTTTTCTAGCGGCGGTTCTTAGAAATGTTTTATCAAAATCAGTCCAGCCGTAAGATCTATATCTGCTCTTTTGTTATTGTTAACGGTTTTTTTGAGTATAATACTTCAATATTTTTTCCATGTTAATTTTTCCACGCCTTGAATATGAGAGTTATCAGATTTATCCGGTATCTAACGAGCCAATTGAGTGCTCAAATGATATTACAGTTCACGCGCACTTGACCCTGGATCACGTCATTCTCAATCATCGTGGGCGGAGTGATCACCTGCACATTGAGCGTGTAGGTATTTTCAACGTGTACAAAGATTTCAATCAAAAATTTGATGTTCTTCTTAATTCTCCAAAGAGGTAGTGCCATGCTGCTTTGCAGCCGAATTGGGCCGGCACGACCGGGGTGGTACCTCTCGCTCACATAATACCGGCGTAAAGTGACAGTTATGCTGTCACGTTTTGTGACAGCATAACTGTCACTTTACGCCACGATAGGGAAAAGGAGGGCAACTCATCTGCATAACCTTTGGGTGTGTGGATGTTAATGGGCGTCGATAGTCGCAAAGCTTCGTCTGTTTGTTTGCCCTCCTAATTGCTATGAAAAAAAAAAATGTTCTGAGCGATTATACTTACAGTAACCTGAGCATCACAACGTAAGTTTAGAGCGTCTTGGCATTTGCATTTAAGCATGCCTTTACTCCAGTACTTTACGTGTAGTACATGCAAATGCCAAAACAGTTTACTGTTATTGTGAAAGAGTATCTATATAATTGTCAGGAACATTTTAACTTTTCAAATTACTCAAATTTCGACAAAATGGTAGGCAAAATTTTCTAGAGGTCGAATGAAGTTATGTCTTACAAATTGTAATTTATGTTAAGTCTCCTTATGACGTATATTTAATTCGTATCTTCTCAAAGGATATGTAAAGAACATGTTTTGGAGTTTATTGGAGTTTACTCCTTAAGAATCGATTTTCATATATAAGGCGCCCGGTATGAGAAAAATCCGAGGGGTAAAACCAACTGAACTAACGAAAAAGTGTCACGTTTTTGGTGCGCACCTTTAGTGCGCAACTTTCTAATTTAGCTGTGAGTGTATTGAGACGTACATAGGGTATGCTGTATAGGCGACTATACCTATATACTATATGTTATTGGGCTTGTTTGTTTCTATTAGTGTCGATGTATTTATATTGCTATTTTTTTTTGTTATAAATATCAATAATTAACATTGTAATTGTGAAGTTATTTTTGCGTATGGTTAGATACTCGTACTTGAGGAGTAAACTGCAGTCGTGCGTCGGAGCTGACACACACACATTTTTTTTTTAAATAATAATAATAATTTATTATTTAATCAAAAAAGTAACTTAATAAACTTTAATTTATTTTTTAAATTCGAAATATCCGTTCCATTGTAAGGAAATAATATAAGGTTGAGAATTTATTGGGCCAAGTAGCGACGGGACTACAAGCTGTATTTTACTTTCGCAGTTTGACTCGAGAAATTATATGGAATAGGTACTCAGAAAAAGCTGCATGTAAAGTAAGAAAAATTTTGATATACTAAGTAATAACCAATTTATTTTCTTTTGCATCCTTACTCTCGTGATAAAATCCTGAAAGACTAGATTTTTACAACGCTATAAAATCTATAGCACAATCAAGGCTTAGATCATAAGACGGGCTTTATCGTAAGTCAAATAGGATTATTAGAATAAATAACAAGTCAGACAGCATGTTATTAATGGATGTAAAATAAACGAGAATCGTCTGGCGAGGATAAATCCTTGCTGAGAGATAAAAATATTATTATTAGTGTAGAAAAGCACATGGATATTATCTCGATTGAATTGCTACATCATTACGTAGAATAAAATATCCGCAGGTAGGTACTTTACGAGATTTAGATATGTTTCTAAGACAATAAGCAAGTAACAGTAAAACTGTTGACAGCTACCTACATAAATTCTAATAATGACTATAAATTAGCATATAAATACACTTTTTAGTATGCTAATCTTACGTTTGCTTGTTGTGTTATAAGTAATTCCTAAATTTTAACAAAAATTTGCTAATTTAGTACACTTATTGTTATTGCCTAACAATATCCTGAAATCCAACCAAAATGTGTAATTATAAATTATTACAAACGTAGTAATATAACATGAAAGTTGCAATTATGGTTGCAAATCACAAATTATATATTAGGCTTTTCTTTTACAATTTATTAATAAACACAAAAAAATCTTTTTACAATACTTTAACACGACGACCTCTATGGCTCAATGGTTAGCGCTATCAAGCCCGGAGGTAGCGGGTTCGAATCCCTCCAGGGAACAAAAAGTTTCTGTGTTTCTTGGTCATGGAATATATTAATATAAAAAAAGGATTAAATATATGTATTTTCGTTGTCTGGTACCCGTAACACAAGTTCTTCGGAAACTTAGCACGGGGCCAGATTGACGTGGTGTGAAAGCGTCCATAGATATTATTATTATTTTCAATTTATTCCAATCGTGTCACATAACTGCCTGGAAATTCGATGGTGACAATGAGCTGGTAAAGAGGCTGTAGCACCCATTTCCTCGGTATAACAGTGAACATATCGGGGTCATTACAGCTTCCAAAATAATTACTCGTTTTGAAACATATGGTCCCGAGTAAACTCGTTTTAAATGCCAATTTTATATACAAACAAAACGGTTACTGTTATATTGCATTTAAAAATATGTCGCATTAACATGAACATGTGATATTAACGGTTGTACTAAAGCCTATACAGTTTTACTGTTAACTTTTAGGTTCTTGTGGTACTCAAATTTACGTTGTTTGCTCACAGTATACATATTTTGTGATGAGATGAGGAAAATATTACAAAATCGGTCGGAACTAAGTGATTCTTGGCGATTAACTACTAAGTATATTCTGTGATGGAATATTTATTTTATTTAAAATTTCAAACTAGTTTAGAATACAATTGCACAATATTAATTAAAATGTTTTAAGTTGATCTATAAAGGGTTCTATGTTTACTCATAGAATTCTATTCTTGACATATTTTGGATTTTAGTCATGAGTAAATGAGGAACGTAACGTGAGTGACGATGCTCAAATGGGTATGGGCTTACCCCGTTGGGTGAGATGACCTGGTTAGATCCTTGACCCCTTAAAATGGGTAATATGGTGCCTGAAATGGGGATTTCTATTTTTCTAAGTGCATCTTAACATAAGATCATTGCTTGCTTGTCGGTAAAGAAAGACATCGTGAGGAAACCTGCATGGCTGATGAGATTGAAAGTCTTTAAATGTGTGTGAAGTTCACCAACCCGTATTGGGACAGCGCATCAGTGACCTATGTTCCAACACCCCGCCTGATTTGGAGAAGGAGACCTGTGCCTAGTACATATTGGTAAAGCTTATGATACTGTTAAGTTTTTAACACTGACAAACCGAGATTTAAGTAATATTTAAGTAAAACCTATTTGATAGGAACCTTTAAAGTAAAACCAAATTAAATTAAAAAGTTTATTCGATCTTCTATCCTCTGTAAAGCCTTTTTAAATCATTGCACTTACACACACACAGGCGTGCACTGGTGTTGCGTAAAAAGTAATAATTTATGTATGAGATCAAAGGTGTATGGCCAATTAGCATGTGTGTTACTACAATCCACATCCAGTGTACTGAAAGTGCCTCCGGGAAGACTGGGTGACCTCCGACTATGCAGATTTCCAAGAGGTAATATTCAATTCAAACTGACCGAATCGGACAGTACAGCAGTGGACAGTGATGAATGAATGAATAAATGAAATATGCTTTATTGTGCACACAAAAAAGATACAAAATTACAAAAAATAAACAATTAAACATTTTAAAATTATGTACACAAAGGCGGTCTTATTGCTTGGCAGCAATTTCTTCAAGTGATGATGAATCTTATACTAATATATAATGCTGAAGAGTTTGTTTGTTTGAACGCTAATCTCAAAAACTACTAGTCGGATTTTAATGATTCTCTCAGTGTTAGATAGACCTATTATCTAGGAAGACTATAGGCTATAAACCATCTCGCTAAAATCCTGTTATAAATCTTAGTTAATGAAGGAGAAACTGCGAGCAGCAGCTAATAATTAATAAGACTAGGCAAAATCAATAGCTGGCTTTTTAGTCGTCGCCGTTGAAAACTTAGTATCAAAGCTGTTGAACGATTAATAGTACGCTTTTCTCAACGAAAGTTTAAAAATATTAAAAGTAATTTCGTTCTATGACTACCTTAATACCTCCTTTTTGTACAGAAATTACAGAGTCGTAAACTTTCAAAATGTCTTGGTTCATCAAACAAATAAATGTTTTCCCAAATCAAAAGATCTTACAAAGACCATTAGTAATGGTGTTCATAATGTTATTTAGGGTTGCCACTAAATACGACATTAGGTAATCTATGTAGTTCATGGGCGGACTAATGATACCACTACAGTACAGCTAAATGTTCTAAATGCTAGTTGAAGCTGATAAACAAACACACATTTCCCAATACACCTTGATCTAATCACTGTTTAGGAATATCTAACCATAAACGTAAAAAACATTATGTGGTAACATATTGTGATGACCCTGAAATATCTTTGTTTTATTTACGACTATCTTTTTCTTAATGTTTTCTTCTTCTTATATTTTAGTCGCCTCAAGGATTTGCCAATGTCAGGTGGAAATCAAAATGTCAAGGGCCATTTACTGTAGGGGGAAATCGTAAGTTACACAATGTAGGTCGTGGGTTTGAATCCTGCTTGTTTATGTGATAATGATAATAAGATTTCATTCTGCCAAGTGTACTAATATGACTATTAAAAAATCGTAGAGAAGTTAGTTTGTCTATGCATTGTCCACATAGGATTAGAAAACACCCAGGTACCTGGCTACATCCATAATGCTTTGTCTGCGTCAAAAAAACTACGATGGTTTCCGTGCTGTGCTCCTAATTTGATTTGAGTGACTGTACAAAATAAGAAATAAGAAATAACAAGGTATCGTCGAACGGCCTATTTCCAGGAGTAATTTCAATTATGAGAATACTACAGAAATATAACAAAGCTACTTTCGATTGCGCAACTGTCAACCAATATATCATCATACGATTAATTAAAATGTCAATGAATAATTTTGTTAATTTACAAAATGTATTGCGCCAACCGACTTCCAAACTCATCAACACCGGTGGCATTTGAACTAAAAACCTCTCAACTTACGAAATTGATAATAATAGCGAATGACCATATTTGAAAGGCTTAAAAGATAGCAGTGGGAGGATGTGTTTATTTAAGGTGATGTTGATGAATAGTTGGTCGGCCATTAACCAGGTAGGAAGACGATCTTCGGACGATCGGATCGGTCTTGTTAATTGAGGGAGGCCTATGTTCAGCAGTGGACGGATAAAGGCTGATGATGATGATAATGATGATGATGATGATGACTGGTGGTGATGATGAAATTTCGGTGATGGTGACAGTTTTGAATAACTTTGTAGCATTATGACCTATGACACCTCAGTCCCTCACTGGTTGCAAAGTGTCCGAAACGTGGGGCATGTAAAAACGAAACTAATAGTTGGTTCATTGTAATGGTGATGGTAAAATTTTAATATCGTGAATGTGAGATCGCTTAATGCTTAATTATGAAGTTTGATGAATAAATGTATTATGTTTGCCAATTGGCAAGTGTAGGATTTATCGTTTTTTTTGGTTTTTAAGCCTTCAATCACCATTTAATGGGAAAAATTAATTTTCGTGAAGAACTTTTTTAGATGTGTATGACTGAAATCCTTGGATGCAGCTTAGCAGATTTTGAAATAATTATTGTTGTGTAAACACACAAATATATATATATATAATATATAATATAAATTTTCACCTTAAAAATCAGATCTGGTATAAAATTATGTACAACGTCTCCGTGGCAGCATTTATTGTGATCGTTTTAAATTAAAACTCCTTGTAAATAATAATGATTGCTTACCACGGTACAAGGTCAACTTAGTGTACTTGTTTATACGATACCATATCTGCGTATACAACCGAAAAGTCATCTAACCACATTGTAACGTTACGGAAGGAATTACCACTTAGCATAATATGCATCTCGTTCGACCCTTATTAGGCGGATTGTTCAGATTCTTCCAAGTTTCTTTATATTTGCAGGAAATAATTTAATTCAAATTAAAATCGCGATAACTATTTATATTTAGAGCGATAAGTATTTGTGTAACATTAATCTAGAAATTTGACATTTCGCTCAGTGTTATCAAAGGCGTCATGATTATGATAATTATACCAAATTAATTCTCTAAGGTCAATAATTTAGCACTTTGTTATTAAGTTTGGAATATTTAATATAATTTAGCCTTTGTTGATCTTAAATTAAATAACTGTCTCTACTATAAAAAACAAAGTGCGTCTTTTTTAGAAATTGAGGAAAATATGTCACCCAGATCATATTGTATATTTCATCTTATTTATCTAAATTTGATAAGTAGTTAAGGCGCTGTAAAATCATAATCTTACCTTTCGGTTTTGTCGTAGGTCAGGAAAATATTATGTAAATTGATTGAAGCCATTTTTATATAACAACATTTTGCACGAATTTGTTTACTGGAACATGTATTTGAATTAAGTATCGTTAAAAATAAACGACTACAAGCGAGACATATTATATCTTTGGGCCTTTTTTCATACGAACAAGGCGTGACCTTCACGAACTGGTTTATTGCATATAATTGTACAATTCTATTTGTAATCGAAGTTTTTTAACAGATAACAATCAAGTACATTAAACACCGCTTACTTGCAATTGTAAATATTCTAAGATTGTAAGCTGCTAAAAACTTAAAATGCCTGGGTTTTTAAATAATTTTTGGAAGCGACAAATTACTTGGAGAGGTGATTTTTAATTTAATATTATTTATGTACATTACTTCTTTTGGTAAATAAATATTATTGTTAGTTCTCACTTATAACTGTATCGTAAAGTTTGGTTAGAGAATTTAATTTAATATCTTAATTGGGATCTTTTATAATTATCTAAGGCCAAGTAAGCTTTCGAAGTAAAACTCAACTTTCAATTTCGTTCGTGTTTTCACTTTCAATTGTTTTTAGCTAACTTTATAAGTGAGCTATTATTTTTATAATATAAGGCTTATATTATTAGTTAATAATACCTTATATTCTTCAACGGGTATGCATGTAAATATACTCGAGCTAAACGGCTAAATCGATTTTGATGAAAGCAACGCTGTGCTTAAGTAATCGTGAATGCTACTAGTATATATTCAGTACTCGTATATATTCAGTATTCATAATTCGGTGCACTAAAAAATATTTTGTACGGAACATTAACAGCAAAACAATTCCACTATTATTCTCTTGTAATTTCTATTTATTTGTTGGCTATTGACCTGCCCCCCTAGATAAGTGTAGAATGGAACACTTAGGGCCTGTTTCACAACCTCCCTTTAAGTTCCCTATAGGCTATTGGCAACATATTTGACAGATGTTTGACAGATAGAGTATGGAGTATCTGTCAAACATCTGTCAAATATGTTGCCAATAGCCTATAGGGAACTTAAAGGGAGATTGTGAAACAGGCCCTTAATGTTTGAGAATTACACTAGCTGTCAAATTACATGTAATAAGCTGGTGTCATTCCCATACAATAAGTATTCGCATATAATTATTTGTTTAAAATTTGTGCCACTTGTCTAGGGCTGGTTATGCTGGAAGGGATCGGTCGTCTTGGGGTTCATTGAGGGAGGCCTACATATTCAGCAGAAGACGTATAGAAGCTGATGATGATTCCATTTCACATATGAATAAAAGTATAGCTTTTCCGGCCTAACATTGTGTTGGTATTAAAGTTCATGGACTCTGCCCATGACCTTTTGTATGAATTGACAAGTGTTTGATAATATGGTGTGTTATGTGTTGATATGTTTGTGATATTTGACGCCTGATGATGATAAGATAATTCTTGCCAAAGTTTTATATGAGACAAGCTGGACCCGGCAAAGGTTTTGCCTCTACCCTTGCCCCATCATCATGCGGTTTCACGCTAGTTCTGTTCCTGTGGGAGTACGGGGATAAATTCGTACTTATGTCTTAGTCTGATGTGTATTGGCTATTGTAAAGTTTCATTAAAATCCATTCAATATTTGTGTGGAATAGCAATAACATACAAACTTTCGCCTTTGTAATGTTGTATTTATTATTGTATTCCAAAATTATTTTAGTGTTTAATATTTAAAATTGAGAATGTTAGAATAATCATCATCATTATCAGCCTTTATCCGTCCACTGCTTTACATGGCTTCCCTCAATGAACGCCAAGACGATCGAACATGTTAGAATATTCACATTAAAATAAAAGGCAAGAAACGGATGTTAATCTTGCTGAAGTTAGTAGTCTTGAAGAAGCTGCTCTGGTGAAACGGGTGCCAATGGCTGCTGGATCACTTACTACCACATGAATGGATGAGTGTTTTACCCAACTTTTGTAAAGAAACCATAATTGTCGTTGATCTCTACATCCGATACTTTAAACATGCGTTAAGTTTAAGAGTTATAAATAACTAGTCGTATGGTGTCGACTATGTTCAGCAGTGGACGGATAAAGGCTGATGATGATGATGATGATGGTAGTGTCGACTACGATAGTAATTTATCACTTATATTATATGTACCAATACAAAAACGCTTAAATGCGTGTTACACCACACTGCTATTATTTCGTGATTTGGTAGAGAGAAGTTTTGGGATATTTAATGAGCTCAAATTATGCAATCAATTCTGAATTCCGATTAATCCAGCCAGGTAGTTCCTAGAAATCATTATTATTCATACACAATGTGAGGACTCAAATTTGGATGCACTATCCTCGTCGATTTAATAGATATAGGTACTGTTACCTATACACCCAAGTCGAAAAAGTGTCCCATGCTGCGCCATTGCTAAGCTGCAGAAGAACCACTCCCAACGTCTGGACAGTACGATTGGGTGAGGTTCCCATCCTCACCTCTTGCTCTGTTGTCCCCTCTTCTTATAAGAGGGGTACGCTTCACCCAAGGTGTTGGGGTCACCCTGGGCTAATGAGCCCCACCAACACGACAAGGCTTGAACCATGGTGGGGGTTCCGTGCTGCCTATCCTGATCGATGATAACTTATGTAATAAGTGCAAGGTTGTCTTGACATATCAAGACACCAAGACCTTGTCAACAAGGCAACTGGTGTTATCCACTTCAGCTATTGTATTTTTAAATAATAATGTCGCATGCAATTAATGCCAATGATCTAAACATCCTTGAATTAATATGAGCTCGATAAACGCAAGCGACGCTCTAAATAATGACGATAGCAATGACGCTAATGATGATGATGTTTCATTGGATGTATGAAACTTAACGTAATGCGAAAGAAGAGTGCATCTCTGGTTCGCCGAGTTAGGAGCAGCTCCAACAACGTTATGAGCATGATTGCGGCCAGGGTAGACTGTCCGTATATAAGGCACTGCTGCAGCTTACATGTGGCAGTACCAAAGCCGGAGAGAAATTTATGAGGCAGGATAGATTTTTATTTTATTTTTATTTTTTCCAAAATTGTTCAAATTATCATTGTTTTGCAAAAATTAATTGTTTGTATTTTTTATGTGCTGTTTTTGACATTCTATATTATGATTTGATTTTTTATTATTATTATTTATATTTGTAACCTATTAACTGATTAATTTTAGATTTATTTCTTATGCTATGGGTGAAACCTGAATTAAATGAATTTAATTTAATATTGGCAACTCAACTTTGCGGACTTCGTATCTGTAACGTAACTCTCAAACAAAGAGGTCATACCTTGTCTATGCATTGATCGAAGATGGAAAACTTTACCTCGAAAAATTTATGTTATCAAATTTAAATAGTTTTTTAAATTAATTAAATTTTAAATTAAAATTTTAAATTTTAAATGACGCTACTTTTTCACTGTACAATCTACCTTGTAAGCCTACATTGTATGGTTGAACCTACAGTTTTCACTCTGTTCTTATTCTTCCTATGCTACAGGTCATTATCAGAAGAATTATGCCATTGAAAAATTAGATTTTTTTTATTTAAATCTAATTGCTTGAATTTCTTCGTATTATATTATAAATAACAATTGAATGTTTGTCAATTATAATACGACTTTCGACGTCTACCTACCTCATGTTGCTTATAAAATAAATACTTTAATAATATAAATTTTACGGATTTATGATGGTTTTTCAAATTTTTTACATGTCCTTGACATAGGGTCAACAACCAATCTCAAGAGAGGACTTAGTTATCAGTCGACCTAAATCTCATTGTTTCATTATGCTGAGTGAAATTAAAGTATGTATTAGATAAGTGTATTTAATACACTTCAATGACTCAGAAAATACGGAACTCTTTTCCTGGCGGGAATCGAACCCGCTAACTTCGGCTTGAGCTCCAACGCGTTAATCATTGAGCCACAGAGGTCGTCAATAGTAATATAGTAATATGTCAAATAAATAAACAATATGGAAATATTAAACATACATCATCAATAATTATTATACAATATAAAATATTTAAATGCCGTGACCTTTATAAATACACGTTTAAATTCGTATAAATTGATTCACGCACTTAAATCATAACTCTTCATGTCAACTCAGCGCAGCCGACTGCGTGCTTATGCGCGTGCGCAAGATACCCGAATAAGAAAGTAACTTTGTAAGGTACTAAGCTATCAATCAAAGCAAGGCCTGCCTTCGTATCACTGCAACCATTTTTTTTCTTATACGCCGGGAAATGCACTGACGCATCCCGCAGGGGAGTGGGTCTCCCCAGGCGGGTATGTGGGACTCGCTGCGCCCGAAAGATGGTAAGTGGACCCAGCTCTACCCATCAAAATCCGGCAAGTGCTACCACTGCCGCCTTTGGTGAGGTGCCCCGGATCTACAAGCAACAGGGCACCTCGACGGCTAGTTAGTCCCTCAGAGGACCGACGCCACCTCCACAGAGCGGTTGTTCCGCACCACAGAACAACCACTCCCAACGTCGGGACAGTACGATGAGGTGAGGTTCCTATCCTCACCCCTTGCCCCCTGCTCTTTTGTCCCCTCTTCTTATAAGAGGGATACAAAGAGCCCCCTCGGCTCAATTCGCTTCGCCCAAGGTGTTGGGGTCACTCTGGGCTACTGAGCCCTACCGCCACGACAAGGCCTGAGCCATGGTGGGGACGTATCACTGCGACCAGGGTTGATCTATTGTGATCGCCACTATTTACAGCTCCGGTCCAAGTCCTGTTGTTTCTATGAACTCTAGGACATTTTTGGCACCAAGAGATATGATCTCTTCTGGGTGCAATACACGCTTCCCTACAACAGAGCTACGTCTATGCACTGCTAAACATAGGCTTCTTTCAATAAACGCCAAAATGACATATTATCCCTTGCCAACGAGCATTTTTGTACATAAACGCAAAACAATACATTAATAATTGTGTGCAATAAATTAACTTGAAACATTTTGTCGAATATTTAACATACGGGAAACGATATAATTCATATTTTTCATAAATATTCAGCGATCGTTGGTTATATTATATAAAGTCATTACTGATACGGGCCCAGTGAGAATATGTTAGCCCCTACATTATGAAATTAAGTGACACAACTGATATACTAATATATGTATATGTATTATACAATATGCATATGTTTATTTGTGGAACACCTTTTATCTATAAAGATGTATTCAATACATAAATGTATTGGAATGGTTTATGTGTAATAACTAACTGAACTAGCTAAACTAGCTAGCGACTGCAGCTTTGTCCGCGTTAACGTGGATTGACAGTCGTATGCTGATGGACGATAATTATTTTATAAGATATGTCAATCAATGTTAATGAATCGTTCTAACTGTGAAAGAAATTTTAAAATCAGTTGAGTAGTTTGAATATTTTTTTCTCACACAAACGCACTGTTTTCAACTTTCTGTGATAAAAATATTGAGTTACCGACTAGCCCCAGTTCATAACAAAGGCGACTGTAAAAACCGTATGAAAATCAGTACACTGGTATAGATAATATTAGTTCATAGATATAACTAAATTTATCAACAAGTGTATAATTTGTTTGTCTTATCATCTGTATAGGGAATCACTACAATTAAAAGCTAAAAAATATATGTTAACTGTTTTTATAAATATTTGTTTTAAACGGAATTTAACATTTTTTTTTTTATTTTTTTTTTAATAATAATAATAATATCTATGGACGCTTTTACACCACGTCAATCTGGTCCTGTACTAAGTACTCGAAGAGACTTGTGTTACGGGTACCAGACAACGGAAATACATATATTTAATACTTTTTATATTAATACTTATATTTAAGATTTTTATTATATAATACACATATTTAATACACATCCATGACCCAGGAACAAATAAACTTTTTTTTTGTTCCCTGGCGAGATTCGAACCCGCTACCTCCGGCTTGTGCGCCACTGCGCTAATCACTGCGCCACGGAGGTCGTCAACATTCTTTGCGATAATCTCATTACATTCTACGTATAATATACTCGTACATTATCTAGGTGAATACGAGTCTAGCCCGTCTAGACTCGGCTTAGATTGAGCTAGACCAGTTTGGGCCTGGAATAGGATGACGATTTTTTATAGCAAACGAGAGGTCTTTTGTCTACCATTGACGCTTATAAACGTCCAAACAACCAGAGATTGCAGATGGGACGCCACCGGAAACCAACAAACCGCACGATATTACTTTACTATGGTATTATGTGGGCGAGATCGTATCACCCCGATCATATTATCATCCTAATTTGACTGCAAAGCACCATGGCATCACCACTTACAAAACGATGATAATTTTTATCATGAAACTCCCTGTCATTGTTTTTATTCCGTTTGGTAACAAATAGATTTTTTTACAACGAAAGCAAGTTTTGAATAGAATTATTAACCTAAATATGTTATAATTTATACCAATAAATAATTAATATTGAACACGTTCAGTCTCGTTACATTACAGAACCGATAATCAAAGAGAACACGCAACAGTCAATCAACAACGTTTTTACGAACATTTAACGTACTAGTACGTAATGGTGCGACACATCATATTTCAAGCGTGTGAAGCAAAAACTTTGCACCCCTTTTTAAGACTGTCGAGTGAACGAAGGAATTTGAAATTTGGTACAGTTAAAGATCAAATAGAGAAAGAGAGTAGAAAGCTATTATTTTAGTGTAATATGCATTATTGCTTATAAAATTACATTAAATTAACTAAATAAAATATTACATACATTACAATACGCACACATTCAAAGATGATTAATGACAAAGTCAAACAATAGACAACATAATATGACGTTTAGCTTTCTTACAAACAAGTTTCAAAGCATTCATTTTTAGGAACTGGCAAACTGCGTTACTCAAAGATGATGTGTCTTCGACGGCGATGGTCTATAATTTCCCAGATAGAGGCCGAAGACAAAAGAGAGTACGTAAGAGACGCGACTTAATGCGCTTTCAGTAATAATCCTGTTCTCGTGTCGGGTTCAGGATGGGAATCTAAAGGTAGTATAGCACGACGTCGTAGCTAAGTTGCGGCCAGGCAGCTCTTACGATGAATAGTCTGGCCTTAGTCTGGGGCCACCCCGTTTCTGAGGTGCTCGTTATCTGCAGATCCAGGACCGCAATAAAGCGGCTGAAGGTGCTCGCAAAAAATTTCAGCCATACTGTAGGTATTCGAATTTGATAAAATAAAATGAGATCGAATTTCGATTCGCTGGCCGACATCTAGTCATTTTCATTACTAATATAATAAAGCGTAAAATATTTGATTGTTTGTTTGTTTGCATTGAATAGGCTTCGAAAATACTGGACCGATTTAAAAACTTCTTTCAACCTCTTAATTAGACCAAGATTAACATTTTTTTGATGCTCTCAAATAAATATTTTTTCTATAAACTGTTTGATAAAGCCTATTTTGGCTATTAACACCGCCTTAAGTAACATCGTTGTGTAACTGTGTAGTTACATTCCTGGAATACGCGAAACCGGTTGAGGTTTGACCTTCACACAAACATTACTATACCGAAATCAATAACACAGAATTGTTATTGATAGAACAGAAGTATAGATTACCTACAAAACCCTTATACTATTCCGAACTAAATGTTTTAAATATTTTGTAATCATATGTTCTGTATTTCTTTCTCTTTAAAATCAAACGAATAAGGATATTTAAATTTATTGTATTATTTTAAGAATATTTATTGTATGCCCGTAAGCTCATCTTTTCAAATAGTAATTATTTATTCTACTAGATATAGTGTTGTTACCTATGTTTTGGAAACCAACTCTTAAAATATTAAGGCAGGTAAGGTAATAGCCTGATTTAACAAATTGATTGATTATAAAGTAAGTTAGTAGGTACTCGTATGTATTAACGCGTTTGGGTAGACGAAGTGTTGGCCCAGTTGGAAGACGATCTACATGCAGTGGCCGTGTTGTATCCGACTGGTATGTACTAGGGATTGGTCGTCTTGTCCTTGAAGTTAATTAAAATAGGCCTTTTAGTAGTGGACGGATAATGGCTGATTATGATTTAGTATTAGCATATTTATTATTGAAGTATTAACAGAAAGACAAGTATATTATTATACTATATGTCGTGTATAATGTCTACACTTCCTTCTGTTAACCGATGGAACGTGGGAAAACTTATACGGTGTAGGTTCTCAGACACAAAGCGATTTTCATAAACATCTCAACAATATATTATGCATATAATAAACTAAGCTATGTTTAAATTAATTTTATTACATAAATATACGCGTAAAATTAATTTCTTGTTATAAAATGATAATAATTCTTTATTGCTACTAACGAAAGCTACGTACATAAAGCAATATCTTTATTCTTAAGTAATTGCTCATAACGTTAAAAAAGGTTAATTTTTACTTTCTTCTATTTTTTTTTACAAACATAACTTCACTGTACCGTAAGTATAAATAAAGGTACATAAAAAAAAAATGTAAAAAAAATCAAGATTTTATTCTACTTATCGCCTTCTGTGTCTACTTTAGCTGATAGATGGATTTTGATGAAATTCAAAATTATATACTAATACTAATCAGAATAACACACAGGCTAGTAAGTAGGCTTTAAAATGTTAACCAGTGCGAAGCCGATATGAAATATTTTCAAATGAAATGAAATCACAAACAAAAAATTTCATGAACATCGGTCAAGGTATTTTGAGTTATGACTTATGCCATACATTAGACTCAACAAGTTGACCGGAGAACATACGAACATAAACTATTTATCGAAGAAAAAACTTATTATATTAAAGGCAATCACTATTTTGGCTACATAATGAATGTAATATATCATCCAAAATGTATTAAAGTTTATTACATAATTTATCACGCTGCGGTGTCTGCAGAATTTCAATTACTTCTGATTAATACAATATTCAAGACAGCACGATTGTGTTGAATATTCTAGCTATGGTTTTACCGATCTCAATCTCCAAGCGGATAAGTTGTTTCAAGTAGGAACAACAATGACAAATAACGAAATCATAAGGAAAATAACATATACGATAATCCAATGTTATAATATTGAACAGTACCTAGTGTTACTGATAATCTCACTACTTATTTCCATATAGAATACAGGACAAAAAAAAATAGTAGGCTTCCGGGAGGAATCCCTCTTGTGCGGTTTCCGTTGTTGTTAAAGCCATTATCGAGGATATTATTATAACCGAAATAGAGCGGTAATGTTGTGTTCTGTATAAAAACAAATTCCGCCAAAGTTGTACTGTGACTCTGATTGGCCGACTGATGGCTATTGATTGATGACGACCTCTGTGGCTCAGTGGTTAGCGCGTTGGCGCTCAAGCCCGGAGGTAGCGGGTTCGAATCTCGCCAGGGAACAAAAAGTTTTCTGTGTTCATGGTTCATGAATGTGTATTAAATTTGTGTTTTATATAATGAAAATCTTAAATATATGTATTAATATAAAAAGTATTAAATATATGTATATATAATATATTTCCGTTGTCTGGTACTCGTAACACAAGTTTTTCGGAAACTTAGCACGGGACCAGATTGACGTGGTGTAAAGGCGTCCATAGATATTATTATTATTATTATTATTGGTTTATGGGTCGTACACACAGATCACCGGTTGTGGAAATTACTCTTATATTAGTGACAAGTCACTGAACAACATCGGATGTTTGTAGGTATTCTATTCATTGTTTATTACTAGGTATCTATCCGAATTTGTGCTCAATGGTAAGCTTTAACGTAGACAATAACGTTGATAGGTTAACAATAAAGTACATTCATTAGTGACGAAAATGGAAGTAAATGTCGTCGTTTTCTCAATGTACCTTTATTTTTGGTTTATTTCATCTGATATATTTGTGGACTCTGGGTTCGAATTCCGACAAGAACTGTTGAATATTCAGAACACAGCGTCTGTGTGCATGTGTCTACATACATTTCGTAAATTTATGACCGTGGTACCGCAGTTTTATGATCCTACAAGACAGGATTAATGCAATGATAAAACTTAATGTTAATTAAAATCATATTAATATCACTTGTCTGTTCAACTGATGCGAGCGGGATTGAAATGATGAATATACGGTTACTGGCTGCTGTACGCAGCTTCGCGTGCGTCAACTAAGATTTGAAACTGGTTCCTAACTTTTTGAAAATTTAATATAGCCCATCCAATATAGCCTATGTTCACCGGGGATAGTGTAGCTTCCCAATAGTGAAAGAATTTTTCTAATCGGACTAGCTTTGGAGCCTATTCAATACAAACAAACAATCAAATCTTTCCTCTTTATAATGTTAGTATAGATAAGCGAGAACAAAGATAAAGTACGAACTACGTTTCAAACTCGATGCAAATCTAACTAAATAAAAATTTAACTTTTAATTTCATCTATATTGTGATATTATAATCACATTATTAATATTATTCTTATTGTATCAATCAATAAAAAAATCCTTTATAAAAGTTATAGGTGTAAGAGACTCCCTCCGGTCTCCTGCAGTTTTTATCTTTCCTCTTTCTCCTATAATATAATCTATTAAGAAAATATTTTCGATTATTATGTTATTATTAAATGGTACAAACTTTGTAATAACATGACATATATTTATAGTTTTGGAATATAGTCGATTGACGCATATCGCTGACTTGATAACCATAATAATTAATCAATTTACGAACACGAGAAAAATGAAGCTGTAAGCTTCATTTTTTTGTCATGTTCATTATACATATACGTTGTCCATGACCAAATGATTAGCGCCAAATACAATTAAGTGAATATTATTAATTATGGCAAGTCATTGTGTATTTATTATGTAAATAAACGGAAAAAACCACATATTATATAATATGTATCTCTTCGCGTTTAGGTAGACTAAGTGTTGGTCAGCTATTAACCATATGGGAAGACGATCTCCGTGCAGTGGCAGGTCCGCGTTGGATGCGAGTGGTAAAGGATCGGTCGTCTTGGCGTTCATAGCATTCTTGCTGAACATAAGCCTCCCTCAGGCCTATGTTAAGCAGAGGACGGATGAAGGCAATGATGATGATCTCTTCGCCAGAAAATCACGTATTTTAAGTATCTGTAAAATCGTATTTACATTGTCCTTCGTTGTTAGCGCAACTTAGTAATTCTATAAATATCTTTTCATTAAAAGAGGCCAGATCATTAGCACGCAAGATATAAAAGGTATAGGTAGTACACGATGAGATTTTTTATCAAGCAAAAAACATTATGGCAAGCTTCAAAGTTTAAACTTTGAAGACAATAACTAGTTACATACAAAAAATCTTTACAAAGTTATAAACGTCTAAATCAGTGGTTCCAAACCTTTTTGTCATACGAGACCATTTGCCTCTGTGTATGCCTATATCATTTGCCTTAATATGTCTTGCCATGGATGTAACATAATATATCACATAAATTAATGTATTTTAGGTATCTATTTGGTCGTATTTACATGGTGTTGTGATGTCATTGCATTGTATGGGATGGCATTAGGATGGTTCCGCAGACTACTCGGTATGCTTCTAGGGACCAATAGTATCGGTCCAAGGGTCTATGAACGACGCGACGGTTCTTATCTAAATAATATATGTATATAAAATTAAATAAACGGTATTTCTATTTCGAAGGTCCAATATATTATTTTTTACATATAGTTTTTTAAGTTTAGATTTTTTAAGTTTTTTGTAATGTTTTTATACGGCTTTCATCCACCTTTTTTACCGAAAAAAATCTTTTCTAACTGAATTGGATAAGTTTTTTTTTTCTATATTATATTTTCAATTCAATATTGCTTAATGAGGCATGTTATGTTAACGAGTTCAAAATATTCCTAACATTTTTTTTAATACTACTAACATATTCTTTATATAAGAGTCGTTATTAATTTAGATGAATATCAATTAATTACTATTGATATTTCTTATCGCTTATAAAAAAGTGAGTTACGTACGCCAGGGAACGTTGAATGTATCATGTACGTATAATTAAAATGGAAGGTTTGTAAAGGCTAGCTGTAGCCTCCAGCTTTCAAAGTTAAATTAAAAAACGATCAAACTAATACAATATGTAGCTTAAGCAAATTTGAATGGAGCGAAATCCACGAAATTACTTATAATTAATGCCATCTCTGTACACGCGAATGGGAGAAGGCGATGATAATGATATAGAAGAGATGAATAACCCACCAACCTTCCCACGCTCCTACCCACCTCTCGGTAAACGCGGGAGATAGAGACTACGAGGTACACCTGCTTAGACGCTCTCTTTCCCCGTACAATATGGATGTTGACATAATAATGTTACAAATTCGTGTAAAGTTAAATTTTACATATTAAACACAGTATTTGAAAATCTAAAATAACATTTTAAAAGTCTACTTATTTGTCTAAAAATTTAGAAAATTAATTTAAAATGCGTTATGTATCATGCATTATCACGTGATTGTAAACGCCAATATCTGGCGATTATGTCACTGACCATTGATAAAAGTACAAACTGTTATATTTCATAACATAACGCGAGCTCTGAATGCAGTGTGTGACGTAATTACGGTATCATGACAGCTTGAAGCGTTTTAGCGGCAATTTTAAAAACTATTTTTCTTTACACATTGTTTTTGTTAAATTGGACATATTTCTTAAAAAAAGTCTTTCTTTTGTGTTTACCTATTATTATATGGTATATCCATCAAAGAAAATTAAAAAAAAAATTAGTCAACATCCCTATTCTTTATTCCTTACAAATTCAAAAACACCTTCTTGCGAAAGTGCTTTCATACGTCCCTAGCGTCAATCTTCCCTTTCTGGGGCTGACGACTTCACATCAGCCCCTCTAGAGAAATGGCAAACGCTAAACGAATAGAAATAGAATAGAATACTTATTGTATGGGAATGACAATAGGCGTCAAATTATATGTCGTGAACTAGTGTCATTCCCATACAATAAGTATTCTATTCTATTTCTATTCGTTTAGCGTTTGCCACTTGTTTAGGGGGGCCGAAAAGATAAATGAATCAACAACAGATTCGGAAGTGACATATTTGGGCGGCAAAATCACCGATGCCAGCGCAGTCCGTGAAAGTATATTAGAAAGTGCGGGTCAGACTCACGTACCAGTTATATCAGACGTTTATGTAACAATGGCTTTTGTGGGTAACTGGAGCGCTTATAGTAAAATGTTGAATAATGATGAAGGTCAGACGCGGTGTCAAGGAACGCTCGGATGGTAAAAACATAAGTTGTAAAATTGAGCTGCGCTAGTTGTTTTATACGTGATTCATACACACTCATTATGAACTATGTGAGTTCCTTCAACTGCAACCTACAACGTCTTTGTTAAATTTATGTATAGACAATTATTCAACACAATTTGAACTAGTACGTGGAAATGGACCGACCCTCCGCCCCTCAGCATTTTAATTTATAGTACTCAAATTTATGGGGAACTTACAAAAAATCATTACGTTTAAACTTCGAACAAAATAGTTTATATCATCATTATCATCATTAGCCTTTATCAGTCCACTGTTGAACATAGGTCTCCCTCAATAATATATAAATAGTATACATAGAAATACAATTAAGTTGAAGTGTATGTCTATTGTGATTATCTCCTCCCAGGCATTTCATAACAACATGTGTAATGTGATATAGATTATTATAATCATGAATAAGTTTCACTGAGTTTTTTTTCGCCGCTTCCTCTAAGTGGACTTACCTTAGAACCTATATAAATATACTTTGTTTATACTATTTAGAATAAACAAAATAATTTTTATTTGTCAGATTAAAAAAGAAGCATTTCATAGCTCAATGATAATTAAAGGCTACTACTAATTTTGTTATTTTAGGTTCAATATTAAGGCTATATTTTGACAGTTTTTTTTAAATATTTATATATGTTAAATATTTATGTATGTTCTTTAACTATTTCTCAATTAAGGATCATATTAGGCGCTGTAACAAGTGGATATTAATTTCCTATACATGGCCCACGTTCCGCTAGACTATGGAGTGTAGAGGTAAGGAGTACCATCACATATGGGAGAAAAGTCGAAATAGTGTCCAGCTGTATGCGGTAAATAACAGTTCAAAAACCGTCCGCAAACGCCCTGGTGTAGTAAAAGGGTATAGTATTGCTATATATATTTATGTGTGTGTACGTGATTTCTTGGCGCACACACGTTTAAAAGTTTACCTTTTTGCGACTATAGCGCCACCCTTATTTAATGCTTTTCGTCGGACACTTTTCATGCACAGAGATGGTACTCCTTACCTCTACACTCCATACGCTAGACATCCGTGTTGAAACACAAAGGTATATTTTATTGCCATTCATAACGTAGCCTATTATAATAATAACACTTTCAATAACGTTTCTCTCTTATTTATAAATTTTATACACGTACTGATATCATTGTTTATATAATAATTATTTTATTTAAATTGATACGTTAGTTTTTTTTTAAATTCGTTTTTGTTTTTCTACAAAAAAAATATAAGTGATATTTTGTTTTATAAATAAAACAAGTACAATTTACTTCTACAAATTCTAGTCAGAGAAAAAAATGTGAAACAATTTTTATCGAGTAAACATGTTTATTAAAATAAGAGTTTGAAACTTTATCTCAATAATGTTATGGATATTGCGTGTTTGATAATAAATTCACAATTTGATATTCAAAATCAATGTAACATGATATTTGTATCATATAATAATATCATATTATGATAAATAATCTCAGGATTATAAGTTCAAATCCAAATAAAATAAAATGCTTTTTATAAGCATATAAAATTTAATAGACATAGTACCACCTACTTTTACCTAATTTGCTAGAAGAGGCGTTATTACAAAGTAAGAAAAAAAAAATGAAAAACAGATTTCTTAAAACTTGGTTAGTAACCTATAGCGTCGCTGGAAACCTATTTTCCTGTCAGTTATTTCACGAAGGCTAGCAAATCATCGTGAGAAACCTGCTTTATTATTTATTAAGGAAGTGTTTTTGTGTGAGCATTTACATGATAGTTTCTTTACATGGAAGATTTATAATGTTTGGTTTGTGTGGAAGAAATCAAAACATCCACCCGCGTACGACATCTTGTAAACATAAGGCTACATCATCATCATCATCACCCTTTATCCGTCCACTGCTGAACATAGGCCTCCCTAAATGAACGCCAAGACGACAGCACGCCAAGAGCACAGGCTGCATGGAGATCATATATATATATATATATATATATATATATAAAACGACTGCACATTAATATATTTATTTTATTACATGAAGTATGTGACATAAAAGAACCTAGATAGCATTTTCAAAGTAGTTCTTTCATATATTTGTATCCAAAAATCATTGGATAGGTATTAATAAAATTTAAGTTTGTTAGGATGTTTTTTGTTGTAATACGGTAAATAGGACGACCTCGAATACATTTTTACAATAACATTAATTATTATCGATTAGTGCGATTACCAGGTATTACATTAAAATTAAAAAAAGAAACCTTATAGCAAATGGAAAATTTGCGTTCTTTCTTATTATTGTTATGTTACATGACACTTGCTTAATGCTATACTTTTGATTGTTTAATCTTAAATGCTAAGAACATGATATATTAATGTACATACATACACGTCGTGAGACCTTACATCAAAGTCAGAAAACAAAACTATAGACGTTAAAATATTTAAAAATAAACTAGTGTTTGCCCACGGTTTTGATTTTAGTTAATTTCATTATCACCAGCCTTTATCTGTCCAGTAAACATAGGTTTCCCTTAATGAACGCCAAGATGACTGATTCATTGTTGTTAATATATGAAGCACTATTTGAGCATAATAGTAAATGTACTGTAGACACATTTACTTCGAAATATATTTTGCTTACGCTATCGAATAATCTGAAATACTCTCAGTTAACTTCATTCCGATCCTTGGCTTTCATTAAAGAAGGTCTTTGTACAGCGATAGACGGATATAGGCTAATGATGATGAAGAACACAGTCAAATTAGGAAGCATCTTTGTCACAGGAGAAAAACTGTATTAGCTTGTATATTAAGAACTGTTAGGAGTCTTTTGAAATGTATCTATGATTTTATAAAGGCATCAACGAATTAAATTTCGAACATGATAAAAGTAAAGTATAAGAAATATCAACCCTTATATGTCCCACTGCTGGACACGGGTCTCCTCCTCGAAATCAGACGAGGAGAGTGTTGGATCAAAGTTCACCCATGCGCTGGCCCAACGCGGTTTGGTGAACTTCACATACCTTCAAAGGCTTTCAATCTCATCAGGCATGCAGGTTTCCTGACGATGATTTCCTTCACGAGCGAGCGATAGTCTCGTGTTTAGAGTGCATTGAGAATTGTAGAAATACCTATTCCAAGACTACAGTGGGTCAGGATCGAATGGACCTTCTAGCTCAAGAGGTTAATCCCACACCCACCATCGTCGCTCATGATAAAAATATTTTATTAAAATTAATTTCAAGGTTAACTTTAAGGCATTTTTCGTCTTCAAAATTACTTAATACATGACGTCGAAGATAAATAACTATAAGCATCACACGATGCTGTCGTTATGTTAAATAACGACACGAGTCTCGTGATGAGAATATTAAATTATTCAAATATATTCACACGTACTTTATTATAATGTGTTATGGAATAATAGAAGCAAGCAGTACTTCAAATATCCTTTGATATTAATAGGTATGCTCATAATATGAGGAAAAGTCTGACGAATATATTAATATTTCAATAGATTTGCAGATTTGCTTAAAGTATAATTAAGTAAGCTAATAAAGGATTTAGAGCTAGAGTCAAAATCAGTTAGGAATTTTCACCTATGACTTATTGTTCATCTTTATATGTTACTCATTACTGCCATATGTTTAAGACTATATTATGTATATATATAACATATTAATGTAATTTTTTATTTGTTCTCAGGTAAATGTGCACATATATCACAATCGTCACTATATTCTTGAATATTCTACCATCTGGACATGGAATGATACCTTCGGTTCCAAAATGGCCGAATCTGAAGACTAATAGGTTTGTATGTCTAACATAAGCGTTAGAGAAACTCACAATTGGGTTAAATTAGTGTGTTTATAAATACTTATAAATAGAAATCGGCTTATCTTAAACAAATAGTAATGAACTTCTAACAGATAAGTCAAGACACTTGGACAAAGGTCACATCAAAATAGCCAACACTCAACACGAGATTATAGACGTGTGTATAAAAACTAGAATAACAATAAAAAACATACGCGCTAACAGGTTGATTAGTATCTAATATTCGTTAAAATCATGACGCTTTAAATAATGATTTGATTAAATTCAAGACACTGAATAAAATGTATAGGCAATGAGTTGGGATTGGATATATAGACATATCTATTATATTTTAGAATTAAACCTCTAAAGAACATTAGTTTAGAAAACTTGTATTTTAAATACAACAGATATTTATGTTTAACGGTTTGTTGCTATTATATTATTAACTATTATATGCAGGAATTAGGGAAAGTTTAAAAGAAAACTTAAATACTTTAATTTATCAGGCATGCAAGTTTCCTCACGATGATTTTCTTCACATAAAAATTTAGAAAAAACCATTTTTATGCAGCACAAGGGGTCGAGGTCGAACCCGGGCCCTCTTGCTTGAGAGGCCAAACCCACTGGATCACCGTCGCTCAAATTTAGGAAATTCTATATTTATTATGTTCTGTTTAGGATTAAACGAAGAGGGAAAGAAACATATTCATCGTTTTTAGATAGAAATCATTTACAAAAACACGCTCAGATACAAATGTATTCTTTATCGTACTACCAAATAGCATGAATAGAATCTATTGGATAAGAATCAATAAACTATTTAATGGCTGTTAGTTCAGGATCGAACTAAGATCTGCATTCAAAGTCATTCATGAACCATTCATTCATTCAATCGAGTTATATAATTCAATATTATATTGTAACAAAACTAATTACTTATTTAATATCGACGGTTGTACTAGATAAAATCGATTACTAACAAATCTTTCGTTCAAGGTGTTCATATCTAGTTGGAGGTATTAGGTCAAGGCGTATAGATGTGCTTGAAAGTGGCGTTGTAAACAAACAGACTCGCATGACGGCTATTGTTAATATTGTAATGAGCTAGTTTCCAAATTGACATCGACCACACTGACCTAGAATCAGTTCCCGAATCCTTGTCTGATCCTATTGTGTGTCTAGTGTTAATCAATTCAACCGTGAGCATCTAGTCAAAATTATCATCTATGCTAATATCTATTTGTATGGTCCAGCACGCTAATCTTCAGAACTACCAGTCGGATTTGAAAATTTACATAGCGTAATGACGTGTCAATTCAATTATTATAAGATAAATTAGCTAGGCTGTATGGAATTTATAGTCCTTTGCCTTTTCCAAAAAAAAAGGATGTATACGAACCGTCGGGCAAACATCGTCAAAAAGCCGCCATAAAATTCATAAAAGTTATTTCATTACAACACCATTGTAAGTCAATTTGTAACAGCAATTAGATTAATTTGACAGATCGATGGTCTTAATGAAATTGATGCATGCAACTTAATTCATCACTTTCACCGTCAAAAAAGTGAAAACATAGATGAGAGCTTGTGATAACACTAACTTGGTCTAGTCTTCACTTAGCGTGACTTAATTAGTGCCTAGATTCTTGTTTCGTAGTCTGTTTAACATAATATGTTCAGTGTAACTAACTACTCGTATCATCTGTGTGCATAATAAAACGTTGTAGTTTTTTTTAAATACATTGTAATTATTGTAACACTTTAAGAGCAGGTTCGAATCACGCTTAGAATAAAGTCGTTGAAGTAGCAGTGAGCTGGGCGACATAGCGAGAGGCTGGCCCTGGCAATAGGCCAGACTTGCTAAGAGCTCGACCGCCTTTAAGCAGTACCCGCATAGTCGCAAAAGGACCTACCTATTATAAAGCCCAATCATTTTTTTTCCTTTTACGCCGGTAAATGTGCTTAGGCATTCCGCTGGGGAGTGGGTATTCCCAAACGGGTATGTGGGACTCGTTGCATCCGAAAGATGGTAAGTGGACGCAGCTTTACCCACTAAAACACAGCGAGTGCCACCCATGCCGCCATTGGTGAGGTGCCCCGGATCTGTTCGACAGTCCCTCAGGGGACCGATCGACCCTCCACAGAGGGGCTGTCCCGCACCACAGAACAACCCTTCCCAACAGGACAGTACGATGAGGTGAGGTTCCCGTCTTCAGCCCAAGAGCAGGAGCTCTTTTGCCCCCTCTCCTTATAAGAGTCCAAAGAGCCTCCTCGGCTCAATTTGCTTCGCCCAAGATGTTGGGCCCACCCTGGGCTACTGAGCCCCACCGCCACGACAAGGCCTGAACCATAGTGGGGCACTTCATCTAGCTAAACTATACTTAAACCTTCTATGCGTCTATTCATACATTGATTATCGTCAACATTCAGTGTCAGCCTTTATTACCTTTTATAGGTAGTGAAAATTAGTCAAACGAAACATACAATTCACATGAAAAAATTTACATTAGTAACTAACAACTTTGTATATTATTATCCTATTAGACATATTTTAATACCTTTTAATGTTTTAAATACTAAAACGTGAGTATGATTCATATTGAGTGTTACTGATAAGAAAAAACACGCATTGAAGTAAGCATTCTACAATATACTTTATTTTAGAGGCTTGTGCCCTTAATTATTATTTCAAATTTAATGTTATATTAATAATTAATATATTACTTGTTAAAAGAATTATATAAAAAAAAATAACAATTAATTAATGTTTTTTAAAAGATTACATTTGCGACTACATTCTACTAATATTGTATATGTGAAAGTTTGTGAAGATGTTTGTTACTCTTTTAGGCAAAAACTACTGAATGGATTTTGATGAAAATTCATAATAATAAAGCTTATACATCAGATTAACACATAGGCTATTATTTATCCCCGTATTCCCGCGGTAACGGGGCACTGCTATACTATATATAAATGCAGTTGTAAATCTTAGTTAAAGCAGGCGAAGCGGGCAACAGCTAGTATTAAAATATAGCATGTCTGTATTGTAATTTTCTCAAGTACACGCATGTTCAGATTACTAAAAGCTAAAAACTATTACTATTACAAAATAATACCAAAGTAAAGCCTACAACGAGTGCATTTAAAGTCGTTAAATCTCCATTAAAAGGCTGATTCTCCTCCATTAATACTGATTGCTGTATGTGAAGATCTCTTTATGTTTCAAACCTTTTTACTATAAGTACGTGCTGGTAACGACGTAGTTTCATTCCTAGTCATATTTCTTATCAGTACGTGGACTATATTTTTTTTTTTGAAAATACTATCGGTACATACGTAATTTTTATCATTATGCGTCATGGAAAATGTTGTTGTAAAATACAATTGCCTTGCTTATGGCCGGCAATATATTTCATCGTCATTGACTGCTGACTGGTCGGGTGGTCAGACTACACGACGCAGCGGTCGCAAGTTTTTGATGAAACTTGGACCAGAGATAGATTAGAGCTTGGGAAAGAACATGGGCTGCTTTTTGTTGCGAATAAAAGCTTAGGGGGTTTAAATATGAAGATGAAAGTTTGTATGGAAGTTCGTCATTATACATAGAAGATGACACCATGAAACTTTGCATTTAGGCACTTGATAAGAATTAAATAACCATTAATAATTGTTGCACCGTTTTTAAGGTTTTTACCTATATGGGCATGAAATAGGAGATGAAAGTTCGCAGGGTAGTTCAAAAAAAATCTGTCTGTGTTTACTATACGTACTTACGGAACTGCGCTACTCCGAATTTAATGCAAGCAAAGCCGCGGGCAACAGCTAGTGTATTTATATTATGTATCTAAATAATACATTACCTAGTAGTTACCCTTTCTGTTCCTAGTACCTGTAAGATAAGTTCTCAAGAACTTACTACGTGGGGTGAACGAGGTGTGGTTTTGAATAATACTTATTTATTCATTTATCGCCATTATCAGTCTGGAGATAGGCTTCTTTCTGTCATGCAATTTCGTTTGCTACTGAAATAGTTTTGTTATAAAATATTGTTTCCGATTACTTCCAAAAAAGGTTAATTATGCTGATGTTTATTTATGTATGGTTTTAAACACATTCGACCGCATCACCTAACCTACTTATACAATTTTCTATAAAAAAAAAAATTAAAAAAAAAAGATTTTTTTTTTATTAATAATATAGTGTTTATTAATTCGTGAGTATAGTTTTCCTGTACACAGGCTTACTATTTTTACCACAGGTCATATTTTTTAATATTATACTTGTCTCTGTCATGAAAGTGAGTACTCAACACATATCATATTATGAAGTATTATGAAAGGTATAATAATTCATATTATTTTCGCGATGAAAACGCAAGCATTACAAATTGGTAATCGTAACAACCAGATGTACAGGTTATTTTGATGTTTTTTACAATTAATGCGTTATAAACGTTATTACAGTTTTATTTGTATAACGGACTCATTGATTTTAAAGTAAATAAATAAATGTTTATTTTTAAACGGTACTTGTATGGGCACAATCTCCCGTTAGCATAAGGATTTGAATAACCAAACTTTTAGTATTAATCATTTATCTTATTGTAATTGTTATTTAACAGTTTTATATCTATTTGAAAACAAAATAATAAATATATGCATCTCAGAGACAAGTAAGGACTAGATAATCTAATATATTAAAATATTGGTGTCGCGGTGTTTGTTGTGAAACTCTTCCGAAATGGTTTCACCGATTCTTTCATGAGAATACATGAACTTACAAAAACCAGAAATTATGGGTGTATATAGTGTAGGTCTGAGAATCGGACAGCATTTTTCTGTCCCCCTAATGTTAAAGGTAAATAAATAATTATTAGTAAATATTAATTAATCCACCCCTTAAATTTAATTATTATTTTTTAAATAATATTTCTTATTTTCATTTTTTTTTTGATACGGCATTCTAAAATACATACAACTATCATCAATCTCTAATTTTAATAGAAATATTAGTACTTTTGGCAGAACGAAGTTCTCTCAGATAACGTGCTAGCTCAATTTGGATGCAAAGCAGCATGGCTCTACCTCTTACAATATTTCTCAGTATGTCAATCCCACTTCTATAATATCTATAGATAGTAGTATATACTCTATATTTTCTGCACATTAGCTATATATAGATAGTAGTATATACTGTATATTTTCTGCACATTAGTTATATATAGATAGTAGTATATACTGTTTATTTTCTGCACATTAGCTATATATAGATAGTAGTATATACTCTATATTTTCTGCACATTAGTTATATATAGATAGTAGTATATACTCTATATTTTCTGCACATTAGTTATATATATACTGTATATTTTCTGCACATTAGTCGATATCCGTGAGAATATCATAATAGTGCAGTGCTTCTAAACTATAATTGTGGAATGTGGGAAACAAAAAACTTAATTACTATATTACCTGCAGTGTTATGTAAGGTAGTTGTGTGAAAATAGATTATTTCTATTTAGAATCAATTTTTCCAAGTCACAACGAAAAGTGTCACATGTGTGAATTAACACTTTTTGCGAAGTTTAAAAACGATTGAGTGAACGATTGAGTGAACGTCGACAAAATAATTAGCCACTGCAAATAAAACTTTTTTACACTTTTTCCACTATTTTTTTATATATTATTACAATTACAATTAAAACGACCGGTTTCGACAAAGTCATCATCACTTTGTCACCACCATTTGTCATTTAAATAGTAATTGTAATGATATATAAAATAAATACTGGAGAAAGGGTAAAAAAGTTTCATTAGTAGTGGCTATAACATGAATTTCCATCAAGGACCGACGGCACATTCAATCAGTTATGACAAAATAATTATCAACCTTAGAACCGGCCAATTGCTTTTTGTCTGATGGTTTGTCTGAATTTCTCAGTAAACGATACTGCCGAGCACAAGCTATCTTTATATGTTTCAAAAAACACGGCCGTGTTTTTGAACGAACGAACGAACTAAGATAGCTCACGGGGAAAATAGTAGATTATAATTTTATTTTTCAATGTATGCACATAAGTAATAACGTACTTACGACAGTATATAAATAAAAAAGTAGAGATATAGATAGAGAAGGTAGAGTATATATATACTATACTTCCATATAGCGTTTGAAAAACTTTACAAATATTTGCAACAGTACAAATATTTCTTTTCCTTCCAAAAAAAAAACATCATAAATTACTCATGTGTTAAAAAAGGCAATTAAAAAAAAGAAACAGAAAACTCGCTGGTGTGCACAGCTCACTTCATCTTGCGTGCCGAAAGCCGATGCTCGTCTTAATTGTATTTTTGTCATAGTCATTATTTTTCAGAGCCCGAGTGCTGTTTCATAACTTTCTCTAAGTTGTTGAAAAAACAAACTCAACGCAAACTCGTTTTATTGAATATTAAAAAGTCGGTCAAGTTTTATTCATATGTGAGGCATATTAAGGGATTATCTATACCTGTCAGTATTAGTTCGGACGGCCAACAAAAATTTTATACTGTTTTTTTTTCTTTTTTTTAAAGGGGTTTTTCATAATACTATTTTTTAATGCTTGTGAGATTTTTAGTTATTATAATTAAACAGATTTTTACGAATTTTAAAGTAGTTTTTTTTTGTTTACATCCCGATTCCCAGATTCTATGAATATGATTGCTATAAAATGGTGTATCCAGGGTAAAAATCTCAAAAAGTTGTTTAAAAAAGAAAATTTAATAGGATTTCGTACCATGGGAAATTAGTGCTCCACTTAACCATTTATGTCGTTGCACATGTTTGATTTATAGTGTCAAGCTTTATGGTATAATTGCGAATCAATAGACATTCTTGGTTTCTATACTTTTTTCCTAATAATTACAAAATACTTAAAGGCAGTGTACGAAATGAAAATGTCAAAATGGCTTTTGTGTGTTTCATATTGATATGGATTATAGCTTTACAGGTAGGTTTCAGATTTTTATTTTCTGCTCTACAAAACAAAAAAAAAGTTTATCGATGTGTAAAGATAAAATATCATGTTATTTAAATGATTTGATCCTTGATGTGCGGACGCGTATGGTTCAACCCTAATTGCCTGTTTGCTTAGATCGCACCGCTCTACATAATGATTACATTTTATGTAATGTCGCTTGCCGAGTTTCTTATGAAAAACGTAATGCACTTTAGTACTCATTGCTCTTAAATTATTCCAGGGGTGTCATGGGTTTGAATCCCTATAAAAGCAATCATAGCGTGAATATGAGTTATAAAATAGTATGTGTAGGTATCTGTAACTCGTGTACTAAATAAAATAATATACATTATATTATTTTATTTAGTACACGAGTTTTATCGAGTTTAGTGAGGGACTCATGTGGTATTTACGAATCATAGTGTTACGATTTTTTTTTTAATTTGTTTATGGTTAGATGAAGTGCCACGCTCCTCAGATAATCCCGGCTATCTTAATAATACCTCACGCTCATATTATTGGTATGTGACAACTATGCTGTGGAGTTTCGTGCTGTTTTTGCGACTCTGATGGCCCATTGGGGGGATAGGGAAAAGGAGGGCATCACCAAACCAAATATTATGCAGATAAGCTCGATTGACTTTTTTGTTACTTGCTCGATTTAGTCCTGCTGTAAATAAGGCCTGTAAGCCATCAGAATATTACACCCTTTAGACTCGTGATTAGTGCCATGTTTAAATGAATTCTAACATGTTTTTTCTTATTGAGTAAGAAAAAACAAGGAAAACACTATGAGAGCAAATTTTATATTCCCTTAGCAGATCCAACATGAATAATACCCGTCTAAAAAAAATATGAGCTATAAAATTGGAGTGGAGTTTAACTGTTTCTTTTATTTGTGATAAATAAAATTAAAGTGATACGTATTTGAATATGTTGTTTTAAACTTTATTCATCATCATCATCAGCCTTTATCCGTCCACTGCTGATCATAGGCCACCCTCAATGAACGCCAAGACGACCGATACCTTGTTACTCGCATCCAACACGGACCTGCCACTGCACGGAGATCGTCTTCCCATCTTGTTAATGGCCGACCAACACTTCTTAAACTTTATTAAGACAACTTTATCTCAATTCAAACAAAACAATGCTTCATAAGAACAACAATATGACATTAATTATCTCATAATCTATTTATATCCGTGGCCCCTCCGACACAGATTGATCACCCCACTTCCTATCGCACCGCGATACCAACCAGATACAAGATCTATGCTTTAAATTAAATAAATGCCATCATCATCATCATCATCACCATCACCACAATCATCATCATCATCATCATCATCATCATCAGCTCTTATCCGTACACCGCTGGCTTTTTTCAATGAATCCGCAATTGGCGACAGAAGATCCCTTCTTGTCATCAGTGTTCAAATATGTATTGATCTATACCTGGACTCATATAGGTATAAAATACGTGAAATAAATAAATCAAATAATTCTTAGGTGATAAAAAAACTCAATCTAACTTGCTCCTTCAATAAAAACCACATAATTCATATTAAAATCTTAAGATCCGAAATATTTTTTTTGTTGGTTTACAATCTCCATGCAGTGGCCGGTCCGTGTTGGATGCGAGTGGCAAAGGATCGGTCGTCTTGGCGTTTATAGAGGGAGACCTATGTTCAACAGCGGATGAATAGTGGCTGATGATGATGATGATGATCACTGGTCATCTTTGAATACCAGTAGATTAACTAGAATTCATAATTAATTCTACTCATCAGTCTGTTGTTTTATGCAATGTAATATACAATATACAATATACATTACAATATTATTTAAGTATTTCCATTAGTATAATAATATGGAGAATCATATTATTACTATTATGAATCAATAATATTAATGAGAAAATATGTTTTTGTATTGGCATTTTGAGCTTATTTAAGCTGCATAATTCTAAAGCTCTTTGTGAGTGTTATAAATGTACTGAGTCATTAATTTTAGATGTATTTAATACTCATGAACAAGTGTTCATGAGTATTAAATACATCTAAAATTAATATTACTATTGTTGCACTAAAAGTTTGATTAGACTATGCTCTACAAACTATACTAGAATTTACAATTCTATCCAGAAGAAAAATAACTCCCATATCGTTATATTAATTCCTAGTATACTATCGACACAGTATTTAGCAGACTATCGGCAGAGTTATTCCTATCAGACTAACGGCAGAGTAATTCCTAGCAGAATATTGGCAGAGTAATTACTAGCAGACTATCGGCAGAGTTATTCCTATCAGACTATCGGCAGAATAATTAATAGCACCGAGACTTAACGTCGTCTCAGGTAACACATGAATAAGTTGTCTGAGCTAGCCTCAGGTTAACTTGTTTATGTTCTTCGGCAACCCTGATCACTTAGCATCTTGTAGCTTATCTGTCCATTTTGCTTATATAAACAGGTCTTTAAATTTTCTTTTTTTTGTTATTGTATTTTTGTATTGTTTGATTTATTTATAATGCTTAGGTACTTCTATTTTGTTGTTATTTTTATCAGTTTATTGTTGTGACGACATTTATTTTACTATTGTTTTGTTTTATACTTTTAGTGGATACTTCACTGGTTTCTGTTTAATTTATAAAACCTAAGGTAAAATTGTAATCGTTTGTATTCCTTGAAATAAATAGATAAAAATAAAAAATAAATTCGTATAGGAACATTCGATTCCGCGATTATGTTAATGTGATAATCTCATACTGCTCACGTATCGGTCGTGTCACACAAGTGAAGAAATCTTGTGACCATTGGCGGTTTTCACTCCGCAGACATCTCGCCGATAACTGGTTTAGTGACGTGTTTGCGGAAGAACGACTAAGGTTACCGACTTACAAAATAAATTGTTTTATACGTAATTATATTGTTTATATAAGATAATGAAAGTCTTTAGTCTGATGTCTGTACTATATGCGTATGTGTGCTGATTTTTTTATTCCTAATTTATATCCAATAATAAGAAGACAAACAAAATCTCGATATCCAAGATATAAAGCTACGTTGATAAACAAATGCTGACTATTTACGGGGATAAATAATTGTTATAGTCTTATATTATTCCGATATGTAAGCTATATTATTGTAAAGTTTCATAATAATCCATTCTATAGTTTTGACTCGAAAGAGTAAAAAAACATCCATACTTACAAACTTTCGCATTCATAATATTAGTAGAATAAATGTATTTTTTATAGCATAATGTCAACCGAATAGTCAAAGCCTTTTGGCGAGTGTAGAAGTCCATTAGCATCCACACAATCAAAGGTTATGCCGACGTATTTCTCTCCTTCCCCGTTTTCCACAAATGGGCCCCCAGGAACTCATCCTGATGCATAGCTGTCACTTTACGCCGGTATTATGTGAGCGAATGTACCACACTGGTTGTAGTGTCCCAATTTGGCTGCAATGGTGCATGCACTACCTCTTATTCTGAGGTCAACACCACCAAGAATAAGCTACTGTTACGAATATAATTATTAAATCAATACATTCTTTATTTCAATTAGAATTTCATGTCTGTCTTGATAGACATCGTCGTCTTATAATTACTCAACCACATGTTTCTAAGCGTTCTACCTAATCTATATTTTGCAATTGGTTACTTTTCATTTTCCCGTTATAATAAGAGGTTTCCCGGGACAAAATAATGATTGCAATACAAGTACAACCGCTGGCAGCGATGCACTCTGTACAACGCGCCTATACCTATATATTACACATTCCGTTTATTTCTTAAGCTATTCTTGCATGGAAATGTTCTAGAACATTGTCACCGAAGCGAACCGAGCAGTATATTTTGGTTGATCTCTATTCTAAAATCAAACTAATATAAAAAAAAATCATATTACTTCCACTTCTGTTACTTACCTGTATTTCGACTCTCGTTTTTACGGATTTTAATTTTGTTGTTAATCTTATTATTACAACACTTTTTGCGAACACTCTTACATACGTGGTTATATAAAAAAGAAAGTTTTTTTGCATTCAAAATGTTACTTGCTGTTTTAAAAATTTAATCGCAAAGGGTTTTGTAATTAATCTTACGGGATAGTACGTATCGTCCATTAGTAGATTGCTCCAGGTAATGGCTGTATGACCTTTGGAGTAAACATGGGTTATGCATAGGGACACACGCAAAAGAATCTTTACACCTACCTAAAAATTGCAAAATTTTTATTTTCATTCCAACACGACAACTTAACAGTACATTCTTAATAAAAATAAAACAAGAATAACATAAAATATAGAAAAACAGGAAAGATATCTTACCGCTCTCAGCTCCATTCAACAACCGTTCTAAAAAGATACTATGTAAATAGCGTTTTATCATTATGATTCCTACTTGTATTGAAGGTCAAATCAATTATAAGTCGGTGATTTAAGCAAGAGAAACCAGTAAAAGCGGCTACTGCCAAGTATGTTTCCTCAAAAACACATTTAACTATGAGCTCTGCTCAAGCCACATTCTCTAAATAAGAACTTTCATACATATGTGGGATATGTTGATGGCATATTAGCAGGCGCAGTCGGAATTTCTTGTGGCCGTAATATGCGGTACAATGTATTGTAGAGTTTATATGCCATTAAATAAGCTCAGGTTTGACCTACCCCATTGCTCAATATCAACCGCACGCACACATTACCAATGCTAATAATATATTGTGTGATCGCTTTATCCCCTACTACCTGGATAACGTGAAATACTATCGAGCACTATAATATAAGATTTTATTATTAAAAAAATAGAAAGAATATATTTTATTAATGTGATCGCTACGGCTAAGAAATTAGAGATGGCAGAATTTTTCGAATTTTACAGCCCTTATTTCGCCAGATGTTTATTTAAATAAAACATGAACTATATAATTGTATTTTACATGTAAATTATGTTCATGTTCAGAATAATCAATTAATCGGGCAAATAAGAATAATGATTGTTCTATTTGTCTTTTTCGGCTTACTGCTGGACATAGATAATCTAATCTCTTCCAACGAAGACAAAAAAATACCTACAAACTATTAAAAATGGTCAAGATGGCAGATTTTTTATAAGTTATTTGTCGTGTGACTGTTCTAAGTTCTTGGTGACGAGTATTTTGAAGTAAAACTTCTTTAGAATCGTTGTGATTTCAAACCGAGTGCAACGGAAAAAACGACAGGTAAGAGACACAAATACAAAAGAGCGAGAGAGCAAATGTCGGTGTGTATGTATATTGCAGACTGTTTAATACTTGCTTGTATTTGAGCATTCAACGTGTGTTTCACTTCTATCGTGTGTGAATCGCACACACACCTTTTTTATTTAGAAAGATACATGATTTTTGTGGTTATTTCTAATGTTATTATTATATTTTATGCAAATATTAAAAATATTATTACTCAATATTTATGCAAAAACATTTAAGTAGACGAATATAATATAATAAATCTAAGCACTTATATGTTAATGTAATATAAAAACACTTATAGTAGTAAACGATTTTATGCTTATGATACTTGTATTATATATTCTGAAACTTGTCTCTAAAAGATAAGAGTTTTACGCAAATTTTTATAATATATACAATGATTATTTATAAGCAAAACGGCTCATCGGCATCATAAATTACAAAAACGAGTATTTTGTTGCCGTTTTATTAAATTGCGTTTCATTTAGTAATTTATTGGATCGTTAAAATAATAATAAATATTAATAAAACACTGAATGAAATTGACCCCGAATGTTCACACAAAATTTTTTTTTCCATATTTTAATGACCAGCAAAAAGTGGCAAAATTATAATAATCTTAAAAAGGAAAGTATAAAAAACAATGTCGAGATTGATGAACGCGACGTTATAACTGTCACCATATACCAATATCATGTGAGTGAGAGGTACACATCGATCGTGCAATTTGGCTGCAAACAGCTTGCTTTCATTGAAGAGCATCTTACTAATTATTTTATTTAAAAATAAAACTAGATATAAACTTATGTAACATAAATCGTTTTTGTAAAATATTATGAATGATACAATTTCAGACAAATAATTTATAAAACGACTGTCGATAATAAAATTCAGGTAACACATGATAAAATATTAAATCACATAAATCATGACAGGAGATCGGTCGTCTTGGCGTTTATTGAGGGAGGCCTATGTTCAGCAGTGGCATAAAGGCTGATGATGATGATGATGATGATAAATCATGATTAGAAATGGCGTGAAAAATAACAAAAAGAGAGCTAAAGTATAAATAGATTGACAGCAAAAATACAACCAAAACCACATTTAAATGATCGAAACCACAAAACACATAATTATTAACATTAATGTTTTTCCTAGTTTGGTAATAATATATTCTGTGATGTGCCACGATTCCGGATCATCCATATACAGCGAAGAAAAGCTTTATTGCTTACTGCATTGGATATATCGTGTGTTACCGGCAATATGTATAATTCAGATATTATATATACCTAGGCAATGTATAGAATACCTAGAGGTTCCGATTAAATATTATCAAAATTACTGTCGATCTCTACTACCTTGATACTCTACTTAAGTTATTCATTTAATTCTTAGCGATGATATCGAATATCTGCTCCACGGGAAAAATGTAAAATAAATATATTTAGATCTATATTTATCACTGTTAAACAGCCAATATTTCATACGTTATATATATATTCAATATTATACCTAGGTAAGTAAAATACGTCCGATATTTATACACACACAGATTGCCGGTAACATAAACACCCTTACAGCTAAAGAGATTCGCAACTACAAGGTTTTAATCCTTCGGAAAAATGTATCTTTTATATTAGGCATGTTTGTTATAATGTTACAAAATTTTTTACAATTGCTTTACCAACAGATAATAGCAACGCTTTTGAATATCAACTAATTCCTGTGAGATTTTTTTGTGCCAGAACGTGTCTTTAAGAAAATGTACCGGATGCGTTAATTATCATCGGTGCCCAAAAAAAACTTTATATTCTGTTACCTAACGTTCTTCTATCTAGAAAGTTAAGCTTAGCATGAATATGTTACTGGTATAGATTGGCTTAATTTAGACAATCGATAAATTGTATCAAGTTTAGTATTCGAGTGGCAATCTAGTTCGCGTGCCATGGTAGGGGACGCGTTTTAGTGTCAACACGCTTGGCGGTGTTATGCAGGTGCATACACCGAATGGTAATAAGATTAACGGTTCCAGTGATACTCTTTTGATTATCGACTTATGGACGGTCGGAGTTGTTGCGAACATAGATGGAAGCAATTTCCTTATCACACATCTTTTCTCTATTATCTTAGTTGAGTTCTGATCTTACTATCCTACTAATATTATAATCGTGAAAGTTTGTAAGTATGGATGGATGGATGGATGTTTGTTACCTCGTAGGAATTGAGTGCTTTTCTGTTGAATAGTCGGTTATGTGGAAGATTATAGACTGTTTTTATTAATATTCTGGTAAAAGCTGAATATCAAGCAGATATAAACGGAAAACCTTGAAATTGTCTCCTAGAAATTGGTAATATTTTTATTTCGATAAACGATACCCTATATACCAGTATATATATATAAAACAAATATTATATTAAAAATATAGTTTTCTAGTATTCATAGTTTATATTATTAATATAAGGCTAACAATACAAAGTCCACACAATCTTTATATTTTTAAGTCATGTGTGATACGATCGGTGGGGGAATAAGAACAAAATTAAATGTTTCACGGTCTGGTAATGCAATTCAAATTCTATCAATATGTAATTAAGTTTAAAAGCCATTTAATACAGAGGCGTTACCAATTAAATTGATCACACGCGCGTAAACTGTCTTAACGCCTTTTTTTCCAGTAGTTGACATTTAGTTTTTGTATTTGTATTCAATTTTTGTTTCTTTTTCATATATTAAATAAAGTTAGTTAGTGTTACCAACCACTGGCAACACCAGCCGGATGTTACTAGTAATGTGTTATTAATGAAGATTAGTATTTTTTTTTCCATATTCATGCTTTGAAATGGGGTTTCCTAAATTTCTAAGTGCACCTTAAACACAAGACCATGGCTCGCTCATCGGTGAAGATAAACATCGTGAGGAATACCATATCTGATGGGATTGAAAGTCTCTGTAGTAGTAATTACACTGTCCATCCTGCCCTTCTCTGCAACACAGCAAAGTTGTTTTACGGGAGAAACAAGCAAGGCGGTAGTACCCTTCAGCCGGGAGCGCGGCACATCGCATGCCTTCCTTAACAAAAACGACACAATTTTAAAAAGATTAAGAAAAGATAAAAAGGAAAAAGGGACTTGGGTTTTAGTTCCCAAAGAAATTTTAGGTCGATGGGTGCTGATGATCCATTACTTATATATTTATATTGTAATATATAGAAATACTACTTTAATATAATCTTTTAAAACTCCTATTTTATAGCGTAGGCCTACTTTGGCGATGTTTTGAATATTCCTCAAATCCCTTATGCATGTCTAAAAGGGTCTTTGTCAGCTGATTTATTAATCGTATCGCCTTGAGCGCGGGCGTCGACGTGTTCTCGAAGATTCGAAGGGTTCAAGGATTTTTATAGAGTTTAGATAGAAATGTCCTCAACACGTCGAAGAAAAGGACATACAAATTGTCAGTTGTACTTTTAGCGTCGGGCGTTGCATTGTGTCTTCCGATCACTGTTTATACGTACATACCTAAAAAGGATTGATACTTGAGAGGAAAAGAGAAAGAGGTAGATCAAGAAGAACTTATACGGAACAAATTAAGGAGAAGGTACAGGTTATGCGCCGTATAAGACGGTGTGAATTTGTTGGCGGAAAAGAGAAATGAGTGGCGATTATTCCACCAACAAGAGCAAAGCTCTTAAATACAAGAGATTATAGTGTATAATACGTGGTATTGTTTAGTATCATAGTTAATAGTAAAATACTACAGAAAACTACTATTTATTTCTCTAAACCTATAGAAGAGAAGATCAGAAGATTCCATTATGATTATCAGAATACCTAAATACTAAATCCGGAACATCATGTAGGGCTGTGCAGGGCTATTCTGTGGTCAGATATAATCTTTACTTTTCTTATCATTAAAAAGATAGCCTAGAACTCAATGTTAGGAACTATTCACGTGATGTAAACACGAAATTTAGATTCAGCGTGCAACCGAAAAGGTATTTAACCCAAAAACCTAACAATACAAAATCCTCCATCAACAAAATCTCCAATGTCACACTATATACGTCATATATATTCAAGTCGCATCCAGTACAGTTTTCAATGACAAACTCCTTCTACGAGTCAAGAGGAAAATGACTTACAATCGCCCACTTCCGACCAATCATCAGGTGAACCTCGTTACGTGCTAACGCGGAACATTTATATGAATATGACTTTCGACCGTGGTTCTTATTTGAATGCGTCAAGTTCCAATAAATCATATTTTATGCCGGGCCAAGGTGATCACTGAGATTAATATCTATTTTATTGATAACTAGACTGTCTGTTGAATATACAAGAGGCGATTAGACAGTAGTTCCATGTAAGAAAAGTTATATCTTTAAAGGTTAACTAGCTGTTACTCGCAGCTTCGCCTAACTAAGATTTAGTACGGGATCTGAGTCGGGTGACACATAAATTATCGATGTTGCTCTAGTAAATTATGCATGTATTATACATATAAACCTTCCTCTTGAATTGTTCTATCTAATAAAAAAACCTGCATCAAAATTCGTTGCGTACTTTTAAAGATCTAAGCATACATACGGGAAGCGACTTTAGTTACTAGCCTACTACATTGTATACAGACTTATTTGTAAAAGATCGTAAAATATTTTTTATCGTAATTTACAATCACCACACACAAGGATTACTAAAATTTGAAATCATGCTTTCCTGGTTCAAATTCATAGTTTCTTTGCTCAATGGTATAATGATCATTTTGATCATATTTGAGTTACACTTTCTAAAGTGCAATTGACTTGTCGTAAAACGAACAAACCGTATGTTTATCAAAGTACTTTTTATATTTATTATTATGAATGGCAAACGAGCTGTAAACAAGTTTACGCGATTCAAAGAACTTCCTCTTCACACCTGAATAAAGGCAATGTCGCAGTTAGTATATTTATGCACATAAACCTTTCACTTAACATAATATAACCGTTTCGAATAAAAACATCAATCGTCGATAAAATTGCATTTAGAACTTTATACGTCGGGTTATATCTTTAGATGATATCTACACTATATTTTGAACATATCCGAAGTTAATGGTTTTTTTTTATTTTCGCTTATCTGAATTTTCGCTTTTGTAAATTTTAATGTAGAAGAAGAAGAAAGAAGTATACTTTATTGTGCACACAAGTAAACGTATTACAATTAGTATCTTAAACTCTAAAACAACACTGTAGGTGAAAACGCGGAAACTAATAGATGCAAAATTTATGACGGTAGTTATTATGCTTTGTTCAGGACAATTGCACTATCCTGTGTATTTTTTTAAACAGCGTTAGGAAGGAAGGCATTAAATACTTCTTTCTTTTTGACATTCACGTGCGCTTAAATTAGTTTGTCGCTGAGCGCTTGTGCTTATGGGTTTGCCGGTTTGCCTGGCCAATTAACATAAAAGTTAACATACGCGACCGCATTAAGACGAACATCTGCTTAAATTACTTTTGACTACATGCGAAAAAGTAATCTGAATGTAAATATTATAACAGATTTATAAATAAAGATATTATTTATGAATCTGTGGTACAAATGCATATTTTGATCATGGCGTAATGTTTAATTTTTTTACGTCACCTGACTGCAGTAGGTATCTGGAAGGTGTTTGAAGTTTAGCAACCTGAATTGGGCCAGCGCATCGGTGAACCATGGCCTGACATCCTCCTCACCCGATTTCGAGGGGGATACTGGCAATGTGACGTAATATAAGACTGGATTATCATAGGTTAATACCTATAATTTGTTATTATAACTAGGTATATGAACTTTATGACGTTAAAATAATATGTGTTGTTCCCTTACTCTATTGCGTTTCTTACTTTTAGAATATTTTTATATTACTCAAATACATAATGTAGTGCCATATCTATACTGGTAAGATTCTTATCACAGACAATAATAATTGTTTCACAATACATGTTGTTTGACGAACACGATCATCTGGTCACGACTAGAATTCTACTGGTAATGACTGTCATGTCAGCCTGACGTGTACGGAGTACCACTTAACAGACCAACGCAGAAGGCTGGGACGGCATCATTACACTGTCTGTAATTGCGGTAATGGTACCACTACATTGTATGTAGATCAATTAAAACTTGCCTGTCATTTTCACATGGCACTCGCCAGGTTTTAGTGGGTAGAGTTGCGTCCACTTACCAGCTTTCGGGCGTGACAAGTTCCACTCACTCGCCTGGGGAGACAGAGACAGGAGACAGAAAAATAAAGGTTTAGTCTATTTACCGCGATGTTCGATGATGTTGAGACCTGGACGGCGATGTTATCCTTCTGTGAAGCAGTTATGTCCTAGAAGAAGGTCTACGAGCGGGTGAAAGAGAAGGCCGCCGACGAGGCCTTGCTTCGTGAGCCAATATATAAAATGGCCTTGGAGGCTCTATTTAATGGATCTCCAGTAACGCTCCTCAGCTCGTGTCGCAGGATAGAAACCTAGTTAAGATCAAACACGACGTCATGGGGACTGCTTTGAGGTGGAGAGGAGAGTAGAGAGAGAAAGGGACGAGGAGAGAAGAGAGAGAGAGGAGAGGAGAGGAGAGCCCCGATCACGTGGTGTATTCTGGCCTCCAACAAAATCCGCCAGAGACAAAGCCTGAGATTTTTCTTTTGCCTGCAGACCCAGGATCCTAAAATAAGCGGCTGATGGCGCTTGTAGGTGTGATAATCCCAATAAGTTCTATGAGTTTAACCGGGTAACCTAGATATGTACATGCAAAATGTATTCCATACTAAAAAAGATTAATTTTAAAATTAAAGCATATTAGCAGACTTCAAAGTTTGGCAATGCCACAATTTGTTTATTTCAGATAGATAGATAGATAAAATGCTGTTCGAAATTGAAATTACTATCCAGTCCATTAAATCGAACCACGCCAACTTCCATAATTTGTTCGGACTTAGGTACATGACAATGTCTTCGTGAAATCTCTATTATAACTTGAGATAGGACCCGGGTGATTTGACCTCACCCACCTTTACAATCAGAGATGATAGACGTTGGTGGTAGTAATTGCACTGCCTACTTTCCAGATAATGAAGACGGGTGCGGCGCAGAAAACGCATCCTTCCCACTTGTAAAAATGTTTCTGTTGCTATTAATCGTTCGCAATTAACAGCGTTTGCGCTTGAATAGTCGTAGAAACCTAATTGACGTGAAATTTGTTTTTTATTAGATCTGTGTCACAAGATAGCAGGACATCATATTAATATTACCAAGACATATTCTGTTGTTATACGTTATAAATTTTATCTGTGTTATTATGTAAAAAATCTTGATGAAATTAATAAAATTCGATTTGCGATTGAAGTTTAAAATAAAGACTATTGGAATTCGAAGGAAAGTGGACAGTAAGAATGTGTTTGAATTGACATCTTACTGTCCACTTTCCTGCGAATTCCAATAGTGTTTAATAAAGCTTCTTTTTGTGGAATATCTATTCAATATAAATGAATATTATTAACTTAAACTGCGTTCAAATCTTTATTTTAATTACAATGCCAGAGTCTTTATTATTAATCATATGCAAAAAGAGGCACCTTACTGCTTCTAATTCATAAATTATTATCATCAGCCTTTATACGTTAGCTGCTGTACGTGGGCCTTTTCAGACTCACCCTTAGGCAGTGAATACCAATCCAAAACCAGTGCAGCCAGTTACTTTTTGAAAGTCCCAAGTCAGCAGGCAACAGTGCTTCTGCTACTCAACGACGAACATAGACCTTCCTTCATTCAGTGAACGCTAAGGCGAAAGACCTCTAATAGCTAAATGACAATATAAATAATACCTAGCGTTATTGTTTTTATTGTAGTCGCAAAACTCTACACCGAAGTAAATTTTATGTTTGACTTGACTTTGAAACATTGCTCTAAATAAAGCCAAGGCTCATTGATAATATAATGTTTTGTACACTCCGATACGAAAAAAAAGACAATGTTAATTATTGATATCCTTAAAACTTTTTACTCCATATGGTCAGGATAATTTCACCGAGTACGGATGGTAAATTTCTTAATCAACTTTACCGATTACAGTGACGTAAAGTTTTATTGAGGCTCCTTTTATAGCAATAAGTCTTAATTAAATAAAGTAAATGGGTTAAGGAAAAGTACGTTCAATTCCTACTTAGATATAAGTGTACCAGATCGGAGTAATTAGGTAGAAAATTTCTACCGGAAGCCGACGGGCGTCCTAACAGCCGCGAAGGTGCGTGAACGATGCAAGGTAACTGTGGCCATGAAACTAGAGGGCGGAATATGACTAAGTGTTTTTCTTTAGAAAATATAATGAGATAATAGGTATACATCTGTGAAATAAATATATTATGATTATGATTTATTATATATCATCATCATCATCATCATGATCATCATCATCAGCCTTTATCCGTCCAATGCCCCATTAATGAATGTTAAGACGACCGATCCTTTGCTACAATATTTTATATTATATTATTATTAAAAAACCATATTTCATGGAAATAAATAATAGATAAAAATGGAAATTTATTAGAAAATTGTATCATGTATCATTTCATGATACAAAATATCTATTCTAAATTATCTTGGTTTCTCTTTTATCTGCCTTTTTTTCTTAACACTTTTATTGGACCTTTCTTTGCAAGGACACTGTGAGAGATCGGAGTTTAACTGAGAGATATAAAAATAGCGTTTCCATGATAACAAAATAAGGAAATAAGTTAATCTTTACTTTTCCATGTGACCTTTAAATAATCTTTAGAGGTTAGATTTGTTTACTTCTTTGACTATTTTATTTTTTTATCTTAGCGTTGTCCTATTGACAGTTAGGTTTACTTAATTTAAGGCTGTTTGACATAAAATGCGATTCAGTTTTTCCATTCTGGCCTATACTCCGTGTGGTGTAGCTTGGTGCGGCTGACACGTGCCAATATGAAGTTGACATACATGATTAGAGATGTGACGTTATGCAATTTATTTTTATCGCTAACGATACTCGCAACGTAAGATAGTTCTTATTAATAGTAGTGTGTGTTAGTGTGTTTATTCTATTGTGCAGTGTATCTAGGTGTATAAACTTTTCAATGTATATATTTAGGGCTACATAATAGTAGTTTTGAACTTATATTAAATAATCAAAATCAGGTTTATATTTTTTTCGTGACAACTTTTGTAACGATAATGATACATTCTGTTGTTTCATTAATATAATGATAGACTTTTTACAATAATAATTGAACTACGCCAAATATACATTTTTTATTATAAAGAACATCGACTTTCCATCCTAGTATAGTACGTCCCATTACTAAGCACGTCTATGGTTTTACGTTATACGCATAGGACTTAGCTTAATTTTTCATTCCATTTGATTTTATTTGGAGACTATCACATTCTGGTTGGGTTTGATATAATTTACCAGAGTAATTGGCGGTCTACTATTTTACGAATGAGGTATTAATAAAATACTAAATTATTTTTTTTAAATTGCGACGGCTTGCAAGAGTAAAACGTAACGTTACTGGAACTGTCACCCGCACCATGCTACACCGAAATAGGTATAGTTTATAAGTAGGTACAGATAATTAGTGAGAAAAGACCATTTTCGCATAATTACTATAACAGTGATAACAGTATACTAAGATTGTGGACTTTATATTATAATTAGGACAATTTTTAAGAGGATTTAAACTATTTACTATTTACATTCATAGACAATGTCGAAATATCGAGCTCTGCACAATAATATTTAAAAACTTGGTAAATATCCCGTTTTAAAAGTTTAAATAATAAAAATAACCATGTTAATTTAAAATCATAAAAAGAGGAATTCCAAATACATTAATGAACAATCGTATAAACAGAGCCAAGACAAAATAATGACTAAGAAGAAACTTTTAAATATATATGAAATTTACGGAGTAATTTTAATAGTAACAGAAAACATTCTCCGAGCAGTGTGTTTTTTTTTCATGGGTTTATATATATATTTTTTTTTCATAGTCTATCAGTGCTATGTAAGATCATTAATCATCAATGTATAAAAATAATAACGTTTAAATAACGCCAGTTTAGGAGCCACACCAGCCCTACAAGTTACATAATATGCGATTCTCGCGAATAAGGAAGTATCCGCCGAAATTGATTTAAAGCCCCGCTCAAAGTTTATCTTCGTCCATAAACACTACGCTTTGTCGCAAAACGACCGCTCGCTTAATTATCATTAGTCATCTGTCATCAGCAACGCAAACATTTTCTCTTCACGTATAAAGAAGTTGAATAATAAAATTTTATTATAATAAGTAAATTCATAAAAACGCTTAAGAGTTTTATCTTATGATCTTCGATATTTTATTACGTGACGATCGTTCGGATATACACATGAAAGCGCATTTTTTAATTTTATGGACATATTAATATCACAGGCAGTTAAAAAACACGTACATGGAAGAATAAAGACTAGAAGGGAAAAAATATATTATATAAAATAAAAAAATTTTTCATGATTGGATTTATTATGATGGGTTACTCATTCATATGATCTACAAGCTTTTTTTGTTGGCTATTTATTAAATATATTAAGTTTATATTGCTGTCACCTCCCAACAATAACGTGTTAATTATATTCAATTGTTTTTCCTAATTACATCAATGGTACTTTTATCAACCGTTTATAACTAAAAGTTCTATGAGTCATATTTATAGAGCTTTTAGTTTGTGGCAGTAGTCTGGTTAAAAGTGCAAGATTCGAGGCCACGTGAAGGTTGATCGATCATTAAGCATGTGAGAAGAAGATCTCAGTGCCGTGGCCAGTTCACGATGGATGTAACAGGCGAGGGAGCAGCTGGCAGGGGCTTATGTCCAGCAGTGGATGGATAAAGATTGATGATAATGATAGAGCAGCCTTACATAACATATCTTCCTAATACTCAGATCAAAATACGCTAATAGAAGTGTTTCACAAATGTAATTTGGTTTAATGCTAATAAAATATAAAACAATCGTGATCCACGACTTGTGAATATGTCGAGCACGACTGTCTCTTTTCACAAAATATTTTAGGTATATGATTTACGCAAATATTGTCAGCAAAAACCATGATGTTATTGTGTGTATGTTATTTTAGCATAAGTCTAATTTCAAGTGTGAATAAATATTTAAAAATATCGCATAAACAAGATAAACAAGAAATTTAGCGCATCATTTTATCAACTGAAAACAGGAAGCTTAAGCGTAAAAAACAAATAAATAGACGAGAGTAGCTGAAACTAAAGAATAAGCATGAAGTAGCAGTAGGCCAGTAGCCTGAAGCAGTAGCCAAAACAAGAAAAAAAGGTGAATGCATTAGTACTACGAGTAGAGTAGGATTGTCGTCTAAGAAGATGGAGGTCATTGACCCTAAAATGGATGATATTATTATAATTATCTGCATAATATATGCATAATATACTTATGAATTATAGAGGATCCGGCCACTGCTATACTACTCAAAACGAAAGAGTCGATAAAGACTAATAAAGAAATTATAAATTCTAATAAAAGCCTCTATTACGGGCAAGTTTTCGGAATATTTGATCGTGTACATTTTTATATAACTAATCATTAGCAAAAAACATTTGCATGTAAGGATTTCTTACCATTTTATGACCACAAAACCCTGAAATCGTTGTAGCAAAAGTCGTAAAGTTAAGTGCTTAGTTACCTCAAAAACGAAACCTTTCCTTAAAAGTTTCCATTGAACGATAAATACAAGAAAATCCAGGCCGTCAATATTGTTATCATTTTATTAACATTCTTTACAAAGGTGTGTATTACGTTTGTTTGAGACAACTGTAAAATGTATGAAGATACTTGTTGATAGCCTCTTCAGATAAGTGTAATCCATCAAACAGAAAACAATCGACTATGGAATTCCCTATCTCGTTGATAAGCATGTGGCTATCATCAACGCATCCTCGACTGCTGGACATTATGGAGTATATATAATTCTAATGAAATAATTTACGTAATGGTATGAATATCTTGCAGCACATTGGTATTTTCGGCTGTCTTTCCGTTTTTATTCCGTTGCTTGAGGGAGTAGGACAGTGGAATTGAAACCCCACTGTGTTTACTGGTTCTGAGGTTATATCTTAAATTATCTGTATATTTTACTTAGTCAGCTACTCCAGATAAGAAGAAGTATTAATTATTATAAATATTTCCTATGAACCTATATTTATATAGACACGATTTTTGTTACATACTTATTTCAATTTATATTGTTACAGGTACAGCAACAATTAAGTACTTATTCTACAAGTTACTATGCTATTTTTCAAATTCCCGTAAGTATAAAGCAGTTCTTCAAACAGTCTAAAACGCTGCTACTTATACTATTTTATATTTAGCATTTTTTTACAATTTTTTGAGCTACTGGATATTTTGATATTGTCCAGGAATATAATGTAATACTTTTATGGATTTTATCGCGGTTTATTAAGTATCCGAAAATTCAGTCGCTCTAAAAAATCCAAAACGTTGGACATGTGAAAATCTGAATAACCCTCTTCAAAATTCGTAAAGATGATTAATTATAATGTGTTAAATTCGCGTAAACATTAGCATAAAACAAATATTGTCTACGAATGCCTTAATCACAAGTGCCAATTTTCAGTATTAAAAGTGAGTGTTACTAAAAAATTTGATGTGATATTAAAATCACCACGTCCTAGGCCTTGTCAATGGCAACACCATGACCGTGAGAAATACCATGACTAATGTTGCTGATTAATAATAAACGCAACAGTGTCTCGATTTCATATATATTTATCAACTGTTGTGCGCAGTTCTGTCCGCACTGAGGTTACACTTACAGTTATATCGGAACTGATAATGATTAACTTTAAAAGATAGACATCTGCTGTCATGGATTTTATTAAGAACTTTGCGCAAAATTCCGTCATACATAATTATTATTACATAGTTTTAACCGTTTACGTAGCATACGCTACGAAAGTTATGGCAAATATGTTTTTGCCGTTTTTTTCGCTATTTTCATTGATGCTCCCCTCTTATTGGTGAAGCAAGATATTAAATAGCCTTAACCTTTTTCGATAAACAGACTATTTAGTACATTAAGGTTTTTTCAGATGAATCTCGTAGTTCCTGAAATTAGCGTGTTCAACCGGACAAACAAAAATCTCTTCAACTTTATAACGTTAGTAAGACAATATTATCTTCTTTATCAAAGGTTTTACTTTATCAGGACCATGTTATGTTTATTTTATCTATCGGGTTAGACTTTTACGACTTTTTACTACTTTGGTCTTACTTTGTCAGTTATAGTCCGTTTTGATTTTTTCCGAAACATCCGAAGTAATCTTAAAGATAATAAGAGCGCTTTTCACCAATTATTGCTACTTAAAATAAGCATGTGCAAATTACAACAGTAAAAACAAAACAAAGGATAAAGGTAATTCTGTATTAAGATTCAGATGAAGGTAGAGATCATGATACTCCAAAACATGGCTATGTTAATGGAGTCTAATTGAAAGATCACATGAATGTGTGTATGTAATTCATTATCACAATTCACAGCATCAAACCGCGTCATATCAATTTTAATCTAAATATACATACTTATCTCAGCTGAGACTTAGAACAATAATTAACACCCCTGTCGTGCTGATAACTTTTTTTATAAAATTTAATATTAAGAAAACTTATGTAAACTTTGTTGTTTAATGTTAACTTTTATGACGTTCGTAAGATTCGATCGTGTTGACTAAGTTATGTAACATACACCTGGTCAAGTCGTTATGTTACCAATACCAAATGCATCTTACCAAATGTATGTATTTTTTATGAATTATATGAACCGACTCAAAAACTCAAATCCTACAATTAAAGGAGCACAAATTGCCAAATGTTTTTTTTTTACCTTCGCATATACCATTAAATTCTTTATTGGACGTTCTAATATTATATAAATAAATCATTTGTCATGTTTTTTTGATGTTACCTAGTTGTACAAGTTTAATTTATCCAAACCTTAGAAATTACTTATAAGCAACTTTAATTCATTCTGAAACTTTAGTTCCAAAGTAACCAACATATGATATCTGCCATTTTTATCTATTTTAATAAATTAACTCAATTTATTAATTTAATTTTTACAAGTCTAAGTAATTTTTCTTTTACATAAATCATAAATTCAATCAATACTTAACAATGCAACGCATTGAATAATTTTCATTCGCAAATATTATGCTCATCTTACTTATCATACTTCGGCGAAACTCATTCCTAATATTAGCTGACTTGTGGTTAATGATTTGATCATGTAAATATTTGTTACGGTTTTTAAAATATCACACCAGTACTCATTGGTATCTACATGCTTTTGACTCTTGTTCGATTGACTCACAGCTATTATTTATAGAAAATTAAAGCACAAAAAGAATCTGAACGACGTTCAAGCGGTGATTCACAGGTTCAATTTCATTTCACGAGTTCAGTCTTGCGCAAAACGTCCTCAAATTCATTTATTTCACGAGTTCAGTCTTGCGCAAAACGCAAAAAAAAAAAAAAGTTTCAGCGCAAGTTTGTTGTAAGAATAAAAAAGACGTAAAACTTACTTGACATGACTTGGTATCCATAGGGTTGCCGCATTTGATTACACATTTTCCGGGACATATTTTATGCATAGAATATGGAAAGGGCTTATATAACTTCCAAGTATAACTTTTCAATCGTTAGAATTCATTATGATATTCGAAGGCAAAAAAAAATTATCGATTCAACTATGTACGTTTGTAATTTTATTTCAAAAATGTTTTAAATATGATGACAATGATTTTTGGTTGTGCTTCCGCTAGTTATACGTAAGCTTTTTGTGGTTTTATGTAAGCTTTTTCAAACTTCTGAAGCTGAAGAAACTTTGTTTCTTCTGTATAAAAGCTTTGCTGTATTTCATTATGATAGGAGCTACAGTGTAACTGGTGTAATTTCTGGCACTCAGACTTACTATTCTATCAGGATAGGCTACTTGAATAGCTAGTTGAATACCTAAAAAGCTACTTTTAGGAAATTTATATACTTAAGTGTTAAAATGTTTGGCTTCATAACTAATATGAAACAACACAAAAACCCAAACAGTAATCCCAGAGTCTAGGCAACCCTAGCTCATACAGATCTGTTAAAGTTTAAACATTTAAATAAAATAACATTTGGAACGTCTTGAATCCTTTTAAGTAAACAGCTAATGACGAATTGCATTCATATGTACTTATTTAAAACGTTCTCTTCTCTGAATCATGCATATATTTAAATAATTACAACTCGGTGAACTAGTTACATTAAAAGATGTGTTAATTAACATCTTATATAATAGTAAAGTAATCAAAACTTACAAAATATTATTTCTTATTCCCATCATCAAAAATGTTTGAACCACAATTATTTATTGCGTACCTTTTGATATTGTAAGTAAAGTAAGTGAACTACGTGATCGAAATTTTAGTATGTTATTTTTGATAACTAACAAAGCTACATACATGTGATAGGAAAATACGATTAGTAAAAATTTTCTCGGTAGGTTTTAATTCCAAATATGTCTTCTTTTTTGCAAACTATTCCAGAACTAGGTATACTATGTATTTATATTTCGAAATTTTCAGAAACGGGATAGCTATGGGATCTTAATTAACAAATAGGACACTGGAAATCTCTGCCTAGGATATACTCAGCAGTAGGACATATTAAGGGCACAATGTAATCTTTTACTATAAAGTGAATTTACGTCCTCATCAAAACATATTTGAATATTTGTCCTTTAACATAACCTTTAAATATGAAGATAGTTTGTTTAGTCCGACCTTATGAAGTCGTGACGGATAAGCTGAAGTAAATGCTATGTTTGAATTAAATCGTTCTCGTTAGGATATTTAGCTCATCTTTAAGGGCTAATGGGTTTTGTAAACATGATTGTCGTTCATATGGTCCATGGTTATCACGCTTTTATGTAATAAGAATCCATAGCACGGATCATCATCATCATCAGCAGCATAATTCGTCTACTGTTGAACATAGGCCTCCCTAAATGAACGCCATAACGACTGTTCCTTACTAACTTCTTGACTTTAAAATAATTGCAATATATACTGTGTGTGTAACCTCTCAGTTGGTACACACATTTAAATGTGATGATGTATGTCCGCCAAAACATTAATGAATTTGTATAAAAATGCGTCAATCGCAACATTAATACATGCAACAAATAATAATTGAATGTTTCATTTTTTAGACTTCAAAAAGTTCGTCGTTCTCGTAAAATGTTGTTGTGGTAAATATGTTGCGAATAGATTAATTAAATTTGAAAAAAAAAAATGGGAACTTTATTCGGACACAGGCACTAAAATTCCGTGCCCTGTTGCTTGCAGATCCGGGGCACCTCACCAAAGAGCTGCGTCCACTTACCATCTTTCGGGCGCAGCGAGTCCCACATTTCCTGGCGTAAAAGAAAAAAAAGGGCCCTAAAACTCCAAAGTCCAGATAGTTTATGACTAGCATATCCGATGGAATATCAACTGTCATTATAGGTTAATTGCTTCTGTTACAGGTCTATCTCGCTAACACTATAGGACGGTGTATCTCGAGCGATTAACTTGTCAGTACTCCACGCTTCACTTCCCATGACTCTTGAGTACTACTAGTACTACACCATCAAGGCTAAACTAAACGGTGTGCGGACTTCGAGATCAATAATTAGTTATTGTCGGGCCGTGTCAAATCTTCTAACATACCTACTTCTATGGGTGCAATTAAATTAACTTGAATATGAAGCTGGTTGTACAAAAAATTCTTAAATTTTCTAAAAAGACTTTCTTTATTGATGATGAACGAACGGACGAAAACGGAATGATTAAGATTGTTTTATTAGAATATACCCTGCCATATATACCCTATTAATATTATAAACGCAAAGGTTTGAAACCGAAAGTCCATGTTGGATTCGAGTTGCAAGGGATAGGTCGTTTTGGCGTTCATTTAGGGAACATGAACATAGGCCATGTTCAGCAGTACGCATTTAAGCTGCTGACGATTATGAAAAGTTTGTATGTATGGATGTTACTTTTTACCTCTAAAACAACTGAATGTATTTTAATGAAATTTTACAATAATATAGTTTATATATCTGAGAATGCATAGCTATATTTCAAACCTGCACTCACACGGCAATGGGAAGTATGCGGGCGAAACCACAGGGTGTTTTTCATATTTTTAATACCGATGAGTAGCTTATGCTTGAGAAATAATAGTGTGCAGTTATTTTTGCATTGTACAAAATAAGATGAAGAAGTATAGACTGTAATTTAGTATCAACTAATCAATACTCATATTTGACTGCTTTTATATTATACTAACCGATATTAGGGATACGTAATACCCCACGCTTGTTTGCATCAATACGAACCTGCTCATTTCTTAAGTCAAAAAAATGTATTATAATAATACCTGTATGCTAAAATAACATCGCAGCGCAGTTGATTTCTTAGCCATTAACCTTGTCTCTGTATGACGTAGTTGACAGTTTGTACATTTGCTTGTCTGTGATAAAAACGTTTTAAAAATAGAATCAGAGATGTTTTCTAATCTTTATCACTGGCTTGTCTTTTGATATCTTATTGTTGTAATGTTTCAGTTTCCGTACTGTGGTATCACCTTATGTGGATTATCACGTTTATGTCTTTACTGAGGGTTATGGAACATAACTGTGTATTTGTGTCAAGTACTGCTTGTACATTTAAGTCAACTGCCACAAGCCACACTAGTGATGAAAATAAATCTTAATTTTAATAGGTAAAAATTAGTTGCACCGACTGACTTCGTTCTAACTAAAAAAAGGACTATCGTTTCTATTAAAAAATAAGAGTCGATGATAAAAAAGTGAATATTTAGGGTTGTATGTATTTTTTAATGCTTGATAGTAAAAAAATAAAAATAAAAACTTTGTCGGAAAACTATAAATTTTATTTTGGGATGAAGCACCCCTAACACTGGGTAAAAAAATTATTTATAAAACTATTCTCAGACCTAATGAATATACATATTAAACTTTATCAAAATCGGTTAAGCCGTTTCGGAGGAGTAAAAACACCAAAACTGTGACACGAGATTAGATTTTCGTCCCGAGATGCAAAGGTGTTCCAAAGCACGTAGCAATTACGTATTACGACTATTGGTGTCACGATATCCTGAATATAGATTATTGTTTTTAATTAATACTAAAACGCCTACAAATTTTATAAGGATAATAAGATACATATTAAACAATTTTATATTAATAAATATTCAATGTGTATCATAGACAACAACATATGGTTATAATGTAAATACAAACAGCCTTGCAATAAAGAAAATGATATGAGAAGGTGTATTTCAAATAGCGAGACATTGTTAATAATAGATAAGAATTCTTGGACGACCTTAAGCAAGAATGTAAACAGGACTACAGCTAAACATATTAACGTGACAAACAGAAAATATATGTAGACTACCAAATAAGAAAAAATAAAGCAATAGCAATAAAAATATAATGATAATACTACTCTATGTCTTACTGAAGTGTTTGTCGGCCATTAACCAGATGGGAAGACGATCTCCGTGCAGAGGCAGGTCCGTGTTGGATGCGAGTAGCAAGGGATCGATCGTCTTGGCGTTCATTGACGGAGGCCTATGTTCAGCAGTGGACGGATAAAGGCTGATGATGATGATGATGATGATGTCCTACTATGGGATAAGGGGCTTTATTCGGAAATGTCACTAGAGAGTTTCAGAACATAATATTAGTGCTTGCTCTTATCTTGGTATTCTGAGTGAAGTGAAGTGAATATGACATTGAAGAAGTAGACAATTTATTTGTGAGTTTTACAATTGAGACCAAACCCTTGTTTAGTTGATTGATTAATTAGATATTTTATACTAACAAATAATTGACTCAAATGCAATAAAATATGAAAATCGAGGCAGTTCAAGTATCATTTTAAGGATACTAATATTGGAAAATAATATTGTATAAGTAGTATCAAATACATGGATTATGTTATTTATGCTAGAATTTTAATATTGTCGACTGTATATTTTATTTTCTCAAAGCTCAAGTCCATTAAAGTTTTAGACGACTTTTGTGATTTAATTTTTAGAACTTTAGAGTGTTCTAGAAAATTTAAAAAAGATTTAATAATGACGTTTTAACTCCTGTTAATGTATACATAGATCGCGAACCTCAAAGAGAAAAGCTAGATCAAGAAACATTCGAAGCTAAAAAATCAGATAGTTTAAATTTACAAAAAATATAACAAAATTGTATCAACGACGCTCTAATAGTAACTACGCTCTAAAAGTACACCAAATCAACATTGTAATAATGAACAAATACAATAGAAACGTAATTAATACGAGAAATACAACAATCAAATCATAAAGACAATAAGTACGATCGGGCGACCCTTAAGGTTGTCACTTCCAGTCGTTATCAATGACGTGCACTGGACAGCCAGATTTTCCGCCGCAGAGCCTTCGACCTGCAAACTCGATCGAAAATGTAATTACGGTTGTAAACAATGGAGTCGAGTCGGAAGGTGAAGCATTCGTCCGACGTACGCCGCGCGGGACACACGCGCTTGTACCAAGGTACTTTACGTTATCGTACGCTTACCACGATGGCCAATACGTAGGTTTAGGAGTGATTGATATAGCGATTGTGGACGATCTTGACATTGCAGAGCCGATTCCGTGAGTTTTTTGTGACGAGATTTGTAATTCAATAATTCATACGTTTAAATGCGAAAAACTCGTTATCTGTAGTTATTGTTCTAGGATCATTGTTATGGAGATGCGAACGGCCAGACGTGAAACCATAACAAAACGTACAGATTAGGGGAAATAGCGACAATTGATTTGCTCTTAAAATATTTTACAATTACCATTCTTATTGTTTTGTATTTAAGTCTAAATCACTTCCTAGGATTTTGTGATGTTGCATAATTATTTACGCTTAACACTCAACGTATTGTTATTAATAAAAATGTTTTCTTAAATTATTAATAATAAGATAAGCCATGTCTTATTTCGTGAAGTTAGGAGGATTAGAGCAGAAGTCCGTCTCGATATTTTTTATGGCGTTTGATGGCGATCATGTGATAGGTACGAGTCACGCGGACTGCAGCAGCCACTGACTAGATAATATACTAAATATATATTATCATGACACTATTGGGTATTAATACAAATAAAATCATTTTAGTCGATTTTACGCTATTTTCAAATCACTCTAAATCACTTTAGACTCTTTGAAAATCTTTGCCATTTAAAGATTATTTGCAGATTATTTGCACATCGCAAAAGAATTTTAAATAAGTTACTATATAAAATATACATATATGAAATAATTACTGGGAATATTTAATTCACAGTAAACGAGTTTTCAAATATATACAGAGTTTTGAATATTTAAATTAGTATTTGTATGGACAATAAAAATAATTATATTTTATATAACTATATCGCTTTAAGAAAACTCTATATCTAAGAGAACTCAAATTAAGAATATAGCGGTTTTTTACGACAATATTTGCAAAAGTTACTGATATTATCATCAGCATCATCATTATTTACCTTTTTACCCTTGAACTTCTAAACCTTTAATACGACCATAAAAACTTGCTCATCTTTAAAGTTTATAAAGTATTTTAATTTTGAGTGCTACATAATACTATTTTACGTACATGTCAAATTCTTTGTACATATTATATTTTAAATAGCACTGAGAATTAAAGCGCTAACAGAATTCGCATCGGCGCATTAGGCAGCTATTTATTTCGGTTTATTATTTTAGAGCCAGACTCATTTGGATCTCATTGAAGTGAAAAACCGGCCACGGTGAGGTAGCTTCGGTAAAAACGATCACGCCTTTGCTTGCAGACTAAGGCCCATTAAATCGACCATTCGAAAACAGTGTTGTGCAGTGATTACTTATGTGCCTAAGTTTCTGTGATAGTTTACTGTAAACTGTGTAAAGAAAACTGGAGGTCGACACGTATGAGGTGTCAGTTGTTGTGGAGCTGACAACAGATGTCGCTTTCCTTGAAGACGGTAAGTTCGAATAAACTTCTGGAAACTATGTGTATTTTATTTTATGACATTAAAAGAATTACAATATAATTTAAAAAATTATAAACTAATTACATAATATTATAAAAAAAATAATAATCTAATAATAATAAATAATCTAAAACTATAATCCTTAAAAATATAAATATTATATTATAATAACTAAAATATATTATTAAAAGGCGTCCCTTTAGGCAATGTTCCGAAGATACTGGCGGCGTTTCCCCTTTGAATTGCTAAACTAATTCTTTGTCCGAGGTAGCTGCCAGCTCTTCGGTCTCCTGTGATGTCGACTAACCTTTTTGCTATTTCCTTAAAAAGCCTTAAAGCGTTAGGACCCCACGGACCAAGGGTCTCGACACCGAATGGGACAAAATCATATTCAGCGCCTAGAACCCTATATTTGCAAGCTTTAGTTTTTTCAGCCGCTTCACAGGCCGCACGAGTTATAGTTATAGTTCGAATTATATTTATCGCCCTCATGTCTAGTCCTTTCGTGATAGGTTGTCATAATGGCTTTAAGCGGTAGGTATGTGATAAAAGATATAACTCTTTGGTAATGAGGAAGTTTCTAGACTTATTCGGATTTCTTCGCTTAACACTAATTATAGATACGAATCTTCTCTATATCTATATACTTATTACTATAACAATACTTTACATAGTCGAACTCAAGGAACAACTTTACGAGCTGTAGTATCATCGCTATTTTCGAGTTCAAATATCAACACCTTTTTCAAAGTCCGCGTGTCTCTGTATCGAGCTTTCGTACGAACATACGATACTAAGGTATCGAACTCAGAGTCACACATTTTGAGCCTATTTATAGTAATCATGATTGAGTCCTATCGTTTTGGTGTTACAATACGAAGCCTTAAAACTAAGTTCTTCGAAATATATCTCTTTAATTTGCTGTAAGGAACATGATAATACCCTTTCTTTCTTGTTCTAATTGCTTTATACTGTTCATAAAGTAGTCGACGCATACTGGAATAAGTTTTCAGTTTGTTCTTAAGGTACTTTAGTATGTAACCAATGAAAATAATATGGATTTACAGAATCGCTTTTACTTTGACATTAAAACCTGTTATCTCGTGGCCTTGTTTCTTCGCACATCGATGCTTATTGGCAGGCGTATCCTTCATGGAATGCTCATTATAATCCTTGTGTAGTAAAATATACGTTCAAAATATCGTAATTTTATGTTCGTATTGTAATTAATGCTCACAATATGGAATATTTAGAGATAAATATACACAAATACATAAATTATCATATACAATTACTAGATTGGGAACTGAATTTGTAAGTATTGTATCTTAATGATAAGCCTTATTTTTTGGAGAGTAAAACTATGAATGGTCTTAGATCAATAATATGTCTAGATAGAGTGTCGCGCGGAAAAAACGCCCAAAAAAATAGCTGCTAACTGTTAGCCTCTTAATGCTTTCTCCGTGCTTAGTATCAGTCCCGCTGCCATCGAATACGCATGAATTGTTACGCATTATTGTTTTCATTTATAATGAAGGTTTGTGTTGAAGTGTAATGAGATTAAAAAGGATGATTATGGGAGAACTGTAGTAGCTGGTATTACTATTCACGAACACATGTTTGAAAATGTTGGCCTGTTCTTTTTGTTTTGATTGTATATGTATGGCAAGACAAATTTAGCAGTTTAATTTTTAAATGTAATGCACAAACACTATATTGTAATGAATTATTCAGATAAACATGAAGTAAACACTTTATACAAAAAAATTTAGCCGCAAAAAAAATTTAGTAAATTACTGGTACCGACGCAAGCATTCAGTACGACTCAATTTGTAATAACATGGTTCTTTTTGTATTTAATATATTTTTTGCTAATTTAATATTCGTATATATAAATATTCATACAATAATATACTGGTGTCATCAGTCATGTATGAAAAGCACCATTAAATAAATTATTAATGTTTTTTTTTGTGCCTTAAGGCAGTTGGTATGGTTACTATCGACGCCCATAGACGTCCACGCAACAGGGGGTTATGTGATGCTTTGCCCTCCATTTTCTATAAACGGACCACCGGAATCTCACAAACTCTACGAAACGTGACAGCATAGCTGTTATATTACGTCAGTATTATGTAAGCGAGAGGTACCATCCCCGTCGGCACATTTCGGCTGCAAAGCAACATGGTACTCTATGTCTTACGAAAAAGTAAGTGGTGTCTTCTATTTGATATGGAGAAGCTATACAATATACATACATTTATATGCATGTGTGTAAGAAATATTGTCAATTAACATGGATTTTTGCTTATATCTATAATATAATACAAGGTTTTACATAATTCTAATAAAACCACAATTTAAAATAACTTAAACTGAACAACTATAAATACTTAATTGGGGTATTCTTTCTTTATAGAAGAAGGAGAAAGAATACTCCATTCTTTCTTTATTCAATTTTGTTTTTATTTTCCTAAGATTAGCTAGATTTGTTATAAAAATATAGAATACAAGTTCAAGATTATATATAGAAGAGCTTATCTTAAATAAACGTGATGATTTTACGTAACCGTAATTAAAATAGCTTATCTATGGAATGTATATCCAATGTTTAAAAAACACACATTTTTCAATTTTTTTAAACTCTGTGGATCGGGCAAAACTACTTTTTTCCAATAAATATTTTTCGGCATCTTATTTCGTGAAGAAAAATATAGCGAAGTATGTATATAGTATGTCTCTCATTAATCTTAAAGCTCTATGAGATTTTTTGATTTCTTCAAACTGCATTTAGTATTTGACATAATATACAAAAGAATGTTCTCCTTACTCCAAGTAGGAGCCCTAACTTAAGGCGGAGCTTTCGTCACTTGCCTAGATATAATATGTAATGCGTTAATTAAACCTAATCAAGACTTACGTACGTAGGTACTCTACAGGGTGTGGCGTAAATTTGCAATAAAAGATATCAAGGTGAGGCCGCTTTTTGCTCTTGCGTAAAATGGGTTAAAATTTGAGCATGTTCTAATTGACTACCTGTTATATCAAACTAAAATACAATATGATAACTAAAATAAATAACATGACATAATGAAGTAAACTAAATTGGGTAATTGTTATTAAACATTAAGTCCAGAATATTCACTACTGTAAAATTACTTATTAAGTTAATAACTTTGTTTTAAGTCGATGTTCGATATATAAATAAACCCCTGTAAGTTGGCTACAACCTGTAGTAAACTGTTATTTGAGCTACAACCTGTATATGTGAGCACTAGTCAGCTGGTCAGTCAGTTAGTTTAGTTTTTGCGCGTGATTTTTGTGACTCATTACTGACACCAGAGGATACGTCTCAATGATCTTCGACCTTGAAATTTCGAACGGAAGAAGACTTGACAACAAAAGCAATAAAAACTTATTTATTTATGTTTCTTTGTCAAGCATATTTTAGAGTTTTTAACACGCTAATTTAATTAGTGATGTCTGATGTTTTCTGTGTATTAAAAGCTTTTAGCATTTATTAAAAAAATAAGTGGAATAAGTCTTGTTTATTCCTTCGATTTATCCGTCTATTTGGTACAACACTAGTAGCGAGTACAAGAATCTATAATCTTCTAGACCAATATTTTTTTTGGGAAATCCAGGAAATAGTTGAATTGAAAAAAAAAACAATTATTGGTCCTGACCAAGCCATCTGCACTGACAGGTGAAGTCGCTGAGGTGATCTTGTTGTCTACGGATCCGGGACCCTCAAAAAGCGCCTCAAGGCGCTCGCAGCGGCTTAATAGGGGTACCCAAGGCATTGTTTAATGCGAAAGCATTTCTCCCGCGTAAAAAAAAGTCAGACTCAGAACTCGGATGTCTTAACTGTGCGTAAACTAAAAAATCGCCAACCTACTACGTACGATTTTACATAGTCATACCAGGTCGCCATTTAGGAAGGGGATTGGCTGCACGCCAACTTGATAGAACAATCGGACGAAACTAAATATTTACAAACATGATTGCATATAACACTGTCGGAGGATTAGTGATATCTGAAGTGTTTTTGTATCAGTAAATCTCCGTAACAAGTTTGTTGATAGCAATGATAAGTATACGATAAAATGCGCTTGTAATATAAAGATTTGTGCGTTATTATCGCAAATGCTTTATGTTAGTAAATGTATTATTGTTGCATATTAAGTATAGCTGTAGTACAAATTTTACATAATAGCAAATATTGGGGCAGTAAACCTCAAAATTTAATTCCCCTGAAATCCTGGTGAATCTCTGGTTAAAAGCTACGAAACGCTACAACGTTGGATATATTTATCTCATATCTGTATAAGTAATTATATTTCTCGATCAATTTGTTAGTGGATTCTGTGGCGGGAAATCGGCCGTCTTGACGTTCATTGAAAGATACCTATGTATAGTGGACGGAAAGGATAGACGCTTTTTAAATAACACTAACTGGCATTAATAGCGGCATATCATGCTTTATCAAGTTTAAAAAATCAGTGTCATGAGAAGTCAGTGACTTTGAAAAAATGACGACATTATTAATGATAATAATATACTACTTAGATTACCAACATTTTGTACATAGCATGCAAAATTCCAGATAAAACCTATCGAAGTTTCTTTAACCATACCAACGCCAACCCATACTGTGTTAAGTTTGTTCGAATTCTTACCAACCATAAAATGTAACCTACTTTATTATTGCAAGTTTTTGCATAGTCTACGATATTAATTTCGAATCGTTCTACAACTTTTACTAACGAAGTATGGAACTTACGTTTTTCTTCCTTTAGAATTCACTGACCGAGATAAAGCGAACAGATTTTCCTTATTGGTCACGAGGGTTGTCAGTTGTCACATAACGGTCTGTATTATAATAATCTCAAGATTTAAATATATTTATATGCAATTACATAAACTACATCTTTCTATACGTTTCATATATGCACCCATTATAATAGTTATTCATTAAATAATTAATACAAATATAGAGTCCTGATTCGTGATTCTAATTTTAAAATGGTTTAGAGTATATTTTAATTTAGGAAATGTATAGCAGAATTTATTTATATAGGCAATACAAATACCAAATTGTTTTTATTTCCCGCTCTTAATAAATTAAAAAAATCTTGTTTTTATTTTTATCATAATCAAAATATGGAAAAAGCAAAATTCTACACCTTTATTTATGTTAATTTTTACAATAAATATCCCGAAACTTTTTTCCATTAAGCAAATTAAGTCTCGATTTTTCTTTTTCTTTTGTAATTTTCTTTTGTTGAAACTTTTGACCAGGGCTTTGGATTTCGTTTAATAATGAATACGTTTATAGTTTGAAGTTATAAATTTATTTTAATTTAATTTAACAGCCCTAGCTTAAGAGGCTTTGGCTATAAACAGTAATAGACTAACCTTGCGCGAATAAAATATTTACGTGTACAATCGAGAGCAGCGCGGTGACCTTGTCAATACTGATGGTGATAAGTCGGATGAAATTGTGTACGTCTTATCAATGTTACTGTGCATTTGTTTATTCTTAAAGATAACCGTTTCGCATGTTTTTTGTGTATTCTAAGGCTTTTCTTTTTGACATGTTTTACATTAACAATTTTAAAACGTTAAATCTTAAAATCATAATCTATTTTGAATTATTATTTCAAGTTACATCTGGTGCATGAATAATACCCCATAGAACGATAGTCCGCGCGCTAATTTTGAAGCACCTGATTGGGAGCCAGAAATGGCTCCAGACACCGGACCGTTAAATTAAAAAGTGCGTAGTATTAAATTAAAAAGTACAAGGAACGTGTTTCACGAAGAAAAATTAATTATGAAATAAGATTTTGAATAATTAATATGCACATATTATAATAACCAATTAATGAAGATTCTTACGCTCGATTTCCGAAAGGCTGATCAACGCAAAAGTTAACAAAACAACTGTCAAATCTCTTGTTAAGTTTCAAATGAGTTACGAGAAGCATGGTTAAATTACTTAATTAAATCAGTCTGTCAGTTGACATAGCCACTACAATGAAAGCTGCCAAATTTGGCTCTGGAATCGTATGTTAACCTCCATTAACAGCCATGTTAGTTGACATACACTTTGACCAACGTTTCATAAACCGGACGCTAGTCTCAAGAAATAAGTGTTTATTTAAAAAAAACGGACAAAGTTTCAGAAGCGAAACTCATAATCGCCTAAATGGCATCGCGAAACATAAGACGATTCGAAAGCGCGCCCTCTGATTGGCCCGGCCTTGGCGTGTTACGTCACTCGGCCTATCCCATGGCCCATTTCACCGACCTTTACATGACGCGATGTATACGGACAAGTGTGATTTGTACTTTATACATATAATATGTACAGTGCATTTTTGTGGGGAAGATGCCTTGTGCAGCGCGATCGTCTTACGTCTGCATGGGTACTTGAACTTGGATATGGTTATAATATGTGATGATATACCATTAAGTGACTATTATGCTTATCCAAGTAAGACAACTTGTAACTACAAAAAAAAAAACATAGAACCCAGTATAAAGCATCTTTTTAAATGTCGCTTTAGATTATTTTCTCATTAGTATATTTTCCATTCATTTAATAACGATTCATGATTGTTAGGAATTCTAATAATAGAATAAAAATTAAAAAAAACTAATATTCTTATAACTCGAAGTAGTTTAGTAGGTATAGGTATCGTAATATTGTCCCGGACTGGCCGTATATAATCGATAATAATCGGAATTGTTTTAAATAAAGTTATGATATCATAGTAATTGATATTCAGTACGGTCATTGCGATATCATTAACAGAAATCTATCAGATGTATTGTAAGGGACAATAGATCAGTAATAAATAGTAAATAGGACTAAGATGTAGTGCTAATCTGCTTTGCTGCCGAATTGGCACTCTCAATCGCACATCGACACTCGCTCACAATAGGTACCGGCGTAAAGTGTCAGGCGTCAGCTATGCTGTCGCGTTTCGTAAGGTTGGTGGGCTGAAAAAGCTAAAGCTAAAGCTAGAGCAATGCATCTGCATTACCTTTACGGATGCTAAAGACCATATATTATTTACCATAAGGCCTAACTCTCTAATTGCTTCGTTGCCTTATTATAAAAAAATCTCAAAAAAATATTATAGAGTCCTACCTAGGTATATACCATTTAATATATACCTAGGTAGGACGGGTATAAAAGAGATTCTTGCTCTGATACTAATGACACATTTATTTTATGTTTAATAAGCTACTAATTATTACATTAAAAATATGCAAATTGTATCTTAAAGGACTTAAAATCATAAATGAATAGCGTTTTCCGATGGCATAAGCTGACGTCTTGGTGGCAGCAATTACGCTGCCTGTTCTACCCTTCTCTCCCAAACACAGCAAAGCTGTTTTATGAAGTACTAGCTGTTGCCCGCAGCTTCGCCTGCGTTAACTAAGATTTACAACGGGATCTAACATTTTTTACGCGAAATAACATTTTTTACACCTTGTGTTCGAAAAACCAAAATATCTTACGGAACCCTATTTTTATCAGAATAAAATTTAGCCTATGTTACTCGTGGATAATGTAGCTTCCGAATAATGAAAGAATTTTTGAAATCGGCCTAGTACTTTTTGAGCCTATTCATTACAAACATACAAAAATAGGTACAAATCTTTTCTCTTCATAATATTAGTATAGACTAGCAAGATGGTTGTACCCATGCAGCCGGTAGCGCGACACAGCGCATTTCTCCCGCCGCTAAAAAAGTTTATTTTGTACTATCTTTCTACTTACCTTGTACTAACTATGCTGTTTAATGTCTCAAATGCATCAAATGAAGATATTATTAATTTTGATTGTCAAGTTCAATAATAATGGTCATGAAAAATGAAGAATTGTAACATTGTCACGGACGGACAAACACACGATGACATTGTAGAAGTGTAATCGCTGGTTTGACGAGAGTCGACAGTGCGTGATGGATCAGTTTATGTACCAAGTGTTTACGATTTGACTACGAGGAATTTTCCTACATTATATGTAATTTTTTTCTGTACGCTGTATACTTTTCCTTGACTTTAAATTATAATATAACGCGTTAAAAACAAAAACTATGGTTGTCTATGGCCATTGCTTAACATAAGCATTTCTCATCGACGATCGAACCCCTTATTTTTTTTTGCTTTTACTCCGGCGGTGATCTTCATTTCGAATCCTATCTCCCATAGAAACACCCAGTACTTATATCTCACTCCATAGCACGTTGAGATACGGCAAACTTTCGGACCAGTCGTTAATTCAGAGGTCATTTTCCGGTCTCGTATGTCGTAACGGGGAGAATCCATTGGGTGAAGATTGTTGTTTTTAGACTTTGCGGTACAGACAACATGAGAATATGGCTAAGTTTCCTGAACGCTTCACATTCCAATAGAATCCTTTTTTCGGCTGCCCTCTCGAAGCCCAAGATAGATATACTCTTGCATGGCTTCGAGAGTTATGCTATCGACGTTAACCGGCCTAGGGAGAACGTGTTCGTTGAACATAACTGTCGTTTAGTCCAAGTTCATCCTATTAAGCATCTCTAGCAAGACCTCCAATGAATCGGCAGAAAAAAAATATTTTAGCAAATTGTAGCAAACAGAATTAGACTTTTCCTTTTTCCTAGTAACATTGCTAGCTTTTCCAACTGCCTTATGCCCTTAAGCTAGCATTTTTTCGTTTTATTAAGCATCATGATTATATTTCTAGATGTTCGCTCGACGCTATGGCTCTTGTGACTTCACTTTGAGATTTGTCTGCTATTAAGAAAAAACAAGCGAGGCTTGTTTTTTCTCAGTATCATCCAACCATGTAAGATAAAGTGTTGTGAAATCTTTTCAATCGTTACCAAAACCAGTTTATGAAGAAGAATTATCAAGACTCAGGTTCATAATTGTCCTAATGAGTCGATGGAAATTTCCTTAATATAGATCTGTTGCGACTAAGTCTGTGCGTAAAAAGTTATAATTCGTTGATTGCAATAATTCCAAGCGTGACCGGCGTCGGAAACGTTGACAAGGTCCTATATTGAACGTGGTTGGAACGATTTAAACCGTATCACCGTACGATTAGGATGATATTCGAATGGTGGCGGGTCGCAGGTGATTTTGTCCCGTTTTTGTCTACATAAGGACAAACAGGAAGGGCTCTATTGAGTTTATCCTTGATTTGTTGAACTTGTTGTCTCCGTTATGATTCACAGGTGAAGAGGTGAGCGCATAAAACCTTCGTATGCTTTATCTCACGTTGAGTGCGAAATGTATTTTATGATGTGAATTTATATGTATTATGATTGTATGTATTGATATGCGAATCGAGTGAGGGCTTATAAAATATACATACGGGTTGGTCACCTATTGGTTAATGTATATAGGTGACGTTAACCAATATCCACCTTCATCAGGTATCTTCCAGTTGTCTCTCTATATTCCGTCGACCCTCTCCGCGAGTAGATACTTCACTATAATTTGAAATAGCTTTGCCTAAAAATATAGGATTTGTCCCTTTTTAAATAATCCATTCGTTTTAATTACATAATATACAAAAACAAGTAAGATAAAATAAACATATTATTATCATACATTAATTATATTCCAACGTTGTAGAGAATTAATTCATTATTATTTAAATTATACTAACGTATGCTTAGCGAATATCACATGTTATTTTTGGATCGACTCAATTTTTATGATCCACTGATGGATTGGAATATGGTTGGAAATTATTTATTAATGGAAATTTCTAATATGTATTTGTATCCGTTTCTCCCGGCTGCAAGGACCCTTCTTCTCTTCTCTGGATCTTGCTTGTCTCACCTGTGAAATGACTTTGCTTACGTTATAGTACGATAAACTTACATATACCATCGACCATCAGCCAAAATATATAACATATGGACACACCTCAATATCAGATTTGTTTTTTTTTATTTGTAACTTTGTATAAAATTTTAACAAAAATATATAGCTTACTTTAAGCTATATTTATATACATTCTTCACCGAGATCAATATTACATTCATTGATCCTAAGATAAAAATTATTGAAATAACCAAAAATGAACGACCTTCAAACACGATAAGATGTATTAGTATGCACATATACTTTGATGACAATATCAATTAAATGTTAATAAAGTATTGGTTAATTTGTATTTAATATTTATTGTATTAATAAATAATTTATTTGTTACGAGGCAGATTTTGGTTTTTGGTATATGCTACCATCGCGCTTATTGATTCCAAAAGTGAAAAGACGGACGTCACACAAACATTATATTGTATTACTTCCCTCGTCCTTGTCACAGATAAACACATTTGTGAGACTCCCTTTTTTTTCTTTTACGCTGGGAAATGCACTGACGCATACCGCTGGGGAGTGGGTCTCCCCAGGCGGGTATATGGGACTCGCTGCGCCCGAAAGATGGCAAGTGGACGCAGCTCTACCCACTAAAATCCGGCGAGTGCCACCAATGCCGCCTTTGGTGAGGTGCCCCGGATCTGCAAACAACAGGGCACCTCGACGGCTAGTCAGTCCCTCAGGGGACCGACGCCACCTCCACAGAGCGGTTGTTCCGCACCACGGAACAACCACTCCCAAAGTCGGGACAGTACGACGGTTCCCATCCTCACCCTTTGCCCCCTGCTCTTTTGTCCCCTCTTCATATAAGAGGGATACAAAGAGCCCCCTATTTGTGAGACTCCCTAGTGTGACGTCACATAATGACTTTTCACATATCAAAACTAAGTTTAGTTTTAATTTAATTTAATTAAAGGATTAAAGTGGCACGAGATCGGTCGTCTTGGCGTTCATTGAGGGAAGCCTACGTTCAGCAGTGGACGGATAAATGCGGCTGATGATGATGATGAAAGGATATAATTTATTCCTATTTATAACAACAAAATATTAATTATGTATGTAAATAAAACATTTAATAATTTCGCTACCTACCATACATTAAGCGCTTAACCAAAATAATGTAATGGCTTTCTTTGACTTTTATTATTTTTGAATCTGTTATAGTCTAGGGCTTAGTGCGTATAGTACCTTAAGTCTAGTAACAAAGCATTAACAATGTATTTCTCATATTGACTATTATTTATTGATTCATGAGTTGTAACAATATGTATCTGATATATTGTTATCAAGACTTCATAAACAATTACATAATTTCAGCTCTGTGTAATTATTGTTTGTGTGTACCTACGTAAGATCTAGAAACGTTGATTCAAAGAACCGATCTGTTATAAATTATATTCATAGGAAAGAGCCATGCAAGTTGTGTTGAGGTTAATGATTAACAATGCAAATTAATGACATAAATAGGTATCAAGCTGTTGATGACTATGGAATTCTGATCCCGAAAACAAGCCGGCTGTCTCTGAATTATCATCACCAAGAACCAAGACGGATAAAGGCTGATGTGTAAAGGATGATGACGAACCTATATACAGTATACCTACCTCATAGTCATAGTAGTCATAGCATAGTCAGTCGGCGTATTTGATGCATCGTATTTTACCTATATCATAATACTGTGTCTACTTTAATCCAACTGTGAAGGATAATTTTGAGAAAAATTAAGATCCCACTTGTGATAAAATTTTGGAATGAGGATCGGTAGCTCTATACGCTACTTGAATATATCCGCTCTTCAAAAAATCACACTGTATATGTCGCAGTCATCTGGTTGAATCAGTCGTTTGATTGTATCACTAGCGCATTTATCAAATGACGACATTTAATTGAATCACTAGGCCGAACTTTGATTAAACAAGCATCGCTCAACGTCCAACTAGATGGCGGATTGTAACATAGCCCTTTGAACATAGCGGACGTAAAATCAGTCAAGTGATTGTAATTTAGTTCATTTTTTTGCCACCGCGGCGTTAGTTGTCTCCAAAACAAATATGGCGTAATACAGCTGGCGCAGATAATTGCTTGCCTTGATATTTTTTTGACTAAATTTACATTAAAGTGACTTATTTGTAATAAAATAGTGTGACAGCATGGATTTACCTATTACTATTTATATTATTAATACACCGCCGCCGGCTACTTTTAAAAAAAAATTGAGATGAAACTAACTGAATACGAACAACATAATCAAGGTCAATTGAATGTTATGTCTCAGTTTATATGTGAGAATTTGGGCTTTGTAAGTTACTTGTTGCCGTGTACACAATTTCAATTTATTATGATTTTATATTCATGTCCTCATTATTTTTATGTAAAGGAACTCGTGAAACTTATGGTTACCCTAAACAAACATAACAAAGTCGGCTATATCCCATTTAACGACAATGCTAAATGACGTTCAGTCAAGACGTTGAACGTCACATTCAACAACTTGACTAGTTGTCCTTTAGTCATTCAATTAAATGTCGTCATTTGATTAACGCGCTAGTGATACAATCAAATGACTGATTCAACCAGATGACTGCGACATATACACAAACATGCGCGTAACTTTTTAATGGGATTCAGTATAGTTTGAAGAATCCTACTTACACACCCTGTATTCTGAGGACCTCGTAGGTATTATTAATACGGATGATACGGCCCCCACCCCATCTCTTAGGAAATTTTATCCTCTCTCTTATTGGAACGAAGTTCCTTACGGCAGGCTTGGAGGGGTTAGGGATTTTGCTGCGCGACCGAACTGAAAAAAATGTGATAGTAAAACCGTAAGAAAAAGTGCGTGGAATAAAAAGCGTTAAATGAGACGTGCGCAGGCGCAACAGTCGCATACACAAGCGAGTAGTGTATAATACCTTTCTTTTTAGCCGAAGGAACTTCGTTCCTACCTGGTGTCCCACGACACCGCATTTCTTTTTTTATTTCTATCTTTCATTATATATCAAAAGTCGACAAATGACATTATTTATGCAGTCGTTAGCACGGCACAGAGCAACCCTCCCACCGGTAGTGGTAGACAATCCGCCGTCATTCATTGATAGAGGCCTTAATTCAGCAGAATGGAAAACACTCGAAAATAATTCTGAAAGGAGATTTCTTGTATTTGTATACAGGCAATCACGAATCGCGTTTGAAGCGAGTGGCACGGGATCAGTCGTCTTGTCGTTCATTGAGGGAGACCTATGTTCAGTAGTGGACGACTAAAGGCTGATGATGATGATGATAAATCACGAAAGATGAAATAAGACTTTTTATGGCAATTTTTTTATGCTTTTTACTTTTTTATAACTAAATCGTGTCAACATTACTATTTTTCGGAGTAAGAACTAGGTTTATAGAATAATATTACTTATGTCGTGTTCCTTGGCTTAAGTGAAGTTCAATAACAGTTCGTGTTTACTTGAGGTCGATATTTGACAACTCTTGAGTTACGTACTTCATTTTCCTCGAAACTAAAGTATATTGTTTGCTAATAACCACATATTTATGCCTGAAATAATAATTTATGCGCACAAAAAATTGCAATAACATGTTTTGATGTACATTAAAGTTATGTTATAAGCCTCCACTTCCTACTTTACATCTGTAGTAAGGGCAGATGAAGGGTCAATCTCCAATAAGAGGGATCATGCTATGTCCAATTCGAATTGATTGTGATTTTTGACCCTTGCAAAGGGCACATTTTCAATCAGATGGATTGACAATATCCGTGCAGTAACCGAGATTAGATGATAGAATATGTGACAGTAAATATTGATACAGCAATAAAACAAATAAACATAAAACATTGTTTGTCTTGGACATTATGAAGTGTTGCAAGGGAAGTATCGGTCCACATTCCAATGATAACAGATCAATGCTCTCGAGTACGAATCTGCGTTGTTTGATACATCAATGAGCAAACAATACAATACAATGATAATTACATTACAGATAAGATTGGCAATGAGCTTATCAAATAACGAAAGGATCTGAGAACACGTTACAGTGATATCGACTCTTATAAAAAACTGATGATTGAACGTCAATAAAGTTACGCTTGACTTAAGTAAATAGTGATGATCATTCAGAGGTAGGGGTAAGCTAATTCCTTGGATGGAAAACCATCTTGGCGTTCATTTCGACGAGCTTGGCCACTGTAGTCAGGATTGACAGAGATAACCACCTCATAGATCATTTGATACGTTCTCACTTAGCCTTACGACGTCTCAAAGCGTTCCGTGGTTGGATAAGAGTTGTTGATGATGATCATGAATCAAAATTTTATCCGACATATTTTTTATAACCCGCACCATGTAGTACAATTTGGAATTATTCAAAGATCTTCATTAACGTATAAAATATGCTGAATATTTGCATAAAATTATTTATGAGTACTACTGTGATTTTTATAATTATTATCATTAGTTGGTGACGTCAAAAAAACTCCAAATTTTTGCAGAATATGTTATGTCAATACATATTATGTTTTAAGATGAACTTAAATTAAACTAAAAACAACATATTATACCTAAATACTGAATACACATTTAAGTACATAATTGTTTGAGGTTTGTTATACCCTTTTTTTGCTTGGTAATGCGTTTAGGCATACTGCCGGGCTTCGATTGGCCCGGGGGCTATGTTGGACTCTGCGCCTGAGGAGATGGTTAGGTATACGCGGATTCTACATAATATTACATAGTAAACCTCAGCGACGTAGTCGTCTGGCCGGCGCGGGCGCAGGGGCTGTGTTCGTCTACAGGAACTATAAGAACCTGCCCTTTAGAACTGATTGATATATTTAGAAAGCCTTGGCGGCAATCGAATCCACGACCTCTGATGAAAACATACATTAAGTATCCGTTTAACTAAAACCAGTGTCCATAGTTTATATTATTTGCCTGACTTTTGTTGGTTTAAAATCAACTCTACATCTACGCAGTACGTGTGTCATTTAAAAATCTAAAATAATAAGGATGCTGTCGATTACACATCGATTTCTCGGTATTGTTTATCGCGATTAGCTCTTCATTCGTATAAGCTCGTTTACTGAGGTGCAAAGTGCAAAAACTTATCCATATATACATTCTAAGTAAAATTAATATTTTACATGTAAAATAATTTTAAAAAGTTATAACACGTGTAAAACAGATATTTTCATGTAAAAAACATTGTTTTAATGATGTACCAAATTGTGTATTTATCAGACTTGATGATGGACTACTCTCAGGCTAGGTCTCAGACGTTCTTGTTCATGTAACAGGGGTTAATACAAGGTGGTACGTCTGTTTTTTATCCTAGTATTGTTTTATCTGACGGGGGTGAGGCAGAGATCCGTCACAGGTACAAACCCTGACGCCATGAAGCCGTGGAAGTCACACTGAACGGCTGGCGGGGGGCAACCCCCCCACTTACTATATCACTGGGTGATACCAACCAGCTTCCGACGAAGCATTAAGGCCATTAGCATAGCTCCATCCGAAAAAAAAACCTAGTATTATTGGAGTAGAATATATTTTTAAGTGAACCCATCAGTCAGAGGCTTCATCAAGCCACTTTTCATTCTCATCATCATCATCAACATTTATCCGTCTACTGAACAAAGAACGCCTAGACTAACGATCCCTTGCCACTCGCATCCAACAAGGACCGGCTAATGTACGGAGATCGCCACGAACTTGGTTAATGGATGACTGACACTTTGTCTACCTAAACGCGTCTTTTTCTTCGGTTTGAGCTATGCTAATGGCCCTAATGGCCCTAATGCTTCATCGGTAGCGAGATGAGCCGGTTGGCTTCAGCCTGTGATATAGTAAGTGGGGAGGAGGGGGGCTTTGCCCTCCGCCAGCCGTGGAGTGTGACTTCCACTGCTTCATGGGGTCGGGTTTGTTCCTGTGGTCTCTGCCTTACCACCGTCGGATGAATCCCAAACGCGTCTATTCTTTCATCAAGTTCTTGTGTATGTAATAAGCAATATACGTTATACATACTATGTATATAATAACCGTTAATTAGTTCGTTCAACTGCATCATTTTCATTAAAAAGGATTACAAAAGATATTTTTATCTTGGCGATTATAATGGTTTTTTATGTAAAAATTGATTATATAAATATTTTCTTTGTTTACGCCGAGGAATCATTAAACGATTTTGAGATATGCTAATACGAATGAAACGAAGATTTTTATTTAAAGTATATCTTGATGAATAATTATTTTTTTATATAAGAATATCGGGGATTCCTAAAATATACGTAGTCCTTACAATAAATATTCTACAATATGACAAAAATTTTACTACTTCTATTTTATCTGTGCATCAGATTTTCCCTAAACGAATATGAATGTATGCAATATACGATAGGTATTTACATCAGAAAAGCAATTTTAAATCTTATGGCTGCCTGTCTGTCTGTTTGTTTCGGCATATCTCTTAAACGGCTGCCGATTTTGGCACGAGTTTCAGTGGCACAGATCTGGGGTTAGAAAGAATAACTTGGTCAAAAAATCGTCAATCCAGATACGTCTAAAAATATATTTTAAAGCGTGCGAAGCTGCGGGCAACAGTTATTAGTATTAAAAAGATGTATATGTGTATTTTATAAATTTCTTTATATTTATTTCTATTACCGTAAAACAAGTTTTTAAGTGATAAGATTAACGTGTTGGTTTTGTTTCAAATATTAACACAATAATGACTTGCATTTATTTTTCGACATACCTACTCATGTATGTGCTAAAAACAATTAAAAAATAACTCAAATATCTAAACACGACATAGAGCTATTCAAGGAATAAGAAATTTAATTATTTGTTATAATCAATTCGTTCCGCATGGTACGACTTTCACACTATTATTCAGAATACATTTTTAACGAGAATTAACATACTTAAATGTATATTTTAAATAAAATAATTGGAATATTTTATCTTTATATTTAAAATTATGTCAATGGAACTCCTTCTAAACTGATTAAGACGAGCAACACCAAAATATTTGAAATAAGAGCAACACATAAGGGCGCGGCTTCACTGTGAGGCTACGCAAGTTTCGCCCGACAAGAAAATAAAGTGATTGTTTCCACTACAAGCCGCGGACACGCTTAGCATTAATTGATTTTTTCTTGCCATTGACATCTTAACACACGTGCATACCAATATCCACATATTAGGCTGCGTTTCCACCGGAGATGAGCTAAGCTGCGTTGCGAGGAATGTGCTTTACAAGAACCAATAGAGACGTCGCGCTGAACGTGGTCAGGCAAATGAAGCGTTTCTATTGGTTCTTAAAAACACATACCTCACAACGCTCATCTCCGGTGGAAACGCAGCCTTAAAGTCCGCGGTGAGGGCGTGCGCCGCGTTGAAACCGCGCTTTATTGCTAACGTTTATGCTTTGATTTTTTATACCTACTTAAAAGTAAAAGTAAAGTATCAACCTATTTGTCCCACTGCTGGGCACGGCTGTCCTCAATTCAGGAGAGGAGGGTATCGGGCCATAGTTCACTGTGGCGCTAGCCCAATGCGGTTTGGTGAATTTCACATACCTCCAAAACTTTTAATTTCATCAGGCTGCAGGTTTCCTCCCAATTTTTTCACAGATAAGCGAAATGGTATTATGCTTAGAAATTTGAAATAAGCGTTTAGAAAAAAACTATTTGAAGGAAACACAGGAGCTCAGGATCGAACCTGGAACCTCTTACTCAAGACGCCGAGCCCATACCATCGTCCTATCTACCTACGATACGTATTTATCATAGTAAATATAACCATATATTTAATTTCTTAGAGTTCTTTGATCTCCCCTCTCTGTAATATATTAAAAAGAATAATAGAAAAAGAATATCGTTGTACGAATACGGCCGATAGGATTAGAACCCGACACCCCACTTGCCACTCAAACAGCAGTCATGGCTGAGTACTATTGTTCTCTTGAGCATCATACAAAAACAATACATGAAAATCCAAAATTATTTTGCAACGCCAACGCGTCTATTTTAAATAATCGCTAAGAGGTCACTCAAGATCAGATTCCCGCCATTTTTCTAATTAATATGATTAAGTTTATCTTAAATCGTCTTTAATCTTAGTATTAAATGTATTCTTATTGTAATTATATTCGAAATATTCCGTTAATTAAAAAATACGTTAATTTAAGATTACCGTGATAAAGCAACAGATTGTCGTATTACTTTGAGCGTCGTTTAGAAAATAGTTTGTTCTAAACATCCCAAAGTAATTTCGCATTTTAAAACACTTAATTTATGAATCAAGTGGGAAGAACCCAACCCAAAGTTTTTAACCTAATCAGTAGAGCCCATATTAGGGTCCGTGTTGGATGCGAGTGGTAAGGGATCAGTCATCTTCGCGTTCATTGGAGGAGGCCTTTGTTCAGTAGTGGACGGTTAAAGGCAGACGATGATGATGATATTAGGGAAGACGAATAGTCTACCTACCGACAAGAAGATGGCATGGGGATTATTGTCCAGTGGTCAATCCTAGGTAGATTTTAGTAGGGATTTGATTGAGTTTGATGATGTGGCGTGATTGTCAATATTACTGGTAGAACTTCAGAAAGAGGTAGTGTCATGCTGTTTTACAGCTGAATTGGGCCGGCACGACCGGGGTGGTACCTCTCGCTCACATAATACCGGAATGAAGTGGCAGTTATGCTGTCGCGCTTCGTGCGGTTTGTGATTTTTCGGTGGCCCATTCAGGAGATAGGTAAAGGAGGGCAACGCCTCTAAATAACCTCTGGTTATGTGGATGCTTATGGGCGTCGAAAGTCGCCAAAAGGCTTCGACTGTTCGTTTGTCCTCCTATGCTATAAAAAACCTTACGTTTAAAGTTGGCAGACATCCTTACAGTGTGCTAAATGAAAATTAAAATTAGCACACAGTAGTAATGCTATTGATATTCAAATTTGTATCCTTCGAGCGTGACATAAACTATAGACCATTGTACCACAACACTTCATGTTTTGACCGTAAATCACATAAGGCCAATCACACAGTTACGATTTTAATAACTCTGTAATTTTTTACAAGAAAACTACTTTTACGGAATTTACGGCATGTAAAAAACTTAATAAACCTCCATGGTTTATTAAGTTTTTCACACGCCTTTTTTAAATTGATGAATTTAATTTGTCTACTTGATTTTTCAACTGGTGTAGAGCTGGGTTCTACTAAATAATTATTTCGTATCTAGCCATAAACACACCTGTGAAGACGTGTATCATCAGCTTATAAGTTAATTCGGTCGGTTTGTGTTCTAATTATCCTCACTTGTAGTTTAAGTGCGGAAAATTTGAAAAAAAAAATTGACAAGATGTCAAAATATATTTTAAATATCTTTAATAAACTTTCAAAATATTCATGTCCAGTTCAGTTACAGTTTTACATAGGATAGCGAAATGATCTTTATTGTATCTCATCATCATCAGCCTTTATCCGTCCACTGCTAAACATAGGCTTCCCTCAATGAACGCCAAGACGACCGTTTCCCTGCCACTCGAATCAAACACAGACCGGCCACTGCACGGCAATCGTCTTCCCGTGACCTGTCTTGCATATCATTTATTATTTAATTATTATTGTATTTAGCCACAACCAAATAATGAATCAGTCAAGACACACGAAATAATATTATTTGTATTATTTTTCTGTTCTCGTGTTCAGAGCCTTACGCTATCAGTGACGTAAAACAAAACAATGGCGGTGACGAACCGGCACGCTTCGTTAGTATTGAAATCGATTTATTAGAAGTTTGACAACTCATTCATATCATACAAATAAGTTAAAATGTATACACGTGTAAATCAACTTTAACATGGTGCTGTTTTATCCAATAGTAGCTGTTGTCCGCAGCTTTGCTTACATTAAGAGCCTGTTTCACAATCACCAGATAAGTTCCCAATAGGCTATAGGCAACATATTTGACAGATAGAGTATGGAGTATCTGTCTGTAGGCTATCGGCAACATATTTGACAGATAGAGTATGGAGTATCTGTCAAATATGTTGCCGATAGCCTATTGGGAACTTATCTGGAGATTGTGAAACAGGCCCTAAGTGATTTTGCAAGGGTATCTTAGCGGGATGGTATATAGCCCTATAGCCTTCTTCTATAAATGCGTTATCGACCACTGAAATAATCTTTCAAATCCGACCAGTAGTTCCTTTGATTATTTCGTTCAAACAAACAAACTCTTCAGCTTTATATATTAGTATACATAAGATTAGATTTAACAAAATTTAACATGCTTTTACTAGTGGGTGAAATGCGAAGTGCCGCGTTCCAGGCAGCGTGGATACGACCATCTTACTTGTTTCTCCCGTGAAACAGCTTTGCTGTGTTGTCAGAAGGATAGGACAGACAGTGTAATTACTGGCAAAGAGACTAAACATGTTAAGTCTCAACTAGGCAACATATATTAGATGAAGTTGCCTGGGTCAGTTCCAGGTGTTATTTTAACTTATCATCAGGTGGTACATCTGTCAGTTTGTCTATGCAACTAACATAAAAAAATGCTTTGTAGTATTTTTTAAACGAAGCGAGGATGTGCTTTTATATTTTCTTTATTCCATCGATAGGCGAATTTAAGATTTTAAATTAACATGGTTATTTTCTTTATTTAAAACGGGATATTTAGCATGTTTTATTTTATATTTGTTTATCGACAATGTCGATTTTTCGACATTGTCTACTAATGTCTTGTTCACGCTGTGATAATGTAGAAATATCGAGCACCGCGAATTAATCTTAAAAAACATGGTAAATATCCCGTTTTAAGTCATTTTATTTTACTTTACTTATATTATGTCAACTATGACCGCCTTATTACATAAATTTAGTCTAGGTTTTAGGTCTCCGAGATTAATCCAAGACTAAGTCCAGGTTTTTTATGGTATTAACGTTAGTCCTTAAGTTTAAGCATTGAATTTTTTTTCCACATTCTAAGCAAATCTCACCTTTAACTTAAGCGGTCTCCTGTAGAGATTGTTATTTCATTATCCATCAGTCAGTAGGCTATTAGCGTCATTTCCGAGCCATATCGGGCCAGTGGCCACCTATTCTTTGACGTATTTGGCCTACCCCAATTTCTTGTGCAAATTCTTCGCGCTATATAATTTTGGTAATAAAATATATTATATATACTTATTGTGTGTGTGTACTGTGTATGTACTCTGTACTGTGTACGTTATTAAACTTCTCATAAGTGACGACCGATTTTGATGATTTTCTTTCGAGATTGATTCGAGAATAAATCCATTTTTCAAAATGCTCTTCATGGAGACTTTGTCTTCCGGGTCCGTAAAAATATAAAATATAATTTGTAATTTTTTATATTAATGTTTTATACTCCATTAAAATATTTAGAGGTAATTAACATGTAATAAACTCACTAATGTTATAAATGTAAAGGTCTCTCAACTCTCAACAAAAGGACTCAACAACTCAACAAAAACTACTCAACCGATCATCATGAAACTTTGTACACACATTTTAGGAGGTAAGTACTTGGAGTGACCTAGGATACATTAAAAATGTTTTTGCTAATGCGCGCGAAGCGGCGAGAAACAGTTAGCAGGGTATAATTTATCTCCACGGGAACGGAAAGTACACGGGGCGACGCAATAATATAAAACAAGCTGTTATTTTGACCGCGCTAAATTTCTAGCCGTATTCGGGCCACCATACGATCACACGAGTGATAAGCCGACAGTGAGATTACCTTCCATATTCAAACTTATAATCGTATGCCTATTCATTACATTCGTACTATATTAGTATCAAGGTAGGAGTAGCAAGGGATCGGTCGTCTTGACGTTCATTGAGGGAGGCTTATGTTTAGCAGTGGACGGATAAAGGCTGATGATGATGATGATAATATTCGTATTGTGCATTCATTCAGATAGACTTACACACAAGAAAACCCGAATGACGCAACATGCTGACTCCGAGTAGATACTGACCAACAAACAGATTCATACATTCAGTTCTAGTATAACAATAACGTACACAACACAAACGTACGAAAATATTAAGTGTCGGTCGGCGACGTGAAATAAGGTAAATGTTTTTATATACACCACTTTACCCTAATCACGTAGTTATTCCACTATCAGACTTGGTTGCGACAACTTGGGAGCATACGTCATTGAGAGAGAACTTTCTTGGTCGAAATTCTTAATTTTATAATAATATGTCATCATTTGCTACTTGCGCTTGTTTATAAAATAAAAAAAAGAGTCCTGTCAAACTTAAGATTTTATATAATAAGGAACGAACAAAACAATACCTGGAAAAAAATCAAAATTAATGAAAATTTGTAAATGTAATAAACACAAAATTGTTTCGTTAACGTAATATATCACCATTTTCATATAAGTAAATAAAAAATATAGAAATTTACAAATAATAAAACAAAAAATAAACTGTATTCGAACCCTGAGTCATTGTACCTTTAACAACTGGACCATCGTCGCTTGCCATTTTGTTTTAAAGCCAAACATACTTGTTAATACGTCAATATAAAAACGGTCTTCATATTTGTAGTCTACATCTACATCTACACTAATATTATAAAGAGGAAAACTTTGTTTGTTTGTTTGGTTGTAATGAATAGGCTCAAAAAGTACTGGACCGATTTAAAAAATTCTTTCACCATTCAAAAGCTACATTATCCACGAGTAACATAGGCTAAATTTTATTTTGGAAAAAAATATTTGGGTTTTTCGGACACAAGGTGTAAAAAATCAACCAGAAAAGTTACTTATTTTGCGTGCTAATATGCCGTTGTAAATCTTAGTTAGCGCAGACGAAGCTGCGGGCAACAGCTAGTTGAATATAAAAATGAATGAAGATTGCTTACATTGAGCTGAAAACAAAGCTATTATTATAATGGCCGTTCCTGACATTGTCGCTGACATGCAACCGAACGCTTCGCTATGTTAATTATACCTAATACATAGCAATTTTATTATAACTTGACTATAAACTATCGGGTAAACTCTAATTCAAAATTGGGCTAGAAGGTTTGACAAAGGTCAGACAAAAAGAGCATATAAGTATTTGATTTCATTATAGAAGTCGATATCGAAGTCTAGAAAAGACTAGAAAGAAACTGAAGTGTATTAGAAAATTGAGGAATATCAAACCTTAACACGACCGGGTTAAGAGTTATCCAATCTGCTGACGCGTAATTGTTTTATTTACTATTTATCTAATAATGAGGTATTATAATTAGAGCCAAATCTATAGCATTCAAAATATATATTCTTGGCCTATTATTAAATAACTAGCGGTGCGCCACGCTTCACCTGTGTACCTCAGACTCCCGCGAGAGTGCGAGGGTAAATTATAGCTTATGTATTATTCTGATATGTATGCTATATTCTTGTAAAGTTTCATCAAAATCCATCCAATAGTTTTTGCATGAAAGAGTAACAAACATTAATCCATTTTTACAGACTTTCGCGTCTATAATATTAGTAGAAGTAGGATAGTAGGATAAGAAATAAGTTGTAATGATGAATCAGTTCTAAAACGTATACAAAAGTGTTTTAAAATTTCTCGGTTATTTTTGACATAGTATAAAGTTTACTATTTTGTTGGTTATTATTTCAAAATGTGTGAATCCTCTATTATATCCAAATTTAGAATTCATACCGAAAATACCAATACCTAGGCTAACAAGACGGCTGCGAAGAAAAATATATATGAGCGTAAAAAACTGTTTTCATTTCGAACTAATATTATACTAGCTGTTGCACGCTGATTTGCCTGCGTTAACTAATATTTACAACGGCATCTACGGCCTATAGCCTTCCTCAATAATTTAGATATCTAAAACTGAAAGAATCTTTTAAATCCGATAAATTGTTTCTTAGATAAGCGCTTTGAAAGAAACAAACTCTTCAGCTTTATATATTAGTACGAGTATATAATGATTAAGGATCAACGAAACCAATATGGTTGAACAATCGTTTGTATCTCTAATTCCGAGCACGATAAAAAATTACATAACAATACATTAGCAAATACAATATTAATATTAATTTGTATATCATTAATAATGCTTAAGCTCTTGATAAAAAACTTTTGCATGACGTACATTGTTAATTTATTGTTTAAAAAAAAAGTACGTGTACAATTTTTTGTATATACAACTTTTCTAGATTTTCCCATTGATTTCTATATTAACTGGTATGATTTGCCTTCAGCAGATCAATTGTAGAAGTCTAAAAGAAGGGTCTTGCTTTAAGGTGGTGAGAGGATAAGGAATTTTAACTTATTGTTACTCGGATTTACTGGCGAAAAAAACTACAACCGGTACAACTTATGACGTAACAGATATGTCACATATGTAATAGAATGAAGATCCAGTAGTACCAAACCTAATTCACGAGTTCGAATTCCGAAAAGCCAATTGGTTCGATTATGGAATACATTTGATATTTATTTTTTAAATGTCGGCAACGTCTGCTAATTCTATGGTAGAGTCTAATGCTTCGCATCACTTGATACCAGGTGAACTGAGAGTATTTAGACTAAATGCCGTGCAAGGAAGCCTAACCTAGATTTTACTACCAACTTTTCAAGTGTTTAGAATAATGCTCATTAAAAATCTGTGGTTTGACCTTCATTGATGAATAATATTTTATATAATCAATTTACATACGAAGTTAACTTTAGTAACACAGGTTGACGCATTGACCTTTACTTTACGCACATTTTTTGTCCAATATTTACGAGTAGGATACCTCATTACCCGAACACTTTAGATGCGGCTAAACTGTTCGTCCAACTACCAGTTTTTTATAGTGTAGTATACTTTTAGAAGATTTAGGCATATTTTGTTTAGTAGAGTTTAAGCTATTTTTATATTTAATGTATGTAATGGTATAGGCTAAGTATAGGTAAGTTTTACAGGAAAAGACGTAAAAATATGTACATGAAAAAATAATATGCAAATGTAAAAATTCGTGAATTAATAAGTTTAATGATCAATCAATTGACGGAAGGACAGGACATTAATAATGTAATATGTATAATATTATATTCAATTTAAATTACTCGTTGAAATTATTAAAAAAAGTTTTAATTTAGAAGGGTTACAGAATTTAATGATACAATGATTTATGTCAGGAGGTATTCCGCATCGACTATCATGGGTTCATCTGAACCACAGTCGATGTTTAATAAAGCAGTGGCCGTTTCTAAATTACCACTAAGTTTTTTTATCACACGCGCGAGCTAGTATCATAATGAAGATGGCTGATGGACCAAGAAAATTCTAGAAATATGTCCGAGATTGGTTATTGTACTTCGATCTGTCTTGGTGATGTGCACAGTTGTAAACTAAAGATTTGTTACGTAGCAATGAAATGCTTTAGAAATATAATATTCTAATCTTGATTTTTTTTAACAGGTAAGCGAGACTTCACGAGAATATCACCAAGACATAATGTAAGATAAACACCATATTCCAGTGACCCACGAGCATACACTGTTTTTACAATCGAAGCGTGAGTAGTTCTTAGACTACATATCCAGACATTAAGGCTAACTTTAATCAAAAAATTGTAATTTAATTCTTTAGACGTAAAATGAATATTATCTTATATTACATAAATATAATTAATATACAAAAAAATAAAAATCCAAAATCAAAGCAAAGTATATTCTTTACAATGTTTTACCTATTTAATATCTCCCAAAAAAATACTTAACCTCAAAAAATTTGAGATGTTAATCTCATATTTTTTAAGGTTAAGTATTGTTCAACAATATATCATTCGAATGTTTTAACCCATGAAGTTATTTTATCAAAGTAATATTATATTTCAATAGGCCCAACATCCCATGTTTTCAAGTGTCATACTTATGAAATATAGTCTGTTTATTTTAAGGTCAAAAATAATAAGACCGTTTTTTGATTTGAGGATATTTTTAACACTTAGCTTGAAAAACTCTAAAAGCAAGTTTGAAGTTTTGTTTTGGTACCGAAATTCAGGCATCTTATTACGATATTTTCTTTGAGTGAATACCAGTTTACAATAAATGCGCATAGCATGTTAAGACTTAGAGCGAGTGAGATCATTAACATAGGGTAAGAAACATTGAAAGCAAATCCAGATTATAGTATACCATATCGCAGGAGATGAGCAATAAATATGCTAACACAAATAAAACTAAAGTTTTAAATATTTATTACTACTTGTGCCTTGCGGTTTGATTCATAAACTGGAATAAAAGGAATCTATCAGATGCGTAGTACGTAAGTGCACTAGTACATGCCTTAATAACAAATAGTGGTCTGTAAAGTAGAATCGACATTTAACCACATCGTTTACAAAATTTTGAATAATAAGTAAGAAAAGGCAAATAATATATTTTTATGTAACAGAGAAGAAGGATTAAAAAAAATACTTCTTAAAAGATATTAATTTTTTTTATTTATTTCTTATTTTTATAAGCCATACAATCTTCTGATTAAGTCGGCTAAAACATAATCATCGAAATGATAAATTCTACATATTATCAAATTATTAAAATGTATTTAATACTTATTAAAATTTATTATAATTTGAAGCAATGGAGTGAACCATTTGCAAACTATAAATAAATCTAGATCGAATCCAGACACAAATACATGTGGCATTCAAACACCTCGTGCACTTGGCATACCTCGTGCATGTGGCACGAGGCATGCCAAGTGCAAGGTATTGACGCGCCAGTGGGGGAGCCCTACAATTACAGACCCCGCTGCGAACGCACAAGTCTTTCCTTTGCAATACAATACGACATGTTTATTTGGCGTTATTAAAGCTGTGTTATTTATAAGGAGTAATTTATAAACACTTTTAGCCGTTGCCCTATTGTAGTTTTTAGCTAAGTAGAGCAAAAAAGTTTATATTCAATACTGTACGTTAATAAAGTATAAGGGCCTTTATATCGAATAATGGTTAAGTACCGATGCCAAAATCAGTCCACTGAGTAGAACTGGCGAAATTAACTCAGTGAAAATAATCCTTTGAATATTTTACAAAATATAATATACAAAAAAAACCTTGTAACGAACGCCTTTTTCCAAGAGGACAATAGGAAGACTAAGCCCGGAAATGAAAAGAGAAATCTATACAAACTTTAGCCTACTATAATATTAAGCCTGTAAGTAGGAACTTTGTACATTTCCCCTATAAAGATCATTATTATAATCGAGAACTTGTTTATTATTAATTTTCATACATTTGAGTCTAGAAATTAAATAATTTTATATTTTTAAGTTTCTCCTCTCTATTTCACTCCCTTAAGGGGATTAATATCTAAAAATCCTTTCTTAGCGATAGCCCCTGTATCAACTTTCAATTTTCTAGGTACAGTAAGCTTTGGATGTCCGTAAATATTTTCAGTCCGGGTTGCATTCAATATGTAGATTTGTGTTGTATATTTAACTATTGAAAATGGTAATGATTATATTCAATAACAGATCAAAATACCATCCAACCTACAACATTCATTAGTATATATATATCGTAATTCACAATTGCTTGTAACGATGACTTGTGAATATTACTTTATATCTCTGTTTCTTTTTTATGGGTTAAAAGTCCACATAGAAACAGAAGGTATAACATAAACATCTTTGCATGATATTATGTTAATCACAAAAAAAAAACTTTATTGTTTTAACCTATGATTCTGGGACTTATGAGTTATGCGTCATTTCGAGCCGATTTCGGGAGTATTGTTTGCCTCTGAATACTCAGAATGTTAGTAATAATATTCTAATTTTTTAAAAGAAAACGATACTAAGCTAGTGTGTGGCTAGTAAAATCGCACAATATATATTGTTTTCGTATGCTTACGCGAATTTCACTCAATATCATGAAACAACTTTTACGGATTTTATCACAGACTAAAGACTTAGTTAGCACCTTTTGCATAGATAGGACTAAATAAAATATTGTTGTATCATAGGGTAGTTTTGAATAACTTTTGTAACAGAAGGACATCTGAGACCTCAGTCCTCCCGTGACCATTGTTGCTGTAAAGTATCCGAAACGTCGGGCTCATAAAAAACTAAATAAACCGTGATAAAATCCGTAAAAGTTGTTTCATTAAAATCGCACAATATACTTCGAATATACATTGTATTGGTGAGATTCCTGGTTTTAAACCGAGTTTACTGATCCAAACAAATAACATAAATAATATTAAAAAGTATATATTATTATTGAGATAGTACTAGCCCTTGGGGGTTATTCGCCCTATTACTACATCAATACACAAACAAGTACATCATGAGAGCAAAGGGGATCATAATATTTTTCTACCCTGACAGGCACTTTGGGCCGTCGCTTTCTACAAAGGCGGTGTTGAGACAGAAACAGGCTTGCCATTAAAAACATAAATCATCATCATTTTATTAATTTATTAATTCACTACTGAACTAAGGGCTCTCTCTATGAACGCCACGACGACCGATTCTTTGCTATTTGCATCCAATACGGACCGGCCACTGCGCGGAAATCGTCTACCCGCCTGGATAATGCCGACCAACACTTCGTCTACCATGACTATATCGACATATGTATCTACTAATGGAATTCTATAACTGTAATCCTACGCATTAACCTATTGTGCTATCTGCTATCAATCCTTATCAAGCCAAGCCTTCATACCAAGGCCGTTGTTACTTCTTGAATAACATTCTATTGTTGAGAAAAAATAATTATAAGACAATTAAATTACTTTTCTAATGAATAACGCCCTCGTTTATGCATAGTAAAATTTAAAATATTATTATTTTATCCTCATATAATTCCTTATCAACGTTATTGTTAATTATTCAACTGGGTGAAATTTTCCTCGTTCGTTTTGTATTCAGGCTTCATTGTCAAGGATTGATTGATTTATTTTATTGCATGTTTATTTTTAGAATTGCTATGCTCCATCTCAGTTGGTCACTGTACTTGGTATCTAGTGTTCTTAACTAAATTCTAAGCTGGTATTCGTTTTTGACATTTCCGTCACCATAAGCCTTAGGGCCTGTTTCACAATCTCCAGATAAGTGCTGGATAGGATATCGGCAACATATTTGACAGATACTCCATACTCTTTCTGTCAAATATGTTGCCGATAGCCTATTCGGCACTTATCTGGAGATTGTGAAACAGGCCCTTAGAGCAACACGGTCCCGTAAGGAGAACCGTGTAGCTCTAAGCCATAAGCCGAACATTTAATTTACAAATATTTAATTCACTTTTATTTAGAACATCCATTACACATAATATATTATTGTTACTTTCCTCGTGGTATTGCTGCTTTTGACTTCATTTGATTTTTCAAATGTAGCTCAATGTCCTTACTATTCTATAATGTTCTGATGTAACATATTTACTATGAATCTAACATTTATTGATTGCTTTGCCTGAATATTTCCCAATGCGTTGTCCTCTAGTCATATTTGTTCTCTCCTTGATTCGCCTGTTCCTCAGCATAATGTCACGGCCGATAGGGAGAGGGGGGGTCTTGATTCCCAAATTTCATAGTCAAGACACCACGTGACGGCAGCCGAGGTCACCGCGGTGAAATGGGTCCCAGTACTGCTATAAGTTACACTCCACAGCTGGTGGGGGGCAACCCCCCTATCCTTCTTCATCTAATGGTGATGCCAACTGGCTCTAGGGTCATTAGAATAGCTTCATCCGAAGAAAAAAAATCCTCACTATAAAGGTAACCCGTCCCTAACATTTGATCTGGTGGTACTCATGGGCCTCATGATCGTCCGTCATTTCAATACAAAAGGTTTTCCATCTGGGAAAGCATTATCGTAAAATGTATGTAACATGCAAATCAATGTTTGCTCATAAACTAAATAGGACTTTACTATGAATAACACTATGATATAAGTAAGACCAATCATTATTTTTCAAAGCTTAATTATAAACCACATTCTTGTAAGAATTGCTAAATATTCTCACGATGTTCACTAAAAATCAATTAAAGTAAGTCGATATTTAAAATCTAATTACTAATAAGTCGAAGGGTTAGAAAACCTTTATGCTAATGTACAATTAACAAAACAACAGACGTTTGCTTAGCAGTGGAGTGCATAACAGGAGGCCTAGCCAAAATGCCATTAAGAAAGCGTTAGCGAAGTTTGAAATGATAAAATGTATAGGATTGACCACGTGTTATGTGCGGCCTTATGTCAATCCCATACATTTTATCATTTTCGAACTTCGCTAATGCTTTCTCAATGGCATTTTGGCTAGGCCCCCGGGCGTGCGCGTTTGGTTATCCTCCCTGGGAATAAGGCTATCACTAAGAGTTTTTTTTTACATTTTATATTGTAAAATTTAAAATTTTAGTTTCACTGAGTTTGTAGTATCTATTCATACTTTACTGATTTAAAATTGTGTATCTGTCAGAATAAATCTCTTAATGTTCAAATGCAGGTCAATCTTAATATATATATTTCTTGTGTGCGTGTGTATGTGACTGAACTCCTCCTAAACGGCTGGACCGATTTGAGTGATTTTCTTTGTGTGTGTTCAAGTAGATTCGAGGATGGTTTAGATTCACAAATCAGACCGGCAGATGGCGCTGCAGTCGGTATCTAGGTTATTGATTTGTACTGCCACTATCGATTCGTATCTAAAGGACAACGTCTGTGGGGTCCGCTAGTATTTTATAAAATTATTCTTAACTTAGTCTAAGATTCGTGACAAACTTGAATTTGATTCGTGTTTGACGATGAATCATAAAATTACTTGGTCATAATTACACTTAGCAGAGGACTCGCGACCGCAGTGCGCAGTGCGAATTGATACGATAGCCGTTCATTGTTGCCCGACTTGTACTACTTAGAGTAGTGGAGGATAAATATTAAGAGTAGGATGGGCATTCCTACTCATTTCATTCATTACTTGATTAAATCTCGTAAAACTAACAATGTATAGTCTCAATTGTCGCCTGCCATGAAGTTGTGATATATAAATGTCCTATTTCTAATTCACATTTTAATACTAATTTATAAAGCAGAGTCTGTTTGTTTAAATGCGCTAATCTCAGCAACTACTGCTTGTATTTAAACGATACTTACAGTTTTAGATAGCCCATTTATCGAGGAAGAATAAAAGCCATATCATCCAGCCAATATGCCGTTGTAAATCTTAGTTTACGCAGACGAAGCTGCGGGTAACAGCTAGTATTTTAATATAATATAGAGTTCATGTCCTGCATTTCTTGAATAAAAAGATTTGGTATTATTTTTTATGTTATACAACTAACATAAAAAATAAGACCAATTTTTTTTAAATTAAATTACAGACGTGTCGTGAGCGACGATGGTCCAGTGGTGGATGGACTCGGCCTCTTATGCGAGAGGTTCCGGGTTCGATCCTGACCCCCACGTGTGTGCCTTGAAATGGGTTTTTCTAATTTCTAAATGCACCCAAACACGAGACCATCGCTCGCTCACCGGTGAAGGAAAACATTGTGAGGAAACCTGCATGCCTGATGAGATTGAAAGTCTTTGAAGGTATGTGAAGTTCACCAACCCGCACTGGGCCAGCGCGGTGAACTATGGCCCATTACCCTCCTTGCTTGATTCCGAGGAGGAGACCCGTGCCCAGCAGTGGGACATAAAAGGGTTTTACTTTACTTTACAGACGTGTCATCTGATGGTAAGTGGTCGAAAATGGTTTACCTGGAACGTGCCCAGGCAACTCATTGTGTGCTTCCTATCCTGAGACATGAGATGTTAAGTCTTGGTGCCAAGCTAGATGGTGATATCCATAAAGCCGGGAGTGCAACACAGCATCCCTTCCACTGGAAAAATAATATCATCTGTAACTTATATCTGGCATTGAATAGACCAGAGAGGTGAGAATATTTTTCTAAAGAAAGAGTTTCAAGCCCACTACTATATTACGTAGTATTACAAATATATTATACTTATCTATCTATGTTACTGGTCTCGTGATGGTTACAATAAGATAAATGTTAACACATACTGTTTACGTAAACCAGTAGCGTATAATACTAACCAAAATTTAATACCATTATTATCATACAAAATCATAAACTGTGCCTTATTAAAATGCAAATTTAATTTACTGCGCGCGTGTATTGTCTGAGATTCGTTAGAAGAATTTTCTCGGAAAAATCTAGAGGATGACGCGAACGATGTAATAAAATGTAATTACTTTAATTAGTGTGTGTAAAAATACATTTTCTAACAGACACGACGTAATAAGCACATACTCTTCCTAAATTTAATAGTTGAATTCGTATAACGTATCCCTCGGGCGCCCAGATCGTACTAAATGGTCATATGGTCGTTACCGCTTTCGATCCTGTTTTTTTAACGGTCTAGAATTTTAGGTCTTTAAGCTCAATCGGTAGGTAGATGAACACTCGATCCTGGCTACACAGGAAGAGCGAAGCAAACGAGTGTTAGGTCAAGCTTATAAATAAGTAATATTTTTTAGAAGTGAAAACTTCTTTTTTATGCACCGCACAAAGATATTTTGTAGGCCTTCTTTTTTTTGGAGCTTATCACTCATGCTCTGAAGTTAAAGGGTCGAGGTCGAACTCGGGACTCCCGACTCCCAAGTGTACCCGAGCGATAAAGACAGCTTCTCTTCACTGCTGAGTCCCTGTGATGTGTTATGATACATTTTTGGTTTTACACTCTGAATGGGCACATATTTTTACTTTATATTCAATGTTCGTGACGTTAACTACGCGATCTTTAGCCGTAAGACGTATCAGTAGAACCTAGACAAACCTTGAAGCTGATATTTTTTGTTCTAATGTTCTCTTTTATATAATCACGATATTGATCAGGATTTATGATTGATGATATCAAATATATAATTATCATCTTCAAGATGTTCTTTAACTTAGTTATTATTATTTACTAATTAAGAGCTAGACTTCTACATTTATAAGCGACACATATAAAAGGTTATTTAAAATAGTCCTATATCGTTTGATCGATATCATATCGATATTACTACTTGCCATAAAAATATATGAATGAAATAAAATCATACCACGTTAAACTAGCACAAATTCTTAGATGCACACCGCATCTAAGAATTTATGTATGAATATAATAATAAGAACTATGTAAAAATAAATATCATAATAAGAACAGTATGGGCACTAAAAACGGCAGGATTCGAATTTGCGCCTACGTGTCACTTAACCAACAGTGACAAGACCAACAATCAAAGGCAAATAATATGGTCATAAAAATAGGGTCGTCAAATATTGCATATCTTTAATTAATGATTTTTTCCCAAATTTTGGTAAGCCGTGGGCAAATGTAAAAAAAAAACAGTAAATCGTGCAGGTGATGCGAAAGTCTGCGTGTCAAATATTTAACCGACATAACTAAACGATCAACTCACATTACAATATAAATAAATCAACTACGTGAGAGATAATATATTGAAGTACTTTACAAATACAGCTCTAATATTGATGTATTGTGTCGAGCGAGGAATTACCTGGTATTTTCCTCAATACCTACATTTTCGCAACCATCGAATTAATTATCTCTCGGTAGTTGTGTGTATTGTCGCTCGACTTTTACGTAGTACTATTCTATGACTCAATATTTTTTTATCTTTGGCCTACTTTCTTCAAATTTTACATATAACTAAATAATATATAGGAGATGGAAGACTACGCAGTAACTATTAACAAAAAAATTGCTAAGCTGAAAGCTCTAATCTTTCAAATTTAGTCTGAATAAATTTAGGCCAATGAAAAAAAAAAATGCGATAAAATCCCTTAAATAAGGTTTTTTTTTACAATAAAGTATTAACTATTTTTACGTTTTTTTAATAAGTTAATATTTCGTGAAATAACGGGCAAATCTTGTGTTAAACAAATATTATATAAGGCTTACGTTGGCTCTATAGTCTGTACATATTTGTGGTTATTTTGATTGGCATTTAAAAACATTTCATGGAATAGTTTTGTAATATATTCTAGATTTTATGCATTCAATTGTGTTAGTACTTATAATACTTACAATGAAGTCAAATGGGAATGCCCCACTAATCTCTAAACATTTTCCTTTCCATTATTACTTACTACTACAATTTTTCATTAGGTATAGTAAAAACTCAGTATATAAATTTAGTAAAAAGAATATGACCATTAAATCATGTGAATACGATACAAAATGGTTGTTATGATTTTTAACCGCTATATAGAATTAGAAAAGCCAAAATACGTTTCTCATTACAAGTTCTATTAGATTTTTTCTTATAAGATTTGAGATTTTGGATTTGGTAATTAAAAAACTATGAAGTCATCCCCACAATTTTTCATTCCCCTGATTTATAATATCGTCTACTACCAACGCCTACTCCAAAACGGTCTTAAGTCGCGGGTTATCTAACGCCATAGATATATTTTTTTATAGTATGCTCTGTGTATAGGCATATTACCGTAAATGACTTGTGTCCAGCTATCGACGAATTGATAATGATAACGTTACTCTGTGGTCATACAGGGCTCAAGCAGAAGTCCGACAAAAGTCAACCAAGCCAACCGGTTCTATTGCGCAACCCCAAGCTCGCTAGGAAAACGTATCTTTTACAATGATTGGATCATTAAATTAGTTTATGTAATCATTATTATTGATTTCATTATTGTTATCATTAACCCAGTATGGGTGTTGATTATCAGATGTTGCCAAAGCAAAATAAATAACCTGAATTTAAAAATAGTTGAGTTGTTTAAAGCGACAAAGCTTATATCGAATGATTCGTTCTTAAATAGTTTTCAGTAATTTCCGGAAACCGCAGAATTAGCAGTGGCAGCTATTTAATTAGGTGTCTATTGAGAAAAAAAAATACAGAATATTCAGTATTGGAGTGAGAAATGAAGATGAGATAAGAGAAGATAACATTTTCTTAGGAGCTATAGTTAAGCTTATGAGATTTAGCGATTATAAGAATATATTTCGAATTAATTTCTATAAAACAAAAAATGTCATTAACGAAAAACTAACTACCACAACCTGATAAATTTGTGGAAATGATAGCCTAACAGATATAATATGCTAAAATGATAATGCATATCTATTACAGTTGTACTGTTTTGTAAAATATGTATAATTTAAACGTGAAACAATTCTAACAGCCATCGGCGCTGGGAAGTCGATCTTTGAGCAGAGGCCGGTCCGTGTTGGATGCTAGTGGCAAGTGGCAATCGGTCGTCTTGGCGTTCATTAAGGTCGATGTTAAGCAGTGGACGGATGAGGGCTGATGATGATGATAATTATTGCTAACGAGACACGTATCTACTGCATACGCGAGGATGAGGTGTACCTGACATTGTTTATATGTAAACAACACTTTAGTGAATGTGTACAGTGTACAGTGTATACTTTACACTTTACATACTTTACACTTGACTTTGTCAACTTATCATACACAGTGACAGTGTTCGTCAGTCGTCAGGATCATTTGACATACAAACAACTCCACTTACTAACTAAGATATTAAAAACTAGAAGTGTACGTGTAAACTATTAATTCGGAACTTCCATTTTAATGAAACATAAGAAAATGACCGTAAGTTTGAATGTAGAATTAAGTTACTATTAAGAAATTATTTTACTAAACTTTTAACTTTAGGCAGTGAAATTGATAAAATTTTGCTGAACAGGCTTTTATACTCAATGTAAAATAGTGTTTTAGATTTTAATAGTAGAGATGACCTGGAAAACCTTATTTTAGTAGGTAATCCTTAATTTAGAGAAAGGTTGACACCCTTACAGTCGAAGCCGTGGCACATATACATAACACATCCCGTAAAAAACTCATTTTAGAAATATTTTGTCATTTTTGAAATATCATCTCCAAGGGTAACACTCGACTAATCTGAAATCCTCACGCAACACAGCGGGGCATGTCCAGTGGCAAATTGAAATTCTAAAGTGTTATAAATCGTACTCCTTCGAAGGAACTCCATATTTAATGATATAAGATTGGATTACAACATTTTTTAATCTTCTTAAATACCTACTTGATATATATAATTGGTCGAGGACAGGGCGTATGGAATCTTTTACATTGTATCATTGGTTTTACACTTTTTCATTTTGCTGATATGCATCATCATCATCATCATCATCATCATCATTATCATCATCATCGTCATCATCTTCATCATCATCATCATCATAAGCCCCCCTCAATTAATGCCAAGACGACCGATCCTGAGCCACTCGCATCATGGTACATATATGGAAACCGTATATTATATAATACTTTACGCTTTGAATGAATGAATGCTTTGTGAGATAAAGATATCAGACAATTATTTACAAAGGACAAAATATGTTTATTTTTCATGAATTTCCGGTGGCCTGTTGGGGGGTGGGGAAAAGGAAGGCGACTCATCTGCTTAATCTCCTATCATAATAAGGCTCTGATCACTCGTTTGCCTACTTTTGATTTTAAAAAAAATATCGTTTTTAAATTCGATAGTAGATTCACATCCAGATAATCATAGTTCAAATATCCCAAAGTATTCGTATTTCAGAAACTCCATTCAAACATTTTTTTTAAATGCACCTTATCATGAAAACGCTCCGTTAATGAACACGTGCGCGGCGAAAAGCAATTGCCGGTAATTAATAAAATTCAAACCAATCACGTCCGGCTAACATCACATAATCGAAATCGACTTAGTAAAGGTAACAACGTCATTAAGTCACAGTAATGCTATACAATCTACTCGTAGATTGTACAGCATTACATTGTATAGTAATGCTGTACAATCTACGAGTGTCACCTGTCATTTCCTTGTCACGAATTACTCTCAGGCTCTTGCGACGACGATATTAATAGTATATTGGACTAAAGTAGACGTTTTCAAATATGAAGTTTAGGGCCTGTTTCACAATCTCCAGATAAGTTCCCAATAGGCTATCGGCAACATATTTGACAGATACTTGACAGATACTCCATACTCTATCTGTCAAATATGTTGCCAATAGCCTATTGGGAATTTATCTGGAGATTGTGAAACAGTCCCTTATTAAAATAAATCTTTATCTTTACTTACATAAATTTATGAAACAAAGTCACTTTACTCCTTTGTATGTATGCTTAAATCTTTCAAAGTACGCAACAGATTTCATCAGACATGCAGGTTTCCTCACGATGTTTTCCTTCACCGATGTGCGACCGATGGACTCGTGTTCAGGGAATACTTAGATTTAGAAAAAAAAATTAAGGCAAAAGGGTAAGGGGCGGGGTTAGGAACGAATTTATATATGAAGGAATAATTATTATTTATTTTGACCCTTTTTTACTCATTATAATAAAATATATTATAATACCTTTTTTACTTTTAAAGTAAGGAACCCTAAAAATGATTTATTTTTAATTAAATGTTACGAGATGTTAATTATGATAGCCGAATGATTATTAAAATCAACGTTGACTATTCTAGCACAAGCCTGACGTAACATCCTCTTCTACATGTTCCTAATCTGTGGTCATTTAATAACATCTTAGATTCAACAAACATGATTTTATTTGCGGCATGTCAACATGCCGATCAGCTGTTTGACTATCAACAGGCTAAAGACCCCAGCATCTGTTTGAGAGCACGTTGCCAACAATATTACACCTTAAAATATTTCCTCATGAAAAATATTTTCATTTTAGAACGAAGTTCCTTACGGCAGGCTTGGAGGGAATAGGGATTTTGCTGCGCGACCGAACTGAAAAAAATCTGATAGTAAAACCGTAAGAAAAAGTGCGTGGAATAAAAGCGTTAAATGAGACGTGCGCAGGCGCGACAGTCGCATACACAAGCGAGTAGTGTATAATACCTTTCTTTTTAGCCGAAGGAACTTTCCTACCTGGTGTCCCACGACACCACATTTCTTTTTAATTTTATTCTGGTTTTGTATCTACTTGTAATCTTTACACCCGGTGTATTAGACAACATTTTTTTTGTTTCTTGTCTAATCCTTACTTAATATTATGAAAGTAAAAGTAGGGATGTTTGTTACGCTTTCACGCGAAAACAACTCAACCGATCATCATGAAACATTGTACACATATTCTCGAAGGTACTAGAAGTAACATGATACATTATAAAAAAGGACTTTTTCTAACGCGGGTAAAACCGCGGGCAGCAGCTAGTATAATAATAAAAGAAATAAAAGTACAAAAAAGGTGTGTGTGCGATTCACACACGATAGAAGTAAAACACATGTTAAATGCTCAAATACAAGCAAGTATTGAACAGTGTGCAATATACATACACATACATTTGCTCTCTCGCTCTTTTGTGTTTGTGTCTCTTACCTGTCCTTTTTCCGTTGCATGCGGTTTGAAATCACAACGATTCTAAAGAAGTTTCGCTTCAATAAGTCATGATAATATTGTGTTGCATTTAATAAATCAAAAGAGAAATGACGATCGATCGCCTCATGCTGCTCGCCAGGATAAGATATGCATCAGCATTATGTCACCATCCGTTATTGTCTATGTACTAAGCGATGCAAAGACAAATTCCTGTATGCCTTGGCTAGGCTCATTGTTTACTAACTTCAAAAAGGAACGGCTCCTCACAATCGTTCCATTTTTTTTTTAATTTATTTATCCCATTAGGGAAAGGCAAAGAACTATAGTCCATACAGCCTGACAATCGTTTCAAACTCTTAAGGTTAATGCAAGTGGACTTTTGAGAGGAACGTTTCTCAATGTAGATTGAAAATATACTTTTTAATGTTTATTAAAAAAATTAGAACCAAAGTCACGTAAAAAAAGAACCGAATCCAGTTTGCCTATTTCTAGAGTATATAAAATACTAATTACATTATGAAACAACTTTTACGCAATTTATCGCGGCTTTTTAAATGCCCGACGATTCGGATACTCGGGAAAATCCGTAAAAGTTGTTTCATTGTAATCAGTGAAATTTGCGTAAACATTAAAAAAATACTAATTACACTTTAAATGCACGATTTCGTTAACACCTAGGATTGTCTAAACTCAGGCCCTGACCAAAGACACGATTCGAATCGGCGATCTGTACAGGCGTGGCCTCAGGTGCTAATGTGTCCGCATTAGGCAACTGCTCGCGAGACTTGTGACTAGAATATTAATCATCGTTGACCTCACCTGTACTTCCGAATTATACTTTTCCTTAGGCCTTTTCCGCTCCGCTCTTTAGGATCAAAGAACAGGATAAAGGCTATATGATTTTGTTTGTCACTTTTCATCTGTAAGAAAAATAAACCTTGTATTATATGATGTACGAAGGCGTGGAGAAGGCATCTGATGAATTGGGGATATGATTATCAGCTATCATCAACCGTTCAGAACAATATTCTGTAGAAATCATTTCGATATCGAGCTTCATCTGAGAGAGCTCACTTTACGCTCACTTCGAAAGCGAACTTTATTGATATAAATACATAGTCGAGTTTTAAAGAATACAAATTCGTCATATCACCGTGGATTCCGCTTTCGAGATTCGAAAACGACCTGTTACGTAATTGTAATGTCATTGTTATATTTTCGCGTACCAATAATAAAATCATCGACTCGAAATTATTTAGTTATTGTTCTCTCTATTGGCACTGAAGGATACGTTAATGTTTTATTGTCTTCGTAGTGCTGATGAATAGGTACTAGCAAGTTCGAATCCAGCAGAGAATAGCACCTATTACTCCCTTACTGAGGTGTCGTAAAAGGCGACTCAGGGGTTTTTCGGACGAACTAGATAAAAATCTAATGTCCAACTTAGGTACTGTACTACCTACAGTACCTAATGTTTCAATTCAAAGAAAAAAACTAAAATAAATAGTGTCGCTTTTTAATAAATGCATATTGATGATATTATACACGGTACATACACCAAAATTACATTATTTCCAAGTATTTTTGTCTGTCGGTCTCTCTGTCTGTTTTTAATAATCTCTAATGGTTAGTCTGATTTTGACAGGACTCTCACTGGTAAAAAGCTAATGTAATAAGGAGTAATCATCACCTTTTCAATTAACTCAATTAACGCGAGCGAAGCTGAAATCAACCCGGAGGGGTACCGCTGATTGGTCCCGTAACTGATTCAGCAAAATTGACTCATCACTCATGTGGATCATGCTGGAGAATTTGAGAGGAATATGAAGGTGTTGAGCAATACTTATTTATGAGCAAAATTATCAAAATAAAGATGCAAAGCAAAGTCTACGCGTTTAAGGGAAATAATTACAAAAGAACCCTTAACCGCTAATTTCTAATTTAATTCGAATTCATTCAAACGAACAAAACATTACAAACATAATTTTCAACATCATGTATAAATTACGTAATCTATACATGGTGTTGAATTGTGTTGTATTTTTTTTTAATCTTATTTATTTTATATGCCATACATAATTGTGTTGTATTTAATTAGAATTAATTCAAACGAACAAAAGATTAAGGGTTTGTTTCACAATATCCTAATAAAGTTCCATTTAAGCTATTTGCAACAAATTTACCACATAACTACAACGTTTTTGTTTCACAATTGACATATAGCAATATTTGGCTAATAAAGTTCCCTATAAACTATAGGTCGGATCAACTGGCCATTAGCAAATTCATCTGTCAGATAAATTAGTTGACAGATATATACGCGGTTGACAGCTTCATGACATTTGTCAATTTGACGTTCCGGTAACAGTAATATACAAAATAATTTAAATTGTGTTTTGATCGTTTAATAATTAAGAGATAACATTATATACAAGGTATATGTAAATAAAAGGTATAAAGATGGTATGATACATACAATTAAATTATAAAAACATATTTTCATGTATATTTACAACATGGAATTTTTTTCTAAAACATATTTATCGTAAAATGGAACGATGAAATGCGAGGTTGCCAAGCCTACTAACCAGTAAGTGCCAAATAGGGATCTGCCAAATACATTTATAGGGAAGATGATGGTGAAACCCAATCAAGACTAACTAGAAGATTTATGTGTCAGTTAATTTATGTGTCATATAGCTATTTATGTGGCATATAGGGTACTTTACTAGTATATTGTGAAACAGACCCTTAAAATATATTTTAACACCATGTATAAATTACGTAAGCGATTAGTCATTTGCGGCAATGGTGTCGAAACGCATTGTTTGTAGACAATGATACAGGCCGATGGTTTTTGTATCAAGTTCAAGGCGGCCGTAATTACGGAGATGGGATCTTGTACTATGTAATTGCAGGTGGAAAATGCGAATAGCGATTATACGTGTGAGAAGAAGTTCTCTTAAATAACAATTGAAACAGCGATTCGGAGTTTTATCATTCATATTTTGTATCTCTATAAAACTTTTTTTTTAATGTCTGGAGGCGCTCCCGTCTTTAAAAAAAATCAGGAGGCAACCGAGAGCCGAGCCTTATGGTGATTAGCGACGCCCAAGACAACCGTACAATCAAAGGTTATTAGGCGTTGCCCTCCTTTTCCCTATCCCCCATTGGCCACTGAAAACTCATAAACCGTACGAAACGCGACAGTACAGCTGGCACTTTACTCCGGTATTATGTGAGCGAGTGGTACCATCCCAGTCGTGCTGGCCCGATTCGGCTGTGAAACAATTACAACTTTTATATAGAACTGAAGTTTAGAAGCTTGTAGATATTCTTAATTTAATATGCTACCATGTATGTACCAACCTATCTGTACTACTCATTATTAGGTCAGCCTTATTTCGAGGAGGAAACTCGTGCCCAGTAGTTTAACATAAGGATAACTTATGCTGTCCTGTCCTTCCATCTGAAAAAATCACATAGATACCATTTCATTTCTTGCTTCATTCAGATCAGTGCCAGAAATAAGCATTATGCATATTGATACACTAAGTGGTTTATTTCATCATCTCCTAGAATTTTCCCAACTATATTCTGGGGTCGGTGTCCAGTCTAACCGGATTCAGTTAAAAACTAGTAGGTATTTTAAACCGAGTGACTCCTTATCTGACCTCCACAACCCAGTATCTCATCAGTATCAGACTGGTTGTCAGACTCTCGGGCTTCTGACGATTTGTAACGACTGTCAAAGATCCACGAATGACAGCCGGAACCAACGTCTTAACGTGCTTTCCAAGGCACGTAGGAGTCTCGGTATGTAAAGATCACCCATTCACAGACAAACCTCAGCAAACGTTGCTTAACCGCGCAGCTGTTACCACTGAGCCGCGAGCTCCTGAAAAGTAGTCTATTTAAAAAATATTTTAATAAAATATTTGTAGGTAAGTTTTATGTTATGTTTATTATACAATAGTTTATATAAATTATTATTATATAAATAAATTATTATTATATAAATAGTTCGAACTTACGACTTACGAGCTCTTGTAAGACTGGTTGCCATTTGACCATTGCATCGCGCGGTATGTTAATGTAACTAATTTATTCCAAATACGGTTTTCCTTATTTAATATGTCTTTTCATAATACAAAAAAGATCGCTAATGTTTCTTCTTAATGTTTCTTCTTAATCTTAATGTTTTTGATTAAATATTGTTTTAAGTGCAGAATAAAATTATTAATAACCTAGATTTTATGTCTGACCGCAAACTAAATAGAGGCGACGGCTTCAACCGCAAGATAATGTTTATAGAGACGCGACTATCAAGGTCTCTATTATCCATGGATCTCGTAAGTTCGAACTACTTATATAAAAACAATTTATATAAAATGTTGTATAATAAACATAACATAAGACTTAATAATAATAATAATAATAATAATAACCTATTGTCATTTCTACCACCGGTGTAATTCCCAAACATCTAAAACATAGCCTTCAGCTCCTAGACCTAAAAGAATCCATCTATATCACCCTACAAAAAGCCGTCATACTAAACACCTGCAGGATAGTGAGAAAGTTTATGCAGATAGAGGAAAACGAAATAACACAACACCACACTCCATCGTAACACACCACACGCTTTATTTACTTGGCTTCGGTCCGTAAATGTAGCTAAAAACCAGCCTCGAGCTGAGAATAAAAAACAGTTCCCCAAAATAATAATAATAATAAAAGCCTTTTTATTTCTTGCAACTACTAGTTTACAATACAAAGATAAAAATAAAAAATCTTAACATCTATATTATTCTACAAGAACCCCTGAATGGGTATAGGCCTCCTCCAAAGATGCCCAAGTTTCTCGGTCTCGTGCTATTTGTCTCCATTCTGGACCTGTTATTGATTTTATGTCGTCTTCCCATCGTGTGAAAAGTCTTCCTCTCGCTCTTTTGCCTTGGGGACCGTTCCAGAATGTTCAATTCAATTCAATTCAATTCAATTATTTATTTGCTTTGAACATGGTTATATACATAGGTCTTAGGCTATAAATTAAGTCCAGCATATTCTACTCATACAGAGTGTGCAAATGTTGTGCTTAAGAGCATGCATTATTTATAAAAGTAATTTAAGTAATTATAAAAATTATAAAATTGTGCTTAGAATTTATCATTTTTATAGAATAATGTCTTCCTAATATTATAAATTCACATATTATAAATTCATAATTATTAATTGATTTAAATATACATATTACAGTTTAAAAGTCATGTTAATTCAATTTTAATTCTCTAAATAGTCATTAATGTCATAATATAATTTGTCCAGCAGAAATGTAAACAAGCTTTTCTTAAATAAAGGAAATGGTAATTCTTTAATGTTATTAGGTAGCTTGTTATAAATCGTAATTGACATGCAGTAAGCGTTCTTTGTAAATATTGTTAGTTTTCGATGTGGAACACAAAGTTTATGTGGGTATCTATTGGAACGTGATGTCACATCCTTCTTTTCCGTGAACAGAAATTGATACTTTTTTACAAACAAACATATCTCGAATATATACAGACTGGGCAGCGGCAGTATTCTTAAAGATTTAAATAATGGTTTGCAGCTGTCCATATATCCTATACCACATATTGATCGGATACATTTTTTTTGTATTTTAAAAACTTTGTTTCCATCTACAGAATTACCCCAAAAAATTATCCCGTACCTCAGGTTAGAAGAAACATAACCATGATACGCCATTAAACTGGCTTCAAGAGTTCCTATTTGACTTAGTCTCCTTAGAACAAAAATAAATTTATCTAGTTTATGGCATAGTTTGTTAATATGCTCCTTCCAGTTACATAGTTTATCCAGTGTTATACCCAAAAATACAGTTGAATCCACATTATCGACTTTATCATTCTTATAGGAAATGTCAAGTTTTTGAATATTACTATTGAATGTCTGAAATTGAATTGCTTTAGTTTTTGTTAAGTTTATATTTAAATTATTTGCTGTTAGCCAGTCAATGATTTTAGCAAGGGTAAGGTTAGATTCATATTTAGTATCCATAAAATTGTCACAGCTGATAGTTATTGTAGTATCGTCCGCGAATAAGATGCATTCGTGCCGTGTAACGTCGGGCAAGTCATTTATATATATTAAGAATAACAGAGGCCCCAAAATACTCCCTTGGGGTACTCCATATGCATTGTGGCGGTAGCTGGATTGAAAAATGCATTTGTTATTCTTACAAGTTTTTGTTATTTCTACGCATTGAGTTCGGTTGCTAAGATAACTTTTTATCCAGTTAAGAGCCTGTCCTCTGAAACCATACTTATACAATTTATTTAAAAGTATTGGATGCGATACGAAGTCGAACGCCTTAGTCATATCTAAAAATAGAGAGACAGGATAGATTTTTTTATTTAAGCATTCTGTAATCTTTTTAATTAACACGAAACATGCTAGTGCTGTTGAGCTTCCTTTTTGAAATCCGAACTGAGAATTCTTTAATATGTTATATTTACATAGAAAGTTATATATCTTATTATACATAACTTTTTCGAATATTTTGGAAATTATTGGTACTAGAGTTATCGGCCTATAGTTTTGAGGATTTTTGGCGTCACCCTTCTTGAAAATTGGTTTTACTATTGACTTTTTTAGAATTGAGGGAAATCTACCTTCTATAAAAGAGATATTTATCAGATGCGCAAGAGGAGTTGCAATAGACGGCGCACATAGTTTTATAATTTTTGTATTAAGCATGTCATAACCAGTAGAATTAGTATTTTTTAATGTCGAGATAACTTTTAAAATATCATTTTCATTTATCGGTGTTAGAAAGATACTGCTGTGGTTAAATGGTATATTAATTTCATTTGTCAAATTATTTTTTATGTTATTATTGGTCAGGTCTATAAAATAATTATTTAAATATTCACAGATTAGATTAGGGTCACTAATAGTATTATTATTAACATGTATCTCACTTATTTCATTTTTTAAAGTTCTGTTTTCAAATGTGTTATTGATGACTTTCCAGGATGCTAGACATCTATTTTTTGAATTTTGTAAATAATTAGTGGAACCAATTCTTTGTGCTTGGTGTATACATTTTTTTAAAATTTTTGTATATTTGTTGTATCTGGCTTTATTTAGACTATCTGTGCGATTGAGACGATTTTTTATGTACATTTTTCTTTTTATTACGCAGCTTTTCTTAATCCCTTTGGTAAGCCATTTGTTCTTCAAAGGTTTTTGCATTATTTTATATCTTTTAAATGGAAAGCACAAATTAAAAAATAATACTAATAGTTCATGAAATTCTTTAAAAGCGATATCTGTATCTGTTTCAGTGTATACATTGCTAAATGATAGGGCAGATATACTATCTTTAAATTTATTTACATTGTCCTTACCAAAGTCTCTTCTATTTTCAAACCAAAAAGTCAGAGGGGGTTTATGTGTGTTATTAATGTCTATATTGACTGTTATGCTTTGCGCTGTTTCATGATCAGATAAGCCTAGAGTATGTATATTACCACATGAATTATTGAGATTGCTTATAATCAAATCTAAGCAGCCTTTCTGTCTAGTCGGTTTGCAAATGTGGCTATGAAAATTATAGTTTTTTAATAACGCATTTAATTCATTGGTTTCTTTATTAGACTTAAGCATATCAATGTTCATGTCACCACACATAATGATTCGTTTTTTGTGTTGTCGTGTTATTACACGCATTACACTTTCAAATTTACTTAAAAAAATTGAGACGTTAGAAGACGGTGTTCTATATACACATATAATGATCAAGTTGAAGTTGGTGATTTCAACTCCACAGCATTCAAAGACGTACGGTTCAGAGTCTGGTATATCAAGGACTCTGTAGGAAAGAAATGTTTTTACTAGGATGCATGAACCTCCTCTTCTAATTTCTCGACAAAATGAAGAAGCTAGTTTATAGTTTCTCAGTTTAAGATTAGATTCTGATCCACGCTTAATGAATGTTTCTGTTAGACATATAACATCAATTTTATTTATTTTATTATTAAATTCCTCTAAGGCTATATCTAGTAAATCGAGCTTGTTGAGTACACCCGCAATGTTTTGGTGAAACAGTGTAAACTTAGTTTGTTTAGGTTTTAATACGAAAAAGCTGTTGATTACGATGAATAATTTGGTTTTGATTTGAATTTATTTTAGCTTTATTAAAATAGTAGGGTATTGTACCCATTTTGATAATTCTATTTTTAATATTTTTTTCTAATCTTTCTTTATTTTGTTCGTATGTCAGTGTGTTATTGAGGATAGTTGTATTATGTTTGTCAATAGTATTTTTATTTGTCTTATTATTATTGTTAGTCAAAAATTGTTCTCTGTATTCTAAGTAATCAATTTCTATATTTAATTTAAAGATTAGACCGAAAGAATTATTGTTACTTTGATAATTATTCATGTAGTCTAAGAAAAGCGAGTTCTCAAATTGTTTCGTAAGGAGTTTCATTTTGTAATTTAATAATGTTTCATTTAAATGTGGATTGAACTGTACCCCCGGTATTATAACTTTCCTACATTTTTTCAGTTTTTCTAGACTAATACATAATTCACTAAGTAATTTGTATGGGTCCTTATCATTACTTCCTACTAGCAAGACTACAATGTCTGACTGTGTGACAGTGTCCTTTAAATATTCACAACTTTTTAAAACTTCACTACTCTTAGCATATGGCTTTACCATTGCCGTCACTGTATATCTATCATTCCAATTTCCTTTGCGGCTTTTCGATAACATAGATGAGAGTCCCTTTGCTTGTTGATCTCCTAATAATATTATTCTAGGTTTATTTGTTGATGTCTGTTTGTTGCTTTTTTAGTCCATCTGTTATCATCAAGCCTCGCCACATGGCCTGCCCACTTCCACTTGAGCTTTTGTGCGTAAAGTAGAGCGTTAGTTGCTTTTGTTATTTTTCTTATGTTCGTGTGTCTTATTTTCTCCCTTTTCTTAATATTTAACATACTACGCTCGAGTCCTCTTCCTCTTTGTGTCGGCAGTAAACTTCCATGTTTGGCATCCATATGTCAAACATGGCAAAAGGCTTGAATTCATGGCTTTCGTTTTGAGAGTTGTTGGTAGATTACTTTTAAAAATTTCTTTGAGACTCCAGTATTTATTCCATGTCAATTGTACTCTTCTTGCTATTTCTATGCTGTTACCTTTTCTATCAAAACTTATAGACTTGCCCAGATAGACATAATTTTCTACATATTGCAGTGGCTTGTTATTGACCAATATTAGTCTTTTACAGCTATTTGTCATAGTCATCGTCTTTGAGAAGTTAATTTCTAGACCCACCTCGATACTAGCTTGATACAGGTTTTCAATCATTTGTTGTAGTTGGGAACAAGTCTCTGACAACAGCACTATGTCGTCGGCGAATCTCAGGTGGCTCAAATAGGTGTTGTTTATGTAAAGTCCCGATTTGCTCCAGTCTAGCTTTTTTATAACCATTTCTAGAATTGCATAAGATAAGACTTACTTGCTTACAAATATTTTTTTAATAAATAGACTACTTTTCAGGAGCTCGTGGCTCAGTGGTAACAGCTGCGCGGTTAAGCAACGCTTGCTGAGGTTGGTCCATGGATGGGTGATCTTTTCATGGATCATCCATCCTTGCGGGTTCGAATATCCGACAAAAACGAATTGTGTGTTTATTAAGCCTTTTTTATAATAGGAATAATACTCTTTTATCGTACACCATTTACCATTATATTTAAAAAATGTTTGTGATTTTCTATTTGATAATAAAATAATGCATAAAAACACGGACTGGTAACTGCACGGAAATCGTCCTCACATCTGGTTAATGTTTTTAATTTTTAATTTCTTTAACTCGTAGCAAAGAATTTCGCAAACATAGGACAGTTATGTCAAAGTGTTGTAATTCGTTATCTTGTCCAGTTTGTTCAAAAACTTATCTTTAGATAGATACGAAATCCATTAGTGTTTGAAATAATAGTGTAAATAAAAAAACTATGACGCCAGAGATATATAATATCTAGTTGTTTTTATGGGCGCCAATTTAGACCAAGTGCTATTTTTCGAATCGAAGTGACAAATTCTTAAGTTCGACCGTATTCTGTGTAATATGGATGTGATTTTATTTAAAATATAGATATATTATTCAAAGGTCAGCCCAGCTTTTCGTAATTTATTGTTTTAACGAAGTACAAACTACATATCGTCCCCGTAGAGTAAGAAGTCATTAAGTCTGAAAAACCCATTCGGAGTTATGAGGGTTTAAAGTTTTTAAAAATATAAAAAATCCTAACATTGGTTTATCATTATTGATCTTGACAATTCTGCACCCCTAGACAAGTGGCAAACGCTCGCTTCTATTCTTTTGCGTTTACTCGCTAACTCCATAGGGTTGATGCAAATTTTTTTAAGAACGTTTATTAAGACATATAAAGTGTATGGTTTTGTTTGAAAATACGTCTAAAAACGTATGTAATTCGTTCCCCCTAGAAGAGTGGCATAAACGCTAAACGAATATAATAGAAAAGAATACTTATTGTATGGGAATTAACTAGCTTACGACATTTAAAAAAAATTCAAGAAATATTATAACAATAATATTCGTTTTAAACGAAGTACAGAGGTTGTTAAATGTTTTAACAAACCAAACCATATTCATTATGTATCTTAATAAACGTTCTTTAAAAATTTTTGCAGCAACCCTATCGAGTTAGCGAGTAAACGCAAAAGAATAGAAGCGAGCGTTTGCCACTTGTCTAGAGGGGCTGGTCTGATTACATCGGCAATATTACAGAAAATTGTAACTACTAAGTTACAATTTTTAAAAAATGGTTATTTGTAGAGGAAAGTGAGGAAAAACGAACTAATTATTTGTTATCTAAAAAATCTCCCACCTAGTTGGTAGTTAGTTAACTGTCGCTTGGAGTTAATGATTTTTTATTTATTAACAATCGTCAATTATAACATAAAAAAGATCATTAAAATGGATTGATAAGTTTCTGTTTCTGTATAATTTTGCAAATCCTTTATAAATATAGAGGGACTAGTCTTTATATCGAGTTAGTTAATTTTCAATTTCGTGTGTTGCAGCAAACTACCAATTCCCAAAGTAACTAATCCATTTTGATGATATTGGGACAGCTTATCGGTTTAGGTACGCATCGAAAGTTTTAGAGAAAAAATAATTAAGTCGTTTTAATTTGAAGTTTTTTAAATATCAGATAAATTAATAATAATTAACTAAATTAGCGAGTTCTCGCATTATGTATTTGGAGTCAAAGGGTACACTTACTTAATTTTTACATACCATAAAACGAAAACTATGGCAGCTACGAAAATGACGACCAGACAGATATTTAGAGAAAAAAATGGAGAGCATCATGAGCGCTTAAAACCATTTTGGCTATTTGTCGACTTAATGACTTCTCGCTCTACGGGGACGATATACAAGGTAGTTTTTCCATTAAATGTAATTTACCTGTTGATTGAACGTTGACCTAACCACGATTCTCCAGTCAGTGACGTTAAGTGAAATGTCTGCAAAATATTCTTAAGTAACATATTATACGGTGTATATTATCGGTCGTCTTGGCGTTCATTGAAGCGGTCTCAACTCAATCTTTCAGGACCAGACGGATAAATGCTGACGATGATAATAATGTACGTGTCATACGTTTGCTTCCTTATTTCTGCCCAATTTTGCCTTTTCAGTATATTATATGAGAGTAAATAAATTGTTATTAATTTAATTAATATACTTAATACTTGTCAACGTACAACAACAAAAAGTAGGTAGCACTTATCCTATACTTACTGAAGGACCTATTGCTGTAATAATAAATAATTGTATGATTTATACATAAACAATATGAAAGGGCAAAGGTATTTTACAAAACAATTTGAATATTATGGTCAGCGTCACCCATCCGGCGCGAGCCCGTCTCACCTCACTGACCGCGGCCTTCACTCCGCGGTTATGATGACCATTATATAATGAATAATCATAATACTAAATTTTTGTCACTCTACTGAATTTGTTTGTAAAGACAAAGAAAGTCATGAAAAAGGGAAATTATAGGAAACTAGGACTTCAGTGAGATTGTTCTTTTTTTAGTAACCAAGTCACTGAAGCCATAAAAGCGGATTTGATCTGTATAATAAAATAAAAAGTAAAGTAAAAAAAGTAAAGTATCAACCCTTATATGTCCCACTGCTGGGCACGGGTCTCCTTCCTCGAAATCAGGCGAGGAGGGTAATGGGCCAATAGTCCACCGCGCTGGCCCAGTGCGGATTGGTGAACTTCACATACCTTCAAAGACTTTCAATCTCATCAGGTATGCAGGTTTCCTCACGATGTTTTCCTTCACCGGTGAGCGAACGATGGTCTCGTGTGCACTTAGAAATTTAGAAAAACCCATTTCAAGGCACACACGGACGGGTCAGGATCGAACCCGGAACCCCTCGCGTAAGAGGCCGAGTCCGTCCACCACTGGACCACCGTCGCTCTAAATAAAAAGAAATGTACAAAATACAAAAAAAGAAAATATAGTCAATTATTATTCAGAGAATTCCGTTAGTCATTTAGCGATAATATTATTGTTTGCAATTTTTATTGCAATTTAATAAATTATGTATTTTGTTTCAGCAATGTCGGCCGACGGGTCGACGACAGATATCCATGGCTTACTCAACGATACTGGTAAGTGGATACAACTTACAAGAAAGATAATATTGATTAAGAAGAATAAAAAATATCGAAGCTCCATTTAGGAAAAAGCTAGGTACTTAGATTCCTCTGAAAAAATATATAATAAGTAATAATATTTTTTTTTCTTTTAATAATTTGTATCGGATAGTAGTTAAATAAGTTCCTAATCATTTTACGGTACCAAGTACCAATTTACAAGTACTCATCATCATCATCATCATCATCAGCCTTTATCCGTCCACTGCTGAACATAGGCCTTTATTTACAAGTATTACATTATAATAATTATTAATTGTTTTTTAAATAATTATTGTTGAAATACATTGCCATTGTCGGTAAATTATACTTGTTAATAAGCGCCATCTATAGTAACAACATCAAACATAGTTCTCGTCAGCAAAATTAATGCGAAAATGCGCCATCTATATTACAAGCAAAACATTTTTATGCATAAAAAGTACCATCTGTCGGCGATTATATAAACTAGTGTATCCGATACTAAAGTAATCAGTTACAATTCCCACCACAGATGTCACTTTCAGCACTTAGTGTTGTCTTTGTAACTATAGATGGCGCTACTAGTTTCAAAGTACTCTACTATCAACTAATAATTATTTCACCTCGACACAATTATTAATTAGAACAAGTTTAACTATCCATTTATTATAAACGTGTATGAATAGTTGCAAATAGAGTTTAGAAATACTTTGCACATTGTAATGTTTTAGCAAATAATAATATTAGAAATAAATTTGGATGCAGATTTGGAGAATACCTTAGGGCGCACACATACAATGCGGTATTGAAACACTGCGACCTAAAACTCCTCTCAATCTTTAAAGCAAAATCAGTTATATCCAAATGGTTACAGACATTAGACTACACCGACACTGAAAAAATTCTAGACTATATTGCATAAATTATTAAACTTTTAACTTTTAAGAATTATTAATGTACGCTATAATATCAAATAAGTTCCTACTTCTAAGTTAATTATGTTAAAGTTCAGATGATGTGGTAATTATATTTTTCTTTTTTTTTATGGTAATGCTGTACAAATATTAGAGTGTATGTTTAAAATTAAGTTTTTAAATTTTAATCCTCTTTAAAGCCTAAAACTACTTTGTTAATTACGTTTACTAACACTAGGCTACAAATTAAAGATAAAATTAAAAAAAATTAAAGATAAAATTCAGACACAATATAATTTACTGGTCCCCAAGATACAGGCTCTGCCTAGTTTGGGGCCCCCTGTGAACTGTAAGTTTTGTAATTTGTGTAAGCACTAACTAATTTGTCAACTCTAATACATACCATTACATGTAATATTTGTGCCAAATAAAGATAATATTATTATTACTACTTTCCCTTTGCTTAAAAATTATTATGCTTGGATCTAAAGGAGACTGATATTTAATCGAAAGTTTACATTACAGTAACCATACAATCCACGAACTGTTTTCTCTTTTTAGTTTCGATTCGCATACATACCTACTATATTATATTCAAAATATTATTGTTCGTTTACTTTCAATCTAGAAATATCTAAAACATAAGAGCTCCCCCATTTGAGTTGCACTGTTTCCAGTATTGGAACAGTTATCACGTAAATTCATTCACGACAGAGAATTTTGATGAAAAATTCAAAACACGCGCCGTATAATAATTGTTGGCCCGATTGTTACCATACATAAATCAATAACATAACCTACGTCGCATGCATTTTAGGTCACTTTTAAGCTATCACTAATTACCTGACGTCAATTAAACACGTGTTGGGAAACGCCTATCGTGTGAGGTATGATGAAGAATGACGTCACCTTGATGGGGTTTTTGTTTGACCTGCTCCATATGAGCGACGGATGTTTACTTTTCACTGTTTTCGCTGCTTATTACCATGATTAGTATGTCGTCCTTATGGGATAAGTCATATCACTACATATTATAAAACAAAGTCGCTTTTTCTGTCCCTATATCCCTTTGTACGCTTAAATCTTTAAAACTACGCAACGGATTTTGATGCGGTTTTTTTTAATGGATAGGACAATTCAAGACGAAGGTTTATGTACATAATTTATTAAGTTTTTATATACATTGGCTAAGATATAACAATAATTGTTGGAGGTGTCGGAAAAAAATTGGCCGTCTGGGAGTTTCCAACGAAAACGCTGCCTAAACCCTTTGAGATATATCAAAATAATGTATGGTGGAATTGTGTGTCTTAAATAGGTCTACAAAAAAGTCCGCGATGGCATATATCTATCTATTAGGGATATCATACTATATCCATTTAATACTTCAAATAAATGGGCAATTATAACGCGATAATTTGAAAGCTATTTACACAAATACGGTATGAATCCTTATCATTTTAAATTAGTTAATTAGCTGGAGCACTTAATGAAGATTATTTTTACCCTTTACATCATGCAAATTAAATGTATACTTTAGAAGATATGGCAATATCAAAATAATACGCAAGAAAATAAACCGTGTTGCCGTGATTTGAGAGGGCAGTGTAATATGTAATAGTATCCTAAATAGTAAATATGCATGCAGAAAGTCTGCGAAGGAATATAATATGTCTTTATATTCAAGATACCATATTATATCCATTTTAATACAAAAACTTAGTCATTATTGAAATGGAAAATGATCGTCATCAAACATGATAAATCCGTAAACCTAAGTTCACGCGGGCGAAGCTGCGGGTAACAGCTAGTTGGGAATATAGTAAGTAGATATTTAAACAAAATGGAAGCGTTGAGCGTTCTACTTTTCTTAAAAGGTAGACTAATACTTATTACTTACCTACTTACATAAAGCGCAGTTCTTATACTTTACAATCCACATGCCGTAGGGTCATCTTCAACCACTCTTCATCCCTTTAGTAGATTAGATTTTCGCTATAGAAATGAGGTTCATTGATTTACTAAGAAGTTTTTATTAAATTTCTCCTCTTAAAATTGAGCTTCCTTAATTAACACTCGGTTTTCGAAAGGCTGATCAACGCAAAAATTAACAAATTAACTGTCAAATCTCTTGTTAAGTGTCAAATGCTAGAAGCATGGTTAAATTACGTAATTTGATCAGCCTGACAGTCTGATATAACAACAACAATGAGAAGCTGTCAAATTTGACTCTTAAATGGTATGTTAACCGTCATTAACAGCCATGTTAGTTGACATACTCTTTGACCAACGTTTCAGAAACCTTAATCTGCTAGAATTAATACTATGAAAAGGAAATGATGGAGAGCATTGTAATAGCCTTTTTTATTGCAAGAAGAACAATTCTTAAGAACGCCAGTCTAAAATCACTGCGAGCGCATTCAGCCGCTTTTTGTGTGTCCGTGATCTGCAGCACAGGCACAGGCAACAAGAGCACCTCAGCGACAGACTGGCCACGGCAATCTTCTCCTCCTACTCCACTTGTACCGGAGTGGGTTGCCCGGCCTCCTCTAAGCAGTCCCCAAGACGTGTGACACTAGCTCCAGGTTTCCTTCCAGGGGGATCACTGGACGCACTTAGTAGCACTTCTTACCAATTCCTGTTCGTCGCAAGCGGGGGAAGATCTAAAAGCGCCAGTCTGGAATGGCTTATGGTCTGATATTTATTAAGGGAATTACTTTTCTGACATATATACTCGTATAGCCAATATGTATTGCCTATTATGTATGATTGCTTATCTGAGGCGGATTATAGCGGAGGTCATTTCATCACACGATCAACTCATCTTCCTAGCTAATCTCGGAAAGACAATTTTGTTTACAACTTTTTAGTTCAAAGATTTTATATTTAACTTATCTTTATAAAAAAGAGGCGATACCTAGACAAAAAACTCATGAAAGATAATCCTGCCAATTCGTTGTTTCACGAGTTTCGATCACACAAAATTACTTTTACGAATTCTTTGGAATATTACTGTCATATGCGATATATTAATAATGTAAGTATTTGATAAGCCACGACAAAATCCGTAAAAAAGCTGTTCTATTACAATAAATTGTTAATAAAAATGCTAAATGAATTCCTATACCAACGGCGCGGGCGGTGTCGTGCGGACTCGATCTATAAAAATGCAAAATATTGCGATACCTTCGGTTTTTTTATATAACATTATACAAGACAGTTCCGTGAACAGATTATGTCATACATCGGCATCGATAATAGTGGGTCTGGTTTTCATTGATGCGTTCTGAATCACCGACTGATAGTAATGGGATTTCAACGGACAACGTGACTTTAGAATTGCAACCTTATAGAAGTTTCCTTATTGTGATCAAATCCACCCAATAATCGGCAGTATGGCCAATCCCAGATTTGAAATAACAGGATTCTAAAATCAAAAGTTTCAATCGTGTTGACTGCGTTGTTCATGAATCGTTGTCCAGTTTACTTTCGTTGTTTAAAAGATTCCTGAATAATTAATAAAAAATTGAATCTTTTTAGATAAGGATATTTACTTTCGTTAAATACATTTGATTTGTACATTTTGTGTTCTTTAAAAATTAAAAAAATAAAGAGCGCTTGTGTGATTCAAGATGTGTTAATTTATGAGAGAATACCTTGGGAATTCGTGTTCCTCCTAGGCATTTAGGATAGCAACATATAAAATTGTTATAAATAATACTTGAATATTGGTTCGATTAAGTTCGTTTCGCCGGTTCTTCTCAGTGGCGTCTTGGGTAGTGGACTCAAATTACGTTCAAAAAGATACATTTAGATACTTCTTTCTGTAAAAAAAAAAATGTTTTGATTGATACTGTTGATTGAACTGATGTTCTGTGATTTCTGTGTGGCCTCAGTATCTATTTATTATGAACCGTAAAACAATAAAATTCTTAGAAAATACATCACTATTTAAAAATTACTGATTTTTTTTTCTACATATTAAAATCAATATTTAATATGTCAATAAAACATCAATTATAATTAGTCCAGGAACCCAGACTAACAGAAACTAATATAGTATTTTCTTAAGTACATGTTATAGTAATTAAAATTAATTTATAACGTATGGTATATAATATTATTATTACCGTGTGTTATATAAATGAATGGAAAACTACGAGCGTAGCGTTTACTGTAATATTATATAAGAAGACTTGGAGTCCCATTTATTAAATACTTTTATGGGGCAAATACTTGTAAATTTTTGTCAAAATAAAATAACCGCTTTTATGACAAAAAATAAGGGATTTGCTTTCACTCCATGCATGTAATTTTTTGTAATGTTTAGTCGAATTCATAATTTACATGTATTTTGGAAATATCGAAATTATCAATAATATAAAATCGATTCCTAACAACAATAAAAGACGTTAGTGATTTTATTATTAGAGTGTTTATTATTTATGATTCGCTGGGGGCGAGATAGCTGTAATAATATTCAACCCATGACCCTATGATAACAGAGGGAAATGTTTTTAGATCAATGCCAACACGTTATCGGGAACGTGTGAAATTTCTTATGCGATTGCATGATGTTTTCCCAAGATAAGTTAGGATAAGTGGAATTCGTGATGCGTATTTTGAGTCTCGTAAGTCGCAAATAGAAATATTTATACACTTCTTATCTGGTAGCACAATCATCATCAGCCTTTATCCGTCCACTGCTGAACATAGACGTCCCTCAATGAACGCCAAGACGACCGCTACTTTGCCACTCGCATCCATGATCCAACGCGGACCGGCCACTGCTTGGAGATCGTCTTCCCGCCCGGTTAATAGCCGAACAACACTTTGTCTAACTAAACACGGCCTCCACTCTTGAACCTTATTGACCCATCGGCCATTCATTCTTCTGAGTGTGTGAGTGTGTGACCAGCCTACCGCAACTTCATCGAGCTTATTCTTCGCGTAAAATCGGTAACTTTAGAGCACAATAATAATTGACAATTCATTTAGTTTTAATTTATCTTGAGAGGGGGGACTTATTAAGCCAGATTTATTTCGTATTTAGTGTGATTTCTTTCTTTGTTAGAAGTATATGTTAACGGCTCCTTTCTCTGCTGGAAGACTTTAGGTATACTTCACTTGTGACATACAATATTTATACCATGATAAACGCATAAGTACTGACTTAGATTTCCATATCCCGTTACTATTCTTTATTGAAGGTCTTGCCTTTTTAAAGCTCCGTTCACACGAGCGCTTTTTAAGCGTTGCGATATATCCCAACGTTGCGTTGGCGCGAATTACGAGCTCCGCAAGCTAAACTCGATCTAACTTCTAACGCTCAACGTCGAAAATCCAACAATGCTCGATAATAAAGCGCTGCGCTGAAGACCGCTTTCGTGTGAACAGATACATGGGTATTCATACTGCCTCGCTAAAACGCTTTTTTAACACGCGGTAAAAAAGGCTCGTGCAGTCAGGGTCTAAGGATGGTGGATAAATGCAAAATATTTCCTTAGTAGTTTCCTAGCCCGTACGTGCCAGCTCATTTGTGAACTATATGCCCTAATACCCCCTCGCCTGATTTCGAGGAGACCAGTGCCTATCAGTGGGCCATGTATGGGTAAAAAAAAATCATCAGATTTTACCGGGTTGCCTATTCTTCTCAAATTCTAAATGCGTCATAGGAAATCTAAAAGAATATAATATGTTATTGCTAAAGTAACGAAGTATTTAAACTTTATTTATATAATTATCAAAGATAACATTTTCATAACAAAAAAGAACAAATATTTTGATGGTAGATTAGGTTTTGTCCGTGCATGTTTTTTATGTAAATGCGTCATAGCGATTTCTTAACGTTACTGATAATCACACCATATCATATTTTTTGACGTAATTCAAAATTCGCTTATGACCATTTGAAGAAACAACAACAGATCCAGTAATAAACAAGCCTTTGTTTTGAGATACTTACACATATTTTATTTTTACAAAATATTTTTTAATATTATTTTTTGGTTTTATCGTTCAAATTTATTTACGGTTATTTAAAAAAATAATATGTACGGCATTAATTTTACTTTCATACTAGTTACTATCTAAATATATACAACTAATAATGTAATTAAATTGTTTTAAATATATTGAATACGCCCGAAATACCCTTCTCGCCTGATTTCGAAGAGGATCCCCGTGCCCAGCAATGGGACATAAAGGGTTGATACTTTACTTTTTTTTACGCCTGAAATAAGCAAATAGTTGAAACATAATTATTGCAATTTATTGAAAACTTGCTTATTTATCCCGTGAAGCAGCTTCGCTGTGTTTCGCGGAGAAGGACAGGACAAGCAGTGTAATATCTGCCATCGAGACTTAACATAATATTATGCCTCAAGACAGGCAACACATGCGAGTTGCCTAGTTCCAGGTAAACTAGTTTATATTCATGGGCGACGTTGACCACTTGCCATCAGGTGGTACGTCTGTCCGTCCGCCTGTCCAACTAACATAAAAATTAGGCACTACATTTGACGTACAAAACTGAACTGAACTTTTTTTTGATAGGGATTACTCCCTAAAAAAACCGTTACCGATTTGGCATTCAGATTTTTTGTGAAAAAAACAAGGTCCAAGATGTAAATGTGTAGCATCTGGCCGTCTCGTATATTGACGCAGGCGTTTCCTGTTGTTATTTCAACAAAAAGAGAATCGCCGACCTTTTATTCAGGATTTATTCATATAAAGTCTGCACGTGTCGATTATACTATTTATATAATATAATAATATAGTATTTAGAGTGAATTAAGTACGCGATATTGTGAATACTAATACAGTACAGCTCTAGGAGACAAAACAATGTCTAGAGTACGATTTGCAAATTTGCCAAAAAAAAAAACTCTGCCGAAGATAATATCAGGCCATGTTTTAAGTAAAACTATATAATTCTAAATATAAGTCTCCTTTCATGAAATGGGTTTAATATGCTATTAAATTTAGAAAATCCAATTCCAAGACACCAAACCTGGAGTCTCTCGCTGAAGAACCGAGTACTACTTATATAATTATGTATAGATATTTATTAATCAATCACACAAAAATCACATATCCAATGAATGAGACTATGATTATTCTTAAAAAAGTAAGACATAATATTAATAAACATTTTCGAATTCGTCGTTTTTTAACAAGTTTAGGAAACTGAAATCATTTTCATGTAGTGTTTAAAATTTGCATTATATGTATTTATATAACAGTTTTTGGATCAGGATACATCTAACTTGAAAATGTCTTTTTTAAATTTACTGATACTGATTGTATTTGGTTAAAACATTTATAACTAGAGACACATAAATGTTTTCCAATGTTCATTTATTTCATTGGTTATGGTTAATTCTTTTCATTGTTTTTGTGTGTCCCACGAAACCATAATAATTATTAATAAGGTTTGTTGCATAACTATTTTTTTTAAAGGTATTTGGATATGAGATCTGCCAGACCAGATTTATTCAACTACCTTTTAACAATTATTTAATGCAGAAATGTAATAACTTAAAGAAATGGTTTTTACTTTTCTTTTTTCGAATAAAGGATTTATTTTATTTTTACGCTCTTCAAGCGTTATGCAACAGACCTCGTGTGTTGTGTTCACATCATTTACTCACAGACGTTTTTTTCTTTCAGAATCAGATCTCACCGGCCTATCACACGTTGGTAAGTGGCATTATTTTCTTGCATATTCATTTTTTTTATGTTTGGTGATGGAACCATTTATGCCTCATCATTTATTTTTTTACTTTTTATTATATTAGTATTTTAGACTGTAATCTTAGTGTAATTACTAGCATGATGTCAGTAGTTACAAACATGGCAATGCTTTGCCATTTTAACAAGATAAAATGGTAATTTTGACATTCAATTCTAAATTCAGCATATGCAAATATAGTTGAAAATCAATATGAACAGTCCTTATTTTAGCTCTAAGCTCATAAAATACCTTAAAACCTAAAAAAACGTAACATCTTTTTTCTCTTTTCCGAACTGAGTAAGAGTCTAATTTTAGATAGATATAGATAAACAATAACAACTCATATCGCTATCTTTATAGATCCAACTTGTCTTTATCAATCTTGTTAGTCATAATATTATGACCAGGGATGTGCGTTTGATATCGTTATGTTATCGATTACACTGCACAAATACAGTACTTCAAATTTAACTCTTTATATTACGTACTAGCAGTCTGCCCGGCTTCGCACGTTAAACAATTTATAGGCTGTGTTACTCACTGGTAATATAACTCTCTTTAGACGTAAGAATTTTTCAAAACCGGTCAGTCGTTTCTCAGCCTATCCAATGCAAGTAAGCAGTAGAACCTTTCTTCTTCATGATATTAACTTATAAACAGGCAAATTGGTAAAGGATTGATTGAGTGGTAAATTAATATACAATTTTGCTCATGAAACTATTTGGTCCTGCTCAAACTCTACCGTATCAACAGTAAATTATTCTACCTATGGTTTGCTTGATCGGTAGGGATGATAGGCTTCTTAGCCAGTAAATACACTGCTTGGTATGTTATTTGGACAGCATGGTTGTTTAGGCTTACTTGATATATCGAGTAAGGAAAGTAAAACATTAGTCTTAGCGTTAGTTTTGCTAAGAAATGACTAATAAACTGTCAGTGAGCTAACAATAAGACTAATTTGCGCATATTAATAAACTAAGACTTCTAGCTCATTAAATACTACTGAGAAGACTAGTTCGTCAAAAAAAGGAAAGTCATAGGCAGGGCAGTGTTTCTGCCACCGAGACTTAACTTTTTATATCGCAGTGGAAACGCTTTGGCACCATACCAGGGACTCGGGTAGGCACACTGGCGTGTGTAGGGACTCGCGTTGGGTGCACTACCCCTACAACCATTGCGAGCCTTCAGCCGCTTTTAGAGGGACCTGGATCGGTGAATAAGTTGCCTTTTTTTTTACGCCGGGAAATGCACTGACGCATACCGCTGGGGAGTGGGTCTCCCCAGGCGGGTATGTGGGAGTCGCTGCGCCCGAAAGCTGGTAAATGGACGCAACTCTACCCACTAAAACCCGGCGAGTGCCACCAATGCCGCCTTTGGTGAAGTGCCCCGGATCTACAAGCAACAGGGCACCTCGACGGCTAGCTAGTCCCTCGGGGGACCGACGCTACCTCCACAGAGGGGTTGCACCGCACCACAGAACAACCCCTCCCACCGTCGGGACAGTACAATGGGGCGAGGTTCCCATCCTTGCCCCTTGCCCCCTGCTCTTTTGCCCCCTCTTCTTATAAGAGGGGTACAAAGAGCCCCCTTGGCTCAATTAGCTTCGCCCAAGGTCCAACACCTTGGCTACTGAGTCCTCACCCTAGGCTACTGAGCCCCACCGCCACGACAAGGCTTGAACCATGGCGGGGGTGAATAAGTTGCCTGGGCTAATCACCATTAGGTGGTACGTCTGCCTAATTTCAGGTAAACTAGGTTACGTTCAGTGGTGACATCGACCCCTTTTCATCAGGTGACCGTCTGCCAATTTGCCTAAACGACTAACATAAAATACTCTAAGTCATGCGACGTTCTTTGAGGTAAGCATGGCCTAGCTTAAGTATTTATCCACCTCACACCATCTAGCAAACTTATGTACGTTGCCTTGCGATGTCGTTTTGATTTTATTTACATTATTTGTATCAACATTCAATAAATTAGCATATAGACTCTAAATAAACTTGCCTATTAAGTAAGTGTGAATTCGAAGACAAACCACCGATGAACCGCAACAGGAATTGAGACATTGACTTAAGTTATTTGTAATTATAGTTACGAGTTGTTATACTCGACGTATCCCGTCGAGTTTTCATGATACTATTTTTATTAAGTAACTAGCTGTTGGATCCAGCTTCGCCTGCATCAACTAAATTTTAATACGGATCTCTAACTTTAAAAAAAAATTAATATAGCCTTTGTTCACCGGGATAGTGTAGCTTCCCAACAGTGAAAAAAATTTTCAAATCGATCAGTAGTTTCGGAGCCTATTCAATACAAACAAAAAATGAAATCTTTCCTCTTTATAATACTAATTAGTACTTATAGACACATATAATTCCATACATTGTTACAAACTTTCGCGTTCACAATATTCATAGGTTATTACTAGGATAATAAATACTCCCTACTTCTCCTCATTCCCAGTAAACGCTTCATTCTAATTGCACTAATCGTATGCAGGATGTTTTAGACAAATCTTTGTAGTTGCGGCTCAAATAGCATGTTCCTGTTTTCGAACGTTTAATACACTTTCAATAATAATATTTTTCACGTGTTTACGATTCAGTAGAATTGACGTATTCAAAGATACATCACGCTCCGAAATATGATTTAATGTTCTTATTCATTTGTTTCTTCGAAATCTTTTATGTTTATATTTGTAAATATTCCCTTCTATATTTTATGAAAAATAAAAGAGAACGCGCTATTTCTATCATAGCTACTTAAAATATGTGAACGTGTAAAAATCATAACCTCTTTTCTTCTATATGATCTGTACTGAAACTTCGAGAATTTAAAACTTTAATAAACACGTTTTTACAGAGTAAGTCATGTTTAAAATAGAATATTTAGTAATTAACTTATTAAATCGCTATTAACATTTGGTTATTGAAGACAGTGTAATTAAAATAATTATTGTTAAAGTTATAATATTTTATAATAAGTTTATTGTAATCGATACTACAGTCAACTCGAATTCTTATTACTTTTATTGCTAGCATGCATTTCAATTAAGAGTAATTGATGTCAGTGACATTACGTTATAAGGGTAACAGCAAGATGTTACCAAAGTAAATGTACAACCTATATAATACTTATGAGATAGCCTTGCCTATCTCATAGATTTTATTTGTACATTGGTTGTATAACCTGTATAATACTTATGAGATAGCCTTTCTCATCTCATAGATTTTATTTGTACATTGGTTGTATACTTATGAGATAGCCTTGCCCATCTCATAGATTTTACTTGTACATTGGATCTATAACCTATTTGATAGATATATTATAGATTTGCCTATTTCATAGATTTTATATAGTACTTTTAGTCAATAACAAACTCTTGATAATCTTCAAAATATCATTCATAATATTTGTATATGCAATGCATGAAATATAAATGCTTATCAGCCTATGCTTCATATTATAACTATAAAAAATATAGGAAACCTAGATTCCATAGCAATTTACAACATTCTGTACAGAATCACAGGTGCAAGAATATTCTTCGTATATTTTGATTAATAAAAATTGATAATTTATGGTAGAAAAAAATGTTGTTCAGAAGTAAATGGATTTTAAAGATTTAGGAACTCATGGAAAACTAGTTTAAAACAAAATGCATGTAATTAATAAAAGTGAATTTTAAAATGTCAAACACACCCGAAGCTCGTGCTTTGAAGTAATGAGTCGATTTGAAATCAAAGAAATAATTTGCTGTAACTTTATTATTATTAGGTTTGGCATTTAACCAGATTGTGTTTGGCCATCGTTAATATTGCTATTTACCCTATGAACATGGATTTGGCACAAATTAGTTTCTATATTTAATCCTCGTTCCAGTTGCAATATTCTATAGAAAGCTGACTAGTTTATGTATGAAGAGAGGTCTCTTCATACGCGAAGTTGTCGAGGTTGTCGTAGTAAAAAATTTAACCCATTTAAAATTTTCTGCTTGATTTATATTGTATAACATTATGTACATTTTTTATGTTAGATTGGCTAACTGGCAGACATGCCACCTGAGTGTAGGTAAGTGGTTCACGTCGCCCATCGACATAAACTAATATGATGATAATAAATATATAACAATATATGTGTCTCAATAGTTAACAACCTGGAATTTGTAAAGCCAACAATGTTTCACATTCACGAAAATAGTGAAACAAAATGTCATCAGTGTTGTAATTCTGAGCAAATGGTGAGGGAAGCCGCATGCGCAGAAGGAACTAGCCAAATTTCTTTATCTTCAACATAGCTTATGATTTTGTTAAATTTGCTTTTTTAATAAGGACACTTTTGATTCATAATGAATTTTTGTTTTTGAAGTTTCTGTCGGTCAGTTATGTAACTGACTTTGCTGACTGATTGATTTATGATAATGATTAAAATTCTCGTAAACATCAGAAAACAATAAGATGACTATAGGCTCATCAAGAGAACATTCTGAAATAATGATGTTGACTCGACATGAAACTAATAAAGTTAAAATAAATTATAGTTTTAATTAATTTATAGTTTCTACTGTATAACGTCAAAATAATTTATAGTTTCTGTGCGCTGGTGTTTATGCCCGAATCCTCGGTAATCGTTAAGTCCGATTTACTTTTTGCACGGTCATATTTTCCTGTTTGTTTGGCTGAGACGCGTCAAACATGGATTTCTCGCTAACCATATATTTATACAGGACACCTTGATTAACCTTGGGCTGGATGTAAATAGGTTGACCGTTAGGTTAATTCCTTATTCATCGGTTACGTGGTATGGTTACAATCATCTACCATGACATATCCTGACTATCAACTTTTGTCTAAACTCTCTCAGTAGAGAACACCAGTAGGGCTATTCTGTAAGAAACCATTTCAATATCGAGCTTCATCTGATTGATAGAGCTCACATTACGTCGCTTGGAAAATGGTCTTTATTGATATATGTAGAGAGTCGAGTTTTAAAGAATACAAATCAGTCAATCTCGTCATATCATCGCGGATTCCGCTTTCGAGATTCGAAAACGACCTTACAGAATAGCCCTACAGAGCCGAGCCGATACTAAATCTGATTTCTTTTTATTTAAGGCTGATTTGACATTTCGTCGTGGTTTACTTGATTTATTATTATTTTTATTTTAAATTCTCAATTTTGAATCCATGCGTGCAAAAATTAGGTAATGCCACTCAAAAAATTATAGTTTACGATTTGGTTATTTAATTTATTTATGACATTTACATAAAATCTATAATTATGAATAGTAAAATACATTATTTCTTAAAATAAATTCAAATCCAAGTGGAAACTCGATCTCGAACACGTTTAGTTCGAAGTCGCGTCAATTTTTTGATCGGATAATATCTTGATGACGTCACATATGTGGGAAGGATTCCGTGTAGCAACACGACAATTTATACCAGAGTTCACATCGGCGGGTCTTTAAATATCATTATAATATATTAACATGATTATTTGCGTTAGTATAATATATAAAAGTGTATTCTCCTCTTGTAATAGTTTCGAGCTTGACAATCGAGTGATTCGATAAAATTGTTCTATTTTAATGTTTACTTGGGGGACTTTTTAGAACTATGTCAGGATTAGCGTACAAACTTTCGTTTTAACTGTTGTTAAGGAAAAGACTGCATATTTTATTATTTTTATAATATTTGCTACATAATATACATATTATTAACGTTAATAATTTTTATCAATCCCTATATATCATATATATCCTTATAGTCCTACTGCTGAGCACAGGTCATCGCAGTCAGGAGAGTGTTGGCCCATAGTTCATTTGTTAATATTTAATAATAATTTATTATATTATGCATTCACAAACCTTAAACTTTTCCAAACAAACATAGCTCAAATATACAATTCTCCTTTAAAATTTAGTAGTTTATTTTAGTTTAAAGTTAATATAACAAGATAATAATTTAACCAAAAATGAAACTGACATAAGATTTCTTTTAATAAATGGTTGTTATCCATGCAATCGATTCTTGCCAAGCATGACTTTTACCTTTTTATCAGTCGCAAATATTTAAAAATATGTTAAATCGTCTATAGATTTTCTATAATTATTTATACAGATGTATCAAAACACGAAAGCCATAAACAGAACAAAGGCAGAATTTCCGTACATTGGCTTCATTTTGACCGTAATAGAGAAATTGGGGAATAAACTAGATCTGGACCAACAGGTTAAGCAAATGGTCTTTTGTTATTCCTGGAAACGTTTCAATTATTGCCACTATAGCAAACACGTGGGATAACATTGTACTTTTTGGCACGGGTTGTAAAATGCCTCTTAATCTGTCATGTTCAAGCATGTATAGATTTAAAAACGTATAAAATGTCCTTCCATGACCATGGTTGCTGTGAAGTATCCGAAATGTCGGGCATATAAAAAACATAACATACAAAATATAACCCATAACAGGCGTTTTATTATAACTTATAGGGAAAAGAGAAAGTAGACTAAGTGTTAGGTGTAGAGACGAACCTTTTTTTTTGATGTCACAGCGGAAATCCTTTTCGGACCATACCAGGGCCTTGGCCTTGTGTATGGGGACTCAAACCGACTAAAACCGCTGCGTGAACCTTCAGCCGCTATCTGAGTGACCTAGATCTGCAGGCGACAGGAAACCCTCAGCGACAGACTGATCCCGGCAAGAACAATGTAGAAACGATCCTGATCATACGATCAGAGACGTGGCTGTTCCGTTTTAGATGGGAGTGGCAAGGGATCGGAAGTCTTAGCGTTCATTGAGGGACCTATGTTTAGCAATAGACGGATAAATGCTGATGATGATGATGAAAAAAAAGAGTGAGTGAACATTCAATCATTCAGACAAACAACTTGTGATGTTAGCACGTTTCTTTTACGCGTCACGATCGTTTCAAAAATATTACATTTTTCACTCATATCATTAAATTTCCTGGCGTCTAATATTAAAAGATTTGAATTTTTGAAAAAAAAAACAAGCTCTTTTTGTAGTCGCGAGACAGAATACAACTTTTAGTGAAAACAGAAAAATGTATTTAAGGGATTGCTATTCAGTCCGACCTTATTTAAGTATATTTAAAGATTTTTTTATTAAAAAAGAAAAAAATATATATTTAAAAATATTTTTTTTTTGTTTTTTTTTTTGTTTAATTGTAGCCACATATTTTCCTTTGTTTGTTTGTTTTCCGGACCTTGACACTAGTGGCAATTAAAAGCATGTGTAAGTTGTTATGTCAATTCATGAGAATATTATACTTTATTCGCATTAATTGAACATAGCACGTTTGTTATTTAATCTCGCTCGTAATTTTAAGCATACGGAAGGTGTAGACGGAAAAAATGTATCGCATTATGAATTATTTATTGAATTCAATTATTATTTATTAATATCCTAATTGAATATGTAAAAGCCATCAGACACACATTTTCGTATGATTTCTTTATTGTGTAAAGTTTTTCATTCGATTAGAGTTCTCTAATATAGTATAAGCGCTAATTTCTCATTTATAATCGATCGATAATTTTTTTTAAAGCTTTCGTTTTGGTATTGCTAATGGTAAGGAATGTAAACAGGAGAACCGCCCAATTCATCAGAAAAAGTTCATCCCAACATTCTAAGACTATCACAAATTAATATTATAAAAGACTTTGCCTTAATATAATTATAAAGACTATAATGCTCATTCATTTTTATAGTTTTTACAGTAAAATTACTCACTACAACAAACGGTAGTTGCAGTAACGGTGTCCGTTTGCAAAATTAAATATATAAAAAATTACTGTTGATTTACCGTGCAAAGTTTATAAAAATTACAGTTAATTTACTGTGTAGGTACATAAAGTAACTCGCATCAATTACATAGTTTTAGTGATAAATTAATGAGCGCAATTATTTCCTGGAAAGAGGAACGTTGTTTTGTTTTGTGGCTATTTTTGTGTCTGCTACGCATTTTATATCTGTTTTGAAGCTGTCCAGAGAATTAAACGTGCATAGACTAACGATTCACTCGTTTTCGTGTCTCAGCGATTCTAAAAGGATTTAGAGGCAGTTAAAAAATAGTATTTTGGTACCCTTATGCAGCTGGTTTTCGCCTTCTCTTCTCCTTTTCATCCGACGGTGGTACGTCATGGACCGCCACAGGATCAAATTCCGACGCCATGTAACCGTGGAAGTCACACCCCACAGCTGGTGGGGGGTACTCCCCATCCATCTTAATCCAATGGTGAAGCCAACCGGCTCGCCTCACGTCCGATAAAGCATTAAGGCCACTAGGACCATTAGCATAACTCCATTAAAAAAAAAAACTGCTCTCTTTTACAGCTGTCTTCGTCAGTCGTTGCAATCCTGTTCTGTCTGCCGCTCTATTCGGAGAGGGAAGCAGGAAATATTTCCTCCTCCTTCTAAATCCTTATTAAATTCGTTACGGGACCCAAGGGAGTTTCTACGTGTTCCACGGGCACCCTACGATCGTATCAAAGGATCATTTGGTGGTGGATACTCGCTATGCTGGAGTAGTGGGGGTGGAAACTGGGGACGACTGATCAGCCTATCCAATAAAAAAATTAATAAATTCTATAAAGAAGTATACACTATGCTCTATCTGTTTAAAATTATTACTTGTCCGAAATCCTTTGAGGGTTAAATGCCTTAAGTAGCGCCCTAGATATATTTATGTTTCTCAAATTTATTTCACATTTATTATTTACACTTATCTTTTTGAAGCTTATCACAAGACAACTTTACGATGTTTTCATAGTATGGTTTGATAATGTGAGATTTCATGTATGTTTTTAAAAATTCTGTAGAAAGCATGAGAAAAAGTTTTATCACTGTGTAATTTTTGGCAAGGTTGTTAATATTTAAATGAGTGATAAATAAAAATTTTTAATTTCTTCCAAGCTTCCTTTTACAATTTCGAATGTTTAAAAATACACTATGATTTTGGTAATACAAATAATTTTTTTTTGTAAATATTTATTTTACATGCAATCTTACCAACGGTTATTATACAATCAAGGTTTGAACTAACATATTTGTAGAACAGTCTAACGTTAGAAACGCATGGTTAATATCTATGGAGAGACTTAATAAAAGACCAAAATTTAACAATATCTCTCTACCTCACGATTACTCTATGCAAACAATTAAAATCAGCTTGATTATTTGTATAAGACTAAAAAAAGACCTGGCGAGTGCGCAGTAACAAAAAGTGCGCGTGAATACTCCGCAAACGTATGTTTATCGGGATATTTATTACGTAAACTATTGTGAAGGATTGCTGCACACCTTTCCGCGTTGAAACGTATAATGAATTTGTTTTATTTTAGTCTCCTAAACATACATTTATCTCTTTAGTTCTGTGTAAGTTGGAAAGGCGAAACGCAACAGACAACAGCAAATATTGCCCTTGAATGCAAATTCACTAAGGATTGCTGCTGTCATTGAATGTGCTGCTGTCATAGTCATATGATACTGTCATATAACTTATTTTTATTGAGCCTGCGATGCAAAGATGAAAAGCTTATCGATAATTATCTTGTTGTCGTTTTCTTTTTTTTAATAAAGAATAACTTTAACCAGGAAGGAACCATCAATTGCCATTTTCTAAAGTGCTTACTTCTTACATACTATCATTTAATATCATCAGCCTACGGCAGTCTACTACACATAGGCATGTTACTTTTCTCTATCTTGAGCTTTGACCATCCAATTGCTCCCAGCCATCTTGTGCAGACCGTCGCTCTATCTAGTAGGGAGGCGTCCAACACTACATTTGCACATGCATGGTCGCTACTCGATTACTCATAAGCATAGCTCTCTTTTGTTCGCTGAGCAACTTTTAGCTTGCGGTCCAATTCCATCTTCAATGTAAGCGTTTCGACTCCGTATGGTATCACGGGTAAGACGCACTGGCCAAAACCTTTCGTAAGGCTTCGCGGCATGAGTGACGAGAAAACAATATATAATGTGATGAGAATCTTACATAGTTACATTTTAATTATTGCATATCTAATCAATTGCATAGCTAATTCAATTCTCCGATAATGTATGTATCCACGTAACTAATCTCGCAGGTATATTCCGTCACATGAGCGATAAGACCTCTTTACACGTTCCTTACATCATTGTCAAATCGTAAAATATTATATGATCAATAACTTTCTAGAAAACGCTGCACGGAACGAATTGATGTAAAGTTTTCCATCACGATTGAGACAATGACTCTAGTACAGAACAATAATTGTCATGTAATGACGCCATTACACTAATAAATTTTCCTAATGTCTTCAATTATGTGAATAAAAGAATGTTCTGGTTCGTTTATCTAGTCCTTTCTACATTTGCTTATGCAGGCACACACAGTTAGCTACCAGAAATATTATATAAGTCGATCTCTTACCCTTAAACACAAGGTAGCTCTGAATGTTATAGGTAATTATTGTTTTATCAAGCTTTTATGTTAAAAACAACAAATACTTCTTAAGAATCTCTACTCCTTTTCTTATAATCATAGGGCCGCGTTCGACCCCTCAAAAAGATAATGATGAAAATGCAAAAACACAATATGCAGTGAATATTAAAATGTTTGACAATGTTTCTCCGGGGAGAAAGATACATCATGGTCAAGAATTTGTGATTACTTCTATATTCACGACTCTTTTATAAGAAGTTGTAGTAACTACTTCTAAAAATCAGGCAACAGCGTCAATTTGCCTACGTTTTGACTCAACGTGATATATTCTACGATTGATTTTTAAGTTATTAAATGTACACGATTTACTGTATGTCATATTGAAACAACTTTTAGGGATTTTATCGTGGCAAATTATGTTTTTTTATATGCCCGACGTCTTAAATACTTATAGCAACCATTGTCACGTTGCGTATTCCAGAAAAACCTTTTCCTTTCACCTCCCTGTCTAGTGCGCCAAAGGTTATGACGTAAAAAACGTAGGCGTCACAATAAGTCACTGATCACGTGTTCACGTACACGAGTTTCAATAGGTGATATTTATAAAATCGTCTTTATGGCATTGTAGTAAGACATCTCACTCTCTCACATTATAATATTATATTATTATTATTATAATGTGAGATTTTATTTTTACTATCAAGCATATTTAAATCTTTTTCATCGCCAGCTTTTATATGATATAAAAAAAATCTCAATCACTTGCAAATACTTATCAGCTGTGATAAAAAGATAAGAGAAACTAAGCTAAGTTTACGTATCTTCGGATCCTAATCAATGTTTACAATTAACCGGTGACATACATTATTATATTATCTCGTCCATCCTATATAAGATATATTTTCACTGATATGGATACTAAATCCTACTATTATTATAAATGCGAAAGTTTGTGAAGATGTTTGTTACTTTTTTTTGTAAAACTTTTATTTTGATGAAACTTCATAATAATATAGCTTATACATCAGATTAACACAGGCTATAAAGTCATCTTCGTATTCCCACGGGAACGCGGGGCGCTGCTATACTATATATAAATGCCGTTGTAAATCTTAGTTAAAGCAGGCGAAGCTGCGGGCAACAGCTAGTTGACAATAGCCCCCAATTATTATGACTGATAGAACAAAATAATATTTTTTTAACAATTTGAGTTTTCTTTTCAAACCTGTGTCGCAACACGCAAACGTTGAAAGTATTTTTAATCTAATGGGTATTTTATGTTATATATGTCGTAGTATGATTTGATAAAACGTTTTTTTGCGAAAATACTAGGGATTTTGCGAAAACACGGATAATTAGACATTGGCATTACATTTCTCAATCTTACTGAAAAAAGGTAGGGTTTTTGCAAAAATACCAGTCGCCTTAGCAAGATTGAAAATCCTTAACTCTGATTGGCTTGATTTTGGTTGACAGGCAAACTCTTAATGCGATTGGTTCATATTTTGCCTTGTAGGTTCGAGTATACAATAGGATCCCAGACAACGTTCAAAATCCTTCCATCAATAAATTTAAGAAATTTATTAAAGAAAGTTTGTTTTTACCACACAAATAGGATATAACAAAGTAAGTCTTAATGGAAGATACCACGCGATGGGAATAGGGCGTTCCTCCCAGGAATTTCAGGATAGCATTTAAATTTGTAATAGAATATTTGAAAAGGTTAGTTCCACTGATTTTGCTTCGCCGGTTCTTCGTGGTACTATTTTTAGTAAGGTTAAGAAATATTTTATCCTATTATCCTATTGTTAGCTATTTTTTGATTATTTAAAGTAGTCAAGGTCTGATTAATTTTCTGTAATTGATGTGTTCCCCGGGTCACTAGTTTATATTTTAACTAAATTGTTTAGCAAAAAAGCAAAGAAACTATAAATCAAAGGCCGCCTTTTCTTGCCCTTTAAAATTAAAAATTGATTTTTTTTATTCAAAATAGTACCACGAAGAACCGGCGAAGCAAAATCAGTGGAACTAATCTTTTCAAATATTCTATTACAAATTTACATGCTATCCTGATATTCCTGGGAGGAACGCCCTATTCCCATCGCGTGGTATCTTCCATTAAGACTTACTTTGTTATATCCTATTTGTGTGGTAAAAACAAACTTTCTTTAATAAATTTCTTAAATTTATTGATGGAAGGATTTTGAACGTTGTCTGGGATCCTATTGTATACTCGAACCTACAAGGCAAAATATGAACCAATCGCATTAAGAGTTTGCCTGTCAACCAAAATCAAGCCAATCAGAGTTAAGGATTTTCAATCTTGCTAAGGCGACTGGTATTTTTGCAAAAACCCTACCTTTTTTCAGTAAGATTGAGAAATGTAATGCCAATGTCTAATTATCCGTGTTTTCGCAAAATCCCTAGTATTTTCGCAAAAAAACGTTTTATCAAATCATACTACGACATATATACGCAGAAACGTTTTTTTTTGGCATTTTATTGTATAATTAATTCGAACTCCTACACTAACTTTCAACACGAGATAAATTTCGCTCTGCCTTACGTTTGTGTTAATTTAATGCGAATACCTACGTCACGTTAAACACAATTTAGACACACACGAACATACAAAAACATTTTTACAATCACATTTTGACTTTTTTTTTCACACGGTTTGACTAGATGGTTTGTAAGATGGTCGTCACCCTCCACACCAGAGAATCAACCGATCCCTTGCCGGCCTTTCTAATGAGTATGCTCTTTTTTTGGAAGTCCCGAAGTCGTATCGGTTCGAAAAAACCGTAGATCTCAGTTGATTTCATACAGTGGTCGTTCGATGTCGGAAATGCCGGAAATCGAGCCGTTGTGGGTTTCCGGACATCGAGGTGGTGTGGGTGAGATTTGAAATTTTGACGCAATGATGGATGGATGGTGACAGAATTCTGCTACAGATATTATGAATGCAGTATGAACAATTCCTCAAAACAATCTCTGTGGTGAATGCGGTAGAAGATGCAGATCGCCATGACATCTCTACGCAGCGCCACATAACCAACAGCCTGAAAAAAATAATTTATAAATTGAAAATAAAATGTGTAACAATTGAATATTGATCCTTAACAGGATGTGTAAAGGAATTACATAACTTTTGATGTATTATAATCTATTTATAACATACAGAATAGTAAATATTCTGTATGTATATATTTTAGTTACATGGATTGCAAAATCACAGCATTGATTTAATCAGGTATCCTAGAATAGCCTGGCCGTGACCCCGCGTGCGTTTGATCAATATGAGACCTACCCTTGACTTAGATGCTTTGTCAGACGTCATCAAATGCGCATTAGGGTGTGTACTACGTCATAAAAATCAATACCCTTATATACTACGCAATAATAGTTCCTTCATGTAATAAATATTTACTATATTCACGCGAATGTTCAGCAGTGGACGGATAAAGGCTGATGATGATGATGATGATATTAATTGCATGAATTATAAATATTATATATTTTTATTTCATTATAATAATATATTTCAAGTAAAAATTTGAATATAGACAATCTCAATGCCCATTGTAACAGGAACAAAAAAGGCCTAAAGATTAAATTTTAGACAGGCATTCCTCTGGGTCGGTTGCACTCTCCCGGATGCATGGCTACCAGTTACCACCATCATGCTTGTTTCTCCCGTAAATTAAATTAAAATGAATTTCTCTCGTGTTGCTGTGTTTCAGAGAGAAGGGCAAGACAGGCTTATTACTTGCATTTTGACTTTTTTAAACGTAGGTTTGTTTTCGCATGTTCCAGGCTCACCTTGGCTAAGACTCTTGAACCTATATAGGGAATCGCACTTGGCAAATTTACTATCCAAATAAACCAACTGCGAGTGTCTTCAGCCGTTTTTTGAGGGTCCCGGAGCATGAAAGAGTTTCCTAGGCTAATGTCAGGTTAATTAGTTTATGTTCTATGGCGATGGTAAGCATTTACCATGATGTGGCTCGTCTGTTCATTTTTCTACTCAACTTATATAAAAAATCTTAAAGATCCGAAAGAAACGGGAAAGATTGTACAATCTTTGTACACAGATGCATCTTCTAACAACTTTTTGGTCATATCATATTCGTATAATGTTTTATCGCCTCATAGTGTCTTAAAGGTCATTGAGGCGTTAGACTTGGTCACTTTTTGTACTTTAATAACACCATTAAAGAAGCAAAAGCCTTCTATGTATTCCTGTTGTGAGACGAGTACTGTACACTCACATCAAGTACGCGTAAAAACTAATAATTTCGCTATCGCTGTTTCTTGTTATAAAACGTGACTAGATTGGCAATATTGCGATTCTCGAAACGTATTTAGACAATAACAAAATTATGGGATACAATGTTTAAATGTAAATATTTGTATGAAGTCTGATGTTAGCTCATCAGATCCGACCTAGAAGTGTCCCTCTCTAGTCATTATATGACGCTCAGGGTTAACAGAATTTATTAGCATAACCTCGGTCTCGACTGATAATTTTACTAGAATATTTGATGTTAAACTATTATAACATGCAAAATGCATGCAAAATCCAGTATATGATTTTCATCTTTTCAAAGACATGATAACACTTTAAAGCCAACCCTACACAAATCATCCGTAATTTTGTCTTAAATGAATATCTATTAGATCTTTATTGAAATAAAAAATAAATAAGACTTTTCTATTATTATAATGTATACTTAGTCAAATATTTAAATTTCAATTCATTTCTTAAATCAATCGTTGTCACCCGAATGCATTCCCATCGCTGGGAAAACCAGAAAATGGACGAAGTCACCGAGGTCAGCCGCGAAAAAGATGACTGACGATCTAATGCATCCCAAGCTGATTGGCCTGCAGTGGCGCAGGACCGCGATATGTGGAAGAGCTTTGGGGAGGCCTTTGCTCAGGAGTGGGACAGCATAGGCTCATAAAAAAAACAATCATGTATAATACGAAGCTATGATATTTTACGAATATGTTAAATCGTTTTGATTTTATAATATTATCGCTCTAAAGAACATAGTTTTTGTTCCGCCACGGAAGTTTATTACTAATTTTAATAAAAATTCCAATAATCAATAGGAGCACACATTGTTGTAAACAAATATATTTGTTTGGAAACGTAAATTTTCCATCATATGTTTTTTATCGACAGATAATTTCTTAAGTTGTGACGCAAAACATTGACATCCAAGTTGTTTACGCATTTCATTCATAAGTTGTAAGACTTGTAAGCCATAAACAAGATATTTATTAGAACGTCTATAAACTTTGTTCTGTTGTTTATATTGAAAACAATCGTTTTATAAGCTGTGCATTTTCAAATTAATAAAAGATTATACAAACAACTATACACAAAGTATACAGATTACAGAAAACGTTATAAGAGAAAACAAGCAATAATAAGCGAACGAAATATTTTATAGAACACAAGCAGATAAAATAAGAACCTCCTTGCAAAATATGCAAAGAATAGTTCCAGGTGCAATAGCAGTAGCCTAGTTTTGATGATGATAATTTGTCTTATGCAATTTGATGAAGCATTGTCGTTCTTTTCTTATCATTTAAATATTATTCGTACATCGCTGTCTTCCAAAATTAAAGAATTAACAAGGCTCAATCTTTGTACGCACAATTTTCGAATTGGCAAGACACTAGACAGACGTTACGCAGACGCCAGACTTCTTTGAACTATCAAGATTGATTTGTGGGTAAATTAACTATCATTATTCTCCAAAACCATTAAATACTACTATGAAATCACTGGATTAATATTCGACTTTATTACAGTATGTGAAGATTGAGAGTTGTAAGACACGATGGTAATCGGAAAACAATCAGTGCGAAAGTAACCGAGGTAAAGCATGGCGCTGATCCAAAATATATAGACCAAACTGAAGGTAACTTTTATCGACTGTAGTATCCTTGAGCGTTCATATACAGTAATTATTGTGTGTTAAAATAGGCGAAAGGTCATAGTACCATTAGATTCACCACGAGTCTAAACGAAAAATTGATATATATTTTCAACAATGTGTATCTGTTGAAAAAAAAGTATATGTATTTAATGAACATTTTCATGGCAAGTCTATTTAATAACATACAAATGTATATAATTATGTACAGATAGACTGACTGATACAAATCTACTTATGCATTTGTAAATAATATGTACATATTATAGATAAATTACACCTAGACAAAGAACATAAGCCATATGACCATACTCATCAACATATTTCCTGGGGTGGGAATCGAATCCACAACCTTTCGGTTTAGCAGTCACGGTCCGTAACCATCCAACAGGTCAGTCTTATATAGTATTTAATCTTAGAAGTTTAAACTTACTATGCTTTTAAATATCAACACTAACAGTTAACATGGAAGACTCCTGAAAATATGTTTGGAAGTTGCTGGTTTGTTTTTTTCTATCGAATTTCGTTTAATTCTTTCATAAAATTGTAGAGCTTAAGTATCTATATTCGAGTTGGTAATTTATTACGTACAGCATGATCTAAACTGGCAACACTCAGTCTGCGGGTGGTTGCGACTTGCGAGTCGAATTGGGTTACACGTGCAAGGGCTCGCTTTTAGTTCCTTATCTATATCACGAACATGAGTTGCCAATGTCTTGTACACGATTTTGTCACAAAATATTGTCAATTTTAATATCTTGATTTTTTTACACAGCTTCACCTGTATGTATGTTTGTAACCGACTCCTTTGCGCGTGATTTTGACCCGCTTTAAACGGCCAGATTTCGTTCAAATTTTGTAGATCATTTTTCAATAAAAACATGGTCAAAGTAAAGTATCCAAAAAGCACGTTAAATTAATGAATCAGCGATAAAAACCATAAAAGTAGTTTCGTTTGTATTGAAATAAATAAATAAATACGATGGTTGTTATTTAATTAAAATCAAGTGCTAATTTGCGGAAATCCATTGAATAATATGCTATTGTAAATATTTGTTAGCAATATTCCGTGACAACGTAGTGTATACTACAAAGTAAATATACATTGCATATAATTATGTTGTTAGTTCGTATGCAAGATCTAATATCACAAATACCAACAAAACTACTTAATCTTCTTGTGTGGGAAAGAAGTGTAATTTGACTACCAGCTGCACCGGCAGACTTCGTTCAGCCAAAAGTACTTATATCACAAAATAAAGGAGTTGGTCTTAAAAGGGTGAAGAAGTTGAAGAAGAAAGAATTTCAATTTATAATGAATGCTAATATCATAATAACAAAAATATAAACAATGTCAATAAAAATAGGGATTGGAAAAATAGATGTTGGTTGATTCTCAGACTTACTCGATATGCGCACAAAATTTCAATAACATCGGTTCTGTCGTTTCAGAGTAGTGTGATAACAAACAAATTGGACTTTATTATTAAATAATAAAAAATATGACTCACCTTAGTGTGAAACTGCGACTGATAATGAATAATTGAATAAGAAGAATAAATATAATAAAGCGTACGAAATCCGCATATCAACCGCTGACCTCCAAACAAATTGGTATTTATAATTGCATATTAACTGAACGTTGATTTTAGCTTCAAAATAAACTTACATATACTTCGAGAAATAATTTCCAAACTGTAAAAAGCTAGATTAGAGTACAAAATACATCTACTACACCGATTTAGTGTAAAGACTAAAGGTCTATAAACTATTAGCATAGGCCAAGCGTCATCATAATCAATATCAGCCTACAACGGATAACCGTCCACTGCTGAATGTGTATACCTTCCATAACGAACGCCAAGATAGCAGATTCGTTGCACTCGCACCCAACACGGAGGTAAGAAGTAGGTAACCATAGAGTTAATTTATTTTTAAGTTTTATTATCTGGATGGAAAGAATGGTTCGTTCCCATCTAAATCTACGACAGGCGACGTATAAGAATATAATACTAGGAGCCCATAAGGATTTGGGAAAAAGTGTCGTAAGAGACTTTGAAAACTGTGATTAATAATTAGGAATAATCAAATGCGTGCTCAAGCTTTTTATGATTTTTAGTTTTTGGGGATGCTACGGGGCCCTCCTATTTTATTCTTAATTAGCTGTTGCCCGCAGCTTCGCCTGCGTTAACTAAGATATACAACGGGAGCTTAGTACGCAAAATAAGTAACTTTTCGGGTTGATTTCTACACCTTGTGTCCGAAAAACCCAAATATCTTACGGAACCCTATTTTTTTCAGAATAAAATGTAGCCTATGTTACTCGTGGATAATGTAGCTTTCGAATGGTGGAAGAATTTTTGAAATTGGTCCAGTACTTTTTGAGCCTATTTATTACAAACAAACAAAGTTTTCCTCTTTATAATATTAGTGTAGACAATGCATCCTTATGTTAGCGTAAATACGAGTCACAGGAGCTTAACCTTAACCTAGGACAGAAACTCCAAGTCAGATAAGTACATGTTATTGTAAAATGTAATCAAAAGCAGATAGCAATATATTAAAGCTGAAAGGTTATTAATGACGGCTACGCAACAGTTATTAGCCCTTGCTGCGTGCGTTTATATTTAGCCACTGTATCTTCCCCTCTGACGTCAATGCTGACATTTGGGCCATATTGTGGCACTAGCCTGATGGCAACCAATAATTATTATATAACGTCACGCCACTCGACATGTTTTAATGTACATCAAAACAATTAGGGCAATTGGTATTTAGTTTAAAGTTGCAATGTTATGTTGTTGTTATTATTCGTAGATTGCGTAGATTCATTAGTTTTTCAAGAGAGGATATTATAGATAGAACATTGAAAAACATTTTTACTGAGGCATAACTCTTGTTAAAGCTGGGGTCGCTTGATTCGTTATTTAAGACCGTAACTACTCATAGTACTACTGGTGCTTTACTAAAATAATGATGAATGATATGTTGAGAATAAGATTTTTGCTTACATTTTCATTTTTATCCGTCCACTGTTGAAAATAGGCCCACTTCAGACCAAGGTGGACGATTCCTTCTCACTTTCATCTATCATGCAACGGCCGCTGGCCTTTTTTTCTTTTTATTTGGTTAATGGCCGACTAACGTTTCGTCTATGTAAATACGGCCTTCACTCTTTAACCTCATTGGCCCATTGTCCATCCATTCTCCTGAGTGATTGACAGCTCACTGCCACTTCCACGTGCTTATTCTTCGCGTGATATCGGTAATTTTGATTCTCTGGTGGATGTCTTTACTTCGAATCATATTTGCCAAAGAAACATAGCATGCTTTACAGTACGATGAGCTACGACAAACTTTTGGATCAGTCGTAAATTTAAATGCATTAGCCACAAATTTTGCTTTACAATACACATCTTTATATTCATAATATGCATACATAAATAGAAGAACATCCATACAACTCTTTGGGTTAACTCAACCATAGTAACGAGTTCTTAGTTCCATCTACCAATACAATAACAACAAATGCAACTAACATACCTAATGGAAAGTCATTGCATGTCTGTACGAAAATATAACAACTAACTAGTGAAGCGAACACAACATATTTAACATCGGAGTTCCAACATCAAAGACGTGATTTTAAAAACATTAAAAAGTCGTCCACGGATACATTAATATCAGAGATTGTGAAAAGAGAAAGAGCGTTTGGACATTTTTATTTATGATATTGTTGGAAAACTAAGAAAACTAATGCTTTATAACATTAGTTTGTTATATCAATTATACTAAGTAGGGAGGCAAAAACGCGAAAGTTTGTAAGAATGTAAATATGAATGTTACCATATAATGTATAATGTTTGTAAGAAGAAAGATGTATGTTTATTACACTTTCACGCCAAAACTACTAAATGGATTTTGATGAACGTTTACAAAAATATATAGATGACATATAGGCTATTATTTATCACCGTACCCTTACGGAAATGGGAAGTAGGCGGGTAAAACCGCGGGGCGCTGTTAGATCTTTAGGAATATCGTAGTTGCCTCTATATTATGTTCTACAGACGAAGTCGTAAAGTTAGACTAATAAATAATTTACAGTAGTATACAATCTTGTGATTCATAAGGGGATTTATGCCGCTGAGCAGGCGGATCGGCAATCGCAGATAATGAATTCGCATTGACGGCACTGCAGGGATCGGTCGTCTTGGCGTTCATTGAGGGAGGCCTATGTTCAGCAGTGGACGGATAAAGGCTGATGATGATGATGATGAAACAGTCTTATTACAGTAAAGCTAGGTAATATTCAAAGATTTTCTATATGGTAATATTCAAAGATTTTCTATATGGGCAATACCTATTACCTACTATAAAATGTACACTTTCTTTGCAAATATGCTCATGTTTTGTTCATCTTTAGACGAAAGTTTAATCTTGGAGCTTATCATTAATTTTTATGGCGATTTCTTTCAACGCAATTACTTATACACTGAGCCTGCTTAAAACGATCAAGCTGGTATTCATGGTTTGTTTTGGTTGGCTCATTAAAGAAACTCCTCTTACAAATAAAATAATGTGTTTTATTATCCTAGTTTCGATTCTATTCTAGAAAAGTTCACGGTATATAAGGAATCGTCTTCGCAGCCATTTTGTTTCTTGTAAAGATATTGTATAAATTTAAATAGCAATAAGTCGGTTCAAATGCGGACGAGACGAAATAAACTCGACGACCGTTTCGAACTAAGTCGTTGAACCCGAATGGAGTTACGAACAGGTGACACCACAAATCAATCTCATTGGAATCAATTGCGTCGAGTAGCAAATCCTATTTCATCATCATCATCATCAGTGTTCCCGTTGGATATCAAAATTAATAATTATGATGACCGGAGGTCATAGGCGGTAGTCTGTTGATCATTAAGGTGCGTAAAGACTAATATGGGAGATACTGGTGTCCCAGAAATCATAAGCAAATACAGCTTTTAGAATATTAATGATACGGCAATATTAGCATGCTAGCAATGGCAAACGAAGTAATAGAACAAGAAAAAAAAATTATGAACTACACTATGTAGTAGTAGAAGTAAAGGTACCGATATCTGAAGAATAAGCTTGTTGAAGTGGCAGTGGGCTGGTCACACACTCAGGAGAACGGATGGCTGATGGCCAATAAGGTTCAAAAGCGGAGGCCGCGTTTAGTTAGAAGAAGTTTTGTTCGGCCATTAACCAAATGGAAAAATGATCACCTTTGGTAATGGATACGAGTGGCAAGTGATAGGCCGTCTTGGTGTTTATTAAGGAAGGCCTATGTTCAGCAGTGGACGGATAAAGGCTGATGACGATATACAGTTTAATGATGAAAAATACTACTGTTTCACAAGAAAGCCATATCTAGTAGCAGTCTCATAATTAAAGCATAACACTTCGATGTTTATGCAAATAGTGCCACAGTTTACACATGTATGATTAATTCAAATGAAACCATATTTATAGGATATGAACATTTAATATCAGTAAATCAAAACATTTCCTTGTAAAATGTAAATAAGTTGCAGCCGCGCTGTCTGAAGACTTAATTTTATTTAGTGGCGTAGGGCCAAATCGTTTCTAAGAATTTTTAATAAGAGCACAAAAATCTTTAGATATCATAATATTAAGGTGTACATTGTACAGGTTTAATTATTTTTATTATCTAAGTCTCAGAATAGGTAAAACCTCAATGAGTTGCCTGGGCTAGTTCCATACCATACTTACATAAATAATGCAACACTTTATACATTAATACGGCAAGAAATAAATAAAAATAAAGGACAATAATTTTAATGTTCAAGCTCTGTTACTGGTACATGATATGAAGATAAGGGGTGAAGTAATTGTTTACGAAGAAAAAAATATTAATTTTGGGAAATGTATATGGGTTATTAAACTCATAACATAATCTTCAAATGGGAATGCTCCTAACCAGTGTTAGAATTATTCATTATTATGAAAAATATTATAACACCGGTTTTTCCGCTGAAGTCGAATGCTTTGTATTCGTTTTATAAACAAAAACACGACTAAAACTTCTTAAATTATCTTAATGCAGAAATCACAAAAACTTAGAAACCTATAAAGGTGCTAACTAGTCACTATAAAGAGCGGAATATTCTCCATTCCTTACTTTACATTTTTTTGGTTAAAGCTTGAACAACGGAAAGAAATAAGTGACATTCACTTTTACTTTACCTGTATTCTTCAAAAAATGCATTGGACAATTATCATTGTGGCAAATTGTCTTTGAAGCGCACGTATGTTGTAACTTATTACTATTTGCTTCGATGATTCTAGAATGTCTATTGCATCAATGTAATATTAAATCGATAAAATAATTCGATGGTATTTCACCTTCTCTAATATGCATGTCGGCTAGATTGGTATAATATTATGCATTTTCTCTTCCTGACTCAGAAACTTCCGTAAACAAGATCACAAATGTTACTATTACCTTCAATCTATTACTGGTACGACTATTTTAAGATTTGAATATATACAAGGCCTTCTGATATAATTGTAACGAAAATAAGTTTGGCAACGTCTGAAAGAAATTCTACAATAAATCACACTACAATAAAATTTTATTTCGTCATGAGATGTTTAATGACGATATAGTACGAAAGTATCGATAAGAATGATTGTTATAGCTCTATAATAATATATACTTTTCGTAAATACATAAACATCAGGCAGTTTATGATGAAGTGAAGTTTTTGAATTTATGGGATATCTGAAATAAAAAAAATATCCGTAGCCGCTAACGCCTTTGATATAGAAGATTCAGATAAATTTTGAATTACAAATATCCAATTTGAATTTTTGTATTAAGTAATAATCTGAAAGCAAGAATTACTTCTATTAATTGCAAAATCTAATGATAATTAACCTACAAAGTACAAATAAAGTCGAATCATTTTAAATATTCCCCTGGTATTTTCCCACTTTTACACTTGCATTTTTTTGCTCTTTACACTTAAATACTTTTGAGTTTCGAGCGATTATATAATTTAGCCGTTACACTTATGTATTCTAATTTTCAAATAATAATAAACTTTAAGGGGAATAGTCGTAGATACTTGTATATTTGTACCTCCGAACACTTGTAAATGATTTATAATGTTTTTTGTTACGCCCCACGGTTTCACCCGCGTACTTCCCATTCCCGTAGGAGAACAGGGATAAATTATAGCCTATGTGTTATTCTGATGTATAAGCTATAGTTTCATTAAAATCCATTCAGTAGTTTTTGCGTGAAATAGTAACAAAAATCCTCACAAACTTTCGCATTTATAGTATTAGTAGGATAAATAAATAGATCTATGTGACAATGATTTCGTAACAAGAGAACCAAATGCCTCTTTATCTCTTCAATTGAAGATTTTGCATTCTACTTGTCTATGATATTACCCTGAAGTTGCTTTGAATTACAATAGTTCAGTGTAATTTATTACATGTATTTACACATTTATACTTTGGCTAAAATGCCTAGAAAACGACCTATTTACAGCAAATCTGATGCGAACCGCAAAGTGTGGGTTTGTGTCAGTTCTATAAAATATTATAAATAAATTGATACCTCAAATTCAGTAAAATTATAATATTTAAGCGGAATTAAAGAAGTAAACAAATATGTGTTGGCCGTTTTTATTTTATTCGTAAAAATGATTTTATTAGGCCATAATTCATACTGCGATGTCAGTTTTATGATGCATATAAAAGTAATATTCGAGTGCTAGTAAATTTACTAGACTTTTATTTGCCACCGACTTTTCGTGTCTTCATAAGAGGCTATTGGCACAGACTATCCAAATTTAGATTTTTCTATGAATTGATTTAATTAAAATTTGTCTAAATAAAATAGATTTAACATAATAACATGATATTATTTTCTTATGCTTACGCGAATTTCACTCATTATAATGAAACAACTTTTACGCATTTTATCGCGGTTTATTAAGTTTTTTATATGTCCAACGTTTCGGATACTTTACCGAGTCATTCTGTTATCATGGTTGCTGTAAAGTATCCGAATCGTTGGGCATATAAAACACTTAATAAACCGCGATAAAGTGCGTCAAAGTGGTTTCATTATAATATAAAAATTATCAAACTGTGCAAATGTACTGAATCATCTTAATCAACACTTTCTTTTGTTTTGTATCCTCATCTACAAAGACCACTGAGCTGAAGTCGATGTGGTGATGCCCTGGCGACGATAAGTAACTTAAATATTTAATAACTAGCCCTTGCTCGCGGTTTCGCCTGGACTCCTATGTTATTTCTAGTACCTCCTAAAACATGTACAATGTTTCTTGAGTAGAGAGAGTAGGTATAGTAGTTTTCGCGTGAAAGCGTAACAAACATCCCTACTATCTCTTTCACATTTATAAAATTAGTAAGAATAAAGTAATTGATTATATAATATCGGAATAACATTAAAATAACTTCTCAAGTCCACTCACACCGCAGTCCTAGGCACTATTTTAAAACTGTATTTTAGAAAAAATCTCAAGAAATCTATTCGCTTGTTCTTTTTCGTTTGAGTCTTCTTCCGCTCTACCTAATTTCAAATAGTTTTAGCACAGTGTAGTATCTATTTATCTACACTGTGGTTTTAGTTTGACGGTAGTATTATTACTTCATAGTAATGTTTGTGAATACGGGTACAGGTGTCACAGTACTTTTCATTTTTTTATACATGAAGTGACTGAAACCCGTCACTGTGCGTCTGTCAAACCTGACCATTGACACGAGGAGTGTAGATTGTATTTATTTGCATAGTGTTGTTTCATTACTTAGCTAAATACGCTTCTTGAATACGGGTGAAAATCCCTAGCTTTACACGTCTCGAAATTGCTAGAAAAATACCTCAAGAACGCTATTAATTACAAAATATCTCAGTACAATTAAAACGTACTTACATCATATAATTATTTTACTGAGATGAAAACTAAAACGTTACGCAACAAGCATTGCACGTAGATATTTCCACGTTTTTCTTTGTGTTTCAATGTAAAATAACCCCTATATAAACGTAATGGAAATGACATTTGTGTTACATATTAGCTGTATAGTCACGATTTACTCTTTACTACCATTTAATTGTTTAGACTGTAGATAAGTAACTACAATCTTTATTTTACTACCCACGATTTTCTTTACCATAAAAGCGGTATTTTAAATTGTGATGGTAATATTGAATTATATAAACAGCATTGCTTAGCCAAACTCGTGGCATTTTTGTTCAATGTCTGTAAAGCTTCATTTAAAGTTTGCCTCGGCACTTCACGGATGAAACAAAAAAAAAGTCATTATATTTTTCATAGTAACAATAAAATATATTTATACAAGACAATTAAATGAGACACAATATAACAATTTCAACGATAAGCGTAACCTGTGTTTTGTTTATAGACAGTTGTTTCAACAAATGACGTCTGTAATGAAACATGTTTACAGAATACCTAATATTTCTGGATTCGAGATTATATTACCTAAACGTTTTGAAACGTAATTTAATATATCTTGTAAAGCTTTAGTACTAAAATTAATAAATACTGTTGCTTGGAAGCAACTAAAAAACTTTAATTTCGCATGATATAGGTAACTTTAATTCTCCGACGAAGGTCTTCGTTTCGAATATTAATTATCTGTCAAAGAAACACCCAGCATAGAACGCTTCAAAGCACAAATATAATATAAAATATAATTAAGTATGTTAAGTATAAAATAGGCATATCCACCCTCTATACTTATAGGTAAGAAAAAAATATATATTGTAACTTACTATAACAAGTATTTATATATTATGTAGTATGAAACCACGAAATAGACTTTCAATGGCTACTCCAATGTAACTTGTTCTCTATATTATATTTCAAAGTACGAGTATGCTGCGGTTAATATGGAGTGTCTACGAGTATGTCTCCTTAGTAGTTAGCAGCATCCATACAGAGTTAAATCAATAAAGTTTCCAAATAGATGTTATAGTATGAACAATATTACGTATGGGGTTTATGAATTATAAACAATCTTATATAATTTATAACATTCATGTAAAAATATTATAATTTATAATCTCTTCATATATTTGCATAGTAACTATAAATTGTGTATAACATTTTTACTGATAGAGTGCACGGTATACAGACATGTAATCTTAGAGACAATTATAAAATATTTATTTTTATTATTATATATGTACATAATCTTGAATATAATAAAAACAAACCTTTGTTCTTACGCAGATATTACGTCTGTCGTGGAATATAAACTTTATTTTTAATTGAATCTGGTTTGACGTATTTAATTATTAATTTTAACGTGTATGATACTACACATTTTTTTTTGAGTAAAATTTTCGGATTTTAGGGTGATTTCTTATTATTTTTATATTTCCAATGTTTTTCATAGTTTATGCTGAGCCCTATAACTTTTACCTATGTAAAAGCTATAGTTGTACTATAGCTTATTGTATGCACGTTCAACTATAGCTTTTACATAGGTAAAAGACGTTACGCTAAGTAAAACGTAAGACGTTTCGATAATAGATATCCGTCATCATTTAAAAGTGGCCGGCATTAGCATAGTAAACATTGTGTAAAATAGAGTATATTTTAGTCTAATAGAGTATAGAGCACGCATACATGAAACAGAGACAATATTCTATTTTAAAGTACTGCTGACAACCCTAGTTGTACTAAGCCTTATAAGGGCCGATTTCACCAACACTGAATTTATACGAGAGTAGCTATCGCAGTATAACTTTACTCCGTCGATTTATTCTAAGATTAACTTCAATTACATTTCACCACTTTTTGCTAGAGATATCTTACTCTCGCATAGTTACTCCGTGACGTTAACCGAAAGAATTGATAATATTATAATTACAGGAGTGAGTATAGGTACATAAATTTACTTTTAACAAAAACGTTCATAATAATATTGTTTTATACAAATCATGGTAATCAATGAAAAACGAAAGCAATAGTGACAGAAACTGACAATACTAATCTCAGAATAGCATTATACGGCCGAAATCGACGGTATAAGGTTTTACTCTAGTATAGAGATTTTATACCTAGGTTAAGTGTTGGTAAAATGTAAAATTAGCTTACTAACGAGTAAGGAACATCTTAATTCGGGAATAATATTAATTATACCACGTTGATGAAATGGGCCCTAAGCTGTGTATAATCCATGTATATATAATCAGACCCAAGAAGATTGAATACGATCTGATCAAGCATTATTATTTTTCAAGTGGTTGAAATTCCTTAAAACTATAGCCCACATAGCATTTAATGGTATTAGTAGAATGTTCTAAGCTCGTTTGTCAAGGGCGTTTGTTTCTGGAAAGTGTTTTATGGTTCTATGCTAGTATTATTAATGTACCATTTCCATCGTTATTTACGTATAATGATCAACGGTAACTGCGTCATACGTCTAACAAACTAATTATTTACAACCGGCTTATTTTTAGTTAATATCATTAGACTAATATTGTATTACATAAATTATTCCTTTTGACTGCAAGTTTAGTTTCAACCGATGGTGGTAAGGCATGGACCCGCCACAGGAACAAACAGGAAGTGGAAGTCACAATCGACGAATAGCGGGTGGCAACCCCCCATTTACTACACCATAGGGTGAAGCCAACCGGCTCACCTCATTCCCTTTAGGCCATTAGGGCCATTAGCATAGCCAACCGAAAAAAAATGCAAGCTTAGTGGTCAAAAGCTGGGGGGTACGAATACTGCCAAATGCTATCGGTCTAACGATGACTGACTGATCTACCAGATTTCTGTACCAAGCTCTACATGTACTAAACATGTATTATGTTATAAATTGTTCCATATATTAATTATTGTAGTCCATATTTTTGTTACTATGAGACTAGGCTAACGTGTTTATTACTATTGCTAATATTGAATTTACTTTTTCAATAGAGATCATAAAACATATTGCGCAATATGATTTTGTAAGTTCATACCCCCCTGTCGTTCTATTTTCGTATTTTCTATATTTAGAACTTCCAATCTGGGTCAGATATCGCTAGGTCAAATAAACATTGTTTATGAGAATCGCTGGGCAATAACATCCATACTGATGTAATACGCATATCGTGTGTTACTATGGAGTTACTATGTGACTATCTTTTATTGTAAATTTTAGTATGAGCAATTAGTCAAAGTCAAAGTCAAAGTCAAAAATTTTATTCAAAAAAGTACTATCCAAGAATCTTTTTGAAGGTCAATTGAGTCTACCACCGGTCATTATTATCTTGGACATTAATATCTTGGACTCGTCTTGAAAGACCTCAAGTTTATTTAACACGAGACCATCGTTCGCTTACCGGTGCAAGAAAACATCGTGAGTAAGCCTGCGTGTATGCCTGATGAGATTAAAAGTACTTTAAGGTGTGTGAAGTACACCAATCCGCAGTGGGCTACCTTCAAGTTTTTTTTTTTTTTTATATATCATAGAAAGGCAAACGAACAGTAGAAGCCTTGCGACTATCGATGCCCATTAACATCCACATAACCATAGGTTATGCAGATGAGTTGCCCTCCTTTTCCCTACCTCCACCCCCCAAAGGGTCAACAGAAATCAACAAACCGCACGAAATGCGACAGCTTAGCTGTCATTTTACGCCGATTTCATGTGAGCGTGAAATCGGCGTAAAGTGAGGTTCCTCCCCGGTCGTGCCTGCCCAGTTTGGTTGCAAAGCAGCATGGCACTACCTCTTACTAAAAGATAGTGTAAGAGGCGGATAGTCTTCTCGACGTTCATTTAAGTAGTTCCATGTAAAGTATGTACACATGTAGGTAAATGGACTAAAATATGTGTAAATGAAAAAAAAAAAATGTGTAATAATGACATTTTAATTAATACAGATCACGATTGTATTTTGTCTATGTTTAGATGAACGTCACCGGGAGACGTCTATGAATGACATCACACGCTACGTTGGAGAAAGGAGGCGATAGGGAGGTCTTCACGATTTTGCGACATTTCTAGATATTAGTAATTATAATTTAAAATAACTTATTAGTCATTTCGGGACTTCTCTTTTTAATTTAGAAACTTACTATTTTTTTTATTGACGTCACACCAGTTTCGAAATTCGTGTGACGTAATGAATATTATAGTAATAACCTTGTGATAATAAGTGTGACCTCTGTCCAAGAAAATAAATAAAAGTAATGAGCATTTAGATTTATGAATGGAATAAAAAGTAAAACGATAGATTAAAAATAAAAGTTGTAGACCGTTAATATAACATGACAGATAGTTGATTTATTGAGCTGACATAAGGTTGCTTAATATTATTATTTTTTAATACGCTTATCCGGGAGAAAGCGTTTAGCATTGTAATACCATTTATCACTGTAATGGCGGACATTTTATCACTACAGCCTCCATGCTGTAATTGAAAACAAAATGGACATAAGTCGTTCCAACTTTGAATATTCCGAGAATCACGATTTGAGTACACGTTTGTCGTGTCCAGTTACCTTTAATAATAACTCTGTGGCGAATGGGGTGACCTACTAATGGCAATTTTGTAATAATCACAAACAATATCTTAGGTTTTACTGTAACGGTTCAGTTTTGATCGCAGGAGGTAATGTACATTAAACTTATTGCTTTAAATTCCTACATATTAACCTGACTCGCTTTTTGTCGTAATTCTGATTATGAGATTTTTAACGTTAGTTAGATCTTACTATAGTGCTAATTAAATCCGTATGTGTAAGTGTAATTGATGGACAAACTGTTGTTATTAAAAAAATCATAAATGGATAAAAAAAAAACTGGCAGTCTAAGGAACTGCCGACAGAAGTAAAAGCTTTATTACTCGTACTTAGAATTATTACATAGTGAAATTTTAAATAAAAAAAAAATAATTTTCATTATGACGTCACAATGTCACATTATCATGTCGGTGTCGGAATTATAAAAAAAATTCCCCCTAAAGAAGAAGAAGAAAGAAAGAAACTTTTATTCAATGAAAAAAAAATACACAGAGAAAACATTTTTCGCTTGCACAAAATTGTTATTTTTTACAAATTCCCTACAAAAAGTGCTAAAAAATTGTTTACTTTAAAACTTACTTTTTACAAAATATAATTACGATATCGTCAATATTCTCGACATTACTTTGTAAATACAGAATACACGATCGATCGATGCAACAGCTGTATTATATTTAATTTTATTCGTCCCCCAAAAACACTATTACAAAACTAATACTCTATCTTAAAAGCTTTGTAAGTAATTATCACTTATTATTAATTTTCCGTTAACGTATTGTTTGATTTATCAGCTTCCTTTTACTTCACTTATCGGTTGGTCTGATTTTGTTTATCTAGAAACCCAAACATAGCGCACTTTCTTTGATATTGGGGGCGAATGGTATCGGCTGATCCATTTTTGATTGAGGATTGACGTAGGATTCGCGAAAGTGAAATGCTGCCCCATTTCTTGAGGTCATTGTGTGATGACGTCAATTGGCACTAGAACTACTTCATAACGAAGGTAACATTATGCAATAAATCTACTCGATTGATTGACGAGAATACAGCAAATGTAGGTTATGGGTGTATCGCGCCGTTCCTTCTGTGTAACCTGGCACTATTATAAATAAATAAACGGTCATGAGTTATTGTAGACTTTTATTTTTGTGTAATACATTAAATTAATTAAATAAAATGTTACACACACTAAGATTGCGTATCTCACATCCAAAGAAGAATTATGACAGTATCAAATGATTAGTTTTGAAGAATAGTTTTTAGGTTATTATCAATTACATTTGAAATTGAATGTTTTTTATTAAGATCGAATTTCGATCGATCGATAAATATTTATTATATTTTAGGAACCACGTCATATAATTTGGACACGAAGTTGGTAAACTATGCAAATAGTAATACCAAATATTATATAAGTTGTTTAATTTAATTTAATTAGACTGTAGCGATGATATTTCACAATTGAAACCAACGCTTAATATTTCTTTCTAATATAATACTTAGATATTAAAACATTTTGTAGAGGCCTAATGTTAAGTCACACATAAAAGAAAACATATAAAAGGAAATGACGTAGCTAATAGAATGTTACGTTTAATAAATTTTGATACGACGTGCCCAGAGAATTGTGTGGCAAATATAATTTGAACGACGTATTTCACGAGAATGTTTCTAGAAAGTCACAGCGGTTACGAATGTGAGTGTTGCCTGATAAGAACACTCCCGATAATATTTTTATGTTTTATAATGAAAAGTTTGAAATTTAAATGAATAATTTTTCAATGATCTAAATTTGTATGGAACACTTTAGCACCTGTTCCTTAAATCTATTTTTTATTAACGCAAAGGTTTCTATGTCTGCCTGAAGTCATCTTTATCACGAGCAGTCCGTATTGATACTTTGGTGTCAGTGCATCTTTGAGTAATAACCAACTACCGATCGGTCATTGCAGAGAGATTTTCCAATAAGATGGAGTTGATTTATGTATTAGTAAGGGAGTTTTAATTGGCATATTTAGTCTCGAACACTGCATCACCAAACCACACAAGTCAGTGAAATTATATAGTGATGTCTGGGCTATTATTACGTTAGGCAAAATATGCACTTGGCTTCGATTCAAACGAGTCCCATGCTGGAGCCAAATAGTAAATAACACGTTGTGTCTCGGGCGCTTCTTTTGTAAATATTATGAGTAATTACCGGTTTACTTCGTATTCATTTAAATACTTTACCGGGTTTTTGTGGGATTTCTGTAGGTTTTTTCGCGAAAATACCGTGAAAGCGTCATACGTAGTATACCATTGTAATGATGATAAAAACTATATATAGTATTATCAAAATTGACCTTTGCCAAAGCTCAGTTTAAAATATAATTAAAATGGTTCAAGACTAAATGTACCGAGCAAGGTTCTTATGGACGTCAGAGCTTTAACGTCCACAGTTACGCTTCTTCACTGAAGGTGAATAAAATGGACTATTTGGCAAGTGCGATTTAATAAGATTGCAATATAATATTGGTCATAAATATAAGCCATGCTTGAATTGTGATTGAGGGGAAAGTAATTTTGTCTATAAGAGGGCTCAATCAAGAGATCAAATTTAATCATCATCATCAATAATCATTTTGGACATTAAAGCTAATAAAAATAATGCAAACCTACGTAGGAGTAACCGCTAACTATACCCAGTAAGTAAAAGTAAATTTTCAACCCGTATATGACCCACTGCTGGGATCATTAATGACCCCTCATCATCGATTTCTTTTCACTCATTCACACAAGACTCATTTTTGCATTTACGTGAGTCTCCTTTAATGAACACTAAAAAAGTAAAGTAATATAAAGTAAAGTATCAACCTTTATATGTCCCACTGCTGGGCACTGGTCTCTATAGTTTACCGATGCGCTGGCCCAATGCGGGTTGGTGAACTTCACATACCTTCAAAGACTTTCAATCACATCAGGCATGCAGGTTTCCTCACGACGTTTTCCTTCACCGGTGATCGAGCGATGGTCTCGTTAGAGTGCTATTAGAAATTTAGAAAAACTCATTTCAAGGCACACAGGGTCAGGATCGAACCCGGAACCTCTCGCACTCTTATGCGAGTCCATACCCGCTGAACGCTTCCGCGAATCGCTCGCAGCTTAGAATTAATAATTGTATTTCTTAAAACTCGGAAGAAAGATAGAATGACAATTATTTTGTAAAAAAAGACGTGTGGTACTCGGGGACTGCCGCGGTAAAGCTATTGCATAACATTTTGTATTAACTTATGCAATTATAATTATTTATTTATTTTATTTATGCAGTATTTCTTTTTCTTTGATATTAATTCAAGTTACACTTTTTGAGCGTGGTGACCGATAAGAAAAAATACCTATACACCTATATACTTTCTCATAAACAGCTGCTTATGTATTCGTCCGATTTCGGAGCTGCTCGTCTCGATTCGTGCGAGCTTCGTAGAGTCGTACAATACGTCTAGTTGCACGCATACAAACACCGTGTCGAAGACTGCCGAAATGAAACGACGTTAGACAATGCACGGCCTTCAAGCCACACCTCCGTGCCCGTCGGAGTGGGGAGCGTGAGGTTTTTTCGTTACGGAATTTCTGGATTCGGTCCCCGCGCTCAAGGCCCGCGATAGAAGCTATGCAATAGCTTAAAAATATATATATATATATTTTTTTAATGAATCGAATTGTTTCATCAAGTGATAAATAGTCGACGTCACCCATAAATATCAAGTGGCGCAAGGGGCTGTCCCGGGCAATCCGTTACGCTTTACGTCACACCAGACAGATAATTATTTATAACCCCTCCAAATATTCAAAGGGGCACAATTACGTCCTGGTTTCTGGAACACAAAAAGACACGACACATGATGAATTGCACCTGTTGCTAAGTGCGTGTACATGGGGTATTTCTTCCGCTGAACAGCTGTGGGTCTTATCGTCGGCTTACCTTATGAGACCTTATGGCCCAATTACCAAATATAAAAAATAATTTGTACAATATACACAACCGAGCGACGGATCAGGAAGATTATCAATACGGCCTTGTATTTAGTCAAAACATTACTGTTAGTATTGCGAAAATTTTGATTTCAAATAAATTATATTAATGGTCGTATAACATCCGCAAAACATCAAAAGCTTTCAGTAAATAAATTAACATTGCTATTTTAATCAAATGTTTTGAAGCCTAAGATGATATAGGTATGATTAATGAATATAATGTATGTACGTATTTTGCTACTCTTTCAAAGCTACTCAATGAATTTTCATGAAACTTGACAGTAGTATAGCTTTAACATCAGAATAACACATAGGCTATAATTTATTCCCATATTCCAATGAAGATGGGAAGTATAAGGATGATACCTCGGGGCGCTGCTAGAAATGACATATTGACATCACATCCGTCATAGACTCCTTATCCTATTACGACTAAAATGAAGGATTTTCAGACGCGGCTAGTTTTGTTTTGTAGTCGTTTATTAAATTTCATCTCTCAGATATTATGTGTCCAGTGCTGAACATAGTCCTCCTAATAATAATTAATAATAAAGGACCACGTCTGTGGCAATAATAAAAACAAGTGTTACAGTTTTATATTATGCCAGGCCAACCACATAGTGGTTCTTAAAATTTCGATAGGGGAATAAATTAAAACCGGTTCACGTGTCGATTAAAATATTACATGAAATTCTTATCAAATAATGAACTTCTTTCAACTCGTCCCGTGGCAACGGCACGGTACTTTTGAGGTCAAAACACGCCAGCGGGTACCCAACTCTTGCCCTTGAATTTTTTACACGCCAACGGTTTGAGCGGATGCCCGTCTAGCGCGTAAAAGGTTAAAGACAGGAACGGAATAAAAAAACACCTTTTTTAGATTCGTGGGATTTCAAAAAAAAAAAAAAATTTTACTAAACGTTAAACGCCTTTAGATACCTTAGACCTAAAAGGCCTTAGACTAATAGCTGCCTATCCTGCCTTTCTATTTGAAACACAGCTAAGCTGTTTTGTAAAAGACAGAATTACTAATTAGCACGGTAGTATTTGGATATGTAAACAGTTTTTATCACAAAGAGACACCAATGTTAAAATCGGCGTTATAAAAAAAATCTCGAAACCAGTTTTAGTTGTTTCAATATTCGTGAACCCAACTTGACGCATCTTAAATCCTAATTGACTTCTTGATCTAGTTATCCTGTGTCTAGATCGATGTACCTATATGCGTATATTAGTGCTTAGATAAATGATTTTCCCCTCCTACGCTATAAAAACAAACATTTACCAACTCAGAATACGAGGCTTTATTATCTTTACAGCTATTGATTTATTACTTAAATTCTCATTTAAACATTATACACATATATTTGCATTTGCTTGAATATTATTTATATAAAAAATAATTGTTTGCTTGATTATATTTAATTTGTTTCAGGTATGTACATGAATCCAGCCAAGATATTACAATGTCAAAAGTAAAGTATACATTTAAGTTAGTTTTTAAATTTTTATATAAAATATGCGACGACGCTCCGGTGGACTCGGTTTCCTGGTTCGATCCTAATTTCTAACCCATTATCCTCCTCGCCTGATTTTGAGAAGAAAACTTGTGTCCAGCAGTGGGACATATGACACATACATAAGGGTTGATGCTTTGCCTTTTACTTTTTTTATGTAAAAAATATTAAAACTTTAATAGAGATTTTCCTTATGGAATATTGTTTCCAAAGGTATGATGAAGTCACATGATATTCATTATGTTATATTATGTATAATGTATGTGGTTATACATATTTAATTATTATCCACGTGACAATAAATATTATCTCATGTCCTGCTGTACATCATTTTTGTTTATATATAATTAACTTCGCTAGTTACAAAATTAATTACATGTCTTATCGATGTACACAATTGTATTTAATTATTTTATTGTACACAAAACATGTAGTTATGAAAGACTTTTACATATATTAAATCGATGTCCGAAAAATGTTTCTTACTTTGATTATGTCAGGCTTCTTTTATTTTTCAAGTATTTAAAATTGTTACCTATATAAAGTACTTTTTGATATTATATTAATTAAATATACATTTAGACAATCCTCAGGTCAACGGAAAGTTAAAGCTCATTTTGAATCAAGGTAAAAAAGCCTTCACAGAACCGAGTTCCATTTATAGTCTTCTCGGAATAAAATGTTAAGCGGGTTACCAAGCGGTTAACGGGTTAGTCAGAGTTTCACGAAACTTGAATGCCAACACAAGCCCATGGTTGTAGCAATTGCCATACATATATACTTACACGCAAATTATCGTACTTAGCTATTGATTGACACAAGTTTAATTATTATTAATATAAATTAATTTAGAGAAATCAATAGTAATGTATTTACGATTTTAGTTAAGCGGGCGTTAGGATGAAACAAACTCTCTTAAATATCAGAATACAAGCATTAATTTTATTTGAACTTGTATCTGTGAGCATATAATTCTGGTAGGTCTCCCATTAGGTGGACTGACGACCCGGTAAAAATTATAAAGGTAAAATTTATTATAAATATCGCAGGATACCGTCGGATGCGAGCGGCGCGCGACTGGTCGTTTTGGAATTCCTTGGGGGAGGCCTACGTTTAGCAGTGGATATATTTTAGGTGAAAGAATACTTGAATGAAAATTCCGTGTACGAAGAACTCACATTTAATGTCTGTGCACAGGCTAAGCTTAAATGTGTTATAATGAAACTTTTATGGATCGCGGCTTATTATGTTTTTATATGCTCCCATTTCGCATACTCTATATTGAATTAGTTGCTAGTCCGGTCAAAAGAGTCCGGAAAAAACGGAGTTAATAGCTCAGCTGCCTCCTCTGTTTTGATTTATACAAGGATGACAGTAGACGCGAGGCACGCTTAAAAATCATATCGGGGAAAGCCGAGTAACACCCAGGCTTAGGAGCCGCAAATATTTAATGAGAAGATAAGTTCGTAGTTTTTATTACCCTCCCCTAAAATGTGTAAAATAAATCTAGATGTCAGTGACTTAGATAAGAGATAACGGTTGGGTGAAACCCAGATGCTGTGAACGAGACATAATTTATAATATTGTTTTAAACTTAGTTTTGTTGTGACATATGAGATTAAACATCAGAGTGGTTTGCACAAAGAAATAAAACGTTTGAAGTTTTTTTAAAGATTTAATGGCATAGTTACGAGATCTTTAAGCCAAGTCTGATTTACGTCTGAAGCTATGTGGTCCAGTTAGAGGCTACCCGTAACAGCCGTATCAATGATATGGGGCTCCCTTGATGGGCTCTAAAATGTATGAACAAAGGCCCTCAAACTATTTAAAGTCCCATTTAAAAATTATTCCCGATACGTCGATACGGGGCCCTAGTAGGACATGCTAAGTCAGGGTTCAAACCAATGTTTAAAAGATTCAATTTAATACGAAACTTTTCCCGTACCTACCTAAGGGCCTGTTTCACAATCTCTAGTTAAGTTCCCAATAGGCTATAGGCAACATATTTGACAGAAATTTGACAGATACTCCATACTCTATCTGTCAAATATGTTGCCGATAGCCTATTGGGAACTTAACTGGAGATTGTGAAACAGGCCCTAACTGTAGTAAAAGCGACGATGGTCCGTTGCGTAGTGGGCTCGGTCTTATTAACGAGAGAGTCCGGGTTTGGTTCTGAGCCCCTCTGGTGCTCTGAAACGGATTTTTCTAAATTTCTAAGTACAGCCTAAACGCTAGATCACAGCTCACTCACCAGTGAAGTAAAACATTGTGAGGAAACCTGCATGCCTGACAAGATTGAAAGTCTTTGAAGAGGGTGAGGTTCACCAACACGCATTGGGTCAGGGCATCGGTGAAATGTGGCTCTTTTTTTTCCTCCTCGAAACGGGTCTCCTCCTCGAAATTAGGTGAGGAGGGTTCGTCTAATTTCGAGGAGGAGACCCGTGTCCAGCTGTAGGAAAAATGTACGCTTATAATTTTTTTTTACCTATCCAAAGGTCAAGTTTTCTAAGCATCGTATTTATAAAATATACATGACCGTAAATGGTTCTAATAAATATTTTCCCCGCAGACGTAGTAGGTATTCTGATTGAAAGTTTTTTTCCAACATCAGCATTAGCTGGCTTCGTATTGTAATGATAAGGCGTCACGGCACAAGCGAGTGGTGGAAACATTTCGCATTGCTTTAGTTTTATAATCGCAATCTATAAAGATAAACGTAATTGAGGCTTCAACGCTGTAAAATGAGATAGTAATTATTGAATCAATTTTATGCCATCTTTTATATTGTGTAACATAAAATTTTGACAGGGAAAAAATAATATATTATGTTAATAATCTGAATAGTTATTATTAGGATTGTCTAATATTCAACATAGGACTAAAATATTCAATTATGAGGGTAATAATGTGACGAAGAATTAGGCTATTCTTTACATCTTTTTCTTGGAAGCAGTTCATTTTTGGGTAAGAAGGGAGGCAGTAAATGTATTAGTATTTTAGAATAAGCAACACATACACAACCCTATTATATTTCAAGTACCTAGTATATTTCCAAAGCAGTTTCATCATCATCAGCTCTTATCCGTCCACTGCTGAAGATAGCGGTTTAATAAATCTCAATTGAATCCACCACCGTTTGCAGGGCCTGAGAAAAACACCCTGTATACTTGAGTTAGATTAAATCTATGGATAAGATTGATAATATGAATAATATAACCATAATATTATATTAAAGTATAATTCATAAATATCACACTACGTTAACCTAGCTTCGCGGTAAGCAGAACTTGTGTTAAATTACCTACTATGAACGGAAATGAGCTTAATAAATTTATATAAATATACGCGGTAGCGTGTCAAACCAAGTTCAGCTGGCGAGCAGCACCGTAGTGTAATATTACACTATCCATTTGGCTTTTTTTTTATACACGTTCACGATCCGGTGCAGAGATCTATATTCGTCATACAAATTATTTGCACTTAGCGGGATTCGAACCCGCGACCGCTACGTAAATCTACAGCTTCAGTTTTGACCACTCAACCAGCAGATCGTCAAATTAGTAAGTATGAATGTTATCATGGCGGCCCATGTCAGCTTATATCATTATCGACTAGTATCTACAAAAAATACCCGAGTTTTGACGATATCATACTAGCGATGACACATTGTTTTTGTATCGATTGTATTTTATCGCGATGATAATATTTTGTCATGTAGAGTAAAAAACCTCGTACAAATCTATGTTAACGCCACGATAATACAGTGCTCAATATTGATATCGTATCAACGAGGAAACATGCATATCTACAGATCTGATTCCGGTAACATATTATTATATTAGACACTTAAATAATAAAAAAATCTCATGGCCGTTGTTGATTGCCAATGCAGGAAGAGTTCTTTCTAGAATCATCATCACCGCTTCGGATTTTTCTTTTTTTTTTTTTTTGACGCTACTATTATTGCGTTTGAATTGATAGAGAGTTGGTTCACCATTTGTAGCCTTCGGTTTGATGACTTTTTAGTTGTTGTCTGCAGCTGCGTTCGCGTTGACTTAGATTTACAGCAATATCCGTAGTGATGTTAATAGTTATATCAGCAATCTGCTAGTGTAAGTCCTGTCAAAGTGTTCCAGCCGTTTCAGAGATTATTCGGAACAAAGAAGCAAACAAACAAACAGACAAATTTATACTTTCGCTTACATTAAATAAAAATATGTTAATTTGAAATAACAAACGGACACCTACTTTACTTTTCTATTATTTTTTTGTATACCGAGATTAACTGCATATTCCAGTTAGATAATAACAAACTAAATATCTCTATCTTAGGAAGGATAGGTTGACATAGCTAGTTAAGGACATCCAAAGACATTAAATACTAAGACAGGTTTGAGCCTCATCTCAGTGGTCAAGATGGTCGACCCCATAACACACATCCAATCTCTAACCAGGTAATTCCATACCGAACGATCATTTCAAAACACGCTAGCAACTAACCGCTCCGTGTAGTATAACTTTAATCGCACACACACCTTAACAATGTATATAATAACATTGCACGCACACCAACAAACCAGGTCATTCGATTATGTAATAACATTTACATGCAAATACCCTTTTTATCATAGAACAATTTGTGAAAAACTACAAGGAATATTTTTGTTCAATTAATAATTTTGTCTAGATCTAAGTTTGTCAGATTTAGTTCTTCTTTTACGGTTAAGTCAATAATACTTTGGAATAATTTACCTACCGCTATCAAATGCGCTAAAACTTTGAACAACTTTAAATCTATGGTGAGGCAGCATTTTCTAAATTGTCATACATAAAGCACTACAATTCTCCATTTAATTATTATATCTTTTAGCATTAGTGTATATTATATGTTTGTATGTATCTTATTTAGCTTTGTATGTATGTATTTATGTATTTATTTAATATTTAGTCTGTGTACATACTTATATTATATAAATATATATTATATGAGATATATTTTGTTTATTAGATTTGGGATACATTCTGTTTTGCACTTCCTCCTCTGTGTATCTAATATATTATGTTCCTTTGTACTAGGTTGCCTGGAAGAAATCACTATTTAAGTGATAAGGCCGCCTTTGTGACCTACTTATTTATTATTTGTATAAAGATTTTTTTTTTTTCTCTCTGTATTATCTTGTAGTGCACAATAAAGAATATTTCATTCATTCATTCATTCATTCATTCATTCATTCAATGTGTTCTTCAATTTATGATCTGGAGGGGACGACAGTGATGGGTCACTTGACCTAAGACTATGTCCAACGGAAAATCTTCGGGTCACGATCCCCAGCAGTGATGGAACGACGAAAAAGAAGAAGATTATAGTTAATCCTTTTCGGAATACGAGAAGAAGACGGTGGAAGAGGGCCAGCCTTATGCTAAAACCTAATAAAAAAAGTCACTTTAGCTCCTTCTAGAAAGTGATTCGACTAGCGAAAAGAGAGACTCTTCCCGTTTTAAAATTACAAAAATAAAGAAAACTTAAATGTCAGACAGCTCTATAATATGTAAAATATGTAAGAAATTATCTTTTGGAAAAATCTACTTATCATAACTTGCACATTATCAGCATACAAAAATAATTTGGGAATTGCGACACACATGCGACAAAACAAAAGTTTTCTGGCAAACCTTCAAATTTTAAGTAAATATTTGTGTACTATTAGTTGTTTACGTTGCCACATCATAGCCAATTACAAAAAATAAGAGACACTCTACAGACAATTACTGAATGAAAATCGTCAACGATTTGCTGACGGAAGTCACATCTAAAACAGAAACGGTCATGAGTTTTACGTCATTAAATAAAATGTGTGTACATGACGTATTGTAAGTGTATTTGGAACACAAAATATTCAATGACCTATTGTACATCTAAACAGTTGTAGTTACTTACAATGCAGGTACTAATTAAGCGCATAGATTAAACTATTAATGAATGAATGATTGCTAATGATTAAATCTCTTCTCCGTGACTACTTACAAAGTAACCAATAGATTCTTTGGATTGACTAGTAAAGTTACACTATTTACAGAAAATAGCTTTTTGTAAATAGTGAATTTTTGAAAATAGGAGATATTTGAATTATTAGCACCGTTCATCGATTTTACAATTCACAATTTAATTATCTTGTACTGTTCGTAAAATGACATAATTTTCTATGGCTTGAAAAATTGTCCATACATCACTAGTACCAGAAATCCTAATGTTTGTCAGTGAAAATGTACGTTATTTATAGTAAATTCCTTTTATCATCTTCAACGTTTGCACTCTAATTTAACATGTAAGAGCAATTATTAACGCAATTTGTGTACATCGTTCCTATCTTATAAGCGATGAGGTTAAGTGACGTGTCTGTCACACGCCATTGCTCTATGGCGAGCACGTGTGAAATCACATATGGAGCGTGTGAAGGCCTTCGTTTCTTGATAATATTCATGCAATCACTTTTATGTGGCATTCAAGAAAATTAGACCACGTATTGAAGATTGATGTGGCATGGAAACGATAAGGCGACTGACGTATTATATGTAGTTTGCATTGTTTTCTCTCGTATAATATGATGCAATATCCCGTAAGTTGATTTTTTAAATCAAACAATCGAATGTACCATCTTCTACCTAGTCATAACCTTGATGAATGTAAAGTGGTAGTGCCATGCTGCTTTGCAGTAGAATTGGGCCGGCACGACCGTGGGACCTCTCGCTCACATAATACCGGCGTAAAGTGACAGTTATACTGTCGCGTTTCGTGCGGATTGTGAGTTTCCGATGGCCCATTGGGGGGAAAGGGAAAAGGAGGACAACGCATCAATCAGCGTCTCACCATTGCTGTAATGGTGTGACAAATGCTGAGTGGCTGCCTCTATTATTCACATTGTCAAGACCGTAAGATGTATGTATATTTTGTGTGTATGTTGTTGTTGTGAATAATAAAAGTGTTTTTCTTTCTTTCTTTCTTTCTTCTTTCATCTGCATAACCTTTGGTTGTGTGGATGTTAATGGGCGTCGATAGTTGCAAGGCTTAGGCTGTTCGTTTGCCCTCCTATGCTATAAAAAAAATGTGCGACAGTTCCTGTCTCTTTATTTCAATATAGCTTTGCTTTCATAATATGAATGGACAGGAGTTAGGCAAAGAACGTATTTACTTACACCACAGTAATTTCATCTTCGTTTTCTCAAAGTCCTAAAGAGATGAGATAAGATTTCTTTCCTTTAGATGGTCCTTGACGACAAAGCGTTAGGTGGGCTGACGGTATGCCTATAAAAATAAAAACGTACTTTGGACTACAATATGAATGGGATCCATACGAGGTGTGATATTTCATTAGACTTTGCACCTTGTATACATGTTATAATTACTGGCTTATGACACCAGACGGTTCAGATGTCAATTGTCCGTGGTGGGAATATTACCATATATTTAAAATAGCCTGTTACTAAGAGGCAGCTGTCAGCTAGCTATTGTCCACTTCTACTGGAAATTCTAATTTATTTTTAAATTAATTCTAAGAAGTTAATTACATAAAACGGAGTGTTAATGAAATTTTAGTCTTATAGTCCGTGAGCTAAAAACTATTACACCATTTTATAGTTTAATATTGTTGTGTTAATATTGTTACGTGCATGAATAAAATGACTATGTTATTAAAAATTATACCATATACTTTATGTTATAATTGCGAAAAGGAGTTTATTTCTAAGCTTCTGCGCCCAGATCATCATGACATCGGATTTCGATAAAAGTTGGCTAGGACATAGATTATATCGTTTCGTATATAAAAATAATAAACTATCAATAAACATCATCATTTTTTTATTTACCTGATGGTAAGTGGTGGACGTCACCCATAAACATCAACTAGCTCACTTATAACTAGGCCAGGCAACAACAGGATACTTTTTTAAGTGCTGCATATCATGAGACAAGACGTTAAGTGAAGACGCTAGTGCCTATCCTCCCCTTCCTTCTAAAGTGCAGCAAAACTGGACTGAAACAAACAAGATGGTGATATCCATGCAGTCGAAAGCATGATGCATTTCTGTCAACGGTAAAGTTGTCACCTTTATTTTTATTTTTTCCGGATGAAGCTATGCTAATGGTCCTAGTGACCGTAATGCTTCTTCGGAAGTAGGGTGAGCCGGTTGGTATCACCCAGTGGTTTTAGTAAGTGGGGGGTTGCCCCCCGGCAACCGTGGAGTGTGACTTCCACGGCTTCATGGCGTCGGGTTTGTACCTGTGGCGGGTCTCTGCCTCACCAGCGTCGGATAAAAAGTGTTACCTTAAGTGTACGCGGATGAGTCTACAAGGTATTATGTACTTTTATAATATTTAATAATACTTTTATAACTATTAACGTATGTAACATACGTTAGTAATAATACCTCAATGGCTGCACAGGACACTATAGAGTTTATGCAATTGAAGCCAGGCAACGGCTAGATTATGATATGTATAGGTTTTGATAACGCGAGGGTGAAGTCTGTAATGTATTCCAGACTTCCTGGCCATCTAGCCGCAACGGATATCGTATTACATGGTCAGAAATACTTGATACTTGGAATATACACTTAGAGATAGACTCTTCTTTTTGTATTATAAATGTTTGTAAATATCTTTAGCTAGCTAACATTTCAAAAATTTTATATTTTACCTTTGCCTCCTATTGAATGAAAATTGTCTGTACTTACCCGGTAATCTTTCAAATAACATAGCATTCTTATGTTATCAACATTATAAGTAGATCACACCAATGATAGTGAAGCCACCCACAATATATGACTTGTGTTGTTAGCTTATCTCATACCATCTCGCCATAATTTGGCAGTTTGTGCCTGATAAATGATAACCCATCTATCTCACTGTCACCGTGATAACACTAATCAAGCGGCTAGGTTATCATCCATACCTCACACGGAACACATGACAAGACGGGGTGATGATTGAGTGACATCGCAACCGGGTTGTCGTAATCTAGTAACCAGAGACAAATTGTTAATGACGTTAATAAGGCGCAAATGAAAGATAACTAGATTGATTATAATCAACAGTTTTATTTAGTTTGGTGACGGTATAGCGCATGGGCAAACGTAATGTTGGACGCCCCCCTACTAGATGGAGCGACGATCTGCGTAAGGTGGCTGGCAGCAACTGGATATTCAAAGCTCAAGATAGAGAAAAGTGGCGTGCCTTGGGAGAGGCCTATGTCCAGCAGTGGACTGCCGCAGGCTGATGATGATGATGATAGTTGATAAGACTCCTCGAAAGTAAGAGGTTTGAGTTCAAATCTGTCAAAAGAACCTCTGAAACAACGGTTTTTCAATTTCCTTGTGCACTAGACCATGTTAAACCTAGTTCACCGGTAAAAGAAAACTTCATTGAAGAAACAAAAATAACAGAATGTCCATGATATTAATGGTAAATGGCTAATTTAATGGTGCGAGCTTGCGTGCGAGTCAGCCTGTCGAGAGAGCATTGCAGTAATTGGGTATTATAACAGAATTGGACAGTAACTGGCATGCGGGATACTTCAACATTTTGTTTTCACTCGCAACTCACCCGGCAGCAATTCGCACATGGCAACCGCTCGCACATTACTTGCATCGTTTGGACGGTGTCGGCAATAGCTCGCCTGTACCAGCGGTGTATCACACAAAAGTATCAACCCTTTATGTCCCACTGCTGGGCACGGGTCTCCTCCTCGAAATCAGGCGAGGAGGGTAATGGGCCAATAGTTCACCTCGCTGGCCCAGTGCGGGTTGGTGAATTTAACATACCTTCAAAGACTTTCAATCTCATCAGGCATGCAGGTTTCCTCACGATGTTTTCCTTCACCGGTGAGCGAGCGATGGTCTGGTGTTTTGGGGTGGGGTACACTTAGAAATTTAGAAAAACCCATTTCAAGGCACACATAGGGGGTCAAGATCGAACCCGGAATCTCTCCCATAAGAGGCCGAGTCCTTCCACCACTGGACCATCATCGCTCCGTCACACAAATCACAATACAAATTAACGGGAGTCGAACTGGTTAACCGTTGTGAAATGCTTCTACTATCTGATTTATTATCACATAATTATCACAAATAAACAACAATTTGTTATAATTTCTAATCAAACCTATAAATAGAATTGACAGTAATGTTACGTCGAAATATAGAAGTGCTACTTTGATTTTGAAATATAAGGACATGCGCAAACTAACTTTTACAAAGTTTTCATGTACCTACTAATTTATTTTATATCTACTTATATATACTACCGATGAATAATTTGTTTTTTAATTTGCCTTTGCGCGATTATCAGTTGCTGTTTTTACGTAGTCAAGATAGTTGAGGTACTCATACCGAGATAAGTTCCTATGTTTGTAACTCGTTACAACATTATTATTATTTCTGTCAAAAAGTAGAAGGGTAGGCACACAGTATAATTACTGGAACATAAGTCTTACTGTAGATAGAGCGTTCGCTATGTTTGAGACAATAGTGGGCTAGACTCGTAAAATCTCTTATAAATTAATTGGTGATATTAGTCCTTGAGCACTTATCGTCTAGTCACTCATTGAATACCGGATTGCCTAACGACTTGTTACGGGTCTGATGCGTTGCTTATGTGTAGGCTTAGTTTTTAACCGACTTCCAAAAAAAAAAGGAGGTTCTCAATAATTCGTCTGTATGTTTTTTTTTTTGTTTCCTGTTTCTTAGTGTTTCTAATAGAAAAATTAAATTTTTTTAGACGTTAACAAATGAAATAAGAAATAAACAAAAATTAATTAAAAACCTAGCATACTAATTTATATTACGTAGTTACGATTACGGGTATTTTTTGTTTAAAATTAATATACCTTCTAGGACGTAAATAATGGTCTAAACACATCCTAAGGCGCCTACTTATATAATTTCTTGAAACAGCATTTTCAAATGATCTGAGTGATAATATACTGATATCTTTGAGAGTGGGCGGATAACATGTATTTTCTTAGTATTGCTATTTACGGTTAACTAAAGTACTATAAAGAAATATCAGATACTTAATGACAGCGATATTTTAAGAAGTACGCATATTGATATCAATCTTTGTTAGAATTAATTAGTCATTTTATCACAATAGATTTTATCGTGGTTTATTCAAAGCTTCGTTTGAAGTTCATTGGAATGGCTTAAAATAATATTTTTTCTAGTAATGAAGTCCACAAGTCTTTAAGTTGCTAATAAAATTAATTTCCAAGAATTATACGATAGATTCGAGAATTTACGCAAAATTTAAATACATGTCTGGATATCGTAAGTTTTCAAAATACGTCAACTGTGAGAGAGATGCGCTCTGCCGCCCTCCCCCCTCCCATCTTGCTTGGGTCTCCTGCTAAAGCTTTGCTCTGTTTCAGAGAGAATAACAAGACAAGCAATGTATAATCACTGACAACCATACTTAACATGTGACAGGACAGGCAACACATAATGGATTGGCTGGGCTAGTTCCAGGGAAACTAGTTTATGTTCATGGACGACGCTGAACTTACCATCAGATAGTACCATGACTGTTTTCCAATCTAAGTACCATAAAAAATTTAATATATTCTAATATCTTAGTTCATAATCAGTATTTATAATAAAGGTTTTTAAGTAGTTATTTTACAACTAAGTTAAAGCTAGTCCTAATGTCTAGACTTAAAATTGTATTACATAAAAATGTTCCCATTACACAGGCTATATCCAGGTAATAAAAAATAAAAGTAAACAAAGATCGTTAACTTTTTACTAATTTTGTACTTCAATCATGGCAACTCATGTGCATAGATAAAATTGATAAAATCGTTTCATAATTTATTGAAACCTTACTGCGCAGTAGATGATTTAATAAAAAACTGTTTGAACAAAGATAAAAACATATCATATAAGAGATAGGATCTGATGGAAAAATTTAATGATTTCTGTAAAACTACGCAGAAAAAAAAACATACAGACGAATTGAGAACCTCCTTTTTTAAATCGGTTAAAAATATTAGCAAACATTTGTATTTGAAGTGACTCTCGATTCTCGTAATATTTATTTTGACCGGCTTAGCAGCTATACGCTCCGTACCACACATTTATGTATGTACCGTTATAATGTTAATTTCCTCGAAAATTTCGTGCTACCCCGTTTCACAAGTCTTTTAACAATCGACAGATAACAGGATACCTTATTTATAAAATGTATTCTGGCGGAGACCTTACTGTATCTTATATACTTATCTTATGCTACAATTTTTTTATATATGAATGTGTATATATAATATTAATATTACAAGATGCGACACGTCATTCTTAGTAATGTTATTTGGTTATTAGCGGTTTTTCTTCTACTAGAATAGAAAGTTAGCATAAGTAAGCTCTCAAGAAGCATCTGATTTGATGAATGCGTCTGAGACGCAAATAGACCTAACCACTAGACCACACCACAGACCATAGAAGCTAATTATATGTGAAAAATTTGATAGAGAATAGAGATACCAGTCGATTCCAAATTCAAACAATTCCATAAAGTTCTGTATTACACGAACTGGGTATGCATGTGACCTCTTTACCTCTTTTGCATTTGTATATATTATCTTATGTTCGTCTGTCATTGTTTGTATTCCATAAAGATGATGACTAATTCGCGTGGTCGAAGACCGAGACGGTAATGCTACGTTCATAGAGCATATAAATCATTGTGTAATTTTTCCTGTTGAAATTAGTATTCAAATACAAAATCACTCATCTTGTCTCTTCATAATAACCATTTAAGGCTACATTATTATTATTTTACCTGAATTTGCCTACACGGCTACATTTAAAATATAACTGGATACAGATACCAACGCCATTTTAAGTGGCTTTAGAACTATTATTTACAGATTACAGCTGGACACCGGTGAAGGAAAACATCGTGAGGAAACCTGCATGCCTGATGAAATTGAAAGTCTTTGAAGGTATGTGAAGTTCACCAACTCGCACTGGGCCAGTGCGGTGAACTATAGGCCCATTACCCTCCTCGCCTGATTTTGAGGAGGAGACCCGTGCCCAGCAGTGGGAGGGTTAAATAAATAAGTAAAGGGTTGATACTTTACTTTACTTTACAGCTGGACAAATTTTCAACGTTTCTTTTTAATGAGATAATAATTCTCCTTTCCTCTACAAATGGAAAATGACGGATCAAAAACAAATTGTTTCCGATAATCCTCATCAGATAGAATATATCTGATGAATATCTGATATATCTGATGAATATAAGAATATCTGATATTCTTTCAACAAAAACCCAGTTTAATGAATCTTATACACGTTTATATGCTTTAAAAATATCAAAATTGTTTTTTTTTAATTACTTATACGTAACTGATGTTATAAATAAAAATGCAATTGTTTGAAACACGTAAGAATTATATTAATTTCTGTAACAACACAACGGTCTTACATTACTTTTCTTATCAAACTTATTGCGTTGCTCAATTAACCGAGTTTATTTTATATTAGCAATTGAGACCCGATAATAATTCAAACCTTAGATGGAAAACAAAGAATTATTTTTATTATCTATCCTGAGACAGAAATTGGTAGTTCATTTCCTGCTAAGCTCTTCTCTCAAGAAACAGGAAAGCTGCTTCAAAAGGACATACGCTGAATACTGGCATCTCAGATAGAACGCGCTATGAAGCAAATGTATTTTACAAATGTATATAAATATCCGAAATATTTGCAATCTGTATTGTTTTAATGCAATTTTAATTATACCAAAACACAATTATCTCATAGTTTACAATGTATAATAAAATAAAATAAAATAAACATAAGAAATTCCTATAATTGTTCAGTATAATTGCATTATGTACTTGACTTTACATTATTCATAAGTCTCATTCCACAAGACTTTGTTGAACTTTGCATCCATCTACAAAGTTTTATTCATTTTGATAAAAAATGTTAATTATGAATATATTACTATTAATATATATAATGGAATGGAAAAGCTTTCTTACTTGAAAAAAGCTCACAAAACAATTAATGTACTCAATCAAACGTTGTTTGTTGTGTAAACTTTGAAGCTTAAACACAGCATAAAGTTAATTGCAAAAAATAAAAATAATGAATTCTCCCAAAAATTGGTTGCCTGTAAAGTCGGTATACGGGCGAAAGTTTTACGTGACAACGACTTTGAGTGGTAAAATAATTTTAATGTGAATATTCATTCGTATAGGGGGACTCTGCTATTGGTTTGAGTGTTGTGTACAAGGGTTATAAATTCTTGTGCAGTTTTTTGTGTATTTCTTTTATTGTAACTATTCTGTTGTAAAATCTGTTTGTCCCATTGTGTTGTTGTAAATTGTGTTATTAGTTATCGGTGTTTAGTAAGTATATTTGTATAGTTTTTAAAGATGGATGACGAGCCGCCTGATCCCGGTGGAGGTTATAATCCGCCGAGCACGGCAGTTCCATCGGATTTAAGCGCCGCTAACAGAAAAAGGCGTCCTGATGTGGATATTAATCCCCAGGCCAAAAAACCAGCATCTTCTCTGGTAACACCATCCATCCAGTTATCATTTGTCCATCCCGATTTCGCCAAAGATAAACACAAGTACACGTCTAATGATGTTGATCCATTCATAGTGCACGTTTCTAAACAAGAAACTGATGCAAACAATGGTGCAGTCCTACGTCCGATTCAATTTGGTCACTTTCTATTTAAGAACAACATAAAACATGTAGTACTGGACGGGATTAAAAGAATTGGTCGTAATCGTGTGTCTATCGAATTCAAGACAGCTGAGCATGCCAATTCATTCTTAGAACATACAGCACTTCCTTCAGGTGGCTATATAGCAACAATTCCCACATACAGCGTTTCTCGAGTGGGAATTATACGTGAAGTACCTGTAGAATGGTCTATGGAGGAATTAGTAGAAAATATTGAGGTCCCCAATGGTACTGGAAAAGTTGTTCGGGCTCGGAGACTGAGCCGAAAATCATATAATGAGAATAACACTCCCATATGGATCCCAACCCAATCTGTAGTATTAACATTCACAGGACAACAGCTCCCTCCACGTGTTTTTTGTTATTTTAACTCTTTACCGGTTGAGACCTACATATTGCCAACCATACAATGTAATAATTGTTGTCGCTTTGGACATGTAAAGGCGCAATGTAGATCTAAACCGAGGTGCTTTAAATGTTCACAAATGCACGATGGTGAATCATGTTCTGTCCAAACCCTATCTTGTCTATTTTGCTCTGGCTCGCATTCAGCGAATGACTCTTCTTGTCCTGAACATTCTAGACAGAAATCAATAAAACTAGTAATGTCACAGGAAAATGTTTCATACCTTGAAGCATCTGCTAGATTCCCCCAGGTACGGAGATCATTTGCTGACACAGCCAGAAGCTCTACCCCCACTACAACTCCTATTAATATGCGTTCTTCACCTGTCACCACTTCTTATAGAAAAACCACATTCACCCCACGTCGTCCTATAGCACCTGCTCACCCAGGCTATGATAGACAAGCTCACCAAGCTATAGTTCAATCCCCTACTTCATCCTCTCCTAATGGGTGCGCTTATCCCCAAGAAACCGTCTCCCCAAACGATAACATCTTAGAGCAATTAACTTCTCTTCTTATTAATATTATTTCTCGGTTCAGTGATACCGGGTTACCGAACAATCTTCGTCAAAATTTAACTCAGCTGTCTACTTTACTTTTACAAAATGCCCCTGAACCTGATCCAGTGGAACTGTCGTAGCTTAAGGAATAAAAAACATGAATTTATAAATTTATTTAAAAAATATGATCCATCAATTGTTGCCGTCCAGGAGACCTGGTTAAGGCCTGGTACTCCTTTTAGGCTACCCGGCTACGCTTGTCTTCGGGACGACAGAAATGATGGAAAGGCTGGATCAGCCATTTTAGTTTCTAGAAAATGTACATATTCATTCATCCCTGTCCCATCTCATAGTGATAGTTTTAATGTTGTTGTTGTCCGTGTTTTTAATGTTTCATTTGTTTCTGTATATATTCCTGTCCCCACCTCATCTGTGTTGTCTGAATTTTCCTCTGTTTTGTCATCCCTGTCTCCACCTATAGTTATTATGGGTGACTTTAATTGTCACCATATGTCATGGGGATCATATTACAATGATAGGCTCTCCCCACTTTTACTGGACTTATTAGATGAGTACAATCTTGTTGTACTCAATGATGGTTCTCCCACTCGCAGAGTTTCACCTCTCCAGAACCCAAATAGTGCTGTTGACCTTTCATTAACCTCCAGTAATATCTCAGCTCAATTTTCATGGTCAATTTTCAGTGGATCTTTTGGCAGTGATCATTACCCTATCCTAATTTCATTTAATCACACTCCTTCTCCCTCTGTTCTCAACTATCCATCCAGACAAACATTTAAATTGGCTAATGCAGATTGGTCTAAATTTGCCACTATAACTGATCAGCAAATTGGTCAAATTCCACCAGTCACGGTCGACAATGTTCACTTGCTTTATTCAGATTTCAAAAACGTTCTGTTAAATAGTGCTAAAGAAACAATCCCTTTAAAAAAAAAAGACTTATATAGAATATCTTCCCCTCCGTGGTGGGATGCTGAATGCACAACTGCTTGTAGGCGCCGTAAAGTGGCTGAGCGCTTATATTCGTTATCTATGACCTTAGAAAACTTTATTAACTACAAACATATTGCAGCTCAGGCAAAAAGATTATTTGCTCAAAAGAAAAAGTGTTGTTGGCTTAAGTTCTGTGAGGGTTTGTCTCCTTCCTCTCACCCATCATTAGTTTGGCGAAACATTAAAAAATTCCGTGGTTCTTTTTCCCCTAATGATAGCCTGCTGACTAATGACACCTCACTTTGGTTAGATTCCTTTTCTCAGAAATTGGCCCCACCATCGGTACCATCTTTGGAGGAATGTCGGGTTTTTTTAAGTCCCGAACTTTCTCCCATCAGTGAATTTGATCGCCCCTTTTCGATGGAGGAGTTTCAATTAGTTTTAAATTCCTTAAAGGATTCCGCACCCGGTTTGGACGGTATACCATATTCCTTCGTTGTTAAAAGTGGCCCAGAAACTCAGAAGATTTGTCTAAATTTTTTAAATTCTATTTTTCAATCAGAAATTCCTCCAGAGGAATGGGGTACTCAAGTCATTGTCCCTATCTTAAAGCCGGGAAAGCTTGGCAATGACCCCTCTTCCTATCGCCCAATTGCGTTGTCGTCAACCATGGCAAAAATTTTAGAACACCTAATCAAAAATAGACTAGAGTGGATTGTGGAGAATAGTAGCATTCTCTCCGGGTCCCAATTTGGATTCCGGAAGGGTCGCAGCACTGTAGATAGTCTCAGTATCTTCGTTACTGACATACGTATTGCATTTTCAAAAAATGAATCTTTGGTGGGAGTGTTCCTTGATGTGTCATCCGCTTACGATAATGTACTTCTCCCGGTGCTCAGGCAAAAGATGCTTCATCTGAGTTTTCCTGTGAAGATAGTGAATTACATTTGCAATTATTTGTTAAGCCGTTCTATCATAGTTAATTTTCAAAATTCGTCCCTCCCCCCTAGGAAAGTTTGGAAAGGTCTTCCCCAAGGTTCGGTACTTAGTCCTCTTTTATATAATATTTATACTAATGACCTGGACCTTTCAGTTACTTCTTTTTGCAATGTCTTACAGTATGCGGATGATGTGTCACTGTACATTTCTGGCAAGGATATACATGAGTGCTCTAATCGACTGAATTCTGCTATCTTCTACCTAAATGAGTGGTTGGATAGACATGGTTTATCCATATCTACAGAAAAAAGCAGTGTGGTGGTGTTTTCTAGGGCAAGATCTATCCCTAATGTAAGAATAACTTCAGATGGCCAAGTTTTCCCGGTTAGAGATAATGTTAGGTTTTTGGGAGTGTACCTTGATTCAAGAATGACTGGTAGTCAACATCTTAACCATGTTGTTAAAAAGTCCGAAAAGAATGTTAATATTCTTCGCTCACTTTCCGGAGTGTGGTGGGGCTCCCATCCCTACACACAAAAGCTCCTTTATAATGCGTTAGTCCGTAGTCACTTTGATTATGGAACTTTTCTGCTTGCACCCTGCAATAAAACCTTTTTGAATATGTTAGACAAGGTACAGTCCAAATCACTTCGCATAGTTATAGGGGCTATGAAGTCTTCTCCTATCAATGCTTTACAGGTGGAATCTGTCGATCCTCCACTTCATCTAAGACGTCAGTACCTTTCTGACAGATTAATTTTTAAAACTTTCCAAGACTCGCAGCATCCTCTTATTCATAAACTTCGTGTACTGTCTCAGCTAACTTCTTCCTCAAATTATTGGCATCATAAGGAAATTCCATATCTTCTTAAGAGTTTTCTAAAGTTTACATCCTTACCATGTCCAGTTGCCCAATTCAGACTCAACCCTCTTTATGATACCCCCTTCTCTTCTGTTATCTTCTCCCCCAAGATCATTCTAGATTTACCCATATGTAAGGACCCAATGTTAGCCAACAATCAATTCAACTTTGTTATGAATAGACAGTTTAAAGACTGGCTGTTTATATATACTGATGCCTCTAAATTATCTGCATTGGATTGTGTTGGTGTGGCTGTCTGGATCCCTAAAGTAAATGTTATATTAAATTATAAATTACCGCCTATATCCTCGGTTTTTACAGGTGAAATCTTGGCCATTTTTGAAGCTCTCAGATTTGTTGAGTCACATGGTCTTAACAAATCCATTATTATTTCTGACTCAAAGAGCGCTTTACAAGCAATTAAATCTAATCAATTCCAATCAAAGTCAAGATCTCCGTTAATTCTAAAAATTAAACATTTACTTTTTATTTTACACAATAATAATATTCAAGTTGAACTGGCTTGGGTTCCCAGTCACTGTGGTATAGTGGGCAATGAGAATGTTGACCTTTATGCTAAAGAGGCAACTAGGTCTGGAGGGCTTAGTCAATTTAAAGTGTATTGTCAGGACATTATTCCTCTAGCAAAAATTCATTTGACCACATATTGGAATGAACTGTGGGTACAGTCTAGTAGAATTAAGGGAAGACACTATGCTGATATACAAAGACAAATACCCACCAAACCTTGGTTTTTTAAATATTACAAGGTGGCTAAGCATGTATGCTCTACAATATGCCGACTTCGACTTGGTCATTCTTGCACCCCGGTATTTTTAAACAAGATCAGAATTAGAGACAGCTCCCTTTGTGAATGTGGATTAGACGAGGGCACGCCTGAACACATTTTTTTTAGTTGCCCACGAAATTTGTCCTCCCTGTATAATTTTCTTCCGTCCGAGATCCCTCGCCCTACTGATTTAAAAACTGTGTTATCCTTTGTACATACACCATTTGTTGACACTTTGTGTGGTTTTATTGTAGAAAATAACATTAGATTGTAAGAGTATCGTCCTACTAACCTTTGTTTTTTTTTTAGGTAGAACAACAGTTACCTTCATCTAAATATTTTTTTTTAAAAAGGAGTATTAAAAAATAATCTTGTACTTTCACAAAACATCTTTTTAAATAGCAGAGTCAATCTTGTCGATATCAAGTTATAGTCAACCGAACAAGAGATCATTACTGAACATTTAAATTTTCACTCTGACACTGGCGAGTCCGTAAGGGAGCTAAGCCAAAGAAGAAGAAGAAGAAGAATTCATTCGTATAGTAGGAAGAAGGATGAAATAATAGTAACAATTTAAAACATTTATTTATACAAAGAATTATATTTAAAACATTAATTTATACAAAGAATCTCGCACTGAATTTCATATTAACAAATTTTTTTATGTCTGTCTCTCTCGCTCTTAGGCGGGCTAACCATGCCCGAGTGGAAGGGACGCGTGCCTCTCACTCGCTCTCATTGTGAGCGCATAACGTGAGCGGAGCGTAACGCAGTTTCTTGAAGTGTCACCCGGCAAACCAATTTATAAGACGTTGTCACGTCAAAAAAAAACACAAAGAACAATAAAGGAACTATTAGAAATCTAATTTAAATATTTTACTTTGTAGTCAATTCAAGACATTCGAAATAGGTTACGAACTAGATAATCTAGGTTTTCAAATTGAATGAATTCATAACGTGTTCGAATAAGACAGTATTACTATGCAAAATTATTGTAATCATCATTTGTAATTTCACAATTATTGCTTCAACGTGACGTGGGCTTATCGCCTTGGCACACTTGAATTACTCGCACTGACATTAACACCAATTATTATTTGAATAGATTAGAATTTAATATGATCTTAGTACATGCAAGACAGCTAAGCTTCGATTGGTACAGAAACGCATTCGGATTTCACTGCTGACAGACACATTTTGAATTCACTCTCTCTTCATGTCTATGATTTAAATACTATACTATAAAACAAGATAGTTAAGCTTGTCTTGGTACAGGTCTTGGATTTTACAGATACTTTGCGAAAGTAACATTCACTCTTTTCATATCACTGCATAATTGTTCTCGCATTGAATGAATATATTATCGCGGACCCGGGACCCGTGCAAAATATTTTGTAGACAGTAGAAATCCAAAAAAAAACATTAAAATTTGTACAGTCGATTAGGATAAGTTCAGTGACATACAAAAAAATTGTTTAAATCATCAAGATGTTTCCTTCCTTATATTATTTATTTGATGGTATTTTAGACGTATAAAGTTATTCCTTGTACCTTTAAAATGGTAAAAGATGTATACGATTTTTATACGCCAAGATATGTTTTGTCTTTACTGAAGAGGTTTATTATTTCATAGGGCGTTTCGGTGGGCTCTATATTCGTAACTTTGATAGATACAACATGAGTTATATCCTTCATACAACATATTTACACTTACTAGTTAGTGAGATAATCAAAAGAACCTCAAACTTATCCATTGACCTTATAGATAATAATAACTATAATTTAATTTATAATTAAATTTACCTATGGAATTAATACAAAGTAATTGGTACGCCAAGTTAATTGTTTTATTCCTACATTTACAATTATAACGGTGAAATAAGTACAGCGAACAGAATGTTTTTCTTCTTACTACTAAGTACCAGTGAAAGAAAACATCGTGAGAAAACCTGCATAGTGCATGCCTGATGAGATTCAAAGTCTTTTTAGATGTGTCTAGTTCACCAACCTGCATTGAGCCAGCGCATCCGTGGACTGTGGCCCACCTCACCTGATTTCGAGGAGGCGACCGTGCCCAGCAAAAGCATTAAATGCTTTTTTCAACTTTGTTAGATAGTGTCCTGAAAGTCTAAAGCAGTGAGTCTGATTTTAGTGTGGATTCATCATCATCATCATAAGCCTTTATCAGTCTACTGTCGAAAATAGGCCTCAATGAAGGCCAAGACGACCGATCCCTTGCCACTCGCATCATAGTGAACTGTCCACTGCATGGAGATATAACAACCTGAGTGTGCATTGGAAGGTAAGGACCTTATTCAGAGTTTCAGACACTGAATACTCTTATCCAATTTTTAGGCTATGTGGTCGGAATATTCATAAATATGAACACACTGCAAAAAATGAACACACGAAAACATTAGTATTAAAATAACTCGAGACAAGCCAGTACTTGTTGTTTTGAGTCTGAAACTGGATATACAACTGGTTATTCATTTTTTTTGTTATAAATCGCCTAGACTATTTTTTTCATTTTCCGCATGTTTTTCTCTGAGTTCGGGAACATATTATTAAGTTTTAAAAGTCATGATACTTGTTTTCATTTAAATTCAAAATGATTTTATATCTAATGCAACTAGCGTTAGTTGTATGTTTATTTATATTATATAGGATGCTAAAATCAGTCGTATTGGCGTTTATAGAGAGAGAGGCCTATGTTCAGTAGTGAATGGATAAAGGCTGATGATGATGATGATGATACTTAATTTGCTATTTTATTTTTTCAGTTATTTTACAGTATACAAGTGGAATAATAACACGTTACATAATTTTAAAAAATCACCCTAAATATTTATAAGTTTTCAATGCCCCAAAATTTCATTAAACATCATACAGAATTTGGAAAAGCTGTATATTTCCCAAAGCTGTATAACATTATTTCTTTCAATACACAACAAACCGTTCCATTTATAAAATAGGATGCTTGCATGTACCGTACTCATATTAGTAACTGACTAAGTCCTGAGTTAAATCGCTAAGTTTTCTTCTAGTTTTTCTTATTATTTTCACCTACTCTTTATTCACTACTTCTTTTGACGAATTTCAAGTGTACCAGTTGTTACCTACGAAATAAAGATAATTTGATTTGACCACAGGCATAGTAAGCATATTATGATGTATGTAATTGTGTATTATGTCTACTGTGCTAGTGGTACCTATTATTCATTATGTGCTACTGGCCTGTTTAAATAGACAAGGGCATGCGGAAGAAAATCCGTTATGACCTCGAATCATATTAAATGATGTAGTATGTACATATATATCCGTCTATTGTATGTCTATCTGTTGAGTGTGGGATGGCTAGCATTTCAACATTAATCTCGTCATAAAATGCTAACAAATCTTTCTACAGTACCTCCTTACCATTGAGGAAAGTAAAATCAAAATACGTAATGATCCTATTAAATTCCATAACTTTGCAATATTCCTGCTTTGGTTGCGCCTAGAGAGGAAATAGCAATTCAATACAGAAGTATAGCATAATTTTAAGTGTATAAGTTTTTACATGAAAGTATCAGGAAAGTATCACGGGCACGGGTCTTCTCCATGTTTTCAAGAAACGTGTCCGTGGAGGGGTCTAATAAAAGTATCAACTTTTAATTAATTAATTAATTAACAATTGTTAAGTAGTAAGCCATAATTTTGAGATGACTGTTATCCGTATTATATTAAACATATTTTAATTACATTCAATCGTGAAGGAAAATCGTCTCTATCCATATTTAACTTTTAAACCTAGCTCAAAATACGACTGTCTGTTTTCCCCTTCTTCTAAAAATATAAAAAAACGAGGGGCAGGCTATTGACTGGCAGCAAAAAAGGTAATTTAAAAGGCGTTAAATGAATCACCTGCCAAAAAAACGCGTAATGCCCAACGTACAAATGGAAATCCCCACGCGATATCGTGGAAATGCAACCAAAAAATAAAAAAAAATAATGAAAGTGGTTATTTAAATGAATTTTCTGGATTTAAAATGTCAACGTTTTTTTTAATCAGCCAGATTTACGAGGTTTGCTCGTGATTATAATATTTTATAGATAAATTTCAAGCGATAAGAAAATATTCGACAAGCTGTTTCGAAATCAGGAGATTTATTCGCATTCATCATCATCATGAGCCCTTATCCGTCGACTGCTAAGCATAGGACCCTCTCAATGAACGCCAAGACGACCGAGCCCTTGCCACTGGCATCCAACGCTGACTGACATCTAGTTAATGGCCGACCAACACTTCGTCTACCTAAACGCGGCCGTCACCCATGAACTTAATGGCCCATCGGCCGGTTCTTCTAAGTGCGTGACCAGCCCATTGCCAATTCAACTTGCTAATTCTCTAGCGGAGGTCTTGGTTATTTACATTAAACAGATGATATTTGTATCGGTGATAAATCTCTTTCTTCAATTTTCCCGTATAAATACCTCGACCATCATTTTGGAAAATTGGAAACTGAGATCAGCATCGCAGGAGACCTATATCCTGCATACTGCAAATGAAGCAAAACCTCCGTGATGCGTCCTAAATAACCTCGTAAATAAGTAGTACTACAAATTATACTGACTAATATTATTACTGACTGGCCTGTTGGTCTAGTAGTTAGCGACCCTGACTGCTAAATCAGAAGGTTATGGTTTCGATTCCCACCCAGGACAAATGTTTGTGTGATGAGCATGATCATTTGTTCTGTGTCTGGGCGTAATTTATGTATAATATGTTTATAAGTCGTGTATCAGTTGTCTGGTTACCATAAGAACAGGCTTTGCCTAGTTTGGGATCAGATGGTGTGATGTGAGTTGTCCCAACATATTATTATTATATTATTTTTATTACCTAGATAGTCTTGACTAGTTTTTTTTTTTGACTTATTTCAAGTGTACAAGTTGTTACCTACGAAATAAAGATATTTTTGATTTGATTTGATTTGATTTGATTATACTACTTTTACTACTATACTACGAATAAAACCATCACCATCACGTATGTGGTTGCGAAAGACGTCAAACTATTGGTAGGGAGGATAAGTCATGCACTGATTATTATGAGGTGACATTAACCTGTTGTTCTAAATTACCCTATATATTAATCTACTTAAGGTATAATTTCGAATACAACAATGGACGATATAGCTGCTGCACATTTTTAAAAATGGAATATAACATCCAAAACAATACAACAAAAAATAATGATTTTTAGTAAAATATTAAATTATTTAAATTAATATGCATTTAAATAGACACATGATCAATACAAGTCATCACATAAATTTTCAATATGTGTACTATAGACTACCTAGGTCTTTTGAAGGTAGTCCAGTAGCCTTTTACGGAAACGGAACAGTATGTAAATGGTAGTATTGAGTATGTATCAGGAAAAACGTTTTATCTGAAAAAAAAACTTGTTTACAAGTCAGTGAACTTTTTCAAAATATTCGGGGCAATAATTGCATTAATTGTTCTACAATAGTTTGTCTGAGGTCACATTTTCATTTAAGATTTGTAAATTGTGATATACGAAACAGAAGTGCCTATGTACGTTGTGAGTAGAAAGGCAGTACTGACAGAGTGCCCTAATAAGTTATCTTAACAGATAACAAAATTGGAGTGTCTATTTGTAATACTATAATAAGCACCTTTTACTAAGTGCATATGGATGTGTACGCGTACAAATATTATGTAATAATGTAATGTACATACACATTTTATTTTTTATTTTTGTCTGTCGGCTAGACCGATCGACATGATTTTTACAGGGAGATAGATAGATCATGTAAATGAGTTACTGCATCATCATCATCAGCCTTTATCCGCCCATTGCTGATTAAAAAAAAATTCGTAGTCAATCAATGTGGGCGTAGCCGCGCGCAACAGCTAGAAACCAATAACTACTTATTGTACTATTTCTAAAATTAAAAAATCGTACAAACAGAAGTGTTGGTCGGCCAGACGATCTCCGTGCAGTGGCAGGTCCGCGTTGGATGCGAGTAGCAAGGGATCGGTCGTCTTGGCGTTCATTGAGGGAGGCCTATGTTCAGCAGTGTACGGATAGAGGCTGATGATGATGATACAAACAGATGTAATTTTCTTTCGGCTTGTCTGCTTCTTGATATTTTAAATATACAGAACAACATTTGATTCCCCATTTCTCCTTTTTGTCTTTCTGATTCTGTATTGTATTTTTTACACGCTTTTTATTAGCTTCACTTGTATGTCAGTTTGTCAGTATGTCAGTATGTAACTCTCCGTGGGTAATCTGCGCGCCTGCGGCCTTCCTTGGTTCTGGTAGCCGTTTCTCAGGCTCCCTCTCCGAAATCGAACTCTGATTCCCCGTATTTATAATATTTATAAATAATTATTTTATTCTCACTAATAAATAAATACGCTTTTATAAATAAACCAAACTAAAAAGTAAAAAATAAATAATAGTTTAAAAAAACTAAAAACACGCTTTTTATAAAAACCCCAACTAAAAAATAGAAAATAAATTTTAATAAATTTAAATTAAGAATAGTGTTAAAAATTTCAATAACTATAAATTAATAATAGTGTAAATAAAAAAAATTATTTTATTTTAAAAAAAGCGTGGGGTGCTTTTTAAGATGTTATCAAAATGATAATCACTCTAGTCATATCTGTCAATAAAATATTTATAACTATATTGACACCATGCACCCCACGCTTTTTTTAAAATAAAATATATTTTTTTTATTTACACTATTATTAATTTATAGTTATTAAAATTTTTAACACTATTCTTAATTTAAATTTATTAAAATTTATTTTCTATTTTTTAGTTTGGGTTTTTATAAAAAGCGTGTTTTTAGTTTTTTTAAACTATTATTTATTTCTTCCATAATATACATACTTATTTAGAATTAAATAACTATAATGCTTATTTTTTTAATATAATGTGAAGGTCGTTGTCCGCTCCGTCCTTTATTTACGATTTAATAGACTTTCATTAATCGTCAATAAAATTTTACGACATCTCAAGACTCAACATCCGCTCTCATTACTATGATCGTCTGCGCGGCGCCGCGGCGCCTGCGCAGGCCCTTGGTAGTACGGAAATACGAACCTGGAATGTATACCTTATGTGCATTTTAAATGTATTTACCTCAACTATGACTATGAAGCATGTACCTACAATGCGATTTGAGAGGGCTGCCTTTAGGTGTTGCTATCACTTACCATCAGGTAAACCGACTGTCCATTTGCCAGAAGTTGTGACTGATTTATTAGTTTGGCTTCACCAAAAATGGGGAGTTGCCCCACGCCAGCCGTGTAGTTTTTTTTTTTTTCTTTTCGAATGGACCTATGCTGTTAGCATTAAGGCCTTTAAGCTTCATCGGAAAAGTAGTTGAGCAGATGGCTCATCTAAGAATGCCAGCCGTGGAGTGTGACTTCCTCGGCTTATCGACGTCGGGTTTGTTCCGGTGGCGGGTCATCGCCTTTAGATGAACAGCAAATAAATAGTCATCTATATTAAACCATTGGGTTGATTACTCCTACTAAACAGTTGATAATATAAGGATAAGAAGGCATGTAAGGCTGTGTAATATTGGCATAGAGACGATAACAATATTTAGTTTAAACGAGTCACTCAGATTAAGCAATACACCATGCCTAGACTGATACACTAGAGCAGGCTATTTAATGTTCTGTGAATGATATTACTGGCCAACGTTACCCGTTTGTAAGTTATATCTCAAACGAAAAACCCGTACAAGTATAAATGTATAAATATACCATAACATTGTAAGATATTGTACAATAATTGATAATAAACAAGATGTAATGGGAGGAAACGGATACGGTAAAAGCATCAATACCGCCAGATGTTATGTGCGGTGTATAATCCGAGAGGTTTTATATGAATCATATTTGTTTATAGACTTCGATTAATGTATAATATCCATCTATATAATGATAATCATAGCACTATCAGTGCTATGATTATCATTAGCGACACCACCATTATTATCATCAAATATATCGAAGCGGAAATACCTTAATTTGTGATCGGGTTGGTCAAAACTTTGGGAGACTGCGAGGAAAAAGTAGTAGAGACGTATTAAATTGAAGCCTCTGCAGATTTTTGTGCTTTGCAGCCAAATTGAGCCGTGATACTAGCGTAAAATGGCGATTGTGCTGTCGCGCTTCGTGCGGCTTGTGAGTTTCCGGTGGCCTATTGGAAGGATAGGAAAAAGGAGGGCAATAGGTCACCTCTGGTTGTGTGTATGTATTAGTGGCTATAGGTGTCAAGCCTTCGGCTGTTTGCCCTATGTTATAAAAGATTGTTGTACCATAAAATGTCTCATGCTGTGTTTACCTTTTTAGTTATTAGGTATATTTTATGTCTGTAATTCGTCATGTTAGAAATAAGTATACGTCTGATCTATAAACAGAAGAAAGCTTTTATAATTCACTTTCTTTGCTACGGCTATAAGTCGGTAGGCCTTGGCCATTACATTTATTATTCAAACCGAAGGCTCCTAAGCGATAGGAGCACGCGATCGACGCGTTGCCGATATTCGTGACCTTTTCAATTCTCGGAAATGTCAAGCCTAAAAAATGAAAAGGTCAGCAGTAATTGAAAGCGCCAAATATGTATAGGTCGTTTACCTGTGCGTTTTAAACGTAACCTTTGCCCATATAAAGACTAGACCCGAAACCAATTTAACTGTTTGGTTAATGTATTAAAGGCCATAGTTTCATATAAGCGGAGTAGTCAATGTCTGTCTGCAAAAACCTCTATTCATAATTAGAAGATGACATGTGTATGGTGTACTATTTTGTAAAATTAATAAAGTATTATTAATAAAGAATAGCAAATTTTCTTTCTATATATTTTGCTAGTTTAATGAAACTCACTTTTATATACATAATATATTATTTCTTCAAGGCTAGAACGTAACTTCTAACCTCCAGTTTTCTATGAACGCTGTTGATCACTTTCCATTTGATCATTTAGATTTACCACTATAATGTTTTAATGTCAGACCACGCTTAAAAATCTAACAAATTAATCTGAATACAAGTAAAAATAAAGAAAAATAAATAAAAATCATCTCCTCATATGGCCATTATCAGAGAACTGGCAAAAAGAGTGCCATGCTGCGTTGCAGGTTAATTACGGCGGCATGACCGGGGCGGTACCTTACGTTCACATAATACCCGCGTGAAGTGACAGCTATTCTGTCACGTTTCATTCAGCTTGTGAGTTTCTGGTGGCCGATTGGGGGGATAGGGAAAAGGAAGGCAACGCATCCGCATCACACCTTTGGATTTACGGATGTTGGTTTGCGTTGGACTCGGATTTTTTTGGTTGCCCCTTTAAGACAAAATATGACATTAAAAAACTGTGTTTATTCTGGACCAAACATCATGCATAAGTAATTACTTAGTGGAATATATAAATGCTAATGTTCTTTTGTTTTCAAAATCTCAAACATAATGATTCATTATTAGGATTAGCCATTATATAACTTCAAATTTAGGCAATCAGTCCACTAATACGCAAATAATAACTAAAGTTCATATATTTATTGCTGCATCTGTATTTTTTTGTATTTCAAAATTTCACAATTCTTTGTCCTCAATATTACACAATATTATTACACAATTCATATTACAATCTTACCCAATTGATGTAATATATAGTTGTAACTGAGAAAAATGGCGTAGGGCCGAATTGATAACTACGAAAAGTCGAGCGTTTCTCATCTCTAGTCATTCTCTGTAACATGATATTAAGCCAAAATATATCTACGGTTACATGAAATTTAACAGAAAGGATGTTTCATGCTCACAAATAAATACATGACGCCCTATGACTAACATAAGTGAAACTGTGAATCAGATCCCCTTTCAGACTTCCACTTAAGTGTACAGATTACATGCCGTGTACAGTTACTTGCAAAAATATGTATGCAGCATGTTTTATAAACGGCGCCTTTATGGAAAGTATATTCCATAAAAAGCGAACAATATGTCATGATTTGAGTCAACCGTAACACAATTCGATGGAGACATATTTTTAAAGAATTTAATAAAGTTTCACTTTTTAGAAGTTATGTCATGTATATAACCATAGACCTATAAATACAGGTGACTGTACGGATTATTCATGAAATTCATCACGATCAAACAAAAGATAATTACTGTCATTAATCTGACGTGTCTCAATTGTTACGTTGTTTTTCAGTTTTACGTAATGAGATTTGCGTCTTTTCAAATGTATGCGAATGAAATATGTGTTGTTATGGATACGTGCATGAAGGATTTTTAATTATTTTGTTAGAATGTTTAGTGAAATCTGAATATCGTTAAAACTAAGAACAAAATAAGATTTATTTTAAAAATATGACGGAGTTATGAACCATTTTTGTAACCAATATATGACTCATAAGAGCGAAACGCTTTATATTGATGTTTCACTAATTATACTCAGAAGTATTGATGGAAAACCTTTTCCGTATAAAAATAGAATGGAAAAAGTTTTACCATGACTCATAGGAAAAGCACCGACCCACTCACGAGTACCGAGTAAAAAGGTTTCACTTCGGCTTTTACTTTTATATACTCTCGTCAGCATATGTTTGGTCTTACGACAAACAAGTTCCTTTTTCAAAATGTACATAAGTACGTACAAATAAGAAAAATATTTTGAAACGCAATTATTATTTATCCAATTTAAATATTACACAAAGATTCTAAACTAGCATATTATAACCTACAAAAGATAATTTAGGTTTCCTTATTCCTTCATAAATAATTACAAAAATATTTATACTGATCTTTTGAAGTGAAACTTCTTTAGAATCGTTGTGATTTCAAACCGGATGCAACGGAAAAAACGACAGGTAAGAGACACAAATACAAAATGTGTAGGATGAAGCCGGCAAAGAAAGACAGACAGAAATATACATACTATTTTATATTATCGTTCTCTCCTATTTGTCCCATACAGTCGCCTGTAATTAGTGAGCCAGAGCGAGAGAGCAAACGTCGGTGTGTATGTATATTACACACTGTTTAATACTTGCTTGTATTTTAGCATTTAACGTGTGTTTCACTTCTATCGTGTGTGAATCGCCCACACACCTTTTTTTATTTTATCATGAAATTATTCTGATTTTTCAGTCTTTATTCAGACTTATTCATTAGTGATACATATTTCTTTTTAAATTGCTTATAATTAATTAAAATTTATATTTTCACTATACCTTGTACTCATTATAATGAAACAACTTTTACGGATTTTATCGCGGTTTATTTAGTTTTTTATGAGCCCGGAATTTCGGATACTTTACAGCAACCATGGTCACGGGAGGACTCAGTCCTCATGTCCTCATAATGAGTGAAATTCGCGTAAACATAAGAAAACAATATACCTTGTACCGTCTAACACTTGCACTGCCGTCGTATAAGGAAAACTCTAAAACTATTTATTTTTATATAATAGGTATATTGTATATTATTAACTTAAAACTAAAAATTATTACGTAGTGTACAGAAAAGTAGTGAAAATTAACGATATATATAAGTTAACTTACATTTGCCACTTGACAATAAATGTACTCAAGCTATTTTATGCAAGAACGCGGTTCCATTTGTAGCTGGCATTTCTCCTAGCTTTTTTATTTCTGTCCTTTAGAGAATGGTCCACATGAGTTCTAAGTACTCCGCATTGCGAGTGAGTCGTTCACACCGAGGTATCTGGTAAGGCATCTCACACACTGCCCTGGCGATATTTGTATCATTCTTTGTGTTTTGACACAACGACGTAAATATGAAACATTATTATTATTACTACTTACTATTAACAAAGATTATAATCCTTTATGTTATCTAGGACAAAGGAAATAAAATAATAGATAAAGAATATTTAAGTGCACACAATATATGTTCGTTTTAATAAAGTGATTTCTTGGAAATATGTCCACTTTCAAACAAAACATAAATTATAATAGGATTATAAATTAATGACTCATCATCATCATCAGCTTTTACCCGTCCACTGCTGAACATTTACCTTCTTCATACGACCGATCCGTTGACATTAATTAATTACTCGGCTATCCGAAATAAATAGTTAATGATATTGAAATTCGGAACGACATTTACAAAGTAGGTTCATAATTGTTATCTGTTGTAGACAGCTTCATGCTTAACAAAAATTAAAATTAAAAAAGCTTAATTTAAAATTAGTCAAGATATTCGTAAGTTATAAGAAAATGTATTTGTCTACAGGATTAAGAGTAATATAAAATGTAAAAAAGTAGTACTTTCTGCCTTATTCATTATCTACTCAGTCTTTTCATAGGTAAATAAGCTCTGAATGTGGAGCAACCGTTACCCCAAGCCATACTAGGACATGTTACGTGGAAGTTAATTACGTTTTTAAAGTATTTGGGGCGGCAGGTGCGCTAGATCATCCTCAAGGCAATCAAGTCCAATAGAGCAGGTTGATTGGACTTATCTAAATTATCTTGGGTAGATAGATATTTTTGACAAAGATAACGTTTTGACATAAAATCACTACAACGACCTGACATATTTTAGAACTTTAAAAAATACATATTTGACGTTGACGATTACACATTTTTTCTGTTTTACTCAAGAAATAGAAAACAATGATTACTAAATTTTAGAAAAAGCTTTAAATTCAACATTTTACGAAACGTTTCTTGTGCTAAAGGTTGGCAGTAAAAGCAAAAGATAAATATGATATTCAATGGCAGAAACTTTCTCATTGACTTTATTTGTCATCAAGGAGGTCATATTTTGAGTTTCTCTTTCCCCTTGTCATAATTATTCGGAAGTTAAACTGTTAAAATTCACAGTATGCATGCGAGACTACAGTTGGAACAATATTAGCAATATCTTTGTTTGTAACGTTACCATTTTGCTGACTTTCTTTTTTGTCTATTCTTATTTCTATTTCTCACCAACGACGTTGGTCCAGCAGATTCGGGCTCGGCCTCTTGAGTGGAAGAATCCAGGTTTGATCCCGACCATCACTATCAAGAATGGTGCATTGAAATAGGTTAATTCAAAATTCCCATGTGCAAATAATACGAGACCATCGCTTGCTCGGCGGTAATTAGAAACATCGTGAGGAAGCCTGCATGCCTGATCAGATTTAAAGTCTTGAAGGTATATGAAGTTCACCAACTCGCATTGGGCCAGCGCTTCGGTGAACTATGTCCCAATACCCTTCTAACATGGTTTCGAGAAGGTGACACGTGCCCTAGAATGGGTCACTGAACTAAGAATATCATCGTCTTTTCGAATGAACGGAACAAAAAAAAAGTATTACTGCCCAGCTCGTGGCAAATTGGGCAGTATAGTAGAATTGATCGAGGTTATCTTCATTAATTGTAAAACAGGGCGCAGCAAGGCGTGGGGTTTCAGGGCTGACCGCTTTAAATAATTAAATGGCCCATTAGTCCTACCTAGTATTAAGTTCGTTTAAATTCTACGCCAAAAGTTTTTTTTTTTAATTAGACATATTATATAAATGTTCCTTGACAGTAAAATCGACTTGAAAGTCGTGACGACAAACGGCATGTCATTGTCAAATAAAGAAGTAAAGTAGCAACGCATATGTCCCTGCTGGGCACGGGTCGCCTCGAAATCAGGGGAAGCCATAATTCACCTAGGGCCCAATGCGCGTTGGTGAACTTCACACACCATTGAAGACTTTTAATCTCATCAGGCATGCAGGTTTCCTCACGATGTTTTCCTTCACCAATGAGCAAGCGATGGTCAGGGTGCACTTAGAAATTATGAAACATCCATTTCAAGGCACCTCAAGTGGGGAAGTCAGGATCGAACCCGGACCCGTTTGCTCAAGAGGCCAAGCCCCTCACCCACTGGACCATCGTCGCTCAGGTTGTCATATTTATTTTTCCATGTTTATTTACGTTCTTTCCGTTAAAATTAATTCTTGATTAAAAATGACAAACATAATATATGATTTACGTCTCTGTCTCTAGGTCTCTTGGCGGCCAACTATTTTCTATTGTATTAGTTAATTGTATTATTTCTTGTGGTAAATATGGTTAAGTAACATATACGTGCTTCGAACTGGATTTCTCTGCTTCGTGTTGCCTAAACGTATTACTGTAATCAGTAATGACACGCGCTGTTTTGGTGGACAGATACCTATATGTAATTATCAGCTCAGTTTTCTTTGTTTTAAAAATTATTTTAAAGAGAAATTATTTTTATACATATTTATAGAAATCAGGCAAGTTCTTGAAAATATGTTTATAAGACGAATTCTAGTGAATTCAAAGCCAGAAAATAATATTATTGAACCAAAGCAGTTTATACGGGCTTAAACTAAAAACTCGCCGTTTAAATGTATCTGCCTAGCCTTTTCCCAACTGTATTTTGGGGTCGGTTTCCAGTCTAACCAGATTCACCTGAATACCAGTATTTTAAATGGAGTGACTGCTTATCTGACCTCTACAACCCAGTTACTGGGTGATACGGTACCCCGAGTAAGATTGGTTGTCAGAATCGCGGGCTTCTGACAACCCGTAACGACTGTCAAAGATCCACGAATCACAGCCGGGACCAAGAGCTTCACGACCTTACCGAGGCACGGAGGAGTCTCAGTATGTAAAGATGGGAGCCACGAGTTACTAAAATAATGTTCATTTAAATAAAACAGATTTAATACGGTAAGTATTATAGTACATATATGCTTCATGCGCCAACCGACGAAATTGCCGATGAGAAGGAGCATATGACGAAGGCAAAATATAATTTTATATGTTATATGTATCGCTCTCGTGATTGTCTCATGTATTAATGTGAATCTTGCATATTGTTCTGCTCTGAATACAAATGCGCGCATGTTATACATTTACACGTGTCAAGACGTCAAAATATACGGTTAGTGCTGATTGCATACTGCGGGTTATCTATATAAAAAAAATCACATTAGTGGCTTTATCATCATTAATTTTGCTAAATTAAATAAGTGATCAAAATGTCACTTTTACATAGCAATACCTATCTTCTGGTACGACCATACAAGGTTAAGTTAGAAAGAGCCAGAAGACTCAATTTTGTTTGATTAATTTTTACTGCATAAGTAGACTCAGAATGTGGTAGTGGTAAAGATGTTTTGAAAATAAAAATAAAAATTGAAAATTGGAATTTAAAATGAATCATCTATAACAGTACTTATCTTGGTTTAAGACATATCGTTGTTCTCTTGTTATCGTGTTCAGATGACCGTTATCTGTTCAAAGAATATTTTAATGATAGCGACAGAGTGAAATGGCGGATCCATCTTCATAAAACAGATTTACGGGTGATGACAAGATAAATAAAATTCGTCAGTATTATCCAAATATCGTTACATAATAAATCTGCTGGATGACAAAACACTTGAGAATGTTGTCATTTTAAGCGTTTTGTGTTTAAATTTTTTTATCCGTTATGGTGGCTATACACTCTCCCAGAGAAAGTAGACTGTGGCGCCAATTGCGAAAGTGTGCACGCCGCCTCGGCCTGCCATTTTTTAAATACATATTAATAGGCGGACCGGGAGTCCGCGGAGGCATAGCGAGAGATTTCAAGCGAGAGTTTACAGCCGTCATAATGCACAGTTTTGGCATTGTCTTCTTTGTATGCTTAAGTCCTAGTGTAATAGAATGGTAAAATAAGATTGATAAAAGTTTAACATAGACATACATATAGCGAACCTTTATCCATCGTAATCAAATTCTGTTTGTGATGTAACTTATGACGGCAGGAAGATGGGTAGACGCTTTTAATTGGCCAGCAGATTAACTAGAAAAACTATGAATACACTTATATTTAGAAAAAATATCTACCTAAACTTATTTATTTGAGATTTGAGATGGAACGGTCGGCTAAAAACCCAAGGGGGGATCCCTTGGGTTTTTAGCCTGTAATGATGATCACATTCGCGACCTCCATAATATTAATTTTCCTAATGATTTTCATTAAAAAATCCTAATGTCCTGTCCCAGATATTCTACCCCGCATTGAACAGCTACATTATATTGATTTTGCTTGTAACTCGAGAACAATTTGATAAAAACGTAATTGTAGCGCTTCACTATGTTTATGCTTCGAATAAAATCTAGCGCTTTATGCTAATAGGTTTCAATATGCACCGTCAGTGCGGTTTGTCTATAGAACCTTCTGTGGAAAAAAGGTTACACGCGGTAACACGACACCTTATAATTCTAGGAGCTGTAACCTATGTGGCGCCAATTGAAAATAATGATCAAGCAGAAAATTATTATAGTTTTAATAGAGCTCCGTAATTATAGAAATGTAAAACTTAATAGCACATGATAGAAATGGCTTTTAACAATTTATGTTGATATGTATTGAGATCGGCCGTCATGGCGTTTATTAAAGGAGGCCTATATGGTTACCAGGATGAATTATTTGTTATCTACACTAATATTATAAAGAGGAAAACTTTGTTTGTTTGTTTGGTTGTAATGAATAGGCTCAAAAAGTACTGGACCGATTTCAAAAATTCTTTCACTATTCGAAAGCTACATTATCCACGAGTAACATAGGCTACATTTTATTCTGGAAAAAAATACGGTTCCGTAAGATATTTGGGTTTTTCGGACACAAGGTGTAAAATATCAACCAGAAAAGTTACTTATTTTGCGTACTAAACTCCCGTTGTAAATCTTAGTTAACGCAGGCGAAGCTGCGGGCAACAGCTAGTTAAATATAAAATAATGACACGTTTAACTCTTAAATTTTCTCATTCTCCCGGTTTTTATTATTTCTGATCTCTTCTAGATCATAAATACCGGGATATTTAAATCTATGCTATATGCCAGTCAAATTTACTTCTAGAACTATAGAAAACTAGAAGACAGAGTTATCTAGGTAGACTAAAAGATTTAAAGAAACGACAGTCTATACGAATATATACGATATATTATATTCATAGGTCCGTGTTGGATGCGAGTGCTGATGATTATGATGACGATGATGATGATTATAATCGAGTTATATTGTGTTTCGTCTGAGTGTCCAATTACAATATTTATAATACAACCAGGTGATATTCGATGCCGTGTTACACATTTATTACACAAATAAATAATTGATTTTTATAAAATTTATAAAATCGTCTGAGGTGAGATTTTCCTGTCTCGTACAAGTCAATCCAATTGCTTTTAAGTTAAGTGTGACTATATTGTCTTTGGAGACATTTCAAAGGTCTGTATCGGTACTATAAGAATCTCAAATCTAAAGTAGAGAAAAAAGAACGAAAACATATTCTCTTGGGTAAAAATTTATTATAAACGTGGGAGGAGCTTATGTCTCCTACAAGAATGGAAATGAGTTACAACCCATTGTGCCTTTAGTTTAAATCATATCAAAATTTATAAATTCATGGGTCATATTTTATATATTCTTATTATTTTACAAATCATGATGTACGTAATGAGGTAAATAAATATGTGTCTGTAGATATTGTTTAAAATATAAATTTATTTAATGTTTCTCTAAAAAAAACAAATATATTACATAATACATTTTATAATACTTAAGTACTATTTTTTTGTTTAAACAAATTATGTACATTTTTCGTAAGTACATCTGTAATTTTTGCAATATCTTATGATATTTTAAGATATAAACATTTAATTAATGAGATGGATGTTTCTCCGGTATTACCCCGAGATATCTCCACGAAATGTTACGTCATGAGTAAATTAATTTTATTTAAATCATCATTAGTCTCTATCTGTCCAATGGGCATCAATGAATGCCAGGGCGATCCCCCGATCTCATATTGAGCCAGGTAAATTTATACATAATATTATCTTCTAAGCCTGGACTGTATGATGCGTATGTGTGCATGTCCTTTTTTTTTGATGATGCAGCGGAAATGCTTTTCGGACCCTACCAGGGCCTTGGGTAAGCGCGCTGGCGTGTGTGGGGACTCGCATTGGGTGCACTACCCCACTAAAACCGCTGCGTGAGCCTTTAGCCGCTATCTGAGGGTCCCGGATCTGCAGGCGACGGGAAACCCTCAGCGACAGACTGGTCCCGGCAAGACCAGATTCTCCACAATGTATGCATGTCCCGCGGTATTTAGTACTAGTACCTGTTTACGGAAGGGTTCCGTTAATATGTACCGGATGCTATGATATAGATTTCCACGCACTTTAGAACGCCAGAGACAGAGCATATGAGGACAGATGACCAGAGTGAAAACAAACTGATCCTCAAAACTGAGGAATACGTCGCAAAGCTTCTAGGTAGGAAATAGTTCTGTGTGTACTAAGGAATGGATAAACATCTAATGATATTCGACTATTATCAATCAATTCGTCAAATTTTTGCAGGTTAAATAATTTTACATTATTTATCGCAAAATTGCGGGGTAACGAAAGAATCTGCCAATACATTATAATATTATTATGATTACATATTTGTAAAGGACCTCACCGCTTATCGTATAAACCAACAGAAGTGGTATTTTTATTTATTAGGTTAAGCATTCTCAACTGGATTGGAAATCAAAGTTGAATGATCCAGATATGTGTTGATGACTTCCTTACGTTAGGCAGGTGTCTAGTAAGTGCATCGCCCTGCTAACTGTAGGTCATTGCGCTCTTAGTTTTAACCTTTTTATGTTAATACGCTGATCTGGAGGCCTTAATATATTATAAGAGATGACAAATATTTTTTGTTGTTTTTGGCTGTATAAGATATGTGCCACAGTCAAAATAAATCAAAAGATTTAAATTTAAATTTTCAATACAACGAATTTGTTTTTTTTTTTTAATTGAAACTGAATTGATAGCGTCTCTATTATGGCGTTAAAGTTCACGAGTGACTCATTTGGATACTATGTTAAAATATTCTAAATTATTGATATTGAATAATTTCCATCTCAAAGTGTTATGTGAAACTAATAATTAATTCTATTTAATCATAATTTTTCGCTCAAACTTAAAAGTTTTAACCTAAAACCCTTGAATTTGTATACGCATTATTACAAACTAAATAAACAAATTCACATTAATGATATTTTTGACACAATCTGCTTGGTAATAAACATAATATCCGAATATTATGTAATAATTTAAATTTGTATATATTAAAACAAAATAAATCAGGAAAACCTCACGAATTGTATCCAGAGGAAATAATTAAACGATAATTATTTAACCGTTATTTTTTGTTTCAAACAACATTATTACAACCATATTAAGGAATGTAAAGATACAAATCAGTTTCGCGTTCTTTGTATTAATCGCTAATAGCTATTCCCCGAGCTCGACGACGCGACAAGACTCTCCGCAAATTTCAAATAGTTTCGATTAAATATTTAGGTGCTTACGTGCGCAAACAAAAACAACGATTAATGAACATAAACGTATCATTTTGCCGCTTATACCGACGAAAATATAATATAAATCAGATAAAATAAACATTACAATTACAAAATTTCAATAGCAAAATATAACCTTCCAAAAATTACAATAGCAAAAGATAACCTGCCAAAAATTACAATAGCAAAAGATAACCTGCCAAAAATTTTGATGCCTCTTCTTAACCGACGAAGAAGAAAGGCCATAGTTCATAAATTAATGGACCATTAATCAAATGCAAAAGAAATCCTATTATGCCTGTACTAGGTACACTTCACATTAAGAACCAATGGAGTCCTATACAGAACGTATTTTTGGTTTCGGCTTAATTTTTAACACTTCATGAGAGGATTCAACCCGGGACTATCCGGTTTTTGTTCTAGTGGCATCCAGTAGTGGATGAACTTATAATATTGTTATGATGATAATAAACGCAAAAATTATATTTAGAAGGTTATTACTTCTTTGAATTTAAACCTATTAAAACGAGAGACCATAGTTTTCACTTATTGTTCGCGAAGCTCGATAATTCGACTCTATTATAGGTGTGCTGATCTGATGTGTAAAAAAAGTTATAGGAAGTTTTAATGGTGGATTTGAAGCTGGATCTATTTTAGATATTAAGTATAACCGCAGCTTTGCTGTTAGTCAATACTCCTAACTGTAACAGGATAGGAAACCGCAAGATACGGGTTTTATCATTTTTATAGTAGCCGGGTGAAATATAATATTTGAATGTTAATAATATCATAGAAATACAGATTAGAAACTGAATTATTAATAAGGATGTGAGTAATATTATACTAGTAAGACGATCACTGCGCAGTGGCCGTACCGTGTTGGATGCGAGTGGAGGAATCGGTCGTGGTGTTCATTGAGGGAGGCCTATGTTCAGAGTGGACGGATAAAGGTTTATTATGATGATGATGTCAGCAATATCAGTAGGTACCTTATATAATTTTTTACCTTCTGCTATATATATTATTTAACAGGATAAATTACGAAAATAATATAATCATGTAGGTACTCATGTATTTATTGAAAACAAACTTTGAACATCTGATTCAAAAGCATATTCATAATTTATTTTATTCGAACGATATGTTACACTTCTTTTATAAAATTTAAAGTAGTTACTTAACTGAATATAATGAATTGTTACACACTGCGGTTTATTTAATTTTCAAAGATATTATGATAGTTTAATATTTTGGTAGGACAGGATAGGTTGCGCTGTCCTCAGAGACGAGGTTTACCCAGGCCTTTAGATTTATCGGCATACGTAGGTATATTATATTTAAATATCCTACTCCTCTAGTATTATACTCCTTACATTTTACAAATAAGATAAACAAACACCCGTATTCACAAATATTACTATGACACAGTACACACACACAGTACTCTCGAACGCATTTCATTCAAACCAATTCATAGACAATACTTACCTATATCTATTCTATCAAACCCATATAAAACCTAGCGACGAACCTACGACTGGTGATACCAGGAGCACATAGATAAAACCGTTATTTGCATAGTATTGTTTCATTACTTAGCCAAAGACGTCTTGAATACGGGTAATATGTGTAATACTAGTTATTACTATTTATAATTTACCAGCTTTCTCCTCCCTCACCGTTATAAGAGTCCCGCTTCGATCGATCCGGTATTTCCCGTGATATCGATTCGTCTACGTTTCGCAAATTAGTTCGGTACAATTGCTAAGTGGAACGATTATTTGTAACCGGTACGAACCGGACCTGAGGACGATTGTATGTATACATAAAGGCAATTATCCCTTCGTTATGTGGCGTCCTTCAATTAATTGTATCTGAATAGGGCTGTCAACTGAGAAATAATATAATGTGTAGTAACTATATATATAGATGATACTGCTAGCGTAAGAGAATCAGAGACTTATCTAAATGTTTATAAGGTATATAATGGTTTATTTAAACAAACAACAATTCAATGTAACTTGAATATTTGGCAAACTTTTTCCTTGTATGTTTTTGATTTTTTATATATTATTTTATCTTGGGTTAGTAAATTGAGATTTATAACTCCAAATAAGAAATATTATGTATACAAACGTTAGAACTAAATACTGGGACAATAGATTTATGCAACCAATGTACTTGTAAAATATACAAAACCATTTTAATTGGTCATACAAATACTTTTTAGGGATTCTAACAGGTACCTTATTAGAATCCCTAAAGGAGAATTATAGTAAAGCCACTGCAGGTACTAAAGTACACTTTATGCATAGACGATTAAAAGTCAATATTTGATTTTTACATATCAAGCTGTACATGTATGTCATCTGATTATCAAATTTGCTTGTTTCAGATGCCCCGAATGATGCGAATTACATGATCGGTGGAGTTGTGATCGCCATGGCCCTTGTAGGGCTCATCATAGTCTTACTGGCACTCACCATCAAGTAAGTAATTACTGGAAACGCCACACACTAATCATTAATTATAACAATCATTATCATCATAACGATTCGGTCAAATAATGTTGATTACTGAACACAGCATCGGCATATGTTTTGGCTGAGAGTTTCTGTACAACTGTTGCAGCTGTATTCATGTTGTCAAGATAATTTGACCGTACTGGTAAAGGAGACGGTCCATTTCAAATCTAGACAAGTATACTTTACGATAAATAGAGAAAATATACTTAGATTTCATTAAAATATAATAAATTCAAGATTTTGATCACTAACATATTTGCTTATATTTGATAGATAACGCCAAAGAATTCATACGCCATTCTTGCATATATTATGTAGTGTTGCATATCCTAAACATTCAATTATGCTATTATTGATATGAACTCATGAATATAATCAAATCATTTTATTTCCTCCATCCTATTGCCTGTACAAAAGTAGACTTACGTCCCATACAGTCTTAGACCGCCTCCTTTGATTAGTTTTTCTAACTTAATATTCCCAGAAAGGAAAAGCAAAAAAAGTGAAATATTGGAATAACCCGAAAGATTTATACTTAAATATGTATACCTACATACAACTATAAGGAAATCCCAGGTCTTGGTTTTGACAACATAATATGCTAGGTATTTTACTAATGGATATTATATTTCCTTAATATTGAGTTCAACATAAACAATTATCCTTATTTTGTTTGTAGTAGACTCACTTTATGACTTATGTATTGAAATTAATTGATTATTTAGTCATATTTATTATAATATCGTCACACTAAATGGAATTTACAATTTAAATATTATCGTTCATACTGTGAACGATTTTCAGGCTTTATAAAGATCGTAAAATCGTATACCAACACTTCAAAAAAAATTAGCAGACATAGAAACTGCTTACAGAAGTGAAAACTTTTAGTATTGGCCACACGATAAAAATACATTTCATAGACATTGAATTTTATTTTTAGGTTTTTTTTGTGGTGTAATTATGATTTTCTTTGACTGAATTTATAAAATTGTTGTCGATAGGGTAATGTAATCATCTTTCGACAATTCACTATAATTCTAAAGCAGAACTTTCGAGAAACTTAATAATTTTCATGAATATTTACGGCCTTTTGGGCAGAATTCCAAGAATATTAAAAATCCCCGTAGAAGTCACGAAATTACAAAAGCAGTATTTTGGTACGGTAAAAGCTAAGTGATATTGAATCTGGCAATAACAGTAACAGTCTGTTTCTAGTGCTGTAAATGTAACCCTAAATCACAAATACATTACCATCGAGTGCTAAAATCGGACAGAAATAAAACATACTCGAGTTATCATTTGTAACGCAAAATTAGCATTAATAGTCGTACAATCTTTAATACAGCCGGCAAAGAACGAGCAACATAATATTCTAACTTGTGAAGAAAAATTGACTCGAAAAGTAACTGCTTTTTTTTAAACAGTTAAACAATTGAGGTTCTCAATATGCCTGTATGTTTCTAAGACCTATGATTTAAAAAACGAACAAATGATAAATATAAAATATAGTTTTTAGGCAGGTATTTTCTGTTCATTTACTCTGACCAACTCAACAGTGATTATATGATTGATATGAAAAATGTCTCAAAAAGATAGTAGACAATAAGTTAATAAGGTAAAAGGCATTGCTTAGTATTAAGGTGATCAGGTCATCTAGGTATTCCGAACGATTTAGCGTTGAGCCACAATCATCTGTCCGTTGAGGTAGGGCCATATCAAGCTTAGAAAAACAACTTGCTGATTTATTATGGTGAAGTTTAGTACGAGTAATTTGTTAAGTAATTAAAAAATATTAAAAAAATATAGTATAAAATGTGTACTACGCCTTTTATTGTCAGCGAAAATGAAATTGAAATAAATTTTAAAAAGAAAAAATTAAATAGCCACTGACAATTTCTCATCAAATAACATCTAAGATACCTTTTAAATATATAAGAAGCATAACCAACCAACAAAGCCTAGCAGATGCTAGTTGCCCATATTCATTCAAATATATAAACTATTACGGTGTTCACAACTTAAGCAGGATTATTTTTTGGACAATTCACACAATCATCATCAGCCTTTATCCATCCACTGCTGAACATAGGCATCCCTCAATGAACGCCAAGACGACCGATCCCTTGCTACTAGCTTCTAACGCGGAATTCCCACAATATATTTATAGTTATATTATGTGTTGTGTTATTCTGATGTATAAGCTACTACTTTTCTGTATTTTTTGTGTGAAACAATAACAACGCACACGAGCTTTTTCGTTTATAATATTAAGTAGGATTCGTAGGATGTCACACTCTAGAAATTGAAGAATGAATATTAAAGTATTATTTTCAAACACTAATAACTAAAGTCGATAAGCGTTAATATGAAATGTTGGCAAAATGACAAGATTCTGCATTCCCAGTCGATAATGTAATTTTGTCTGTCTCTGCAATGATATAATAAGCTGATTCTGTTCCATACGCTCAGTGTCATACGACTTCTTAGAGAACACTAATAAGTTAGGTGAGCCATCTTCACATCTACAAAACCGATTGACCATAAAGGCTAATAGGGCGAAAAGTCTTAGACCTTGCGAAAATAAAAAACAAATAAATTTTGGTTACTGTCACAATGCAAGATGTTAATAAGTTTTTATTTTAGTCATCGAGTTAGATCACGAATCACAATATGAATATAATAAATATTCATATTTCAAGGTGGACGAAGTGCTGGTCGGCCATTAACCAAATGGGTAGATGATCTCCGTGCTTTGGCAGGGCCGTGCTGGATGCTAGTGGCAAGGGAGCAGCCGTCTTGGCGTTCATTGAACTATGTTCACAGATATGCATGGATTACGGCTGATGATAATGATGATAATGATAAATACTTGCTCTTCTTTTCTATAACATAATTTTAGTCATTTGTTTGTATTAAAAGATAAGTATGGACATTGCATCTACTTATTTTTAATATTCATTAAGCGAATATTTTGTTAATTATAATACCTAAGCAAAGTTATTTTTGCTTCATGGTTAAACGAGACTTAATCGGAGGTGTTCTTAATCTCTTGATAAAAGAAAATAGTAAAATAGAATAAATAGTAAAGTAGAAAATAGAAAAAAATACAATATAGGATAAAAGAAAATAGTTAATTTCAAGAACACAATCACGATCAAGTCAAAGTAAATTCATCTATTCAGTTCTCATGGGAAAAATTCTAAAGAAAACCCAACTAACTCAGTGCAGCAAACTTCAGTTCGGTTAGCCTGTGACCTCTTTATTAGCAACAACAATTACCCAACATCTGTTCGATGATGTAATTGACGGGGCTGAGTCGGAACTACCTCGAGTTTCAGACAATTCGAGACTAATCATTCGCTCAAGGCAATAGAACGGCCCGAGTACTTATAGCAAGGATTTAAATAAACGCTTACAAGACACGCAGAAACAATACAAATCTTAAAAACAATACAAATCTTAGAAACAATATGAAACTGTTTCATTTTCAATTCTTTGTTGCAAAGTAAAATTCGTACAATCCTACTTTCCACTATCCTACTAATATAATACTTGTGAAAGTTTGTAAAGTTTGGATTTATGGATTTCTGTTTGTTACACTTTTACGCAAAAACCACTGCATGGATTTTAATGAAACTTGAAAGTAATATAGCTTATTCATCAGAATAATACAGAGACTAAAATTTATCTCCGTAACTAATCCCACAAGAAAGGGTATCTAGTATCTAAGTGGGTACCGTGGGACAATACTTTTACGAGAGAAAGCTCTTTTAAATAAGCTACAACACTAACTAGTACGAAAAAGAAATAAAAAAACTTCAAATAGAAATACCTAACCCAGCCTACATATAGTTAAATCTTACTTCTACACTAATATTATAAAGAAGAAAACTTTGTTTGTTAGTTTGTTTGTTTGGTTGTAATGAATAGGCTCAAAAAGTACTGGACTGATTTCAAAAATTCTTTCACCATTCGAAAGCTACATTATCCACGAGTAACATAGGCTAAATTTTATTCTAATAAAAAATAGGGTTCCGTAAGATATTTTGGTTTTTCGGACACAAGGTGTAAAAAATGTTATTTCGCGTACTAAGATCCCGTTGTAAATCTTAGTTAACGCAGGCGAAGCTGCGGGCAACAGCTAGTATATTATAAACGTGAAAGTTTGTGAAGATGTTTGTTACTCTTTCACGTAAAAACTACTGAATGGATTTTGATGAAACTTCACAATAATATAGCTTATACATCAGAATAACACATAGGCTATAATTTATCACTGTACTCTCACGGGAACGTGAAGTACGCGAGTGAAACCGCGGAGCTCAGCTAGTTGAATATATTTTAATGATTACAAATCTGCAACATACAGAGTATAAAAAAATATTAGACAAAATAATTTATTCATATAATGTAACCTAAAGTTAGTCGAAAGTGATTTTTTTTTGTACTAGGTTTCTAATCCTTAATCCTTAGCAATATTATAAAATATGTAGAAGTAGGAATGTTTGTTACGCTTTCACGGGGAATCTACTCAACTGATCATCATTAAACTTTGTACGCATAATCTCGGAGGTACTAGAAAATAAATAAAGGATGGAGGAGGTATAAAAAAATGAATTTCTCTGTCAACGCGAAGCCGTGGGCAACAGCTACACCAGGCAGACGGACCAGAAAGTAACTTAGTAATAAAACAAAGAACGTCGTATCAATCACTGTTTTGACGTGAAGTCCTCGACAAAGACACAGATTTAGTAGACACCCTAGTATCGGTATTTTAAAATAATGTTTTTACTACGATTCGTTTATTCAAACACCTTGGTTACTATACAATCGTAAAATATCTGACCTTTCACTCCGTAATGAAAGTGTGAAGCCAAGGTGATGCACGGCGAACCTTCGTATAATGTATACAGGACTAGATCTCCCGTCCTCCGCCAAGGTCTGGTTCCGATTCACCTTGTCTTTATGTTTAGTAACAACTAAACGCCACGCCTAGTTTACAGCAGTGCTATACTGTAAGAGTCATTTTCTAGGCTGTGCGCTGCAACGAGCTCGTCACGCCCATAGCGTTGACGCTGCTAGGGTGTTTGATATGGTTTGACAAGCTTAGTGAATACCAAATTGAATTCACAGCGTTGCGACAGCGCTGCGATTCTTACAGAATAGCACTGCTGCTAAACATTTTAAAGTTAAGGCGTTAACAGACTGGACGTTTTTCAGACGGAAGTAATTAACAATTGTGAGTAAATTAACAATAGCCTCAGATGTAGAATTTTCTACTATATTCGCTGTTCTTGGTAATCTTATCTGAATCATTAAAATGCGGCATTCGAATTATTGGCAATATACCTTTAGATATTGTATGCAATTTTAAAGTGAATGAATGAAATCATATTGTGTATGCTTATTTTTGATTATATCCCAAAGAAGTGTCACTTTTTTTTTTGAAAAAAAAATGAAAAATGTAATACCTAGTTGATACTTCGAAAGTTTTAGGTATTTTATTTAGTCTACTTATCTAGCGAATTGGGAATAATTATGTTATCTACTTTGGCAATTTATTTATCTGATTAATTTTATACTCTCGGGACTCATACCGCATACGGTATGAGTCCCGAGTCCCGATGTCATTAATCTTTTTTTTCCATGGTAACAAATTAAGCTTAATCTTGAAAATTGAAACTATGTGAAATTTTTGAAGAAGCGCGGAAATTATTTTCGCACGCCTTCTTAAATCAACAGCTTTTAAACACTTGAAATACGTAAATTGAATAAAAAGAGTTAAGTGTAAATATTTCGTGTTTTATTCTAGACGTACGTGATCTAGGTTGTTATGTAATTCTTTTTGGAATATACACAAAATACTTGTATGTTTTATTACTGCTGATTTTAATATACACAAAGTACTTTAATAAACACTTGTAAGGTACCAAAGTATCACATACATTACCGTTTACATGTAGTTGTAGCTCATTGCATTCTAACACACACAAGGAAGTGTTGAGCGTTTATAATTTACAATTATTATTTTGTTCGTTGGACAAAAGAAACTTGGCGTAGAAAAGTAATAATTGCCTCTGACGTATGTAGGAAATCGTTGAGACAAGGAATGTCATGAAAGTGAAGTAGTTGCAATAAGTGCACTTTTTATGGCAGAAGGAGGCAAATAAGCATTCCAGAAACTCCTGCTGACTACAGATGCCAATAGACATTTACACAACCAAAGATTATGATATGATGATATATTATATACTTCTTTTACCTGTGGGCCAATGGACTGGAAACTCACAAACCGCAGAAACGCGACGGCAGAGTTGATACTTTGCGCTGGCATTATGACATTTTATCGCGATTATGACAAAGATTTAAATCTTTGGATTATGAATAAAAGACGTACATACGCTCGCTAGGTTAATATTTTTAATCTCAATCGTTTGATAGTCGTTTTATAGTCTATCAAAGTTATTTGATTGTCATTATTTAATACATAAAAAAATCTAAATGCCCCGAAAATATGTTTTTTAGTCCCATTAAAAAATATACATGATTAATTCATTATTCTAAGTATAAATAATGTTATAATATTGTCATGTGACAATCCCACGATGAAGTTGAATCTAACACCATATGCTGAAATCTACCCAGGTCCAGGTAATATAGAATAATCTTTTTAAATAAATATAATCTTCACTCACACACTCGAAAACTTTCAAAGTGATTCTTATGGACGCTCCAAACTCGTGCGAGAAACTCGCGAGTAGACGAGAATATTTAGCCGATTCTCGGGATCTGTTCTTGACGGGTTCTATAAGTTCTCGAACAACGCGAGAACTTTTTTCATTGGGTTCTCAATACAGTTCTCACGCTCGATGAAGATACACGCAGAAGTGTCTGATGCAACAAGCTTATTACTACGCCTATTATAATTGCAATTACATTAAAGACTAGCTGTTGCCCGCGGCTTTACACACGTTAGCTAATATTTTAGACATAACTCAACCAGCGATTAGACCAGATCTATAGTGATAAAAATTTCAATTAATGCTAATTTGGTATAATATGGAACGTGTACACACAGACACTCTAATTGTTATTCATCTGTATAGGTAAATAAATATGTATTCTTTAACAACTAAAGCTACTGTCTACTAAAACTGTGCCTACTTGGTCTCGCGTCAAAAAAAAACACAAATTTTGGAGAACAAGACGAGAACTTCTGAAACGGCTTCACATTTACATAATAATATCTCACTTTATCGCGAGGCTATTCGCGGGGTTCTTTTAGATCGCGAGATTATCCGGATATTTTCAGCGAGATTCTTGCGTGAGTGCGCAGCGCCCATTCAGCCTTTATAATTAAATAGCATGCCAAATATTCCAATTAAAACAACATTCATTTTTAAATTTAATTTGTAATTCTAACAATAATAAAAATAATAAACATAACATTATAATATCAAAAATTGCAACTCGCAGTCACATTATCTTGGAATAACAAAAAAGAGGGTAGATGATACTTTTTCTTAATACGACTTCATATTTGAAACTAGTTCAAAGCACGACTTTGTTGTGTAGACGAGTGGTATAATTAGGGCGAAATTATATTATAATATATTATAAAGGCGTTATAAGATAAGTTATTAATTTATAAGTTAATAATTTGCGATTGAACGTGAAATTTAAACTGACGTATTCATCAGAGTGCATGTACATTACCGACAATGATGGTCATACTCAACATTATCAAACGATCGTTCAGGAAATTATTAAAACGAATGTAAGTAGATTTTAATATTAGTTTTTTTGTGACTAAATGTATCGACAGGTATGAATGCTGGCAAAAGTTTATATAGAATACAAGTCTGAGGTCTGAATATATAATATCATAATACTAGAAGCGCTTCCTGGTTTTACCCGTATACTTTCCATTCCCTAGACATGCAGGAATAAATTATAGTCTATGTTATTATGTCGTGTAATCTATATTGTAAAATTTGATCAAAATCCATTCAGTAGTTTTTGCGTGAATGAGTTACAAGCAAGTCTCTCAAGAAAATTATATGCCATAGTAAATAAGTGTATACAATTTTTTTGTCTTGTTAAAACATGGAATACTTTATTTTGCATATAACTATTTAGGTATATTTTTAAGCGTCTATGGTATATAATTCTATATGCTCATAGTAAGTACATACATATAATTATATATCTTTTTTTTTTCGGATGGATCTATGCTAATGGCCCTAATGCTTCGTCGGAAGTGGGGTGAGCCGGTTGGTATCACCCAGTGATATAGTAAGTGGGGGGTTGCCCCCCGCCAGCCGTGGAATGTGACTTCCACGGCTTCATGGCGTCAGGGTTTGTACCTGTGGCGGATCTCCGCCTAACCACCGTCGGATAAACACATATAATTATATATCATACTATTCTAAAGCTATATAATTTATACGCACAATGATTTAGCATAATATTAAGATAAATACTCGTAAGTCAGTGTCAGTGAAGACAAAGAATTCAGACGTATATAGAAGAACAATTCTTAAGGATTTTTTGTGCCGACTTTATTGGGGACATGTCCCCAGCAGGCTTAGTTCGCAATCGCTCGCTCAGATAGGCTCATAATATGCTGGGGACATCGCGGTGTCCTTCTCGTCACGCCGCCAAGCTGACGTTTGTGTTGCAGAAAGTTTGTCCTCAGAGCGCCCAGAAGAACTGTACTTCTATTTACGTCTGAATTCTTTGGTGAAAATTTGTTGCATTCTATGATACATTGTTTTTTACTAGTCATTATAATATGCTGGTTCCCCCAAGATATTCAAAAAGGAAGTAAAAGCCCATAAAGTATTGCTTTAGTTGTTGATATTCTCGTCGCCATTTTCTGTTGCACATTCTAAAATTCTTTCCTTAAGTGAATACTCACGAATTAGTTGTAAGCAATGTTCGTGGAATTCGATGTTTTTGTAGAATTTCCTTGAAAATGCGTAGTTCTTAATTATTGTAAGTACATTAAAAACAAAGGGAAAATAGTCTTGCTCCTAAGGTTTTATTACTTTTCATTGGTGAATAAGAAAATAATAATCTCAATCCTCTCAATAGGCACTATTTAACTAGTTTGTAAAAAAATCATCGATACTTTACTTTGATTCTTATAATCAAAGTAAAGCAAAGTTCATTACAGTCAACGCTAGGCAACAGTTTTTCTGTTGACATAGTTTATACACTTCTCCATAAAACGCGAAGGTGAGGACATGAAACGCCATTCGCCTGTGTTGTGTATTGCGTTTTATACCCATCGAAAGTACTTCGGTAAAAAACGCACCTTAGTATCGTAGAGCAGTGTGAGCACCGCCTTATAAATATTAAATCTACTTACTTTATTTGTATCTGGAAATCGAATGCTGTAATAAAGCTTACATTAGAGCACATTTCCATCCACTGCTTAACATAGGCCTCTTTTAATAAACGCCAAGACGACCGATACCTTGCCACTCGCATCCAACACGAACCGCCGTGCACGGAGATCGTCTTCCCACCTGATCAATGGCCGAGCAATACTTCGTTTAAATAAACACGGCCTCCACTCTTAAGTCTTGTTGGGCCATCGGCCATTTATTCTCCTGAGTTTGCCACTGCAACATTGATTAGTATTGCTATCCTTCGGGCTCGGGATGGGAACCTGGGCCCTGCTAGACACAACGTCGCGGGGACTGCCAAGTTGTAGCCGGGCAGTCCCCCTATTGTGGAGAATCTGGTCTTGCCGGGACCAGTCTGTCGCTGAGGGCTTCCCGTCACCTGCAGATCCGGGTCCCTCAGATGGAGGCTGAAGGCTCTCGCAGCGGTTTTAGTGGGGTAGTGCACCGAATGTGAGTCCCCACACACGCCAGCGCGCCTACCCAAGGCCCTGGTATGGTCCCAAAAGGATTTCCGCTGCCACTTCAAGAAAAAAGCATTTCTGTCCTGTGCAGTGTTACTTATCAAAAGGAATACTGATATCATTATGCGTTGCGTTACTAAGTTAGAGTCTTAGATCAATAATATGTCTAGATAGAGTGTCGCGCGGAAAACACGTCCAAAAAATTGCGTAAAACTGTTGGCCTCTAAATGCTTTCTCCGTGTTTAGTATCCGTCTCGCTGTCATAGAATACACATGAAATGTTACTCATTATTATTTTTATTTAAGTATAATGAAGGTTTGTGTTGAAGTGTAACGAGATTAAAAAGGATGATTATGGGAGAACTGTAGTGGCTGGTATCACTATTCACGAATACATCTTTGAAAATGTTGGCCTGTTCTTTTAGTTTTGATTGTAGCGCGACACTTCGTCTAGACATATTAATGATCTAAGGTTAGAGTTATGAATATGAGAATTGATTGCACTCAATGCAGTATTATTTGCTACTGTGGAAAATTTGCTTTTGTATGATATACAAGTTTCGATAGTAATGACCTTACGCATTCATATCAATGTATCTGGTACTGGGCAGTTCAAACTAGTTTCCGTCTTATATCATTTTTGCTGAGATAACTCGTCTAACCTTCCACCTTATTAAATTTACTTAAATAGGTAGATATCTACATTAACAATGAACCGTTTTGCTACTTATTGTGAGAAATGTGTGAGAAATATCACGGAGGGGGGCGCCCCCCTTTTGAATTTTACTAGGTGAGCCATCTGCTCACCTACCTACCGATTGAGCTTAAAGGCCATCAGGCCTAAAAGTCTAAGCCATTCGAAAAAAAAGTGAGGAAAAGGAACCATGCTTATGATGAAAATAAAATATTTGCAGTCCATCATGTTATGAACTGACAAGATAATAAAAAAATTTTAAATAATTAATTTAAATTTTCATATAACAAAAATAGCAGAAATATTTCTTATATGAATTAAATTTATTTTAAATTTTTAAGCATATAAGAAACACGTGTTACGTACATACGTATAAAAAGCCATAATTTATTGAAGTCACGTTTATGATATGCGAGTACAATCCATTGTTTAAAGTAATCAAAATATTCTCCTAAATTCCATCCAAGTTGTCGCTATCACTTTACCTTTTTTCAAGGTTCTAGAAAGATTTTTAGAAAGTTCTAGAAGAGGTTGCTTTGTAGCCAAATCGGGCACCAGGGTGGTACCTCTCACTCTCATAATACCAGTGTAAAATGACAGTTGTGCTGTCGCATTTCGTGCAATTTTTGTCACATTGGTCTCTGACAAGCTTTATCACCATTCACCGCGCTACTCGGTGAGGACAAGTCCTGGACAGCGATGGTCTCGCTTTATGACACAGTAAATTTCCAAAAGGAGGCCGCCAACGCTGTCGTGCTCAGGTTGGGATTTAACCTAGGCCCAGTATTGAACTACGCTCTGGGGACTGCTTTGTAGACCGGATCAGTCCCCTTACGAGGAGTAGTCTAGCCTTTTGCCGGGGACAGCCTGTCGCTGAAGTACTCCTGTTCCCTGGTGTTCTGGGACCCTCAAACTGTGTGGCCAAGTGAGTCCCCCCCCTATGGTATGGTACCAACCTCGGTCCTGGATTTTATCCATAAAGAATTTCCCTGCGTCAAAAAAAAAAAGATTCATCTTTTCATGTTTTTAGCTGAATGTTTTAGCCCAATGTTTTTTTAGAAGCATGGTTAAATTACTTAATTCGCCTCAGCCTTGCGCCGCCCTAAATCAGCCTGTCAGTTGACATCACAACTACATTGAAAAGCTGTCAAATTTGACTCTAGAATCGTATGTTAAGCGCCATTAACAGCCATGTTAGTTGACATACACTTTGACCAACGTTTCAGATACCGGGCGTTAGTCTCGTGTTTGTAAAAACTGTTTTATTAGATAAAGTTACTACAATTGATCATTAAAAGTACAATTAAATAAACATAAATTCCCAGTTTATTGGATATAATAGTGTAAATTAAAAACTGTCCCACGGATGTGCGGATAACCGACAATTAAAACGATGCAACAAGCTACCAAGGTCTCCCGTTAGCACCCGAGAGGTCTTGGATGTGGTCCAACTTTGTCTGGATAATCAAAAGCGGCAATTGTACGTTTTAAATCGAGTATCAATAACGGGTCTCGATAACGGGATACCTATAATTATAGATTCAGTGCCATTTTTACACTAATATAAACCTTCCATAATATTTTAAATAATTGATTGAAACTTTAAAAACAATAAAAACTGTTGAAAATGATATTACTATTTATAATTTTCTTATCATTTGTTTTTGAGAAATAGAAATTCGTAGACTATGTCGAAATATCGAGCTCCACAAAACTTTAGTAAGTACCTAGAAAACACGGTAACAGTCCCATTTTGAATATTTTCTAGCCAGTAGAGTCTAGTGTTTTCAAAAGCAAATATTTTTTTAGGGAACCATTGCAGTTTTTTTAATTAACTCCTTTAAAGGAATCTCCTTTTTTATCTTATAATAACATTAGTAATTTTTCTTTGATATTTTTGTTTTATAACTACGAATATTTCCCAACTTAAATTACCATTTTATTACATGTAATTAAAAAGGTAAATATGTTTCTCAAAAATCATTATTTGCATAACGTAATATTTATATAAAGAAAAATCTTTGGTTTGTATATTTTACGTAATAATATGATAAATGTTAGGATGTTTAGCTACTCTGCGTATTGATCTGTTTGATGACAAAGCTCAATTTGAGCTTTGTCATCCTCATAAGTTATCTTATCGAATTTCGATATAGTTGTAATCTTAGTTTTTATCTGAACTTTCGTAATACTACGGAATAACCTTACAGCTTTTATCATTAAGTCACACAGAATCAATGCATAGCATAGTGACAAGTACTACAAAGTACAAACATATAAATCATTAGTGAACGTAAAACTTTCATGTCGCATATATTACCATCCGAGATGAATCAAATCCATATATTATGTCTTTTTACCCATATATCTAATCTAAACAATATGTTATTACGACAATAAATCTTTGAAACTGTTTTAAGTGTATATAATATAGTATTCTCGTTCAATTTACACAAGAATCCCATGGCTAATTGGAGCAAGTCTAATAGGTACTGCACATAATCAGGTTACACACGATTGTCCATCCGATTGTCTCCTTGTGCCACATCGTTTCAATACACGCTGGGCACACATCCGCTGACGTTTTCAGCTCGGACGAACAACAAAGACGTACGAATTGAATTTGTAAAACAATCTCTTAAACAATGAGGATTTGTTATTTATTTATCAGTCGCTTGATACTTGCCATAAATAAACGTTTTTTTCGGTATCACTGGAACGATAGTTAATCACAATAAATGTAAAGGACAATTATTGTAAAACATATTCCCCTAATGTTTGATATGCGGTGACGCTAGGGCTTTCGCGTCGCGAGGTCGAGCCCCCATAACGTGGTAGGTAACGGGAGAGGCGCGTGCTCAGTCGCCACCCACCGGTGCGCGGCGCGAGGCGTCAGTCAAATAGCCGCCGACCTGCCGCCTGCCGCCTGCCGCGGCCTGCCATCCGCAGTCTGCGCCAAAACGCGGCAAGCGTCGGCCAACGGCAAACCAAACCCGTGTCAAGTGTTAGTGCCTTTCGATGCTCTTCGCTCCGATCGCCTTCGAGGCGATGAAGTGTAAAGAGGAAAATTGTGAAGTCGGCGTTGTGCTGGAACACGACTCCCTGATAGTTCTCTCCCTGAACAAGACGATTGTCTGTCTGTGCGGGAGGAACAAGCGCAATCCCTTCGAGCGCGGGTAATTATGATTTTTTATTGAGACTTGTAGGAAATCGGTGTCGTTTACACCCTTTACTGAGTAAAACTTGTTCGCTGTCATATCGGTAATTACCAAGGTTGACGTGTGTCTGGTCAAGGTAAATTCCTTGTGCTGCTAGCGAACACTTCGAGACACTCGAAACTACTTTTGAATTAAATGTATATCGAGTTTTGCATGTGATCTTGTTTTGTTTTTGTTTGTTTTTGAATCAACTGCAGGTGTTAATGTCGGTGAAACACCAATCGTCTTCATTCTTTGTTCACTACATGTCAAATGCGAGGGTAGTCGGCCAATCAGCGAAACGGGCTGTTATCGTCAAATTCTTAAAGTTTAATTACATTAGCCCACAGGGCATCTGGTCCAATGCAATATGACTCGCTTCCTCAAGTTCTAATAATACTAATAGCAAACATTATAAAACAAGCCACAGCCGGCATTTAGCCAAAACACAATCATATGTCTAGACTGAAAGTGCTTGAAGTTTTGTTTGTGTGTACTTAACATATCAACATGTGTTTTCCATTATTATTACTTTAGTTTCGTATGTATTAATTTAGTATAAATTAGTACATTTTAAACACTGCTCCTTTAGCGTTTATATAAATGTGTACTTAAATATAAAAGCTGGATACGATTGAGCGAAAAATATTCACAAAACTTAATCGTTTGCGATTTTATTATTCAATGATTATACCCCAGCGACTTTATTCCCAAGTTGATTCTCACGATACCTGCTAAAGATGTTATTGTTTAGAATAATGAGCAATAGGTGTTAACACATATAATAATATTATATATTATTATAATTAGCTGTGAGATCGAGCTACGCTACTAAGAATTTTTTATACATTTAAGTTTACTAAATTATATAATGTACCAACGCTAGTATTAAACCAGCTTATAGATTTTCCTTAGGGCTCACTTCCATGCTTCATGTAATCTTCTCTTATCTTATATCCATACGAAAGGCAGCTGACAGAGGACTTCTTGTAATACCTCGTCATGGGCAATTAATATCAAGTAACAAAAAACTGATAAGCATCAGTCATAAGTCAAAACATAAAAACATTGATTACTTCGGGACTTTACCGAATGTTAAAAACAAAGGTCGTTGCAATCTAAGTCTCTTTATTGACAAGGAAAATTAGGAAAATTTACTATTATTGTATGTTGAGATTAGTCGATACACGTTTGGAAAGAGGTAGTGCCATGCTGCTTTGCAGCCCAATTGCCCACAATATACCGGCGTAAAGGAACAGTTATGCTGTCGCGTTTTGTCCGGTTTGTGGGTTTCCGGTGGCCCATTGGGGCAAAAAGGAGGACAACGCATCTGCATAACCTCGTGTTTGTATGGATGTTTGTGGGCGTAGATAGTCGCCAAAAGGCTTCGAAAGTTCGCCCTCCTATGCTATAAAAAAAAGAATACACATTTGTTAGACGGTCATTAGTAAAGGAAAAACACAAAAATAACTTTAAAAGGGGAAAAATAAATTCATATCGAAAGAATGCTGTTTCTCATTTATAGTAGGTATTGAAACGATTGATATTTATTTATGAAAATCGTATTAAAGTGACTTACGAGTGATCTCTCATCTGATCTAATACTGATCATCACCATCAGCCTCTCTCCGTCCACTGCTGAAAATAGACGAACTTCGTGAAGGGGCCGGTCCGTGTTTGATGAGAGTGGCTAAGGATCGGCTGTCTTGGCGTTCATTGAATAAAGCCTATATACTTAATATGACATATTGGTAGAAGATCTAATCCTACAAGTCCTACTAATATTATAAATGTGAAAGTTTGTAAGTATGGATGTTTGTTACTCTTCCACGTAAAAACTACTGAATAATATAGCTTATACATCAGAATAACACACAGGCTATAATTTATCCCTGTATTCCCACGGGAATGGGAAATACGCGAATGAAGCCGCGGGACGCTGCTTGTAGTAGGTGTATATTACATACTACTTATCATTATAATCATTTCATATTCTTTCGGCATTGTCGCTGACGGTTAAGTTAAAGAGAACGTTTCTTTTGGATACAACTTTTTAATTCCGAAGGTCCAGAGAAGCTATAGGCCATAGTAAGCCATTGTAAATAATATACTGGTTGTATAACTGGAAGACCTTTGTCAATATCTTCCGGTCTTTATTCAAAAGTTCCTTCACTTAGTAGACGATTACCATAGCAAGCTTACCTCGACATTTCATCATGAAAGGTTTCATACACATCATTAGCATGAAAAGAAGTCGGTCGACATGAGACACCCAGCGTAGTAATACTATTATTAGAATTCATAATTAACATTAGAAAATAAGAAAAACGAAAAAAAATTGGGGAAAATAGAGTCGTGCGCGGCTGTAGCATGATGTCAAGCCGTTCGCGGTCACGACATCAAGTCGATTTTACTGCTAAGATGCGCCAATGGATGTTTTATCCAGAATCTAACAAGATGCCAATTATCGTTTCCCTCTCTCACATAGAGTATCCCGACTTCATACTTTATTTACGCTCTCAACACCACCTCCGCCATAGGTGACGAAGACCTTGCTTCCAACCATCGGTCTCGTGATCGAATGAATCGGAAAGAAATTCGAAGCCCCACGCTCACATCGATGCCCCTTTCTCTTAGTTGACGAGACGGGGGGCCTATAAGGGCATCTGAGTATACTAAAACATTTTGAGACTCTTGGCTTCACCAATGACAGATAAAGCTTTCAAAATCATAATATAATATTATTTCCTTTACAAAGACTATATTAATACTAGTAGCGCCCCGCGGTTTCACCCGCGTACTTCCCATTCCCGTGGGAGTACAGGGATAAATTATATCCTACGTGTTATTCTGATGTATAAGCTATATTACAGTAAAGTTTCATTAAAATCCATTCAGTAGTTTTTACGTGAAAGATTAACAAACATATACTCACAAACTTTCGCCTTTATAATATTAGTAGGAAGCCACGAGTACCTAAATCCGTCTAAAGTATATTCTATCGCAAATAAATAGTGTAACAAGTACATTATAGTCTAAATTAGCTTCGATTGTCTGACAATGACGTCGCTTTGGACAATAAAATGCACATTAATCTCGAAATATCCCACGAGTTCCCTGTGTTCAGAAAAATACAACAATAACGTCGTCACGTTTGGGTATTTTCAACTCGGTTCTATATAAAGCAACACAATTTCATAGCATTCAGTAACCGACAAAAAGTTCTGAGCGTTGACCGTAAGACAAGGTCGCGGACGGTGAAGGAACTGATTTTCATGTTTCTTGCCAAACTACATGCATTGCAGACATCCTGTATGTAGATGTCATTTGTTTTTTACCGCGTTGAACACGTTTTGGCGGGGAAAATCTTACAGGTTCGCCTCACCGACATGCTAATGTGTCATTTATGAAATATGGAATTTTATTTAGAATTAAAATTTTAAATTTCATAATGTCATAAGTTTTAACTTCTATAGGTAGTTTGAAGTTTCTATAACTGCCATTTTTTTATTATAGAAAGTACCTTCTGCTAAGGTTCACTGATTGTATTTTTAGTAGCAATCAGAACTGTTGTAAAGTATCCGACGTGGTGGTAAAAGTCACCATCATCATAATCATCATCATCAGCCTTTATCCGTCCACTGCTATAGGCATACCTCAATGAACGCCAAGACAACCGATCCCTTGTCACTCGCAACCAACACGGTCCGGCCATTGCAGTATATAAAAATAACAAACAAGAAAAATCATCAACCGCAATAAAATCCATAAACATTTTCTTCTTTATAATATAGACCGTATGAAAATACCTTTAAAATGTAGGTATGTATGTATTTAGAAAATTTATCCGCATTTCGTAAATGCCGCTAATTGTTTGAGACTTTCCTAAGTTACAAATGTATAATATAATATAAGCTCTTTGTTTTCTACTCTACACTTTCGCTAGAAATATACGATAACAAATAATCTCCAAGTCAAATTCTTATGACATACGGACAGGCAGGACCACTTTATAAGGCTTCTTGGAATTTGTCAATTTCATGTCACGGATTTTATCGTAGGTACTTAGTTTCTGTCACAATGCGCGCTCTAAGTATTTAATATAAGTACCCTTTTTCTTAGACATAATATGTACTTGTATTTATTATTGTGAAAGAGCTACTATTTTAATTGCTATTAATTGTATTAAAGAGAAAGCTATCGAATACATTTGAATCGCAAATTAAATCGCACAAAACGCAGGTGTACCAAATTAAATTGGACGATAAAACGGCCTTAAAACATGTCCTATAATCTTACATATGGTTAATATGGGTATCACACATACGTAATATATACGTATATATGTATACACATGCTAGGCAGGTGGCCACCCGTTAGGGTCGACACGCATCGGTAAAACAACAGTTTTCAACAACAGTAGCAACACTAAAATAACAGTAGTTCTGTTGTTGGATGCGGATTTCCGCATGCATAAAATAGGTGACTAACAATCAGTTCTTTGATGCCAAGACCATAAATCCGTGTTAGATAGTCCAGTAAGAACAAGCATCAAAGACATCATTAAAAGTTTAAGAGTGAAATGCCTGAAAAAATTAATCGATTTTTCGCAAGTTTCTTCTTGAAAAAGTTTGCAAATTTATTATTTTTTATGAACTTATTATAAGTGAATATAACAAAATTGTTAAGTTGGCAACCCTATTGAATGGTGACTTTCTTTTGACGTTTATGTAAGCAGTACCAGTTCTTTAATAGACAAGTACTTTATAAACAAAACCTTACCGAGAATCGGTACTGAGATAAACTTGTACATGATAAACGAATACAGCATTTATGGGTGGGCACTGTGATTTAAATTAGTAAATCAAGAACACTTCCTGTCTAAAAGTTGAGTAAGTAATTAAATCAAAGTTGTATATCCGAATTTACGCAATTAACTTTGGGTGAATATATTATGTATTATTACCGGAAGGTCGATTGCTAAATGCCTTTTATTAATAGGTAATGAAAACTTTTATAATACCATATTTTGTACCTACTTACTTTTATATTTCTACTTTTTATTATCTTATTTTGATAAATCTATTACATGCCATTATAGTCGGAATTTATAAAAGCTAAATTAAAATTCTGGAGGAGAAAATATAAAAACCAACGGACTACTTAAAAAAATATGTATTCTAAGCTCCCGTTAGCATGAGCACTTTATAAGTGTCGCATCAAAATCCGACGTAGACTCGACTTGCGAATTCAATTCGCTTTAACGTCTAACACTTAGAGTAGAAAATCCAAGAGCATTTGACAAAGACCGTTGTGCTTTAAAAAACATTTTAGTGAACATTTTGCCTCATTCAAGCGCTTTTTAATGTTCAGTTAAAAAACGCTCGTGAGCACGGGCTCTTAATATATCCCAAAGAAAACATCATAACCAAATGAATTAAAATAAATCATTTAATTAATGTCAACCCTTTATGTCCCATTGCTGGGCACGGGTCTCCTCCTCGAAATCAGGCGAGGAGGGTAATGGGCCAATAGTTCACCGCGCTGGCCCAGTGCGAGTTGGTGAACTTCACATACCTTCAAAGAGCCTTTTTTAACTTTTTTAATTAATGTCAGTATAATTATACACGTGGGCTAAATGATAACAGATTCTTAAATATAAATACAATGTAATATACAAATGCATTATTATGAAATGATATTATTTAGAAGATTTGAACGTAATAGAAAATCGGACGTGTATATTACTGAGCTAAATTAAGCACACGGGCCTAAAGTGGGCAGTGGGCACAAAAAAGCGTCTATTTTCTCGCGGTTATTCGAGGAGGAGGCCTATGTTCAACAGTGGACGGATAAAGGCTGATGATGATGATGATTCATTCTTAGACCTGTAAATCAAGCACAAGCCTGTTACCCGTTAACCTATATTAATTATCCCATCATGATCCAATATTTTACAATACCCAATACTTTAGACAAGTAGGTTTGTTGACATTAATGACATTTTAAAGAAATAACTCTATCAAGAGAATAGTTTGTGATTACGTCAGAGTATATTGGCCCTTGAGCGCAATCATAACTCTATAAGATTAATTACTAGATATGAAAACGTAGGTACTCCCATTGACTCCCATTGTGTTCTGACGTCAATGCTGGTAATGAGGCGCTTGCTACATCTATTATTATTATAAGATACGCGTTTTACCAGGTGATCGCTTCTGTAATTGAATTGAACTGTTTTATTTGAAATATTATCAATACGGCCTTTCATGAGTCACGGGGTATTTTGCTCCAAAGATTTAAATCGTTGTGTTGCTCTTGATACTATACTGGGACTGGTATTTTGTAGTTTGTTAGGTAGAATAGGAGCGTCGAAGGTTTCTCCTGATTGACTTAGAACTAATGAGTGAAGTAAATGCAATTTGGTAATTGATATTAAAGATTTATTATTGCTTAAAGCTACTAACTTTTAATACGACTATTCTAATACGACTTTTGAGTCTAATCGGTTTTATAATCGCAAAACATAATAAATCATAATTAAATATAAGTATTAAATTCATATACCTAGATTTATTTATGTCATTAAAATTGATTGTCTGTTTTTCTTCTAAAGTGCAGGTTTCTTTTTTCTTGTTTTTTTTTTTGATTGAACATTGCTGTTTTCTATCGGACTAGAAAGATATTTAGAATTTATCATGTGCAAATGCAAACATTATTTACCATTAATTAATTATTGATTATCATTTGTACTTATTCTGTAGCAAAATAAACATAATATTACGTTTATACAATATTATAATATTGAATATTCTAATTACAATATTGTATTCTTTATTAAATTATGATTGTCATAATAATGAAATGTTTAAGAAAATTATTATGATGTATTATTATTATCACATTAATTAAAATATTAAATAAGTATGTAAGATTGTTACACCGTACGTGACGTTTGTGAAGATAAAGTATCACGTATTGATAAATTGGTTTTTAAATATCATAACTACTTTGGTACAACTTGGGTATCCTCCAGACGCTCCTCAAGGGTAACCGACCAGTAATAATAGCTTCTACCTGTGTTTTTTGTTCGAGTCAAAGCCCCGAAGGCTCGCTGAAGTTAGTAAGGGCAATGCACCTTCCCGCTCTCCCTTGCCCTGCAGCCCTATTGCCCTTTGAAGTGAGCAATGAACACGCATCTCCCCTACACGTACGCGTAAAATGTTTCGCGCGAAAGAGACGCCAGGTTAGACTATGCTGCGTTTATAATAATCCATAGTCCAGCTGTGTGGAATACAACGAGCATAACAGTGTGCACTTGTGTTCCATGGACTTTGAACTCGGAATGGTGAAACTTTGTCCCTCCCTGTACTGTTGCTATCGCCGGAATCGATACCAGCCTAACGACTCTGATATGGGCCGCGTTAACTCATAGTTTTAACCAACGTAATACCTGGGATTTCCTTATCCACCCAAGATGCGCTCGGTTTTTCTTGGGTTATTTTGATTACATTTAGTTCCAATGTTTCCTCATCTCATGATATTTATGTTTGTGTAATATTTTAGTTTGTAAGTTTTTACAATATCTTCAACGCAAGATACAATCAAGATTCCAATTACACTCACAGCCGTAAAATCGGATTCGATTATAAAAATCGTTTATAATCGTGTAGCGTAGTCGAATTAATTTTATAGCCCTGGTAGGACGAATCGACTGTTAGTCTGTATGCGTCATGATCGTTACGATACGACACCAAACGATGCCGTCGCGTCGCCTCGCCTCGTAGTTTTTCGCGGAAAACGGCCACATCGTCAGTGCCGCGTCCCCCGCCCGCCCCCGCGCCCCGCTCTAGCGCCACATCTGATGCGACTATATAAGAGACGCGCGCGCCCCTCCACTTCAACTCAGACGCATGGAGTACTCCGTAGAGGTCGTTTGGCACGAGCGAGCGCTTTGCTAGGCACCTGCCGGCCACATTTAACGATAAAATTCTAGTCACCGAGCAGCTGAAGCTCGCCTTACGCGGTCTACCGCGCGTTCCTATGAACAGTGATATGTGCAATAGTTCTACTTAAATATTGTGATAATTTATTTAAATTAGTTATTAGTTACGCGCGTCGATCAGACCGCAAAACGGCTGTGAGTGATTTGTGAAAATTGAAATGTTGTGACTGTCCGACTGGAACTTGTTACCTGTGATCCAACCCAGTGTGTTCAGTTGTACTTGCGTCGAAGACCCGTTTATAATGGTTGGAAACAACAATACTATGATGGCGATCCGCATCGTTCACAGCAAGCTGCGCAAGCGCGAGGAGCACTCGGCTTCGGTCCATCCCGCCGAAGCTGTGCTCCAGGCTGCGCCGCAACCACCCGAGCCTCTTGCCTTTCGCCAGCAGCCCCTGTGGCAGTTCCCACCGCCGCTGCCTCCGCCTTACGTCTATCCTCATGATCAGGTAAGATCTTCCCCTACAATATTAAACCAATCGCATTTAAATCTGATGACTTAGATACTACAGTTAGTTTAGATTTTAGTTTATCTATAAAGTAAACAACATAAACAAAGTTATGCGCTTGTTCCATTTAAAAGATAATTCAAACAGCTGTTATTCTTGACCCCAATGTTAAATTCGCTTTAGCGTCGGTCGTCAAGTCGTCTATCAAAATGGTTTCCATATGGAAAGTTAAAGCTGTAAGAAATCGTGACTGGCTCGTCCCCGCCACGTGAGAGAGAGTCGCTTGTGACATGATATCTAAGTGCAAAATAAATTTAAATGTCGGGACACGCTTACCGAGTAGAAAGCTGCAAGGCGAGCGTGTTGTAACCGCTTGGCCTTCTTTCTCAAACGAACAAAGGAGGCTAATGCAAACAGTCTCTCAATATTGCTAACCCTCGACGCTAACCTAAATAATACGGTCTGATAGATTCGACCAGGTTATACGATACTTGTTCAAGATTTTTTTTTTGCATAAACAGTATCGAGACCACCAGGAAACAATGAATGCTAATGTGTCTTTGAATGGAACATTCAAGGCTTGTTTGATACACGCATGGCCTCAACAAATACGTTAGGAGACTTGTTATGCTTCCTAGAAGGTCCTCAGTTTCATCTCTAGTCTTAATTTTTTAGCACTGTATCATGAATAATGGGAATAAACCGTCACAAACTTTAAAAGTTTTGTTTTGTTTGAACATCAGGGCCATTGAATTTCATGAGAAAAAAATAACAATGCTTCGAATTTATCTCGTTTTTCAAGTCATATGACAACAAATAGTTCCCGCGTATTTAACGTTCGCTTCGTTTTTTTGTTAGGTTGGCAACGGTGTCTAAATATAAGTTAGAGTTGTCAGTTGTGTAACTGGAGGACATTTTACTTTCATGCGAATGCAACTAACGCATTGGGGACGTAACGGTACATCCGGAGCAGCCATTGAAATCTCGCCTGTAACATTGAATAAGACAACTTATGGGGGAAATTATAAAGTCTAAATTTAAAAACATTCCAAACATAAGAAGTCAGATCCCTACGAAGATTTTGTACCTATTATGTATGTAATTATAAAAGTTTGACATATTTCTTATAGTCGTTTTTCATCTTTTACAGGACAATTTGATGCAGCCGATCGGTAACGAGCGTGCAAGTTTTCGCAGTCTACGCAAAAACATTGGGGGTCGATGGAAACGACTCGTCAAAAAGAAGCCAGAACAGGAGGTGTATACGATACCACCTGAACTGAAGCCTCAACTGAAACAAATATACGTTTACTAATTGTAACAGTGACTATCTGCATAGAAGCAGGAATCTTCGATGTTAAAGACCTCAACCAAAAGCTCTATGGTTGTTTTATCACTATCATATCTTCACGAATATCAAAATTACAAATGGCGTCTATGCACGGGGGAGAGCCCATCTTAACATATCTTTTCGACCAATTATTTCTAATGACCAATGTAGATCTTCTCTCATTCAGCACTTCAATGTGATGTAATGTCTAGATGTATTAATAAGTATTAGGACATTGTTTGATATTTGTATGTTGATTCGCGATAGTCAAAATGGATTAGTTTAATTATTAATTTAATTATGAATGAATTTAGGAAAATGCGGTCGCGCATACTAGTGACGAAAATCCAATAATTATTATAGTAAAAAACCGTGATGCCTTTGAAATGTAATGAATAGTTAGGGCATTTTGTAGTTCATTAACTTATTCTAGACATGGTCGTAGTCTAGTAGAGCGATCAAATAGTTTCATGATTTATGTACGTGTATACTTCAGCTAATTTGTTCGAATATTGTTGAAGGCAGTATTTTATCATTCTGTTCTGTTGTGAGTGAGACTGAGAATAAGGTACAATTAGTAACGTGACTTGATATATGATATTCAATGAACTCGCATTTTTAATCTATCACAGAAATTTGTATGAGCAAAAAAGTTGCGTTACTTGGCATGCTTTGTTAGTATAATTTTCAGATTTTCGCCCGGTCTGCCAACTGTGATATACGAATATAGAATAAAACATTTGTGAATGGATATTGTTTTTGAATTCGCCTACACCTTGATTCAGTGGCACTGACCGTTGGCCGAGAATTTAGATAGCTCATATTGAGCCTGATATTCTAAAGGTATAAGTTTTTAGCCATTAGGTACAATAATATGAAGCCATTATTATTTCGTTAAATATTAAATGTTACAAAATATTTTTAAATGTATTTAACAGCGTGCAAAGTTTTGTTGATATCTGTAATCTATCACTGACAAAAATAAATTCCATCATTATGTTACATGTTCGTTTTACTCTATGATTACTTTACTAAATCAGCATTAACTGAGACAACTAAGACTAATTTGTCGTGGTTCAGACAAAATCATCATCAAAAGAAGCTTTAATTGGATCAACCCTCACCTCTATCGTCTATGGTTATTGAGAAAAACTCAAAATACCGAACGATAAATTGAGTCTTCGCTTAGCTATTATAATATGTACAACCTCAATGAAGGAAAACTATTTAAATTCATTAAAATTTCAAATTACCAATTGCCTTGTAATTTGGTAAATATTTTTTTGTAGATATGTGAATATTTACTATCTACTACTAACAAGAATAATTCAGCAAGTTTTTACGGCAGTTGGCCTCTAAACTAACATACTTAGCAGTATAATACCTACTCAATACTTATATAATACCTGTATATTATTATAATATTAAACAGGAGAAAACGCATAACTATGTATTTTATATAGGTGTTAGGTACCTATTAGATGCCCCGACAGGCATCGTTGTACCAAAAGTTAATCTATTGCTGTTAGAAACAAGACTTGATCATAAAAGGGTAAAAACTGTAATACAGTAGAAACTCGATAAGTTTAAAAGTCCAAGGGAAACACAAAATATTTTAAGTTTTATTTTAACATATTATTTTTTGAAGTTATAGGTACAATAATATTTTAAGTTATCGAGGTTCTACTGTAGTTATCAATAATTAAATATTATCAAATATTTTACCTAACTAACGAAATAACTACCATCTATCGAAAAATTTGTGTACTAGTTAGAAGCAAATCTTAGTATGAAGTTTTATTAGTTCATTAATTTTAGCGCCATCTATGATAATCAACGTGAACTTTAATAAAATTATTTATATACAGGTTTAAATACTGCCATCTAGTGACAAATAAATAAACTTATACCTATGGCGATAAACATACTAGTTTACAATAATACTACTAGATAGAGCTTTTTAGTATACGTTATTTATTTTTAGTTGGAATTTGGAAATTAATCACGTTTTTCAAGCAGATATCAAAATTAAAATCAGTGTACCTAACACTGGTCTTAGTATTGATACACATGGATAATAAAAACAAAACTTGTAAAAAGACAAAAAAATGTGTTGAATGAATGAATATACTTTAATGTGCACACAAACAAAAGTACATAATAAATAACATTCTCAGTCCTGCCAGGGACTTTGGTTGGCGCGCTGGAGTGTGTAGAGACTCGCATCGGGTGCACTAGCCCACTAAAACCGCTGCGTGAGCCTTCAGCCGCTATTTGAGGGACCCGGATCGCAAGCAACGGGAAACCCTCAGCGACAGACTGGTCCCGGCAAGACCAGATTCTCCACAATATGCCCGGCCACTTGGCAGTCCCTACTCCCTACGACGTCGTGTCTTCAGCGGCGCCCGGGTTCCCATCTCACCCCGACACGAGCACAGGAGTGTTACTGGAAGCGCATTAAGTAGCGCCTCCGGCACAACCCCGTAAGTCGTCTACGGGGGAGTTTGGGTCCTACCTACGGTCCACCTGAATTACGTACATGATTAATAATTATACTTCTATAAAATTATTTTTCATTGTTAATATAGGTATCCTATAGGAGCGTGCTACGCTGGGTGTTTCTTTGACTAATACCTCCACCGGAGAACTAAAGTTACCGACATCACGCGAACACAAAACTTGTTGATGTGGCAGTGGGCTGATCACACACTCAGATAAACGGATGGCCGATGGGTCATTAAGGTACAAAAGGCAACCTGCGTTTAGATGGCCATAGTGTTGGTCGGCCATGAACCAGGTGAAAAGACAATGTTTGTGCTCTGGTTCATTGAAGGAAGCATGTGTTCAGCAGTTAATGGATAAAGGCTGATAATGATGATGATGATGATGATACTTAAAAATGTAATAATCATAGAAAATAAACAATAATTAACTGCTTATGGTTTGACACTAATGGAAGCCGTCAAATGTTATCTCCCTCACTAGGATTTCGTTTAACATTAATTTAATGGAACAATAGGACACTTACAATACAGTTGCTAGTTCTTAAAACAAAAGGCTTAGTATGAACAGAAGTTTGAATTAAAACAAGCGGGACAGCCCGCATGTTGAGACCGCAACCCTTTGTAAGATTATGGCCTCCCTTCAGACGAGTTTCAATGTACATGCCTATAAATGCTAGACACATCAAAGGCTTCTTGAAGTCGATAACTCAAATTAGTATTGTACATAGATAGATATACTTGCCTTACTTGTTTCTACATCATTTAATTAGTATTAAGGCAAAGAAAGAGAACGTACTCTTAAACCCTTATCCACCAACCAACTCGCAAGACTATATTCATCGCACCATCTACAATTATTAGTCTCATAGATGGTGCCCGCTACAATAGGGATGTTGACTAATTTTTTTAATTGATTTTATTTGATAGATACACTATAGATAAACACGAAAAAAAGAAATATGTCCAATTTTAACAAAAAATAAATAAAGAAAAATAGTTTTTAAAATTGCCGTTAAAACGCTCAAAAGCGTCATTACGTCTCACACCGCGTACAGAGCTCGAGCTATGTTAGGTGAGTTATGACAGTTTATACTTAACTCAATGTTCAGTGACGTCATCGCCGTATATAGGCGTTTACAGTCACGTGATAATGCATGATGATAACGCATTTTAAATTAATTTTCTAAATTTTAAGACAAATAAATAGACTTTTAAAATGTTATTTTAGGTTTTCAAATACTGTATTTAAATATGTAAAGCATAACTTTACATGAATTTGTAACATGTGTCAACATCCCTATTAAAGTGCCTGGGATCTCTTAGCAATAGAGCATATCATATTATATGTATAATAATAATATGCTCAGACCTCAATGTTGTGCAACGGGTGTAGACTGTTGTAGTATTTAATAACTCAATGCAGTTTATTTTTGTCGTGACAACGTCTAATAACACGATGTTTCGGGCAGCATGCACAAAAAAGATGACTTCATGTAGCGTTCCGCCAGCGAGATCGGCACGAACGAGCTTACGACATAACTTGGGCTTGGAAAACAAGATTTTGGTTTTTATTAGCTTAAACTTTAAAGTACGAATGCGACAAACTTTAATTAGAATTTCCCAGGATTTGACATTTCAGAAAGTTAAGCAATGCAACGAACCAAATATCTATATTAAATATATATAATATAGGTTAAGCAACTTATAGGCATAGGTAAGGTTATGAAATACCCTATTCTTATATTATTTACCACATCTAGATATGTATTACTTATCATTTTTGAGGAAGGAAAAAATAACATTTTTTAAAGATCTTCGAATTGGTTACCATTTTTGCGTCTCCAATCAGTTCCCGTTCAATTTTAAATTGAATTTCGTTCGGGATTGACACGTCCGCGGTAATGAGGCGGGGAGGGGAACGGGGGCAGGGTAGGGGGGTACACAATGAGGCCTATTTGTATAACAACAAAGACCTCGCCACGTGCACCCCCAAGCGTCTGCCAAAATGTCTGGTCCTAAACTAGTGTATAGATAAAAGGAGATCGCTTTGAAGTAACTAAAGATGTTTTTTTGGTTAGTCGCAATAATAGCACGCAGTAAATGTCTACATACAAGTCCCGTGTATCTTATAGGATCTTTATCCCACTATACTCCTAAGACTTTGAATTCAATCTTATCAGCCCTCCAAGACAAGTGGTACGGACGCTAAATGAATAGAATAAAATAATTGTATGGGAATGACAATAGCTGTCAAATTATTATTATTATTTTTTTATTATTTTTTATTAAGGAACATAATATATTACACTGTTAAACTTACTTAATCTAATACACATAAGACACGGCACATATACAAATTATAGTAAAGATATGTAATTCTTAAGAAATTCAAGCGAAAAAATAAATTAATTGAGAAAAAATGAACACTACTAAAAAAATATATAAAAATAAATAAGAGGAACACAAAAAAAAAAGAAAAAAGTTGAATTATAGGTCGTAAGCTAGTGTCGTAAACAGTATTATATTCTATTCGTTTAGCGTTTGTACCGTTTGTCTAGGGGGGCAGGCATGCAGGTTTTCTGACCATGTTTTCCTTCACCGGTACTTTACTTCACGAGCACTTAGAAAATTAGAAACAGAGTGTATGTCGTAATACTTTATTGAACGCCATGGAACTGTATGGTGATTAAGAATCTGCGTGCATAATATAATTTCATGTACGGGATGTGCACGTACTAAATACTAATATTATAAGCTAACCGTAAACCGTAGCTTCGCCCGCGTTAACTTATAAATATAAGTTATACGAATGTACGCGAACTGATAAGTACCATTATTCTAGTTTCGTTATATTCAATGTAAATTCCCAATCGGCTTAATGTTTTCCCATTCATAATCCTATTTAAGTACCAATTAAAACAAAATTTCGGTAAATTATATTCTTACCTGTTTGAGGAATCACTGTATCTCTTGTAGAAAACGTCTTTTTCTAGTCGCGTACAGACAGACAAAAAAAACGCGGCGAAGGACTTTGTTTTATATTTTGTAGTGATGTTACTGTTTGTTTGGCGTTTATTTTGCTGTTTAAAACTATTGAAAATTAAAATGGATGACTGAAATAGATGAAGTACGTTATATTTAAAACAAACATAGACATACGCGGAAAATGAATTTTGAATGAAAATTAGTCAGAAATAAGTTAACGCGGATGAAGCTGTGGGCAACAGCTAGCTTATATTAGTAAGGCTATTAGCATGATAGTATATAATGCAGGCAGACTCCTAATTACCATAATACAATCATGAACAAGAGCATCATACAGTTATATACAAAATCCACATTATAGTGTACTTCTCATTGGCAAGATCGTAATCATCATTACAACTTTTTGGATTCGTGCAATATTTTATGAATATTTTTGAACTCAAGTACCCGTTGATATCACGCACGCCATCAGCACAATGCGTGTCACGCCGCACGCACTCCCCTCCCCCTCCGCCACTCGCCCGGTGCGTGATTGCACGCTCCACGACGGACGAACACGCATGAATGCGTTGTGGTAAACCGGTCTGCGGGGGCACAGACGCGTCCGTGCCGGAGCGGTGCGAGCTTGTGCTAGACGATTTCTACTAAAACGTTCTACAGTTTTCTAGATTTACAAATGGAGTGGACCAACGATTTGATTTTCGAATTCCTGAACCTGTACCAAAACGAGCCGTCTCTGTGGAAAACGTCGTCGCCGGACCACAAGAACAAGAACGACGCTTTCGAAGCGTGGATCAGGATAAAGACGAATTTAAGGGATGGCAATATCCCGATAAAGGAGATAAAGAAGAAGAAGGACAATTTGATGTCAACGTATAGACGGCAGAGGTCGAAAGTCATAGATTCTATGGGTGCTGGTCAAGTTTATAAGCCAGAGTGGCCGTTCTACAATGTGATGGCCACATTTCTGAACGACGTGTACGTTCCACGAAAGACGAAGAGTTCTGAAGTGAGTATGAGTGAGCGCTTGAGTCACGTGCTAGCTAGCCGTCTCGGTTATAGTGTCGCTACTCGGCACTCGCTAGTGAATGACTTATGACACGGTCTTGCGTCGGCACTTCTACCTTTAGCATCGTTAGCATATTTTGTTTGCCAATGTAATATTGTTACAACAATCAATATTTTTCTAAAATAAATTAACAAAAAAGTAACGAAAACTCGTAAAGGAGAGTGAGGGAGCGAGGCTGTTTAAGTTTTTTGATATTATATACTTTCTTTATTGTTTTCCTTTTTTTTATTACTTTCCTTTTTTACTGACTTACGAAAAAGGAGGAGGCTCTTTTTAGTTTTCATTGCTGTAAATAAGAAAAAGTTAGGTACGTATTATTTTGAAATTACATTATTTATTTTCGCAACTCTCGACAGCATTCGAAGTAAAGATTTTAATCGTTCAAACTTGATATCTCAGCTTCAACTGAATACAAACACAATAATAACTCGTAGGGTTCCATTTTTTCTATTAGTTTTATTTATGAGAAATGTTTTAAAATTATTCGAATCTTTCGAGAAAAGCAAATATTTGATACTTTGGTTCTTTGCATTGAATTCGTTCCGAAACTAATGAATCGGTTTGAAAAACCTTTCGCTATATGAATCCAACATTACCACTGATTAACTTTATGTAATTTTTTTCAAAAAAAGTAAGGGATCCGTATGAAAACTTCATAATTTAAAAAGACGTTAAAACATATAACAAAAAATCCTTAAATCATATTGTTTTTGCTTTAATTTACAAATAAGTTAGAACTATAAGTTGAATTAAAGAAAAACCTTTATATTTTTTTATGGCAGACGTGCCAACTGATGGTAAGTGGTTCACTTCGCCCGTGGAGATAAAATACTCTACCTAAAATAGTTGTCCAGGCGACATATTTAAGATTTGATTCCAGAACGATGTGCACGTAATGATAATCTCTTAATTTCTAGGATATCCTTGACACAGAAGACTATGAGGAAAACACTGGCGTGGATGACGAAAAGAACCAGAACATAGAACAAACTGATAGGGACTATATCTCATGTATCAAAAACGTACCTAAAAGAAAAATCAAAAGAAGTAAACTACGAGAAGAAGATATTAAGATGAATTTAGAAGAAGCATTTGATCTATCAAAACATATGAACGAAAATCCTGATGTAGACGAAAGTTCTTTGTATTGCGTGTTATTATGTAAGAAGTTAAGAGGACTGAAGGAAAGAACGCGTGAAATAGCCATGATGGAGATAGACAAAGTGATATATAATTTGAAACACCAAGAGATTCAAATAAACCAATTATTAAATGGATCAAATTCTATATTCAATTTGCAGCAACCATTACAAACGATGTCTTCACAGTCTCACCAATATTCACCTCAGTTATCGACGCTACTTCTTTCTCAATTAGCCCCTCTCCTTCAACAGTCATCTCAGCCTTTGTCTGTTCAAGAACAAACGTCTTGTTCCCAACCATCTCCTGTTGATCAAAAACCACCTCTTCTACAATCACCAGGCTCGTCTCATTCCTTTCATTCACCATAATTTACTAGCTGTATTGTAGGTAATGTATCATGCTTATCAGCCAGATTTTCAATCTCGTAAACAAGGCATTTGTTGAAAATGTCAAAATATCGAGCACCACCAAAGAAAAGTGACGTGGTAAATAATAATGTTTTAAATAGTTTTAATGATGAAAGCATTTAAAATCAGGCTATTTCTAATCCCCGCTATCGTTATGAGTGAATTATTTGAGCATTTTGGTTAACCGGAGACTAGATGAAAACAGGGTTGGTATCCGGTTGTGGTGGCGTCAACACCGAAGGTTGGTTAGAGGAAAACCCTTAATTGCCTGCGCAAATAGAGGCTAATGATGACAATGTGAGTGTTATAAATTTGCAAAGTAAAAGCTTATAAATAGATTATACTATATTAATTTTGTATTTTTTTACCTTCCTACCTAAGAATCTACTTATTTTGTTTTCATCCTGATAATAATCATCATCATATCTCATCCACCGCTGAACATTGCCTGCTTCTGGCCTCTTTTATTTTCTAAATTATTTCATATTGATCCTCAGTAAAAAGATTTTTAAGTCAATTAAATTGTCAACTGTATAATAATTACTTGATAAGTCATGGTTACGTTTTATTCTAAGTTAAATTAAAAAAACAATATTATCTCGATTAAGGATAAATTTTTGCATTAAGAAAAATCTACCTCGTGTGAAGGCGGAGTCAATGTCAATAGAAATCGTGTAGGTATTATGATAAACATAAGGATACACTTTTAAATATCTTTTGCTCAAAGGCTGTTTATCGCTCCGTGCCACAGGATTTCCTGATACGAGTTTCATATTTATTAAACGATCTTCGCTATTATAAATATATTATCTTGGATAAACGAAAAGCGAGGCATGCGCCAGTGAAGTCTTATTTTTAAGCTTAGCCGAATTTTCTATTTCAGACTTGTCTGATGTATTATTAAATAAATTCACCATATTCAGTTAAGATAAGCGTTTTGATATCATTGTTTTATTATTTTTCTATAAGATTGTAGTAAAAGAACACTCACCCAACTGCTAAAAGGGTCCCAATTGACAATTCCATGCGGATATCCACGAACATATTATATTTTAATCGTTGTCTATGGTGTTATTTTGTGGAACGGTTTAGGGACAAAGTTCTCGAGCTACTCTAATCCATAAAGAAATAAAAATAATACGGATAAAATGATATTGTTCCTAATAATGAAAATACTTTCAAATATGACTTGAAGAAGGAAGAACATAATATATTTTTAAAGTGTAGGTATAAAATCTGATCATTTTTTACCAATCGACGAAATTTAAAATATTGCTTTTTATATTATACAGGCGTATTTATATTTATATTATTTATCTCTTGAATAAGGATAATTTGCTAACCGTGAAACCTATCCTCATATCTAAACTTCTAAATGTAATTAAAACATATTAAATGTTCTGATATGATTATGAGTCTTTTTTATCTTAGTTGCATAGACAGACAGACGAGTCACGTAGTGTCAAGTGGTTAGCATCGTCCATGAGCATTAAAAGACATTAAGAACAGACAACTCACTCTTGTCTATGTTAAGACATAGGATGTTAAGACTCTGTGTCAGTCATTATGCTGTCTTGCCTTTTTCTCTCCGATACACAGTAAAGCTGCTTCACGTGAGAAACGTAAAATGGAGTGCAGTCGGGAGCGGGGCAGAGGTCTGTCAGCCCTCATCTGGATATAGTATTTTCTCAAAGGTAAACTCTCTTATTGGAAGCAATTTTTCATCATCGCTCCGTCTTGTTTACGAATCATCAAGATCCACATGAAATATACATAAAAAATTATAATAATATATTCTTTTATTAGTATATATTCCTAGTAAAATAAATAAAACAAAAAAAATGTGAGTCTAGGCATAATTTATATCGACGCCCATAGGAAGGAAGACAGTAATTAGTTTAAGCGAATTATTGTAATCTAATAAACTGTCGAATTGTAAATGGAAATTATGGGCTTTGGAACGGTTTTGTGAATCGAGGAATTCGAGGAGTCGTCTCTACCGCACCTTTCTATTTGTTTTGTTGAAAATTAGGAAAATTAGCTTAGGGAGTGTTCTCTTGGTAATCGTTTCGTCGATATAAAAGACTTTGATATATAGCTTTGATGATAAAATCTGTAGCATAGTCTAGCCAAGGAAATAATGTAACAAACAAATTAATTGTGTTATAAATTAAAAAAAAAACTCAATCAAAATAGTTTATATAACTGAAAGAAATACACATTGTAATGTATAAGGAATAGTGATTCCCACATACGCAACGCCCGTTTCGTGAGATTAATAATTACCAGAGACAGTGCAAGAGTCATGAATGATGAAGATAATAAGTACCTATACTCTTTACATGACTGTTAATAAATTAATTGCAATGAAATAAAAATGGCCTAAGTATGATGATGATGATTATGATTATGATGATGATGATGATGATGATGATGATGATGATGATGATGATGATGATGATGATGATGATGATGGTGGTGATGATGATGATGATTTTACGATTTAATTAAAACATAGCCATAGTGAACTGATACTAGAACCAGGATAATGAGATTGACATTTGATAGTGAAATGAGAAATCATAGGAAAATTACTTAAATTTTTCAACTAGAGACGGAATTATGGCATAGTATAGTACGATATTATACGTATACAGTAATTATTTTGAAGTGTGTTATACGTGTGTAACACTAGAATACTTACTTTTAATCGATTTAATGCAATCAAAGACGCATATTTTAATAAGAATTAAGAAAATGAAATAATAGATACTCAAATATATCTATATCCACATATCGAAATAATTCGATCGATCGATTCGATTACGATTAACGTTTTGATGAGGACAAAATAATTTGTCGGATATTATGAAACAAATTGAATCGTACATTCATTTCTAATCAGCGGAATATAAATTGGAATTTCGATAAATTATATAATTGAAAAATCGAATAAGCCTCGTAATGGTTTTGACGAGCTCATTATTTCTCGAATTCCCTCGGATACTATTAGCGTGATATTTCTATTTCAAATAATGTGATACCGTTTGACCGAACGTTAGCTTTGACAATAATTATTATTTAATCATGGATTTTTAAGACTAAAAATAAAATAATAAATAATTAATCTTTGTTTCTAACATCTGTTCAAACAAACAAACAAAAAATTTGGCCCATCGTTTGTGTCCTTTCAGCGATAGGTTTAAGGCTACAACAGTCAACGCCAAAGTCGTAATATCTCTAGTGAAAGATGTAGAGACGTTAAGTCTAATTAAAAAATATATATATATATATATATATATATATATATATATTTGGTTTCAAATAAAATACACCCAAACGTTTTGTTAAATAAGCCGAAAATAATTAATAGTGTTTTACCTCTAAGTTCAAATGTAAGCGAAATCATTTTAATTAGTTGGTAGGGACCAGCGCAAATTGGAAGCATCGTTTTCGGGGCAGAGCTAATGTGATGCTAAAATGAAATTGCCAACCCTACAATCAACGCTAGAAGACTGAGAAAACTAAAACGCATTAACGGTAATGATGCGTTGCGTTGTCTTTGTTTTGGTCTGTTACAATTACACATAAAGATTAACAACGCTTTGTTTTTATATTACGAATATAAAATTTTATTGTCTAAACGGTTATATATAATAAACTTATATCAGATCTATAATAACACGAACACAATGCAATATAATATTGACTAACAATAATTACAAGTTCACTTATTCCTATGGGATGGTCGTAGGGAACGCTAAAATCTTTAAGAAATTGGCACCTCTATGACTCGAGAAAAATTCGCATCAAAAAATCGCATCCAAATAAAAGGCCAACGATCGACCTTCAGTCTTCCCGAACATCTCCACTCCAAAATACTAGCCCATCGACCATTAGTTCTTACTAGTTGTTCATACTACTTTTATCATATTCATCTAAAACAAAATTAATGAATAGTCGACCTCCTTTTCATAACTTTTAACTGTACAGTGACTTAAAACATTTATTTATTTATTTCCTTTTCTATTTCTCGAATACTCATAAAGATATAAATAGCTCGAGTATAGCAAATCATTATGTTCCTCGAGCAAATAAGTCAGATAGTTAGAATTGCTTATAGTAGCGATAAGTTTTCAGCATCGCTGGGCACAACTTATCTGCTAATGAATTCAAAATAAATATGAATAATAAATTCTTCATCCATCTTATATACTCGTACATTTTACATGTAATCTCCAAAATTACTTAACTGATTTGGATGTAATTTGGTGGTGGCCCGTTGGTGCCTTGAAATAGGGCTTCCTAAATTTCCAAATACTCCTTAACACGAGACCTTCGCCCGCTTACCGACGAAAAAAAACATCGTGAGAACAACCTGCATGTCTGATGGGATCTCTGAAGGTGTGAAGTTCACCAACGCGCATTGGGCCAGTGCATCGGTGATCTATCGGTGGCCATAATTAATAGGGTTAATTTGTTGATTCGCTTGATTTCGAGGAGGAGACCAGTGCCTATTTAAGGATTGATACTTTATATTTTATTTAATTTAGTAAACACTAAGTTTAAATAAATAATATTAACATAATTGTTTTTATTCAATAATTATTATGTGTGTAAAGTTTTGTTAATTTCAGATGTTTGTTACTTTTTCACGGAAAAATGACTAAACTGATTTGACTGAATGTTGAAATAGTAACGGCTTATATCATGGATTGGATAAAAAAGGTTGGATTGGCAATTTAAAATTTTGAAAGAAATTTTAATGAGATAAAAAAAAAACAAAAATGCTACAGCAATGAAATAATAAGGTACTTTTACGAACTTCAATAATAAATAGATAAAATAGATGTGTATAAATATATAATCAACAAAGTGAGTATATTCAGCATTAAAATGCTTATACAATTGGCACTAAGTACATACTAAATACCTCCAATGTGGCAAGTCTGCTAGCAATGGGACGGCCATTTTCTCCCATTACGTCCACTATGTTGCATCCATTTTATTTAGCAGTCCCCGAGCACTGTTCGCTTCCGCTTTCAGTACAGTCCCGTTGGGACGACGTACACTAACTTTATAGCTCTCTGTCCGACTATTGTTTTGTATAATGTCTCCTAGACTTACCTCTAAATCAGTTTTGTGGAATTTGATATTATAAGTTGGCGCGAGCTCATATCAACCAATGAATCTTTCATTGGTTTCCAATTTTGTTCGATATTTCTGTGAATGACTGAGACTGCAAAACGTTTGACGAGAATTTCAATAAATTCAATGGTATCAATATACCAGCTAATGATATCAAAATATTTTACCATTTCACAAGCACTGTGAAATAACGTTTGTGTAATAAAATCAAATCACACGCCAAGCCTCAGAAGTTTAAATTTTAATTAAAGCAGTGCAAATTTGTGCAATTGAGGGAGGCCTATATTCAGCAGTGGATGGATAAAGGCTGATGATGATGATGATGATGAAATAGCCTTATCCGGAGTTGTTATTATAAAAGTGCTATTTTGGAACCTTTTAATTTTCAACATTTCTTCTTCAAATAAGATACATAATAGCCGCCCTTATATGGACTGCTCGAACACGGATCGTGAGAGGGTTGAACTCATCATTAATTAATCACAAACTCAAACAAAGACAATGTTCTCGTCCGTCTATTAATTGTTTTAAACGTATAAAAGTCGAAGGTGCTCTTAATTTGGTAAGTTTCTTGAATGTAGACGGAGCAAGCACGACTGCATTAAGGTTTCATTCGATCTTCCAAATTGTTTTGAAACATCATGTGCATTGATGTGACGGTTTTGTTAGAGGCAGACCTGAAACTAACCGGGCTGATCAAGATGAAAGTAATCATGATGATGATGATGATGATGATGATGATGATGGTTACAAAGATGAAAGGAGACACGCTTTGATATAAGATACGAACAAATATTCATATCGTAATGTGAAGTATAAAAACTTTGTTATAACGATTACTTTACAAACTCGATCTCGATGTGATTATAGGGGGTCTTATCGACTTTCAGTGTTCAAAGCTGTAAAAAGTTTAACCCCTTTAGATGTAACGTGTGTTCCAACATTACTTTGCCCTTCACATACTTCATATTATATGCTCCTTCGTGGAGCAGTTTAAGGTGTAATTTCGCTTGAATATTGTTCTAAAGATGCAGCATAAGTTTGTTCGTAAATTCTGTTACGTATCTCGTCATAAGGTTTTATTGACGCATTATATAAGTAGGTAAGCACAGGAGTGGCTTATGTGGGCTTCATGGAAATTGGTTATACGTGTAATCTGTGGCAACTTTTGAAAGTAAAATTGAAATTATTAATGAAACTTACGTGAACGGAAACCAAATCATATAAGAAGCATATACAGATTTTTTTACTACATTCTGTGTACTTTTATTTCTTAAACGAAATTAATAATAATTAGTAGTAAAGACATATACAGATATTGTCTATTAGATACATAGACAGATATTCCAATGTCTGATAATGTTATTTTAAAAGGAATAACGGCTGTATATAGTACCAAAGCAAACAACAAAATAACATATTCCATAAATGTTCGCAAGAAAAAAGGTAAAATTAAAATAACACAAACCGAGCACAGATGTACCAATTTTCTAAACAAACGAAGCGCAAGAAATAATATTCTACCGTATATAGACTTATCTGTGATGTTTAACAAAAGGGATATCATTCCGATTGACTTGACAATATCAAAGGCATTAGCGCTGCAAGGGGGAGCAAATCTTTACAAGAAAAGTATTTGCGATGCAATTTTTAGCATAAGGAAATTGAAATGTGTCCAAAGAAATCGACTAAAGACAATATTGTTGCTCACGTTAACATGTAAAAATAAATTATAATTCCAAGGGCCCGTTCGCACGAGCGTTAATAAGCGACGCGTTAAATCCCGACGTTGGCGTGAGTTGCCAGCGATAGAGTAGAATATGTATGACACATAATACATATTCTATACCTAATTTATATTATACGTGTTTATTTTTGTTTGTCCTTACAGTGACAATAACATGGTGTAGTGAATTAAAGGCTATTATTATTTCGATCATTAAACTTTTAAGGCCCCGTTTGCACGGATACTTTTTTTAGAGTCTTAAAAAAGTATGATGCAACCGGATACCCATGTATATCTGTTCACGCGAAGGCTCAAAGCACGTTTTTTTATGAAGCACTGTTGGATTTTTTAAGTAGGACGTTAAATCGAATTTAGCACGCGGACAACTCGCGCCAGCGTTGAATTTGAACGCGACGCTTATTAAGCGCTCTTGCTAACGGGGTCTAATACATAAACAGCTGTGAATATTTTGTAAAGTATTTCATCAATAACTATAAAAAATATAATATCTTTACTATATAAAATATATATCCGTAGATTAATTTTAATGCCTGGATTTTTTATAAATATTTTATGAATGTTAATTAAAAGCAGCAATAAATAAACATTAATTATTATTGGGATATATTAACGAATGAAGGTACAGGAAACAGCGAGGGAAAAATTCAGAATACCTAGAAATAAAAAACTTTTAAGGTGTGTGCAGTTCACCAACACCCATTGGACCAGAGCATCGGTGAACCAGGGCCCAAAACCCTCCTCGCCTGTTTTCGAGGAGGTGACTGATTGCCAGCAGTGGGACATATGAGGGTTGATATTATTATATACGGATGAATGTTAATCAAAGAATAGATTTTTGATGAAATCTTGTTTATTTTCATGGTAAATATTTGCATTATCAATCATTTTTCTTGTACCATTAAATATATTTTTGTCTGACAATACTGAGAAATTCATCACAATATTTAACTGTCGTGCTAATTGCAATGAGCTACAAGGGTGTATAAGAAAACCACCAGATCCAAATACAGCTTCTTTATTCTCGGTAATACAATAATATCTCGTGATACCGGGTGATGCCAATACTGAGTGAGACCGAGTGTTTCCGAGTCGTTCCTTCGTGCGAAGAGCCCCGCCATTCAACCGTCAGACCTTTTTATCTCTTTTGCCCCTCCAAAAGACCGAACTCAGTATTGCCAACATCCGTGTTGCCATATCAATTAAAATAAATTAAAACTTTATTCAAAGTATGTTCATCCTTAAAATATATATCCTTACATTCGCCCATCCTGACGAAGGTGCATGTCCTCATGCACTCCTGTAATAAAAGTCTTTCAATTAATGATTCAATGAAAGGGTCTCACTGTAACCACCGTTTTCTTACAAATGAGACACATTCACCAAACTATGAATAGAGCATATTGCCAACCAAGTACGAATCCATCCATTCTCGCAACTTGGGTAGCAAAACGACTCACGTCTATGCTCCACACTATCCGTCCAGATCTGATCGTCTGCAAACCCATCAATTCTTCTAGACGAAACGCCATATAGGCTAACAAAATGATTTGTAACTCACTGTAATCTTCTTTTTTCTTACAGATGAGACACATACAAAACGCCATATAGGCTAACACATTCAAAACGCCATATAGGCTAACAAAATGATTTGTAACTCACTGTAATCTTCTTTTTTCTTACAGATGAGACACATTCAAAACGCCATATAGGCTGACACATTCAAAACGCCATATAGGCTAACAAAATGATTTGTAACTCACTGTAATCTTCTTTTTTCTTACAGATGAGACACAAAAACGCCATATAGGCTAACACATTCAAAACGCCATATAGGCTAATAAAATGATTTGTAACTCACTGTAATCCTCTCTTTTCTTACAGATGAGACACAAAAACGCCATATAGGCTAACACATTCAAAACGCCATATAGGCTAACAAAATGATTTGTAACTCACTGTAATCTTCTCTTTTCTTACAGATGAGACACAAAAACGCCATATAGGCTAACACATTCAAAACGCCATATAGGCTAATAAAATGATTTGTAACTCACTGTAATCCTCTCTTTTCTTACAGATGAGACACAAAAACGCCATATAGGCTAACACATTCAAAACGCCATATAGGCTAACAAAATGATTTGTAACTCACTGTAATCTTCTTTTTTCTTACAGATGAGACACAAAAACGCCATATAGGCTAACACATTCAAAACGCCATATAGGCTAATAAAATGATTTGCATCAAATCTAGCTTACAGTACATAATTATTTTACACATTGTTTTGCATCTTGAACAAATCGACTGAATAACATTTCTTCTCATCTCACATAATTTTTCTTATTAAATTTAGTAGCTTACAGTACATGATTAGAAACATTGCAATCAAATATTTTACACATTGTTTTGCATCTTAGACAAATCGACTGAATAACATTTCTTCTAATCTCACATAATTTTTCTTATTAAATTTAGTAGCTTACAGTACATGATTAGAAACATTGCAATCAAATATTTTACACATTGTTTTGCATCTTAGATAACAAATCGACTGAATAACATTTCTGTTCATTTCACATAATTTTTCTTATTAAATTTAATAGCTTACAGTAGTACATGATTATTATAGAAACAATGCTATCAAACAGTATGCAAATAATGAATATATAACATGTTATAACCATTTAGTATCGCAAACAAAACAATGATTTTACTTTATTTATTACAATCTTACACATCTTCCTTTGTCTCAGTGTCATTACTGTCAGTGACATATAGACGCTTTTACACCACGTCAATCTGGTTCAGTGATAAGTTATACCTGGTATAGTCGCAAGCCAATATCTATCATTACTAAATAATACCGCAGTGACACGGTAAGAGCCTATACAAGCGGATAAGTATTTTCCCTCATTGAGGAAAGTGGTTTTGGTTATTTTGACTAGAATTTTCCTTTTTTTTTTTTTTTTTTTTTTTTTAATTGACCATAATTCTATTCTAGCCGGTTTTTATTTTATTTTTGTCATATCCAAGTTTTTGTTTCGCCTGCTCTTACTATCGCGAACTTAGCTAGTTTTCCGACCGTAGTTAAATCATTATTTTCGTGAAAATTGACAATTTATGCCATTAACCATCAATTTTATTTTACAATTCATATTTGTCCCGAACATTAGGTTTAAGCCTGAACTTTACCTATCGAATCATCCCTTTTCGATACTGTGGCATACACAGTCTGTACTCTAATGTGATCTTATTAATGCTGTAAAGATTATTATTAGTTTTAGTTTTATCTCTTTTTTTTTATTGCATATGCGTAATGTGTGTTAGCTTAATTTAATCGTGATTTAGACGACCAAGCTGCCACCTAGTACCCTTTTAACTACCCAAAATTATCAACTGGATTACCTTTTAGAGTGTTCAAATATAATAATATCTGTCTAATATAATAACCTATAATATAGATTTAAAACGCTTATCTTATGGATTTAGAAGATTATGTTTAATATATTTATATTTACGTCCAAGTCTAGAACCAACACGTCACGTATTTTATTTAATTCCACATCAGTTAATTGTAACGTATGTAACCCATCTTAATTGCTCATATTCCTAACCCACGGATGCTGTTCTAATGCGGCATAATTTCGGCATTTTCGTGATCCACTATTGCGTTACGAAACAGTGCGTCAACAATTGCCATTTTAGTACCTGGGCGATATCCGGCAGAACGTTGAAATTTCTGCCTCAACAACTACCAACGCGCAAAGTGTTGCCCCAACAAGTAGACTCTTAAACTTTATTTAAAAAAATACAAGTGCAAAAGCCTCGAGCTTTATAAGCATGAAAAGTCTCTCAATTTACAGCAGTAAAATGCCACTAACTCAATTATGTTATAGTTCTGAGATCTCGTTATCTCGCATGAGTATGTAACCCTGCCTTCGCTACGGGGTTACAAATAGCGAGAATAGGAAGTCTACTCACCGATTAGTCATAAAGGACATTGAATAACTTATCCTGGTCCTTTGTCAGCGTAGCGTCCTAAGCCAATAATTTGGTCTAAAAATAAACAAGAATAGCAAAGTACCATACATTTTGTTATTTTGTAAAATATCCGTCCGTCAAGAGCCGCTGTCCTAACACCGGCAGAACTTATTTCGTATCGTAAGTAATTTCCTATCCATGACAAATTCCCATTTGGAATGTTCATAATAAGATCGGCAATATAACAATTTTAGGACCCTTCTTTTATCCTAGCCAAACATTCCATAAGATGCCTGTCACAAAAACATCAATATATTCTGTTGCAACATCCTAGCACGGGGATCCTAATACTCGATGCATGATTCGCTGTAATCTACACACACACTCATTTGCTCAAGCTCATTACCATCTCTTATATTTTCGCGCTTCTAATAGGTCCTCAGTTACAGTCAATACAAACAGAAGTTTTATTAAATCCTATAGTCATTTTAGTAGTTTTGGTACAACCCAGTAGCTATATTTGTTCTATAAAGTATTTTTTTTTTTAATTTTATTGAAGAATACTCATTCCTAATGTGCATTTGCAACCTAACGTAAACATACTGCTGTAAACTCTTACCGTTTACTAGACTTTCGAAATAATTACATAGTTTCAATTTAGCCTTTGCCTACATAATATATTAGAACGTAGAAATTAACGACAACCACACATTACCGAATCTTTGAACGGTTGTTGAAGTCAAAGTCAAGTTAAAATTTTTATTCAAAATAGTACCACCAAAGTATCTTTTTGAACGTCATTTGAGTCTACCACCGGTTCCAAAACAAGGCCACTGAGAAGAACTGGCGAAACAAACTCAGTGGAACTAATCTTTTAAAATATTCTATTACTTTATTTGAAATACTACTTTATTATAGTATATTATGAAAAGAATCTAGCAAGAAACCGTTGGGTTGCTCTTCTCAAAAGAGTATACATTTTTATAAACATAGTTATTATAATATTATTATATTATATTATTTTAACATAATAGGCGACAAAGGGATCCTCATAAATTATGCATTGATAGACTCAATACGGCACTATTGCAAAAAGCCTATTCTGTATGGCACCTATTATTTATAATAAACTACCCGTAATTTTTAAGAATTGAAACATAAATCAATTTAAAAGAATATTTAAAAAAATACCTATGTGATAAAACTTATTATAGTGTTGCTGAATTTATATCAGACAAGATTAACATAGACTTGACTTGATTACTTTTACATTAACTAGTATATACTAAGTAGTATGTGACATTAACTATGATTTTTGACAATTGTTTTATAATTCTTTACTTATGATAATTAATATTTCAATTGTAATCAATAAAATGTTCCTTGTATTTAATGATTAATTGATCAAAAGATTCATTGTACTAACATATTTTGATTAAAAAAAATTATTATTATACATACATTTATTCACATTAGCCCAAGACAAATAATTTGTGAAGAAATTTAGACCCCACAATATCCAAAACAAGCTAGAGAATGTTAACAAAATTGTAGCTTTTCCCCACTTTGTATTAGGGTTACATAATTTTTCGGTAAAGTTCTGCCCTGTCAGTATCGTTAATTCCAATTAATTATTTATCATCCATTACTTGACACGGGACCTTAGCATTGAATCCATCCATAGTGGAAACAACTAAAAACACTTCCATAAGTTCAAACTACTTCATTACCAATCCTTCAAGAGACTGTAGTATACTCATTCAATATTTAAACCTAATTTTAATGTTTGCGATTGATTGTTTCAACACATAGTCGGTGCAAGCAGATTTGCACCTTTACGTTTTTTTTTTTAAACTTCAAATATAAAATATAAAAAAAAATCTTTGTAAGCGTGAACAAAGAATGCGTTTATGACCTATCATATTACATTTACATGTATACACATGTTACTCTCTAGATTCATTAGAGTACGGTTTGTCCTGTTTATTATTACTGCTATTGTATAGTATTGTACTTTCGTTATTGGCTTAAGCCTAAATTTGTAAATGTGCGTGTTTTTAAAATATTTATGAATGAGAAGTGAATGATTCTATCAATTAAAGTTTAAACCATACAGTTTACTGCATTCCGTTGTCTAATGTTGTATTGGTTCAAAAACGACAGCTTTTCATACAATTACGCTTCCATTGGTTCATTAAACCTATCTACTTTTCTTTAACATCCCCCCACAGCTTGGACATAGTTTGTTTATATGGCAATACGCTTAATAATTTACCCTTTCATTCGCTCTAATTATTATTATCCAATTATTATTATTATGAAGTATTAAAGGAAGACTGTCGCACCAAACTCTGGCTAACCAAACCCTGAAGTTTTACATATCAAATTGCATAGAAGTCTTATCGTCTCAGCCGTAAACGATAACACTTGTCATTCAAATTTTTTTTTAACAAATATCAATTAATTGATTTTAGAAGGTTAATTAAGATTTGTTTTTATTAGAGGAATGACTGAAAGCTGGCTTTGACGACTGTGTCAGAAAATGTTCAAGGGAAATTCAAATATTTGAAACACTTTAAGCAGAAGAAGTCTGTCACGAATACGGCTAACCTCACGCTCCAAGTTCTTTTGGGAACGAGCGATCTCGCCGCTACCCGGAGAGACTGTCGCGGCGCGGCGTGTTGACTGCGGTTACTGCCTGGGCGCAGCGTTGTCATCGCGTCCTCGATACTCAAATTGCTCCGGCATCACCGGTGACGTGACAGTAATTCAGCTCGCTGTACGTTTTCTGGAACTCACAAACAGAACGTCCCATGTACCCAACTCTTGTAATATTCTTGTAGTTTAGCTAAGCATAGATATACGAGATGCACAGCAATTAAATTCAAATTACGAAATATGTTAATATGACGTGGTGCGTTCAAGGTTAAGGAGCGAAAATAAATCTTAAGAAATTTATTTGAATACACCATACCTATACATATCCATACCCAATGCAGACCGTGAATACGTAGAGTGTCTAGTAGTTTGGCCACTAGAGCAGCCAGGCATCAACCTACCAACCTAAAGCTCAAACCTACCCGCTCGTACACAACAATAGTTTAACTTCTCGTAATAAAATTTTAGCATTGTCATTTCGAATATTATTGGACTACAATCATTAGCGTTCACAAAAGTGATTACAAATCATCTTTTATGATTATATTAGTTTAGGTTACATCTATACGTAATCGCGTAAAGTAATTAATTCGTTTAACTTTGTCTCACACCGTCAAGTACCCTCTATAATTCTACTTCCATTCAGCCGTGAGATATTATAAACTCTTAATTTAAAATTTATATTCCAATTAGTCTTATTTTAGCCAATACTATGCACTTCCAAGATTGAATCGATTACGGCAAGTTTTTTATCTTAAAAATACAATTTGCATATACCCTCGAAAACGTTTTACGAAATCAATTTTTCTTATATTATGGTTTTCTTTTTACGTCTGAACCCGAAAAGTATGTGAGCATGCAAAAAGAAACGGCGACGGTACATCCCACTTCTGAAGTATAAGAAAACCACCAGATCCAAATACAGCTTCTTTATTCTCGGTAATACAATAATATCTCGTGATACCGGGTGATGCCAATACTGAGTGAGACCGAGTGTTTCCGAGTCGTTCCTTCGTGCGAAGAGCCCCGCCATTCAACCGTCAGACCTTTTTATCTCTTTTGCCCCTCCAAAAGACCGAACTCAGTATTGCCAACATCCGTGTTGCCATATCAATTAAAATAAATTAAAACTTTATTCAAAGTATGTTCATCCTTAAAATATATATCCTTACAGGTGAGTAAAAGAAAAATTGCAAAAGCAATCAAATTAGCCGTCGGCCCGTCAGTCCCAATGAATTCTTGAACACTTCCGATTTCTTGGAACATCAACAATCCGCTTTTCATTTGTTATATTTAACCAAGGGATCGACTTTTCGTCTGAGCGGAGCAGTTCAAAGGGCGAAGGGTAAGGAATTAACGCGATGCGGGGTGTGCAATGAAGGAGCCCTACAAAGGGATTTCCCCATTTTACCAAAATCATATTCGGAACTTAAATTAACAATTTACCGAGGATGTGGGATGTTGAGTGGAGTCATCCATTATAATGAAACTAACTTGACAGGTAATTGTCTAAGTTCTAACATAAGAATAATGATAATCGGAGTACCTCCTGTGACTGTGGTTTCTGTAAAGTATCCAAAAGGTCGGCCATGTAAAAACTTAATAAACCGCTATAAAGTCTGTAAAATTTGATTTATTATAACGAATTAAATTCGTTTAAACATTACAAAACAACATAAGAATAATCAAATTTTGGTTTCAGCTTTGCGATATAATATATTTGGGGCTACCGACATGGCGGTAGATTTGGCTAGGTACTGGTCAAAGCATATATAAATAAACTAACATAATAGTTAATAATAATAATAGTTGCAGCCATTTCCACTCGACAAGAAGAAGATCAAATACAATAACAAATTAATAAGTGGTGTAACGAGTACTAATAAAGAAAATTAATTAATGAATTTAACTTACCCTTACATGTGTAATATCTATACTTAAGGGACAAACTTGGAGAAGTACGACTTCAAAACCCGAATTCTGTCCACCTGTCTGTAATGTTACTAAGTAGATTTGAATACATAAAAGCCAAAAGCACGTAGGTATCTATTACTATGACGCCCGCGTTGAATTAGAAAAAGTAGCTTAATGTATTATTTTTTTTTGCTAAAATAAAAAATAAACAAATACATATGTTTTAAAAGGTTCTACTACAGGTTCTACTAAATTATTATCATAGAAATTTTAATTTTTTCGGAATAATATGTCACATATGTGTTATTCCTGTATATTGAGCTTTTATTTTGCCGTGATTGAGGACAAACGTCCAAAACTTGCTCCAAGATCGAGCCGTGTAAAACTAGCTACAATTCTCACTGACATCATCGCCGTTAACTTGTTTCCATTCAATGTACACATTTTATCATCTTTATTCTATTTATAATTATTCTTATATATATTATATTCTTATTTTATTCTATCTATCATATTATTCTGCAACAGCACTGTCAAGTTTACGTTGAATTTGTGTAGATAATATTGAGATTTATGAAAGAATTGAACAAAACTTGATATACTACGTCTCTACACTTCGTCGAGAACTACAATAATACTAAAGCAGGAATCTTTCATAAAAAGCCATTCCATTATCATAAAAACGTGTAAAGTATAAAGTAAAAGACATCATGTAACTAAAACTGTAAGTGACTAGGCCGTTTTGGCGTTTAATGAAACATATTTACCGGTGACAAACAAAGGTCGATAATGATGATGATGATAATATTTTATCATGTTACATGGGATGGAAAATCATTATTACCATAATTATTATTAAATTAAAATCGGAAATCAAAATCTATTCATCTATATAAAACCACTGACCACATTGTTTTGTCGTTAAAGCCAATGACTGAAACATGTTTATACAACATAGGAAATAAAAATGTATATTGGTGGAGAGCAACAAAACAAATTAATGCTATTATTTTATTGACCACAAAATGTTCTACAAATCGAAATGTTCAATGACCATTATTGATTCACATTTATTGAGTTTACTTAAACAAGAGCAAAATATAAAAAATTGTAACATATTTTTATCACTCCCGCGGATGTTTAAATTTTTACCAAAATATATATCGAAACACAGATTTATATATAAAGATATCGAAATAAATACGAATTCAACGCTGCAATTTTCGATTTAATTTATTTCTTTATTTAAATAATTTATTAATTAAAACTAAATATAGCTTTTTATTGTTATTATCAGCCTCTTACATCGTTTGTTCATCACATCATCATTATCATCAGCCCCTATCCGTCCATCCATATCCATAGTCTCGTTATTCATTAAAGGAGGCCTATGTCCAGAAGTGGATAAGGATTAAATACCGTTCAGTCATAAAGCCAATCTATTTCAGCTCTTCTGCTTAATATCTAGGTATTAAATCTTATTTTAGTAGTAATATTAATACGACTTTATATCGCCCCATTCTGGAGCACTGATGCTGTTAAAGGATATCGTATTTTAAGCTCATCCAACGTAAAATTGGATTTTAAAATATGACCTGAATAAAATCTCATATTCCCGCCCGGACGTATCAAGATTAACAATACGCTTGCTAAACCATGGTCAAGTCATGTATATGTAATATATTATGCAACTAGCAGCGCCCCGCGGTTTCACCCGCGTCCTTCCCATTCCCGTGGGAGTACAGGGATAAATGATAGATTAGCATAAAGATATGAAAACAATATAAGTGTAAACATTCATTAAATTCACTTTTTAGTTTTTGCGTAAAAGAGGACCAAACATGCATAAATACATTCTTACAAACGTTTCCTTTTATAATATGAGTGGGATTTCTTGTGTAGCAAATAACGTGATTATTACGAAGAGAAATGACCTTCGAAATAATGACTGCATATTAATGACCCTTAGGGCCTGTTTCACAATCTCCAGTTAAGTGCCCAATAGGCTATCGGCAACATATTTGACAGATACAGATACTACCCTATACATAGTTTAGTCCTATATACGCTTCATCATCATCATTAATAGCCTCACAGATTGCCCTTGGTTGGAAAGGTATTATTCTTCGAAGACTTGTGGCTTATCAAATGAATTGTGATGGCAAGCTTTGTCAAGACTCAAGACAATGTTCACAGATGGCAAACTCACTATGGCGACGGTGTTTTAACTTTAAGATGAACCGTGTTTTTTTACGCAAATTTTAATAGATCTTTTGGTTTGGTATTTATTTGAGAGACAACTGCCATAATAAAGCTTGCATACTTCTACGTCTTGTAAAAGTATAGAAATGATTTTTCTTTTTTGGAGGCTTCAAAAAAAAATTTAAATATTTTTAAATGACTTCAATGAAAAAGGCGTTTCTCAATTCGATCGTATATAAGTTTTTTCTTTTAAAGCTTCAATTTCAAAGAGGTGTTAAGCTTTTCAAAGTTTTTATTTGGTCTGATCCTAGTTAATTTCAGATCTAGTTTAACCGAGTAGACTAACTAGGTTTCTTGTTTAGGAAAAATATATTTATGAATATTAATAAGTATGTTAATATTCCATAGTGTACATAAATATTTGAACACGTTAATTTAGCACTTAGCCGGGAGGTATCGGGCTATTTATTTATTCAGTGAATCGTAAACGCCGTCGGAGTGGAAACATCGACGTCTCTGCATTGTGATGTTCAATTAGTAGGGCTAAATGTTAAGAGTTGAGTAATTGGCGCTACCGTACTCCTGCTGCAGAGTGCTTCCTATTCAAATTAATAAGGCAACCTTTTTCCATGCTATTGTTACAGGAGTGAAAATACTTCATCCCCTGAAACAAAATAATTATATGTCAAACGAAAATTATAGGTGAAATATATACTAACATTCTCCTCGCCTGATTTCAAGCAGAACGGTGTCCAGAGTAATGTGACGATGATAATGATGATGATGATATAAAATAACTATATCAGGATTTATGTACAAAATATTGCTCAACCAATATTTTTGAAAATATCCTAAAATTACACTTTAATCAATGTGATTTTTCGCAGTGTAGATATGATATTAAAGTTAAGTGAATTAAAGGATCGGAAAATATTTTACAAATCTGAAAAGTCAGTTTTCGCTCGCGGAAATCCTCCGAAGTCGTCCCAAAGTAGCTTAAATTAAGGCATTGGTAATAGTCTCGAACGTTCCCCCGGATTGATTCTCATACGTTAACTCAGCGGCCTACTTTGAAACGGCAAATGGAAGCATAATCGTAATTCAGTATATTGGCTTACTTACGCTGATTGTAGCCAATTTTATCTTTTACCGTTGAATAAAAAGTATCATGAAATATTAGTAGAAACGCAGCTATTTATACGGGTGGGGTGGATGTTAGGCAGCATGGGGTCTTGCTTGTTTCTTCCGTGAAACAGCTTTGCTGTGTATCGAAAAGAAATTAAGAATTTTATTATAATGAAACAACTTTAACGGATTTTGTAATCCGTATTATAAAATCCGTAACAGCTGTTTTATTATAATAAAATTCTTCATTTCTTTATCATCTATCTCATTTCAGAAAAACTCAATAATATAAAACTAAAAGTATAAGTAGTACGTTATAAAGTTTTTTGCCAACAAGTTCTAAATAATCAACTTGTTCTTCTACTTTAGTAAAATCGGCTTTGTTTTCTGCTTTGTGGTAGATAAGAGGAAATATTTTTGTATGTTTGCATCGTATCTAAGGCTTCGAAATTACTGGATGAATTAGAAGAAATGTTTGTTGATAAGCGAGTAACATAGGTTATAAATTATTCACCCATCGTAAGCCGGAACGGACCGCTAATATTTAATAAATACAAAAATGAATTTCAAAATGTTTTAAATACGTCAAAAAAGAAAATATAGGAAACATATGTCTGTCTGTAATTGCAAACCTTTTTGTCCTAAGTTATAAAACTCTACTTAAATATTTCAACATACCTACCTTTTTGTAACTCCAAAAATATAAGAAACGGAGTTGCAGACTCCACGTCATATTGGACAGAAAAAAGACAACCGTTACATTAACGAAATTAAAAGTTCAACCAAAATAATAAAGTTTTGCATGAATGAAAATTCTCTGAAAATGATTACTTCACAAAATTATTTCTTTCCTTACAATATAATGTGTGCACTAGTTGTGTCTCGTGGCCACGTCTGAGGTCCATGTTCAGCAGTGGAAGGATAAAGACTGATGATGATGATAGTAATGATAATGATGATGACAATGATAATGATGATGATAATGATAACGATGATGATGATGATAATGATAACGATGATGATGATGATGATGATTTGGATGACAGTTTTATTTATTACCTACGTGGCTAAATAGCTTTAAAAATTCATGATATTTTTATATTTAAGCTTATATTTTATGCTCTGTGCTTATGCTTATAATTGTAGATCATTTTACCTCACAAAAATGTATTATATAGTAATCCAAGTTCCACATATTATTAAAGTTGTCTTAAACCATCTACATTGTTAATAGGCAACTTATTAGTGAATGTTACTATTATGTAATACTAAATTATGTATTTCAATTATCTTCCAGACTACAAACGATCATACTGACGGGTGACGTGTCATAGGCCACACGCAATGAATATCAAGATGGCTCATTCCCCGCCTTCATCTAACTAGGACCGATCACTGCACGGATATTTTCTTTTCAAGAAGAAGATTAAAAAATAGGCAATGGACTCAATTAATTCATTCATTTACCTTACAATTATTCGATTAATATAAACGCTGAAGTTTGTATGTGTGGATGTTTGTTTCTCTCGTTCACACAATTCGTGAATGGATTTAATAAAACTTTACAAAAATATAGCTTACGTATTTTATTCTGTTTGTGGATTGTGAATTATTTGAAATTTAGTCCTGCGCAGATGAAGTCGCGCTAGTAAATGATATTATATACTAAAGAGAGGTGTATTTTTTTTTCTTATCCGCTTCTCTTATTAAAGATATATAATTTTTTTGTATATTTTATGCTTAAAATATATATTAAAAATATTTTTGGTGTGATAAATTGAAAACGAATACACAATAAATTACATATTCAGTAAAATATATTATTTTAAGATTAATATAATAATATAAACGAGCTGTGGGGATTGGTGTTCAATGCCCGGGCTATTTCCATAGCTGGTAAGTTAGACTTAACATTGTGTTTCTTGGATACCTTTGCACAATACGATTAACATTTAACTATCAAAATACAGTTTACAAATTACAAGTAATAGATGACAAAATTCACATAAAATACAAAACCCTTGTTCATTATGATGATGATTGTTTTCTAGCTTCGTATTTTTTTTTGTTACGAATTCTATTGCTGCTAAAGACCGGCTTTCCCGTAACCAGGACTCCATTAAAATATCCGAAACGACGAAAATGTAAGAATTTATCCAAAAATACCCAGATCAAGACTAGAAGCATCGGACATCTCGAATCTCGAATTGTAAACTCGCTAAGCTTGTTTACGTTGATAGGTGACGTTGACCATGCTACCAGTCAGTTCATTCACCCTTTAGAATTCTCTTAGAAAGCGCGTAAAACTAGAACAAACTGCGTAAAAAGTTTAAACTGAAAGTCGTGTCGTGTAGTGTAAGTCTACGCCGTAGCGTCGTAGTCGTGCTACGAACCGCGAATAAATATTTCAGCACAGGAAATTATGTTTCTACCGATACAGAATATGTATTTGAATGAAATCTTCAGAAACCGTAAGTTATAGTATTAATAACGGATATATTAATATTGTTTCTCTTGATAGTAGTAATGTTAGGATATAATATAAATAAACTGGCATATCTTTTGTTAAGTGGTACTGGTGGCAGGGTTGCACTTGATATCTCTTTTCTCCCGTTAAACAGCTTTGCTGTATTTCAAAGAGACCGCAGGACAGTCAATGCAATTACTGGCATAGATCTCCCCCTATGTCTTAGAGTAGGCAGCACACAAATGAGTTCCGGGTAAAGTAGTTTGTTCTCATAATAATCTCACCTTAATATTGTTTATTAAAAAGTTTCAAAGTATTAAAATATAAAAAAATATATTAATTTTGATTTTTACCGGTTTTATCTGAGAAAACTTGATTGAAGCATTGCCGTGATATCGTTACCTTCATAAAAGTATAAACACGGTAAGGAAGTAAATAAGAAAGAAATATAATATATTATTTAGATATAAACCGTGATCGGGTAAGATTTTTCAAAACAATTTATTTATTTGCCATAGGCCCCGTTCGCACGAGAGTTTAACAAGCGTCGCGTTAAAACCCGACGTTGACGTGAGTTCCGAGTTCCACAAGCTAAATTCGATTTAATTTCAAACGCTCAACTTTCAAAATCATAATGCCCTCAGTTAAAGAAGTACCGCGATTTAAAAACGCTTTCACGTGGATAAACACATTGATATCAAATTGTGTTCTTTAAACGTTTTTTAACGGTCAGGTAAAAAAGCGCTGTAGAACGGCCAAAGGACGCTTTATTCAGTTAATAGATTTTAATTTATAAATTTAAATTTAAATATTCTTTTTTTTCTTCTATTATATATAAAGATTATACGTATGTTATTATTCAGCGTAGTTATTAGAACGATGAGCGGGTGAGTAATACATTCATTACGTATTTATAAAGCGTTGATACGGAAATTGCAGTTTTGTAAAATTCACGAGAGACGCGCTTTGTAATTTGCACCCAAGATATAAGCGAAAGCGATTGGCAGTTTCTTCGTTAGTTCAGATCTTAATATATACAGATACATTTAGTCTGTCTGTGCACGTGACTGAGCCTCTTCCAAACGAATCTTGTGATAAGATAAGAAAATAATTTATAAAGATATTGCGTGAATAGTCCTAATATTGCGCAGACGCAGTCGCGAGTACATAGTTTAAAATCAAAATAGGATAAAATATATAATATATTGCTCTTCGTGAATTTAAAATCTTGTTCTAGCAGTAATTAATGAATAATATTATTTCAACAAATTCATTAGATTGATCTTACACGAAGAGTCAAAAGTAAAACTTTATTTTTCTTAGCTTTTGTGATATTTCTTTATGTTTCTTTAATTAAATACTTCATGTAAGTTCATATCATGGACCAGAATCAAGAAGAGTGCATAAAACTCCAGGGAGAGTGTTAGTAAGTTCGTTTGAATGATTCGACACCTCCCTTGAGGTTTGAACCCTTTCAACCCTCACAGAGGGGTCCTATATGAAATTATTTTTAGTTATCCGGTACGGAATTTTCACGATCCAATCAATAAATGTACAGCTTGCAAAAAGATTATGATGTTGTGACAAGTGGAACTAAATAATAAACTTAAGAGAAACTTATGATGTTGACCCTACTTAGCCTAAGTGGAGATTTTGAGTAACGCTTATCATTTGATATTTATTTTTGACGATTTGATTAAATTCTCTTACTCTTTTCACATTATGATGAGAGTGTATAAGTGAGATATTGTATCATTTTTTCCAAACTATTTTTTGCTAGCCTGTATCCACGATTAAATATTCGACTTTCAATTGTATAGATATATAATTTCGAAAATAGCTACATATTTAGGTTAACCTGATGGTTAAGTAGACATTTTGTTTATTTTTGTCAGTCATTAACTATGCACCCTATCAGTAAATATGGTTGCCGTTAATCCATTAAATATAATCTATTTTCAAACCGACGACAATCATAACACATACTTTTTCGATTAAAACTAAAATAGTTTTTAATTTACTACAAATTGAATAATTCTGAACCGTATAAAAACCACAAATACTATATAAAAGTTAATATGACATTTATAGCATTAATAAAAAAAAATCTAATAAAAAATTAGGTTTTTTTTCTGGTTTCTCCTATTACTGCAATTATATTAATACGTATGTACGGTAGAAAACGTCAAAAAATAAATTGCGAATAAAAAATGCATATAATATTTTAAGTATATCTATTATAATAATGTCTTATTAAAACCCCTACAAAATAAACATGTTGTATTCAACAGCAAAAAGGCATTTTTTTACCAAAAAACCTTTATTAGTGAAGAATTAATTTAATGTAACAGTGTCGGGCGTCAAAGTGTATGTTTGCGTTTACAAGCCCTTATTGGATACGTTACAGGCACATCTACTCTTGATTGCGATGTTCAGGCGGCGGAATAATAGCCTTATTTATAGCAGGAACGTTACATTTTTGAAAATCCGAGTTTATTTATTTAATTTATTTTTTTACACTTTTTTATATAAAATTTAAAACAAGATATAATAAAATGTCAATTTTTTTCCGGCTAGCTAAGGTGAAAGGTTAACTAAATCTAAATAATATTACACAGGCTAAAGTTTGTATGTATGTTTGTGTTCTTTGGTTTGTTGTTCTTTCACGCAAAAGCTACTGAATGGATTTTGAAGAAACCTTACAGTAATATATCTTACATATCAGATTAGGACATAGGATGTTCCCTCTACTTCCACGGGAATGGGAAGTACGTGGGTGAAACCGCGGGGAGCTAGTTGTGTTTTTATATATTACTAGCTCACAGCTTTGTCTGCGCTAGCAACAAAATTACTTTTTTTATGTATCATATGTCACTTATAGTACTACCGAGAATATGTGTACAAAGTTACATGATGACCGGTTGTGTAGTTTTCGCGTGAAAGCGTAACAAACATCAGGGACTCTCACATTCAAAGGATTAAGGATTGATTGTCAAGTATGTAAAGTATATCTTCTTCTTTCCGTCTGCTGCAATGCTATTAATGGCTCGCCCGCCACTATCTTATATGCTAGAAGAGAAAACGCCACAACAAGTTCAAAGAACAACTTCTCAATACAGTTCAAAGAACAACTAACAACTTAATGGATCATAGAAAAAATAAATCAGTTATTCGCTGATTTTTTTTAACCATTATAAGATACAGGTTTCATCTTAAAAATTCAAGTCCTTTTCACTTTCCACCATCTTGCCGAGTAGCCGTAAGCGTCAGCAACACCTTCATGCAAAAATCAAAGCGACGCATCAAGTATTAAAAGCTCGTTCCGCTAATGAATCGTATCAGATCTCGTCGTCTCAAGACCGTTCCAAAGCTTTTGACACCGATAGACCTCCATCCAAAGGCCACTTCCATCAATAGGTGAATGAAAATTTCATTTATTATTTATGCTTCGCTCTTGCCTCGAGTTGAGACTGTTAGTGAATATGTCTTAATTTTGCCAGCATCATGATTATCACTGGCATGAGACATTTTTTAAGAAGACTGGTGTATTTGATAGAGCTCGTGGCTCAGTGGTGATAGCCGCGCGGATCGATTCATCAGGTTAAGCAACGCTTGCTGAGGTTGGTCCGTGGATGGGTCACCATCTTTACATATCGAGACTCATCCGTGCCTCACAAAAAATACACATATGCACAAAAAATAATAGCTTTCTGCATAAAAATCAGCACTATTTCTTTGCATGGCGTATTAAATTAGTATATTTGAATTTGACTGGATTCGAATTCACAACCTTTGCGGCCATCTCAATTCCAACTATCTGACCATAACAACAGTATCAATGTATCATAATATAAATTTCCATATAATGATATAAACAATTTCCTGCAAATAAACTCAAAAACGGGTCAATTTGAAGTTTTTTCAACGTAATCAGTAGAAAACAAGTGACAAAGCTTGATTACAAAAGCGGACCGTAAAAAGTTCAGAGAAATGAAGTGAATTTACATAGATAGCGTGCGCTTGTACCAATGGTGATAATTCATTTATACTTGTGTCATCTATTACGTTGCACTACAAGATATCCCGGCTATGAAAGGTCGTTAGCTTTCCAATGAAATATGACCATTTTATTTGTCGAATTGTAATAATATGAAAATTGTGTAAATTCTATTTTAGAAATGGGTGTAAAAGTAAAGTAGCAACCAGGCGAGGAGAGTATCGGGCCGTATAGTTTACCGATGCGCTGGCCCAATGCGGGTTGGTGAACTTCACACATCCTCAAATACTCTTCAATCTCATCAGGCATTCACTCCTCATGATGTTTTCCTTCACCGGTAAGCGAACGATGGTCTCGTGTTCAGGGTGCACTTAAAATTTTTGAAAAACCCATTTCAAGGTCCAGACTCTCTCGCTTAAGAGGCCGAGCCCAGTGTCCACTGGAACATCGTCGCTCACTGGACCATCGTCACGGAATTGGGTGTGATATTTGTATGTTACTTGGATGTAGACACGCTGGCAGATGTGTCACTAGAGATTGACGTCGCCGATGAAAGTTTACCTGGAGCTGGCCCAGGTTCGTGTGTTGCCTATCCGAAGATATAACATGTTAAGTATTGGTGCTAGTAATTACATTACCTGTCTAACCATTCTCCCGAAAACACAGCAACGCTGTTTCACTGGAGAAACGAGCAAGATGGTGGTACCCAGCCGGGAGCAGGGCACAGGTCTTTCAGCCCTCTTCTGGATATAGTACTTTCTGAAAGGAAAACTCTGTTACTGGAAGCTATTTTTCATCATCGCTCCATCTAGTTTCAGAATCATTAAGATCAATATGGAATACATATAAAATGTACATAACAATACAAATAACATGGGTAAATCTTAGGTGTTAAAATGAAATATAAAAGAAAATGATTGATTTCAAACCTTACTTCATAAAATACTAAGACTTCATATTTTTCCGTTTGATCAGGCAAGTTTTAGTCAAGTGCAAAAGTGTTAGTGTAAGAAAATAAAGTAACATTTTTTTGTGTACAATATAACGTCAGTGCGAATTCAACTCGCTTTTAGTGTATTGTCAGGTGAAACACAAAATAAAAGTAAACGACCTATATAAAAATAATCAACTTAGCAAGTCCCTTTGTCTTTATCAAAATTAATGTTCTATATTTAAAATAATTATCAACTGACGAACTTCTGATGAATTTAGAATCATTTTTAATTTAATAAGAGTTTACAGTTGAAAATTTACGATACAAAGGATGAGATGTTGAGTTCTATTTTAAGAGTTTTACCAACTTTGGAGATAAAAGCAATATTACATTTACCCTTGCGCCTCGGATTTAGTTTTGTGAAGAAATAAGAAATAAATAACTATCTGGGTCAGACTTTTATGATTTCAGGCCATTGCGAAAATATTATACAATTTTGTTTACATCTAGAGAGCACTGATTTCAGAATTTGCTTCACATGTTCAGAGCATCAAATATATTTTGTAATTTATTTTTTAATTCTTATTAATAGTAACAGCACAGTAAAAATAATATTGTATTACCTAGTTAATAAAGCTCAGTCTCGGATGTAATTCATGATGCAATGAAGCAACGCTTAAATAGGTTTTTCTAAATTTGCGCAGCAGCAAAGAAAAATATCGTGGTGAAATCTGCATGCCTGATGAGATCTTAAAAAAAAGATTTTAGCTTGTGTTCAATTTACTAAGCCACACGCCGAGCTAGCGCATCGGAAAATATTCTCACAGCTTCCTAGCTTCGACGAGATCCAGGGGTCTACTACTGGCCAGATCAGTTCAGATTCAGATCAGTTGGGTAAGATATTTTTTTTTGGATGTGTAATGAAATTTTATAAATACCATATAAAATATTTTATACTTTGAGTCATTTATTAGTTCAAATCTATTTTTGGAAATCTGGCGAGAGCAGTTGTTTTCCTAACTTGCAACAATCCGAGTTGGCACCCAGCCGGTGTAATTGAAAACGTTTTAGGAATTGTCGGACCATACAGTTTTAGTCACAGTATTTTATGTACATTTTCAAAGAAATACATTTTATTTTATTGCAATACTATACATAAAAAATACCCATATATCAGATTCTATCTATCTATATTCTTTTATTCGGCATCATAATTAAAATATTCGACGACTCCATATGCTGATTTTTATTCTACTATCATAAAACTTAGCCATCAAGCCATAAAGAGGATCAGTATTCGTTTTCGCTACCGGCCGCTAGAATATACTGTATACAACTTTGCAAGTAATTATTTATGTGTGTAGCTTAGATAGCTTGGTGGTTTTTGATCGTATGTGAGTCGCACATTTGGGTAGTGCATACCCAAATTAAAGCCAACGAGCACCTTCAAATGATTTTTGAGGGTCAGTCAGTCAGTGAACATCAATTGAATCTAACACTGGTTTCAATTGAGCGAGCTCACTAAAAAGAGCCGGAACAAACTAGGTTCTCATTTTATGAATATTCCATAAAAATACATTTAATTTACAAGGGATTTGAACCTGCGACTAACTGAAGGATTGTCCTGACCACTCAACCCCAATAAAACCGCAGAATAATCATCGAAACTATACCAGTAAAATAACGCATTGTCATACATGCAGCGTCTTGGAACTTTTTCATATTTGAAAGCTTTTACTGATTTCTGAATATGGACTGAAAGTGCCATTCATCATCCTTGCTTTATCCCTAATAAGGTTCGGCTTTGTGCGATCTGTCCCTTCGTTTTTGTCCCGCCATCTTGTTCGCCTAGCCCATATTCACACATCTTCTATGACCTCTTTGATGTGTATATTAGATTAAGTTAGATTATTAGAACTTTCATATATTTCCATTATTATCATATCAAAAAAAAACTCAAAATATTTTGTGTACAGTGCACACAAAATATATATATATATATATTTTTTTTATTTCATGTCATTGAAAAAGTAACTATCTCATAATACTTATGACATCGACGTAAAGTGAAAATGGTAGGCTTATAATTCAATTAAAAATAATTGAAAACACCTGACATTAATAATGCGCTATTTTGTGATGTCGGCCATCTTGGATTTGAAATTTTCATAAAGTATTTCATAAGTATTCTACTAGTCATGTCCTTCAATGGCCGATATATATATATATATATATATATATATATATATATATATATATATATATATATATATATATATATATATATATATATATATATATATGTTTTATTGTGATAAGGGAGCTGTGAAAAGATATATATTTCGGCCATTTTGTGGCGGCGGCTATCATGGAGGTATTTTCATTAAACTAAAATACTCGCGACCTTTAAAAAACAAAATCAAATCAGATCAGACTAACACACACACAGACACACACGCACACACACGCGCGTGATACTTATTATTACACCCCGTCGTTCTTGCGTCGGGAGTTATTAATCATTAAAAGAAACGTCATATTTCATTAGTTTTCCTAACGATATATATAGTAAGAAAAATTAATTTCTACAATATTTTCCCGAAGAGTTGTGTGAAGTTGTGAAAGTTTGGACTAAGTTCGCTCGACGGGTTTAGATGAATTATTGTAACAACGAATTGTGTAATATAAAATACTTGGTTAAATAAGGAAACATCTATTTCAAAAATCATAAAAAAATATAATTATGACCTTTATGAAAGCTCTACAAAAATGTAATTTATTGCCTATGTCACAAGGAATATTATTACAGAACAATAAAATGGGGTGCATTTACACGATAACACGCGTAAACACAAACATACTTTATATGTACTAGGTACTATGAACTGAAATAAATTTAAGAAAATTATACTAGCTATATATATAGCACGCACGTAGCTTCGCCTGCGTGCAACAGCTAGTATAGTGCTTCCCAACAGTGAAAGAATTTTTCAAATCGATCAGTAGTTTCGGATCTAATTCAATACAAACAAACAATCAAATCTTTCCCCTTTATAATATTAGTATAGAGTTATTATATACACGCCCATGACCTGGTGCATATTATATCCATAATCTTCATACAAATTATCTACACTGGTAGATGCGGGATTCAAACTCGTGACCGGTGTGTAAGGTGAGTGAAGTATCAAACTTTGCATACTATGTGTATGTATAATGCTCTTTTTCGGCTTTCGTAGTTGGGTAAAATATATTTCTTACATGTTTTAAAAGTTTTTCCCTATCGTCCCTCTTAGCATGGAAATAGGGGAACCCCCAAGGAGACTCTTAGCTACTTAGGGTCGCGAGGTTTTAGGGGGTTGTAGGTATAACATACATAGTAAAAAAACACTGGCATTAACTACCACGAATAATGTAGATCATTTGATATAGACATTTAAATAAGACTATTCTTGTAGAAATGATTATGGTTTTTAGATAATTTAAGATTGTTATCTCCCAAAGTATGATAAAATGTAGCTTACATCAACCGATCCATAATAACGAATCGATTAGGTACGGTAGAACATAACACTAACATATTATATAGATTGTTGAAATCTTTCCTTTCTCGCAGTCGGGGGTGATCTTTGGGGATAGCCTCTGAAGAGGGCGAGCGAGTCATCCTTCACGACTCTGACGGGCACGTACGGTCTGACTCCGGTGTAGACGAACCGTGTTAAATTTCCAGACTCTTTATTTTTACAGGATTCCTGCGTTGCGTGTCTGCCTGCTTATTTGCTTGTATGTGTGTAATTCTGTCAGATCATAGGACTAGAAACATGATTTTTTAAATGTTAACACGCATTTAATTCCTTATAATGAAGTCGCACTTAGCAAATTTTGCATAAATAGGACTAAACAATATAATATAGATAGGGTAATTTCGAATATTTTTGTAATATTAGGACATCTGACACTTCAGTCGTCCTGTAATCCGAAACGTCGATCGTATAAAATTTGTATGGTTAAAAAAGGCTTCTATAAAAAATGTTACCAACATAAATACTTTCTTAATTAAGGCGCTATTTAATGCAAGTATATTTTTAATTCCGTCAGGTTTCCAAAACCGTTGTGTTTCCGTAGTCTTTATTGTACGAGTAAATAAGACGCAAATAAAAGAGTAATAACAAAGTAAAATATACCGGTCTATCGCCTTTTCGATTTGATCCCGAATACGGATTGATGGGATGGAGCGTAAAATGAGTTGTCCGCATCGCCGCGCCGAGCCAGTGCCAACCCAACGCCAAGCCAGTGCCAAGCCAATGCCAAGCCAAGCCAGCGCCGACAAACAGCCATTGTCTCGATCGTAAACGTACAATCGTCTTAGGTACCTCAACTGTAAACTTGTTTTCATTACTCCGACTTATTGGAAGGATTCCAATATTTTTCGTCTCGTTGCGTTCGGTTGCATAGTCGAGTGTTTTTATTGCGTTCGACAGGAATATTTTCCGGTTCGATTTGTTATAATGTATTGAAATTATTTGAAAGAACAATTTAAGAGCGTGTTAAATGTTCAGACTTATGCAGAGGGACGTTTGCCAAGATATTATTTTAGTATTCCTTTACGTGCAATGTAATTTATTATAATAGTTTAAACATACTAAAAAAAATCGCGTTGGATGCGAGTGGCAAAGGATCAGTCGTTTTGGCGTTCCTTAATGAACGCCAAAACGACTGGAGGCCTATGTTCAGCAGTAGCAGCACAAAGACTGATGATGATAATGATGATTATATTTCTGAGCGCACCTATAAAATATATTTGACAACCAGGTGATTAATAAAAAATATTTGATCCTGACGATCCTAGGATAATGGAATAATCTTCTTAATTTGTCGCATTGTCATCGAAAAATTCACAAAATTTGAATCGTTTAAAGTGAGTCAAAACTGCGCTCAAAAAAGTCGGTTACAAACAAACATACAAGTGATGCTAATAAAAAGTGCGTTGAAATGGACTACAATTTTATTCCTTCACTTTGTTGCAAAATATTGCATACATTACCCATAAGCCATATTCAAGTTTTAGAGAAATACATTTATCCGGAATTGTTCTCCAAAATAATAAAAAGGATAATAACTATTAGAGTAATGGATGAAAATAACAAATCAACCTGAAAATGGGCAGTGGACATCAAGCGAGCAGTCTGACGATATCCGCTCCATCTCAATATTTCCTGTAGGGACTTTTTATTATAGGAAATATATCACGGGATAGTTTTAGTCAAGGGGAAACAAAACTTTATTGCTTATGAAGTCCATTTTGGAAAATGTGTTTATTTGTATATCATTTAGCGACGTTACCATTATGGTATTATGGGCTTTTTTTATATGCGAATTCAAGTTTGGAATTTTATTTTATAGTGAGGTGTTGAGTACCAATATTTTGATTATTATTTTGAGGATGTTGACAAAGCTTACTTATGATATAAACGTAATGCATATAGATATTGTAGTAGATACAGAGTATTGACCTTTACAAAGCCCATATCATCATCATCATCGTCAGCCTTTATCCGTCCACTCCTGAACTCCTCGATGAAGCCCATATATGCCAATACATTTCAAAAACATAAAACTGTCTCGTTGTAAGTTTCCTGTAAAACATAAAAAATAAATCTTGAAGTTTAATAGATTAAAATACATCATTTAATTCATCAAATGGCATTTAATGGCCTAACCTTCCACACATAGTGCCTTCAACGTCAACCAAGTCCACTATAAATTAAAAATGAATAGAAAATACAAAGATACATTTAATGCACTCAGCAAATAAAGCACGGTAAGAGCCTCATATTACTTTCATCTGTATTCACCGTAGGCACCACAATGATCCAGCAACAATGCGGTGTTCAGTTCACATCGACTTCCGTCAGGACAATACACAATGCCATGAATGAACGAATAAAGTCCTGGTCGTTACTAATTAATTTGCTTTCTCCGACAAAATGGTGCCTTGCGAAGGGCATAATTGCATTTTCCAAGAGGACAACCTTTCTTGAGTTCCTGTGTGCCATTTCATAGAGAATTGCGTGAATGGTCTGCTAACATTTAGAATTTAAATTTAATGTCGAATACTAGAAATTATTAAAATGAGATATTTTTTAACTTCCAATTTTACTTCCACTTGGTTATTTACTGACTTCCAATTTTTAAGTTAAAGTTTTAACGCGTTGTTTATATACTTATTTAGAAATTGTATGTGTAAATTAGTAAATAAAAAATTACCTGGATGACCGATCCTTGCTCGGTAAAGTTGATTTTTGAAAACACGAATAAAACGTGATTTTTAAAAGTGAATCCTAACTAGGCCGACTTCTCTCCCCTGAAACTCCATGTATAGTAAATTTCATGAAAATCTTTTGAGTCGTTTCCGAGATTCAGATTATACATAATATACAAGAATTGCTCGTTTAAAGGTATAAAATTAATTACATTTTATTTGTATAAGGCATTAAAACTTTATTAGTTTTATTTTTAAAAAATTCCATACAACAACAATCATAAACAAAAACAAGAATTATCAAAATTAAAACGAGGCAGTGACTCACATTGTATAAGAAATGTATTTTTAAGATGTCGCCGTCTAGCCTCCGTCCAACAATTAATGAATCCAAACATTTACGAGGAAAAGTAATTAATATCTTAAGTGCGTACGCTATATACTTAGGGGCGATTTGGCAACTGGATTTAATTGTATCCAAAGAAAGACAAATTTTATTGTGTTTGGTTTCCTTGGAAATAGGACTAGTCTGTGCGGTGAAGCCTTAAAGGTCAGAAGAAGATATCTTATCATATATATATAAGATCTTTTTTTGGCATCCCACAACATATTTCTCGCACACGTCTTCCAGTTGTTTTGTACGTATAAAATCGTTGCGCCACTGAGCTGCTTCCACCAGACTGTGCTGAACGAGGCAATGTAAATGAAGTGATTTTGCTGGTTCTTAAATAGCATATTCCTCGCAACGCATCTTCGCAAATCTCTAGTGAAAAGGTACTTTAAGGAGCTTAATATGTTCTCTCGCGACATGGAAATTAGAAACACCTCTAACACCAGAATGTTCCTTTTAGATTCAAATCTATCCATCCTTAATTATTACACCATACTATTATAATCTTGATTCTTACTCCTCTGAAATCCTGGGGGGTTTGAGATGAGTGCAATATAATTATTAAGTGCTTTGCTGAGAATGTTGTGATGTCAGTAAACATAGCTTAGCGTACGGTTAGTTCATTTTTCAGGATTAAATTTAATAAAAGAACAAAGCTTTATAAGCGTTCAAAAGTATCAATCTAGTTTTAAAAATAATAACATAATTTCACAGATAATTTTATCATAATAAACAGCCTCTATCCTCCATTGCCGACAATAGGCCTCCCTCAATGAACGTTAAAACGGCTGATCCCTTGCCACTCGAATATACTTACTATTGTATGCTGAATTATATTCAAAGAAACATATATAAGCCCTTTGTCGCATGTATTCCGTATTAATTGGAAAGTTACAATTCGATATATTAAGGATGTTAATTAACCCGGTACAAATAGAAACAGTCAAATACCAAACAGATTTAATTAATGGAGCACGCCCGTTTCTTGGTATTAACTGGATCTTGTAATCGACAGAACCGCTCGGGAAGACGTCCTGCGTCCTGGGTCATATGTTTGCACGACCTCAATTGAATTCACTAAGTTGTATTCGTGTATTATTTTACACTTTTATTTGCAATGCTGTATTTACATTGTAAACATAGAATGCTGTATGTTTACGATGCAACTCTTTATTTTAAACCTATCCCCATTTTACTTATATAATTTATACTTAAGTCACACTTGCCAGATTAAACAGGTCAAAGGCTTTTATTAAAAAATATTTACGTAGATTTATTTATTTTAGTACTGGGCTTTCAGCAGATTCAGTGCAAAGTTTAAGATTACTCACTGTTAAATACCGTCTGTTATCCGTCGATAATTTAATATATATTATGTTGTCTTTGAAAAGAAATAATTTTTCGCATTTCTTAGACAACTATCAAATTATAAATTAATTTTAAAGTCTAAAATTATTATACTATTTTCATTTCTTTATTTTCTCGATGACAGATCCGGACTGAAACTTGAACGAGCGTCTTTTTTACATTATGTGTGCATTATTTTATAAAAATATGACGTTTTCACACGTACAAGGTTATACCAGAGTCGGAGAAACTTATAGGAATAGAGCTATATCGATAAACGTAACACGATAACAGACCCGATATTTTTTTACAAGATGCAAGAAACTAAACTACTGCCAGATACTTTTGTACAAATTTATTAACTTATTATATTACATTACAAGATGTTACACGTATTAATTCTTGATTGATAGTGCCAATTTCTTTAAAATTTTCGAAGCTCTTGTAAAACTGTCACTTTCGACAGTCGACACTCGACAATAAAACGAAATAAACGAAACGAAAAATTATATTTTAATGTTTTTGTTGTATTTGTCTTTGTTCAAAATATAATAAATTTATGCTATCGATATCATTAGGGATCGGTCGTATTGGCGTTCATTGAAGGAGGCCTATGTTCAGTAGTAGACGGATAAAGGCTGATGATGGTTATATCATTACTTTATTGGTCACAACACTACAACAATTAAATTACAACTGTCATCGAGAAAATAAAGAAATGGAATTAGTATATATTTCCCAATGTTCACGTTCATTTTATGCACTCACAACTTTTATATGCCATAGTCCTTATACGACGACGATTTTGGGTTGCTGTAGAGTTTTCTAAACGTCAGACATGTAAAATAAACAACAACAAAAAATACTGTCAAATCTGCTTTCTAAAAAAATATATTATTAAGGTCTGTTTCACAATCTCCAGTTAAGTTCCCAATAGGCTATCGGCAACATATTTGACAGATATTTGACAGACACTCCATACTCTATCTGTCAAATATGTTGCCGATAGCCTATAGGGAACTTAACTGGAGATTGTGAAACAGGCCCTAAGTCTACATCTGTAGTAATATTTCGTTTGTCTTTACTTTGAGGTGAAAAAAATTGACGTCAAATACACGTTTAATATAACGTGTATATGGGCGTATATATAACGTTGGCAGAGTCCAGACAGGTGGTAGACGGTACCTCTCGGCTCGGAGCCAATAAATCACGCTGCTTTGTATTTCGGTATCGTCCGATACGATATGTGTGCCAGATTTGACCGCAAAAGATTTACGGAAAAACCTGTGATATCAGGTTGTTGCCGTCAATATGACTGTTATCACAATATTTATTATTACGATATATCATTTTTAATCATGATAACATTAATGTAATTCAAAACTATCACGCTATGTTGGATTTTATAAGGATTTATAATATAGAGATAATATTATTATACTCATAAATATTAAAAGATAAAATATAATTTTGAGTTCAGTTTTAAATTTATGGAAATAAAATATTGCAATTTATACCCATAAGTGGTTGATACTACTTAACTTTTGTTATAATTAGATATTTTTTTGAAAAAAGAATATTACCTATGTCACTCCTAAATAGTGCAGGTTTTTGTTAGTGGGTCGTTCACGAAGCGGCTGAAAGCGCTCGCATGTTTTTGAACGTTGCACCTTGATAAAGATCTCAATACGCCCCAACATACTTGCAACAAAATGGTCATCAAAAGATCAAAGATTTCAATAAAGCATCAGTAATAGAAATAGAAAGGGAAAGTGCAAAAGAAGTTCCCTCCAAAACAAGGATACTCACTAATAAACTCACAAGCACCCTTAAATAAACGGGAACCATCTTATGCTTACTTTGAGCATGACAAAGGAAAAGTTTTCAGTTCAAGCGTCTGAAAAATATTACACAAGTAAAGTTTAATCTCTTGAAAACGGAGGAAGCATTTGAGAATATAGACTGTAGAGGGCTGTTGGTAAGAGAGTGAGTTTGGTAAAAGAGCACAATTATTTAGATATTATTTATTATTTAATTCTATATTCACCATCATCGTCAGCCTTTATCCGTTCATTGTTGAAAAGAGGCTTCTCTTAATGAACACCCTCATTCTATTTTAGGGCATGAAAATTGATGAATATGTGTATGTAGTTGTAAATTTTCTTATATAATATCATTGTCTTTAGGTTTTTGATCTAATAAATCTGCTAACATAAAGAATTCTAATATAAAAAGCTAGTAGAAAAAATATTGTTCGTGATCGGTCTTTAAATATGTTGTTCGGTTTCAGGATTAAACAAAAGTGATAAGTTTATAGGCAGGCTTTGAACATGCTAATAATTGCGGGGTGGGAAGTTATTCAAAGTGTGAACGGAAAAATTACCACATTCACACCGTTACCGAACATTGATTTTATAATACACTAAATTTTAAGAAGGAACAGAACCGAATAATGAAAACTATTGATAAATATAGCCTCGATATGTCTCGGGGTGAGTTACTCTCTCAATAATGGCAGATCTTTAGAGACTATTAAATAAATAAGACTAGTCTTATTATCGTTTTTCGTTTGTTCTCACTATATCCGAATGAAAAAGATAAAAAAAAAAAGACGTGTGGCACTCGGGGACTGCCGCGGTAATGCTATTGCATAGCATTTTGTATCAACTTATGCAATTATAATTATTTATTTATTTTAATTATTAATGCAGTATTTCTTTTTCTTTGATATTAATTCAAGTTACACTTTTTGAGCGTGGTGACCGATAAGAAAACATTTTTTTTTCCTTTATTAAATAAATAAAAAAATATAAATATTTTAAACAATATTAACTAATATTGTTTAAAATATTTTTATTATTTTACAATACATGTGTTATATTTTATTGTTATTCGTGCGAGCTTCGTAGTGTCGTACAATACGTCTAGTTGCAAGCACACAAACACCGTGTCGAAGACTGCCGAAAAGAAACGACGTTAGACGATGCATGGCCTTCAAGCCACACCTCCGTGCCCGTCGGAGTGGGGAGCGTTAGGTTTTTTTTTCGTTACGGAATTTCTGGACTCGGTCCCCGCGCTCAAGGCCCGCGATAGAAGCTATGCAATAGCTTAAATATAGCCGATGTTTGTATGCATTGCTTTAAAAATTTTAAGAGTCATCGTGCGACGGATATCAATATTTGACACCTTTAATAACAACTCTTAATATGTAGCTTACCCCAAGAAGTCGGTCAGTGTTTTTAATCTATCCTGTCCTTTATTCATACGCACTTTTAAATTCAAATCGAAACAAGATAATGGTGTGAGTGAGGATATTCTTAATAAGTTTATTACAGTTCCGCCACTAACGAACGGTCGCGGACGGGACACAAATTGACAATAAATAACAAATGGCCACGGAGCTACCCCTTTGTCTATAAATCTACCCGGGCCTTCATTATAATTATGTTTGTAATTTATTTGTTTGCCTCGTCATTAGACTAGGGAGTGACTGGAGTCTGTTTGACCTTGATAAAATAAACTCAAAGACAAAAGTGAGATACAATGGAGTAATATTGAAAACTATTAAGTTTGAACATTTATTTCGTATACAGTTTGTTGATGTTATTTTATACTTGGGAGATCTAAAACAGTATTTTCACCGTTGATGAGATTTTTACTATGATATTGGAAAGAGGTGAATGAGGAAGTTTGTGCTCTAACTCTTTGCAATAGTAGTATTTTGCGCTGTTTCGTGTTTCGATTATAAGAACAGTGTATGGCATCAATACTTTGCATTATTGATTGATAACGTCTGGGTGAGTTTGTCTTAACCACTTATTATGTATCATGTGATTACCATAAAGTAATATATATAACGTAAGTATATTTTTTGGTAATAACTTTTTTTGTTCTCGCTGGTGAATGCTCTTATGCATACAACTGGGCCCGGGAGTTATGTGGAACTTTCTGCGCCGCGTGACCGCCTGTCATCGCCATGTTCTTCTGCGGGTCTGTTACTAGCTGCTCTAAGATTCTATAGATGGCACAGAGAGGTGGCATAGGGTTGTTAGAATACAGTTCTAGAGATTTTAAAGTTTAATGAAACATCATTCAGTAATTTTTGCGTGAAAGGGTTACAAACATACTTCGATACATTCTTACAAACATTTGCGTATATAATGGTAGGATGTGAGTACATTATGTATGTGTAATAAATACTGTTCACATAACAGTGATAATAATTATAATGTCTGTGCAGTGGTTACCAGTTATATCGCTTACAAGACTTACACGAAAAAATCAATAAATGACAATAAAACAGTTAAAGTAACAACACCATCAAATACATGCTTGGAATTGGAGAGAGCCATAAACGACATCAATTAACAGTTGTTAACTTGTCGCCCGGCCATCTGTTAGTATTAGGACGTGTATTTATTAAGGACGTTCTCACTAGTTAATTGGTCTGTTTGGTGTTGAATGAATTAAAACTAGCAATAACATAGTTTTTAATTAATTATAACTTTATTCCGTCCACTGCTCGGCACATATTCAAATGAATTCAACAGTTACAAGTATTGTTTTTTTATACATATTATGTTCTAGATATGCATTCTCATTCGGAACACCTGATGGTATGTAGTCAACGCCATTGATGAACATAAGCTTTTTTTTTCTTTAACTCCAGGAAATGCCCTTATGCATCCCACGGGGGAGTGGGTCTCCCCAGGCGGGTATGTGGGACTCAATGCGCCCTAAAACTGGTAAGTGCCACCAATGCCGCCTTTGGTGAGGTGCCCCGGATATACAAGCAACTGGGCACCTCGACGGCTAGTCAGTCTCCCAGGGGACCGACACCACCTCAACAGAGAGGTTGCCCCGCACCACAAAATAACTCCTCCCAACGTCGGGACAGTATAATGAGGCGAGGTTCCCACCCTCGCCTCGTGCCGCCTGCTCTTTTGCCCCTTCTTCTTATAAGAGGTGTACAAAGACCCCCTTGGCTCAATTAGCTTCGCCCAAGGTATTGGGCTCGCCCTAGGCTACTGAGCTCCACCGCCTAGACAACCATTGCCCCCTGCTCTTTTGTCCCTCTTCTTATAAGAGACCCCTCTTATACCCTTATGTACCCACAAAGAGTCCCCATGGCCCAATTGGCTTCGCCTAAGGGCTACTGAGCCCCACTGCCACGACAAGGCCTGAACCATGATGGGGTAATGAACATAACCTATTTTAACTGGAACAAGCCCAGACAACTTGTGTTGCATATCGCGGGACATTACATGCTAAGTCTCGGTGGTAGTAATTACACTGCCTGCTGCCTGTCTTGCTTTTCTCTCCGAAAGACAGCAAAGATGTTTGACGTGAGAAACAAGCAAGATGGTGGTTCCCATGTAGCCGGGAGGGCGGCACAGTCAGCTTTGAAGGGTCTATATTATTGAGTGCACTAATAATTAATGCAGCATTTTGAGTTGCTTTATCATCATCGGCCTTTATCCGTCCACTGCTGGACATAGGCTTCCCTCAATGAGCGCTAAAACAACCGATCCCTTGCCTTGATCCTGAGTTGCTTGCTCCTCTAGAAACTGATAAAAAAAGGACAAAGCATTTTGCCTAGTATTTTCCCAGCTATATTTGGTGTCAGCTTGAAGCTTCATGTCTAACATGACGCAGATGAATACCAGCATTTTAAATAGAGCAACTGTCTATCTGACCTCCACAACCCAGTAACTGGGTCATACGGTACGTGATAAGAATGGTTGCCAGACTTTCGGACTTCTGTTCGCCCGCGACGACCGTCAAAGATCCACGAATCACACCCGGGACCTACGGCTGAATGTGCTTTCAATGGCACGCAGGAGCCTCGCTATGTAAAGACGGTCACCCATCCATGGACCGACCCTGCTATGCGTAGCTTAACTTGCTAGATCGAGCGCGGCTGATAGCCATGAACTCCAAGGATTTAAAAGTACAGAGTTACAAACGAAAAAACGAATAATAATAATGACGAAATAAAAAGAAACATCGCTACAAACGACAATGCGATCAAAATACTGGGTTTGTTACAATCGCGTTCATAAAGTGTGATAATAAACCAAAAAGGTGTATAAAAATTCGTTTCGTTAGGCCTCCCAACAAACAGGTGCAAGGTGCGCCTGTTGCTTATCCCGGATAATTTCTTTACTACACCAGCTCAAAGCGTACACAGCGGCCCATGAAATCCTCTGTGCTAAAGAATCGCTTACCTATTTATTATTTTAACGATACTGAAGACAAATTAATTTTATTTATATTATGAGAACCTGATTTGGATAATGTTTTTTTACGGTTTTTATAGTAGTAGGTGTTGCCAGCGGCATCGCTCGCGTTAACTTTTATTTACAGACGTATTCAGATTGATCATGATTATTTTATAGCCGAAGTTACTCCTCGTTACATCAGCTGTGCCAGTGAAAGATCAAAGTTGAACCAGCCGTTTTAAAGATTGGCCAAAACAAACAGACAGAAGTTGAAAAAAATGTTATTTTGGTGTAATATGTATTTAAATTATTTTTTTATTTTTCAAATGGCATTGTATTGATTATAATAATCCTCCAGACCGATTTCGGTCACGGCGACCACTTCGACTCCCTGCAGCTAAAGTCGTCGGGCGTGTGCTCTGATATGGCTTGCGTACCCTATCTTGTTAATGAATGTCCGAGCACACTGTGGACATGTTAGTACACCATTAAAAACATTATAATTGATAGCCGCTGATGGTCGGGCTTTCAATTCATCTCGCTTGGAATCCAGCTCAGATAGTCGGTGCGCTTCAAAGTTGCAGACATTAGTTTTCACGCGTGATCTCCACTCCCCACGATTTAATGCTAAAACCTCCCACAGAGAAGGATCTATGTCACATGCCTTCATGTGGCGCTTCAGCACATCCTTATATCTTAGGAGTTGTCCGCCATGCTTACGCTTGCCCTCCTGGAGCTCAGAATAAAAGATGCGCTTTGCCACTCTCTTCTCCGACATCCGTGATACATGACCGCACCAGCGAAGTTGCCTCCTCATGAGATATGACTCAATGCTGACTAACAATGATTACTTCAAATAAAATCAATGATTACTAACAATGTAAGTATGCAAACACAGACGAAAGTTTTTGGAACCAAGTTCCTTATGGAAGGAAGAAGAGAAACGTCTCTCTCTAGCCGGGAAAAATGTCCGTAATGGAAATGCATCCTTTTTTATGTACGTTTAGGTAATGTGTGTTCGCTATACAGACTACGTAATGACTGTTTTATTTGTTTTTATTTGATTTTTATATGGATAAAAAAATTATAATAGGTTTACACCCGAATAATTATTTTCCTTTTACCTTGACTAGAAATTGAAATTAATATATCAGTTCAGCGGTGAACGGTAAAAGGCTGATTTCATAATGATGATGATGATGAACGAACTTCATCCCAATCTGGTGTTTCATAATCATTATATTTTGTTTTATTATTGTTGTTTCTAGCATAAAATTTGTAAAAGTAATAAAAAAAAAAGTAAAGTATCAACCCTTATATGTCCCACTGCTGGGCACGGGTCTCCTTCCTCGAAATCAAGCGAGGAGGGTAATGGGCCAATAGTCCACCGCTTCACGATGTTTTCCTTCACCGGTGAGCGAACGATGGTCTCGTGTGCACTTAGAAATTTAGAAAAACCCATTTCAAGGCACACACGGATGGGTCAGGATCGAACCCGGAACCCCTCGCGTAAGAGGCCGAGTCCGTCCACCACTGGACCACCGTCGCTCTTTAATAGAAAGTAATATTAATATTTTATTGCAATCGGGACTGGACCTGGTGTCAAAAACAGCTGGCTTTCCCAAGCCTCTCTAGTCTGCGGCATAAATCGTATTTCCTCTGGTACATGTCAAAGTTAAGCCATTATTATTAAAAAAATGCCTTGTTATTTCCAAGCAAATACAGATTTGTGATAAAAAAATGTGTACAACATGGACTTGGAATTTGTTATAAACATTAAAATATCGCAATCTTCGTTTACATTTGAAACCGTAATCAGTGAAAACTGGTCCCTTTCGCTTCAAGTCAGAAGCGTGGCCGAGATTAAAGTTATACAGCAGAAATATTTCTAGATGCCGTCTTAAGAAAGTTTTGTCTTTGTCATATAAGAAAGGGAGAGGATCGTTTGTCTTCAGGATATAAAGACTAAGGTTTTAATCACAAGAAATGTATGTGCGCGGATAAGATATACAATATTGTATAGGTAGTGAAATATGTTTTATCCGCATCTAAAATAGATTTGCTTACTCCTTTCAAGAAAACACATCTTATTATTTAATACGATAAAATTTTACGCATAAACCTAAAACCTAAAAGGCTATTAATGATTAACATTAGCGGTACTATGAAAATTGATGCTGCAACCAATTTTATTTGAACGCTCGCAGATTGAATCTGGCATAGCAATTATCGTCTTCATTGAAAAACATGCGTTTCTTCCAAGCATTGAAAGAGATATGTTAAGCGATATGTACATCGATGGATCGACATCTGCTAGTGACAGTTCATTCCGAGGTTTCAAACATCGAAGGTCACTATTGACACCAGAAGCGCATATAATATATACAAGCGTCCTTTGCATAGCATTGTTTCATTACTTAGCCAAGTACGCTTCTTGATTACAGGCGGAGTCCTGCTTAGTTACACTTAGAAATTTAGAAAAACCCATTTCAAAGTACCAGGGTATCAGAATCGAACGAGAGCGTCTCACACAAGAGATCAAACCCGTACCCACTGGACCATCGTTGCTCTGACCTATTAAGAATAATTGCATTAATATTCGTAAGAAACTGTTTTATTGCGAGTAAACAATAGATCTCATTCCAATTTTCTTGTTGTAGCAAAGCTCGTCAATCGTTTATTTACAAAATAAGAATGTCGGAATTTACACGAGTAAAATAGACTTTGTAAAGGGGAATTTCGTACATACTTGTGATCGTTAAAAATATTGTTATAACGCTACCCCAGCTTAATGTGTGGTATGCTTTGAGTACAGATGAAATTAAATTTTCAAAAATGTTTTTGATAATGAAATTTTATATTAACAGATCTAAAAAAACAAATCCTAAAGATATTATTGTACACTCACGCCAACGTCTTAAAGCAATAAAAATGAATAAACTATTTTATTATAAGGATTGACAAATACATTAAAATAGATAATGTAGTAATGACGCGAAATTACTAGTTTTGGAAGAATATTAAAACTCCTAATGTCTCATCACGTTATCGTTAAAAGGCGTGAAATAGATAGTTTGAAAATATGAGTTCTACTGTTTGTTTGTTGAGTTTGTTTCGTCGGTTCTTCTCAGTGAGCATGCCTTCGAACCGGTCGATTCAATTGAAATCCAAGCATATACTTTGGATGTACTATTTTAAATGAAAATTCGATTTTGATTGAGATGACGAGGATCAGACACTTTGGATTTTACATTAATAGAATAAAAACATAAATGCCTAAGTTTGACGTTTGCTATCTGATTTATGTAACTTACAAGTTTGGTAATGATAGTTTTGAATGATAGCTTTTTAGATTGATCCTTGTTATCCTACTTATATTATAAGCGCATTACGCAGGAGTTTTTCTGTATGAGCGTTTGTTACACTTTCACAAAAAAAAAAACGATTAAATAGATTTTAATGCAACTTCATGATAATAATATAGTTTACATAATTTAAATGGGTTTAAAAAAAATTGTTAACTGTCGAAAATATTATGATCGTGTGCAGAGGAAGTCGCGGGCACCAGTTTGTTTATACATTTTCGTTTTCTTCACCATAATATTATTTCTTCAAGTACGTATGAATATTGGTTAACCTCATGTAAACGAGGAAAAAATATTAAACGGCCAGACACGGATTGATGATTACAAGTATTCTTACAATAAAAGCGCTTTCGTATTGTTTGTTCTTTTTACATTTCTGATTGAAAATTTTCCCACGTATTTACTTTATCCAAGTGAAGGGAACGATTTTTTTATTTCAAAGAAAATACAGCGTATAATGACTTCACGCAGGGGTGGCCAACGCCTCGGGCAGCTTGATTATAAAAATCATCTCTGCTCTTTGGATACGTGAAGGTATAATATGTCATATCCCATCTTTTTGTAATCGTAAAGGGTACGTATTCTTGGGAAACCTAATGAAAACTTGATTTGGGACCAATGACAAAAGATTTTAAACAACATTTTAAATTCTGGATGCAAGCGTTTATAATTAACTAGCTGTTGCCCACGGCTTCGCTCGCGTTAAATTCGGAGTAGCGCAGTTCCGTACGTACGTAGATTTTTTTTGAACTACCCTGCGAACTACCCTGCGAAATCCTAAATGCAAAGCTTCATGGCGTCATCTTCTATGTATAATGACGAACTTCCATACAATCTTTCATCCCCCCATGAAAGATTATTTAAACCCCCCTAAGCTTTTTTTCGGAACAAAAAGTAGCCTATGTCCTTTCCCAAGCTCTAATCTATCTCGATTTCAAGTTTCATCAAAATCGGTTCAGTGGTTTAGGCGTGAAAGCGTAACAGACAGACAGGCAAACAGACAGACAAAGTTACTTTCGCATTTATAATATTAGTGAGGATTATTAATTATAAATAAACTAGCAGCGCGCCACGGTTTCATCCTCGTACTTTCCGTGGTGGTACAGGAATAAATTATAGTGTTATGTGTTATTCTGGTGTATAAGATAATGTTTCGTTAAAATCCATAAAGTAGTTTTACGTGAAAGAGTAACAAACATTCATACTCACAAACTTTCGCATTTATATTATTATTAGGATAAAATGTAACAAATATGTCCATATAATCTTATGTAATGTAATGAAACTATAGAATTTATTTTTATTTATTATTTTTTATACTTTACTTATTTAGCAAATTTCATTGAAACCAGTGGTTTATTTTACACAGTTTTATTTAATTCAGTATGGATTAGATACATAATATTATGTAGTTTAAAAAATAATAAAGAAAATACTTTTACTTCCAATTACTAGACTCGTTTGAGGGAATCGTGACGGTACTATAACTCAATAATGTCGATACTAAAAGTTGTATTTCCACGAATCTGCAAAAACTTACAACCCTTAAAACTTTAAATCCCTCCATCAAATTAAAAAGTTTGACTGTAGATTCATTACCAAACTTTTATATTCTTCGTTAAGATATATATTTGAAGAACATGCTGTTTGGCAGAAGGTGATTATGGTTAAGTTTTTATTGTTATCGATTTCAGTGGCTTCCACTAGTGAGTATAAATAAATAATTCTTAATCAAGCTCGCTCGAAATAACTACGCATTTAAATTAAAAATAAACTTGGTGATTGGATGAAAAAACATCTTTCATTTCTTTTGTTTTATGTTAGTTGAATTAATCTGTACTGACTAAGATACCACATAAACATTAATGCTGTTCCCAAAAATACCGTATGTACCAGAGTGGACGTCAACAGCTCCCACGGCGGTACCAGGCAGACGACGAGAAGAACACCGCTGGGGTTTAGTGGGTAGAGTATGTGTCTCAAGCACAGAGGACGTCGGACTTAAGACACAATATATGCTACCCAGTATTCATTTGTTCATCAGTTTGTCAGTTCATCTGAAATAGCTTATACCTAACAGGAATAAGAAGTAAAAATGGATTATATTCACAATGAAGATCTAGAAATTCTTCGTAATTATGTCCTCTTATAATTTATTAAACTGAATTAAGGTTGATGCCGCCTTCACTTTGTTAAGAAATTTTATAGGATCTTTTAAATTCGAGCAAAAACTTCCTAATTAAACTGTTAATAGAATCGATGTTATTAATAAAACTGATTATAAAATCTCGGCAAGAAAAGTTGAAAGAGTTAGAAGATAATAGACAATTTTACGAAAGAACAGCTTTTTATTCAGTGCCACTTTTAATAAGGTTTTAATAAATTATGCAAAAGTCCCATCGATAGATAGCGCCGCGTCTGGTTATTTCGTTGATGTTTTACATTTTTTGTTATTCTTTAGTACATTTTAAGCTATTCACGATTTTAAAATATACCATGATATTTAGTTTGCTGGGTCCAGAAGTACGGCATGTATTTTTAATCCATATTTCATACGTCATCTATGCGTTGGCCTAACGCTACCTCATACTACCAAAAACTCCAATATCATAAGTCGTTAGATGTTTTTAAGGTGTTATACAGATAATATGATAGATACAAAAAAGTTGACAGTCACGGAACACCCAGCAGATGTGAAACATGTATGTCACTTCACAGCATTTGCCATCACGACATACAAGTTTATTTTACAGCCAAAGGGATGCCAACAAATGTCATAAAGTATATTACGTAATGTACCTCATCAGTCTTAATCCGTTCACTGCTAAACCAAAGATGTCCTCCAATGAACGCCAAGATGATCGATTACTTGCTTACATCCAAAACGGACCTGCCAATCTTCCCACCTGGTTAATGCGTCCTGACCAACCGTGATCCGTCTATGTTCAGGCTGATGTAAAGGGTGATGATGATGATGATGATGGTGGTGGTGGTGGTGATCATGATGATGATAATATATCTGTCGCAGTCATCTGGTTGAATCAGTCACTTGATTGTATCACTAGCGCGTTAATCAAATGACGACATTTAATTTAATGACTAGGCTGAACGTTGATTGAACAAGCGTCGCTCAACGTCCAACTAGATAGCGGATTGTAACATAGCCCTTTGAACATAGCGGACGTAAAATTAGTCAGGTGATTGTAATTAAGTACATTTTTTTACCACCGCGGCGTTAGTTGTCACCGAAACAAATATGGCGTAAAACAGCTCGCGCAGATAACACTGCCTGATATTTTTTTTGACTAAATTTATATTAAAGTGACTTATTTGTAATAAAATAGTGTCATAGTATGGATTTACCTATTAATACGCCGCTGCCGGCTACTTTTAAAGAAAAATTTGAGATGAAACTAACTGAATACGAACAACATAATCAAGGTTAGTTGAATGTTATGGATGATGTTATGAATTTGGGCTTTGTAAGTTAGTGTTCTTGTTGCCGTGAACACAATTACAATTTATTATGGTTTTATATTCATGTCCTCATTTTTTTTATGTAAAGGAACTCGTAAAACTTATGGCCACCCTAAAGAAATATTACAAAGTAGGCTATATCCCATTCAACGACAGCGCTAAATGACGTTCAGTCAAGACGTTGAACGTTACATTCAACAACTTGACAAGTTGTCCTTTAGTCATTCAATTTAATGTCGTCATTCGATTAACGCTAGTGATACAATCAAATGACTGATTTAACCAGATGACTGCGACATATCCATCAGTAACTCGTGTAAAAGTAAAAGAGTGAAGAGCTGATTAATAAGTCATGAAATTAAAGTTTCAATATTACTCTTGCATTTTATTAACTTCGCTCTAGGAGCATGTGTTCCAATTTTATGAAGACACTTTTATTTAATTAAAAGCTTTTACTTAATGAAACGTTACTTTTAATCTCTTTGAGGGTAGAAGTTTTAACGAATATAATACTCATAGTACGTAGGGGTAGATAGAGTTTTTGACGGAAATTCGTTGCTGAATGTGTATAGAACCTTTCAATGGCAAACTTGTATAGAAGGTGCATACAGACTGATAGTTACGCTAATCTTGGTTAAAAGATCAATATTAATTTGTAACAGTAGTATTCGCTAAATCAAATAGAATCCTAACACTCAAGCCTGGTCGCAATATTGGCGAAGCGATAGGTCCCTGACATATGTTCCTCTAATTTAATGCACAGTCATGCATCGGTGACAAAGCTCCGGTGGTTTGAGCTTACTCAGTTTGTGATGTATTGTAGAAACGTACATTATACCACTTATTAACGATGAAATTTCCCATTAATTCATTTCTTTGTATATTTTGTTTGCAATCGGTGTAGGAAAACAATACGAGGAAACTTGTTTTCACCATCATCATAACAAGCCTTTTCCGTCCACTACTCAACTTTATCCTCCCATAATGAACGCCAAAATGACTTGCCAGTCGCATCCGAACGGACGGGCCATTGCATATCGTCTTCGCACCTGGTTAATGCCGACTAATTTCAATATTGGCTTAATGCTTATACAAAAATAAATATGAAAATAAATTTTAGTGTACATACATTACGAGACATAGCTACTATTGTTTTAAATATTCCATACAAATGAAAGGTACTTACATTATCTACAATATTTCTCGAGGTATTACACCGCACATCGAGTTCTCTTTAAATTTACTATGTAATCGCATTTATGTGCGAGAAAATAATTTCGCTGTCCCCCTTAAATAATCTTGTCGAGCCATATTGGTGTTTATTTTACTGTGCATAAGATCTCATTTGGGTTCCGTGGAACCAATTTAGAGATACTCGTTCGGTGCTAAAATTGCGATTGATTTGAAAATAATGACTATCAGTTTAAGAAATGGTGTAATTTGCCATGGAGGGGCGTTGTGGCGTCTCATTCTTTTTTCCTTTACGTAATGACATTTAAAAGAGAATCTCAAATATTTTCCAGGATATAAAAAAATAATGATATTGCTATTAATGTTACCTTGGGCGTAAACATTTGCGAAGAATAATCTACATAATAAAATTACAAAATACTTAATGTGACCGCGGATAGATCCTCCGAGTTATAACAAAATTTAGGTATGCGAAGTTGAAGCTCAAACTTTTGGCTCTTGTATGACACCATTTAACTCCTACACTGTGGGGTTAGTGACAATATGATATAATATTATCAAGGTCTGAGTTCATTTTCCACGCGACCCATATTTTCAATGAACGCCAACATGACTATGCCGGGCCAGCCTAGCTATGGATTGATTATGGAAATGTAGTTGTCCTAAGCACAAGAACATACAATACGGAAAAAGGATTATTATCATTCTTTTTCATGATGTTATCCCGAGCTTTATTTATTATATTATTTCTTAAGCTATAATATGCAATAATATTATAGCTTAAAAAGTAAATATTAAAAAATGTCGTTGACGTCATAATGTGTCAATAGCCCAACGCTTAGGCCGATTGCTTGTTTCGCCATTATACATAAATCTCTTATTATGTCAGATCAGGTTATATTATCCTTGCGTTACCTATACATATCAAGACTGTAAAAGCTCATACCACTCGACCGAACCAGTTAATAAAAGGAAAAAATGGATGGTGATACCCACGCAACAGGCAGAACAAGCGCAGCTCTTCAAACTAAATAGAATAATGGAATTGGCTCCATTTTTAAATTCAAACAATAACATGAACTATTACTTATTACATGCAAATGTAGTTCGTTATTCCCTTATCTATGTGTCATGGCATTTTGAAATGTTAACACGACTTTCCGCTTCACTGAGTAGCACCTGGCGACTAATGAACTTCACATGAACTTTATGCGAGCCTGGTATGGTGATTGATTACGTGGCAAATGTTATCTGAAGTAAAGTTGGCAAATCAATGACCACCTGGGTCAACGTCGCCCATAAAATGGAACCAGTAGAAAAGTCATCTGATGGTGGTCTGTATGGTGACCTTTATATCAGGCTAGTCTTTTAATGATTCATTCATATCGTTTTTCAAATTGTCAAAATTATGTTATCTGCATATCCCGTTTTATGAAACACTGGAAACGTATTTGACAGTAGTGATAATTAAAGATGATACTATATTTTTACGTAAAAAAAACTACTAGTTTTAATTTTTTAAACAAAACTACGAAAATCGATATTAAATTCCGCTATCACTTGGAACAGGCTTGATTGTACCTAAAGTCGGTCATGTTATTCCAATATGTGATTGAAAAACAAATGTATAAAATGTTTTTGAATTATTATCCTTTGAAATGACAATTCAAACAATTCTTTATTTTTAATCTCAAGAACGAAAACCAATTTTCGTGGATTCCGAAAATAATGGGATTCTCATACAAACCAACATCCCTCATTTTATACCCTTAAGGAAAGAATTTCATAAAACCCTTTCTTAGCGTGCGCGTATATAAAGGTCCAACTGTAATTAATTTCAGCTGTTTAGGCTTGGTTTGATGAATCGCCAACACAAATTATTTTTATATAATTATAGTACTTTGTGAATGCCAGTTGTTTTACCGCAAAGAAACTGGATAGAATAAAAATTTACACGAATAGTATTTGGTTTAGATTGTAGAAATTGATATGCTATGCCACCTATCATCATCATCAGCCTTTATCCGTCCATTGCTGAACATAGGCCTCCCTTAATGAACGTCAAGACGACCGATCCCCTGCCACTCGCATCCAACACAGACCTGCCATTGCACGGAGATCGTCTTCCCATTTGGTTAATGGCCGACCAACTCTTAACTGAATCTTAATATTATTAATATTATATACAATATTAATATTAACATAGGCCTTTTTTATGCCGGGAAATGCACTGACGTATCCCGCAGGGGAGTGGGTAACACCAACATATTATTATGTATTCTAGATAACGAAAAAAAAAATCGGTTGTCCGTAAAGTCGGTTTACTGACGATAATTAAAAGTGACAACGTTATAAGAAATTACAGAAGGGCCGATTGTGCCTCTTTGTCGCTCGGTCCGCGCTCTCGCTTGTACTTCAAGCCTTAAATGGAACGCCTCAGAGCGAGGTTTCGCCGCATGAGTCATGTTTTTTCGTGCGTGCAGCCGGTTCCATCGAATTATAAGACGTTGTCACGTAAAAAGTCTCCTGTAGCGACGTTTGTAAAAATCGATCACTGCACTATAATTTTCTAATCAAATATTTTTGATAACATGAACATTAACATTAGTTTTACAAAGTGGTATTAAACTATCAAAATGATAATATTTAGTTGTGTAAAAAGAATTTATTTGACTCCATAAAACGCGTTATCATACTAATTAAGCTTTTGTGAATGTGAAATAGCTTTAGATATAGAATAAATATTTTCAAAATGGATTTGTTTATAACTCGCTAATTAGTCTCAGATTAGTTATTGCGTGTGTAAGGTGTATTATGTTTGGGGTCAGGATTATATTAATTTATATTTATCGCGAGAGAATACTAAGTAGGAGTTATAAGGATTATGTGTATAAAAACTTGGCAAATGAAAGGAGTGTTTTCGCAATTAATGTGTGGGAGTAATGAAGTTATGCGGTTTAAGTTATATGCTTACTGGTATGTTTTATTTGTTGACTCTAGTGTTGCATCATCATCATCAGCCTTTATCCGTCCACAGCAACACCATCTAAATTAACGTCCAGACGGTCAATCCCTTCTCACTCGCATCCAACACGCACCGGCCACTATACACGGTATAAATAATATAATATATATAAATAGGTTTTTTTTTTCTTTTACGCCGGGAAATGCACTGACGCATCCCGCAGGAGAGTGGGTCTCCCCAGACAGGTATGTGGGACACGCTGCGCCCTAAAGATGGTAAGTGGACGCAGCTCTACCCACTAAAACCCGGCGAGTGCCACCACTGCCGCCTTTGGTGAGGTGCCCCGGATCTACAAGCAACAGGGCACCTCGACGGCTAGTCAGTTCCTCAGGGGACCGACGCCACCTCCACAGAGCGGTTCTTCCACACCACAGAACAACCACTCCTAACATCGGGACAGTACGATGAGGTGAGGTTCCCATCCTCACTCCTTGCCCCCTGCTCTTTTGTCCCCCTCTTCTTATAAGAGGGATACAAAGAGCCCCCTCGGCTCAATTTGCTTCGCCCAAGGTGTTGGGGTCACCCTGGGCTACTGAGCCCCACCGCCATGACAAGGCCTGAGCAATGGTGGGGATGATAGTGTAGGTATGACCTGACATGAAACAAGATGAAAAAAACGCGTATTTAAAAAAAAACAATGTAATTTGTTCATTGAATACTACGGTTCATGCCAGCCGGACTGTTACAGCTGACTCATAGAGTTCGAGAGGAGAATGTACTTCCGCAAGACGCGCACCTCGCAGTCAGCCTCCAGTTTTTTTTAAAAAAAGAGGTTTTTGAGATAAATGTTTTATGCATTACATAGTAAGTATATGAATATGTGCATCAAGTCACTTGGCGTTGAGTTGGTTTCCTACCTCATTATTTCTGGCAATACTCAATAAACGTGAAAAATTAAATCAAGTATTTATACTTTAGATACAATACAAGCTTATCTTTACGAAATTGGTCAATAACTATACTCAAGCATCGTCGAGTTCACGAACACTATACCTTACAAGCACGCATTTGCGTGTTACCGAATTTTCTTGAGTTTCTTGCTCCAATAACCTTGTTTGTACATCCCAGTGTTATATAATAATAACATTTGACCTGATGTAATAAGGTTGAAGTTTGCATTCATGATTATTTCCTTAAGTTGAATACCTTTATGGTCTGCTGTCACGACACAGTCCCAGGTGCGGGAGGCTTTTACTAAAACACAGCCCCCCTTGACGATTGTTTGCTTAAACATATTTACACATGAGTACGGTCTACGACTGATTTGACGTATTATAGTTATCACTGAGGCAGGCTATAGCTTTAAAATACAGTAGAACCTCGATAACTCAAACCTTGATAACTTAAAAACCTCTATAACTTCGACTTTAACTTATCGAGGTTCTAATGTATTGTATTGTACTCGCCTTGAAACGGATTCAACTTAGATTTTAAATGAAAAAAATAAGTTTAGCAGGAAATACTATATAGACACTAGTTTTTGCCCGCAGCTTCGTCCACCTTAGCAAAAAAAAAATGTACCTTATCTTAATTACTTCTAGTAGGTACCTCCGAGAATTTGTGTACAAAGTTTCATGATGATCAGTTGAGTGGTTTTCGCTTGAAAGCGTTTCAAACATCCCTACTTTTGCATTTATAATAGTATTATGGGCGTAAATGACATTTCTATTCGCACTGCGATGCGGCTTAACGCAAACCGCGGTCGCGGTGCAGTTGCTCTGCGGGCTGCTTTTTCCAAGATCGCGCACTGAAACTCACAATATTTGAAACGTATAGCAGCCGCCTAATGCTTAGGAGCTCTTAAGGCATTTCTTGTCTTGACCACCATATGAAACCTGTTGTAGCGGGTGTCTCTCAGGGTAGGTGACCACCCAACAACAGGCGAATTTACAGTCAGTTTGCCCCTCTCATATAAAAAAGCTGTTTGAAATAGTATGATACACTATAAAACGACCACCATCAGAGATAAAAATCTAAACGATATCACAACTTAAAGTGTATATTTCCCGTTCAAAGAAAAGAAAAGTTAGATAAAATTCAGGAAAAATGAGTATATACGTTAGCGATAACAAGCCCACTTTTTATCAGTGGCAAAGCGTCGCTTGAATTCCTTTGAAGTGCCGCAATTCTCTTGTACGGGACGTATACGGGATACGCATACTTATCGTCAGATATTTCAATGTTTTACAAAATGTTTTCCTCCCGCGCCAAATAACAGCGTGCTATGAATTCATATTAAAAACGAGACGATGTTTCGTCAAGATTAAATAATATTATAATAGGAAAAACACCATGCTCGTACTTGAAATGTCCACCACGCGCGAGGGACCTACATAACCTCCGGTGTAGTAGATCTCTATTAACGCCAGTACTCGGCTCCTTTTTTTATGCTAGGACATTTCTATCGGGGCAGGTTCCTAGGTGAGCTTTGCTCACGTACCTAACGATTGAGCTAAAAGGCCTGAACGTTTCGAAAAAAAAAGGGATAGGTTCTCAGCCTTACCCCAAGTTCCGTTAGATTACAAATTACCTATTTTTTATCATCAATATAGATACATGCACCCGGTCATGGACATGTATATATTATGTACTGGCTGTTGCCCGCGGCTTCACCCGCGTTAGCAAAAAAAATATTTTTTAATGTATCCTATGTTACTTCTAGTAGCTTCGAAAACTTGTGTAAAAAATTTCATGATGATCGCTTCGATATTCTTTACGTGAAAGCGTAACAAACATCGCTTTTACACTATTAGTAAGTATTTATATAAACTTGAATTTATTTCCAATTCTAGTAGTGTATATTATTTATTACATTAGTATTTATGAACTAACATAGTGTGATTTTTGAAAAATATTTATGTATTTATTCATCCAAGAGACTCAGCCATCTTGGTATTCCAAAGCCCTTAGATTAGATCATAGGGATAATAATAATATACACAATTATAATAATAGGCAGTAAAATATTTTAATAGGCAATATAAAATAACGGCATCTAAAGTGCCAGTACTAATATAATTGTGCTTTACCCTTTCTTATTGCATTCCAATCTAGGACGGTACAGATTCGCTTGTGTACCCGAACGGGGAAAGGTTTCAAATTAAAAGTACAAGCTTTTATGACTCGACTCCGCTTTAATTGTGTGCCGAGATTGCTAAAAGACGACCTAATTGTAAAAGTTTGTGTAGAATGAAATCTAAAATAAATGTACAATTTTGCGTCACATTAAATATTAACATGGTAAAGTTCGTTGATTGGTTAAAAACGCCTATTTCTGACACCAACGTTCTCAAAGGCTTAATATTAATGCGTTCCTTGCCTTTAATATTTTAAATATTAATTAAAAATAACACTCTTTGTATGTTCTATCATTAAAAATGTAATCAAATATTTTGTTCATTTTTTTTATGAATCAAAGGTTTCTTATGCCTACCGAAATAATCTAGCTAAGCAAACATTATTCCGCATGTATTAGTGATCTTATTGACTACCAAGTGAATTGACTGTTCTATTTAATAAAAGAAATAATTTAAAATTAAAAATAGAATGTTCTTAAAATATTTTTCTAAAAACAAAAACTAACCTAACGTATTAATTACATATGTATTAGATGAAGTCTCCACTCCAAGTTAAGTTTTAACTGCAACAGTTAGACGGTTGAGCTTCCGATTGGGCAGGTTTACTCGAAAATTGCCCAAATGAAAGCTCAATGAACGTGTCACGGAGAGTCGCTGGGAGCATTTGTCTACGTCCCGAATTGTCCGCATTGCCGTACTCTAGTGATGTGTGTAGTCGATGATCTTATTATGTTTTATCGATAAATCAATCAAAATGCGGAAATTTGTCAAAAGTTCAATATACTTCTATAGAAGTTATTTCGTGAAAAAATAGGGATTGGGGATATAGGGATGTGTATAAAAACGAAATATTATATATGTATAGGTCAGAAGACAGATAATATGAATTTCAAAGCACCAGCAGACAGTGAAAAATTGTAGTATCGAAAAAAAAAAACAATAACACATATTACATAGCAATAATTGCCCAAAATATGCAGTATTTACAGCAGTGAAAGTGAGTTAAAAAAATCCTGACCGCATGGTTCTATTGAATAAATTTGATATAATGTAAATAAAAATTACCATATTACACACATCCATAAGATTGTGTATAATAAATTGATATGTATGTATTTGTATTTATATAAATACTGTTTATTTATTTTCGTTTCTAGTAACCCTAATTTAAGGCCACTAACCGGGTCAGAAGATGATCTCTGTGCAGTCGCAGTGGATACGAGTAGTAAGGATTCGATTGTCTTTGCGTTTAATGAAGGATAAAAACTATTGATGATGATGATTGTCAATCTCGTGAACAAGACATCAGTGGGCAAGAATCGCGAAATAATAATTTACATGATAAATATCCAGTTTTAGATAGTTTCAGTAACTATTCTATCGATTGATGGAACATCACTATACCCTTAGGCAGGCTGGAGGTCGATCATTAGGTCATCATAGATGATCTGAGCCATCCGTGGCTGTGATATAAGTCATTGTCTCTGCTAAGATACTAAACTTTATGATTATACCAAATAGTTCATCTACAATATTATCAATTAGTGATAGAACTTTTGATCGGGTATAATGTTAATAGATGTTAAACATATTATAATAGTGTTCCTATATCTCTATCTTGTGCCTGTAATCTTGGTCGATCTCTTGGTGGTGTAGGATGCGAGTAGCATAGGATCGGTCGTTGTGGCATTCATTAAGCCTTAATGATTAAGGGAAGCCTGTATGAGTGGCAGTGGGGTGGTTCTTTTTTTTTTTTGTAAATTTGAAAAAAAAAAACATCACATTACGTTGTTTTTGTTTTGTTTGTTTGTTTTACCGGGTGAGAAAACGATCTCCGTGCAGTAGACAATCCGTGTTGAGTGTCTGCAGTATTTTATAAGACTGGCAAATAAGCAGATAAGCGACTATGGTAATAATATAGTAATTATTAATTAGTACCGATCATCAAATTTAAAATCAAAACTAGCCATAAAAAGGATGGTATGGTGTTAATATCTACTGCCTGTCCTGTCTTTATTCAATAATACAGCAAAGCTGTTCTTCGGAAATTATCAGATTTACGGTACTTATGCCGACGGGAGCGCAACAACCTTATTCCTGCCACTCTATCTTTGTTGCTAATAAAATACTTCTGAAATTTTGGTACATTGAAGGTATGTTTTTATTTTAATGCAACACAATTCGGACGGCCATTAAATTAAACGCAGCTTAGACGAACGAGATATAAATGGTACTTATAGTTGGAAATGAGAAGAAAAAGAGACTTCTGTGTTGAAAGCCTAAAAGAGGTTGTATATTTTAATTTGTCATAAAATGCTTTTAGGTTTTTATATCTCTTTGACTAAAGGATATTACTGAAAAATTTGACATTATCGAATTATATTTTTTAATCAAATTTATTGATTAAATGTATTTTATTGTTTTTTTTTGTAAATTTTGTAAATGTGTAAAGTATTTGCGTTTTAAAAAGTTATTATTAACGATTACAATCATTACTGTGTCAAAGACTTTGAAATTCACAAAGATTAATACAATTGTATATTAATATTTGATTATAATTATGAACTAGTGTAACTTTATAATAAGCCGTATTTGCTTAATAGGCTTAACGTTAACTTGAATATTACTCAAAGTTTAATATTAATTATATTAAAATTTACTAAAATTATTAATGTAACAATTTTTTAAAGTTAGAGTAAGTGTCAGTAATTAGAAGGCTTATTCTGTCTATGTCCTAAAACACAGCAAAGCTGTTTCATGGAATTAACTAGATGGAGAGATTTATGCAGACGGGAGCACAAACCTATGAAAAAAAAATGTTGCTAACCGCGTAACTCGAAAATGGCTCGACTAATTCGGCTACTTTTATGTGTTAATTAAGGTTTACGGGAGAGCGACGGTGGTCCAGTGGTGGACAGACTCGGCCTCTTACGCGAGGGGTTCCGGGTTCGATCCTGACCCGTCCGTGTGTGCCTTGAAATGGGTTTTTCTAAATTTCTAAGTGCACACGAGACCATCGTTCGCTCACCGGTGAAGGAAAACATCGTGAGGAAACCTGCATGCCTGATGAGATTGAAAGTCTTTGAAGGTATGTGAAGTTCACCAATCCGCACTGGGCCCGCGCGGTGGACTATTGGCCCATTACCCTCCTCGCCTGATTTCGAGGAAGGAGACCCGTGCCCAGCAGTGGGACATATAAGGGTTGATACCTACTTTACTTTTTTTCTTTTTTTTAAGGTTTACGGAAGGTGTCCATAAAAAAAAACACAAAGACGGTAAATGTCCAAAACGGTAACCACGGGAATTAATAGCAGAAACAATAATTACCGGAAATGACGGCTATCCCCTATAATATGATCGATCGTGACGAAGTCTGTCCGTACAGCTTGTAATAAATATAAAAGAAAATACCTGAATTAACGCAAGATACTTTATATTAAACGCTATAGAAAACGCAGGGGAAGTCACGGGTACGAACTAGTATTGAAAATATAATATTTATTTGTCATCATATTAAAAGCACTTCAATAAATCCTCGATCCTCTTGATCCGGGTCAACAGACAAAGTGTTCGGAACTGCGGACGCACTTCCAATAAAATAAATAATTTATAAATTATTCGTTTATGTCAAAAAAGTAACTTTGCTATATATAATTTAAATATATGTTAGCCCAGTTCAGTTTATGCTCGTATTAATTCGTGTTAGGGTTACTAGAAACGAAAATAAATTTATATAAACACACATGCGTATGTGTGACTGTGTGTTACATAAACACATACGAGTACATGGTAATAATTATATCTGTCATAAAAATATATACTTAACAATATTATGGTAAATATTGTGAACGTCAAGCCTGGATTTAGTATAACCATGCATTCAAAATGTGAAAATTTTTAAAATGGCATTTTTATTTGTTTGTTACACATCATTCACTGCTGTAAATACCGCATGATTCGCGGAATTATTGCTAAGAAATATATGAAATAACTGATCGCTGTTATTCGAACTCGCGGCTGCTGTAGCAATCAATTTGCTACTGTACCAGCCGGCGGTCATATAATACAAAATGCATTACAATCACCATGAAAACAATGGGAATAACAAAAAGCATACGATGGAAAAAAAGCTTTTAAGCTTGGGTGTATACAGCCAAGGTCCAATCGACCCAAATGGGCTCAAAGTTGAAAGGCTCAGTGGGTCATTATTCGCTCTATAACCCGGCGGGTGTCAGGACAGTAGACGACAGGCATTTATATCCCTAAAGCACTGATTTAGGTATGTAAGGATGGTTTGGGTAACGAGATGAATTGGTTTAGTGTGAGTTAGTGAAGTTTTTGTTGGAGCTTGGAAAAATCACGGAATGTAACATTGGAAAATCATAATTTAGGATTCACTTTGTTTTAAGATTTAAGGAGCTTTTTTAAATCATTGATATTTGTTTTACATTAAGTCACTATAATATAATAGTCACAGCTAGAAATTTCTTTGGACAAAATTTGTTTTATCCTTATCTATAAAACGTTTGTATTGAATTATCTATGTCTTTTATATTTGTTTATAATATTCGTTTTTATATATAAAATTATTAAGCTACCATATAAAAAAGTATTTTTATAGTTGAATTGTTAGATTAGTGAATAAAGTATGTCAGAACTTTTTGACATTTTAATACTGAACATATTATTATCTCTATTTTTTTTTAAGGTATGATGCATATATTTTATTCAATAACATATAAATGTCTGATTATATTTAATAACATAATAAAATACATATACTATACACGTAACTATTGTACAATATGTACAATAGTACATACAAAGTTTTTCAATTTATTCAACAAATATTTATAATTTTAACCTCTTACAAAACATCTAAATGTCCCCAAGCTTGAGACTTTGCCGTAAAGCCGTCCAATTTGAACAAAGAAATATTCGTTTAAATTTTATCGAACATTTGATTCTAAAATACTTTATGGGGCGAACCGAGAAAGAGAATTCAAATTGAACTTTCTGGCCTAAAAGGAACTACTTTGGGAAAATTTAAAAAATCTCTTCGGCCGCCGAAACTGCGCAATCTTTTGCTCCATTAAGTCCTTCACGCTCACCGCGTATGGAAATTGGACGTAAAACGAAATATTGTACGAAATAGTTGCTTTCTCTAAGATTTGTTGTATCATGTGAACAATATCTATCATAAATAGACAATTCACCATAAAATAGACGGGGATTAATCAATGTTAAGATTGGAATTGTCAGTTAGGCATACAAGAGTAAAGTGAACTAAAAACAGTATTTAAATAATAAATTTCCAAAATTAAATCTGTAATATTTACAACATTATAGGTATTTAAATATAGATTATTTTACGGGTTCAATGTTCCGTACCAAGAGCAATTTGTATTTTTACCTGTTACTGAAAATACGTGATAAAAAGAAAATTTATGTAAGATTTTTTTAAGGAGTTATTACGAAAAATAGGTTGAATATCTTTCCTTTAACCTGAAATGTTGTAACCGTTAGACTTAAAGGTAGATAAGCATTTTTATTAATAAATTAAATTTTAGTCGTCGTGCATAAATAAAATTAAAATGGTATAACCATTTAGTTATGCAAACATTTCACCTCAATCGAGCTCCAGAAAAAAACAGAATCATGATGTTCCGTTTTAATGAATTTAAATGTTTGACAAATTTTCATAATAATTAACTTTTTTTTTTTTAATTTTTCGAATCTAGATTCTACAGCATATCGTCGCCTAAACATTGTCCGTGCCGAGTACGAATATTAGCATACCATATGTATTTGGTAGCGTATACAGTATAGGGGCGCTTTGTATACTTTGTGTCAAAGGAACATTTATTTTTATGTTTAAAGGGATCCTGTATGAAATTTCCGGTGAAAAAATATTGTATACAACTTTACGGCTTGTATTGATTAAACATATCGAGGCGTGCGCGGATTTGAAGTGCCCTAATATTGTGGATCCTTTAGATTGGGTTTTTTTGTGTAAATAAAATTATATTTTATGTTATTTATACTAGCTAGTAGCTAGTACACAGATCGTTACTGCGTAGCTACTTTAATTTAGATTTACAGCAGAGTCTCGATTAATGGTAGTTTCTGTGTTGACGTAGCATTCTATCGGTGAGCTTGGAAAATCAGTTGAGAAGTTTTTGTGTTTCTTCTGAACTATTTACGTCAAACATCTATCTACTCACTCTAAGAAAAATATTGTTTTCTTATGTTTATGCGAATTTCACTCCATATAATGAAACTTTACAGCGACCATGGTGACGGAAGCCTGTAAATTATCCGAAATATCGGACATGTGAAAATATTAGTAAACCGCGAGAAATCGGTAAAATTATAGAATTTTCCGGATTTAATCGGAAATTTTATCCATTGAGAAGTTTATAAAATATCGACGCACACACAAATCAACACAACTTCAAATTTAATTCATATGTAGTGATGTTAATACAGGAATAATACGACTGTTTTATTATTAAAACACTATAATATAGTGATAATTACATATCCTACTAATATTATAAACGTGAAAGTTTGTGAGTATGGATGTTTGTTATTCTTTCACGTAAAAACTACTGAATGGATTTTAATGAAACTTTACAAGAATATAGCTTATACATCTAACTTTCGCATAACTATCGCATTTATAATATTATAAGTAGGATTATAGAGAAAATAATGATAAATAAATTTAGGTATTTTCATATTATTAGCGCAGAAATAGCTTTATACATACACAAAGATTAAAAATATAATGATTAAAGGAAAAAGTAATAATTAACGTTTTTAACATGCAAACTTGGTCAGCAGCTATAAGTATAACGAACCAGGCCACTTCAGTAATAGGAAAATCTACGAAAAACGCACGAAATATCGCTCCATTTTCCCGTCTCGAGTAAAAGAGATAACAAGTGTTTCGATAAGGCTTCGAGAAGCTTCCAAAGTATATTAGCCAGGCCCTCGTCCCTTTCTTTCATTGCCAAACTTATTTAATCCTAACCTTTTTGGTACGGAAATAATTTAACACCTCGCCAACCCTTGAATCAAGCAAGTTATCTTTTATGCAGATTTTTTTTATATGCGCAAATATATACTAGATTAGACTCAATTCCTTGGTGTCAAGATTTATTGATGAATATTTTTTTAAGTGAAATCAATTTTTGACTTCTTATTGACTTGAATTATTTGTTTGGCTTATTTCAAGTGTTACCTGCGAAATAAAGATATTTTTGATTTGAAAATAAAATTGAATGCCGTGACGGCGAGAGGTCATCAAGACTATCTTAAGATGCCTTTTTATATTAATTTAAATGTGCAATGACTCTATTTACTCTGGTCGTGGTCATGTTAAAATAAACAATTAGATAGAAAGAAAAAATAAGAAAGAAATATAATAATATTTTTTCATTTAATTATAACTAGGTATTGCATTGATATTTTTGTAATTAAATACTATCCACGTTTTATTAATTAAAATTTTGATTTAAGTATGTGGGTCATCAAACCACATATCTAATTAATTATTTAATATGCATATATCGAAACCACTGACGCGTGAAATCATAAATTTGTGAATAGATTAATCTGTGTCTAGTTTTAAATTCACACGTTTCGATAAATAAATGGTAATTGAAATGACATAAAGCCCTTATAATGCAATATTGTGGGAAATTCATGAAATCCTATTGAAAGTTTAACATATTTAAAATATATAACTGTTAGTACAAATGGCAATAAAGAAGAGTAAATGTGAAATGACTATTTTTATATCGCCTTTTTTCTAAATCCCGGCAATCTGATAATGAAAACATTATTTGCTCGAAACGAGTCTTCTGTGATAGTAGACTGGCGTCATGGCGGCAATGCTGCCATACCCCGCATAAGTCTTTAATTACCTAAAAATATATCCTTCGAGATAGTTTTTTTTTATATCATAGGAGGGCAAACGAACAGTCGAAGCCTTGCGACTATCGACGCCCTTTAACATCCATATAACCAGAAGTTATGCAGATGCGTTGCCCTCCTTTTCCCTATCCCCTCAATGAGCCACCGGAAGCTCACAAACCGCATGAAACGCGACAGCTTAGCTGTCACTTTTTGCCGATTTCATGTGAGAGAGAGGTTCCTCCCCGGTTGTGCCGGCCTAGCTTGGCTGCAAAGCAGCATGGCACTGCCTCTTACAAAAGAAAAAGAAAGGTTAAAAGTGATGAACCATGAAATCGATGGAAGAGATGCTCGCACTCCCAGCTGCATAGGTTCCACCATCTTGCTTGTTTCTGTGAAACAGCTTTGCTGTGTTTCGAAGAGAAGACAGGCAGTTACTGGCACTGAGAATTATCTTTCATAGGCAATATACACATAAGTTGCCGGGGTAAACGAGTTTATGTTTATGCGTGATGCTCAGTAGCTACCGACGGATGGTAACTGGCACGTCTGCCATTTCGCAATTCGCATATCGATCATTAGCAGCATCATTAGCCTTTATCAGTCCACTGTTTAATAAAGGAATCTCTTAATGAATACCAAGACGTCATTGTCTTGTCATTTTTAATATTATGATTTTTATCTATCCAATTATCATGTAAAAACGAAATCCACAGAAAACTGCCATTCTACTGTCTATTGTCAAAAAAGTACTATCTTGCATAGTACTTTTTTGTCTGATTAGAATAATACTAGATTTATATTAGCCATAGAATACATATGTAATATTCATATATTATATCCAAGCATGCAATATGACCGATATTGTATGTAGTAAATATTCTTGTAATGTCGGCTAACCTCGTAAGAATAATATTACTATAATATTCTGTTTGAAATATTGCACTACTTCAAGTATGTTTAGAGGTTATAGCAACATTACCCGCCGGCTTTGTCTATGAGGATTATTGTTTAATTGGAAAGCTTGAAGTAGAAAAACTAGTAGTAATAAAAAAGTTATGCAACACTAATTAAAATATAATTAAATTGTTTTCATTTTCATAGATTTTAAATAAAAAAAGATTAGACTTCTTATGCGAGTCTTTACTCGACTCTAGTGTTTCATCAAAACCAGCAGCTGAGAATTTAACCAATATAATTGACCAGTTGATATTTTTTTTCATAACGTGACCACAAAAGTATAAATATTTCTGCTTATAATTTTATTATAAAAAATATAAAGTTTGTTCTTATAACAGATATTGGGCATAAAATTTCCCTATTTTTTACCTTTAAAAATTAGTACCTTTATTGCAGTAGTTCTGAATATTTCTGTATATTTTGTTCATTTCGATTCACTATTTTATTTCTCATCTTTGATTTGGTTGTTTTGTCTTTTCTTAATGCCTGCCGGCTCTTATCTAATTTATTATTTGCAAATGTGGAAACTTAACTGTGTATTGCAAAAGTTATGTTTGTGTAAAAATTAGTATTATTGAACTGTTTTTTTTCTCAATAAAGGTAAAATAAAAAATAAAAAATAAATGTTGTATATTATTTGGATTAATATTTTTTTCAATTGTGTATTGAGTTTCAATATGGACACGTCATTTAATCTTTTCTTAGGCTACAAAATCTACTGCTTTTTACCTTGATGTCATCCATAAGTAAGATTTCATAACCAGCCACTAATTCCAATAAAAATTCTATCGCTATATTTGAAAAAATATTTAAAATTGGAATGTAGGCCGCAATCCAGTGCATCTAGAAATAGCGAATTGAAACTTCAGTTGTTGTCGTTTATGTCACAAGAAATGGAACGGGAATATCGATATTGGTCATCGCTGAAATCGGATAAAATCGTGAGATTTTTTTTAACTTTTTAAAGAACAGAACAAAGGTATTGTTAAATTGTAGTGATTTAAAATACTTTATGAAAAAAATTACAAACCTCGCTCCTGTGGTTTTCAAAAGATCCACTCGATTTCTCATAACCAAATCCTGGTTTCTTTATTATGGGACCACCCTTAGAATCACTTCTTTCCAACAAAAAAGTATCATCAAAAACGCTTTATCACCAACGAATTCATTCGCAAACACCGATAAACACATATAATACCGTCGAATCTTCTCCTTTTTTGAACTTGGTTAATAATAAACCTTGATCACAGAAACTAACATTCAGTACCTTTTATAGCCGCATTAAAATAGGAAAGTAGCTTTATTTTATTTAAATAATAATAAAATCTTTATATCTTCAGGCGGTGTGGTTAGATATTTTATTTTTTATAATAATATCTATATAGATCTGTAGATGACGAGGATGGCGAGGATATTACAATCTTTGATAGATTATAACATACTCTATATTGTCATTACTATATTGTAAAGTAAGAGAATACACAGAAGTACCTATATGATACTTCAAAACGACTTATTTTCGCGTAAGCGTAACCATTTAGCATAAACATAATGTATTGTAGATCCTAGCTATGCATATGACAGGTTTGTTTCAAAGTTAAAGCTTAACCAAATTAATAACAGCTGCCAGCGAATGTAGCGAAACTTCAGAATATTTAAGCCTACGCTTAAATAAACCCCGACGCCAGTTCGAAATGTGATAAAACAGGTTCAAGGAGTTTAATAAGCAACAGTTTCAAAGTAAACTTTGCACTACTTTACCACTTTGTGGGTAATTAACTTCGGCGCTAAATATAATTAGTTATACATTTCTTTGGTTTGACATTTTCAACGAAAACGTCCGTCACCACCTCGAAGTTTAAGCATCGTTAATTATAGATGTAAATAAAATTTCGTTGAACTAGTAGAAAGTACTCTTCGTTAGTTATCATCATAATCAATATTGTCCATTCACTTCTGAACATTGGTCAAATCCATCCAAGTCAAATCAATCCATCCATCCAATCGGCATGCAGGTTTCCTCACGATGGTTTTCACCGGTGAGCGAGCGATGGTGTAGTGTTCAGGTGCACTTGGAAATTTAGAAAAACCTATTTCAAGGCACCACAAGAGTTGGGGGTGGGGTTAGGAACGAACTCGGACCGTCACGCACAAGAGGAGGAGAGCATAACTTATTTTAATTAACTTAAATACTTTATTCATTCATATAAAATATCTGTAGAGTTTGTTTGTTTGGTTTATCTAATCTTTACCATTTGACAGTCAATCTTTAACAGAATATTTTAGATTCGAAAAATGTTAATAATATATTTATAATAAATAATTTTAATAATGAGAGAGTTTATAGGCTATTTAATCATTTCAGAGAAATTTTGAGGGACATCTTTATTAGCTGCGTAAGCCTATAAGATTTGCCCCTAAAAAAAATGCTCAACTTTTCGGTAGGGGCAAATCTTACATGCTAATATGTCGGAATAACGTCATTATAAAATATTAAAAATTTTATTAAAATTTGAAATTTCATTATGTAAGTGCATACGTATACGTACTAAGTTTTTTAACACCTGAAAATATGGGAGCTATATCAACCCAAATTATCCATTAAATAATATGTAATTCTATGTTTAACATTGCTGATACAAAAATGCTAAGAAAGCTTTTCAGTGCAAAATTATAATAAGTCTATCTATTTTTATCGATTTGTAAGGCGGTAACAATTTTTCACTTCTGTCGGCAATGCCTATGACTGACATTTTTTTATTTTAGGGCGGTTGAAAGATCAGGGTACCGTTAGTAATAACCAAGCTAATTCGATTTCCCGATTGGCGGGATTAGACTGATTGAGTTCACAAGAGATTGGCGTACAACAGAAATATCTCATATCAATGAGACAGGTTTATTATCACGTGGGTGTGTTATTGTCACCTACGTATTTAAGAATTGATTGATTTGTAACAACATTTGGTTACCATCGATACTAATTAAAAAAGGAACACTTTATCATCATCATCATCAGCCTTTATCCGTCCACTGCAAAACATAGGCCTCTCCCAATGAACGCAAAGACGAGCGATCCCTTGCTACTCGCATCCAACGCGGACCTGCCACTGCCGACCGACCAACACTTCGTCTACCTTAACGCGGCCTTCACTCTTAGGAAAGGATTAAGGAACACTTATAAATATAATTTTATCTTACTTATGAAATCGTTTTAGCGTTAATATCTGACTTCTTGTATTGATCAGGAAACCTTGGTAAGGAGTGATGACCTCTCGTCTATTGGTACCACCATTGACCATTCCGCTTCTTCTTTGGTCAACACACAGCAACGATAGTCTAGCGTGACCATTGTTTTATAATAATAGCTAAATCGCTTACTAATTTGTTTAATAGCATCATGTCTTTGTGGAGTCATTTTATTTGACCTCAATGGCTCAATGGGTAGCGCGTTGGCACTTAAGCCGGAGGTAGCGGGTTCGAATCTTGACAGGGAATAAAAAGTTTACTGTGTGCCCGGGGTCATGTATTATCTTAAATATATTGTGTATTATATTCGAAAAATCTTAAATATATGTATAATATAAAATAAATATTTCCGCTGTCTGGTACCTATAACACGAGTTCTTCGAGAACTTACGTGGTTTAAAAGACGTGGTTTTAAAGCGTCCGTAGACATAATAATTATATATGTATTATATGAGGGAAGCACCTGCACCGTAAGTCTACTAGGTAGATACTACCATACTATTTATTGCTTTCTTGAAACAGCTTTGCTGTGTTTCGGACAGAAGGACAGAATAGGCCTGCCTTCGCTATTACTAGTATGTACTAGATGAACCTGTTCATATTACTGGGTGACTCTGACTTATCACTTACTATAAAGCGACTCTTTTGCCTATTAAGCTAACATGAAAAAATCCTATTATTTTGGTGGACTGTCGATCATATTGTACATACTAGGTGTATGTACTTATAATAAGTTATAATAAAAAACAGTTGTTTTTTATCCTCGTTCTTGTAATATCCAAGTAAAATTATACTAGTAAAATATATAGTGTTGGATGCGAATTGCGAGTAGCAAGAGATTGTCTTGGCGTTCATTGAGGGAGGCCTATGTTCAGCAGTGGACGGATAAAGGCTGATGTTGATGATGAAAATTTACTAGACAGGAGATTTATTTATCCACAATTTGATACAAACTTTTATTTTCCTGTTTTTTATCTCTCCCTTAAAATCGTAGCATCAGTCTTAATCACTTCAAGCACTTTCTGGAGCTAGCAGTCTGTATCTTTGGTCTGAAGTGGATTATCCACAGGAAAGTTATAGTTGCCACATGAACCTACATAGTGGGTACATACACGAAGTTATCTTGCGTTCATTAATAATGATGTCGCCTGATGAGTCTTACCTAATGGCAAAAGTTTAGGAACATTAGAAAATACACATACATACTATCTAAAATGGAGTTTCAGTATTGAGATAATGCGTGTGCAAGACTAAGATTTTTTATGAATATTAATTAGGCGATTACATTATAAATTTACCATACCTACGCATAAAATAATTTGTAAAAAAAAGTATCAACCCTTATGTGTTCCTGGTCCCACTGCTGGGCACAGGTTTCCTCCTCGAAATCAGGCGAGAAGGGTAATGGGTCATAGTTCACCGATGCGCTGGCCCAATGCGGGTTGGAGAACTTCACATACCTTCAAAGATTTTTAATCTTATCAGGGCATGTAAGTTTACTCACTCATGTTTGGGGTGCACTAAGAAATTTAGAAAAACCCATTTCAAGACACACACGGGGGGTCAGGATCGAACCCGAAACTTCTCGAAGTTTCGGGTTCGAGTCCACCCACCACTGAACCATTGTCGCTCTTATTAAAATACTTATAAATAATTTTGTATTTTATGTTAATTGATGAATCAGGACTTTTATTATACATTATACGTTTAAGTACGTTGTTTTTATTTTATAAATGCTACACTTTAACTTCTCATTTAGGAACGTCAACGGTATATTTTAAATGTTTCAGAAGTCCAAAACGAATGTCCTCAAAAGTCAAAGCACCTATCACGTGACTAGCATTGCGCACCTCTTTGCAATGAAACGATTATGCTACAAAATGTCAAAAAGCAAAAGCACGTAGCCGTAGGGGCGGCGACCGCGGCTTGTCGAGGGGCGCGGGGGGCGGAGGGGAACGTGGCCGCCAGTTTCTCGCCGACAGCCGCGCCGCGAGGACGCCTTGTGATGAGCTGCTCGGCTTGACGCGATATGGCCTCGTCCACGAACGGCAACATCGTCGTCGAGTGGTTGCGTTCGCTCCACTTAGGCCAATATTCTGAGAGTTTTATAGACAATGGCTATGATGATTTAGAAATATGTAAGCAGGTCGGAGAGCCCGACTTGGACGCTATCGGCGTTTTAAACCCAGCACACCGGCAGAGGTTGCTGCACTCAGTGAGATCTTTGAGAGAGGAGGGTGCAGCGGCCGTATATTTCACCTTGGAAGAAGCCGCTGCAGCTTCCTGTAGGTGTGAGGAAGAAGTGCGTAAAGAGCAGGCGACTGCTACAGTCGAACCGGCAAAATATGCCGATGAATACGAGGAAGGCAAGGCCGAGTTGGTGAAGATACCGCGGATACAGCTGAAGAGGTTACTCCGAGAACGTCTCGCTCAAGATGGCATCCGCTTGAGTCTTCAGCCTTACTCGACAACGGTCAGTGTTTGTTTATAATTGTGGCAGTGCTTCTTGCGGAACTCGTGGTTTGTGAGTGCAAATAAATAATGTGCTTCGTGCGATATGATACGATTCTGATCCAAGCACCGCGTGATTGTAAAAAAAAAACTTATGATTCTGATCGAGGCACCGCGGAGAGGCACTGCCGCGCTTCTTTTAAACAAGTTCGCATGTGGACGGACGCTCCGGGGTGATTCCTCGGACGTGTTGCTATAAAGTTTGTTGCGTGCGTGATTTCCCCGGAGAAAGAACTTTTGCCAGCCTTTTCTGTCGTGAGAAGATTGTAATCGCATGCCTCCAGGCACCAAATTGGATTTTACTATCGTGAAGTATTAATTTTGTGGGACGTTAATTAGATTATATCGATACGTGAAACTCAGGTTATAATTATGCAAATTTACGATAAATAGAGATATATAAATTTACAAAATATGCATAAAACATAAGTATAGCCTTTATCGATGCGATATCTTGATCCTTAAATTAATATATCGTAAAACAGATGCCAGGTTGATATATTAATTAAGTGTTAATTGTTCTATCGGATATTAATTTGAGGGGCGGAATAACTTGAGTAGGAACGCCTTTACATCGCTTTGACTTCAAATGAACTCTCTATTAATCTTTACATTCTTAGAATATTTATTACCTGATATCTTATCATGTACAAATAAAACACGACGAAGTTAAAATGACGCAATACTGGAATTCCCGGACTTTATTTGCTTTAAACTTTATTTGAATGGAACCAAAAATGATAGAAGTTTACGTATAATTTATATTAATGTTAATTGATTTTTTTCGTAGTAGGGAATCTGTTTTATTTGGATTTTAAACGACTTCAAAGAAGGAGTTTTAGAAGTTTGTTGGCGAAAAATCATCGTCCTTTATGAACCGATTTTTTGTACGTTTAATTCGGTAAATGTTTTACTTCTAGATTCATAAAATACCGACTCGCACATCACTGTGGTGTATGAGCATACCTCTAAAACTTCAACATAATTCTGCTCTAAGTTATTTTAGCTAGCAGTAAACGACAATAAATCGTACATACGTCAAAAAGTGTTTATTTTGTGGACCACATTTAGTTCGTTCCGTTATTATCTCGTACGTACTATGTGTTACGAACAGATGACAACAGTAATAATATTATATGCATATAAAAACAATCCACGACCTTTACAGACGTGGTAAAATTCGAATCCGTGTTCGATGTGGAATGAATAAATAAGCAAATAATGTAGGTATAAAAATACATTTTCCCTCGCATAAGATTCTCATGTAATAAAAGTAATGGTAAATCGTAGTTTCCGTGTCATTTTTCACATCTTTGTTTCCGTTCACAATACGTTTCTAATAATTTCGCAAACGGGAACGTAACTTGCAAGTTGCAACATAGTAAAGCAGGCTTATGTGAAAACAAATATGACAAAGTTAATAATTTATTGGCCATTTCCCAAGTGTTGATGAAACAAACAATCGTGTTCCGATTTTTAATGAGTTTGTTAAACTATTTTCTTGTTGCAATTATACTTTTATTTGACATTAGCTTCTTCAATTTTTATTCTTGGTGAACATTGACTTTTTAAAGTTACGAATTCCGCAAATGACTTACATTTGTCATTTGTACGATATACGTATTACGTACTAATATTAAGTTTTAAGTGTTTGTTTTAGGGAATTCGACATTGAAAAAGCTCTAACAAAGTTAGCGATATGAAAGTATTTTTGCTTTAAACTTTTTTCAATACTAAAGCTGCCTTCAGTATTGAAAAAAGTTTCGGTGCGCGATTCCTATTTGTACGCTGATGGATTTTACAAGGTTTTATCATAATACTCAGACTGTTATTATGAAGGTTGTATTTTTCGAATGTATTCATCATCATCATCAGCCTTTATATTCACTGCTGAGCATAGGTATTCTTCCTCCTTGCTTCCTCGATTTCTGTGACCTGGACAATTCGATATAGGACTTAGGATACATTAAAATCGCCCGAATCGTTATAATTAACGCCTATTTATACCTGACTTTGGATTTCATTGTTTTCTTTAAAGTTTAAATGCATATAAATCAAATGTCTTCATTATAAAAACCTTACTTTTTATTCGCGCTCAGTAATGATTAAAATGCAGATTTTTACCGATTTACCGGTCAACAGGTTTCTTTTTCAATTATCGATTAATTATATTTTTATATCTGTATCGAGCGAGTGTCGAGAGATCGCAGCTTTTTCCGGTTTTAGGCTCGATAAAACCTGCACAGATACGATAAAATCCACAAGACATTTAAAACCTATGGATCCTCCTGTTGATTATGTTACGATTGAATTATGTTACGTGTGAAATATGCATCTCATATGAATACGTTCGGATGACCACTAAACACATAGAAGGTAACTAGACCAATCTACCAATCACTTGAATCTTTATTTATTTTTAAAGAAACTACTTATTCTATGCCCGTCTTGATACTTATACACTCTTGCCATCACAGGAGGACCATGATAAAATCCATACGAGAACCTTTAACTATTATATTGAGCAAAATTCGCGTAAGCATTAGAAAATACTCGTAATAGTTAATTTAATTAGCTATATAAAAGTTTTTAATCCAGTTGTATCTCGCCACTAGATGGCACTACTAATCTCATCCCGCGAAGTGGCGGGTCATCTATACTATACGTCTCATATATTCTGTGCGTGTTTGTCACTGAATTGTACCGGTGAAGGAACACATCTTAAGAAAACCTGCCTGAAGAGCTTGATGAATGAGCATCAGTGAACAATGGCGAATGGGAAACGAGGAGTCCCGTGCCAACAGCGGGGCATATAACAGTTGATTATGATGATCATGGAACTCATCCTTATTAGCTGGACCGTTTTTCTTATTTTTTGATTATGTGTTATCAAGAATTGTATTGTTTTAATCTGAGGCTATCACTATTCATATTCAATTATAAATGTATATGTCAAGGTGCTTACGGCGTTTTACACGGGAAGATTGATTCAGTCTTCCCGTTGTTTAAATTAATCTTTCCGATTAAATCAAGGTAAGCAACCTGGAAAACAACGGAAAGACTAAATCAATCTTCCCGTGATCATGGCAACTGAAATATTGCCGAAATATCGTGACCTCTATATGACTAAAAAAACAACTATTAATATATAATATTTAAATGAGAATCGTATATATTTATAATTCGGTCGACTTCAAAATGTACAGAATAACGTGTGCCTGGTCCGCTAGTGTATGAAATTAATTGATACTAGCGGATATTCGTGCGTAAAAACAAAATATAATAAAATATTGTGTATTAATGGAGCGACTTCCATATCTACCTGGCCACAGTTCCGTATATCAATGGGTTTATTTTTTTCACACTGACAGCGATTACTGCCGGAATCGCACAATGGCACTCACAAATTTCATCGGGGGTATCAATATCGTGCCGACTATTAGGCCAATATTTATCTCGTGTTGACGTCTATTGTCCAGCATCCGTTCAATATAATTTTTTTGCTTTTTGTAACGCATTTAATCGTTGATAATTGAAATCGTGTAAATTTTTAGAACGTACGATTTTTTTAACCTAACAGCATAATCAGCGTATTTTCGTCTGTACACTCTTTCTAATATAATCATCATGATCAGAGTCAACCACTTATTTAAGGACAACTGCAAAAGTTTTTTTTTTTCAAAGTACGGAAAGTGCTCTGCAATAACTTGGACAAATCCAATACGAAGAGAAATCAACGTGCATTCAGCCTCTCAGTAAAATTAGTCTAATTTAAATTATTTAGAAAGTTCTTAAGCTATTTTAAAATGAATTCGCACGGGTAATTAAGAACAACCACAAAATATTTAAAAAAAATACTCACGGGAAAAAAAATATGATACTTTTGATTGCGTTTCCAAATTTTTGTTTATTACTACTCTAATATGTCCCAAAGTTGTCTATTTGTGAGTTATGATGTAATAGGTTATTTTCAAAACTATGTCCGACTCACACAATTCTTTTATCAGTTACATAACTTTATATCACTGAGTGACAGAGGCTTACCAATTATCTGTGCACATTTTTTGTAAATCAAAGTAGCAGCGGGAAAATTATAAGTGAGTAAAAAGGGCAACGAGCTTGGAAAGTCAAAATATTTAACAATTTGCATGTCATGAGAATATATCTTCGTCGCCTGTTCTAATGTTTTGTGCTTGTATCTACCCCATGTGATGTATCACATCCTCTGCTAATTCCGAGTTAGGGGGCGGGTCGGATGTACCGGATTATTGACATTAGCGTCTAACGGATCGGGTTTCAATCTTGCTGCTTAATATTTAATCAATATACTAGTGTTGCACGCGGATTCACAATCTACGGATTAGAATCAGTTTCACTAGAATCCTTTAAGACGTTTTGTAATTGAGATGACCTCTCCAGACCTTTAACACCCTTTTATTAGCTTATCATATGTGTAACGAAATATTTTTAATATTGTAATTCCATGTTTTGTTAAGCATTAAATTATTGTCGAAAATGCTTTAGGTTATTGAATTGTTGGTTAATAAATTAATAGATATGAACATAATATTATTATGTAAGTAAAATTTTGAAATGTCAATGAGTCATGACCAACAAGGATTCATCATCATCATTTACTCATTATGTCCAAATACGCCTTTCAATGAGGGTCATTAAGGTCTAATCTTAACAATAGCAGGATTTTGGTTAACGTTCATTCAAAAAGAGTTTTCTTACCATTATTATCACTTAGAATTAAATAATAGGTTCGAACAGTGCTTCAAGTCCGTATAAAATCGAGTCGGTCAAAACTCAAATATAATTAGAAAATATAGTGCAGTGCACGGTTCAAATCCAGTTTGGAACAACATTACTAGGAATAGTAATTTTTTTCTTTCAATTTGTTACAATAGTTAAACTGACAAAATGCAAATGCTCAATGTCACCCATGAATAAAACTCGAGTTAGTGTAGCCCTTTTAGCCCTTATTGATACATACCTAAACAAGTTATCAATGCGTTGCTTATTTGAAGATGTTAGTAGAATAAACCTCGGGTCTACTAGCATAGGTAATAAATTGTTGATCTCTCACCTAGTGATTAGTAATAATACAGCCTAGAAAGACAGTGTAATAAGCAGTAAGTCTAGATTCACAGCAGTGAAGCATTTAAATAAATATAAGAACATCCCCCCCCCCCACCGGTGGAGACTTAATTTAAACGACTAGAATTATAATAACAATTTGCCAACATAAAATCTATGAATCTGGTTTACCATCTGCTAGTTTTTTTTTGAACTAATTATTTATTTATTAAACAACACCTTCGAAGCCACAATTTACATACCGGCTATAATTTCTCCAACTAAACCGGTTACTTAAAATTGCTCCTCAATGATACATGGGCATAGTTTATTAAATATTAATAGCTTGCCTGTGCTCACGGCCGACGTAAACGTGAACGAGAAGTCGTATAGCGTCATAAAAAGCTGGATTCAAGGATACTAAAAGATGATGTATTTTTCCAGCCTACCTCGTACTGCGAAATGGACTAATCATCGTTTTTGTCGGGTTTATGTTTTTCTTTCCGCTACCAAAAATCTTTAAATTTGAATCTTTTGAAATTTAAAATTGGAATTTTTTGTTGTACATACCGGTGACGACTTACCAGACTGAATAATAAGAGCACTAATATAAGTACTTGGTGGACACAACGAACGTAATCTCAATACCAGCTTAAGAAAAAAGGATTGTGTCCGATCGGAACAACTTTATGCAAATAAGATAAACGACTTAAAGGTCAGATGTTTAGCATCCAATTGAATCGTACACAACACCGGTCACGTTATTACGATTCGTGAGCGACTTACCTATTTGCTTTGCGTTTGACAGTTACAAGAACAAGACGAGATAATTGCTTTGAAGTTTTGTTGCAAATTAATGGTTTAATTTCCATCTGAATACAAAAAATATCTATATCTAACATTAAGTTTAATATGATTATATCTACATATTATTAGATAATTATGCGTCTGAGAATATTTTATTTTGATTCAGCTAATAACGAAGTTATTCGTAATCATAATTTAGAAATCACCTGTAAAATGAGGCTAGGTTGAAAAATAGACTCTGAATAATAATTATAACATATTCTAGAAGAATAATTAATAATTTTTACAAAATAATACTTAGTTTATTTGAATTAATATTCTCAAGTGACATGTCTTGTATGCCATTCAGATTGCTAATCGCAGCAGTAGATGCCGAAAACCAGACACCTTTTTTTAACACTGCCATTTGAAAACACTTATCCATTCGGCCAACTGATTTGATATATCAGGATATTTTGGTCGACCGCGTCAATTGTTCTTTAGCTCAGTATCATGAAATATACTTTTCAAAGCAGACATATTTTACGTTTAAAAATTTGAGATAAAAATTGATGCAAAATATAAATTTAGTTCGATTTGATTAAAATTTTATTTTATATTTCTACTAGTAAAAATTATTTCTGTTTGAACATACATTTATTAGGTTTAGCCAGTAATAGATTAGTTTCAACTCCTGTGTATTCTGCGGGGTCTAATATTCTCTCGGTCGGGTTTTTCTACCTGTTTTATCGCTTTGTTGTGTGTGTGTGTGTGTGAAGTCACGCAGTGCGGTGCTCTTTGCTCTTCGAAGGCTGTTTCGTGTTTTATGTGAGACTCGCAATTTATATGAGTGTAGGCAACTATGCATGGAATGTTGTGTACAAAATATAAATAAAATGTTAAAAAAGCTTTTTGTATTAGTTAGCTTTGCAATGTTATACGCCAGGTAAGTTCATATTATATGTATCCTATTCTTTTGCCTACGGGTGACGTATTTTTAGAGATATGTAAGTTTTAGCATAATAATGTTGCATAAAAATATATTGTTTAATCTATCTGAATTGAAATAATAATTCTGATGAGCATATGATTTTTTTTCAAAGTCTCTATTTGTTTATGATGCTGAAAGGAAAGGAAAGAGAAGAGAATATTAATTCTATGGCATTCTACTTATACCAGTAAACAATTGAATATTATACATGATTTAAACTCGACAGTTAACAGTTTGATTATGTATCTATAGCGAATTTGTACGACTAATAAAATTTTCTTAGATACAAATTGTAAGTTATTTGTAGCAGATAAGTTATTTTGAACATTATGTTAATTTTCATGTAACGATTATCTTAATAAAATAACACTTCAATTTGAATAGTTCTCCCATAATATTTTCTCAAGTTCGACGTCGGCAGCGTTGTAATAGTTTGTGAATTTAAATATTGAATGAGATTCCCAGAGGTTGTAACAGTGCTGTTTGATTTGGAAGTTTGGCAGGTGCAAGACGAGAGAGCTTGCTCCGAATGTTTGGATGTTTGTTCAAGATATACAGACAGAAGTCAGCGCCAATATCATGCCCCTGGCGAGATTAGTATCAAATAATTGTTCGGATAGAAAGAGAAATGCTTTTGTATTGCTATTGCGCGTCTTTTCCCACCTGGAATTCGATTTTTACGTTTGTATCCCTACTGATGACGATTAGTTTGATGCAAATGACGTTTTGTCAAGTCATCCTTTGTCTACAATATTTTTACTGATTAGCAGCAGATGTTAAAGGTAAAAGATAGGGTTAGGAAGTTATTTTGACATTTATTTTGTAAGTAGGTAGGTATTTTTATGAATATTCTTATGTTTGTTAATTTTGATGTCTGCAAAAAAAACCTTTCTACGTACAGTTGTAATCGAATGTCTTTGAGGTATTTTCGTTAAATATAAAATATGGAAATTCCGTTTTAATCTAAAATACCATCAAAGTTCAAGCAACGTGACTGTGAAATTACCAAATTTTAGATTCTAGATATTTCAACACTTAGTGTTTCTGTTTATCTGATAATGAGAATTTTCAGCGAATCACCGCGTCTCGTTGGAAATTATGTTATCTAGCTATAAATGCTTGGATCTCTTTTTCTTATTTTCGCACAAGAATATTCTTAGATGTCTTCAGCTTATCTTGTTCACCACACTTAAAAAGATCTTGAACTCACATAACTATTAAATACATATTACATGTCAATCATCAACGGCTTTGGTCTGCTGGACTTAGGGCTCTTTTAATGAAATCTCAGAAAGCTGATCTCCCACCCCTTGCTATATTTCCTTGAGCTACAATTCAAAAGAAGAAGATTTTGTTTGTTTAAACTCTCTTAAACTTATAACAATATAACTTATTCATAAATAAGCAAAGTCATTAAGTTGTAAGATCTCCTTAAAATAGGATATCAAAAGGTTTCTCCCTTTTTTAAATATGCCAGAGCATAACAATGTTATATAAATGTACATTCAAAATCTTTTACTTTACATCCGAAAACTAACATTATCTGTTAATTACGTAAATATAGATAGTTAATTCATATTCAAAAATACATCAACAACAAGCAAACAATATTAACTAGGCACGATAGCTAATTGATGGCATAAATCGCACTTATTTGAATAAAATCTTCATAGATTTCTACTCGTATAGTTAGCATTGTTATTTTGGTAAGGTGCCGTAGGTAGCACCTACTGATTTTCACCTGCCTTTGAAGTGTACTTATGTTTGTATAGGGCTTTATGAGAACAAGAGTTTATAGCAACCATAAGCTAGGGTTGACACTTAATTAATTTTGATGAAACGTATTTAGCATTGCGCTAATTATATGTATAAATAGCTGTTATCCGCAGCTTCGCCCGCCGTCACTAAGATTTACAATGGCATCTTAGCGGGATAATATATAGCCTTCTTCGATTAATGGGCTATCTAAAACTGAACGAATCTTTCAAATCCAACCAATAGTTCCTGAGATAAGGGCGCTCAAACAAACAAACTCTTTAGATTTATATGTTGGTGTAAGATATTATGTTCCATATAATAGGTTAGGTAGGTTCTCAAGAGTTCATCGCGGTCAAAATATGTACTTATCACAAATTTCGACAGCCGTGATGATATTTCGATAATCAAAACAATTTTGTATATTTTGAAAAATACGTTAATGTATAAGTAGTATAATACTTAGTATAAAGTATTTATTTTAAAATATGTAAATCTATCAATTTACACACACATAATAGCGCATATAAATACTTTTATTACATTTTAAGCATTAAATTTTTATTACAAAACGGAAATAAAATAATTTTTTTATTATTATTTCACTATCACCTGTTGGAGGATTAATGCAAATTTTACCGTTTGCCATTATTAATTAAAAATTAAAGACAATTACATAATAATAATTATTATTTTAACTGTTTTTTTTTATTCTTGTCTTTCAATCTATGTAAAAAATATGTGATGTTACAACATCGTCCGTTTGTCTTCAAAAAATAAAGAAAAAAAAAACGATTGTGACAGCCCTCATTGATTGTCCGGCAAGTTTGGTAAATTGTTTACTTCGACAGTTATGAATATTACCTCACTTGTCTTCCAGGATGTGGTCAGCTTTCTCTTTTGAGATTTTATTTTACCTCATTAATGCGAGAAACAATAAGTTTCCAACAAACACCCACTAGTTCGTTTTGCTATCTTAACTTAATAATGTACTGAGATACAAAGGTTGAAATGTTATCTTATTTAAATAAAAAATATACAAAAACATTGAAACGGTGAAGTTTGATGTAGCGTTTATAAATACATATAAGTTTTTATAAAAGTTGTAAGAGGATATGCCATCAATTATTAAAAGTTGCGATCTAAAAAAATGAACAGTGGACAAATGAAATACGTACGTATACTATACCTATTGAGAGTGCTAACTTCTCAAAAACTTAGCTGGCTACGCTATAATAATTCTTAGTAAATTTTTTTTCGAACCATGTCTATTTGAGCCACCAAATTCTGGGTAATTTTGTGATAGTTATCTATCTTTTTTATATTCGAACTATGTATTTAAATTCGAATGAATTTCTGCATAACTAACCATTCCCTTTCATTAAAAGGTAATATCCGGCTCTGAAATATTAAATCTCGATTGATTAAAATCGTCGGAGTTCAATTATTGTACCTTCAAGAATTCTTGCTCTAATTTTTTATGAAGCGGCTCGAATAGATCACGAGTTTATTGATTATGTTTCTATATAATTTGATCATCAGCTGATGCCCTTAGCTGCTTGATCTTCGTCTAGAGTAGTGTTTTACAATCTTTTGTGTTTCATAGACTACATTCAAAGTTTTCCCGCATCAGGTGGAACTTTTGCTGAGCTTTTTTTTTTCAAGAATTGCTCGTTTAAAGATATTTTATTATAATAGTGAAATTTTCTTCTCTTCACTCAAAACCAAATTAATGTTCATGGATACGCCTACGATTACGATTGGGGACCCCCATTTTTTGTCACGCTCATCCAGTCTTCCGTGAACCCAACTGGACCACTTTGGGAATCACTGGAGTCTAGAGATTAAGATATCAATATGATCATGATTATTATCAATACTTTTTCCGTTCAATGAACGTAAACCCGTGATCATCAATCGATCATAACGTGCTTTAATAATATTTTTATTGCAATAATATATTCTCTTTACATATCAAAAGCTTATTATGAACTTCGGTTATTTTTATTAAATGTACGATAAAAGATACAAATTAAATTTGGATGTGTAGTTAATATTTTATGAGGATCTTGTAAAAGTTGTTTGACGTTACGACTTTGTGGCCTCCGATGTATTATTCATATTGAATTTACCAGTTTAGGCGCGCCGCTGAAGATTTATTTATAAGAGTTCTCAATCAAACACACAAGGGCCTTCCAAGAAAGTGGACTTGTAAAATAAACCGTGGGGGCCTTTGTTTTGGCTTCTTAGGTGGCAACTGTGTTTGTTAATTATAAACAGAAATATATTTTTTTATATCGGGAATGAGCCCACACAGTAGCAGTCTGTTTGTTTTCTTGAATACCTTATGTAAGGTTACTTTGATGCATTAAAGTTCGATTTTGCATTAATCTTACTTTTACAGATGCTAAGATGAAGATGCTAAGGATTTTACAATTTTTAGCCTTATTCAGTTACAAAAGCGAATGACACTTTAAAAAAGAAATGATATGCTGTCATAAAAACAACGGGGCCACAGTATATGTATTCGAATAGTATACTAATTGTATGTCTAAACTACGAACAAATGCTAGAAACGAACACTCACACAATCTTATTCATCGACGAAACCTCAAAGCGAATCTCGCAGTGCCTTGTCTGTATGTATATTATGTATACGAGACGTATTATAGTCTATTAATATTACACTTTGAGTCAACATTCGTATAACTGCCATCAGCACCTCGTACCTAATTAATAAAATAATTAACATCAATAAAAACACCGTCTGTTGTTGTGAGTAACCGGAGATTAGTTTAGTCGATTTGTCGGAGGAAGAACTTCCTGATGATGTCTATAAAAGTACCTACATTTCTGCGTTATCCATATATGTTAATTAACGTTTCAAATACAATTTTAGATGGAAACCCAAATGTAAATTTAAAACACGTGGGAAAGTCTTTTATGTGGCAAAAGCGAATTGGGCGGTTCGGGGAGCGTTACAAATTGGTAACAATAGCGAAATTAATATGCGCTGGAAATTTTTCATTTGCACTACGTTTCACACTTCGTGTTAGCTTTAAATTCGTGGCTCGGCGTGCAAACATTCGACCGGGGCTAACATCACATATGGCTATGTGAAATGCCGATTCATTTTATATTGTGATGCGAGACAAAGTTATGCTGTAGATGAGTACAACACTATATTAATTTGAATATCATCAGTCCATTAAAGTCCACATATATGACCACTTTAATAAACGCGAAGACCGATATGACTGCTGTTATTACTAGAAGTAGGGTTGTTCTAGTTGGGACCAGTATTCCGATTCCGATTCAATGGTCTGATTGAGGTCCATGTCTGCTAATTTATGAGCATGAATATTTACTTATCAAACATTGACAACGGAGATAAACTAAATTTAAATATAGTTGAGCTAGTGAATGACCAAGCTTTTTGAACGTGGACAAGGTATTTGAATACCGAAAAAAGTATCTGTGACTGGTTCTGATATCAATGTTATAGGTCAAGTTTTATTCATCAATAAATACAAACAAAGAATATTATGAATTAAACAACTAGATAATATACATTAAAAACTATAAATAATAGGTTAAAACTATTAACAAACTAAATACTATTAATGTATTATATTATGTTATTAAACTTTAGTCAATTATGAACAATAATTTAATTGCAAACATCTATGAGAAACTAAAAATAGCATGAAGAAATCCAATCTCATCTTATTCTCGAAAATCCGAATACAATTACAATGATAATGTTTAACAGCAAAATCGTGTGAAACTCAGCCATTGTCTTTTACAAAATCTGCATTGATTACATGTGGAGTGAATTTTAAGTCACATTCGAAGTGAACAAAAAACGTACGACCGTTTTATGTTAACATGGAAATTTATGCTCTTACTTAGCATGTTTAGAAAAAATATGTTCGCTTTACATCGACGAATATAGAATGAGGATCGAAAAATCATTTAAAATCGGTACCTGTTTAAGAATTCATCCGTATACTCCATAAGCAAAATTTGTATCACGCAAAAATTTTGATCCAAAAAATGTAAAACATAATATAAAACTTGATTGAAATCCATATGGTGGGTGTTAATTTGGAGTAATAAGACTAAGAATATACGGTATATACGTTTTGTCGTTCATTGAAAGAGTCCAATGTCTAGGAATGGACCGACAAAGGTTGAAAATGATATCTGTAAGAGCTCGAGCTTTATCTTGGATGAATCGAAGGCAGTTTTATATAATATCCTAAGCTTCATCAATGTGAAAAAAAAAGTGAAGTTTCAGCATAATATCCTAAGCTTCATCTATGTGAAAATGACTAAACGCTTGCGATGCCAATTTTGCTTATGTCAGTTCGTTGATTTCAATTCGCAAAATCGTGCGTACTATACAAAACATATGCTATTAAAGAACTTTTATGCGATGTATTCATTCAGTTACTCCAGTATGACTCATCCCGGGAAATCCCTCTTATCCTGCCTCTTATCTGTTATAGAAATGTACACATCCTTTTGATGTAGAAATGTGCGTACGTACCTAAGTATCTATACACCTTTATCATACTTATACTTATCTAGTTTTTATTTGTGTTAGCTTATAAATATTATATTGGTGAATATGCCGAGTATACTTCAAGTAATGTGAATTAATTACTTACATAAAACATTAAGCATATGGAACAAAAAAGAATTGGAAAAAAGACCACGACTACGATTATGAACATGAATTATGTGCTTGAATCGAACTTAATGCTTATTACAAAGTCTTAAAAAAACATATTGACGAATTGAGAATCTCCTTCTTTTTTTGAAGTCGGTTAAAAATACTACTCTAACTATGATGTCCTTGTAATTTATTAGAATAAATAACTAGAATCCGAGATCTATTAATTTAGTAGGTTATCAAACCGGGTGTGAGGTTTAGTTTTGAACTAATAAACATATAATATAATAATAAGTATTCGTCGTAAACTTAGTAAAATACTTCAGCAGAGAAAGGTGCAGCTTTTGCTCAAGTTTGCATGAAAAAAGCTTAAGTGGTTCTTATACCCAAGTGGAAGTAATACGGAACATAAGAGATGACGTTGAGCTGTCTGATATTTTGTTTAAAACAGTTCTACTAGCTTAAGAGATACAAATATGAGGAAACTATCACGAAACTATTCGATTTAAAATAGATAAAATCACAGTCATGTACTATTATTAATATATTAATATTTAATATCAGATTTTATCAACAGAGATTGTTAAGTAATATACATAGGACACCATAATGACTCTTTGTACCTGACATCACTATAACGCTAGTTATTAGTGCTCCTTACGTCTCAGTTCTACAAAATGAGACCATGCGACCTTCTTTCAGATTTTATCAACAGAAACTACTCAATCACAGTAATTGCACCCAAATGGTTGGATGAAATGATGGTTTAAATGCCGCCCCGTACAAAAAAAAAACGTTAGCATAGTAGCCATAAACCTCAAATACGACTTCGTGAAGCAATTAAAACATTGTCAATAAGCAAACAAGACAAAAATTAAAATAGATTTTTTTGCTAACGTCACGTTGCCCCAAAAAGTCACGTTTTTTGTAGCATTGGACAAAATTTTACGGCACGCAAGGGAATATGGTTAGCAAGCGGATTAATTGAGCATTCCGATTCGGCGTTTAAGCCCGTTCACATTATATTTCCTCTCGTAATAAGCGTAAAACGTATGCTATTATTTTCACATTAACTTGATTGGTCCAGGCCACTGTAAAAAATAATAAAGGTCCGATCGATAAATAATGATAGCTTTCCGGTCACAATCTTCATACCCTACCTGTTTTAAATTGCCTTTAAATTCCATAAAACCAAAGATTGGCTGCATTCGGATTGTATAATTTATACACGAAATGATTGTTCAATACGTAATGTATTCATAATTATAAAAGTTATTAAACATTAAAGTCATGTCCCTAGTTTAGAATTAAATTAAATTTGTGTAACAAAAAAAATACGAGAACAACAAATTGAAATAAAAAAGAAACAAATTGTTACAGAATTCAATTTATATGATAGTAAATATTGAGCATTTAAAGTGTGGAGCTCAAGTGACATTAATGTAAGTCTGAGCGCAGTGTTTCTCAGTTGCCGATAAAACTTCGAAGTTAATGGCTAACGTGGGTCGGACATGTAAAGACTAGTTTTTATGTTTGTAACCGTCAAGACAGGCGCCTCTGGATCGATGCATCTCCCAGCAGGTGTCAAGGGTATATGCGCATGATTCATTAATTTATTACTTACAGTAATGTGTTTCTGCCTCAAGCTCAATTTGTTTCCCACTTTTTACAAAGACAAGGCAGTTTCTTCAATTAGTTTATACGTCCATACGGACGTATGGGTTTTTATGTTAATATGCCCATACATAGTTTTTTTACACAAAAATTTAAAGATAATATTTTATATAACTTTAATATTTTTTATAGATATTGGAAAAAATTAAATTCAAAGCTATAAGAACATAAATTAACTGGAACTAATAAAGGAAATAAAACATAAAAAATCGCATTGCAAAAAAAAATAAGTCAGAATTGATCTCAGATATTCTTTTTACAATGGCTATCAAATTGAAACTTTCTTCAATTTCCTTTGAATTTGATTAAAGCAAAATTGGAAGAATCTTGATTGGGAAGTTTTGTTGGTTATTGAATTTATAAAATTAGGTTGGGCCTTTATAATTACAATTATGTTATGCGTTATCGACCTTTACTAATTACTACAAAGATTGTACCGAAATTGCCGTTTTAATGTTTCGTAAGAGATTTAACAAGTTGGGTTCTAAATTGGGATATTAGCGTTCTTTAGATAAAGAACACTTACTTCGTAGGTTGTTCTAACCTTCAATGTTTTCCACTTACATGATGTTGGTAGAGATTTGAATAGTTAATGTTTGAATGTCATTCTTTTTTAATTATTTTGCGAAATAAATTTTATTACTATCTTTTTAAAATATCTTTAAATGCGATTATGGATACTTGTATTTGAGTAATAACTTTTTATGATAAAAAGCTTTATTTATGTTCAAATAATCATGAATATTCTGATCTTAAGTCACTAATAAACCTAGTGAGTCAGAAACGACTCAAATGTTCCTTTTGCATACGGGTACAAAATAACGGGAACAATGCATTCCTGCGTTGTTACGTTTGGTCAGCAAAAAGGCTTAACATTTAAGGTTTTTTGTCGACGACCCCGCTAAATTAAACAGGGAAGCTGATTTTGTTGTACCTTCTGTTTTTATTTTGTACACCATACGAAGCAACGGTGAAATGAAAATAGGTGCAGATGCTTTTAGAAAAGTGGCTAACTATGCAGTTTTAAACAAGACGCTAGGTTTTTCACATTTTAAACGACGCGAACGTGAGGAGAATTTCCGCCTTTTTGAGTTAATATTTTATCGCTTTTTATTTCGCATATAAAATTGCTGTCTACTTATGAAATGCACGATCTTCCTTAATTTTCATTCAAGTTGGCGTAATGAGGGAAACGTAGTATGATATTTTGAATGTGACTCAGCTATTCACGGTTTTTATTTAACGCACAATGGGGACACAGTATGGCATATGTAATAAAAACAAGACTTTAATAAGCCAAATTTGGTATAGCATTGCTTAGTAATTCATTCTGCGGACATTAATGGGGTACGTTTATTGCATATGTTGTGGTTTTTATAATGTAAGTTACTTCTTTTTGCTTATTATTGAAGGCTACATCATAACGCGTAATTTTTTTTTTAATATGCGTTATTACGCTCCATAAAAAAAATCATTTTTCATATAAATTGCATCTTTTAAATGTAAACTTATCTAACAGTAAGGAACGTTTTTCTCTTTGACAGAATAGAAGCATAGCTTACTATTTATAGTTTTGCATAATTATTAGCAATACCCTTCATAAAACATAACGAGACGGTAATGGGTAGGTGTAATTCTTAGTTTATCTCTTGTGATAATGAAATTTTATTACTGATAGCGAAAATTAATATAAATTTTTCATCAAAAATTTCCTCAACAGCCATTAATAGCGATAGCAATATTTGAGTAGTATCGTATCTCGAGTTTGCGTAAACGATTCCGGCGTGTTTATTATTTGATCAAGTAATTGCAGATACAAATCTCCGTGCAAATGCAAATGTTTGCGTTTGACCACACGCAACCATAATTATTTGACCATTCCTACCATTATCCGGCGTTACCGTCTTAAGTGTTGACCCGGCTAAAGGATTCAATCAACATTCCATGCCCTGTATCGCCCCGGGATGAAACCAATCCTTCTGAGGCTTTCTTAATTGTTTGCGCAGATGATTTTACTGGAAAATTACATGGGACTGAGGATTGAAATATGTTGGCCTCAATCATTTTAAATAAATACAATAATGAGTTTGAGAATGCACCGTTTTTCGGTACAGGTTTTGTGAAAGAACCGTATGATGTCGTGAAGGAAGGAGTCATTATGTTCGTGTAATTTATAATATTTTTTTAAATTATATTTACGAGTTGAATAAACTTGTTAACTTATTTGTGATTGTTTAAGTTAATAAAGTTGTTGTTTTATTTTATATTGAGAAATTTATTGTGATAAAAACTATACATGTACAATGCACATATCTACATAGTATATTATTCTACATTTCATATGTATTTTATCCCACAATAATATCAAATTCAAATCCTGTGATTTACATCATAAAAGTCGATAGTTTTCTCTCGTAGATTATTTCTTTTTTTCCATGTTTGATATGAATATTCAATAACAACTTGTTCATTCTTAGAGCGAATAATTTATATACTTTGTATTATGCGCGTCCACACTCCACATAATATACCAATGTATGTCCCTTAATCCCGGAGCTAACTGTTGAACAACAAAACTCATTACTCGTCGCTTTTGCGGCAATACTACCTGCTAGTTTGGAGCTTACATTAGACTGGAGCCAAACATATTATTGTCTCAAGTTTTAATACTTTTCATGAAATATTGAGCACATTTATATGTACATTTCGATTATTTTCATTAGGTTGTTCGTCATTATCTTCATCATCATCATCATATCTTATATCTTTTTTTCGTCCACTGCTAAATATAGGCCTTCCTCAATGAACGCTACTGTCTTAGCGTTCATTGAGGAACCTTGCCACTCGCATCAACACAGTTCGACCACTGCACGGAGATCGTTTCTCACTTCTTTAGTAACCAGCCATCTATCCAACTTTAGGTTCCCTAAACATGAACATGTGCGATATTATAAGGAGAATAAGTTAAAATTCAGATTTTACGATACAGGCGACTGTATGCGTTGCCTAGACCCGATTAGCAGCGCCCCGCGATTTTACCCGCGAACTCCCATTACCATAGAACTACGGTAGTAAATTAAAGCCTATGTGTTATTCTGATGTATAAGCTATATTGTTGTTAAGTTTTATCAGAATCCATTCAGTTTTTTAGTGAAAGATTAACAAACATCCATACTTACAAACTTTCGCCTTTACAATATTAGTAGGATTAACCCTTATATGTTTCACTATGATACGAGACTCCTCCTCGAAATGAGGCGTGGAAGATATTGGGCAATAGCTCAAGCAAGCGATAGTCTCATCGGTGCATTTGGATGCTGACAAAAATTCAGAAAGAAGAAGAGAAAAAATTACAAAATGACCTGAGCTTTATTGATAATAATATATCTTAAGATTTATTAATTTCTTGCGCAAATGATTTGATACACATACCTACATATTATTTTTTTTTTTAATAAATAAACTCAGTTTTATTTAAACTTATCGTTGTCATCAAATCGCAATTTAGTAAACCTATTTACTTTAAGTATTTTTCTTATGCAACATTTAATCAGACAATTACATATAATCTCTTAGTGGATTTTCTGCCTATGTGTGAAGGTACCAGTCACTCAGAATAGACTACCGATAGCATAAACTATAGTTGAAGATCCAGAGTTTCTTAAATAACCCCAGAACATTGGACCATTGGCCAACAGTAAAACCGAATACGGCTTTGAAATTCCTAATTAAGAAGTTACAAAGGGATTATTCACACTATCACAAAGCGAGCAGATTAGTAACAGGGTCAGAAGTTTGACTATAAAGCCGAAAACCACTAACCCGTAAACTTCCTCACTAGGGGATTTTTAATTATGTCATTAAACTGGCCTGCGTGCCTGACTGATTAACAAGTTTATCGCGAAGGGCAAGCGGTGTTATTTATAACGTACTGTGGATTATACTTATGAAACTTGTGTAATATGGGTAGCGCCTTTTCAACGGTATTTCGCGTAAGATAAAATGAATGGCTAAAGTTTGGTATGTATTTCTTTATAAAGAGCTAGTTCATATCGGTTTGTTCAAATCCTTTGGGGAGCTCTATAAATACTTATACATGTTTAAGAATAATTTCTAATATCTACGCGAAACTTTATACAGAAACATAATGTTCTATTGTGACGAAAGTTCTGTTATGTGTCCTAAACGTTTAGAACGTAAATTTAGAACCGCGATAAAATTAAAAATACCGCGATTTACTTTAATATGGACATATAATATGTAATAATAACATATAATATGGACGCTAAGTTATAAAATACCATTGAAATAATAGATCACGTAAAACGTCGATTATGATAGACTAACGCCCGGTTTCCGAAAGGCTGATCAACGCAAATATTAACAAATTAACTGTCAAATCTCTTGATAAGTGTCAAATGAGTTGCTAGAGGCATGGTTAAAATACTTAATTTGATCAGCCTGTCAGTTGACATAGCCACTACAATGAAAAGCTGTCAAATTGACTCTAGAATAACCGCCATTAACAGCCATGTTGACATACACTTTTGACACACAAACTGCAGGCGGTAATATCGTATAATAATGCAAAATTACTCATATACAATCACCTCATTGTGATTTGTTTAAAATTCGTTCAATATTAACTAGAGAATAAATTGACCCTTCAGCTAACACGAGCAATTGCTCGTTCAAAGTAACTTTAAAATAATTACCGGTGCTTGTAGTGCAACAGATGCAAGCCAGGTGAACTCACACCTGCCATAGCGAAATTTAATACTAATTTTATTAATCCTTCAATGCGAAAATGCAACTTGAGACCTCGCAGCAGATGAGAATTTAGCAACGTGCAGTTGTGTTCTTAACTATCGTCTTCATAAATTTTTGCCTCACAGTTTGGCAATTTTCTTATAAAATGTTTATGAATCAATTTTTTCATCACCAAGAAATCATGATATTCTTCAAACTTAAGTATCAGTAAAGGAGGAAATAAGTAAAGGGTAGATCGACCTCAAAACATAATGGAATGACGAACTTCGTGGTAAGCCGAATGCGAGTGGCAAAGGATCGGCCATCTTGGCGTTTATTGAAAGACACCTAAGATCCAACGGTGAAAAGGAAAGGTTAGGTAATAATTATGATAATCCGAAAATGTAATCGTTCTATAACGGTATGGTAATGCGGTAGTAAAATGTACAATGTAAGTTGAAGTTATCTCAGAATATTCCGTACATACGAACTAACAAGCTTTAGATTGTGCTGTCATTTGGTCTTGTCTATCTCAGATACAGGCAAAGATATTACCTCATTAAAGTGTCTTTTACTGTACAAATATCAGTCTATTTTTGTCAGCTTAAAGCGTAACTGGCTAACTGCTGTCGTTACGCTGTGCCATTTCAGGCTGAAACTTTTGTTGGGACACACTGCTGCAAAGAATATATTTTATTTCTGAAGTTACAGTTTTTTATATTACGCAACTGCAGTCTTATTTCTTATCTGACCTAAGTTATTTGTACCTACTTGGAAAAACGGTTATTTTCTTCTGCACCTAAAAAGTATAAAAGTACTCTGCGCAGTTTTACTATGTAGACATTTTGTTTGTCATATTCTTTATTTTTTGTATTAGATGAGGGAGAAACATTTGAAATTAATAAGATGGGATGGGAAGAACTAATATAAAAAAAATAAACAAAACTATTATGGGCTGATATTTATCGATTCAACATCACCTCTTCCTGAGCGTGGTTTTACGTGGGGACTCTGGTTTATATTTGAAAAATAGCTAAAAACAAATTATAAGTGTTCATCGTCATCAGCCTTCATACGTTTACTGCTTGGCCTTCCTTAATGAACTACAAGATTGGAACAAAATAATTTTATTTCATTATATAGTTAATATAATGTATGTGTATGTATGTATGTGTGTGTGTGTTACCGTATCGCGCATAGATATGCGGTTGTGTGAGTGAAATCACATTTTTAAATCGTAGTGAGACCGCGCCTTAAGAGGAATTATTAATACTTTTTAAATAACTCATTTTTTTGTATAAATATTATTATGTTGTAATATGTTTATGTAAGTGTAATTTTTGTTCAATATGTATATTGATCTGTTTATATATGTTTTGTTTATTCTTGGTAAATAATAAGCGTTTATACAAATAAAACCTTATTACAGTGAACGAAGTCGCGGGCACAGCTAGTCCCAGATAAAATGTAATTATAGTTTTTACATCAAAACTACATTAACAAATAACGAAAAGCGTTCAAAGTTTCCGTTTATTATCTACATATCGATTTTTTTATCGTTTCCAAAACACATTTGTATGTATGTCAGAAGGAAAAGAAAACTTTCATTTTTACGCCTAACAGATTCAATAACGCCTTGAATGAGTTCGGGGGGTGGAAAATCGTTAATCATGCCTTTGTTGGATTTTTGTTACGGCCTAACTGGTTGCTCGCTTGTTTGACCGACATTTTTCTCCCTTTGAACCGAAGTGCCTTTAGTCTTGACGAATTGTTTTTATAGGATAACGACTGTTCTATTTGACATAGCGATTTGAGTTTTGATTTCCGCGTCACGGAATTTCTTTATTGTGTATTTGTTTATGGAACGGAAGACGAATGGGAAATTAATATGGAAGATTGTTACGCGGTTGCTGTGGATATGTTTTGAGATGTGACCATCAACCGTTTACCACGGTCGTTGAGTGCTAATCACCAGACTCTTTTAATTTCGGAATATATGTTAAAAAATTGGCAATTTGGTAGTTGTGTAAATTGTGTATGGATGATGTAAATATGTATTTATAATATAGTTTTATATTTACAAAATGGATTTACTTGTAATACAGCTTTTTATATTTGCAGAGTTAAAAGTATTGCATTATATACCTTGACTTAACTTCAGTAATTAAAAGAATAAAAAAATGATAGAGTTGCGCCTTTTACTTCCACGGCATTCGAGTCGATAATCGATAATAGTTAAAATCGATAATAGTTAAAATTGATTTAATATAATATGCAATGTCCAAATATGTAATATTAAAAATTTAATACCAATGTAACCAATGAATGACCCTCCTCGCCTGATTTTGAGGAGGAGACCCGTGCCCAGCAGTGGGACATAAAGGGTTGATACTTTACTTTTTTATGTTACCAAAAAAAAACATCATCACACTAACGAAGATCACATTTAAATTTCGCGTTTTCGACAAAAGCTAAAATTATGTCTAAAAGAAAGAAAAAACGATAAATATGATTATAATACTTTACGCGAGACAATATTGTCATGATTGTAAACCTTATCGTTCTTAAGTATTAAAACGACACCTTGTAACAAACTAGATACAAAAACGTTGCTATTAGCGTAGTGGCAATTAGCAAGTCGATCTGTGAAATGACTATACCGTTGATCATTATATCCTAGCTAGTATATTTATCGCTATCAGTATTTTTACAATAAAACTTATCGTTATAAGTATAAAATGTACTGCAGCAAAACTAGAAACAAGGACGCCTAATCAGTGTGGTAGCAAGACTATTAGCTGACAAATAACTATCCCGCCGGTCGTAGGTTATCGGCGTCCCGTTTAGTTTACACAGCATTGTTGAGCCGAAATCAACGTTGAACAAATACTATGGCGCTTCAATACGCCCCCACACTAAATCTGCCCGCGCCGCTATGTGATGAGCGATAGCGATTATTGATATGTTTATAATTTGTCGAATGTTTATAATGAGCGACGATGGTCCAGTGGTGGATGGACTCGGCCTCTTATGCGAGAGGTTCCGGATTCGATCCTGACCCCCACATGTGTGCCTTGAAATGGGTTTTTCTAATTTCTAAGTGCACCCCAAACACGAGACCATCACTCGCTCACCGGTGAAGGCAAACATCGTGAGGAAACCTGCATGCCTGATGAGATTGAAAGTCTTTGAAGGTATGTGAAGTTCACCAACCCGCACTGGGCCAACGCGGTGAACTATTGGCCCATTACCCTCCTCGCCTGATTTTGAGGAGGAGACCCGTGCCCAGCAGTGGGACATAAAGGGTTGATACTTTTTTTTTAAATTTGTATGATGAAAATATTATGTGTGAATTGCTGTTTTGGTTACTTTACAAAACATTATAACATTTTTTTAAATAGGTATTTCTGAATTATCTACAAGTCAATCAAAAACATGATAATAATTATGCTTTTTAAACATTTACATTGGAAAAATATGTAAATAAATTATTATTTATTACTTCACTTTGTAAAAAGTGTTTTTTTTTTCTTATTTGATTGTTGTTTTAGCGGAAGCTGATCGTATAAAATTTGTTTGTGGACACATGTTTGGTTTATGTTTTCTGTTTGTAAATTTAATTGTATGTTCCCATTTTAACTGTTTGTGTTCCTTGAAAATAAATAAATACATTGAGTTTGTCATATCGAGATTGTTATGATTTTAGCATCCATTTTATCTAATAGCGTCAATTTTTTTGACACTCTGAATTATCGAATGAGGTGCTAATTCATCTGCCTATATTAAGTTCATGTGATATAGACTTTAACAAAGTCCTTTCAAAGTTTAATTTTAAACTTTAATTTGAATTTTAAACTTCTAAACGATTGCATTGTTAAAATAGTAAAATTCCAAAATAAAACGCTAGCTACTCTCATTTAGACCATATAAAGTGAACATAACTGTGTCAACACCGTAGAGATAATTCGGATACTGGACGAGGAATGCTCTCTTATCGATAGGTTTGCGAGATCTATCGGCCGCTTTGACGGACTTATAGTGAGCAACCTGCTTTGAATACCAGTTCTTTGGATCATGGTTTTGTTACCAATAAAAATTAAGCAACTCCAACATTTATGAACTAATTAAAATAACATAGATATTAATTTTATGGGAGATTAATTAATTATTACATATAAAAGTCATTTGATTATACGCGACATCAATTATTTTATAACTTTTTATGATCATAATATGTATTATTCATGTTGTGATTATTAATTTAATTTTATACACTGCGGCCACTGAATTAAGATTTTTATAAAAGAGGTAGGAAGGGTAGGGTAATCATTAAAATGATTATGCTGATTTATAATAACAGTAATTATCGAAATTTTCTGGACTGTTGGTAGGTTAGCATCTATCTTAGTGATTAACTCCTTCCAGGAGGTTAGTAATATAGTTATAAAAATGCAGAGTATGGCATGAGTATAAAATAATATAGGCTGATCTATCTACGTCTTGGATAGGATAAATACACCGGCCTTATTGATATTCATAGGAGCCGGTAACCGCTTACAATCCGCTCATGTGTCTGTTTACCTGTATCCACTATCATTTGAAGGAAACCGAATGCCCGGAGTTCGATATATAAAATTTTTCACGTTCACAAATGATCATTAAAGTCGAATTTTGAGATGAAAAAAATAGGAGCTTTGTACTTTAGGAAAAATAATTTATTAATCTTTATGTAGAATTAGATCTCGAAATCACAATTTCATTATTATATGATCATAAAAAATGTATCATTTGTCAATTATAACACAATTTTAACGTTTATCAATTATTGAAATTTAGTTTGCTGGTTACAATTGACTAGTCGACTTGGAATTCGTCGTGCGGTAATCGTGCGGGTATATTATACCTGAAACAAAATAAAACTGACCAAATAAACACAATACAGTCTTCAGTCTATATTTAAAAAACAAACATCTGTTTTAAATTTAAAATTGTGTTTATTTAATATGTGATCCTTTAACACAAAAAATGTTATGGGTGAACAGTAAATGACAATAGCCTGAGAATCCTATCATGGTTCAGGTAAAGCCGTCGTCTTACATCCGGTAACATGTAAAAAATCCTATTATTCGACTCATGCGCTTCTGTCGGCAGACTTATCACAAAGATTCTGATAATATCACACAAAAGGGTAGATGTATTGATTGTAGTGTTAAAATATACAGTAAATTAAGAAAATGTTATTTTATCTATTTGTAAAGTTAAACACAGAATACATTCTTATTTAATTTCGTAAAAGGAGTTACTCAGTTGACTAACCTTAACATTGATTTTCTAAATATTTTTATGTATTACTTTTACCTATTTAGAATGTAAAAAAAAAACAATATGAAAGTCTGTTGTGTTACAATAATGGCTACGTATCAAGATATCTCAAGACTAATTAATGTTGTAAAATAACGAGCTTTTTAGGATTCTATTTAATCCCGAAACAGACGTCTAACAGTAAAAGCTAGCTCACAGCTATTTCTTTATTTCTACCAAATCCTGTGGAAAACTTAAAAGTGAATTCATTCAGAGCGATTTTCTAGTTGAAAACCCATACAAATGTTTAGTTCTAAGAGCGGATTTGGGTCAGTATATTTTGGGTTTTCATTTATTCATTCAAGCTGCAGAACATTTGGAAATTCAATAACGTACCTACTCTATATGTAAACGACAATCGTATACCATACAAAGCAATTCGGCGTGAAGTTCGTGCAATTTAAAAAAAACAGACTTAGGTACATGATTTTTAATTATACAAAGACGCCCGGTTTCTTAAACGTTGGTCAAATTGTATGTCAACTAACATGGCTGTTAATAGTTAACACACGATTCTAGAGTCAAATTCGACAGCTTTTAATTGTGTGTCAACAGACAGAAATCATGCTAGAAGCAACTCATTTGACACTTAACACGAGACTTGACAGTTGCTTTGTAAACTTTTGCGTTGGTCAGCCTTTCGGAACCGAGCATAAATGATTCTTAATATAATCCTCGAAAACAATTGATAAGAATGCGTTGAATTCCTTTAAACATTGATTGAAACGCCTATCTAAATACTATATCAAAAATGTGATATAATTTATTTACGCTTTTACATCTTATCCACTAAAACAATTTTATAAATACTTCTAAGAAGGGAAATCTACAGTATCAGCGAGTAGCTATATAGAATGTTCTCATTTCTAGACATAAAAATATGAAAATAGCAAATAGCAAGCAATAGTGTATACAATAGGTTCTTGATTACAATTAAAAGTGATCTAAGTCAGTGAAATGGACAGGTATCCTAAATAATATTTAATATATAAAAGGATAAAGTTTGAATAGAAATTCTTGGAAAAAAATCAAATTATATAGGGCCATGATTTTAAACCAAAATGATCTGCGTAGGATAAAGTAAGAAAAAGCATGTAACATTTATAGCGAGTATTAATTAAAACATATGCCCCCATAACTAAAGTACACGCAGACGAAGTCGCGGACAAGAGCTAGTGTAATAAAAGTAACACTTCGATTCAAGATTAATAATATTCTCTAGACTATAGTGTACTAGACTAGACTATTTAAAGAGAGACACTTATTAGAACTACTCCAACCAAATTCTATATTGATTGTTTAAATTGGGGCTACCTCGTACTTATTTCTCAGCAACAATTCTGAATTACTCCAATATTCTCCCCGCGGTAAGCATCGTAAGCTTGATTTTTATCACTTGTAACAACAAAATACAGGTACTATTGCTTTCTGATTGCCTACAAATAAAAATAATGCCCGCAAACAAAACATATTTCAAATCTATGTCAAGCTTTATGCTTAACGGAATTTAACGTTCGTTTTACGACCACTATAAATTGATTCTTATTTTATGCGTACCAGAGTATATTTCCCAATGCGGGCTAAGGGGTGTAAACGCAGGTAAGAAAGATCCCACTCACGCGATACGAATATAAACATGCCACTGTACAGTTGAGCCAAAAGTCCATATTTTCTAATAGATGAACCTATATACTTCGCTAACGGTCTAACTTTGTAAAATATGATGGCAAAGTAAACTTATGTCCTGGCAACAATAATTTTATTAGAGCGACATTTAAGAGCTCTTTCACACTAACTTGTGTCGCGCGGTACATTTTAAATGTTTAATGTACTTTCCTCGCGCTATGTTCTATTATAAGTGTTAAACTTATAAGCTGCAAAAATGTATCCCAAGAATTCAATTTTCAACGTTCTTTATTTTAGTTGAGTTCTAAGCTAAAAGTTCCATTTTGTAACCGAAGTACGTTTATTTGTTCAGTACCGCTTTCGAACCCTCGCTTCGATAACTTTTACTGGAAATCGATTGTAACTCTTGAAAACGCACGAAAACAATTGCCATTTGGCACGTACATTGATTGGTTTGGTAGCGATGTAATCGCATTTTAAATGTTTCAACGTTAACGTACTTATAATTCGTACATACGTACGTAATAGGAATTGAAATTATTATGTATGCGTCATGTTCAATTGCTATTTTTATTTACTAATTTTTAAAACTCAAATTCCCCTCAGTTTTTCTTACGTCTAAAATCTCGGAAGGCAATATACTCGTATAGAATTCTTAAAGCCACTACTTTTAAATATTGATTCTTAAATTTGATAGAAATCTTCTATGAAATATATAACTTTTCTTTAAATGGATGGATTTCTTACCTTATTTTATCTGCAGAAATTCAAAGCAAATGAATCATTTGTGACTTTGTAGAAACGGTTACCTATCTTACTAGCATGTCTCCAAAAATAGATAAGCCTATTCAATTTACTGTGTCGTTTTCCTGTATCTTAATTTATATTCATAACGATACTTGTAATTAATTACATTCTTCTTTTGTTGCAGGTAAACACAACGCTGTAAATTTTAATCTACTAATCCAATTGTATTTTAAACGAGAAAAAAATAACGGTGGGGCGTGTGACGAATTTTTGAATTACTAATTTTATTGAAACGCGCATTTTGTTTTAGAACTAATTCAAATTGAATTGAAAATAAAAATTTGTCTCTCTCAACGAGAGTGGGACTCTCAAACGTGTGCCGCTTTGTTCGTATCTTCCGACTGGTTGATAGGTACTTGAAAATGTTCATCTTGAAAATCGTAATTACTACCTTTTTTGATGATTTTGAATGAAATATTTATTTCGAGAATAGTCTCGAATCCACAAAGGAATTAGTCCTACCTCATTGCAATATTGTTCATTCAATACGTTGATGACATGATCTAAATTTCTTCGTAAATCAGAACTGTTGCATCCAGAATTAAGAGCAGTCGATAGAAACAAAAGACACGACTTAACTTCAGTTACACATCTACTGAAACATATGGAAGGACCCGTAACGAATCTTATCAAAAGAAGAAATAATTAGTGGGAACTGGGAAGTAAATCGGGGAGAGAAAGATTTTAAATAATAAGTACAAATTGAACTGTTCTAAAATGGACTTACGGACATTCGTATTACAGTCAATAGTTTCACTAGGTGAAAGACCTCTTCAGCCTTACAAATCAGTGATTTTTGTAAATTTTCTTTCCTATTTTACTACTGCTTATAACAATCTAAAAGCATTATTCATAATCGAGACAGAGCAATGTCTCGTATATTATAAATAAACGTTTACATATTACGTAGTAAAAAAAAAATATGAATATCTTAAAACCTCTATGCTCTTTTATACAATTTCTTGTGTTAACATACATTTATAAATTGCCAGTAGAATAGTCAAGTCAAAGGTCAATTTATATTTTACAAGCCAGGATATAATGTGTCTTCAATGGCTTGTAGATGTTTATGCCTTGCCCTCATTTATAGTAATTTATTAAATTAACCTACATATATTATCTAGGTACTTACATTATATACTTATTACATGGGTTACCACGTAGTGTGATTGTTAATATTTAATTTATGAACAAATTAATTTTCATCCAATCAAATAAAAAGAAGAGATCTTGAAAACACTTTTGCTAAAAATTTATATACTTTATGTTGTAATTAGGAACATGTATGTACCATGCATATATTCTACATACGGAACCCCTCAGTAGGGGTCACGTAAAAGGGTGAGCCGTCTCATCACATTGTTTATTCAGCCTCTACAGGATCGAATCCGAATAGGTATAGACGAACGTTAACACGGAGTTTACGTGCGAATATACAGTTGATAGTCGAATGTTTTCTTGTTTTTTTTCTTTTATTGTTCCAATTTTATTTTATTTTTTTAAATTTTACACATTACGCGAGAGTGGCGGTAATCGGCAGAATGTTTATCGAATCTTCGGAGTATTAAAATATAAACAGAAGATTTAAGATGATTCTAGAATTTCTAGAGTATGGAATAAAGCCTGTTATAATGAGGATATAATAGATTAACTGTTAACTCGAACTAACTCGAAAGCTATAATTGTGGACTATGGTTATTATATTTAAAAAATCTGAACTGTGGAACACAGATGACGAGGCACCGTAACAGATGTAGATACTCATATAAATATAACAGCATGTGCAGCATGCGATTTTAATTAATTGCATTTAACTATAATCGAGACAGGTTTTTCGTTAAACTATTCGCGGAAATTCGAGCTAAAACCAGTGCCACCCAGGTCGAACAAACAAAAACAAACATAGCTTTCAATTTAATTTTCAGCGACGATAAACAACCAATTACCGGCCTACCGCAGAACTGATCTCTGGGGAGTGTGGAATGGTAGTACCGAGTTTCGCTAGGAAGGAACGTGACTATGTGCAAATGTACGCCTAATGGAGCTTTACTGTCAAACTAATTATATTTAATACTTAAGATAAAGTTAATTTTACTTTAATAATATTCACGTCACAATATGAGGATTGAACTTGGAGCTCTCGCTGAAGAGGTCGAGTCCGTACTCATTGTACCACCGTCGCTCATTAAGAAGTAAAGTATCAACCCTTATATTATGTCCCACTGCTGGGCACCGGTCTGCTCGAAATCAGGCGAGGAGGGTAATGGGCCATAGTTTACCGATGCGCTGGCCCAATGCGGGTTGGTGAACTTCACATACCTTCAAAGACTTTCAATCTCATCAGGCATGCAGGTTTTCTCGCGATGCTTTCCTCCACCGGTGAGCGAACGATGGACTTAGAAATTTAGAAAAACCTATTTCAAGGTACACACGATCGAATCCGAAACCTCTCGCATAAGAGACCGAGTCCACCCACCACTGGACCATCGTCGCTTATTATCTAATAGAATTATCTTATTATTATCAAATCAAATCATATCAAATCAAAAATATCTTTATTACGTAGGTACAACTTGTACACTTGAAATAAGTCAAAACATAAGTAGTCAATAAGTAGTAATAGTATAAAAAAAAAAAAAAAAAAAAAAAAACTCGTTTGAGATGCAGGATCCCCTAAGAAAAACGAGAAAAAAACTTAGGGGTTGCTCTTTTGTCAATAAAATGAGTACATAATATTTTATAAATACAACATGTAACATCATATCTTAAGAGTGAGTGTCTTATTCCCAAGGTGTGGTATCTTCAATAAAATCTTTTATTTCGTAATAGGCTTTACCACACAAACGTTCCTTAACAATTTTCTTAAATTTATTAATGGAAAGATTTTGAACGTTTTCTGGGATCCTATTGTAAAAACGTATACATTGTCCCATAAACGAAGTGCTAACTTTATTCAGTCTAAAGAATGGAACATTTAATTTATTTTATTTATTTTTTTTATTATTTTATTTATTTATTTATTATAAGAGATCTTTACTAACTATAATATTTATAATATTAGTTTTTAATTATATATTGCATATTGTGCAATCCTTGCAGTCCCCTTAAATTTCGTGCACTTTAATGTGACTAATTAACGCATTTATAAAATTAATGACATGTTACTTGGTGGGTTACTGAGTTGTTCTGGATAAGTACTATCCCTGTTCCTCTGCGGAACCTTGTAATTGTGTTCCCGAGAGAAGGGTAGTAATTGCTGGTATCGAGACGTACTAATTGTTGACTCAAGTTAGACAAGGGCAGAAATTGTTGGGAAAGTTGTGTGTGGTCAATTGTACAGTCTTTGACCACACACAATTTAAATCACGTGACATTATCTACATCATGTAGGTAAGATGTAAAACATCTCAATTGATACCAACGTAATGAAGAGATACGGGCATGAAAAATTGGTGTTAAATATACAATTTTTGTTTCCTAGTGTTTTAGGTAGATAAAGTGTTGGATGCTGGATGGTCACTTACCAGACGGGAAGATGATCTGCTCTGATCCTCTGCTCCTGATGATGAAGAAGGCAAATTATACTCATTATAACTTTAACGGTTTTTATCCCGGTTAATTAACCCCTGGTCCTCGTATGACCTTCGTTGCTGTAAAGTATCCGAAACATGCATTGAAATTGTTATTTTGTATTTCATTTATTTTGTAATTTATGAGGATAACTTTGGTAAATTATTTGCGATCTTTAAGCAGAATGTGTGAAATACAATAATACAATGTATCTACTCGTAAATACCATAGATATTTGAAATAATGTTAAACACCAATTGTACCATATTCTTGTAAATAAAAATTCATTCATTCAGTTAACGTTTGGAATGTAAAAATCATGATTAACCGCGATAAAATCCGTAAACTTGGTTTACATTTAATAATATTTTTTTATCATATTTCCCGAAAGTAGCGGGTAAAAGCTTATAGAGCGATATGATTCATATTCCTTATTAAAGTTGTCGATGTCCTCGCTTAATCCGCCTGACGGTATTATAATTTCAATGGCTTCATATAACTCAATATTTTACTCGTTTCTTCAGTTAATTTTAAATAAATTATCTCGCTTACTCTTTGAGTAAACCCGTATTTATAATATGAATTTATTAATATTTCATTTTTATACTTTTCATTCCGTTCAAATGAAATATAATTATTAGTTGATCATTTTTAGCGACACTTGACGTTATGAAATATTGGATTCTCTAAGGCTTTCGCTGTCTTTGAAGATAATGTTGTAAGTAGTGCCATTGCATTGCAGCTAAATTGGACCGGCACGATTGGTAGTTGATACCTTTTATTCACATAATAGCGTAAAGTGACAGCTATGCTGTTGCGTTTCGTGCGGCTTTTGAAGTTATAGTTGCCCATTTGGGGATAGCAAGGAGGGCAATGCATTTGCATAGCTTTTGGTCATGCGGATGGTCTATCGGTTTTGATAGTGACCATAAGTCTTCGACAAAAAGAATCTAGTATTATACTAATAGATCTAGTTAAAATCTGTCGGATCGGCCACATTCGGTATGATTCGGAACTCAGACATTTAAAACCCTTTAACTTAGATTGTAAAGACATGAGCTAAGTTATGAGGGTACTCAGTAATTGGTTAAGTTATATAAAGTAAATATAGCGGGACGCTTTTGGACTGGTCGGACATGTAATATAAACTTGGTGATTATATTTTGCTTACATGTATCCTGTGTTACATTGTATACAAAACAAACATTGAAACCTCGTGCATATTAAATTGTATCGTAAATTATCATCATCATCATCAGCCTTTATCCGTTCACTGCTGAACTTTGACCTACCTCAATGAACGCCAAGACGACCGCTTCCATGGGTACTCGCGTACAACATGGACTGGCCACTGCATGGAGATCATCTTCCCACCTTATAATGGCCGATCAACACTTGGTCTGCCTAAACGCGGATTTCACTCTTGAACCTTATGGGCCCAGCGACCATTCTCTTTTCGTTAATTCTTCTGAGTGTGAGACCGGCCCACTGTCACTTACAAGAGCCTATTATTCGCGTGATATCGTGTGTAAAGTATGTTGTATAGAAATCATTAAAAAAAAAAAATTAATTAGTCATTGGTGTTCCACTTTTGGATGGGCAAATGTCTATCTGCGACATTTCCATTCGGATCGTGCATCGTAAAGTAAACTGCAACTGTTCTAGAATTATTAGTACTCATAAGCTTGAAGGTTGTTTCGACACAAAATAGCCATAGGTTAGGTCATGGATGCGATGCATCGGACTCGTTATGGCTCAACGAATAATTATTCGGCCAGGTTTGACGCTTGATGTTTCATCCTTAGTATTAGATCCTGCATCAAAAACGGATACATCCGTAAATCTAAGTTAAGGCGGGCGAAGCCGCTTGCAATAGCTAGTGTAACAATATATTTAGTAGGATAACAAATCTAAAAATATAAGTTGCACAAAGCGGGGTCGGTCATGTTTGTTCTGAGGGTTCTTACAGCTACAGGCTTTCATGAATACGAGCCACAAGTTTCAATCAAGCTAACTTTTACCTACACCATATTTACCACTGTTCCACTTTTACCTTTTAGACTATTTTAGCCTTTGTAAGATTTAAAGTAATGGAACTACTTTTTATTGGATTTCACTGCGTTTATTTGCATTCTTTACTCGCATGTTTATAGTCCAGAGGCGCGAGAGGACTGATAGAACTTTTAAATTAACATGATTAATTATTAGTGATTTTATTTTTTAACTTAATTGAATTATTGATATACCTTGTTCAGGAGATTTCCTGGATAAAATATTTGATGACAATGGCTAAATATGTAAAATAGTAAAATATATTATGGTAAATATCCCATTTGAAGTAAATAGTTTTAGTTCTGACGTAACTTCTATAGCGTCCGAAACTTTACAAATTTAAAAATAATAATTCACAAAAAGTAGTTTATTATAGACTAGCTGTTGTCCACGGATTCGCCCGCGTTAACTTTTTTTAAGTATCCTATGTTATTTCTAGTACTTCCGAGAATATGTGTACAAGTTTTTATGTTAACAAACATTTCTACTTTCACATTTATAATATTTTTGTAAATAAGAAATTAATATATTGTATGCCATTCCCTCAACCATTTTTTGGACACCTGCCTCTTCTCTTGCCATAGAAACGATGATGATGATGATGATGATGATGATGATGATGATGATGATTCTATACTGTAGCATTGACGGATATAAGTCGGTAGGGTTTCAGAAATAACATACTAGTGTTACGTTTAGTTGTTTATAAGTTTAGTAATCTCTGACAGATAGTATCACATTAAGACTATATAATGGGCTAGCGGACACCGTCGCCGATGTTTATAGTTTTGGTTTAATGGTTTTAGCGTTGACTATGATAATTATTTTACAGTTGACAGCCAGCTTATGTTGTGGTTGCTTTGTCGTTTTATGAGGCGTGAATCCAAGAAAGTATGATGAATAATATAATTATACATGTATATATATTGTTTTCGTAATGAGGAGCTAAATGATAAAAAGTCTCACAGGTCGATCCATCAGGTAAGCTACGCTTAAGGTCTGTGGTTGGATGAGCATCTTTACACGACGAGACTCCACTGTACCTAGGAAAGAAAGAAAGAAAGAAAGAAAATATTTTTACTGTTCACGACAAATATCAAGACAGTAGTATTAAAACCTAACTAAAAATAGGCATTTTAGTTATATATAGTTCACCGTATTAAAGCACGTTAAGCCTTCGATATGAGCCGTGGATCTTTGTCAGTCGTTACGGGTCGTCAAAAGCCCGAACTCTGACAGCCAGTCTTACCAGGGGCTACCATATTACCGGGTTTATTGCAGTGTGGAGGTCAGGCATTTACTTTAAATAGAATACAGGCAATCAGCCACATCCGGTTACACTGGAAGCCGACTTCAAATATAGTTAGGAAAAGGATAGGCAGAGAAAGATATTGTTGTCGTGAAATGAAATATGTGAGTTTAAATCAGATGGCTTAAAACTTTATGACTAATAACCAGAAAATGCCGAAGGAATTAATAAAATAAACATAATCATTAATCATACAGATTAATAATTCGAAATTGTAAATATCGAATCAATTTTAATTTCTTATCTTATCTTTATCGCAAAAGCTAGTGCAATAATTTTATTATAAGCACTCAATTGCTTGATAGGGCAATTTATTCCTGTCACAACAATGGCTGAGCAAAAGCAGTCAAGTTAAAATTACAGACAGAAGATAAATAAATCAGATAAGTATAGAATGTGCCTGCTTCCGTAGAATTTGATTTGCATAAAATAAACGTTTGAATTATTATTTTCTAAATTCATTATCAATATTGCGAATTTTGATGAATATACATTATTTGGTAGTAGGTAATTAGGTAGGTTGCGTATTTGACTTTAACAGCCGCAGGGAGTTTTGAAGACATAAACTATGTTTGATTTATACATATTATAATATCTCTGTTGATTAGAATTTAGAACCAAAGTTAGTAATAGTGAGTATAATTTATTTCATCTTCTTTATTTGGTTCTCGTTAAAATAACGTGTATTTTAGTAAATTTTTTATTTATAAACTTGCTTATCGGATAGAAAAATTGCGACTGATATTTGAATAACGTTGGAAAAAGTTTGAAAAATCAAACCATATTGCAATCGCTGTTACCACAGGGAGAGTAACGCACGCGGTGCGTCGGACAAAAACTGGGTTGAAATAATTTGGCTCCGTCGCATATGAAACTTGTTTTAATATTATGTAGAATTTTTAGAAGTCCTTACAGTGTCGTCGTAATCTATAGGGATTGGACAAAACATTGTATCTCCATTGACAACGTTATTGGCCCATCGGATATATTTGCTGACCAAGTCCTACGCGAAATATCGACAACTTGTATTCTATCGATTAGTGTAAATATCTATATAAAAAAGGTGTGTGTGCGATTCACACACGATAGAAGTGAAACACATGTTAAATGCTCAAATACAAGCAAGTATTATTATACATACATACCGACATTTGCTCTCTCGCTCTTTTGAAATCACAACGATTCTAAAGAAGTTTCACTTCAATAAAAAATCCTAATATTTAGTCAATAAATTTATTTTAGGAATGTTTCACGCGATACAACTTCGCAAGCTCAAGACAAACCCCAGGGTAATAAAAGTAACATTAAAAACTTTAAACTACGTCGTGCTTATTATTTTTGAATTACATTTAAAAAGTCGAGAGATCTCATCAACATAACCTCATGTTCCTTTAGATGTGGTGGATTAATGCAGACGAAGTTCACAAAGTAAAGGGAGGTATAAGGGGGCTTAAGGTATTCCCAACATTAAAATATGCTTTAACCCTTATAATTTTAAATAGCTCGTCTTGCTCTAACATTCACAAACCGCCCCTAAGTTCTGAGCATCCCTTTGATCTTATATTGTTCTCTTGACCATTCCGTTCGAATTTGTTCTGAACAACTATACCCGTGGGTGAAGTATTTTATTCAGGGATGTCGGCAATTTAACGGAACAGTTTTGGTGTTTATTATGATTAAGCTTTTTGAAAGCTTTTGTATTATGATTTGAATATAATATTTTGGTGATTGATAAAGCTGGAAATGAATACCTCAATGATCAATGATGTCATCACAAAATTGATATCAATAGAAAACCGGCCAAGTGCGAGTCGGTGCACGAAGGGTTTTGTAACCTATATATTTTAATATAATATGTCGCGGTCGCGCTGGACAACTATTGGAGAGGCCTATGTTCAGCAGTGGACCGCTATGGGCTGAGATGATCATGATGATGAATATAACATTAAGACACTAATAAAAATAAAAGATAAGTAATGTTCATAATACTCGTAGAATTTGTTTTCATTTAAATTATTAAGTACGAATGGGGTTTATTTAATGTAAAATAAAAGGAACGTAAATCTCTGGAAGTTTCTTTTCTCATTTAAATGGCGCTGTCTGCATCTTGGGCTACCTTCGTCAGCACTCCTTTTGAGATTAAGACGTCTAATCGTATTCTTTGCGTCCCTCAGCGATAAAGGGGCTTGCGGCGAGATAAAGTACCTTCGCAAAGACTTCAAAACTCGGTCCCCTAACTATTTGTGCGGTGCATTATACACTTTTTGATTAGGGGTTTCGTGGAAAATGTTTTGGTTGATATAGATTTACATAATTTGCTTTTTTACGTGGTTGTACAAAGTAATTGTAGGTACAGATAAAAAAAATAACATGTATAAAAAAGACTCAGGAATTCACTAAGTAATAAAAAATAAAATGTCACTTAATGGTTTTGCTAATGAACATACATCATACCTTTAGCATTTGTTTCGGTAGTATTATTGAAAAGTAATATGAATGTCATAATGTTAGATAAGTACATGTCAAGTTAGCAACACTAAGAACGTAAATGTACTTACGTAAAAGGTAAGCTTACACCGTGCAAAATCTACTATTTCAGAAACTGTATCCACTTGATCAGATTAGTCGGAAAACAAGAAAATAAACGCATTCAATTCTTGCGAACGCTTCACAAGCTAGAACCCGATACACGATAGCCACCTACGTCGAATGCCTTTTTACTTTTATTCGGCTGAGCTTGGACAAAAAAGCAATCTATGAATCGGCCGTCGCTAACCACAATTTCTTTTTCCATTAAGTTGAAAAATCTCACCTTTAATGTCGAGAGACAGGGTTTAAAATGTATTTATTGGATTGCACATATAATATCGTGTTCGTAATACGATATTGGCGACCATGAAAGGCAGTGTCGATGAGCTTCGTGTATTAGATTACCAGCTCTTTGTGGTGGAGTCGCTGAGAGCTGTGGTAAGAGATCGTCTCACGCAACCTATCTCTAGTTTCTACGTGCCTAATACCCGATGGTCTTGTATTAAAATTGTCACGGAAAATGCGTTTTCGTTGAGCGTTCACGGAATTACGTGTAATATGATATCACACGACCAGGAATGTAAAAGGAGCCGGTAATGATTTAGTACACGCAAATATGTAGCTTTGTGGGTGGTTTATTTCATATTGTATGGCTAATTTTACGTGTGTCATCATATTCTGTGATTCTTATTAAAGAGGTTATGTTTATTAGTTTGTATGTGGGATGTGGGATCATTCAAACAATTTATTCGATTACAAAAGAAGTTTCATAAATATGCTACGTTATCACTGAGTGACATAGGCATTTTTTAAAGAAGGGCAAAGAAGCAGCTGAAACCTTGACGTCTATCGACACAGCCAGAGATAAAACAGATGCGTTGCCCATCTTTTCCCTATCCCATATACGTAAGTGACTGTGATCCAGTGGGTATGGACTCGGCCTCTTGTGCGAGAGGCTCCGGGTTCCATCCTGACCCCAGCACCAGTGTGCCTTAAAATGGGGTTTCCTGAATTTATAAGTGCGCCCTAAATACGAGACCATCGCTCACTCACCGATGAAGTAAAACATCGTGAGGAAACCTGCATGCCTGATGAGATTTAAAGTCTTTAAAGGTAAGTAGGTATGTGAAGTTCACCAACCCGGATTGGGCCAGCGCATCGGTGAACTATGGCCCATTACCCTCCTCGCCTGATTTCAAGGAGGAGACCCGTGCTGTGGGACATATACGGGTTCATATGCTTTACTTTTTACTTTTACTCTGTTAAAACTAAGATTTTATTCTACGGATATTTGATAACGCATTTTTTTAATATATTTAAATGATAATGCTTTATATACCGCCTTCGTTGAATCTATACTTGGTTTTAAAAGCGCATAAGACTTAAAAGATTTCTTTATATAAATTCACAAAAAAAAATTGGAAGTCTGAAAACTAAAAGTAGCTACAAAAAAGGAAATCGAATCACCAAAGTAATTAGGCGAAATAACCAGTTTTTTTCCTGGGGGCGAGTTAATAATGCGAGTTAGTAATTCCTAATTATTCTCTTTGGGATCGAGGACTTTAATTTTAGTTTGGAGGGTCTAATGTACCTTAATGTCGGGATCAACCTTGAAACGTCATTGCCAACAACTGCTCATTATTGACTTAGTCATGAGGGAATTTATGTTAAAAATGCGACGCTGTTTCTTACAGCGACGTAAAAAGGGCGCTAAAAGTTTGCTGGTATGCAGTGGCATCGTAGCTCTGAATAGAGTTGAATACTGTAACTAAAGCTTACTTAATCAATACATATGTTTTATTAAAATCAGTTCAGCTGTCGGCCGTTTCATTAACTACGAGATATTTAAAATGTACAAAAATACCAAATACAAAATAACATTTTAACATTTTGTTGTATTATGTTTACAGTTAAATTGCTTAAGCCTAGGTTTATGTTAGTTATGTAAATCGAAAAAGTTTATACAGGCTAAGCATTATATATTAACGCAATTTTACGAGGAAACTTTTGATGGAATATAAACATTTGCTACATAATAAACAACAATAAAAGTGGTCCGAATAAAAATTCTATAATATTATAGCTGTTATCTCTAGAGGCTGTTCTAAATCAACATTCTATAAAGATACAGAGAGATTGTGAGCACTTAACTCTTGCGGTCCCAACTGTCTTGAAATTTATTCGCTCCCCAAAGCAGTGCATCACCAAGGAGTTTCCACTGCTGCCCGAGGAGTGGGCGGAACTCACCATTGTGACAAAATAATGTCTCTACACTATAACCTTCTTTTGACTTCACTCCAAGCTAATATCAACCGTATTGAAACACCCAAAACAGTGAGATTCCGTCCAGGAGCCAAGCAGATGGTACACAGCGATACCGCTGAATAATCAACGCTCAAAACGTCTGGAAAAGGAAGATACGGTAATGTTATATGAATAACAAAACGACAGAGATATATACCCATTTAATTCTTATTACTCGCGACCAACAATGCTTTATAAATTATACAGAGGAATCCTATTATGTTTTTAAATATAGCTTCGGGCGAATATAATTACGGATTTAAGTATTCTATAAATAATTAAAATATAATCCTTCGCGATGAATGTGTTTTTTGAATATTGAAATTATTGTGTTTTCAGGCGACATCGAAAGCTTTTATGTTTTATGATTTCAAAGAAAATTTATTTTTTCTTTCCATCGACATGTTTGATAATATCAGATTGTTTGTTATGCCTTTGTTGTTAATTTTATAATATTGATTAAATTTTGGATATTATTGAGATTAAGCTTATTTAAATGAGCAATGAAAAACAACTTGGTTTACCATTTTAAAATGGAAACTAATATTATTATGCAGATTAGGTTTTCTAAGAAAGTGAGACCCACACTATTGCAGATCAAATGGGATGCGTCAATAAAATAATGTATGAAAAAACAATGTAATAGTGAAATTTTATGTGATTTTAACTTTCTCTTTCTTAATATCGATTTTAAAAAAACGATATCGTTTTAAAATATGTTTATTGGACACAACATAGAAGACACTCTTATAGTTTCCTAAAAAACCAAAGCGCTTGTGACGTCATAATGCTAATTTCTTCATAGCTTACATACAGCTGATAAAATTTAGTTTTAATCAAATAATTTTCAAAATTATGCCATAAAATATCAACATGGCGAGTAATCGTGGCGCGGTCGTAGTTTAAAATTAATATTTTATGTTATAAATAATTATTATTATTCATAATAAAATATATTCATAACATAACAAATATATTGAGCTTTCCCATTTGTAACGCAAAAAATAATGGTTACATTTTTTGATCTTTCAACTTACCATTGAATTGACCGTTATAAATAAAATACTTATTCAGTTACATATCCTCACTATACACAACATTTAATCAAATCCCGTTTACCTAATGATAAGCTAGAACTCATAGTACTTACTTACATACAGAGGAAATAGATGTATGAGTTAATAAACGAATTTATGATACAATTCGATATTGGCTTATGCTCAAAGGATTTATGAATTCCATAACGGGTACCTGAGCGGGTCTAGATTCTAGAATATTCCGCGATCCAGTTGGTACCTCCAATTTTCCGGCAGAACGGACGGCTGGCGCCTGATGCGGCCTGACACGGTGACACTTACCCGGCTCGCGATTAATTACTTTCGCTAACTCTCCGGTAGGGCTTCTTTCAGCTGTCATGCGCGGTTTGTGTTACAGGTTTTTGCATGCGAAAGTTTGAACGAAACGTGACAAATTGGAGGTTCACAGTGATGGGACGCCACTCTATTGATTTTCGTAATTGTAATAGTTTCGAAAAGTTTCGCCGTTCACTGTAATTACGTTTTCGAATGGAACACCTGAATGGTGGAATTTATTTTAGAAATAAATGTAAAAAAATTAAAAAGTAAAGTATCATTCCATATTTATTCCACTGGCACGAGCCTTCTCCTCTAAATATGGTGAAGGGGGTATTGGTGGTATTGGTACAATGTGGGTTGATGAACTTTACACATATTCAAAGACTTTCAATCTCATCAGACAGGCAAGTTTCCTCACGATGTCTTCTTTTACCGGTGAGGGAGCGATGGTCTCGTGTTGGGGTGCACTTAGAAATTTAGATTAATCCATTTCAAGACACCACAGTGAACTCAAAATCTGGAACCTCTCAAGAGGGCGAGACCATTTTAAATTAATTTCAATTTATCAAAATCACTTTTTTATATTTTAATATTTAAAAAAAATTAAATTAGGAGTATTGGTAGAATAACTACAGACTTTCTAAAAAAATGATAATGCCTATTGCGCCATATTTTTGTGGATCGTAAAAAAGTAAGTCAGGATAATATCATTAAAATTATGTATCATTATATTATTTAAATAAACCTATCACTGCAATCTTATTCTGTTATGACTGTCAAATCTAAATCACCGATAGATTCGATTATCCGGTCGAGTCATTAGTTAATTATTTAATCAAGGCGCACTAATATGCCGACAAAGGCAGCGGGTTGAAAACTGCGAGGCTGGCAGAGCGCCATACACAATACGTGAATTATCTGACCATATTAGAGTAATGAAATAAATACTGCTGTCTGGTATGTGCACTGATAACTTAATTAAACTAACGTACGACTACATAAAGTTGCATGCATTAACAGTGCGCATTTAGTGTCTCTTTATGTTTAAAAATACATTTTGTGCGGCTATGTTTATATACAGGCTGTTCAGCGAAGCTTTATGAGAGACTTACTTATGAAACATTTTCTTGTTTTTTAACATCATAGCAGCGTACCGCGGTTTCACCCGCGTACTACCCATTCAATTATAGCCAATGTGTTATTCTGATGTTGACTTTGTTGACTTGATGACTTTAGTATAATATAGCTTAATATTATACTAAAGTTTCATAATAATCCATTCAGTAGTTTTTACATGTTAGTAGTAACAAACATCCATATTCCATACTTACTAAATTTCGCATTTATAACATTAGTAGAATTGTAGGATTTATAATATTAGTAGAATAAACTAGTAATTGTTACTAACAAACTAGTAAGGGTTTTGGATGTTTCTCGGCTCACTCAGGATACAGACAGACATGTGGCGGACAGTCACCTGATGGTAAGTGGTCGACGTCGCCCATCAACACAAACGAGCTTACCTGGAACTAGCACATGCAATTCGTTTCTACTGTATATCCTAAGACATAAACAGTTCAGTAATTAAAACAGCAAAGCTGTTTCACATAAGAAACATCCAAGGTTAGAAATCTTCAAATATGTATATTACATAATTAGTGTACAAATATTTACATGAAAAAATCATTGAATGTTTCGTGTAAATGCTCATAAATATATTTATATTTTCATTAAAAACATATTTTAAGACGCGCTTATTAAATTTAAAGTTTTAAAACCTGAAATATGAAAAAAGTGAAACAGTTCTTTTATATTAAAAAGGCAAGAAATATAATTTAATAATAAACGATTATTATTAATAATAATATTGAAACTCATGTGTTTAAGCGATATAAATAAACAATGTTGAAATCCATTGGTTCCCATTATATAAAACTTGTAATACCTGAACTGTGTGAGAATATTTATCGTCAGGTTTGTGATGACAACCATGACAGGATGAATTTAATTTAAGGCTTTGTACGTTGAAGATATAAATACTGGGTGTGGATATTTTAATCTTGTTTTGTGTATTGCTAATTGGTTGTTTTTAGTGGCTATTCCGGTTCTTCTGCCTGTTGCTTTAAATGCTAAGAGTGTAGGAGAATATTAACCAAATAGTACATGTATCCTATTAATATAAATGCGAAAGTTGCTTGACACTCTTTCCCGCGAAAGTTGCTTAATAGATATGACTGGCCTTTTGGTCTAGTGGTTAGCGACCCTGACTGCTAAACCAGAAGGTCGTGGATTCGATTCCCATCCAGGACAAATATTTATGTGATGAGCATGATCATTTGTTCTGTGTCTGGGCGTAATTTAACTGCAATATTATGTATATATTTAGAAATATGTAAGTAGTGTATCAGCTGTCTGATTACCATAAGAACAGGCTTTGCCTAGTTTGATATCAGATGACCGTGTGTGAATTGTCCCAACATATAAAAAAGAAAAAAAAGATTTTGATTAAACTTAAACATAGCTTACATTGATATGTAAGCTATCAATGTAAGCTATGTTGTAAAGTTGTATGTAATGTATTCTGATGAATAACTTATCATCAACACCACAGTTTTTATTTGTCCACCGCTGAACATAGGCTTGCCACAGGCATACAACACAGACCGGCCACTGCATGAAGAACGTCTTCCCATCTCAGGTACTCGAGTGAAACCGCGGTGCTAGTATGTCTATAATATCAATAGGCTAAAGATATCTGAATCTCCATTTTGGCTGTTGATACAAAAGAAGCAGCAATCCATGTGACATTATCTCGTAAGCAATAACAATGTCTTCAAAATGAAACCAAAAATAATACATAGTGTAATTGCGTGCTGTTAGTGATGTCGCGCTAAGCGAGTGATGGCGAGGAGTCACTGTAAATCAGCGTCTCACCATTGCTGTAGTGGTGTGACAAATGCTGAGTGGCTGCCTCTATTGTTCTCATCGACCACATAACCCACAGACTCCTAATAACAGGGGAACGGGTTCTGGCGACACATCTGACTTATAGTTCCGATGTAAGCCGTAAACAATGTACTCAAACTATCGTCTCATTCTTTCCCGTTGCGAAATATATCCATTTCTTTTTAGCGTTCCGTGATTGGTAATGTATGACATTGAATTAGCTAATCACAGCATTGTAACCCCCTCGTCTCACCTCAGCTAGTTGCCAGAATGCATTTAATACGAAAAATCAAACAGGAGTCTATAGGTTGTGTGGTCGATGATTGTTCTACAACAACAATATCAATACCGTGCCATAGCCGTAGCCATATATGGCTGCAATGTCTATTTTAAGTTAGTTTTTAATTATTCTGTCTCAAAATATTATTATGTTGTTGTGAACAATAAAAATATTTTTCTTTCTTACTTTATATACTCTAGGCAATCGTCCTCGACCAAACAAAAGAATTATTCGCTTTGATTCCCGATTAAATTGTAACTAAAGTGTCAAAGCTCAAAGGAAAGGTCTACAGTAATTGAGTGTTAGATAATGCTTTGAGTTGCAAATGTGACGGCCCTGCAGCACGCAGACATATTTGTGCAGCATACATCGCTCCGTTACTCAAGTGTATCTTAAATATATATTCTTTTAATTTAAATAGCGTTACTTCGGGTACAATTGCGTGCATTTAGGTAAACGAAGTCTTGTTCAGCCATTATAACCAGGTGAGAAGACGAACTCCGTGTGTCCGTCCGGCATTTATAACTAGATGGGAAGACGATCTCCGTGCAGTAGTCAGACCGCGTTGGATGCAAGTGGCAAGGGATCAGTCGTCTGAGCGATCATTAAGGGAAGCTTATGTGGAATAATGGATGGATAAATACTGTGAAGATGAGTTTTGAGAGATTCTGATGTTTAAACTATATTATTGTAGAGTTTCATCAAAATGCATTCAGTAAAGTCTATTAAAATTATTTTAAAAGTGGTATTAGCCTTGTCCTTCTGTTTTCTTTAATTTTTGGAGAGTTGTGTTAAGACTTTCCCGAGATTTTCATGCTAACGCGAGTCCACTCATATAAATAATTTTCATGGATTTTATCGCGGTATACGTCACGGAAAGACTAAATAAAATATCATAGGACATCTGATACCTCAGTCCTCTCGTGATCATGGATTCCGTAATCCGTATCCGAAATATTAGGCATGTAAAAATCTTACTAAACTGCGATAAAACCTGTAAAAGTTGTTTCAATAATACACTTGTTCTATTTTTAGTGCTAAGTATTATACTCACTGGCATACATCTGATTTTATCTTATCTAAATGCGTCATGGTAACTACTCATACCATAGATATTTATCAGTGATGTTCGACCGATTTCTTGGTAGATACTTGGTAAATTACATTTTTTGAAATTAGTGCCGTAAAAGCGTTTTCTGATTCGATTCTGTTCATCATCATCATCATCATCATTAGCCTTGATCCGTACACTGCTGAACATGGGCCTCCTTCAATGAACGAGAAGATGACTGACCTTCCACTCACCACCAACACGGATCGGCCATTGCACGGAGATAACCCATCCTAACTCATCTGTTTACTGACCGAGTGAAAGAAATGGCTCTTGAACCCATTTACCTCGATTGTGTTAGTATATTTAATTTCGTATTTACATCTAGTTCTAAATTCATATGAATTTGTACAGAAGAATGAGTGCAGGAGCAAATAAACTACCTTAAAATAAATTTCACTAACCATATTAAAAAAAAAACATATATGTATGTAACATACATCCGATATTATATTATTCATGTTTCTCTTAGGTTTTCTCTTGTCCGCTGCTAGTTCCATACCATATAACCTTTTTAGTCCAGTTTAATCATCTCATTTAAACGGGCATACCATATTCAATTGTTGCCTTAAATTATCCCTGTTAAAGTGACTACAATAGAATTATAAGTGGCAACTCCGTTTAATACACAATACGCTATTCATAATCAAGTTGAGGACATATACTAATGGAATAAGCTTAGGACCAAGTATGAAATTGGTCTCCTCACTACCGCTTGACCATATCCATAGTTTGTATAATAAATTATATTAGATACTTAAAAAAAATGCCTTACAAAGAAACAATAGAAAAAAAGGGAAACATAATACGTTTCATTGGAGCTCCTAAAAATATTATCCGAATTTGATAAATGAGATTTTGTCTTGTTACTGTGGCCCGGGTACAGCATCTACTGAGGTGTGTAGGAGAAGGACGGCGTTGCATCACGACCTGACATCAGTCATCTGCTGGTGATGGTCTTCTTGGCAGTGATGAAGGAAGCCGATGAAAGCTCCCCCCAGTTAGTAAGGAACGGGAGTGTATAGGGGGCGTTACTTAATGTGCATCTAGTAACTCCCCTGTGTTTGTCGCGGGTCAGGATGGAAACCTGGCCTAGTTGACCACGACGTCACCGGGTGGGCTAAGTGGCACCCGGGTAGTCCCCATCACGAGGAGCACTCTGGCCTTCCCTTTGTTTATATTATTCCAACTAAAAGTGCAGGTTCCTTTATTACCTATGCATCATACAGCGTAATTACTAAGGCTTTATAATATCGTTTTTTATATTAAATGAAACCTAGTTGGTTTTAAAGGCTTTCAAAGGCTCTGCAAATGCGGATTCCTTACGGAATGCGGATATATTAATCCTTATAATACCCATGGTGGGTTTTTATATAATCACATTTTAAGTAAAGAGGTTGTAAATTTTATTATTATTTATAAAAATTCTGTTACAGTAGGCGTGAAGCATAGAACTTTAAGTACATATTGTTTACTGTGTATTTACTGCTCTCGAATAGTATATTTTTCGTTTAGTGAATTAAGGACAAAACATAATATAATCTATGTCATAATTGGCCTCTTGGTCGAGCAGTTAGTTAATTAGAAGTTAAAATTAGAAGATCGTCGGTTCAACTGACACCCAAGACATGTATTTAATGTATTTAAAAATATATATTATGTATGTATCAGTTTTATAGTTGCCAAAATAGAGGCTCTGCATAGTTTGAGATCAGATAGCCGTGTGGGAGTTGTCCAAAAAAATTTAAACGAATGTATACCCATCTTCTTGCATTACAGCAGTCTAGGCTAAGGTCATGAATGAATTAAATTGACGAAAAAAATTATTTAAGGTTCATTACAAAACAGAAAAAAAACCTTAGGTGTAAGGCTCTTTTGTTGGTTTGTGATTGTTTTTTACTAAAATGTCTATAATTGTTTATTTATTATCAAAGTCGTCATGACGTGTGAAATGCCCTTTATAGACTAATTAAATTTTATTTACGTCGTGTTTACTTCCAAAAATGAACTTGCACGCTACTGACACATTAGACGAGTGATCAATCAAATGAGAAATCACTGACTAATTTTCAACGGTTAATATTGTGTTTTAATGAAGAGGGTTGAGGTTCAAAGTCGAGGTATATTATCGGTCACCCCTTCAATCGCTACTCAAAAATTGACAGCTGGCGTTCGCTTTGATATTTGACGGGCTAATTCATTAGTACCAAATACCACCCGAGGCGGCACCCACTCAGAGATCAATTAAATGCGAAGAACTTGACAGAACATTTGCAATTGAGAAGGACAAATATAGATTTCCGCAGAGGTCGATATTTCAGAAATTTTTACGAATGCTTTGTTCGCTACAAACGAAAATAAAAGACAACGTAAAATTTATGTTTAATACTGAAAATAACAATGTTTATTTAAAATTGAAATACTTTATTCTGTGTATTATCTTATGTAGAATGTCAGACGAATAAGTTTACTTATTTACGTCTTAATGTGTTTTGTATTTGACTCACTTTAAGACTTAAAAATATGTTTAAGTAAATAGATACTACGCTACCCCTTAAGCCTGGCAATACATTCGGAATCCGTATTCGATTTTCGAATTCGTTTTCGGAGACTGGGATACATCAATCAATAAGAAAATAAATTGACTGCACACGTTTTTTTCGCACGGAATAAGAATCGACGAAACGTAATTCGATTGCGGATTCCAAACGTATGTGGTCTACCTTATGTATGCCGAAATATAATTGATATCGAACCCAACTTGATATTTAGGATTTTGAATCAACATGGTTATTTTCATTATTTAAAACGGGATATTTACCATGTTTTTTAATATTATTTTGCGGAGCTCGATATTTCGACATAGTCTACGAATGTCATGTTCACGAGACTGGACCAACTTGATATTGATTTAATATGGAAAAGATTTAATATAAAATTCTCTTGAAACTTCATAAAAATATTTTATCGCTTGTTCTTGTGTAAAACGAGGTGTTCCTTACATCAACGACAAAGTACTCACGCATTTCCGATTAAACCTTCATATTACCTCATACCTTTTATCCTATCACCCCGTCTCGATTTTTCATACGCGACGTCCTCCCATCCGCTCTTCAAAACACTTGATTTGCAGAGCACGTACGGTGGGCAACTTTCAAAATATTAGTGCACACGCGAAAATCAACTTTAGCATGTCACATTATGAGGCAGGGCAAGTGAAATATAATATTTGCAGCTAGCGCGTAGTACACTGTAGGGGAGATGTTTTGCTCTGCGGTGACAACGGTGACAGCGTTCCTTTCACCTTATTCGGTGAGCAAATCGAGTAGTCATAGAATCGTGTACCTTCTTCGTTAGTTACATGTGTGAATACGCCGGCTTAAACTAGTTTAGTCGCATTCCGAGTGACTCAATTGAATTAAGGGTCCACTAAGTTTAAACTCACTTAGGGTGGTACATTCCGAACAAGTTTTGAAAGTATATGTCGCGTTGTTTGGTTATTGAATTTTGAATTTGCGTTTCAACTACGACAAGTTCAGTTTCGTCTAGCCATCGATTCTATGAAGTTAGTTCTGTAATAGAGTCGATATTTGTTTGGAAGCTTTATTGAAATTAATGATAATGATTTATCTCCGTCTCTTTTTCCTAATTATCCTAAGGTAAGGCTTATTTATACAAAAATCACAGGAATCTATTAGCCCTGTTTAAGTTCGATACGATAATTAATTAATATTACGGTAATACATTCGATAAATCCTACTTCCAACTTCCTGCAACTCAACTTTGTAAATGTGTATTTGAATATATGGACGTATGTTTGTTCCTCTTTCACATAAAACTACTAATGGGTTTTGATGAAACTTAAATAATAATATTACACATCAAAAAGAATACATAGTTACATATTTATCTGGAATCAACGTATGAACAGCTATGAAAAAAGGATAATTATAGTAAAAAACTTTACCAAAGCATTCACAAAACTACGCTGCTGTTTCTCTTTACGGGTGGCAATTCTGGAAATATTAATACGAATACTTTCCATCGGCCAATTAGTCTGTCATTTTAATTTGCAATAAACATGACTATGAGTCCTCGGACGGGATAGTAGAATTGCTCATTAAATAATATTAACAATTAACTTTTATTACTCTTATATTATACCGCCGCAATTCGTGACCGTTTTGTGTGGTCGAATTGTTTGTTGTTATTATTACTATTTATGTACACTAAAATATAACGTACTGTGTATTGTTTTTAGTGTATCATACGTTTTTATATTTAATATATGTGGCGTTTACTTGTAAGCTGTTTAATAACACTTTCATCATCATCACCATCATCAGCCTTTGTTTTTCCACTGCTGAACGTAGGCCTCCCTCAATGAACGCCAAGACAATAACACTTTACTACAGTATTTTTCTATACTTAGTTTCGTTTCTTGCGCACGGATTTTCCTTTCAACTCCTACTTACTACGAGTTGCCAAAAATAAACCGCCGAGAAAAGACGAAAAGACATTACACTCCCATTCTAAATTTAAAATAACAAAATGAGAATGCAAAAAAACATATGACACAAAAACATATGAACACCTACAATTTCGTCCAACCCCCAGGCACGAAATTTTAATGTTGAAAGCATCACACTATTTTACATTATGTGGATGCGTAGGGATCTCCATTAAACCCGCACACTCCACTCCCTAAGGGTCTTTCATGACTTGTTCTTTGTACCAGCGCAGACACTCTTGTCATGGTTACATTAATTGTCACGATGCAAAACAACACCCTCATCGCACTTTAAAATTCCAACTATAAAAAGTCGAGGGCCCGAAACTTCGCGAAGTTTGAAATCCCAAACCTCAGATCTTGTTTGATCATATAATTGTCAATCAGATGTGTAAATATTATAATTTAGTGCCTCGACTCATCACGGAGATAAGTAAATATGACGTATAACTGGTTCTTGGAATGTATTGTACACTCCTGTCAAGTAAAAAGCTTTTTATATTGGCTTTAGAAATGTTTTTAGTATTTTGAAATTTATTATACTTATTAAGAAATCAGATTAACGAGTTATTGCGAATCGGCTAAGTAACTGTTGAAAGATCAATGTCTAGATGTTGACGAATCAGCTCAACGACTTGAATATAAACAATATTTGTGGAAGCTGTGATGTACATGTGAGACATATTGTGAAGGTTGTTGTTACTATGATAATATAGTTACCAAACTTATTTTTCACAATAGGTTTGTGACAAAACTGAAATTATTGTTTTAAGTGCTGATAACTGTTTCATATTATATTTAAAAACCACCTATTTTATATTTTACACTTGGTTATTACATAACCAAATGTAAAATACAAAATAGGTTGTTTTTAAATAGAGCGACGATGGTCCAGTGGCGGGTGGGCTCGGCATCTTATGCGAGAGGTTCCGGGTTCGATTCTGTGACCCCTGTGTATACCTTGAAATGGGCTTTCCTAAATTTCTAAGTGCACCCCAAACACGAGACCTTCGCTCGCTCACCGGTGAAGGAAAACATCGTGAGGAAACCTGCATGCCTGATGAGATTGAAAATCTTTGAAGGTATGTGAAGTTCACTAACCCGCATTGGGCCAGCGCATCGGTGAACTATGGCCCATTACCCTCCTCGCCTGATTTCGACAAGGAGACCCATGACCAGCGGTGGGATTTATAAGGGTTGTTACTTTACTTTTTATGTAATAACCATATAAAATTATGTAAATGTTGTTATGAAATTATTTTAAATATAAGAGGGGAAGAGACACTCATGGAAAATAAGGTCATGGACGATTCTAAAGCTAGGTTTGAAATAAATCAAGGGATTAATGTTGTACCTATTTTGGCAATTGTGTGACACGTAAACATTAACGTAACAAACCAATAAAAATAATTAGCACCCTAATATTCGTTTAAAAGTAAAGCAATCATTAGCGGGGTAATAAAACTGGTCATTTCCTCTAGTAGTTATGTTTTAAGGGTATGGTAAAACTCGCTATCGTAGTAAATCTTGGTACATGCGCAACTTTCTATCCCACCTTTATAGTTATATCATAAGCATGCTGTATGAATATGTGACATGGTTTTAAGCAAACGTGTGGTTCTTAGCACTTTGACTTTATTATTATGGCGGACTATATTTTATTAAATGAAGGTTTATAGTAAAACTACTCAATGCTTTCTTTAAAAGAGGTATTTTTCTCTTAACTGTGTGAATCGTGAAGCGTAATATATATTTATACTCTTTGTTACTTGTTTGATAAAAGTAAAGGTAATTTATGTACATTAAGGCACTAGCGGAGTCCCGTTGATATTATGGGTCCATAATTTACCCTCTGGGGACATGTAAGAGGGATTGCTAAATCTCATAGTTATTCTTTATGTTATTGCAATAATAGTGTTTTAGTTTTTTCAAACTAAATAGTATCATTTAATTCTGAAATTCTATTATTGAAGTCCGAAAAGATTAGACTCTATAGCCTTTATAAGCTAGGCATAAGGTAGGATTCCACGGAAAATGTCAAATATATCTTCTTACATGTCACCTGCCTCAATCAAAGTATTTCAGTAACTATTTAATTATAAGTAAACTGCCTTAATACAGTGATTATAATCACATCAATACTGTCCATTGCTTTAAATGGTTCTCTTGATAACAGTTTGTTAATAATTGACATTGAGCAGTTATCCAAATATCATTGACTTATGTAATGTTCCAAGACAATCCTAAATGGTTTTTTTTGTAATACATTCACATTACGGCTACCTTTGATGCTTAAAATTCAATTTCATTATCAGTGTATTTTAGTAACTTAACTTACGTTATCTTAATTGCTAGGTCGGCGTTACGATTGATGCATAGTCCTAAGATAAGAGTTCATTAAGTAATCAGGTAAAATTGTAAAAACATTACCAAACAGTAACTAAAACAAAACTTCATAAATAAATCAAAACGTAGGGGGCTTAGCGTGTCAGTGTTGAACCGTCAAGATAAGCTCTGAGGTGTTCATTATGTGGATAAAGTAACTTTGCGAGCGAACAAATGACCTTACTCCGCTAATTATAAAACGGATTTATCGCGGGAAATTATTTTAAAGTAACAAATAATTTATTATATGAAATGTTATAATTAAAACATATGATTATAATAATAGTCTATCTGTAATCTAAAAGAAGGGTCAATAACGTTCAAAAGTTGATGCCGCGTTTAAGTAGTCGCAGTGTTGGTCGGCCATTAACCAGGTAGGAAGAGGATCTCCATGTTGACTGCGAGTGGCAAGGGATTTGTCGTCTTCGCGTGCATTGAGAGAGACCGATGTTTATCCATAAAGGCTGATGATGATAATGAATCTAAAAGTAAATCGTACGTAGTCTGTTGATAAAACAAATACATAGCCTCTTAAAATATACGTCTACGTGTCTATCCAAGATTAGTTTGGATACAAAAGCCATTGTTATCCCTGTCGCCATAGAGTTTGCTTGTTATACTTGACTCTGTTCGCCTGTGTTGCTATTATGAGCGAACTGATAATGACACATAACATGGTGCTTGTTTCTTCCGCTAAAAAACTTTGCTGAGTTTTGGAAAGAAGGATAGAACTAAGCGACTTTAAAAAAAAAAGGATAGACTGACAAGGCGACTAACATCGAGATTTCCATATGTTTTAGGGCTTGGCTATATTTGAAGATTTTCTTGGCTAGTTTCAGATGAACTTATGTCAAGGGATGACCAAGTGCCATCAGGTGGCTCCTCATCAACATATACATATATATTTAAATAAAATATATTCAAATAACATTATCTAAACTTCTAAGCAATAACCTTATTATTTAGTATTAATTATTTCGTTTTCGCCTGCTAAGATTTTATGCAGCGATAGAAACAAAATTGCGTGTTGAATGGCCACCTAATTATAAAATACATATAAAAATTATTAGTCCAATTAAGAAATGCTAAATTGGTTTATATATACTAGCTTTTTCTAAATAATTAGTATGGTAGATTTCAGATGTTGTTCTATGTAAAAGAAGGAATACATTTCAAAAAGATCTTTTACACAATATTTTGCGTGAATATCGTATTGATTATTATCTAATATATAAAATTTCCCTGTCACAATGTTAGTTACCGTACTCCTCCGAAACGGCTTGAACGATCTTTATGAAATTTTATATGCATATTCAGTAGGTCTGAGAATCGGCCAACATCTATTTTTCATCCCCCTAAATGTTAGGGGTAGTCCACCCCTAAAGTTTTTTTTTTAATTTTTGGACGAAATTTTTTGTTTTTATTTTTTCATGATACAGCATACAAAAATACATACAACCCTAAATTTTCACCCTTCTACGATCAACCACTATTTTGTAATTGCAATTTTAATATTGGCAGAACGAAGTCTGTCGGGACAGCTAGTTATTATTATATTGACATAGGATTATATCATATTTATTTGTACAAGTCAATCTATACTAATATTATAAAGAGGAAAGATTTGTACCTATTTTTGTATGTTTGTATGTTTGTAACGACCTATTCATTATAATACTCTAAAAGTACTGGACCGATTTCAAAAATTCTTTCACCATTCGGAAGCTACATTATCCACGAGTAACATAGGCTAAATTTTATTCTGATAAAAATAGGGTTCCGTAAGATATTTTGGTTCTTCGGACACAAGGTGTAAAAAAATTTATTTCGCGTACTAAGATCCCGTTGTAAATCTTAGTAAACGCAGGCGAAGCTGCGGGCAAGAGCTAGTAATTTATAAAATAAGGTTGGAATAAATACTTCACTTGGTACTTATTTAATCTTTCACATTACATCTTTTGAATGTATTCTTGCATTTCTATCAAGAAGTACATCTGTACTACGTCGATGTATCTACATCGCCTAAGAAACAAAACAAACAACAATTTGTTCATTAATCAATGTATGTTTGTTAATCAACAAAAACTTGTTGTTCTCACCTCGTACATCATTTGTCACGGTATCTTAAATAATCAACGATTCGATATACGAATCAGTTTATCGATATTATGAGACGGTCATATTTCATATTGATCGATTTACAACGGTTTAGGCGCTTTCACATTCAATCTTGAGGTCAAGGGACGGAACTGACTTGAAAAATTGTGATTGTAATTTATTTATCAAGTGTGCGTTGATCTTGGAAGTTAATCATAGCGCCTTTGACTGCTGACTTAGGAAAATGTTGCCGTTGAGTAATAAATTGATGAAGTTACACGCTTGGACGTGATCAATTTCCTGCTAAAGGAGACAATAATTTAGTTGTTAAATTAAATTCAAAGGTATAACTCCTGAAGCAAGAAATTCGTTAACCATCTATAATAATAGATGATGTATGAAGTAGCAAGTGAAGTATTTATTCCAACTCCTGAAGCCTCCATCCTCCATCTATAATAATAGAAGATGTATGAAGTAGCAAGTGAAGTATTTAATCCAACTCCTGAAGCCTCCATCCTCCATCTATAATAATAGAAGATGTATGAAGTAGCAAGTGAAGTATTTAATCCAACTCCTGAAGCCTCCATCCTCCATCTATAATAATAGAAGATGTATGAAGTAGCAAGTGAAGTATTTAATCCAACTCCTGAAGCCTCCATCCTCCATCTATAATAATAGAAGATGTATGAAGTAGCAAGTGAAGTATTCAATCCAACTCCTGAAGCAAGAAATTCGTTAACCATCTATTATTATAGATGGTTAACGAATTTCTTGCTTCAGGAGTTATACCTTTGAATTGCGATGCATATTATTAATATCAGTAAAGTATGAAAAGCCAGGCTTGGAAAGTGATCTTTTAGTTATTTTGAAAAAAGATGTAAAAGCGATACATTCTTTGACGCTTAAGTAAAAAGCATATACATACTTACTTCCATATTCTTTAAAATTAATGAAAAGTTTATGTCAGTTTACGTCATAGCATAAGTAGGCAAGTATACTTATTTTTACTATCACAATGGTAAGTAAATATTCCGTAACTAATTGATCATACTCACAACTCTATGTAGCTTTGAAGGTAAACATAAAGTTCAATTGAACCTTTAACATGTAAAAGCCTTTTTTTGTTTTTTACTGTAAAAAGGTCGTGCTTTTAGTACAAATTTGTTAGAGTACTTTTATTAATAAGGGTATTCTAATTAAAGTGAAAATAAGCTTTATTTTCGTTGTAAAATTTAAATGAGGGTATTATATATTTTGTTACATGCCGAGACCAATTTTAGAATATTTTTTGTGATGGAAATTAAAGCTTAGAATTATTTTCACAGGTTTCACAAAAGTTTTTTTTTTTGGTACAAACGTTTTATACAGAGGATTTCAACAATAAATTCCCTATAAAATGAGAGGAAAAAAACTAGGTTTTTCATAAAATCTCGAGCTTCAGGCCTGTGTAAAGACGCTGTACCGAAATTCGAGTCCTTCTATCATCATCATCATCATCATCAGCCTTTATCCGTCCACTGCTGAACATAGTCCTTCTATGCAGTCATGAATTTATATATTTGATTTCTAATCAATTTTCAACCAGATCAATTCTTAATTGGGTGATATAATAAGTTGTTCATTAGTCTACAGTCAGAGCCGCAGGCCAACAGCTGTACCCTAAATACTTAATGCAAGTGATAAACTCGATTATGTCCTGTCGCCATTACCTTATCTATGAGCTATAATGCCACAAAGGCGAATGGCAAATGTAGGCCTCTATGTGGCGGTAAACGACTGTAGAGTTTATGCGTTTTGTAAGGCAGCAGTGTAATTTTAGTATAATCTTAATGTCTTTATGTTTTGTTTTCTACTGTTGAAATTTACACCTTATAATAAAAATTATAAATTTTACAGATACTATCGAGGCTTATAGGGATTTTTACAAACTAACATTTCTGATTTTTTTTTCTCCTTCTTCTGTCTTTGTTTAGGTACATTGCGTAAAATATTTGCTTGCCTTTTATTTATATTCTGAATGTAGATCAATATAAATAAATAAATATTTACATCCTTAGCTACGTTAATCAAGTTAACCTAATCTCGTGCTAACTAGCTTCACATAAACCTAATTGTGAAACTATATTATAGAAAAAATATTTTTATGATCAGTCATCAATCAAAATTTTGATAAGGCTTTTAGTTTAATTTATTGTTGATATATGATGATGCATGATAACAGAAGCTATATTATTACACGTATAGTTTCGGACATGTATTTGATTTGTACAAACATAAAAACTCCACAATCAACGAAGCCTGAATAAGCTAATTATAACGTAATGATTTTAATACAAACACTAGAATTTATAATGCGATTACGAATCTAACTAACGTAATTATACATGCAAAAAGATATAGTGGGTCGGTAATTGGTTTTCTGCCTCCACGGGCGACAGGAAATGATCGCTGACAGGTCATCGATCATCGCGAATAATTTGAGTTGCATCCAGCCATTATATATTTCGAACAATCATCATCGTGTATGAAATAAACAGGTCCTGAGATTGAGGCGGTGTGGTATATGTTATAAGCGGTATCTGGATATTCGTTTTTGGAGTTTACTCCTTAGGAATCGATTTTCATTATGGCTGGGGTATGAAAATCTATGAACGTAAAATCAAACATTGATGTTACACGATGTCACACGAAGCGTTAAACGAACAAACGGGTTGCTTCAGTATTCAAAGATGTTGTTTAGCTTATTGCATTAAATTATAGTTGTTTTATGGTTTTTTGTATTATTTTTTTAATATTAATTTAGTAGGTAATTCATTTCATTATATTTAATTAAAATAAATGTATCATGCTCTAAGTATCATAAAAAATGCATTTTTTCCCCTTATCACTAATCCATTTATTACAACCTTTCGTTCTGTCGTGCGTCGGAGCTGACACACACACTTTTTTCATTAATGTAATCATCCATATTATTATAATCAGCATTAAGCCTTTTTTGTCCAATATTTTTTCCATAAACGCCAAGATGATCCCTCGCACTTGCTAACCAAAAACAAAAAAGTCCACCGGTAAAAAAAACCTCTTTAAATTTACGCAAATAAGCCTATAAAAACGTAACTGTTAAATAGTGTTCGATCGACGGAGACTTACACTCAGTAGATGAAGATGACACCAATTATGAAACAGATGTAAGCTCCGTAGTTTCGATGTGCAAATAAAGGGGACTTCGCGTGCTCAAAATACGCTTTTAGTAAGGGTTAGAAATTTCGTCACCGATGCAACAGATGCTAATAAGTTGAAAGAGGTTAGTTTACTTACATCAAACTCGCACCGTAATCGATTCCATATCCATCCACATTTTTCGATTTCAGGTCCACTTTCTTACATTTCCCACCGCACTTGTATGTACCTATAAGAGAATTTGAGTCTTTAACTGGTTATTAAGAAACAGTTTTAATAAAGCATTCATATTTTTTGGTATTTCTGTCTTCACCATGCAAATTTGACAAGTATTATGTTATAATAATTAATATTTTCTTTTATTTTAGTTAATTTCCTGCGTCAAAAAGTTTCACATTTATAGAAAAAAAAGACAACAAAACTTACTAACTTTTATCATCACGTTTCATGATAGACAAGACATAAATTGTTGCTTGGGCTACATTCAACTCGTAAACAATGAGACCACTGTTATCAGTGTCATTTCTGGTTATCTTACTAACACAAGAAAAAAATCGTAGCGGTTGCTATGAATTTAATTAAAACGCTGTCATAGACATGCTTGTTTCAAGCGAACCTGGTGGATACCACCACAGTACTTCTTACATGAAACAGCTCGCCTGCCAGTACCTATTACTATATTCAAATGACACAAAAAACTTATCGACTGTTAATGACTATGATGATAAAATCCTATAATTATATATGGAGGTTATTGGGTCATAATATTTACAATTCAACGTAGCCCAGTCCCTTCATGACGTCAAATGTTGTGAATATTAAAAATATGCGTATAGGGGCTTTCGCTTATGAATTAGACGGTGCAACATTAGCGACCGTCCAATTACACTGAAGGCCCGCCATAATTCGACTGTGATCATTGTAATTTTGTGTTATTTTAATATTTCATCACTAACGTCGCTTCCGTGGCACTGTCTCCAATTATTGTTTAATGACGTCCATTTGGATAATGTACATTGGCCGGTGGTGGGGATTTCACACATTCAGGTTGATTCAGGGGTACGAATTATTGAGAGAATTTGTATGATTATATCTTAATAGATATAATTATGTATTTGTGTCATTATATCTTATTAGATAAATATTATTAATCATAATCTTAATAAATCATTGATAATTGCAAAAATATATTTTTTTATCTCACATGATTTACTGGATTTAGCTACTTTCTTAGACTTTTATTCCCTTTGAGTCTTAGACTAAAGCTTACTTCGATTTCAATACTACTTATATTTTGTTTGTTTACTTACCGTTAACAATCAATTATAAATTTTTCACTCTTAATCCAGGCAGAATTATCGCATAACCTTAAAACCTCTTCATTTATATTTAGAAGTGAAACGTTCCGTTTGCTAAATAACAATTCATTTATCCCGCCCATATATCTTTTATCCTATTCATTTTAATCTGATATCCTCTCCTATTTAAGGACCGTATCTGTATTAGTGAAATGTTTAATTAAATTTAAATATTTAGTATAAAATTAACGAATATAATGACCCCTATAGGTGTGATAAAAGTTAAGTCCACTGCAATTATGGAAATAACTTTAATTAAAACGCAAACAAGATGATTATCAGCCAGCTGTTATTAAAATTTCTCTATAAAGTTATTAATAACAGTTTTTATGCTAAGTCCTTTGTTCTAGCTAGGTTTTAATTAAGCCGTTTGTTGGTATGAACCTTAATATCGTAATGGCGTTTTGTTACGTTCCGTTCCACAAACAGCGTATTTTATCATCAGGTCGTTTTCAAGCATAAACTTTACAGTTTATTAAAACCACTACATGCAATTGTTGTATTTACTTGTTAATAAATATTATGATATGAATACAACGTAAGACGGATAGCCGGAGAGCTAGTGGTAATAGTAATAATCTTTCTTATTCGCTCGAAAAACTTCCTTTTGCAGTGTTCGGTCCTAACTAGATGCGAGTGGTAGCCGGCAGGTAATCGACCGTCTTGGCTTTCATTAGAATAGACATCACGTCGAATCGTAATAACAAATGAAGACACTCCGCAAATCGTATTCATATTTTTTGACGTGAAAATGTCTAATAACTCGACATTACGGGCAGCATGCACGAAAAAGATGACGTCATGTCGCGTCGAGAACGCGGTACGAACGAGAGAAGGGCATGATCGGCTTGAGCGATCGGCTCAGTTGGGTTCGTGCTGCATGGAAAGTTTGACGTTGTCACGTCAAACTACCGTCCGTAAACCGACTTTACAGACAGCCAATTTTTTCTTTGGCCAAAAAGCTTTGCCTTGTTTTAGAAAGATAAACAGGATGAGCTCTAATTACAGGAACCGAGACCTATTTTTATTAATGTAGGCATAGACTGGTCCCTGAGCGTGTCTGAATAGAGCCACGTCCCTGCTGAATTGCTTTGTATACTTTGGACGTAGACGCTTGTGGCCCGGTGGTCAGTTGAAAACAAAAGAAAATAACTCAAATATTCATGTAGGTTTATTACAATTTTAATGCACGTGACATTTTGTAGTGTTTGTGTTGTTACTAGGTGAGCCATCTGCTCACCTACCTACCGATTGAGCTTAAAGGCCATCTGGCCTAAAAGTCTAGACCTTTCGAAAAAAAAAAAAAGTGTTTGTGTTGATAGTTAGCAATAATGTATTAAAGTATTCTTATATTTTTCACATGCGGGACATTTTGATTTGGTTTTTTGTTTATAATTGTTTGTAGGCTGTTCTTTCTGAATTTTTGAGACATTGATTAGGGCTAATCGTTTTCCAAACACAGTCTTATTATTTCGTCAACGTATTTAGCACCAATATTTACTTACTTATATTCAACAATTTTAGCCTTTACTTTAATCAAATCGTTTGATTGGTTCGTTATCGATCTTGGTCCTAGTTTATCTGGGGTATTCCGTTGTCACTTGGGTGACTAATTACTATTGATTACAGATGTCAGTGTCACGATAGGCGTGTTACAAAGTGGGCAATACTAATGTTGCAGGATTACAAATAAATTGGGTGTCACATATGCATGCACCCACACACGCACTTGACCATTTACGAACGCAGGCACACGCACGCACACACAGAAATGCAAACGCAATATATTTATTTAAAAAATAATAATATATATACATATATATTATCATTGAGCTAACTTTGAAGATCCCAAACTATTTGGGCATTAAGTCCTCAGGGAGAGTAAATATGTCAAACCTCTCAGAGTACCTTCGTTGGTCGTGTGATACTTTTATAAAGGATAGATTGATGTCTGTGTGTGGTTTAAGGGGCAGGATAAATAGTATCACTTAGTTCTAACCTCCTTTATTATTAGCCTGTCATACAACCGACAAATGATGAGTGATAAAAATGAATGGAGAAAAAAAATAGTTTTCATAACAATGATACAACCCTTCACTGCCACCCCGTCTCAACAACCACTAAGGGATGTGAATTATTAAAAAGACGCATGCTTTATCATGATCTACTTTATTCAGGGACTTAAGAGTTCACAGATTAACATTTAAACCAGTTTTATGTAAATTGGAAAAATCCAGTTCCAATCTCGTGATTTGAATAAAATATAATTCAGATGTATTAGAGCTGTCTTGATTTTGGGTGAAATTAAAATATTAATTTTATTTATTGGTACTGGTTGCTGTTGTAAAACTTGGATAAGTGGTTTCGTGAGGTCGTGAATTCGAATCGTGTGTTGAAAATTTGCGTTTCTTTGTGATGATATAATTATATTTTTTTGTTTTCATGAAGTACTTCATCATCATCAGCCTTTATCCGTCCCCTGCTAAACATAAGCCTCCCTTAATGAACTCCATTATAATGAGTAACATAAGAAAACAAAATGTGAACGCCAAAAACTTAGCCTTTTTTTTTCTTCTTTTACGCCGGGAAATGCACTGACGCATCCCGCTGGGGAGTGGGTCGCCCCAGGCGGGTATGTGGGACTCGCTGCGCCCGAAAGCTGGTAAATGGACGCAGCTCTACCCACTAAAACCCGGCGAGTGCCACCAATGCCGCCTTTGGTGAGGTGCCCCGGATCTACAAGCAACAGGGCACCTCGACGGCTAGTCAGTCCCTCAGGGGACCGACGCCACCTCCACAGAGGGGTTGCACCGCACCACAGAACAACCCCTCCCACCGTCGGGACAGTACAATGAGGCAAAGTTCCAATTCTCGCCCCTTGCCCCCTGCTCTTTTGCCCCCTCTTCTTATAAGAGGGGTACAAAGAGCCCCCTTGGCTCAATTCGCTTCGCCCAAGGTGTTGGGCTCATACTGGGCTACTGAGCCCCACCGCCACGACAAGGCTTGAACCATGGTGGGGAAATACTTAGCCTTTACTTAGTTAAAGTTAGCATCCTTCAGCTATGGAATAACGGTATTATTCCATATTTAAAATCTCTTAGTTCAGAGGTTTAAATCCCTGTCCCATATAAAATGTCTTGATCTATGTAATAATATATGATGAATATCTAATACAATATCAATAACCCTTGTACAGTATCGACGCATATGTATACCACTACAACTCGTACTAATTCATAATATATAAGCCAATCAAATATTCTAAAGGTACCCTTGCTTAGTTCCCGTATATTCCCTGTTTGTAAGTATATTCCTGATTCTATTGTTTTTCATCATGAGTGCTCATTGATTCGAATGCTTAGTTTTTTGTTTCAAACAATGTATAGAGTGCTTACAATGATTTCAATTGTAAGCCAATAAGAACGCTTATGTACTATTGTTTATTGAAAAAAGTCTAGAAAATTCTAATTTATGACTTTTCAATACCTCTTATATCGTATCGGTATCACAAAAGTAGTTTTCAGCTGGCTAAGTACGAATCGGACTCTTTTAATATGTTTGTACTTGCTGTTGCCCGCAGTTTCGCCCATGTGGGAGTTCGAAAAAGTAGCTTACATGAATAAGAAAAAAATGGCAGTCATACAGAAAGTCAAAAGTGAAAACTTATAAATTAAAATTATAAAATTAGGGAATTACATACAATATACAGTCGTATCAGGGGGTCAAGAGAAGGGCGGAGTGCAGACAGGAATGGAAAAAGCTCCACCGACAAGAGCGAAGCTCTTAAATTTAAGAAGAAGGGAATTACAAATTTTAAACATGTACCAAAAATTTTGTCAAACGTGATAATGTCAAATTAGCATGTCAATAACGCGAAAATAATTTCAAAATAAATTTCCTTTACGAAAAATCACTCACCGCGATTATTATTCTTAAGATTATTATGGTTTTTCTTATTATTCGTTTCGAACAATACTCTTGTCTTCTAATTGCCTATAACAGTTGAAAAAAGCTCTACGAGAACGAAATTTGTTGTACCAACTACCAAATAATTTATTTGGATTTTGTACTAGTTTTGTATCTACTCAGTAACGTATATACAAAACTCGAAAACCCACAGAATATGATTCGAACTATGTGAGTATACAAAAATAACCTGTCTCCAGCGTGTTCTCGGTTTGTTGAAGCTGAAAACCATTTCTAGTCTACAGCCTGAATATCCTTGACTGATTGGATTCGACCGCTCTCCTTTGCCGGCGTGTGAAATAACACGTCACTCAAATACAACCGATAATAAATTCAATTTTCTATTCCCGTCCCGTTGAAACGAGCGAACAGGATTAAACGCGAACTATTCGTCTTTTGTTCCGCTGAATTCCACATTCCCGTAGTTTTTCCATTCTTTCCCGTATAACCTGGTTAGAAAAGCGGAGCTGAAATTTTTTTTCGTTTGAAAAGAACTGCCGAAAATTTGAGCTTTGATTATGATGAGCGTTTTGTATTTGGAATGTGCAGCGTATTTTTAGAATGTTATTTGAGCATCAAAAAAAGTAAATGAAAACAGATGTAAGTATAGATATACGCTATTAAAATTTAGTTTAAATAGACATGTCTCATTTTTATATTAATATGTTTTTATTATCATTCATATTTCCTATGCAAATTGTAGTCAATAAGAAAATATGTAATTGAGACTATGATACATGTGCCTAAAATAGATGCACTAAACTCAAATACATACCAACGTGCAGGACACTTTTAAAAAATGTCTGATTGATTTGACATGGTAGAAAATAGCTTAAATAGCAGTTCGGTAGGTCTATGTCTAATTAGTCGAGCTCTAGTTGTATAGTACATAGATACATATTGATAATAATGAAGATAGCAAAACTACATTTTACATAGTTTGTTTTTTACGTGGTTTGAATACGTTCCCGTTAGCTGTTAATGTATAAACCGCTACATATGTTAAAAGTGGTTTTATTATAGCAAGTGACAATCCGTAAATATTAGAAAACAATAAACGATAGCGTAAAGGAATTAACGATGTGATGGTTATGTTAATTCACGTGATAAAATTTTGAAAAATCACGCCTTGAATAGTAATATCACGCGAGCATGAGATATGAATCGTATTCTCTTACAAATACTCCTCAAGAATAAATAAACGGAGTTTGGAATACAACATTGTTGTAATACGGAATACGGACTATCGAATACGTAAACGGAGTTTGGTATACGACATTGTTTTATTACGGAATACGGACTATCGAATACGTAAACGGAGTTTGGTATACGACATTGTTTTAATACGGAATACGGACTATAGAATACGTAAACGGAGTTTTGTATACGACATTGCACAACGACAGTGGACCTATAAAACTGAAACAATATTCATACTCAATATCATTTCCTATTCATAAAATTAGAATTAGGATAGATATTTTTATTACTAAAACTATTTAAAAACGGGATATTTACCATGCTTTTTAACTTTATTCCGCGGTGCTCGATTTCGACATTGTTTGTCTACGAATGTCTTTTTCACTAGCAAAAAAACATAGTAAATATCCCGTTTTAAATAGTATTAGAATTATATGTCCATTAGACTAAAATCTTGATAGTAATTATTATAGTCAAATGTGGCGTGCATAGGCACTACATATGCAGTATTATGTTTGCCGTATTTATGCAATGGAAAACTATAATATGAGCCAAATGATATAACGTGGTAACGTCGCCAATGAACATAAGTGAATTTGCCTGGAAGTAACAGTAGCATTCATGTATCCTCGATTTTTTCTAAGTCGAACATAGCTGAAGATGCCAGTAGTAGACTACCTACCTATATGCACGTATTTCAATAAGAGAGCAAACGCGGAAATATTTAGCAAATGCTAAAATCCGTACCGAGGGCAAGCTATTTTTTATGCAAGTGGTAAAGGAACTGTCAGTCTACTTGATTATAAAAGATGTTTGACATCTATTGACAGTTAAATATGAGTGTACTATTTTCTTGTAAGTCCCTTAGCCTTATCGGTTCGGAAATATCCGATAGCAGCTGCAGGTAGCTGATATCTTGGTCGTGCGAGGCAGGAAATGCCGTAAAAATCGAGTTGTGCTGGATTTCCGGACATCGAGTTGTGATTGAAATTTGGAATGTTGACGCGGAGTCCGATGGTGCAATAATTATTGTTCTATCTCTACCTTCTCTGGAATTTTGGGTAAATCTCTTTTGTAAAATCCTATAGACTATATATAGATGGTACTATTATTGCCTTTAACGAATCCTTTAGTGCCTGGTTCGTGATTGGAAAATGTTAGTACAGACTTAAATTCAATTTCCTACATCACATAAAGTCCAGTAAATTTTCGTAAGACGAGCGCAATCATTCACAGGATATTACAAAACTCAAAATCCCATGCTAAAGCGTCCCTTTGCATGTCTATGAAAATTTAATTTCAAAATCGAATAAACTCGACTCGGGTATTGCAGAAATATAAGTATAATAGCAAACAGTTTTCATTCGATATCATGTATAGAAATATTACAGCGCGAATGTTTTCGATAGCAAATGCTGGAATATCCAGTTTTGTAATAGGGCAAAATGTTTTATTGCCGTTGTCTCACACTAAAGGCTAGGATTATCTTTGCCTTTATTGTTTTATATTCGATCTTTATAGCGTTTAGCATATATTTGCTTCGATAAAATTCTGACTGTATTCTACCTTTGAATTTCAATTTATTCCTAATGTTTTATTTATTTTTATATATTACAAGCTGCTGCCCGCAGCTTCGCCTGCGTTAACTAAGATTTACAACGGGATATTAGTACGCAAAATAAGTAACTTTTCTAGTTGATTTTTTACACCTTGTGTCCGAAAAACCGAAATATCTTACGGAACCCTATTTTTTCAGAATAAAATTTAGCCTATGTTACTCTTAGATTATTAGTCCAGTACTTTTTGAGACTATTCATTACAACCAAACAAACAAACAAAGTTTTCCTCTTTATAATATTAGTGTAGATCACTTACTTCTTGTACTTTTAGTTATGTTAAATGTTATTCTTTAGAGAGTTAAAGGAATGTTATTTCAGCGTCGTAAGTAATAAGCCAAATTCTTTCCAGATATTCTCCAATTACGTGACACAACACTTCATGTGGTGGTCGATTTAAGATGGATGCGAAGGATCGATCTTGGCGCTCATTAAAAGAGTACAATAGCAACAGACGAATCCATTTTAATAATGATGATGAACTCTAGATTTACTCATAAGTAATACATTTTATACAATTCATCTTAGGGCTTGTCTCGTACGTACGAGCGCTTAAAAAGCGTTGCGTTAAATCCTGACATTGGCGCAAGTAGCGAGCACCACATGCTAATTTCGATATAGCGTCCAACGCTCAACGTCGAAAATCCAATAGTTCTCGGTAAAAAAGCGTCGCGCTTTAAAAACGCTTTCATATGATTTGGGTATCCATTTGCTTCATTCAAACATTGTTGTAACGCTCGGTAAAAAGCGCTGTGTGAACGGGGCCTTAGTGAAAAATATTGAAAGTTACACGCAGAATGTGTAAGAGATTTTTCATACGCCATCATTGCTTCAAGAAACCGTACAAAAAGTTCCGTGGAAGGGGCTCCAATACTCCACGGCTCATTTGCATGCGTTATCCGTGTCCCTACTTAGTTCCCATGAGATATATTTGGATAACTTATTGGAGTATAGGTATTTTTAGACACACAATATCACATGTTAGGAATCTTAAATATGTGAACATAATATCATCTATGATAAAACTAATGCAAATTATATATTACTAGCTGTTACCCGCGGCTTCGCCCGCGTGATTTTAGATTTACGGATTTATCATGTCTGATGATAATCATTTTCTATTTTAATAATGACTAAGTTTTTGTATTAAAATGGATATATTATATATGTTATCTTGAACATAAAGACATTATACCCATTCGCTTTCTGTGTTTCTGTATGCATATAATGTACTATTTAGGATACGATTATTACACTGCCCGTTCAAATCACGGCCACACGATTTATTTTCTTGCGTATTATTTTGGGTTAAGGTTTAAGAGTGGAGGCCGCGTTCAGGTAGACGAAGTGCTGGTCGGCCATTAACCAGATGGGAAGACGATCTCCGTGCAGTGGCAGGTCCGCGTTGGATGCGAGTAGCAAGGGATCGGTCGTCTTGGCGTTCATTGAGGGAGGCCTATGTTCAGCAGTTGACGGATAGAGGCTGATGATGATGATGATAATGATGTATAATTTTGATTTTGCCATATCTCCTAAAGTATTTATTTAATTTACATGATGTAAAGGACAAAAATAATCTTCATAAAGTGCTCAAGCCAATTAATTAATTTAAAATGATAAGGGTTTATACCTTATTTCTGTAAATAGCCCTATAATAGCCCATTTTTTTAAAGTATTAAATGACTATATTATGTTAACCCTAAGAGATAGACATATGCCATCGCGGACTTTTTTGTAGACCTATTTAAGATACACAATTCCACCATATATTATTTTGCTATATTATCTTAAAGGGCTTAGGCAGCGTTTTCGTTGAAAACTCCCAGGCGGCCTATTTTTTTCCGACACGTCCAACAATTATTGTTATATCTTAGCCGATGTAGATGAAAACTTAATTAATTATATACGTAAACCTTCCTCTTGAATTGTCATATCTATTAAAAAAACCGCATCAAAATCCGTTGCGTAGCTTTAAAGATTTAAGCGTACAGAGGGATATAGGGACAGAAAAAGCGACTTTGTTTTATAATATGTAGTGATGATACATCTTAAAAATCTTAAATATTTTAGGTTATGTTTCATTGGTATTAATGTTATTGAATTATTTTACCATTGTATGTTTTGTATCTATTATGGGAAATTCTCCGGAGCTACATTCCCATAGGACTGAGTAACAAAGTGTCAGAAATCAATAGATTATGTATTTTACGACAGACATAGTCGTATGGCTTCTGGTCTTAGCTGGTTCCAACAGGAACAAATAAAAAAAAACGGAGGGAAAAATATGTCATCCAATAATGAAATCCGTAAAAAGTAGTCAATTGAATTACAAATAATAATTGGTTTTGTTTGGTGGCTTTTATCAAACCCTAGAATATATTGGTAAAATGTAAAGAAATAAAATAATTGTTTTTCTTCACATGACTAGACAAAGTCCTTTCCATACAAACTTTCATCCCCTATTTGAACCCCCCTAAGCTTTTTTTCGCAACAAAAAGTAGCATGTGTCCTTTCCCAAGCTCTAATCTATCTCTGTTCCAAGTTTCATCAAAATCGGTTCAGTGGTTTAGTCGTGAAAGCGTAACAGACAGACAGACAGACAGAGTTACTTTCGCATTTATAATATTAGTAAGGATGATCATCTTATAAAAATACTGTCGGGAGTTTATAGAGTAATATTTTATAACATGTCATATTTTATTAATCTTAAGAGCAGTATTAACCTTGCTGCATTAATGGACTTATTATTGATATTATCATCCCATTTATTCTATTATATATATTCCTCCATAAATCATCTTCCACTTCTGAACATAGGCTTTCCTAATCGCCCAGACCACAGATCTCATGCCACTCGCATCTAGCACTGACCGGCCTTTGCGCGGAGTCTTCCCATCTGGTTAACGACGACCAACTCTTCTTCTACCCTTCTACCGCACCCGGCAGCACCTGCAAAAATTAAAAATAGTTAGAAATTATACGAATTCCGCACTTTTGTTGACACAAAACCCATACCTTTGACTCGCTGCGCCTAAGGGTGTAGTATATTGTGTATCTCGGTATTCCGCACCTGTTCATATCGAAAAATTAAAACACCTTCATACTAAAAATTTAACTTTTCATACAAATTCTTCTAAATTTACAGTTTTTTGCCCATAACTTGCCCACTTAGTGGGCGAGCCATCCCACTTTTTCCCACAGTTTTATAGCTACCGCTCCCCCGCGTCGATCGACACCTCGCGAGTCGGGATCAGACGACCGGAAGCAAAAAATCGCCCCCCCACCCTCCCGTTATCGATTACTAAGGTAGATTTATTCGACCTTGGGAAAAAATTATTTTTCGAGAAAACACTTAAAGATCGTAAAACATAATTAAAATGGCAGACGGACCGTCCGGAAACCCCCCCAAAAGAACCACACGAGGGGAGGCAGTAAGGTCGACAGCATCGAAGAGGGAAAAGGCAACCACAAAGGCAGCACAACAATCATCGGAAAGCGCCAGGAAGCCGCCCACTATCGATAGCGAACAACTATTAGGCACGCCAACTTCTGAGACAATAAACTTGGACCCCCCACTTCGGGAGGAACAACTGCCGAGAACCATTGCCGACTTAGAAGACAATATGTCCATGATAACAGATATCTCTGCCATCTCCAACACTAGCAGGGAAAGCATCCTCCCCATACAAACCAGGAAGGGACCAGGCGTTGCAATGGACGAAGCCGCAAGAGTGGCAAACGACACACTCCAGAGAGGCAAAACAGCCCTGGAGGAGGCAGGAAACATGAAACGGGAGTGCAAGGCCACCACACTAGAATGCCTCCAGACCATGTACGAAATGATCATGGCACTGTCTGAGTCACGGACCAGACATAAATACAACCTAGAAAAAGAAAGATACAGAAACGCTCAGGAACTGCTTAGAGTAGAAAGGGCCCACAATAAGGACATAAAGGAAATAAAAGCGGACCTAAAGAGTTCAGTGGAAGCAGTCGCTGACATATGCAAAATGGAATGCAGGACATATGCAAAAGTGGCGGCAGAGGGCAGTAGAGTCAGACCTGCGGAACACACCACATTGCAGTCAGTGGTCATCACCTCAAAAGACTCAACGGAAACTGGAGACGAAGTAGTAAATCGCTTCAGAAGAGCCTTAAACGCAAAAGATGGAGAAATAGAGGTAGAGAACATCAGGAAAGGAAAGGACAGAAAAGTAATTGTAGGTTTTAAAAACGAGCAAGAAAAGCTAAAGGCCAAAGAGAGACTAAGCAAAGTAGAGAATGAGCTGAACGTAATCGATATAAAGAACAAAGATCCACTTATTGTGCTAAAGGACATACTAAAATACAACACCGACGAAGACATAATAAATGGCCTGCGAAAGCAAAATACAAACATATTTAACGAATTAAATAAAGAGGATGACCGCTTAACTATAATGTTTAAAAAGAGGGCGAGGAATAACCTAATGCATCACGTGGTCTGCAAAGTGTCGCCAAAAATCTGGTCCCGCATGATAGAGGCTGGGACAGCCAGAATAGACCTCCAAAGGGTAAGGGTGGTGGACCAATCGCCACTCATTCAATGTTCTGGTTGTCTGGGCTACGGCCACTCAAAGAAAATATGCAATGAGAACCAAGAAGTATGTAGCCATTGTACGGGGCCACATCAGAGAGCGGATTGCCCAACGTGGATCGCTGGGGACAAGCCAAAATGTGTTAACTGCGTGAGCGCTGGGCTTGACCACACCGAACACAACGCATTTAGCATGGACTGCCCAATAAGAAGAAAATGGGATGCCTTAGCGAGGGCATCAACTGCGTACTGCTAAGGGCACCCAAGCAAAACAAACAGTAATAAAAAGCCCACCCACCAGAGGGTCATATACAGTTGCACAAGCCAACCTGCAACGGAAGGAACTCGCTACTAACGAATTAATGATAGAAGCAGAGAGAAGAAAAATAGACTTTGCATTGCTCCAGGAACCATACGTGGGGGGTATCGGCAGAATGAAGAGCTATAAAGGGGCCCGAATATTTCAAAACACCATAGCAGAAGGAACGGTCAAAGCAGCAATCGCCGTCTTTGACCCGACACTGGAAGTCGTGCACTGTCCTACTTTCACCACCAACAATATAGTGGTGGTGAAAGTAAAAACAGTCGCATGGGAGATATATATATGCTCCTTCTACTTTGAGCCCGATCAACCAATCGACACATACCTGGAACAACTAAAAAGGATCCACCAACAGCTGGATCCAATTAAATTGTTAATAGGTGGCGACTCAAATTCAAAGAATACCTGGTGGGGAAGCAACGTAATCGACCACAGAGGACACGACATGGCCGGAGCCATAGCCGAAATAAACATGCACATACTAAACTCTGGTAACATCCCAACCTTTGATACAATTAGGGGAGGAAGGAGAATCACCAGCTATGTAGACCTTACAGCTTGCACAGAGGAAATGTTAAGACTGGTGGAAGGATGGAAAGTTGTGACAGACCTAACAAGTTCGGACCACAATGGCATAATGCTTAAAATTAGATTACAAAAAAGTACAGGCATTCAAATCCAAAGAACTACTAGAACATACAACACAAAAAAGGCAAACTGGGACCAGTTTCATGAGAAACTGGCCCAGCTTATACAGGAAAATCAATTAAATACAATAGAAATAGTTAAAATCAGTAATAAGCAAGAATTAGACAGAATCATCAATAAAGTGAATGAAATAGTAATAAATACATGTAACGAAACGATCCCGAAGAAGAAAAATAAAGAAAAAATGAACATGCCATGGTGGTCCCAACGTCTGGAGAATATGAAGCGTAACGTAGCCACTAAGAAACGTAGGATAAGATGTGCTGCACCGGTAAGAAGGGAGAAAGTGGTGAAGGAGTACCTGGAGGCCAAAAGCGAATACGAGACGGAGGCAAAGAAAGCACAAATAGAAAGTTGGAAACAGTTCTGTACCAAACAAGACAGAGAAAGTGTATGGGATAGTATATATAGGATTATCAAAAGAACGACAGGTAGGCAAGAAGATCTGCCAATAACAAAGAATGGTACATCCCTAGACCCATTAGACTCGGTTAAGGTACTGGCAGAGACCTTCTACCCGGAGGATGACAAAAAGAAAGATAGCCTTCACCATGAGCAAATACGACAACTAGCTAACCATGTTAACAACGGGTGTCATAATGATATCCATGACCCCCCGTTCACCATGCAAGAACTAACAGCATCAGTGGAGAGCTTCAATGCAAAGAAAGCCCCCGGAGGGGACGGTCTGACAGCAGACATATGTAGACGAGCCATTACGACTGAAAGAGAACTGTTCCTCGCCCTCACAAACAAATGTTTAGAACTCGGCCTCTTCCCGACCATCTGGAAAGAAGCTACAGTAGTCGTGCTGCGGAAGCCAGGGAAAGATAATTATACTGACCCGAAATCACATAGGCCGATTGGATTACTACCCGTCTTGGGGAAGATACTGGAGAAGATGATAGTCAATAGAATTAAATGGCACCTGCTCCCTAAGATGAGCAGCCGCCAATATGGCTTCATGCCACAAAGGAGTACGGAGGACGCTCTCTATGATCTAGTAAATAACATCCGAAAACATCTAGATAATAAAAAACTCGTTACTATAATATCACTGGACATAGAGGGCGCCTTCGATAACGCCTGGTGGCCGGCCATTAGGGTTAGGCTTGCTGAGGAGGGATGCCCGATAAATTTAAGACGTATCATGGACAGTTACCTGCATGACCGCAAGGTCCGTGTAAAGTATGCTGGACATGAATACATTAAAAGCACTGGGAAAGGATGCGTACAAGGGTCCATCGGGGGACCTATTCTTTGGAACCTTCTCCTAGACCCGGTACTTAAAAAACTTGAAAAAGAGGGATATCACACCCAGGCATTCGCAGACGACATAATACTGGTGCTCACAGGAACCACTGCACTTGAAATTGAAAATCAGGCAAACACGGCCCTATCCCTGATTTGCACATGGGGTGAAAACAATAAACTTAAATTTGCACCACATAAAACAAAGGCGATGACAATAACAAGAAAACTTAAATATGACATTCCTCGACTGAATATGGGCGGAGTAAATATAGAAAATGTAGAAGAAATAAAAATATTAGGACTAACCATTGACGAAAAATTAACGTTCAACGCCCATACAAATAACATATGTAAAAAGGCAATAAACATCTACAAAAAGCTTTCGAGAACAGCCAAGATAAGCTGGGGATTGCACCCTGAAATTATACGAACTATATATGTAGCAGCAGTGGAACCCATAATTACATACGCCGCAAGCGCTTGGGCCCCTGCCACAAATAAATTAGGCATTCAAAAACACCTAAATGCAGTCCAGAGAGGATTCGCACAGAAACTGTGTGGAGCTTACCGCACAGTTTCTCTTAATGCAGCATTGGTGCTGACTGGAATGCTGCCTCTCGATATACGCATACGAGAAGCGGCATACCTGTACGAGGCAAAGAAAGGAGTACCCACACCTGAATTATTCACTGACGACATTGAACGCAGAACGCCGTTTAATCAGGCTCCCCATCCTGCTACGCATATGAGCTTAGAGTTCATAAGCCTATTAAGTCAGCATGACGTCAACACCCGAGTAACACAAACTATTCACATTTACACAGACGGCAGCAGAATCGACGGCAAGGTGGGGGCCGCATTGTCAGTCAGATGCAATGAGGCCGAAACCAAAGCCGTCAAATTCAAACTGTCGTCGTGTTGCACAGTATACCAGGCGGAACTCTACGCCATATATCACGCAACCAAAATCGCAATGCAGCAAGAACAAACTGCGATCATAAGTGACTCACGATCCGCCTTGGAAACGATCACAAACCCATACTCTCTACATCCACTGGCAGTTAGAGCCAGGGCAAACATCCGAAAGATCAGAACGGAGAATCGAGAAGTGACCCTCTACTGGATCAAAGCTCACGCAGGCATTCAAGGCAATGAGCGAGCTGATTGTTTGGCGAAAGAGGCTGCCACAAAATTGAAAAAGAAACCTGACTATGACCAATGCCCGGTTTCATACGCCAAGAGACGCATACGTATGCAGTCTCTTGACGAATGGAACCGACGATACCAAACAGAGGACACAGCAAAGGTAACGCGCGTGTACTTCCCAAACGCAATTCACGCGTACAGAACAATAAAAAGAATTAAGCCAACAGGCATACTAACACAAGCATTAACAGGACATGGAGGCTTCGGCGCGTATCTGCACAGATTCAAATGCAAAAGCACACCATCTTGCATATGCGAGCCGGAGGCAGAAGAATCCATCAGTCACCTAATTTTGGAATGCCCTGCAACGGCAGCAGTTCGCATGGATTTTGAACACATACTGGACAGAGATATAACAGCAGAAAACATACCGGAACTAATATATGATAAAAGACTAAGCGAAGATTTTATAAAATATCTAATAAAAATTACAAGCAAGAGCATAGCACGAAACAAACAGCCTTAAGCGCACACTTATAAGTATTCACTATAAATTGGTAGAAATTGGAAAAATGTGATAGCAAAAATTTAACAATGCAAAAATAAAGAATGCAAAAATTGTAGAAATTCGATAGGTAATAATAAAGAAGCACGAAAACAAATTCTCTGATTATGTCAGAGGCGACACGCGGGCCGGGCCAATCAAGCGCCCGGACAAAAAAAAAAAAAAAAAAAAAAAAAAAAAAAAAAAAAAAAAAAAAAAAAAAAAAAACTCTTCTTCTACCTAAACATGGTCTCCGCTATCGAACCTTATTGGCCAATCGGCCATCCGTTCTCCAGAGTGACTCGCCCATTGCTCACTGAAATTTTTGGGTTATGTCTATGAAGGTGAACTTACAATGTACAGTCAACGTTCAAAAGTCCAGTAGCATCGTAACGACCGTATTCGCTTGCCGGTATAGTGCGTATTATGAATGTGTGCGCCATGTTACCATGCACACACTTAAATGTCGTACAATATCAATACCAGAAAGTATAAGCGTGTAGTGGATGCAAGACAAAAATAACGTTATATTGTTTGTCCTCTTCATTCATTATTGCACTGTGTCAATAATAATGCAAAAATTTCACAAGCTACGTAAGATATCTGGTAGCTTCATCGGTAAATAGTTGGCCTCGCATCGACGCTAGTTGAAATGGTCACGGATCGAATCTCAGTTTTGCAAAGTCTTTATCTTAACATTCTTATAAACTCATTTATTTTTTAATGAAATGACTTTTTTAAAGTTTTATTTACTTAAGAATAATATTAATTATATATATATATATATATTAAGTAGTATATAGTAATATAGTAATATATTATATATACTACTATAAATTATATAATATAATATATATTAAGTAGGTAATATAATAAAACAACACTTTCAAAATATAAACTATATGTTATATTTATTTTAATGACCTAACAATTAAACAATTGAATTGATTGACGTTAAAATCTTTGATCCATAGATCTATCAAAATAAAAATATTATAGATATCTATTGTGTTACCAATATTTCATATTATTATTGAGGTTAAAGTTTAATTATTCATTTTCTCGAGGAAAAGAGGATTAAAACTTAACATCAACCTTTAAATATTAAACCTCCTAATCATTGGCCAGCACGTCCCTAGGTAGAAACTACAATGCCCGATTGAAACTAACGAAATATAAATATTATAACAATTAATACTTAGTGTGACACAGAAACATATATTTAATGTAATAATATTGATTAATATTTTGTGTGTATAAATTCAAGATCACCCGGCCCTTGCGCACTAATCCATCCCCACATGTTCACACTTATTCTGCCAGATTCGGTGTTTGACACTACGTTATTTTCACTTTATATATTATTATCTTTACGCCATAAATGTAGTCTTCCTGCCATTCGTCTTTATGCCTTTGAGTCAAAAACGGTTTTTTCGCCGGCTTTCGGTGATGTAGTCCCTCGTCATGAAGTGCACGACGAACGGTTACCAATGAGGTGTTTAATTCATCGGCAAAACGTCTTGTCGGTATGAAACCACACGTTTTATACTCCGCTGCCATGTAACGCCGCTGAGTCTGGTTAATAAGTGGCCTTCCACTTCGTTTACGACTCTGCAAGCCACCTTCTTCCTCGAATCTCTTCACCCGTCGACTTAACAGTATTTCCCTAAAAAAAATTAACAAATTGTAAAAGACAATTTTAACCATTGAAAAAATATGCATCACAATAATATAATTAATTTCTACTTACAGAGAAGCCAGTTTCGTTATAAATTTGAGAAATATTCAGGCCATTCGAATATAGGGCCACAATATTAGCTCTTGATTCGCTATTAATTTTTGCTTGCATATTGGACACCTAATTATTATTTTAAATTGAAACAGTTAGCACACAATCACTCGTAGCTGAATTCACCAACCAACAACATTTTAATATTTTGTTTTTTCCAAGCCAGTAATCATTTTATTTTAAATCTACCCTCACATTCTTTGCTCTGTTTAGAATGTTATGTTTCTAACTAAGTTTTAGTTAGAAACATTCGTAATAATTTATAAATATTTCAAAATTTAAAACATTACAATTTAAAAATGAAGAATCGACGCAGACCCAATGTGGGATGGATTTGATCCTGCAATTTAACAGGTGATCGTAGAATAAAATATATGCACTTGCTTAACCACTGGGCCACGGCATTGCTTACACGTTGAGACGAAATTAACGATATGAATTTATACAGACAAACAAAGTGTATGTGTGTGTGTGTGTGAATTGTCTTTATAGAAAAAGGTCACAAGTAACGTTAAGTGTTGACGCTATAGCTGCGTTCGATTGCTACTGGACTTTTGAACGTTACTGTACACTCTCTCTCTCTCTCTCTCTCTCTGTAACTCACTCTCACGTTCGCTAATGATTAAATAGCAATAGAATATGTAGATAATATTATATTTTTATCCTATAATATATACATAATATGTCTATGTTATAGGCTAAAAAAACTCCTTTCATATTCGTGTCTCCTATCTTAATCTCATGTCTTACTAAAAAAGACAAAAACTATTATAAATTTCTTAAGCTTTTAGTCTACAACAGTTTTTCCTTTAGCCTTTCGTAAAGATAGACAATTCCATTTTCTAATGATTAATTATTCTCGAATACTAAATACGTAATGCCTCTGCATAAAGCTGATTCGATATATGGAATGTGCGGGATCGTTTGAGATCTAGTCCAGACCTGCGACCATTTCTGGATACCTTTGACAACTCAATACGGAGCGGGATAAGCCCATTACAAATATCACGAGACAGGATAAATGACATGACGCATAAAATCTTTGTGGGCAGCAGATAGAATTCAATCGAGTAACAGGAATATAGAATGAGATATAAGATAACTAATTTATATAGCGACTAGCAAACTAGGATTCCAGTTTATTTTTTGTTTGAAATAAAGGCATGTATAGAATGGCAATTTAAATTTTTAAGTTTATTATTATTATTGAAGTCTATGTTTAACAGTGGATGGATAAAGGCTGATGATAATTATTATGTTACTAAAGTTTGAAAACTTTAATCATACATGTGTCATTATCCGATGCCAAAAGGCCGTGCGGTCGTTCTCGACTTCGCGGCTGGCGGGGGAGACCACTCCCCTCATGAAAATTCTTAGATGAGCCAACTGCTCATCTACTCTTCCGATAAAGCTTAAAGGCCAACAGGTCAAATGCATAGGCCCATTCGAAAAAAAAACGTGTCTCATAATATTTATAGATGTCTGATCCATTTGATGTTTTCTTTACAACTAGCGACATGGACGAAATCAAGTGCTCATAAATTTTGAAAATGTTAGTGGTGATTAATATCCTGGTAACATTCGAATTGAGATTCAAATGGGTGCTCATACTAAGCTCATAAAATATTTTTTTACCACATAAAGATCAAACATTAACTTTAACCGTTAAATCAATTCTTATAATTAAATTTTATTTCATCCGTATTTAAGCCTACAAGTGGTTACCATAAAGGAAGTTGATGAAAACTTTTTTACTACTCGCAAAAGAGCTGGCGCAGACGACATCTGGTGGACTCGTAAATCCGTAGAAAAGCGGCTTCCGTAATGACTAGAAGTTTCTATAGGTTTATAGAATGTTAAGAAATATTCAAGACACATTCACAAAAAGTAGAATATTCACAATATATGTAAATCATGTCCCATGTGAGAAGTCTTTGAAGTAAAACGGAATCAAAACACGCTTAAATTTCATTACATGTGTATATAAAACGTGACTGCGAAAGCAAATCAGTACATTATGATTGAATTTAAAATAAACCTCGTATATTGACTAAAAATTTACAAGTATAGGTTACGAACACAAGCATAAAATCTACAAGCTATGCAAAAAACTTATCTTTTAGCGCATGTATTTACCAATCCCCAGCCGAGTTGACTCCAAAAGTTTAGAGAAACTTTACTGCAAAACTACTGTAGTTTATTGTGACTTGGCGCTGTTAAAATCTGTCTGAAATCTGGCTCAGTTTTAACAAAAAATAGTATGGACGCAGCTTTATTAGCCAACATATTTTTATGAATTTTGTTATTCGAGTATTATGGACTCTTTGGTTACGAACATTTGTCACCAATTTTAAACAGCCAAACTTTTTGAACAGGTTATACATAAATTGTACGTGTTTTGATTCTTATCTATAGTCGTTTAAGTTAGACGTATAAATAAGGTTTTGAGGTGGGTGGTTGGCTATGAAATATGCATATGTAATTGAATGATTTTATGTACATTTTAATTAATATATTATCACCATTTTATTATTGTGAGCATTATTTCTTACTTATTAATTTATTTGAATTTAGATATTTTATGTTCTTTTAACAAAAATATAATGAATAAATAATCGAAATATTTACATAATATCATATAGTATAGCTATATAACGCTCAAAAATTCGCACAAAATGTGTTATTCTCGACAGTAAATTGCCAAACGACTTAGGAATATGTTTATAGTACGGTCCATAATATTTTTGGTTATAAAAATATAATTTATAGTCAATTTATGACCGCATTTACTATCTTAGTAAAGTATGTATACTGCCATAATTTACAGCTATCATAGTAGTAAATTCGCTGTCTCCTCCTACCAAAGCGATAATTGTTAATTTAAAGTATATTTTATTATATCAATCAAAAAGTTCTGCTTTATATACTTAGTAATCATTTTTAAATATCTGATACTTATTTGTTAAAATGTAGATTAAGCAGGACGCAAAAATGCATGTCTTTACGCGCTGTTGAAGAGAAACTTTATGAAAAATAGTCCTAAGTCCTTGTGATCTTTGCGACTAGTTGGTGTATAATTCAAGCAACGTAGAGTATAAAAGAAAGTAAAGTATCAACCCTTTATGTCCCACTGCTGGGCACGGGTCTCCTCCTCGAAATCAGGCGAGGAGGGTACGAGAACGTAGAGTTTATTAGGACATAATATACTCATGAGTGACACATCGTTACTTTTGAATATAGACTACTGTACTGAATAATATACTGAATGCTACTTCCGTTAAAAAAATATATATAGGGTGTTAATATCTAACCCAAAGAAGTTATACTTCATAAAAGTTAGTGCTTGCTCTTTTAACAATATTATTTTATGAAAAGGTTGTTTAAGAAAATTCTTTTTTCATTTTAAATTATCCTTCAATGTATTTTATTTAAATTAAACGCCTTGTTTGTTACATACGATTAATAGAATTTTTGGTATTTTATTGTTCAATAATCTACTAGTAGGTACCTTATGGAATTTAATACGAAAATTATCAATTTTCCCAACGATTGAAGCGTGACGAGGAATATATAGCAATCCATGCTAAGACAATGGTCCAGGCAATTTTATTGTTATTGATAATTTGCTGTTGGACTATGGGTTCCTTATGGAGCCTTTGTGACGAAACAAATACTGTTATTAATCGGCCATTACTTCTGATTCTCAACAATAAAACATGTACTTGGTATTTTTAAAGAATTAAAAAATTGATTTAAATATTCAGTAAGTACTTAAAAATAAGGGGTAAAATATAAGGATACCCTACTTTTTTTTTGGCCAGTAAGTTAAAGTTCACGCGTTGCTTAAAATAATAAGAATGATCGGGTGATTGCAAACTATCTTATCCGGTTTAAAGTTGGTTTAATTTAAAATCGTCTCCTTCAGGAGTCATTAATGGCAAAAGATATAGATAAAAAACTGTATATATTACTCTAGTTACCTTGCTTACAATCCAGAAATTTCATCATATCTGGCATCTGAAAATAGACAATATGTTGAAACTGGGATGATATAAAACAGATGGATCACATTGGCTATCAACGCTATCATTTTTACCGCACTAATATTAAAAATAAGTTTGTAAGAATGTGTGGATATTTGATACTCTTTCACGCAAAAACTACTGAATGAACTTTGATGAAACTACAATATTATAGCTTACACCACAGGCTATACTCTATCCCCGTAGTGACATAAAAAAATTGATATTAATTTAATATTTTTTGTTCCAGGTAAATAATCTTCCATTCTACTCAAATGCCTTTGATCTCGGAGTTAATGCGGAATAACTCAGCAATAAATGCCGCCGGTAAGAGAAATGCGTTAGATACGTCAATTGCGAAATAATTATGGATGCATTTAGTCGAGACTAAATAAAAGCGTTTAAAAGCCGTGACGAAGGAACGACGGGGACATAAGAATACTAGAAGCGTCTGGAAAATAATATAACCATTCATTTTTTAATGTATCAATTGTATCATCATCATCCTTTATCCGTCCACTGCTGAACATAGGCCTTAATGAACGCCAAGACGGCCGATCCCTTGCCACTCGCATCCAACGCGGACCTGCCACTGCACGTAGATCGTCTTTTCACCTGGTTAACTTGGCCGACCAACACTTCGTCTAACTAAACGCGGCCACCACTCTTAAACCTTATCGGCCCATCGGCCATCCGTTCTTCTGAGTGTATGTCCATCCCATTGTCACTTCGTGAATATATTATATACTACCAAATTTCATTCACACCACTTTGCTACACGGAAATCCACAACGACTCGATTCCTACAGCATTCCCTTCCACTGTATGGAACCAGCTGCCGTCTAGGATATTACCGAACCGATAAGACTTAGGAACCTTCAAGAAAAGAACATAATATTCATATTTGAAAGGCCGGCAAGGCAACTGCTACTCCTTTTGTAGCGAGTGTCTATGTATGGCGTTATTACTAACCTCTTACGGTACATACAAAATATAGTATATTTCGTTACAAGTGCGGAAAGCCTGTCATTGCAACGAGTTCCGACAAATGTCTACCCGAGCCGAGGCGAGGGTAGATAGTCGGAACAAGTTGCAAGGACGGTTCCGCACGTGTAATGAACGACTTTCTTCACCCATTCTGGGTAGGCAAAGGGAACTATACCCATACAGCCAAGTCTTCAGTGGAATTGTTTTATTGATAAGAAAAAAAAATAAGATAAAATAAAATGAAACCTAGCCGAACACATTAAATTAAATCATTAAATCTGATATTGAAACAGATTAGTAGCTTCTTTTTTAAAATATTTGCATAAATCATAAAAACATCAATGAATTCCTTTTAGTAAAAACTTCGTAGTTGTTTTTTTTTCTTTTTAAAATACATTATTTTGACAGTTGGGAAAGAGAACGCACGAGTTCGGAGAAGGTAAAGAAAAAGCACGAGTGTGTAATAGCCCACTTTCCGAACGCTATACGTCCCTGTAAAACGCCACTTTTTGAGCAACTGTATTAAAAATACTTTTTTGAAGTGAAACTTCTTTACTTGCATGAGGGTAAAATTTTTACGGATGAAACGCGTCACGAACATGTGCAACGTTGTCGAAGAAGAGGGAGAGAGCGATTGAAACCGATTGAGAGAGTGAGAAAGGACTTAGCATCAAGCAACATTATTGATTGATATATTAGTTTAGTAGTTAAATATTAGAAATTAAAGTTTCACTTCTGTCATGTGTTCTTTGTACGCACGAACTTTTTTCTTAACTTAACTTTTTTGGACTGTGTATAATTTATGCCCGTACTCCCACGGAAATGGGAAGTGCGCGAGTGAAACCGCGGGGCGCTGCTACTTATATAATAATTCAATGTCCAAATAAGTTTGTATATGTATGCTTCTAGATCCATTATATCCATGTTTGTCACGATGATTATACAGTATGAGGAATTCTCGGGAGGTTCACCTTTGAAGTGTGCCGCCTTGCTCGGTGGTCTACCAGTAATAGTTCCTACCTTTTATTTCTCACAACACGGCTTCCGTCCTATTCACATATCCATTACGATTTTAGTATGGACATTAGTCTTAATCTTTTTACTCCACTTATAGTAAACCAATTTTGTGGTAACTTGATATGTCACTGTTTAATCTAATGGTCGTGGACATCTATAGTGTTTGTAGGTGTTTGCCGCTTTTTTGTAGTAACAATATGTGTTTCATGTTTAGAAGTGTGTGCTTATAGCAACTTTGGGAGTTTGCAACAAAAAAGTGCTTACTTTAAGCAGATAAACATTTACATATAAAAATAATTTATTTTATAATGTAAAATGATATTAGAATTCAGGACCGTGGACATATTTTTCATAGTAGCTGTTGCCCGCGGCTTCGCCCATGTTACTTCTAGTACCTCCCAGAATATGTATAAAAAGTTAAGTGATCATTCGTCGAGTAGTTTTTGCGTGAAAGCGTAACAAACATCCACGCTATCACATTTATAATATCACTGAGGATAATCTGCGTGTATTTTTTCCATTTGTTATAGTTAGTGTCGATAGTTATTCATACGATTCCGTTGCCTCCAAATGAGTTTGCCAATTTTTTAAAGTCCTATTTACATCATTGTTAGTTCCCTTGCATGTTTTGTATAAAATAGGTTTTCGTTGTCTCCGCTAAACGCCCTATTAGCGTTGGTAACTTGCCAGCCAATGTTTGTTGCCAAGATTTTTTAATTTAGTTAAGATTAAGACGCAACTTAGAATAAATCAAAGAACACTCTGCGAGTGAAGGTTTTAGGTCACTTAATGCTATTGTAACTAGTTTCATATATCAACACGATATGTATGTAACAAATTAAAAATCGTATTGTGAGTTATTGCTTGGATATTCCAAGTGGTTAATAGCTGTACCGTAATAAAACACTGTTATCATTAAGAGACATTAATTGACAAAGTCAGCATTCTAAAACAGGGTGTCATTGACCCTTTTTAATATCAGTCTATGATTACAAAAGGAATAGAGCCTTAATAATTATTAAAACTTTTAATTCTTACCCAATATGAAATAAGAGAAATTCGTTCGCGTATTGAAATCAATTTCGGAAATTATGTATTGTTACTAAATTGATTTTCAAGGTATGACAGTAAGAGGATTTCGCGGTGAGACGTTTACAAGGATCGTAACAATGTTATTCTTCATCTTGACAAGCTTGGGAAACCGATCAATCATATCGAAGTGATGTTTTATTTTTATCGATATTCCGAGCGTACGCTTTACTTTTATAAAATTTAACAGAATTGAGTCAAATTAAATTTAAACAAAAAATAACAAGTGTTTCAAACACAATATATTAGAAATTTCCAACTTTTAGTCTTATTTAAATTATTAATATTGTTGCTTTAATTTCAATAAAAAACGCAAGGAAACCTACTTGTAAGTGATTTAATTTTTTCGAGAACCTATCAAGTCTCTAACCTGGATTAGTAGGAACATTAGAATCGGTGTACATCGGCGAATTATGACATCATATCTTTATACATAAAAATAAAATATTCTATGATAATTGTTCTATGATTATTTTTCATATTTTAGTAGGTACTTAAAAATATATTCTACCTACTTATCATCAATACTTCAGCCGTCGTATTAAAAAAGTTGCGATATAATACATTTAAATAGCTCATTATTTAATTTATTCAAAATTATGACTATCATTATATTTATTCCTAAATAACTCAAAATTTATTTAATGTTGTGTTAATTTAGAAATAATTAATAATGTCTCGTAAGCCAGGGTATCGAAATCGTACATCACTATACTGTATTTAAGCTCCCTTTTCCGAGGGGATTTAATCGGGATAATACATTTGTCGCATCTTATTACCAATAGAGATTGCGGTGAGAACAAACAGGTTGGAGGTTCACTCGATACGAGTCAATATGGTATCACTTACTAGGGCCTTTTTCATAAGTTTATTTACATCGGCGATATCGCTTTTATTTTTAAAACGTGCTCGGGGCTTCAGACAATGTTTTCTAAGATGTTGTAAGTTCGTTAAGTGCAATTTGAAAGTAGTATATAGAATATTGAGCTTTATTATTTAGTGATTATGAAATACTGATCCTGAAATAAGTTCCGTAGATTTTTGTTGTACTTTATTTTATTCTTCATGTACATACAATTTAATACAACTAATTTTAAATTTAAAGAAGTAAAATATTAGTGGAGTTTTAGAGTGGAAATTAGGCTGGAAGACAATCCGACATCTTCGCTTATCCTCTTTAATAAAATAGGATTATTATCTCCATACAAGGCCGAATTATACTTAGACGTGAGTAATAGGAAATCGGCCGTCTTAATACTTTTTGAAGGAGACCCACGTCCTCTACCTACCGATTGAGCTTAAGGGCCATCAGGCCAAAAAGCCTGGATATTAAAAAAAAGCCCACGTCCTGCAGTAGACATGAGTTTGATGATGATAGTAAAATCTCCACTTCTCAAAACTATTATTGCCATACAGTAAAACACAAATCGTTTACTGAAAATCTAATTATAACACCAAAAGAAAACAGTCATAGGGACTCCCGTTAGAAGTGAAAACTTTTCACTCATGAATACCGCCACAAAATGTCATTATAAAATTTCAAAGTTAAATTCAAAAATTTGAAAATCCATAATGACGTCATAATGTCGCATTACCATGTCGGTTACGCCAATTTATAAGATTTTCCCCAACAAAAGAAGTTTTCACTTTAAAAAGCCCGCATACGATACAAAAATGGAACATACAATAATATTGTTTAAAGCTCCAGTTCTATCGAGTAGTAAATATATCAAAGTTTATGATCTTTCTTATAAGAGGCACACGCAATAAATACCATAGGAACATAAAATGTGATGCGCATACCGTTGTCAGTGCTCCGTTTATTTTAATGCGCCCGAGAATTAGTCCCACTTAACTTTGGTATAAATAAATGTGGTGAAACCAAACTTACGATCGCATTATTTCTTTTTATTATCCGCTTGACAAATGACGCACATTGTCAATGCGTTACAGATTTTTCAAGTTTTTTATGCGGTGTGTACTTTTGTCTTACCTTAATACTCTGAGCGACTTAGCTGAATAGTGAACTCACTAGGGCTGAATGAAATCTATTTGGAGAATCTCATGTTGATGATTTCATTAAAAAATCCATCCTTTAGAATAAATGAATGAATCTTGATTTGCAAGAATATGATACAATTGGTATTTAGATACAAACTACAATATAGTTCACACATTCTACTTGAAGCGTGCAAATATTTTATATCTTTATAATTTTACAAAAAATAATAATAATAATTAATAACAATTTTAATGTATGCATAAAGCTGAAATAATTATCAAAACGTGATCTTGTCAAAATGAATTCAAATAGATTTTTTTGTACAAGAAAATTAATAGATGAAATACATAATATATTATTTATTTATAATTGTAACCAATAAATGTAAATAATAAGCCAAAAGCATGACCATTTCAACCTTATGTACTCATTACAATAAAACATCGTTTGTTTTTGAATAACCATACAGTTATTACACGGAAAAATACTTTTTCCGAGTACCGTAGAACATTCTCGTACCTTTTGCATAATGGGTGTATTAAAATCATGCACATGAACAACGCTCGGATTATAATTGATACGTGTGAAGAATTTCTTAATTGGTACAATAAATTTATTTATCGCTTAAGTTTTCGGCGCGTCTTGGAGAACGAAGATTTATTGAAAGTTATACACCAGTTTTATTACATCGATCGGAATTTTATTTTTTATTAAAACCATTGTTATTTAGAATTTCTGATTAATGCTTACTTTTATATGGTCAAGTAACATACAAATACATATACATATCTATGGACGCTTTTACACCACGTCAATTTGGTCCCGTGCTAAGTTCTCTAAGAGACTTGTGTTACGGGTACCAGACAACGGAAATACATATATTTAATACTTTTTATATTAATACTTATATTTAAGATTTTTATTATATAATACACATCCATGACCCAGGAACACAGAAACTTTTTTTGTGTTCCCTGGCGAGATTCGAACCCGCTACCTCCGGCTTGTGCGCCAACGTGCTTACCACTGAGCCACAGTGGTCGTCATAATTTATATTAATTTCAAGCAATGTATAAAACCTCCGCCAGAGAATTAAAGTAACTGATAATACGCAAAGAATAAGCTCGAAGAAGTTGCAGTGGGTCACACACTCAGAAGAACTGATGGGCGATGGGCCAATAGGGTGAGTGTGGAGGTCGCGTTTAGGTGGATAAAGTGTTGGTTGGCCATTAACCAGGTGGGATGACGATTCCCGGGCACTGGCTACTGGCCAGTCCGTGATGAATGCGAGTGGCAAGGGATTGGTTATTTTGACGTTCATTAAGAGAGTGTGGTGGATAAAGGCTGATGATGATGATGGACTATGTAATATCAAACCAGAGTATCTGTGACACACGAAGTTTACAATCAAATTAATTCTAATTGAACAGCTTCACACACTCCGAGGGTCTCATGTTTTCAGCAACTCCCGACTTCGTAAGATCAGGAACGGGGTCGGCGAAGGAATGCAACCGGTTACAGTTAACAGCTTTAGACGAATCGTTTTGTTTTTCTACGCTATAATTGAATTTAATTGCATACCGCTTCGCGTACATAAATTTATACTTCCAATATCCATTTAAGTAGACTTTCCTAAGTTATTTCTTACTATTGTATCTACCCTAATATTATAAAGAGGAAAACTTTGTTTGTTTGTTTGGTTGTAATGAATAGGCTCAAAAAGTACTGGACCGATTTCAAAAGTTCTTTCACCATTCGAAAGCTACATTATCCATGAGTAACATAGGCTAAATTTAATCTGGAAAGAAATAGGGTTCCGTAAGATATTTGGGTTTTTTGGACACAAGGTGTAAAAAATCATCCAGAAAAGTTACTTTTTTGCGTACTAAGATCCCGTTGTAAATCTTAGTTAACGCAGGCGAAGCTGCGGGCAACAGCTAGTATATACTATATAATATGGTATCGATTCTAAAAACCTCTTAGTTCATTGACCTACCCGTATGAATATTTTACGTACAAAAGTACTACCGCCCTACAAATATATCGAGTGGAAAATAAAGGCAAAAGCATTTTCACAAAGCACCGTTCCGTTTTACGTTTTGTTTGAAAAATAAAAGACGAAAAAGCGCAACCGTACGTTAAAAAAAATATTTTTATAAACGCATTATCCAAATCCCGTGATTATCGCGGATCAAAAATGTTCAAATAAAAAAAGACATTACGAGCTCAAACGGAATATCCGGTATGCTCAGGTGATATATAATAGAAAAGCTTATTTTCCCGAACGGATTCAGGAGTCGTGCAACGTAAGACAGTCGTCTGACATGTGATTTATTTCTTTTATCTGTGAGCAGTTGGGATTTCATCTAAGATAAAACCATACCCACGTAAATCAAATCCTTGCTCGATTGTCGTTGAAATTGTGATGTTACCTAGAGCTTCATTCGCATGAAATATTCCTGTTTTATACAGACTTACACAGAAGTTGAATTATAACAAGATTATAGTCTCGGCGCGTCGCTGATGTTTAAATTACAAAAGTAAACGTAGGCTTACAATTTCTAGTTTTTATACTATGGCCAAGTTTGTAAAATCTCAAATATTTTACACTCAGATATTTATATTTTATACATTGTTTTATTAGAGACCTTTACTCCTATTCATAACAATTGAAATCTTATTAAAAATAGCAGCAACTTACATAATGTAAGTGCTTACCGAATTGAAATTAATTTTACTAAACCCTTTTCATTGACCATAGATTCTTCGGAGAAAATTACATTAACTTATAACTGTTTAATTTTATTGCATATTACTAATTTACGCAACTAATTATATTTCCGTTAGACATAAACCTTTTATGGTATAATAAAAAATAAATAACAACTGCAAATTATACATTCATCATAATCATCCGGTCACTGCTGAACATAGCCCTCCCTGTAGAACGCCAATACGACCAATCCTTTGTCACTCGCATCCAAAACTGCACGGAGATCGTCTTCCCACCTAGTTAGTGGTCGACTAACACTTTGTCTATCTTAATACGGCCTCAACTCTTGAGCCTTATTGGCCTATCGGCCATCAGTTTTCCTGAGTGTGTGACCAGCCCTCTGCCACTTCAACGATCTTATTCTTCGCATGATATCGGTAACTTTAGTTCCCCTTGGAAATCCTAGTTTTGAATCCCCTCTCCAAAGAAACACTTAGGATAGCACGCTTCTTAGCACGTTGAGCAACACATAGCTATACAATTAAATAAGCTTATACATACCATTGTAGTCTTATTGTTGAAGATGGTATGTGTGTAGGAGTAATTAATTGATTGTCATAAGGCAATAGGCTCAGACAAATATTGGAAATACCACAACCACCCACCCACATGGGATTGAAGACCTAACAGCATTAATACTATCAGCTCATAATTTCAAAGCTCTGTGAAATATTAAACGTCATATTTCAAATATGTCCACCGGCTTTATACTTATTTATTTATTATAATTAAAGCAGATATACCATCTTGGGTTGAAACCGAGCTTAAATCTTTGAGGTTTTCTTAAGATTACACTGCGTCTATTTAGGATGTGGTACATGTCATGAGAACTCATTTTATTTCTATTAGGAAGAACAAAATACTCACAGTTATTGATTTATTTTCAAATGTTAATAATTAATAACTTAAAGTCGTATTTAGGGTTAATTGTTATTTTTTTAACAATAATAAACAGTTTGATTTGTGTACTAAAATTTTGTAGTATAAATATTTACTAGATACATATTATTTACTTTTGCTTATCCACTTACATTACTGTATATATTTTAAATGTAATTTCACCAGATTCATTATCAAAAACTCATCATCCATATTATTGAATATTTCATCCAGATTTAACGTAACATGATATTATAGTAACACACTATTGATACAGACAAAGTTACTTTATACTTATTAAAACTTAATATTTATATACCATAGTAACACTATAACGTAACCAGTTCATACTGTTAATAATAAACAAACATATTATATGTAATTTAAAATGTATGCTATAGAAAATAAAGTAAACCGCTTTCAGCTGCTGACTTCTGACCCCCGCACCTCAAGGCAACCCATTTATATCCAAGCCAATTCCAGACGTCAATATTAACCTGGACGAGATCCCTACATAGATATAATTTTTAGATTCTACCATGCATATGTTCTTAATTTTTAACGAGTGGTCAAGATTTTCATAAAAGCTCCATCTATTGACGTGATGATTAAACTATTATTGATTGTTAGCTCGATTACGATTTCCTTAATTCAATACTTGGCTTGAGTGGAGGTCACGTTTAGGTAGACGAAGTGTTGATCGGCCATTAACCAGGTAGGAAAACGATCTCCGTGTTGCAGGTCCGCGCTGGAAGCAAGTAGCAAGGGATCGGTCGTCTTGGCGTTCATTGAGGGAAGCCTATGTTCAGCGGTGGAAGGATTGTGGCTGATGATGATGATGGCTAGTTGGTTATTTTTTTTTAATAGGTGTCCCATAAACCATATGTGATTACCTACTCGCCTGCTGAGACCCACTCCCCAGCGGGATGCGTCAGTGCATTTCCCGGCTTAAAAGGAAAAAAAAAGTGTACATATTATATAAACGTATGTATCTACATACATCATCATCGAGAGACAATCGCGTACATCATAATTACGAACAGTAAAACAAATAATTAAGGCGACTCAATTACATTGTATAATTACTTGGCAGCCACTTAAATTTTATAGACTGCCGTAAAATAGAATTCATTTGTACGAGTTCAGTGTACACGTATTTAAAAACGTCGTAAGTGACTACGTCCAATAAAGTTGTTTCGGAAGTACAAAAGGGTCATTAGAGGCATACGATTAGATAAGAGACAGTTTCGGTCCTTTTGTTCTTATCACGTCAAAATATTTTATGTCCCTGATGTTCGAAGCCTCAAAGTGGGCAGTAATTATACTGTGGGAAATGAATACTAACTTAGATTATTGTCTCGCGGAGATTATTACCGACTTCCTTTGGGTGAACGTTTTTGTTTTACGGTGTAATATGTTTCTTATTAGTCGGGTTATCTTCCTGATAGGATATTTACTATTGCTACAGATGGTTACAAATTTATATTGAATGTTTGTTTAAGATAAATAGGATAAAATAACATGACGTCCTATGTTCAGCAGTGAATGGATAAATGCTGATAATGATGATGATCGTTGCAATTTTTACAGAAAATTTAGTTACACCTTATATTAAATATGAGTTTATGTGAAGGCTGTTAGAACAAGATTTAGGAGAAACTAGCTGTTGCCCGCGGCTTCGCTCGCGTAAAATTTGGAGTAGCGCAGTTCCCCTTTCCTGGTTTAGAACAAAGAAGACAACTCGGAACAGAATATTATTTTAATAAACAATATTATATATTGGCTTTCCATTTGGGGATAGAATGTAGACATTCTGGGCATTGGACACACGCGAACATGCTACATACAATAATTGTCAATTAGAAAAATTGTCATTACATAGTCTCTGGGCATCCAAATTTCACATGAGCATGACTGGGACACCTAGTTTTAATTTAAGCTTTTGTGAGGGTACATCTGACAGCTGAAGCGAATTTAGAAACTCTACGGGATATGATATGCTCTTTTCTGTACCGTAACTGTGTCTATTGATAAATACTCTGTTGTACCTGTCCTGGTACTTTACTCTTACTTATATGTCAGGATTTACTTAGTTGATAATATCATTTTTAGGTGCTAAAATTGCTTTTTCACATTAATATTGATTTTCTTGTATATTGTTTTGTAAGTCTGGGTAAACACTTGCAACTCATTCTAAACCACTGTGTACTAATTGAATCAGCCCTCTACATTAGTTTCTAGCCGACCATCTCCTATTTTAAATAGTGTTTCGGCATGGTTGCCAGCATTTGTGTCATCATATTTGTAGTCAAACTGAACTTCATTACGGTGGCCCATATAGTGAACGACTTGAGACATGCTTTAATTTCGTCTGCAAGTGTCCCCTTCTGAATGACTGCTAACGTTTGGCGGAAATTAGCAGCCAATAAAACCACCATCTCTCCCATAAATTAAAATAAAAATTAAAATAACAGGTACTGTTGCGCAAATCCCGGAGCGTTCAATTTAGTGTTTCTACCCTTTTTTGTGCGCCATAGTACTTTCATCTCACACCAAGATTTTGCACTGACGTGCAATAGCATGCCATGCGCTATTTTTACTATCTTGTGAATCTTCCTGGGTGAGATCAAAGAGTAGCACGCCATTCCCAGGTTCTGTTAGCTGCAACTCTTCGTCAAATACTCGTTTTTGTTCTGGTAGTAATTTGGGTATCAATTCAGCTACTTGCTGCTGCAAAGCTGGTATGTCATAGTTTATTTCTCGTATAATCTCATCTGATAGTTCATTTTCGTTCGTTCTCCGAGGGCTAATCATTCCAAATTCATTCAAACGCTTACCCACTATAGCCATTACTTTGTCTTAAAATTTTCCAGGGGCTTCGTTATGCTGATGATGATAAATGTGTTCATTGTATATCATGTCCGTGTGTGTCTAATGTAGCCTACGCAAAATGTCTTCCGCCATGTACTCTTTATATTTGTTCCATAATTCATTAGGATAAGATAGCCCGCCAGATGATAATATTATAAGGGGTTGCATAAAGGTCTCTGATTTTGGCTGGTGATTTGCACTGGACAGCTTCCTTTATAGTTTCGTCTCAGTGATTATCATTCTCTAACAGACCCAGAGTTTCACATGCTTCTCTATATGTTCCGAATTTCTGGCCGTTGACAATTTTAGGATCATTATAGCTTATAGGACCCTGAATTTGGTGTAGCAGCAAACGTAAACAGAAACATTCAAAATTAGTATCGTGGACGGTGTACACATGACCAAGGGCATCAGATGATTTCATTCTGGGCCAATTTTCAACAGACATTGAAAACGGCGTTCGCAGTCCTTTGTAGATGTGTTTCAGGTATAACAACGGGAGATTTTAGCACAGAAACACGTTTTGGCAAAGGAATCGCCCTGAAAAAGATGGAAAAAGGCTGTTAATGTTGTTTTGGGCGGTGTAGATACTTTTTCTTGGAAATTGTTCTCGGTAAAATATATGCACTCTTCATTTTCAAAGTGTACAGCAAGATAGGTTACTGTTGGATGTCTTTTAGGCAAGAGGAAGCTAAGGAGCCGCCACGCTACTTTATTACTGCTGACGTAACGTCCTGCTTGAAATGTTTGCACTTCATTCAGAAGATGTGCTCCACCTTCATTCCTGAGATTAAATATTATAGCCTTTCAATTCCTTTGTTTATATAAATATATATATCAAATATACAAATGTATATTTGATTGCGCGGACACAGCTACAGGCTTCTACATTAATATGAGCATTGAAAATTTTATATAAAATAGGCAAATATGGGACGTCTAAGGTTTCGTTTGCTCCAGATCGAGTCTTAATTGTAACTGTTCGGCCATCGTCTTCGGGCGCTGTGCGCCTGTACAATGGGTAGCCATTGTCATTTTGCACAGTTTCTTTTATCAACTGATTAGTGAAAATCCTTGTGCATTTTCCAATGTTCATGTATTGCGAGGCTGAATTTCTAACACCACAGGGACCGTGTACCATGTTTGGGATAATAGTGTCATACAAATCTTTATCTATTTGGATGGGCCGCATCTTCTTTTTTAAGCTTTATTAGAACGTGCACATATAGCAGCCCCCTTTTTTTCCATTCAATAACATATAATTAAATAATTAAATACAAATAACAATACATGAAACATTATATTTCGCCGAATATATTAAGAACATTAACGAAAGCAAAATTCTATGAACAAATCGAAATTGTTACAGCTGAAAAATGCCCTCACGTGTCTGCCTGTTCGGGTAGCAATATAGTGACATTTCCCCCACTACGTCGCACTGCGCCAACGCAACCCAGATTTTTTTTTTTAACTACCCTAAAAAATTTCATCTCCTATGTAATGGGCGAAAACCTTAAAAACGGTGGAACAATTAATTAATCATGGTTATTTAATTCTTATTAAGTGCCTAAATACAAAGTTTTAAGGCGACATCTTCTATGTATAATGACAAACTTCCATACAAACTTTCATCCCCTTTTTAAACCCCCCCCTAAGCTTTTTTTCGCGATAAAAAATAGACTATGTCCTTTTCCAAGCTCTAGTTTATCTCTGTACCAAATTTCATCAAAATCGGTTAAGTGGTTTAGGCGTGAAAGCGTAACAGCCAGACAGACAGACAGCGTTACTTTCGCATTTATAATATTAGTAAGGATTACTATTCCTTTCCAACGTTTTAAGGTTTTAACAAAATATAATAACAAATTCGTTAAACTTAACAAATAGGATCAGATACATGCAACGCCATCTGTTGACAACCTACATACCTACTTATAAGTCGGTACTGTAAATCGTCAATAAATCGGTACTTTAACGGCGGCTTTCAATATCCTATCTTAAAATTTTATTATATATCTTAAAATTTTGACAGATTTTCTAAGAAAATGTGTCAAAATTTCAAGATAGATAAGAAAATTTTATGATAGATAGGATATTGAAAGCCGCCGTAAATGGTCAACAGATGGCGTTGATCTGATCCTATTTGTTAAGTATCTTATTTAGCTACATTTCAAATACATATATCTTTTGATAGAGTGAAGCGATTGCGATGAAACCAAAACTAAATGTTACTCTAAGTGACGCTAAATTTTTATGGATAAAATTTATTTACACTGGTTTTGTAGTTTTCACGTGATGCGTGCACAACTAAACAGACAAACAGACAAACAGACAAAAATTCCAAAAATGCTGGAAATGGATTCTGTTAGTAATCCTTTAACACCCAGGCTATTCTTTTTTTAAATATTTTCAATGTACAGAAACGACTCCTCTACAAATTTATTATATGTATAGATTGTAACCGAGCTAAGAATCAGTAATCGTTTTAATATCACCTAACTTGATTGCGCTTTAATATATACGAAATAACAAATCAAATATGATATTTTGAAGTGTCAAATATTTATTTATTTCGGATTTTTTAACAAAAATTATATTTCAGATACTTATAAAGCTATTGGTAATAGTCTAATAACTATCCGAAGTAGTGATATTTTACAATAAAAAAGTATTACGCTCTAGTCTTGCACGGGGTATTTTGGAGAACTGTCGACTGTGTAATTATATAAAAGGTAATAAATAATTACAATTAAGATATGAAAGTGCTGAGACATCGTTTTTATTATATCTCATATATTATGGCAACATTGTAATTACATCTTAAAAGCTTAATGAAAATATAAGGTTATATTTCATCTGCCATAACTCATTCTGACAGAGAACGCAGCCGCTGTGTGATTTCACGCCCACTTTGCGTTAATTTATGCCAATATTCGCGGAATACGATGTTATCATTATATATTGTAACGTGTATTTAGAACTTGATTGAATGGTTGTGATTGAGATGATGATTAAAAGCTAGGACGAATGTAATACATAATTATAGTAGGTATTAAATTAAAATAATTGTGATTATGTGTCTTAGATTTTCACGATTGTTGTAAGCCTTTTACTTATGTAATACTGTCCGCAGCTTCGCTATCGTTGTCATATTATGTATAAGAATGTTACTTTTATAGTCACTTTAGAATACCAAATGTTGCATTAAATTAGTAAAATAAATTCGAAATTAATTTATACTCTAAGAGCTCGTGAGAGATTGTCGTTTTGTATGTTCTTGTTTTATATCCTGTATAAAACAAGCATTAGCATTAGCATTAAAACGCTTTGTTAAAAACTATCCCTTGATACGAATTTTGATTGGTTATCAGATTATCAATATCTCCATATTCAAATCAAATCAAATATCAATCTCCATGACAAGAAAATATTGAAGTTGATTTAATTAACAATAGCTATGAACGCCTTTCATTTTGCAAGTTATCATAGAAGTGTTTGTAAATCAAACATTTTCCATAAAAATAGCTTTCACCTGTCAAATGTCATATCAATAGGATCGACCAAAGAGTCGAACAATCGGTAAAGGTCGATCTATCACGGTCTCTTCTACTACTTACTACTAGTTTTGATAATTAACCTCTACAACCAACTTCACAAAAGTTACCACTGTATAATAATATGCATGGTACGGATAAATACTATTAGTTATGTAACGTAAAGTTCCGATGGAGCAGGTAAGCGGGTAGTTTAAGCTAGGTTAAGCGCGTACCTTAGAAGCCATCTTTATGCTTATTAGGAATGTTGAACTAAGTACATTATTTTAGTTTATAGTAAGTGTTAACATAAATACTAACTTTAGTTAATGTAAATAAAAATTATCATTCGTATTAAAATATCATTTTACGACTAGACGAAATTGTATTTTTATTTGCGAGCATTAAACGAAATACTCACTAAAGAATTAAATGCGATATAAATTTAGCATTACAGCGAAACATAAATTAAAACAGGAATCGTAAATTTCAACCCAAAGGATCCGCCAGCAGGCGTCACGTAGAACTAACAGGCCCGTTCATGCCCCTCTCAGGCCCCCCTCATGCCCCGCTCAGGCTCCTCTCATGCCTGTCTCAGGCCCCGCTCATACCCCGCTCAGGCTTCAACTGGCCATTTATTGTCCTTTACTTTGATGCCACATTGATCCCTCAACAGTCACGTACATACATGCCCGATTTTCAACGTAAGTTATACGACTTTAAATTATTGTTTGAGATAAAATTTACTAAAAAAAACGTTAACAATATATTTCAAACAATCATTATAAAAAAATATTTTATTAAAGCAATTAATTAATAATATGTTTTTACTAAATCTATTTATTTTAGCAGTACCGCGCTCCCGGCTTCATGGGTTGTCGCTTGTTCCTCCTGAAACAGTTTTGCTGTATTTCACAGGTAAAGGCTAGACAGGCTGTGTAATAATTACTGCCATTAGGACTTACATCGTCTTAGGATCGGCAACATATAAATAGATTGACTGGGCTAGTTCCAGGTAAACTAGGTTCCCCACCATGGTTCAGGCCTTGTCGTGGCGGTGGGGCACAGTAGCCCAGGGTGACCCAAACACCTTGGGTGAAGCGAATTGAGCCGAGGGGGCTCTTTGTACCCCTCTTATAAGAAGAGGGGACAAAAGAGCAAGGGGTGAGGATGGGAACCTCACCTCATTGTACTGTCCAGACGTTGGGAGTGGTTGTTCTATGGCGCGGGGCAACCGCTCTGTGGAGGTGGCGTCAGTCCCCTGAGGGACTGACTAGCCGTCGAGGTGCCCTGTTGCTTGTAGATCCGGGGCACCTCACCAAAGGCGGCATTGGTGGCACTCGCCGGGTTTTAGTGGGTAGAGCTGCGTCCACTTACCAATCTTTCGGGCGCAGTGAGTCCCACATACCCGCCTGGGGAGACCCACTCCCCAGCGGGATGCGTCAGTGCATTTCCCGGCGTAAAAAAAGAAAAAAAAAGGTAAACTAGGTTATTAGGTAGGTACTATCTTACATAACTTCAGGTAGCACGTCTGCCAGCTTGCCTATGCAACTAAAATAAAAGTTACGATTTGCCATTTATGCATACATACTAAGCAAGACAGGTTTAAGTTATAGAAATTACACTATTGTTCTTCTCTCCGGAATAGAGCAAATTTGCTTCTATGAGGAAATAAGTAGTTTGATGGTACATGGTTAGACGACATCCTTACTACGAGTTCGTTTAGTTGATTCCAGAGTTAAAATAAGCTAAAGCATTAATAGCCGCAGATTAGCAGCGGAAGAGACGTTTTCTTACATCGCGTCCCCCCTTGCGCTCGTGGGGATATTGAATAATCTTATAAGTGATGCTGATTGCCGACTATTATCATCACAGCTATTGTTCATTTGATCTCACAACGCCAAGTCATACGTACGGTTGATGTTCCATATTTAGACTTACCTGTCATATGATTAGGTATCTTAGGTATCTTTATAATAAGCAAACTCCAAAAAACGGTCACCTGAGTTTTTTTGGTATTTGAAAACTCATAATACTTTTTTTACAGAAAAGATATTATGTCATGTTGCTTTGCAGCCGAATTGCGCCTACACAACCGCGTTGGTACCTTTTGGGATAAAGTGACAGCTATCCTGTCGCGTGTGTGCGTGGTGTGGGAGATAGGGATGAAATGGCAACGCATCTTCATGCATGGTTGTGTGGATGTTTATACGCATTGATAGTTGCTAAAAGGCTTCGACTGTTCGTTTGTCCTCCATGAAAAAAGTTTTTATTCTTCCCGAGACTGATATTATAGTGTTGACAAACTGATTACTTTACACAGAATAATTTTATAATAAAAAGTCGTTAACTTAATTCCACCTATTAGAGAATGGTTGTATGTAATATAAATATCCATTTCATGTTATCAAAGATCAAAGACATAATAGTGAAACGTTTTGTAGTTATTATTTATTTAATTATCTATTCTTTAGATTACTGGCCCCTTTCATCGTTTTTATTGTTTTATTATTAGGGTCGCTTTATTTGATATACACTAAAATTGGCTTGATGACATTAAATTAATTAACAATTTAATAACATTGTTTGTAAAAATGTCATACGTATACCTTTATATAATACTTTAATATTATGTACAATTTACATTTAAATTATATTATATGTAATGTTTAAATATTTTACACCTTTATTAAATACTAGGAGCGTCCTGCGGTTTCACCCGCGTAATTCCCATTCCCGTCTGAGTACAGAGATAAATTATAGCCTATATGTTATTCTGATGTATAAGCTATATTATTGTAAAGTTTCATTAAAATCCATTTAGTAGTTTTTACGTGATAGAGTAACAAACAACTATACTTACAAATTTCGCAATTTTAATGCTAGTAGGATGATGGAATGATAATGTGGTCTACATTGTAAACATTATTTTATCGACATTATTAAAAAACAATAACTACTAATCTCTCATGTTTATATTCTACACGATCTAGAAGCTCCTAATTTCTCATTATTAATGTCAGATTTCGCAAAATCATCACCCTAAGGGTCCGACTCTCATTCCTGTCACGGACGTCCGGTGCATCTTTTGTTGATTGCGTTGCTTTTGTGACCCCTAATAAGCCAATTATTTCTTTTGATATCAAATGCTCGTATGAGTTTATCTTCTGAACATATATGTACAAGATTCTTAACATAGGTATAGGTAGGTCTAATTCAAATTAAAATACTACATTCATATCGTAATCTGATCATACATGTGTGGATATTTATTTATATTTCTTTTTGCAGATCGTAGTGGACAAACGTGTTTTTATTTTTATACCGTACCATATTTACCAAGGTGAATTTTACACGCTGTTAAAGTGTAAAAGTAACATTACACCTAGTCGTAAAATCTATTACTTGTTCCGTAACATCTTTTTATCACTTTAATTAAAGTCCGTGAAGGAAATTTACATTCGGTCCTCGCTCAATCGATTCGGTCAAATTCTCGTGTCAAACGTTTAAAATTTAATTAACCACCTGGCCGTAAACAAAAAGGGGTTTTAGAAAGGAATTAGAAGGATATAAATCATGCCGGAAGTAAAGATGGTCCGTGCGTCCGTTTTGTTTTTTATAATGACATTCAATTAATTTTATCAATAAAACTAAACTGACTTTAATACATCTATTGATAAATTGAGCTTTTAATTACTTTTATTTACGATTCGATATCGATATGGAACTTTTTCAATATTTATTTTTAATTTTTTTGCGTCGTTGGTTTACTTAGCTTTGCGCTAACGGTATGTAGCCTAAATGAATTGGTCGTTTATAAAACCTTGTTTATTTTAATGCGAAACAGTTCTGGTAAAAATTTATAATAGTTATTCTGGTAATAATTCATAAAGCAGTATTTATACTACTTCCATCTATTTTAATTGGGAGAGCTTGTTTAGAAGGCATTATTAAAATTTATTAATTTTAATCAATCCGCAAAATATTCGGGAATTGTGGGGAAACTCTGTTGATTAATTAAATATTCAAAAGTTGTATACTTTTTTAAATATTTTGTATAATATATTTATAATAAAATAATGTTACTGTAAGTAAATAGGTATATAATATTATGTATCTGAAATTGTCTGTATCATGCGATTTCAGCGTTCGTATTAAATGACGCGGAGAGAGCAACTCGACTATATTTGGCAACAATTTCTATTCTGACAAAACGTCTCGACGCAAAAATATTTTGGTGATCATGTTGTGATGAAACTAATTATTCATGTTTGAAGTATTTATTAAACATATTTTGATGATCGTAAATGAAATTACGTAAAAAATCTTGACCTTGCGAGTAGGTACTGAATATGGTCTTGTATTTGCTTTTACAATCGGAAAGTAGATATGTATGTATATATGTTATATAACTAGCGACTAGTCCCGGCTTCGCACGGGTAAAAACTTAATTGTCTGTTCCTCGCTGATAATGTGGCTTTTTATGTATATATATATATATATATCTCACAATATTCAGACATATTGTGAGATAATAATTTAAAGATTATAATCTGATTCTGATGTGACTAGTAATATTTGAAACCTAGAATTATAAACGTACAAAATAACATTTTCTTTAAATGAAAAATATAATTGGATTGTTCTAATGATATAGCTGCTTAGAAATTTTAGCGTGGTTATTAAGATTTTTGCTGATCCTTAATTTGCTAATAACTCACATTAACCATCACTATGGAAATCATTAGGAAACAAATAGGCTTAAATCAATACATTTTCTTTTCTTTTGATGATTTGGTTTACCTAAGGCAAGGCTCCCGAACCTATGTGGAGACAGGTTTCACATTTGAGTACGCACTGATTTAATATCAAAACCTATCCACGATAAAGCTTAATTTGTTAACTTTATCCATTGTTATCCGTTCAGCTTAACTTGGCGACTAGATTCACGACTATACTTACAAAACAACTCAAGGATTTGGCATGGCTTACGCTGACTTTGGTAGTGAACATTGAACGGTGCCAAGCTATTCTAGCGAAAATTCAGTGGAAATAGCATAAAGTCGCTCATCATTTTATTGGTGCAGTTCTAGTGGATTGTCAGAACCGTGTCAATTACGGTAATAACCTAGATATCGATAATGCTGATTTATGAACTGGTCTCAATATCCATCCCGCGATTTGAAACGTTAATTTTGTCTTTCTCGTTGAGTATTATTTTGTCGCCATTCAACCTGTTATAATAAGCTGTATGTTACAATACAGGACATGTTAAAGATTTTTTTTAATAAAAACAAGTGTCGATTTCCATTTAAAATCTTTATCATATTATTATGTTATCATAGTTAGATAACTATTGAAATATTTTTTAATAAAATAAATATTTATAAAAATAAGCAAATATAAATTAAGAAGGAGTATTGTCAGATATTTTAATTGATATTTTAAGGATTTTGTAAATTAAAAAAAAAATATAGTGTAATAAAATATATTTATTACCGCTTAAATTAATTTCTCACTTACCGCGAACCCGAAGATAACGTAATAAATTCAACACAACTTTGTTAATGTATTTTTTCATTTCAATAAGCTTCTAAACCACTGTGAAATAATAAAAAAACTTATTTCCTAAGCTTTACCCGCTATCGCCCGGAGATATGAGTTTATCCATTCACCTTAGGGAATTAGTGTGAATGTTTTATTTTTATTACTCGCCTTTATGAATTAATGAATAATTTATTCGTTATTCTTAATCCGGCTTTTCTGGCATTTTCATTATTATATTTTGGTTTTATTGTAGATTGCTATTGGATTACATTTTTAAATGTATTTCTGAATTATTGCATTTATTTATTATTGTAGGTACGAATATAATAATTTTGATTTAATAATTGATTTTAAATATATGAGTATTTAAAATCAATTATTTTTAAATTTACATTATAACTTAAAGGATAAAGAAAATCTTTCATAAAATATTCTAGACATACATTTATTTATTTTGCCTTAGTTTGAGTCATTGTATGAAAATTACTTTGTATTATATCGGGTTGTAAATTAAGCACCTAATATTTTAGACATATGGGGGCTGATGATGATGATGAAATAAAACAATCTAGCTTTTACCGGTTGACGATTGGTGTTTAAATACAAGCAATATAATTACGTAGCTTTACGCTGGGCTATTAATTTTCTTGTCGTTATTTACGACTTCTATACTACATAAATTGTCATGTTCTAATTGAGTCTTTAGGTAATTTTATATCGACAATAAAATTAAGTAATCTATTACACATAATCTGTTGATTCGGCGTTCATGATACTATAGCGATAGTTGTTTATTGGGACATTATATTTAGTGGTGTAGATATTTTTATTACAGTTTTTTGTGTTGGATTACCATAAAACCTTACTACGTTTATTATATTTTATAATTTTAACAAAAAATAAAAGTAACTAACAGCGCCCCATGATTTTACGCGCGTACTTCACATTTCCGTGGGAGTACCTACCACATATAGGCAGTTACACCATAAACTATAGCCTACGTTATTTGTGAATGCCTATCTATCTTTAGGTAAAACAATTTTCCAAATCGTTTCAGTAGATTCAAAGTTTAAAATCCAACAAATTCATAAACATGGAGCCAATGATGGAAGTTTTACTTCAACATCATTATTATCATCATCATCACCATCAGCCTTTATCCATCCACTGCTAAACAATCATCCCTCCTTTCTCCATACCAGTTTCAATGAACGCCAACTTGGCCTCCACTCTTGAACCTTATTGGCCCATCGGCCATCCGTTCTCCTGAGTGTTTGATCATCCCACTGCCACTTCGAGGTGATTCTTCGCGTGATATCGGTAACTAGTAGTATACTCTCTCTCTATTTAAGAGCTTTGCTCTTGTCGGTGGAGTATTGGCCACGCATTCCTCCTCTCTGCCAACACCTTCACCTCCTGATACGACATAACCTGTACCTTCTCCTTTATTTGTTGCATATAACTCCTTCTCGGTCTACCTCTTCCTCTTTTTCCATCAATCTTTCCCTCTATGATATTTTTTATAAACAAGTCATGTCGTATCAGGTGACCAATCATATTTCCTCTTCAGTTCTCAACAGTTTTAATAATATTTCTTTCTTCTTTCACTATCTCCAAAACTTTTGCGTTTGTCACCATGTTATCCCCTCCGTCTGTCCATTTTGTCCCCTCCATCCTTCTCCAGCACCACATATAGTAGTATACTACGGTAATATAACTTAAATTTATTTCATTCTATTATTTTAATAATTTGAGCTCTAACTGCTATGTCCGGAACATCAGTAAAACGGTGTTCAAACCGACATCAAAGGCGTTGATGCTGTAAACACTCAATCCGAATGATTGATGACTTACAAGGTATTTATAGATTTATGTACATTCTAAGGTTAATTTTTTTCCTGTCAAATAAAGAAACTGTATTATTTATTCTAACAGTCATGTAACTGGGGGCTTAGACAAAGTGACATTAAAAAACGATAACTAAGTTCGAAAATAATAAAATGTATAGGATTGACATAAATCGCGCTAAATCACGTGATAAATCGTCATCGTAACAAAATCACAAACTTTTGGTTATCGATCGTTATTGTCAATATCTTATTGGCTAGGAAATTGCCATTGATAACTCAGAAACGATGACGAATTTCGGTATCGTTCCGCTACAAAACGACGTTACTCTGTCTAAGCCCTCTTATCAGTAATAGATGCCTAGTTAGATGATGACGATGAATTATAGCTTACCATAAAATAATTCCAAGTCAATTTAGTCAGTCAATTCATCATGACAACGCTAACGTTATCACGAAAACCATCGAAGTTCTCAAGAGTGTTGAGAGGTTTATAATATCAATAGATAATATAAGTTAGCTTATCATACATAATATAAGTTAGCTTGCCAAGTTCAACTTGAATATTGCATCCGGTTACTTTTATTTCATACGTGTTCAAATGCTTTATGCGCACTGTTGAATCAAGTACAAAAAAGTTAAGCTTATAACTTAGATTACTTGTGCTTGAAAAGAATATCTTTTTAAAGGAACCTAATTTAAATAGTGTGACGTTATTTAGATTGTTTTGTGGTGTGATGTTTTGTAAACGTTGTATCAGTAGCAGTAGTAAAAAATTTTATCAAAGAATTCCACAGGTTCTATAATGTTAGAACAAAAAAAATATATATGGTTACAAAACAATAGGCATGATACGTTGAAGGTCAGTTGAATAATCGTACATTTATATAGAATTCCAAATTTTAAAACTGTGTAGGGATAATTAATTCACAGCAATGTGTAATATTACTTACATAAATTCCTTAAATCAATATCCGTTCCATTATTCATCTATTACCAATAACACAAGTTCTTATGTATTTGGTATGGGGCTAGGTTAAAGTGATGAGATTGTTGAATAATAATAAAAAATAAACACAAAAATATAATATTACTAGCTGTCCCGACAGACTTCGTTCTGCTAAAATCGCTATTAAAAAATAGGGGTTGATCGTAGAGGGGTGAAAATTTAGGGTTGTATGTATTTCTGTATGTTGTATCATAAAAAAATAGAAATTAAAAATTTTGTCTAAAAAATAAAAAAAAAATTTAGGGGTGGACTACCCCTAACATTTAGGGGGATGAAAAATAGATGTTGGCCGATTCTCAGACCTACTGAATATGCATATAAAATTTCATAAAGATCGGTGAAGCCGTTTCGGAGGAGTACGGTAACTAACATTGTGGCAGGGAAATTTTATATATTAGATAATAACTGACATAGTAAACTTTAGATACTGTACATACAATTTATCGACATTGTTTTAAAAGTAATATGGTAATGCAATAAAAAAATATAGGCCTAAGTTATTATGATTTGTTTAAAGCCTTTGATAATGCCACAATTGTAAACCTTTTATATTAAAAATTGTATCATGCAGTGCGTCTATGCCCTCGATCATTAAAGTAAATGCATTCAGGTACTTGGGACTACCCAGTTTTTATTTCAACCCGCCGTAGACCTTGGGTTATCGATCGGTTTACAGTCTGCAGTAAAAGTTTACGGCGGTAACTGCGTCTCCTTAATGAAACACATAAAACAAATATAAAAAATTATACGTATTAAACGTGAGCGCTTATGGCCATAAATTATTTTTCTAATATTTTTGTACATAAGTATCGGGGATTCACTATGAAGTTCCACTAATTGTATTGTGTTTTTTATAACCATATTACTTATTAATGCATTACGGATATTAATTGGCGTTTCCGACAGGTTACAGAAATCATTCAGAATAATATCAATAATATAATAAGTTGGATCACTTTGGTAACCAGACAACTGATACTAGGTATACCTTTATATTTCTAAATACATACAGAGAAATAACGCCCGGACAGAACGAAAGATCATGATTATAACACGAACATCGTCCTTGGTGGGAATCGAACCCACGACCTTCTGGTCACTAACCACTAGAGTCTAGACTCTAGACTGATGGGTCAGGTCAAGATCAATTTATTATCCATTCCTCGTTGTCGTGTATAATCAGAACATATATTATTATTAGTATTTATTGTAACTGTAACTGGCTGTCCTAAATAAATAAATAACACTGTTGTATTTAGGTTTGTCTAATTTTATGTATAATCATGCGTAATTTGTCGTAAAAAACGTGCTTAAATAAATTACCTATAATATTGAGTTATTTTTATGTATGCTAGTAATATCCAGGTTGTTGGAAATGTATATTTTACAGCAAAGTTATAGTTATACTTAGAATGTAAAAATCATAAATCGTAATAAGAGACGTTTTAAAAACGATTCACCCTATATGTCTCACTGTTTGACACGGATCTCGTCGAAATTAGGCGAAGAGAGTATTGGGCCGTAGCGCCGATGCGCTGGCCCGATGTGGGTCGGTGAACTGCACATACTTTTAAAGACTTAATCTCATTAGGCCTATAATTTCCGCACGATATTTTCCATCATCAATGAACTAGCGATCTCGTGCCCAAGGGTTCACTTTGAAATTTAGAAATTTATAGGGTTTTATAATTTATAGGGTACTACAAAAGTCAGGACTCGGGATCGAACTCGGACCAATAACTCAAGAAGCCGATACTATACCCACTAGGCCATCGTCGCTCCCATATTTATGGTTTTTTTAAGGTTCTTTAAAGTCGCTTTTTTTAATTAACATTCAGGTCGATTGTTTCATAGTGATGAATAGAAAATTTAAAAATGCATTAAACGAAAAGAATCAAAGCTATTAAAGATAAAGGGTAAAGTATAATGCTAAGTTTGAACTATTATTCACAACTAAATGTAAGGAATTGATTAATCGCAAGTTAATAGCGTGTTTGCTATAATACAATGTGACAGTAAACAACAAGACAGAACTTGCAGATTGCAAATTAATGTATTAATTTGCATTAGCGCGTAAATTAAAATAAAATTGCATTTCATTTGAATACCAACTTTGTTTTTTGTAAAACTTACATAATATAAGGTACGCCTTACTTTTTAGTTATTGGTTTTGGAAGAATAATTGACTTCTTCGAGTAGTATTCTTATACGTACGATGTAATATTAGACTTCAACGTAATATTCTTCGACATATTATATAAAAAAAAACCTAGAGGCATTTTTATCGAAAAAAACCATCAAGCCACATTCTACCTTATTTATTTCAATACTACCAATAAATAACAAACCTATAATATGATCATAATCAACATTATCCGATCCTTCGCTAATAGCATATGATATGTCAGTCAGTTATATTGTGTTATATTTGTCTGTAATCAACATTTAACTAGTAATATTTTTATCTAATATACTCTGAAATACATACGAATACAATTATAGAATGTGCATTGAAAACAATTCTTGCGGGGACTTCATTAACAATGTAAATTGACTTATAATAACAAAAGCCATAGTTCCATAAAACAATTTGACGTAGTGCCTAGATTATTACGGCCGATAGTGTATGATTGTCCAGTATAATTGTTGGGCGCGTTGGTAAATTGCTATTGCGGTCGTTACAGTTTCCAAACATTTTAGCTATAATAGCAACCCATGAATGGCTTCTCGATATCACTCGGCGAGGGTTCGGTCATAGACCATAAGCATAGGTGATGCTGGCTTAAGGCGTCAACGCAAACTAAACCCTAAAAGACGTCTCAATTAAGAGGAAAAGCAAGAAGTTTACTCAGGCTGCCTCATGATCTTAGGCTTAGAAAAAAAATACACGTATAACGTATTTCGTAGTTTACTAGCAGCTCCCCGAGGTATCACCCGCGTATTTCCCATTCCCGTGGGAGTACGGGGATAATTTATAGCCTCTGTCTTATTCTGATGTGTAAGCAATATTATTGTTAAAATTCATCTAAATCTATTCAGTGATTTTTGCGCAAAAGAGAAACAAACATTAAAACCATCCAAACAACCAACCTTTTTTTTATACCCCTTTTTATTATATTTATTATAGCTTTATTACCTTAAAAAGAACTCCTTTATATTTTTATTTAGATTTAGGTTGTAGTAATGTGTGTATGTGTGTATTAAGCAATACCCCTGACTAGGCCGGGCCCATACCCACTGTATATTCGTCCCACTAACGCTCACCTATACGGATGTCTATTTGTGTTCCGAAGTACCAGACTACCACTTGAAGTCATTCATCATATTCAAGTATCGGTGAACCTAATAAAGCATAACTTCAAAGTCTAACTCATGAATATTTTAATTGCGTATCTTTAAGAACTTCTGCATCCGCAGTTTAACTGGTGGTCTCATACGGCATGCATTAAAATACAATGTAATTCAATTCGAAGCGACAAATTAATGACCGTAAAATCTTCACATAAAATTTAGTTTGCGTTATGGGTTTTGATGGATAAAACGGTTCCTCTTATATCATTTGTTTTATGGTTAATGCTCTCAAGCTGAAAATGTAGTTTTACATAAGCAGCCAATAAAAATCTGTATTATACGTTCATTATAAACTTATGGTGCTTTAATGTAACAGTTGACATTGCTTGTGTGAAACTTATTTGCTTCGTATTATCATTTGTTATCTTTTATAACCTATTATTAAGATTGGCTTATTTATATTGAACAACAATAAAATTGTTAATTAAAATATAGCAGACAGCATCTGGAAATAAAGTAGTAACCCTTATATGTATGCTCCACTGCTGGACACGGGTCTTCTCCTCGAAATTAGGCGAGGAGAGGTATCGGGCCTTAGTTGACCGAGACGATGGACCAATGCGTGTTAGTGAACTACACGCACCTTCAAAGACTTTTAATCTCATCAGGCATGCATGTTTCCTCACGATGATTTCCTTTACCGATGAGCGAGCGATAATCTTGTGTTAAGGATTTACTTAGTTAGTTCTAATTTAGAAAAAATATTTCAAGCCTTCATAGGGGGTCAGAATCGAACCCGGGACCTCTTGCACAAGAGACCGAGTCCATACCCACTGGACTTGTCGCTCTATGGAAATGAATACTGGCAATAACTATAGTCCCATTTTAAAGCTTCCTAAAAATAACCATATCAATATTAAACTTCATACATAATGTAAATATTATATGTATTAATAAGTAATTGAATGAAGTTATTTCACTGAAATATCTAATAGATCGTGTTTCAAATGAGAAAAAAAAAGACATAAAAGGAACACTCAATGAAACACAAATAGCTTCCAGTGATAGCCGGACTTAACCTAACCTACTTATGCTTCGGAGTCAATTCTCGATTAAAGTTTGAAGGAGCACAGCCGTTGTACACGCGCGAGCGTTATCGTAAACATCGCGAAAGCCTCACGTAAATAGTATAATCGACGAGCGTAAATCTTCCCAGCGGTCGTAAAGTGGGACCGCATTGTGTACGTCAAAGTATTGATTGCATTATGTCGCTGTGAAATGTGACCGCAGTGCGTACCGAAACCGAATTCACCGGCACACGTAATGTATTTTTAATCAATTGCATAAAAAACGTCCCAAATCAACGTCGTTTCATCCCCCCCATCATTTGCGTTTGACGTTTCTGTCTCAACAGTTAAAACACTAATTATTCGTCTAACGTTTCCCTGGGGTATCCCTAAAACGTTATTTACGCCGACCGTAATCCGAGGGTGTCTACAAAAAATGGTCCGTATCTACATGTCGCTTGCATTCGAGGACGCGACTCATTTCGGGGAAGACAAATTACAGAAGCCATGGCAGCCGAGCACGGAAAAAATGTGGCAATTAACTACTTTAGTCACTAATCCCGAAATAACCGTGGACTTCGAAATATCGTTTTCACTTTTCACATACGCGACATTCCAGTACTCCGATACAAATCATAATAAGCATTCGACATCAAAGAGTTTGTATATCATAATGATGGCCGATCATAATTCCTTCATCGTTATACATTAACAATTGCATTCCGTTGAACAGTAACAAATGGTCTCGACTAAAGCGGTAGCTTCTCTGGCTTAAGGCGCGTTTATTTTAAACACGTTGAATTTATAACCGTGGAACCGGTCTTAAGGTAAACTGTAAAAACAAGGGCTCCTTTGCGCTTGCAATTCCAATCGGAGATATAAAATAATATAGCAATAAATATAAGACCGTGAGATGCGTGTTCGTGCTTCGATATCTTTGAGGTATCGTTTCGTTTTGTGTTAATTACTTGAGTTTATTTTGAAATCTCAGAACTTATAATGGTTTATAATTAACGTCGGTTGGAGGAGTAATGTCGTCTTGATAACCGGTGTCAATTAATTATGAAAGCAAAATGCCGTGTAACATAATCAGTTATTTATCACTGCTGTGACAGACCGAGCCGTTTGTCACCAGTTTCGCCCACAGCGTCGCATCTCGGGCATTCGTCACATCGGAACTACGACTTTATTTATTTTAAACCTAATACCTTCACCGCTAAGGGCACTATTCCGTTTCACAGACGCCATTAATTCCCGCGATGACAGTAGGGATCGCTTATATTATTTCATCTTTTCTTTTAAGCCCACCTATATTTAATGTTATCGTTTCCTTTAATCTGTAAGCAATTTGTAAATAGTCACATGCTCTAAATCATTTTTGTGATATGTAAAAACTTAAAAGGCCTCCTAATGATCTGCGTCTATGTTGATGAATTTGCACTAAAAACAAAGAAATGATTATTAAAGTTAAACGTTCCAACGAGGTTAAAATACTTCGTTGAATGCGCCCGTCTTCTTGTGCGATGAATAAAATGCAATCCATGCAACGTCGGCACTCACAAAGTTGCCGAAATAAAGAAATCGAACAACAGCTTTTTGAGGCTATGCACCATTCAAATTAGCTTAATGCGTCGAGTACAAAGCTCTGCGATAAGCGGAGACGACAGGAAGCCATGCGTTTTTGATTTCAATTGAATTTCGGAATTAGTCCCCGAAATTATCGGCTTCTTCCGCTAATAAAACTAAAAGTATTTTCCAATTACTTTCGGCATGCGGAGTTGCTTAACAAATTGTACATGTTTTAACATTGGGTTGTCTTTCAGATTAAAGTAGTAGGAAATACTTATATCAATTACAATTATTTAAAAAAAAATATTAATTTATTGTAAACTCTTGAAACTATGAATGGATGTGTACTATACAAATATGGCTGAACGAAAGTTGTTCAACTAGTAAGGAAAGTACATGCCAACATGATTATCTGACGTTTTCAACCTGTTTTATTTATTAAGCTTCAATGTAGGTATTAATTAATGAAGATTTAATTTAGTGTTTTAAAATACTACACTGCGAAGGTATTCATGGAATACGAGGTCGATGAAGAATTTAAATGCAAGATTCTTATGAATTATAGCTATAGTACAGTTGCTGTACTTATTTGAGTAAAAAATGTATGAACTTTTTTTTCAAACTAGCGCTATACTGACATTTTGGGCTGCTATGTGTTATATAATTCTCATATGAATCTATTTAAAAACTTGAAAATAGGTTCATATTTTTCCAAGCTCTTGTACCGTACTAGTAAAGAAAATAGAAAATTTCAAATGAATGTAACAATGTTTATTGTGCACGGGTACAGAAATAGCACGATAAAGTTAATGTCTTAAATATAGTTATGAACACAAAAGACGGTTATATTTCTTAAATAGCAATTTCTTGCAGACGACCGTGGAACAGAGAAATATTTTATCTTCATGGTTATTTTAAGTACAAGTTATATTAACTATTATTAGTCGCTCTTATAAAAATGTTTTAATAAAAGTACTTCAAATATTACAAAATACTTCATTGAATTCCTTAAGATTGTGTATTGAAGAAGAGGTATCCATCTGACTAGTTGTTTTGGATAAATCAAAACATGTATGCTTCGGACTCCATTTAGGAAATGCATGTAGGACAAGATATTTTTTTTTAATTTACAAAATAAATGATCAGATGGCACGTGGTCTATTCATAAACATTACCGAGTTCTATATAACATAGAACTATCCCTGGCAACTTATTCAGAGACAATAATTAAGGCCACCATGTTCATAATGGTTGTGATAGTCTGGGCAATTTAGAAATAAAAATAGTGGTCAAATAACAAAAGAGCTTGGATTTACCATTACAAATAAAGTTTTAAGAGTCCCTATCGATACTATGTATGCTTCAAAAGTTATCCGGGGTCAAAGGTAAAAGTTTGAGGTTTTTTTGGATTTTTTTCGAAAACAGTAAGTTTTATCAAAAAGAAAACCTCATACCAAAGTTGTAGATCTTAAAATTCTCTCAATTCTTATAATGATAGAACATATAATTTAAAATATCAATAAATTAATTACGTATATTTATAGCTTGTAGGAACACGTCTTATATTTATTGTCTATATAAATGATGTCTGGCGCGAGAACAAACCCGGTGAGATAGTAAATAGAACATTGTTGTAGTGTGCGAACTGAGTTAATTTCCTACCTTGATTAAGTAATTAACAATGCTGACTAAATTACGTGACCGTTGAATGTAAATATCAAACAGGGTTTAAGTTTGGAATTGTCTAACGAATGTTTGCCCGCCAAATTTAAAATTTCAGATCATTAAGTAAACACTAGTTAGAACTATTGTTATAAGTTTCTATGCAAGCATTAATATTATTGAAAATATTTATTGCTAGAGATTGGCCCAGGTTCCGCCCGTGTTGTCTAAGACTTATGACATTTCAGGACTGATCACTAATTACAAATAACTTGTATCCTTTCCTAGGGTGTAATTCTTACAAAATTAGCATCGATATTCAATATTTTGGCATGTACATACCTACAGTATAGATTATCATTACAATACTTATATTTCAATGCTATTAGTTTGCACCGAGTATGTTTGTTATGCTAAACTCTCTCTCTCTATTTAAGAGCTTTGCTCTTGTCGGTGGAGTATTCGCCACTCGTTCCTCCTCTCCGCCAATACCTTCACCTCCCGATACGACATTACCTGTACCTTCTCCTTTATTTGTTGCATATAACTCCTTCTCGGTCTACCTCTTCCTCTTTTTCCATCAATCTTTCGTTATGCTATACGCAAAGCTATAATTTTATTTCACTTCTCTTATTAGTCAATCAACTTTTTTCTGAACTGTCGACTCATGACATTTTAACAATCAGTCAAAATACGATCTATCCCAGTCGAGACTGTGTCAATCCGTATATTCCCTTTCATCATAGGAACGTTAGAAAAAAGGGGTTTTTCGGTTCCGGCGAACGGTGACAAATCTGGAAATAGGCAACAGATGTGGTACGACCATTCGTCGCACAACACACGCGCTCGTCCGTTGACAGATTACGTTACAAATTTAGACGAGCCTGTTTTATTTGGCCGAGATGAATTATTGACTACGCACATTCTTGTACTTCGTATTCTACCGAACAAATTAGTCTGGAGCGTACGTGTTGAATAATTTATATAGGTTTAATAATTAAATTACGTCTGCTTGATTCACTTTGGATGGAATTTGATTTATGCTTAACCTTTGAAGCAAATACTCAAGACCCAACTGCGTAATGCTGACACCATTTTTCTTGAAGGCTATTAAAATGTAAATTGCTATGGGCTATATAAGCGCATAAGTATTTTATTGTTTGTAGACTGCTGAAATCATATCTCTTCTTGCTTTTGTAGTCGGAGAAAATAGTAGCTTTTTTTATGTGTCCACAAAAGGACACATTCTAGATAAAGTTGCGTGAGTTTATGATTGTGTACCACTGGGGCTATGTGTAGCACGCATTACTTGACAGTTACTGCCCACGTATGGCGTTCAATTGCTTTTGTTTCTCTGTACTTTATGGTTAGGAATAGCATTCGTATCAGGCGGTACTCTTCCTTATTTATGCGTTCGTGTCTTTAATAAAAAAGGCAGATTTTTTCGTGAATATGTATAAAAAATAGATGCGAGCATGGTGCATTAAATCAATGTCTTGAATATTATAGAATCATAGATATCAAGAGTAATTGCGAAATATTCATATCAGCTAAGTAGTCATTGATTAGCCGCCAGACCTCACAGAGACTACTTATCTCTGCGCTTGCTAATCACAGCATAGCGATTACGGTGAGCGTGATTTGCGTCAATAATGAACTACGCAGTCTTAGCAAGTCTTGATCGTTAGATATACTGGCGATACTGTCCAAATGAGTATTCCTTTCGATACAATTCAAATAAGCAAAACCACGCTAGTAATAAATATAAAACGTATGCAATCATATCACTTTGAACAAAAGATACGATCTGATCTGAGCCTACAGCGCCCACGCTTCAATATAAGCCTTCGCTTGAATCAACCAATTTCTAGGAAGTAATTCGTCATTGTCAATCTGTTGCTTACTCAATTAAAGCTGACAGTCGCATTGATAGTATGTTGGGTGTCTTACGGTATTCTCAGTTATATCGAATTTGTAATATTAAAAATACAAAGGAGATTTAAGATTTTAAATTACCACGGCTATTTTCACCATTTAAGTTATTAAAAACGGAAAAATACTAACTTATAATATTTCTTAAATCTCGATATTTCGTCAGTATTTAAGAAGACAAGGCATGAAAGAAGTACCTAAATTTTGTTTTAACAGTTTTATTATAAAATTAGTTAATAATAGATAAGTACGGTATTTTGTTTGCTTTAAATATTATGTCATGCTGTTTGCCATTTTTTGTTAGTAGCCTTATTGATAAGTATTTGCAGTTCTAAATTATTTTATTTGTCTGTAAAGTACATATTTGTTACATTTTAAAGGGAACTATAATTATTGTAATCTCTTATGTACTATCTTAATTTCGTTTTTTTTTTCAATTATTGTAATTCCCTTTGAAAAAAAATTTGATTGATTTATGTGATACAATAATTGATATATTAAATAAAGTTTATTAACACAGTGTTAAAGAAGTATTTCTAGTTGTGCAAACAAAATAAACCAATTGTTCGAGAATGCTCACATTTTTTAAATAATGCTACAAACAAATTTCGTTGAGCCAAGATTTCTGAAATCGTTGCCACGATATCAAAACTCAATATCTGTCGATCCATTTCATACATATTTTACATTTCCTCTACTTTAAGTGCCTCAAACGCGATTCGCCTCATAACGTTTGTCTCTGATATTTGTGGCATTTAATTTATGGCAACCATAATATGCCACAATTTCCATTTTCATTGCAAATCGTGAATTGTTAATGGCCAAACTATTATTATCGAATGAAACAATGAAAAATGGCTTGTAATACCAATTTCTTGCAAACAACAATGATGTTTTTTTCCATTGCATGCTCGTTATACATATTGATAGCTCCTATCATTTTATATATTTTTTCTTCATTATAATAAAACAACTCTTACGGATTTTTTTTTCGCGGCATTTGAAATTTCGGGTAATACTGTGGTTTCTGTAATAGCCCAAATTTTAATCAGTCACATCACATTATCATCAGTGAAATTCGCGTAATAATAAGAAAACAATATATATTCTTAACTTCGAATAGTTAATCATGATGTATTTTATGATTTAATTTCTACTATTCTATCCATATTATTATGTATATTATAAAAGTAATGTCCCTTATACTGTAAGTGTCCCGTAACAAGCACATTATACACTATTGAGTAACAAATTGTAATAAAACAAAAGTTTTCCAACGCCATCGCCAAAGATGCTCGAATTTCAAATAGCATCAAAACTAAGTCAAAGAAGAGTCATAAAAGCAAACAATAAATAGTCCATCAGGGCCCGCTAAAGGAACTGTAACTGCTCTTGAATTTAAATGGTATGTTTAGACCACAAACACGAGCTTAGAGCATAGAAACGAGAACATTGAACAGTTTGCCAAGGTCTGCAATGTTTACGAAAAACAAAAGGCAAAGTTAGACAATCGATAAACTTTGATACTTTTCTTGCAAGGAAAGCTCTCGCCGTTTTCATATTTCACCTTTTATTGTCTTTTGCATCTTGTATCGATACAAAAATTGTTATTTGATCTATTTATTACAATGCTGGAAATTGCACTAGAAATAACATATCCTTGCAGAGATAACAAATATTGTTTGCTATGAAGGTTTTATTTCTTAAAGTTATAAATTTTATATGGCAAAATTATACATGTGAATATTGTTTTTGTCTTTACTAGTAAATGATAGTAACCTGCAAAGTAAGTAATGATAGAAATAGATGATTTTCGTGATTTAAAATACTAATTTGAAATGCGACAAATATTGTTAAAAGCACTAAAATAACATTCATTTATAAATTTTATTCAAAGCTATTAAAATAAAAGGTTAGACTGAAGATAAAGAAGAGTAAAAAGAAGAGACTGAAGTTAAAGATCTCTTTGTAGAAGTTGGCAAAAACTTGAAACGTTGAATATCATTTAAGCTGTCTACAAAGCTATAAAATAATCGATCGCCACATCTTCTCTAAACGACTGTGCCATCGAACTTTACCTACTTTAAAATGAGTATAAATTGCAAAACTTGAGAATTATTTGCGTCTCCTTCATGGTAATTTACTTCGTTTTTCCACAGTTTCATTATAACAAGTTTAATTGAAGACCGCGTCCGGTACATAAATTTTAACTTTCGGCATGCATTTTAAACTACTTATAGTTTTGCAATGCTACATTTTGTTCTTAACGACTTTAGTCGTTTGATTGTTTCTTATTTACAATTAATATGCAATTATCGTTTGTAACATAGACAACGAATCGTTAAGGTTAAAAAATATCTTTTTTTTTTCGAAATGAGTTATTATTTTCGGCCTATTAGTCTTATAAATTAATCGTTCATAATCGCATATATATTGTAAATGTATATTAAATATTGTAACAACTTTTTTTTCTATGCCAACTTTAGTTTTTAATAAAAAGGCTCATAAAATTTTAATCAAAAAGTCATTTAAAATTCTACTCTCAATGACTATTCATAAGCCCTAGTGCTCAAAAGACGTACCTAAATTATACTAAAACAGACATAATTTAAACAGAATTGCTAATTCAGTTACATACTCTTGAATATTAGCCTCGGAATTTCTGTTCGCAATCAGTTTTATAATTAATAGTATGATTTGTATAGTAAGAAAATTAATAATGTCGTTTATGCGTGTGTAAAAAAATACATGATTGGTCCATCAATTTTGTTTTATTTTACGATTATAAACGGACAAAACAGCGTGATAGATGGGCTGGTCGACTTAAGTTTTTTTTTTGAAAGTTCTAGACGTTTAGGCCTGATGATCTTTAAGCTCAATCCGTAGGTAAAAATGCTGATTTTAGTAATAGGATTCCTATATTAAGTGATAGAACAGTAGACTATGCTTAGGCTAGCGAGCTAGCGAGCCGTAGTTACATTTCAGTGTTCGATTCGTAAAACACGAATGCCGAAAACTGAATTCGTATGTCGCCCCACTGCATTAAATTCGAGTGAGAAAAAATACGACCAAAAACTCGAACTTGATTTGAATGTTGCATGTATACTTTGTAGTTCCATCACCGACGTCACACGTTCACAAAAAATATCCCGTACATTTATATTTCGATTCATCTTAGAATCTAGCTGAACTCGCATTTACAGCCGTATCCAGATTATTGATGATTATTTTTATGACCATGGCCGAGGGGTCCAGGTTTGATCCTAAACCCCGTGTGTGCCTAGAAATAATGATTTTTCTAAATTTCTAAGTGCACCCCAAACACGAGACCATCGTTCGCTCATCGATGAAGGAAAATATAGCGAGGAAACCTGCATGCCTGATGAAATTGAAAGTATTGGAAGGTGTGTTAAGTTTATCAATCCGAATTGGGCCACCGCATCAGTGAACTATGACTATATCCACAATATATATACAATACTCTCCTCGCCTGGTTTAGATTTGGAGAAGGAGAGCCATGATCAGCAGTGGCACATATATTATGAGTTGATACTTTTAATATTATCCAGTGCTTATCGTGTTATTTTATATGCAAAGGGTATACCTTATAATTGATTCTTTAAATACTTTAGATACAAGAATCATCATTAACAATAGGAAGAGAAGTAAATACTAGTTATATATTTTAAATGTGTACTAAAATAAACAACAATACGATTCATTTTACAGATTCTTATCTAGAATGGCAAATAGATCTGTTAAAAATATTATAATTAATATATTAAGTATCTGTCTCTTTATTAAGTACATTCTGTTGAATTTCAAAGTAACAATAAGCACAAACTCCCGCCAAAACAAACAAACATCTGCTGTTGTCACATATTATTATTAGTCTGAGTGTGCCTAGGAGCTGCAGCATTCCAGACCGCTCTGAGCATGCCATATGACATTGCTACCTCTATAATTGTGTATGAGTTCATTGCTCTTGTATAATTTGGACCTACAGTATACTTTTTTTGAAGTAAAACTTTTTTAAGTGCGACGTGTATCTCTTTTTTTCCGACGGAAGTAACGCTCAGTATTTATTCAAAAACAGTAAGACACTTCACGCTTTTGATTTATACGGCAACTAGTGGCAAAGATCGTAATAACTTAGGATTCCTTATCGTGCAGTTTTACTTCAATTACGCGTGAAGATTTTTTTTAAATAGTCTAGACACACTTTTTATTTAGTACTATTTATGTTTGCCTATAATTACTTAAAATTTAATTATGTGTTTCGTTCATTAAATTTTTATAACATTAATAAGTACCTAATATACATATAGTTTTCAACGGTAATTCTATTCAGGTGGCCTAGCCAAAATGCCGTTAAAAAGCGTTAGCGAAGTTCGAAATTGACGACGCGATTAAGCGAGGCCTTATGTCAATCCCATTCATATTTTTATCATTTTCAAACTTCGCTAACGCTATGTGCGTTTTTCATCGACGTATTGTCGAAGAACAGGTTTCTTAAGTATATCTTTTGCTATAATTATGCTGGGTGAATTTAGTGATTTAGTTTTCAGTACGATTTTTTGAATCTCACAAGAAGCAACCGAGCAGTTATGGTCACTAACGACGCCAATAGATATCCGCACAATGAAAGTTTATGCAGATACATACGTAAAGAATTATAAATAATATAAATTTCAATGACATTGCAATGTATTCGTAAGTACAGAACCAACTTTTTGAAAATTTTAGAATGTTATTACTAGACTATGAAAATATTAATCCCCGTATTAAATGCATAGCTTAGCTTATATTATGCAAGAAGTTAGTGAACAATGTTCCACAAGATCCATTCCCAAACCGCCGCATACCGGGGACGACCGCAAAACAATGTTACTTTATCGGCATCGGCTACTCGGTGATCTCAGACAGAAGTAGACTTGCTAGTTTAGTCTAGTCTTGAAACCGAATTACCTTACATTCCGCTAGTTATTGGCGGTATACCTTTTGGTGTTGTAAGCAAAACAAATATATTTCTACTCGTGAATGAATTCAAAAGTAGAAAAAAGACAGACACGACTAACTGCGCCTCATATAAAATATGAGACGACAATCATCCTACGTTAACCTAGTCCCGTGGTAACTTCGGAAATCGTAGGAACGTGTGTTACGGGTCATTTAAATACTAATCAAACTGCACACTGCTGAATTTTATCATTTTTATAATATATATAAAAAACTGCCAATAATAGTATTGCCAATAGAAGTGAAAACTTATTACTTAGTATTATAAACTTAAATTGCTTGATAGTAAAATCTCAGATTTCATAATGACGTCATTAGTTGCCGACGCGAACCTAGCATGTCGATGACGCGAACTTATAAGATTTTTTCCTCTAAAATGTGCTGAAAGTGACTAAAGTGGTAAACTTTGTGGTGAGTATTGTGAGATCTTTTGACATTTTTATCGTGGAAATTTATCCTGATGCTTCATGCTTCTCAAAATGCATAAATGTTGCATTGGCTTATCACGATCAGTAGACGTACATAGATCATGTTCGAAATCACCGTAAGGTTCGTCCATTAAGATAATATTGACCCAAAATATAATATTATGTATTGTATAAAAACGAATTGTTTGGAAGCATGGTAAAATTACAATTAATCGATGTTTCATTATCGATAAATTAATCTTTTGTTGCGAATTGAGGCTAAGGGGTTTCTGAGAACGTAACGTGTCCAGCATATTCTCGGTATTGCTCTTTAAGATGAGACTGATAAGTAATTTATGTGGCGACATCCAACATGTTGACGCGCACAATTAACAAAAATCGACGCATATTTAAATAATATGTATGTGAATCACGAATGTTTTTAATTACTTTTCACTGCATTTTTTGCAAAGAGCTGTGGCCATTTTAAATATAATTTATTACTTAGCCTTATTATATTGAGAATACTATCAAAATCATTTAGCCACTGAAAGGTTAGAAGGATATACATAAGAAGCGAGTGGACACGAATCGTTAATGAATAATACTGTTGGGTACTATTACTCTTCTTTTTGCTAAAACTTTGAAATTGCCAGCTAAATTGAGAATTGCAAGCTCATATCTCTTACCTTTCACGACAGCTAAGGATAAAAAACCAACTGACTAATGAGTAATTAGTGATGATGAATGAAAACAATTCAATAACTGAATTGAAGTTCCAAGCACCATTAACATTCATAGGTCTAAAATAGCACTTCGCCTGGCATCAAGAAACAAAACTCAAGACAATACTGAATACGATTCTATTTTAATTACACGAGGAATGTAGCTATGTGATGTGTGAATGACTTTAATCAAGCATCATTGTATATTTTAACGGTATCACTAGTTTGGTGAATTTGAGACAAGGCAAGGCTTTTCGTATTTTTCTGTTCGTTATAATTTAACAACTTTTACGGATTTTATTGCGGTTTATTCTGTTTTTACAAGTCCAACGTTTCAAATAGGTACTCCTCCGTTGAGGAGTGTTTTCCGTTGATGTTATAGCGTTTAATATTTTCTTTACAAAATTTAGGTTAACTAATTGTCAAACTTTAATATCAGTAGAATACACACACGTGTTGTAGGTAGATGGTGTAGGTGGTGTAGGTAGATGGCCCATTGAGGGGAACGTATCTGCAACGTAAATGGATGTGCGGATGTCTATAGGCTTCGGTAGTTACCATAAGGCTGATTGGTTGCCTCCATAAGACATGATAAAAAAACACCAAAGGTTGATCCATAGTATGCTTATAAACTGCGACAAACCTAATAATTGCGTCACTGTAAAATACATTTTACTATGCAATAGTCAACATTCATAATATAACATTTTTGATTCACAAAATAGAATCCTGAACTTTGTATTAAGTATGAGCTTTCAATCTAAATATGTCAGATGCAGACTTGTGACATGATGGACACAAAATTAAATTGAGTTCCCTTTGAATCTGTCCACGTATTACAATAAATACACGGGAACAACAAATGAAATGTTAAGTCACATCGAATTACCGACTTGACAATGCATAATGTGCAAAACGAATGATAAAATCTGTATAACTGTTGAATTGGTACTATATAGAGATCGCAAATCCAAAATAACGCGTCCCTCCAGAATAAAACAAACGGTAGCACAATAAGACAATGTTCCGCGTGCCGAGGCGATGTCCAACGAGGATTTATGCACGCCATCTTCACCTGCCCCCTTGCTTAACTAAATCTGAAATAGTACGCTTCATTCATTTAATTTGTACACTACTAATATGCTTTGGAATTATTTCAAAGTGGAAATTTACAGTCTAGACTGTGTAGGTACTAAACTTTCACAATAATGTACACTTGTTCTTAGGACTACAACAAACTAGATTATTTTTTTGTAGTTACATAAATATTATGTTTTACTATTGATAGTAGAGTATCATAGAAAGTATACTAATCAATAATATTTCTAGCAATATTGTTTTTAAAGTAGATTCCCTATAATTTATTGAATAGAGTAGGTAATAGAAAAACAATTAAATAAATATGTTAGGTTCTCTACAGTTTTTATACTTATTTTGTTGTAGAAACATAAAACAATTATGCATTATATTCAAAAAACAATTTCGAATGAAATAACAAAGTCGTGAGTCAAATAATAAATAACCTTTGTACATTTGAGTATTTTTTGTGTGTTGAAGAAAACAATATCGTGCGCTTCAGTTTGACTAAAATTTATGTGAGACGCTATGTTCCTAAACGATAATTCTTCATTTTGTTTCAGCGACATCATATATGGAAATTGTTTCTATAGCGAAACAATTTTGCACGACGTTTCTAGGTCGTTCCCAGTAGGTATCTAAGTCGAGAAATTCCAAGTAAATACATTTCGTTTGTACCTAAACAAACTGAACGGTAATTTGAATTGTAATTCAAAACACACCCACAATCCTTCACATCAAACAAGTCAATCAAAGAAACGCAGTTCAGTTGGGAGATAACTTTAATGAATTTCATTCATTGGGAATTCACAAAAGGACGGCAACTCGCTAAGGTTCAGGCCACGATTCCCCCAGAAAAAATAAATAATCCCCGGCCGCATCAAATTGCGCGGAGTGAGTGCGAAGCGCGGCCCCGCGAGCACTTTCCCATGCAAAAGTCGAACTGTTACTTGAATTCTTAGCTGAAGCACTTGTCGGTTTTACGAGCGTAGAGCGATTTAATCCACTTAAAACGCTGAGCACAAACTCAGAGCCGACAAAGCTCTCAGCCGTTCTCATTTAAAAATGGAAATAAACCCTCGGCCATCTTTGACTCGACGCGCGACCGCTGGCTGAATTCTAAGTGCGCTTCTCCAATGGCTACTGGCTACAGATTCTTTTTGGCTTGATGGATAGCATCCTGTTTGTGAAAGTTCTAAGATGTTTCATTTAGGTTCACTGTTAGTGTTAGACAAAGATCATTCCAGAATCTATTGAATGGAAGTTGAATCCCAAATCATTTTTGAAGGAAAAGAAAATATTATGCTCAACAAAAAAGGGATGAAATACAGACTCAATCAATTCAAATATTACAATCATTATTATGGGATAAGAAAATAGGTAATAAATGTTATTAATCACTAAAATTTTTCGTCGTCGCTACTTATCTTTTATACTCTAGAGACACAAGACGCTGAGTAATACTAATTTTGGGAAGCTCTAAATCATTATTTGAGTAGGTATATGAAAGTATAACCGCGTTGAATTTTTTGTTTATTGATTTTTAATGAGTTTTCTCCAAACAAGTCGAAGGCATTAAAAGTTTATTTAACACCTGCTGAGTTTATCCGGAAGCATCGTAAAGTTATTTGGCGAAAGTCCGTGTCTGAAATTCCAAAGTACAAACGATGAGAAAACAATCGGCTGTCAAATTTGTAACTTCATTTATTGCGTTTTTTTTTAATATTTTTAGGTGCCATTCATCAAAATGGAAAACTTTTTAATGTTAGTCGGATAGACAAACGGACAGACGAGCCACATGATGGTCTGGATGCTGATAAATGGAAATGGTCAGCGTCACCCATGGACATGAATTAGTTAAGCTACCGTAGCCTTATATATATAACAAGACTGATCCAATAACCTTATTCATATGTTGCCTATAATGGGCCCAAGATGTTAAGTATCTTTGCTAGCAATTACAATGGCTCCTTCTCTCCTCTTAGTAATACAGCAAAGCTGTTTCACGGGATATACACATGATGGTGGTACCCATGGCCTAATTACCATTGGGTAGCACTACCTTCCCAATGATAAAATTAATAAAATCACTTTGTCAGTTGGTCTCTGAACAAACGATAAGCCGAATGAACATAACCATCATAGCAGGAAGCTACGTTTCACTACATAAGTGCAGGAAAGTGTCCGGAAACCGTTAATTGGTTTTCACATTACATAAAATTTACGCGCGATTTTTATTGTACGGAGTCTTGATTTTAATCATCAGCATCAGCCTTTATCCTTCCAATGCTGAATATAGGCCTCCCTTAATGAACGCTAAGACGACCGATTATAAAAATAGAACTATCGCTAAGTTCAAGTTCGTAATTTTATATTTGTTATCTTTAAACTAATTGCTCATTTAATGCATACATTATGAATAATAATATGACAAATTATGCATTAAATAACACTACCAATAATTAGAGTACTTCCAAAATGTATTGTATAAAACACCACCCTCACATAATGCTTAATTTTTCTGCGGAGTTACTGCTATAATTTAGTCTCCAGAATTTAATTGCCCCTAAATATCTTCCTTTTTTGGGGTTCAGCGGAAATTGCGTGGAAGGAAGCCACTTCCAGACAAAATAGGTCTCTAGGTGCAAGATAATTACACTTTTTTTATCACATTCCGGAGGTTGGGGCTTAAATGGGCAAAGTAATTAGCAAAAAGTACCGTTAAAAGTTTTAACATTTTTCTTACCTTTAGAAATAAAGTTTATAATGCAACTGTCTGTATTTTTAATTAGTCATACAAATTGAACTTGTTATGCTTATCAATGTAGAGATAAAAATATAGGGTGCTTAATTAATAAGGTATATTATCTTATTGGTACTGAATTTATCAGTTAAGTTATAGATATAAATTACCCTACTTACCATTAATTAAACGAAAGAAACAATTAGTAATGTTATTCATAATAAAACTACATTTTTGCATTTTTAACGATTTGACAGGACCTTATCGAAAATCCGTCAAAAGTATAGTAGTAGTAGTAGTAATTGCATGAGCGCTTTATAAGCGCCGCGGTAAAAATTGGCGTTGGCTCGAGTTGCAACCTCCGTTTGCTAAATTCGATTTATCGTCAAACTTAATGTCGAATATCCAATAGTACTCGATAAAGTAGCGCCGAGATTTAAAAACACTTTCGTGTATATACATTATCCATATTCATTTGTCTAATTAAACGCTTTTTTAACGCTCGATAGAAAAGCGTTCATGTGAACCGGGCTTTAGTATGAGGTTATAGTTATGTGTACCTATATTGTATATTTACACATGTATTCCTGTCTTGACGTAAATTAACATTTATTTTTGTCCTCAGGACGGTGATCGAGGCTACCTGGAGGGCTTGGCATCACGATACGCTGATTTGTTTTCAACGCATTACGGAGATGTTCTGGATCACCTGGAAGAGCTGAGGAGGCATGAGTGGGAGGAGATGTCTCCGAGGATGAGGGTTTTGGGGGGACCGGGGACACCGCAAACACCACCGTCGGCCAGCCCCGGCTCACTCGCTCTGAACAACCTCACCACCTCACATTCCCAACCTATTTACGTGCCCGGAAAGTATTCGGTACGTATCGATTCAACACGACCATTGATTACAAATATTTAATTAAAATTAAACTATTAAAGTATTCCTTTAGTTCAAACAACATTCTTTGCAATTAAGGCATGCATTTTAGTCTTTTTAATTCTTTTCTGTGTTTCAATCTGATGTTATTACCTACTTAAATAAAAACAGATACGCAAAAAAATGTTACCTCTAAAATATGAAAATGAATTTAACAAAATATCCGAAATAATGATTGATTGTGCACAATTATCATAATATTAAAAAACTCCCAATGTTTTAATATTGAAACCTCAAAGCTGTAGATAAAATTAATTTGCCAAAAGGATCGTTAATTTGCAGAATTTATTTGTCTTACTTCATTCAAATTAAGATAGGGTTGGCTTTCATCATAAATTAAGAAGTTATCTCGAAGTTACAATAATGGATTGAATTTATTGTTTTGTTGATACTTGATAAATTTACTTGTATAGGTGGGGCGGTGAAAGCTGCGATAGCGAAATGGCAATGCAATAAGTAAAATCTATTATTAAATAACGTTCACGGATTTATTGGCTTGGACAAATATAAATTTCTGTTTGCTTAAATTTCATATGAAAATGGATTGGCAATTTTTTCAATAAAGTTATTATACATCATTGATGCACAAATGCATTAATTAAATAAGACTTAACATTATGATCAATTTAAATGTTTCTATTTAAAATAATAACTTCCTAATTTATGATGAAAGCCTTTAAGAATTTCTAATAACATATTCTCCAGATAATATCCAAATATATTTCTGCTGATGCTCTATACTCTCATCATCATCATCATCTTTAGCCTTTATCCGTCCACTGCTGATCATAGCAGCCTCTCTGAATGAGCGCCAAGACGGCCAATCCCAAGCTCTATATTGTCAGTCCATATATCTAGAAATCAATGTTTAAAAAAAACCCGATGACCAATTATTTATGTTAGAATGGTGACGCATTTGATAAGATTATGTGAATGACAGAAAGATATATTACTGTCAATAACAGATTCGACAAAAAAATCTTTAGAGTACGCTTAATTTAATACACAGATAAAATCTTCACTACATCGATGAAAGTATGACATAAAATTATATTTCACCAACAGCCCTCCAGCTGCCTAACAGATAAAGAAGAAGACGAAATATATGGATTTGGATATGGCGTGTTTGGAAAACAAATGCTGCAGCGACAGCAACAACAGAAACAGCTGCTGCTGGCCCAGCCCACGCAGCCGTTGATTCACAATCAACAACACAACTATCAGAGGTAGGTTGTAAAATAAGTATAAGAAAATATTTGAAATTTTTAGCAATCGTAGCATCGTATGAACGAGCTCTTTTTATCTAGCGTTAAAAATCTTTCTACTAGACAAATGGATACCTATGTATTTGTTCACATAAAAGCGTTTTTAAAGCGCGGCGTTTTAATCGTATACTGATATTCGACGTTGAGCGTCGATCGTTAAATCGAATTTCGAGTCGAGCTAATAACTCGTGTCAACGTCGAGATTTAACGCGACGCTTATTAAGCGCTCGTGTGCAGGGGGGACTAAAAATTATACGATTTTAATAACACTACAAAAAAATTTACTACTAATTCTATCATAGATATAAATAAATAGATCTTGACGTTCCAAAATTGTTAAAAATATAATATCGCACTTTTCCGAAGATTGGATGTATGTCTTTAAGTTAAAGCTTATCAACTCAATTTTCATTCAAATTGTCAGAATCATTTACAAGACGCTTATACATACGAGTAGAATTCCTCACTTTAATATATGAAATGCGGTACTGCTATGAATCTTAATTATCTCAGACAAAGAACAATATCTACTCGTAATACATAAGGGAACAATACTCCGCCATTCACGGTTTAATGCAACCTCCTTAGCGTGCCCTTGACACATATTGTGAACGCGGAATAAAATACGGTATACTTCACTTTAGCGTATAATTCAGTTTTTAAATAAAAATGTCGTTTATTCGAAAGCAATTGGCTGGGTTTGAAATACCAATGAAAAGTCGAAAAACGTTAATTACTAAAGAACTGGTATTATCGCTGTTTCGTGTTGGAAGCCTTTTTCTATCGCTATTTCGTAGTGCATACATGGAATATATTATAGTCTTTCTTAGGCTTTTTACACAGCGCAGCGCCATAAGAACTGCCTCCGCTGCCGTTGCCGCTGTATAAGTCACACTTGGATTTAGACGTCCCCCATATATCTATATATTATGATACAATATTACAGCCGTGGTGGTATCGGCGAGTGATGCCGTAGTTCACAAATGATCGAGTCTAGATGGTTCTGCGCAGAAACATGGCAGCTGCTGCAATACCGCGACTGCGAAAAACGGTAACCCTGTAGAATCAGGGTATAAGAGTTTACTCTTTTATGATAAAACTAACATGCTCGCTGCAGAATATCCGAAACTTAGGGAATGTACAAATCTTAATAACCCACGTTAAAATCTATTTTTTTTTCATTATAAAGAGCGAGTGAAAATTGTTAAATACTAAAAAATCTATTATTGTTATAAGATGCATTTACGGAATATTGATATTGTTCTGTCTGAAATAAGTTTTTCCCTGTCCGTGTGTTCTGCGAAAATAGAGTAGCTTTCACTTGCAACATGATAACTACGAATATAACTACGAATGTCAAAGTAATCAGCCTTTAATTATCTAGATAGATAATGAATAAAATAATCGTCGGCCATTAATTATCTTAATAGATAATAAATACTAAGTAATCTGGGTCGCATTTCCTTGTTACATCGAATTGAAATTGATCTTACAAAGTTACATTATAAATTCTTTAACAGGTGTATTTCTAGATAAGCTTTTACTCTGCATGTTAAGAGCTTAATCTAAATTGAAATCAGATGTTCGATTGGCGACAGGATTTCAGAACGAAATGTAGAAACTCCGCCATTTTGTGAAATATTTATGCACAGATGAAAACATCTTGGCGGAAATTAAACAAACTTATAAATGAAAACTACGTCATATTGGTTGCAAGGAAATATTTTGTTTATTTTTTTTACAAAATGTACTTACATAATAATATAAATATATGTGATTTATTTATTTTGAATTTCATCATTAAGATTATGTAGAATTCTAGTCACAGTATGTACAACATTGATATATTATGTTTAAAACTGTTACTATGCCTATGTTATTATAAACTAACAGCGCCCCGCGGTTTCACTAGCGTACTTTCCATTCCTGTGATAGTACGAGGATAATATGTATAATTCTGATCATAAGCTATTTTATTGTAGAGTTTCAACAAAATCCATTCAGTAGTTTTTTTTATTAAAAAGTAAAAAACATGCATTATATATCCATACATTGGATTATCATTTATAATTTAAGTAAAGAATTTGAATAATTTTAACTTTTAAATTTTTATGAAATAAATGTCTTTGATAACAATAATTATTCCAAGTAAAGTGATTATAATTTATAAGTCATCTATTTCATTATAAAACGTAGCGTAAATAATTTCAACTTGGAAATGTATTACTGCTTTCCAAGAATCAGCAATTCCGTGGTAATTATTTTAAGAGAAACCAAGCATCAGTGTAGCCTTTCAGTGTCTAGAGTCAGATAAAATCAATCGTAGAACCTATCTTTAATTTATGGTTTCTAGATATTGAATTGTAGAAACTCGAACGCTGAGTTATCGCTAAATATCGGGATATAATTCTCATTGAGGCTTATTATGCCAGGCTTTTCATTTAGGTCGTGTTTACAAGCACTAAGTACTGCAAAGATCTGAGACTTTGACCCCAGGCCGTGCGAATATTAGTCTATTTATCATCTATTCAAGCTATATAATCGTATTAAATTTTATTAAGTAATTCTATTAAATACATTTTATTGTTCTAATTTTAAATCTATCTATTTTACTAAAATAAACTTGATTGAATAAGGGGACGGTCATTAAATATGTCATTGTAAAATCAGTTTTTTACACTTTCCCCATTGTCACGCTGTGTCACATTTTCTGTGACTCCTAGCAGTATATCGTTTTCGTGACAATATGAAAAAAAAACAATCGTGACAGATTGCAACGCCCCTAGCTAGGCAAGTCAAAAATCTAGAGCCGCGCTACAGAGCTACCGCTCATCTCGAAAAATAAACATGAATAAATATATCGAGTTACATTTTATTGTTAATAAAGTATATAATACTTTAAACACTGTATACATTGTATACATTACTTATATGAAAAGAATATCAATTTTTAAATTTCAAATTTCAATCATGATAAAAATTGGAAAAGAAAAATATTTTAATGAAATATGAATGTCACGTTGCCTATGACTTGTTACATCTTGTCACACAGCAAGACGCATTTAATGAATATCCTCTAGAGTCTAGAATAAAAGTAAATTAAAAACCATATTAAATACTTAAAAAATAAAATTCAAAAATACTTGTATTTTACCAAACAGAATATTTGTCACAACTTGTCTATCAACAAACGATTAAAAGTTTTATGACTCATAAAGATTTTTATTTCCTTTTTATTTGAAGTATCATAAAATGGTTATATTTTAGCTAACCTAAAGATATTATTTTGTAGTTAATTTATGACGATATTATTGCTACAAACGTTTAAGTACTGTTATTATATTAGCTAATTTCGTATTGTATGGGTTGTCGTGCTACCATGCAGTAAACAGTGGCAAATATATATAAACTAGCGGACCCTTCAGATGTTGTCCTTTAGATATTTCAAGCGATTATGATATTAAATTTAGTATGAAATGAAGGACAAATAATAATTTCATCGACTGCAGCTCCATCTGCTGGGATAATTTGTAAATCTAAACTGTCCAGGGCGCCACCTAAACACATATTACAAAATAAATCATTGAAATCCGTCGCGTACAGCACACGTACAGCAGATCAATATAAATAAAGAAAAAATATTATACATCATTATCATCACATATTTATAAATAAAGACAGATGGAGCATGCCGAATACGCGAGCGACTTCACCAAAGCGAATACAAATTCAAAAGCTAACACAATCTAATAGACGTTTAGAGTACGACGCTATGTTAAGCACTTTGTATTCGCTTTGAAGCGTCACTCGGGTGTTTGGCATGCTCCATCTGTCTTTATTTATAAATCTATAATTGTCATCTTAACTATCACGTCCATTGCGTTCGCATTGAATGAAAATAAAATATTTGACAGTAGTTAATGTCACTATCACGAGAACAATTCCAAACAAAACACGTCATAAATTTGTTAACAGCCAGGGAATCTGGTAACAGGTACCATGTCGTCACCCACGCCCTCTACCCGAGATGTTGGATGCTAATTAGATCTACAAGCTAGCCCTAATGAATTACATCGTAAAACCAACCCGATCGCGTGATTCAGGTTTGTATTATTTACCATTCGGTTTACATGTAAATTGGTATTTAGTTTCGTCGGACATTTTCTTTGTAGTGTTTTGAGATGTTTGAGTATTTTGTAATGGATAATGAATATGTATACGTAAATAAATAAGGGTATTTCTTTGGAAAATAAGTTGCCTTGTAAATACATAGTAGCCGATATATCAACAAGTTCGAAATATTCTTAACTAGCCGTTGCCCGCAGCGGATAAATGGGCTATCTAAGACTGAAAGAATCATTCAAATCCGAAAAATGATTTTAGCACGTTCAAACAAACAAAGAAATAATATATTAGTATAATATACGGTTTCTTTTTATCACATTTAATACATAATATTTAAGATACCTTTTAAATATTATCTAATAAATTTGATAAAAAGTAAATGTATATGTGTATTTCAAGTAGAAGATATTTTACTTTACAGAAAGTATACTCTATGAACTATGTCGTATTTAAGAAACTACGAGGTTACCTACGTGAGACGGTAGACCAGTAAGTAAGTCACCACTCACCACGCAGCGGTTGCGGGTTCGAATCCCGCCAAGTATAGATAATTGGTATGATCTCCACCATACATAGAGGTGTGCCTCTATGTATGGGTATATATTATGTGATTAAAAATATTTTTCCTTTCCTTAAGTTCCTGTAGCACAAGTTTTTACGAACTTACCACGGAGCTAGGTTAACATGGTGTTATTGATGAATAATAATAATAAAAAAACTATTAACTTAATGAGACTTAGTATGAACAACGGGATGAAATGATTACTTATTTAGAAATTAAAAAATAACAATGGAAAATTAAAACTAAAAAAAAAAAATACGCGCTGGAAAGTGTTTACATAAAAACCACTCCATTTAAAAAATGTAGGTAGTTCGATCGTTTGTTTTACGCTAGTAAATAAATAGTCATATCGATAGTACTCAATCTTAACGACGTCTCCGAGCCATAGTGGGTGTCGAGCTAAAGCTTATGCAGCTGTTCACACATAGTATTTCCATATGTACTATTTTAGTACACTGTATGATTGAAGTTTATTGCTTCCAATATGGTAATAGAGAAATATCTTTACTCAAATTTAATAGGGAGATATATCCTTAAGACATATTGTCTATGGCTGTAGTTAGTGTTAACGGTAACATAAATGATATATGTTACGGATATAAATGCACACGTGAGTAGTATTGCAGATATATTTAAAATTATAATCCCTATTATAATGAAACAACTTTTACGGATTTTATCGCGGTTTATTTAGTTTTTTATGAGCCCGACGTTTCGGATACTTTACAGCAACCATGGTTACGAGAGGACTGTGGTGTGAGATGAGAGGGAAAAAATGCACTTTAAAGGTGCAGTGGGTTCGTCACACACTCAGAACGGATTGTCAATGGGCCTATAAGGTTCAACAGTGGAGTCAGAGGAGAGTTAGTCGGCCATTAACCACGTGGAAAGGCATCTCCGTGCAGCGGCCGGTCAATGTTGGATGCAAGTGCCAAGTAATCAGATGCCATGGCGTTCATTGAGGGAGGCATTCATTTGAAATACACTTTCAAAAATTCTATTAAAACTTAGAACTCATAAAATACTCGCATAAAGTTCTGAACTCAATTCTCTCTAAGAAATATCTATTTTCTGGTCTATCAAATTAATTGTCTTCGGAGTCGGGCCGTAATCTAATGCTGACACATATTAAGTTCGACATATCTGTTGGCTAAGTCAATTAACACTACGACGCGACGGGAATCCAGCTAACAAGCTGAGATAGCTTGAACGGCGAGAAACGACTTGCAGATATGAGAAATGCGCGGGACACACACTAAGGTATTGATCACACCAATCGCGAATTGAAAACTAATATTGAAACTGCGAGAAATAAAAGGAACGTGTTGAAAAGCTTTTATAATATTTATTATTTAACAACTTATTTATTTATTGTATTCTGATGTTAACGAATTATTAATGTGTATATCGTATTATTTGTTTTGTTTAGTGGGTATTAAATTTTTGTTGAATTTTTTTTTTTTCTGTTAAGTGTCAGCACTCCATCAATTTAAATAACGTCCCTCTTAACATTTGTCAAAACCAATTGAATGTCAAAATTGACGGATTTTCGTCAAATCGCTATCACATTTGGAAAAATCCATTCTGATTATTAAGAGATACATATTTTACGAAATTACGCCTATCGGTTTCAGCAGTAACACTTATACAGAATTCAATCAATTAGTGAAAGTCAGTTGCCAATAATTGTAAAACAATTATAAACTACTTAAGTATCTAATTGTTTTCTTATTACTATTTATGATTCTTAAAACAGTCGGGTGTGATCAAGAATCGAAAACAAAGTCTTAGTAGAAATTAATATAGTATGCCTAGTATCAAATCAAATCAAATAAAATAAAAAAAAAAAAAAAATTAAAGTAGTACCATCAAAGTATCTTTTTGAACGTTAATTGAGTCTACCACCAGCACCAAAGCAAGCCCACTGAGAAGAACCGGCGAAACAAATTCAGTGGAACTAGTCTTTTCAAATATTCTACCACAATAAATAATTAAATACAAACAATTCATACTACTATAGGAGTATAGTATATAAGAAGAATTCAGCAAGAAACTCTGTTGGGTTGCTCCTTTCAAAATAGTTTACAATTTTTTTAAACATACCTAATTACATGCATTTATTACTATAACACATTTATTACAGTCTTATACACACTATCCTAAGATAAATAAGTGAATAAATTTGGACCCCGCAATATCCAAAAAAAAACCAGAGGATGTTAATAAAAAAAAAGAAACTCAGCTAGGTAGAAACCGCATAAGACGACCAGCCACAGTATGCCTAAGACACATAAGCAGACAATTTATTTTTATATCAATTGGATAGACGAATGTAAACCTGATTACCTCTAATGAGACAAAATAAGTTAAGTGTCACTTCCAATAAATACTCGCCTATCCCTGCACAAGTAAGACGGCACAGCGCATCCCCCCCTCAGATGACAGTGGTAAATCATGGGGAATCGTAAAATACATACATAGCTAAGACCATTCTCTGAATGTACCATGCGTCTGATATTTGGACTGAGTGAAACCGGTCCTAGCGAACACCGGAACCCATTAGTGCATTCAATAAATAGAACGCAAGGGAAATAGGTGCCGGCACTCATAATGAGTAATGTTCCCACTTCTAATTCACACCGCACTAAATTCAGGTGTCACTGACCGCTTCTTGCGACATTTTGTTCAATTTTTTTTTAGAAATACTAATAAATCTTCATATGTACTTATTTTTGGTAGATTAAAGAATATATCGAGAGAATAGAGATCGACGGTGGTCCAGTGGTGGACGGACTTGGCCTCTTCCATAAGACCCCATGGTTCCGGGTTAGATCCTGACCCGTCCGTGTCTGCCTTGAAATGGTTTTTTCTAAATTTCTAAGTGCACACGAGACCATCGTTCGCTCACCGGTGAAGGAAAACATCGTGAGGAAACCTGCATGCCTGATGAGATTGAAAGTCTTTGAAGGTATGTGAAGTTCACCAACCCGCACTGGGCCAGCGCGGTGAACTATTGGCCCATTACCCTCCTCGCCTGATTTCGAGGAAGGAGACCCGTGCCCAGCAGTGGGACATATAAGGGTTGATACTTTACTTTATACTTTTTTAAAGAATATATTTTGATTGAGACCATTTCGAAGACAAGAATAGTTTTAAAAATGTGCTGGTTTTTTAATTAATTTTCCGGCCGTCTTCATCTTGCGTCTCGTCAGGAAAATTTACATACAAACTTTTGGAATTACAAAACAGTTTTTTTTGCTAGAAATATTAAGGACTAGCTGTTACCCGCAACTTCGCCTGCGTTAACTAAGATTTACAACGGGATCTTAGCGGGATGATATATCTTTATCGATAAATGGGCTATCTAACATTGAAAGAAACATTCAATATAATATCTTACCCTTTTTTTTCCAGAATAAAATTTAGCCTATGTTACTCATGGGTGATGTAGTTTTGGAAAGGTGAAAGAATTTTTGAAATTGGTTCAGTTCTTTTTGAGCCTATTCATTACAACCAAACAAACAAACAAAGTTTTCCTTCTTATGATATTAGTGTAGATGTAGACAAATCTTTATGATATTAGTGTAGTGTAGATGTAGACAAACATAAATTGAACTTTAAAGAACAACTTAAATTGAATAAACTAGAAAGTACTTGTAGTCCTAACGGTTACACTATAAGGAGGTATAACTATTAGACGTCCGACGTCAGTATAATCATCATTAGTCGGGTTCGGTCCACTGCTTTACATGGCTCTCTCTAATTGCAAACAAAGCAAATTATCTTCAGGGCTTAGGTCGTTTATAGACCCGTCGGCCGTAGAGACGAGAATTGTTTGTTTATGGTAAGTTGCGTCTTTTTTAAATCAGTATAATATACTTTAAAATATTTAAATTTCGTCTAGTAACAAAATTTAAATATAGTTCTCTCTAGTCTTGAACGAGAAGTTCGGGTTTGATCCTTACCTCCTGTGTGGTGATTAGAAATGGGTTTTTCCAAATTTCTAAGTGCACTTGATACTTACCATCGCTTGCTCACCGGTGAAGGAAGTATAGGCAGTATTGGTATACAGGCTTGCTCGCAATGTTTCTTTCTTCTTCATTCTCATCAGGTAGATTTAGTCTTTACAAGAACAAAGAAGACAAGATTAAGTCTTTGAAAATGTGTGAAGTCACCAACCAGCATTGGAGTCCATCAACAACACCCTCCTGTCTGTTTTGAGGAGGAAACTCGTGCCCAACAGTGGGACATTAAGGTTGCTTTATTTTTATTTTAACATAACATAAGAAAATAAAGAAAAACATTTTCTGTGATGTGAAAAACAAACAATATAAAATAGATGGACGTAATCTTAAGCACATTAAAGAGGCATTTAGCTAGTTATGTACAAAGAAGAGATAGCCGGTCGAACAAAGAGATTCTGATATGTAGTCCGCCTTTCTTAATGGATGTTTGATTATCAACGACTAAATGAAATAGCGATATCCGTCTACTGATCAATTCCAGATAGAATAGGTGATTATTGATGTAAGTTAATATTAATAACACGACAAAAGGTAATTGGATTGATGGCATAAGCTTTCTCTGTATATCTATCTATCTATCTGTATATGATATAGATGTATTTCCATGTGCTTACCATCGTGTCTGTTTCGTCCTTTGAACAACTTTGCTCTATATAAAAGGACAGGATAGCAGTGTCTTATATCAAGACTTAGGGCCTGTTTCACAATCTCTAGATAAGTTTCCAATAGGCTATCGGCAACATATTTAACAGATAGAGTATGGAGTATCTGTCAAATATCTGTCAAATATGTTGCCGATAGCCTGTTGGGAACTTATCTGGAGATTGTGAAACAGGCCCTTAACATTTTACCTCTCATGATAGACAACACGAAGGACTGCCTGAACTGGTCCCTAATTAAATTATGTGATATGTTTTTATGTAGTATTAATACACTTAAGTGTATACAAGTAAAATTCAAAATAAAATAAGTTTATTTTGGTAAAAATACGTAGTGTACATGGTCTGTATGCATAAAGGATTCTGTTATCAGTGTGGAATGGCCCTAACACGCCGGGATTTATCTAAGTGCCTGCATAAATGCGCAATGCTTCGTTACGTTCGTGTTGCTATCTATTTTCTTGTTGTGTTTTGTTCGACGGTTTAAATTGGGACCGGTTATCGTTGCTTGCTTGTTTTAAAAGCTATTAGGAGACAGCGATTTCATTCTATTCATATCAATTTATATATCATTTCTAGCAAAGCATTTCGTGACGTAATTTTCGAAATTATGTCACGAAATGCTCGTAGCCAAAAAATGTACGAATTTGTACTTTTTAATGTTGCAATTTTTTATTTACTTCAATATAGTTGTAAAAATAAATATACAAAATAAACAATGACCACAATTAAAAATTGAAAACATGAAAATATTCATCAAGCGTATAATAAAAATCAATATTTATGTATACTTAAACGATGGCGAATAAATACTCTGAAATTGTGATCATTGTAAACTGCCACTTACATGTTAGGCAAACTGTAAAACTACCCGCAATACTTGAAAGCAATATTTATGCTCTATAATTGAACATGAAAATATTTAAGTTCATTTAAATTTTTCACTGCTTTTACGCCGTATTCAAGCTATTAGTGCTCTGATTTTCGCAAATGTTTTATATTCCAACTAAATTGGTCCGAAAATCAATATTCATTGCATCGTTGCATGCTTCCGATATGATACCGTTCTTGTTGATTTATCGCTCATTGTGGACTCGCCTTATACCAAACTTTATTGGAACATGCTAATAGCTCCGACTTGATCAGTTTTGTGATTGAAATTTATTTGGAACAATCTACACTCATATCGACTTTATACGATTTAAAATAAAATGACCACATTTTTTTATCAGAATGAATATTGTTGATTGGGCTATTGATGGTGGATTATTAGAGAAGGTTGGTATACCAAGAAAACATGCTAAAGACGTATTCTATCAAAAAGACTAAAATAAAATAAAATAAAAGTTTATAAATTAAAATAAGCATCTTATTTTTTGTCTTTTTAATCTTGTAAATTTCCTCCTTGATAAAACATTCCATGAAATACTTTAAATTTTTTCATTAATGAATATAATCAAGCGCTGACTAAGATCGATCACACCTTTGTGATTATTTAGCATTCTTATTGTGTACGTTTCGATATCAATTCCTTTCTGACGGTTATAAAAAAATGGATTCCTGTTTTGTCCTTCATATTATAATTAATTTATCTAATAAAAAAGACGCTGAATAAATATTTTCGAGAAAAGTAATTATAAATAATATAAGAAAATATGATTTAAACTGTAAGTCGTTTCTTGCATAAGAAATGCTATGCAATGAACTAATCATTATTTATTATATCTTATTTCTCTATATATCAATTTGTAATACCATTGAAATTTGTAAGAATTTCTTGCTTCTACTTTTTTATAATATACTAAATACATTTTTGTTCAATATTTAAATTCTATTACCAAGTCACATGTTATATAGTAAAGCACCTTCATAATAAAAACATCCGTTTACAGTAGAAGTAGCATTAATATGTTAAAGTACTTAAACTCAAAATAGATCGAGATAATTTCATTAAAAATAAAACGAGTGTGAGATTTTTAAATTGATTTCATAATTTGTTTCAATAAAATATTTACATATTATCAATAAATGTTGAAATAATTGAGCTTGGATTAATATCGTTTCGGGAATACCAAATGCACGTGCTCATTAAAATTTGTTTATTCATAGTTACCGTTGGACGATGTCATGAATGAATTTTAATTTTTCCAATTATGAAAATCTCTTTCATTAATTTGATAAGTTTCAATTTGTTTAATAGTATCGATAGATAAATATCACTCGCAGCTGCATCTAGGATTCAGCTGCTGTTGCCAGAGATAAATACAACTTTTACGACTTAATATAACTTACGGTGTGCCAAGAAAACTATGACATAAAGAGTAAATTACTGTAATATATTATAGAGAAAAGGAGGGCAAAGTATCACCTTTGGTTGTGGGGATGTCTATGAGCGACGAGAGTCACCATTAGACCACGGTGCTTGGTTGCCCCATTATAACACAAAAAAAAATCGCAATACGTCGGCAGTCCTTTCTTAGGGCTTTTCGAACGCATTCAAGTATCGTGTAAACCCTTTGAGGAACGCTTCACCAAAGCGAGTTTTCTCGTTCTAGAAGGCGGCATGCTTGTCGCGTGTGGCACCTCAAATCGTGTCAACCAGTCATTACTGTCGCTTCTTTGAACATATGAAACTAATGTTCATTGCAGCATTAGTTCGTCTATCCACCAAATGCTCGGATAGTGTGCTCTCTCATTGTTGTCTATTCTGTAGTACATATTCACTCTATGATAAACTATCTATCTATCTACAAAAAAAGATACCTGAGAAATGGATGGATGGATAGTCGTTGTCTGTATTAAATTATTATAATTAGAAATCATAATTCATTTAGTAATGTTGCATTTCTCTATCTTTTACTTGTTTTTATCTAAATATAACCAAACTTTAAATGCGAAAAATCTTTTTTAAAACTGCACACAAAAATAACTTAAATGACTATTAAATATTCAACAAGGAAACCACAAAGTTTGTCAGATGTTCAAATAACAGAGATTACCTTTACAAGGATTGTTTGATTTTTAAATTAAAAATGTACATTCTAGAATGAGAAAAGAATAAGAAAGATGGAAAGCTAATTTTAAATATTAAATTGTTTAACTTGTTACAAAACTATGCAGACAATATCTTTTGAAGATTTAACATTTGTTTTTTGTTTCAGTTGTCTAAGTCCGCGTTCGGCGTACTTTTACGAATTCCCTCCTAGTGGTGAGTAAGAAAACTTTGAATATTTTTAATCTATGCAAATATGAAATGCCTAGTCTCATTTGCATTGCGAAAAAAATTTTATAGCCATTAATAAATTTGAAGATACTAATATTTTTACAAGTAATAAGTCAATGTTTCAGTAATTTTTGTATAATATTTTATGTAAAACATGCACCTTAAATATTAATTGAATTTATTTTGTGCAACTAATGTAATGTAAATGAGGCAGCAAATTTTACATTAATTTTGTTGTTCCTAATGAGTCCTAAAAGAAAACTTTTTCAAATTTCTTAGTATTAAGATTAAGGTTAAATCCCAAAAACCATTGCTTCATCTTAATATCCCTTTAAAAGCAATGCTATTACACAATAAGAAAATAAATCAAAATGCCTTGATTTAAATTAATATTTATTAATATTTAATAATTAAATCAAAAACCTTTCAACGACGGGTACAATTATATAAATATGAAGTTGAAAAACTGTTCTATGGTTTAAAAGCCATTATCTACTTATTTACAGTAATCTCAACATTAAAAGCTCTTAAGCTTTATCAGGTAGTCATCCATTTGTAACCAGAACTTCAATGACATTTACTATGACATTTTTATATTCATAAGAAGCTCTTTATTTTTTTCGTTTCGTTTCGAAAGGGGTTTTTTATTTTTTTATACATATTATTTAGTTACATATTATATATTTAGACAATATAACAACAAATTGACTTTTAGATTTTTTTCTTTACTTATGCTGTGAGACCTAGCTAGAGGACCTACCTGCCCATAGGTTTTGGTTTGACAGTTTGACAAACAGATAGACGGACAAGGGAGTGATTCTATAAGCTTTAAGTTTTTGTGGGAAACAAATATTGTTTACTGTTTGTTGCGAAAACAATCTAGTGTTTGTGTATTTTTGTAGATAACTGCCTCGGCACTGCCAAGAAAAAGGTGACAACATTTTCAAGACTGCTTCGCGGATTGAAATCCCATAGAAAAGAGAAACACGGATCCTGTTCTCCAAAACATTCTCATAGCCCTCGTCAAATATTGCCGCCACAACGGGTAAGGAAATGTATTTATTAACTAGTTTTAGTTTAACTTTTGATTAACATTAATATTTTTTTCACTGACCAATAATTTTAATTTGAGTGTATTTACTTTTTGATAAAAATAACAGGTGGCAGCCAGATTTAATTTATCATGCTATTCGAATATGTAATAGTGTTAATTCGCTAAAGGCAAGATCCGTATTTCGTCGATGAAGTTCTAACAGTAAGAGTGATATGAGAATATGGAATAAGTCAAATAAATAAATATAATATGATTTATTACTCTTGGTAAAAAAAATATATTATTACCATATTATAGACGAAGCCAAAATTGTTTTTGTGCTCAAATGAGTTGTTATTAATGTTTATTTGGATCCACCGCGGCGCGCGCTGAGGCTACGCACGTGTATTAAATAATATTATGTCAATTGCATGAAAATGACAATGAATTTGTAGTGTCCGTAGGTTACAGTGGATACAATAACTTACATTTTCTTTCAAAGCGAAACTTCACAAAAGTGCGTATGTAGCCTCTCTGTGCGGCGCAGTGGAGCCGCGTAAAATATGAAAATCATATACCTACATAATATTATAATATTTCTTTTTTATGTGTAAATAATTTTCGCCGATTGACATAAAAGCAAGAGATTCATTTGGATTAAAAGAACTTTCTGAGTTATAATCTAAAAAAATAATGACATTTTACAGCAACAATGTAAAATAATAATACTTAATATAACAATAATTATAATTGCATGAAACACCTAAATAGGTATAGTCATTGGCATGCGATGACGATGATGACAACAAAAAGGCCATTATGACAAAGCCTCCAAAACTTTGAAGTGTTTGACTAAAAGTGTTTGTTAGTGCTTGTTAAATAATATTATAGAGTAGACATAATCATGTCTTGTTATTAATGGAATACTAATATTTGTTAGGGAAAAATACTCCATATTTCTAAGATATAACTTTGTGTGTCTACAAATACCTGATAAATATTATACTCATTAAGCTATTTAACAATAGACTTTATACTGGTTTTGTTAATCGATTTCAATATTTGAATTTGTATTAAATAGTGATTTTATATGCAGACTTCCCTATTTTACCAAAATTTTAACCGACTTCATAAAATGAAGGAGGTTATCAATTCGTCTGTATGGGTTTTTTATAACAATTAACAATGTGTTCATTTGTCCTTTTACATGTACCGTATTTTACTGATTTCTTTGTACAATAATTGTTATACGGTAAAATGTCGCACGTCTGTGCCGAAACTTCAGATACTAGTACATTTTTTACATTGATATTTTTATCATAAAAAGCGCACTCCATAAAATGACTAATCATTCTGGTAACGACAAAAACTTATTGATATGTTAAGAAATTGTATATACAAGTAAACGCTCGAGTATCTTAAATCCGTGCCTAAAGACAAAGGGTTTCGCACGTGTAACCGAATCTTGGAAGTACAGTCTGCCCTCCCTTTTTCCGTGCATTCCCTTTTACCCCCATCCGCCATTATGTCGATCCGGCGCGACGCCGGTTCTTCTTTGCCATGCACTCGGAGCAATTAGTATGACGCGACGTATGCGATTCATGTGTTTGTGCATGGCTCACGTGACCAGTTTTTATGCTAATGCAGGACTAGTATGGGCTCTTTACCATTGTGCATTCGCCGAACAAATTCCTACGTAATAATATCGTAATATATCCCAGTAAAGTAAATACGATTCTTAAAAGACAACCATTCGTGAAAATCGGCTATGATCGATAAAAACCAAAATATCGTATAAATAATTATCTGTTTAAAGATTTATAATTTTCGAAATCTTACTTATTAATATATCTACAAAGTAAAAATCGGAAAATTTCGCGTAAAATGACAATCACAGTTTTAGGACATTACTACAATGGTAAAAATATTGCTTTTCATATTATTACCATATCATTACAAAACGTCAGAAAAAAGTGGACAGGATGGATTATGATGAGGATTTTTAATAAGATAGTTACGTTTGATGATTAGGTACTTTATTCCATGTACTGGAATCTTATTTTGGAGAAAAATGTAAGAGCTGGTAATAAAATCGAAGACTACATACTCTCCCGACTACACAAGCGTTGATATGTTAACAATGAGCTATAGAGACAACGATTTGCATACATTCATAGATCGTATAAATATAAATTCCTAATATAATTAATAAAAGAGAATGTAATATTCACACACCGAATCAAATACTACAACACCAAGTGTCAAATTCAATAATTAAAATGACTGTAAATAACAATTACACTGATTCCTTAATATCCCAAATAAGTAGGTTTTATGGTCATGCGTTTGCATATGTATAACTAAAATTACAGTATCCGTTGTTAGAGTGCTCTGTTAATATGTAGTTTACAGTGTATTGTTTATGCTAATACCGCGCCGACAGGGCTTTATTTTGTGTACACAGTGTTTTGTGATAATGAGCATCGTTGTACTGTCCTGTGATGTGAGAATTTGTGGTGAAGTGATCAACACTATAAATAATTAGGTTAGGTAAAGTCATTTTATTTATTTATGGACATTCCACATAGATAACCTTATTCTATGTTTTAAACATCAATAATAATAAAACTAAAAGTATCTATAATAACAGAATATCACCGCTTGCCAGTGTGAAACTATACAATGCAACACTAAGGTTAAATTAATAACAAAAAACAAAGGAAAATTTGTAAATTAATGTTTTAAAGACTAAGAAAGAAAAGAACATTTACTAAACTTAATAAAAGGTGCAAACGTGTGCGAGTGTGTGTATGGGTGTGTTAAGTTATATGTATACTTGCACATGTATACAGTATGTGATTTGGGTGGAGGCCGCGTTTAGGTAGACGAAGTGTAAGTCTGTTATTAACCAGGTGAAAAAATGATCTCCATGCTGGCTATGTTGGATGTGAGTGGCAAAAGATCTGCCGTCTTAGGATTCAATGAGGAAGACCTGGTCAGCAGTGGACGGATTGAAAAATATTCATTTAGTAAAAGAGAGATCACACTATGTCCATCTATACTCACGCATTATTTTAAAATAGATTGCACATGGTGTTACATAGATTTTCGTATCCAAAACAAAGTAAGATAGCAAAACTATTATTTTATATTAACTTTTGTACGTAATAATTATTTGCAGAAAAACTACATAAACCTATGTCCAGCAATTGTTTAAATTCAATAAACTTTACTACAGATGTAAATATCTACGTCGCATTCCATTATCAAACACATAATTTTTACCACTAATAGTTCTGAATATGCAACATCTCCTCGCATTAAGAATGATATTTTTCCTCGTCCACACATTTATTAATCTCGACTAGGGGTGCGTCAACGCTACCGTTGAGAAATGACGCCTGCCAAAGTTAAGTCGGTTCAGTCAAGACGGCGCCTGAGTTATGGGCATTTGTTGGGAGAAGGGATAAAGACCATTAGGGCGTGAGTATAATCCTTATCGGCCAAGTTGCACTTAGGATTAGTTCTGTTGGAAGTTGCTTTTTTCGGCGGCCCCGTGTCCAGCTGTGATTAGGAGATTAAGGGACTTTACGTCGGGGAATTCTTTTTTGTCACTAAATACGGGAAATCATACGTATTAACGCTAAAAAGAGAGTTATTTCTTGAAATAATACGACTTTCGTTTTTTTCGTATTTCCGCGTCATATACGAACCTATTACAGTTGACTAGACTTTTGATCAGTAAAACCGTCTATGAACCCTTTGAACCGTTTACGAACTGCATCCGATAAATCAAAAACATTCCCTTCATTCGTCATCTTCGTTGAAAATTTACAGGGCAGGATTTCTACTCAATTTAGATAGATATATACTTTTTATTCACTATCCATATTATAACACATACAAATTAAAGAGAGAAAAACTAAAACTAACAAAAAAAAACTAAAAATAAATCTTTACATCAACTTAATTTAAAGATACCTACATCCTTAATACTTACAACTAATTAATAAACTGGTTATTTATTCGAACTAAAAATGTATTATACTTTAAATTCCTAATTCATATCTGCTAACGTAAATCCATTTTCCAGTCGTATTTCGGGTGTATAAACACGCTGGTTCATTGTAGAGCATGATTGTTGGATCTTCGAACTTCTTGGCACCTCGCCGTAATGTCTTGTAGGATATTGTGCCACTATTAAAGCATTATGGCCTTGTAGATCCGTGATATAGGCAATAAAAATTTATATTGCTCGGTGCTGTGGCTTTTGCTATTTTGCGGATCGTTAATATATAATGTTTTGTATCAATGTATTAAAACATAGTCTACTTTTTAGAATAATCTTTAATCACCATAGAGCGACGATGGTCCAGTGGTGGGACTCGGCCTCTTATGAGAATTAGGTTCCGCGTTCGATCCTGACCTCCGTGTGTGAAATGGGTTTTTCTACTAATACTATTGTTTTTCTACTAAGTGGATCCTAAACACAAGACTATCGCTCGCTCATCGGTGAAAGAAAACATCGTCAGGAAACCTGCATGCCTGATGAGATTGAAAGCCTTTGAAGGTATTTGAAGTTCACCAACCCGCATTGGGCCAGCGCATCGGTGAACTATGGTCCATTACCCTCCTCGCCTAATTTCGAGGAGATCCGCGCCCAGTAGGGGGACATAATATAAGGGTCAATACTGTACTTTTTTACCATAGTTTGTTCTCAATATTATACTGATTTTATTTATAGAGTTCTTGAGTAAGGGCTACTCTCAGAGGAGAGATGACCTCAACCCTCTCGATCTTGGCGCTAGTTGAAATACGCCTATATCCAGAAGCGACAGAAACTGCTGTTATGAAAACAGATATTTGTCTACTCGAAACTAATACGGTTTTAGAATTGTTTTTTTATGCTTACTAAGTCTCCTTTAGGAAGCTAATATTGAAGAAAAAGAATACTAAGATGGCCTAGTTGGAACCAACATGCCTGAAGAGTCTTTGAAAGTGTGTGAAATTTACCAACTCACATTGGACCAGCGCGTTGGTGAACTGTGACCCAAAACCTTCTTCACCTGAATTTCAGTAGAAGACCCGTACGCAGCAGTGGAACATATACCATAGGGTTGATATAATTATTATTATACAAGTATATGATAACTCTGTTCAAAATCCTATTAAATAGCTTACGTATTCAAGTACGTATAGAATTTAAAGCCTATGCAATGAGCTATTTCACGACATCGTCATATATTAAGTCAAACAGCGATGGTTCCCGCAAAATTCCAGACCTTTTTATACATAATTGATAATACCGTTTCTATATTCAATTTACCACCATAAAATACATTATGTATTAGCAATAAAGTATCGAGTATGGAGATATAAAATATCTTCATCATATTTTATAATTTTATATGACAGTTCATTTTCAGAGCTCTAGGTGATAAAATATCGTGCAGATATTACGAGGTGATAAAATTGATAAAATCGCCAATCCTTAATCTTAATATAAATATTAATAATAATATCCTTACTTAATATCATAAATGTGAAAGTAGGTATGTTTGTTACGCTTTCAAGCGAAAACTACTCAACCGACCATCATGAAACTTTGTACACATATTTTTGAAAGTGGGTACTAGAAGTAACATAGGATACATAGAAGAAAAATATTTTTTTGCTAACGCGGGTAAAACCGCGTGCAGCAGCTAGTTAATATATAAAATAAAGTTATTTTATATAATGAGTAGTCATGACACCTGTCTCCTGCTCGAATTATTTTAGCTCCAAAATAAACTTATCATCGAGAAATGTTTATATTGAAATTGACATTTTTTTTGTTATTTCATTGATGATTTATTTTTTTATTTCCATTTCATTTCTTTTAAATGAAGCATGGAGGAAGTTAGACCTGCTTTAATCGTAACCTTCAATTAAACTTATAATTTCGAGTAAGAAATATTTTTATTGAATAATTTCAAATAAGTATAATAAATATCTGTGATAAATTTGAATATCTTTCAGGGATCTACACACATACTTGCTACTTTCTTCAAGAAAACTTACAATTAATAATTATCATGAGCTCATTCGCAATTATTGCAAATACTGAGGAACATGATTGATTGATTCTAGATTATTCTATACACGCATTCGACTTTATCATAAGTTACACCGTCTTCTTGAAACAAGATTCTTTTGAACCAAATTCCTTCTAGAACTTTGCTTTTGTCTTGACTATTGTGAAATTACGAGTATAGTACATATTTATAGTACCTATTATTAATACTGGCACCAAAGTTTGAAAGATCAGTCTAATCCTAAACCGCTATTGAGACGTAAATAGAACTTTCGCTATCACGGAAATAGAAAACAAATGATGTTCTTAAAACTCAACGTGTAAGCATTATTTGAATTAGTTGGTGATTACAAACTACTGAATGTAACAGAATAGTTGGCCATTTTGTTACAGATGTCACTTTGGACAGTCTAATTTGTCTGTCTGTGTGTAGTTACACCTCAATGAATCCCAGACAGAATTAAATTGCATACAAGTTTAAATAAGGTTATCTCGTACCATGGAGTGCATATTAAAATACTGCGACTACAAAAGTTACTCCTAGGAGCATATTTATCACGCTTACTGTGGTAATATTTTCAAAGCTATGGTCCTGACATAGATTACTTTCTCTGTGAGCTACATGTTTAGGTTATGCTTTTGTATAAATGTAGTTTTAATTTGGACGTTGCCATTCTAATTTGACTCTACAATAGAAAAGCGAGACAGGTTAATTTGTGTCAAAAATTAGGGCAGAGTTATATTAAAAATAGCCCACATTATCTGGGCTTGTAGGTTGAAATATTTTTCTTGAAGCTTTATTCAAATTTTTTACTTTTTAACTTTAAGGGATTTTATCGCGGTTTTTTTTTTAATTTTCACATGCCCGACGTTTCGGATACTTTATATGTCGGGCATGTAAAAATCTTAAAAACCGCTATAAAATCCGTAAAAGCTATGTACTTAAATGTCAATTCTACTCATTATAATGCGTAAAAATCAATAATTTGGACAGTTCTATATTTAAGTATAGATTTTTTACTAAAAGAGCATAAAAAAGACTTTTTTTTGTTAAGTTATTAAAAAACTCGATAATATTCGGATATTCCAATGCATTGTTAATGTATGACATATCCATCCCTCAGTCATAATATGTCATAATTATTATTAGAACCATTAGAACAGACCTACAAAGCGTCTATCTTCGGCAAAACAATTAAATCACGTCAGTTCCAGCCGGAATATCGGATATTGATATTCCGGCCTGTCAATCTGCACCGGAGCAGAAATTCAATCACAAACCATGTAATTGTCGGAATAAAATAATCTGCACACGCAACGTTTTCGTCGTGGCCATTTATCATCACCATCATCATCAGCCTTTATCCTTCCACTGCTGAACGTAGGCCTCCTTCAATTGACGCCAAAACGACCGATCTTACATTCAGCCATTGAACGGAAACCGTGTTCCCACCTGGTTAATGGCCGACCAACACTTCGTATATTTAAAGTCGGCTACTGACTCTTGTACAAAAAACCTATACCGAGAAATAAATAGTAGTTGATAATTTAAACATTTAGAATATATTTACGGTTAAGTTTAGAAAGTATGTTCCATTTTTAATTTTTATCACGTCATGTCATGTAACCTACATAACCCAAATTCCACTATTATGTTATAGACATTCAAAAATGTCACAACAAAAACTGTAACGCAAAATAAATATTTCAATAAAATAAAATATTTTAATATTGTTAGGTGAGTATATTTATTCACAATGAAAAATTCGACGATTCACAAAACACTTATTCATTAGTAAATTTAACTATTAGCCGTGAAAAAAAATTTGATAAACAACAAATATATGATTCGCGGCACAAAAGAAACACATCGCAAGGCTCTATAAATCACAGTCTTAAAAAGTTGAGGATATCTGCATGACAATGAGGCATTGTAGGACGAATCAATTAATCATATACCGTACAAAGCTCGCCCATTAACTTCGCACTTGATAAGGGAATAGCGTCGACAATAAGCGCTCCTTTGCGACAATCCGGAACTGTATTTGAAATTTATAGTCCGGTTATCAAGTCTCATACATTGTCATTTCGATTTTCAATACCTTTTTACCGGCCTTTCATTTCCCTTGCCCTATTTTATGCCAACGATATTAGAATTCTTAGCCCCATTGTGTTAGGATTACGATATTTTATCCGAGAATCGTGAAGGAATAATCAACGTAAAAGAAAAGTATTGAATATATGTCCCACTGCTGAGCACGGGTCTCCTCCTAGAAGTCAGGCGAGGATGGTATATAGTTCAAAGATATGCTGGCCAAATCTCATCAAATTAATATACGAAAGAATTAAAAAAAAAATAGTTAGTGTGTTCAACGATAGAACTCACAAAAATGTAATAGAAAAATCAGAATTTATTTGGTAACATTTTCAATATCGCATTCAGCATAGCGTATTTTTAGTAGTTAATTTTACTTATGTAAAAGCTCTTTTATGACAAAGCTCTGTGAACGAGCTTAAATACATAGAACGTACCTGAAACAATAACGTTATTGAAAAAAATGTGTTCCCTAAATTTGATAAAGCATTGTGAGCAAAAGCAAAGGGCTTTCAACTTTGTTTTTGTTAATTTTGTTTCAAATACGTATTACTTAAATGTGTTTAAAAAATATCATGTTATTAAAACAAATGGTAAAAAATTGAGTAATATACATAAACAAGAAAATTTTACGTTGTTTTGCATATTATAATGTATACATTGGAGAAATCAATACATTGAGAATTGAGTTGGCAGGAAAGTTATACTATTCGTTGATAAAGCAATGCCCGCCCTGTTTGATAAATGATTCAAATTTTTCTTTACAAACTTTGGCGATGATTTACCAAACTTATCCTTAACTCTGACATTTATGTAACTTTAAGATTTTTGATGTAGACACAATTTTTATAATAATATTGTATACACAGATTTAAAATTTTTTATAGATACAATGCTTTTGTTTTGGTAATAAATAATTTGGTACATTCATTAAATACTTTTATACTTAATATCTTTTGTATTTGATAGTGATAGAGTATAGATAAACCACTCAACAAATAGGACTAATAGGAAAGAAGGTTGTATGTTGCTACCAGTACAGCATTTTTGTTGCTGACTGTCCTCGTCGTGTGACCCTAGTTGTAAGTAATAAATAACCCTTTCCTTCAGGTCGATACGCCGGACAGCGTGCTACAAAGTGGCTTGGGTCTCGGCCCTGGCCCAGACACGGCTTTGAGGTCCATGGTTGACCCCAGAGACTATGACCGCCTCCGCTTCTTTCAAATGAATGCCGCCCAACCAAACACCTTTGAAGAGACAATACATAGGGTGAGCCCGCGTTTTCCTGCAACGAAATGTTTTAAGAGAAATTTACAGGCTTATTACAAATCAAGTTAAATTAAAAGTTAATCTTCGCTTTACATTAGGTTAATGCATATTTTCTGTTTCTTAGGAGTTAAAAGTATTATGTCGTATAGAAGTGGTATCTTAATAAGTAAAAAAGACCATCAGAAGACTGTCGATGTTAAATTGATGGTCTACGTGGAAATTTTACAGCTTAATCCCAGAAACAGAGCGTTTTTATTATAGCCTCCTAATGTTTTACCACTTCAAATCCGGGTTTTCGTCAACTAAACGGAACACGGCTTAACTTACCCACATAAAATGCTTATCATTATGCATCAACCTATTTAGTAAGTTCGGTAAAGCTTTTATAGTTATGGTATAATTTGTATCGTATTACTAAAATCCAGTGATTTAGATTACAAGGGTTAATACATGTTTATATATTTTAATAGTAGAATAAAAGCTTAATCTCTTAAAACGTTTGCAGGAAAACATTCTGTTACACTCTGGCTGACAAAATGCTAAAATAAATCATCAAATTAGCGAACCATGCTTTTAGCATATAGAGAAGCTAATCGCTACATATTGCTTTATTATCAAATAAAAATTACTCCATGAAGCATTAATTCAAAATTTTGTCAACGGAGCGGTAACGGAATTCAAAATTCAAAATTCTCATTTGCCATTATTTTGGTTAAATCTACATTTGGTATGCTCAAAGAACAGGAGGTGGTTTCACTATCATGTCTTTAAATGTCATATATGCTGTTACTAATTATAATGGACTGATATAATTAGTACTGAGCACGCATTGATGCACTCTGTCGTATTTCTGCACGTTCTTGCACGGCGAACGCATGATAGCATGTGATTCTGAATGTGAATAACATTTTTGATAATTCTAATCATTATAGTAGAATGTACTCTAAGGTTTATACAGTAAAGTATATTTTTATGTATTTCAGTTTTTTTAAATGTGAAGTATTTGAACAAAGTATTTTGTCTATCTACAAATTCGACGTTCTTTAAAAGCATGGTTTATAAAAATCAATATTATTATTGATTTATTCTTATGTTTTTTCGTAATAGATTTCTTGATATTAAAATTTTATTGTTAAGGATTATTTTCTTCGAATGTTGAAATCTCGTTTAATCGAAGTTGACTGAGTTGCATTGTATTTTTGTTACAGTTAAAGGTTCAAGAAGCAATGAAAAAAAAGGACAAAATCGCAAGAGAGCAGGAAGAGGTAACATTGCATAATTTTTGTACACTTGTATCAAAACTTAAAATAAGAACGTAACATAATATTAGTTACTATTTTCACTTATTGTATGCCTTGTTAGTTTCATATTGTACCGTAAATAAAACATACATATTATTATTAGCAGCGCACAAAATTCGCCTACTGACAGCCTTCTAAGTTAGTACTAAGCCTAGCAGTTTTCGTCATACAATACAGTTTTAACAAAATAAATTAATCTAGTATAGATGTAATTTAACTTGAAGATACGTATATGTATAGATGGAAACCATTATACGTTCCTATTGTATCAATTAGAATAAGGATTTATAATAGAATATTTTACCGGTAGGACGGATGCTTTCTTCCCTAAAACAGTGTTGCTGTGTTTCGGAGGGAAAGGCAAGACAGGTGTTGTATTTGCTGGTACCTAGACTTATAGATTTTGTCAGGATTGGCAACACAAATGAGTTGCCTGGGCTAGTTCCAAGTAGGTTATGTTAGTGGGTGACGTCAATAACACCATCAGGTGGCACCGTATGCCCGTTTGTCCATTTTCAACTAACATAAAAATAGTCTGCTCTACTACGAAATAAGTGAGTTTCCTATCTAGTTACGATTATATTATCATTAAAGCTAAACAAACGCAAACAAAAGTAATATTTTCGTGTTATAGTGAGAGTACCAGAACCCTTAATCTTACGACTGGCTTGGACTTGCAAAGCCGAGCCTCCGGCTAATCGTGCCCTAATCTGAGGCTAAGCCTATTAGAGGCACTTGTATTGCTTCCTTACAAAACTTTGGAAGCCCTTTACTAAGCAGTCGGTGCAATTTTTACGTTACTATTTTTACTAAGATTTATATATTTTTACAGCATTAAGTAATAATAATATAGTCATACTTTTACGAGCTCAAATTATTAAGGCTTCATCTTAAGGCGAGATTAAGTCACTAAAATTTTACGAGCCTTCTTGAATTACTTGATAAGTATCTAGTTATCAAGTATCTTTAAAAAATATGCCGGACCTAAAATGTTAAGAATATATTTTTTTTTACAAAAAGCTTGAAAAACAAGGAAAATGTTATAATAAATTAGTTCTGTTTTTTGTGTTATTACAATATTATCAGTATAAAAATATTGGTGTAGAAATATTATTCAAATAATCTTATATAGTAAGTTATTAAGACATTTCAAAGCCACATTTTCCGTGTCGCAACGGTTGAGTAACAAAAAATGCATAAATTAGCTTAACGTTCAATACTTTCCTACTTACGGAGAAGTGGTCTTTTTATTACAGCCCCAGAATATTTATCGTCCTGTTCGCGACCGAGGCGAGAGATTTTTGCCAAAAATGTTACGTTTTTCACTGTTAATGCATTCAAGTGTTCGGGTATTTGGATACGAGAATATGTTAAAACGGTTGTATAGTGGAAAAAATGGAAAAAAAATTTAATAATTCTACTAACATACCTGCTAAGAAATGTTTGCTTACTAACCAAATTGAGTCTGTAGTTACTCGAATAAAGAATTATTATTATTATTATTATTATTATTATTATTATATAGTACTAAAAGTACAAAAAAAAAAGGCCATGCCAATTTAGATAATAATTTAATATAACAAAGTCAAAAATTGAGACTGGGCGGTTTATTTTTCGGGCAAAACAACTAATAAAAGATGAAACGCCACTTATGAATAAGTATCTGGCGGATTTGATAAGAATTTGTCGAAGCTTAAACAATATAAAAAATTAAAAATGATTACAAAGTGTTGATTTTTTTAAACATTTACCTACAGAACTAATATTATTTTATATTACTTTTTTCTAATAAATGATATTAATGTAGACAAATAAATTTAATAGTATACTCGTATTTGATAGTTTCAGTTTGGATTCGAAATTAAATAATATCTATGATGTTTAGTTAAAATTTAGCCTTCAATAATCTTCATCGCTAAATTCTAGCGTGAAATGTTATACATGCATTAAAAGTGTATTTTATTTGCAGATTCTAAGAGATTTACGACATGGTGTTATGAATATGGGAAGAGATGGTGTTCGAGGCCCATTTTGCGGTATGTTCTTAAATGATTTATTATAAGAGATAATATAAAATAAGATAAGAGTACTTGCTAATATTAAAAAGTGTCTACAATATGTTACTTGATGTTAATGTTTGTACAGTCTAAATGTTAGCAAATTTTAAGACTTGTCATCGCATTTTTTTAAATTTAATTCTAAAAAGTCCATATTTTATTACATCACGACAATAGAAAAACAATGATTAAAGCCTTACTTAATTGTATGTGATAATATATTTTTCCTTTTTTGTTTTCATTTTCGTTGTTGGCTATTTTATTCTTAGATATTTTGACAATATTTCGCGTCTAAATTTATTTTTCTGGTTTTTTAAGTTGTCGAAATATCTAATAAGTATGATTTGCAAAGGGGATATAAAGCATGTTGCTTGCTCGATGTTTTAACGTTTAATTTATTGGACTGTGGGTCCAGTCAGGATTGATACGCTAGCCGTCCATTTCTCCTGAAATACTGCTAAATGTGGACGAATGACATTCTAGTGCGCACGTGATACCGCAATTTCGAACATATTTAGTAATATTTCGAAAGGAATCGACATTTAGCGAATGTATCTTGATTAGATCCGTGCGGCATGCTCATTTCTATTGTCCGTCGATATTTCGGTCGGTATAATACTGCGGTATGCTTTCGATGTGCATCATTCATTAATCATATTTTTTTTTGTTAAAATAAAATTTTCTTGACCAATTTAATTTGGACAGCGGACGCTGATTATAGATCAAGTTAATTTAAAGTCTTAGTGATATCATCACCATTCACGAAGACATACATTTTTTTGCGTCAAAGTGCTAAATGCATGTTGTTTTAAGATATTTTGCATAAAACACGCACGGCTTTCCGATGTTTCGTACACAGCTTAGCTGCAGTGTTGTCAGTGAAACCGCCAGTGTTTGGGATGGGATTAACGGTAAACTTTTTTTGCAATTATGCTAGCACGTGTATTTTTATTTGCACAATTGAAACTCACTACACCACCCTAATTGGAGACTCGTTTGCAGACGACACGTACATGTACGACGACGAAGCGAGAGGTCTCTCTGGTCGAGGACACTGGTATGACGAACCGCCATACGAGAGCGACCCCGAAGATTTCCTCATGGGCGGTGGAACACCGGCGGCATCATTTCAAAATGGACGAGTTTGTTTTACGTTAAACCTTAGGAACGAAACAAGAGGCGAAGGCGTTATATCATTAAGAAGCGCTGGCGACATAAGCTTAGCGAGGGCCCCTCGGAGAGGATTAATAATTCCACAGAGCGGGCCTTACCCTACTACTGTGATACCCTTGCGAACACCGAGAGATAGGGAAAGCGGAGATTACGCCGCATCTGACATACAATCGATAGGATCAAGGTTATCGGGAATATCATTGGAATCCAGCCGATCCGAGCGGGACTCGAGAAGAGGCTATCGACAAATGTCAGGTTATCGGATAGGAATAGATCCGCTATCGCCTGCGTCTTCGGATTACGAAGATCAAGAGAGCGAAACTGACTCGCAGCATATAGCCACAGTGCATAAGGTAATTTCACTGTATAATTTCCTTTTTTGTAAATAAATTTGCTTTTACATTTTTAATTTCGCTTTTGATTTTTACACCCTTTAAAAACCTTTTATCCGTTGCAGTCAGCCGAAGAATGTGAAGGAGTGTCGCATTTAGTAGGAAAAGTAAGAGGACTAAGGCAAGATGTACAAAGGAAAATTTCAAGATTAAGGCAAGAAAGAGGTCCCGATGGAGTCGACCGACGCATCGGCGGAGACCAAGCGTTCCCCTGTTCCAATAGTTCTTTTGAAAGTCTTCCCAGCGGCTCCGGCAGTAGTGAGTGGATTTATTAAGTTATTTGTCTGTGTTAAATATAAACGTTTGTAAATATGTTTTGTCTTTCCTTTCTTTGTACCATAGCGCCCATAATATAGAACATCTTGTACACATTAATTTTTAAATTTCTTACTAATAAATGGATTCTTTTCAAATGCTTGTAAATTAACAGCACATCCTTGTATGATGTATCTACAGGTACTATTCGTTTCAATGTATAATTGGTCAGATAGCGTTCAATCTAGACCTATAAGTTAGCAAATATTTATGTACAGGCACCCAAGCATTGGTTCGCGCTGGTAGTAATCACTCATCTCTCTCGGCAGAAGAAAACATAGAATTAAGTCCAGCCGGGAGGAGCTTACTGGTACCGCAAATGCTGTGTCGGGCCCGAGCGCTCATCGATTACATGCCTAATATTTACGAGAAAGATGCCTTAAGATACAAGGTACGTTATTTAACCCACGTTCCGTTGATCTGCGCCACGAAGCTTCTAATACTATATCATTTGTCGACAGAAAGGAGACATCATCGAAGTTATTAACATGAACGCGTCCGGGATATGGCGCGGCGTCCTCAATAATAAAGTAGGGAATTTCAAATTTGCAAACGTCGAAGTTTTATCTGAAAGAGACACAATGCGGTCGAGATCGTCCAAGTGGTGTAAAAGCCGCGAAAGGCTGTGGGAAACCCGACCGAGGACCGTTGAAGAGTTGCTGAGGAGAATAGATTTGCCGGAATACATGGTTGCCTTTTCGAGAAACGGTTACGAAGACATAGAATTGTTCAAGGAGATCGAGCCGTCGGATCTTGATTATTTGGGTATTATGACACCAGACCATCGCACACGGATTCTAGCTGCTGTGCAACTGCTGCACCAGCTTGAATGTAAGTCTCAAAATAAATATAAATTTGGTTTATTAATACAGTGATCCATTTTTATATCGACGTAAATTTAAGTTACATTAAATTGAGTCATCTAGACAGCATGATCTCAAACACACATTTTTGTAAATTGATCAAAATCCATCATATGTATCATCATCATCAGACTTTACTTTACTTCGTCTACTGCCGAACATAATCCCCCCTCAATGAACGCAAAGACGATCGATCGATTATTATAAATAAACATATTTGGTCCGGGAGCCAGGTGAAAATTTGGTCAATCATTTCCTCCCGCGAGATACTTCGTGAGACGTATCAGAGAACAGTATCATAAAGCCTCGTGAACGTCAGCTGGCTCTCGGTTGGGGGGATGAGCGATGGGAGCCCCCCACGCATGAAGAAAAATAAAATAATAATTCAGTCACTTCCTCTCAGCTCAAATATTTGTTAAATTGTAGTTAACCCAATATCTCAACTCCACTGAATAGGAAAAAAAAAATCATGTTCTAGTCACCAGCTGACGTACAAGGGACCATGGCATGACCAGCTGATTATTTTTTTCGTTAAGATATTGGGCTAACTACAATTTAACAAATATTTCAGGTGAGAGGAAATGACTGATTTGTTTTTTCTACATGATTGGGAGGCTCCCACCCCTCATCCCCCCAACCGCGCGCCAGCTGACGTCCACTAGGCTTTATAATACTATTCTCTGATACGTCTCACGAATTATCTCGCGGGAGGCAGTTGGTCGCGAAGACCTGTTACTGGCTCCCGGGCTAATTATAATAAAAAGGCATGCTAAAAAGATATGTATACATATTTATCATTATTATCTTCGCGTGTCTGCATTTATAGGGTTCCGTACTCAAAGGGTAAAACGGGTACACTATTACTAAATACTGCTCCGTCCGTATGTCTGCAGATATTATGTCCTAAACCGTGATAGTTAGTTGAAATTCACTAATGATGTGTAAATCAATATTTAAGCGGGGCCTCCCATACAACAAAAGTGCAAATCCAACTCGCACTTGGTCGATTTTTCATTTAGATCGGACAAAAAGATTTACTGTTCGGAATTACATACCAAACCTTTTTGTTTTCGTTGTTTTGCACTTTTTTGCAGTTCATTATCGAACACGCAATTCAAAGGATTTTTTTTATTCAGATCAATTAAAAAAACATAAGAAATATGGTACCTGATACATGGAAACGTTACTGTGGTGATAGAACCTACATGTTGGCAAAACTAAATATCGCCAACTCGAGTTCAATGCCCTTTAGATTTTATTTAACTGCGGAGATAGATTTATTAGATATTTAATCGATAAAATTGCACATAATATGTAATGTAACTATTTTTTCTTAGGTGGCGAAGGTGAAGGAGAAGGCGGTGGTTCCAGTTCAGAAGGCGGCGACTCCCCGTTTGGTCGGCGCCAGTTCCCCCGGGACTCGGGGTGCTATGAGGCAGGCGTGGGCGTCGGCGGCGTCCGGGTGCGTACATCGCCTCTCGTGCACAGAACAGACGAGCCAATCCACAGACCACCAGAACCTGCCCCGCAGGCCAAACGCTCCATTCGCAGACGGCAGCCAGACGACGCAGAATGTGATCGAATCGAAAGATACCCCGGTACAGTCGCTGAGAAAAGTGTGATTCGAAGCGGAGGTCTGCCTGGCGGTGCACGCGATGATACATGTGAGTCAGATCACAAGCTGAATGTAGTGAAGTTCGTCGCCGGTGGGGAACCTTGTGCTTCGGAAAAAAGTAGTGATTCGGGGGTAAGCAGTTCTTCGTTAAGTTCTGCTCACCCCCATCGTACCTGAGCAAGGCCAGCCGCGCCCGCGCTCGCCTAGACGCTAGCGCGGGCGCGAGCGCACACCGCGCAATCGCCCGCTCTCCTTATTGACTCTGAGACTACCGAAACACCGGACCTCTAAACTAAATCATAGATTACTTGATCTTATTACTTGGTAAAATCCTAGTCGTTTTCTGATAAACATTATTTTACACATAGTTCAGATAACTTCATCCAAAGCAGACGTTTAAATTTTATATAATATCTCAAATGTTTCTGAAATTATTTGCGACAATTTTGTGTGACTTGCATTACAATAAATTGATATGATGAATAATTTACAGGAGACACGTGTCGTTATGGTGTCCGTAACTTTAATGTTCGCATAATGAAGTAATTTCAGAGAACGTTTACAGAATATAACCAAGACTGAATTAATGTATAATCATTTCAAAATCTAAAATAAAACCTGACTGGTGCTTTTTATGTCTTTTGCAATAACTTTTGAGTGTTGTATTATTCTAAATTAATTATATTTTACGTGCTACTGATTTCTGAAGATTTATATAAGTAGTTACTGAAATATTAGAAAATAATGTGTTTATGAGATTCAAAGTGTTAGTAAAAACTGTAACCGTAAGAGAAATGTATTATTATGTCATTGGAATTTTGAATCAAATTCGCTTTGTATCATTCCGTTCTGTTAAAGCATATCACGGCTAATGCCTATTGTGTAGTTTTAGTTGCTTTGATTAGTTTATACTCTGTTCAAAGTTTCCTCTATGGGGACTTACCTTTACATTGTTTCTACCGTTTCTAATTTTCGGCATATTCTTTCATATTAATGCGTGTACAAGCTAAAATTTGAAACTTATTAGTTGTAGAACAGAGTATAGATATATAATTTAAACGAAATGTTATTTTAGGGCAATAAACCAGTTAGTTCTAACTGGTGCGTCTAACGCGCGTTTTTCGATAGCAATAATTGTATATACTTTAATAGATAGGCTAATTATTATATGTTGAAAAGAATTTTGTAATTTTTTAAGAGAGCTTTATGCGGCATACCGTATGTATATAAGTGTGAGATTTAAAATTTCACTTAAATCTTCCTTAATCGAAAGTGTGGAATACCGTTTAAGATACGTTTTCTAGCAATTCTCAATGTCTGGTACTTAATATTGTGTACCAATATAGCTCAGTACTTAGTGAACTATTTATTTCTTGATAATAAAATTGACGTTCTTTTAGCCCCTTCAGTTATTGCCGTAATATTTCTAGAAAGATATTTCATACGGAATGTAATTCATCATGAATTCAAACAGTGAACCATAACCGATATGGGAGAGTATGTTATACATAATACACTCAAATATTAACGGAATTCATATATGCTTGTGACTGGATTCGCATGCCGCAGTGGGTTTCGGCGTCAGATTGACGCATACATTTGCGTTCTATATTGTATGTGTGATGGCGGGCATGAGTTGCGTTTTAATAAAACGATCTGTTATAGCTCGGTAGATTATTCTTGAAACTAAGCTACTAAACGCTGTCCTGAAATTACTTCAGTAGCTCGTAATAGACGCTATAAGTCTACCTTCGTAAATGCAGGCAGCGCAGTAGGGCTATTCTGTAAGGTTGTATTCGAATTTCGATAGCGGAATCCGCGGTGATATGACGAATTTGTATTCTTTAAAACTCGACTATCTGTCTATACCAATAAAGTTCGCTTTCAAAGTGACGTAAAGTGAGCTCTATCACTCAGGTGAAGCTAGATATCGAAATGGTCTTTTATAGAATAGCCCTACAGCTTAGTAAACTTTAAAGCAATATTAGATGTTATTATCAAAGAGAAGAAAGAAATCATCAGATGGCACCAGGAAAAGTTTTTTAATGTTTACGCAAATTGCACTGATTATCATGAAACAGCTTTGTACTGATATTTATCTCTTGATATAATAGTCTCTAGAAAATATCCGAAACGTCAGGAATTTCAACATATTTGAATTTATGAGTTACGACTAAGTCTGTGAAAAGTTGTTTTGTTGTAATCGGTGTAATATTATGTATAGATTAGTAACATATTCGGTATTTCTTATCTACAGATTTCTTAAACTTATGCTAACGGTTGTTATGGAGTAGTGATAGCTTACTTGTACTGATTAACTGATCCGTTTAGTTTAGCTTTTATAAAAATATACACAGCGTCAGTCACAAGTGTGCCAAGCGAGTGGACGGCGTTCACTTTTGTAAATTTTGTAAAAATACACCTTTTGACTAAAATTGTGAACTAGTCCGAAATTGTACATAGATAGATGTTTGTTACTTGTATATTGTAGATAGAATTATCTTTTGACAATTATTGTATATTCAATAAAAATCATTTATTAATTATTGTTAAAATTATTTATAAATTACGTTTTAAACGCTCAGATAGTAGATAATTCAATTCGTGGGTTTTTGATTTGTATTGTACAATTTTGTTTCGTTTAATTTAGCCATAAATGACAGTAAAGTACTTTTTGTAGCCATATTTATATTTTTTTAAAACGAATATTATGTGTAAGTTTAAAACTCTACGAACATGGATTCTAAATAAATAAATCCAAAAATAAATGTGTGCAAGTCGTTTTATTTCACTTTCCTAGAAACTTGAAGCAACGTAAACAAAATTAAATTTGATAATTCATTCAACGTCTTGGCATTCATTGAAGGAGGCCCATGCTACGCAGTGGTCGGATAAAGACTGATGATGATAATGCCAACAGCCTCTACATATAGACAAACAAACAAGCATTCTATTAGAAGATTGTCTATGTCTCATTAGCAGAACTACCACGCTATCTTGCCATTATAAATACCATCGCTACCGTTTGAACATTATGTTGGTCTTTGCAAGAGCTGGGTCATTGACCCGAAAAAAGATGATGTTCATGCTAACCTTCGCTATTGTGAACTATTTATAGATATTTTGTTAAAAATAACTGTAAATTAATTTTGTTATACATGACAAGCGACAGAAATGTCCAAACTACATGGAAAATGGAGCATTTATTCATTAATTGTAATTTCATTATTGATACATACATTGATGAAAACATAAACCTACGTGAAACTTGTGTAATATTAGGATTGGCCTGTCGGCCTAGTGGTTAGTAGCCTTTGCTAAACCAGAAGGTCGTGGGTTCGATTCTCACAGGACAACTTTTTTGTGATAAGCATGCGTAGTAGACATAGTATTTATGTATATGGAAATAAATAAATAAGTATGTATCATTTGTCTGGTTGCCAAAATACAGGCTCTGCCTAGTTCGGGTGAGGTAGCCGTATGTAAGCTGTCCCAGTATATTCTAAATATTATTATTATATGACCAAAATTTTTTGTATTCACTGGAACATGCAATGATCATAACAGATTGGGCGTGGAATTCGAACCTACACATGAAATAACAATTACACTGGTTTTTTATGGCTCACTACATCTAAGACTGTTAAGGAGAGAATAAACCTACTTGCTTATAATATATCATCATCATCATCATCATCATCATTTACCTCCACTGCTGTACATACGAGTGTCTATTTAACGCATAAGTGTGTTTAGTCATCGCTATACATTTGGCAGCAAGACGTTGTTATCAAAGTAATCAGCTTCTTCCAAGTTTACTAATACCACATGGATGTGGTATATACGTTTACTAATACCACATGGATGTGGTGTATGTGTACAACTTTTGGCCATAATATTATTATCATCATCATTTAGTTTATCCACTAGTGACTAGGCCAAGTAGAACGTGATTTTTATTTGGAAATCGATTGTACACTTCTTGGTAAGGTTGGCATTGTATATTTACTTGACTCCCTTCTTTAAAATAACAATCAGCTTTATACCTCTCTCAATATAAAGCTTCCCATTACATCCCACGCCAATGATATATGGTGGTTATTACCATTGAATATCGGACCTCTTTTGTTAATTGCTTGCGCAAAAATATCTTTCGGATCCCCAATAACGGTTATCTCTGAATCTTGGCAACCTAATTAAGATATGCATAAAAAGCAAGGTACAGTGGCCGTTAAACAAGTTTATTTACGCTTTTATGAGTGATTTATTCTCCGTACCCCCACATAAAGGTGTGTGCAGACTGGTGGAAACATTATTATCCTAGTAATATTATAAACGCCAAAGTTTTTAAGTATGGATGTTTGTTACTCTTTCACGTAAAAACTACAGAACGGATTTTTATGAAACTTTACAATAATATAGCTTATACATCAGAATAACACATATTGCTATAATTTATCACCGTACTCCCACTGGAATGGTCAGTACGCGGGTGAAACCGCGGGGCGCTGCTAGTACTATGATAACTTGCCTTCATTGGATTATGTTATTAGTAGACAGCGGGTTGATAACGATGCTAATAATAAGATTTATATATTTTCTCAACACAATATTGTGACATGACATTTGTAGGTAAAAAATAATACTCGTATAAGGCATACTTAGTGGCGGCAGGTCAGTCCTCCCTTTACGAGGGCCTTTCGCCAGGGCCAGCCCATCGCTGAGTTGTTCCTGTTGCCAGCAGATCCTTAGAAAACGGCTGAAGACACTCGCAGTGGTTATAGTTTGGGTAATTTACTTCCAGATACCAGTTCCATATAGGGTCGGGAGCTACCCGAAGATTCTGGCTACATCGATAAATATTCTTACGTATACTTGTGATATCAAAAGGTGCATAGCAATATCCGCACTGATATTGAGACTGGCTGTTGGGTTTGGTGCGAATTTTATGTCACTTCATTCTAGCGATAAACGTCAAAATGGCCGATTACGATTTGCATAAAGCTCGCAAACAGATTACAAACTAACAAAACGTGAGATCCTCAATATAGACTTTCATGTAAGTACTTGTAACAATTAGCATTGTAATAATAAGAATTAGCTCGATAAAAATGTAATACAAGATACCATAATAAGGTGAATATGTGAAGGTCTCGCTTACCCGTATTAGGCAAGCATCTAATGAACTTTGGCTTGACCCTCGCCAAATTACAACGAGATCCGTGCTCCTCTATGGGATAAGGGTCTATTTATCGATTCACATCTGTTCTTACTCTTATTATCCTCCATTTCTCGATGTATATAACGTCATAATTTGGATTACCGCCAATGTTCTGTTTTATACATCTAATCCATCTTATGAGACAGGTCTAATGCAATAAATTATACATTTAATTTAATTTACTATTTTTGATAATAATCATCATCAGACTCTATCCGTTCACTACTGGATACCATTTGAGATAAAGAAGAATGTCTTTTTTTTCTATACTATGCACTTCGAAACTTTTAGAAACGATAATAATGCTCTTTTTCAAGCTAATTGGGAAAAATCATGTTGTTTGCTTGTGTAGTTTATTTTATATTATTTATTTTATACCTCCGCCGATTATGCCGCATATGCGCATGTAATGTTCATTAGCGGCCCATTGTCTTTCATATCCTTTTTTTAAACACGGAAGTATATTAAGCTATCTCACTGTAACTTGTTTCGGAGACAGTCGAATCCCCGCCGTGGGTTTATTTGGATACACAACATAATTTATACAATAAATGATATTGAAAACAGCCTGAGATTAGTATATGTTCCGAAAACACTCGCATATCAATGATAATGACTCATACATTTTACACGTTGCCATCTTACCTTTACTTGGCAAAAAAACACATTCGGGACGTTCAAACCTGATTCTTTATGCTTTCATTATACAGAATGTATTGCGTTGTGCGTTTGAATGATGGCTTGTCTGCTGGTAATTGTGCTTGTGTTCATTTTTCAATATCTCCGTATATAAATCTTGGTAATTGAAATTCACCATGGAACTCGTGTCGTAAATTTTTTATTAGCTTCGCGGCATCGTAAATTCACCGATCAGAATAAAAAAATACTTAGGCTCAAATCAGTGGAGGTAAGGGATTGAATGTTGAATAACGCAAGCAAACATCAAGAGCCTTTAAGTGATATTATAATTCCTGTTATGGACATGTTGTGAAAAAAATTTGGTTGTTTATAAAGTCGGTTTACGGACGATAGTTTGACGTGACAACGTCAAACGAACCGAACTGAGCCGATAATGCCTCTCTCTCGTTCGTGCCGCGCTTTCGCATGTGGAACGCTACATGACGTCATCTTTTACGTGCATGCTGCTCGTAATATCGAGTTATTAGACGTTTTCACCTCAAAAAGTTGTCGGTGGGAGCGATGTGCCTTTTTCATGTAGCCATAAACATAGTGTTGGTCGGCCATTAACCAGGTGGGAAGACGATCTGAAGTCGCCGTTCTGTGTTGCGAGTAGTACGGGATCGGTCGTCATTGAGGAAGGCCCATTATGTTCAGCAGTGGACGGATAAAGGCTGGAGTGGAGGATAAATGATGATGTTGATGATATACATCCATCCCGTACAACTATCCCGCTCATTAGGACAGCCATTATGTGTACCAAAGTTTACCATCTTACTGTTTTAAGGACTTTTAAATTCCGACATTTCGAAAACTTTACAAAAACCATGGTCGTGGAAAGAACGAGCTTGGTAAAATCATATTTATTATAATGAGCGAATGAAACACGCGTAAACTGAACATACTATGTATATAACCTAGTTTAGTTTGATACTTGATAAAACCCTAGCAAATATATGAAGATAAGAACAACACTAAAAACTAAAATTTGTCGTAAAGGAAGACACGACGTCACGTAGATTCGAAGAAGTCAAACTGCAATCCCGGCGGCGACGATACTCCAACTTTTACAGAATCACTAAAACTTATCGCTATTGAGATGCAAGTAAATTTTCCATTTGATATTTGCGTAAATCTTTTTATAACGTTTTCTGCATCATTAGCGCTATTAAGCGAGGAGGCCCGATGGTCTAGTGAATATGGTTTCGGCCTCTTGAGTGGGTCGGGGTTTGATCCTAAATGGGTGTATCTAATATAGATCTTTCTAAATTTCGTGCGCACATAAAAACATCGTGAGAAAATCACGAATGCGCGATCAAATAAAAGTCTTTAATTACTATCCCGCAGTGGTTTAACACATGTGTGAACTATTCAGCAATGCTCAGCAATCGCCTCGTCTGATTTTAAGGAGATCCCTATCCAGCAATCAATGATGATGAAGATAATATCTATGGACGCTCTTTACATCACGTCGATCTGGACCCGTCTTAAGTTCTCGAAGAGACTTGTGTTACGAGTACCAGACAGCGAAAATTACTTACATGTACTTAATACTTAATTATATAATAAAAATCTTAAATATATGTACTTGCATCATTATACATACATCCATGACCCAGGAACACATAAACTTTTTGTTCCCTGGCGAAATTCGAACGCGCTACCTCCGGCTTTTACGCCAACGCGCTAATCACTGAGCCACAGAGGTCGTCAAAGAAAATCGTAGTATGTTTAATTAATTATTATTAATAACATGTCAACTTAACATTATTTGAAACAAATTTTTAAGGACACTTATGACGAGGTACATCTACAAAAAATATATTTTTATTGTTACCCCACTTTCATTGTATACTCAGCTTTACACTTGCAAAAAACAAACAGCGGGGAGGTTTCTGGGTCAGGATAATAACGGATCCTTGCACCGACTAGGACTAGGAAAATATTTGTGGAGGCTGAGATTCATTGCATTTGCAGAGTTTATTGCCATCTCCCTTTTTTACATGAAATCGAGGAGCTAGTAGGTAGGTTAGATATAATTTAAACTAAAACGTCGTTTTATTGTATGTTATATTTTAGATATTTGTTATATTGAAGCGACGATGGCCCAGTGGTTAATAGGCTCGGATTCTTAAGCGAAAGGGTTCGATCCTGAGAATGTGGTGCCTTGAAATGGTTTTTTTTTAATTTCTAAGTGCACCCTGACCATCGCTCGCTCATCGGTGAAGGAAAACCTCATGAGAAAACCTGCATGCCTGATGAGATTAAAAGTCTTTGAAGGTGTGAAGTTCATCAACCCGCATTGGGCCAGCGGCGCGTCGGTGAACTATGGCCCGAATAACCCGATACCCTCCTCGCCTGATTTCGAGGAGGAACCCGGACATATATGGGTTTCTACTTTTTATATTTTGGATATAATATTGCCCATTTACTTTTATTGTATTACCTACCTCGATAATTGTTAATTTTTAAAGAGAGGTTTGTCTTGAGACACGTCACTCTCGAAAAGGAACTCAAATAAACCTCGATATTTTTATGTGAATCATCTTTTGGCGCGCATTAAAGGAAAAAGATTCTAGTAGGTACAGTGACTTCGAAATTATCTCCACTAACCATTTTTTTTTTCGAAATGTCTAGACTTTTAGACCTGACGGCCTTTGAGCTCAATTGGTAGATAAATACTACCCATTACCCAGCCGCTCTTTACTCCTTATAAATTATAAGACATGTTGCAAATCTGGAAGTTTGTTTCGCGGGTTCTTCTCAGTGGGCTCATTTCGGAACTGGAGGTAGATTGAAAAAAATTAGATTTTTTTTTCGGGAACGATGTTTTTGCCATAATCAAAAGTAAAAAAAAAACTGAAAGGAATGTAATTTCGCTTTCGTAATCGTGTTCAATTTTTATGAGTAATTATACACATTAGTACTTATATTAACTTAGTAATATATTTTAAACGTAATGTTGCCCACGTTTGTGCTTATATTAACATTATTTCCATAAATTATTAAGCGTATCATATTATGTACTAAAAGGTGCACCTAAATAATTTCATAATTTAATTAAATATACGATAAGAGCCCGAATGAAATGATTATAATTTTCGAACAATTTTTAAAAACAACATTTACAACATAATCAACGAAATATTTCCGAAACCAGTCTTGGCGACTATCTTAATTATAAAAAGAACCTGCTGTCCAAACATAATCTTTTTTCGATACAGAATCACGACGAAAGACCATTACATTTTATATATTAAGAATGAATTTATCGTTAGTTGAAATTAAAACATACCCGAGTTGATATACTGGCAGCATAATTTAAAACATATTTTTTTACAGTAAATCAAGTTAAACTAACAGTCGAAGCTTCTCGATGGAACCAGACGTTACGCAGATGCGTTGCTCTCCTTTTTCCTATCCACCAATTACGGGCAATCGGGAACTCACAAACCGCACAAAACGTGACAGTAAAACTGTCAATTTATACTAGTATCATGTGAGTGAGAGTTACCACCCCGGTACCTAATTTAGCTGCAAAGCAACGTGGCACTATCTCCTAAATAAAATGAATTTTAATTATTGTCTTGGCCTATATAATATATTGGCCTACCATAGCATCCCTAGCACGGTTCAGGGCTTGTCGTTGCGGTAAGGCTCAGTAGCCCAGGGTGACCACAACACTTTGGGCGAAGCTAATTGACCGAGGGGGCTCTTTGTACCTCTCTTATAAGAAGAGGGGGCAAAAGAGCAGGGGGCAAGGGGCGAGGACGGGAACCTCGCCTCATCGTACTGTCCCGACGTTGGAGGGGTTGTTCAGTGGATCTCACCAAAGGTGGCATTGGTGGCACTCGCCGGCTTTTAGTGGGTAGAGCTGCGTCCACTTACCAGCTTTCGGGCGCAGCGAGTCCCACATACCCGCCTGGGAGACACACTCCCCCGCGGGATACCTAAGCGCATTTCTCGGCGTTGAAAAAAAAGAAAAAAAAGGCCTACCATAGCATAAGTTAACCTACTGTGCATTATTACCGACTAACTCGAAATTAGGTGTTTAGTAATTAGGCCTTTAAATACATCCCGTATTTAAAGGCCTACCATCATCATTATCATCAACCTTTGTCCGTCTTATTTTGGACATTGGCCTCTTTCAGTGAACGCTGAGACGCCTTTCACTTCGATGCATATTTCAAGTATATCGTCGCTTCAAAAGATAATAATAACATTTTAATTTATCGTGCGTGCTTTATAGGCTGGTAAACTTACGACGCGGGCGTCCATTTTGTTTACTTATGTCGATACGGGCAGGTAATTAACTTTTATATTTTCATACGACCACCGACATTGTTTTCTATAGATTTTAGTACTGATGGAGCGAGTTATATCGATTTTAATCGAGTTCTTGTGGGTAATTAATAAATATATAGCAATATATTTTTTTGTAACAAACTACCACGTTTTCTTTCAGCTTTTAGACCTCATGGCTAATTTTTTTTCTTTTATGTTTAAAAAACATTCATCGAGTTCTCGAATGGTTTTTTTTTTAATAATTTACAAATTTTCTTATAACATCTATATTTTACATATTATTAGTATTGTTTTAAGATATTATGAGGATATTTGCAATCTAAGTTTTAGTTTAATTGCAAGGAGCGAAATATGTTTAGTGATTTGGATAAAATAAATGAGATGAATAACTTAAAGCAGGTGAAGATGAGTTCTTGTTTTGCTCTGTAAGCTCTGATAGATTTGCGATATGAGATAGTTAATTAAGCCTCAGCAATTTCATAAAATTCTAACGGCTAAATTAAATGGTATTATGATAGCTGTCGTTTTTTAAAAAGAAAGTAAAAGTGTTCGCAACTTGTCGATTTACTTATTTTCAATTTATCTTGCGGCTCAATAACTGGAAAGATAACAAGTCCACTTAGAACATGTTGCCATTAATTTATCCCATCTTTGTCTCTGTATTTTAAACTTGAAATTAAAGACAAAGCTCTCAGTGACATTGTTTTCTGAACTTTATTGCTTTGAAACAAAGGAACGCCATATTTTGTTGCCAATTCGTTTAGAGTTTTGATAGGATACTTAATGGCACTAATAACATTTACTTAGATAAGTTTCAAAGTTAAGGTTGGGTACCACGTTACTAAACAATAGGTAGGATAATATGTTAACGGCCGGTAGGAAAGTGGTCATAGATAACTACTACTTGACTAGTCTTTTGATCCACTAAGCCAGAAGAAATGGGTTCGATTCCTACCCAGGGCAAAATATGTTCGTGTGATGAACAGGATTATTTGTTTTGCGTGTGTGCGTAATTTATGCATAGCTAGCTGTTGGCCACAGCTTCGCCTGCGTTCACAAATATTTACAGCGGAATCGTAGCAGGATGATATACAGCTATATAATAAATGGGCTATCTAACGCTGAAAGAACCTTCCAAATCCAACCCGTAGTTCCTGAGATTAGCGCGTTCAAACAAACATACTTTTCTCCTTTATATACTCTTATTACTTAGTATAAGATAATATTATGTATGTATTTCTAGTTGCCTTAAGAACAAGCTCTGCCTAGTTTAGAATCGGATGACATTGTATGAGTTATACTAAAATATTATTATTATTACTTTAAAAATGTGTGAACGTATGTTAATACGTTTATTTAAAAGTATACTTTAAACATTATAACTTCTGTTAATTAACCATTATATATAACTAGTTAAGTTTATGTCCGCCAAAGTGTTTCTAGATCATGTAAAATTTTATAGACCATCGTAAAGTTTTACTCGCAAGTAACAATACGGTTAGTTTGTAACCAATAATACAACGGTGATAACACTAAGTTGTCTTAAAGAAAGTAAGTACTCGTTTCAATTTAATACGTCTGAAAGCCTTACTATTGTTACTATTTACGCGGAATGATCTTACAAATTATTGTTTAACATAGTTTGACATATATGCAGTTACATTGTAGGTTTCGATGATACTATGAGTTACAAAGATAGTATTTTTGTAAACGTAATCATCAATAATGATAATAACGTTTTATTTAGCCAGTGACATCACTGTTCTACTTGAAATAAGATATATGAAATAGTAAAAACAAGAAAATTGAGGATATTTACCCTCTTTAGCAGACTCTTCTAATTGTTGCACAAATATACGATTATATCATAACCATCATCCTTTATACATCCACTGCTGAAATAAGCTCTCTCAATTAACCGATTCCTCACCATTCACATCCAACAAGGGTCGCTGCATCTATTAAAACGCGGCAATTATAATTACAGAGTTTCAAATGCCATATAAAGGTAGGATTTAATCTTCTCACAAAACACACTATTTTATGCTTGAATTTAAGTTAACACAGCCTTTTTCATTAGAAAATTTGTTCAAGGATATTTTGTCATTGTCACATGTCTTTAATTTTACTACTACCTACTCGATATTATTTCATTATTATTTTGTTCTTGTAAATAAGACGTGGCAACCAAATATTCCTAATGAAAACTAGAATCAAATGCCAGAGTTCATATGGAACGTCAATAATAAAGAATGTAACTTGTAACAATATGCAGGATACCCAAATTTAATGTTATTATGGTTTATTTAGAGAAATAAACATTTATTTATGGCCCGGTATTATTTAGAGATCGTTCGCTGGCGATAGGGCCGCGTATTATGCCGTTAATTAATATAATAAAGCATTACATTAACATTTGGGCCATAGTACATAATCAGCTTTTGTGTTGGGTGGAAATGGAATGCGGGATAAAAATAAGTCTATTCCACATCTCTATATGCACGCCTTAGGACATTTTAAGATAACTTGTTATTTTAAAACTACGCGAAAAATAGTGAAGTAAAAAAAATATTGGTTGTCTCTAAAGTCGGTTTAAGTATGTTAGTTTGACGTGACAACGTCAAACATTACATGCAGCACGAACCGAACTGAGCCGATTGCTAGAGCCGATCATGCCCCTCTTTCGTTCGTGCCGTGCTCTTGCTTGCGGAAGGCGACAATGAGCTTAACGGGACAATGACGTCATCTTTTTCGTGCATGCAGTCTGTAATATCGAGTTATTAGACGTTGTTACATCATAACGGTCATAATGGTTCAGTGAGCGACAATCGGTCGTCCAGAGGATATGAGCTCGGCCTCTTGAGCGAGAGAGTCCAGTTTCCCAGAGATTACCCCTACAACCTCATAAACTCATAAATTTCGCCCCTTTTATAATATTAGTATGAATCTAAGATAAACGTAGCAAATCTTATGTATAAAATTCTCTTGTCACGGTGTACAATATTAAATTCCTCTGAAACAGCTGAATCTGAAATTTTGTGTCCTTATCAGGTAGGTCGGAGAATCGAACAACATCTATTTTTCATCCCTCTTAATGTTAAGGGTGGTCCGCCCCTAATTTTTTTATGATACAGCATACAAAAATACGTACGACCTAAAATTGTCACTCTTTTATCAACCCCTACTTTTCAATCGCAATTTTAATTTTGGCAGAACGAAGTTTGTCGGGGCTGCTAGTATGCTTTATATTATTACGTCAGTTTAATTACTTACTACAATTCTGCATTAATAGTAGTTCAAACAAAAATTATGTGATGACAATAGTCTTGATGAAAAGTAGACTACTCAAGTCAAGAACTAGTACACCTTTGCACCAGTTATGTTCAAGTAAAATAAGAACAGATAAAACCCGTACCATGATACACACAACAACAAAGTTACGCGAACTTACAAATTATATTGGCTAGGATGATATTTTATTATATTCGATACGCAGTCCATAACTGTATACTGCAATTGGATGTTAAGCCAAATTGCTTTAAAGAAAAGCTATTGCACTCAAATCGAGTTTTCGCATCATACAAAATTGTATTGCACTTATTTTCGTCTTTTACATTTGTATAAACGTTGAAATGTAAATTGTCTATTACAATAAGAGAAAATAGAGAAGTATTATTAAAATGCTTTTTTTAATCACGATTTTTCTATAATTAAATTTATTTTACCTCTACATAATATTTAATATTGGACCGAATTGTGAATCTAAACTATTCTCGATTCACTCGAACAAAAAAAAAAAAAAACAATACACAACCAATAAAAAACCAATTTGAAATTCCGGTATATAGTTTAGCAGTTCTAGAGGAGTTCAGTTATATATACGCACACTCAAAAGTAGGTATTTTTGTATAATAATAGTAAGAGAAAAAAAGATATGTGCCATTGAAAAGCTATTTTTTTAAACGTTTTAATAAATATTATTAAATATTCTTATAATAATATGTTGGATTATATTAAGAGCAGTAAGTTACAAATTAAAGGCATCGCATCCAAGGTAATTGCGTCTTCCAGCGTTCCTCGCAGGTGGTCTCGAGGAATTTTACTCCAAGTGCCATAATTTTAACTTAAGACTTAACTGGAGCGCAAGCAAATTGCTATATGTATTATATATTTAATGAATAAAATACAGGATATAGAGAAATCTGGTTATAATCCTACTATTACATCAAAACTTCGTCTATGGCGTTAGTACTTTTGAAATTCAATGTCTACTAAATGAAATATCTGACTAATCAGCTAGACATTTTACTATTGCGTATAGCATATAAGTCTACAATGTCACCACGTATGTTATCATAATATTAAAATTCTAGTATATTACTTTAAAGACTCAAGATTCGCCATAGATCCGACAAATTACCGATGATAGAAAAAGCTCCAATTTATTTACAACAAGTTTCTCAATATTCAACACCCAAAAAACAAAGATACAAATGAATGTATTCATATACATTGTTTTAAGAAAGGAAAAGTATTATCAATCTTTTTAACAAGCAATTAAATCCTTATAATCAAAATTTAAGCTTACATTTAAACTGCATTTATTGCAATAACGCAAGATTTTCGCAATGCGTCAGTTTACCCCTCGCGAGTATTATATTCCTAACGGATGTAAGAACCTTGTTTGCGGTTTGTGGCCATCCTTCTTATTTGAAAAGAAACCGAATATTCAGATACGTAATGTTTATTTATAGTTTGTATGTATTCACGCGTTTGTGAACGGCGGTTTAATATTCCTTAGGTTTTAATTACTAATAAAAAACGTTGCACTGAGAAAACATTTATTAAACCTACATTTTGTTGAACATGTGGTTTTTTAAAATATGATAGCGAGAAAAGTAGCAAATATAAATGAATAATTAGTTTATAATTTATAATTAAAAAGATTTGATCTATAAAATGCAACAGTAACGCTTAAAGTAATAATAAGCTTAAAAAACAATAAGCATAACGATTAAACGATTTGAGGTATTTAAGGATTGAAAACATCTGTGTCCGAAAAGAATTACAGAGCCACAATGCACGAACGATCCTCTTTTTATCCCGGAACACCGGCGAGTTGTGAAAAAATACAAACAATAAAAGACCGGCGAAGATACGGGAGACGAACATTGCGCCGCCCTGGCCATAAAATTAAATGGAAAAAGGGGCAAACGACGCGCCAAGTTTGGAGCGGGTCAGTACGGTGCCTTGGAGTTATGAAAAATCGCACAAGTTAAAACGCCTTCCCAGATAACTTGTTAGTTATTGCTTTTTTGTAAGGCTACCTGCAGCTCGTTGGCTCGGAATTAATGTTCAAAGATTTAAACTTGTAATAACTTCAGTGGCAGTTACTTTGTTCGTGTAATCTCAAGCGTTTGTCAATATTCAGTTTGCATAAATTTCTCGAGTGTAAATGAATACTTTATATGAGATTATTTATGATATTTGTAAACCAAGTTGTAATGTTTTATGCAAAAAGTGCTGAGGTAAATTATTACATTAAAACCTTCATAAATATAGATGTATATTTGAATTAAAAAGAGCAGTTTTTTTTTAGAAATGGCTAATTAAATACAACATAATGATTTCTTAATAGCTATGTCCTCGCTGTTAAAAGCCTAGACTGGAGTAGAAGCTCTTTATCATATTATTATAAGCTGGAGAAATAAAATAACTGAATGCATTTGAACATGTTACAGGAGCTTGGAGGGATTCCTTGAATTTCATATTAGATACTAAATACTTAAATGTATTTCCATATTATAGGATCTTTAGTGCGATTTTGAAAACACATAATTATACTACATGTCTGTCCAGAGTATTCTATATTATGTTATTTTAAAGAATTGTTTCCTGAAAGCGATATTTAAAAAAATGTTGCAGAATAACAGTATGTATAGGTACTTTTTTGATTATATATTGATAATCGAGTTGGGTAACAATCAAACATTGGACGGTCATCTCAAGAGGATCGATTAACACTACAGTGGAGTGGCCGGAGCCTATGGTGACAGCACGGATATTAACCACTCGATAGCTAATTGTTCCCAGTTCAATTATCGAACAGCTGTCAACAGGGTAGAAGAGCCAACACCGACGCAAGTCTAACGGTGATTCCATGAATAATCATTTAATTTGTCACCGCACCTCATTTTCCAATTGTGTACAGTAGGCATTTTACCGTGTTAATTTAATGGGATTGTTACAAATAGGCTTTTTGTTGGACTGGAAATAGTCACATTAAATGTTACAGATTTGATTAAATTTTGCTGCATTGCACTTTTACAGCAGACTGCAAAATACATATTTTGATAAATAATTATAAATAAGGCTTATGAATAGTGATTAAAATACTTTGATAAGATTTTTAATTAAAATAACTCAACAATTTTGAAATACCTTTGACGCCACACTTAAATACCAAGAGTTAATTTAATGAAAAGGGAAATGTCTCCCTTTTCCTTTGCAAATTAAATCATTGTTCTTAAGCTGAGTTTTAAGATAATAACTAAACTGGAGTTAATTCGCGGAGCTAATCCACTTGAATGCAGGAAAGCATAAAGCAACGCTTCGGATGAATCGACGTTGAATAATTGATGTCTCTGTGATTCCAGGCGAGATCTTCTTTAACATTAAACTGAAAACAGGCTTAGTGATAAAAAGTTATAGGAACAGTATTCAAAACAAACTTAAATATGCAACTTAAACTTAAAGTAAGTATTAATTTAAAATTTTCTTGAGTTTCAAAAACAAAAATATAGTAAAATCGTTTTAAAACATACTAATTCTTCTTTTACACATAGAAATAATATTGTTTTCTCATGTTTACGCGAATTTCACTCATTATAATAAAACAACTTTTACGGATTTTATCGCGGTTTATTTAGCTTTTTATGAGCCCGACGTTTCGGATACTTTACAGCAACCATGGTATTACAGCAACCAGCAAAAACTAAACCGCGATAAAATCCGTAAAAGTTGTTTTATTATAATCATAGAAATAATATACAATATACATAATCTTAAGCTCAGTGTACTAATAACTTGCTATCTGACATAATATTATATACCTAATCATAATACCTCACAATTTTTTAGTTGAGACATTCGCTTAGCTACCGATTAAGCGTAAAGGCTAGACCAACAGCATAATCACTTTAAAAAAAAACCTATCTCACAAACTTTATGGTAATACTATGCATACTACCATAACATCTACAAATATACGGGTATGGCTATACCTTACCATTGTACATTTTTTAAACTTGATTTACCTTTCCAAATAACTGTATACCATATACAAAAAAAAAAGAACTAATTAATAAAAACATCATTTTACTAAGCCTGCCAATCTGTACCATAAACTTTAAGATATTTAATAATGTTCTTTAAGAGCTTGTGAATTATCTCTCTTTATCACAAAATACAATTTGAATTATTTTCCTTACATTGGTCCAATATAATTTGTTTTGCCTCCCCATTTCCAATTAGAGAAAATGGAAGTAATTAAGAATCTTCAAATCGATCTTCAGGTGGAAATGTATTCGGTATAATGTGGTATCTTGATCGAGTTAAGTTAAATTGACTTTTTTCATTATTACCTTATACAAAGGACATTAAATTCAAAGACAAACAAAATTTCAAGTAATTATATAATATTATATTATTTTCAATTTTATTTCATTTCTAGTATTTACAGTTTTTTTTTTCTTTTACGCCGGGAAATGCACCGACGCATACCGCTGGGGAGTGGGTCTGCCCAGGCGGGTATGTGGGACTCGCTGCGCCCGAAAGATGGTAAGTGGACGCAGCTCTACCCACTAAAACCCGGCGAGTGCCACCAATTCCGCCTTTGGTGAGGTGCCCCGGACCTACAAGCAACAGGGCACCTCGTCGACTAGTCAGTCCCTCAGGGGACTGACGCCACCTCCACAGAGCGGTTGCCCCGCACCACAGAACAACCACTCCCAACGTCTGGACAGTACAATGAGATGAGGTTTCCATCCTCACCCCTCGCCCCCTGCTCTTTTGTCCCCTCTTCTTATAAGAGGGGTACAAAGAGCCCCCTCGGCTCAATTAGCTTCACCCAAGGTGTTTGGGCTACTGTGCCCCACCGCCACGACAAGGCCTGAACCATGGTGGGGTAGTATTTACATTGATCAAGTGGTCAAGCTAAATCAATCTTTTTATTCAATGAAATGAATTGAATCATCTCCTCTCAGTAAGATTTTTTGTGAGAATCAATTATTCTAAGCAAATCTTACTGGAAACCAACTCAGTGGAATTATTTTTTCAAATATTACATAATAATTTTACTTATTATTCTGAAATACCTGAAAGAAACAACGTATTGCCGAGGTGGTGGTATCTTTCACGAAATCTTATTCTTTTTAATATTCTTTACCACACACAGGTCTTTAATAACTTGACAGTAGAGGAACAGTACACTCGCGGAGCGGCATGGAATCTCGCTAAGTGCAGTTAATTATTTCCGACCCCAGAAGCACAAAATCTTCTGAACTTAGTAGTATAATATTAATATTCTTTATTCTATAGTATGTTATAAACGTGCTAAATGCAACGTTCCAAACGTTTTATCAATTAAAATAAATTATATTATTTTCAATTCAGAGATAAATTGTAAATTATTATATAAGATTAACTTAATAGTCATGAATAATACATAATATTATAACACAACATTATGAAATAACGAAAATTAATAATGATTTAAAATCAAAATTTGTATAATTTTATATCTGCCAATTTGCAGGCCGTAAGCAGAATAGCTAATATTAAGCTCTTGTGTATTTTATATTCAAATACACACATAATTTGAATTCGAATTTATATAATCAATGACAAATTAAAAACCTAACTGAACTGACTAAACTAACCTAAGTAAATGGAAAAGTATGATCTCTTCTTGTGCTTTGTTCTTATTTTAATTAGTCTTGGACATAATGATACTGTACAAATAATAGAACCGTTTTAGGGTTCCTACACAATGGGTGAGATACGGGACCCTAATACTAATCTCGAACCTCTCAATTGACTTACAATGAATTTTAAATTTATAATATTTACTATTTACCCAGCAATGGAACAGCATAGGCTAAAGTATATTTTATGTAATATTCAAACAATTGTTCCAATTTCTGTTTATCTTGTCTCTGTCATGATTTGTCATTCGTCCATTAAACAATGAGTGTAATATCCTTTAAGTAAAATTAAATCGTTTATCATTAAGGGTAGAACCTCCGTCATGGTGCGACGTAAAATTTGACATTTACCACATCACACGAAATATTTTCGACAACTCCGAATACAAGTGTGAAAGGTTGATTGTTCAAATAATATTTGTCTTGTTCTATTTTTGTTTTGATATCGATATAGTGATTTCATTTCTTTACCAAATATGAACAAAATTATCAAACATAAAGATGGATATTATATACTTTTTCCAGCAATATCGTGCTTGCATTTGTGTGTAGTAATAAAGAAAATATTGGAAATTAACATGTAGAGGGTAATTTTCGGTTCACCTTATCCAAAGTAAAAATAACAATAAAATGCTACTTATTGATGTTACATAGTTGGAAATCTAATGCCGACAACAGTGAAGAGTCCAATTTAATTTTTTTTTAATGTAACATTTTATTAATATATCAAATAGGTCACATACCATTCCAGAAAAACAAAATACATTTGAAATTAGAATATAATTAAATAAAATAAATCGATAATATTTTAAAAACTCGATAAGTCACAGTTTGCGATAAGGTACTTGGTATTTCTATTGTGTTCGGTATTAGAACGCAATATTGTATAGTAAGGTGTAATCGAGTCAAAGCTGTTATTACTGTCATCGTGAAACGGTAAACGTTTATTTCACCGCAATGCAATATCGATTTCTTTATTTTTACATTTCATAATGCTCCACCAGTATATTGACCTTTGTTTCAATCAAAAAATATTTTTAATGATAAAATAATTGCTGCTTTATAAACGTTCTTTTGTTACAAGTTTGTACAATGTTATAGTATAATAGTATACTATTTCATAAAAATAATTACCAATAGTTCTTTAAAAGCTGATCACAATGTAAAATGAGCACTTTAGTCATTTGCTTGTTTGAGCTTGAATTTGGTCTCGACATAATATGGTGTGCTAGTTCTTGATCAGCGTGCTTCTGGTTTTGAGTCATCATTAACACCCCTTGTCCGTCCAAGACTGAAAATAAGTCTCCCTAAATGAACACCGAGACATTCAAATGTTTGGAGTTATAGAACGAAGATTGTAAATAGATTGATTGTTTTATAATCCTTTGGGTGATATGATGAATAATAACCAAGTACTCGTAAATTATTTAAGTTGGCTGAATTTAGTCAGCTGTTTAGCACCTCGCGTGATATCGTAGTAACACACATCACTTCTCACACTGCTTCAATCGCATTGCATATTTTATGAGAATGTGACAAAATTAAATTTTACTTATAAGGCGTAGGGTGACGTCCATTTTATGATATGTCACTTGATTTAATTCGGTTCTATTTTTGAACATGTTTATTATCGCCCGAAAAATAGTAATAAAAGCAGAGAACCATTAGTAGTAGATATAAGCCAACATGGTTTCTTGTCTGCCTATAATCAGACTTGTAAAAACTAACACGAACTATAACATATCAATTTACGAGTTCAGAATAATAACGTTCAGCTTATTCAACTTTGATCTCTGCATACAGAAAGTATAGTTGAAGACGATTTATACTTAGTATTTATATATGATGTAGTAAATTGAGCTCCCTAAAAAGTTTTTATGCTCACGTATTCCGCTTAATACAATAAAATACTAAACATGCAACCACTTGAGACGCTTAAAAAATAAAGAGAAATTAAAATGACATACGGTTGAAGTTGGTAGTAACTTATAAAGTAGCGTTACTTCGAGAGGTCCATTAGGGAAGCACCCAAAGTTATTTACTGTTTGTCACGCGACGTATTAGTTTGCACGACCAACCCAAATTGAATGCTTTATCGCTTTTGAATAAAACCAGCCAAGTCGTTTTTATGCCATCAACTTTGAATACAAAGCTATGACTGATAAAAGTTATTCTGATCATTTGGTTTATTTATTTGTTAAACTTTTCTGGACATATATTTTATATGTACATATATTGTACTGGGATAGGAAAACATTAATAACATTTTCTTTTAAGATTTTAATTCCAAAGGAGTGAAACAGGGAGGAGGACAAGGAAAATTAATAATATTATAAGTTCCCAAGAAAGGACATTGACCCACAATTCTGAGTATCAGGTACATATATTATTAACCCTGAACAACCTAAAAGTGACTTGCGGACACAAATAATTGGCGTTTATGTTTTAATAAAAACTCGAGTATTTATTTTTGGGAATCAGGCTTTTATCTCATTTATAGCCAATGTTTCACGAATTGATTCTTTTTGTGACGTTAAACATTTATTGTTTAATAAACTTTTAGCAAAAATAGTACTTAATCAATCTTTAAGTGCCAATCCAACCTACACAATGATATTTTGTTTCATTCGAGTGTGGAGGTAGATTGTTCTTAATTTACCTTCACTTGTAATATATTATGGAATCACAGTCTACTATAATCAAAGTCCTTGCTGTGGTATCACGTATAAGTAAATATAAACTTTTGTCATAATAGGTAACTATTGGACACTACAGGTCAGTTACGTTAAAAAACTTATTGGATTGTTGAGGGTTAAACCTCTTAATATTTTGTACCGCAATTGATTGGACCCAATATGAGTCTAAAATGCTTACCTTCCATTCACTCTTTACTATTATAAAGTAGTGTGTGTGTCAAATATGTAGTGTGTGTTAGTCAGTAAGCGTCGGTCTCAGAGTGAGAGGCTGGGTTTGATCCTGACCGGTGCACCAAAAGTACTAAGTTTCATCATGCTTATTACCATGAGAACTTCGAATGATCACTGGTGGAAAAGAAAGTGAAGAAACCTGTGCAACTAATGTAGACCTAAAATGTCTTTGAAGATGTGAACTTTTCCATCCCGCATTGGTCAACTATGGCCCAATATCCTTATCGCCTGAGGAGTTCAGCAAGGGTGGAGAGGGTCGATAAAGGCGATGATGATGATGATTGAAGTGTTTAATAGCATTATCGGCTAATATTATTCCATTGTTGACTCGATTATATTTTGAACAAATTTGATTTGACGGGTTGTCCGTTTTAAACGTCACGACTCACGCATCGCCACGTGACATGCATGCATTCTATTAATGTATTAACATCCTTTGTGTTTAACAATTATTATTTATTCATGAACACAAAACTTTGTTAAAATAATTTACATTGTTAACTAATTTTAAAGCGCGTGATGTTAGATTCAAAATAATTATATTATATTTTATTACATTAGTAACATCATCATTATCGATTAGTTTTACCTAATATGTATGCATGTATGCGTGTGTGTATGCGATGGATGTCCTGATTCGTTTTTTTTTTTAGAAGGTGAATTATTCTGCAGTGTTTTAGCTATGTCCATGACGACCGCCGCCACAAAATGGCGGATTACATAATTTTATTTTTTTACTACTCAATATTAAATGCAAAGGACTTGACCTTAATATACACTATGACAAATTTCAAATCAAAGATCACCGCCTCTACAAAATGGCGTACCTATTACCGTACATACTTATATATTAGAATTCTTGTAATTGGATTTTAGCTTACTTTTTCTTATCATTACTTATAGAGCCAATGCTGCATTACCTATCCTAAAACGAACGATAATAAGTCTTAGTGCTTTGTATAGAGCCCTGGCTTAATTACGAAGAAAAAATAGCCGGAACCAACCCAGACGCAGACGGAAAAAAATAATTCGTATTCTAACGTCGAGTGTACTTTTAATAACACCTTGTTTTCTAATGTCTACGCGAATGGAAATCACTTGAATCGACCTATTTTGCTTAAATGTTTACAAAACGTCGGATATGTAAAAATCTAAATTAACCGCGATTATATCCGTAAAAAGCTGTTACAATATAATCGTAATAACACTAATTAATCGCTTGAATATAATATACTTGTTATATAATCAAGCACTAGGAATCATAATTCTGATTCAATTTACTCATATGTAAAATTCGTTCTATAATTAATTAATGATGAGTTGTATTACCATCGTTTATTCATAAAGCTAAATAAGCTAATCAGATAGTATAGAGTGTAGACAATTTTGAAATGAATGTTTAATTAGTTGCCCATACACATAAATAAGTTATAAAACTAAACCAGGCTAGTTCACGTATTACTTATTCTGAGACAAAGTGAGTCTCGGTGGCAGTAATTACACCGACAGTCTAGCCCTAGAAACACGGAAAAGCTGTTTCACACAGGGAAGTTTGAAATAAGAATTAGCTGAAATTTGAGACGCTAAGTCATTAGATGACCCCCCCCTTCCACCGCCGATCCAACTATAGGCGCCATAAGTGTGTAAGCAAAAATCAAATTCCAGAATACCATTTCCCCATAAAAAATTTACACGACATAACGATATGTTGGTCGGCCATTAACTTAAAAAGGCTAAAATTATCGTCACATAAAATATAATTTTCTTGAAATCCAATTTAAAATAAATACTTACAATATTATAAGATATAGCAGTTAATAACTTCATAAAAATTTTGCGACGTTGAAGTTATTAAAAATACGTTATGAGCGGGTTAAAAGTATTTCAACGTATTATTCCTTAGTTTATAAGAACTTTACCTCGAAGTCAGACTAAGAGCGATAAGCGGTTGAGTGAGTTTTTTTGTTATAAACTTAAGAAGTTAATTTAAAATGTTTTACATTTAGAACTAGAAGCTCTTTTGCAACATACCAATGCCACTTTTAAAGTTGAGCAAGAAATATTGTATAAATTTATTTTTTGAGATTGTTTTGACTTAATCTGAAAAAATAAATTCATTCTATTCCTCTTTAGGAACAGAATGAATAAACTAATAACTACACCATGTATGAATCGAGTATTTAATATATATAATAAATGTATTAATGTTAGACCGCAAGAATCGAATAAATTTTGTATTTACCAACTACTTTACTATACTAAATTAATGTATCTCGAATCCGCTCAATACGTCTATCCTTTGATCATTAGACCTATCATTAAATAGGTGATGATAGTCGTGATAATGAGGTTCGAAAATGCAAGAATCAACTAAACTATTTTGTTTAATACAATGACTGTACGATGTCCAAACTCTGGGCAGTAATAGGAATTATTATTTTTTGTGATTTAGGTACACTAGCAGCGCCCTGTGGTTTTACTCACGTACTTACCATTTCCGTGAGATTACTTTATTTTTTTATAACTTATGTTTTATTCTGATGTATAAGCTATATTGTTGTAAAGTTTTATTAAAATCCATGCAGTCATTTTTGCGTGAAATAGTAACAAACATATAAACTTTTGCTTTTGTAATGCTAGTAGGATTTATTGCAATCAACTTCTACGTATAGGTCAATGACCGTTCCTTTCGTTATAATCTTTGACTTTTTGTTTGGAGGATAAAGCGTTAAGATATATCATTGTCTTTATTAAATATAGAGCGCAGGCCTTATTGTATAAACAAGCGTACAACAAGCTTTCAAACTCTAATGAGAGCGTGAGTGCAATTTCTTGTTCCGAGTATGGAGGAGGTATCGTATATGACAGTTTCTTGGGGCCGGGCAATGAACCCTGACTTAAATCCTGGATAATATAAAAAAATGTGAATTTTTGTACCCAAAAGAAGACTATAAATCCAATGAAACAAGAGAGTATCTAATTTTGCTACAATGTCGTTTGTAGTTGTACTTTTTTGTACGGGCACATAATTTTAAGTTTAAATACCCTAATATTTTAGGTTAATTTTTTTTTACTGGAAAACAAATGAAATATTATGTAAGAAAAGTTTCTGTACATTATATTATACTTGTTTAGTCTAATGTTAATGTTATCCTGCTTGTTGCGATTGATCTATTATAAATATTAAAAAGGGGGATATCTGACATTTTTTTTAATTTCGTAAAATTGGTATTTCAGAACTGTCCAGGTTATTTCAGTTCACTTGACTGAGAGAAATACACAGTAAGAAACTTTGTAAACATGCCGTTTTGTAGTTATACGCCCGGTTCCCGAAAGGCCGATCAACGCAAAATTAACAAATCATCTGTCAAGTCTCTTGTTAAGTACCAAATTAGTTGCTATAAGCATGGTTACATTACCTAATTTGATCAGCCTGTCATTTCAGATAGCCACTTCAATAAAAAGCTGTCAAAGACTTTAGTATCGAATGTTAACTGCCATTAACAGCCATGATAGTTGACCTACACTTTGACCAACGTTTCAGAAATCGGGCTTTAATTTAATAATTTTGATGGTGAAAATAATCATGCCAATTTTTTAATTGGCTAATACATGATTTCCCTATTCCGCCCAACTCAATTAACTTATTATTTTATTCTAGTATCAAGGTCATTTAAGAATATCTACAAGTTTACTCAAGGCCATCCCTTATTACTAGACTAAGGGCCTGTTTCACAACCTCCAGATAAGTGCCGGATAGGCTACCCAGAACATATTTGACAGATACTCCATACTCTATCTGTCAAATATGTTGTGAATAGCTTATTCGGAACTTATCTGGAGGTTGTGAAACAGGCCCTAAGGAAATTAATGTTACTTATCCACCGCAAGATAGCTTCGGTGCCAACGATTACTCGTCCCATCTTTAAATTCTCTTTATAGCAAGTCTCCCTTACAATTCATTAAAAAAAATCAGCCAAGCGTAGCGCATGGTTCAGCCTTCCTACCAGCTAATGCCGTCTATTACTAGTTTGGCAATCACTAGTTCCATTTCCAGTTGCGGGGATAAAAAAACCTGTATATTGTGATCTTTAGATAATACGACATGTGATATGAAGTTAGCAACATTGTATGCGATCTCCGCACGCAACCGCGGCTCCACACAGCCGCATTGTTCACGCACATGTGAAAAATGCGGTCTGATGAAGGTGGGACTTTTAGAGTTATGCGGCTTTGATACGTTTAAATTATTCGTCGGGCTCGATCTGAATTTTGTAGAGTTCTAGTTCGTTCGTGGAAATGTTTGACTGTGGCATCGCTCTGCAGTGTAATGCTATGAATGTAAAAGTATATTTACCACTCCTGTTATTATAAGTAAAATATTTGTTTTATGTTAGTTAAAATTGTTAAATTTTACATTCCAGGTATATGACAAAATATATAAATAAATCACAACACATTTACGCCAAAAATTATACAGTGAAAATGAAAATCATACAGATATTTTTTGAGATTCGAAGCTGTGACCTTTAACTATAATTTAACCACAAAGCCGCAATGTCGTTAAAGTAAAGGTATTCGAATCACACTCACCGGTTTACCAAAAATGAGAGCCGAAAGTCGGTTCGACAGCGGTCGGTTACACATCGTTCGGCTTACCTCGATCCCCGGCTGATTTATGCCCTCCGTAAATCCCCAATTTACACGACACCGTGTACTCGTGATCTAATCTGATAAGGAGTCACTCCTCAATTAGTTGCAGCTAATCAATCATTGCAATACATGAACGCAATGCCATGTACTTGCACTCGAAATTCAAATTAAATTTTGGGGAAAAGAATAATTTTGATTTTTTTTCTCATTAATTTGTACTTGAGTAAGAAATATCTTTTAAATATTAACGTAAATCGCCTCCTCGAATCACCTTGGGTCGAAAGTTCTACGAAAATTATGTTCATTGGACCAACAATACGACAAGATTAGGTTGAGTTACTACTAGACTGTATCACTTTAAACAAGACAATCCAGGGTATTATTTATTTATTTTAACAATCATTTGACACAAGTACGGTTTGTCAGACAATTTCTCTCTTAAATAGACGCCCTGAGGTACCTTAGTCAACACTAAATACTATACTAGTCAAAAAAATATATAAATCTACTCATTATAACAATAAGTAAATAATACTTATTGTTATAATAATCTACTTATTATAACAATAAGTATTGATTTATATAAATAACCCAAACATTATAACTAATATGAGATTAAACAAAAGGCATTAGGGTTAATAAGTACTTATGCATATATGTAAATGTAAGTAATTTTATATGAACACTGCGCGGCACGGACATTGTTTATTCAGTTTGAGCTCCGGTTAATCCGTATCGACCTGTCTATGCTCGGGCGGGGGCAAGTGTAGGTATGTCACTTAAAAATCAATGCCAGCCCTTACGTTTACTCAAAAAACGGGTCAGACACCACATGACGTGATTGTTTGACATTTACGCGTGGCCTTTGCGTATTCTCTTCAAATAAACTCTTCAAAAAAACTGTATGTACATTATCACCATTATCAATATCATTATCCAGTTAATCGTCGATTTGTAAACGCCAGATTAGTAAAAAATGATGGTCAGCCTTACGTGTACATAAAAAACTAGCAAGACAAGGTGTTGTCGTTTTTTGACGTTTACATGAGTGAATATTATGTGCAGTTCGCGTATTGATCAAAAAACGTTTTGTTAAATCATCGATCTGTCTATGCTATATTACTCAAAAAAAATTGTCAGCTATTACGTGTAGTACTCAAAAAATTTGTTACCTACACGTTAAATCATATGTCGTCATGTTGTTTTTACTTTTAAATATGTGAAACTGTTACAGCTCTTACCTATACATAAAAAACGCGCTAGATATCTGATATCGTCGATCTTGTTTTACGAATTTTTTTTTTCTTTCACCTATCCTGACGATTGTCATCAAATCTTGCAAATTAAATTTTTACTTTGAAGTGTATATTCTACCTGGCAAATGAGTGCAGTTTCTTTAAATGCAAATCTAATATTATTTACATATCATAAAACTATGAAAAATCCTATCCTACTAATATTATAAACGTGAAAGTTTGTAAGTATGGATGGATGGATGGATGGATATTTGTTACTATTTCACGTAAAAACAACTGAATGGATTTGTATGAAACTTTGTAAAAATATAGCTTATACATCAGTATAACACATAGGCTATAATTTATTTAAGCACTTCCGCGGTAATGAAAATTACGCGCGTGAAACCGCGGGGCACTGCTAGTCTACTGTAACTACGTATTTACAATAATTGCGGATAAGGGTTTAAAAACTTGTTGGTTTTCCACGAAATCGGTCAATTGGTTTACCCTGTGTGGTCATTCCACACACTATGCGAGTAAAGATGAAAGGAGCTTTTATAGATATTTTGTGATCCTCAGAATTATCGCATAGCTCATTCATTCTTTGAGTTCAATCAGTAGCAGGGCTTAACTGTAATTGTTATTACATCTATTTTATGATAGACACACAGACAACTCACTTAATGTTAAGTGGACCAGGCGCCATTATTGCCATCGGTATAACATGAGAATTGACGCCTATACTCGCCGGAGACATTCCACTTAACATATAGTATATTGATGTTAAGAGATTAGATCGATTAACTCAATAACTCGGTGTAGTGATAGTAAGTAAAAGTATGTATTACATAGTTTTTTTTTCAAACTTTGAAGTCTATTTTGAGTAAAGTTGCCACTAGCGGCGGCTTTCAATATCCTATCTATCTTAAAATTTTCTTATCGATCTTAAAATTTGACACATTTTCTTACAAAATCTGTCAAAACTCAAGATAATTTTGTTTTTCCAATGCTGTTTTAATTAAACACTTGTTGCAAGTATTATATTAAATATAAGAATTTTGTTTTACTTAAACTTGCAGTTTTCATTTCGGAATGGGCTAGTACAGATTATATAGGAGGCATTAATTGAAAATAAATTAGAGTATCTCTTATCTGATCAATGGAATACTTAGTTTTTTTTAATATGAAAAAAGTCATAAACGCCAGATGAGATTTTGAGACTTATCGACATAATACATAGCTGATTGTTTTATTTGCATTCGGAGATGGGTTGTCATCGGGTTTGTGCAGACCCATGTTTATAATAACTATGCAAATTACTGCGATGACGTCCCCGATCCCCGGACTGACTAAATTGAATTTGTAACTCTAATTAAAGCCTTTCGAGCTTTCGTTATACAGAGGGGTGGCCTTTTTACGAATATGTTCCATTGCGTATATGTTAATAATTTTAACAGCAAGAAACGAATTCTCCGTATTACAAAATTTGTAAAAGCTTTGAAGACGCTCTTAACTCTTCAACGACATATAGGATTCTTATAATATTTAATACTCAAATTCTTAAGGAGGGCTTATAATAAAATTAATATAACTGACTCGTATTGATATAATATTTACTATAATAATGATTATTTATAAATAACATTAATAGAGCATATAGAGCATAGTAACATACCCATTTATTTAACATTTACAAAAAAAAAGTAAAATAGGAAATAAATATAACTGGTAATTAAATGTATTGACATGCAATACTATACAGTAAATTCTTAAAATACAAACCGTTTAAAATAGACACAGTTAAACCAAACTAAACTCTTTAGTAAGATCTTGTAACTGTGTAATAAGTTTTAATGATGTCCCAACTAAAATATTGTGATATCAAAGAAAAAATGTTTGAGAATTATAATTATAGAGAGAAAATGTCATTACGATCAAAAGGAGTTTTTAGTTTGGTTTGATGTATTGAATTTCAATTTATATTTTAAATATCAATGCAAAAAACTTTATTGAATTTAAATGTACAATTATTTATAGTGTAAGCTGATAGCAGTGTCTTTCATATTTAGATTATTTTGTTGGGGTCGAATTTTCAAAAAAATCTACTCGTAAAATGGAGTTTTAAATAAAATAGAATTGACGCCAGAAAATATTGGTTTTGGAAAAATTGATAACACCGCCACTACAACTCACGAGCGAATGGACTTAGCAAAAATCGAGGAAAACCGTTATTGGTCTATTTTTGTTTTCGTGTTTTCGATTCGAACGCCAATGTTGACTTTGATTTTAGATTTAAACTATTTCGACCTACGAGTTTTGAGCTAAAATGAAAGTTTGGAAACGCAAAAGTTTAAAAAATATTTATTATTATCCATCATTTAAAACGGTTCCGTCGCGATGAAATCACGTGACGCGGTAAAATAAATAAGGAACAGAAAAAATAGGAGTAAAAATAGTATGTATGCAAGTTGTTCAAAAAATTATTATTACCGGTTATTAAAATGTTATATAATATAAATTAAACTGCCTTGTAAATATATCTGTAGATGGATAATTAAAATTAGCAACCAAGTTTGACTATCGTAGTGTTGAATGCCAGTGGCAGGGATTAGTCTTCTTGGCGTTTATTGAAGAAGGCCTATCCAGCATTGGACGGATAAAGACTGATGATGATGATGAAATTGATCTACCTATTTAGAAAGATATGACATCTTTCCTGCCTGCCTCAAATTTCTTACTTTACGTTATAATAGGTGTGCTAATTTCTAAAATGTCTTGATTTTTGAAATATATTCTAAAAATGTTCTTGGATACCGCGAAGCTTCCAGAATGTGCCTGTTTCTTTTAAATCAACATTAATATAAGCTAGTGGGCTTATGTGGTGTACACTTTATTACATTTATACAATAGAGACGGATTTTAGTGTTGAGCAATACATTCGCATCAGTTCTGCTTCCCCCTAACCCTGAGTTTTATACACACGGCCATACACACGGTCGAGTAAAAATAATAACAAACTACAAACTACACATTTAAAGTCAGAATGATGTCAGTATGAAACGCATTATAATGAAACAACTTTTACCGATTTTATCGCGATTTATTAAGTTTTTTATATGCCCGACGTTTCGGATACTTTACAGCAACCATGGTCCTCTAAAACGTCGGGCATATAAAAACTTAAAAAACCGCGATAAAATCCATAAAAGTTGTTTCATTATAATGAGTGAAATTCTAGTGAACAAATGAAAACAATATGTATGAAATGCACATTTTATGTGATAACAGCCACTTTTTCATTTTCTATTTCGTTTATTAGTGGTATATTAAGCATTACTTAAGTCTTCTTATCGAACATGAATTCTTCATAACAAAATCATTACATACAGAGCCCTTGTGAAATAAGGAAACTTAGTCCATTATTACTCTTCTTTCAACAAGTTCCATATAAATAATGACAGTTATTTTATTACTTATACATGATCTTTGGTTAAAATAACACTACTTACCACTTAATATTTACAAAGACATTAGCAATAGATTAAAAATTCCACTTATTTATAACACAGTTCTATATTTCATCTAAAACATTATTGGCATCTTAAAATAATAAATAAAAAAAAAGAACATTTTAAAGTGTAAGGCCCTATTTGCACGGGCGCTTTATAAGCGTCGCATTAAAAACCGACGTTAGATTAAATTGCGAGTTCAGCATGCTCAATACGATTCAACAACCAACGCTTAACGTAGAATATTAAATAGCACTTGACAAAAAAGTGCCGAGCTTTAAAAACGCTTTCGTGTGAACAAATACATGGGTTTCCATTTGTCTCATTCAAACGCTTTTTAATGCTCGGTAAAAAAACCGCCCCATAAACCCCCTTTAACACGAGCGCTTTTCTTCGTTAGCGTTAAAAACCGTTTTAGGCGCTCTACGGCCCGTCCTTATTCTCTAAACAAGACAGCAGTGTGTTGTACCCGCGATACGCTCATTCCTATGCGATTATACTAATGCCTCTTTGATTAAAATGCATCGCAGTGCTCTTTTTAATATTGAATTTTACACTCAACTCACTCCGAGTCCTTCGCCGAAGAACAAATGGATCCTTTTATATAAATTCAATGATTACATTTTTAATGTTTCTTTTATTTCTGTGTGCAAATAGCGGCCGTAGGATTGATGAGAATTTATTAGTTCGAATTCACTATTCTTTTTGTGAAAAACATAAATGCTTAATCTTCATGTATTTAAGTACGGTGGCGTTAGGTAATGTATGAAATATGCTTAACTCTCTATGTTTTCGGTAGGATCAAGTAGGACCGTCATGCAGCCGTTTTATGTTGGACACAATAGACATCTGCTGATTAAATATATGTACACGATTAAGATTTAGTTCAGACACTCCGGGTACCGCGCGGTTTAGTAACCGCACGACTTGTAATTGTGCGGTTCACGCATTTCTGAATCTCCCTAAATAAATATCTACATAAAATGATTACACACGATTATGAAACCGCGCGGTTTACCGTCGAGTCTAAACTAAGACATTTTGTACTTTATAGACCAAATTTTTTAAACCACTCGAAACACGAAAAAATCATCAATACACGCACAGAAGTTTTTTGTAATTATTATATTATTATTGCAAGACAATTTCTTATCGGTACTATTAACATTTCATGGAGTAGATATCCTACTAATATTATAAACGCGAAAGTTTGTAATGTGGATGTTTGTTACTCTTTCACGTAAAAATTACTGAATGGATTTTAATGAAACTTTAAAACATAGCTTATACATCAGAATTCAGAATTACACATAGGCTATAATTTATCACCGTACTCCCACGTAAACGGGAAGTCAAATCGCGGGGAGCTGCTAGAACATAAATATTTCAACATTTTTGTTTTTTGTCCGTAGTGGTGTTAAATATTATTCTTGATAAAAAATACAATTTAAGTATAATGACGTTGAAACACCTATGACACCGACATAATGACGGTTTTCTCACCTTTTATCCACACACAAAATTTCATATAATTTTCCTGTTGTGAGATTCACGGGGATTAAGAACCTGCTAAAATTTTAATTGGATTGCCTTTATATTTTCGCGGTTTTAATGGTCCACCAAGATTAATGTAGTCATTATAGTAACAGTAGCAGGTTTTTCGTCATTCGTCGTATCATTAGGATATTATAATAATATGCTTTAATTTTATACACCGAAATTTAATCGGTAAAAGTTTTAATTACAAAACATGTTGATTAATATTAATTTTTATTTCTTCGGTTTTTTTATTCCTTAAAGTTAGTCTGGCTTACATAATTTAATAAGCGCAGTGGTGTTAGGCCTTCGAATGGTTAGTCCATTCCAGGACCTGGAAAAGGTCTTAGTGGTCCGAGGTTGTGCTGGTCCCTGTAGAGATCCTTGGAAGAGTCCGGTAGTGTACTTGTTTTTGCTGGATGAACGAAAAAACACAAAGTACCACCTCATTGAACAAAATAAAATATCACATACCTACACCCAAAATGCATGTAAAAGTAATCATTACGACGAAAAATTCGAAAGATCATTATCACATGCATTCACATATCAGATTTTTTTATATGTCCGATTTAATGTCGACCTTTATTTTCGCTTCGTATCTAAACTGATAAAATCGAATTCAGACACAGACTGTCGGCTGTCGATCCTGCCGATCCTGTCGATTCTGTCGATTCTGTCGATTAGTCGTATCTAGAGTGACGGGCTCGCTGTGCGATAGCGTCGCGACGTCCGCCCAGCTCGACGTAATTATTGTGATCGCTAAACGCGCCTTATTCAACGTTCATTAAATTCAATTATGCTTATTTCTTCTATCTCATGTATTTAATTTTACTAGCGATTGCATGAGGTTCATATCCCACGTTAAGGCTATTGTTTATAATTTAAATATCAAATGTGTTCGATTGTTTTTTCAACTTGCTCCATTTGTTTCCACAGTTTAGCTTTATTTGCATCAATTTACTAGCCATTTGCATCGATTTCATTTAAAATTATATAACGTTTAGCAGTAGATGTTTCTCAAAAAATAAATAGCCTATTCTCTATCATAAGTAAAAGTAAAAAATAATATTATAATACGATTGCAAACTAAAGAATAGAGCGTTCAATAATAAAGCTTTTACCTTTATTGTAATTACTCTCGTAGATGTTATCTGTAATGTTATACAGATTTTGTTTTTTAGTACCTACATACCCAGCAATATAATCTACTGCTTATATGTAATCGATGTTGTCTGTGTCAACAAGTCTCTATCAAGGTCTAAGTAAATTTGCATAATTCTAATTAAACAATCTTCGTACTAGCTAGGGTCGATACTGGGGAAGTTCATGCTTTTACCTGAAAAAGTAAAAGCAAATACAGTCTTTTTTATGTGCCGTGTGAGTGTGTATTAGTTTAAATACTTGTAGCAGTGTAATTTTATTGATAAATGTTAATTTAAAATTAAAAAACGCTGAAAAAAGTTTCACCATTACATCATAATCGTTAGCATCGTCGTTATCTTCATGAACATCAGCATCATTATCGGCCTTAGCCGTCCAGTTCTGCGCATAGGCCCCTCTCAATGAACTCCAAGAGAAAAAGAACAAAAAAGTTTACCAGGTAACTAATCATTTGATTAAATTTTTAAATAATTTTTAAAATTATTATATTGTTAATTAAATTATTTTATTAATATAATAATTTATTCTTATATTATTATTGAAATTAATATAACTTATTAATTTTAGAAAAAATAATATAGAGCAATAATTAATGTGTTACGGTTTTTATTTATTAAATGCCTAATAATATTTTTTAACAAAGAGCTTTTATAAATGTAGGATTCCGCAATCATTCAAAATCTATTATGGAAAGATCGAAATTGGTATCAGAAAGCTCGGCTCAACCTACGTGGAGATAAATTACAAGATACAACGGCCGACGTAAATCAAAGCATGACAATACGTACAATTTGCATCCACCGTGCCAAATGGGTCTTCAAACGGAATCGAAATGAAATCTTCTACTCTTTGTCGCCTACGTTGGGTAAAGCTGTTGGATACATATTTAACGAAAAGTGTAGGATGTAACTACTTGTGAAGTAAATTAAGGCCATAGATGTGGCGTGTATATTCCGCGAGGTATAAGTGTAACTTGGTGGATAGTTTGTGAAGTACCACCGGCATAAACGCCAACATATGCGATTGTCAGATTAATAAATTATTATGGTTGTGTATCCATTTCCTGCTCGATATCGACATTTTGTTAGACCACTCTCTAGATTTAGCCATAGTAGTTCAGCGCAGTTGAACATATATAAATAACAACTAATATTATTTTAATAAGGTAAAAAAGTAAAGTATGTCCCACTGCTGGACACGGGTCTCCTCCTCAAAATCGGGCGAGGAGGGTAATATAGTTCACCGATGCGCTGGCCCAATGCGGCTAGGGAAACTTCACATACCTTCAAATACTTTCAATCTCATCGGGGATGCAGGTTTCCTCACGATGTTTTCCTTCGCCAGTGAGCGACCGATGGTCTCGTGTTTGGGGTGCACTTAGAAATTTAGAAAAACCCATTCCAAGACACACACTGGTCAGGATCGAACCCGGAACCTCTCGCATAAGAGGCCGAATCCATCCATCATTGGACCATCGTCGTCGCAGTTGAACATAAATAAATAACAATTAATATTAATTTAATTAGGTATCATTTAATTTATAAAAGTATACTATTATACGTAGGTCACTTGTAAGAGTGCGAAAAGCAGAATTTAAAATTAAATTATAGTATTACGTGGAAATCGAGGAAGGTGCAAAGGTGGAAATAAATCCTCATGATATATGAGACGAGAACCGGGACGCGGTGACATTTTTGAGGTTACATTTTTAGGTTTTCACTCCGTTTTCCTGTCGAGTTTTGTAATATTATATAGATTGATAATAGCTTGATAATATTTAATACACATCCTTAGTGGCATTTTTTCATAGTTTAAGCATCTAGGGATGCGATGCTCTATTTTGCCGTAAAACAGCTGTGCTGTGTTTGGGAGAGAATGACAAGACAGGCGGTAATTATTGACACAGAGAATTAACATTTTATATTAGAATAAGCAATACATAATACATACTGGGCTAATTCCAGACAAAGTGGTTTATGTTGTCAATAAGTGTTAATGAGTTGCCTATCCAAATAACGTCATAATCATCATCAGCCTTTATTCCTCCACTGCTGAACATAGGCCTCCCTCAATAATCGCCAAGACCACCGTTCTTGCTACTCACCTTGCCTTGCCCTTACAATAAAAACCACACAACACAAAAACTACGAATTATTACGCAAACAGGACAGGTAATGTAAGCGACTATTTAATAAATTGAATAATTTCAAATGACTTTCGGATGTTTGAAACTTCAATCCTTCTGTGGCTACTGTAAAGTATTCGAAACTTCGCCAATAAAAAATCTCAATAGACTGCCATAAAATGTTTAATATTCCATTTCTATTCAACAAAATTTCCCATTATTATTTACAAATTAATAACTAGACTGTGTGAGAGTTATGTTTATCACTTTAATGATGTATAAATGTTTTTAACACATGATAATAAGAAAGCAACAAGCGGGAACTAGCAAGTATGAGACCAGAGTGGAGGCACAAGACATATAAAGCTGACCCCGAATGAATGGGAATAATAATGGCTAGGAAGATGATGATGATAAGTAAGAAAGCAACATTATAATGAAACAAATTTACGGATTTTATCGTGGTTTATTAAGTTTTTTACAAGCCCGACGTTTCGGATACTTTACAGCTACCATCACGGGAGAACTGAGTGTGAGTGAATCAGGAGGACTGATAAACCGCGATAAAATCCGTAAATTTGTTTCATTATAATGAGTGTAATTCGCGTAAACATAAGAAAACAAGGAAGCAACAATTTATGCGTTTTATATTACGACTCGATCCTTCATATTATGACAACGTGGTTATATGATCCGTTGGAATTGCTCAAGCAAGCTTTCTGTGGTCAATAAAGTGATTGTAACAGCTTTCTAATAAACTGAGGTGGAATATCGAAATTGTTGGATTTACCGATAGTAAGCTAATTCAGTGGGGTTTAATAAATGAATTTGATGACCTACGACTTATCCTGGAAATGAATGTCGAAGAATGGAAATTTGTCAAGTCAAGACTTCAATAGTTTCATAATAAACTCTTCAAGTTTCATATACCAAATTAGTCCACGTCAACAGGAGTTTAGAGCCAAAATTCTTTGCACTATATTTACCAGCATACAAGACAATATTAATATAATATTTCAAAGAATTTTACCCTGTTTATATATGTTGGCAAAACGTGAGTATCGCTGGGCTTTCGGGGCTATCTTTGATAGAGGCCAGAGTCCAGCTGTGGAAAACGGACTGATTATAAAAACGCAATAAACCATTTTATTAACGCTTTTGTGGCATTTCTCGTTAATATTTTCCCAATATATTTTAGGTATTACATTCATTTGTCGGAACATACAGTGCGATTAAATTTGTATCCTAGTAAAATTGGATATCACGCAGTCAGAAGACATTAAGAGGGCAGTGTGGACCGGCGGAAAATTGAACCCACCGCGGCATGCTTTATTCATGACATTGGTATATGCATTGCTGTTGTTCGAAACACCACTAAGCCAGATATATGGTGGAAACACCCACGCCATAATACGCCGTAAACCCCATACATACAGATCGAATTTCCATTTACAGTTTCGCAAAATGTGATGGACTTATGTGGACTTTTATAAATTGTTATTTGAATTCGAGTGTCAAATGTAATATGTGGAAATATGCAGTTTAGTGACTATTTTATCAATGTTAATATTCCATAATTATATTTTATGTTTTAGTAAAGTACGCAACTGTATTCATTATTGTACGCTATTAAATAATTTGTTGTATATTCCAGCAAAATTATTTAGATTATTTGTATTTTGATTTTATATACGTTTGTTGCCTCTATTACTTCTAGTAACGTAAGTTTTAATAAAAAGTACTTATACTTTTCTGTTCATGTGAACGGAAAAGTAAAAGAAAAGCCTTAAAAGTAAAATATGGTTTCACGAGCAGCACCCCGCGGTTTCACCCGCGTACTTCCTATTCCCGTGGGAGTAAAGAGATAAATTATAACCTGTGTGCTATTCTGATGAGTAGGCTATATTATTGTACAGTTTCATCAAAATCCTTTCAGTTGTTTTTGCGTGCAAGAGTAACAAACATCCATACATTCTTACAGACTTTTGCGTTTATAATATTAGTAGGACATTAATTGAAGTAGAAATTATATTTTATAATTATTCAAAAATACTTTGGTCTATAATAATTTTAAAGTCTATAGAAACAGTGTGGTAGTAAAATAAACGTGCCGTGACACCAGACGCCATAACTGTGTCATGATTGCTGCTACAGACTCTTTTGTGGATGTGAATTTTATTGTAACTTCCAGATTGATGTATTCTTTATTAAAATAAGTATCTACCTCCTAAAAAATATTTGTTAATACATTTCATTGTTGTATGAAAAAATATATTTTTAGTTGGGTACGTTGTAAAAGAACTTATTAAACCACGATAAAATCCATAAAAGTTGTTTTATTATAATGAGACTAGCTGTTGCCCGCAGCTTCGCCTGCGTTAACTAAGATTTACAACGGGATCCTAGTACGCGAAATAACATTTTTTACACCTTGTGTCCGAAAAACCAAAATATCTTACGGAACCCTATTTTTTATCAGAACAAAATTTAGCCTATGTTACTTGTGGATAATGTAGCTTTCGAATGGTGAAAGAATTTTTGAAATCGGTCCAGTACTTTTTGAACCTATTCATTACAAACATTCAAAAATAGGCACAAATCTTTCCTCTTTATAATATTAGTGTAGATAAGGTATTCGTATAATCAGGCTAATCAATTAGTATAATACGAAAACTGTAAAAATATAAGTAGTAAAAAATACTACTTATCCGTTGAAGTTGTATTAATCTAAAACAATATGTATCTTAAAGTTCACTCATAATAAGACAAAAATGCTAATGATAGAAATATTTTATTAACATCGACATATTATCATTACCCACTATTTATTATAGCAGTCTTAGAACGTCTAAGCGATCGACATTCTGATAATATATTCTGACAAGAATTTCGGCTTATATCTAGGGATGCCAGATTTGAATATCGATAAAAATAATATCTATATATTTTTATCAGATTTTTAAGTACATTTATTTAAATTCTATTAATTAATTTATTATAGCTTAGAAAATTTGTTATAGCTACTTTAGTTAGATAGACTTAATATGATGGAGTAACGGAGCTGGTAATTGGTCAACGTCGTACTACCTGAGGCTAGCCCAAGCAACTCATTCATTCCTTGCCTTTTAAGAGACGTCTCTGACAAAAAAAAAAATAGACCAATAAAGTCGGAAGCGCAGCACAGAAAATTGCTCCAAACGATAAAATCTTTAAAGATCACATCATTTATAACAATGTTTTCGGAAATTGACTAGCTCCACGATCCATGTATCGACCCATCTATATATCGCATTGTGCTATCGACCTTTTTATTTTAGTATCGTCGATACACCTCTATGTGGTTGCAACCCTAGACGTAATATAATAGGAATTCGCTCATAATTACCACGGTAAGTCGAGAAAAGGATATCTAGAAAAGTCGCTCAGCTACCACCAGACGAATATTTTTTCTATCTATGAATAAGACTGTGAGAACACATTATTTAAGATTGTATTCACAGCTTTTTGAAATTACTGGTCAGGCTATCATTATCATCCTGTAATTGTTCATTGAAAGGTAATCGCTGAACTTAATGAACGTCAGAATTCCGATCCAATACAAATGTAAGTTGCGAACTAGATTTGTACGTACATCGTTATTTTATCTAATTAAAACTCAACCGAAGGTGAGTTTGAAATAGTCTTGTGGCATAATTAATTGGCAATACTTAAAAACAACACAACACCAGTGGAGAAGAACATAGAGAAGAAACCTTGCACGTCTGATCAGATTAAGGTTAAACTGCTAAACTATGTCCCAATGCCCTCTTCGCGTGATTTCGAGGAATTCAGCGGTGGAATATACGAGCTTAATACAAAAATACTTTAAAAAGAGCGATTTCATATGAAGATTTTGGAGAGATTCTGTGATAGGAGGACTTGATTTTATAAAAAGCTTATGAACGAGAAAATCCAACAGAGTATAAACAAACGGTAACCCTAATAATGTTGATAATGATGATGATAAAACATTAGCAACTAAAGCATTTAAAAGAGTTTAAGGGAATCCAAATAAATATATTTTCGCGTTTACGAGACGCGAACGGAGCGAGTTTCTACACAATTAATTTTAATTAATTCGAATAGTTCGCGTCGTCCGGGCTAATGGCTATACGTCTGCCTTCACAAAGGACTATAAATATGTTTATGTGCTATCTGACACGCTGGAGCATGTGTTACGACGGTTGAGGTTGGATATATCTGGAGATCATAGATGGGATGAGCCATGAGGGAAGCAGTTGGATGCGAGTGGCTAAGAATCAGCCGTCTTAATTGATTTAGAGTCCAGCAGTGAATGAAAAAAGATTAATTGAGCCATCGACCACATAACCCATAGACTTCTAATAACAGGGGAACCGATTCTAGCGACACATCTGACTTATAGTTCCGATGTAATCCGTAAACAATGTACTCAAACCAGCGTATTGTTATTTATATATAGTATTTCTTTTTAAAGTTCCGTGATTAGTAATGTATGACTTTGAATTAGCTAATCACAACATTGCAACCCCTTTCGTCTCACCTCAGCTAGTTGCCAGAATGTATTTAATACGAAAAATCAAACATTAGGAGTCCATAGGTTGTGTGGTCGATGGATTGAGCATAACCTCAAATAATAATCATGAATTGATAGACGTTCATTTTCTAGAGTCATTATTACAGACTAAAGACAGGTCATGTTACAATTACATTGCCCCGGTCTTTATTCCAGAAACATCAATGCTGATAGAAGAAATAAGCAATGCGTTGTTGCTATGAAAATAGTTACGTACTACAATTTTATTTATTGGATGATATTACCATTACCATTACGATTATTTATCCGAAAAACAGTTTCTCAGTGGATCAAAAGGAATCGACACCTTACGTACGTCTTATCTTCTCTAATAAGGAAACATGTTTGTCATTATGGGCGACGATGGCCATTTATTATAATGGCTCATCAGTAAGTTCATCAATACAAATAATCTAAAACGAATCTATTCCACTATGCGCTAAATGTGTTCATTGCTAATCAGATATCAATATATCTGATGGTGAATGAGCAGAAGAGCCCGTAGCTCATTTGTTTTATTGCAAAATAAGTAGCCAAGGTGATTTCATGATCATCATCATCATCATCGAAAGCCTTCATCATTTATTTTATGCGCCACATGCGCTAGCTTTGTTCATCATTGATGCGGCTCCATGTTACCGCGTATAAAACCAAAAAATGTGTCTTCATCTAAGAACCAGTTAGAAAATCTTATGTCCTTATCTCTAAAAATATAGCATAGGGATCGCATAAATTCCCACTTATGAAAACCCCAATATGTTCGGAATCACTTTATTGTTTTTACCAAAACGTTTTTACCTTCCGCCTTTATTATTAGGGCAAAGAATAATATATTACAATAATTCCTTACCCTAGATTAGGTAATAAGGAAGGACCGTATTTTTTGCAGGGTATTAAATAAAGCCATGGCTCAATTTCAAAGCTTCATGAGCATCATTAACAACATCATCATCATCAGCCTTTATTCGTCCACTGCTGAACACAGGCATCCCTCAATGAAGGCCATGACGACCGATCAACAAAAAGATATTACATAGTAAAAATATATTGCGCTAATAATAAATTCTCGAGTATTCCTGAATGTTCTTGTAAATATTTTATACGCGATGAGCATGAGTTAGAAAGGGCAAATAAAGGAACAGGGATCAAAGGCCAGACCTCTTGAGTGAACTATCTCGGGTTTAATTTTTAATTACCGTCTTATATTGAATGAAACTTTCGACCTACACTATCTTTACTTCACAAAGTTGCTGGTAAAGTAATTTATTTAAGCTAAAATTAAATATAAGTAATTGTATTATTTGAAACCAAATTAGACAATACGGACGATAAAAATACTTTTGTAACAATAAAAAAGTATATTTAATACTTCTCCTTTAACGGACCACCGGATTTTGGTTTTAACTTTTTTAATTAATAGATTATTTTATATTAATAATACACAATAAATTCAATTTTTAAGTACGAAGTCGTTATAAAGTATATCGTTTGATACTATGTTACCTACTTAATATTAGTAGGTACCGGGGGGGGGGGAATGCTTGCCTTGCCTGAATATCCTCAGAGTGACATCAATATTAATTATAATATTAATAAGTTACTATTAATGCCTAAATTAAGTATTGTAACGCCCGGTTTCTGAAACGTCGATCAAAGTATATGTCAACTAACATGGCTGCTAATGGCGGTTAACATACGGTTCTAGAGTCAAATTTGACAGCTTTTCATTGTACTTGTTATGTTAACCGACAGGCTGATCTAATTATGTAATTTAACCATGCTTTTAGCAACTCATTTTACACTTAACAACCGGTTTGACAGTAGATTGGTTAATTTTGCATTAATCAGCCTTTCGGATATAAGTCTTTAGAAAACAATTAAATGCATGGGCTGAATTCTAAATTTAAACACTAAAACGAAATTTTTTCTCAACTTAAATGAAATGTCAATTGGTTCGACCAGAAGGATTGGGGCATGCGATCCACGTAGCCTGATGCAGCAGCGCGCGGCTGAACTTCTAATACGGTGTATGTTCCGTTGATGGAGTGGCAGCACTTTGTACAGCTAAATAAAGTTGTGTAAACTAGCATTAGATGCATTAAAGGAATCCTTTAAACTGTTCTTGTTAGCTGTTTTTCATTATCTATAGCAACTGTTTTAGTAAATTATAAACAGGCGAGCAGATAAAGGGACTGCTTACATTTATAATTCCATAAAAAAATGACCACCCTAACCCTTTTAGGCGTTGAATTAGAAAAAATCCTTTCTTAGTGCTCATTTTTAGCATGAAATGAACCCGTGTACCAAATTTTAAGTTTGTAGGTATAGTAGCTTGGCTGTGCGTTGATACATAAGTCTTGTGTGTCAGGTTTGCCTTTTATATAAATAATTATATATGAAAATACTAATATTATTATTCCGTGATAAATGGCTTTTATTTATCACCCCGGGACTAGATTTACGTGCCGTTGTTGTTTATAAATAAAAGTAAAGTAAAGTATCAACCCTTATACATCCCACTGCTGGGCACGGGTCTCCTCCTCAAAATCAGGCGAGGAGGGTAATGGGCCATAGTTCACCAATGCGCTGGCCCAGTGCTGGTTGGTGAAATTCACATACCTTCAAAGACTTAATTCAACTTCAATCTCATCAGGGGTGCAGGTTTCCTCACGATGTTATTTTACTTCACCGGTGAGCGACCGATGGTCTCGTGTTTGGGGTGCACTAAGAAATTTAGATTTGCCATTTCAAAGGCACACATGGGAGGTCAGGATCGAATCCGGAACCTTTCGCATCCGATACGGACCGATTCTCCCCACCACTGGACCATCGTCGCTCTTTGTATATCTAAATATGCAATATTAAAAAATATTATTCACTAATTGACCGTATCCTTTATATAATCAAAATCCGTATCATTAAAAATGAAATCCTCGTTTCATCGGAAAATCCCAAGTTGTATTTTAATCGGCGGGTAAATATGATCCTCACCACCAAACATCGGCTGTCGTGTCATCGTGGACTTATCGCTCGCTGCGCCTGTCACTACCGTCCCTCGTGAAGGGCGGGCGGATTTAAAAATGGAATAATCCTTTTTAAACGCTTTTTATTTTGACGTCTGTTAATTGTTTACTTTTAAAAAAGTAAAGGAGGTGACAGTGAAAACATAAATGCCCTGAAAATAACATAATGGATTCGTTAATATCAGCACGCAACTGTTTACTAACCATGTGAAATTAACTTTATACTTTAAGGGCCTGTTTCACAATCTCCAGTTAAGTGCTCAATAGGCTATCGGCAACATATTTGACGATAGAGTATGGAGTATCTGTCAAGTATCTGACAAATATGTTGGCGATAGCCTATTCGGAACTTATCTGGAGATTGTGAAACAGGCCCTAAATAAATTATATATTAATCTATAGGTAGGCTTTGGCATAATAGGTCATTTCATCTTTCGTTATAGATTTTCATTATTTGTAAATACTACGAGTATACATAATATATATTATGGTCCAGTGAGCGACGATGGTCCAGTGGTGGGTGAACTCGGCCTCTTATGCGAGAGGTTCCGGGTTCGATCTTGACCCCCGTGTGTGCCATACACGAGACCATCGCTAGCTCACCGGTGATGGAAAACATTGTGAGGAAACCTGCAAGCCCAGATGAGATTAAAAGTATTTGAAGGTGTGTGAAGTTCGCCAACCCACATTGGACACGTGCATTGGTGAACTATCGCCTAACACTCTCCTTACCTGACTTCGAGGAAGATATTCGTGCCCAGCATTGGGACATATAGGGGTTGATACATTACTTATTTACGTATATAATTACTAGTGCACCAAAATAATTAGGCTCATACATTGTACAAGCGCCTTATTGTTGTAGTCGAGTATAGGTACATAGATGATTTGCTATGGCCTTGAGGCAGCAATTTTTTAAATCAATTAATTATGATCATATTGTGTGATAAATATCTTATAAAGCCTGTATTTCATCTTGGCACCCGTTGAATTATGTTCGGTAATGGATGAATACCTACTGTTTTCGTGCACAAACAATTTAAATTATAGTTTAAATTCATGACAGTCGGCAGAACAATCCACTTATGCAATTTCCTATCCCACTCATCGACCAATTATGATCAAATTTCAAATTGAACGCAATAAGTATAAAAGGTTCTTAATTTCTGACCTAATTATTTGAGATCGCACCGTTCATCGCCTGGAATAATTGTGATTAAAATTTACTCCGCCAAAAAGGTAAAGATTTTAGGAGTAATCTTAATATAAATTAATATGACCTTTATTACTTATAACTCTGTTATATTTTGTTATTGATAATAGATAAAACGATATTAATTCGAAATCACAGCTAAGTGGATAGAGTGCGTAATAATTAGCGCCCATAGAAATCTAAATAATAAGGTCATAGAAGTGCTATGAGCGCGTGACCTAGTCGCTACACAGGTGACGCAGATGGCACCAACGCGCCACCGTTCGTCGTCTACGGGGGTAGGCCGCGTCGGCGACCTCCTTTTGGGACGTCACTGTCTTACAGAAGGAAGCAATTGCCGTCCAGGACTCATCACAGCCGAGCGGTGATGGCGCTCAACAGAGACAAGTTCCCTCCGATGACAGACGTCATATCGTGACGCAGTGCCGCCCATATCGGGCAGATCACTCGGCTTTCCTGACCCATTAGCACATAAAAACAATTTCTCCTAAACAGAGACCAGACATTTTAATAATATAAATAGTACCTCTTACAATGATAAGAATCGTTATTCTTAAAGTACTCACCAGTCAGTGAAAAGTCAGAAAAGCTCAACATATTATCATAAACTTTTATTTTTAAAAACTCTTTGCGAGAGTTCTACAAATACAAAGATACCGTGAGGTAGTTTTACATAAAAAACTGTCTAGGCTCAATAAAAACTCTGCTTATGCATTTAAACTTGTTCGGGTTCAGTTAAAAGTTTATAACAAGGTATGTAACTTCCTGATTTCATGTGCAAGTACCTCTGTTTATTTTCTTTATAATTTAAACTTCGTAACAACATTTGTTCGTTAACAGAAAATATGTATATCTTATTGTATTTTATATTTTCTATAACAAAAGTTTTCTCACCTGCTTTTCAGTTTTAAGTTGTATATAGCTCGTAACCTAGTCTTGTTTTTCTTCTTCTTGGTCGTTATACTCATGACAGAGTGGTCGGGCTCTTTACTTCAACATCATTCGTGTTGGCGAACCGCTTCATTTCGTTTCATTTCATTCCGCATCATCATCGCTTTTTAGTATAAATACACTACACGAACGGTATTTAAGTATTACCACGTCTTAAAGTGATGTCACTTTTAATTTTCATTCACAAAAATTTCAATAATTTGATAATTATAGATCACCACTATCTATATAGCTTATATATAGATCTAGACAGTTTTCTCGTATTAACTCAGGCTTATAGCGGTATACGAAATACAAATAAATATTTTACAGGTTACTACATTTTGCACGCGACTTCGCCCGCGTGTACTTTAGTTACCATATGTTTTAATTAACGCTCGCTTTAATTGTTGAAGTGAAACTTCTTTAGAATCGTTCTGATTTCAAACCGGATGCAACGGAAAAAACGACAGGTAAGAGACAAAAATACAAAAGAGCGACAGAGCAAATGTCGGAATGTATGTATATTACACACTGTTTAATACTTGCTTATATTTGAGCATTGAACATGTTTCACTTCTATCGTGTGTAAATCGCACACACACCTTTTTTACATGTAACATCTTCTTTTATTTTTTTTTTATTTTTTTATTTTTTTTTCTTCTTTTACTATTGATATGCAGATCATTTTAATTTGTAATCGATATGTACCAATTTTATACTACTAAGTATAGACAAAATTTCCATACAAATACTCCGCATCCCATTTAACCACTTTAAATTTTGTCCCTTTAGTCAACTTAGGTAATTTTAATTGTAACAATATATAAACCTAATTACATAACTGAGTACAAAAATATGAGTTGAATTTCAAAATATTCTAAGTCTTCACATGCATTGTTAATGAATGAATGAATTCTTATTTCTTTCTTGTTGTGCAAAAGGCACTCACAAAATTGCATAATAACATATACCCAGCAAATCAGTATCAAAACAGAGAAATGGCGTGAAAGTGTAACAAACAAAATTAAGATTTGGAAAGATAAATGTTAAAAATTTTAAACTATAAATTTGGATTTCACATCACATTAACAATCTACCGATTACTATATTTTTCCGACGTAAGCCAAGTAATTAAACAATGGAATGCTGTTGAGTGTTATTTAAAAATAGGCCAATAAATTGAATGGGTTTCGGAGGATTTGCGTAAAGCCAGTCCATAAATAACGGTTAGTGAAGTCGTCAAAAGGGTGCCAGCATTCGCTCAGGGCGAGTGTCATGTGAACCTACCATCAATCTTGGGCCCAGTCGCGGCGCACGCATTATAAGGCACACAACTTTGTGATGAAAGGCGCGGTGAGCGGAGCGATATCAGCTAAAAATTGTTAGTATTAAATATGGTGAAATATGGTCGCAGTAATAATGTAACATTCTGATACTTATACCAGAGAACTAAAGTTACCGATATCACGCGAATAAGCTCGCTAAAGTGGCGGTGGGCTGGTCACACACTAAAGAGAGCCGGCTAATGGATCAATAAGGTTCAATAGTGAAAGCCGTGATTAGGTTAGACGAAGTGTTAGTCGGCCATTAAACATAGGGGAAGACGATCTCTGTGCAGCGGCCAGTCCGTGTTGAATGCGAGTGGCAATCTTTACGTTCATTGAGGGAGGCCTATGTTCACCAGACGAGAGGCTGATGTGACGATTTTAAGAAATTGTAGGTGTCTTTATCATCATTATTATCAGTCTTCTGATACCTGTACCTGATGTTACACAAAGACTTATTTTAACAAACACCAAGGCATTTACTATATTTATTTGATACTTGATCACACCTAATGCTTTAGTTCGTTAAGCGCTATAATGAGAAATATTTTTACATTATTATTGTAAAGTCACATTTGCGAATCCACGACAAACGCACGTCTTTAATTAACGATTAAAACAATCAGTAACTATATAATTTACAAAAATAATCACATTTAACCGTAACAATAATACAAAAAAAACCTAACAATAAGAAAATAAAATAAGCTTTTCCTGCTACAATGTCCTGTTACAAAGCAGTAGTTTCACGCTCCGCCCGTCTCTTTATTCCATCCCATCCAAGGGCTGGAACAGCTTTGTCTCGCTTCTAGACTTGCAATCCATTACTGTTCGCGTTTAACTCAGGAAGTGGGGACCGCGTGATTCTTCTACACCCAGGACTTAGCATATTTACGCAACTGATAAATGTGTACCCTTTTTTCCCGCTATCGCTCTGACGTGAATGAAACTGTTGCATTTTTCTTTAAAGATAACGGCCATATCGTGAAAGGCTTTCAAGTTTAAAAAATTCTACCTCCCATTATATTTAGATTAGCTTTTTGTTAATTATTGTGATATAAAAGAACTTTTTGTTTATACAGTCTGCGTTGATAGGTAAAGTAGTTAATTTCACATGCAGATCGTCAATTTGAATTCCACCAATTTGTGTCTTGTTTAATCTAAGCTTAGAGCAACACGGTGTACTGTAAGGAGGACGAAGGTCCACGTTGCTTTAAGTATTTACTGTACTGCTTATGGTGTAAATACTTATTATAATAAAAGTTTACTTATTAATTTCGGAACCTATCTCATTACCAGCTGCGCCCATTCTATAGTGGATAGGCATCAAGATACGATATTATATATTTAATTTAGGGCCTGTTTCACCACTTCCTGATAAGTGCCGACTAGGCTATCCACCAGATATCCAACAGATAGAGTATGGAGTATCTGACAAATATATTATATAGTGATATGACATACACTTGATGTGATTTTATGTATGAATTAAAAATATCGTACCTAGGTGTTTTACACTTAAAATTCGGCTAACAAATTTCAAAAAAAAAATCAAAATTGCTATTCCTTACAGAAATCTTCTTTCATATTAAGACCCTTCAATTTTGAAACATGAAATTATAACTATTATATCAAAAGCATTTTCTTTGTATTGTAATTTCGTCATCTACGTTTTTGTTTTCAAAAATAATGATTTCCAAAATCCAATTTTCTTTTCCTTACGGCTCGATAAGTACAATAAAGTAGTTTAAAGTAATCGTAGGGGTGTCCTTTATGGGGTCCCGTTTGAATGGATTTTTTAATGTGCCAATAATATAGGGAGTTGTTTTGCTAAAGCCACCATTAGTTCGCTTAATAACCGCTTGGGGCGTCTCCCGGGGATTCCTGGTGTTCACAAAGTATGGCTGTGGCAGGGCTGTAGTCGTATAATATGAGACTTTTTTTCAATTACTTTTTTCGCTTATTGCTTTTTTATTGATAATCTGATAAGGATCGCCAAGTAAATAGGAATTTGTAATCTAATAATAGCATTTTGATGATAATTCTTTCCGTCTTTTTTGTAATATAGTAACAACTAAAAATTAGATAGCACACATTGCTAAACCTTGATTTTCGCCATTTGAAATTTTAAATCACTGGCTTATGCCATACTCTTTGACATCGACCATTCCTTTACTAGCTAGTGGCTCTGCTAGCAAGATCATTTGTAAGGGGAAAATAAAAAGAAATACAATTTTGGCGTTATACAAATTAACTTAATCGTAAAATAATGTTTCATTCGAGCCTAAAACTATTTTTATGTCGTAGTCGGAGCGTTATGGATAGAGTTACGTCCATTTACATGGTTAGTTAGTAGCAGAAGCTCCTTTTCCCTATATGGACCAACAGAAACTCACAAGCCGCACGAATCGTAACAGCATAGCTGCCACTTTACGCCTTACAATTCACTTACAATACGTGAGAGTGAGAGATCATGCCGATCTAATTCTAAAAGTGTCACTGCTGATTGCAGCACTATTTACAATCATTATACTTAATCACAAATCGTTTCGAACAAGTAATATTAGTTTTTATAACGTAGTAAAAAATCTTGTGACATGTCACAGACGCTTTATATCTCTTAAAACAGCTGATAGAACCACACCCTAATATCAGGGGCCTTTATCAAATTATCATATATAACTCAACTTATTGTCAACTGAATTGGTTATTAGAGTGTAATAAAGTTTTGTTTAAATACAGAGATCTGAAGGAGCATTATATATTTTAGCGGGCGCTCTAAATTATTACTCCCTGCAATAATTTAGATGATTTTATTTATCATAAGGAAAATTCTATTTGAGTCTCTGATCGGGGATCGGGGAATGGAATATAAATATCTTTTATCCTGTCGATGAAACGTAAAAATGTGATTTTATGGAGATTATGCTTTATAGGTTTCTGTCTGGCCCACTGGATTATTTTGTTTTAATAACTTGTATTAATAATTTACTGTGTACTTTTTATATATTTCAGTTAGTTTTATACTTTTTGATAAAATCGGATTAGAGTTCCAAAGTAACGGGTGGCCTGGTTTATTTGCTGTCCAGTATATGTTGTCGACTCGAAAACATTAATTTTTATGCTTTATTATTCAGGTAAGATTTAGATCGAGTCTACAACAAAATTGTTAATATGATATAGCTTAGACAACAATGAGTGCGTGTAATTGAATAGGACCTTTATTGAATAGCGATAAAGTTCAGATTGACTCTACATTTTAGTTAGAAAACGTTTGTATGGGTAAACGAAAATTGCTATTTTTAGTGTTTTCCTGGCAAAAATTTTTGTTGTTACATATTAAGTAGTTTATAAATGTTAGGGATAATCTGTGCCGATACATATGCGGTGAAACACCTTTGCTTTGAAAGAAGGCATGACAGGCACTGCAATTACTAATCACCAAAAATTAACGATCTCAAATCCTTTTTTCTTTCTTTAACGCCGGGAAATGCGCTTAGGCATCCCGCGGGGGAGTGGATCTCCCCAGGCGGGTATGTGGGACTTGCTGCACCCGAATGATGGTAAGTGGACGCAGTTCTACCTCCTCGCCCCCTGCCCTACCCCTCTTCTTATAAGAGGGGTACAAAGAGACTACTAGGTTCACCCTAGGCTACTCAGCCCCACCGCCATGACAAGGCTTGAACCATGGTGGGGGCGACCTTAAATCCTAGATTAGTCTGGGCTTATCTCATATAATTTTATTGGTAACGGTGATAACTTATCACCAGATCATCTCTAATTTTTTATTGCTTATTTGACATGAAAAATATTGTAACGAATGCTGTTTACATGTAGACACAAATGTACTCAGATAAGCGCAGATTTACTACAGTAATCCTCAAGCTTGGTTTCAATCTAATTATCGTATTAAGCCCGCATTATCGTAACACATTTGGGTCATTCGAATTGACCATTTTGAATAAAGCCTTACGTGTACTTATTTGTTTTTGTCTGCAAATAGTTTTATTTAAAACCGTAAGGTATTATTAAATAACATCAGCAGCCCTAGTGCTGCTGTTATATAAAATATATATGTATGTTTAATAACTGTATTATTAACCGACTTCAAAAAAAAGGAGGAGGTTATCAATTCGACTGTATGTTTTTTTTTTTTTTTTTTTATAAGTGTTACCTCATAACTTTTGACTGGGTGAACCGATTTTGATGATTCTTTTTGTATTAGAAAGCTGATGCTCCCCATGTGGTCCCATTTTAATCTAGTCCAGTTCTGATGATGGTATCCATGAGAAAACCATAAAAGTCATAAATTTGTATTAGGCATGTACGCGACAAATAGATGAATAACTGAATATCACGCCAACCGATTTCGATGATTATTAGTTTATATGAAATAATGTAGTTCAAGGATAGTTTGGTGAAAACTTGGTTAGGTTCTGATCATGGGATCCATAATAAAGTGACGGAACTCTTCAATTCTTAGGAGCAAATTAACGATACTCGGCTGAATTTTTTATAGGCCATCAGGATATTTGGCTAACGTAACGTCTTTATGGTCCAGTGGTCAAGTAACTGTCGTAGCCAAATATGATGATCTATTTCTCAACGGCTTACTGTAAGGATGCGGTCTGTGGCAGAAATTCTAACTAATTTGTGTATGCACTCTGTAAAATTGTGTATGCAAAACATAAAATTATCATCATCATCTCATCATCATTCTCTGATCGGTCGTCTTGGCGTTCATTGAGGGAGGCCTATGTTCAACAGTGGATGGAGAAAGGCTGATGTCGATGATAATATATGTATTGCATACAACTTTCCAAATCGCTTTTGGCTGTGTGTTAATTTAAATCCTTTCTTCGTTTGTTTTTCATTAAGCCTTGATAAATTTGTGAAAGCCCTCTAAGAAAGTTTACTAGCCTTACTGGCCCTATACTTAAAACTAAAAAGTACAAAATAGAGTTAATTTTAAATGAAAAACCAAAACCGACTTCAAAACTATACCTTCAAATTATGTACAACTAAAAAATTTTAAATAATATTTAAATACTTCGAGTACTACGTTTTAAAATTAGTTATTTTTGGAGTCGGTACCAGTCAAAGCAAAGATAACATCTACTCAATTACTGGGTGTACTCGTATGAGTACAAAATCAATAATTGCAAAGGAATTTATAATAGATGTGAGAGTATAATATTATGTATTCAAATGCTGTGAATTGTGATTAGACTGTCCTTATTGGCTGGCACCGACTCCCAAAATGACTTATAAAAGGTATAGTTTTGAAGTCGGTTTTGGTTTTTCATTTATCACTGCACGTCACTGTACGGAGATCGTCTTCCCATCTGCTTAATGGCCGCAGGCCGACCAACACGTTGTCTACCAAAACGTGGCCTCAACTCTTGAACCTTAATGGCCCATCGGCCATCCATTCTTCTGAGTGCGTGACTGCGGTTTCACACGCATTAGAAAAAAAACCCTTTTTTTTAATATATTTTTTGTTACTTCTAGTGCCTCCGAGAATACGTGTACAAAGTGTTTGTAGATTAGTGTGTGAGTAGATTTGGCGTAAAAGCGTAGCAAACATCCCTACTTTCACATTTATAATATAAGTAAAGATGGGAATTAGAACAAAGAGTCCTCAGGTAGTCCCATGACCATGTTTATTCATCTGCTCACATACCTACCGATTGAGCTTACAGGCCATCAGGCCTAAAAGTCTACCTTTCGAAAAAAAAAACACAGACTGCAGTCAAATGGTCAGACAGAATTGATACTGCTACTTAATTCCAGTATAAAGTAACGCCAACAACTATTCATTCTCACATGACGCGGACATGGTTAATATGGACAATATAAATGACACTCACGTACAGCTAATATAACCACGTCATCTCCGAGTTCTCTACCAAATTGAAGTTCATTCTTATGGGTTATTTGTTATTCAGAAAGGGGGAATGCCTTTGAGAATTTTCATATTTACAACAGTGATGTTCGTTTGTGAAGAAGTGGTTTCTTGTGTGTTCTTTAGTGTTCTTACGGTTTGTAAATGTTTAATGTTCAAGGACTTTATTAATAATAATAATATCTATAGACGCTTTTGCCTCGTCAATCTGGTCCCGTGCTAAGTTCTCGAAGAGAGTTGTGTTACGGGTACCAGACAACAGAAATACATAATATATTTAATACATTTTATATTAAGGGTCTGTTTCACAATGTACCAGTAAAGTACCCTATAGCTATATGACACATAAATTAATTGACAGATGAATCTTCTAGTTAGTCTTGATTGGGTTTCACCATCATCTTCCCTATAAATTTATTTGGCAGATCCCTATTTGGCACTTACTGGTTAGTAGGCTTGGCAACCTCGCATTTTATATTTCCATTTTACGATAAATATGTTTTAGAAAAACATTCCATGTTTTAAATATACATGAAAATATGTTTTTATAATTTTAATGTATGTATCATACCATCTTTATACCTTTTATTTCCATAGACCTTGTATATAATGTTATCCCTTAATTATTAAACGTTCAAAACACAATTTAAATTATTTTGTATATTACTGTTACCGGAACGTCAAATTGTCAAATGTCGTGAAGCTGTCAACCGCGTATATATCTGTCAATTAATTTATCTGACAGATGAATTTGCTAATGGCCAGTTGATCCGACCTATAGTTTACAGGGAACTTTATTAGCCAAATATTGCTATTTGTCAATTGTGAAACAAAAACGTTGTAGTTATGTGGTAAATATGTTGCAAATAGCTTAAATGGAACTTTATTAGGACATTGTGAAACAGACCCTAATACTAATATTTAAGATTTTTATTATGTAATACACATCCATGACCCAGGAACCCAAACTTTTTTGTGTTCCCTGGCGAGATTCGAACTCGCTACCTTCGGCTTGAGCGCCAACGCACTAACCACTGAGCCACAGAGGTCGTCGTTATTTCTATTTATCTTTATTGAAACGTCTTTTCTTACGTTTCTTGTAAACACTATATAGTATTATTAGGTTGCTAGATGTTCACTGGTAATGAAGTAATATTTTCTTACATTGTAGTTTTTGTTTACATTTTATTTGACCGATCCTATTTGTACTGGCTAATGGCTATTATTACTTTTTGCCTGAGAACCGAAACGATTACCTCATAATTAACCAGTTTTGAGGTTCAATACGGAAAAACTCATGATGCAATGAATAACAGCAGAAGGATATTGCAACTAAGTAATACAATTTAGATTTCATAACTGAATCGCGTAGTCTCGGTATTTCGAAAGTATTTTAAAAGTATATTTAGTGTAAGTCTTAGGACTTTTATAAGCATTTTGAACTATATTTAAAGTAAAGCTTAGTATTTTTCAACATTTTTACTATGCCATAGCAAATGAATATTGCAAAATACATATTGCAATAAATTTATTTTATATTTACAATTGTAATAAATATATTTTTTACAATTACGGATATTTTTAGCACAAAGGTCGTTATAATCATTAACAGTATGTTCTCGTGCATTTTTTTATTTCCACGACATATTATGCCTCTTTAAAAATACCAGACAACTGATACTCCGCAAATTAGTCACTGCGAGGCCATCCTCAAGGTACGGGTACAGTACAGGTCCATGTAAGGAAAGCATTACGATTGGTGATTACCATAAAAAACATATTTCAATAGCAAATTCCACAGGGTATACGATTGCTAATAAAAGCTCATAGTATGTGCTCACTCATCCCGCCGTAATGAACCCCGCTACCTCTGCCATTCGCGAGTCCGAACACGTCTCAGAGGGAAGACAGTACTCACCCTACATTAGGCCGCTAAAATGCTGCTGAATGTGTCCAGTCATTGCCGCGAAATATCCAAATACGCTCTTAGAATTGTACTGTATTAATTTTTGTGGAAATTTGTTAATATCAACCATAATGTATACAATATTAGTCACAGTCCTAGGAGCCCCCCATGTAACCTAGATATTGTATGCAAAATGTATTAAAAAAATGATTACAAATTGTAAACTAAAATAAAATTTAGTAACATGTTTATCTCATCTCATTTCAATTCATTTGTTTTACATATGCTGAAAATTGCATTTGTTTATATATTTATTTAAAAAGTACAACCACATCATAAATGTGAAAACATCACAACATTCAACTTGTATTTGAAAGCTTAACAATTTATTCGGTAGTGCATTGATAATAAAATTAAATGTTATTTAATTAAATAAAATTAAATGAAATCATTTATTTCAGGCACTATGGACCATATATAATATATGCCTTACAGACTAACATATAATATATCATTATATTAAATTAATATATTGTAGAAACTTTTTAAGCAAGATATGCGCCAAGTTTCGTACGGATGTGCTGTTCGATATTTCGGCGATATTCTTAACTTTTAATATTAAAAGAGCAATATTCAATTGCAAGGCAAGGCAGACGCTATCCTGTACAAAACATTATATCACTTCAAATTGTAAGCCATTCTCGAATCGTCATGATCACACAGAAAAAATTATCGGAAGTCATGGTATGAGTTCAGTCACATACACACAGACGCATTACATATATAAATACAACATTTTAAGCTCCTCGAATCTCGTCACAATTAACTATAAGTATTAATACTGTTTCCCCCCGTGTTTCCGCGCTATTTCGTCTTTGCTTATTGCCTGGGGTGTCGACCACGCAATTTTATTGGCACCTATTGTATGTCAACTTGTATACTCTGCGACACTTTCCCTTTTATGGATGTTATGGTTTATTTTGCTTCCCCCAAACGAGCACCAGAATTACTCTGGTAAATTTAAAAGTCGAATAACATTTTTGTTATTTTGATAAGGTTTTTTAGGTGCGCTAAAATGTTTACGGTTTGTTATAAGGCAATAATATAGTACATGTATTTTAACAGATAAATCATCTAATGCGATGTAATTATATGACATACATATGCGTTGTCGTGTTAATAAGTTCATTTCACGGTACATTAATTGTATACAAAACATAATAATTATAGTATGTATTGATTAATATTAATACGTTAATACGTATTACGTAGGAATGCATCATAATCATTATCACCATTATAAGCAATTTTTTCGACCACTGTCGGACACAGGCCTCTTATAATGGACGCCAAGATGGCCGATCGGTAAATTCAATTAGAATTCGCTACGAGATGGAGATCGACTTCTGTTTAGAATACCGTATATTACGTAATAAGTTACCTGTGAAAGAGATAGAATATGATTTAAGCTATGCGTCTATCTGAAGAAGTACAGGTTTATTTAAATCACCAAGTAGTTTCCCTGTATTCTGAAAATAAGGGTATGTTAAAATGTTTTTACTGACATTGATGTGCACCTATTGTTGCAAGATAGGTAATATTTTTTAAATCGATTTTGGTATAAATATCATATTATTATTGGTGGGCGGCTCCTACCGTGGCGCACTGAGGGGCTAGACACTTGTGTAAGCTTCACTTTACAAGAAAATGTTAATTTAAGCGTCGCCATCCATAGATTGCATTTCAATCCGTGCCGGAGAAGCTTGAAGCTCAGTGGTAAAAGCCGCGCGGATTGATTAACCAGGTTAAGCAACGCTTGCCGAGGTTGGTCCGTGGATGGGTGACCTTACATACTGAGACTCCTCCGTGTCTCGGAAAGCACGTTAAGCCGTTGGTCCTGGCTATCATTCGTGGATCTTCGACAATTGTTACGGGTCATCAAAGCCCGGGAGTCAGACAACCGATCTTACCACGGGGGTATCACCCAGTTACTGGATTGTGAAGGTCATATAAGCTGAGTAGCTGAATACGGTTAGACTGGAAGCTGACCCCAAAATATAGTTGGAAAAAGTCTAAGCAGTTATATCCGTGGATTGTATTAATAAAGACAATCAAAGAAAACAATATAATTAAAGAAACAACTTTTTTAATATTTTTTTTTTGGAAGCGAGGTTTGACAAACGTTTTATTCTCATCGTGCACCGCGGTGGGGCCGCTACTTTTTATGAATACCTAAATTAAGTCAAACTTTAATTTTTTTAATTCAATTTGATAAATATCACCCGCCTTATTATCAAAGGTCAGAAAAAAATAAAATTTAAGGCAGTAGCAGTGGTAATAGTAAAAGCACTATGCAGCATAAAATAGTTATAGAATGCAGATAATAATTTACAATGTTTTATCATAAACACGTAGTTATCTAAAACAGATACACAGAAAAGACATCACGTAGGGAACGTTTGTCACAATAAAGACGCCCTTATCGGTAAATACTTTACTTAGTACATTAGTTTAATTGATCAAGTTAGTGTAGTTAAAGAGTTAAAAGCCCTGACCAGCCAACAATGTTGACTGTTATAAAGTTTAATTTGTTTTAGTTGTAACACATAATTGCTGTCTGAGCCGAGTTTTATGTATTTGGAATGACTAATTTAAACCTTCGGCAATGAACGTCGCAACCGCAAAATATAGCTGACATCTGGTATAATCCGAAGTGACAATATTATGGCGAATAATTTGTCAAGTATATGAAATGTCAATACAATTTACATTTGTTTTCTTGTACCCGTTTCTCAGACGGTATAAAAGTAGCTGTCACTTGCGGTATTTTATTAACTGACTTCAATTTTTTTTTGTATGTTTGTTACACGATTACTCCGCTGTTTGGGAATGGATTTCGGTGATTCTTTTCGGTTTCGGTTTTGTTTGAAAGCTTATGTTTCCGAATTGGTCCCATATTAATTTGATCGACATCTGATCAGCGATTTTTAAGTTATTTTCAATAATGTTTATTTGGTTGGTTTTGTATAGATTTTCTCATTTTATTACTTGTCCATGTAATATGAATAATATGAACAAAAACCACTGAATATGATACTTTAGAAAGTATCAAAGTATTGTGAGGTCATCATCATCAACTTTCATCCGTCCACGGCTGAACATAGGTTCCCTCAATGAACGCTAAGACGACAGGTCCCTTACCACTAGCACCCAACACAGATCGGAAAACTATATTACTAATGTATAAACTTAAAACTAAAAAGTACAAAATAAAATTAATTTTAAATAAAAAACCAAAAACCGACTTCAAAACTGTACCTAAATTAATGTACAACTAAAAATTTTAAAATAATATTGAAATACTTCGAAGTGAAGTCTACTTATACGTCTTCTAAGACGTATACTATTTAAAATCGGGTATTTTTGGAGTCGGTACCAGGCAAAACATGGATGCCCTTTACAAGCGTCTTCTCAATACTTGGTGTATGTGATTGATCATTAAAATATCCTATTTGGCTGGCACCGACTCCAAAAATACCCGATTTTAAATACTTCTATTTCACTTCGAAGTATTTCAATATTATTTTAAATTTTTTAGTTGTACATTAATTAAGGTATCGTTTTGAAGTCGGTTTTAGGTTTTTTATTTAAAATTAATTTTATAACCAATGCGGTTTAGGAAACTTCAAGAAAAACTCATATTTGAAAGGCTGGAAACGAACCCGCTAATAATCCTTTGGTGTAGAGCACGTTAATCGATTGCCCCATTAACCCCATTTCTAAAAAGTGTTTGAGATTTGAATGAATAAAAATATCATCATTAGATTATCCGTCTAAAACTACCCAGCTTAGTTCTTACAATGCTGAACTTGACGTATCGCCGACAACTTTATAAGTATAGCTTCTAACAACGACACTTTATGTATATAAAATATTCCGTTACTTTTAAACACCTGTCCTTTGATGGCAAGAGTGAAGAGACAGTGAGCATTAAGAGTTTAAGCGGTGTACCACAAAGTCGGCCATCATGTGCTTAAACCGTAAATTTAAAAGCCTACGTTACTTCGCCTGTAGGGCGGGTACCCATTATCATAAATTTGCTTGGCTTCCGTCCCTTGGTGTGTACAAAAATGTAACTCATTCGTATCCATGTTTCAAATTATTATTGATTTAAATTATTACTCAATTAGTTCTCACGTTTAAAAAAAATGATCGTGACTCTAAATATTTAAACATCTTTGTTATCATTATAATTTGACTTAAATAATGAAGATGTATTGTGAATTGATGCCAAATAATGGTTTTAGACAAAAAAACTATATAGGGATAATTCTCACTCCATTTACATCTTAGATATGGAACTAGAAGTAACAATATATTTCACAAAGTGACTAAAATATAATATATTATATTGAAACAAAACTAAATCTAAAATTATAATAAATAAAAACTAAAATTAACTATGTACAAAAGTATTACAAATAATATATGGGTCCCAGATCGCTGTCGGCTGGGATCGTTCCCAAAACGCTGGCCGCGTTGCCACGTTGGATTGCAACGCTGATGCGTTGGCCCAAATACAGGCCAGCCTTTTGGTCACGTGAGATCTCTATCAAACGAGTTGATAGGTCTCGATAAAGCCGGAAAGCCTCTGGGCCCCATGGACCAAGAGTATATAGATATGGAACTTAAAATAAATAAACAAAATATTTCGATTTCTCGATAATAGTTGGCTTATTGTTCTGTGAAAATTTCTATTATTAATAAATACTTATCCTTTCATCCTGTCTCATGCGATCATTCTGCCAAAATACGATTATTATTTATATTTCATTCTCTCTCATATCATAAACAATCAATCCTTACTAATATTATAAATGTGAAAGTATAGATGTTTGTTACGCTTTCATTCTAAAACTATTCAACCGAACATCATGAAATTTTGTGCACATATTCTCAGAGGTACTAGAAGTAATATAACTAAAATAGGAGATATGTAAAAAAAGATTTTTTTTTTGCTAAAGCGTGAAGTCGCGGGCAACATCTAATATATTTTCATTCAATTCCTTTCATACATTTGATTCTACTTTGCATAATATTAGGATAACGTAACAGCAACTCAACCAACCAGTGATCTGCGTCTACGTCCCATCATCCAATCACGTCAATTCTATGCTATCAACAGTCAATAAATTTGGTAGAATTTGTTTTCACACAAACACAAGATACTACCGCTTTGTTGCGGTTAAATAATGATGCCTTTACAGTAGTTAAAAAACTTCCTTATATACTATAGAGCTTCAAATTATGTCATACAGATAGAGGTGATTTAAAAATTCGTCTTTAATCTTACGTTGGACATTTTATTATAGTTGACTCATAACAATAATGAACAGTCTGATAATGATGACGGTAAATTTTCCATAAGAAAAAAAACCTGAATGAATATAACTAAAAAAATAATCAAAGATTAAAAGTCCAATCAAGTTATAAGTAGATGAGTGAAATATATATTTTTAATTTACTAGCGTCCGCATAATTTATGCCGTCTCCACACCGGTGAACCCTCGATAACCCGCATTTTTTAATAAGTTTCATGCAAATCAGAAAGCTCTAGACTTAATACCGGTTTGATCATCTACAGATGAAATTGAAAATACTTCATCCGTCAAGTGAGGTTACACTTGACGACGGTACTGCTTTCACGCACCCTACTTACGGGTTTGATATGGCCACTGATAAAGCTACGCCTTTTGAATGAAGACATTTTAATATACGTGGTATCAATAATCAAAATCTAGATGAGATTTTTTCAATTTTTTCGACACATGCATTTTTTTATAACATGGTTGGTTGGTTGGTATTTTTGTGGCGGTTTCGCAAACATAATATGATAGTTTTTTTTAGTTTATTCCACACACTTTACAGCAGTAAAGTTAGAAAATAAAATCTTCATATAGAGTATCATTATCATTATCATCATCATCATCATCAGCCTTTATCCATCCACTGCTGAACATTGGCCTCCCTCAATGAACGCCAAGACGACCGATGCCCTGCCACTCGCATCCAACGGGGACCTGCCACTGCATGGAGATCGTCTTCCCACCTGGTCAATGGCCGCATTTAGGTAGACAAAGTGCTGGTCGGCCATTAACCATATAGAGTATACTACGATAATTTATCATTATATTATATAACATGTTCCACTATTAGGCACAAGTCTCCATTTCGAAAGCAGGCGTGAAAAATGTTGGGCCATAGTTGCTCCAGCACCGATGTGCTCTCCCAAAGCGGATTTTTCCTTTACCAGTGAGCAAACGATATTCTGAAGTTCGGGTGCAAGGAGGAATTTCGAAACACAAATTTCAGGGTCAAGATCAAACCTGGACCCCTTATGAGGCCGAGGCCCAAATCCGCGATAATTTAGTGACTAGATCATCATCGCTCACATACAACTCGGATCAATCTCGAAAACTGCAAAGATAAATCTTGACAGACAAGAGAGAAGGCCAAAAACCAAAGCGTCGAAACACGAAGCGATAGTCTGGCAAGTTTCCATAACAACTACAAATACCTATCGGTATCCGGCACCAACAGAATAATTCACAAAGTCGATGAGCTGGTGAAGAAAACCACGATCATTAAAACAAGAATTTTTGGTGTCAAAAATTACATTTAGATCCAATAAATTGACTCAATTCGAACTCTATATTCATAACTATGTAGTAATGAAAGACAGTAGTACATAACTATTGAATACGTTTTATTCAAGAAGGATATTTGCAGACGTTGCATAGAATTTTAAACGTATTTATCATGCGGAATTAAAAAACACTTCACTAAAAAGACTGTTATAAAACGGATGCCGTCCAAGGAGTCGCAAGATGGCTATCTACTCGATTCCGATACAGAAGCGAAGTTACGAGCTCGATTGATCTTACTGACAGCGATACTCGATAAGCCGATACTCCCAGGGCGATAAAATCGAAAATTTAATTAAAGATATCTTATTATTTTATTTCCATTCTTTATTTATTGCTAAAATAATTGTGAATGCATTAATTGCGTTAATATTTTTAGCATAATGATAGAATGTTTGCATTAAATGTATAAGATTTTATTACCTCTATTCTGATCCTCATCTTAAATTTTACTCTATAAAATCCAGTTGAAACAGGATTGGCCACAGTAGGAAAAATATTAATAAGCAAACTTTCAATTAGCTAATAATACTCGTATTATATACGTTTAAAAGCTTAGAAGTGCCTTTGAATCTTTGCCCTATTTTGTATTTCTAATTTTTTGTTTAGTAAGTCAAGGATCTATCACTTCCCAATATAGGCTGATGATGATGATGATAAAATTTCTATGATTAATGCTACTCTATAATATTTTTCTATAGCTCCTATTTATATATTTAAAACAGTAATTGTATATAATCTGCAAATTATTCCATAAAACGATTTACTGTTTAAGAAATATAAATAGACCGTTACTTTTTGATTGCTAAATCGTTTGGCCTTTCGCTTCCGCCCCGCCAAAACAATAAACTGTTAAATTTTCAACCGTTCGTTATCTAAGGGCAAATATTGACTGCAAATAATAGGCTACGATTTGATTACGGTTAGTGTTGCAATCGTACTGGGTGGGTTAGGAATTTAGTGGACTATCACAGTATAATATAATATAGCACTACACTTCCGTTTCACCGTATTAATTAACATTTATAATTTTAGCTGTTATTCAGTCTGTAAATTATTTAATTAATTAATTAATATTTATCATGTAAATGAACTGCTACTCTTTTATTTATTTTTCAGCCGATCTTAAGACGCATGTAACTCTTTTCCATAGGACTTGTATTTTTGCCGGAAATCGGGATAAACCATTTTCCCCCCTTAAAACCCACCCCCTCCTTTTTCCCGAACTCGGATCGCCCGTCATTTATTTTTCCTTTCATTTATATAATATTCTCCTCCTTTTCTAATGAATTTCATCCTACTGTGATTTTCTTTCTTTTTTTACCTTTTTTGAAGGCATTGATTGACACCGGTCTATAATATAGTCCTTCCTTGCGTTCACCAAGACGAAAAACTATCCTAGTTCCTCCAAATAGATGTATTTTTAATTTCTTCGGTAGTTAATCTATCAAATGGCAAAAGACGTTTTTAAATCCATCGTGTAAGTTCATTAATTAGCAACAAAAAACAAACCAAATAATAGACCCGTAATCTGCCAGCGCTTAATTTATTATTATTATAAAAGGTTTTCTTTCCGGCCCTCCTAGACAAGTAGCACAAACGCTAAATGAATATAATATAATACTTATTATATGGGAGACACTAGCTGTCAATTTATCTGTCGTAAGTTAGTGTAATTCCCATACAATAAGTATTCTATTCTATTCGTTTAGCGTTTGTGCCGCTTTTCTAGGGGGCAATACGTGTTACATATTATGGACATATTATTATATAGGGATTGTAGACTTAAATAGCTTTATAATTTAATTACCACTAATACGGTTGAGAAGGACTCAAATTTCAATGGATAATTTTAATTTCATACGTTTAAAATAGTTAATAAAAACACTCGAAAGTGTTTTAAGCATCGCGAAAAATGCATACACATGTACTTCGATAGCATAACACTCTCTCGGAGCTAGTCGGTCTAAAATCCCGTTTCTAATTTGTCTCAGTTTATAGCTACAAAAGACCCTTAAGCGAATTTTAATTATCGGACCTTTGAGAGGTCGTAATTAGATTTTATAATTCATTAAAAGTAATAGTGTTCTAACCTCGTAGGCGTTTACAACAATGTTTAGAAATGTTCTAACATAAACTTCCTATTGTTAAACTGTTTTCATAGTCAATGATTATCACTTTTTTGTCGTGTTATTTATATAAGATAAGTCGATTTACCGCACGAAGTCATTGTGTTGCTCTAATAATCCTGAGAAACGACTATTGAATTTCTCTTTTATATTTCAGCAAAATTTACATCGGAGGTGTTGAATCTTGTTCTCTTAACTTAAAGAGTTATTCATTATCTTGTTTAGAGTAGGCACAATAAAGTGACCATGCCTTATTGGACAAAAACTCATATTTGAATAAAGAATAAAAAACACTTTAGTTAAATTTGAATCAATCTAAATATTCTTAAATGATATCTAAGATAAATTCATTATCCTTAGGATAAGTGTTTCACGAAAAGCTTATTCTAGGTTTTATGACTATAACTATAATGAGACTTATTCGACTCTAAAACCCACCCTTGGAGTGGTAAATAGAAAAATAGCTATACCGTCGCGTCATTAGTTGTGACGTCGCCCTCCGACCTGACCCTCCTGGGACAGGACGTGATAACCCCCCCTCGACTGGAGAGTCCACGATACTGTAGATTCGATGGTGGGGCCATGGAAAGATATTTCGTTTCTTCGTTTTATCGAAAAGAGTATTGTAATAGTTATTTGTTGATAGGGCTATACATCGGTAGATAGATTGACAATTAAAAATATTTTATAGATTTTTCTGGATTTTATTGGGGTTTATTAAGATTTTGATTCTTCGACGATTCGGATACTTTATAGCAACCATGGTCCCGAAAAGACTGAGGTGACATACGTACTAACGTTACAAAGTTATTGAAAACTACTGGATGCATTCATTTTTATTAAGTTCTAACAAAATAAAAATATTTTTGTCTATTTAGTGTTTCGAGTGTTAGTTGTTCAATGTAGGGCAATGAAATGAGCGTTGTGTTTATTATTACATAAATATATAATCAACACAACGCTCATTTCATTGCCCTACACTGTCTTTACCTTGATTAAGTGACACGACATTAACTAGATAGTCCGTAAAAGTATTGAACTAAAGTATTAATAAAATGCTTACGATATATAAATTTATATTACAGAATAATAGCACTGACGTAAAGCTGATGGTATTTGTATGGCGGTGAAAACAAAAGTAATATAATATTAGATAAAATGTATTTTTCATGTTTTAGTATACAACAAAGTACTACAGGTAGCGGCATTATTCTATATATTTTTGCAAAATTTGTGTAATAACTTAGGGAATAGATTACCTAGGAATTTATATCAACAATATTTTGTTTGATGGAAAATGGCTTAGTTACTCACTGTTAACTGATATCTTTATCGACTATTGTAAGTTCAACAACGTTTTGCGAGAATTAAGGTATGATCAATACAATTTTTTTGTTATCAAAACGCAAAAATCTTGGTACTCTGATAAGATCCGTAAAAAAGTTGTTTTATTTTGATGAGTGCAAGTTGTGTAGACATTAAAAAATAATATAATACAATGGAAAGTTATACATTGTTTTTGTTGTAACCATTTCCAAATAGTAATACTATGATTTTATTTATGAATTCTATACATATGTTAATATAAATAAACAAAATAATTTGTTCTGTGAAAACCCAAAAACATTAACAGAATATTAAGGAGCAGTAAATGCGGAGCTAGTCTTATCTATGAAGGGAAACAGTGAAAATCCCCTCGTAAAAGGAATGCCACTATAAAAATGTTATTTTATAAAGTCCCTTCTCCGTCCAATCTGTGATAAATGTTACCTGGACGAGGAAATATATTTAGGGGTCTTTGTATTATTTGTCATTTGGTAAATTCAATTTTGTAAAATTAGCTACACCTACTTTTTGAGGTATCATCGTTAGCCTTTATCCGTTCACTGCTGAACATAGACCTCCCTCCAAAACGACGAGCAATCCCTTGCGAGTTGCGTCCAAAACGGACCAGTTACTGCAAGGAGATCGTCTTCTCACCTCGTAAATGGCCGACTAAATTTCGTCAACACTTCATCTACCTAAACGAGGCCTTTTAAACCTCAATGGCCTATCGGCCATCCGTTCTCCTGAGATGATCATACAATCACCCCACTGTCTCTTCAACGAGATTATTCTTCGCGTGATATCGTTAGCTTTAGTTCTCTGGCGGAGGACTTTGTTTCGAATCCTATCTGCCAAAGAAACACCCCGCATAGCACGCTCTATAGCACTTAGAACTATGTACACCAAAGTTGAGTAGACTTATTTATTTATTTATTTCCATTTACATACATTTATTGCACTTACAAAAAAAAACCAAGGCGCGAAATAAATATCAAACATAAACATTATTATAACAAATAGATAACAAACAAACAAACAAATAATCACACGAATTGAAACAATACACAAAACAATTAATAAATTTACCTAAAATTGTACACAACACTGTTAGTCAAATGGATTCTAAAAACATATAACATGATTTAGCAAATTCAGTGGGTTTCGTAGTAAATATGTCAATATTACTATCGTAGGTTAACATATTATACTTAGACTTCTTTACTTTTAATATTAATTGTTCGTTAAATAAGCTTTTTTCATCCATCACTTTGTTTATCTTAAAGCAGCTCAAGTTATATTCTTGTAAAAATGTACATATTTAATTAAAATAATATACAATTTATTATGTTACTTATGCTCCAATACTCAAACGCAACTCAAATTTGGGAGCTGCTTAAATTTTGATGTGGATTTAACTATGAATTTTTCTCTTGTTTCACCGACGCCATAATATTATAAATAAATTTAATATGCTAAAAAAAGTATACATCTTACCCTAAGACCCAAATAGACGTTAGAATTATTAAGCACGTCTAAAACACCCGTACATACCGTACTTTAAAAAAAACCCTAGTAGGATGAAGGTAAGGGTAATGCTTAATAAAGACTGCAATATACCTGTACCTAAATAATACCGATAGGAGGGATGACCGCTACGTATACTACCATAAAGTGTGTTTTAAACGAGAAATCTATCATTTGGGACATCTCTCAATAAAGGCCAGTCCCCGAGAACATTTTCATGTATATAGATGACGTTAAATAATTATCCCTGGAATTTTGTCTATAGATTCGACTTTGCTGATAATTAGTAAATTGTCAGCCGTGTCTTCTCCAGACTTCCATTTTTTTGTGCAATTAAATATTATAGACAATTTCAGCTAAAATACTGAATAATGCGTAAAGTAAAAATGGGCAAAATTTACTGAACCGCATAGGACTCAAAGGTGTACTCTGACCTTATTATACGGGTCAGGTGAGAAGGGAATACCTGTCTGAGGTCACCGAAAACCGACATTGACCCTGAAAATTTAATAATTTATAATATCAAGAAAACTGATAAACTTCAGTATTTCGAATAGGAGTCATTTTCATAACTCGTTTGTTTGCTTCTATCCACAATTTATATTCCTAAGAAAAGTTAGAGTTGCGATTCTAAACTAGTTTTCAAAGCCTACTAAGCCGCAATAATATCCTTAAAAGTTGTTTCATTATAATATTATTTTGTTTTTTTTAAATTACTTTTTGACATGACAACGTATTTCGATGGAACCGGCTGCACGCACGAAAAAACATGACTAATGCAGCGTTACCTCGCTCTGAGGCGTTCTATTTAAGGCTTGAAGTGCAAGCAGGAGCGCGTAATGAGCGACAAAGAGGCACAATCGGCCCATCAGTACAAACATTTTCTTACGACGTTGTCACGTTCAACTATCGTCGTAGTAAACCGACATTACAGACAACCGATTTTTTTAATTTCTCAAAGAATACAACATCATCGACATTATTAACATAAATCTTGTTTTATTTTATTCTTGTTTTATTTTTATTTAAAAATGAAAAGAACCAGACAAGATGTAAATTTAAAAGACAAATTGAAAACCTTAAGACCGGGCTTTTATACACGTAATGGTTGCGTCAACAATAAGGAATTCAACATCTAAGTTGGTAGCGATTCAGAATTAATCTCAGGTACATCGTCATTCGGTATTGTCCAGACTCCTTACTGAATGTCTAGGAGCTATCAGAGGCTACACAATAATGATGCGGACGCAAAACATTTTCCAGGATGTACACATGATTGTTAGCTTCTGGTCACACCTCAACCCTCAGGGGACTGGGGGATGAATTGATGGTGGAATAACTTGCAGCCCCCTCTGCAACGTAAACACTATTTACGACCTGACAATATTATTTATTCTGCTCAATACCTTTGGGAATCAGTTATATGAAAAAAATGTTTTTGATTAAAATAAATGTATGCACTTTAAATTATAATATTATATAAATTACTATATTCGTGCCTTTATGTTTTTACAAAATTAAATGTAATTGAAATTATTCATGTGGTTTTAAGACATGATTTAGGAATATTGGATATAGAACAATTTTATATATGAAATAACAAGACAAATGGTTAAATTATAAACTTTGTATAATCAAAATATATAAAATAAACTAAACGAGGATGCTAGAAAAGCTTAAACTATATTGTTTAGAGCAAACTTTGTATAATATACTTTGGTTCGAATTTCTCTTCATACTTTTAACCACTAAAATATTGTTTCTGGCAAGCACGATACAGGCAAGTCAGCAAAGCCCGCCATAGTCTTGCGCGTAGATATTTAGGTACTAGAAGTTTTATTTTGTTCAAACTATTAAAACTTGAAAGTATTTTATTCAAAACATAATTTTTAATAGCTCTGTGGCTCAGTGGTTAGAACGAGGCGCACAAGCCGGAGGTAGCGGGTTCGAATCTGGCCAGGAAACAAAAAGTTTATGTGTTCCTTGGTTATGGATGTGATGCTATAGCCTAACCCGAAAAAATTTCGCAACTAATTTCTGTACGGACTATGCTAGGTGTGTATTTTATATGCCATATAAAATATACAGTGACGGCTACAATCTAGAGTGTATAATATTTCTAAGGTCAGGCCATACATACACAATGGTAAATAAATAAATATATTAGCAAAATATCTTGTATACAATAAATTGTATTTATCTTTTAACATTTTTTAGGATATTTCAGCACCAGCTAATCTTATAATACTAGCCAGTTTTCAAATAACTCGAAATGTTATATTAACTGTTCGTTGTTTATTGCTTGCTATATGCACGTGTCACTTTTGAAATTAATTAAAATCCTAACTCATCCATTACCGAATCGTCTTTACTTGCAATAAACAAGCGTTTCTTTATTTGAAGTTACTAGCTAGTAACTTGTTTTTTTCAACTGTTTCACCCGCCTTTTAATATAAAAACTTTACTTCAAATTAAATTACCATCGTTAATTATTATTACTGGGCTGCGAAACACAAAAAAATTGAATTTACAGTTTTGGAGATTAACGAGAGAATACATCACTTTGGTGTTAATTTATATATAGAAAAGTAGTCAAAACTTCGTACAGATTTAGATTTAATATTTTCTTCGGGCTTATATTTTGACATGAAAATAATTAGCCTCTTCCAAAACCTTTATCTCCGCGTCGGCGCCTGTATTTTCCCACAGGGAGCGGCTATAATCCGACGCCCTGTATATTGGACTAGCCAATATCAAGTTAGTGTTGCTAAACCAGCGTTTGCTCACAATCCGGGATATTGTAATACCGCGATGGTCCAAGGTTAGTTTTTATTTTCATATCATTAACAAACATATTCGTAATATGGATGGATTTCACCCTGGTAACTAGATTGATCAAAGTCTAGATTTCAGATGCATCGGTGACCTTTAAAGAATACCCACCACATTCTTAGGGCCTGTTTCACAATCTCCAGTTAAGTTTCCAATAGGCTATCGGCAACATATTTGACAGATACTCCATACTCTATCTGTCAAATATGTTGCCGATAGCCTATTGGGCACTTAACTGGAGATTGTGAAACAGGCCCAGTTGGATATAAAATAAACCCTATTGAAGAACTATATACTATATTATGTATGTACTAAAACGTTATTATATGTTATAATGAAACAACTTTTACGGATTTTATCGCGGTTTATTTAGTTTTTTTACAAGCCCGACGTTTCGGAAACTTTACAGCAACCATGGTCACGGAAGGACTGAGGTGTCAGACGTCCTACTGTTACTGACACCTCAGTCCTCCCGTGACCATGGTTGCTGTAAAGTTTCCGAAACGTCGGGCTTGTAAAAAAACTAAATAAACCGCGATAAAATCCGTAAAAGTTGTTTCATTAGTTATTATATGTTCTTCAATCAAGAAAACACAACGAACTCTAGCGGACGGCTTTCGATAAGATATAAGACGATATAAGACGGCAGATACATAAATAATATATTTTATTCCATTAGTAAATACAACTGAAACAACTTAATTCTAGAATAAGATATAGGTGCCATATTTTTCCAGTAAAAAAGATAAAACAATATTTATGTGAGATCTGGCTAGTTAAGGTAAACCTACTACTTAATATTAAAATAGACGTGAAATTTTGTTAATTTTATGTTATTTAGGCAATCAAAATATAACGTGATTTGGATAAAAATTACATACTATAGCTTTTTACCTGGAGTAACACGTTCAATACTTTTTGCTAAACGCTAAAGTTAAAGCTGACGAAGTCTATCAGTCAGTCAGTGTAATCCAGAAAATACAAAATATTTTGTGTTATTCATTACCTTATTATATATTATATTTGTTAGTAAATAGTGGCAAAGAACAGAAAATAAATGATCCGCATCGATCAGAGCACAGGCCCAGCTCGTCTGGACTCTGGACGCTTATAAAATTTCTTCACGTAATAATATAGGTGTTCGATATCTATCAGAAAAATGTGAAACACGTGTTATTCATTGTCATTTCATGAAACAATGTTGCATGTAAATAAGTAAAAATATCCATATACGTCCCACGGGTAAGGGTCTTCTCCTCGAATCCAGGCGATGGGCTAGTTCACCGATAAGCTGGCTCAATTCAGGTTGGTAACCTACACACTCCTTCAAAGATTTTCAATCTCATCAGGCATGCAGGTTTCCTCGCGATCTTTTTCTTCCCCGCCGCATCGTGAGCGGTTCGGTTCACAATCGGTTAGCGAGCGTTTTTAGAAAAACCATTTTACAGCACCACGTGAGGTCAGGATCGAACCTAGATTTTTCTCAAGAGGCCAAGTCATTCATCATCAGCCTTTATCCGTCCACTGCTGAACATAGACCTCCCTCAATGAACACCAAGACGACCGATCCTTTGCCACTCGCATCCAAGTCATTATTTCTTATTATTTACCAAGTGTTGACAAGCCCACTTAACTCCTTCGTGATCATTGCACTAGTAGAGAAGTCCAATATAATAAAAAATACAAATATAAAGGAAATAATATAGACAAGTCGCCTTAACTCTGCCTTATCTTAGACTTACAATTACTGTCGCGATCTCCGTAAATATTCTATTAATATCGCAAAATGTTATGAATATTCGTTGTTGTGAAAGTAAATAATACTCATGTATATACAGCACAAGTCGTTGCGAAGTAAAAACGCTGAAGGCATGTGGTAACTTTATCACACATAATATGCGTTTCTGAGCGTTATGTCCGAAAAGAATATTAAAAGTGAAGTCGAAACGCACTTCATCGATTTCTCGGCTGTGAAAGTCCATTTTAAAACATTTTCTCCACGGATCGGATGGAAACGTTGTTTTGGATGGAGCCATCGATACGAATGGAACTTGCACTTGACTGAATTTTCTATAAAGATTCGATTAAGCTGATTGCTTTCAGCAAAAAAATGACACGAGGAACCAAAATATGTATTTCAATAAACAAAAAAAATCAATGACATTAAAAAATGCTATTTAGGCAGTACAACTTAAGCAGGCGGATTGATTCCATGGATTGAAATGAGTTAAGTTAAAAAAGTTACGGGTTAATGAACCATCATCATATCACAGTGATCTTAAATAATATTTTGCTAAGACTGATGGTAATATAAGTTTCTAAGGACTTTTATCGTTGGTTTGTTACTCAAAACTTAACCTATAAAATTTATATTTGTCTGGTATAACGTAAAAAAATAATTTTAAATAAAAAACCAAAAACCGACTTCAAAACTATACCTTAATTAATGTACAACAAAAAAAATTAAAATAATATTGAAATACTTCGAAGTCAAGTAGAAGATGTATACTATTTAAAATCGGGTATTTTTGGAGTCGGTGCCAGCCAAAGAGGATATTTTAATGATCAATCACATACACCAAGTATTGAGAAGATGCCTGTTTGGCAGCCATGTTTTGGCTGGTACCGACTCCAAAAATACCCGATTTTAAATAGTATAGTATATAGCCCGATTTTTAATAGTCTTCTACTTCACTTCGAAGTATTTCAATATTATTTAAATTTTTTAGTTGTACATTAATAATTATTATTAAGGTATAGTTTTGAAGTTGGTTTTTGGTTTTTTATTTAAAATTAATTTTATTTGTACTTTTTAGTTTTAAGGCGCGGTCTTAGTACGATTTAAAAATGCTATTTCACTCACACAACCGCATATCTACGCGCGATACGGTAACACACACACACGCGCCATCAACCATTTTTGCTCACAGAAAGATGCATGGTTATACGCAACGAGCAGAGTAAACATGGGTGTTATACTTATTCAAAATAAAAAAGCGTAACCACCAGCATAAATGCATACACTTTTATGTTTATAATAAATAGATAGTTACAATCATTAGTTAAATAAAAGAAAAAACAAAAAATAAAATTATTTTTTTTACAAAGTAATCAGACATTTCCTACTCATATCACTACATAATTAACTAAGATTTACAACGGGATCTTAGCGGGATGATATATCTTTACCGATAAATGGGCTATCGAACACTGAAATGTTTCATTAAAATCCGACCGATAGTTCCTGAGATTAGCGCGTTCAAATAAACAAACTCTTTAGCTTCATATCTTCACTACATATTATAAAACAAAGTCGCTTTTTCTGTCCCTATATCCCTTTGTACGCTTAAATCTTTATAACTACGCAACGGATTTTGATGCGGTTTACTTTATTGGATAGGACAATTCAAGAGGAAGGTTTATGTACATAATTTATTAAGTTTCTATATACATTGGCTAAGATATAACAATAATTGTTGGAGGTTTCGGAAAAAAATTGGCCGTCTAGGAGTTTCCAACGAAAACGCTGCCTAAACCCTTTGATATATATCAAAATAATGTATTGTGGAATTGTGTGTCTTAAATAGGTCTACAAAAAAGTCCGCGATGGCATATATCTATCTGTTTGGGATATCATACTATATCCACTTAATACTTTAAAAAATGGACAATTATAACGCGATAATTTGAAAGTTATTTACAAAAATACGGTATGAATCCTTATCATTTTAAATCAGTTAATTAGCTGGAGCACATAATGAAGATTATTTTTACCCTTTACATCATGAAAATTAAATGAATACTTTAGAAGATATGGCAATATCAAAATAATACGCAAGAAAATAAATAGTGTTGCCGTGATTTGAGAGGGCAGTGGATGCAAGTAATATGTAATAGTATCCTAAATAGTAAATATGCATGCAGAAAGTCTGCATAGGAATATAATATGTCTTTATGTTCAAGATAACATATATCAATTTTAATACAAAAACTTAGTCATTATTGAAATGGAAAATGATCGTCATCAAACATGATAAATTCGTAACCTAAGTTCACGCGGGCGAAGCTGTGGGTAACAGCTAGTACTAATATATAAAGTTGAAGAGTTTGTTTGTTTAATCACAGTAATCACAGGAACTTAGGTCGGATTTGAAAGGTTCTTTCAGTGTTACATATTTATCAAGAAAGGCTAGGTCATATAATATCACCCCGTTAAGATCCCGTCGTAAATCTTAGTTAACGCAGGCAACGCTGCGGGCAACAGCTAGTAAGGATTAAAAGCAAGAGTAAAATAAACTCGTTTAAATGTAGTCCAAAAAAAATCAAAATTTCTGAATAAAATATGGTTGTTGTGCCTCACTCGACATAGATAGGTATACCTACACACTGTACTGTACACTATAGTGTGTCGTGGACTTTTTTGTAGATAATTATAAGATCTACAATTAATTAGAACATTTTATGGTTTTATCTCTTATAGTTTAGGCAGCGTACGCAAAATAAGTAACTTTTCTGGTTGATTTTTTACTCCTCGTGTCTGAAAAACCCAAATATCTTACGGAACCCTGTTTTTTTCCAGAATAAAATTCAGCCTATGTTACTCGTGGATAATGTAGGTTTCGAATGGTGAAAGAATTTTTGAAATCGGTCTAGTACTTTATGAGCCTATTCATTACAACCAAACAAACAAAGTTTTCCTCTTTATAATATTAGTGTAGATAGATTTCGCCATAACTTCAAAACCGAACGTCCAATTTTAATCATTCAAAGTCGAAATATTATTTACATAAACTGTACTTAGTGATGAAATAATTTATTTTGATAAGGATCCAAAGCATGAGTAAAATAAACGCGTTTAAATGTAGTCCAAAAAAAATTCAAAATATCTAAATAAAAAAATGGTTATTGCGCCTCACTCGACATAGATAGGTATAGCGTGTCGCGGACTTTTTTGTAGATAATTATATTAGTGTAGATTTATTAAGTTTTTATATATGTCGCAGTCATCTGGTTGAATCAGTCTTGACTGAACCTCATTTAGCATTGTCGTTGAATGGGATATAGCAGACTTTGTAATGTTTTAAGAGTGACCATGAGTTCGCAACTCAAAAGGTAGTTTCCTTTACATAACAAAAATGAGCAATGAACATTATGATTTTATATTATATTTTAAGTCTTATGATGGGCTAAAAATATATGATATTTTTTTAAAAGTAATGTATTAAAATATGGAAGTCTCTATGACTCCAGAAAGTTTTTAACTTAAGTCTTTGTCACCTTGTGAAATGAGAGTTTAGGTAAAAAAAAACGAAAAATTTATAATCATAGGATCAGTTTCTAGCTATCTGCGCGAGCTGTTTTACGCCAAGTTTGTTTTAGTGACTACTAACGCCGCGGTGGGAAAAAAATGAACTGAATTCCAATCACCTGACTGATTTTACGTCCGCTCTGTTCAAAAGGCTATATCCGCTATCTAGTTGGACGATGAGCGACGCTTGTTCAATCAACGTTCGGCCTAGTCATTCAATTAAATGTCGTCCTTTAATTAACGCGCTAATGATACAATCAAATGACTGATTCAACCAGATGACTGCGACATATACATTATCTAAGTTATAACTATAATTGTTGGAGGTGTCGGAAAAAATAGGCCGTCTGGGAGTTTTCAACGAAAACGCTGCCTAAACCCTTTGAGATATAACAAAATAATGTATGGTTATGAAATTGTATATCTTAAATAGGCCTACAAAAAAGTCCACGATAACATATGTCTATCTCTTAGGAATATTATACTATATCCATTTAATACTTTACAAAATGGGCAACTATAACGTGATAGTTTGAAAGTTATTTACACGAATGCGGTATGAATCCCATTTTAAATGAGTAAAATGGCATCTGCACTTCATGAAGATTATTTTTGCCCTTTACATCATGCAAATTAAATGAATACTTTAGGAGATATGGCAAAATCAAATGAATGCACAAGAAAATAAATCGTGTTGCCATGATTCGACTGGCGGCTGTTTGGTGCATGGGCGTAGCCACACTGGGGCAAGCTGGGGCGCTTGCCCCACCCTGGCACCTATAGGGTGCCTAATTAAACATAAAACATTTTTTTCTAATATTAACAACAATCATAATTTTTGTTTTGTTATTATGCCATTTATTTATGTTGTAGTAATGTGTGCACAATAAAGTATATTCATTCATTCATTCATTCATAATATCAAAAAATTAGTCTACATAAAAAAGTGCGATCAAAACAAAAAGCGGGTCCGAAAACCCTTAAAATTTACAGATTAACAAATTGGCATAGATGCAGCCCAAACGGCTTACTTAAAAAAACCCCTTTGTTGCCCCACGTTGAGCCCAAGGCTGGCTACGCTTATGGTCTGGTGTCTAAGGCCATGGTGTATCAACTCTGATAGGTGTAATAATATGATTAAAGTATGGTGGAATATATAATAATAGTATCCTAAATAAGCCCATAGGACGATTCAATTAGATTGTGCAGCATTTAGATAGCTTCGCCATATTCTCACGTCGTCTATACCGCAGAGTTTGAAGACGAAAGTCTTGAACCGATGATGATTATCCGTCCACTGCTGAACATAGGCCTCCCTCAACGAACGCCAAGACGACCGATCCCTTGCTACTAGCATCCAACGCGGACCTGCCACTGCACGGAGATCGTCTTCCCATCTGGTTAATGGCCGACCAACACTTCGTCTACCTAAGCGCGGCCTCCACTCTTGAACCTTAACGGCCTATCGGCCATCCGTTATTCTGAATGCGTGACCAGCCCATTGCCACTTCAACGTGCTTATTCTTCGCGTGATATCGGTAACTTTAGTTCTCTGGCGAAGGTCTTCGTTTCGAATCCTATCTGCCAAAGAAACACCCAGCATAGCACGCTCCACAGCACCTTTGAGCTACGGCAAACTTGCGGACCAGTCGTAAATTAAGAGGCCACGTTTTGGCCCCGTAGGTCATCACGGGGAGAACGCATCGGTTGAAGACTTTCGTCTTCAAACTCTGCGGTATAGACGACGTAATAATATGGCGAAGCTTCCTAAATGCTGCCCATCCTAATTGAATCCTCCTATCGGCTTCCCTTTCGAAGTTTTGTCGACCTAGCTGCAAAGTATGCCCAAGGTAGACATACTCTTGCACGACTTCGAGAGTTTTGCCATCGACGTTAACAGGCCTAGTGAGAACGTGCTCATTGAACATGACTTTCGTTTGTCCAAGCTCATCCTAAGGCCCGGAGGATTCATTTAGACTGTGCAGCATCTCCCGCAAACCCTCCAGCGACTCGGCCAATATAACGATATCGTCGGCGAAACGAAGGTGTGAGAGATACTCGCCGTTAATGTTTATGCCACATTCTGCCCAGTTTAAGGTCTTGAAGACGTACTCCAAAGCATTTGTGAACAGTTTCGGGGAAAGAACATCCCCCTGTCGCACAACTCGATGCAGTTGGATTGGTCTTGTTTGACCTCCCGGAATCACGGACATAAAGGCGGCTTCGTATAATCCTCTCATCACTTCGACGTCTCGCCAATCGACCTGACATCGCTGCAGAGCTTCCAGAACAGCCCAGGTTTCGACAGAGTCAAAAGCTTAGCATCGCCGGAGAGGTGTCGTGTTAGGCTGGCACGCGGATCGTGGTTCCGGGGATCGGGTTGAGGAGCGTGAGACGCATACAATTTGCCATAGAAATCTTCGATCTCCGATAAGATCTCAGGCTTTGAAGAAACGGTTGCGCCAGAAACGGTCCTAATCTTCGACAGATGGCTTCTCCCGAGCTTCTCCACAAAAACCTTCGACCCTCTATTCTGCTCAATTGCTTCGGTAATCCGTTGCGTATTTGAGCAGCGAAGATCTCGGCGTATTAGTTTGCGGATCTGCTTCGAGAGAAGCTCTACATCTGTAGAAAAGGCGTCTGTGTCTGCTCTGCGTTCCCTCATAATTACTAACAATAATTATATGTAATTAAGCTGTTATCTGTACTTCGCCTTTGCTCATAACTGCCACGCAGAGCAGGTGGATTGACAATCGCAGATGATGATGAAATCGCATCGGCGGCACTGCTGCCTGATCAGAGTAGCACGGGATCGGTCGTCTTGGCGTTCATTGAGAGAAGCCTATGTTTGGCAGTGGACGGATTTAGGCTGATGATTATGATGATGATGATGATGAGTGAGCAAACACTTCACTACTAAAGATGTGTGATTTTTACTAACAATAATTATATGTAAGTAAGCTGTTATCTGTAATTCGCCTTTGCTCATAACTGCCACGCTGAGCAGGCAGATTGACAGTCGCAGATGATGATGAAGTCGCATTGATGGCACTGCTGCCTGATCAGAGTAACACGGGATCGGCCGTCTTGGCGTTCATTGAGAGAGGCCTATGTTTGGCAGTGGACGGATTTAGGCTGATGATGATGATGATGATGAGTGAGCAAACACTTCACTACTAAAGATGTGTGGTTTTTAGTAACAATAATTATATGTAAGTAAGCTGTTATCTGTAATTCGCCTTTGCTCATAACTGCCACGCTGAGCAGGCGGATTGACAATCGCAGATGATGATGAAGTCGCATCGACGGCACTTCTGCCTGATCAGAGTAGCACGGGATCAGCCGTCTTGGCGTTCATTGAGGGAGGTCAATGTTCGGCAGTGGACGGATTTAGGCTGATGATGATGATGATAAGTGAGCAAACGTCGAGAGAGAACGTCTTCCCACCTGGTTAAAATGACCAACCAACATTTCGTCTACCTATTTACTTATGTGAAATAAACCAATTCCATAAAAAATTATTGTGGTAAAAAATGATTGCAAAGTATCCAATTTGGTTTATTGAATATTTTGTATTTTGTCAGCTGTGGACGGATAAAGGATGATAATGATGATGGTATATTGTTCTTGTTGTATTCGAGTGGCAAGAGATCGGTAGATCGGTCGTCTTGGCGTTCATTAGGAGAGGTCTAAGTTCAGCTGTGAACGGATAAAGGCTGATGATGATGATGGTATATTGTTCTTGTTGTATTCGAGTGGCAAGAGATCGGTAGATCGGTCGTCTTGGCGTTCATTAGGAGAGGTCTAAGTTCAGCTGTGGACGGATAAAGGCTGATGATGATGATGGTATATTGTTCTTGTTGTATTCGAGTGGCAAGAGATCGGTAGATCGGTCGTCTTGGCGTTCATTAGGAGAGGTCTAAGTTCAGCTGTGGACGGATAAAGGCTGATGATGATGCTGGTATATTGTTCTTGTTGTATTCGAGTGGCAAGAGATCGGTAGATCGGTCGTCTTGGCGTTCATTAGGAGAGGTCTAAGTTCAGCAGTGGATGGATAAAGGCTGATGATGATGATGGTATATTGTTCTTGTTGTATTCGAGTGGCAAGAGATCGGTAGATCGGTGGTCTTGGCGTTCATTAGGAGAGGTCTAAGTTCAGCTGTGGACGGATAAAGGCTGATGATGATGATGGTATATTGTTCTTGTTGTATTCGAGTGGCAAGAGATCGGTAGATCGGTCGTCTTGGCGTTCATTAGGAGAGGTCTAAGTTCAGCTGTGGACGGATAAAGGCTGATGATGATGATGGTATATTGTTCTTGTTGTATTCGAGTGGCAAGAGATCGGTAGATCGGTCGTCTTGGCAATCATTAGAAGGGGCCTATGTTCAGCAGTGGACGGATAAAGGATGATGATGATTCGTTTTGTTGATCTTAAAAAGAAAACATGATATTATACAAAATATTATTCGTTCATACTTCATGTTACGTTTACTATGCAAGCCATGACCGATACGGTCGATCGACGTAGCAGACAAACCACGCTTGCACCTAGCGCATTCAAATATGTATTCTATGCGCATATAAATAGAATGCCACAATATGTTTTTGGATTTAGAATGTTATGTTTGTGCAATTACTCAAATTACACAATATCGTATATTTCAACAAAAAAACATTATAGCCTTATTATCCATCTTATACTTTCCCAAATATTCCAATAAATTTTTACAATTTACACATAAACCACGAAGTTTTATGTCACAAGAAGACCGTCCGGGAACGAGCAGCCACCGCGAGCGTTGCTCGGGGACTGAATATGACCGCGTAATTTAATGCTACATTTACCACACATTGAATAAGGTTAAAAATTGCAAAGCAGAAGTGTAACCCTGTTGCAAATAAACATTTAATTTGCGGGTTTTTCTTTAATAACTCAGAATATACGCATTAAATTCAATATCTGTTGAGACGAATTCTTCATAAAATCATATTCTAATTATATTCTTACAAAAAAAAATGTTGTTACCGCTGAAAATACAGAGAACTCCAACGTCTAAGTTTATTTTTGAGAAGGAAATTACGATTTTTTTATTAGATATATTAAACAAATATTTAATATTATATGACCGTAAACATTTTCTTTAGACCCTTTTCTATGGTCTGTATTTTTTTGCTTTAGTTATATTCATTGGGTTTCCTCGTACCGGAGCGTCAAAAAAACCCAGTTTTGTGAGTTTTGAGCTAAGACCGCGCCTTAAGTTTATACATAAGTAACAGTATATAGTTTTTATTTTTTCTTGCAAAATTTTTGGCGTTCCCAATCTGTGTTGGATGCTAGTCCGCCGTGGTATGACTAAAATGCGGTTATCCAACATCTGGGCGATTTTCGTTTTTTGACACTAAGGAATAGAGAAAAAATTTCTCTATCGATCTGTATTTTCAGTTTTTTGATATCTTCATTAGTTTTAAAAATAAAAAATAAAATATTGTCGTTAACGGCATACGTTATGTACTATTACAAATCATAGTTTTTTCGCGTTTTCTCAAAACTATGATTTGGTAGATAACGGCATTTAAGTCATACCACGGCAGTAGTGGTAAGGGACCTGACGTCTTAGCGTTAATTGAGGGAACCTATTTTCAGCCGTGGACGGATGAAAGTTGATGATGATGACCTCACAATACTTTCATACTTTCCAAAGTATCCTATTCAATGGTTTTTGCTCATATTATTCATATTACATCGACAAGTAATAAAATGAGAAAATCGTTTGGGTATACAAAACCAACCAAATAAGCATTATTGAAATAACTTAAAAAACCGCTAATCAGATGTCGATCAAATTTATATGGGACCAATTTGGAAACATAAGCTTTCAAACAAAACAAGAATCACCAAAATCCAGTACCAAACAGCGGAGTAATCGTGTAAAAAACATACAAAAAAAAAACATACAGAAGAATTGATAACCTCCTTCTTTTTTTGAAGTCGGTTAAAAAACTATTATATACTTTACATTGATATTTCTCACGTGAAAGTCACTTATTTTTTCAAATAGGCTACACTAGAACTTCTTAGCTTTTGACTCTCTGTTCATATTTTCGCACTCATAGATCTGATGAATACGTATTTTATTTTTTTATTTTATTAGCTTGGACAAACTGGAAGACATCCTAGATGATTGTAAGTGCTCAGCGTCGACCATAAGCGTGAGTTGATCAGGGACTAGCTCAGGCAACAGTAAGTGGCAAGGTCAGAGCTGTATTGTAGCCGAACTGCGCCGGCGGGTAGGTCTCCCTCTAACATAATACCGGCATAAACTGAAAGGAAGAAAACCGACAAAAAGTAAAGCAAGTAAGTAAGTGTTGCGTTTTGTGCGGTTTGTAAGTATTCGGTGGCCTTCTGGAGAGGATAGGGAAAAGAAGAGCAATGTAAAGTATTTACATAACCTCTGGTTATGCGGATGTCTACGTGCGTCGATAGTCACCATACCATATGGCCCCGACTCCCCGTTTGCCTCTTTATGGCACGAATTTCAATGCCAGACATAAACTGCCTGTTCCCCCTCTCAAAACACAGCATGACTGTTCCTGGAATGAAATAAGCAAGGCGTGGTATCAATTCAGACAGGTGAGCGGCACAAGGCATCCTTCCCTCTGATAAAATAGACATCATGGTTTTTTCTATACTTCAGTGAATAAAAATTTAAGGATTTTTAAATTGGCCTGATATATCAACACCAATTTTAAAGGTCCAAACACAAATAAAATATTTTACGACGGACGAGAGAGACCTTAACGCTATACACGCGTTGTAAATTTATCGGCGACAGTCGGTCAAGCGGATTTATTGTCCAAACTTAACATTTTATGGCGAGATTTTATAGTGTATGGTTTTCGCCACATTCGGTGCATGAATTTCAATATATAATATAAGGCACGTATCTAGTACCTAAACCAGCAATGAGTATCATATTTAAGTAAAAGGGACATTCAAATAGTAATATATGTTTTTAAATGATTTCAGTATCATATCAAGTACCCATTCTATTCTATATTCGCAACATGAACTTTGTAATCATTGGTCGAATAAACGACAGCCTTCTACAACAAAATATTATATTCTGTGTTTTTTTGTAATCCTTACGCGAATGTCACTCATTATAATGAGTGTCACTCATTATAATAACTTTCAACGATTTTATCGGGGTCTATTAAGATTTTCACGTACCGGTCGTTTTGGACACTGCAACTATGGTCATGGGAGGTCATTCCGCGATTTATGATAATATTCCCAGATAATAACAAATATTATGTATCTACATACGAATTTTCAAACACTTATTTTTATTATTAACAAGTTGAAAGTAAACGTTGTAATGCCAAGAACCCATCCCCCGTCGTCATCATTTTCATACAAATCTTGTCCTGACGATAGCCTACAGAATAAAAAAGAATTGTCAAATTCGTAATGGTTATGAAGTTTTGTGCATACATACATTTCGGGAAATAATTATTAAGCTATTGCATAGCTTCTATCGCGGGCCTTGAGCGCGGGGACCGAGTCCAGAAATTCCGTAACGAAAAAAAAACCTAACGCTCCCCACTCCGACGGGCACGGAGGTGTGGCTTGAAGGCCATGCATCGTCTAACGTCGTTTCTTTTCGGCAGTCTTCGACACGGTGTTTGTGTGCTTGCAACTAGACGTATTGTACGACACTACGAAGCTCGCACGAATAACAATAAAATATAACACATGTATTGTAAAATAATAAAAATATTTTAAACAATATTAGTTAATATTGTTTAAAATATTTATATTTTTTTATTTATTTAATAAAGGAAAAAAAAATGTTTTCTTATCGGTCACCACGCTCAAAAAGTGTAACTTGAATTAATATCAAAGAAAAAGAAATACTGCATTAATAATTAAAATAAATAAATAATTATAATTGCATAAGTTGATACAAAATGCTATGCAATAGCATTACCGCGGCAGTCCCCGAGTGCCACACGTCTTTTTATTTTAAAACGACTTTGTGGCGGACCAATCACAGCGCCACAATCCTGAATCGCGCTATCGGTATTCTACAGACCGATCGCTATATAATATATACTATCTGATACGATAGCTAGTGGGCTTCGGCCTGGCCGAGCATTGCACCACGCTCGGTCATCACCATATTTCCCATATTGGTGACCCTCGACCGAACACGCCTCTTCTGGACATTCACCATCATCACTCCCCACCCCTCCTCGCCTCAACGCACCGTGACCTGGTCGAACCCTCACCGGCTTCAACGGGCTATCGCAATACCACGACTGGTCAGCAAGCAGGGGAGCACTCATCTATCTCTCCTGGTCAGCAGCACGTAGTATCAAAAAAAGATTAGTTGAACTTTTCTAAATAATGTGACCAATATTATATGATTTCTATTTTAGGTTCGATTCCCGGCAAGTATTAATGTGTATAAATCACGGGTGTGTATTTATATAAGTTTTCTTAAACACATTTCCTTTCATAGTTGGTACAGACTTGCATCAAAGTTCTTAAGAACTTATCTCGGAGTTTACTTACGTGTGATTGTTAGTTAATATTATTTTAGATTGCTTTAAATTTTCATATGAATACAGAGAGAAAGAAATGTGCACAGATAGCATAGAATTTTATTATTATTATAATCAATTTGTGTTCTGCTCTCTCTCATTGCTAACATTCCAAATTCCGTTTTTTATTTTCCTTAATCCTTAAATGGAATATAATTTTATACGGATTTTGTTACTTCGTATGACATCATTTAGTCGTTAAGGGTTAAACTAAATATAAAATAATTAATTTAGCCGGCTTCTAGCTTAAACATAGCTATGAATAAACGGCGTAATTTATTATTGTGCTAAAGGAAATGCGGCCGGAAGTTTGCGTACATATGTAATAACAAAGTGAAATTGTGGGTACATTTTTATGTTCAATAGGTTCTTCTTCGCCTAGTCTTTTGACAGTTATATTTGGGGTCGACTTCCCATCTAAGCGACTTAGCGACTGCCTATCTGACCTTCACAACCTAACTGGGTGGTAAGACCCCGTGGTAAGACTATTTTCCAGACTTTAAGGTTCGTTCCATGACTGTCGAAGGTCCACAAATGACATCGGATTGACATGCTTATGGGCAGGATGGAGACTTGGTATGTAAAAACAATGAATTCAGACGTATATAGAAGTACAATTCTTATGGGCGCATTGAGGACAAACTTTCTGCGACGCAAACGTCCGCTTGGCGGCGTGACGAGAAGGACACCGCGATGTCTCCAGCATATGAGCCTACAAGAGCGAGCGAGCGAGTGCGAACTAAGCCCTCTGGGGACATGTCCCCAATAAAGTCGGCACTATAATCCTTAAGAACAGTTATTCCATTAATATATGTCTGAATTCTTTTATAAAGATCACGCAACCACGACAAGCGTAGGTTAACTTAACCTAAACTTAAAAAATAAAGTGAACATATAAAATAACATTTACATTAATTAAAGTGTAAGGCTTTACACTAGCGTAATGGTTCAGATCCCGGTTTAGGTCTACGCCTTACCAAATCTCACATACATTGAATTAAGCGGTTACAGTGACGCTGTAGCGGACGTGTGCTGAATTCTCGCTGATTTAATGCGGATTGCTCTTAGTAACGTTTCTTAGACATTCTAAGCTCACACTAACGCTTTGTTACGATTATCGTTTGTATTTGGAAGTGAAAAGTAAATGTTTTAATGTAAAACCTATTAGCGCGCCTTAGCGGTAAAATTGACTTAAATGTAATTACTGTTTGGCTGCATGTCTTTTTTTTTGTGAAGGAGTTGTGTTAATAGCCCTAGTGGCCTTAATGATTCATCGGAGGGAGGCAAGCTTCACCATTGGGAGATGGATTGGGGGGTTGCACCCCGCCAGCCGTGGAATGTGACTTCCATGGCTTTATGGCGTCGGGTTTGTAGTGGCTGTATGTCGAGATGCATCCACCCTCAACGCCTTTTTGTGTGCACTACTGTCATATCAATATCATGTTGAACATCTGGCGGTCATCCCACGATGGTCAACTATTTTTCACCAGCAAGCAGCTCTGAATGTAGTAAGTTAACGCCACCCACATCTATAACATGAAATGTTGGGAACACATAGCATACTATTTCAATTGGAACGGATAATAGAAAGAAAAAAAAATGGTAGAGTTTCGAGTTACGACGAGATAATAGATTGTAGAGCATAATATACTATAACTCTAGAGATTTCTAATCTTTGAAGATGATGTATTCAGAACCAAATTTCTTTCATTTTATGGAACTCTATATCAATTGTTTACAAAAAAACTCTAAAATTTATGAAGAAACATTTTTTAAAGGAACATGAAATATAATAAATACACAATATTCCTACAAATAAGTTATGAATTCTTCACTTTTTGCAGTATTTCTTAATAATGTTTATTGCTATGGTATTTTCAATTCATGAATGAATGTTTCTAAACAGTATTATTCAATACTAGCTATTTCCCGCGGCTTTGCTAGCGTTAGCAAAAATAATCCCTTTTTTAATGTATCCTATGCTACTTCTAGTACCTCCTAGAATATGCGTACAAAGTTTTATGATGATTCGTCGAGTAGTTTTTGCGCGAAAGCGTAACAAACATCCACGCTTTCACATTTATCTTATACCTTTAAACGAGCAATTTTTGTATATACATATATAGAAATTAGGAAATTATTAATCCACAAAAAGAGCGTGGTTCGAATCTCTAGTCCGATATTTTTCTCTTTCTATTTTTGTCTTTTTTTTCAAGTTCATTTTTTTGAAAGAAAAACTTGGTATACAAAACAATACAAAAAAACCGAGCAAATGCTCGGTCAACCAGGTACTAATATTATTAAGGAAGTAAGGATTAAAGCGTCCATTGACTAAACTAACCAGAAGCGAAGGTACCTGAAGAAAATCGTCTACCCGTCTAGACGTCAAGCCAACACTACGTCTTCCCAAACGCAACTTACATTGCCAGTTCCAAAAGTCATTTGTTATTCGACGTATGTGACCGGCTCACTGCAACTTTTATGTCCTTATTTCCCGGATTATGGCCGTAACTTCAATTCTTCGATAGATCATGTTATATCGATTTGTTTTATGGATGATTTGCATACAATGTGTAATATATATGGCTTGGCCAGTAATAATGACCTTTGTGTCGCCACTATCTTTAAGACGGTAAAACATACGGTCCATATAGATTAGTTTTCCGTTTTATCAGATTTTTTTTATTTTCCACAACAGAGCAAGGATTTTTTTTTTTATTATGGATGGCTCCATTGGAATCCGTAAATCCGTTACGGATTCCAATGGAGCATTTGAGGAGAAATTTTTTGATAAAAAAAATTCAAAAAAAGTCGGTACTTTTTGTTTTATAGCCAAATTAAATTTTCAAAAAAAAAATAAAAAAAATAAATTAAAAATTAATGAATAGTAATAAACATGGAGCAATTACGGATTCTAGTGGAGCATTTAGGGAGCAATTTTTTGGCATATATTTTAATTAAAAAAAACTTCTACGCTAACTTCCATCCGGTATATTGTTTGTGTTTAAATATTTATGGCACAAAGAATACAATATAATGATAGAATAGATATAGAATATATAACAGAGTTAGAATACAATATAATGATGAAGGATAGGCATTTATTTAGCTCTTATTAAACTTTTTTTAAGAAAACCAGAAGTTTATAGAACTTATTTTACAGAGTAGCTGATTGAATTGCAATGTAACTAAAATCACATATCTCGTTCATTATGCTGATACAATAATTCATAACACTACACAAGTGATTTTTTGAACATTTTTACTGACGTCATTATTTTGACGTGTTTCAAATGTAACAGGTTTCTTACCCGCCGAATAAAGATAATTCGAATTTGGAAGCCACATATTAAAACGCATCCATATTGTATGGTGACCCAATTCGTACGTGGGACAGTACATTGCAGGGCTAATCAATCAAGCGGCTGTCCAAACTCTGAATACAATTATGAACTTAGCCCGTGTCGCTTGTACCATCATGTTCTGAGCCTAAAGTGATTAATTAGTACACATAAACTATGCGGTATACAACGCTTCATGCATGTGCAAGTAAATTCTGTTTCGTGTTGTTCATATCTTTGCACTGGAATGAATGGGCTAAATTGTATCTGGGCTAAACGATATAAATTTACTATTCTATTATATATTAATAGTTACAGTATAATATTATAGTAATTATATTATTATTATTCTAGCTTGGTTTGGTGAGTTTGTCAATGCAACGCATCTAGTGAGTTACACAAAAGTAGATAACATAAAAGCATTCTCCATAGTTTGTCAAACGGTTTTTCAGTTTAATAATTATGCTAATACAAACTTACTTTAAAATATTCACTTAATTTATTATTTAACGGTTATTTAATTCGCTTGTCAACTTGTTTGGAAGATTTAAGTCAACAATAGTTGGTAAAAGAAATCGCGTGTGCGTGATGGTTTCAGAGTAATTTGACAATTTCAAGTTGGCCGTCAAAAAACAATTTGTATAATGGAACCGCTAAGTAATCTGAACATGCGCACATATTTTGTATTTTTTTTTTGTGTTTCTATCATATAGGTACAAAATCAACATCTAATTAAAATTCTTAGTAAAAATACCTACTTGGATTCTAATACAAGTCACAAGGACTAAAAACTTCAACGTTTTATAGTAGGTATAATTATCATTTTTGTTCAGTGAACGTCGAATCACATTTCCATTTTTGATTTTAATATATAAGAGTAAAGTTTTGTTCACCTTCAACTAAGTCCATGCAGTGGCAGGTCCTATGTTCAGCAGTGGACGGATAAAGACTGATGATGATCCGCCTTGAACTAAGTGGGATGGCAGGTTGCAAGGTGCCGAGCAACAGCTTTGTGGAGGTGGTGTCAGTCCCCTGAGGGACTGACTAGCTTTCGGACGCAGCGAGTCCCACATACCCGCCTGGCGCATTCCACTCCCCAGTGAAATGCGCCAGTGCATTTCCCGGCGTAAAGGAAAAAAAAGGCAACACAAATGAGTTGGCTGCTTTCAGGTGAATTAGTTTATGTTCATGGGTAACGTTAACCACTTACCATCAGGTAGTGTGCCGTGGGCCTATCGTACTAATATAAAAAAATGAAGACGATCTCCTTGCGTTGGCCGGTTCTAGTTAGACAATATTAGCGAGGTTATTGGGAGTTTTAGCGTTGATTGATTTTTGATTGATTTGATTGATTGTTGATTGAAAAAAAGGCTTAGGTGTTTAGCCGTAGACGAAATACTAATCATCATGTAAAGTATATTTCATAATAATCATCACCATTTTCATCATCACCAACAGCCTTTGACCGTCCACGATTGAACATAGGCTGCCTAGAATAAACACCAAATTATGTTTAAAATAGTTTTCTATTTTTATCTTGCAAAACTTGTTAGATACAAGTATTATGATGATAAATAGATATCATCGGTCAACAAAAGCCAAACAGTTTGCCACAGGTATTTATTGAGGTAAACGAAACAATTTACGACTCCTCGAGCAACTAACTCACGACAGGAAAATGCTATCCTATACGATTTCATTATAATAAATCTCTGGAACAGAGTTATAAAGTTTTGCCTCGATCCAGTCTAAACTGAAGAGATAATGTTCGACGGACAGTTTTTTATGTTCAATTACTGACAAACGAATTCAGATCTTAGTTCCGTTTTAATAGAATTGGTTTTTCTAATGTCAAAGTTATTTGATAAATACAGCTGATAATTGAGCCATTACTAAGGGTATGATAACTTTTAATCCTTGTTTTTATCTAGCTTTTACATCACTGGTGAATGAGATCTAGTTATAATAAGGTTTAGATTTTCTGTATAGGTATTTAAATTGTACAATTCTATATATCCTTTAAAGGATATGAGCAGCCCTTAATGGATTACAGGCGTTAATGCGTGTAAATCATAATTAATACCTCAGAACAGGCGGATTACAAACGCAGATGATGATGAGTTTGCATCAGCGGCACTGTTGCCAACCGCCGCTCCTGTTGATGATGCCGCCATCGCTCAGTGTGAACGATGCATTACAAGTGGCAAGTGTGGCAACTTGACGTTAATTAATGAAGGCATGTCTTCATCAGTGGACGAATAAAGGCTGATAATTATGATGATGATATCCTTTTTCAGAGGTTTTCAAAATATTATTTAGCCTTGAGAGGTACTTGTGCATTTATTATTATTATTATTATTATTGATATTAAAAATAATAACAAATAGATCTATTAACAGGAACGAATAATGCACAAAAATATTATATAAATATTCTCGGCAGGATGAACATACTCGTAATTCTTAATGTGGCAATATTGTATTTCGACGCGTGGTTTGACCTTCTTGTGTTCCTTCGATAGCGAATGTTCCATTTATTTTATAAAAAAACAACCTACATTTCATTATTTTTATTCATTTCAACAATATAAAATTCAATACACATTTAGGTTCCATTCAAACAATAAAGAGAGTTGCAGTATTTAATAAATTACAACTATGTTTTATTACAAGAATTTACTTAAAGCGAAGAAAAATTTCATTATTCTGTACATTTTTAAATGAAAACATTAAATTTGTACATGAGCATATCCATTAGCATACAAAAATTGAACGTAAGCAGCATATTTATAGTATCGTAAAAGCTTTTTACGATCTAAGCCGTAATCCTAAGCTTAAATGATTGCAGTTGTACGGGAGCCACTGAAAACCATAAATTTCTGACATAAAATTTCACAAAGGTCAGCTTTTGTTGAAACCTGAACGTGGCTCTTGAATATTTTGTATGAGCAATTTGAGAAAAGGAATTATTTGATACTATTCGCTATGATTAACTCATATGTATCTTAAGACGAGCTTAACTTTTTTTAAGGCGATAGATTTTATATCTTTGTATGAATAGTGCTTTATTCTATTTGTATATTATATTGACACTTCTAAGTATGAGTCCTCAATATTTTTCGTGAAAGATATCGGCAGCAAAATTGACTTGAATGCCGTGATGCTCTCATCGTCATTTGCAAATAGTCACATCTATTTTTTCTTTTTTTGCAAAAAAAATGGCGGTAATTTATAATATTCGAATGCAAATAAATCATGATAATTATTATCTAAAAAGACAGAATTTACTCACTCTATACACAATGGCCGACCTATATAGAAGTCACCTAGCCATATGAGCTAATATTGTTAAATATTTAGTACCAATACGTTAATCGCTCACAAATTAGTAAAGCACTGCTTCAATACGCCAGGTCAATCGCTTACGCACGGTTGAATGACACGTTACCGTTCAGCCACACAATATTCAATTGATTGCATTTATTTTTTAGATTTTTTTTTTAAATTCGAAGTTTTATACAAATATTAGTTACTTAATTTAAAAAAAAATAGAAAAATGTTCTCTCGATTTTTTATATTCGTTCATTTGTGATTAGAAATCGACGGTGAGAGGACGTACTTGAGGGGAGTAGATACTTAACTATAGTACCTATAATAGTTGTATAACTATAATAGTTTCTAATAGACACTATTTTAAATATTTTTACGCAGGGCGCATAGCACGAAGCGCATCCATAAATGTGGGATGTAGGTACCCTAAAACATTTCGCATCTCTGCAGAACGTGTTTCTCGTCCATATGACGGTATTACGTTGAGATGGCACTAGTGAGCCTTAACAATAGGCGGTTACAGTTGCATTGTTGATGTCACGCTTTCATACATCAAATTTGACATAAGCGCGTTAGTACGAGAGGCATCTGCTTGCAATACACATTATGGGATGGCGACCATTAGGCCGATGTGGAACAGCCCTATTTATATTGAAACTATTTGAAATGGGATGTGAACAAGATATTCGTTAACAATGACGAAATATCGATACTTTCGAAATAAATGAATGAAGAAATAATATCCAATAATAAAAGTACCCATTTAAAACTTATTTTTTGATGAAAACTAGCCATCATAATTAGAAAACCATATTTAATATTAGTAAATAAAAAATATATAAACTGCTTTCTTCTATACATAAAAACATATTTTTAAATCTGAACAAAATTTGTAACTAGTTTGTGATTTTTTATATAAAACTATTCGTACTAATGTTATAAGTGTGAAAGTTTAGATGTTTATTGCTCTTTCTCGTGAAAACGGATGAATCAATTTGTCTGTTAGTTGAAATGGTAAAGAACCTTGGATCAGAACATGGGCAAAATTTTATCCCGTAAATTTTTTAAATTCTAAGGAAACTACATTATTTAGTTCATAATTACGTCAGTTGAAATATGAAAAACACAGATATTGAGAAGGCCTACTCCTGTTTGGTCAAAAACGACGTAATCTTTGCCCTCTGAATGCACTGGCTTTAATTTTATATTAAAAAAAACAATATTTTGGAGAATATTTCAGAATATTTTTTTTACAAGTTCCTAAAGCAGATTTTTATTTTAAGCATGCCACTATAGGCAAAAACAACTTGCTACGCGTTTGAATTAACGACACTCGGTTAGACACAAATTCGAATTGTACAGGCTTTATTATTCAATATTCATTGATAAAGATTAGTTAATCTAAATGAAACGTAATAAAACCAGTTCTCAATTTCACAAAATGCCAGGGAATATAAAAATATTTATATAATTCAGTCATTAAAAAAAGGCTTCATAAAGTTCCTTTTAAATACAGTATCAAAGTTGATATAAATTACTTCGCAAGGAACGGCGCAAATGAATCCGCCATTCAATCTCACGCTACATTCTCTTTTAATCTCTTTAAACGACGACAAATTTACTGTTACAGATTTTCATTTATTGCTCTTAATACTTTCTTTAATACGATGCGATGACGTGTTTGTTTCGACGGGTCTTTTCATTAAAAGAAACTTGCGATACATCTGTCGACGCGTTTTTTATTATTTCTTAGAAATCCTTTGATGTGATGAAGAGATAGAAATAATTATTTTTTATTATAATTATTATTGCAATAAAAAATATACTCATTTTTTTATAAATTGGTTTAGATCATTAATTTGAACTGGGATGGCTCCGTCATATCGAGTGACTGAAGTCCTTTAAAGTTCTAGAAAGATAGCGTTTGATACGATAGACTTAAATAAGTCTACCTATACGAGAATATGGATGCGGTCTTTGGTATTTAATAAGTATCATGTTTGATAGAGGCTGATGATGATGAAACCTATGAGATGTGACCGCTAATGCAGTAGCGGCTAAATCTTAAAATTCTTAACTTTTTCTGAAAGAATTTAATCTCGTTGATGTTTTGTATAAATTTGTTTGTTTTGTTACTTTTTTTTAAAGTTAGTCTGAAAGGTGGGCAGACGAGCCACATGATGTTGAGTGGTCAGCGTCGCCCATCAAAACTAATAAGCTAACCTCAGACTACTCCAAGGCAACTCATTCATGTGTTGCCCATCCTGAGACAAAATGTTAAGTCTCTGTGCCAGTAATAGCACTGCCTGTCCTTCCCTTCTCTCCGAAATACAGCAAAGCTGTTTCACGGGAGTATTATGCAAGATGGTGGTACCCGCCCGTAGCGCCTCACAGCGCATCCCTCCCACCGGTAAATTGTCATTTTTATGTCCAACCTTAACCTTAGGTAATTAAAAGTGTTAGAAAGTATCCGACTTTAAATACATTTAATGAGCGAGTAGCAAGGGATCGGTCGTCTTGGCGTTCATTGAGGGAGGCCTATGTTCAGCAGTGGACGGATAAAGGCTGATGATGATGATGAACGAGTAATCAATTTATTACAGCTCACAAAGCAGGATATAGTGTTTTCGAACAGGCTCATCGAAGCAAATGTTTACTTTCTCACGGCGGAGTCGGCGACGGTTTTACGTGACGTCATTCACGGTGACGTTGTAATGAAGTCGCTCATTAGCACCTCCGACTAGTTCAATTAAGGTCAGGTGACCACACACAACGCCGCGCCGGAACACTCTCTTGTTAGAAGTTATTACTCCTGGTAGGTTTGAGTACTTTGATAGAGTTATTATAAAGTAGATATTGTTTCTAAATATTAACCGACTTCAAAAAAGAAGGAGGTTCTCAATTCGTCTGTATGTTTTTTTTTAATGATTTTAATCCAGCTTAGCATAAAGATTTGTGTGCAATTATTGAATAAATGTAAGCGTGGTACTTAAAATTCGGCGATGTAGCACTTTTATGTTAGTCGCCCAGACAAGCTGGTCTGTACTCAGGGCTAGCACAGACAACCCAATGTTTTATTCGTTGTCTTCTCTCAGACGTAAGGTCGGTGCTACTAGTTACACTGTGTATCCCTAATCTTCTCATCTAAATACAGCAAGGCTTAACGGGAGAATCAACCAGGATGGTGGCACCCACACATACAGAATGATCATTCTCTGTAATTATAATAAGCATTTATGGGAAAATTTTTATGAAGCTTTACATATATGAATATGCTAGTAAGTACACAATTCATCCAAGGCACTGCTAAAGGCCTACAGCAAAAAGTACTTCTTTGAGATAGAAGTACTTCTTTGAATAGAGAGTAGAAGCTGAATTGGAACAATCTTCGCGTTTTGGTTAGGTTGCTTACGGGACACTGTCGTCTCAACAAGCATATGCAAATAGTCGAGAAGAGTGATACAAGGCACTGCAGACTCTGCTACTCAGCAGAGGAAACGCCTATGCACATTCTCACTGAATGCTCCAACCAACAAGGATGTAGCTCTATTCTAGGGAAGCACGTATTGCACTCAGAAGAGATCAAATCTCTTGGTGCCAAAAAAATCCTAGAGTTCATAGAAACAGGACTTGGACCGGAGCTGTAAATAGTGGCGATCACAATCAACCCTGGTCCGAGTGATACGAAGGCAGGCCTTTCCTGGAACAGCCGCTCTTTGAATAATAATAAATGCTAGTAAATAAACTCAGGCCCAGACATATTATACCTATAATTATACCGACAATCCTGTCATCTTTAGGGACCCATTCGTAAAAAGACACAACATAAACCTTATAGCACCACTATATTGCCTTTCTGTCGAAACAAAACCAATAGAGAATCGCACTAATATAAAATCAAGAAATTTTATAAGAATCTATCACAGCTAGTTGATATTACATAAAAAAGCATCTTTCGAATCTCAACAAAAGATTAGATATTAAAAGGTAAGCGACCGCCACAACCGTTATGATACAACGAGATAATTACAAGCTATTCCCAGCAATGGACTTGAGGATTTCATGTCAACGTGTCACCGTATAATGGGACATCGGACAGACAAACCCGTATAATCTGTTAGTCAATATTGACTTGTATTAAGCACTCCAATATTTAATGTAACTGACATGCCCGCATCTTGTTTATGTGCGATTGCTTTAATAATTCCTGCAATATCGTTATTAATATTGTTTTGTAATATGGAACTGATAGCTGATAGATAGTTCAATTTATTTCTTAAAAATAGTTGCTAGATGAGATGCAATTACATCAACTAGGAACTAAATAACTTTCGAAGATATTATGCCAGCATTTGTATTGTTTAACAATTTAAAACTATTTATCTTATATAATTTATGTTAACTTATACATAAATATAAACATTTTTTGTTACATGTGGCAGGTATATTGGCCAGGTTCAGATACGATTCGTACACAAAAGTATGAAAATGAACTAGCTCCTCGTCCATCAATCATTTTCGAACAAAATTAAACGTCACACGCGCCCTCTCTGTCCGCTAGTACACTCAGAGTACTGACAAACAGAGCAATGCAAAAATGACATTGCCCTAAGATTAGTATCATCATTATGAAAGCACAACGAGAGCTGCCTTTGGTTACCACAAAAGTATGCCAAGTCGCGATAAATACATTAAGGTGCATTATGAGTCAAAGAGACATACAAATTAGAATAAAAATGTATGATGCAATCATACTTAAAACATGATAAATTAAATAAAAAGAATTTTTTAAATTGAAATTAGATAATTTAACCCAAAATTTAACTACAAATTAAATATGCAGCAAAACAGGATTAATATTATAACTATTGCCGAAAATACTTTTTAATGAACATTATAAATATTTCTAAATAAAAAAATGCATGGAAATACAATAATCATTCGACTTAATTTTGTTTATTTAAAAAATCACAGTAAAGTTTTAACTCTGTATAATTAAATATTTCAGCCATTTTATAAGTTTTTGTAGGTAATGCGTTGCCCTCAAAGATAAAAAACTGCTTAACTTTATTTTCTGGTCAGATTATTATTTTATTAAGAAGTTGTTTCATCCTCCACTACTCTGCGTACAATCAGCCAAGCGCTGCACTCATTATTACAACATTTGTCGGCGGAGACAGAGTTCTTTCCTTATTCAGGGTTATTAATATTACATCAGTAATTATTTTCATCCCGCTGACAGGATCAAATTACATTCGTCAAATATTATAATACACAAAAATGCGATATTTCTTTATAATGAATAGACAAAAACTTGATAGTCTTTTAAGTAATACTTTTACCAAAATCTCAACTTAAAAGCTGTAAATGAAGAATCATCATCATTATCAGGCGATCTCTTGCCACCTTCATTCAACAAGGACAGGCCACTGCTCGAAGATGGTCTTCCTTATTTTTCATTCCTTCCTTCATCCTTATTTTTCCTTTCTTATTTTTCACGGTATCGGTAATTTTAGTTTTCTAGCAGAGGTTATTTTTTAAATTATTTCCAAACATTTTAATATAGGTCAGGTAATTTTATTAATCATAAAATTATAAAAAATAAACAGTTCTAATGAAAGCTATTACTAATAAAAACTAGTGTTGTTATTGTGTTTTTGTAATATTAATAATATTTTAAACAACAATATTGTATGTACTAATAATTTGTATTTAACATAACAAAATTAACTTGTTTCTATGAAACAGATAAAATCATTTATACACATTATTGAAAGTGCCACTCTGCCTTTTAAGAGCACAGACTAACAATGTTCTCGTATAGTGTTTGTATAAAAAAAGAAGTATCTAGTTTTCATACAGAAATACACGGCCATTAGAGTGTATTTAGGTCGTCCAGGTTAAGTACGTGGCATTAGAAAACCCTACAAATTAAAACCTTTAATTACAAACCACAGGGGCTTACAGTTATGTGTTAGTTCCCAAAATATATCACGGCGTATTATAAGAATTGATAGCTAAGTAAATATAAATAAAATAATTTTCTACGAATGGCTCGTAAACACGACATTCGTAGACAATGTCGAAATATCGAACTCCGCGAAATAATGGCAAAAAACATGGTAAATATCCTATAGTTTAAATAAGTAACTTCAATGACCTTAAGATGCATAATATGTGGATTGTGCTTTGTTTTGTTTAACGTTTACATACCTAAAAAAACTTACATAAATTGTTTTACAAAAGTTCATGGCCCTATAAATGGTTCTTGATAAGTATCTGTCGAACTACACACCGAGGAAAACCACTTTCAATAATATACAAAAAGCGTTCGTCTTTTATCAATATTTATAGATAAGATAATGATAGAGGGCGCGCCGTATCACAAGTAAAATATTAGCAATATTAAATAGAGGGCATGCGGCCCGAGTGATAAGCCGCACGCGCTGTTTCATAATAGTCAAAGAGTAGTTTATATACTCATAGAGATACACATACATACAGTTATCTATACCTATAAAAGTAAAGTATCAACTCTTTATGTCCCACTGCTGGGCACGTGTCTCCTCCTCGAAATCAGGCGATCTATACCTATACTCAGTAGGTTAAGTTAGTAGTTTGTGTTTAGGTAGACGAAATGTTAGTCGGTCATCAACCAGGTACATTGACGAACTTCGTGCAGTGGTCAGTACGTGTTGGATGCGTGTGGTAAATAATGCGTGGTGTTTGGTCTCCAGTGGTATTCCACTGGAGACCAAACACCACGCCAAGACCACCGACGGTCTTAGTGTTCATTGAAGTAGACATATGTTCAGCATTAGACTGATAAAGGCTGACGATGATGATAATATTCAGTAGTGTAAAGAAAGTCGCTGATAAACGTATTATCGAATATCATCTATATACGACCTGCTGGGCGACTGGTTATGAACGTATATTCATATGTTCGAGAAACTAAAGGTTTGTTTCAAATGAGCTTATCAGACATAAGCAGTCTGTTCCACCTTTTCTGTTCTTGAATTGTAAGAGAAATATTCATATTTCTTTTAAAATGCAAATTGCAATAAACAAATAAACGTTTATCAAATATAAAGGAGAAATAGGGAGAAGGGAGTACACTAATTAGAGCTCGTTAGTTGCAATGAGACCTTGTACGTTATCTATTATCTACGGTCGCATGATGATAGTTTTGCTCCTGCTGGTAAGATCGCCAACGCTTCCTTCTCTCCGCCGCACTAGGAGGTGAACAATCTCCTAGTGCGGTACAACATGTACCTGGATCTGTTCCATAGTTCTCCCCGGTCTACCCTTCCTCTTTTTCCTACTTTCTATCTTACTTAAAACAACGATTAATATCGTATCAAACGACTTATCATTTTATCTTCGATTATTTGTGGTTTTTATAGAATTTAATTTCTTTTAACTTATATATTATACCTTTTCCAAAACTGTATCATTGGACATAATTTCTGTCCAACTTTTCCAGTACTACATTTATCATAATTTTTCTATCTTTTTGTTATTTTTTTTTAATAATATAAGTATTATGAAATGTAATTTCCTCTCGTATCTGAGTTCTGCTCTTTGACAAAAACTATACGCGTGTCCACGTGTTCGTTTAAGGGTGAGAATTGGGCTGCACACGTTTGACTTGTAATGAACAAATTGCTATCGATGACATATATATTTTGTATCGACTGTTCACATCACTGATATACATTGCTGATTCTGAAACGAGAGTAAAATAATATTTACTGAATGTGAACAAACAAAAAAATACTTTACAAAATACTCATGTAACATATTTGACATCTATATTATGACACGTTAAATCAAAATAAATTTTAATTAAATTTTTTATTAACTGATTATTTTATTAGTTGATTTCGAATTATATTAGTTGAGTTGCAATGAGTAGAATGTTCTTCAAGAAATTATTAATTAATCAATTATATTATATATTATCATATGTAACATACATAATATCATATTCTAACTTATGGACAGTAAATTTTCATAAATCATTTTAATATAAATTATTTATGTAAGAAAAAAAAACAATAAAGGGTCTAACTTAATATTTTTTAAATCATAAATACGTTGTAAAAATAAATAGACCTAAATATAACAAAAAAGTAATACAAAAAAAACGCAATGTATATTAGACATTCGAACAATATCTAGAGGAGTGTCAAATACGTTTATTGTTGGTGCGCGTGCGCTTGACAAATAACTTGGTCCTATAAATCTAAATCACATGGGGCGATATTAGTCACAAATGGGACGAAATTAAAGTTCCACGGTGAGCAGCTGGTTTTGGTGAATAGACGATTCGGTTCCGTGAAATCGGCGATGACGGATTAACTGCGATGACCTTCCTTTAATAGCTTACGTTTGTGTTAATTTGTCTATTATTATTATTAGCAGATTGTCTAAAATAATAAACAGAAAAAATGGAGCAATAATTGTCTAGATAGTTATTATGTTTGCTATAAGTGGTAAATGATAAAATCGGCTTAGTATGAGTATATTATTTATTTTCAAGGATCTTATTCTTCGAAGCCAGTTCAAAGGTGGGATATCCATGGGTAAGAGTATGTACCTACTACAAACATTAAAAAAAGCGTCGTTTAGCGTCCTCTTAGCTTAGAAATGTCAAATATCTACATGATATTGGAAACCCTAATCACAAATCCAAAAAAAATCTAGGGACAGTCACATTAAGTATAAAATTTCTTTTCTAAATCAAAAGTTTCATTAATGATATCAAAAACCAACGTATTATAGTAAGATAACACAACATTCCTTTATCCAGAATGCCAGTAACAAGATTGGCAGAACCATGTAATATTGGTACCAAATATACCATATCGTTTCATCAACAAACATACACAATGACATTGACACATCGAATATTGGGTCTAGGAAACTTTAGATATATGCGTTGATGTGTTTCCGAGATACAAGGAATAAGGGAATACAAATTGTTTGATCAAGAAAATGTTTGTTTCACAAAAAGGCTTTACTACGACGTATGCTGGTATCCCATTTGCATTCCATATTGCTTTTGTAATTGTATATACAAGTTTTTCTTTTAGTATCCACGTGTTATAATTAATATTTAGTGTGCCTACTCCAGTAGTACATTTTAATTAAGTTTCTCCAGAAGCTAAATTAAAAAAATATAATACATAATATATATTTATTTATCTTAAAATTATTTTTAAAAAAAGTTCTTGGCGCTTGAGATTTTTATAGATACTTTTCGTTCGTAAAAATTGGCATTAATTTAGAAATAAAATAAATTGACAAAAGAGACAATTTTATGATATAGATACATAAGTCTCAATTCTTAGGCACTCAGTATAAAACATTAATTTAATATATTAAATAATGAAGCATAAGTAAGAATCAAAAGTTTGTTTAAGCCCGCTAATCTTTTAGACTACTACTGGAATTGCAAAAAACCTATTTATTTTTACCCTAAAAACAGAAAGTATAGTATAGGAACAAAACAATCCTAATTCCTATTAATTCATCATCATCATCATCGTCAGTCTTTATCTGTCCTCTGCTGAACTGAACATAGGCCTCCCTCAATGAACGCCAAGACGACTGATCCCTTGCTGCTCCAGCGCGGACCTGCCACTGCACGGAGATCGTCTTCCCATCTGGTTAATGGCCGACCAACATTTCGTCTACCTAAACGCGACCTCCACTCTTGAACCTTAATGGCCCATCGGCCATCCGTTCTTCTGAGTGCGTGACCAGAAGGCTGGTCCCTAGGGTGTTGGACTATATTTCACTTATGCGCATTATACTGGGAAGTGATCTTTACAAGTCTTAAAAGACTTAATCTGATCAGGAATGATTTACTTGACATTGTTCTTTTTTACCGATGCGCAGTGATGTTTGATGGGGAAATTCGATGCTCTTTGGTGCTGTAGTCAAGCCCGAGCCATTACCAATGATTAATCTATCGATCGTATATATATATATATATATATATATATATATATATATATATATATATATATATATATATATATATATATATATATATATATATATCGTATCTTTCTTTGAAGCACATTTATGTTTTATAAAGAAATATTTTATATAAGTATTTTTTCAATTATATTTTAAGAGGTATTCTTCGCAATAAATTATAAACTATAAAATTCTAGCGTGGGATCGTAACATGACTATCTAAGCTCTTATTCTGCTTGAGTTGTTTGATACTTTGTCATAATATTATGATTGTTCTTTTAGAATAATAAGGCAACTTATTATCTTGAGGATAATTAAGCTAGCGACTGAGCAGATTAAATAAAAATGGATCCAATCTTTTAAAGTTAAATCCTTCCATACCAAGAATATTTAACAGTATATTATATTCATATTGTATGTATGAAACAGATGCACCAACGAATGTAATATTCAAGTGCCTACCAAATATTTCATAGCAAATGTAACGTTACGCGGGTGCAGTGTTCAAACCGAGCGGGACACGACGGAATTCAATTACATAGAAGGATAACATTAAATATACTATTCTGAATCTATTTTCTGTGGCATCGTCCTTTTTAAATGTTAACGACATCGTTCGCGAACAATTTACATTGAAGATGCTTGAGATGTTTTAAAGTTAGTTGTTTCAACTTTTAAATTTCAGTTATAAGTCAAATGAAATTTCTTTTTAAAACGCTTATTTGTGATCTGTAATATTTATGAGTAATCCCACTTAATAAGGGTGCTTGAATGATCTTATCTTGAGTACACTTAGTACCATCAAATAAAACACTATAATCATCATTATCTTATTAAATGAAATTAGTCAATAGTCATATTGTTGAAATTTCGACAATGTCCACTTTTTATGTTTGTTGATTAGTCTGGCATTCCAGTTACCTGATGTTAAGTGGGCAATTCGATTCATAAACGTTAACAGGTTTATAAGAAATAAGCCCCTTCTTGTAGCCTAAAAACTTATTCATGTCATATAACATATTTATCTTGGGATCTTTCTAAGCTACGAATAGCTGTTTGTTATCTATATAATCCATAATATCAGATACCTGCAATAAAAAGGTCTGGCTACAGTTTCACAAATTTCAATTACTTGTTTCAATTAATTCGAACGTTTGTCTGCAAATGGCGGCAATATAATAAACCATTGAGGATCCCAAATCGGTATTATAACAAACACGGCGCAATAACGCCGCTGAATTTCACGTATGGAAATATTTTTCTATGTATCGCATCAGTGATTTCATTTTCCGCTATCGCTTCACATGAAAAATCATTTTAAAGCCAATTTGATTATATGGCTAGCCCATGTTATCATTACACTAAAATGTTTTTTTAATGTTTCATTTTGTGCAATTTTTTCGCGAAATGTTTAGAAATAGTTTTGGTGGTATGAAAAATATGCTGCGTTTTCATTTTCATAATATATATTTTATTTGGGGAGAATCTACATTGAATCCTTCAATTAGAGGGATAATATAGATTTTCAGTAGTATACTTAGAAAAGTCAATCTGTGAATTTTAATTCTCTTAAATGTTTTTGTTAGAACAAATAAATATACAAAAATGGTTTATTATGCCGGCTGAGTATATACGTTATTGTGTGTAAAATACATTTTAAATTTTTATGTTGTTTCAGATCCTTACTCTAGAAAATTAAAAGTTATAGAAACCGTAATCACGTGACTGAGCGCCATTTAATTTAAAATCTGTTTTTGCCAATCTCTTGGCTTAGCGTGATGATTATTTGCAAACTCTCATAATATAAAGATGGATGGTCAGAAGATTTTAAATTAGTCGTATAGATGATAAGCGCAACGATATTTAAGAATCCCTCCATAGTGGAATTTTTCTGTCAAATTTGTTTGCGTTCTGTCAACAAACGAGTTTATTTTTAAGCCGCAATATTTTCGCAGCTTAATTTTCCGCTGAATATTTTAACTCCCATCAAAATTTTGATTGCATCCCATGTAAATACATATCTAAACTCACTGTATGAATCAAATTTATTTTGAATGGTTTGTAGTTATAAAAAGTACAAAGATTTAAAACGATTATTTGAATATTCAATAAAATCTTAATTTACTTCGACTGAACTCTCCATGATATTTTTTAGAATTGATATTTAATTCTACTTATATCTCAAAAGTTTAGCAGCTGGTTGTTTTTCGTTAGATTTAGATAGTGTATCACATTGTAAATTTAGCGATGCTAGCATTCGTCTTATTGTTAGGTACCATAATTATTGATATACTTGTTGCTTTTTCCAGTCCACGTTGACAATAGCTATCAAGCCTCAATGGAATTCGGTCTCGAATAGATGGTGTAAGTGTATGAACAATCTTTTGTCTTACACGTATAGATAAAAACAATCAAATAATTAAAATCATAATATTATTATAGATTTGAATCATTTTTAATTAAAAACTGCAATCATTATATGCATGATGCAGCACGAACTGAACTGAGCCGATCGCTCGAGCCGATCGTGCCTCTCTATCGTTCGTGCCGCACTCTCGCTTTTGGAACGCTACATGACGTCGTCTTTTTCGTGCATGTTGCCCGTAATATTGAGTTATTAGACGCTGTCACGTCAAAGTAAAAAATAATAAACAAACAGTCTACCGTTTTACGTTTTAATAAGGAAAATATTTTCGATCTTAGGGGGCTACCACACGCGCAAGCTTCACCACACTTTTGCCTGCGCAGGCTGGCTTGTACACGGAACACGGTGCGTGTGGTTGGTAAAATTATATCCGTATCCGGCAAAAGTGTGATGAAGCTTGCGCGTGTGGTAGCCCCTTAAGACAGTTATTAGAAGGAATATTCTGAGAAATATTATACATTTTGTCTGTAGCATCCATATAAAGTAACGCGGACCTCCTTCGGTAACATCTTAATACCGAGACATTTATATATATATATATATATATATATATATATATATATATATATATATATATATATATATATATATATATATATATATATATATACATACTATAAAAATGTCAATCCCATCGTGCCTTATTCTAATTATATCCATGTATTATATTATTGATTACCTCGAATTTTATTACTAACTTATTAATTTAAAATATGAAAAACATTTATTTGTTTAAAATAAGAACGAGAACGGCAATTAAGTAGATAAAACAAAAATCTACGGATACAAATCCCCCTCACTCCTTCACTGTGTATAAATAGCCATAAACCAAGTTAACGGAGCGCCAATGTATGCAACACGATTGTGAAAACTTTAGTACCCTTCAACGTACTGGGTAAGATTGAATTTCTTGATCTACACATTTGAGTAGGATAATGCGGTATTGTGATACGAAATTGGATTTCATATTTCCAATTGATCTTATTTTCACTTGATAAGCGCTATATGCGAGGCACATACGTACGCAATTTACAAAATAATAGTATAAGGTTTATTATGATATTTATAAAAATGTATGCAAATGGGATGTGCTAAAAATTAAACCCGGATTAGTGGGCCCCAACTAGGAAGGTAGTAGATAAATCCATTCTTTTCTATGATAAGTGCGTTTTCCGCCCACAGACATTTTTTTTAAAGAGGCGACGTTGTTGCCAAACATTTTCGTGTGGAGAGTAAGTAAGTAATAAGAGAAACTTAAGGAATTCTCTATGAGCTTTCCTTATAATTATTATACTAATATGGTGAAAGAATTTTCCGATTCGATCCAGAAGCTTTTGAGCTTATGCTTTACCAGCATATAAAATACAAAGGTTATTTAAACTATTTAAAACGGGATATCTACCATGTCCTTTTAGCATTATTTCGCGGAGCTCGATATTTCGACATTGTCTACGAATGTCATGTTCACGAGTCTCGTTTTAAATAGTTTCAATAATGAAAATAACCATGTTATTTGAAATCCTATATTATACAAAAGTTAACTCGTTTTCAATTTAGAATAAATTACTATAAAATGAAATAATCGAATCAAAGGATAAGCTAGTTTTTACTTTGTTTCGAATGTCTGTAGTTTAAATCTGTTTTTTTTTTCTTTAAATAAGTACTCCTTATATTATGATAATCTATCTTAGGCTATATTTGTATTTATTATCGATATAAAAATGATCTTATAATATTAGTTTTAAATATACCTCGTGATTGTTATTATTACTATACTTTATAACGTATATCCTTTTTATATGAAATAAATAGCAACAAGGAGTTTTCTATTAAAAAGTTCAATAAAGTGCTTATAAAGTTTCACCAGTATCTCCTTTGTAGAACACATTATATTTATTATCTACGATTCCATTTCGTTCCGTAAGAACCTATAAACCTCTTAAGAGAAATCACCTACGATTCTCTCCATATTCCGTTACTCAGCTTATATTGTTGCCTTGCAAAGAGTATTGAGTTAGCTCAAAGTATATCTGAAATGCTTAGGTTTGCTATTCTGCTCGATTTGATCTCCCTCAAATCCTAATCTAAGAAGACAATAAAATGTAGTTTAAAGTCCCATAGATACTAAATTCAACAAAGTATCAATTTATTAGAAATATTGTAATAGTTCAATATTTATCATTTAAAATACTACAATTATTATAATAAATAATTAAAAATGATATTAGCAGTCTGCAGCCCAAGCAAGTTTTTTTTACTTTATAATTTTTATTGACTCCTTCTTTCAACGTATTTCAAATGTACAAGTTGCTACGGTCTATGAATTAATGATACTTTGATTTGATTTGAATTTTTGTATAACAAAATGAAAGTAGACGAAGTGTTGGTCGGCTATTGGGCCAGGTGAGCCACTACACGAATCGTCTATCTGTGTGCAGTGCCCGCTGGCTGGTCCATATTAAAGTCCGTAGTATCAAGGAATCGGACGTTTTAGAGTTCATTGTAGGAGGTCTTTATCCGGCAGCTAGCGGAAAAACGCTGATATTTATGACGAAGTATCAATGTTGCGGTGGATATTATTTACTTCTATATGTTTAATAATAGCATTTAGAACACGTAAAATCTACATTTAGTTCTGAGTGTAAAATGATTTCATCTTAGCAAATCAAGATATGTCAAAGTGACATATTTAAACAAATTTCAACAATAAATTCCCGTGTTCCGCCGGAATACAAGGATACAAAATGGCAGGTTGCGAGCAATCGCGACGGTACGTGCATCGCATGTCTAATATTTGAAAGCGGATTGAATGAAAGTATTGTTCGGGGACAGATAAAAAATAACGAGCGCCGAAAGAGGTGAAGGAATACAATGCCTTTCAAACCCAAGAACAGTTGTCTCTTCAGTCAAATTGAATAAGTTTCCTGCAGTGCAATGTTATTGGGCATTCCATCGAGAATTCCGTAGCGAGACTTAAATCTAATATGTCGAGGAATATGTTGTCAGCGTATTTTTCATTATGTACATTCGCGTTAAGCTGGATTTGTTAAAGATTAATAATTTAATTGTATTATGGAGAGCTTAAAAATTAAATATTTCTCTGAATTCCTTAAAATTCTGCTTAACCAAAAATAACTGAGCTTAGTGGGATCTATTTAAAAACTGGCAGATATTTGTTACGACTTACGAATCAATATTTTCTAAGGTTTCGCGTATTTCAATCATTATAATGAAACTACTTTTACTGACTTTATCGCAGTGCCATGACTATGCGTCATGCAGTATTTTACTACCTAACTAGGTATACACATATATTTATAGTAATAGTCCCATACCAACTGATAGTCCCATAGAAAAATACCTTAACCTAATAATACACATTATAACAACACGATATTGTCTTTCGACAAAGTGGTTTAGTGGTGGGAGAAATATATACAAGGGTGTACGGTGCTATAGCACATTTAGTGTTCTTTTGTTTCATGGCTTCCATAGAGCCTAAGCTCTATAGAAGCCGTGCTTCAGCTGTTCCTGGCAGTATTCGGATGGTGTTTTCTACTTTACACTGTTACAAAATCTGGATAAGGGCTTCTTTTGAATACCGCTCCCGGATTATACACATACCATTTCCCATCAGCCAATTATTCATCAGTGCAGTGGCAGGTCCGCGTTGGATGCGAGTGGCTAGGGATCGATCGACTTGGCGTTCATTGAGGGAGGAATATGTTTAGCGGTGGACGGATAATGGCTGATGATGATGATGATAAATCATTTAGCAATGATCATCAGTCATCTAATCAGAGGAATGCAAAGAAGCGATGTGTCCAAGAAGCCCCTCAGCGCTGAAGGCCGGGCAGGCAACTCGCCGTATCATACTGAGTTCAGGTTCCCAACGTGAGCTCAACACAATTACAGGAGCCTTACTGAAGGCGCATTAAATAGCGCCTCTACGCATCCCCTTTCGTCGCTTGAGTCAAACTGTAGATAGACCTACAATAAATCACAACAAAACACTTTGATAATATTTATTGACTGAGCGTAAAAATCTTACAAAGTAAATTTCGTATTACAAAAGATACTTACATCAGGTATAAAACGTATAAATTATACTCGTTACGGTTCAAAAAATAACACAAATTTACAACAAATTGACTTGTACCTTAATAAATAATACAAAAAAAATACAAATTGGCAATGCCATCCTGCATTTCTTTTGCCATTTCACCGGCGTCGTCAGACTATGGGAACGTGTCAAAACATGATGATATATAAACGAACCTCGTGGCTTCATGCCAACCTGGTAGATTTACTTTGGCTACACACAGCTGGAAAATAAAGCAGTATAGGTAACATACTGAAACCCCTTTAATTTAGCAAATATATTTATGCCTATTAAGATGCAGCGGATTACCTACAATCAGGTAACTAAAACTTAACTAGTCTTTTGCCTCCTTTTCTATATTAAAAAAAAATACCTTGCTCATAGAGACTATAATATAATGAAGGCAATATTATTATGTTGGTTGACTGTATCGTATGATTATGTATCCAATTTTCGTGCAATTAATATTTATACATGGCTTACCTGATTCCCTGGCTGATTCTACAAGAAATCCTACTTAACTTCGATTCGTTTCATCGAACAACTGTTCTTGTAGCAGATGACTTAGCTCAAATAAACATTTTACATAATATGTAAGTAATTTTAAATTAATTAATGCAATATCTTGGTTAAGACTAGACTCTATTCCAAGCCAGGCATTTTTATGTTAACAGTTAATCAGGTGTATAGTTTTGGAGCTTACCCTCTACATCCAAAATCATAAACACTACCTTTATATAAAATTAATATAGATAATTACTTCAGATTAGTCTATCATGCCGTGTGTACTGAGTGTATGATCCAAGTACAAATCCGTTTGCGAAACAAGACTAGCACACAAAGTCGATCGAAGTATAGAGCTGTTCTGGTGCATCATAAATTGTATCTAATATATTACCATAGTTTGATATTTTAGAGAGAAAATTCGCAGATGAGCCATGGGAAGTGGAATCCAGACTTCGAATGGACTATACATAATATTGGATTTTTAATCACTTTTAAACTTTATTCGTTACCACGCCTATAAACCGTATAATTCTGGCATTCAAAGATCATTCCTTAGTTACTCTTAGCAAGTTCAGAGGTAATTCTAAGTATTGGCTACAATAGCCCGATTATTATGAAATCGTTTTCATGCAGTAAACTAAGGGATTTGTCGTCTTGACGTTTAGGACCAGACGGACGGTGACCAGCAGGCCAAAATTAGCGACCATATTTGGCGTGACCAAAGAAAAATGCATGAAAACTCGAAAAAACGCCTCCTTAATAACTAATTTAAATCGATTGTTTGCCCCCGAAAACTCCCATACACCAAATTTCAGCGAAATCATCAGACCTGTTTCCAAGATCACAGAAACATATAAATATACGAGAATTGCTCGTTTGAAGGTTTATACCTTTTAGAATGTATCAACGATATATTTGCAGAATTTCTTGGCCATTTAATTATTATACACATTACTATTACTATTCTATTACTCTGAACATATAAGAATTGAGTAAGTTCGGTATAAGTTTTGGTATGTGTCCCAAGGTGGTCGTAATAATGCCAATGCCCTGTAATATGAGGGAATGTTCATGGCTCGCTATCCAATCCATATTTTTATTGATATTAATAGTGTCCTAATAGCGTTTCTGGCGGCTTTATATTCGTGTTGGGTTCTTTTGACAAATTAAATTAACTAGAGCTCCACCCTTGTGGATTGTATACATAAAGATGATGATGATGATTGTACACATAGCGCATTACATTGATTAAACATATACACACACGCGCACGCACACGTTTGCACCTTTTATTATGTTTAGAAAATGTTCTTTTTTATAGTTTTTATAACATTGATTTACAATTACTATTTCTTTTGTTTTTGTTATTAACCTTGGTATACTGTTGCATTGCATAGATTCACACTGGCGAGCAGTGATATTCTGTGATACTATATTATAGATACTTTTAGTTTTATTATTACTGATGTTTCAATACTGTTTAGCATAAGGTGATGTGGAATGTCCATAGGTAAATAAATAAATATCTCACTAAGATAAACTCTTTCAGCTACTCGACTGATGTCCGCCGGGAAAGGGTGATGATGAGACGGAACTCAATAAACAGTCAATTTCAGTACTGAAATAGGCTTTTATTATCTAATGATACGGTGAGTGAACGTTACAGGTCCATCGTATTTATGCCCGCCTTCCGGTGTCCGGTCAGTCCGGCCGTTTCCGTGCGACTGACTTCGTTCCGAGTCGCTTCCGTTACTAAACGACGACAAATGTGCTTTACATTCTACATGTTAAACATCGGACATCAAGATTAACGGGAGATAATATATCAATAAAAAAAATACACGGAAATGCTTAAAAAAAGGAATAACAAAATTACGCATGTCATGAATGCTTGTGCGCGCATGACTGAATTGATTTTTATATCATCATCATCATCAGCCTTTATCCGTCCACTGCTGAACATAGGCCTCCCCCAATGAACACCAAGACGACCGATCTCTTGCCACTAGCATCCAACGTTTTTATATATGTATCCCATCAAATCCCTGTGTAAAATGTATCCCATCAAAAACATAAATGTATATAAAAAATATATCCCTTGGTAGTTTTCTCCAACGACAAAAGAAGTGAGATTTAAATGAGTGCCAAGTTCAATGTTCAGTTCTGAAATTTATTTATAACAAATAAAATATCATTACTTCTTATAGCTTAGAATAATGTATGTAATGCCTTAGGTCTGACTTGGCTTTTTTTAGAATTATTATGTTCGATGGTTAGTTTCAACAAAAAAAAAAAATTGTCCGGATAAACACGAACACTCGGTTTGATATTCAAATGATACTAGTTATTCCGAACTGAATACCAAATTAAAGGTGATGATGAGTTTCTATATTGTCAGTGTAAAATCTAGTTAATGCCAATCAGTAAATATGACACACGAAACTTGTTGGACAATGCATGTACTATCCAAATCAAAATTGACAGTGTCAGAGCCATCCAATTTATACTTTTGGATATGATAAACAGATTTATCACACTTACGCCCGATTTCCGAAAGGCCGATCAACGTAAAAATTAACAAATCAACTGTCAAGTCTCTTGTCTCAAGTGTCAAATGAGTTGCTAGAAGCATGTTTGAATTACTTAATTTGATGCAGCATGTCAGTTGACATAACAACTACGATGAAAATCTGTCCAATTAGACTATAGAATCGTATGTTAACCTCCATTAACAGCATATATATTTTAATACAGTTTTGAAATGTTTACCCGAATTCATATTCGAATCTCGAATTTCGAATACAAATTTTACGGATTTGATCGCGGTTTATTAAGTTTCCATGACTATAACATTCCTTCTGTGAACATTTACTGTAAAGTGTCCGAAACATGGGCCATGTAAAAAAAAATTAAAATAAACTGTGATAAAATCCATACCTAAAAGTGGATTCGTATGTTTTGTATATTCGGAGTCAAATTCAATCGTTGCAATAAACAAAATTTTACGATTGCTTTTGATTTATTTAAATTTAGATGCCCGTTTTTTAGGATAATCATCGCAGTCTCGATCATTAGAATATCTTGAAACTTATATGCTTGTATACATCGTCCTCATCTTTTTATAAGAGTATCATGGTGCCAATACAGTATAAAATAATTCCCATGCAGTCTATTTCCTGTTACTCAAATCAAATTCGAATGTACTTATCATTCTGTGTACTCAAGGATCAGTCTACGATTTCCCGCCATTTCTAAATGTTATTGGCTCATCAGCCATCTGGTTTTAGGCGTGTGCGTTCCAATACTCTTACCCTTTGTGTCCATAGCATGGCTACTTTTATTATTTAGAAGATAATTTATAGAGTTTATTCGCAAAGCTCAATTCAGAGACGACATTAAATAAAATCAAAAATTTCCGATTCCCAGTTTTAATCAACGTTTCAAACTTTTTTACTTTTAAGTTTTTTCAACCAACAGTTACACTTTAAAATGCTCAATAAAAATCGATACTTAAAATTCTCGATGCCTCAAAACCGAATGTAAATAGCGAGTAAGCGGATCTGGAACTTCTATTTCTTCGTCACTTAAATGAATAAAATTCGCCTCGGTTCCTGCGGCAATTTAAAGTTGGAGACTCCATCGCTGAGTCACCTGGGGAGCTAACTTAAATCGATTCGTTTATCGATGCTTTACGAACGATTAACCTTATATTGGTGTTTTATTACGTCATTTACACAAGAGTAGTTTGCCAGCACTATTTCAATTTGGTACATACGAAGAGTTTTTAGTCATCGAGACATTAAAAATATAATATATTTTGGTTGGCCATTTAGATTATTTGCATACATGTTTTCATGGATATTTGTACTATGGAACCACAGATTTATAAATAAAGACAGATGGAGCACGCAGAACACCCGAGTGATGCTTTGGCGTCTAAGCGAATACAAAATAAAAAGCGCTGTCAAGTTTTTGACATAGCATCGTACTCTTAACGTCTATTAGATTATATTCGCTTTTGAATTTGTATTCGCTTTGGTGGCGTTACTCATGTGTTCGGCATGCTCCATCTGTCTTTATTTATAAACACGTTACACGTAAAAGTCGCTTGTTTCAAAAGTCAATAAATGTGCTTTTTTACTGCTAGCAGGAATCTGTCAGTCCTCATGCCCAGTAGGTATGCATACCTAGTTACCACTACTACCATGACTAAAAAGTAAAGTATACGTCGAATGTCTCCTTTTGCCTACCGTTGGATGAACTACAGAAGCTTGTTAAAGCTAAGAATGATACATTATATAGCAACTTATCGTTGATTGATCATATGTTAAACATCAAACAAGTGCGCGCTGTTTCAGCACGTGAGAAGAATTTACGTGTTCAATTTAAAACTTTTACTGCCCATTTCAATGTTCTTATCATTCTATCCAAGTAGCCCCAAAAATATACCGAAAGAAGGCTTCAAGATAATCCTTTCTCGAATTAAAAAATGTTAAATAGGTGTAAGTACTAAAACATACATAACAAGCATAACTAACAGCGCCCCGCCGCTTAACCCGCGTACTTCGCATTCCCCAATTTTAAGCCTGTCTATGGAAACCTTTTACTTCATATATAGCTTACAATTAATATCCTAGACATTAAGTGCATCTTGTGCCCTCACAAATCTATCACAAAGCCAAACAACTTTGAATTGTGGGATGAAGATATATTCAATTTGTCATAGTTTGCCACGAACTTATCCGTTATTGATGATCCGACCTCCTAATTTGCCAGTCACTGGCGCTTCGAACAACCCTTACTTTGGGAGATATAGCATAAATGTTGTGTCATATTCTTAGCATAATTATAGCTTAAATTATATTTTCAATACAAATACATTGAACATTTGCGAATAAATCCATAAAAAGTTGTTTTATTTTAGGAATGAAATTCGCGTAAATTCTAGTAGAGCAAACAACACGTCAATCATTTATCAGGGCTAGCCCCTGAAAATACCGCTTGCGTGCAGTGCTCTATCTACCTAAGACCCAATTCGGGAGTGCGTAGGTACATATGCGTAGGTAAGAAGTTGAATAGTCATTTGAAAAATAGTATTAAAATAGTTATATAATGTGACGCTTACTTAACTACAAAAACATGTACGAAAAAAAATAGGAAATTAGTATTTGTTCTTTTCTTCTGGATAGGTAAAAGACCTGTTTTATCTATCTAAAATCAAATTCTATATAACGAATATTTCCTAAAATGTGATTGTTAGTGTCTCCATGATTCAACCTTTAAAATAAAGCTTATTTGATTCATATTTACAGTTAAAAAAAATACGTGAATAAAATCTTTTTAAACATAAATCAAAACAAGAAAGAGATTCAAACGTAACAAATTTCAGCTTCATAATTTGAATCCGCCGTTGTAGGAACAGCTGTCGTTGGGACACGGTCTGGATGCAGGGGTTTATTATAAAAATAATATCAGTTACAGAGAAAGTTATTACGTTGTAAAACAGGCCATTTGTAAAACTTATATTAAATATTACATTATTATAAAATCCGAATATATACAACCAGGAGCGCATTATTATAAGCGTTCTTCGAAGGAGACCCTTGCCCACTGCTGGGTCTCCTTCTCGGAAACAGGCGAGGAGGGTTAATGGGTCATAGTTCACCGATGCGCTGGCCTAATGCGGGTTGGTGTACTTCACATACCTTCAATAATATTGTCCATCGTGAACTACTTCAGTATATTAGAAAGTGAGACTGCCAATCCCATAGTGACAGGAAGAGTGCGTAATAGCTGGGGGGCCCGGTGACAAATGACCATGGTCCTGATAAACAAGCTTGTCTCGGTATTAATAGAATTAACTACTCTGATTAATTAATCCCGGGTCAGAGGTTAAATATTGTTACACAAGAGTCGGGAAGTATATAGAAAAGCAATTAAATTTGATTCATTGTATTTGATGCAAGTTTATCTTCAACTAGCCTAGTCGTGAGCCTATCCTGAGACATAAAATGTTATGCCTCTGTGTCTGAGACTGTCCTACCGATAGATGTTTCATCTGATCTTTATCTATCTATAAGAAAAAATTGCTTGATGGAATAAAAGTTAGAATAATAATTACAATTAAAACTTTTTGATTTGATAATTTACAGTATGTCTGTATCAATAAAAGCCTTAGTCTTATTCTATAGCGTAAACTATTATTGTAAACTTTCACCAAAATTAATTCAGTTTTTTTTACGTGACATGGTAACAAACATACATCCATACATTCTTATAAACTTTTGCCTCTATAAAATCTGTAGTATTAACAACTAAATCTCAGATGTTAATTCAATTTTGAATGAAAGGGGAGTTTGGGCTCACCGGATTTTAGGCGACGGCCTGCAACACATGTTGAGAGCAAAAAGTCTTTTCAGTACTGGACTAATTCAATACCAGATTCTAGCTGTATCAAAATTCCAATTACTAAAAAAGCTTGCACTTTTAGATTGGGAATAATTGTGACTGCGTTATCTGGGTGATTTTTTTAACTAGATCTATCCAGGCTATTTTGTGTGTTATTTATTTATTTATTTTAAGCCCAATTATAACGCCGTTACAGCAAATACCAAGACGACGTTACAAGCATTATGTAGTGCATTTAGGTAGATAAAGTGTTGGGCGGTAATTACTCGGGTAGTAAGACGATTTTCGTGCAGCGGCCGATCCTTGTTGGATGCCGATGTTCAGCGGTGACCGGATGAAGGCCGATGATGATGTATTACTACTAACTAAAACTAAGTAAATTTAAAACTAATATAATTTAAAACGATGCGAAAGTACTTTTTAGTGTATCTGTTTAATATTTTTTTTAATAATAATAATAATTGTTGTTGTTCTAAATTCATAGTGTGAAAAGTGTTTACTAGCATTTCTCATTTTAAATCATTACTAGAAAGAAGAAAAAGAAGAAAAAAGGTATACTTGTTTATATGCTATCACGCGAAAACTACTCAACCGATCATCATGAAACTTTGTAAACATATGTTCGGAGATACTAGAAGTAACATAGGATACATTAATTTAAAAACAGGTCACTAACGCGGGCGAAGGTCGTACAAAACCTAGTTTAATACAAGTAACCTTATTGTATCCCGAATATGTTTTCTTATGAATAAGAATAATTATTAGTATTGCTATAGAAATATACGTAGCGAAATCCGAACTCGTTAACAAGGCAAATAAAAACGTCTGGGAAAGTATAAGGGGGTACGAAACCGAAACATAACCTTTTCGGCCCGCAATATTATGCCCACAATGACATACAATTTCCATTTGACCTTTGAATATGGCTTAAAATATGTTTCCACTTTGAAAGGAAATGTGTAGATTACCTTTTTTACCGTAGGTAGGTATTTATGGTAAATGCCATTCTCCTGAACGACTTCACTCGGTGATTTAATAAAAATACACAAGATTCTCGCGTGACTATGTTGCTGTAAAGTTTTCTTAGGATTGCGCAAATGTTAATAGGCCGGGATAAAATTCTGTAGAATTTCAAAATAAAAAATATTTTTATTATAATAAAAAAATTCTTAAGAAATAATATAATAGTCAATAAGAGCACTATTTTATTGGACGTTGGATCGGAACATTTTAAAATATTTGTAAGGCTAAACAGTACCTATTATAGTTTTCTTTATCTCATTCTAGCAATGAAATATATAAGCTACTTTTTGAACTGCTTACAGGCGAAACGGCTAAGGCAGCTAGAGTTAATACACATACCAAATAATACAAAAATCTATCACAAACATTGTTTTATGAATAATCATCAATTTTATAGTCCACTCACGCACCCCGATTCATTGAACTCGAAGACAATGACCCCGCAATTCGCATCCACCTGAATTCAGCCACTGCATGAATATGAATTAATTAATGAGAGGAAAATCATGCGACGACATTTTGGAATTTGATTGGAGGTCAATCTATCCGCTGTCAATCACAGCATGGCCTGCACTTTCAACGAACCGTTATCACTTCTTTATACAAATAGACGCAAACAATAAATGTATGTAAAATAAGACTCTATAAGCTATTCAATTTTTATTACCAGGGAGAATCCACCGCAAATGCCAAAGGATCCTGGAAAATAGGTGCAAACAGGACCTTACATTAACGAGGTCGTGGCTGTGCATAATTAGCGTGTCAGTACGCGCACTAGTCATTTCCTAGTACATATTAGAAATAATAAGCCGAGTCTACACTAGACTATAAAACGAACTAGTTTTTAATATATTGGCCCCACCACTTTAGTCCACCTTCCACGCAGGATTAAAAATTAAATAAGAAATACTGATCAGCCTATGAAAGATTTCTGTTGGTAACGCACAAGGTAGAAGAACTAAGTGCCAAGATTGCCAATCAAAAGTAAGAGAATTGTACAGGTTGTCCCGAAACTCGACGTCAAGCGTAAGTTTTGAGAAAATTAAAAAAAAAAACCATTTCACTTGGTTATGTTGTAATCAGTTTATTTCTGAAAATGACAAAGGTTCTGTAGTCACAGATTTCCCAATTCCTAGGTAAATTTTTTTGCAACGTTATCCTAATAAATCGAGCTTGATGCTATTGAATACAGTTAAAAATCCATTATTAATTATGTTTATAAAAACATTGTAAAAAAAATAAGTTTGATTGAAGCTGCAAAAATAAGCACGTTTAACACACGCAATTAGCCTAGTCCTTAATCCTTGACGTTAAATTTCGGGCACCCTATATAAGTACTAGAAACTTTATTTATTGAAGTAACTTAGTCAGTTTGATCGAATACTACAAAAATCGAAGAGATCGACTTCCCACCTGGTTGATGGCCGACCAACACATATTTAACATAATATTCAATGATTAGTTTTTGTGTGTGGTAAATGAAATAACTTAACATTTAATTAGGTTTTTGTGTTTGTTAGAAAGGCTATAAATTTCATCTTACTTCATTATTCTAGAGATAAACACTAATAAAGATATATAAAGATTGTAAGTACTGTTTTGTTAAAGTTGGTGACATTCAACCATGTCAACGCTGTTAAAGCACTGTGAAGACCAAAAATATACTGTAATAAGTATTGTGTGAGTTATTTATTTTATAAGAAGACGATCAGTTTATTTCGATTATATCAATTAATATAAATAAATGAAAAAGTAGTTGGGTTTTAGGTTTTAATGTATTATTTCACCTTCTTTGCCAACGGCTTTACTGGTTATATTTTTAGGTTTAGTATTTAAATATGACTCAGCTCTTTTCCGAAATAGCCGTTTTATACTACCCCAGTGAAGCCAGTAACTGGCTCAATGTAAGCTAGGTTTTATACTGAGCGAAGCAATGATGAAAAATGTATTAAGTTCTATAAAGCGTATTCTGCTGGGATTATATCCTGAATCGTATTCCATTGTCATAATATATTTGTTGAACTGTAGAAAAGAAACTCAGAACTTTCTTTTCTACGTTAAATAATAGATACCTTTAAAGCCGTAATTGCGTTAATCACAATTTTATTTATTTTTAATTAAATATAAGTTGGTTAACCTAAATTTACTTTTGAAATTAATTATCAAAGGAAACACATTTTGTCAGCAAATTAAGACGTCTAATTAATAAACTTATTAAAAAATGTTTGTATATTATGTTCCTTTAAATCGTAAGATATTTTGGTATCTAATAATTTTTATTAATACTTAAAACCGCAAACTTAGTGAATAAGTTTAAAAGTTATTTAAATAAGACGAACACTTTTAAAGGTTAATAAATGAATAAACAAATGAAACATCTTTTTTTTTAAATTAACATAGCTTGATATAGCTAAAAAACTAACAACAACACACCTCCGTCTCCCAACCATATTGCTTGTTTCTCCTGTGGAACAGCTTTGCTGTATTTCGGAGAGAAGGGCAGGACAGGACTGGTACAGAGACTTAACATCCTATGTCTCAGAATGGGCAATACATGAATGAGTCGCGTAAGATAGTTTCGGATAAAATAGTTTTTGTTCACGGGTGGCGTTGATCACTAATCATCAGGTTACACGCCTGTCAGTTTGCTTAACATATAATGAAGTATAAACGAAATGATCTATTGTCTACACTAATATTATAAAGAGGAAAACTTCGTTTGTTTGTTTGGTTGTAAAGAATAGCCTCAAACAGTACTGTACCAATTTCAAAAATTCTTTCACCGTTTGAAAGCTACATTATCCACGAGTAGCATAGGCTAAATTTTATTCTGGAAAAAAATAGGGTACCGTAAGATATTTGGGTTTTTCGGACACGAGGTGTAAAAAATCAACCAGAAAAGTTACTAATTTTTCGTATTAAGATCCCGTTGTAAATCTTAGCTAACGCTGGCGAAGTTGCGGGCAACAGCTAGTTGGATATAAAGATGTTCCGCACAGATGTGAACTAAATAATTCTTTTCCCCGTGTCTTATAAATTCATAGATTTATATTGCATATTTTTGAATTACTAGAATTTACATAGAGATAGGTAATTAGTATGAGCAATTGATTGCAGAGAAAATGGTTTCATTTTATTATAGCTGACGTACAATGAATGTCATTACCAGCTGATTATTTTTTTTTTCGTTGAGATATTGGATTGACTACAATTTATAAAATCTTTGAGCTGAGAAGAAATGACTGAATTTATTTTTTTCTTCATGCATGGGGGGCTCCCACCGCTCATCCCCCCTACCGCGCGCCAGTTGACCTTCAAGAGGCTTTATGATATTATGTACTGATGCATTTCACTAAATATCGCTTGAGAGGAACTTGGTCATGAAGACCTTTTACTGGTTCCTGGACTATAATGCTTGCGTGAGAATTTTTCATATTTTACATATGTGATGTGATTAAAAGATAATTTGGACAGGTATGCGTGTACAAAGACAATGCTTAATCCTTATCATGTTTTTGTTTTATATTGCCTAATTAACAAAGGTGCAGATAGATTATTACTCCCCTACGCCATGTGCGGTATAAGACAGATAAAATATTGTTTCTAATGAGGGAAGGTAATAACTGTCAACATTCTAAGAGAATGAAGGTCTCTAATGGCCACTAGTCAACTTCCTTTTACTATTTATTAACACTTTTCTGGAAATATGTTGGGTGATAGTTTAAGACTGAAGATTTATTTGAATTATAATTAAAAGCGCCCCGCGGTTTTACCCGCGTATTTCCAAAACCCATGAAAGTACGGGGAAAAATTATAGCCTATGTGTTATTCAGATGTATGAGCTATATTTATGTAAAGCTTCATTAAAATCCAATCTGTAATTTTTACGTGAAAGAGTAACAAACTTTCGTACTTACAAACTTTTACGTTTATAATATTAGTAAGATTAGTAAGAGGATAGTATTTTGTTTACATTGTTATTAAGTAACGATTTTTCGTATTAGTAATCGACAAAACTTGAGTTTACGTTTAAAGTAATATAAGATTTACTATTTTAAATAAGAGCACAGAGTTATTTATTCAGTTCAAAATCAGTCGGCCTACAGGCGTCATCCGATGAATAAATCCTATCTCCAACCGCCAAGCCGATCAAAAGCTATCAGTTTTTACAGAGAGCATTAATGGTTTTGTTCGGCTATATTTGAAGCTATGTTTTTCTAACTGTGATAATCTATTACGTTTTGCTTAGCAATGAGGCATAAATCCGTTCAGCTGCTATCAACATACATATGCAAATCATGTGGTTCCTAGTTGGTAAGCTAATTATATTAGTTTAGGTAGCCCGTTTAATTAATTATCAAATAATAGATTTGACTAAATTCACTCATTAATATTTAATAGGGCATGATATTATGTTTATTCGTTAGGTATACATAATTAGTAAGAAAAATATCCGACGAAAACTTTGTATAACATGATGAAGAAAGTGTACAACAATTATCATAATATAAAACAATGAACGCCTGAAATTAAAATAATATATTTATATTTGGATTAAGTTAATATAGTAACTTTACAGTCCTATCTTGAATTATTGTATCAAATAAGTTGTACTCATTTTGAGAAACAAACACACTTGTGGTGTTAGCATACCGCTGAGATGCGCTGTGCCGCGCTCCCGGCTGCATAGTAAAGTATCAACCTTTATATGTCCCACTGATAGGCACGTATCTACACCACCGAAATCAGGCGAGGAGCCAAAAAGGGTAATGAGCCATAGTTCACTGAGGCGCTGGCCCAATGCGGGTTGGCGAACTTCACATACCTTCAAAGATTTTCAATCTCATTAGGCTTGTAGGTTTCCTCACGATGTTTTCCTTCACCGGTTAGGGAAACTTTGGTCTCGTGTTTCGGGTGCACTTAGAAATTTAGAAAAACCCATTTCAAGGCACTCTCGTATAAGAGGCCGAGTCCACGCACCACTGGACCATCGTCCCTCAATGCGTGGGTACCACTATCTTGTTTGTTTCTCCCGTCAAACAGCTTTGCTGTGTTTCGGAGGTATGGGCAAGACAGGTTATGTTATTACTAGCATTGAGACTTAACATCTTATGTCTCATTACAGGCAAAAATAAGCTGCCTAGGCTAGTTCATGGACGACGTCGTTACATCCGAAGTTCCACACTCCACGGCTGGCGGGGGCAACCCCCACTTACTATATCACAGGGTGAGGCCAACCGGCTCACCCCACTACTACCACTACCGAGGAAGCATTAGGCCCATTAGGGCCACAAGCACAGCTCCATCCAAAGAAAAAAAGGGCGTTGTCGACCATTAGGTACTTTGATTAGCTAACATAAAACGAAGCCTATTCAACTAACATAAAAAAAAAAACTTTACATGAATGAAATAAAATCAGTTGTAATTAGCAATCGTGCTCTATATATTGAGTTTCGTTAAATACGTATAGCTGGAGTAATCAAAAACTCTAATCGATCTAAACGGCGATATGTAATTGAATGATCGTTAATTTATCATCAATCAAATAAACGTTGAAGGAAAAAATACCATGAACGCCAGACTGACCTTTTTTTCTACTACACCATGATGTCTAAGAAAGGTTAGCCAATAGAAAAAAAGTAGTACATTAGGTAGTATATTTCCTTACTTATATTTGGAATCACGTAGACAAGACTATCAAAGTATGCCGATTGATTGGTTATGTTTTTACAGTATTATAATATGTTTCTTAAAGTGTTCCCGAATCCCGAAAATATTGGGATAAATCTAAAAAGTATGTTGATATGATCTTTATATAGTTGTTGTCTTGAAATGATAGATAACTTTTTAGGTCACTGTTTAAGAATATATTTAAATTAATTCATTTAAAACATGTATTTCTGTTAAAGCGTTCTCGAATAGGCTTATGTATTTTTATATACAGAAGAGAGGGCAAACGAACAGACGGTTCTACTGGTAAGAATTCAGCGACATATATAATAATAATATCTATAAGCGCTTTTATATACTATATACTATATTTTGATACTTTTATACTATACATATATTTAAGATTTATATTTTGATTACACCAATTTACATATCCATGACCCCGGAAAGCTAGAAACTATTTATTCTATGATGGGATTCGTACCTGCTACCTCAGGGCCAAACGCGCTAATCATTGAGCCACAGAGGTCCAGAGGTCGTCGTAATCACAGTCGTATTCATAGACATTAGAGCTTGAACCATAAAAAAAATCTAAAAAATATTCCTACTGATACGATTTAGCTCTTACTATATAGAGTAGACGTCTTAAAAAGAAAACACCAACCCGTTTATCCGATGTCAAGTATATATCTTAGTTAATGAATTTCATGAAATCACACAACACGCCCCGTTACCTCTACCTCCGCCACAAATCACTGGGGCTCAAAGTAAGTGGCCATAAAAGTGATAAAATATCTATTTAGCTTTTTCTCCGCGGCATTTTTCCGCTATTACCCGACGGAATGTTCGTTTCCGCACGAGAATGTTTAGCGCCTGTAATTGCTATTTACGTTAACTTAGAAAAATATTCAAGATTACAAATACGTGTTGAATATATTGTGAAACATATTTGAAACGTTAGTTACGTGGATGCGATTCCGACGTACGATGCTGAAGAAAAACCCATTTCAAGGCACACGGGTCACACGAGTGCAGTGCATAAGAGACCGAGTTCACACCCTGGACCATCGTCATTCTAATTGATAGGGTAGATCACCCTTATTTCAAGATCTTTGGATATAGAAAATAAAAATAATGTCACTGACAACAACTTATATATTTTTTGATTAATCCAATGTAATGCCAATGCCAATGTCAATGTCCAAAAAATTGGACCGGCATGACAGGGTTGGTACCGCTGACTCACATTATATACGGAAAAAAAGGCAACGCATAATTTTCATGGGCAAGCAGACATTGGCCTAAAAAAAATCAACCAATTAAGTATATTCTCTATTCAATAATAATAATTTTCCTCATACATAAAAAATCTTAATAAGCATCGATTACTTAAAACGTCCAATATAATTAACGCTACACGTAATTAAATGAGAAAATTACATGAAAAATTTCCAGTTGACGCGGAAAGTGCCCGCCGTGTCCATCAAAAAGCATTTTTGTGGTCCCCACACATGGCAAATTGGAAGCTTTCGCTGCCGCGATGGTAGTTTGAGGGCGTGATATAAAAACCCGATGTACACAATAAGTTCAATAAACGCACGGGGGTATCTAGGCGCGCGGGAGCGCGGCAAGCCAAGTTCAGCTGGCGAGCGAGCGTACGTAAAGTGATATTACACGAACCATTTGGCGCTACTTTTTACCCCCTCATAATTTTTATTTCGGTGGCAACTGAGCAGTCAAAGTCCTAGGTCCTACGCCATAGACATCCGCAGTCCGCACAGCGAAAGGCTACACAAATGCCCTGCTCTCCTTTCCTCTATCTCCTTTAATGAGCGACGGGAAAGTCACAAACTAACACGTAATGCGACAGCATAGCTGTCATTTACTAGGTAAACATTACACTATATTATAATCTTTTAAGTTTCAAAGGTCTTTTAAAAGGTTTTTGCTAAGGCCTTTAGTGGGCAACAAAATCACGTTCGTTGTATGTGAATTGTATACAGTATGGTTATTTCATATTGTTTTTAGTCTTAGTTGTTATAACGTTAACAAAAATACATTATTTTTGAAATTGTTAGCAGTCGGGATTCTTGAGGAAATTTAGAGACAGACAGACGGAACCCTAAAAGTAAACTTATGCGAGTGTATAAGAAAGAGTAGTAGGTTTGTTCAGTTCTTAATCATAATAAGTTTTTTATCTTAGGTGCAAATGTATACTATCGATTTATTTAATACGAATACTATCCAGTGACAAATAAAAAAGATGATTGGAAAAAAACATGCAACCGACTCACCAGCGTCTCTGCTAAACTGCTGTAAATATCGGCGCCGACAAATCCGACAATGTCCTGGATTAACGAGAAAACGACACTTCACACACGCACTGAGTTTATGTTTCGTGATGATGTATATAAACGATAATTCGACAGTATTCGAGTTCGAAAGCGACAATATGGCGCGCGTGCGTCTTTCGATAATGTCTTCAGCGTTCGACAGCCCAGCGAGCGGTACACAGTCAACAATATCTACCCTCACTGGATTTAAACATTTAAATTTATTTGAATTACCGAACAAATTTGAAAGTTGATAATGTTGCTAGTGTAATTAAATCGATACGAAATAAAGCAAAGTATTTAAATAAAATATAAGAAATATTTAACTATGTGTATGAATATTTATTATAATTAATTAAAATAAAATTATTAATGCTGATTTATAATCAAGCCAAAAAATTAAAATTATTTAAAATATTTAATAAAACATATTTCGTTTAGAAATTCACAAATCTTACGGGATTGGCTAGGACGGGAAATGGAAATTAACAGCTAGTTTTCTTTATATTCCGAATGTACTCTTTCGCTATTTCATCTCCCAGAGTAAAACAATTAGTCCATAAACGAGTCCAAAACACTATATTAACTTGATAATAAAGCTGGAATCTGCTGGTGTGGGAACTATGCGCAATTAATAAAATTCACACAATAATTTTCCCGCTAGAGCTGCGGGCCAAAGTTCTTCTAGACACGCTCGGAGCGTGCACTACTTTGACTAGTCTCGGAGAATTATTTCTGCACAGAATATTAACGAAACACAAACGTATACTGACTATTAACATGGATTTTCTCAATGTTTTATTACGTTGGTTGATTGGTGGTTAAAATTGAAAAAGAAATGATTTTATTTATGCTACTACAAATAAATTAAACAATAATATGTAAGTTCTTTAAATCCTACTAATATTATAAACGCGAAAGTTTGTAAGTATGGATGGATGGATGGGTGTTTGTTACTTTTTCACGTAAAAACTATTGAATGGATTTGTATAAAACTTTACAATGATATAGTTTATACAACAGAAAAAGTAGGCTTTAATTTATCCCCCCGAAATGCCCTCCCAAAAATTGTTATATTTAATTATATTATAAACGAATAAAATTATAAATAAAAAAAATACCATTCTAATGAAACCATTACGACCATGTAAAATAAAATATACAACAAAGGGAATACAAAAATCACGTCAAAAGCATTTCACAGTAAATACGGTGGTTTATTTAATTAAAAAAGCTTTTGTTTATCTTGACATGTTAAAGCAGCGTTAAACCAAGTAATTTCAACAGAGGTGTCCGCTCACCAAGTCATTAAACCTGGATGTTCCAATTATACAGCATCCGTTTATCCAATTAAAACTGTATTGGCGGCAAGTGTATTTGCTATCAATTAATATACGATTCCGTATTATTTTTGAAGTATTTCATGAACTCTCTATATCGTAATGAGAGTAACAGTGTTATTAATATTTGAAACACCGTTCATTATGCCTCCATCGATGAACACCAAGATGACTAAAACCCGATTGACAAGCTTTTAGATCCTTGTCACGGAGAGTCCGAACGTAATGTTGAACGAATGGTCGCAATTTAGATGACCAAAGTTTTGCTGGTAGAGCACGCCTTCTTTAATAAGTACTCGTTTAAATCTTTACGCGGGAAGTATTGTGTCGCTGATTGGTCCGATCGCGGGAAGTACTGTGGCGCTGATTGGTCCGCTAGCATCGGTAATCAACCGATCCTAGCGCAGCCAGCGGCAGAAAAAAGAACTAAAACTTAGGCTGTGTATGTATGTGAATCCTACGAAAAAGCCCATATCGTTCGGACTCCTTACGGTCTGTAAGGCCACAAAGGTCTGTAACGTGTCAGCTAATAATTAATTAATAATTAATTAGAGATTTAGATCATATTGCCTCTCCACCTTATAGGGGTCTTTTAAAGTACATCTTCCAATGACCAATTGGTGTATTATAACTCTTTTATATTAAGTATTCACATAAAATTCAAGAATATAATATCTTAAAACTAGAGTTATAGCGACATCAACTGACTAGTCATTAGTAAACGTTAGCCTAACTTTGTCTTCCCTTTGTTCTCGACTTGGCTAACGATCTTACAATGTATTAACTATAACATACATTAAGTTTGTGATCAGCATAATCATATAGTTAATAATGTACTAATTAGCCCCTAGTAGATTTGTACCAACTAATATACTTTATAAGTCACGTTTATAAGAAATAATCAATCAATTCCTTAATGTAAATTTTGCACATTAAAAAAAATAAAAAAGTGTATTTGAATTAGCGTAATAATATTTTTTCCTTTGACCTTAAAATATTAAAAAATATCACATTATTTATTAAGGTCACATTGTACATATAAAATGTAATAACGACAATTGCTACAGGCTGTAATTGATAAGCTCAGAGCAGCTGAAACAGCTAGAAGCAAACGTGAAAAGTTAAACAAAACATTTTAATAAAAATACATCGTGTGTAAAGAGGACAAAAAGGGTAGCAAAAGTTTTAAATTACATTATGGGAATGGCTCACGAAATGCCCAACAGGGTTGCCAACATAGGGGTATTTCCCACAAGCTTAGGAGTAAATAATTAAGATGAATATTAGAGGATTCATACATTAATGTATATTTTAAGTGTTTCTTTTAATTCTCAAATCTAAAATCTGAAGTATATGTATAAATTACAAAGTAGGCCGTGGCATTTTTTTTCTGGATAACTACATTTTTTCACAAAGTAATGGGGAAAACGACGTATAACGGGGATATTGTGCTATTTTAAGGGTAAAGTTGGTAACACTGTCCCCGTTAACCTAACTTCAGCGCACATCAGTATGAGCGCCGTGCTGTAGTCATTCATCTCAATTTCGGGGAACAGCCATGTATCGATGGGGTTAACCAAATATGTATGTGCGTCATAAATATTCCGTCAACATTCTGCGGACTTCGACGGATTAATGTCTTATTGATAATATTTGGGGGAAAGAAATATTAAGTAGAAGAAATGTGAAGAGTATAATGTTATGTTTTTATGTAATTTATCTATTATCCGAAGAATTTTACTAACAGGGCAACAGGAACACCTTAGCACAGGCTGACCCTGGTTCAAAATAGGGACCTCAGCTTGGTTTAGGCCTTGTCGTGGCGGTGGGGCTCAGTAGCCTACAGTGAACCCAGCACGTTGGGCGAAGCAAATTGAGCCGAGGAGACTCTGTGCCCCTCTTATAAGAAGAGGGGGCAAAAGAGCAGGGGGCAAGGGGTGAGGACGGGAACCTCGCCTCATGGTACTGTCCCGACGTTGAGAGGGGTTGTTCTGTGGTGCGTTGCAACCTCTCTGTGGAGGTGGCGTCGCTCCCCTGAGTGACTGACTAGCCGTCGAGGTGCCCTGTTGTTTGCAGATCCGGGGCACCTCACCAAAGGCGGCATTGGTGGCACTCACCGGGTTTTAGTGGATAGAGCTGCGTCCACTTACTAGCATTTAGACGCAGCGAGTCCAACCCGCCTAAGGAGACTCACTCCCCCGCGGGATGTCTAAGCGCGTTTTCCGGCGTTTAAGGAAAAAAAATGGTTTAAAATAGAGACATATCCAACCAAACTCATTGTTTCCATTATCTTTCTGTGATATAGAGACATATCCAACCAAACTCATTGTTTCCATTATCTTTCTGTGATCCCACAAAATACTTTAATCCATTAAAATAGATCCATTAGTGACTTAATAAGCCAGAAAATTATATATACTTAGCATATTCTTTAAAAGCGGCGAGTCGCATATGAGAATACTTTTTGCTTTAAACTTGGTTGATACTAATTGGGCTACCACCAATTGTTGGGGAATTATGTTACAATGCTATTTATTATAGGGAAAAACTTATTTTTAGTTTTTAGATAGTTGAAACCACGAACACGGCTTGTATTGCATAAATTCATCGAGCAACAACAAAAACATGTTATTATTTTCATCTACTTTCCGTGCATAGCCTACAAATTGACCGCATACAAAATGTATGTAATTTAATTGTTATACAATTCGACCAATTAAAATAAATGCATTGTTGAAATGACTATCATTATATCTGATTTTGATTATAATTTTGTTACATGGAACGGAGATAATGTATTATAATTATAATTATTGTGTTATCATTTTTAAAAATTACGCAAATCCCGAAAAATTACTCAAACTAAGCTTAAGTAAGTAAGCTTCACACACCTTCAAAGACTTTCAATCGCATCAGGCATGCAGATTTCCTCAATATGTTTTTCTTCACTGATGAGCGAGCGATGGTCTCGTGTTTCGAGTGCACTTAGAAATTTAATGGCATACAGGGGGTCAGGATCGAACCCGGACCCTCTCGCTTAAGAGGCAGAGCCCATACTCACTGGACCAATCATCGCTCTTTTTAAACGACTTCAAGGAAGGAGACGTTTCTCAATTCGACCGTATATATGCTTTTTTTATGTTTGTTCAAGGCTTATCGTCCTTTTTAATGAACCGATTTTGATAATTCATTTTTTGTTGGAAAGTAGATATTTCCGAAGTGGTCCCATGTTAAGGAAATCAGGATCTGATGATGACAGACCAGAGAAATCGAGGGGAATTTTCAAAAATCGTAGCGATGACTAGTGCGTTTTTAAGTTTTTTCATTAAGTATTTCAAAGCACTACAATTCCATAAATGTTTGGAGATGATATAATGATGGAGCCGAGAGACAGTCGAGGGAACTCCTCAACGAACTACGGCAGCTATCTCGTGTTTGAGCTTGATTAATTTGCATTGATAAGAACTTTGCACCTAGATGGGTTTTGACTGTCATTAAGGGTCTGATGATGAAGACGAAGGACAATTCAGAGAACTCCTCAACGCTTTGGAATAAGTAGCTATTTTGTGTTTGGACTTAACTCATTTATATTGATGAGAACTTTGCACCTATGTTATTTCTCGGTCTACCCATCACTTAAAAGTGTAAAATAAAATAGTTTTTAACAAAAAAACAAACGACTTCAAACAGTAAACTAAAAACCAAAAAATAAATTTACTTTGCATAAAGGAATACGTATTTTTATTTAGTTAAATCAAAATGAATAAATAATTAATTATTTTATAATTTTGAAGTCGGGGCCAAGTAAATGCTACAACAACCTAACTGCAATATTAAATTACTAAGCACACTTAATATTTTTTAATATATCAAAGCAATTACAAAATAATAACGGTATAAGAAAAATACATGTATTTTTGACAAATTCCTATAATAGCATGAAAGTATTAAATTGAATATGTATAATTCAATCATAAAAGTTGTTAGAAAGATTGATAATATATATACACAGTTATTGTTTTACTTGGCACCGACTACAGAACTATAAAATAATTAATTATTTATTCATTTTGATTTAACTAAATAAAAATACGTATTACTTTGTGCAAAGTAAATTTATTTTTTGGTTTTTAGTTTACTGTTTGAAGTCGTTCCTTTTTTTGTTAAAAATTATTTTATTGCAAAACAACATAAGATTACGCCTTTAGCATTCCGATTCAAGATACCGCACCAACTCGTCGATCACATCATTTATCAGCATGCTGTGTTGCATGCAACAATTGAGTTTATTTTACAATCATTTTGGTATAATTTTCAGTAGAGTTTTCTTTTTGTGTCAAAAGGAGGTAAACGAGCAGGCAGAGCCTTATGGTGCCTATCGACGCCGATACACGTCTGCATAAGCAGTGGATATGCGGATGTTTATGGGTAGCCTTTGGCATAAGCCGGACGAAACGCGACAGCATGTATGTCAGTTACACCGGTATTATATGAGCGAGTAGTACCACCCTGGTCGTGCCGGCGTAATTTGGCCGTAATATCTAAGTATCTCTTAATAAGTACACCTATCTAATACAGATGTTTGAGCATAATAAGGAGAGGTAAAAAAAATATATATATTATTATGAATTTCATATGTATTGTCTTTTTTCGGTTTATGGTAGACTTTTCTCCTATAACGTAAGGTAACATATATTATCTAACATATTTTATATTTTAATGAAAAAAATACGCGCAGAAGGGCTGGGCTGCCTCTCAGTTGTGTGTATCTTATTTTATACACAAGGAAATGGCTGCCACTAAAAATACTGTAAAACTCAATCTTGCAGCTCCCCAAACTCAAGGCAAATAATAAGGCAAGGAGCATAGCAAGCGCGGATTAGGTAGCGGAATTTAATCAGAAGTATATTTTTGTTATGTATTAGTTAGTATGTAACCTACTAAGGTTACATTTGTTACATTTGTTTAACTTTTTAATATAAAAGATAAATCAAGTGTGTTGAAATATATAACATATTATACAATTTAGTATACTTACACAATAAAGTAATCTATATAAAGTGTGTATTATTTAAACATAATAATTTTATGCCAGCAAATCACATTTGAATACAATACATTCATTATATTATTTATATAGAAAATGTATTGTAAAATGTTTTATATAAATCTATTTTAAATAAATTTATAACATTACCAAATGCAAACTCGACAGCAAAAAGTAAACAATTAAAAGTTAGCACTGTAGAAAAAGAAAAAAAGATAATATTTTTAATCGCTTACATTATAGTATCTTAAAATATCTTATTACAAATTTAATACAAAAATATTGTCATAATAGGAATTCTAAATCGCTGTAAATAAAACGCTGTAAAAAAAAAAAAACGCTGTCGCTTCCGCCGTTCCTTTGGAAGAAGGTTGATTAGAAATGCTCAATAAAACACGCATCGCGACAGGCGCTTACGAAACATTGGAATTGAATTTTAGCACCCGCCCGGTATCGTACATGCATATTTAGATTTGCTCATAAACTTCCCATTTTACATGTATTGTTCCATAAAATTTCGGTAATTTCATCGAAATAAAAGTTTTCCCGCTTGCATTCTAGGTTGGACCCATACAGACAAACGCGCGGCAGATCGCATTCTTCCCACTAATAAAATTCAATTTAACCTAATCTAATTTAATTAATTGATGATATACCAAGAGATTATTCTCAGTTTAACACTAGTTTAAATGCAGAGACCATTTCTCCAGTTCACTTTTTAAAGTTTAGAAAATTGGAAATTTTAGTTATATTTTGTAGCTAAAAATGCTCATCAAAATCTAAGAGATGCGATAATCTAAAGCGATTTTACGTGTAGTATTATAGATAAAATTTCGATTTTCTTATTGATGAATACGGAATAGCTCCGCTTTCAATACATAAACCCTATACATTAATATATTATGTAAATAAATATTCACCCCCGATAGCTTAGCACCTAATAAGTCTAGGTTACCTAAGAATGTCATAACCGATCCTGTTGATAAAATCACAGAACTGTTAAAGCGCGACGCTGAAGCGCGACGTAAGCTACAACACACACTCAGACAAAACACAGCCGGTGTTAGGCACACATTCACACCGCATGGGCCCCGGGGTCGTATGCGACGTCGAACCCTACACTCCGTTGACCAGTTGATCCGGATCAACCGCGACAGCATAGGCTCAGATCAGCTACGAGTCGACACCAATACAGACCGTGTAAACACCGATAGCACTCTGCTATCGGCAGCTTGCTCGGGTCCCGCGCTTGACCCGCCTCCCCCGCTACCGGGGGAGGAGAGGGCCGGCCCTCACGATAGGTTTCTAACGTCACCCGTTCCAAACCAGTCGACCGTAGCTGACCAAGTTAGGTACAAACCCGACGCCATGAACATGGCGGGGGGAAACCCCCCAAATTATAACGTCATAGGATGATCCAACCGGATCATCCCATTTCCGATGACGCATAACGGTCACTAGGACCATTAGCATAGATCCAATCGAAAAAAAAAAAAAAATAAATAAATATTACCTAGCTCGAGAATAATTTGGTATTCAATAAGGCCTTTATAACAATAACAATAATAGAAACAAAATGTTCAGACTTAATAAGCTTTTTGTCTGATTTTATATAAAAGATAAGATCGAGAATTCTATGGTGTCAAAATAAAAATATGAAAGAAGCTAAAACGAGAAACACAATTCATAAGAGGTTATTAGACGACTCAAGTTGATAAACGAGCTCTCGTGGTGCTAACACCGTGATTTATTCGGTGTAATTTTCTTTATTCTCAAAAAGGATTCCCTTTTTTACATATTAGTTATACCTAACATAAAATCATCTCTTCTTTTCTCTCAAACATCTTTATAATTTTTGTGAAAAAAAAACTAAGTACTTTAATAGTAATACTCGGATATTTTAGCTCTTGATGTTGTTACAGAATTCACAAACCTTGGTAAAAAATAATTAGCTGGTGATATAATTAATATATTCTACTTTCAATCGAGATAATCTAAGAAGTAAAAAAACAGTAAAATATCGACCCATATAATAATTATGTCCCACTGCTGGGCACGGGTCTCCTCCTCGAGGAGACGAGGAGGGTAGGAGGAGGATAGTTCACATTGCATTGCAAATCATAATTATTGTCGGAATTTAGTAGCTTTCTACCTAGATTCCTGTATTAGGACTCTAGGGGGAGAGATACGCGTACGCCATGTTGGTGTTTCCAAGGGTACAAGGAAAAGAGGATGGTGGTAATCCTTTAGCTGAATGAAACACACAGAAAACTTAGCTTTAAGGTCTTAAGGCCAACAGCATAGGTCCTTTCGAAAAGGAAAAACAGAAAACTTTATTCCAAAAAGTATTTTAGACATTCCAAGCAAGAGCAGGACAGATAACGTGACGCCAAGGCTTACCAGCTTACATCTTTACTTGTTTATTTATGGAATGAGACTGACCAGCACTTACCGTCAAGTGATTCACCTGCTCGTTGCCTACCCAACTAATATAAACAAAAAGTTAATACTCAAAATGATGGAACTCACGGATAGACTTAATATACTTACGAAATACCAAAACGCATACCGAATATAATTTTAATATCCCTACTAAAAGCAAAAATCCCGAATATTTTCCTTTCCTTTTATGCCACGTTTTATTACATTATAAAAAACTATAACCTGAAACGGGTACACATATTTCACTGTATTGTATATAATTTATATACCTAAATTTTATTTACTGGCGAATGAGGAACTGATGAGTTCGAAAAGTCTTTAATGGTGTGTTAAGTTCACCAGCCCGCATTCGACGAGCTAAGTGAATTATGGTCGACTTCCTCCTTTCCTAGTTCCAAGGAGGAACCTAACAGCAGGACTGGGATAATGACATTTGATAACCATGTTTAGTTATTTTATTGTTTCTCAGTGCAGTGGCTGGTCCAGGTTGGATGCGTGTGATGGGCTAGCCGTCTTGACGTTCATAAAACAGGCCATCCAGCAGCGTGAATATGCAAATAATGATCACTTTAATAATGAAATGTAAATAGCTCGGCCTCTAAACCGAAAGGTTCCGGGTTCGATCCTGACCCCCTACCTGTGGTGTCTTGAAATGGGTTTTTCTAAATTTCTAAGTGCACCATGACCATCGCTCGCTCATCGGTGAAGGAAAACATCGTGAGAAAACCTGCATACCCGATAAGATTAAAGTCTTTAAAGGTGTGAGGTTCACCAACCCGCGATGGGCCAGCGCCTCGGTCAACTATAGCCCGTTACTATCCTCACCTGATTTCGATCAGGAGACCCATACCCAGCAGTGGGACATATATAGGTTGCTACTTTCCTTTTTTTAATAATGAAAGATGATGACTTGATTAAACAAAACCGTTTCAGATCACGTGCCGACAATACAGACGACAATAATAAAATGAAACATCATAAGAGGAATAAAAACTGAAAAGAATATAACCACCGGGGTCTTAACAAATAGGTGGCCATCACTCAGGGGTACGGAGGGAACCTCTGGTCCCGCAGATAAGTCGTTTGTACGATAACATTGGCCGTTCGATTTATTATAAATTGAGGTTCCCCTCTTATTAGTAACGTGATAGCTTACACATAAAGGTCGAGTTTATCCACGTTTATCCTTTTCATCCCTGATCGCATCCCTTAGCCAGTATGTTATTTACTGTTCGATATTAAAATTAAATATTGTTTTTTAAATGTTCAGCTTTATTCAAAATATGTTATAGAGACCGTGGGAGATCGTCCTTCTCCGAACTGATAACCAAATGAGGCTGAGAGATAATTACTTGCCTAGCCAAAATTAAAGATCGCCATGAGCGCTTTTGGATATAAAATATGCCTTATTTGTTTATAAAAAAAAATATTTGATAAAAATACGTCTCATCTGGTTATCATATCGGTGAAGGACGATCTTCCACAGCTCTTAGACCATTAAGAATGACCAATCACGCTTAATATATTTAATACAGTTAAAAAGAGAACATTTAATATATTTTATACATTTCTTAAAACAGTACCATATATAAGTTATATTAGCATTTATAAACATGCCTCTGGCCACTGGATTATTACGGGTTGATTATGATGATAAAAATTTATAAAAAAACATAAACAATACAATAATAAATAACATAAATAACAAAAAAATATAACAATGATGGTGTTTTCTTGTGTTTACGCGAATTTCGCTTATTATAATAAAATGACTTTTACGGATTTTATCGCGGTTTATTTAGTTTAAGGGAGGACTACCGTGACCATAGTTGCTGTAAAGTATCCGAAACGTCGGGCATGTTAAACACTTAATAAACCGCGAATTGAGATACCATATACTACCAGAAATTAAGTTAGATAGAGCGACGGTGGTCCAGTGGTGGACGGACTCGGCTTCTTACGCGAGGGGTTCCGGGTTCGATCCTGACCCGTCCGTGTGTGCCTTGAAATGGGTTTTTCTAAATTTCTAAGTGCACACGAGACCATCGTTCGCTCACCAGTGAAGGAAAACATCGTGAGGAAACCTGCATACCTGATGAGATTGAAAGTCTTTGAAGGTATGTGAAGTTCACCAATCCGCACTGGGCCAGCGCGGTGGACTATTGGCCCATTACTCTCCTCGCCTGATTTCGAGGAAGGAGACCCGTGCCCAGCAGTGGGACATATAAGGGTTGATACTTTACTTTTTTTTTAAGTAAGATAGAACGTTACTTCGTGCATCGCAGATTCGAATCCTGTCAGGTTGATAAAAGAAATATATATTTTAGCTTCAGAGCAGCTTTGCAATTAAATAAACCATTACACTGACAAAGACGAGAAAACTACAAAAATGGACTCTTTATATATAGTTTCAACCGCAATTGTGGATTATTTTAAAAGCCGCTTACTCAAATATTTATATGCCCACTCGTTAGTAAATATGCAATATTAAGGGTGATTTTTGAATAAACACTGTGGCCAAATCTAGTAAACTGTGCTTACTGAGTTAATGCGGGCAGCTCACGCGATTATGGCCATTATACACGGTCGAGTGTGACGCGTATATTTGCATTTTTATTACGGTTTCGACGGGAATGTTGTATGCTTCAGTTAATATTATGTACGATATTTTATTTTATTTATTTGGAAGAGGATCAGCGTACATACGGGTAATTAAATGACGCGAGGCTGTGGAAAGCACTGATACAGGGTTTATTTATGCCCTTTTCGGCACAATTACGCATATCGTGTGTCAAATATGTTTAAAAAATTAACGCAAACAAACCGAGTTGTTTAAGACCGTTTTTTTGTAATGACAATGAGAGAAAGAGAGAGATATAGATGTACAGATTCATTTCTAGTACTAGGGACAAATGGATGATCGATTGGTGGTAAGTGATCAAAGCCTTTTTTAGACACTGGACACACGTTAGAGTTAGTTGGCGCATTGGCGATCTTTTATTTCTTGAATGTTGTAAGCAAAGTAATTCTATTAAATGAAAATTAAAATGACTTAAGCGATGAAATCATTGCGTAGCTTGACTTCGTTAATTTTATATAAATGAGTTTATTATACGGTTTTATTTATTTTAGGTTTTATTAAGCATTAAGTAAGCATTTTATTTATTTTAAGTTGGTTGCAATTATATTAGTGTGCCTTTGGCGAATACGACTAAGTATATAATATACTTGGCGCTAACTTCTATTTACTATTTTCATAATAATGAAAGTATAAGACAACTTACTTCTAGAGTTAATTATAATCTAGCTATAGTATATTTCGTTACAAGTGAGTTCCGACAAATGTCGGCCCGAGCCGAGGCGCAGCCGAAGGTGAGGGTTGACAGTCGGAACAAGTTGCAAGGACGGTTCCGTGTAATGAACGACTATTTTTAATACAGTTGCGAAAAAATGAAGTAATTTAATAAAATAATAAAAACACAAAATGGCGCCGAACGTAAAAGAATATAAGCAGAGATTTTTTTTTCTTCACCTATTCTGGGTAGGCAAAGGGAACTATGCCCATACTGCCAAGTCTTTAGTGGAATTGTTTCATTGATAAAATTAAATTAAACCTAGCCGAACACATTGAATCATATGATTAAATTTGATATTGAAACAAATTAGTAGCTTCTTTTTAAAAATATTTGTTAAAAATTCCTGGTTGTATTTTTTTTTAATATGTACACTATTTTGACAATTGGGAAAGAGAACGCACGAGTTCGGAAAAGGTAAAGAAAAAGCACGAGTGTGTAATAGCCCACTTTCCGAACGCTATACGTCCCTGCAATACGCTACTTTTTGAGCAACTGTATTAAAAAATACATTTTTTAACAAATGTAGAAGCTATTTAGTCCTAAATATATTCTAGTAAAACAATACAGAACATACAACTATTTTCTACAAGAACTGGTAGAACGGATGGCCAATGGGCCAATAAGGTTCAAGAGTGGAGACCCCGTTTAGGTAGACCAAGCGTTGGTCGGCCATTAACCAGGTGGGTAGACGATCTCGTTGCAGTGGTTGGTCTGTGATAAATGCGAAAGGCAAGAGATCCATCGTCTAAGCGTTTAACGAGGGATTTATTAATGAATTCATTAACCGCTAGGCCTATTTTCAGCAGAGGACAGATAAACGCTGATAATAAAAATAAAATTGAAATTGTTCAAATGTATTAGTCATTCAACTCAGTTACAAAAAAAAATATCACCCTGACTTGCATACAATCGAATACCACCAAACAAAAAAACGCTTATAGAAGAGTCCATGCAAGGCATGTAAGATTCTAGAGAATTTTTGCAAAGAATATGAAAAAATTCGCTGTTGATTCTTTTCAGTTAGTTGGTGAAGTTGGTACGTCTCACGTCCTATGACTACCGCCGGGATTCGCAACCGCTGGATAAGTGAATTGCACAGCGCACTCCATACGTGATCCTCATTTCACACTTGTGACTTGCGTGAATGATAAACTATGAGACGTGTCACGTCTCACGGCTTGACGACTTACACAAGAATTCATTTTACAATATAAATAATTAGGCTTGAAATATTAAAGCCGATAGCTATAAGTAGTTTTAATTAATTAATTATAAGTTCCTAATTATGAAGAATAAGATATGTTATCATATTTATTATTATTACAAAAGATACGAACTGCATTAAAAATATTGATTCGAAATATTGATCTGATAAAGTTACATATTTATTTACAAAAAGTACTAATATTTTATCACTGGTACTAGAATTCTACATAATATAATTTAAATATTAAATCTCTATTTTTAAATAATATTTTAATTTCTTTAAAAAAATACGTTTATAAAGTGCAATAGCAAATTTTGTAACTGTGTTCATACATATCATAATTACGAGCACTTACGTAGATAAATATTAACAGCCGAATGCCTCAATGTGAAAGCATGTCTTCCCAGACTTTAGAACAGTTTGTTCAGTACTTGAGTGAGTACTAGTAGTACTACGTTATCCTAAACTTCTCGGGCTGAGTTAACCGACGTGTCTTTTATTAGGGAAGGTTCAAGTTGATTCTAATTCACTAGTTCAAATGTCTTTCGAAGGTAACGAACAAACTTATGCATCTTGTGAGTTAAAGATGCTTTTGTCGAGTCCATGTTTAATGAGCATTCACAGTTATGATAGTTTTGAAGAGTATAACAAAGAGTTGTAAGTTACTAATGTTTGATATGTTTTAAGTAACTGATGATACCAGGTGCCTATCATCATGATCAGCCTTTATCCGTCCGACGCTGAAAATAGGCCAGCCTAACTATCTAAAGATTGTATAATTTAGACATTTCACAAGTATATTGTGAAATGTCTAAATTATACAATCGCTCGAAAGAAATCCCAAGAGCCCGCGATACTCTCGTGATTAGAGTGCACTTAGAAATTTGCAGGTTTCTTTCAGTGCTAAGCGAGCGATGGTCTCGTGATTAGGGTGCACGTAGAAATTTAGAAAAACCCATTTCAACCCACCCGGGGGATCAACCCACATTGAGCCCATGGCAGTTGCCTCCTCGCCTTATTTCGAGGAGTCTCGTATATAGGATCGCTTATGCCTTTTTAGAAACGATAAATGTGAAGTTTGCCTACCCAAATTCGACTTAATTAGTCTCCTCGCCTTATTTCGAGGACGTTATTATGTTGCTTTTTCTTACTTTTTATATTTCAAAATGTGAATATTTCCCAATTTTACTGCCTAATCCTCGCCTAATTTCGAGGAGACTTGCATTGAATACTTACCTTAGCAGCTTGACGACCCACAAGGTGATGATATCCGGAGGCCTGGACGCACAGAGCGCCAGTCACGGGCCGCAAGCGTGCAGCCGCACCGGCCTGGCCTTGATAGAGCTACTGGGAGCAGAGATCAGCACCGCTGCAAATTCTCTGCTGTTGCCCAAAGAAGCCCTTTTCAAGGTATCACACAGGGTTTAGGATCATACTCGGACCCTTTCACTCAAAGAACCGAGCCCATACCATGGACCTTCATCGTCCTATCAGACGTTATTTTGCAGAAATACATAATATTATGTCAAAATAATAACATAAGTTTCTTAGAAAAAAAACTGTCGATTCTAACACACGTTGAAACTAAGGAAACTATTTTTAATCAGAAATAAAAAAAAATAGCTGGATAAATAGTTTTCGAAATACTGATTCTGCTATAACAATTCAATTTTCCCTCGATAATTGTCAGTGAAAACGTAATAATCGTCGAATATCCTTTTTCAAACTTAAAATCTCCAATCCGTTCGCTAACGACGAATTCGAAGTTTCGGCAATTTCAAAACCCGTTTACCGGCAATTCGAAATCGATTTAATCACAGGAATCATGCAAAGTTCTCTAACAAAGTTTGTTTAAACTTGGAAATTGGAACAAATTGAAGTAACGCGCCCTGCGGCCAGATATTGATGGCAGAATCACGACAGCAACTTCATTTTATGTACTTTGACGATTTTTTGTGGTCAAATTTACTAGTAACATGTATAGAAACCAACAGCGTCAGTAACGTTTATGTATGTCATTCTTATTTATTGTGGTTGTTCACATATATTTAGTAATAGACATTTATATGATTAAGTTCTAATAATAATAATTTTCGTAGCACATATTATATTATGACTACTGCTATTTGTCTTGTAAGTTTTTCGAAAATAATTTCCATCCTCGTTCTGCTCGCTCTAACCATTTCACAGTAATTCGATGTATCTCATCTTAATTTACTTCCACGCGAAAACAAAAGAGATGAAAGACTAATGCACATAAACGCGTATGCGGCATAAGCGGTGAAAGCATAAAATAAATAATATAAAATAACGATGTTTAGTCCCAATTCATTAAATTTATTCAATTATTTAGAATGATTATCATTTCTAAAAATTTAAAAGTAAAAATACATAATATATATTAGTTCCAGAACAAGTTTCAAAAGAATAAAAAAGACTATTTGTAATTTTTGCGGCTTATTAAGTTAAAGTTTAGAAATTTGTTTCATTATGATATTTTATGTTGCAAAAACAAGAAGGAGGCAAATGAGCAGTCGGAGCCAACGCCCATATACATCCGACAAACCAGTGCTTATGCAAATTCATTGCCCTCCTTTTCCCCCCTATGAGCTACCGGAAACACACAAACCGCACGAAACGCGACAGCATACCTGTCACTTTACACCGTTATCATGTGGGCGAGAGATACCGTGTTGGCCCAATTTGGTTGTAACCTTTTATGATTAATGCTAGAATATAAGTAAGAATAGTAAATTCTTACTAATATTATAAACGCGAAAGTTTGTAAGATTGTCTATTTATTACTCTTTCACGCAAAAACATCTGAATGGATTTTAATTTTTTACAATAATATAGCTGACTACGTCAGATTAACATAAAGATTATAATGTGTCCACATTCCTACGGTAATAGGAAAAACGCGAAGAAACAACATAATTCGTGAAAGAACAAATTTAAAGTAGCTATACACGCTCTCTAAGGTTTCGTAATATGTTTATTGTTAATCCTGTGTTTTCTTTTGAAAAATAAAACAAATAAAATCCTACACTAAGAGCAAAACGGAATAAAGATCCGCATTTATCCAATATCAATATTGTTTTCCTTGAAACATTTACGTTCAGTGGAAATTGGTATAAGAAATACAGAATTTATGGCTCAGTACAATTCCATGTCAGATATTAAATAGCTTAATCCATTCGTGTTCCAGCAGACACGAATTAAAGCGACAGGTGGGTTCGGGAGATTTATAGCGTTTAGTTGTTGAATGTGACCATTGGACTACGGATTTGGAATCCGTTTTAAACCGCTCCGTATGGATTTATGGAAGAATGCCCGTGGGATTGCTAAGATGAATTCGATTGGAACTGGACAATTTTTACCCCTTTGTATTTTTTTATTTTGGGACCGGCATTTTCACTATAACTAGGCTAAGCTAAGCTATAACAGATGCTCTTATTAGGTTTTGGAGCGGAGTATCTATTCAAGGAATCATGTAAGGAGTAATTCTCTCAAAATATCTGAAATTATTTTGTCATGTAATTTTGTAAAAAGACTATTAATAATAGCTAAAGAATAACCACTTTATGCCTCAGGAGACAAGCATAGATTGCTTGAGCCTAAAATAAGGTTCATTTTCGGTTTAATTCGATGATCTGATGAGCGACATTCACCTTTACCACTATTCGGCTTATCTGCTTGTTAAGGTGAAAGATTTATTAGAATAAAGACAATTTAGCCACTTACTTGAGAATATTATAATATTATCATCGCACAAAATATCACCGTCGTTCGAACCTATAGTACAAAATAAACAGGTAAACAAGTAGTAATTATGTCAAGCCTCCGACTCACTTAGCGCATTATTAAAATTATTTGTATCTACATAATATTGAAGTGAAACTTCTTTAGAATCGTTGTGATTTCAAACCGGATGCAACGGAAAAAACGACAGGTAAAAGATACAAATACAAAAGAGCGAGAGAGCAAATGTCGGTGTATGTTGTACACTGTTTAATAAGTACTTGCTTGTATTTGAGAATTTAACATGTGTTTCACTTCTATCGTGTGTAAATTGCACACATACCTTTTGTCTTTTTTTTTCAGCATAATGTTTCTCAAGTTTTGATTTAAATGCATTACCTTTTACCATAGAAATACAAAGGAATGTATTTAAAAGTTATAGATATTTATAGATGGTGATGATGATTATGATGAACATATTGATTATTCTAATAATACACACGGAATGTTCAAGTGTACCACGCACATAAGTTACTCGCTGTAATAACGTAGGAATTCCATTCTTAAGAATTTACATTTAATGAAAAAACGGTAAGTTAGTACGACACCGAACCTTTATATTGGTTGCGGTTGATTTGCATCTTTATGAAAACTTTGCCGTCAAGATGATGTTGAAGTTTCGAAGTATTATTTATTCCAAAAACTTTAATTCTTTGTGTAAAATGGGAAAATATGAAGTGTCGCATGATTGTTCATTTGCATGTTATTATTTTCCTTACATCTACTGCGAGTTTCTTACAAAAAATTATTGTACTTTTTTCTTTAGTAATTGTAATTTGCTTGTATTCCCATGTATAAGTTATATCTTGTTGCATGAAAATAAAAATTCAAATCAATATCTTTAAAGGAGTTTTTTTTTTTCGCACTGTCGTCCCTAAATGAATATAGGTGCGTATCTTTAACGTTACTAAGGGTCTCCGAGTTATCACTTTCAAAGAATCTATCAAAGAAAAAATATTTTAACTCAACAACCATAAACTTCTCCACGCATATTGCTTGTTGAAACTTTTTAATTTAATAGAATACTTAAAATTTACAATTCCAATTGAAGAATAAGGCAAAGTTATTAATGGCATAAGACACATCTTTTTTTTGACGTGACAACGTCTAATAACTCGCTATCCGCGAGTGAGAGCACGGCACGAACGAGAGAGAGGCATGATCGGCTGAGTCCGGTTGTCAAACTACCATACGTAAGCCGACGTTACAGATAACCATTTTTTTTAATGTCTTCTGGAGGTAACCGAGCAGTCAGAACGTATGGTAACTACCAGTGCCCATAGACATTTACATAACCATGTTAGGTAAGTGAGAGCTACCATCACGGTGATGCCAGTCCAATTCGGCTGCAAAACATGGCATTACCTCTTGCTAATTTATGTCCACACTCTATAGGCAACGTTTGATGACTTCCCTACTTTAAACCTACTTATGTTAATAGACAAGGGTAAAATTGGCTTATCTTACTATCATGTGACTCGTCTACTCGTTTGCCTATTAAATAAACATTAAAAAAATATTATTTTGTACCTAACAAAATACATAAACAAATAAGTCATTTTCATTTGGTAGGATATTCACCTCCTTGAACCCCCAACATAGTTTATATTGTGAATCTAGTTAACATTCACAGATGCCCTTATTGTAGAGGTTGATGATGACAACTTGCAACTAGACAAAGTAAACATGTCTTAGTCAAACAAAACAATCCAACTGTGTAAGTACGGCGCATCTTATTACTCGTCCCCACCTGGTCTAATTGGCGGGTCTCTAAACGGATTTAAGTCTAAATCTGGTTAGTCAACATTTAACAAACTCAGCCTCTCTTAGTTAATTTCTCTCTCACGTGAATGGAAGCTTTATAAGGCACTCAACAGACGAGCTAATTTCAAATGCAATGAGGGATTATAAAGCTTATTGTTTGTGAGGATACATATGTTTGTATATTCATGGAATTACGATATATAATAAGATATTATAAATCATCATCAGACAGATAATAATGCCGACCAAATGAATTACTATTTTTTATGTACCAATCGTTTAATATATTTATATGTTTTTTAAGCAAAAAGAAGTAAAGAAATCTAATTACTTTGGTGTAGCGCAAAGTGCTATGGAGCGTGTTATGCTGAGTGTTTCTTTGGCAGATAAAATTCGGAACAAAGACCTCCACCACAAAACTAAAGTTACCGATATTACGCGAAGAATAAGCTTGTTGAAGTGGCAGTGGGATGATAACTACAGACACTGCGGACTACACTTAGGAGAACGGATGGCCGATGGACCATTAAGGTACAAGAGTGGAGGCCGCGTTTAGGTAGACGAAGTGTAGGTCGGCCATTTAGCAGGTGGGAAAACGTACGTGCTGTGGCCGGTGCGTGTTTCAGCGAGTGGCGAGGGATCGGGCGTCTTGGCGTTCATTGATATAGGCCAGGAAACTGTTAAGACGTGGACGGATAAAGGCTGATGATGATAAATATAAAATAGCAATATATATTAAGCCAAGTGATAAAACTTATTAATCATATCAAGCGACCCAACATTTGAGATATATGCTCCCCAATAAATACACAAACTTGGCCGGCGCCTTCGTGTAATTTACTATAGCCAAGCTTATGAAATGCATACGTAATTATGCGAATTATATACTATTTATATCATACGGATGATGAAAAATAAAGGTAAGAATATTACAGTTCTTAAGATCGCACTTTTTATGCTGGATTAAGTAATTATTCTACTATTATAAACAAGTAAGGAAAGTAAACATGGTCCTATCATGTTTACTTTCGTTTCAAAAACTACTTGTTGATAAAGGAAAAGTAAAATAATAAAAAGTGTCTTTAATTTAATTTAATGCTGGTATTTTTTAATAAGTATTTTTAGTACAGTTTTAACATTTTACGCACGTAAATACTAACTGCGTACATGAAAGATATCGTCCAGCCTAAGGTACTTGACGAGAGCCCTTCTTTTTTTGACATCGGTTTCTTATGGGGGATCACCGGCTAGGGCAGTGGCTATTCTTTGCTTCTTTCTTTTTTAAACTATAAAATGTAATAAAATAAACAATTCCTTCAATTATCTACATTATTTTCAATAATAATTGTTTATTTACAAACCGTGTTCCACTGCAAACATATGCAAATGTTATATTAATATAAACAAACTGCACCATGTAATCCATCTATCAGCTCCCGTCACACGCTGTTAGGCACTAATTTGATGGCACTGATGACCTAATGATTCGAGACACCAGCATAATCCCTAGCTTAATCGGTATTGGGTTTATATCGACCTAGATAGCTCCACTGAAATGTCTGGTGCATACTAAATGGCGTATTGTTTACGCAGGTAACAGCTTTCTATTAATATTCTATTGCAAATTACAAGGCTTCAAGGCATTATCAACACGTCGCTGTGTTAAATCACTGCAATTATGGACTTTTACTAATAATTTAGAATACTCTTTTCTTTTAATGGTTTCTTCTAATAGTATTCACAAACAATACTATGAGGTATCACGCTTCTCCCGAACGCATAGAGTCATTCAAACCAATTCATAGACAATACATAAGTGAAATCAGCAACTGTGCATCTGTCAAACCCATATCCGACTACAGTAGCGCATAGATAGAAGCGTTATTTGCATAGTGTTGTTTCATTACTTAGCCAAGTAGGCTTCTTGAATTATGTTACTATTTTTAATACCATTGGTAATTATAGAAAACAGTTCTCATAATATCATCAATCTTAACTGACATCTGCGTAGTACTTTATTTAGGATTAAAGTTTAGATTTATTAAAGGCTATTTTTTAGCTATCATTCATATATGGCTCTTTATATATATTTAGCTATGTTATTCTTATATTCCATGTTCAAATATTTATGCTAATGTAATTAAGCTGAAGAGTTTTTGGTATAATAACTGGTATTTTTGGAACTTTCATTGAGAAATCCTTTGTAGGAGGATGCTTATTTTTAACTTAATACTGGGTGAAACCGTGGGAAATATCTTGTATCGTCATATTTGTCTACTTAAATCAAAAAATCATTTCATGCAAGTATTTTATTTCAATCACAAAAATATATGGCCAGCGACTGCAATCAGTGGAACGGCGAGATGGATTACACGCGGTAATCGGATAATTTGAGGCGAAACCCGCTACGGGTGCGAGCGCATAATTACGAGTTCACCTAGCCGCATTAAATTCGGCCATTACCTAATCATTGGGCGCATAGAAATTTACTCACTCTCCACATAGGCTCCATGATTACAACGCTAATGGTGTAGTAATTAGTATAAAGGAATCAATACGAACTGCAAGGGTCAAATACTTTAATCAAAGCTCAAATGTATTAATAATAAAACCTCTTTTATTAATTTTTAATAGTATGTTCTCATCTTGTCAAGTAAAGGTGACTGTAGTTTTTTTAGTTTAAAGTATTGAATGTATTTAATAATATTGTGATAATATCATGTTTATTGAGTCGAATGTAACACATTATTTAATTATTACCAGTAAAATGGACATGAATGCCGTGATAGTTAATGGCATGACAGCGTCATGTGTTATATTTTTTATTTATTTTTTATTTTTTATTCGTTTTGTATCTTAATTCAGTATTAATATAGATGTTATACGTCTGCCCTGCGTTACGTGCTACTAACCTTATTTGATAAACTTTGCTACATCACACCCTCGTCTAAGCTGAACGAAAAGGGGTTATGTTTTGTTGTTTTTATGCTTCTCATGCCCCTGATGAAAGTTAAGAATCACCACACATCACACGATACATAATTCCTTAGACTATTGAAATTTTCAGATTGCAGCTTACTCTGTATATTTTATCAAAGGAAATCTGAACCGTATTAAAATATCACAAAAGACGCTCACTGAAAATAACGTTTTTTATATATTCATAAGAGGAAAATACGCATTTAATTTTTTTATCTAAACTGTCACCCGGGGAATATGTAATTTAAGTTTGAACGTAAAACCCCGCTAGAGAAAAATTCGTGACTGAGCTGATAGTGTTACATACTTTAGTTTGACGAAGTCACGTAGCGCACCTTCTCATAATGAAGATGACTGGGTTTTTAATATGCTGGTTACAAACTATCTCCTAGCTACTTCAACTTTTTGGGGGCCCTGGGCACTAGAATAATGTGGCCCCAACGGAAACAACGATTTTGAGAATAATAACGAAACAACTTTTATAAACAACTTTTTTCTTTTCTTTCCCTTAATGATTACCAAAACGAACATTCCTTGCCATATACGTAGACTGTATTATTACTTAAATTTTATTGAAATAACATTGAAATCGAAAATAGACAGTGCTTTTTAGATTCTAGAAAGAAAAATATTGCCGCACATACAAATAGTAAAATATTTTTTTAATTGGGATTTGGTTAAAAATTATAAACTTTATTAGACTTCTTTATAACCTTATAATATTATAAAAACAAAGTAACAAAGGTAATTTGCCGGGGGAAAAACATTAAAAAAGATAGTTTAGCAAGAAACTCCACTGATTACGGCTTAATGTTGCGCTCGGATGCTAAAACTTTGTACGCGCTTATCTCTACACTGTTGCATACAAAACTTCTTTCCTAATTTCTATTTTACGTTATAATAAGCTTCGTATCGTATATAAGAGGTTTTGTTGAAAATTGTCCTAGTCCGTTCCCGTTAGTCGACACTCGTTAGCCTAATAAAGGCTAATCTCAGCTGATAGTGACAGGGAAATACCCTTTATTTACTACGGTTAATATGGAAACTTAGCGACTGAACTTTACATATTGATCATAGCGTTGATTATATTTATATAAGCGTGGATATTCTATATATCCTAACTAATATTAGAAACGTGAATGTAGGGATGTTTGTTATGCTTTGACGCGAAAACTACTCAACAGATCATCATGAAAAACTTTTTACACATATTCTCAGTTCTAAATAACATAGGATACATTTTTTTCTAGTACTACTATTTTATCAAATAGGTATACCTATTTGATAAAATAGTAGTAGTAATAAAAATTTAAGCTTGTTTTTATTTATTACTAGTATTGTATTCTATTGTATATTATGTTTATAATATTATTATGTGAGTAGAAGAGAAGGCCAATGCTTAGGATGATGCTGATGATGAAGTATTTTAGATCATCATCATCATCATCAGCCTCCATCTGTCCACTGAACACAAACTTTCCTTAATAAAAGCCATGACGGCCAATTCCTTGCTACTCACATCAAACACGAACCGGCGACTGCACCCAGATCGTCTTTGCATCTGGTTAGTGGCCGATCAACACTCTCTTTAACTAAACGCGGCCTCCACTCTTGAACATTATTCGTCCATCGACCATCCGCTTTCCTGAGTGTAACAAGCCTACTGCCACTTCAACGCGTTTATTTAGCGCTTGATATCGATAACTTTAATTCTTTGGCGTTGGTCTTTGTTTCTAATTCCGAAAAAAACCAGCACAGCACGCTCCATTGCACGTTGAGCGACGACAAAATTTCGGATCAGTCAAAAATTTAGAGACCACGTTTCAGCTATTATACAAAACTAAAGACTACATAGATACCTAATTTGACGTTTTCTAACGTACAAAAACATTGTGTATATAGTCGTCGCCACTTTTAAAGTCCTGCGACTAATGGCCGAACTAAATTTGACAACATTGACATCTTGACGTCTGTCTGGAGTAAGAAGTTGTGATATTTTAAATTGTTTTACGTGAAATATGGAGCATATAATATAAAGTGAGGTGTAAAAAGTGAAGGCCGTAAAATGATCATTAAAGTGAAATAATTTTGTGAATTAGAAAGTAAAAATAAACAACAATTAACCCCGTTGAATAAAATGTTTATAAATGTCACTGCCATGACAGGTAAATTTTAGAGATGCCAGAGTCAGTTATTTTTGCCTAATTTATGGTTAAAATATTATCATTAACTCTATACCTACATTTATCTTATGATATTTTATATGAATATAAATACAAGGTAAAAGAGTTAAAACCTTGTTCAGATGAGTGATATTTTCAGGTGTTTCGGTAAAAAAGGTCGAATAACAAAGGAAGTAACAATGGCAGCAATTACTTCTGAGAAAATCGTCACTCCTGGCAAAAGGCGAACACATCCGAAGAAGCTTGTTTTAGATGAATTCTACTAATCGGTTATACGTAAAAAAATACGAATGAAATATTTACTAAAAAAAAATGTTTTATTTTATTAAAACTTGGCAAGGAGTTTTTTGTCATTATTATCCTACTCAGTCTTTATCAATCCACTACTGACCATAGGCCCTATAATTATTTAAATTTTTTATTGTACTAGACTTGGTGGAAAATCATTACACTATAAATTGGCAACATTGAGTTATGAGACCGCAGCGCCGCGTCTATCGGACTTCTAAAGTGGCGATGACTATATATGTTATTTTATTGCCGCTTGGAACATTAAAATCTTTTAGAAGGGGGACATTCCAGGACCGGCTCGGGAAGTATAAGACCTCAGAGTAATAACTGGCGTCGTGACCTATTATGCTCTTCCTGTTGATTGCTGATATTAATTGAAACAGAATAAACATATTTTATTAAGGAATTGCTACGCGTACTCAATCAAACACACTCACACGGCACACCTAAAAACTGTAGTTAGGTTTAAAATCTAACACTTAAAATTAGAAATAAATAGATACAAACATAAAGTTGGCAATTTAGACACAAATATGCGCTGGATAATGCACACTCAGTTGTGTGATTGTGGTATTCGGAACAACCACAATCCTAATTTTATGATATACAAGCTGTTGCCCGCGGCTTCGCCCGTGTTAGCAAAAAAATCCCTTTTTTAATGTATCCTATGTTACTTCTAGTACCTCCCAGAATATGTGTATACAATTTCATGATGATTCATGGCGTAGTTTTTGAGTGAAATCGTAACAAACATCCACGCTTACACATTTATAATATTAGTAAGGATCTATAATTAGCTAGTAGTAATTAAAAATGATCAACATTAATGCTAGAATACGAAACCTTAACAAAAACTAGTTTGATGATGATAACATAATGTATAAACGATTCACTTAATATAAAATAACAAGCCACCCCAAAATATAGCATCTATTAAACGTAATTACGATGTTATTTTAGAAAACATGTATCCCGAGAGCACTTGATAGAAACGAGAAAACATTTTGCTGGAGGCAAATAAAGACAAGATTAGATTTCTTTCGGTGTACAGGCGCCGTATCGGTTCAGCTAGTACTTACGGGTGTATTAAAAGATAACAAAGTCGCATTTACGTACCTTCCATTCTATTCTATTTCTAGGAAGAATAAGAGTATGTGGTGTCATGATCATCATCAGAGATTTACCGGGGGCAGATATTCGCGCTACTTGTATGGATATCATTTTCTTGTTTCTCCTATGAAACAGCTATCCTGTATTTCGGAGAGAAGGACAGAAGAGAAGTCAGGCAGTGTATTAGCGCTGAGAATTTTATGCCTCAAGATAGTCAACACATATTAGATGCTTTTTTTGGGAGATGAGGTGAGGTGTTCGTCCCCACCCCTTGCCCGCTTCTCCTTTGTCCCCTCTTCTTATAAGAGCCCCTCGGCTCAATTTGCTTCGCCTAAGGTGCTGGCTCACGCTAGGCTACAGAGCCCCACCGCCTCGATTAAACCTGAACCATGGTGGGGACATATTAGTTGCATCGGCAAGTTCCTGGTGAACTAGTTTTTGAATGGGTGACGTCGACCACTGACCATCAGGTCTTCTGCCAGTTTTCCTATCCAAGTAATATAAAAAGTCTGTCTTGGAACTATTGATACTCTTGAGTATGACGAAGACCGTAATAGCTCGGCCAATTGCGAGTTGGACTCGCGGATGAAGGGTTCCGTGTCATCATAATATTATAGACAACATCAGACACTTTAACGAAAAAATTGCTTTTGTTATGTTAAGGGCCCGTTTCACAATCTCCAGATAAGTTTCGAATAGGCTATCGGCAACATATTTCACAGATAGAGTATGGAGTATCTGTCAAATATGTTTCCGATAGCATATTCGGAACTTATCTGGAGATTGTGAAACAGGCCCTAAAATAAACTAATATACGAGTATTGATATTTTAATAAAAGGGCTATCTAATGAATTGATAATCTACTAGTACTTTAAAAGTTAATATATTAATTTAACACAGCGGATAAAATATATATATATATATATATATACAACGGAGATAATAGGCTTCTGTACTTTTGTCAAACAAAACCCTGAATATTTCACACTAAACTCTGATGTAATAAATAGAAACGTCGCTTCACGAAATAAATTTAAACTATATTTACCTCAATGTAGATTCGAAATATTCAAACGCAATGTTTATGTTAGTGCTATCAGGATTTATAATAAACTGCCCAGTCGATTTAAGGAATTACCCACTACTTCCTTTAAAAGAGAGATATCTAAATGGTTACTAAAAAACTGTTTCTATTGTTTAAATGAATACATGTCTCATATAGAACCGACGTAATATTATAAAATCATTGTCATGATAAATATAGATATATAAATAATTTGTAATGTAATGTAATAACTAGTATAGTAATTATAATGGTAACCTTACTCTATATAATATCAAAATAATATTTTCTTATTTATTTATTGGAGTTTACTCCTTAAGAATCGATTTTCATATATAAGGCGCCCGGTATGAGAAAAATCCGAGGGGTAAAACCAACTGAACTAACGAAAAAGTGTCACGTTTTTGGTGCGCACCTTTAGTGCGCAACTTTCTAATTTATCTGTGAGTGTATTGAGACGTACATAGGGTATGCTGTATAGGCGACTATACCTATATACTATATGTTATTGGGCTTGTTTGTTTCTATTAGTGTCGATGTATTTATATTGCTATTTTTTGGAGTTTACTCCTTTTGGAGTTTACTCCTTAAGAATCGATTTTCATATATAAGGCGCCCGGTATGAGAAAAATCCGAGGGGTAAAACCAACTGAACTAACGAAAAAGTGTCACGTTTTTGGTGCGCACCTTTAGTGCGCAACTTTCTAATTTAGCTTAGTTAGATACTCGTACTTGAGGAGTAAACTCCAGTCGTGCGTCGGAGCTGACACACACACATTTTATTTTTTTTAATTGCACGCCATCTGTATGGCAGAATGTACAAGAACATTTTTATAGAATTTTCAAGACCTCTGTAACACTACATTCTTGCAATAAACATATTATTATTATTATTATTATTATTATTATTATTATTATTCCCTTTTGACCCTTTAGGTACGGAACTATAAAACTGTTTCAACGTTATAGGCGTTACATTTTTTACTGAAATCATTAAATAATCATCACATAAAATTGACGCCTAAGCTGTCGCGTTTCGTGCGGTTTGTTAGTTTCCGGTGGATAGGGAAAAGGAGGGCAAGACATCTACATAACATCTGGTTATGTGGATGTTAATGGCCGTCGATAGTCGAATGGCTTCGACTGTTCGTTTGCCCTCCTATGATATAAAAAATAAATAAAAGTATTTTATTTCTGATACTTTAAAAATGGTTATAGATTCTTTTATAGACATTTTATTAGACGAGATAATAATTGCTTATTACTTTGCGTGATGGCCATTCATCTTAATCTACTTCATATACAAGCACAAGAGATACCAACTGTATTTAGAGCCAAGTTCAGCTGCTTTGGATTTAATTAAATATTAATAACACGCCCGATGAAGCACCCTCGCTCGACGAAAACTAATTAATTAGTTATACTAATATGTACTAAACCTTAATGAAAATGCTCAAAATCAATTATTAGAATTTCAAGGTCGATTGGATCATAATTTTGAATAACAACACCTTTTGGCAAAGTTAGAGTTTTAGCGATGTAAGATTTTAAGTCCTTGTAACTTAATAAACTATATATAGCTCGGTACCATGAACACAAAGGCAGGTAATTGCGTCATCATCATCATCATCAGCCTTTATCCGTCCACTGCTGAACATAGGCCTCCCTCAATGAACACCAAGACGACCGATCCCTTGCTACTCGCATCCAACGCGGACCTGCCACTGCACGGAGATCGTCTTCCCACCTGGTTAAGGACGCGTTTACAAACTTGATAGGTACAGAATCGAACAACTACATTGAAAAAGTCACGCACACAAGCGCACCGGCGCAATACGCACGCTTGCGTGCGGGAATAATAGTCAAGTAAACGGATTTGATACTTTACAAATATTTATTTTGATATTTTATAATGATATTTTATAACACAAAATTATATTTTATTTGCGTTTGTTTTTACTATTTATCTTTTTACTTAGAATTAGTATATTAAATTTAGTATATATATATATATATATATATATATATATATATATATATATATATATATATATATATCTGTAATTCACCTTGAGAGGAGGGGGGGGGGGGGCATAATTGCCACGCACGCAGCAGGCGTATTGGCGATCGCAGATGATGATGAAGTCGCATCGGCAGCTCTGCTGCCTGATCCGATCGATCCGGGATCGATCGTCTTGACGTTTATTGAGGGGGGCCTATGTTCGGCAGTGGATGGATGAAATTTGATGATGATGACGATGATGATATCTATTTGTTTGCGAGTGGAAAGGGATCAGTCGTCTTGGTGTTCATTGAGGGAGGCCTATATTCAGCAGTGAACGGATGAAGTTTGATGATGATGATGATATCTATTTGTTTGCGAGTGACAAGGGATCGGTCGTCTTGGTGTTCATTGAGGGAGGCCTATTTTCAGCAGTGGATGCATGAAGTTTAATGATGATGATGATGATATCTATTTGTTTGCGAGTGGCAAATGATCGGCCGTCTTGGTGTTCATTGAGGGAGGCCTATATTCAGCAGTGAACGGATGAAGTTTCATGATGATGATGATGATATCTATTTGTTTGCGAGTGACAAGGGATCGGTCGTCTTGGTGTTTATCGAGGGAGGCCTATTTTCAGCAGTGGATGGATGAAGTTTAATGATGATGATGATGATATCTATTTGTTTGCGAGTGGCAAATGATCGGCCGTCTTGGTGTTCATTAAGGGAGGCCTATTTTCGGCAGTGGACGGATTGAGGCTGATGATGATGAAGTCGCATCGGCAGCACTGCTGCCTCATTAGAGTAGCACGGGATCGGTCGTCTTGACGTTCATTGAGGGAGGCTTATATTCAGCAATGGATGGATGAAGTTTGATGATGATGATATCTATTTTTTTGCGAGTGGCAAGGGATCGGTCGTCTTGGTGTTCATTGAGAGAGGCCTTTATTCAGCAGTGGATGGATGAAGTTTGATGATGATGATGATGATGATGATGATATCTATTTGTTTGCGAGTGACAAGGGATCGGGCGTCTTGGTGTTCATTGAGGGAGGCCTATTTTCGGCAGTGGACGGATTTAGGCTGATGATGATGAAGTCGCATCGGCAGCACTGCTGCCTCATTAGAGTAGCACGGGATCGGTCGTCTTGACGTTCATTGAGGGAGGCCTATATTCAGCAGTGAACGGATGAAGTTTGATGATGATGATGATATCTATTTGTTTGCGAGTGACAAGGGATCGGTCGTCTTGGTGTTCATTGAGGGAGGCCTATTTTCAGCAGTGGATGCATGAAGTTTAATGATGATGATGATGATATCTATTTTTTTGCGAGTGGCAAGGGATCGGTCGTCTTGGTGTTCATTGAGAGAGGCCTTTATTCAGCAGTGGATGGATGAAGTTTGATGATGATGATGATGATGATATCTATTTGTTTGCGAGTGACAAGGGATCGGGCGTCTTGATGTTCATTGAGGGAGGCCTATTTTCGGCAGTGGACGGATTTAGGCTGATTATGATGAAGTCGCATCGGCAGCACTGCTGCCTCATTAGAGTAGCACGGGATCGGGCGTCTTGACGTTCATTGAGGGAGGCCTATGTTCAGCAGTGGACGGATTTAGGCTGATGATGATGAAGTCGCATCGGCAGCACTGCTGCCTCATTAGAGTAGCACGGGATCGGTCGTCTTGACGTTCATTGAGGGAGGCCTATGTTCGGCAGTGGACGGATTTAGGCTGATGAAGTCGCATCGGCAGCACTGCTGCCTCATTAGAGTAGCACGGGATCGGTCGTCTTGACGTTCATTGAGGGAGGCCTATATTCAGCAATGGATGGATGAAGTTTGATGATGATGATATCTATTTTTTTGCGAGTGGCAAGGGATCGGTCGTCTTGGTGTTCATTGAGAGAGGGCCTTTATTCAGCAGTGGATGGATGAAGTTTGATGATGATGATGATGATGATGATATCTATTTGTTTGCGAGTGACAAGGGATCGGGCGTCTTGACGTTCATTGAGGGAGGCCTATGTTCGGCAGTGGACGGATTTAGGCTGATGAAGTCGCATCGGCAGCACTGCTGCCTCATTAGAGTAGCACGGGATCGGTCGTCTTGACGTTCATTGAGGGAGGCCTATGTTCAGCAGTGGACGGATTTAGGCTGATGATGATGAAGTCGCATCGGCAGCACTGCTGCCTCATTAGAGTAGCACGGGATCGATCGTCTTGACGTTCATTGAGGGAGGCCTATGTTCGGCAGTGGACTGATTTAGGCCGACGATGATGATGATGATGATGATGATGATGATGATGATAAGTGAGCAAACGTCGAGAGAGAACGTCTTCCCACCTGGTTATAATGACCAACCAACATTTCGTCTACCTATGTATATGAAATAAACCAATTCCATAAAAATATATTGTGGTAAAAAATATTGTAAAGTATCAAATCCAATCCAAAGTATCCAATATCAAAAATAAATCGCGATGTTTTTTGAGTCGAATTGCTGCTGACAAGCGACGCAGTGTCCACCCAGAACCGCGGCCGAGCGCGGACTGAGTTCTCATTTCAAAAATGTAAATGAAATCGAGACAGAGACAACGATAAAATAAACCTTAATGCAATGGAATAACATTCATCTTTAGTAGCAAAATTGGTAAAAAAAATTAGTTATCTTCTTTATTTTTTTTCAGACTATTTTTAGCATTTTTGGGTTATTTTCTTGTCCTTTATTGAAAATTGAACATATTTCCCTGCTCCTACTATTTTTTAAAAACCCTAATAAATGTGGATATTAGACCAAAAGGGTACCGTAATTCTAATCGATTTCGTTCGTTTCATGGAAAATGGTAATGGAAGAACGTTGATTACTATATAAAAAAGCAACATTTATCAAAAAAATATGCGTTACCCTTGTAGATAAAGAACCATTCTATATGAAATAAATAATTTTTATATATGATTTTGTGTCCTTTTGTTACAAACGGTACAGAAAAACAGCATAATTTCGTCTGATTCGTAAACGCGTCCTTAAAGGCCGACAAACACTTCGTCTACCTAAACGCGGTGATTGCATACTTACTAATAAAGAGCATAATATCAAAACAACTCATAATATATTTATTTCGTGGTTAATAAAAATTGAAATATTGTCAAAAGAAATATACAAAAAATTAAGATGCAGGATCTCCTAAGAAAAACGAGAAAAAACTTAGGGGTTGCTCTTTTGTCTACAAAATGGATTAATACATAATTTACAAATACATCATGTGTCTAATTATATTTCGCGTGGTTCCTTCTTTCAGTAGTGAACAAATTGGGGCTTAGACTATAATGAATAAAAAAATATTAGCTAACAATCCAACCGCGTTAAGCTAATCCCATGGTGAGTAGACATTTCTTTAACGTGCTCTAAGAATGGGAACAGATCTAAAAAACATATATGCAATTATCAGTGGACGGCTGATGATGATGATGATGACAAAGCAAATAAAGTATCCGCGCATCACAAAAAAACGTCATACATTTTACAGGAGGCCAAGCTTTCTAATAAAAAATCACATGAATAGTATTCATGATACATTCACACGCATACATTTATTTAAAAAAATAAATAAAGTGTCAACCCATAAAATATGTCCCACTGCTGGGCACGGACCTCGAAATCAGGCGAGGAGGTTAATAGACCATAGATGCGCTGATCCAATGCCTGTTGGTGAATTTCACACACCTTCAGACTTTCAATCATGCAGGTTTCCTCACGATGTATTCCTTCACCGGTGAGCGAGCGATAGTCTCGTGCTTAGGATGCACTTAGAAATTTAGAAAAACTCATTTCAAGGCACACAGGGGGTCAGTATGGAACCCGGACCTCCCGCATACAAAGCCGAGTCCAGTGGTTAACTGGACATCGTCACTCATACATTTATGTACATCCTATAATTATTATCAGTGCTTAGTACGATTTGAAGCTGTGACCTGCGCGTATCCAATCAATAGTTTCGTGATGGTCACGTTCCCTCTACATAACGATCCCCCTTTTACATTATGTAAATAATACACTTGCATTCAATTATAAAATAATATTTTTGTAATAAATATATAATTTCTTTTACCGCACCTCAAAGAAGGGTCTCTCCAATTTCAGCGACAATTAAACGTAAGCATTAATTAAATTGACCCTACCGCCTTCAATACCCCTAACGCCTCTACTACATTAATTCCCTTTTGCTTATTCAGAGGATGAAAAGCGATATAGAATGTTGCTAGAAGAACTCTAAACTAATACTGATTTTTAGTCAGTATTTGTTTTACATAAAATTAATTCGTATTAAAGGTTCTTATAATATACAATGTTGAGCAAATTCATTTTATGTATTATAAGAATTTTAATACGGAATTTTATGCGAATTATAAAATGTAGCTTAAATGATTGGGCTTAAGAATAAGTAAACCACTAATCCTTCCTTTCTAAAAAAATAATATCATAATTATTATGGTTGAACTTAAATGAACTCGTATGTTCTAAGTAGAAAAATAATTGTTATTTAAAGAACAAATAAAAATTTTGTTTCTTATTGAACATAAATGGATTGAACAAAATATTTACAAAAGTTATAATTATTATAAGAAAGCGACTTACAAGACTAACCAGCTAGATTTGAAAACATCTAATATATAAAATTTCCCTGTCACAATGTTAGTTACCGTACTCCTCCGAAACGGCTTGACCGATCTTTATGAAATTTTATATGCATATTCAGTAGGTCTGAGAATCGGCCAACATCTATTTTTCATACCCCTAAGTGATAGGGGTTGTTCACCCTTAAAATTTTTTTGTTAATTTTTGGACGAAATTTTTTGTTTTTATTTTTTTATGATACAACATACAAAAATACATACAACCCTAAATTTTGACCCCTCTACGATCAACCCCTATTTTGTAATTACAATTCTAATATTGGCAGAACGAAGTCTGTCGGGGCAGCTAGTAATATTATAAATCTTACACATTATATTGTAAGACACTTCTAGCGGATTTATAAAATGGATGTTACGATTTTATTGCTGGCAAGTACGGTACGATATACGATCCCTTTAACACCAGGCCCCGTATAATTTGGATTGTCGGACTACCAGGAAAAAACAAATGCTGATAAGGATTATACTTACTTTAGGAGGAATTATACTTTTCTTTGTATTTTGATTTCACTAATGTCTCTCACAATAATTGACTGATATAACAATTTATTTGTGACTTTGTCTTCTAATCACTGAAACAATCTGCTCCTACTCATTGACTGATTTAAAAAGACAGTCTCAGTTGTACTTTTTATGTATTGTTTCGGTAACAACAGCTTCTTTTTGTTTTTACGTTTCTAACGTTAGCAGTAGTGTGTTATGCATTTTAGTATCTTCATGCAATACAACAATCACTTTCATCATTATCATGATCATTATCATCATCATCAGCCTTTATCCGTCCACTCCTGAACCTAGGCCTCCCTCAATGAACGCAATACAATCATCACTATGACTTTTAACAAATATATTAACGACGGTCATGTTAAGCTTTGGTTCTTTTATACTTATTTTATAGTTTATTTATCATACTTTAAAAATATATTAAAAAATTATACCTCAAGGTCTGAATCTAATTTATTTATCATCTTTTATACTTATATATGAAAAATTTGGCGTCACAAAACGTTTCACAAAAATATTATCGCTCATTAGATTTCGCTTCTTAAATTATTCCAATTCATTTCGAATCTAATAACGTCTACTAAATAAATCTTATCAATCCCGAAAGAGATCTAAGAATTCCAAATAAAGTGAGACGCGTAATTTATCAGAGTAACGAGCGCTTTGGAATCTGCTTTAGGTGACATTCGGTTCATTTATATTTTTTCTTATCGGTTTCATTTCTATCACATGTACGTATTATTTACGTGCTAAATTTTATCACGGGTTTGCGATTTAATGGATTTGACTAGGCGTTTGGCTCATTTAAATAGGACAGCTGAACGCATTCTTCATCATCATCATTATCAGCATTTATCCGTCCGCAATGCATTCTTACAAAATATGTAAATAAATAAACTGCTAATTATTAACTAACTACATTCAATTAAAATTAGACGGATTGAATATAGCTGCATAAAGTAAACTGTTCTGCGATCTTGATTTTTTTTATAGCATAGAAGGGCAAATGAATAGTCGTAGCCTTTTGGCGACTATCGAGGCCCATCAACATCCATACAACCAGAGGTTATGTAGATGCGTTGTCTTCCTCTTCCCTATCCCCCCAACGGGCCACCGGAAACTCATAAACCGAACGAAATGCGACAGCATAGCTGTCACTTTACGCCGGTATTATGTGAGCGAGAGGTACCAACCCGGTCGTGCCGGCCCAATTCTGCTGCAAAACAGCATGGCACTAACTCTTCCCAAAATCTAATTTTAGGAAGAGGTAGAGAATTAAAAGTGGTATCCAAGAGAATTTTTGCAAAATATTTTTTTTTTTAATCTGAGCATAAACTTTGATTTATTTACATGTCAACCAAAACAATTGGGCGCAACAGGGATGCGGTTACGATGACCGAACCCGGAAGCGAAGTCAAAATTTAGCAAACGATCAACTTCATTATGTCAAAAAGGTAGTATCATTCAATACGCTTAATAATGACCACTACTGTCCAGGAGTGAAGTCGTGTTAGGGAAGATGGAGAGTTGATCCATTTCCGTTTGTATGAGATGCTGTTAGGCAGCTGGTACAAAATACAGACTCAAAAACGTCTTGGTTTTCATTGAAGCAATATAGCAATAAAAGATAGTTAATATGCCTCCTGCTTCATCATCATCATCAATTCAATGCCGCCTGCATTTTTATTTGTCCTACTATTTTTACCAATATTATGAACATTAATGTTTGTTTGGATGTTTGTTACACTTTCACACAAAAACTACTGAATGGTTTTAAATGAAACTTCATAATGCTTTTATATCAAAATCAAATATAGGATTTATTTCCTTACTCCCACGGGAATAGGAAGATCGCGGGTAAAACCGCGTTGCGCTGCTAGCAGAATCATCATATAAGTTTCTCCTTTCTATGTAGGTATTTAAGCACTTACGATTCAAGGGTTTGGAATACAACACACACCGAAGCTAATTTCAGTGCTCTTACTCACGTGTCGTATAACAAACCTGAATATGCGCGCATTCGCCATGGTTAATTAAGTTTTGACTTACCTTGTCGGAACATATTACTTTGACCAAATTTGTAGTAAGTACCTAAGTACTTATTTGGTCTTATTAATTTCTGTGTTGAATGAAAATTAATTCATACAATGGTGCATCTTGTACTTTATGTTGGTATTCTCATTGATAATTGAAAAATATGGTATATATAGCTATAAAAAGGGTAGATCTGAAAATAGGAAACAAGACATGCGCTGCTCTAACCACGGAAAATATAAACCCTAAAGGGCTTTAACACGGATAGGTAAAGAAAAAAAATATTAACTTCCAAATTCTTGTGTTGTAATTTAAAAGGTTTACATAAATTTACGCATTTTTTTTATTTAAATTTATAATAATTGTACGACAGCTGACACTTCAAAATAAATAATTGTTGAAAAGCTTACCTTTAATCTGTTATTAATTTTATCTTCTACGGTTTCTTCATTATGTGTTGCTTTATATTTTTAACCGACTTCAAAAAAAGGAGGAGGTTATCAATTCGACTGTATGTTTTTTTTTTTTTTTATAAGTGTTACCTCATAACTTTTGACTGGGTGAATCGATTTTGATAATTCTTTTTTTATTAGAAAGCTGATGCTCCCCATGTGGTCTCATTTTAATCTAGTCCAGTTCTGATGATGGTATCCATGAGAAAACCATAAAAGTCGTAAATTTGTATTAGATACGTGCGCGACAAATAGATGAATAACTGAATATCACGCCAACCGATTTCGATGATTATTAGTTTATTTGAAAGAATATAGTTCAAGGGTAGTATGGTGTAAGGTGAAAACTTGGTTAGGTTCTGATCATGGGATCCATAATAAAGTGACGAAACTCTTCAATTCTTAGGAGTAAATTAATGATATTCGGCAGAATCTTTTATAGGCCATCCGGATATTTGTCTAACGTAACGTCTTCATGGTCAAGTGGTCAAGTAACTGTCGTAGCCCAATATAATGATCAATTCCTCAACAGCTAACAGTAACGATGCGATCTGTGGCAGAAATTCTAACTGTCTGTAATTTGCGTATGCACTCTGTAAAATTGTGTATGCAATACATAAAATTATCATCATCATCAGCCTTTCTCCATTCACTGCTTAACATAGGCCTCCCTCAATGAACGCCAAGACGGCAGATCTCTTGCCACTATCATCCATCGTACATTTACACAATTCCAATTTGCTTTTGGCTGTGTGTTAATTTAAATCCTTTCTTCGTTTGTTTTTTATTAAGCCTTGATAAATTTGTGTAAGCCCTCTGAGAAAGTTTACTAGCCTTACTGGCCCTATACTTAAAACTAAAAAGTACAAAATAAAGTTAATTTTAAATAAAAAACCAAAACCGACTTCAAAGCTATACCTTAAAATTATGTTCAACTAAAAATGTTTAAATAATATTTAAATAATTCGATGTGAAGTTAATTAACAAAAATAATTAATCAATGAATATAATGAAATTTATATGGCTCACTTATACTTTTTAAAATTAGTTATTTTTGGAGTCGGTACCAGCCAAAGCAAAGATAACCTTAACAGACATCTATTCAATACTTTGTGTACTTGTATGAGTACAAAATCAATAATTGCAAAGAAATTTATGATAGATGTCAGAGTATAATATAATGTATTCAAATGCTGTGAATTGTGATTAGACTGTCCTTATTGGCTGGCACCGACTCCCAAAATAACTAATTGTAAAAAGTTTAAGTAAGCCATATGAGTTTCATTATATTCATTGATTAATTATTTTTGTTAATTAACTTCACATCGAATTATTTAAATATTATTTAAACATTTTTAGTTGTACATAATTTTAAGGTATAGCTTTGAAGTCGGTTTTGGTTTTTTATTTAAAATTAAATTTATTCAAATTACAGAGCGTTGATGACGCTAAGCCGTTTTAAGTTGAATATTTATTTACGTGATTTCAAACCGTAACTTTAGTTAAAAGGATTCGGACCAAATTATAATAATCTTCCAACAGCTATGGAAATTAAATTATGGATCAGGGAGTGTTCACACCCAGTTCAGTTTGTTTACTTTGAATTTTAATGAGAGATTATTATCTGTGCCCATGTTTTGTTTAAGTACTTTTTTTAATTGAAATTTTAATTAGAAAAATATAATTTCTATCCAAAGTGTGGTCTTGAATGATTAATAGCAAATAATGTGGATGGTGGTTTCAATCTTTTTATATTTATGTTAGTCGGATATACAAACTGGCGGACGTGCCACCTAGTGGTGAGTGATCAACGTCGCCCATCGACTTAAACAAGTTCACATAGAATTTCAAAAGGCAAAACATTTATGTGTTGCCTAAGTATGTATGCCTTGGGACATAAGATTTCGAAGAAGTGACGGGAGCAGCAATTACACTGCCTATCCCGTGAAACAGCTTTGCTGTAAGCAGGAACGTGGTACCCTTGCAACTGGGAGTGCGGCACAACTGATTATTCATTCAATCTTCATTAAAAACTTACAGGACATGTTATATTAGTAAGAGTATACATAGATTATTATTTTTTTGTATATAATGATGTATCTATTTTAAGAGGTTGAATGTTAAATGTTGTAAACCAACTGATATAATTTCGAAAGAAACAGTGAAAGTGTTTACCAATGATAATTATTATTAATATATTTTCTATCCAAAAATGTGGCATTATATTTTAATTGACTGTAATGTTATAATATTATTAAAACCTCTTTATACTATAGTCAAAATTTTTTCCGCTGTCTTGGAAAACGACGGTATCTTGTAAAAGTAATTTAATATAAAAGTAAAACCACAAACCATAGAGTAACACGGACCGGCGCGGGGGTTTTGCTCTATGCCACAGACGAACTATATAATATGTTATGACCAATTAACCAAATAGCCTAAATTATGTGCTACTGTTATTAATGTAAATAATATTTTCGGTTATAAAGGTCACCTTTGCGAGTGATAATACACGGTTAATTGAATTCCGATTATTTTGTATATTCAAACGAATGTGTTGCGGTCGTACGAGAATTATTTTGTAATAACTGATTGTATTTGTGGTGTCGTTTTAATATTATTAAATAATATATTGAATCAAAATTACATTTTAGTGAATTTATATAAATGAATTCGCTATCGATCGGAATGTTAGGTCAGGCGTAGACTTTGCAAATAAATAACATTATCCAGGATAATGTGCAGAATGTGTTGAGAGTCAATAAGTGAGGCAAACCAGTTGAAATGTTGCCTTTTTTCCCTAGACCCAATAACTTTCTTTGAAGGATACCTGTCTTCAGCGCTGGACAGATAAAGGCTGATGATTATGATGATTTATGTAATGTATGTCATAGTGAGTTGTCTACTGTCAGGATTCACAAATTCAAATCTCATTCAAGAACACAATTTTGTTTTTGTGTATATTGTATTGTTATATCGGTCTTCAAATCTTATATTATATGCTACTACTTACACAAGTTTCGCATACCACGGGACCAAATAGCTATGTATAACCTTATTTTCAGTAAGGTCACATATAAACACATATAATATTCATGTATGTGTTGCGCGATTTACATGAATTTATTGTGATTATTTAGGGGCAATTAAACAAGGCATCGGACTATTAAACGCAGACGCTTATGCTTATTTTCAACGACTATGCCGCTTAATTCATTGTTAAGTCTGAGGCCTTGAAATATATCATTTAGTACATTTTTTTTAACATCGTTGGAATTTTTTAATGTTTTGTAACTGCTGTAATTGAGTTTGATAATGTTGCCTTTATTTTTATTTAATATCCCTTCTTTTTTCTACCGTTGAGATTAAGTCTTCATTTTGTCTGGTATTGTACTGTTACTGTATTTTATAAGAAATGTTGTTTTATCATGTTTTTAAGTGGTATGTTTTTAGTGGCTCCTAAAAACTAGAGGAATATTTATACATTCGTTAAAATAGAAATGTTTTCATATACTTAATACTTTTCTTTACGTATTTAATATAAAAAGTAAAGTAAAAAGTAAAATATCAACCCTTATATGTCCCACTGCTGGGCACGGGTCTTTTTCCTCGAAATCAGGCGAGGAGGGTATTTAATATAACATTGTGAAATATAAAAAAGCCCGTAGACACCTGAATGCCGTGCTATTATTTTGAGCAATTGAAGATCCAAAACTTAGTATTAATTTATATAGATATAATATGCATTTTGCATCCTAGTTATATATTTTTTCGTCGATAATTTGCCTTAAGCTAAATATAATCGTTGTTTAAATACTTTCATTGCTGATATATCCTTTGATTTGAACTAAATTAAATATGTGTTTGTTTTAATAAAGTAATAAGCAGTTTGTCAGACACCATCTGCTCAAGAAGAGTCAGCTTGCAATGGCAATGCTTATAAGAAACGCTAAACCGAATTCACTATATGAAAATATGATTTATTATTTTCATTTTACATTGTGCTCTGTTATGATTTTAAAATTTCTGCTATTTCTCTGAACGTTTTACAAATATCTCTTGTATTTTATATTTTGTTCCTGTTCGGGTAACCTCCTTTCAGACATGACTTATGAAGTTGAATAGTTGACGCTAATGCCTCAGTCGTGAAACGGTTCGCTTTGTGCTTTATTTTCTTTATCAATAAAGTTATTTTTTTAAAGATATCTTGTCCATTTATACTTGAAATATTTTGAATTGAATTTCAATAACGAACATTCTTGTGGTGTGGACAAACCATACTCTTTTTATTTTCGTTTCGTTAAGATAAGTTCTGCAAATCTATCGCGGTTTGTTTTTACTTTTAGAGTAATTTTGTAACTTATAGCAACCATCCTCGCGGGAAAACACCTCCTATTTAGATGTTTTCCGTGGGTCATAATAATATGTGGTCCATAGTCTATGTTCGAAAATATTTATAATTATTTATATCAGTATTCCTATTTGCAAAAATAAACAAACTGGGAAATTAAGAACTGAGTGATCAAAGTAATTCATTTTTTTTTTCATTATGGTTTCATGCCGACTACCTTATTGTATTTTGACTTATGCATTGATAAAAGACGGTGACAGTGAAGCTATTTAAAAAAAATGTTAAAAGATGAAGGAAATAAATAAAATATGATATTTATCAAAAGTTATCAAATTCAATGTACACGTGTATTAGGCCATAAACATTTTCTTCGTTCAGCTTTACTGACGAGTCTTTCATTTGAATCCAATATTGTATAGAATGCTTACGAAATAATGACGTCATTTGTTAAAGTAAATAGAAAAGGCACGGTATCTATCCGGGATCTACGGAACACCTCTTTCTATAAACCTAACATAAAATCGCGAATTGTAAAACGGCGTATCGGTTAAATAGATTCATTCAAACTGGATTTCTATTGGAGTATAATAAAGTAGAATTTCCAATATTTTGTTATTGTATGTAGGTCAATTTTTTAAGAAGAATGCATGTGTTACGCTGAAGCTTTATTACAATTTAAGCGATGTAACAAATTGTAAAACGTGCAAGCGCGAAATCTCCACACGTCTGTACTTTGTTTGTTACTCCCTTTCATCCTACTCGAAGCTTCTTTAATATGTTGCTCAACTTGGATGGAGTGTTGCGTAATTCCGGATTATATAATTGCTTTTGTTTCTAGGATATCTCATTATATCCAAATATTTCATTATCTTGGAATATTTTAAGACTAAAAATATCTTTTTGTTTAATTTATGTTCGTTAAAAACAAATAAACGCTTTAAATATTATAGTGTTGGTCTAGCAGTTAATAATAGATGCAAGTTGGAAAGGTTAAGGATCTTAGTTACCTTAACGAATATCGAAAGAAATTATTTACATAGTATTGACAATGTTATATACGGACGGCTGATGGGTCAATAAGGTTCGAGAGTGGAAACCGCGTTTAGGTAGACGAAGTGTTTTTCGCCTTTCGTCCTTTCGGTCAACGAAGTGTGTTGGTCGGCCATTAACTCTCCGTGCCAGTGACCAGTCCGTGTTGGATGCGAGTAGCAAGGATTGGACGTCTTGGCGTACAATAAGGGAAGCCAGTTTAGCAGTGGACTAAAAAAGCAGTGACTATGAAAAAGTAAAAATAAAGGCTGACATAATTAATTAATAATAATATAATATAATTATATTTTATCCATCTATATTTTTTATCCGATTGCCCTGTATATAGGAAACAAAATTGCATTCTTATTTGAACTCGCGTATATTTGGAGACTTATCTCTATAATTATTAAATATAGTAATAATCCCCACCTCGGAAACCCATGCTCACTAGAAAGCGAGTTTTTAAGCAAGCTAAAAAAGTATGTCAACTTCTACCAAATGAAATGATGAAATATTTCAATAAAGTTTGTTCAGTTTAGTCCCTAAGCTTCGCGGACCTGTTTAAAAGTGTTATTACAGCCAAAGGTCGGGAAAGGATAAAAAAAGTAAATCAAGTCACTTAAAAGTTATCGCTGAAAAGAACCCGTTGATTGATAAACTTTTCTCGTTTGCTTCATTTTTCGGATGAGTTTTAAAATTAAACAAGTAGATTTTCCTGTAAAATTGATTTTAAACAATGTCCAGTTTTCGTAATATAATTTAGTAAACGTAATTGATTTCTCGTTGTATTTGTATGCTTTTATTTTTGACATCGCAAGCATCAACATTTAACTTATTTTGAAGTAATTTAGCTTTTATGATAAATCATTTTAAAACGTATTCAAAGATAGTAAAAAATGCATCATTTGTTTATATTACAATTTACAACATAATAATATGAAATAAGACTCCCAAAAAATATTTGAAATAAAAATAACATTGTTTCTTGACAGATTGTTCACTTTTTCGTCCTAAATAGGTATTGACGTGAAAGTTTGTAAATATTGATGTTTATTACTCTTTCACGTAAAAACTACTAAATGGATTTTGATGAAACGTTACAATAATATAGCTTATACATCAGAATAGCACAGGCTATAATTTATCACCGTACCCCCACGGGAATGGGAAGTACGCGGGTAGAATCGCGGGCCGCCGCTAGTTTGTAATAATGAAAACAGCATTGGCTATATAAATATCATAAAAATAAAAACTAAATATATTTTTTTTGGATTCAAAGTCGTCACCTTTACCTAATCAATTATAATAATCCACCGCATCATTGTCATTAATTATTCAATTAATATTTACTTTCAGTTTCATAACTAATTCAAATGATACATAAAATATTAATATAAAGGGTTTTAACAACACGATTTGCATTTAAGAGCGGTCTAAACCTTCATAATAATATACCCTAAGCCCTTACCTGTATAAAACCTTATACCACGAAAGTTACCGGGCCATCTTATGGCATCCTTTAGGCAAAGTATTAGAAAAATATATATAAGACTGATAAAGCTCATCGTTAGAAACTCAGCGTCTCTAGGGTGTCCGACGTTGCGAGATATTTTACGGTATTTTAACAATTTTAACGACCTGTCATATTTACTTCAATGCGCGGCTTTAAGGATACGGTCATGTCTTATATTAAGGGTAGGCAAATATCATTGTTGTATAGATTTATCACGGATTTAACCACTTTTCAAGATTAGTATAATTTAAGGGGTAAAATGGCGAACATTGAGGGCGGCCTATGTTCAGCAATGGACAGATAAAGGCTGATGATGATGATGATGATGAAGGGGTAAAATGCATGTCAATCGGACTTCATTATGATAAAGACACTAAAAGAAAATAGAGAATTATACCTTATGGCAATCTCCTTGAAATCGTACGCCTCGAAGTTCATTAAAAAGTTGACAATAATGTAATGATAATATTCTTTACATGAAGTACCTACCCATATAAGTCCCACTACTGGGTCTTTGGTCTCGTAGTCTCCTTCACGGACATAGTTCAGCGATGCGCTGGTCCAATGCGGGCTGGTGAACTCACACACCGTCTTATACAAAGTAATTGTTGGACAAGTTTAAGCTGAGTGGAAGTTGCCCTGGTCTTGCTAGTGCTGGACTCAGGACTTCCAATTAGAACTCGTTACTTAACCACGTTTCAGTTTTTTGACTATACAGCGGCTTACAGTATCTAAGAAACTATGGCAATTGGCATATCAACAGTGTTTATAATAAAAAAAAACTTTGAACACTCATGATAATATGCCAAGCGGATTTTTACTGCTACCCTTTAAACTATTATATAATTTACTGTATGACAATTTTTATATCCTTGCCAAAAAAAAACGGTATAAAATATCTGATCTATTAAGTAATTATTTCGAGTGCTAGCATATTTCACACTCTTATTAAAAGGCTTGGTATCAAAATCAGGTATACACGAGGGGTGAGAATACCCAAAATTCACGACTGTATTTCCCAGGCGGAATGATTTCATCTACTTTTCTTCATCCGAAAATATTAGGTAGATATATTCTGTTGAGTCTTAATGAAATTTTTTCCATTAAATCCTTTCTGTATACAAAGTAATCGTGAGTTTCGTGAATAAATCTTTTTATATTTATTGCTTTAGTATTTGCTTGTTTATCATAATTGTATTTTATGTTTAGTATAATAAAATTTAGTGCACTGTGAATAGTAAAATCAATAAATATTTGAAATTATCATCTTGGTCATGATTTTAGAAAATACTTGTTTCTATTATTCCTTTCTGTAAAACTTGTTTCATCATCGTCATCATCATTGGCCTTTTTTCGTCAACTGCTGAACGTTTGACGTTCATTGAGCGAGGCCTATCCTCAGATTACAGATACACAGATCGGCCACTGTACGGAGTTTGTCTTCAAAACATGTTAATTGATATTATATTTTAAGGGTATTTTTTGCTATTTTTTTTATAGAATATTTTTATGAACAACAACGCAGCCAATGAATTTATTCTCCGACGGATAGAACATAAAATATACGCACTGATAGTGGTACAAAGCTATTTATTTATCTAATACATCCCAAAGTAGCGTTATAAAGCAGGCATTGTTTGCTGAAATGTTTCCAAAGCAATTTATCTGTAAATCACCTGGGGGCATTCCGGGTCATCAATCTAAAGCCCTTGAGGCTAGTTTTCTTAGAGGAGTCTCGTCTCACCATATCCCACCTTTATTGCGCAGCTGAGTCTGATTCGTTAGCTCAGTAAATAAGTTATTGAGTTCCTTTTGTGAAAATAACAAATATAACAAGCTCTGAAAATTATTTGTATTAAAGTATCTAAGTGCTTTTTTCTCTCGAGGGATCTTGTGGGTTCGGTTATTGTATCTAATGTATCAGCGTAATACTGATAGATAAAATAGACTAGGTATTGGTCGATTGTATAAGGTTTTTGAAGTGAAAACTTCTTTTTGTAGCAGTCATCAGGTATGCAGGTTTCCTCACGATGTTTTCTTTCACCAGTGAGCGAACGATGGTCTCGTGTTTAGGATGCACTTAGAAATTTAGAAAAACCCATTTCAAGGCACACGGACAGGTCAGGATCGAACCCGGAACCTCTCGCACAAGAGACCGAGTCCACCCACCACTGGACCATCGTCACTCTAGGGGATTTCGATCGCTTTTTGTAGGGGAAAATCTGATATGCTGTGGCAATGTTACGTCATTATGAAATTTGATATTTCATGATTTTAAGTTATAATAATATGTTTTGACTTCTATTGGCAGTCCCGATAACCTTTTTAAGTTTTTATCAATAATAATTGAGGCAGAATTTATAATATTATTCTTGACTTTGATTTGAGAAGTCAGTTCAAAAAATCCGTGGTAGTAAATTTATTTTCATGATCGACTGATGTATGTGCACAGGTCAAACTATTAAAGATAGAAAATTGAAATTTTGCACACGTTTTTCCAATCCGATTATTATAGTATTGAAAATATTATTGATATAAGAAACATTATTTTCTGTTTATAAAAAAGTACTTTCCAGTTTATATGTAAATAATTGAAGTGTCATAACATGTAAAAATGGAAATACATTTTCCTATAGTAAACAAACCATACAGCTTGTTGTTCCCATAAATCTTTGGAAGACAAACTGCGTTAAAAAATATTCAAAAACCTGACCGTGTCACGAGCCCAGAATAAAGTGCAGGCAATTTGATGGGAAGCGAAAGGGAAAAAATCGCATTCTCTTGTACATTTCACTTTAATACACTGCGAATGACGGACATGTGAAAAATAATATTTGGTTAACATTCAAACGTAGCCTCTACGCACATTATATGCGACTCATTAAAAAATACATTACCAATTATAAATAATTAATCCGTCAGTTTCAGCTGTTTTTATATGTTAATTTAATAGGCAAATTAACAGATGAGCCACCTCTTGGTTGACGTTGTCAATCAAGTTTGTCCGGTATGAGTTATCCCAGTCACCTTATTTAAGTGTTGGCATTTTGACATTTAGTTATGTATTTTTCTTTTTCTCGCAAGCAAAGCTGTTTCCCAAAAAAAAAAAAGTTGGATGGTGATAGTCAGACCAGACTTAACTTAAGATTTGGAAAGATTAGCTCCACTGAGTGGTTTCGCCTAACAGGCTGATCAAATTAAGCAATTTAACCTTGCTTCTAGCAACTCATTTGATACTTAACAAGAGACTTTATAGTTGATTTGTGTAATTTTTTGCGTTATTCAGCCTTTCGAAAACCGGGCGTACGTATTATATTTTCCTAAATGCAAACACACACCCTCGAAAAGTCATTAACTTGTTCGACAGTTTAAAGAATTCAATGACATACATACGCATAGAAGAATGAAGATATAGAAACAAATATAAAATATTACAACCATCTTAACTAGAAGAATCTTGTCTACAGTGTGCAGTAGGGCTGATAATTCGACATTGCTCTGTCACTAGCATGCTTTAAACTATCCATTGTTTGAATATTCTAGAAAAACTGGGACTTTTTACTCGCGGCGGTGAATGAAAATCATTCAAATTTTCATAAGCATGTGAATTTGATGCGCAGTTTTAGCGTTTAAATAAAACAGACGCATTCTTTTTTGATTTTCTGCATCTTTTTCTTGAGTTTACCAATTTAGATTTTTTTAAGATATACCATAAAGTTTTAGAATATGGTGTTTGAATAACAAAAAAGGCTTACGTTAACAAGAATTCCAATTAGCAATACGTCATTGCAGTTTGAAAAGAGTAAAAGACAGTGGGGTCAAGAATGCAATGCCTCATCTTAAAAAATGATAGTAAAATGTTTTATAACTACACAGTTTATTTATTTCTTGAAGATACAAATCAATATCACCGAGCACTCAATATCATAAATAATTTAAACATATAAATTCCGCTCCGACTTACGGACCTAAAACAATAAATGTTATCCCATAAAACACCGTTCACTGTCCAATAGGTGTTTTCTTCATACAATATTTATGTTGTGCGCAACTAGGATCGGGAATTCAGAAAAAAATTTCAGTTGATTCGATTTAAACTATTGATCGTTAAGAATCGAAAAACCTTTCAGTCTATTCCAAATCGAAACTAAAAGTCATATTTTATTTATTACTGCCGAATATAATATAATGCCGAATATATGTGTCTGCGCGCCAAACACTACTTATAGAATTCATGTTGTCATGACAACATAGATCAACACTACGGGGACAGAAGAGTACGCATAGCGTCTCCATAACAACAATATAATAACGCACAAATAAATGTATCACAGTGTAAAACAAGCTGTGCCTAAATAGTGCCTGTAATTAAAGATATATTCAGAACAAAGATTATTTGACTTGCATCCTCTCTCCTAGACAATGTGGGAGATAACTGTCCCAAATTTTCTTTGAATGTTCACTCTCAGTAATATATAGAATTATTCTTTTGAGTGAGCGACGGTGGTCCAGTGGTGGACGGACTCGGCCTCTTATGCGAGGGGTTCCGGGTTCGATCCTGACCTAGTGTACACGAGACCATCGTTTGCTCACCGGTTCACCAACCCGCACTGGGCCAGCGCGGTGGACTAGTGGCCCATTACCCTCCTCGCCTGATTTCGAGAAAGGAGACCCGTGCCCAGCAGTGGGACATATAAGGGTTGATACTTTTTTTTTTACTTTATTTCTTTTGATATTAAAAGAACACGCATCAATTATTCACATAAACAATATTCCCTGGCACGTCGACAATACTCACATCGTTTTCAGCGCCTCAATTATTAACGCGTTCCAAAAGTACAGTAAAAAGCAAAGCGAAAGCAAACTATAAAGATTTATTACCATTGTCGATATTCCAAAAGCTGACCTACTTTATAGCCACGTAATTGCTGCATTTTAAAAGCCTTTATTTGTACAAATAGGAATATTAAAAGCAAGAAAATCATACAACGCGTTTTTCGACACAACTAAAATTTGTTTAATCAAATCTGATTAAACCTGTAAATTGTTAGAAAAGGTCGTATTAACTTTTTATATTTCGAAAAGAACCTATGAAATAAGCTCAGTGAAACTAATATTTTAATATATTTTATAAAAAAAAAATAACATCCTCCTTAAATGCCTGAGAGAAATGCTCTATTCTCCAAGTGTTGCATAAGTTTTTATTCTTTATAATATCCTTTACCAAACAAACGCTCTTTAATACATTTTTGATTTATTTTATGCAGTGGTTTTGAAAGTTTTCTGGTATCCTAATGCCTATAAAAGAATTCGTTCTGTTTATTTTTCATATATCTTTATATAGTTCTAAAAATGTTTGATTGGCGATTATGATGATTATAGTGGAGGTGAATGTCTTTTTTAGAAAAGAGTTGGTATATAATTACACGGAAAATGCATTGACTAAATATCTCCCCCTAAGTGGTCCTATATTTTCTTTCGTAATGAAGGAAATTTACTTCTTAAGGTTGAGTCTGAGTCTTTATAATTTGTTTTATCATTTACCCTCATTGACTTCAAACAGGAATGTGCTAACCATGTTATTCATTCATTTTATCGTGTATATAATATAGTAATGTAATATAGCTGAAAAGTTTGATTGTTTAAGTCTCTCATCTCCCTAACTACTATATTTGAAGAAGTATATCTGTGAAACTGCCACTATAATCTGCTTAAAGAATAAGCAGATTATAGTGGCAGTGGGTCTGGTCACATAATCAGGAGAACGGATGGTCAATGGGCCAATAAGTGTCAAGAGTGGAGGTTGCGTTTAGGTAAGGGAAGTGTTGGTCAGCTATTACCCAGGTAGGTCTCCATGCAGTGTCTGGTCCGTGGACGATGAGAGTGGTAAGAAATCGACTAGCGTGGCGTTCATTAACGAAGTTCAGCAGTGGAAGGGTTGATGATGATGTTTTGATTTCATAGCCCAATAATTGAAGAAGGCTAAGGCTATTTATTTAGGAGAAAAGTTGTTTTTTCAACTCTGAGACGGGTTAAACATAATTTGGGTGAAACGTGCTCTGTGTTTTAGGAAGTGAGTATTACCATAGCAGGATATTTTTTCTTATATTTATATACATGTATATGTTATAAGTATATAAAACATATTAAATATATATATGTTATCCTATTTTCTTTATTTTAATAGACTATTAGAAAATACAAAAAAGAGGGGGACTTCATATCTTATTTTAAGATAACAAGTTACACGTATATCTTACACAAAAGCTAGTAAAGAAAACTTATCAATATATTATTTGCCTTATTTTATCTTTTCGCCATTCGAATCCAACCAACCCAAATTTCCTCTTTCCCCATCGAATTCCCAAAAATAAAATAGAATAATCTTTTGTGTATAATATAAGAAGAGCTTAAATATTATAGAAATAATATTGTATTTGAATTAACCCAAATATTTAAGGGCCTAACAAAAATAAGCGCGATTTGGGCAGGAAAAGGTTATTTATTCAGGCGGTATTAAAATTTAAATCATATAATATGTGCAGAATTTCTATGGTCAGGCAAGATTATCAAATTGTTTCGTACTAATCTCATTAGATATTACACAAAGTACAAGCATGTAAATTAAGGGATTTCGAAAAACATGATTTTAGTAGATAGTAGGTATTTTTATGATACCTATCTGCTTACCAATTTTCACGTGTCAAGCGTCGCGTTAAAATCCATCGTTGGCTCAAGCTGCGAGTTCTGCATGCTCGATTCGATCTAACGTCGTACGCTCAACATAGAAAATCCAATAGTGCTTGATAAAAAGCTACATGGGTATCCTTTTCTCTCATTCAAACGCTTTTTTAACGCTCAGTGAAAACGCGCTCGTGCGAACGGGACCTATATTTTTTAGTTTGATAATCCGACATATAGATTTAACTATATTTTAAAAAGAGCAACCCAGCAAAGTTTCTCACTATACTAATAAAGTATAATGTATTACATTTTTTGTAACAATATATGAAAAGATTAGTTCCACTGAGTTTGTATCGCCGGTTCTTCTCAGTGGGCTTGCTTTGGAACCGGTGGTAGACTCAATTGACTTTCAAAAAGAAACTTTAATTGTACCATCTTGAATAAAAGAAATTGACTTTGACTTTGACTTTGAGATTATAGATATTATATTATAGACCACGGATTGCTTTTTGTAAGGGTTTCGTTTTGTATGTTTCAGAATACTTAATTATATCTTGATAAAATTACTTTACCAATTATAAGCATTTATAGACTAGATGGCATAGAAATTATTAGATACTTTCAAAGGTAAAAGTACCTGAAGTTGAAATTTTTCTTCTATAACTCTCTAAGACTTAGGTAGAAATATAGGATGTATAGGCATACTGACTTTATCGTATACTTGATATATTCGTCTTATCAAAAAGGTAGATCTATTGAAGCGTAATAAATCACCCAGTCGATCACTCCTATCAGAGTCCCCAAACGTATTTTACGATATTATTACCAGACTAAGATCCGAAAGGGTTATGACTTTAGCAGTATATGTATGTATGTTTATATTTTGATACATCAACAAAGAATATTCAACCGACTTTAAATATAATAGATAAGGTTTTTTTCCTAATTTGGTCATAATTTTATGCTTATTACTTCATTTTAATTTGAACCTTTACAACATTTTCAGTATTAGAAGTGCCGATTTCAATCGACTATTCCCAAAGAATACATTACTATAATGTCAATTTGTATCCTAATACGTTGTTTTATGTAAATAGTCATTATTGTATTAAAATCAAATAAAGCTAAGAAAAATAATAAACTAAAAGCAACATATTTAGTATTTCAATGCTTATTAGAAAAATTATAAGTTTTTTATTGCTAAATATTTATACTCTACCTATGCCATATAAGTGAATAGACGCGATTGACAAGAGGTTCGGTCGACTTGTCGTTCATCGAGGGTGGCCCATGTTCATCAGTGGACATAAAGAGACTGTTGGCAATGACTTGAAACTATTTAAGTATTCTAGATAGTTAATATTCTATTATGTAAGATTTTTTATAAAAATTCTCAGTTCCATTATTGAAACCAACCAAGAAAACGTGATTAATTATTATTGTTGTTACGTAAGCAAGGCGTTCGTAAGCGATGATAAAATTTTAAGCCTTCCAGAATAGAAATAAAAAACATGTGAATATTCCTTTTTAAATAGTTTAAATAGTCATACAATTAAAAAGTACTAACAAGCAGATGTTTCAGCAATTTGACTATACATAAATGTACTAATCCATCTTGATTTCACACACAAAATCCGAACTGTTTCTAGGCGTTTACTAAAACAATGAGATTCTTTTTAAATGGGTGTATAAGCTACGGTATTTTTCTGAGTCGTTGACTCTGAATGTTTCGCAGAAATTTCGCCACAAACGATGTTTCACCCTCCGTAGTGTCCAGAACTTTGTTCACGTACTGGACGTGTTTTATTTTGGAACCTCTGTGCTAAAGCTTATATTATCATCACTATCAACCTCTTTCTGTCCACCTCTAAACATTCATCATCATCAATGAACACCAAGACACCTGTAGGGCTATTCTGTAAGGTCGTTTTCGAATCTCGAAAGCGGAATCTGCGATGATATGACGAATTTGAAGAATTTGTATTCTTTAAAACTCGACTATGTATCTGTATCAATAAAGTTCGCTTTCGAAGTGATGTAAAGTGCTCTATCACTCAGGTGAAGTTCGATACCGAAATGGTTTTTTACAGAATAGCCCTACTTAATTTTAATAAATTGTTTACTTATCTTTAATGCGAAACTTGATTGGTTATCATAGTATACTAGCAGCGCCCCGCGGTTTCACCCGCGTACTTTCCGTTCCCGTGGTAGTCTATGGACAAATTATAGTCTATGTGTTATTCTGATACTTTACAATGATATAAGCTATATCATTGTAAAGTTTCATTAAAATCCATTTAGAAGTTTTTACGCGAAAGGGTAACAAACATCCATACCTACAAACATTCGCATTTACAATATTAAGTAGGATTACAAATCTCAACATAATTCACACTTACACCTTCATACACATCTATAATACAATACAAGCAACCTCTTATTAAACACAATTTCTTATTAAATTATATCACAAAATGTTTCCATAAAAGTATAGGTAGCCACTCTAATAAAAAGGCTCCGTTAAACTCGCTACGCTTGCTGTGAACAAAAACCATTAACTGCCAATTCTATTTTTTTACCTTAGCGTTCAATTTATTTGAACTCAAAATGCATTGTTCTGGCAACCAGTCAGATAAAATGCACAGGCATTGTGACAACTGTTCCGAAATGTATGGCAATTAGGCAATCAGTATTGATTAGTCAGAAAATTGATGTCAAAGCACAGGCTTCATGCAGGGCTGGAACGTTTTTAGACGGAATCTTTGTATCCCTATTTAAGCTTTTTGTGTGTATTGGAGTGTGAAATAAAGATTCTAACAATGTGACAAAGTAATGCATACTTAAAAAATATAATTATAAAAATAAATAAAATAAAATAAAAATAGCCTTTATTTACTACTAAGCAAAAATTAATATTAACAGTATTAAGTATATATTTTCGTGTTTACATTTTTTTTTTTTTTTAATTTTTAAATAACTAAACGTTGCTTAAAGTAGTCGCCTCCGCGGCGTAGGCCTCTCCTAAACCTTTCCATACGCATCTATCTCGCGCCATTCTCATCCAGTAGTGTCCACATTTCTGGTTAAAAATGTCTCTCCATCTCTTGTAGGGTCTCCCTTTCTTTCTTTTCATATCTCTTGGTAACCATTCTGTTAAACGTTTTGTCCATTTATTATTATTCATTCTGCATATGTGACCTGCCCATTGCCATTTCAGTATCCTCGTTCTTTTTCTTACATCTAGTATATTTGTTTTTCTTCTAATGATATCGTTTCTGACCTTATCTCCAAGTTTTAAACCAAGCATGCTTCTTTCCATTTTACGTTGGCAGATAGCAATTCTTTCTTCGTCTTCTTTCCTTAAGGACCACGTTTGGCAACCATATGTAAGGCATGGCAGTATCACTACTTCGTAGAGTTTTTTCTTAATGTTTACGTTGATGTCGTTGTTTTTCATAATTTCTTTTAAGCTCCAGTATTTCCGCCAAGCTAGAGTTACTCTTCTTTCTATTTCTTTAATTGTGTGGTTTTGGAATGACACCAGCTGCCCCAGGTATACATATTCCTGAACATACTCTATGCTTTCGTTTCCTATTTTAATATCTCGGGGTGTTCCATTGGTTAGGATTTTTGTTTTATTTATATTGATATACAGTCCCACCCTTTGACTTTCATTAGCTAGTTCAGTAACCATACTCTCTAGTTCTAGTGCACATTCCGCAAAAACCACAATGTCGTCCGCGAAACGTAGATGATTCAGGAGTTCCCCGTCCACATTTACTCCCTTTTTTTCCCAATCTAGACGTCTGAAGACAGATTCGAGCACAGCTGAAAAAAGTTTAGGGGAGAGGGGATCACCCTGCCTTACTCCTTTTTGTATGGGGAATTCTGCACCATCTTGTTCTAAGCGTACTTTCGCGAGGCCCTTTAAATATATGTTGTGTATTAAATTTATGTATTTTTGGTCAACATTTTGTTGGGCTAATGATGACCATATAGCTTCAAAGTGTAAAGAATCGAATGCTTTTGTATAATCAATAAAGCACATATATACCGTCTTTCCATATTCCTTTACTTTTTCTATTAACTGTGTTATGACTTGTATGTGGTCTATAGTCGAGTAGCTTTTGCGAAAACCCGCTTGTTCGCGCGGTTGATTTTCGTCGAGACAGTTTGTTATCCTGTTTAAAATGATTTTTGAGAAGATTTTATACAGGTTTGTCATGAGGCTTATTGGTCTATAGTTTCCCAGATCTGTTCTATCTCCTTTTTTGTGCAGAAGTACGATTGTGGATTTTGACCATTGTTCTGGGACGCTTTCGGTTCTGAGGATGTTATTGAACAATGTTTGTAGAGGTTTCAGAAGTAAGGTACATAGCACCTTAAGGATTTCGTTTGTAATGTTGTCATTTCCTGGCGTCTTGTCATTTTTTTGTGATTTTATTGCGTGCTCTATTTCTGATCTTAAAATGCTTGGTGGTTCCGTACTTATGTTGGCTGCACTATATGTGTAAAATTGTATATCGGCACTATTGCCAACGCTATCAGGGGCAGTATATAACTTTTTATAAAACTGTGTGGCCTCATTCAAGATGTCACGACGCCTTGATTGTATAGTACCGTGTCTGTTTTTCAGTTTCTCTGTCCACTCTGACTTTTCGCTTAGTTTTTTGTATGCTTTACGTAGAGCTCCCAGTCTACCTATGAATTTTTCAAAAGTTTTTTGTCGTATTGATCTTTTGTGCTGTGTAATATTTCTATTTATTTGTTTGCTTATTCTTGTTATTTCACATTTTATTTCCTTTGTTCTCTTTTCCGTGTATAATTTCCTTCTCTGTTCTAAAAGATCTTTTGTTTTATCGTCTATATATTTGATTGTGTGTTTTTCCCTTCTAGGTAACTGTTTGAGAAACTCTTTTAATTCTATAAGTAAGTTATCATATTGGCATTGGACTGTTGCACTTGTGCCAATAGCTCTCATAAATTTATTTTCCCAGTAGATAGCGTCATTTTCTGAAATATCTGGTAGGTCTCTGGAGTAGTTAGTAAATTTTATTTTTCTTCTTTTTGTTTTTGAAAAGGATAGCTTACATCGTATCATCCTGTGGTCTGTGTTAAAGTTCAGGTTTTTTATTATATTAAAACTCTTAATATAAGTAGGTTGGTTCGATAGTATATAGTCAATTTCGTTAAACAGTTTATCGTTTGGGGATCGCCATGTCCATTTTTTATGTGGCTTGCATGGGAACATACTATTCATGAAGTAGTAGTCATTTTCTAATGCAAAGTCTACTAGCCTCTGGCCGTGTGGACTCCGCTTCCCGTGTGCGTATTTTCCTATATTCTTTCTTTCGTTTTCTTGGGCTTTCCCTATTCGCGCGTTAAAATCCCCGAGTATAATAATATTTTTTGTTTGGATATAGTCCAAGGCGGATTCCAGTGTTGTATAAAAATGTTCTATTTCTTCGTTAGTATATGTTTCTGTGGGGGCGTATACTTGCACTAGTGACCATGCGTATTTATCAGTTACTTGTAATTCAAGAATCGCCACCCGGTCCGAAAAGCTTTTTATATTCAATATATTCTTCTTTAGGTGTTTTTTATCAAGAATCCAACTCCATTTCTTCCATTTGTTCCTGACGTATGGAATAGGATAAAATCGCTATATTCTTCGATTGCTTCTTTTCCTCTCCTTGTTTCACATAAGCCTATTATGTCCCATTTTATCGACGTGATAGCGTATTTTAATTCTTCTATTTTACTATCAGAAAGTAAAGTTCTTACATTAAGACTTGCTATGTAGAGATTTTGTGGCTTTTGTCTTTTGTTTACATTTATGTAGCTAATATTATTTGATTCCTTTTGATTTAGGAGGTGGTGGTCTGGCTTCTCCACGGTGACCAGCCGGCTTGGAGAAGGTAGAGAGGTTGCGGAGGTGCTAATTAGTTTTTTGGTGTGTCCACTATGTCATTTGGAGGCAATGTTCGGTTGTTAAGATTCGACTGTGATGGACGAAGAAAGTTTGTTAGTGATTGTGGCCTGTTTTTTTTGGTACTCGTTTCGTTCCTTCGGTGCCACAGTCTTTTGAAGTTTGTTTCTCTGTTTCTTCGGGCGACGTTGACATAAATCGCTTATTTGTGATTTTATTTTTAGGTGTGTATGTTTTAGTTTCGCTTGTTTTTAGGGTCACAATTTTGTCGTAGCGTAGAACAACTTTTTTGCCTGACTCTCTTTCCTGTTTAAGTGTTTCCTGTAATTCTTTTCGTTTTTTTAACACACTGGGAGGAAAATCCTCTTTTAAGTAGATATTAGTACCTTCAAGCATTTTTTTCTTCTTGAGAAATTCAATTTTTCTGCTGGTTGTTGTAACAGTGACAACCACTGGTCTAACCGTTCCTGATTTTTTCCCCATTCTATTAACATGTTCGATCTCCCATTTCTGACAAGGTATTTTCATTATGTTATTGATTATTTCTAGAACTATAGACAGTAAACTTTCATATCCCTTTTCTTTTTCTTCGATCCCAAAAAATATTATATTTTTTCTCCGTAATTGTTTGTCTAAGATTTCTATTGTTTTTTGCTGCCGTTCAATTTTGGTTTCCAACTCTTTAGTTTTAGTTTCAATACGAAAGAATTTTTCATCGATGTTATTATTAATAGATTCCTTAATATTTAGTTCCATCTCTTTCATGTCTTGCTTACTTTTCGATAAGTCATCTTGTATTTTTTGTAGGATTTTAAAGACTTCTTCCATTGTAAAGTTACTTCTCGCGCCCTCTATTGGGATCGTAACAAACTATAGCAATAGAACAACAATTAATTTGATATTCGTAGTTTGCGCAAGAGTGAATTGCAGTTATTTAGATATTTATATCGCTCATCGATAGATGGCGCTTTTTCAAAATTTTTGTAGTGATGATTTTGCTATTTCGTATGTAGAATTGTAGGTTATAATATAAATATAATTTTCCCAAAGAGATTTTTGCACTTTTTGCTTACTTGGATTTGAAAATAACTGCCTTAATTTTTTCACTTTGCGAGTTGTTTTCCTCGAATGGTACAAGTTCAAACTTTTAGCACAGAATTCGACCGTTAGTGATATTTTGATTATTTTTTTGTCACTATCGCATTTATGTAACAGATAACTTTTGTCCGATAAACTCACAGTTTATTTCACCTTTACAGCACTATTTCACTTTAATTTGTAAACTTTTCTAATTTTAAACACAGTAATATAACAGAGCCGATGTTAACTCTGGCACAGTAGCGAAAAAATATAATTATTGACTTTAAAAATAAAGAAAAAAGATTCCGTCGATTGAAATTACAAGGTAAACTTGTTTAAATCACATGCGCATATTTATTTTTAAATTTTGAAGTGAAACTTCTTTAGAATCGCTGTGATTTCAAACCGGATGCAACGGAAAAACGACAGGTAAGAGACACAAATACAAAAGAGCAAGAGAACAAATTTCGGTGTGTATGTATACTGCACACTGTTTAATACTTGCTTGTATTTGAGCATTTAACATGTATTTCACTTCTATCGTGCGTGAATCGCACACACACCTTTTTTTGTTTTTTTTTCTGTTATATTTTTAATTGTGTGGCATTAGAAATAATATTACTTCAAATTTCTGCCTAAATTATCTGGCAGGATCTAGCAGTATAATAAATTTCTTTTACATATTTTTTCGTCATCATCATTATCATTATAATCATCGTTTATCATCAAAATCAATATTCAAAGGGTCTTGCTGCTTTTCAGGCGAATTAGGCCGGCACCACCTTGGTGGTACCTCTCGCTCAAATAATACCGGCGTGAAGTTTTATCCGTCCCCTGCAGAACATACGCCTCCTTTAATGACCACATAATATAATAATAACCAAATATCGCTTTAAACGCCAATTTTTTTCTTTTTTATTTATTATTATTATTAAAAGATACGAGTACAAATCAATTTAACACTAAAGTACAGCATTCAAAACCACAGAGGTTTGTCTAATGCTGCTTACAGTCTTATTCGCTTACAGTTTACACAATAATTTACAGACTTATAGGTACAATACAAAAAGATTAATATTTTATAATTATTACAATTTTTTATTTGATAAAACAAATAGCCAGGAACCAGATAGGAATTTGTATATTTATTTATTTTTTCAAAAAAAAAAAAATTAACTTTTAGCTAGATAATAAGACCTTAACTTGCATTTTATATTTTTTTTAATAGGTTATTATAGGTTATTTAATTATTTTAATAGGTTCCTCCTTAATCTTCCTGCGTTACTAACATACATTTATGGCCACTTACTTGATACTTTCTTACCTAAATCTATCATTTATAATATAAAATCTAAAATGTGGCTTCATAAAATCTTAACTTATCTTACAGTCTCACATAATCATAAGTTCAATATGTATCCCAAAAACATTAACGCAAATATAACATTAAAATGAATTTTGGGAGCTCGGAAAGTGATAGGTACAATTTTAAAATGCATTTTTATACAAGCCTTAAGTGTGCAAAAACTCGGACGGCTTGTATAGCCTGTTCTTGTTTTAGGCAATGCACTGCATCCGATACGATTGCGACCCGAATCCGTGGTAATACGAGAAAATTATCGTGCCATACAAATAACTGAAAACTACAGTCCGTTAATCATTAAGGTGATTGAAGGATATTAAGAATGATCCCCACCATGGTTCAGGCCTTGTCGTGGCGGTGGGGCACAGTAGCCCAGGGCCAAACACCTTGGGCGAAGCGAATTGAGCCAAGGGGGCTCTTTGTACCCCTCTTATAAGTAGAGGGGACGAAAGAGCAGGGGGCAAGGGGTGAGGATGGGAACCTCACCTCATTGTACTGTCCAGACGTTGGGAGTGGTTGTTCTGTGGTGCGGGGCAACCACTCTGTGGTGGTGGCGTCAGTCCCCTGAGAGACTGACTAGCCGTCGAGGTGCCCTGTTGCTTGTAGATCCGGGGCACCTCACCAAAGGCGGCATTGGTGACACTCGCCGGGTTTTAGTGGGTAGAGCTGCGTCTACTTACCATCTTTCGGGCGCAGCGAGTTCCACATACCCGCCTGGGGAGACCCACTCCCCAGCGGTATGCGTCAGTGCATTTCCCGGCGTAAAATAAAAAAAAAAAAAAAAAAGATATTAAGAATGATGGAAAAAACTAAGTTAGCTATACAATTTTTATTATAATAAGGACGTTGCCACGCGACGATGGTCCAGTGGTAATGGACTTGGCCTCTTGTGCGACTGGTTACGGGTTCGATCCTGACCCCCCGTGTGCCTTGAAGCCCACCTCAACTTTTTTCTATATATCTAAGTGCACCCTAAACACGAGACCATCGCTCGCTCACCGGTGACGAAAAACATAGTGAACTGACCTAACATCGAAACCTGCATATCTGATAAGACTAAAAGCCTTTGAAGACGCCTTGGTGAACTAATGCTCCTTGCCTGATTTCAAGGACCCATGTCATGACCCATCACCTGTGGGACATATAAAGGTTGATACTTTAATTTTACTTTTTTTAATAAAAATCGTATCAGAATTATTCGGGGCGGATTCTAATCGGATGTAGTATGTAACCGCCCTTAAGCGGAGGTTTAGGTGAATTTCGTGAGAATTTGAGCACTGTAACAACAGTCGAGCCCGCCGGAATGCTTACTCTCCTCTGTTTTTGCTTTGTCCACCTAAATTAGCGATCCGAACTATGTTTACGCTCAGGGTGAATTAAACGTTAAGGGTTGTCTTATATTATTTTAACTGATTAGACATCGTGTATATTTTTGTTTTAAATTATATTTTAAAATGGGGTCTAGAACTCACTACATTAATTATTTTATTAATGAGTGGTGTTGCTCAATACTTTGTTTATGAATAATAAATGTTTTATCTGAACGAATTTGATACATGGAATTTATTCATGATCATCATCATCATCATAATTATCATCACCTTTCTTTTTCCTTCCTTCGATGAACCCAAAGACAATCGATATCTTAATTATATCACTTATACTTTATTTTTATGACCATGCTCAGTGTTTATACTTATGGCGATAATAATATTTGAAATTCAAAAAATTAAGAAAATCTTTTGGATGATATATTCTTTTTGTGAATATTTATATGAATATTTTAGGGCTAATTTTTAATGATAAGTTTTTAGTTTGATATTGTTGCTTATTGTTAATATTGTTACGTAGTTATAAAAGGTAATTTATAAAGTGTCAAGTTATTTTAAATAAAAAAATCTTTATCTATTCTGATATGATAAACAGAATAGATTTCAATGTTTGTTTGCAAAGATTATTTCATTCTTTCAATCCTTGATAATACTTAGAGTATTTTACAAAAGATTTTTCAGAGACATTTCTTCACGTATCGAAAGCCACATAATAATAATATAATAATAGTTACAGTATAGATTACAGTTTACACGTGCAAAGCCGGGAGGGACCACTAGTTTTGTATTTTAGAATAGGTTAACCTTGAACTTCAAGCGAGTTCTTCCTTCGAAGGATATTTGTACATATATGATAATGATCATACATTCCCCTTCAAATATCTGTATTTCCCGACCTAAATGTTTAATATTATCCTATTTGCCTGTCATGAAATTAGGCTACCTGTGTACGTGATGTACACGCCAGTTTATCACACTGCTTCAGTTTTCTTTGTGACGATTCCCCCACGCTGTGAAACGTGCAGCATTCATCGCCCATGTTAAACCTCTAAGCTTTGTCATTTCTGACGTGTGCAAATGTAAATTTTGTATCTTTTATTTATTTAATTTTAAATTGAATTTCACACTAAAAGTTAAATGTGAGTTTTTGTTATTATTATCATCATCGTCATCATCATCAGTTATCCGTCCACTGCTGAACATAGGCCTCCATCAATGAATGCCAAGACGACCGGTTCCTTGCCACTCGCATTCAACGCGGAACTGCCACTGCATGGAGATCGTCTTCCCATCTAGTTTATGGCCGACCAACACTTCGCCTACCTAAACGCGGCCTCCACTCGTGAGCCTTATTGACCCGTTCTTTTTGGTCTTTATATGTATATATAATTCTTCTGTGCGTATGCATGTCAGTAAATTTATTTCAAACGACATTTACTTATTTTCATGTCATTCTTTGTTTTGACTTATTGTCTTATGAGTGGTTTAGCAATTTGGTCCACTGCAAAAATATATTTTATATGGGACATAATAATATGATTGTTGATATCTGCCGGGTTCCCTAATATTTATAAATTTAAGTTGCATTATTTTTATTAATTTTGTTAGAAAATCATTTATCATTTTCATTTGACATACATAAGAATAAAGTTTGGAAACTACAAATATAAATTCTAAAAGTTAAAAAATAATTCCAAGATTTTTAAAAAAAAATTAGAAAGGTAGAATTTTATACTAATTTCTTTCTATATACCTATATACTATGAAATGTCATAATTTTAAGTAGGATATTAATAAATTTATAATATTAAGTAGGATACTTAATATTATAAATGCGAAAGTTTGTAAGGATGATTGTTACTCTTTCACGCAAAAACTACTGAATGGATTTTGATTAAAACAGTAATATAGCTTATCCATCAGAATAACACATAGTCTAAAATTCATCGCCGTACTTCCACGGGAAAAGGAAGTATGTGGGTGAAACCATGGGGCGCTGCTAGTAATATTAAATATAAAAAAAATATAATTTAAAGTATAAGCTACTTAATATTTTATAGCTACTTAATATTAATATTAATACAATATAATATTAAAAAGACAAAAAGATGTACGATTAAAGCCTCAATCATTATACGTGTAATTACAATTACCTATAAATACACCGGACTGAATTTTACTCAAAAATTACCTACTTAAATTTCTCTTTGTTGCTAAGTAGATCGAAATCCCGATAGCCTTTTCAGTAAATTTTAATCAAGATCTAATACCCTGCTCTACAATATTCATAAAATTGGCTTCAGCCTTGAAAATTTAATCTCATTCGTAATATCCCTTTACAACATGTTTTGAACACGATTTTGTTTTAACGACGCTATTAGACAGACCCGTTTCAATTAGCTTTACAACTATTAAAATATCGATATTAAAATTTTCCAATCACTGATAAAAACGAGGTAGTTTTTAACTCGAATATTTTGCCGCGCTACCGTTGGCTTACTACTCGTACTATCATACTCATTTTACCCGTGAAACAGTTTTGCTGTGTTTTCGAAAGAAGGACAAGACAAGACACCGAAACTTAACATCTTATGTCCCAGGATAGGCAACACATGAAATAGTAGCCTATTTTTTGGAATGCAGTGGAAATGCTTTCGCACCGTACCAGCGTCTCGGGTAGGAAGACTGGCGCGTGTGGGGTGTACTACCCCACTAAAACCACTGCGAGTGCCTTTAACCGCTTTATGAGGATCCCAGATTCGCAGGCAATAGGATCACCTCAGCGACAGACTGACCCCGCCAAGCCCAGACTTTTCAGATATAGAGGGGACTGCCCGACGCTACTAAGAGAACCCACGACGTCGTGCCTAGCGGGTCCCGGGTACCTATCCCGAGCCCAACACGAGCACAGGGGCGTTATTGGAAGCGCATTAAGTAGCGCCTCCGACGCACCCCCGTTCGTTGTCTACGGGGGAAACCGCGTCGGCAATCTCCTCTCACCCGTTCTTCGACCTCTTTCTGGGACATCACTGACTCACAACACACAACACAACAACCTAGACCTAGAAGAGTCCAGGCAACTATTTCATTGCCGTCCAATGAAATAGTTGCCTGGACTCTTCTAGGTCTAGGTTTAATTAGTTTATGTTCTGTTCAGTCCCCCCTCATAAGGAGTAGCCTTTCGCCGGGACCAGCCTATCGTTGAAATGGAGCATTTTTGAAACATGAACATCCGAAACTCACATAAAAATATAGGTACTGCACTAACATTAATTTATAATTATTATTAACACATTATTTTTTCTTCGTTAGGTTCATCTTTTATGTCTAACACATTATATTTATAGGTTAATGAACTCTGCACCCAAAATGTACTTAAACAATCTAATCAAGTTAAAACCAACATAAATATTTAAGCCATTGAATTAAAATGCATGAATATAAAATAAAAGCATTCAATTGATACAAATCTTCGGTAGGTGTTCTCGAAGTTTTCTGGTGAGATTTACGAAAGCCTTCTCCACCTATCCACTAAACAAACAAGGACGCCCACAAAAAACGTTTCTATGCAAATATGGGCAAATAAACCGCGTACAAGGCGCCGTTACCACGAATAAGAACCAGTGGAAGAACCGAAGATCTTTATATTTAACCGAATATTGGATCTACCTTATTTGTTGCTTAGATAAGCTAGCTGGTAGGTGTGCCACCCGATGGTAGGCGATTTACCCAGGCGACACAATTCCGAGTTGCTTAACTTAAGACGTAAGATGGGTTGACAATAGAGCTATTATACGGACTGCCAAGTCGTAGCCGGGCAGTCCTCCTAATTATGGAGAATCTGGTCTTGCCAGGACCAGTCTGTCGCTGAGGGTATCCCGTCGCCTGCACAGCGGGGCTAGACAAGTGGCAAACTCTCAGATTCTATTCTTTTGCGAGTAAACGCAAACTCAAACGCTAATTTGGTAGCCAAGTGTACAAAGACATTTTGAACGCTCATTCTATTCAATCCGTCATATAGCTATATACATATTCTAGAGTATGATTCGTTTTTAAAAATGTCATTATGTGAAGTATTTAAAACGTCATTCATTTGTAATTACTGTTTTTTTATATTCGTTCCTGTTGGAACCGGTTAAGACCAGAGACCATGCTACCATGTGTGACTTAAAATATATTATATTTTAGTTGGTTTATACCAATATACTATAAACTAGCAGACGTAATATTCTTCCTCAAAATGTGTGGCAGCTTTTCACATAATATAAAACAATTACTTACACCAATACAAAAGACAGGGACGTATTAAAGCCTTCCAAACATAAAAAAACAATATTAGCTTTTTTTTACTTAAGCTTTTTACAATTTCACAGGGAAATTTATCCCCTTATGTACGTATTATTGGACAACATTTCTTTGTAATGGCAATATGTGGGACAATTACAAGAGGAAATGGATTTGAAAACTTTATTCGTGAAATATTCAGCAACAAAATACATACTTAATCTCTTAAATTGGATTATCGTTAATACAAATTTGAGCTTATTTTACTAGATACGTTCCTATAAGCATGTCCTTATATACTAAACACGTACGGATGTTTTAAACGAGCCAATCGTTATTTGTTTAGTAAGCAGCTTATACAATTATATAAGCTAATCATCTCGTAATAAAGACAGTGCTTCTTTGGATTTCAGTACGCTCTGAAGGGGCTGAATGTATATTCCTCACATCAAAGGCCGTCGGGCCTATCGGACCCCTCAGGGCTAGTATGAGTGATCAAAAAACACTCAACGGGATTCAGTTTCTACTCCCGTAAACTCTACAACCTAGTAACCTAGACCACCTTCGCGTCGCCGTCAAATATCATGATTACCTCTTCTGCGTGTAGGTATTTACCGTTACTTAAGGGGAATAAAAAACAACATCAAATTCTGACAAAATCATTTATTTTTAAACTATAAGTTTTATGTAAAAAATTCTCTACAAACATAACTTCGCTTTTCTTTGGCTTTATGTCTGTTTCTTAAATTACATCCTTAATTTTCAAACAATATATTATACTAGCTGTTGCCCGCAGCTTCGCCTGCGTTAACTAAGATTTACAATGGGATCTTAGCGGGATGATATATCTTTACTGATAAATGGGCTATCGAACACTGAAATGTTTCATTAAAATCCAACTGATAGTTCCTGAGATTAGCGCCCTCAAATAAACAAGCTCTTTAGCTTCATATCTTAAGGATTAAAAGCATGAGTAAAATAAACTCGTTTAAATGTAGTCCAAAAAATCAAAATTTCTGAATAAAATATGGTTGTTGTGCCTTAATCGACATAGATAGGTATAGTGTGTGGTGGACTTTTTTGTAGATAATTATAAGATCTACAGTTAATTAGAACATTTTATCGTTCTATCTTTTATAGTTTAGGCAGCGTACGCAAAATAAGTAACTTTTCTGGTTGATTTTTTACACCTTGTGTCCGAAAAACCCAAATATCTTACGGAACCCTATTTTTTTCAGAATAAAATGTAGCCTATGTTACTCGTGGATAATGCAGCTTTCGAATGGTGAAAGAATTTTTGAAATCGGTACTTTTTGAGCCTATTCGTTACAACCAAACAAACAAACAAAGTTTTCCTCTTTATAATATTAGTGTAGAAAAAAAAACTTCCAGAAACATTACTTCGCTTTTCTTCAGAAATATGTTTGTTTCGTATATTACCGTATTAGTTTATAACAACTTTCACAAATAAATATGCATTTTTGTCAACCAGGCATTCTTTAAATTAACATCTTTTGGGATTCTGAAATAAGATAATATTATCGTCTATTAAAATCATTACCTGCAATGAAGAAAAAATAAACCTAAATTCGGTCCTGTAATTAGGACCAATAACAAACAACATAAAGTGTCTAAAAAGATAATATAATGAATTACTTGTTATTTGATTTTATTGTGAATTATAAAGATATTTCCTACTTAAACTATTTAGGACGTCTGATTTTAATATACAAAATTTAAAACATAGCTCCTCTTGGATATTACGATAAAATAGAATAAGTAACATAAATATAAAATAGCTGGAATACAATAGTATTTATTAGATTATATTTTTTTATTAGATTATAAATAAAAAACACAAAAAGCAGCACTAAAGCTGAACATTATAAAAATCAATTGCACAATAATATCATACGATGAATAAACGAAGAAGAAGAAGAGAAAAAAAAGGGAAAAAAAAACAAGAGGCATCAATCAAAGATGGCTTGTAATTTGTATTGATAAAATAATTAAAATTAAATAACAAAATATATTATAAATTAAAGCATTCCAAATAATGTTTTATGAGGAGTCCCTTAAAAATATTGAGACTCTTAGCTTGCTTAATACGATTTGGCAACGAGTTCCAAAGACTAACAGATATAGCAGCAAAAGAGTTACTATAAAATTTAGTTTTTGATCGGGTACATTTAATTTATATACGAAACGTATAGTTCTCAAATTGTTATCAGAGTTATGCCACAATAATTCACTCGTCATATTCCTATCAATCAACTATCCATACTAACTCCACACATCCTGAACAGTCCACCACAATATTCGCCAACTAATCACATTATAATACAAAATGGATAAAATTATCAAAACAAACACTAGTCACTACCTATAGAAAACCGCCATAGCAGTCCTATATGCTGCTGAAACAGCTGCAAAAAAGTTCTTAGTATTCGCCAACCCATCACAGTATAAACAGATTGAGTTTTTGAAACAAAATACTATAGAAAACCACTCCAAATGAATAAAATGGGAAATTGAAATTAATTAATGGGAAATAGAAAAAACACAATCGCAGACTCTAAAGCTTCTCGCTGCTAATGAATTAATCCGTCCTATTATTATTATTTGACATTATGTTATATTTTTTAACTATTGTACACATACATAATTGCTGTTAATGTTAATATTATAATCACTACCAAGACAATGTAATAAATGTATCTATTGTACAAAAACATGCCCCACAAGGTCAACATGTTGAGACATATAAGTATCTTTTGTGTCTATCTATTGAAACTACCACCGGTTCCAGGGTGAGCACACTGAGAAGAACAGCACAATTAGTACCAATCCATAAAATCAAACATCTTTAAATTTTTAAGCTTCTATCACCGCTAGTTGTTGTTGTTTTTTTTCCCCTGGTGGTTTTTTCTTCATTATATACTGGCTTAATTTATTCCTATGTATTTTGACTGACTGGCTCACTCATGTCCCATCTGCATACACACCTAAAATGATCATGCTTTAGTTTTTTATAACTATATGCCTTCAATTACAAAAAAAAAGTAAATTGTTAATATAATATCTTCATGAAACTACTCAATAAATCATACAATTTTCATTTCTTAATCTAAATTAAATAGTAGACACTAACCAAGAAAGTTTTGAAAGTCATTAAATCTACTAAATACCTATTACATATAAGTATAATAACCAAGAACAACAGCAAAATTAGTTTACAAATCAGGAAATCAAATAACTTTAAATTTGTTTACATTAAAATAAGTTTTGTATTATATTATCTACTAAATATTAGGTTTTGTGTTATATTATAACAAATTGTTTATATATACACAGTTTATTTAGTATTAAACTAATACATATATTTTCCATAAAAATATATTGTTAGGAAAGAGATACCTATTCAAATATAGTAAAAATAATAAAAAAGAGGATGCAATAGATTTTATATTGAATAAGAAAATAATAAATACTCACTAATAATTGTCTTATGCTTGACCTTTCTTATGGTTTTTATGGGAAGGCAATTTATCTCAACATAATAATATAACTACTGTTTAGTAGGTACATCTACAACTTGTCTACTACATCAACTTGTTCTTCTATGCGTTAAATGTTGAGACACCCAGGATCCTTTGATAGGACCCTGTGGCCCTCAGCTCAGATTGCAAAGAACCTGTAAAAAACATCAAACATGTACCTAGTTTTTAAGTCCTATCATTGTAAGTAATAATGATTTATTTATTTACCTTTAATACCAAGGGAATTCCTTTAGTTCCGCTCAATGCTGTATGGACACGTAAATCAAGAAAATCTCTCGAAATATTATTTTGTCTAGTGTAAACCTTTACACAAATAAAACATCGGTAATATTCTCCAAACACTGGCGATGATTTTTTTCTTTGGCTTCGGCTTAGTTATAATTTATTATTTATATATTATTTATTAGCTTACAATAGACTTAATTTATGCATTTAGAAAAAAAATTCACACTATCACACTTCCACAGTCAGCTGATCAAAGATCCGCCATTTTGTAGCGTTTGAATTTTCAATTTCTATTATGTGCAAGCGGCAAGCGCTAGGGAGCGCTTTCCGGCTTGTCAAAAGTGCCACTTGGCTACGATTTATATGAAGATTTGAATTTCTTAAGCGTGTGCGTTTAAAATGAATAGAAATACAAAACGCTAGTTTGACACTTGGCTACCAATAGTCGCCCAAATGTCATTCCCATACAAAATTAACGTTTTCTATTTCTATTCACTTAGCGTTTTTGCCACTTGTCTAGGGGGGCTGATCCGGGTCCCTTAAATATAGCGGCTGAAGGCCACGTAGCGGTTTTTGTGGGGTAGGGCACCCAAATGCGAGTCCTCACACACGGCAGTGCGCCTACCCAGGCCCTGGTAAGGTCGTAAATGATTTCCGCTGCGTCATCAAAAAAAAAAAGAGCTATTATACGGATGAAATTTCAGAGGTTATTTTATAAAATTTTAAGATTTGTTGCCAGTAGCAAAGTTATATCCTTACTGATATAATAAATGTGAAAGTAGGGATGTTTATTACGCTTTCACGCGAAAACTACTCAATCGATCATCATGAAAATTTGTAGACATAATATTCTCGGAGCTATCAGAAGTAACTTATTTAACATTAAAAAAAGGTTTTGTTTTTTGCTTACGCTGGCAAAGCCGCCGGCAACAACTAGTAAAATTATATAAAGTTAAAGCAGGATGGAGCTAACATTATACTACTTTACTTATATATTTCATAAAATAATATATGCCTTTATATTATAATTTTGGAACGAAGATCCTTACGGCAGGCTTGGAGGGGATAGGAATTTTGCTGCGCGATCGAACTGAAAAAAATGTGATAGTAAAACCGTAAGAAAAAGTGCGTGGAATAAAAAGCGTTAAATGAGACGTGCGCAGGCGCGACAGTCGCATACACAAGCGAGTAGTGTATAATACCTTTCTTTTTAGTCGAAGAAACTTCGTTCCTACCTAGTGTCCCACGACATCACATTTTTTATTTTATTTTTTGTCGTTTCCAGTTTAACCAACGTTATAAGAAAACGCTCTCAGTCTCGCGAGATCGTATTTTCGGCGTCGTTTTATTCGTGACGCATGCTTGATTTCCACTGGCTATACATATTTATGATAGCAACGTTTTGCTACCGTCGAAAGGAAGGAATTTTATAGTCCTACATTGGTGACCATATTACCCTATGTTTTGTTTATACGGCACTTTCACTAGCTCCTGTACTAACTTTCATTTCTGTAACTTTTATCGCGCATAAAATTTTTCACCAAGATTTAATGCGTCGTATTTTTTCATATATCATGTTTAGGGTAACGTGCATATAAAAATGTATGGCTCGTAATAAGTACTGAAACTAATTTATAAAATATTGGAAGTATGAATAATCATCAGCGTTGTAGTGTTGGTAGTTAGATATAACTATCTAAATAGTTATATATAGCTAAATAGTATACGCGATCTCGTGCTCATGGACGGGCGGGGCGCACGTTAGGCATGTCGATTCTTTAAAAAAAATCGATTTCCGATTCAATTCGAATCGAACTTACTAGAATCGATTCTAGTTTAAATCGAGCATTAAAAGATCGATTTTCGATTAATCGCGCCAATTTCAAACATGCCTTATTGTCTAAAACAAACACTATAGAAAACCACTCCGAATTAATGAAAGCATTCATTATTATTACGTTATTTACACTATGTTTTTTTTTTTTTTTTTTTTCGGTTGGATCTATGCTAATGGTCCTAGTGACCGTTATGCGTCATCGGAAATGGGGTGATCCGGTTGGATCATCCTATGACGTTAAAAATTTGGGGGGTTGCCCCCCGCCATGTTCATGGCGTCGGGTTTGTACCTAACTTGATCAGCTACGGTCGACTGGTTTGGAACGGGTGACGTTAGAAACCTATCGTGAGGGCCGGCCCTCCCCTCCCCCGGTAGCGGGGGAGGCGGGTCAAGCGCGGGACCCGAGCAAGCTGCCGATAGCAGAGTGCTATCGGTGATTACACGGTCCATATTGGTGTCGACTCGTAGCTGATCTGAGCCTATGCTGTCGCGGTTGATCCGGATCAACTGGTCAACGGAGTGTAGGGTTCGACGTCGCATACGACCCCGGGGCCCATGCGGTGTGAATGTTTGCCTAACACCGGCTGTGTTATGTCTGAGTGTGTGTTGTAGCTTACGTCGCGCTTCAGCGTCGCGCTTTAACAGTTCTGTGATTTTATCAACAGGATCGGTTATGACATTCTTAGGTAACCTAGACTTATTAGGTGCTAAGCTATCGGGGGTGTAGTTTGCCGCACTCACGACGAGTAGGTTCGGGTGGAGAAGTGCCTTTTCGAAGTGACGTTCTGACATCGCTTTGAAATGGCCCCTAATCGAATCTAGTCTGAGGTCGCGGTGTAGGTCGATGTTTCTTACGTACCACGGGCAACCGGTTGCCACACGTAAGAATTTATTTTGGATCGTTTGGAGGCCTTTGAGTCTATACTGAGGCACATGCGCGAATGCCACACAGGAGTATGACATGATGGGGCGGATACATGATTTATAGAGGGTGAGCTTGTGCCTGAGGGGCATTTTGCTCTTTTTGTTTATGAGGAAGTACAGTCTACTACTGACGAAACGGGCTTTTTTAGAAATCGCGGCGATGTGTGGTCTAAACGACATCGACCTGTCAAGGGTGACCCCCAGGTACTTGACCTGTCTAACTCTGGGAATAACGACGTTATTTAGTAAGATTGGTTTCATCGTGAACCATGTTTGTCTGCGTTTAGGTAAGCGTGTCTTTCTCTTACGAGAGAAATGAATCGACGCGCTTTTATCGGGGTTAATAGCTATTCTCCATTTTGCGAACCAGTTGCCTAGTTCGGTGACGGCACGTTGGAGAAATAGCGATGCTCTATTAGCATTAGGGTGGGTAACGTATAGAGCTGTATCGTCAGCGAAGAGAGCCAGTTTGACGTCCGGAGGTCTGGGGATATCTGATGTGTACAGATTGTATAGAGTTGGGGACAGCACGGAGCCCTGGGGGACTCCGGCCCTCAGAGGTCTCAGGGAAGAGAGGGTGCCTTCGACCCTATACCTAAATGACCGGTTTGACAGATAGTCGCTGATGATGATGACTAGCCTATCCGGTATTCCTAGCTTGTACAGTTTGTACACGAGGCCTTCGTGCCATATCCTATCGAAGGCCTTAGCTACATCGAAAAATACGGCGCACGTATCGCGGGAGTTCTTTTTATTGAAACCTCTGAGTATGTCTTCGGTCATACGGTGGACTTGCCTTGGACAGCAGTGGTTTTCGCGGAAGGCGAATTGCTCGTCTATGAACAGGTTCTTTTCGCCTATAACGGCTTTGAGCCGCTTAAGCAGAACCCGTTCGTAGATTTTGCCAATCGAGCTTAGTAGACTGATGGGCCGATAGCTAGACGGTTCCGTGCCCGGTTTGCCGGGCTTAGGTATGCCGATAACCGTAGCTTCTTTCCATTGGTCTGGGAACCTACAGCCCTTTAGGAGGGCGTTGAAAATGCTAACCAGGAGGTAAACAAGAGCGGGTGGGAGTATTTTAATGACTTTGTTGGAAACCCCGTCCGGCCCGGGGGCCTTCTTGGAGTGAAGTCGTTTGATAATGTCTTGGACTTCTTCTACATCCGTCGGAGGGATAGGATCCCCCTCCGGCGGCGCAGAAGTCTTCGACTCTACTACCCTAATTACCTCCTATACGTGGGAGCCTATGGAGGGTGAGAGGGTAGTGATGTTGGGGGATTTACACTATGATGTTCAAATTACGACTAAGTACTTAAATTTTGCGTCCAACAACCGCAAAAAATTAAAAAACTAAATACCGCAGCCAGTTGAGGAATATTAAGTTCTTTGAATTGATCGCATCGATTCGGGAGGTTTATGAATAGATTCATTGAATCGATGTGGTGTTCAAGATCGATCTGAAAAATCGATTATATTACCTAAAATAATCGATTTTTCGATTAATCGATTTAAAATCGACATGCCTAGCACACGTCACAACAGCGAGAGACATGGGCGAGAGCGGACGTGCACCTGCGACCAACAAGTATCGTGTGCTGTCGAGCCCGTGTAATTGTGGTATCGGCGATGTTCACCGAGTATACTACAAGCATCATTGTATAAAATATTGTATTTAATATATTATGATCATTGTTTGATCTTTCCTTAACCTTTTTAACCGGCTTAAAAATAGCAGGTTCTTAATTCGTCAATTTTTTTTAAAAATAATATTTGTGATGGATGGAGTGGATTTTAATGCTTTTATTCACCCATATGATTTACTTTTCAAAATGTTATATTTATGCATGTGTTTTTCTAGCAATATTTAAATATTTTAACATGTATGAAAATCCACTTACGTACACAATTTAAAACCAAACTATGTTGCAATATTATTTATATTAGAAAATGTAGACATATTATCTTATATTATATAAAATGTTTAGCCTTCTAATATACATACAGAGCGTACTTCGATTATTCATATAGTCTTATAAAGAAATTTATATTCCGAAGCTTGAAGTATTTTCAATGTTTAACCTATAAAAAATCATTTACTTCTGAGAAACGTGTACTTTCGTTTATTTTTATAAAACACGTATTCGTATGTACTTTGTTCCATTTCTTTATCTAGCTTTCCATTTCTATTTTGATTACACGTAATTATATTGTGATTACTATAATAGTGATATATAATAATAATATATGATTAAAAAAAAGTCATTAATGATTATGACGTATTATTTTTATGGAAGAGCTACGAATTAGCTAATGAAGAAAAATAATATGTGGAAAGTTTCGTAACGGAAAGATACTTTGAGGGAGAGAGAGTACATGTAACTGAGACTGCCTAGATAGAACCTAGGTGCTTAGGCGAACTATAGTCCACTCATTTGTCTTGTCGCATGTCACGTTATCACTTTTTATTAGGGTCATAGGACCCACTGATAGGCGTGAGATTTTTTTTTAATTAAAAACATTTTTTTTTCTATTTTATGAATATACGAAGCGGCAGACACACTAAATTTTTGAATAAATAAAATTTTTGAAAAAACCAATTATTGAATGGGAGGCCATAATTCATTAATCACTTTATCGACAGATCATCTATACAGGGGGATTAACCAAATGATTGATATTATGTCAATTATCAAACATTATTTTTGTTTGTGTGGCATTATGGTCTCCATTGATAGATAAAGAATAATTTTCTTAAGCCACCACACTGAATCATTCGAGATCAGTTTAGACTTCTAATGTTTACGCGAATTACACTCATTGTAATGAAGCAATTTAAAGTTATATCGGTTTATAGAGATTTTTGTGGGTTATGACTTAAAACAAAATTAAAACTTATTTTCAAAAATATTTTATAGTCCAAAAAGCATTTTAAAACTAAAAAAAACGATGACATGTTTATTTAGTATATTTGATAAAAGTTTTATTTACCTACTCTGATTGATCAATCAATGATTTGATTATTTTATGAACTTTAAATGTATTGATGTCTTCTGCTCTGCCTTCTGGTGGCATACATGAGATATGAGATAGAGATCAAATATACATGAGATAGATTGATAAACTTCACACCTTTTTAATAACTGTTAATCTCATCAGGCATGCACTTTGAAATTTAGAAAAACCCACATGGGGTCAGGATCGAAACCAGACTCTCTCGCTTAAGAGGCCGAGCCTACGTAGTATAGCCACTGGACCACCATCGCGCGTCGCTTACCCTCTGTATAATTAAAAGAGCCTAATTGAAAAAGGTCTATGTCCACCAGTGGGTGGATACAGGCTGATAGAGATGATGATAACAGATCCTATATAATTAATCATATCGCTAACCTAACATGAGAATTTTCGGAATTCATTACTAAAGTAAACATCATGTAGTAAGGCATATAAGTTGTAAGACGAATAAGCTTGTTAAAGTTAGTACAATCAATCGCAAGTTCCAATTGATCTGAACTTTGTTTCGGCCTGACTCGGCTTTCGGTTAAGTAAATTGAATTAAATGTTTTTCTATTAATAACTTGTTATAATTTATTCTCCAAACCTTGACTAAATTATATCTTAATTGAAATACTTGAAAGATCTTAAAGAAAATATTCTTAAATAATAAATATCTTAGTTAAAACCGTAAAAGCTATTTTGCATAACTATGTTTTTGAATTGTAGTTGGTGCGGTGTATTTCCCATAATAGGAAAAAAATAATTAATTTCAATTAGATGTGTGGAAATCGCATAAATAAAAATGTGTTATCATGGTCGACAATAGAATAATAATAGTATAATACAAGAAATAGTTTACAATACGTGATATTCAGCTAATAAATATAGTTTTCAGTTTAGTCTTTCCGTCTTTGTTGTATTTAAGAAAATTCAAAAATCTTCTATCGTTATGGCGTTCATTGAGGGAGTCCTATTTTCAGCAGTACACTCCTTTATCCGTGCACTGCTGAACATGACGACATGAAATGGATCTATTAAAATATCAGTGTGGGTAAAAATATTCTAGGGTATCTCTAAAAAAAAAAGATTTTTGTGGTCTCGTTACAAACTAAATTTTAAGGTATACAGCGATAAGACTTTACATTCAAACTGTATACAATGTATATTTTATTTCACTAATAATATTAATTATTTAAACAAGTACAATTACACGCCAGTCAGTTGCATTATTTTATTCGAATATACGTATTGGTCCTCGAATGCTAATTACAAATTATTCACCGACTATTAATTACAAAATGAATTTATTTGCAATTAAATTCGTATATACAAATTAATTTATAAAATAATACCTTGACATGTATAAATTACATATAATATAATTAATTTACAATAATTCCCAATTATATCTAATTAAAACGTCTACGCACCTGCTAATCATGTGGTGTTATGGGTTTATATGGAAATCATATATCACTTACCAGCAGGTGAACGAACTGTCCATTTGCCCCTGCTTGTAAAAAACACACATGTTTATCAAGTATATAATAGGGAAGCTGTTCTTGATGACAATTTACCCCTTTTTTATTAGTGGAATTGTATAAGCATGACCTGTAATCCTTTCACTTTACTTCACTTGACAATTATCTCTTCCTTCTCTTCCCGTCAACATCATTACTACGACAGTTTCACTTCACCCCAGTGTTTGTGCTGTAGTTAATCTTCCGAAATTAATTACGACCAACGCCTTCGGGGGGCTCCGTATAACACAAATTGCTCGACCTCACCCAAGCCTGAGGACATATAAATTTACTAAAATTTACACTGGCACTATAGCTGGGAATTCTAATATTAAAATTAAACTTAATTATATAATTCTCACTTTAATGTCACCTAAAGAGTTTATTTGCAGACTTATTAATAGAAGATTAATATTTGTCAAACTTTTATTATCATCATAATATTAATTAATATTTCATCATGATCGGCATTTTTCTATACACTGCTGAACATAGGCCTTAGTGAACGCCAAGACAGCAGATTCCTTCCCACTCGTATTCTTAGGTAACCGACAACATATAATATGTATCTCTACCATTATCGATATAATTTTAACATTAATGAACATGTAATGTTAATATGAGTATTTTATCGCTGTCTTGGTATTCATTCTAAGAGTTTTTTTAACTTATTATATTACATCTCTAACTTACATCAACACTAGTGTTGAAAGAAGATGATGGGGTAATAATTATATCCTACTAATGAATATTGTTATAAATGCGTTTGTAAAATGTATGGATGTATGTTCGTTACTATTTCATGCAAAAACTACTGGATGAATTTTGATGAAACTTTACAATAATATAGCTGACAAATCAGAATAATACATATGCTATAATATATACCCGCACTTCCAAGGAAATGTGAAGTAGAATAAAAAGTGATCATAAAAGACGTAATAATAAAAAGAAAAAAATATATACCAAAATTGGGCATGTAAAGTGCATCATGTAAAAGGCATAATATAAACAGGCATTTTCAGAAAGTTCCAGACTACTGGAACTATTTCAGTTAAAGTTTTAATAATTCACTTGATTTAATGTAATTTCACGGCGAAACCGCAAGTGAGCTTACTTGCTCTGTATTGGTATTTATGTTACGGCCGCTACATTCAATGCTCTTTTATCATGAAGGAAATTAATAATTAGTTACATTTTATGTTTTTGTATTACTGTTAGTATTTGTCTTATTCAAGAATCAGAATACTAGAATCAGTGGCTCCTATAAACATTAAGGGCACTTGGCACTAGCCCACGGGCGTTATTCATATTTTCTTATCCTCATTCGTAAGGTGCCTATTGAATACGTATTGATGCTGCTATATGGTACGATATTACCGATGGGAATGGCAATGAGCTGTGATACGGTTTCTGTATTTCGAAGATAAAGCAAGACAGGCGGTGCAATTACCCGCAAAATCAAAAAAAAATATTACCACCAAAGTATCTTTTTGAACGCCAATTGAGTATATCACCGGTTCCAAAGCAAGCCCTCTGAGAAGAACCGACGACACCGTGTCTTATCATCTTGCATGAGGATAGGCCACATAATATATGTACATAAGTTACCTGGACCAAATTCAGGTAAACTATTTTAATGGGTGACTTCGACAACTTACCATCAGTTAGTACGTCTACCAGTTAACCTTTCGAACTAACATAAGAAAACGTAATTATAAATCCTGTCCTATGCTTCTCTTCGAAATACAAGCAACACAGATGTAATACGAAGTATCTATGCGGAAACATACGTAGTTTAGCAACCCCTTTTTACGGAAAAAACAAATAAAATAAACGAATTTAGTATTGAATACATCATACTTAATACGAACAACAGCCGGTCGTAGGTAGGCCCCTCTAGAGTAGCATGTTTCTTAGAGGCTTTGCCAATGAAAGGGTATGTGGTCAAATGTATACACCGGTGCCTGAGAGCCAATTGGTTAAATATTTACGGACCCCAGAGTGGATCGAGTACTGATATACTAAGATGCTTTTAATGTACGTAACCACCTTGGCTTGGGTACATTCATATTTAATTACAGCGTAATCACTAAAATACACTGGTTTCAAGGTTGCCGTAATAATGTATGGCTATAAACTGATACCTATGGACTCTTTTACATCACGTCAATCTGTTCCCGTGGTAAGTTCTTCAAGAACCGATATTACCGGTAACAGACAATGGAAATATATTTGATACCTTTATACTATTCAAATAATTAGATTTTTATCATATTATGATACACACATCCATGACCCAGGAACCTAGAAAACAAAATACAGTAGTTATTATAATCATTGCTATACAAATTCATAAGACTCAAATATCAGCCATAATAAGGCGTTTTATTTAATATAGTTTTTTTTTTAATAATGATATATTACTTATAATAAAGGTTTTAAAGTGCGCATGATTTTCTGCCTACATGATTTATTACACTTGCATAATTACTATTAATCAATAATCCCCAGCCGCGTTTCTTCTCAGATTCATATAAGATCTAAATTCGATGCGAATAAATCAAACAGTCGGACAGCCGCATGGGACCACAAGTACCGTCTGACAGGTTGGGCATAATGAGATGAGGGAGTGGACCCTCATTGATGTGTCCTTTACAATCCCTACTTATATAGATGCTACGCTTTTTACCCGACTTAAAGCCGGAAGAGTAATGATTTGAGTTGTGTATGTACTACGAACAAAACAATTAGGCTCACATCTCGCGCTACCCCTAATTAGGTGAAATGCTACAGGAAGATGGGATTCAGGCATCGTTGGTCAAGTAAAAAAAAAGTAAAGTAACAACTCAACACTTAGGTCTCAGAAGTCTCATCCACGAAATCAGGCGAGGAGGGTAATGGGCTATAGTTCAGCGATGTGCTGACCCAATGCGTGTTGGTGAACTTCACATAGTGAATCTTGTGTTCAGGTGCACTTAGAAATTTCGAAAACCCCATTTCAAGGCACTCCTCAGGATTAGAATCAAACCCGAATCCTCTTAAGAGCTTAAACCTAAACCCTCTCACTATAAGCCAAGTCCATAAACACTATACCATCGTTACTCACAATCTCAAAAAAAAAACTCTAGTATAATACAGTCAAATAACATCCAACTGAAATTAAAACTTTTCGTGCATGCTATGTAAAAAAGTTAATTAATTAAGTATGTAAATTAAGTAAAAACTCACGTCGGGGCAAGTGCTGTACCAAACGAGATAATGAGATCGTAGCGTGTACAGCTCGTGATTACGTCATTGAAACACTAACTCGCTTCAAAATGCTCGTCATCCTGATAAGACTTAACAACTAAAACAATCAAAGAAGATTTATTTATATACTGTTTATGTTTTTTTTAAATGTTTTTATGATGATCAAAAAGTAATTACTTTTTGATCATCATAAAAACATTTAAAATATAATAACCAATATGATGAAACTTTATATACACTTTTTCCACTATTTAAAAATAATGAATAATGAAACTTTGTATACACTTTTTCTACTATTTAAAAATAGTGGAAAAAGTGTATATAAAGTTTCATTATTGTGGTTATAACATGAATTTCCATCAAGGACCCACAGTACATTCTGTCAATTATAAAGTCTATAATAAATGACGTTGAAAGATTAAGTAACTTCTTGTCCAAAAGTCAGCTATTTTATTAAGAAACACTCAGCTCGTATCTGATCTTCTTAAAAGTCATTTCAGATCATTAAAAAGTAGAACTGATCTTAATTTACATTGTATATTCCTGATACCATTGACAATCATCTTCCATTCTTACCGCGATGCTGAGACGCAAGCTGTCGTCACCATGAATATGAACTATTTTGAGGCAACATTTATGTTCTGAGACATGAGATACAAAGTATTGATGGTGCTGCTTGTCTTGTCCTGCTCTTCTAAACACAGTAAAGCTGTTCCAGGGCAGAAACAGGAACGATGGTAGTAGCCATCCAGCTGAGAGCGTAACACAATAACACCTATTATGAAAGAAGCGACGGCGACGAACTTAGTAAAGTAAAGTATCAACCCTTATATTATGTCCCATTGCTGGGCACAGGTCTCCTCCTCGAAATCAGGCGAGGAGGGTAACGGGCCATATTTCACCGATGCGCTGGCCCAATGCTTGTTGGTGAACTTCACATACCTACAAAGACTTTTAATCACAACCGGCATGCAGATTTCCTCACGATGTTTTCCTTCACCGATGAGCGAATGATGGTGTCGTGTTTGGGGTGCACTTAGAAATTTAGAAAAACCCATTTCAAGGCACACACGGGGGGTCAGGATCGAACCCGGAACCTCTCGCATAAGAGGCCGGGTCCATCCACCACTCGACCATGCGACGAACTTACTTCTAAACTTTAGCTTCATGATGGATCTCTTGGACGATTAGTATCTCGTACTATGGTGGTAGGCGGGGCTGCTATCACCACTACCTAACACACTACTCACATTTTCCAGTCCAGCTGGGTGATCCGAGTTTACCTCACGGGTCTAGCTACAGGTTTATCCAACAATAAATATTGACAAATGCTCGGTTAACGCAACGTTGGCTCAATATGGACTCAATATCAAACAAGGCATTGTCATATTGTAGATTAATAATATATTGGTGTTTTGATATTCATTTTATAAAAATTAACAATGATACAATTACATAAAATACACAAAACATTTACATTATATACACTATACCGGCTACAAACAATATAATTTAAATTAAAGCATGGACACTAAAGCTTTTGAATAATTGAAGATTGTGGATGACGATGGTTTATTTTAGGTCAGCCTCGAAAAGAGAGAGAGGTCTGGATTCGATCCTGAAAGGTGCATCCAAAAATGTCTGCAATAATTTCGTAATAACACGACAATAGTGGGACATTTAGATGATCGCCTAGGATGATATGAATTCAATTACTACAAAGTGGATGAAGCAAAGTCAAAATGTGCTTGTATGTGTTTGTGCTTGTGGGTTGTATGTTCTATGTGTGTGTATCTTTGTATGTGTGCGTGCTTAAACGTTGTATCCTTGCATATTATATTATTTATATGTTATATGCTTGTATATTTGTGTGCTTTAACGTTGTAAGCTTGCATTTTATTTGAATGTGTGTGTGCTTGAACGTTGTAAGTTTGTATATTATATTTACATATGCTTTTACATGTGTAAGTGTGTTTGGTAATAATTTTCGACCCGCCATTTTTATGTATCGTCTCACTCGCCATGTATACAACGGTGATGCGGAGACCACGCTCGTTACACGTCATTAAGCGATACTTTACAGCAGACGGTCCTTGAGACCGCCTACTCCCCTTTCCGCTCTAGTATCGGTATATTGATAGAGCCACTGGATGAGACGACTTTTTCACTATTGCGTAACAATCATTAATTGCATGCTTATATCCTTACTAGTCCTTATCCTTATCCTTATCCTTACTAATATTATAAATGCGAAAGTAACTCTGTCTGTCTGTTACGCTATCACGCCTAAACCACTGAACCGATTTTGATGAAACTTGAAACAGAGATAGATTAGAGCTTACTATACGTACGTACGGAACTGCGCTACTCCGAATTTAACGCGAGCGAAGCCGCGAGTAACAGCTAGCAGTTTAATTAAACGCATGGGTAACAAGTTCAAATACCGACTATCGCACATTTATATGAATATTATATAATAATTTATAATTGTGTATGTTGAGAGTTAGGACATTGATGCTATTATAGTGATAATATATAAAAATAGTTATTTTCCTATACTAAATCTATTTAAGTTAGTCTATAAAGATACTATATCAATCCTTCGACTATACACATTGTTTAACAAAAAAATAATTATATATCTTACTTTTCTATTCCTTCCTTATATTATTATATATAAATCAAAATACGGACAAATTAATAAATAAAAACGTATAAATTGTATAAATTAGCTCCTTTTAGAACTCTATATCGGTGTCGCAGGTTCGCCAACGCAATTTTTGTTACTAAACGTATGGCACATTAAATAAAATTCGCTACGAGCTAATTCATGCAAATGGAGTGTCGCCGTTTATTAATTAAGCTTAATTCGTAAAATTTAGATTTAATTAATGTGAATGGCAGCCATGTTTTTTTTGTATGCGTTCATATGTTATTTTTTAAATCGGTACCCGTAAAGCTCAGTGTACTATGGTACGTGATGGTGGTATGAACGTATATGGTCATAATTACATCATCGATTGATAGTGAAGACATAACTATATGACAGTTATCTGAAGGATGATTCGTGATAAGCAGCAACTAATACTAATGTGGTATTTATATAAAAAATCTAATAAATATCCTATACCTAGGTACTAATATTTTAAGGAGCTAATGTTTGGCAATTATGTCGGTCGTCTTGGCGTTCATGAAAGGCCTCTGGTCAGCAGTGGAGGGATAAAGGCTTATGATAGCGATGATAATGATGATTATTAATGTTTGAAATTTTCGATACAAGAGATAATCTTCGAAACTTATCTATACATATAAATGAAATTGGAGTGTCTGTTTGTAATGTTAAAATGATGCATTAACAACATACATGTGAATATACGGTACATATACCAAAATATAATTTTTTACTCTGTCTGTTTGTTACAGCTAATCTCTGAAATGGCTGGACCAATTTTGACTATCAGGTTGCTCTTATAATAAGGAGTAACTTCGGCTATAAAAATAATAACCATCAAACCGGACACGTCCGTAAATCTAAGTTAACGCGGGCGTAGCCACGGGCAACAGCTAGTTCTATATAAGATCTATTTTATAAAATAATAATTATTAGTTCATAGTGAGAGTCCAAAATCAGCTAAACTACAAGCTAAAGCAAGTTAAAAGAGAACAAAAATATCACTTGTTGAGAGAAGTAGAAAACAACTTCTTGGCAAAGTGCCATTTTTTGTTTCTTTATTTTGAAGAAATTTAATCCCCCAAAAAGTTTTGTTCCGTTATTGAATTATTGCTTTTTTTTACAAAGTCCTGCTCAAATACAAAATTTTACCTTGGCAGGTCCAATAGTTTATTTAAAGTAAAATGCTTTAATATATGTTAATGAGGGATTTAAAGATCTGGGAATTGTATCATAATTAAATTCATCATAATATTATTATGTATAAAATTAATAATTATTAGTAAATAATTAAAAACCAAAGTAAGAAACTCCTTTATATTTACATTAATATTAATGTCATTTAATAAATACAATTATCCATACCATGATAGTTGAACCCTAAAAGAGCACAACATAACAAAAATAAAAAAATCATTACTATAATAAACAAACAAAATGAACAATAAACAAATAAAATTTACTCAACAATAGAATACAATCTCGGCGTAACTTAGTTTTCAATTTCATATTTGCATTTTAAACATCTGGACAATCTGTATACAGTTGCTGAACAGTATTAAGTTTGTTTTGTACAATGCACGTCATTATGCTTAATTCGTTACGTGCTTCACAAGTTTTGGTACAAACAAAAATACTAAATTTTCATGATATCGCATCATGAAAATGTAGTATTCTTAGGTTTTTACGCAAAAAGTTTTTCATAGACAAACCACCAAACATATCACAAAAACGACAATAAGTACTTCCTGAAAATCGAGGTTTAATATTCTTATGATTGTTTGCAACTATTGAACATTTTAGAATTATTGTCATAATGAAACGACCTTTACGGATTTTATAACGGTTTTTTAATTTATTTATATGCCCGACATTTCGGATACTTTGCAGCAACCATGGTCATGGGAGGACACATTATTGAATTGGATATTTATGGCCCGCCCAGTAGTGAAGTCTTGGTTGAACATAGATATATAGGAGCCTTGGATCCGAAGTAAACCTGATTGATGCGAAAGCATTTACTTGCATCATGAAAAAAAAACATTATGTTGAGCTTAAAATAATTAAGTTTAATTATTAAAACATACAGTTAAAATAATAATAGGGAATCAATCTTATTTTGAATGAATTGTAAATGATTTTGTATCTATAGATATTCTTACTATTCAAATTTACACGGTCTTTATTATTTTTGTTTAACTAGATAAAGTTTGTGGTATCGTGAAGATTTTCTTAAATTTTATTTTAATTTTGCGACATTTATTGCCTCAAATTTTTCGGGCTGCCTTCCCGGGAAAGAAGTTTTTCCGTAGATTTTTAAAATTCTATTTACATTTTGTCTTTTACAAACAAAATATTTTTCTAAATTTACATAATTTAAATTTTGTAAAAGACAAAATGTAAATAAAATTTTTGAAATCTACGGAAAAACTTCTTTCCCGGGAAGGCAACCCGGAAAATTTGAGGCAATAAATGTCGCATAGACCAAGCCGCGGAAAACAGTAACGCTAGTTTAGTAACGCTAAAGGTTTATGTAATTACAGTATTTTTAAGCCCAAGTTAGAAGATCACCCAAAATGCGAAACTTCGCCAGTCTTGTCAGTGCAGGCTTAAATTAATATGAATCTCTAATTTGAGCGTCACACGTGTTGCGAACTTGCAACTTTCCAGACTATGCCAAATTGGATAAACATGTACGCTGCTTAGGCTCCCCAGAGAACACACGTGCGGGGACTCGCTGAATATACGCCAAGTTGGACTTAAAAGTAGACAAATGTCGAATTAATGCTACCACGTTATGATCAAGTAGTTGACAGATGACTTAAGTACGGAAAAGACTATGGTGATAAGTATTTTTATTATAAATTTTAAATATAATGATAGATCGTTTATATAATGGCACCAAAAGCACTTTTTTATTGGGGGTAGACAAACAGTCCGTTCGCCTGATGGTAGATGATAGCGAACCTTAAGTATTTTTATTTACTTACAATTCCTTTTTTTACTAAATAGCTATTACCTGCAGCTTTGTTCGTGTTAACTTATATTTACGGACGTATCCGGAGTTATTTCCGGAATAAAAATCGTCCTAAGTCCTTTCCGGGTCTCAAGCTCCTGGCACAAAATTCCCAAAGTTAAGTAGTTTTAGCGAAAAGAAGAGTCAGACAGACAGAGTTACTATCGCATTTATAACATTAAAAAGGATTTTAAAAAGCAGAACGCTGTTAACGATACAAAACAAAACCGTATATTTTATGTAATGCACCACGCGTTTGCAAATGAACACGACTATGATAATGGTAAAGATTTCGTTAGCTCCTGCAATGCCGATGAAAAGACAAAGAACATTAATTTTAAAAGGCCACCTTTATCAATACATTACAATATCTCTCAATACCACTGATGATAAATCAGGTTTATTCTAGAACTTTAGTAGCAAAATATTTGTGGCTTAGAAAGTAGTTGAAAGTGAAAAAGTTGATTCATAAATAGATGATAAATTGGTCAAAATCTACAAATTCCAACTGAACGTCGCAATCGCTGTGTGCGGATTAGGCTTATAATTGTTGACATGCTTCAAAGTTAATGTATTTAGTGGTTTAAGACAAAACACAATATAGAATATATTATTATTGTAATACTAGGCTTTCCCTTCTATTTCAGACAAAAACATGTTGGTGTCCATGCAGGAGCGTGCAACATATGGCGCCAGCCGCCATGTCAAACAGACATTGATTTCATCAACAAATTCACTCAATTTTTATTCCCCTTACTTTTTAACCCCCAACATAAAAATAAGGGTGTTATACAGTGTAAATAATAAATTTGACCGCTAAGAGTGTCTATTTATATATCTTTATTGCTTCGGATATGTTTTTTTTTCTGAAAGTAGGTTTTCTGCCGGTGATATTTTTTTATCTACATGTTTATCCGATTCAGTTAAGTTAACACAAACGGTTAGTTTTAATATACTTCGCATACCCAGCAGCAAGACAGCAAGGTCACGAGTTGGTGATTTGCAATTTTCATTCCAGTATACATCTTAAATATTATTTACATGAAATAAGAAACTATCATAAATTAAAAACGTTAGCGGGTGATTAAAACTTAGCCAAGGAAAGTCAAGTCAGCTTAAATCAATTTAGAGTTGAAATAAATCCGTTTTAGAGCCAAGATGAATCGCGTTAAGGATCTGAGTGAAAAATTTACTAATTCCAAAGTAATGCTGGTGCGCGTGCAGCCAGGACTGCAATTCATTCTCATTAGCTGCGCCGACTTTCTCATAACAATGATACTGGATAATGCGGTACGAATGTCGTATCTTTTGGTTTTGTCTTTTCTTTCCTAGTTTTCTATCTTTCAATATTTTTCTTATCAAAATTGTGTCTCGCTTTCAATGTTGGTGGTTATATCAATTAATTAGTAATTTGAATTTACATGTTGCAATGGACACGTGTTTCTTCTTGGTAATCAAGCAAACTAGTTGTCAACTTATAGAAATTAGCAAATTCCACATACTACGCTTCTGATTTCACCAAGTTCTGTACAGTTTACCGAAAGTCATAATAAGGCATCAAGTTTTTTTTTAAGTCCTTTTTATAAATTGCACTTCGACCACCTTATAATAAAATTCACAATTTTATGCAACGCTAAAGAGGACTAACGTTGATTTCTTGTACAAATGCCGTAAATCGTGAACCGTCTCATCGTGCAACGTTTTACAGACAAGCGTTTTGATGAATTTCCCTGCAATGTGCAATTGTCACGAAATTGCAATATTTTGTTCTTTGTAATCGCAATCTTGTCCTGTTTTGTTTATTTATAAACAAAACGGCGCTAGTTATAGTTTTTATTTTATTTTATAGACGTTAAAAAAATAACAGATTTAAAAAATCACCGCATTAATGTAATTGACCAAGTGTTGTTCTTTATAAAACTCTCAATAATTTTAAAATTATAATTTGATTAAATTATTTCTGTAATGAGTATATTCTCAATGAGGGTAACGCTTCATTTTTGAAATAATAATAAGATGCAAGAAATATAAGACATTCTAAGAAACGTCCTGGCACAAAATAACATTAAGAAACATCTTTATGAGTTATATCCTACGCAGGTGCAAGCGCGCCTCGACTAATTAAGACAATCGCTGAAACGGCCACTTGCAGAATTTACACTTCAATTACAGTAAAATATTACTTACTAAAGATACTCCTAATAGGATAAGCAATAAAATTCGTTTTAGTAAACTAGATACTTATAACATGATCCCGAAACACCAAGAAAATGAAATACAGAATGATTTAAAAAAATATATTTTTATATGAATTAAAAAAAATAGAACATTGTCATTTACGCGCGTTTCGATACGTCGAGCGCCGTAAAAAAGGAGCTTATTGAGATCCCAGCCATTTTTCTTCAAATTTTTTATTGTTTTGTTTATAAAAAATTGAGTGATTCTAGTTTTGATAGCACACAGTTAGATATTTTAAACGCATAGCTTATTTCAATAATGACGATATTGGGTTACTCGGATGGAACTGGTTGTTTTTATTTTAACAGTAAGCTAACAGTTTCAAAATCTTTTATAGTGGATCAATTCTCCAGAGTTCTGTCTATTTTTCAATTTATTGTTAATATGTTTTATTGTACATGAACTTATTTTCTAAGTACATTAATATGAGAGTAGATTCCGGAGCATCTCAAATATGCCTCTAAACTTCAAAGGTTGGTTTAGCTTAAATGTTTTAAGACGACGTCTAGACGAATAACTTTTGAAATTGAAATAAATTTTGTATTTACTCATAATATGTAATAAAATATAATCTTATATATTATGTTACTAATTAATTAAAGTTCTTTACTATATAAGTAAAAACATAAATCGCCAAAGCGATGTACGATCCTTACTGCAACTACAAAATTATCTAGACTTCAATAATCAAATATGTAAAGCTACTATTTGTATATGTTATTGATAATGTGTAACCAGAGTATATGGAAACAATTTATGGTGTTGTGTATTTTTATCCAACTTTTATATTTACAAAGTTCTCCGGTACGTGTACATGTCCCTATGGTACGCCTTTACCTAGTCGTAAAACGTGCTGTGTTTGTTACCATCACATGCTTTAACTTTGTCGAATCCTGGTCCTTGTTGGAAATATTTGGTGTGGAAATTCACTTCGCACTGTAAATATTAACATAGCTTGTGCAAATATTATCTTCTTTTTACGCTGTATCATTGATAAGTACTAGTTTTGACAAGTAAGAGTTTCTTATCTCGTTTCTTTTAGTTTAGGGCCTGTTTCACAATCTCCAGTTAAGTGCCCAATAGGCTATCGGCAGCATATTTGACAGATATTTGACAGATACCCCATACTCTATCTGTCAAATATGTTGCCGATAGCCTATTCGGAACTTATCTGGAGATTGTGAAACAGGCCCTTAGAGTTATTAAAGTTAAATAAAAGAATGATGTGAAATATATACTAATTGGCATTGAGTAGGTAATATAAAAGCATAAAAAACAATACAAAAATATTACAAAAATGTTATCATATTGTATGTACTGCTGGTGTCCTTTTCAAATAAATAAATATGGAACTATTTATTTATATTCGACAGTAAATTGAGTATGAATATAATATTATAATATATAAAAGACAATCTCATTAACTTAATAAATTAATTATAATATTAATATTAAACAAAAATGGCACTTAGGACTATTAACTTCTCATAAATGTCAAGGGGAATATTAAAATTACATTCAAGTGACAATAATTTAGGGAAAAAAAATATTTTATACCAAAATATATCACTATTTTGTAGATAAAAGTTAATATACCTACAAAGTGGAATAAGACTTATTAATTTAAACATCAGAAGTGAAAATGCGTTTTAAATATAAACATTTATTATATTGTCCATAAAAATATCAATATTAAGGTTCACAGGTACATATTTTAAGATACATTCTTACTCACACTGCCCATACATTTACACACACTATCGCCATATTACACTTTACACATTAAAATAAACAATGGCTTACGTGACCTTACAATACAATTCGGGCAGAGCTTCGTCCTCCTCAAACTCACAGACGCGAATGACCCCTCTAATAATTATACCCCGCTATTTAAAGGCAAACTTAATGACCTTCTTAACGCTCGGCCATCCTACCCACTTTAACAACAACTACGTCACGCCACAGGCAGGTAAACTGGAACCTGTTCCCCGTTTCCGACTTATAGCCGCCAGATGGCGCTACGGTTGCTAACACGGCCATCCTGCATCGTGCATGCCCTCAGGCACGACATTTCCACACATCTAGTCACACAAGAAATATATTAGTATAGAAACACAAATTAGTTTGTTGCTTATAAACTGTCTCGATTACCATGACTTTCTATTAGGCTGGTGCTAGTTTCGTTCGCACGCGTAACCTTATTGTACCTTTAGTCTTAGGTTCCAATAAACGTACGAAAGAAAACAGCACCACCATGACCCTAGTCTATTCTTTATCTACATGGCCACGGTTCACCTTTATGCTTAGGCAAAACCAACTAAACTTTTAGCACCGTCCCTTTAGTCTTAGGTGACGTCTAGTAGTTAGTTTCTATTAGGCCAATAAGATAAAGAAAAAGGTAACATAAATAAAGAAAAAGGTAATTTCAAAATAATGTCACTTTGAACTATTCATTTGCCTATCTACCAGACAATACTATTATACTTATTATTCATTCAATTATTTATAACCTGACTTTACCAGTTCAACATTACCTGAATATTATGGGAATAAGTACCTCACTGCCTCTTAGATTTGATATTCTATAAGTCTTTCCACAATTTATTTTAATATTATCTAAAACGTTTTTAGGTAGGCCCGAAGCCTATAATCATGAGTGTTGGCATTTAATTAAAAATCAAAAATTTTAGTTGGCTTTCTTAAAAACACACGCAACTGGTCACACTTGAACGTACCCAAATTGTGTTTTTTTTTCTCACCTGGTGATCATTTCATATAAAATGACATTTGAACACACTAGAGTATCACTTTCATTTAAGGCAACTTCATCATACCGAACATAAATTCATCTTTACCTCGTCTAGTCATCAATTCCTTTTAAATAATCTGTCATCATACTGAACGTACCAAGTTCGTCTTAACCTTGTCTAGTGATCAATTCCTTTTTGAAAAACTTTTCATTGGACTCAACGTACCAAATTAGTCTTTCTAATTCCCATATAAAGAACATTTCCTCACACTAGAATAAGATTCAACATACAAGTTCTTCTCTCTTTATAAAATACACAATTTATTATGTAAAACATTTTATCTTAACCTAAAGAGCACTTGCTATTAAAAGACATTTTGTACCACTTCGAATATGTCAAGTTCCACTTTCCATACAACTATTTTTCTCCTTCACTATCTCTTATATTATGTCTTCGAATTATATTCCATCATATCCTCATTTCACTATTCATAAATGTACTTTTAACACTGCTAAAAGCTGCTCATTTTGTCCATTACTCGTTTGCCTCTTATCCAAAACTAGACCCTTTATCACATTGTACAAAGTAAGCTATACGAAATTAAGTTACCACATGGTTTTATTACTCCAGCAATACGCACGCAATAATATATCTACAATAATTATCCAGCCAAGTAAAATACGCGACTGTCCACTTAAAAATCACAAATCACTTAATAACATTAAAAAAAAATTAAATCGCTTTCACACTTTGGCAACAGCTATATCAGACAAGATTAACATACCAGCTGTGTTTGATCCATTACTCAACCATTCACAAGACCACATTCGCACTGTATCGCATTGAGTCGTCTCGACCATCTACTCTCTGCTTTTGCTGTGTTCACGCTGTATATGGCTACTCCCAGCATCATACAGCATCCAAGCTATTTTTTTAGTAACCACACTATAGCCACACAGTGTCGTAAGAATTTACCACCGAATTATATCGAGCGAGCCCGAGAGTCGCAAAAAAAACCAAGTTACTTTTAATATTTTATTTATAATTAAAAATTAAATTACAATTAATTATATTTAACACGCGACAATGGCTCGATGTTAGAACTCAAAGTGACGCTCGTTCCCGTCTGGCATGAAGGCGAGGTGATGGCGTGGGACCGAGTTGGTTTCCATGAAAGTTGAGCGTTGTGCTGTATCGGCGACTCGTATTCCTCGTTCACATATAATTCACAATTCACACGAAAATGCATATCAGCACTTTTAGCTGTTAGGGATGTATTATGTACTATGTAACATGTTAAGGATGTATTATGTAATATGTAACACCTCCCCTCGTAGATCAGTGACTATTTCGAAATTTTTGGTAAAGTTGCCGAAATATCACTGTGATTGATCTTTATTTCGCTAGGATGTGATCTTCTTGTTTCAGATATTTCCGAGTATGATTCTCTATGTGAATTGGTATTCTTAATTTCTTCTTGATCGCTATGAGCATACTTCGATTGATAAAATCGATGCAGAAAGTATATTGATAGTGCAACTGCGATTGATAGGATAATATAAAATGGTATAGTTGTATGATATAAACTTTGTTGCGAGATGTCATCTAATTTGATCGGGCTCTGTATAGTTATCTTCTCATTCAGGGAATGGAGATGTTGCAGATTGATTGACGTCAAGGTGGCAGAGAAATCTTCTAAGTATGTCTTCGATTGATTTATTATAGGCAATTCCATTATCTTTAGTGGGTGGCCCTTAATGTGGTCATCTGAATTAGATATAGTGAAGGTGGGCGTCTTGAGGTAGCAGTTCACGGGGATTGTAATTAGGTAACTTCCTTGAAGCATTCTGTACTGTTCCTGTTTGCAGAAGGTTCTAACCTTGGTTTGGTTAGGAAAGTTCACAGTATAATGTTTATCGTCGAGTTGTTCTACTGCTTCTTTTACTAGGTTTACTGAAGCTAGCTTACAGGATGAATAAACTTCTTGCTTGACGATGAGCTGATGGATACAGTCGGGGATCTCACGAGTTTTATAGATAGATGTCCTTTGGCAGAGATACCATTCTTTTACCTTCGGGCATTCAGCCTCCATGTACTTAGAATCGTCTCCAGAAATTGCTATATATGGTAGGGTAGGTAAAAGGATTTGATGATTTCTGTTAGGGACAAGGGAAAGTTTAAAAAGGTCATATGTCGAAGGTAAGGCAATCGGAACCTTATAAACTATAACTATACGGCTGTCTATATAAAAATAACCTATTCTTATTATATCGTAAAAATATCTTATCTCTATGTCAAGGATTTCATCCTTGGAATAAAGAGTCTGTAACTTATCTAACATAAATTTTAAATCTTTAATACTTAGCATAGAGTGCGGAGCACTCGATATTCTAATAAAAGCTAAAGTGTCTTCTAGTCTATACATCTCGTCCGATAATCTATCAATATTATCTCCTAGAATTATGAGATGCTGCGCCAGATGGGCATATTTAATTAACTCAGCGTCTCTTGTGGCATCACTTTTCATTATAAGATCTAGTGTTTTAACTATCTTATCTTGATTTGATGTAATATTTTTCAGTATTTCCGAATTTTGTAAAGCCCATTCTTTATTTAAACTGATATGACTATTTATTTCAGACTCTATTTTATGTTGGTTTATGGTTAAAACTTCGATGGCATTGTTATATTTTATCGCGTCTGTGTAGTCGAGATTACCGGATATGCTTTTAATTATTGAACCAAGTCCATCTATAAGGCCTCTTTTCTTGCGGTTTGGTTCAAAGGTTTGCAGCTTTTCATATATTTGTTCTAGCTTTGAGATGAGGTATTCTATATGAGGATCATACAAGGTAAAGGTTTTATTACTAAGGTTCGGCACTAATTGGGAAAGCTGAAGTTTTACTGAATTAATTTGTTGATGAATATTGGATAGATCGATGTTAACGAGAAATGAATGATAGTGAGACACTATTTTCGTAGGTCCCAGTTTAAAAGGGAGCACACCTGGACCATCCTGTAGGGAGTCAATCAGTACGTCTTGTCCTCGAGTCAGTCGTATCAGTAGCAGGAGTAGTATCCTGTAACAATACAGGGTTTTTAGGACTACGTTTGAGACGTGATTTGGCAACAGGACCACGCTTCTTTTTGGTATATATATGAATGGGAAGATCCGCTAGGACCGTGTCCTGTGTATAGCGTGGAGCAAGCTTTTGTCTATTGGCTAGAGGATTTCGTATGAAAACCTGTTGGTCAGGGGTATATTCCTGCTCGGGTTCACGGTCTTTATTCCTATTTTCCGTCAGTTCCGTCCGATTGTGTAAGGAGGTTTCATTAATTATGTCATACACCTGAGTCATTTTGCGCTTATGGTCTTGCATGTATTGTTGGAGTAGATGTTCATTTAAATCAATGTCAATTGGGTCACGAGGATCAAAATGTCCTGTGATTAAGTCTATGGGTCGGCATTTCGTAAAACTATGAATAGAGCTGTTATAGGCCAGAACTGCATAAGGCATAAGGTTTACGGTCGGTTCATTTTTTCTCTCAAGTTTTAATATTCGAAGGTGCTCAAGGATGGTTGAATGGAACCGCTCTACAATACCGTTATCGTTTGGAGAGTGTGACAGGATTTTATGATGTTGGATCTTATGAAGTCGTGTAAATTCCGCGAAAAGTGCATTTGTGAATTCCGGTCCTTGGTCAGTCACAACTGTCAGAGGAATGCCATGATGGGTGTAATATATAAGGAGAGAGTGAATTATGCTTAATGCTGTGCCATCTCTGAGATGATACGCTTGAGCGTATTTTGAAAAAGCGTCAACTAATGTTAAATATTTTTCATTTTCAGCTGTAAAAAGGTCGAGATGCAGAATCTCAAATGGCTTAGTTGGTGGTGGCACTATAGAAAATCTTTGATTGATCGGATTTCGATCGTACTTTGCCTGACCACATATACTGCACTCGTTTATAAATTTAGCGATCGATTCTTTCATCTTGGGCCAATAATATTTGCGAGATAATGCTAGGAAGCATTCATTAATACCGCGGTGATTAGTTTTTCCTACATGATATTTATCTATAATCTCTTGTTGTTGTAAATATTCTTTTACATTCTCTACTTCGAATTTGGTGAGAACTAATTTCATGGCTGAACTTTTAAATTTTTCCTGAAGTATAGGAATGATTTTGTACATGGCTAGGGGTGGATGGATTATAAGTCCTGTCTTTACTTTGGGATTTACGTATTCCTTAACTGCATTAATTAAGTCTGATTCTAAATTGGATTCGGATAGTTGGATTGTGGTTTTGGTATGACTGTCAAATGGTTTGGTCAAAGTTGGTCGTTTTTTCATGTCTCCTACTATTACAAAGGATATTTGCTTACTGAATTTATTTAAAGGTTCATCAGATATAGGAATTTCTAATATTGGATTTTCTTCGTTTGAATGAGCTGTAAGCGTGGAGGAGCTACTCGAAGAAGGTCGGGCGGCTTCAGAAGGATTCACCGCCATAGAATTGGTATCTTCGTTATTAATTTCTATTCTAGATAGGGCGTCGGCATTAGTATTGAATTTACCCTGTTTGTAAATGGGTGTGAAATTATATTCACTTAATTTTAATCGCCAACGTGTTAACCTTGAGCCGGGCTCTTTTAAGTTCATAATCCACTGAAGTGGCTTATGATCGGTAATTATTTTAAATTTTCTTCCGAATAAATAGGGTCGGAAGTATTTTGTACCCCAGACTATGGCTAAAAGTTCTTTTTCGATAGTGCTGTAATTAGTTTCGCTAGTGTTTAAGGTTCGTGAAGCATATGCTATCGGTCTGTCACTCCCAATGGGTCCCTGTGATAAAACTGCACCGATAGCGAAATTGGATGCGTCCGTAGTTAAAATAAATTCTTTTTCAAAATCTGGGTATTGAAGAAGAGGGTCGTTTGTCAGTAGAGTCTTGCATTTTTCGAAACAGTTAATATAGTTAGGGTCAACAACAGATATTTTAGATCCTTTTTTAAGGCATTGTGTCATAGGTTTTGTTAATTTCGCAAAGTCGGGTATAAACTTGCGATAATAACCTAATAATCCTAGAAATCGTTTTATCTCCGTGGCAGTTTTTGGTATGGGAAACTTTTGAATGGCTTTGATTTTGTCTGGATTAGGCTTGATACCATCGCGACTAATAATGTGTCCAAGATAAGAAGTTTCTAATTTGAGAAATTCCGACTTATCCATTTGGATCTTAAAATTTGATTCTCGAAGCCTTTGAAAAACCTTTTCTAAATTTGTTATATGTTCTTGTAAGGAGACGCTAAATACGATTATGTCATCCAAATAAACGAGACAAACTACGTTTTGGAGGTCTCTTAAGACGTTGTCCATCACGCGTTGAAATGTAGATGGTGAATTTTTTAAGCCCATCGGCATGCGTAAGAATTCGAAATGTCCGTGTTCTACGTTAAAAGCTGTCTTTGGAATGTCATCAGGGCTCATTTCGACTTGATAAAAGCCACTAGCAAGGTCAAGGGTTGTAAAATAGTGACAATTCCCTAATTTGTCAAGTACGTCAGTTATGTTGGGGATAGGATATTTATCGTCTATTGTCTTTTCGTTTAATTTTCTAAAATCTACGACTAAGCGCCATTTGGTTTTTCCAGACGCATCTGTTTTCTTGGGAACAACCCAGATGGGGGAGTTCCATGCAGATTGTGAAGGGCGAATTATACCCTGTTCTAGCATTTTAGAGATTTGGTCCTGTACCTCCTGCTTATGGATATATGGGTACCTATAACTTTTGGTATAAACCGGTAATTCGTCAGTGGTTCGTATTTTGTGCTTTATCTGATTAGTAAAAGTTAGTGGTTCACCCTCTATATAAAATATGTCAGCATATTTAGAACAAAGTGCTTCTAAGTTGGCTTTTTCCTCGGGGTTTAAATGGTTTGTACGCAAACGGGATAGCACTTCATTAACACGGTTTGATTGCTGGTCAGTTCGCATGCACTTAACATTAAATATTTCTGCAATAACTGGGCGATCCATCGAAAAAACTATGTCATAACGAGACGGGTTTTTTATTTCTATAAAACCGCGATTATTTTTTACCGTAGTGACACAGTCTGTTATAATACAGTTTGATATTAATTGCTCTGGGATAAATGCTTCGCCATCATGAAAGTTAATAGGTACTCTAATTAATTTAGAAGTGTTTGCCGGTATAATTTCTTCGTATAGGTTACAGTTACGTGAGTCATATAGTTGTAAGGGGTTAACTGCTTTTCTTGTCACGAGTAATTTATTTTTTAAATCTATGTTTGATTCCCATTTTTCCAAAAGATCGAGTCCAATTAATCCATCAAAAAAGTTATGAAATTTATAGATAAACAAGGTAATATTTTCGTTTTCATTAATTTCGTTAAAACACGGTACGTTAATCGAATAGTCATTTCGGGTGGTGGCATGGATATTCGTTACTTCAAACGGATCATAATTACATTTAATATGTGGATAGAACCGTTCCACAGCCTTGGGGCTGATGAAGGACTGATTCGCACCTGTGTCTATCAAAAGTTTTAATGGGGGGTCTACAATTTGTATATACGGTAATTGTCTTTGTGTCTGTATATTTAGTTCTATTTTAATTTGTCTGACTTGTGCGGTTTTTGAAAATCCTGATTTTCAGGGGTCGGGGCATCTTCCTGTACCTCCTCTACACTATAATGCTCGGGATATTGGGGATATGGTGACTGCGGGTGGTTATAGGTATAGTCAGGATATTCGTCATAGTCTTGATATTGGTATTGATAGTCATAATAGTCATCATGGTCAACCGAGTAATTTGGGTCATAGAGTTCATTCAAATTCATTTCTCTTGTTTTAAAATAATTGGAAGGTGGCGGGTTGCCAGATCTACTCCAGTCGTGTGGTTGACGAACCGGATTTGAAGGATGTGTCTTGGTCACGAAGTGACTGACGCCACTCATGGGCTGAGGGCCTACTTGGGAAGGACGTTGCGGAACCCTAAATACATTGCTTTGGGATCTATAATTCGGTGGTGGTGCGGCAAACATTTGCTGCGTTCTAGTTGGTCCACGGAATTGAGAAACTAATGGCCTCCAATTATTATCAGGACGTTGATGGTTTATGCCTATCGGTCGGAATGGTCCTGGCATGTTAAATTGCCTTGCGGCCTGCTGCTGCATGAATGGCATAGAAAAAGGGGATGAAAAAGGACTATGCTTAAATTTTAGTTCACCTACCTGTGGCGTCTTGCGTTCAGCCAGGTGCTCGTTGCGCTGCTGCATGTACAACGTATTCGTTTCCTCGTGTACATATTCTAAAGCTTTTTCAATAGTGTCAGGGCGCATGCAACGGATTCGAGAACCCAGCGGGTCACGGAGACCACGTAAGTATGATTGTAAAGTTAATTTCTTATATAAGGTTCGCTTGGATTCAATGGTACTCGTCACCGTTTCATGTAAACTGACATAGGTCATGATGGTACTAAATAAGTTTTGACACTTTTCGAAAAATTCCTGAGGGCTTGAAGAGCCTTGGTTCAATAGTGCGAGGTCATTATATAAGGCTGTTTCGTCTCGCTGATCGGCAAAGTTATTGATTAAGGCGGAACGAATGCCATCCCAGTTTTCGGGTATACCGTTCGAATTAATAAGGCGGGCGGCAGGGCCTACAACCTTATTCAAAATGCCATTTAAGAGAGCACAATTAGAAAGCTCGTATCCTTGTTCCTCCTTTATAAATTGAATAACTAATTGGTCACAAAGCCGAATAAATCGAGTTAACACATTCGGGTTGCCATCGAATTCAGGCAATAACCGAAGCGCTTTAAAAATATGATCCATAATATCCGACATGTCGACTAATTTATCTACAAAATTCTTATGATTAAAATACTCTTCTGAAATATTCCTATTCGAATCTATTAAATTATAACGATTATAACTACACCTAAGATTCCGCGATTGCCTTGGATGGAAAATCTTGGAATGTATATCAAATACTTATAGGATAAAAATTAACACTTATAGGATATAGGAAGCAACTCTAGATAGAAACTAAAGTACTTACATTAGCATCTTGGTGTCTGCCCGATCGATTTCTAGATCACTCCCGGACTATCACTCGCGAAGGTTCTTTATTATTCGTGATATTATTCGAATATCCTACCGACTGCGCCAATTATATCGAGCGAGCCCGAGAGTCGCAAAAAAAACCAAGTTACTTTTAATATTTTATTTATAATTAAAAATTAAATTACAATTAATTATATTTAACACGCGACAATGGCTCGATGTTAGAACTCAAAGTGACGCTCGTTCCCGTCTGGCATGAAGGCGAGGTGATGGCGTGGGACCGAGTTGGTTTCCATGAAAGTTGAGCGTTGTGCTGTATCGGCGACTCGTATTCCTCGTTCACATATAATTCACAATTCACACGAAAATGCATATCAGCACTTTTAGCTGTTAGGGATGTATTATGTACTATGTAACATGTTAAGGATGTATTATGTAATATGTAACAACCGTCTGTAAAAATAAACTAAAGCCTGGTGCGCTAATGCACCTATTAAACAATTCACACTAACGTCAGTAAAATTGTGGGGCAATGAGTTCGCCATCCCACTTCTGATTTAAACATCAGAAGTGAAAATGCGTTTTAAATATAAACATTTATTATATTGTCCATAAAAATATCAATATTAAGGTTCACAGGTACATATTTTAAGATACATTCTTACTCACACTGCCCATACATTTACACACACTATCGCCATATTACACTTTACACATTAAAATAAACAATGGCTTACGTGACCTTACAATACAATTCGGGCAGAGCTTCGTCCTCCTCAAACTCACAGACGCGAATGACCCCTCTAATAATTATACCCCGCTATTTAAAGGCAAACTTAATGACCTTCTTAACGCTCGGCCATCCTACCCACTTTAACAACGACTACGTCACGCCACAGGCAGGTAAACTGGAACCTGTTCCCCGTTTCCGACTTATAGCCGCCAGATGGCGCTACGGTTGCTAACATTAAGATATTAGAAAAATATTCTTATTTTTCTGGTTTTTCTTAACTCTATAGTTTTATATTAAATTGTTTTGTTCAATGCATCACGTTTCGTGTTAATATTTAAATCTTATAGATATTAGAAAATATATAAGTAAATATAGTTGTATATATAAATTATATTTTCTATGAAAATGGAAATGAACGTTCTGAGAAACTAGCTGTGAGTAGGAAAATAAAGCTTAAATACAAACACTATATAAAGTAACTACATAATATACACATAATAGAGTTACACTACACTTACACTTAAGTACTAAAGGAACGTCACTATTTCTGCTACCATAGTTTTCTTGCAAGTGTATTGTCTTAGATTGCATGGACTTAGCTCGTGTTATGTTGAACTACTTCTTCTTCTTTAATTTTACATTAATGTAAAATTAAATTTCTTCATTGTATTGCAAATATGTATCTATAAACATTTGGTAAGTTACTAATATGCAACTTGTGTGCTGGTAAATTTGAGATAACAATTACATATTTTTCCTTATCATATCGGTTAACTTATATGCAAAATTCTAATAGCAATTTCTACAATGGATCACATATTTTTATAGTAAAAGTTATTTATAAATACAAACGCTTTGGGAACATTTTTGATGTGCTCAAAAGATTGAATATTTAAAAGTCACACAAAGATGAAAGCAATATCCGAATAGTTTGTTTTCGAAGCTGACAAATTCCTAACAATCGTATATCAATACAGACTTGGTCCATTGTGTCGCCTTCTATTTGACAAAATCGATTTATACGGCAAACGCTTTGACATGTAAAAGGAAACATAACAGGGCATTTGTCGCAGGCACATGGCGTTACCGATAGCCCCTGTTTAGGAATACTTTACACTGACCTGTGATGTGATGATGATCATAAATCGTCATTAACCAGTTATAGCCGTCCTTAGGCTTATGGTTGGTTGGTGGTTCAATGGTTCAACTTTTCATTGACCCAATGCGGGTTTGTAAGTTCACACTAAGTTCCTTTACTGCTGTTTTTTTTAATAAAATTATCATTGCAGAAATCAAATACTTGCTTGCTTGCATGCTTTTTTGATATCTAACCTAAAATTTAATATAATATCTTGAAGAGATTGAGTTGCTTTAAAGGATGTATGTGATTTCTATAATTATCATAAAAAGGCTATATTAATTATATATGTTATAATCTCTATTTCGTATCGTAGGTCGTTTCGTACTTATTATCCTTCAATGTCAAAACACTCCCTATTATTGAAAGCATGAAATATTAAAACACTAATTACACTTAACGTTAAGATATCACACAAATAAAAGATACTTCTGGATAAACATAGAACATTTTTAATATCCTCCTACTAGATATAGCATGAAAAGGGTCCTTTAAATGTGTATGAATATTGTATGAACTGGCCCGTGGGAGAAGCTTCGCGGGATAAACGCCTGTTTTAAAACGTAAATGTACGGAATTTTTCAGTGCCCATCGAGACAGGTTATTGCACACTATTCTATTTGATGTTGGGTAAATATTTTAACCTCCGTCTGCTTACCGTGTAATAGAAAACCTTTAACAAAATTAAGGATACACAAATTATTTAGTCCCGAATAAAACTGTTTAGTTGGGGTATGTTAACAATTTTTCTATTCGCTGCATCTTATGATATTATTATCTTTCCACCTTAAAATAGGTTGCGACTTTTGTTATTATTGCCATCCTACTATGCATATACAATCCATCAAATTTATTCTGTACAATAGTAAAAATAATATAAAATTGTAAAACATGTAGTAAAAACTATACAATATATGATAGAGGCTAAAAATGTTTCAGATTTTTTAAACTTTTGTTCTACGTAAATAGGTATGTAAAATTCTAGTTGTATAACATTGGTCAATTATTTTATTGTATATTTATACTGTTTCGCACGTGAAAAGAATAAATGATTCTGTATCGGCTACTAGACAATAAGCCTTTTTTTATACAAATCATACAGTATTTTTTATTTTAGAAGAATTTATTTCGAGCCCTATTCTATAAAATAGTGTGAAATAAGTAGTTGTATAATTATATGTATGTACATACATATTTTATACCTAATAGTATAAACAAGTATAATGTATAATTTAAAATAAGCATATAGTAAAAATTATATCAATTTAATTATAATTGAATATTCTTTGAATGATAACGTAAAAAATGATATATATCTAAGTTCATTGGAATATTTTACAAAGTTTTTGAGATGAAAATTTCCCGAAGTGTAATAATTAATTAATATTACAAGACACAAGGCTAATGTAATTTGATTGACTTGATTTTGATACAAAATATTTTTAATGTTAATATTATAATTATAATAATTTACCATCTGGTTACCTACATCAAAGTAAAACTTTCCTTATTAATTTCTTGACAGTTTACCACAGCTTACGCATTATTATATACGTGAGATTCAGAATATAAATTTTGCTAATGTTTGCAAGTTTATTTTTTCAACAAAGCTATTCTTGTCTTGTTTTTATGCCATAATTTTAAGAGTTTCGCTACTGGTAAATAAAAGTGTCAAGCAGGCAATGTAATGGCACAAGGTCATGTTTATTTTCTAATTAAATTATTTTAAACGGAATATTTAGATGTAATCCATTTTTATTTCCCTAACCTAATTTTTGTCAATCGTCTGCGAATAGTCTTCGAATGCCTTTATTTGTTCAACATTTATCATCTTAAATAGATTTGATATTAAAACTAATAATGTTGATTTTAAATTTTATGATTTTTGAGATTTGAAGTAAACGTATCTAGTAGACCTTGCGTCCAATGCCTTTGCTTTTTACGCCAGCGTTGATCTTGATGTATGTCGATAACATAGGCAGCTTGTCTAGATTTTCTTATTTTCAACTATATACAAAAATCGCTACAGATTTCCGTGACTTGAATCTAGAATGCATACAAAACGTCTATATAAAATTCTCGTGTCACGGGGTGCGTAATTGAACTACTCCGGAACGGCTTGACCGATTTTATGAAATGTTATAGGCATATTTAATAGATCTGAGAATCAGCCAACATCTATTTATATCCGACTAAATGTTAAGGGTGATCCACCCAGAAATATATTTTTTTTTTTTTTTATTTATTTAAAGTCGCTTTTAACAACTATGGTCATTAACGACTACAGAGTATTAACAGTACAAATATTAGATCAAAGTATAATAGTTCGTTAATCTTAAAAACTGAAGTGTATTTTTACAATCTGATAAACATTCTTTTAACGTCTTAGAAAGATTAACAATATTTCTCTCTGTGTTAAACATTGGGCAATCAATTAATAAATGTTTTACATTCAGCTCACTATTTATTTTATTGACATACTTTTTGTTTTTATTTTTTCATGACACAGCATACAAAAATACATACAACCTACAATTTTCACCCCTCTACAATCAACCCCTTTATTTAATAGCAACTTTAATTTTGGCAGAACCAAGTCTATCGGGGCAGCTAGTATTATATAATAATATGTTTCGAATTAATTCGTAAGGAGAAATTCAATTCATTAAAGATCAAAATCACTTATAAAGTTTTAACATTTGATTGCATAAATTGTGTCATAGCACTTATAAGCACCACTCTCAGTTCCGAAACAGACTGACGTTCAGTATCGCTTAGTCCGAGGCCGAAGTTGTATGTTTGACAGTAATAAGTCGACTTGGCTGTTGGCCTTACAAGTTACAAAACTCCTCATGCCCCCTTGAACTCTTAACTGCGATCTCCCTACAAGAAGCTCTCAAAGCAATTACCGACTGCAACACATAGTCCACTGAGTTCCTTTAAACTTTCCACTCTGTCTTTATTAATTTTATAACTGGATATACTCCCAGTTTTAATTGCAATTTATTTTTTTGTTTTGTTCAGTATTCAGGGTCGGCCTCTTGAATCAAAGGTCCGGGTTCGATTCAGACAATCTATAGTGCCTTGAAATAGGTTTTTCTAAATTCCCAAGTGCGTCTAAACACAAGACAATAAGGAAAACATCGTGAGGAAATCTCCATGCCTGATAAGATTTGAAGTCTTTGAAGATGTGTGAAGTTCATCAACTCGCATTAGGCCAGTGTATCGGCCTAACACCCTCCGCGCCTGATTTCGAGAAGACCGGACCCAGCAATGGAACACGTGGGTTGATACTTATTTTTTGTATTCTAAAATATGTTGTGATGACCATCGTGACCAATTATCACCAATACTTATTACAGTAGTCTTACTAAAATCTTTCCATTCCCCATAGTAGAAATGGTTATTATGGTCAGTAAAATGACCGGTGTGTGTTGTATGCATATGGGAATCGGTTGTTTTGGCGTTCATTGATAGAGGTCTACGTTCAGCATTTGGCAAATGGTTGATGACGATGATAATGAAATTTATTTCAGCCATTAAGTACCCGTAAGATCGGATACTTCCAAGCTTACAATCCTTACTAATATCATAAATGTGAAAGTAGGCATGTTTGTTACGCTTTCACGCAAAAATTACTCAACCGATTATCATGAAACTTTGCACATGTCATATTCCCGAAGGTACTAGAAGTAACATAGGATACATAAAAAAAATTTTTTTTCATAAAAAAGCGAAACCGCGGGCAACAGCTAGTAAAATACATTTATGATATTTATTTGTCTTCGCAAAACAAACATCAAGTTAAAGCAATTTAATCAATAATTAAACTAAATTCGGGCTTAAATTACAACTATAATCACAGTTTAAATTAAAATAGTAATTTAAGTGTTGGCCGGGTGGCAACATATCTTCCGTGGCGTCTGCGGCATTGTTTATGCATGCCCTAGCGTGTGCTGGGGGCTTCAGACACCCTTTTAATCTCAAAAGTATATTGTTACGGAGTAATTTAGATCTCATCTGAGGGGAACCATTGAGATCACGGCGAGGTGAAAGGGTTATAAGTGTCGGAATGTAAAAATCATAAATGCTGAAAGGTGTTACGAACGTGCTCTGTCTTCAAGTTGCAATTAATATTTTTATTTTGTTTTTTTTTTATGCAATTTAAAATTAATTCAAATAATATGTGGTTTGGTATGCCAATACTGACGACGAGCGACGATGGTTCGGTGGCTATGGGCTTGGCCTCTTATGCTGAAGGGTCCTGGTTTGATCCTGTCTTTTGCTGTGCTTTGAAATATTTTTTTCTAAATTTCTAATCACATAAACACAAGACCATCGCTCGCTCATCGGTAAAGGAAAACATCGTGAGACCTGCATGCCTGATGAGATTAAAAGTCTTTGAAGGTATGCGAATTTTAGCAACCCGCGTGGGCCACCAAATTTTCAATTACCAACTATTTTGATGAGACCCGTGGCCAACAGTGGGACATATGGAATGGGAAGTTCACTAACTCACAATGGGCTAACTCCTCGGTGAACTATGAGCCACCCTCCTCGCCTGATTTCGAGAAGGAGATCAGTGCCCAGCAGTGGGACATAAGGTTGCTACTTTACTACTTTTACCGATTTTTAAGCACCGATTACGAAATGGACAAAAATCTAAAATTTTTTCAAGGGTTGACTGTTTATAGCATCACACTACAGCTTATCTTTAGAAAATTATAGAAAATCTCTATAAATCATTACCATATTTTCAATCACGATATAGTCACGAGCAAAAAATAAAAATACATTTAAGAGATATGGACGCGAAAACAGTTATTCTCAATTTGTGTCACAATCATAAAAATTGATAGCGGAAAAAAAATCTCAAAACGTTCACAGTTAATACTCAACGAGTCCCACCTATTTTTTCGAGTACACATTTCGTTACCGAAAATAAAACAAAAGGGACTCATCAATGCAGAGACAAACGAGCGAGCGACGTAACGGATCAAATTCAATTTGCAAGGTGAGGATTGAAGAGGGTCCGAAATGATGGGTGAAAACGGAACACGTTGGGAACGCGGAACACACTACAGGTATTAGTGGAGATAAGTTGAAAAATGTACCATTGATAACCAATACCATGATTAACCTAAGTATTCGTAGGCATACTTTGACAGTGCCAAAATTGCGAAAATATCGAAATCCGCGTAATAATAATCAAACATGGTAAATACTTTATACAATGAGTTAGTGAAATAACTATGTACAATGTGAGTGAAAACCTGTAATTTTGAATTATGAGATGAAATTTCAAATCATAATATAAAAAAAAAATCGTAATTGTGTAAATAAAATTTAAAAAAGTGACGGGAACCTTTAATATTTTCTCCAACTAAAAACTGCTTAACCAACAATTGTTTAATCGATTAAACAATTTACTTAATAAAAATTGCAAGAGCAGATTTGGACATAATCTTCATCGGTATTTATCGGTCCACTGCTGAATATAGGCCTCCCTCATTGAATATAATATGACGAACGAATGATCTTTTGACACATTATAGACCTAAAGGGAAAAAAATTCAAAAACGAATTATATACTTGGCTTATTTCAAAAATGTATTATAACATAAATGATTACATTACTGACAAAAAATAATAATATATTTTACAAAAATTTGATGAATTTGTAGTATGTCTGAAACGAGCTTACGTCTATATAATTTTAATAATCAATTGTAACATAGGTACTAGTTATAACATTTGCACGCTTTTAAGCAGAATATGTGAAACTATAACTTGAAAATTAACAACATATTGTAAACCATATTCTTGCAAATAAAGATTTATTTATTTATTTTATTTGCCACTCGCATCCAAAACACACCGGCCACTGCACGAAGATCGTCTTCCGTTAATGGCCATATTTACATTCGATTTCAACATACCTTTACTTAATTTATTACAGGTATTAGTTGTCAGATGAAATATTTACCACTGAATTATAGGTAATTCACTTAAGTATAGTTTTAGTCATAAAAGCGTTTGTAGCCAAAAGATAAATTGCAACTCAACGAAGCAATAGTGAATAGAGAAATATTTAACATTATTGAGATTATGGTGGTCCTTGATTAAATATAAAGTATTTAAGAATTTTAAATTCCAAATAAAAAAATGGTGTACGTATACCGTGGTCGCAGATATATAATTTTCATTGATTATATATAAGAAATACCTGTAGAAATCCCATGCTCTACTGACCTCTATAATTGCATGTTATTTCTGCTTTTATATAATTCATTAGTGCATAATATAATTGAGTTGAAAAGAGCTAAGCCTATTCAGATGTCCGTAAGTTGTTTTGATTTTATTTTATTATAATATATTTATTTTATTTTAATATAAATGCTTTGAATATTTTTATGAAATCATTAATTTCCAAATCATAACATCATAAATATAAAATAATATCCTTTTGACTTTTACAAGTTATTACAGTACTATATCTAGATCTAAATATTTTTTTTAAAAGGAGAATGTTTATAAGTTTGGATGTTTAGATAACTAATAAATGGATTTTGATGAAACTTTACAATTATACAGCTTATATATCAGAATAAGACAAAGTCTAAAATTTATCTCCGTACTCTCACGTGGAAGGAAAGTACCCGAGTGAAAACGTGAAGTGTGCATGATGATGAAGGCATATTTTACTATTAGGGCGTCAGAATACATTAAGATTGCGACCTCGAATCCCACTATTTAAGAACTTTTTTCAATTTATAAAACTGTTAAAAAATGATTTTTTTTTTTAATAAAAGAGGGGCAAACAAGTTCCCCTGATGATAAGTAAAGGTGAAATTCCTAGACAGTTCCTTACACCAGAGGATGAAAAGAGTTCAATAAAAGTATCCATCAGTACCTACACTCGTATAGTATAATAATGATACCTATACCTATATTTATATTAATAAAGTTATAAAATATAATAATTAAATATTTTTACGGAACTATATTACTGCGTTGATAAAAATCTAGATTAAAAATTCTTTTCGCTCGGAATCTAGCTCACGTATACTGAATTTATAATGTACTTAGGCTCCCGGATAATGTATACTCCACGTATACATTCATAAGTTTCATAAATAACATATGTCTTCTAGCTTCTAATACGAAAACCGTCATTATTTGGTCCAATGAAAAATATTTTGTATATTTGGTGTGTATGTTATACGAATTTGTAAGTTTTTTTCTTGTTGGCTAGGCTAGTAAGTGACCAGCGACGTCTATGACAACTACCAAATTACTCTTGTACTATCCGAGTGTAGATATGGTTCCCTATAGAGATTTTGATCTTATAAGATGTCCTTAAGCCTAAAATATATTGAAATTTAAGAAATGACTACAACTGAACTTTTCAAATGTTTATTATCATTAAAATATCGTTATATTTTCAGAATTATATACAGTGGTGAATATGGTGTCTCGATGTGGTAACTACCTAGCAGACGTGTAGTCCTGCTATTTTTCTAATATGATACGCTGTTTCACCAAAGAAATTAGCAGGAAGGTAGTATGCGTAAAACGGGAGCACGACATAGTGCCCTTTTTTTTCGCTGGGAAATGCTCTTACGAATACCGCGGGGGAGTGGGGACTACCCAGGAGGGTATGTGTAAAATGGACGCAGCTTCTACCCACTAAAATCCGGCGGTACTCTTTCTCTCCGTCGTACTGATGAGCCGCGGGATGGCGTTGTCGTACGCTTCTGGTTGCCCCCCTCGTTTCCTCTCTATTGCCACTGAGTACCTTCCGCATTGTGGCCGGCTCGGGGACGATATAGTGCCCTAAGTAACGTAAAGTAATGTACGATGAATAAAAAAAAGAAAGGAACGGTGTTTGTCCATCAATATATAGAGATAAGTTAGTGTTTATGTTAGTTAGGAGTTAACATAAACTCGTTGACCTGGGCTAGCGTACTCAACTCGATTTTGTGTGTTATTCTATGGCATACCCTGTACCACTATGCTTTATTATTTTTAAAGGTCATTTAAATCAAGTAAATTTTTTTAGTTAACCAAATTATATAATTGATAGAATGTACTGTCGGTCCTTGATGGAAATTCATGTTATAGTCACTATTATGAAATTTTATACACTTTTTCCACTATTTATATAAATAGTGGAAAAAGTAGTGACTAACCATATTATAATTAGTATGTTCATATTTCATAAAATACACATTAGCCTTTCAAATTAATGTAAAGAGGATAGTGTGTTTCAGTCATAAGGGAATCTTCGTTAATAAGAGGCAAAGCCTACTTACCTAACCTAAATAATCGTTGAAGCTTATTATTACCACTTAAATCATCTAGAAATAGTCTACTTATATACAATTTACGAATTTGACTAACAAATCAAGATCAAACAATCAAAATAGTTTTAAGACTATCGAGAATTTACCTTTGTTTTGAAATCGATTAAAATATATCTTAATAGCTTCTTCTAGCTAATTTCTGGTAGATTACCTCAACTAAAATGAATTTTAGGAAAAAAGTTATGTTAACATTAATTGTATGTAAAGTTTTACGCTCTACAACATTTATTTAAAGGTTTTTTCTAACGTTTATCATTCCTTCAAAATTTCAAAAAACTTTATAAAAAACTTTCACAGTTCGTTTTCAAATTCATCAAACAAAGTTTTATCAAAAATTCAGGCAAACAACAAGTTCGTATTTCAAGACCTATTTTCTTGGACTATAAGTTACCCAAACGATTATAACAAATCAGTGTCAATTGATTCGTTCACCAAAATCGGATGAGTGGTTTAGGAAAGCAGACCACATCGTTTTAAGGTTGTAGTGTTGTTTTAAGGTTGTTGAACTCGTCAGCTGAGTTGATAACATTGGTGATGAAAAAAATGTATACATACGTTTAAGCATTTATTTCATTTGGAACAATTATAAATAATAGTCTATGTTTTTTAAAATTTATTTATATTTTAAGGTTGAGATTGTTCTTGAGATACCTCACCCTCATAAATAAAATCAAATTCAATTTTAGTATTAATTTAACCTAACACGGAAAAGCCAAGATGTTGTTCCTGCTTTATAGGAATGTTAGGATTTAAAAATGAATCTGATATTCATCCTCCAAATTAGTTTTTTTTTATCATCATCATCAGCCTTCATCCGTCCACTTCTGTATATAGGCTTGCATCAATGAACGCCAAGACGACCAACCCCTTGCCACGCGCATCCAACAAAGACGCGGGGAACGTCTGCGACTACCTAAACTCGGCTTTATACCTAAACAAAATACTCTCTCGATCACGTCTAGTAGAAAACGTACTTCCAACGTTTTAATAGTTAAGAACATTTGCACTATCCGGGCGGAGTGTAAGGGGAAATTCTAATTAAGTTAACTAAGCAGAACGTGGGCCATGGACTTAAGCTTGGACAGTAATGTAATATCACATCTTTCGCCTTTAGGTCTATATAGATTTAGTTATATTTGTAATAAAATTGCTACTGCGGTTGATTATAAGCCTGCGATACACAAATGGATTTTTTTTATTTTATTGTTGTTTGGGAAATTAATTAAGTTACAATTTTAAAACAAATTACAATGTTAAAAATAAATTTCTTTACCGAATTTTTATTGAAACTTATAAGGTTCTATAAAATATATCTTAAGTTTTTTCGTCGTGTGCTGTGCAAATTATTAAATCTGTCATTAGCTGTGATTTGAAGCTTTTATACTAGTCTACCGATTTGGATGCGGATTTTTAAATTTGAAATCAGGCTTTCTAACGGTGGTTCTCAGACTGTTTTCATCAAAATAGTTTTAAGGTGAGCAGCTGAAAAGTTATAGCGTTGGTGTTTTTTATATTATATGTAATTGAAGGAAAACGTCTGCCGGGTTCAGTTTGTATCAATTAAATAATAAGATCCTATATAGCAACGATTTTCATACTGTAACCACCTATATGTAACTTTTAATAAAGTTTCTTTCATACCATCCAGTAGGCAATCGAACAGTCAGAGAGATAGACCTAATGGTGACTACGGTGCCCATAGACATTCTCAGGTCAAGGTCAAGCAGGTGAGTCGATCTCATTTTCTCTATCCCCCAATGGGCCTCCAGAAACTAGACGAAACGCGACAGCATGGCTATCACTTTCCGCCGGCATTATGTGAGCGAGGCCCGAGCTGATCAATTCGGCTGCAAATCAGCATGGCACTACCGCTTAATAGAAGAACAGAAGTGTTCACTTCTCTAATAAAAGGCATAACAAATTGCACCTAGAAACAAAAGTATTCGTAATTACCACAAAGAACACAATCAGCTATTTCGCCAGCCACTCCATACTAACGAGCAGCAATAAAACATGCCTACACATAGTAATTTCTTTATCTACCAACGCCAGCTACGTTTCTATTTGTCGCTCTCATCATAAAGGGGGAGTGATATGAATTATTATTGTGGAGTGAGAGCAGTTGAAAAGTTTCTACGTACTTGACGACTTAAGTTTATAGATTTTCATTTATTTTTTAGGAATAAACATAGGATATTGATACTATGATAGATGAATAAAATATGTAGGTACATATTTTTTCTTACTTATTCTTTATGTACATAAAATTATTTTTAATGCTAATATAATATATAGTTATGATACATAGGCATACTTATCTCTATAAGAGATCTCTACCAGCTAACCATAAAGAGTGTGTGAAGAGTCTAAAGTGGACATAATAAATATATTTAAAAAAAATCAGTGCGAAAACGTTCATACTACTGGACTTAGCAGTATGAAAGTATAATATAATAATGGTCTTCATTGTAAATAAAAATAATCCACATAGTCTAAAATAAATAAGGAACAAGTGTTTATAACGGGTGTAATTTAAAACATAATATGACAAAAGTGTACACGTGGATGAAGTAACCGTAAGAAGCTAGTATTGGTTTAATGGAACGTTCATACCGCTACGTATGTCTCAGCCACGTACAGTAGTGCTCAAATCAGTGAACAGATTTTGGACACGGTTCTTTTATTTAAAAAAAAATTCCAGGTGGTTAGTTTATTGAAATCAGTTCAGCATTTCAAAGTTATCTTTTAATATCGCATTGGGATTTTCGAAATATATTTTTTTTAGGTACTTTTTGCATGGAATTGCCATTATACTTATAAAAACAATTTCACATGACTTCTTTTGAGAATTTGAGTACTATAATATTAAGAGTGAACAATGAAAAAAAATACTTATAGGTTAGTAATAAACATTTTATTTTAATGATTGAAAATTTAAAAAAAAGTGTGGATATAAATGAAAATAGCTTGTCATGCACATGCTATAAAGGTAAAGCCTCTTGTAGGAAAATAGTACGGTTGCAATGTACGAATACTATTTTCTTCATAGCCTCATACAAACATGAATTCCAAAACTAAAATGAAATATTCTTTTCAAGTACACGGCCCACATACACTCTATTCAAACTGACACAAACAAAAAATTACAACTTAGCAAAGAAAGGCTTACACAAAACCATCTCAGACGGCTGAGGTATGCCCGAAAAAAATTAATGATTGCAAAGAGAAAAAACGAATCTTAGAAGAAACGAGCTTCGCGTCTTTCCGAGTTATAAAAGGTAAGAAAGAACCTGCATTTAGTGAATGCCCATTCACAGTTGGAGAATTCAGACCGCAACCGCATGTTCTGAGTGCTTTACGAATGCAACTCTCTTTGAAGGGGTTTCTACTTTTTTTCGACAATCAGACTTTTTAAAATTTTCTATAACAACCTTTGAGAAAAACTACTTTCATTTCATTACAAATCTTTAATTTCAGATTTATAGAAGTTTCTTAAATTACACATTTTTGTCTAAAGGCATGGTCAAATAGGGATATACAATTTATTTATAGTGTATTGTACTCAATTTGTATCGAATTAAATAGTAAAATGTAGTGTCATTCTTTCAGTATTTTTGTCAATTCCAATCCAAAGTATTTATGATAAAATAAAGTATGCTAGATCTCAAAGTTAGCCAAAGTTACGTTAATACCCGTCTAAATTCTATTTTACAACGTTTAATAGAATTGTATGCACGTAAGCACAAAATATGTAGTGTTAAAAATATGAATGAATTTATTGATTTAGTTTAGGATATCCCACATAGATAACCCTTATGTTAAGCAATATAAAAACGACAGCAATAATATAAATCTAAAAGTATCCATAATCACGAAATATTACCGCATGCCGGTTTAATGCAATAGTACCTGGTTGACCGAGCATTTGCTCGGTACCTTTTGTGATAAAATTCGATAATTTTTTTTCCAAAAATATAATCTTAAAAAAAAAGGAAAAAAAAATCGGCCTGGAGATTCGAACCAGGCTCGTTCGGATTTAACTGCCTAATTTCACCACTTAGCTACCATGACATATCACTTTATAGCGAAATTTACCTTCGTATTCTAATCATATTTTATCGATGCCTCAAAACACGGATAAAAAAAGTTTTCTAAAAATTTATCCTAGCTAGATCTATTTATCGCCGTTTTTAACACATGTATACAAAATTTCATGAAAATCGTTGGAGCCGTTTCCGAGATCCCGATTCTATATATATATACAAGAATTGCTCGTTTAAGGATATAAGATATAATATAACAGTTTTAATCTAAAGTAAATGTTAAACAGTAAGTGAATATTTTCAAAGACTAAAGACAAGAACATTTTCTAAAAGGTGCAATTAATAGTGTGTGCATGTGTGTGCATATGCGCTTGTTAGCGTGTATACGTATACACACTTCATACGTGTGTGATAAATAAAATTCCTCTAGACCAATTTTGGTCCCGGCGACCACTTCGACACCTTGCTGGCTTACGTAACTAATTTTGCTGGTAAATATCTGAGCACACTTTGGATATGTTAGTAAACCGTTATAAACATTATAATTAATAGCTGCTAATGGTCGGGCTTTGATATTATAAAAAATATACCTTTACTCTAAAATAAAACCATACCCATATAACAATATTATGTGGGTTGTACGAATTCAAATAATGAGAGTAATTTAATAATAAAAACACTAAGAAGTAGATGTATGTATTATCATCAAATAAAAATTTGAAAATTTTTGTTTAAAGTTAAAAAAAAATATTCTCACTTTGACTTTCTTGTTCATAATTCAGAAGAAAAGAGTTTACATATGTAACCTCATTCCTTTTTTATGATTACAAATGGAGGAGCTGTTAAAACGAAAGTTCTCCTTGAATTGTTATCAAAACTGAGATGACTTCTAACTTGGGTAACACTCACAAAACTTTTAACTGCACCCGACCGCCTTGAGATCCTTTACTCAAGGTTTTAGCAAAATTTTCGAGATCAAAAGCCTTTCCAAGTGGTTGCTCGAAATTTCCATTATACTTGTTCAAAGGTAAATTTGCATTAGCTAGTTGCCTATTTGATTCTTATATTTAAGGTCAAAGGCCCTTACACCACTTAAATACTAATACCTTATCAAGAATTACGAGCCTTAAATAATAAATACCTATACCCGAAAAGGTTTTTATCAAATATCTCCACAATTTTGTGACTTCGTAAGAAATTCTTTGACCAAGAATTTTCTTTTGCGAGGACGTGATTTTTAAGCTACTATCTATTACTATATTTTGTGATTATTGGTTTTAACTATTTACCTATTGGCAACTAGAAACGGCTCATTAGCTAGAATGGTCACGTGGCGAAAGCGTATAGTTTTTGAGCGGCCCGAATGTTCGCATAGAAGCTTCACTTCAATATTATCTATAATACAGAATACAAGTAGTATAATTTACAAATATGTTTCTAGATGTGCTTTAGTTAAGCTTATATTTATTCTTTAATCAATAGTTAGATTAATTAACATTTTATTTATTATATGATCCAAACTTAAGGTACTCAAAAGGTTTAACATTGTTAAATTCGGGAGTAAAATTGTGCTAGAACAAAATTCTATAAGTGAAATTTTAAAATAAATAAATCAACAGTAAATACGAGCTATCTATACTTAGTAAAAAATTAAGAAAAAATTTTGAGAGGAAATTGTTTTGGAACTGGAAATTATTTTTCCTCGTTTCTATTTTAAGTATGCGATATACAAAATATTGTTATTGCCGCAAACAAAACTTCAAAGTGATATTTGTTTGTAAAGCTGCGTTCGCACGAGCTTTAAATAACATATAAATATGTAATGTATTATATGTTCTGAATTAAGCATACGCAACTTGTAACTCGCATCAACCTCGGAATTAAACGCGGTGCTTATTAAACGCTCGCGCGAAAGAGACCTAACAAAATATAACAATTGTGTCAATTTTTTAAAGCCTTCGTGAAAAGCAAAAATCATTCAACGATTTAATATTTTTCTTAGAATGCTTCATCCGTTCTCATTTTCTTCTTCTCAGTTTATTATGTCTGGCTATCAAGACCTTCTGTATTCTCAGTTAAAACAAAGGGAATACAATTTCTTCAAAACCGAGCACTCATAAACACTCCGCTAATAATTTCCGTTTTGACGGATTAAAATTGCGAAAAGTCGCGTCTTATTTTATGAATAGACACTTAAGTTGTTGGAATAAAGTCAATAGAAAGTTATTTTTTTATTCTAGCAGAAGATACCATGTGAGATCGACCTTCAGGCCTACAGATAACCTGAGAAAGAGGTAGAGGTACACCTAATTTGCGTATAATAATATTATGTTAACCATGTTTTTTTTTCTATATAAAAGTTGGAAGCTACATTTTATCAACGATCGACTAGACTCGAATGTCGCTCATATTAATTCATCAATTTGAAAATTGCCGCAGATTTTTCATTTTTATTTAATACACAGGTACATGAATATGGACGAGTGGAGATTAAAGCGATATCATTTCACTAAAAACTATTTGTTTGCTGCGATTTTTACTCGCCTCGAAATAAAAATACGATCCTCTAATAAAACTTTATCTTACATGTATTAAATGCACCAAAATTAATGTAATCAAACCACCTTGTTGCTTTAACAATTCTTCTTATATTTCTTTAAGGTTCTTAACTATCAGACTATCTTCAACAGAATGGCCGCGTGCCACGCAATGATATCATCTTTTATACTTTTCTTACCCTCCAATTCCTAACCGGAAGTTTATTAATCGACCAATCAGATATCAGTACGTGACAGCGGATGTTGCCAGGAATAATCAATAGAATAATTATTACAACTTAAAATAAACAGTCAATACTTCGTCAATAATAATGGGTTGTAATAAAAAAAGCTAACACATGATTTGGGTACCAAAAGCAAAAAGTTTTTTTTTTTGTTTATCTACTAACTGTGGAGATTATTGATTATATCGATATCAAATATACGGCTAATTTTTGGCTGACTATATTTTCGACACACCGATATCACGCGAAGAATAATCACGTGGAAGCTCCAGTAGGATTACTGAGGAGAAAGGATGGCCAATGCACCAATAAGGCTCAAGAGTGGAGGCTACGTTAAGGTCCATGAAGAGTTGTTCAGCCATTAATCAGATGGCAGTTTGGTCGGCCATATTGGCTTTAATTAAGAGGGCATATATAAGTTTGGTAGCAGGTAGGTGGTAGACATATTACGTTAAAAATAAATAGTTATGTCGTAGGGAATAGAACAAAAAGTTAGCAACGAACATTCAGCGGAATTGGCAATACCGGGTCTGAGCGGGTTCCGATAGTTCTCAAAAAGAAATTCTCGGGTGGAAAAATTAGATTTGTGAAACTGAAACGTGCCTTACTTCACTAAGCTGAATGTATATACTTTCAAGCGCACAAGATAAGCTTTAACCGATGAATAGTATATTATTATAATATGTACCGTTAAGTTTTTAAATACTTAGAAAAATTGTAATAATAATCCATTTCTATATTTAATGGAAAGTCAATATGTTATGCATTATAGGCGTTATTGAGCAACATACATATTTGGAAGGAATATTACATCATTTGGACTTTGACCAATTTCGTTAAAATATAATGTATTAACGACGCATTATATAATTTCGATTTTATAGACTAGCTGTAGCCCGCGCCTTCGTGCGTATTAGCACAAAAATCCCTTTTTTTTAATATATCCTTTGTTACTTCTAGTACTTCAGAGGATATGTATGTGTACATCCCTAATTTCACATTTATAATATTAGAAAGGACGTATCACGCAATTGTCACCATAGTAAACAATTATAATAATTGTAATCGTTCAAATCTAACGAAATAGATTGCAAGGAGTTTGTCTCCGATCAAATAAATGTCGATTTTTGGAAAGTTATTTAATAACAATATCCAAATTTTAGCTATGTACTGGCTATCTTATTGTTGCCACAATCAAAACAATAACAAGTTAAGAGTTTTAAAATGTTGAACCGTGTCAGAAAAAACAAATATCCCATTTAAAAAATTAAATGCAGCCAATGACTCATAAATAATTGCCTCGTTACATTCATTAAAATCACACAAGTCATATTTACATATAAGTTGTAGATAAAATCAAAAGAATGATAAAAAAATAACAGCATTCTGTAAATTTTCCTAAACTATTCAGCTTAAAGAATATGTTAATTTGGGTAAATTAACAGCAAATCCACTTATGTTAATATCGACACGTGTGCTTGTGTGCTGGTGGCTGGTGCGAGATTTGTGCCCGCTACGTGCGTAATCTCCTGTAATTACCAACGGGTCTCTTTGAGCGTTCAGGATCACCCACAGGAGTCAATCACCAGGGATAACTTATTCATTATATTGATACTCAAAATAGGAATAGAGAAACTAATTTACGATTATTTTTATAGTATTAAAATTAAAGGAAAGTTTTAACCCTTATATGGCCCACTGCTGGGCATTGGTCTCCTCCTCGAAATCAAGCGAGGAGGGTAAGGCCATAGTTTACCGATGCGCTGGCCCAATGTGGGTTAGTGAACTTCACATACTGAAGGTGTGTGAAGTTCACCTTGACCTTTTCACAATAGGGACTGGGTGATTTTTTATGAGTGATGACTTACCGTTAGCTGACCTGTCTGCCGATTTCTTTATCAGGTTAGAGTAAGAAAACGTAAAGTATGTCAGCTAAATTAATTTCAGCCTTTTCAGTTCACATTTATGATCTCTTTTGCTTTTCCACTTTGACCTACCAACTGAACAATATTTTAAACTCAAATATTATAACATTTTAATAGAACGCAAAAAACATTTCATCTATAGAGCATTTAAAAAAAAATATTTCATAGTTATTTCAAAAACTGAACATGAAAGAAAATATTTTCACTTTGTTCAAACATAAAATATGATTGTATGAATTCAAATGGTAATTCATTTTTTGCTAAAACATACCCGAGAGAGTATTTACAATTTCTAGAAATAAACTCATTTTTTTCTAAAATATACTTTAGTGAGCAATTCAGTTACTACAAGTTTTTTGCCCCACAAGAATATTATGATTGAAAAGAAAAGCCTCTCAATGCCAATGTCTGGTATTATTCTATGGATCTGGATCTGTATAGACGAATCTACGTTTATGTACAACAGTCGACGGAGAAGTTTTGGTAATGTTAATGATACTAATTACCAGTCAAACTATTTAGTTTAATAACCTTTTTTTTTCTTTTACGTCGGGAAATGCACTGACGCATCTCGCTGGGGAGACTCACTTCAGATGCGCAACTCGCTGCGCCCGAAAGCTGGTAAGTGGATGCAGCTCTACCCACTAAAACCCGGCGAGTGCTACCAATGCCGCCTCTGGTGAAATGCCCGGTATCTATAAGCAACAGGGCACCTCGACGGCTAGTCAGTCCCTCAGGGACCGACGCCACCTCCACATGGGAGAAGAGGGAGAGGGGTTGCCCCAAGGTTCTCATCCTCACCCCTTGCCCCCTGCTCTTTTGTCCCCTCTTCTTATAAGAGGAATACAAAGAGCCCCCTCGGCTCAATTCGCTTCGACCAAGGTGTTGGGGTCACTCTGGGCTACTGAGCCTAGTTTAATAACCTAGCAAATAAAATTTGAAACGAATTTTTGTGTTCGTCTAATCCACGGTTCTCGAAGAGATAGATTAGGTAGTTTTAAATTGAACATTTTGTTTCGTGAATAAAATGTACACGAAATCTCGCTATAAATCGTATCCGGGTTGAAGAGGGAAACGAGATTGTGTTATCAGCTGACCATAATCAGTCCTAGATCAACGGAAAACGTGTCAAGTTATTCGTATATTTTATAATCGACGTGTTTTACTATATAAAAACATTTTCGTGGTAAGTCTATATATGGGGTCAATATTTTCTGACATTCAAAATTATCATACTTAATAGCAAAATGTAAAAACGTTTTAAATTGAATTATTATTGATTAAACGACAATATACTATAAATCTTGCCGTTTATTGAGGGTGGTCTATATTAAGCAGTGGACGGATAAAGACTGATGGCTATGATGGTGATGTTTAATAAAGGTAGTTGGTAAAAACTTAAATTGGGACCTACTTTAGTAACTTATTGCCATGGTCATTTTATATTAGAATATTATTATTACCCAATACCATGACAGTGTAGAAATCTTCATAACGAGTCAAGGTTACCGCCAAGGTGCTTTGCAGCCGTATGATGTCAGTATGACTGAGATACATAATTCCGATGTAAATAGACAGCTAAGCTGTAGCGTTTCGTGTGGCTTGTGCTTTTCGTGTGGCCCGTTGGGGGGGGGGGGAAGATAAGTGTAAAAGGGGGGCAACGTATCTGCATAGCCTAGTACGCATGTTTATGGGTGTCAATAGTGACCATGAGGCTTAAACTGACCGATTGCTTCCCAATGACATAAAAAAGAGATTAGAACTTCTCTCGGGAACCAGAGATTTACAGGCTCCTTTCTTAATCTATCCAAGAACATAATATTATGTGTCTGAAAAAGTGTCTGTCACTTTATAATTATAGTTAAGAATAACATTCTACAATATATATATATATATATATATATATATATATATATATATATATATATATATATATATATATATATATATATAAATCAGCCATACAAATTTAAGTTAGATAGCTCATATTTTTAACTACCTTTCTCACTTGGTATCTGCCCAGGTTTCACAGGGCAAGCTCTACAAGTAGGCAGGTATTTAAAGTATACTAGACGCTACTAAATGGTTTCATCCATGTGAAAATAAGTTATGTCATGCTCTGGGATCTTGGACTATAAAGGCTATCTGTATTTGTATAAAACATGCTAACTTCATACAGTATGTCATCTCTTACAATAGTTATCGAGAACACATTAAAGTGTTTGCTCCACCGAACACAATTTACCCTGAATCACGCGTCGCCACTTCATTCTTATCTGACAAAAAGGTTCAACATAGATTCTTTAAGTGAATGTATTTACCTTAAAGGAGCTAACACCATAAGGTCCCACGGAATATAGTCTATAATTCAATCTCGGGAAAAGGGTATATCTATTTTCCGGACACAGGTTTCTGAAAGGCCGGAGTTTATTTATCAAGAGTCTTTTGTCCATTTTTTTCTTTAGTCAATAAACCATGTGATACAAGATTGTATTAATAGAAAAAGTACACTTGTTCATCATAATGATAATACTAACCCATATGCGTATCCTTGCTGGGCACGGGTGCCTCCTCGAAATTAGGCGAGAAGGGTTGCGGGTTAGTAAACTGGAACACAATATCTTCAACTAATTTAAATCTCATCAGCCATGTAAGTTTCCTCACGATGTGTTCCTTCACAGGTGAGCGAATGCTGGTCTCGTGTGTGATCGTCGTGTACACGTATGAATTTATAACCGTAACAAAAAGAATCTGGACTTCTTACTTAAGAAGCTTTTAATTTGACTGCGACTTCCCCGCCTAGACTATCAATCACTTCTCTGGCAGAATGTCGCAAAAGGCCATAAAAAATTATGCAAAAAATAAAAGAAGAAGAATCACTTAAAATTATTTTTACGACCCAAATTATCGCGAAATTTCTCTGGAGTTCTAAATATAATATTATTTTAGTAGTCATATAGTATCCTAATATAAAATAATGTATAATTGGATATACGCTGTAGAATATCAAAATAAATCAACCTGCCAAGATTGCCAACTCTCAGCTAAAAAAGTTTATTCCCGAAAGCTAATCGAAATTTCCCCAAAAACGCGTGAATCCGTGACTTCGCAGTTGATGACTTTTTTACCTCCGTAGGCGCTTAACTTTACTAAATTAACCTAATTTCGTTAACTTCTAAAGAATATTTGCTCCATTTTACATTAAGATGCCCTAAGCTAGCGTAAATACTTTCAAGTTGGTTGATAATATGAATTTATTTTAGTTTATTAAATAAATATTGTGCAAACTGCTTAAACATATTAAAACTCCTCTTTAACAAAACTCATTCTCTCTCCAAATTAAAACATTAAAAGCAATTGCTTTTCTTATCATCATCATCATCATCATAATCATCGACCTTTATCCATTTACTGCTTAGGTAAGGTCTCAAATTCTTCAATGTCCAAAGTTTTCAACGGACTCTAAAATGGCCGATACCTTGTCACTCGCATCCAATATGGAAAGGCTACACGGAGGTCGTCTGAAGTTGTTCTTCAGTCATTTTTTTTTATTTGACATCATCAGCATCAGCATTTATCTGTCCACTGCTGAACTAAGGCCTAAGATAAACTTTTTATTTAATAAGCATTATAAAGAGCTATTATTGTTTTGACCTCAAACATGTTATCCAACAAATTTGTAAAGGTAGTATTCTAAGCTAAGCTAAAAATAATTGGGTCCATAAATATTGAAATTCTACAGTCGTAACCTAGATTTATTACACTACTGGAATTTAATAGTTATAGTGGTAACCAATATAAATAATATATATATAATGTCTTATTATAAGATTTCGAGGCCTGAAACGTGAGTATGAAATATTTGCTGGTCCATAAATTTGGCGGAGAGATATGGAGCACGCCCCGCGTAAGTTTATCATGTGAAATATTACATGTTTAATAAGATCAGTGCAGACATTTAGCATCAAAGTTGTTATTGTAGGGCAGAAAAAACGCATTTCTAGGGAATGAAGGGCGAACAACGCCCTATCTAGTACACAAACTGTGCAATAGTGCCAGTTCTGTCCTAGATACAAGCCCACTCGAGTGTAGAATATAAAGGCACTAATGTGCATTGTGTAATATCATAAGTTCTGTATTATGAGGCAATATCATCTTACTAATATTATAAACGTGAAAGTTTGTGAGTATGGATGTTTGTTACTGTTTCACGTAAAAACTACTGAATGGATTTTAATCAAACTTTACAATAATATAGCTTATATATCAGAATAACACTAACGCTAGTAAGTTTATAAAGCAACTGAAAGAAATTATAATTAGTATCAGTAAGTTTAAAAAAAGAAATATTTTTGTTCATTTTCAGCCATATCCGATAATACCTATGGGATAACAAAATATGAGTTTATTTTGTCTCATTTCACTTTTGATCCGTGTGAGATATCAAAATGCAAAAATATACACTTATTCTTTTTTTTTTTTATTTATAACTTTGTTACTGCGGCACTTCTTTTAACACGATAATTCATTCAATTATGAATAAATATATTATATTATATCATAATATTTTCAATTATTCATTGTTTATAATGAAGTTTTAACGATTGATTTGCCAAAAAAAAATCTTATTTTGTTAAAATCAATGGACCAAAAAAACAAGTTATATAATATAGCATGTTAAAATATTTTATGAGTATTTTTTGTCTTAAATTATCTGTTTATCTACGTTATTACTTCAAGTCTTGCTATTTCTGCAAATACCTACTCTGATCTGCGAGCTTTACATTTATACCTCGGACCCATTTCAAAGATCTTTCTTGAAGATTTTCTGGGTTAAGTATGTCTACAGTTAAACGTTTTATTTACCAAAGAACTTGTCAAGTACAAGTTAAAAAATATATAAAGTTTATTAACACTGTTATTAGCAATAACAAGAACTATTTATTGTGTTATTTGAAATATAAAAAAACAGAAAAGCCACCTTATAGTAAGTCTTCTTAAATGATCCACGACTAGCACTTTATTTGTTCACGGGTTGCCAATTTTAGGAGCTAAGTAAGTATATCGATACTTGTATCGACAAAGGATTAATAAATAATACAATACTCTACTCTCTCTCTTTATGAAACTTAACAACACTGCTTGAAAGTAGAAACTTGCAGAATAACTTGATTAATCAATAAAAAGTATGATCATTTTATAAAAACCTTCCTCCAATGTCTACGCGTATTTCACAAAGAAACCTTTACTACTAACAAGCCTGTCGCTGATTTGGTGGTAAGCGCTATCTCTAAGACCTAGAGAAAGTTTTTAATAAAACAAAGGTAACAAATTGTATACATATCTTTATTAATATGGTTCGTCGTTGACACTCATCACAGACAGACGTGTATCAGTGCCGACTTGAAACTTGCTACTTGAATATAGCTCATATTTCTCTTATTACTGAGTTTGAATTATAAAGCTAATCGGTTCGTATTAACGACACTACGCTTCTGTGTTCTACGCTTTAATATCGGCGGCGGTCACTGCGCAACGATCGGCATCGCCCGCTCACACTCGCTTCACCCCCGCGTGAGTAGTACAGTTGCAATTTTTTAACTCGCTCGCACAGTGACTCGGCGTTGCACTCACCGATAACTGATAAGCACGCTATACAGCGTACCACACAAGTTCACGTTCTACAATAAGCACGACTCACTCCGTGTCTTCACAACAGATACTTGTGCTGAGTACTGTTCCTATAATGAGCGTACAGAGATCGCCACCACGACAGCTGACTGAAGGCGCCGCAAGTACTGGCGGTGGTTCACACCCTGATTTATCGAGATTAAGTTCGCTGACGACCGACTCACAAATAACTTTTCGAAAGAGAAAACAACCTGAACAAGAATGTGGATGTTCTAAGGAGGTGAAGGACATTAAAACGCAGTTGGCCCATATCAGCTCATTATTAGAAAAGTCCCTAGGATCTAATGAGCAAATCATTAACAAAATGCAAGATAGTCTATCTGAAGTAAAGTCACAAATTACCGAGCTAACTTCATTCAATGAACAAACTGCACTCCTAATTCGTGAAAATGCAACTCAGATCAATGATATTAAATTATCAGTATCTAGCATGACAAAGGAACAAAAGGAATTACAAACACACATGTCACACTTACAAAAGCAATTATCTCAAGGCAGTGATAGAATAAAATCACTTGAATCAAAAATCCAGGCACTTAAACATCCTTCTGAATATTCGGCGAGTAGCAACGAGCAGGCCCCTCTGAAAGAGCACATAATCAAGGAGGTTTTAGAACGAACTAATAGAGAGAAAAACGTTATTATTTCAGGCTTGTGTGAACAATCCTCTACAAGTGCCATTGAGAGAGCTACCAAAGATGAAGCTGATATTTTAAATCTAGCTGCATCGGCTGGTCTTGATCTCCCAAAGCCAACTAAGATATTCAGAATAGGTAAATACACACCTGGGAAAAACCGTAGACTGAAAATGTGTTTTGATACTTCAGCATTAGCCAAATACTTACTTCGCAACAAAAAAAAACTGCCAGAAAATATCAAAATATTCTCAGATCAGACGCCAGCTCAACAAACGTACCTAAAAAAACTTAAGATCGAACTAACCCGTCGTCAAAATGAAGGAGAGAATGAACTGACAATAAAATATGTGAATGGCGTCCCGTCTATTATTAGTACTTCATCAAAAAACTAACGACTACCACAACCAAAACTGTAGATATGCGAAGCAACACCTACCAAATTGTGACCAACTATCACGACCTCAAAACTGCCAAAGCACGTCTTAGATTCTTCTACCTCAATGCCCGAAGCATATGCACAGAAGGGAAGCTTGACGAGCTTAAATGCATTCTACAGTCTCTGCCAAATACGATACATCTTATTTTATTAACCGAAACCTGGATTAGTACCGAAACTCAAGCCAAGAGGCTACATATAAACAACTACACGCATTACTTTAACTATAGGACAGACTCTAGAGGAGGAGGAGTCTCTGCGTATATTCATAATGATCTGAAACATAGTCTAACTATCTCAAAGTACGAGGGAGGAAATAACTATTTGTGGATACGCTTAGAAAAATACGCTTTAGATGTAGGTGTAGTGTACTATCCTGGTAATACGAATTTTAGTGACTTTTTGCAAGTTTATAATAACCAATTACTACAAATGAAACGAGCTATAATATTTGGAGATTTCAATATAGATTTGTTAACTAAAGATAAAAGAACAAAACAATACAAACAACTTATAAACGAAGCCGGATACATACTACTAAACAAAGTCAACAAAAAATTTTGCACAAGGGACTCGGAAAATAAAAAATCTATAATAGACCATGTCAGCTATAACATTAAAAATGATTATTTTCATATGGTAATACTTAATTCATCAATGTCTGACCACAAACAAATATTGGTTGAGATAAAAAAAACCAAATCTCCACCAAAAATCAGATCCCAATACGAAGCGGTAGACTACCTCAAGCTACAAAATCTATTGAAACCAATAAATATGAAAGATCTAAGTGATGACTATAGCCTACTTGAAAACAAAATAAAACTAGCGATAGACAAAAGTAAAATAATTAAGACTAAAATCTTAAATACTCCTCAAAGAGATTGGATAAATAAGGACATAATATACAACATTAACCAAAGAAATGAATTGTGGACCATGCTCAAAGAGTGTCCGCATAATGTCGACCTCATTGCAAAATATAAAGAAAAAAAACTACAGGTATATAAACAAATCCAGAATACAAAGAACTCCTACTATTACAAAAAAATTCAAGACTGTATTAGTAAACCGAAAAGAATGTGGAAGTTAATAAATGTACTAGCCAATAACAAGGTCAAACCAAACAGTGTCCCTTCAAAGCTGTGTATAGATTCTCAATACATAACTGACGAAAATGACATGTGTAAAATCTTTAACCAATATTTTGCTACAATTGGCCCACTTTTGGCACAAGAAATACCTAGAACCTTTCATGATAGCTCTTCCCACTCACTTCCATATAACCTTAACACAAACATACCAATTTTATCTGAACTAACACCATGTTCTGAAGATGAGATTTCTAGACTAATAGCAAACCTCGACTCTAACTGCAGTACGGGACTAGATGGCATCAATACTAAATCTATAAAATGCATATCAAATCTAATATCGGGTGCCTTGAGCAAATGCTTTAATAAACTACTGGTCACTGGACATTTTCCTAATACCTTAAAAATAGCTAAAGTCACCCCTATCCATAAATCGGGTGCTCTATCCGACCCAGGAAACTATAGACCAATCTCGGTGCTACCTGTCTTATCAAAGTTACTGGAACGAATTCTATATAGCCGCTTAGAAAAACATCTAACATCTTTTAACTTCTTATCTGACAGACAGTATGGATTTCGACCAAAAAGTAGCACTCTCTCAGCAACTATCGACCTTGTAACTAAAATTAAACATAACATAGATAGCAAAAATATAGCCGTAGGTATTTTTATTGACTTAAAAAAAGCATTTGACACCGTGTCTCATAAACTATTGCTGCAAAAGCTTGAATTGCTAAATATTACGGGAAGCGCCCTTAAAATATTTCAGTCATATTTAGAAAACAGAACCCAAATAGTCAAATTAGATAATAAACACCAAAGTGACGCTTTACCAATTACCTGTGGAGTTCCACAAGGGTCTATTTTAGGGCCCTTGCTCTTTTTAATCTATATTAATAATATTCAGGACCTCAAATTACGTGGCCATCTCACTCTTTATGCCGACGATACGTGTCTGTTTTATTTTGGATCCTCCATTCATACAATAATCGCTGAAGCTCAAGCTGACTTAAACATACTACATTCATGGCTACAGCATAACTTATTAACCATAAATATTTCTAAAACCTGCTATGTTATCTTTAAGGCAAAAAATAAAACTATACCTACTCACACGCCATTGCTAATAAACAACGAACGACTACAACAAAAACCATACGAAAAGTACCTTGGCTTAAGAATTGATAGTCGTCTGTCATGGAATGTTCACTTGGATCATATCCAAAGCAAACTTTCGTCCCAACTTGGATCACTTAGAGATATAGTCAAATGCATCCCAAATAAATTACGCTACAATATATATAATACCTTAGTTAAACCACACATACTGTATTTAATAGAAATTTGGGGAAATACAAACAAGACCAAACTAGATGAGCTGCAAATTATGCAAAACAAACTTGTTAAATTGATTTTTAACTATCCACGCCTCTCACACACACAAAAAATTTACAAAGAAACCAAAATCATGAACATAAAACAATTATTTACTTATAACACATGCATTCTAATCAGAAATATTCTAAATAAAAATATACAATGTAGCATTAAATTAACCAAAGCAAAACAAACATCCGAGCGTAGTACACGTCGAGCTAGTTTTCTAATATTGCCAAAACCGAGAACTAACTACGGTAAAAAGATGCTGACATACGAAGGGGCACAGCTGTATAACAACTTACCACCACACGTTAAAAATGTAAACTCATTTAATGTATTCAGAACTCGATTGGCCCAGTATACACGGGCATCAATCTGGTAGAATACATTAGATCTGTACCTACCCACATTATTAATACAAAAACATTGAGTGAAACGACGAGTATGTAACTATTATATTATAAGCTATTATTGTTCTCATGTAAGTGAAATATGTTTCTTTATTGAGAATAAATTTCTTTAAACCTAATATAAATAAAACTATTATATCATATTCCGACAACATGTTCCACCATGACCACCACCATCTACAATCTCTGAAATTAAAATCGCTGTAGTTTGGAAAGGACAAAACAGGCAGTGTGGTTACTGACACGGAAACTTAAGATCTTATTCCTGTATAGGCATCATAGAAATGTCTATCCTAAGACACAAAACGCCTTTTTTTTCTTTTATACCCGGAAATGCACTGACGCATCCCGCAGGGGAGTGGGTCTCCCCAGGCGGGTATGTGGGACTCGCTGCGCCAGAAAGATGGTAAGTGGACGCAGCTCCACCCACTAAAGCCCGGCTAGTGCCACCACTGCCGTCTTTGATGAGATGCCCCAGATCTGTCAGCAACAGGGTACCTCGACGGCTTGTCAGTCCCTCAGGGGACTGACGCCAACTCCATAGAGGGATTGTCCCGCACCACAGAACAACCCCTCCCAACGTCAGGACAGTACAATGAGTGGAGGTTTCCGTCCTCACCCCTTGCAACCTCCTTTTTTGTAACTTTCTTTCTTCTTATAAGAGGAGCACAAAGAGCCTCCTCGGCTCAATTCACTTCGCCCAAGGTGTTGGGCTCACCATGGGCTACTGAGCCCCACCACCACGACAAGGTCTGAACCGTGGTTGGAAGACACACACAAACACAAAATGGGCTAGTTTCATAAAAAATCGTTTCTAATCTAATTTACCATGCCAGATTGCCAGGTTGCCTAGTGCCATGTCTAGTCTGTTTGTGTTCCGATCTAAGTAACAAAAAAATAAAACCGCAATCACACCGCAGACGGGGAAATAACGAACGGTCGCTTTAAATTTTACACGCAACTACTGAAATTTCAACTCGTGTATTCATTAGTAAAATCAACCGCTTTTACCGGATCTAGCTTTTTATTTAAATGTAAAATATATCGGTCTAATTACATAATCCTCGAGCTAATTCTGAAATATTTTCGAGCGAATAACGCTTAAACGATTCATGGATTGGACTTGGATGGATTATTTATTTACATGACTTGTGGATTTGGTGTTTAATGAAGTTGTATGCTTCGTTATTATTACCCATTATTACCTCTGCTTATGAATTGCTCGTCAGTTTTCATATTTATTCAGTTTGTAGGCGCCACGACCAAGAGCGTATAAAACGCTTGATCGAGGTTGCCTTCACCTTGGTTGTTACATCGGCGGTGAAAACTAAGAACTTATACTACAGTTGATTTAACTTTGTTTTTATGCGCAGTAACGCTGCAATAAAGCGTATCGAATCTTCTATCTTGAATCATCAACACTTTTTTAAGTAAATGCATAAAGGAGGCGACAACTATAAAATATTTCGCTAATTATAAAATATAATTGAAAGGCTTTTTATTTCGTGCAAAGTCGTCTTCTCTTCTTCGTCTTTGTCAAGAATTTCTTGCTTATGACTTATTCCAAAGCAATAATAATTATTCAATTAATCTTCAGAAAAGTTGAGGAATTAAGGTTCTTGGTGGAGGCCGTGTTTAGGTAGACGAAATGTTGGTCGGCCATTAAAGAGATGGGAAGACGATCTCCGTGCAGTGGCAGGTCCTCGTTGGATGCGATCGGTTAGGTAGTAAGGGATCGGTCGTCGCAGTGGACGTATAAAGACTGATGATGATGATGATGGTGAAAGTTGAGAAATTATTAAAAATTTTTATGAAAACGGCCAACTTTCTCCTGTCCTGCCTGGTCCCGCTGTACTAATTTTTGACAAACCTTGTCTTTACGATTACCAACCTACCAAAAAAAATGTCTAATTTGGTGTAAAATTTTTGAAGTTATGTGCGTACATACATTTTCGATTCATTTTTTATTTATAGATAACGTTGCACTGAAATATATTTCGCTATAAAACTCAAAAAGAAACACAAGTCTTTAAAATATCTATTAAGGTAAAACGTTTCTTGCCAGGACAAAGTTTTATGGTTTGTAAAATATTGGGGGCATAAATAAAACAGCTGTCATGTATAACACGTCCCCGCTCCGTCCGTATTTTATCTTGGATTCTCTTATTCGGGGAGAATAAAAAATGGACGACGAAAAAATTGAAACGTGTACAATTTTAAACAAAAGCTGTGTCCGTAGTGTTAGTATCGTCGTAATTGGAACGTTCCCGTAACGTCACAGTTTCATCAACGCCGTAAGCCGTATCACTGTTGCGAAATGGCGTACGTTTTTTATATATGAATAATAGAGGCGATAGAAATTCATTGTTTATTCAAGCCTGCGATTTGTGTTGAAGTGTGATTTAATATTTATATTATGGATTATAATGAAATGATTTTAGGATTTCTTCGCGGTTTATTAATATTTTTACATACCAGCACCATAGTCCTGCCGTAACCATGGTTGGTGTAAAGTATCCAACCTCGGGCATACAAAAAACTTAATAAATCAAGATAAAATCCATAAAAGTTGTTTCATTATAATGAGAGAAAATTCGCAAAAACATTAGAAAAGAAACGATATGAAGATACGTGTACATTATTTAACAAAATAGTTGTTGTTATAATCCTAACTAAATAATCGAGTAGATCTACTTCATCTTACAACAATAATTCACTTCAGTCCATATATATTACTATTTATTTAATTATATTTTATATTTATTTACTAGAATACAGAATAATAATTATTACTGACTATTGTGAGTACTGTGCTTATTGCATTTAAAGTAGACTTTTTCACCAAGTTTAGATAAAAGCTAGGTAATTGTTATACAACTTAGATTAGATTTTTCCTATATTTTACAACATAATTAATTATAATAATCTAGAAATGCACAATGAAGAACCATTGCACTAGCATTCCTTGGCACTTATAATTCATATAGAAACAAATAGATTCCAATTATAATAAGATATTTTCGCTATTTTTCTAAGGCTACCAAAGAGAATCGGGTCGTCTTTGTTTATTCGATCACCTTTATTTCCCTTGGTATATACACTACCAAGCTTTACTTACAGAAAAAAAGAGATACGTTTTTATTCCCCTAACGCGACCTATGACCGAGACCTTTGATGAAAGTCACTTCGTCACGCCAAATATTATGAAAGTAAATTCCCAACTTTCCATCTTACGTAACTATTGTAGTTAAGAAAACCCTGTAATAAATTTCAAGCAAAAAGTTTGAAACTCAAATAGGAACTTGTGAGTTACAACACCATTTTTCGTTATTATACCACTATGATTTATGCTTTTCTTTCTCTTATAACTTTAAACGGATATTTATTTGTATGGAAATGGTCTGGATGTTTTGTTGCCATTACAAACTCTCGATTCGTTTTTATACAGTTAACATGATATAAATAATATTTTTTTCAGTAGGTATCATATTTACTAGGGATTGTTGTCATTATCATAATCGAACCATATGGATAAGGAAAGATTGGACCCGTCCCCACCATGCTTTAGGCCTTGTCGTGGCGGTGGGACTCTGGGAGTAACCCAGAGTAAGCCCAACGCCTTAGGCGAAGCGAATCGAGCAGATGGGGCTCTTTGTACCCCTCTTATCAGAAGAGGGATCAAAAGAGCAGGGGGCAAGGGGTGAGGACGGGAACCTCACCTCATTGTACTGTCCCTACGTTGGGAGGAGTTGTTCTGTGGTGTGCAATATAGGAGGTGGCGTCGGTCCCTTGAGGGACTGACTAGCCCTCGCGGTGCCCTGTTGCTAGCAGATCCTTGGCACCTCACCAAAGGCGGCAGTGGTGGCACTCGCCGGGTTTTAGTGCGTAGAGCTACGTCCACTTACCATCTTTCGGGCGCAGCGAGTCCCACATACCCGGGATGCCTAAGTGCATCTCCCAGCGTAAAATAAAAAAAGAGTGGACCCATAGCCAGACCTCCAAAAGTCAACAGTGAATATGGTAGATAAGTGACAAAAATACTCCTTTTTTTGTTCACCGTGAGTGTAATATTTGCGTTGATGGTGATATCCGTGCTTGAGTGCTGTTGCACTTACACCACGGCTTATAATTTTCACACCGGTTAAATAGATAAACAAGAGAGCTTAAGTAATTTCTCTGGCAGTAAAGAACTTTACAAAGAGTTTGTTTTATATAAGTAGTGGAATAAACACACAACAGTACAACTTATGGAAGCTTTTATCAAAGTAAGATTTTAAATCTTTTTTTTATTTTTTATTAATGAAAATAGTAAATATCTCGTCCTAATAAATTGTCATCGAAGATTTGCTTGCAGTTAATTAATTTTATGATTCGTTAACTGGCGCAATAAAACGTATGAAATGTATCAAGGGGCAATCAAAATTATTATTGCCTGTTTGATATCTTATTTATGAATCACGTATGTCTTTATAGCAATAAGATTTCAATATATGTTTATTTAATAAAGCTATCAATATGATCTCTAAATCACAATATCTAAGGTATATACTATTAACAATAGCAATGGCTATAGCAATATACTATTGCAGCAACTATATTATACTATAGCGCCAATGGTTAATAGTAATAGAATTGCGATTCTACAGATTAAAACAATGTGTGTGTTAATGATACACAATATTTTCAATTACATATTTCATCAATAATTAATAGTATGCTGAAGCTTCAATAGAATATCCTACATCTACTTACATTATGTACTGTTCTCTATGCCATCAAGGCAAGTCCTAAAATAAATTAATCTTGTAAGAAAAGTAAAGTAGATTTAGAAGAAGAACAAAACAAGAAGAGAGAAGCAAAAGATAAACTCAAACTTTTTTAACAATTGCAACGTTACCAGTATATTAGGGATTTTCTATAAATAAGGTGATAAACAAGCTACGTGGCAAGCGATTGCCACCAACCGATTCCTACGACCTAATAAGTGAAATCTAGTATACCTTTTTAATCCTAGGACTTAAGGAAGGAAATAAGGGATCAGATAGGATAACTCCAGGGGATCTGTCGTGGTCCTTCAAAATATATACTTAAGCACTGCGTAAGCTATTTCACAACAGTTTCAAGTAGTACAAAGATTCGAAGATGCTCAGATTAACTCCTGTATTATACAATCTGGATACGATCATACGACATTAATTCAACTTAACGGCTATACTAGTCCATACTAGTATTCTGAATCTATCAAACATGTCCTAACGTATATATAAAAAAAAATATTTTTTCAAACAAACTAAATAGCATAAATATAAAATATTTGTAAAACAGTTATGTTAAAATAGGTTCACTGACCGATAACAATGGCCGTGACGTAGTGTGCGTACTGCGTAGTGTCGTGTTACTTATGCCGTGATATTTTGGTGATAGCTCAGTGAAAAGTTTATGATATAGAAATGAAAATATTGTCCTGTGCCTAAACTACGAGGTATTTTTGGATAATTTTTTGTATACAGACTCTTATGGTTGTTTTACATATACAGTTTAATTTAATGTCGTATCGTCGTATCCAGTCTGTATATTTCCTCCATACTAAAAACTGCCTTTGCGAAATTAGCCGAAATCGTGGCTAGGTCTTAATGTCAATAAAAAATCCACATTGAACAGATTAATGTAATAAAGACGAATGTTATGCCTGTTAATATGCCTAAATATGCTTATCTCCGAATCCACGGCGAATGTGATAATATTTCCAAAACATCGGACAAGTAATAATCTCAATAAACTGCGATAGAATCCATAAAAAATGGATAAAACTAAAATACAAAGAGTTCTATGAAACTTTAAACAATATCGTGTAAAATTCCATTTTGTTACATCTCAAAACTCTTAATAAGTTCGGCCAAATGATGTTGTCTTACTTTAAAAGTATTTTAATTCAACCAAAGAGCAGGTCCGTGGAAGTTAGAACGTCGCTCGTTCGCCGGCAATACGTTGTGGGACGATTTGCATTTTTATCAAAACGTATTATGACTCTAAGTTCTCATAAATTTTAAATGTACGACGCGACGAATATGACGCGTTTATTTTAAGAGCATTTTAGAGCACCAAGTTTTCGATACAAAGAAGATAGTATATTAATTTTATACTATAAACGAGCAACGATGGTCCAGTGGTGGGTGGACTCGGCCTTTTTTGCGAGAGGTTCCAGGTTCGATCCTAACGGGGGTTGCCTTGAAATGGGTTTTTTCTAAATTTCTAACACGAGACTATCGTTCACTTAACAGTGAAGGAAAATGTTTTTGACGTTACGTGAAGTTCACCAACCCGCATTGGACCACCGCATCGGGGAATTATAGCTCATTACCCCCCTCGCCTGATTTCGAGGAGACCCGTACCCAGCAGTGGAACATATAATGGTTGATACTTTTTTACTATAAAATTAACGATATCACAAGATTGAGTATAAAAACACTCACTAAAATCTAATTGCTTATTTCAAAACCGTGCGAGTATGTCTTCTTTCAACTAGATAGGATATGCTATGCTTGATCCGTATAAGTATATTATTATGATTTATGAGCATGCGAGTAACGTAGGATCATTTTACAATAGATAAAAAACAATATGATAACGATGAAGTTGATAATGTTTGCTTGTCACGTTAATTCTACATGGATTTGTCTCCTGCAGGATTTAGCGCTTCCGTCTGTTTGGGTACCACCATTATGCTTGTTTCTCCCGAGAGGCAACTTGTTTGTGTTGTCGGAGAAAAGGCCAGGAGTGTTAACCTGTTAAAGTACAGAGACATAACATCTTATGTACCAAGTTATTCTGAGATATTTTTTTTAGTCTCTGTTGTCTATGAAACACATAAACGAGTTGTCAGGGCTAGTCTCTGGTTTGCTTGTTTATCTTCATGGGCAACGCTAGCCATTTCCCAACTTATGGCTAATCTGTCCGTTTTCCTGTCCAAAATCATTAAATAATATATCGATAAGTTTAATAGACATTATAGGCGATAAAATTAGACTATTCAGTTGCAATAAAATAAGCAACAATGAGTCGGTTTAAGTTATTTTAAAAAAAACTTCGCGCGTAGCCTCATGATGCTACCAAAAAAAAGTAAGGAAATTCGAATACATGAGATGCAATCTCTTTAAATTCTTTTGAAATAAGCAGTGAATCGTACGAAATAAAAAAGGTCGTGCACATGTGAAAGACGCTTGTTGAAGTGAAATAAGGAAACCGGGCTTCGCATAAAATGTTTAACATCTGGACCGTAACGCTTCTAGGACACACGGATCTTTTCATCTCCCTTATCCGCTCGTATTTTATTTATGTTACTACCTCGAACGTAAACTTTAAATGTAGTTATTTCATCATACCAATGGAGGATGTTTCTGTCCTGTCTGCATCCAGAAAGTTTGTGACAGCCGCTTGATCAAGTGGTCAGGCTACTTTCGCAGCGCAGTGGGTTCGAATCCTGCCAAATGGTAATTTGTATGATGATTATAGTTGTCATGGACGAATAATAACGATCGATCATCTCATTATCATCTGATGACCCATCTGAGTGTTTGCTAAGTATAAATAAACACAGACTTGGTGTTAGTATTAGATCTTTCATACAAGGATATAAGCTAGTATTGTCAAGCTCGACAAACTGTATAATACTTAAATATTAATACACGAGATTAACTTGACCTGTAACCATTCAAGTAATACTAAAAGAAATAAAAAAAATATTTTTTATCATAATAATTATTATATAGTCCCGAAATATTGGGACTATCTAAAAATTAAAAACGCGCTAATTGCCTAAACTAATATACCTAATATATTTAAACAATTCACTACATTATATTTTGACATGTTTTTTAATGTTTCTTAAATGAACAAACAATAAGAAGAATTATATGAGAGTCAATAGTCAAAATCAGCTATGGACTGCTATGTGACTTATTTATGCCCTATATGTCATTAAAGACACCGTCTGCACAGTCATTATTTTTGAAACAGCAAAACAGGATAGTGGCACTAGCAATTGTCGCGACACAGCATCCATAAACGACAGACATTGTTATAATGGTATATATTTTGAAAAAAGACTACCAAAAGTATGCCATCTGGAAATAAATAACTGAAAACAACGCAATGTAATTATAACATTGCTCGGAACAGAAACTTTCCATACTATCCGGTACTTAGCAGATGATATCTAAAATTATAAGGAAGTTCAATACAGTCTCAAGAAATTTTTACTTTAATAATAGTTGGACACTTAGCATTGGAGCCAAAAGATCCTAGAACTTAAGCAATTAGTGAGCTCCAGTCAGACAGCAATTAACGGGAAAATGCTATTTGAATGGGGAAAAGGTAGAAATAATTCAGGCAATAAAGGAACGAGTGTTTCGTAAGCTAAATTATTCATTGACTAATGACAGTAATATATTATTGACTCTAATTGCAGGCTGTTTCAAAATGTACGTAGTAGTCTTAGGTACATATCTGTTTTTATTATCATCATCATCTACACTAGCTACCCTGTTATCTACTGGAAAGAAGCTATCTACGAAATCGCTTTTATCTTTCCTTTTTGTAATATCAGTCAATTACCTCGCTAGCAGGATCCATTACGAATTGATTATATTGTCCTTCTTCTTGTATCATATTCAGTGTTAAGGAAGGATCCTTCTCCCTAACTTCTACATCACATGCTCTCTAACTGCATCGCATACTGGATTTATATAAAAAGTGCCATCTAGGGACGCCCTTGAGAAACGAAGCTTCGTAGTGAGTGCGCGAATTTTTTGTTGCATTTCTTCAAGCGTTCACACTTGCGCACCGACCGCAAAACATTTGACGCTTAAGGCTAAGGAAGTGGCCTTAGAGCATCACGGTCTTCCACGAAACCGTAAGGAGGAAGGAGGTCCACGTTGCTCTAAGGAAGTGCCTGACAAGCTGCCCGAACGTCCGTATAGATCTTCGCTTGTAATGTATATTATGATTTTGAATTTAAATATTGAGTATTGCTTGTCACGTCATGCAATGAATATTTGCAAAGCATATCAGATACCACTATAGCTATTACCATATTTTAGTTTCTGGGTTACCCGGCCAATACACCCTTTAGTTTATTTTCAGTATTACTCCCAGTCACCATGAGACGTAACTCTTGGTAGTAATTATCGCGCCTTTCGTCGGCTGAAAAAGGTCGTATTGATCGGCCTTTGCATATTACTTCTGAAAATTGTTTTGGATGGTAAAAATAGATACTTTCCCACAGAGCAACACCTTATTGTTTGTTATAATCCCACACAAATACGTACATAAAGAAACAAAACTATATTATTTTTCAGGATAGTAAAACACTTAGACCCTGAATCCAGTGGTCAGAATTCGATCTTTTTCTTACCATGAAAACCAAAAATTAAAATCTTTAGCTTAAAACGTAAACCCCCACAATAAATAACCCTAAGGAACTGAATGCCATATTAATGCTTCGTGTTTTCGAAATTCGGAACGAAACAGAGCGATACTTAGAGTAATCGTGATTTATTTAGAACTTGGAGCGGCCCATGTCACGCCTGGTTTGGAGAGATCATTAATATTCATTAGAAAATCCTAGCCTATTTGGATATATTTAATTTGTCAGAATAGAATTATTAAACATATTCATGATCCATTCAAAAAAGCTTTAAGGCAAATTGGGAAATTTTCTTCATAATCATAATAACAAAACAATAACGGTTACAAATAACAAATATTTGACAAATAATTTGGTGAAAAAAGAAATACAAATTTGCTACCAAAATATTGTATCTTTTTTTTTTGTTTTCTTGTGTTCATATTAATATCAGAAATAAAACATATTCAAAAGTCGAACAACACATGAAATAAACACATTTAAAATGCATATTATAACTGAGCTTAAATCGCATCTGAATATATTGTTTCTAGTGCTTATATCGGCTTAAAAATACTGCCTCAACCGCTTCGAATCTATTTCATTTACGTAATCTCAAGCTTATATCGGATCTTAACCAAATTGAGTACAAGTTCTGATAATACGCTTGAACTAGGCCGAGCCAGCGTGCTCGCTATCAGGAGTGAGGTAATTGCTATGTATAAGCCAGGTCTTTTGCCTCAATTTTGTGTTTAAATTGTCTTACTAACTTTTATTTATTTATATTATAATAAAGAGCAAGCAAGATGAACGATGTTCCAGTGGTAAGTGGACTCGGCCTCTTATGCGAGAGGTTCCGGATTCGATTCTGACCCGTCCGTGTGTGCCTTGAAATGGGAAAACACGAGACCATTGTTCGCTCACCGGTGAAGGAAAATATCGTGAGGAAACCTGCATGCCTGATGAGATTGAAAGTTTTTGAAGGTATGTGAAGTTAACCAACACGCATAGGGCCAGCGGATCGGTGAACTATTTACCCTGTACAACAAACATTACCCTCCTCGCATGATTTCGAGGAGACCCGTGCTCAGCAGTGGAACCTATAAGGGTTGATACTTTAAAGAACAAGCGTGTCTAACACATAATATGGAAGGACTTGCAGCATTCGGCCAGTAGCTAACCATATACAAATGTTGTGTGCTTTACAATAATAATAACAGTCATTTCCATTGACACAATCACAAATGACTACTATATAATAATATTCGTTTTGAAGAGTTATCCTTTGGGCATGCGTTTAGAGAAACGTTATAAATATTTTGTGTTCTAAAATTATTAAGAGGATTACATTCGTATAGTTATAATACTTACGGCGGCTTTCAATATCCTATCTATCTTAAAATCTTCTTATCTCTCCTTTTCTGACACATTTTCTTACAAAATCTGTCAAAATTTTAACTTAGATAGATTTTAACTTAGATTTAACTTAGATTAGAAAATTTTAAGATAGATAGGATTACTTGTGTCGGACGGCCCAAAGGGAGCCGAGGACAGGATGTCACGATTGTGGCGCGGCGGTGGACTCTGCCCAGCACATCCTCGAGGTGTGCTCGAGATGGGCGGCGCTGCGTCATGATTTGACGTCTGTCATCGGAGGAGACTTGTCTTTGTCGAGCGTCATCACCGCGATGCTTGTGTGTGCGCCTACCCAGGCCCTGGTAAGGTCGTAAATGATTTCCGCTGCGTCATCAAAAAAAAAACATAGATAGGATATTGAAAGCCGCCGTTATTTGATTTAGGAAATCCACGAGCATAATATGACGCTAGGATAAATCATAAATCGCTAACACTTACATAGTAAAAGAACTTGTTTGTTATAATAACATGGCAGTCTTTTTGCCTTTCATTTGAGGTCCGATATCACTGTTTTATCTGAAATTTATTTATTTAAAGTAACTTACACTTGAAGTTAATATTTAATCCAAGTAAATAAATTAAAATTTAAGCTTTTGTCAAAGACGTTTTTAATAGTTCCGTACTCGAAGGGTAAAAAGGGATCCTTATTACTAAGATTGTCTGTGTTGCACCAGGTTATATCCACCAGGTGATAATTAAAGAGCTGTTGAAATTTTCACACAATTTGTTATATTTCTGTTGCCGTTATAATAACTACTATTAAAACTAAATAAAACAATAAACATGTTTATATATGGTATAGGATCATATTAGATCCAAACTAATTGTTAATAATAGTTTAATCATAACATCACCAGATAACGATATATTTCAATGGCAGAAATCTTACTTTAACAAAACAAAATCGAATTTTCATTAAAGTATCCAATTTTGTATGTATAATGGTACGGAGCCCTTTATGCGCGAGCCCGGCTCGCACTTGGTCGGTTTTTATGTTTCAATGCAAGCTTTCGAGGAACAGGTATTCGTAGAGTTTCTCGGTAAATCACTTTAGCCGATGTATTAAGAAAATGGCTTTCCTTATATTTTATGTAGACGGTTTCTTTCATATCTCAGCATCGGCTAGTGCAATCATCAGTATTAAATGAGATTTCTGTTTCATTCAATCCGTGTCCTGTATTTTTATTGCGTTTTAACCAAGACAAATTACTGAAACACTTATTACTTTCCTATTGATTTTGTATTAAATGTCTCGCATAGGAATTATAGGATCCATTCTGAGGGTTTTGCGGGTTCGAATTCTGCAAATTGAATGGTAAAGGTTTATTTTTATTATGAAAATAACTTTGACGAGGTTGTTCGTTCGTTTGAATATACTCATCTGCAAAAATTGGAAGGGCTAATTCGGTTTTAAAAATTCTTTTTTCATATGCATTTTGTTTAAAAAGGAACTTTTTTATTTTGAAGAAAGTTTTATTATTTTTATTTTGGAGCGGTAAAAGCCGCGTGTAACAGATGGTATAATGTAATGTTCAATCCAATAACCAAAAGGTTAACAATCTGTAAAAAGCAAAACATAGAATTATGCCTAATATCTGTTTCTGCGCCATAAATAACTTAGCTGTATTTTCTTTCCGGCGTAATTTCCTAGCAGAGATCGTTAACAAAATACAATTTAGGCCACTTTCTTTTGTACTCGTTTTGATGTACAAGCTATTAAATGGGAACTAATAGTTTTAGAAGACTTAAGAGTTCCAAATGTTTTGGCTACATTACAATCAGCATTATTAAGGAGAAACGTTAATATTGTAAACATAAATAATTCAAATATTTCCAAAACAATGAGTATCCTTTGAGCCTGCCACTTGATGGTAAGTCCAGTGCCGGTATTAAGCGATTTTACTGGAGGCCAATCTATCTTTTAGGTCTTAGTCCTAGCAATCGAAGTGCCAGTTCTTTTTGTCTTGTTAAAGTAAAAAAACAGCCCTTATCCATCTACTTCTGAACATAGGCCTCAACACTGACCGGCCACTGCGTGGAGATGAAAAAATTACAAAAGTTATCATTTTCGGTAAATTCTTTTAATAAAAATATGTTAGGACAACTCACACACGGCCAACTGATACCAAACTAGGCAAAGCCTGTTCTTATAGTAACCAGACAATACACTTCTTATATATTTCTAAATATAAACATATTATAGATAAATTACGCTTAGACACAGAACAAATGATCATGCTCATCACACAAACATTTGTCCTGTATGGGAATCGAACCCACGACCTTCTAGTTTAGCAGTCAGGGTCACTAACCACTAGACCAACAGGCCAGTCTATATTCAACATTTTGTGAGTTTTGTGAGATTAAAGAACAATGTTTAAAAATATTACGTATGATATGATTAAAGAACAAAATATGCGTTAATCAGTTATGATTCTCGTTAGAGAGAGAGAGTGAGAGGAAGAGAGAGAGAGAGACCTGGAATATGAAATAAACGAAAATATTCGACGAAAAGAAGAAGGTATTTGTTAGCGAACACCCGATATGGTCGCGGGGGAAATTAAGTTATGCCTATAATATGATCAGCGCCATCACAAATTTTGTTACAATTTTTCAGTATTGAATAATATTTCTTTTCTGTACTAAGAATATTGTGATTGTAGATTTCATATATTTATTTCATAGATAACTTACAATGAGATAATGGTGTGACAATCAAAAGCATTTTAAAGAAGTTCAGTCAGTTCACTCGGTACGTGCAGGCAGACCAAAGTAAAATAGAACTTTTAACGCTGTACATAAATACAAAAAAAATATACGGATGTTATTCAATAAGAGGTGAAGAGACAAACCGTGGCACATTTATAAAAACCATTTAAAAGCGAATAAAAAGAGAAAATGAATATTTTATTTCGTGCACAGATGAACTAGTTGGCAAGTCAATTCGCGGACAACCGTAGACATTGTATTTGCATTTTTATTGGAAGTGTTTAAAGAAACAATGGGCATGGAAGCCGCCGGAGGTTTTACGGCTACTCCACAATTCACTCTCATACTACATATTGCCTTAAATGCTTTTACACTGAAATAAAATCATCCACTTCGTTTGCTTTTGAAAAAATATTTTGTATTTATAATATTGATTTCTTTTGATATGAATATGATAATAATATATTATAATTGACGCTTTTCAAAAAATACAATACAAAGGCGTATTGAAGAAAGAGATATGGCTTTGTTCAACAGTGGGACAGTGTACACTAGAAAAAAAATGATGCAGATTTTTTTTTTTGACTTGTTTTACTTATGAGCCTGCCTAGTGTGAAAATTAGCAATAATGGGAATGTTATTTGAATAAATTCTATTATGCGGATCGGACTTATTGGTATAATTAATTTATACAACTTTGCTTATAATATTATAGACCCACGCCATCCGTAGACTATTTGGATACGAAAATTCTAACCAGTCTAGTAACTTCATACATCAAAGAACAAAGGTCTCCAGTCTCCGAGCACTGCTATTACGTCATTCGCATGTACGTTAGTCAACTCCTTTTTTTACGCCTAAAGACTTAGACGACTTACCTTCATTGTGTTCACGATATGTACCCAACTCCTGAACAATACGGTAATATGGTAATATTATATTATTTCATCTTAAAGAACTACTCTAGTGTAACATTAGCGTGCGTATCTGACAGGAAGATCTAGGCGTAAAATGAAAAAAAAATGACTTAATGAGCGCTTAATTGCATTTAAATATTAAATACTAAAAGGATTCTACAACTTTTTATCTAAACGTAACGTTAAAACATCATGTATTTTAATTATAATTGAATAAGTTAATCAATTGAAGAGTTTACTTATTTGTTTTATTGCACTTATTTCCAGAAGGTATTTGACAAAAAAACTATTTTTATTTAGCAGGGCAATTATTGAGGAAGATTTGCTTAGATCTAGACACGCGGTAGCGTGTCATACCAAGTTCAAGTAACAGAACTAGTGAGCGAACCGTGTGTTTTTTTTATTCAGGAATAGGTAAAGGTCACGGATCGTAACAGCTAGTAACGATCATTATAAACATAAATGCAAATTTAAATAGTTTAATAAAAGGTTTATTTAAACATAGAATAATGGCTTTTTCGAATAAGGTGTAAACGAGAAGGTACTATTTTCAGAATTAATTTATGAATAAGTAAATATAAACAAGTTTCATTAAGCACATATTTTAATGTATAATAATATGCTTAACACTGTTGCGAACAAATGCTAGATTTTAAAAACTAACTTTATAGTCAATAGCAAAAAGCATAACGCTGATTTTGTACAAATGGTGGTTATAAAACAAGCTTTAAGCTAATTCATCATCAATAATAAAAAGCTTTACACTGATTCCGTACAAATGGCATTTTACAAGCTAGCTTTAAGCAAATTTAAAATCCTGTTTTCGTCCTTACAGCCCCGACATGGTTCCGATTAAGCTCGTAAGAAACGCTCGTCTCATTACTCAAGGGTTTTCAGGCGGTCGCCATTGTTAAGCCAGCTACACGAGAATTATAGTGTATGCATGTACTGGGCAAATCCGGCTAAGAACTTTTTTTCTTTTATACGCGCATAGCGCAATATCTTGAGAGTTATTGAGAAGTGAGTTCCGTCGTGTTTTAGCGATTATATTACTTCCTAAGTAATATTAATTATTTAGTAGTATTTATAAATTAAATGTTTTGTATCGTCGTTTTGTGTAGAGATGAATTTAAACAATAAGTTTAAATTAGATATTTAATAATAAATATATTTTTCACTAGAAATTTTGTATTTATTTTGTGGAGCCAAATAACTAAGTAAGCCATTATCTTCAGACTTTATTCGTTTACTGCTGAACATGGGCCTCCTTAAATGAGCGCCAAGACGAACCGGACCGGCCACTGCACAGACATCGTCTTCCCAAATAGTTAATGGCCGACTGGCTTCATTTACCTGAACGCAACCTCTACTCTTCAACCTTATAGGGCTAAAAAATATATCTCTCCTCTAAGTATCACATACGTGTAAGTGATCCTGAAAGGTCCTGATCTTTATATGAGATAGGCAGACGAATCATATTATTTTCTTATGTTAGTTGGATCTAACGCAATCTGGTAGATAGTATAAGAACTAGCCCCGGCAACTCATTATGTATTGCTATTCGGAGACAAGACGGAGGTGTTAATTCTCGGTGCCAGTAATAACACTGCCAGCTGCCAGTCTTGCATTTCCCTCCTAAATAGGAGAAATAAGCAAGATTGTGGTACACATATAGCCCGAAACGCGCTACAGCGCACAGCACACATAGTAGTGACCATCAGAATGATATGGTCCATATGATGAATAATATACTTTATAACGTCCCAATCGCTCCAAGTACTTTAATCTACCTTCATTAACATCTAAAACAATAGCATCCATTCACAATACTTTAAAACAATTCATCATTTCTATAGGCAGCATAAAATCTTTCAAAAAATATTTCGTCTCTAAATTTCAAGCACAAATAATTTCAAGTTTTATGAATGCGAGAATTATTCGGAATCCGGTGTGCTCGTTAAGGACGATATATGCAAAGTCGACTGAAAAACGTTAAGAGGCAAAACGAAAAGAAAAATAACCTGTAGACCCTCGAGCTTTCTTGCAAAGCATGTCTACGTTTACATATAAATGTCCATTTTGCTTGGCAGCTATTGTCCTTTAGACAAATCCCGAGTACTATCATAACTTTTGATGGATAATTATAACCAATAAGCGTGTAGAGAATAATTTAAATGGATTGTAGCAATGATCTCTCTATTTTAGTCTTATTAGAGACAAAAATTAGAGGAGAGAGAGAGAGAGAGAGCCAGTTGGTCGAATGGTGAGGCTACTGGAAACTACGTAGCCGTCGCGAGCTTAAATCCTACAAAGCGCAGATAATTTGTACGATGAATATAGAAGTCTGCACCGGGTTATAAACGTATAATACATGTATATTGTGTAGTGTATGAAGTGAGACTTTTTTAGAATCGTTGTGATTTCAAACCGGATGCAACGGAAAAAACGACAGGTAAGAGACACAAATACAAAAGAGCGAGAGAGTAAATGTCGGTGTGTTTATATATTGCACACTGTTTAATACTTGCTTGTATTTGAGCATTTAACGCGTGTTTCACTTCTATCGAGTCTGAATTGCACACATGCTCTTTTTTTCTGTTTCTATTATCCGTGTCACAAGTTCTTACGAACTTATCAGAGGGCCTGGTTAACATTCACATAGTCGATTATCCGTTCACTGCTGAACATAAGCGTCTAAGATGGCAAGTCGACCGATCCCTTGCCACTCACACCCAACACGGACTGGCCCTGCACGAATATCGTCTTCCCACCTGATTAATGGCCGACCAACGGTTTGTCTACCTAAACGTGGCCTCCACTCTGGAACGTTAATGGCCCATCGCCCACCCGTTCTTCAGAATGTGACCAGCCCACTGCCACTTCAACGAACTTATTCTTGACTGATATCAGTAACTTTATAAGTTAAGGTAAGTATGGTAAGTTCTCTGGAGGATGTAATGTAAGTAATGATCTACTTTGACTTACAGACTAGTGAACATCGAGATTGTCTTTGTAACAATCAGCAGTTAGTGTTTGCATATAAACATAGAACATTATTAAGTTTGGCAGTTCACTTGTTTCGTGGCTGTAAAACTTTTTTGTAGTCATATTAATTTATTTTAAGAGGTCATTTCTAAATAATTAGTTATGCCACGCTTTGACTTATCAATTTCCGAAAATAATATTTTCATTTTTGTCAATTAATTTTCAAATATCTATTAACAGGTATCTTGAAAGTTTTTAATTCTCTTATCATATTATAATCAAGCCATTATAACGCTTCGCACGACGTTAACCGTTGTGAAGAGAAAATCCTGTAGAAATAATACGCCGCTATCACAATTTTATATTAAGTTAATCCGAGCTAGGCATATACAAGTTTTAAGAGCGCTTGGCTTAAGCCCAAGAGATTTTAACTTGGCTTATTTACATATCAGATTTCGTGGCCTTGAAAATGTTATTTTATAACCGCTTACGATTTCGTATCGTAAATAAGCCTAAGTGAGTAGATTGTGGCGTTATCGCTAGAGTTTTATGAGTGGATTATTTGAAATTATATTTGGTGAAATGCTGTGTGATGTGGCTAAGTTAGTAACGAATAAAGCTTATGCTGAAAATATTTTTTTCGAGACTGCAATTATTTGCCACGGTAAAGACCCATTGTTTAAACTGCTTCAACAGTACCTCCAAGTTGATAAGAAGGGATGGTAAAGCAGTGTTATTACTGGGACCGTAACATGGACGACCTCTGTGGCTCAATAGTTGGTGCGTTGGAGCTTAAACGAAAACAAAAAAAAAGTTTGTGTGTAACTGGGTCATGGATGTATATTATATAAGAAAAAGCATTAAATATATTATGTATTTCCGTTGTCTGGTACCCATAACACAAGTTCTTCAGAAACTTACCATGGGACCAGATTGACGTGGCGTAAAAGCGCTAATTTGTATTATTATTAGAATAGGTTCTAATCACACGTCTCAGGTGTAAAGCACGCGAGTCTAACACATTCAATACTTAGGTGAAGGAAACATGATCACTTGCCAACAGGTCGCTAGTGGGTTCGAATATGTTGAGTAATTTATATAAGGTATGTCAAAATCACATCAATAAACCCTTTGACCCTGTATATGCGTTGTCAGTTTCAGATAAGATCTAAGGAATAAACTACTATCTACCTGATATTATAAGTGCCACTTGATGTCCCGTTATCACTTTGAATTTTGATTCAAACGTAATATTTACATAGTACAATGAAGGTGTGGACTTTCATACGCTTTTCTTACTAAATCATATTAAATAAATATTAATATTTCATGTACGTACATATATTATCAAGGGTCGTGATTATTATTCTATTTAATTTGGACTGTACCCTCGTAATTAATTTTACGTGGCTTTGCATTTAAATATAAACAAAGATTTTAATGAGATGAGACGCTGTTTGCTTTTTAAACGGATGGTTATTTAAATTAGTGTTTATAGATAAACATTTGGATTAGTTATGAGTTTGACTTAGATAAAAGTGAGATGGGAAATTATGTTTAAAAAAGTAAAGTAAACCCATATAATATGTTCCACTGTTGAGCACGGGTCTCGAAATCAGGCGAAGAGGGTTATTGGGCCATAGTTCACCGATGCGCTGGACCAATGCGGGAACTTCTCACACTTTTAGAGACTTTCAATCTCATCAGGCATGCAGGTGTACTCTCTCTCACTCATCACGATGTTTTCCTTCACCGGTGAGCGAACGATGGTCTCGTGCACTTAGTAATTTAGAAAAATCCTTTTCAACGCACGAGGGCCAGGATCAAACCCGGACTCACTCGCTAAAGTGGCAGGCTCCATACTTAATGGACCATCGTCCTGACATTATATTAATGTTATAGAAATTATTAAACCAAGCCTTAAGAGAGTATCATCATATTTGTAAAGCCAGCGACACCGGAAACCGGGCATACTTGCAAGGGCTAGGTCACAACCGACAACAATGCTGTCTCATCGGCAAAACGACGTCGCATAATGCGATACGATGACGCAACGCACAAATTTCATTTTTGAATATTACTTCTTTCTTTTAACGTGACTATCAAAAGTGAAATATTTGCATAAATTAGGTGGTAAATGTATATAGTAGTCTTAGAGCAACGCGCGCCTCCTTCCTCCTTACGGTAAGGAAGACCATGTTGCTGTAAAGTATAGTATATAATTTCAATATTTTTTAATTTGGCTTGTCCGCTAAAAGTGTGGACACAAACTGAAAGTTTGCATCGCATATTTTTACTTTGCGGCAGCGCATCGAAAATTTATCTTTCGATCGGTTATGCGGCTTCGTCAGTATTGTATCCTCGCCCCAGTTAGTGGGTGGGTATCTGTGTGTATCAGGGACTACTTTTTACAAGTGTTGCCTACAAAATAGAGAGTTACTTAGAACTCTAAGTGCTAACTGTTATAAATACAAAATAAATACGAGTCATATTGTTTTCTAATGTTTCGCGAATTTCACTCATTATTATGAAAAAAACTTTTATGTTTGTATTGCATGTAAAATATGAATAAACCTCGATAAAATACGTATAATTTTTTTTAGATTTTTTATTAAAAACACCAACATATCATAACGTAATTTATCACCTTCAAGGCAAGACCACAGAGATGAACTGACGGAACAAACAAAGTTTAAGTAATCTCTTTTTTATTATTTATAATTTCCAAAAAAAAATATTACATTATTAATAAAGACGAATAAATTTTGTTCATACGTACATCACTTATCTGTAAGAAATATTTCATTATCGCTCAACAGCGCACAGTGAAACCTCATTCCATTTATCAAGCGAGCTTATGAACTTTTTTAATTAACGAAATTATTTTTAATTACATTAAAACATGAACATACGTAACGTCGCCTAGTTCATTATCTGTACGCCGATTCCTTTTCTAAAAAAAGCTTTCAGTAGTTCTCGGCACACGTCGTCAAGGCCTCTCAAAAATTCATCGCCCGTCTGCGCCTTCAATGGGTTTTGGCGTACACCACTACCTTGCTTTCCTTTCACATTATCTGACTAATAAGTCATTTTGTAGGTGTCATGCGTGCGTGTGCGTGTGTGTGTATGTGTGTGTGTGGAGTTTATTAGATATATTCTGATCTATAATATAACTAGCATAAATTCAGTCTTGATTTATATTTATGTCATTGTTGAGACTTAATTACACATTACATTACATTACAAATAATTCACGAAAACAAATAACAGTCAAAAGTATAGATTAGAAAGTTTGTGTGGTGTAGCCTATTACGAAATAAAAGATTTTATTAAAGATACCACACCTTGGGAATAAGACACTCACTCTTAAGATCACAAATGTCATGTCGACAAAAGAACAACCTCTGAGTTTTTTTTTACGTTTTTCTTAGGGGATCTTGCATCTCAAACGAGTTCTTTTCTATTACTTTTTATTACTTCTTATTGACTAATTTTTTTGACGTGTTTCAACTTGTACAAAGTTGTTACCTATGAAATAAATATATTTTTGATTTGATTTGTATTGCAAGTCGTATTAACATCTTGAAATCCATAGATTTTTTTTGTCTGTTACCGACGTTTGATACTGCAGCTTCTTGTCTTTTGAATACATTTTTTCTCTTTTTGAACACCTATCTGTATAGCAAAAATTTCTTCAACGTATTCCAAAACACGCGGTTATTAAAAACTCTTAATTAAACCCACTAACGAAAGCCAAATGTTGGGTTTAGTGAAGACATGCCACGTCAAAGAGAGTGTTCCATAGTAATATATTAAGAGCACCACGTAAATGAGTTTCTTTTTGCTTATGACACCGCAGATTTTCATCCCAAATACGCCGAGACTCATACGGGCCCTCAAAAATTCAACGACACGCGACTGCTGCGGGCTTATTCTGGTTTATAGGTAATAGATTATATGGCATCCGATAAGATAATACTAGAATAGATATATCTAACATATACGTTATAAATTATTCCTAATTAAACTGTTAAAGTACAAAAAATAAAATAATTATGCATGTACCAGTGCGCCCCGCCGGGTTTCACTCCCCATTCTCGCGGGAATACGGAAATAAATTATGTATTATTCTGATGTATAAGTAATTGTAAAGTTTCATCAAAATCCATTCAATAGTTTTTGCATGAAAAAGTAACAAACATACATCCATATATTCTCTGAAACTTTCGCGTTTATAATATTGGTAGGATTTAAGTTTGTAAATAAAATAATGACATGACATTTTTATTTTTATCTTTGGGGCACCAGTTTTCAAACTGGTGCCTCAAAAATAAAAATACCAACATAATAATTAATGTATTTACCGACCTATATTTAACATTTTGTTATTAAACTTGTAATAGTCAACGTTGACAAGTCTTCGATAATCTTTTTCGTTTTTAATTTCGTATTTCAAAAGTAACTTTTTTGTGTGAAGGTAAATTATAGTAGAAAACATTTTGTGAGCAACATTATAGCGTGGGAGGTTATAATATGGGTAATAAGGGTAAACATTTTCGTAATATGGACCACAAACATAAAACGAAAGAGATATGTTCAGAATAAGACTCGGCGTTTTTGGATGCTCCCCAGACGATGCCTGATGAATATTTTACTTCATTATAACAGTCTGCCCTAGGTTTCTTTTGTAATATTAAATACGATGACGCAACCTACAGTCGTCCACAGAAAACATTGTATGAACACGAAATTGTTTTACCTTTTTACGTATGTAATGTTTGGTTTTCTTTGTAATCGTCGTTCTATTATACCCTTAAATTACTTAGGAATGTAAAAATAAAGATTGTTTTTATTCGGTGGGTTTTACTCGTGTTCCATTTTTAATTTACTTTGAGAATATTAAGGGCTCATAATGAATTGAAAATTATATTTACTTTACCATCGTAATAATATATGTGACTTTATTTTATTCGTATGCACACTCAAAAAAGATTTATTCAAAATTAAGACATATGATTCATTTTAATTCCTTTAAAAATAAATATAAATCCGTAATTAAATTAATTAAAATTAACGTAAGAGGAAATTTGTCTTTATTCTCTCTTATCTTTATCTTTTCTACTCGTACCTACGACAAGATGATCCTCGTTGAAATATTAGGTCAGTATTACCTTTAAGTTTCTATTTAACCAAGTTTCAGACGATTAAGCACCAAAATTCAATTAAGAAAGCCTAGACAAATGAAGTAACAAAGGTGAATTAATCCTGGTAACTTAAATATACTTAACCAATGTATTACTTTTGTTAGTTGGATAGACAAGCACAGACGTGTCCAATGTCACCTGATGGTAAGTGCCTATCGTTGTTTCTGAACATAAATGAGTTTATTTGGAACTAGCGCAGTAACTCTTTCATGTATTGACTAGATACACTTATCTACAAATCCAAATCCAAAAAGTAAAAAAGTCGAATTCTTATTTTTTTATTTACGTCCTTATTCCTTAAAGATGACGTTTATTTTCAATACCTGATTACTTATTTGAATACCTGATTAGAACCTGGTTTGCGCTTATGCAATTATATAATAAGCGCATCGCGAAAGTCGTGAAAATTTATTACCAGAGACCATACTCACAGTTGTGCTTAGAACAGTTTTAAGCACAATTGGATTGAGACAGTTTTTAGCGTTCGCGCGGTATCTTCGGTATATTTGATAAATGATCTTGAGATATAAAATGTTCTATCTATGTACCTACCAATAATTAATCGTGGCCTGTCTTTCTCTCCGAAATATAAAAAAAGCTGTTTCATAAAAGAAACAAACAACACAGCACAACACTCGCGCCGCTATTTTGATATAATGCTTACATAATATAATTAAATTTAAATAAGTTTTAATTGTATAGAATGTTCTAAAACCTACCTTAATAGATGAGGTGAATTTCCTGATTAACGCGTGCAAATAGCTCACTTCCCTTCACATTACTATGCATTAGAGTTAATGCTTCGTTACGCAAAATGTAGTTGAGGTTAACACTAATGTGTCGGAAGGAAAGAATTATCATTTTTGGCAAACTAAAGATTATTAATGTAATTGAGCAGAGTCAGCGTCTCGAGCACCCTTTTCTCTTACATTTTGAGACTAAAAGCCTTGCGACTGAGCCCAAGTGAAAGGCTTTAGTGGTGCTTCTTTAATCTGTGTACCATAATCATCATCATCATCAGCCTGTACCACTTTACTACTGAACACAGGCCAAGACGATCGATCCCTTGCCACTTGTACTATACGCAATACGAAATCACACATATTGACATACAAGTAACTAGCACTCGTATAGTAACTAGCGATTGAATGTGTGTGTATTTATTGTATGCTACGTATACTTTATTATTTTTAACATTGAATGCAGATTAAATGATATCATGTAATAATATAAGGAACCCCAAAGATACGCTTACAAAATCTCTGCTGCTTTAAAAACGTCCGTTTCGTTCCGTTTGTGTCATTTAAACGTTTTTTCATGTTTGGGGTAAAAACGCCCGTGCGAACGAGAGTATTATAAAATTGTCATATTTATGAGCTTTTCATGCGTTTCAGTTGTAATTAGCTCTTATCTAATGAAATCGAATCGCCATGAATCAATAAACATAAATAAGAGCCCTTAAATCATTATAGGTCTTACCGATTGTCATACATTTTTCTAAGCCTAAATAAAATCCTATCGGTGTTTTTCAATAATTTCTGGAGCTATCGGATCTCTATCAGATTTGTATATATATGAGGATTTAACATATCCATCATTAGTGATGATCTCCGTTCAGTAGCCGTAGCTCCGTTCAGTAGTTTTGGGTGCGAGTGGCAACGGAAGCCTATGTTAAGTTACGGATAAATAAAGGATGATGATGATGATGATGATAACAATTAGAATGTCTCACTAGAGTAAGAGAAGAAAATTCTAATTCTAATATTCGAACTTCGCTCACTGAACAGTATAATAAAAGTCGCCTCAGCCCAACAGTTGCAACGTTACCTTAAGGTTCGGAAGGTAGAGACGCGTACGTAAATTTCATTTACCGCTAGAAAGTGCCGAGAGCCGGGCTCCGACGCAAACTCCACTTAATTACGCACATAAATTGGAGTGCTCTCGCGATAGACACATACACCAATATTGTTTCAATTCCGATACTTTATACCGCAGCTCCAGGATACAAAATCAATGAAATCTTTAAAGATTCAAATTTAAGTTTAGATAAACGTACGATAATACTATTTCAGCCTACCTGGAATAAACACGATACGACTTTAATAGTCTATTTGTTTCACGTTATATGTATGCCCTACCCTAGCGCCTTAACCACTAATTTGATTTGTCAACAAAAATATGACAAACATTTTGCTATTTTGGTGCTGAATCCAAGGCTATATTTAACTGACATCATTGGGAATAAATGACGTGGATACTATGATGACAAGTGCTAGATTTAAAGTAAAGTAGAGGTTTGAATAAATTCTCTTACAGTTTTCATAGTTTATCATGAGATCTAAGTGAGACGGTGGCGTCCTCGTTCTTTTCAAACTGTTATTCTCCAGGTTGTGAGTTTATATACTTTTTTTATAGCATAGGAGGGCAAACGAACAGTCTAAACCTTTTGGCGGCTATCGACGCCCATTGACATCCAGACACAACCAGAGGTTATAAAAATGCTTTGCCTTTTTTTCCCTGGTGTTGTGGGTTTCCAGTGGCCCATTGGGGATCCCCCCAATGGGCCACTGGAAACCCACAAGCCGCATGAAACGCGACAGCATAACTGTCACTTTATGCCGGTATTATGTGAGCGAGAGGTATAATCCCGAGGTATAATAAATCAGCATGGCACTATTTCTTTAAAAACTATAAACATCGAAAATCGGGTTCACATTTGGTAGGAACTCGTTAGTGATACCCACTGGGTGAAATGACTTGACCACTTGACCATACGGCCGTCTGACATACCGGTGGTAAGTTACCACTTACAATGTCATACTCTCAAATAGTATTTCGTAGAATATCGACAGCGAAATACTTCTAATCAACACGTATCACTTGGAACTAAAAGTTACAAATAATTACATTATTTAAGTCACAATTCACAGGATATTTAAATGTAACTCAAGGCTAATTAAGAAAAGAAGATCCAGACAATTTTGGCACAACTTGCAAAGGGTTTGTAGACCGATGCCAAATTACTACACAACCAAGTTAATATTGTAATATCTTTAAAATATTCTTTTTTAATTCAGGTGAAAATTGTTACCGAAAAATCTATAAATCATTAGTTATTTTATAATTACTTTCATTGAATAATAAAATATTATTCCATTTTAGTATATAAACAGTTTTAAGGTATTTTTATGATGGCTGCATATCATACTAGCATTAAAAGTTCATACTATTATTATAATATGTACTCACAACCTTTTTGTACAAGTGTCATTTATTTACTTATTGTGTTACAATTGTTGAGTGCGAAACCACTCAACCGATTGAAAAAAATCTTCCAACAGTATAATACTACGGTTTCTAAGATTTTGGCAATTAAAATAATCATCATCGGTTTCATAACATCCAAGCAGTCATAGTTTTCAGCAATCATATTAAACAAAAAAATATTATCTGTCCATTATAATCTGTTCAATCGCAACGAATCACAAAAAGCATCATCAACAAATGTAGCGGATGCGAGCAGCTTCCAATTTACGCGATGATAAACTTTATAACAGGATATGCTTTTTTTTAATTTGTAATTCCAAAAAAATCCAATCAAAAATACACTCTTTTCTGATATAAGTATGTTAAATAATTACACTAGTACCTGGTTGACCGAGCATTTGCTCGGTACCCTTAGTGATTACATATGATAAAATTTTTCTTCCAAAAAAAAAAGATCTTAAAAAATTTTCGGAATGGAGATTCGAACCAGGCTCGTTCGGATTTATATGCCTAATTTTCCCACTAAGCTATCATGACATACAAATCGACAGCGAAATTTACGTTCGCATTCATAACACGGATAAAAAAAGACGTGTGGCACTCGGGGACTGCCGCGGTAATGCTATTGCATAGCATTTTGTATCAACTTATGCAATTATAATTATTTATTTATTTTAATTATTAATGCAGTATTTCTTTTTCTTTGATATTAATTCAAGTTACACTTTTTGAGCGTGGTGACCGATAAGAAAACATTTTTTTTTCCTTTATTAAATAAATAAAAAAATATAAATATTTTAAACAATATTAACTAATATTGTTTAAAATATTTTTATTATTTTACAATACATGTGTTATATTTTATTGTTATTCGTGCGAGCTTCGTAGTGTCGTACAATACGTCTAGTTGCAAGCACACAAACACCGTGTCGAAGACTGCCGAAAAGAAACGACGTTAGACGATGCATGGCCTTCAAGCCACACCTCCGTGCCCGTCGGAGTGGGGAGCGTTAGGTTTTTTTTTCGTTACGGAATTTCTGGACTCGGTCCCCGCGCTCAAGGCCCGCGATAGAAGCTATGCAATAGCTTAAAAAAAGTTTTCTAAAAATCTATCCTAGCTAGATCGATTTATCGCCGTTTATAACCCATCTATACAAAATTTCATGAAAATCGTTGGAGCCGTTTCCGAGATTCAGATTCTATATATACAAGAATTGCTCGTTTAAAGGTATAAGATATTATAATACATCATCATCGTCATCAGCCTTTATCCGTCCACTGCTGAACATAGGCCTCCCTCAATAAACGCCAAGACGACCGATCCCTTGCTACTCGCATCCAACGCGGACCTGCCACTACATTGTAATACATACATAGGCACCATTAAATACTTAAATGAATCTTAATTTTTTTTATTACATTACAATTTGAAGGAATGTTATCTATCGATCAGTTTAATTCGACAGAAAATAAAATAAATTGTAGATCCTTTGCAAGAGCAAAAAGATAAAAAGTTACAACATTTCACAGATTTTATCGCTTCAGTAATGTTACACTCTTTGTATTAATGACAGTAGTATTCATACAAACATGCACATGAAGTTTTCAATAGTCGTTGTTTCAAAGTTTGTCGTTGCATAATTATCGGGGTCTTTGTCCGAGCGTGTAGTTTGACAAAGCCGAGACATCCGGCTCTCATCTCAAGTTTGGCAAGAGGTTTCCGTCAGCAGACGTTACGATACGTACAGATGACTCAACTGTGACACCTATATACCATTTATTAAAAAAATGTTCGCTACTATTCCCACATTTTTATTTTATAGCAAAAGATTTAATTTAGTAAAGATAACTGAGGTTTTCTACTAATTAAACTTACTGGTTTTAATTTTTATTTTTATCGAGAAATTACGCTTTAGATTCCATTTTTTTTTTTACTATTATATTATAATAAGAAAACGAGTGTAATATTTCCCTATAATTATATTTTAAGATAGATTTAACCATGGCAGTTATTGTGGAAACTAATTCGCAAAAATATATTTTAGCATATAAGGACATTTTCATCATCTTAGAAATTAATGGGATGTTACAAAAAATAATAATAGTCGAATAGAAGTGAAAACTTATAACTTAGAATTATATACAGTATGAAACTTAAAATATTACAAAAATTACTATTTTCATAAATGTCATAATAAGACGTACCTTTATGACTTTTTTTCCTAAAATACTCAACGCAGCTAAAGAAGTTTTCACTTCAAAATGACTGAGAAAAACCTTGTCCTTTTTAGTGTATCACTTATTGTTTTTTTTATAAAGTTATGATGTATATTATTTTTAAGTAATATGATGAAATTAAATTAATAATACGCTGGCAAATTGAAGTATATTAATATTTTATATTATAAATATAGTTCGTGCATAATTTACATAGTATGTACGTTAACCTTACGTTCGTCCGCACGAGAGTCATCTCAACATTGTAGGGTCCTCGACCTTTCCCAATATAAAGGGAAGCCTGTTCTAACTTCATCTTTATCATACTTGCTTTTTATTGATTAATTTAATCAGGCCTTGCGTAATATAATCTTAATTTTGTTTTTACATAAATGTAGAGAAATAGACATTCTCACATTGTGTAGTAAATAGCAAGTAGCAGTTGTGAAGTAACTTCTAAAGTATTGGTTATATACTTTTGGCTAAGATCAAAGTGTAACTTGTAAAGTTAAATTAATTGTTAATTTCTCATTAAAAGGAAAAAGAGTTCTTAGTAGCAAACGATTGCCTTTTGCCAATAAATGCATTTATATTTGTATACTATAAATTTAAACAAAAAATACCTCGTTCAAGCAATTTTACAAGGTATTGTTAGCTATTTAGATAAGTGCTATTTCTGCATTTCAAACAAATAACTCGGTGTCTGATATAAGAATTTATAAATAGCCCCTTCGTATGATAAAGTGTGCAATAAAATGAAAAGAACATCGCAAGTACGTTTTCTTATTTTCTTCCTTTTTCATAGAAAGCAAGAAAAGGGGCTTAATTACTGCAGTGACGTGTTTTCATTTGCTGAAGTGCATATTTATGAATCCTTTAGCATTCTTTAGTTCTGTTTAACTACATGCGAAGTATTTTCCAATTAGCAACTTTGTATGTAAAGTAATTTGAAAGACATAAGTGATATTTTATAATCAGTTTCTTTACTGGTGTAATTGCGGAAGGCTCCTCTTTATGAAATGACGATATAAATAAAATATGATATCATATTCTAGCTTCTATTACAAAAAAAATATTTGTTTGAAATTGAAGCATTACTAAACCGATTTTAAAAACTATAGCTTTTAAAAGCTACATTATCAGCGAGTAACTATATTTTATTCCCTAATTTCCACGGGAATGAAAACTTTGCGTAAGAATGTGAATTCGCAGGGCGCTCTTGTATATATTATATTTTTTATATTTTAACACAACTGTCAAGGAATTATCAAAATCAACTCTGCACTTTACAACATTTGACCACCAGCCTCCATCTGCCTCTGCGGTTCTGTAAAATGTTACAATGATTAAACATAAAAAGGGACCCCAAAGCAAATAAAATCGTCTTAAATTACACGCTCCGACTGAAACTTTTGTATTACTTGGTGCATTTCAATTTAGTTTTCTGTTGAGTTAAAAATTACATTTCGGTTGACGGCGCCCGCACTGGCAACATTTGTTTAAACGAAGTTATATAATTATGACAGGAAATTTTACGTCAGGCTCGCCCCTACCACGGTGTCTCGAAAAGAAGGTAAATATTGCATATTGTTTTACCGTTCCACACGTCTTGATACTGAAAATTTTAATTGGTAATTTCTGACAACGACTAAAGATAATAAAGTAATTTTTTGAGGATATAAAATACGATTGTCTGTTGTAATAAGGGCAGATGTAAAAAAAGATTCGTGTAAGATTGTATATGATAAAAATTTGTTTAAATTTGAGGCTTACGAATTAATCACTCAAACCCCAACAGCTTTGTTACTTGGATAGACAAACAGACAGACGTAACAATTGATGGTAAGTGGTCGCCGTTGGCTCTGAAGAGGCATAAGATGCTAAGTCTCGGTGCCAGTAATTTTACACTGCCTATCTTTCCTTTCTCTCTAAAATACACCAAAGCTGTTTCACTGGATCAGCCACCAGTAAAATCTGATCGTGGTCATCATCATGGTGAAATTAGCAGCAGGTGGGTGAAGGTAGCCCCTGGTATTAAGTTCGCCACTAACTATGGCTCATTTGTGAACTACACCTTGCCTCTATTTCAAAAAGGAAATAGTATATGGCCATTAGTATGACGTAAATAATAAAAAAAAAGTTGCTTAGCAATTTTATTAATAACGATATAGTATTGGAAAAGTAGTGAAACAGAAATTCATTGGTAATTTTATTTGGGGTTGAAAAAGTTCATGTAACCCACACTTCGACAGCCAATAACATGTAATTAACAGGACAGCCGTTATAGAGGACGTGGTGACACAGTAAAATAAATCAGTACGTCAAAAGTATGTCACGCAAGTGTATGTGTGAGGAAAAATTTAAAGAATATTGCGTTTATGATTAAATTGTATTATAAATAAAAATTATATTGTAATTGTATTGTAAATAAAAAATTAAATTTATTTTGCTACAATAAATAAATAAAAAATAAATAAAGGAACAACATTATAATAATTTTATTCTTCAGATTTCATCGCGATTTATTAGAACTTTACATTTTCGCTATGATTCGTAGACGTTGCAGAAAATTTACAACCACCATAGTTAAGAGGATATACGATTATATAATTGGATTAGGAAAAAAAACAAAAGAAATAATGCGGAAAGGTAAAATTAATATCTCTACAATAATATCCAAAGTACGTTATTTGATGTTTACTACAAAATGCGTTCGACATTATTAAATCGCTATCACTTACTATCATGTAAAAAAGACTGTTCGTTGGCCCGCTCTTCTTTAAAAACGCTAATCATAGATATTATCTATACTCTGCCTTTGATAAAATCGACGTCAAAAACACGTGTGAATGTCACCATTTACATTATGTATATTTTACGAATATTAATATGATAGTATATTTCAATATAGCAGTTAGGACACAATAAAATATTGTGACATTATTTGCAAAGTTTTAAGCATGCCCGATGCTTAGGATAAATTCTGTAAAGTATCCAAAATGTAAGCCATTATTAAACTGCCATGAAAGCTGTAAAATAATAATTGAAATTCGCTTATACATTGGATTATAATATGTGCAAATCAGAAAGTCGATGATAATTTTCTCAAAACTGATCACAGATTTATAAATAAAGACACATGGTAGCACAGCACCCGAGTGACGCTTCAAAGCGAATACAAAATCAAAAACACTCTCAAATGCTTGACCTAGCGTCGTACTTTAAACGTCTATTATTTTATGTTCGCTTTTGAATTTGTATTCACTTTGGTGGCGTCACTCGCGTGTTCGGCATGCTTCATCTGTCTTTATTTATGAATCTGTGAAACTGACATTCAAATAATTTATAATGTAAGAGCTAAGGATATTGTTCTTCTATACTACGCCCTGAGTATTGAGCCTCTCGAGGGAGCAGTGGTTTTAGTCACGTCCACAAACGTCGGCGTCTCGCTTCCTAGTCACGATTTCAACTTATAACTCATTGTCTTCTCAGGACTACAACCCTTAATTACTACATCTTTATATAAATTACAGCTTTCTTCTCAGTTACATTTAATTTATTATAGCTGTTACGCGACTTCCGTGTGGATTAAACATTAAAAAGATGAAGTGTAGATTTGGAATTAACATGGCTACTTTCATTCTAAAACAATTTTCGAGTCTGGTGAACGTTCGCAGAAAATGTCAAAATAATCCTAAGAAATAGTAATATGTGGTAATATTATATAGAATTAGAAATATATTTTAGTTATTATATATATAATATTATTTTTTAAGGATTTTAGTTTTAGATTAATTCTTATATTATTAAGTATTTTAATGTAATATGTTAAAACGAACGATTTAAAGAAGTATAATAAAGTGCTATGTCCATATTAAATAATTTTGAAATCAAATATAGATATTAATTAATATGTATATGACTGACTCTATTTTATATTACAAAACCGTAAATGGGGCCAAAAAGTTAATAATCCTATTTTTATTTTAACAAATCTGGAATAATACACACATAAATAAAACTAAGCTAAATAGCTAGATATACTTAACGAATTAAAAAAGCTAACTCCGATGCAACATTTATTATAATTATGCTATGCATTTTCAAAAGGACTTTGTAGAACTAAAATCATAAAACTTCATCTTATTCGCAAAGTGAGAGAAAATCTCAAGAATTCAAGAGAATAATTTATAAAAACTGCGATAGCGTAACATGAGACCTGACATCGCGAACCCGAACACCTTGAAATAGAAAAATTCCGTATAATTCGTAATGTCACACTAGCGGTCGCAGGGCAGAAGACTCCAAGGGAACACGCCTCGAGAATAGCAGTATAATAAGTGTGAGCCATCTCAACTTTTTATCTAGCACATCTATAATATTAAAATGGATCTGTTTAAGAGGCCGGAGGGTATGGTTGCGGTGGGTGACGTCTCCAAATATTACCATTTAAACAAGTTTTATGTAAATCGCTACGGGCTTGAGGGAACTTATTTTCGGGTGAAATTTTAAGTCACGTTTTTCTTTTCGACTTTAAAGACGAAAAGTCAGAAGATTTCGAGACGGATTTAATAAAATTAACCGCCATTTATAATATGTTACTTATTATTCATGAGTATTTTTTACGAGTAAATAAATGTTTTTTTTAAACGGAAACGAGCCTATAAATACTACCTGTTGCCTGCAGCTTTGTTCGCTTGAATTAATATCGCTTTATGTCATGTTAGCGTAGTAGAGGCGTAGCAATGTCATGTCACTGCTACGACATAAGTTCGACACTGAATTATCTCACGGGAACATGTATCACGGATAGAAGGAAACCCGGGTATTTCAAGTCCTGCTCTATGGTAGTAGTGAGTCATATTTTCCTTATACGAGTACGTGCACGAAATCCACTAGAACATATTATTCTTATTGTATCGTAGCATGCAGGTTTAAGTGTCACAAATTACTTTCTTTTACTTAGAATATTATAACTGGACAAATGTTGGCACCTGTAGCATATAACTTAATCATATTTCTGTTTTATTCTTGTTATCCATATTGTACTAGAAGAAAGTATATAAATGTAATGTTGTAGAGAAATAAGAAGACGCTTCCGTACGCTTCTATATAGTAGTAGCTACGGAACTTTGTAAGTTACCTAACTATGGATGGACTCTATAGTACACAAGTAAGGGAAAATCAGATCATTTCATGGGTATTTTTGTATAGAATTTTATTACGGAAATAATAGTAGGTACCTATATTATTATACTACTATTAATAATAATATGTTAGAAAAACTCACACACGACCATCTCATCCTGTACTAGACAGAGTCTGTAGTTTGTCAAACGTACGACTGATACATTCATCATCATCATCATCAGCCTTTATCCGTCTACTGCTGAACTGCGTTCATTGGGGGGCCCGTTTTGCAGTAGAAGTTACGATATCAACAGAGCAGTCCATTGTTATTATATTTTAATGTATTAATTAATCTTTTTCTTTTGTTTACCACAGTTTCAAAGTTCCACCCACCCTTGTCTTAAATAATTTCTTCTTCCACTTACATCAAACCAGCTAATGCTATTCAGAGCATCTTCAAGTTATAAAAGTAAAGTATACGAGAGGTTAAACCGTCTTGTAACAAAGGAATACGCTCAATATTTGTGAAACTATCCGTTCTTATTAGTTTGCGATGCAATTAAGGAGTGAGATTCCGACGTTCCTCATTTACAACACGTTGGAGTATCGCTCGCCGCTCATCCTTGTACTTGTACGGAAAATACCCTTTTATTTTGTATAAAATTCTTTTTTTTTTGGGTAGGCAAATTGGCAGACGTACTCTCTCAAAACTACTATTCCCAAAATTGGCTGGCCGTATATGCAGTGACGATGATAAGTCGCGATTAACGTAGACTTACCATGACTTTTTCCCGTCGCCTATAGATCCGGGACCCTCAGATAGCGGCTGAAGGCTCACGCAGCGGTTTAAGTGGGCTAGTGCACCCAATGCTAGTCCCCACACACGTCAGCGTGCCTACCCAAGGCCCTGGGTATGGTACAAAAAAGATTGCCGCTGCGTCATCAAAAAAAAAAAGACTTACCACTACTGAAACAATTTTTAAAATCGCTTAAGCGATTTTCGAGATACATCGTAACAGAAAAAAATCAAAAAAATCAGATATTTTCTTCGATTGGTGAATCTAAGCTATTAACGAATTCACGTGAAATACCTTAAAAAAATCATCAAGATCGGTTCAGGCTAGAGGAGAAGTTCAATGATTAACACACGGACAAAATAAATGTATATAATAGTTAACATAATATCATGATACTGATGATATTCATGAAAACACTTCAAACAACTAGAGATCGATATTGTAATCAACATGTGAGAATTACGCATCAGAAACACGTAGAGGCGAACCCGTAAAAGCCATCAAACTCACAAAGATTAGACATTGACACTGCGTGGCGTTACACTCGGAGCGGCCATAAAAACTTGCCGCGTAAAATAACAAACTTTAATGTGAATTGCAAAAAGTTTTAGTGGTACGCAGTAAATCTAGTTTCTTCTGTAATGTTCTTACAGAAAACAAGATGGCGACAATGTTATATTTAATAGTAGTAGAAAATCAAGATTATTTCGCAATCGTCGCTATGGTTAACCTTTTCCCGTCAACTGCCTGATAAAGACCTATTTCAAAAACTCCAACATTTCCCGCCACTCGCAACCAACTATACTCGGAATTATAATTCGATTCCACATTTTACATTAGCTACTGTCATTTTGTAAAATAATGATACCACATATTATAACAGTGTAGTGATGAACACAAAAATCGATAAACAATCGCGATTTATGTTTATGTAATCATAATATTGGTGTGTTATTAAATACATTAATGCAATTAAATTCATGATTATTCATAATAATTATATATTAATTAGTAACCACTGCTTTATTTTAGAAAAAGTTAATATTTTTGTTTTTTATATTAAAAACAAAACTTATAATTAAAGAGCCTAGATAGATAGTTTTCTATATATTATGCAATGCGTGCGCGCTCGTGCAGCTATCGCCATTTTGTTTATCTTCTCATATTCCTTCATTATCAATTTTTTTATTTATTTTACACATAATTATTAAAGAAAACTCTCAGATCCTTAATAAAATTAATGGCCATAACTAAATCCGTTCAGGAATATTTAATTTCCTGATAGTTTCTATTAAAAGTCGGTTTCTATTAAAAGTTTCTATTAAAATCGATTCGGAAATATTCCATTTACGTATCCAATAATTTCGCAACGTCACTATTTAATACTTGTGATAACGTTGCAACACTGAAGTAAAGTAAGTATAGAAAATACATTTTATTTCGTCCTGTCATCGAGTTAAAATTGGGAGGAATGCACTTTGGCGCGCTTCCGCCGACATGAAAACCTCCATCCTGATTCTTTCATTTAGCATATTTGCCGTATTTCGATTTTCGGTTAACTGTCTACAGCCACCGGGACTTACCAGCTTTCGTCTTAGGACAGGAAACACATGAATTAGTTCCCTTTTATAATAATGCAGAGAAATGCATTTCGTGTGTATTCAGATTACCGCGGGAAGGTTCTTCGACTCACACTTGGAATACTAGAACTAAAAGACTAAGCACCTTCAGGTTCAACTTAAGTGTTCGTTGTTGGCTCGAATTATGCATGGCAAAAAAGTAAAAATTTTAAAATTATTATAGTATAATAATAGTAATATGTCCCACTGCTGTATACGGGTCTCCTCTCCAAAATCGAGTGAGAAGCCATTGCCTTGGTATATTTCACATACTGTCAAAGACTTAATCTTATCAGGCATGCAGGTTTCCTCACAATGTTTTTCTTCACCGCAGACCGAGCCCATATTACGAGCGCAAAATAATTTCCTATTAATATATAAGCAATCCCGATTTCCTTTGACAGTTTCTATGATCCCTTTTTTCAAATATCAGATATGCCATAAGATTTTTTTCATTTCTTCGATTTTTTATATTTAATTTGGCAGATTCACCTAAAGTTACTTAAAGTAAATTTTCACTAATCTATAAAATGAATACGTTTAAATATTTTTTCCGGATCCGTGACCTTGTGAAATCTAATATTTATATTATAATAAGTGAACTCGCGTTATGTACACATGCTATTCAGAACGTGTATGTAAGGTAAGAGTATAAGCAACTCGGTGTGTAAGCAACATAAAACTGTATCTAATAAGCCCAGCAACGTAAGTATACTATTTTGAGACTATGCGATACTTTTTAATTGTAATTTATTATTAAAATGTTATTGCTACTGAGTTAAATAAATATGTACGTACGTACGTCCTGTATGTTAGATTTTTAGAACCTACTACTACTTGTAAAAAAAAGGTATGTTTCATAAACAGATGGAGTTAATAAATGTTTAGAACGTTCCTGGTTTAAAAAAAAACAAATTTTACAGTCTCTCTGTATGAAGAAAAGACTCAATAATTCATTTAACGTTTTCGTGTTACTTATTAATAAAAAAATAAACATACAATTTTGTAATTAAGCTACGACGAGTACGACGTTTGCAAAATTTTTGTGGGTTCCACCCTCTGCGTACATCATACATTATGGAAAAGTGTAAATAATATAGAGCACAGATTTATAAATACATACAGATGGAGCATGCTCAACAGTGTCAGGACTAAAGATAATACAAATTCTAAGGAGGATACAATTTTGACGCAGTGCTTGACATAGCGTCGTACTCTAAACATCTAGAGTAATTTATTGTTTTATAACAAAAAAATCTGGCTTTGTGTTGTTAAATATTGTAAAAATTGTTCTCAAAGACAAAAAAAAGAGAATGGAATATCATTCCACAAGTAAATATAAGTTATTTAATTGATTTTAATACTTTATTCATTTAATAAGTTTACGGTTGCCAAGATAAACAAAGCCTTGGAGATAACGCGACTGTGCTGCCAGTTACCGATGAAATGTTTTCCCTTCAATTAGGGAAACCACTTATAAGTCTAGGCCCGAGTGTTTAATTGTGACATCATGCCCAAAAAGTTAGTGGAAGGTATATTTTACGAATACAACTTTTTGTAATTGGTGCGGCATTTTATTATTTTATGATTTTTGCAGATTCCCAACTGATGTAATTTTACGCGAGGAATGGGTATCTGTTATTCGTCAAAGCAGGCAAGACAATAATTGGAAGCCTTCAAAATTTTGTAAAATATAAAAGTGGCCAAATTTTTACCAATATAATAAATTGTGATTTTAATAAATATTTTTGAATTTGGTTTTTTTAATCCGTCCTAAATATTAGTATGTTACTACTGAAAAAACTAAGTACTATTATCAAGCATTAAAAAAAACTCTTATAATTTAATCAATGATCCTTTCAATTGCGCCCTATGCAATTTATATTATGCATAGTATTTAATAAGCAAGCTAATTAAATAGTAGACAAAGTTTAATCCTTATGAACTTAACAAACCAAAATTAGTATTATTTAGTTACAAATTCATCTATCCAAATATAACTTTAGAAACTTTCATCGTAAAGACATTTAAAATACAGGGAGTTTTTTATATTACTGGTATCATTACACGCACACAAATGCACGTGTATCTACTAGTTGTCACATGGTTGTCACTCACACTTGAATAAAAAGTGCCGTCATACTGTTCGTTGGGAAAATTCTATCTGTATGTATTTATAATTCTGTGATATAGAGATGTTAATTTAGTACGCAAAGTTAATAACGAATGTAAATATGTATAAATATTATACTTTTCACAATTATTCACGTTTTTGTCTAGCGTATATGAAGCTGGATAGGAAGGATACCCTTCAGCTTTATATATGCTACATTATTTTTTTATCCGAACTGATAGTAATATTTTTTTAGCCTGTTATTCAGTAATAATGACTTGCACTGGTTATTTTTATTTTATTTTTATCTAGATAATCACATTTTTATAAATATATATTATATTTATAAATCTGTGTAGATAATATTATTTGTTTCCGGAGATTACACTATACCATTTATATTATAAACATGCGAACATATTATTATAAAATTACATAATATTTATAATATAATAGAAGTAAATATATAATATTTAGGGCACATTAATATCGATGAAACACTGAATAAGCATTTTTATTAATTCCTAATATTAATACTCCATATCGCATGTTTTTATAATAGAGCCCCAAGTCTTAGAGCGGTTCTGTGAATATGTAAGGAGCGCGGACATAAATTCCAAGACGCAAACTGTAGCCAGCTGTTCCTGTGTTTCGTGGAAATAAATACGGATTAGACGCGCCACTGTAAAGTGTACTACAAACAGAACGTAAATTATTGATATACCAAAAGGCTTTACCATAAAGCTTCTTTATCTTACATTTTTGATCTTAAATATGCTCGGATAAGCCTGATGAATTTATACACCATCTCTTGTTCTTTATTGTTGTGTGTCATTTTATTCTTAATGAATTAGTACGATTTTTAAGAATGACATTGTACTCTAATCGGAAGGCTTTCTCAGTATTTTTTTTTTTTGCATAATGACACCTACAACAGACATTGTTAATACTGATAATCAGATCCAACATCCTATTTAGCTGATTTTTTTATACAATTTATCATGATGAATGAGAGGTCTGGAAAGAAGATTGCGTTCGACGTTCGAGTCAAGTAAATCTTAGCTATATAATTTTTTTTTCATATATAAAATAAATAGATGGAATTTCCTTACAATCCATTTTTCAAGACATCATTTCCTTTTTTATTTACAACCTCTTATCAATATTACTTTTTAGTAAAGGAAAGCTTATAATATTATGTTCCACTGAAGGGCATGGGAGACCCATGACCTGCAGTGGAACATATTATAAGCAGTAACTGCAGTAGATATGCATGCCTCATGATGATGTCACCGGTGAGCGAGTCTCGCACTTAGGATGCACTTAGAAATTCAGAAAAAAGGAGCAGTTCAGGTTTGAATCCGAGCCCTCTCGCTAAAAAGCCCTTTCCCACTGGACCATCGTTAATTTCATATGCCTATTAATACTATCATAATTTATATTAAAAGAAAGAAATAAACTTAGATAATTTAGCTACTTTATTATCATATAAATTTAAAGTTTGAAACAATGAGATAAAAAATAATTAGTCAGTAGAAAGCCCTCGTACGTAACCACTGCGGAACGAGATTTATTACAGCCTCGCTCTTCCACTCCACTGAGAAGTTAATTGATAAAATTAACTTTCTAAAAGCACAATACATTTTAATTACTATTTAATTGCTCTTAAAGTTTCAATATATATACCGGGATATTTATTATGTTCAAGGACATTTTATATAGGACTTCGTGTTTTAAAATATTCATTATCATCATCATCATCATTATCAGTATTACTGTTCTTTTGTTTTGTTTTTTTTTTACGGAAGGGATAAAGGTCCGTTCACTTAGTGATCATTGATATCCATAGACGCTCTTTTTCTTAGAGGATAACCAACTGCATTGCCAGTCTCCAAATACGTAGGTGTAGTATTTTAAAGGAGAGACCTTTAAAATGTCGTCCGTGAGAAGTCCCTACGAGTATCGAAAATAAATGGTCCATACCTGATAACTATAGTACCTAAAGTTACCGATATCACGCGAGGAATAAGCACGTTGAAGTGGCAATGGACTGGCTACGCACTCAGAAGAACGGATGGCCTATGGGCCATTAAGGTTCAAGAGTGGAGGCCAACATATGGTCTACCTAAAGACGATGTGTTGGTTAACCAGATTGGAAGGCGATCCTCGTGCAGTGGCAGGTCCGCGTTGGATGCGAGTGGCAAGGGATCGGTCGTCTTGGCGTTCACTGAGGGAGGCCTATGTTGAGCAGTGGATGGATAAAGGCTGATGATGATGATGATGAACTGATAACAGTAGAAAAGATAATGTAAGAAAAAGCTTAAATATTTACTTGTTAAGGTTTAAATATTTACTTGTAAAGTTGCAAGGTTTACTTGTTAAAGAAAATATGAACGAAGTTAAGATTTAGAATTTATTTCATGTTATGCTAGCGCTAGGACGAAGTTAATTAGGCAGTGCTTGGTATTCAATGCTGTCAGGTAATTTAAAACGTTAGATCCTGAACACCTTCGACGCATATCAGATCGTCTTGCGGTCACAGTGATTACTAAAACTATACTGGAAATGTCTGAGCGACATGTAATTAAGCTAAGAAAAGGCAGGTCATAGGGACTGACTATAGACATGAAGATGACATCAGGAAATTTAAATTTTTAATACCTACTCAAATTTTTAGTGAATGATTTTTCCACAGGATTTTTCTACATTTCTAGTATCATTTTGATAACGGGAATGATAATAATAATCACAGCGATCACAATTTATGACAAATAAATAAAAAACCACTATGAAAAAGTTCCAGATAGCAAAATAAGTAAATAATAAAATTATCTTATTTGTTATACATTTTTGCTGTACATAAAATATAATATAACTAGCGGACTCGACAGACTTCGTTCTGTCAAAACAATTAATTTGCAATAAATAAAATTGCAATCTCAAATTTGAGAAATAAACTATCCTATCTTTTAAGTTGGAGAAAAGCACACATTTTAAAAGAAAAAACATTAAAATCAGTTAAGTGGTTTAGGAGTCCATTGAGGACAAACATTGTGACACGAGATTTATATATATTATATAATATATAATTAATAAATAGTATGAATTATTTTAATCATAACGTAGTAACAAGCATAATTTTGTTTAAAACATACAAAGAATCAGTAGGTAGTCCAAATTATTTCAAATACTTTCAACTATATCAACGCACTAAAAAGATTAACTAATTAAAGTTTAATCGAATTATGAGCTGCACATCCATTAAAATACATCTTTGTTCAAGACAACCCTCTATCTTATAGAATTACATAAGAAAATGGTAGCGTAGACGGGATTACTCTCAAACCCTGGGGTAAACAACGAAGGCATCAACTCAAATCCACTTTAAACTTAGAGTTTATCATATTAATCAATATAAATGAGTTGTATCGTGAACAAGTAGGTATAAACTGAGCTTCCTAGTCTTATCTACATGTTTTCCATAGTATAGTTTCTATATATAACAGCTTTATGGTGGTATTTTTTAATTTGCTGTAATGTTAGTGGGTAGTTAGAAAATACGGTTTAAGTTTGGAATAGCGTTGGGCGCGCGACGCCATTTAATCATTATCGCGCGGCGAACGGTCAAGGCCTTCTGGGCTCACGCGCTCGGACGTTTGAGTGGTTATCATCAAATAAGTTTTTCCATTCACTGCTGGATAATCTGGCTGGTAAATAAAGTCTGGCATGTTCGTCTAGTGGTTTGTGACTCTGACTGCTAAACCAGAAGGTCGTGGATTCGATTCCCACCCATAACAAATATTTGTTCGATGGGCATGACCATAGTATTTATAAACATATAAGTATATATCAGTTGTCTGGTTGCCATAATACAGGCTCTCAGATAAAATGGCCGGGTGTAAGTTGTCCCAACATAAGAAAACCCTTCGTTTAATGAAATACTAAACCGCCTAATTTGGCTGCTAAGATATCGATCGAATCACCAAAACGAAGCAAAAGAATAATTTCAAAGAAGGGGAAAATACTTTATAAAAGCACTAATGGTAAAGTAAAACGATTTTTCCTACTAACCGAGAATCGGCGAACGGGAAAAAGGTTATATATTTGAAAATCGCACAAATGACTTCGCCGGTCCTCCTACATACAAATAAACAGCACAATATGTAATTAGCACACCCGCATGACAGACTCAGTTCATATTTGCCCCGCTTTGATTACGGATGCAACTAAAATATTAACATCCTACAACAACCAAGTCGAAATTTTGTTAATTCAATTGCCTTGCTCAAAAGTGAAATATAAAATCGGTATTATCGTTTTTTTACGCTTTTCGTAAATATATTATAACATACGAGTTTTTATGCATTTTATAGACGTCCGACACAAATGTTACCGTCATGAAAATCCATAAATATTGTTTCATTACAATCGCTATAATATTAAACATCTCTCGTATTATATTTGTAATTTCTTCTAAATGTAAGGAACATTTATATTAGAAGACTCACCTCAGTAAATTATTATTGTCTCATCGTACCGAGTTATATAGAGTAAATGGGAAAGTTTGTGAGGATGTTTGTTACTCTTTCACGCAAAAACTACTGAATGGATTTTGACGAAACTTTACAGTAATATAGCTTATCCATCAGAATAACACATAGGCTATAATTTATCCCCATACTCTCACGGGAATGGGAAGTTCGCGGTAAAACCGCGGGGCACTACTAGTGTTAAAATATATTATTTAGGCTGCTTAATCAGGATTTCTTAAACACGCTATGTAAGACGACGAAATTAATTTTATAATCACGAATATTTTTTTTTACTAAATATATCAATATATTGAAAAACATTTTATAAAATTCCTACATTTATAAGGTTAATCATTTGACTTTGTTATGGAGCTCAAATAGAAGAGGCCTCAGGCGGCAGTGCTGTATTAAAAAAAAGTTATGATTCGAATTTCCTTTCTAATTATATTTCGATAGCTTGTTTTTTAATCTTATTATTCTCCTTGTTGTGAAATTATTATTAATGGATTTCTCGCTTTTCCTAACAAAACAACATCTTAACTTTTTAAGGCCTAAAAACACTTCGAGGCATTTGTTTACAATTGCCTTTAATCTTGTTTATGTAATGATCTTTCCGAGGTCCGTTTATTCCAACAAAAAACAAATAATTATTTATAAATGTAAATTACTTCGTTACAGTTTTCTTAACAAGGAATTGTCATTCGTTATAATTAACTTAGATAATTCTAAGTCTGGCAAAGCTCGGGAAATATTAAATACGCGACTTGCTATTTTGGTTGTCTTTGAGTCATCATCATTATCAGCCATTCATCCACTGAGAGATGTAGACCCTTAATGAACACCAAGATGGCCGATGCTCAGCTTATATAGCTCCGACTATATCTTGGCTATAGATAGGTTTGTTACGCTTTCACGCTAAAATTACTCAACCGATTATCATGTAACTTTGTACACAATATATTCTCGGAGGTACTAGAAGTAACATAGGATACATAAAAAAAAAATATAAATGTTATCTTAAGAAATGCAAACAATATGAAAATCAGAAACTAAATACATTCAATTATTTTAAAACTTGTAAAAACAATGTTTATAATTTTATGAAGGTACATTCACCGAGACCGTACCAGACTAAATATTATTTCAACATGAAAGCAATCTCTATAACGAATCATAAACGTTTATTATTATTTTCGTCGTGTTTTTATTTTTAATAGTATAATAATCAGTCCGTATCTATCCGAAGAGGATTCTTGTGTATTTTGTATCTTATATACTTCTCATAAACGGATAAAAATAATTATTTAAGAAACTTTGTACACTTAGTTGCAATAAATACTTTGACTTTGAATAATTTTTTGGCATGTTACTTAGATGTCAACTAAAATTGTCACACTTTTGGGTCATATTAACTTCTATGGAGTGGTAGCATCAACAATTTGTTTTGGCATTTGCAAGAAACCTTTGTCAAAAAGTCGAAGACATTTTATCTAAGACCAAAAAATACTAAAGTCGTTTAAAAAATCTGATTCTAGACACCTAATTTAATTTAAGTTCATATTATTATTTTTATATTTTTTGGTATCACATTTAAATAATACTTTCAATATTGTTTTCTTATGTTTACGCGAATTGTAAAATTGTAAAAAACGCGCTTGTAAAAAACTTAATAAACCGCGTTAAAATCCGTAAATTTGTTTCATTATAATGTTTCATTCAAATAATACTTTCAAACTAATTTTGTAATAGCAAGACATATTATTTCTTCATTGTCGTTGTACCCTTGATGAAGTGGCCATGCTCATCACAATAACATTGGTGTTGGTGACCGACCTCACAACTCAAAATACGACGTCATTTCATTTGCAACTGGATTTTTTGAGCGCACAGAGGTTATAGCGCAATTTTGGTACAGTTAAAACTGATTGAATTTTGAAATTGAAAAAAAAATATTAAAAGTATATCATTAAAAAGTATATACATCCAAATTATTACTGACCTATAAATTCACCAAGAATATACTTGGTTCAACTTTGTGTCTATATCTGATTACCAAAGACGAGGTTCAAAAGTATGAATATAAATGTATAATTTTAAAAAAATCTCAATAAAACCTGAAAAATCTCAATAAAGATCTTCATAAATATGTAATATCATGCCAGTCACTCGAGGTAAGTTGAGAGTAATTTGTGGTTTCCAACTCCGGACCGCATTTCCTTGACAAAGTGCACCAACTTGCGGCTACTCACTATTACTTCACATTGTGGAACTGTTATAACTTGTAATGGAACACATTCAATTGATCAACTTAGTCTGCAACGACACCGTGATACAGTTTGTGATATATTGTATTTCGGTACCTTTTGGGGTGTTTTTGTTGGAAACTCGGATAGATTTAATCAAGGGATTTAAATAACACCTTATAGCACCTTCATATAAATGAATAAATCGTCTTTTTATAAAAAGTTCTTTTAATATTACATTTGGTGTAACAAAATGTCACCTTAAAAAGATAAAAGAAATTGCTAATCCAATTTGCACAGAACGCAAAAGTGATATCGATGTATCACTATGATCGCATCACTATGACCTACGAAAGCATTAAAAAAGTCCCCTAAAAGCTTTATAAAGAGTTCTGGGGTAAAAAGAAGGCATATCTCTGTCTATCTCTACAAACGCCGAAACACAAGTTAACACAACTAAACGGACACTTCTATTACCTGTCTGATAACGTTATAAGTGATTAATGATACGTTACGTCATAAGTGATTAATAAATATTAAAATATGCCAGTAAATTTTAGCAAAAACAATTGGCGCTTGTAAGGACTGCCGATATAATTGATAACTTATAGCTTAGAATTCACATCATCAATTTTAATAAAAAATAATTGTAATTTCATAATGACCTCATAATTTTATACTGGTTTTCCAAAGGATTTTTTCAACCAATGAGTGCTTAACTGGGCTCAAGAATTTTTCACTTCTAAACACAAAACAGCTTTCATAATCATCTGTATCAATATAAAATAAATCAAAATATTTATTTCGTAGGTTTGAAATTTACTTGTACACTTAAAATACGTTACAAAAAGTAGTTAATTAAAAGTAAAAAAGTTAATAAAAACTCATTTGAGATGCAGGATCCCCTAAGAAACACGAGAAAAAAACTTAGGGGTTAAAGTATATGAGATAACATAATCCAGTGTAGGATAATACAATATCGGCGTTGTAATAACACAGAAGCACGTTTTATATTGTCTGCATGCACTCAGATGGCACTATATATTTTGTGTCACTTATGGCACACTTATGGGCATCGCTTCATTTTAAAAATACTTGCATGATTTTCTCTCTTATTCTGTCATGGAGACAGAATGTGAACTGTTTATAAAATAGTTCATTTTGTGTACCAGTACAAACTCAAAATATCTACGTTAGAAGCTTCTTGTAACACCTGAAAAATGTCAAATCAAAATAATTATCGATACAAAATATTATTTTGTTTTCATAATTATTACCACAATGTCAGTGTCTTTGAAATTTAAATAACATGAGTTAAATTTTTTTATAATAATTATTTCATTTTTAACTTATTTTTAGTACTTTTATTATTATTTTTTTGTTTTAATATTTTATCTTATTTATGTGTTTATATTCAATCATACCTGAGTAAAAAAATTCACACCAAAATAAAAATATTTTATTGGATTTTCTGTTTCTTTTCGTGTAAAACGAATATAAAATACGGATAGGTTTGGCAACTAGCTTACAAGGTTTTAGGACAATCGTCGCGTTCACATAAACAAAGTGCTCGTCGACTCAAACAAGATCTATTCTTCAGATAACTCTGTCGTTTAGCATCACATTTTTTGACGCAGGGATATACAAAAAATCGTATTCCAGGTAAAACCTCGGGTACGACTCTTAGCTGGATCTGTGCGGGTCTCGCACTTGGGCTACCCAAAGTAAAACCACTGCAGGCCCCTTCAGGCTCATTTCGTGGGTCCGAATCCAGTCTCGGATACAGCTCTAGGATGTGTAGGCTCGAGTCTACTGCCACACCATAATCGTGACATACTGTCTACGCACCCTGTGAGTAGTTCAACACTAGTACTAAAGCAACCATATCCGGTGAGCGCCTGTATGCCATTAGGTTTTGCACTTAGAGTGCATCCACAGCTTGAGGACCGGACGCAGAGCAGCCGTTAGGCTTCTGCCATACGGCTGGTCCTTCCACCACCTCCGCATTAGCGAATCTGGCCCTCCTCTCCTGTATCCAGGAGATCCCCTATCTCAGACATAGGAAGAGCGTCTCTGCAAAAACCTCTGCCATGATTCCCCACAGGGCTTAGTGGGTAAGACGATACGCTACGGTACTCCTGACATTCTCACTTCAACAACACGCTGCGCTGAGTCTAGCCGCTATGCTTTTGCTAATTGATTGCGGTAAGGTGAAATGCCTAAACGAGTGCACCATAAGTTGCCATACTCCGGCAGACTCGTATGGCAGCTGTCTGATGTTTGGAAGGAGTCTGCCTAGCATGACATCACATAGGTACAATATACAAGTGATGATCAATTTAATTACAATTTTATTTTCAAAGATAAATGTTAACAATAGTACAGAGCGCACCCAGGAGAAATAATACGGACGGTATTTCTTAACAAAAAGATTACATGTACGTTGTTAGCTCCATTTGTTTAGATGGATTTTATTTACTCACCGCTAACAGATAATTCACTTTCTGAACATCCTATCGATCCGTGGGGACGGATAAAGTATTTTTTGCTTTTATCCAATATATTGTTATGTACGAATTGGGTCAGTGTTTACATTTTGCCCTGTCAGCGATTGTCTGCTGATTGTTAGAATAGCTGAACATTAGCTGAGTTATGCAACAAAATTTTTGTTATCTTTACAATATACATATTATGTAATTGTCTATGGATTATCTTGTAATACCATAAATAATATAGGCTATATCTGTATAAATATTACAGAGTTCGAATAATGACTCTATCTTTATTTTATAGTAGCTGTTGCCCACGTCTTTGACTGGGTTAACTAAGATTTACAACGGTAACTTACGAACTATAAATGGGCTATCTAAAAAAATCTTTCAGTGTTAACTGAAAGATTTTTTTAAATCCAGCTAATAGCACCTTAGATCAAACAAACAAACTCTTCAGCTTAATATATTAGTATTAAAAGATTGTTCCTTTTGTTTTTAAAATGTTTGTATCCATATGACCGAACTCTTCTCAATAGAGTTTAAGTAAAAATTTCAAGAAATAAACTAGTATTATTTATTTATCTTGCATGCTTTAAATCAGAAAATTTATCTCATGTTACATGTAGATAAAATAGTTTATTTAATTTTTGGCCTATCCTTGGTATAAGATATTTTTATAAAGATAATATCCGTTTCAATTTCCTATACATGTAAAGCAGGGTAAATATAAACGGCATCTGTTGCTAAGACAATAGTTATCACGCAGGTAATAACATTAGACGCTCCACGGGCATTCGGCGCACGTGGTACAAGCCTGCTTATTGCAGCACAAGTAATTTAGAAGTGCTATAAATGGCTTCGTCGGATCCTAAGGGATATTAAAATTAATACTTGTATAACGAAGACTATTGTTTTCTTAGTATATTAATATATATTTTTTAATTTAATCGTAGTGGTAGATTAAATTGACGTTCAAAAAGATACTTTGTTGATTCTGCTTTGAATTTAAATTTGTTTTTTTTTAAGTGAAATCTTTAAGCGCGTTAAGCACTTTTTGGAGCAAATATCGTGACTCGCGACATCGTCACCTCGTCCCCAAACGCTTGTAGCATCAGTAGACAATCTGTAGCACTATTAGTTTTTCGTAGCGATTACGTAGCGGAGCGTAGCACACCTCTTTTGTTAAGACTCCTAGTTTTGAAAAATGGAGTGCAAAATATTATATTTTTTATTATACATATTTTGTTATTATATTTCTATCTACAAAATATCTACAAAATATTATATTTCTATTATTTTGTATTTTATTAAATTTTCTTCATCAAAATTCTGAGTTACTTATTTAAAATAATCATTTTTTCACTACTATCGACAGGTTATATCATATATATAATCCTAGGTTAGGTTAGGCTTTTTTTAATTGTTTCTTAACCATTATGTCGACAAAACTGTGGTCACTATTTGTAGCACTTATAAAAATATAGTACATTATATAAAATTTGATATTTACCGTGTTATTTTATTTCACGGGGGATCATGAAAATTAATATAAAAAAACCAGTAATATAATAATGCTGGTTTCATAATGATGTGTAAATTTCACCTGATTTTGAGAAAAGGTCCCTTATAATTCATATTTATTACTAACAATATCAATCCACCACTCTTTCTTTAACGATTTTTAGAAATCAATCAGATTAAAAAAATAAGATTATTCGAATTGAGCCATAAGCCGTATCAAAAATATGACGTTATCAGGGATCATATGGGCAAATAGAGGCCGCGAGGTGAGAACGTGTGGACACAGCACTCGAGTTCTTCCATCGGATTTCCACAGAGTTCGTGCATCGTGGACACTCGAGTATTAGGTAATATTGACTCGTTCGAGTGATGGGCGCTGATCTTACTGCTATTCACGTCCACAATTGCTTTCAAGAATAGCGGATTAATCCAGATTTCATCCCATATAAATCGGATTATGGAAGTGCAATAGACTTTACAGATATTGATACTGTTGGTGAATTAGAAATAGAAATACACACGCGTTTAATGGAGTTTACTGTGAACTTCGTTTGATATTTTATTTGAGATATGTAGCATAAAATTTATAAAAATACTTTATATTATTTTTTATTTTTTTATGTTAGTAAAAAAAAGTATAGTATCAACCCTTATATGGCCCACTGCTGGACACGGGTCTCTTCCTCAAAATCAGGCGAGGAGGATAATGGACCATAGACATAGTTCACCGATACGCTGACCCAATACGGGTTGGTGAACTTCACATACCTTCAAAGACATCTCAATCTCATTAGGCATGCAGGTTTCACCGGTGAGCGAACGATGGTCTCGTGTTTAGGGTGCACTTAGAAATTTAGAAAAACCCATTTCAAGGCAAACGAGGGGTCAGAATCGAACCCAGGACCTCTCGCATAAGCGGCCGAGTCCACTCACCACTGGATCATCGTCGCTCAATGGTAGTAATTTACCTAAATTATACATAAGTGTAATTACGGGATATTGTTTTTCACCTTTATCACGCGAAGCTCGATTTCATGTATGATATCTTGTTCTGTAACACGACCGACTGATCTTACGAAATAGATTTTACGAAATAAGAGTCTAACACGTCGTAAAAATACTTTCCCTTTTTAAATAGTTTCAGAAATAAATATATTCACGTCTATTTCAAATTTTATCATATTTCATATTATATAATAAAATTCATCTGATCTATCCTAATTCTTAAACTAACTTAACCATAAATTAGACAAAATCAGTAAATGTTGCTGTCTCTTTCAAACATAGACGACAAAACTAGTGTAATTAAAAAGTTTTCCACTAATAAGTTTTTAGTTGATGGTATATTTCGAAACAGCAATATCTATAAACATCAGATCTACATAGGTCGCTTTAATTGTCCATTAGTTAACGAAACGACCAATTACGCGTCCATTAGCGTGGAAACATACAGAAGTTTATAACAAACAAAAACGCACAGTACATATGTTTAAAATAATATTGATTCCTAAATGTCTAAAATGGAATATTTTCGGCTAGTTACAGTATAATAAAAGCATTTCTTCTAATATAATAAACATTATGTCTGTATTCATTTATAACTGAAACCAGTTAATAGCCTAAAGATGTGGTATGATACAACTTAAATACCGGATATAATCTTTCGATGGTTCCAAAGCAGCTATCTTGGATAAATACTCGTAGAGCTCGTAGCGTATCTAATTCCGCTAACTAAGTAAATAATATTATTACACATTTTTTTTGTATCATCGTTTTATTGGTTGCATATGTATAAAAAAATTAAAAATATAAAATGTAACAATGGTAAATAAATAAAACTCTGTTATGTGTTTTCGTCATAAAGAGTTATGAAAAAGCTAATTCCAGTGATTAAATAATTTTTTAAAGATTCTCTAAGAATAAATATTAAGAAGTCAAAACATAGTGCGGTGGTTCGTGTGTTTTAGACCCGTATGTACTCACAGAGGCGTGAATCTCTCTAATAGCAATTCCGACGTTAAAGAGGACGTTGCACTCCAGGCCTACTTTACTCGATATCCTGCCTTAAGTGACAAACTCCATGTCAGCATCCTACGAGCTCATTTGGTGATGAATGAACTATATATACTATGTATAAAAATAACATAAAATATACCCAACATTATAGTTTAAATAACATTTACAAAATAATGCAATGATAATAGAAGGAAATAAAAACATTTATAATTTCAGATTTAGTATTCAGTTCCATCATCATCATCATCATCATATTTATCCGTCAACGGCTGAACATGGACAAAAAGATGTCATATGCCACACGGACCGGCTATTGTACAGAGATCGTCTTCCTATCTTCAAATGTTAAACTTGTAATAATTATTAATTACAGACCTTATAATTAAATATGATTATCGTCGAGGAATAATTTTTAAGATAAATAATTAATATGAAAATAAAAAAAATCGAGGAGTAACTGAAAATCAGCGTCTCACCATTGCTGCAAGGAACATGTGGAGTGGCTGTCTCTTTATTTTTCACACTTCACAATAATATCTATGGAAATCTACTTTGCGTTTATAGCATACCTACTGTTTTTTTCGTTAACCTTTTTTTTACTTTCTTTTTTTTTCATTATTTCTGGCACCTATTGGTCGCGAAATTGAATCTCGCCAGGTGCAGATAATTTGTATGATAAATATGGATGTATGTATGATGGACGTACAGCAGTGCTATTCTGTAAGAAACGCATCGCTGTCGCAACGCTGTGACAGCGCTGTAAATTCAACTTGGTATTCACTCAACTTGTCAAACCATATCCATCACCCTAGCAACGTTAACGATGTGGGCGCGACGAGCTCGTCGCAACGCACAGCCTAGAAAATGACTCTTACAGAATAGCACTGCAGCCGTGCTATTCTGTAAGAAACGCAGCTCTATCGCAGCCTTGTGACAGCGCCGTGAATGCAATTTGGTATTCACTAAACTTGTCAAACCATACCAAACACACACTAGCGTCATCAACGTTGTGACGGGAGGGACAAGAACTAATCTACGGCGTGTTCTTGACGTTTCTTCATACATTTTGGTATTCCGTAACGAAAAATAGTGTCGAGCTCGCCTCACTGCCTCGCCTACCGGCTCGCTTTTAAGTGTCAAATCTAAAAGCTACATTTTTGAGGCTGAAAGTATAATATTGTTGTTAAATTATTTAAATTCGAAATATATTTTAGTCACAAATATAGTAATTTATAAGGCAGATCGATTTTTTCAATGGTTTATTCTTCGGAAGAAGCAAAAAAAAGGGACGACATAGATCAAACGCATTTGTAGATTGTAGAGAAATTATTTTGTAAGAAAACAGCAATAAAGGCTATTTTATTTTATAATTAAGTTTATTAGAATTTCGTATATTTCATATAAATACCTACGGGGCAGAAACGTGGCCTCTTAATTTTCGACTGGTCCGAAAGTTTGCCGTAGCTCAACGTGTTATGGTAGTGCTACGCTAGGTGTTTCTTTGGCAGATAGACCTCTGCCAGAGAACTAAAGAAATCGATAATCGATATTACACGAAGACTAAGCTTGTTGAAGTGACAGTGGCGGATGGGCCAATAAGGTTCAAGAGTGAAGGCCGCGCTTAGGCTTACCTACGCCGACCAACACTTCGTTTACGAAGTGTTGGTCGGCCATTAAGCAGGCGGGAAGACGATCTCCGTGCAGTATCCAGTCCACATGGATTAAATGCACATGGCAAAGGATCAGTGGTCTTGGTGTTTATTGAGAGAGGCCTATGTTCAGCAGTGGACGGATAAAGGGTGATGATGATAATGAGGTTCATAAGAATTCGTTATATTTTATATAAATACCTATAATAAGAAAAAATATGTACAAGAAAACAACGTATATAAAATGTATATTTTTATTTAATAAAGTTGTCCACACGAGAGCACACTTCACCCAACCACACTCATTATTATTAAGTCTGAACCTCCGGTGTAATAGTTTATAGTTGGCTGTGCTATCTCTGAACCTTTTATAGCCAACAATAGTAGAGACGCCATAATGCTATAGGTCTACGTGACTTCGAGCCAGTGGCCTTACAAATAGATTATACCCATCACCACTAGCAAAAGCGTCTCCACCCATCAAACCAAATTTTTCTACTGTGTTATCACTTTGACCACAAACACATAATATGTATTTGTCTCGCTATTCATATTTTAGCTGCCTCTTCTTCACTGCAGTCTTCTTATCCTTCCAATACTACAACAATGAACAAAACATTATAATATGTTAGAACATCATCATCATCTGCCTAACCTTTTTCCAACTATATATTGGGGTCGGCTTCCAGTCTAACTGGATTCAGCTGAATACCAGTATTTTACATGGAGCGACTGTTACCACTGCGTCACGAGCTCCTCTAACTAAACACACATAATATAATATGTTAGAGCAATGGGTATTAATTATTTAGATTGTTCAATTGCTATTTGATAGTGAATAAATTAGGTAAAAAACTCAATAAACCGCGACAAAATCCGTAAAAGTTGTTTCATTATAAAAGCAAATAAAATTGACAAATAGACAATACGAATTACCTTTGCCCATTGCTGCTGAGTTTTTACCCAAGCACTGCAGGCTACATCTTGCCAAGCTGCTCGTGTAGTGTGCGATCTCGAGCATACGAGGTTCGAGCCACCCTGTGACAAGATAGCGTCTTTCTTTCGAAACTTCAATACCTTCTCCACTTGACATTATGATCCTGTTAAGATAAATAAATATTTAAAAATAAACAAGGAAATCGTAAGTTTGCTGTGATGATTTGTTATGTTTATACCATGAATACTATGGACACAAGTTTCATAACTTCATAATACCTATAATACTTGAGAATTATTAGCCTTGACACAACATGGATTAATTATTCATAAATATATAAGCTTTAATACGTACCTTTTAATGTCCAAAACGTTTAATTAAAGACAAAATAAATTTCATAACAAATTTATTATTGTTTTAAAATTATCAATTGTCATTATTGTCAACCATTTGTCTAATGCCAAGGAGGTTTTTTGTTTGTTTTAAATCTGTTATTTAAATATAAAATACCTCAATCTCATGTTTTGATGAAAAATCAAGTGTAACAATAATATATTGTGCTAAGTTATTAAAAAAACCTTATTTTCCATTTTTATTACCTACTAAACAGTTAACCGATATTTACCGATTATTTCGTTAAGACATTTGTGTCAAGCCCTAGAACTTGTCGACCTCACGACGCTAAGAGGGCGTTTTCACGTACGGCCACGATATCGTCGACGAGCGCATAGTAGCTACAGAATACCGATTTGCTCAGACTTAAGCTCGTCATCGAAATGAAGGCGATGGGCGAGACGAGCTCGTCACCGCGCACTACCTAGAAAATGACTCTTACAGAATAGCACGGCAGGTATCTTTCATGGACGTGTAATATGTTGTTAAGAGACACGTAATATAACAGGCAACCATAAATATGAACCAGGGCTTCTTCACGATAAATAAAAATAAACTACATACGTATTATCGTGTTTATTGAGTCCCAAACAAATCTATAGCGTAGGAGCGAGTTATAAAAACATCATTATAATTCGACGTGCTCAAAGCGTTGCAAGTTGGCAAAACAAGTGGCACCATGTTGCTCACAACTTCGCTTTGTTGTTGCACTTTGACAATGTTTACTTCGCCTTAACAACTATATTTTAATAAATGTATATGTATTTCATGTTTTACTTCCTCGTGTAAATCGAGACAGTCGCTTGCTAACTAGAGACCCTTTTTTTACAAGTGAAAACTGCTTTAGCCGCGTTGAGCACTTTTTGATGTTAATATGACAGTATGACACCTTTATGAAATTTCAAATGGTAATACAAAAAAATGAGTTTTCATCTAAGATAAAGGATTTCATAATGTCATAATATTTCTAAATTATGAACACAGATGTGTAAATAAAGACAGATGGAGCATGCCGAACACGCGAGTGACGCCACCAAAGTGAATACAAATTCAAAAGCGCGCTCAAGTGCTTGACATAACGTCGTACTCTAAACGTCTATTTTTGTCGGTGTCACTCGCGTGTTCGGCATGCTCCATCTGTTTTTATTTATAAATCTGTAATGATGACGTCATACAATTACTGAACAATTAAAGAACAATCCAATTAATCGACGCAAAGAAAAGTAACGAGCAATAAGCTGTATATTATTATTATGTTGTTGTGAATAATAAAAATATTTTTCTTTCTTTCAATCTCAATCAAATCAATTGTCATCGATATGCGGTATGCGAATTAAAAAAGTTTATAAAGAGGTAGTCCTTAATTTTCATAAATTTTCTGCGCAATTTTCTTATATTTTCTTCGATTTCCTGACAATAACAAATACAACAACAATTTCAGGCGTAATATTTTAAATACTTCTAACTGATTATGTATTTACTATATTATGTATAATTATCGGAAACATGTACATCCTTACTAATCCTTACTTAATATTATAAATGCGAAAGTAACTCTGTCTGTCTGTTTGTCTGTTACGCTTTCACGCTTAAACCACTGAACCGATTTTGATGAAAATTGTAACAGAGATAGATTAGAGCTTAGGAAAGGACATAGGCTACTTATTGTCGCGAAAAAAAGCTTAGGGGGGTTTAAATGGGGGATAAAAGTTTATATGGAAGTTCGTCATTATATACATTATACACCTCTATTTTATAACTACCAAAAAAATTAAATGGGTAATAATATGTAAGGCATACGCTATCGTATATATTATGTAGTTATAATTTATTTTTTTTACTCACAATGACGAAGTTATGAAAAGTTAAAGTTTTCCTATATTCAATGCAAAATCATGGACACAATAATTCTACAACAAAAAATACTATGTGTCATTTCATTAATTAAAACCAAGAGAGAAGTAACCTATTGCCCTCCCTTTCATACCGTTGGCGCTCGACGCCGGTACATAACATTATTTTGTATTATTTACCCCAATCATTTGCGGTTTCAATAACAATCTTGTGAGCTATTTGTGTATTTACTAGGTAAGTATCTAGATTAAGTACGAAAAGCTTATAACATTAAGTACATACTTTGTTAGTTCATACTTACCTACCAATTATTATTATTCTAACTTTCAATTCAAAATAAATAAATCAGAAAAAATTACTTTGGTATTCAAATCGAGTCGAGATTTGATAATACATAAAACAATACTTATAAAAACAAAGTGAATTAAGTAAACAAGGAATGTAATTTTGGCGTATTTAAAAAGTTACGATCAATTATTTACAATAATTAATATAAACACACTTACCTACTTATTTAAGAGCTAGAGTGCTAAAAGTATTTGAGTAATTGTTTAAAATGTCCACAGTCATTGTCACACACTACACACATTACACACACGAGAATAAGAAATAAGAAAGCGCGGATACTTTACGCCGGTCGCCGACTACCTACAATTTACGAATCCTAACAATCAAAAGCCCGCCGCCCGACCATCGCCTACCCCGTATTACTTTTTGTTTATTTATTGAGTTTCGAGCTACAAATTCTCAATTAATGTTATCACTAAGAGTTGTTGCGCGCGTATGTACACAAATATTTTAATGCATTTGTCCAACAATTAGGTATAATGTGGGATTTTTTTTTTAATAACGATTTTCGCTTTTTTTATTTCTGTAATGTGTTCAGTAGCGGCGACTGATATACCTATTTTTTTTTTTTGTAAATTAAAAATAGTGGTGTATAGAAGATGACGCCGTGAAACTTTGCATTTAGGCACTTGATAAGAATTAAATAACTATTAATAATTGTTCCACCGTTTTTAAGATTTTTACTTATATGGGCATGAAATAGGAGATGAAAATTCGCAGGTTAGTTCAAAAAAAAATCTTTGTGTTTATTATACGTACGTACGGAACTGCGCTACTCCGAATTTAACGCAAGCGAAGCCGCGGGCAACAGCTACCTAATATATATTTATCAATATTACTTAACGTAATATTATATATTAAATGTTATTATGACATTCATTGTCTGAAATGAATCTTTAGTAGCTTATCTCCAAGCAGTGTGCCATTAAATGATGATAATGATGATGATGATAAAGATTATGATGATGATATGCCCGATGCCGGGCTTATTTTTAGGTGAAAAGTATTTTCAAGTTAAATAACATTATCTTAAGCCGTATATTATTCCAAATCTTCTCCAATTAACAATTCAATTACATTATCAACATAAATACCACCCCGACTGGCTGGAAACTTATCACTTAAATAAACTTTTATCGAAGCCATACTTGTGGGTTAAGACAATGACTTTATCTAGGTACTGTTTGTTTTATTTCTTTGATCTAACTCAATTATTGAGCACACCATTTCACTGACTTTATCTAAGTATATACTTAGTCATATGAAGAATGGACCTATAAATTCTTAATTTGAATTATTTTATTTAAACTATACATTTGGCAATCCTGATATACAACATAAAATATTTTATCATTATAATAATCCAGTGCTAGACATTCCTTCCGTAACAGGTCTTTAATGATCACCAAAAAAACTGGATCTTTGCTACTCTGCGTTTATGGATGATTCGCACGAATTTAACTAAATGTAGTGTGAATCAACACCTTTTAAATTATGTATAATGTATATACATGTTGTTTTTTGCAATAGCATTATAACAAAGTTCACTCTAGTAGTCCTACAATCAATCCTAAAAAATCCTATAATAAGGAAAATTATATGGTCAAAAAGTTAAATTCATGCGAATCGTCCAATAACTTGCTACTCTAAACCATTTACCATTTTTTACAAGTATTTATTAATAAATAATGATAAAAGACGATGCTATTGGAAAATATAATTATAGTTTTCTTATGTTTACGCGAATTTCACTCGTTATAATGAAACAACTTTAACGGATTTTATGGCGGTTTATTTAGTTTTTTATATGCCCGACGTTTCGGATACTTTACAGCAATAAAGTATCCGAAACGTTGGGTATATAAAAACTTAATAAACCGCGATAAAATCCGTAAAAGTTGTTTCATTATAATACCTATAATTACGAGGTCAATCCGTTTGATTTTTTTATGCCATAGGGACACAAACTAGCAGTCGGACCTTAAACTCAAAAACCTTAGAAACGCGACACTATAGCTGTTACCTCACGCCAGTATAACGTGAGCGAGAGGTCGTGCTGGCCCAATTCGGCTGCAATGCAGCATGGCATCTTATTACCTCGTCTGTCAATGAATTTCACTCATTTTACAACGTCTTTTTTTTATTCATCTATTCTATACTTTTCAGGTAATAGGTCTTTTTCATGAAGAAAATGAAGAAAAATTATAGCTTTGATAAATGTTAGACTCGGTCAGTGTAAAAGTGTAAAGTATCAACGCTTAAAGAGTCAAGAACTCAAGATTCACTTCAATTTTCTCGTCTAGAGAGCACTTACTGTTAGACGTATTAGCATACGGTGCTTTAATACTGTAACTTGGGAGAAAAAAGGAGTTTATTACGTTTTATTCTTTCTTTAAAAAAACTATGACAGTAAAGACTCACATATGACCCACGAAATCGAAACGTGGCCTCTGATTACTAAATATAGCTTGTATAGGCCATAAATTAATTTTATCAATTAAAGATTAAAAAACTGAGTGTCATACTCTATACATATTTATACAGGTTCTATACTTTCATCATATTAATATTATTTAACGTCTCAAAGTGCACAGAATTTTAGGCACTATGAATTTCGTTAGGTCGGATCTATATATCGAAAGACAATTTCAATTTCTGTTACTGGAATTTTACGAGCAAATATTTAAGGCTTGTTTAATGTAGTTTAATCATAAATACGTGAATTTATTCCTAACAGAACAAACTAGACGGGGTCCGTATTATAGCAACCTAGCAATACATACATAAATATTTTTAAATACTTATATTTTATTATAGATAAATTACACCCGGATACCGAACAAATCAGGTCAGGTCATGCTCATCACACGAAGATTTATCCTGGGTGGGAATCGAACCCTTTTTTATTTTTATTTTTCTTTAACGCCGGGAAATGCGCTTAGGCATCCCGCGGGGGAGTGGGTCTCCCCAGGCGGGTATGTGGAACTTGCTGCGCCCGAAACCCTGGTAGGTGGACGCAGCTCTACCCACTAAAACCCGGCGAATGCCACCAATGCCGCCTTTGGTGAGGTGCCCCGGATCTACAAGCAACAGGGCACCTCGACGGCTCGTCAGTCCCTCAGAGGACTGACACCACCTCCACAGAGCGGTTGCCCCGCACCACAGAACAACCCCTCGCAACGTCGGGACAGTACAATGAGGCGAGGTTCCCGTCCTCACCCCTTGCCCCCTCTTCTGATAAGAGTGGTACAAAGAGCCTCGACCTCGAACCTCGACTCAATCCGCTTCGCCCAAGGTGTTGGGCTCACCCTGTGTTAATCAGCCCCACCGCCTCGACAAGGCCTGACTCATGGTGGGATGGAAATCGAACCCACGATATTCTGGTTTAGCCGTCTGTGTCACTAACCACTAGGTCAGTTATGATACACATAAAATTTTAATGACACAAACTTGTAATACATAGTGTGTCTCACTCAACTTCTCACTTAGGATAACACGTCAACCTTATTAGAAAACTTCTCAAGTTTGTGACGGTCATTTACAACGTTACCTAAGTTTTATCCCTCGTAACTTATTTAGGGAATCTCTCATAATGTACTTAGGCAATATGTACGTGGTCTCATAAACATGGGGTACTCTGAGTTTTTAGCATTTTGGATGAGAGAAACGATAAAGCTTACTTTTTAGCCTGCCTTCATAAGCTACTTTTATATTACTACAGAGGTCCTTTATGGCTTCGCACGGTTAAATAATAATTTGTATATTACTCACTTCTATAATTTCATTTTCTATAGGTGAAAGAATTTTTCAAATCGGATAATTAATTATTTGATTTGAATTTTTTTTTTTTTTATTTATTTTTTTAGGTAATTACCTAAACTATTCAATGCGAACAAACAATCAATAATTTTCTCTTTATAATTTTGGTAAAAATTAAAATTGGTAAAGACTAAACTTCTATTTAAAATTACTATTTCGTTTTCCTAACGTTAGTAAATGCCTTCATTCTTCTTACTGATTTGAAGTTTTGCATTAAAATATCAAGCCCTTCCCAATATTTCAGGAACATAATATAATATTGTATGGTTAGTGGAATCTCTATTTTGCATGATTTGCATAGTTTTTATAAGAAAGCTATACTCTATTTGGTGTGAAAAAAAATAGAGGTTCATCTACACATTTAAAACATTTACTTTTTGTGCGCGTGCAGTGAAGGGATAAAGATTGATAAAAGTAAAGTCGCGTTGCCTGGAAGACCTTTTTTGTTATTTTATAAGATATTTCTCAAGCGTATTCTCAGACAAATCTAATTATACATATAATAGTACATTTACTCGCACTCTATTACATATACAAAACACCTACATTCGTCGTTACTTAATGAATAGAAAATAGGCGTAATTACGCATTAAACTCGAGTAAGTCTTGCTATTAGCGGGGCTTAACGACATCCCGCTTTAGGGCGGCCCCAGAGAAATTAACCCTGAACGAGTTACCCCTACTAATCTTACTCAACAACACATAAAGCACATAATTAAAGGATGACAACACATTAGATAGAAAAATTAAATTTGTTCATCACCTCATCAAGATGTTTTAAATCTATACTAATATTATAAAGAGGAAAAATTTGATTGTTTGTTTGTATTGAATAGGCTCCAATACTAATTTACCGATTTGAAAAAATATTTTATCGTTGGAAAGCTACTCTATCCCCGGTGAACGTAGGCTATATTCAATTTTCAAAAAGCTAGGGTTTAAAGTTAGCTAGTTTTGAATTTTAGTTGGCGCAGGCAAAGCTGCGTGCAATAGCTAGTAAACAATAAAGAGCCTAATCATTTTTAATGATTAAAATCGTCCGAATGTGTAACATAACTTTAATGATTAAATAAAGATGAATTTAATCTATGATGAATTATGTTGTAATTTATGGAAGTTGCTTTACATTAAGGCAAGAACTTGGAAAATTTCCAGTCATAGGTTGGCTTATTGATATGTGTTAAAAGATTCGACATTCAGATGGTTCATCTTTTTTTTTTTGTTTGCTGTTTCTGGGATATTATAATAAATCTTTTACTGGAAATCCAAAATTGGTGCCAACACATGATGCTATTTTGCTAAGGATTCATAGAATCTACTTGTATTTATACGATTTGAACGTGTCGACTTTAAAACAGTTTTAATCTTCGATATCGTAGTAGGGGTTTTATAAACAAATTATTTGGTTTGCGATAGAGGCTTATCGATTATTCAGGAATCGTCAGTCACGAAGAAACTAACGACATTGCTTTTATATAAAGTAACTACAATAGAGTTTCTGTATTTAGCGCATACAAAATATATATAAAAGGCCTTTGCTACTATTCAATATTTTTATTCAACCACATTTTGTTTAGTCCTAAAATTTTATATATAATATTATATCATAAGACCCAAGATTCCAGAAAATAAGATTGTCCTTCACCGACCGGCCCGGATGAAAAGTATTTTTTTATCAAATCCTTTTAACCTATTTAAGTTTAAAAGGACTAGGGCCGGTCCATGTTGGATAGGAATGGCAATCGCTCTTAGCGTACCTTAAAGGCTTAAGGGAGGCTTATTTTCAGCAGTGGATGGAAAAGGCTGATAATGATGATGATGATAAATAGGTTGCTCGATGCAAAACGTTAATTAAAATAAATGGAGGGTTGACACGCGCCAGCCGTGGAGTGTGACTATGGCCTGGAGTGTGACCTAGGCTTTGTACCTGTGGCGGGCGCGGGTCTACGGTCGGTTTCACCGAAGTGAAGGCTCGGCAGGAGGCTCCAGCAATACTGGGATCCATTCCACCGCGGTGGCCTCGTCAGCCGCCACTTTTGTGGCGATTGTTAGGACCGAATTCAATATAGAACTCTAAGCCTCATATGTAGACTTATATGAGAAACAGAGTTGCAGGTAAAAGAAAACTGACATTTACCTTGCTACCTAGGACACTGTAAAGACAATTCTAAAAAATAGGTTGTCTGTTAAGTCGCCTTACGGACGGCGTAAACATTACATGCAGCATAAACCGAACTGAGCCGATCATGCCTCTCTCTCGTTCGTGCCGCGCTCTCGCTTGCGGAACGCAACATGACGACATCTTTTTCGTGCATGCAGCCCATAGTATCAGTTATTAGACGTCGTCACGTCAAAAAAACAGAATGTAGTTCACTCTATCCTTTGTTCTACTTGTTATAGAACACATCAACTCATATGAAGGATGCTGGATGAAGGTAACTTGTGTGAACGTGACACTGAAACTTTGATGCCTGACATTTACTGAGAAGTTACGTTTGAGTGGCTCATAAAGGAGATGAAAGGTTTTAGTATTACAATAACCCATTATAACGTGCGCTTTGAAGAGCTAGAACATTGTGAAATGTGTTATTACTTGAAATATATATTGTTATGTAGGAACTTCTAACTTTGTACTATTTTTAAAACTTTTTTGGCTATATATTTGATATTATGTCACAGTTAAAATAAATCTACATTATTATTCATTCAAGTTAGTTTAATAAAACTATGAACACATAAATCATAAAGATTATCTTTATTTATAACCAAAAGAGTATTTTTTTAATGTTAGCTGCATAGGCAACCTGGCAGACGTACCACCTAATGGTAATATATAAGTAGTTGACGTCGTCCATGCACATATTTGGCTACTTTACCGGGACTGACAGACAACTTATTTATGTATTGTCTATCCTGAAACATAAGATGTTGAGTCTCAATGTTTGTACTGTTTGTCTTCTCTGCAAAACACAGAAAAGCTGTTTCTTAGTGGTACCAATGCAGGCGGAACCACAGCATGGTGCATCCCATTGGTAAAGAATACTATAATCTGTTATTTATTATGATTCCATCCGAGTCATCGAGCCATTCTTATCAGCAGTGCTATTCTGTAAGTCATTTTCTAGGTTGTGCGCTGCGACGAGCTCGTCACGCCCACAGCGTTGACGTTGCTAGGGTGTTTGACTGTTGTGTTCTGTTGTGTTTATGGTTTGACAAGCTTAGTGAATACCAAGTTGAATTTACAGCGCTGTCACAGCGTTGCGACAGCGCTGCGTTCCTTACAGAATAGCACTGCAGGGCCTTAAAACAACAAAAGGCTTGATTATGAAAAAGCTCATCTGCATCGAGGATTGAATAAGCATGCCATTCTCGTAATATTGCTTCACTAAAGCAATATTTGTGTTCATCACGGGGAACCCTAAATAAATTTCTTGTTTTCGCCCGGGGCAAAAATAAATCTTGCAAGATACAAGGCCAAGAAGGCTTGCACGGTAACTAAAAATCAACATTGCCACAACGACCCTTGTTTGTCCATTAGCTTGCCGCGACTTGTTCAAACACGTCGATTCGTTGCCAGACATTCCATTGTTACTGTCTAACGCTTTCGGTCACTCCTGATTTTTCCTCTAACTTTTATTACACGAGCGTATTGTGTTTATACGGACGGAAAACTTTGATGATGATGATGAATGTGCCATATATCGTTTTAAACTAACGCGATAACTATATATATATATTTAAATATATATTAGTCTTCCCGTGCTCATGAACCATGGCAATTGCCAAAAAAAAACACGGCTGTGTTGCTGATAATGAGTTCCAGTCCTTTATTTCTGATAAAATACCTACAAAAAATACAATTGCTACTACTTGCGTGGTATGGTTTTATATTTTTAATTACTTTTAAATAAGACAGATTAAACGTCATGTCCAGAACGTAGAGCTGTGTGCTCTTTGCTCATAGCATATCAGATTTTATTTTGTGACATTTTACTAAGCCTTCAAAACTTATATTTACAGAAACTAAACGATTCAGAAATGTTTAGAAAGCATCCAGAAACATTGAAATTTACTGATATTGATTTTTGCCAACCTGACATATTAGAGCGACGGCAAAACTGTCTTCGAAGATGCCCTGTTGTGGTCACACTAAGTAAGTAATGTTTATGCTAGATGAGTTGGCAATCTGGCAGGAGCGTGATGGTATATCACACAGTATATCAGCTATAAACTCCTGCTCCTCCAGCTATAAGCTCAAACTCCAGTACTGTAATTTATGATACCTATACTCGTATATTCAAGCCTTGCATTACAAGTATCTATTGCGTCTTATTTCTAGTCCGACCAAAATCAATCTGCCTTCATCCTATTTTTCTTAACCTTGTATTTTTCAAAGGGACGCAACGTCACCAGTTCTTCTTTTCACACCGCTTGGGCCTCGGGGTCGTGAGCGACGTCGATCCCTACACATGGTAAATACATCGATCCGGATCGATCGGGTAAGATTAGGTTCGAATCCGATACGAGTCTACACTAATCAAAACCGCGAAAACACCGATAGCACTTTGCTATCGGTCGATTGGACGGGTTCCGCGCACGACCCACCTCCCCCGTCAGAGGGGGAGGGGAGGGCCGGCCCTCCGACTAATAGTTTAACTTCATCCGCTAATGACTCGTCGACCGTATTGGATTTGACTAGCCAAACACCTACTCTCCAGAGTAGCGCGCGCGATATACCGCGCCCCCTGCGGGGCACGGAGGGGGGCGCCCCCCTTTCGAATTTTATTAGGTGAGCCATCTGCTCACCTACCTACCGATTGAGCTTAAAGGCCGTCAGGCCTAAAAGTCTAGACCTTTCAAAAAAAAAAAAAAAAAAAAAAAAAAAAAAAAGTTCTTCTTTTTCTTTATCCTTCTATACAAGTTGCCAACACCATACCTATAACATTAACAAGTTCACATGGATGTTGCCCAAACTCATAACGCTTTCCTAATCCGAGACATTAGACGATAAATCTTGGTGCTTTGTTTAAAAGACTAGAGGATTAAAATAAAATAAAGGTAATTTTATCGCAATTATGATAGTCACGGTAAGCGACGATGATCTAGTGGTGGATGGGCTCGGCCTCTTATGCGAGAGGTTCCGGGTTCGATCCTGACCCTCCGTTTGTGCCTTGAAATGGGTTTTTCTAAATTTCTAAGTGCACCCCAAACACGAGACCATCGCTTGCTCACCGGTGAAAGAAAACGTCGTGAGGAAATCTGAATGTCTGATGATGAAAGTTTTTGAAGGTATGTGAAGTTCACCATTGGGCCAGCGCGGTGACCTATTGGCCCATTACCCCCCTCGCCTGATTTCGAAGAGGAGACCCGTGCCCAGCAGTGGGACATAAAGGGTTGATACTTTACTTTTTATTTTTATGATAGTCACAAACAATAATTATCGATGACCAAATCATGGTTAAGTACCAAATTTCGTGATCGGACTCTTGAAGATAAATTTCATCCAGTGATTATTTCTCAAATTCAAAGCAAAATGTATAATATCATTACCTGTAAATAGCATTAACTCAGGACTATAGACAATTTTTTTAATCAATTAATAATCTTTAACATATTAGAGGATTCTCACGAAACTCAAGTGGACATCCAACAGCTACTGGAAGCTGGAATGAATGTTGCCATGTTAAAGGTAACAGACTGTTCAAGGGAGGATAGAATTAAACTACTCAAGAGAATCGCGGAAGCTGCAGAAAACTGTTGTGTGAAATATGGCGTACAGAACTGGCCAATAGCGACTTGTGTTTCTCTAAAGAATTTTGTCGTTAAAACTGGAATATTGGAAAATGTTAGTGATTTCAATGGATATATTTAAAATGAAATTTTCATCATGTGCTTTGCTTTTATTTCGCGGAACTTGATATTTCGTTGTCATCTACAAATGCATTGTTCACGAAACTCGTGATGCGGTTAATAATATATAATATAAAATAATGCTGCCTTTGGTCTTTGATCATAATAAGAGTATTATAAATTAATATTAAAATACAATATTGCCGTTATTACTATACATTCTTAGGACGCATAAATGGACAGACAGCTGAATCTTATTAATTAGTTTCCGCATTTATGGAAATCCGAAACAAAAGCTAAAAGGTTTTGACTATTATTCATTCCTTCAGCATTTATTTAAAAAAAGTAAAGTATCAACTCATATATGTCCCACTACTGGGTATGGGTCTCCTCCTCGAAATCAGGCGAGAAGTGCAATGGGCCATAATTCTCCGAGGTGCTGACCCTATGCATGATAGTGAAAATTCACATACCTTCAAAGACTTTCAGGCACGCAGGTTTCCTCACGATGTTTTCCTTCACCGGAGAGCGAACGATGGTCTTATGTTTGGGGTGCACGTCTTAGAAATTTAGAAAAACCCACTTCAAGTCACAGACGTGCGGGCTAGGATCGAACCCGGAACCTCCGAGAGGCCGAGTCTACCTACCACTGGATCATCGTCGCTCACGTTTATTTTTAAAGGTGTGGTGTTATTCCAGGAAGAAAACTTTATAGAAATAGATGAAAATTCACATATTATATTAACAAATGATATAATGGAGTCAGATAAATGTAACAAAACGAAAATCTTCATTGATAATCCATTTCTGAGCGTAGACATTAAAATTGGGACTGAAATCACTATGGCCTCGGCTGAAATTGTTGCGATATGTACGGAGATTATTGATGAGAAGTCCATTAAATGTGTAGTCATAAAAGGGGGAAGATTAGATAATTTTAGTAACGTGTGCGCCAGAGACACGAAACATTCTAGACCTTTCATAACCAAAAAGGACTTGGAGATTCTAGATTTTGTTTTGGAGTACGAGGTAAAGTATGAATTGGTTTCAAATTTTGGTTAATTAATAGGATAGCGATATCTATACTGTAAAAAAAATGTACATACAAACATGCTATTTAAGTTTTAAGTCAATAATTAAATCATTTTTTTTAATGTACAGATATTTTTTTTTAAGTCACAGTGGAAATTATTTTCGGACCATACCAGGGCCTTGAGTAGGCGCGCTGGCGTGTGTGGGGACTCGCATTGGGTGCACTACCTTACTTAAGCCGCTGCGTGAGCCTTCAGCCGCTATTTGAGGGACATGGATCGCAGGCAACGCGAAACCCTCAGTGACAGACTGGAAGACCAGATTTTCCACAATATGGTTACCACTTGGCAGTCCCCCCAATCCCCCCAATGTAAAGATACTATTTTATTGAAGCACAACATATTATTTTTAGATAGATATTTTAATTATGAACTATGTTCGTGATGGTGACTCGGTTAAACAAGTAAAGCAGTATATTGGGGATAGAAATAAAAAGCCTGTATTATTCAGCGGAATCGCCACAATAGAAGGTCTTGATCATATCGACGATATTATAAAGGTAACTTCATTAGTTAAAAGTGCTATTAATATAGAAAGTTTTAATATTGTTAATTTATATAAGGGCCTGTTTCACAATCTCCAGTTAAGTGCCCAATAGGCTATCGGCAACATATTTGACAAATAGAGTATGGAGTATCTGTCAAATATCTGTCAAATATGTTACCGATAGCCTATTCTGAACTTATCTGGAGATTGTGAAACAGGCACTTAATATTACATGTATTTCAATTTAATATAATATGAGATAACAAATAGATGTATTATAATAAATATGAAGAAAGCCTTTCCGAGGCTCATCCGCCGCAAAAATAAAAAAAAATGTTTCAAAGTAAGTAGCCGTGAAATAAATCAATTATATGAAAAAAAAAATTTTTTCAAAAATTTTGATTTGTATCCGACTGTTACTATTGTCACTGTATGTGAGTAGCAAGGGATTGGTCGTCTTGGCGTTCATTGTGGGGGCCTATGTTCAGCAGTGGACGGTTTAAGGCTGATGATGATTATGATGATAATGATCCAACTGTTAGGTCTGAAGATTTTCATGTTCAGAAAAGCAGAAAATTTTTCGACTTTATTATTACCAGTAGCGCTAGTATCAGTAAATATTACCGTGGAAATACCAAGATAATTTGTCAAAGTCACTTACAAATAACGTAGTTCTATACATACTCAAAATCGGTTTAGTAAATTCCGAGTCCCTACAACCTCACAAACTCATAAAATTTATATATTTATAATATTAGTATCGTTAATATATTATGCAAAATGTTCTTCCATACTCGTGCCTCAAAGCAATATTTTTAGGAATCCGATGGGATCGTTTTATCAAGGGAATTTCTACCGTACGAATTGTCAGCGGCAAATAAATATAGATTGGCTAATATTCAGAAATGGATGGCAGCTAAATGTTTTCAGGTAAATGGATTTGTATCCTTTTGAATATTTTAAAATTCCAATCTTCTATTGAATTATGAATGGAAATGTATCACAAAATGTAATCATTTTTTTTTAATTTAGCAACAAAAATACTTATATTAATATATATTTTTTTTCTTTTTCTAAAATACTAATTCATATGTAAGTCACTAGACATTTTTGATGAATCGATAGTTTTTTGCTACATTCTTTATATCTGGATTCTAATAGTAACTGATTAAATTAAATTGTTTACTTATCCCTATTACCATCACCTTACTTGCTTTAATATCAGATACTATCTTATAAGCGGTAAAGTAAAATATTGCAAAAAAAACTTGATCAATCAACACTTTTTTCACAGACCACAGTGGCAAAAATATTGTGAACATTTTAGGCAGCTAGAGATTCGATATGGGGATAAGTTAATAATTTACAACTTACAAGAATGAAATACTGCCAACCTACTGCAAATCTTAAAAAAACGATTATAGTAATTTGGGCACTATAAACTTTTTTTTGATGACGTGAGTTTTTGAACCATCCACGTTAACCTCGGTTTCTTAGACTAACCTAACCTATGTGCGTTATCACCATATACCTTTACTAGTTTACATTAGAACTTGCTAGATAATTATTGAATTATACTTTACAGGCTGGTAAACCCCTTTTTATTTCTGGCGGAGTGTTTAAAGAGGCTCTCAAGTTTGGCATATTTACGAACTCTCAGATATCAGATGTAGTGAACGCAATACTGGACGGCACCAGTGGGTTCATATTTAAGACTTGCGCTCCCAGTACGGAGTTCATTTTGGATGTCTTGAAGACGTTGAACGATATAAGCCATGAGGTGGATCCCTTTACAACCAGCAAATCGGGTTTTATGAGGATACTTGATGAGGTGAGTAAATCTTTACGTCTATACTAATATTATAGGAGGTTCGATTAGATTTTTTGTAAAAAAAAGTAAAGTATTAAGTATAATATAGGTACATATAAACCCTATATATGTCCCATTGCTGGGCACGGCTCATTGAGGTGAAGGTCACCAATAGAATAGCGCCTAGCTAACCTGAGATCTCATGCCTTTGATTCCGAGGAGCAGACCAGTACTGCTTTCCTACTGACATAAGTACCCATCATGCAAAGGTCGTTCATATTTTGAATTCAGATCAAGATACCAGTAAACGCCGCTGAAGCTACTGTCATATCTTGCGCCATGGCTGCCAACCAGCTCAACTCTCGCATCATCGTCTTACCGACCGTCAGCGGAAGGACTGTCAAGCTGTTACAAAGGCTGAGGCCATCTTGTCTGATCCTGACAGTCAGCATTGATGTACGGATATCTCGTCTTCTTGCGACACAAAGAGGGGTTATCTCACTTCTGTATACTGGTAAAATATTTAATTTATAATATCACCGCCACTTTTAACTCGACTGGCCTGTTAGGTTAGGGGCCCTGACTGAAAAACCAGTAGGTCTTGGGTTCGATTCTCGCCCAGAACAAAACTTTGTGTGATGAGCATGATCTATGTCTGGGCGTAATTCATCTGTATATTATATTAAGTATTTATCAGTTGTCTGGTCGCCATAATTCAGGCTCTGCCTAGTTTGGGATCGGATGGCCGTGTATGAGTTGTCCCAACATAATTATTATTATTAAAAAAACTAACATCAGCTCCTTTATTATTTTTAAGGTTATTTTTCGTCCTTTTAACATAATACTAAAGCTACTTTATTTCAAATATTTTGCCCTGTATATATTATGGATGTAGAATAAAAATATAAACACATGTTACAGGTAAACATGAACATGACAATTGGGATAGTGTAATAGAAGATCATTTGAATTTTGCAATAGAATTCGCTGTTCAACGCAACTTGGTGGTATATGGAGACCCGTACGTGGCACTACGGAGGAGCACAAAATTCAGCTCCTTCTGTGATATGGTCGTTATAGATACAGTTGCCATTTGTATGAAGCAGTTAATTGAGTTAGTTTTCTTTTTTTTGCACTAAGTCATTTTATCCTTCGTAACGTGTTGTTACCATATAAATTCTTTTTTTTTTGTAATAAGAATAGTTAATTAGTAAATAATCTAATTGTAGATGAATATCAAAAGTTAAAGTAAACGATTTTTTACTCATAAGCGTGTTTAAAAATAAACGTTCACATGTCCAACTCGTACGACTCGCATGCATCGCATCAAATGGATTCCTTACAAAGAAACTAAAATCTGTTGCCATGCGTGCGGTATGTCCGATGCGCGACAATGCCCTACGTTAAAGCCTCATTAAATCGGATCTAATTAGAAAAACAATTCATAAATACATACATTACCATTTACATTGTGTGTCTGTCCAACCGATTTCGGCCATGGCGACCACTTATGACTCCATGGAAGCGGTCATATGCGCAGGATATATTAGAGTGCACAAATGTACGCGCGAGACACAGGTGCACATACTCATCTTTATCCTTCTGGACCCGATGGAACGGAGACCGTTACGACCGGAGAAAGACTCAGACAGATGGAGTAGTATCACGGTGAGAGAGTCACAGGGGGTTAGTACTTTCTCACACTCCCTTAATCGCCTCTTACGATACCCATGGGAAGAGTTGGGGTAGTGCTATTCTACTCTGCCGGCACCACACGACCATTTACATTACTGTTATATAGTCATTATTTTCTTTATTTGTTTGTCGCGTTATACCTTGACATGGTTTTATAAATCATTTGGCATTTTACGGCATTTACAAGGCTGTTTTTAAATATGTTATTTTTACAATTTACTATAGGTAAAACCGTGGCGAACAACTTAAATAATTGAACAGTATAATATTCAGATGAGTTTGTTTCAGATGTAATTATACCGAAGACGTACAGAATGTATCTATTACCACAATTAAATAAATTTAATTCTTATTTATGATAATTATAATAATATACCGTGTTAATAAAAAATACACCTTGTTTTACTCGTATTTTAGTTAATTTACAAAAGTATTTAGTGTGTAATTAAAAAGTGTGATGTGATGTAATTAAAAAGTGAGTGATCGTAAGTAAGGAAGAAAAAAAGAAACATTTATTCTACACAAACACGAGACACACATAACAAGACTCACGGAGAAAAAAAAACAAAAATACATTTTTAAACGCAGAACCGAAAAGTAACGTAAGCAAAAAATAAAACAATAATTGCAACAAAAAGTTTTACTATAAAATGTCACACGTGTGGGTCAGAGGTCCAGTTCACTATTGTGTCGGGAAAATGTTACCAGGCGCTGATTTCAAATTGAATCAAAAGTAAATTGAATAAAAGTTGAAAAGTAGGTACATGATCACCCCTTTATCATCATCTTCGTTATCTTTCACATCACACCAATTATCACGTGGCGGTTTTAAGCTTTAAGATGCCAAAAATTTTTAGTAATGTATTGTTGTTATAGTAATAAATGTATGTAATTATGTATGTTTATAAAAAATTGTAAACTATATTTTGAAAGGAGCAACCCAACAGAGTATCTTGCTGAATTCTTCTTATATACTATACTACTATTGTAGTATGTATTATTTGTATTTTTTTTTTTTGTAATATTGTATTTGAAAAGACTAGTTAAACTGAGTTTGTTTCGCCGGTTCTTCTCAGTGAACTTGCTTTGGAACCGGTGGTAGACTCAATTAACCTTCAAAAAGATACTTCAATAGTACTATTTTGAATATTTTTTTTTACTTTGACTTTGACTATCATATGCATTCCACGCAATATTCATTATTATGTATTCAATTATTATTATATTATAGTAACTAATTCAAATCCTAATTGCCATGATATTTAATTATCATGAATAACTAGCCCGTTACATTTTTTTCCGCAGCTTCGTTCGAGTATCTCTGATCTGACTGTTGCTGATTTGTATAACCTTACTGATCTTCTCCCATGCGAACTTGATAAGATCAATAAAGCATAAACAGAACAATTTCACTTCTCTATTGGCCTTTATAAATACGCAAAATCTTATTGTAAGGGAACCCCATTCCTTACAATTCAGCGTACAATCGTATTTGTCAACCGAAGCATCGCTTACGTCGCTTACGTCCGACTTCGTATTTTTATCTAAGACTTATTTTGATCCCCTAATGGTTTTCCAACAAATAAAACAAACCTTTGTTTACTTTGGTAAGGTTTATTTATTTTACCAACGTCGCAGACAGCTGGGTTTATTTATACTTAGGCTTGCCTTGTATTCCTGATTTAAATTTTGAACACGCTGATCCTTTATTCAGTGGTAAGATTTCCGAAATAAGCTTAGTAGTGTCATGTGTATTCCTGTCGTTTTGAACAATTGGCTGTATCATATACATCTTAATTTAAAAAAAAATTGTTTATAAAACTAAAAAAAAAAAACACGCTTTACAAGTCTCTCTGAGTTCGCGCACTAACTCTATCTCTCTTACTCGCATGTAAAGGATGCGGCTAGAAATTAATTAATCCTGACGAATCTAATTAGCATAATCGGATTTTGTAATCGAATTATTGCATTGTCATCGGTCTTTGACAGGTGTGCAAAGTTTGAATTAAATCTGATCGTTCAAAGTAGGACAAAATCGAGCTCAAAGGAGTCTTTTACAAACATACAAACATACAGGTGAAGCTAATAAAAGCGTGTTAATAGCAGTACTCCTCTAAAACTAGTTCAAGCTTTTTTCATTATTTATTTTATTCATTTTCATCTATGGTAACACAGTTTGGTATAATTTATACGAATTAAAATACGTAATGTGTTTTAATGCCATTTTGTCATGATGATTAAGTTTTAATTACAAGAATATTAATTACATGACAAAAGTATGAATGAAATGAAAATGAAATTACATGAAAAAATGTAGAACATCGTAATGTAATGTTAATGTACAGGCTAGTTTATACAGAGTTCAAACCTAAAATAGTCTAACCCGTCTAAGGCTTTTGGCGTCCAGGGAGCATAGGCCTCCCGCCTATGCTCAAAAGTGGACGGATAAAGTATATCATGATATTGTTGAAATGTAATCGTAATGAGAACGATTGGTAGCCAAAATTTAAAACTTCATTCTGATTCGTAACTTAACTTTTTTAATTCATTTATTTTTTTTTCTGTTCATTAGATAGGTACTTATTATTCGTAATAATCTTTATTCATAATGGGATGGGATACCTAAACCATAGAATAAAAAAATATAACGGAAAACCAAAGCGCTCAAGGTACGCTGAGTCATCCAATATACGTCACCTCATTCTATTTATTCGAACTGTTGAAAATGAATATACCACTTTCTTTCGCTATGACTCATGACTAACGCTATATCTTCGCATTTATTTCACTGGCTTAACAGAACTTATTGTCGGGTCTAACCTAGACAACGATACTATTTTATTCTGAGCTTATGAATGTACAAAATCAAAAATATCTGAAAAATACCACATAAAATATACATAAAAAGTTTCAAATAAAATGGCTGTCAGCTGAGATCTTCCTCACGAGCGACCGGGTGATAACACAGTCGCATCAACAGAGGTTGGGTCTAATTTGAATCACATTTATGGACCTTATCATTTTAAAACCTACAGTAAATATAATAATCTAACGTAAGGAGATATACAACAAAACAAATAAATAACATGTGAAGAAGTAAAAAAAAATAGATTATTGAAAACAATTTTACTAAGAGTAAGACAATAGATATAGAATAATAACCTACTAAGATATCTAAGCCTCGCCCATGACACATATTATTCGGTATCCTAGTCCTTAGTACTAAAGGGATTTCATGTTCTTACACTGACAAGGGTCTTATTTACTCTATGAATTAATAGAATCTTCTTGAAAACAATGTCTGTGACAGTTAATGTCAGATCTATTCTTATGGAATAAATAATATTTATACATTATTAGCATTAGCCTTATAATATATTCTTTATCTAATATTTACAATAATAATAAGAAAATGGTGTGGCCCACAGAATTTGATACCAAGATGGATGAAGTAAGTTTAATTGTTTAATTATGGTATATCGAAAAATTTTAATAAAAGTAAAAAAAAAAAGTCTGCCAAATGAGCATTTTGCTATTATGTACCTACCAAGATGGAGCCTATGCCAGGGCTATCGGTGGGTTAGACTAGATAGGTTATAGCAGGGATTCCTAGTGTCAATTAAAACTATATCTAACAGCTGGCTTAAAGTTATGTTGCTATCATAATCTAAATTAATTTAATAGCAAATTTTCAACCTTTTGGATCACCGGCCATAACTAAGAGCAGATCGTTAGTCGCATCATTATCAAGTTGGTTATGTAATTCATTCGAAATGCAGTCATCATTCAGAGAAATAGCGTTATCAATATCACATGAAGAATAAGTTCGTATAAGCGGCAGTAGATTGGTCACACGATTAGGACAACGGATGGTCTATGAGCTAATACGGTTCATTAGAGGAGGCTACGTTAGGTAGACAAAGTATTAATAGGTCATTAACTGGGTTGGGGATGTGCACGGAGATTGTTCAGTGGCTGGTCCGTGTTAGATGCGAAGGCAAAGAATCGGTCGTCTTGGTGTTCAATAAAGGAGACCAATTTTCAGCAGTGGAAAGATATAAATTGATGATGATCGTTATGAATTCATGGCAGTTATGTAAGTCATATGGTTTCTAGTATGATGCCATGGACCTGCCTGGACAACAGTTAAAGTCAGCCCAAGCACGTTCGGCCTTAGATCACGTACTCCATCTGGATATAGCCGCCGCGCCTGCCTGCCAGCGGCACACTGGAATCATTGCGAGTATCGGTAATATTATTGTCTGTGTAAATCGGTTATTATAATGACTGCTGAATATAATCTGATTTTCGGCAGTAATTAACTTATTCCCAGTACGGTATGAAGTCCGCGTCACGGGGACTGCTTGGTGGCAGTCAGACAGTCCCTTACGCAGTGGTTTGAATTTTGGGTAGAACACTGCCCAAGTGAGAGTCCCAGATAGGTTCAGAAAATCACCCGAGACAACCTGGATACATGCGTAAACGCATTTCCCTGCGTCAACAAAAAAAACCAGCTCTATAATAAAATTACTATCAGGCCAAATTTTATGAGTCAAACAAAACTCTTGAAGATTTTAAAGTTGCTTTTACCGTGCACTCTCAGTATGCCCTATACGTGTTATCGATTTCTAACTAAAATATAACATTTCCAGGTAAAGCATCGCAAGACATACCATTTATTGAACGTATGATAGCGGCTGGTATGAATATAGCTTTAATAAACTTCGCCTTCGGTACAAAAAATGATCATATAGAAATCATCAACAACATTCGAGAAGCTTCCCAGTCATATAGTGAATCGATTGGTCGATACTGTCCTGTAGCCATCGCCGCAACTTTACCTGGTCGGAAAATAAGAACTGGTACTATTTCCGAAGTAGGTTTTTTAAGGTTTTTTTTTTATTTTAGTTTTAAACGCAAACGATCACACGAGTCACCTTTGAGTGGTCAGCGTCACCCATCTAGTACTAGCCAAGGCAACTTATTTATAATGTGATACTGTCGAAATAAGGCAAAGCTGTTTCATAGAAAAATAATATGAGCACGTTAATTAATACTTCTCTCCAAACGCTAACATTTGATTTTTTCCTCATATTGCTAATTTATTTTTACTCTTAAGAATAGAGTCGCTCATTATCTAGTTCATATCTATCAAAACATCATGAGGAAACCTGCATTCCTGATGACATTAAAAGTCTTTCAAGTTCTCCAACCTGCATTAGGCTAGCACATCAGTGAACTATTGCCTAAACACCTAGACTGATTTTGCGGAGGAGACCCGATAAGAGATATATATAATCTCACTTTTTAGACTTACGGTGAAAAGGTGGAAATAATAACCGGTGAGATGATGAAACTGACTACAGACGAAACATACAGAGACAGATGCTCAGCTTCCACCGTATATGTGGACTATTTAAACTTCGCGAAACAGATGAGTAAAGGGGATAAGATATACCTCGACAACGAGAAGATAATGTTGACCGTCGAAATGGTGTCTACCACCACAGTCACCTGTAAGATCGATAGAGGTGGCTTCCTTAGTTCCAACAGGGATGTATTCATACCCAACAAGGTTCTAGATCGGCCCAATTATACAGAGAAAGATAAGGACTTGATTGAGATTGCCATACGACATCAGGTATTTTAAAGTGAATGAGTAATGTTTAAAATAAATAGACTAGCATTTATCGAATCGGACGACATGCGATACACAAATTGTGTATTTGTGTATCGCATATCGTCGCAGTGACACGTACAGCACGACCGGGGTGGACAGCTATGCTGTCGCGTTTCGTGTGGTTTTGAGCTTCCGGTGGTCCATTTGGGGGATAGGGAAAAGAAGGGCAACGCATCTGCATAAAATCTGGATATGTGGAGGTTAATTATGGGCATTGATAGTCGCAAGCCTTTGACTGTTCGTTTGCCCTCCTATAGTATAAAAAAAAAAACAATTGTTATTGTACATTAACCATCTACAAGGCAGTACGCATATAAAAATAAAATACTAATAACGAAACTCCCCCAACATGAAAATACAAAACAGGAAAATTTATTTTGTGAAAGGGAAAAGTTAATGAAATAAACTGCGCTCATTCATTTTAGTTGGACATTCTTATCGCGCCTTTCGTAAACTCGACCAATGCTATTACTGAACTGAGGCACTTACTGGGGGAGAAAGGGAAGAGAATTGCCATTGTCGCCAACATTCAAACTATTGACGGCTACCACAACTTTGACGCTATCCTTGCGGTAATTATTATGTACACAAATATTAATCTTATTTATTATCAAGATGGAATACGAATTTTTATGCCTGAGTCTTGTCGTTTTTTTTAAACTTGGATTCTCGTTATATTGATGACGCCAGGATGAGTTTAAAAAAGGAAATCTTTTAGACGCCATCTTTTTCACTACGAAAATTTCGTGAACTTTTTAAAGAACGCATGAACTGTAAAATAGTTTTTACTTTTTTATTGTGTAATTATATTTTTCATCATTAGTGTAAATTCATGATATTTTATAAAGTTTTCCTTTAGAAAATAATACCTTTAATTATCTTATACTGTATAAATATTTTGAAGGTTGAAAATTATGTGGTAAAAATATAAATAATAGGAACAAGTAAAACCAGGGATTGTAGCTGGTATATTTTTTCTCAAAGACTTAACTAAACATTTTAGGCTTCAAACGCAGTCATGGTAACACGCCAAGAGCTAGGTACAGATATCACGCCAGAGAAACTAGTGATTGCTCAAAAGAACATGGTTGCCCGAGCTAATTTGGTCTGTTTTTTTTTTCTTATAATAATATTATGTCAATGCTTTCAACTTCTTTTAACTTTTTACTAGCATACTATTTTATACGTAAAATGTTTAAAAATCATGGTAAGTTATTGATTTTTTTCTTGTAATATATCATCAATACATCATTTATTCTGGTACTGAGGAACGAATGATAAGTACAATACCCGGCAATAAATATTGCACATCGACCTTTGGAAAGAGACAATCGGCTAAATTCGGCGTCGTAGAGCGTTATTTCTGTCGCACACTACCTATGTGACGTTTTTTCAACTTTTGTAAATCGTTGTTCAAATGCGATAGAGTGCGGTCGCGCCCAGATCAAAATATATGGATAGAGTTGTTAATACCCCCAAATTTAAATAATTTAAAGTTGTACTATGACAACTTTAGGGAAAAGAGGAAAACCTTTACAAGGTCAGTCTCGCGAAATTATCTACAATGTTTATAAATATTTTGTAACCGAAGCCAACAAATTAAAAAAAAATGAAGATAAAAATATAAGTTGTTATTTTAAGAAGGTTCAAGGGCGAGTTGCAAATTCCATTGGAATTTCAAGAAGAACTTTGAACAATAATATATTAAACGAAGTCAGTATTGAAACACAATCCACTAAAATTAAGTTTAGCACTCCAAAAAAAGGGAGACCAAAAAAGCAATTTCGTTTGTGTATGGATGATTTTGATTATGATGTTGTTCGAAGAATGGTATGGAATGGTATGGTATTAATAACAACTTATATTTTTATCTTCATTTTTTTTATTTGTTGGCTTCGATTACAAAATATTTATAAACATTGTAGATAATTTCGCGAGACTGACCTTGTAAAGGTTTTCCTCTTTTCCCTAAAGTTGTCATAGTACAACTTTAAATTATTTAAATTGGGGGGTATTAACAACTCTATATATATTTTTTGATCTGAACGATTGACAAAACGTCACATAGGTAGTGTGCAACAGAAATAACGCTCTACGACGCCGAATTTAGCCGATTGTCTCTTTCCAAAGGTCGATGTGCAATATTTATCGCCGGGTACTGTAATAAGATTTTTCTAGATATAATATCTAATATTGCTAATATGACTTGTAATGATTTGGTAGTAAAAAAGTTTATATATAACAAGTTGTACTTTTGCGAACTAATAGAAGAAGTAACAATTTATTTTACAGGCGAATGTTCCAGTAATAATCAATGCTCATCTTTTGAGTAGCATGCGAAAGGAAAAATTTCCACTGCGTTCTGAACTTCTCGATATCGCCAATTGCGTACTAGATGGCGCTGATGCCCTAGTACTGTCAGCTGAAACAGCCGTAGGATTGTGTCCGATTGAGACTATTAAATGTATGGCTAGTGTATGCAAAGAAGCAGAAGCTTGTGTATGGACCAAACATGTTTTTTTTGAGTTTATGAATAAAGTAAGTCGTGATTTGAATCAATGCTAGTACAATAAAGAATAAGTATTGTAAGTTTCGAATAAGTAATCGTCGTAACTAATAATTATTCGAGTTAAAATGTTAATTATAAAGAAAACATATACCGTAACCATTGGCAATAATGGTAGTAATCACACAAGCTTTATATTTTATAATAATCATTAATTGGAATACTAATATTGATGTAAAAAATATCTATAGATTTATCAACGTACCTAAATTCTAGCTTATTTCATTTTTGCAATTCTAAAGTTATAGTGATTCATAAATAGTAAAATAAAAGGTAGAAAAATGGAAAAGCAGAACAATTTTGTACATATAGCGCTGTAATGATTCCCCGAAGAGAATTTTAACAATGCTTCTGGTCGCAATTCCAAAAGTTATTAACATATCGTAATTCAAGGCAATTTTCGTTGAAAATTTTATTAGGTGATTTAAACACAATTTTTGCGGCGGTAGTGGAATTGGACCTTGGGGCACAATTTCCATGTCTTTTGAAACTCGTATCTTATGAACTAAACAGCTAAAAGAAGTGTTTTACATAAAATATGCTTAAAATCTTTTAGTATTGTAGAAAAATTTCAATGAAATTTTATTGAAAAAAATGCAGTATGTCTTGCTTAATAACCCACTACTTTTTTCGAATCTAACACAGTTAAAGCCATTCCGGTTCGGTTTATACGTAAACTTACTACAATATTATGGCTTGGACGAAAATTCTTAGAGCCATTTTTCTTAGAGTTTAAATTTTATCTAATGCATAAAACCTTATTAAACCCACATAATACCGGCATAAAGTGGCAGTTATGTTGTCGCGTTTCGTGCGGTTTGCGAGTTTCCGGTGGCCCATTGGGGGATAGGGAACAGGAGGGCAACCTACATAACCTCTGATTATGTAGATGCTTATGGGCGCCGATAGTCGCCAAAAGGCTTCGATTGTTCGTTTACCCTCCTATGCTATAAAAAAAAATAAACGTCTTCTTAATAATGTAGCTAATATAATATCATCATCATAATTATCATTATTCTCACCTCCTGAAGGTCCTTTGTCTCCTTGAAGTCCAAGACGGCCAAACGGGTAATATAATATTATGAGGTTTCGATCATCATTTGTTATTTCCTTATCATCATTCCTGTACAGACGCTGATCCCGTGTGACCAAGCGACGGGTACAGGATTAGCGGCAGTTCTAGCAGCGCAGCGTTTGCTGGCGGCTCTCATTATCGTGGTGACCACGTCAGGGAGATCCGCGCAGATCATATCCAAGTTTAAACCGAGGTGTCCGATCATAGCGGTCACCAGATATGCCGCTATAGCCAGACAACTCCATCTGTGGAGATCCATTATTCCATTGGTTTATGAAGGTAGGATACAGACTGTTATAATATGGTGCATTGAATATTAATAATAATAATAACACAGATAATATCTATGGACGCTTTTACACAACGTCAATTTATTCCCGTGGTAAATCCTCGAAGAACTTGTGTTACGGGTACCACGTGATTAAGCGCGGCCTTATGTCAATCCCATACATTTTATCATTTTGGAACTTCGCTAACGCTTTCTTAGTGGCATTTTGGCTAGGCCTCCAGACAACGGAAATACTTACATAATATATTTAATACTTAAATATCAATACATATGTTTGGAACTTTTATTAGATAATACACATGTGTATTTAATACACATGCATGACCCAGGAACAAAAAATCTTTTTTGTTTCCTGTCGGGATTCAAAAACGCTACCTTCGGCTTGAGTGCCAACGTGCTAACCATTGAGGATCAGAGGTCGTTATTAATATTTTAATTATTTTATATATTTTTTATATAAATTATAATCAAAATATATTGATATAATAATATAGTTACAGTAGATGTAATTGTTTAACGAAACTCCATTCACATTTATTATAACCACGTTTTGATTTTTCGAATTCATTATAGCACACGTGGTCATGCAAAAACTCCTTAACTTAACCTTAAAGGTTAAATAAAAAATCCATATAATAGCTACCTTTTTTTTTTTGATGACGCACCGGAAATCCTTTCTAAAGCCGCTGCGGTAGCCTTCAGTCGCTATCTGAAGGACCGGGATCTATAGGCGACGGGAAACCCTCAGCAACAGACTGGTCCCGGCAAGACCAGATTCTCCGTAATAGGGGGACTGCCCGGCTACGACTTGGCAGTCCCCACGACGTCGTGTCTAGCAGGGCCCGGGTTCCCATCCCGAGCCCGAATTTAATAGCTACCTTAACCTATCGTTAATTATGCAATTCTATCAATTATACAATTTTGATTAATTTTATTTCGGACATGATGTTATTTCATAATTTACAGACACTCCTAACCCAGATTGGGAGATAGACCTTAAGAGTCGCGTCAACTATTGCACCTCGTGGGCGATGAACAGAGGTTTCTTGAGACCCGGCGACCCGTACGTGCTGGTGTCAGGCTGGAGGCAGGGCTCCGGGTTCACCAACACCATGAGAATTGTATACGCCTCCAGTGACATTGATTAGCTCTGGTTTCTAATCCTCGTTAAGAATTTTGTTACAGTAATTTAGTTTTTTATATTTATTTTATGTAGCCAATGCAGTGCAGGAAAACATTAATAAATTAATAATACTAGCTTTTTCTAAAATTGTTTGTTATTTTAATGTAAGAAGACTGCAGTATAGGTACTTCACTTATTTTATACTTCAAAGATTTGTATATCAATTCAATTATAATTTCGAATAAGATCTTAAAAAGCCAAATACAATTAATGATCTGTTTATGTTATTATGTACAGTTGCCAATTTACAGTAAAAAAGGGGCTATCTTCATCGTCACTATAAGTCCGTAATAGCCAGTTACGGACAATGCCTCCTTTTATCTGCCAATCTCGTTTTGCCCACCTTTTCCACGTCGTCGGTCCATCTCGCCATACGAGGTCCTGGATAAAGGGTATACTGAAAAAGGTATAAACACCAAAAATTCGTAGGTATGTATATTATTTCTGATTTTTAATTTCAAATGTGTGTAAAATATTCAAAAATCACCCCACGTTAGGTGTTATGCAAATGCCTAATATAAAATTGGCTTGTAAAATGATCGGGTGACGGCAAGGTGATCGCCATCAAAGGGTTAACTCTGGTTGCTGGTCGACGAGGCAATTTGCAGAGCTCTCTGAGGTGCCCAAATTGAATTTATGTAACCTCGCCTTCACACCCGCTACATACAGCTGACTAAAATTATTATAATCATACTTACTGCAATGAAACAATCGGCAATCCTTCCTTAACCATCCTTCCTTAAAAGTTATTTCATTGTAAGTCATACTATTCAAAATTATCATATTTTTGATGGCGAAAATATATATACTAATTTAAATATTATACCTTTTTACTTTTTTTTTTTTTGTATAAACAATATACCCTAAAACCTAACCTGTTCTTGTTATCGAATCACAGCAAAAGTTGATTCAAGGCAACAAAGACCCATGCAGTTGCTTAAGCAGAATAACGCATTAAATCTTAATCTATATCTATGTATATCGCTCAAATTATTTTTGCAGTTTAAAACTATATTCATCCGTCTGTATGTCCCAACAGAAATGGCCAATATTACCGTCAGCGGGTCGCACGTAAGCGACCGCGAGCGCGCCAAAACGTATCTCCATTGCAGCTCGTGCCATAGACGATTTAGAGCTTTGCTTCCAAATTCTTTTTGATGGCCCGCATGCTAAAGTGATATATGTTGACGTTAAAATATTATACTGGTGGGGTTATTTCACCTACCCTGTTACGTGAAGTCTCATTGGTGATCAGCGTCATCTGTAAAAAAAATATTTCTAGACCTAAGTAAAGTATTATAAGAGTAAAAAAGCTACACATCCATATTTCTATGATTATTGTAATACTTCTTACGATGTTTCTCGCGGTTTGGTAAAATATTACAAATTAAAATATTACATATTCTCGACGTTTCGTATACTTAGAAGTAAAGCGTAAAGTATCAACCCTTATATTATGTCCCATTGCTGGGCACGGGTTTCCCCCTCGAAATCAATCATGGAAGAGGGTAGTGGGCCATTGTTCACCGATGCGCTGGCCAAATGCGTGTTAATGAACTTCACATACCTTCAAAGACTTTAATCTCATCAGGAATGCAGGTTTCCTCACGATGTTTTCCTTCACCGGTGAGCGAACGGTGAGCCGTGTTAAGGGCCTTAGAACTTAAGAAAAACCCATGTGTGGTACATAACCATAGGGGGTCTAATATAATAGTAATATGGTTCCTTAGAATGCGTTCTTCTAAATTTCTGAGTACACTTAAATATGAGACCATCACTCGCTTACTGGTAAAAAAAAAACATCGTGAGGAAATCTGCATGCCTGATAGGATTAAAAGTCTTTAAAGTTGTGTGAAGTTTACCAACCCCACAATATTTTTATACGAACTGCTTTGCCCAGCATTGACACATACATATTATAAGGTACATCACACATACTTTACTTTTTTATGCACAAATATAAGACTCGATGTATCCTTATTTCAATAACGTACAATGATCTCGAAGCGAAAGAGCGTTTTTCATTTCCTAATTTCCCGAGAAGTGCCGGGTAATAATGGTAGTGCAGCCGTATCCGCATCACAAAGGCGCGTCACCCAGATCGTCTGTAGCGGGTGCAATTACGAGCAGTTACTGCCGGACAAATGCCATTCACAAAGGTGAGAACACCAATTTACACGAGTATCCAACTTCAACTTACAATACTTTACTTTTACATCATACATACATACATACATACATACACACATGCATACATGCATAATTATCTCACAGTTGAGCATTTTTCTAGAGTTAATAGATACATCATCAGTCTTTATCCGTCAACTATTGACCATAGGACTCTCTCAATGAACGCTAAGACGGACCGGCCACGAGAGGTCGTCTTCCCATCTGGTTAGTCGCTGACAGTGTAGGGCTTGGCAAGTTCATGCGCACAAAATACGACCTTTAATCCTTCACAAACGTTCTTCTTTTCATACATAGCTTAGCAAGCAATTTGGTATATTTTAAAGGCGATTTAAATATATTATTATCACTAGTATTTCTATGATATATATTGTATGCATAGAACTGCTATTTCAGACATTTTCTCGCGAAAAAAATAAAATGTTTTTGTGTGATGTGCAGTACAATTTATGAATCAGAAAATAATTAATGTTTTAATAGTAAATATACGAGTCTCTCCAAAAAATGTGTCACTAACGAACAATTTAAAAATATATTGATCAACGGATTAGAAAAGCAAGAAAAACTCTTAAATAAAATACATTTATTTAAAACAAAAAAAAATGTAACTCAAAATTATAATTAAACACAACCATAAATTTTCCCGCTTAAACAAACACAACTCTGGACCATTCTGTTCGTTTGCTGTCCCCGTTTAGCTAAAGGATAACCCCAAAAACTTGTTCTCCCTAATTACATCAAATAAAAAACTTTCACCATTTCAATTAGGCCGCACATAAAAATATCTCTGTCCTTTATTATTTTTCTATGTTTTGGCTGCTTTTGTTTATTTATTTATTTCATTTTTAGTTTTTTTATTGAAATAAATATTACGGCCAATGGTATTGTCCATTGCTACGCTTATTAATAAAATACTTGCAACTCTATTCACAATTATAGATACGAAAATGATTGGTGATTTAATCAGAATAATCGTCGATCAATCGATATGATAATATTATATTACACTAGCTGTTGCCCGCAGCTTCGCCTGCGTTAACTAAGATTTACAATGGGATCTTAGTACGAAAAATAAGTAGCTTTTCTGGATGAATTTTTTTTCAGAATTAAATTTAGTCTATTTTACTTGTGGATAATGTAGCTTTCGAATAGTGAAAGAATTTTTGAAATCGGTCCAGTACTTTTTGAGCCTATTCATTACAACCAAACAAACAAACAATGTTTTCTTCTTTATAATATTAGTGTAGATGTAGATGTAGAAATAAGATGGCTTATAAAAGATACGAGTAACTCAACATAATTATGATATAATGATGGAGAGTCCCAAAAATCTGTAAGTAAAATAGATATTATGGAAAAGAATTAATTGAACTTTAAGTTAGTCATTTAATAGTAGTTAGAGGTATATAGTAATAGTTGTTAAAGCAAATTCTTTGTTTTTCCCCTTTATTACGATTATTTTTTTATTTAATATAAAGTTTTTTTTCGCAATTTTTTAATCTTTATTTATTAGTTTATTAGTTTTTTATTTTTATTAGTTTATTGGATCTTAAATTCTCTAAGTGTCTGAAAAAACGGTTACTGCCCGAACAAAGTTATTATACGAGTAGTACCTTACGTGTGATATTGCAGGTTGAACTTTAGTTAAATAGTCGAGTTTGACCCATTAAGAATAACTTTACTGCCACGTCTAATTTAACTTGTAAACATTGGTGTTTAGTTCACGGTTGCTCGCCCAAAAGTGCCATTCGCCTCCATTCCGCGAAATATTTTCACTTTGTTTGGTTTTCTTTTTTTTGCGCATTATTTCCTCACCGCTGACCCTGTTCGGCGTTTCTCAAGTGTCATTCAGGAGCGCTAGTTAATCTGAAAACTAGTAGGTTATAAAAGTCCCGAGTTAACATTTTTTATGTATCTCGATTCAATTTATTTTAAGTGTTACTCTAACAAAATATGTTGTGCTAAAACACAAAACGAGTATTACTATCGTTAAGAATAAAGATTTATGCAACTTTTTTTCACAAAAAATCTTGTATATGTATTTATGCATTTTTATCCTCTTTGAAACACGAACCATCATTTGGACACAGATTACAGTAAAATTTTTGTGACTACATACTGTCCATACTTCACTAAAATTTTGCCCTAAGGGCCTGTTTCACAATCTCCAAATAAGTACCGAATAGGCTATCGGCAACATATTTGTCAGATAGAGTATAGAGTATCTGTCATATATGTTGTGAATAGCCTATTCGGAACTTATCTGGAGATTGTGAAACAGGTCATTACAACATGACACAATCTTCAATCAAATATTCAACTTAGAATATAATATAACTTTTACAATCAATAAATAAAAACCATTATTTCAGCCAATATAAAGCTTATCCAATACTCAACTAATACAAAATTTGGTCATTTACTTTTTTCTCGAGTCACCGGTTTAGGTGTCGAGGAGGGTATAATAAGGACCTCGGAGAGGCAGCTCATTGAGGGTTTGTGCCCTATCATCGTCATAGCGGACTCGAGTGTCCAGCCACTAGAATTGAAAGGCGATGAATTGTTCTTTGCAGAATATGAGATTGTATCTGAAAAATATTAGCACCAATATTTTTATTTGAAGAGATTTGATATAAGTATTTTATATCTGAAGTAGTAGAGTATAGACAATAAGTTTACTTTTCTTATTTTAAGAATAACTTATCTTTTATTTTTTGTTTTATATCAAATTCTATACATATTAGTGCATGTTTATTACTTACGGTCGAATAAACGAGTGTTAATGGGACTCATTCAAATTCCGCAAATGGCATGCAATATTTACATCCATAAATATATTTCCGTACCTGGAACTTATAACGAAAATTCTATTGGACTTGCCACGGAAGTAAGCTAGCGCAAGTAACTTAGTATGCATGTAGACATTTCAGTGTTAAAAAAAAAATTATAGCTTCACCATATATTACTGGTTTTATATACTTATATAAGAATTTTTGGTGTTTATATATAATATATTATTCTATAGATATAATCTTCTTACAATTATTATAATTGATATCTTCAAGTTATTAAGATCCTCGTCTGATTACATGTAAGTCGTACGCTAATATATTCTTGACTTGAAATAATCTGTTATCGATGAAGCGTAAAACATAACGGGATTATATAGCATTCTGGAAGGTTCCTACAGGCATGACGGGCAATATGGCCGCCGTAATCTTGTTAGGCGTACGCGCGACGCCTACTAACACTTCAAAGGAACCTCTAATGATTGCATTGGCGATGCAATCAACACTGCATGTCGTGCTTTATTAATTTAGTCATAAGGTAATACAATATTTTGTCGTTTGTAGCATTGTTATACAGGCATAAAGTGACTGGCTATATTGATAACTAACGAGTTTGTTTGTTGTAATAACTTTAGTGAGTTAGAATCATTTAAAATTGTTATATCCATTAAATACACACTTTACCTTAAATAAACATATTGTTATAATAATCAGCATTTACCCGTACACTGCTGGACAAGCTCCATGCCCACTGGAATGGGCTTTTGGATCCGGTTTCCGTGGGTCAGCCGTCTAGGCAGATATTGTATAAGGCCTAAATCTTAATTCCTATAAAGCAAACATCTTAAAATATACAATTAAATATTTCAAAATCAAATATGATTTTATAATTATGGGTTTCCGCAAGTAAGCTGTGATTTTAAATACATGAACAATTGAAAGTCTTCAACTCATGCGTTCTCCCCGTGATGACCTACGGGGCCGAAACGTGGCCTCTTAATTTACGACTGGTCCGCAAGTTTGCCGTAGCTCAACGTGCTATGGAATGTGCTATGCTGGGTGTTTCTTTGGCAGATAGGATTCGAAACGAAGACCTCCGCCAGAGAACTAAAGTTACCGATATCACGCGAACGAAGAAGAAGAAGAACGGATGGCCGATAGGCCATTAAGATTCAAGAGTGGAGGCCGCGTTTAGTTAGACGTAGTGTTGGTCGGCCATTAACCAGATGGGAAGACGATCTCCGTGCAGTGGCAGGTCCGCGATGGATGCGAGTAGCAAGGGATCGGTCGTCTTGGCGTTCATTGAGGGAGGCCTATGTTCAGCAGTGGACGGATAGAGGCTGATGATGATGATGAAAATAAAAGACATACAAGATTAAACAGCGTTATAAAGTGTCGTACTAACGTATTGACCATTCATATGCATGTAGTGAAAAGCTTTTAATTTCAAATTACTATACACTTCCATTTCTTTTATTTTATATATGTTTTAACTTATTATTAACTTAGATACTTACTATTGACCGCAATTTTAAAAGCGAAAACCTAAATGTACTACCGCATTCCGCTTGATAATAAATATTTAAACAAATCTATCACTTAGTGATAACGTAGTATAATTGATGAAAGAATTTTGTTCAAAGTAGTTTCGTATAATATTACCTTCCAAATGAATATCTAAAATTATATTTCAGTAAAACATACCGACAGTGTATACGTCTATATTAAAATTATTTTATGCATTCTCCAAGTATTCCGATATAAATCTGAACGCTACCGCTTACCTTTATGAGATAGTTTTATAAAATAAACATAAAATGATATTTATACCAAGTATTCAACTTCAGTTTGAAACGTATCAACGATATTTCTATTTTATTACCTCTATTTAATAAAAGATATATCAAAGCTTTGAAAGCGCGCCACTACAAAATAAGCATGTTTCCCTCACACAATATTTGTACAGTAAACAAATCTCGCGAAAAGCGAAGTTTACTCGGCAGTATTAAATTGAATGTTGATTCTAATCAGGATACATAGCAACAGTCTAATCTCGTTTTGTATTTAATTCCAAATTGTCAAATTTAGAATACTAGATCACAGGATCAAATCAAAGGAAAGGTAAAAAGTGTCAACCCATATGTCACTCTGCTGGGAACGGGTTTTACCGTCGAAATCAGGCGGAAGAGTGTTGGGCCATAGATCACAGAGGCGCTGGCCCAATGCAGGTCGGTGAACTTTACCTACATACCTATAAACACTTTTAGTTTCGTCAGGCATGCAGGTTTCCTCACGATGTCCTTCTCGGATGTCCATTCTTCACCGATAAGCGAGAGATGAGTGCACTTTTTCTGATTCGGGTGCACTTAAAAAATTTGAAAAACCCCATTTTAACGCAGTGTAACATATATATTATGTTACATAGATTTACTTACGAGTTTTGTACTATTTATTCGTTTTTTAATTCTAAATTCATATTCCGCGCGCGAATTTCTTCATTCGCCTACTCGATCACTATTGGCCAAGACATATTACGACGTCACGATATGTGAAGCGTCTTGGAATCGAGTCGTGCCGCTTACGGACCGGTCGATCGTTCTTTTTCTGCCGGAGAGTGCTGAGAAGCGCACACGCGCCGCGTTATATTTTAGTGGGTGAGTCCTTGTAGGAACACACGTGTTATCTTAAGTAATCTCTTTGTTATAATTAGTGTTCTGTAGCCTTCTGCTTATAATTATTAATGTAAAACGCTAAAATTAATTTACAACCAAAATGCACTGCCTTACAATTTAATAGTGTTTTTTTTTGTAATATTTAATCATAGGGCTTAGTGCTTATCTTTATTGTGTTCTGTGCTTTTATGCTTTTAATGGCCATTTCCGTGTCAACCCTGGACATTCATGGGGGTTGGTTATGGAAAGGCTCACCCGTGTTGGCGTGACCTTTCAGGGTCCCAGGCGTTGCCGTCGTGGTCGGTGCGGTGCTAATCCTGGGCGTGGCCGAGTAGCTGTGGACGGGGTCCAGTAGGAAGCAGACGACGGGAACCAGAGCAGCTGGGATCCCACTACCCGCTTTTCCCACTACCCTCTTACTCATTTACCCACGGACCCCACGGATCCGATCTCTCTCTTCGGGCACGGCGCACACCACAGTGCTGGCTTCGGTCCTGCTCACCGCCACGCTGAGCAACGGGACGACACGCGGGACGAAGTACAGACCACGTGGCACGAGACACGGACGCAATCTTGTTAAGTTCTCTTTTTGATTAGCTCCCAACTTGATATCAGGAATAAACGAACCCACGCTCTCTTACAACCTCTAATTAGCTTAATTAATTTTCTCATATTTTTAATAATCGGCCTAAACTATTTTTCCAAATTTAATTTATAACTTTCTTGTACAACAATTAATTTGATAATATATCTATAACAGTTTTACATCATTTATTTTCATTTATCCCATTTATACATTTTTTTTTATAAGCGTAACAATATCGCCCAACGGGTTAAAATATTCCTGGTATTAAGTTTGTCTGGTGGTGTGGAAATGGTCCCGTGTCTTTTAAATGTATGTGTTGTGAATTGTGTACTGTTTAAAATGTTTTATGTTCTCTCTATATATACATAACAAACCAAGTCACAATAATTCATAGTTAATTTATAGTAAGTATATAAAATATTAAATTTTAAAACTTAAATGTTAGTTACATAATAACTTTAACTCTTACGTAATAGTAATCTTACGATTCTTACGTAATCTTTGTACTTGGGCTGTTTGTTGAGTTTTTTTCCGAATACCCTCTGTATCGGATATTTTTGTGTTTCTCGATAAATCTATTGTGTATTTTAGGCATTAGTATTTATTATTGTTATTTTTTTTATGTTTTCTCTCGTTCTGTTACTACAATGACTCACAATATTAAATTTGTATCGTTGCCCAAGGCCGAGTTAGAATACGAGGTATTTATTAGGAATGAGGAACCAGCCTCGACAGTATTAGCTCTTCGTAAGCAGATTGTACCGTTATCAGAAACATTACCGTCAGAGGAGATTCTGGTCAGTTCGCTGGATATTTTACATGATTTGGGCGGTATTAGTGAGACGTTAAATAAAGTTAAGTGTATTGTAAATTCGAATCCGAACCTTAATAGTTTAATGAGGGCCGAGAATTTGTTAGCTCATTTGTACCATCGAATAGGCAGATTAGATGAGGTTGAGGTGAGAGAAAGTAAGGATATTTATGATACGTGTTTAGAACAGTTTAATAATTATTTGGGTGTTGTTAATAAACTTAAGTTGTCGTGCAAATCACCACTCCATACATCATCATCATCATCATCCCCTAGCCCAATGAATATTACGGTTCATTGTGATCACAATAGTTGGGGTGATTTAAGTAAAATTAAGTATGATGGTAAGTCATGTGTGCGCACTTTTATACGGCGGATTACGGAACATTGTTCTATTCATCGTATTTCGGACGACAAAGTTTTATCGTTAGCGTTACAGCTGTTTGTAGGCGACGCATTGAAGTGGTATCGGAGCGTATGCGCCGGTGTTACTGAATGGAGTGTGGTATTGGAATATTTGCGTAGGGATTTCGATAAACCAAATTTTGATTATAAATTATTAACGGAAATTCAAAATAGGACGCAGGGGGCTAATGAGTCTATTGTTATTTATTTGGCTGTTATGGATGAGATGTTTAACAGGTTAACTACTCCTCCTGAGGAAATATTTAAATTAGAAATTTTATTACATAATATTAGACCGTGTTATGCGGGGATGTTAGCGTCAACGGATATAAAATCTATTGATCAGCTCAGGAATGTGTGCCGTAACTATGAGAATGTCCAAAGCAGGCTATTATCTTTTCATGAGCCTCAGAAGGTCACTGACGATCTAGTTGCCCCTGACCTTGCTTACGATCCTGGCGTTAATAATGTAGTTAAACAAAATTTTAATAATCAAGGCAGTTTTAATAAAAATAATTTTAATCGTTTTAATTCCAGTCGTTTTGTTCCCTCATCTCATAAATTCTCGCGTCACCACTCTTACCATCAGGAGCCTCAATGCTCGTCTCCACGTAATTCACAGCACTCGTCTAATCCATCATCATCATCATTCCCATCTCAGCGCAAACCCTCTGCGCCGAGTAAATTAAATAGTAATTTTAATAATAAAAATCAACCCAACATTCATTCAGTCGGTAAACCGGTTTCGGATCGAAGCGTTTACTGCCAACGTTGTAAAACATTTTCTCACGCTTATTTCGATTGTCATAAGGATAGGAATATTGTGTTTTGTTTTGGTTGCGGTGAGCCTAACGTTAAACGACCGGATTGCATTAAATGTAAAAATAAGTATAGTAACAATAATAATTCAAAAAACGAATAAGGCAGAATCGAGTCGGCAATACAATAATTAATAATAATAATTTTTCTAAAACTGATTGGGATTTTTGGCTTAAAACAATTTCTATATATTTTAAAACTTATAAGTTAGATTCGGTTCTGTGTAACGATAGTTGTAGTGAGAATAGGCCTTATGCGGTCATACATATAGACGACATTAAGTTGTCGGGTCTCTTAGACACTGGTGCGTCTATATCTATATTGGGGGGTAATTTTTATAAGGATTTCATTCAGCGTGGTTATACACTTTTTAAAGATAACATTATTTCAGCGGTAGTGGCGAATGGTAATAAAATATCTTCTTTGGGTTATTTAAATCTTCCTGTTAACTTCGAGGATCAATTTCATTTTATAAAATTTTATGTATTTCCGGAGATTAATTCGAATATTATACTAGGTATTGACTTTTGGAAAATATTTAAAATCTGTCCGAAATATATTAATTCTGTAAGTTTCGGGTCGGAGCCTATCTCTTATTGTGGGTCGGACTCTGTCATAACGGGTTATGAACATTTAAATATTGACCAGCGATCGATAGCTGATAGTATCATCAATCAGTTTCACTCTGTTTCTTTCGAGCGTAAGGGGTTAGGATTGACTACCTTGGTCACTCATAAAATCGATACTGGTGATGCACGTCCCATTCGACAGCGGTATTATCGGATGTCTCCGGAGAAGCAGCGAATTCTCTCCGAAGAAGTAGATAAGATGCTTGAGATGGACGTTATCGAACCATGCCAAAGCGAATGGAGTTCTCCAGTCCTTCTGGTACCCAAGGGCAAGGACTCGGGTAGTTATCGCCTATGCTTGGACAGTCGTAAACTAAATGCGGTAACTAAAAAGGATGCGTATAGTTTACCATATATATCCGAAATTTTAGATAATCTTAGGGATGCACATTATTTATCGACTATCGATTTTTGTAGTGCCTTTTTTCAAACCCAGATACAGGAGTCTGATCGGGATAAGACAGCTTTTTTTATTCCTTCACGCGGTACGTTTCGGTTTAAACGTATGGCTTTTGGACTAACTAACGCACCTGCCACACAGCAGAGGTTGGTCGATATGTTATTTGGCAACCGTTTCGGCGTAAAGGTGTGTTGTTTTGTCGACGATTTAGTAATCGCAACAGCGGATTTTAATGAGCATGTCTCGATATTGTTACAAATATTAGAAATATTAAAAGAATCTAACCTTACCATTAATTTTGATAAATGTCGTTTTTTTAGAGACCAATTAAAGTATTTAGGTTACGTCATCGATAAACATGGGTTGCGTACAGATCCGGATAAGGTTTCGGCTATTGTTAATTTTCCTACTCCATCTAATGTTAAAAGTTTAAAACGATTTTTAGGGACAGCATCATGGTACCGTCGTTTTGTTAAAAATTTTAGTACCTTGGCGGCACCGTTAAATAAATTAACTTCTTCACGTAAGGGTGCACCTCCGTTTAAGTGGACTGAAGAGGCGGATAGTTCGTTTAGGAAACTTAAGGAGTGTTTAGTTTCGGCTCCTGTGCTCAGGTGTCCTAATTATGATGAGCCATTTGAGGTTCACACTGACGCGAGCAGTTACGGAATCGGAGCTATGCTTACTCAAAACTTTGACGGCAAAGAACACCCAGTCGCTTACATGAGTAGGTCTCTTACCAAGCAGGAACGGAACTATGGTATTACTGAGCGTGAGACATTAGCGGTTTTGGTAGCGGTAGAACATTGGCGATGTTACCTTGACAATGGCAAGAAGTTCACGGTCTACACAGACCATAGTGCTCTTAAGTGGTTCTTATCATTATCCAACCCGTCGGGTCGTTTGGCTCGATGGAGTACTAGGTTGTCGGAGTTTAACTTCGAAATTAAACATCGTAAGGGAGCCGATAATGTAATACCTGACGCTCTGAGTCGTTCAGTTCCTGTGAGTAGCATAATTTCTATTTCAAATTATAAGGGTAATGATAAATGGTTTCTTAATATTTTTAATGGATGCGCTAATAAGCCATCATCTTTTCAAAATTATTGTGTTAAAAATGATAAATTATTTAGGTTGTCTAAAAACAAATATAATTTAACATCTGAGTTTGATTGGAAGGAGGTGATTCCTAAGGAACACCGTCTTGAAATTATTTCAAATAATCATGATCTACCTACTGCCGGTCATTTAGGTATATTTAAAACTCTTAAAAGATTAAATTTGAAATATTTTTGGCCTAATATGTATAAGGATGTATTAAATTATGTTAAAAATTGTCCCAAATGCTTAGAATATAAAGCTCAAAATCATTTAACATTAGGTGACATGGGTCGCCCTAAGAACTGTGTCAGACCATGGCAAGTGATTTCAATCGACATCATGGGTCCTTTACCCACTAGTAGGAAACAAAATAATTTTATATTAGTTGTAACGTGTTGTTTTTCTAAATTTTGTTTAATATTTCCTATGAGACGCGCGGTTTCCAATGTAATAATTAAATTAATTGAGGACAATGTTTTCTTGGTTCATGGTATTCCGCAGACAATAATTTTGGATAATGGTCCACAATTTATTAGTAATGAGTGTCTAAATTTTTTCAAAAAATATAATATTCCTAATGTTCATTTTACTCCGCGTTGTACTCCACAGGTTAATCCGGTTGAGAGGTATAATCGCACTATTTTAACTTGTATTGCATCATTTGTAGATGAAGATCATAGATCATGGGATATTTTTTTACCTCAAATTCAGTTTGCAATTAACAGCGCGGTGAATGAAACCACTGGTTTCACGCCGTCATTTTTAGTTTATGGCAGGGAATTGGTATCGTGTGGTTCACATTATACGGACTCCGATAATGTTGATAACATAGTTTTTATTCCGCGTGATAGTTACGCAGAAAACTTAGGGCGATTAGCGGATATATTTGATAAAGTTCAATTTCGCTTATATTCGGCACATTTAAAAAATACTTCTCGATATAATTTGCGCCGTAAGCCGGCGGAATTTAATATTGGGGATATTGTTTATAAGAAAACTTATTTTTTGAGTGACAAAGATAAATATTTTACTAAGAAGTTAGCTCCAAAATTCATTAAATGTAAAATTGTAGGTAAAAAGTCTCCTCTAGTGTATGTATTGCAGGATTTTAATGGTAGGGATTTAGGTGTTTGGCATATTAAAGATATGAAGTTAGCAGGTAATTTTAGTAGGCAGTTATAATATAAAATAAATGTTAGTTTTTTTTTTCCAAAATTTACACTAAGTATTTATTCCAATTTTTGAGACGGGTGATGATCTCTAAAGCGTGCATATACAATAGGTACATGACATGGATTGTTGTGTGTTATGGTACATGTCTTATGTACTGGTTATGTATTTAGGGTACAAGTCGTTCCACTGAGCAATGACTTTTGTGCCAGTTATGTATTTTGGTAATATATTTGAGTTATTCCACTGAGCAATAACTCGAGTACATCTCTTAATTGTACTTGTATATTATTTTAAGCCTACGCCATAAGTTATTAACTCTGATATAGCTTATCTAATTCCGGGACGGGTGGCGATTCCACATATTTATATTGTTATAGTATATGCACACATGCTAAAAGCCTTCATCGGGAATACTTTTTGGCATATTAAATTAAATTAAATTTTTCGGTTTATAGTAGCTGGTGAGTATGTGTCCATAGTAGACCATATCTCTTTGTGTCAGGGCGTTGTTTGTGTAGTACAGATAACGCACGCTGCTTGTGAGAATTTGGATGATGATGAATGTGAGTGACGTATGATCGGATACGCTGTCTACATCTCGTAGCGCAGCGTAGCAGTGAAGCTAAATTTTTTTTTTTTTTTTACGTAGCGTAGCACTTCTGTGATCGGCTACGGATGAGTTAACAATTCTTATCTTGTTATTGAGAAGTAGAATCAGTAGCGTTGATTTTTTTTTTCTCTTTCTCTCGAGCGCTGTGCCAGAGTTTCTTCTCGCGTTACCTTCTTCAGAATTTTGCCAGAGAAGCAAAATTCTTCTCTGACGGGGGGGGTATTGTAACATATATATTATGTTACATAGATTTACTTACGAGTTTTGTACTATTTATTCGTTTTTTAATTCTAAATTCATATTCCGCGCGCGAATTTCTTCATTCGCCTACTCGATCACTATTGGCCAAGACATATTACGACGTCACGATATGTGAAGCGTCTTGGAATCGAGTCGTGCCGCTTACGGACCGGTCGATCGTTCTTTTTCTGCCGGAGAGTGCTGAGAAGCGCACACGCGCCGCGTTATATTTTAGTGGGTGAGTCCTTGTAGGAACACACGTGTTATCTTAAGTAATCTCTTTGTTATAATTAGTGTTCTGTAGCCTTCTGCTTATAATTATTAATGTAAAACGCTAAAATTAATTTACAACCAAAATGCACTGCCTTACAATTTAATAGTGTTTTTTTTTGTAATATTTAATCATAGGGCTTAGTGCTTATCTTTATTGTGTTCTGTGCTTTTATGCTTTTAATGGCCATTTCCGTGTCAACCCTGGACATTCATGGGGGTTGGTTATGGAAAGGCTCACCCGTGTTGGCGTGACCTTTCAGGGTCCCAGGCGTTGCCGTCGTGGTCGGTGCGGTGCTAATCCTGGGCGTGGCCGAGTAGCTGTGGACGGGGTCCAGTAGGAAGCAGACGACGGGAACCAGAGCAGCTGGGATCCCACTACCCGCTTTTCCCACTACCCTCTTACTCATTTACCCACGGACCCCACGGATCCGATCTCTCTCTTCGGGCACGGCGCACACCACAGTGCTGGCTTCGGTCCTGCTCACCGCCACGCTGAGCAACGGGACGACACGCGGGACGAAGTACAGACCACGTGGCACGAGACACGGACGCAATCTTGTTAAGTTCTCTTTTTGATTAGCTCCCAACTTGATATCAGGAATAAACGAACCCACGCTCTCTTACAACCTCTAATTAGCTTAATTAATTTTCTCATATTTTTAATAATCGGCCTAAACTATTTTTCCAAATTTAATTTATAACTTTCTTGTACAACAATTAATTTGATAATATATCTATAACAGTTTTACATCATTTATTTTCATTTATCCCATTTATACATTTTTTTTTATAAGCGTAACAGCAGAAGGTCAGGATCCAACCTGAACCTCTTAGAAGAGGCTGAACACATACGCACTAGACAATCGTGGCTCTAGGACAGCTGGTATAAATGGATATTATTAATGTCTGTAAGAAGGTCGTTATTTTTAAGGTCTGCATTGTAGACTCATACATTTACATCATACATATTTGAAAAAATTATATTTACAAAAAACCCAACTCTAGTTCATACGAATCAATAACCTATATTTATTTATTTGGATAAAACCCGCACTCTCACACTGTGAAAAAATACATACGGTTTGAATATTCAAAAAGTATGTTCGCAAAAAATTTGCCAATCTTCAAATCAGCCACAGAATTTTTAACTCAAAGGCACCATAACGACGTAAAAGCATTTTTCCACCATTCGTATCATGAGCTAAAAAGAATTCATTTGCAATTCAAATTAGATAATTTTCAATCATTATTCAAAGATCAACTTTCAACGGTTTTAATACATTACAATTATTCATCGTATGGATGATTTTATTTGATTCCATTCGAGTAGCCAAACTATTATTCGACTTTAGTCTTCAAAAGACCACGGAAAAAACTGTAATTAGTCGACGAACGTTCTTGCTAATTAACTTGATCAAGTTTCTTTATTTAACCTTCCCTTTATATTCAGACCACGTCTTTTCTTTAGAATTGAATAAATTTTATTTAGTGTTAGTTTACATTAAGCCCTGTCCGACTTTATTAGTTTACTCGAATAATGCTTAGTTAAATGTTTAATTTGTTAAATTTATATAAAATCCTTATTTTAGTTTTTTGATGCCTATAATTTTATATATTAATAATTTATAATATTCCTAAATCGTTTTGAAAGTATATCGCAAGGTTTACCCTCGATTTTAATTTCGTCAAACTCAAAAGTAACCATCTTTGCAATTCATTTTAATGCACTTTCAGGATTTTCACATTAACTTTATTGATTTGATTATTTGATATTGCAAAGAGTTGATTAAAAAACAATTGTAGGTACTCATCAAAACCATTGCATCGTTAAATTAGCAAGTGAATTGAAATGTTATGATGATAGCTAAACCATTAAAGCATAATATTCTGTATCTAATTGATCGTTTGCACCTTTCATTCTCCGATGCAAATCTAAAAGTGTATTGAATCGGATGTTTGTTCTGTTCGCTCGCGGTCGCATAGCAATCCTGTGGATTGTGGACAAATTCAATTTGCCGAGCGCCAATAACAAAAACAATAACTGTACCAGCGGATTATAGGCACGCGGGGAAACTTCCAAATAAGTATAGGCTGTGATGACCTCACTGTTAGAAATACCTCATATAACCATAGACATGTTCTGTGTTATGAAAAAAAGATAGAATTATCGTTGCCAATACCATGTTGATGTCAGAAAATCCATAAATAATTTGTTTTTAACTTACTAACTAATTTTCTGACTGCGACACTGAAACGCAAACGATTTGACAATCATAGACAATTTTTTTTTCCATCGTGTAAAGTAGAAACTGTAAACACCATCTTGGCTTTTCATATTTTGATAATGCCAAACAACTGTATAAATTTGGTTTAATTAATCGTTGTCTATTTGTAAGTTTTATATAATTTAGGCTTTAATTGGGGTGACGTGCCACAAAACCGCTTTAAAAAAATAAAGAAAAAATGTTATTTCCGACTTTTTAACAGCACGTTTCGGAACCAACCATCAGGATTTTTGCTGAAACGCTAGAGTTTTAGAGGTGTTGGTCACTTACTGCCAGATAAATCGGCTGTTACTGCCTTTAATTAAACGAGGCACCAATTGATATGGCAACACATACAAAAAGTATATCAACGTCTACGTGAGAAAAAAATCTCAACAAACTAGCCTAAAAGCGTATTATTTTTACTTTGATGTCGGAAGTTCATTGATATTCACCCCGTATTTGCTCAGTGCAAAGGCGAGTCAGGCTTTTCGTCATATCCGTAAATACTGCGACTGTTACTGTATATTTATTATTTATCATCATCATCATCATTATGTTATGATTGATTGCTTCATCATCTGCCTAGCCTTTTCCCAACTATATATTGGGGTCGGCGTCCAGTCTAACCAGATTTAGCTAAATACCAGTATTTTACATGGAGCGACTGCTATCGGACCTCCACAACCCAGTTACTGGGTGATACGGTACCCCGTGGTTAGACTGGTTGTCAGATTCTCGGGCTCCTGACGACCCGTAACGTTATGATTGATTGCTTATAAATGTTAACAATTTTAATAGCGCAAACATTTTTTGCGTATGAAAAAAAAATAATTATTTTTTGTATAAATATGTTAATCTCCGAAACTACTTCTTGGCAATATTTGTTTGATGATTCTGTTCCACTTGATAACCCAATGTTATTGAGGACAGTTGCAGGCAATTTATTAGACTAGCAATGCACCGCGGTCTTACCCATTCTTCACGCGTGCTTCCCGTAATTGTAATTTCATTAAACTTCATTCAATAGTTCTGCGCGTAAAAGGGTGACAAACATCTAAACATACTTACTTTGTAATATTAGTAGCATTGCTTATGAGTTCGTTAGTTAGTACAAGCGATATTAGATATTTGCTATGTAACAAAGGCAGAATTAAACATTATTTTGCCTTGTTATTTCCTTAATTATGTAATACCTGTTCCCCGCGGTTCACTGTAAATAACTTTTCTCCAAAATATAAAAGATTTTATTCTTTCTTAATAATAAGGCCATAATAAAAATAAAATATAATAATAGGGATATCTAATTTAAATTGCAAGATTCGGAGATTACCTCGTTAAAAAAATACTTTACAGATTTATTTTGTAAATAAAAAAAAAAGTAAAGTATCAACCCTTTATGTCCCACTGCTGGGCACGGATCTCCTCATCGAAATCAGGCGAGGAGGGCAAAGGCCGAGTCCATCTACCACAGGACCATCGTCGCTCTTTATTATTAGTATGGATATTTTATTCCTTATCATCAATACTCAGACTTAGTTCTAGACTAGTAGTAGACTTACTTCACATAAATTATGGCAAGGATGCATTTTATGTGGCGTTAATTTAAATCATTTTCTAAATAACTACTTATGTAAACTATTCAACATTCCCTGGCATCATTTTGCAGCCATTAATTTAAGTAAAAAGAAAAAAATAAAGCGAGTAGATACCAAGTGGACAGGACAAGCTCTTAGCAAGTTTTAATTACTTTACCCCCCGAGTCTGTTGTCTTACGTTCAACCACTCTTATTTTATACCGCTCCTAAACTAGTTTACTTGGAAATATTGTAAGTAAACACAACTTATTCTATGTTAAAATTGCTCATTATCCGAAGATAATAGCCGCAAAGTTATTTTATTAAAGTTATTTTAATAGCGACTCCCAGGATTTTATTAGGAAAATATTTTTTGTTATTACTTGTTTATTTCTCATTTAATTTGAGAAATAAAAAAGCAACCGAAAAATCAACAGATACACTAATAAAAACATCAGTAAATAACATTAATCTTATATATAAATAGCTTTTTCATGTTTGGGGCAGGTTAAATAGTTTCCGTAGAGTGGTGGCGAGTCGGCTGCGGTGTCCCACAAGGATCAGTGCTAGGTCCGATCCTGTGGGACATCGGGTACGACTGGGTCCTGCGAGGCCGTCTCCTACCCGGGACGGGTGTCATATGTTACGCCGATGACACCCTCATGTATGCCCGGGGACGAACATACAGGGAGGCGGCGCGGCTGGCCGAGGTCACACTAGACCTCGTGATCGGTCGCATAGAGAGTCTAGGGCTTCAGGTCAGACCATCCAAGACCGAAGCCCTTCTCTTCCGTGGGACTGGGCGGAAAGGACCCCCACCGGGGGCTGCCCTCCAGGTTGGAGGGGTGAGAGTCAGGATGAGCCCCCATATCAAGTACCTGGGGCTCATCCTCGACGGAGGATGGACCTTCGGCCCACACTTCAAAACGTTGGGACCGAGGGTCGTGAAGGCGGCGAGTGCGCTGGGCAGACTCCTCCCGAACCTCGGAGGACCCAGCGCCGCCAGCAGGCAGCTGTACTCCGGAGTCTGCCGGAGTATGGCAACGTACGGTGCCCCGATTTGGGCGGATCACCTCACGGCGAGCGTTAAGGCCGCGTTGCGCTCGGCGCAGCGGGTCATCGCGGTGAGGGTGATTCGGGGGTACCGTACGATTTCGTGGGCTGCAGCATCCGCTCTGGCCGGCGACCCCCCGTGGGAACTTGTGGCGGAGGTTCTGGCCGAGACACACTCCTACGTCTCGGATAGGAGATCTCTGGGCTTGAGCCTTTCGCCTGACGGGGTCCTACGGGTCCGCCGACTAGGGATGGAGGCACTAATGCGGAGGTGGGGGGAGGACCTGGCGCGTCAGCCGTATGGCAAACGCCTAACGGCTGCTCTGCGCCCAGTTCTTGAGCGGTGGATGCGCCGTAAGCGCAAACCCCTCACCTTCCGTCTGACGCAGGTTCTCACCGGGCACGGATGCTTTGGTGATTACTTGTGTCGGACGGCCCAAAAGGAGCCGACGACTGGATGTCACGATTGTGGTGCGGCGGTGGACTCTGCCCAGCACACCCTCGAGGTGTGCCCGAGATGGGCGGCGCTGCGTCAGGATCTGACGTCTGTCATCGGAGGGGACTTGTCTTTGTCGAGCGTCATCACCGCGATGCTCGGCTGTGACGAGTCCTGGGCGGCAATGGCCTCTTTCTGCGAGACAGTAATGTCCCAGAAGGAGGCCGATGAACGGGTGAGAGAGGAAGCCGCTGATGTGGCCTCCCCCCGTAGACGACGAACGGGGGTGCGTCGGAGGCGCTACTTAATGCGCTTCCAGTGACACCCCTGTGCCCGTGTCGGGCTCGGGATGGGAACCCGGGCCCAGCTTAAGACACGACGTCGTGGGGACTGCCAAGTCGTAGCCGGGCAGTCCCCCTATTGTGGAGAATCTGGTCTTGCCGGGACCAGTCTGTCGCTGAGGGTATCCCGTCGCCTGCACAGATCCGGGTCCCTCAAGTATAGCGGCTGAAGGCTCACGTAGCGGTTTTAGTGGGGTAGGGCACCCAAATGCGAGTCCCCACACACGCCAGCGCGCCTACCCAGGCCCTGGTAAGGTCGTAAAGGATTTCCGCTGCGTCATCAAAAAAAAAAAAAAAAAAAGGTTAAATAGTTTCCTCAAATTTCAGGTTTCTTATTACTACTCCAATCATGGCCCAATTCGAGAAAGAAGGATAAGAAAGTCCAAAATGACCACCTATTTGAACAGACCAACAATTTTACCATAATATAATGAAATATATTAAAAATAAATTTTACCAAAAAGTTTTGATAACGGATAAAATCCGAAAAAATATAACAGAACCGGAAAAGAATCTACCTGTTCCACGATAGCGCCATATAACAGAACCAAACTAAATTACGTCAATGAATACCAACGTCGAAAATGTCTGTGATTCCAATGAAAATCTGAAATAGAAGCCACGGTGAGGCAGCTGGGAAACAATCGACCAAATCTAGTGTATAATACACAGAATGACAATCTCTGTTTCATAACCGCTTCAATTGGTCGAATTAAGTGGCCTCAGATTGTTTTGTCGTACATATTTCGAGCTGTCCCCGGTGGCATCAGCCGCGTAAACTTATCATACCTGAATATTCGCTAAGGATCGCCAAACCCCCATGACTATTTTTACAATAGTGGCTCCTATGGCGCCGACGCGCGATGACGGACGCGAAATATTCCGCAGATGTTTTTTTTTACAAATTTACTTTTTTTGCCGATAGGCAAATAAGACTGCGTTTAGGTAGATGAAGTGTTAGTCAGCCATTAACCAGGTGGGACGATCTCCGTGCAACAGCCGGTCTGTGTTGGCTGCGAGTGATAATGGACTGGTCTTGGCGTGCATTGTGAGGCATATTTTTATCAGTGAACGGATAAAGACTGATGATGATGATGATGATTATGATGATGATAGCATAGGATGTATGTTGTATATGTTTCAATAGTAATGATCTGTGAAAAGAGACGTCAGCAAAAAAACATTCCAAAAAACGTTAGACACTTTCACATTCATGGAATAGCTGTGAGCGCCAAAAAAGGAAGCCGGTAACGTTGACAAAAAAGATAGCGTCAGGTTTTTGGAGACGCAACGACGGAGTGTTCTTAAAAGATGCACTCTTTGGCTCGCTAGCTTTGTGATACGCTATTTTGAGCCCTAAGTCCCGTCTGAGTGTCCTTAGCCGGATAATATATTTCCACCAGACGTTATTTTCATATTTTCCTCTTCATGATTCGTTGACGTGAAGCTCATGTCATGAATTATGCGATACTTTTCATTCTATATTCATTGTTTCAAGCTTGAAGTATATAAGACTTACTTTTAAAACTTTAATATTGGCACGCTATGCAAGAACTTGCAGACCATCCACATATTGTATTTGTTGTTAAAATAAAATCCTTAGTAACATTTATTTATTAGTAGCTGTTATCCGCGGCTTCGCCAGCGTTAGCAAAAAAAATCTATTTTTTTAATGTATCCAATGTTACTTTTAGTACCTCTGAGAGTATGTGTCTAAAATTTCATGATCATGAGTTGAGTAGTTTTCGCGTGAAAGCGTAACAAACATTCCTACTTTCACGTTTATAATATTAGTAAGGATTTGCTGGGTATAATCTTAATGAATGTAAATCAATTATAATCTTATATCGTATGTTGTATTCAAAGTTATCTAAGTTTCATCCACGATAGCAATTTTTCTTTAAAGTATTTGTACAAGTCTTGTAAGTGAGAAGTGCAAGGTTGACGTGCTTCGATGACAGCTCTACCGTCTCCCCGGGACTTGAACACTATTAAAAGTTTGCCAAACTTGCGCTGAGTCAACTAGTTTGTATATTGCTATCATTGCAAACGTTATCGCATTGTTGCTTAGGTAAACACCATTATCGGATATTCTCACCTTCGTAAGAAAAGTTATGCGAACTGACCTGGGTTGGAGATAGGAGACCCCTCGAAAGATATAATGATGAGTTCTATTTAGCAGTTGGATAGTGACTGATGCTTAGGACACGTCGTTTCAAGGACTAAGAGTACATTAGAGTAATTCGCTAAAACGCTTCTTTCTTCGACGTCATCTGATGATGACACCCTTTACTCGTCCACTGCTGGACATAGGCCTCTTTCAATGAACGCCAACACAGCCGATCCCTTGCCACTTGCATCCAACACGGAGCGGCCACTGCACGGAGATCGTCTTCCCATATTTGTCTATCAAAACGCGGCCTCCACGCTTGAATCTTTTAAGCCCATCAGCCATCCGTTCTTCAGAGTGCGTGATCCACGGGTTAGTTTTGTGAGGTTGGAATGACAACAGTCACACTTTTGTTTTACAACCAGCGTCGCCAGATCGGTCCCACCCATCAACTCCACCTCACAAGCAATAATAATACTTGCACGAGTTACGCGCGCTAATAAACAAATCACACTTAGAATAAAGGGATTGGGATTGAGAGAGATGAAACGTACACGCGCAATTAAAAAGTATGAACGCTCGCTTCAATAAAGTATGATTGTATAATCATACTTGTGATGCGCATGCCCCATTGCCATTCCAACCTTATTTATCTAATCCTTGGTGTGACAAGCACACTGCCAAACACCATTTTGGCGAACTGTAATTAATTTCCTAGACGGCAAAAATAAAGTGGATAATTAGTATGACGAATAAATGAGTGAGTACTCTACTGATAAACATCTATAATAATATGACTGATACATTTTATTTGATATTCTTGATACAAACATATTATTATTAGTTAAATATGGTATTCGTCGGTTATGTTTCCTGGTATCTTGCCAGTATGCGTCTTGCAGGAACAAATGTCTGTTCTAACGTTTGCAGCTGACGGATCGATGTTGTTGATACAACCCAAGTTTCGAGAACTTTGTTCTATAGAGTGATAAATCAACTGGGAGAAATCCTTAACACAAGAAAGACTAGCTAAAGCATGGTATGATGTAATGGTATCCATGTTTGATGATGGCGGTAGTTTCACAAAATTATTCCAAGTAGGTACATGTACATAATTATGTTGAACTAATTAAAAATATATATTTAATTAATTATTGAATACGGTAATTGACAATATTTGGAATATAATTTTAAAATATTCCTCAAGTCACGATGTAGCCAAATTTTGAATATTTCATTGTAAAAAACCAGCATTCTATAATTTTTTATATTTAAAAAAAAAATTATATGTTATTTTTACTTTTTTTTAATCTTTTTGACATTTCCGCTCTATAACGCAGTCATATATCATGGCGTCGCGTCTGACGTCAGAAGGTGCACAACTAACGTTGTCTTGTTAAGTAAATTTTTAAATTAATAATTTAGTGAAAATTTATCAAGTATAATGGTTTCTGAATATTACAACATAATATACCGTATAGTACTGCAATATTGAACCACCAATGTTTAAACAAAAGTGACAACTGACAAGTGATAAACTTTGCATCACATTGTATTGTCACGTGGTCAATTTTCGTAAATTTATTACTCAAAAATATTAATTAATCTTATATATTTTAGTCAGATTACTTATTGATATTTATGAGCGACGGTGGTCCAGTGGTGGACGGACTCGGCCTCTTACGCGAGGGGTTCCGGGTTCAATCCTGACCCGTCCGTGTGTGCCTTGAAATGGGTTTTTCTAAATTTATAAGTGCACACGAGACCATCGTTCGCTCACCGGTGAAGGAAAACATCGTGAGGAAACCTGCATGCCTGATGAGATTGAAAGTCTTTGAAGGTATGTGAAGTTCACCAATCCGCACTGGGCCAGCGCGGTGAACTATTGGCCTATTACCCTCCTCGCCTGATTTCGAGGAGGAGACCCGTGCCCAGCAGTGGGACATATGTATAAGGGTTGATACTTTACTTTACTTTACTTTCTTTCGCAATCCTGTGATATATTGCACTACTATAATGAATAAAAACAGGTTGTCTGTAAAGTCGGTTTACTGACAATACTGACAAACGTGACAACGTCATAAAAAAATACTGATGGGCCGATTGTGCCTCTTTGTCGCTCGTTCCGCGCTCTCGCTTGCACTTCAAGCCTTAAATGGAACGCCCCAGGGCGAGGTAGCGCCGCATGAGTCATGTTGTTTCGTGCGTGCAGCCGGCTCCATCGAATCATAAGACGTAATATCTTCTATTATTTTTATTATTGTCAACTACTGTATTAAAAGTTAAAATCACAAAATAATAAATTGGGATGATAAAAATGGATACAAATACCGCATAATATTCAAATACTCTAAGCAAATATTTATACGATATACGAAACATTCACAACCCATACTCAAAATCAACATGTTCAATCAATAGTGCTTCTAAAAATGGAACAAATTGAAAACATTGAATAGTATTTCCAAAGCGTCTCAGTTCGCTCTTGGCTACATGTTATCAGGGGATCCCGAGAGACGTGCTATCCTTAAATTTCCGATGAAAACAAAGAATTCCTGAATATAGGTTCACGGGAGCGGCGAATCGAAATTTACATCCTAATTTCCCAGGTGAATATCGTGGCTTCTCTATTCGTCAGATATCAAAAATACCTGATTCAAAGCACACGAGTAATGTGATTATACGGAGTATATTTTGTATTAAATAATAAGTTTTTTTACTTTTACTTTGCTGTCCCAAAGGATTGCAAATTCTAAATGCGCCCTAAAAGGTATGAGAAACTTGTTTTATTTTTAATATAACGTCTGGCGCGTTATGCAATGAAAGTTAAGTTATACATTAAAAATAGCAATTTATGTTTTTCGTTTTCAATAAAGATTTATAGACATAGTATGTTATACATGGGATTAATTATTTTGATTTAAGCCAAGGCTTTGAAGTCTGGGTTTAAAGCCTATCTCGAGGTGATTGATGATTCCACACCTATTACCCATGTCATAAGATATATTTTGTCTTAGTAATTTGGTTTTGTTTAATATTTAAACATTTCATATCTAGTGAACGACTTTGTCACCAAAGGTTTCAACAACCGAGCTCTCACAAAGAATTAATAAGGTTTAATGTTGTAAAAGTACACTTGTAACAATTCAATAATAAGATCCCAACTTGTTTAAACTTAATTTTTTACTTTTAAACTTAATTTAAACAAATTGATCAAACTTTCCAACGAAGGAATTCAAAAAGAAACAGAAATACTCCAAGTATCGTGCGATTTTATATTTTACAATTATATTCGTAGATTTAGCATATATAATACCAGATCTATGGCTAATAAATATCACTCTGTATTGGGCCAGCATATAATAATAAATAATAATAATAATATCTATGGACGCTTTTACACCACGTCAATCTGGTCCTGTGCTAAGTACTCGAAGAGACTTGTGTTACGGGTACCAGACAACGGAAATACATATATTTAATACTTTTTATATTAATACTTATATTTAAGATTTTTATTATATAATACACATATTTAATACACATCCATGACCCAGGAACAAATAAACTTTTTTTTGTTCCCTGGAGAGATTCGAACCCGCTACCTCCGGCTTGTGCGCCACCGCGCTAACCACTGCGCCACGGAGGTCGTCAATAATAAAAATATAATTCGCCATAGCCAAAACTATCCTCTCTTCATTCGAGGAGGAGACTCCTCCCACTTCCCAGTAGTGTAACATCGATTATGATATTGCTGTTATTCATTTTAGAACATTCTCGAATTTGTCGTAATAAAAGCTAACAAAATATGTAATTTCTAGCACCTATCGATATTCGACGAGGTGATACGGAATCGTAACGAGTCTCGGGAAGCCCAATTAGTCGGAATGATGCTCCCAAACTACTGTCAATACCAGTCTAAAAATAACACTAATTGCAACCGACGCTTTTCTGATTACTATTACGGTAGTAGTGGTGGTGCTTGAGACGGGAATTCGTCACCTGTTCTAAAATAATTAGGCAAAAAATCTAAAACAAAAAATCAGGTGGCGCAGTTTACAAGCTGTGTGTTAACCACTCACCCTCGAAAATTTGAGCTGGGATTTTTGACGAAATTCGCAGTACAATGACTAGAAGTTGTGCAAAACCAGTGGTTCGCTATATAAATATTGGAATGGATTAAGGTTTGAATATTAGTAAATGACACAATTATAGAAAAAATAGTATACGCATGAGAGTTAAGTTTCTTCTAAATTTATTTTATAGACCATAATTTTAAGATATAACTTTATATACTACCACCACATAGTGTTCCACTCCATGAATCAGCCAATATTCAAGCTATTTTTAAAAATTGTTATACATAGGATAAGGGATAGCAAAGCGATAGGAATAAGGGTCGATAATTAGATAATATTATCGATACTAATATAATCGTCGATAATTAGATATTATCTTTGATTGCGTGTTCTTCTAGACACATAAATTAAACTGGAGTGTCTATTTGTAGTTAATATGAAAGCAACAGCTTTATACTAAATGCACAATGGATTTACACACGGTGCATATTACCAAAATAATATTTTTTACAACTTTTTTTCATCGTTTGTTTGAGCTAATCTCTGATACGGCTGGATATATTTTGATGAAAGTTTCACTGGCAGATAGCTAGTAGCGTACCAGCATCCATACGGATGTAAATCTAAAATAATAATAAAATACTATTTCGCGTGGACAAAGCAATAAAATAAGTGGAATTGTGTATTTAATGTAAGAATATATGCCTACAAAAAAGACTTTTATATCTTCAAAATTGTTAAAGTTAACATGCTACTTATATGCATTTGTATACTTTAAAAAAATCGGTATCTATACTAATATTATAAAGAGAAAAGATTTGTACCTATTTTCGTATTCGTTCGTATGTTTGTAATGAATAGGCTCAAAAAGTACTTACTGGACCTATTTCAAAAATTCTTTCACCATTCGGAAGCTACATTATCCACGAGTAACATAGGCTAAATTTTATTCTGATAAAAATAGGGTTCCGTAAGATATTTTGGTTTTTCGGACACAAGGTGTAAAAAAAATTATTTCGCGTACTAAGATCCCGTTGTGAATCTTAGTTAACGCAGGCGAAGCTGCGGGCAACAGCTAGAGTAATTATAAGCGGTAATGTAAAAGCTATATAGTTACACAAATACGGTATTAATAATTATAGAAAACTCAATAATCTATAAACATTATAATATTCAGATGTCTTGTCCGTCTTACATTTTGCTATTGATCTATTCGCTGATAAATAAAACCTAATGATTGTTTGAGATGCAAAAAGTACACAATTAACTACCAAAATAAATCATCGGAAACGGTTTAAAACCTCTGTTCATAATAAACGAACATGCTCGTCTGACTATACGATGATTAAAAAACAAAGAAAAGAACCACGGAAGGGTTTTTACGTATAATGTTAATGCATGCATAATTATTATAAGAAATACAAAATATAATAATATTATTATTGTCTTACTTATATTCAGTTTTGGTTCATTTACGCAATTTTGACCAAGTTTAGTTAATAGGCAGTAATAATAATAATTCGTTGTATAAATAACAATGTGCAGTCATAAAATACAGTGATAAATTATTATTTTATTGAATCGGGATAATATTATAAAGCTCCAATTTTCGAAGAAATCTCCTTTATCCAAACATATTATTACCAATGAGCTTATATTATACTAGCTGTTGCCCGCGGCTTCGCTCGCGTTAAATTTGGAGTAGCGCAGTTCCCCTTTCCTGATTTAGAAAAAAGAAGACAACTCGGAACAGAATATTATTTTAATAAACTATTGTAAACAATATTATATATTGTCTTTCCATTTGGGGATAGAATGTAGACATTCTGGGCATTGGACACACGCGAACATGCTACATACAATTGTCAATTAGAAAAATTGTCATTACATAGTCTCTGGGCATCCAAATTTCACATGAGCATGACTGGGACACCTAGTTTTAATTTAAGCTTTTGTGAGGGTACATCTGACAGCTCAAGCGAATTTAGAAACTCTACGGGATATAATATGCTCTTTTCTGTACCATAACTGTGTCTATTGATAAATACTCTGTTGTACCTGTCCCGGTACTTTATATGTCCTGTCCTGGTACTCTATATGTCAGGATTTACTTAGTTGATAATATCATTTTTAGGTGCTAAAATTGCTTTTTCACATTAATATTGATTTTCTTGTATATTGTTTTGTAAGTCTGGGTAAACACTTGCAACTAATTCTAAACCACTGTTTACTAATTGAATCAGCCCTCTACATTAGTTTCTAGCCGGCCATCTCCTATTTTAAATAGTGTTTCGGCATGGTTGCCAGCATTTGTGTCATCATATTTGTAGTCAAACTGAACTTCATTACGGTGGCCCATATAGTGAACGACTTGAGACATGCTTTAATTTCGTCTGCGAGTGTCCCCTTCTGAATTACTGCTAACGTTTGGCGGCGGAAATCACCAGCCAATAAAACCACCATCTCTCCCATAAATTAAAATAAAAATTAAAATAACATAGGTACTGTTGCGCAAATCCCGGAGCGTTCAATTTAGTGCTTCTACCCTTTTTTGTGCGCCATAGTACTTTCATCCCACACCAAGATTTTACACTGACGTGCAATAGCATGCCATACGCTATTTTTACTAAAATTACAGATAGGTGAATCTTCCTGGGTGAGATCAAAGAGTAGCGCGCCATTCCCAGGTTCTGTTAGCTGCAACACTTCGTCAAATACTCGTTTTTGTTCTGGTAGTAATTTGGGTATCAATTCAGCTACTTGCTGCTGCAAAGCTGGTATGTCATAGTTTATTTCTCGTACAATCTCATCTGATAGTTCATTTTTGTTCGTTCTTCGAGGGCTAATCATTCCAAATTCATTCAAACGTTTACCCACTATAGCCATTACTTTGTCTTAAATTTTTCCAAGGGGTTCGTTATGCTGATGATGATAAATGTGTTCATTGTATATCATGTCCGTGTGTGTCTAATGTAGCCTACGCAAAATGTCTTCCGCCATGTACTCTTTATATTTGTTCCATAATTCATTAGGATAAGATAGCCCGCAAGATGATAATATTATGAGGGTTGCATAAAGGTCTCTGATTTTGGCTGGTGATTTGCACTGGACAGCTTCCTTTATAGTTTCGTCTCAGCGATTATCACTCTCTAACAGATCCAGAGTTTTACATGCTTCTCTATATGTTCCGGATTCCTGGCCGTTGACAATTTTAAGATCACTATAGCTTATAGGACTCTGAATTTGGTGTAGCAGCAAACGTAAACAGAAACATTCAAAATTAGTATCGTGGACGGTGTACACATGACCAAGGGCATCAGATGATTTCACTCTGGGCCAATTTTCAACAGACATTGAAAACGGCGTTCGCAGTTCTTTGTAGATGTGTTTCAGGTATAATAACGGGAGCTTTATTAAATCATCTGATGCCCTTGGTCATGCACAGAATTTTAGCACAGAAACACGTTTTGGCAAAGGAATCGCCCTGACAAAGATGGAAAAAGGCTGTAAATGTTGTTTTGGGCGGTGTAGATACTTTTTCTTGGAAATTGTTCTCGGTAAAATATATTATGCACTCTTCATTTTCGAAGTGTACAGTAAGATAGGTTACTGTTGGATGTCTTTCAGGCAAGAGGAAGCTAATGAGCCGCCACGCTACTTTATTACTGCTGACGTAACGTCCTGCTTGAAATGTTTGCACTTCATTCAGAAGATGTGCTCCACCTTCATTCCTGAGATTAAATATTATAGCCTGTCAATTCCTTTGTTTATATATTTGTATATTTGATTGCGCGGACAGAGCTACAGGCTTCTACATTAATATGAGCATTGAAAATTTTATATAAAATAGGCAAATACGGGACGTCTAAGGTTTCGTTCGCTCCAGATCGAGTCTTAATTGTAACTGTTGGGCCATCGTCTTCGGGCGCTGTGCGCCTGTACAACGGGTAGCCATTGTCATTTTGCACAGTTTCTTTTATCAACTGATTAGTGAAAATCCTTGTGCATTTTCCAATGTTCATGTATTGCGAGGCTGAATTTCTAACACCACAGGGACCGTGTACCATGTTTTGGATAATAGTGTCATACAATTCTTTATAGAATAGAATAGAATAGAATAGAACAACTTTATTCAGTGCAAAGATACATGATGATACACAAGTTATACAGTTTATCTATTTGGATGGGCCGCATATTCTTTTTTAAGCTTTATTAGAACGTGCACATATAGCAGCCCCCTTTTTTCCATCCAATAACATATAATTAAATAATTAAATACAAATAACAATACATGAAACATTGTATTTCGCCGAATATATTAAGAACATTAACGAAAGCAAAATTCTATGATCAAATCGATATTGTTACAGCTGAAAAATGCCCTCACGTGTCTGCCTGTTCGGGTAGCAATATAGCGACATTTCCCCCACTACGTCGCACTGCGCCAACGCAACCCAGATTTTTTTTGAACTACCCTAAAAACTTTCATCTCCTATGTAATGCTCATATAGGCGAAAACCTTAAAAACGGTGGAACATTTAATTAATCATGGTTATTTAATTCTTATTAAGTGCCTAAATACAAAGTTTTAAGGCGTCATCTTTTATGTATAATGACAAACTTCCATACAAACTTTCATCCCCTATTTAAACCCCCCATAGCTTTTTATCGCGACAAAAAATAGACTATGTCCTTTTCCAAGCTCTAGTTTATCTCTGTACCAAAATTCATCAAAATTGGTTAAGTGGTTTAGGCGTGAAAGCGTAACAGCCAGACAGACAGACAGAGTTACTTTCGCATTTATAATTAATATTATGGAAGGATGTAAGGATTACTATTCCTTTCCAACGTTTTAAGGTTTTAACAAAATATAATAACAAATTCGTTAAACTTAACAAATAGGATCAGATACATGCAACGCCATCTGTTGACAACCTACATACCTACTTATAAGTCGGTACTGTAAATCGTCAATAAATCGGTACTATAACGGCGGCTTTCAATATCCTATCTTAAAATTTTCTTATATATCTTAAAATTTTTACAGATTTTCTAAGAAAATATGTCAAAATTTCAAGATAGATAAGAAAATTTTATGATAGATAGGATATTGAAAGCCGCCGTAAATGGACAATAGATGGCGTTGATCTGATCCTATTAGTTAAGTATCTTATTTAGCTACATTTCAAATACATATATCTTTTGATAGAGTGAAGCGATTGCGATGAAACAAAAACTAAATGTTACTCTAAGTTACGCTAAATTTTTATGGATAAAATTTATTTACACTGGTTTTGTAGTTTTCACGTGATGCGTGCACAACTAAACAGACAAACAGACAAACAGACAAAAATTCCAAAAATGCTGGAAATGGATTCTGTTAGTAATCTTTTAACGCCCAGGCTATTCTTTTTTTAAATATTTTCAATGTACAGAAACGACTCCTCTACAAATTTATTATATGTAGTATAGATAATAGATATTCCACCATACAGAGTTGATACACTACGGCCTTAGACACCAGACAACCGATTTATTTTCTTGCCTATTATTTTGATTTTGCCATATCTCCTAAAGTATTCATTTAATTTGCATGATGGAAAAGGGAAAAATAGTCTTTATGAAGTGCTTAAGCTAATTAACTGATTTAAAATGATAAGGATTCATACCGTATTTGTGTAAATAACTTTCAAATTATCGCGCTATAATTGCCCATTTTTTTAAAGTATTAAATGGATATAGTATGATATCCCTAAGAGATAGACATATGCCATCGCGGACTTTTTTGTAGACCTATTTAAGATACACAATTCCACCATACATTATTTTGTTATATCTCAAAGGGTTTAGGCAGCGTTTTCGTTGAAAACTCCTAGACGGTCTATTTTTTCCCGACCCCTCCAACAATTATTGTTATATCTTAGCCAATGTATATATAAAACCTAATAAATTATATACATAAACCTTCCTCCTGAATTGTCCTATCTATTTAAAAAAACCGCATCAAAATCAGTTGCGTAGTTTTAAAGATTTAAGCGTACAAAGGGATATAGGGACAGAAAAAGCGACTTTGTTTTATAATATGTAGTGACGTACATATAATATCATTGATTATTACTATTATTTATTTTATAGGGGTTGTTGCAAGGTTCAAAAAGCTATTTAATACCTACAATGCACCAGTCACCAGTGCACCACTCGACTCTATCCGGCTTGGGGTCTGTCTAGATATTGTATAATATTATCCTGTCTTTGAACTCCTATCTAGATAATGTCTTAATGGTTTATTGATTTTAGTTAATTGTAAAAAATAGGTCTTTAAATCGAAATTTCGATTTAAAACTTGAATTTTTAATTTAAGTTACTTTGAGTAATTTAAAAACGAACTGTGTAAGTCTTTTTTTTAATTGGTAAGGCGTGAAAAAATATAAAAGAAGTAGGTTTTTCTTAATTTTGGGAAAACATACATTTTTTTTTTTTTTTGATTACGAATTAACAATTGCTATGAAGCTTTTCGGGGTTTCGTAGAATGGGTTATTTAAAAATGTTTAAATAGCCCTCACCACCGCGTTGTTCACGCCCCGCGGTATAAACGTGAAAGTTTGTAAGTATGGATGTTTGTTACTCTTTAACGTAAAAACTATCGAATGGATTTTATTGAAACTTTACAGTAATATAGCTTATACATCAGAATAACACATTTATCCCCGTACTCCCACGAATGAAACCGCGGGGCGCTGCTAGTTGGTACTAGAACGAGTCTAAAATTATATCCATACCAAATTTGATTTAGATAATATATCGGTTTGGTGGTTAGTCTAAACTTAGAACAGTTTTTGCAAATCGTGAGATTTTCCTTACTTAGAGATTTTTTATACCTGTCTTCCTACAGTACACTACAGTAAACACTACAGAAAACCTCCAGAACATTCACACATAAAAAATAATAGTTAAAAAAAACTAAAAGCACGCTTTTTATAGAAACCCAAACTAAAAAATAGAAAATAAATTTTAATAAATTTAAATTAAGAATAGTGTTAAAAATTTCAATAACTATAAATTAATAATAGTGTAAATAAAAAAAATATATTTTATTTTAATAAAAGCGTGGGGAGCTTTTTAAGATATTATCAAAATGATAATCACTCTACTCATATCTGTCAATAAAATATTTATAACTATATTGACACCATGCACCCCACGCTTTTTTTAAAATAAAATATTTTTTTTTTTATTTACATTATTATTAATTTATAGTTATTGAAATTTTTAACACTATTCTTAATTTAAATTTATTAAAATTTATTTTCTATTTTTTAGTTTGGGTTTCTATAAAAAGCGTGCTTTTAGTTTTTTTTAACTATTATTAATTTTTTACTTTTTAGTTTGGTTTATTTATAAAAGCGTGATTTTTTAGTTTTTTTTAAACTATTATTTTTATAAATATTATAAATACGGGGAATCAGAGTTCGATTTCGGAAAGGGAGCCTGAGAAACGGCTACCAGAACCAAGGAAGGCCGCAGGCGCGCAGATTACCCACGGAGAGTTACATACTGACATACTGACAAACTGACAAACTGGCATACAAGTGAAGCTAATAAAAAGCGTGTAAAAAACGCCCCAAAACAATAATTCTCCGCTCTATTCGCCAACCAATCACAATATAAATCGATTCCGTTTTTAAAACAAACTATAGAAATCCACTCCGAACGAATAAAATAGAAAATAATAATTAATTAACAGAAAACAGAAAAAACACAACCACGCGCCATGACATTTCCCGCCACCCTCAAAGATATTAAGTTGTAATGTAATTTTTGTATGGCCAATAGATTAGTAGCTAGTGCCTCTAAATAAATAAAAAAATAGAAGTTGGGTTGACAGCTTGACACTTGTGACAACTGACAGGCTTGAAAGAGTTGTGGCCTGTGGGATGTAAACATATTGATTTGTTGTATTTTTATCACAATTTATTGAACCTCACTTGGCGTCGTATTCGCCGGTTCGCTATGGATCAAGAAACTGCTAAAAAACTCCTTATTGAAGGAGGAACTTTTGTGTTCCTCGGAGTGCCTGAAGAGACACAATTTGGTATTGATATGCAATGCTGGAATACTGAGGACGACTTTCGCGGAATAAAGATGATACCTCCGGGCTTGCATTATGTACATTATTCAGCTGTTAGTAAAGGAACAGGAGATGTTTCCCCAAGGTAAACTGAAAACCTATGTTCTTGTATTGTATAACGTGTTTATTTATTTAGACTTAAAAACAAATATTTACTTCGTATACGTGAGTTGACCTTTATGGGATGAGGATGGGTGACCTTTAACCTATTGGCAAAATGAATTTTAAAATTAAATTAATACAAAATGAAGTCACACTTACAGTATATATTTACTCAGTAACAAAAAAATGTTAGTAGATAAAATAGTGTCATAAAATTTATTCAAATTTGATAACATATGAGTTTGCATTTAGTAATGAGATTTTTGTTCCATATTCAATTTCATTAAATGACAATTTTGTATAATTTTCAGATCTGGATTTATGTATTACTTCCAAAAGAAAGAATTCTTAGTTAAGATGTGGGATAAGAACACAGAAGATATAAGCAAAGATGAGATTAGTGAGGAAAGCATTCAGAGACTCAAAGATAACTTACTTAACTTGGATAGACATTTGGCTCCATATCCTTATGAAATATGGCAAAAGTGGAAGCTTCTCTCCTCCCAAATAACAGGTTTGTTTAATTTCAAACAATTTTACTATTTTTAAATATTACACGTAAAACTAGTTAAAGAACAATCTTAACACATGCTCTATATCAAACACACTTCAACTGAAACATGCAAAGAAATATAATATGGGCTAGCACATAGTTACATGCCAATTTTAAAGATGAGATAATAAACATACCTACAGTATAAAATAATAAAAAATTGACAAATATGAACATAAACATAAAATAAAACTTTAAGTGTGTGATACATTTCCTTCACAGCTGACCTAGCAAACAAGTTATCACCTGAAAATGGTATGATAAGAGCATCGGTTGAATTATTATCAACCACTGACAAAGATAGACCAAGAGGGATAAAATCCATGGACAGTGATGATAAAAATTCATCCCAAGAGGAAAGTGACACTAACTCTAGTTCTGGGCAGTCTGATGCCAAAAGAGCTAAAAGAATTACCAGAGAAGAAAAAGAAGACGCAATGTTGCCTGATTTAAAGCCAGCTCCAGGTTAGAAAATTTAATATTATGTGTAGTCTTCCCAGATAATAATTGGTTTCAAATTGTTGTATTAGCTTTCAGTTCAGACAAACGATTTAACATTTAAATTGTCTAATTTTATCAGAATTTGTTGATTTCAAATAATTGTCTTGAATTGATTTCACAGACAGGCCTACCACAAAAACAGGTTACATGCAACATTAGATAGTAATCTTTCATACTTGCATGCCCTTTTTTACGAAACACAGCTATGTAACTTCACTTAAAAAATAAGCCAGAAGGTTTGACAAATACAAACATGTTCGCAAAAGCATCTCTTCACCAATTAGGGTGAGAATCATAATAAAAATCTTTATTCAAATTTCAAGTTTACAATATATTATAGCAGTGTGAAGTGTCTCCCCACTATGGTTCAGGCCTTGTCGTGGCAGTGGGGCTTAGTAGCCCAGGGTGAGCCCAGCACCTTGGACAAAGCGAATAGAGCTGAGGTGGCTCTTTGTACCCCTCTTATAAGAAGAGGGAGTGAGAACGGGAACCTTGTCTCATTGTACTGTCCTGACGTTGGGAGAGGTTGTTCTGTTGTATGGGACAATCCCTCTATGGAGGTGGTGTCGGTCCCCTGAGGGACTGACTAGCTGTCGAGGTGCCCAGTTGCAAGCAGATCGGGGCACTTCACCAAAAGCGGCATTGGTGGCACTCGCCGGGTTTTAGTGGGTAGAGCTGCGTCCTCTTACCATCTTTCGGGCGCAGCGAGTCCCACATACCGGCCTGGGGAGACCCACTCCCCAGCAGGATGCGTCAGCGCATTTCCCGGCGTTAAAGAGGAAAAAAATGTGACAAGAGTCTCCTATTATGTGTGTGTTTTTTAAATACATTCAATATAAAAATTTCAGGTGCTGCTATGAGATTCACGGAAATACCAAGAGATAAATACCCACCAGGATCAACACCAGAAGAAATCACGAAACACTATTTGGATCAATCATACACATTAGAACTTATGATATCTCAACACGATGAGTAAGTACTAGTATTAACTTTGGTATATATTACTTAGAAATCAATGTTCTCAAGAGGTTTTTTTTATCTTTACGGCAATTACTTTGCGTTTAAACTTAACTATGACTACAGATCTGCAACAATAGTTTTTAAGTATTATGTGCTATTAATGACACACAATTAGTTAAGGTCAAATTTCTTGAACACTTCTCATAATGCTTTTGATTTTGTATTATTTATTTAAGAATGTTAATGACATGACATGTAACATAATTGTAACGTTCTCAATTTCAGACCACTTCACATCATAGGCGAATTGCAATTCGCATATCTGTGTTTTCTAATCGGACATTCCCTTGAAGCTTTTGAACATTGGAAAGATTTAGTCATCCTTCTATGTTCGTGTGACGACGCCATTCATAAATACAGAAGTTTGTTTTTCCACTTTATCAGAACAATAGAGGTGCAAATAGAAGAAATGCCGGAAGACTTTTTGGCAGATATTGTTATGAACAAAAATCTAGTTTATAAGAAGTTACGCGAGTTTTTCCGAACGGCGTATATGAGCAAAGTCGATGGTCGCTTGCTGACTTTAATCGAGAGGTTCAAAGAGAACTTGACTGACAAATTACAGTGGGACTTCACAGGGCTTGATATGGATGATGATGATGAAAAGCCTGTTGTTGTCAAGTTAGATGAAACAACAGAATAAAATAATAGATAAGATATTCTAAGATTTCTTCTCAGATATTTATTTGGTACAATTGTTATTAATGATATTTTTATAAGAAAGTAAAGATATATATAGAGTACTAAATATATGCAATAATAATACCTTTATTATAAACTTTATCTGTCCTCAGGTTTTGACTTGTGGATGTCTGCACAACAATTTATCAAAGTTAGTCTGAATCACTTAAGTGATACAAATAAGTATTTGTATATATATTAATATATAAATTAGTGCAAACACTATAATATTAATTTACATGTATTTGCGCGCCATATATTTTTTGCCTCAATGAAAGACAAAATTATATATTTAACATTAATTAATTTAATTTTAATTATCACAAAAAATAATGTTTGAAAAAAATACTTTGTATAGAATAATTGTGTAGATCTAAAAGCTGTTTAGCTTTAAATGGAATAAAAAACTATGGATTTTAATGTATCCACTAGAATCAGAAGAATAGATGATAATTTACAAAATCTATCATGAGGCTATTAATTAGCTTTTAATTATAGCATTAAAATAATATGAAGAATCATACCTCTTAAGTAAGCTTGTTAGAAATTATGTGAGAAACAGAAATGTATCTAGAATATAATATGATATAGGTTCAACATAGTAATGAACTATAACCTTCTGCTCCATAGGGACCATCCATATTTTTTTAGTTGACAAAGTGTGACATTGTATGACATGGTTGTTGCAGTCCTTGATTTTGTAACGTCAAATTTCTCCAACGAAATGTCTAAGATTTAAACACGATTCACAACCTAATAAAGGAAAAAAAAAACAAATTTCATTATGCAAAAATTGCAAAATATGTTACTTCGCACTGGGGTGGGAGGAGTCTCACAAATGTAAGCAACTGTGACAAGAACAGGGGAGGGTCGAAATATCAAGAAATTCGTGTGACCTAATTTATGGATGGCCTCATAGATGCCAATTTACATCCAATACAATTCAAACCAATACATTAGAAAGTCAGCAATATTAGATAATGATGGCGTTCATTTTATTTTGCCGATGCAAACATGATTGATAACTCACAGATTTTTGTAAACATTACAACTATTAATGTCGGTAGTTTTATATGTATACGTACAGAAGGTATACAGCATCGTTCTGCATATCTGCATCACAATTTAAATTTATTCTATAAATAGTTGCATCAGATGTATAAGCAATATTATCCAAGTAGGTATATTATATACATATTTAAGATGAGGCATTCGAATTTTTGGTAGTATACAATGTATAGTGTAATGTTTAAGCCACAGATTTATAAATAAAGATAGATGGAGCATGCCGAACACCCGAATGATTCTTCAAAGCGAATACAAATTTAGAAGCGCTCTCAAGTGCTTGACATAGTGTCGTACTCTAAACGTCTAGTATATAAGATTGTGTTCGCTTTTGAATTGGTATTCGCTTTGGTGGCGTCATTTGCGTGTTCGGCATGCTCCGTCTGTCTTTATTTATACTAGTTTTTGCAGCCGTGGTTTAAGCAAAGTAAAATTATAACGTGAATGATTTTTTGTCATCATATTTTATACTAGCTGTTGCCCGCAGCTTCGCCTGCGTTAATTTGTAACGGGATCTTAGTACGCAAAATAATTAACTTTTCTGGTTGATTTTTTACACCTTGTGTCCGAAAAATCCAAATATCTTACGAAACCCTATTTTTTTCCAGAATAAAATTTAGCCTATGTTACTCGTGGATAATGTAGCTTTCGAATGGTGAAAGAATTTTTGAAATCGGTCCAATACTTTTTGAGCCTATTTATTACAACCAAACAAACAAACAAAGTTTTCCTCTTTATAATATTAGTGTAGATATACAAGAATTGCTCGTATAAAGATATAAGATTTAAGCGTTAAGGTTTGTGGTCATGATATTTCATACTTTCGCCGCGTACCGCGTACGTGTATGTATTCACTAGCTTCGCCACCGTCTTTCGAAGCTTTCTTGCGTATATAATTAAATTAGGCTCTCTCTCTCTCTCTCTCATTGAAACTGAAATGGGTGGAGCGTGAGAATTACTGTCGGGTGCCTCGTCTTAATCCTCCATCTTTGTTGTTGTGTACTGTGTACATTTACATTTTTTCTATAAACAGCAATGAACCCAATTTTGATGTGTTTTAAAATATTTTAGATTTTGCTGTAAAATTTAATGTATTGTAATGTGCAAGTAAATAAAATGTACCTGGTGATACAAGTGTTTTAACTATCCCCACTTATATTATAAATGCGTAATTAACTCTCTCTGTTACGCCTTCTTCCTTCCGCCAATCTATTCTTTACGCCTAAAGTAGGTACTACTGATTTTAATGAAATTTGGCGCAAAGGTTTGAAACCCGGGAACATAGAATGATTTTTATCCCGGAAATCCCACAGAAACGGAGACAGTGCAGGTCGAGACGAATGTGTAAACGAACGTGATGGTGAATCGTCAACTGGGGCAAGAGTCAGTTATTTAATATAATATATTCTAACAGAATATACTATGTGGATGCCCTTAGAAGGGGAGGTTTACCTTTAAACAGTGGATATAATATACAGGTTGATAATGATAGTATGTCTATGTGTTCTTAAAGTATGTCACTTTTGATATTCATAAGTGTTCTGCTCAAATTTAAGTTCCATTAATTACCAAGCATATTATGCTAAAGTTGATTACAATTAAGAGCTTTATAATATATTCACTGAGAATGATAGTTTTAAGATGTTCATAAGAAAAAGTCATTTATGTACTATGATTATTTATTTTTTCTTTTTATTCTAAGGTCTTGAGGCTTCTTTGTTTTCTTAAGAAATTTTTTTGCTTCCTTTTTCGCATCCTTTTCATCTTCAACTTTAGTTTTTATCTTTTCTGTAAGATTATCTACCTTCTTTTTCTTAAGAATCTCTTTAATTGCTTCTTTCTTCATATCTTTTTTGCTTTCAATCTTAGTTTTTACTTTCTCTATAACATTTGCCTTCTTTTTCTTAAGAATCCCTTTCATTGCTTCTTTCTTCATATCTTTTTTATCTTCAATCTTAGTTTGTACCCTTTCTATAACATCATCTGCCTTCTTTTTCTTAAGAACCTCCTTCTTTGTTTCCTTTTCCATATCTTTTTTATCTTCAACCTTAGTTTTTACCTTCTCTATAACTTTATCTGCCTTATTTTTTTTAAGAAACTTTTTCTTAGATTCTATCTTTACATAATTTTTCTCTTCAATCTTAGTTTTAGCCTTCTTTATAACATTCTCTTCTTTCTGTTCACTGTGATCTGATTTTTCCGTTTTATTTGGTTTATCAGTTTTTTCTTTTTTCGGCTGTAATTGTTCTGGTATGTCAACTGGTGTAAAGAAATCATAATCAATGCTGAGTTCACTAAGCTTCTTCTTGGTTTTAGATAACCTGAAAACAACATGGAAGTATAAGTAAATATTATTATTTATAACAGTCCAAGCGCAAGTTTTTCACTTAAAAACAAATCTGAAAGGAAACTTTGATTTACTATTTGTCACATTATTTAACTTCTATCATTACCTATATAATATACAAACAAAGCACACACAGATACATGGGTTTTCGGGGGTGATAAATTGATTGTAGCTAGGAGACATTATTAGAAAATGTTATTTTATCCGTGTTTTAAGGCAATGGCAACTGCTACAATATCATTAAAATACGACGTAAATTCAAATACTACAAATAAATAGCCCTGTTGGAAAATTAGGCAGTTTTCTTTTTTTTTTCGAAAGGATCTATGCTGTTGGCCTTAAGGCCTTAAAGCTAAATTAGGCAGTTTCGAATCCCAAAAGAGCCTGCCCGCCTAGGATGCGCTCTCTTCACGAGAGAGAGACATAATGTCTACATCAAAGACATAATGTACTAATGTCTACGGACGCAACATGACATCGTAATTCTTTCGAATTTTGTCGTTTAAATAAGAGACATTTCTCGATGTCAATACATATGGACGAGAAGGGACGAGAAAAATTATAAACCCAAATATCTTACGTAACCCCTTTTTTTTTCAGAATATAATTTAGCCTATGTTACTCGTGGATAATGTAGCTTTCGAATGTCGAAACAAATTTTGGAATCGGTACCGTACTTTTTGAGTCTATTCATTACAACCAAACAAAAAAAACAAAGTTTTCCTCTTTATAATATTAGTGTAGATTTAGGATTCAATTATTACGCTACCCATTCAAATCACGGCAACACGATTTATTTTCTTGCGTATTATTTTGATTTTGCTATATCTCCTAAATTATTCATTTAATTTGCATGATGTAAAGGGGAAAAATAATCTTCATGAAGTGCTGAAGCTAATAAACTAATTTAAAATGATAAGGATTTATACCGTATTTGTGTAAATAACTTTCAAATTATCGTGTTATAATTGCTATTTTTTTTAAGTATTAAATGGATCGCGGATGAATCGCGGACTTTTTTGTAGACCTATTTAAGATATACAATTCCACCATACATTAAACCCGACGCCATGAACATGGCGGGGGGCAACCCCCCAAATTTTTAACGTCATAGGATGATCCAACCGGATCACCCCATTTCCGATGACGCATAACGGTCACTAGGACCATTAGCATAGATCCAACCGAAAAAAAAAAAAAAAAAAAAAAAAAAAAACCATACATTATTTTGTTATATCTCAAAGGGTTTAGGCAGCGTTTTCGTTGAAAACTCCCAGGCGGGAATTTTTTTTCCGACACCTCCACCAATTATTGTTATATCTTAGCTAATGTGTATAAAAACTTAATGAATTATATTCATAAGCCTTCCTCTTGAATTGTCTTATCTATTAAAAAAAACCAAATCAAAATCCGTTGCGTAGTTTTAAAGATTTAAGTAAAAATTTCTAAGAGTTTCTCTTCGAAAGAGATATGTCTTTTTGTCGTGGCGCGCATCCTAGGCCGGCTGGTTCCGATTTTTTTTTCTCAAAGTTCTTTTTTTTTTGGGAGAAAAACATATCATTTATGAGAGTATCCAAAACAAAACAAAAAAAACCAAACAAATGTTTGATCAACCAGGTAAGTACTTGGTTATTATAGTAGCAATATGTATATCATATTATATCTTCGTAGAGATACAAACTTTTATGATATAACCATATTATCATACACACTGAAAGACTCTACTTTGCCCTGTAGTGAAACTTCATTTCCACATCAAAAACTAGAATTTAAAACACTTACGTGGCTAGAAGATTCCTTGCTGTTTTTAAATCCTCTTCGTCTGTTTTTTTAGCATTAATTATCTGCAAGGAAAAGGTTTATTTCTTTCAATTTTATTTTTTAGGCAAATAAAGCACAAATAAGAGGGTTCGCAATCGGCGTCCAATCTGGTAGAGGCAAACTGTAACTGGCAATATAGTATAGTTACATTTGAATGTCCTGCCATTCAAATGTAACTATACCATATTGCCTTAACTTTTATATATTATATATAGGTTATATAACCTACCCTTATATAACTTTTGTATTACTAGATTAAAAAATGCTTCACTTACAGCAAGTACTTACATTTTTCATCTTGAGCCTTGCATTTTGTGCTGGATTGTTTTGATTGTTCCAATTTTTTCTTAATGCAAACTTTCTTTGTTTCTCGGGTGGCACAATTTCAGCTGTAAATTGGAAATATTCATACCGGTATAATACTTGGTCTGCAAGTTCTTTTTTTAAATAAATATACCATTGAAAAAATACCATGAAACTGCAGTGCAGTGCATGCAATGTGTGGAGACTATATATTAACAGCCTCATAGTATCACTGAGTAAGATTGACTAATAAAAAGAAGGATCAAATGAGACTCAATATATGCCAATATTTACTAGACAACTCATGTGGTTTTGTTCACATAAATTTGTTTGCAAAATAAAGAGAAGTAGATGCACCAGAGAGCTCTAACAGCTTAAAATGTTAAGCTGTTATATACCTAATTTAAAAAAAAAACACTTAGAATCAGTCCCTGAAAATAATGATGATTATTATTAAGTTTTATTATGTATCGCAAACCTTGTGTTTCATATTGCAAATTTAATAAAGAAATTTACTAACCAATAGCCTACTCTGAGGCACAGAAAGCTTAAAAATTATTATATACCTTTTAGTAATCTCTTCCCCATTAGATAATTATTCATGGTTTCAGCTACAATTTCTGCCACAGCAGGGTTTCTGAATTCAACAAATGCATATCCCTTAGAATTGCCTGTACGTCTAGATCGTATAACTCGAACATTTGTTACAACGCCAAACTGTTTGAAGTATTCAGTCATTTCACGCTAAAACAATATATTTAAGCATAATAAGTAATTTTATCTAAATATAATTATATCTAATATAAATTATAGTCTATTATGGAATAACATTTCTACATTTTGATACAATCCTGGTTTATTTTCTAATTTTCTAACAAGTTACTTATCATCACTATATTTAATTAGTGTAATGTAATGTAGCTAGCATAATATTATGTAGGTAAATAGAATTTTGAAGTTTCATAATTATTAACCCAAAATTTTTGGAGAAAATGTACTTAATTACTAATCTGTAATAATCTATAGAATACCGTTTCTTTTTTCCATTCGTCTGTTTGATGTTATACATTGAATAAGCTTAAAATCGGCCCCAAGGAATTTAATTAAAAAATTAACACAAAATAAAAAACAACAATTTTAACTTGAGATAACGTCTGTTTCCTTTCGATATGTAGCAGGGTTCAGAATAGAGTATATAAGTAGGTAGCCCAAGCCGCTTCCAAGTTTACAATAACAAACACCACATACTAACCTCATAAAAACCATGCGGTATGTGGGACAAATAAACTAAACCTTTTTCATGTTTCTTCTTTTTAAAAATTTTACCACCTTTTGTTTTTTCTTTTTTGTCATTTCCAACATTATTTTTATCCTTTTTCTGAAAGAAAACTTACTGGTTAATTTTTTATAGGTTATAATACAATATTAATGATTGATTACAAACCTGGGATAACCCACCTTTAAGAGCTTTTTGATACCTTTTACAAATTCTTTTTGTTTGCTGGAATCTAACGCTACACTGTCCTCCATTATCGTATTTAAAACTTCTAGGCTGGCTAGAAAATATTGTCTTGTAATTTTCAAATTTCAGCTTTCAAGTCAATCAAACATGATTATTGATCTGACAGTGACACAAGTGTCAACTGTCAACTGTCAAGTGATCTGACATCTGTGATTATGATTATTATTTTTTTATTCGGGTGCAAACCCGGCTAACGTACCGATGCTATTGTATTAGTGGACTAATCAGCGCCACAATATTTCCCGTGTAATGATTTAAGCGAGTGTTTTTGTTAAAAAAGGCGCTCTATCTTTTCTACCAAAATAAGAGTAAAAGGCACTTTTTGTAAGTGCCGACTGGATGACGGCACGCTCGACATCTTTTTTGATTGCCCAAAATATGAAATATCTTTGTATGATATCCTTCTACTTCATATTCCCGGTCCTATTAACCTTCAACCCGTCTTATCATTTATTTTATGAATATAATATTGCTATTTTAGATATTATTTTATGTTATTTTAATAATATTAAACCGTAAATTTGGGTAAATCTTTTTACCAAATTTTTCTATACCTTGTAGATTAAATACTTTAATTTCCACATTTTATAGTATTGTATATTTATTGTTATATTCGTTTGTTTTAAGTTTAGCAACTAATCATTAGATGCTCTTTCCTTTCGACTTATTATATATTTTCTATTTACTTTGCATCTTTACAAAATCTGAATATAAGAGTATAATAATTCACCGAATATTATTCTACCCACGTCCCACTCTGACATTGGCAAATCCTTTAGGAAGCTAATATTGAAGAAGAATAAGATCATGTTTCGACTTTCGTCTTTCAGAACACTGTACAATTTACAAAATAATACTGAAATTATATTCAGATCGTTTAAACGATGTATCTTTTTCTAAATCAAAACAAATATTGTAACACCTATTCAAGAATGAATTGCTCTTCTGGTTGCTAAATGAGCCAATCCGCTTAGGTTTTTTTTTATTAACACGAACCTTACCTTACTTACTTTAAAAGTAATTTTAATAATAAAATAGAACCATGGCCAGTGGCAGTTTAAATCAGTATATTCAGTTAGTAGAACGAATGTATAGAACGTCGCAAGGTAACATCCTCGCCCGATTACTATCCCTTAGAGATGAACATGTTGCAAACAGAAACCTGCGTTCTAGTGATATTGCTACATTAGTAGAAGGAAATTGTCTTGCTCCTCTAGATGAAATTGTTGTCAGTCACTTATTATGTGTAAAGGTAAGTCAGTATATTTTATGTTAATTTACATATTACTATTAAGTAAAGCTGGCTGGAAAATTGTTATAAACTTTTAATTTGTGCATGAAAATAGAGCAAAACCAATATAGTTAATTTATATTTCAGGCACTCTATGCAAAAGATTACATGGAAGCTTACAACAATCAGAGTCAATGTGTCGCATCTGTGGTAAGACTTCTTCAAAACCAAAAAGAGGAAAACTGGGGTTTGCCTGTAATGTATACAGTGTGTTTGGACCTGAGGCTGGTTGCACAAAAGGCAGAATCATGCAGCCGTAAGATCTATTTTATTATATGAACTGTTTTTCTACCATATATATTCACCCACACAAGACCCTTCACTTCATACATGAACACTTGGAAGGTGTTTTGCTATACCAAAATTTATTTTTAGATAATTTTCTGACAATAAATGCCACACAGATGTTTCATACCTTATGTATAATATAAAATACTTGGAAAGTATATTACTTCAATAATCACAGTAGAAACTCGATTATCCGGCCCTCATTTATTTTTTAAAAGCCCGACGTTTCGGATACTTTACAGCAACTATCATAGATTAAAGTAATACAACGGAAAGCAACCATGGTCACAGGACGACTCCCGTCAATATTTTAAACCAAATTAAACTTATTACTTATATATTTCTTATTCTATTTCATGATTACCCAACGCAAATTGCCAAATACATATTGTTAATAAATTATATGTTCCTACATATTTATTTCATGATTAATGTAAAATTATTTTAGTATTCTCTTAATAATTTCTTAATAAACATTGATTTTCGTTAATATATTGTATTTGTTATTTTTAATAAACACATAACATTATGTACTACATATGCAAAAGCCCCAGTAATCTTTATACATTTGATTATCCGGATTTTCGATTATCCGAATGCCTAAGAACAACAATTAGTCCGGTTAATCGAGTTTCTACTGTATAATAAAAATACATTTATTTTGTATAATTTTTCACTACATAGATATCACTAGCCAGCACTCCAGATAGCCACGACATACCAACCTGGTGCCTAAATTAAATGCTACCCTAAAATTGCATTTTGGCACCACTCTATTAGAGAACTTGTGATTGCATTGTGACTTCTGATCACTTGATTTCTTAAAATGCTATGGCTATGGAAAACAAAGCGGCTTCAGATGGGAAAATTAATTATTATGAATTAAAATTAATGGGCTGCCAGTGTAGTAATATAACTTAAAGCTAAAGTTATGGTATTTTATGAGCAGAATTAATTTTAATACGACATCATAATGTCACGTACGTGTCGTAAACCTATAAGTTTCTCCTCTACCAAAAAGTGCTCAACTTGCCAAAAGAAGTTTTTGCTTCCAAAAAAGTTCCGCTCAACTTTCCTCTGTGCAGCTGCTAAGCTTGGGCACCCAAAAAAAATGTTCTATAATTATACTACATACTATACATATTCATGGTCTCATCAAAAAATCTCTCTCTCATCATCAAAGAAATTCTTTTTTATACTTCAAATTTTATTTCTTACAGCACAAAGCAATGGAAAAATTCTGGAGAAAGCTGCTGAAAGTTTGCTTGCTTGCTTTAGAGTCTGTGCCGCAGACAATAGAACGTCTGATGATGATACCAAAAGACTGGGCATGTTAAACTTAGTCAATCAATTGCTCAAAGTATACTTTAGAATTAATAAACTACATTTATGCAAACCATTAATAAGAGCCATAGACTCATCACCTTTCAAAGACCAATTTCCTCTTGCACAACAGATTACATATAGATATTTTGTTGGTCGGAAGGCAATGTTTGATTCAGATTATAGATCTGCTGATGAATACTTGTCCTTTGCGTTTCAAAACTGCCACCGTAAAAGCAATAAGAACAAGCGATTAATACTTACCTACCTCATACCTGTGAAGATGCTTCTGGGTTTCATGCCAGCCAAGCTATTACTTGAAAAGTATGATCTCCTTCAATTCTGGGATCTCGTGTCGGCTGTTAAGAATGGTAACTTGCGAGGAATCGATCAAGTAATGGAAGATCATGAAAGTTTTTTCATCAGGGCTGGTATATATTTGATTGTTGAAAAATTAAAGATCCTGGCATATAGAAATTTATTTAGAAAAGTATATTTAGCGGAGAACTCTCACCAAATCGAAATTGCGAGTTTCCAAGCAGCTTTGCAATTGATGGGCCAAGAAGACGTTGATTCAGATGAAACTCAGTGTATTGTGGCTAATTTGATATATGATGGTAAAATAAAAGGTTATATATCCTATCAACACAAGAAGGTTGTAGTCAGTAAGCAAAATGCATTTCCACCTCTGTCTAGTTTGTACTAAGATTGTATTTTATTAAAAATATTTTATCTGTAAATCCCTGTTTTTTATTTATACATCCTGAAATTTTAACGGTTGTTTACCCGTAGCGAGATGGCTATGCAATTGTTTCATGAATGAATAAAATATTCGAAACCAAAAATAGCAGATATAATGTTTTGAAAAATAAAACTCGAAAGCGATCACGAAGCAATAGTAGTAGGTAGGAAGCCTCCAGGTATGCAAACTATTTCATGGCGTAATACCACGTATGAAAAGGTTTTTTTGGTTTAAATTTAAAATGAATCGTTTTTTTTCGGATGGAGCAATGCTAATGGCCCTAATGCTTCGTCGGTAGTGGGGTGAGCCGGTTGGTATCACCCAGTGATATAGTAAGTGGGGGGTTGCCCCCCGCCAGCCGTGGAGTGTGACTTCCACGGCTTCATGGCGTCGGGTTTGTTCCTGTGGCTCTACCTCACCACCGTCGGATGAACTGAGCCCCAGACGGACTACCCCCACCGGGTCGTTTCACCAAGGTGAAGATCCGGCGGGAGGTGCCGGCAATACTGGGATGATACCCACATCCACTGCGGTGGTTTCAGTAGCCGCCACGTGGTTTCTTGACTGATAAGTTTGGGAGGCAAGCTCTCCCCATCTCCCTATCGGACGTGGATGAAATGAATCGTGCGACGCAAGTAGTACCTACAAGTTACGTCCATGGCTACTAATTGTTTCTTATTTTTCGAATGATCAATAATTTTATAATGATAAACCCGCTCCCCTTTAATTAGTATCTTCAAATGCCTTAAGATGCAAATGTATTGTTCGAATTCCAACGACTGAATATTTGGTATAAAAGTTGAGTTGATTATGAAGCAATTCCCGTCTGCATGATTTAGTAAAATACTTGTAAGAACATAGATTATCATAGATAATATACTTTTTATGTTACGTAGGTACCTTGGTAATTCTGGTACGAACCCCAGGATGGGGATAAGTCGTTTAATCGAAAGAAATATAAATAACGAAAGTAAAACTAGCAATCACATTTAAATATTTTTTATTAAATCCACAATATGTTTCAAAGAATAATATAAATATAATAAATTTCGCTGATCATTGACACAGCATCTTCATACCTACTGGTTTATAATATTCAAGTCTTACACACAGGTATTATAGATTTTCAATTCTAATAGATTTGTCTATATCTATTTTTACATTATATTTTCTCTTAGTAATAAATCGAAGTAATTATGAGAATATAGTGATGAGCTATTTTGAGAATAATATAATTGAATGACATTTTAACATATTTATTGCAAGATCAATAACAATTTTGATGTAAAAGAAGTTTAAATATATGGAATAAATCATTAAATTTAGATGTCCGCTCTTCAGATAGCATTAGGGTTTCAGCAGCCGCGACTCACTACTGAGTAACGCTTTCCGATACGTGATGATGCAGGGCTGCTGAGGGTGTGACCTGGCCCCTGGGTACAAAGCCGTGCGGCTCTGCCAGGATAGCGACCGCCGAGTCGCGGCTGCAGAAACCTAAATACTATTTTCCTTATCGTAATGTCGCCAGAGTATTCAGACGTATATCGAACAGTGCTTATTGGCGCTTTGAGGACAAACATTCTACGACGCAAACGTCCGCTTGGCGGCATGGCGAGAAGCACACCGCGATGTCACCAGCATATTATCGTACCTCGTAGGCTACGACAGCGAGCATGTGCGAAGTATGCCCGTTGGGGACATGTCCCCAATAAAGTCCACAAAAAATCCTTAGGGACTGTAGGAATATTCTTTAATTAACTAAACTTTATTAATATCGATAGAGAGTCGAGTCTCTCTATCGATATTAATAAAGTTTGCTTTCGAAGTGAGCGTAAAATGAGCTCTATCACTCAGGTGAAGCTCGATTTCGAAGTGATTTTTACAGAATAGCCCTACTGTTCTATATACGTCTGAATTCTTTGATATCACGTGGTTAAGTGTCTATAAGGGCCTGTTTCACAATCTCCAGATAAGTTCCGAATAGGCTATCGGCAACATATTTGACAGATACCTGACAGATACTCTATCTGTCAAATATGTTGCCGATAGCCTATTCAGAACTTATCTGGAGATTGTGAAATAGGCCCTAATTATTGTATGTCATATTATTTACACGTCGCTATCCATATTGTAATAATTTATAAAACTTATAATGAATGCCACATGGTATATTTTTCTACAAATTTCCGACAGTAAATTGAGACTTAAACAAAAGCTAAGTATATGAAATCTGTTATTTTTTATTAAAAGAAATATGCAGACTTGATATGTTAGTCATGCGATTGAGATATGCATATTTGCTTCAATAGCTCATCACAACTGTTATACATTGGTAGAAAAATATAAGAAATTATTATATAGAAATATACCCTCTCGTTACACTAGGTGCCTTGGGATAAACGAGTGTTAATATCACTCGAGTTCTTATGTAGCGGCTTATATCTCGAGAAACGATTGATGAAAGGTTATAGGAAGTATAAAGATAAACATAATATTATATGTAGCTAAAATCTATAATATATACTCGTATTTAATGGACTATTTCTATCTTTGCAAAGGCGATCGAACGATAAATCAGGAGACATGAAAATATTTGAGAGATTCATTTACAATAATATGATCTATTTGATTATGAAGTATTTTATATAGATATATAAATTAAGTTCCTGAATTTCCCGCCCCGTTATCGCCGTCCTATAGCCAGAGCCGTAAATAGCCTTTATTGCGCCATGTGCGAGATTCTATATCTGCGCCCTTAGCAAACCGAAAAAAATAATAGTCCTGCCTGGTCTAGCCATTCTTGGGCCCCCAGAGTCTACGCCCTGTGCCTGGACACCGGTGGCACCGCCCTATTTACGGCTCTGCCTATAGCCTCGATGTCAGGGGCGTAGCTACCGCTGTATCAGCCGTAGCAATAATGCAGGGCCCCCACGCTATAAGGGCTCCAAAATGTGTAAGAAACATTCTTAAAACTATCCAGTATTCAATTTTTTAAGTCTTGCATTACATTTCGAGTAGGGGCCCCGCTAGAAGAAGCTACGCTACTGCTCTGTGTGTATATTTTTATGATAAATTAGTCGATAATTTAAGCATTTTAATAATAATTATATAAAGATAAAATATAATTATTTTAAAAATCTTTTGTGCAATATTACTATGGTATTCTTAGTATACATTTAAAATAAAATGATTGGTTAATATGTATTTACAAACAAATTAAAATTATGTGATAATATTTCAGGTGACTAATTTTTTTTTTTATTATTTGGTTTTTTCATATTTTTATGGGATAACTTGATGGAAGCAAAGCGAAGTTGACAGGAAGTATAAACATACTATTATCTACTTATTATTACTTATTATACTGGTATAAAAAAAGAAAACACTATGTACTACATGTACCTAATAAAGGAATATCAAGTCTATTGACTATATCATAGTGGTCAGAATAGCTGCCAAATAATAGTTGCCAAGTGGTATATCTAATTTTATAGATATGATTTTAATTAGTAGAGATAAATAGACGAAGATAAATATTAAATTTACGTTAAAATATTTATTTCGTTATAGTATTTGTCTTCTTATTTTAGTCTTGATTAAGTAGATTTTTATGATGAAGTTATTTTAATATTTTATTTATAATTAATATTTTAACGATCCTTTGCACACTTGCACACAGCTTTAGATAATTTCATAAAATCCAATGTATATAAGCTGCAAAATTGTACATTAAATATTTTTATTATTTAAAGCATAATTTGGCAGCGGTTCCAAATGTTTCTACCGAATAAGACATACAAATTAAAGGAACACTAGATGGGATTCCGCTTGAATTTGAATTCGTAAATGATGATTTTTATGGGAATTTGTATGGATTTTATCCAGTAAAAGGGAAGTCTAACTCTTGATTTTCAGAAGTTGGCATATAAGTTAGACAGATAGTTTTCCAAAAACCCATCAGTTTTCCACCTTTTATTTGTTTGACTTAATCAACATTTACCGACACATAAGTACCTACCTAAAAAGCAATATAACGAATTTACCTAACAAATAATATAGTCGCTAATGGCACGTTTACTTAGTTTCTTTCGGGGAACGCCATTTTGTGGAGTGGTGGTCCTTTAAGGAGTTCGTCTTTGTAGGCGGCCAGAATAGCTCGGGACATGCTCGGCTCCGACGAACTGGTGTCCAGGAATTGACGCATGATCCTGTTGAATATGAATTGTGTGTATCGATAATTAGATCTCGATCCTTCTATATCATTTATTCTTATTACTGGACATGTGTCTCCTCCTCGAAATCAAGCGAGGATGTGTTGAGGTCCAATGGTGAATGTCACATATACTAAAGCGTTTATTCTTATTAGGCGTGAAAGTTACCTAAAATAAATTATTCAAGCATTAACTTTAAAACTTAGGACGTGTACTGATTACGGAGAGTGCCTGAGTAAGTACGTACTTCACATGATCATTTGACCTTGGAAATACAACTTTTAAAATCAACTAAATACAACTCAAAATATAGCTAAAGAGCAAAACACGACTTTGAGCGGGCCGAATCTATTTACGCCATTATTGTCAAGTTACCAGTACGTCCCACTTGATATCTTGTCCGTTTTTTTTGTTTAGTATACAAGTACCTACTCTCACATCCTACTAATATTATAAACGCTAAAGTTTGTATGTATGGACATTTACTATTTCACGCAAAAAAACTAATAATGGATTTTGATGAAACTTAAAGCAATAATATAACAAACACACCAGACTAAAACATAGGCAGAAGAACATTAAAAAGGCGGGGCTCCAGTCTCCACCGCGGCACACGGAGGGGCTACATCTGTTTTTAGTATAGATCTATAGACCTATAATGATATTTACCTGTTAGCCGGGGTACCGCTGTAACCGTCGCGCGCCTGCAGCAGCTCCGGGTGGTCGCCAATAGTGTCGGTCAAGGCAGCGATCATCACGTCTGGAAAGTACATTATTTATACATAGTGTGGATAAAACTAGATCTGGCAAATAGGACTTTCGGAACGCGAATGCAAAGAGCCAGCTAATCGGCAATCGTCCATGAACATTAGGCACTTTGTACGTAACCCCAGCCAATCGACATGTACGATTTATTGTCGATTAAGTGTCAAATGAGTTGTTAGAATCATGGTTAAAATACTTAATTTGATCAGCCTGTCAGTTCACATAACAAGTACAATGAAAAGCTGGCAAATTTGACTCTAGAAGCGTATGTTAACTGCAATTAACAGCCATGTTAGTTGACATACATTTTGGCCACCGTTTCAGAAACCGGGCGTATGTGCCCCTTTATAACAACTTTAAACCACCGATTTTATCGCGGACTACATTTATCTTTATTGTTTATATACCCCATGTTCCGGATATTTTACAGTCATCGTGGCCACAGGAGGATCACAGTTGGGTGGTCTATTGTGGTGGATATTTTTTTACCGATTGCGCTGTTCCTGCTTAGGGACCACCAACCTGACAAATATCGTTTCTCACGATTATGTCATTCGGGATGTACATACCAGTCACAGACAACTAATCGACACAGTAAATGTGAGTGTTTGGTCCGCCTTATAGAAAATTTGCTTTACCTAACATCCTCAAAACCGAAAAAATTTGAGGCCCTGCTTGTTTTGTTTTTGTCAAATTTGTGAATTGTTTTTGGGCATCTTGGCTTAAAAAAGACGTATCCAAGATGTATGATATATTACCGAGCACTTTCTTCTCGATGGTGTGCGACAGCTGACCGCGCTCCGCCTCTAGTTCCAGGAAGGCCATGAACCGCTGTGTGGCCGCACGCGCCGCCGCCGGCTCGCGGGACAGCGACTGAGAGAACATCATCTGAAATGCACGTTTACCATATTATGATTTATTTTAAATTACGAATAAAAAATATTAACGAACATAATCATCTCTTAGTCTTTTCCCAAGTATTTTGGGGTCGGCTTCTAGTCTAATCGGATTCAGCTGAGTAATATTTTATATGGAGCGACTGCTTCTCCGACCTCCACAACCCAGTAATACGGTAAGACGGGTTAGAGACTATCGGGCTTCGACGACCTTGACGTCAAAGATCCACGAATGACGGCCTTTCAATGTACGGAGGAGTCTCGGTATACAAAGACGGTCACCCATCCACGGACCACCCTCGGCAAGTGTTGCTTAACCTGGTGACTCGATCCGTGCGCCTGTTATCACTGAGCCACGATCTCCACAATAACTCTACTTAGCCCCGTGGTCTAAACACTTAGCCATAGTACGGCCGTCATCATTTAATACACCTGTATTTGCGGTTTGCAGGGGCGTTATCATTCTAGTCGGGCAGTCTCTAAATTATTGTTACCTTAGCGAGCTGGTAAATGATCTCTTCCAGGGTGTACTCGGTGTAGAGAGTGTCGGCGGCGCGGAGTTTCTCCATCATCTCCTCATATTCCTCCTCGGTTATGGCGGGGGCTTCGCGGTCATAGTCCGATGTACCTTTAAATTATGTAATATCTATTTAGAATAATAATATACTAAAGTTATATGATTGTCTAATGTTCACGCGAATTTCACTCTACGGATTTTGCAGCAGCCATAGTCCCAGAAGGGGTCCATCCTAGTCCTAAATCCTAACATGACCAAGGTTGCTGTAAAATTTATATTAATACACCGCGATAAAACGCGTTTTATTGTATAGGTATTAAAGTCTTTATTTAACAATAAGGGTTTTCAGTAAGAATTTGAATTAGTAACTTGTGATCATCTGTTTGCTGTTCTCTGTACTGGATTGACAGTTTAATCGACGCCTTCTAGCAAATAACTTTACTATCATCGCTATTTTCTTAAGAATTCATATTTTCGAGTAGGAGTTCTTCGGACCATTTAAACCGCTGGCCTTAAAATTACCTTAAGAACAATCCAAAAAAAGATGATAACTATTGAAAAAAATCGATTTAAAAAACAAATAATTACCTCTTTTTCTATTAATAAAGTTGTTATTTAATATATTTAAGGTTTATATATTATTTTAATCACATTTTCGATTACCGTCAATGATAATATTACGCGTACATACTGTTCACCGCAAGAAATTCAATTTATCGAAGCATCAAGTACGTCTATAAAAGTATTTGAATAACGAAAGCAAATTTCCGTGCCTTTGCAGAATCTTAAATAAGGTACAAATTTACATAAGCTGGAGATTTCATATATATACCTATTTAAATATACATAAACACTGTCCCATGAGGGCGGGCGCTTGGCGTAATATCTATACAGGGTGTCTCACGGCTATGCCACATGGAGGGAAAGTACCTTAAATATTGTAGATAGAACATTTTACTAAATGAAGACATTATTTTCCTTAAAAAAACAATTTAAATTGCATTCATAGATATTTAAATAATTACACGGTTTAACCACACACGTCCACCCCGTACCGATTCCCGGTTGAACAATGTAATTATTTAAATATCTATGATAATATAATATGTTATTTTTTTTTTAATTTAGTAGAATGGTCTTTTAACAATATTTAAGGTCCTTCCATGTGACATAGCCGTAAGACGCTCTATAGTTATTCTAAATCCAATTCAATTATGTTATGGTCACTTATGGATACCTTGATTTAGTCGGATACTTGATTTTAATGAACAGGACGGTGCCCTAAAAACCGGCCAAGTGTGAGTCGGACTCATGCACGAAGAGTTTCGTAAATTATAACAAAAATAAATTATAGTAGCGTCCTTACAACTCAGAGGGCTATCTTATGGCATCTGCTATGTATGTATGGGGACACCCTTTCATTATCAACTTTTTATACGTAAGTCGTAAGTCCTTCTTTTTTGCCAACTTTTGTGATTCTAGATCAACTGCAAAATCAAGCTAAATCTTACAGCACGAGTAAAGAAATTCCAAAAATTAAAAAATCTTGAAAATTAAGGCAAAGTTTGGTCTTTACAAGTTTACGCGAAAATTTAAATGCCCATATCTTTCTACCGTGCTAACTCAAAATCTTGAATTCTACTTACTGATGATGTTTGTTTGCAACATGGGATCGTAGGCCCTTTTAACTGGTTCTGGGCGGAGATCGCTGGTGACTGGCAGGGCCGGGATGGCGCCCAGGTTGTTGCTCATCTCCCAGGTCTTGCCGGAGATCGACCTGATGATGTCGGGGCTGTTTCCGAACGAGAATGACTGGAGGTTTGATGGTCGGTACTGGTAGTCCTGAAAAATTATTTTATTTAATGATTTTATCTGTCATTCGAACAATTTTTTAAGATTGTTAGTTCTACTTTCTACTAATATTATAAACGTGAAAATTTTTGAGAATGTATGTGGATGTATTTGTTAATTTTTCGCGCGTAAAACCTACTGAATGATTTTTATGTGTTAGGGGTACTAAATGAGCGAATAATACATAAGAGAACTAAATACACAGATTCAAATTCGTGACCTTGGTACAGGCATGCACATTCATCATATAAATTGTTCCTTGGCACGATTCCAACTCCTGTCCCCATATGACTAGCATTTCAAGTTACCACTATTCTAGACGATGATACTTTTTTAATAATTATTTTTTTGTTTTTGTGACGGAGATCGTTCGTCCCGCCATCCATGAAAGGAGGCTTAAAACTTAAAAGAAGTGCATGAAAAATTAAGATTTTACATGATGTAATTCCATTTGCTAACCAAAAGAGCAACCCTAAGTTTTTTTTCTCGATTTTCTTAGGCGATCCTACATCTCAAAGGAGTTTTTTTTACTCATTGAATAATCTTTTGACATATTTCAAGTGTGTAAGTTGTTACTATGGAGGGTAGAGGTAAGGAGTGTCATCTCTGTATATGAAAATTGTCCGTCGAAAAGCGTTAAATAAGGGTGGCGCCACAGTTGCAATAGGATAAACTTTTAATCGTTTGTGCGCCAAGAAATCACGCACACACACACATAAATATATATACCAATACCATACCCTTTTCCTACACCAGCGCCATTGCGGACGGTTTTTGAACTGTTATTTATAGCATACAGCTGGACACTCTTTCCCCATATGAGATGGTACTCCTTACCTCTACGCTCCATAGTTGTTACCTACGAAATGAATATATTTTCATTATATAGATTTGATGACTATTCACAATGATAACTTATGTCAAACGCGAGTAGGTTTTTGTTGTACTTATATTAAATGTTTGTTTGTTCGTTCAAACGTTCAATAGTAAATATGTTTTGTTAAATGGTTTGCGTACAATAAAGGGGTATTTACAATTTCAATACGAGTATCTTCTATACAAACAATTCTATACAATTATGTTTACACAAAAGTCATTCAGGCATTGTCAGCTTTATAAAAACTATTTTATCCAACCTTGGCTTTTAGCCATCGACCACACAACTATAGACTCCTAATATTTGATTTTCCGTATTAAATGCATTCTGGCAGCTGAGATGAGACGAACGATTACCAATCACGGAACGTTAAAAAGAAATGGATATATTTCGGTCATGTGCTCGATGCTTTTAGCATAAAGAACGTGGATAAAAGATGTTTGAGCGAGATTTACAATTCGCATTAAAGTTAAGTACATTGAAACACAATTAACAATAGAAATTAGGAATAATATATATATATATATATATATATATATATATATATATATATATATATATATATATATATATGACTTAACAATAATATGTCATAAGGATTATTATTTTTATATGCATTATATGGCATTAGGGTTTTAAACCATATGGCTTGAGTTCCATTTTGACTTGCACAATACTGTTTTTCGATTTTGTAATGTAAACAGCAAGCCACATTTACCAAGCAAGGATGCGAGATCTTGATTTCGTTAATGTGCCGACATAAAGTCATAAAAAGTCCTTAACAATTTTATTTTTGTTTGACGCAGAGAAATGCATTTCCACAAAAATCCAGGTTAGCTGGAGTAATGCTGGATATATGTGGAACTCACACAATGCATACCCAAACTAAAAAGTAAAGTATCAACCCTTTTTGTCTCACTGCTAGGCACGGTCTTCTCCTCGAAATCAGACGAGGAGGGTAATGGGCCATAGTAACGCATCGGTGAACTATGGTGCATTGTGTAAATAATAATACTTAAATATATGTACTCATTTTGTTATTTATATTGTAAAACAAGGCCATAACACGTTTTATGGATAAGCGGAGTAAACCGCGCTTTTCATTTTCACAATTTTCTGGACTTAATAGTATTACCTCCAGTAATAAATTTAAAAACTCGTATATAGTTAAAAGTACATTAACTACTTTAACGAGGTAAAAATAAGTCTGAGTGCGCGTTTTATTCGTCTTCGCAGTCGTAAAGTTTATGGATGTGCTCTGGCGTCTTCTCCTTGCCTCTTTTATTAGCAGTTTAATATTTTAGACAAGCATTAACTGCAAGTGGACAGGACGATTTCTATGCAGTGGTAGAGCGTGGATCAGTCGTCGAACGATACGATCTCATACCTACCGTATGAGATCGTATCGTTATCAGTTGCAAGATGCCGTGCTGCTTTGCAGCCAAATAGGGCCGGCACGACCGGGGAGGAACCTCTCGCTCACATGAAATTGGCGTAAAGTGACAGCTAAGCTGTCGCGTTAAATCACCTTATAATAACCACTACAATGAAAAGCTGCCAAATTTGACTCTAGAATCGTATGTTAACCGCCATTTGGATTCTAAAATCCTGTTAGTTGAAATACTTTTTGACCAACGTTTTAGAAACCGGGCGTAATTCAATCGAAATGTAGATAATAAAAAACATCCTTTCATGACAGTAATTGCTTTAAGGAAAACGAGATTTTTTTTTAGTGGTTGCTCTTTTCATACGTACATTTAAAACGCGAATGTAATAAGAGGTAATGCATTGCATTCGCATTGGGCCGCACGGGGCATATTAAGTAATATGGGAGTAAACATACCGCTGTTGTGTCGCGATTTGTGAATTTCAGGTGGGCTCTCTAAGGGGGCTAAGAAAAAGGGGGGCAACGCAATTGCAGAACCTTTGGTTGTGCAGATGCCTCGGGAGTCAGTAGTCACCATAAGACTCCGATGCTCGGAAAAAATGCTTATTCCCAAGGTGTGATTCATTCATTCATTTTCAATATTATTTAAATTTCTACATAGCATTTATTAAATTACCGGTTCCTTAACAGCCTTAATAAACTCATCATCATCATCATCACTTTCACTGCTGGTAGTAGGCCCCATTTAATGAACCTCATACATGTTATGCATGTTATCATGTTCGTCATACATTAATATTATAAATGTGAATGTAACTTCGTTTGTTCTCCTTTACTCGAAAACTACATAACCGATTATCATGAAATTTTGTACACATATTCTTGGAGATATTAGAAGTAGTATAGGATACTTTTAATGAAAAAAATAATGTCTTTAATGCGAGCGAAGTCGCGTTTAAAATCTTGTTATATATAAAATATAAATTCAAGGCCTAAGTTACATAATAGAACAGCAAAATGTTTGTAGAGGTCTAACATAACTCGTCCAACAAACTTGTAACTGTCCACTGTCCAGACATTAAAATGAATGGGACCCAGCTGGTACGTTCAAAGCTAAAGACCTAACAGTCAGAAAATATGTCTCTTAATACTCAGGCAATGTCAATATGTAAATAACAAATTGAAATAATTTAGTCGACCCTTAAAATGGATACGGGTTAATCCTTGAAACTCAATGAGTGTAAATTTGCACATTAAAGATATTCTTAGGTGAATGGTATCAAGGCTTATGTGATTATTATATTAATGTAATATTGTTTCATATAAGGTTGAGCAGATGATTGGATTACGTTTCAAAGATAGGAGAATCTTGAAATTCTGTTTATATTGATACGCGTAAGGGGGATTCGCCTACAACAATGCCTTGGATATTAAAAGACTTTTAATTATGTAGATTTGTTGTATTATTTTGACGTATACCCAATGTCTTTTGGTAATTTTTTTAATACATAATAACACAGTAGACTGTGTAAACAAAACAATCTTACAAATTTAAAAATAGTAACTATTGGTCGCCGAGTTGCACCATTTTATTTTTATTTGTTTTTACTTCACCGTACTTCTTGTTACACACACGAATAAGTTAGGCAAGCCTTTAAGAAGGACCCGCTTGCTAGGAAACATTAATAGCATTTACCTTAGAAGCTTGATCCATAAGGAGATTCCTCAGTTTCTCTTGCTGAATATTCTCTTCAGCCACTCTTTGAGAGTAGTGAGCGCGGAGATAATCGATGTTGAACTTGATCTCCTGAAGAAACGCGATGGCCTCTTCCTTGGTCATCTAGATTTAAAAAAAGGCATATGCTTGTACTAACTGCCTCGACAGACTTTGTTCTAAAAAAATACTAATATCGTTGTTAAAAAACGGGGGTTGATCTTAAAAGGGTTAAAATTTGACGATTTTTGTATTATAAGCTTTGGTATTGAAACTATAATATAAATGTTGTGTGGTGTTTGGTTTGTAAGAAAAAAATATTTCAGCTCAGAAGCTGAGTCTGTAAACAGAGATATTATATAAAACTTAAGGGTTGATGTGATTATGTGATACAAAAAATTATTTGTTGCTAATTTTGATAAAAATAAGACATTTTCATAGGTACATGAGAAAAATGCTTAGTTGAATCTGCTCTTAGCATTAATAGACAAACTAAAAATATTAAATATGGAGTTAACTAATAGTAGCTTCAAATAAAGATGTAAAAGGTAAGAGGTAAAAAATGTTACCTGTATAATAAAATAAATAAATAATGCCTCGTCATCACTAAGTGATAATTCATCAGACCGCATTTAAGCATGATGTACAATAACTTTACAACAGAGAGTATCAAATATGCCACATACCATTCCCTCCTGTAGGAAGTCCTCGATGGCGTTGGTGACGCCGCGCTCGTCGCCCGTCCAGAACACGTACTCCGCCATGTCCAGGGGAGAGTACTGCACGCCCGCATACGCTGAGTAATGGTCCACCTGATGATGATTCGATGATGGTTAATACGCGCAAAGTCAAGGGTTCAAATCTCTCGGGAAATATGTTTTTCATAAACACGGCAAACGAGCAATTTAATGGTAAATTGTCAGCGACTAGCCCACTAAAAAAAAAAAAATTCATTAGGGACTAGCCCAGGCAACTCATTTACATATTGCCTCTCTTTAGTGGTAATTTAGAATTTCTAGTACATTGCAAGTTGTTTGACAGTAGGAATAAGAAGGGCAGTAACCATATGGGCGGGATGGCGCACGCGCATCCCTACCGCGGGCAAGTTTGTATCAAAGGCTATACTTTTGTCTTGGATAAATGAAACTATTGTATGATTTTAAATATTATAATGAACAAGTATGTAATCTATTTTTTTTTTGGTTTTTAATACTATATCTTTCTTTTCATAATTTAGAATATTTTAATCTTAAAATCAGTTACTCTAGTTTGCTCTCACAAAGACATCTTGCTTTCCTTAGAAACAACATTTACACCGTCTCTCTCATTTTTTTTTTTTTGAATTCGAAATGAAACATTCAAAATCATCAATCGAGAGAAACCCTCTCAATGAGAACAATTGCGTACTGACAATGAGCCAGTAATGACCGATTTCCGCATCGTAATAGCAATTGGTACCTTATAAATGCTCAGCAATATCCCTTACAGTATTTAAATATAAGCAATCATAATACAATACGTCTGTGTATGTAAATTAATACAAATGAGTGTGTGATGAGCATGATAATTTTTTCTGTGTGGGTATAATTTATTTATAACATGTATGTATTTAGAAATATTTAGGTATGTATCAGTTGTCTGTTTTCCATAATAAAGGCTCTGCCTAGTTTTGGATCACATCATGTCATGTGCGGCTTCTCGCAACTTATTATTAAGTATTATTAAGACTTATTTTAAAAGTCAGCATAATGGACTTATTAGTTATATGTATACTTACTAAATCCGTGGTCAGCATATTGCTACGTTGCCAATGTCTAAATACAATAAAAAAAAAAGAAATAAAACTTTCTTCCTCAAAACAATACTTTAAGCTCTACCAAAATAGTGGAATTTATACCTTAAAGTCGAATAATATAAGATTACTTTTCGGGGCATAGTAAGAGGTGAATTTGATCATAGGTGACGTTGGCCATTTCAGCGATGTTGCTATGTTTCAGTTACAATCATAAACTCGTCTGATTATCATATAGTTATTTATATACTTACATTGTTCTTAGTTTCTTTAGTGATGTCAGCGTTGAAGGCTCGTCGGACTGCGGTGTGGCCATTGGTGGGATTGTTGGTCGCGGAACCGGGCTGGACGAGACGGGCAGCTCCGTGGAAAACCTGGGGCAAAAGATGTATTTGTATTCTATATCGTGTATTCTATATTCTTGTATACCTACACAAGAATTGCTTCGATCACATAGATATATACTTATCGATCATATAGGTATATACATATTCGATTATATAGGTATATATTATACATATAATCCAAATAAAGAAAACGGCTCCAACGATTTTCATGAAATTTTGTATACACGGATAAACGGCGATGAATCGATCTGACTACATTTATATAAAGTGTCATTTTATCCGTGTTTTGGCAACGTTAAACCGATTCAATATCATGAACGCAAATTTCGCTGTTAAGTCTATAAACTATGAGCCAATAACGAACTTATAACACTTTCTTCTTTTTATAGATCGTCGAAGGGTAGTCTATGTCAGTGTTCCGCAAATGTTTTGAGTTCCAGGAATATCTATGAAAACGAAAAATTTTGAGATAATTTAACAATTAGATTTTAAGTAATTTTTTAAACATCAACAAAACAAAATTAGTAGAAATGTAACAAACAAAACGCCACGCGGTTTACATACGGGTTTTAATGCCATTCATTTAGTTTTATAAGATCACTAAGGCACTAAATTTCCTAATGACTGTGGCACACCAAGGTGTCACGGCAGGCACTGGCCTATGTCACGCCAACTTGATTGAAAGCTCATTCATCGAACGCATACATTAACTATATACGACTAGCAGTCACAAATTAATTTTACTGACTTATAAATCAAATCGTTATTTTGTTAAACTTAGGGCCTGTTTCACAATCTCCAGATAAGTGCCGAATAGGCTATCGGCAACATATTTGACAGATACTTCATACTTTGTCTCATCTGTCAAATATGTTGCAGATAGCCTATTCGGCACTTATTTGGAGATTGTGAAATAGGCCCTTTAATATAATTTTTAATAATTTTCGTGATGTTTCTAAAACGTATATATTATGTCTGTACCTATGAAATTGCCGTTTTGTGAGAAAAAAATTAAACGAATTTTTTTCATGTATTTTTTATTTGTATAAATCGAAGTAATGACATATGCAATCAATGCATTTTGGCCAAAGCAGTGGCAGTTTATTGATTTATAACACCGGGGCAGTGATTCCGTTAAAAAGTTAATTGATTAATATACCTTAGTTGTAGGTTCATCGCTAGCTGCAGTGGTCGGTACGGTGGCATCAACCACGCTGACATGGGTGCCATCTTGGACCAGAACTTTGTGAACACCCTCCGCAGGCAGGTCCAGCTGCGCTTGCGCATGCACGTGCGGCTTCTCGTCTCCAGTGGAATCGGCCGATGCATGCTGCTCCAATCGAGAAACCAGCTCACCATTGGCTTGTACTGCATCTAAACAACATATAAAAATTTCTTAAACAATAGCTTCATACATGGTAATAATTAAGATTAAAAATCTTACTAATATTATAAACGTGAAAGATTGTTAATCTTTCACGTAAAACGTACTGAATGGATTTTGATGAAACTTTACAATAATATAACTTATATATCAGAATAGCACATATGCTATAATTTAGCCCTGTACTCCCACGGGAATGGGAAGTACGCTGTACGCGGGTGAAACCGCGGGGCGCTGCTAGTATTATATATTGCGTGCTAAGCGGGTATAATAAGTTGAATTAAAATATGTTATTTCATTAAATTACTTTGTAATATTCATAGAAACATCATTAATAGATTACTGTTGGCATACCCGTTCATTGGTTTTTTGTCTCTTTTCTTTGCACACTGAAATAAATTAATCTATCTCGTCGAAATAATGTAAAATGGGCCCAGGGAGAGTGGAAATAATTTTGAGGTGCTTCGGCTTAACGAATTTCATTATCTCCATAAAGATTATTAACAATTTAAGTGGCAATAAATTGTCACTGTGAAAGCATAAATATGAAAGCAGAGATGTTTGTTACGCTTTGACGCGAAAACTACTCAACCGATCATCGTGAAATTTTGTATACATATTCTCGGAGGTACTACTAACAAGGGACACATTTAAAAAAAAGAACTTTTTTGCTAACGCGGGCGAAGCCGGGGGTTACAGGTAGTATTATTATAATGTGAATGTAAGTTTGTTTGTAACGATTTCATTTAGGTATTAGAAGTAACAAAGTACAATTTATTTGAAGAAAAAAAGTATGTTAACGTGGGGCGTTTCTTATAATACAACCTCGCAAAAACATTATACACACAAATAAACGCTATAAGTGTTAAAGCAAACACAATCAATCACTCGAAGAACGGAATAATCGTTTATATTATGTAAAGTATATACAGACCATCAATATGGGGCAAGAGCACTCCAATCTCGACGCCTGAATATTCATTTAAGTATGTATAGAGAATCTATACTAAATAAGTACCATAATTATAGTACAATCGCAAGTGATTATGCTATTATGGTTGACAAAAACGAACCAAGTAGTTATTTACGACCTTAAGATGTAGGTCCTTTTGATTTCAATAGAGCGACTATGGTCTAGTGTTGGGTGGACTCGGCCTCTTATGCGAGAGCTTCCGGGTTCAAACCTAACCCCCCGCGTGTTATTTGAAATGTGTTTTTCTAAATTATTAAGTGCGACCTAAACACGAGACCATCGTTCGCTCACCGATGAAGGAAAACATCGTTAGGAAAAGTTCACCTAACCGCATTGGACCAACGCATCAGTGAAGTATGGCCCTTCTCGCCTGATTTCGAGGAGGAGACCCGTGTCTAGCAATGGGACATATAAAGAGTTGGTTTAAATATGGCATGCACGTTTGTCAAGTTTCACTTTGCAAGAAATGTAAGTATGTGATTGTTTCCACTGCAACCCACGCTACGTATTGACATTTTCTTACAAATCCGAGCTGAAAACACTTCCGTTCACCTGTCCTTGCGCCGCAATGGAGCCGCGCCATAAAGATGATTTCTTTATTACTTTACTTCATTCGCGAGAAATGATTCGTCACCGGTTTATCTTTTTCTATCTATTTATCTAATCTATTAAATGTATAATTATTTATATCTAACATAATGTATCTATGTATCTATCTATTAGCCTGATTCCATCATAATCAGGTCGTACTCACCGAGACTATGATATTCAATGTGTTCACTCTTCATGTCGGGCTCAGCTTCACCTGTAACGAAACCCTAATAAGTACATGAATAATATTTAATAATATAAGTAATGTTTTGAGCATCATATTAACGCCCGATTTCCAAAAGGTTGATCAACGCAAAAATTAACAAATCAACTGTCAAATCTTTTGTTAAGTGTCAAATGAGTTGCTAGAAGCATCGTTAAATGATATAATTTGATCAGCCTGTCAGTTGACATAGCCGCTACAGTGAAAAGCTGTCTTTGACTCTAGAATCGTATGTTAACCGCCATTAACAGCCATGTTAGTTGACATACACTTTTACCAACGTTTCAGAAACCGGGCGTAAGTGTAATATTATGAACATTAATTTTGCATAATTCTTCTACGGATGACTGTTTCATTAACTATAATATACATAAAATACATTAAGTACACAGGATATTATTATTATTCTACTAATAAAATATTTTCTATCGTTCGACTAGTTTTTGAGTTCAATCTTAACAAGCCAAGAAAAAATCTTTCATCTTTGTGTTTTATTAATAGATTATATTCCGTATCGGCTATCTCCATCTCCCTTTTCCTTGTTTACTCAGACAAGAGTGGGACCGGCAGTAATGAATGTTAATATGTATATATTAACACTATTAGAATAGGCAACACATAAGTTCAATCTTAACAAGCCAAGAAAAAATCTTTCATCTTTGTGTTATTTATTAATAGATTATATTCCGTATAGGCCTTCTCCATCTCGCTTTTCCTTGTTTCTTTCAGACAAAAATGGGACCGGCAGTAATGACCGAAACATATTAACACTATTAGAGATGCCTAGGCTGTACCGGTGACGTCAACCACTTACCATCAGATGACACATCTGCCAATTCACCTATCCAACCACAAAACAATCACGAATTTAAGTAAAAAAAGTGCGTGCGTACAAAGAACACATGACAGAAGTGAAACTTTAATTCCTAATATTCAACTACTAAACGAATACACCAAAAGCGATGCTTCATGCTACGTTCGCCCTTTCTCACTCCCTCTCAATTGGTCTCAATCCCTCTTCTTCGACAACGTTGCACATCTTCGTGATGCGTTTCATCCGTAAAATTTTAACCCGCGCGTAAAGAAGTTTTACTTCAAAAATAATAGTAAATGAATATCCGATAATGATGAAAGAATGAGACCAAATATAAAACGTCTTAAAATTCGAGGTCGCATGTCGGAGTTGATTTTGTGAATACGACGTCATAAATTTTTACTGACATTGGTCCGAATCCAATATATTGGAACTTGCACGGGCTACATCTGGGAACATTCTGGAAATTGAGTCCAGGATTTCATATCGTGCACGTTTCACAAAAATGTAATAATGTTTCGTAACTGTTGAAATTATAAAATAAGACTTTAGCGGAGAGAAAATGTACAAATGTACATACACATCCAAGTAATGTGTTGTGTGTCACAATATAAAGAATTACTTTAACACGATTACAATTTTTTTAAGAGAAATCAATCCATAATAAGTTGTTTTATTATAATGGTATTACAAATAACAAAACACATTGGTGTATATTAATAATAATATTATACACTATTTGAATTAGAGAAACTACATTGTACTTTTAATATTAAACTTGGTAGATTGGATATAATTTATCATAAAAGTATCAGGTACTATATAACTGTTCTGCATGTAGGTAAATCTTTCATTTTTTTCGATTCGGTGCAAAATAATCTGCCAGACGCATGAAGTTGAGTTAAGGCAAAGACGCCAGAAATTAAAGTGAAGAAATATTTGAAAAAGTGTCAGGAACTATAGAGCATGGCTGCATGCGAAGGAAATTCCAATTAATTTGTGGTTTACTGAATAATGATCCTAAATTTACCGGTATGGCACTTGGTTAAAATTGTAGTGATACTACGACTCTACGCTACGGTGTCGTAGCTTAGCTACGGCGTAGAGGCATTACACGTATTTGCTGTCTGTGATAGTGAAAAACCTAGATTAGACTGAAATTATGCATAACTTTTGCTGACATATTAGTTGCGTAAGTTTGTAGGTTTATACTATCGAGGATGTGCCAATTTTTATATAATGTACAGATTTCACAGATACAGAATAAAACTAAACAAATGCCATGATATTACCTTATCCTAAAATTTTGTCATCCCACTAGTGAATAACATATTATTTAAATCCACAAAAAGTCGAAAGCAAGATCTTGTATATAATCCGTCTGCTTGTTTAAATCTCATAATTAGCCGTACGCCAACGTCGCACATGTCACAGTGATTGACGCGAAAGCTATCGATATCGGATTCCATTAAGCCGCGTCACTCGTCCTGACATTTATGATTAGTCCATACTAAAGTATAAACAATATTATCATGATAATATTTGTCTGTCTGTCTACTGGCCTCTTGTAACGTCCTATACGATATTTAGAATTAATTAAAAAAGTTATTGTGCGCTATGGCACACTTGTTGCTGGGTTGGAGAATTGAAACAAGAATTAGTCCTTCAGAATTTCTTCCTTTATTTTCTTCTTAGTGTTCTTCCATACAATATCTTGCCGAATACTGAATGTCGATCCTTAAAATCGACCCAATATTTATATGAATCCTGCGTAAGAGTTATCTACATTCTTATTGGTTAGCCAATCAGAACAGTTATACAATTTACCAATAAGAATCTAACTATATGCCTTTCGCTCTTACAGTATAGCCTATCTTTTCTAACAGTACAATTTCTTTACATCAAGTTTTCTTATAGAAATAATTAACAATATCATAAACTTTCTATTAAATATGAAACTTTAAACAATGAACTAACTAAATAACACATTATTATCAACAAAAACAATCATTAACATGGTTAAATTAAACATTTAAAATTCCCATACATATTGGCATCTCTTTTACACATATGGAAAAGGAGCGGGACAACAAGCTATGAGGTAACCTCGGTTGGCGTACAACCGAGTCGGGGCGAGACTACTTTTCGGCCCTTAGTAGAAACTTACGTAGTTACACTTTCTTATTATTTTAAAGGGCTTTTATATGAATTTATTCTATTCTAATTGAGTTTATAAGATTCTAATATGATTAACTCGTATACTAATTAACTTTATGTGCTTCTAATGTGATTCTAACACATTCTAATGTAATTAAAGTGACAATTCTTATAGGACTTATTATTATATGAAAAGTATTAAAGTAAATCTTATGTCTCTAAGTAAATAATCGAGTTAATATTTACATTCCTATCAAACTATCGACTATTAAACTATATTTACATATTAATCGCGGTGTCTTCGGCGTCGTCCTGCACATTCCTCCCGCCGTGTGGCTCCGTCACACCTTCTTCCGGTGCTGCGACGACGTTGTCCTTGATGGGCAGGATCACCAGCTTCCGTACCGGGCGCCGAAGTACTCCTCCTCTGGTCCGGATGTCGACGGTCCTCACGACGTTGTCGGGTCCAGGAAACGTTGCGACGACTTTCCCTTTCAGCCATACGTTGCGCGGTGAGTTCTGATCGACTAGCAGAACTAGATCTCCAACTTGTATCGGGGGGCCTCGGCCATGGGGCTCCCGCCGGTTTTGGAGTTCGGGCAGGTACTCGCGTAGCCATCTTTCCCAGAAGGTGTCTGCTAGCTTCTGCGCGGCTTGCCAGCTGGATTTCGAGATGGTGTCCTTTTCCGAGAAGTGTCCGAATGCTGGTACTCTTCCTGGTCCTCCCAACAGGAAGTGGTTGGGAGTCAGAGCTTCTGGATCTTCTGGGTCGACTGATACATGAGTTAAAGGTCGACTGTTGACGGTGTATTCAGCCTCCGCCAGTAGCGTTGAGAGTACTTCTTCCGTTGGATGTTGCTCGTGGAGTGTCGACGTCAGGCTGGTCTTCACGGATCTCACCATTCGTTCCCACGCGCCGCCCATGAATGGCGCTCCAGGAGGGATGAACCGCCAGCTTATCTGTTTCTTCGCTGCTTCTTCGGCCGTTGACTCGTCGATCGCTCGGCGCAGTTCCTTGTCTGCCGCTTTCAAGTTGGTTCCGTTGTCTGACCAGATCTCCGTTGGACAGCCTCTTCTGGCCATCATTCTTCGTAACGCCATGACTGCTGAGCTGCTGCTGAGTGAGCCGGCTATTTCTAGGTGTATCGCTCTCGTGGTCAGACAAGTGAAGATGGCGACGTATCTCTTCTGGTGCGAGCGACCTACGGTGACTGACAGAGGTCCGAAGTAGTCCACTCCTGTGAATGTGAACGGGCGTTGATGATGAGCCAGTCGACACGATGGCAGGTCTCCAGTTCTCGGAAAAGGTGGCGCTTGAGTCTTCATTCTGCAACGTAGGCATTGTCTTATGATCGTGCGTGTTATCGGGCGTAGACGCAGAACCCAATACTGTTGGCGGCACTCGTTGACCGTTGTTTCTACCCCGGCGTGATGAAGCTTGCAGTGTATGTTCTTGATCCATAGCTTCACCGTCGGATGATTTCCGTCTATGATCATAGGACTTCTTTGGGCTTCTGATACTTCTTGTATGGCTGCTATGCGGCTTCTTAGCTTGAGGGCCCCGTTGACGTATTCTAGACTCAGCTGATGAAGTCGGCTTTCTTTACTGATGGGCTTCCCTCTTCTTATGTCTTGTAGTTCTTGAGTGAAGGCTTCTTGTTGAGAAGACCGCATGAGAAGTTCTTCTGCCTTGATCAGGAGCTCTGCAGGAACTGGTATGAATTTTCTTTCTTCTTTCTTCTGTTCCTGTCGCGGTTGTATTCTCACTGTTTTGTTGTTGGTCTTCTTCCAACTTGGATCGGCTTCAGAGTTTCTTGCATTTCTTTTGTAGTTGACTTGTTCAGTGGACCGGCAGAGTTGAAGGAACTGGAGTACTCTTCCTGTTGAGTAGCGCAGTCTATCCCAGTTGGAAAAGCGTGAGACCTCGGGTAGGGCTTCTGATAGCTTCGGAGTATCGTCGACTGAGATGTGATGAGTCCTTTCTTCTCCTGTTTCTTCTACCGTCGCACTAGCAGGCTGTTCCGTTGGCCATAAGTCTTCAGGCTCGTAGAGAAACTCTGGTCCTTTGTACCATCTGTGATTCTTGTCGAAGGTGGGTGGTACGTCCCTTGTGGCGTCGTCAGCGACGTTGAGTTTGGTCGGAACCCATCTCCATTCATTTACTGTGGAGCATTCTTCTATGGCGGCTAGTCGGTGCGCAACGTATGGCTTGTAGGAGCGGGATCCTGTCTTGATCCAGGTGAGTACAGTTCTGCTGTCTGTCCAGAAGGTCTTCGAGTCTGGTTTCCTTTCATGTTCTTCTATGACGGCTTCGGCGAGTCTTGCTCCCATGACGGCGGCTTGTAGCTCCAATCTTGGTATTGATGTTACTTTTAATGGTGACACCTTGGCTTTGGCCATGACGAGTGACACGTTGACTTCGCCGTTCGGAGCTACCGTTCGCCAGAACAGTACCGTTGAATATGCAGACTCGCTGGCGTCGGTGAAGACATGTAGCTGAAGAGACACGGCGTTGCTGTAGCCTAGGTAGCATCTTGGTATGGCTACATTTGAGAGGTTCTTCAGGTGGAGTAGCCAGTTCTGCCAATCTTCTGAGAGGTCTTCATCAATCTCGTCGTCCCAGGATGTTCCACGTCGCCATACCTCTTGCAGTATCTGCTTGGCCTTGATGGTTACTGGTGAGGCGAAACCCAGCGGGTCGAAGAGAGACATCACGACCCTTAATGCTTCTCTCTTGGTTGGCTTCTTCCCCTCGGCGAGTGACGACGGTATTCTTGTCATGTTGAGATTGAAGGTGAATTCGTCCCTCTCTGGCTTCCAGATGAGTCCCAGTACCCTCTCGAGTCTATCTTCAGATTTGTACAGTTCGATGTCTTCTTGGCCTTCTGTTTCTCCTATGGCTTCTAGGAGCTTCGTTGAGTTGGACTTCCATTGCTTCAACTCGAAGTTTGCCTCTTTGTGTATACTTCGGACTTCTGTGGTGATGCGTATCGCTTCTTCTAGGATCTTGAAGCTGTCCAAGTAGTCGTCGACGTAATGCTTCCTTACTATTGCTCTTGCGGCTTCGGGATAGGTTTCTTCGTATTTCTTCGCGTTGAGGTTTTTTACGAAGATTGCTGTTGCCGGAGAACTTGACGCGCCGAAGATGAGTGACGTCATCCTATATTCATCCGGTGGTTGGTCATCTCTTCTATCCTTTCGCCATAAGTACCGCAAGGCGTCTCTATCTTCTTCTCGAAGTTTCACTTGCATAAACATCTCTTTGATATCCGCAGTCACAGCGACGGTGTGTTGTCGGAACCGCATGACGACACCTGGCAGCGATTGTAGTAGATCTGGACCTTTGAGGAGCTGGTCGTTGAGCGATGTTCCTTTCGTCTTGGCTGCCGCATCATGTACCACTCTTAGTTTGTCCGGCTTCATTGGATTGACCACTCCGAAGTGTGGTAGGTACCACGTCTTGTTTGGTGTCTTCGTCTTCGGAGCTGGCTCGGCGTATCCTTTCGTGATGAGCGCTTCCATTTGTTCTGTGTATTTTTGCTTCAGCTTCGGATCCCGGTCGAGCTTCTTTTCGATGTTGTAGAGCCTCTTCAACGAGTTTTCGTAGTTGTCGGGGAGGTTGATATATTCTTTCTTCCATAAGAGCGCCGTCTCGTATTTTCCTGTCTTCGTGTGGACTGTATTCTTTTCTAAGATACGTAAGGCTTGCTCTTCTGGATCAGTCTTCGGCTTCTTAGGGTTGATGTACAGGGAGTCCATTGCGAAGTACTGCTTCATTAGGTCTTCTAGGGTGTCTTCAGCTGGATCTTCCCTCAGGTGGTGAATGTAGTTGATGTAAGAGCTTCTGATGTGGCTTCCATGGAGAACCCATCCGAGCGGAGTGAGTGACGCCACTGGTTGTTCTTTGTTTCCTTTCTTCACCGTCGACGTGAGAAGAAGATGCCAGTTGTCTTGACCTATTAATATTTCTGGCTTCGCATGTGTGTAAGTGATGAACTCGCTGATGTCTTGAAGATGTTGACATTCTTCGATTTTCTCCCTCGGAACCTTCTGAGTGGCCACATGAAGATTCTTCACCGTTCTAGCTTGTATGTTCTCTTCATGTTCATTTGCTCCCTTCAATTTGATGTTGACTCTTCTTGATTTATTTTCAGATGTCTTCAACTCGTTGATAGCTTCTATGCGCAGTGGGTCGATGGGTCCTCTTGCTCCGATGCGGTGAGCTAGGTTCTCGTCAATGAGTGTCACTGTTGACCCATCATCCAGAAGGGCGTATGTGTCGATCGCTCCTGCTGGTCCCGACGCTGTGACTGGGATGATCTTCAAGTAAGACTGTCTTGTAGCTGAAGTCCAGGCAGAGTTGATTGCTTCAGTTGACTTCTGGTCGTCTTCTTTCCTTTCAGTATTCTTCGTGACATGCAGCATCCGGTTATGATAATATTTACAGTTGTCGATGCCACATGTCCGTTGACGACACGTGTGAGTCTTGTTCCTATAGCGCAGGCATCTGAAGCATAGTCGACGACTCTTGGCGATGTCCCATCTTCCATGAACATCTTCTTTCTTGAATTTATCGCAGTCATTCGTTGTATGTCCTGTTGCTTCACATACAGGGCACTTGGCTATTGGTTGCTTCTCTGCGACATGGTTCACTCGCTGATGACGTCTTGGTGCTGTGGTGGGCTGCGGCTGTGAACCCACTTGCTCAGGTTGTGCGAATGGTCCGCACAGTTCAGCTTCTCTTTTCATGAACTTGTCGAACTTCAGAAGTGCTGGCTCGTCCTTCGGCAATGTTGCAGAGTAGTCGAAGTATCTGTATCTGAGTGTCGGTGTTAGTTTATCCACCATGGCCCTTGCGATTTCCGGATTGTAGAGATAGTAGACGCAGTTCAATGCTCGCAATGTAGACACGGCGTTAGTCACTTTAGTCGAGAAGATGCATATGTCCCTCGGTGACTCGGAGAGGCGCGGCAGTGTGCGCAGTGTCTCTATTTCCATCATGGCGATTGATTCTGGTCTTCCAAATCTCGACTCCAGAGTCTTCATAATGTCAGCAGGGTCGGCGTTCGTGATAAGCAGACCATCGACGGCTTCTTTGGCTTTACCTTTCAGATTTCTTCGAAGCCTGTTGATATTTTCCGTCTTCGAATAGAGGTTTTCTGTTTCTTCATAGCCGGCCTTGAAGTGAAGCCATTCTTGGTGAGCTCCATTGAAGACGGGTAGTTCCATTAGCCTTGGACGCGCAGACTTGACAGCGAGAGTGATGGCCTCGGTTAGCTGTGATAGTTCCGACCGAGGATACTTGCATTTTTCTTCCATGAAGACAGCTGGCTCCGATTTCCTTTCATTTATTTTATTCGGTGGCTCTGGTCTTCTTTCTTCAGACACGATGACAGGTTCGTTGCATCTTCTGTCTTCAGTGTTGATCGGTTGCCCCAATGTGTTCCTTTCTTCTGTGGTGGCAGGCTGATGAGGTTCGTGGCTGATGGCTAATACTGGTGGCTCTGTCTGAGCCTGCAGCCATGTGCTGACCCGTGTGGTGGTGGCTTCCATCTTCGAGCACACGGAGACAACATCTTCTTCTTCATTATCGGAGTCCGCTTCCAATACGGCAAGGCGAGCAGCGGCTAGTTCGACTTGGAGGCGCGCTAACTCTTCCTTTGCCTTCGCTATCTTGTAAGCCTTCGTTGACTTGACAGAGGCGGCCCGTTTCCTTTCTTCATGCTTGTCGGCTTCAGGTAGACAAGCAACTGTTGTGTTCGCTTTACGAACTGTAGGCGGCGCGTCCCGACTGGCAGTAGTCGAGGGACGTGGCGGATGATCGGCTTGTGATTCAGTATCCGGCTTCTCGGTGACGTTGGACTTCGTAGCGTCGGTGCTGGTGGTAAGTGTGGTACTAGTCTGCTCCGTAGTACCGGTGCCTGTGGTGTCGCCCGATGTTCGCGTTCGTTCTGAACCGGTGGTTTCGTATGACGTGTGCTCAGTCTCGGACGCAGACTGTTGCGCCCCCATAGCCTGTTGGGTTTTACGTGTGACCGGCATATTCGCTACGATACTATCACTATAATCGGCGATCAGTTCAATCAGACACTGTACACTTAACACTAATTAATTTCACACTACTATACACAAGTCACTATTCACTATTCACTATACACTAACGTCACTTATTAATAGTTCACTATATACAGGACACTATATTTCACACTGTTCACTCGACGCGGACCCTATCTACTCGACGCGCACTATATACCCGACGCGGACGCTATATACTCGACGCACGCACTATATACCCGACGCGGACGCTATATACCCGACGCGGACGCTATACACTCGACGCGGATCGCGGACGGTGACGCGGACACTATATACCCGACGCGGACGCTATATACTCGACGCGGATCGCGGACGGTGACGCGGATACTATTTCACTCGACACGGACGGTTGTCGAGGATTATTTCACACTTCGCGACGAGTATACGCTTCACTCTTGACGACGAGCAGGGATTTCACTCTTGACGGCGAGTATTTTCTTCAATCTTGACGACGAGCAGGGATTTCACTCTTGACGACGAGCAGGGATTCCGCTTCTTTCTTCTCTACAATCCGGCGACCGAAGGACCATAAATGTGCGCTATGGCACACTTGTTGCTGGGTTGGAGAATTGAAACAGGACGAGTGAATTGAAACAAGAATTAGTCCTTCAGAATTTCTTCCTTTATTTTCTTCTTAGTGTTCTTCCATACAATATCTTGCCGAATACTGAATGTCGATCCTTAAAATCGACCCAATATTTATATGAATCCTGCGTAAGAGTTATCTACATTCTTATTGGTTAGCCAATCAGAACAGTTATACAATTTACCAATAAGAATCTAACTATATGCCTTTCGCTCTTACAGTATAGCCTATCTTTTCTAACAGTACAATTTCTTTACATCAAGTTTTCTTATAGAAATAATTAACAATATCATAAACTTTCTATTAAATATGAAACTTTAAACAATGAACTAACTAAATAACACATTATTATCAACAAAAACAATCATTAACATGGTTAAATTAAACATTTAAAATTCCCATACATATTGGCATCTCTTTTACACATATGGAAAAGGAGCGGGACAACAAACAAAATATGAGGTAACCTCGGTTGGCGTACAACCGAGTCGGGGCGAGACTACTTTTCGGCCCTTAGTAGAAACTTACGTAGTTACACTTTCTTATTATTTTAAAGGGCTTTTATATGAATTTATTCTATTCTAATTGAGTTTATAAGATTCTAATATGATTAACTCGTATACTAATTAACTTTATGTGCTTCTAATGTGATTCTAACACATTCTAATGTAATTAAAGTGACAATTCTTATAGGACTTATTATTATATGAAAAGTATTAAAGTAAATCTTATGTCTCTAAGTAAATAATCGAGTTAATATTTACATTCCTATCAAACTATCGACTATTAAACTATATTTACATATTAATCGCGGTGTCTTCGGCGTCGTCCTGCACAGTTATCAATTTAAGATATTTTTATACATTCTTATGTGTGTATGTGATTGAAATCAACCTTATCGTTATGGCCAGTTTTGATGAGATTTGGTAGGTAGTAGATTCGAGAATGGTTTATGTTTATATTTATAATTCAGTCTACTGCAAAATGTATTATATATATGACTATCTGTTGGGTCCCCTAGAAAATAAATATATATGGTTCGTATTTTGCAAAAAAAATTAAATAATAATATTTTAAAACGATATTTTTTTTATTTCAAAAAAACAATATCAATCACAAATTTCCAGTAAGAAAATTGCTAGGCACTCAGACTTATATGAAGTTCAGAGTAATTACGGGTGAGAAAATTGCTCGCGAAGTTAATCCTTCTTGAAGCGTCGGATCAGTGTTGCGTTATCATCAGCTTTGCAAGTTTGTTTTCCGTACTAAAACAAAGGATGCACTTCTCCAAATACTTTACGAGTGGAATAGATATTTTGTTCTGGCTGCCTGTTTTTAGCACAACCACTATTCTTATATTTTTCACTAAAGCTTAAATAAATATGAAAGATACTTTCATATTTATGACTGACATAATGTAAGTCATGTTGCGCCTCTGAGTAAGTAACGTGATCATCATTATCAGTCTTCTCCCACCCAGTGCTGGTCATAAGTCTATGTCAATGAGCGCCAATACGACTAATCTCCCGCTAGGCGCCTCCCAGGACCGGCTCACGAAGGTCATCGTCAAATATAATTGCAGGTCGACGAACCCTTCTATTCTCGAACGAGGCCAACCCAATAGAGTTATTAAATCACTGTACTAAGGTATGGCTTAGTCCTTTTTTTGTTGATGGTGGCTGGATGTACAGGGAATTTTTTGAAAAAAAAAAGTGTATATGTGTGCAAGTCGCATACGGTAGTAGTGCAACTCCTAAAAACTCCCTTAATAAAAAAAGTTATTGAAAAGTATTGAAATAAATTAACAATTACAAGCGACACCTAAAAAATCATGCCTGCTACGACAGTAGTAGTGCACTAGCTTTAGCTTCTTGCCGCTAGATGGCTACATCTACTTGAGCTCCCCGCACCCCGAACGTCTAATGTGTTCTATCTCATTCTCTCGCCGGCTGAATCCTATACATTTACGTGTTTGTATCTCTCGCTCGTGGACTTACTTTTTGTTTCATCGAGTTTGAAATCACAAAGATTCTAAAGAATTTTCACTTCAAAGATTATTGTTACATATTATTTGTTTGTAACTTTTTATATTATGTAGAGATGTTAATTACTAGATGATTCTTGTTCAAACGATATCGAAATACACAAACAAGTAAGTTTAATAGCCAAATCACAGTAACCTTTACAACATATTACAACTTACGTCAATTTGTGATTATATTTTAGGTTAGGATCGAAGTTTATATTAACAAAGTTTGGATTAATTTCCAACATAAGTGCGTAATATATTCCCAATTTAAGGCCATTGTAAAACAAATTAGTGGAGCGGTGTAAACGATTTATATTATTTGAATTCGATATCAAGCTATAGTCTGTATAATGAAAAGGAGAGTAGTAAAAAGCACACCGAGGAATTGAGAACCTCAATTTTTGAAGTAGGTTAAAAAGGGAGTATTTTATCTACATTGCTACAAAAAATAGGTAATTAACATATTTATTTTTAAATTTAACCCAAGATACGTGATATTAACGATATTTTTTTACTTTTCTTTGTGAAATTAGATATTTCGACATTTCTCTGAATGTCTTGTTTATGGTAAACGAGTTTCATGAAACAAAAGAACATTGTAAATAAAAATTTTAACTTCATCAGAATTCTAAACTAATTTAAAGCTATACACAAAAGTTACGTTCAAAACAAAAAAATATTCTCGATGTTTTATCAAAAGTTACGGGCATGTGAAATATTAGACTGAAATAGCTTTTCCCTGTAGCTTTGAAACGACATTTTACATTATGTCCGTTAAAATACTGAAACGGACGAGTCAAAGTAACCTATGCAATGTATGCACATAAATTATAAATAGTTCAACTCAACTTTGCGCGCATCACTAATATATGCGTTTGTTTGTCACATAGCTTTAATTTTTGTGGCAACCGTCAACCGTCGTTTGCCACTTAATCATGTTAGTTGTCTTCATATACAATATCTCAATTATAGACGAGCTGGCACACGAGCCACATGATGTTAAGTGGTCAGCGTCGCCCATGACCATCACATATTAAGTCTCGGTGCCAATAATTGCCTGTCTTGCTCTTTTCTCCTAACCAAAGCAAATCACAAACGAAACGAGCGAGATAGTTGTATCCATGCTGTCGGGAGTGCTGCATAGACTAGTGCTGAGTTATGACGAAGAGTCACTGAGAATCAGCATCTCACCATTGCTGTAATGGTGTGACAAATGCTGAGTGTCTATCTCTATTGTTCACAATATATATACCTATCTTAAACGACTTTGTTATAATAACTTCTTTATTTTTGTTGTGAACAATAAAAAAAATATTCTCTCATTCTTTCTTATAGGTTGCAGATCGAACACAAACGTAGTTGGTTATATGCTATTTGTTATTATTTAATAATAATTTGGTCCTATATATTGGTATATCATAACCGTAATAATTAATTTGCTTCTTTGCGACACAAATATTTTAAACAAGTCAGATAATACTAAATTAATCTCAAAGTAATACTTACGAAGCCTATTAAACATATTTTAGTTCTAATTGAATAAAAATGCGCTTAAAATAAAAATTGTATTGCTTTAGTTTATCCCATAATATTTAATTTAAAACTTTTTGCTTATCAAACTTATCTTGTTATAGGTTTCCAGATAGGTATTTTACTTCACGTAAAACGATAACTGATTTTGATAAGTGTTTTTGTTTCTAAATGAAACAAAAATACAATTAAGTCTCATTTTTAACTTATATTTTAATTAATACCCATAAATATATTTTTACCATTGTCTTTTATCTTCTCTGTCTGATCTATCTGATTTTTCACGATATTAAACGAAATCAAACCTATCGAAGTTAAAGGCCTTACAACAGACTGCACAATCATAAATGAGAAATATTTCAAACAAAGATTGCTTGAAATATTTCTGAATATGTATACAAAATTTTTGTAAATTAAATATTTTACATATTATACATATGTACCATAGATTATAGAACTAATCTAGATTGTACAAAGCGCTTCTAGTATTTATCTATCTATAGCTTTCTATTAAAATGGAGATGGCTCCAGCAATAGCGTTATAATTAGAGGCACGTGCCCGATGCCGGAGATTTGCCTGCTGATAGACATTTTTCCATTAACAGGCGCATTAACGGAGTCTGGTGAGGTCTATAATTAAAAATCTGCCCTTTGATCTTTTCTACTCAGGGCAAACATTCCCCTAATACTTTTTTAGGGTCATCATCATCATCATTATCATCATCATCATCAGCCTTTATCCGTCCACTGCTGAACATAGGCCTCCCTCAATGAACGCCAAGACGACCGATCCCTTGCTACTCGCATCCAAAACGGACCTGCCACTGCACGGGGATCGTCTTCCCATCTGGTTAATCTCACTCTTGAACCTTAATGGCCCATCGGCCATCCGTTCTTCTGAGTGCGTGACCAACCCATTACCACTTTAACGTGCTTATTCTTCGCGTGGTATCGGTAACTTTAGGGTCATAGAAAGTAATTAACATCAATTTATAATTTGTCTCTAAACTATTTTACGTTTCATAAATATACAAAATATATTTTTATAAAACCTTTAAAAAAAGTTCCATTAACTTTAAATGGCTGAACCGGTTTTAATAAGACTAAGAAAACATAACATAAACCGCATAGAAAACGGTTCGACCGACTAGGAGTTATGGAAAAACAGTCTGACGTACTTGACTGTAGCTTCCAAAATACGTAAAAGATAAAGTTTGGCAAATACGTATTTAATATATCAAAACACATCAGAAAGCCATCCACTGGTAAAATATTCCATTGATTGACATTTATTATCAAAGCCTTAAAGTTGGATGATAAATAAAAACAAGTGAGCGTTCAGGCGGTCGACATCAGGTCACATTCAAGAGTGCTCGGCTGTGAAAAATCGAGTGAAGGTTAGAGGTCACTTATAAAGAAACCCACCAAATAAATGCCTATTTACCCAATCGATTGCCCTTAAGAGTCTGCGTATTGTGTACACTCATAAATGTTATTAGTAATTATTGTAGTACAATGTAGTAATTGTTAAAACAAAAAACATTCTTTCTTTCTTTCAAATGTATAAGAGATTTAATAAAGTCAATTATCGGATTAATGGCATTGTTAAAACAATATACCCAGCATAATATGTGTACTTAATTTAAAAATATATAAGTTAGTTGGTTGGAGTAACGAACAGATGAGAGATAACTTGCTTATATTAATGGTCTCCATTAATATAAGCAAGTTAACCTGAGACTAGCCCAGGCATCTCATTCGTCCTGGACGGCAATGGCCTCTTTCTGCGAGACAGTGATGTCCCAGAAGGAGGCCGACGAATGGGTGACAGAGGAGGCTGCCCACGTGGCCTCCCCCCATAGACGAGGAACGGGGGTGCGTCAAAGGCGCTACTTAATACGCTTCCAGTAACATACATGTGCTCGTGTCGGGCTTAGGATAGGTACCCGGGCCCAGCTAGATACGACGTCGTGGAGACTGCTTTAGTAGCTGGGTAGTTCCCCTATATCTGAAGAATCTGGCCTTGCCGCGGTCAGTCCGTCGCTGAGGGTTCCTGTAGGCTACGGATCCGGGTCCCTCAGAAAGCGGCTGAAGGCGTTCGCAGTCGTTTTATCTAGTGCTCCCCAATGTGAGGCCCCACACATACCAGTTTGCCTACTCGAGGCCCTGGCAGGTCTGAAAGGGATTTCCACTGCGACATCAAAAAAACGCATCTCATGAATGTTTTGCCTATGTAATACGTAAGATGCCTCTGTGCCGGTAATTACCTATCCAGCCCTCCTCTGTCGATAAACAGCAGATCAGTTTCATGGGTGAGACAAGCAAGATCATGGTCAAGCAACTTTGCGTTCTCAGTGCGGCACAGCGCAATCCTGTCACTAGTAATAATTTTGTGCCTACGGAAGCAGAGAAGTTATAAAAGCTACATGATTATAAGACGTCTGAGCTAACGATAATAAATCAACGTGGCTCATAAACTTTGAGGCTACTCCATTATTATCTGGAAAGTTATTGTCGCTTACATAAGGTGTTAGTACTAATAATCCAAAAAATAACCAAGGTACTTAGTGAAAGAAAGAATTCCCGCGTGTATTCTTTTAAGCTTTCCTTTATGTAAAAAGGAAAAACTGATGTGTCAATAATTAAGTTTTCTAAAGTCGTTTATGGAATAAAATACTAATTAACAATTACAAAAATATAAATGGATTCTTTATTATATTTTTAGACACAGAATTTTTTATCAGCAAATAAAGGTACAGTAAGTTGGCTTCATGCCAAAACATCACTCCAAATAAAAAATAAAAATGTGAGCCTTTCACTATCTCTAGTTTCGTTTTTTAGCAAATGATGAAAAGATAAAACAATCGGAATCGAAAAAATATAAAAAACATTAACGTGATCATTCTTGGGACTCTACTTTTATCCTATTTATCTGTAGGTTCATGCGTACCTGAATAATTTAAACACTTAGAAAGTTACTTACGTAGCGTGTTTTTTGGAGGGTGCTACATATTTATAGGACCGAAAAGATTTACTTTAAGGTCTCATTTCTTACATGACCTACATCTTATCTAAATTAACAAGAATATATCACGTGTACAATTATTATGTTTATACCTTTGTAGCGTTATTACATTTTATAATCTAGCTTTTGAGGCAGCTACGTGAATTGAAAATATTACAGTGCTTAAAAATGACAATTTTCCTTGTGTGAGAAAAATGTTTAATAAATTAATTGGATTGTTGGATTCGAAATATTATATCTGATAAATCTGAATTTTTATAAAAACGCAATCCTAAAATATCCTAGTAATAATGCTAATGAAGCTATAATAAAAAATAAAAAGAACAAAATTCTCTTTTAACCCTTAACAATCCATAATTGTCTAACAGATAAAATTTGGTTTATATTTTCACAAAATCTAAATATTTATGAAACAGCCTTTTATTTTATTCGTCGGAAATGTTTCACGAATCAAAATGTGCAATGAAAATACTTGAAATATGAATAATGTAAATTATTATAATATATAAACGAATATAGGACTTTAGCAACCCATACATAATCTTTTGTTTATTTCTCCAAAGATATTTGGTTCGGCCACTAGTAGTCGCGCTTATTCGGACTCTCCAGCTTCCATCCTCTCTTTGTACTGAACCCAGGATCTTACAGAGGATTTTTCCATGGCTCGGCTACTTGGTTAGAATGGGGGAGGATCGGGGAGTATTGAGAGTATATCTGGGACAACAGATGGAACAGCGCCCAGATGGTCCTCCCAGATATCGGAGGGACATGGTGGAGGTTGAAGTGCGTGAGCTCGGGGTTGAGGACTGGTCAGAGGTTGCGCAAGATAGAGACCGGTGGAATCCTTTGGAAGCCAAGACCCACTTTGGGTCGCTGAGCCACAGAAGTAAGTAGTAATATTTTGTTTGATTTTTTTTACTAAGTAGATAAAGTAGGTTCTTTCTTTTTCATATAAAATAACTTTCTATGCTTTGATCTTACCTTACGGTTAGAAAGTAATATCTATTAGATACTACTTACTGGTCAGCTACATTAACGGAAAGTACTGGGTAGTTAAGGTTTAAGAGTTAATCATGCATTTAAATTTTTATAAGATACACCTTATAAGATCTGAGTAAGAACTTAGCAAGCTGAGATGGTACGGTCACGTAATACGCAGAACAGAAGATCGTTTTGTGAGGAAGCCTTTCTATGGCTACTATAAAGAAAAGTCGAGAAAGAACTCAGACCACTTTGCTGACGAATGTCCAGAGAGACATGGAGAAACTGGGTTGTGGGAAGAGGACGCACAGCGACGGACCACTTGGCGTCATGATTAGGAAAGCCGACCCCGCGTAACGGGAAAAGGCGAGGCCAAAGAAGAAGAAGACACGTTATGAGACGTAGAAGATGTAATGGAGGAAAAGTATCCTTACTTCATGTTCACATTTTAACTGACGTATTCTAAAAATACTCTAAATATTCCTCGTATTGGTTTAATTTAACCATCGACCACACAACCTATAGACTCCTAATGTTTGATTTTTCGTATTAAATGCATTCTGGAAACTAGCTGAGACGAAAAGGGTTGCAATGCTGTGATTAGCTAATTCAATGTCATACATTACCAATCACGGAACGTTAAAAAGAAATGGATATATTTCGCAACGGGAAAGAATGAGACGACACGATAGTTTGAGTGCATTCTTCACGGCTTACATCGGAACTATAGTCAGATGTGTCGCCAGAACTCGTTCCCCTGTTATAAGGAGTCTATGGGTTATGTGGTCGATGAATTTAACCTAGCCGTATACGTTCGGAATTCGTATTGGGTTTTCAAATTAGTTTTTTGCGTTCGGAAACCCAAACGCATGAAATTGATCTAAAAATACATTGACCGCCGCACGTGTTTCATTCATTGACATTGAATTATTGTTATATGAATATTTCATAGAAAATCCTTGTCATAAAGTGAGAGAATGAATACATTATAAGGCTTAATACTCTACGGACAAACATCTCTATTGTGTCGAGCTGAAGGACCTAAGAACAAGGACTTAAACGTGTACACTGAGAATACAGACTAAACAAAAATGTGCTTTTGTTCTATACAAAGGAGTGTTCTCTGTAAAGCTACCGGTATAAAAGGCATTATTTTTTCATTATGACCGATTTGCAGCAAGGTACTGTTACTTCAAAATCATCATCATGGAATATAGGCTGTTATCGTGTTACTATGGATGAAACTTCTATAATAAAGTCCATAACTGGTAGTTTCTTGGGCATTTAGGATATTCAAATATTTCTGAATTTCCATAGACTTGTAACACTGGTTGCAATCTTAGCAGACATAATTAAATTGCCAAAATAAAGTAATTATGCTTTTTATTGCTCATAATAAATGTATGCGATAATATGAGACTCTGCACCAAAATAATTATACTTCTTTCAGCGAACTTAGGAGACTAATTCCATGTAAAACTTTTTACTTATTTAATCATAGGAATATTTATTGATTCATCATTATCATCATCATCATCATGTCAGCCAAACGATGCCCATTTTATTGATTATACAATAATTATTAATCTATACTAATATTATAAAGAGAAAAGATTTGATTATTTGTTTGTATTGAATAGGCTCAACTGGGAAGCTACACTATTCCCGGTGAACATAGGCTATATTAAATTTACAAAAAGTAAGGAGCCCGTTTTAATTCCTAGTTGACCCAGGCGAAGCTGCATGCAACAGCTAGTTAAACAATAATTATATCTACGTAATATAGTAAGATTATTAAAATGATAAGAAAAAATATACACTTTAGTTACTTTTAAATCTGCTCATACAGTCCCTTTACTAAAACATCTTTAAATTCTCTGAGGTAAATAAAATAGCGAAAGATACCTGATAAAATGCGTTTTATTCAGTCCCCTTTAAGTCCAAGAGGGTAACGTTACACACGTTCAGACCAATGGCTGATATAAAAGGCAATATATCCGATATGTAGCATAAAAGTAGCAATAATTTATGTATATGTATATCCATCCATATATTCAAGTTTCGTATCAGATTATAATAGTTCTTTCGCGTCATTTTATTATAAATTACATCAGATAAGAGATAACTTGTTATCAATACTTGTATCGATCGTTAAACACCTCCAATATTCTTTGCTGTTAAATGGTTCATGTATGCCGTACTTTTTGTAATGTGTAGTTCCTTGTGTAGAAATAATATAAAAAGTAAACTTTTCTTACCGACTTTCAATTTCTCCAGTTCCTCGACCGGAACATCCTGTAATAAAATAATTAATTAAGTATACTTTGTGTTCGCGTCGAAAATAAAAATAAATAAACCGAATTTCTGACTCTAAATGTGAGAAACCCGCATGTGGTTTAACGAGAACAAAAATGCGAAACATGCTTTAGAGCTTAGCGGACGAGTATTAGGTAAAGTACCGGCAAAGGAGAAATTTGTGCGGTCCGCCATTAAAAGCAATGAAATCATATTTGTATACTTTTGTAAATTTCATGGAATGTAATATCGTTAAAGTATGTTTATTTTTCTTTAAATTTTTATTACACGTTTAGCTCGTTTCCTGTTTTTGATTTGGTGTATTACTGGTGAGAAATTACACGCAAATTTTTGCAATTTTTTAATATATTTAAAATGTTGCAATTACAATACTGTTATACGGGGAAATGCCACCAGCCCCTTGGGCGACCGCGCTTCGCTTCGCTCGCAAGGTCGATTTTTTATATTATCTAGTTTTATTTTTAGTTTTGTTACGTAATGAGATGAAATAAAATTAAATAAAAGATGATAAAAGGAATAAATATATTATTGAATTAAAATATTGTACCTACATAGTAAAACAAAAATACTGTAAAAGGTGAAACCATAAATGTAAAATAAAATGGACTTCCCGTGATCATTGTTAGTATGCAAACCGCGATTAATCCCTAAAAGTTTTATAATAAAAAAAAAGTTAGATATTTATAATTTATAGTTTACACTAATAGTGGCAATCAAGAGATCGTTCCTTCCCAATCCTGGTTTACCCATTTAACTCACTACGCATATTAATTTGAGCGTGACGGATTTCTAATTATTGCTAAAGGCGTGATTATTAACGGCACAGTGATTGGTTGACGGGCTCTTTTAATCTTGATAGATTGTAATCCTATCCAAACTCATTCCCACCAATTAAGCCGTAATCGCAATTCAATTATAATGAGTGAAATTCTCGTAAACATAAGAAAACAATATAATTACAATTGTGCGAACTATCTCTAAGTAAAAAATAAATGTACCTCTTAGTCCTTATATACAAAAGTGCTCTGTGCTCTTAGTCTAAAATAATTTTTATAATTCTCAATTGCTTTAAAAAGTAAGAGGACAATCAATCTGTACACATATAAGTTTGTCATAACTAAAATTTATATTGTTATAGTCTATGAACCAGAGCCGAGCTTTTAAATATAATACTTACACCATACGTTGAAAATTGCTGTAAGATATGAGTAATAATAATAAAATAACTATGAGGCATTCTTCATCTTCATCAAATTCAATTTTTAATCCACCGTTCGAAATATTCTTGCTAATACTATAAATGCTTAAATAAATTTGTCTGTATATCTTTTCATTACGAACCACTGAACAAATTTTCATTAAATTTGCTGCTAAGATAGTTTGAGAAAAAGGATATACGGTCGTTTTAACCCTAAAAATCCCAAGGGAATGGGGACGATGCGGCTAAAACAACGGAACTGTCGGATAAAAATAAGCCACCTGTGAGCTTCCAACGAAAAAGCTGCATAAACCTTTTGAGATATAATTTTTGGTTTGCCAAGAGAAGTGAGCGTCGGTGGTCCAGTGGTGGACGGACTCGGCCTCTTGTGCGAGGGTTCCGGGTTCGATCCTGACCCGTCCGTGTGTGCCTTAAAATAGGTTTTTCTAAATTTCTAAGTGCACACGAGACCATCGTTCGCTCACCGGTGAAGGAAAACATCGTGAGGAAACCTGCATGCCTGATGAGATTGAAAGTCTTTGAAGGTATGTAAAGTTCACCAACCCGCACTGGGCCCGCGCGGTGGACTATTGGCTCATTACACTCCTCGCCTGATTTCGAGGAGGAGACCCGTGCCCAGCAGTGGGACATATAAGGGTTGTTACTTTTTTTTTTACAAGATGTTTGCCTTCATTGTTATTTTTACCACCTTAAAGTTAAGCGCGGAGGAAGGCACCGTCGAGTTTTTTGGCAGGTGGTATTTAGTTAATATCTATGTAACAGTTATATCAATTGCAACTAATCGTTATATGAAATGAAATTATAAAAAAAAACTTTTCATTTTTTATAAAAATCTGCAGCTTCTGAACGTTGTCTTTTGTATAAGATTTTTAGCTAACATAAAAAAAATTTAATTTGTTTCAAAAATATTTTCGATGACTTCCAATTTTATTTTCTATACGACAATTAAAAAGCCTTGCGACAAGAACGAGGCCGTTCTAGACATCGTAAATATCCCGTTTTGTCATTCGTATACAGTCATAATATAATTGAATATGAAGTCATAATATGCGCACTGTAATTTATGAGCAGTGTCACTTACTTGAAAATGATGAACGACATCGATTCGACCAATCACTTCGTTCAGAATATATTTATTGTAACGTTACATAACGTTTGGGGAATCAGTAATATCTTAATCCATATAAGATAAAATTTCTGAACAAGTATTGGTACAAGCTGTATTTTGTATCCTGTGTGTTCGACAAACTCAAACAACAAAACGGCAGACTTTTATGATTTATGTTTTGTGTTTCTTATGATTTTATGTATTTCTTTAAGTTTTATGCTTCTTGTGTTGTAGGTTTTAAGATAAAAAAGATTTTACTATGGAACACGTTTAAATTTTAAAGTATGCACACTTACCGATTTAGATTCCTCGTGATTCATTCCTGAAACAAGTAAGTTTTAATTATTAAAGACTTTAATAATTACATATCTGGTGTATCTATTATATTTGTGCGTATCTATTAAATAATTTATTAAATAAAATATGTAATACTAAAAGGAAAAAGGGCTGTACACAATTTTATACATTCCTAAAAATATCCAAGAAGGCCTGTCGTAATTTAACAAACATAAAAGTGGCACAAAAATGATCAAATGAGTCCTACACCAAATATCAACCTATATGTATATGACTTATTCAACTGAAACGGTTAGCAACGGTTAATTTGTATTTCGCTTTTACTTCCACTCTCGGCCTGGGTGAAACGTGAGCATGAGTCATACTTTTTCGTGCGTGCAGCCGCCTTGCATTGATTTATAAGACGTTATTACGTCGAAATTATACCTGTCTCGTTCCTTTGATCATCAAGTTTGTTAAAGCGAAGACAAGTAAACCTCACATAGCGCACCAATGCTAACCAAATTATAATCTGAGGCTAAAGCGATTTCTCCATGAGAGTACATTAATGGTACAGATCAATTAATCCCCACAATGGAGTCGCTTAGTGTTATCCCAGTTACTGGATTTAGGTCACTAGTGCATGTAATAATTAGGGCAAGGTTAGTCCAATCGCTTTCCACCCTAAATGCTTGTACTTATTCCCTTTTACTATTATTATGAGTGCACTTAAGATAATGAGTATACTACTACCAAAAAGTACTTACAGTCAATAAATCAGCCCGTATTTTATAGTATCAGTTTAAAATATACAATGATCTGATCTCGGGGTAACATTGTACCTTAATTGCGTGTACTATAAGTAAATAATTTATAAATATTCGGAAAATATTTCGGGAAGACGGTTTAGCGAGGTGGCACGATTTTCGTGTAATGGCCGGTTCTGGTTATATGCGAATGCCAGAAATCAGCATCTTAGCATTCATTGAAAAGGGCCTATAGAGAGCAGTGAACGCAAAATTAAGTAGATAATAATGATAAATACAAATAAAAGTTCAAGATTAGAGTACAAATTCGAACTCTTAACCTTCGTAAAGAAGTAGCATGCCTCTTGACGCCAGTAATTTAGCGGTTTACTGACCAATATTGGATTTGAAAATGCATAAAGCGTAAGCTCGGTTATATACAATATGGTTTCATTTCAATTTCGATAGAAATAGTAAACCAAGAACATACCAGGTTGCAGGAATTTAGATTAAAATGGCACAGAAAATTGTTTTAGTTATTTTACTTAACTTAAATTGTAGGTTGGACTTTTGGAAGTATTTAGCAATTCTCCCTCAGATTACCTGTTCGCGTATAGTCATCATCCCTTAGGTTAACTTCAGTTGTTAAAATGAAGGCATAAAAGGAAGGCAGGAATTCAGAAATAATCTTCTCTCAAAATAAATACAATATGGTTTTCTAAATATGGCCGTCCAACTGGCGAATTTAGGCTATGTTTTGCAGCGTGTGGTATGCTGAATTGCATTCTAAAATGCTCCTAATTCCTGGGATGACAAATTTCGGTACCAAACGCAGCTGCTGCTATGTCGCACACAACAGCTGCACGTTATTATACCGGACACACTATTGTATGTTATAACCTAAGCGAGACGAAATGCAGTCTAGACTGGCTTTAAATTTACTTTGAAATATCTTCTGTACTTCTACTTTGGTCCTCGCCTCTGATTCCGTTATTGAACAAAATCTTTTTTGGATTTACGTGCAACTTTAAGACATCTAAATCATCACTTTCCATGTAAAACATAACTAGGAAATCATAATATATTGTACACGGCTGGTGGTATACGATTCAAATCATAATCATAAACGAGTTTCGCTATTATTATAAAATTAAATGAAAATAGAAAAAAAACTTGCCTTTCCCCAGAAAAAAGATAAAAAGTCACGGCGCCAACAATTACACTACTTCTCATTTTATTCTAATCGAAACCAACTAATGCAGCAAGCGTCATCAGGGTGTTAGTACCGAAGCAGACGGATGCTTTATCCAAAGCTCTTCTTACCCGCGGGAAAACAGCCTAAGGCCCGGACAGTCGGTTACAGTCTTTCTTTTATAACTTAACTAACTTAACTTCTGTGGCTCAGCGACCCAAAGTCTTTCTCTTATATGTAATTATATATTTTTATGTTAGTTTAGGCAAACGGTCAGACGAGCCATATGAATTCACATGATATGAAGTGGTCAGCATTGTCTACGTACATAAAAAACGTATGACTAGCCCAGGCAACTGATTTATGTGTTGCCAAAACCGAATCGTAAGAAATTAAGTTTCGGTACCAGTAATTTGACTGCCTATCCCGCCCTTCTTAGGAAACACAGGAAAGGTGTTCCACGGAAGAAAGCAGGATAGTGATAGCCATGCAGAAGAGTCCAACACCGCATCTCTCCCTCCAGCAAGGTATAAATGGAGGATATTTATAGAGGAGGAGAATAGAGGATTTTATGTCGTAATACTTCACATCATATACTCTTGTCCCCCAACGCACATATTTTTGTCCTCCTTTGCTACAACGTATTGGCGCGAAGCGTGCAAGAATTTGTGAGGGGCGCTTTAAACAATAAAGATTACTCGATTTGGTATTCTACGTACGATCCGACCTTGACGGCTGCTGTTCAGTCTTCGCGACAACCCTAAACATAAAAAATGGAAAGCTTAAAATGAAATGTGTACGGACAGGGTTTAACGCTTAGATAAGCGAAACAATCAATTATTTCATAGACAAATTACAAAGTACTATAAATATAATAGTGTTTTTTCATTGACGGTTATTATCAATGTTAAAAATTTAAAACACCGTGCATTCAACTATATTATAGATCAATGCCGCCGCAAAATAAAACAAGAAGCGACCAACTCTTAAATATCCTGATATAAAAATTTCATCATTATCTTCCTAGCCATTATTATTCCCATTCATTTGGGGTCGGCTTAGTCGGATATAAAGATTGCATCTGGACTAAAAACGGCTAGATCTAGCATTCATCAGGTGCATCTATAGAATATGAATAATAATAAGAACAATCAAATCAAACAATAACTTTTATAGCTTCAGTGTAGATACAACTTTCTTTAATGTATTTCTTTACTTGAATTCACTTCAATTTATATAAATCCCCGATTCTACCCCAAAACATTTTCAGACACGCACGTGACTGAAATGATGGGATAATTCATAAATAAAGATTCGACAAAGTAATTCGATTTGTTGGCGTGTACCGGGGGAATGAACGTATACCGTAATTGTAACAGGCAGTACACCCAGAGGACTTAGTTTGGCGCCAACTACTACCGAAATCTGAGGCTTTTATTGTTCAATATATAATTTCTTTATCATCATCATGATCATTAATCAACGAGGAACGATGATTGAACAGTCCTTTCCGTTCCTCTTAATTATTATTAGTTCAATATTTCAGGACCTTTTTTGTTAAGTCGAAAACAGGCATCTTAAACTAGCACTATATTATAACGAGGCATTAGATTTTCTCAGTGTACCTTTCGCTATTGTAAGCAACGTAACGAACTGAGATGGGACAACACGATTACTAAAAATTTCCTTGATAAATTTTAATTCTAAAAAAATGTTCTTTTTTATTTCATTTTTACTACTTATACCGAAACCATATGTTTCCACACTTCGAAATTTTAAAAACGATAGTAATGTTACTAATCGAGCGAGGAGGGATAAATCATGATATTTATTGTTGTAGTTTATTTTATAGGATTTATTTTTTTCGCCACTTATGACGCAAACGCTTTAGTATTCATTAGTCTTTTGTCTCTTTTCTTTACACGCGGAAGTAAATTAAGCTATCCCATCAAAACTATATGAAATAGGTGGAGCAAGAGTAGACATTAGTTCGGTCACCTTAAGACTGAAGTAAAAAATATGAAGGAATCTAGAAAAAATATCAATCTATACGATCAATGAATGAACGTTATCCTTCGAAGGTCACCAAAATTACGTGGATAAAAAGGTCGCTCGTAAAAGCTAACTACTGGTGATAGATTTTTATAAGTTCCTAATATTGGATCGTATATTGTATAAAAATGCCTGGATTTTCTCTAAGATCTTTATAAAAGTTACAACGTGAATGCGTATTCAGAACATATAATATATATATATTATATATATATATATATATATATATATATATATATATATATATATATATATATATATATATATATATATATATATATATATATATATATATATATATATATATATATATATATATAATCCTCCAGACCGATTTCGGTCACGGCGACCACTTCGACTCCCTGCAGCTATTATCGTCGGGCGTGTGCTCTGATATGGCTTGCGTACCCTATCTTGTTAATAAATGTCCGAGCACACTGTGGACATGTTAGTACACCATTAAAAACATTATAATTGATAGCCGCTGATGGTCGGGCTTTCAATTCATCTCGCTTGGAATCCAGCTCAGATAGTCGGCGCGCTTCAAAGTTGTAGACATTAGTTTTCACGCGTGATCTCCACTCCCCACGATTTAATGCTAAAACCTCCCACAGAGAAGGATCTATGTCACATGCCTTCATGTGGCGCTTTAGCACATCCTTATATCTTAGGAGTTGTCCGCCATGCTTACGCTTGCCCTCCTGGAGCTCAGAATAAAAGATGCGCTTTGCCACTCTCTTCTCCGACATCCGTGATACATGACCGCACCAGCGAAGTTGCCTCCTCATGAGATATGACTCAATGCCACCTACATTGGCTTTTCTCAATACTTCTGTGTTACGGACGATCAGACCAGTGGATTCTGAGTATGGAGCGGAGACATCCGAGGTGGAACCTGTCAAGCTGTCGAATGTGGCATCGGTACGGCGTCCATGTTTCGGCGGAGTATAGTATATTAGGCAGGACGACAGCCATATACATCGATATCTTAGTGGCCAGCTTTAGGTCATGCGAGCAGAACACTTTGGCGTTAAGTTTACCAAAAGCAGCCGCAGCAGCACTGACTCTGCTATTAATTTCGGCATCAATGTCGCCTTTAGATGTTACTGTGCTCCCCAAATAGCGAAACTTGTCAGCTTGCTTCAGTACATCTTCTCCGACCTTAATGGTCAGCGCCTTGTGACCATAAATGTCTAAAGACATTACTTCCGTCTTCTTGACGCTGATTTTTAGGCCGAATTTACAGCATTGCTCGTGGAGGTTCATGACAAGGCGCTGGAGACCTTCTGGGGATTCAGACGTTAAACATAGGTCATCTGCGTACATGATTTCAGTAATATAGTCGTAGGATACCTTCGTGCTAGCCTTGAGTCTTGATATGTTGAATAACTTGCCATCTGTTCGAAAACGAATTCGGACTCCTTCTGTGGAAGATTTAATAACTTCCCGGACTACTACTGCAAAATATAAGGCGAATAGAGTGGGAGCTAAGACGCAACCTTGCTTCACACCACAGGTAACGGAAAAGAAACTTGATTGTTCGTTTTCAGCTATTACGCAGCACTCCATGTCGTCGTGCAGCAGTCGCAGGAGTCTCAAAAACTTCTCTGTGCATCCTAATTTCTTAAGAACCATCCAAAGGGCCTCACGTGGAACACAGTCGAAAGCCTTCTCCAGGTCAACAAAGCAAAGATATAGGTTCCTGCCCTGCTCTCTACTTTTCTCCTGGAGTTGTCGGACTGCAAAAATGGCTTCGCAAGTACCCCTGTCAGGTCGAAATCCAAATTGCGTTTCGGGCAAGATCTCTTTAGAGAGCATCTTGAGGCGGTTAAGGAGGACTCTGGCAAAGATTTTTCCTGGCGCCGAAAGCAGTAATATACCACGGTAAGAGTTGCAGAACATAACACACTTTTGGACCATTAAATAAAGTACACACCAACTTTTTTAGACATAGAAATGAACAGCCCAAAAATTTTCTCACCATTAAGTTTATGATAATGAAATCTTCAAAACAGTAACCAAAGTTTACGCTGGGGAAAGTAATCTAAACAATTCACTATTGAAAACGACTAAACTTCATTTTAATTCTGAGCAATGGCGTTGTGAAGATAAGTCAATGTTTGCTCCAAAGTGCACCACATAATAGCCTATCGACCGTTAGAGTAGCAGCCACTCCGACTACGGAAGTCCTTTAGAAAGCATCCACGTGCATTATTGAGATAAAGGAGAGATGCACTTGTCCACTTCAAATACCCTTTAAAAGGTCACGTATACTAAGGCAATATCTACGAAGCCAATATCTACAATAGGAACATAATATGGTGCTAACTATAATCCTACTAATGTTACTATGTGTGCTATCGCTAAAATCAAATCAAATCAAAATCAAAAATATCTTTATTACGTAGGTACAAATTGTACACTTGAAATAAGTCAAAACATAAGTAGTCAATAAGTAGTATTAGTAATAAAAAAAAAAAAAAAACTCGTTCGAGATGCAGGATCCCCTAAGAAAAACGAGAAAAAAACTTAGGGGTTGCTCTTTTGTCAATAAAATGAGTACATAATATTTTATAAATACAACATGTAACATCAAATCACTGATAGAACGTGTCATAAAATTACTGATAGAATGTGCCTAGACTCCAGCTACTATTACAGTTTCATAGATATGGTAGTAATATAATTTTACAAATATTGCATAATATTTAAGTATAAAAGTTTTGTTCTTGAACGTTTATGTGAAATTTGCTCATAATGAAACAAGTTTTATCGATTTTTCTATAATACAGGCACAACTTCTTGAAGTCCGAATGTTGGTCCTATTTTAAAGTATATTTATATAAACACCATCATTATGAACATCATCTCTGACGTCATCATCAGCATTATTATATTTATTATCAACATTTTCCGTCTATTGCCGGGCTCTTTCAATAAACGCTGAGATGGAGAATGACCCGGCACTCGCATACAGCTGTCAAGTTGTCAACGGCAATATATCTCAATGCACAATACATACAAATAATTACAACTGCTTTTATGATAATGACATTCATAATTTCAATCTGAAATACAATGAAATATAATGGTATTCGAATTTCCATAACAATAAGCACATAATTACCTATCCGTAGCAGTCGTGTATCTTCTGATCGGATGGACAAAAGTTAGACAAAGATACTGGGAACTGTATTAAACAGCCATATTGTAATCTTGTTTATATTTTTTACAGAAATCTCTGATTTAAAAGTAAGGCTTACAACATAAGCATATAAAATTTTTTTTGCTAACGCTAGCGAAGCCGTGGGCAACGGCTAGTATTACATATTTTTGTAGGCGAGTCAAATACCTGATTAATTTAATTAATTGACTTAATCACAGATAGCTCTGTACTTGAGTAGTACTTGGACAATGTCCTCAATGTATTTTGACGTTACAATTTTATTGCCATCGCGCCCAAAGAAATTCTTAAGTGTAGTGCGACATATTCGAAATTACTAGCGACAGACTGGCGACGGCCATTATTGATACATGTAACTTGAAAGCCTGAGTTACACTGAGATAACAATTTATCTAACGTATGTTCATTTAAATAGGCATTTAATGTGAATGTTCTTAAAATTAAATCTAATACTTTTATTGAAATGATTCGCGCAAGCCAATCACGTGTCGCTTATGTTATATTAAAAAGCACAGTTAAAAAGTATAATGATACTTTTTCCCAATCTTATGTAATGTAGAGTATACAATTTAACATTATTTAGAAAATATCGGAGCGACGATGGTAAAGTAGGTAAGGGGCTCGGCCTCTTAAGCGAGAGGGTCTGGGCTCGATTCTGAACCACCATCGGTGGTGTCTTGAAATGGGACTTTCTAAATTTGTAAGTGCACCCTAAACACGTGACCATCGCTCGCTCATAGGTGAAGAATTAAAAGTCTTTAAAGTTGTATGAAGTTCGCCAACCCGCATTGGGCCAGCGCCTCGGTGATACCTTCCTTGACTGATTTAGAGGGGGCGACTCGTGCCCAGGAGTGGGGCCATATATGGGTTGCTACTTTACTTTACTAAAATATTTGCCACAACTGGGATCTCGGTAGTGCCATCTAAACTTTGTAAAAGGAAACTTGTTGTACTTGTAATTTTATCTCCAAAAGACACAAGACACGTATAAGTTAATCCATCATAATCCTTATTGTGATTGAAATATGATTTATCTTTACTACGTACTATTTCAGTATGCTAAAGCTACACAGCCTACACGTGGCGCACGAATTAGTGCCGGATATTATGCCATACACGTACCCTCTATATACGATCGGTACACGAGTTCCTTGTTTGAATGAGATTATCAATCGAAAGCTCATATGAATACGCTTGAACAAAAATATATAAAATTTACTAGCGGGTACGGGAAGTACAGGGATAAATTATAACCTATTATTTATAGCTTTTAATGTTTATTGCCTACCTGTATTATGAATAAAGTTATTTATAAAAATATATTCCAATTATATTCTTAAAAAAAATACGTTGTTACCGATGAAGATACAGAGAATTTCGACGTCAAATTTTATTTTTGTGAATGAATTTACGAATTTTTATATGAAATACTAAACAAATACTTAATGTTCTATTCGGTTAAAATTTTACTTTATACCTTTGCCTATGCTCTGTATTTTTTGCGTCCCTTTAGTAGAAATCCCTTTAGTAGTAGTTTCGTGAAAGAGTCAGGAAACATACATCCATACGTTCTTACAAACATTCGCATTTATAATATTAGTGGGACGTTGTGGTATGACGTCGAAGCCTTGCGACTATCGACGCCCATTAACATCCAAATAACCAGACACAGATATTTGAAATAAGTTCTTAATTTTTCTATATAACCAGAGATTATGCAGATGTGTTGTCCTCCTTATATTTTGGAATTCTGGCTGTAAAATCACATAAAATGTTTATGCGATATATTATAGAAACTATGAAAAGGTAACCTGTAAAAGGAAAAAAAATACAATATAGAAACGTCTTTTTGATCTTTATAGAAAGTTCTTTCAAAGAAGTATAAAAGCCTTTCAGGTATTGCGACGCTTTCTGAAGCTTTCATTTTAAATTCATACATTATGTAAGTTAAATTGTGATTTGATTTTACCCTCGTATTGTAATATCATTTTGAATGAGTAAATAGTACATAATTCCAATTATTGTAAGTCAGAAAATTCTTCCAGCGCGAAGAAAATAATGGTCACAAAAAATATATATAAAAAAGATTTGAAGAGGAGAATTTTTACAAAAAACGGGATCATTACAATAAAAGGTTCCGTCTCTGACAAGTTATAGGAGATTAATTATAATTTATTTTAAAAGGTAGGTACGCCAAAATCGTATTCCAACATCATGAAATATTTTTACAAATTTTGTATGTATGTCTGCTGAATAGCCAATGTCACAGTTCAAAGGAAATCAATTGTAGGGTAGGAAGGGTGAAAATTAAGGGTTGCGTGTATTTTTTAATGGAAAATGTTGTCAATAAAATAAATAAAAAAGTTGGGGTTATATTATTATTTATTTTATTTATTTTTTACCCTTATCTTTATTGACGTTGGCCAATTCTCAGACCCAGCCGATATGCACACACCATTTTATAAAAATTGATTGAGCCGTTTCTAAGGAGTATGGGAACGAAGATTGTGACACACTTATAACTTATTGACAAAAACTTAAGTCGTGACTAAAACTAAAGGTGATATTCAAATAAAACAGTATACTCGTAAACTATTTATATAATATGTGAGCGAATATTATCTAATTGGCTTTACACTAATCTTTTTATTGATCTTAACGAACGAAAATAATCTAATAAATTGAAATTGGACCCGCATATAATCTAACACGTGCGTTTACCCGGTAATCTGCGTGGGTCGGTGTTATAGGAAACAATCGCTAATTCTAACCTTGGCCTCACAACCCCTGTGTTATCGTCGACCGTATTTATATTCACTTGTAGAATGTTACTCTATGATGGTTGAATTGCGTCGTACATCCATTCATATGCTGTAAAACTGCTTTTAAAAATATAAGAACGTAGGTTTTATTATTATACTTGTATTCCTTCAGTAATATAAATTCGAACTGTATTATAATTATGCATTTTTATAACTTACATTTACAGGTACACATCAAAGTATCTTATCGAACGTCAATTGATTGTCTACCACCGGTTCCAAAGCAAGTCCACTGAGAAGAACCGGTATATATAAATATACCGAATTAGTCATTAATAGTCATCTTTAATTACCCAGGTAACTATATATCCTCTCTCCTGGTATTTATATCATTCCCGGGGGCCTAGACAAAATGACATTAAGAAAGCGTTAGCGAAGTTCGATAATGATAAAATGTATGGGATTGACATAAGGCCGCGCTTAATCACGTGGTCCATCCTATACATTTTATCATATTCGAACTTCGCTAACGCTTTCTTTTGGCGGTTTTTTGATCATCTGATTATATTATGTATAGTCACACGAATCAATTTCGAGCGTGATCAACCCAGGTGATATCACGCAGCTGATTAGAGCGGAATAGACCGTTTAAACGTTTTACGTTTTCAATTAGGTTATTTGCAATCGCGTGTGAACTGTGATGTATGTATGTACAATCCAATTTTATCACTCTTAATGCCTTAAACAGCCTCGATCTGATAAATAAATAGGATTTGTTTGCTTAAATTACGAGGAAAATTCAAAAGCAATCTAAAGTGATTTGAAGTTCCAATAGAAAATACCGCCTTTGAATCGGATCGAATTTGCCGAATATAAAGAATATTTTAGATTTTACTGAATTCGTATGACGAATTCCCAAAATAAAACACAAATTGGCTAAACCATTCAGCGAAAACTGAAAATATTATATTCGTAAAGGCGATTGAATTTGTAAGGATATATATTTTAAGCATGAACATACTTTGAATAAACTTTTAATTTATTTGTAATTAATATGGCAACACGGATGTTGGCAATACTGAGTTCGGTCTTTTGGAGGGGCAAAAGAGATAAAAAGGGCTGACGGTTGAATGGCGGGGTTCTTCGCACGAAGGAACGATTCGGAAACACTCGGTCTCACTCAGTATTGGCATCACCCGGTATCACGAGATATTATTGTATTACCGAGAATAAAGAAGCTGTTATTTGGATCTGGTGGTTTTATTACAAATTATATTTTTTTATATAATTGCTTGGTCAAGCGACGCGGACGCCACCGTTTTATGAGCGGTGAATAATCTTTCAGAAACAAATTAAAATCATCAAAGGCAGGCAAATTACACTCGGTTTCTACTAAAGAAATTCCTTCGCAAACTTTTAAGTGATAGCACTTGGTAAGAGGTCTCTAATGAATTTTCATCATCGTTATGATTATCATCTCGTATATGTTCATGTTACGATAGAGTATTGTTATTATTCCATGAGTAGCTGTCCCAGGCAAGGGCTGCTTTCGTATCACTGCTATTTTGCGATTTACAGCTCCGGTCCAAGTCCTGTTGTTTCTATGAACTCTAGGACTTTTTTGGCACCAAGAGACTTGATCTCTTCTGGGTGCAATACGTGCATCCCAAGAATAGAGTTACGACTAAGCATTATCATCATATCATAAAATGCCCCAACGCATTCTATGAGAATGTGTAGAGTATTGTTACCTAAATCCAGACTTGTTTCTACGTGTTTTGGGTCATGTAATAAAAAAATCGGTTTTAAGATTTGTTCCCATTCTTATTTTCGACCTAGCCTCTAACCAAACTTCATGTCATTGAAATTCCACGTCATTAGAAAATTTCACAATTCTATACCATTGAAAAGGATTGATAGACTTTTGTTTGAAAAATGCTGGGTTTCGTTTGTCATTTTGAGGATAACCTTTAAATATGCTCTTTAGCCTGATTTCAAGGAGGAGAAAAGGAGACCCGTGCCCAGCACTGGGACATATAAAGATTGATCTAAAATCTTTAGGGCGTAGAAGGAATCTGGTATTTGTGTGGGACTCAGCCTCAGCTCGTGTTATATTCAAATTACCCCTCCTACCTATCCATTCGTTATTGGCTACCGTCACCCACCGTAATCGAGGTGCCCTGAATCTGTCAGTAACAGGGCACTGACGTAACAATGAGCTCTTGAAACAAAATAATTGTACTTGATTATGTTGTCTCACTCATAATATAGTCATAATAACCAGTTATCGAGTGATTTATGGTTATGTTAATTTTTACTCATCAATCTATATTTACAAGGCTCTAGTGGCAAATGTCAAAGGTCATCTCAATTAAGAATGAAGGTTTTATGTTACATAAATAGCTTTTGTGTATTGACTATGACCCTTACTGGACGGAAATTGGATGTAGCGATGATATCTGTGCTATTTTTGGCTAGTACCTATTTAATTTCATTATCGGCCGTCTTGGCTTTCATCGAAAGAGACCTATAATGAACGTTGGTAATACAACTTATCAGATGGAATTTATGACCATTAAATACTGTGAGATTATATGAGACGATCTCCAAGCAGTGTTGGATGCGAATAGAAAGGGATCGTCTTGGCGTTCATTGAGGGAGTCCTATGCTCAGCAGTGGACGGATAAAGGCTGATGATGATGATGATATATTGTGATCCGATAGATTATTACGTCAATAACACAACTATAAAGGCTTTATCACCAGAAAATCGTTGTTCTGAATACACATTATACTCATTATCATTTCAGGTCCTGAAATAGATCTTATATATAATGCATGATAGAATTAACCTAATAATGTACATAAAATACGTCTAGTTTGAAACACAGGCTGAATACTAAATGTATATTGTTTAGTATTCTGAAGTGTTCATAGAATTCCTTACAGAAGTGACTAGAATTGGTCAACTCGATTTTAAATTTATATTATTGATTTTCAAAGAGCCCAAAATGTTATGTAACAAGCATTAATTCTGGTAAGATTCTGGTATACATAGGCTGTCAATATGAGACATGTAGCGGTAGGAGTGATGTGTACTATGCTACTTATTTCTTCAGCCAAGCAGCTTTTTTGTTTGAAATGAAAGACAAGACCCTGAAGCGTATCTACATTTTTGCATCTTAGCAGATATGGTACGTGCTTCAACTACGGCGAGCCCTGGATAATCAAATCGTGGGCAACGATTGCCAGTTTCCATTCTATATAAAAGTCTCAGCACCAATGTATACATTATATTATACAAATACTATATATTTTTATTGGTCTGAATTTGCTTTATAATACAATATCCTTACTGATATTATAAATGTGAAAGCGTGGATGTTTGTTACGCTTTTATGCAAAAACTACTCGACGAATCATCATGAAACTTTGTACACATATTCTGTTAGGTACTAAAAGTAACATAGGATACTTTTTATTTAAAAAAAGAGATCCTTTTTGCTAACGCGGGCAACAGCTAGTGATACTACCTATATATTTATGTAGTGTAATAATTGAATAAAAGCTTTGCCATATTCATTTATAATTTAAGGCGCGTGTCAAATGTGAACACGCAATAATTGCATGTTGCTATGCGTAATTATTATAAATAAAAATTACCCAACAAGTAATAAACCCATTTAAACAGAAAACTGTCTTCAAATTGTAAATTGTGATAAATGCAGAAATAGCCACCGCATGCCAGAAGACAAAGAGAGAAAGGGAGAAGGTAAGGCTTCCCACAAGGTGGATATAAATAGACTCGCTATGGGGATTGGTTTTGTAATTTGCGACTTCCTCGTTCTTGTGAAGAATAAATCTATTAAAATGTCTATTATATGTACTTTTCATTTTTCACGATCTTTAGTCTGGTGAAGGTCGCGGATGGGTTGAAAGTTCTTGGGGAGACCGATCCCCAGCTGTAGGCATCCATTGACTAGGCGGATAAATTCACAACATTGGCGTTCATTTAGGGAGGATTATGTTCAGCAGTGGATGGTTAAAGGCTGACGATAATGATGATTATTATTATTATTCGAAAAGATCTACTAAAATACCAAACATGTATTAATGTCAAAGGATTACGCTATCGGTTCGTTTTACTACTTACTATCTTCGTAAGGAATTCAGAAATCAGAGCTTTAATAGGCACTGTCGGTATAAATTGAGAAAACAGTGCTTACCAGTTGTACAAAAACCAATTTTATATCGTTATCATTATCATCATCAATCTGTTTATAGTCTCGGGACTGATGCAGATGCTAAATAAAAAAAATATATCATCATCATGATCAGCCTCTCTCCACCCCTTACCCTCCATGGGTAAACATAAGCCTCCCACATTTTAAAATTGTGTTACAAAAATTACATGACGAAGTATTCTGCAGGTAGCTCGTTGCTTATCTCAACTAAAATTAAACCAGACATTATATAAGTACCGATTCCAATTAAAAGTTTTGTGACTAATTGATCACTGCAAAGAGTTTTTAGCTTGAGTTGGATAACTATTATACTGAAATAACAAGGTGTGTTAACAGTTATTATGATTGTTTATTTAAGTTCTATGATGTCAATATTTATATAATCAAAAGTTTTAACATTAAAACGAGGTTCTAACACTTTTATCTTATTAAAATCGTTTCCCGGTTTATAGCAAACTTAAATATAACGTCTAACATATTATATTGAAAAATATTTTTTACTAAGAAATTTATTTTAAAGTTTACCGATAATATAAACATTTTAAACACTAAAAAGTGTAAACTTATTATTTGTTCATCAAAATCAATCAATCCGTATTCAAATCATACTTTTGTTTTTATATAAATAAAAACACTAGAGTCTAGACAGTGAAATAATAATAATAGTTATATTTCTAGTTGGACAAGATGCCTTTATAATGAAACACAAAGTGGTAGTTATGTGGTATAATAATATGATATAACAATAAAAACCCATTTAAATATTATAAAACTAATTTATGAAAGTAAATAGAAATTCACTTAGTCAAAAAACTCAATATTCTGAAGAAAGTGTTCTTTTAAAGTTAGCTAATCTTATCATCCTCAACACGTACTAAAGTATGAATTGATAAAAGTACAGTCAGAGAATTGAATTAGCTCTATCATTGTCTATCGACAGCTGCGACAAATTGCCTCCGCGCCTGGCGAGATATAATTGCATTATTCAATCTTTGCTTTTAGGGTTATCAAAAGAAAGTAAAAAATATCATCTCATAAGCAAAATTTCATAATACTTGTATTAAATTAAGTTCAGATCATTTTTATGCGTTTTTTTTTACTTTTTCATTTCATGTTTATCTTTTAACATAAAAAGATAATATTTTTCTTAAAGCTCCGGAATCTAATTATATTTATATCTCGAGTATATTAATAGCCATGTAATGTCACAAATCAAAGCCAAAAACTTTGTTAATTTTCCCAACCGTGTGTTAAATGCATATAAAAGCCAAATGCTGTAGAAGTTGTGAGTGTTAATGTATTGTGTGTTCGTAAAAGTTACCAACTTTGTAACAACGTACAGCGATGTGTTAGCCAACGCCATTAATGTTCTTGCTACAGAGAACTTTCGGTATAAAAGAAATTTAGGAACAAATCATTTTAACCCGTTTTTTTATCGACTTATGTTCACGAGATGGCTAACGATTAAACCCTCCCAACTCCAGAACGTTTATTGTCTAGATTTATCATGTGGCCGTTTAAAAAGGTGAACACAATAACAAATTTCTACTCTACAAATTAGGCTGCGAAGGTTTGTGAGCTTATAATATTATATCGAAACGATACTCGAAATAATGAAATGAAAGCAAACGTTTCTTATCCAGCGAAGTCAGGCTATGGAGGGAAAAGTATTTGTAAATATTATAGTTATATTAGTGTATATTATAGTATTCTTGTATTATTAATACACTAGCAGCGCTCCGCGGTTCCCATTTCGTGGGAGTAGGAGACAAATTATAGCCTATGTATTATTCTGATGTATAAGCTATATTTTTGTTAAGTTTTATTAAAATACATTCAGTAGATTTTTCGTGAAAGAGTAACAAACATCTTGTCTCAATTTTATTAGTTTTATACGATAATAAGCTCTATCATACTCTAGACTCTATACAAACCTAATGCAACCTGCAAATTTAAAATTGTCTACCCACGCAAATAAGGACCTTTTCTCAGTAGCTTGTCTTGTGCGGTAAACATATAGAAACATTGTTTAATTTTGACAAAAGATTTAAATTAAATTAATTTACGGGTATGTGCTTGTATAGTGTCCTTACCAATGTTATGACTTTGAGTATAGAGTGAGACTTATGACGTATGACTGAGAGGTATTGGCCGGACATTAACCAGAGAAGGCGATTCCCGTGCAGCGGCCATTCCGCGTTGGATGCGAGTGGCATGGGTCGTCTTGGCGTTCATTGAGAAATTCCTATATCCAGAGGCGGGATAAAGGCCGATGATGATGATGATGAAGGATGTATATAAGTATCATCATCATCATCATCATCATCATCATCATCAGCCTTTATCCGTCCACTGCTGAACATAAGTATACCTTACTTTTATGTTTATTTCCGTAATCTCTCGGTGACTGAAATAAATTAACATTCTCGTAACGCCACTATATAACTTCTGTGCTTAGTTAGCGTTGGGTTTAAAGATATTTATTACCAGAGAATATTGTTACCGTCCAACAAGTAAGCGTGAGATATGCATGTCATTTATTATACAATAATTTCCAAGTGCATTTGTAAATTCTTCCTCAGACGTAATAAGCACTATTTATTAGGGTTATAGTCTGGCCATAAATACTGTTGCATAAAAACTTTTTTTTCAAGTTCTAAATGATTTTGAATATGGAACACGTATATTATTTTAAAAACTTCCTTCGTGTTCATCATGAAATTACAATATGGAATGGGTTGTTAAAGAAAATAGGATTGCAGTGATCGCCTCGAACAAAGTGGGTATGGAGCCGTCAGATTTGAAACTTACAAATCCTGTCGTGCCCTTCTATCCGAAAGCTACTTCAACAGCAGCCCTATTACTTCATGACAACAGCAAATGTATTAATCAAACCAAGATGTAGGCACGTATTCTCATAAACGACATTATCCACTATGACTCGGCTCAAATGCATGCATAATAGGCAGCTGAATAATTAAGTTAAAAGCTCTGACTTTGACCTAACACGTTTATTTCACAGAACATTGAGCTTCATACAACGCTAACCAGCTCGTTAGATTATAGCGTGATATAATCATGATATTAATAGCTTGTTTGTAGTATAAGAATAGTGATAGAATGGATCAGAAACTAAGGGCGGATTACATCTACCGATTTTAACGAATATGTAATAGTTAAAGATGGCGATAACAAACGTTTGTGACCAAAGAGCGTTGTTTTTAACAGACGTCAAAATTTAACATACGTTAACAGATGATTCGAAACAACCGGCCCTTAGTCTTAAAATACTTGTTTGCGGAGTACTGATATTAATCTTAATTGTAATTCAGTGTAAATGTATGAAGTATAATATAGGTGGAATTTCACCATCACTGGCGATTGAATTACTTACAGTCAAAAGTATACATTGTTTGATTCTTAATGTTTTCTGACATGTTTTAAAATATATCTGGGGGCTTCGACAAAGTAATATCGTTTCGTAGCGGAAATTAACCGAAATTCGTCACTGTCTCTGAGTTATCAATGACAATTTCCTAGCCAATAAGATATTGACAATAAAGATCGATAGCCAATAGACAGTTTGTGATATTGTTGCGATAATAATTGAGCACGTGATTTAGCGCGAGTTATGTCAATCTCATACATTTTATTACTTTCAAACTTCGTTATCGTTTCTTTTTTTAATATTACTTTGTCAAAGCTCCTTGCAATTTACACTATCATCCAAGAAATATAAATTTCGTTACGAAAATGTAATAAAACTGTAACTTGATAAAAAATGTACAAATTTACAAGATGAATTTAAAGAAAAGAAAACGAAACTAATTTGGTCTCACTTAAATTTAGTACTCCAAAAACGCTTTGATATTATCAAATAATTTAAAAGCTTATATAATTTTAATATAGAATGATGCAAAGAAAGACTGAATACTAACATTGTGAAATTATTAAGTAAGGGATGATCTTTGGAGACTTAACATATAGAGGGATTTGTTTGTTACGGTCAAAGCGGTTAGAGTTGAGTTTGTGTTCAAGTTCTCTGCGGTTTGTATTTAGGTACTTAGTATAAATGTGTTATGTGCCCTAGTTAAGGCTTCGTCTTGTTTCAAGAAGTTCATACTTTTCTTCTCTTAAAGGACAAAGGACAAAAACTTAAATTTCCGACTAGTTACGAAACTACATAAGTTTTCCTTTAACCGCATTTGTGAGAAAGAAAACTGCCCTGTATGAGAACGTCGGTGAAGATAGCTTTCGCGCACTTCAGGACATGGACTAACAAAAACACTACTGTCTCCGGAAATGTAAGTCCCAACACGAGAAACTTTTTATCCGCTAGCACGACGTAAACTATCGCTGCTATTTAATTTTTTATGTCCCTTTAGTATTACTATGTTGGTAAGATTGAATAAATTACGTCATTTATTACTAGGCCAATGTTTTTCTATTTATTCTATCTGTAAGCTTCAATTTACTAAACCTATTAGGTAGGTGTTTGACCAAGAAATAATAGAATTATTAAAATAGTTATGAAATAAATTTGTTAAAATGTTAATTTGTTGTAAAAATGTTAAAATGATACACCACAACTTTTTTAATTACCAAAAAAAATTGGGTATATTAGTCGCCGCTGCTGAACACATTACAGTAATAAAAAAAACGAAAATCGTTATTAAAAAAAACCCACATTATACTTAAGTGTTGGACAATGCAATAAAATATTTGTCTACGTACGCGCCCCCAACACGTATTGATAACATTCATTGAGAATTTGAAGCTCAAAACTAAATAAATAAGCAACGAGTTGGCGGGGTATGAGGCGACGGTCGGGTGGCATGGTTATGATGTTAATGATTAGTAAAATAACTTCGTCATTGTTGAGTAAAAAAAAATTATGACTACATAATATATACGATTACGTATGTCTTATAATATAGTACCCAATTATTATTATTTTTTTGGGTAGGTATAAAATAGTGGTGTATAATCAATTTCTATGAAGCGTTATACTTAAATTAATTGAAAACCAGCTATTATTACAAAGGAAATGTCTGTTTTATTCATAGTAAAATATCAAAGTGATAGAAAACGCCAACGCACGTGAAAATCACCGTGAGGGTTTTAGATATCGTTTGTATTTACTATATTTTTTTCATTTTATGTACAAAGTAGGTAATAACTAAATAAAGGAGGCGTATGAATGTATTAGATTTATTTTGTCATTTTTTATGACTTCAACACGTGGATTCGCTCAAGGACAGCTTAAGCTCATTTTTATTTTCATAGGCGTTTAAAGACCTCTGTTACAAGGCTTTTCTGGCTTTTAGGGTATAATACTTTTTGTTTTAAGTGTCAAATAAAAAAGTGATGAAAAAAATATTCCATATTTATTATTTATTTTTTCATATTATTCATTTGTATCACTAACACGGGTAAACGGAATATTAACAATGTTTTTATCTTCATTTCGCGGTGCTACTTGACTCTCATAAACAAGACATTCGTAGGCAATGTCGAAATATCGAGCTCAGCGAAATAAAGATAAAAAAACATGGTAAATATCACGTTTTAAATAGTTTAAGTGTGCTTTAAAATCCTATATATTCATTTGTATATAATTATTTTGTTTGCATTGTAATGTATTGAAAAGTAATTACTTAAGCTAGATAAAAATAACACTAACTAGTGTAGAGACGACGAAAATAGAAATAAAAAACGAATACAGAAGTTATCATAACCTAATGAGGCATTGGCTTATTTTTAACTTGGCTTCACAAATTGGCAGCAATTTAAAAATTGCGTGTTGCGTCAAAAGTAATTTCAGCTAAGAAACTTTTTACGACGCGATTTCTTGAGATTTCTTTTATGGTCATGATAAATATAAATCAATAAACTTTGATTGAAATCTACAAAGTAGCATTTGCAGGAGTTTTCATGTTGTTTAATCAATTATTTTATATTTGGTATTAGAAAATTTAATGCCCAAAGTTATTGAAATTCTTTTAGGGGTATATTATGACTGCTATCATTGAAACATCACACTATAAAATCTGATTATCCTTCAAATTTTATTTCGACGAAATATATGCAAAGCTGTGAAAAGTAAAAGCGCCGCTTATTAAAAATACGAGAATCGTTATAACCATATATCGTTCGATAATAATGGACATTGAGCATACAAAAATTCAGTGACCAATTATTACAAAAAGGCAGCTTATCGAAACATAAAAAAACAGTGTGATAAAATATAGACATCTTCAACCGATGTCACAAAATTTACGACCCATCCTCTGTGTCACACGATGTCACACTTTCGCTCTCCCCAAAACATGTGATGTAAATTATTAAAGGCCCCTTATGAGAGACTTTATTACCTGACAACTAGATCGGCCGTCGAAATGATATACAGCATTTGTATTGCGACGAACACTGCACGTCACGTAATTTGCTAGACAAAAGGGAAATGTATTTCATTTTATAACAAGAAACACTACAACTATTCTTCAGTGATATCTGATGCGCAATAGTCAGACAAAATAAATATTTGCTCAAGTAAATGGAACGACACAATTCTCAAATAACGGAAAATGATCTGAGTAAGGCCAAAGTTGATTCAAATAGAATATATTTAATGTATGTTCTTATAAGTATTCAGTAGTAGGTAACAAATATTTTTATTGAATACACAAAAAAATAATCATAATATATAAGTTGTCAATTATAGAATGTTCTAGTTTGTAACTAGTACACGTACGATATGGATGTTTCCGCCATTTCAAGTTAATAATAAACTTTCCTAGCAAGATGATGTCAATGTCATATGGCCGCAAATCTATCTGTGAATATAATTAGAAGGCAATATGATTGATATTATCAATTTATATACAAAAATCCCTTATCAAATAAAAAAAATGTTCAGCAAACAACAACAATTTCACTGAAAAGACCCAACTGCTATTTCTATGTACGCAGCTTTAGCATGAAAAAATTAGATCAAGTAACAAATAATAATAAAAATGTATAACTTCCGCTCCACAATTTTGGTCCCGAATGTTTGTGAGCTTATCGAAACGACACTCAAAGGAATAAAATAAGAAACATGTTCTTAACCAGCAAAGTCAGTCTATTCAAGGAAAAGACGTGTGCTCCTCCTGCGACATCACTATTCGCAGAAAAACTTTATTCGCAGAAAAAGAGAACCACCTGCCATGTGCTTCCACTGACGGTACCAAGTTCAAACCCAACCTACTCCACTATAGAAACTCGTCTATAGAACAACTATAGAATCGTTCTCTATCTTTAAGTTGAGTTGACCATTTTTAAATTAAATATACAATTTAAAATAGCAATAAAAAGCATCGACGACGGAGCGCAATCACTTAATTATAATAAAAGCTATTTTCCTCCAATAAAAATACGCTATAAAATGTATCTACCAATTGACGTAACAAAAGCTGTACGTTCGAGATATTTACGACGGTGTGTTATAGTTGGTTGTAATAAGGTGACAATATTGTGATGTATCGAGGTCGCATCGCTTGTGAGTTGTGACTGATTATGTTTGCATATCGCTCGTATTATAGATGATTCTAGAACGTTCATATCATAATTGCCTGTTCATTTTACGTATAATATTGACGTGATTACACTAGGAGGATTATAATTTGATATGAATTATCAATGGACGTGCCTTGAGAGTCAGCTCGCATGCCGTGACAGCATAATGCTGCTATGTAAACTTTTAAATATCATTCCATTTATTAGTAGGTTAGTAAAATTATTTATTTAAGCAAAGGAATTTTAATCTACCTTAATAAATAGCAACTTTGACACATTGTCCCTACAGGATATTACTTCATATCCAATATAAGTCTGTATACTATTCACGTGAGTAAAATATTAAACAGTAGCGTTATAAAGTTATACAAAAAATTAATATAGCTTACATTATGTACAGTTTCAGTAAGACTTATTTTATAACAATGAAATACCTTTTAGTTTTAGGTATGATGGTACGTCTGGCATGTAAAAATCTTTATAAGCCGTGTAAAATCCGTAAAAGTTGTTTCATCATAACGAGCGATATTGCAAAAATATTCGAAAAAAATAAGACATATTCTATTGAAATATATGAAATAAATAATTGTATGATGATTTTTAATGCTCTTCGAGGTAGTCCGACTTACAAACTAAAGTAAAGCCTCACTAATAAAAATAAACTCACTCGAAATAAAAATTTAATTTTCCAAGCCCGGACTAGTCGAAACGTTGCTTGCGTTACAACGTCGGAGCTACGTTTATAAGCCACTCTAAAACATAGCCAAGGCGTGAGATATACGATTATTGCACTTTTTAAAACACAAAGTGCATCTATTCCACATAGATCTGATTTACATAGAGATAATTTATATATATTATATCGTATATAAATAAATAGATAGAAAAACAAAAAAACTACCTACTGTGATTAAACGATAGTTGATTTTGACCCCTTCCCAGGGTGTTTTGCGTATTTCGCTGCGCCAGTTGAGTTTAGATTACATTAAACTTTAGCTAGCCATAAATAACATATTATGCGTGAGCAAGTATACCCCTGCGAATTGGAACCGCACCTGTAGACCCTAATTTCAAGGTTATTATAGTAGAGTAATATTTTATTAACATACCAAAAGGCATAACTTTGCACTTTATAATATTTAAAAAGGAAGGATAAAACCATAGCATAGTCAAATTTTTGACTATATGATTTGCATTTCGGGGGATTTTACACCCCCCAATAACAATCTTTTCTTGGTAGAAATTGGTAACGTAAAACTATTTACACAAATACGTTATTAATCCTTATCATCATTACATAATATAAAACAATATTCTCCACTGCATTTGTCTATCTGTTATGTACGCGATGAACTATATGCGATAGATACTAAATAGATTGTCATGCTGTTTCAACATGAGATAGTTGGTAATAGTTTAAGTATGATTTACCAAAATTTATATAATTTACCAAAATTTAAGATGGTAAATTTCAGTGCCGATAATTACGCTACCCTACCTTTTCCACAGCAGAGCTGCTTGAGGTCTAATTAATAAGAAATTCATTCAAAAAAACTAAACCCCGTTGATGAGGATGTCTATATATTGTTTTCTTGTATTTACGCGAATTTCATTCTTTATAATGAAAATTCCTTTACGGCTTTATCGCGGTTTATTAAGTTTTTTACATGCCCGACGTTTCGAAAGTATATTTTCGTATGTAAAGTATCCGAAACGTCGGGCATGCGATAAAATTCGTAAAGGCTTATCTACACTAATATTATAAAGAGGAAAGATTTGTACCTATTTTTGTATGTTTGTAATGAATAGGCTCAAAAAGTACTGGACCGATTTCAAAAATTCTTTCACCATTCGAAAGCTACATTATCCACGAGTAACATAGGCTAAATTTTCTTCTGATAAAAAATAGGGTTCCGTAAGATATTTTGGTATTTCGGACACAAGGTGTAAAAAATGTTATTTTGCGTAATAAGATCCCGTTGTAAATCTTAGTTAACGCAGGCGAAGCTGCGGGCAACAGCTAGTTCATTATAATTAGGATGACTATAATTATCGAAATAGATTTCCGAATAAAATACTGTAATTAGATTCTCCTTGTAAGACGACCTTAATCACTTGGGCAAACAAAGGCTTAGGGCTCGTTAACTTAGCATTAGTTTAATGATTGATAAAAAATCAGCGACGGGTAAATCTGATTTGTGAGTTATTGTGTATAAAATAGGCTTGTTTCTATTATTATATTAACTATGTGGGCTAATAATATTTATTTAGCTCAGGATTAAGATTATCTGATTTTTAATGATTAGTTTTTTAGATATTCAATACTTATTATCCGAAATTTTATATTTTATAATGGCTATTGCTTTTTAGTATTATTATTTTATGTGTAGTTCTAAGTTGAGCCCAAACACGAGACCATCGCTCGCTCACCGGTGAAGGAAAACATCTTGAGGAAACCTGCATGCATTGAGATTGAAAGTCTTTGAAGGTATGTGAAGTTCACCAACCCGCACTGGGCCAGCACAGTGAACTATTGGCCCATTACCGTCCTCGCCTGATTTTGAGGAGGAGACCCGTGCCCAGCAGTAGGACATAAAGGGTTGATACTTTACTTTTTTTCATTTTATGTGTAGCTAACTGCTGCTAGTAAGTTATTTATTAACAGCAGCAATAGTAAGTTAATATAATATTATTATTAAGTAATGAATTATCATACTTTCTTAATGTAATAATATCCTTTAATGCTATTTTTTTTTTGTTCATTATGAATTATTCATAATGAATTCTTATACGAACTGCCTTTAAGGAATTGTATGAAAAAAAAACTTAATTTAAAAAACTTTTTCAGAATAGTAAATTATAGTTATATATTAAGGGTAACAAAAAGTTTCCTGCATTTAAATTAATCAAAATCTATTCAATTAATTTTAGTTTTGAATAACAAACGAAGATTCATGTGGACGCAGCTTATGTAGTTTGAATCAAACTTCCACAAATCATGTGTTATTAAAAGGTCTTAATCACCATTATAATTTATATCTAGCAACACATATTGACAAAGAAATTTTGTAATTTGGGTAATGAATCACAATAAAAATATTAAGTGTAACACTTACATATTAGATTTTTTTCATACAAACTTTTCAAGCAACCTATACATATTTCACGAAAATAGTTGATGGGTAAAAAGTGTACACGTAGTCAGCACTGTAAGTTAATTACGTATTTCGTCCTTTAGTCTCAAAGTGAAGTCAACGTGACAATACTATTTATTTGATGATGTACTTACGTATTTCGGAATCGAATTGTAAGTTTCTTCTCAAAGTATCTATAAAACTATTTAAATTTTTATGTAAAAGAAAACATGAATTATTCACTCAAAATTGTAAAACAGCGAGCAAGGGTAGCATATCTTTAAATGAACTTTACGTTTTAATAAAATACCTACGTTACAAGACTTGAGAAATCATTATCTTTATTAGTTCATTATTAGCCCGTTTACTTTTTAGCTGAACTAGCTGTTGACTGCGGTTTCAACCGCGCTAACTTAGAATTACGGACGTATCCGGTTTGATGATTATTATTTTTGTAGCCCAAGATACTTCTAATTGTAACAGCTTCCTACCGGTAAAAGTCCAGTCAAAATTGGTCCAGTCATTACACAGATTAGCAGGAATAAATAAACAGAAAGACAAAATTTGTAAAAAATGTTATTTTGGTATTATATTATAAAACGAATTACCATCCACAGCTTTGAAAGCTGTTTTGAAATCACCTTTTTATCTTCCATTTCCCTAAGAAATAAATAATAGTTTTTAAACGTGTTCCATGCGGCATTGCAGCGGAATCGGGCCTGCACGACCAGGATGGTACCTCTCGCTCACATAATACCGGCATAAAATGACAGCTGAGTTGTCGTGTTTCGTACGGCTTATGAGTTTTCGGTGGCCCATTGGGGGGCATAGGGAAAAGGAGGTCAATGCATCTGCATAGCTTCCGATTGTGTGGATGTACATGAGCGTCGGTAATAACTAACAAGGCGCCGACTGCACGTTCGATAAAAATTAATCGTTCAAAACCCAGGACATCACGACAATTGTCGTATGCTATTAATTTAAACAATTGTGTAAGTATTAATTTGTACCATTTGAACGTTTTATATAAAACTAACTAAGAACTATAGGTAACATGTTAATAATGGATGATTTCAAATATTTATAGACAAAACTAGATTTCCAAATGTCCTGTTAAGTTAAATATAGGAAGCCTGTCTGTGTGTCTTGGATTAACGTTGAAACTATGTCACGTAAGTTCCAACATCCTTTAGAGGTTTCAAGTTTACGGAATTGTGTCAGGGGAATCACCTCACTCAAAGACCTTTCACGTACCAATCTACTTTACATAATTTTTGCCAAAAGAAAATAAAACTGCTCGAAGCAAAATATTATAGCCTTTTCTTCTATTTGTAGTCATAGTAGATATCGCTAATAGACTAGCATACTCCAATGACAGAATACTCCAATGGGAAAAATGAATTTGCTAATGGTCAGTTGATCCGACATATATCTAGTATACTGGAAACTTTTTTCGCTATGTGTCAATTGTGAAACGGAAACGTTGTCGCTATGTGATAAATACATTGCAAATAGCTTTATTGAAACTTTATTCGGACATTATGAAACAGGCCCTTAAATTATTATTTTTTTATTCCATGTCACACAAAACATGAATTTGGTTTTAGAATTCCATGTCCTTGTAAAAATATGATGGAGATATAAATGGGAAGATAATGTTAGATTTCCTTCACCACATGCTCGTAGAGGTGAGGTTATATGAATCACGTGTACCGGTTTGATGAACTAAGCAGAAGCGTTGGGTCGTTAAGGCTTTGATCTCGCACGCAGCTCCTATTTTATCATCTATAATACAAACGAAATCATTGCTTTGGAAAACACGTATTCCCACCCGCGGCAATTTTACTTACGAAAGATAAAATCTTTAAAAGCGACTCATGTATTGTAAATCTGGCTACAATAATGTGAATTTGACTAGAAAGAACATGGTTTTTATCCTACTAATATTATAAATGCGAAAGTTTGTAAGTATGGATGTTTGTTACTCTTTCACGTAAAAACTACTGAATGTATTTTAACGAAACTTTCCAATAATATAGCTCATACATTTGAATAGCACATAGTCTAAGTATAATGTATAACCGTACTCCCACGGAAACGGGAAGATAGGTGAAACCGCGGAGCGCTGCTAGTAAAAGAATAAATTGATGATTAATCATAAAAGAAATATGTAATTTGATTAAATTTAACTTCATTAAAAACTAAACACTAAGAAACCAAATTGTTTGATGCATATTATAATTTATTATACTCATTAGTAATTGCTTATTCGATTTTGTAAAATTCCTCAAAATAGATCCCAAAAATTATTTTGGTGCATTACAGTGAACTGTCACTCCGTTGTAATGTGAAGAAAGGCTTACAAAGGCATATCGAATGATCTATAACAGGAAAGAAAGACAAGCACAAAGTATCATCAACTTTAAAAGTTGCTGCAAAGACCGTTTGTTGCTTTTATATAAAAGTGACCAAACGGACGGTTCACTCGCTAAACCAAAGAATGAAGATGCGTTGCCAGCCATTCATATATGTTCTTTTCTTAAGGTTACTAAGTCGTATCGATTCGAAAATGCCGTAAATGGCACTTAGCATCTGAGTCTATTTCAATCTAATATAGGAAATCTTAATATATATATTTCTTGTGTGCGTGTGTATGTGACTGAACTCCTCCTAAACGACTGGACCGATTTGAGTGATTTTCTTTGTGTGTGTTCAAGTAGATTCGAGGATGGTTTAGATTCACAAATCAGACCGGCAGATGGCGCTGCAGTCGGTATCTAGGTTATTGATCTGTACTGCCACTATCGATTCGTATCTAAAGGACAACGTCTGTGGGGTCCGCTAGTAGATTTATATATTTCAACAATTTCTTTACACACATAACCCTCTAATGTCCAAAAATTAATATTGATGGTACAAAGAATTGAATCTATTTTCTCGACTAAAAGGTACATTAATCTTCACGAGATTGAGTAACAAAGGTCGTAGCCCTCCTGCCCACTCTCTAGCCACGATCATTTCATTGTTTACCTTCTCGGAAAATACAAGCTCTTAATATTTACCGAATAAAAATATAAGGATAAGTCTTTGTAACAAATATCTACGAAATAGATGTTAAGTTGTTCTTTATGTCGCCGAAAATTCTTTAAAATGATAAAAATATCTTCATTTTGTGTATTATAACTGGAGGCAATCAGCCGGGATAAGGATTTTCGTCTGTAGGAATTAAGAGAATTTCTAGAATTCAGATAAATACAACTTTGTATTGCTCCGTATTTACAACTAATATTAACTTCATTGTTTTATAAATAATTTTCAGTAAACTTTGAATTCGTTGAATAATCTGCCAATCTGATGTACACAGACATAAAAAAATTACTTAAAGTTAAAAACATTTTTTTTCGTTTTTCCAGAAATCGTTTCGTAGCACATAGCTACGAAACCATTTCTGGAACGTATAAAAAAGTATAAGCCCATATAATATTATGTCCCAATGCTGAGCTCGGGTTTCCGTCTTGAAATTTGGTGACGAGGGTAATGGGTCATAGTTCACCGAGGCGACGACCCAATGCGTGTTGGTGAACTTCACACGCATTCAAATACTTTTAATCTCATCAGGCATGTGAGTTTCCTACTGGATCACTATCGCATCGTAGATCGTATTACTACAACAATAATTAAATGCAGTTTTTCAACGTTACTAACAGCGCAGGGGCGACCCTTAGTAAAAAAAATCACCCCTGTCACTGAGCTATTTTTAGCCTGGTGTAAATTATGCTAAAAATATACGAGCAGGCTATGCATTATCGATTAGTATAATATGTGTAACTATTCTCTCACATCATTTAACAGTATCATTATTATCAGCCAGCTACCGACTATTTCTAAACACGTTGATTAGGATATTAAATTTTATAATAATTAGCAATAGTCCCTTGAACCATGATGTCTTTAAAGAAAATGTGTAAGTGTACGCATATAGCCCGCCCTCCTTTCCCACACTGCATATGCGTGCACTCGCATGAACTACCACTGCACACCATAATTAAAGAGCACTACCACACAACAAATTTCGCCCCGACAAGAAGGCATCTTCAGGATCTAGACTCTACGATTACAAATCATTAATTAATATTGTTCGGAAACTCAAAATTAGTATTACAATGGCTCTATTAAAATATTATAATGGCAAAATAGAGAAATATAGTTTTCCTGGAAACAATAATATCGATGTTAAGAATATCACTTGCCTTCCAGCGAGGAAAAGGACAAATATAAACAAAATGTTAGAATGCCGAGAGAGCTTTCGTACAAAGCTTTTAACTCCACTCTATTTGTACCAATATTGTTTTTTGTCTCGAACGATAAGAAAATTAAGGAAGTCTCAAATATATAATAGACATAAAATAGTGAGTAAATGAGCTATAATTCCTCGTATAGAAAAACCGTACCATAGTATATCTACTGATTCCAATTCCAATTCCAATTCCAATTCCAATCTCCAGTTAAGTTCCCGATAGGCTATCGGCAACATATTTGACAGATACTCCATACTCTATCTGACAAATATGTTGCCGATAGCTTATTGGGAACTTAACTGGAGATTGTGAAACAGGCCCTAATTATGTCATTGGGCTAGGATTAAGACGGTGAAGGATAAGATCGTGAGGAAACCTGCTTAATGAATGAATCTTTGAAGATATGTGAAGATCACTCGCATTGGATCAGCGCTTCAGTAAGCTATAGGCCCTCCCTCGCCTGATTTCAAGGACTCCGCGCCCACCAATGCAGAATACATAATATAACGATGAATATAACAATATTTATATCAAATAAACATTACAACTCACTCACAATCTTCTCTATCAGTTTTTGCTTTTTATTCTAGGCATAAGCATTACATTTTTTTTCTTTCACCAGCGTTTCGCATACATTCCATCCGAGCTGTTGAAAGCTTATGTCCATGATATTTTTAATTAAAAATACGAACTCGGTGGAATTTGTCCGGCAAATACTTTGCTAGGGTTTGTATTTTTTTATTTATAATTAAAGTCACTCCTGTGCCTGCTTTAAATATTTCGTCAGTTATGTTTTATTAGTACATATTTTTGTTGTAATTCTGTTGTGTCATAATAAGTTAATTAATATTTTTTATATCTATCTTTTCTACCCGATTTTTAACGCAAGAAATAACGACATATGGATAAAAAATATACATGACAACCAATCCATATTTCTCAAGTGTACCTTATATTTAAATCAAAATTTATCCTTATAGTTACATCTATATTCTTAGTTTTACATTGTCTTTTCATGGATTGAAAGTCACAAAATCGAACATTTTGTGATAAATTTTGGTAAGTTTGAAGCGAAAAATAATGATATATTATACAGCAGACTTCTTGAAGTTGAATGCAAAAAAGGGGGCTTCTGTAATATTCACGTTCATAAAAATAGAATGTGGTAAAAATAAATCTGTGATAAAAATAATCATATTCTTATGTAACTGACATAAAATAATGTTTTATGTATGTTTGAAAAGATTTGACTTAAATATGAGTTCATAAATCTTGATGAAACTTTTTTAATAAATTTTCTTTATGGCCCAGACGTATTGTGTTTTATTTTTCTATTTTAAGATATTTGAGTCTCTAAGGTGCACGCTAGAGAATGCTTGACTAAACCAATATAAATATTAGAGAATTTTATAATAAAGAAATATTTTTATAGTTTAGTCTAGTAACACATGCTGTACATGTCTACATTGTTTTAGTACCTACATATAAATATCTTTTTCTCAGTAATGGTATAAGATATAAAGCTGAAAAATTATAATTAACTTCTTTGGAAAAGTACGTTTAGACTAAACAAATACTATGTATTGGCAAAAAAATCCTTTCTTTTTCCCCCGATTTTAGATGCCCTGACAAACATCGTTCTGCAAAAATTTTAATTGCAATAAAAAAATAGGAGATGATCGTAGAGGGGTAAAAATTTAAGGTTGTATGTATTTTCTATGCTGTATCATAAAAAAATAAAAACAAAAGAATTGTCTAAAAAATAAAAAATAATATTTAGGGCTAAATTTTAAGGTTAGTCCACACTTGAAAGCCTATCCAAAATTAACAGGCTTAGATCTGGCAGGAACATACAAATCGGTTTTAAAGAAGTCATTGTTGTACATAACATCATCGGTAAATATAACCTCCCTTACATATATATACCTCCCTTTACATTCAATATTCAAATTTATTTCTAGACACTATATCCAAAAGAGTCGAGATAGACGAAATGAATGTATAAATAATACATTTTCGTGTACAAGAAATATTTTACAATGTTCTTGTGTCCGCAAACGGAACATTTCACAAACAATATTAAAACAGAGAGCAAACCAAAACGTTAAAAGCCGCAACGTATTTCGGAACCGCAGCATCCTTAATTTATTCCATATTCGCCTTTGTCTCTATATAAATAATGTTTATAAAGTTAAGCTCGAACATAAGTTAAAAACGGCAATTTTACTTAGCGTAAATATACTTTGACGATTCGTAAGGATTTAGATGTTAATCTCAATAATATATCTGCTCAAATACTAAATATTTGATTACGTGGTCTTAGCGACTATGGACGTTCAAAATTTGCCGATGTACTAACCATCGTTTGCTCACTTGAAACTTACATGCTTGATGAGATTAAAAGTAATTGTTCCCCATCTCGCACCGCACTTACCGCACATAGAACTATAAAACTCTTCGCTTGATAAATTTAATGCAATGTGCCCATGAGTAAGATATTATAGTCACTGATGCTATTACATACCTACTTAAGGATATTATTTTCTATTTTTACAAAACATAATTTTCACTCATTAGGAAAAGAACCTGGTTGACCGAGCATTTGCTCGGTACCCTTAGTGATAAAATACGATAAAATTTTTCTTCCAAAAAAAAATGATCTTAAAAAAAGGAAAAAAAAATCGGACTGGAGATTCGAACCAGGCTCGTTCGGATTAAACTGCCTGATTTCCATTCATATTCTAATCATATTTTATAGATGCCTCAAAACACGGATAAAAAAAGTTTTCTAAAAATGTATCCTAGCTAGATCGATTTATCGCCGTTTTTAACCCATGTATACAAAGTTTCATGAAAATCGTTGGAGCCGTTTCCGGGATCCCGATTCTATATATATATACAAGATTTGCTCGTTTAAAGGTATAAGATATAAAATCATTTTTTTACGTATTAAAATCTTAAAAACTATATAAATAAAAATTTACCTCAGAAATGTATGTAGGTAGTAGGTATGCACATAAATTTAGAACCGCTGCACCGATGCATGGCATGTATAAGAAAATGATGGTAATGCGTAATTGAAGGACAGGAGAATTTTACCGAGTTTTGCTTGTAAATAATAAAATTAAAATAATTATAAAAAACTGTCTGAATCATTTTGTACGTGGAACACCTATAAGAGCGCGTTGATATTAAAATGACTCAAACGCCATCACAACAAACACATAACGAATGCGATACGCGTATCAAAAATCAAAATCCTCTGAGTGGTTTAGAATATCGATGCACAAGCAGACACACACAAAGAGCATATATTATATACGGTCGAATTGAGACACGCCTCTTTAAGTCGTTTAAAAATAACATAATCACTTTGTACAAATATTCTGGTAGGTACTAAAAGTAACATAGGATACTTCTTAATAAAAAGGGTTTTTTTTTGTTAACGCGGGCGAAGCCTAGCAACAGCTAGTTTATACTATAAAGATTGGCAAGTCTGTCTCGTATAGACCTCAGCGATGTCTGTCCGACCGACTGTCGAGCACAGGCGAGTGCTGACGTCAGCATCGTGAGAGTGACGCTAAGCTTATTTCCTATCATAACAAATCCATCCTTTAAAAATATTTTAAAAACAAAATTCAAAGCAATTAATGAAACAAATACAAAAAAGCAATGAAGACTCCAGTCAATGGAATTAACTTTAATTCGATATGTCTTTTAGGTTACGTGCAAAATTCTTATTCCAAAAAAAAACTTACTCTAAACTCTTAACCATGGTGAAATTCTTTAAGTTTTTATGTAACGTAAGTGAAGTAAGAAAACAATATGCTATAAATGATTTAAATAACTTGAAGCTTTATATCATTTTAACGCGTAAGTTTGTAAGAATGTATATTTGTTACTCCTTCACGCGAACACTACAGAATGGATTTTGATAAAACTTTACAATAATATCTTACACATCAGAATAGCACACACGCTATGTAATATGTATCATACTTCCAAAAAATGGACAGCACGCGAGGAAACCACGAGGTCTTGCTAATAAAAAATAAATTAATAAAAGTATAAACCCAGTCGATTGATATCGAGTCGTATCGATAGTATTGCTATCGATAGAATAACATAATAATGAAGTGAATAAACGTGAATTCTCTCTCCAGGAAAACATCACGTAGCTCCATAAATCTTTGAATGGCCGAGTTAGTTCTTGTTGGGCGAGATTACACGGTTTTATTTAGACCTCTGTAAACGACCTCCCGTAATTGAATGTTGGAATATGATATTTTTTTTTAAGGACACAAAACCTTACAAAACTGGGAACAGTGAACTGAACAGTCAGATTAGTATCCATCCATCCTGCCTATTCCTTCCTTGAAACAGGTATGCCGTGTTAAATAAATAAATAAATAAAATAAATAAATTTTTATTTGCAAGAATATGGTTTACAATATGTTGTTAATTTTCAAGTTATAGTTTCACATATTCTGCTTAAAAGCGTGCAAATGTTATAACTAGTACCTAATGTTACAATTGATTATTAAAATTATATAGACGTAAGCTCGTCTCAGACACACTACAATATCAAAATCAAATTTTTGTAAATCATATTATTATTTTTTGTCAAGAGAGTGTTTTGAAGAGAAGAGCATGCGAGAGATAAACAGAGACCAACAATGTGATTACTGGTCTTAGTCTCAGGATAAGTTTGTCTTCATGGGCAATTCAAAACACAATCATGTGGCTCGTTTGTATATCTAACACACAAAAAAAACAGTTTTATGAAATTTCTTATTAGTCGATTAGTAAAACATTATACTTTTTTATTATGATGTATGCGCTATATTATTGTAAAGTTGCATCAAATATTTTAGTAATTTTTGTGTGACAGTGTAATAAAATCCGTTACGTTAGTAGGATAATTAAATTAAAGCGTTGTTCTTCTGCGAAATAAACCTCAAAATGTTTTATCTACTAAAACAAAAAGGGAGATTCAATTTTTCCCAGCGCACGAATTTTTACAACGTGGTTAAGATAAGTCTGTCCTTGACGTGGATATTACGTTGTCGGGAAGTTTTATTAAAATCCTCTGATATAACTTGTGAAAGACTTTAATATCCTGTGTTAAATAGAAGAATGATGTATACGACTTTATAAACCAAGTCACATCTTTACACCAGCTCGATGATCCATAAACGAAATGATGCCATCCCTTTAAGTTGTTACATATTTATTTTGATTGTAACCAAAAATTCTTCTTTTTTTTTTCACCACGTCAAACTGGTCCCTTGTTAATTTTCCGAAGAACTTGTGTTACAGGTACCAGACGACAGAAATACATATATTTAATACTCTTGTTTTTATATTAATACATATATATTTAAGATTTTTATTATATAATACACATTTTTCATACACATCCATGACCCAGGAACATAGAAACTCTTTTGTTACCTGGCGAGATTTGAACCCGCTACCTCCGGGCTTGACCTCTAATGCGCTAACCATGGAGCCACAGAGGTCGTCTATCACTTCCTTTAATCCTTATATCCCAACTATCGATCAGAGTTTCAATCGAAATCCCAACAATTATGCATATTATGCCCATAAAAATCCATGTGTTGTGATAAGTACTCTAGTAGTAACTCTTTTCCCTCCTTTTCTGATTCTTCCAAGCAAGCATTACATTAGAGCTTTATATGTGAACATTTAATTGGTGAACAGTATACTTCTGAAGCGACTCTTGACCGACGATGGTCCAGTGGTGGATGGACTCGGCCTCTTATGCGAGAGGTTCCGGGTTCGATCCTGACACCTCCGTGTATGCCTTGAAATGGGTTTTTCTAAAATTTCTAAGTGCACCCCAAACACGAGACCATCGCTCGCTTACCGGTGAAGGAAAACATCGAGAGGAAACCTGCATGCTTGATGAGATTGAAAGTCTTTGAAGGTGTGTGAAGTTCACCAACCCGCACTGGGCCAGCGAGGTGAACTTTCGGCCCATTACCCTCCTCGCCTGATTTCGAGAAGGAGACCAAAAATTATACTTCTGAAGTAGTATAATATATGAATATCACTGTTTATTTTCCCAATCAAATAAAATAAATAAAAGTATTATTAATTTGCTCTTTCTAAACAAGTATAAGGGCAAAAACAAGAAAACACATTTGATGCGTCAACGAAAATCATCCATTTCTTCAGTTGGAAGCTGACAGATGAAATCGTGTCGGGTTTGAAAAGAAACCCCAAAATGGCCGCTGATACGAAACTCACGAAAAGTTATACCATAAATCCTCATACACTTTTATTTGAAAAAGTTAAGATAAGAATAAATAGAACCAGACTCTTGGAATACTTTTCTATTTTTATCACGTTTTCCGGTCACAAAAGGACTTAAGGGTACGTCAAATGTCTCCCATAAAAGTGAAGACCGAATACACCTATTGTACTTAAAATTGTGTTGCGTAACATACAATAAAATCCAAAAATAGAAGCTACTTTTCTTAACAGCCACTCAAAGTTTATTTTAGGAAAATTACACGCCGACCTTCTCTTATTACAAGAGTTTATTGTCTGAGAGTCGTGTTATTGTTAGAATCGAATTCATTAAAAAGAAATGCCTTTTGTGAATTTCATGCCTGTGATAATGTTAAGCTGTTTCAATTATAATGTTATCAACCATTATCATTGGCTATCGTCGTCGAGAAAGCTTTGTTATGGTTTAAACCCCAAATCCTACCATCCAATTTAATATTATAAGCGCAAAAGTTATCATCATCATCACTACATATTATAAAACAAAGTCGCTTTCTCTGTCCCTATATCCCTTTGTACGCTTAAATCTTTAAAACTACGTAACTAATTTTGAAGCAGTTTTTTTAAATAGATAGGACGATTCAAGAGGAAGGTTTATGTATATAATTTATTAAGTTTTTATATACATTTGCTAAGATATAACGATAATTATTGGACGTGTCGGAAAAAAATAGGCCGCCTGGGAGCTTTCAACGAAAACGCTGCCTAAACCCTTTGTGATATAACAAAATAATGTATGGTGGAATTGTGTATCTTAAATAGGTCTACAAAAAAGTCCGCAATGGCATATGTCTATCTCTTAGGGATATCATACTATATCCATTTAATACTTTAAAGATGGGCAATTTTAACGTAATAATTTGAAAGTTATTTAGACAAATACGGTATGAATACGAAAATGAAAATATAAAAAGCAATAATAGAAACCTAAATGTGCATTCAGAAAGCCTGCGCAGAGATATATGTACTTATGATATATGATAAGATAACATATTCACATAACATATACATATTTTAATATAAAAGCTTAGTAACTTTTAAAATAGAAAATGATCATCATAAGACATGATACATCCGTAAATCAAAGTTTACGCGGGCGAAGCCGCGGGTATCAGCTAGTTAAGAATATATGAATGTATTTTTGCTAGTTTTTCACTTAAAAACTACTGAATGGATTTTGATAAAACTTTTACAATACTATAGCTTACATAATGGAATTACATACGTTTTAAATTATCTCCGTATTCTCATAAAAATGGGAAATACGCGGATGAGACCACGATCCGAACTATATCTAACAATCCGATCCAAACATAGTACAATCCTTTTCCTTCCATAATAATTATGATGTATTTTTATATAAATTATTCTAGGTACTTAAAATTATAAAAACATCATCTGAAGGCCTAAATGCCTAATGATATTAACTAGAAAGATAGATATCCCAAATCGGCATTCAAGCTAAAATATGGCCTGAAAACTAGTAAAAAACATAACTAGCAATTTATTCGTATATGAAAGAAAAATATTTATTAATATTAGTAATATAAGAAGTCAAGCAGAGGATCCACATGCTGGTAAGTGGCCAGCATCGCTCATTAACATAAACTAGTTTTATTAAGCATAGTAGTCAAAGTCAAAGGAAGGTCATTCATGATCCTGAGACACAAAAAGACTCGGTGTTAATTATACTGCTTGTCCTTCTCGTCGGAACACAGCAAAGCTGTTTCACGGGAGAAACAAGCAAGATTGCGGTACCTAAGCAAATGGAAACGCGGCACAGCGCATCCCTCACACGTATGGTTTTGTGTTCAGTTCTACGCAATACAAGAGCTACGACAAGCTACGACGTGCTACGGCGAAAGATAATCAAAGCCTATTTTTTTTTTTCAAAATAAGAAATATTTTTTTTTGTTTGAGAATATGTGTTTTAAGTATAATGAGCATATACATATTGCTCATATAAATAACGTAAACATTATTTTATGATTATGTATACTGGGTGTATTTTCGCTTCAACCTCTTCTTAATTCATATCGCATTTTCTAGAACTGATAATAATTTACTAAAGCTATAAATTGGCGGATTTGTATATATTTTGTATTTTGTATTCTTTTCACAAAACAATTATTTTATATTATTTACAAATCAAAATTTTATATAAATAGTACACATTAAAAGCTAGCATACCTGTATTTTGCGCGACGGGCGCCGTAAGGACGAGGCCAATGTTCATAAGAAGCAGGCCCAGAATATATCTCGGTAGAGTCATGTTGTCCTGGAAAAAGAAACATTATCAAATATTGTATAAAAGTAAGCCGAAACGAGGCGTCGGCAGATGTAACACATCTAATATTCATTATTGAAATTAAAAATATTGATAATAATCAAAAGGTGTAATAAAATACGCGCGCGCACAGTTATATTGCGGCGTAGTGGAGGCATCACGACATGACAGCGTCACGCCAAAAGCAAAACAATTATTTGAGATCATCAAATTATGATGATGAATGACGACAACAAATATGAATAATTATTATCATGTCACTACAAAGGCGTTGTTTTTGCTGAGCTTGATTCTAAAAAATATTTTGGACATCGCATAACGTATCTACAATCATCGACAATGGCTTATAAATATTCTACACTCTGTCTACCGTTAATACTGAATAATGTAGTCATCATTATTTACATATCGTACGTACGTGGAAATGGATACGTATGTGGAAAAATATAATTAATAACGATAAAGTTTTTATAAACTAATACATTCTTAAGAAATAGGAATAGGAAACATAAATCGAGTAAAAACAACGATTTTTATATTTAAAGCTTAGGCACTAAAAAACATATTCCGCCTCTATACGAAAAATCCTATAAGAATTTTGAATTTCGAATTAATAGGATATTACTTATTTATAAACTTAGAACACAAAATATTCCAAAACATTTTCTGTTTGATTGACTTGAATAAGTTGTGGTTTTTAGACGAAAATATTTTATATGGACCTTAGAGTCTAGACGAAAAAGAGCCTGGATTTTTGCGTTGTGTAAGATCGGTACTACTTTTATTATTGTTGTTTTTTTTATTGTCTGACGGGGAAATGCTTCCTGCATGTAAAAAGGAGCGTTCCTGGCCTTATGTGGGACTCACACTTAGGTTGTGTATATCCAAACTAAAACGACTGCCAACGCCTTCAGCCGCTTTTTGATGTGTATGTGATAGTGTAACATTGAATTCGACTGGAGGTATATTACCAGATTTCCGATCGAATCAATGAAAAACCTTAGGTTTAGGTAGATTTCCACATTAATGGAAATAAGAGTTGAGAATATCCTATGGGGGCGTAATTGTAAAATCGTTTCCCAGAGTCATTTCGTTTATGTCTAATGAAATACCGGTCTAACGACTCGAGAAAATTGCTTCTGGAATGTGCATAATATTGTGTAGTCTCCAGATTCTACTCGCAACCTCGTTCTGCTCTTTTATTTTACTTTTCTTACATTTTACACGCTTTTTATTAGCTTCACTTGTATGTCAGTTTGTCAGTTTGTCAGTTTGTCAGTTTGTCAGTTTGTCAGTTTGTCAGTTTGTCAGTATGTCAGTTTGTCAGTTTGTCAGTTTGTCAGTTTGTCAGTATGTCAGTATGTCAGTATGTAACTCTCCGTGGGTAATCTGCGCGCCTGCGGCCTTCCTTGGTTCTGGTAGCCGTTTCTCAGGCTCCCTCTCCGAAATCGAACTCTGATTCCCCGTATTTATAATATTTATAAATAATTATTTTATTCTCACTAATAAATAAATTACTTACTGAAAATTTAATTTAATAAAAATAATAATTTAATAATTTAATTAATAATTTAATAATTTAATTAATAATTTCATAATTTCATAAAAATAATAATTTAATTAATTAATAATTTAATAATTCAATAAAAATAATAATTAAAAAGTTATTATATATCATAAGCTTTAACTTATAAAAAATAAGTTAGTAATTCTCTGAAACAATTTGTTTTAATTTTTTTTACACGCTTTTTGTTAGCTTCACTTGTATGTATGTTTGTATGTTTGTATATTTGTATGTTTGTAACCGACTTTTTTGGGCGCGATTTTGACCAACTTTAAATGGCCAGATTTCGTTCAAACTTTGTGGATTTATTGAGGACCGATGACAATACACTTATTTGATAAAATTATTCCATTTTTCAATTTACAAAATATGATTTTTGTTCATTTATATAATTTTCATCTACAGTCGATAAGGTAGAAACTTAATTTCAATTTTTATAATTTTTCTCTACAGTCGATAAGGTAGAAACTTAATTTTAATTTTTTATAATTTTCTCTGTAGTCGATAAGGTAGAAACTTAATTTCAATTTTTATAATTTTTCTCTACAGTCGATAAGGTAGAAACTTAATTTTAATTTTTTATAATTTTCTCTGTAGTCGATAAGGTAGAAACTTAATTTCAATTTTTTATAATTTTTCTCTACAGTCGATAAGGTAGAAACTTAATTTTAATTTTTTATAATTTTCTCTGTAGTCGATAAGGTAGAAACATAATTTCAATTTTTATAATTTTTCTCTACAGTCGATAAGGTAGAAACTTAATTTTATTTTTTTATAATTTTCTCTGTAGTCGATAAGGTAGAAACTTAATTTCAATTTTTTATAATTTTTCTCTACAGTCGATAAGACAGAACTTGATGTTAATTTTAATTTCCAATAATTATCTTTAGCCGATTTCTCTAATATTGACAAATTTTCGAATACTAAGGAGATTTTTAACTCTACAAAACAAATAATAGTTTAAAAAAAACTAAATAAAAAATCACGCTTTTATAAATAAACCAAACTAAAAAGTCAAAAATAAAAAACACGCTTTTTATAGAAAAGAAGTGTACGCCGTCATGGCAAAAAGCAAATGTAAGCCGGTCAAAAGGCCTGCAAAGCCCTTAAGCGAGAAATTAGAGGAGAGAAAGGAGAAAAGAAGGCTCTATATGAGAAATTATAGAGCCCAGCATTCAAAGAAGGGTAAAGAGGCTCGATTGCAGCAAATGCGTCAGCATAAAGCTGAAAAACGCATCTCTGAATCGGATCAGGCTAGAGAGGCTCGTTTGCAGCAAATGCGTCAGCACAAAGCTGAAAAACGTACCTCAGAATCTGTTCAGGCTAGAGAGGCTCGTTTGCAGCGAATCCGTCAGCATAAAGCTGAAAAACGAATCTCTAAATCGGATCAGGCTAGAGAGGCTCGTTTGCAGCAAATGCGTCAGCACAAAGCTGAAAAACGTACCTCAGAATCTGATCAGGCTAGAGAGGCTCGTTTGCAGCAAATGCGTCAGCATAAAGCTGAAAAACGAATCTCTGAATCGGATCAGGCTAGAGAGGCTCGTTTGCAGCAAATGCGTCAGCACAAATCTGAAAAACGTACCGCAGAATCTGATCAGGCTAGAGAGCTTCGTTTGCAGCGAGTTCGTCAGCATGAAGCTGAAAAACGAATCTCTGAATCGGATCAGGCTAGAGAGGCTCGTTTGCAGCAAATGCGTCAGCACAAAGCTGAAAAACGTACCTCAGAATCTGATCAGGCTAGAGAGCTTCGTTTGCAGCGAATTCGTCAGCATGAAGCTGAAAAACGAATCGCTGAATCGGATCAGGCTAGAGAGGCACGTTTGCAGCAAATGCGTCAGCACAAAGCTGAAAAACGTACCTCAGAATCTGATCAGGCTAGAGAGCTTCGTTTGCAGCGAATTCGTCAGCATGAAGCTGAAAAACGAATCGCTGAATCGGATCAGGCTAGAGAGGCTCATTTGCAGCAAATGCGTCAGCACAAAGCTGAAAAACGTACCTCAGAATCTGATCAGGCTAGAGAGCTTCGTTTGCAGCGAATTCGTCAGCATGAAGCTGAAAAACGAATCGCTGAATCGGATCAGGCTAGAGAGGCTCGTTTGCAGCAAATGCGTCAGCACAAAACTGAAAAACGTACCTCAGAATCTGATCAGGCTAGAGAGCTTCGTTTGCAGCGAATTCGTCAGCATGAAGCTGAAAAACGAATCGCTGAATCGGATCAGGCTAGAGAGGCTCGTTTGCAGCAAATGCGTCAGCACAAAGCTGAAAAACGTACCTCAGAATCTGATCAGGCTAGAGAGCTTCGTTTGCAGCGAATTCGTCAGCATGAAGCTGAAAAACGAATCGCTGAATCGGATCAGGCTAGAGAGGCACGTTTGCAGCAAATGCGTCAGCACAAAGCTGAAAAACGTACCTCAGAATCTGATCAGGCTAGAGAGCTTCGTTTGCAGCGAATTCGTCAGCATGAAGCTGAAAAACGAATCGCTGAATCGGATCAGGCTAGAGAGGCTCGTTTGCAGCAAATGCGTCAGCACAAAGCTGAAAAACGTACCTCAGAATCTGATCAGGCTAGAGAGCTTCGTTTGCAGCGAATTCGTCAGCATGAAGCTGAAAAACGAATCGCTGAATCGGATCAGGCTAGAGAGGCTCGTTTGCAGCAAATGCGTCAGCACAAAGCTGAAAAACATACCTCAGAATCTGATCAGGCTAGAGAGCTTCGTTTGCAGCGAATTCGTCAGCATGAAGCTGAAAAACGAATCGCTAAATCGGATCAGGCTAGAGAGGCTCGTTTGCAGCAAATGCGTCAGCACAAAGCTGAAAAACGTACCTCAGAATCTGATCAGGCTAGAGAGCTTCGTTTGCAGCGAATTCGTCAGCATGAAGCTGAAAAACGAATCGCTGAATCGGATCAGGCTAGAGAGGCTCGTTTGCAGCAAATGCGTCAGCACAAAGCTGAAAAACGTACCTCAGAATCTGATCAGGCTAGAGAGCTTCGTTTGCAGCGAATTCGTCAGCATGAAGCTGAAAAACGAATCGCTGAATCGGATCAGGCTAGAGAGGCACGTTTGCAGCAAATGCGTCAGCACAAAGCTGAAAAACGTACCTCAGAATCTGATCAGGCTAGAGAGGTTCGTCTGCAGCAAATGCAACAACGAAACGCCGAGTCCAGAAGACTAAGTAGAGCCAGTATAACCGGCTTTATAAAGACAATTAACACATTTTGTGATAAGATATGTGAAATTTGTACTAAACGGTGCTATACACATCAAATTTCTAACTGGATTGTTGATACTAAAACGGCACCCTATCTGCCAGACGAATTAACACAAAAGAATAGCTTGGTTGTTTGCAATCGTTGCAAGAGTCATTTGACTTCAAAGAAAGTGGTAGCACCATCAAAATCTTACTGGAACAATTTAGATCCAGGTACTATTCCAGAAGTAATTTCAGTATTAACTCAAGCTGAACAAAGGCTAATTTCACGCATTATTCCATTTGTTAAAATTATAAAATTAAGCGGCATATTTGGGCAATATAGTTTTCGTGGTCAAGCGGTATTGTTCGCGCAGGATGTTTTCGAAGTCACTGAAAATCTTCCGAACATGTTACCAAGAACTACTAAAAATGCTGGAATAGTTGTCATTACTGAGCGTCTTGAAAATGTCAATGTAACACGACAGTTTTTCGTATATAGGGAAAAGGTATATGCCGCTCTCCGTTGGTTAGTTGCTAACAATCCACTTTATAAAGACGTCACTATAGATCAAAACGTCGTAATCGATAATGAGGACATCATTCGAGTAGAACAAGCACCACCAGAAATCCCTGAGAAGACTAGTGAAGAACCTACTGAGGAGACTAGTGCATATATGAGTATCAGCGATAGTTCGAGAATTGTACGTGCTTCATGGCATCAAGGAAATGATGCTATATTCACATCAGGATTTGCAGGCGTCCAATGCTGTGCGATGGCACTGTCCAACATCTTAAGGGCCAGTATTCTTACACCACAACACTGGTCGACAAACACCCTCAATCTGAATATGATAATAGGCGACCAAATCTACGGTGACGTAAGATATCAAACAGAAATAAAATTGATCGCGTATCCTATTGAAAATGATGGATACCTGCAAGTGCGAAATTTCAATGTGATCAAAGATGAATTATTCGCATTTGGTAAAAGGTTTGAGATAACACTAATATAATAATTTGAATAAACTTGTGTGATAAGTATAATGCAGAAGACCTTGGTCGCACTCTTTGTCAAGGTCTGGAAGACTTATTCTTGTCACATAGTGCCGGCATATTAATAACAGGTAGACAGTCGTTCGGAGTGATGTACTATAATGACAAATATTACTTCAGCAATTCTCACTCTTGTGGTCCAAAGGGATCCAGAGCGAATGAAAGCAATGGAAAAGCTTGCATTATCGAATGCGATAATTTAGAAGAGATGGTGAGGATTTGTAAACGTACAACAGGCAGTAAAAACCAAGAGTACACTCTTGATTACATTGACGTCGAAGTCTTTGACATAAATGATGAACCTGAGCAGAGTTCTGCGACGGTAACGGAACTGCTTGTAACAATCGCTTCTCAACAAGAGTTAACTGATCAAGTAATCCCACTGCAGACATCAGTAATGGCAGCGATTGATGTAATGCAGCCTAATGTGGAGGACGAATTACATGTTACACGAAATCTCAACGAGATTACCCGCAAAACGAAAGATAACATCGTCAATGTAGGACATGAACTGAAAGCAGAAGAATTTGCCAGGTACTTTTTGTTTCCTTTTGGAAAGAATGGTTTTAAAGAAGAAAGACCTGTGAAAATTACAGCGTTAGACTACTTCCAGTTCAGAATTTTAGGAAGTGACACAAGATTTCAACGCAACGACTATCTCTTTTATGCTTTATCCTTCTTTGAATATTATCGTATCAAAAGCACTATTTCAGCATGTGGCAGGAAAATCTGTAATCAAGAAGGAGCGGTTGAAGATGTCCATTTGTATGTGAAAAATTTGAGAGGTTCTGCAGCTTATTGGAGATCAGCCTTGAACGAGCTATTAGCTCAAATCAGATGTTTAGGAGCTCCAACCTATTTTGTTACATTTAGCTCAAATGATCTCAACTGGTTGGATCAACGAAAGGCCTTGTTAATAGCAGATGGTAGGCCTGATGTTGATCCTAGTACGATTGACATGTATGAGACTCAAAGACTTATCGAAAAGTACCCAGTAATTTTGAGTCGACATTTTATGATTCGAGTAAATGCTCTAATGAAATTTATCAAAAATAATGACGAAGTATTTGGTGGCAAAGTAAAAGACCATTGGTGGCGTATTGAATTCCAGAATCGGGGAAGTCCTCACCTTCATATGGTGATTTGGATTGAAAATCATCCAGAATTTGACTCAGAAGAAGGGAAACTTCTTCTCGACCGTAACTGTTGCTGTAAAATGCCTACAGAAGAAGAAGATCCAGAGCTTCACGATCTAGTCAACAAATGTCAAATTCATCGGCATACACAAACATGTACAAAAAATACTTCTGTACGGTGCCGATTCAACTTTCCACGTCGAGAATGCAATGAAACACGAATCGTGTCTCATTCTTCAGATGACTTTCTTCGCAACGGTGGTAGAATTTGTTTACTTAAACGTCGAAAGGAAGATGCGTGGGTTAATAATTATCACCCAGAGTTATTAAGATTGTGGACAGGAAACATGGATATTCAGCCGTGCGGGTCAAACGAAGCGATAGCGTTCTATATAGCAAAGTACATATCGAAATCAGAACCTGAAGGCGTGGATTCTGGAGTTGCGCAGGCAATACAGCAAATTCAACGTGAAGAGACTGATCTCTCACGCAAACTGTTCAGGATATGTATGAAGATTCTTCATGAACGACAAGTATCAGCTGCAAAATGTGCGTATCGACTGTGTCATATCCCATTACGGGACAGTTCGCGAAGCTGTATTTTTCTGAACACAAGGAAACCAGAACAGCGTTACAAAGTATTGCAGTTTGATAAAAGCGGACACGCAATTGGCTATTATAGCAATATCTTTGAAAGATATGAAAAACGACCATTACAGCATCCTGACTACAATTTTGCGAACATGAGCCTCACGGAATTTGCAATGTTGTTTGAACCTTTCTATCCGAAAAAGGTAAGCGATATTGAGGAAGGTGTAGATCATGATGTCTATGAAGAACAACCAAATACACGTCGCACACTCATCGCCTTATTAGATGGTAAAAACAAAATGGTCGTGAGAAATCTTTCTGCAGTTGTAAGAGTGCCATACTTTATAGCCGCATCAGATCCAGAAAACTTTTTCTACAGCTTACTCATTCAATATATGCCGTATCGTTCGGAAGCTGAACTACTTGATGGTTTTGAAAATGCAAAAGATGCTTTCTTAGCTCGCGAAGATCGTTTGAAGCAAATGAGTAGATATATGTGCCAATTTCGAGAGCGAGATCAACAGCTAGAAAATGCATTTAATCAAGTACATGCATTTGAAATTTTAGAACAGCCAGAAACTGTCAATCCTGAACTTGACGAAGAAGAATTACCAGATGTAGAAATGAGCAATGATCAATTCCAGAGGGCACAGCAGTCTCTGAATGCTGATCAAAAGCAATTATTCATCTCCGTCACAGAGAGCATTAAGAAACAACTTAACGGTGATGTTATACGAGAGAGAATTTTCGTTACTGGACAAGCAGGCACCGGAAAAACTCTTCTCTTTAATGTACTGAAAAACCAAGTTAACCGATGTTATGCAAAACCGGTTGTGAAAGTTGGTGCTCTTACTGGAGTCGCAGCACGGCTGATCGGTGGATCTACACTACACGGTCTGCTAAAACTACCAGTACAAAAAGATGGAGTAATTGTTAGCATGCCACTTCTGACTGGTAATTATCTGAGAGTGATGCGCCAATTATGGCAAAACGTCGAGTTTCTGTTCATAGATGAAATTTCTATGGTACCGTATGAAATGCTTTGCATGATCGACTCTCGTTTGCGTCAACTGAAAAACCCGAACGCTTGTTTCGGAGGTATAAACGTTATACTCTTTGGTGATCTAATGCAGTTACCACCTGTCCGAGGACATCAAGTATTTCGACAGCCAGAACACATGAAACCCGCTACACATTTGTGGCGGCAATTCCGTCTGTTTGAACTCAAACAAAACATGCGTCAACAAGGAGACAAGACATTTATAGATGTGCTTAATGCTCTAAGAGTTGGAGAATTAACGTCTAAACATGCTGAAGTTCTTCTGAAAGAAGTGTCAACAGATACTAATGGAGAATTTTCAATTGAAAAAGCTTTGAGAATTTATCCGACAAATGACCAAGTTGCTAGACATAATGAAAAAGTTCTTCAGCATTTTGAGGATAAAGGAACTACTATCTACACAATTAAAGCACAAGACCAACTCATTGATGCTACACGAAATTTAGGTAATCAAGACGTAAGCTCTGTGATACCTAATGATATCAATAAAACAGGAGGTCTTCCTAATGAATTGAAAATATTCGTCGGAGCTAAGGTGATGTTAAGGTCGAACATTGACGTGTCAAAAGGTTTAGTAAATGGCAATATGGGTTTCATTACAGAAATTATATGGCCAAATTTTCGCAGGAACCAAGTATACGCGGAAGACATCCCGTCAGTCCGTATTAATTTCGGTTCAGATGGTGAACACGTAATTAACCCAAAATCGATTCAATTTCCAGCTAAGTACAGCTATGGAACTGCTGAGAGACGAATGCTACCACTAATCCTAAGTTGGGCATCGACTGTTCATAAAATGCAAGGCTCTACAGTTGATCATGCAGTCATTTATCTGGGCTCTCGACTGTTTGCTGCTGGGCAAGCGTATGTAGCACTTAGCCGGTGCAGATCTTTGGATGGTATTCGAATTGAAGAACTTGATTGCTCAAAGTTGACAGGTAAGACCCCATGTAACACTGAAGCATTAGATGAAATGGAACGACTAAGAAATAACTCATAAGAGTCGTCATTATCAGTTGATCGCACATAATATAATATCGATTCACAAATCATCAAACACAAGTTGATTAATTGAGAGATTTCATTTCTATTTGTTGCAAGACATAGAATTATTAGACCATAGAATAATTGTGAAACGAGCTGAGAAAATATAAAACACATTCGAGTTCATAACGATAAGTCAATTAATTATTAAAAAATAATCAATGATTTATAATAAATATAAAAATCGACGCAAAGTCGCAGAAGTACTTAAAAACACATAATAAAACTGAAAGCACTAAATTTATTTGTGGGTATCGGATATTTACGTTTAGCAAATGATAAATGAGGATAAAACGTCAAGTCATTCATAATTATCACAGATATCAATTGTAAATATCGAATTTGATGTCGACATTCACTATGGATGACAGTATGAATATTTTCGACAATCGAAAAGCTATACTTACAATGCTGGCAATACATGTTAATCAAAAGAATTCACTTAGAAAAATAAGAATTGTAAACATCGAATATGAATTCGATGTCGACGCTTACTATGAACGATGGTATGAATATTTTTGATAATCAACAAATAATAAAAAATCACGCTTTTAAAAATAAACCAAACTAAAAAGTAAAAAATAAATAATAGTTTAAAAAAACTAAAAACACGCTTTTTTATAGAAACCCAAACTAAAAAATAGAAAATAAATTTTAATAAATTTAAATTAAGAATTGTGTTAAAAATTTCAATAACTATAAATTAATAATAGTGTACTTAAATTAAAAAAAAATATTTTATTTAAAAAAAAGCGTGGGGTGCTTTTTAAGATATTATCAAAATGATAATCACTCTACTCATATCTGTCAATAAAATATTTATAACTATATTGACACCTTCTTACATTTTATGAATCCAAATTGAACTACTTTCAACACACTTTGTTTGTAACTTTATTGCAGTATTACAACCTTTCGTGTCTTCTCTTTCGAATTTATTCAAACTATCATTAAGATTATCAGCCTGTTTCTGTCAACTATATCAGCCTTTATCCGTCCACTGCTGAACATAGGCCTCCCTCAATGAACGCCAAGACGACCGACCTCTTGCCACTCGCATCCAACACGAACTGTGGACAATAACAAAAAAATAGGCAATCATAGGACTGGCAACAGATGTGAAAACTTATATCATAGAATTATTACACGTCTTTATATATAATTCTGTTGTACGTGTGTATGTCACTGAACTACTAAATAGGTGGACCTACTCTGATGGAAGTTATGGTGTGTGTGTGAAAGAATGGCTTAGATTCACAATTCGATCGACTACAAGATATTTTGAACAGAAAAACATCTAAACCAGTACAAGTTACATAAGTTTGAATATTGGCAAATGTTTAATTAATTCTTGTCAGTCAGCTTTTTTATTCATAAACCAATATTCCAACTCTCAATCACATATCACATTAATCTCAGTCCTCACAAAGCGTCATTTGACCTAATAACCCCGCCACTTGAACACGAATGTGCACGCAACAAGTTATGTTTGTATTCGATTCTGATTTCCACCGCGACCGGGAGCGCTCTGGTGACCCAGATCAGAACCCCCTCCTCCCATTCATCAGGACTCCCTCGTATCCCGGTAAGCTCCAACCTATACGTATATGATTGACAACCGCAATATTACCAAGGCTTACAATATCAAATGCTACATTATTTTCTACTTTCAGTTCTTTATCAGTCTTCACATTATTATCTGTACAAATCTAATCATTTTTATATTAATTTAATACTTATAAAGCGGTTTATTAAATAAGATAAGATTTTAAATAAGTGAGCATATGAGTGAGGGTGGTAAATCACGTCCACATAATGTCGGTGTAAAGTGACAGTTATGCTGTCGCGTTTCGTGTGGTTTGTGAGTTTCCGTTGCCCCATTGGGGGATAGGTGAAAAGGGGGGCAACGCATCTGCATAACCTTTTGTTGTGCTTATGTCTTTGGGTGTTGGCCTTATAATGACTATTATAAGGCCAATAAAAACATTACAATTAAAAACTTTTCATATCTCAACAATAATTGCATATAAAGTTGTTTTTGCTGTTCTAATTGGAACTATATAAGACATTGTGAATGGAAAAGTTGAAACCGAACAATTCTCTTTGTAGCGTTATTGTTACAGCTGAAACACGAGAAAGCTTTCAAGTGTACTAATGTCCTGGACCAAAGAAATCTGCTTTCATACATTCACTCTTGGGCATACAAAAACAATTAGCATCTTGGTAAATACACGTTATATAAAATTATTGTGTGCAAAACATCATGTAACTCACCAAATTGTCAAGTCCATTTGAACACACACACAAAAATTTTAATTCAATTCGGTCCAGCCGTTTGGAGGAGTTCACATACACACGTACAGCAGAATTATATATGAAAAAGAATGAAAAAAAGCAACCAACATATGTCCCACTGCTGGGCACAGGTTTCCTCCTCGAAATCAGGCGAGGAGGATATCGGGCCATAGTTCACCGAGACGCTGGCCCAAATGGAAACTTCACACACCTTCAAAGACTTTTAATCTCATCAGGCATGCCGGTTTTCTAGGAGTTTCCTGGAGCGAGCGATGGTATTGTGTTCAGGGTGCACTCAGATGGGTGCATTTAAAAAACTATTTCAGGGCATGACAACGGGGTCAGGATCGAACCCGGACTCTCTCGTTCAAGGGGAAGAGCCCATACCCATTGGACCATCGTCGCTCATAATTTCTTTACTTCAAAACGTTACAGTAACGATATGATATTAGCTATTCCATCGGAAAGGTAAAAATAAAAAATCTTCTATTCTAGAAGAACTACTCTGTCTATTAATCTTTAGCGAAATCAATCACATCCTAGTTTTAATGGTATTGAAGGTTTCTAGAATCAAAAGGATTTCTATCTCAAACTGCAAACCGCTTAAGTTCAACATCAAGTAACTATGTAACTTGGCTTCTTAGTTCACAAACATTTGAAACTTAAATTAAACAAAGATCCATTATTTTTGATATAATTTTAGTACTTTACTAGCATACATTATTATACTTTATTTTGCTCGTTATATATTTTTTTTGGTTTTGGTAAATATAATTGAGTTTCCTTGTCTAACCTTAAACAAAAAAGCTCTTTTCGTTTTTTTAGAAAATGTACTTAGATACTAATCAAACCCCCAATAAGTTTTTCTCACAAAAGAATGAATATGAAAATTTAAAAAAAATCTACCTAAACTATTATAACATAGTAAATGACAGTAAAATTAACGTTCGAATTCTAATGGTATTGGTACGTATTTTCATACTTATAACACCAAAAATAAGAAAATTCCATAAGACCTTAGGTATTCCTCGCCAAAGGTCAATAAAACATCTTCGCAGAATCGTAGAATCAAAAATTAATTAAAAGGCTTTTAGTATGAAAGCGGATACTAAGAGAAAATATTGAAGACAAAACACAAATGATGGCAAAAGTAAATATAATTTTGTAGCTTTGTGAAACATCAAATGTCTTTTTATATCATAACATCACTTATGTTTCGACATTTCTTTACTTTACTTGTGTTATTAAAGAACCAAATCTTAATATCGTTTCATATTCATGACTTGACATATCCGTAAGGAAGCTGGCATACAAGACTGCTTAAGGGATGTGACCGCCCATGAACTTTATCAAGTCTGGCTTCTTGCCTCTAAAAGGTGCTAAGCCTTGCTACTTACGCAAGTGACCTGCACTAAGCCCAAAGAATAAAGGCGCAACTCCACTGCGACGCACAGTGAGACTACGCACGGCTGCGCTTGGTAAGCAAACGTCGATTAAATCGTAGCCTATCTGTGGGTACTCTGTATGCACAGCGATGGGCAGATTCAGTTTTCCCTCAAAACGATATTACTAGAACTAACAATTCATGAAACAGGAACGTAATTATGTTACTATAAGTCATAATAAGGATCTTGCAAGATATAAGATTCCATATATATGCTTTAGTGACCAAACATATTAACAAGAATGTGAATAAACTATTAAGAAAGAATCACAGATATCAGTGAGCAAACTTCATTCTTATTTATCGCTTATCGCCTTGACATAACTCATTCAAAAGTTGTTCAGGAATTTAAGCGCCACAAAAGATTGTTAATTAATACCAGTCGGGAAAACAATTTCTAAAACTTAAGTGAAATATCGATCACCAGGGTCTTTAAATTATCGTGGTTACTTTTATCATGAAACTGTTAACAATGGTCACGTTGTAATATTCATTATTTTCATATTTATTTAGATTTCTGTTTCACTGTTGACCTACAAGTCTCCCGAACAAGACATTCGTAGACAGTATCGAAATATCGTACTCGGCAGAGTAAAAGTTTGAAACATGTTAAATATCACTGTTTAAACAATTTAAATGCTATTTCTTATTAATGTTGATTAGTTCAGATCAGTCAATCATCACCCTTATACCATATAACTATATCCTCACTGGAGATAGGAGTCTATCGACGAATGTCGAAACAACCATCCAGCAGTGCTATTCTATAAGAAACGCAGCGCTGTCGCAACGCTGTGATAGCGCTGTGAATTTAACTTGGTATTCACTAGCCACTGCTGTGTTATTCATATCTACCTTCGGTACTCAAAGGAAGTCAATACAAAAATCTATTATTTTTGATCGCACAGTGTCTTATTCTTCATCGACTGCATAACTTTCATGCGTGATATTTCATCATGTAATCACCTTATAATTTTTCCGTCATATTATATTCTTCAGTTATAAAACACCTGTCGGCTTAATAGTTTTGATCCTTTATAATTGTGGTACCTTTCATTACTATATACCACTCGAAGCGCTATTCTTACAACAGGAAAGTTCAGACACACTTAATTTTTTTTTTTGAAAGTGAATTGAATCTACCAATGAGAAAAACCGATGAATTACTCAGTTAAGTCAAGTATGATAAGGCGTCTATGATAAGGTCACAGGACCACTCGGTGTTCTGTCGGCAGATTTCGACGTATTCTAAGGTCGAATAACTGTTTAGGGCACGAAAATCCCAGAGGCTCAACGTATCGGCTTAGTGACTTTAAGACGCCGTATTTGTTCTAGCTAGAAGATTAATGAACTTATGACCGACGAAATACTGAACAATAATCAACTCAAACGTTATTGGGGGGGTTTGCCTAAAATAACAGAATCATATCAACAAAACTATTTTGACCCTTCTCGCACTCCAATATCACACGATTTGATTTATAATTATTTGTTGTTCTTATAAAGTTCAAACACCTTCTGAATTGTTATTTCTATAATACATTATTGTAACGTGATACCAATATGCTATCAATATCTCATATAATTATGTCAGCCTTCGTCTTTGTATAATTCTTCTGTGGGTGTATAATATTATGTCGGTGAATTCAAGCGGCCGGACTGATTTTAATAAAATTTTTGTTTTTTATTTCGTGTGAATTCGAGAATGGTTAAAATTCTCGATTCACTACACTACAAAACGCTTACAGGAAAACGTTTCGGGTGCGCTACTAACATAATGGTCCGGGAGCCAGGTGAAAATTTGGTCAATCATTTCCTTCCGCGAGATACTTCGTGAGACGTATCAGAGAACAGTATCATAAAGCCTTGTGAACGTCAGCTGGCTCTCGGTTGGGGGGATGAGTAGCGGGAGCCCCCCACGCATGAAGAAAAATAAAATAACAATTCAGTCACTTCCTCTCAGCTCAAATATCTATTAAATTGTAGTTAACCCAATATCTCAAACAAAAAAAAAATAATCAGCTGTAATAATATCTTTATATTAAGCTATCATCCATATAAACCACTCCACTAAAAGTGAAAAAAAAAATTTCATGTTCGAGTCACCAGCTGACGTACAAGGTACCATGTCATAACCAGCTGATTTTTTTTTTTCGTTAAGATATTGGGCTAACTACAATTTAAAAAATATTTCAGCTGAGAGGAAATGACTGATTTGTTTTTTCTACATGATTGAGAGTCTCCCACCCCTCATCCCCCCAACCGCGCGCCAGCTGACGTCCACTAGGCTTTATAATACTATTCTCTGATACGTCTCACGAATTATCTCGCGGGAGGAAGTTGGTCATGAAGACCTGTTACTGGCTCCCGGGCTATAAAGTTTGTTATAGTAATTATATTTAAAAATATTGTATACTAGCAGCGACCCGCGATTTCACCCGCGTACTTCCCATTTCCTTGGGAACGCGGTGATAAATTATAGCCTACGTGTTATTCTGATAACAAACATCCATACTTACAAACTTTCGCATTTATAATATTAGTAGGATTAATGCAATATGCATAATACGTAGGTATAACTGGTTAAGTCTAAGTGCCTTTAAATACACTGCCTGTTTGACCCTTATTTTTATAATACTATAGATATCATCTGATATGGTAGAATAAAGTGGATACCGGCGCGATATACACAGAGCATCCCTATAAGTGAATCAAAAAGGTATAATGTTATAAAATATTAGAATATTCTGTCAGAATGTGAACGAATATCATTTTCAATATAAGGATTTATTTACACGAGAATCCTCCCACGCCCGTCCCACGCAAAATATGTACACTAAAGCGACGCCGGCCATTTTCCAGATTGAGACAATATACTATACTCGCGGCACGATATGATGGCCGTTTTGACACATTAAAATAGTGATGTAAATGTCAATTTATTCTCGAAAAAATATAATCAAATCTGTAAGTTTTTATTGCAAGAAGTACCTGGTCAAATAGCTTTAGTAAAACTATATCACAATCGCAGTGCACTCAGCTTGTACTTTTCGAAGCAACGTCAGGTCAAAACTGCTTTGTTTTGTACTGAACATTGACGCAAGTTTGCCGGAGGTAGTAGTTGTGTTGGTCAGCGATCCTATTAATTCTTCTATGTGAGGATCGTATTAAATTACAATTTAAAAAAAATTGAATTTCGAAAAAGAAATGCAGAGTTGTGCGGGAAACAGGAACCAAAATAATTATAATATTATAATAATATATATCTCATAAAAAATCAATAGTGACGTGCTGTTAATCATAAAATTATACATTTGAAAAATTTTATGATTAACAGCACGTCACTATTGACAATAAAGAACAGCAATTTTTTCCTTAAAATTTGATTATTATAATTACGAATCTTCATGAGCGGACAAGCGTCAAAACGGCCTTCTTATCGTGCCGCAACTATAGTTTCATTATCCTGAAAATATTTAAATCCTTGATTTTCTGATTTATTTAGACGCGTTTTAAATTCAGAGCTTCGTATACCTTTTTGCATAGCAGGTTTTATTTTAACTTATGATTACTGCTATCTATATAGGCATCTAGACAAAAAATGTACATCCTTGATAGATAAAACTCAGCTCCCTTTCTCAATCGAAAAAGGCGAAAGGCACGCATCAGCTGAATTTCGAATTGGAATCATTTTATACACAACGTTGCTTTTCGAGATTGAAATTTGTATATAATTTCTACTCTTAGTTAAACTTAAATACTTCTTTATATAAGTTTTGTACTTAATCAATAATGTATTGTGTACGGCGGTTTTTATTTTGACAGATTTTGTAAGAAAATGTGTAAAAATTTCAAGATAGATAAGAAAATTTTAAGATAGATAGGATATTGAAAGCCGCCGGTAGTCAATCGAAAATGTAAAATCTCAGTCACTAAAGTTTTAATCAATTTTTGACACCCTATAATATTATTGAATAAAACACGACGGAGAACAGAAAAGAGTAATGCACCGCGCTAGTCCTTATTACGAAGTCAATTTCCGCTAGTAGACGACAAGCTTTCAATAATAATCAGTTAACACTGTTTGCATTTTGGTTTCACATAAAGCGACCCAATTTCGCTTTATGTCGCCAAAAGAATTAAAATTTATCGAGGATTTTCTAACATGTTTTCTTGTCCCAGTTCTTTAGAATATAATATTATGTATGACAAAAAATTACATACTAAATTTTATTGACGCAGTTAATGCTTACAATATCGAAAAATTCGAATGCCTCGACTTGAATCGTTATTACTTAATAAATGAGCTACGTTGGTCCAGTGGTGGGTGGCTCGGCCTCTTACGCGAAAGGTCCCGGGTTCGATCCTGACCCCCTAGTGTGCATTGAAATGGGTTATTCTAAATTTCTAAGTGCACCCTTAACACGAGACCATCGTTCGCTCGCCGGTGAATGAAAACATCGTGAGGAAACCTGCATGCCTGATGATCGGTGAACTATGGCCCATCACCCTCCTCGCCCGATTTCGAGGAGGAGACCCGTGCCCAGCAGTGAGACATATAAGGGTTGATACTTTACTTTTAGTAAATGCTAAAAAGCACAAGTTTCCCACATGTACTTAAGCTAAATATGTATTATTAAAGCAGAACGTGTAGTGAATAGATAATAAAGGAATTATTTGTAAGCGGACTAGTTTTATGGGACCTATAAAATTTCACTTTCAATTACAAAAGGATTTTATTATTGTACCCTTTCAGGCGTTGTTTATAAACAGCATTTAATGGTCCCTAAAGTTTTGCATACTAACAAGTAACACCCTGTTGACAACGCTTACATAATACAATGTGACACAAGATTTTAACGCATTTGTATCACAGTTTAAGGTCAAACTTGATAATATTTTCAACGAAAGCATGACTAAAACTATTTTTATTCGAGCGTAATATATAATTAAATAATAAAAACACTACTAACTTACGAATGAAACTTTGTCAATTGTAAATTGATTTGATGATTGATTTGTCAATTATAAATTGATTTGTACAAAACACTTTCTTTTTTCTTTTGTAATCGTTAAATTGCAACATATACCAAATAATATTATGTCAATAAGACAAAAGAAGAAGTAAAAGAGAGCGTAATAATGAGAACTTAAAGTTGAAAGTTGCTAAAAGTGATATTAATAATACTTACAATTATTTGATACACAAGCTGTTGCCCGCAGCTTCGCCTGCGTTAACTAAGATTTACAACGGGAGCTTAGTACGCGAAGTAACATTTTTTACACCTTGTGTCCGAAAAACCAAAATATCTTACGGAACCCTATTTTTATCAGAATAAAATTTTGCCTATGTTACTCGTGGATAATGTAGCTTCCGAATGGTGAAAGAATTTTTGAAATCGGTCCAGTACTTTCTGAGTGAATAGGTCATTACAAACATACAAACATACAAAAATAGGTACAAATCTTTCCTCCTTATAATATTAGTATAGAAGTATAGATGAAGAACTATTTGATACATTCTATTATGTGTATTTTATTAAAACAACCACGTTCCAGAAGCCTAACGGGTTTAATAAATCTAGATTATCCACACGAACGACGACAAAGACTTATCTTTGCGGATTTCCTTTTAAGATCAAAAATTAATTTTGCCTTTCAATGTCAAAAGCCTTCGAGAATTAAATTCGCTTTCGCTCAATGTCGGAATTTAAAACAATCGCCACCAAATGATTGGTGTAAAGTGCAAAGTATCCGACTCGTAGGGTTTCTAAAAATCTTAATAAACCGCGATAAAATCCGTAAGAATATTCCCAAAAAGCGAAAGTTTGATATTCGCCATGGATTGTTTTATTTTGAAATTATTTTTGAATTTTGAACGTTGTACTGTGTATTTTATTACTATATTAAATGCTACTGTATATTATACCTATTGATAAAAAATCGTATATTTATTATCCTTATCTGGTAAGTATAAATAACGAAAGTCAAGCCTATTGATTAATATTCATACAGAAGTCAAGGAACAAGGTTTCCTTAAAATATTAATTATCAGATTATCTTTACTCGACTCAAATTTAGCAAAGCTGTAAATTAATTGGAACAGGCTCGCTGTGCTAACAGAGGTCTGCTTCTGACATTTAATTTATAAAATGTCCCTACATCGGTCAAGACGGAATATTTCAAAGCCATTACAATCTCAGTTACGCCCACGTTTCGTTTTGAAATTATGCCCTATATTTCTTTCATAACAATAATTGGTTCTGTCTAGTTACGTTGACATAACTTGTAAAGAATGTAATTTCAAAGCGTGGTAGGAATGAAAGATGTAATAAAATACAATAGTTCATAGCAATTTCTTTCTAATTTGTACAATTTAAATAGACTTTTTGTTGGTCGACGATTAAACAGATGGAAAGACGATCTCCGTGCAATGGTCGGTACGTGTAGGTTCCGATTGGCAAAGGATCGGCCCGGCCGTCTTGGCGTTCATCAAAGGAGACCTAATTTAAGCAGTGGACGGAGAAAGACTGGCAGTGAATGATATTACACTTTGATGTTTTCAGTGAAGATTTACTTGGATATTGTAACTGGCTAAGAAACGAGCGCCCATAAAAATAGGTTCAGTTCAGTTCACCTACTAGGCAAAGACCATTTGAGGTGCAAGATGGTCTAACTCCGTGCCAGTATACACTACTTTTCCTGCCCCTCAGCGATGCTGTTTCAAAATAATGATAAGGGTACCCATCTACACTAATATTATAAAGAGGAAAACTTTGTTTGTTTGTTTGGTTGTAATGAATTGGCTCAAAAAGTACTGGACCGATTTCAAAAAATCTTTCACCATTTGAAAGCTACATTATCCACGAGTAACATAGGCTAAATTTTATTCTGATAAAAAAAAATTTGGTTCCCTAAGATATTTGGGTTTTTCGGACACAAGGTGTAAAAAATCACCCAGAAAAGTTACTTATATTGCGTATTAAGATCCCGTTGTAAATCTTAGTTAACGCGGGCGAAGCTGCGGACGACAGCTAGTCGCATATAAATTGAATGAAACGGGTCATTGAACGCACAAAATGTTATTTATTATGTTGCTTCAATAAACAGTTGTATGTAATAGTAGTAAATAATAAAAGTATCCAAAGGCCATAGACGAGGACTACAATGTAACTGGAACCTTGGAATGAACAAGGAATGAAGATTATTGTGAATGAATTAGATCACAAAAGAATTCAAAGTGAGTGAATGAATTCACAAAAGCGATGATATCACTAATGCGATATATCTCCGTCTGAATGATGAGAGGTAAAACTTGTTTTATAACCAATCGAACTGTGAGCTGTAGAAAAGTAAATCCTCAATCAGTGTTTGAATAATCCCCCCTTATGAGTTGAAAGGTAGAGTCATACTACATGAATATATAGCGACGAAATACCCCAAGCCTATAAGTATTAGTTGTAATATAATATATTATTACTCGCTGTTGCCGGCGCCTTCGCCCGCGTTTACTTAGATTTACGGACGTATCCGGTTTGATGATGATTATTTTATAGCTTATGTTACTCCTTATTATAATAGCTACCTCCCAGTAAAAGCCCCGGCAAAATCGGTCCAGCCATTTCAGAGATTAGCCGGAACAAACAAACAGACCGACAAAAATTGTTAAAAAAATATGTTTTTTTTTTTATTTTTTTTTTCATAATTTGCATGTAGTAAAAAGCAAACAGACAATTCAATTTTTATTTATATGTATATGTCGCAGTCATCTGGTTGAATCAGTCATTTGATTGTATCACTAGCGCGTTAATCAAATGACGACATTTAATTGAATGACTAAAGGACAACTCGTCAAGTTGTTGAATGTAACGTTCAACGTCTTGACTGGTCATTTAGCATTGTCGTTAAATGGGATATAGCCGACTTTATAATGAATTTTTGTGATTCGCAACTTAAAAGGTAAGTTATTTTACATAACAAAAATGAGGACATGACATGACACACCTTATTGTGATTTTATATTGTATTTTAAGTATAACAACGTCCTAACATTTATTAAATTATTAGTATAAATAGGCGTATTAATAGATAAATCCATGCTGCCACACTATTTTATTACGATTAAGTAAATTTAAAGCAAATTTAGTCGAAAAAATATCAAGGCAATTGCTTTCTGCGCAAGCTGTTTTGCGCCATATTTGTTTTGGTGACAACTAACGCCGCGGTGGGAAAGAAATGAACTAAATTACAATCACCTGACTGATTTTACGCCCGCTCTGTTCAAAGGGCTATGTTACAATCCGCTATCTAGTTGGACGTTGAGCGACGCTTGTTCAATCAACGTTCAGCCTAGTCATTCAATTAAATGTCGTCATTTGATTAACACGCTAGTGATACTATCAAATGACTGATTCAACCAGATGACTGCGACATATATATGTAATAGGGGACAAAACCCACGCGGTCATTTGATCTCAATCTAAACAGAGCTCTTATGGTAACCAGACAACTGATACATACATATATATTTCTAAATATATACATATTACAAATAAATTACGCCCAGACTCAGTACAAAATATGATCATGCTCATCACATAATAATTTGTTCTAGATGGGAATCAAACCCACGACCTTCTGTAGTCAGGTTCACTACACACTAGGCCAACAAGTGGTCTTGGTTTCTTTTCTTCTAATAAAGAGTAGAGAGAATGTTTCTCTTTCTAAAGTTTTGCTTGATTTAAAAAAATATTAACTAGGTACTGGGTTTTCATTTAAGATTGAATATTAATAATAATAAAATTAAAATACATTGTTTATATAATAGCACAGGAAATTTAATTACAAAAAAAAAGATAATGAAAAGAAGAGAAAACGATTAATTTTATTATTCTTTTTCAGTTTATTTTCCGAAGTAATATTTTACACGAAGAAAATAGGTACCATTAATATTATTTTTCTTTTTCAGTTTCTTTTCCGTAGTAATATTTTACTAAATGTTTCTCAATATTTTCGGGACGGAATTAACTAATCTCGATGAAAGCTCGTGTTTAACTTCTCAACAAAGCGTTCAGGAACCAAAAGTAATTCTACTGGGAATACGAGGGAAATTCTGGTTACTGATAATAGCAACTTCTACAATTATAATTACCTATTACCAAAGACAATATAAAATTTCAAGATATAAGCTAGAATTTAAAAAAAAAATCAAAGACAGCAGGACGTACAAGGGTACTTCTGGAGACTAATACCAAACCCCAAAAAAACATAAGCAGTAACATAAGATTCGATTTCACTTTCAACGGTGTGCAATGTTCTTTCAAGATGGAGGAAAAAAAATATAAAAATATTATGGTACGTGCAAATATTGTAACAAATCTCATTATATTCGTTGCTATATTTGGACAAGAATAATATTTTAAGGAATAATTTCCATCTTATAATTCATTAATGGAAATCAATTTGTTTGTCGCGTTTGAGTGTTGTGAAATTAAATTGGGATTAAGTCCCTTTGAATATTAAATTAAAAACTTGATGGGACTTATAAATATTATTTTTAAATAACATTTACCCGTCGACCTGTATTTTTAAGGGTTATAGTCATTACTTTATGGTTCCGTAGGGATAAATATTAAAAATAAATACTTTTCTATTTCTGATCAATAGGTATAATTTACGTCGTAACTCGTAACTGAAATCCTTCCGTCGCTGATACGCGCCTCAACTACAACGTATCCTTCGTAGACATGACCTCAAAATTTTGCTTAAATTCGACAAAAGAACTTTACTTTGTTTCGGAACTTTATTATATTCATTCCGTTTTTTATGTTCGTTATTGGCACATGCGTGACACACTAATTGGTCATTATAGCATGACATAAAACTAGTTCCACCGGCAAAAGAAAAAAGTTGCCGAAATAAGTGCCAAAGATATCAACAAGTTGTCTACTTAGAGACACAAGAAGGCACGTTTTTACTCTTTAAATACTCGGATAAGTTGCTCCGCGTGAAAATTAAACAGGATGGTGGTATACATGCCGACGGACACACGACCCAGAGTCATTCCTAACGGCACGCAACGAGAGGTCCGAGGGCAATCCTGACCCCGAACGAAATAGATCTTTCTAAATTTTTTAGTGCACCTGAACATGAGACCATCGCTTGCTTACCGGTGAAGGAAAACATCGCAAGAAAGCCTGAAGGCCTGATGAGATTAAAACTCTTTGAAGGTGTATGAAGTTCACCACCCGGTATTAGGACAGCGTGTCGATGAAAAATGGCGCAATACCCCTCCTCACCTGATTTCGAGGAGGAGACAGCTGCTCAGCAGTGGGCCATACTATAAGGGTTGTGATTCTTTACTTTTTTTACATTTCATGAATATATTGTAATAGGTATTTAAAATGTATAAAACTTTAAATATAAATTCTTATATTTTCTATTTTTATAAACTAATTAACTCCTAACATTGATGTTGATATGAAAAGCTCTACTTAGGAAAGGAAAAGGAAACTAGTAGGAAATAAAGAACAAAAACAAGATCAAACATAAAAATCAAGTAACGTTATTTACGTTACTTGATTTTACGTATAATTTGATGGCTGAAATTGTTATACGCCTACTTGCGTTCGTTACGTTCAAAACAAAAATGCGATCTCAACATCGCCGCGCAAATAATGATAAGTAAACCGCGCAATTAAATACAAACAAAACCGAAATATGATGTAAAAAAATCTAACATACGTACATAAATAAATATACACGTAAATAAGGGAATAAATGTTTACTGTACAATAATTAACTTACCGGCAAAATGTTTCCCGCGCTTCTCAGGATATTATTTGACAGGAACACGTGCACTCACTAAAACCGCGCGCCGCGTTCTCAGTTCTCGCATACTCACTTCATTACGTTTTGCGATAGGGGTAGCCACTGCGCATGCTTCAACCCTATGACGTCAATCTCTTCGTTCACAAACACAGGTGTTGTTTCATTAAAATACTGCAGAACATTTCGTGTATACGCAAAAAAAACACCTAACCTAGAACGCTATAGACTACCGTTAAGCTATTTTTAGTGTAAGTAAATCCTTTTGTTGAAAAACGTACTTGCCGTCCCTTCCTTCGCGAATGGCGTTGTGACCTAGTTTAAACTATGTCAGTAATTTGGTTACTGTACTACGTACCAATAAATATGACTTTAAAGTATGTTGATAAATGTATACCTACGATTTTATAACTACTAGATATTTATGTCTAAGATTACAAACTAACACGTACGCTCTAATACCGAATGTACCTGTGATTAATTAATTATAATTTAAGACTAAATGGTTAAAAGTTTCCCATTTCATTCACGAGGTCTGGGTTTGAATCTGATAACTACCTACTCTACAATTAAAATCTAAATTCAAATTTTGTAGACAGTTTAAATATGTGAAGTGAATAAAAATATCAAGAAAAAATCTGCATACGATTAGATTCAAAGTCTGACGGTGTATCATATTATACCTTATTTTTACTATCTCTTTCGTGAAACCATTTTCACAGTATTCGATAGTGAAAGAAACTACTTGCTTGACTAGTGGCAATAAATGGTAAGTAGTCAACGTAAAACTAACAAAGGTTAGCGCAGAGGCTATGTAAAGCAATTTTTCATTCCTAAGCTAACCTCCAGTTAGTTGCATTTCCCTAAATGTAAATTCTCACAAAAAGACCCACAATTTCAATGAGTGTTTGTTACAGCTCATCGTGTTTTATGATCATTATCGTTAAGCACGAGCTTGTTTTTACTTTTCTAACGCTGTCATTTCCACTCTTCACCAGACGCAGCCATTAACTTCTTTCAGCTTCGCCTTAACAGCTAACACGTTTCGAAACACTTAGAACATCTGAATATAATGGTATTTTATATTTAACCTCTGTTATTTCTTCGGTGCTCAGACACGACCTTCTTCCGGATCTTTTCACCAACATCAACATGTATGACTTATTCCTGGGTACGGATCCCGAGCGATGAGGGTATTTGGCCATTTTGATGATAATCGGATAGACAATAGGGCGGATCAGACATGTGATGGTAAATGGTCAACATCACCCATAAACATAATTAAGCTTACCTGCAAGTTGCAACTAGTATAATATAGACTATAGTCCAGGAAACTCATTAATGTGTCGCGAGTCATAAGATGTTTGAGCTAGTAAATGTCTGTCCAGCTCTTCTTTATGGTACCCAAACAGATGAAATCGCGGCACAGAGCAACAATGTCCCCAGCATATAAAGCCTATGAGAGCGAGCGAGTGCGAACTAAGGCCGCTGGGGACACAATATATCCCCAATAAAGTCGGCACAAAAAATCCTTACTGTTCTTCTATATACGTACCTGAATTCTTGGCAAGTATGCGCTGTGCTAATAAGCGGTAGTAAACTTCACATACCCTTATGACCTTTTTAATTCTTGCTCGCAGGTTTTCTCAGGATGTTTTCGTTCTGGTGAGCAAGTGACATTCTCATGTTCAGGTGTATGGGAAAATTTGGAAATACCCATTTTAGGTGCAGCGATCACGGATCAAGACTAAACCCATTACATATATACCCACCTATAACATCACAGAACATCCTCGCGTATCCCCTAGTATCGAACCCAGAACCTCTCGCATAAGAGGCCGAATCTTTGGACCATCGTCGCACTTTTTCTTTCATTTTCTGACTTGCTTATTTTTTAGACAATTTTTTTATTTTTTTTATTTTTTAGACATTTTTTTGTTTTTACTTTTTTATGATAATTGATACAACATACAAAAATACATACAACCCCAAATTTTCACCCTTCTACGATCAACCCCTATTTTTTACAGCAATATTAGTACTTTTCGCAGGACGTAGTCTGTCGGGGCAGCTAGTTTATGCATATATTATAATATTTCTATGGAGCAACGTTAATCAATAATCAATAAGAGACTCGTCCGAGAGTTTGCCTATCTCATTTTAAGTAAGTAAATAAATCAAAATTAATAAATCCTTGTTGTGCCAAGTCCCATATACGTCAATTGTGATTTTTGAAGATTCTGTAGTATATTCTGATGATAATTAACTTGTTAATAAATAAATAAATTAAAAATATACCTATTTCAGTTTTAACGTTAAAAGAATAAACAAAAGATGGAATACTTAAAATAAATCAATGACTGCGTCATGAGCAAGGCCACTACCATCATGCCTGGTATAATGATGATGATGATGATGATGATGATCTGTCCGACCGATTTCGGCCATGGCGACCACTTATGACTCCTGGCACAGAATTTAGCGTTGATGCGATCGGAAATGGCTAATATAGCCTATTTTTGCTCTGAAACTCCGTGCACACTGAGGGCACGTGAGGACCCCGTTAACAAAGTTGTACGTTAAGGCAGCAGGCGGACCAAGACGACCAGAATGGCGCAAGATGGTTGACAACAAAGTCCGCGAGTTCGAGGTTCAGCGTAAAGCTGACCTTGATACCAGACGTGACCAGTTAAAGGCCTGGTATAATATTATATAATAATACATAGAGTAATTTGATACTACGGAAATAATAATAGTTCACCAGTATAATACAATACAACCACTGAGTGACGTGTTGTGAGCATTAAAAAATGATAATTGTTATACAAATAATACTAATTTGTAGAGTAAACCAAGTTGAAGTGAATTATACTAGAGCTACTTTCATAAACTATTTTTATAAGAATTTTAATATAATTTAAATAAAAATCGCTTCGAAAATATATTCTATACCGATTGTGTCAATTGTGTGATTCCAAACGGAAAAGAAGGAGTAATGTCAAACTGACTTGTTAGCTTGTTACCAAATATTGGAAATGGTTGGGTCAAAGTTTTAGTTTATATAAATATTTATTAATCTAATTAATTATGTGCATTAGTTTCCTAAGTACTACTCGTAGAATATTCATGCAACAGGTATTTACAAAAATGGCACTAAGACAGTCAAGTGACTACGCAAAATTCAAAGAAACATTAAAAGCAGCATGTAACGTTGTTATTTTATCTGGAGCAGGAATTAGTGCCGAATCTGGAATACCAACATTTAGAGGAGCCGGTGGATATTGGAGGAAATATCAGGCTTCGTCTTTAGCAACTCCAGAGGCATTTAGAAGCAGTCCTAGCTTAGTTTGGGAGTTTTACCACTATAGACGTGAAGTGGCAGCTAAAGCGCAACCAAATGCGGTAATTAATTTTACACTAATTCACCCAATAATGAATATATTGTTTTACATATATTCTATGATGTTACCTTCTCGTAGGGTCACTTAGCTATAGCTAATTTTGAATCAAAACATGGAGAAAAGAAAAATATAACAATCATAACGCAGAATGTCGATGGGTTACATGCACGAGCTGGTACGAAAAATCTTATTGAACTTCATGGAAATTTATACAAAACAAGATGCACAAAATGTAAAGAAGTCCTTGATAACACAGATAGTCCTATATGTGAGGTAAATATAAATATCATATTACATCCCTATTTCTCCTAAAATGTCTATTGTTTGTGTATACACAAAAGTTGAAAATTTGGAATCCAAAATAAGATAGAAATTGTGTGATTCATAATTTACTGTGCATACTATATTTCAAGTTATGATGCTCAGATTATTATAAACTTGTCTTGTAGTGCTCTGCCTCGCCATTCCACCCTTTTAAATAAATTTTAATGAATTCCCCAAAGCACCTCTCCTATTAGTGGATTTAGAAACTATAAGAATGATAAAAGTTTATCTTGTTGTGTCAGAAAACAGGTAAACAAAAGTAAAACTCCTCTTGATTGCTTACAGGGAGAGTCCTACATTAAGCAGTCTAGTACTAGGGCTTGTAAGCAATTCTATTTACAAAAATAACTTTTTTTTAAATATCCACTACATGCAAAACCTTCATTAACAAAATATATTATTGCACATAATTTGTCCAATACATTTTAATAGTTTATAAATACAAATCCAAATGAATCTTTTTACAAGAAACAACCAGTCTAATTTAAAATTTCGTTTTGTACAGGCCTTAGCAAATCGTGGTGCACCTGTTGAAAACATTGTAGGATCAGACATTCCAGTAAAATCCTTACCACACTGTAAAAAACCTAATTGTGGAGGTCTATTAAGACCACACATTGTTTGGTTTGGTGAGAATTTGGATTCTGGAGTACTTCAAAATGCTGGTAAGAAATTAAGTATTTCTTTGAAAAATTTTGCTTATTTTGAGCTGTGTAGTATGTATACAGTGAGTGGTATGTATACAGTGAGCAAGCATTAGCCTGATTTCCTGATCCAAAGAGGAAACCTACACATAGGGTGATAATATGGTTCCTATTGATTAAATAATTACACTTATGAATTATTTTAAATAAATGATATCCTATTTTCAGACTCAGTCATGTCAAGATGTGATGTTTGCCTAGTTGTAGGCACATCTTCTGTAGTGTATCCCGCCGCTATGTTTGCCCCACAAGCTGCCCAAAGAGGTGCTATTGTTGCAGAATTTAACATAGAGCCTACTCCTGCTACATCAGACTTTCATTATTATTTTGAAGGACCTTGTGGTAAAACACTGCCTGAAGCTTTAGATGTATAAGATTAGTCTTGAAACTTGTTGGTGAACTATATAGAATTTTATAATATAAAGATGGTGATAAAATATGTAACTGAAGTTATCAACTAAACAATATAGACCTAGAGGTATGATAATCAAAGTAAGGAAACAAATATTAAACACCCATATGTCTCATTAATTTATTTGTAAAAATGTAAATAAAAATTATCACATTATTTTTTGTTCTTATGTTTGGCAAAAAACTTAGCAATACTTCCAATTGACTGTCCAAATGTGCAATTTGATATCAATGATTTCTGAAACAAAATAACAATACATATTATATCGATAAATAAACCTGATCAAACAGTGTCATAATGTATAATCTAGATGTAAACTAGTTTTTTTTTTTACACTGACTATTACTCTTGATTAATTATCCATAACAACATTTTATGTTAGATGGATGGCTGTATAAAACAATGACAATTTAAATGATATTATACCTGCACAAATGAAGGTAATGCAGACATAGTTTGAGGTCGTGAATATCTTGAATCTATGAGTAGCACACAAGCATAGTCATTAGCATGCCGTACCGCTCTACCTAAAATAAATAACATAACATGATGATGAACTATATTCTGTAGGGTCAAATGTTTCATGATATTTATAACACTATCTCGTTGACTAAGTATTTATTAAGACTTAAAAAATAAAAATTAACCATACCAAGGGTTCAAGAGATATTAAGCAACAAATAAATAACAAAATATTCATACAGTATTGTCCTCACCGATACACTGATTAACAGCCTTCATACATAAATTTTCATAATAATTACTTCCACCTCCAGGAGTTATTCTATTGATGTAGTTGATTTTTTCCTGCAGCTCAGGAGATTTTATATTTGGATATGGCATCCCTAATACGATAACACACCTACCTAGGTCATCACTAGAAACCAAAAAAAAAATCAAACTAAAGAACAGCAACGTCAATGGCCTTTTCAATGTAATATGATGCCATATGCCATGCCATAATCTGTATATAATACATATCTTTATGGCATTTACAAGGAAATCAAACTACTATACTCCAGCCAATTTCGATGTAGAATGTTTGTAAACAAACCAAAACAGCTGATTTTTAGACTCGCTATACAATTTATCATAATTTTATACTTTTAATTGTTTTATCATAAAAATCAATCAAACTGTCTATAATATTAATTGTTTAGTCATGTAAAACAAAAAAAAAATACAATAACCATTTCAAATCACATGTCACATGCCATTTATTACATTTTTATTTTTGGCGGTTTGTCATAGTTTCAATTGTTGGCATCCCTAATGCATTGTTCAGTTTTTGGTAGAAGTCATGAACCTTTTTTTATTTTTGTATTATACTATGATGTACAAATACCAGAAGAATCCCACAGTATTCCAAATAATAAGTCCATTAATTTTTGTTCTATTACTGACCAAATGACCAATGACAGTGAAAATGAAAAAATAAGAATATGGTGACGCTAAAACGATGAATTTCGCATAAAATTTAAATGATTGAAGTCAGGATTTGACGTGATTAATGCGCTGTTAACTATTGTAGAGAAATTTCATTATACTTATTATATTACGAAAATAATAGTTCTGTTGAAACTAGATAAATAGAATTATAACCTATCAAGGTAGTCAATAAAAATTATTATTACAATAGGTCAATATATATTATTAAAACTGTAGGTTTCTAAGATACATATTCATAATCAATATTTTACACTTTATTAAAATTAAAAAAACAAATAACATTCAATAAAAATGTTTTTCGTCCCTGCTCCCGGCCGGTTGCCTAGCAACGCTTTGTCATTAAACATTCTACATCGAGTTTGGCTGGAGTATAAAATATTTGTTATTTCTATAAAGAAGAAATTACTACTGACCTAAAATTTAATCCTTCACTTAATTTCCCACCAACTACACTCAGCAACAAGGCACCATTTTGCTCTGAATTTTTTATTCTCACAGCTGTTGCGAACTTTTGCAACACCTGAAATAATCAATGTTATAATAAGTGTTAACAATTTTAAACACACGAAAATATAATTTTAAAAGGGGTATGGTCATATAGTGTATTATATTCTTTCACATAATATAGACAAGCAATCATAATCATACTACTTATATTATAAGATCCTACCTGATCAACATCTGAGGCAGATTTCGGTTCTCGGAATATAGTTTTCTTCTTACAAATAGTTTCTATAACGCCACTAGTTTTCAGATGGTCATACAACATATTCTCATAGGAATATGAAGGCAGGAAACAAACCACACCACCTGGCACTATGCTACTTATATTTCTTAGGATACGACCAACTTCGTTAAGCTATAAGAAAATTTGTTTTTTTTTTTAATAATGCAAATAACAAGAACTTGACATGGGTGAACTCAGGTTGAAATCTGATAGGTCGTGTTCGCATTCATTGGAGGAGCTGCTTAGGGGTCGTCTATAAATTACGTTACATGATAATTGGGGGGAGGGGGTCAAAACTTTGTGATACTATCCTATTGTCTCTCAAGCAACGACATAATATTTAACTTTACATTGATTTTACTTTTAATTATTTTTAAATACATACATAAATTTTAAAAAATTGTGACGTCACATAATAATAATAATAATAGTAATATGTTGGGACTACTCACACACGGCCAACTGATCCCAAACTAGGCAAAGCCTGTTCTTATGGTAACCAGACAACTGATACACTACTTATATATTTCTAGATATATACATATTAGTAGGATAAATTACGCCCAGACACAGAACAAATGATCATGCTCATTACACAAACATTTGTCCTGGGTGGAAATCGAACCCACGACCTTCTGGTTTAGCAGTCAGGGTTGCTAACCACTAGACCAACAGGCCAGTCAAAGGGTAGAGGACTCTACATAAGGGTAGAGGGGTCTGAAAAAGTGATGACCTGTGTCAAGGACAAGGGTTAAAAAGGGCGACGTAGTTTATGGATGGCCTTATGTTCAGCAGTAGATGATAAAGGGACAATTATTATGTAAGTTTATTTAAGAATTGTCTATGCGTGGTGGTAACAATATCTATTATCATAATGTTGGTCTTACCAGTTCCTTAGAGCTCCTGTTCTCATATGAGAAATGCAGATTGACATTAGTGGGGCCAGTCGTCAAGCATATTCCCAGCACGTTCTCCGGCGGCACCACGTGCTCGCACCGCACAATGTTCACTCGCGCTGGTCCGTTGTTGGTCAGCAGGTCTTGGAACTCCTGCACCGGCTCCATGGTACCACCGGCCACTATTACCTAAAAAGTGACCAGAAAAACCTAGTAATTTTTATAACTAGCGTATAGAGAGCCTGATCAGACTTACCAATTTCAGTTACTGCGTCTGTCGATTAGTCGTAAGATCCTAGTGCCTAAAGCCCGCAATAGGTTAAAGACTGCATTGAGTTTTACAACTTTAGACTTTATCATTAGCTAGTTAACTATAACTAGCTATTAACTTTTATATAAAAAATACATAAAAATATTAATTAGATTAGACCATGCATTATGTGCTGTATCAGCTCACATAACATATTTGTAAAATGGTAAAAAATGGTGTTTTAAGTGACATTTTTAAAGAAATAATTCACACAAACATTTAAAAAACTTAACTTGCCCTTACCGATCTGGAATGTTCGACGAGCGGTGCGAAGTGCTGGTTCGGGTTGAGCAAGGCATAGTGTAGACCAGACTGACGAGCCACCACGCGCCCATCCGCGCTTCTCTCGCATAGCCTCTCCAACAACTCCAATACCGCGTACAAACCTCCGCCGGCAGATGTTTCTGATGGCTATAAAATATAAAGTTTATACTTTTCAAAAAAGTACCGTCACAGGACGCCCGACAGATGTGATACATCTATGTTAATGTTTACACACGATATGATTGTGTAAAACTTAAAACAAAATTAAGAAGTATAGTATACTAGCTGCCCCGACAGACTTCGTTCTGCCAAAAGTAAAATTGCAATTAAAAAATAGGGGTTGATCGTAGAAGGGTGAAAATTGAGGATTGTATGTATTTTTGTATGTTGTATCATAAAAAAATAGAAATTAAAAATTTTGTCTAAGAAATAAATAAAAAATTTAGGGGTGGACTATCCCTAACATTTAGGGGGATGAAAAATAGATGTTGGCCGATTCTCATAGATACCGGATAAGCACAAAAAAAATCATCAAAATCGGTTAAGCCGTTTCGGAGGAGTATGGCAACGAAAACTGTGACACGAGAATTTTATATATTAGAAGATGTATACACACAAAGGAGTCATGAACGATGGCGTAGTTGGGCGTCACGACACGATGGAATCATACTATTCAAGTCAATTTTACTGCGAAGGCGTCCTGACGCAACACATTTTACCGATGGTACGGTTGCGCTGTGCCGTGCTCGCGGCTGATTACCACCATTTTAGGCCCTAAGCGCTTAGTAAGCGTGGCGCTAAAAACCGACGTTGGCTTGAGTTGCGAACTCCGCATGATCAATAATTCGATCTAACGTACTATGCTCAAAGTCGAAAATTCAACAGTGCTCGTTAAAAATGCGACGCGCTTTACAAACGTTTTCGTGTGACATACAATAAGTATCCATTTACCTTATTCAAACTTTTTTTAACGCATAAAAAAGCGCTCGTGTACAAAATAAACTGGTTTACAAGCTTAATACATTACAATTGTATTTCAAAGACCATACTTTTTTATACATCATACCTGTTGGTTAGTTTTTCTATCTGTAACATTTTCTTCTACAACTTGCTCGCCTTCTTTCTTCTTCGAGATATTTTTCAAAAACTCTTTAAATGAACTATTTTTGCTGACTTTTCTTTGCTTATCCTGATCTTCGAGCTCTTGCTGGTTATACCTCATAGAAAAGCCATGTAATTTGGGCGCTAACCTAGAGACTTTACAAAATTCCACCAGAGGGCGTAGATTTATATGATCAATTTCGGCCTTTATAACAAAATCTTCTATTGTATAAATTGTAGCAAAATCTTTTTGTTCATTAGATTCATTTTTTAACATTCCTGAAAATTATAAATAATTTGCATCTGCCTAGTGTTTACTTTGTTTTAGATTCTAGACTTGCATAACTTACAAGGTACCGCGGTCCCGGCTGCACGGGTACCATCATCTTATTTCTCCCACACAACAGCTTTGCTGTTTTTCAGAGAAGGGCAGTGAAACTGGCACAGGCAGTGTAATTACTGGCACCCAGCCTTATTATCTTATGTCTCAGGATATAAAACATATAAATGAGTTGCCTCAGCTAGTTCCAGGAAAACTAGTTCATGTCCATGCGCGACGTCGAACACTTTCATCAGGTGGCACATTTGAAAGTTTGCTAATTCAACTAACGTAAAAACCATTTGTTCTTATAACATGTTACTAGAGTTCATCATAATCATCAGGCTTTATCCGTCCACTGCTGAACATAGGCCTCCCTAAATAAACGCCAAGACGACCGATCCCCTGCCACTCGCATCCAACGCACGGAACCTGCACGGAGTTAATAGAGTTATCAATATAAAAACCATCTCACCTATAAGTTTTCCAATAACAAAATAAATTTGATTTAACTGTAGTAAATTCTTACTACTAAGCTTTGCTCTGTACTTGTTAATGTAGAAATTCAGATAAGTCTTCACAGCAGATAACTGTTTGCTCGACACCGGGGCAGAGTGCGCATTCTCTAAGGCAGCCGTTAAACCATGCGCTTCATCAAATATCACTACATTATTCTGTAGCTTCAATGATATACCTGACCTGGCACCACTACTCACTAAACCCGCATGACTTACTAGGACCACCTGGAAAATGGGAATAGGTATAAATAAGCATTCTGCACTTTTTTTTGACATGACAACGTCTAATAATTCGATATTACGGGCAGGATGCACGAAAAAGATGACGTCATGTAGCGTTCCGCAAGCGAAAGCGCGGAACGAACGAGAGAGAGGCATGATCGGCTCGAGATATCGGCTCTGTTCTGTTCGTGCTGCATGCAATGTTTGACGTTGTCACGTCAAACTACCGTCCATAAACCGACTTTACAGCCAACCATTTTTTTCATTACAATAAAATACAAACCTCTGCATCACACAAAGCCATCCTGGTTGCGTAATATGGACATGCCTTCAACCGTTTTCCACATTTAACTAGATCCTCCATATCCATAATGTCCACTAACAAATGCTCTTTAAGTCTTGTTATGTTTGTTTGATTGTAATAAGGGCATGCTGTGCAAGACTTTGTCTTTGTTCTTTTTAACACCTTCCCGTCTTCCCCTGTTGAAGTTGATTTTGTCTTTGATTTCTGCATATCCAAGCATCTAATAAAGAAGTGAATAAAATAAAATTGTATCATATAAAAAAACAACCATGCATAGCCCATTCTGTTAAAGGACTTGTTTCAATTTTAGCAATTCTGATAATAAAACCAGTTAAAAACATAAGCATGTGGTAGCTACAAACATTATTCATACAAAATGCCCTTGATGGATTTGGAACCCAAAATGTTTACATGTCCATATATATTATAATGTTGTAAAGAAAATATACCATAATAGAATGAAATAATGTTAAAACACATGTATTTTACTGAGTCAATAGACCAATAAGGCATTGTAACAAGTAACATTATCAATGCATACCTTTCATTTATAAGATTAATATTCTTCAGTTTTGCCACATCAGAATTTATACAGTAATGTTGTCGGGAAGCAAGTGTTACCACCCTGGTGTTGTTAAAAAACGCTGTCCTTTTAATTTCACCCACAAACTGGGACAATTGGCTGTGAGTTCTACTGCTAATGTAAATCTATGTATACATAATATTATTTTAGTATCATATAAAAGTCAATGCTATATTCACAAAAATTTAGTACATACTATTTAATTTCCATTAAATAATTAAATTAATGATTAAATTTCCGTTCTATAAAACATATTTCATCATCATCATCATCATCGTCATGATGATGACTGTAGTACATTGTTGTGTTGCAGCCGCAATAGTTTCCGCAGCACACACAATATTATTATTTTTTATTTTTTTACAACTTGGATTTCATTATTCAAGATTAAGTAAAGATGCATAATAATTAATTTTGGAAATTATTATAGCCATTTCATAATAACATAGCAACATTTCATAGTAACATAGCTTTCTATTAGACAAATAATTTTGATTCTATTTATAATTGATAATAATATTTGAATATATTAGTATTGATGTCTTTTTTATTCATAAAATAATCTTAGCATTTAATGCATATACCTTAGTGGAGTCATCTTTTTCTTCCTCTTCAGACTCCTCAACATCTGACTCACAATCACCTTTCTCATCACTATTTTCTACAAGAAGATCATCATCCTCCACAAATTCTTTAACTTCTGAATCTTCTTTATCTTCTTTAACATTTATGTCTGGATGTTTTAAGTAGTGTCCTATTTTGTTAGCATTTGACTTATACTTTGCCACCCTATTTTGTAATTCTTTGAAATATTCATCTTGTTTCTTAATTTTGTCTAATTGAGTTTGTAAATTCATTAACTTTTGGTTTTTCTTAATTTTTTCGTATTCCTCCTGAAGCCAGTCTTCGGCATCTATAATTAATAATAAATTTATTATAAATCCTGTATTCAATTTGTAGTTCATTATCAACAATACCCCGATCGTTGCGATGGCAAATTATCTTAGAATTAACTAAATTACATGTTATGTATACCCAACAGATCCAAAGCTGTCTACCTATCAAAATAGATCACAACAATACACATTTTAAAATTTTAATAAAATAGTTGAGCAAGACATGAGATCTCTTTCATTAGGAGCAACAATAGTCTAATAGTTATGGAATCAGCCTCTTGAGTAAGAAATCCAGGTTCGATCCTGATCAAAATCTTGCCTTATTTCAATTCTTCTAAATTATGTGTACTTGCATATGAGATCATTGCATGCTTACAGATGGAAGAAAACATAGTTGGGGAATCTTCATGTTTCATGGGATTATGTTTTTAAAGGTGAAGGTGTCATGATATCAAGGTAGAGACCCTTGCCCAGCAGTAGGACATCTAAAGGCAAGATATCATATAATATAAGAGCTAACATTGCAAAATTTATTTTTTTACATTAAGATAATATAATCAAATATTACAATATCATAAATATAGTGTTAATAAAGTATTTTTGTATGATACTGAGTACTCACCACATTTATTGGAAATATCTTGCTTTAGCTGATTTATTTCATCTATTAAGCTTTTGATTTTCTTCTCCCTACTGTCTTTTAGCCACTGTAAAGCACCACAGCTAATACTCAAAGACTTTCCCTGTAAAAGAACTATACATAAGTATATTATTAAAAAGAAAATGTGTGTTATTGATCAAATTTCTGAAAGTTATGCTTACAGTTCCTGTAGGACTTTCGAATATACCTAACTTGCTTTCTTCAATTGTAAGATAAAGTTGTAGCATAAATTTTGTTTGAATATCATATGGAGTAAAAGGAAACTTAAAATCGGGTTGTAAACTCATATTATTAAATTTCTTTTTCAGAATTATATGTAATGAACAAATTATTAAATAACTTTGAATTATTGAGATTTAAAACTTAGCCATTCATTTGAAATGACGTCAAAATTGGATACAACAACACGTTATAATAAACTTATCCTTATTTATTATAAAAAAATGTGGTCAGCTGTTATCACTATAAATTAATGTTATAAAAGTAAACTTTTTGCACTGGAACAAGAATTATCTTTAAAACTAAAACATATTTCTTCAAACGCAGTGAGTGTTTGATTGGATTTACTCAACAAATGGCATTAATTTTTGAGCTTAATATATAAGTATGGAGATTAACATAAAAAGTTTATTTAGTCACTCAAGTTTCACTATTAGAAGAACTTTTCACTTTTCAGTCACTTCCAGTTAGAATTTGGAAACACCATCGCACTCGAGTGAATTATTTTCGCGCCAAGATATTTTTTTTAAATGTTATGGACACTGGGCATAGTCTAATTTTTTGTCCATACATTTTTGCCAAAATGTATTACCTTTTTGATGTTGTTGTAATGTGAACAATAATTATTATCAAACTATAAAAATATATGAAATTAAGTATTAACTCATATCCCACTGCTAGGCATCGGTATTATCGGTATCTTAGGAGGTATCGCCCTACAAAGACTTGCAATCGCATCGGGTATGCAGGTTTCCTCACGATGTTTTTAGCCAGTTCCAACAGAAACAAAAATAACAAACACTAAAAGAAAGAAAAACGATGGGAAACATTGGGGCGCGGGATCGTGTATTTTTCGGTTTCCCGTCAAATAATTATTATAATATTTTGAATTTTATTGATGTGCAGTTTTTTTTCCTATTTTTTGTTTAACAACTCCATATTGTATTATAATATATATTGTGATTGGTGGGCGAATATTTTTGTGATTTTTTTTTTGGATTGATGTGGAATGGTGTTGAAATATATTTTTTCGAATTTTACTAGGTGAGCCATCTGCTCACCTATTACCTACGGATTGAGCTTAAAGGCCATCAGGCCTAAAAATGAAATATATTTTGATACCAGATTCACACGTTTGTGGCTTGCCGCAAGCTCCAAGCTCCACAAGCCACAAGCATTTGGAGCATATGGCCACGCAAGCGCTTGCGGCAAATTTTCTTTTGTTCCCTTTGGCTTGTGCATAATACCAACACTCGTCAGATCGGCCACAAACCCTTGCAAACCTACGCAAGATAAGACAAACTCTGTATCCACACGTTTGAATTTGTGAAGGCTTGCCAAGCCTCGGCAAGCGTGCGGTTTCAGCTTGAAAGTAATAGTTCTTATTCTTCTTTAGTAACAACTTTTTAAAGGATTTGCCAATGTCAGATTGGGTAAATTAGCAGTAGTTTATTGATGGGGACGTAAAGGGTGGACCACGCCCCTTGGCATTTTCCGATATTTTGGTTTTTAGCGTATTATAGACAGATCTCCTGGTTTTAGTTTGTTGTAATAGCAATAAAAATAAAAAGAAGGTTTCCCTTAAGAACGGCCGGAAGCGTCGAAGCGCTTTTATTTACTATCATTTTCCTTTTATTCATTCGGAGTGATTTTCCATAGTGTTTTGTTTAAAAATTAAATTTGTACATATTGTGGTTGGTTGGCGCATGCTGTGGAGAACTGTTGATAGTCTACGACAGACTTGATTCTCGACATTGGCAATGGCAATGCACTAAGTGCGACTCATTAACAAAAAAAAAACGAGAAAAATGGTGGGAAACATCAAAGCGCAAAGTGGTGTTTTTTCTATTTTCCGTTAATATTATTATTTCCACTTTTATTCGTTCGGAGTGGTTTTCTATAGTGTTTGTTTTAAAAACGCAATCTGTTAATATTGTGATTGGTTCGCAAAAGCTGCGGAAAATTGTTTTTGAGCTGTTTTCTGTATAGGACTGTTTTGGCGATATTCTATACTGACTGTTCTGGTGGTTTTCTAAAGTATTGGTCTTAAAAACTCGATCCATATAATATTATTACATAATGTGATTGGTTCGTAATTATTGTTGCTTACTGTTTCGGGATGGATAGATTTGGAGGTTATAATTGATTGATGGTGACGTAGGGACGAAGCCCCGCCCCTTGGCGTTACCCGCTGTTTCTCCACAGGCTAAATGTATTTTACGTCAGACAAGGTAGCATGGCCTCTGGTCTTAGCTGGTTCTAACAGGAACAAGTATACGGGAAAAAGCTTGTCCCTTGTCAACTTGACAGATGTCAGTTGTCACTTGATTTTAATATAAATTGTTTAAAACTTGTGATAATATAAAGTTTAAAATAATATTTACTTTAATTAATTACATCACTCAAACTATTCACTGGTCTAAGTATAGAATATTTACTAAGACCTACGGTTTATTTAATCTATTACTTGAATTCACAACATGTCTCACAAGTTAGTCTGTTACTACAAATGATTATATGTTATAATAATAATATTTACGTGTCTCTACAACATAAATAACGTGAATATTGTTTTAGTGTTAAAATCTTACCCGGAGCTACTGTCTGCGAAGACTGTACATTAGAGGGTGACATCACCATAGGAGGGGGAACAGTTATTCACCCAAGAGTTACTATTATTGCTGAAGGTGGCCCAATTATTATTGCTGAGTATTGCATAATTGAAGAATATTCCACAATTATACATAAGTAATTTCTATATATTATTAATAATATGTTAAATTTTCTTTGCTTCCTTCATTACATCTTATACTAATTTGTTTATTGTAAATGAAAGTCTTTTTCTTTTTCAGAAAAAGTGATAATCAAGAGAATCCTCCAAAGCCACTTTTTATTGGTGCTTATAATGTTTTTGAAGTAGGATGTAAATTAGAATCTCCATGTGGTCACATAGGAGAAAGTAATGTTTTTGAATGTCGCTCTTATGTTGGTGTTGATGTTAAGATTGGAAGTGGATGTGTTATAGGTAATTGATTTTTTTTAATATTTTAAAAATATTCCAATATTTAAATGTCAGACAAACTATGTTTATATTTAATTTTCTTATTTTTTTAATTCATTTGCCGTCTCTAAATTTAATAAATTACCAGTAGTGTATGGAAGAAGGTGGATAATGGTTCTTAATTGGTATTATGCTTAAAAATTTATTGTATACAAATTTCAGGTGCAGCTTGTCAACTTACTGCGGCACAGACTTTACCTGATAACACTGTTATTTGGGGCTCAGAACATCATAATAGAGAAGCACTAGAGAAACAACCCTCACAATTGTTACAACTAGATTTTTTGAGTAAAGTAATGCCTAACTATCACAGATTAAGAAAACCAAATGTCCATAAGCGACAACCCCAAAAACAATCAGAAGCTGTCAAATCATAAGTAGTGTGTAGTTTTGTGAAGGGCTTAATTTATTAAATATAACAGTTTAAGATGTTTCTTTACATTAATTTAACTAACTTAAAGATATATTTTATTAGCAGTTAATATTGTTAAGTCACTCTTGTTAAAGTTATGCTTGAATATCTTGGCACTTTTTGTTTCAATCTGTCTAATTCAAATACAAAAAAATATCAAGTGCTTTTATATGTATGATCCAATACAAATAAAATTAAAATAACTTTTCATCCAAATATTTTTTTAAAATACATTTGTTGTTGCTTATATTATATTAAGATAAATATATCTTATAATAAATCATGACAATGTATATCAAGATATTATTAAATTTGATAACAAAAACATGTGTTTTTAATGTCCATTAGATGATAGTTTTATTTTTTTATATTATGTTATATAATTTGATGGGCTTGTGAGATATAATTTAAGTTGGTGCAAAAACCAATTGCATGATATCCTACTAATATTATATACGTGAAAGTTTGTTACCCTTTCACATAAAAACTACTGAATGGATTTTAATGAAACTTTGATATAATATACTTTAATATAGCTAATACATCAGAATAACATATTATAGGCTATAATTTATCACCATACTCCCACGGGAACGGGAAGTACGCGGGTGAAACCGTGGGGCGCTGTTAGTTCATACATAAATTATTTTTCATATCCTGAGTTATTTTGCTAGCATTGAAACCTAGTATGTTGCTTTTGCATCATCATAGTAGACCATGTTAAGAGATAATATATTGTAGTCCCGGATGTACTTATTTGTTTTTACTGGCGAGACACACTAAGTTATTTTGGTTCAATAACTTATTTTCAAATTTCTTAAATCAAATATAGGTGGAATAATACAAATTAATTAGTACTTATAGTTTTCCTTCAAATTACTTATCAATTTCCTTCAATATCTCTCACTTATAATGAATCATGGTTACTGTAAAGTATCCGACACGTCGGGCCTGTAGAAAACTATGTAAAATGAAATTCGTATAGACATTAGAAACCACAGTTAGAAACTTAATTTCCCTTCGGTTATTGATGGCAATCTAAATGTTATTTATCTGTATCTAACTGTCATTTTTATCATTTGACAATAATTATTGACGTTTGAGTTTTGACATTTGACAACAAAATAAAATTATGGGATGTCGCCACAGTGGAAGTAATTGATTTCAATTTTCAGTAATTTAAGATTTGTTTTATTACGTGGTAATTTTGTTTTAAATCTTGTTATGTATATTATACATGGTAGTGTTACGGCTATTATATAACCATTGTAGTTATTTTAAACAAAGTGTATGAAAAAGAAAAAAATATTTGGAGCTGAAGTGCTCAAAACATAAAGACTTGATTGTAAAGAATTATCCTCCATTCTACATTAATTAAATTAATACAACTGCATTTAAATATTGCAAGGCTTATTTTTAGAAATTACGGCGACATCAAGTTTTCTCTGACTATAATTTTAATGATTTGTTCAGACGCCATGTTGTTATTTACTCTTTGATATTGCACGTAGATTTGTTATGGGTTTTGTGTATTGTGGAACAATAAGTGCGTGAGTATGTTGGAAGATGTCCCCATTCATGGTGGCCGGAATGAACCAAAAAACAAGCCACCAACGCATCAAAGGAATCTTAGTTTGGATTTTCGGTAAGTGATAACAATCTATTTTGTATTAATTCATCTGTGAGAAGTAAGTAATAAAAATCAGTATCTACTAAATGACTGAAATAATTGTCTGAAAATGTATAAGTACATATTCTATATATTATGTACCTTTCGTTTTTTTTAAATTAATAACTAAATATAAATAATAAAAATAAATAATAACTACCTAATTTGTTTACTTAGATGAAACATAAAATTGTATCATTAAACATTTTATACTGCAGTTTGAAAAAAACTGTTCGTTTTTTCAAAAACTCTAAGCTTATAAGTCTATAAGATCTGCCTGTTGTGTACTAACAAACGGGGCGACACAAATTAATTATAATAGTTATATACTATTGAACTTAATTTAATAACTATAATAATATTCATATTATTAAGTTTTATTATGTCATGAGTAAAAGTAACACAGTAAAATTATTTATCTTTCTGGATAAAAATATATTTTAAGTTGTGAAACCATAATTCAAATTGATTTCATAAATGTTAAGTTTCTAATTTATAGTCCACTCATTCCGTTTATGATTTTTTTAACTTTAAATAAAGATTTTCTTCATAACTTCCATAACTGTTAAAATCATTAATTCCAACAGTTAGGTTCCTCAAAAAAATTTTTTTTTACCAATTTCAACTTTAAATCGGTAAAGTTTTTCCATTGTTCCATAGTCATGTTTGCTTTTCAAGCATCAATGTATTTAGTGGCATTGATACAGACAACACATGGATGGAGTTTTCGAGCTTATTTATTTATTTTGTTCAGTGCTGATCAGTGATCATATACAAGACAAGACACCGACAAGAGCAAAGCTCTTAAATAGAGAGAGAGCTGATCATATACATCCAATTAACATATAGAAAATAAAAAATAAAATTATTTAAAAAAATAATAATGAATAACTTTTTAAATCCTGAGGATTTAAAAATATATTTAGTTGTAAGGAAATTTCACTAATGTTGTTTCCTTTAAAATACACCAGAGACAAAGATTGGTCTTTTGGAAGTTATTGTAATGGATCTGTCTTATAGGGATAGTCAAAAGGAGAATATGTAGGCCTTGGATGTGTCGATGTATTAGACCTATCTCTATACATTAGGCTACTATAGCCTTGCTCAGTGAGAAGTCTTATCTTGTTAAACAAATAGACTTTAACCAATTCCAAATGTAATAGTAGGACCGAGACACATAATCATAGTGAATGCACTTGGATAATCATCCAAGCCTATCATATTTAACCATTGGATATTATTTAGGTTCTAGAGAGATAATCATTTATGGAAATATTATAATTAATACTATTATAACTAGTGGTCTATCATATCTTGTGATTGCCAAAATTCTAAGCTCTGAAGCTATAAGTCATTTCTGTTATATAGGTGACGGCAGTTTTAGGAAGTTTACTTCGGTTTTAATTAGAAGTGGTCTATCTTATTGCTACCATTCATGTTAATGTAACACCAATCTGCTTATGTGTACTTATTGGTTTCTAATTTCTATGCTAAAAGAAGCAGATGAGAGATGAGACCATAACACTAGCTTTAGGGATGAAAATATGAAACTTATTTATGAGTTCACAAGCATTACACAGTACATGCTAGTTTGAGGTTGTGATGGGTGTTGCCTATCACTTTCTTTCACCTTAAAAATGACTACACGGTTGATCAAGCAATGTTGATAGTTTTGATTAACTATGTCACTGCAGTACAAATACGAAATCATATTTTACTACCATCATTGAGGTCGATATACAGTGGTGCATTTGAGTAAATAGTGATGGAATCTGGGACGGACCTCGAGCTCAGGTGAATGGACAGGGCGAAAGTAAAAGTGTATAGCTGTTAGCTGCGGAAAGCGGCGCCGCTCCCGCCGATTTCCTGTCGTTGCGAACGGTACACAACTCACTACAGCTCATATCTATACGTTTTAGAGTTCATTTTATATCAACATACTTTTGTTGACCATAGATAAGTTATTAAGTCTATACTTACATGGGTTTTAAATACGTTTTAATTAGGCTTCCTCTTGCTCATATAATTAAGCTTCCTCATGCATGCATAACTCATTTCACATTCATTATTTGTCCTGCGGAATTCGTCGCTTAAATTATATGAATTACTTTCTCTCATAACCATAAATTAACAATCGAAATTATTAAGCGTTTGCTTTTAATAATGGCAACGTCATATTCAGATTATTTTAAAATTTATTACGAGCAGTTATATTCAGATTATCAGATTTTTTGCCATGTCATGAATTATCGTTTAAAAAATCGGTTGTGCGAATTAAAAAGACCATAAAATTTAAATTTAAAACAGGAAATGGATGTCTATACAATTATCAACAGGAGAAATGCATTTACGCTGACCACTGATTTATCTTGACGCATTTTTTAGAAGTAAAATAGTAGCACACGTAGTTATCTATTGTACACTTAGTGCATCTTATAGTTCTTTTCGTATGTCCAAATAAAATTTCACAATGTAAATATTAATGAAATAAAAAAAATCGTATTAAAAAACTTTTAAACAAGTTAAATTCTTCTCGATCGACTTATTTTTTCTCTAAGTATTTTTATTACCTGTTAACACTTCGCTAACACATTACATAGCTACGCCCTTGACGCTTAATATGCTTGCACAATATAAGTAGCATAATTATAGTATATTTTATTCAAATAATCAAATAATGGTTTTCATTTTAGTGATTCTACGAAGTTGTATATTAGTGATATCTAAATATGGATTTATTTCAGTCAAATCCGTAGTAATTTCCGCTGATGATAAACATAATTTTTAATTACTATCACTAACCTAATATGAGTTAGTGATGCGGATTACTATACTATAAAAACTATAAATGACTATATTAGTAGTTATTTAGTTACGTAAAACTTAAGGTAATATTAGTTTAGATCCTTCAGCATACAGTTGAGACAAGGAGAACACAAGACAAGCTTTTTTCCAAAACTGCCTTAACCTATTCTCAAAAATATAAATAGTATATTCGGGAATCGGTTTTCAGCATCATTAGTTGTAAAAATACTTATATATGTGTGAAATGAATATGTATATGTATGTATTAGGTAATAATAATCTCAGTTAGCAACTGTAGCCGCTAAAAGCTAAACGTCGCGTCGTATCTATTGTAGAGACAGAAAATCCTCTGTCCCTAACAGGCTAAATCAATTTTATTTCATATATAAAAGCGTTGTGTCCATTTATGTCCATACATTAATGAAACTTCAGAACCAGTAATTTATATATTTTTCTCAATAGGATATCCTCAGTGTATTTTATTTTATGACGAAAATCAATATTTGTGCAATCAATCATGCTATGGTCAATCGAAAAACAATGGGCATTTTAAATAGAATGTAAGTGACCTCCAAAGCGAGTGCGGTGGAGCGACCAAGGTCTTCCTTTTTTAATTTTTACGCTCAGTCACCACAACGTTTTTATATATCTCTAGAAATACATGCATTGTATTCTTTACGCGATAATATTTTTTTTATATTGATTTGAAAAGAAAATTGCTAGACTTTCTTCGTTATGGTAAGTGGTCAGCTTCGCCCGCATATGAGAGAATTATGAAACCAAACAAGCAACTTTAGGGTTGCTTTTCCTGAGGCATAAGATGTTAAGTAGAACAGAGAAACCCACGCATACAGGCACGCCTAACAGTCTCAATATAATATATGGGACCAGCTGCCACCGTTTTTTTTTTCGAAAGGACCTATGCTGTTGGCCTTAAGTCCTTTAAGCTTCATCGGAAAAGTAGATGAGCAGACCCACAGTATTTGTAAACCGATACGATTTAGGATCCTGCAAGAAAAGAACCTACTCATATTTGAAATGCCGACAGCGCACCAGTTAATCACCTTTTTTTTTTTTTTTTTGATGACGTAGCGGAAATCATTTACGACCATACCAGGGCCTGGGTAGGCTCGCTGGCGTGTGTGGGGACTCGCATTTGGGTGCCCTACCCCACTAAAACCGCTGCGTGAGCCTTCAGCCGCCACCAGTTAATCACCTGATGTAGTGGGTGTCTATGATATCTCTTATCACTTGTTATCAGGTGAACAGACTGTTTGTTTACCACCCCCCCTCCACCACCACCCCTCTATACATATTAAAGAACTCTGTATAACCATAAATTTGATAAATTAACAAATAACAATATCATGAATTTTGTTGGTATTTCTTTATTGTTGGAATTTTGTTAGTAACGTATTCATATTTATAAATTTTGTCGGTCAAAATTCAATGGTGAATTCTACGGGCAATAAATAAATGCTTGAAATATTTTGATCACAACGCTTAAGTTTGGCATTATAATTTCGAGAGTAATGGCAAAAAGGTAATAGTAATAACATTGTAATTGTTTTGGTACATATTACATGTAGGTATAACAATAGTTTCATAAAATGCGCTTCATAAATTTAAAGTTTCTCTTCACCTAACATGTATTATCTAGTTTATAGAGCGCAACGTAAAATAATAGGGTTAATGTGTTTCGTTGTTTTATCGTAAGGGTTCTTAAGGGCTTCATTATAAGGGTTAGTAAGGGTTGTAACTGTGTATCAGATATGGGTCGTTGGGATCGTATTCATTGATAAACGAATACAATCGCAACGATCTTACCATGCGTGAAATGAATTTATATTATTTAATAAGTGACATTTTTATTGAGTTAATATAGGCCCCTATGACCACCCCATGATTTAAACATATTAAGAGAATAAAGAACTCGTCTATTGTTGACTAGCTGTTGCCCGCAGCTTCGCCTGCGTTAACTAAGATTTACAACGGGATCTTAGTACGCAAAATAAGTAACTTTTCTGGTTGTGAAAAAAATTTTTTACACCTTGTGTCCGAAAAACCCAAATATCTTACGGAACCCAATTTTTTTTGGAATAAAATTTAGCCTTTGTTACTTGTGGATAATGTAGCTTTCGAATAGTGAAAGAATTTTTGAAATCGGTCCAGTACTTTTTAACCAAATAAACAAACAAAGTTTTCCTCTTAAAAATATTAGTATAGATTATATCAATTAGTTGTTGACCGCAGCTTCGTTTGCACTTTGCTTGGCGGGATGATTATAGAATATAGCTTTTTTTGGTAACTATGCTATCTAAAACTGAAGCAATGTTTCAAATCTGAGCAGCAGTTCCTTACATTAGCGCGTTCAAACATTCAGACTCTTCGGCTTTAAATATTAGTATGAGATAACGCACCAAGGAACATTATCGAATACGATCGAATCCTAATCGAATTTACAATATTACAAACTTGGTATTTAAGACTAGCTGTTGCCCGCAGCTTCGCCTGTGTTAGCTTAGATTTACAACGGCATCTTAGCGCGATATATAGCCTGTAGGTCTTCCTCGATAACTGGGCTATCTGAAAAAGAATCTTCCATATTCGACCAGTAGTTCCTAAGATTAGCGCGATCAAACATACAAACTCTTCAGCTTTATATATTGGTTTTAGATATAGTTACATATTCGTTTTAAAATATGTCCGACCGAACGTTGATTTCTTAGACTTCGGCGTTTTGCCTCATTTTGTCTAAACCCAAAGGTTTCGTGGCAGCCGAAGCCGACACTTTAAAAGAAATGATAACATTTCTCTAAATATTTAAAATTCCATTCTATTATTGACTTACTATTACGTCTTATCACTTTCTAATAATAATAATACCAATATCGGTGATATCGTATGCCATTGTTTACTTACCAGATTAGATAATATTTGTGGTTTTCTTACTTGATTGTTCTGAAGAAGTTTAGTTGTGTACCTACCTTATATAATTTATTTACATAGTGTGTTAAGGAAGTAGAAAATTCTAGAATTTGTTGAAAACATTCTACTATAGAAATTGTTCATACGCCTGTATAGTTAAGCATTCTGATTGCAAATTATTGCTAAATAACTTTTGGTATGTAATTACCCATTTCCTCGTAGGTGCGTCTTAACATTGTGCTTGTCATTTTTAAAGGTCGTCTGACCTGTAAATTATAATTTTAAGGTCAAAACGTTGAAGACTACTTGTATTAAAATAGTAAGTACTAGTAAATAATTTGATTATCTATGTAAACTTTAAGTTTATCATTATACTAACGATCACGAAGTACGCTACAAAGTCCAAAAACGAAAATATTGTAAACAGCAATAACATAATTGCATGTTTGTTGTAACTAACTATTACTAATTAGTATCATAATTTTATGATACAGTTAATGAGGGGATAGGGATCGGTCGTCTTGGCGTTTATTGAAAGGGACCTATGTTCGACAGTGGACGGAAAAAGGCTAATAAAACATGTTAATGTTACATTAGCTATTATAATTACTGTGGTTTTGATGGGAGATCGATAGAGCTGATGATAATGGTTACAATACAATCAAGTGCGCGTCATCCGTCATTTTTGGTATTCCTTTCGTTCAGGATACAGTGGCTTTCGTTAAGTAGTAAGAATGAGTCATACGGCGTGGACCAATTATATCTGGGAACACACAATTAGTGTGCTAATCATATTGACCCCTTATCACTCGTCCAATCAACAAAGGAATGCAGGAATGTGAGCAGAAGCAATTTACTTTGGTCTAAAGTTGGGCTTCTGACTAAAGGCAGTGCTATTGCTGCATTGCAGCCGAATGGGCGGATTTAGAATTTCGAATAATAATAAATACATTCTTCTGGCGGATCTGACGACTGATTAAACAGAGCCGGCACAACCGGCGTGGTATATCTGGCTCATAAAAACCCACGTACACACATAAGAGACAGTTATATGCTGTAACTATTCGTGCTTTTTCCAGCGGCTCATTTTGAGGAAAAGGAGAGCGATGCGATGATGTGGATGTCTATAGGGTTATAAAAAAGTTAGCTCAGTTTGGTGGACTCACGCATTTTGAATTTGAATTTGGAATAGGTACAAATTTCAGGACGCCGGTTGAGATAAATTGATCACTCCTGTACGGGCTAGTTCCATATTGTGCGATATTGGACTTTATACACCATGTTGACACGATAAGATTATATTTCAAACTGTACTGCGAGTACACTTAAAATTATAATAGCGATAATTTTTGTTTTTCAACCTTGACTCCATTACTTTTACTGTCATAGGATACTTGCTAAAGTAATATCCGTTCGAACTGGTTATATGAAATGTGTCCTTATTATATTTGTGTGACTGTTACCTACTTAAAAATGTTGCTAAAATGAAGGTTACGATATAATTTACTTTCACAAAACACATATCCGTAACCTAATCCCGCGGGAAAGCTGTGAGAATATGCGCAGTGAACATCAGATTTTAGGAAATTTTCGGAAATGTATATGTATCCCTGACGTCTATGTACATATTTTACTATATAAACCGGCTAAGTATGCAGAATCAAATTCCGTATCCGCGCCATACAAATAATCAACAAGCTCACATTTTCACATATGATTACACACGTATAATAACGTGTGCCCTATACCTTATCACCCTTTAGTTAGATAATTGTGAGCAGCGAGGGGCAGTTGGACATCGGTCTAAGTCATAGGGCTACCGTAGCCCTATAGCACCCTCAAAATTGGCTTTTGCAATTCAAACACGCGACTCCCGATGTGAATAGGCACGATCACTTAATACCAGACGGTCGTTATCAATTTGTCCAATTACATCAAGCACATTTCGTATGAATTGGTTTTAAGATCCGGGAAGTGGTGCAAAAGTTCTGTTGTCGCGTTGCCAGTGAAAGGGTAACGCCTGGTGTTTCAACATTAAATAAAAATTATGGAATGTAATCTTTCGATTTGTAAAGCACACACTGCACACAACGCCGCATGCAAAGTTGAGTCGAACTATCTTCTTACATACAAAAAAAAATAGTTTTTCACATATATAAAGAGGACTGAGGAAATATATTGTAATGTGCATAATATCTTTACATAAATACGGCATATTATAGTCACGATTGCCGATGGTAACATTAACACGACGATAACGAAGCGAGTATGATTCAATAACAGAATTGTTGTTTTATTGGAGCAATTTATGTAAAAATAATTATCTTATCACCGTGATATCTTTGAAACTACGTGATGTTGCCATCATTGGCCTTAAATAATTATATGCTTCCACTCTTAACACTTGTTCAGAAATGAAGAAACACTGGGAAATCCCGGATTTGTTATGCTTGTTTTTCTGTTTTTTATTCGGTTTCATTTAGGTTTCCAAGTATACATTTAGTGTTTAAGTAATTTACTTTTTTACTTCAGTTTTTATTACAGTGAGAATACGTCACCACCGGTTCACACTTGTACAATGACGTAAACTACCAATCATAATCATTCAAGTTCGACTGGAAGCTGAACACAAATATGGTTCGGAAAAGGCTAGGCGTGAGACTTGTAGATTTGATTAGACTTAGATCTTAGACTTGTACGCTTAGATCAAAGTTTTGTGTAATAAACTTGATTAATCACATTAATTACTGCAATCATAGGCAATAATAATAAAGTAGGTTCAACAAGTTTTCATAAAAAAATCTGATATCATAACTGAGGAAGAAGGTGAATGTTTCCGATTTATGGACCTGATATCGTAAACCGCACATTTATTTAAAAATAAATCAAACCATAGTTTTAGCCCTGACGATCGAGTGGTCAGTACTCGGATTAATCGCCATTTAACGTTGCGGTCGTGGGTTGAATCTCGCCGAGTGTAGATAATTGGTATGATGTCTGCATGGGGCCAACGAACTGTATCTAATGTAGTTATTTAAATTTCTTAATTTCTGTTCCTAGTACCCGTAACATAACTTGTGTTAGCTCATGAGCTTACCTCGGCGCTATACTTTTTTATTTGATGACGCAGCGGAAATCCTTTTCGGACCATACCAGGGCCTTGGGTAGGCGCGCTTGCGTGTGTGGGGACTAGCATTGGCTACATTAGCCCATTAAAACCGCTGCGTGAGCCTTTAGCCGCTATTTGAGGGACCCGGATCTGCAGACGACGGGAACCCTCAGCGACAGACTGATCCCGGCAAGATCAGATTCTCCACAATGGGGGGGACTGCCCGGCTACGACTTAGCAGTCCCCACGACGTCGTGTCTAGCGAGGCCCGGTTACCCATCCCGGGCCTGACACAAGCACAGGGGTGTTACTGGAAGCTCATTGAGTAGCGCCTATGACGCACCCCCTTCCGTCATCTACGGGGGGAGGCCACGTCGGCGGCCTCCTCTCTCACCCGTTCGTCGGCCTCCTTGTGGGAGAAAATTGTCTCACAGAAAGAGGCCATTGCCGTCCAGGACTCGTCACAGTCGAGCATCGCGGTGATGACGCTCGGCAAAGACAAGTCCCCTCCGATGGCGCTATACTAGGTTAACGTGGTATATTTGTTGGGTACTATTTATTTCTTTAGTTCTCGACGCCACACAATTTATACAATAGCACGATCTCGCATATTTAATAAATATTTGATTTCAGTGCACGCGTACTTGTTATGTCGGTGTAATGAGATCACGTTGTATACACGTATGTTTGGTTAACATTGATATCATGACGGATTTTCCTCAAGTCAATTTTCATATAAATAAACATAGTGGTCGAGTCACTTTGATGCATTTAAAGCGAACCTTAGAGAGTGTGAAGGTGCGAGCATGCACGTCTCTCTCACGTGTTGGATATTTGTACACGTGCTAACAAGAGTGGTACAAGGCAGTCTATAGTATAAAGATGGTATAGTAGAATCGTTTTTGGAGAAGAGTTTATATAAGTTCTTTTTAAGGCATTGATAGCTATTAGCTACTCCTTATGACTTTGAGTTTGCCTCTGAAAAAAAGAGAGAACGATCTTTTTCCCGATCACTGGTTAAAAAGTATAGCATGTTTTGTGGCAAATGTAAATTTTCTCTTCCATAAATTATATGCGTTTTCTGTTTATATTTATATCGTCTTTCTACTTCTATTTCCTCATGCAGAAGAAATCAATGACAATGTAGCATTGTGTGTTTATTTACCGGGCATGTTCGATGACATATCCTTCTTGACGTTAAATGGACACGTCCTATCCCACGAATATCCATCTCCGTCTTCAGCTATTTCTCCTCTACTTTCATTTGGTGTCCGTTATATTAAAAACGCTTTGTTCACGACGCAAGCTAGGCTCTAGAGATAGAAGCACCACTATTATTTTAATGACACCATTATCACTGGAATATCTCACTTCACTTTTGTTCCCACAGTTATTTTTATAGTTTTTAAGTTTATACTTCTTTTGTCGTGTCAAGAATTATAAGAAATTGAACTTTGTTCGTTTCAGTAATGGCAGGTGACTTTTTAATGGTAAAATTGTAGAACTATACAATGTAGGAAACAATCTATCTATGAATAATTGAAATGGTTATACCTAATATTTTTGATAAGTAAATAAAATAACGTAAAAGTGAACTAGATATAACATTTCAATGTAACAGATTAATTAAACATAATAATAATATCTATGGACGCTTTTATACCACGTCGATCTCGTCCCGTGGTAAGTTCTCGAAGAACTTATGTATCCGTCCACCGCTGAACATAGAACTGCCTCAATGAACGCCAAGCAAATACAGTATTTTGTTATAGTGTTACTTATAAGTAATAACAATAATCTTGTTAATAATAATGTTGAACAATACGCGCGTGGTAGTCAATAGTGCGTACGAAACGCTGGTATGTAGAGCATACGGGCGAAACCAAGTATGTAGTTAATTATAGATTGCCTGCAACTAGTGAATAGGTTCATTATGTTTATGGATAACCCCGTTTACGGTCATTGTTACTAATATCTATCGTTTTGTTTATTATGCCAAGAATGCTTTATAGCAAGCCTGCAAATTGCCGTCACATATCTATCATGCCAATGTTCACTGATTAAATATGCTAGACAGCGGAAATTAATTAATTTTTATATATCAAATTTATATATTTTAAATAAACAATAATATACGTAAACATCGTTCCAATATTCGAAATACAAATTATATAAGGATGGTTGGATTGTTATTTAATCACAACAAAAGTGTGATAAATATTGTGTTATGTTTATCATGTAAACTCTACAGATAAGGACCTCACTAAAATTAATCCATAGAACATATTTTTGTTTCGTTGTTATTCTTCATAATCAAATACTGACCCATATTAAGTGTATTGTTATCTTCGTTGAAACTTAAGAAACCGGTATCCCGATACTTATTCTCTATTTAAAACTGCCACTAGACCCCGTTTGGGCGCATAAAATTTAAAGATTAAATGACTAATTACTGCATTTGCTCGTATGAAATTCGTCATTGTTTACGTTTCAATATCATCCTGATTGTTAATCAATGGTGATTCACGGTCCAAGTGTGTTTACACATTTACGAGTGGCATAATGCGCTAATTGATGTGTCGCATCAAAGAAGAAGAACTTATATAGTCTGTGGTAACATAAATATTGACGCACAACTTTTGGCGCCAAGGCAATAAATCTATTTGTGTTTTATTGTGAATACCGCGACTTATTTAACATATACCTACTTAGGTAATAACGTATAATATACGATTTTAGTATAAAATGCTATGTATGGAATGTAAAATTACAGTGAAAGTGAAATGACTAAGCAGATATTCTGTTGTCTGTTGATATTATGGTTTAATAAATACCACTCACTAAATTAAAAAATATTATTATTTATTTGGTCTGAGATAATTGCCTATCGAAATATTCCACACTCAATGAAAAATTGAACGGAATTGAAGGAACCGGATGATGATGATGATGATAAAGGTTACCAAAGGTATTTGTACAATATGGCGGAGTTTATTTTTTAGAAATATCCCAATTTGGTACTATAGTTTCGTTATTTTTTATTCGTCCTTTAAAACATAAGGGCGTTCAAAGTTCATTAGTATCAATGAACCTTGTGTTTTATGTTTCTTTGGCGCAATAGTTAATATCGATATGCTTAGCTTAATACGTTTTTATAATTTTATCACATAACATTATCAATCCATTTTTATCATTTTGTCATACTTAATATTATGTAAGTAAATTAAATATTAGATCATTAAAATTCAATTTTTTTTTCTTCATAATACATAATATATTATTCAGCTTCCTACTTCCTACTAATATTATAAACGCGAAAGTTTGTAAGAACGTATGGATGTATGTTTGTCACTCTGTCACGCGACAACTACTGAATGGATTTTGATCAAACATTACTATAATATAACTTACATAATAATATGAAAAGAACACAAGTGTTATAATAATTTGTCGCCGTACTCACACGGGAATAAGAAGTGCGCGGGTGAAACCGCGGCGCGCTGCTAGTTTAACATATCGTTTTAGTTTCCTATGCTATTTCCTGTAGTCGTGACTTTAAAACGATACTAACTATACTTACAGTATTAATTATAAAATTTGATTTATATCTATGATCGCGAGCATAATTATGTAATACGCAAAACACGATTAATTATAATTCTGTGAAGGATAAATTGAACTCTTGAAAGTGCAAGAGTGTAAATAATGAACCTAAAAAAAATCGGTTGTCTGTAAAGTCGTTTTGATGATAGTTGAACGTGACAACGTTATAAGAAAATACTGATGGGCCGATTGTGCCTCTTTGTCGCTGGTTCCGCGCTCTCGCTTGCACTTCAAGCCTTTAAAGCCTCAGAGCGAGGTATCGCCGCATGAGTCATGTTTTTTCGTGCGGGCAGCCGGCTCCATCGAATTATGAGACGTTGTCACGTTAAAAAGACCACAAGACGTTATTTATGGTGCAAGATTCTATCAAAGAAAAATTTCATAATTTAAAAAAATTCATAAATTGAAAAGATTTCGCCTCAAACATATTTCCTATAGCGTCTTGTATATTTTAATAAAGGAAGAGTTTAAAATGGTTTTACTTTGAAGCTTCACAACAGTGTCATCCTTTATCCGTTGTTAGTAAAGTTTTCATTGCATAAAGAATAATTTTTTGTTCCTGAAATGTGAAATGTCAAAATAGAAACTTTATGAATACAAGTTTGGGATGACATGTTTCCGGCTACATTTTCTTTAGATCTTGCTTTAGATCTTTTATATCGAATTAGATTCATGTTGTTTCCGAATGAAGTAACTCCTATAAATATTTTCTTATCATTTTAATTCAATGGATCTTAATTAACCATCTGCCTACGTTCTTTAAATTTATTTGTTCATAATGCAGCCTTGATGTGCTAACTTTACTAAACACATAGATGTATACATTAATATAAAACGTCTTTTTCCAAAATGAAGTTTTATCTAAGGGTACTACTTATACACAGCTTTATGTCATACAATATTACTGCAAGTTGTGGGAAATGGGTAAATAATACATAGTTACATACATTTTTCGAAAAACACTGTATTTTTTGAGGTTCATAGTTTAGGATGTTCCCAATAAGGCTAAGCTTTTATTATCAAGTACCTAGATAGTTTACACATAGTAAAATAAAGATGGCGAGATCGCAATATTAAAGGTCGTTATTCCTTTGCCGAGTGCGAGATAAATAACGGTGCGTTTGTGCAGAAACGATGATATAAACCAGAGACTCATTTGCCTTCCCACGTAAGTGTGGGAAGATTTAGCGCCTACTGCGTCGATCAAACGTGTCGAGATGTCGCTTGATGTAAAATATGTAGAATTACACTCGACGTTTGCTTATTTTGAATTTTGCTATCGAAAAGATTTTAAATCATGTCTCATATACAGCGTTTGTTAACTGTAGTTGAAGTTATTATGTGGTTTTTATAAAATTCAAATTTATGTCATCGATATATTATATAATAATCGATAAAATACACAATGTTCTATTCGAATTGAAAATATAATCAATTTTGACATGTAGGTGTAATCAAATAAATTTCTTGGATATAATTTACTTATTTGAATTTATAATTATCCTCTGTTCATTTTGTTATTAAATTAAATCATTTTTTCGACCTGTGCAATGTGCATCCATATTTTCTAAACGGATTTCATAGTCGCCTTCACTATATACTAGGGCAGGTTCCTAAGTATGTCATATACATCAATATTTTTATATTGAAGTTGAGAAAAGTTTGTTTGTTTGACTCAACTCTCAACTCAACCCAAACTCAACGACCCGAAGTGGATCTTGGCCTGGGATACGATATGGCGCCACCGCGCACTGTCTTTAGTGATCTCCTCCCAGTTAACAACGCCCAGGGTGCGAAGATCTTTTAGCACTTGTTCCTTCCAACGGTATTTGGGTCGGCCAACCGGTCGACGATCGCAGGGCTGTCCCTCATAGACTTTTCTTACCCTATCAGCCCTATCAGCGGGCATTCTCTCGAGATGGCCCAGCCAGCGGAGTCTAGCGGTCTTAACTTCTCCTATAATGTTGGACTCAGATATAAAAAAAAGTCTTAAAGCTACTTAACCCATTTTCAAAACTCTTTCACTGTTAGAATGCTTCGGCAATACTGAGTGCCATAAGCTATAAAATAAATATTAACATTCCGGATACGATTGTAAATCTAAGTTATCGCCGGCGAAGCTAGTAACGACATAAAAGTCATTTACAATCAAACTATTCATTCCAGTTTAAGTAGGCGGGCGATCAGTGTCTAGTGTTTAATGTCAGGGTCTATTGACATATTAGTTTTTGTTCTGTAAGTACTAAAATATGTAGCAGTGTAATTGCTTCGCAGTGACCGTGTTTTGTACACATGTGGGTCGGCTCTTGTTGGAGGTCGTTTGTCAATGATAATAAGTGATTAATAAAAATGCTGTGTGAATTCCCGAATATTTCTCAAGCATAATTATAGTAAACTAGCTGTTGCACGCAGCTTCGACTGCGAAACCAAAGAACTTCGACATCTTAACACTTTCAAATTTCAGAACACAATTCTAAACGTAGAGTTCGCCGGATAAATGACACGGTTTAACTAAACTACAGAACCCAAACCAAGATGCACTTCATCTTAGTTAATTATCCTCTTAGGAGTATAAAAAAAGAAAAAATTAGACCCACTTAAAAAATTGTTATCGCAAGTTATTAGTTTGGCCAAGATTCCGTGCCGCTGAGTGTAGTTTCGGAGCCTATTCAAAACAAACAAACAATCAAATCTTTCCTCTTTATAATATTAGTATAGATAAACATATGTTAAGTATAAGTCTAGTAGTCTAGTAAGTATAAGTTTACGGAGGCTTATTATGGTATATCTAACTCTCTCACACACTTTTCAAAAAAGGAATGTCATAATTGTACTAATATTGCATATTATAATTACAGGTATACATATAATATTATGTATACGTTCTCGTTGTTGACTGTCGACCTTTATGTGGAATTGCATGCAAACAACATTCCTATGACGTACATCTTCTATTAATAAATCTCGTTTCTATATTGTTGTGATGTATCTTATTTGACCGACTTAGAATGAGGGTTATGGTGTTTGAATTTATTATTATTCACTTTTTTTACGGTTCATAGGTGTTTTTATTTAAGTTTTTCTTATTGGCATAGAGAAGTATGTTTTTATTACATGAAGTTACTATTTGGAATTGTTTATTTTCGTACAATCGTTTTATGAAATATCTCTGTTTTGTACGCTTATTTTTAAATAGTCCTTATTACCTATTCAAATCAGTACCTAAACATGTCGGTCTCGTATTATGTAACGTTTGTTGCGTAAACATTCGATATGTAGATTTTAAACTATGAGTTCTATTCGTATTTCCAATATTAGAAGTGTTTAAACATCAAAACCAGTCTCAGATAAACTATGGCATACGTAAAATAATTATTTTTATGTTGAATTAAAATATCTCATAAATAAGTCGTTAGCCGCCCAAAGAACATTATAACAGCGTTTGGCATATTTATTATAATAAAAACATCATATACAGCGATCGATAACATTGACGATTTACGACCAATAAACTTTTCCAACTCGAAACAGATTACTGAAGCCATAATGTGACGCAAGTGATAAAAATGGATACTGAAAAAAACTGAATATAGTGTTTAAAGCGTAAAACGCGAGTTTCAATCTTATATTCAGATAAGTTCTCTGGTGGAGGTCTTCGTTTCGAATCCTATCTGCCAAAGAAACACCCAGGCAAACTTGCGGACCAGTCTTAAATTAAGAGGCCACGTTTCGGCCGCGGAGGTCATCACGTGAGAACGCATGAGTTGAAGACGTTCGTCTTCAAACTCTGCAGTATAAACGCCGTGAGAATATGGTGAAGCTTCCTAATTACCGATATCACGCGAAGAATAAGCACGTTGAAGTGGCAAGACGAAGTGTTGGTTGGCCATTAAACAGATGGGAAGACGGTCTCAGTTCGGTCGTCTTGGTGTTCATTGAGGGAGGCCTATGTTCAGCAGTGGACGGATAAAGGCTGATGATGATGATGATGATTTAGATAAGAAGCGAACCGTTATTGTTCATGTAAGTATTGATATTGATTGACACAATAGATAAAACAGAAACATAAAAGACAAACGAGCAGTCGAGACTCCATGGTGACCGACGATCATAAGCATCCACAGTCAGAGGTTATGCACATGCGTTACCCTCATTTTCCCTTCCCTAATGAGCCACAAGAACCGCATGAAACGCGACAGCATAGCTGTGGAATGCAGCAATTACGACCTCTTACAAAATACCAGTGAATCCTCATTGCAGCCTTATTTACTAGAAAATAATAAATATACTTAGGGCCTGTTTCACAATCTCCAGATAAGTTCCGAACAGGCTATCGGCAACATATTTGACAGATAGAGTATGAAGTATCTGTCAAATATGTTGCCGATAGCCTATTGAGAACTTATCTGGAGATTGTGAAACAGGCCCTTAAGCTGTCCAAGCTCTCACAGGAATTTTATACTGTTTCAGTATTCATCGGTACTATCATCCTGCTCTTACATTATTGGCTACGAGATTTACTTACGACTATGAATTGTCTGGATTAGCACTGGTGTTATGTTTATTGGCGACACTGGCTACGTACCATCAGACCCGTCTGTTACACCCGTATTCAGACAATACTTTGAGGTGTCACAGTACTCCCGAACGCATAGGGTCATTCAAACCAATTAATAGACAATATTTAAATGAAATCTGCAACTGTGCGTCTGTCAAACCCATATAAAATCCGACTATTAATACCAGAAGCGCATAGATAGAGGCGTTCTTTGCATATATAGTTTCATTATTTACTGTAACATCTTAAAGTAATGTTTGTGAATACGGGTGTCAGTGTACTAAGGGTCTGTTTCACAATATACTAGTAAAGTACCCTATAGCTATATGACACATAAATTAACTGACACATAAATCTTCTAGTTAGTCTTGATTGGGTTTCACCATCATCTTCCCTATAAATTTATTTGGCAGATCCCTATTTGGCACTTACTGGTTAGTAGGCTTGGCAACCTCGCATTTCATCGTTCCATTTTACGATAAATATGTTTTAGAAAAAAATTCCATGTTGTAAATATACATGAAAATATGTTTTTATAATTTAATTGTATGTATCATACCATCTTTATACCTTTTATTTACATAGACCTTGTATATAATGTTATCCCTTAATTATTAAACGATCAAAACACAATTTAAATTATTTTGTATATTACTGTTACCGGAACGTCAAATTGTCAAATGTCGTGAAGCTGTCAACCGCGTATATATCTGTCAACTAATTTATGTGGCAGATAAATTTGCTAATGGCCAGTTGATCCGACCTATAGTTTACAGGGAACTTTATTAGCCAAATATTGCTATATGTCAATTGTGAAACAAAAACGTTGTAGTTATGTGGTAAATATGTTGCAAATAGCTTAAATGGAACTTTATTAGGATATTGTGAAACAAACCCTAAGAATCATAGGGCCTGTTTCACAATCTCCCTTTAAGTTCCCTATAGGCTATTGGCAACATATTTGACAGATGTTTGACAGATACTCCATACTCTATCTGTCAAATATGTTGCCAATAGCCTATAGGGAACTTAAAGGGAGATTGTGAAACAGGCCCTATAGTCTAATAATAAGATAAGCACGCATATCAACTCTTTTTAATCTGTAAGTAATATTCAATTACGTCATCGGAATAAAAAACTCGTATAAATTATGTTTCCATATGCGAGACAAGCGGATATTAAAAGAAATGTATCAGAAGCTTGTTGAATCAGCGGAGACGTTTTGGCTGCGTGACTCATAATAGTCTGGATACCATTACTTTTGATTTAATATAATGGTGATCGACTCAACTTTAGATATGATAGTTTTTTTCGTACGTAGGTATATAATGTATAGTACTCGAGTCTTCATCCGCTAATGACTCGTCGACCGTATTGGATTTGACTAGCCAAACACCTACTCTCCAGAGTAGCGCGCGCGATATACCGCGCCCCCTGCGAGGCACGGAGGGGGGCGCCCCCCTTTGAATTTTACTAGGTGAGCCAACTGCTCACCCACCTACCGATTGAGCTTAAAGGCCATCAGGCCTGAAAGTCTAGACCTTTCGAAAACAAAAAAATACTTGAGAAAACGAATAAAGAAGCTTAAATTTCGACAATATGTGGGCTTCCTGGCGCTGTATACGTATTTTAATAATGGAATGATGACGAGGATATTGTCCTACTAGACTAGTTTGGTTAAATAGCCAAATTTAACATGATATATGGCCTTCTTGGCTCTGCGACTGCCGACTAGCTCTCCTATTTCATTGTCCAAGTTGCAAGCATTGGATGTTACGTCAACATCAAATAATCAATATGGTATCTTAAATACTGAAGTAGTAAATACCTACGAATTCTTCAAAACAAAGGTGACGTCACACTACAAATATGGTTTGAATTTATTATATGTAATATATGCATAATTAAAATAGATTTGTTTCGTGTATACACAATCACCAAAGTAATGGCACTAACTAATTCAAACCCGAAATGTAAAATGATAACTTGAGACAAAAAGTAAAGTTGTAAGATAATATGTACACGAACAAATAACTACTGTGTCAATAATATTGATTTACAATTTAGTATTTCCCCGTTTTCGTTGGATACTATTAATATGGGAGAGGCATGAGGGGTTATTGAGTACAACGCCCTTCGGAATGGGGGCGCCTGGGTAAAACCTCGACAGCTCATGGCATATTTGTGCCACTACCGAACCGTGCTAACGTTGTGATAGGTCAAAGTCCTAGATCTACCGATATGATGGATCGTGGTATTTCATTTTAGTTTATGAAATTCCAGATTACTTTTCGCACAGCGAAGTCTCTCTCATATAGAAAACTCTCATCTAAATTTCAATTGCATTCGTTAAATTAGTTCGGTTAAGTGAGCGAGAGAGATTCTTGTCTAAAAATAGATGTTATATTAACAGGGATTTTAACAATTTATGCCTATTATGTCTGAGCCTTACTCCGTCTCGAAGGGAGGGCACAATGGACGGATATCATCAATCAGCGATTCTCGCCCACAAGCAGGGAGTCCGAATTCCAAATGTCCCACTTACAAAGACCTTTGGTTTATTTTTAGCTCCTAGCTTACAGATACCGTGCGATGAACTTAACATAGAATTAGAAATAGTTAATATTAGATACAATTTTTAATCGTTGTAGAATATTTAAAATTAAGTTGAAATGTAGATTTGTAACTCAGAAATATCGTAATACATGTTATTCTCCGTATTATTGCCTGCGAAGACTAGCGTTGAATGATTTCCAAGTTGTAACAATATATTATATCAGAGTAATCGACGCCACGTTAACTGTAGTAGCTCAAACATTCAACAAAACAAGACATTTCATAGAAAGCTATAACCGATAGATGTTTCGTTTTGCAATCTGGATAATACACAATAATAATTATTATATACGTGTAAATCTCGAAGCTTGAATACGGTGACCAATTTACAAATAAACTAACTTCCATTGAATTCGTCCAATTTATTTAATAAATGTTTCCATCATCATCATCGACCTTTATCCGTCCACTGCTAAACATAGTACTCCCTCAATGAACGCCAAGACGACCCATATTATTTTAATAAATGCTTTATTAAAATAAAATTTTATCAAAAAATAAAATTAATAGTTAAGCTTTTTTTCAGTCACGATGTGTGAGTGGAATTAAATAAAAATAATCTTGTTTTTAATTTAAAGTGTCATTGGCTTGGTCAAAAATAGTTCAAGATAAAACTCAGACATTTGTATTTTGTACAGTGCAAGCCTCACAAATGCACCTGTCTTACATTTTGATTAAATTAAAATTATGAGGGTCGTTTAGTACAGCTGTACACTGTAGACGCGGTTTTGGTGTTCATGAATAAACAACGGATTCATTACTTTGAATTGGTAATTAGTTTTAACAAGTTGCTGAACTTGTTGTAGTAAGTTGTGAATGGGATTTGTGGATAGTCTATCCTTATTGTGATAGACTTCTTGTAGATTCAACTTCATTCATTTCAATAATTTATATTGTTACCTCGAGTATTATTGTGTGATTAGAAGGTCTATAGTCTTCGTACAAAGTTGCTATATTAATAATGTTAAAATCCTATTGGTTATAAGAAGTACTTTTTAATGGATGTCATAATGTAATTTTGTCTTTATTTTCTAAGTGTTTATAGCACAGTCTCAATACGCTTTTAAACAAGGTATTTATTGTTTTAAATTGAACACCGTAATAGCGTTAAGTAGACAAGTAATATTGTAGTGGTTACCTTGAAATACAACCAATCATTCAGACTATTCAATTTACTGAGGCCGACAAGACATGCTTACTTCATAATCCATTTTAGTGCAATAGACGCAATGCCTAAGCTATTGTCGAATGGTGGCGGTAATTGAATTAGCGTCAAAAATACTGAGCTCTATTTTTTGTATTTCAATGTTCAGCTATAGATATTTCGAGAACTTGTCAAAAAATCAGAGCAATAAATCATCATTAGAATAAATGTTATATTTATAATTAATGCCAATCAGAAGATGAGTGTTTTTTTACCAGATATCTAAACAAGTGAAATCGAGTACCACTGCTAGTTGAATACTGCTAAAGTGATCTTTTGTTAAAATTTAGTTGTACGAAATAAAATATACTATTGGTAATGCAGCGAGTGTAAACACTTAGCTAATGGCTGTAGTCGATGAGATATATGCACTGATATTGGGTTTAAACTTTGTAGACTAAAACGAAGACTTCCTTTTGTTCCGTGTATTGATTTCGAACATTGCACAGTCTATATTTAGAACAAACATTTGATTTTGACGCTCTTACGTCGCCCCATAATGATTGCCTCGTCATGCGTGGCGGCTGCGTTTTTAGCATACTATTGTGTGCAGAGGAAGTCATCTAATTGCCTGTTATTGCTATGGGAGGAAATCGAATTTTTTGTTCCGTCATTGCTATTGTATAGAAGAATGGTGCTAGAAATTTTGTTCTTATAAGATTTTTGTTCAATAAGTTTTTACTCAATAAGTATTAACCCATATATGTTCCACTGTTAGGCACGGGTCTCCTCCTCGAAATGAGGCGAGAAAAACTTAATACAGAGTAAATTCAGAGAAATATTCTGTTATAAGAAAACGACGTTGATTATATCATGAATAGGCATACAGATTTTCCCTGCTCTATATTAGAAATTGACATGTTATTTAAGGATAAATGTGTTAGACGAATGTTCGTATCATTAATCTTTTGGATCATTACTCATTAACTTCTTTGTCTGTCTATAGCATAGCGTGGAATATTAGTCACTGTATTCTTATAGACATCCGATATGTATTTAGAACACTCTCTTAAGGTAAGGTAAGGAGATCTATCAGTTTGCCCATATTAATCTACACGCAAAATACATAAAATAAATTAGTGTCATGAAGATTTCCTTTTAGTTCTTGCAACTTACCTACATCATATGAAATATTATATAAGCTGTATAAGAGGATTATGTCTCTTTACGTCGCGTATTCTGTATACCTATATGTTTCTACATTAAAGCAGCTTTGCAGTGTTTCTGCGTAGTGACTACAAATTCTACTTGCTTATGTATGTGCAGCTTTATAGTGCTGCCCTTTGAAGTAGGCCAAGTCTAAGTCTGCGTTTCCAAGTCTAAGCCTCGTGCATAAAGGGTATTCATGGCAGTTGACATCGTCCATTTATCAACCGTATGTATCATTATCTATCTTAATTACAGAAAATCTAATTATTACCCTAATTGAAGGGAAAAATTTAGTTCAATTTAATTAGGAATGGTTTTTTTTTTTTTTGGTTTTTACACGTGTATTGTGAACGTTTCGACATTTTGTTTCACAATTGCATTGTTTCTTCGCTTTGAGCCCGTCACCCGTGTTACAATGGTGTTACTGGTCGCCATTGTCGTCGTTCAAGGAAATGCTTATAGTTTCATTCAAGCGTGATTCATTGCGTTATAGCCTTTGTATTCTTATCATAGATAACCGTTGTAATATAACTGTATTAATCATGACCGAGTTATTAGATATATTATTAGGATAAGTATGTCCTAAAATACTACCAAATAAAAAGTATATCCCATGATAGGACGGAGTACCAAATGATGACCTCCAAACTTCAGTATGAAGATGGCGCCCCATGATGATGATGTCCTACTCGTATGCGATAGTCGGGAAATCTGTAGACTTGGTTTCCACTAAGAAGTTGACCGTTTAGCAGCGGACGGAAAGGTTGATGCCTGATGCCAATAAATGTATTTAATCTTTACATTGTGTCTGTTTGTGCATCGATGTTTTCTAAACTACGGATTGATAAAGATTTCACTGTCGGCTTTGTTATGTACTAGAGCAGTTTCATAAGTGATGACAGAGAATGACGCTACGTCCGCGCGTCCGTCCTACTCCTTTGACGTAGGTCGGGAGTGCGGAGGAGGCGTTACGCGCACGTCCTACCTCCAGTGACCTGTCTAACGGTACCTATTCTGAGTAAGGTTTCGTACCTGTCCACTAGCAAAGAGTCCCACACTAAGAGCGAGCCCGGTTAGCACTTTGAGGGGACCGGCGGCCGGTCGCCGTCCTTTAATCGGATCCAAATAGCAGCAACTCGCAGTGGTTTTAGTGCGATACAGGTGAGCTGTGGGATATAATATCCCCTGGGACAACCCATTCCCAGGCGAATGCGTCAGCAAAAAAAGTCAAGTTTTTTATAGAAAGTTGAGAAGAGTTTGTTTGTTTGTTTTATTTACGAATTAACTCAAAAATAATTAATCGATTTTTAAACTAAGCAGCCGATTTTCATCGTTAGAAGGCTACGTTAATATTGAGTGACATGGGCTATGAAATGATTATCATCAATGTGGATACGCCTGTTAATCTAAGCTACGACGCGGACGAAGTTGTGGACACCAGCTTGAATACTTATATAATATGATATAAAGTTTTCACTTGTTTTTACACACAATTTAAAATCAAAAGCGACTTCCGCCATAAACTTATCTAACATACCTTTTATTTAAGTTGGGTTACAAATTATTTAGGTACCTACTAAAAGTAGCAGGACTTCTCCAATGGAATAATTTTGATATTAAATTGTAGCCCATGTCCACGTGTCGGTGACCATAAGCCGGATGTGATGACACTCGAAATCTTTAAATTATGGTATACGGAAACTGTTTGTGGTCGTCACTCATCATGCTCTGTGACTAATTAGTAATTATTGTGAATTATAGCCTGCTTAATGTGTGTCCAGTAATTTCAGATATGGTAAAATTACATTTTACTTGAAAATGGCAGTTCTTGCTCAATTTTAAGATACAAAACTATACACATAAAGCTAAAGATGTTTACAAATGTGTGTTCAAACATGTTTTGATAACATCTAAGCATAATTAATTCTGTTATTGGTATGGGTTTTTAGTAAAAGTCTTACCGAATACATATTCCATGCGGCTGCTAATTTTACATTATTATTTTCATGTATCATGACTTGCATCCATAAATAGCAGCTTCACGTAATATTTTTAAATATTAAACTTTCTCCCATCTCTCAACCAAAAACGAATATAACTTTGGCATTCAATTTCAACTTTTATATGTAAAAAGTTATGCGCTTAAAGAATCTACAAATGAATAAATAAACATTTAAGGACCTTTTCGCGTTAAAATAACCAAAAAAATAAAAAAATAAAATTGTGTACATTTTTTTTCCATTACGGTAAACCTTTTTTATTTCGATATTAGAAAAATATTTCATACGGACTCTTGACAGTAAATCCTCAAGACCAGCAAACCAAAATTCCTGAGAGATCCTTAATCCTTATACTTAATATATCCACCAAACACCTTATGCCATAGTTTTTGCACGGCAGCTGATTTCGCACTACGAGCGGATACGGGCGATCAGTTTTTATGTTTTCATCTGGCAGATATCGCCATATAAAATCTCAACAGATGCTCCGAGGCCGGGCCAATCGGCGAGCCGCATTCGACAGCTGCGTGCATTCAGGATTTCGAGTGCCATACGCGGTGCTTAACGAATTTTTAATCGATATTATTTTTGAACACGAGATAACGGTGAACATGTCACCGATATAATATTTAAAATAAAACTGAAGAGTTTGTTTTAACGCGCACATCTATGGAAGTTTTAGTTTGATATGTATTTTTTTAACATGTTACGGATTTACGGAAACGGGAAACGAATAAGCCATTGTTAACAAACTTGCCTCGCGTTGGTATTTTGTGAATTTCGCTTCCAAACCAAAACAACAAAAAAACACCAAAACCATCAGTTTTGTTTTGTTCGTATTACGTAACAAAATATTTTAATATTTTGTTTTGATAAGACATTACAATGGGATGCGAGTAGCAAGGGATCGGTCGTCTTGGCGTTCATTGGGGAGGCCTATGTTCAGCAGTGGACGGATAGAGGCTGATGATGATGATGATGATGAAGACTTTACATACCTATGCCTTCATGGTGGTCGGTCAACTGGTAGAAGAAATACTGTCCAAAACATAAAATTAGGAGAATATTTCATTTTGAAAATGGAAACGGTTTCCGTATACCATAAAATGTTGCGTAATTTAAAATATTGTGTTTTAAAATAAACTTCCTAAGAAATAACGCAAGCAAATTAATAAAATCTTTATGTTACTTAACAGACAGAGAATAATAAAATATTGGCTCGTGCCCAATGATTAATTATTAGGCAAATGCTTTGATCCATCACTTCGATGTGAACCACAAAACCACAACGCTTTTCCTTATTTTTGTTTAAATGCTGTTTTCGGACTAGACTCGGATTTCCTGTTAGATTTGTTTTTGTACCTTAATTTCTGACCACTTTCAATTGTTAATACATATCATAGATTAGTAAACATAATAAAGCCTAAGTCGCTAACTACCTATGAAATACTAGTAACACATATATTTGTAATAAGTTCTTTTCTGTTCTTAATATTTCTATGACTAGTAATGTACCTCACCAGTGAAAGGTACAAGCCTGTGCCGCCGACCAGTATGAGTACCACCCTCTCGGTTATTTCTTCCGTGATAGAACGTGACTGTGTTTCCGAAATAAGATTAGGACAGGCTGTGCTATATCTCCGAGTATGCTTTTTTTGCCGGAAAATGCGCTTAGGAATCCCGCGGAGTGGGTCTCCCCAGCTCTCCCAACGTCGGGACAGTTCAATGAGGCGAGGTTCCCGTACTCGCCAATTGCCCCCTGCTCTTTTGCCCCCTCTCCTTATAAGAGGGGTACAAAGAGCCCCCTTGGTTCAACTCGCTCCGCCCAAGGTTTGGGATCACCATTGACCCTGGGCTACTGAGTCCCACCGCCACGACAAGGCCTGAACCGTGGATCCCCGAGTATGCTACCGAGATTTACCATAGTACATCTCGGAAGGGCTAACGTATGAATTAACTCATTCATAAATAGCTACATACTGCCTACTCATCAGGCCATTTAACAATCTGTGCTTGTCCCAAATGTAGTTTATTCTATGGCCGATGCGAACCATATCAGGTGGCTTGACCACTTAAAAAAAAATTATCATAGTTATTATTATAACCAAAAATTTAAATAAAGATAAATCTAAGTTATTATATGTCATACTAAGTTGAAATAAAGATAAACGAGAAAAAAGTTATATATGTTCCAATTTATGTATGTAATAATAAAATGAAAACTGCCTAGCTTTCTACACTTATAAAATATTAACTTCCAATTTCACTTGCTCGCTATGTACGGTAAAATAAAGTACGTTTTTATGTATGAATACTTGTTGATGTGCCTTACAATCATCAGTTCGCTTTGTTTTATGTTGTCTTGGCTATTGACTTTGTGGAGTTATTGAGTTTAATGTTAAAACATGTCATATGGTCATAATAGCTAAGACTTGGTTATCTGCCTGTCTGTCCTTTTGACAAAGTACTGTATTTGAAACACTTATAGATACATATTAAAGGAGTTTACAAAGTGCACGTCACTTAAATTAGACATAAAAATAAATTATTATCTACGTTTTAAATAAGGGACTCTTTTACGAAGCCTGTCGTGGCTGATTTTATTACCCAAACATGCATTCTACACGTCTAAGTCACTTCGTAATTCATCATTATCATGAGCCTTTTCCGTCCAACTGAATGTAGTCCTATCTGAATAAACGCCAAGACGACCGACCCCTTGGTCATACGCATCTAACACAACAGTGACCGACCGAGTGGAGGCCGCGCTTAGATGAAGTGTAACGTTATTGACCCATCGGCCATCCGTTCTCGTTTTTCTTTGCAATTAGTACATAGGAAACTGATTCAGTGTTGATGGTTATATGAAAGATAATATGTTCATACTTAAGATGCTCATTGGGCATGCAGTGCAACGCAATGGCAAGCTTGTAGATAGTATCAAGCTCTTTTCATCACCCAACTGTGTGTTTACTAACCTAATCTGAGATGCACATTTCGCCATTATACGTTTTTTATTCGGCCATGTGGGAAACTGAATAAAATTATGAAGTAGTTGCCGTTAGTTTGATGAGATGATGTCATAACTGCTAGTTTATTATGTGGCTCTTGGTCCACATTCAAATGATGTAAGATATCTGTTTCTTAGAGCTTTAATTTGTCAATAAGTGGGCGATTAAGTTTGTTGTGAAACATTGATATGTTTCTGGTTTTGGTTAAACGTGCGTTTTTAGAATACAAATTTTATAGATTATGGAGGTTTTGATAGAAGGTTAGTTTTATATTTTTAAACGTATACTATAATAATACCGGTGAAGGAAAACATTATAAGTAAATCTGCATGCCTGATGAGATTGACAGTCTTAGAATTTGTATGAAGCTCACCAACCCGCCTTGGGATAGCGCATCGGTGAACTATGGCCCAATAACTCTCCTCGCCTGATTTTGAGGGTTGATTCTTTTTTTTAAGCATACCATATCAGGCACCTAATGCTAATTATTTACCGCATTAAAACGTCAATATGTACAGTTTGGGACTGGCGCAGATTACAGTTCGCGATATTTTGGTACAAAGATGATCAAATTCATCTAAAAACACGCCAAAATAATCTAGACTAAGTACAGACGAATGTACTTTGAAGATTTTCGCCGGAAACTATAAACTGATGGTCGTCAGAGTGACTTTAGATGTTGGTGTTTACACGGTGTTCACTTACTATCACGTAAACCACCCACGGACCGTCTGGTTGCACTCCATTCGAAGAAAATTTAAACTTAACTAAGCCAACTTAAAAATTGGTCGTTTTTGCTCTGAGAGAATTTATTATAACCTAAATGGTAGGTAATTCAATTTCAAAATACACTACTTACTAATGAGTGGAATACCTACATACATGTAATTACTATAAATAACCAAAAGTGATATTGAGACTGGTTATATGCATATGGATTACGATAATTTGGTCGCGGTTTCTCATAAATTTAAACCTGCTAAGTATAGATAAAAGCTAAACATTGGTAGAATTAAAATCCTATAACATAAAACATAGTAGGTGTATGTAATAAGGGCATTGACTTTTATAATCTAGAATGGAGCATTTTTAAGAATTTCTAAAGTATTATAGAATAAAGAAACATTCATGTTGACGTGACAATAATGATTAAATCTGAAATTATCATGATCCGTCAGACGTAACGACCTAAAGAAGCCAATAAAATATACACAACACCAATTTAATGTAACAGGTCAACGAACTGTGTTAATTGTTTATTAAGAGTCGATTTTTTAACATCTAAACAATTGGAGTAAATAATATCGGACTATATTATATTACTTATGAAGTTATGATATAGATACGTAGGATCAGTAGGGCCATTCTGTAAAAACCATTTCGATATCGAGCTTCACCTGAGTGATAGAGCTCACTTCACGCTCACTTCGAAAGTGAACTTTATTGATATATATAGATAGTCGAGTTTTAAGGAATACAAATTCGTCATATCACCGCGGCTTTTAACAAAAGGATGAGAACAGGTTGGCAATAATGACAACTAAGTTCCTACTCATGTTGTCTTCTCTGGTACATTGTGTACTTGATGGTTATTATGAATATGCTTATACTTTTGTAATAAGCAAGCAAATTATAATCCTTACTAATATTATAAATGTGAAAGTAGGGATGTTTGTTACGCTTTCAAGCTAAAACTAGTCAACTGATCATCATAAAACTTTGTACACACACTCTTGGAGGTACTAGACGTAGCATAGGATACATTAAAAAGGGATTCTATTGATAACGCGTGCGAAACCGCGAGCAACAGTTAGTTCTAAATAAATAAATAAATAATTACCCAATAATCGTATCCCGTTAGCCTAGCTCCGTGGTAAGTTCGTAAGATCTTGTGTTACAGGTGCTAAGAACGGAAATACATTTTAGAAATATAAATAGGTACATGTTATAATATTATACATATTTATGACCTGGCGGCCAGTGTAAACATCTATTCCATATAATACATCATATTATGAATTATCTGCACTAGGCGGGATTCGAACTCGCGACCTCTGCGTTAAGTGCGTCTGATCACTCGACCCCCTGATCAGATAATAACAGTAGAATGTAAAACATTATAAAGGCGTCCGATTATTATTATACTTCGGCTTTAGATTCACTTTAAAATGGCGGCTTGAAACCTTGTCACTTCGACATTATACAATGTTCTCTAATAAAGATTAAATACCTTTTAAAGGTAAGTATAAGTCACGGCGCTATTTTTTTGCCCTTTTTATTCTAAGTGATACAGGTCCACTTTTGCATCCATTATGTGTTAAATTTTATAAACCGGTACATGCTTTATGTAAACGATTGACATTAAGATATCAATAATATAATCAATAGATAGATAAATACTTGTTTTGATCGTACATTTTTTATTATACGATTGTATGAGAATGTATTTCGATAGAAGGTCTTTATGTATATAAATATTATGTAATTAGATATAAAACATTACTCAAATGAGAGTATATTGACAACCGCATTCAAGGAGTGTACTTGCCTAACTAATGAAACGACACTGCAAAGAACGCAATATCTATACGCTCCTCGTGTCAATAGTATCGGTTTGACAGACGCACTGTGGCGGATTTCACTAAAATATTATTTATGAATTGGATTGAATGCGTTCGGGAGTGATGCGACACATGAAAGTATTGTTTCTAATTTCCGATGTAACGACTATTAAGAAAGTAAATATATACATAGTATAAAGTACTTCAAAACACGCATAGGTACTTATTAGTGTTTTACAAGAAAGATCCAAAAGTTTTTAGTGCATTAATCCTTCATGTACAAAGGATTGAAGTCTGTATAAAGGATAGTAATATATCAAAGCCTTTGCAGTCGAGTTCTTGCAAACTATCCTATTTTATGAACTAATACGGATGTGAAGGTGTATCTCTTTCCTAGATGTTAAATTATGACAAACGCCTATAAATAGCTCTAAATCTAAGAGATCAATGACAGACAGGTACTGCATCAACTTGTTTTCCAACCTGCGGTATGGTATCATATAAAACCAGAGACAGAAGCCTTATAAGACTCACCTCGCTAATAGTGGGACGGGCTTACTTTCTTATTAAATTAAATTAAACATGACATTGTAGACTATAGAGTTGTGGCGTATAGTGGAATGATGATTTATTACATATAGCCCTCGTGATATGAAATAATTAATAGTTTAAAAAAAATACACGTTTTTGCTTTTATTATTATTATTATACATACAGACGGAACTAATAAAAAGCGTGTAAAAAAAAGGCAAATACATCAATATACATATAAGTATTGATATTGATTTAATGATAAACCTGTCAAAGGTTTTTATTGCCTTAATAAGATACAAGGATACCCTATAATAACCATATTCAGAGGACAAGGTTTAAGTCTGACTAATTTAAATCCGTAAAAAGTTGTTTCATTAGTATTTATGCTCAATTAAAAATTATATCAGAATTGTTAATTTTGTAACGTTGTTTTTAGAGTGAATTTAATAATGTTGAATTAGGACAGAATGACGTGATTGCGGTTGATTTAACACGTTATGCTACAACTGAACATCCTAAGTCGCTACTAAATCTGATGTACAAGTATGTTATACTGAAATGGCTCAAACTTAGAAGTCGTTTTTATTGATAGTAATGGTAGTGCGTCCCATTGCGAGAAAAGGCCGTGCTTGGTTGTCTATCGTGCAAAATACGTTTTTAATAGTTTTGGTATTTACATGTTGTATTTAGTGATAACAGCGTAGCTTAAAATAATAGACAATATGCCTTCTCTTTGTCGGTATTATAATTAATATCATATTCGTAAATGTCACGTCCATTCAAAATAATATCGTTTTCGTAACTTCCATTCAGCAATTGTTATAGATAACGCATTGAGCAATGGCCACCATCAGACCATATGCACTCCAAGGTTTTGTATGTGTACTGTGAATATAATCGCAACAACCTCGAAAATTACATAATGTTATGTTACGGTCCAGAACCGTTTGAGAATTCTCTTAGCCAATCGTCTTCGTTATTAGCACACAGAACCTGTATTGCATATTAATCTATTTCACATTACGTGTTTCACGAAATTTATTTACGTTATCAATTTTGTATTGATAATATGAATTTTGTAACACGATCGTGGTCTAACGTGTTAGCGTTTAGAGTTGAGGATTTCCAGTAGTGTAACATATTATTAACATTAGTAAATGCGTCCTGTTTCGTCACTTTTTTCAATAAACGCCACTAACGTGACGGAGATGGATGTTGGATCATGGGGGATTCCTCGCAACGAATGTTTGGAAATTACTTGCACCTTTTTATCTTTAAAAGTGTATAAGATTTAGTATATAGAAATATCGTTTTCGTTGCGCTTTACTTCATTAGAATAATTATTTGGAAGTTAGTAAATTATGGGTTACTTGCCTTAAAGTACCTAATTGCACTAGTTTTATAAAAGTACATAATTATTTGTGTCATTGAATATATTATATAACATTTTTTTACATACTAGCTGGCGTCCTATGACTATGTTTTAAGTCTACGTATACGCCATCACGTTTTGAATTTCAGGCAAATTAGTTCAATCGTTTGGCCGTAAAAGGAACAAAAAGAAATAATTTTAAATGTGTGCATATAGCTCTTCTTTGACGTAGTAACGGGTCAATGGATCGTCATGATTTTTTGCGCCCACGTAGAGTGCCGAGCAGTAATAGAGGTCTATTTATATTTTATATTCCAGGAAACATTTTATTCCCACGGGAAAAGTATAATTGCATTTCTATTGTAAAGATGACGTCATGTAGTTTGAAACGGTTTTTAATTAGGCGAAGTAGGTACGCGCAAAAAATGTCTGTATTATGTGGAGAATTATAAAGATATGTAAACGAGATTTTATATGAAGAATTTAAATGGTTGGTAATGTTAGTCCTTGTACCTAATTAAAAAAAATGTTTTAATGCGTGTTTAAATTTAACTTCAGTATTATAAATTTGTATGTCGTCTTCGCGTTCATTGAGAGAGTTCACGAGGCGGCGTTCATTATATTAATTTGACAAGTAAGGGTGCAATATTACAAGCAGTAGGTATATTATTTTATTATTAATCAATTAGCAGCGCTCTGCGGTTTCACCCGCGTACTTGAGACGTGTGACGCGAGAATGGGTCTCATGGGAGTGCGGGGATAAATTATTATAGCGTATGTTTAATTATTTAAGAGCGACGATGGTCCAGTGGTGGATGGAATCGGGCTCTTATGCGAGAGGTCCGGGTTCGATCCTGACCCTTCCGTGTGTGCCTTGAAATGGGTTTTTCTAATTTCTAAGTGCACCCCAAACACGAGACCATCGCTCGCTCACCGGTGAAGGAAAACATCGTGAGGAAACCTGCATGTCTGATGAGATTGAAAGTCTTTGAAGGTATGTGAAGTTCACCAACTCGCACTGGGCCAGCGCGGTGAACTATTGGCCCATTACCCTCCTCGCCTGATTACGAGGAGGAGACCCGTGCCCAGCAGTGGGACATAAAGGGTTGATACTTTACTTTACTTTTTTATATTTAATACGTATGGTGTAATTTATACTTCAGAATAACTGATATTTAGATGATACCGATTTTGTGTGAAGGAGTAACAAATATGTAGTAAAAGAATAGACATTCATGTTTCTTGCATTAGTAGGATTTTTGATCATCTTCTTGAGAGAGTTGAGAAGATAGAAAATAATTAGTATACTTAGGGTGTAGAAGGTACATGAATGGATTTTATAATACATGATGGTCTAGAAAAGCCTTATTACGAAGTCGCGTCACGCGATGAGGAACACTAGTAGACGGAAGAGTCTCCACTAAAGGTTATATTCTCTTTATAATAACGACTTCCTTAAGCAACCAAGTAGCCCATTATAACAGGACAATGGCCTTTGTGGAGATCCCTGGGAATTTTATTGTTACTTTATGAGGGGGGATCTTTAATGGTCGGGTATTAATAAGTCTGTAAGTGAACAAATATAGCTTGAAATATTGACAGAACGTTATAGTAAATATATTTATGGATGGTGTAATTTTAAAATGAATTAACTAGATACATTTTAGAAATATTTAGATATATCGAACTCCGCATAATAAAAGTGAAAAACCATGGTGGTTTTAGCAGTTTAAATAATAATGTTAATTTAAAATTTTAAATACGTTTTAAAGATTTGTAATCAGTAGATACGTTTATGCAAGATTAAGCATGCGAGTGGCAAGGGATCGGGATAAAATTTTTAAATAAATTAAAGATTTGTTTGTTATTATTATTTATTCCAAAGTATTCTATAACTTTTCTAAAAATAACTATAATGTGGATATTTTAGAAATAAGCCTCTTAACAAAAAGTGATAATAATCTTTGAGTAAAAAAGTTATTTACAAAGGCCCAAACGTGGTGCGTACTTTTGTAATGAATTTAAATACGTACTTAAATTCTTTCGTTACCATTTGCGCTTGTACTGGACGTACATATAGAAGGTAAACGCAAGTACACCCGCACTCAACGTCTATATTATGTATTGATTTTTCCTATTTCCCTAAGGATGTTGTATTTCCAACTTGAACTAAGTCAGGGTGGCGGCAGTTTCGTGAGTCCAATATTTTGCCATGATGCTCCACGACATAAAATGTACGATGGCACGGGGTTGGGTCGATTAACCTAATTAGTTGTTTATAAATTACGACGTGCCTGTAGTTAGTTTTAGTTTTCACTTTAATTACAGCTAGTTTTTCCTCGCGGTCATATCCATTCTTCAATTTAAAATGTTTTCTCCTTATTATCTTAATACCTTATTCTATGGTCAGACTCTCGAAAGGTAAATTAAAAATCAAGTCCAACTAACGTTTTTCAGGTTAATATAAAATATAATGTTATATTATTTATGAAGTTGACAAGAGGTCAATGCCCTTAGTGAAGTTTTGGTTTATTACCTATTTAAAATCTGTAGGGGCTATCCTAAAACGTTTCTGTCAATTGTGTGTGTTTGGCAATTTTAAGGAAGAGCTCGGTGGTCACAAATAGTCTTTAATACAACTTTGTTGGCAAAAATTAGGCACTTGAGATCAAATTGTACATGAATCACAGTATAATATTTATCTTGTAAACAACCTTATCACCTCAAGACAATCTGGGGTACTGCTGATTAGATAAGATAACTTCTGCCCTCCAAAAAAATCATGCTATAAAAAGTACATTAATAATGACTAAAACCGGTATTCATAAACAATACTTTGCGGTGTCACAGTACTCCCGAATGCATAGGGTCATTCAAACCAATTCATAGACGATACTTGAATGAAATCCTCAACTATGTGTCTGTCAAACCCATATAATACCCGACTCTTGACACCAGGAGCGCATAGATAGTTGTAGGGGTAGGAACGAGTGAAGGGGGAATGAGCCTACTTTACTCATTGTAGCTATAGCTTTCCATATTTTATAATTATTCACCGCCACCTATTTTATTTGCAAAGCTGTGCTTGATACTCTATAACTATAGTAATAAATAAACCACAGCTCTCAATCTTCCTTGTTTATCGCTGATGAAAGAAGCAAATCATCGCATATACTTTGTCTTTACGTTGTGAATATAACGCCTATAATAGCATTATATTAAAACCCTGTTATTGGAATATTTGCATTTTATTATGGTGCTCGCACGTTGAAGAGGCAATGGGCTGGTCATGCACGCAGGAGAACGGATGGCCGATGGGCCAATAAGGTTCAAGAGTGGAGGTCGCGTTTAGGTAGACGAAGTGTTGGTCGGCTATTAACCAGTAGGAAGACGATCTCCGAGCAGTGGCCGGTCCGTGTTGGATGCGAGTGGCAAGGTCGGTCGTCTTGGAGTTCATTGGGGGAGGCCTTTGTAATAAAAGCTGACGATGATGATGACTATGCTATGATCGATCTCCAACATTATCACTTAGAATGTGGGAAACGTTAGCGTCTAGATGAATATACAATTAGCGGCTATTAAAGTATCAAAGTGATCTAGTTCTCGTTAGATGTCGTATTTAAAACGCGAGAGAGTTTCTAGCCTATTATCACGTGATGTAATTATGGCTAGTACGCAAGTTACACCTCTCTAAAACATTTGTGATGTTAATTAAATATAGCTAGCATTTTCATTATCTACTCGCCTGAATTGCTTCACTTTGTGCACAATTGAGCCCTACTGTTCAGACTCTGCTGGCCCTACTAGTCAGAGTTAGATTGTTGCTCGCTCGCTCGCTCGTTAGATCGCTGTTGGTTGTAAAGCTTTTTTTTAATTTATTTAGGTTGTAAAGTTTTATCATGCCCTAGACTTCAAAGTTGCTTGTTCTCGGAGGAAAACATCGAAAGTAAACCGTATTATAACAACACAATAACAAAAAGCATATTGTATTAGGAATCTAAATTTTAATAATTAATTACTTTATCTCATCCTCGATTTATTTTGGGTAGAATACCTCAATGTGGTGATATAATATGACAGTTTGATATTTTGATTTGATTTGAAACTAGTCACTTGAAAATATGCCGACAAAGCGTCATCTATTCTAATTGCTAATTGTACACGTGAGTGGGCATTTCGAGGATAAATCTCATCGTTGATATCCTGGGTTAGTTTTGATGAGGATTTAAATACTGACGCCGTCATAACACTTCCAAATAGATCGCAAAATAAATTCCAGATTGATGTCTTAACCTGTGTAAATTAAAATCAATTTGTACAATAACAAATCTCAAAATTACTAGCTTACATTTTTGAATACATTCGATGGAATTTCAAAGCGGGATCTCAGAAGAAAATCTTCTATATTTATCAGAAATTAAGTAGGTATTACAATACTAGACCAGCTAATATATATTTTGGTGATAATTGCAGCTCCAATTGCAAAATATAAAAGCTATTAGTATCGTAGATCTTATACTTATTACCTGCTTTATATTAAATGCTCTCGTTGCGTAACTATCTCAAAATATAATTTAGAAGGCAATTTAATCAGCCGAGTTAACAATGGGAAGTAAAAAGTAAAAGCGTTCAAAGTATGGTTTGTCGTAACATCAGATATTCGTAATACTCAATATTATCTCGTTGATATTACGGCAGCAACGGAACTTTTTTTTTTCTTAAGGCCTTCATGGCAATAGTGAAATGTACGAAATGTAAGAGAGCGTGTGCGAAACGGTTATAACGGCAAGGTCGGAAGAGGTTCACTTTCGCTTCTTTACGATTTGTTAAGCACGAACTTCACGTAGATGTCTGTTACTTCGTAGATCACGTAACAAACCTCATAGTCATATGAGCGGAGCTAGCTATCACAAATATTAAATAAACATAAAATCTTTGAAGGTGTGTGAAGTTCACCAACCCGCATTGGGCCAGCGCATCGGTGAACTATGACAGAATTGCCCTCCTCGCCTGATTTTGAGGAGGATTCTCGTGCCCAGCAGGGGTGACATATTATGAGGGTTGATACTTTTACTTTTTCTATTAATATTAGATCTTATGCTGATTTTAGTCATGACTCATTTAAATACTGCCAGTATAAAAGTATAAGATAGTATTTATAAAATCAGGAGAAACTAATGTATAAATTAGGATAATACCATCACATATAAGAGCCGAACTCAAGTGAAAACAATTCATCAAATATTCTCATACAGTAGGAAGTTTGAATATGATGGTAAAAACTAAAAACTAACAATCAACATTTATTCATACATCCTTAGACTTCGATGCCCCTCTGTAAGGATAGCCATTGAATATGAATGAAGTTTGTGGAAAGCTAGTGTTTGGATTTTCTCGACTTTTGAGATTTAACACAGCTAGACATGGCTATGCTAAACTAAGTTCCTCCATTGAGTTTGATTTTCAGCTTTCCCCAACTAGTCGTCCCCAACTTTGTGAACATCATTACTCCACTGAGTCCGTCCCACCTTTTATGATTTCTATAAAAACAATTTTCTTCAGAGTAACACTAACACTAAATATAGAATATTGTAATTATTATTATGTGTCTATAGTCCATAAATTACGTGAGATGTTTTATTTAATTTTCTGTTAAAAAATGGCGTGATATTTACCTAGACCCCCCTTTCTCCAACGTAAAACTAGATGAGATTTGACTCGACCCCCACCCCCCCTTAAACATTTTACGTATTTTATGGACGCCCCCTTTTCTCTACCTTTCTTCTCAAGAAGAATGGTTGTTCTTAGTAGCACATCACCACCCTGCATGCACCTTTATTCAAGCACATCAGTGCTTGAATGAAGGTTGGCAATCGATGCCGTATCAACAGCTTTTACTTTCTAGTTATTGTCAAGGTATTAACCATTATAACCCCAAAACTGGTTATAGGATTAAAAACTCTACGTCCTCTCCGCAGTGGATTTGAATCAATAAATCATTTAAGTATTATATTTTCTTTTACGACTATATGTTGAATTGTGTAATAGTGTTTTATCTCAAATGGTATAATAAGTACTAGTATCATGATTCATGCCTAAATGTGAAATAGCTTTTAAAAATACTTGTTAAAAAACAAACACATCGTTACATAATTACGAAAACGAGTACGGCGAAACATAAATTTTAACTAGGAGGCCTGACGAAAGTAGTTTTTTTATACATACATATTTAAAAAAAAAAAGCGTTTGATATATTGCGGAATATTTTATTACGTTAAAATACTTGTTCAGTTTTCACTTAACACTGTAAACAATACAATTTTAAAAATTACAGCCCGAGATGTGACGCAGCAAACATCAATATTCAATTTGTATGGGTCCGTTTGTAAATACAATTTTCTGCCGGTGACGGGACTATATTGGTCGAGTTGCAATACTATTTACTACGTTCAATATTTCAAATGTCGCAACTTTTTGATGTACAAGTTTGCATACGACACAAAATAGTTATATACACATATTATTAAAAACAGTTGACATAATAAAGCAGAATAATGTGCTTTTTCGTACATAGACAAACTCTATGAGCCTCACGACATAGTGTCTGACGTTTTAATTTTACATTATCGATGCTTTTAAATATTAATTAAATCGTTAAATATTTAAATAGAAAGTAAAAGTATTACCATGTAATAAAAAATCATATTTTTTAATAATTATTACTTTCTATTTACTACTTGGTATTGTTATTAGTTTTGTTCTACATACCTACAATATTATTACTAGTATAATATTATACTTTAGGACATAAAGTAAGATGTATAATCAACCACTTATTTATATATACTTTTGATATATAATGCAAGCATTAGCTTTGAGATATTAAAATTTAATACATTATTACTATAATATATAATACTGTCAATATCAGGAACCATAGAAGAAAGCTGCATGCGAATAGAACTTTCATTTTTTTCCATTTGGTGCAAAATAATTCGCCAGATGCGTGAAGTTAGCAGATCATTTTGTAAATTTTTCAAATGTACATTTAGGGGAAAAACGACAAAACTATTTGTAAAAAACATCAAGAACTTAAAAACTCATCTTCGTGTGAAAAGAATTCCAATAAATTTGTGATTTGAAAGTTCTCACGCGTAAGAAAGGAAAAATTTGTCTAAAATTTAAAAATATCGTAAAAGTAACTTACGAAATATGGTTGGGTAAATTGTTTTTGTAGCGTTGAAATCATATATCAGGGTTAGAAGTGGGAGGGATTAGAAGATACAATCCACTGCCTGACATAGGAGGTGGGCACGTTCCAAATCCGTATTAGATTTCCGAATTCGTTTTCCGCGTTCACTATATTAAAACGTCGTCGTTTGGAAAAAATGAACTTATGTGGCAGTCAATGTAGGGTCTTCGAACGCGGAAATCGAATACGAATTCCGAAGGTGTGGAAGGCCCTCTTGAGGGCCGGCCTCAATCAACGATAATAGGGCTTTCGCGACACTGAAATTTAACCACGATCGGCCAGTGCCCCGAGATCGTTTTCCCATGTAGTTAGAGGTCAACAGATTTTTGAATTCATAGATATTTCCGGTTCGATATCATAACAAGTAACGGTAAAATACAGAAACTTTTTCATGCTTTTATATTTTAATACTGCAAATTATGTGTACACTCTCATGATTTATAGTTTCAATTAGTCTGATTTTGCTGCGTATGTGAAGTGTAAACAAGAAATCATAATATTGTCAATTGATATCATTGTTCTAATGGCGCTCAAGTGGTGTACCAATTCCCTGGATGTTTTTCATTGAACTTGTGACCTACCGAGATGCCAACGATCAGCTGAAACGTGTTATTTATTTAGTATTTGCGTCATATCGTATTGTTTTATTAAAGCAATTGTTTTATACTCGTCCAACAAACGTAACTAAATTGATTTATTTCGTTTTCTTTCAAAAGATTTCACCGTGTTAACACTTTTGTTATTTCAATTTATTTGCCTATTATTATGTATTATTGTAAATCGGTGTCTGACACTCGCGTTATTTAGGGGATTTTTCCCTTTTATTTAAAGAAATGTTTAGTATTTATTACTTAGCTTTAGTAGGGGTTCTATCCCTTTGTGCATACAGTAATTGTAGAATAATATGTTTGTTTTAATTATCAATGAAATCAATGTAAAAACAAAACTCAGTTAATTTTGTAGTCATATGAGAAATGCCTATTTTTGTCTCACCTACTAAATTACGATTTGACTGAGATTGTATGTATGACATATATGCCATAGATTATTCATTCTTCCATATATGTCCAAAGCAGAGACTTTGGAGCGTAAATTAAGCGCCATGTAACATAAAAAGCACTATTATGTAGTAATTTTGTTTGTCATAAAACTTGTGTACTTTTATTACAAAGGTGTGTAATATTGTTTATACGAGGCAGGTAAGCATCATAGGGCGTACCCGTTACACTCAGCCATCAGGTAGTTGTAAAATCTGATTCGTGGAAATATTGGCACTAGTTTCGTACAAAAAAATATATATTCTGACGTTAATACTTTCGTATGATCTCAGCGCAAGCTTTATTACACTATTAAGATTTATTTAAAACACTTCATCTGTTTCGCGAGGTTTGGAGGGAAGATACGATTTTCCGTGTTTATTATGGTTGGCCACTTCTTTGAAATATTGAAAAAAGTATAGTGGCAATGAAAGGAAGCGTCAATTTGGCATTGTTCCACGATTCAATGACGGACTTTAATCGATCGTTAAACGGTGTATGGTTTATAACCTTTATTACTTGTTTTTATTAACGTTATTAAAAAATAATCCCTGTTTCACCACTTCATTAGAATATTTGTTAATGTGCTTTTTTATTCGTTTAGCAATGTTTAAACAGCGGATTTCCCAAGTCGATAGGTTTTCATATAAAAATAATGTAACAAATAATTCTTACACAAGCCTCTGTATTACCAAACACGAGAGTAGAGTAAATGAACTATATATACTAATTGCCGTTATTGTTTTAAAACTATGGAAATTGCAATTTAATTTCAACTATTAGTTATGTTTATACAATGGTACATGTAAGCGAAGGGAACTGAACAAGTCATATAGCTAGCTTATTGCGTCGGTTAGATTCGGGGAATTCAAAATGGAATCAATTGTAAAGCTCGTCTCCCTCGACGTTTGAACACCGTTAACGCATCAAAAGCACATCTGTTCCAGAGGCGCACGCCCCACTCTGATAATAATCTAAAAATAACGCATGTTAATATTCCCGGCTTCAGGCACTTCAAGAAATATTTACACAAAATGAGAGCCCGATTAGTACACTTAGAAATTAGGACAGAGTTTTTATTTCAAGTTTGTTAACCTCAAATGCAAGGTCCTATTTTGGTATTAAATTATGTTTCATGGAGTAATTTAAAACCCAACCAAGGTATTTCGCATTAATTACATTTGAGAATTTTCCAAATCATATTTACTGATATTTAAATTATCATACTAGGTTCTGTGCATTATGTTTCTTTCAAATAAAATAAATCCAATCATCGAGTACTCACGATTATAACAGTTCAGTTAGTTAATATAAGTGATTAAATATTCCTAACCGAACGGTTAATACGCTGCAATGCCTATTCAGGAACACTATTGAATACATTTATTGAATATTAATTGAAATATCGTGTTATCCTTCTATGTTGACCAAGCAACTATTCTTTATACGCTAGCTGTCAATAACATTACCTGCACGTGACTGTAGTGACAACCGCATAAATCTCTCGTTTGGACCAAGGTTTCACTGAGAGTTTGCGTAAACTTTGAATATTTCCAAATTCCGATAACACAAAAGACACAATGGCTCGAAAATAACACCTGTCAAGAAACTTTTGGGCTGTTCAGATCTTTGTTTACACTTTGTTTGGACGAGCTTGGGCCGTAATCGAGGTGATCCTTATTCGACTGGTATGCGGTGTCTGTTCTGTTGCGTAAAACAGTTTAGTGAACGGCCCCGCCGCGGACAGACGTGCACGTCATGTCACTGCGTTCGGTTACGCGCGTGCGATACACTGCGCGCTGCTAATAATGTTTTAACGTCGACTAGCCCACTAAAATCATGTTGTGCAAGGACATCGATTGAATAATGTGTAGTGTTCTGTGTATAGTGCTATTGCCTAGGGCTGTGTGTTAAAATTATTTATTAAAATTAAAATTTAGTGTCACAAATGGTTAGGAAAATTATCGTAGTCGGAATTCGACACTATGAAGATCCGTTTTATAAGTACGTACAGTTGACAGCGATTACAACATTTTAACACGTACAAGTTATGAATTAATGTGTTCGTTGTCTTATATCTCTTTTCTTTGTCCGTAGACATGTGACCGGTGCCAACGGGCCGCCAGCAGGATGCGGCCACCAGAGGAACAGATCTCTGGATTCTGTTCTCCAACGGATTCCGGAGGATATGACACCGACGTCTCCGGAAGGTGTGCCACTTCGATTGACCAGCGAAGTGCCCGCGCCTCGACTTGCATTACCACCTGAAATACCAGCGGGCTCGGATGATTCCGGGATACACACCCCGCCCGATGGAAACGACGAAGAACGACACCAACCTCATGCCGCTGCGCGATCCAGAGAAAGTCTAGACTCAGGCAACCCAGAAGATTCGGACAAACCGCCCGATTCGCCCGATACAGTCGTTGAACCACCGGTTAAATCAGTTTTAGCTGCGGGCACATCCAAAAATAAAGACTTTCTCCTGCGGCTATTCGAAAGTAAACTCTTCGACATGAGTATGGCCATATCATATCTCTTTAATTCTAAGGAACCCGGTGTGCAGACCTACCTAGCCAACAAGTTGTTTTCATTTCCATACGAAGATGTAGACTTTTATCTCCCCCAGTTGGCCACTATGTACATAGAGATGGGGGACGTAGCTGACGTTCTGCGACCGTATTTAGTGTGTAGGTGTAAACAAAGTGCGGAGTTTTCGTTACGGCTAGCGTGGTTATTGACTGCTTTCTGTGGTGACGCGAAGAGGTCGAGAGCAACAAAACTAAGAGACTCGATATTGGCGGAGGAGATAAGGCCAGCGACGAAGAGAGGCCATCATAGATCACAGTCGGACGCTTCGGCTTTGAGGTTGGCTGCACCGTCTGCGAGACATTTGGGTGATCTAGCATCTGGGCGTGCGTTCGAAAATGGCTGTCTGTGTGGTGAACAGTGTTCGTGCGGCGCTCCAAGGTTAGCGCCACAAACTCAGGTGAGCAAACAAGATAATGTGCTATTTGCCTTGCATCTTACATGTATATTTGCAGTTTAACGTTTTGCGTCTCCAAACGACGACATTACTAAAGCTGTTGACGAGTTTTGTTTCGTGTAAATTTGATTTAATACATCACACACTTACATACAAAAATTACCATCGATCAGGCTTCATGTAGGATATAGTACACTTGTCCACGGGCGACGATGCTCTAGGGGGTAGGGACGATGGGCTAGGCCTATTGAGTGATAGATCCGGGTCCGATCCTGACCCCCGGGGGTACTTTCAAATAGGTTTTTCCAAATTTCTACATGTACCAGAACATAAGACCAGGGCTATCTTACCGGTAAAGGAAAACATCGTTAGGAGACCTGGATGCCTGATAAGATTGAAGTCTTTGAAGATGTGTGAAGTTCACCAACCCGTATTGGTCCAGCGCATCATAGAACTCATGGCCTCACTGCTTATCTGATTTGGAGAAGGGAACTCTTGCCTAGTACGGGACTTACCTATAAGGGTTGATTTTATAATATAATGTAGGTATTATGTAGTCCACGTATATTAAATGTTCGTATTTTACGATATTTTATTTAACTCTGGCGCTACACGTAAATTGGTACACGTATAATTTCCGTAAATACTAGTTTCCGATAGCTTTGCTGATATTATCTAATAACACGTTTACCTAAAACCACTTCCAAGCGTTGTTATGTCAAGTGATATCCGTGAATGTGCGTTTCTAAAAGACTTGTGTATAGTGTAGGTAACCTTAAAACTATATTAGTAGTGAGTTAGTAATGTATGACCAAAGAATTCAGACGTATATAGAAGAACAGTTCTGATGGGCGCTTTGAGGACAAACTTTCTGCGACGCAATCGTCACAGAAGGACACCGCGATGTCCCCAGCGTATGAGCCTACGAGAGCGAGCAAGTGCGAACTAAGCCCGCTGGGGATATGTCCCCAATAAAGTCGGCACAAAAAATCCTTAACAACTGTTTTTCTATATACGTCTGAATTTTTTGGTATGAATGATGACAAGGGTCAGATGGGGTCAGATGATAGTACATACATATCTGTAACGCTTTATCAATATTCACGTACCCGTTATTATTATTTTTTATCAATCGTCGAGACAACCTAATCGCAACGTGATGATAATTACAAAAGTCATTTATATTATAGTCGTTAAAAATTACGATCAAAGGACTACTTTCGGTTACCTTTGACGTCATTTTCGGAGGCCAGTAACAGCGAGAGAGAATGTTATCACGTGTTTATCATTCACGAGCATTTCCGACTTTCATTCACAACTCCTGTCTTGTAGTGATTATTATAATTATAGTTCGGAGATTGATTCTTTGATTATAATATTATAGTATCTGGATGACCGAATCCACTACACTACTATAATATAATCAAAGATCTTTAATAAATCTAAATAAAGCTCCGGTCGGTATTCTTAGTGTTACTTAACAAAGGCATATTATACTGAAGTAGTTTTAAGTGTTGATGTGTCGCTAATAAATAATCAATAATAATAAATACTAGTAAACAATATAATGAATATAAAAAACGAACACACCACGTTAACCTAGCCCTAGTGGTATTAAAATTGTGAGTAGCGGTGAAAGCATTCGTATTCTAATGATATTGAAGAAGTTCGTTTCCCAAAATTGAATCCTAGTTGTCGAAGTGTAGGGGTTTTTTTTTAAGTGTGGTAGCCTTTTTTTATATCAGGTAGGAAACTGGTAGACGTGCCACCTGTTGGCCAAAGTGGCCGACGTCTTCCACGAATGACTTAACTAGTTTACCTGGAAGTAGCCTATTTATAAATGTTGTTAAGTCACAGTGCCCGGAATGTGCACTGCCTGTCTTGTCCTGTTCTTCGATATACAGCAAAACTATTTCTTGGGTGAAACAAGGAAGATAGTATCCTTGCAGCCGGGAGCGCGGCACAGGGCATCCCTGCCACCAGTAATTTTTGTTTCTTAATTAGTTATCAGTCTGTGTGAGGGCCAAGGTATTTTTGGTTTTTAATTTATACCATTTATTGTGGCTATTTGAGTTTAAAGACATCGTTCTCAATACCTGTGTATTCTTTGTCAATTTTTCAATGGTTTATTCCATGTTCGTAATTCGTTTCGCCCTTGGTTATATTTATTTAATTTGTTTCCATGCCATGTAGTCCAAAATATATGGAAAACAAAAACGTTTCATCATTTCCTACTGTGTGTTTCCGATCCGGTCTTTGAAGACCTTTTTACATGCCTCATAACATTATGCCACTTCCTACTATTTCAAACCTGTTGTTTATATACTGTCTTACTATGATATATTAAAAAACGAGGTCGTTTATATAATGCAACATACATGTAAAGGCTGAAAGACGACAGTATTATTTAATTTGGTTGATAAGATTGCCTATTTTAGAAATAAAATTAGGGCAACATAACCTCTGGTTATGTGGATGTTAATGTCGCAAGGCTTCGACTGTTCGTTTGCCCTCCTATGCTATAAAAAAGAAATATTTTATTTGGTAAACCAAAATTCCTTATGAATAATATGTGTAACTCTTTCAGTATCTCTGCTCTAATCCCAAGTTCCTCGATTCCATAATCTCATAATGGCACGTATAGGTAATACGTATAAGAAAACCAGTCCACAGGCCCGCGATTTCATTTTTTTTTGTTATTTCTTATTAATTTTGGAAAGTAACAAACATGAAAACGAGCTCCGGTAAAATTTTTGAAATGCCAATGTTGAAATATTTAATAGCAATTACACGCGGCCTTGCTGGAGAGGATTAAGATTTACCTTTAGGCATTACATGCGTATACGGGTATATAATGATAATAATTGATAACCTAGATAGTCTTTACTCGGGATGTATACAGAAAATTATCTCTTTTAAAAATAAAAATATAAAAATTCCACTTCGATTGATTAAATAATAAGTGAGGTTAAATATATAAAGCTGTTAAAGTTTTATCAGTATTATGATAGTCCGATAAAATAATATCGTCCTAGAGTAAACAAATACCATTTTAAATCTGTTTGTTAATAACATTACTTATGACTAATATAATGATTTGTCGTATTATAACAATATATTATTATAATTAGCTTTAATACAGAGCGATACTAATGATTCGTTTTATTGGAGTTATTGCGGGTTTAATTTATTTAATTAGTATTATATAACTATGTAATTAAAATGATCATTTCCATAATCCTTTTTATGTTATTTGAATAGGCAACTGGTAGACTAACGGCGGCTTTCAATATCCTATCTATCTTAATATTTTCTTATCTATCTTGAAATTTTGACACATTTTCTTACAAAATCTGCAAAATTTTAAGATAGATAAGAAAATTACGGTACTCATGCAGGCGGCAATGCGACACAGCGCAAGCCTACCTCCTGTAATGCTTAGAATCTCTAAGAACAAATATTATTAAGCAGAGATACTCTATTTATTTCGCCCAGCTTTACATTTTCATCAATTTACCTTAGCTTCGCCACTAGGCAATTCTCTTTTACGACAGTACTTAAAACAGCACTGTATTTTTAGTTAATATCACATACGTTGCTAAGTTATATTAAATAGGAAGGCTTTTATAAGCCCATTTTTCAAATACTATTATTGGACGAAGGATGTTATTTAATAAGAATGTTATCTACGATTTATTTACATTATAACTAGCTGTCCCGACAGACTTCGTTCGTTAGTATCAAAAGTACTTAATATATCGCTGTTAAAACAGGGGTTCATCATAAAAGGGTGAAAATTTAGGACTGTGTGTATTTATAATGTTAATTTGGTGTTATATTACATAATAATCACGTTTTCGCCACCTTTGGGGATTTTGCCTAGACATAATATTATAGTTTCCGGATTTTTTTTAATTCTGTATATTAATATTAATATTTTGACAGCATAGACTAATAATAATAATAAATATTAATATTGGTGGTTCAAAGTTAAGCACAGTTTTTTCAGATACTATTAATATTGTATAAGTACCCAAAAGTTAAGAATGTATGAATCTATGTCTGTTGCTCTTTCACGAGAAAACTACTGTTTGGATTTTGATTAAAATTTTTCAATAACATAGTTTACACATCAGAATAACACACATTAAATTATCCCCCTACTCTCACGGAAATGGGAATCATTTGGCTGAAAACGCGGGGCGCTGCTAATATGTAGGTATGTCATAATGAAAGAATCGTGTAGTGCGAACAGCGAGGCAAAGAACTATATATACTTAATGACTGTTATTAATGAGCCTGTGTGTATTTCCGGTTACATAAATGACTAACATTTTTCTGCCGCCAGTTGTGTCAGACACGAGAAGTCTTGAGTTTATTCATAGCTGACGTAACTAATGCAACCACTCGACTATTGAAGATTTGGAGGGCGATTGCCGCGGTTCACACGTTATTCGAGGGTCGTGTTGTGTCATGTGGGTAATTTTTAACGCTACTGACTTCCTCCTGTCATTGATATTTCTCAAATATGCAGTTAGTGAAAAAAATACCGACAAGCCAATTGACTCGCGCGCTGATCCTTTCGAAATATGTGTTACGACCATGTCGTAATCGACAACGCTGGGTTTGGGGGAAATTATGCCCAAAATTTAATAATATATAAATCGTCGTCTCTATCTTCAGCCATACATATCTTCGGTTTTCAGCTTATTTTAAGCCCCTAAATCTATTACTATCACAAAAATATTGCATTCGACTTATTTTGATTCTATAAAAAAAGAAAAGATAAGTAGTGCACTCGTGGCCACTGTGCCAATATTGGTACATCTATGTTTAGGTAACATTTATTTCTGACGTAGGTAAACTATCGGCATCGGAATACTATTATATGCTAGGGAATTCGTTTATCTTACGCTGGAGATCGCAATAATATAAGAATTTTTAACCAAAATTAACAAATAGAAAAAAGAATACACTTACGTCCTCTGTCGGAACAATAACAATCTTCAACAATTAAAAAAAACTATATTTATAAACAAATACTTAGACACTGGTTATTATACAAAACCAGCATAATCCTAACTGCTTATCGAAATAATAAGTAGGTGGCTAAACAAATATTAAGTAGGTACATAAAAAAATATAATATAACTGTTCACAAAATGGCACAGCGGTCAAGAATGGGTTAACACAACAATAAATAAACGGTTTATTAGATTTTTTTCCTTGATTTGTCTTGCGGGACATATTTCATGATTATGTGAATTAGAAGTACTGTACAGGTTTTGTATTGACAGACCTTCAGTAAGTCAGCGAATTGATGCCATGGTGGTTCCGTTATGTCGTTTTGAGAAACGGAACCCTAAAAATATTTAATATGTCGGTATGAAGCAGTATGGTCTATGATCTGAATAACGCGTGCGAGGTTGTTACGTTCTCTTTTTATTAGTTTTCTAGTATTCATATACATCTAGAGCTTAGAGCTTTGCTATTGTAATAATATGAATATTAAATCGAATATTCGAATTACGACGATATGAAAGTTTCCATAAAATTCCATTCAAATGGCTATGCTCACTGAGTATTTGTATTTAATAAACGTGATTCTGTGTGCTTTCAAAATATCATATTATGTTATATAGAGTATAGACAAATAACTGCAGTGACAGGTCCGCGTTAGATGCAAGCGACAAGGGATTGGCTGTCTTAGCATTCATTGACGAAGGCCTATGTTCAGCAGTTGATAGATAGATGATGATGATAAAACGTATCCCTTAAATATACTGGGATAACTACTAATTTAACATAGGTAATAGGTACTATATTATATGTATAAATACATAAAATTTATAAAGTTATTACGAATATCTACTTACTTTCCTGATTTGTGGCGTATCAATTGACGCTTACTTATTTTGGTATTGGATTACGTAAATGTACGGATATTTCAATGTTTATTGTGACGTAGAAGTATTTCTAGCATTTTATCTAAAGGACGTGATAAACTTCTTTAAAGTGGTCGATAAATGGTGGTCGGCTATAAATGCATACCATGAAACGGGTAATATATTTATACTCGTGTGACTATAATAATAATATAATATTATGATAATCGTACGAATTGTAATGAACTATTGTGCATAAAGTTACTATGGATAAAGCTACTATGGATATTGAATGACTACATATTCCTCATACATACCAAGTATAATATGAGCAAATTCCTAAACAGACAAGTTATTCACCCGGTATTTTTCTATAACAAGTTATCAATATTTGCATATATTTAAAAGCGTCCAGATCACTTTCAAACGGCAAATTCATTATCATAATGATAAATATTCAGAAGACACATGATTTGATAATGTTATAAACAGTGCCTGTTTGTTGTATCTGCAAAAATTATCATTTTTCAACAATTTTCATGTTACGTGGTTGATGGAGTGTGCTCAGAACGTAACAGTAAGAACAAAACTGAATTTAGATTTGACTTAATGTCAAAGCTCGCGAAAATGTTGTCCAAATTAAGCCATAGACCTATTAATTAAGTTGGGTTTTTATTGTGTTTGTTTTTTTTTTATCCTCAGCCAGGGCAGCTTGTTCGCGAATGCGACAAAGCCCTTGTTTTTTCTTTTGAATTAAAAAAAATATGTTACGTGGATGATATGTCACCTGATGGTAAGTGGTCGACGTCGCCCGTGAACATGTTTATGTTAGGAGTACTTTACATGGATCTAACCCAGGCAAATACTTTAAATGTTGCCTATCCTGAAAATGTTAAAAGTCTCTGTGCCAGTAAATACCTTATCTTAGAAACAGCAATGCTGTTTCAAGGTAGAAACAAGCAAATAAATAGAATAGAATAAACAAGCCCACATCCCTGCCACGGGTAAACTAATTTTACGATTTTATCGCATTATATAAAGCTTTTTTAAACATGATTAAGGTTTCGGATACTTTTTGCAACCACGGTCACAGGCGGACTGCGCGGTCCGACGTAAACCAGGATAAAATACTAGATAATAGACTAGATAGTTAAATTCTTTAACATTAGAAAACATAAAACTTATATTTAATTCAGGATATAATGCTAAAGAGTAAGCAGTAAGACTACATGAGATTAGTAGCTAATACACGGAGTAATACCTCCTTACACTAATTAAGATCAACCTAAGCTCAGGTTTAGTTCTGAAACATTATAAAGTTACTAAATATTGATTAAGTAACAATGTAGGATGTTGGTGTGGATGGTTTTGTTGGTAATAAGGTTTTTCTGACAGAGAGGATCCTCACTATAAAATGGGGTATTCCTAAATTTCTCTGTGCCTCTGTCAATATTGCCAGGTAACTTGCGTGCCAGATGATAGTAAAGGTCGTTTAGTGAGTGAAAAGTTCGCTCCCCAGGACCTAATTCCTAATATCCATCTCATATCATGCGGTAGTGGCTAGTGGGAAAAGCATTTAAATGTCACAGGGGTTTCCGATAGAATTACAAAATAGTATTGTTTGGACGTAGCTTTCGAATAACTCATATGTGTGGGCTGGATGGAGATCGCATGTAACTTCTTTTTTTTTGTTTTTGGACGCATTAGGAGTGCCAGCTAGACTGTTGGTAGCGGAACGTGTGTACTGTGCGGCTTGTATGTATCCCATAGACTGCTTAGGTAAGCCGAGCTTACTGGCAGACGAGTAGCTGTCAAGTTAAGAGTCTAGTCGCCAAGCTGCTGCGTCTAAAGTACGCGCACTATCTAAAATGACCCTTAGAACTATGATTAATTTATGATCAATCCTAAGAGGTCACATTATTAACATATACTATTTTCCCATACCAAATAGTTATTTCACTTCGAAAACCTGCGGCCTGAGAGACCTACTTCATGACTTGGGTGGCCAAAATAAATAGTAATTCCTGCTAATACCCATTTTATACATATCCGGTATAATCAAGATCAAATAATAACGGTACAGTAATAATTTAATATTATATTATACCATAATATAATTGGTTGGTAAATAACTAAAGTAATGACGTGTTTTGAACATGAGCACTGAGACCTCACTAAATGAGCTATGCGTAAGACCTCAGGTTGTAGAAATAAGACATGTAATACCAACATAACAGTTGCGGTTAGGTCGAAACTTTATCTCAAGTTTTTATGTGAGGTTTAAAAAATTACGACATAATATAAGTTAGCGAGCTGAGTAAATTCTGTGAAATATTGTTATTTTGTTTTTGGTTAAACTTTTTCTACTAAGTCGTTACTTAGTTTGTTTGGTCATAAACTTTTTGTTACCTTGGCTTCGGAATAATGACTTCAAAAATTTACCGAGCATCATACAAAGGATACCTACTTCATTTTTTGTACTTATATGCAGAATTTGATGAATATAACTTTAGCCTAATCTACCTTGCTATTTATAAAATACTAGCTGCTCCGACAGACTTCGTTCTGTCAAAACTACTAATATGGCTGTTAAAAAACAGGGGTTGATCGTAGAGAGGTGAAAATTTAGAATGCACAGAAAATTTCATTAAAATCGGTCGGGGTTTTTCGGAGGAGTATAGGAACGAACATTGTGACACGAGAATTTTATATATTAGACTAGCTATCCCGACAGACTTCGTTCTGCCAATATTAAAATTGCAATTACAAAATAGGGGTTGATCGTAGAGGGGTCAAAATTAAGGATTGTATGTATTTTTGTATGCTGTATCATAAAAAAATAGAAATTAAAAATATTGTCTAAAAAATAAAATTAGGGGTGGACTACCCCTAACATTTAGGGGGATGAAAAATAGATGTTGGCCGATTCTCATAGATACCGGATAAGCACAAAAAATTTCATCAAAATCGGTCAAGCCGTTTCGGAGGAGTATGGCAACGAAAACTGTGAAACGAGAATTTTATATATTAGATATTACCGAATCAGTAGGCTGTGAGTCCTAGATTGGAGGCTATGATTACTGATTAGTGATCACTTTTGGAAGGGTCCATCGACCTCCTAGTAAGCCAAACCCGACGCCATGAAGCCGTGGAAGTCACACTCTACGGCTGGCGGGGGGCAACCCCCCACTTACCATATCACTGGGCCATTAGCATAGTTCCACCGAAAAAAAATCCTAGTAAGATACAAGTGGACAGATATTTACTTTAACAGAAACAATTAAATTACAATGAAGTCGTTTAAAAACTAAATTATTAGCTAGTGATTCATCTTGAGGTACTTTGGATCTCAGGTTTTAAAGTAGTTATGGCGATATCATGTTGACGTGAACTCTAACAAAAGGACATTGTTCTGATAAGCGCTGCCTTATCGTGACCAATCTCAACTTTTCATTCGCTCCAACACCATTAGCTAATTATTTATTGTTCGATATCTGAAATCAAATCTGATTTTTATTGAAAATGGTAATGAGTATATACAATAGAACGACCATAAAACTTTTCGCAGTAGCGATATTCATGAAGCATTACATCAAAAATTTAATAATCAATTAGGTACTTTAAAATCTTCGTCTTTTTTTAATTTATTTTCAAGTAATGTATTTTCTCAAAATTGGTGTTTTAAAAGGTTTATTAATATAAAAAAGTCTTTTTTTACGACTTAGTACAATGGATAATTCAATATCTGTGGTTTTTTCTTGAGTATTATTCATCATCATAATCAATAATCATTATTTACATTTTTTATTTCACTGCTAGACTTATACCATCAACAATCAAGGAAACAAGAAAATGGTTGTTAAAAAATCCTTGTGCACCAAAAACATCTGTATGTATAAGTTGTAATAATTATAAATGTGTGACATAGTTCTAAATAAAGTGCCAAAGCGTGAAAAACCTGAAGAGGGTAATTATGAGTCCGGAAACTTGACCCTGTTCACATTTCTTTTCTATGTTTAATAAACACGTGCGAAGTGAGCCGGGGAATGGCTTTGAAATGTCGCTATTAAATTTTTTATTAACGTTTTATAGGGTGAAAAGATGATATTTATATTTCTATCGTGATATTTTAATTACGTGTTGAGAAAAGATGTGGAGATATTGATTTGATACCGGTTCATCTAGCCTCTTTAATACCGTATCTCTAATAAGATTTCATACGTCCCACCAGATCAAATGCCACGAGTATCTTGTTAGATATTTTGCCTCGCCAAATGTGTTAGTAATATTGATAAAGTCATTTGTGTACTTTGATTGAAATACTCCAATTTCGCTTAAAACACCCCGAGCCTTTATATCATTAAATGTGCTAACGTTTTTAAATGATCCTTTTGGTGTTCCAGTTTCTCACAGCCCTAACAAATATTGGCCGACGACTTGCCGGCGTCGCCGACAAGGAAAGGCGTAATGGACGTCTGCGGGCCGAGCTCGCGACGTTGGATCTCAATCTGCCAGCTCGCGTCTGGCTGCCCCTGCACCACAAGCCGCACTGTATACTCAGGATACCCCCACATGCGGCCGCCGTGCTCAACAGTAAAGATAAGGTAACGTTTATGAATATAATTCTCATTCTTACATTCATTCATTTATTAGTTCATTCATTCATTCCTCGGTAATTCATTCGACAAGGCAATCGACATCGGAAGATTAAGGAACAAGATCGTTCCATACTGTTGAATATAGAAGGGGAAGAGATACTTATCGGTTATTACGAGACTAAGTATGCAATCGTGAACAAGTAGATAGCAGGCGAAGGCGGTTACCCATGGCTTATCTCTAGATGGAATATTACGTTAGCTAAGGGTATCTGACATCGCTGAATAGCAGGTTATCTCTTTGTAACTATGAAACAGATTACATACGAAGGCGACAAAGGGTTTTACATATCTTTAGGCTTCTATTATATAAAATAGAACTCTTCATAAAAATGAATCATCGATAAACTTTTAGCCTTTGGAGTAGCTTGTCTACGTATCGGCATATACAACTGTCACCGAAAAATCATAGCAAGATGTCAAAAACTACATCCCCACGAATCAAATATTTTGCATTCATTGATGATGGCACAGATGATGGTATAAAAACGTCAAACAAATCTTAGAAATGGAATCAAAGACGGTCACGGAAAAAATCTAGGTATTTACGTACTAGAAACATAAACAATACAAAGATATATGTTAAACATATTTTTTTATAAGTAACAAAATTGACATTATGATAAAAACTTGTTAGTCAACAATAATAATGCTCGAAAAGGTCAACACGTCGTTTATAATTATTAAAATAATGATTGGAATACAAAATGAATACGAGTCCCGTATAATCAAATTTATGCCACAAGATGTGGATAGTAAATGTCTTAATAAATACGCGCAGAGACTGCAATAGAGAAATAATAACGTGTAGGCAGCTTTTATTACTTGGAAATTGGAATACTTGAATATTATTAATTCATGCCACTAGTTCATATAAATACAACGTGCCACCAAGGGATGGTAAAAATTATGAACGTAAATATAACAAAAACCTTTTTCAAAAAATATTTTACCGCTGCCAAAATAAACACAGATTTAGGTCCAATCTTACAATATGAATAATTTCTTGATGTAAGCTCATTGATCCATTTGTTTGAACTATTAGTAAAATTAACGCGTGGGTTTATATTTAACTTTAACAAGAACTCGGAAGAATGGATGGCTGATGAGCCATTAAGGTTCAAGAGTGTAGGCCGCGTTTAGTTAGACGAAGTGTTGGTCGGCCATTAACCAGATAGGAAGACGATCTCCGTGCAGTGACAGGTCAGCATCGGATGCGAGTAACAAGGGATCGAACGGATAAAAGCCGATGATGATGATGAAGGGTGAAAGATGAAAGTGATTTTATTTGATGATAATGACTTAGTTGATAATATTACTATAATAATAATACTACTACTGTATTTATATAATGAACAACAATGGATATTTTACGTATGTAGTGCCTGAAATTAATATACATTGTTAAGAAAAATGATTTTTTGCGGTTTGTTCGTGGACGTTAATTACTTTATATCTGTTTCATAATTCATTAAATACCTAATGTTAAGTGTAGCAGAAGTTTCATTTTGTTCGTACCGAATTATGAAATATAAAAATGGTTGTATTGTTCGTAAAACATGCCATTTTGAAATTTCATAGGACAAGTGTTATATTTTGCTTAGCGACATGAATGGTACTTAAGAAATGCATAGTCTTTGAGATAGTGATTAGCAAACTAATACCAAGGACATGACTTGGACAGTCTTGGTCTTGCTGACTTAGGCATGATATTGGTCTTAATACTAAGCTTTTTCGCAAGATCAATACCAAGATCAAGGCTACATGACCAATACCGACTTCGTTCGATTTTCTTATCACCACTTTTATTTCTGGTTCTTCATAACTTTAAAGAGAGGGATATAATGGGAGGATGGATAAGTTTAGAATAGGATAAAAATAGTATTTTTTTAGACACTTTTGAAGTTATGTTAAGTTTTGCTAATAGGAATAAGTTGTTTTTGAAAAATCTTATCGATATCTGTTACTTCTTCGAGTTTTTAAAAAGGAATTACAGTAGAACCTCGATAACTCAAACCTCGATGGCATAAAAACCTCTAATTTCAAAAAATAATGTTCCCTTCCCTTAACATATCACTAATATGACCCTTGATAACTTAGTCAAGTCAAGTCAAAAATTTTATTCAAAATAGAAATATCGAATATCTTTTCGAAGGTCAGTTGAGTCTACCACCGGTTCCAAAGCAAGTTAAATATTTTGGGTTTCCTTTGGACTTTAACTTATCGAGGTTCTATGGTAGAACATATTTTGTGTAATACTTTTTTAAAATTGTCTCGGTCTATTGCTTCTATTCTTTTAAACAATTAATTAAATTGATAAAATAATAAGTAGTATAATGTAGAGATAATCGTGCATTTAGATCATGTTCGAGTTGTTACATTTAGTTACAATCGCCGAGTTTTATCATGACATCCCATTAGTATCCGACCGAAACTAGTTTTACGACCGAAACCGAAACCGAATTTCGGCAACGGTGTCTATTTCGGCCGAAACCGAAACCGAAACTTCCTTACAAGGCTCATATTTTGAGGGAAAAATAAGGAAACGTTATTATAAGCAGTCAGTCTTTATGGCTTTCTCTTTAAATCGCATAGATTTCTCTTTAAATCACATAGTTACTAATATCACAATCACAATAGGTATAAGTAGTTACTTAATATTATTTAAGTAATGAAATAAACAAAAATAAATCACTTTTATTCAACGCGCCGAACATGATCGATAACAGCGCGGACACTCCCGAATGCACATTCGGTTTCGGTCGTAGTTTCGGCAAGTTTCCCGCCGAAAACGAAACTAAACCGAAACTCGTGTTTTTACCGAAACTCAAGCGAAAACGAAACCGAACATTCGGTCGGACACTACATCCCATATTTTTGTAGTAAAACGTTGAAATTACATACAAATAATGATCAAATGTTTTCATAGGTAATCAATAAATGTACTATTTGTGTTAACAAGAATAATTAATAATGATTTATGATAGTTACATATTAGTATGTAGATAAGAGTTATGATAAAAAAAAACAATATTCTTTTAATCGTTCAACTAGTTTGTATGTGGAAACTCATTGATACTAAATATAGGATGTACGTATGATATTTAATAAAGTTAAACAAGAGTATAAGGACCTGTTTCACAACCTCCAGATAAGTGCCGGATAGGCTATTCATAACATATTTGACAGATACTCCATACTCTAATTGTCAAATATGTTGCCGATAGCCTATCCGGCACTTATCTGGTTATTACACCTTACGAGATAGCATATAGTGAAGGTATAGGATAGATAGCGGCAGTACGTCTTAGATGCCCATCGAAAGAGAGCCTACATTTTTAAGGCTCCAAGTAAAGCGAAGTTCAAAGTCAGTCGGATACGTCTTGAACGGGTCCGGTATCACCTGAACCCTTCCTTCTAATTGATTGTATTCTGAATTTAAATATTAACTTATAGACAATTTTGAATCTAGAACTAATGATGACAAAATCCACAGGCCCCGTACATCATGTACGTGGAAGTCCTCGAGACTGACGGTCACGAGCCGCTGCCGCCGCGCCTGCTACCACCAGCTCCCCCCGCGCCGCACTCGCCGCCCATCAGACACACCAAGAGCGAGGAGAACCTCGTGCCCGAGTGGCCCTCCCTGTCGCTGTACTCGCCCCTCGACGACGCGGACGCCGGCGACTGCTGGAGTCATGATGATGAGGAAGTCAGCACGCAATACGCACTCCGAGCGCCCGCACCGGATTGCCTATCGCAGGTATGTTAATGATTGTTAATGATGCTCTCGCACTACCACTATGTGGAACCGGCTGCCACCTAAATATTTCTAAACCGATACGACTTACTTAAACTTTAAGAAAAGAGCATATAAAGGCCTAAAGGCCGGCAAGCGGCAACGCACTTTCAAATCTTCTGGTGTAGCGATTGTGTATGTATTTCGGTGATCACTTACGAGGTGAACCGACTCTTAGTTTGACTACTTTTCTGTAAGAAAATAAGTTTCTGTTTAAAATTATTGTTTAAATACTATACACGTTCGGAAAATAAAGGGTTAAGTATCAAATTAATCTACAAAATTTTGTTCCATACATTTTTTTAACAAAATTTATTTAACAATTATTCATAGTGCAATGCCTCCATTTGTTTATTACAAAAAATCTTTTATTGTGGATATTGTGTAATATATAATAATAGTATTATATTATATTATATTTTATATACCTCATTTATATTATATTTTATATACCCTATTATTATATACCTCAAATAAAACGTATTCGTATGTAGAAATGATAAAACAAGAAAAATAACGTCGTAAGTACATAAATGGACTACCAACGCATTTCGAGCGTTTGGAATCGAAACAGGAAACATACACTATCGTTCGTCGCTAAGTTTCCGTTCAGAATGAATCCGTACCAAATACCAATATCATCATCATCAGCCTTTATCCTTCCATTGCTGAACATAGACGTCATCTGAAACTTGAAATGCGTTAACATAGGTTTTTAAAATTAGAACGCTTTTTGTCAATATCACTTGCTCTACGCTGAAGGAAACGGTAAGAAGAAATTAAACTATGGTACGCTATTGTCGGCTTACATTGACTTTTAAACATTAAGTAATTGGGACACGTAAACTATTGTCTTCTAGGTCGATTTAAAGAGAAATTCAGCGAATATGTTGAAACTCTTCACACGTTTTTTCTGTATGCATATTTATCTTTCTTTATGTGCATGTATGCATAATATGAGTGGCATTGGATCCATGAAAGCCAAGAAGACAACCGTCTTGGCGTTCATAGAGGGAGGCATATGTTGAGCAGTGGACCTATGATGTCTGATGATGCATAATATAAATTCCACTGCGCGTGTGTCATTGAGCTCAACAGCTAAATCGATTTGGACAAAAAAATGTGCATGCTCAATTTGAGAATGGTTTTGATTCGCATTTCGATCGAATACAAATTTTTTACATGGGACAATGTCTGTCGGGTCTGCTAGTATATACTTATTTTGCTTGCGACATAATACTTATTGCGTGTGTACTATACTGTTTGTACAATGACTATAAAATATTGTGTTACGTTCTGATTGAGTTGATCATACATCATCAATAAATTATATGCAATAAAGAGATAATCTTGAAAATGCTTCAGTAACGCTGTCATATAATACGGACATGTTACAAAACTAAATGGACTGTGATGTGATCAGCATAATGGTGGTATGCACAATTTGATGCACCAGTTGCTTCCTATAACGGCTTACTTCTCGTAGAATATAATGTAAATATAGCCGTGTTTTTTTCTTTCTTTGGTTCATTCATTCTATGAAAAAGTGAAAAAAATGCCCCGAGTTGTAGTCTGAAAAACGTGCATTCATACATGTTAATTTTAAAATGTGTTAAAATGTGTGAAATTAAGGCGATTGTTATTATATGCGCAGTACAGACTTATAAAATATTATGTTGCCTGCAGCTTCGCCTGCGTTAACTAAGATTTACAACGGCAGCTTAGCGGGATGAAATATAAACTATATTTCTTCCAAGATAAATGAGCTATCTAAAATTGAAATAGTCTTTCAAATCCGACTAGTAGTTCCTGGGATTAGTGCGTTCAAGCCAACTCTTCAGTTTAATATCATACATTTAGGACAGATAAATGAATAAAGACAGACGGAGCATGCCGAACACGCGAGTGACGCCACTACAGCGGATACAAATTCAAAAGCAAACACAATCTAATAGACGTTTAGAGTACGACGCTATGTCCAGCACTTGAGAGCGCTTTTGAATTTGAACCGTCACTCGCGCGTTCTGCATACTCCATATGTCTTTATTTATAAATCTGTCCATATTAATATAAGATTACCTTTGTATTGTTGTATGTAAATCTATCAAAAGTAGTTTTATTATAATGAGTAAAATTCGCGTTAACAACAATATTTAACACTTGTGTTATCGCGTGTACAGATATCCCTTGTGTTATAAATGTGCTCCTCCCTCGGTAATGCTTGATAAATGCCATTTTAATATGTAACACTTGTGTTGTCGCTTGTACAATCTCTCGTATCCCCGGCTGATGAATGTAGTACGATAATATGTGTAAAATGAGCGACGATGGTCCAGTGGTGGATGAACTCGGCCTCTTATGCGAGAGGTTCCGGGTTCGATCCTGACCCCTCCCCCCTTTTAGTGTGTGCCTTGGAATGGGTTTTTCTAAATTTCTAAGTGCACCCTAAACACGAGACCATCGGTCGCTCACCGGCGAAGGAAAATATCGCGAGGAAACCTGCGCCTGATGAGATTGAAAATCTTTGAAGGTATGTGAAGTTCACCAACCCGCACTGGGCCAGCGCGGTGAACTATGGCCCATTACCCTCCTCGCCTGATTTTGAGGAGGAGACCCGTGCCCAGCAGTGGGACATAAAGGGTTAATACTTTTTTTTTAATAACACGCTTTTATTAGCTTCACCTGTATGTTTGTACGCTTGTATGTATGTTTGTAACCGACTCCTTTGAGCTCGATTTTGTCCTACTTTGAACGATCAGATTTAATTCAAACTTTGTACACCTGTCAAAGACCGATGTCAATGCAATAATTCGATTCGATTACAAAATCCGATTATCCCAATTAGATTCGCCAGGATTAATTAATTCCTTTCCGCATCCTTTTCATGCGAGTAAGAGAGATAGAGCTAGTGCGCGAACTCGGAGAGACTTGTAAAGCGACTTTTTTAAGTTTTTTAAATTATTATTTATTTATGTGTAACATGTGTTGTGTTGTGTACAGGTGTCGGGCGTGTCGCTGGCGTCGGCGGCGTCTGTGGCGTCGGCGTCGTCGTGCGGCTCGCGCGAGTCGATGGCGGTGGGCGCGGGCGAGGTGCGGCGCCGGCTCGCGGACGCCACCGCCGCGCCGCCGCCCAACGCCTTCAAACACGACCCCCACGACCCCTCCGCTATAGCGCTCAAGGTACAATCCATTGTTAATGGTGCATGCTAACTGTTGTAATACACACTGACGATAATCCGACTAATATTATAAAAGCGAAACTTTGTATGAATGTTTGTTACTCTTTCCCTCAGACAACTACTGAATGGATTTTAATGATTACAATCATATACTTTTATATATTAGTAACACTTATTTTAACCCCGTTATCCCTTGAAATTGGGAAATGAACGCGGGTGAAACGACGGGACGCGGCTAGTATCCACATATTTTTAACCGACTTATACCGGTCCGATTCGAAAAAAGATGTACTCAAAGAAAACCGAATAACATTACTTATTATGTTAATTTAAATTAGTATTTACTAATAAAAAATATTTTTATAAAAATGCAAAATATGCGTATTTCTTCCGAAAAAAAGTCATTGGTTTTCGATGCAATATGAAGTCGGTTTCGATTTTTGTTAAAATTTTAGTTATTTTACAAATTTAATGCAGTGGAAGTGAAAATTGTTATTGTTAAAAAACATAGATAGACATTAACAATAGAATGCCTAAATCACACAGATGACCCTGTGTGATTGCTTTGTTACTAAAATATTGTTATGTGTTGGGTATAGGTGAGATAGCGTTATTGTAACCATGTAACTGTCAAACTTTAACAAACCTCCTAAATCATAGCGTTAAAACAACGATTTAACTTGGTAAAATTTATTTTACACTAGCTGTTCGTAACTTAGATTTGTGGACATGTAAGGATTGATGATGACTATTATTATAGCCTAAGTTACGCCTTGTTACATCAACTATCTTCCAGTGAAACTACCGTCAAAATTGCCCCAGCTGTTATAGATTAGCCAAAACAAACAGACACAATATATAGTCAAAAATTACAAAAAAAAAGTTATTTTGGTGTATGTACCTTGTATACATCCACATGCATTTAGTAAAAAGTGGTTATTGAAATATTAAAAACAGACACAAATTTTATTTATTTGTATAGACTTGAAAGCTCTATTCTGTTTTCTCCTTCTTCAAGTCCTTTTAAGATATTACGGTGATTGGTATTTGAAAAGACTAGTTCCACTGAGTTTGTTTCGCCGGTTCTTCTCAGTGGACTTACTTTGGAACCGGTGGTAGACTCAATTGACCTTCAAAAAGATACTTGGATAGTACTATTTTGAATAAAATTTTTGACTTTGACTTTGACTTTGACATTGGTATGTTATACTATAGAACAGTGATTCCCAAAGTGGTCCAGGTGGACCCCCAGGGTCCTCGATGAGCGTGACAAAAAATGGGGGTTCACAATCATATTTAGAAAGCGGCCATGAACATTAATTTGGTTTCGAGTGAAGAACCAAAAAGAAAAAAATGTTGGCTTAACTTCTATCAATATTGTTAAGAGAATTTTACTGTTATAATAAATATCTTTAAACGAGCAATTCTTGGAAAAAAGCTCAGCAAGAGTTCCACCTGATGCGGGAAAATTTTGAAAGTGGTCTATGAAACAAAAGTTTGGGAAACACTGCTGTAGAACAACTAGTGACAATAAATTTCAATATCCATTCAACCATCATTTAGGTCAGGCGCCTGTCGTTGTTATTTATTGTTATCTGTATCATTCACGCGACGCTCCGCGTTAACTTGCGTTTTTTTTCGTGGATTTGGCGAACCGTCAAGCCATTTGTAAAAACTGTTGTCAGACGTGACAATGACGTCACAATGTTTGTTTGTCAAGTCCTTATTTGTATATAAATGATAAAAAAGATGCGATAAATGTGTGACGTTGGTAACCGTGAGTGCATTCAAGTATTAATAAAGTTCGGAAGAGACGAGGAAAACAATTTTGAAACTGATTATCCGTAGGAAAGTTGCGCTTTGTGCGATACGTAAATTCGACCTACCATGTTATTACCTTAATCGAAAACTTATGTGAATATTCTATTGATCTATGGAAGTTGCATTACGAGTTTTTTTTTTGAAAATCACTACATATTATAAAACAAAGTCGCTTTTTCTGTCCCTATATCCCTTTGTACGCTTCAATCTTTAAAACTACGCAACGGATTGTAATGCGGTTTTTTTTAATGGATAGGACAATTCAAGAGGAAGGTTTATGTAAACAATGTATTAAGTTTTTATATACATTAGCTAAGATATAACAATAATTGTTGGAGGTGTCGGAAAAAAATAGGCCGTCTGGGAGTTTTCAACGAAAACGCTGCCTAAACTGTTTGAGATATAACAAAATAATGTATGGTGGAATTATGTATCTTAAATAGGTCTACAAAAAAGTCCGCGATGGCATATGTCTATCTCTTAAGGATATCATACTATATCCATTTAATACTTTAAAAAAATGGGCAATTATAACGCGATAGTTTCAAAGTTATTTACACAAATACGATATGAATACTTATCATTTTTAATCAATTAATTAGCTTGAGCATTTCATGAAGATTATTTTTGCCCTTTACATCATGCAAATTAAATGAATACTTTAGGAGATATGGCAAAATCAAAATAATGCACAAGAAAATAAATCGTGTTGGCGTGATTCGCACGGGCGGTTGTCATGTCTAAGGCCGTAGTGTATTAACTCTGGCAGACGTAATATGATCAACATAATATTATGGTGGAATAATATTATAATAATAGTATCCTAAATATGCCTACAAAAATCTGCGAAGGGATATAAGTCTTTATTTTCAAGATAACATATTATATCCATTTTAATACAAAAACTTAGTATGTAATTATTATAAAATAGAAAATGATCATCATCAGACATGATAAATCCGTAAATCTTAGATTCACGCGGGCGAAGCTGCGGGTAACAGCTAGTTTTAAATAAAAACGAAAAAAAAATATTAACTTGTTTTTCGAAAACCTCGGTTCGGTTAATGATAAATTTTCTGAAATGTGGAAATTAACCAATTGAGGATCCCTTTTTTTTGTCACGCCAACTTTAATTCGACGAGTTACCATAAAATTACCCAAATAAAAATAGTTTGAATCATCTTCGCTGATAAGTCATGATTTTTTTTAATTTTCGTTGAAATTCTTCATTCTAGTCACTTCAATTGCAAAAAGTTAAAAATAAATTAAAACAATCGTCACCATGTCGTAAATAATGGTCCGTATAATTTGATGAATCGGTTGAACGCCTTTTAAAATAGAATATCTCAAATTCTCAGGAGTCTTGGGAGAACAAGTTGTCTCGGATGCGGTCGGCGTCGCCCTACGGTGGGTTGGCTGGGTGGAGGCTGCTGGGCTGCATCGTGAAAGTGGGAGACGATCTGCGTCAGGAGATGCTGGCGGCGCAGTTGCTGCGGCGGCTGCAGGCGGTGTGGGCGGCAGAGCGCGTGCCGCTGCGGCTCAGACCCTACGAGATACTGTGTCTCGACAAGGAGTCGGGACTCATACAGCCGGTGAGTGATATGTTAATATGATGTATTTGTGACCTCATTGGTAGGACAGATTCGGATGGCATTTTGTGGAAAATTTAAGCCAAATATTTAACACGTTGATCGAGCGACGATGGTCCAGTGGTGGATGGACTCGGCCTCTTATGCGAGAGGTTCCGGGTTTGATCCTGAAAGTGTGTGCCTTGAAATGGGTTTTCCTAATTTCTAAGTGCACCCCAAACACGAGATCATCGCTCTCGCTCACCGGTGAAGGAAAACATCGTGAGGAAACCTGCATGCCTGATGAGATTGAAAGTCTTTGAAGGTATGTGAAGTTCACCAACCCGCACTGGGCCAGCGCGGTGAACTTTTGGCCCATTACCCTCCTCGCCTGATTTCGAGGAGGAGATCCGTGCCCAGCCGTGGGACATAAAGGGTTGATACTGTACTTTTTTTTTATTTAACACGTTTTTAATTTGTCTTGTGGAGCTCGATATTTGAACATTATCTAAGGATGTCTTGTTTACGAATCTCGAATCAATAGTTTCTAACGTGAAAATTACTCTCTGCATTTAGTCAAAATTAAATTGAAATGGCGTTATGACCAATGGTAATCTAGCATTTGTCAGACTGAAAAATACGTAAGAAGATGTTAAAAGTTACTTTTTATTTTTCTTGTGTTGGTGTCCATCTTTTGGAGTTTATAAAAAGAGGCTTATTTTGAGCTAACTTATGCAAGGTAAAAGTAACATCAAATTATTGTGATTACTGAATGATTTTTGAAGTGATAACTAACTTCTTTAGCCACTTTGAACACACACACACACACACACTCTCTTCCGATTAAGCGCAAAGGCCAAAAAAGGGAAAATCTTTTCGTTAGTCTCTGTTAGAAAATCTTAGTTTTACAGGACATTTAATGACGTCATAATGAAATTTTAAATTTATTGTTTTCAAATTTGATATGTATTTCATATTGATAGTACTATTGTTCTACTAGTTACACACAGAGTCTACGTTAGTTAGTTAGTTTTCACGTCTATGGGTAGGCCTAAGATGAGTAAGACTGCTAATTTTTTTATATATAAAAAGTAGCGTAGCTATATAGAATTCCAGATTGTATGAACATGTGAACATTAAATGAAACGTTCAAAATCATCGATAAAATTAAATGGAGCAGTATAAACAGAGAGTCGTGACCTCGTCCTCATTAACTTAATCCTACTGTACAGTATTGGGACTGATGAATCGAACAATCTGGTTAGTGGTTTCACACCCGGAAACGCAACAGACAGACGGATATTGATATAAGTACATTGCTTAATACTTATGTTCATTTGTTCGCGGTTTATTACGACTTGGGCTCAGGCAATTCATTAATGTAATATCCATAAAGATACAATCTTTATAGATATTTTTATCTATAAAGATTTTTTAATTATCATTGACACTTTACTATCTTACTATAAAATATATGAGTTTTGGCTTAGAGTTTGAATTGGAGCGAGATTATCGCAAGTGACCTGTTCAGGTTTAGGTTAACCCTAATTTATTTTGGTCTATTGAGACCGAACGCGAATGAATTGACGATGTGAAATGAAATAGAAAATTTAACGCGAAACGTTTCGGAGCCAAGCTAATATGATGGAGTTGTAAACAAATATAGGTTGCGAAAAGTTATAGTAAAATAATTATCAGTTGTATTAATATTTTATTACTTTTTACGAAATTACGGTTATTGGTCGTTTGTGCATTTTTGTAAAATAATGATTTATTGAATAAAAAAATAATCATTTTATATAACATATTAAATGTAATAATTTTTCTATAGTTTCATTACCCCTTAAGTGTTATCCCCTCCATATGAGCAACTACGGGATATTTTATACTAGTTGTGTAACTCGTCGATTTTGTCTGTAAGTTCGTTAGAAGTTATAGTACTAGGAAGGAAAACGAGATATCGTTATAATATGCTAATAGCAATGCCTCGTGTCTCGAGAGTGACATAATATTTGAGTCTTTGGTGTTTATTGAAATAAGCTTATCAGTAAGATATACCCTCCACAAGATACCTTATCGAAGATCTTACTATGAATAAACATTGATATTTCATATTTCCCTGTTAGAAATATTAATAAGAGAACTTCAAAGAAACTAATTGGTATTATAATAAAAACGAGGAACGCGAACTTTTCAATTAAGTTTATTAATTTTAATCCGTTATGTAACATTATTAGCATCTTATTGAATAAGATATTTTATGGCTATGATAAACTATCTTTCGCCCGCAGTTTCGTTTAGCTTGCGTTAACTAAGAATTACAATGGTATCTTAGCGGGATGAGTCTACGATAAAACGGCTATCAAACACTGAAAGAATAATTCGGGTACTGTATTAGTATAAGGTGATGCGGTTGAAAAATAATGTTTTGAAGAAGTGAGGAAATCAAATGTCTGTAAATATTTTTTGTTTGCTCACATACTGCCATGACTCTAACCAATTAGAATTGACATATAGCTTTATTTGCCATTTTTACCATCTTTTATCTCCTCTTCTCTTCATCTTTTATTTTATCATCTTTGGTATTATTTTATGACTGTTTTTGTGCTGACGCTGATCATTAAATCCATGCATTCCATCCGATCGTGACAGGCGGTAATTGCAAATATGTGACCTTAAATTTTTAAGGCGTTTCGATATTGAAACAGCCTTGAGTGTCTAAATTGGTCAAAGCTAGTATGTGAACGACGTCACTTTTATTGCCACCGTAGTGGGCGACGAGTGGGTGATTTTTTTAATATCGTACAGCAGTTTTGATTTTATCAAGTGACAAATTTTAAGGCTATGTCTCGGGCAGGTGGGATTGAAAATTTTTGTTAGCAGAAAGTAATATTTATTTATTTGTTTTGGGAGAAACAAAAGCTGACAAGTAAAATGTATACTTTTATGTAGAAACTAAGAGCTACCAATAGTTCCCCACTGATAGTAACAAAAATAAGGAAATATAGCAAAAGAAAACAAACTCTGCGTATTAGTCAAAGTAACAGGAACACGTAGAGATTACAAAATTTCGTTAGTGAATTGATGTTCTTAGAAGTTGTTATATCGATCTTAATAATATTCTTCGTACGCCGTCTATTGGAGGATTTTACCATTTAAGGTTCGTCGCAATTGTAGCTGTCCTTTTACAGCCTTGGCGTAGTAGGCCTTTCACTGTAATATTTACTTGCTATATTGCGAGAGATTTCAGCTATGGTTAAAATCACATAGATGTTCATCTTAAACGTATTTCAGGTGCGACTCCGGAAATAAGATATGGCAATGTTGAAAGACGTAAAAAAGGCTGAGGTTCCTCAAATTCTGTAGATTTTTTAAAATTTTTATATTTGACAGAATTAAGCGATTTGAAACAATACTTTACGTACATCCGTACGTACGTAATGTTTTAGATTATTTTTTAATATCATCATCACCGTCAGCCTTTATCCATCCACTGCTGAACATAAGCGTTGAATGAACGCAAAGATGACCAATCTATTGACACTCGCATCCAACGTGGACATCAAAAAAATATATAAACGAGTATAATTAATTTACAAGATAAACTAATATTATTATATGAATATTATAAGTATTGCAATGTGCACCTGCGTCTCTAAGGTCAGATACTCCATACTCTATCTGTCAAACATCTGTCAAATATGTTGCCAATAGCCTATAGGGAACTTAAAGGGAGATTGTGAAACAGGCCCTAACTGAAGCAGAAAGTTAATAATTTCTAATAATAAACATGTAAGTACCTTTATACAGTATGTTTGATGACGTCTCATATAAATTCCATTTATATCATATTATGATGTTCGAAGAAATATGCTCGTCGTAACAGGATAAACAACATTGTTTCGAGAACGCCTTACTGGGGTGACGTAATAAGTGATCCGATATGGACTAAAATAGCTTTTTAAAACTGCCATAAACAGTATAATCATGTCCGCAACATTCATAATAATATAAATTATTAATAAACAAACAAACTAAGTTATGGTAGAGTGTTGAATCGACAAACTAATTGAATTGTACGTTACGGTAAAATACTTATTATTATTAAACAAAGTATAAAATATATAATAAAAATGTGAGTTTTTCTAAATTTTCAAGTGTACATAAACACAAGGGAACAGTTTGAGCAAACCCGCACGTATGATTAAGAATATTTGAAGATGTGTGAAGCTCAGAGAAGGATCCCCAAAAAGCGGCTTAAGGCGCTCGCAGTTAGGAATTAGGATAGTGCATTCCTAAGTCAAAGCTCCACACGGGGTCTTCCTAGACCAGTCAACTCGGGTAACCTAAATACACGCGGAATTCTGCTTTATAATAAAATCTATTTTATTTCTTTGGTCAATTTTAATTCCAAAGACACCTTCGTGATTTTTACTTCAATAATATCATTTTAAACGGTAATGTTTACATATTTAAAACAAAATATAATGTTTGCAGGTGCTGAATTCGGTGTCACTCCATCAAATCAAGAAGCAATCGGGCAAGTCACTCCGAGCGTGGCTGGAACTGGAGCACGGGCCGCCCAACAGCGAAGGATTCCTCCGAGCGCAGAACAACTTCGTCGAGTCAGCGGCTGCCTACGCCTTGACCAGCTATCTGTTACAGCTTAAGGACAGGTTGGTCTTATATAGTTCGTTGTTTTTCACTAGCCCGTTTGTCAAATGCATCGACCACACAACCCATAGACTCCTAATAACAGGGGAACGGGTTCTGGCGACACATCTGACTTAAAGTTCCGATGTAAGCCGGATACAATGTACTCAATCTATCGTGTCGTCTCATTCTTTCACGTTGCGAAATATATCCATTTCTTTTTAACGTTCCGTGATTGGTAATATTGTATGATATTGAATTAGCTAATCACAACGTTGGAACCCCTTTCGTCTCACCTCAGCTGCCAGAATGCATTTAATACGAAAAATCAAACATTAGGAGTCTATAAGTTGTGTGGTCGATGGTCTAATGCATAGCATGCACTGAGTGTAACATAATAAAAAATAAGTAAGTGTAACCAAATAACCGATACCGCGATGAAAAATGCGAAATCCTGTTTATAGTTAAATATTATAATATACTTTTTGTATATTATAATATACGTGTAAAGTATGCGAAACATTAATAAGTTTAGATTAGAGATGTGAAAAATAATCCATTTTTCTTTTCTTCGATTATATTTTTTAATTTTTATAATCGATTTTTATAGTAATATGTATTAATCGATTCGATTCGATCGATTTATGCAACGGATGGAAGAATTCGAAATAAGTTCATTATTATTTACGTACGTAATACGTGTTTGCGTACTTGTATCGGTAGACTCCAAAAAGTTTTATAATAACGACCCAAACACAGATAGTCCGGTCACTTCAAAATATTATGTATATTATCATACATAATATTTTGAAGCTAATTTTTCTGCTTGTTCTAAATAATATATTATGTGATTCTGGTTTATATACCATAAACGATAAAAATTAATCGCCGGCGCCAGTATATTATATTATGTACACAATTAAGATGAGCGAAATGGACTTTATAATAAACTATTATTTATTTGTATATGTATATTTATTATTTATTATTTATATTTTTTGACTTTCAGACACAATGGGAACATTTTATTGGACAGCGCAGGCCACATAATTCATATTGACTTTGGCTTTATATTCTCTATATCACCCAAGAATCTGGGCTTCGAGAGTTCACCGTTTAAGGTAAGTTGAATTAAATTTATATTATCTTTTACAATTTTTACTATTCAAACGTCCACTTCTTGACACATATAAAATCTAACTCAAATTATTTAACCTAACCAACCAATCATTAATAATTTCCTGTTCGGGAAGGGCTCAACAATCAGAATACGTAGTCGTAATGTGGTAACAAGTACATCCATCCTTCTTAGATGAGTCATCTGCTCATTTACTTTTCCGATAAAGCTTAAAGGCCTTAAGGCCAACAGCATAGGCCCATTGGAACATGGGTCTCCTCGAAATTTAGCGAGGAGGGTAACGTGCATGTACTTAGCTAATAACGATTTTCTGTTAACAGTTGACAGCAGAATTCGTGGAGGTAATGGACGGCGAGAACTCGGACATGTTCGCGTACTTCAAGATACTGATCCTGCGCGGACTGATCGCGGCGCGCAAGCACTGCGACCAGATCATACACCTCGTTGACACTATGCGGATGGGTATGTGTATTTTAAAGTTGTCGCCAGATGCATCAATCAATCAATCATCTTAGTCTGTACTTTCAAGGACAGGACACATTCAAGATGTAGGCTGTAATACTTACTCAGAGGTAAACTGAAGATTACTCTGCCTGTTGAAAAATCCGCACGGTCTGTAGGGGCGACTCCGGCAAGATTTCATTGTTGCGTTGCGACGTGGTGCCGTAATTTTGTGACAATTTGGTTTGGACATTGAAGTGTATTTACGGGACACGGGACATAACGTAAAGTTTCCGGACTTTCCCAGAATTCCCGACCGTCTAAGAACCCTTGCTATACCTCACATTTCTATCGGTCTTTATCTTTCCACACATATTGGACTATTTACTATTCAGGCTATTTGCAGAGAGTATTAGAGTGATATTATGACAATAAAATAAGGTTGACCGGCCGATGTATGCCGATATTTATGTTAATATTAAATTCTAAAGAAACCGATAACGAATGATGGAATAAAATAAACTTTAGTTTTTGCGCGCACACACACGTTGATGCCGGCAACAGAGTGGGGCATCATGACATTACCATGCCGTTCACGGCACTCCAGTCGATTTCACTGCCAAGACGTGTCAATATGTTTCAAATCTAAAATAGCCAACAGTATGTCTGTCGCAGTAGTGTATATAGCGTTCATGTTGCAGGGGGTCAGCTGGCGTGTCTCCGCAGCAGCAGCGCGGTGTCGTCGTTCCGCGCGCGCTTCCACCCCGGCCGCACGGAGGAGCAGCTGCAGGCGCTGGTGGAGCGGCTCGTGCGGGACGCGCTGCGCAGTCTCTCCACCCGCCTCTACGACAACTACCAGTACTACACCAACGGGATACTGTAAGTACTGCCCCCGTGACGCCCACGACACCTAAAGGGACATGACTAAAGATTATACCCTGCGTACCCAAGCCACGACGCTAAACTTGCTATACCTCGAGGGACGTAACTACTGACGTACTCCGCGTACCCACCAGCTGTGACATCATCCATGTAGAAGGCCTGACAGCCACGGACTTCGAGGGACATGACACGTCACTTACCACTCGTCTTTCGCTACATCCGTAGCCGTCGCGCCGCTAATATGACGCTAAAAGTGGATCAGGCGATACAGGCATGCAACAGCAGATCCATATGTGCTGTTTTCCGCATCGGGTTAGCTATAGCTATAGTGGTCATAATATTATTATAATAAGTCTAACGCCCGAATTCTCAAACGCCACTAAAATATTTGAGGGCTCCTCAAAGTACTAAGCACGTCTTAAATCCATGTCATCACAATTTAAGCAGCTCCCAAATTTTGAGTTGCGTTTGAGTATTTGGGCATAAAGACTTCCCTTTACCGAGAGGAATAAGTTGACAATGTCAAAGAGTGTTTAGATATAATTGGGGTAAAATAGAATGGAATAGTTATCAAAAATACCAATGTTTCGTCTGCTAAATCGAAGTGCATTCTGTACCCTTAATGCAAGTTGTTACCACTATTGTACTATATCGCTTGTATGAGTAAAGAGCATGCGCTAGGGGTACTGATGACTTGAATTGTAATAATTTATTAAACGCTTGTATTGTTCAAATATAATGAGACCAAATGTATAAGCAGTATATATTATGTTCGTAAATCATCTGTAATGTTAAAAAAATTGACGATTCGTGTAATGTTCAATGTTTACGGCTGTTAGTGTAATAGTTTACATTCTTATTGTAAACTTAAAACGGACTCGGACAAAGACTACACATTACACTTATTGACGACTGTAGTTAATAATGTTAAATTATCTATATACATGTGTATGTAAACTTGTCAATGAATTTTAAAATTACCTAATGATTTCAATGTTTCATTAAGTTACGATATTATAAGTGATAGGTAAAAAGAGCGCAACCGACAACACAATCTTATTCGTCTTGGTCATAGTCTCATTAAACATATTATATTCACTCCGATAAGCAATTTCGTATGTTAAATAGAATTGTATCTCAAAATAGTAAAAAAAAGTTACGTAAGGACTGTGTTGTCAACCGCTGGTTTTTACGTGTCGCCATATGTCGTTTCGAGTAACCCCATACCAAATTGAATATTTATTATTTGGGTTTCACTCAAGTCAGCTAGTTTATGTAGTTAGTTAGTGCCATACGATCGTATCATTCATTATCAACGACAATTCCAGTTTTGATTCATTGATCTTTTCAAGCTCATGCTTTGGCATTTATGAAATACGAATACTCATATTTTGTCAATAGTGTGCTAGCATCTTTTGCTCAATCATATTTTCATCTGTATCATGTTTTGACCCGTCCATTGTAGTTATTTTAAACGAATGCTTTGTATAATATCTTCGCAAGTGACAGTTGATACGTTAGCAAATAGAAGGCCTTTAAAAACCGGCCGTCGCTAGATCACAAAATTCCCTTGTAAATTCACCGTCGAAATGAAGGCAAAATTTGTAAATATAATATAATTTCGCAATGAGAAGACTGATTGTTTCCGGCATGAAGTGGTTAGGTTTAGAGTTTTTATCTGAGTATATATAAGTTTTAGCTCATACTGGTATGATCGATGTATGACGTTTGGACACTTTGCCGATTATTTCTGTAAAAAGGTATCTTATACGGAGTTCATTATTGGATTATGAGAATGGAGGGAATAATAGAGAAATTAGTGGTGAATGTGAACGAATTGAAGATTGTATTCTATAAAGAATGAACATGATTTGTTATTAGCTAGGCGTTAGATAGTCATATAATAATTGCTATTGATGTGTGAACGGGGAGTCAACTCAAGGGTTCTAGTATTACATATATTTAGAGAAAAAAAAAATTGACAATCATGAACATTTTACGTTGTGCTGAATGTATTTTGAAAAATTGTAGATCTCAAATAATACTAATGATAAATAAATAATAAATCAGAGTAATAGATGTATGTACCACTTTTAAAATTCTCGTACATACGATTTTTTTTTAATAAATTTAAAATTTATCAGTTTCATTCAGCGTGTATATTAAGTCTTTCCTGCATTTCAAAAATATATGTGAACTTGAAAGTAAAACTTATTCTCCCGTTTGAGTGTACGTATTCTGGAATTAATGTAATACTAGAGCGAGTCGAGCTCCTCAATAATGTTATATTTATGTATCTAGAATTGAAACTGAAAATATATTGTGATGTAATTATATGATAAATTAATCGTTGCTATGTCCCGAGTGTCTTGCGGCTCCATGTTATATGTGTCTACTACGCGTTATACTTAGCTATGTGTGTGTGGTAAAGTTGCGTTCATATTTTATTATTCTTTACAAAAATGATAATCTTTGAGATTTATTAATAAATAAAATTGTAATATTACGGTATGATAATAAACTGGTTATGTGTTATAAGGTTCCATGATACAATGTCAATAATATCTTTCTATGTTGGAATAGTAATAAGCCAAATTCACATGTGAGTTTAATCAAATTTGTTTTCGTAAGTTATTTGTATTCGTGATGTATCTTCGATTATTTCATTCATTAGTTTTTAATAAAATTTAATTTTGTAAATATGTTTCCTCGTACGATTATTGAACACAATGTCAAAGTCCAAAATTATTATTTCTGAAAATTATTCATGTTATTTATCAACATGTACAGGTAATTGTAAGTAGGTAACTCTAATGTTTATCCTAATTTTTTAAATAATATACATATATCATGATTTTTTTATTGACTTTCATTGATTATTAATAAAGCAGTGATTGGTGGAATGGGGGTTACTGTCGACGATATTAAACTGAGACTTTACGTATTTATATATATAGGTAAACTATGAGTAACAATTTATAATACAAAAAAAAAATACTGTATTCCACCTGTCTGAATATTATAAATCCCTATTTATCCAATAACACCCTATTATTTTCTACATATCCTTTTTTCACAGACTTATTATATTCTATTAATATTGTTAATTTATCACCTCACCTCATATATTATGAAAGTTAATAATATCACCAATCAACATTTTCCATTCTTAATTTGAATTTAGAATCATGTCTTTTTAGGATTCGTTTATTGTACGATTTGCAATTACTTATTTATTTTATGAAAGGTTATATTAATTAATATTTTTTTTACAATAAAAATAAAACTGAAAATGTTTTATTTAGTATAATCATACATCTTTGAATATAATGTTTTACTTCTTCTTCTTCTTCTTGGATTTCGTTTTAAACTTGAGTCTCTGTTTGATCTTGTCCTTGCGAAGACGTTCTTTCACAATCTGTTGTTTATTCTTGAACTCCTTGGAGGATGCCTCCGCTTTCTTTTTAGCTACCCTCTCGTTGTGTTTCACCCAGCGGGGGCGGAATTCAGATGCTGTAAAAGTAACATTTTCTAATATTTATTTATGACGTGTGAATATGCCTACCTATAGAAGGTATATCCTGTAATGCAATGGAAGGATGTAAGAAAGGACTAATACTCCTATTAGTCCAGACTTAGAAAAACTTCTGCTAAAGTCGATAAATTAGCAACACTTACCTTACCAAGGGTTGGTATATATTACGTAAATTTGTTTTTAAACTTAAAACGGGACAGACATTTCATTAATGTAGTTATAAAATATTTATTAGCTATTTTTTTAGTTAATAAGGAATCTAATTCCCCCTTCCCCCTACCCCTCTCGGATCGCTCGCTAAGTGGAACGTCTGTAGTGGTTGTGTTTTATTTCGTTTTTTAAATTTATTTCGACAAATAAATTCTCAATAAACACTAGGAGTGCATAACCATTAAGAGGTATTTGCATGAGAACTAAATGAACTGTGAGGTGTGCTACGATCTGCTACACATTGCTATCTGCTACGTTTATCGGTGCTACGGGATACATCGTAATATTATAGTCTCAATATTACTCTGTAAAACTGCTGTTGCCCTGGTACATCGACAGTCTACGTGAGTATATTTAACTAAAGAGAATTCACTCTAAAGAACCTTCGTCACGCTTATGCTGCCTTGGTACTTTGAGACACAATATAATACCGAACGCAAACTCGCATAACGATTATTTTGGATCTACCTTCAAACGCAGTGGCTTTGAAAATATGATTTCACGATCACCGACGAAGATGGCATAGCATCAATCTCCAACGCCAGTGGCGCCAAAAGTAAGCCAAGTTGGGTCCCGATCCAATGCGTCCAACTTAACACCTCAGACACACTATACCTCCGATTCTAATCTACACGAATCAAATACCGAGATGAATAAAAATTATCGAAATAAACGCAGGCGTGAAGATGATACAGAATTAAATCTTAGTGACTTTAAAATAGAGGTCAAGAATATGATTAAGGAACTTTTCGAAGAGCAACATCACCTTTATCAGAAGTTAAATGAAAAGATGGAAAAAATTGAAACTCAAAATGAAGAATTAAAACGTGCAGCGGAATATAACTCAGAGATGTTTGATCGCTTTCTCAATAGGATAGAACAACTTGAACAGGACAAAGAAGATCGGATTACGTATCGGATCACCTCGCAATGAAAGCAAAAAAATTGTTTTTCCTGGCTCGAGAATTTTCTGCATTGGAGAATTACAAGTATTGTTGGACATCCTTTGGAAAAGTATTTGTAAGAAAGAACGATGGGGGCCCAAATAATAAACATTAATTCTGAAAAAATATTAGAAAAGCTACGAAGTGGCAAGTGACTATACTGTGTTAAATTAATTAAAGTTAAAACATTAATGTATTGTGAAACAAAGAGGCATGGCTGGGCTATGACTGATTGTCATGCTCTTATATTCTATTGTTTGCTTTTTTCTTTCATCATTTTTGGTTCTTATGATATACTACCTGTATGTAGCTTTGTAATTATATACATATTTTTAAACTTTACATACTCACATATACACACACTCGTATTATACTCACTTAGAAATCAAAATGTTATACTACGTACACTTTCAAATAGAATACATGTATTATTTAAGAAATAACTTCTCCCACATTAGCGCCCTGCTAAACATAAGCTTCAATAATATTAGTGTAAAATTGTTGGATCAGAAAGGCTTTCAAAATTTTAAGCGTATTACAATTTATATTCCCGCAAGCTGCTACCTTGGATATCTTGGAAATCTTCACTCCCTACGTTGATGTATTCGATAATATCGACCGATATACACCTGCCACCACATGTATTTGTGACTTAGAGGACATTAGTAGTAAAATTCCTCACAAAAACAGTATAGTAGTACTATCACAGAATATACGTAGTGTTTTTCGCAATTTTAATGAACTAGAGGTTTTGCTAAAAAGATTAAAAATTGACATGGAAGTTATAGTGCTATCAGAATGTTGGCTCAGAAAGAACACACAACCACCGGCCTTACAATTTTTTAATTGTTACTATACACTAAACTGTATGACGCAGAACGAGGGTATTGTCATATATATTAAAAAATCACTCTCTGCGAATGTTGTTGAGCCTTACTTTATTGGTGCAAATTGTCTAGTGGTCAAAATGCCGAACGATCACTACATATTATAAAACAAAGTCGCTTTTTCTGTCCTTATATCCCTTTGTACGCTTAAATCTTTAAAACTACGCAACGGATTTTGACGCGGTTTTTTTTATTATATAGGACAATTCAAGAGGAAGGTTTATGTATATAATTTATTAAGGTTTTATATACATTGGTTAATATATAACAATAGTCGTTGGAGGTGTCGGAATAAATTTGGCCGTCAGGGAGTTTCCAACGAAAACGCTGCCTAAACCCTTTGAGATGTAACAAAATAATGTATGGTGGAATTTGTATGTATTGTATTGTGTATCCTAAATAGGTCTATAAAAAAGTCCGCGATGGCATATGTCTATCTCTCAGGGATATCATACTATATCCATTTAATACTTTAAAAAATTGACAATTATAACGTGATAATTTGAAAGTTATTTACACAAATACGGTATGAATCCTTATCATTTTAATTCAGTTAATTAGCTGGAGCACATAATGAAGATTATTTTTCCCCTTTACATCATGCAAATTAAATGAATACTTTAGAAGATATGGCAATATCAAAATAATACGCAAGAAAATAAATCGTGTTGCCGTGATTTGAGAAGGCAGTGTAATATTATGTTATAGTATCCTAAATAGTAAATATGCATGCAGAAAGTCTGCGAAGGAATATAATATGTCTTTATATTCAAGATACCATATTATATCCATTTTAATAAAAAAACTTAGTCATTAATGAAATGGAAAATGATCGTCATCAAACATGATTAATCCGTAAACCTAAGTTCACGCGGGCGAAGCTGCGGGTAACAGCTAGTACTTGTATAATAGCGATTTATCGTCCCCCATCACATAGAAATATTGGCAACTTTTTAAATTCATTAGGACAAGTGTTAGATTCGGTAAAATGTTTTAAAAATATATTTCTCATCGGGGACATAAATATAAACTTATTGGAAAATTACAACCAGTCGAACGAGTATACTAATCTTCTAGCATTTCATGGTCTACTTCCTGGGCATTTGTTTCCAACAAGATATCATGAGAACAAACTTTAAAGTATTAACAGCTGTTGTGAGGTCTACTTTGACCGATCATTATTCTACTATTTTAAGCATAGAATCCAACAAAGATACATCACCTACACAGTTAACAACAGAGGTTACTGACTTTGATGGCGTAGTGGAACAACTTCTAGCGACAGACTTTTATCATATTATTGGATGTGAGGATGTAAATGTGGCAACTGAGTTGTTTATTGGGATAATATTTGACATCATTAGCAAAAATACAACATTGAAAAAAGTATCTAACAGGAAGCGAATTATACAACCATGGCTTACACCAGATGTATTAGAAATAGAGATAGGCTGCATGGAGAAATAAAAAATATCCACAAAATGAAATACTATATACAACATATAAAAGATACCGTAATTTCTGTAGAGATATTCTTAAAAAACGTGAAAAGGAATATAATAAAGGGTTATTTGTTTCAGCACAAAACAATATAAAAGCTACATGGCAAGTTATCAAAAAGGTAACAAAATTAGAGTCTAAAAAATCTGACAATGCCGAGGAATTATTAAAGATAAATACAGGTCCTATCCAAGCTGCAAATCAGGTGAATGATTTTTTTATAAATATAGGAAAAAGACTGGATGAGATTCCTGAACAATTCTAGAATTCTAAAAAAGCTTAAGAATTATGAAGAAGTAGAAAAAATGATGAACACAATTGTATAACTAAATAATTTAATGCATGTAGATTGTCTTGTTAACGGCTCTACACATACACACACGCACACACACACACACACACGCACGCGCATACACTCACATACCCACTCTCACGCTCTCACTCACACACATACACAATCTAACACTCACACACGTACCCACGCAATCGCTCACGTATACGCAAATTATGTGCGCACGCACACACACACACACACATTCATCCATCACAAGAAAGCAAACATACACATACACACATCACATGTTTTTGAAGTTAAGAGATTTTATTTAGTAAAAACAGTTCCATGATATATGTAGTATATAATGTATAGTTTATAATGTAAACAATATAAATACATATGTTTTTATGTGGTTCGAGGGTGGGGGCCGGAGTTCTGTAACACAAGGTTTCCTAGTATAAACTCCGATCTCTCACACTGACAAACTTACAATATATGTACTTATTTTGTAGTTAAGTCTTTGTGATTGATTGAAATAAAGATGATTATTATTATTATTATTATTAATTACTCTCGAAATTTATGGTCCTTTATCATTCCACATCATTCAGTACCACAAAAGCGTCCATAAAACTGAACCGAGATCTGCCTATAAGGTTAAAGGACATCTATTAAGTAGGCCGAAAAATATTGAAATGAATTTTTAACTTAACATTTACAGCTCGCATGGGCGAGGTCTCGCACTAAATAAGACTAATTCAGACGTACATAGAAGGTAAGTTCTTATGAGCGCTTTGAGGACAAACTCTGCGATGTAAATGTCCGCTTGGCGGCGTGATGAGAGGGACACATACAGCATTTGAGCCTACGAGAGCGAGCGAGTGCGAACTGGGGACAGGTTCCCAACTAAGTCGGCACAAAAAATCCTTAAGAATTGTCCTTCTATGTACGTCTGAATTCTTTGACTAAGGCCTACATTAAAGTTAAGTATCGAGATACTCCTTAAGAGTCAAGTATACGTACGCGCTTGCGGGCGTGTGTTGTCGCGGGGCGTGTCGTTGGCGTCGTCGTCGGCGGCGTTGCGGCGGCGCCATTCCTCGTAGCGGCCGCTGCGGTACGACGCCGACACGCGCCCGCCGCTCTCCGTGCGGATCATCTTGCGACCGCCGTCCTAAATATGAAAAAAATAATAACATATTTATCGACAAATTTGTGGTCGAAAAAAATGTGTACGTTCAGACAAGGCCGTCACTTCCTAGAAGGTTATAAAATATCAACAACACAAAAAAACTTTAAATAAATATGCAATATCTTTTTAGGCATCTAGAAAAAATAGATCTGGCTGCAATATGGGGTCAGAATGACCCCATATTGTCTTGTAATAATATTGTTGACTTATTTCTAAACTGTATTTTATAATAGATTGCTAAAAATACATTTGTTGATGCTTTTGGACATCACTGGTCTCATTTAAAATAACGATACAATATATTATATGCAGTAGCTAGATGTTTATACAGAAAAAAAAAGAATTTTTTTGCTAACGCGGGCGAAGCCACGGCTAACAGCTAGTAAGCAGATGGAGGGATAATGAATATTTTAGTCACCGGGTCAACGTGCACCATCTTCTTCCTCTTGCGGTCCCAGCGCAGCTGCGCGCGGCCCGCTCGCGCCTGCTCGCCGCTGTCCGCGTGCAGCTCCAGCGCCGCGCCCTCTGCGCCCGCGCTGAAGTTCACCGCCATACTGCCAAGATAATAATATGTGAAGAAAAAATCCTTGTAATAAAACTATATTTAGTAAATGGTTTATATTCCCGTTAATATTCCTGACGTTTGTAAGTCTGGAACGACACGAGGATAAATAGGCTAATAAAAGGATCCATAGTGGTGGCTACGTACGGGAAGATGGAATGTTTATCGACCTCCTAGTAGACGAGACGAAGATCTACCATCATCTATCATACGTGCTGATACTAGTAAAATGAAAAAAAAAATGTGCCGGATCTACAATTCACACCTCTATATATGAAGAAAATGGGTAAATGATGATGATGATAGTCAAAACACAATTAAGTAGTGTTCAAAATTAAACCTTTGACAGGAAAAGTGGTATTACGTTGACACTTGGACCACACATTCAAATGATCTCTATTTACATAATAAAATATCTTAAGATAGTGGACAAACCCCGTCTCTGTGTGTTGGTCGCTCGCAAAGTGCGGTATGTAGTTCTCGTCTCGCACCACTTCCTTCTTCTTTTTCTTAGGCTGTGATTGAGGCTTACTCTCGGTGTTGTTATTATCCAATAATAAGTCTTCGTCCTGACAAAAAAGAAACGTTATAGATAATATAAATATTTTTTGTTCCTAATTTAAGTTCCAGTACAAGTCGGACGTAGAAATAAGCGCAACTTGATTATTAATGTCTTTTATATTTACGAATCAGTAAACGCAATTAAATATGAAGATGAAAGTTAAAAAAAAGTCCAAGGTTACTAAAAACTATTTTCTGGCATCTTCATGCTAATATCAACCGCTCAAAACGTTAAAGCAACTTACTGTAACTGTAACTTACTGGATTTTTTTTATTCTCTCGCGTTTTGAGTATCGTTTTGCCGTGGACTCGTCGCTTCGCCTTCATAGCCAGGTACATAGGAGAATCGTTCTTACCGCCGAGCTCTAAAATAGTCTGTTAACAATATAAAATATGTATGAGAAAAACATTTTAATCGAAGATCAAGAAAAGTAATAATTCAACTACGCGCTTGTCCAATGTTAAGATATTTGCGTATCGGATAGCAAGCGATTGTCAAAGTTTTTGTGAAATTTAGTAATACTTTTAGTAGGTATTTAGTAGTGCACAGCACTTTACTTACATTGGAATAATAATTGTACATATTACACATCCATATTATAAATTACAGTAGAACCTCGATAAGTTAAAGTCCACGGGAAACACAAAATATTTAAAGTTATAGAGGTTTATCAAGGGTCATATTACTGATAGGTTAAGGGAAGGGAACATATTATTTTATGAAGTTATAGAGGTTCGAGTTATCGAGGTTCTACTGTATATTTAATTAAATTTAATTCGATAGTGGAAGCTTATTACGCTATTGTCTAATATGATTAATAGTCATTAGTATCGCATTCCTACATGTTTATTACAACTTACCCCCCTTGGCATGTAGTTCTTGATCTGTTCCACCATATCCGCTTGTTGGCTCGTTGCAAGATCGTCAATCAAAAAGGGGTGTGGCGCAGTGGGAGGGGGCGTGGTCTTGGCGCGCTTGTTCGCCTCGGCGGACGCTGGCTCGCGCCATCGCACGTACTGCTGCCATCCGCGACCGCACACACGACTAGCTTCTTCCTGGTTATAATAATGATATTTGTAAGGATTTCATTTTAATGAAATAATCAATAGATTTAAAAGACTTTACCGCCTGTCGGTTATCCTATAGTTTTTATTTTTTTAATAGATACATTCTAGACATAAGCGCGAAATGATGTAATCAATATAAGGTAGGTCACAAAAATATACATTATAAACTCAAGTCAAACTCGGCGTATAATGTCTCAGCTATCGGACTTTTAGGGTTATCCCATCAGAATTTTTCATAACTTTCACTTTTTATAGTTTAACTCTAAATTTTTTTGACAGTTTTTTACTGTAGGTTATTAGTTACATACTAATACTCTCTATCTTGCACTTTAATTAGTCTTCTAATTGATTATTTCAAAAGCATGTTTTTCACGCCTGTTGTCGGACGTCGTCTAACAACGCTTTGTCGCTAATCATTTTACATCAAGTTTGATTGGATTGTTAATAAACTACGTCTTTACTTCATAGATCTCTAGTACTTATATTTGTCATTTGCCAAAAAAAAGGAATCAATAAAGCAGGCAAAAGAAACTATTATCAACCAATTACTATGCGAGAAATAAATAACTTACAATTTCCGATACATTCTTTTCCCAAGACATCACATCTTGATGTCTGATCTCCAAATGTGCGGTGGGAATGGCTCCCCAAACTCCACTTGGACACTTCTCTCCAGTTTCTGTTACCTGAGTCCATACAATACTTTTATATTATATACAAGTATACAAGGTCGTATACACACAATGAGCCATGTTGGTAGATCTTTATTCAGCAGTGAATATAAAAGGCCATTATAAATGTGTACACTAAAATAGGTAGTAACGCTAAGGTGATGCTACTAGAAAAACTTAGGTAAGAGGTACCAAGCGTAAGTAAAAATAAATTAAAATTCCTAATATTCACTTACATTGATATTATGCAATATAAATTACACTACAAGCTCAAGGAAAAGCATTGTGCAATTCATAAACAAATAGTATTTATAATAAACAAATATACATTAAAATTTAAATACAGAAACAATATAATTGTTGCTAAAGTTGATGCAAATAACAATATTGAACACTCTGATGTATTATGTAAAGTGTTTGTGCAAACATGCAAATGTCTTCCTATTGCTTTGTTTAATATATTGTAACAAAAACAATAGTATTTGTACAATTATGTTGGTTTAAAATGTGTTATCCTTACTAAGCCACTTATGATGTCATTGTAGGTTTACAGATATTATGTAATCTGTTTTTAGGGGCTCTAGTCTTAACATTTTATTTCAAATTATGTGAATCATCTTATAGACGTTCAAAATTTTTAAGATAATGTTTTTTCCTTTTTTCATCTTTAGATAAATCCTTAGTTCGGTTGTATCAATATATAAATGTGTCTCTTCTGTGTCAATAGACATTTCTTTTTGTTCTAGTAATTGATTTAGTTTTAGTGTTATTGCAAACAAAATTCAAACAGAATATTAAACTTGACTGCTAACCTGTGAGGGCATCTTCAACTCTGCTCCCAGGAACAGTTGCAGATCTAGTAGATGCGCCACGTCTTCAGCAGCTACCAGCGAGAACGCACGCCCTGCGCGACCCGCACGGGCACTTCTACCTATAAATAACATTAATAACATCACAGTTTATTACGACTTTTATGTGTCCCACGTATCAACATCAGGATGTCGGATATCATCCTGTAACTGTAGTTGTTGCAAATTATCCGAAACACAGACACATAAAAATCTCAATAAAACTGAAAAAAAGGTAATGTATTTTTTTTTTCGAAATATCGGGCTCCGCAGAATAAAGTTGAAAAACATAGTAAATATCTCGTTCTAAATAGATTTAGTAAGATAAAAGTTTCACTTTAATGAGTGAAATCCTTGTAAACATTAAAAAACAAAAATAAACTCTATATGCGTAATATAACGTTTTTGCACCAAAAATTTTATTATAAGATGTGAAATGGGCAAGCAAATCTACCTTATATTGATATAAAAGTTTATAAATTGAATTGATATAATTCAAGAAGAGAAATTCTATGTATGTATATTGTATGCATGTTTATATATAGTAAAATGTCTTACCAACTCTATGAACAAATAGCTTGGGTTTAGCTGGGAAATTATAATTTATAACTGTATCCAAAGAGGGAAGATCCAATCCTCTTGCAGCAACATCTGTTACAAGGAGCACTGAACATCTCTTATTAGAAAACTTTCCTAAAGCAATTTTACGCGCTGACGGATCCAGGCCGGAGTAAGCATATGTTGATGTTATACCTGCTCGCTGTAATATCTAAAACAATAATAAAAAGTAACACGATTTTATATAAAATACATAATGTTTTCTTACTCATAATATAAACTAGAAGCACTTCGCGGTTTTGGGCATCAGTCCCGCAGCTATAGCTAAAAATAGCACACTAAGTTGACCATAAATGCTTTCTGAATGTAAAAATATTTATTACTAATGAAAAAATTAATTTAACCTAATATTTTACTTTGTGTATATAATATAAGTAATCTAACATGTATATTGTATCTTATCCAGTATTACACTAGCAGGATGGCTTTTTTAAATCCATGGTGATCGTATAAACAACATATACATACCAAATGTAAATATTCTACATGATGTCTAGTAGCCGCAAACACAACTGCCTGTGGTGTTTCTTTTGTCAATACTTTGTCTAAAAGTATCAATAGTGCTGCTGTTTTTAACTCTGCTCTAGTTGCTATCCATCCTAGCCATAAAGTAGATGGCAGCTTCCAATCAACATCCAATCTAATTAACACAGGATCACTTAATCCTGCTTTAGCAAACTCTACCAACATTTTAGGGAGTGTTGCGGAGAATAACAATGTTTGTCGGCTTGATGGTAGACGTGCAACAATTTCTCGTAACTGCTCTCCAAATCCAAGTTCAAATAATCTATCGGCTTCATCAAATACAACAACCTCTGAAAGGATAATATGGAATATTAGTAAAAAAAAATTATTGGTAAAATTTTAACATAAAGTTGAATACTGTATGTTACATACTAATTATGCTTAATTCAAGCGTAAACAGTTAACATTCTATTTACATATAAGCTGTTTATATTAAAACAATGTAAATCTTTAGGGACCATGGTTGCTATAAAGTATATGTTTAGATACTTTACACAGTTAGGTCAAAGATATTGGAAGACAGAAACTTACTGATATTATCCAGTTTGAGGTTCATTTCAATGCATATGTGAAGGAAACGACCAGGCGTTGCAACAACAATGTCCGGGGTACTGCCAGACATAACCCCGAATTGTTGCTCTATAGATTCTCCACCTAGGATTGCTGCAGCCGTAAGACCAGTAAATTTTCCTAATTCACGAACAAACCTTAATGTCTGAAATAATTTCACAATTATAAAACACAGAGCAATGATAAAATAAATAAAACAATAATAAAACTTTACCTGTAATGCTAACTCTCTTGTGGGTGAAAGTATCAATGCTCTTAAGTTTTTTCCTTGAGATGGTTTATTGACGGACGCTATGAGGGTCTCCAAGATGGGTAGCACAAAGCAAGCAGTTTTACCTGAACCAGTCCGTGCCATAGCAACTACATCTTTTTTTTCTAATGCCAATGGTATTGTCTGAAAATTTTGTAAATATTATTTTAAATCCGTAATTGTTTATTGAAGTAGGTTACTACCTTAAGATAACAGAAAGAATTATTTTTAAAGTAGGTACAAGTTATTTATAGCTTATATTTTTGTCTCACCTTTCTTTGAATGGGTGTAGGTTGCTTGTAGCCTCTTTTAGTAATTCCTTTAAGTACTGGGAAACTAAAACCCATGGACTGAAAGCCACCGGATGCTTTCTTCTTTTTCTTGGTTTGAGTATCATTTTCTGTTTTATTTTCTTTTTCGGGTGCCTCAAATCCAGGGAGATCATCAATATCTTCAGCACGAGGCATGATTTATACAGTAAATTATCAATATGTCATATTAAGTTAATCTTTTCTAAAAAGAACATTCGATACAATGTTGTAGCACGTTTTTACACAATCCACATTGTTTTGACTTTTGAAATTTGACGTGAGACATCTGCGGTCTGATGTCAAACGTCTTTATATCGATCCACACGTTTGTGGCTTGCCGAAAGCTCCAAGCCTCCGCAAGTCACAAGCATGTGGACGCCTCGCAAGTGCTTGCGGAAAATTATTTTTCGTTCCCCTTTGACTTGTGCACAATACCAACACTCGTCGGATTGGCCACAAACCCTTGCAAACCTACGCAAACCAAGACAAACTTTGTATCCACACGCTTGAATTTGTGAAGGCTTGGCAAACCTTGGTTGGCAAGCGTGTGGTTCCAGCTTTATAGGGCAAAAGAGTTGTATCCAGCTTTTAATAAGTAAAAAAAACCTCTTTATATTTTATTCGTTCTTGTTTAAACAGACTAAGACCAGAGGCCACGCTACCAAATCTGTGTTATGCTAAAAAAATTGTGTTGCATACAATATAAGTTTATTTTTTGTAAAAACAACGAGATGCCCCAAGCTTTTCGGGTTCGCCCATCCAGTCACATCAATTAGCTATTATTTACTACTCCACACACAATAATATTCGCCATCCAATCATAATATTATTATAATATAAATATTAAGTTTTTAAAACGTACGTTCACTACAGAAAACTATCAAAACAGTCTTCATAATATTACCATGGACTAGACTAGCTAGCCAGCTTCAGCCTTATCGGGTTCCTCAACCAACCAGCTTTAGCACACTGTACTGGCCTGGTCAAATTCTCACCGGCTTCAACTAGCAAAGCACATCTCTCCTGGTCAACATGTAGCATCGGCCCTTCACTGCAGCAGCACTCCGATTTACTGGAGCTCCCTGTAGCAGCACAGGACTGAAACTCCAGTGAGTTCCAATTAGTCGGAACTGTAATAACTGTGTACCTGATACGATAACAAGGGGTCTTCGGCCTTTCCGAGCATACCACCTCGGGTCGGTCGGGACATCTCCCTTTACTCCCTACACTATACGACTCACAGAAGTACTATATCCTAGTTGTCTTTTAATTAAGCCCACTGCAGTAATTAAAGGGCGACTTAAATCATAGTCTTAAAATAATCGATTTATTTATATACGTAAATACCTAAAGAAATAGTTTTTTTATTTCATTGAATTTACATCATTACAATTTACCAGTAAAGTATTAAAGTATCATTTTCCTTATCATAATAATAATTACATTGTCTTAAAATAGTATATAATATCATAAAAACGAATTTACAAATTTAAATGATCCATTGTTCTTTTTGATACATGCTACAAAAACATTACTTTTATCGAGATATTGAAGATACGAAACATAAATAGTGACAGATTACCTGTGCATTGATATTAAATAAAATAGATAAATAAAAAATGTAGGTTTTCGCCTTTGATCCACGTCTCATTAGGCGTAAGGCGTAAATTTTGAGTAATGAAACGATAGACCTAAATTATTTTCGTAAAGACATAGTTAAGATGAAGAGCATCGCTTTATGATGTGTCACATGCAGTAAAATGGATTCTAATTTCGGACAGGTTACGGTTACGTTATGATGCGTAGTGCGCTTGTGTCTGATAATGGATACCCATTAAATTGATTATTTTTTCTGTCAAGCACCTTAGGCTTTAAGAATACATTTTTGGAAAAATTACACCATGTACTTGCTATCACCGAGACCACTAAATGGTAATATTGATTATATTCTAGTCAGCCCTCCTAGAAAAATGACACTAGTTTACGACATGTAATTTGACAGCTATTGTTATTCCCATACAATAAGTATTCTATTCTATTTCTATTCGTTTAGCGTTTGCCACTTGTCTAGAGGGGCAGAATTACTCATGGTTCAGGTTTATTAAATTTGTAGTAATAACACAACGTGTTTTCATGACTTTTATGATAAATCACTTAGCAAGCAATTTGGAATTGGATTACAATCACTTTCCTGATAAATTGTACTGTCTAAACAATTAAATATTTATAACTAGCAGCGCCCCGCGGTCTAACTCGCGTACTTCCCATCTCCGTGGGAGCACGTTAATAAATATAGCCTATATGTTATTCAGATGTATAAGCAATATTATTGTAATTTTTCATTAAAATCCATTCAGTAGTTTTTACGTGAAACAACATCCATCCATCCATCCATACTTACAAACTTTCGCGTTAATAATATTAGTAGGATTTGTGCATAAATATTTTGAACAGTTGGTTGGTGAATGTCACAAAAGCCTTTATTACTTTGCATAATATTTGCAGGGTGGTAGGGTTCTCTTGATTTATAAATCAGGGTAGGTGATAATTTGAAGTGGCACAATAAAAGGGCAGCACTGTCGAAAATATATAAATTGTTATATATTTTCGACAGTGCTGCCCAACAATATAAGATATTCCAATTATCTTATATTGTTGGTAAAGAAAATAAAATATTATTCCAATTTTTTAATTGTGAGTCTAGCCCTGATTAAACATCAGTAAAAATTAAAAATGTATTTATATAGACATTGCTGGTTGACCTTATGCTAAAAAAACGCTACCTATTCAAAACACATCCAAATATCCTTACTTCCGTTTTCCGTATGATCAATTCCTACAACTTGTTTACGATTAATATTAATTTTGAAGAATTATTCATTCTGAAAAAAAAAACGTGAATTTATCACGGCACCTAGCTATGTGTATATATGTTCTCAGAAATAACGAAATATAGTAAATGTCGTTTTTAACGATTGAACGACGAGTACGATCACCATGATGTAAAAAAAGTCTCATATTACTTGGTGAGTTTACTTGTAGAATTACTGATTTTTTATTTTTACCAAAATAATTTTTGGAATATAATGGTTTTATAAACAATGATTTGATTTCTTGAATTTGAACGATGATACCGACATAAAAGAAGAAATAAGAAACAGTTAAAAATTTCTAAATTAAGTTTGTAAGTTCAAAAGCTACATTGATTCGTGTAGTCTAGAAGTAAGGAGAATCATCTCTTAGGTGAAAAGTTGAGAGTGTCCAGCAGCTGTTGGCTGGTTGGTTGGCTAGATAATTAATGCGCGTGCGTGCGTTCCTGCGTTCATGCTTTGGTGCGTCGGACTGCGTCGTGCGTCTTGCGTCGTGCATCCGTGCGATCGACCATCTGTCCGTATGTCTGTGAGTGGGTGCGTGTATGTAATTTCTTTACTTCGCTTAATAATGTACCACCAATGCCAAGATGCGCTATCCCACTTAATGAAATTGACGGAAATAAATCATACACACAGATTTGAGATGAGATGAGAGAGATGATTGCTTTTGTACATTGAGCATTCCCATGGTAGATACAAATACTTTTTAACAGCTATTATAAATGGACACCACGTTGTTGTAACGTGTAATCAACTACCAAGAATATATTATGTACTGTATTTAATTATTTCCTATGAATTAATAATGGCCTTAAGAAGTCATGTTTGGAAAGACCTTGCACATCTGTTATACTTATATTATATAAATTATCAGTCTTTTATAACAGGTGGGAATTCTCATGAAGTAAACGTTTTCCCAGAATGTCTATGGAACATGCAAATAATAAGTTTATTGAGGCAACGAAATAAATAAAAAATTAAAACGCCCAAAAACAATTTTCACGTTAAAAAGTAGTTTTTTTAACTGTTTGATAAAAATGAAAGAATAAGAAAAAATCATATGCTACTCTTTTTATTCTTCTATCAACACGTTTTTCACTATCACATAGTATATTCTAGTGTGATGGCATGTTTTGCTTTTTGTCACGTTTTAATTTTACAAGCTAATATTGATAGAGGCTAGGGGACTGTGCTAGATATTCGAAAATGTGATATTGACACGTGATTCTTAGTATGCCAGTTATCCTCTGGGTCTTGCCAGTACCGGATTAAGCAAGCTCGGGGCCCGTAGCAAATTCTTTCAAAGGGCCAAATAATATGGTAAAAAAACAATTCAATACTCAACACGTTTATTTTCTATCTATAGGTTGCAATTTTGTAGGTAATTAGTAGAAGATACCATATTATAATATGGTATGTTGATTTTTTAGGTTTTTGATAGGTTTCAAAAAATCACGCACAGGCAGAGATGAGTGGGTGAGCGGGGCCCCCTTTGGCGCGGGGCCCGTAGCAATTGCTACTCTTGCTATGTGGAGAATCCGGCACTGGTAATTGCTAGGAATATGTGATATGAATTATGAAGGCTTAATCGTCGTCTGGTCGGTCTAGCATGGGTATAGCAACGTCCGCATTGAGGCCCGACGGCGTGCCATTCAGCACTTATGCGAAGAATCTCCTCCTAATTAAGGTACCCTAAGCACATAACACATAAAGATGCCTTAGAGACCTTATAGCTCACACGGCGCTACGATCTATTGTCGCCATTGCCGTCGTCGTCGCTTCTGCGTTGTCTTGCTGGAAGGCATACCAGTGCGCTCCCTCTCGCTTCGCCTTCTCGTTTAGCGGCATCGCGGCCTCACAGAAGGATACAGCCTCCTCGGATTACCAATGCTGGTTGTCGATCCCAAATGTAAGATAACAAATCTCGGACTTAAGAGTCGCAAGTCTTTGCCACTCTTGCTCTTATTTCAACAAACTAATAAACATGTGTGCATATTAAAATATTCATGCCATTTGCGGGGCATAGTTTACTATGTCACGGGATAATTGGTGTGGTTCATCATTTATTATTTATCTTGAATATTGTGTCTCGTCCTAGGATATAGCTTTATAAAACGAAAATAGAGTTAATTGATTTAGTTTTTACTTAATAAATTAAAGCAAGTGTCTGTTTGAAGCAATTAGGTATAACTTGGTTAAACGACTATTAAGAATCAAGATGTAAGTGGGTACTTATTATTTTATCATTAAAATAAATTATAGCTTCAACTTAGAAAATATATCAAATTAACTGAATTTTTACTAAACCGAATATTAAAATTAAAGTTAACGATACGAACTTACTCTTTTGTTATTATTTTTTTAATGACTTCAAAAAGGGAAGAGGTGTCTCAATTCGACCGTATAATATATGCTTTTTTATATTTTATTTTTTATTTAGATCTATCTTTGGTACTTTTTAACTTGTAAGTTACCATAAATCTCCATATTTAAGGCGTATTTTTTTACAAATGAAAATTAAGCATTCCAGCTATAGTATCAACATAATCACAGTTGTCAGCGACATATAATTGTATAATTAATATCCATGTAGAAATATTGTTTTCCTATGTTTACGCGAATTTCACTCATAATGAAATAACTTTTACGCATGGATTCCTCCCGTCACCACGGTAAAGTGTCCAAAACGTTTAGCATATAAAAAACTTAATAAACCGCGATAAAATCCGAAAAAGTTGTTTCATTATAATCCACATAGAAACTTTATTACTTCGCATATAACATACTTCCCTTAGAAAAAAACAACACTAAATATCATATTCTGAGTAATTTGGTCACGTGTCGACCCTCACAAAAGGACATCGTATTTCCTGTTCTTACAGGCATGTATAACACGTGGATGTATGAATTATCAAGTATTGACATTCCTCACCATTCACCTCGTCCAACTGTCCTGCGTATGACGTAAAAGAGTACCGTTGCCATTGCTAAGGTCAGGAAGTAAGGCCACAAAACAAAATCTACAGATGACTTTTGAGATAAAAGTTTAAAAAACTTAAATGATAATTATACCACATCATACTGTGGAATTGTGAACAAAAGAGCTGATGGCAGATGGGCCTTCTAGGTTTTTGAAGACCACATTTGATCATGATGATCTCTTTGCAGTGGCGGGTCCAAAAATAATGGTAGCTTCGCCTGCGTTAACTAAGATTTACAACGGGATCTTAGTACTAAGTAACTTTTCTGGTTGAATTTTTACACAATGTGTCTGAAAAACCCAAATATCTTACGGAACTCTATTTTTTTCAGAATAAAATTTAGCCTATGTTACTCGTGTATAATGTAGCTTTCGAATAGTGAAAGAATTTTTAAAATCGGTCCTGTACTTTATGAGCCTATTCATTACAACCAAACAACCAAACAAAGTTTTCCTCTTTATAATATTAGTGTAGATATGTAGATGTAGATAGTGTAGAAGTGTAGATGTAGAAGATAATGATACAACCATAGAAATCTAAATAATAAGGTAATATAAATGGTTTACTGCGCGGTGATCTATCGAAACCCGTGTCGATAGCGGGCGCGGCGGGGCTACACCAAGAAATGAATTATTTTTCATTGCATGATACATTTCTTTTTGTGTTACGATGCTCTTCTATTAGCATCGAACATTAGAAGCAATTTATGAAGTTTGATGAATACAATCGAAAGTTGTGCCATTAATTTAATTAATAGTAAGGTTATGGTTTTAAATTATTTTAATTAAAAATCAATATTACTACAAAAAACTACTTACCAATGAAATGTTATTACTTTTTAAGTGTAGACACGTTGTAGACAAATTTTCCCAATTAGAAATGCTGCAAGACTTCATTTTTAACCTCACTTGCTATGAAAAAATACTGTTAGCGACTAATACTAAGTATGCGCGTTGGTGCCATTTGCGTCACCTGTGTGGCGACAAGGTCACGCGCACTTAGCACTTCTATTGCTTTATTATTTAGATTTCTATGGAAGGATACAACGGCAACTAGTCATTGGCAATGAAATCATTATAAACTAAACCTATGAAGTGGGCTGATGTTGACGATGGATAAGTATCAATGAAATGTATAATTCATTGATATCGTTTCGCAGATATTTTTATCATACGTTAGAATGGCGGTTCGTACTTAGCGCTACCCTCGTTTCTGACGTGTTATTGGGTTTCGGCACAGAATAGCGGTCCCTATAAATTTGTCACGTCTTTTTCGGCGACAGTTTGACTAGGGACTATTGGTATCTTTGCATAAAAAAAGATATTTTCGGTTTCACGCTTAGTAAGGTCATTTGCGAAGTTGACCTTTTAAAGGTAAAAGTAGATTCTTTTCAACTCGATTTAAGGAATGAGTTGCGAATTTCACGCGATGTCTAACAAAAAAACCTTTTGGATCCTGCATGAAATGAAATCCTGTGAATTTTTTGAAGTGAAACTTCTTTAGAATCGTTGTGATTTTAAACCAGATGCAACGGAAAAAACGACAGGTAAGAGACACAAATACAAAAGAGCGAGAGAGCAAATGTCGGTGTGTATGTGTATTGCACACTGTTTAATACTTGCTTGTATTAAAGCATTTAACGTGTGTTTCACTTCTATCGTGTGTGAATCGCACACACACCTTTTTTTAAATTTCACAAGAAATAATTGATTCCATGAATGAAATCCTGCATTCCTTACAAAGGTGACAAAAAAATCTAAACATTTCAAGCTTTTCTTTTTTTAATTTTTCCAAAGAGTATTAAAATACTTCGTTCAACATTTATGTAAATAATGTGGTTCATAAAGGTTATTGTCTTCTAAAAAAGAATATACTGCCGGTTGCCCGCGACTTCACCTGCGTTAAACTAGATTTACGGATTTTTCTGGATCGATGATGGTTACATCAGCTATTTGCTAGTGAAAGTCTTGTCAAAATTGGTCCAGCTGTTTTAAGGATTAGCCAAAACCAACAGACAGACAGACAAGTAGGCAAAGATTGTGAAAAACGTTATTTTGGCAAATCATATTTTATCCACGTGCATTTAGTAAAAGTGGTTCCTTTAATATTACAAACAGACTCCAATTTTTTATAAATTTTTATCAGTATAGATATTTTAGTGCGACGGTTCGCATTGTAATACATTTGTTTAATAACAAGCGCACTTATCTATATTTTATGATAGATATCATAAAATAAAAAAATACGTATTAACATAATATTATGGCTGATATATTATTCGTATAGTTATTATATATTTCGTGCGAAAATTTGTTGTTTACATTTGTGTGGCCTTGCAGGTAATGTAAATTGACACTACAGCGGGAATTCCCAAGGCACACGTTACTTTAGTCTGTCACCTCACGGAAGATTCCGTGGGGTGGTGTGAATCCGCGGCAGTTCCGCCTTGTCACTATTCCGCGTATGCTTTATTTTTTCCGCAGTTCCTGGCCCAAATTAAAATTAGGCATAGATTAGTGATTTTTTCCGCTGTAATCTCGTACGAATATTCCTGAGTATAAGGCTGCGTTTCTACCGGAGATGAGCTAAGCTGCGTTGCGATGTGTTTTACAAGAACCAATAGAGACGTTGCGCTGAATGTGGTCAGGCAAACGAAGCGTTTCTATTGGTTCTTAAAAACACAATCCTCGCAACGCAGCTTAGCTCATCTCCGGTGGAAACGCAGCCTTATGATAAACGAAGAGCCCATATGTGATTTTCTATGTTTATTTCTAGTAAAATCTTTTTACAAGCTTTTTATAAGCTTTACCTGTATGTTTGTAACCGACTCCTTTGCACGCGATTTAGACGAACTTGAAGCGGCCAGATTTCGTTCAAACATGGTTCTTTCGCGGACCGATGACAATACACTAATTCGTTAAGATTATTCCATTTTTCAATTTGCAACACCAAAAGCTTGTCTTTTTAGATTTAAACTATTTATAATTATTCCGTAGCACCGAGCCTCCGTGGTTTCGTTTTATCTGGGCACGAAATTTTCCGCTAAAATTTCGTATCCAGATACCGTGGAATGACATTGTTGACACTGAAATTATTTTGACGTTCAGAGCTGGCCTTCGTCAGGGTTGCGGTAAGTGAATTTTTCCGCAGTATTTTACACTCACATCGTGAGGTTGTTTACCATAGCGATGACACATGAGTGCTTCATTCCGCAAAGTCATTATTAACTTTTATATGATTTATGTCACTAGATTAACGAACGGTGATTTATTTACAAAGTCCGTTAATAAGGCACGAATAGGAAATTGATGTTACAGTGTAACACTGGCCTAGTTGGTCTAGTAGACCCTGGCAGATAAATCAGAAGTTAGTGGGTTCGATTCCTAGCCAGGACAATTTTTTGTGGGATGAGCGTGTTCATTAACCATTATTGTATATTTTAATCATACTAAAAAAAAACATACAGACGAATTGATAACCTCCTTCTTTTTTTGAAGTCGGTTAAAAATATAGGCAAGGTCCTATCCAATCGCTACACATACTTTGTCGTTATAATTTAAAGAATGCGATCGCTAATCCGATTCTTTTTAAGACAACTTTTTGGACAAGCGAACGTACAAAATCCTACTAATATTATAAAGGTGAAAGTTTGTGAGTATGGATGTTTGTTACTGTTTCACGTAAAAACTACTGAAGGAATTTTAATGAAACTTTACAGTAATATGGCTTATACATCGGAATAACATATAGGCTATTATTTATTCCTGTACTTTCACGGGAATGGGAAGTACGCGGGTGAAACCGCGGGGCTCTACTAGTATAATATAATTTTCTGATATGAATTCGTTTCAATTCATTCATCGGGATTTACGACAAGTCAGACAAAATATAGATTAAATGGTAAGATTATCCAGTAATCAATATCGTGAATAAAATATTTTTCACACCACTTAAAATTATTAATAACTTTGAATCCAAAGATAAAAACAAGAAATAAACAAAGTGATAAAGTTTTTTTTAAAATGTGAATACAAGTACCAATTTCCAGATTTCTCTTGTTAGGTGATCTGCTTTGAAAGAGTGCGTCATTAGAACGGGTTCGGATATGAAAGTATGTGAATTTGTACAAAGCTTTATTTAAAAGCCACTTTGTTATTTGTTAACTATTGCTAACAATAAATTACATTACATCTTTAATGGGGGAGGGGATACCTCCCCTTCGATGGAGTGTGACATTACGTGACAAGTCCTCCGCCTTTAAGAGGAGGTAGTCCAAAATTTTATAACGTCACATTTAACACAGGACACGAATTTCAAACTATTAAAATTTTTAATTTAATGATTTCTAATTTCTAATACCTGAATTTCGTGACGTGACACTTCAACGTGTCAAGTAATTGAAACACTAATTTTAGACTGTAAGCGAATTTTTTCTATTGAATGATTTTTTTTCCAAAATTGCAAAATATAATAATAATAATAATAATAATATCTATGGACGCTTTTACACCACGTCAATCTGGTCCCGTACTAAGTTCTCGAAGAGACTTGTGTTACGGGTACCAGACAACGGAAATACATATATTGAATACTTTTAAATTATTACTTAAAATATTTAAGATTTTTATTATATTATACACATATTTAATACACATCCATGACCCAGGAACACAGAAACTTTTTTGTTCCCTGGCGAGATTCGAACCCGCAACCTCCGGCTTGAGCGCCAACGCGCTAACCACTGAGCCACAGAGGTCGTCAGATAATGTCACACTTTGGTCTCACATATGTGACATGCGAAGTGACGAAGGGGACATCGTGTGACGTAATTTATACGCGAAGTATAATAAGCCTCCGTTCTCACGAGCGCTTAAAAAGCGTCACGGTAAAACCCGACGTTGGCTCGAGTTGCGAGTTTGGAAAGCTCAATTCGATTTAACGTCAAACACTCAAAGTCGAAAATCCAACAGTGCTTGATTAAAAAGCGTTGTGCTTTAAAAACGCTTTCGTGTGAACGGATACGTCATGAGTAATCTATTTGTCTCATACAAATGCTTTTTTATCGGTCGGTTAAAAATCGCTTGAGCAAACGGGGCCTGAGTGTTGAGATACATTAAAGTAAACGTGCGCCGTTTATCGAGTTTCGTATCACTTCTGATTTCCTCGTATTTTGATCAATCTGAAAATATTCCGGCCGTAAAGTGAAATCAGTAAACATCTTGTGTTTGTATTTAAGCTTAATCAGCTTTGCCTTATCCCTCGAAACAATAAAATGTAGATTTCAAAGAAAATGAATACGTGAAGATCATTTGGAATTCCTTTGATTATACGATTGTTTTACCTTTTGATATGGAGATCCGATAGGTAGTGTTGTAACAACATCAAAAGTTTAGAATTTATAGTACCTATTATCAATAATAATATGTCTAAGTTTTTAATTTTAAAATATCTGATTATCATCATCATCATCATTCCTTATCCATTCACTGCTGAACACAGGCCCTTAATCATCGATCACACAACCTATAGACTCCTAATGTTTGATTTTTCGTATTAAATGCATTCATCAACTAGCTGAGGTGAGACGTAAGGGATTCCAATGCTGTGATTAGCTAATTCAATGTCATACATTACTAATCACGGAACGTTAAAAAGAAATGGATATATTTCGAAACGGGAAAGAATGAGACGACACGATAGTTTGAGTACCTACATTGTTTTCGGCTTACATCGGAACTATAAGTCAGATGGTCGCCAGAACCCGTTCCCCTGTTATTAGGAGTCTATGGGTTATGTGGTCGATGCCCTTAATGAACTGAAAAACCTTAATGAAATGAATGCCAAGATGACCGATCCCTTGCCGCTCTCATCCAAAACGGTTGAAATCGCTTGGTTTTAGCGGGGTAGTGCATTCCAATGCGAGTCCCGTCACACCCTACCCGAGGACCTGGCAGGTCCAAAAGACATTTCCACTGCGACGTCAAAAGAGAAAGGATCAGCCACTGCACGGAGATCGTCTTCCCATCTGGTTATTAACCGACTAACACTTCGTCTACCTAAATGATAAAATGTCGCAAAATCCACACCTTATTTCATTATATGATAATATCATTCGGTTATTATTAGCTTTGTTCCGTATGTGAGGTCTAACACTCAATAAAAAAAACATGCAGACAATTTGAGAACCTACTTCTTTGAAGGCGGTTAAAATATAAACTACACGATGGTAAGACTTGCATATATGCTATAAAATAAGACCTTTGAAGCTAAATGAGTAAATGAGCTTTTTAATATAAAGCTGAAGAATTTGTTTGTTCGAGCGCGCTCATCTCATAAACTATTGGTCGGATTTGTAAGATACTTTTAGTATTAGATATCCAGGCAGGCTATAGGCTATATCAAGGGATGATAAGATCCCGTTTTAACTCTGAGTTAACGCAGGCGAAGCTGCGGGCAACAGCTAGTTTAATGTAATTAATTACCGACATGGTCTGTGACGTTCATATTTCGTAACTGGGTTTTCTTTGTTGTTTAAATAAAAATGTTTGTTTTTATTATTGTTTGGTCTGAGATGACTGTATAGCCGGTTTCATGAATTTGTTTACGTTATTTGCTGGTGCCAAAAAATATTAACGCCACGTGAAGCAAATAAACAAAAATGTGTCAATTCTTGGAATAAATATTCAAATACGGTTTTTAATCAACATATCCATATACTTATATAGCTTTTTATTATATAAATAGGATTAATCACAAATAGATTCGAGGAGGTTTTCTATTTCTATAATGTTAAAATAGAATCACTACAACATGGATTTGAGAGGTATTCTATACTAATATTATAAAGAGGCAAAATTTGACTGTTTGTTTGTATTGAATAGGCTCCGAAACTACTTGACCGATTTGAAAAAACATTTTATTTTGGAAGCTACACTATCCCCGGCGAACATAGGCTATATTAAATTTTCAAAAAGTTAGAGACCCATATTAAAACTCAGTTGACGCAGGCGAAGCTGTGTGCAACAGCTAGTAATAAATATTTTGTTTGTTAAAGTATTTTAATAAAAATGCTTGCTTTTATTAATATTTTGTAACTTTGCAGCATATTTTTGAAGTCCTAAAAATTGTAATTAATTTACCGAAAAACTTATATTTCCATACTTTTATCTCCCGATACAAAATCTTCGGTGAGAACGTCCATGAGCATAAACTAGTTAGTTTACCTGGTTTACCTGGAACTAGGTCAGGCAGTGTCAGTAGGTACACTGCCTCTGTCACCCTTCTCTCCGAAACACAGCACAGCTGTTTTTTCCCGAGAAATAAGCAAGATGGCTGTACCCGTGCAGCCGGGGCGCGGCACAGCTAATCTTGCCCACCGGCTTCTTACGAGCAGGTGTTTTATCTACTGGTTTGCCTATCTCAATAATAATGCCGTTGTCCACTTAAGGCGCTTCTGTTCCGCGACCTGTTGACCATATTTTTAAAAGAGTTATTGATTCGTCCCAATAACTAAGAATATTACCGTTGCGGCCTAGCACCATATTGCCCATGGTCATACAGTTACTGTCGAATAAATTATCGCACATCTGATGAATCGAAGCTAGTGTTCACACCCTTTTTTATTAGTGGGATAAAACAGGCAAACGAGCAGCCTGTTGGAAAGTGTTCAGCGTCACACAAACATAAATAAGTTTGACAGGGAACTACCCTGAACTGACAGGCAGCCTGTCAGGTGATCCTGTTACCTGCAGAGGGATCTTCACAAAGCGGCTGAAGGTGCAGTGGCTAAGTTGGGTGGTGCATCCTAAATGTGAGTCCCCAGGCACGCCAGTGTACCTACCCAAGGTCCTGGGTAAATGCTAATTACATTTCCCTGCGTCAAAAAAGGCAGCGCAAGTGTTACATTTTTCGAGACGAAAGAAGGTGGCCTCGTTAGTAATTACACTGTCCTTAATTCCATAGCTGGGCATTAACTCGTTAATCCGTTAATTTAATTAACTGTTTAACTTTTAAGATAACTTTTAAAAATATTAACGGACGCGTTAACTTCCGCTAATATGCAGAAGTCCGTTAATCGTTAATCCGATGCCTACTCTTTACCGCACGAGACTTTAATTTCTGTCACGCGGTCTGTGAACTTTTTTTTTGTTTTATAAGTTCACTAACTCAACGATATAAAAATGCAATTTTACACATATTAACGGACTAACGATTAACGTTAATGCTTCTGAAATGTAACTCTTTAACGTTTAACGCGGTTAACTATTTGATTAACGGTGCCCAGCTATGCTTAATTCCTACCTCTCTTTCCGAAAAGTAAGAAAAAGATTACTTACCTATGCAGGCCGAGACTAATTCATCCTCCACCTCACAACAGCAGACGCTAGGACCAATTATTTAGTTATTGGTATGTAACATTGTAAGAGATAGAACCATGCTGCTTTACAGCCGAATTTGGCAGCTCTCGCTCACATAATACCGGCGTAAAGTGACAGGCTGTCGTGAGTCTACTGTTTAGTGATCATGATAATTATTAAACTTTTTCCGTTTACTAATGACTATATTCTTATGTTATGAATATACCTTTCATTCATTTGTTGTTTTTTTTTTGCTGAGCGGATATAAAATAAATTTTCAAGCTACTAATTTTTACAATTTTTTACCTTATTCTTTCATGGGTAAGTCACCCAAAAGGCGGCTGAAAGCGCCCGCAGAGGTTTTAGTTTGGGTACGAGTGTAGGGGCAGTCCCACATAAGGCCAGGAACTTACCCTAAGATCCTAGGTGTGTTTTCTCAGCATAACAAAAAAAGAGTATGGGCGCGATGTAAATAGTGAAAACCTTTACCTTTTGATTGTCGCTGTCATCATTTAGCATTTAATCAAATGAATTCATGCAATTAATTAAAATAAAAGTAAAAGAGAAATCTAAAGAAATAATGATGATGCGTCATAAGATTGTTTGTAAACAAAAATTTTCCATTGCCTGAGGTCATTGCCCTAAGACAGTCTAAACTGGATCCTTGATGTATTGCATTTAGATGCACACTTTCTAATTTTTATTACCACACATGTGTTAACTATTTTTATGGTACATACGATGCAATTTTTGGAAATAATTTTTATTTTATCATCTTATGTTATAGACTGTAGAAACTCCTTGTTTTAGGAAATAGACATTCAAAACCGCCCTAGGAACTAATGAAAGACAATACAATAGTTAACATTAAAATGTTAATCATTGTAATATTATTTACTACTTTCATGTTTTGAAAAATCCATTTGATTTGTTTTGGCAAAAACTCAATTTGGAAAAAAATTGAGAAACTCCTATCGATGAATGTTTCTCAAAATAAAGTTGCAGAAAAAAATCATTTTTATAATTAAAATCGATTAACTTTTCGAGATTTTTTACTTAATGAAAATCGATTAACTTTTAAAAACCATACTAATTTTTTATTGAAAGTATACATAATATAATATATTCTACGGGCATAAAGCAACGTACACTTCCTCCTTTCCGTAAGGAAGGCCGTGTCGCTTCCTCTGCGGGTGGCATAAGTAGAAAAAATGTTAAGAAGTAAAAGTGTTTTCTAAAAACCCCCAGAACAACGCAAAGAATTTCAATAAAATAGTTTGTGTTTAGTGAAAACGAAGAAAAGAACAACATATTAAAATAATATATTAATATAAGGTATATACAATTTTAAAAGAAATAGATAAAATTAAGACGCAATAAAATATAAAAGGTACATAGATCTTATTTTTCATTATTTAAAGCTTTTCAATGGCATATTTATAAAACTTAGTCCTAATAATACAATTAATTAATGTCTACAACTAGCAAGTTTATTCTCTAAGGCATGCACAGCTTTAAGTGTAAAAACCTTACTAACTCTAAATCTTAAAAATACCTACTAGGAATGTGTTGGTGCATTATATGTGTAAAGAAAAATTTTATTTCAGGAGTTTTAACGAGAAAATATATAGCATATTTTCTCTATTAAGTAAGTATACAACAAGTACAATATAATATGTATTGGACAAGACTTCTAATGCTCTTTAAAGTTAAGCAAAAAGTTTGTGAAAATTCAAAATTGCTTTAAAGCAACACTGACTTAAGTATCTTTCAAGATGGTATAAATTACTAATACTTAGGAAATTGAACATTTTAAAGGGTCACATTATATGAGAAAAATTTTAAAATAAGCACAAATTAATAGTCGAATATATCCAATAACAAGAATGTTTTATCTAAGCTATATTATGTTGCTATATATTGCAATCAATCACCCTTAATATAAAATTCATTATTGTACTTCTGAGACATGTTTGAAATTTAAAGTTGCCGCTTAAATAGTATTTTTTTAAATCTATATTCTAAGTATTCATGCATCTTTATGAAGTGCAATTTTTGCATTTTGCATACAAATTAAATTATGACATAAAGTGACTGATACATATCATTAATCATGCATCATAAAAATCACGAGCAAACTTAACATAAAATAATACGACGTAGTTTTTTAAACGGAATTATTATAATTTGACATTCAGTAAGTTTTAAATAGCACCGCTCGGGATATAGCCTATCCTAATATAAGGATTTGAGCTGTGAAATTGGGAAATATATGTCAACCGATCGAAAACTGTAAGCAAAACTATAAACATTCACTTCAAAACGAGTTATAAAGTATTCAGCCGCGACCACAGACCACAGAAATACTGGCCGCGACGGTAAGAGGTCATGGACGCGTGTCATACAGGCTCTACTTCCACTAATATGCTCAAGTGAATGCATAATACCTTCCTCGAATAATTTCGAGGATGATGCCCAATAGGATGTTGCAGCATTGCTTATGCTTTTCCATGCTCCTAGATTATTCCTTTTTTTATGAACACACCTTTATTGTCCTCTTGTCTCACGTGGCAATTTTGTGAACACATTTGATTGCTTTACGATAAATATTCTGTGACCTTTTGAATCAAGATTACTAAACACTTCCTACGAATCATTCGCCATTTTGTTTAGTTTCTTGTTTCCGATCTTTATCCAATGTTTTGTCTATTTTGACTATCTTTGTATTAAATGTTTCCTCTTGTTAACGGTAGTGCAGTCTTCATAGCTTATTATACAAGCCTTCAATTCTTTGGAGATAGGACCTCACATTCCTCATTCCTTGTAAATTTCACGTACCTGCAACAATACAAATAATATATTAAACGTTTTAGTCTTCTAATCAAGATGTTTATCCCGTTCTATTGTATATGTATAAAAATCACCAGTTACAGTAAATGTTTGATTTTATAATTCATTCAAATTAAAGTTAGTTAATTATTTTTGATATGTGCACCTATATAAGTATAACTGATAAGTGTGACCCTCTATTAATAAACAATAACAACGAGTAAGCTTTCTAATGCTGGTGCCTATTTTACACGCTTTTTATTAGCTTCACTTGTATGTCAGTTTGTCAGTATGTCAGTATGTAACTCTCCGTGGGTAATCTGCGCGCCTGCGGCCTTCCTTGGTTCTGGTAGCCGTTTCTCAGGCTCCCTCTCCGAAATCGAACTCTGATTCCCCGTATTGTTAAAACTAAAAAGTAAAAAATAAATTTAAAGTTAAAAAAAACTAAAAACACGCTTTTTATAGAAACCCAAACTAAAAAATAGAAAATAAATTTTAATAAATTTAAATTAAGAATAGTGTTAAAAATTTCAATAACTATAAATTAATAATAGTGTAAATAAAAAAAAATTATTTTATTTAAAAAAAAGCGTGGGGTGCATGGTGTCAATATAGTTATAAATATTTTATTGACAGATATGAGTAGAGTGATTATCATTTTGATAATATCTTAAAAAGCACCCCACGCTTTTTTTTAAATAAAATATTTTTTTTTTATTTACACTATTATTAATTTATAGTTATTGAAATTTTTAACACTATTCTTAATTTAAATTTATTAAAATTTATTTTCTATTTTTTTAGTTTGGGTTTCTATAAAAAGCGTGTTTTTAGTTTTTTTAAACTTTAAATTTTTTATATTTTATTAAAATCAGTTCAGCAATTTCAAGATTATCAGCTGGGTGTTGATTGATCATTTTAGTTGCTGTTCATTTGTTTTACCCCGTGGTTTTACCCGTTTACAAATCCAATAGTGTCAGTTGCCATTCAACTAATGTCAATACCAATAGAAGCATACAGAGAATCGATATTTGTTAGCGTTACGTAGGTTTGTCAAGGGCGTATCTTCAACCGGCATGTAAGTACGAAACGTATTGCATGAAAGCGGTTTCGACAGCGTGTCGGTCGTCGATTGCATGCGTTTCTAGAACACTCCGCGATGCAATGGGTTTGCGCGCCAAACCGTTTGTCAATTTATAGTAGGTACTTTAAATTATTAAAAGAGTTTATATTGACATTACATATTGGTTTTTTCACTACTAAAACTATTTAAAATGCATATGCAAATGCAATAAACAAAGTCATGAAATATAAAAATAATATATTATTTTTATATTTCATGACTTTGTTATCTGGGCGTTCTTTGAAGAAGGCTTACGTTCAGCTGTTGACGGATAAAGGCTGATGATGATGATTCACAATGTTTCACAAACAATGTATTATTATTATTATTATATGGTATTATTATTTTCTGGTGAATAAGACATTCGTAAATATTGTCCAAACTCGAAATATTGAGTTCCTCGAAATAAAAGTGAAACACGTAATAGTTTTAAGACTTTAAAGTCAAAAGTAAAAATTAAGTAATGTCTTTTTAATCTTTTCTTCTAAGTATCTTATTCTAATTATTAAAAAATGTTTCGACATTGCCTTGGGCACCCGCCAAAAAATTATTATTATATATTTATTATATATTTTCCCGTCCCGTCCAACTAAGGTTTGTAGGGGCTACGTATTATTTCCTTATTTTTATAGAATCGCGGTTTGCTTATACAATTGAAGGTTCATATACAAGTATGAACACGTGAAACGTCTGTTTTATGCAGTAGTTTAGGTTTATAGTATAGTACCTGGTTGACCGAGCATTTGCTCGGTTTTTTATTTTATTGTTATACGAACCAGGCTCTTTTCGACTCATAACTGCCTAATTTCCCCACTTAGCTATCATGTCATATTATTTAACAGCGAAATTTACGTGAGTATTCTAATGATATTATATCATTACCTCAAAACACGGATAGTACTAAACTAAAAATGTATCCTTGCTAGATCGATTTATCGCCGTTTTTACCCGTGTATACAAAATTTTATGAAAATCGTTGGAGCCGTTTCTGAGATTCAGATTATATGTATACAAGAATTGCTCGTTTAAAGGTATAAGATAATAGTAAAGACGTAGGAAAAGATCGTGATCTCGGTGTGTAGCATTTATCAACCTGACCCTAATGACCTTCGTCGTAGGACATTGATGGGATTAGGTCTATGGACGTGGTGGTTGCATTGGCGCCATGAAAGTATTTCTTTAAATTAAAATAAATCGACATTTGTTAGCAGGCCTCTCTAGAAGTCTAGAGTCTAGACAGCTGTACTAGTAATTTGTTTTTAATTTTGAGGTCGTTAGGCTTTGTCCCCGTGTTATTGCTCATTCTAAAAATATACCAAAGATTGATACCTAATTTGATGAATAAACTAAGATTTTTAATTAGGTATTATGGTTATTTTGACGATTAAAACTATTTATATTTCACTTTTCCTACAAATTAATTACAATTTTAATAATGTGCTTAGTCGGTGATTCTTGCGTATTTTTTTTGACGCAAGGAAGTACTTTAGGCATGTAGCCACGTACCATGGTACGTGGTTCCACATGGGGTTGGAAATCACCATGGTGCTTCCCAACCCCATGTGGAACTCACAGTAGGGCTGTGTTTAGCCAAACTAAAACAACTGTAAGCACCCTAAACCGCTTTATGAGAGTTCCAAATCTGACAGAAACACCTTAGTGACAGGCTGACTTCGGTGAAAAGCCAGACTACTCCGCATAAGGGGGTCGTCACTGGACAATCCTGAATCCTCATGACGTCGTGTCTGTAAAGGTTCTCATCTTGGCCCGGCACGAGCACAGCGACCCAAGTATAGCAGTAATGACCCTCGACACAGGGAAGTCTCCATATTATCTACTCATATATATTCAACAAGAGTGACTGGATTTATTATAATATTCCTATTCCTATATTCGCCTTAGGTATGGCTTCCAACTGCCTAGATATTTTCTAGATATTTTTTGCATAACACTTATTTATATAGTATCAGCACCAAAGGGTCAACTACAAAATGGAGGGACTCGTAATGTTAAAGGTCGTCGTTCGTTTAAATAAACTTAAATGAAAAAAGAGTGATAATGTAAAATTCGTTTATCTCAAGTCATATAAAAAGTGACAATGTGAATTAGTCATTAAATACAGCTATATAAGTTTTAAATTTATAATTGAGTTATACGCACGCGCCACTCGTTTAAATATTAAGTGAACAAAGTTATAATTATTAACATTTAAACAACATGATAATTTGCTTCAACTGACTTATGCGTGCATTTTAGTACAATACTTTTATTGCGCGTACGCAAATGGAAAGTATTTTCCAAATAGCAGCGAGAGGCGTTGTCACCATTTCCATTAAATTTAGCCTATGTGTAAGCTATATTATTGTAAAGTTTTACCAAAATTAAAAAAAAAAAGTGTAAGAGTAATATATCATCATCAACGCATCTAACAAAATATTGGTAGGACTGACGTCACATACGTGAAAGGTTGTGTCGGATTGTTTGTTTGTCCGTCATAAATGTTTAAATAAAGGATATAATATTATTACTGAACTACGGCGCTCTAGAGTCTAGACTTAAGCATAATATTATGGTGAACGTACGATCTATCTTCGAATACATCTTTTAGCATACGTATAATTGCGACTCTACAGCTGTGCGCTCAACCCATTGGTTCAGTTTGATATTACTAAATTAAACTACTATATTAATATATTATTTGTTGCTAAAATTATGTATTTGAGTATGTGAAATAGTTATAAAAACTTTGATTCATTCCCGAGTAAAAATTCACACTTTTCTCTTATTTGGTTGCATGGCTGTGTCATCGAATGTCATCACTCATCTTAACTGTGCTGACATAACTATGTTGCAAATCTTATCACGCGTCGGGAGTTGCAAATAGCAGAAAGAAGAATGAACTACAAGCTTACCAATAATAATATGTTGGGACAACTCACACACGGCCATCTGCCTGTATTATGGTAACTAGACAACTGATACATGATTTGAAAATACATACATAATATAGATAAATTACACCCAGCCATAGAAAAAATGATCATGCTCACACAAACACTTGTCCTGGATGGGAATCGAACCCACAAACTCCTGGTTTACTGTTTAGCAGTCAGGGTCACTAAACACAAGACCAACAGGCCAGTCTTATATTTACACCATGTCACTTTGATTTATACATTTTTTGTGTTAGATATTTCAGTAGGTAGGTAAGTAGTATATGGACGCGCGGCACAGCATTGCTCTTCCTTTGGAAAATGGATGGAATAAAGCACAGTTTTATATTTTAGGTCCCGTACGTTTTATATCGTACGTCATTATCATCATTAGCTCACGTTCACTGATGAACATGATAGGCTTTTTTCTTTAAGTAAGTGGACGCAGCTCTACCCACTAAAACCCGGCGAGTGCCACCAATGCCGCCTTTGGTAAGGTGCTCCGGATCTGCTAGCAACAGGGCACCTCGACGGATAGTCAGTCCCACAGGGGACCGACGCCACCTCCACCGAGGGGTTGCCCCGCACCACAGAACAACCCTCCCAACTTCGGGATAATACGATAAGGCGAGGTTCCCGTCCTCGCCCCTCGCCCTCTGCTCTTTTGCCCCGTCTTATAAGAGGGGTACAAAGAGCCAAAAGTTGGGGGCTACTGAGCCCAACCGCCACGACAAGGCCTGAACCATGGTGGGCATTATAGGCCTCCTTTAATGAATGTAAAGACAGTTCTAGCATCACTCGCCTCCAACACAGAGCGGTCATTACACGGTGATGCCTTTGTTCATCAACCATAAACCTAATTATATAAGAATATTAATGTATAATGTTTGATAATTAATGTAAATGTATGCTAACATCCAATGCGAAATTATTTGAAAATATTCCACTGAACATTTATATCAGCCTTCGAGCATCATTTTAAATGCAAAGTTTTATTTACTCCCACGGGCTCCCAACGACTGTTTAATGAATAATGGACCCGTGTCCATTCGATGCATCCACTCATGAAATGTTAGCACGATATTATTATATCAAAAACGTTTAACACCGGAATCACACATTCACTTAATCACAATGTAATAATATTATGTAAGCATTAACGACACGTTGGATGTCAGTAGTGTTTAGGCCTTAAACTTCTTTGAGAGACAGTATAACCAGTGACAAAAACTTTATTCGCTACGTAACACAATTTTCGCCGGTACAGTGCGGAGGTAGTCGAGGTATTCGAATATTAGTTGATATAATATATAATTGGTCCATCGACTATTTAGTTCTTTAGCTACCAGTGTATACTAGAAGTGAAACTTTTATAACAGAAAATGTTGAGAACGCCTGGATTGAAATAAAATGGTAAGGACTTCAGTCCTAACGAAACTGTTATATTATAATAATAATAAACAAAATACATCAAAAATTTACCCAATTGTTTTAATTGAATAATAAGGGCCTGTTTCACCACTTCCTGATAAGTGCCGGATAGGCTATCCACAACATATTTGACAGATACTCCATACTTTATCTGTCAAATATGTTGTGGATAGCCTATTCGGCACTTACCAGGAAGTGGTGAAACAGGCCCTAATTGTTTTTATGACGTTAGTTTATTTATTGTAATTGTGGCGTAAGAGAGTTATAATATGAAAGAGTGTTAAAAGAAATTCATCACAGTTTTTTAAAAGTTTTTTACATTGGTAATTTTTTTTGTTTTGTACAATTGACATTTTCTATATAATACAAGAAACAATTAAATTCATCTTAAGCACCGAATACCCTTTTACTCTAAGTATACTCAAAGGTATCAAGGAAATTGCTGTTATAAAGTTTGATTGCTAAGATGACAGTTAAGGCTCTGGAGTATAACTCCTTATATTACAAGTTGAGAGGCCACAGCTCATGTTGTTATTATGATAAAGAATTGTAATTAAAACGTTTTGATATTTCCATTATATCAGTCGTTCGACATAATATTATGTTCTTATTTTAAATAAAAAATATATCTTTTGGTGATTTCTGGGTTTACGTGACAGTTTGTTCGTAGAATTTTCAATAAAAAATATAAATATGGATTCAACTTGCAATGTAGGTAATATATTTAACACACACTGTAAAAATATAATTTATTTCTAATTTTGTAATCTTATATTGGCATAATTTAGCGCAAGCTACCTAGTAGTTTTTTCTTCAGTATTAAGAAATTTAGCTTTATACCAAATTCGTCTATGAAAGTAATAAGAATTGTACTATAGCGTGGTGTGATAGATGAATAATATTGAGAAATACGAAGAAACAAACGACAAAAATGATATTTAGACAGACAAAAAGACTCGCACTGAAAGGACCTTAGAAGCTTTCTATATTGTCATATTTTCATAAATTAATGTTATATTGATCTTAGAAATTTTTATTATTGTTTGATCTTCATTGTGTGAAGGTACCAAATATATTTTTCTTTGTTTCTTTTCCTTTTTTTAATTGTAATTGGTCCTCATATTATAGCCTCTGTTTTAATATTATAAATCATTTGTTTCACCAATAAAATAAATAAGTGGCTATTGTATTATGTAAGAAGTTGATTGGTTTCAACAAAAAGAAAGATGTAATATATTTGAAACAATAATAATAATTTCATATCCTATTCTGTCTCTTGTTCCTTAACTTTAATAAGCTTTGATTGATATAATAGATCTTATAATGTACGAGCACACTTTTTGTGAAAATTAAATCATTAAATTCATAATAAGCTGATCATTTTTGTTAATGACAATAATTGCAAAGCCGTAGCCCATTACCTCAACGCAAATACGCAAAAACATGGTTGCTGTAAAGTATTCGAGACGTCGGACTTGTAAAAATCTTATATATTTAAACGAGCAATTCTTGTATATATATAGAATCGGGATCTCGGAAACGGCTCCAACGATTTTCATGAAATTTTATATACACGGGTTAAAAACGGCGATAAATCGATCTAGCTAGGATAAATTTTCAGAAAACTTTTTTTATCCGTGTTTTGAGGCATCGATAAAATATGATGATTAGAATACGAACGTAAATATCGCTGTCAAATAATATGTCATGATAGCTTAGTGGTGAAATTAGGCATCTAAATCCGAACGATCCTGATTCGAGTCTCCAGTCCGAATTTTTTTTCCTTTTTTTAAGATCATTTTTTTTGGAAGAAAAACTTTATCGTATTTTATCACTAAGGGTACCGAGCAAATGCTCGGTCAACCAGGATAATATATCCTGGTTAAACCGCGTTAACCGCAATAAAATGCGTCTAAAAATATTTCATTATTATGAGTGATGTTCGCGTCAACATATATTTAATGATGAATAACTTACACATATTGATTGCTGAGCGTGAACGAACTCATTCATTCTTACAAAATTTTAGCTGCAGGTGTAGAAAACTGACCCTGCGGTGGTCGATATGTACGGTCATTGCACATTCACTAACAAAATTAATTCGGTAGAGTGACTGGATACTAAGTTTCATTACGCCTAACCTAGTTCTCGTATCCGTTATGTGGTGACTACACCTAAACAGAGGTTGCTACCAGGGGCGAAGCTACCGCCGTATCAGCCGTACTAATTATACGGGGCCCCCGAGCCACGGGGGCCCCCGAAGATATTGCCTAAGAACTTAGATGGAAAATGAACGCCTATCAGATCTGTCACTATTGTCCATGTAGGAATAATCTTTAGAAAAACTAAAGTCATCATCAGCTATTGATTTAATAAATCAGTTTGCCGAAAAAAGGCAAGGAGAGTGTAGGTATTATATATTTCATATACATATTTTGAATTGTTCGTAAAAATTTTGGAAAAAGTTACAGACAAATAAATATGATGAATAAATATTTCTTTTAATTTTACGCAAACATTTTTTATGTGAGTAATCTAAATATCAAACCAAAAAAAAATCTTTACTCTTCATAAGGGCCTCCAAACAAATTTTTATACGGGGCACAAGGCACGCTACGCCACTGGTTGCTACGTCTCACTATTGGTTATAAATATCATAAAAATCGTTGGAGCCGTTGCCGAGATTCTGATTCTAAATAAATACATATACAAGAATTGCTCGTTTAAAGATATTAATAATAAAAGAGTATGATAAGATAAGATATATTGGTATGTTATGTCAATGGTTATTTTTTGCACCTTCTTTTTTAAAATAAGAATCGCTTTAAATGACAGCAATTTGCTTGGAAGCAAAATTTGTTTTAAATTACTGACTATGTAACTACCTAAACTATTATTCTAGAGTTTTTTGAAGACTGAAAAATGGATTGATCTAATGGTAAGTAATCATCAAAATCCATAGATACCTTCTACACGATAGTATTTGTAAGTATCTTTGAAATGCGATTTGGTTAGTTTTCTACGGTTGCTTTTTATTTAAACCACTTTAGAATATAGATAAAGTTAAAGCCAATTTTGTTCGATCCCTAGAATAAAAACTTCTCTATGACCTGTTTTGTTTGTTAATCATATCGGCAGCGGATCACACCTAATCTCGTATCCTTAATGAAAGTTTCAAGTTCGTGGTTACGATGTCACGTTTCGTATTGTCCATCATTTCACTCGAGCGACCCTTAAAACTTAGCGAATCTTAGAGAAACGCAGATTTAATCTACGCAATTCAGATAGAATAAAATTAATTTAATTTTAAATAATAAACCAAAAACCGAATACAAAACTATACCTTAATTTATGTACAACTAAAAAATTTAAAATAATATTGAAATACTTCGAAGTGAAGTACAAGTATACTATTTAAAATTTGGGATTTTTGGAGTCGGTGCCAGCCAAAGAGGATATTTTAATGATCAATCACAAACACCAAGTATTGAGTAGATGTCTGTGAAGGGCCAGTGCTAGATTTACGCCTAGGCCCGTGAGGCCCGGGCCTAGGGCGGCATGATTTGAGGGGCGGCAAAAATTTTGAAATTCCAAAATTTCAGAGGCGAAAAAGTAAAGACAGTCTCCTTTGAAAATGAGTTTTGATTAATTTTTGTAAAGTATTTTCCATAAAATATTTATAATAATTCAATTTGTTTATTTACCTCAGTCTATGAATAATTTTTTTTTAAAGATTAATTATAGCCTTTACGGAATGATATTCTATCATTAATTTACACATAATAAGTAATATAGTTCTTATTTTTTCTTGCAAAATTTTTGGCGTTCCCGATCTGTGTTGGATGCTAGTGGTAAGGGACCTGTCGTCTTAGCGTTCATTGAGGGAACCTATGTTCAGCCGTGGACGGATGAAAGTTGATGATAACGACCTGACAATACTTTGATACTTTCTAAAGTATCCTATTCAGTGGCTTTTGTTCATATTATTCATATTACATCGACAAGTAATAAAATGAGCAAATCGTCTGGGTATACAAAACCAACCAAATAAGCATTATTGAAAATAACTTAAAAACCGCTAATTAGATGTCGATCAAATTAATATGGAACCAATTCGGAAACATAAGCTTTCAAACAAAATAAGTATCACTAGAATCCATTCTCAAACAGCGGAGTAATCGTGTAACAAACATACAAAAAAAACATACAGACGAATTGATATTTTGAGTTTATTGACTCTGTAATGCAATTATAATTATCTAATAAGAACTTAGTTATATCCTATCTATCTATATCGTCCTACAGCTGTGACGCATGCGTCTCCTCGAAATCAGGCGATATTTGACCATAGTCCCCCCAAAAGTAGCCCAATGTGGAGCGTAAAATGTATACACTCAAAGACTTTTTTTGGTTTATTGTTTTAATTATGACGACCTCTGTGGCTCAGTGGTTAGCGCGTTGGAGCTCACTCCGGAGGTAGTGGGTTCGAATCCCGCCAGGGAACAAAACTGTTTCTGTATTCTTGGGTCATGGATCTGTATAATATAATAAAATCCTAAATATAATATGTAACTATTAATATAAAAAGTATTAAAAATATATTTATTCCCTTTGTCTGGTACTTGAAACACAAGTCGAGTCGAGTCGAGAACTTACCGCAGGGCCAGATTGACGTGGTGTAAAAGCGTCCATAGATTTTTATTAATTTTATTGAAGTTAAGTATACTTTTTTGGGCGTTTGGAAAAACTTATTTAAGTAAAATTTACACGGTGCGCGGGCGCATCGACAGTTAAACAGTGATATTATGAAGTGAGAACATGTTATATTATTTATGTACGTAATATATTCTGTCACATAGGTTCCTCTGAAAATGTATAAGTAGTTGTAGTTTTTTAAATAAGTATTTATTTCATTCATTCGATCTAAAACGCCTCTTTTATATCAGGGTAGATAAAAATATACATGTATTTGATCTTAATAATAGACATTTAAAATACTATTTTTGAATAAATATAATAATTTTTATATTTGAAAAATTATAACTTCCGCGTGTACACTCTCTATATTTTTATTTTAATATTCTATTGCCTTAAATCCTCTGATAAATGTATCCTTTGAAATCTATATATTATAATTGGTATTTATGTGCTTATTTTCATCGAAAATAATTAAGCTAGGGTGGTTAGAGTAACAACTGTGGTAACAACTATAAGAAATGACAAACTCTGACGTATACAATATTAGTAGGAGAACCGATTATTTCATCTTGAAGATTTAAAATTGCTGATATATTTAAAAGCCGTATAATAAACTATTCTACAAGTTTTCCGGTTTTTTTTATTTATGAGGTCTGCAATATTTATATAGATTTATGAGTTTTGTAATTTGGTTATTATATTTATTTCCTATATTACTAAAATTTAACTTTATTTTAATTTGATTTATTGTATTTGTTGATTAATTTATTGTAAATTCTATAAACCTAATAGATTTGTTATATAGCGATTTTAGCGATTGTACACTTTAGGCGAGCCGTCTGCTCACTAACTGCTCTGATTGAGTTTCAAGGACATCATCATCATCACTCTAGCCAGCCATTACATTTACCTAAAAAGAATACGAATATTCACATATTTGCGTGTATGATTGATAGATATAAATACGACAATCACAACATAAATTAGGGCCTGTTTTACCACTTCCTGATAAGTGCCGGATAGGCTATCCAGAACATATTTGACAGATAGAGTATGGAGTATCTGTCAAATATGTTGTGGATAGCCTAATACAAAGACAAATTATAAATTAAATGTAATCTATTTAGACGTCACTTCAGTAATTATTTTACGGGATATTTTTTTCCTATCGTATCCAGAAATCGTACAAAATCTTGCCATAAAAATTTAAGAAAAGAGTTTTTAAAATATCTTTATAAGATATTCTCTCTTAAGACTTTTAATTGTAGAAACTGGTTTAAACTTTTCTCGTTTTCTTAAGTTTGCCTGCAATTCAGAAGAGTTTTTTAATCGTGTACATTTTTATTGAATTTTTAACTGACTTAAAAAAAGGAGGTTCTCAATTCGTCTGTATGTTTTTTATTTTTTATTTTGACGTATTCAAAGTATAGTGCGACATGGACCATACTGTGGCCAAAAAAGAAACTAATTCGCTATTTTTATCCGTTGGCTTCTTAGTTATTACAGCAAAAATGCCTTAAGTGTGCAAAAGTGGTGTACGACAAATAATCTAAGCATTAAAGAATAATTGAAGCGGGAAAATGGCTCAGCGAGCCTGCAATACCATTTGCAAAAACCAACGAACGACCCCACGCCACGGTATGATCCTTGTCGCACTATATACATATATATATATATATATACAAGTAATTACCTACGAAATAGAGCTATTTTATTTCGATTAGAAACTGTATGAGATATAATTGTTATAATTAGAATCAGCCGGTTATGTAAATATTTAGATTGTTTGCGGTATAATCATTTAATGAGAGCGGTATTAGGTCAATGTTATTGCATATAGGGACTTGATCTTATAGGGCGTTAGATGGCATAACACTGGTAGTCAATTAAAAGTGAGGCCAGTTTTACTTAACATATTCAGTAAACAATATTGTAAGGTTATTCTGTCTATAATTAGAATAAGTTATACGCTTAATCCGTCGGATGTGAGTGGAAAGGGATCGGTCTCTTTAGCGTTCATTAAGGGAGGCCTATGTTCAGCAGTGGACCGATAAAGGCTGTTGATGATGATGTTGATAATACGCTTACTTTGATAGAATGGCCGCGTGTTGCGTGCCCTTCGACGAAGGCACCGTTATGTTTTGTTTGTATTTTTATAGAAGAGAAGGACTAGCAATTTCAGCAGATTTTAAGACATGGAAAATTTCTTCGATTTTGTTAAGAAAAACATTTTCCAATTTTCCTGTCTCGACTAACCTAAGAAATCTAAGATAATGAGACAACATGATAACATGTAATGCAGCCTAAATATCATTACCGAGGTTACACTGGCCTGTTGCCAAAACGGCTGAATTACCAATTTCCGAATAAACTAGGATTTCATATTTTGACGCACAAATAAAGACAAAATTCGTATGAAATAACGGTGAATAACAAATTCACTTTAATCCTTGTAACAATTTATTTAGTAACCCATAAGTTTTTATGTGTACGTAATATTATGTTATTTCTAAGTTCTTATAATTAAGAAAGCAAGCGACGAGAGTTTGATCCTAGCTGTTCATATAGAATGAATTCAATAATATATTTATTATATTGTATATATTATGTATTTACTGTCTGTATTTTATCAACCAGACTACTAATACATACTTATATATTTATAAATACATATTATATAATAATTATTATATATAAATTACGCCCAGCCACAGAACAGAATATGATCCTGCTAATCAGCACTTAGAGATTTAGAAAAACCCACTTCGGAGGTTAGAATCGAACCTAGACCCATTTCACTCAAGAGGCCGAGCCCCTTACCCACTGGAACATCATCGCAACTAGTATAATTGTATTTAAATATATATTTCTTCGGGTGTCCCCATATTTCGGCAATGAATTAAACATATCGGGACCTCAATACTATAATCGCGGTAAGCACTCGAACAAATATATAATTTAACACGTTGTCTAGAACTAGACCTGCCTTGTTCAGGGGGCCTAGCCAAAATGTTATTAAGAAAGCGTTAGCGAAGTTTGAAAATGATAAAATGTATGGGATTGACATAAGGCCGCCCTTAATCACGTGGTCCATCCTATACATTACATCATTTTCGAACTTCGCTAACACTTTTTAATGGCATTTTGGCTAGGCCCCCAGTATCGTGTAAGTAAGGCGTTCGTAGACTATGTCCAAATGTCGAGCTCAGTGATATAAAAATGAAAGAAGGAATGAAGAAGAAGAAGCTAATATTTAATATTATAGGTATTATAAAAAATGCTAATGAAATTCAAAATATTGTGTTGCCAATTTAGTTGTACAAGACGTGTTATTTATAAAACTAATGTTGGTAATTTCCATGCGAATTCCACGCTTGAGATTTATTGTTATACAAATATGGCCGTTTTGGCGTTCATTTCAAAATCAAGCAATGGATACGGAATGATGATAGTTACATACAAATAACTATAAAACGGTAGGATATCGTCTAAGCAAAAACACGCAAAAGTAAAACTGATGCGACCTTCATACGTCGTTGTGTAGTATTACCAAATATCATCATCATTATCAGCCTTTGTCGATCCATTGCTTAACATGTGCCTCCTTAACGGCGGTTTTCAATATCCTATCTATCTTAAAATTTTCTTATCCATCTTACAATTTTGCCAGATTTTGTAAGAAAATGTGTCAAAATTTAACGTTAGATAAGAACATTTTAAGATAGATAGGATATTGAAAACCGCCGTTAATGAACGTCAAGATGATGATCGTTTGCCATTAGCAAAAATGTTAAACATTATTTGGCTACAAGAACAATATAGTACATACAAAAGACCTTAACACGGAAATGTCAGCGGAAATTGCATGTTACAACTAAGCATCTAAACCAAAAAAATGAGCAATGTACAAAAAGAATTAATGAATAATAATGATTGCAATAAAATATTTACGTTGTACTATCTAGGTCATTGAAACCACTAAAGTGTTGATAACAATACACTTGTATGATTTTATATCCAAAGGTCGTTTTAATAGGTTAAATAGGACTCGATAACTAAGGTTCAGCTTGTATCAATATTTGTTATTGATACTGATTGTGTTAATCATTTCTGATGGGGCATGCGGTTAAAACGTGTGCTCAGATTGGTCAATCTTAACTTAGACTAATAAACGAAGTAATCCTATCATAATATTATAAGCACGAAAGTCTGTAAGTATGAATGTTTGTTACTCTTTCACGTAATAACTACTGCATAGATTTTTATGAAACTTTACAATAACACATAAGCTATAATTTATCACTGTACTCCCACGGGAATGGGAATGGGGGGGAGGGGGGATGGGGCGCTGCTAGTATTAAATGAAGTTTTGTTATCATAGTGTATTGTATTACTCACCAAAGGGTCAAGTACTGAAGCAGCAAGGAGATTCAAATTCAATACAGGTCTTATTCACGACCGACTTGAAAAACTGAAAATCTTTCTCGAGCCTGAAGACGTACTCGAGATCGTCGAGCTGTTGCTGCACTTACTGTCTTTTCTCGATAGAACACTTTTACGCGCACTCATTTTTCTATGTAGAAACCTGTCGAATACTTGTCTTATAGTGGAATGCTTTCTGTCGAAAGGGTTTGGAAACATCTTAGCGCCAGTGCACAGTCCACACCGCGCCGCGAATGTTGAAAGAGTGCGTGTAGTTACTACTGGGGCAATAAAAAGTGGGGGCTCTTGCAAAATGACGGGGTCAAGTTCAAACTATTGCTAGTTGCCTCAATGAAATCAGATGCTAAAATGTTGCTTTATATGGCTATTATATATGAAATAAGCGAGTATCGAAATACACTTATGACTATTGATTTTTATTCTCTCTAACTTGTTATATTTGGCATGAAACGCTTTGAGTATTTTTGTTAATATCTTTAAACCAACGTTAGCCAGTGGTTTTGTATGCATGAATTATATTGAAGTAATATTGATTTGGTAATTTTGGGTTTTACATTTATTATCCCAACACAATAATCGTCAAACCGCCGAAACCGTACAGAGTGCAGCCCTCCTACTAATAGTTTAACTTCATCCGCAAATAACCCGTCGACCGTATTGGATTTGACTAACCAAACACCTACTCTCCAGAGTAGCGCGTGCGATATACTGCGCCCCCTGCGTGGCACGGAGGGGGGTGCCCCCTTTCGAATTTTACTAGGTGAGCCATGAGCTTAAAGGCCGTCAGGTCCAAAAGTCTAGTAGACCTTTCGAAAAAAAGTACAGAGTGCGGCCCTGACGTTTGAGAGCGTTGACGAGGTCCATGGCGGTGACGTTCTTCCTCTTGGTGTGCTCGGTGTATGTGACCGCATCAAGGATCACGTTCTCCAGGAACACCTTTAGGACACAGCGAGTCTTCTCGTATATGAGACCGGATGTACGTTTCACACCACCTCTGCGCGCTAAACGTTGGTTGGTGATATGTATAATATTTTTTATTAAAATTTAAACGTTTAAAGCATTTTAGCGTAGATATTTTAGATTAATACATGCGTGTGTTTTATATATAAGAAGGGGCAAACGGATTGCCGGTTCACTAAAATCACTTTCAAATGTTTATAAGCTTTTTTCTTGAAGGCCCCTTGGACGTGTTGCTACGAAAATACAGTAGATGATCTTGGTAAATATAAAAAAAGAGATTACAAGATACTTACGCCCAGTCTCCGAAAGGCTGATAAACGCAAAAATTAACTAATCAACCGTCAAACCGGTTGTTAAGTGTGAAATAAGTTGCTAGAAGCATGGTTATATTCCATTATTTGATCAGCCTGTCAGCGAAGTATATATTAATGTCTAATTTCAGTGCTCAAAACATTTATAAATTTAATTTTGTGTTTAATTAAATATCTCCTCTAAATGACCTTTATTTAAAGACCGTATCGTAACTTTAATGTTTACGAACATTATTCTGTGATTTAGCTCATCAGCTATTACATGACTTAGCAAATTTCATTTGATCTGTATTGGTTTACCAATGAAGCTTTTAATAAGCCCGGCCACGACTCTGGAAATCAGAAGACATCATCTCAGGCTAGTACAGTTGGGTCAGTGACCTTCAATAGGTTTTCTCACAACGTTTTCATTTTCATACAAATTTACTAATAATATAAGGTATTACAGTCAATAAGTCTTGACATCATTCATTACCTCTCTCAAGGTTTAACGGCAGTTTGTTTATCTCTTTAGAAATTTCAACTTTCTATTTTATTTGTTATTGCCCATATTGCTTCATTTAATCATTTTTAACATTTCTTCACTTTCAATTATAATGAATATAACTAATATTTACTAATTGAAATAGGCTTCCACTGGAAGAATACACCTTTTAATAAACGCGAAAACGGCTCATCCAACGAATGCAGTGCCTATACAAATTTACAAGCAATTTCACCGACGCAGATAATGTTTTGGGGAAGTCAGCCTTCCCATAATAATTGTAATCAAATTCATATTAATATTTGCCTAATTAAAGTAATAACTAATATTATAAATGCGATAGCTAGTCTGCTGTAAGCTTTTGACGTCTTGATAATATGATATTGATAAACTTTTTAAGGAGAAGCATAATAAGGAAGGGCGACAAAATAATTATTAACGATTCGGATACCTTTGTGAGTGATATGTCTGCCATCACCTGCCTTCACATGCGGTCCTTACTCACGGCCATCCTTTTTTTTTTTTTTTTTTTTTTTTTTTTTTTTGATGACGCAGCGGAAATCATTTACGACCTTACCAGGGCCTGGGTAGGCGCACTGGCGTGTGTGGGGACTCGCATTGGGTGCCCTACCCCACTAAAACCGCTGCGTGAGCCTTCAGCCGCTATAATTGAGGGACCCGGATCTGTGCAGGCGACGGGATACCCTCAGCGACAGACTGGTCCCGGCAAGACCAGATTCTCCACAATAGGGGGACTGCCCGGCTACGACTTGGCAGTCCCCACGACGTCGTGTCTTAAGCTGGGCCCGGGTTCCCATCCCGAGCCCAACACGAGCACAGGGGCTTTATTGAAGGCGCATTAAATAGCGCCTCCGACGCACCCCCGTTCGTCGTCTACGGGGGGAGGCTACGTCAGCGGCCTCCTCTCTCACCCGTTCGTCGGCCTCCTTCTGGGACATCACTGTCTCGCAGAAAGAGGCCATTGCCGTCCAGGACTCGTCAGAGCCAAGCATCGCGGTGATGACGCTCGACAAAGACAAGTCCCCTCCGATGACAGACGTCAAATCATGACGCAGCGCCACCCATCTCGGGCACACCTCGAGGGTGTGCTGGGCAGAGTCCACCGCCGCGCCACAATCGTGACATCCTGTCGTCGGCTCCCTTTGGGCCGTCCGACACAAGTAATCACCAAAGCATCCGTGCCCGGTGAGAACCTGCGTCAGACGGAAGGTGAGGGGTTTGCGCTTACGGCGCATCCACCGCTCAAGAACCGGGCGCAGAGCAGCCGTTAGGCGTTTGCCATACGGCTGACGCGCCAAGTCCTCTCCCCACCTCCGCATTAATGTCTCCATCCCTAGTCGGCGGACCCGTAGGACCCCGTCAGGCGAAAGGCTCAAGCCCAGAGACCTCCTATCCGAGACATAGGAGTGTGTCTCGACTCACGGCCATCCTAGGATAACCGCAGGGAGCCTCAGATCAGCGACGATCTCAGTGATGAGGGGCACTGGAATTGTGCCATGCCACCGGTCAATCCACTGCTCCGGGATTAGACCGACGGTCAACACCGTGCGGTGGTCCGCGCTCGGCGCTCAGAGCCAGTCTGACCGCAGACCGAGCACTCGCTTTCTCAGGCAGCTCCGCCAGATCTCTACATCGTCAGCGACCCCTTCCTTTTTTTAGCCGTCGTTTCGGCATTAGTTGTGAGTTCAAGTCAACTTGAGCGAAGCTGCAGCTCCAAGTAAATAATGGATTACTTTATTGCTTCTAGAAATACGCGGCCAGACAAAACATAACCAAAAAAACTACTTAAATATCAAAACTGCTAATTAAAAAAAATAAAAATGTAGTTTAAAATATTTATATATATTAATAAAAATTTATGCAATAAGTTTTTTCTAGTTGTTTTGATTAAAATAATAGATTACAGGCTGGCTGCTTAAGGCTGATTTACACATATTATTAAGGCTATGAACTCACGAAGCGGTTCATACCCGTGTCTTCAACGGAGGCGGAACTGCGGTTTTATTTCTAAGAAAACGAGATCAAAAATTTTCGCGATTTCGCAGCCGTCGTCACCCTTAAAATCATCATCCGCAAAGGTAACGGGTGGTGCTCGCAAGACGGGCGGTTAATAAAGTGAGGGCCTCGACTAGTTGACTGTCGACTGTCGATGCAATGGGGTTCACAATATCGATTGTTATCGATTTTTTTTCTGTTGAACAGAAGAAGTTTGAATAAATAAAAAAACAATTGAGTTAACAATGTTTTGTTTTTGCGCTGTATTTTGCTTCCCTGATTATTTTATCCTTTAAATAGCCCAATACCTCACTTTGAACAAATGTTATTATAGTATTTAAGATCGGAAGCGTCCATCAGAACTTAACTAAATTAAAGTGTAAAAAAATTTGTAAAAGATTCTTAAAAATAAGTCGCTTTAATATTTAAATACACATTACATACATACACAATACATTACTTTGGGTACTTACCGTGTTTTTAGTTTTATGGAGGTCCCGATATTATTAGATTACTAAAACAATATAAGTTAAAAATTACCTACATGACTACTTAATACGTGTAAATAAGCCTTTAGATATATTTCGCAAAATTACTTTCGGGAAGTTGTAGGTTTTGCTGACCTCCAATAACATAACCGGTGGAAGGGATGCGCTGGTGCTTCGCGCCAGTGTACATCGATACCACTAGCCTTATTTCTTCTGAGAAAATATTATCTTGCTAGATTTCGGAAAGAGGGACAAGAAAGATAGTGGGTATAATTAATTAACTAACCTATAATTAATTAATTATACCCACTTGTCACGATAAGCAATCCATCATTAACTAGGTCGTACACGGTTAAACTTTTGATTGCCCGGGTGAATATTACTTGACAGTTTGCATTTTAAACTAACATAGAAGGACAGGATAATGATTTATGTATCTCTGTAATGGTCAGTTCAAAAGCAAATTTGTTCCTAACTTACTCGAGTTTTGCAGTAAGTATATTCCATGTCGAATTCTTAAAAAAATGCTCTTACAGCTCGTAGTTATTTCTTGTAGAGCATAGTGAAATGTTTTATTTTGTTTGTTTGTTTTTTTTATTTGTCATGAATATTACAAAAATGTAATGTACATTATGATTTAGTTTTCAACTCCACAGATGCCATTTTGTATATATTTTATTAGTCCCAGCGAGTATTTGGATTCTGTATATGAAATGTTATAAATTTACCCGCTAAGTATGCCACCTGTGCCCCTGGTTCACAGGCTAGTGAATTGATTTGAATGCGGTTTTATTTATTTCAAAGCAGGTACTCTAGCCATTTTTAGCAATGGTTCTTTGGCATATTTTACCAACATCGGTTGTCGTTTCAAAGTCACCTTTGTTCTTAGTTTGGGGTTTTTCTTATAGTGTAATAATATATTATAATTGAAATATGATTAAAGTAATATTAAGATTCTAATTATTATTAGTCATTCGATTTAACAATATTAGCAAAAAAGATAGTTTTTTTTTTTGGAAACAAATTTAAAAATAACTTTTGGTCAAATGTTTTACCAAGCGGATAACTTAAGTTTATTATAATAATAAATTACACCTGTTAATTTAAGTATTGTAGGTATAGTTATAATAAATAATTTAAGTTATTAATTATAATAAATCCTAATGATCCTATTAATTCTTCTTTATATTATAAGTGCGAAAGATTGTAAGTAATAAAAACCATCGTGCAAGAGATAAATGACTGAATCAAGGCCTGAAAATAATGGATGATAGAATGTCGGAAGGAAGACGTTTGGAAGGCCTGAAAGAGGAAATTATAGTTCTTCGGGCAGGCGCACTTACTACTTTGTTATATTATGTTAATTTTATCTCTGAGTTTTAAATGTAAATTACATAAATAAAAAGATACGAAACAGAAATAATTCATAGATAAAAATTAATATACCTATTATTATCATCATCATAATTTGCATCATTTGAATGTTGACTGAACTTTTAAATTAAAAAAGTGTTACAGTATTAAATTAGCCACAATGATAGTTCTATTTCACCTCTTTATTAAATAACTCACAAAATGCAAAATATAGAGTAGTAACGTATATGTATAAAATCAATACCAATCCACCAAACTCATGTCAAAATGGATAACGTTTTTTCTGTATATCTTTTTATTTAAACAGTAAACATTTGGCGTCGCATTGTGGGTAGACTGGGGAAGTACCTTGCTGGGGCTAGATTTGAACCTTGACCTCTCAGTCGCCGCCACTTACGACGGAGAGGCCGTCTACATGAGATTACTAAACAAAAGTCGTTGACACATAGATAAACTGCAATTGGAGCATTGTTTCTTTTTTTAATCTGATAACGATAAAACACATGACGATTCTCAGCGACGTTGGTTCAGTGGGCCTCGAATTAACAGGCCTGAGTTCAATTCTGGTCGGTGCACCTAAATTTGGATTTTTTAAACTTCTCTGTGTACCTTTACATGAATACCCCGCATTAAACTATCATGATGAATGCCTGATGATTTTTTACTTTTTATTTTTATTTTATTAGGGAAACAGACAGCCATACAATATTACAAAATATTACACAAAATCAACAGAACATAAGCGAGTAAAGTGACCACTAAAGTTTATAATAACAGGAGTGAGTATAGGAACGTAAATCTACTTTTAACAAAAACGTACTTGTATTTTTTTAATTAAGCTGAACAAAATTAAGTAGTAACTAATACTCATACTAAGGGCCTGTTTCACAATCTCCAGTTAAGTTCCCAATAGGCTATCGGCAACATATTTGACAGATATTTGACAGATACTCCATACTCTATCTGTCAAATATGTTGCCGATAGCCTATTGGGAACTTAACTGGAGATTGTGAAACAGGCCCTAATACTAATATCTATGGACGCTTTTATACCACGTCAATCTGGTCCCGTGGTAAGTTTCCGAAGAACTTGTATTACGGGTACCAGACAACGGAAATACATATATTTAATACTTTTATATTAATACACATAATTAAGATTTTTATTATATAATACACAAATTTAATACACATCCATGACCCAGGAACATAGAAAACTTTTTGTTCCCTGGCGAGTTCGAACCCGCTACCTCCGGCTTGAGCGCCAACGCGCTAACCACTGAGCCACAGAGGTCGTCATAACTAAAACAATAAACCAAAAAAGTCTTTGAGTGTATACATTTTACGCTCCACATTAGGCTACTTTTGGGGGGACTATGGCCAAACATCTTCCTCGCCTGATTTCGAGGAGACGCATGCGTCACAACTGTAGGACGATTGGAGGTCGCTTGATATATAATAACGATAATGATGATGATATAACTAAGTACTTATTAGATATAATTGCATTACAGAGTCAATAAACTGTTGTACCTCAAAGACAATTAACTTACTCAATATCACTCCTTATACTATAAGTAACTTGTCACGTGTCCGCTTATGAAGAGATATTGTGTATCGGTTGGTCCATAGTTCGAAGCAAACTATGATAGCTGTTGCCCGCGGCTTCGCCGGGCTAGCATAAAATTTCCTTTTTTTTAAATGTATCATAAGCTACTTCTAGTACCCCTGAAAATATGTGCACAAAGTTTCACGATGATCAGTTGAGTAGTTTTGGCGTGAAAGCATAATAAATATCCCTCCTTTCTAGAGATGTAAAGAACTCGAGCCTTTTGAGTCTTAAATTTTAGACTCGGCTGACAAATTGCACAGCTCGACTCGTTATACCAAGAACCCCAGACTCGAGCACTTAAGTCTAAATAAAGACACGAGCGCAACATGGCGCTCGAGTCTTGATTCGCGCTCGAGTCGTTTTACGCGACGAGTCGCGCTCAAGTTCTTTTCCATTTGGAGTTCCTTTATAAATAAACAGGAAATAAAATATGTAACTTTGTGAGATATAATAGTAATTTAATTATTTTTGTAACGTCTAATATTAAAAAAGAAAAAGCAAAAAAAAAAAAGCAAAAAAAAGCGTAAAATAAAAAGCAATAAATATTGTTCCGTACCCACATAACAAATAAGTGTCGCGTTTTTATCCCTCTTGAGGTACACAGAACATAATAATGCCATGCCTAAAGGCCACATTTAGCATGTTGCCACATAAACTATGTATTTTAAATAAATCAACCTTATTACGCTCAAGACTCGATACGCTCGAGCTCTTTTTAAGACTTGAGTTCTTTTTGAGACGTGAGTTTCTTTTTTAAGACTCGAGCTTTTTTGAAATACGAGTTCTATTTTGGCGCTCGAGTCTTCGAAAAAGGACTGGAGCTCGGGTCGACTCATAGCTCTGAGTTTTGTTAGCACACCGAGTCTTGTAAAATTGAGCCGAGTCTATCGAATTAAGACTCAAAGACTCGAGTTCTTTACATCTCTACTCCTTTCACATATATGATAATAGTAGGGATGTGTACAGACGTGCACATTGTAAGGAATTCTATCGATGGCATTTGAAGAAATAATCCTTAAATAATTTCATTATTGTTAATGAATTACTCACGTCATGTATAATTTTCGGGATACAATACTTCCGGGTGATATTTTTTAGAATATATTATAGACCTTATTTTAATTCATATTTCTCTTTGGTAAATCTTTACTATCTTTACTTATCTTACCTTTTTTCGCAGTGGAAATACTTTGCGCATTTACCTGCTATGGGCTCACCTCCCTCTCCAGACTACCCCCAGGTGCCGGTATACCGCACTAAAACCACTGCGAGTTTAATTCAGCCGCTTGAAGGGGGGTGTAAAAACGTTTTTTTGTGAGAACGGTTGTAGCTGATTCAATAAATAATTAAAATTTGTTCAAATTGTCCTACTTGCAAGTGGTTTCGTTTTCCCATCGGGATAATGGCCGACCAACAAGTCTCTATGATCTGAACACTGCCTCCACTCTTAAGCCCAAGACGACATCCGTGCAGTGGCCGATTCGATCTGGATGCTCGTGGCAAAGGATTGGTCGTATTGGCGTTAATTAAAGGCCTACGTTGAGTAGTGCTCGTATAAACGTTGCTGATGCTGATGCTGATGATGATGATGATAAATGGTTGACTAACTTTGGTACACACAGATATAATAACAGTTTTAGTTTGTTATACGTTGCTACAAAAAGGTTAAAAGGACATTTGTAACAATGATAAAAAAAGTTCAGTGTTGCATCATACTAAGGTTATCTATTCAGTAACTAGTAAAACTTTATGTCAAAACTGATGATGATGATGATTACGATCGTCATGATCAACGTTAATTGTATTGTTCCCAGAAAAAGGAAGACGTGAAGCAGCTTCGCTGTGTTTCGTACTAAAGAGCAGGATAGGCGGTAACCGCCGTAACCATCTTATGGGTTAGGGTATGAGATGTCTCTTATTATATTTTGAGGTTTATGGGCGACACTTACTACTAACCACCACGTGACTTGTTTGCTGGTTTGTTCATCCAACTATCATAAAAACGTAACGTAAATATGAAAAACGTTAAAGCAGAATTGACAATCCCACCATTTGCTCTATACTAATCGAAGTGCCTTACATGTTAGCAGGTTCTTTCCGAAGATTCTTTATTCTATTCTGACTGGACTTAGTGTGGTGGTCCAGTGTTTAGTGACCCTAACCAGAATGCCATGGGTTCCATTCCCACCTAGGACAAATGTTTGTGTAATGAGCATGATCATTTGTTCTCTGTCTGGACGTAATTTATTTATTCCCATGGGACTACGGGGATAAATTATAGCCTATGTGTTATTCTGATGTTTAAGCTATATTTTAAAGTTTCATTAAAATTCATTCAGTAGTTTTTACGTGAAATAGTATCAAATAAAATCAGTTGTTTGGTTGTCATAATATAGGCTCCCTCTAGTTTTGGATAAAATAGCCGTGTGTGAGTTGTCCCTATTCATAGAGTTCAGCGGTTTTTTCTCCTAGAGGGTTTCATCTTTGACTCAAGATAAACAGACGCGCAGATTTTTGGTAGCAAGTGGCCGGTGAGGTCATGGTCGTTAAGGTCAATGTTTTGATGCGTCAAGTCGCTATCAGTATCCGCCGATAACGTATCTGTTTCACAAAGATCACTGCTAAACATAAATATTTATAAATATATTTTATCTGTGACCTCGCGTGTATCGACGGAAATCGTTTTGCTGATGATATTATAGCGTAAATAAGTCATTAATATAATTTAAAAGGCGTAGTGAGATGAGTTATGTTGCCAGATGTCTTGTGATAAGATGCGCATTTGGTGGCACAGCGTGGTAGGTAAAATAGTCCCGATTTTAGGCTCTTCGTCTTGACACGAGGCATTCAAATTTTGGCACCTTTGCCTTACAAAGTAATGTAAGTTAACTAAGTGAATGAAATTTTATATTATGTTATTTTTCATCATATTATATTCGAACGAACCTGAAAAGGATAATAATCTTAGTAATAAAGTTTCCCTGATAGTTTTTAATTTCATTGGCGTGTCTTTTCTTTTATACTTATTTTATTTATTTATTTGGTTCATCAACGATTGACTACATGTAAAAATTCCACAAAATACAGAAAATAACAGAATAATCTGACACAAAACAGTTAAAATATATGCAACATGTCAATTTAGGTCAAAACCATAGTGAATAATAAAAATATTACTTAGCTTGAAATACATACAAATTAAATCAAAATAAAAATAAAATTAAAATTTCGGAACTATATGTATTCATACTCCGAAATTTAACAGAAGAAACAGAAACGATAGTAATGCTTTGTAGATACATTACTATCTATCTATCATTATATCTAGCGAACTGGAAAAAATCCATAGTATTAAGTTGTGGAGGTTATTTCATATCATCTATTTTATATATTTCGCCGCTTATGCCGCATGATCTTTTGTGTTCAAATAAATCTTTCATATCTATTGTTTGCTCACGGAAATGTGAAATGGGAGCGAGTGTGGAAATTATGTTCGAGTGCCACGTCTTAAGATAGGCAATATACGGGTTATTTTTTTTCTTTAGATTTTATTAATATATATGTATTAAAAACTACTTAGCTGATGCTCTAACCAAAACTGCAGCGCAGGTTTTTTGTAATATTGATAACTAATAATCTTTTGGGTTCGTTTAGATAATATTCTACTGATATAAAAAGGTAGTTACCAAAGATATTTGAAATAAGTTCTGTCTTGATATTTCTCTCTTTGTTCTTAATATTTCTATAGTAGTTACTAAATAATAATGAGGCATTAGCCTACAGGATACTTTACTTGATAATAATTCAATAACCTTTCACATATCATCATCATCATCAGACATCAGCCTTTATCCGTCCACTGCTGAACATAGGCCGCCCTCAATGAACATAATATATGCTTCTTCCTAATATACTCGTACTAGTCTATTGTGTCATTTATTTATATATACATCCTGTCCCTGAAAATGTCTTTACTTGCTTGTTACTATGAGACATAAATAGCTTTCAATTTATGAGATGGCACACGACAAGCCAAAATGGTTCCGTATAATCGGTTTGACCTCTGCATTTTATATGAGGCAATAACTGAGGCATCCCAAAAACACCCATAAGGGTCATTCTATTCTACAACGAAAAAAGTGTGCATCAAAGATATATCTATATAAGTATAGTTATTTTCTATCTTTATTACAATTTTATAAAGTAAATTGATAAGTATTATTATTTTACCATAGAATTAAAAACATCACTTTATATTAAAGACATATAACACTATAATTCATGGGCGAATGTCACGTCCTGTTATCTGTGTATTTTCCAGGTTAGCTCATGTCGATGGTCAAATAAAATATAATAACTCTGTGTAGAAGTTTATTAATATTGCAAAGGTATTATAAATATAGTCTACTATGTGATGTATCAAGCATATATTTTTAGTGCAGTCTAATAATTAGTTCCACATGATTCTACTTATGTTACAAATTTTTCGTCACAACTGTGATCAAAGGTATTTTTATAAAAAAATAACCGGTAACATTGTCAACCTGGTTTAATATTTTTAAAATAGTAACATTATGTAATTTCATTTACCTCGCAACAACAAAGTGTGTGGTTTATTTTTTCGTTTTGTGACAAAAAAATCTTTTATTTCTTATTACTACCGTGTAAAAGTTCACTCATCATATCTGTTAAGACTGTACAAAGGTAAATATTTAAAAATGTATGTTAAAAATATTCCGTTTGTATGACTTTTAAAGACTCTTTTCGATGCAACACGAGTAAGCCCGTTAAATCTTGACTTCAACCTAACGGTGCGGGTAATTCAAAATTTTGTCATTTCTATGATCATCACTTCTGTTATTATAGTGATTACAGAAATGATGGAAGATCATGGAAGTGACGTATTTACTGATGGATTTGAATGAAGATTAAGTTATGATGTCAGTGTAATGTATATAATTATTAAATTAAGTAATAATGATATTATTTTTATCAGATTGTTTTATTAAAATCCTTGATTTGGTGCGAAAAAATAAGATACATATTTTATTAGTAAAATTTATGAAATATAATATAATATAATCGTTAAAATTATCTACATAGTATTATATTTTTGTTTTGCTATAGTTGCAGTATGGCTCATAATACTCGACAAAAGATAAGTATTAATAAGGATGGAGTAGAACAAGTCGAGCTTGCCATGAGAAGGTATCGAAGTAAGATGACTGAAGAACAGCTTCAAGAAAGAAGAAGAAAAGATCGAGAAAGATGTAACCAAAAAGAGGCGCAAGGGTTGATAAAAAGTATTTCGGATTTAACTCCTCGGGCCAAAAAGACAGTATGAAAGTTGTGGGCGGAAAGATCTAAAAGATACCGCGAAAAGAAAAAACCCATAGAACAAATTCGTCAGCAGACTGAAAATTTTATTAATAATGAAACTCCACCAGAAAATTCTTTACCATCAAGTTCTAGATCCAGAGAAGAGTGTGGCAAGAAGATAGATGAGAAAAATAGAAGACATTTAAAGTTAAAGAATAGAAATAATCCTGTACTCCTTCACGCTCGAAGGCTAAGTTGCGTGGATTGCTTTCCCCAACAAATTTGTACCCACTATGATTATGAATTAGGTGTAATTAACACAGAACCTGCACAAATTAGCCTTCAAGGGAATCATCAGTCGTCGCCATCCCACAGTGAATATTCTGATTCTACAGTTACTATCGGGACCATATCTTCACTGGAAGATAGTTCTGACGAAAACATAATGTTTTAAATTTTAATGTATTTTTGTTGTTTTATTGTTAAAAGTCATAACAACTGATCAAAATTTTTTATCTCGATTAAATTTGTAGTCTTCTGTTTTTGTTAACATTAATTTTGTTAAGTTTTATGCGTATTTTATAATACCATAAAAGATTATTTTAGTGATGATTTTTTGAGGCGTCATTTCTCTTATCAAACCATTTTTATTTTTTTTAGAATTTGTTATTATTTTTGGAAAATGCTTTTCGTTGGTTTATGTTATTATTCCATATGTTAGATATAATAAAGGCGTAATAAATCTCAAGTGCATTTCATTAGTACCACTAATTCTAAACATTGTCATTCCTGTAATACTAATGGTCATTTCTGTTAGCACAGTTTTTTAGATTTTTACCATTTTCTTAGAATTTTGCAGGAAGGAAGCTCTGTTCCTTGTCCTCGTGTTGATATTTTATTTTAATAAATATAAGAAATCCAAAAAAACTAAATAAAATTGATATTTTTATTTTTTATTTTTTTGCTGGTCAAAAGTAGAATGACCCATAAACATCACTTTATAAAGCGATAAAGGCATAAAAACTGATGATTAAAAATTCCTCTCACATTTAAGATTACACTTACCTTGTTACAGACAGTCCCAAGGTAAGTCTACTTTGATTAATGAGGTTTTTTAGACATATGTCAGTCATGCAATTTCAAGCTAACAAGAGTACTTATATAATGCTTATATAATTATATCATAATATCTTATAATAGGTTACCCATTAGTTCAGCATCATCTCAGGGTTATGTATGACATAACAAACATTTATATGGCCGAGTGAGTCCGACTAGGTAGCATTGCCATAAATTCCTAACTCTTGGCCAACATCATTCAAGTCCATAAAAAGACCTTAGGTTTTGAAAGGCAATATTAAATTTGAATAGTATAACAATTCTAAACCTGTTTAAAACGCTTTGCTAGCGCATGTTTGCAACCTTTTTTAACAGCCAAGTAGCTTAACTGGTTGGGATGTACATACAGTGCAAATGTTGGTGAAAAACCTGCCACGTGCGAGTCTAACTGGAGCACTAAGGTTTCAGTACCATTTACATAGTCTGACCATTAATACTGTTACCATTAGAAATAGACAAAAGATTATCTTTAAATTTAGAACGTGTCATTTTTGTACGACTGTTCTTTGAACTTTCTCATTTTCGGTGAATTTGTAATTACAAAAATGGAGTATGTTGATAAAAAGAACCGATCTATATAATACCTACACAAAATAAGTATGGAGTGAAATACAAATTTTGAAACTCTACATACGCTTATTATATAATCAAAGTATGTGTACAATAAAAGCTCTTCCGTTTGTGACAGAAAAAGATCTGGCCATCGAAATCCGTCTATCCACCTGACCTATAGAACGATAGTCGTAGAAGCGTAAATCGAATCACACAAATTTTCAGTAGAGGTGCAGTTTTTCCGTTAGTGGGAAATTATCCAGCCGCTGATAAATATTTCATATTTACCAATAATAAATAGCTGTATGTTTATTCAAAGTTCTTATAATACGAGAATATTTATTTATTTAAATACATAAATATCAGTAGCAACTGTTTTAAAATATTCGGTGGGGACGATAAAGTCGAAGAAAATATTTTCATAATCGGCAACACTGAGCATTTAAACGGCTAAATGAGGCAAAGGACTTGTATCCAGGTTTTAATAAATAAAAAAAAATAAAAAAAAAACAAAGCCTTGTATAATTCTTATAAAGGAGTTAATGATTTGATAAGAGTGTTTTTAATGATAGATATTAGTAGCAAGTCTGTCAGGCGCGAATACATGTGACTAGGTACATAGAACGACCTTTATTAGGGGGCATTGCAATTATGAGAGAATTGTTTTGTAATGGCCATCGCGAAGCACGTAACGGAAAGCATAAACACGTGTACAATTATATAGCTAATTAATAATATGTTTCATGATATTGTGGTACGCTAATAATGCAATTTACACCACTAATCCATCTTTAAATTGTGTGGAAGTCTTTCAAGAAGTAACAATAGGGATGTTGACACATGTTACAAATTCATGTTAAGTTATGTTTTACATATTAAATACAGTATTTGAAAACCTAAAACAACATTTTAAAAGTCTACTTATTTGTCTTAAAATTTAGAAAATTAATTTAAAATGCATTATTTATCATGCATTATCACGTGACTGCAAACGCGTATAAGGCGATGACGTCACTGAACATTGAGCTAAGTACAAACCGTCATAACTCACCTAACATAGCGCGAGTTCAGAATGCGGTGTGTGACGTAATGACGCTTGGAGCGTTTTAACGGCAATTTTAAAAACTATTTTTCTTTATTTAATTTTTTGTTAAAATTGGACATATTTTTTTACAAAAGTATTTTTTTCGTGTTTGTATATAGTATATCTATCAAATAAAATCAATTAAAAAAATTAGTCAACATCCCTATTGTTTGATAAGAAAATCGGTTGTCTGTAAAGTCGGTTTTAACTGACAATGACGTGAAAACGTCATAAGAAACTGTGGCGGACCAATCACAGCGCCACAATCCTGAATCGCGCTATCAGAGTTCCAGCGCCCGGTCGCTATTAGTGGGCTTCGGCCTGGCCGAGCATTGCACCTCGCTCGGTCGGAGATCTCCCTTTGGGGCCTATCACCTTATTCCCACAAAACAAAAGTACTCTGTGATAAGAATCTCTGTGTTTCTTAGTGTACATAAATTATTAAATAAATAAATAAATAAATAAGAAAATACTGATGGGTCGATTGTGCCTCAGTCTTATATGGAACGATTCAGAGCGAGGTAGCGCCGCATGAGTCATGTTTTTTCGTGCGTGCAGCCGGCAACATCGAATTATTAGACGTTGTCACGACAAAAATTGAGATTATTGAAAATCATAGCAATATAACTTACTACTTCACAACATAGCTACCATAACACTCCTCGACCATTGGGAAGAAAGTTCTGTGTCGTGTTATCATCTGTTTTTGTGCATAGCTACTATGACGAACGATTAACAGGGTTTTCTTATATTTACGCGAATTTCACTCATTATCGTGATACAAATTTTACGAATTTTATCGCGGTTTATTATGATTTATACATGCTCGACGTCTCGGATACTTTATAGCAACCATGTCTCGGAGGACTATAATAAAATGATATTATTATTCCCGATCCGAAAATATGCAACCATTCCTCATTTTACATATTTTATGTCATAAGGAAGCAACCGACAGCCTTCTGTCTACAGAAGTCTGAGCCTTATGGTGAGTATCGACGCTCAGAGACATCCGTACAATCAAAGTCTATACAGATGTGTTGCCCTTCTCCGAATAGACCACCACTTACAAACCGCACAAAACGCGACAGCCACTTTATTCGGTATCATGGGAGCGAGGTACCACCCCGCTTGTGCCAAAGCAGCATGGCACTGCCCCTCACAAACATCACCCAACATTTCACAAATTCACACAACATATCAAACACTTGACTCCCCCATATACAAACCATGAATAATATGTAGTTGTGTGCTTGGAAGACTATAATATTGATCTAAGCTGTGATACTGCGAAAAATTATCAAATCATTAAATAATATATTTACTAACAGGCGCCAGTAATTAAATAATGCATTATTTAATTTTCACGTCATAATCTTTACCAACAGACCATATAAGATAAGAACATAGAAAATGGAAAACACATAAACAACGAGATAAATTATCATTTCGAGGAATCTATTAATAACACAATTAAGATAAACACAATATACGTGTATTTATTAATAGAAAATATATCAGAATCGTCAACCTGGTTATGACTTGGCTAGATCATGTGTTGCGGTACTTTGAGTTACAGATAACGGACAGATATTGAGAAAGTGCTTATAAACGCTAGTTATAGCTGACTGGCTCATCGTGAAATAAATACAATCTAAAAGCCGGTCGTAGTATTTCCAAAACCTTTCCAGGTGTAGTGTAAATTTGCTGTCAAAAAAAAATCAACAACACAGATATCTAATATCTATATACTTATTTAATATTACAAATATAATTTTAGGGATGTTTTTACGCTTTCACGCGAAAACTACTCAACCGATAATCAACAAACTTTGTACACAATAAACTTTCTCGGAGGTACTAAAAGTAACATTATATAAATTAAAAATAACTTTTTTTGCTCACGCGGGCGAAGTCGCAGGCATCAGCTAGTTTCAAAAATTTCTATGGTAAACAAGGCGGTGGCCACGCAAAGCAAATCTCCTTTATCGCTTTCATTGATGTATCACTATGAACGTAAACGATTTTTTAAATCAATTTGTCTCATTTACAGACGTTTTTAAAAGCTTTCATTTAGTTTTTTTTAAGTTTATCAAAATAAAATGAATAATATTATAATAATATGTTGAGACAACTCACACACGGCCATCTGATCACAAACTAGGCAAAGCCTGTTCTTATGGTAACCAGACAGCGCCCAGTCACAGAACAAATGATCATGCTCATCACACAAACATTTGTCCTGGGTGGAAATCGAACCCACGACTGGTTTAGCAGTCAGGGTCACTAACCACTAGACTAATAGGCCAGTCTTATCCTATATTCTCTAAAAACCTGAGAGAATACACGATAAATCATTTTCTCATCCTTCTTAAAGAAACATAGATGTATTGAAAAGGGCGAAACGAGTCTATTTCAATAGATATTTTTTTGTTTTGTCTGTTGATTTTATTTTTAGTTAGTTATAGTTCTATAGACAGTATAGACACAGCGGCAATTTTATAGCATTAAGATCGAAATAATGATAGGAATATCCCTTCTGGCTATGTGTAAGGATAAAAAATATTTGTTAGGAGAAATCTATTATTTATATTGGAAAAAGGCGATTGACCTAAGATTGTTTTGTTTTTTATCTGAAAATGTTACCGAACATAAATGTCCATAAATATCTATTTTCATTATAGTGAAGAGTTTATTATTTATACGCCCTAATTTCAGGAATTAAGAATCCGGATATTTACCACCTTTTTTATTTTATATTTCGTTGAGCTCGATATTTCGACATTATTTACAAAATTTATAAAAAAAAACATTGTAATTATTCCGTTTTAAATAATGCTAGTACTGTAAACTTAATTTAAAATCTTGGTAATAATCGGATTAAAAAATATACAGATTTTCTTTACAATTGAAAGCTAAAAGCTTTTTATTGAAAAGAAATTAAATTATTCGTGTGGATGGAAACGCTAAATTAAAAATATTTTTATACCATTGCAAAATATTGTAGCAAAGGTATAAAATTATTTTCAACTTCTATCTTATACGTATAATTACAATAAGTGCAAAATGTTAAATCATCATCATCATAATGAGCCTGTATCCGTCCACTGCTGAACATAGGCCCCCGCAATGAACGCCATGACGACCGATCCCTTGCTACTCTCATCCAACGCGGACCTGCCACTGCACGGTGATCGTCTTCCCATCTGGTTAATGGCCGACCAACACTTCGTCTAACTAAACACGGCCTCCACTTTTGAACCTTATTGGCCCATCGGCTATCCGTTGACCTTTTCATTTTTTGTGAAGGTAGGTATGATAGTAAAAAAATATTTATTACTGAACTAAGAAAATCTTGTAATATAAGTAAATTGGTTTAGAGAGCGAGCGAGAATATATTTTTATAGACAAAATATTTTATTCACTTAATAACAATCACGTTTTCCAGTCTCGTGTTAGCGAATTAAGAAACATACATAAATACATACAAGTCCATACACCGGAACACAGCGTATGATAATGTCTACCCTTGGCGCGATTCTAATAGAGATTTCTCCTCCTAGACCCGCTTCCTAACAAAACCATCGATATATCATCATCGTTATCATTATCGTGATCATCATCACAATCTACTCCTATGTTATGTAACGCTGAACATAACACCGAGGTACTTCTCCTGCAATGATGCCAGGAGGGTTTTGGGCCTTAGTAATTTCAAGTGCGGCCATTAAGCCGTCAAAATTTAACAGTTTTATTCATCGATTGATATAAGATATTTCTAAGGAATAACCAATGGTTATAATGAAATTTTACGGATTTTATCGCGGTTTATTGAGTTTTTTTATGAGCTCGACGTTTCGGGTACTTGCAAGCAACCTTACAGCAACCATGGTCACGGGAAGACTCCTCCCGTGATCATGGTTGCTGTAAAGTATATTTGCTGTAAAGTTGTGTAAGCAAGGTCGCTGTAAGGTTGTGACAAAATCCGTAAAAGTTGTTGCATTATAATGAGTGAAATTCGCGTAAACATAAGAAGACAATAAATATTCAAAATTATTTTTTCCGATTTGAAAGAAACATTGAAACATCGCTCGCTGCGTCTTTTAGCTTCTCTTTCATTTCTATGTATCTGGATGAAGAATCGTATAAGAGTTAATCAGGTATGATTCGACTATATTTGCTTCACCTCCTAAAATACATTTTAAAGTTGTCTATTCACCACGTATAAAGAGAAAAAGAAGCCCCCATAAATAATTCAAAAAAATATGTATTAAAGACATTACAAGGTCGTATTTAAAATATCGACTTATCATAAATAATAATTAAAACAACTTTTTCTAGAGATAAACACGTGTTTTATATAAATGTTTTTGATTAATAATTTGTAATATATAAATAAAAAATATTTTTTTTTTTTTAAATTAATAAATGTTATTGATGAATGGTCATCAATCAATTGTTATTTCATCAATCTGAGTGCACCGTGTCCCAAGGTAGGTAAACCTTGGGACACGGTGCACTCGTGCGGACGTGGTGAACTTTTCATTTTGGAGTGATACAAAATAATTGTCATGCGGCATATACGAGTAGTAGATATTTCTTGTATAGATAATCATGCAATGATATACTCACACGTGCGTTACACTGCGTTCGCGGAATATTGCTAACATATTGAACTTACAAATCTATACATGAACGACGATCCTTACTATCATCATCATCAGCCTTTATCCGTCCACTGCTGAACATAGGCCTCCCTCAATGAACGTCAAGACGACCGATCCCTTGCTACTCGCATCCAACACGGACCTGCCACTGTACGGAGATAAGTCTAAGCGTTCGTCCGTTATGCGTAGCCAGGTCAAGCTGGTGGTAGCGATCCGTAGCCCGGGGACCCTTTCCCACCGTAACCTAGGCTGCTACCGTAGCCAGGAATAGTGGGACTGCCGGGAACTAGAGGCCATCTTTTATATCTGTAGTTCCTGTTGGGGGGATGTGCTCATAATTGCCACGCTGAGCAGGCGGATTTGCAATCGCAGATGATGTTGAGATCGCATCGGCGGCACTGCTGCCTGCCGCCGATCCGATACTATAATGTTATAAATGCGTAAGTAGGGATATTTGTTACGTTTCACGCGAAAACTACTCAAACGGTCATCATAAAACTTTGTACACATTCTCGGAGGTACTATAAGTAACATAGGATACATAAAAAAAAATATTTTTTTTTGCTAACGCGGGCGAAGCCGCGGGCGAAGCCGCGGGCAATAGCTAGTAGTCTATAAAAGCTCAGTCTCAGTGGTGTATTGCTGAAAGAGACATCTCAATCATGGCGATGACGTCTGTGAGGTCGTTAGTGGGTCGGGGTTACGGGGTTATTTGCAGGACTCAGAGCCGAATGCCGTGGCCTATTTATCCGAAAACCATAGATAATGGGAAATGCTTAGTGTGGGTTTGACCTTACCTGTGCTACCTAAAATTTGTTTTTCTCTATGTCCCCGTGTAACAGGTTTTAGTTGCTCGTTGGATATTATGATGTGTCAACATTGTTGGTTTACCCAAGGAAATCATTGCGAGTCACTTAAAGAGACTGATTAAACCAAAAATTTGATGCTGCGTGAATTTAAAAATTGGCCCCGATAGGGCTGGAGCGTAGAAAAGTTAGAGGAGTTGTGCCCAGCGGTGGGACGTGTAATAAAGCATTTACTAAATATATTTACTTTTAACGTGTAAAGTGTAAGTAGTAAAAAGTTAGTTACAACGGTTAAATAAACTAAAAATAAAAACACTGGTTGTATTGCGATGTCTTTGTCGCCTTGAAGTTCACATAAATACTTTGTTACACGACACAATTATTTTAACTTAATTTGTTAAGACATTCTACTGAATTTGTACTCAAAGCCTTTTACTCTTTTGCATTAAAATAACACAAGTTTAAATTTGATATTTATTATAATATTATTCTAATTTATAAGGTAGCATTAAAGTAACAGGTAAATAAATGTTATTTTTCCTTTAAGCGACGGTGGTCCAGTGGTGGACGGACTCGGCCTCTTACGCGAGGGGTTCCGGGTTCGATCCTGACCCGTCCGTGTGTGCCTTGAAATGGGTTTTTCTAAATTTCTAAGTGCACACGAGACCATCGTTCGCTCACCGGTGAAGGAAAACATCGTGAGGAAACCTGCATGCCTGATGAGATTGAAAGTCTTTGAAGGTATGTAAAGTTCACCAACCCGCACTGGGCCAGCGCGGTGGCCTATTGGCCCATTACCCTCCTCGCCTGATTTCGAGGAAGGAGACCCGTGCCCAGCAGTGGGAGATATAAGGGTTGATACTTTACTTTTCTTTACTTTTTTAAATGTTAATTTTTATTTATAAGCAAATACAATAGGTACTATAAATTAAAATTTGAAAAATGGTAATAAATATTTTTTATGATAGATGTGCAAACTGTGCAATCTGATAGTAAGTGGTCGACATACCACGACGTGAACATTACCTAGTTTACCTGGTAAGATGGTATGAACGGCAAGATGGTGGTACTCATGCAGGCGGGACTGCGGCATAGCACATCCCTCCAATGGAGATATGACGTGATAGGAGCAGGAATCTATATTAAAATACCAAAATCATGGATATTAAACATTGTTTTCTATGTACACTTTTAGTTTAATCAACATTTCTTGAGAGAGAAATGTGGCAATTTTAATAATAAGAAAATTGTTTTATTGTAAGCTTTTCTTTTTATAATTTTGATCAAGAAAAAAGCAAAAATAATATTACGGTACTCAAACTTGGTTTGATATGACAAAGTGTAGCAGTACCGTTTACCAGTTACTATGGCAAAATAGGCGAGAGGTTCAAAAAACCTATATTAATTTGGTTTGACCTTAACATGTGCACCATAAACTTGCGTAAGCTCAGCGTTGAAGTGAGTTACCGTAAGGAAACTCACGGACGTAGAGTTCATTAACCTTTGATTATTTTGTATATCATTAACCATGTAGTGATCATGGGGCATGCATCATCATAATAATCATTGATCAACGACGGTCACGTCAGCGCAATACATTTCAACTTATCGAAACCGGCTTGGTTAGTATCATACGTTCATGGTAAGGTACTTGCGCGCAGTTTATAGGGTCCAAGAGTTCAATCGAGTTTTTTACCACAATATGCTCTTAATTATTAACATTAAAATATCGATTTATGTAAAATTAGTTACCTGATTATAAAAAAAAAATCCATCAGCTTAAATTTTGTGCATTCATCATCATTTTTTCATTCATTCATCATCCTTCAATTCAGCATTCATCATCATTCATTCAACATCATCATCATTCGTTCATCCTCATCATCATCAGCGTCACGCTCTATCCATCCACTTACAATGGTCAACTATCGTACGAGACATACCTACTACGTCTCAAAGCACCTATTTATCAATACTAATTTATCAACTAAGAATTTTTTTACAATAACTATAGGAACCCAATAAAGTTGTTAAAAACTTTACTTTTTTATTTTATAATAGTGGTCGACTATAAGTTTGACTTGAGTTGTTTATTTTTGATTATATTATATTATATTAATAATATTACAACAGTATAACAGTTCTCATATAAAAAATTTGAACACGCCAATTCAGAATAATTCTGTTCATTACGGTTCTTTTCTCTTGAAAATACAAAAATAAATATCTATCCATTACGTGAGTTTGACTTAACTAAACGAGTGATTTTAATTTTGTTTTAATATTTTTTAAATTAAAACAATTTAATTTAAAAAAAACTCGCATTAAACAAACTTACTTTTTTAAATTCTTTATTAAAAAAAGCTATACACCTATATAAAGTTAAGCCAGCTAAACAAACTTACTTTGACTTCTAATTAATTATATATTTGCCAGCTAATCAAATTTACTTTGACTTCTAATTAATTATATACTTTTTATAGTTCAGTAATATCGTAAGAAGGAATATTATAATGTTTTAGGAAAATATAATATTTTCAGTTTTTTTGTTGATATTAGATAAAAGAAATGAAAATACCTTTTTCGTTATAAAGATAATTAAATACTACATTACCTTTAGCTCTTACGAATTGATAAATAATGGTTTGGAACATAAATAGACACAGAAAAGTAGAAAGCTAAAATTTCTAAATTGACGAACGAGCGTTGAACCTTTAGAAGGAGGAAACAACAAATTACGGATAAACGTTTTATGTCGATCAAAAAAACATTATCTAAGGATTTGTTGACACTTTTATATCCTAATTTTATTCATAGTGTCATCATGAGAATGTATAAAAAAACTAGCTGTCCCGACAGACTTCGTTCTGCTAAAATCGCTATTAAAAAATAGGAGTTGATCGTAGAGGGGTGAAAATTTAGGGTTGTATGTATTTTTGTATGTTGTATCATAAAAAAATAGAAATTAAAAATTTCGTCCAAAAATTACCAAAAAAATTTTAAGGGTGAACAACCCCTATCACTTAGGGGTATGAAAAATAGATGTTGGCCGATTCTCAGACCTACTGAATATGCATATAAAATTTCATAAAGATCGGTCAAGCCGTTTCGGAGGAGTACGGTAACTAACATTGTGACAGGGAAATTTTATATATTAGATAAATGTCAAACTTTAAATGCAGCACGCACCGAACTGAGCCGATCGCTCGAGTCGATCATGCCTCCCTCTCGTTCGTGTCGCGCTTTTCCTTTCGGAACGCTACATGACGTCATCATTTCCATGCATGCTGCCCGTAATAACGAGTTATTAGACGTGCCCAAAATGAACCCACTAAAATGTAGAGCGACGACGGTCCAGTGGGTATGGGTTCGGGTTCTTGTGCAAGAGGGATCGAGTTCAATCCTGACCCCTGTGATGCCTTGAAATGGGTTATTCTAAATTTCTTAGTGCACCCTTAACACGTGACCAACACTTGCTCACCGGTGAAGGAAAACTTCTGCACACCTAAACCATTGAACCGATTTGAATGAAATATGTGTGCAAAGTAGTTTAAGAAAAGAAAAGAAATAATATAGAAACAAGGGGGTTTGGTTTAGAGCAATTCTTTGAAAACCCTAGCACTGACGTAAAAAAAACTAAGTCGCCTGGGAGCTTTTAACGAAAACGCTGCGCAAATCCTTTGAGATATAACAAAATAATGTATGATGGAATTGTATCTTAAAAAGGAACAGAAAATTCCGTGACGTACTTATACATATCTTAAGGATAACATACTCTATCCACTTTATAAATAAATAAAGCGGTATTTAGAAAGATGCCATATTTACACAAATACAGTATTAGATAATCCTCATCACTTTAAATAAGTTTCCTTAGACATTTCAGGAAGATTATTTTTTATCAAATATTCCGTAAATAGAAGTTGACGCGGGCGAACCTGCGGGCAACAGCTAGTGTTTAATATATGAATCAGCACCATTAAAATAGTTTTTTCTCCTCTGGTAATATATAGATTTTTTAGTACCTATCGTGCTTTACTGTTACCAATAATGAGAAATTGAAAACCGTTTCACCGAGTTTCGACCCTTGGGCGGATACAACCTTTATTATAGAATAGTAGCTGCGACATCATTTTATTGAAACTTTTCAACACTGATATGTTATTTTATGTTTTAACACTATTCGAGAACGAGTTTGATACATAGACTTCATTATAGAATAAGAGAAATATAATCATAATATAAATAGAAAAACATTTTATTTATAAAAGATGTGGTGTCTTGGGACACCAGGTAGGAACGAAGTTCCTTCGGCTAAAAAGAAAAGTATTATACACTACTCGCTTGTGTATGCGACTGTCGCGCCTGCGCACGTCTAATTTAACGGTTTTATTCCACGCACTTTTTCTTACGGTTTTACTAACACATTTTTTTCAGTTCGGTCGCGCAGCAAAATCCCTATAACCTCCAAGCCTGCCGCAAGGAACTTCGTTCCAAAAAGAATATATTTCTGCTGAAAAAAATAGAAAAGAAAATCTTGTACTGCTTTTTCTTGGTCTTATATGTACCTCTATATATTTTATAGTTAGGAATTCATAGTGTTCGTTATTGATGTAATAAGTGTTACAGTTAGACAAGTTTTTTGTGATAATATAATAATTTATATAAAAATTTTTGCTTCAGGCTTAAATTAAAATATCTAAGAAATACGTAATATCATCAAAGCATACCAAAGCTTCAGCGATAAAACAATTTTTTTACTTTTTTAATCTCTTGTTATGTGATCTACGTTATAGCTATTTTGAGTTGATTTCATTAAAATAAGAAATATATTATAGTAAAGTCTATATAGGTACCCTTTTGAGTGGACCTAGGCACCGTATATTATTTATCTAAGTTCCTAGCTCGGGGTGTTTTAATGGTCCCAGATTTATTCAGATATTGTAGCTCCTGATGGGTAATGGATGAAGGTGACCTTCATCTATGTATTATAAAACATTATGAAGAAGAACTGGAAGAAGCCGCGGGCAAAAGATATATATAGTTATCATTTGACCGCGGCTTCATCCGCGCTAACTTTAGTTTACTAATGTAACTGGACTGATTATGATTATTTTCATAGCCCAAATTACCCCTAGTTATTCACCCATCTGGCAGTAAAACTCTTGTCAAAATTAGTCCAAACTTTTCAGAGATTAGCCAAAACAGAAAGAAAGACAGACAAAACTTATAAATTATAAATAATAATGTTATGTTGGTGTATGTACCGTGTATACATCTATATAATATGTAGTAAAAAGCGGTTATTTTAATATCACAAAAGATATTCCATTTTTTTATCTGTAAGCATTAGATGACCTTTCAAGTTATATAAAGATTAAGAAGATTTGTATTATTTCTTTTTTTTGTCAAAAAAGGCTTGTCTGTTAGACAGCCATATTTATAAAAAATAATATTCTTAATCGCTTAGTCTAAAGTTTAAAGATACATTAACGATTGTACCTAGAACATTTTTGATTTTTTTGATATAGGAACAAGATTTTTTAAAATTAAACTATACTATAACAAAATTTAATTTTGTGCACAATCTCGAAGTCTTAGTTCAGGAGACATGCAGTTACGATGCAATACACATATTATAATATGTTGGTGAGTAAATACTCGGTATCACGTTGCATTAGCATCATCAGCCTTATCAATCTTCCTAGAGAAGATACTGTGTATCTGTATGAAACATAGTTCTGATGTTTTCTGAAAGTTATACGGCACTACTTCATTATTTATTACCATAAAATAATATTTTTGTCCTTATAGCATTTATGTCTGCTAAAAACTCATGTAGAGTCATTTCATTTAATAGGTGGCGTTATATTTACAACGAATGCATATAATATAATTGTATACTAGTATAATAATTGTATGGTCATATTATAAATACTAAGTCAGATATATTCACGTTTTTATATTTTTTAGTTATTGTACCCGGCACGACTGGGGTGGTCCTTCCGCCCACGTCATCATCATCATCATCGACCTTTATCCATCCACGGCTGAACATAGGCCTCCCACATGAACGCCAAGACGACCGATCCCTTGCTACTCACACCTAACGCGGACCAGCCACTGCACGGAGATCGTCTTCCCATCTGGTTAATGGCCGACTAATACTTCGTCTATCGTACATTGAGCGACGGTGGTCCAGTGGGTATGGACTCGGTCTCTCGAGTGATAGGTTTCGGGATCTACCCTGAACCCCTGTGGAGCCTTGAAATAGGTTTTTATAAATTTGTAAGTACACCTGAACACATGCTCTCGCACGCCTGTGAAGGAAAACAATGTGAGGAAACCTGCATACCTGATGAGATTGAAGGTCTTTGAAGAATTGACGGTAAACTATGGTCAAATACCCTCCTCGCCTGATTTCAAGGAGACCTGTTCACAGTGGGACATATTATACGTGGGGTTGACACTTCACTTTACTTAATTATTTGCTTTATATTTTAACGACGATGATAAGCTTTGAGGTTTTATCATAGCAAATTTTTTCATGAATAATATCTATATAAATAAAAATGAATTTTCGCCATGTATGTATTCACATAGCTTCAGAATCATTGCATCAAATTAGACTTGTTAGAAGTTTTTTTGTCTTGGTTGGCAAGGTTTGTACACAAAAAATGGTCATGATGACGACGGGCAGGACAACGTTTGCCAGGTTCGGCAGGTTTATATTAAAGAACAGTGGAAAGAACTACTTTCAAACTAAATCCAAGCTAAATAAGCCTGAGCTCCAAGCAACCAACAATAATGTTCGTATTATGTAATAATGACCATACATAATGACATCTTTTGAAGGTATGTGAAGTCCACCAATTCGCATTGGGCCAGCGCATCGGTGAGCTATAGCCCATTACCCTCCTCGCCTGATTTCGAGGAGGAGACCCATGTCCAGCAGGACATGTAAGGGTTGATACTTTAAGTCTTAGGCAAAGCAAAACTGTATACTAAATTCAGGCCAAAAGTAAACATCCAATTTCGTAGGTCGGCTGTTCGAGTTATCAGGCTACTGAACAGCTTAAGCAGTGGTTGAAGGTTCGATTTCCGCCAGGTGAATATTATTTGTATGAGGAATATGATAGAAATTTATTTCTGTTCTTAGTACACGTAACACAAGCTCTTAAGAATTAATCACGTTGCTAGTTTAGCATGGTGTGAGTTTTGAATTTATTATTTTTTCATTTATTTTATACAGGACGTCCCACGACTGTGCCACATGAAGGGAAAGTATCTTGAATATAGTAAACAATATTTTACTGAACGAATACATTATTCGAATAAAAAAAATGTAAACTGCATTCATAGATATTTAAATAATTAGAAGTTCAACCAGGAATCGAACCCGTTACATGAGAAAAATAATTACCCTGTAGCTTTATCATACCAATCGAAAAGCTTCAACATAGGCATTCTTTTGCTATATATGTGGCACAGCCTTGGGACGCCCTGTATATTACGTAAGGTTTATTTTTTTTTATTAATTAAGGTTTAATTAATAACAATTACAAGATGTTATGACGGATGTTTATGGGTTGCGTAGATATCTGCGACCGTGACATAGACCGTAGCCAATATTATACTAGGAAATAATTTATTATGTTTACTAAATCTATTTAAACATCAGGTTTGGATGCTTCCGTTTATCTGATAACGTGACTTAGCAACGATCGTATGTAATTTGTAAATAAACAAAAAGAAATATTATTAAACGAAATTAAATGTGTTTTTATTCATGAATGAATATTAATTAAATTTAATTAATTAATCTATTCAAGGTAAGCTCAAAATACTTGTATTACGAGTGCCAGCAACGGAAGTAAATTTTTATTTACTGTTAATTAATTTCTTTTATTTATTTATCAGTACTGTTGGGAACAAAATTTCTTTACCCATCTCATCAGTCTTTGGCATTTAACGGTATGAATCTATAATGTAGAGGCGCTACCAATTTATTTTAAAAATATTTTAAACCGAAAGATTTCTTTAAATAGCTTTTCCTAACCTAAAAGTCTTCATACAATCATGGTTTCATAAGTTTTATAATAATCGTGTAACTTAATAAAATTTAAAAAAGTAAAGTTCAATAAAAATATTTATTTTTTATATAGTAAACAGTTTCTTGAGAGTTCTTTAAATAATATTATGTACTTTTTAACTATATTAGTTATATCTCTCATAAATACTTTATTTATATTAGTTTCTTATTACATGTATTTAACATATTATTAAATAAGTTAATGGTATTGCATTTTTTGAAAACTTTTATGAAATATTTATATGTTTTGTTTAGATATTTTATATATTTCTTTTAATTATCTTATTAGTGCATGCTAGGAATGTTGTTTTAATGATACACTAATAAAATAAAAAAATACACTAGTCACATACTAACAAGTGCAAAAGGTTATTCTTTTTATTGAAAAATTTTCTTTTTAACTAAATAAAATCTGATGAGATGAAATTTTGTAACGTATTATTTTATCTTCAAGCTTTATCCAAACATTGCTTTTGAGTAGTAATCATAATATGGATCAAAGCGATAACATAGCCATTTGTATAATCATTATTCTACTCTACTTTATCTTCAAACTGAGGATGTTTGGTATAAATGAAACACTCGTATCAATTTATCACTTTAATATGTTCAATCATTACAACGCTACATTTGATATTCCACCAACATTAATGGACCCAAATGACCCGATGCCTTGACGTCAGTCGACCGGTTCAGCCCCGACTCAATCTGCGGACAAGAAAAAATAACACATTAATTTCAATTCTATATTTATTAACGTTTTTAGTTACCATGTACGTTATACGGATTTTATAGTAAAAAGTTCAAATTATAACCATAGTATGATAGTGAAACACAAATTTAAGTAAATGGTCTAAAAAGCTAAATAGACGATCTCTATAAATGTTCATAAAAATAATCCATTGAGAGAAATTTAAAACAAAAAAGAACTTAAATTTGTTTACCATGTTATGTAAACAAATATACCTTTATGGAAAGTTTATCAAAATATAATAGAAAGTCAAATTTGTTATTTCTTATATGATACTTATAGAACGTTTTAACTGTTGTAAATTCGTTATAAATATAATAGATACATACCTATTACAGAATGGGACTCCGCAAAATTTATCACTGGCACAACACAACACAATTATATTCATCTTTTCAGATTGACTCTTTGGGCGCATTCGATTGACGATGCAGAAGAAACGCTCGAAGCGTTACTAACACTTTTGGAAAGGTTTGTTTTCTTCCTGAAACTCAATCTAGTTCCAACACGTATGAAACGATCTAACGTCTGCATTAAAGCAGAATGCTTCCTCTCGAACGGATTTGTATACATTTTGGCGCGTGCGTTCTCTGTGAGCGCTTGAGACGGTTTGAGTTCAGACCGTTCTAAATGGTGGTTATATGGAGGCGCGTGCGCACGTCACGTCATTAAAGTATGTGGTCCGCGCGTCACACCTTTTTGCGGTTCATCTAATGCACGCCGTGTTATGTTTATTTTTTAAGCACCGGGTCACCAATGACGCGGGTCTTATAAAACGCTTTCAGTGATTTACGGGTCCATATTTAAGACGTACGGCTATAATTAATTTTAATTAGTTATATTTTTATTATGCTGATTTTGGAAAATGATGCTTAAGATTTTACTATTATGACTTTCTTTTGAACATAATATGTAACTAGAAACACTTAAACGTAAGTTATATTCTATAAAAACATAAAAATAAAATTATATCCTTTTAATTATTAGCGTATAGGTTTAGCATTTTTTGTTAATTATATAATATTTTATACATTCGTTAGGACTATGATAAAAAATGTCAGTTGAAAATTTTTGCGTTGCAGTTCTGAGAATGTTGAACTTTGTTATTAAACTATCATAAATTTATTCTTCTATAATTTGAGTGTTAATTTTATGATTCTCAGTTAGTTAAATTGTTACGGGTTTTCTGTATTTATATGATATTTAAATAATAATACATCATCAGCATCATCAGCATCATCAGCCTTTTTTTGTCCTCTGATATACAGACCTCCCTCAATGAACTCGTAGATGACCAGTGACCTATCCCTTGCCACTCGCATCCAACACGGGCCGGCCTCTGTACGGAGAACGCCTTCCCATCTGGGTAAAGGCCGACAAACATGGTTACCAATATGTTTTTTAATTGTATTGTGCATGTTTTTTTTTAATATTTCAGGGACAATTTTTGAAAGCTTATGGCTATAAATAAATATAACAATCTAGTTGGGTTTTGTGGGATATTTACATTTAAATCACATCCGCATTCGATATTTAACTGTGTTTTGCTTTAATTTGTATAACGTAACATACAACGTTGAGTATTTTTTTGAGTTGAAAGTTACTTTTTAAGGCAAATTTACTATTTAATTGAGATTTTTTTTTCGAAATGGTCTATGCTGTTGGTCCAAAGACTTTTACGCTTCCTTCTTAAAGCTTGTCACAGACGTAATTTTTAATCGGTATAGTAGATGAGCGGATGGCTCATCTAAAAAGGAATTGTATGTAATGTAGTTAAATAATATGCAAAAGATTAGTATCACTGAGTTTGTTTTGTCGGTTCTTCTCTTGTGCTCGCCGTGGAACGGGTGGGTAAGTTGACGTTTAAAAAAAGCTATTTAGTTTATTATGAAATAAGGAAAAAAAAAATGTGTGTGTATCAGCTCCGACGCACGACTGGAGTTTACTCCTCAAGTACGAGTATCTAACCATACGCAAAAAAAATTATAACTTCACAATTACAATGTTAATTATTGATATTTATAACAAAAAAAAATAGCAATATAAATACATTGACACTAATAGAAACAAACAAGCCCAATAACATATAGTATATAGGTATAGTCGCCTATACAGCATACCCTATGTACGTCTCAATACACTCACAGCTAAATTAGAAAGTTGCGCACTAAAGGTGCGCACCAAAAACGTGACACTTTTTCGTTAGTTCAGTTGGTTTTACCCCTCGGATTTTTCTCATACCGGGCGCCTTATATATGAAAATCGATCCTTAAGGAGTAAACTCCAAAAAAAACGATTAAATTAAATTGTAATACTCTAAGTTTCCTCAATTACTTAATTAGCCGAATCTATTCAAGAAGTGCGCACATCGTTTTGAAACTGCGATGTATTACGTTTGTTTTGATTTTTTTTTTATTTAAACGGATCATAATTGCTGTGACTAGCGTTTTAGTGATGCATAGTGATGTAGCGGACCAATCGGCGCTACTATCCTGAATCGCGCTATCGGAATTTCACAGTTCGCGTACACAATACGCGCATCACGGAGTGTAGATATAAGGAGTCCGAACGTAATGTTGAATGAATGGTCGCAATTTAGATGACAGAAGTTTTTCCGGTAGAGCACGCCTTCTTTAATAAGCACTCGCTTAAATCTTTACGCGGGAAGTATTTTGGCGTTGATTGGTCCGCTCGCGGGAAGTATTGTGGCGCTGATTGGTCCGCTACTACGTACCCGATCCTAGCGCAAACAGCGGAAGAAAAAAGAGCTAAGACCGGGGTTTAATTATTGTGTTTGTGAATACTACGAAAAAGTCTATATCGTTCGGACTTATATCTATACTAAATAACGCGCATATGAAACAACTGACACAATAGCAAATGAGCTTCGATTTGGCCGAACAGTGCACCTCGCTCGGTCGGAGATCTCCCTTTGGAGTATTTCACCGTATATCGCACAGGACTATTTACACAATATCTACATTAGTTACAGCCTACATCTTATTCTGGTGTATGAGCTATATAATAATTGTAGTTTTATTAAAATGCATTTTGTGGTTTTTGTGTGAAAGAGTAACAAACTCTTTGTGTGAAAAACATTGATAAATATTTAATAATTATGGTTTAAAAATAATTTATATAAACACTAGCATTCCATCACAGCTTCGCAAGAGTAAAATATTTTAGTCTATTTATTTACTTATTTAACAATTTATGTTACATCAAAAAAATGTTTATACTAAATGTCAAAAATAAAATTAAGAAGTGGGTACAAAGGTACATTATTCCATAAAGTCGAATCTTTTCCAGCAGACTTACTAGAAAAATTGAAACCTACAGCCATAATTAGGGTGTACATAAATATAAAACATTAATAAAAACACAAATAAACAATGATTTAGTCTATGTTACTCGCTGGTAATCATTTCTATAGGTGAAAGAATTTTTTAAATTACTTCAGTAATTTTGGAGCACATTCAATACAAACGAACAAAATCAAATCTTTCTTCATCATAATATTAGTATACATAATATGTGTATAAACAGTACAGTACGATCAGCAGAAAATATAATAATTATTATTGTCTGCATTTACGAGATTAGAAAGTATTCGTTCGCTACAGATCCTTGCAAACGTATAATCAATCTACACACGTCACGAAATTTTACTGAAAACCTTGTGACGAGTTGTGGACTACATTTTAACCAGAGGGACTCTAGTAGAGGGACACGATCTTTCACCGCATCACGCATGTGTCCTGATTATTGCTTCCATTAACCACTTTGCTGTATTCTGAAGCAAGGCTAGGACAAGCCAAAGCAGTATGATTACTTGCACCGAGACTTCTCTCATCGGGATTAGGGGCGACACTAATTACTTACTATCATATTAACCAACTAGCATAAAAAAAACTTCAAAAGGGAGAGGCTCTTTGTGACCAAGTCTGTTTTTACCTGTAATATTATGTGATGTATGCAGAGAACTTAGAATTACTAATTCGTTGGATTCATGTATGGGGACGATCTCCGTGAAGCGGCCTGCCCGTGTTGGATACGAGCGGCAATGTATCGGTCGTCTTGGCGTTCATTGAGGGAGGCCTATATTCAGAAGTGGACGGATAGAGGCTTATGATAATTGTGATGATGATGATGTGTAAATAATTTATTTGTAAAAATCACGCGTCACGTCTGTGAAAAACCTTAACATGACACACTATCCGAGGTTTACTCAGCTTAAGTACGTAGGATCGGTCATGGTCAGCATTGCATCATCTATTTACTTTGATAAATGATATCTAGTTCTACAAACGCGTCTGTGATTCTAAAATAGGTTATCAACGGTCATATAATTAGGCAAATTTATTTTCGGGATACGTTTTTTGAGAGTCAGCATTGAGAATATTATAGGTTTTTTAATGTCTTATTTTGATTTAAGAAGAGGTAGTCGAAAATATTTTCCAAGCTCGTTCCGCCTATGCCACGTAGAGATTGCTTAATTTACTTTCGTGCGCAAAAAAGTAGGAATGTAAAAGAAAAGCACCGCCAATGAACACAAACGCGCAAAAGGAAATATATATGTAATATCGTATAAAATAAACACAATTTTATTAATCGTGTGTCGCATCTTACGCCCGAATTCTCAAACGCCACTTAAATATTTGAGGGCTCCTCAAACTACTAAGCACGCCTTAGATCCATGTCATCACAATGTAAGCAGCTCCCAAATTGAGTTGCGTTTGAGTATTCCGGCGTTATTAGTTCGTTAAAAATATATAAATCATCAATATGATGAAAAATAAAAAGTAAAATAGCAACCCATATATATCCCACTGCTGGGCATGGATCTCCTCCTCGAAATCAGGCTAGGAGGGTATCGGGCCATAGTTCACCGAGACGCTGCACTGACCCAATGTTTTGGTGAACTTTACACACCTTCAAAGACTTTATAATCTTATCAGGACTTTATAATCTCATCGTGAACAAACCTGCAGTTTCCTCACGATGTTTTCCTTCACCGATGAGCGAGCGATGGTATTCAGGGTGCGCTTAGAAATTTAGGAAAACCCATTTCAAGGCACCACAGTCAGGATCGAACCCGGACCCTCTCGTACAGGAGGCCAAGCCCATACTCACTGAACATTTTAAAATTTCATTTATGTAGTAAACTTACTTAGCTTTCATCAGCAAAAGGTATGCTGCCAAAAATTTAAATGCCTCGCCTTAAAAATAGTAGGTATGAAAATTTACACGTGCCGTTATAAATAACTTTACTCCTCCGAAACATTTATTGATTGTTATAAGAAGAATCATGAGAAGCTTTTAATGTTAGTTATTTTTATAAATAGGACGATTCTTTGAATATTCAAACCGTTTAGTCTTGGTTTAATGGAATTAAATAATGCTACTATTATTTTAATTACACAAGTATTACATCAAGATCAAATAATTCCGGCCCGGTATAATTACTTGATTATATTACGTATTAATTATTGTTAGCGGATATCGACGCGTTCGGAATCTCGGTTGATTGTATTAAATCTGAGAGAAGGTTGCAGGGTTGCAATTCTGTTGCGCCTGTCTGCAAAGGTACAACAGGCCTCTTCTGTGAAACTTCTGTGTTTCGGAAAAGAGGACAGGCAAATGAATCACTAGCACCGAAACTCACTATCTTATGTTTAAAAGTAAGTTATGAAAAATTGGGTTGCCTCGGCTAGTACTCTTTTATCCACGAGTGACTTTACAACTCATATTCAGGTGCTTGCCTATAAATCCTTCTATCAAGCTTCCAAATACAGATATTTTGGATAATAGGACACGTGGGAAACTTACTAACGAATTTCTATATATTATACTATATTCTATATTTAGTAAGAGGTAGTGCCATGCTGCTTTGCAGCCAAATTGGGCCGGCACGATACCTCTCGCTCACATTAAGTCAACGTAAAGTGACAGCTATGCTGTTGCGCTTCTTGTGCTTTGTGAGTTTCCAGGTGCCCATTAGGGGATAGGGAAAAGAAGAGAAACCCACCTGTATAACCTCTGGTTATGTGGATGTTAATGTGCATCGATAGTCGCAAAGCTTCGACTGTTCGTTTATATAATCGTATGTTATAGAAAAATACCCTAAATTATTTAGGGTAGGCTAAATATTATAAGAAAATTTGTGTTGCTATGACAAAATGTTTTGAGAGTCTATATTAAGGTGAATACATCTTAATATTGTCAATTCTTAATATCTTAATATAGACAAATTGAATACCCATAATTATGGCTGTTCAAAGCCAACGCTCTTCAAGGGGTTTCCACGTGTTAGGGCGTACCGGTAGCTAAATTATTACATCGGTTTTCCTCACCGTTTTTACAAAATTAATCTACCTGTCTGATTGATCCTCATTTATGTTATGATGGAACTAGACTATGTATGTATTGTTTGTTATCATGTATGGCCTATCGCAGAACAACAACGTATTTTTATGAATGAAGTGTCAATCAATTTATTATTGTGCTGTAATTTTATTACGTCAAATATTTCCGATAATACCCCTAATTTAGGAAACATGTGTTATAATACTTGTTGTTTTCCATTCCCATAAAAAAATTGTTTACATTCGTTTGAAACGAATTTTAAGGAATTAAGGTCAACTTCAACTTCAACTATTTTATTTATGGCAACCCGGTCACTTTAGGGTTAGCGACCATTACTGCCAATGACTCCTGAAAATAGCAAGGTGTCTGACGTGATTGGCGGGTTATAAATATAGATCCAAAACAAGGACTGAATATATTATGTTGTTTGATGTGTAAGGAATTAGGTTCCAAAGCCCGGGATGAGCTAATAAATGCTTAACGTCAATGACACTATGACGTCAATGTCAACGTCATTGTCTCACATTTGCTAGAATTGTTATCGTTACTTGTTTTCGTCTTAAAGTGCTCACGAGGGACACCATGTAGTTTTTTTTTCTACGAACAATGTTCACACGTCTTCGCTATATCTTTATTGATAATAGATTAATGGTTTTCGATTAGTCTGTGGAATTTTGTGACTGGGTTGCCCCCAGCTGAAGCGCAGACATGTTGTCATATATTACAAAAACAATAGCGAGATGAAGAAACTCCTTACAACTCTTTATTATAAAACTTGTCATATATTATTATAATTGATGCCAAGTTCCATAAAATTTAAGTACATTAAATGTAAGTACGACACTAAGAAAAAATGTTAAATCTTAACTTCAATAATTAATTGTACAGTGAGTAATTATGTAAAGTAAGTCCTTCTCTTTATTTGTAAAAATAAGCGCCCACCGTAGAAGTAGTTCCCCTGGTGGGCGCCGATTCTCTTCTCATTTCATCAAATGATTTTCATCAGTATTAAGCCACAATTCAACTATTCTCTGGACCAATACATTCGAATCAGCAATTTCAACTTTTAAAGTACTTTTAAACTCATCAAGTAGGATTCCTCAGGAGGATAAGTCAAGTACAGGAAATATTTTAGAAAAACCTATTTTGCATAAGTTATTTATTCGGTTCAGAATTATTGTCAAAGGTGCCTATAAAAAAGGATATTCAGAGTAGAATTTATCCTTCTTAATAATATTTATAAATATAAAAGTAGGGATGTTTGTTACGCTTTCACGCGAAAACTACTCAAGCGATCATTATGAAACCTACACAATATATTCTCAGAGGTACTAGACGTAGCATAGGATACATAAAAAAAAAATTATTGCTAACGCAGGCAACAGCTGGTTTACTACGAACTTTATCACGGCTTATTAATTTTTTTATGTGCACGACACCTTGGATAGTCAGGTATTTTACAGCAATCATGATCAACGGACCGAATCAATAAAACCTGTAAAAGTTGTTTCGTTATAATGAGTCAATTTCGCGTAAATATAGGGATTTTATCATAGAGAATCGAAATGGCAATTCACCTACATAAATAATACTTAGCTGTATGTTCCACTTATATCACGTGCTAAACGTAAACACGTGCCGTCGATGATAAAGTATAGAATATATAATAATAGCAATGCTAAATTCTTGAGTAGACTTAAAAAGTAAATCAAAACATTGTCGACCTTTGTAGCTAGTGTCTGTGACTTTGAGGAGCTAACACTGAAGTTGCGCATGTCCTTTTGACTTTGATTTTTCACGTCATTTTTGACGGGGGAAGAAGGGACAAGTAAACTCACAACTAGCACAAATACGCACAAATAGTCTATTTTTTTACAAATTCATACATATTCAATATAAAATTGTATTTGTAGGTCACTAGATTCTCAGTCTAGCATCTAGATCGACCGTCTATAATTGAAGAAGGCCTATTCTATACTTAGAGAAACATTGATTTATTAAACCTATAACCTACCGATCTTTTTATTAGAGATTTGAAATTAACAGAGATACTAGTAGAATTGGCTATATTGTTTTCTTATTTTAGCAAAAACGTTTACGTTTGAGTTTAGAATTGGAATTTGGATGTTAAAAATTTAAACTTTATCTCTAATGTTTACTTTTCACGCTAAGATTAGACTCTGGTCGCAGGGTTACTACATAATATATCCCGCGAATAATAAGCGCATTGAAGTGGCAGTGGGCTAGTCAAATTTCAGAAGAGCGGATGGCCGATGAGCCAATAAAGCTCCAGGAGCAGAGCCTAGAGGCCGACTTCAGGTAGACGATGTGTTGGTTGGCCATTAATCTTTAGGAAAGATGATTGCCGTGCAGTGGCCGGTTCATTTTGGATGCGAGTGGTAAGGGATCAGCCATCTTGGCTTTAATGGAGGCAAGCCTACGGTCAGCATTTGAGGCATAAAAGATGACGATGAAGATGATGATGATTAGATTTTTCTTAATATTTTAGTGATATATAAGGAAAATATTATGTATAAAACATCCAATTTAAAATATGACTATATTTAATCATTTTTTTAATTGTATGTCGCTCGTATCCAAGTCCGGTCCAGACCACTTTACTTCAAAGTTTATTTAAAAACTTACTATCTTTATCATCAATCATTACTTAAGTATGCTTGTAGATAGTTTTTGTTGAAATACGGTAGGTACTTTGATTTTAATAAACATCGCTACATATATCGCTTATATCAAAAACATATTTTGTCACTTACTGGGTTTGTATTTTTTGCGTAAGCTACTTAAGACAAAGAACCTTCTAGTAAGCTTATCTATCACAAATGTGAATTCAGAAACACGGATGTTTATAATATGGATGGAATATGTTCATGATTGCTAAACTAAGCAGATGGATTTTTAATTATAGAATATACTTTCAACTAATCCAGCGTACTCAGAATGTTTAAAAAAGTTTTCGGTTCACAATTTAAATACACCATGAAATTTTAACGGTTGATTTTCCGCGGCATTATGCCATAAGAAGTTCTTACGAAGTCTAGAGTAAAATAAAAAAAAATGTTTTTGTTTTAAAATAATTAAAAAATATTCATCAACTCCAAAGTCCAAGTGAGAAAAATACTAATACTACTAGGTTTGAAACTCGTGTCGCACGATGTTCAAACTCAGATTCGGTATAAAATAATTCGCATATCGGGAGATATTATTACTATTTGTTAGTGATAGGTTTCGAGTTTTCTTTTTCCGAAGGTCAAATGTGCAATTTTTTGTTTCAAATATGTTATTTACTTATGAAACAATTATAAGATATAATTATACAAAGATAAAACCTATAGCTATATTATGTTAGCAACCGAAACGGGATCTAGCGGCGTTAATTTCACTGCGGATATCCTTACACATGATAAATTAAAAATTTAGGTTATAGTTGCATATGGTTATAATGATTATTTTGGTAAAATTAGTGTTTATCATAATACTATTTTTTATCAAATAAATGTATACCGTGATCAAAGTCATCATCAGTCATGATCACTTACTTATCTACGTAAAAGTATACGAAAAATCAGAAATGTTAAAATACCAACAGCGATAAATTCGATAATTATAATGGTTTAAACTGTTAAGGAACGTTGGTGTGGTAAAGCCTATTACGAAATTAAATATTTTATTGAAGATACCACACCTTAGGAATAAGACACTCACTCGTAAGATTTTTGGGGGTTCTGGGTGAGTACGTCCCAGAGGCATGGCCCTATGCCACCCTCCGCGTCGCAGGTTGCGGATAGCGAAACGGTCTCCAGATATGGGGATTAGCTGCCTTATGCAGCCGCGGACAATCGGACGGTCCATATAGAGGGGTGTTGGGGTTACTCATGGCGGAGTAACTTCTACAAAGTGACACCAAACCCAATGATATGTGGGCGACAGTGGCGAGCAGGAGCCGCCACTATAATATAAGCTCTGACCCGGGGAGACCAACCTCGTGAGCCTTGGTTGGCAGTTGGTCTAGGAGAAGGTACTCCGAACAATAAACCAAAACGTGCTGCCTTGTACACAGGTGTTGGATCACCAAAGGCTAGGACGTATACCCGACACGTATACCTAAGAAAACATGCAAGCAGGATTAGAAAACACAATTCCCCAGGAAGGTACCGGCCAGGCCGGAGAATCCTTCTCTGAGAAGACCCCTCTGGGAAACTCAGACAGCCCCATCGTATCTGGGGGGGGCAAAATTTTGCTTTCTAGACGAGAAGATAAGAAGATGATGCAGCAAGTATTTCACCCGAGTTTATTTACGACCAGACCAAGAAGCTCTTCTCTCGGAGGAAAGGTTTCCGAATTAATACAACTGAGGCCTTCTAAAGACAATGAAGATGTAATCGTTATCGACAGCCTTACCAATACAACCAGTGAAGATTCCGACGCACTCAGGACAAATAATGAAAATATTCCACCCACCAACAACACAGGCAACCATACAGCTGGCCCCCCAGATTGGCAAAGGGTACCAACTGCTAGAGCCTATAAACGAAAGAAGATCTCACAGTCACCATCTCCCGAAGTAGTGAAAACCTCTAATAGATTTAGCACCCTGCAGGTCGACCTAAAGGACTCTGAGACGTCTACTAATGAGCCACGTCCGAGCAAACCACCCCCAATCATATTATATGGCATTGAAGACGTCAATAAGTTAACCGAACTTGTGTACACCATTGCCAACAAAGACGATTTCTATCTGAAAATAGTCAATAAAAATCAACTCAGAATCAACAGTGTCAACCTAGAAGCCTATAAGAAAATACTAGCACTTGTGCGAGAAAAGAACTTGATAGGCCACACATTCAATCGAAAAGACCAAAGATGCTGTCGGCTGGTGATAAAAAAGCTCCATCACACAACTCCGCATGAAGCCATTATAGAGGAAATAAACAAAACAGGAAATAAAGTTCACGGAGAAATAATTAATATTAAATATGGACCTGAAAAGAAACCAACCTCAACATTCTTCGTTAATATCTTACCTGGTCCTAATAACAGAGCCGCCAAATTAATAAAATATATATACCATCAATCGATAGTTATTGAAGAGCCCAGAAGAAGAACAACAATTGTCCAGTGTCAAAGATGTCAACAATACGGTCACTCAAAAAATTACTGTAAAAAATTACTGTTACATAAAACATCTGAGTGCAAAAAACAGGATCGGTTGACTCCAGCCCACTGCGCCCTATGTAATGGCCCACACCCAGCTAACTATAAAGGATGTGAAGTCTACCGACAAATCTTGCTACGACGAACTAAGTCCGTGCCAAAGAATCCCACTATGTCAACAACAGCAGTAGAAGTAGAAAAACCACAGACAGAGATGCCCAACAGTAACAATAAATCTCCAAAACACACTAGCTATGCTGATGCTACTAAAATTGGCCAACAAACACAGGTCGAGACCTATTCACTACCGCCCAACTGGGAGCAGATATTACATAAACAATCGGAAAAGTTTGAAATTATACTACAACAAATGAGTACCCTAATGATGCTCATAACAAAATTAGTTGACAGGTTAACTAAATGACGGCAATCCGAGTAGCAACCTGGAACATTAATGGACTGACACCAAACAAATGCGATGCAGAGCTTTTAATTACACAACAAAAACTAGACGTTCTACTCATATCTGAGGCACACTGCACCGCTGCCACTAGCTTGAAATTTAAAAACTTTGTATGCTACATTACTATGCATCCTGATGTCACTGGACACGCTGGCACAGCAATTATTATTAGGAAATCTCTAAAACATCACATCATGCCAGAATACAAAACACCTCACCTTCAAGCCACGACAGTGGCTATTGCTGATAACAAGGGCTACATCAATGTCTCATCAGTATATTGCCCCCCAAAACATAAAATCACAGAACAATTGTTTAATGATTTCTTTAAAACACTCGGAAACAGGTTTCTGGCAGGGGGTGACTGGAACGCCAAAAATACACACTGGGGATCAAGGCTATCTAGCACAAGAGGAAGACAACTAAAACTCAGTATTGACACTAATAAACTAGCACCAGTCTCTACGTGCGAACCCACTTACTGGCCAACTGACACATCCAAGATCCCCGACCTGCTCGACTTTTTTATTGTGAAGGGTATTGGTGGTCACTACATAAAATGTGAACCTTGTCACGATAGCTCTTCGGATCATACCCCTGTTATACTTACCCTTAGCGACAAGATTATCGAATATCAGGGACCAGAAAAACTATATAACAAGAAAACTGACTGGGACGGTTTTAGAGACTATATAGAAGATAATATAAACCTAAATGTTCCTTTAAAAACTGAAGAACATATAGACAGTGCCACAAAATACATAATGCAATTAATACAAGAAGCCTGTTGGAAGAACACTCCACCTCTAGATTGCAACCAAAGGCGTAATGATTTTCCTCTTGAAATAAAAAAAACAATCCAAGAAAGACGCAGACTACGACGTGTTTGGCAACTTAGTAGACTTACTGTAGACAAATCTGCATTTAACAAACAAGCCTCGCACCTAAGAAAAATTTTAAGGGACTGGCAGGATAGGACTCTCGAAGATCAACTCGAATCACTGACAGCTACTGCAAAGACACACTACTCCTTGTGGAAATTCACAAAGGCGTATAATAGGCCACTGATAACCAAACCCCCACTCCGAACGCCAAACGGGTGGGCCCGTTCTTCACAAGAAAAAGCGGACCTCTTTGCTAACCATCTGAAGAATGTTTTTCACCCAAATGAAACAAATGTGGATACTGATGACAACGACATAGAGTCCTATCTCGCACAACCCTTTCAGATGTCAAGTCCTCCTAAACCGACAACAGTGCGTGAGGTGTGGAGTACAATTAAGGGGCTAGAAGCCAAAAAGGCACCCGGTTATGATCTCATCACAATGGCAGTCTTGAAGGAACTACCAAAAAAAGCCGTTGTATTCTTGACATCTCTTTTTAATGGAATACTTAGAGTTCAATACTACCCATACTGCTGGAAAATCTCGCAGATACTGATGATCCACAAGGCTGGGAAACCTGCAAACGAAGTATCGTCATACAGACCGATTAGCCTTCTCCCTTTACTTTCAAAGATATTTGAAAAACTGCTGTCTAAACGAATTTTGCACTTTTTGGAAATAAATAACACCATCCCTAACCACCAATTTGGTTTTAGACAGAAACATTCTACTATTGAGCAGGTTCACCGGGTTGCTCAACTTATTAGGAAAGCTTTAGAAAACAAGGAATATGTTTCCTCAGCATTCCTAGACATTCAACAGGCATTCGACAAGGTCTGGCACAAGGGCTTGCTCTGTAAAATAAAACAGTATCTGCCACATAGCTACTTTTTGCTGCTAAAATCATATTTAACAGAACGGTGTTTCCAAGTAAAGGAAGCTGATTCCACCTCTGAGTTTTACGAAATACGGGCAGGGGTACCTCAGGGCTCAGTGTTGGGGTCAAACCTGTATAATCTATATACATCAGACCTCCCGACATTAGAAGAGGTGAAGACCGCTACCTACGCTGATGACACAGCTATTCTGGCGACCAACAAAAATCCAGTGACTGCATCAGAGCAGCTCCAACTTGGTTTAAACTCCATCACTAAATGGCTTCAAAAGTGGAGAATAAAAGCCAGCACCACAAAATCTGCGCACATAACTTTCACTCTGCGAAGAGAAGACTGCCCATCTGTCTTTCTAGAAAACTGCATACTACCTCACAAAAATAGTGTAAAATATCTGGGACTACACTTAGACAGACGCCTTACGTGGAATAAACACATCACTAGCAAGAGAGAGGAGCTAAGAATCAAATATAAACAATTAAACTGGGCTTTAGGCAGAAACAGCAGACTCTCATTAGAAAACAAAACATTGATATATTCAACAATCCTGAAACCCGTTTGGATGTACGGAATACAACTTTGGGGGTGTGCAAGTAACTCCAACATCTCAATCCTACAAAGAATGCAGAACATAATACTAAAAACGATCGCAAAATCCCCGTGGCTCATCACAAACACGGAGGTTCATAAAAATCTAGGCGTACCCACCATTAAAGAGGAGATACTTAAGGCCACTGAAAAATACAAAAAAAGGCTTGAAGTCCACCCGAATGCTTTAGCTTCCCAACTTGTTAGCCGTAATTACAACAAGCGCCTGAAAAGAAAGGATATCTTTTGAATTAAGGAAAAAATATTAATTATATTGTAAACTATGAGTAATGCTATCTACAGTGGTAGAAGCACTCTACCTGCCATGCGTAGTTCAACTCACCTGCTTATAGTTACTCACTGATTGCTGATTATAAGGGACAAAAAAAAAAAAAACTCGTAAGATGTTATGATGTTGTATTTATAAAATATTATGTACTCATTTTATTGATAAAAGAGCAACCCCTAAGTTTTTTTCTCGTTTTTCTTAGGGGATCCTGCATCTCAAACGAGTTTTTTTTAATTACTTTTACTTATTGAGTACATTTTTTTTACTTATTTCAAGTGTACAAGTTGTACCTACGTAATAAAGATATTTTTGATTTTTGGTTTCTCGTTTATTATATAATACCAAAATAATATTCGAGTTTATCTACCTACGTGATAAAGATATTTTTGATTTTTGGTTTCTCGTTTATTATGTTATACCAAAATTATATTCGAGTTTATCAAACATTAATTCAAAATGTATATTTTTTTATTATAATAGTATAGATTTTATTCAATTGAGTAAAATCTATTCATAAAACTTTAGCAATAATATTATACATACTATAACAAAAATAATCCGTACCTAATACTATTAATGGGAAAGTATGTGTCTGTTTTTTTGTGCGTCTTTCACGGCAAAACAAGCGACGAGTTGACGTGATTTCTAGTTATTAATGACATCGCGAGCGAAGTCGCAGCAAAAGCTAGTATATTATAAGATAAGATAGGATTCGATGAAGTGCCTATTGACGCGGAGATTGTTCTTGACGAACTTGAAAGTGAACTCAAGATCTTCAGACTTGATCAACGATTATGTATATTGGCATCATTTGTGTCCATAATTGCATGCTAGAGATCAATATTATTATAAAGCCGTCAATCAATTTAATCAGCATTGTCTTTGTAATTAGTCGTGTTAGCTTATCTTTGTTGAATTTAACATGGACTCTGGATTTTCATTGATTATTCGATAATACAAATAATAATAACGAAGGTCACTCACTATTATTCAGTAATAAGAGGGCTAAGCATTATTGCAGTCTTATCTAAAAACACGAAATATCCAAGATATAAATTATTATGTTAATACAATCGAGGACAAAAAGAAATCTATATAATGTGTGCATGTCAACTGGGAAAATGATAATATGCAAGGATTAGGCGCCTCACCTACATCTCAGGACGCATAGGAACCAGGAGCGTAAATACGTACAAAGGATCGTAACGACACACACACACATACGCATCGACGAGATCTCTAAGCGAACCTCGCAGTGCTATCAGTAGTTTCATGTAATGCTTGACGGGGCATCGATACGCATGTTTTTGTGAGTGTGTTGTTTCAAGCGTCTGTTCGTAGGTGTGCTACTGGTCTATAATATGTGTACTTTGTCTATGCTTTTTCCCCTTACCTTACAATACGGTTCTTCTACATCCTGACTAGCCTATCTAGCTAATATTTGTTATTCGATAGTTATTTTATTAGTTATTCGAAATTCTTTCTATTCATTGCTGAACCAGATCCCAGCCCCATCCCTCATCCAGTAACCCTGCTTCTGTGATGGGTTACATACAGAAATATGCTATAATTATTAGAAAACAATGATGCCACTATACCAGTAAAGCACAATATGATTAAGAATTTTTTCAGTTACATAATATAGTTGTAAGTTTTTTGTAAATTACAATCTAAAACTACGTTTTACAGATTTTCTCAGGTGGAATTATACAATTTTTTTCTATCCGTAAATAGCTTGATTTTGTTTTCGGTAGTAGAGGAGAACGGGCAGGGTAATTATTGGCACCGAGACCCACCTGTCTCAGGACAGGGAAAACATAAATTATATTCCCAGAATAATCTCATATGAACACCAACTCATACACACACTAATGCGTCGAGGATCACATAATATGTAACTACATAAAATAAATATCGAGTCTATTAAGAACTTTATAGCTACTTTAGTATGATTGAGGTATCGAACATAATGTAACAATGTTGTCACAAGGAATGCTTAAGGTTTTATGCTATAATCAGAACAAAGTACGAACTCCATTCACATGAGGGTTTTTCTTCTTTTAACAGAAAACCTTGCATTTTCTTACATAGCAGAGTATTTCAATGCAATGCCTTATCATTGTGAGTGTTGGAATTAAAGTTCTTTTTGCGATTCATTTTTGCATCGCATTGAAAAAACCCTCGCCTTAGTGATTTCAAATGAACGTAACTACCTAAAGGATTTCAAAAATTTCTTAAAATCAAAGGATTTTAAGAAATGAGCCACTTTTGTGCAGGACGACGCCGAAGACACCGCAATTTAATATGTAAATATAGTTTAATAGTCAATAGTTTGATAGGAATGTAAATATTAACTCGATTAATTACTTAGAGACATAAGATTTACTTTAATACTTTTCATATAGTAATAAGTCCTATAAGAATTGTCACTTTAATTACATTAGAATGTGTTAGAATCACATTAGAAGCACATAAAGTTAATTAGTATACGAGTTAATCATATTAGAATCTTATAAACTCAATTAGAATAGAATAAATTCATATAAAAGCCTTTAAAACTAATTAGAAAGTGTAATTACGTAAGTTTCTACTAAGGGCCGAAAAGTAGTCTCGCCCCGACTCGGTTGTACGCCAACCGAGGTTACCTCATAGCTTGTTGTCCCGCTCCTTTTTCATATATGTAAAAGAGATGCAAATATGTATGGGAATTTTAAATGTTTAATTTAAGCATGTTAATGATTGTTTTTGTTGATATTAATGTGTTATTTAGTTAGTTCATTGTTCTAAGTTTCATAGTACATTAAAAGTTTATGATATTGTTAATTATTTCTATAAGAAAACTTGATGTAAAGAAATTGTACTGTTAGAAAAGATAGGCTATACTGTAAGAGCGAAAGGCATATAGTTAGATTCTTATTGGCAAATTGTATAACTATTCTGATTGGCTAACCAATAAGAATGTAGATAACTCTTACGCAGGATTCATATAAATATTGGGTCGATTTTAAGGATCGACATTCAGTATTCGGCAAGAATAGTATGGAAGAACACTAAGAAGAAAATAAAGGAAGAAATTCTGAAGGACTAATTCTTGTTTCAATTCATCACTCGTCCTGTTTCAATTCTCCAACCCAGCAACAAGTGTGCCATAGCGCACATTTATGGTCCTTCGGTCGCCGGATTGTAGAGAAGAAAGAAGCGGAATCCCTGCTCGTCGTCAAGAGTGAAATCCCTGCTCGTCGTCAAGATTGAAGAAAATACTCGCCGTCAAGAGTGAAATCCCTGCTCGTCGTCAAGAGTGAAGCGTATACTCGTCACGAAGTGTGAAATAATCCTCGACAACCGTCCGTGTCGAGTGAAATAGTGTCCGCGTCACCGTCCGCGATCCGCGTCGAGTATATAGCGTCCGCGTCACCGTCCGCGATCCGCGTCGAGTGTATAGCGTCCGCGTCGGGTATATAGCGTCCGCGTCGGGTGTATAGCGTCCGCGTCGGGTATATAGCGTCCGCGTCGGGTATATAGTGCGCGTCGAGTAGATAGGGTCCGCGTCGAGTGAACAGTGTGAAATATAGTGTCCTGTATATAGTGAACTATTAATAAGTGACGTTAGTGTATAGTGAATAGTGAATAGTGACTTGTGTATAGTAGTGTGAAATTAATTAGTGTTAAGTGTACAGTGTCTGATTGAACTGATCGCCGATTATAGTGATAGTATCGTAGCGAATATGCCGGTCACACGTAAAACCCAACAGGCTATGGGGGCGCAACAGTCTGCGTCCGAAACTGAGCACACGTCATACGAAACCACCGGTTCAGAACGAACGCGAACATCGGGCGACACCACAGGCACCGGTACTACGGAGCAGACTAGTACCACACTTACCACCAGCACCGACGCTACGAAGTCCAACGTCACCGAGAAGCCGGATACTGAATCACAAGCCGATCATCCGCCACGTCCCTCGACTACTGCCAGTCGGGACGCGCCGCCTACAGTTCGCAAAGCGAACACAACAGTTGCTTGTCTAAATGAAGCCGACAAGCATGAAGAAAGGAAACGGGCCGCCTCTGTCAAGTCAACGAAGGCTTACAAGATAGCGAAAGCAAAGGAAGAGTTAGCGCGCCTCCAAGTCGAACTAGCCGCTGCTCGCCTTGCCGTATTGGAAGCGGACTCCGATAATGAAGAAGAGGATGTTGTCTCCGTGTGCTCGAAGATGGAAGCCACCACCACACGGGTCAGCACATGGCTGCAGGCTCAGACAGAGCCACCAGTATTAGCCATCAGCCACGAACCTCATCAGCCTGCCACCACAGAAGAAAGGAACACATTGGGGCAACCGATCAACACTGAAGACAGAAGATGCAACGAACCTGTCATCGTGTCTGAAGAAAGAAGACCAGAGCCACCGAATAAAATAAATGAAAGGAAATCGGAGCCAGCTGTCTTCATGGAAGAAAAATGCAAGTATCCTCGGTCGGAGCTATCACAGCTAACCGAGGCCATCACTCTCGCTGTCAAGTCTGCGCGTCCAAGGCTAATGGAACTACCCGTCTTCAATGGAGCTCATCAAGAATGGCTTCACTTCAAGGCCGGCTATGAAGAAACAGAAAACCTCTATTCGAAGACGGAAAATGTCAACAGGCTTCGAAGAAATCTGAAAGGAAAAGCCAAGGAAGCCGTCGATGGTCTGCTTATCACGAACGCCGACCCTGCTGACATTATGAAGACTCTGGAATCGAGATTTGGAAGACCAGAATCAATCGCCATGATGGAAATAGAGACACTGCGCACACTGCCGCGCCTCTCCGAGTCACCGAGGGACATATGCATCTTCTCGACTAAAGTGACTAACGCCGTGTCTACACTGCAAGCATTGAACTGCGTCTACTACCTCTACAATCCGGAAATCGCAAGGGCCATGGTGGATAAGCTAACACCGACACTTAGGTATAGATACTTCGACTACTCTGCAACATTGCCGAAGGACGAGCCAGCACTTCTGAAGTTCGACAAGTTCATGAAGAGAGAAGCTGAACTGTGTGGACCATTCGCACAACCTGAGCAAGTGGGTTCACAGCCGCAGCCCACCACAGCACCAAGACGTCATCAGCGAGTGAACCATGTCGCAGAGAAGCAGCCAACAGCCAAGTGCCCTGTATGCGAGGCAACAGGACATACAACGAATGACTGCGATAAATTCAAGAAAGAAGATGTTCACGGAAGATGGGACATCGCCAAGAGTCGTCGACTATGCTTCAGATGCCTGCGCTACAGAAACAAGACTCACAAGTGTCGTCAACGGACATGTGGCATCGACAACTGTAAATATTATCATAACCGGATGCTGCATGTCACGAAGAATACTGAAAGGAAAGAAGACGACCAGAAGTCAACTGAAGCAATCAACTCTGCCTGGACTTCAGCTACAAGACAGTCCTACTTGAAGATCATCCCAGTCACAGCGTCGGGACCAGCAGGAGCGATCGACACATACGCCCTTCTGGATGATGGGTCAACAGTAACACTCATCGACGAGAACCTGGCTCACCGCATCGGAGCAAGAGGACCCATCGACCCACTGCGCATAGAAGCTATCAACGAGTTGAAGACCTCCGAAAATAAATCAAGAAGAGTCAACATCAAACTAAAGGGAGCAAATGAACATGAAGAAGATATACAAGCAAGAACAGTGAAGAATCTTCATGTGGCCACTCAGAAGGTTCCAAGGGAGAAGATTGAAGAATGTCAACATCTTCAAGACATCAGCGAGTTCATCACGTACACACATGCGAAGCCAGAAATATTAATAGGTCAAGACAACTGGCATCTTCTTCTCACGTCGGCGGTGAAGACAGGAAACAAAGAACAACCAGTGGCGTCACTCCGCTCGGATGGGTTCTCCATGGAAGCCACATCAGAAGCTCTTACATCAACTACATTCACCACCTGAGAGAAGATCCAGCTGAAGACACCCTAGAAGACCTAATGAAGCAGTACTTCGCTATGGACTCCCTGTGCATCAACCCTAGGAATCCGAAGACAGATCCAGAAGAGCAAGCCCTGCGTATCCTAGAAAAGAATACAGTCCACACGAAGACAGGAAAATACGAGACGGCGCTCTTATGGAAGAAAGAAGATATCAACCTCCCTGACAATTATGAAAACTCGTTGACAAGGCTCTACAACATTGAAAAGAAGCTCGACCGGGATCCAAAGCTGAAGGAAAAATATACAGAACAGATGGAAGCACTCATCACGAAAGGGTACGCCGAGCCAGCTCCGAAGACGAAGACACCAAACAAGACGTGGTACCTGCCACACTTCGGAGTGGTCAACCCAATGAAGCCGGACAAGCTAAGAGTGGTACATGATGCGGCAGCCAAGACGAAAGGGACATCGCTCAACGATCAGCTCCTCAAAGGTCCAGATCTACTACAATCGCTGCCAGGTGTCGTCATGCGGTTCCGACAACACACCGTCGCTGTGACTGCGGATATCAAGGAAATGTTTATGCAAGTGAAGCTTCGAGAAGAAGATAGAGACGCCTTGCGGTACTTATGGCGAAAGGATAGAAGAGATGACCAACCACCGGATGAATATAGGATGACGTCACTCATCTTCGGCGCATCAAGCTCTCCGGCAACAGCTATCTTCGTAAAGAACCTCAACGCGAAGAAATATGAAGAAACCTATCCCGAAGCCGCAAGAGCAATAGTGAAGAAGCATTACGTCGACGACTACTTGGACAGCTTCAAGAGCCTAGAAGAAGCGATACGCATCACCACAGAAGTTCGGAGCATACATAAAGAAGCAAACTTCGAGTTGAAGCAATGGAAGTCCAACTCAACGAAGCTCCTAGAAGCCATAGGAGAAACAGAAGGTCAAGAAGACATCGAGCTGTACAAGTCAGAAGATAGAATCGAGAGAGTGCTGGGACTTATCTGGAAGCCAGAAAGAGACGAATTCACCTTCAATCTCAACATGACAAGAATACCGTCGTCACTCGCCGAGGGGAAGAAGCCAACCAAGAGAGAAGCACTAAGGGTCGTGATGTCTCTCTTCGACCCGCTTGGTTTCGCCTCACCAGTTACCATCAAGGCCAAGCAGATATTACAAGAGGTATGGCGACGTGGAACATCCTGGGACGACGAGATTGATGAAGACCTCTCAGAAGATTGGCAGAACTGGCTACTCCACCTGAAGAACCTCTCGAATATAGCCATACCAAGATGCTACCTAGGCTACAGCAACGCCGCGTCTCTTCAGCTACATGTCTTCACCGACGCCAGCGAGTCTGCATATTCAACGGTACTGTTCTGGCGAACGGTAGCTCCGAACGGCGAAGTCAACGTGTCACTCGTCATGGCCAAAGCCAAGGTGTCACCATTAAAAGTAACGTCAATACCAAGATTGGAGCTACAAGCCGCCGTCATGGGAGCAAGACTCGCCGAAGCCGTCATAGAAGAACATGAAAGGAAACCAGACTCGAAGACCTTCTGGACAGACAGCAGAACTGTACTTACCTGGATCAAGACGGGATCCCGCTCCTACAAGCCATACGTTGCGCACCGACTAGCCGCCATAGAAGAATGCTCCACAGTAAATGAATGGAGATGGGTTCCGACCAAACTCATCGTCGCCGACGACGCCACAAGGGACGTACCACCCACCTTCGACAAGAATCACAGATGGTACAAAGGACCAGAGTTTCTCTACGAGCCCGAAGACTTATGGCCAACAGAACAGCCTGCTAGTGCGACGGTAGAAGAAACGGGAGAAGAAAGAATTCATCACATCTCAGTCAACGATACTCCGAAGCTGTCAGAAGCCCTACCCGAGGTCTCACGCTTCTCCAACTGGGATAGACTGCGCTACTCAACAGCAAGAGTACTCCAGTTCCTTCAACTCTGCCGGTCCACAGAACAGGTGAATTACAAGAGAAATGCAAGAAACTCTGAAGCCGATCCAAGTTGGAAGAAGACCAACAATAAAGTCGAAAGAAGACAGCCGCGACAGGAACAGAAGAAAGAAGAAAGAAAATTCATACCAGTTCCTGCAGAACTCCTGATCAAGGCAGAAGAACTTCTCATGCGGTCTTCTCAACAAGAAGCCTTCACTCAAGAACTACAAGACATAAGAAGAGGGAAGCCCATCAGTAAAGAAAGCCGACTTCATCAGCTGAGTCTAGAATACGTCAACGGGGCCCTCAAGCTAAGAAGCCGCATAGCAGCCATACAAGAAGTATCAGAAGCCCAAAGAAGTCCTATGATCATAGACGGAAATCATCCGACGGTGAAGCTATGGATCAAGAACATACACTGCAAGCTTCATCACGCCGGGGTAGAAACGACAGTCAACGAGTGCCGCCAACAGTATTGGGTTCTCCGTCTACGCCCGATAACCCGCACGATCATACGACAATGCCTACGTTGCAGAATGAAGACTCAAGCGCCACCCTTTCCGAGAACTGGAGACCTGCCATCGTGTCGACTGGCTCATCATCAACGCCCGTTCACATTCACAGGAGTGGACTACTTCGGACCTCTGTCAGTCACCGTAGGTCGCTCGCACCAGAAGAGATACGTCGCCATCTTCACTTGTCTGACCACGAGAGCGATACACCTCGAAATAGCCGGCTCACTCAGCAGCAGCTCAGCAGTCATGGCGTTACGAAGAATGATGGCCAGAAGAGGCTGTCCAACGGAGATCTGGTCAGACAACGGAACCAATTTGAAAGCGGCAGACAAGGAACTGCGCCGAGCGATCGACGAGTCAACGGCCGAAGAAGCAGCGAAGAGACAGATAAGCTGGCGGTTCATCCCTCCTGGAGCGCCATTCATGGGCGGCGCATGGGAACGAATGGTGAGATCCGTGAAGACCAGCCTGACGTCGACACTCCACGAGCAACATCCAACGGAAGAAGTACTCTCAACGCTACTGGCGGAGGCTGAATACACCGTCAACAGTCGACCTCTAACTCACGTATCAGTCGACCCAGAAGACCCAGAAGCTCTGACTCCCAACCACTTCCTATTGGGAGGACCAGGAAGAGTACCAGCATTCGGACACTTCTCGGAAAAGGACACCATCTCGAAATCCAGCTGGCAAGCCGCGCAGAAGCTAGCAGACACCTTCTGGGAAAGATGGCTACGCGAGTACCTGCCCGAACTCCAAAACCGGCGGGAGCCCCATGGCCGAGGCCCCCCGATACAAGTCGGAGATCTCGTTCTGCTAGTCGATCCGAACTCACCGCGCAACGTATGGCTGAAAGGGAAAGTCGTCGCAACGTTTCCTGGACCCGACAACGTCGTGAGGACCGTCGACATCCGGACCAGAGGAGGAGTACTTCGGCGCCCGGTACGGAAGCTGGTGATCCTGCCCATCGAGGACAACGTCGTCGCAGCACCGGAAGAAGGTTTGACGGAGCCACACGGCGGGAGGAATGTGCAGGACGACGCCGAAGACACCGCAATTTAATATGTAAATATAGTTTAATAGTCAATAGTTTGATAGGAATGTAAATATTAACTCGATTAATTACTTAGAGACATAAGATTTACTTTAATACTTTTCATATAGTAATAAGTCCTATAAGAATTGTCACTTTAATTACATTAGAATGTGTTAGAATCACATTAGAAGCACATAAAGTTAATTAGTATACGAGTTAATCATATTAGAATCTTATAAACTCAATTAGAATAGAATAAATTCATATAAAAGCCTTTAAAACTAATTAGAAAGTGTAATTACGTAAGTTTCTACTAAGGGCCGAAAAGTAGTCTCGCCCCGACTCGGTTGTACGCCAACCGAGGTTACCTCATAGCTTGTTGTCCCGCTCCTTTTTCATATATGTAAAAGAGATGCAAATATGTATGGGAATTTTAAATGTTTAATTTAAGCATGTTAATGATTGTTTTTGTTGATATTAATGTGTTATTTAGTTAGTTCATTGTTCTAAGTTTCATAGTACATTAAAAGTTTATGATATTGTTAATTATTTCTATAAGAAAACTTGATGTAAAGAAATTGTACTGTTAGAAAAGATAGGCTATACTGTAAGAGCGAAAGGCATATAGTTAGATTCTTATTGGCAAATTGTATAACTATTCTGATTGGCTAACCAATAAGAATGTAGATAACTCTTACGCAGGATTCATATAAATATTGGGTCGATTTTAAGGATCGACATTCAGTATTCGGCAAGAATAGTATGGAAGAACACTAAGAAGAAAATAAAGGAAGAAATTCTGAAGGACTAATTCTTGTTTCAATTCATCACTCGTCCTGTTTCAATTCTCCAACCCAGCAACAAGTGTGCCATAGCGCACAACTTTTATTGTAAGAAAGCCGGAGCATATGTTGGCCGCTCGACGTGTTTATTATTATTGTAAAATTAATTATAATATTGACTTTATTATAATCATGCAAAAATATCGAAGAAATCATGTTTTATTTCAAACATGTCCTGTAAATTTTAGCCTACAGTTAAATAATTATGTTACATAATTTGTATATTTTTTATTATATTAGTTCTAGCATAATAGTATGTAAAATTTTAGAATATTGTATGTCTATTACAGTACAATACAATAGACATAGTGCTGTGTCAGGTAAAATACAGAACCCTAAAAATAGTGATTGAAAGGTGATGATTTCATAGATTAATCACTATAATAATAATTATAAAATAGAGCATTTATGAAATAACATAGCCGTTATATAACATATAAAAGAATTTACAACGCTAATTACGCTATTGTTTTAGTCCTTTGTTGACGTGGCTTATGTAATGAATATGATGATGTCTGAAAGATTTTTATTCTAATACACTCATGATGCATATAACTTTTTATTACCTTTGGCAGGTAACAGATAAAAATATTTATGATTTTTTAATAGAGGATATCTCGGATACAGACAAAACGATGCTATATGCCACAATATGCTATAAAAGGCAAGCAATCTAGAGTTTTTTTTATATTAAGTGGCAGACTGCAATCTGGCAGACGTGCCACCTAATGATAAGTGGTCGACCTTACTCATGAGCATAACCTAGTTTACCTAGAATTAGCCCAGGCAACTCATTCAATTGTTGTCTATCCTGATACATTTTAAGATGATACGTTTCAATGCCAGTTGAAAGAAATTGGCCTTCTTTTCAATACAGCAAAGCAATTTGCCCATGCAGCATGGCACAGCGCACCCCTCACCCCGATTTTGTAAGGTTGCAGAATGTTGGAGGTATTAGAATGCAAAGGAAAATATTAATTATTTCCATCCTTCTATTTGGTTTGCTTATCTTCCTTTTTCGTTTTAACTTATACAAACTATCTTACTCGCATTCAACGCGGACCTGCCGGAGATCGAGCAGCAAGGGATCGGTCGTCTTAGCGTTCATTGAAGGAGCCCTAAGTTCAGCACTGGACATATAAAGGCTGATGATGATGATGATGAAACTATCTTAAAACTAGTCAGTGACGGACCCATTGATTTGCCTTTATTTTTCCAATGCGCTGGTTATGTTAGCCATGAAGGTTTAGCCATGTTTGCTTTTAGAGAGAGAGTGGCTTGCTCATTGCCACCATTGGCTAGATGATGAAGAAAATGAAGAAGGGAGAAGATTTGGAACGAAATTTAGAAAAAGGCAGATTCGAACCTTACTTCGAGGCCAAACTTATACCAACTAGACCATCGTCACTCACAGAATCTAGTTTCGTGGTTCTGACCTTCCCCGACCACTATTTGTTCAGCGAAGCGTTATAACACGTACGTTACTTCTTGAAATAAATCACCAACAGAATCTCCGCATTAAGTATAAATAAAAACAAGTTTAGCTTCTTAATATATATAAATCGAAAGAAAATATAAACCATTAAACAGTTATTTATTATTCAGTTAGACACGCAATCTTTTAATTATCTCAATCATTTGATTATAGTTTTTTAAGTTCTAAAAATATAAGAGAGATTAATTAAGATTTTTTTTAATATGTATGTTGCCAATAGTTTTAAGTTAAATATATTTTATGCATTCATGCATCAAATATTTTTTGTCTGTTGTTGTTGTGGCAGGTCCGCGTTGGATGCGAGTGGCAAGGGATCGGACGTCTTGGCGTTCATTGAGGGCGGCCTATGTTCAGCAGTGGGAGGATAAAGGCTCATGATGATGATGATGAAAGATCCTCATGGATAAATGTCTTAATGTCTTTTTTATGCTATACAAAAGATATTTATATACCCACAACAAAAGAATACACAAAACCTAACTTCAAGTGAGTGTATTTAATATTAAGTTCGTAAGAGATAATAAACTTGAACAATAACGTTGTATCTGATATAATCTACTTAAGAACTTTATGAAATTCCTTTCATTGCGAAATTAAATTTACACGTTTCCTATTTTTATTTATACCTACATGGAATATGCTTGGATGTGGTCTGCCGTCTCGGCGTTCATTGATATGCGATAGTGATGAGGATGATGAAATAGTTTATGAAACTAATCCTATATCAACATGTATATTATTCAGAAAAAGCTGCTTCAAAGTGAATAGTCCTTACTATAAAAGTTTACATTGCGCGAAATCCGACGTGCATTTGACGGGTTTTTCATATAAATTATTTTGTGTAGTTCTGTCGCTGTAAAGAGATTTATGTATTCTGTTTATTCAACTGAAAATCAGTAAAATTGTTTATTTATAGGAAGGGGGGATCGGCAGACAGCAATCCCTCCTGGGACCACTCATTGTGTCTGGGCTCTGCACTTAGTCATGCCTGGCTTCAGTTTCAAGTTTATTTTCTTTATGTTAGTTAGCTCAGGTTTGGTCAGGTTAAGATTGAAAGCCCCACCATGGCTCAGGCCTAGTCGTGGCGGTGGGGCTCAGTAGCCAAGGGTGAACCCAGCACCTTGAGCGAAGCGAATTGAGCATAGGGGGCTATTTGTGATCCTCTTATAACAAGAGGCGGCAAAAGACCAGAGGGCAAGGGGTGAGAACGGGAACCTCGTCTCATGGTACTGTCCCGATGTTGAGAGCGGTTGTTCTGTGTTGCGGGACAACCCATCTGTGGAGGTGGCGTCGGTCCTCTGAGGGACTGACTAGCCGTCTAGGTCTCCTGTTTCTAGCAGATCCGAGGCACCTCACCAAAGGTGGCACTCCCCCGCGGGATGCCTAAGCGCATTTCCCGGCGTTAAAGAAAAAGAAAAGTCGATTCATTCACATATTACCTATGCCGAGTCGTAAGATGGTAAGTGCTAGTTGGGTATTAAACTATCTGTCCTGCTTTCCTTTTTAACACAGCAATGTTGTACGTAACAGCTCGCAGCAGAAACGTACGAATAAAACAATTGTATTTTCTCGAATACAATATATTTGGCCAAAGTCCTTCACGAAATGTAGTGATCGAATATCTTATAGGTCCGCCATTGGTGTGCTTTTATACCAAATTGATACGAGTTATAGACATTAATTACTTGACAATTTTTATAAATATAATAATTAATTACTATAAATACTTCTACATATTATACACGTCAGTAGATTTACATTCTACTGGTGTTGCCAGTGGTTGGTAACACGCTATGGTACCCAAGTAGACGGGATTGCACGCGCATCCCTTTCATCGGTAAAACTGTTTTAGAGAAAACAACAAAACTGAAAGACATGTAAAATATGAGTTGGATGCGGCACTGACGCCTCTCCTACGGACGTCATACACACTTGTTTATGGTATTCTGATTAACGATTATTAGGTTAAGTCATCGGGGCATTAAAAAGCGGATTTAGCACCTACCGTATACACCTGTATCCGGCTTAGATTGAAAACATCATTAAAATAACTATCACGTATGTATATAATATATAATATAATATTATAAAGAGAAAAACTTTGTTTGTTTGTTTGGTTGTAATGAATAGGCTCAAAACTTCTTTCACCATTCGAAAGCTACATTATACACGAGTAACATAGGCTAAATTTTATTCTGAAAAAAAAATAGGGTTCCGTAAGATATTTGGGTTTTTCGGACACAAGGTTTAAAAAATCAACCAGAAAAGTTGCTTATTTTGCGTACTCAAATCCCGTTGTAAATCTTAGTTAACGCAACGCGGGCCACAGCTAGTATAATATATAGTCGTTCATTATAATGAGTTAAACTCGCGTCAACATTAGAAAACAACAATAGGGATTAATATCAGAAATGAGGATTTTCAACCAACGACGGTTATGGCTTTGTACGTTGTATTCATTTGAAAAGGATTCGCAGTGCCAGCGTGAAGGATATAAGAAGATGACATCAGAAACGCTAATAAAAAGTGTGCGTGTTATCTTTACGCGGGATGGAAATAAAACTTCATAAAAACCTTAGTTACCTTTTTCTGATTACCTTCTAGTCGCGATTAAAGAAGGTGTATTTAAAAAAATGAACACTGAAATAAACGTCTGAATAAATTATTTATTTCTTTATAACAAAAGTAATAAATAAAGAAATATATTGGAGATTAAAAAAAAAATCCGTTACCAAAAATTACTAAAACGATCTTAATTTATACTTTTTATGTCTTTGCCACTAGTTAGCATATAAGTCAAGTAGAGTATATGAGATATACTTACGACCAATGTAATTTTAAAATATAGAATACTGAGTGTTATATTCCGTCAGAAAAAAAAAACGGAGTTACCAGAGAAACAGTAACATAGTTACTCTCCTATCCTTATTTGTATTAAACAATCGGATATTAAAGTTTGAATTTAAATGATACGTCCATAAATTCATTCACTATCAGATGTTTATATTTTGCTTAGCGATGCCATATACACGATTTATGCAAATTGATGTATTGTCTTGGAAATTACGGTTTGTTATTTGATTACGTAGCGACTCCCACGCTTTATGGAATATTTTGGAAAAGCGTAGTCGTAAACCTGAGACTCCGCAAAGTCTTCTCTGCAAAGAAAAAAACTTTGATGGATTTTATCTCTACATTTGTCTGACGTTTTGAATATTTTATAGTAGCTACGGCTACGCAAGCACCAAACCTGTAAAAAAATGTTTTATTATAATATTAGGTATGTAAAGGTCGTTCGTGGATATAAAGTGACAAAGTTTGAAAACATCTAGATTAATGCCATGCGTTATTATTTCATTTTTACACGCTTTTTATTAGCTTCACTTGATTGTATGTTTGTAACCGACTCCTTTGGGCGCAATTTTGACCCATTTTAAACGGTCAGATTTCTTTCAAACTTTGTAGATCTATTGAGGACCGATGATAATACCCTAATTCGATGAGATTCCATTTTTCAATATGCAAAAGCAAACGCGTGTTTTTTAAAGTTTTATTTTTGACTTTTAATTATTTTTATTTATAGGTGATATTTGAGTTGAATAAGTATCTATTTATCCAGGTTATTTTTAATTAGTTTTTCTATCAATATTTATTAATTAAATAAATATTCGAAGAGGATGTGAACCCACGTCCTGAACAAATGCAGCCCGTCATAGAAAATACGTCAGCGACTTAGCGTGCACATGTTAATATCATTATTTCATAATAAATCATATTATTTGTGATCATCAAAGCATAGTTATGGAAGATTCAAGATTCTTGGAAATAACAATAATTTGTTTACCTGGCGTTCTGCGTAAATCGTATATCCGCTACATAGAAATATTTTTCCTGTAACCTATATTATTATAGATAGTTAAACTTTTATTTTTTTATTTCTAAATCTCTACGTCTAACATTCAGGCTTTTTATATCCATATATTTAGGTCTTATTATATATTAAGGCTTGCTTTACTGAATTCAAGTATGGTCCGATATAATGTCGGAAGCTCATCTATTCAGACCAATGTAGACTTGGTCTGAATTTTATAAAATAAAAGACGGAAGATGGATCTCGCAAAGTTCATCACCACATAAAGAAATTAATGATTTTGTGTATGAAATATAATTTTACCGTTTTTGTAGTCAGCTAAATAAATAAACAATTACAGGCTAAGCATATACAATTTCTAACAGAAAAATAGATGTCTTTTGTAAGTCTCCTCATAAATATGACCGCCATTTCCAGGCTCTACTATTTCGGGATCAACATTTTTACGTATCGTATATTCCGTTTGGTTTTCAGGGATTCTTTGTACATTGACGTGACATTACGTACCCACAGTTATCGCAAACGATAGATAATATGCGATGTGTAAGGTCGTGTATTGTAGAATTTATTTCGTAGAAAATCTTTGCTGTATGCTATTTTTAGAAATTAGCCACGCTATTTATCTTTCTATTTCACAAAATCTGATTGTCGAACAACACGAGTAAACAGACTTACTCGTGTTGTTTAATATTATCATCATCATCATCTGCCTAGCCGTTTCCCAACTATATATTGGGGTCGGATTCCAGTCTAACCGGATTCAGCTGAATACCAGTATTTTACATGGAGCGACTGCTGTCGGACCTCCACAACCCAGTAACTGTGTGATACGGTACCCCGCGGTTAGACTGGTTGTCAGATTCTCGGGCTTCTGACGACCCGTAACGACTGTCAAAGATCCACGAATGACAGTCGGGACCAACGGCTTAACGTGCTTTCCGAGGCACGGAGGAGTCTTGGTATGTAAGATGGTCACCCATCCACGGACCAACCTCGGCAAGCGTTGCTTAACCTGGTGGATCGATCCGCGCGGCTGTTACCATTGCGCCACGAGCTCCTCGTTTAATATTATTATAGGGTATGATATTGATCACTGTATTGGTGCATTGTCATTCTGAAACAAATAGTCTCGTCTCACAATGATAGTGCAATAAGTTGCAATCGAGCGTAATAGCAACGATAATTTTTATAGGTATACATCGTTAAAATATTTATGTTCAATTAATAAGCGTAGCTCAGGTGTTAGTAATTAGCAGCTGTTGCCCGTAGCTACGCCTTTTTATTTCTTTAACTCCGGGAAATGCACTGACGCATCCCGCAGGGGAGTGGGTTTCCCCAGGCGGGTATGTGGGACTCGCTGCGCCCGAAAGTTGGTAAATGGACGCAGCTCTACCCACTAAAGGTGGGTGCCACCAATTGGTGGCACCCGCCTTTGGTGAGGCGCCTCGGCACCTCGACGGCCAGTCAGTCCCACCGTCAGGACAGAGAGCAGGGGTACAAAGAGCCCCCTTAGCTCAATTTGCTTCGCCCAAGGTGTTGGGCTCACCCTAGGCTACTGAGCCCCACCGCCACGAAGACGGATTAAACCATGGTGGGGCCCGTAGCTTTAACTTATATTTACAACGGCATCTTAGCTGGGTGGTATATTATAAGGCTATACCTTATTCGATAAATGGGCTGTCTAACATTGAAAGAATCATTCAAATCCGTCTAATAGTTTCTCAGATTAGCGCACCGAAACAAACTCTTCCTCTCCATATATTTGTGTAAGATAAGATTCGTATTACACCACATGATCACTTGATGATACAGATTCGAGAGTTGCAGCTATATAGAGGGCGCGACAAGCGCAACAATAAATAAGCGCGAAATTCAAAATATGATTAATACATTCAACTATTTAATAGCTAATCGGTTTTACAATAGTGAGTATTGTGGATGACTGAAAACCACGCCCCATCAGGTGGCAGATGGCCTTGTCTGTTTGCGATTCAAGAAAAAAGGTTTTAGAATGAATGAAATCTAACTCAAAAAATCACAGACGCATGAGATGTATAGTCGTAAAAGTCATTTGTGCCACTATAATGTTCATGATTACCGTGTCTGTACTACATCAGTAAAAGAGGAACTACTAGGTATAAGTAGTTACATAAATTTTAGTAATAAAAAGTAAATATTAATAAGAAATATATTTCTCTATGTGTCTCTTCATTGGACAGATTTCATGAACAAAAGTTTCAGGAACTTCGAACATGCGTTGACTTGTGTTGCTTGCGTTGAGATTAAATTCCCAGGTTCATTTAATATCATTCGGTGTGAATTTTATTATTATTATTATTATTATGATATTATTATTAAAACTATATAACTTGTTATTGAATGTCAAAAAATAATTATAGAACTCTGTTCTTTAAATTAGTTTTGTGACTTTGTGTTGTGTAAAATTCGTGGCATATTATGAAGTCTGTTTTACCTATCCTGTATGTAATACACAACAGACACACAGGGATACTAAAAAAGCGGGTTTCAATTGTTACTCATTTTGAATTATGTAGGATTTACGTGTTTAGTAGCCATTGTAAGCTGTAATAAAAAAGTAATTACAAGGAAAGAGAAATAATGCTGAGTGTATAATCTAATGTTAGAATCTTGTTAGTATAAATAATACCAGATAATTCGCTGAATAAGCATCTAGGGTAGTAAGTCCTAGAGTAGGTTAGGGCCTTACAACGATAAATGTCCTAGGATTCCTGGTGGACTGGGTCTTATCTATTCAGACGGTTCTGTTATCGGATCGTGATGGATGTATCTGACTCAACTGAGCTATGTGGTACTTTGTATTTTTATAGCATGCCTAGGTCTAGCCTTTTATCAGACTTATAGGAATTGGTTTAACTTATATGAATTGAAATGATGATATAAATGATAAGGATAAGGAAGTTCATAATTTAAGTAATACTTAAATTATTAACTATTCGTTTTGTATACGTATGATAATAAATAAATAAAACAAACATTAAATACGTACTAATTCCACGTTGCTAAGTTGCTTTTTTTAATTTACTATCACTAAATTACAATCTTTAAAAGTGACATTTTGAATGTTTAAGGATTCATACTGTACGTAGTGGTACACTATAAAATACACGATTTTTATTTTATTCGTGATGAACTAGTTTATTTACAAACTATATATCCAATTATAGAATATTGTTGACAAATATATTTTAAAATCATGTATAAAGTCACGTATGCCTGGAGTAAACTTTGTCGGAGTCATGGTCTACGGATAACCTTATCAAAAACCCCAATTAGTTTGTTGACTATCACTGTAGCGACATAGACATCTGAAATTAGTTTAATATAAGGCGATAATTGCTCATACGCACTCGGTGGTTACCGCAGGGCTGACCGTAAGCAAAAATATATAATATTATATTAGATTATTTTTGTTTACGGTCAGCTTTATCAGCTTCAGGTGCTTTGCTTTTAAACACTCGTATCACAGTTTGTACTCCTCTGAATCGGCTTAACGGATTAATATGATTTTTTTAAATTCATATTACAACAAAGTTTTTCATTTTTTTACTATGTGGCATTAAAACTACATACTAAATTTTCACTCCTTTACCATCGACTTCTATTTTAACAGCGATATTAGTAGTCGAATACTGTAGTAGACGAAGTCTGTCGGAGAAGCTAGTATAATAAGCAAAATTCATTTCTATACGCATTGCGTTGCGGCTGCCAGCAAACCGCTGCGGTCGCTCTGCGGGCTGACGAAGATCGCACTCTAACCCCCCCGGTTTCCGAAAGGCTGATCAACGCAAAAATTAACGAATCAACTGTCAAGCCGGTTTTTAAGTATCAAATGAGTTGCTAGAAGCATGGTTAAATTGAATAATTAGATCAGCCTGTTAGTTGACATAACAACTACAATGAAAAGCTGTCAAATTTGACTCTCGAATCAATGGACGTAATAATATATAACAGGACCACGAACTCGTAACAGAAAAACGAGCCGACAGAGATAGCCAGTGTTTAGGAGTGTGTCCCTTTCTTATAAGGTGACAATAAGATTTTGACATAACAACTACAATGAAAAGCTGTCAAATTTGACTCTCGAATCAATGGACGTAATAATATATAACAGGACCACGAACTCGTAACAGAAAAACGAGCCGACAGAGATAGCCAGTGTTTAGGAGTGTGTCCCTTTCTTATAAGGTGACAATAAGATTTTGACATGTGGGACAAATTCAAATTTGTCTTACAAAAATTGAAAATTTTAATTGCAGTTAGGTTGATATTCTACCAGTACATACTTGATGTATGCAATTTTAAGCGCTGCATGAGTTTACCACGACTGCCATAATATTATAAATCTCGAGTTTTTAAGTTCTTCAAAAGGCGCGTTTAGCCCCGACAGATATCGCAAGCTAGCTTAGATGCATTTAGGGTGCTTGAAAAATCTGACACAAGTATTATACTTACAAACGAAAATACCAACATTAGCAATGGTTAAAATCTGAAGAATAGTAGATGGATTACGAAATATATAATACAAATACTTCCAGGTATAATATACTTGACGGGAATCCGTCATCAGGTGGTCGAGATATCATTATCATCCCAAAATATTAACTGCAAATCTTAGGTTTACTCTCATAATAACGCATTCTTGAATTAAGATTACAAAACAACTAAAGATGCCATGGATTCAAACTGATTAAAATAAGTAGGAACGTGGGAAGTTTAGTACGGAGTCACTCTGTCTCACGTTCTGACCATTGCTTTTCGCATTGCTATTATTCCCCTCCAAGCCTGCCGTAAGGAACTTCGTTCCAAAAAATCATGGTCACCATAGTAGTTTGATTTACTAATTATGTTATTTAAGTAACCATAGCAACCATTACAATACAAAATGTCAAGATGACACTTAACTGGGCTACCATAAGAAATAAAAGAAATAAGCAAAATAATAATTTATGTTTTCTTTTTGAATTGGAAATATATTTAAATAAATAAATTCAATTACAATTTCTTGACATACAATTGTCAAAATAATATTAAAAAGACAATTTTTTTCGATGAAATTTTTGATCAGCCAAAATTTTTAATAAAATACATTTTTAAGCTGGCAAGATAAAAGAACGAGACACACTCCTAACATATTGCTATCCCGCTCGGCTCGGATCAGCATCTGTATAATGCCCATTAGAATATAATACTTAATGCGTTGAGTTAGTGTTCACTTTCGTAAATACATTTTTTCCGAGTACGCCATCCTGTTATTATACTACATCCATGCTCGAATCATATGTTAACCGCCATTAACAACCATGTTAGTTGACATAAGCTTTGATCAACGTTTGAGAAACCAGGCGTAAACCGCACAATGCGTACAGCAACGCCCTAACGTTTACCCGTTTCTAGTATGTTAGGATGTTTGAGTATGAGGAAAATGAAATAACATTCTGTTTGACGCAAGTAGTCTTTTACAGGAAGTTACAAAAATATTTATATAATATTTTGACCCCTTGAAAAAACGAATATGTAAATAATGAATCATTTTTTCACTGTCGTTATTATCATCTTTTTTCGTCCTCTACTAGATTACTCTTGTATTGAACTCCGACAAGGCCGGTGCCCTGCTACTCATATCCAAATTATTAAATTACATTTATGTATTTTTTTTGCGGACCTTTAATGTGCTTTAAAATTATAAACAAATATTTTGTAAAATAATTCACGAGGAAGGAAAATGATGTGAGGAAAATTCTGCGGGAACAAGAGACTCTAATTGTGTTTGAATTCACCAATCAGCATTGTATAGATGAGATATAGACAATTATCTCCTCGTCTGATTTTATATTTTCGCATAATATACAGTTGAATCTGTGGTAGGAATTTTATTGATATAGCATTTGTAATGGCGGCTGAACACTCTCGCTGAGACAGTCCGAGGCAGTGCGAACGCGAGAGTCTAGAATCTAGATGGTAGCGCTTGCCAGCCCCGACCTGTCATTCATATTATAGAAGGCGTAGCGAGATGCCGCAAGTCAGACGTAGGGATTGTTATAGACCGAAAGTGGACATACGCAATTATAATGCTTAGATACTGACGTTGTAGCAGACTTTTTTATCATAAGAAGCATTATTCACGTGGGCGAGAGATAAAAAATAAAATTAATGTCTCCAGAATATAATTACCTCATAAATCTAATGTTGCAACTTGCGTCGACGCTTTCGAACAAAATCATTGACGTATAACAAATGAAGTCTGTTAATTTAAAGATACTCGTATTACTTACTCATTAATTCCAAAAATGTGAATCCGACAAATAAATAGATACCGCTCTAAAAGTAAAAAAAATGGTGTCCAAAAATGGTGTTCGAGAATTTTCTGGAAAATTCGTCACAATAGACTAAGTTCAGCAGTGGACGAATAAAGGCTGATAGTGATGATGTTGATGCAATACAGGCGATGACCTGTACATCTCTAGCTTATGTGTGAAGAATCATCTATCATTGTTTTCTTCCGAACCGATTCGACTCAACTTCAAGAAAAGAGCATAAATTATATTTGAAAGTCCAACAAGGCATCTTCTAATTGACTGGTGTATTGGGTGTCTACGGATATCGCCTGTCCTCCTCCTATCCTGAGAGGAACCGACTGTCAGTTTGCCCCCTCTTCAATAAAAAAAACATACAGCTCACTGAACATAGCTTTTTTAAGTAAATAACATAACTTTTTTTTGGTAAATAATTTCAGAATAACAGACGAGGAAAATACACAAAAACATGTCTTTTTTCGGTACACAGCTTCTTTATTTCACAGCATAAATATATTTGACATTCGAAAATGTCACCCGTCCGTCAATCACACACGAAAAATATGATTGGAAGCGGGAAGACTAGAGAGTTTCTTGAAGTTTAATGTGGTGGGACGATAATGCAGTAGTCGGTTCAAATTGGATCGAAACGACAGTTTCCGAGGAGGCTTTAGAGAGCAATAGAGAGTACGAGAATTCCGTCCGGCTCCGTCAACGTAGGACGTCTAACTACTGGACTCGGGGCAAGATTGAGGCAAGATTGAGAACTTGCCCCCGTAGAAATACTCGTATCGGAGAACTTCACGTTGTTAATGTTCTAAAAAAATTACCTATAATAATAATTATTAAGTCCGTTCTAACGTATCTAAGGGCTCATTCGAGTCGCTTAGGGGCTACTGCTGTCGATCTTGGCTCCTGCTGATCCTGTCATAGCGGTAATAAAACGAATGGTGAAGTCTAGAACCACTAATAGAAAAAAAAACTAAAACGTATAATCGATTTTTTTGTTCTAAGATAAAAATTGATTTGTGATATCAGGAATATCCCGTTTTAAATTGTAAATCCCCGAACTAAGTCAATAATCAAAAACGATATGTGATATCAAAATGTTTGTTTGTATTTTCTTATCAGAAATGATAAGGAAAGTGCATTAAAATGATGGATGAATAAATCTGTCTCATGTTTGGTGAACCCCCGGCTATATTCAGGAAATAAAGGTTATCAATATTTATTACTTTCATTATCTATTTTAGGTCAAGTAATCTCTTGACAATAGACAATCACTTTTCATACTCTTAAAAGGGATAGTCAAAAAACTTATCCTGTCTTATTTATTTATTTCGGTATATCAATAATATAAACAACACATTATTAATTTAATTTGTGTTTTTGGACTCATTGTGAAGTTGATTATATAAACATTAAAACATATTAATTCTACCAATATTATAAAGGCGAAAGTTTGTAAGAATATATGGGGATGTATGTTTGTCACCGCGGTAAGTAGGTGTTACTTGTAAGTTGTAAGTTTTATTTACTAACAACATTGTTTATAATTACTTATGTATTTGAGATTATGTTTATCTATAGGCATATGCAGCCTGAAAATAAAGGATTTATTATTATTAAAAGCAGTTTCGAAGATCCCTTCCTACATCCAAACTTTTTATTTCATTCTTATAAAATGTCAATTTTACTTAAAGAAAAAAACAATGGATTGCGAGAATATTCTTCGACGAACGCTAAGCGACAAGCAAAATGTAATTTCAATGTCAAGTTCATCTAAGTTCATGGCACTACGGTTGTTATAATATATTCATTCTGTAGAATACACATGTAACAGAACAGACACAAGAAACAAGGCTTAGACCCAACTGACAGTACTAATATCTGTCTATATCAGTAAGACAATTTGTATCAGATTTCAGGCTCACGTCTTCAGACTTGTCTCGTGCCTGCGAAAAAAAAATCAAATCACAACTTTCGGGTAGAGACGTTCTTACACCCGTAAGAAGTATTTTTTGTTTATCTTTTTAGACATTTATTTCTTATATTGTCATAAAAGGCTTGAACTAGGTATTACACATCGCCGGTATGAGTTATTGATGTAAGAAAAATCTATCTGAATTATTGTTTTTTATATTTAATGAAAGTAAATATTTATTGTGCTTAATCATTTTAGAGATTCTTCTTTTTTTATTTTTTAAATATTTATTAAAAAAGGATTTTCTGAAAAAAAAAACATGATATTAAATTTTTATACAATTCCATATTTAATTGGAGGCGTAATTTGCTTTTTCTTGCATAATATGACTGTTATTACAAAACAATTTCGAAGAATTTTATCTGCCACGCGTCCTGTTTTTTTATGATGTCGTTTTTTATGTCATATAGATAGGCAAAAGTAGACAAATAAGCGACATTTTAGTGGTCAGTGTTAGCATAAAAAAGTCAAGGCAAGACAAGCTCTGGCACCTTAACAGACGGTAGCGCGATAAACCACTGAGATGCCCAAATTATTATTATTTAAAAAAAAAAATATATATATATATATATATATATATAATATTATAAAAAGGAAAACTTTGTTTGTTTGTTTGGTTATAATGAATAGGCGCAAAAAGTACTGGACCGATTTCAAAAATTCTTTCACCATTCGAAAGCTACATTATCCACGAGTAACATAGGCTAAATTTTATTCTGGAAAAAATAGGGTTCCGTAAGATATTTGGGTTTTTCGGACACAAGGTGTAAAAAATCAACCGGAAAAGTTACTTATTTTGCGTACTACGATCCTGTTGTAAATTTTAGCTAACGCAGGCGAAGCTGCGGGCAACAGCTAGTTATACATAAAATTACCTAAAACATGAATCCTATACGGCTAAAAATAACCATATACCGCAGTTCCGATACTGAAGTATGTAATAAGCAACATAATAATATAAGGAAATTTATAAACATTATATTAAAATGTTTATTAGAATTCCATGTATATTAAATATCAAACATATTAAACATATAAAGTAATAGCATTGTTTTGATATTGTTAAAAACTATACTAATAATATTATAAAAAGGATGCTGGTAATTTTGCACGTAATTTCTAATCTTCGAACTCAACCGACTTAAAAGTAAAAGTAGGAAAATTTGTATCAAGTGAAATAATGTATTTTTTGACATCATCCTCATCAGTGAGCGAACGATGGTCTCGTGTGTGTACTTAGAAATTTAGAAAAACCCATTTCAAGGCACACACGGGGAGTCAGGATCGAACCCAGAACCTTAAGAAGAACTTACATCATTATTTAATGATAAATGGTTTATCATCAATATTATCATCAACATTATATAGCTTCAATTTTGTGTCTTTAGATATTAGAATTAGGTGCATATTATAAATATCATGGAGAACTCTGAACGATGTGATTTAATACACAAAACCGTTATCCGTGTTTAATTCTGTGCTTCTCATAAATTATAGAGATATAAAGGATAAGGTTTAAAAAATCACATAAACATGGAAACGTTTTACTGAATTATGAGCTTTCACCTACACGGATAAGAATACAAGTACACACATCTGTGCTTCTCTCCATTGATTGTGCACACATTTACATATCCCCCCGTATAATTTGACATTATTTTTTGTATATTATAAAGATAAGCTGGCTTTTTGCACAGACAGCCGGAGAAGAAAAATGTAAGTCAGTATTGCTCTGTCTTTCGGGTAATACAGGTTCTTCTGAATAAAAAACGGTCCTTATAGTACCTATCCCATTTACAAAGGTATAAATTACGTAAGCCGTTATATTCTCAAAGTCACTAGCACATTATCAATTCATTAAAAGGTCGTGGTTTAATGACTAAAGCTGTAATAACTGCGTCACTAAATGATGACATACAAAACTAGTTTCGCTTGTGAGAATAATGATTAAACGTCGTACCTTGGGTTATCACCTTTTATTGGGTTTTTCTTGTGTTTAACACGTGTGTCACGCTTAACTAAATATATACAAATATAAAATCTCAGGACCTATTGGTTCGAATTTGAAAATTATTTTTCTGTTAATAATTATATTCTACTACGCCTAAAAGGAGCGGAGCATAAAAGAAAAATGTGGCAAAGACGGGATTTTTGGAGACATTTCGTCGCGTGCTTGCTCGTCGCGGCATGACTTTCTTATATCTTAGAAAATAATGAGTAGAATATTCAGGGGCGATGGTTACCACTCACCTTTGTTTTTTTATTATATCATAGGCCTTTGTGAATCATTTGCCTTCCCAAATAATATAAAAAAGTAAAATGTAAGTCCATTGTCCATTGCCCGATTGCTAAGTAACATAACATTTTTACACGCAGCACAATTTACAAAATAAATAAAATAAAATCTTTTTAGTAGTTATTCATTAAAGACAGCTTTCCTGTTCTGTTATTTTAAATAAAATTATATTGATTTGCTTTAATTCAAATTAAGTCAAATTCATACTCTACCAAAATATATAATTATTTACTTTAATTGTAATATCGATATAAAGAAAGGAAAGAAAAGTCTTTTATTGTTCACAAAAAATCAAGACTCCATAATCCCAAAGTATTTTAACATACATATATGTAAGCAACCGTAGCGCCATCTGGCGGCTATAAGTCGGAAACGGGGAACAGGTTCCAGTTTACCTGCGTGTGGCGTGACGTAGTCGTTGTCAAAGTGTGGGTAGGACGGCCGAGCGTTATGAAGGTCATTAAGTTTGCCTTTAAATAGCGGGGTATAATTATTAGAGGGGTCATTCGCGTCTGTAAGTTTGAGGAGGACGAAGCTCTGCCCGAATCGTATTGTAAGGTCACGTAAGCCATTGTTTATTTTAATGTGTAAAGTGTAATATGGAAATAGTTCATGTGAGTACTTGTGAACCTTAATATTGATATTTTTATGGATAATATAATAAATGTTTATATTTAAAACGCATTTTCACTTCTGATGTTTAAATATAATATAAAATAACATATAACAATACATATAAATATTGGAGCGACGATGGTGACGATGGTGACTTTGGAGCGAGAGGGGCAAAAGTTTTAAATACTTTTACAGATTGAAGTTTTTAAAAAGGCCAATAACATTCGTCGATGATTTGGATATACATATTTTCAAACGATGTTTATCCAAACTAACGTTCTACAACTGCGCCTCCCAGATTTTACGATGTTACTAGCCATGGGCGAAAATTTAATTTGACAAGTCACTATGGATGTAAATAATACTTTGAACTACAATATAGTATATTACATTCTTAGATTACTTGCGTATGTCATTGAATACCGAAATCTTAGCAACTGCATCAAAAACGTCTTCAATGACAGCCGCGTCCGGTTCGTAATCGGTAACGCAAACAAGTTTTAAAGGTTCCTGTACATTACACTAGGAAATAAGATTTGCAGATTCTTTATTTTCTATCCAATTTTTGTAATATTTCAGAAAAAAATCTTACGTAGTTTTTATGACTGTTGTGTTTTTAATATTGGTTAAATTATTGCGTTAGTGAATTATTGGTCCTTGAATATGTCTACTGGTAAAGAAGGTTCTTGAAAAAAGAAAGAAATCTCATTATAGCTTACATTTTTGTCGTTTCTCTTAATTTTTTTTTTGGTTTTGGCGCTATACACTAAGTATATTTTTTTATACTTAGTGTATAGCGCAAATATATAATATGCAATTATATAATATGTATTTTTTTATTTAGTTGTATAGGTAAACAGCCAGATGTGAAAGAACGAAACACATCAAAGCTGTTTCGCAGGAGAAACAACTAGGAGTACCTATGCACATGTAAATCTATATTATCAACATATTCAATCTACAACGAAAAGCAATTATATCAGGGTATAACTAGTAATGACGCATTTGTGAAAAGGAAACCATAACATTAGTTTGAACTACGCACATTAAGAAGGTATCTAAGTTTACGAGAAAAAATACCCACAAAAAGGAATTCTACAAAATAAATTAAGGCCACAACAACAAAATGAAATACCGCTAAGACGACATTTTAAACGTCATTCGTTTATATCTGTACTTATTTCTTTCAATGTCATCTTCATCATTTAGATCCGTTATAGTACAACTAAGCGACCTATTAAAGTGAAGTAAAACTAATTAGGAAAAAGAATAGCCGACATACACTCATCCACATATTTATAAATATATATAATATATATTTATAAATCTGTGCACTAATCAAACAAAACAGATGAATTCGTTTGCTTTTTGCAATATGCTTGTTACATCGCACTGAGTTTTGAAACTACATAATCCTTGTAATTGATCCGACTCCATAAAAAACTGTATTCGACACTTTATTAGAAAGATTTTTTTTGTAAATTCCAAGACGGAAAAGCATAAGCTGAAGCGAAATACACATTAATTACTTTACATAATCCATGTGCTGTCAAATGCTTGCAAAATGTAAATCAGAAATTAGGTACAGTACCCTCCTTTCTAATTTTTCTTTTCTTTTTCCACTGTTTATTTTTATAATTGATGTCCAAAAGTCTGACGTAGTCGGGGAAGAACCTGTAACAAAACGCATTAAAGTTTGTTATTGTATTTATATTCCAATTTTTTTTTGTATTGTGAATCACGCCCGCGTGATTTTAGATTTACGGATTTATCATGTCTGATGATAATCATTTTCTATTTTAATAATGACTAAGTTTTTGTATTAAAATGGATATATATGTTATCTTGAACATAAAGACATTATACCCATTCGCTTTCTGTATTTCTGTATGCATATAATGTACTATTTAGGATACCATTATTACACTGCCCGTTCAAATCACGGCCACACGATTTATTTTCTTGCGTATAATTTTAGGTTAAGGTTCAAGAGTGGAGGCCGCGTTCAGGTAGACGAAGTGTTGGTCGGCCATTAACCAGATGGGAAGACGATCTCCGTGCAGTGGCAGGTCCGCGTTGGATGCGAGTAGCAAGGGATCGGTCGTCTTGGCGTTCATTGAGGGAGGCCTATGTTCAGCAGTGGACGGATAGAGGCTGATGATGATGATGATGATGTATAATTTTGATTTTGCCATATCACCTAAAGTATTTATTTAATTTACATGATGTAAAGGACAAAAATAATCTTCATAAAGTGCTCAAGCCAATTAATTAATTTAAAATGATAAGGATTTATACCTTATCTGTGTAAATAGCCCTATAATTGCCCATTTTTTAAAGTATTAAATGAATATAGTATGATATCCCTAAGAGATAGACATATGCCATCGCGGACTTTTTTGTAGACCTATTTAAGATACACAATTCCACCATATATAATTTTGTTATATTATCTTTAAAGGTTTAGGCAGCGTTTTCGTTGAAAACTCCCAGGCGTCCTATTTTTTTCCCACACGTCCAACAATTATTGTTATATCTTAGCCAAAGTAGATGAAAATTTAATTAATTATATACATAAACCTTCCTCTTGAATTGTCCTATCCAGGGCTCGAAAACGTTATTTTAAATAACGGTTTCAAATCGTTCGGAACAGTTCTTTGCAATAACGTTTTTGGGAACGAAAACGAAATAAGAACGTTATTTAATTAACGGTTTCAAATTGCCGTTGACAATAATTGTCACTTCTATAATTACACAAAATTCTTGCATGTATTCGGGTCTCTTTTTGTAGCTCGCGGAACTTTTTGGGCACAGTTACTCTTCCTTAGTTTTTACTTTTTATTATTCTTAGAATCTACGACGTAGATTAATACTGAATACCGAAAATCAAAACATTTACTTTGCAATTGCAACTCACCTGAAGTTAAATGATCCATGTTTTTAAATTGTTTAATAATCTTTTTTTTACTCTCGGTTTTCACACCTCAAAGCCGGTATGGGCGCGATCCCGTAATGAATGACAGAAAAATAATAGTTTTTGTTATATCGATCGAGAAAATGGCAAAAACCGGTTAAAAACGTTTTAAGGGTCAAAAACGAAAAAATCATAATGTTCTCAAATAGTGTTCCGAATAGCGTTTCGTTCCGAACGAAACCGAAATAAAATGTTCTTTAGGTATTCAAGGCGATAACGTTTCGAAAAATATAACGTTTTTCGAGCCCTGGTCCTATCTACTAAAAAAAACCGCATCAAAATCCGTTGCGTAGTTTTAAAGATTTAAGCGTACAAAGGGATATAGAGACAGAAAAAGCGACTTTGTTTTATAATATGTAGTGATAAACCTTCCTCTTGAATTGTCCTATCTACTAAAAAAAACCGCATCAAAATCCGTTGCGTAGTTTTAAAGATTTAAGCGTACAAAGGGATATAGAGACAGAAAAAGCGACTTTGTTTTATAATATGTAGTGATGATACACCTTAAAAATCTTAAATATTTTAGGTTATGTTTCATTGGTATTAATGTTATTGAATTATTTTACCATTGTATGTTTTTTATCTATTATGGGAAATTCCCCGGAGCTACAATCCCATAGGACTGAGTAACAAAGTGTCAGAAATCAATTAATTATGTATTTTACGAAGGACATAGTCGTATGGCTTCTTGTCTGAGCTGGTTTCAACAGGAACAAATTAAAAAAAACGGAGGGAAAAATACATAGATATATAAAAAGCATAGATAGCGTGTATCTTGGAGGATCTGAGTAGCTAATGCTGTCCTTTATTTTCTTAAGAAGTACATCATAAGTTAAAGAGAGACAGATATGGCTACTCTACTTGGTCTCAAATGGTTCAATGGAGCCATTTCTTTGAACTATATTTTTGACAAATGTCACCAGGATTAGTGTTGTGCAACCTTCATCGTAAGCTTTTGTGGATAAAATATCCTACTAATATTATAAACGCGAAATGTTTGTTACTCTTTCATGGAAAAACTACTGAATGAATTTTAATGATTATTTAAACTATTTAAAACGGGATATTTACCATGTCTCGTGAACATGACATTCGTAGACAATGTCGAAATATCGAGCTCCGCGAAACAATGATAAAAAACATGGTAAATATCCCGTTTTAAATAGTTTAAATAATGAAAATAATCATGTTAATTTAAAATCCTATATAGAATTTTAATGAAACTTTACAATACTATAGCTTATACATCAGAAAAACACATAGGCTATAATTTGTCAATTATAGTTTATTATATAGTTAATTTGATATTTATGACAGCTTAGCTACATCTATAATAGGGTTAAAGCGAGTAAATTAAAACACGTATGAAGATACCTATATTTTTTTATTTATTAAATGAACACTTGCACATATTATAATCCTTTAAACAATACGAGTTTGTTATATTGGTATAACTTTGTATAAATTGGAAGCTCTCTCCGATTTCTTCCGCACATAGAATCTGCAAATGAAAATAAAAAATAAAAACAAAATTTGTCTTGTACTTTTAAAATACCTACATAATCATGGCATCATAGTTTTAATTCAATTTTATAATTTCATTTATTTAAATAAAATATATAAAATAATCCATTGAACCTAAAAATCAATTTCATTTTTTTTATTTTATAAAATAACTAGTAGCAACTTTGTCTTCATAGAATAAGTAATTTAAAAACTATCCTATAACCTCTTTGGGGTTTCACTGTCTCTATACAAAATTTTGGTATCGGAGAACGCTGGACCGAATTCTGCCGCAGTCAGGATTTTATAATAGTTGAGAAGAAGAGATAAAAAATAAAATAAAAACATAAAAAAATTGTTGTTGGTAACAACTGTAATAATTTGACAAAAATAAAATGAATTCAATAAATGGTTCACCTGTTGTTCATAATTAGTAGCACTTGAAGTTGTTGCCGTTGAATCATTATCATACTTAGCAATAAGTTTCCTTTTTTTTCTCAATTTCTGCAAAACAAGAAAACCGTTCTGAATATACCTACTAAACACAGAAATGAAAATGAAGGCATTCTTTTAAATTTATGGGTTTGATACCTTTTCTTTTGTCAGCTATCATGTTAAGACTTGTTTAAAACAATAAAAAAGGGATCTCCAAGAGTTCCTTGTTTTGTTTTTCAGAAAAGCAGTATATTTATCTTCAGAATATAGATTCATCAAAGCTGACATGAACTCAATAAACAATATAATACGTCAATGTTGCATATTATCTGTTTGATTAAATCACACTAGCTTAGCCAAATAAGTATTAGAAGTACTAGCACTTTTGTGCATTAGACTTGTATAATCTGAACATGTACACTTACGAGTTGATATGATAGGGGATGATTAACAAATATTGTTGGCACTGCATGCAAATGGAGAGTTTTTCGGGTGTATCCCTGACGAAAGCAAGATTCTTCAAAATGTGCAGAGCATATCCTTGATTGATGACAGAGTATTGTGTGGGACTCCATTCCTCGCCTCTGTTTATATTTTTGATCCATTCTTCTCTTATAGAAATAGGAGTCAGTCGAAAACCTATTTATAATAAAAAATATCAGTAAAAGCCAGTGAATTTGGCACCAGCAAGTAATTAACTAGCCAGCATAGAGCTACACGATCCATAAAAATTACAAGGACAAACTCGCTGCAGGCAGATTCACTTATAAGCTTATCCTACCATAGCCTTTCTAAATTAAATATCGAACGTTATCGATATTTCATGTTACTAGTCGTACAACACTATCTGGTATGTAAAGTGTCAAAATATCAGATTGTGTTATTTATAATTAGAATTATTATGTAATGATGATGCATATACGCAAAAATAAATGCATAAAATAATACATACTTTTACAATGATCAAAATTCAATAAGATCTACAGGTATTTCATACCTTAATAAACATTAAATTAACAATATTTGTCTTTAAGCTTACCGGTGGAATGATACATTTGAATCATTTTCACTTAGTTCACCCATTTGGTGAGAATACCCTGGTACCACACACGCCACATTTCTTGTTAATTACGTAAATATAACTAAAAGTTCACTTTTAATACAAAAAACCACAAATTATTAGCAAAACACAAAAGCTTGTTTGGTATCCAGCTGGCTACCAACTAATATGGCCGCCGAGGCAATGTGGGGCGCATGGCCTGAAGATAGAGTTGAAGACATATTGCTATCTCGTTTCAACACAGGTAGTTTGACGTAAGAGTAAAGAGCGTATTAGTTATGAAATTTGTTCAACTTATTATCCTCTATCTAAGCTTTTTATATATCTATGGAAAAATATGTCATCCAATAATGAAATCCGTAAAAAGTAGTCAATTGAATTACAAATAATAATTGGTTTTATTTGGTGGCTTTTATCCAACCCTAGAATATATTGGTAAAATGTAAAGAAATAAAATAATTGTTTTTCTTCAAATGATTATTAGATAATACATCTTAAAAATCTCAAATATTTTAGGGTATGTTTCATTGGTATTAATGTTATTAAATTATTTTACCATTGTTTGTTTTGTATCTATTATGGGAAATTCCCCGGAGCTACATTCCCATAGGACTGAGTAACAAAGTGTCAGAAATCAATAGATTCTGTATTTTACGACAGACATAGTCGTATGGCTTCTGGTCTTAGCTGGTTCCAACAGGAACAGGAGGGAAAAATATGTCATCCAATAATGAAATCCGTAAAAAGTAGTCAATTGAGTTACAAATAATAATTGGTTTTGTTTGGTGGCTTTTATCAAACCCTAGAATATATTGGTAAAATGTAAAGAAATAAAATAATTGTTTTTCTTCACATGACATTTCTAGACGCTTCAAAAATATTAAATAATATTTCGCCATTGTCCTTTCCATACAAACTCTCATCCCCTATTTAAACCCCCCTAAGCTTTTTTTCGCAACAAAAAGTAGCCTATGTCCTTTCCCAAGCTCTAATCTATCTCTGTTCCAAGTTTCATCAAAATCGGTTCAGTGATTTAGTCGTGAAAGCGTAACAGACAGACAGACAGACAGACAGACAGACAGACAGACAGAAAGACAGACAGACAGAGTTACTTTCGCATTTATAATATTAAGTAAGGATTGAACGATAAAGTATCTTTAAAAAAAAAGAAGTGAAAAGTGTAACATCGAAGTTGTATGTATAAATACTAGTTGTTCCCCGCAGCTTCGCCTGCGTTAACTTAGACAAAGTCGTATTTGGATTGATGACACTTACAAATAGAAAGAGTTAACGTAGCATTATAATGATGAGAATTTTTAAAATCGCTTGAGCCATTTTCGAGTTAAATACAAACAAACAAAAAGTAAAATATTTATTAATTTCCTTCGATTGGTGCTATTCTTGAATCCACTTGAATACACCCAAGAAAATCATCAAGATTAGATCAGGATTGTAATATTTAAAAAAAAGAATGCGTTTTTATCAACATGTTATATTTCATTATTTAAAATTCGTTCTTATGCCTCAAGCATTTAACATTAAAATTGACTTGAATTTCTTGGATTGTGTTGATTTCATTTTATTTATTTTATACCCCATTTTCTATTCATGATAGCCAAAGAAATAAAACGGAGTAGCCAAATACGTGCATTATATTATTCTAAAAAAATAAATTTATATTTTAGTTTCCACACTGCACTGCAGTGCTGGGATCATTGATAGTCTGGAAGGAATCGCTGTGACTCGATAAGAGCGTCTTATTGTGCATTTCACTGGATCGACTCAATGTTGAACTCGCTATTGTTAAAGTACCCATTTTACTATTTCATTCTACATGTAATGGATCTCATGTTTTAACGAAAATTGTTTATTGATTAAGAAATACTATCAATAAATAACATAGATTTTTATATTATCCTAATAAAATATATAACTATTTATGTTTGTCAATCTGTCGGTTTATGCACTTTGATAAGCTTGATATTTTGATGTTTGGTGACTTACAGTCAGGAGATAGTTGGTTACTTTACGTTTTTTGTGTGGTTTCGAGAGACAAATTAGTAGACGTGCTCGAGTGGATAAGCGGCCAACGTGAATTAGGAGAAATATAAACTTATCCAGGACTAGATAAAAATCATACTCATATTATTTGAAAAGTAAATTTTGCAAATCATCGCCAGCCAATCCCCGTTTACCTTTGTTTTTTTTGATGTCGCAGCGGAAATACCAGGGCCTTGGATAGGCGCGCTGGCGTTTTTGGGGACTCGCATTGGGTGCACTCCCCCACTTAAACCGCTGCGTAAGCCTAATCCTCGTTTACCTGATATGGTGTATAGCGGATGTTTATATGTCGGTGATCACTACGTCATTGAATTAATTGTCTGTTTGTTTAATCCTTAATCCTTACTAATATTATAAATCTGAAATTTGGGATGTTAGTTTCGCTTTCACGCAAAAACTACTCAACCAATCATCATTTGTAAACATATTTTCGGAGGTACTAGAAGTAACATAGGCTACATTACAAAAATATATTTTTTTGCTAACGCGGGCGAAGCCGTGAGCAACAGGTAGTAAATAATAAAATATCTTTTATCGTTATGAATATAACACATAATATATTATACGATATGATAATTTTATATTATTACAACATAACGTGATCTTCGTGACCCGTGTGTGTCTTTCTAAGAGTGGCCTTTGTCACCTCGTTTGTTCTCGACATTAATGTGACATTAACCGCATAATAGGCTTAAAGATCTTCAAACTATAGAGCTTAGACGTACTTCAGTGCTATGTAATATATTTTATATTGATACTAGCTGTTTCCCGCGGCTTCGCCCGCGTTAGCAAATTAACAAAACAAAAAAAAAAAATATTCTATGTTACTTCTAGTACCTCCGAGTATGTGTGTACAAAGTTTCATGATGATCGGTTGAGTAGTCTTTGCGTGAAATGTTTATTACAAACATCTCTATTTTCACATTAAATTTTTATAATATTAATTTGGATCAACACCGTATGAACACAATAGTTCCGGAATAATTAGCAAAATAAAAAAGTACACTGCTTTGGAATTAAAATCTATTGGGGAAATCGTTTTACCTATAGTTCGTTTTACTAAAATTTCATTCACGCAATTGACTTGTTTGGTTATAATAGCGAAAGGTACTCGGCCAAAATTCAAATTCCACGTCTTAATAGGTAAACGGGTCTGATAGTTAGTACTCGGTGCTAGGCTAAGACAATACTTCCAACCCCACCGTGGTTCAGAACTTGTCGTGGCGGTGGGGCTCAGTAGCCCTGGGTGACCCCAACACCATGGGCGAAGCGAATTGAGCCGAGGGTGCTCTTTGTATCCCTCTTATAAGAAGAGAGGACAAAAAAGCAGGGGGCAAGGGGTGAGGATGGGAACCTCACCTCATCGTACTGACCCGACGTTGGGAGTGGTTGTTCTGTGGTGCGGAACAACCGCTCTGTGGAGGTGGCGTCGCTCCCCTGAGGGACTGACTAGCCGTCGAGATGCCCTGTTGCTTGCAGATCCGGGGCACTTCACTAAAGGCGGCAGTGGTGGCACTCGCCGGGTTTTAGTGGGTAGAGCTGCGTTCAATTACCATCTTGCGGGCGCAGCGAGTTCCACATACCCGCCTGGGGAGACCCACTCCCCAGCGGGATGCGTCAGTGCATTTCCCGACGTAAAAGAAAAAAAATGACAATACTTCCAAGCTTCACGGAATGAAAAGGATAGATCATACCCACCGGTAGATCAATATTTGTAGCAGATTGTTATTCTCCATATCGATGGGACCCTGAATATCGGAAGTAAAATGGACAAGTGTACGCGCATAAAGAAAAAAAAAACTTTTTAAGCCGATCACACACTATAATTTTGGGGAGAATAATTTAAGTGCCTACTTATACAGACATTTTTAATAAACATTATGTTGAAAATATTTTTTGCAGATTTGATAGCATTATCTAAATGGTTTGGAGTGTATAAGTATTAATAGTCATATTCCTAAAAAAATCTCTTGTTTAAAAATGAACATTTGAAATACGGGACACAAAAGATATTTTAGTGCTGAAAGGAACGCGCCGTTTGCATGGGTTCATTTCAACAAACGATTTTACGGTGTTTGAGAAAGAATGATAGATATGATGAGAGGCAGAGTAATAATAGCATCGAGGTATACTTATCATCTTACGTTTCACATTTCCTTGTTACGCATACACCATTGTAAATAACTTTATTATAATCAAGCGAAACACAAACAAGCATTAAGATTTCACGAGGAATGCGTAAATAGTATGTTTATTAAAATTATTTTTAAATTCGTGTTTCCCGTTTTATATAAGTCAAAGTCAAATTTTTTATTCAAAATAGTACAATCAAAGTATCTTTTTGAAAGACAATTGAATCTACCACCGGTTCCAAAGCAAGCCCACTGAGAAGAACCGGCGAAACAAACTCAGTGGAACCTGACCTGATATAATATTAAATACCTATTATATATAATAAATATTAGGTACTTACCGGAATGACTGAGCATTTTCTCCGTATTTTTTTCAAAAAATTTTCACTTTAAAACTTGGGTTTGAAGTTTGACCTTTCAAAGTCAAGTCTCAAAATATCATGTTTCAGAAATATACGAATTAAAATTCCCTATAGTAGTTTTTTTTATAACAATAATTTGAAAGAAAAAAGGAAAAATCAAAACAAGGAACTTGAAGGATCTTCTGGTTTTGAAACCGTCTGATTATATATCTGAGATATTATAAAAATTTCTAAGCTATAAGTAGTGAAAATTTATTGCATAATTTCGTGAAAATCGTTCGAGCCAGCAGAATATAATATTATACAAGTATTGTTTGTTTAAGAGATATACGATAAAAAAACCATCGTACGTATAAAAATAGTTTGCGCCGTGCCTTATTCACCAGATCCTGCTAGACATAAGCAGTACTAATGACACACCTGCTTATTGATGTAGTCGTTTTGACGTGTGTAAGTAACCCTAAGGTCAAGCCTTGACGTATTTCCTTTTGTTCTTCTACCATTTACGGAAAAATAATTATCATTGTGAGCATCAACAATTAGCGCTACATAAAAAATAAGAGTATTCCTCTTTATAACGCTATGACACGCAAAGCGGTATTTTCAAGAAATTCAATTCTAGAACTTTCTAAGGACAATAATAAACTTCGATATGCTACCATTAAATTTACATTTGTCAAGATAAATTGAATGAGTTATGAAATGTATGAAATCTGGGTCTTCTCAATTTGATAAGATATAATATATTGTGTACTAGGAATAGATAAAAAACTGTGATGATTGTGTTTATGTGAAAACTGGCTAGTGTCCGTAGTTTTGCCTGCGTCAATTTTGATTTTAATTAGCAGTGATAATTAATTTTATAACAGACTTAGCTTTTCCTTATAACTTCAGCTGATAGTAAAAGCATAACAAAATCGGCCCGGATGGTAAAGGTAAGTCAGAACAAACAGACAGGCAAAATTCTTAAAAATGATATTTTGTTGTAAATACTTTCATATATAATACGCATTTAGAGAAAAGTTGCTAAAATTTGAGATAACAAACGGACACTTATATTTTATTTTTTAGTATAGATTATTGAAGAAGGAGTGTCGTGAGTTTTGTGTGTGTGCATGCATGGTGGTTACATACAGTGTTGGTGATGGTATAATATAGAGTAACAGATAGAGTCCCTTGAATTCATTACAATTTAAGGGGTACGTCGATCAGGTATAGGTAACTATTTATTACATTTGGAATGAGAAAATTCATAAGGAGAAACTGGTTTTGTGAAAATACTTTATGTCTCCCTGTGTATATGATATAAAGTATAAACTATCTGATTCTTCGGAAAAACTATAGACAACGATTAATTCGCAAAATAGATTTCAATAATATACTTTAACGTTGTAAATGGACTTGAACGTTGATAACACTCAATCTTGTCCTCAAACTATTTACCTTAGTTATATATATGTTTATGTAAAGTGCTGATGAAATATCAAACAAGAAATGATGTATCTTTAAAATATTCCATTCAGAAGCGCGTGCTCGTATTTACGCTTATTATCATGTTTAATCTTTTGGTGTTTGATTTTTTGTGTATTTTAAAAAATATATTTTGTTTATTATTATGGTCCTTTTTCCCATATCCTGCTGAATCAGGCCTCTTTCAATGACCGCTAAGACAAATACCTAACATGACTGGCGTACATTCTTAAATATAATTAGCATAATCCGTCTACTGCTGAACATACGCCATCTTGGCGTTCATTAAGAGAGGCTTATTACCTTTATTCAGGAGAGGCCTTTAGTAGAATTCTTAAATTTAAATATTATAATAGGTTGTATTCTACCAATCATTATGTCAACTTTTGACCCACTTTTGATTAAAAAAAAATACCTCTAAAGTAGGGCAACCAATTTTGCATTCAACAGCTGATAACTAGCTGAGCTCAGGAAACTTCAGGTACAGTATAAAATGTAATCTTCCTAGATCTTCTCCTGAAGATAAACCAACGGACCGGAAAATCCTCTTCAATATTATTTAAAAGGATTTGGGGTCCGTTGCTATAATATTACTAGTAAAAGAGGTGCTATGTACAAAATATAGTCATAATCCTATCAAATAATTCCATGTAATTTATTGAAAAAAATATATATTTTGTAGGCGGATCACTGCAGCCTTCTCGAAGATGAGGGAACAATGAGGTAGGGATAAGTTGGAATTTAATAATTACTACATATTAGCCTTTTATGGTAAACCAGTGCATCATGTCGGCCTTTCACTGTCGACTATTAAAATATACTCACGCGCTTGGCAATAAATATCTACCTGAGACAGGCGAATGTTTTCATAATTTTTATCAATAAACTAATAAGTCAACTTGTAAATAGAAGTAGTTTATTAAAAATGTTATGTTTATCATCATCAAAAAACAGGACAATCAAAACAAACGTCGTGGGGACTGCCAAGTCGTAGCCGGGCAGTCCCCCTATTGTGGAGAATCTGGTCTTTGCCGGGACCAGTCTGTCGCTGAGGGTATCCCGTCGCCTGCACAGATCCGGGTCCCTCAAATATAGCGGCTGAAGGCTCACGTAGCGGCTTTAGTGGGGTAGGGCACCCAAATGCGAGTCCCCACACACGCCAGCGCGCCTACCCAGGCCCTGGTATGGTCGTAAATGATTTCCGCTGCGTCATCAAAAAAAAAAAAAAAAAGGACAATCAAAACAATATAAGTATTCTGTACTTTACATGTACCAATGTAAAATATATTTTAAATCTACGTCAGTAGTTCGTTATTATAATATTAAATTCTTCATTTAATCAATTGAAAATATTTATTCAATTAATGAACTTCATTTCAATGTTTTTGTAATGAACCAATATTGACAATAGATCGTGCATTGACTAAGGGACAATCTCGTCGATTCATATTATGATCACAATTAATAACTATTATTATTATTTTTCTCCTTATTTATTATTGTTTATTTTAAGTTTCTATTTTAAGTTTATCTAACATAAATGTATTTTAAATATGTGTATTAAAGAAATCTTAAACATATAATTATGTAATAATATAAAATATAGGTATAGGTATTTTCGTTGTCTGGTACATGTAACACAAGTTCCTCGGAAACTTGACGGAACAGATTGACGTGGTGTAAAAGCGGCCATAGGTATTATATTCGGTATACATTATGCGCAGCTGGACATTGGCTTGATAGCCATGTGATTTGGGGTCTTTTAAAGAGGCTTATGACTGATAATGCCCTCGTGGCCTCCTTGTTGGACAATTCTTTAATAGAAGAGGTGGCAAAGGAATAGTCGTTTCCGTAAAAATCGAGCTATTATAGATTTCAGGACATTGAGGTGGTGTGGGTGAATTTCGTCGCGACACTAAAAGCCTTAAATCAAGCCTCATGTTCCCGTTATCGATACAAGCCCAAGAAGATGTGACGTAAAAGGCTTGTTCCATTAATTAATTTTAATTGATATTAATTGGAGTAATCAGAACTTTGTTATCGCATTAGGCACGCCTGTAATAATGGTTATAAGTTATGATAGAGAAATAGATAATAACAATTCAGATAAGAAAAATAACTCGGCTGTATTTGACCCAAAATATCTTGGTAGGTAACATGCGGAGCCCGCGAAAACATGCTGAGATATGTAATTTTATTTTAATTATATTTTTTTAGTTGTTTATAACTTCTTATCTTATTTTACAATTTTTTGAGCGAGAATCAAACTTTTTTGAAACTTAATAAAATATAAAGACGCGTCCATTGACAACACGTTTTTTTGTTAACTAGTTTGTAATTTTTGAGGAAAGCAGACTGGAACACACAAAAATTACACCTATAAACTAGACTTTAAAAGATATAATACATAATATTATCCAGTTTTAAATAATCTTAATTATATTAAATAATTGTGAGAAAATCTCTCAAAACTGGTTTTACTACATTTTTTTTCACATTAAGTTTTGTTTACAGATATTTGATTTATCCTCATTTAGCACGTCATTTTCTTTAAGAAAAAATACACCTAAGCTAGCAAAAATATATATGATTATTTTAATTTTAAATACGTTATTATGTACAATAAATATGTGCTACGAGGAATTCTTATTTCAAAATTCTATAATCACAGATACTACCAGAATCTAGGTAGAACCTGGGCAGTTATGTGGCCCCCTATCAACTATTTCATAGGTATCTTAATATTATAAGTTTGTAAGATTTTTTGGACTCATTGGAACCATAGACATAACATTATGACGTCATTAATAAGAAATTTAATTGGTCTAGAATCTTCTATTATTAAAATATGCTATGCCCTCTATCAACAATTTTATAGGTAGGTAGGTATCTTTATACTATAAGTTTCTAAGTTTTTTTTGGACTCGTTGGAACCATAGACATAATATTATGACGTCATTAATAAGAAATTAATTGGTCTAGAATCTTCTATTATTAAAATATGCTATTTGAGATAACACTGCATTGCAGAAACGACGACGTCATCTTAATATCCGTTTCCTAATAAACTCATCAAAACAACAAAGTTTGTTTTAAATACTTCCTCGTTTAAAAAACAATTTTTGTTGTTTTATAAACTTTACGTAATCAATGTTTTTTTGGCATCGACAAATAAAGAAAATTTTGGATAGAAAAATATAAAACGTTTTAATGAACTCCTACATAAAAAATATAGCAAATTTATTGAAGAAACTTCGTATGTTACACTCAGGAGAATCTTGTTAATATTGTTTTTTTTCAATAATTGTCGTAAAATTTGACCTGTATATAATTATATTTATATATTCTAGGAATAGTAATTTAAAAAAAGTTAAGTATACACCCATATAATATTATGTCTCACTGCTGGGCACGGGTCCCCTTCTCGAAATAAGACGAGTAGGGTATTGGGCCTTAATTTACCAATTGTTCAATGCGGGTTGGTGAGCTTCACCTTCAACGAGTTTTAATCTGGTTTCATAACAATGTTCCTTCACCGTTGAGCGAGCGATGGTCTTGTGTTTGGGGTTAACGCAGAAAATGAGGATAACCCAACTCAAGGCATCACTGGGGGTCAGAATCCAACCGGACCCTCACGCTCAAGAGGCCGAGCCCATAACAATGGTCCCAAATTTTTCTTTTTTTTTTATAGAAGGGAGAAGGAGGGAGGAGGGGAGGGAGGAGGGTTCACCTGATGGTAAGTGATAGCGACATCCACAAACACCAGCTACACCAGAGAATTAGCAGGTGCATTGCCTTTCAAATAAGAGTATGCTCTTTTTGTAGGTCCCTAAGTCGTATCAGTTCGGGAATACCGTGGGTGGCATCTGATTCCATAATAACGGTCGTACGATGCAGGAAATGCCTTTAATTTAAATAAAAATAAAATTAAAATACATAATTTATTTAGTAAAGCTATAGCAATGATTTTTTAAGAAGATATACATTTATGTTAAACATAATGTATGAAATTTTTTGTTAACTTAATACGATTACACAAATAAAAAAATATTTGTGCTATGATATTAACAGTAGATAGTTTAATAGAAGGTAAGTGATTGGATAGTATTTATTTTAAACGTTTATTTAGCAGAAAGTAAATGGTCGGCAACAAATAGGTTATCTTATGTTAACGCGAATTTCACTCATCGAAATGAAACAACTTTTACAGATTATATCCTCCCGTGACCATGGTTGCTGTAAAGTATCCGAAACGTCGGGCTCATAAAAAACTCAATAAACCGCGATAAAATCCGTAAAAGTTGTTTTATTATAACAAATAGGTTAGTAAAAAATCCCGTGGTCTCTTTATGCGTGGTAGTAATGTCCTAGTCGACGTACAGGCCTACGCTACGTGACTCCCCTCCCGCGAACAACAATCGGAGATGCGTAGCAGACGCTACGCTGCGCCTCCCACGAGCACAGGGGCCTCCAGTAACGCCCATGTATTCGTATCGGACTAAGATCATGGGAAATTGACCAAGTTAGGCAGGTACTGCTTAGTGTTGGCCGGGCAGTCCCCCGTTACAAGCAGTAGTCGGGCCTTGCCCGGGCCAGACTTTTGCTAAGGCGTTCATGTTGCCTTTATATCCAGGACACTAAAAAAGTAACTAAAGGCGCTCGCAGGCGCTTTAGTTTGGGTAGTGCACTTCTAAGTGCAAGTCCCACATAAGTATAAGAGCCTACCCGGGTAATCAAGATACATATTAAATGTATTTTTCTGCGTTATCAAAAAAAAAAAAAAGGTTGAAACTCGTGTCCTGTGTTGCTCAGATCGCTTCCACTCCCCTTCAAGCGGATGAAGGCAAGTCGCAGTGCAGTGGTTTTAGTGCGGGGTATCTAGCAGTACGGGACTGAGTAGTGCTTTTCTTCCACCAACCCTGCTACTGTTTTCCCGAACACTTTTAATTTAAAGGGCGCAAACTAAAAAACAACCAAAATGGCATATAAAAATAATATTCTCTTTAAACCATATTTCACATGTAACTTGAATGGGATTCCCCTTATCACTCTCGTTAATTTGATAAGGGATATGCCTCTATCGTAATGAATTTGATTTCATGATTATTTAATTGTAAATACGAATAATCCAAAATTAATTCTTTTCAAAAAACTGATTAGATTAATAATTAATAATATGGTGATATGTTATTGAATTCATCCTCGATTCGCAAAGTGCCGATTTTAGATAGCTTTAGGTCATCATCGTCATCATCATCATCATCAGCCTCTATTCGTCCACATGAACATAGGCCTCCCTCATTAAACGCCAAGATGACCGACCCCTTGCCACTCACATCCAACACGGACGACCGGACAATGCACAAAGATCGTCTTTAGCTTTAAATAACTTCTCAATATTGGTTTGCTAGGATGATCCACATTTTTCTCGAAAACTCGAAAAAACGGATCTCATTATTTTAACCGCTACTTACTAAATATTTGCCGTCGAAAATATCACTGGATTTAAATGAATACTCATTCTGAATAGAAATCATACATCCACAATAATCATGATGGCGTTATAATAAAAACTCTAACAGTATTTTTTTTATGTTGAAAAAGATTAAAAGAAGAAGAAAGAAGAAAAAAGAAGAATGATATTGAACTTGGTGAGAACCGAGAAATAAAAGGACGAACAAGAAGGGCAACGAATGGTATGGTAGGTATGATTGAGATCTTGAATTTGAACTCGACCAGGGCAGGTCAAAAGTGAACCTAATAGTACAGACGGAACCGGGAATTTCCACAATCCCTGACTTTTAGTTGTGTTGTTATGTTATAATATACCTACATGTAGATTTTCAAAAACTCTTTGTCTATACTTAATTCTGTTCTTCTATTCTAGAAGTTAGATGATAAAAGGTTTTTATAATGCATATTCATTAAGTTTTTATAATTATAATAACTGAGTTATCAAGCAGTTGTGGTAGTTTGTAACTTTACTCGTTAAATATATTTAGAATGATATTTTCATGTTACACAAGTGTTTCAAAATTTGAATTCGAGATGTTAATGTAAAATCGCTTTGACGAAATCTGGCAAAATTACATTTTAGCGTGGGGAGGCCACAGGAAGGACATAAAATCCAGATGTTTCATGAACGATATTGCCATTGATTACATTAAAGCGCTGAAAATTTGATATTGCGTTCAAAACAAACAAATGCGTTATCACAACTGGAAGTGGGGACGTCCCATGCGTTATATTATAAATACTAATTACAATCACAATGCATATCATTTACTATTTTCTATCCTTTACTTGATATACTGGTATTTTAAAAATACCAATAAATTATATTTTAAATACCATAGAATTATTTAAACGTGATTTCAAGATCTTTAAAATAAAAATGAAATATTTATTCGTCGCGTTTGTTGCTTTTATTTTGAAAACAGTTCATGCTTCAGGTAAGTTTGTTATGCTAATAAATAAATAAAAAAAAATACATGGATCACTTCATAATATACTTCTATGAGGTTTCCTGAGTAGCTTGCCGCACACTTCTTCTTCGCTTCTATCCCCCGCGGTTTCATTCGCGTACCTTTCATTCAAATGAGAGTATAGAGATGAATTTTAGCCAGAGTGACTTGTACGGTTTTATTAAAAACAATTTGCGTGAAAAAGAAACAAACATCCATACAAACTTTCGCGTTTATAATATAAGTAGGATCTAAAGTTTTGGGTGTTATGCTTATTTTGATAATACCAATGTTTTTGTAACAAGTATAATATTTTACAATTACTATTGTATTTTCTTGCGTCTGTATTTGTATATTTCACAACTTTTAACGTGCATATTGCATTTTCAGGTTACGATTGTGGTGTAACACCCATAGAATCATGGAGCGGATCTTCCTCAAAAAGGACAGAGTGGCTTCCACAGCCAATAAACCTGGTGGTGATACAACACTCGGTGACTTCAGAATGTATGACTGATGAGGCTTGTACTAACCTCATGACCGCCTTAAGGAGACATCAGATGGAAACTGGATTGATAGATTTGGGCATGTCGTAAGTATACTAAGCGTAGTAAAACCCTTTTCATATAAGAACTTTTTTTTTACTAAGAACATAATATTTCCAATAACTATTTAAAGCACAACTCTTTTAATGTAAATTCATGAGCTATAAAAAGACGCGATAGAGTTTGTTTACATTGTCAATCTTTCGATTAATAACAGTCAAGCAGATGGCAATACACGTGGCAAGCGATCCGTCGTCTTAACGTTCATTTAGTGAGGTCTATGGTCAGTAGTAGGTGGAATAGCCTATTGATGATGAATAGACCATGATAAAGCAGCTCTACCTTTGCTCTTACTAAAAATGTTAATTTATAAAAATACCTATAAGTAAAGTGACAAAATACCAAATTTTATAAATCAGATTATCTTTTCGAAGTTGTATATGATATTAAGTAGAAATACTAAGTAGTACATGTACTACATTTTGCTTGATTAAAAGCATTTATTATAATTATTAGTATAAGGTGTAAACTTTTAGGTATGACGATGTTATAAATACGTGATTTATTATAATAAGAATATTATACGGTCCAGTACGAGTGGCTCATAACTTGTACAACTTATTCATTGTTATATTATTTAAATAATATATATTTTTTTCTTCATCATCATCATCATTTAAATAATATATAATACACTTATTTAAATTGTGTTGTTGCTTAATTTTCTTATTTGTAGTACAACTACCATAAAATTATACATACGAGCTCTGTGCTTGTTATTATTTTATTTAAGAACATGAATATTTAGCCGATTATTTTCGCATGTTAGTTTTGATAAAGTACCTATTAAACTTAGTCGAAAATGCATTGTATGTTTTTGAGCGATGGTAGTGGGGTTTAGGGAATCCCCCGAGTATTTCTTTGTAAACAAGTTTATTTATGTTGCAGGTATGTTATCGGTGGTAATGGTAAAGTGTACGAGGGCGCTGGATGGAGGGTCGGAGCCCACACGAGGGGGTACAATGACAGATCCATCAGCATTTCCTTCCTTGGTGACTTTAGATGTAAGTATTAAGACTATTTAAAGGAGATATTTACTGTCGTTAATTTTAGATGTATTAGTTATAGCTACTTAAAAATTGATACATGGAGTGTTGCTCTGGCAATCATTTAAAAAGTTCTGTGTCCAGCATTGGACGAAAGAGAGTAATAATGACAGTAAGGTTTGCTTCCTATAGACCATTTCAATATTGTTTTTTTTTCTGCCTTTCTGCAGTCCTCAAGACCAAAGTGCTTTTTTTGAGAAAGAAGGATTAAAAAGTATTATAACGTAACGTGGAGTTAAGGTAGTGGTGATGTTATACAGAGGTTCGTGTCAAGTCACGTCCTGACAAGTGAATGATAATGTGAATATCTAATACTCCTATTTAGGAAGCGTACTTAGCTCAATAATTAAACAATACTATGCAAATAACGCTACTAGGTATCTATGCGCTCCTCGTGTCAATAGTCGGGTTTGACAGTCGCACAGTGGCGGATTTCACTTAAGTATTGTTTGTGAATACTAGTGTAAATCTCTTGTAACACATCACTGCAAGCTAGCTATGATATAGGATGTGATTTGGATAAAGTGACTCAATTGTTGCTAACTATAATCATTAATTTTAATTTTTAATAGACGATGTTAAGATGTTATATTTTTTACAAGGTATTAACGTCATATTGCCATTAAAATTCATATATCGTAAAGGTTGGCCCAATATGAGTTGATGGTTATAAATAAATAGATAAAAACATTTAGAGATTTTATCTCGTGGTGTTTGATTTCAAAGACTGATATAGAAACACTGACATCTTAATGACCGTGACATAGAGGCTCGATGGTTGATAATAATATTTTAAGTTGATACTATTTGCATCTTTGATTATTTTTGTTTGAAGACAAATTGCCAACGCCCGAAGCATTGTACGCTGCCAAGAATCTACTGGCTTGTATGAAGAATTTAGATTATTTGGGGACTGAATATAAGCTCGTGGGACATCAGCAGCTCAGTGCCACCCTCAGCCCTGGCGCCGAATTGCAGAGTCTCATACAAACATGGCCGCATTGGACAAACGACTTGAGTGATCTGTAGACGGGCTATGAAATTGTATTTATGATTAAATTGAGGCTACATAGATAATAATACTTATTATAATAAACCGATTAAAAAAATTCAAAGTCTTATATATTTATATTATATTGGAACAATAAACTGTTGAGAATTTTTTTTCACAGTAATTTAATATAGACCGCCAGAAACTAATGTTTAATAATCATCTGACATTAGTTTGTAATAAGAATCGAAGCTTTAGTTAATACTAATTGTAGGATGTTATTTTATAATAATCTTTTTAATTGGTCATTGTAGTTGGGCTCAGTGGGTACCGCTGTTTTGTCGGTCAGTACTGATTTTCTTTTTTGGGAATGAATATGAACCTTGCTAGACTATTGTCACTCACTTTTTAATAACAATAACAAGGTACGTAACGTACGTAAGTTGTGATAACTATTCATGTACGTGAGTCAGGATTCAATTTCGTATTCTCCTCCCCCCGGAAGATAACTTGTAAAATTATTAAGAGCTGTGACAAGCAAACCCCGTCAATATCAGGAACTTAGTAACTATAACCTTTTGCTGCCAGGCGGACCATTACTAATACTATTATTATTACTAAATATTAATATCGAGAATGTTTTTTTGCTCATATTTTTACCAACGTCAATTGCTAAAACGTATTAATCATACAGTCAAATGAGAACTGGTTGAAATTAAATTCTTTATCTTATACAAGGAAAATCTGCAATGAACTCATATTTGATTTGAATATAAAAAAGTTATTTAATATTAATAAAAATGATTTAATGATAACCGAAGATATTAAAAATGTACCCACCCCGTGGTTTCTAACCAATATTAATTCATACCTTACTGTAAATTCATTAATTTATGCCTATAATGACATACTCTGATACGCAAATACCTGTTATATTATATTTCATAGTCTATCAGCACAAATCACTTCATTAAATAATTATGTAACAATAAATTATGCGTAATAATAATAACACGGGTCAACATGAAATTTGACTTTGATTGCAAAGCATTAAATTTCGGTAGTTTAGGTCGTAATTAGACGGAAAAAAAATATATGGCATGAAAAACTTTGCTTTTGTGCTTAGAAGACTGATTGAACGAAATTTTTAAAAATCTCGGATTTTAATTTTTGATTGAAAATAAAACTATTGAAATAAAAATGTTTATTATTTTTATTAAGTTTTACTATCAAATTAGCTTACAGAAAAGTAGAAAATAACTTAAAAGTGCACACTTTTACTTTTTCTTTTATGTTCATAGCTACTTTCTCTCAATAAACCCCAAATATAGTAATATAGTAATATATAATAACTACAAGCAACATGTGGAGCCCATGGCTTATCTTGATTCCGTACAGGACAGTCAAAATATGCTTCATAGGCTTCACAGAGAACGTGAGATGTCTTTAGTTCATATTTCACGTCTTGAACTTTAATAAATTGACCACATATAAAACAAAATGCATCAGCATCGTATTTGCACTTTCGTGACGACATTTTAAGTTATTGTGGGCTTGTAAATAACACCTGATGGTTGTTTATCACTCGGGTGCCATCTAGCGGCACAGTGTAAACGTTAATACCCCACTCTCACCGCGCGGTCTTTTTAAAAATATTAAAATCAATTAAAATTAATGAAAAAATTTAAAAATGAGTATTATTATTATAACTATCACAAAAGCAAACTTTATACCGAAAAAAGGTATTTTCTTTTCGTTTTTGTGCGTAACTAACTGGAAAATAATAGTATAAACTTTAGGACAAAGAACGAAAATTTTTTTGTAGAGTCGTGTAATAATAATAATAATGAGAAGTAAAACTGGTCTAATAAACGTAAAGCAATGAGTTCTTAAACTTTTTGATACGGACCAATTTTAAAACTGAGCATATTAGCTGAAGGCCTGCTGACCTTTTTTTAAAATAAAAAAAATGTAAGTTTGATGGCAGTGGTCGATTCGTACATTTTCAACATCAAAATAGTATGCTTTTACGCGGTTTTGCTGCTTCTTTTATTCCTTAATAAAGGTTTTTGTTATAAATAGTTAAAATTTTTAACCTTGTTTGAGGAAAAAAAAATAAAGTCACTTAACATATTATTGTGACCACAGTTTTCAGAAGCCCTAGGTAAAGGCTTATGTTTTTATGTTTGCTCTTTTGTTTTGTTTATTGTCATAATTTTTAGTTATTTTCATTATAGTTACATATAAGAGTAGTGATGTTGGTCTAGTGCTATGGTTCGGCCTCTCGAGCGAGAGGGTTCGGGATCGATCCTGCCTGTCTTGAAATAGATTTTTTTAGTTTCTAAGTGTCACTGAATACGAGACCATCGCTCGCTCACCGGTGAAGGAAAACATCGTGAGGAAACTTACATGCCTGATGACACCTAAAAGTCTTTGAAAGTTTGGGAAGTTTACCAAGTCGCATTGGGCCAGCGCATCGGTGAAATATGGCCCAATAGCCTCCTCGCGTGTTTTTGAGGAGAACATCCGTGCAAATATAGGATGATACTTTACTTTTTATAGTTAGATAAACATGAAAGAGTATAAAATCATTTAAAAAAAAGAACAAATTCTCTGTAGGTACCACTCGGTTGTCTGTCTATTCATCTCTTCATGGAAGTTTTTAAGTTGCAGAAAACCAAATATATACAAATCTACAATTCAGTATTCTCTGAATCTGTAAGAATCTAAACAAGCATGGGTCGTACTCATGAACCGAAGTTTCTCTATAAAATTGTATTTCAATGATAAAGTTTTTGTGAATTAAAACTTAAGTACAAAGCAATTGCGATAGCGACATGTAACATAATAACATAAACTAGGTTGGACCTCATCTGATTATAATAATATTGATTACATGAGACCCAAAACGTGCAAACCCAACTTTCAGGACCTTAGTAAAGTTGATATCTTCAAGTTAGGCTTGATGTCTTCTTATTAATCTCAAGTATATACGGTAATCATAAGAATCATCATTATTATTTCGACTTTATCACTAAATCACGGCTATATTGTTTTTCGCTTGTCTGTGTTTGTATCACGCAGCGAATCTTACTAATAAGTATGGATGTTTGTTAATCTTTCACGTAGAAACTACTGAATGGATTATTATGGAACTTTAATGTAATATAGCTTGCACATCAGCATAACACATAGGCTATAACTTATCCCCGTACTCCCACGGGAATAGGAAATACGCGGGTGAAACCGCGAGACGCTTCTAATCCGCTAAAGATCTAATAGAATTAGCTGTTGCAGTTTTGCCTTGCGCATTCAAACAGATAATTTTTTGTAGCCTGTTACAGTGATAACTTAGCATAGGTAATAAGAAAATAAAAACTTAGCAAATAATAATACCTAATAACTATTATTAAAATATTATAATAATAGTTATTATGTATTATTATTATACCTATACAATACCAACCCTCATGATTTGTCCCACTACTTAGCAAGGTCCCTTCCTCGAAATAAGGCGAGGAAGGTCTTAAGTTATAGTACGCCGATGCGCTGGCCCAATGCTCATATTCAGGTACACGGTGGAATTTAGAAAATCCTATTTCATGTCACCACAGAGGGGTCAGAATCGAACCCCAACCTCAAGAGTCAAGAAGCTGAAGTCATACGGTCTACTAGACCATCTTCTCCCACGGTGACTCAACTTAGCATTATACGGTGATGAAATTGGATGAGTAGTTTTGGAAATTACTTCCTAGTTACTACAACCGAACTTACAACCATTACCTCCTTAATACATTAGTACAGATAACAAATTAGGGTCAGCATTGGCTGAGAATGTTTTTATCCTATTTGTAAAAACAAGATGGATGTGTTTATATTAGTGTAAAAAAAAAGGAAATCCGATATGTTCCTGTAGATTTTAATAACATACACTTATCAAAACGTAGCTCGTCTACGGTTAAGGCTGTCCGTTTGGGTCCCCTTATACATAAAAGAAAAAGAATTATGCCTATCCATGACAAGAGTTCCGTAACATCAATATTTGGTATTCGTGGAAGACGTTATTTATTCAAAGACATGTAATATCCATAACTTTGAATATCTTATCGTTATATATAATATAACATAATAACTTACAGCGTCATCTCTCAGGAGATTAAAATTCATATAGTTGGCAGACAGAAATGGATTGTCTTTCTATTCTTTCAAAAATCTAATGGGCCTTTTTCTTTTCGAAAGGTCTAGACGTATAGGTCTGATAGCCTTTAAGCTCAATTGATAGGTAGGTGAGCAGATGGCTCATCAAGTAAAATTCGAAAGGGGGGCGCACCCCTCCGTGCCCCGCAGGGGGCGCGGTATATCGCGCGCGCTACTCTGGAGAGTAGGTGTTTGGCTAGTCAAATCCAATACAGTCGACGAGTTATTAGCGGATGAAGTCAAACTATTAGTCGGAGGGCCGGCCCTCCCCTCCCCCTCTGGCGGGGGAGGTGGGTCGTGCGCAGAACCCATCGATCACATAACCCATAGACTCCTAATACCAGGAGAACGGGTTCTGGCAACACATCTGACTTATAGTTCCGATGTAAGCCGTGAACAATGTACTCAAACTATCGTGTCGTCTAATTCTTTCCCGTTGCGAAACATATACATTTCTTTTTAACGTTCCGTGATTGGTAATGTATGACATTGAATTAGCTAATCCCTTAATCATTGTAACCCCTTCGTCTCACCTCAGCTAGTTGCCAGAATGCATTTAATACGAAAAATCAAACATTAGGAGTCTATAGGTTGTGTGGTCGATGGCAGAACCCTTGCAATCGACCGATAGCAAAGTGCTATCGGTGTTTTCACGGTTTTGATTAGTGTTCCTATAGACCCAACGGTCGTCTATCAACGTACTTGTTCATATTAATCATTTTTGCCTTACAAATCAAGGAGTTTTTAATTCTGACAGTATCTAGATTGGACGAGTTTGGACCCAAGTAACCGGATCCGAGCAGGCGATGACGCACGAGGCACTGTTATGGTTTTTATTTATTTATAAATAGACTAATTTATTTAAATACATAAGTTACATAATCTGAAATTACGATTATTTGATGGCAAAGTGAAAGCGGTTACAATCATAAATATGTTGCCGATATATACAGACAGATAGAGTATGGAGTATCTGTCAAGTATCTGTCAAATACGTTGCCGATAGCATATTGGGAACTTAACTGGAGATTGTGAAATAGACACTAAATATTATTTGTTATTTGCAAAAAGCATCGCGGACCTCCGTCCTCCTTACAGCGTGTATATTAATAAGTCGTACAAGAGAGTGTCTATTTGATCTATATGACCTATCTATCTATCTAAAAAAGTGAGGCCGCTTGGGAGGATTTATTTGGGTTGGGGGCAGCATTCAGGAAGCTTAACCACATTCTCACGTCGTCTATACCTACCGCTGCGGGAACAAAAGTTTTCAACTAATACGTTATCATAATAAGTATTCCTATATATTGTTTTCTTAAGTTTACGCGAATTTCACTCATTATAATGAAACAACTTTTACGGATTTTATCGCGGTTTATTTAGTTTTTTACAAGCCCGACGTTTCGGAAACTTTACAGCAACCATGGTCACGGGAGGACTGAGGTGTCAGACGTCCTACTGTTACAAAGTTATTCGAAACTACCCTATGATACAACAATATTTTATTTAGTCCTATCTATGCAGAAAGTGCTAACTAAGTCTTTAGTCTGTGACATGTTATGCTTGGATTTTGATTTTATTATATTTATTATGGGATCCCAAGCAGGTGGTAATGGCCAGCCATCTTCTCTATTGAAATTAGGATGTTTTTTAATTTCAATAGCCTCGCGAATCATCCTTGGTTGGAATCGGTGTTCTTTTGCGAGGACTTGTGGTTTATCAAATCTAATATAATGGAGAGCGTTGTCTAGGCTATGGTCACAGATTGCTGACTTAGTATAGCGACGGTGTTTTAAGTCAGCTATATGTTCTTTAACGCGAGTTTTTATTGATCTTTTTGTTTGTCCTATGTATGAGAGACCACAGTCACAATCAAGTTTGTATACTCCTGCATCTTGTAAGGGTATATGACACTTGACAGATGGTAAGAATTGACCTATCTTTTTTGGCGGCTTGAAATATGTTTTAATAGAAGCTCGCTTTACGGTACGTAGATGATACTTTCACAATATTACCATCTGACAAAGTAACCATATTCTTAGACCATCTTAATTCCATAAATACTAAAATTCAATTCACAATGGAATTAGAAACAAATAATTCTTTGGCTTTCTTAGATGTATTAGTCATCCGCAATCCCAATAATACCTTAAGCCATACAGTGTATAGGAAGCATACCCATACTGATAGGTACCTAAACGGCGAATCTCACCACCATCCAACACAGTTAGCTACCGTGGGTAAATCTTTGTTTCAGAGAGCACAAGGGATCTGTGATGAGCAGCACTTGGAGACCGAGCTTCAACATGTCAAGCAAGTACTGCGGGACAACAAGCTTCGGGTACCCCGGCTCCATCGCAGTGAACGTGTGAAACCAGCCACCGTCGAGCGAGTACCTGCTGTGCTACCGTTTATGAAGGGAGTCACTGACAAAATTGGCTACATCCTAAAGCGAGCTTCTATTAAAACATATTTCAAGCCGCCAAAAAAGATAGGTCAATTCTTACCATCTGTCAAGTGTCATATACCCTTACAAGATGCAGGAGTATACAAACTTGATTGTGACTGTGGTCTCTCATACATAGGACAAACAAAAAGATCAATAAAAACTCGCGTTAAAGAACATATAGCTGACTTAAAACACCGTCGCTATACTAAGTCAGCAATCTGTGACCATAGCCTAGACAACGCTCTCCATTATATTAGATTTGATAAACCACAAGTCCTCGCAAAAGAACACCGATTCCAACCAAGGATGATTCGCGAGGCTATTGAAATTAAAAAACATCCTAATTTCAATAGAGAAGATGGCTGGCCATTACCACCTGCTTGGGATCCCATAATAAATATAATAAAATCAAAATCCAAGCATAACATGTCACAGACTAAAGACTTAGTTAGCACTTTCTGCATAGATAGGACTAAATAAAATATTGTTGTATCATAGGGTAGTTTCGAATAACTTTGTAACAGTAGGACGTCTGACACCTCAGTCCTCCCGTGACCATGGTTGCTGTAAAGTTTCCGAAACGTCGGGCTTGTAAAAAACTAAATAAACCGCGATAAAATCCGTAAAAGTTGTTTCATTATAAAAAGTATTCCTATATTTATTATTTAAAACTATTTGTTTATTATATACGCTTTATGGTAAATTATAAAAGACAATTAAAACATTTCTTTCTAATGTTTATACGAATTTAACTCACTGTAATGAAACAACTTTCATGTATTTTATCCGAAACGTCGGCCATGTAAAAATCTCAATAAATCGCGATAAAATCCATAAAAGGTATTTTACTATAACGATCAAGTAAATTCGAGACAAGCTTATAGTATAAGAAAAATCATATCATATAAACCAAGTGTCGTGGCGAGTTCTCGTAAACTTATTACAAGTAGCAGATAACGGAAATACATAAAACATGCCATCATCTGCGATATCATGATGCTGGTGTTCTATTTACGGTTAAAAATATATGTTACTCACGGACCCGACAGACTCTCTCCTCACATTGGCGTTTTGATAACATTTTTTATTTTAAGCTGTCGCGTAGGGGTGGTAGAAGCCCCCAGCGATCAGGTTAGTTACGGTAGAGTAGAGTAGGTTCGGACAAGTCTCACCTTATCTCGAGCCAGAAACTTTCTTTGGCTGGCCCACGTTCCGACAGCGTATTGCGTAGGGGTAATAAGGGAGAAATCACTGGCCTGACTGGATCTCCTGGCGATGGTAGGTTGGCTGCAGCTTGGGTCTTCACGCTGGGCGTTCGGTTCAGCCGGCCGGCTGTTAGATGTTCAAGTTTGGATACTTAGCCTATCTAAATTCTGCTCCGCGAACTCCCAGCGGAATTCAAAAAAATTAGACGAGGGTTAGCCTCGGCTTCCGCCAGCCACGAAGTCAGGACAAGAAAAAGAGGGCCAAGAGGTCGGTTAGAAGTGACAGCAAATCAAAAGGTCCCTAATCACAGCTTGTCTATCGTTCCTTTTTTTTTTTTTTTTTTTTCGGTTGGATCTATGCTAATGGTCCTAGTGACCGTTATGCGTCATCGGAAATGGGGTGATCCGGTTGGATCATCCTATGACGTTAAAAATTTGGGGGGTTGCCCCCCGCCATGTTCATGGCGTCGGGTTTGTACCTAACTTGGTCAGCTACGGTCGACTGGTTTGGAACGGGTGACGTTAGAAACCTATCGTGAGGGCCGGCCCTCCCCTCCCCCGGTAGCGGGGGAGTCTATCGTTCCATAAACAATATAGTTCTATAGACAATTGTCAAACAGACTTTATAATTAATTAAGTTTTAATTTAGTTTATATGTAATTTTGTTTAGGGATTAGATTAAATTATTATATTTATTATTATTAATTACAAAAGGTAAATTAATTTTATTTGAAAAAAGGATAGTAAAAAACGGTTATTGAATTTTGGAGTGGTCGCTAGAGAGCCAATAGAGTATGTCAATAGTTGACACTAGTTAACGATAGATGGCGCTTATACCATCAGTATGCTTAGTTTAAACATAATATCTATTGCTGAATTTTTAATTTAAGCCTAAAATTATGTAACGAGCAAGCGCAACGTTACAAAGCGTATATGTGGTTTTACCTATCACGATGTTTTTCATCAAATGACGACCTCTGTGGCTCAGTTGTTAGCTCGTTGGTGCTCAAGCCGGAGGTAGCGGGTTCGAATCCAGCCAGAGAAATAAAACAGTTACTTTGTCCTGGGATATAGATGAGTAAATTAAATATGACGTGTATTATATAATAAAAATCTTAAATATATTATGTAATAATATAAAAGTATTAGATATATGTATTTCCGGTGTCTGGAATTGTTTGAATTGAATTAAAGAAAAAAAATGTTCTTCGGAAACTTACCACGGAACCATTGACGTGGTATAAAAAGTTTCCATAGATATTATTATTATTAAACTTATAATAAATTTAATTTGACCAACTTCCCGGCTATAGATTGAGCGTTACGTACACGTGAAAATTGTGTGACAATGCACTATTAAGATGGCATGGTGCTCTGATGATGGAGCTAGAAGGTGGCCAAAAGAACTTCGTTATGTAATGACACAACCTTATCGGATTTGGGCTTATTGGAATCGTGTTGACGAGTAGTTTGTCTTTCAGTGGTACCTAACCAGGGTCCGATGTTGCAGGAAGATTGTCATAGGTATTCAGTAATGAAAGTATGGAAACCCCATTTTGTTTTGGTAATTGTATTAAACGTATTAGGTAGATACTATTATATAAGCTGATGTCTGCATGTCGCTTCGAACACGTCGATGTATATGTATTTGGTACTTGTACTTATAATTATTTAGATTTTAAATTAAAATTTGTTGCAATCTGATATCTAATCAACGTTTAATCCGTTGAAAGATGATTAATTATTGTTAGACACAGCTTTCGCGTTTATAATTTAAATTGCCCAAAGCGGTGTGGGATTTGGCAAAAATAGAATTAATTTGGAAAATACAGATAGGCTCGTAAAATATTTGTCGTAGCCTTAAAAAAATTGTACCAGGTCTCGTAATAAAAAATGTGGTGTCGTGGGACACCAGGTAGGAACGAAGTTCCTTTGGCTAAAAAGAAAGGTATTATACACTACTCGCTTGTATATGCGACTATCGCGCCTGCGCACGTCTCATTTTTATTCCACGCTTTTTATTCCACGCACTTTATCTTACGGTTTTACTATCACATTTTTTTCAGTTCGGTCGCGCAGCAAAATCTCTATCCGCTCCAAGCCTGCCGTAAGGAACTTCGTTCCAATAATGTACCAGGTAGAGGTAATAAATAAATTTTGTACCAGGAAAACAACAGGTAGAGACTAGAGGTATTTAGCAAACGATGACAGAAGTTATGATGAAAATAGAACAAGTCATAATTAAACAGATTAAATAAATTTAGCCTCTGCAAAACCTCCGGTGCTAATCAAAATATATTAACAGATGAAATAAACAAGGTAAAGTGAATAACTAAATTTCGTGAGCGCAAATTTTTAAAGTGAAAATATGATTTTTTTAATTTAATATTCAAAGCTAGTAGCCGTTTTTTTAAAAGGTTTTTACTTTTGAACTGCCTCGCAATTGGTCTTTAAAAATGCTAAAAAAATTTTTTATAGCCTAGAAATAAAATTTTATAATTTTAATTACAAAATACGAGCAATATTTTTTTTTGTATTATCCAATATAAAGTTAGCAGAATCTTCAATTAATAAAAGGAGAGAAATGCGCTGGACCGCGTTTTCATCTGCATGGCATATTCTGTGAAGCATCTCTGCTGTGTTTCTGAGAGAATGTCTGTCCTTCTCTACAGGTAAACGAGAACAAGTAATGTGAACTGGCGTAGACTCCTTAAAACCTTATGTCTAATCTGGCACAGGCAAATCATTCATATGTTGCCATAGTTCAAGGACGCTGACCAGAGATCCTCAGGTGGCACGACCTTTCTTCTCTTTTTATGCGAGTTAGATAGGCGATCTGGTAGACCTTATGGCTAGCAGTTGACATCGTCCATCAACATATACCAGGAACTAGCCCAGGAAACTATGTTTTATCTATCCTGAGACATGAGATATTAAGTCTCGGTGTCAGAAATTATACTGCTGTCTTTCCTTAGTCTCCGAAACACAGCAAAGCTTGCTTGTTTCTCCTAGCCGGGAGCGCTGAACAGTGCATCCTTCCCAACGGCTTCTATGCCAATTTCACCTTATTAATGATAGAGATAATAATATGTGTTCTCATTAAAGGATCTTGTATTGAACTTCGTGATCTAATATTACTGTTATTAATTTGATTTTTCGAGTTCATTAGTTCATTAACAAGACTTGATGTATATCTAAAATATAATTGGTGACAACGGTCACTGGTATTGTAAAGTATTATATGCTAATTAATTACTAACTATATTCATTCCTGTAGGTCTAAGGATTAATACCGTTAACAAAGACATTTTTCTGTATGTCAATCCCCTTTCTGGAACATTGTCTTAAATGGCCCCAGAGGACAGGCTACGCCTAGTGTGGGGATCCGTCATAAATGCTGTGTAAATGTATTTTTTGGAAATAAAGATATTTGTATTTGTAATTAGGCACTGTAAAAATGGGTTCATATTATATATTTGAGCTCTTTTGTTTAACCCGACTTATATAATAGTATATAATGCGATCGCGACACCGCGACCGCATCGCCAGAGATCATTGCTAGTATTTGTCCATCAAATTATTATATATGTCGGAGAAAGCATCAGTCCTCTCGACATCATCATCAGTGGTAGGTTTCGTGGGCGTCATAATTGGGTTAAATGCTGGCACAAAACACTATTCACTGTTCCATACAATTTATTAAATGTTTTACACAACGAATAATTACGTACAACGCTAAGCAAATGTTTTAATTAGAGCAGCGGGTTCAAGGTACCGATCTGACTTCACTACACTATCAGCACAACACACCGTAATCACAACAATCTTACAAAGAATCCCCCCAATCGCAATCGATCACCGCTTTTATATCCTCTAACACCGGACGTTCAGATGGTGCCTCGACCCCGCTCGAGGCCTACCCTCGCTCTGACTTAAAAACAATAAAGCGTCTTTTAAATAATTACTATTAAACAATATCGAATTATTACAATAGACCAATCTAACAATTTAAACAAATTCAAATTAAGATTTAACAAAGTACTTTCTACGCTAATTGATTTAGCTAGTCTAAATGTAGTCAGCATTCCTCCGACACGGCCATCCTGACGTTTCACACGTCCTCGTGTGATGTTGAAGGGCAAGCATCATTATTATCTGTAAACAGAAAAGAAAAAAACGACAAAAGTGGGTTACAATGTTCGGCCACTCCTGACCAAGTAGTACTTCAGTACTACCTTCTTTTCATTACACGTACAACAGACAACAGTACAATCATCTTTTCGAATGTAGTCAGATAAGAAACGCCTAATTCTAGATCTTAACGATCATCAAAAATGTGTGTAATAAATTGCTTCTAGGCCGTTCACAAGACTAACTCCATATTAACGAAATCGCCATCTCACTTTATATTGTCTACTTATCCACTTTACTGCTCATAGCTTATGATACCATCTCGCCTTACATTGTCTATCACGCCACTTTACCACTCATAGTTCATAAGACCACCTCGCCCTACATTGTCTACTTATCCTCTTTACCACTCATAGTTCATAAGACCACCCCACCTTACATTGTCTACTAAGCCATTTTACCACTCATAGTTCATAAGACCACCTCACCCTACATTGTCTACTTAGCCACTTTACCACTCATAGTTCATAAGACCACCTCACCTTACATTGTCTACTAAGCCATTTTACCACTCATAGTTCATAAGACCACGTCACCCTACATTGTCTACTTAGCCACTTTACCACTCATAGTTCATAAGTCCACCTCACCTTACATTGCCTACTTTAGCCACTTTACCGCTCATAGTTCATGAGGCCACCTAACCTTACATTGTCTACTTAGCGACTTTACCACTCAACGTTCATAAAACCACCTCAACTTACATTTGTCTACTTAGCCACTTTGCCACTCATAGTTGATAAGGCCACCTCGCCTGGTATTAATCATAGGGCCACCTCGCCATTTATGGTTCATTAGGCCACCTCGCCCATAATAACCTATAAGGCCACCTCGCCCTTTATTATTCTTAAGGCCACCTCGCTCATTATAAGGCCACCTCGCCCTTAATAACCTATAAGGCCACCTCGCCCTTTATTGTTCGTAAGGCCACCTCGCCCTTTATTGTTCGTAAGGCCACCTCGCCCTTTATTTCTGTCGGCCTCCTCGCCCTTCAGACAGTTCCTCTTTGACTATCGAAGTGGTCACAAAGTGTAAACCGACAGAATTTGCTAGTTAATAATAATAATAATAAACGTTTATTGGAGAACATACACTGTTACTTAATCTAATACATACATACACACACACACACACACACACACACAAGGCACAACGCGCTAGCTCTTCCTACACCTACCAGCGTTAAAAATAGAATGTAATCATCCAACTACTTCCAAACATTACGTAGAGATTATCGTCGACCGTACAGACACGAATCTTCAAATACTTGGGTCACGTCATTCGAAACCAAAATTCTATGGAACGACTCGTTGTCCAGGGGCAAGTGGAAGGCAAACGGTCGCAAGGTCGAACACTAACCACCATAGCGCAATGTTCCCGAAATGCTGAAGATCGCAACAAGTGGGGGCGCATCGCGGGAACTAATGCAGTTCCACCACATCATAGTGAAACCACGAACACTCTGTCAAGAGTGCACGACTAGAGAGAATCTTCCAACTAGCTTACGCGAAACACTTTCTTTAGCAAGAGAAAAATCGACACCAAAATCAAACCAAAATGAAAACTGCTCACCAAATTGAGTGACAAGCTTCACGGCACATATGTTTACTCGTTTCACCACGCTGGCAGAGGCAACGGGTGTTGCGCTGCTCTTGGCAGTCGGCACCATTCGTGAACACCGTGATGCTATGTGGCCATCAACGCCACACTTGTACAGTCATTACCAGGGCCCTATTGGATCGGTCAAAAGTTGTTTGCTGTTTATGATGCGTAAAGCTGAAACATTCATTAGATTTGTGACCAAGTTTTCCACATGCATAACATTTTATAGAAGTAAGATTTAGTCTCGGACGGTTGATATCTTGCGTAGTACTTGCAAAACGTCTTTAAAGTTTCACTATAGCCATAAAGAAAGCCAGGTATGAAAAATCGCCATAAATTCGCGTTGCATTTTAATGCGGGTAGTTATATCTTCAGAAAAAAATATTACGTTGAAGACGTGGTTTAATTTATCCTATGTAATTAAGTATTACTGATACTACTATTGTCTAAAGTACCTCATCGCGACATAACTGAAGTAAATATTAACGATTTGCATATGAAACAAGGCATTCACTGTCTAACGGCTAACAACCAAAAAATTTTTAAAACCGTCACTGCACACGATTCTAATATACCAAAACGAGACATCTTTAAATTCTACCCACTTCATATTGAGAAAAAGCTATCTGAGAAAACTATATCCCGGCAATATCCTTTCATTGCCTCACTAAGTATAATGGTTAATTTACTCCCTGTATGTCACCGTCCCGATAAGCAGAAGTCCGCCGTCGCCAGCCAAGCCTGGGCATCAGTGTCTGCGTTCTCCGGTTGGAATTCAGGCAGCATGATTTTCTCGTCTGCAGTAGCGATCGGATTACGAAGCGCTTCCACAAGTAATCGCAAGTTATTTTGCTGTGCTTCGAATAACACACGCCACTCATTGTCCGATTCAATCGACCTGTTCACATTTTGTGCCTGCACCGATCCCACTACTGATGTCGGAGAAAGCATCAGTCCTCTCGACATCATCATCAGTGGTAGGTTTCGTGGGCGTCATAATTGGGTTAAATGCTGGCACAAAACACTATTCACTGTTCCATACAATTTATTAAATGTTTTACACAACGAATAATTACGTACAACGCTAAGCAAATGTTTTAATTAGAGCAGCGGGTTCAAGGTACCGATCTGACTTCACTACACTATCAGCACAACACACCGTAATCACAACAATCTTACAAAGAATCCCCCCAATCGCAATCGATCACCGCTTTTATATCCTCTAACACCGGACGTTCAGATGGTGCCTCGACCCCGCTCGAGGCCTACCCTCGCTCTGACTTAAAAACAATAAAGCGTCTTTTAAATAAAAAGACGTGTGGCACTCGGGGACTGCCGCGGTAATGCTATTGCATAGCATTTTGTATCAACTTATGCAATTATAATTATTTATTTATTTTAATTATTAATGCAGTATTTCTTTTTCTTTGATATTAATTCAAGTTACACTTTTTGAGCGTGGTGACCGATAAGAAAACATTTTTTTTTCCTTTATTAAATAAATAAAAAAATATAAATATTTTAAACAATATTAACTAATATTGTTTAAAATATTTTTATTATTTTACAATACATGTGTTATATTTTATTGTTATTCGTGCGAGCTTCGTAGTGTCGTACAATACGTCTAGTTGCAAGCACACAAACACCGTGTCGAAGACTGCCGAAAAGAAACGACGTTAGACGATGCATGGCCTTCAAGTCACACCTCCGTGCCCGTCGGAGTGGGGAGCGTTAGGTTTTATTTTCGTTACGGAATTTCTGTACTCGGTCCCCGCGCTCAAGGCCCGCGATAGAAGCTATGCAATAGCTTAATTACTATTAAACAATATCGAATTATTACAATAGACCAATCTAACAATTTAAACAAATTCAAATTAAGATTTAACAAAGTACTTTCTACGCTAATTGATTTAGCTAGTCTAAATGTAGTCAGCATTCCTCCGACATATATATATACATATAACTCTTATTATCATCAGTCTTTATTCATTTTTATGCATTTCTGGTTTCTAAACTTACTTGGCTTAAAGGTAAATATTCAATTAAATCGCGACTTTCTTGTAAGCTGGCACTAATCCAGCCGCATTGCAGAAAATCGTGTAGGTATGTTCGTTCGCTCGGTCGTTTGTATTCTTTCAATATTCACAAATATTATATAGCTTATAACATAGAGATACGTATGTAACAAAAAGTACGTATACTATATTACATTTGAAAAGTAACTTTTAAAAGAAAACTGTTAATTTCCTGTTTCAAAAAACAACAAGAATTTTTTTCTTCGTTCCTGTTTCCATTCTCAATTATATTCCCGTCTTCGTAGGCGTATAATGGCAATGTAAAAATTGATATACCGTTAACCACAATTTATCGGTGATCGAGATAGAAATACCGGTTCTTCAATTTGTTTTTCAATATTTGGACTAATATGCACCCTACAATCTTATCATACTTATAAATTAATATTATTTTATGAATATCATAGACTGTATATTACAAAAAGCCAAAATGAAATTAATACTGCCTGTATATTAAGGAGCCCGAAAATATTGTGTTACTTTGACGACGTCATATTTTTATATCAATTTAATGTGTCAAATATTTCCAAATCTTACTCTAGCTATTCCCTTTGGCCTATTGCTATTTGGGATATAAGGGATCAGTATTCAGTGTTGCCTTATTTCTCTTGTTTAATAATGTAATTTGATAACGCCTATTATTTTATATTAGCGAAAGATCGTTGAATGTAATTGCCACTAAAAATTCACGTAACCGCAAGTAATAAAATTATTATACCGCAAATAACAATATTATAAAGCAAGTTGATTTGAAAATGGCTAAGAATAGATACAAAACGTACGTCATATTATATTTCGATGTAAAATACGTAATTTTTAGTGGCAGTTGCGAGGAAGCTACGAATATCCATAACGATATTTTAAACATTACAAAACTAGTTTGCAATATTTAATTCGATTGCTCATTTAGACGAGTTTGCATACTCTGATGCAGCCAAATTTATTAAATTTCGGGAATTTATTAATGTGGGAAACGAAGCGTAGAGCTATATTTATTGCTGTGAAACTCAGCTCAGATAGACATTAGTCGTCTGTCTGAGCTGAGTTTTTTTAATAGAAGGACACAGAATTTCTCTCCCAATGTTACTACTTTCTTTCCGTTCGTACTTCGTACTCTTTTTAGGGTTCCGTTGCCAAACGGCAAACGGAACCCTTATAGATCCGTCATGTCTGTCTGTCTCACCGTGTATATTACAGTCACTTATTTCCGAAACTATAAGAACTATTCTGTTGAAACTTGTAAAGTAGATGTATTCTCTCTCTCTCTCTAGATTTTTACTCAAAAATAGAAAAAGAAACAATAAATTTTGGGGATTCCCCATAATGGGCCAGTCCGACTCGCACTTGGATGCTTTTTAAAAATTTGCATTATAAAGCTAATAGCGTCTTTGTTTGTTGTGCGCGCAGTTAAATTTGATAACTGTATTAGATTCGACTAATAGACTTAACTTGTTTCTCTTTTGGCTCACTGCATTGCCCGCCTCAATTGAATTTAAGACGGGCTCATAACTAATATTTTGATGATATACATAACCAGTTTATAGATTTTGTTAAAATATAATCTTACTATTGGCAGTTTTATCGTTTGTTCGTTCAAATTAAAAATATTTTATTTATTTATAGACGTTTCAGGAGAGCGAATAAAAACGAAACTTTGGAAATATTTACGGTCGAATTTATAGCGGCCCACAAAATTGAATTGCATGTAGGTGACGTTGAGTCCGAACCTCATATCCCTGGGGCGAGGAAAATATTCAACTGGATTATCTAGTTCCTAAAATAGATATAGGATGTTATTTATACACTTCATTATTTTAACCACGCAAGAGCTTGTCACGTTTACTAGGAATGGAAATAAAATAATAAATTCACTAGGTAACACGGAGCTGCGTTCCGTGGATTCACTTTCTTTAAAATAAAAAAATAAAAACTTTGAATTCGTTTTAATATTGCTAAGATAATTTTTCAAAAACACCTGGAAAATATTGCAATTGCAAAAACAACCTCTTCAGTTTTTTATTTTTTAATATAAATTACTTCTGAATGTGTTTTTGTAACCTAACTAATAAGTCATTTGAAAAGAAATGATGAAGAAAATTAAAATTATGAAATTAGAAAAATATTTTTTTTTTAACTTGGCATTCGTCAGGACAATGTTTGTGTAAAAAATAACGTGGGCCGGATTCAGCTTGTATTATTACGATCCATTAATTAAGTTTGACATTAAGGGTTGGTTGTTTCAGATCATCTGTCAACGTAAGAGACTTCGTTAAATTTTAACGTCTTTTAAAAACAACGCTCTTTGGTAACTAACGTTCGTTACCGCCATGTTTAACGATTACATATTCTTTAAAATCGGTCGATGTAACCCGCCGTAAGTCCATGACTTGGTACTCATATACATTAATCATTCAAATATGCTCTGACAAGTTTCGAAGAAGCAACCTGCACGTCCGCACACCACATTAGAAGAACGCAATTTTTTAAGCCTTATCGCGTTGTTATTTTAGCTAGTTTTGTAATCTTTTGAAAACAGATCAAGTTGAACTTACTACGTCACACTGATTAGCTATATTTAGGGCCTGTTTCACAATCTCCCTTTAAGTTCCCTATAGGCTATTGGCAACATATTTGACAGATGTTTGACAGATTCTCCATACTCTATCTGTCAAATATGTTGCCAATAGCCTATAGGGAACTTAAAGGGAGATTGGACTTTGCTTTCGGGTTGAGTGCTTGATACAAGTGTTTTTGGCATTTTCGTGTTTCTACTTAAATTTCGGGTGTTATATTGGGGTTTATTCCCTGTTGATTATCTAATTAGTAGCTTTGTGTGTTTATTTAAGTGTGCTGTCGTATTTGTAAGTATTATATAGTAGTTTAGTGTAAATATGAACGGCGTCGACCCCCCCGATCCCGGGGGAGGTTATGTCCTTTCCTCAAACCAAGACCCACCTAATTCTCTAACCCAAATGGACACGGAGGTGATCCATCCTTCAAGAAAACGACAATCTCCTCCAAATACCGAGAATTCCTCTTTACCTCCGAAGAAAAACACAGTTGCACAAGCAATTGGATCTATCCAGTCTGTATATACTTTACCAGAATATGAGGGTAACAAAAAAAGATATTTGGATCAGGATGTTGCTCCATTTTTGATACATGTAAGCAAAGATTGCGAGCCTTCGTCTAGTACTACACTGCGCCCAATTAAGTTTGGTCACTTCTTACACCACAATGATATTAAGGATGTTGCTAAAGATGGTGTTAAACGTATCGGCCGAAACAGAGTCTCAGTAGAATTTAAAACTGCTGTTGCCGCAAATTATTTCCTAGATCACCCAGGTCTTGCTGCAGCTAAATACAATGCCATTATTCCATCATACAATGTGACCCGCATGGGTATTGTAAGAGACGTCCCAGTAGAGTGGTCCCTAGAGGAATTAGTTTCTGCCATCGAAGTTCCTGATGGTTTTGGTCGTGTCATCAGAGCGCGGCGGCTCAATAGAAAATCAACTGAAAATAACACTTCCATTTGGACTCCAACTCCGACAGTTGTGCTAACATTTATTGGCCAAAAACTCCCAGATAGGGTTTACTGCTTTTATAATTCCCTCCCAGTTCAGACATATATTTTACCAACAATTCAGTGTAATAATTGCTGCAGGTTTGGTCATGTGGCTTCGCAATGCCGGTCAAAAGCGCGTTGTTTTATCTGTACGAAATCTCACCCCGGTATTGAATGTAATAGTTCATCTGCCATACCTACCTGTTTGTTTTGCTCTGGTAACCATAAAGCCATTGATTCATCTTGCCCTGAACACTCGAGGCAGAAATCTGTCAAACTGGTGATGTCACAAGAAAATATCTCATACACCGAAGCATCAGTCAGGTTTCCACAAGTTAGAAGATCTTTTGCAGATATTTCTCGTACATCTCCCCCCGTTTTTCCCACTCAATCTTCCCAAACCTTTCCCCAATCTTCTTCCCACACCCAAGCCATACCCAGTTCAGTCTCCTACCGTCGCACTTATTTTACCCAAAAATCCCCTCCTGCTCCGGCATCCAGTCCAGGCTATGATAGGCAAGCCCATCAAGCTATCATTAGTACTCCCCCCTCTAGTCTCCCTAATGGGAGTTGTTATCCTTCAGATGGTGTAACTGCCAATGATAATCTCCTGAAACTTTTACTTTCTACAATCCTTAACATATTTTCCCGCTTTGGGGACTTTGAATTACCGAACAATGTCGTATCTAAACTTACTGAGCTTGTTAAAACTATTAAAAATGCCCAAATTCCTACAGTGGAATTGCCACAGCATTCGTCACAAGAAGAATGATATCATCACTCTTATTAATAAATTCAAACCTTCTATCTTTGCCGTCCAGGAGACATGGCTTAAGCCCGGATCCAACTTTAGGATCCCGGGCTTCTCATGTCTCCGGGACGATAGGTCAGATGGTTATGCTGGTTGTGCTATTTTAGTATCTAGAAATGTGATTTTTAAACAAATCTCCCTTCCTTACCACAGTAATAGCATTTTTGCTGTTGCTGTTAGAGTTAATAATATTTCTTTCCTCTCTATCTACATCCCTGAACCTAACCTAGCTCTTCTCTCGGAATTAAAAACTATTATTACAAGTCTTCCTCCACCTGTCCTTATCCTTGGAGATTTTAATATTCACCATACATCTTGGGGTTGTTATTACTGTGATTCTGTTTCTTTTCCTTTTCTTGATCTCTGTGATGAACTAGATTTGTGTTTATTGAATGACGGGACCCCTACTCGCAGAGTTCCTCCTTCTCAGAATCCAAAGACTGCTGTGGACCTTTCTTTAACTTCTCCTTCCTTGGCTTCTAGCCTCTCCTGGTCTGTCATGTCTTCCACTCATGGTAGTGATCACTTTACTATCATTCTGTCAATTCCTGATTCCCTTAATTCCATTCCTACTGCTTCCCTTCCACCTCTCTTAAAATTTAATATTCACAAGGCTGATTGGTCACAATTCAGGTCTCATTTAGATCAAGAAATAATGAATATTCCCTTGATTAACCCGGACAATGTCCTGTCTTCTTATATATTTTTTAAAAACGCTCTTCTTTCGTCTGCTGCTAATTCTATCCCTCTCAAAAACACTGCTAGAAATAAAGTCCCTTCTCCCCCGTGGTGGGATTCTGAGTGCACTCAAGCTTGCCAGAATAGATCAGAAGCAGAGGATATTTATTCAGTTGCTATGAGTTCGGAGAATTTTATTTCTTACCAAAGAATTGCTGCCAAGACTGTAAGACTTTTATCAGAAAAGAAAAGATCTGGTTGGGTGCGTTTTTGCGAGGAGCTTTCTCCTGTCACTCCCCCTTCTAAAGTCTGGAAGAATATGAGACAATATCGCTGTTCTGTTTCTGCTCTTGTCATCTCATCTAACGATCCCTCTGACTGGATTGAACATTTTTCTTGTAGGTTAGCCCCTCCTTATGTACCTACCTTGGAAGAAACTTTTCCCTCTGCTTTATCCTCTAACTCCACCGATGAGTTTGAGTCTCCCTTTTCTTGGGAAGAACTTTCAGCTGTCTTGGAGGGTCTAAGTGATTCGTCCCCTGGAGTTGATGGGATTCCGTATTCTTTCATTTCTAAAAGCAGTAACTCTGTAAAACAGGTATTCCTTTCTATACTTAATAGTATATTTAAGTATATTTTTATCTGGAACTCTACCTGACGAATGGAGGACTCAGATTGTCATTCCTATTTTAAAACCTGGAAAGCCCAGCTCTGACCCTTCAAGTTACCGGCCAATCGCTTTGTCCTGTACAATGGCTAAGATATTGGAACATTTAATCAAAAACCGTTTGGAATGGATTGTCGAAAATAGGAACATATTAGCTAAATCTCAGTTTGGTTTCAGAAAGGGTTTTAGCACTATGGATAGTTTAAGCATATTGGTAACAGACATTCGCATTTCCTTCTCTAAAAATGAGTCTTTGATAGGTGTTTTTCTGGACGTATCATCTGCGTACGACAGTGTTCTTCTTTCAGTGCTCAGGCAGAAAATGCTCCAGCTGAGTATCCCTGTAAAGATTGTAAACATAATTTTTAATCTCTGTCTCATAGATTCGTATCTGTTCGTGCTCCAAATTATTCTTCCTCTCCTAGGCAGCTTTGGAAGGGGCTTCCCCAAGGGTCAGTCCTTAGCCCGTTACTTTACAGTATTTATACGTACGATTTAGAACTTTCGGTTAATTCCTTTTGTCAAGTTCTGCAATATGCTGATGATCTCGCACTCTATGTTTCTGCTAAGAATATTGAGGAAGCCTCTTCTCGCCTAAATTCAGCTATTAGCTATCTCCAAGATTGGCTCCTAGAACACGGTCTGTCCCTATCTATCCCTAAAAGCAATGTAATTGTTTTCTCTCGATCTAGATCTTGTCGTGATGTTTCAATATCTTACGATCAACAGGAATTTTCGGTTGTAGACAATGTGAAATTTCTTGGTGTTGTATTAGATTCTAGATTAACCGGTGTCCAACATATTAATCATATTGTTAAAAAATGTGAAAAAAGTATTAACATTTTGCGTTCTCTATCTGGTGTCTGGTGGGGCTGTCACCCCTATTCTCAGAAACTTATGTATAACGCCTTAGTACGTAGTCACTTAGACTATGGCACTTTCCTCCTTGGCCCTTGTAACAAATCTGCTATGTGTTCCCTTGACAAACTCCAATCTAAATGTCTGAGAATAATCTGTGGGGCTATGAAATCGTCACCTATTAATGCTCTCCAGGTAGAATGCGGTGATGCTCCCTTATACCTCAGAAGACAATACTTATCTGACCGGTTCCTTTTTAAAGTCATTCAATCTCCTTATCATCCTCTTATAGCTAAACTCCACGTTCTTTCTGATTTTATCTCTTCTAATAATTATTGGTCCCGCAAAGATTATCCCTGCCTCTTCAATAGTTTTGTTAGCTATCTCCGCCTTCCTTGTCCTGTGTTCCAGTGTCAAAAATTTCCGCTTTTCGACATCTCTTTTAAGTCTCTCATCTTTCAGCCTCAAATTCTTCTAGATCTCGGCATCGAAAAAAACTGTAACTCCGCAAATTCCCAGTTAAATAGATACATCGCCAAACATTGGTCCGATTGGCTCATCATTTACACCGATGCTTCTAAGTTATCAGACCAGGGTTGTGTTGGCTCCGCTGTTTGGATTCCCAAATACAATCTGATTCTCAATTTTAAATGCCCTCCTCAAGCTTCAGTTTTCTCTGGTGAGTCCATAGCTATTTTGGAAGCATTATCATTCATTGAGTCCCATAAACTAAATAAATCTGTTATTCTTACTGATTCCAAGAGTTGTTTACAGGCTATTGTTGCTAACCAATTTAAATCAAAATCTAAATTTCCTTACATACTAAAAATTAAAAATTTACTTTGCAGTTGCCATTCTAAAAACATTGAAGTTGTCCTTGCTTGGGTACCTGGCCACAGTGGCATTTTGGGTAATGAAACTGCGGATCTTTGTGCCAAAGACGCCACAATTACAGGCTGTATGGACCATTACAGAGTTTATTCTAATGATTTACTCCCACTAGCTAAGCAACGACTGCTCTCTTCTTGGAATTCTTGTTGGCAAAAAACTATTTCTTCTAAAGGTAAACACTACGCTAATATTCAAGGCTTTATTCCTCCCCGGCCTTGGTTCTGCAATTTCAAAGATATCCATAAACGTGTTACAAGTACGATCTGCAGATTAAGGCTAGGCCATACGTGTACCCCCGTCCATCTGGCTAAACTTCATATCAGGGACAGTTCTATTTGCGAATGTGGTCTTGACGAGGGCTCTCCAAATCACATCTTTTTCAGCTGCCCGCGTTTATCTTCTTCCCTCTATGATCTCCTTCCCCCTGATATTCCTCGCCCCATTGATCTTAATTCTCTTCTTTCCCTTGTCAACTCTCCTTTCGTTTATACTCTTAGTTCATTCATTAACCATAATAATATTAAGCTGTAGTTTGTCTGTCTTTTAATCAACTAACCCCTGTATATATATTGTGTGCGTCTTATTTGTTTTAGGTACATCAACAGCGATCCTGTCATCAAACATTCTTAGCTGCTCACTTAATTCTTAGCTACAATCTGGGACCTTGTTCGTTCACGAAGCCCGCTTTATAAAGCAGAGTATTATATACACTTGACATTGGCGAAATCTATAAGGAAACGCCATTAACTCAAGAGATTGATTGATTGAAGGGAGATTGTGAAACAGGCCCTTAGTAAACTTTTTATCTTTAGATAACCCTCTGTATTATTATTTACCAGTAGGAGGCGTGCGCTCGCGTCGCGTTTCCTTTTGAATGGGTACCAGTCATCCTCTTGCTTCTTCCGTAAAACAGCTTTGCGTGTTTCGAAAAAAGGGCAGGACAGGCAAATTAATAAACTTAATATTATCTTAATTGGTGTAATTATTGGTATCGAGACTTACGTCTCAGAGTAGGCAAAAGGTGAATGCGTTGTTTGTGCTAGCTTCCGATTTACTAGTTAATGTTTTGTCGCTGAACCGCTGAACTTAAGGCTATGCGCGCACGGGTTACTTTTGTCACCGTGACTGTTTCGTCACTCTTATCAAGTCCATGGATATGTATGGAGATGCGCGCATGGTATGACGTGACAAGTGGGTGACATTTATGTACGCCGGCCGACTGGCGAACACGCCCGTGACGAAAATGTCACCGCGCCATTATGTTTTTATGACAGAGACATATCGGCAAATGACGCTTCGATATCAAAAAAGTTTTGTCACTGTCACTCTTCGTGAGCGCACCACTTTGGAGACGTGACGTGACAATGACAAAAACTTTAATGTCACGGTGACAAAAGTAACCCGTGCGCGCATAGCCTTATGTGACTCGTCTATTGATTTACCTATCGTAACGTAAAAATAAATTAATAAAATGTAGCCGCTGTAGCTTGAGACCTCGCTTGAGCATACAAGACTAAATAAGAAACTTAAGTTTTTCACGGAGTACACTTCCGTGAAAAACTTAGTTTTAAAAGTAACATGGCACATATTACAATATTTCATAGAATATTAAATTGCAGGGGAAAATCTGCAGTTAAAATCTAAGATATTATATTTTTTATTTACATACTGTAATTTCTTTTAGGCAAATAAATGTTGGAACGATACCAAATTGCTTTTTTTATGTCATATGGAAGCAACCTAGCGGTCGGAGCATTCTGGTGACTAACGTAGCCCATAGACACCCGCTCAACATTGCGGATGCATGGCCCTGATGTTCTTGGAATGGTAAAAAGTAAAGTATCAACCCATAAATGGGACATAATATTATATGGGTTAGAGCAAGCCATACTCGCCAAAAGTAAAGAAAGTTAGTATCAATCCACATTATACGTGCTTACTGCTGGGCACGGGTCTCTTCCTCGAAATCAGGCGAGGAGGGTAATGGGCCATAGTTCACCGATGCTCTGGCCCAATGCGGGTTGGTGAACTTCACATACCTTCAAAGACTTTCAATCTCATCAGGCATGTAGGTTTCCTCAAGATGTTTTCCTTCACCGGGGAGCGAGTGATGGTCTCAACCCATTTCAATGCACACAAGCCATTTCAGCATTAAACCCGAAACCTATCGCATAAGAGGCCGAGTCCACGCACCACTGGACCATCGTTGCGCCTAATGTTTATAATTAAGTCCGCAATATATGTCTCTTTTTCTAAAATACGTGATATTGACAAAGAACTGAGACCTGATATCAATTCCTAAATTGGAAATTCCAATCTTAAATATAAACAGGCAAAGGTAATTAAAATTGACCTTTATATGGGTTTATAAACAATAATTTCAAGACATACTATTGGCTCGTCACACGATTTATCTAGCCCCGATATTCAGATCAAAACTCAACGACCTTTAGCCGTATATTATCACACATTCATCACATTTGGATTATTTTCTACTACCTATATAAGTTATTTTAATTAATCCCTTCTTAATATTATAAATGTGAAAGTGAATGTAGGGATGCTTGTTACGCTTTCACGCGAAAACAACTCAACCGATCATCATGAGACTTTGTACACTTATTTTAGGAGGTACGACAAGAAACATAGGATACATTAAAAAAAATGTTTTTTTTTGCTAAAGCATTTGTGTGTGCATGAGCACATATTCATAACTATGGATGTACCTAAGCGTAACTGTCTGCATGTGTGTGTAAACGCGTGAGTATACGTCTGCATATGCATTCCCGTATGCTGCTGTAGATTATACAGATCAACATTTCGATGTCGATGATACATCTTAGACACATGTTGGAAACAAATACACCAAAAACACAAGCATTGTTATTCTAATAACAACCTCGAAACTGTCAGAATATAGTAGACATATATAACTATACATATATTACTACTCTTTGTTTATGTAGAGCGTATAGAGACATTAGAGTTGGCTTGTTTTCCATTATCTCGTTCCTTTGTGCTGGTTTAACGTGTCGTCTTATTTGTGGAATATGGGTTATGTGCAGCACGCTATATTACACTTATTTTTAGAGACACCTACGTTAAAAGGTAAAAAAGGCCTATAAGATATTTATCTTGTACGTCTGTCCGTCTCTCCATACTTATGTCTGTCTGTCCATGTGTCGCTATTTTCATCTGGAACGAGAGAACTGTGGTAGGTATATTAGTCCCCATAAGATATACATATAAAATCAAGGTCTTGAATTAATATGGTCAAATTTTGCAAAAATTCATAAGTACCAAAAATTACTTTAATTTACTATTTGGAATTTCCGTTTTACTTGTGCTGTAAGACCTCGTTTTTAACCATTAACAAAAAAAAATAAAAAGGAATTAATTGATTTGAGCAAATTAAAACTTTTTAATATTTTTTTCCTTCCTATCTTATGTACAAAAGTAGACCAGCGTTCCATACAACTTTGGACCGTCTCCTTTAAAGGGCAGGCCTTGTCACGGCGGTGGAGTGTAGCCCAGGGTGACCCCAAACCTCGGGTGAAGCGAATTGAGCCGAGGGGGCTCTTTGTACTCCTCTTATTAGTTGAGGGGGCAAAAGAGCAGCGCAACAGAACAGAGCCTCATTCTACTGTTCCGACGTTGGGAGGGGTTGTTCTGTGGTGCGGGCCAACCCCTCTTTGGAGGTGGCGTCGGTCTCCTAAGGGACTGACTAGCCGTCGAGGTGCCCTGTTGCTTGTAGATTCGGGGCACCTCACCAAAGGCGGCATTGGTGGCACTCGCCGGGTTTTAGTGGGTAAAGCTGCGTCCACTTACCAGCTTTCACGCGCAGCGAGTCCCACATGTCCGCCTGGGGAGACCCACTCCCCCGCGGGATGCCTAAGCGCATTTCCCGGCGTTAAAGATAAAAAGGGACACTTCGTGAGCGAGTCTTTCTTCTTTCCGGTTTTTTGTGCTAAATGTTTAACACGATAAATGTATATCGTTGTACACTGTATTTTCGCCTCAAAGTACATTCATACTGAGGTAAAAATAAAACAAAATACTGATTACATAATCTTATCACTTGTTTGAATTTTCTGTAATAAACTGGTAAAAAAAATTTCCTAAGAAATACGTTTCATCTATAAAAACATAAACATTCCTTCCAATACCGTAAACCTATACCATTCATCGTTTATCCGTCCACTGCTGAACATAGGCCTCCTTCAATGAACGCAAATACGACTGAACCCTTGCCATTCGTATCCAACACGAATAGGCCACTGCACGGAGATCGTCTTCTCACCCACTGTATGAAATAGCTATATTTTAAATATAAAGAATATTAGCACATCTCACGTGTATATTGTGTATGTAGTGCATGTTTGTATATATAGTGTATGTATGTGTATGTAAGTATCGTATGCAGATAGTGTAATTATCTACTAGTCTTGTTACATCTCTCAGTGAGTTGATTCAACTTGAACTTGATTTCATAATGAATTTTTTTACATTTTTTTACGTATTCTCACTGGCGTGGGTTTTTGTTTATTGCGGTAAGTGGTTATTTGTATAAGAGTTTTAAAATTAATCGTAAAAGTTAAATCTTTAGGATACTAGATACACTTTTTGTATAATATATTATATGTAGATTATAATTAGTAGTAATTAAATAAAACAGGGAAAAACTAAATGTGCTCGAAAGTATATTGCTTATAATAGTGAATATATTTTATTATACAATTTAATTTATATATTAATAAGGTTTACTTAGTAATTTAAGAGAAAAAGAAATCGGGTTTTCCGAAATAATAAAACCGAGACTATCAACGTCCAGTTCCTAAAACGTTGATCAAAGTGCATGTCAACTAACATGGCTGTTAATGGCGGTTATACGATTCTAGATTCAAATTTGATAGCTTTTCATTGTAGTGGCTATGGCAATTGAGAGGCAAGGGAAATTTGACACTTAACAAGAGACTTGCCAGTTGATTTGTTATTTTTGCGTTCATTAGCCTTTTGGAAATTGGGCGTTAACGTTTGATGTTTGACCTTTTAATAATCAAATATTTTTTTATAAATCGATCGAATATACGATCTCTGTGTAGTAGCCGGTTCATGTTGGATGCGAGTGGCAAGAAATCTGTTATGGTATGTAGACGATGTAATTACTGTCTTGGTATAGGATTAGCATTATCTTTTTATTTGAAATACGCTCCAAAAATACAGTAAGGCTTCAATGCACATAAGACCTGATACAAAGTTTTACACACCACTGATAAAATGCACATTCCTAATCGTACTATGTTTTTAGTGCAGTAGTGAACGATGCGAACATTTAATATCTAATAAAAACAGCATAATATATAACAAAACTTATGCTTAGAACGTTATTCTATTGACAAGGATAAAACGCAAAAAATTAATACGAGAACGGCGAATATAATAAGAAGCACATTCTTAGCGCAAAACCTGTCTTGTTCAGTAGAATCTTATTAGTGGTCTAGAGCCGGTACAGCCAGAGGGGGACGGGTCTCTTGCGTTGATAATCTCGATTTATTAATCGCGGTTTATTAAGTTTTTTACGTACCCAATGTTTAGGATGCTTTACAGCAACCATGGTCACTTGAAGTGATTGTGAAGTGGGATACACCAAGCACTATGCGAGGCGCGGAGGGAGCGTCCCCCTTTCGAATAATTTCTAGGTGAGCCATCTGTTCACCTACCAACCGATTGAGCTTAAAAATTAAAGGCCATGAGGCCTAAATGACTTAAAGACCTTCCGAAAAAAAGGTCACTTGAAGACTATTTATCAAATTTTGAATACTTATAAATACTGTTTTAGAATGCCCACACATTATCACAAAAGACGAATGGGATGGTCTACCCCCGACTCGCGTTAAGTATCTACTGCGACCAGTGGAATTGGTCATTATTGAACACGCTGTATCACCGACTTGCATGACTGATGTTCGCTGCGAAGAAGTCGTGAGGAGTATGCAAAACTGGCACATGGAGCAATTGGAGTATCCAGACTTAGCTGTCTCGTAAGTATTTCAAAACTATAGTATCCTATGAATTAATGGACGACCGTCTTGTGTGTGTGACTTTTTTACGTACTGCTTAAGAGGAAGGGATACCAGAGAGACTTTCAAATCATAAGTATTTTAATAAAATGTTTGTCTCGTTGTTTGCCGCTGTGAACCTAGAAATGGACTACTGCAGCTCAGACCGTTTTAGGTAGATAATTATTGACAAAAACAGCATTTCGTAGCCAACTATTTCCTCCCCCGAATCATGCTCATTTTTTTTTTTTGTTATAAATTTAAAAAAAAGCCTTCAGCTATGCCCCTATGTTCTCGTTATTTTTGTAATATACGTAAAGTTTTTTAATGAGCTTGTGAAAATGTATAAAACATATGCAATATTTCTAGTTTTTGAAGAATACTTTCTATATTGATAAGAATTTGGAAATAACCAAGATATAGGGCATGGTCATGGCAGTTAAAGATGTTTTGGTACAAAAATATTAATTTATTTTGGATCAAAACAGTCGAATACGATTATATGGAGAGCGGGCCGGTATCCTATCCTCTTAGTGAGGGAGGGGGGGGGGGGGGGCCGGAAGTTTGATTGTTGCCATGGACAGGTATTTTTGGAATAAAAACAGTACTGAGCTCGTGGATAATATGTGTCAGCTTTTATTAATAGTTACAATTTTTGATTTTGTACATTGTCTGTAGCTATCGGGCTTTCACGGCTTATTAATTCAATACCTTTAAAATGTATTTCTTTTACTAGCCTATGCTCTTCAAGCTCTTACACATTGCGGTCTTTATTATTTTATTCCACATATTGCTATTTTTATTAGGCTTATAATATAATAAAGAATATCTAGTAGGTAACATTGAGTATGTATAAGTATAATCAACGGTGTAATGCAGTCAAAAAATATTATACTTGTATTAAAAATGCAAAAATGTAACGTTACAGATTCGTGATCGGTGGGAATGGTAACATCTACGAGGGAGGCGGATGGCTCCGCGCGGGCAACCACACCCCGGGCTACGACGACCGCTCCATCGCTATATCCTTCATGGGCAATTTCAATAGTAAGTAACTATTCTTATATATAAATATTTAATACCGCGAGGTCTAATAATTTGTATTTCTATGTGAGAGTTAGATAGATCAAGCCATGTAATACTTAGTTGTCAGTTTCGTCAAAGTAGTCTGTCATGAACTTATGCAAGTTCATCCAGGACTAGCGCAGGCAAGTATGTTATCTTATTATCTATCGTGTTAGATAAAAAGATAACATTCTTAATTTTATACTTTACTTTTTTACACGTTATCTATCTTGAGATTTAAACACTTTAAAAATTGTTTAAAGTGTCTGATTTAAAGTCTGAATATCACTGCCTGCCAGCCATTTTTTACGAAACGGCAAAACTGTTTCACAGAAGGATTAAGGATCAATTATATTAATAGTGAACTCCTAAACGGCTGGACCGATTTGAGTGATTTTTTTTGTGTGTATTCAAGTGGATTCGAGAAAGGTTAAGATTTACAAATTATCCCGGCAGATGGCGCTGCAGTCGGTATCTAGTTTATTTATCTATACAGCAACTAAATGGCTGGATCAATTTGTATCTAAAAGACACTGTTTGTTGGGTTTTATTTAAAACTACCAAAGGACAAAGTCTGTTGGGTCCGCTAGTATTATATTAAGCTATTTCTTAAAGTCCCATCGTAGGTGGATGTTTTATTAAATTATAAGAAATATCTATAATATCGAAAACTTACGTACTTATTATAATTTTATCGAGTATTGATTCGGATGTTATTTATTATTTCAGTTGATGAACCCACTCCAGAATCACTTACCGCAGCTCAAGCTCTGATTAAGTGTGGCGTTGATGAAGGTCATCTATCAGCTGACTACAAGCTCGTTGGTCACAAGCAATTACACGCCACGCAAAGTCCGGGCAAAAAGTTATTTAAGGAAGTCAAAACATGGCCGCACTGGACACAAGACATTACTGCTATTAAAAACCAAATTTAAAAGAAATATTTTTGTATCTTAATTGGAACCAAGTCGCCAAATAACTTTTCTTAGAAATTCAATAAGCCTGGGGACAAAGTATTTTTAAATTTACTTAATTTTGATATCGTTTTTTAAACTAAATGTGTTTTTTACGGCTAATAGCGAAATAAAAAATATAAAAAAAGTTTAAAAAAAATCCAGCATATTATATTTTGTAAACTTTTAGCCTTAGATTGGGCACGAGTACTCTCTATATATAATTATTATGTATATTTCTTCTGTGCGATTGTTTTTTACTGAACTCCTCCTAAACAAACGACTTTACCGATTTGAGTGAATTTTTTTGTGTGTGTTTAAGTGGATTCGAGGATAGCTTAGGTCAACAGATCATTCTGGAAAATGGCGTTGCAGTCGGTATCTAGTTTATTTATCTATACTACAACTAAACGGCTGGATCAATTTGCAATTAAAGGTCAGTCAAATTTGTAAAAAACGTCTGTCGGGCCGTTGTTGCATATAAATTATAATATGATTACACTAACTTTAGTGAAGTTTCTAGTTTATATACTTTACTGTAACGTATATCCTCGATACTTATCGAGGATATACGTTACAGTAAAGTATATAAACTAGAAACTTCATTATACTAAGTTCAGTTTGATGTCCAAAGATGTAAGACATTAATGCCTATCACAAAACCTTAAGGTTTTGTGATAGGCTTTAATAGATCCAGGGAAATTATAAGGTGATTTCATAAATAGAATACGAGATCAGATCCTGATTTGCATTATAACAAACACCAAGAGAGTTTAGTTGTCTTTAAGCTAATTTTAATTTTCACCTTAGAACCTTCATTTCGGATTCAAATATTATAAAAAAAATATATTTAACCATTCACTGACGGTGAGCTGTGTCGTGCTCCCGTCTGCTTTTGCCATCGTGCTCGTCTCTCCCTATGTTACGGAGACACAGAGACGTGATCTTGCCTCGAGATAGAAAACATATGTATGAGTTGCCTTGACTAGTTCCAACTCGATATGTTGACCACATACCGGCATTTTTGCCAGATTGCTTATAATATAATTAACATATGAAATCTTTTTGTTTATCTATATCTATACTAATATTATAAAGAGGAAATATTTGTACCTATTTTTGTATGTTTGTATGTTTGTAATGAATAGGCTCAAAAAGTACTGGACCGATTTCAAAAATTCTTTCACCATTCGGAAGCTACATTATCCACGAGTAACATAGGCTAAATTTTATTCTGATAAAAATAGGGTTCCGTAAGATATTTTGGTTTTTCGGACACAAGGTGTAAAAAATGTTATTTCGCGTACTAAGATCCCGTTGTAAATCTTAGTTAACGCAGGCGAAGCTGCGGGCAACAGCTAGTAAATAATATAAAGTCAAAGTCAAAATTTTTAAGTCATAATAGTACAATCAAAGTATCTTTTTGCAAGTCAATTGAGTCTACTACCGGTTCCAAAGCAAGCCCACTGAGAAGAACCGGCGAAACAAACTCAGTGGAACTAATCTTTTCAGATATTCTGTTACGAAAAATGAAAAATAAATCATTTATTACAAATTAAAATGTGGTTTTTAATGATGATGATGTCTATAATCCTGTATTTTGTGATGTCTGTAAGTTTATGCACGTGTTTTGTTAAAAAAGAATATTTCAACAGCACTAATAACTTGTTGAGCCAGTCTTGCACAGAGTATGTAAAGTTAACAGTCTCGTTTCATCTCGCAGTGAGTCAAGATCAACAAGATGAATTTGTTTACGGTATTTTACATATTCTCACTTGTGTGGGCTTTTGTTTACTGCGGTAAGTAATGTTCTATGAATTTATAATAACTGGCGATTGCTCGGCGGTAAATCAGCCTTAATTGAAAATATCGAATATAGAAAAGAAAAAAGTCGACTCAAGTAGATAATAACATGCATTGTTTTTATATTCGACTAATTGTTACCCTTCACACAAAAACTACTAAATTAGTTTTAATGTAGCTCTACAACAATATAGCTTATACATGCATTTATCCCCGTACTCCAATTGTTTCAAGCTTCCAAAACAGTTTGGCAATCAGTTTCTTTGGGTTTGAATTGTAAAAAAAAAATATAATGCACATAGAAAACACTTGATAAAACCAGTCTTTACGGGGATAGGAACAAGCTAACAATCAAAAGCTAGCCATGTGATGGCGGGAGCATAGATATAATATAGATAATATGATATAGAGGATATGCGTTTCAAAATGGCGGGAATTTAAATACGTAAGAAGTTAAGAGGAAAATCCGAAAATATACACTTTTTTGCAGCTAGACGTGATGTAACATAATAATTAATTTATTTCATAGCGGATATCAAAACTTGTTTGTATACAATTAAATATTGTTATGTCTGTTATAGTATATTATCTTCACAAACAAATTCTTACAAAGTTTATTATCAGTATTATCTTGTGGCTATTTTCTGTCATGTTAGGTTGGAGGCTTTTTTTGATAGTATAGGGATTTCGTATTTCGAATTTTGCGATGCATGTCATACCTAACTAGGCCAGATTCCGCACTGGTGTTTTACTGGAGGCGTATCAAGTAGCGCCTAGTCGCCCGGGAGGTGTCTTGTCGGCAGTGTCCTTACCCGCTCGTCAGCTTCCTCCTGGGACATTACTGTCACGGTGACGGAAATTATTGCCGTTCATTACTCGTCATTGCCGCTTGGAGGATACTAGGTGGCTTTAGGCTGTATAGGAAAAGTTTTACTAACGGACACTCTACGAATGACAAAGTACATGAGAAATTTTACCTTAAAACCTGAGTGCCCTGTAAAGCAAATGGAAACGCCAAAAATAAATAAAACTCCAACCAATTTTCCTTTTTGCTTCAATTCATTCATCAGAAAAACACGCCTGAGCTAATTCGCAGCTTTGCCTTTAGCCCCATATAGACTAACTACCGTACCGTATAGGCCTCCACGGCTCACCTGGTTTTACAAAGGAAATGGAATAATTACAATATGAATATATAATTATGAAAATTTATACTAGACTAGTCTTTTTTATGTTACTTAGAAAGGCAAACAGACAGACGCTCTATTTGATAGTAAGTGTTCAGCGTCACCCATCAACATAATATAAATTTATTTCAGACTAGCCGAGGCAACTTATTCATATGTTGCCTATTCTGCATTCTGTAAGATAGCGAATCTCAGTGCCGGGAATTACACTGCGTGTCCTGCCTTCTTTCTCAAACAGGAAATGCAGCAAAGCTGTATTTATTCACTGTATTAATAAGCAGGATAGTGGTACCCATGCAGATGGGATGAGCGACACCAGCATCCTTTGCTCCTACCCTGGTGAATTATTGTTATGTATTATCTTGCAATGCATAACCTTATAAAATACGTTAAGAAACAGGAAAATACGTATCATCAAGAATTCAGTCATTAAAATATAATTAAGTCTACACGACTATAAGAATATGGTCTTAAAGATATTATGCTTTATTTCAGTTACTTAGACGCCGTCTTACATAATATATCTATCCTTAGACATATATCTATATATCTAAACATAAAATACTCCGTGTTTCATTCATGAATACCAGTGGGTAAGGGATCGGTCGTCTAGGAGTTCATTGAAGGAGACCTAAGTTCAGCAGTGGATGGATAAAGGCTGATGATGAAAGGCTAAATGATGATGATAACCAAAATATATTTGTTATAGCTGCGATAGTAATTGACTTATCTAACATTAATAATAATAATATTTTAAGAACTAATTCATAAACAAATTTTAAATTTAATTTTAGAATGCCCACACATAATCACAAAAGACGAATGGGATGGTCTACCCCCGACTCGCGTTAAGTATCTACTGCGACCAGTGGAATTGGTCATTATTGAACACGCTGCATCACCGACTTGTATGACTGATGTTCGCTGTGAAGAAGTCGTGAGGAGTATGCAAAACTGGCACATGGAGCAATTGGAGTATCCAGACTTGGCTGTCTCGTAAGCTAAAAATATTCTATCTCATCATTATTCGTCAAAGTCAAGCATTAATAGCTTCGACAATAGTTATGATTTGTCGCCATAAACGAATGCAAGTAGTAGTGGTACTAGCTCGCCGATGTGTATTTTAGCCTTCTGCCTTGCGTAAAACAGCTAAGCAGCTTTACGAAAGAAAGTCTTACGTGTCCTAATGCATGAATAAGTTGCCTTTACTAGGGTTGAAATTTTTCATATTCTGAGATGACTTGGCCTTATTTTATTCCTTTAAATATAAATAAATGAATATTAACATCAACCCTTAAACTTGTTGCACTGCTGGGCTCGTCTCCTTCTCTTGACGAGGAACTCTCCTAACCACTCCTCTGACCTGGTCGACGCCTATAATCCAGGCCACTTGCATAAATAAGATTAGGCCTTTATTTTAAGTATCTATCCATGATCTTAAAACTGATAGTCGTAAGTTGTAAAATATGATAGACAAAAGAGTATTATTAGTACTGTTAGTTTATTTTAGATTATATATTATTTCGATATAGCCTTGTAGATTATTCCGCCTTGCAAATCATAATTTCTGATATAAAATACCAGGTAACCGGTTTGCTTATTAAAAGAAACATCTAATACTAGATAAAAGGAAAAGCGCCGAAGCAACCTTGGGGAATTGATGTCGTAGTTACGTATTTTAGAATATTAAACTACAAAAAAACTTATTTAAAATATTAGCTGTGTATATAGCCTAGATATTTAAAGCCACAATAACAAGGTTTATATGAAAAACATAGAACTAAAAAGTTATGCTTAAAAATCTCCCAAATAGCTAAACCAATTTTCATATAATATATTTAAAAACTAACGTTATTTAATCTAAAATAAGAGAGTAAATATTCATAAAATTCTTAAATATTTCTATAAATGTTCCTTTAAATTTTTAAGGTAAATAATTAATTAATTACAGATTCGTGATCGGTGGAAATGGTAACATTTACGAGGGAGGTGGCTGGCTCCGCGCGGGCAACCACACTCCGGGCTACGACGACCGCTCCATCGCTATATCCTTCATGGGCAATTTCAATAGTAAGTGTAGAGGTCTGGGCCTAAGCAAGCAAGCTCATATCTCAAAAGGATTTGTTATCAATTTCCCTTTACACCGGTGTTCCTAATATTGTTTGTTCTGTTTGATAAGATTGAAAAATCATGCACTCGCATGGGGTGTGTGACTTTCAATAATCAACAAGTAAGTAATGCAGATGTGCCAAGGCTTATGACTCAGCTTTAAATGACCTCGTAAGGAAGAGCTGACTCCAGCAGTAAATCATAAGGGATTTTTTAAATATCGGCCTAAAAGTTTTCGTGAGCGGGGATAAAATATTACATATATTTTTATTAAGCGTAGTATAAGTAGAGTAAATGTTTTCCTGATTCATAATCACAGAGGCGAAATAAGGTGAAGCAAATTATACGGAATTGGGACGGTCTACTGTCCTAATTTCGTGACACAAGTCCTTTCAGATTATGACTTTGAGATGCGACCTGCTTATCTCTAAATATGTCTTTTGTTATTTATATTATTTTAGATACTAACCAGCTATTCACTTATACGTTTGTTCAATAAGACAAACTGATGAACCAAATTAAAATATCTCTATTTCGTTGCAAAAACATAAAACCTGTGAAATTACGATAAAATACTCAAATTGTTTGAGTATTTCATCGTTATTGAGCGACGATAGTCCAGTGGTGGGTGACTCTGCCTTTTATGCAAGAGGTTCCGGGTTCGATCCTGAACCCCCCGTGTGTGCCTTGAAATAGGTTTTTCTAAATTTCTAAGTGCACCCCAAACACGAGACCATCGCCCCCTCACCGGTAAAAACCTCGCGAGGAAATCTGCATACCTGATGAGATTGAAAGTCTTTGAAAGTATTTGAAGTTCACCAGTGCATCAGTGAACTATGGCCCATTACCCCCCTTGCCTGATTTCGAGGAGGAGACCCGTGCCCAGCAGTGGGACACAACACACAACAAACAAACATAAGGAACCTTAAGGATTGAAAACGAAATACCAAGCAAGTATTAAAGTGTTAAAGAACAAGATTATTAATCAATTTAAAAACTTATTATTTCAGTTGATGAACCCACACAAGAGTCTATGGCCGCTGCACAGGCTTTGATTGCGTGTGGCGTTGAAGAAGGACATCTATCACCTGACTACAAGCTGGTCGGCCATAAGCAATTGCACGCCACGCAAAGTCCGGGCAAAAAGTTATTCAAGGAAGTCAAAACATGGAAAAACTGGGAGCAAGATATTTCATCTATCAAAAACTTGCGTTAAATATTAGGTAAAAAGAAAAAGAACACTGAATTTATACTTTCAAATGCAATAAAGAATCACAGTGACTGTTTTTTTAATTCAGATATTTTGTACAATCAAGTAGACTCATGTCGACTTTTAATGGTCCGGGAGCCAGGTGAAAATTTGGTTAATCATTTCCTCCCGCGAGATACTTCGTGAGACGTATCAGAGAACAGTATCATAAAGCCTTGTGAACGTCAGCTGGCTCTCGGTTGGGGGGATGAGCGGTGGGAGGAGGAGGGAAGAAAAATAAATAACAATTCAGTCACTTCCTCTCAGCTCAATTTGTTAAATTGTTGCTAACCCAATATCTCAACGAAAGAAAAATAATCAGCTGGTTATGACATGGTACATCAGCTGGTGACTAGAACATGAATTTTTTTTTCACTTTCAGTGGAGTGGTTTATATAGATGATAGCTTAATATATAAAGATATCATCCATTTGAGCCCTCAAAGTGACAGTCTCGCCTTCTATCGCCTCGTTTTTTATCTTTATCAAAAAGATGAAAAAAATAAAAGGGCCTTCTTATTCTTGTAAAAGGAAGAAAATAAATTACATCGTTTCACAAATATAAATACTCCAGTAACATTATATTTTTAATTGATTATATTATAATTACAGTTTATGAGATTGTAAAGAAACACGCGCAAGCTTACGCAGTAAATCCGTTTCTAATATCTGGATTTTCTCCCTCACTTTAAAATCTCCATTTCTGGGATGTATATTTTAGGATCAAGAACCTATAGTTTTATATTTTGTATGAGCTCAGTCGCAAAGAGGGAAGAAATTGTGTATATTTCAAGTCAAGGTTTCCCTATCATCCTATCCTGGCTGGTACATGGCATGGTTACTATATTATTAATTTGGCATAAACGATAAGCAATAATAGTTTGCTTAAAAAAGCATATTATTATGTGGTGCGCATTAAATAAAATCCTTTTTCATAGAAAATTAAATTAAATTTCGGCTTATTTGCATGTATTGCCATATGCCATCCGCAATGCAAATTCTAATCCTTATGTCTAAAGTTAATATTTAATATGCCTAGGCTCTGGCTATTAGACGAATAAAAATTATATGCCCTGTTAGTTTATTCTAACCATTATAAAGACAAAAAATATTCGCATAAGCTCTAAATGATATTTATGTCTATTTATTTCTACTGAAATAGTACGCCAATAACCAATTTAGTATGTCAAAGTATAAGGCATAAAGAGAATTAATGAATTGTCGAGTCAAAGGGCCACCCGTGACTGATCAAAGTAAACACTTTAGGGCTAGCCAGGCGTCGTTTTAGCATTGATTCAAATACTTCTGCAAAAGTGTTTTGACTAGTTCTAGTCAATAGATTATTGATAATGATAAAATTCAAAATAATAATTACTTCATAATTTACTTCTGTTGGAATTACTATTCAAATACTTCTGCAAAAGTGTTTTGACTAGTTCTAGTCAATAGATTATTGATAATGATAAAATTCAAAATAATAATTACTTCATAATTTACTTCTGTTGGAATAATTGACTTGTTAAATATTTTGTTCCTTTTAATTATAACACAAAAAAACTGTACCTAAATGATAACATTTTGACAAACTTGAAAATATCTCACAGCATAAAACTAATTTAAATATTACGCTGATCTGACCGGTTTAGTCAAATGACGTAAACTTGTTTTTTTTTTAATTTCTCAGAAACAAAAAAAAAACGTAAGTAACATAAACAGCTCGGGAATTTTTAAAAACAAAATTTGTGGGAGTCCTCTGTGATAATATTTAAGCATGTTTTGGGTGTGTTATATTCAGCTCTGTTTTTTTATATTTTTGGATGTGTTGACTTAGAGATGGAATAATATATGTTTACGTAGCCCATGAACTAGTGAATTCAATTTATAACTCATAAAAATAATGTGTCCTGTCCTTATTCAAGAAACATTTTAATACTGTCACCTAAGATGTAAGCAAGTTGACGGTGTCCATTATCAAGACGGTGTAAGTTATAAAGCCACTTTAATTTTTTACACTTTTAGGCCAGTAGCCTTTTAGCTCAATCGGTAGGATAAATGCCTATGCGCAAGAGAATAAGTCTCTATCTAGCCGACACATTCCTATTAGAATCAAATAACCCGATCTTGAACACTGCGAACGCCGGTAGTGAGATAAAATGAACAATTTCTGCTTGCTGCTAACATAGTGCTGCTTGCTGTGAATCCTAGCCGTATAACAAGAACATAATATAAAGAAGTGTAGAGAATATAAGGTAGTTCACTAATGCGAAATTTATTTGTCGGAAAGAGATTAAAATAAGCATGAGCAATATAGCCAATTTGGGTGTTGCTATATTTAACTGAGATATTTAAGAAATAGCTGGTCCATTCCGAGACATTTGAAACCTGATGGCTGACGGCACAGATATTTATAAATCTGTGGCTGACGGTTTTAGATCTTGTATATAATTATAATAATAATAATAATAAATAACTTTATTTGTGAAAAACATACTACGAAATAAATATACAAGAATAAAAACACAAGTACATAAAATTATATACTTAACAGAACATAAACAAAAAAAAAAAAAACTAAATACATACAAGAGATTGACCTATTAAAATTTATTTAACTAAGTTAAAAAACATTGTATGCATAATATTATTTTGTTCGCAGCATGCCTCACAAAAAGGTGCGACCTCAGTTTAAGTTAGGACTGTTAGTCCTAACACTGGTTTTCAGGCCTACCATTAGTGTTATTAGTTTATTTTGGCGGCATTCTGGAAAGAAAAATACATAAATAACAAATGTAAATTTTATATTATATAAAATACAATACTAATAAAAAATAAATAATTATAATAACATGATAATAAAGACTACATAATAAATTATACTATATAATAGTTTATTTGAACATAATATTACTCATTTTCAATAAGTAGGAATACAAATATATTATACACATAAAACATAATTATATACATATACGCACATACATACTCACTCACATACACATTTAAAGGCAGTAAACGATGATGAAGAAAAATCTAACAGCTGCAAAAAAAAAAAAAAGGAAATAAAAAAAACTACTCTAGTTTTTGCACCTCCAATAAATATTTTTTATATTGGCGTTTGAAACTGGCTTTGGTACAAAGGTCCCGCAGAGGAGGAGGGAGGTTGTTCCAACACTTGGTTGCTGCGTATTTGAAGCAGCCCCGAAATGCTGCTTTTCGATGAACCGGCATACACAATGTGTTGTGATTTGTCCGTGTACAGCGTGCGGTGTAAATGTCTCTTGTCCACTCCAGCCTTTCAAATAAATAGACAGGTACACCATACTTAACTATGCCAAACAGCATTAAAATCGGTTTAGTGGTTTCGGAGTTCATTCTGGACAAACATCGTGACACTGGAATTATGTATAATGGATATGAAAATTCAATTTTTTTTCTTAACGATTAGGGATTCTCATATTATATTTGATATAAGTTATAACTACATCCCTATTACATACAATTTAGTACATGTACCTTAATACTATTATATTAAGTTTTGCTTTCAATTTATTAAATTACTTCATTAAGTAGTAATAACCTATTAATGTGCAAAAAAAAAGTACATACCAATATACGATAGCAAACAAACATAAATTTTATTAGTAGAATTGTGTATACTTTCTAACAAAAGTTAAAACAGAAGAATTAAAATATTGAAAAGCGGATATTATGTACATATATAAAATTTGATTCGTTCAGTATTAGAAGTTATAGCCCAATCATTGGTCATGAGTCATTCGTTGTTGTAGTCTTTTTGTGATACTCCTCGATATAAGCGTGAGAACAAATATTACAAAGCATTTTACTCCTGTATCAACGATACGAAAGTTCATTAAGTGAAGTGCAATACTCCGATTGATTTTGAAAAGAAACGAAGTTTATCCAAAATGTGTGTAATTTCTGGCTTATTTATTGTGTTCTCGATTTTATTGAATCCTGTTTATTCGGGTGAGTGTTTGTTATTGTTTTAACAATAAAAATTTTGTCCTGGTGGTTTACAAAAGAAAGTGTACTCAAAGTCGAGGATTTCAGATGAATAATGTGTAACATAATATCATGATATAAATTTGGGTAACAGTTTATTTTTTTTGTGCTTGTATTAGTATAGTAGTACTTAAGTATTACTTAAATATTATGATTGTTTTAGTTTTGTTTTGGATATAATATACCATATTATATACACTATACAGGGATATCCTAATAGATGATAGTTTTTCTCCCAAAAGAAGGAACTTGAAAAATAAAAAATATTTTCTTTTCCGAAATTGCCTGATTTTTCAACTGAGCTCTTAATAGTGAAATCTGCGTTCGTATTCTAATGATAATATTTTAGCGGTTTCTCATTGCCTAATAACACGGATAAAACGATGTTTCCTAAAAATGTATCCTAACTTGATCGAATTAAAGATACATTTATCTTGAAGTTATGCCTAATAACTATCGAAAAAGGATAGTGTGAAAAACGCTTCGAAAATGTATTATCCAAATATGCGGTCGAAATATTTTATAGTGCTCTTCTCGTATCTCTATTTTATGACTTGTATTTCAGAATGTCCTGTGATAGTTTCTAAAGAGGAATGGGACGGTCTCACACCGATACGGGTGCAGTATCTGAAGAGACCCGTGGACCTGGTCATAATGCAGCACACAGTCACCAGCACTTGCAACACGGACGCATCTTGCGCAGACATCGTCAGGAGTATTCAAAATAACCACATGGACAATCTCAACTTTTGGGATATTGGAATGAAGTGAGTCATAATTTCATTACGTCATAAACAAATAATTTTTATCTTTATAGGTAATAATGGCTGACAAGATCACGTATATGGAAGAACTTGGGTAGGCCTTTGCCCAGCAGTGGCAAAGTATAGGCTATAAAAAAAAAGGTTTAGGTACCATATATTAAACATAAAACTTTTTTTGTGATGACCATGATTCTAGTCATTTTCTACCATATGAAAAGAGAATTGTAGTGAAACTAATTTGAACGTAGAAGAATATTTTTTATACTGCAATAAATCTTTCAGTTTTCTGGTGGGAGGAAACGGTAAAGTTTATGAAGGAGCTGGATGGCTTCATGTCGGATCTCACACGGCTGGTTACAATAACAAGTCTATTGGTATTTCATTCATAGGAAATTTCAACGGTAAGTATTGTGACACGTGAAAATAATTAGAGTTTACTCTGTTGCGTTGATTGATAGGTACAAAATATCCCATGTTGGATGTATGTGTGTATGTGTGTGTGTGTGTGTGTGTGTGTGTGTGTGTGTGTGTGTGTGTGTGTGTGTGTGTGTGTGTGTGTGTGTGTGTGTGTGTGTGTGTGTGTGTGTGTGTGTGTGTGTATGTGTGTGTGTGTGTGTTATTTAATTCGTAGAATCATTAGTTGATGGAATGTCTGAAGCGTTAATTTGAAAAAATCTTAGAAAATCATCATAATATAGGCCAGTGAAAAAATGAATGTGTCGAGAAACTTTCTAATCGTTGATGAGTGTTTAGCTAAAACTGCTTTTATTTTCCAATGAAAAATGAAAAAAAAAAAAATCAAACCCCGATCCCTATTTTAAAACCAAGTCTCAATAAGAGTTGCTTTTTAATATGTAGTATATTAATACAAGCATGCATATTTGTATATTTTTTCCTTTCAGAGGACCAACTAAAGCCTGACATGCTGGTCACAGCTCAAAACTTACTTCAATGCGGAGTAGACGAAGGACATTTGACATCTAACTATCGTCTCGTCGCCCATAGGCAAGTCAAAGCAACCGAAAGTCCAGGAAGGAAAATTTACAGAGAAATCAGAACCTGGCCCAATTTTCTAGCAGATGTATCATCGATTAAGAAGAAATAATTTTGAAATAATTTCTCTTGAAATCTAACATAAATATATTTGGTATTAAGCGAATTGAATTTAATTGGGAGCAATGAACCTCGTTAACCAGTCAAAATTCCTAGTACTCTGTACATTATGTTCAGTTGCGGACGCATAAACACTAATTATGAAATTATGTTAATTATTAATGATTGTACTTGTCAGGATTTGGATATTAGATTACAATTCTTGCACAATAACAAAGCTGCGTTATTTTCCAAAATTTACGGGAATTTCACTCATTATAATGAACGCGGTTTATTGAGATTTCTTCATACCCGATGTTTCGGATATTTTACAGCTACCATATCCACGGAAAGACAGTCAAGAAGGACTGAGGTATCAGACGTCTTAAAACATCAATATTTTGGTGAGACCTAGCTAAGCAAAAAGTTCTGAGTCTTTAGATTTTTTTTTCTTACTTTTAGGCCTGATGGCCTTTAATTGAGCATCGGTAGGTAGGTGAGCAGATGGCTCATCTAGTAAAATTCGAAAGGGGGCGCCCCCCTCCGTGCCCCGCAGGGGGCGCGGTATATCGCGCGCGCTACTCTGGATGTAGGTGTTTGGCTAGTCAAATCCAATACGGTTGATGAGTCATTAGTGAATGAAGATGGGATGAAGTTAAAATATTAGTCGGAGGGCAGAGTCTTTAGACTGTGGCATATTATGCTTGGGTTTTGTTTTATTATTTTTATTATGGGATCCCCTAGCAGGTGATAGTAGCTAACTAACTTCTCGATTGAATCGCGCGGATCATCCTTGGGTTAAAACGGTGATATTTTGACAGGACTTGTGGTTTATCAAGTCTAATATATAAAACACCGAGCTTTTAAAGACTATGTACAGACTAAGTATAACTAAGTCTGCCATCTGTGAACAAAGCCTTGACAAAGCTTGCAATTTTATTAGATAAAGCTTGAGAGCATAAGCTCTCCTGTAATATAATATAATACTAGTGTATCGTAGACTGTAAGAGGTAAATAATGCTAAGTGAATTGTGATAAAACTTGGAAGCTTTCTAAATTGACTAGTCATTAATTTGTTAGGCAAGCACGCAGTAACAACCAGAACAAACCATCTTTAAACGCCATTTTATACGATCCCTAACTTTATTTTACAACGCTGTTACAATTCGAATAAATACTATCAGTTACTTCAACGTTAATATTGCTAATAGAATTTAAAGAGGCGCTATATTATAACTTTAATTAGTATAGTGTAAAATATACTTTGATTATAATGTCCACAGTTTTTTTACGGGATTATTCAATAAATGATGCACCCCAAATAAGGACTAGTCTTAGTCACGCGTTTCCGATAAAGTGTTTTTAAAAATGAAAAAAAAAAAAAAGTGTGTGTGCGTAAACCTTTGAAGTAGACTTACTTCAAACACAGGTACAACACAACAATTATATGTAATGTATTCAATTACTAGTGGCTACCTAATATTATACTCACGACAAAGTCAATTCGCTACTTTGGATTATAGAATGAGAGTTACTTCCGTTAGAAATCTTCAATCAGTCAGTTGCCCACTAGTCGCGCCTAATGAAGTTATAAAAATCTTTATATACTATGTATAAAACCATTTATCTTAAAACATTTTTCTAAGAAAATTTTTGGATTATACGAAAGAAAAAAACGTTTTTTTACTTGTATCATGGTCAGGCTATGTCAATTTATGTATGTTTACAACAAATTAACAGGTTTCTTGTTCAAATTTCGTGATTCAATGTAATGAGAAGTATAGGTTTTGGTTTGACTTTGATCTAGTATATAAGATTAAGGTTCCAGTTTGTAATTTTTGCGTACAGAACCCTAAAAAAATATGTTTAAATTTAATAAGTTGCTTTGTGGTAGAAACGAAGAGGGGGTAAAAAGGGTAAGGGGATTCGAGAGATAGCTAAGGGGCTTATTCAGCTTTGACAGTGTATCTCATTATCTGTTCTCGTACGCTATGCATTATGAAGCGGCTGTATAACTGGATGTATGGACTTACATGCGAAGACTACCCTGAAGGATTGGAAAACAAATCAAACATATATCTTAGGTCAATTTATATCACATACATATTATGTTTAGAGTATTATCTTCTTTTTGAAAGGTCGGCAACGTGCTATGTCGCTATCACATACCATATTTAGGTGAACAGACTGGCCGTTTGTCCTCTTTTCTATAAAATAAAATAAATATGTATCAGTAGCCAGGTAACCGGGGTACTGAGTCTAGTCAGACTCGAACTTTGGAGTGCGCTACCTAAACTAACACCATATTTGCAAGCCACGGGATCGTCTCAGCGCAGACTAGCCCCGCCAAAGGCCACACCATTCCTCGACCTCCTTATGTGACACTACTGTCTCGACAGAGACAAATCCGCTCCGATGACCAGCCTTAGACTGTGTACTCACCAAAGCTCCAAAGTGCCCGCCGGCTTGGTTATGCCCGGGGGCACCTTGTCAGACGGAAGACATTGCGTTTAAGGCGCTTCCACCGCTCGAGGACGCTGAGTAGGCGTAAGGCTGTTGCCGATTATGTGACGCAAGATCTTGCTGCCAGTAATAAGTAATGTGTAAAAAGAATAAGGATCCGGACAAATAATTGAATAAAATAGTAAGTGCCTGTTATTTCCCAAGTATACCGTCGCGTTTTTTAAGTAATCAGCATTCAGTAGTTTATAAAATGTTGATAACGATATTTTATTATAAAATAATATGTGTTTTTATTTACTTACTTAATTAACTTCTGACTAAAAACTTGGCAAAAACCTTGGAATCCGATTGCAATTATAATTTGAAAAAAAAAAACTTTAGTACTAGTTTTAGTATAAAATTTCTAACTATATAAAAAAAACTGTAATCATCGTACGGTCGTAGAAAGTAAAGACGTCTAAAGTTAATAGATATCACGAATTCATGACGAATAGCATGGGAAGTTTTATGAACATCGGTCAGGGAGTCCCCGAGCATTGTATATTTAAGTAAAGGTCAATTCCGTGTTATAAATATGATAAAGTATATTGGGTTCAGTACACAGATTTCTTATTTTACTTGACTTTTGAAGTGAAACTTCTTTAGAATCGTTGTGATTTCAAACCGGATGCAACGGAAAAAACGACAGGTAAGAGACACAAATACAAATGAGCGAGAGAACAAATGTCGGTGTGTATATACATTGCAGACTGTTTATTACTTGCTTGTATTTGAGCATTTAACATGTGTTTCACTTCTATCGTGTGTGAATCGCACACACACCTTTTTTTTTTTTAAATACTACTATATTTTATTTTAATTGGACTATAGTGATTAGATGACCTACGTGGAAGAAACGTGGCCTCTAAATTTTCGACAAGTCAATAAGTTTGCCGTAGCTCAACGTGCTATGGAGCGTCCTATGCTGGGAGTTTCTTTTGCATATTTGAATCGAAAACCTCTGTCAAAACCCTTGCCGAAAAAAAGTTGCCGATATCACGTGAAGAATAGGAAGTGGTATTGGGCTGGTCTCACACTCAGGAGAACGGATGGCAGATGGGATAGTAAGGTTAAAGAGTAGAGGCCGCGTACAGATAGACCGAGTCTTGGTCGGCCTTTAATCATGACCAATGGGAAGACGATCTTCTTGCTTTGGCCGATCCCTGCAGGAAGCGATTCATTGAAAGCGGCGTATGTTCAACAGTGAACGGATAAAGGCTGATGATGATGATGATGATGATGATGATGATGATGATGATGATGATGATGGTGATGGTGATAGGTTAAATATTTTAAAATATTATTTGTATTTTTTTTACAAGAGTTTTAGTTCAGAAACATCTTATTAACTATATTAGGAAATTCTTCGTTTTGTTGATAATATTATACATATCTAATTAACTATTACTCGTGACTGCGACGTGTATTTAAGTCATCGAATGTAATATTTACAATAATCAGAATAGAGTTGTATTATATTTTTTGTATAAAAGCCCCTCTTTGTGTCCATTCTACGCTCTAATTGGCCAACTGATGGCCTTTGATGGATAATAATTGGCCAATGGTACGTACACTCAGATCACAGTTTGGTTGAATTAATATTACGTCATTAGACACTGATCAGTTTCGGAGTTTAATGGCTCACATAATATTTACTACTGTCGTCAGTTATACGATCGATGGTTGAAGCCACAAACTAACGGTTTACTAAAGGCTGGTCAACGCAAAAATTAACAAATCAACTGTCAAACCTCTTGTTAAGTGTCAAATGAGTTGCTAGAAGTTAAGTTACTTAATTTTTTCTTAGCCACTACAATAACAAGCTGTCAAATTTGACTCTCGAATGGTACGTTAACCGTCATTAATAGCCATGTTAGGGGACACACTTTGACCAACGTTTCAGAAACCGAGTGTAAGTCGATTGCAATGATTTATGTTGACTATGTGCTTGTTGACAGAAATATTAAGTAACAGCAAGACATTCAAAAGTTTGAAGAATACAACTGTACATCTTACGGAAAGTGGCAATTATCGGAAAAAAATACACAAACGAATCAATAAACGACATGTACAACATAATATCATGTAAATTTTTCATCTTATTATAAAACTTTTGTATTATTATTTTTGTTACAACAATCATCTAATTTGTTTTTAGACTACAGATAACATAGTAAAAATTAAAACAAAATAATGCTAAAATTAAAATGCGGATCTATAAAAAATATCAATAAACTTGCCAATCATCTGACGCGTACGGCGTAGCTTCTTAAATATTATTTTTCTCTTTTTAATTACCTTGATGAAAGCGAGACGGCTACAATCATAAAACCTTTTACGCTGGTCCCAACTAGTACAAATGTTATCTCGTGTAGAGTGCAATAAGAGTCAGATTCGTTTTATTAATCGACACGCGAAGTTCATCCGAGATGCTTTTGCTATCTCGTGTGTTTATTGTGTTTTCTGTCTTTTGGAATTCTGTTTATACAGGTGAGTGTTATTTTGAATTTAAATACAAGTACAGTAATTAATGTAGTTGTTGGAATGGTGGCTACATTTGGAAGGAAGGTAGGCAAATTCCGGCTAGATGGGATATATCTCTCCATGCACCGGCCGGTCTTATCTCAGATCAGCAGAAAGTCGGTCATCTTGGCTTTCATTGTAAGAGGTCTTTGTCCAGTTGTAGAAGCACAAATAAACTTATATTAGTTGCTGATTGCCTGATATTAGCTTTAGATTTAAGGTCCAAATGATCCTGTTTTAGTACTGTAACGTGTAATATTCCGATGGGAGGGATGTGCCGCGCACTTGGATGCATGTATTCATGCATGGGTACCACCGTCTTGCTTGTTTGATGTTTCTTCAGTGAAACAGGTTTTCTTTGTTTCGGAGAGAAGGGCAAGACACGCTGTGTAATTCTGGCACCAAGACTGAACATCTTTTATCTCAGGATAGATAACACATCAATTAGTTCCCTGGAAACTTGTATAAAAAAGAATAAGGAAAGAAAAATAAACCTTTTGAGGCACGGAAAGGTTTAAGGGAAACTTCTCAAATTGGACTCGATTTTACGACAATTTTTAAAAAATATTTTTAAGCAAATTGGCATTGAATAAAACCAAGTTTGCCAACGATTTTTTAAATATAATACCGCATTTATAGACATCCATAAATGTATATACATCACATATTATATACATATATACATACGGTATACCTACTCATATTAATTTTATTCACAAAGAGACTTATTTGTATTTCAGAATGTCCTGTGATAGTTTCTAAAGAGGAATGGGACGGTCTCACACCGATACGGGTGCAGTATCTGAAGAGACCCGTGGACCTGGTCATAATGCAGCACACAGTCACCAGCACTTGCAACACGGACGCGTCTTGCGCAGACATCGTCAGGAGTATTCAAAATAACCACATGGACAATCTCAACTTTTGGGATATTGGAATGAAGTGAGTTATAATTGAGTAGTTACAATTTTGTATGACGATATCGAAAAATCAAATATATTTTATTTCTTAAGCTTAGCAGATATACTGTGCTTTAAGCGTATGATTAGTATTAGGGCTCAAAGAGGTCTAGTTCAATTGCTTATAGGTCATTTGTGTTCATTGAATTCTGATATGTTTTCCGATTGGCTTATCACAACTGAGTACGCTTAACATAATGTGCGTCTGAACTTAATTATATCCATGTAAAGTTTGCTCACAAGACTTCGGTTTCTTCAAAGAATAGCATTCACCGCATAACCAACATGAGAAATGCGCTGAAACTAATTAGTATGCGGTATAACAGGAATAATATTAAAGTTGAAATTCAAATTCTTTCAGTTTTCTCGTGGGTGGAAACGGCAAAGTTTATGAAGGAGCTGGGTGGCTTCATGTCGGTGCACACACACTTGGTTACAATAGTAAATCAATCGGTATCTCATTCATAGGAAATTTTAACGGTAAGTATCACCGTGGCATCGACTAGTCGTACTTATGCCGTTCTGAATAAATCTTCACACCATTGTATATAATTTATTGAAAGGGTTACACAATAAGATAGAATGATAACGTTTAAAGAGAATAAGATGTTTAACTGCAGAAAATTAAATAAAGCAATAAACAAGTGCCAATAAACCGATTAATATCTCTGTTTCAAAGGACTTTCAGAAGCCTCTAAGCGAGGAGTTAGAACTATTTTACTTGAATTGCTTTAAATGAAATTCTTATAACTATTTTATGAATTGATAAAATATTTAAGGTAGTAAAATATATTTTATAATAAAACAAATTTTAAGAATTTTATCGCGGATTTTAGGTATTACTAGTTGTTACCCGCAGCTTCGCCTGCGTGAACTTAGATCCCCCGTTCGAATACGGCAACAGGATTTATTTTCTTGCGTATTATTTTGATTTTGCCATATCTCCTAAAGTATTTATTTAATTTGCATGATGTAAAGGGGAAAAATAATCTTAATGAAGTGCTCAAGCCAACTAACTGATTTAAAGTGAAAAGGATTTGTATCGTATTTTCCGGTACCGTACCGTACCGATACCGTAATTTCTTTTATACTTTCAAATTATCGTGTTATATTTGCCCATTTTTTTAAGTATTTAATGGATATAGTATAATATCCCTAAGAGGTAGATATATGCCATCGCGGACTTTTTTGTAGACATATTTAAGATACACAATTCCACCATACATTATTTTGTTATATCTCAAAGAGGCAGCGTTTTCGTTGAAAACTCCCAGGCGGCCTTTTTTTCCGAAACCTCCAACATTTATTATTATATCTTAGACAATGTATATAAAAACTTGATATATACAACACTTGATATATAAACTTGATTTATATACATAAACCTTCCTCTTGAATTGTTCTATCTATTAAAAAAAAACCGCATCGAAATCCGTTGCGTAGTTTTAAAGATTTAAGCGTACAAAGGGATGTAGGGACAGAGAAAGCAACTTTGTTTTATAATACCATGTAGTGATGTAGTGAAGCCGCAAAAGTTTCAAAGAGTGAAATTCGCGTTAACATCGGAAAACAATAAATAAATTATATTTTTTTCTTATGTTTTAGAGGATCAACCCAAACCAGAAATGCTTGTAGCAGCTCAAAACTTACTCCAATGCGGAGTTGATGAAGGACACCTCACTTCTACCTATCGTCTAATTGCTCAAAGACAGGTCATAGCGACCGAAGGTCCAGGAAGGAAAATCTACAGAGAAATCAGAACTTGGCCCAATTTCCTAGCAGATGTATCATCGATTAAAAAAAATAATTAATTTAGTACCTATCATATACTTGTATATCTTAAATAGTAACATTCTGGTCAGTCATATTATAGTCATGTTATTATTTGGGAACAAACATACCAGCTTAATTCAGCGTGAATATAGTACTTAAAAGCAAAAGTAGTTTTTCAAACGACTTCAAAGGAGGAGTTTCTCAATTCGACCGTATACGAGTACATGCTTTTTTATGTTTATTCGCTTGGCACCGACTGTAAAATTTCAAAACAATTAATTATTTATTCATTTTTATTTAACTAAATGAAAATACGTTTTACATTGTGCGAAGTAAATTTATTTTTAAGTTTACTGTTTAAAGTCGTTTTTTTTTAAATATTTTATATTCAATAAAGTTGTAAAAGTTGACACAAAAGTAACATAATATTCATCAAATACAAAATATGTTAACTACGAGTATTTCTAAATCTTACTAGTCCGTATTAGATTTCTGATGGAATTGCTAATAATATGTTACTGAGATGCCACTTCATTGAAACTATTAGTATAGTTTTTCTTTTCTTCGAAATGTCCTATACTGTGGCCAAAAGACCTTTGGCAGCGAAATCGGTGCTATGGGTTGGCAGGCGGCTCACCTATAGTATTTGCATTTCAAACTATTATTAAATAATATTTAAATATTATGGTTTAGGAATTAGGAAGTATAAAGAAAGAATCCAAATCATTCGAAAGCTTTTAAAAAAGCGCTCGTGCGAATTGGGCCTTTTATTATATACTATATTGTTTATTATAATAAAATAAATCGACAAATGTGCATCATAATTTTCTTTTTATACATTACGTTTGTGTAAATCCACCTTTTTGTTTGTTTGGCCATTAAATGTCGCCATAAATCTCAAACGCATTTATTTATTTACAAGCTGGTTTTTAGCCATATTTTTTAGACATATTCCATTAAAATTGTTTCAGTAGTTTTAAGGTTATCATATTTTAATCGCTTCGTTACTATGACATATTAATTTGAACCGACCTTAACAAATAGCAACTCTTTTTTTTCGTAGGTAGTCAAAGTTATTAAACTTATTATTTGATAGTAAAAATACTGTTATTTTACTTTAATTCGTTTTAACATAGTCCTCTACATTTATTTATGCCGTCACGTCTCGGTGTGGGTGTTACAAAAGTTTTACGTATGATATTGAAGCGGTATCACAATTAATACTCTGCGAGGTGCGGGAGAAATATCTTACCTCGATAGCTCGTGAGGCCAGATAATATATATGGAAGATAATCCAGTTCAACTATATAAAATTAAATACGGAAAGTAAATGAGAGAATGGACTGTATTTTTTCGGTTGTTAAAAAATTATGAAATTAACTTGCATTAGCTTGTACAATATATAGGACAGACTTAAGGTCGATGTACAGGAGGCAGGAATAGGACATGTGCGACTGACCTGGTATTCTTATTCTTCAGGGATGCCAGCAGCTCTCGTACTCCCTCGTGTAGTCTACTAAAAGTCGGTAGATATGCGGGTACAACACACACACGCGATCGCGTTCAAACGTTTTGATAGGCCTATAGCTTGGTTTACAGTTTAACAGTTAGCGAAAAAACATCTATACTGGTTGACGGCTGGCGGAAGAGAGCCGGAGCGTCACACATGTATCTAAGGAGGGACGTTTACAGGTGACAAGCATAATGCAAATTTTTTATTTAACTACCCTCGATTTAGGAGAATAATTTGAAACTCAACAACTTGTGTGTTGACACATTTTATACATAAATACCTATTTAATACATTTTACGCGAATGTTGGGAATTGTAAATCGAGAGAACTCGCAAGTATTTTAAATTAAACGAAATTCACTTAGTATTTTAAGTGACATGTCATCATCATTGTTTAATTATTGTGTTCTTGTTCATTGGCGGAGGAGATGAATGCTTGTTTCATGAGACTTGTACAAGGATAATATTATGACCGTTTTGCTTAATAAATAAAAAAAAAACTAGTGTTCCGGGAGAAAAGGGCAGAACAGGCAACGTCACTCACTCCTTTATATTCAAGAGCAACCAGCTACCACTACGTGGCTGGTCTGACCTTATTTATTTAATTAGCATAAGCATTTTTGGTGCTTATCGATAACGACTTCTATCCTTATCATCGACTTTTTAGTAGTAGTGAATAACCTTAATGATGAAAATATTTGCAAAAAGGTAGTCGAGAGGCTGTGTTGATGATAAACAAAGTTGACCGAATATTGTCAGTTGCCTAAAAATGAGGAAATTAGAATGCCAACTTTAATGTTATTATGAGACCATTTTTATGATGTCACATTAAACCCTTTGAAACCGTCTAGATTGTATTCATTTGCAAAACCCAAATAATAAAATATTTATACTACAAGATATAGCAGCGAATATACTACTGATAATAATAAACGGCTCTAAATTACCCTGCTTTAATTTTTTTAAATAATAAGTTATACTAATCGAAAGAGTGACGATGGTCCAGTGGTGGATGGACTCGGCCTCTTATGCGAGAGGTTCCGGGTACAATCCTGACCCCGACATGTGTGCCTTGAAATGAGTTTTTCTAATTTCTAAGTGCACCCCAAACACGAGACCATCGCTCGCTCACCGGTGAAGGAAAACATCGTGAGGAAACCTGCATGCCTGATGAGATTGAAAGTCTTTGAAGGTATGTGAAGTTCACCAACCCGCACTGGGCCAGCGCGGTGAACTATTGGCCCATTACCCTCCTCGCCTAATTTCGTGGAGGAGACCCGTGCCCAGCAGTGGGACATAAAGGGTTGATACTTTACTTTACTAATCGAAAATCTAAAGTAGGCTTCATTATTTTCTGAATATTTAAAATTTGATAGCTGGTTGCTGATGATCGCGGCGCATCGCATCCGTCTTACTGATGGTTTATAATTGAAATACACAGAAACAAGTAACTAGTTCGTTCGTTCGAAGTTGTGATTGGCTAAATCACGTCGTCGATTGAACGATCGAGCGAACGATTTAGCCAATCACAACTTCGAACGAACGAATGAACTTCGCTGTCGTTTTCGTAATGGCGTTTTGACTAAGCCCCCAGGACGTAAACTGTCCGCTTACCGTCTTTTCTATAGAAAAAACATTTTGTTTTTATTTTATGAATACAAATATAATAAATCGAGATTTCTGAATTTAAACAATAAACAACGAAAGAAAGCAAACGCTCACGTTGGGGTCAGTGATGCACTAAAATTTAAATTATACAGACTTGGCTCCAGTTTCCATCAACTTTACTTACTAGGAGTGCAACGTTCTAATAACTGCGTCTTTTTTATATTTTTGTGAATTGCAATACCAGAATCTGTAAGGCATGAATCTTAAATTAGGTATATAATTCACAGCGCGTTTTCAATAAATAAATAATTGTTAAAAAATAGATTTTTATTTCTAATAAAGGCACCGAAAATACTATTTATTCAAGGGACAATATTTTCAAATTTACTCGTCTGCTCCTTCCAGTTGCAGCTTCACTTCATACTGAGAACTATACCAGATCCACCAGCTAAGAGCGTGTCGAGTTGCCGCCGATACTATCCAGCAGTAATAGCAGACCTAACACAAAATGTTTTATGTTAATTCAACTGCACGTAGACAAAAAATCGCCAAACACAGCTGTTTGATGGAAAAAGTAAAAAGTTATTGGTATAGGCCATTAAAAGTGCTTTCCCAGAAGGTAACTTTACTCACCTTTAATGTTCCATTTGGTAAAGGTACTACTTGTATAATATAATTTTATCGATAAAACCAAGTTGTTTAATTTAATGTAAAAAAAAAAATTATAAAATCACTTAGTAAAATCAAAACTTAGTGGTGATATCTATTATCTATACTATTGTAATAAGAATTTAAAATACTTGCAAGAGTCATGCATGCCAACACGAACGTAGAAGCTAAAGGCCACGGAGCTATTTTATCTTCTTGTTCCATGAGGCCTGCCAAAGTTTTGCCAGACAACCAAGCAGCTAGCACAGCTAACGGTGACATTAGCATTATACCTAAGCCATCCACCATCAGCTAAAATTAACGTTATTAAGAAGCTTTTAATTATATAAATGAAACCACATAACAGACACAATTAATACATCAAACGATAATTTCACAAAAAGGTACTTTAATGAAATTGGAGGCTTTAGATGTCTATTTTAGGTCTCCTCAGCTTGTTGGATGGTTCATCAGCCTTTACTTAGACATTTGTATTCATTTAATTTAAATATACATTTGGTTAAACAAAAACATAAAAGATAAAATTTGAGTTCCTAATTATGACATGAATTATATTCACAGATATATATTAAAATTATAGGGATTTAGAAATAATACTATATATCACGAATATTTCGTAATTAATGTGCTGCAAGGGCGATTAAATAAATATATTTTACCTCTTTAGCTAAACGACTAAACATATAATCGTGAATAACGGCAACCATGGTACACACTCAGTACTCTAGTAAAACAGCAAATAATGCAAATTTATTCGCAAATTTACACTAGGTTGACAAACGAGGAATTTATCGTGATATTTATATTACCTGTTTTGCATTTTGACTAAATAGCCACATGAGCAGGGCTTTCAAAAATCCATATTTATGTGTGCGACGCGTTGAATATCTCGTAGCACACAATTCACATCTTGATTTTCCTGATTCTGTAAGCCATCTTTCTAAACATCTTACGTGTACCCTTCCTATTGTCCCTCTGCATGAACAAGCTGATATCATCTGACCAAATTCAGAGGAAAAAACATCTCCTCCATGGCAAATACGACACATTTCTTCTATGGAAGTACATTCTAGTATTTCTTCTTCACTTATAGTTTCTTCGTCTTCATCTACAATTTTATCATCTTCATCTGCAGTATCATCATTATCAATATAATTTATATTGTTTATATGCATGACTTTATCGTGATTAAAGTTTGTACAAGTGCCAACAGATTTCATTTCATCATTGATGGTACTTACAAAAACATTCTTACGCTTAGGACTTCTAACTTTGACTCTGTGGGGATGTTTCTCCGTATAAGATCTACATCTTTCACTCTGTGCACGTCGCATTGGTAGATTGCCTTCAGTAATTTCTGCGCTCCATGTCCGGTTCTTGTTATTAGTGTGAATGTTTGGAGTTTTAACGTTACTGACATTGGCTTTTGTAATTTTGTCACAGATGGTAACAGGTTTGTTAATACTAAAAATTGATGCAGAGCTATCACATTCGGGAACCATTTTCAAAGACGGTGAATATGTCTCTATACCTTGAAATGGCTTATTGCTCCTTTCTGGCATTTCTGTTGAAATGTTATTTTCATAACATAAATCTTGACTTCTTAAATAAAATTTTAACATTATTAGATACGAAGAATATAATTATTTTACGATAATCTATATCACTATCATCATCACTACATATTATAAAACAAAGTCGCTCTCTCTGTCCCTATATCCCTTTGTACGCTTAAATCTTTGAAACTACGCAACGGATTTTGATGCGGTTTTTTAATGGATAGGACAATTCAAGAGGAAGGTTTATGTACACAATTTATTAAGTTTTTACATACATTGGCTAAAATATAACAATAATTGTTGGAGGTGTCGGAAAAAAATAGGCCACCTGGGAAGTTTTCAACGAAAACGCTGCCTAAGCCCTTTGAGATATAACAAAATAATGTATGCTGGAATTGTGTATCTTAAATAGGTCTACAAAAAAGTCCGCGATGGCATATGTCTATCTCTTAGGGATATCATACTATATCCATTTAATACTTTAAAAAATGAGCAATTATAACGCGATAAATTGAAAGTTATTTACACAAATACGGCATGAATCCTTATCATTTTAAATCAGTTAATTGGCTTGAGCACTTCATAAAGATATTTCCCCTTTACATCATGCAAATTAAATGAATATTTTAGGAGATATGGCAAAATCAAAATAATACGCAAGAAAATAAATCGTGATGCCGTGATTCGAACGGGGGATCTAAGTTCACGCAGGCGAAGCTGCGGGTAACAGCTAGTAATAAAATAATTTAAAAGAAAAAAAATATAGTTAGCGTTTTATACTTATTTTAAACCTTTTACCTGGTTTGTGGACTTTGAAACTTAGATTCTTGTCCACATAAGATATCATTTTTCACTGAAAACTTTCTACGTCTCGTATTAGGCATAGTAAAATGTGTTTTTTTTTTTGTGAAACAATAATTACAATACTTTTAAATTTATCACGAAATATTTTCGGTGCCCTCAAAACGTATTTTTCATATTGAATTACTGTCAAAAAAATCACCGGTCTAAACGTCATGTTGTATTTTTAGAAGGTCAAGAAGGTTTGTGTCCGCAAAAAATAGTAAATATTTGTTGTGCCATTTAATTCGCTTGTAACAAAGTCTTACTATACATTGTGTCTTACACAATAGTAAATAACAAACCTACGTTGATCTAATTTAAGGGAAAATTAGTTGCAATCACAAGGCACGTGTAAAAGTCAACAAAAGCACAACTTCTTAGGTATCGGCTTGCACTAACAAAACAATTTAGGTGACAATCGAAACATGTTCACAAATTTAGTTTAACTAAGGTAAATTAGTTTCATCATCATCATTATTATATCTTTATCCATCAACTGCTGAACGAGGGCCTCCCTCAAATAACGCTAAGATGACAGATCCCTTACTACTCGTCTTCGCACGTCTTCCCACCTCCTTGATGGCCGAGCACTACTTTGTCATTATTATGTGGATATTAGTTTAGTTATAGTAAATTATTACTTTAGTATAAAACGACAAAATATTTTTTCCATGACCTTAAGGGCAAATAGGCCGAAAAGTTTACCCTTTCGAAAAAAACGTAATCGTTAAAAAAAGATTATAATTTATTCTACCCGTCCACCGTTAAAGTAGACAATATTGTATTTACTATTTCTTCTACAAATTATCTATATTATACACATAAATAATCTGGCAATTTAAAATCGACGTAATATTATTCGATAATGAAGGCATTCAATTGAAAAGCAACTCACGAAGGTAAATAAAAATGTTATAATCACCATTCCCCAATTACTAAGCAAACCCGATTTGATCTAATAAAAAGTATAAAAACCCATAAAATTAAATTTCCAAAAGCAAGAGATAGAGCGCCAAGGAATGTGAAAGAAATATTTTAAAATATTTGAATTGTTTTTTCCGGAAATTTCGACAGTTGATTCTAAATATTGATGAGAGATAACTATATAAATAATAAATCATTAAATTTTGGCCATAAATGAGAATAGCAATCGTTCCAACCTATTATAAGTTTCGCCTTATCGGGAACAGGGCAGTTGACAACACAGGCGCGTTGAAGACGGACGCTTCTGCCCATTTGGGGCAAAGTTTTACGAAGTGATTGCAAATCTTTTTGTCTCGTGTGTTTCTTACGATGATTACAATGAATTATGAAGGGCGTTTAAAGATAATTGTATAAAAAATTGTGTTGTGTTTTTTTTTATACTTATGGTAAGTTTATGAAAAATTGAAACATCACAATCTCGGCTCGGCTATATATATTTTTTATCCATCAATTATCAACTCTCAATACTTCTCTTAATTTTTATTTTATATAAGGTGGTATACTTTTAAAATTTATAAACTAGAAAGTTTGTACAAAAAGTTATTAGCTTCAATACCTAACTCACGTTAATAAACTTTGATCATATTTAAGGCTATAGAGATTCAAAATATTCTTCTTCTATTTGTATTAAAATTTAACTTAGGTTCTTAGTTATTGACCTTATAGATTTCACATCCAATGGACTATGACTAAAGCATTAGGTTTATTTTTCGGCATTTACGACTTATTTCTTTATTTTATTAGGACTCTATGGTCTCGTAGAGACAAAGTTTTAAAATAAAATAAAACAGGGCTATGACATGCCTATACAATAAAAGATCACATACTATAATGAGACAGTTTTCGGTTCAAGAAAAATCCAAATTCTGTAATAGTTAGAAAGGAAAGACTCCATTAGGCTTCTCGTAGCACTTTTTCAGACTCTACAATGGAGGCATTTTCTAAAACCAATTTTTACGGTAAATGTATTCGTCTGACAAAATCCAGGACCTACAAATCATTTAGTACTAGCGTAAGTAATATTTAACATTTTCGTCACGTTATCTGTAAGAAGCAAGTGGCAAGGGGTTTTGAAAAATATACCTTGGGTTATTAGTAGGTATTTTTTTCTTAATGACAAACCTACTATTGGGAAATATCTGTGACTACTCTACTAACAATTAATAACATCTCATCTCTAATAACATCTGTGACTAAAAGGTATTAGTGACCTCGAGACTAGCTGCTCCAAATCTCAAGGCATGAAATTATAAGAGCAGGGCGCGAAGATTTTCCGGTGTATTTACTGTTATTTTTAAGTGCATTTATATTATGTATACAACTAGCTGTTACCCGCAGCTTCGCCCGCGTGAACTTAGGTTTACGGATTTATCATGTCTGATGATGATCATTTTCTATTTTAATAATTACTAAGTTTTTGTATTAAAATGAATATATGTCATCTTGAACATAAAGACATATATCCCTTCGCAGATTTTCTGTAGACATATTTAGGATATATATTACTATTATTATATATTCCACCATACGTTGATCATATTATTACGTCTACCAGAGTTGATACACTGCGGCCTTAGACAGCAGACAACCGCCCGCGCCCGTTCGTATCACAGCAACACGATTTATTTTCTTCTGCGTTATTTTGATTTTGCCATATCTCCTAAAGTATTCATTTAATGTGCATGATGTAAAGGGCAAAAATAATCTTCATAAAATGCACATGCTAATTAACTGATTTAAAATGATAAGGATTCATACAGTATTTGTGTAAATAACTTTCAAATTATCACGTTATAATTGACCATTTTTTTAAGTATAAAATGGATATAGTATGATATCCCTAAGAGATAGACATATGCCATCGCGGACTTTTTTGTAGACCTATTTAAGATACACAATTCCAACATACATTATTTTGTTATATCTCAAAGGGTTTAGGCAGCGTTTTCGTTGAAAACTCCCAAGCGGCCTATTTTTTCCCGACACCTTCAACAATTATTATTATATCTTAGCCAATGTATATAAAAACTTAATAAATTATATACATAAACCTTCCTCTTGAATTGTCCTATCTATTAAAAAAAACCGCATCAAAATCCGTTGCATAGTTTTAAAGATTTAAGGGTACAAAGGGATATAGGGACAGAAAAAGCGACTTTGTTTTATAATATGTAGTGATGTGTATGTATACAATTATCATTATTATAATAGCGAAAGTCACTTTGATAAAATATATTTTAATTGAATCGCTAATGCATCAATATTATAAACGCTATAAAGAATTTACCGTTGTATATATTATGTATGTTTTTTTTGTATTTGTTACTCTTACACGCAAAAACTTGTGAATGTAATTCAATGAAACTTCACAATAACTTATATTTTTTTTACTGTATATATACACATATACATATACGTAATTGTCAAAACACTTGAATGTTTTTTTAAATGTTATAAAACCTTATGGTGACTACAAATGTCCATAAGGATGTCCATCCCAAGCACATTATGCAGATACGTTGCCCTCCGTTTTCCTTTTCCCCTCAGGTGGGCCACAGACTTACAAGCCGCACAAAACACGACAATATAGCTGTCACTTTTCGCCGGTATTTTGTTAGCGAGAGGTATATACCACTCCAGTCGTGCCGGCCCAATTCGCCAGCAAAGCAGTATGGCCTTACCTCTAATTACTACTTATGTACTGGCCGAACGCAACAAGTCTTTCAATAAAATAGAATCATACCCCTGAAGCCCATATATCTATAGTTAAAGGGTAAAAACATTATTTTCTTTATTCAAATGGGCTTAAGTTAAAATTCATGTTTTTTTTATTAAACATTTCAAAATGTTATTCTGGAAAACATGTGAAAAATGGCTACCTACATTAAAATGATCCCTTGAAAACACTACCATTTCGTTCTGTACGCGGTTGAAAGTAAGAGTGATTTCTTTAGGTGATTAAAATGTATAAATGCGGAATTTTCACCAAAATTTATCAAACATTTGAAAACGCGTAACACGTTCACAAGCTTTTGGCTCAACAAATATTACAATTTATAATCTGTATTTATGTTTGATTACACAGAGTTACATAGCGACATGAATAATGTTCGCAATATTTACACAACGCAAAAATACTAACATGGAGTAACTTTCCAACAATGTACAAACTAAAATCAAACAAAAGGCAAAGCCGCGTAACACGAAATTTTTCTTTTTACAATAACAATCCGACGCGTTTACGTAAGAAACCCACATTTTGAAAAATCTCAGGTGAGATTGGGGGATGGGGGAAGGGTTGAATAAAATCTCACAACATCTCACCAGGGGGGAGGGAGGGACAGGAAATTAAAAAAAAACACCTCACGTAATTTATGGACGCCCCCTAAGTAAATGTGTGAGTTGTCCCAACATATTATTATTGTTATAAAAATGGATGTATGGTCAGCAACCTTAACCGACTACAAAAAAGGAGGCTCATTATAGTGGCTATAAAAAGGAGGTTCACAAACCACATAAACGCGACAGCATAGCTGTCATTTTACGCCGATTTCATGTGACCGAGAGGTATCACCCCGGTAGTGCCGGCCTAATTTGGCGTAGAGCTTTAATATTCTAGATTCTCGCTTGCGTAATGTTAAGTTTTACTCCGGTCCACATAATCATGTAAATCTATAACGTCAACCCTTGATGAAAGAAACATATTTTCTTTTATTAAGACTAAATGTGGGTACAAATTATATGAAAATACAATAAACTGTTTAGAAATTTCATCTCTATGGAATAATTTTGGTTGTATCACTTCGTCACTTTTATAAACAGTTTCCACTTGATTGAATACCAAAAGGATAAAAAATATTTGAAAGATTTATCCTTAGTGCGGCTAAAGCTTATAAGAATAATATGGCGTCTTGTTCACTTCAAATGAAGTGTCTTATAATGACAGAAATAATGAGAAGAAACTTTGCCACTACTTCGTAACGTATTGTCTGCATTAATGAAACTGTATAGACGCGTAATAAGTGAGTGTGGAAATTAAGAGTATTTTTTCTTATAAGAACACCACAAGAAGTTTTTGTAGAATAAGCGTGTCGGTAATTTTTTTAATATTTCGTATAAAAATGCTTAAAATGATCACTCATAAATTAATAGAAGTCGTACACCTTTTGGCGTACCTATTTTACAGGTATTGTACATACCTTAAATATTTCTTGATTTTGCAGTTAGAGACTTGTTATAGGAAAGCCACCATTTACAATGCTTTTCTGTGAATAAGCTATGAAGGCTATATATTTGAAGGCTATACGTGTGTGCTATACATCTGAATTAAATACGTATGAAATGAATATGGCTATTATGCTTTTGCGTTATCCGTCGTTTTCACAGTAACGCATGTTTGGTATCGTCTTATATTATGTCAAACTAGCAGCGCCCCGCGATTTCACTCGCGTAATTCCCATTCCCGTGAGAGTACGTGGATAAATTATAGCCTTTGTGTTATTCTGATATATTTATATATTATATGCTATATTACTGTAAAGTTACATTAAAATCTATTCAGTAGTTTTTACATGAAAGAGTAACAAACATACATACTTACAAACTTTCACGTTTATAATATTAGTAAGATAGGCAAATAAAGAATACACTTTATCAAATATATTGTCCACACCCGGTAATTGTTTTAAATTCCTAATACAAAAAGCTATGTGAAATGCCATCATTACCATATCTTATTGCATATTGGTTTATGTATTAAAGACTTTTGTTGGATGTAGACGGCAGACGAAATCTGTACTCGCTTACTCGTAATGTAATGAAAAATAATTTTCTCCAGTGTGAAAATCTTCAAAATATTTTAAATAAGTCTGGAACAAGCTGAGTTTGAATATAAATTTAAAATTTTGTCATTCCAAGTCTAAGCTACTTCAAGGCCTACTGCTGGATAATATTTTGATACTTGTTAGAGACATAATATTTAATCTAAAGGCAATTACGTTTTTATTATGAAAAAATAATAATATGATTTGTTTTATGAGATATGACACCTTATTACGAATGTTTTTCCTTATTACAATCATTTGTGAAATGTTAGGTAATTGTTATAAGCAAAAAGTGTGCCGTAATATGTTTTGTTTAACATATTTATCACGCACTAAAGGAAGTTTAAACACTAAAAGCTCGGACGTCTTGACGTTCATTGAGGGAGGCCTATGTTGTTAGGGGCCAGCCTGTCACTGTGGTGCTCTTGTCTGCTTGCCGATCCGGAACCCTCATGCGAGTCCCCACACACGCCAGTGATGATGATGATGATGATGATGATTATGATTATAGTTAAAGTAAGTTTATTTTAATTAGATATACAGAGAGAGAGATAGAGAGAACGAGAGAGAGAGAAAGAGAGCGATAGAAAGTATTTATTAATTTCAAACGAGATGGCCTCAGCATTAGCATTAAATTACAAGGATCAAAAGTTCCTGATTTCTTTTGAACATCAACATTTTCTTTTGAAAAGCAACAAAATAATGGCTACTTTTGGGTATCGTGTTTCACCCGGGTACCTAGATGATTTTTTTCGTATTATATAAAGTAGGTTGTACATATTTTTACGCATTTTAGAAAACTTACAGTACGTACATCTTATATCTTACACATAGCGCATATTATATCGAACCTAAAGCGACATGTAAAGCGACTCCGAGACCGGAAAGGCGGCCCGCATTGCTTTATGATATCGAACCAAAATGATAATTTGCACAGTGGTTGCAACAAACTTAAGCTTCATGTTTGAAGTTTGTCAAGGAAGGAAGGAAAGTAAACAAAAAGAATCAATTAGTATGCAACCTTATTCTTAGGGTATTTGTCTTATAATAGCGTTTGTGACGAAGCAGACGCCATACAGTCCGGCAGGCTACAAAAGATATGTGATTTTTATTAATAATTATTGATAGATATGTTTTGTTTGATGACGTATTGTTCTTTGTTAGGAGATCGTATTCTTTGTACGTGAAGCAGAGGGTTAGCCGACATTAAAGATATAATATTATGTGATTATGAAATTATTTTTAGTGTTTGTAATGGTTACATAATATACATTTTTTTATGATAGTCGGAAAGGCAAACTGGTAGACGAGCGACATGATGTTAAGTGATCAGCTTCGCCCATCAACACAATCAAGTTGAGACTAGTCCAGGCAACCATACTGCCCCACCATGGTTCAGGCCTTGTCGTGGCGGTGGGGCTCAGTAGTCTAGGGTGAGTCTAACACCTTGGGCGAAGCGAATTGAGCCGAGGGGGTCTTTGTATCCCTCTTATAAGAAGAGGGGACAACAGAGCAGGGGGCAAGGGATAAGGATGGGAACCTCATCTCATCGTACTGTCCAGACGTTGGGAGTGGTTGTTTTGTGTTGCGGGGCAAACGCTCTGTGGAGGTGGCGTCGGTCCCCTGAGGTACCGACTAGCAGTCGAGGTGCCCTGTTGCTTGTGGATCCGGGGCACCTGACCAACGGCGGTGGTTGCACTCGCAGGGTTTTAGTGGGTAAAGCTGCGTCCACTTGCCATCTTTCCCGCGCAGCGAGTCCCACATACCCGCCTGGGGAGACCAACTCTCCAGTGGGATGCGTCAGTGCACTTCCCGGCGTAAAAGAAAAAAAAAGGCAACCATACTGAGGCATAAGATGTTAAGTCTCTTGGCCAGTAATCACACTGCTTGTCCTGCCCTTCTCTTCGAAACACAGAAATTGACGGGAGGATAAATAAGATGGCGGTACCTATGCTGCCGGGCGCCTGACACAGCGCATCCCTCCCACCGGTAAATAAATTAAAAATATATCGATTATTATTAAAAATAATTCATGCTTACGTGACAATTTACATATAAAGACTCTATTGACTTAAAAATTTAAGGGATCTAGCCTCCCCTATGTAAGCAACCGAAGCGCCATCTGGCGGCTATAAGTCGGAAACGGGGAACAGGTTCTAGTTTACCTGCGTGTGGCGTGACGTAGTCGTTGTCAAAGTGTGGGTAGGACGGCCGACCGTTATGAAGGTCATTAAGTTTGCCTTTAAATAGCGGGGTATAATTATTAGAGGGGTCATTCGCGTCTGTGAGTTTGAGGCGGACGAAACTCTGCCCGAATTGTATTGTAAGGTCACGTAAGCCATTGTTTATTTTAATGTGTAAAGTGTAATATGGCGATAGTGTGTGTAAATGTATGGGCAGTGTGAGTAAGAATGTATCTTAAAATATGTACCTGTGAACCTTAATATTGATATTTTTATGGATAATATAATAAATGTTTATATTTAAAACGCATTTTCACTTCTGACGTTTAAACCTACAATTGAGGTTACTCATTTAAAGATCAAAATATAGTACCCATCACAAATATGCTAGAAATGGGTTTAGGTTTGACTTTAATCTACTTTTCAAAGCTAGTTTCACTTAGCTTAGCTTAGATAGACTAGGTGTTAGCAATTTGTTCTGATCTGCTATATTAAGATAGTAATATAAATATTAAAAAAAAATCATTTAATAAAAGACTATAAGGTAGGTATTTTCCAAAGATATTGATAATGATAACATTTTTTTTTCATTTTATCATAATACAAATTTGAACAAATTAAAAATCACATCATAACTATAAACTTGTGCCGTCTCGACATAGGTCTCTTTTAATGAACATCAATATGGCTGGTCATCCATCTAACATTTTCAGTCAAATCTTTTTAAGCTAATCTTGAAGCATATGCGAGCTACCTGATGTCGTCACATAACGTGGACGTCGAGGATAACAAATGGATCTCAAAAAGCGTGCGATTAGGATTCCTAAGTGCTCAATTTGCAAAACCCTATATTTTTTCAAGGCCACATGTGGCAAAGGAAATGTAATGAAGACGAACAGCCGGTGTCAAATTTATCCGAGCATTCGGGGTGTCAAAAACATATCAGTGTGTATTGTTAAAGGTGTAAGGAGTTAAGGTAACTTTAGTATTGTATAATATTATATTCAATGTTCACACAAAAAACTATTGAATGACATTTTGATGATATGATATTCGGCTTTTTTTTTTGTATAACTATTATATTATATAAATACAGTAGATCGTTCGCGGCCTTACTTTTCCCTTGCAGTTATTTTTATATACGATTTTAAAAACTAAAGTTTATATTTTGTTGTAATCAACATACTAGACAAAGCGACCATGCGATGCACAAATCTATCAAACGCCTTCGCTGGTAAAATACTAGTGTGGACGTGCTCCAACTTTTAACACAGACTACAAATCTACGTAATAATATTATGTCGTTTTATAAACCCCAAATGTGCCGCAATATATAGAAATCTTAATATTATTTATGTACCAACATTATATTGTAATATAATAATATATTGTAATATAATATTGCCTTAACGTACAACTTTGTTAACGGTTCATGTGCCCTCAGTATAGGCTACACTAGCCATCTCCGATCGCATCAACGCTAAATTCTGTGCCAGGATTCATAAGTGGTCGCCATGGCCGAAATCGATCGGACAGATCAATCAATCAATATCATTATATCAATATATTATAGTTTGGTGTTATAATATTGTAGTATGTTAATTATAATAATAATAATAATGTAATATGCTATTAGTCCTGGCTACTAGCAACGACGTGGTCATTAATAAAATTATCCATAAATCCTCATAGTATTATTTACTTTTGCCAACAACAAATTCGTTGCGGATACTTGATCAAAATAATGTTTAGCCCTAATGGAAAAACACGACTGTTATAGCAGTTCTATAATTATAATATACTTTCTGGTAAATTTCCCTTAACTGACTTTAATATTCATGACTAAAATGAGACCCTGAAATTTAACGTGAGTGGAATGGAAAGAACTTTTCTTAATAGCTACTTGTTTTGAACTCGTTTCCTTGCCCTTACTTCAATTATCTCTTCGCTTTTGCTATGTTAAAGTGAAATAAACATATATTACCATATACGAAGCAGACATTTTTATGAAATATTTTTATGTCTAACAAATATATATGGATCAGGCGAGGATGGTTATTTGGCTATAGTATGGACATAGTTCACCGATGCGCTGGCCCAATGCTGATTGTTGAACTTAACACACCTTCAAAGACTTCAAATCTACATACTATGCCATCTAAATATGCGTTACATTACGATGTTTTTCTTCACCAGTGAACGAGCGATGGTATGGTATTTAGAGTGCATTTATAAATTTAGAAAAACAATTTTCAAGGCACCACATCGACTAGGATCGAACCCGGACCTTTTTCTCAAATATGCCGAGCCCATACCTATACTTGTATTTATATGTCGTAACTTATATTTTAGTTAAAATATTTATTATCTGTATATTTCTCTCACTGTTAGGTATGTTGTTCATTTGCTGTACTTCCTTTCCTAATATTCAAAATTCGCTTCATTGATTACACACTCATGCATACAATGTATTAGCTTAAACTGTTTGTTTTGAACTATTCAATCAAGAAACAAAAGCTTCCAGCCATTTTGGATGAACATGAATAACATAAATATGTAAATTTTGTTTTTGGCTTCGCTAACGGTAGTTTCTTATCTATGTGAAACATTGTGTTGACGTCCGATCATCATATTTTATAGAATACATTTCCTTTGTTTTGTCATTACATAGTGCTTTGATAGAAAGATTGGTTCCGTAAATTATATGCAATACAAGCCTGAAGAGGACAACACAATAGACAATACAAAGAAATCATTATTTTTGAGTAATGCATTTTTATTTTATGTCAGCGACATTTAAAAACTACGTTACGTATTTAAAGCATTTGGTGATCCATTGAACCAGATGAAGTAGTAATTTGAGTCATAAAAATTCGACAGGTAAGTGATTTGTTACTGACATAATTATAGCAATTCAACGAACCAGAGATCTATGTGTATGTCCCATTGACCAATAATCCATTAATGGCCTACAAAGGGCCAATCAGAGCACAGAACCAGCACAGCGTCACAGCACAAATTTGGCGGAATTTCATTCAACACAAAACACATTACTGCCCTATTTCGGCTATATGCTCGATGTGGTGACCATTCAAGTTAAATTTCATTTACGTGGAATTAAAGTATGGTTGTTATTTTGGCATGAAATTTTTATGGTTGATTTTGAATGCTTTTCAAGATCCGTATATAAGGTGCGAAAGAATAAAATCTTTATGTCAAATTTTTGCTTTGTTTGCTATGGTCGCTTTCATACAGGTCTTTTCTGCGACCACTCAGGATTGACGATAATCTTTGGGTCAGTAATTTTTGGATTTTTCTGCTAGTTTGTCAATCCAGCTAACAAAATAAAATCGGTTTGGGACCTTATTCCAGTGATATAGCCTCGACCTTATAATAATACCTCTCGTACCAGTGCCGTAATAACTTTTAATCTGATAAGTAACTTAAAAACTTTAATGGAATTTTAGTCCTAGAATTACCTTAATTGTACTCGACGTGCTGAGAAATAATTATTTTGTGTTATTTAAGACGAGTAATTCGAAATTTTAACAATGTATCTTTCGCTACTGTAAGCTAAGCAAGTTAACAACGTGAATGGAATTTTAGTATGTAATTTTTCATCACAAAGAAGGAGGCGCTTCTCATTTTGCTACATATTCCGAAACTATATAATACTAGTTTACTATAATACTAGTACCCTGCGGTTTCACCCGCATACTTCCCAATGTGATTTTATGATAATTGTACTTTTAAAATAAATATAAATAATTATTTACTTAATAAGGCCATAAGACTATGGAAATAACTAAAGTAAACTAACCTGGCGGTTTGAATATCCGTCAGGTTCCTGATCTTTTTAACCGCGTAAGCTGCAGAACTGAGCTTATCCGCTAACTTGTCAATATGAGGGCCCCATTGCAATCTAGAATCTAAAGTAATACCTAAGAACAAGGTTGTTTCCACAAGGCACAATTTTTCTCCTTTTATCTCTATATCCGTATTAACTTGTCCTACGTTGGGCAGAGTAAATTTAACACATTTAGTTTTCTTTTCATTGAGCACAAGATTATTTGCAGTAAACCACTCAACAACTTTATTAATGGCATTGTTTACGTCGTCATATTTATCCTGTTGTCGTCTAACTTTAAAAAGTAAAGAAGTATCATCCGCAAACAACACTATATCATGACAGTTATTTACAAGACTCGGTAGATCATTTATATAAATTAGAAAGAGAAACGGACCAAGAATTGAGCCCTGCGGGACACCCATGGTAACCGCGGACCCACCTGACACTTTTCTGTTTACATCAACCCTCTGTACGCGTCCATGTAAGTAAGACTTGAAAAGGCTCAGTGCACTGTCCCTCACACCGTAATAATGAAGTTTCCTGACCAAGGAACTGTGATCAACGCAATCGAAAGCCTTGGACAAATCGCAAAATACACCCAAAGCGTCATGCGACTCCTCCCAGGCATCAAATATGCACCGCTGGTAAATCCAAATTGCTTGAAATGCATTACTTTATTGGAATAAAAGTGAAATTGCAATTGATCTAAAATTAGTTTTTCAAATATTTTACTTAGCGTTGGCAATATAGATATAGATCTAAAGTTGGTGGGGTCAGACTTACTGCCAGCTTTAAATAAAGGTATGACTTTACTGCACTTCATTAAATCAGGAAAAACTCCATTATGAATACATTTATTGAAAACCATAGCTAGATGGGGAGCTATGCAGTTTATGATGCAGTTGATTATTGTGACGGAAAGGCCATGCAGATCAGCGGTTTTTTTAACAGCCAGTGATTTAAAAGCTTTTACGATTGAGTATGCATTGATGTGATGGAATACAAAGACAACCTTGGACTCAACCATGTTCATCTTCAGCAAAGATTCAGCTAGAGTGGGAAAAGAATTTAGGTATTTGGTAGTCGAAACTGGGATGTTAGTGAAGAATTTATCAAAAGCTTCGGCAACCTCAAGATCTGTACTGATACAATTTCCATCAATATTCAATTTAAAATCGAGATTGCGTGGTTTGGCTTTACCAGTCTCGCTGTTTATAACTTGCCAAGTTGTTTTTACAATATTCTTACTATTAACAATCTTATTCTTTATGAATCTAGATTTAGCCTCATTACATACACGCTTAAACAATTTAGAATAATTACGAACATACTCAACAAATGACGGACTATTGTTCACTGTTTTTTCATCATATAGACTGTACAATTTATTTCTGCTAATCATAATTCCTACTGTTGCCCAATCACTAAACTTTAGACAATCGTTAACTTTCAAAATTTTAGGTTTAAAAACAGTATCATATTCCACTTTAGCAACATTAAACACCTTATTGTATAACATATTTGGATCTTCACAAAATTCCAGATTTGTAATTTTTGAACTTACATTATTATTAAACATTTTTATCTAGCCTTAGTAACTGGTATATATTCGATATTCTTTTTCGTTTTGTTTAAATTTATTTTAAAATCTGCCCTTAGGCCGCTATGATCAGACCTTAATTTGTTTATGACATTCATGTTTGTGGATTCTAGTTATGTAAATATATTATCAATACAGGACTTAGTATTAGCTGTAGTACTAGTAGGTTCTAGAAATAGATTAATCAAATTGTAACATTTGAAGAATGTTAAAATCTTTTTTGATAATGTTGACGTAACTAAAAGATCTAGAGTCATCGCCACTTTAGAAGTCCGATAGACGCGGCGCTGCGGTCTCATAACTCAATGTTGCCAATTTATAGTGTAATGATTTTCCACCAAGTCTAGTACAATAAAAAATTTAAATAATTATAGGGCCTATGGTCAGTAGTGGATTGATAAAGACTGAGTATGATAATAATGACAAAAATAATTATAGCAGCAAAATAAAAATCTCCCTGCCAGGTTTTAGTAAAATAAAACATTTTTTTTTTTTGTAAATATTTCATTCGTATTTTTTACGTATAACCGATTAGTAGAATTCATCTAAAACAAGCTTCTTCGGATGTGTTCGGCTTTTGCCAGGAGTGACGATTTTCTCAGAAGTAATTGCTGCCATTGTTACTTCTTTTGTTATTCGACCTTTTTTACAGAAACACCTGAAAATATCATTCATCTGAACAAGGATTTAATTCTTTTACCTTGTATTTATATTCATATAAAATATCATAAGATAAATGTAGGTATAAAGTTAATGATAATATTTTAACCATAAATTAGGCAAAAATAAGTGACTCTGGCATCTCTAAAATTTACCTGTCATGGCAGTGACATTTATAAACATTTTATTCAACGGGGTGAATTGTTGTTTATTTTTACTTTCTAATTCACAAAATTATTTCACTTTAATGATCATTTTACGGCCTTCACTTTTTACACCTCACTTTATATTATATGCGCCATATTTCACGTAAAACAATTTAAAATATCACAACTTCTTACTCCAGACAGACGTCAAGATGTCAATGTTGTCAAATTTAGTTCGGCCAATAGTCGCAGGACTTTAAAAGTGGCGACGACTATATATTAAAATCTCCACAAACAATGATGCCTTTATTTGTGTAATTTAATTTAATTGTTGTTATTTTTTAATATTATTTCGGGGAGCTCGATATTTCGACATTCAACTTTGTCAGTCCCTTTAATTGTAATCTTGTTTCTCGAAGAACAAATTTACGTGTAAATCTTTTTTTTTAAATATAATAAATTTTGCCATAACAAAAAAGTATTGATTTACATAAACATTTATAGGTCTTTATCCATCCGTAAATTGCTGAACATTAAGGTATTTTCTCTTGTCACTTGCATCCCACAAATTCCACAACGCGAATAATTATATATTACATTAATAAGAAAATAAAGATTTTAATCATAAAGATTAAAATAAAATAAAAGATGTTTTAATCTAGTAGACAGAAAAACTTCAGATATAAATGTATATTCTAAATTCTCTGCACATATTATTCTGATTATATCATACACAAAAGAAATTATTTAAAATATTTTTTGTTACAGGTTTCTCTGAAAAAAATAACATTAAAGATGACAACATATAAGCCAGGGAGCCATGCGATTGTAATCGATGTCTTGTATAAAAACGTAAGACAGTGAAATATGTAATAGCTAAGCTTATATGAGATGTTATGAAGTGGAAAATGGATGTGATATCGAACCTAACGTTGCAGAGGGAGAAGTTTTATGCCATCAATAACTTTAAGCCATCAAACATGCAAGATGTCGAGGTAAGATATATTTATTTAATATACTCGTATCCTAATATTTTATATAGGTAATACTTGAGATTTTGGAAGTTGATGGTAATTTTTTAAAACTAATCATTAGTTCATAAAATATCGTTTAAAGGTAAAATGCTATGTTATCACGAAGTAACCCAGGCTAAAATTATTTATCATCAGTCTGAATACGAAAATTCTGAGTTATGTATGAGAGAAATCTGAGTTCATAACATACTTATTACTGAATATGTGTTTAATTACAAAAAGATTTGTGCTTGGCAAGCTTATAAAAACCAACATTGCAGAACATCTTGATTTTTGTCGATAAATATATGACTCTATATCCCAGTAGAATTTTAATAAATGTAAGGATATTACTTGCAAGCTAAGTAATAAATTTGAAATACTAATAAGCCGGGATACAAATTATGAGAAGGGTTTTACCAAATGATGTTATCATAAATGGTTATCGAGAAAACAGTCTTTAGTTCTTATGTTTATCTTCCAATATAAGCGAAGTGATAATGTGAAGTGGCATTCCGTTAGAATTATCCCAACTGACCTAATTTCTTGAAACGCTAAGTAATGTTGACTTAAGTATTATCTCTGTGATATTAAAAGTCTGAGAAACTGTATTTTTAGGTATTTTAACCTAAAGTTGAAAACTGTGTATAAGTCTTGAAATATCTTCAGGGTATAGATGTAATTTGAATAGATTAACTTTATACACACACAAAGTTAAAGACCTGGGGTGTTTGTTTGTAAGTTATTAGGCAATCATGTTTCCTCACGATGTTCTCCTGTTTGAATGTTTATTGTTTAGCATAATAATTAAACTTCATACAAACGCTCTGTTAAAAAAGATTGGTTGCCTGTAAAGTCGGTATACGGGCGAAAGTTTTACGTGACAACGACTTTGAGTGGTAAAATAATTTTAATGTGAATATTCATTCACTTTTTATGTCTGTCTCTCTCGCTCTTAGGCGGGCTAACCATGCCCGAGTGGAAGGGACGCGCGCCTCTCACTCGCTCTCATTGTGAGCGCATAACGTGAGCGGAGCGTAACGCAGTTTCTTGAAGTGTCACCCGGCAAACCAATTTATAAGACGTTGTCACGTCAAAATTACTCAATAAATCGATTCATACAGGCGTGACGATTAAAAAAAGGCATAATATTATATACTGTCGAATTGAGAAACGCCTCCTTTCTTGAAGTCGTTTCAAAATGCCTAAGTATGACGTTTTAACTGAGCGAGTCTGGCTGAGATGGTACGGTCACATGATACGATGAACGGAAGATCATGTCGTGAGAAAGCGCCTTTCTTTGGCTACTATAAAGAAAGGTCGAGGAAGACCTCAGACCACTTGGCTGACGAATGAGAGTACGCACGGCGGCGGACCACTTGGCGTCGCATGATTGGGAAAGCCGACCCCGCGTGACGGGAAAGGCGAGGCCAAAGAAGAAAGAAGAGAGGTATGACGTTTTATCGAAAATGGGAAATTATTCGGACACTGATAATTTGTTTTAGCAATAATTCATATATAAGCCTGGCGCGTCTCGGCTTTCTTCTTTATTATTTATGTTAGAACCACAGATAAATAAAGATAAATCTGTGGTTAGAACATTGACTATTGTAATAAGATGTTCATGTAAAGGTAATCAGGAAGATACTTTTTATAGGAAAATCTAGACTTTTCGTTTAAAGTCTGAGTCTATAACAACCAGACTATTTCTATACGAAAAAAAAAGAACGAGCCGAATTCTGACAAGTATCTATTTTTGTTAATATAAATTCTTTACGTGGCACAAGGATTACAAAAAAAATTCCAAGAACCCTTGTTCAGGAAAAATAATGAGATATTTTTTAAATTATTTGTGAAATTTAAGGGATAATAATATAATTACCGGGATTTAAGGGAATTAAGGGATAATAATATTAAAGAATTTTTACTGCATGTTTACTGTTACATATCACTCTCTACGTCTCTCACTCGTTACGTAATGTGACATGTCGCACACATAAAACTCCTTTTTCAGTTTTAACACGCTTCGACACTTTAACCTTTGATTTTTCAAAGGGAATATTTTAAAGGCATATAACTAGCTGTTTCCTCCCTACTACCACTCACTTGATAATATCTGCATTTCCAATTTACTCTGACGAGTAAGTGAACTTTTGAGTTAGTGAGTTTTCAACTTGATTCCAATTTGAGATACAATGCATTTACTGTTACCTGCTTAAATTTCGACTCAGAAAGGTGCAATTGCTAAGTATATATTTCTACTCGTAAAATGAATAGGTAGTTTAACAGTAATTTGACTCAATACTTATTTTATCAAACAAATTACATCTTACAGGAGTAAACTGTACAAACTTTAAAATAAGTGGTTCATAATTCAAGGTACAGCTAGGCAAAAAAAGTTTAGAAAAAGCGAGAGCGCCACTATCCGACTTATGTCTCATCCTACATATTATGATGAGACATAAGTCTCATATCACTACATATTATAAAACAAAGTCGCTTTTTCTGTCCCTATATCCCTTTGTACGCTTAAATCTTTATAACTACGCAACGGATTTTGATGCGGTTTACTTTATTGGATAGGACAATTCAAGAGGAAGGTTTATGTACATAATTTATTAAGTTTCTATATACATTGGCTAAGATATAACAATAATTGTTGGAGGTTTCGGAAAAAAATAGGCCGTCTAGGAGTTTCTAACGAAAACGCTGCCTAAACCCTTCGATATATATCAAAATAATGTATTGTGGAATTGTGTGTCTTAAATAGGTCTATAAAAAAGTCCGCGATGGCATATATCTATCTGTTTGGGATATCATACTATATCCACTTAATACTTTAAAAAATGGACAATTATAACGCGATAATTTGAAAGTTATTTACAAAAATACGGTATGAATCCTTATCATTTTAAATCAGTTAATTAGCTGGAGCACATAATGAAGATTATTTTTACCCTTTACATCATGAAAATTAAATGAATACTTTAGAAGATATGGCAATATCAAAATAATACGCAAGAAAATAAATAGTGTTGCCGTGATTTGAGAGGGCAGTGGATGCGAGTAATATGTAATAGTATCCTAAATAGTAAATATGCATGCAGAAAGTCTGCATAGGAATATAATATGTCTTTATGTTCAAGATAACATATATCAATTTTAATACAAAAACTTAGTCATTATTGAAATGGAAAATGATCGTCATCAAACATGATAAATTCGTAACCTAAGTTCACGCGGGCGAAGCTGCGGGTAACAGCTAGTTACAGTATAAAGTAAGGATAGTGGCGCGCGAAAACAGCGAGAGAATAAAATAAAATAATTTAAAATAAAATATGTAAAACAGTAACAGATAATTGATTGAATGTACTGTCGGTCCCCCCGACAGTTAAGCGACGGTGGTCCAGTGGTGGACGGACTCGGCGTCTTACGCGAGGGGTTCCGGGTTCGATCCTGACCCGTCCGTGTGTGCCTTGAAATGGGTTTTTCTAAATTTCTAAGTGCACACGAGACCATCGTTCGCTCACCGGTGAAGGAAAACATCGTGAGGAAACCTGCATGCCTGATGAGATTGAAAGTCTTTGAAGGTATGTGAAGTTCACCAACCCGCACTGGGCCAGCGCGGTGGACTATTGGCCCATTACCCTCCTCGCCTGATTTCGAGGAAGGAGACCCGTGCCCAGCAGTGGGACTTATAAGGGTTGATACTTTACTGTCGGTCCATGATGGAAACTCATGTTATAGCCACTACAATTAAACTTTTTTACACTTTTTCCACTATTTATTGTATATATTATTACAGTTCTTTAGTAATTGTTTCTCAAAATCTAGCACTTGTCTGCCAAGTATTTTCACCGTCATATGTTTCCAGTGGAAATATTTAGTAAAATATTTCCACTTGTCGCCACGTCATACTATTTGTCACGACATGAAATCCGATTTTCGTCTTTATTAAGATGCGGTTAATACATAAATACATTACAGTTACTAAGCTACTAACTAAATTGATCATATATCTTATTTCAATAGAGCCACTTGGTGGTGTAATTATAGGCCTATTTCACTATCCCTTTGAGCTAATAATTGGTGGTTACATTGCCACTCCCCTTTACGTAATATGGAAATTTCAGTTCTTAATTTTTGAGTCAGCAACAGTATATTTAGTCGACCAACATTGCTATGAATGCTTTATTTGATTAAAGGTCATACTGACCAAATAAAAGACTGAATTTGTATTTTATTTTTCGTAATAAGGGGTAAAAAGATTTAAAATTCTAATGAATAAAATACTATATTAAATTAAAATGTTAACTAGGTGAGTCGCGCAGCTTCGTCTGCGTTTTAACTTAGATTTACAGTCCTATCTCGGTTGACGATGATTGTTTTATATCACGTAACATTTCATCGATAAAAGAACTTTTCAATCGGAGCTTACTACGACTACCTTTTGAACTTAAACCCGCAAAAATTACCTCTTTATTGTTTCTTATGATATCATCATCATCAGCCAGTTATTCCTTATGCTAATCATACGCCTCTGTTAAGATTTTTTTAAGGTTCTGCGATTGCTAATTTAGTTTCGTGAGTTTTTGTTAAGAAAATTTTGTTTGAGAGAATTTGTAAGTTAAGTTGGAATTCATATTGCGACTTTGATTTATTTAATTTGACTTTCAACTAAAAATTAGATTAATAGTCCTAACAAACGGTAACTTTACTCTAAAAATCCACACTTTGCTAAGTAAACACTAAGTAGCCGATTTCGGTGAGTTTAGAGCGAAAGGAAATTTTTTTATGTAATGCCTAATGAGTACAATAAAATATATTAAAATAAATAAAATAAAAATAGCCTTTATTTTCTACTACTATGACATACAATATTTTAACTAATTATTTTTATAATACAATTAACATAGATATTAAGAGTAAAGCTATTTATTAGTAGTAGTCGCCTCTGCGGCGTAGGCCTCTCCTAAACCTTTCCACAATTTTCTATCTCTAGCCTTTTGCATCCATTGAAGTCCACCTCTGTGTCTAAAAATGTCACTCCATCTTTTGCTTGGTCTTCCTTTTCCTCTTTTCCTGTCCCTTGGTATCCACTCTGTTAAACGTTTTGTCCATCTTGTATTATCCATCCTACAAATATGACCTGCCCAGTGCCACTGTAATAGTCTAATTCTTTTCCGTACATCTATAATTCTCGTTCTGCTTTTAATGACGTCATTGCTTACTTTATCTGATAATTTTATTCCTAGCATACTTCTTTCTATTTTACGTTGACAAATTGCAATTTTCTCTTCATCTTCTTTCCTCAGTGACCATGTCTGGCAACCGTAGGTTAGGCATGGCAATATTGCTACTTCATATAACTTTTTCTTTATGCTTAGATTGACGGTGTTATTTTTCATAATTTCTTTCAAGCCCCAATATTTTTTCCAAGCCAAAGTTATCCTTCGTTCTAGTTCCTTTTTGGTGCTATTTTCAAAGGACACTAATTGGCCTAGGTAAATGTACTCTTTTACATATTCTATTTTATTACCTGCTACTGTGATGTCCTGAGGTTCTCCATTGGTTAGTATCTTAGTTTTTGATGTGTTCATTAAGAGACCCACCTTTTTACTTTCTTTTGATAGTTCTTCAACCATATTTTCTAGTTCTGATGGGCTTTCTGCAAATACCACAATGTCATCAGCAAAGCGAAGATGGTTCAGCATTTCACCATCTATCTGTACTCCCTTCTTTTCCCAATCTAGACATCTAAAAATAGATTCAAGCACCGCTGAAAATAATTTTGGAGAAAGGGGATCTCCTTGTCTTACTCCTCTTCTTATGGGGAATTCTGTACCTTCGCGCTCTAATCGTATTTTGGCTTGACATTTTGCGTAAATATTCTTTATTATGTTCACATATTTTGAGTTGACACCTTGTTGTCTCAGTGATGTCCATATTGCTTCGAAATATAAGGAATCAAAGGCTTTTTCATAGTCAATAAAGCACATATATAGCGTTTTCCTGTACTCCTTTGCCCTTTCTATTACTTGTGTTATTACCTGAATATGATCTGTAGTGGAGTACCCTTTACGAAAGCCTGCTTGTTCGCGAGCTTGGTTGGATTCTAAGCTATTCGTTATTCTGTTTAGTATTATTTTCGAGAATATTTTATACAGATTACTCATGAGGCTGATGGGTCTATAATTTCTTAGATCACTTCTGTCTCCTTTCTTATGAAGTAAAATAATTATAGATTTCGACCATTGTTCTGGTATGGCTTCTGTAGTTAGGATGTTATTAAATAACACCTGTAGAGGTTTGAGCAGTGAATCAGAAAAAGACTTAAGGACCTCGTTTGCTATACTGTCCGCACCTGGGCTCTTGTTATTTTTTTGAGATTTTATTGCAAATTCGATTTCTGATCTGAGAATATTTGGTGTCTGTATGTTTGAATCAGCCGTATCGCACTTGTTCCTTTCTGGTATATAATTTAAAGGGAGGCAGGTGTTACTGTCGACATTGTAGAGCTGCGTGTAGAATTTTGTCGCTTCTTTTACTATGTCAGGACGTCTGGTTTGTGTAATTCCCCGCTTGTCTCGCAGTTTTTCCGTCCACACTACCTTATTATTTAATTCTTTATAGGCTTTGCGAACAGCACCTGATTTACTTATAAATTTTTCAAAGATTTCCTGTCGCGCTTTTCTTTTTTCTTTTGTGATATTTTTGTTTATCATTTTGCTTATTTTTGTTATTTCTGATTTGATTTCGCGTGTTCTTTTTTTCTTGTATAACTCTTTTCTCAGTTTTAGCAAATCTTTTGTTTCCTCATTAATATAGTTTTTTGAATATTTCTTCTCCCTTGGTAATTGTTTAAGAAGTTCTTGAAGTCTTATTTCTAATTGATCATATTGTTCTTGAACCTCTGTCGCTGTGGTAACTGCCTCCATGAATTTGTTTTCCCAGTAACAAGCACTCTCGTCCGAGATCGTTGGCAGGTTTTTGCTATAGTTAGCAGGTTTTACTTTTCTTCTTCTTGGTTGGGAATCCAAACGAAGTTCGCAGCGTATCATTCTGTGATCAGTATTGAAGTTTAAGTTTTTTATTATATCAAACTTTTTAATATATGTTGGTTTGTTTGTGAGTATATAGTCAATCTCATTTAGTTGTTGACCGTTTGGTGATCGCCATGTCCATTTTTTACGTGGCTTGCAAGGATAGGAATAAAATATATTACGATAGATTAAAACGAACTTATATAAATGCAACGTCAAGAATTTTTAAGGCGCGGTGAATAAATACTTTAATATGTATTTGATGGCGTAAAGCAGATGAAGTGCCTGTTGATTCGCTCTCGAAAGTCACAATCTCGTTACGAAAAAATGAAAGAAAAACGAAAGACACTGCGATGTACATTATTTCGTTTGAATCGCTCGAGTTATCATTTATATATTATTATTTATACAAATATCTTATATCAATAAATAAATTAAAACAACAGTTTCCGTTATCATATATTATTAGATCACTATTATTAATTTAATCAAGATTTGTTTAAAAATAATAAAGATACAATTGCTAGAATATAATATTATATTTTATGAAAATGTGCTTTGAACACAATAATCCACTCATAAATGCGATCAAGATTAACGTATACATTTTTGATGCTCTCAAATGAGTATTAAATTTCTCTGAAAACTGTTTTATTGTGTATATTTTATTGACTGTATACATCAATTTAATTAATCTAAATAAACCTTAATCTTGTTTTGAAGCCTTTAATTTGACAATTGACTATTCGCAGTTGAGGCTTAGGACTTTGGAATTGTTTTAATAATGATTTAGTTTACGCAAACAACACGACACTAACACCAAAAAATTTCCAAACAAAATACTTTTGCCAATGTCATAATAAATTTGTTCCGTTCCATATTTTTTGTCAGTGAGTTCAATAGTTTCGTATTAATGTTTTCTAAATTATTGTTAATTTGTGTTTGTTATGTAAACCTTAAATTATTTTTATTTCTTATAGATACCTATGTATATATGGTATATGAGCAATATGCGTTTACTATCACTAGTACCTTCATCTGTACTTTACTTCGTAGAGCACGGACTAAGAAATTCACTAGATTCAAAAGCACCTACACTTTTAAACGTAACGTTTGCTTTGCGAAGACTTACTTTGACTCGAACTAAAATCGCGCCTACGAATTTCAGCTTTGGTTTCTATTGAAACGATGCGATTTCATTAATTACAACTTCTCTTTTATTATGAGAATGATAATATGTTATGCTTTGATAAGATAATCTGCTTTTCTAATGAACTTTTTATCTGCTAGATAAACTTACGGGTCATATTCGTATATGTATAATTAAGTTTTATTAATTGGATTTTAGAACTTCTTTAACTTTAGAAGATTCAATTAGATGTAAAACTTAACGCCCCAAGAACACCTCCGCCGCGAAAAAAGAATAGCATTACCATCGGATGAATTCCGCTGCGTTCAAATCGTATTTGTATATTATATATTATATCTTTAAGCGAGCAATTCTTGTATATAGAATCTGAATCTCAAAAACGGCTCGATTGATTTTCATGAAACGTGGTACGTTGGAGGTTTCGGGGGCGATAAAACGATCAAGCTAGGATTCATTTTTAGAAAATGTTGTTTTATACGTGTTATCAATAATCAACTTTACCGAGCAAAGCTTGGTCATCCGGTACTGTAAATTGATTGGCGGAGTTTGACGTTGGAACGTCGTGTTTTAGATGTGGTTATATATTTGTTACCTTACTTACTTTTAACCATTCTCTTTACCGGTTTGCCAATTTAAATAAATTTTGTTTTTTCGGATAACTTTTTGCTTGTCTCAAGTTATCTTACACCCGTATTCTCAAACAATACTTTGAGGTGTCACAGTACTCCCGAACGCATAGGGTCATTCAAACCGATTCCAAGACAATACTCTAAATGAAATCCGTAACCGTGCGTCTGCCAAACTCATATTAAGAAGAGAATTAGAAGCGTTCTTTGCGTAGTATTGTTTCATTATTTAGCCAAGTACGCTTCTTGAATACGGGTGTTAATGTTAAAATATATCAAACTAAAGACGTTTTGCGAGGCTTATGAATTAATTCGTTATCTGATTAAGGGGCTCCCAGACAAATTCGATCGTTTTCATATTCCTAAAAGTATACATTAACGTTACGTTAAAAATACCAAATAAATATATGTTGTAACTTGGTTTTAGTTTATTAATGTTACTATTAGATAATTTCATAAAACTTTCAAAATAAAGAGTGATAATTATTTACCTGAACCTCTTTTCGCATACAAAAATCGAATAGGATTTCTAATTATACAACTCACAGTAGTGAAATATTTTTTTGTTAGTGAGGAATTATGTACTTAATAATATTTGAAAAGTCGTTTTTTTAAATGTGCAGTTTTTAATCAGAAAATCGTAAAAATCTAATTTTTGCTTCGAATTCGCGCACGGGTGACGGCCGGCAGACGGCCAGAGGCCTCCGAACGTGGAAGTCATGTCCGTTGTTGCTCTAAATCGCTAATTTATTTACTGCTTTTATTCATTATTACATTTTTAGTGATCATTATTCATTATAATATATCAAATGGCAGTATTTTAAATTATGTTGTTTTTGTTTAAAAACCAATATGGTGTGTAATGAAAGACAGTGCAGTTCACTCGTGATACAAATAAAACCTTAATAAATGTAAAGTTAAATATGAAAGACGAATGTGGAATTTTGGAGTATGATAACTGTAGGGTTTTTATATTGAAAATATTATTAAATATTATAAATATGAGAACAGAAAGGTTTTAACAAAAACAGCGCCATCTAGCAATAGTTTTCTGACACGTCATATACTGCCATCTATCAGATAATAGATAGAAGCTTTTTATCATTATATTTATTTACACTAATATTATCACTACATATTATAAAACAAAGTCGCTTTTTCTGTCCCTATATCCCTTTGTACGCTTAAATCTTTAAAACTACGCAACGGATTTTGATGCGGTTTTCTTTAATGGATAGGACAATTCAAGAGAAAGGTTTATGTACATAATTTATTAAGTTTCTATATACATTGGCTAAGATATAACAATAATTGTTGGAGGTGTCGGAAAAAAATTGGCCATCTGGGAGTTTCCAACGAAAACGCTGCCTAAACCCTTTGAGATATATCAAAATAATGTAAGGTGGAATTGTGTGTCTTAAATAGGTCTACAAAAAAGTCCGCGATGGTATATGTCTATCTCTTAGGGATATCATACTATATCCATTTAATACTTTAAAAAATGGACAATTTTAACGCGATAATTTGAAAGTCATTTACAAAAATACGGTATGAATCGTTATCATTTTAAATCAGTTAATTAGCTGGAGCACATAATGAAGATTATTTTTACCCTTTACAGCATGCAAATAAAATGAATACTTTAGAAGATATGGCAATATCAAAATAATACGCAAGAAAATAAATCGTGTTGCCGTGATTTGAGAAGGCAGTGTAATATGTAATAGTATCCTAAATAGTAAATATGCATGCAGAAAGTCTGCATAGGAATATAATATGTCTTTATGTTCAAGATAACATATATCCATTTTAATACAAAAACTTAGTCATTATTGAAATGGAAAATGATCGTCATCAAACATGATAAATTCGTAAACCTAAGTTCACGCGGGCGAAGCTGCGGGTAACAGCTAGTTATAAAATATAAAGAGAACAGATTTGTATTTTGTATTTGTGTGTGTGTGTGTGTTGTTTATACATGTTTCTAATGAAAAAAAACTCGAAAACTACTGTGTCTGCTATCAAAAAATACTTTCAAAGCGTACACAAATTCAAAAGCGAACACAATCTAATAGACGTTTAGAGTACGACGCTATGTCAAGCACTTGAGAGCGCTTTTGTATTCGCTTTGAAGCGTCTCCTCCGTCTGTCTTTATTTATAAATCTGTGATAACATGTATCAATTACTACAAAAAACGTTATGTCAGAATAGAAACTATTTACATTTAAAAATTGATAGAAATAATTAGTATAGCACACCGTACATCATTACAATAAAATAAGTAATAAATATCCGTAACATAATAATATGGATGTAATAAATTAAATTATGATGTTCATATACGTATGGATGTTTGTTTGTTTCTAAAACTACTGAATAGATTTTGACGAAACTTTATAATAACATTATAACGTTTAACTAGATACCTTATACATATAATAGAACCACACATAGCTTATAATAATTTATCCTCGAACTCCCTAGGGTATGTCAAGTACGCGGCTGAAACCGCGGGACACCACGTCTAGTGACAAATAATTTGCAATAAAAACATATTGAGATAATATAAACTATTTTATCTTTCAAGTTGGATCAAACTGAATACTGTAGTTATTTCTTCAATAACAATAATCCTTACTAATATTATAAATGCGAAAGTAACTCTGTCTGTCTGTCTGTCTGTTACGCTTCCACGCCTAAACCACTAAACCGATTTTGATAAAACTTGGAACAGAGATAGATAGTAGGTCAATAAATAGGTTTACAATACATGTCCCAACTTCCAACGATAGTCTAACCAAATTGTAAACTTATTTTGCATTTTTTCGAAAATTATACATTTCCGCAATAAGTTTTTTTATATCTAAAAACGTTTGTAATAACCAAAAAAAAAAAAATAGATAAAATCATTTATATTTCTTCTCATCCCGCAATACTGTACATAAATTATATTATTTATGTTAGAGGTACTTTTGTTGATATACTCGTCTCTCACTCTTTTTCTCAATATAATAACAAAAAACTACTCTTCGATAACAGTTCTCAATCAATATCTGGAATTTGGAAGATACCTGACCTATTAATATTTTATGGGAACAGTTGATATATATATACTAGCAGCAAGAAAAATTTCGATAGCGCGATTCAGAACTTCGATGATGAAATTATATTATTACTAACTATAAAATTGGTTCATGCTACTTGAAGATTGTTCAGTGTATCAATAATTATCTAAAAGTTTATAAAACACAGTCTTTTTGTAAATTGTTTTTTTATGTTTTAAACCATTCATATGCATTTTGTATTTATAAGGAACTGTTCATCTATGATTTTATAACATTAGCTTGCAGTCGGAGGGTATCTAACTTATTAAATATTTCGTAAGAACAGTTTGTATATATACTAGCAGCAAGAAAAAATTTCGATAGCGCGATTCAGGCCTGGGATAGTGAAATTATAATATTAAATATTGGTTCATATTTACTTGAGGATTATTCAGTGTAGCAATTATCAAAAAGTTTATTATTCGGTCTTTTTTTAATTGTTTTTTATGTTGTAAAATATTCATGTGTATTTTGTGTTTATAAAGTAAATAAACTTATTATAAATATTAAAGTTCATATTTTTATCTTTATTTTACGGAATGGTAACATTACTTTTTGTCCGTGTACATGTTCTAGTAGTACAAGCTATTAGCCGCTAGACGGCGATGTTTAGGTTATTGAACTGTACGTAATATATATGAGGGGTTCGCGGGTGGTCGGGAGCTGAAGAAAACAAAACGCGCAAGGTCATTGAGACGGGTGAGCCCCTTAATTCAGTTCATAAAGATTTTGAATAATATATAAAGAGCTGTGATAAATAAACAAATCAAAAAAGTGGAAGTAATAAATATGATAAAATAAATTATACAACGATTTTTTATTGTTGAGCCCTTTTCGTGTTCAGTATAAAATGTGGTATTTTAATTAATATCACAGACTCACACTAACATGATACCTTTTATACGGTTAATTTGACGTCGTACACTGAAATTGAGAACCAAAACCACATGAGAAATAAAATGAAATTATTGAAAAAGTTAAAAATACACAGGCTTGTTGTATTCTATTTCACATTTCACCTATAGAATGATAGTTTATTTTATATTATTATTATATTATGTATTATATTATATATTATTCTATGCCTATAAAAAGAGCTTTAAGTCTATAAAACACACCTAACATTAAAATATTCTTAATTTGTAGATGCTCTTTATTTATTAGAGTATCACCAATAATAGATACTCATTTTCGTATCGTAGATAAAATTTAATGATACATTTGTAACTTTAAATTTACATTATTTTCCATTTAAAAAGAGGCTACTTCATCTAAACTCTAAAACAACTAAAACTTGGAACATTACATGTAGCTTCGAAGTAGGTACGTAGATATTTACGAAAGCTACACCCTTGAGAGCCACAACAGAGATGGCGTTAAAATATTTAGGTCGCTACGCACCTAATACTAAAAAAGTAAAATATAAAAACTTGAATCACAAAGCAAACTTAAGAAAAAAAACATGAGATTTCAACTGCTTCCTGCGGAATTCCCCAACCGAAACAATTATTGATTTTCAAGAAAGGAATATTCTTTTTTTAATAATACCGGAAACGGTCCTCTAAACTTCCCAGTATACAGGTTGCTGGGTATATATACACCAGAATGACCAACTAGTAAATATGGTCATTCACTTTCAAGCAGTTTCTGTAAATACATTGGGAAAAGCGGAATAAGGCTATACAATTTGTAATGATAATGTCACTGACTATTTATCATTCATATTTTTATGGTAGCTATCTACCAGAAATTATCACAGTACGATGTATGTATTTAAACAATAAAGATAAGCTTCCATATGTCCGCATCATACGCATGGCAACAAGCACATCGTATTCTTTGTAGAGAAAGCAGCATTTGAGAGCAATCCGTACGGAGCCGATATTACAATGTGTACTAAAATATTACGTCACAGAAATAGAACACTGCAGTGATGCTGCAGAATGGTATGTTTCCATGCGTTTACTTTGATACTGAATCATAAAAAAGTAATATTCAATTTCGCACGTCCGTATGTTATTGGTGAATCATACCGGATTCTTAAAGCATCATGTCTAGTTCTCTGCTGCAATTTTCGTGGACGTTGCTTTGCAAAAAAGAAAATTTCTCATGAAGTCTGAACGACAAGCAAATATTTCAAAGCATAATATGTTCAACAATCCATATTGGACTCGCTTTGCTCTATGCTAATGCTAGGGTCTTTTTTACACGACCATACATAACACAAGTAAGCCAATATAGCTAATTATGAATGAAAATTATCTTTGAATACAAAAATAAAATATTTGATCTTGTTTTAAATTTGTCTAGACACGATAAATCGATTAATATTTAACCTTATATGATGTCTAGTTATTTAACCAAATATCAAATTTAATTATTAATTGTTATGAATGAATTTTAATGAGAACGTCAGTAAGGATTAATATACGTTGCAAAGGAACAAACAAATCAAATATTTGCTTGCACACATCTACGATTCAATATATTATAGTTTACTCCGAAGTCTGAGTCAAACAAAGTTTACAACGGTAAATTAATTTACGAACCTTAATGAGATGCCATTTGTGTCTACTTTGAGCCTCAATGAATTTTATTGTTTGCAATTTACTCACTCCGAGTATAAGGTATTAAAAAGGACAGCGAGATTGATATATAAAAAAGTGCATGTGTACAAAGTACATACGACAGAAGTGACACTTTAATTTCTAATACTAAACTACTAAACAAATGCATCAGCCAATGGCTTTGCTTCATGCTACGTTTACTCTTTCTCACTCTCTCAATCGGTCCCAATCTCTCTCTCCCTTTTTTTCAACAACGTTGCACAGCTTCGTGACGCGTTTCATCCGCAAAAATACCCTCATGCGCGTTAAGAAGTTTCACTTCAAAAATAAAGGTTAAGTAATATTTTGCATTGAATATTTTAGAACATCACACACTCGAAAAAATTGTATTACAGGTGATAGGAATGAACATAAGTTCACGTATGTCTGTAATTAGTGTGATACAGTGTATACAATCATGATCAATTAGGTAGTAATTTAACATTCATCTTGCCCAATGCGTGTTGGTGAACTTCACATACCTTAAAAGATTTTCAGTTTCATCAGGCATGCAAGTTTCCTCACGATGTTTTCAAAAATGTCGTAACTAGTTGCAATCTGATTTACCTTCTTGCAGTATTTGGTTTACTCTCAGTAGGTAGGTAAGAAATACTGCGATCTTATTTTAATTAAAACCGTTAATATTGACAATTTAAATAAACCTGACCTTTTCGAAATATGGACCATTAAGTCTCTTTTTACATTTAGGGTGTATTTTTGTGTTAAAAATAAAATTGAAGCCTACCTCATCCATCAAATCCCAAGGGACCAGATACGAAAATAAATTTTGAAATTTGTATGTGTTCATGATCCCAGTGCATAAATTAAAACACGTACTTAAATTAGAATTCGTGGCCCCGGAAAATGGCATAAAAATAAAATTAAATTAAAATTTACATAATTTCAAATAAGTAATTATCTGTGGTCTGTGACAATAATGGATAAATGGGACATGCTCGAAAGAGACTTACATGCCACTGCTTAACCTGAATCATAGCCATAATTCGCCCATGTGCCAGCTTTCACTCTAGCGCGAGGTTCGACTTTTGACTCGTGCGTAAAAACCGACACCTTTTGAAAACTGAACGAATGCCACGAGACGCGATATGATGAAACGAGACGTGATGCGACGCGATGAGACGCGACGCGAAGAGACGCGACGCGATGAGACGCGACGCGATGAGACGTGATGCGAAGAGACGCGACGTGAAGAGACTCGAGGCGATAAAGCGTGACGCGATGTACACACACGTACTCAGCCTATCTCGTCGTATCTCGACGAGCATGAACAGACTACAGTCGCGGTTAGATTTACGTATGACTGGAGAATCTCGTTAGTGATTATTGAACACGTAAGTGAGATCGCATTACCGTAAACACAATAGTCTTTAAGTTTAATAGTTATGATATACGAAACCATTATGAAATAGATAGGCTTTGCCAATATTTGGATATGAAACCAATACTAACTCCGTTAGCGTCTCCGAAAAAAGTTCTATTATCATTATATATAACCTGACATTTTACATGCCTTTTGCAATAGGTTTTACACCTAGCTTATATATTTCGTAAAATAAAAATAAAATGTTGATAATAATAATTGCGAACGCTTTTTAATTTTAATTTTATTACATTTTATATTATTTAGTTTTCAATTAATGCAGGCTTTATCAAACCCGCTTTACCTATCCAAATAACATAAAATACTGTACACTAAATTTCTCGGCAGATGTCGACAACACATCTATAATAATGATATTATATCTAAGGAGCACATAATAATAATATTTTGATTTTGATATTCGGTATAGGAAATATGCGCTGTTACACTCGTTGCATTTGCCGATGCATATTTTACACGATAAAATGTAGCTTTCTAATGGTGATATTTTTAAGTCGGCTCATTAGTATTTGAGTTTATTCGTTATAAACATACTAGAATACAAAGGTCTTTATAATATTTTAGTAGTTTAATTCATTCTACCTCGTACTATACACTGAAGTTTCCAGAAAATTGAGAACAGGTGTGAATATAAGTTTTCACTACAACATAAGTTACCTAACACTGCTGCTGTTATATAATAGTTATTCGCTGGCATAGTCTTCCCAAATTTAACACTTTTGTCGAAAGTATGATATTATACGATTCGAGCCCATTTCTATTTATTCAAAACTCTTGTTCCGTCTTTGAGTTCTATCTTTTCCTTAAACAATTAAAAAGGAAGGCGTCGCGCTCTTACCTTTTCAAGTGGCGTGTTCACTTACCATCACTTGACCCGTTTGTTCGTTCGTTGCTTTGTTCCTTTTTCAATAAAAAAAAAGATCGAACATAAAAATTCAATTTTGTTAATCATTGTGACCCTTATTTTCCAATTTAGTTTAGTTCCAGTTTATTTATTTATTAGTTCCGTATGAAGCTCATCAAAATCTGTAGGTTACGTTCTAGATTATAGCTTTTATACTTATAAATGTCCATAACATAATTTAAGTAAGTATAGTATCTTAACGGAAATTTCCTCGCAAATAGTCAAACTCTTGATTTAATGAAAATAAGGTGTACTTGTTTTAGTCGGGCTAGACCACCAAACCTTACCACTACTACTGTAAAGCCAGGATCATCAGCCACAACTACCAGATGCTTCTTTGAAATTATATCAGGTAGCCCGATAGATAAGTTAAAACTGCCTTGGAATAAGTGATTAATAAAACAGAAAAGCTGTTTTATGGGAGAAACTAGTAAGTACCCATGCAGCCGGGAGCGCGGCGAAGCGCATCCACAGGTAAAAGGATTCAGGAAGAGTAGGATATAGAGGATAATAAGGAAAAGGACATTTTTAATATAAATTTAATCTTTGACGTGCGTCATTCTCTGAACTCTGAAAGGGCGGATCATAGAGTAAAGTAATACAAGGGCGGATTAGTATTGGAAAAATGAAATGCAAAAGTAATTTAAAATTCCGTTTCACGCGTGGATAGCCTTTCATTGTAACCGAAATAATGAATTTTATACAATTATATGTGTTTGTAGTTTGTACACAATATTATTTTAAATTAATTTTTGTAATAACAATTGTGATTAGAGCTTAAATAATATATTAAAAAAATATATCAAAATCGGTTCATAAAAACGATGATAAAGATGTTCATTGAGGGAACTCTGTTTGTTAGTCGGATAAAAGTGATGATGATGATGATAATGTTGTGTTTTTTCAATGAAACTATTACTTCTGAAGATTAGGGCGTTAAAACAAATGAAATTCCTTAGCTGTATTATATTGGTATAATTTAGTTTTTGAAGCAATCTCCTTTTTTATCATCATTATTCGTTAATGTTTAAAAATTACACTACATCTAAATATCTTTATTTAGATGTAGTGTAATTTTTATAGTGACTATAACATGAATTTCCTTACCCTTTAGGGTAATTTCTGAAAACCATTTTTTTGTGCTCACTATTACTAGTCATAAAAAAGAAGTCGCTTTGTCTAATGTCAAGTTGAGGTACAGTAGCTGCGGCTGTGCCTTGATAATATTATATAAGTCAGTGCTTTGCTTTTTATTATAATTATTATATTTTATACAGACTTTATACATGTAGGTCTATTAGATGGCGCCTAGTTTAAAGAAAAGAGATATGAGGTGGCACTCGAACCACAACTCTTTGTTTGATAGCACAGATATACTTTTTCTTTCAAATATCTATCTGGCAAGAACTTGGCCAGAAGGCCAAAATACACTGTGTTAAATTACACTTGCAGTATATTGTAATGCGAAAAAAAATGCAGTAAATTAAATGTAGAACAAAGTTTTTTCATGCTCATTTTACTTTAAATTGCACACCGGCCAGCATACTAGACTATGACAAAAAAATAATAAGCCTACCTACCTACAATAACTATTATAAATAAAATATCAGTACAGCTAGCCTTGATAAATAATGTGCAGTGTACGAAATTACACTGTTTGACGCAGCTCAAGCCAACATGGCGGATAGTAAACCATAAAGCTAATGTAACTATAACTTATGTGTTGCTGTTGTTTCTGTCATATCACGTTCACGAATAAATTACAGCAGCCCTTCGCGACAGATGCTCATCATAGTTTCTCATACCCATCCATAGCTTCAACTAATGATAGGAAGTAAGGAACGCTTAGTTCTTAAATGACACTCATCTATAAATGGGGTATGGACGGGAAATTTATAATCCGACCCATTAAATATATCATGAAAGCAGATTTCATCATTAGAAATCGTCGGATTTTAATATATGCTATAGAAAATTAACACTATATTTAAGCATTAGTCGACAATGGTCCAGTGTAAACGGGTTAGGATTCTTGAGTGGAAGGGTCCGAGTTCGATCCCGAGCCCTTTTTTGGTGCCTTGGATTTTTCTAAAGTGTATATAAAGTTTCATTATAGTGACTATGAGCTTTATTTGCTTTAATCTAAATTCTTCTCACGAAGTATCTTTACATTTTATAATCTCTTCATTTGCATTCATTACGTTACATTCATAATCTTCAAGTCTGTTTGTATTGAAGGATTTTCTTCAATCTGCTAGCTTTTGGATAATTATGTTTTATATTGAAATGTATTACAATTTAGTATTGTAATTTTCATTATAAGAGAGTTAAAAATATTTTTTTTTTATTTGTAGTAAGTATAAATATTTAAACTTTCACATGAAACTCTAAGGGCCTGTTTCACAATCTCCAGATAAGTTCCGAATAGGCTATCGGCAACATATTTGACAGATAGAGTATGGAGTATCTGTCAAATATCTGTCAAATATGTTGCCGATAGCCTATTCAGAACTTATCTGGAGATAGAATCAGGCCCTTAGTGATTATTGTCTACGCCGATTCTAAATAATAATTTCACCCGGGACTGTTAAGCAGCTCATTAATGTGTCGCCATATCCTGTCTCATTTATAATCTACATAGTGGGAAATGAATACAGTTGCATAAAACATTTTACAAATATCTGGCTTTCGTCTCATAGTAGTCGTTCTTTAAAATTCTATAACACAAACGCGGCTTCCTCGCTTCGCCATCTTGGCGTTCATTGAGGGAGGCCTTTGTTCAGCAGTGGACGGATAGAGGCTAATAATGATAAGCTTCTAATATAAATATTAATTTCGTAGTGGTTTTGTGAATATTTTAGCTGTTCTAAAATATATTTTTTATTTATAGGTCGTGTACACTTGGGAGATGGACTTCAATAAGAGCCTTCTTGGTGCCGCTACATTGCTGGTCCCCAAAAAACCTACCCCTTCGCCGACGTCGTCCACTATGCCTGTGTGGGCACACAACTCCTGGGTGTGTCTCTTCGCTGCCATGTTAGCAGTAGCCATTGGAGGAAACGCTATTGTTATATGGATTGTTACAGGTAAATACCTACATATAGATAAAATCTTTATTTTAATTTTCACAATTGAAATGACGTCAGTGCTACGACGCCACCTACAAAAGACCTCCTTTAAAGATAAGTAGGCGAGGCTTACCTTCTAAATTAAGTTAGATTAAGGAATTATAAGATAGTAATAATTAAGAATTTGATGGATGAATGGATGGATTTATTTTGGTGAGATTTGGTTGGAGAAAATTTTGGTGATGGAAGAGAAAAATAAAAAATATATTCAAAAAATTATATACTAAATAAATAATTAAAAACTTTTACTAATATATAAAGCTGAAGTGTTTGTTTGCTTGAACGCGCTAATTTCAGGAATTATCAGTCGAATTTGAAAGATCCTCTCAGTTTTAGACCATTAATCGAAGAAGGTTATTATATGCTATATTATATCATCCCGCTGAGATGCCGTTGTAAATCTTAGTCAACACAGGTGAAACTGTCGGCATAAGCTTGTTATAAATAATTTCAAATTAATTAAGAGTTCCATTTTTACTTTATTTATGTTTTTTTATGATTTATCCTTTCCTAAGACGTAAAACAGTTTTCAGTACAGTGTGTTAATAAATGAACAGTGGTTTCATATTCTATTTACTAACTTCAATTCATAACAATGTTACCCTACCTAGGCCCCGAACTCCCCGAGGCGATCTACATAATTTCTATATATGATAGTTGTATTAAGTAAATTTAAATTGTTTAAAAATAGAATTTTACCTTCATATAACACAGTACAAGAAGAAAACTAAAGTACAGAAACAAAAATGTGAAACTATATCGAATTCAGATTTGAGCATTCGAACTCATTTTACTTAAACCTCAACTTCAACATGATAAGAGAAGCTGACATTTTTTAATTTATTTGTGTCCTGAAATTTTATCAAAATATTTTTTATCTTAAATCAAGTTCTCGTCAAGACGCCACCAGTCTCAAATTTTTATTGTTAAATTTCCAACCTTTAATAAGACAACTTTTTACAGTTAAAGTTACAATAAATTAGCAGTCGTTTTTTGCGTAAATTATTTTCAAAGTTTTAATAATGTAACTTTAAAACTTAAATATTTACTTGAATGTCACAAACGGAGACGGTAAGTTTTAATGTAAGTTTATATCACGCGATACCGAATCTATAATTTTTAACAACGTCGTTCAAACAACTCTTTTTGAAGTGAATACTTCTATAGGCGCGTTGAGCACAATTTTTTTAGCTGAACAAAATTCATGGAACTTACGAAATCGTCCCGTCACACTCGCGTCAAATTGGTGCTCTCATTGCATTTGCTAAAGTCACACCTATAGATACCTACGTTTATATTTTAGATAGGGTGCTGGCGAGCAAAAAATCTATGATTGAATGTATGATTCGCTTGTGTGGCAGACCTTATTAAAATCGATAATTATTATACATAGTAGTGCTGCGTTGTCAATTGAAAACCCCTTAAAATACAGGTATAGTATATCATTTGCTACGATACGTAGAGCGACGGTGGTCCAGTGGTGGACGGACTCGGCCTCTTACTCGAGGTGTTCCGGGTTCGATCCTGACCCGTCCGTGTGTGCCTTGAACTGGGTTTTTCTAAATTTCTAAGTGCACACGAGACCATCGTTCGCTCACCGGTGAAGGAAAACATCGTGAGGAAACCTGCATGCCTGATGAGATTGAAAGTCTTTGAAGGTATGTGAAGTTCACCAACCCGCACTGGGCCAGCGCGGTGAACTATTGGCCCATTGCCCTCCTCGCCTGATTTCGAGGAAGGAGACCCGTGCCCAGCAGTGGGACATATAAGGGTTGATACTTTTTTATATCATTTGCTCACGTCTGCCTCTTAGTATATGTCCCTATCAAGAACAAAACATCCTCTATAATCTGATTTCCATCCTGGTCACGTTATAGGTGGCTAACAAGATGTTGTGTTGTCTACACTTTTAATTAACCCGGCGTAAGCATGGTAGAAATAGGTACAACAACTGTTTGGTGGGTCATAATCACCCCGGTTTTAAACCGTAGCAAAATTTTACCATTTCAATGACATTTAGAGCAACTTGAAGAATAAGTTCTTAAATTATAATATTTTGGGGACAAAGTAAAAAAAAAAGTTATATAAAGATCTTTTGTTGCATTTAAGAAGTCAATATTAAATTTACAAAAAATATTCAGAAATTCTAGAAACTTTAATAAGTTTTTCTAATAATATATTTTAAAAAAAAGGCTAATTATTATTTATTTTTAGTTTTTGGAATGACAAATATGAAATCTTTAAGAAAGTATATGTAAAAGCTGTAAAGAATCTTAGGGTTAATTACTATTAGTACAGTCATTTACGCAACTGCCACAGAAAGTGATTATATCCAGTCCTCCCGTGACCATGGTTACTGTAAAGTATCCGAAGCGTCGGACTTGTAAAAAACTTAATAAAACGCGATATAATACGTAAATTTAACACTAATATTTTCTTAAATACCTTAATTTTAAAAACATCACGGGTCATTATGACCCAACCTAGAAGACACCGGGGTATTCTTATCAGCACGGTCCGCACCTTTTAACAACCACTTTCCATTTGCCTATCACACGTCCGCCAATTTGCCTATCCAAGTAATAAAAAAAACATTTTTATTTTTGTTGCATAGTCAAACTGTTTGTAAATGATTTTTTTTTAATGTCAAAAGGGGGCAATTGAGCAGTCGAAGCCTTATGGTGACTTCCGATGCTCATAGACATCCGCACAACCAAAGGCTATGCAGATGCGTTGCCCTCCTTTTCCCTATCCCCCCAATGGGCCACCGGAAACTTACAACCGCTAGAAACGCGACAGCTTAGCTATTATTTTACCCCGTTATTATGTGAGCGGCCGGATTTGACTTCAAAGTAGCATGTCATTACCTCTTCCTAAAGTATGCTGGAATATTGTTAGATTAAAGCTGATGAAATGTTATTTTCAAGCTGATTAATTAAATGAAAATTAATTCGTGGTTTCAATGGGAGATAATTTTCTGAGTGTAAGTGATGAATAATTGCTTGAGGCTTGTATTTTGATTTCCCTTAAGAAGACGAAATAAACATCTAATTATACAACGACTCTTGTTTAGGCGATATTTTATACCTACCCACACCTTTAATTTATTTTTGTACATGGTGGAGAACAATCAGTCGAATAACGTTAGTAAATAAATGTGTTAGTTATGACTAGTATAAAAAACTACACAACATATCCCGCTAAATACAGACCAAACACATCATTCTGGCCATACTAACATCAATCATCTCACACAACTTACACACACATAATATTACACAAAACAAGTTTCCAAACACATTATAATCAATGCGTTGTTTTACCGCGAAACTTTTAATAAGCTTAATTATTAATAAGCTTCCAGTTACCATTCTTCGTATATCGTTTTCAATTATCGTCAATATACTTTATTAATTTATAAGAGTAGTTTCAAAATCATAATTAAGTTAGTGGAGTATCGCAACACCTAGTTAAGTGGACTATTATGCCTGATTAGCTAATACTTGTTTAGCGCCGAAAATTTAATCTAATAGCGAAAAAGCCAACCTTGCTGAGCTATTTTCGGAAATTACGAGAGTTAGGGCTGTTCCGTATCCGAAACAAAGTTTAATAGAACTACGTTTTGCTTAATCAAGTTTATAGTTCGACGATAACCGATAATAAGAAACGATTTTTGAGAATAAATTCATCCTTTAAAATTTATAACAATCTACGAAAATAAATTATTTTGTTTTTTTATTAAATTTTTTTTTTTTGATATTTTAGGTAAAGTCAAAATAACTAAAAATAAATATTTGTTTTTTACAAACTATTTTTTAACAACTTTGTCGGTTTGTATAATGACATTTGATTCTGAATAATTTCAGTGACCGAGCGATATAAAAAAGTTGGCTCTAGGGGCAGCCCTGGTTTACGCATACATTTCACCGATCGGTCGGGATGCACCGATTTTATTTCCGACCGATTTTTTATAGGACGTGTGCGTTATACTATAGCAATCAGTACGTTCCATTTACTTCCAAAAAAAAACCGGTTACCGATTATCGGTCGTGGGCGGCGGTCACCCTAAGAATCGGAGGAAAAATCGGTCCGATTATCTTTCAAAAAGTCGGTCACCGATTATCGGTGTGGGTCACCCTTAATTTGTTTGTTGTTCTTTTACGTCAAGACGGCTGAAACGATTTGGCTGACAGTTAAAACGGTAATAGATTTTTAGGGCTTTTAAAAATTCGAAGTTCCTACAGGAAATTTGATTTCCCGGGATAGTGCACTATATCACTCTTCCGGTTGCATAGATACCATATTCTTGCTTCTCTCTTTTTTTTTAAACAACTAAACTTCATACGTCCTCTATTATTCAATATTGTCGTCATCATTCCACTTTGAATGTGTGAGACGATACGCACTACGATAGTGTGTCATATTATTATCTTCATCATCTTCCTAGCCATTATTATTCCCATTCATTTGGGGTCGCCTTTATATGTCCTGTGCCTTCACTCTGGCCTCATACTTGTTACTTCCCGCGTCACACTCCTCCGTATCTCTTCTTATCTCGTCCAGCCATCTCTTCTTCGGTCTACCTCTTCCCCTATACCCTTCCACCCGCATGTCCATTACCCTATGTGTCACGTGATCGATTTGTTGTCTAGAAAATATTGTGTGTCATAATAATTATTAAATTACTTAAATTAATAATGTATTGTGTCATGACGAAATAAAAACAAAATAAAAGTTGAATTCCAACAGACTATGGAACACGTTATATTCAATGTTTAAAATTTCTTAAATTGCATTGCTTGCATTTTATAATAATTTTTAAGTAAGGATAAACACTACATACTTTTTTTTTTTTATTGTATCAAGGCGTATATACATAAGTAAGCTATTTTTCCGGATTCCACGCGAACGGAGCTGCGAACACCTAGTGCTAGTCATGTAATTGTTTGATAATTATTTTAATTGACCTAATATAAAAAGTCGAATTGGAAAAGGATACTACTGGGAATGCAAATAAAAGAAGAGTATAAGTTTCAGACTCGAAGGCATTGCTGTATATTAATTAATTAACCCGCAATTCCAAGAAACATAGCAAATGCCTTTTATTTAGATTACTTTTTTCTCGTAGGAAGCTTTTTATACTAAATGCCTGTAGGGAAATCCTGATATTAAGACAGTAAATCACTACTCAAACAATTTAAAACGGTATATATTCCACTTTTGTTTCGTGGAGCTCGATATTTCGATATTATCTACGAATGTTTTGGTCACGAGACACATACAGTTAAGTTTTATAAATGAAGACAGATGGAGAATGCCGAACACGCGAGTAATGTCACCAAAGCGAATACAAATTCAAAAGCGTGCTCAACTGCTTGACATAGCGTCGTACACTAAACGTCTATTAGATTGTGTTCTACTTCTGAATTTGTATTCGCCTTGGTGGCGTCACTCGCGTGTTCGGCATGCTCCATCTGACTTTATTTATAAATCTGTGCATACAGTAATGATACTGTTAAAAATAGTTTAAGGGATAAAATGACGTGCTAATTTTATTGCGGCTGTACAGTCTTCCCGAGACAGTCCGAGACATAGAGAGAGCGCGAGAGTATAGGTGATAGCGTTTGCCTGCCTCGGTCTGTCGTTTTTATATTAATCAGCGGACCGAGAGGCCTTGAGCAAGACAGCGAGAGTCTAGAGTGGTACTCTCGGGTGAGAATGTGTAGCCACCATAAAATCTTATATGGTCAACCAAAATTTCCATTTTTCTTTCCTAGCACATCGTCGAATGCGGACTGTGACAAACTACTTTCTGGTGAACCTCTCCTTCGCTGATCTCATGATGGCGTCCCTCAACTGTCTCTTCAATTTCATCTACATGCTTCACAGGTATTTATAATTTACGCTACAATATGGAATATTTTTAGAATAAACAAAATGTTTTTGAGTTTTTAATTTGATCGTCTTTCGCATTATAAGTGTATTTAAGTAAATGTTACTATTTTAAGAAATGGACTTTTTTTAGTAAAGTTAAATTATCCTTATTTAATATTAAGCTTCTTAAAAAATATATCAGCATTGTTTATAAGTACTATTTTAGTCAGATGTCTACTCCTTTATAGTATCCACAATATGTAAGCATGATCAGTTCATATGCTCCTCGACTTCTATAAAAAAAGGTTTACGGTACGTTACGCACACTAATAAGCTACTAATTAAAAAAGCTGGCGTATATCACACCAATTTATCAATACAGTATCTGTAGCCATCGCCTACAAGGACAGTTCTGACTAAATGTATCTAATTCAAATATTTACTTCCTTAAAAATCAAAATTTTGGAGTAAAAGTTCTTTAGTCATCTGGAGAGTAACTCAGATTTTCTCAAATGAAAGTAACGCTAAGTATTCTATCTCAAAAATAATGAGTTGCATTGGCCGTGAGTATATTATGTCATTTACTCCATGCTTCTTGACTTTAAATACGCCAATTATTGTTAAAGATAATATAATTGGAAAATAATTAAGATTATTTATTTATAATTTTTATGTATTTTAACTTCAATCCAACCAAATTTTTCTATTTGAATTTGAATCGCGCGTAAAGATTATACGCACACCAACGAAACACAGATCAATATAGACGGCACATGTGTCAAAACATTTTGCACTCCAATGCACATTCTCTGATATTCACGTCTGATATTTGCTGACATAAAATTATGGGAGAAATTTTAAGGTTTTCGACTTGTCATTTGTCATTTAACGAAATAGCGTGGGAGTAAAATCACGACTAAGGAAAATTATTCTTGTTTTAGCGACTGGGTGTTTGGCGTGCGGTACTGTCAACTGAGCAATTTCATCGCAAATGTGACTGTCGCAGCCAGCGTATTCACTCTCACGGGGATTTCGTTCGACAGGTGAAATAATTTTGTGTGACTTCTGAACACGTTTCTAATAACCTAGATTGTACAGAATATATGTCATATTTTATTTATGTACTCGTACGAATTTTATGGTAAAAATTCCGCTCACTCGCATGTCAAACTGGGAACCAAAATAGTACATTTTTGTGTGAATATCGCACGCTTTGTATGAGACATACTGAGAGCAAGGCTGATTCGTATATCCTCCGATTATTGTAGTGTTTGTAAACAGTTTTCAATTATCATATTCAATTTCTTCAGAACTTGATAGTGCTGTCAATCCTACTTGTAACGTATGTCCTAATATTATTTTTACGCGAAAGTTTGTATATATGGATGTTTGCTAGTTCTATTATACACATAACTACTGAATGGATTTTAATGAAACTTCAATTAAATAGATTAATCAGAATAACACAATAGTTTATTTTATAAAGATATTGTGTGTATTTTCCAAAATCTAATCCGTGAGCGTAAAAGGGCGTGACCGTCAAGGGTCACTTTAAAAGTAAAGTAAAGTATCAACCCTTATATGTCCCACTGCTGGGCACGGGTCTCCTTCCTCGAAATCAGGCAAGGGTCACTTAGCAGATATAATTTTGGAATTGTGACTAATAAAAATATATTATACTAGCTGTTGCCCGCAGCTTCGTCTGCGTTAACTAAGATTTACAACGGGATCTTAGTACGCAAAATATTATAATACTTTTCTGGTTGATTTTTTACACTTTGTGTCCGAAAAACCCAAATATCTCACGGAACCCTATTTTTTTCATAATAAAATTTAGCCTATGTTACTCGTGGATAATGTAGCTTTCGAATGGTGAAAGAATTTTTAAAATCGGTACAGTACTTTTTGAGCCTATTCATTACAACCAAACAAACAAACAAAGTTTTCCTCTTTATAATATTAGTGTAAGTGTAGAAGTGTAGCTGATGTAGATGTAGAAAAGGCGGCACATAATAAAAAAAATACAGCATTATGCCATTTATAGTGGTGCGCCAATATATGTTTGACTTCAAAAAGCTAACCTTGAATTAACCATTCCTACGTTAAATTATCGACGAAACCTAAACAGGAGTTTAAGTAATAACGATGTACAAGTTATGTAACAAGTTTTACAAGTTAGGAATTATTAACCTAATTATTGGGTACGTAATTGGCTGCTTGTGGATTGACATGATTTGTGGTTATATCAAAAGACATTCCGAATTTCTCGATTAAACTGCGTCAGTGTCTCAAATATCGCCTGCGTCGTTATCCTTAGAGTTTATTAGTCCGTTGAGATATTATTTACAATGTATATCGTAATTGCAAGCCTTCTACCGTCTACGGTATTTCCGAACAGAAAAGATTTAGGAACTTGTAAGATTTGAGACAACCCTTTAGGGTTGACTCAAATCTAGGGCTTTAGCCCTAGCATGTGGGTATATATTTAGTCAATGATAATTTCATCATTATCAGCCGTAATCCATCAAATGCTTGACATAGACTTTTTTTAATGAAAGCTAATTCCACCTCCCGCATCTAACCATGACCATCAATTGCATGGAGATCGTCGTCCCACCGTTTTTTGAGTTTAGTTCAATCATCGCTCATCATTTACCAAATCCTGTTGATTGGTGTAAAACATTAGTAAAGATAATTAAAAAAAGGTGTCTGCTTTCCAAATTACATGAAACCAGAGTTTTATCAGAAGCGGATTAAAGCATTATTCCATCAATTCTTTTCGCTGATTATTTGTTCTGTCGAATTAGAAAATTATTGAATTCTTCCCGTTCGTTTTCGATATCAAAAGATAAAATTTACGATCAAGGAAGAATTCAGGATTGGTTTGTGTATAATCGTTACACTTCCTCATCACGTGGAATTAGAAATGGAATTGGATTTTTGCATATTTATAATTCACGGTGGCAAACCAGAAGTTGGTGGTGACGTGAATACGCAAATACTTTTGTACACTTTGAGGAGATACATTTTAATTTACACCAATTTTATTTTTACCGGGAAAGATAGACTATGCAATGCAACATCTGGGTGTATTAATTTCTAGGTGAGCCATCTGCCTACCTACCGAATGAGCTTAAAGGTCATCAGGTCTAAAAGTCTAGATGTTTCGAAAAAAAAGTCTGTATGTATTCTAATATCCTGGTTATTTTCGTCACCCAATTTAACTAAGCAGGAATATAGGGAATAATTATTGGTATTCAAAACTAATCAAGACTTTTGGTTGGTAATTCTTATCTTTCCAACTCCATGCGTAGTTTGTAAAAACACGTGCTATTTTTAATGGAAATCGTTTGATTTTTTGAACGACATCAATCAAGCGACTAGCGGTTCAAGTTGGTGACCAACAACATGCAGCAGGAGACAACGTGTTGATGCTTCATATCGCTACGACACGTCGTTGCGTCTAGTCGATGCTGTCATGATTTCGAATCCGACTGCAGACGGCAACAGCAGATATCATTCAACACCAGTTGATTTCCAGTGTGCCATGAACTAAGATGTCGAACGTGTTTGTAACTGACTGATTTGAGGTCGGACTACAGAGTCGACTGCTGATTGGCGGCGCGTCACAGCCTTGTGTTGTTTAATGTTAACTGTGGAGGGAATTTCATAGAAATACGTAGCAATTAGTAGTGTTGCTTTGACACGTCGCGGTCGGCTAGAAATTCGTAGGAGGTACCGGGGTTTTAGACAAAGTAACACTAAAAAAAACAATAATGAAGTTCAAAAAAAATAAAATAAAATGTATGGGATTGACATAAGCCGCGCTAAATCACGTGGTCAATTTTTATCATTACCGCAAGTTGATAGACAATGTCAATATTCGTAACAAAACCTTCAACTGTCTATTGGCTTTCGTTCGTTGATAACTCAGAGACGACGTCGAATTTCAGTACCTTTTTGCAACTTTTTTTTTAGACTTTATCTAAGCCCTCAATTTTACGCTACTTTGACCATAACAATCAGTTAAAATCTGCCACCTCGCTCAGGTCAACTTACTAGAATTAAGTTATACTTACTGTGTAACAAATATTTTATTATCATTACTGTGTTATTATATACCCTCCTCGTCTGATTTCAAGGAGGAGACCCGTGCCCAGCAGTGGGACATAAAGGGTCGATACTTTACTGTGTTATTAACTATATTATCATTTACAGATATCAAGCTATTGTAAGACCAATGAGGCCCAGAATGTCGAAGACGTGTTCGCTTATCATGATAGGTGTGATTTGGATCAGCGGTATGCTCCTAGCTATACCTTGCTTGTTATATTCCACTACCAAGGAGTACAGGTGATTATATTTTGATTAGTTTTTTAAGATAGCAATATTTTTTATTTTTGTATGGAAAATAATTAATGATTATGTTCAACTATGTATTGAAATGTTAAGTATATATTGTGGTTACTATGAAAAAGTGTCTAGTGCATTTGAGACTAGCGGCGCCCGGCAGTTACACCCTCGTATTTCACATTTCCTTAGGAGTACGGGGATAAATAATAGCATATGTCACTTACAAATAACGTAGCTTTCTTTGGTAAAATATTTTTAAAAATCGGTTCAGTAGATTCAGAGATTACCCCTAAAACCTCACAAGCTCACAAATATTATCTTTTTATAATATTAGTATAGATTATTATTTAGAATTATAATATCAAATATTCTGACATGCTTAAGATTTAAAAAAATCTTATAATAAAATAATTTGTAACAAAAAAAAGAAACTACTTCAAACAAAAGGTAAACTAAAGAGCAAAAAATAAATTAACTTCGCACAAAGTAATACGTATTTTCATTAAGTCCAATAAAAATGTTTCCTATCTCAATTCGTTAGAATATACGATAAAAATAACAGACAAAAATTTAATTCACGTAGGTATTATATACATACAAACATATACAATAGCGAAAAGTAAACTCCCAAAAACTCAAAGGCCTTAACTGAACGTCGGTGAAGCCCGTAGCGGCCACTGCTGAAGCGAGTGGCCTTAACTGGACACATAATACCGTGTGCGGCTCGAAAATAAATATTTGCATACTGTTAATATTGTGAAAAGAAACTGATGTCCACTTACGACAACAATATTTTTATTATAACCATAACTACTAGAAAAGTTGCTACATAAAATAAGATTTCTTACATTAAAGCTTTACTTAAAATTTCCAGCTAAATTTTAAATGGCCTTAAAATATTTTAAAGTCGGTGTTAAGATAAAATGCGCGGTGAAGATTTCATTAGAGAACAAAAAGGCTTTTCGTAGCTTCATGCCAAAATGTTTTATAAAGTTTTACCTTATTATTTGAAGAATTCCTTTTAGTAACTAACACCTTAAATGCGGAGACACGTTTTTAGTAACTATTAAATATTTAACTAGCATTACAAATGTTATTGTTATTTTGGTTTCTTTTATGTGAAGAATTTGATATAACATCTATGGACCGTTTTACACCACGTCAATCTGGTCCCGTGGTAAGATCTCAAAGAACTTGTATTGCGGGTTCAAGACAACGGAAACACATTTAAAACTTTATTACTATACATATTATATATAAATAATCAAATCAAAAATATCTTTATTACGTAGGTACAACTTGTACACTTGAAATAAGTCAACACAAAAGTAGTCAATACGTAGTAATAGTAACAAAAAAAAACTCGTTTGAGATGCAGGATCCCCTAAGAAAAACGAGAATATACAATAATATTAGGCTAGTATTGTGGGACCTAGTCTTAAGGGACCTGGCGCAAGTGTGGAGAAGAAGACATAGCGAGGAGAAGAAGAGCCGCCTGAGGAGGCGAGTGCTCGGTCAGGTGGATGGAGAGGCTCATCATTAATAAATAATTTATCTGAAATTTTCAATAAATTGTAAATAATTTGTTGTTAACGAAAATCAACGGGTACATAATGATGAGGCTACAATTATAGCATCATTATTAAACCTTATATATTTTAAATTAAAAAAAAAAACACTTAATTTTATTACAAAAAATCAAACATACAGAAAATTATAAGCTCATAGTTAATAAGCTTATTACTAGTAAAATAATAAGTTAAAATAAAATAAACAGTCACCTTTTCAGGGTTAAACTATACAAAATTTCATTTAGGTCGCTTCCGTGGTTAGGCTAAACGAAAATTTGTTTGTTCAAACCGTGACATTTTGTACGAATCATAACTGTAGTAACAAAAAGTCTGATTTAAATAATTTAAAATGGAATTTACACATAGATATTAAATTTTATTTATCAATTAATTTAAATGGACGGTATTTGGTTAGTAATTCATACTATCCAGATACCGATTTCACAACTATTAGTTTTTACTTATATTTGAACGTAAAAATTTAGACAAAAAACTGTTTCAAAGATTACACCCGTAAAACTACGTACAAAGTTATAAACTTTACCTCTTTATTTTATTTTTAGTATAGATTTTAAAGATAATGTTTAAGTGATTTAAACTTTAGATAAATTTAGTATTTACGTAAAGTGAAGCTTGTCGGCAGACAAAGGGTTCATCGGTTTAGCCACCGATACTCTCAAAAACAGCTTTCAGCTTTGAGTACTTGTCTTAGGGTTTCCAATTAAATTCACCCTCGTCCCAGCGTCGAATGAAAATAGCAGAGATTATGGATAATTTGCTGCTTTAAAAGTCGTTAATTTTAGTACCGTAGTTTATACTAGAATTTTGTGTTTGTACTAAAACCTTGTATTATTAATGCATTATTTGTTGCATTTAACTTCCTTGAGTGTGGGTCATATTTGTGGTATATATTAAGCGTAGCTCAATATTTAGGCATTATCTGCGAATGCCTTGTTCATGAATTGACATCTCACTGTCCACTTTCCTGCGAATTCAGATAGTCTATAAATATTAAAATAGATATAGTATGTCATTCCTAAGAGGTACAATAGATATATTATGTCATCGTGGACTTTTCTGTAGAATTCAAAGTTTGAAATACTGTCAGTATTTATTTACTACTACCACTTACTAAAATAATACCAATGAATTAAGGATAAAAATCCCTTAATTAAGGGAGTATTGATGTAAACAACTGACTGACTAATTAAAGGTGGCTGACGTAGCTCATTATGAAATGTCTTTAGAAGTAATTGTCCTCGACTCATTAAATTTGGAGACCATTCCTTCAATCTTGTGTTAAAACGATTACGTATTAGAACGTAGTCGAGCTTAATATGAGTTTACTCGGGGAAAAAATGGTGAGAGAAACATTGCTGATCACAGTCATTTATCAAAACCTCACAGTACCTACCACTATACAGCCACGCCATATGGCGTTACTAGCTACGTTACTCGTGTAAACTTATTTAATAGTAACTAGATAAAAAGTAAAGTATCAGCTCGTTAAGTCTCACTGCTGAGCATGGGTCTCCTCCTCGAAATCAGGCGAGGAGGGTAACGACCAACGGGTCATAGCTCACCGATGCGCTGGTCCAATGCGGGTTGATAAAATTTATATACCTTCAAAGATTTTAAATCTCACTAGGCATGCAGGTTTCCTCACGGCGTTTTTCTTCACCGGCACAACCTGTACTTCGACAGTGACAGTATTATGAAATAAATAAAAAAAATATATAAAATCGTAATTATTATACTGTTTACATGTTATATTTATGATCTTAAAATCATTCAATGTGCAAAATTTATTGTGAGATAACTTTCTTGACATACTATTCATTATTTTTTACACGTCGAATTTGATTTTGTCAAAAATTACGATTTAGGCCCCGTTCGCACGAGCTCAAGCGTCATGTTTAACCTCGTTGCTGGCGCGAGTTGCGGGATCCGCATGCTAAATTCGATTAAACGTCCAACGCTCAACGTCGAAAACCAAACAGTGCTTATTAAAAAGCGCCTCACTTTAAGAAATACATATCATAATGCTATATATAATATATACTGATAAATGGATTATCTCCTTCAAACGATTTTTTAACGCTCGGTTAAAAAGCGCTTAAGGAACGGTGGCAACGGCACTTGGTTTATCGGGATTCTCGATTTACGATTTATTATCCACCATCCACATTTACCATCGATTTCAAAAAAATGTAATAATAAAGTAATTTCAAAATATTATAACGCTTGTGAGTTTGTTAATAAAACACTCTAAGCTCAGACCACTCGTCCAATTTGATATAATCCCTTTGCGAATCCCGAATCCCGTTTATTTAAAAGGATTGATGACATAATGCCAAGCTATCCATTTAATCTAAATTTAATGCTGCTTGTTCAGCCGCTATTTAAAGTCCTAGATCTGCAGGCAACAGAACTGTTTGATCGCGATTATCAGATAGAGCGCAAAAATAATTCTGTTGAAGATTTTTTTTCGGAATGGCCTACGTTGTTGACCTTGGGCCTTTACGCTTAATCGGAGGAGTAGATGAGAAGATGACTCATCTAAGAGGTGTTTGACCTCTTGTTAAAACACCTCCACTAATGTCAGCAGTTAGATAACACTAAACAAAATGTGTTAAGGTTTGCTTAATTGTTTTTCGAACTTTCTAGTTCTGATCTTTAAACTAACTAGGTCAGGTTCGTTTCCAGAAAGTACTTTGTTTTGGCTAATGGCTTCCGCAAGGGCGTTAGTAAAAGGAGATTTTTACTTCGAGAATGCAGTCAGTGTTGAAGCTAATTCCTACGGAACCACCAGTATTTGCAGTATTAAACTAAAAAGAGAAAAGATTTAAAACAAACAAAGGCAGATCATATTTCAAATGTTATACGTTTTGGATATGATACTTTTTATATTAGATGATTAGTTTCTAAGTTGGATGTATAGGTAAAAATTATTATCATCATCAGCCTTTATTCATCTACTACTGAATATAGGCCTTATCCAATGAACGCTAAGACGACCGGTTTATGAAATATATAATATTATATATAATTTAGTAATATCATAATACTTTAAAATAGATTTCGCTTACTGTATAGCTCTCGTTATTATATTTTACTACACATTTAATATTTTCATTACTTTTAATTTATAGTTATAAAATTGAACAGATTGGACGTGTTTAGAAATAGGTTTTCTAGGTTACCATCTAGAGTGAACAAAGATTAACCTAATCTAAGCCAGTTCCTAAATTTGACTGTGTGGAATTCTTGGCGTAAGATATAATATTAAAATCTCAATGTCACAACTCAGAGTAAAAACTGGAAAATTATATGGAAATATTCACAATATTTCCATTCAATTTTCCATTTTACAATAGTCTTGACTTACTATCAATTTTTTTTTTTGCAACCTTAACAGATAAAACCATTCTTACTTCTCGATTATCAAATTTAGGCCTTACTAAAAATAATTCATGAGTAAGAGCATTTCGTCTATTACAGTGTAGGCGTCAATGTAGGCGGAATCGGATTTAAGAGAATATTTGTCAATTTTATCTTTTATTTTAAGTAAAAGGAGAGGTATCCGGAAAAAAAACACGAAATATCATTAATATCATTCATCATCATCAATTGATTTTTTAACAAAACAGCGGCGACAGACCAAGTACCATTAGGTCCCGTTCCTCGAGCACTTTTTAACCGATCGTTAAAAAACGTTAGAAGTTACAAATGGATACACTATATTTTTGTTCACACGATACCGTTTTTAAAGGGCGGCGCTTTTTTATCGAGCCCTGTTGGACTTTGGGCATTTCTATAACGAAGCTAAATTTTCGAAAATTTAATCACATGATACTTGTATTTTAAGATTATATTCTGAAATATACTTTAAAATGTCAATATACTCAGTACTAAAAGGTTTTAGCTAGGGGAGAGGGGGGATAGTCTAAAATCTCACTACATAATCACCAGAAAGGGGTTTAAAAATTGCCAAAAAATATCATGTGATTAATGGACGGCCTCATATACTTTATCGCGAAAATAAATTAGATAGAGACAAACGCTCTGACAAATAAGGTTTAGGGCGGGTTGCATCGACCGATTTTAACAAATATGTAGTCGTTAAACATGGCGGCAACGAACGTTAGTGACCATAGAGCGTTGTGTTTAACAGACATTAAAATTTAACGTAGTCTCTTACGTTGACAGATGATTTAAAACAACCGACCCTTAAGGCAGAAACACACTTACGTGTCGTGGCGTGTCGTGACGCGCCAGAAGCATATCGGTTCATACATTTAATATGGTTAGGAAGAGCGACGATGGTCCAAAGAGCGACGATGGTCCAGTGGTGGATGGACTCGGCCTTTTATGTGAGAGGTCCAGGTTCGACCCTGACCCTCCCTTGTGTGCCTTGAAATGGGTTTTTCTAATTTATTAGCACCCCAAACACGAGACCATCGCTCGCTCACCGGTGAAGGAAAACATCGTGAGAAAACCTGCATGCCTGATGAGATTGAAAGTCTTTGAAGGTATGTGAAGTTCACCAATTCGCACTGGGCCAGCGCGGTGAACTATTGGCCCATTACCCGCCTCGTCTGATTTCGAGGAGGAGACCCGTGCCCAGCAGTGGGACATAAAGGGTTAATACTTTTTTTTAGGGACATATTTGCATGTCGTGTCGTTGCGTCGTAAGTATGTCTCTGCCTTTACCTGTAGAATTACGTGACAGGTCCCCTAAAAATAGATTATAAGATTACAATCGTTATAAATTTCTAACAAACAAAGTTTTGAGTTCATAACTCGGGAAGATATTAATTATAATTAGCTTGACGGAGCCATCCGAATAAAATATCCGGCTAGAGGGGACTCAATTTAAGAATCATACCTAATGTCGTCCATTTCAAATGCTTTGAGTATTTGTTGAGACCATAATAAAATTAGTTACGAATTGAGTTATCTGTTTGTTTTGTAATGGAAATAAAGACAATTTTTTCCATTAAATTTTATTGTAGATTCCAAAAATTATTTTTCATCTTTAAATGTTATTGAATTGGATTAGCTTAATGTCGGTCGTTAACATGGATAAGTACAATTTTTAAAAACTACTTTATTATCACTAGAGTTCCGTTCTCTTCTCGTTATTCGGACTATTCAAAATCCGCGTGAGTAGTTCTTGATGCCTGCAATTACAGAGCCTTTGCTGCACCTGCGGTGGAAAAGGAATGGTAAAACTAAAAATACGCTAACATTATGGTGGTGTGTATGCAAATGAGTGCACAATTTGCATCTTTCGAGGCTTCAACTGATTAAAAAAGTCATCTGATTTCAAGTTTTACTGTTTTAAATTTTGCTCTATTTGGAATTGAATTTAATAAAGTGAATAATACCCACGAATAATCCCAGTTAGTTACCCAATTGTTTTATCAGATTTTTTGTATTAAAAAAAGGGGTCATAGAAACATATTCTTATACAAACTGGACACGACGATACGACATTAAATTAAACTGCATATGTAAAACAACCATAAGAGTCTGTATACAAAAAATTATCCAAAAATACCTCGTAGTTTAAGCACAGGGCAATATTTTCATTTCTATATCATAAACTTTTCACTGAGCTATCACGTACGGGTGAATGACCCCGGCCGGGCGGCGCGGCATCGTCAAAGAGACAGCTGTGCAAAAATTACAATATCTAGGTCCGATTGTTTCTATTTCGTTTTGATAATTGGTTGGAAATGGGAAGTGGGGAGTAATGTTGACCTTCAGTCAAGGTTACCTGTCGTTTTTTCCGTTGCATCCGGTGTGAAATCACAACGGTTCTAAAGAAGTTTCACTTCAATATACAATCTGGATACGATCATACGACATTAATTCAACTTAACGGCTATACTAGTCCATACTAGTATTTTGAATCTATCAAAAATTTCCTAATGTATATATAAAAAAAAAAGATTTTTTCTAACAAACTAAATGGCATAAATATAAAATATTTGTAAAACAGTTATGTTAAAATAGGTTCACTGACCGATAACAATGGTCGTGACGTAGTGTGCGTAATGCGTATTGTCGTGTTACTTACGCCGTGATATTTTGGCGACTGACACACAACTTACACGACACGAGTGTCGTGTAAGTTGTGTGTCAGTACTGACACCGAAGTCTTAGTAGGTCACCGCGATCCTGTGAGTTTTGACGTCGCACGTACTTTGTTTGTGACAACGGTAATCATGCGTTAATCGACATTCATCATCATCATCATCATGTTCACCATGGCATTATTGCCGCCAAAATATCACGGCGTAAGTAACACGACAATACGCATTACGCACACTACGTCACGACCATTGTTATCGGTCAGTGAACCTATTTTAACATAACTGTTTTACAAATATTTTATATTTATGCCATTTAGTTTGTTAGAAAAAATCTTTTTTTTTATATATACATTAGGAAATTTTTGATAGATTCAAAATACTAGTATGGACTAGTATAGCCGTTAAGTTGAATTAATGTCGTATGATCGTATCCAGATTGTATATTGAAGTGAAACTTCTTTAGAACCGTTGTGATTTCACACCGGATGCAACGGAAAAAACGACAGGTAAGAGACACAAATACAAAAGAGCGAGAGAGCAAATGTCGGTGTGTATGTATATTGCACACTGTTTAATACTTGCTTATATTTGAGCATTTAACGTGTGTTTCACTTCTATCGTGTGTAAATCACACACACACACTATCGTGTGTGAATCACACACACACACACACATCTTTTTTTTTAGTAACTGATTATCATACATAATATGAAATTCCCTTTCACAGGTCCAAAGGTACATTGAAGACGGCGTGTTTACTATCGTGGCCTGATGGCTTGCCCGACGTATCGTATATGGATTTCATGTAAGTATTTCATTGTTAGTAATGTCTAAATAATTTAGACATCAAATTTATAAAAAATATTACACATTATAATATAGATTTATGAATAAAACATACTTTAAGAAAACTAAGCTTCATGGATTTATATTTTATAGTAATCTTATCAATATTCAAGATCCCGAAGCTTATAGAACGTATTTTACTTTTAATTGTATCTTATATTATGTATAGATACGATAATATGTGTTTTTTTCAATATTGACAACGAATGCCTGCATAAAAATAATATGAATTATCTATATATGACGAGTTATTCCATCTTTCCAATTATAACTGTAGTCACTTTAATGCACAGAAATATTCGCGTAGACCACAATATTACTGTAATAAATAACTCCCAATTTGCGCAGCAAATGGCAGATGTTGTCGGGCAACAACATTCGTTAATTTTGCCAATGATTGTCTGTGATGTTAGCCACTTATCAAAGCAGTTTGCTAGAATTCGTCGCCTTCAAAGTAAGAGCTGCAAGTTACATTAGGGTAATTCGACAAGTTTTCAAAGTAATTAGCGTCTTGTATTAACAAGATCTTAATTCTATATGGTAAGCTAGAGAACAAACAATGCTTTTTAGTAACAGATTTGTTGACATCATAAAATAGTAAGCCAAAGTCAAGTTCAGAATTAAGCCGATATCGACATTTTAAATACGTATTCAGGTCTTATGAAGAGGAACCGTTGTCAAAAATGGACTAAAGCTAGGTTTAACCTCAAGAACGGTTGCGGGCCTGCAGTTCTGTAGTAAAATTAAAGTACACTTCACGACACGTTTTTGTTGTTTTGTTTGCGGATGCTGCTGCAACAGCGGACAATTAGTTAAATCATAGATGATGATGATATTGATGATGACATGATTAGAACCTTTATTTAGTTTAAAGAATGATTGATAAAAATATATAATAATAGAATTGTATAGCCCTTATATAGTAGACTATACATAAAAATCGTACACCTTTTTATAACGTTTATTGCCAGCTAGGGTGCCCCTTCGCAAATCCCCATAAGGGACTCCATTTCAAAACATATATTCATCATACAAATTGCATTTTGCGGGATTCGATTGCGGATGCCCAATCAATTGACCACTCTAACAGCTTTCCGTCAAATTACAACTGTTTCCCCTAACTTCGCCCGCGATAACATAGACTGAAAGTAATTTTATTGATTACCTCTCTTCTATTTATGATCCCGCAATAATGACGTAACATTCTACTAAAAACGTGAAATAAGGTAAGCGATTTAATAAAACCGAATGGGTAGTTTAAAAAATTGCATCTTTTGTACATCCGAGCTAACAAACTCTTATATTATTAATATAGTATAGTAGATAATATGTAGTATGTTAATATCAGTATATATAATAGTTTGATGCTTAGTAAAAGTACAATAAACTAAGATACAGTCACAGATTTATAAATAAAGACAGATGAAGCATGCAGAACACGAAAATTCAAAAACGCGCTCAAAGTGCTTGACTAATCGTACTCTAAACGTCTATTAGATTGTGTTCGCTTTTGAATTTGTATTCGCTTTGATGGCGTCACACGCGTCTTCTGCATCCTTTATCTGTCTTTATTTATAAATCTGTGAATACAATTAACATCTTACTATATTTTAAAGGCGAAGGTTTGCAAGTTTACTCTTACATGACAAAACAGCTGAACCGATTTGTCTGAAAGTTGAAATGGTCATAGCTTATACCTTGGTTTAGAACATAGGTTACATTTTATTTCTAAAAATTCAAAATGTCTGTAGAAATATCAAAAACGATGTAATTTAAAAAAAAAAATATTTGTATCGGCCCATCGTAACAAGTGCGAACTCGATGTGGGCAAAGCCGCTGTCAAAAGCTATACCCGATGGCGGGTAGAGTCTTAAGACGCTTATTTTCATCTTATAATAAATGTCTAGCATATATAAAAGTAACTGAAGCAAAACCTTTTCAAACCTTCGAGCGATGTTTGTACCGTAAACACATCATGTGGGTACTTTCAAATATTTTAGTTGAAGTTTTGCACGCTTCACAGATTACGACCGTAGCCTGGAGCCTTAACTTAAAATAATATGTTTGCAGTAGGTTGGGTTTCAAAAAATATGTATAAAACATATACATTATGTATATCAATATAATAATAATCCTATTTTTTTCAATAATCTTTACTTTATCTAAGATACTACAAAGAATGATTAGAGATTGGGACCTTCTTTTAAGTGCATAGAGACTTGTGTTAGGGGATCCCGCTCTTCCATAACATTAGTGTATTTGCGCAATTAAACGTAGAATATATTTATTACTTATAATAAAATAATAAAAATACAGTTACTTACCACACTAAAATGTCCAATCCTTGATTCCGAAACGCAACAAAGCTGTTTAACAGAAAAAACAAGCAGGATGGTGGTATTAATTAAGACGGGGGAGGGGCACAGTACATTCCTATAAAGTCTAACCAATGAATTGCAGTCATTAATGACAACCAGCAGTGCTATTCTGTTATAAACGCAGCGCTATCGCTACGCTGTGACAGCGCTGTGATTTCAACTTGGTATTCACTAAGCTTGTCAAACCATATAAAACACCCTAGCAACGTCAACGCTGAGCGCCGAGACGAGCTCGTCGTAGCGCGCAGCCCAGAAAATGACTCTTACAGAATTAGGGGGCAGATGGTGACGGTAATCGAGCTATAGTATCGCTCATTAACATAGGCTTACCCACAATTAGCCAGTATATCCAGGAGTGGATATTATTTATTGGAATAAAGCAAAATCAAGCCTTGGGATAAGAGTTCATCTTACTATCAATTATATAATATCTTTTTAAAAAAATTTCGAATATGTAAAATTAATAGTTGGTTTCAATTTACTCTAGTTTATTAAATGTGCAATATTGAGATGAATTTGTTAGTCAATTCCATGCGGTTAATATGATAGGAAGCGCGGAATCCATGAATATTAAAATCGCTCAGGTGTACGATATTATGAACATGTTGCACTGCATAATGTTAATGTAAAACATAAACACATAATCCAATGTAAATCCAGTAATGCAAAGACAAGAAGATAGTTAAGATGCTACTCGTAACCAGCTCAGATCAACCAAAACACGAAGATCACTTTTGGAGATCGACAGTCATTAGTAGTCATAATTTATATAAATTTAATAGCTAATAATGTTGAATGCAATAATTTTTTTTTTCTATTCTAGGCTTTATTTTACTAAAATCTTCAATAATCCAGATTTAAAAAGTAATCTTTATTTTGCATGGATGGTATAAATGAATGCTGCGTTATAGAATACATAGATAAAAAAGATGAAGAATCTCTATGGTTCAAAATGTGTTGTTACTTGTCAAATGTCAATGAGTTTAAAAAAAAAACTTTCGAAAAATTTTGAATTTTGGAGTTGAAAAAAATTTGCACGTTACCTTTTTGCAACAGGTGCTTATTGGATTACGTTAAATTCAACTCGCTGCAATTAAGAGCGCTCTCTAGCTCCAGTCCAGGTTTTTTACGTCAGCATCATAGAAAAAAAACTGTTATTTCGTTTAGGATTTCTTTTGTAATATGCTAGCACTTATAATTATAACCTTAATTAATGAGTATTAACAATATTAAAAAAAAAAAAACAATACTGCTAAAATACGTTATAAATGCCATAATATATTTATGTATTATTTTATTTTAAAAACATATTAGATATTTTATTTTTTCGAAACAAAATGATATTAATTCCGCCTACGCACGACAGAGAAGTCTATGTCTTCCTTAGCCGCACCTTTAGACCTAGTTTTGCACGGAACATGTTAAAAAAAATTGAAAGTAATTCGATTAGAAATAGCCATCATCGCTTTTCGATAGGCTATTCTGATGAAACCTTCTTTCGTTTGACTGCTAAAATCTTCTTTTTATAAAAAAAGCCTTTGTATGCGCTTATGAAGATTAATAAAAATCAGAAATTATCTTGTTATCATGGCTGAAGTCTGTTATCTGTCATGGTCTTCTGTACTATTACACACACATACATACACAGATTTATAAATATATACAGATGGAGCATGCCCAACACGCGAGACTATACTAAAGATAATACAAATTCTAAAGAGGATACAATTTTGACGCAGTGCTTGATATAGCGTCGTACTCTAAACATCTCGAGTAATTTATTGTTTTGTAACAAAAAAAATCTCGTCTTGTGTTGTTAAATATTGTAAAAGTTATTCCCAAAGACAAAAAAAGAGGATGGAATATCATTTCACAAGTAAATATAAGTTATTTAATTGATTTTAATACTTTATTCATTTAATAATTTTACGGTTTTCAAGATAAACAAAGCCTAGGAGATAACGCGACTGTGTTGCCAGTTTCCGATGAAATGTTTTCCCTTCAATTGGGGAAACCACTTGTAAGTCTAGGCCCGAGTGTTAAATTGTGTAATATCATGCCCAAAAAGTTAGAGGAAGTTTATTTTACGAATAAAACTTACTGTGATTGGTACGGCTTTTTATATTTTATGATTTTTGCAGATTCCCAACAGATGTAATTTTACGAGAGGAATGGGTATCTGTTATTCGTCAAAGCATGCAAAAAGATAATTGTCAGCCTTCAAAATTTTGCAAATAATAAAAGTTGCAAATTTTTGCCAATATAATTAATTGTGATTTTAATAAATATTTTTGAATTTGGTTTTTTTTAATCCGTCCGAAATATTAGTATGTTACTACTGAAAAAAATAAGTAGTATTAAAAAAAACTCTTATAATTTAATCAATGATCCTTTCAATTGCGCTCTATGCAATTCACAATAAGCATAGTATTTAAGACAAAGTAGATAAAGTAGATAAAGTTTAATCCTTACTAACTTAACAAACCAAAATTAGTATTATTTAGTTAAAAATTCATCTATCCAAATACAACTTTAGGACATTTCATCGTAAAGACATTTAAAAAATCCAGGGAGTTTTTTATATTTCTGGTATCATTACACGCACACAAATCCACGTGTATGTACTAGTTGTCACATGGTTGTCACGCACACTTGAATAAAAAGTGCCGTCATACAGTTTGTTGAGAACGCTCCATCTGTGTATTACATATTATTATCAATCTTAAATATGATTCATTCAATTTATTTTTACTACATAGTTGTTTTACATAATATAATATATTTAATTAATTATTATAAGACACATATGAACATTTAGCTCAACAATAATCTTATAAATTATTCAAGCAACAGTGTAAATATTATTTCTTGATTCGCGTAAATTAGAGGCGTACATAATTATTGCATTGAAGAATGAATTCAAATCACAAAGGGTGAACGTGTAGCGTTTATTATGAATAATAAATTTATTGACTAAAATGTAGCTCTTTTTATGTATGCTATTTCAAAGCATTTTCTTAATGGAGATTGTTTTATTACAGCTTGGCAAAAAAGAGTATGACCTTGTGACAAGTGGAACATAATATAATAATAATATGACACTGCATGTCTTGGCGTTCATAGAGGGAGGCCTATGTTCAGCAGTAGATGGATAAAGGCTAATGATGATGATGATGACTACATGGCCGACAAATGGCCGAATTTAATTTTTACACACATGGAATGATTACATTTACACAGACTGAGTCCACGCAATCATTTTGAAACACCTAAATTGGAGTCATAAATGGCTCCAAAGATCAGGTCGTTGCGTAATGCATAGTATTATCAGCATGTAGGTAAGGTACAGCAACAAATACGACATCGACTTTCAAAGTTATAATAACGAGGTAGTTAAAGCAAACATTGAACATTTCTAGAAGAATAGGTCAATTATAAGTTATAAGCACAAAAATTTAAGAAACCCAATTATTTTACTCCTTTTTAGTTTTTTGTATTTTGAAGTCGATTTTAATTTAAGTATTTTTTTTAAGATTTGAATAAATTTTCTTACATTATATTCCATCAATCTTTCCCTCTATGATATTTTTTATAAACAAGTCATGTCGTATCAGGTGACTGATCAAATTTCCTTTTCGGTTCTCAACAGTTTTAATAATATTTCTTTTCTCTTTCACTATCTCCAAAACTTTTGCGTTTCTCACCATTTCTGTCCATTTTATCCCCTCCATCCTTCTCCAGCACCACATTTCCAAGGCTTCAAATCTTTTCCTATCCTTTGGTGTGTCCACGATGGACTCTGTGGATTACGACAGTATATTATGCGACGTTGTCCAATATCTTGTTCGTTTCATTACGAATCAGCTATGAGCTATCCGAGGAAATCAGATATTTATTTGAACATCGATTTATGGTTAAATTAGATCGCATGACTAAAATAATTGAAATCTTGTGTTGGGTGTTTCGGTTAAGCGTTGTCAATTAATTATTATTTTTAATAAATATGTAAATTTACTTTAAATGTATTATAAAAATGGGTCTAATTCGTATGAAAAATAAAATATCATAATAAATGTAAGAATAATGTATGTTGGAAAAATACAAATAGCTGAAAATAATAAAATTAATTTTAAATAAAAAACCAAAAACCGACTCAAAACTATACCTTAATTTATGTACAGCTAAAAAATTTAAAATAATATTGAAATACTTCGAAGTGAAGTATACTATATAAAATTGGGTATTTTTGGAGTCAGTGCCAGCCAAAGAGGATATTTTAATGATCAATCACATACACCAAGTATTGAGTAGATGTCTGTGAAGGGCATCGAGGTTTTTGCTGATGCCGACTAAATTAATATAATTAATTAATTAGATGTCGATCAAATTAACAGGGGACCAATACGGAAACATTAGCTTTCAAACGAAGAAAGAATCATCAAAATCCATTCACAAACAGCGGAGTAATCGTGTAACAAACATACAATAAAAAAAAACATACAGACGAATTGATAACCTCCTTCTTTTTTTGAAGTCGGTTAAAAAGGTAGCCTGTATTGAAAATAGACGAGTATAAAATTCACAGAACCTTATTGTATTTGCATAAAAGCCTGAGTACATTATGTCTTTTAGTACCTAATATAATATTATAATCATGTTTCTAGTTACAGTGTATCGGTATTTAAAATTCACAGACAAGATTTTGTATTTTTTTTTTGGGATTAAATATATTTCTGTACACAAGGTGTCTCACAATATACTTTTTCTAACGACGTATTTCGCCCACAAAGAGTTAGACAGTTTTTTTTAAGAAATATAATGCTATAGTCATCGCCACTTTAGAAGTCCGATAGACGCGGCGCTGCGATCTTATAACTCAATGTTGCCAATTTCTATTGTAATGATTTTCCACCAAGTCTAGTACAATAAAAAAATTAAATAATTATAGGGCCTATGGTCAGTAGTACATTGATAAAGACTGATGATGATAATAATAACAAAAATAATTATAGCAGCAAAATAAAAATCTCCCTGCCAGGTTTTAGTGAAATAAAACATTTTTTGTAAATATTTCAGTCGTATTTTTTACGTATAACCGATTAGTAGAATTCATCTAAAACAAGCTTCTTCGGATGTGTTCGGCTTTTGCCAGGAGTGACGATTTTCTCAGAAGTAATTGCTGCCATTGTTACTTCCTTTGTTATTCGACTTTTTTTACAGAAACACCTGAAAATATCATTCATCTGAACAAGGTTTTAATTCTTTTACCTTGTATTTATATTCATTTAAAATATCATAAGATAAATGTAGGTATAGAGTTAATGATAATATTTTAACCATAAATTAGGCAAAAATGAGTGACTCTGGCATCTCTAAAATTTACCTGTCATGGCTGTGACATTTATAAACATATTATTTAACGGGGTTAATTGTTGTTTATTTTTACTTTCTAATTCACAAAATTATTTCACTTTAACAATCATTATATGGCCTTAAATTTTTACACCTTACTTTATATTATATGCTCCATATTTTACGTAAAACAATTTAAAATATCACAACTTCTTACTCCAGACAGATGTCAAGATGTCAATGTTGTCAAATTTAGTTCAGGCATTAGTCGCAGGACTTTAAAAGTGGCGAGGACTATATTTTATGGTGTGATCTGACACGCGTCACTCCTCCGGAACGTAGCCATTCACCAGCTTGTGCTCGTTAAAAGGAAAATAGAATAACTAGCATTAGGTGTCATATTACTTATTCTTAAAGTCCTTTTCAGCTAGACGTCTCTTCATCTGTCAATATTTCTTATGTTATTTATTAATTTTATGTTCAGTTAAAATGTTGTGTATAATGTGATCGCTAGTGCGACCGTGCTGTCACCCAGCGGCCCACGCGGAAGATCGGCGCTGACAGAAAGTCCAGCAAATGCCGAGCGTGAGGCTTTTTGCATTGTCCTCACTATCAGTTATTGTTTTGTATTTTAAGTGTTTTATTGAAGTGCAAATAAAAGTATTATTATTATTATTAATATTGTTGATGTGACACATCTATTGGCGTGCTTTGGCAGTAAAAAATAATAAAATGGAATCAAACGTCGTGATAGTACACGGCGTGATGCTATCACACCGCCGTTCTCGATTCCTTTGACATACATAGAAGAGTCTAGAACGGTGACATCGTTTCCAACTTCCCAAATAAAATATATTAAAGTATAAACTTTTACTTCACGCTTTTTATTATCTTCACCTTTATGTATGTTTCTTTGGGCGCAATTTTGACCCACTTTAAATCGCCAGATTTCGTTCAAGTTCAACAAGTTGTAGGGCTCTCAAAGATATAACAGTATAATACAGTGATTCGATAAGATTATTCCATTTTTAAATTTTCAAAAGTAATAACGTGTTTTTTTAAATTGATATTTATTATTTTATTCCATCTTTTGTTATAGATTTTAGACGGCCTTCAATTTAATAAATACTAGTCAACGATACGTTAAAAGTAATGTTCATTCATACAGATATCAAGTCTTATTCTTCATCATAACATACGCCGTGCCGATGATGGGAATGACCTTCTTCTATTCGGCGATGGGAAAAGTCTTATGGGGCTCCCGTTCAATTGGTGAGCTAACGCAACGGCAAGTGGACTCCATACGATCAAAACGAAAGGTAAGCTTTTGCACTTCTGTACAGCCGCCTGCAAATGCACTATAGTTCTCGTTCCAACGTTTGGGCCAATGGGGCCTCTAGTCGAAAGAGCGCTTTATAAGCATCGCGTTAAATTCCGGCGCTCGCCCGAGTTGCGAGTTTAGCATGCTCATTTTGATTCAGGGCGGATTCCACCAACGTCGTATAAATTTTATTCCCGGATTAAGATGCTCCTTACTCGCGAGTAAGCTAATTTTACATTTCGGCAACACTTAACCTACGTATAAAATCTCTATACTAGAGTAAAACCTTACACCATCGGTTTCGGCCGTATAAGCTGCTACTCCGAGATTAGTAGTGTCAGTCTCTGTCACTATCGCTTTCTTTTTCATTGATTGCCATGATTTGTATGATTCAATATTATTATGTACGTTTTTGTTAAAAGTAGATTTACGTACCTATACTTACTCCAGTAATTATAAACTTAAGTGGAAACTTTACTGGCTTACATTCTGTTGATTTTGGAATATTATATAGCTGGCTGGCTTCCTAATAAAATAAAATTCAAATGTCAAACTAGCATATTATCCGAACAAATAAAAGTATACGCAGCGGCCAGCGCATTTGCGCAAGTGGAACTGTCTATTTTACTTGGGTGCATTACGTATTTATCAATTCTTTCGGTTAACGTCATGGAGTAACTATGTGAGAGTAAGATATCTGTAGCATAACGTGGTGAAATGTATTTGAAGTTAATCTTAGAAAAAATCGAGTTTTATACTGCGATAGCTACTCTCGTATAAATTCAGTGTTGGTGAAATAGGCCCTTAACGTCAAACACTTAACGTCGAAAATATGACAGAGCTCGATAAAAAAAACTTTGCGCTTTAAAAATGCTTTTGAATGAACAAAATTTTCATGTATAATCCTCGGTAAAAAAGCGCTCGTACGGTATGATACTATTCAACTTTTATATTTTTTTTTATACCATCAAATATAGAATATTCTACTGGGTACCAAATAAGGAGACAAATGGTTATAATACTTATAATACTAATAAATGTATTTGTTCACGCGAAAGCGTCGGAAAAAAATCAACTTACGTAGACCTAATTTTTTTGAGTAGTAGTAGTATAAATTGGAAAAAAGGTTAAATTATAAAACTTTCAAAATAGCAAGAGGTGGTTTTAAATCAAGTCTTACCTTTAAGTCTAAAGTAAGTAAAACATTTGTCGAATTATCAAATTAAAGGCGTTTCCTTCTTGTTTTAACTTACAAGTTCATTAGCGTTTTACTTTAAGTCAACAAACAACAAATTAATAAAGTTCAAACTGTTTATTTCACGAAGTCGTATTAAAGTCCTTTAAAAGCTAAGAAAGACACTTCAACTAAATAAACACTTTAGTATATTGGCTCCTTAAGCCACTTGATGTATAATAATACAATAAATAGGAAGAAATATTTTATTTTCTTATACAGAAAATATAATTCTTGCTATCTCATTGTGAGTATCGAACAATAACTTTGAACGTAGCCTCAAATAATGTATCTATTATTTATTGTGTACTAAAATAAAATTGATCGAATCTTATGAAACAATATGTATGCTTATTTAAATACTAAAACTTTGTTTAAAACAGTAATTTAATTTAATTTATTTATTTATGGACATTCCACATAGATGACCTTATGCTATGTTTTAAACATCAGTAATAATAAAACTAAAAGTATATATATAATAACGGAATATCACCGCTTGCCTAATCAAAAAAAAATGCGTAATCATAAAAGTTCTTATAAAATGATCCTTTATAAAACAAATTGATTTAGAACACTTGCCATATGGAGTAATTTTGAAGCATAGAAAAAAGAAAAAATGATGTTTTTGTTTTATAATAATTAAAAATATTCAACTCGAGAAAGTGAGAAATGATAGTAACACTGGACGTAACTTGGAGGTACTTGCACCAGGCGCCATCAAAGGAAAGCGTTGCTTAAATGTTTAAACGAAAATAAGCTTTGCGCTAATTTAACTTTATTTAAACCCAACACTTTTTTAAACTTTTTTGACAATATTTTTTTTTTATCTGTAGGTTGTGAAAATGTTCATCCTAGTCATAGTGATCTTCGGTATCTGCTGGCTGCCCTACCACACGTATTTTATATACACTCACTTCAATCCCTCCATCCTGTATATGAAGTATGTTCAGCACGTGTATCTTGGCTTCTATTGGTTAGCCATGGCCAACGCGATGGTCAACCCAATTATATACTATTGGATGAATGCAAAGTAAGTAATGAGACTTTCTAGCTTTTTTACGTAATATAAGTCGAATTCTGTCGCACACCTGGACACGCTGAAGCTAGTGAGAAATCTATTCAATGTGTTTCTTTTGTGATCTCTTCGAATAAATCCCTTCTTAGCTTTCTGGTATAATTCAGGTTTGTCGATTGCATTGTAAGTTGCAGAAATGCTCAAGCATTGCAAAACCCTAATAGATTCTTCACTTAGTTAAAATGAGGATCGAATTGAAAATGTTGTTTTTTGAAAGAGGTAGTGCCATGCTGTTTTGCTGCCAAATTGGGCCGGCACGACCGGGGTGTTGCCTCTCGCTCACATAATACCGGCGTAAATCGTGCGGTTTGTGAGTTTCCGGTGGCCCATTGGGGGGATAGTTACAAGGAGGGCAACGCATTTGCATAACCTCTGGTTATGTGGATGTTTATGGGCGTCGACAGTCAACAAAAGGCACCAAAAGGCTTCGACTGTGCGTTTGTCCTCCTATGCTATAAAAAAAAATATTGGAATTTTAAATTTGTAAAATATTGTGTATCTCTTAGGTTCAGGTCATACTTTAGGACCGCGATCCTGTGTCGCTGGAGGGACACGTGCTTGCGACGTAAGAGGCCACTCCCTGGATCACCCCCGGAAGGAATCTCGCATTCGGGCAGCAGATCCCGATCAGGTTTTTACTCGTTAACGTAATTATTATTTAAAATAAAATTTTATTCATAAACATAAAATGATTTGATTTTATGCTTTGACTTGTACATGCTGTATAAATTATTCGGATAATTTAATTTATTTTTAAAAACTGACTCTGTTACGCTAATGAGTTGTCTCTATAAAAGTATTATATTACTTTACGGTGCTTGCTCGCCAGCTGAACTTGGCTTGACACGCTCCCGCGCGTCTAGATGAGGCTACGCTAATATACGAAATCAAATAATCTAAATTTACTGTTTGATATTTTGATTATACTTTCTACCTTTTTTCTACTTTATTCTTATAGCTTAAAATTGTAACTCAAAAATTTTGTTTAAGGAGATGACGAATTCATACTTTTCAAATCTCATGGTTTTTGTAACGTCCATAAAAATATAAGTATACAATTTCTAAAAAGTTATCTATTACGAGTATATATATAATTCCAGTGTCACGATGTTTGTCCGGGATGAACTCTGAAACTACTGAACCTATTTTAATGTTTTTTCTTTTAAAATGTATGCTTTTTTCCAACTTAAAGGATATAATAGTTTATATCTCGAATTTGTGATAAAATAGGTAGGAACAAAAAACTTCTACATACCAAATCTTTTTGACAGAACGAAGTCTGTCGGGTCCGCTAGTTTTGTATATTTCTTATGACCGAAATTTTGTTGCCTGTAAATGTTTCAAATACAGACGTGTTAAAAATTATGAAAACATAATTATTACATTTATAAACAAACAAAAAACACTTTTGAAAACGCTGCAACATTCGAATAAATTGAGAAGGTAAAAAAAACGCATAGAAACCCTCGTCTAAAGCAGCGCAACTGTTAAATGTGAGTTGACCAGTGAGTTATATGGTTATGGTTAATCTAATGTCAGCTATCAAATTTCCGATTCGATTACTTCGAGCTTCAATTTCGAGGTCGAACGTTAATTAGAAATAATTTGACTTTCCATTATTATTATCGTAATTGTAAGTCTGAGTAAACAAACGCGATTTGAGGCATGTTATTTGACAAGAATAATTGGGAAAATGTTCTTGAGTTGTTTATGTCGAGGTTCATTTTAGTTACTTTAATATCACTAGCCATACAGACTGGATACGATAATACGACATTAATTCAACTTAACGGCTATACTAGTCCATACTAGTATTTTGAATCTATCAAAAATGTCCTAACGTATATATAAAAAAAAAGGTTTTTTCAAACAAACTAAATAGCATAAATATAAAATATTTGTAAAACAGTTGTTAAAATAGTTTCACTGACCGATAACAATGGCCGTGACGCAATGTGCGTACAGCGTAGTCTAGTGTTACTTTCGCCGTGATATTTTGGCGGCAATAATGTCATGGTGATCATGATGATGATGATGGTGAATGTCGATTAACGCATGATCAAACAAAGAACGTGCGACGTCACAACTCACAGGATCTTGGTGACCTACTAAGACTTCAGTGTCAGTACTGACACACAACTTACACGACACGAGTGCATAATCGTCAAGGTCAACATTACTTCCCAATTCCCATTTCCAACTAATTATCAAAACGAAATAGAAACAATCGGACCTACATATTTTGTCCTTTTTGCACAGCTGTCTCTTTGACGATACCGCGCCGACCGGCCGGGGTCGTTTACCCGTACGTGATAGTTCAGTGAAAAGTTTATGATATAGAAATGAAAATATTGTCCTGTGCCTAAACTACGAGGTATTTTTGGATAATTTTTTGTATACAGACTCTTATGGTTGTTTTACATATGCAGTTTAATTTAATGTCGTATCCAGTCTGTATATGTATAATATTTGTTTTTCGTATACGAATTCTAAATAGATTAAAACAAATTTTAACAATAACAATATTAAATAGATTTAAAAACTTGAAAACGTTTTAAATTCTTTATTTAAAGTATTTAAAACGGGATATTTACCATGTTTTTTAATATTGTTTTAAATTCTTGTTAAACCGTGACGCTGATTTAGCAGACGCTAAAGAATGAGCTTTTATATTTCTTTGTGACGATAAAAATTCATTGAGAATAATGAATCTATTCTAATGCTTACATTCTTTTATTAAGACTTGTTGGTTTGATATCGTGTGAGTTTGGCAACTTAGTTAAATCATTTAAGTTCACATGAATTCAATGAATGTAATTATATTTACGTTGGCCCTTATTAAATTTAGTTTAAAAAAAACAAAGAAATAGAAAATTAAAATTATTCGCCTACACTAAATTATAAACGACTTTTAGTAAAATTGTGTTTACATTTTCATTAAATGGAATGTACCTATGCTTTTTAAAATATTAGTTCTGCGGTTTCACATCAAATACTTGTGATTCCTTTTTAATTAATTAATTTGAACTTTGTAATATCGTTTTTAAATTTCCAATTATGAAGTAAGATATATTTATGTTATAACTTATAGGTACTTGTATTGAAATAGGTACAGTACCAAAAATATTATGCGTATTAACATAACCTCACTCCAGCGAAAAGTAAAGTCTAACAATAAGAATCCGAATATCAATTATAATAACCATAAAACTATATTATTGAAGATGATCTGTAACAATAAAAACATACAGTCGAATTGATAACCTCCTCCTTTTTTTGAAGTCGGTTAAAAGTCACATTGAATATACTTCATTGTCTAATCCAATAAGCTTAAAATACCTTTCATTCTACTCAGAGCCGTAAATAGCCTTTTTTGCGCCCTGTGCGAGCTTCTATAACTGCGCCCTTAGCAAACCGCCTTTAGCGCCCTTAGCGCCCCCCAGAATCTACGCCCTGTGCCTGGGCACCGGTGGCACCGCCCTATTTGCGACTCTGATTCTACTCTTCCGATCTACTAATTCGCTTGCTTTTAGTGTTTTTAACATTAATGGATTAAATGATATGTTACAATTAAATGGTGCCTACAAAGTATATGTATCTACAGGTATAGAGGAACACAGAGGCTTAAGAAGAAATGTGCTAGTCGAATGGCCGAGTTCGTCGTCGCAGGGTCACGTCGCCCCGCGGTCGCAGAGACCGCCTTTGCTTGCTAGTTGCCCAAGGTGTCCACATCGGACGTATTACGACGGTAAGTTATAGAATGGGCCTGTAAGACCAAGATGATAATTCAAAGTCAAAGTCAAAAATTTTATTCAAAATAGTACCATCAAAGTATCTTTTTGAACGTCAATTAAGTCTATCACCGGTTCCAAAGCAAGCCCACTGAGAAGAACTGACGAAATAAACACAGTGGAACTAATCTTTTCAAATATACTAGTATAGTCCATGAGAAGATTTTTTTTATTACTATTACTTCTTATTGACTACTTTTTTTTTTAAATTATTTCAAGTGTACAAGTTGAACCAACGTAATAAAGATATTTTTGGTTTTGATTTTGAAGAATCTAGCAAGAAACTCTGTTTGGATGTGACGGGAATTACATGATATAATGTTGATCATTATTAATTATGTTACAAGATTGGTTATTTTCTATTTATTATGTCATTTTAATAATAGCAAGGGGTCATCTTGGCGTTCATTGCGGCCTATGTTTAGCAGTGGACGGATGAAGGCTGATGATGATGATTAATAATATATTGTTTATACAGGGCTATAGTTCCGATTTTGAATATTGAAGAGGATTAGCGTAAGCAGCAAATTACAGCTAATCCTTTTCTTAACTTCTTTCCTTATTTTAATCGTAATCTCGATTATCTTCGGAACTTATTTATTTATTCCATGACGTTATTTCAGTCAGGACGTTATTTTTTTTATTTTAAGCCTTTTTATGTCAGAAAAAGCAGCCTTATTTCCTCTAGAGATATAATAAAAAAATATGGTCCGATAATATGGTGGGATTTGATTTCTCAAATTTCAACACACTCAACAATTACAAAAAAAGTAGAAAAATGATCATCATGAGTCCGGGTTCGTCCGTAAATCATAATTAACTCCAGCGAAAATAACACCTTATACTTATTATATCTATAGTATATAATACTAAATTTATTAAACTGAAGAATTGTTTGTTGTGTTAATCTTAGGAACTACTGTTTTCAATTGAAAAAATATTTTTATATCAGATAGTTCGTATATCAGGTAAGGTTTTTTAGCGTTCATTGAATGAGGGCTACGATCATAAGTGGATGCTTTATAATAACAGATGCTGATGATGATATATAGCTGTTGCCCGCGGCTTCGCCCGCGTTAAAAAATAACTTTTTTTAATGTAAGTATTTATTAGCAAGTATTTTTATTGTTTCAGCATACATCCACGGGTGCAAAGTCTAGACATTTGTGTAGGTAAATGTTCTAAAATGTCTTAATGAAAATAGTGTGAAATTGATTACAACATTCAGGAAAATGAGAAAAACTTTTGGATTAAGATGTCGCGTGGATTAGGTATTTAAATTATAAATTGAAGTTCCTTTTTAGGGTTGCGTACCCAAAGATTAAAACGGGAACCCTTTTACTAACGCCCGGTTTCTGAAACGTTGGTCAAAGTGTATGTCAACTAACAACTGTTAATGGCGGTTAACATACGATTCTAGAGTCAAATTTGACATCTTTTCATTATAGTGGCTATGTCAACTGACAGCATAATCAAATTAAATTATTTAACCATGCTTCCAGCAACTCATTTGACACTTCACAAGAGATTCGACTGTTGATTTGTTAATTGCGTTGATCAGCCTTTCGGAACCAGGCGTAAGACTCCGCTGTCAGTCCGTCACTAGTAGTATTTCATGAACCGTTATAGTTAGTTGGAATTTTCAAAATAAAATAGAATCAATATTTATGGAGGTTCCTATATAACAAACGTGATTAGTTTTTTTGTCCATAATCAATTTTAATAACAGCAACAGGTAGACAATTTAAATATTCACAGTATATTTGGTTATATTATTATGTAGTATCATTAAAAACAAATAATTAAATTCAAATAAAATAGATATTTCAGGGGGGTCTCCCGTACAAGAGTCATATTAAGTGGTATAAACGACACCTATTAAAATAATATCAAAGAAATCGTAACCGAGCTTAGAATAAATGAATTAGAATAAATACTTTAAAGATCACCTCACTAAGTGGCACATTTATCGAAAAAGTTATTAGCCACAAACTATAGTAATTTAATGAAACAAACATGTGTTTTTTAAGTGTTGAGTATTGCATATCAGATACTTTTTAAACTTACAAAATTTTGGTACGGGACCCTTCGTGCGCGAGTCTGACTCACTATTTTCTCTATGTAAAACAAATGCTCGAAGAATATAATATTGAAATTCTATTGTACTTATATAATTTTTAAGATAAAATAGTTAGATAGAGATTTATATTGATATATGAATAAAATATGGTAGAATTGATTATCTCATTATGGTGTTTTGTACTTAAGAAAGTGGGGAAAAACTAGATAGATTTGAGAATGAATGAATTAATCTATGAATTTGTAGAGTATGTATTGTTAACGTATATCGATAATTCTGGCCGCGTATGTTCGGAATCTGTATACGATTGCCGAAATTCGTTTTTCGCGGTCGGAGACCCGAATAAATCAAATTTAAAGGAAATACGTTGACTTTCGTTTGTTTGTACACGTTCGTTTTTTTTTTTTTTTTGGATGGGAAATGCATTATTTTTTTAATATGATAACGAATTTAGAAATACGTATTCCTAATATATGCGTTCAGCCTAAAAATAATGTAATGTTCTTTTCTCTTCAATTAGTATTGATAGTCTTTTACCATAAAAGACTGAAAATGTTACTAACTTTGAACAACACATTGTATGTAAAATAATATAATTAATTGTAAAAATATATGTATAACAGAAGTAATGTATGTAGTAATTTTCTTTTTTTCTTTGTCGCTTTTTGCTTTTCTTTAAAGCGACAAGTGATTAACTTTAATCAATTATTTAAATCAAAACTTGTAACTCCAAATGGCCTATATACTTAAAATTGACTAAACATTAACAAGTAAGTATTCAAAATATTTTCTTATACAACGTTCTTCTACAATAAAGTGGAATAAAAAAATCATCTTCCTATTATTATGTTTTATGCGCAATCAACAAATTCCGAGCATAATTAATAATTTCATGTCTCCAGCTCGTCGGTAACTTAGTTTAAAATAAATTATAAAATACATTTTGGCTGGAACACCAGCCAAGTTAATATAAAAACAGTAAAAAGCAAATACTTTAAAGCAAGACTTTTAACACTATTAGGATTAATTATAATTAAATATTATGTGAACTTTACTTGTAGTGCTTTTGACAAACGGAAATAGCATTTAAATGTTTTCATTCGTACTCGCGTTACTGCACCAGTACAAGTACCAATTACTGTAAAACTAACATTTGTGAAACTTCTGTTTGTATAGAATTCAAATTTAAGTACATCCTCCAACAACTGAATACACAACTTAGAGATTGAACTATTCACAAAACACACAATTTACTACCCCGTGCTCAGCTAGTGTAAGTGAAATTTAAATGTATTTAAATAAGACGAATTTGAAAATTAAGCCGCTATACAGTGCGACGCGGATTTTTGCCAGTGTTACTTTTCGCTATTGTAAGCAAAGTAAGATTATTACGTGACTGAAATTTTAGTATGTTATTTTTCATCATAATATTATATTCTAACGAACTAGGATACGAGAACGCATTTAGCAGATATTTCGCCGGTATATTTTTTATTTTATTTTTTTGTTACTTATTCCGAAATTATACTTTATACATACTTCGATATTTTTTAAAAACGATAGTAATGCTTTTGTAAGTATAGTGAATTGGGAAAGATCATGTTATTTACTTGTATAGTTTATTTTATACGATTTATTTTATACTTACACTGCTTATGCCGCATATGCGTTTGTATTCCTTAGTCCCTGATCTCTTTTGTTTACGCACAAAAGTAAATTAATAAGCTATTCCATTGAAACTATGTGAAATGGGTGGAGCGGGAGTAGAAATTATTTTCGGGTGCCTCGCCTTAACCGCGGACCTTCCACTGTCCAGTTCGTCGTGGACATCCGTGTCGGATAATCCGCGTCGGACATTCCGCGTTGGACATTCCGCGTCGGACGTTCCGCTTCGCACTGTATAGCTTTGCTATTAATCAAACGTAACATATTATGTCAAATATTATGTTTAAGTACTTAATTAAATACGATAGGTTTAAGTGGATATATGTATATAAGTTTTAAAAAATTAATGACAACCATCATTAATTTTTAAATTGTTAAAGGTGTATCATTAGTGTTACATTTTTATAAACATATTTTGAATGTTGTGAAACGGTTTGCTAAAATGGACCATACGAACTCTGATTGTCAAAAGCTGATAATGAAATTGTAAACACTTTTATTTGCTCAATTTTTAAAATATGCATATTAATGTTATTGATAATATTTGTGGGTTTGTTTCTCATTTCCATTTCTGTTTGTTTTGTTTCTTTGACATTACACTTACATTGTATCTTTTTCTATTTGTTCTAATTTAAATTAGTTATATACATACTTCTAATATAAGGTAAGTATTATGTGTTGAAAATGTTATTGAACTCAAACGAAGATCATATGATTACATAATATGTTATACCGGTATCTATTTATTTGTTTCTTTTTTAGTTAAGGTTAGAGAAGCTAAGGCTTTAGAAAATAATTATTAATTTATAAAAACTGATCTCAATAAAAACTTGACCGTCATGGTTCACTAGTAGATAAAATGATATTTTATCATTATATTGTTGTTAAATATTAAAGTATATTATTATAATAAATGTCGGGATTCGGATTAAAATAAAATTTTCGAAACCTACAAGATACCTATATAATAAGATAAAATATTATAATATAATGTTAACTGTTACCAGGATATGTGTATATTTAGTCGATCGTTTAATTTTTGTAAAATATTAAATACTTGTTTAGTATATTATATAATCATTTTATTTAGTTATTTTCATGCAAATTTCAAATCATATATGATACTGAAACTAAACAAGGTTTTTGAATTTTCTTTTCTTATGGTTACGCGAATTTCACTCATTATAATGAAACAAATTAACAGATTTTATCGCGGTTTATTGTTTTTTACAATCCGTTTCGGATACTTTACAGCGACCATGGTCCTCCCGTGAAGCTTGTAAAAAACTTAATCAGCCGCGATAAAATCCGTTAATTTGTTTCATTATAAGGTTTTTGAAATTAATATAATTTATTTTAAATATTTGCTCATTCATTATTTGTAATTGCTTAAAACACGGAATATTCTAATTTAGGCACTACAGCTTAGTGGTATAGAATAAGTGTAAATAAAAAAAGTATAAGTGTATTATTATTATGTAAGCTTATTATAAGCTTAATCCTTTATTCCTTTGATTATATACTATTTTAGAATTTGAAATGACTAGAAAAATCTTATGAGGTTACAGGGATTGTAAAATATAATTCGAAGGGGAACTTCTAGAGAGAACGGATACAAAGAGAATGTATAAAGGCCGAATTTGAGGCCAATGGAACATATCCAAATTGGCTATTATATAATTGAAACTCTATCCATCTACCAACTGGAAGGGTAAGCTATTATGTTGTTAGTTTGTATAATTTATTAATAAACTATTACTACGATTTATATTATTATGTAAGCCTAAATTGTAATAAAATTTTATCATTATGTAAATATTAGTTAGAAATTGTATATTATGAAATAATTAATGTTTTGTAAAAAAAGTATTTTTTGACCATTAAAATCCGAATTCGTCTAGTTGTTTATCTTATTAAGTCAAGCCTTTTTACTAAACGGCCTTTGGGCCCGCATTAATAAAAGGAAGATAAAGGAATAGGAAGCAATAAAGGCTTCTCGAAAGGCAAGAGACAATATTTAAATAAAAAGGATTTACGAAGCCACGGTGAAAGTGAAACTTTTTTTCACATTATAGACGTTTAACTAAACACTTTCGGAATAATATTCCATTACTGGTATAAAAACTAAAATATGAAGCACTGGCACAAATGAGTAATAGTCTATACACTCCGCGTCCGACCGTCACGCGACATGCAACACGCAGACGAAAAAGTTGGAGACGATGTAATAAAAGTTTCACTTAAATAAAGCCAAAAAAAGTCTACTTGACTTTATTAAATTGGATGTTAGTCATTATATGAAATAACTTTTACGTAGTTTATTGCAGTAAGTTTTTTATATGCCCGACGTTTCCGACGATAGTCGTTGGCTGGTAGTCAGCTGTCTGATGGCTGTGGCTAATAAGTTATTAGTTGTATGGAGCTTTTCGCTCGTTTTCATCGATTACTCTGCTTGGAAAAAAAAATCTGTCATTCACCGGTGGGAGAGATGCCACGCGCGATTGCATGGTAATCTAAAAATCTTGCTAGTTTCAGTGATAAGAGAAATACTAAAATAAATAGGATAGGTAACGCATTACTGAGTTGCCCGAGCTACTCTCAGGGAAATATTTTTGTTTTTATACGTTGATGACTAAACATCAGGCTACTCTGCAAATTTACCTATCCTACTACTATTATAATCGTAAAAGTTTGTAAGTATGGATGTTTGTTACTCTTTCACATAAAACTACTGAATGTATTTTAATGAAATAAAATAAAGCTGTGGGCAACAGTTAGTATTTAATCATATGTTGGATATAGATAATTGTTAATTATGTTTCATTGACAAAGTTGACCCGTTCTGACTTTCAATATTTACGAATCTGCATTCTAATCCATTTCTTGAATTTACTTGAAGACAAAAAAACCATTATGATTGAAATGATTAAAAAAAATGATCATGACCAGTAGGGCCTGTAAAAAACCATTTCGATATCGAGCTTTACCTGAGTGATAGAGCTCACTTTATCCTCACTTCGAAAGCGAACTTTATTAATATAGATAGAGAGTCGAGTTTTGAGGAATACAAATTCGTCAAACTCGTCATATCACCGCGGATTCCGCTTTCGAGATTCGAAAACGAACTTACAGAATAGCCATAACAGGTGTTTAGAAGAAGTTCAGGCACACGTATATAATAAAAAGGAAGGCAATTAAATGAATTTAAAACAAAAATGTTCTAATAAAACGTAACACGTATAGTTTAATCTACAATAATATATTTATTTTTTTACCACATGTCCCTGTGGCGCAGAGGATAGCGCGTTGGACTTCTAATCCAAAGGTCGTGGGTTCGATCCCCACCAGGGATGTAAAATTTTCTTCTAAAAATTTTCGCTACGTCCACATTCGTAACCAAATTTTCGTAACTAGTTACGAATAAGGAATTATTTTCACTGTTTCGTAACCAGTTAAGAAACAAGACTTTTTTTTTTCATTGTCATAACCAGAGCCTCTTAGGGCCTGTTTCACAATCTCCCGTTAAGTTCCCTATAGGCTATTGGCAACATATTTGACAGATGTTTGACAGATACTCCATACTCTATCTGTCAAATATGTTGCCAATAGCCTATATTTAGATGTTTGACAGATACTCCATACTCTATCTGTCAAATATGTTGCCAATAGCCTATAGGGAACTTAACGGGAGATTGTGAAACAGGCCCTTAGTCATGTATGGCCTCCTGGTACTTTTTCCTGGAACAATGATTTACATTGTGGAAAAATAAAATCTTTTAAAACGTGGATTTATTTATAGTTGTAAATTCTTCTGTGTTTCTAAATTTGGATGTTTGTTTTAATTTTCTGCTTCAAGTAATGTTTCATAAGCGACGTTTTCCAAATAATAATATAAATTGTTCACGTAAAAAATCAAAACAGATTTATTTATAATTGGCGTGTTTTTGATTATTCAACTGGTATCAATCGTTGCGATAAGCCAAAATGGAGTTTCTATTTCAGCGAAATTCATTTAGGGTCCTATGAATAAATTAAATACGACACTGAACGTTTGTGATCCAATCAATTAAAACATTCCTCCGGATTAAGATCTATGGATTTCGAAAACTCACAATCATATTTGTTTATTCTTGAATTTTGTTTGCAACTAAAAAAAAAGCAATTTTTAACTACTGAGCAAAAAATGCTGTCACATGGTTATGTAGACCACACAGTGCAAAACACAGACAGTAGTTAAAGTGATTTCACGAAAATTGTGTTTATTTCGTATAGGTACGATTTAGGATCTTAAAATAATAGGATATCTACTCACCTTTAAAATACGTTACCCCATAGTGAACCAATTGTCCTTTTGCCCCCTCTGTATAAAAAAAATATAAACAGAATTAGTAGAGAAAATACATAGTTAATCTCAAATAGATTTTCGTAAATTTTACCTAACCAAGGTTTATGAAGTGTGTATTCATTACAAATGAAATTAGTTTTTTTTTGGTAAAATCATAGACGCAATATTATAAAATTGGTCATAATCTATGACCCTTTTGTTTTCATATTTTGTCTAAAATATTAACCAACAGTCAAATCACGGTACCCTAGCACCGTGGTCACTTCCTTAGTACTTGTGTTACGGATTTTAGGAATGGAAATAAATTTGAGAAATATATATATAAATACAAGGGAAATAATATATTGCAAGAGATCGGCCGTCTGGGCGTTCATTGAGGGAGGTCTATATTCAGCAGTGGACGGACAGAGATCCGTTCCGACATCTTCATTTTTCAGACAATATCTGCTTTTGGCGGGATTCGAAACGCATGACCTCTGCGTAAAATGTCAAGTAGCCAATCATTCGACCAGCTAGCCGTCAAAATGTTCTAAATTTCAGGAATGTTATATAGAGCGAATTATAATATATCGCAGTTCAGTTTACATAACAAGAAGTACGCTTCTTTAACTCATAGAACAGAACTAGTAAAAGTTTCCATCAAGTAACCAAACTAACTCAAACAGAATGCGCTGTTGGCTTAGAATCAAACATTAAATTGGAGCTAGAACACAAAGAGATTGGACTTTTAAAGGTATATTTGGTATGCATTGATGTGAAAATAGTGACCTAAAATATAATGGAATGAAATTTCAAAGAGTAACATTTGAAATTCTGCCTTTTAACAAAATTTCGTGTAATTTCCAGGCTTTATAGTCTATAATATAAAGCCTGAAAATTACACGAAGTCTAGAATGGAGAGCGGCGATGGTCCAGTGGTGGATGGACTCGGCCTCTTCCGGGTTTTGGGTTCCGGGTTCGATCCTGCCCCCGCGTGTGTGCCTTGAAATGGGTTTTTCTAAATTTCTAAGTGCACCCCAAACACGATACCATTCCTCGCTCACCGGTGAAGGAAAACATCGTGAGGAAACCTGCATGTCTGATGAGATTAAAAGTCTTTGAAGGTATGTGAAGTTCACCAACCCGCACTGGGCCAGCGCGGTAAACTATTGACCCATTACCCTCCTCGCCTGATTTCGAGGAGGAGACCCGTGCCCAGCAGTGGGACGTAGAGGGTTGATACTTTATAGTCTAGAACAGTTTTAATACGCGCCCAGGGAAAACAGGTGTCGTCGCGCTAAGATAATTTAAAGCAATCTACGATATTATTATTGTTGTTACTTGGATAGGCAAACTGGCAGACGTATTAGCTGATGGTCGACGTAGCCCTTGAAAATACATTAAACTAGTTTACCTAGATCTAGTCTAGGTATTTAAGTGTCGCCTAACCTGAGACATAAGTATGATAAGTCTCAGTGTCAAAACACACCAAAGTTGTATCACGGGGAAAACAAGCATTACGTTGGTACACATGCAGCCGGGAATAACAGAGAAGTAAGACAAACATAATTAGTGAGAAGAAAATTGACTGTCCACTGAGGTACAGTATCTAAACTGAAAAATTGCAATTTTTTATTATAATTGAAGAAATATTTCCGTAGTAAGTAATCGAAACTGCCTGTTTCGATAGTTCGCACTAATCAAATAACGTAGTAAATTATCGCAACTAACATTCCTCGAAAATTATGAATAATTTTGGATAAAATTACACTTACATTATTTTATTTGTCTGTAGAAGTTAACCTTATATCTAAAATTATTTTCAGATAGGTTAATAAATGACAGTTTGGTGCACAAAACTAACTTTAAAGTGCTCTCCTGAAAAGTAGCTTTTTTCAATTTCGATATTGTACGTAGGGACAATCGAAATATATGGTTCCGTGTTGACTTGCACATTGTACGTAGTTTCATTTAGTGGCCTAAAGGAGGCAAACGAGCAGTCGGAGCTTTATGATGACCATCGACAACTACATGCTCGTATATCCTTAACCAGAGGTTATGCAGATGCGTAACAGATCCATTTTCCTGATGGGAAAAATGCCAGCCGAACGTGTACAGCACAGCTGTGTCTTGGTCGTGCCGGCCCAATTTAGCTGCAAGGAACTCCAGCGTCGGACGGAGGTCCGTGTTGATCTATGCTTATAAAGAATAAGTATGATCTTGTCTTAATGTTACTCGTAAGAAAATACTGGAACTAGACTTCTACACTTAAGATTAAAATTGTTTTTTTTAGTTAAGATCATAACAATAGCCGATGAAGAAAAATGTTTTTATAAAAATGAAATTCGTAGAAATTATCGAAATTGCACCAATGAAGTAAATTTGCTTCAATATCTCGTTTTTTTTTCTTTTAGTAGTACTATACAAGTAAATAGCTTATAAAAGTTGACACATTAAGTAGATCACTTAAACAAGATATACAGGATTTATTTTATTCTGACCATCTGTGACAGTGATTTTATGATGTATAAAAATGAAGAAAATAAGCACTTGTGTGTTACTTTTTTTTTTAAAATATAAATTGAATTACTAATAAATGAATTGATAAAAAAAATGATACTTATTTGATAATTTAATGTAATATTTAATAATTAAATGATAATATTGTAATAATAATAATGAATGCTAACATAGTTTGTAAGACCTTTATAACTAACATTATATGGACATAATATTATAGTCTGAAATAAAGAGATTAATAATAATAAATACTTGGCAAACTAGACCAGTGATTCCCAAAGTGGTCTATATCGACCCCTAGGGGTCTATGACAACCTGCAAGGGGGTCTACGTCAGTGAAAAAAAAATTGGGGGTCCATGAAATGAAAATGGGGGTCTATGAAAATTAAGAAAATTAATTTGGTTTCCATAGTGAATTATCTAGTCGACAAGAATAAGAACTCTACTCATAAAATAATGAAATAGAATGTTCAAATCTTTCTCACCTTGCGTACAAAAGATAATCAAAATTGTTCAAAATGAGTTAAAAAGGTGAAGGGGCTCTTAATATTAGGGCTTTACCTATGAAATTGCCGTTAAGTATAAAAAAAATTAAACATTTTTTTTTTTCATTTTTTTTTATTTGTATTAATCGAAGTAATCACCCATGCCATCAATGCATCTTTGTCAACGCAGTGGCAGTTTATTGATGCACTTTTTCATAGCATAGGAGGGCAAACGGACAATCGAAGCCTTTTGCCGACTATCAACGCCTATTAACATCCACATAACCAGAGGTTATGTAGATGCGTTGCCCTCCTTTTCCCTATCCCCCCCAATGGGACACCGGAAACTAACAAACCGCACGAAACGCGACAGCATAACTGCCACTTTATGCCGGTATTATGTGAGCGAGAGGTACCAACCACCCCGGTCGTGCCGGCCCAATTCGGCTGCGAAGCAGCATGGCACTACCACTTTAAAAACTTCTTAAAGTCTTTTTTTTATTATTTGAATTGACCAGTACTGCAGTACGGAAATTTCATAGGTAAAGACCCATTATTATGTACTAAATATTTTTAAAAAAACAATATTTTAGATTTACTGAACCCTATAACTCTCAACATGTTACGTTCAGACAGTATCTTAAAGCGGTTTATGGGCACATGGCAGGCAGAGGCCTGTGTCGTTAACTGTCCCCTCGGCGCCATTTCGTTAAAGACATTACTAGCTCAGTAAAATGGGTTCTAGGACGTTATATAAAATACAGTAGACTTATCCCTATAATCTTAAACAAAGATTTAATAAATAAATCTAAAGAAAGAAGAGAATTTGCCAGTGGGAGTGCGCTTGTATCGCATTGGTTTTTTATATATTTATTTAGCGTTATTGCATGGGTACCATTGAGCATCCTGGACAGACATTATTTTACCATTACGTTAAAAGCTCTCAAAACTTCATACTAATCTGATACAAATTACTACGACTGAAAGAGATAAATTAAACCCATTCAAACAAACAAACACAAAAAACTATTTGTCCCATCCTTGATTTCCGTTTTATCCTTTAGCTTTTATTTTTAATATTAAAGGTTGGTATAAGAGGTACATTAGAATAAATCCTACTTAGGTTAGGTTAGTATAGACGACATTTTTTTTATTATTCTTAGCCAAAGAAAGAATTCTACGCATTTTTTCGATTCGATACGAGAACTTCGTGGACGGTCAGATCTTTTTCCGTCAGAAAAAGGGGAGCTTTATCAAAAGTACACAAATATTTGCCTAGCGTATGGAGAGTTTTAAAATTACGTTTGGCTCCATAACTAATTTGTGCAATGCAATCACAGCGATCGGCTTCTCTTTAAATTTATATTTTAGCCATAAAAACTAACAACTGTCCATTGAAAAAAAAACTAAATAAGATTCGAGTATACGTATTCTGGAGTTGGTCGTAAAAAGGTAGAGTGCCTTGAAAATGCCGTTTATTTTATATTATCACTTGTCATTTATCACCATTGATAAACCACTTCAACGAACTCTTAGACCCCTGCTACTCACAAACAGATATGATATTATGAGATGGTCATAATATAATAATATTTATTGGCATATCAGCCAACTTATGTTGTTCTTTGTTATAGTCACCTTCATATGCTTTCGAATACTAGTTTGCGCGAGTTCCCTGAATTTCAGGTCAACTATTAGCCTGACCCTTACATGGCCCACTGCTAGGTCCGGTGGTAGGAAGATGTTAAAAATGTTGTAAGATTCATAGTTACTCATTAGGTATAGAAGTTATCACAATATTTTTCTTCATCGGAAAGCAAACGAAGTTTCGTGAATGAAAAATATGAAATTTAGCAATATCCAGCTTGGTTAAACCCGATCAAGGTCAAACCTAGACATATTGAGGCTAAGCCCAATACTCTCTAGAATATCTTAAGACATAACTAACCATCTGAACCTCTCGTATTTAGCGATTATTTCACTAACTACATACCTACTTTTGAACTGAAATTAAAGCTATCATTATTATTATAGCCTACGTGAGCTAAGCTGTTGTGTTGTGTTGTCCCCCTCACTAAGAAGTGCTTGTCTGTATTAGATATTATATTAGTTGGTATCTCAGACAGAATGTGCTCTTTCTAAAACTACAATTTACAAAGACAGAAGTATAAAAATATAAGTCTCAACAACAACGTCAATTTTAAACCATTGATTTATAATATTAAGATTCGTATATTCCAAATTTAAAATACTCTTGAAATTAACGCCAAATATACCTCAACAACAAATTGGAAACGATTACCTATTACTCCGACACCGTAAGGGGGAAGGACACGCGTTGCTTCATGATTAATACTCACGTTAATAAAGCGGTTTCGTAGATTATCGTAGTTAACTCTATCTCAGTATATTAAATTGACGAATTAACACATTTGGCTTTTTCACCAAAAAATATTTTTTGTTACCAAGGAAATATTTTTTAGCAGTCGACTCATTCTCGCCGACCTATATATCTGAAATTGGTTCTGGAGTTCTCTGAAATTATCGCAATCTGATTTCGAAGAACAAAAATAATGGTTTTTTAACTTTTCGTGATTCAAATTCAATACACCAGAAGGACGCCTTTTTTGTAAGCCTTGATTATTTTATTAGTTGTTTCACTACAAAATTAGTTTAATATTTATAAATATATTTTAATGTTTTAAACTTTAAAATAATATATAAGACTATTACACCTAAAGTATACAATTTTAAAAATAGGAAAAATACCTACTATAACTAAAATCAATAATTATTTTTTCTTTCTGTACCCCTATTTAATATTAGGTACTTTTTTATTACTAAAACATAGTCATGAAGTAGTTGGCTAAAATATTTATTTAATTTTCTTTAAATAATAATATTATAATATTATATATGAACTCGAAGTACGAGTTTCTGAATTTTAGTTTTATTTTTTAGCAATTTTTTCGTATTACACATTTACTATTTTCTTCTCCGATGTATAAATCCAAATCAAAAAATTTCATTCAATTTAGTACCATCAAAGTATCTTTTTTAACGTTAATTGAGTCTACCACCGGTTCCAAAGCAAGTCCACTGAGAAGAACATGCGAAACAAACTCAGTGGAATTAGTCTTTTCAAATATTCTATCTATCTATTCTATCTTTTCAAATATAACTTATTTAACTTGTTATATTGTAGAGTAAAACATTAAACATAAGCGCCTGAGGCTTTTCTCTTAGCAATACGCTAATAGATAGATACTATAATAATTGTTGCTTCTACTATATTTTTCAAATTCCATAATGTATTAATTATTTGTAGTTTTATTGCGAATTTTGCTTTTAATATTAACTTTAGGTAGTTCAAAACTTCCGGCACCTGGATTAATGTTATTTGTGTGCATGTCTGTTCTTTGGATGCATCGTAACTATAAGTTATTGTACGCTAAATAATATTGTCTTTTTTTTGCTACTTATATATTTTTTTAGAAGTTTAAAAAAAATTGAGTGTCTGTAAACAATAAAGCATAACACGGATGAGTGCATGGTCTTGGGATAAATAGGAGCAAATTCTGATGCTAATATAAAATGAAGAGGCAATGTTTAAATAGATAAAGAGGTCGTCGGTTCGTTTGTTTTTCTCTACTCGATAAGTCTAATATGTAAGCTATAAATGATAATAAATGCCATTTAAATTATTTACTTCGGTACACTTAATTTTAAAACACAAAATATAATAAATAGTTTTTTTCAATATTTTTTATCTCGATGTGAGATTGTCAGTAGACTGTAGAACTCACAGCGTTGTATTATAGGCCTATAAGGATATCAATGGATTTGATAAATAAATGCTCAGAGGATTAACGCTTCTGCTTGAATGTTTTAAGTATCCATAGAAGATAGCTTATAATTTTATTTAACTGTCAGCCTATATTAGCCGTTCAAACATGTACATAATACAATATAGTAACTAAAACTCAATATAATAATATTATTATCATGACTTAAAAGTACCTACTCACTTCGAATAGAGTCAAGTAACTAAATCGTACGTATAAGTTTTATTAACTTATAAGTCATTAGACTTCCCTTCCAGACAGAGATTGTCATCTCATTTAATCAAACCAAAAGGTCAATTTTGACTTCCGTCATGGTAAGATAAAATAACATAATTTCTGTTCCGCCATAATTATATATAAACCCAAATTATAAAATGAGCTTTTGAGTTTGAACGCAAAAGCGAATAATTATCCAATTCATTTTGTCAAAATACAAAATTAAATGATAAATTAGCAACCGCGCGCTGTATCCATCGCACGCGCCTCGCTTATCTTATTAGTTAAACGTACATCTACCCGATATTAGTTTGTTAAATATAAATATTCAAAATGAATTGTTCTAAATGTGCTAAAACTGTTGTCGATGCTGTATTGTGTAGCCAGTGTCAAGGGCACATGCACTACGGTTGTGCTGGAATAGCCGAAGCGACGTACAAGAAAATGGGGCCTGAAAAAAAATCCACCTTGATCTGTGTTCATTGTCGAAGTTCCTCAACACTCCCCACGTGTGCTTCTAAGAACTGTTCGTGCTCTGCTGTCTCTGATAATATGCTCAGAGAGATCAAGATGCTCAGAGATGAGTTCACAAACATGAGATCCGACTTAAGTACAGGAGTGCAAAGCCTGACAACCAAATTAAGTGTATTAGAATCAACCTTCCACAGTTTTAATGAGCGGCTTGTTACTGTCGAAAATAACTCAAGCTCCGTTACTAGTTTACGATCCGATCTGGCTTCCGCTTTTGAAAAAATTAATATGTTACAACAAATAAATAATGAACGGGATCAGTATTCTAGGATAAATAACCTTGAAATATCCGGTATTCCTGTGACCCGGGGAGAAAACCTCCATAACATATTACATTCGATATGTAATAAGGTAGGTGTGGACATAACCAGCACCGACGTGAACAGCATTCATCGCGTTCGTCGCTACGCCTCCCCTGCCGAGCGGACAAAAGGTGACGATGACGGCGACCACGGGACACGGATCAGAAACCCGCCGGCTATCGTGGTTAGTTTCACGCGGCGCATGAGCAAGGACCGGCTGCTGGCGGCTGTACGCACGCGCCGAGGTCTCACCACCGCCGACCTCGACCTACCTGGGCCAGCTCGACAAATATATCTGGGAGATCACCTCACACCACGGAATAAGTTGCTTCTTAAACGTGCCCGTCAGCTTAAGGTAGACTACTCCTATTCATATTTGTGGGTGAGAGACTGTAGAATAATGATGCGCAAAAATGATAAATCCCCAGTCATACTTATATCTAATGATAATGATTTTAAAAAACTAAATTGATGGTTGTATTTATGTTACACTCGGATTACTTTACAATATAAGCACTATCTTTTTATCACATCTGAGGTATGTTTTTGTCATAATGTAATATACGATGTGAAAACTAAATATCCTATCTGTATTGCATTTTATAGAGATATTCATTTCTTCTGGAATATTATTACCCAGGTTCGTAAATATATTTCATTGATACTTACATTACTTAGGTTAGTCATACTTCATCATTGTTTTTATACTCAATATATTATGCATTCTTTTAATTTACCTAATTATATCCCTTTTTACTTATGCGCTATGAATTCGAACATCTCGGTATTCATTGAAAGAGTTCTGTTATTAGTGTTATACGTGAAAATTGTGATGATGATCTTGTTGGCTACCTATAGAAGTTATTTACACAATTATACACTATATACATATTTATTTTTATCGTTATGTCGCTCACGTATTGTAAATTATGATATTAATGTTATAACGTTTTATATTGCTATTAATAATGTATCCTAACAGTAATTTTATTGTTTATTATCAGAATGTGAGGGGCCTCAGAACAAAATCACACGAATTTTTTGCAGAGGTTTCAAAAACAAATTATGACCTTATTTGTATTACAGAAAGTTGGTTAACACCTGATTTCTATGATCGTGAATATTTTGATAGCCGATACATTGTATATCGTTGCGACCGATGTCCTATCTCGAGCGGTGCGGAGCGCGGAGGTGGTGTCGTCGTGGCCGTTCGCAAGGAGTATGTTTCTCTGCGACGTGATTGGCCGACTCCTCCGCCGTCCTGTGCAGAGTGCGTATGGATATCTATACTCTTAAATACCAACAAATATTTAAATATTGCATGTATATACGCCCCGCATGGAGCAGGTCACGTCGACGCATTGCGTTCTTTCTTTGACACAACTAGTGTTTTAATGAACGATAGACCAGACGACTTATTTTTGATAACTGGGGATTTTAATATATCTAATGCTAATTGGAGGGATACCGACTCGAGGCATATGAACTTATTACTGAATGGAGATATGGGTTGTCAACTATTAAGTGATTTCTTATCGTTTTGTGAATTAAATCAATTTAATAACATACGTAACGTTAATAACCGTATTCTTGACCTTGTATTATGCAACAGTGATTGTCGAGTTGAGGGTTGCGACTCGCCACTTTTGACAGAGGATGTACATCATAAGTCGCTTTGTATACGGTTAACTGTCGGTAACGTACAATATTTAAAACCCAGAACGTTTCTCACATATAATTTCTCGGCTGCTAACTTTGTACAATTAAATAATGAATTATTCAAAATAGACTGGAACACCATCTTTTGTAATTTGACAATGGATAGAAGTTTAGACATTTTTTACAATATTTTGAACGGATTGATTTCCTCTTATATTCCATTGCGAACTGTTAAATCTTCAAGTACTCATCCAATATGGCATACAATATCATTAAGAAAAGTTTTAAAAGAAAAACGTAAGTATCATCGCTTATGGAAAATCTATAATAACCCATTAGATTATGAAACATTTAAAATTTTAAGAAAGCGATCCGTTTTATTAGAAAAAGAATGTTATAAAAAATTTATAGAATTCTCAGAGGAAAAAATTAAAAGCCATCCTAAATTTTTTTGGACATTCGTAAAGAACATAAAATCTACTAAGGGTTTACCTCAAACTATGTATTATAGGGGAGATGCGACATCTGACGGCGAAAAAATTGCAAATTTTTTTAGTGAACATTTTCATTCCGTATTCGAGCCTGCTAGTACAAACTCGATAAGTTTATTAAATAATTCAATTTCTCCACTCAACTCCCCTATAAATATAAATTCAATAGAAATCACCGAAGAAATAGTATTAAAACATTTAAGGTCTATTAATATAAATAAAGGGGCTGGACCCGATGGAATACATCCTTTGCTGATTAAAAAATGTTCTGCTGCATTAGCTTTACCCTTAGCATTACTTTATCAAAAATCTTTAACGCAAGGGACTGTCCCTACTATTTGGAAAAGAGCCTGGATAACTCCGGTACCAAAAGGTCCAGCTAGCCCTCACATTGAAAAATATCGCGGAATATCTAAGTTATGCCAGTTTGCTAAAGTATTGGAAAAAATAGTTACCGATGAGCTATCTGTATCAGTTCGCCATCTTATTAATACAAACCAACATGGTTTCTACACGGGTCGAAGTGTAGAAAGTAATCTACTTGTTTTTACAAATATTCTACTGAATGCCATGAATGATAACTGCCAGGTGGATGCCATATATACCGATTTTGCTAAATGTTTTGATAAAATTTGTCACCATACCTTACTAGTAAAGCTTTGGAACCTTGGTATACATGGGGATCTTTTTCGCTGGATAAAATCATACATTGAAAATAGAAGTCAAGCTGTTGTTTTGGGTGGCTACCGATCATCTTATAAAACAGTAAGCTCTGGTGTCCCTCAAGGATCACATATCGGTCCTTTATTATTTAATTTGTACATCAATGACATTAATAACATTATACATAAATCTAATATTTTACTATATGCAGATGACACCAAGATTTTTAGAATTATTCGTAACTATGATGACTGCGATATTTTACAACAGGATCTTGTACATTTTGAAAATTACTGTTTTGAGAATAAATTATACTTAAATATAGACAAGTGTTTTGTTATTAGTTATGGTAGAAAGTTAAAATCTTACAATTACACTTATAGTCTTTGTGGCAAAACACTTTCTAGAGTCACTCAAATTCGAGATCTGGGAGTACTAATGGATTCAAAAATGAGTTTTGTACCTCACGTAGATAATATTATTCAAAAAGCATATAAACAGTTGGGTTTTATACTTAGAATAGGCAAACCTTTTAAACACTCATTGACATATAAAATCCTATATAATAGTTATGTTCGCAGTCATCTTGAATTTGCGTGTACTGTCTGGCATCCTTATTTTAGATGCCACGTCAATAGAATAGAAAACATACAAAAAAAATTCCTAAAGTCACTAGAATTTAGAATTGGTAACTCATTCATTGATTATGAAACCTCTGCTAAACAACATAACGTGTCCTTATTAGAAACAAGACGAACCTATTTTGATATTGTAATGTTATATAAAATCTTAAACAATGTAATTGATGCCCCCGCATTACTTCATAATATCTTATTTCGAGTACCTCGTAAACGTGAGCGACTTTGCACTAAGAAACATTTATTTTTTATATTAAGTGCTAGAACCTGTTATGTTCAAAATAGTTTTATAAGAAGAGTGTGTAAATTTTATAATGATAATTTGCTTCATTTGGACTTATTTGCATTTAGTTCTCTGGCTTCCTTCAAAATCTCTCTGATGAAGTCTTTAAAATAAGTTTTTATAAAATAAGTTAAAAAATGTGTAAATGTTTTTCGTTTATAAACTTGTTATTTACTTATGAAATCAGTACTCACTAAAAAAGTAACTGATGTTAATATTTAACTTATAAAATTAGCTACACACTATACTTATTTAATATTTGTAAAAATAAAAATAATTGTTTTGTATTTTAAAATTTTTATTATATTCATTACTGTGTCTATTTTTCTCTATCTCATACTAATACAACAATTTATTGCAATAAGTTAAGAAAATGATTTTGTTCATAAACATTTTTATCAACAACTAACAAAAATACAAATTTAAAATGTCTCAATATAACACTAGATGTACCTACACTTGTAATATAGGAAACTAAAGGTCTATATTGTAATAACTTTTTTGTAATAACTAACTTTGTTAAGACTGTTTGTTTCTATAAATAAATAAATAAAATAAATAAATAAATAAATAACTTAAGAACCGTGCGCAATGGATTCCAAAGTGCAAAATGAACTTTATGTGAAGTGAATAGGGAAAACCGAAACTGGGCAAACGAGTTAAGAGCTGGTGGGGACGAGGCTACCACCAGTGTGGCCGAGTTATATATCTACTTGAATTTAGGGAGAATCGGGTGAAGTAAATATGGCTCTGAAAAACATTTACGATAAATGACAATCATTTATGACAACGTTTATTGTTATTATTAATCAACATTTACGGATTTTATCGCAGTTTATTTAGTTTTTTTATGAGCCCGACGTTTCGGATACTTTACAGAAAGACTGACTTTCCTGACTGTTTCGCGTAAACAATAGAAAACAACGTTTATTGTTTTCTAATGTTTACGCAAATTTTACGGATTTTATCTCGGTTTTTTAAGTTTTTTACATGCCCAACGTTTTGAATACCTTACAGCAATGTCATGTCATGGTCCTTCCGTGACCATAGTTGCTGTAAATCTGTAATCTGAAACTTCGGGCATGTAAAAAACTTCATAAGCCTCGATAAAATTCGTAAAAGTTGTTTCATTATAATAACAACGTGTGCCGTCTGCCGTTTTCTGTCACTTTATTCTAAGTTAAGTCTATTTCACTGCAAAGGCGTCCCTATAGAAGTTCACATTAAAATTATACACACTTCTTCAATATTATTCATAATTTAACTTGTCCAAAACTTTACAAAAATATTGTTTTATAATTGATAGCATTAAATATTAGTTCATGACACGTTAAGTAAATTATTCTGCGCTTTGTTTGGTTAAAAATTGTTAAACTATTGACAACACTGGCAGGCTCTCGCGCAGCCAGTGCGACGCGAGATATAGAGTATAGTGCGCGGTTTTACCGATTTCTTATACCAAATCGAAGTAGAACTTTAGTGAAAGTGATAAAGTGATATTACCATTGAATTGAGAAAACAAATGATTACTTTTAGTGTCTTGGAAGTTTCTTGAAACTGAATACGGTAGGTGAAACGGTGTTTACTGTCAGATCATACGGCACCCGGTGCAAGCGATTTTAAACCATATACTAATTTAACCTAAGTTACATTTGCTTGAATATGGAATCTCTGCTGATGACTGATCTTAATAATATTCGATATAAATGACTAATGATTGAATCCGTTTGGTTTTCATTATCTTTACCATATTCCTAACATTTCAACATTATTGAAAATTGATTTCTAATACATGACCTTATGTATTACTTTAGGCCCGCAACTTTGTCCGCTCTAACTTAGGTTTACTTTCGGAATATCATTATTTTACATTGTATATCAAGATATATAAAATTCGATATATTATAAAAAGATTGATAAAAAAGTCCGCAGCATATTATGTCTATCTTTTAATGTCAATTCACCATCAATATTTCGGATATTATGTCCGCTCGAGTGACCTCAGTGGACGCGGCAAAGCTGTAGACAACAGCTAGCTAATAAAATACAAACAAACCATGTTTGACATACTTGATCAACGCATAACAATTTTTGCAAATTAAGTCTCAACGTTATGTAGTCGCATAATACAATATTAAAAAAGAAGGTTACATCTCTAATTTAGAAAGTATATTTAAATAAAACGAAATCTCATTAACCTTTTGCTGGAATTTAAATGTGTATTCCTAAATCCTTACACCGATTGTTGTTTACGGACGCATTATTTTATAAATGTTACACCATTATTTTATACGCATTAGTAACCGGTAAAAACCTGGCCATTTTTGGTTATCTTTAAAAACATGTAAGATTTAAAATTAACTCGGTTATTTTCATTATAAAATTGTTCAAAACGGATTACGTTGCTTATGACATTCATTCCGCGGGACTCTATTTAAGCAAGAAAAATTTTGCAAACACAAGATTAAAAGTAAAAAGCTTAAATATTTTTTTATTAATAAAGCTATTTATCGAATAAGTATAGCAATAATAATAACAGGAATACAATAACATGGAAATAGAAAATGTAACACTTGATCAACGCATACACGCAACAAATATATTTCGCGAGTAGGTATACCATCTTTTTCACACATTGTAAAACAGTCCTCACGACTCCCACGTCAATGTATTTGGGTAGGAAGTAACGTACAAACAAATCACAATTTACAAATAAATATGAAACGTTATAAATAGCTACAAGATAAACGTTATAAACATTTCCCAGTTAGGCTTGTATTCAAAATTCGCCCACATGGTTCAAATTATTGTGTGTATTGTGTTCCCATCATAATTAAAGTGACCTACCTTTATGTAAGTCTCGCCCTTTGCTGGAAACTCCTTTGATTAAACAAAGGAATGGATGATATATAAACAGTTCGGGCCCTCAACCCTATCATTACAATAAACATGCAGTGGAGGTACTCAATCCCTTTTATTACACACGTGTATTATTTAAGAACTTTAGAGCTCAAGTTTGTAATTAGAGGCTTCCGCAAGCTCATTGAAGGTTAAACTGGTAAAATGAACTTATGCTTCTATGATTTAAAGGTGAATTAACACTCTATCTACACTTCTACATCTACATCTACACTAATATTATAAAGAGGAAAACTTTGTTTGTTTGTTTGGTTGTAATGAATAGGCTCAAAAAGTACTGAATCGATTTCAAAAATTCTTTCACCATTCGAAAGCTACATTATCCACGAGTAACATAGGCTAAATTTTATTCTGAAAAAAAAAAGGGGTTTCATAAGATATTTGAGGTTTTCGGATACAAGGTGTAAGAAATCAACCAGAAAAGTTACTTATTTTTCGTACTAAGATCCCGTTGTAAATCTTAGTTGACGCAGGCGAAGATGCGGGCAACAGCTAGTCAACTATAAATCGTTAAACGATAATCGTTTCTATTTATATTTTACATTTCAATATCAAGCTTTTTCTATAGGAATCATTTACATCACTATTGTTATTAGGATTCATAATCTTGAAGAACTTTGCTCGCAATTTATTTTGATTCTAGAGAACTTATCATGATCTACTTGTCCATCAAGATGTATATGGAATTTCATCATCATCCATCTTTATGCGTTGACTGCTGAAGAAACCAAGTGACGATCTCCATACAAAGACCAGTCATTGTTGGCAAGTGGCTAGGAATAGGTCGTCTACGCGTTTATTGAGGGAGGACTATGTTTAATAATGGACGGAATAAAGGCTGACGATGGTGATAGAGAGAGACAAACGAACAGTCGGTTTTACCAATTAACTGATTGTATTCTTATTCTTATACCAAATAAATAATATAATATAATATTAATTTATTATAAAATGTATAATGGTTATATAAAATATTGTAAAGTAAGTTGCTTAAATCGAAACGTAATAAGATCGAAAAAAATGGAATAGGGATGGAAAGTATAATCAACACCGAAACCACTATACTACATATGAAGACCCATCTGCACATCTACCTACCGATTGAGTTTAAAGGCCATCAGGCCTTAAAGTAGAACACTCCCTTAGAAGTTTCGAAAAAAAAAACATACAATTTATATGTAGAGGCGACGTTGCTCACGTCTAAGGGCTCTTCTAGTTCATCTCTACCAAGTTTTTTATCCATATGATAATATAAATTTTAAAGTGTAAATTATTTGTTTCGTGTTTCATATAAATTGCAACCGTTATTTTCTATAAGGCATACGCAATTATGCTTAAATAATTGCCCAGCAATTTGAGCTCATAACATTTTATTGTAGTAATTTGTATTCGCCATAAAAATTTCGCTTTCTTGTTTATAAGTTTTTTTTTAATTTAGTATACACATTTGATTTATAGTAAAATATGGATCTTCCTTGAATTTACTTAAAATTTGAGCTTTAATTTGAATATGAGTTTTAATTATTTAATCAAATTTTTCGTCAAGTAAGTCTAAAAAAATCCAAATCTTTTATTTGTAATACTTATATTATATTTTTTGCGAAATATTAAATGTGGTTTTAATATATTATAATAATTATTAGAGACAGTTTAAAGCAGGCATATTTTATGTCAAAACCGGCGAGCTTTACAAAGGATAAAGTTTCAGAACCAACACCTGCCTCACTTCATAAGAAAATAACTTTAAGTAGAGACTACACGCGAGTAAGAGAATTCGCCTGTCCAAAAAACTCATCCTTAGGGCATATTACTAATTGAAGCTTAATTAAAATGAAATTATTGAATATATATATTTTGTAATTTTACTATAAAAATTGGCAGTCTTATAGATTGCCAATGAAAATGAAAACTTATAAAATTATGACAGAATTTTCAAATATTAATACAAAAAATTAGAAATTTCATAATGAAGTGATAATGTTATATTAGCATATCGGTGACACCAAAAAGTGGTCAACGCGGCTGAAGGAGTGTTTATTAAAAAAATATCCCATTATTAAACATTATTATTAAGCTCCTTATTGTCCACTAGCTATTGGCTGCAGCTTCGCCTGCGTTAACTAAGATTTACAACGGGATCTTAGTACGCAAAATAAGTAACTTTTCTGGTTGATTTTTTACACCTTGTTTCCGAAAAACCCAAATATCTTATGAAACCCTATTTCTCTTTTCAGAATAAATTTAAGCCTATGTTACTCGTGGATAATGTAGCTTTCAAACGGTGAAAGAATTTTTGAAATCGGTCCAGTGATTTTTGAGCCTATTCATTACAACCAAACAAACAAAGTTTTCCTCTTTATAATATTAGTATAGATTAAAAACGGGACACGGTCACATACCGTATATATACTATTAGCTGATCCTCTGTCTAATTAATAATTGTGATAATATTTGTATCAAATTCCTAATGATACTAATTTGCTAGCTGCTATCTGAGGCTACTGGTAAAGTTATTACATCAAGCCACACGCGAGTTCCAGACAAAGTTACAAAGCCTAGACATAATTATATACAATCGCAGATAGAATTGCTACTATTTTACTTTGCATTTTAAATAACTTACTGTCATAAAACATGTAAATTTTTGAGCAGAATGCTATTCACTGTTTGTTATAAATGTTCACAGTTTAACGTTTTTATAGTGATTGTTTTTATAGAAGATAAATCAATGAGGCTCCGCTCGAAGTCTGTTAAAGTAGGTGGGTTTCGAGGCCACCAGGCCAAGTCGGGGAGAGGAGTGTTTCCCTCATTAATATCATTTACCCATTCTCTAGGCTACAGGTTTTTGATAAATTATGTTTACTTTAATTAATTATAGAGCCTACGACGTAATTAATATTCCGGCCAGTCACAATATTCTACATAATGTAAACTATTACGGTCATGATCTGGTGTAATTAGCATGTTATATTACACTATATTAATAAGGTGATAGAATATAATTTTATTTAATTAGAAGAGTTTGATGATTTATGAGATGGTATTAAGTAAGCGCTGAATTTGTACACATTAATTTTGACGTGATAGCTTCCTATAAATGCATGCATGAAAAAGCATGACTCATGCTCACGTTCCGGCTGAGCAAAGCGTGCAGCGAAAGCGCGAAACAAGTGATAGCCACGATTGGCCTAAGCGTTCGACAGATTATGATGTTATCACGTAAAATTTTTGTCTGTCAACTGTCCTTACTATAGTGTTTTGCAAAAACATATTAAACGTCAAGAACACTGCAGATTAACAATAAATAAGTAACGATATGTTTTCTAAGATGGTGAACGTATGCATTTATATACTACTAGGATTATTAAATCTAATCAAAATATTCTCTAAATCTTTTGTAAAACTAATCATCAGCGATTATCCTAGACGTCCAGAAGAAATTGAAATTAACTTAATATCTCTTATGACTGTAATCTATTATTATTAATACTCATAATTCCCACGCCGAACACGATTGAGTATAGATGATAGATATAGATAATTAACAAAGATCTATCCCTAAGAATATTATAGTATTTTACACAAGTTAGTCAATATAACAACGTCATGCCGTTTGCGAATTCGGCATTCGATTTTACTGCGAAGCGCGCCAAAACATGTTACACATTAAAATGGAGAGTAGACGTCTGGATAGTAACGGTCTGTGTACAATTTATACATATTTCAACACATGTCATATGACCCAGTAGCAGACTCCGTACTGGAAGGGTAATAATTTTAATTCGAGGCCGGTATGTTGAGTAGTGGGCCTTAACCGGTTGGCGGCATCTACAGGTGGCATTTGACTGGCGGGCCCATAATAATTGTTAAAGCACGCGTTGTAATTTTATTTACTTTCACATACAAGACATACATGGTAGTGTACAGAAACTTTATAACCGTGTATATCCGCGATCCGCTATCGACGACCAATATGGGATATGAAACTATTAAGAAATTTAACTTATAAAGACTTACTAAGAAATGATGCTGGTCTTAATATTCAAAAGATGTTTTCTTTGTTAAAATCTAGCTGATTTTTCATGTCTGGGACTTCCTAGAAACAAAAGATCTTCAAAACAATCAACGTCTTAATCCTATAAGCCTAATCCGACTTAACGGTTAAAAATGAGATGAAATAGTAAATATGTTTTATACTAGGATTTTAAATTAACATGGTTATTTTCACTGTTTAAACTATTTTTTTTAATACTATTACTACTTATTGACTACTTATGTTTTGACTTATTTCAAGTGTACAAGTTGTACCTACGTAATAAAGATATTTTTGATTTGATTTGATTTGAACGGGATATTTACCATGTTTTTTAATATTGTTTTGCGGAACTCGATATTCTGACATTGTCTACGAATGTCATGTTCACGTCCAGTCTCGTGAACATGACATTCGTAGACAATGTCGAAATATCGAGCTCCACGAAAGAGTATTAAAAACATGGTAAATATCCCGTTTTAAATATGTAGTTTAAATATATTTTATACTAGTTTTACCCGCGGTTTCGGCGACATCAACTTAGATGTAAGTTGATGCGGGTGATGCGGAGGGTAATCCGGATGTGGATCCTAGGGGTATATCCGGATTGATGATGACTAATTTTTTTAACTAAGTTACTATCTATCTATCTATCTATCTATCTATCTGCCATTGAAAGTTCCGTCAAAATCGGTACAGACATTTGAGACATTAGTCCATACAAACAAAGATAGACAAAACTGTAAAAAATGTAATTTTGATACAATATGTACCGTTTATAAATACCGTTTAAAAATATCTATATGCATTTAGTTAAAAAAAACCCTTAATATCACATTACAAATAGACACTCAAATTTTAGTTAACCGTATATATATTTCATTAAAATTCCCCAGAAAATAAAATATAATTGGTAGGTAAATGTTTTGGAAATGATGGCAACTTTAGGATAATATCCGTGAAGGCTCTTCCATAATTAGTTGCAGTATTTTTAGTCGTCCTAAAGGTCAAATTAAAAACCCGTGACTTAAAATTATTGCTTTTGATTGTGCAACAGCACATACCGATATAAAGAGCACAGATAATATGGCCGTGCACTGGTTTGTATCCGGGAAAATGCGCACCGTGGGAAGGGAATTCAAGACAAAGTTTTCTTTTATCTTAAGCTCTTTTAAACAATAAACCTAATAAGTCCTTTTTAGTATAGTATAATAATTGAAGCTTATCAAACCCTTCAAAGCCAGACTTCGAGTAGGATGTTAGGAGTTAGTAAGACCTTACAAACACATTCTCGAGGACTTTTAATCGCATCAGACATTTCGGTTTTCTAACGACGGTTTTCTTAACCGGAGATTAAACGACTTTAGCTTGGAATATGGGAAGATCCCATTGTAATTGCACCAGTTCGAGAGCGCAACCAGACCTCTTGAGCCCTTTCGGGTTTTGCAGTAAGTAAACCAGAGGTAGACAGTTGGTAATATTTAGAAAATACTTTTATGGGTAGGATTTCCTCGAAAAGACAAAAAGCAGCCTGGTAGTAATTTAATTTTTAACCCACCACGGATAACTAAAGAAACGGAAAAGATAAAAAAATCACAAAGAGAAACTGTATATTTGGTAATACAAGTCAAATTTATTTTGAATCAACTATAATAAAAAAAAAAAACTTTATCACGACAGAGGTTTGGTCGAACTCCAAATTGTATACGATTGGTGGAGAATTCAAAGGTCTTGGCATTCAATGACGGGCACTCGGTGGTCTTAGCCTAGATGAATACAAACTGATATTGCTGAGGTGAATACCATAGTGAATACAATATTATAAACGCAAAACTACGAGTATGAAGAATAAAAGACTCTATGAATTCAAAATGTGAGCACGGCGATTTAGTTCAAAACATTTCATAGTTGAATTATTAATGGAACGAGAGTTAAATATTTTCAACATAAAAATCTGTTGAAGATTTGATTTACCTCTACTCTAGGTCACCTTTTCGATATTAGGGATTCCATTAAGAGGTTTATTTAAATCCAGACTCAAACGTAAAGTAGGTATATTTTGTCAAATTTAATAAGCAGTAGTTTTATTATCATCATCAGCCTTTATACGTCCACTGCTGAACATAGGCCTCCTTCAATAAACGCCACGACAGCCCTTGCCGCTCGTATCCATCGGATATTTTATTGTATAGTTTGGAAAAATTGTCCGATTGCTCGCAGTAAGAAGAAATTTATTTAGTTTCTTTTATTATTGGCCCCACTATGACACGTTTTATATAGTTATTATTCTTATGATTATTACATGGTATATAGCGACAACAGATATATTATAAAGTATGTGCATGTAATCAGTGAACTTAGAAGACTATCTTTAATTTCCAATTCCTTGCATGTAATGATGAAACAAGCGCTAAATAAATTAGTGATAGTGCTGTAAACTCCGTATGACGAGTGCAGTACATATTATGAGTATGTCCTCTCAAATAATGAGGTGGGCCTCAACTAAAATGCCATGCTGCATATTATATGCTGCGACACGTGCGGGCCTTTTTCGAAGTAAAGTAGATCCGTGTTGTTACCGAAATGTCATTACGTCAATAGTAAACGGATCTTTAGTTAATTCGCTAGTTGTACAAGCGAAATCAAATTGTATTACCCGACAATAAAGTTTATACTACCCTACAGGTTGGTTGATTACAGATTTGATACGCACATTTTATAGGCAATAAGGTTCACAATTCCGTGCATACATTGGGAAAGTGAAAAGTACGTCTGGACAGTGGCGGTCGTAAGCGTCTACTATCACAATTATTAATAAGTGAGAACTTGACATTCTCCATTGCCAATCTCTAGATATATCTTAGAGATAATAAAACAACTTTAATGGATTTTGGGAGTCGTTGTTTGGTAGTCGTAGTTACGGGAGTCCTCCCGTGACCATGGTTGCTGTAAAGTATTCGAAACGTCGGGCTCTTAAAAAACTAAATAAACCGCGATAAAATCCGTAAAAGTTGTTTTATTACAATGAGTGAAATTCGCGTAAACATAAGAAAACAATAAATCTTAGAGATATAAAGATAGAAGATAATGCTTTAAATCAAGAGATCATTTATAAGTGTGCATTAATATAGTGCATATAAATCTATAGTTTTTTTGAAAAGATTAAGTTTTGGAATTGCTAATACAAATGATACATATATCATCTGTTCTGCCCTGAATGGCCTAGGTTCAAATCTGAGGGAAACGTCTGATAAGATAAAACTTTGAACCTAAATTCTACATCTTATTACTATAAGTTGAATGAAAAAACTTGTATAAGGACCATGAGTGCTTCCATCGTTGTAGTAAAGTATTGAAAACCTCGAGCATGTAAAAAACCACGAAAAATACATGTAAAGTTGTTTCATTTTAAGTAAAATTCGTGTTTGTATTATAAATAAAAATATAATTCTCACGCTTTTAAAACTATTATACTATAACAATTCTAATCAGCCTTAGACTGTAACTAAATAAAAGCCTGTTCACTTTTAAACAAGATCTTCCTGTGATGTGACATTCATGGTTGCAGTTAAATATTGACAACCTCAAGCATTTAAAAAAACCACGGGAATTATCTGTAAAGTTGTTTCATTATAAGTGAAATTCGTGTTATCATTATAAGATAATTGTAATTCCCAAGCTATTCAAATTATTTTAAATTATTTCTGATCGGCCTCCAACTGTAACTTCACAAAAGTTTGTTTACGTTAGAACAATATCTTCCTATTTTTAATATTGTAGGAATTGTATATCTAGCTCCTTAGTATTCAAACAGTGTCTTATTTTATAAGATCCTTTATAATATTATTATTGTATTTAAAGTAACGGAGTACTTTTCTGTTGTTTCGTTATCTTTGTATATAAATTAGGAAACAATATGAACGTTTTATTTTACTTAATTACTAGAATAAATATAAAACATTTTGTGCTTAGCAAAATTGTATTTGTTCTTTATTAGACAACACCAGAGTATGCTACTTGTTAATAACTGACTACCTGCACTGGTCTGGTCTGGTCTGGTCACTAGTCCCGGCGAGACCAGATTCTCCACAATAGGGGGACTGCCCGGCTACCACTTGGCAGTCCCCACGACATCGTGTCTTCAGCGGGGCCCGGGTTCTCATCCCGGACCCGACACGAGCATAGTAGCTTCTCCTACGTTAATATAGATTAACTACATTAACATTGGTGATGATTATTTCAATAGCCTGTATTACTGAGTGTTAACGTACTATTTTATGATAAAAGTGTTTTTAAAATCGGTAGACTTGAAGTGTCACTAATTTGAATACAGATTAATAAGTATCAAACATCTATCTCAATATTTATAAAGATGACTTTATTTTTTTATTTTTGTTAACTACAAAAATCATAAAAAATATATTTCATTAAAGATGACTATATGAGACATAACCTCCAAATATTCCTACAATATGCTAACAAAATTGATTATGCACGACAAGGTGTATTGAACTCGTGTGTGGGACCAAACATACCATCTTCGTTCCATTGAGTGAATATCCATCCGTCCTACTCTAACCCATGCATATGATAAAGATAGAATGTGGAGAAATTAGCAAAGGCATAATGGCAGCTGTAATTCAAATGCTTTCTCATAAACGTCCCATCGTAACGAATACGGTAGAAAGCTGCGTGTTCAATGTATGTGTTTCGAACATACAACGGCTTTGTATGCAGTACCTATTAGTTTACGAAGATAAATATTTTTATTCGCGAAAAAGGATTCTAAGGCCCTGTTTCACAATCTCCAGATAAGTTCCGAATAGGCTATCGGTAACATATTTGACAGATACTTGACAGATACTCCATACTCTATCTGTCAAATATGTTGCCGATAGCTTATTGGGACTCATCTGGAGATTGTGGAACAGGCCCTAACTGAAATTATTTGGCTTATTTAGATATATTCCATAACTAAATAAGTCAAATAATTTTACTAACATTGACTATCACAGATTGAAAACATATCTGTCAATGACTGGTAGATAGTTAACCGACAGAGATAATCCGTAAGAAACACCGTATGATTCTGACGCCTTGACCAGAAGAAGAACATTTGCTTTTCTATCTCCAGATGACTACAAGCTCCTCTGACAGAAAGACGTGGCAAGTAACTGTCAACAGACCTTAACGAATTCCAAGGAAGGGTATATGTTGGGAATGGTACATATTTTATAGGACCGAGGTTCTGTGCTGAACGAACGATGCCCCCCCCCCCCCCCCGCAATAAGATAAAATATTACTAATATATATTGACACTTTGCCTGTATAAATTTTTATTAATCATCACGCAAAAACAACTGAATGAATTTTAATGAAACTTTACAATAATAGGTATTGCTCAAAATAGCACATACCTTTACTCTTACGGGAATGGGAGGTATGCCGTATGCGGGTGAAACCGCAGGGCCCTGCTAGTAAAAGATTAATCTAACTAGTAATAGGCGAGCCCTAAGCCCAATCGCACGTGAAAAGTAGTCCGTCATTTGTGCCGCCTAAGATAGCTATTAATTAAATCGCATTCGTCACACCCGTTTTGGAACAGTTAGACACTATGGCCCTACTGACCTCACTGTAAAACATCTTTATGGGCAAACCTAACGATTAAAGTCAGCACCGACATGTGTGTGTATATTATGTTTATTACAATGTTTTTCCCATTTGTAGAACGAATAATGTTCTTAGGAGCCTTTCACGGAATAGCTTAAAGAAGTGTGTGCACGGTATGTGCGTAGATTACCTACGGCAATAGACTATGTCACCAGCGGGGTGATTATGGTGATGAAACTGACTTTAAACTGATTCTAAACTTTAAGTTGACTGGCTTCGGGTTGATGATTATTAAAATGAACTAAGGGGCTTGAAATAAAATACTGAACACTGATTAACTATTGAGAGTACTATTGGAATGAGGCAGGGACTAACTTTAACACTTTATAACTTTTACTATTTACTTTCTTGCTTCGGAGACTTGTATCGAATGAATTTCTACGATTTTGTCCACCCTTTTATACCATTTCTATGAAACCTTCTAGAATGTTCCATGCCTCACCCCCTTAAGTGGTTTTTACTCAATATCTTTATTCAATCCATAAACAATTTACATACAATATACATTAATATAACAATATTCAGTTTTTACACATTTTTACCTATAAGACATCACCATCCGAGCATGCATGTGGGACTGACGATCAAAAATCTACATTTCACATATTTATACTACCTCGTCCCCCGCGGAATACTTCCGGGTACACCCACATCACTTCCTTTCTCTATCACACAAGCATGTCTCGGTCTAATGTCTTCCAGCTTGACATTTTCTATTGCTGTCTCCCTTATCCAATTGGATTTATAGTAACGGACATTTTACTAACCCAATTGGAATTTCAAAATAAGATTGCAATGGGAATTTTCTCATAAACATTATACGTTTCTTTACATATTAAATATTTTAAACTTAACATTATCTTAATATTTCTTCAATTTAGCAACGATTATAAACTATATTCTAAGTATTATCCAACATGTTTAATATAAATTGCGATTAAGTTAATAAACTATAAGGTAAACAATGTACTGTTAGAAAATTACAATAAGTCTCACAAGTATGCATTCTTATGTGTTTGCTTTTTAAATTAGTCTTATCTTATTAAATGTGTACTTAAATGTTTATGTTTAAATCAATATTATTTACATCATTCTATTGTCGTCGTGAACATTTCTCCCGCCTGTCACGAAGGTGACACTCCTGGCAGCACGACGATCTTCTTACAGGGACGCCGAAGCACATGTCCGTTGCTGGTTTCTACATCGACGACTCGCACCACGTTGTCATGTCCGGGATACAGCGCCTTAACTCTTCCTTTGGGCCAGACGTTTCTAGGTAGGTTCGAGTCGCATATTATAACGACATCGCCTATCTTCGGGGTAGAGCCTGTGGTATGCGGCTCCCACCTGTGTTGAAGTAGTGGGAGATATTCTTTCACCCACCTCCTCCAGAATTCGTCGGCTAGGTGCTGGGCGCGCTTCCATAATTGGCGCGTCGAAGCATTTTCTTCAAATTTTCCTGGCGCAGGCACGTGGCTGTTTGACCCCAGAAGTATGTGGTTCGGGGTCAAAGCTTCGGGTTCATCCGGATTGACCGTCACGTGGGTTAGCGGTCTCGAGTTTATTATATTCTCGGCTTCTACCAATAGAGTGTAGAATGTTTCGTCGCTCGGGTGTTTTTCATGCAGCGTGACGCGGAGTGTTTCTTTTACACTGCGCACCAATCTTTCCCAGGCTCCGCCCATGAATGGAGCGCCTGGAGGGATATATCGCCAAACGATATGTCGAGCGTTTACTTCGTTTTTGTACTCTTCCCAAGCTTCTTTCAATTCTTTCTCCGCAGCTTTGAAACACGTCGCGTTGTCGCTCCAAAGCTCGGTCGGTTGTCCCCTTCTCGCGACGAATCTCCGGAGCGCGGCTATGGCCGAGGCCGCGCTGAGTGAAGTGACGACTTCGAGATGTATGGCTCGCGTCGTTAGACAGGTGAATAATGCCACCCATCGCTTTTCTCTGTGTCGTCCCACTGTCACTTCAATCGGGCCGAAGTAGTCGAGTCCCGTGAATGAGAAGGGACGTGCGTGATGCGTTAGCCGGGCCGCGGGCAGATCTCCGGTGGCCGGACTCATTGGCTTGGCTTTCCGGATACGGCAGGCTTGGCAGTTTCTTATGACCCCTTTTACTGTAGGTCGAATGCGGGTTATCCAAAACCGCTGCCGAAGCTCATTGACAGTGAGCTCTACGCCCCCGTGATGCATTTCGACGTGTACATGTTGTATGTACATTCTCGTATACTTGTGCCCGCCGTCCAGTATCACGGGGTTAGTCGTTTCTTGTTTTATATCCGCGGCCGCTCCGATACGGCCTTTAAGCTTTATTAAGCCATTTTCCATAAATATACTCAGCGACGCGAGGCGATCTCCCGCCGTTGAGGACTTGGTTTTTCCTTCCATTAACCTTTTTCTTTCTTCGGCATAGCATTCCATTTGAACTTTTCTCAGCCATATTTCTTCGGCCTTTATTAAATACTGTGCCTCGAGAGTTATGAATTTCGTTCGTCGCGGATTAACGCGGGGCTTTTCTTTATTTATTTTTGGCGTTTTCCGCGGACCCCAGGTTGCGTCGCTTTCCTCGTTTTTCTTCGTTCTTTTCCTTGTCGCCGCGACGGTGTGTTTAATGCGACATAGATCGATAAACTGTAATACTCGACCCGTCGCGCGTATTAATGTCCGCCATTTTTCTATTCTCTCTATGTCTGGGAGATAACTTTCGTTTGTCGCGCCGCACGTCGCATTACATTTTTCTTCCCCCGTGTGGATTTCGCGATTACTTTTTTCTTCAGTGGGCCAGCAGTCTTCGGTTTTTCTTAAGAACTCCGGGCCATGAAACCACCTGTGTGTGGCTCCGAAATCCGCCGGGGTTTGTCTCGTCGCGTCGTCAGCCACGTTTTCCTTCGTCGGGACCCATCGCCATTCTTTAACTTTTGTTGTCTCTTCGATTTCGGCGAGGCGATGCGCGACGAAGGTTTTATATGCCCGCGGCTCCGCTCGTATCCACGCGAGCACAGTTCGCGAGTCGCTCCAATATATCTTTTGTGCGAACTCGTATTCGTGCTCTCGCTCGACGCTTTTCGTAAGTCTGGCGCCGAGGAGAGCGGCTTGCAGTTCTAACCGCGGGATAGACGTCGGCTTGAGCGGAGCGACGCGACTCTTGGCTGCTATTAGCGTCGTTCTTATCGCGCCGTCTCGATGCGTCATTCTTATGTATACGGCGGTCGCGTATGCTTCTTCGCTGGCGTCGACAAACGTGTGTATCTCTCTTCTTATAACCGCCGGGTGTAGATTATAACACCGGGGTATTTTTATATCCTTCACCCCTCGCAGGTTTTCCATCCATAATGTCCACCTCGGGGCGAGTTGTTCGGGGATAGGTTCATCCCATCCTGTCCCATAACGCCATGTTTCTTGCATGAATCTCTTCGCCGGCATAGTGATGGGCGATAACAGGCCGAGAGGGTCGAACAGCGACATTATGATGCTCAGAGCCTCTCTCTTGGTGGGGATGCGTCTGTTTTCCAGTATTTCCCGAGGCATTTTCCCCTCATTGAGGTTGAAGCCGAGTTTATCCTCGCGGGCTTCCCATAACATACCGAGTGTTTTCTCTATGTTTCTTTCGCCAATTGATACAACGGATGTCTCGTTGTTACCGTTGAAGTGTCGTCGTAATGCTTCGTTATTCGACACCCATCCGCGAAGCTCGAAACCGGCGTGACGGTGTATAAAATCGACTTCTCGCGATATCTCGAGCGCCCGTTTCTTGTCCGCGAAGCTTGTGATGTAATCGTCCATATAATGATTTTTCTTTATCTCGATTACTGCCTCGGGGTACTCATTCGCGAAATCTGCGGCATTTCTATCTTTGATGTACAGCGCGGTACATGGCGATGACGTGGCTCCGAATATTACCGAGGTCATCTGATATTCCCGGGGCTTTTTTTCTCTTTCCTCGCCCCTCCACAGGAATCGCAATGCATCTCTGTCTTCTTTTCTTATTTTGATGCGCATGAACATTTCTTTTATATCTGCGGTCACCGCTACCGGGTGTTTTCTAAACCGCATAATTACTCCCGGCAACGACTGTAGGAGGTCAGGGCCGGAGAGTAACATGTCATTCAGGCAGCGGCCATGTGATCTCGCCGCCGCGTCATGTACCAGACGAATCTTCGGTTTCGACGGGTTGCAGACAGCGAAGTGTGGTAAGTACCACGTTCGGCCGGGCACCGGCGGCTCAGACGCCGGTATAGCATAGCCCGACTTCAATAAATCTTCGATTCGTTCATTATATTTTTCTTTCAGTCCCGAGTCACGATCTAGTTTTTTCTCTAGTGACTTCAGGCGTTTCATCGCATCGTTATAATTATTCGGAATTTCTTCATTTTCATTTTTCCATAATAGCGAGGTTTCGAAGCGACCGTCGGGCGTTCTCCGGCTATTTTTCTCGAGTATTTGGAGGGCTCGCTCTTCCGGGTCGTTCTTCGGTTTCCGCGCTTCTATTCCGAGGGCTTCTAGGTCGAAGAACCTCTTCATCATTTTCTCCATAGAGTTTTCCTTGTTTTCTTCGTTCGTCGCGACCGTATGGCCGCAAAAGGCTACCGGGTTGTCATATGAAGACCGGTATCCGTGTAATACCCAGCCTAGTCGCGTGTGAGATGCGACAGGTTGGTTTTTCTTTCCCGTTCTCGTTTCCATCGCCACTAAGAGTTCCCAATTGTCTTGTCCGATGAGAACCTTAGGGCGAGCGTTCTGGTAGACTAGGCGGTCTTCTATATCCCTTAGATGCGGACAGTCTCGGAGATCTTTCTTTTCTATACGTTGGCTTGTAAACGCGAGCTTTTGTACCGTGCGAGCGTTTTGAGTGGTGTAATCTTTTTTATCGTAACGCCCTCGGATTTTGAAGTCGACCCTTTTGCTATTTTCATGCTTTGTTGTTTCATTAAGGCCCTGGACCCACATGTTATCTTGTGGGCCGTCAAGCTCCAATATGTCGGCGAGCCCTTCGTCGATCAAGGTGACGGTGCTGCCGTCATCCATGAGCGCGTAGGTGTCGACTCGGGTATTATTTTTCCCGGTAATCGTGACTGGGGCGATCTTCAAAAACGCTTGTCGACTCTTCATGCAGTTTGCGTTATTCACCACTTCGACGGTAGCAGTCGCTTCATCAGCCTGGCGTGGCAGCTCAGCAGTCGAAGACATCATAGGCGGCTTCTTGTGGTGTAGCAGGCGATGGTGAGCCATACTACAGCCCTCTTGTCCGCATCGCTTGGCGTTGCAGTTGCCGCGGCGATGTGTGCCTTTTAAACATTGATAGCAGAGGCGGTGTTTTTTCGCGATTTCCCAGCGATCACTTACTTGAGTGTTGGTGAATCGCTTGCAGTCAGGAAGATAGTGATCCTGTCTGCATATCGGACATTCTTTCTTTCTTCCGACCTCTGTTGCGTATGTTCTTTCAAATCTTTTTCTCGGCACTCTTTCTAGCTGCGACTCGCCAATTATGTCCTCCGGTTGTGCATAAGCGCCGCATTTATCCGCTTCGAGATTCAAAAATGTCGTCATTTTCTTCAAGTCTGAAGTATCTTCTTTCATTGTTGCCGCATAGTCATACCATTTATTCTTCAAGATAGGAGTTAATTTTTCAACAATGTTCTTCACTAACTCAGGATTAAAGAGATAGTGAATTTTCTTCAATGCCTCTATAGTGGCAACAATATTCGCTATCTTATTAGCAAATATGCACAGGTCGCGTGGGTTATCGTTTAGTTTACCCAGCGCCTTAATCTTTTGTATTTCGTTCATCGCCAGTGTGTCCGGACGACCAAATCTTCTCTCGAGCGCTTGCATAACAGCTCGCGGGTCCGGCTGGCTAATAAGTAGGCTGTTGACCGCTTCAAGGGCCGCACCTCTCAGGCTTCTTCTAAGCCTAGTTAAATTTTCCGTATGCGAGAACATTTCTTCTGTCTCGTAATAGGTAGCTCTATATGCTAGCCACCCTGAACAATGCCCGCTGAATACCGGCAGATCTTGCAGGAATCTCGGGGCATCTCTAGACATTCTCACCGCTTGCGTGAGGGCCGCGGCCAGGGATGTGACCTCTGTGTTCTGTGGCCGCGGTATTTCTTCCCTCTTTTTCTCGTCGGCTTGAGTCTGCCGTTCTAACCATTCTTCCACTGGGCTGGTCTGCTCTCCATCATTTTCTTTCGCCGGGGGTTGCTGGTCTTCATTGTCGACCCCCCCAACCGCAGCGAGTTGTGAGGCTAACTTCGCTTGGGCGAGCGCGAGAGACGCACGTACCTCTAATAACTTCAATTCTGCGACTTTTTCCGCGGCTTGTAGCCTTAATACCTGTGTATTTTTTCCATTATTATTTTCCGTTGATTGACGCGACGCACGCTTGTTCTGGCGCGTGTCCTCCGCGTCCCTCAAAGTTTCTTCCGTCGCTGAAGTATAGGTAGTGCGCTCCGTGTCTGTACTCGTCGCCGTTGTGCCTTCGGACGTCACTGCGGTGCCCTCCGAGGTCGCCGAATTTTCCTCCGGCGCCTCTTGGATTACTGACCTAGCCGAGCTTGTACCGCTTCTCGTTCTGACCCCCGCCAGACGTGGGTCAGGATTCGCCTGGGTCTCCGTAGCATCGGCTATGCTTCCCTGCTTCGATCTTGCCTGTGACATGATTTAGCCGGCACTGGATTTTTCTTAATTTCTTCTTTCTTCGGATCCTTTTCCGTGGATCCCGGGTCGAAGGACCATAAAATGTGCACGGTATGTGCGTAGATTACCTACGGCAATAGACTATGTCACCAGCGGGGTGATTATGGTGATGAAACTGACTTTAAACTGATTCTAAACTTTAAGTTGACTGGCTTCGGGTTGATGATTATTAAAATGAACTAAGGGGCTTGAAATAAAATACTGAACACTGATTAACTATTGAGAGTACTATTGGAATGAGGCAGGGACTAACTTTAACACTTTATAACTTTTACTATTTACTTTCTTGCTTCGGAGACTTGTATCGAATGAATTTCTACGATTTTGTCCACCCTTTTATACCATTTCTATGAAACCTTCTAGAATGTTCCATGCCTCACCCCCTTAAGTGGTTTTTACTCAATATCTTTATTCAATCCATAAACAATTTACATACAATATACATTAATATAACAATATTCAGTTTTTACACATTTTTACCTATAAGACATCACCATCCGAGCATGCATGTGGGACTGACGATCAAAAATCTACATTTCACATATTTATACTACCTCGTCCCCCGCGGAATACTTCCGGGTACACCCACATCACTTCCTTTCTCTATCACACAAGCATGTCTCGGTCTAATGTCTTCCAGCTTGACATTTTCTATTGCTGTCTCCCTTATCCAATTGGATTTATAGTAACGGACATTTTACTAACCCAATTGGAATTTCAAAATAAGATTGCAATGGGAATTTTCTCATAAACATTATACGTTTCTTTACATATTAAATATTTTAAACTTAACATTATCTTAATATTTCTTCAATTTAGCAACGATTATAAACTATATTCTAAGTATTATCCAACATGTTTAATATAAATTGCGATTAAGTTAATAAACTATAAGGTAAACAATGTACTGTTAGAAAATTACAATAAGTCTCACAAGTATGCATTCTTATGTGTTTGCTTTTTAAATTAGTCTTATCTTATTAAATGTGTACTTAAATGTTTATGTTTAAATCAATATTATTTACATCATTCTATTGTCGTCGTGAACAAAGTGCAAGAAAGTAAGCATTAAGAGTATTGGAAAAATTGTGTTTTTTTTTAATTTTATATTTTGCCTTTATTTTGTCGAGGCAATGAATACGCTCAAATTTGACTTTCTTTTAATAATAATATAATAATATTTATAGACGCTTTTACACCACGTCAATCTGGCCTCGTGGTTAGTACTCCAAGTGTTAGCAACCGTAGCGCCATCTGGCGGCTATAAGTCTGAAACGGGGAACAGGTTCCAGTTTACCTGCGTGTGGCGTGACGTAGCCGTTGTCAAAGTGGGTAGGACGGCCGAGCGTTATGAAGGTCATTAAGTTTGCCTTTAAATAGCGGGGTATAATTATTAGAGGGGTCATTCACGTCTGTGAGTTTGAGGAGGACGAAGCTCTGCCCAAATTGTATTGTAAGGTCACGTAAGCCATTGTTTATTTTAATGTGTAAAGTGTAATATGGCGATAGTGTGTGTAAATATATGGGCAGTGTGAGTAAGAATGTATCTTAAAATACCTGTGAATAGTACCTGTGAACCTAAATATTGATATTTTTATGGATAATATAATAAATGTTTATATTTAAAACGCATTTTCACTTCTGCTGTTTAAATTTGTAGTAGCCATCCAGTGATTAATTAAGAATTCCTTTTTGATTCGAAAAAGTGTAAAAATAATTCATTTGTTTGTGAATGACAAAAAATATACAAACCGTTGGAATGCCGTTAGGATGTCCGATTCCCGCTTATCCTATATTATTTGGAGCTCATGTCCCTGCAACTTTTGTGGATAAAATAAGCTGACATATTTGTAAACTGCAACATAATAATAAGCTGCCACAGCGTTCTGAGGGAAATAGTCGAAAGTAGGAATTGTCCACTGACCTAACATAATATGTTAGACATAACTAAATCCCTGTTTAAAATAGAATAATAACATAGTATAAATTATAATAATAAATAGTTATCATTTATTAGTTAGTCATCATAATTCAAATATGTTTTCATAATAAGCCTTAAATCAAAAGTTTATATGGATTTAATTGAAAGTGACTTTGAACTATGTTACTTTCATCTACTTTAATTATACAAAGCAAAACCTGGTATTTTGAATAGTGTTTGTTACTTTGAAAGAGGGTGTTATTTGCTAATCCATAGTTCACCGGTACTGCCCCAATACGGGTTGCCAAATATTACACATCCGCAAGGCTTTTAACCTCATGTGAATTCTCTGTGTGCTCAGATCATGTGTGAACACTATATCATACCTTGAATTTTTGGAGTCTTTACCAAACACACTTTCAATCATAAAACAATATAATAAATCTTATATTGAGTCTTGTCTAAAAGTCACAATAAACGTACAACACAGTTTAAAGAAGTAAAAAGTAAGTAAAGTATCAACCTTTATATATCCCACTGCTGGACACGGGTTTCCTTCTCGAAATCAGGCGAGGAGGGTAGTGGGCCATAGGTCACTGATACGCTGGCCCAATGCGGGTTGGTGAACTTCACATACCTTCAAAGACACTTATCTCATCAGGCATGCAGGTTTCCTCACGATGTTTTCCTTCACCGATGAGCGAACGATGATCCGTGTTTAGGGTGCACATAGAAATTTAGAAAAACCTATTTTATGCACCACAGGGGGTCAGGATTGAACCCGGGCCCTATTGCTGGAGAGGCCAAGCCCTTCACCCACTATACCACCGTCGCACAGTTTACCATGAAAATATCCCTTCCTTATTTTTAGGAAAAACGGAATAGATTCGCCATGTCTCTATGTCTGTCCGTCCGTATGTCACACACTTTTTATTAAACTGTAACAGTGTGGGCAGTGCGGTCAGGGCAGATTCAAATTGGGACTTTATTTGAAATCCCTAACAACGGATCCTTTTATTGAAAACATTAAAAACTTTTGTTTCCAGTTCAGTTTAGGGTTTATACCTATTGGACAATTGTTGAATAAGATTTATTATTAGATATGTTTAAACATATGGTATTGTTTTGGTTTATAATAAACAATAAGGTGTAATCTCCTTTCAATCTACATTCATGAATGCGTTTCACAAAATTTGAATAGAGGAGAATGTTATTGACAACCGTATGATTAGCATAAACACAATATTAACATAACAGTTATATACTGAAATGAATTTATATTACCCAAATGCACTTGCTTAAATAGTAATTAAAGGAGCTGTTACACTAGAAGAAATATTATCAATAAGAATTTCTTCAAACACCAAATAAGTACGCATGAAAGTAGTACATAAATGGAAGCATATTTTAGTAATGTAAAAAGAGGCTAACAGAATGCTTTATAAAATACTACTGCCCCGACAGACTTCGTTCTACCAAAATTAAAATTGCAATTAAAAATAGGGGTTGATCGTAGAGGGGTGAAATTATGTGTTTGTGTATCATAAAAAAATATTGTTTAAAAAAAATAAGAATATAAATTTAGGGGTGGTAACACCCTTACCATTTAGGAGATGAAAAATAGATGTTGTCCGATCCTCAGACATACCTGATAAGCACACAAAATTGTACCAATATCGGTTTAGCCGTTTCGGAGGAATTCAATAACGTACACCGTGACACGATAATTTTAAATATGAGATAATATTTCGGATTAAATAAATTTAGATATAATAATATTCTCACTGAAAACTTTATGGATATAATATAATATATTATATCCTAGGATACCGTGCAGGTAATTCAGAAATAATAATCATAAGCATGAGAAATAATACAAAAAAAAGAACAAGTTCTTCAATTTTTTTCCACAGATATTGTTGTCTTAAAATATGCCTGAAAGCTAAAATGCTCAATGAATAAAAGTCCTGTTCTAAGTTCTATGTTTAATAAACGTGGAACATATAAAAGCGATCGTTAAATCAGGTTATACGAGCATTGTACATACTATACAAGAATTCGATAAACTTCTCCAACACTTTATTAAACTTTTAGGTTTTCAATATTCCATAGCTATTTCTATCTACAATTGTAATAAATGAAAACACGATTCTGTTATACCAGCGAAATGGGTTATCTTTGAGATAAATAAAATGTAAGTTAATATAGGTAAGGAGGAAGGACCGACCTGGACAACCTGGACCAGGTTGCTTTTTGGGTTTTTTTTCTTTATATTTAAAGTTAAATCAAAACTCTACATATTATATTACTAGCAGCGCCCCGCGATTTCCCGGCGTACTTCTCATTCCCGTGGGACTACGGGGATAAATTATAGCCTATGTGTTAGTGTGATGTATAAGCTATATTATTGTAAAGTTTCATAAGATCCATTCAGTAGCTTTTACGTGAAAGAGTAATAAACATCAATCCACCCATACATTCTTACAAACTTTCGCATAATATTAGTAGGATATTAGCTACCCCGACAGATTTGGTTCTGATAAAATAAAAACAAAAAAAATATATATATCTAAATATCAAACTTTGACCAACGTTTCAGAAATTGCGCTAAGTTGAAGTTTTAACTTTCGAAACGTAGAAACTCGAAATTGAAAAAGATCTACAAGAAAACTGGAACAAGAGTTTGTACACTTAGTTTTTTATTGTATTTCATTATTTCAGTTGAAATTCATACAACGCCAGCTGTGATCCCTAACACTTTTTGTATCGGGATTGGAAGGTCGGGTTTTTGGTCAACTCTTGATTAAATGCCATTTCTGTCCTATGGTCGGCGTCCATTGGTACTATACAAATAAAATAAGCATCGATCGAACTATGTTGTGCACTTAGCGAAGTTAATGCTTATTATGATGGAAAATGCTCCATTTTCTAAGACAGAATCACGAAATTGTAGTGCTGAGTAATTTAGCATCATAGATTCGGAAACAAGGTCGTCGCCTCCTTCAAGGAATCGGTGTATTAAATTGTTAGTAATTTTTTTTACCTGAGTGACGCTAAGTTGAGCTGCACAATTGTGACGCGAGTTTCTCTGTTTTCTGGCTCACGATTTCGTGACTGCAGACGAGGCATGCTGCGATCCAGCAACACTTCATTACTTTCATGTCAACTATCTGATGTAGGGCGCAGAATAAACTTGATGGACGTAAAAATGTTCTCACGGTGTATAAAGCATTTATCCAATGAAAACTACAAGCATGGGAATGACAGTTCGAATCCTGCCAAAGACATGGTAAAGTATATTTCGGTACCTTAGAAATGGTTTGGTGCTTGAATTTATATAAAAATACTATGTTGTTGTACTTTTTATAGCATTTAAGCCTTTTCAAAACCTACGAAATTTACTCAGTCATTTGGGAAATTGTGATTAAATATGGTAAATAAAGCCTACTCTTTATCGCCTCGTCAATTCACAGGGAAATACCGACGACATAAATTTATAAGGATTACTCAATACATCGATAAATAAATAAAAAATTCCACCTACGTCATCATCGTGAATATTTTTAAGAGATTTTTCCTCTTACAAGGATATTACGAAATATTTGGGGCCAAATGATGCTAGGGACACGTTATGCCTCGGGCCAACCTGAATGGGTACCACTATGCTTAAAACAGCGTAGCTGTATTTCGTTGCGTGGGCCAGGACAAGCAGTGTTATTATTGACGTTCATCTTACGTTAAGAAATACAGTTGTTTGGGTGAAAACGTGCTAGGCCCTTCACTGATTTCCATAGATTGCTAGTCCTGTAAAGCCAGCATTGACAACGTTAAGCCCGAAATGACCCTTTAGGCTACCTAGAAAAATTCGCTTACCTGCAAGAAGATCTGCCTGGTTAACAAATATTAGCCACCTTACACTGAACCTATCTAAATGTCTATTATAATTGATTGAATATACCGTCCGTCCTTGATGGAAATTCATGTTATAGCCACTATAATGAAACTTTTAACACTTTTTCCACTATTTATTATATTATATTATTAAAGTTAAAATTTAAACACGACCGGTTTCGACAGTCATTATCAGGTGTAGGTAGATAGAAAATCACAAATAAAATATTATAAACATTGAGCAATTTAAATTAATGTTGCTTGCTTCATAAATTTTGCACAATTATTTGTTTTAGGTGTAATAATAATAATTTTAAGTGATCTTTTAATATTATATAATATGATTGATAAATTAATGTCATAGTTAAAGAACAACCGGTCGTGTTTTAATTGTAACTGTAATAATATATTTAATAAATAGTGGAAAAAGTGTAAAAAAGCTAAAAGTTTCATTATAGAGGCTATAAATGTCTATTATCACCGCATAACGGATCCATGTAGTCAGTTTTTGTTATTCCATAAACTTATATCAATTGGCCTTGTACCGCGCACCGCTCCATACACGGTCTGAATAGCAACTCCCTAATTTAAACAAACAAACGACATTATTATTCTGGAATGCGATCGTGATAGAATAGAGATTGTATCATGGTAATATCAGGCTCGTTTTGATCTTCACATTCGTTATAACCTGCCACAGTATCGTCTATTCGACGTCAATCGACTCGATAAAGTATCAGAATAGGGTCACCGATCAAACCTCAGAAGTTACATCTAACTGTTTGAAGCGTCTATCTCTAGTAGTTTTTCTGAAACATTTATTCTATACTATAATGAAGCACTATTGCTTTTTTATATTCATTCATTCATTGGTCTGATGTCGATGAGAGATTTTTTTTTATGGCAGGAGGACAAACAAACAGTGGAGGGCTTTTGGCAACTATCGACGCCCATAAACATACAGCCAGAGGTTAAGCAGATGCATTGCCCTCCTTTCCCAATCCCCTCAATGGGCTACCAGAAAAAACTCTAAACATTTCAAGGAATTACATTAATTCTATGAATCGCTTCTGGCTAACTATTCATCATCAATCACAGTTGAATTTGACTACGTTTTCACACATCGTTTCACATAAATTTTCTAATCTTTGAATACTTTGTAGGCAAACTGGCAGACGTCTCACCTGATAGTAAGTGACCGAAGTCGGCTATGAACATTAACTAGTTTACTTGGGACTAGCCCAGGCAAGTCATTTATTTTATTGTCTTGGACGGCAATTACCTCCTTCTGCGAGATAGTGATGTCCCAGAAGGAGGCCGACGAACGGGTGAGAGAAGAGGCCGCTTACGCGGCTTCCCCCCGTAGATAACGAACGGGGATGCGTCGGAGGCGCTAATTAATGCGCTTCCAGTAACACCCCTGTGCTCGTGACGGGCTCGGGATGGGTACCCGGGACCCGCTAGACTCGACGTCGTGGGGACTGCCAAGTCGTAGCCGGGCAGTCCCTAGTATTGTGGAGAATATGGTCTTGCCGGGACCGGTCTGTCGCTAAGGGTTTCCCGTCGCCTGCGGATCCAGGTCCCTCAGATATAGCGGCTAAAGGCTTACGAAGCGGTTTTAGTGGGGTAGTGCACCCAATGCGAGTCCCCACACACGCCAGCGCGCCTACCCAAGGTCCTGGTATGGTCCGAAAAGGATTTCCGCTGCGTCATCAAAAAAAAGGCAACTCATTTATGTGTTGCCTATTATGAGACATAAGATGTTAAGTCTCGGTGCCAGTAGATTACTCTGCATGCCTTGACCTTTACTCCGCAACACATCACACCTATGTCACGGTATAAACAAGCAAGTTGGTGGTACTACCCACGCAACCGCGAATAAATGCTACCATTTTAATATGTCCATCATCTAGTTAAAGCAGCTTTTATCAGACTATCAAGGTATGCTCATCTTTTTATACCCAAACCTCTTGGGTATCTTATCTTTAACGCATGTGCCCGGCCCACGCCTTTAACGTAGGTAATGGGCAAATTATACGATCACACGCGGACTTTAGTTTTATTTATTGCTACTGCTGCCACGGTCTCACCTGCGAGTTCATGGATTCACGTTCGCGTTTTGCTGATAGATTATTTTTATAGCCTACTACCTGTTGCCCGCAGCTTCGCTTGCGTTTACTTAGATTTACAACGGCATCTTAACGGGATGATATAGTCTATATTATCCCGCGTTTCCGTGGGAATACGGGGATGAATTATAATAGCCTATGTGTTTAATCTGATGTATAAACTATATAATTATAAAGTTTCATCAGAAACCATTCAGTAGTTTTTGCGTGAAAGAGTAACAAACATCCTCACAAACTTTCGCATTTATAATATTAGTAGGATACTCTTTTGACCTATCTATCTATCCTTTATGCGCAATTGAAATACACAAATGGGTATAAGGTACGGTGTAGTGTTATTACAACTCAACTTTGCTTGCGGCGATGCACCACTGTCACAAATAGTTTAGCTGTGTGCATGACAAGCGTATGTACACATAGCGCCGCTAGCAAAGTTGAGTTGGACTCTCTATACCATCTACGGAGTAACTTACTTTTTCTTAGTATATTGAGAAGAGAACGAAATTCATCGACTAACTATTTCAGACCTTAATTATCCTTCCAAAGGCCTCAAAAGTCAAAATGGCCGACCGTATCAAACCTCTCGAGGTCCTCGATTTGTCTGTATGTATATAATAAACGCTTGATGAATAATGTCAATCAAATTTAAAATAAGTATATCTTTTTCTTTTTATATCGAGCGTATCCACCCACACATTTCTTCAAAGTATTATGATTAATAAGTATACCTTTGACGGTATCTTATGCTTACGTCATCTCAAGGCAAAAGGAAGGTATATATTATAATTCGCCTATACGCTTGTCGAAACAATCCACCACATAATTTGGACAAACTGATTTCTTTATTTCATTTGGTTCTTTGAAAATCTACGGACTTAATTGCCTGTACTAGTTCAATGTCGCTTCATTCCACTAGCTCTGTTTTTGAGCGTTATACAAGGCCCGGACAGACGTTGACCTGCCACAAATACCAACGCCACTTATTGTCTCCAAGACCATCCTAGCTTAGGAGTTGAAGCACATTACACTTATTGCTTAACCTAATATCTTGATAAAAGTAATAAAAAGATATTCATCGAGTATTCTTCAAATTGATTAAAGTATGCGAAACATGAATATTATGTTAAAGATTTGGTAAGCACGATACGGTTAAAAACCACGACGTTGACAACCGTTAGTTGAAGTCACTGACCACGACTACCGCACGTGTCTGCGCAAACCAAGTTCTCTAACACCGTCCAGTCAATAGCTATTGTTATAACAAATACGCGTTATGTCATCTTTTGATGTGAAACTTCTGGAGCGCCTTGCCAGTAAAATCGATTCAAATGCCCTGTTGATAAACTACATAGCCCTATACTTTCTTAAGTTTATTCCATTTTTCACTATGTATTTTATATCAATATAGATTCAGAGCTCGTGGCTAAGTAATAATATGAAAGTTTTTGTATTTCATCATCATCAGCCTTTATCTGTCCACTGCTGAAAATGGCCTTCCTCAATGAACACCAAGACATAAAAAAGTAGGGATTTACATAAATATTATATAAAAAAATATGCCGTTTTTTTTCTTACGTTGAAAAGAAAATCTTTATACTTTACCATTCGATGAATGTAATATTCTATATTTTTATAGAATTAAAGAACATCCACGTATTTTGCCTCCACTGGGCCTGTGTTTCATTAAAACTTATATAGGTAACAGGATATTCTTGTGACGTAAATCAACGAAATAAAGAATTATTAAAAAAAAAAAAACTTTACATAACCACTGCCGGGTGTAGTTTTCGAAACCTAAACGTTTTTATTGCTTGTGCTTAAAATATTAGGAAAGCATTTTTAATATGTATCTAAATCGAAAGTGAACATTAATGTATTTATTAATTGGTCCATTTTACCGATTAGAAGATAAAGACAGTCTTATCTAAATGTGCCGGACGCATTACGTGAAGGTCGATCAAGTAAATGACTCCCATATTAATCAAAGAGGAGCTGATAGACAAATTCTCTGACCATCTTAATGTAAGTGGTCAAATTTGTTCATGAATATTGGTATCAGACGACAAAACTGGCCTTTACGACGTTAAAATAGTAGATGTTATTTTTATGCAATGGATTAGCAACAATATTTTGTGAAAGATGAAGACAGGAGTCAGGACCAATTTAAAAAATAACTGAAAAATCATCTATATATCTCAGTTGATGATATAAAGTCTAGAACAATCCCTGAGAACTGTGACGCATTGAAATATATAGAAAATGAAATGAGTAACTGTTTAAGATAATGAATAAATAATGGATTAGTATTCAGTAATTTCATAACGAATAACAGCTAACCCTCACTCATTAAGTTATTCATTAGATAAAATGTTTGTCGTATGGCTGATGATGATGTATCTTATAAAATTTTCATTAAGTTGAAACATAAAGGTTCCAAAGCACGCCAAAGTTATAAATTAAACAAAAGCCAGCGAGTTCACAGTGACTTTGTTAGAATTAAAAGTGGCATCCGTGAAATTGCAACGGCTTTAATACCAAAAAGCTCCTAATAAAATCAAATTTCACATAAAATTGGCCATTCGAAGAGAGATGATATTAATGTGATAGAAAATATATGATGATATCGATAAATTATAATATGTATAAATGTAAATTATATAACTTGTGTGTTATTCTGATATATAAGATATATTAATGTAAAGTTTCATCAAAATCCATGGGGTGGTGAAAAAGTAAGGAACATACATCCATACATTCTTACAAACTTTCAAGTTTATAATATTAGTAGGATTTATAGGATTGGTTCGACGGCCTTTGAATAGAATATAGATTTATGTATGTTATGATAATAATGACTCATTTAAGCTATTTGAAATGTGATCGTCCTTACAGCTAGATCATTATATATACAGACGGAGGCGCATGTGTTTTCCCAATAAGAAACCAACTGTGGACTTGATGAGTCTATTCTTTAATTTTAAATGCTATCACCAAGGGATTGTGTCCAAATTAGATTGTATGTAATAATGATCGTGGGGTAACGTAATTGGCATGTCTCAATTCGCAACCTCAAAATAGGGTTGTCACACGTACAGAAATAGATTTTGTCAACGGAGTACGCAGACGAAACTTTAGTTATTTAAGCCTTTCTCTACCCAATGTGTTTATTAATTCATCGGGGTTTATTTGATTAGTGCTTTGAATAGCTATTTTAGGTTTGAATAGTATTTTTTTAGTCTCAGTATTATAGTACAATCTGTTTTATACTTTATAAATTATACAAATTAAATATGTCTATTGGATGAAACTCCACGTTTTTCAGAGTCAAAGATTCGTTTGTCATGACCTATCAAAATGAGTCATCTTATAGTAAAATATCACCCCCGCGCGAGATGTTTAGCTGGAGATTAGTACTCATCATGCTTTACTCAAATAACTCGTCCGGGAAGTATATAAGACGAGTGATAACCTTTATTTGCTATCAAGGATTAGAGGATAAGAGGATGCTTTTTGGTCGGTTTTACCACTAGTTTCCACCGCTGCTAGCAATACCTGCGCTTATCAAGAAGAGCGAGGAGTAGGTACGTTACCACAGCTTTGAGTTAGGACTGAAGGATTAGAATTACGGATTAAATGATAGACTACAGTCTATTCTATCCGCTACATCTGCTATGTACAAGAAGATGCGGATGCTATACCGAGCGCATCACACCCGCCGGTAGTAGTAGGCAACCCTATTCTAAGTAAACGCAGACGCACACGCAAGTGAAGTGACAACTGACAAGTCGCACTCACTAGTCACTGCTCAGTTCGCGAGATCCGATGCGCGTGCGCACACTGTCCCAGGGATTTAAGTATATATTTCTATTCTAGAAGAACTTCCGCAAAGTAATATATCAAGAAAATTTTTTGCAAAATATTTTCTCTTCAAAAAAAGTTTTGTATTTGTTATCATGTGACTGTGATTGGATTGGTGTATTTGTGTTTTATAAAAAAATTAAGGGAAACTTTGTGAGTAATATTTATATATTTTTGTTCGTTTTTATTGATATTATATAATTTTATCATTAACTTTCAGATAATTTTAAAATAAAATTTTATTATAACGCTGTTTATAAAGTAAATAATGAATATTAATTATTTAAAGCTACAAATAGGTAATTAGCTAAAAAAAATGTTCATTCCGTTACGATGTCGTCATACTTGAGTTTTTTCTTCTATTCAACTTTGTATTATCTATTCATTCCGAACTAAAAAGACAATAAGTATTTAAGTATAAAATTATCTGATGATTATATAAAACAATTTTTTCATAAGAATTTTTTAGTAAGTATTTCCTATTGAAAGGTCCATACATGAAAGTATTCTGTATATTCAATTCCGTTAAGATTATTAGTGGATTTGTGTAATTCATTAATAATTGGTATCAATAAAAATTACACATACTTAAATACATTTCAATAAACTTTCTATAACCTAACGAGCGGTGGTCGTGAATCGCATTTTTATGCCTGCACTTTCTCTTTTGTTACGTCATATTGTTTCGTAAGAGCGTATCTAGGATTTTACGTGTTTAGTGCTATTAGTAGATTAAAATCCTGGTCGCGAAAAATATTCCGGATTTAAAGCTTACGAAATGGGAGCTTTCGGCTTTATTATAGGTAAGGTTGTACTAATAATAAGCTTAGTTAAACATTTTCAGTATAAGGACCATGTATATTTATATAAAATCTACTCGAATTGCGTCAAGTAATTCCAAATAATGCTAAATTAAAGAGGAATTTATAATAAACATCCCTAAGCTAGATATTAAAATGTCTAAGGAGAAAAGGCGCAACTGTAATAGGGCTGCCAACCAGCTTTGTATCGATTAAAATAAAGTACTTTTAGAATAGCTTTAGTTTTAATGTTAAAGTACCATAATGTACTAGGCAAATATTTAATATAAGCGCCTAGTAAATTGTAAGACTCGGGCGTTAGCCTATTTTATCATCTTATGATAAAATAGGCTAACGCCCGGTTTCTGAAACGTTGGTCAAAGTGTATGTCAACTAACATGACTGCTAATGGTGGTATAGAAACGATTCTAGAGTCAAAGTTGACAGCTTTCATTGTAGTGGCTGTGTCAACTAATAAGCTGATCAAATTAAGTAATTTAACCGTGCTTCTAGCAACTCATTTAACACTTGACAATAGATTTGACAGTTGATTTGTTAATTTTTGCGTTGATCAGGCTTTCAGAAACCGGGCGCTAGTTTGAAGTAACCGTAGAACATTTGTATGGTAGCTTAAGCACTAAATCCGTTTCCGTCATTGGATTTTCACGGTTTCGGATTGGACGCAGTGAGTAAGGTACCATGCAAATTGAATTCAGACAGACCTGGACATGTTGGTACATGTGAAAACAAGTTGAGTTTAAAAAACGAGAAGCGTTGGCCTCACCGAATAAGGAAGGACGTCGAAAAAGGGCCAATCATGTCGTTACCGATATCATCAATAACAAGTATTTTTTTTTAATTTATAAGAACAACGTTAGTATATGACTGGTTCTCTAAATAATTAAGGAGTTTAACTTACCGGTAACTTTCTTCCATGTACAATTGCGTAAAGTTAACTTACCGGTAACTTTCTTTCATGTACAATATATGAAAATTGCGTAAATTGCCTGACGAAATTCTGTTCCTGCTTCATATTATATGTTCGTAAAGAAGATAGGAGGCCTATGTTCAGCAGTGGACGGATAAAGGCTGATGATGATGATGAAAGAAAATAGAAATAGGTATGTGGCACATGAAATCAGGAATGAGTTCGTAAATAACTAATTCAAGCAACTGTCGAAAGGGCAGGTTTTGATTTCCGGTGCCCCGTGGCAGTTATTAAACTCCTGATGTGCCCTTTTATTCGAAACAGTTCAAAATTGTTTCATTTAAACTAAGCTGAAGCCGCGGGGAACAGCTACTAGGATATAAAATTGCAAGCAATCCGCACAAAGCCCAAATCCACAGACTACTTATGTTTAATATGCAGTCTGTGGACTATCATAGTTGCGAAATTATTTATTTATTATACAAATTGACTTGCAAAAAATACTTTGCTATATTTCAAATATAACTTTTTTTTACAAGACGACTTTGGGATTTTCTAGAAAAGACCATACACATATTTTAAAGACCTCTGGTCTTTTTTAAGAGACCAGAGGTCTCTTTCCTCCTCTGCTGGTCTCCCCTGGGTGTAGCGATAGTCTATAGATGTAAAAATAATCAAATTAGACATTTTCCCCCTCGTTTTAGATATTTAACAACAGCCATGGTCTTCACGCGAACATTGATCCGTAACTGCTATAATGTCCGTAAAAAGTAGCTTTATTGTAATGAGTGGTTTCGCGTAATTACAAGAAAACGAGATGTCAATGAACTCTGATTAAAAAGATTTTTGTATCGTAGACAATGTTTTAGATAATGCAATATAATTAATAGGATAGATATTATTATATATATGATAACTAGCGGACTCGACAGACTTCGTTCTGTCAAAACAATTAATTTGCAATAAATAAAATTGCAATCTCAAATTTGAGAAATAAACTATCCTATCTCTTAAGAAGAAGAAGAAGTTGGAGAAAAGCATACATTTTAAAAGAAAAAACATTAAAATCGGTTAAGTGGTTTAGGAGTCCATTGCGGACAAACATTGTGACACGAGATTTATATATATTAAGATATAAGAATTTGATAATGTTCTATTGAGCAATATATTTTCACAATTATAAGCAACTTGAAAGTTATTCGCACAAAAACTATGCCATCATAATTGAATGGCGCGTTTCTTAGCTAGTTAACTGCGTTAATCGATACACTAGAAGTTAAGTATGTCGAACAAAATATGTGGAGATAATATTTATTACATTATTTTGTTAGAAAGAAACAGCGTTTAAGGAATTAAACGTGGTTATTGGTTGGATTATATCGGCCTCTTATGCGTGAGGTTCCGGGTTCGATCCTGACCCCCCGGTGTGTGCCTTGAAAATGTTTTTTTCTAAATTTCTGAGTGCACCCCAAATACGAGACCATCGTTCGCATCGTTTTCAAACCTGCATGCTTGATGAGATTGGAAAGTCTTTGAAGGTATGTAAAGTTCACCAACCCGCATTGGGCCAGCGCATTGGTGAACTATGGCCCATTACCCTTCTCAGCTGATTTCGAGGAGTAGACCCGTGCCCATTTAGTGGGACATATAAGTGTTGATACTGTATTGGTTAGATTTTGCATGACATTTCTTATCATAATACTTTACTATCTTACTAAATAATTTACACTAACCATCTTATTACAGCACGTTAACCCAGCACGGTGCTAAGTGAGTTACGGAAATTTGTTTTATACTCAACGTAGGAAAAATTATTAAATTTTAAGTTATTTTAGTAATTTTGTAGTTTGGCTTATTGTGTGCAAAATGAAGCATGGTATTTAATTTAATTTTGTCAACTAAATTTTCGACGCAACACTAACAAATGACCATATCTAGCGGTAAAAGAGAACGGTCTGGAAATAAAAAAGGGGATTTAACTTCAACTACGAGAACAGAATAAGCATTGTAGCGCAAATATATTAATAGCCCTCTCGCTGTATGTTGAATCATCGCATCATCATCATCATCATCATCATCATAAGCCTTTTTTTTTAAATAAGGGCTGATGATATTACCTATATCATCACGTTGATGTATAATCATCAGACTCTATCAGGTCTCCTTCAATGAACGCCAACGCCATAGGGGACATGAATTTAATTTATATTTGCTGTAAAAACTCTGAAATCATGATTTTTGCATTTACTTGCAAGAAGTATTTGATTTACGCAGTATTTTTTATATCAAGTGGGTGAATATAGAGTTTTATAATTATTGTTCGACGTATATCAAGATTCAAGAATGTAAGAAACAAGAGGAAACTAAGATGTTCTAAATAATTAATGTTATTAATTATCGTGTTGGAATGCATACGCAAGCTACGTATATAATTGATTTAATTATTATGGTCACGGGTGATACGCTACTTCTAGCGTCGACTTTAGCCCCTAGACGCAGCGACGACTATAAGCGGTTTTCATCGGAAACTAAATAATTTATATGCAGCTAAGAATATTATGCTATGTGCCTATTAAATTAATCCCTAGGTTCTAATACCAATACATTGGAAATGATGTAGGACATTAGAAAGATTTCGATAACCTTGAAATCCATACCGCCCACAGAAATATTTTAATATGGCCATCGAATGTAGGGAGTCATAAAAGCGCAAATTTTGTATCAAGTGTGCTATAACTTTTATGAACCTATATATATATATATATATATATATATATATATATATATATATATATATATATATATATATATATATATATATATATATATATATTTCTTGTGTGCGTGTGTATGTGACTGAACTCCTCCTAAACGACTGGACCGATTTGAGTGATTTTCTTTGTGTGTGTTCAAGTAGATTCGAGGATGGTTTAGATTCACAAATCAGACCGGCAGATGGCGCTGCAGTCGGTATCTAGGTTATTGATCTGTACTGCCACTATCGATTCGTATCTAAAGGACAACGTCTGTGGGGTCCGCTAGTATATATATATATATATATATATATATATATATATATATATATTTTAAGATTTTTTTGTATTACTATGTAAAATATACAAGGTATTCATTTTATCTAAAGTCAAACAAGTCAGACATGTCGATACGAAAAAAGTCGTCCAGGGCATTAATTAGTATATACTTGGAAACCATAATTTTTAAGTGCTTTAAAGTTTCTAGTTATTTTCCATTAGGTACTTTGATTCTTTGTAACTTTTATTCAATGTCGTTTGTTCTAAAAAGACATTGAATGTGGAATTTAATTCAAATTGTGAAGCTTGTAAAATGCACAGTCATTTTGAAAGTTGTGTTTCTAAAAGAGTAAAATTCAATACGGGTTCAATATTGACGCTTTCGATTACCACTTAAAATACTTTTTACCCCACTACACCATATACCACACCAATATTCTAGTCCACGACTATCTTGTAGATCTTTAAGTGTGGTTTTATTGCCACGGTCTGTATCTTGTTATTACTGCATATATTGACAATATGTTCGAGTGGTGACAACAAGACGGACCTGACATCTAGCATCCTTTGATGATATTTTTTTTATAAAATAGAAGGACGAATGAACTGTCGAAGCCTTTTATCCTTCGACGTCTATTAACATCCACATAACCAAAGGTTATTCATATACGTTGCTCTTCTTTTCCCTATCCCCCCATTCCCGCAATGGGCTACCGGCAGCTTAGCTGTCACTTTACGCCGATCTATGTGAGCGAGAGGTACCACGACAGTCGTGCCGGCTAAGTTTGACTGCAAAGCACCCTCCTCCTACCTCTTACTGATCATGGAGACATTTTCATGATGAATGAGGAATACAAACGCAGTAGTACGTCTACGTCTAGTATGAAACCAACACCGATTTCCTTGAACAAAAAAATATATTTATCACTTGCTGTTGCCCGCGGCTTCGCTCGCGTTAAATTCAAAGTAGCGCAGTTCCGTGCGTACGTACAGTAAACACAGACAGATTTTTTAACTACCCTGCGAACTTTCATCTCCTATTTCATGTCCATAGGTAAAAATCTTAAAAACGGTGGAATAATTCTTAATGGTTATTTGATTCTTATCAAGTGCCTAAATGCAAAGTTTCACTGCGTCATCTCCTATGTATAATGACGAACTTCTATAGAAACTTTCATCTCCTATTTGAGCCCCCTAAGCTATTTTTCGCAACAAAAAGTAGCCTATGTCCTTTCCCAAGCTATAATCTATCTCTTTTCTAAATTTCATCAAAATCAGTTCATTGGTTTAGGCGTGAAAGCGTAACAGACAAACAGACAGAGTTACTTTCGCATTTATAATATTAGTAAGGATTCGATTCATTACATCATAATGTTTGTTATCGTTTATGTTACAACACAAGTTATCGAGGATAATAATTAATAAACAAACCTAGAGTCAAAAATATCGAGTAAAGATCGAGTCTCAGTAGAAATGTGAGATTAATATGGCAAGAATGTTATATTAAAATTGTAATAAGAGATGATATTGAGTGGAATGTAATTTACTGTATGATACTTGGATATCCAGTCATTAAAATCTTTGACATTCTGTAGCGGGTGCGTAATGGGTATATTAATTTTTAAATTCTATGTGTATATTAAATCATAAACCTACTGTTGAGTGTACTGTTTATAAAGATGGTTTTAGATTATTTCTAGAGTCAGGCTCCTCAAGTCCAACTGTTAGCGACTCTCCTTTTTCGACGCGTTACTTACTTTTAACTGATGTACCCATGAGTTCATATTATGACTGACGAAGTTTTTTCTTTGGGCTAAGGTTTTTTATCTCTTCACATTTTTTGACCTTTCTAATATCAAATTAGTTATTTGAAATCTTATTTAACTTGTACACGTATTCTTGGTAAAAAATTAAACTACTATATCATATACGACTGCAGCTGTATATTAAATCTATAAACGACTTTTTTATGTACCTACAGACTAAACAACTAAAATGATTATATAAATATCAAATAAATATTATATTTGGGTCAATGTTTTACCCTAATTTTAATATTATTGTTCAAATTAATATTTATTTAAGTTTGTAGGTTAAAAAAACGACAAATGCCATTACAAGGAATGGGATCTGAGGATCTACACATAATGTTTTCTCCAGGACGTATGCAAATCGTGCACCGGATATGCCTGCAGGTGAAGATCAAAAGCCTGCGACAGCTGGTAGCTTTGAGCGCCCCGGGCGATGAGGGCGATCTAGGCAAATTCATTATATTAATAACTAGCTGTTGCCCGCAGTTTCGCCTGCCTTAACTAAGATTTACAACGGGAATAGTACGCAAAATAAGTAACTTTTCTGGTTGATTTTTTACACCTTGTGTCCGAAAAACTCAAATATCTTACGGAACCCTATTTTTTCCCAGAATAAAATTTAGCATATGTGGACTCGTGGATAATGTAGCTTTCAAATGGTGAAATAATTTTTGATTTGATTGAATCGGCCCAGTACTTTTTGAGTCTATTCATTACAAACATACAAAAATAGGTACAAATCTTTCCTCTTTATAATATTAGTATAGACTAGCTCTTGCCCGTTGATTCGCTTGCGTTATCTTAGTTAAATAGCATCTCAATTTAGTATAATTATTTCTATAGCCTATATCACTAAGTGTTAACGTGTTTTAATAATGATAAAGTTTTAAAATCGGTCGAGTAGTTTTTGAGTTACCTAAATTGTAAAAATCAAACAACGAAATCTTTTTAACATTTTTTTTTAACTTATTTACTTTTTAACATTAAACTACCGTAATATATTATTATAGTTTCCAATAATAAATTATACAAGTACATTACGTGATATTAGTATACATATTTTAAATTCAGTAGAATTTTCACTAAATTCAGCGAGTTTAGTTAAACGTTGTTTCATACTAAATATACAATTTTTGGGCAATTGGCAAAGGGCAATGTCTTAATATTTGAAAAAGTAGCAGCATAATTATATTAATACAAGATGACCTTTAGGCGAGCCTATAGTTACAAGGTTAAGGTGAGCAAATATTATCCCATATCTTCGTGCGTTGATGTAAAAATGACTTTTAACAATATACTTCAGCTCTATAATAGCTTTTACGACCGCGTCCTAAAGATTAAAAACCATTAATATAATAATCTAGACACGTTTAATGACCCGTCTACTTCGCTAGAGCGAGATACTAAGTTCAAAAGAGCGTAAAAACCTTTGTCGTGACATCCTGTACTTCGTAGACGCGTGACCCAGATGAACACACATAAATACACACACACTGACACACGCATGCATTAAACTATAAATATTTATCCTCCAAGGGCCTGTTTCACAATCTCCAGTTAAGTTCCCAATAGGCTATCGGCAACATATTTGACAGATAGAGTATGGAGTATCTGTCAAATATCTCTGAAATATGTTGCCGATAGCCTATTGGACACTTAACTGGAGATTTTGAAACAGGCCCTAAATAAAATTTCCTTTATATAACTATAAATATAACATTTCTCATTTAATATGATGATACAACAACTACTATAAAGTAAGCGTGAATGCTTCGTGAACAATTTAATATGAATTAAGTTATAAGAACTTCTTACAAAGGTACAGAGAAATGTTAAATATTAGAGTCAAAACTATTTTAATAAAATATACATTGATAGGTTCACTTAAAATGTGGTGTATATTTTTTATCATAATTTAAGCAAGGCAAATGTGGAGCCATGAATCTCAATGTCTCATGGTTAATGTATGGTTTTTTAAAATATTCCAAAAGTAAAGGAATAAGCGAATGAAGATACTAATGTTCACATTAGCAGCTTACTGCATCCTACCTGCTAAACACACCGATCAAACATTCGTCCAAAAATACAACGAGAAAGAACTTTTTTGTAGCCCGATCTGATTGTAGGATCGAATATGCCACTTACCGCCTGGGGAATTCTTTTATACTTTCTACAAACATTGATTATAAGATAAATGGAAGATAATTCGTACTAGCATTTAAAATCGGTCCATTTTTTAGAGAAAGCCAGCGTTATGGTACGCTCTAGTGATCGTGGTCAAGTGTACCGATCTAGCTGCTTATTTCACTCGCTGTATCGAAACATCAATAGAATTCATAGCTAATATTTTCTATCATAACTTAGGTATAGCCCGGGGCTTCGCGCTTACATTTATTATACCTAGTGCTTTTTAAATTGTGTGTTATCATGATGGATTTACGTTGTAAAATTTTATCGTCAACGGAATATAATGATGAGTTAGGACTAATATCTCATTAATAGGAGAACATTATATTATGTGCCCACTTAAAAAAAAAGAAGTTGAAACAATATTTGAACTTATATAATATAATATTCTCGTTTTTATGAATAGAATATAAACTTTATGTATGTATGAAGGATGCGTAAAGAAAATAAAAAACTATAAACTAAAAATATGTTTTTTTTTATATATTATTAAGGGCCTGTTTCACCACTTCCTGATAAGTGCTGGATAGGCTATCCACAACATATTTGACATATACTTCATACTCTATCTGTTGGATACCTGGTGGATAGATATGGCACTTATCAGGAAGTGAGGAAACAGGCCCTTAGATAGGTAAACTGGCAGACGTGGCACTTGATGGTATGTGGTCAACATAGCCCATGAACATAACCTAGTTTACCTAGAACTAGCCCAGACACCTAATTTAAGTGTTGTCTGTCCTCAGACATAACATGTTGAATCTTGGTGCTAGTAATTATCCTGTATATCTGGCCCTTCTCTCCGAAACACAGCAAGGCTGTTTTAAGGGAGAGACAATCAAAATGGTGGCATCCGGGCCAACCAAGATAGCAGTCAGGAGAACGGCACAGCGCATTCTCTCAATGATTGAAAACGTAATTACCTTTAGCTTAGTTTCATAAACCTTGACGTTTAGTAACAAAATCAAATCAATAGATTTCATAGCGTATCTGATCAATATAAAAGGAGAGAGCAGACTGAAACCAAATAATGCAACTAAGAGCATCTACACGTCTTCTATTATAGGAGAAGATTTTTTCACTTATCGCGGATGAGTTGCTATTTTTTGATGTTATCAATTGGTATAAATGACTTAGCTACTATAATGCAAACTAAGACCTTTTTACTTCTTAGCCAGGCCTTAGCATTTTTTAAATCCGGCTTATCGGTTTATGGCGTATGTGAACGGGCTTTGTTATAAAAATCTCTGACGTATGTAAGCTTGCGACTAACGTATTGTCAAAGCAAATTTACGCAATGATGCAAAATAAAAAAGTGCATATTCTGTATATAGTTTAGCTGTATCCATTTAAATAAATCCATAACCGGAGTAGAGTGATACTAGTAAGTGTTTTGTATGAAAAAAAATCTGCCAAATTTATGGTACGATGCTGGGCCGGTTGTGATGCTGTGGTTGGCCGACTGATTGCCATCGATATTGGCCCGTCGAACGTACACCACTAGACTGGTTCGTTGGGTTGCTATTACGTCGGTGATGAATCACTAATCAATACGGACTTATTCGGATTTTTATAGCTCATTCTATCCGGTTCTAAGCTCGACGGTTTCGTCTTTAGAAAACTATGATCTGATCATCGTGTTTTCTAAATAAAGGTTACATTATCAAATCATATGATGTTGTCTGTTATGTTGACATAAGCGCCGGGTAAGGCTTCTCGAAATTATACTAGGAGGGTATCAGATGTGACGTACTAGTGGAATGGTGAACTTCACATACCCTTAGAGGTATCTTTATATCAACTCGGGGCATGGTTCCCTTACAATGTCTTCATCCGGAAAATAAGCGATGTTGACATGGTCACTACAAGAAATTTAGATAAACTTGTTTAAGGCGTCAATTGTTCAAGCCGTAACTAGACTCACATTCGCGGCCAGTCCATATCAATTAGAATATCACCTCTTTTGTGTCATGACTGTTGAAACAAAAACTGGTCTTAATAATCGTTTTCCGACAAGCATGTAGAAAAAAAATAAGAGTTATTTTTTCGATTGCTTCAAACGTGAACTTTGTGACGGTCACTCAATATTTTGTTGTGATTCAATATTGGAAAAAGTATTTAGTACTTTTAGACTAACTTCATACAGACATAGTGTTTCCTTTTGGTTACTAGAAAGTTAAATATAAAAAATAACGTTCCACATTGAAAAAACCTTTTCATATTCGATTACGCTGCTTTGTACTGGACCATTCCTTCTCGCTTTTCATTACATGTATATGTCAGCCATTTTTGAGAACAAATTTCCGCACAGCTCGAAACTAGAAGGCGAATCAAGGTTGATGCGGATATTAGTTTCGCACTACAATAGTAATCGCATAAAGGTTGTGAGTGTTCTATTAGTCGATATAATATAATATCATAAACATTTGTTTATTTGTTTATTGTTTAATTTCACATATAGGATCTTTATAATGATCACTTATGATTGTCTTAGAGGCTTAGTTTAAAATGAGGGTTCGCAACGCACCCATGTCAGAGAAGATACCAACAAGAAACTCTGCTGGGTTCCTATCATTCTTTTAATTGTGATCATTATTTCACAAAGTCACTTAAATCTAGAGCAATTCATTTCCAAGCGTTTTTATCATTTATATATTCTTTTACATTATAATAGGATTTTAATATAAGTTTTTGTTTAAGGCCAGTATATTCGGGCGTTTTATGCATTTAGCGCTGTCGCCCTTCCCGCACGACGAGGTACGCGTAGTCTCCAAACAAATGAACTTTCTTGAACCCGGCGTGAACTTATTGTCCGTCCTAGTATAATTTTAAACGTATGGCAACTTACTAGGTTTTTTTTTTACTTTAGTTTATTTCATAAGAATTACATTATATAAAGAGCGTTTTATGGTTTTGTTATCGATCCTGAACACACATGATCATTTTCTATTTTAATAATTACTTACTAAGTTTTTGTATTAAAATGGATACGTTACGTGAGTATTTAATCTTGAACATAAATACATATTTCCCTTCGCAGACTTTCTGAAGGCATATTTAGGATACTATTATTGCTTTCATATTTTCATTTTCATATTCATACCGTATTTGTGTCAATAACTTACAAATTATTGCATTATAATTGCCAATTTTTAAAGTAATAAATTGATATAGTATATATATATGCCATCGCGGACTTTTTTGGAGACCTTTTTAAGATACACATTTCCCCCATACATTATTTTGTTATATCTTAAAGGGTATAGGCAGCGTTTTCGTTGAAAACTCCCAGGCGGCCTATTTTTTTCCGACACGTCCAACAATTATTGTTATATTTTAGCCAAGGCTTATAAAATTTTAATAAATTATATACAAAAACCTTCCTCTTGAATTGTCCTATCTATTAAAAAAACCGCATTAAAATCCGTTGCGTAGTTTTGAAGATTTAACGTACAAACGGGTACAGGGACGGAGAAAGCGACTTTGTTTCATAATATGTTTAAATGGATATAGCATGATATTGCTAAGAGATAGACATATGCCATCGTGGACTTTTTTGTAGACCTATTTAAGCTTCACAATTCCACCATACATTTTTTTGTTGTATCTCAAAGGGTTTAGGCAGCGTTTTCGTTGAAAACTCCCAGGCGGCCTATTTTTTTCCGACACGTCCAACAATTATTGTTATATTTTAGCCAAGGCTTATAAAATTTTAATAAATTATATACAAAAACCTTACTCTTGAATTGTTCTATCTATTAAAAAACCGCATCAAAATCCGTTGCGTAGTTTTGAAGATTTAAGCGTACAAACGGATACAGGGACGGAGAAAGCGACTTTGTTCCGTAATGTTTAAATGGATATAGCATGATATCGCTAAGAGATAAACATATGCCATCGTGGACTTTTTTGTAGACCTATTTAAGCTACACAATTCCACCATACATTTTTTTGTTGTATCTCAAATGGTTTAGGCAGCGTTTTCGTTGAAAACTCCCAGGCGGCCTATTTTTTTCCGACACGTCCAACAATTATTGTTATATTTTAGCCAAGGCTTATGACATTTTAATAAATTATATACAAAAACCTTACTCTTGAATTGTTCTATCTATTAAAAAAACCGCATCAAAATCCGTTGCGTAGTTTTGAAGATTTAAGCGTACAAACGGATACAGGGACGGAGAAAGCGACTTTGTTTCGTAATATGTTTAAATGGATATAGCATGATATCGCTAAGAGATAGACATATGCCATCGTGGACTTTTTTGTAGACCTATTTAAGCTGCACAATTCTACCATACATTTTTTTGTTGTATCTCAAAGGGTTTAGGCAGCGTTTTCGTTGAAAACTCCCAGGCGGCCTATTTTTTTCCGATACGTCCAACAATTATTGTTATATCTTAGCCAATATATATATATATAAAAACTTAATAAATTATACACAAAAACCTTCCTCCTAAATTGTCCTATCTATTTAAAAAAACCGCATCTAAATCCGTTGCGTAGTTTTAAAGATTTAAGCGTACAAACGGTTACAGGGACGGAGAAAACGACTTTGTTTTATAGTAGTAGTAGTAGCTAACATGCGTACCCGGGATATTCTTCTGTGCATTATTAATAATAATAATAATATCTATGGACGCTTTTTACACCACGTCAATCTAGTCCCGTGGTAAGTACTCGAAGAGACTTGTGTTACGGGTACCAGACAACGGAAATACAATATATTTAATACGTTTTATATTAATACTTATACCTATTTAAGATTTTTATTATATAATACACATATTTAATACACAACCATGACCCAGGAACACAGAAACTTTTTTGTTCCCTGGCGGGATTCGAACCCGCGACCTCCGGCTTGAACGCCAACGCGCTAACCATTGAGCCACAGAGGTCATATAACAAACAGACACACAAATCATTGTAAACGAAATAAGTGTTAATTATCACCTCCATCACCATTCATCACCACCACCACCACCATCATTATTCTCGTCAGCGTCATCACCACCATCATTATAATCATCAACTTCATCATCATCACTATTACAATTTACACCCCCCTCCCCCACCACTACCACCACCACCATCATTATTCTCGTCAGAGACATTACCACCATCATTATAATCATCAACTCCATCATCATCACTATTACAATTTACACCCCCCTCCCCCACCACCACCACCACCACCATCATTATCCTCGTCAGCGTCATCACCACCATCATTATAATCATCAACTTCATCATCATCACTATTACAATTTACACCCCCCTCCCCCACCACTACCACCACCACCATCATTATTCTCGTCAGAGACATCACCACCATCATTATAATCATCAACTCCATCATCATCACTATTACAATTTACACCCCCCTCCCCCACCACCACCACCACCACCATCATTATCCTCGTCAGCGTCATCACCACCATCATTATAATCATCAACTTCATCATCATCACTATTACAATTTACACCCCCCTCCCTCACCACCACCACCACCACCATCATTATTCTCGTCAGCGTCATCACCACCATCATTGTAATCATCAACTTCATCATCATCACTATTACAATTTACACCCCCCTCCCTCACCACCACCACCACCATCATCATTATTCTCGTCAGCGTCATCACCACCATCATTGTAATCATCAACTTCATCATCATCACTATTACAATTTACACCCCCCTCCCCCAACACCACCACCACCACCACCATCTTTATTCTCGTCAGCGTCATCACCACCATCATTGTAATCATCAACTTCATCATCATCACTATTACAATTTACACCCCCCTCCCCCAACACCACCACCACCACCACCATCTTTATTCTCGTCAGCGTCATCACCACCATCATTATAATCATCAACTTCATCATCATCACTATTACAACTTACACCCCCCTCCCTCACCACCACCACCACCACCATCATTATTCTCGTCAGCGTCATCACCACCATCATTGTAATCATCAACTTCATCATCATCACTATTACAATTTACACCCCCCTCCCCCAACACCACCACCACCACCACCATCATTATTCTCGTCAGCGTCATCACCACCATCATTGTAATCATCAACTTCATCATCATCACTATTACAATTTACACCCCCTTCCCCACCACCACCACCACCATCATCATCATCACCACCACCACAATCACCGCGATCATCATCATCACCACCATTTAGAATTTAAAATTAATATTTTTATAATAAAGATGCGAGTAGCAAGGGATCGGCCGTCTTGGCGTTCATTGAGGGAGGCCTATGTTCAGCAGTTGATGGATAAAGGCTGATGATGATGATGATGAATTAGTAACATTAAATCGATATTAAAATAAAATTGAGGAAAAAAACACGCTGATGATCATGATTACGACAAAAATGAGAAAAAAATATTAAAACTAAATATTGTTCAAATTTTTATTTTTATTTCCTATGTACACTATCATACCAGGCACCGGCTTATATATTCCACACATTGTTTTAACGATCTATAGCAGGGGAGAGCCGCCAGGCAGCAGCGAAACATAGGTCCTACTTTGTTAACGCCTCGCAGGCAACTAAATTGAGGCCGCGCTGGGGACTAGTCGAGTTTTTCACATTATTTGATATTGAGAAAAATAAAAACATTTATTTAAAAAAGTAAGATCAGAATAAAATTCTAAATGTTATTACCTATTTTTTCATATAAATTTTGTAACTTAAAATCTCACATTCTTCAATTACAACTAGAAAAATAATCAAAAACATCTTGTGTTTGTGATTTTTTTTATCGAGGCAAGTTACAATGATCGTGTTTTGAATAGGTTAATAAAAAAGAATGTATACTAAACTACAACATATATTTTTAACGGATCAAAAAAACCAACATTACTATGTTTATGACTTAAACAAAAACAGGCGCTTTGGGATATACTGGCCTTAATGATACATTTAAATTTATTAATTGACAAATGTTTTATATTGTCGGGATGTTTATTATAAAAACGTATATAATTACCCGTAAAGAAGTTACTAATTCTATGGAGCCTTGAGCTGGGCACAGCAAGTTTATTTTTATTTCTAGTATTAACATTATGTTGAATATTTTTGTGTACATACAATATACATACATACAAAATAGGTTTTGACAAACCTATTTTGTCCTATATAAATGTAATATTTGAGAGCATCGAAAAAAATTCTAATCTTGATCATATTTTGCTACATACTTCGATTATGCAAATCTTTTTTGCCATTCCAGAAATGACATGCAATAAATGTCAATAGGGAATTTATTGTTAACTAGCTGTCCTAACAGACTTCATTCTGTTATGCCAAAAATAAAAAAAATAAAAGAAGACTTCATTCTGTCAAAAAGATTTGGTACGTAGCAGTTATTTGTTCCTAACTATTTTATCTCAAATTCGAGAAATAGACTATCCTATCTCTTAAATTGAGGAAAAGCACACATTTTAAATAAAAAACATTAAAATCGGTTCAGTAGTTTCGGAGTTCATCCCGGACAAACATCGTAACACTGGAATTATATATAATAGAATTTTATTTATCGATTGGAATAAGATATTTGTTAAAGAATTTATAAACAATTTACTAAAACGATTCGAACGAAATATCGTGCCATAGCGGCATCTTTTCGTTCCTCTTTCATATTTTATACGTAAAGTGACTTCGGTCGGTCCGCACTAAATTTGCTTTTTCTTATGAGACAAGAGATAAGTTCAAGAACATTACAAAAATAAATTAATGTTTTTATACACCCATAATTGATTTGTATTATTTTGTATAAAAATATTTATTAATAAAATTGTGACATAAAAATAAAAGTTACTAAGGGGCTTTCCTTTAGAGTGGATATTCAATGAGATAATATGATTTGGACAGTCGTAAAAATTGTCTCTCGACTCCCGATCCAATTTTACACTTGGATGGAATGAATCTCAATAAACTAAGTAATTAATTATTAATATAATGAATTTTCTACCCGAAATCGTTCAGAATGTACATTTATTATTTTAAAAATAATCTATTTATTATAAATTTAAACGAGTGTTTCGGAGTTATAAAGTACTGGTAATGACTTTATTCATTATTTTGTACGCAGACACAATATAGCTGTATCAACTGCGTTAACTTTGCTATATTTACGTATTCAGGTTATTTTTATAGCCTAAACTCTTTGTTACATCAGCTATCTGACAGTGAAAATTACATCAAAATCATTCCGGCCGTTTCAGAGATTAGCCAAACCAAACAGAATGACAGGCTTGTAAAGAAATGTTACTTTGGTGTATGTACCGTGTATACATTAATTAAAAAGTGGTTATTTTATTTTTACAAACAGACACTCCAATATTTTTGTACACCTTGAATAGGTAAATCTTTTTTGCCATTCCAGAAATGACATGCAATAAAAGTCAATACGGAATTTATTGTTCAATAAAATGTTAACAAATGCTATGAATACATTTTATAAGTAAATTGAACCTCACTATAAGAGTTCTGCTATTTTACCAATCTATTTTTTCCTCAATGATTTTTATTTTTTTTTTGTTTTTTACTTTGGCATTAAAAAAAAATACAAACTATGCCTCAGTACCAGGGCCTTATAAATGTATGTAGGTATTTCATTAAAGTTGATAGCAAGAATGCATTAACCGTGTAATATAGACGATAGAATCATAGGAGCGTTGCGGTAAGCCTTCTTCAACTTTCTCGACCTACGAGAAATCATTTCTATGAAGTCGACGACACATTAAAGGTCGCTATTGACAACATAGTGTGATACATACTGGAGAAGAAATCTGTGCTTGGAAATAATTAAGTATTGATTGAGAGGTATTTTGTGTGAAGTTAAACATTATGCGACTAGTGTATTAATTCTCCATTAAATTCCTATTCCATTTAAATGAAAAGCTATTTTCTAAACACAAACATTTTAAATACGAATTATTTCATATTAATTCCTTTCGTAAACTTAAATTAAAAGTAATGATTTTTACATATTTTTTTTTAGTATCTAAGATGTAACTTTTATATTATGTCATTCAAACTTATTGGATGATTATTTTACTACAAACAATTATTAAAGTTGTTTATAGTAATTGTTTTAGTCATGATTTTGATTTCAATTTTCTTTTTGTATTTCACCAAAATGATCACTATGGCTTGCAAATGGCTTTGTTCGTATCCTAATATTGGCTTATAAGCATATTTATTTATAAACACAAGTTAATGTATGAAAGTAAATACAAGATGCTTGAAAATAGGTTTATCTCATTCAGGAAAGATCTATTGTTTTAGCACTGCCGTTGACATTGATATGAACTATTAATGAACCAAGTTGTATTCGTTGTTGAATACGATTCGTACAGGATCTAATAAAGTTAATTTTGCGTCTATTAATATTTTATAATTTAGAGAAAAGCTTTCTTAATGTTTATTAACTGTATACACTTAATAAACTTTAAGGAAGCTATTCTTAATATAGGGTCAGCCATTGTTTGCCAGGACTTTCATTTTGACCTTCTCTTAATTTAACTCCAATCTTCGCTCTTCCGTAAGATACATGTCAAGGTTTGTTGATAGATCCATGTCATATCCGGAGTATCGGGAAATTCTGTAATAGACTAGTATTTAATTAGCGTATCCCATCCGATTCATTTTCCTTTAGAGCAGAAAAATGCGAAAACTTAAAAAAATCATCCGTCAATATTTAGTTGAAAGCGACATAATTTCTTTTTGTCTAAAATGAAAAATAAAAACATAAGAGTGACTCATAGCAATAAGACCATAGTATGACGTAAGAAAAGTGTCAAAGATGTGTATGTAAGGTCATTGAACAGGTTTAAGATAAATCTGGAAACTTAATGACGGTCAGCAACTTGACAAATACGAGTCCCGGAAGGAGCGCGATTTCTTTTTGGGTTTCTTCGAATTACACTTCTGAATTTTCTTACTTTTAAAAAACTCGTCGAAAAGCAAAACTTCTTCATTACGTTACATTTTCAAGACCATGTTTTTGATATCTTCAAACCTGTGATGTTGATTTTGAAGATTTACACCGAGGGAGATAAAATAAATTACATAATATTATTATAAGGGCCTGTTTCACAATCTCCAGTTGAGTTCCCAATAGGCTATCGGCAACATATTTGACAGATAGAGTATGGAGTATCTGTCAAATATGTTGCCGATAGCCTATTGGGAACTTAACTGGAGATTGTGAAACAGGCCCTAAGTATGATTAATTAATATATAATGTCAAATTTTTGCAATGGGAGTTGGGAGGAATGCGCTGTGCCGCGGGCCCATTCATGGGTACCATGACTTTATCAATGAATTATGATAAAGTTGAATGAAAAGAAAGAAAGGGAGACCCTAGAAGAGATGGAGAGACATTTTTAACCAGAAATGTGGACATTACTGGATGGGAATGGCTCGAGATAGATGCGTATGGAAAGGTTTAGGAGAGGCCTACGCCGCGGAGGCGACTACTTTAAACAACGTTTAGTTATTTAAAAAAAATGTAAACACGAAAATATATAATACTGTTAATATTAATTTTTGCTTAGTAGTAAATAAAGGCTATTTTTAACCGATTTCAAAAAAAGAAGGAGGTTATCAATTCGTCTGTATGTTTTTTTTTGTATGTTTGTTACTTGATTACTCCACTGTTTGAGAATGGATATTGGTGATTCTTGTTTTGTTTGAAAGCTTATGTTTCCGAATTGGTCCCATATTAATTTGATCGACATCTGATCAGCGGTTTTTAAGTTATTTTCAATAATGCTTATTTGGTTGGTTTTGTATACCCAGACTATTTGTTCATTTTATTACTTGTCAATGTGATATGAATAATATGAACAAAAACCACTGAATAAGATACTTTTTAAAGTATCAAAGTAGTTTGAGGTCATCATCATCATCAACTTTCATCCGTCCACGGCTGAACATAGGTTCCCTCAATGAACGCTAAGACGACAGGTCCCTTACCACTAGTATCCAACACAGATCGGGAACGCCAAAAATTTTGCAAGAAATAATAAACACTATATACGTATGTGTAAACTTAAAACTAAAAAGTACAAAATAAAATTAATTTTAAATAAAAAAACCAAAAACCGACTTAAAAATTATATCTTAATTTATGTACAACTAAAAAATTAAAAATAATATTGAAATACTTCGAAGTGAAGTAGAAGTATACTATTTAAAATTGGGTATTTTTGGAGTCGGTACCAGCCAAAACATCGATGCCCTTCACAGACATCTACTCAGTACTTGGTGTATGTGATTAATCATTAAAATATCCTCTTTGGCTGGCACCGACTCCAAAAATACCCAATTGTAAATAGTATACTTCTACTTCACCTCGAAGTATTTCAAGATTATTTTTATATTTTTAGTTGTGCATAAATTAAGGCATAGTTTTGAAGTCGGTTTTTGGTTTTTTATTTAAAATTAATTTTATTATTTTATTTTATTTATATGATAAAGTTCTAATATAAGGTTTAAGAGTAGAGGCCGCGGACGAAGTGTTGGTCGGTCATCAACCAGGTTGGAAGACGATCTCCGAGCAGTGGCCAGTTCATGTTTGATACGAGTGGCAACGTTCATCAAGACTTAAGACCTATGATCAGCAGTGGACGGATAAAGGCTGATGATGATGATGATGATTAAGTTTTTATATTCCATAAAATTGGTGTATCGGGAGTGACAAACTATGTAATTTTTGGCGTTGAGGCTTACCTTATTACATCTCAGGACCAGGAACTTATGAATTTGTTACCCGGGTGAACTTGTTTATGTTAATGAGTGACTCACCACTTGTCATCAGTTCGATCGTCGGGTCGTTTGTCTGTCTAAGTCGTAAAACAAAAAAAAAATCCGCACGTTCTCATAAACGGAAAGTAAATCAGAGAGCAAAACTACAAGATAGCTCTACGAATAAAATTTCTAAGACAGAATTCCAATGGGGCAGCATTGCAAAAACTAACAACCGTTTCATCTACAATTTATTACTTTAAACCAGTTCCTGGTATGTGAACACAAGAGCAGTATATTCATATAATAAAGATAAGAATGATATTATTTCTTTTTGCGTAAAACGCGTTTTTTTCCTCATATAAAATGTAGAAATAGAGATTTCAGTGTAACGGCTATATCATAATAATATAATACTTTTCTCGCCCATCCATTCATGAAGATTTCTAATATTTTTATTTCATAAAATTTTCATTTTCACCAGTACCATATTTTGAGCTAGGCTTTCCATTGGTCTTAAGATAAAAACTGATCTCTGGTTATAATGAAACAACCATGGTCACATGATGTAAAATATCCGAAACGTCGGGCTCATAAAAAACTATATAAACGGCGATAAAATCCGTAAAAGTTGTTTCGTCAAAATGAGTGAAATTCGCGTAGATATAAAAAAATAATATGATCACTTGTGGTGCACGGTGGGGTTGGTCGTTTCCATGGGGAAAAACCGACAAAAAGACAGCTTTTTTAATCGTTCCTAAAACTGAGTTTGTATGTATATATTAATTAAAAGTTGTTTTTATACTTGTACTCACATTATTATAAAAGGATAGATTATAGTATAATTCTTCTGTACGTGAGTTGACAGTGAATCATCCTAAGCGGTTAGACCGATTTGAAAGTTTTTTTTGTATGCGTTTGAGAGGCGTCCTGTATAGTTCAGATTTTCAAATCAGCCCGGCAGATGGCGTTGCAGTTGATATCTAGCTTATTTTTTATACTGAAACTAAACGGCTGGTTCGATTTGTATCTATAAAGGACGACGTCTGTCGGGCCCGCCCGTATTAGATATTTGTCTGGGTGTAGCTTTGAACTGGACAGATACTATTTGAACAAATTTCTATGCATGGTACGGCTTTGACTTTATGTTAACCTGGTAAATCTATGTTGACTGACGCCTCATACAGTTCAGTGTCGCATCGGAAAGATCCAAATAAAGAAAAAACCATAGATAAAAAAAGTTTAATTTATTCAGCTGAGCATTAAAAATAATAATTAAAAATTAAATAGTTTACTAAATAAAAAATAATTCTTTTTATTTGTAGAGTTTTACTAGATCGATACTGAACCCAAAAATGAGTTTTGAAATTTTGAAAAAGCTTGAACAATCAGTCCGTTATCGTCCAAGAACCACGGAAAAACTACCGAGATTACGACGAAACTTTCAATGCAACTTATACTTTACCATCCTGGGCATCGCACTCTGTACTTTTTATCCCGGAAGTACTTTTACCTACACATTAAGAACAAACTTAATTTTGAGGTTCGCCTACATCAGGTTTATTTTTACAAGATTGACCCAGGTTATCAAACAGGTGATAATAAAATTATTTTAAAGTAAAATAAATATAAAAATAAAGCATAGATTATATTATAGTATTTGATATAATATAATGTCGAAACTTAATTTTTATTAGCTTTAAAAAAAATTGCAAAATATCTTTGTAGCATTCGTTGCAAATAACGTCATTGCTATCCACAAATTATAGAGTAGAGAGACAACTCTTTGTTGATTAATGTTGATAAACGAAAATAACTACTATGCAGACAACTAGTTAAACAATGTTCTTTTTTATTAGGGTATGCAATAAGCCTGTCTGGTCTTAAAAGTTATTTCATGAGGAATATACAAAGGGAACAACAATATGTGTACGTTGAATTTATTAGTTCCACTTTCAATATAACTATCTCCTCACGTTTCTGCGGTCTTTTTGAGCTTTGTACCTCGTTCATATTGAAAGTGTGGCTAACAGATTTTCTAAGTTATGTACGATATTCAATAATTTAATAATATAATAAGTATATAAACTAATTTACATATAATTTTAATGACTATGGTATATTTGTTAATTTATATATACGAAAAATGTTTATTCGAATTAATACAAATTACATTAAATTATTTTATCAATGATATAATATTATATTGATTAACATATCATTAGTATACCAACTCATCTTAATTTTTAGTCTTTTTCCATCTTTTGATTTTAACTTTTGATTTTAAATTTTAAGTTTTGAACTAATGCGTTCATTATACTAACGAGTTTATTATGTCTCTTGTTTCAGGCATACTGGTGGCAAGTGATGAGTGTTTTTGATTAGTTCAGTTAAAAATACATTTATGATTGTGATTGTGAAGTGATGTGGCTAATAGACACGTTCAAGCAAATGAGGCGACGAAAAAGCCGGCCTTACCGAATACAAGGGCGCAATGGAGCTATTTAAGATGTTAACTGTCATCGGTATCTTATCAGGATGCTTTGCTTTAGGTAAGTCTACTAAATATTAATAGGATAGATTTACGTAACATAAATAAATATTTCATTATAGCTACATTTTGAATGTAATACGTATTATGTTTCCAACTCTATCAGAAATTTTAAACAGATTAGTTCCTATAGAATAATTATTTGATTTAGAAACTTACATTTTTTCGAGATGAAATATGCTATTCCAGACTATAATCAATCTTTGTAATAAATTTAACCTGATCTGCTCAGTCGTTTCGATGTAATTAAGCCACAAAAATCCACGTCGACGTGCGGGAATAAGAAGTTATAATTTGCTGTAGAGCTTTACTGTCATAAAGCATCTAATTAAATTCAGCCTATTAAATATATTTGTTTATATTCGAAGGAAGCAGAATTAACCTTTTTGCAATGGACTTCCTAGATTACCGGAATTCATTAAAGAAAAAAAAACCTGATATTCGAAGACTGAAATTAAAACATTATTTTACGTGCGACTAGAATCTTAATTTAGATTTTCTGAAGGAATTATCAATCAGTATTCTATGTTCAAAAATAACAACTTGCTTTGATCGTGAGTCATTTAATGTTATCTCTACGCTTTTGACTTACTACGACAGCGGTAAATATTATAATAAATTAGGATTAATTATTTCTAATTTTTAATGAATATTGATGAATAAATTGTGTCTACGTTGGATGCGATTGGCAAACTATCGGCTTTCGTGGCGATCATTGGGGTCTGTTTAGCAATGAACGCATACAGATTACAGGCTGATGATAATGATTATTTATTAAAGTTGTAAGTAATTAAATAATAAATTTACATTTTCTACCTCAGCCTTTTTTTACACACACTTTTTTATATTTTATTGATTTTTTTAATGCTGGAATCGCATACATTTCTAAACCATTTGAATTTAATTTATTGATTTTTAATTATCTGAAACTTAAATTTAAAAAATTCACTACGCTGCGCAAAACAGCTTGTTACGTTAGCTAAAATCTAATCTTATTTCCCTTTTGAAAATTGTGTACGGTGTATGATTAGAATTCCTGGGAGCATTAGATGTTCTTAGAAAGTACTAGGACATAAGAAGTGGCTAGCGAGTCTAGGCTAGTATTCCCGTATGTGGCACACGTATCTCTAGAGTCCAGTTTGCACGTATGCACACATCAATAATACTTTTTCTATGATCCCTATTGCCGTTTCACTATTTAGTCTATCATTATGGCTCGCGAGAACGGGATAGCATACAGGTATTACTCCAAGAGGCATTGACGTTCACCCAATACTAACGTTAGGAGTTTTGCATAAAAATAAAAATGTATGCTTGCTGTGTCTCTTTTCTCCTAGTGTTGATGTGGATATATACGAAAGAGATATCTATGTCTAAAGTATTTTTACAAACTGTGTATCCTGTTGTAGAATACTAAGATGGCATAAAAAATAGAGGTCTTCAGAGCCATTTTTGTAAACGTGTTTTTTTTCTGCCTGAATGCGGAAAAAGTTAGAGATAAATTAAGCTATTTAATTAGTTTGTCTTCGCAAACTTTTGCAACACGAAGATTATTTAACTCTACATTCATTACAATTACTAATAATTGTATGTATGTTTGTACTACTTACCAAATTTAAGTTGACAGATTTAGTTATTTTAGTAGTTTAATAGTCGACAAGAGAGATTATTTTCGGATTTTGAAAATGCAATTTATAGGCACATACGGTATACCATAGAAATAATAATGAGACATAAATATTATAGACGCAAGAAAATACCTATCAAATATTGGTAATACTTATTAAACTATATACGTAATAGGTACCCATTTACATTTTATTACTTAGTCGATTAACGCTCAATTAGTTTTAACAAGTGAAAATGTATATAAATCGTAAGGTTATGAAAGTTAAACAATCACTTAAGCTTGTTTTAAGAAGGCAGCACTTTAAGGTTATGTTTTGCATTAATTAACTCCCATGTTTTATCTTCGTTGTTCTCAAAGTTTCATTTAATTACCATTAGAATAATAATTGATCTACAAAACACCGGCTTAGCCACAAAATGTTACTTTTCTGTTAGCTTAGCAGTAAAGGCATTAGGTATGAAAGAGTTGCCAATCTCATTCATTGATTATGTAAGCACTAAGCAGCACATTATGAAGCCGATATCCTATAACCTTTACATTTTCCTGATTGCGAAAATAGCCATTACTATTATTTACCTACATGTTTGTGCCATATTTATGCCATAAGAATGCAAACGAGCATAGACATCCGCTGTATCCCACCAATGGGCCACCTGAACCTCACAAACCGTACGAAATGCGACAGCATAGCTGTCATTTCACGACGGTATTGTATGAACGAGAACTAACAACCTAGTCGTGCTGGCCCAATTCAGCTGCAAAGCGGCAATGGCACTACTTCTTACAAAACTTGCTCCATGTTGGAATCATCTGAGATTTTGAATGTTAGCAAAGAATTCAGACGTACATAAGGACAGTTCTTATTAGCACTTTGAGGACAAACTCTGCGATGTAAACGTCCGCTTGGCGGCGAGAAGGACACCGCGATGTCTCCAGCATATGAGCCTACGAGAGCGAGCGAGTGCGAACTGGGGACAAGTCCCCAATAAAGTCGGCACAAAAAATCCTTAAGAATTATGCTTCTATGTACGTCTGAATTCTTTGATGTTAGTATAGTGATATGATGATATTATGCAGTATTTTCTACTTAAAGCTAACAAATCAAATTTTGTGCCTCCTGTGATATAAGTAAATAAAAGCTCTACAATTTACAGGAACCTCGTACGAAAAGTAGTAAGAAAAATCTAGTTCATAAACTAAGTAGGCCAGGTATAGCTCGAGTACCTTCTTTTGTGGTCATAAAAACATTAGCTGTCACCACTGACCACACAACCCTGCTGACTGTCACCGTACATTTTTGTTGTAAATATTATTATCAAAGTAATTTTAAATTTATTGAAAACCTGAGACTCTTACTCTTTATACTTCAAATGTGTGTTGATATTTTGTGATAAATGATACTATTAGAATTAAATTGTTGCACCTATAAATTTTCCAGTTAGCCGAGTTATCATTTATCGTAAAATAGGCATGAATTTAAACTGGTATTATTAAACACATGTAGATTTGTACACAAATCATTATTGAAAAAATCGGTTTAAAATATAACTTTAAAATATATACATAAATCAATACTCATCACATATTTAAAAAATAACAAGTGAAATTCTAATCGTGAGTAGTTATAGGACGAAGAACAAAAAACAATCTGCAGAGCAATTAATTATTCATAGGGATACAACTTCAAAATATTATATTCTCGTGTCACGGTGTACGTTACTGGACTCTTCCGAAACGGTTGAGTCGATTTTGATAAAATTTTGTGTGCTATTTTTCATCCCCCAAAATGATAAGGAATTTTAATTTTGGCAGAACGTAGTCTGTCGAGACAGCTTGTATATTATTAAAAAAAAAAGAAAGAAACAAGGAACGGTACAACTCGACTTAGATCACTAAGGCAAGAAAATGTATAGGAAAATAAACCTCAAACCAAAGAAGGCAGGTTTGGTCGTCACGCGTACATGATCATCACTTTTCAGCAGATATGAGATAATACCTCAATATAATGAACGATTAATATAATATATACAACGACTAAGGAATTAACTTAGAAAAGCACATAAGCAGTGTTAGCAGTGTGTTCTTAATACTCATGAATCTCAAGTTGTCTCTCAAGTTTTAAGCGACAAATGAGTTTCTGCGGCTAACACACATACTTGTCTTATGCAAATTGAAAAACTTTTTCTCGTTACATTAATAGTTAAAACTTGCATATAAACCAATGAGTCTTATAACTTTATAATATACTTAGGGCCTGTTTCACAATCTCCAGTTAAGTTCCCAATAGGCTATCGGCAACATATTTGACAGATAGAGTATGGAGGATCTGTCAAGTATCTGTCAAATATGTTGCCGATAGCCTATTGGGAACTTAACTGGAGATTGTGAAACAGGCCCTTAATGTAAATGTTAATATTTTGGACTTTATGTTGTTTTTAGGTTTTTATGTTTTCAATCAACTTAAGTAATAAGTAATTAAGTATATTTTGTCGATCAGCAGTAGGTACTTGAAACATCTCACTCTCCCTTTGACGGAATTGCTAGCTTCATCATCATCATCATCAACAGCGTTTATCCGTCCACTGCTGAACATAGGCCTCCTAAATGAACGCCAAGATGGCCAATCCCCTACTGTTCGCATTCAACACGGACCGGCCACTGCTAGCTTGCTAAGCCTTAACAATTATTGTATTGCTCAGTTACTATGACGTTATTTCTATGACCTTACTTCTTATGTGTTTTTGTTTACTTCGCCATAATAATAGATTAAGTATCAAGGTCCTTCAGTCGTGTTGCCTGCCCTATTGGACTATAGGCTAATTGTAGATTGCCAAGGTCAGCGTCTTAAGGGATAAAGGGGTCTAAAGGGGTAGTTAATAGTTATTATTCCAATTGCAAGGTTACCACTTCCATTAAGTTAAAAGGTTATTAATCTTAAAAATGTGATATATATAAACATCTAAGTAGAGAATGTAAAACAAGTTTCTTTTCTTAAGTTAATAAAACTTTGAAAGAAATCCTAGAAAGAGATTGCGTGACGATCTAGACGCATACCAAGCAGACTGGCCTGCGGTGGCGCAGGACCGTGATACGTGGAAGAGCTTGGGGGAGGCCTTTGCCCAGCAGTGGGACAGCATAGGCTAACAAAAAAATTAAAAACCTTTCTATCAGTTTCATCATTATGAGTATCGCCAACATTACAACACCACATGAGTTGATCACTATTCAGGATCGCATTTATTTTTTCATATCCCGGAGTTAAGTAGTACAGTATATTTCAAACTAAAAGTGCACGTGTATCCTTGTTATAAAGCTATGTTTAGTTTGTTCTTCGAACAGAGCACCCTACACAGTTTCTGTTGCCCTGGTACTATTCAACGCACACACGTCGCGTCGCACCGGGCCGTTTCCATATCAAGGTCGTGTGGTTCATACATACATTGAACTAAATGTTTTATCTCATTCGCACATCACGTTTAATCATAGGTATGACAAGGTCGTGTATACTTTTAAACTTTCACATAAACCTACAACTTTCTCATTAGAAGTAGGTACTCTTGAATTACGGTTTCGTCGATTCAATTAACTTACTTATCAGTTTTCGTAGTATCAGATTGTCCATAATAAACCAGTTATTTTGAACATTTTAATGCAAAATGTAAGGTAATTTAGGGGTAAGAATATTATGTATTATGTTGGCCGAAGTAAAATATCTTGTTTCGTTTTAGAAGACATAGTTGAAGCCACCGTTTAAATTATAAAAGCACTTTTTAAAGATGAATAAGAAAATGAAAAGAGTGTGAAAAGCGTTAAGAAATTATACTCTTCTATCGGTTGCTTAATTTATGGACGCATCTTTCTAAAATTTTATAAAGAATACGGACATTAGAACTTACGACATAAAATTGAAAGATACAAAACGTACCCATTATTTAAATCTGTGAAATAATCTTTTTAAAGGTTTCACATAACTCATCCATAGGTTAAAAATCTTAGCAACGCACGCACACGCACATAAGAATTTAAATACATAATATTATGAACATTATTAGTATAAATTTTATTAAAATACAATTAAAACAATCTCAGACTATGACAACGAACAAAGTCCTGTAAGTATATCAGATGGCCGGTTGTTTGCTGTTGGTTGTTTTGAATACAGAACAATTCGACCTTCGACTCACCGACTAGACGGAATCACAATCTCTAAGCAGTAACCGGTTTATGATAGAAGACGATTTCTTGTCTGCCGATTAAGAGACTAAGAGAATTATAATTTACCCGGGAAGTAGTTAGAATCTAGTTAAAATAGAAATTATTGTGAAAAGTGATTTTCGAAAGTATTAGGTTACGTAATCACTTAAAAAAAAACTTTTTTTCATTTGATTGTCCCATTATTGTTAATGTCAAATGGTAAAGGTAAAACTTCAAAAGCAAAAAAAAAAGTACTTTTTGGAGAAAGTAGATTATTTTTAGAACTGTATGATTTTGAAATGCTAATTAGGCATTTGTAATAATTTATGCAAGAATTTAGTGATGGTTGTGACTTGTGGCTTGATGTTTGACGTTATTTGAGAATTAACGTGGTATAGTCACTATTGATTGTATATCATCGTCATCATCATCAGCATAATTATCATTAGTCTTATAAATACAAATATAGGTATGTATATTTTATTATTTTCTGTTCACAAATATATATATTTTTAACACAATTTAACGTTACTACTAAAGTTATATTTTGTACCTACTGATAACAATGTTAATCTATTTATCATCCTATTCAATTCAATTCAATTAAATCAATGCTATTGTTTAGATTTGATTGTAATGCTTAATGTCATTGAATTGGCTTCTCCGCACATTGTTTTGGAGATGTATCTATAAACAAATACTACCGCCGAACGTAAACGTAACGTACGGCAATTAAGTAAATTTCATTTAAGTAATGCTAAAATCAAAATTGAAAATTATTTAGAAAGTTTAAGCAGTCATTTCGGAAGGAGTGAGTGAGAACCCAAAGAATCCATAAAGCTTTATGACAACTAAGTTCTTTAATTTAATTTCTTTGTCGTTTGTATTTGGAAATTAGACTTATAAAATTTTCACAAACTAGCATTTTAACTTACTTTAGCCAACTTTTTCGTGGGTAGTTTTGTCGAAAGTTTACAAAGAGAACCTGACAAGGGTACCTAAATATAATAATATTAATAGGATTACGAATGGCAAGGGATCGATCGTCTTGGTGTTCATTAAGGGACGCCTATGTTCAACAGTGGACAGATAAAGGCCGATGATGATGATGAATAAGATTACAGAGATCGGCGATGACTGTATAGCACGCTAAGACTACAGAGAAGAGAAACCATTCTGTTTGTAGACATTGTGTTAATAAATATTGCAGATGTTACTTTCAATCAGCGCAATACTGCACGGTACAGCTTCAGGTGCAAAATAATCCTGAAAATGAAAACTAAAGTTGAAACTTGAATTCCAATCTCAGCAAGTCTAGGTCAACTAATTCAAGCATAATGTGAAATCAATCTTTACGTCAAATAACCTAATTGAGGTTTACGTAACTCCATGGAATAAACGATATTACGAACTTTATGAAGCGTTTGCCTGGTAACATTCTCGTTTTACTACGAAGGTAGGTATTTAATATTTTACAGCTGCCTGCTTTATTATCGATGTAACAATTTACAAGCCCTTTACTTTTGCAACGATAACAGTTTTAAATTAAACGACATGCGATGTAAAAAAGAAATCTAAGTATGCGAGCTTATAATAAACGCTTGCATTAGACTCGACTTACTATAGTAACCTTACATTGCTAAGTACAGTTTTGTAATCTGCTTAAACAAGACCAAAAAGTTAGTAAACTTACGCCCGGTTTCCGAAAGGCTGATCAAAGCAAAAATTAACAAATCAACTGTTAAATCTCTCGATCAGTGTCAAATGAGTTGATAAAAGCATGGTTAAATTACCTACTTAATTTGATCAACCTGTCAGTTGACATAGCCACTATAATGAAAAGCTTAAATTTGACTCTAGAATCGTATATTAACCGCCATACAGTTGGCATATCACTTGACAGAAACCGGGCGTAAATGATGTACTTAAGTAAGTAGTCGCTGTGTATTTATGTTATAAATGCCACTTTACAAAATTCCCTTTGATCACACACTTTTACGTTCTCCATGATCGATATAATAATATTATTATATCAAAAATAGTATGAAACCTGTTGTCTTGACCTTTAAGTCAAATCATGGGTGCTTGTTGAACCGTAAATACACCATTACCAAGCATATCGTATTCGATTGTTACGTTTAACAGACGGTTGAGTTTGGGCCTTGCAGCAATATCTCAATGATTGGATTTCACCGAGTTCATCGTTTGAAAACATTCATTCTCTTCTTGACCCCTGATTGAACTATATTCAATCGACTTTCAGAAATAAAAATATACAAAAATAGCTTTCTATATCCAAAAAGAATATTTTTTTAGTTTATAGATAGAACGAGCATAATTATTGTTTTGCCTTACTTTTCAACGTTGGCGCTTAAATTTCAGAGAAGATATTTGAAAATTTTAAAGATAGGGACAAAATCCTACTAATATTATAAACGTGAAAGTTTGTGAGTATGGATGTTTGTTACTCTTTCATGTCTAAACTACTGAACAGATTTTAATGAAACTTTACAATAATATAGCTTATACATCAGATTAACATATAGGCTATAATTTACCCCTGTACTCCCATGGGAATGGCGAGTACGCGGGTGAAACCGCGGGACGCTGCTAGTAAGTTTTAATGGGAGGAAAAGGAGCAATCAAGTCATTTAAGCTGCACTATGACTTAGCAAGTGTGACTCACTATTTTTTTATTATGACTTGAATAAAATAAAGACTAACAGGATATTGCATATAATTATTATGTAATTAAAGATTATTAATTGTAAGTTATAATAGTTATCTAATAGATTTTTACTAAAAAAACTTGAGGGAGTCTTTTTTTTCTTAAAAACCTATTAGATGCATGCCAAGATAGTCGATCTCTTGTCACTATACCTATAACATAGAAATAAGATATTAATCATTTATTATAATAAAATTATTACTGTCGTGATGAAATATAAAAAAATAGAAAATAAAACTTAGTTGTTTAAAACAAAATAATAATGCTATTACTTATTTCTAATACTTATTGAGAGGTCCTAGGCCCTAGGTATATTATTATATTTCCTAATATAAATGATGTATGTGTTATTGTTTTTAAATTAAATATAAATCTCGAAAACGATTTTCATGAAAATGTTGTATATATACGGGTTAAATGTTAAAATGGCGATAAATCGATCTACCTAGGATACGTTTTTAGAAAATTTAGTTTTATCAGTGTTTTGAGGTAATGAAAAAATATCATTAGAATACGGATGTAAATTTCGCTGTCAAATAATATGTCATGATAGCTAAGTGGGAAAATTAGGCAGTAATGAATCGAAAAGAGCCTGGTTAGTATCTCCAGTCCGTTTCGATTTTTTTTCTCTTTTTTTTCAAGTTCATTCTTTTGGAAGAAAAACTTAATCATAATATTATCACTAAGGGTATCAAAACAAAACAAAAAATTCAAGTAAATGCTCGATCAACCAGGTATTAATATTATAACACTCCAATCAATTCAGGTTCCTATGTTGGAAGAAATGAAAATTAGAGATGATACAAACGCAGGTGTCAAATCACTTATAAATTTAATTAAATTCATGAACGCCGTTGAACTATAACTCCAATTAAAAGTTATTGCTGTTAATAGTAAAAAGCAATGGAGCTGATATCACGCTAGCGATTCGCGAGCGAGATCAAAGCGAGTGTGTAACAATTAAGTTCGTAGCGAGTTCGTAACTCATTCGCAACGATGGCGCACCGTCCACGCCTCAAAGATATAGTCAGATACAAAGCAGAAAATCGAGCATCTCTCCTGTAAAGCGTGAGTGCAAAAAAAAAAAAAAACTCAGCGTACTAACACATGTCAATGAGATTTACTTAAGAAGGTAGCTATTTAGACGCGACTCAAGACGAAAGTAGTAAAAAGGCAAAAGTATTTCTATTATTTCCGTTTCGCAAATTTTAAATTTCGATAAAAGAACGGTAAAGAATGGCAGAAAATGTCGCCGGCGCTACTTGCGGTGAGTTTCCGCTTACTTTGGACTCTCTTGCAAATCGTCAATGTATTAGGGTCCCTAATGAAAGTACAATAATTATTATAACCACTATAACACCCATCAAAGGATTCAATTAATTATTTCATCGATGTAGCCAAAAATAAGCACTTAAAAGTTATCAAGCTTAATTAAGTATGTAGTTAATTAAGTAGCCGCTGTAAAATGTAACGCAAATGCTAGTTTACAATGTGTGATCGCTATGTTTATACCAAATATATTAAAATAAAAATAGGTGAAACTCGGGTAAAATTTTATATTATGCCAAAAAAATAAAAGAAATGAGATGTAAACAATATTTACATTTCATCTCTTTTATATTTCATTTATTAATTTTTATGGATTTGAATCCATGAAAAACATTACAATATATTTTATCATAATATTTATTACTCCGTAAAAATAACCAGCTGCGAGAGAGCGTGTCAAAAACAAAATTAGAGTTTGAATTATTTTTTTTACTAGCTGTTACCCGCGGCTTCGTTCGCGTTAAATTCGGAGTAGCGCAGTTCCGTACGTACGTATAGTAAACACAGACAGATTTTTCTAACTACCCTGCGAACTTTCATCTCCTATGTCATGCCCATATAGGTAAAAATCTCAACTCGGTGGAACAATAATTATTAATGGTTATTTAATTCTTATCTTGATAAGAATTAAATACTAAACAAACCAGTGATACTTTAGGCACTTGTGCCTAAATGCAAAGTTTCATGGCATCATCTTCTATATATAACTTCGAACTTCCATACAAACTTTCATCCCCTATTTAAACTTTTTTGCGACAAAAAGTAGTTTATGTCCCTTCTCAGGCTTTAATCTATCCCTGTTCCAAATTTCATCAAAATCGGTTCAGTGGTTTAGGCGTGAAAGCGTAACAGACAGACAGACAGACAGAGTTACTTTCGCATTTATAATATTATTAATATTAATTAATAATAAATAATATAATAAGTAAGGATTACTATTCAACAAAAATCACACCACGCTAACGTAGTCTTAGGTGGGCTCGTATAAGCTTGTGTTTTCTCATTATCATACAAATTTTGTGCACTTGTCGTGACTCTACTCCGCGATCACTGCGTAAAGTATCCTTAATTAACTTGACTACTCGACAAGCCGCCCGTTAATCAAACACTTTTCTAGACAGAAGACAATAAATAGAAAATAATTTAGTTTACTTTTTTTGTATGTAGACATTGGCGTTTACACCTTGCATATATTATAATGTATAAATATAGTTAAAGTTAAATCTGTATATATAAGTATATAAGTTTATATACACAATATTTCAATAATGTTTTTGTATCTTATTACCTGTGAGAGGAAGCGCTGTGCAGCGCTCCCGGCTACATGGATATTGCTTTTCTCCCGCGAAAGAGTTTTGCTGTGTTTCGGAGAGAATGACCTGCTATTCTCTGGTAGTGGAATTATTGGCACCAAGAATTAATATGCTATACATAAATAAAACAGTAGTTAGACTAGTTTCAGGTTAAACAAGTCTATATCCATGGGCGACGTCTAAGAAATCAGACGTATATTATAGAACAGTTCTTATGGGCGCTTTGAAGACAAACTTTCTGCGACGCAAACGTCCGCTTGGCGGGGTGACGAGAAGGACACCGCGATGTCCCCAGTATATGAGCCTACGAGAGCGAGCGAGTGCGAACTAAACCCGCTGGGGACATGCCCCCAATAAATTCAGCACAAAAAATCCTTAATAACTGTTCTTCTTTATACGTCTGACTTCTTTGGCGACGTCGACCACTTACCATCAGGTGTTTCGTCCAAAAGTTTGCCTACCCAACTACCATAATAATATTGGAGTAACTCGTTTCCAATTCTCATGAATTAAATATTAAGTACCTCCATACATGTAAAATTAATAATTATCTACCCTTGTATATTATCAATATAATATTATGTATTATCATTTCACAACATTGCATTACCGGAGCTGAAATTAATCCCACGGATATTGTGTTTACTTTTCGGTAAAACTATGTAACATGTTATGTAGTTCATCATCACTATCATCAAGCTGTAAAATTACAAAATCTTAGCGCCATCGAAAACCATTGTATCTTAACGGCTACTAATATTGAAAACCATAGTTTGCCAGTCTAAATATGGCGATTCTGTTTATAATATGCACATAGTCAGATTTTGGCATGTTACAAAACACGCGATCAGAATATGTAAGTGATAATCGCAGTTACGTTGGAATCGTAATCCAAGGCTGAGTGAAAGTCGCTCTCACTCGCGTCACATCAAAACGAGTTATACTTCTGCATAATTAGATGATAAGCTAAACCAGTGATATAGTGACAGGCTTTCTATGTTATTTTATAATGAAAAACTTAAATTACAAAGTATTATGATCGAATAAAAGGATAGTTGATCGATTGATTCGAGATATTGATAAAAATATCCTTTTCAGATGTAAAATTTTCAAAAGAAATTAATTATTTAATTTTGTATTACAAATATAGGTGACACTAATTTAATTAAGCTTTAATTTATATTTATAAATTACAATTAGAGATAGAGATAGAGATACAGATATAATTTTGTATATAATTTGTATAAATTAAAAAAAATATAGAAAAGAGGAAAAGAGGCATATAATATTATTGTAAACGTAATTTAAAATAATATCATAATAATGTAGTTTTTAAAATTTTGTATTAATGAAAAAAATCGGAAATGAGCCCCACGATTTCACCCGCGTCCTTCTCGTGGGAGTACGGACAATAAATTATTACCTATGTGTTATTCTGATGTAGAAGCTATATTATTGTAAATTTTGATTTAAATCCATTTAGTAGTTTTTACGTGAAAGAGTAACAAAATCCATCCATCTATCCATACTAACAAACTTTCGCGCTTATAATATTAGTTGGATCTTGATGTGTCCTGTTACCCTGGTACAATACGTTCATGCACGCAACGCATATAACATGGCCGACGAACAACGCAGCCTAGCGTCCCTAGGGACCTAGACTCTGAATTGTTTTTAATATCTTACTAGCGGACCCGACAGACTTCGTTCTGTCAAAAAATTTGGTATGTGGCAGCTTTTTGTCCTATTTGAGTTTTTTATTTTCGGTTTGAGTTATGGTATACACATGCTATGTATATGCTATATGCTAATGGCCCTAGTGGTCGTAATGTTTTTGTGTAATGTGGTTCGTTCCTGTGGCGAGAGCATGCCTCACTACCGTCGGATAAATCTTCCACGACCTTGGCCTCTTCCCTTCTAGGATCCGCTAAAAACCCCGACTGGGATATCTGCCAGAAGGCTCCAGACTAAACCTGCATAAAAATAATATAATCGGATACTTGACTGGAATAATATTTTTTACATCGGCCCCTTTCATAGTTTCATATTTTTTTAATTAAAAAAAATCGCAAATTATACCGATTTAGTTTCGGGCTATTTTGCATATTTGGCATTATTTCTGCTAATTATAGCGTATTTCAAATGCCTGAACAATATTTAAAAAAAAATATATAAAAAAAAATCAGTAACTAATGTTCTAAAACTTAGTTTACTTTGCCTTCATGTATATTCTCTACTCCGTTCTGTCCAATTTGATTCAGTGAAATTCCCTATAATTTCTAACATAGACAGATGTAGTGGGATGTAGAAGGGATTTCAGAATCAAGTTTTAAGCTGGATAAGATTTCAATAATGTGTGATTATTTTGTATACAAAATTCAGTCGCCTCTTATAAAAAAAAAGTTGGTCTCTCTGTAATATTGCGAAATGAGATGAGCTTGTAAAGTACATGACTACGTGATATTGAGCAAGTTGCAAAGAATAAATAATACATAAAATGTTTAGTCTTGTTTGATTTGAGTTTGTTTGTGCTTTATATTAAAGTTGTCTCGTAATAATGCGAGGGGAGTCATTGTTTGTTGCCATTATATGAATTCACATGATTTACGCATTTGTACATTTTGAAATATTAATAAAAAAATAGGAACAGAAAATAGAGATGAATACAAATAAGAAAAACATAAAATATTGCTAAAATAATATAGCTGTAGAAAATATTATGGTAAGAGGAAATTAAAAGGGTGCTTATTGACGTTTATTAGACCTAGATCGGATAGTAAAATATTATGTGTTCTAGATAATGTGTACCTCCTAGTCTTAGTTTTCAACTTAAAAATGCTTTGAGATTTTTTCCTTTTTTTTCACAAAATCTATCGACGTTTATGAATTTATCAATTATTATTAATTATTATGATCATGAATTCAATAATTTTTTAAAATAAAAATAATTAGTAAGAATTACAAGTTAATAATAATTATTGTGATGTACAATTATTATGGAATGAAAAGGTTCGTCACCTTAAATTCGCTTTTAGCAACTAGTTTAAGTGGTATATCACAACATGTTATTAAACTTTTTAGGTGAAAATAATTTTCAATGCACTCTTATATGTCAGAGCTTCAAAAGCTCGCTATACGTAAAATGAATCAGTTTGAAAATTGACGAACCTTTTTATCCCGTGACTAATATACATATCGATATCATCGATGAATATTCATCATCTCTAAAATGAAATAAAAAGTCGACTATGACATCACTTCGTGCAGTGAACTGTTCATAAAATTTATTAGTTATCGGATTCAGGCTGTTTACAATGCTTTTATAATATAATTTTATTTATTGTCTTATAAGAAAATTGATATTGTAATAATGGCCGTCTTCGCGTCAGTATAAAGGCCAATTTCAGCATTCGAAGGAAAGTACTAATAACGAAAACTTGCGGTCTTAACTATCGACCTAAGTGGAAGCGTCTTTATACTAGGTTATTTTTATTGTTCTAACAACTATATATATCAACAATATAATATTAAAAACATAATAAAATTACTCTAGGATATAAGGAACTAAAACTATGTCATAAACACAGAAGTGGACTACTATGTAGGCTTGACATAATATTATATGGGTCACTAGCAGGGCGTTATTTCATAAGACTAGAAATATAAGAATAACATACACGTGATACCAATCACAGTATTTACCTTATAAAACTACTCATCCGATTCGTTTCTTTAAAATAAATTCCGTTGTTTTATATTAAAATTATTTGAATTTAAATTTAAATAAAAAAAAACCGCCTTTTTTCATTTAAGCAGATCATTAAATTTAGGAAACTGGTATTTTTTTACCACTACTTTTTTTTTATTAAGCTTTTGTGGAGATATACGATTATTTAGAATTTTATAAAAACGAAACAACATAATAAAACAGACACATATTATAATATTAAATATACACTAAATATTTCATAGTTTTAAATTTTAAATAAATCTACAAAAATGTAAATAGTTTCTCACTTTTACAGCTCAGATTTTTCAATAATAATATCTTGATTAGAATAATGAAATTCTAAATATTTTTTTGTTCTTTACGCAACAGAGATTTTTTCTAAAATGATATTATAAGCCTATAAAAAAGTATTCATATTTTAGAATGCCATAATATTTTGTCTAATACCCTTTTCTATTATTTTTGTTTTATTCTTCGATAAAAAATTAAACACTATGATTTTTTCATTCATTCCTTAAATAAACATAAAGTAATGGACCTTTGAACGATATATAAAAAAAACATTTGTATGTTCTGCGTAATAAAGATTTTGCCTTTGTGCCCATTATAAAGACAAATAAAAATTATGCCTTGCTTTTATAAATTAAGTTCGAATTGAAATTTATTTGAGATTGAAATGAAATGTTTTTTTAATGAATCCTTTAGGTCCATCAAACTTATATATGGTGATTGATGTCCTTAGCCTGTTGCAAACATGTCTTTCACTACATCGTATGATCGACGCTTAATAATCTGTAATAAATGCACGCTATGGATAGCTTTCCATACAAATATAATAAATTGATTATGTTCCAAACTTAAATTGAAATGGCAATTCCATAGCCAACTAGTTTTGGAGTAATCTTAGGGCCTGTTTCACAATCTCCAGTTAAGTTCCCAACAGGCTATAAGCAACATATTTGACAGATAGAGTATGAAGTATCTGCCAAATATCTGTCAAATATGTTGCCGATAGCCCATTGGGCACTTAACTGGAGATTGTGAAACAGGCCCTTAGTATATTGAATTGGTTTCTAGTCATGGATTATAAAAATAAGCAGGACCATCTTATTATATATCTTATAGCAGACAAGTTGAACAATTGTCCAACTCTAAACTCAATTTAGCTGCAAACAACAGTTTCGGAAACGGTCCACATTGGCGCTGGTGTAGCATGTAGAAGAATTGTTTGTGTACAAAAATGTGTGTGTGTTAAAAATCTTTCCACTTGCTACTGTGGTTAACCCGTAATTTATCGTCGCAAAATCGTAATTTGTCATATCGACTTACACTTTTCATACACAGATATGTTTCTCCTTACTTTATATACTGTCTCACCTTACTTGCATGGCATAGACTGTTCATAACTTGACAGATTCTAAGTCTGATTAATGAGTTTTGAAGCGGCGCGGTGAACACAAACGTCTGTTCTCTATTTTCCCGCTCTTTCCGAGAAGTCATGACAGTTTACAATATTTTAAAGTTATGTTAACCTATTTTGAATAGGGCCATCATCTTAACATCATCATCATTTTAAATCCATTTAGATGCCACAATTGCACCGGTGTTCTTTTTCATCCTCACCTAAATGTTGTTTCTGTTATTGAATATTATTCCATAAATTCAAAATTATGTAAGGATAATTTATATATTGAATGAATTGGTATCAACAACAAACAAAGTGAAATTTTCATTAAAATTACAAACCAAAAACTCCTAAACGTAGAATAAAATGTCTGTGAGGTGAATGCACGAACAAAAAAAAGTGCGACATCGACGATTCCTTGTTATAAAGCTGTTGGAATCCTCAAAAGAGAAAATATATTTACTGTAAGAAATTACTTTTTACACACATAATAATAATATGTATAGAGAAATGTTCATACAAGTGTGAAAAAAATTATAGTATTGCAAAATGACTGTCGGATATAGTAGTCATTTCATCTAGAAAGTGTTCAATTAAATGTCGTTCAAAGAATATATGTTTTCCAATATATAGAAATGTAAGTTGGCAATCACCATAGTAAAATGATAGGGAATTAACAATCACAAGTACGACTCAATAACGGACGGACGACACAGAAAATAACTACATCGATATAATATTATGATCTACATCGATATGTGAGAATTCCTTGAATAAATGAAAAAAAAAACTACATCGATATTATTGTTACTCAGGTCTATTTTTATAAAGATAATCATAATATAGTAAGAAATAATGCCATGCTGCTTTGCATATTGGTCCGGCACGACCGGGGTGGTACCTCTCGCTCACAAACCGGCGTAAGTGACAGCTATGCTGTCGCGTTTAGTGCGGTTTGTGGGTTTCCGAGGGCCTGTATAGATATAAATATTCTAGAACATTGAAACATTTCAAGAAAAGATTGAAACGATAAGTAGATAGTACCTACTATCATTTTTGAAAGTTTCGGAGTATGAATACATTTAGTTCTCGAATAAATGTTAAAAAATAAATATAAAAGGGCACTTCTTTGCAATTAAAATCTATCGCGAAATTTTTATCAATCGTATTATCCTTTCATAGTAGAAAATATTATGATGAAAAATCACACACTAATCTCGTAGTTAACTTACTTTGCTCACAAAAATTAAGTAGTTTCCCCTCATCTCATCTTAAGTAGTTTCGCATATAGTACAGCTGTTTGTATTTCCGATGCAGATCTATTGATATTTCTGTGGATAATGAACACAACAACAAAGCCCAAAATAAAATAGTTGACTCGAAAATTCTGTCTGAGAACCAATAAAATCGTATTACGCTAAATAAAGAAACTTTGAGATTTACGTATATTTGCTGACTTCCTAAAATTGTTTTATGCAAATGTAATTTCCTTAAAAGGTGGAATTTAGATCCAAGGATTTTATCTCGAAACAATTTTCTATTTACTTTTTGTAGTAAAATCGTGTTAGTCTGTTTTATGAAATTTATGCTTCGTTGATATTTTGAACCTTTATTCAGTTTCACAATTTTCATTATTTGAGAAACAAACGTTAACGCACTTTTATGGAGCAATCAGATTTTCACAATTGATTTTAGATTGTCAAAAACTGTGTAAACATCCACATCTAGATATAACTCGAGTGCTGTCGTAGTTCGAGTGAAAGAGCATTATAAATATTTTAACTTTATTATTTTTTGGAAACACAATATGAAGTATATTAACAAAATTCAAACATAATATAGAAAATATATTACAATACCGAATTGATATTTTTTGAACTATAATATGTAAAATCTTATTCTAAAATGAAAAAAAAATCATTTCATCAACAACCCTAGATCTGTAACAATTAAAAAATAAAAAAAAACTTGTCATATTTCTAACCAAAATGTGTTTTTGTTTTAGTGTGTACACAAATGCCTCCTGGCTTGCCAACAATAACTCATGTGGAAAGAAACTGGTTCGTGATGTCCACTGATCCCATCGGCGCTGTTGTCACCAGAGTCCGCACCGATCGTACAGGAAGTGGAAATATGATATTCGGCCTAGAAACTACCGGACCCCCTACACCATTTACTATTGATCCGCATACTGGAGTCGTTACTGTGAATGATACTCTCGCTGATAAGGTATGTACATATATTAAACATCGAAGGCTAAAGAACTTGTACTTTGAATTTGCTTGTTCGGTTCAAATATATAGATAAAATTTTCTTAAATTTTCTTTTAAGTAATAGTTACACATACACTGAAAAGTGCTAAATACAATAAATAATATAGTTTTATTATTTATTTGTTTCAAAAATAACAGTAATCAGGATGAATATTTAATATCATATTTAGTTCCTATATTTAGTATGTCTGATGATGATACTGCGGAATATAAAGCATTTAATCTTTATTTTCAGGAAAATCGTTCTTATTCCCTATGGGTAACAGCAACAGATGAGTCTTCAATACCACAACGAACAGAAGTACTAGCGACTGTTACAGATGATACTGGTGCCAGGCCTAATTTACCACGCCCGCCGCCGTTCTCCCTTCCCAGTTATCCCAGTATACCATTACCACCAAAGTTCACTAGACCAACTCAAACCACCAAAGCAGCCAAACCAATGACTACTGAAGAAACTACAGTACCTGTTACAACAACACCTTCTACTAGCATAAACAAAACTAACGACGGACCATATGACTACAAAGTTGTAGATGTACACGATGATTCAAAAATGAAGATGAGAAATAGCTCTCAATCACCTACTCCTGATCCTTCAGCTGGAAGCTCAGACCTTCCACTAACAGTAATACCTGTAGTTGCAATTGGTGGTTTAGTTATTGTAGTAGCTGCAGTTATTATTTTCGTTTGGAAAAAGAACCACGTTTCCAGTTCGAAAACAAAGAAAGATGATATGGTAAGTAAAGTATAGATTTTATTAATAATCGGATATTAAAGATTCGGTCATATAAATATTAAGGATTAATAATAAAAAAATAGCTCGTTTTGATCTATAAGTACCTAGGTTTTAAAAATTAATTGCACCCGGTTGTCCGCAGACTAAAGACTCAACTGGTATTGTGCTTCAAGACGCATCCCTCAACTTATGGGATCGTCCGCGCGCTTATTCCAATCGGTACGAATCCTGGGACAACGGTCATTTACAGGTCAGATATGGCCTTGTTTTTATGTCATTTATTTATACTACATTCAAATCGCTTCATGCTTTTTCAAGTGCATCTTAATAATACCTAAAACGTCATCAATCATTAAAATAGTTTCCTTAAACTTTAATCAACATTTATTTTGAATACCGACATTCAGCTGTGCTAAAAAACTGACTAGCATTTACACGTATATTTACGTAATCTAAACAATAGTTTAAGAGCAGTGTGTACAAGCAATTGTTTGTAACTTTGTACACTATTGGAAATCTCAATTGTCTTTTTCGTATAGATTATGGCAAAGATATTATAAAAATATTTTTCAACAATGCGTCTAATAAATTGTTGTCGATATGAACTTCCAACAAAGCAGTAAATCTTTCTGAAAAAGTGATGGCGTTCTTGCATAAACCTATTTGAAATTTATTGCTGTAAGCATCGTGACAAATGTTCATAAAATAAGGGCTTTTTTCGAATCGGTACTATTAATCCAATCCAACGAAACCACAAATCGGTTTAGATAGTAGTAGTTTAATAAAATACATTGTCATTTAAAACTATCATTGCTTATTGTTAAACATTTAGGGCTAAAAAGACCTTGAAATTCATGATTACTATTACACATAGTTTAACATATACCAGCATATACATTTCAAGTTCTGTGTAAGCCAAAATGTGTTATTACTCTAATTTAAAAAAAGTAATAAAATAAGAGAGACATAATTTATTTTCATTATGATAAAGGTAACTTGAATTCTCATACTATAATATTATTTTAAGCATCAAAACTTTTGACTTAAATATTAAAATTAGAGATTAAAAAGAATTTATAGTAATATTTAGATTGTTTTGTTTTTTTTTTCGAGTAATAGGAATAATAACTAATAAGTGCTTAAAGTTTAAATTTTATGCAACCGAAAAAAAATTACCTTAAATCAATAATTATAAACTAGCGTCAAACAAATAACCTTAACAAGAAATACCTATCCCGCCAAACACCTAAAATAATAATTTTAAAAACGATATTTTGTTAATAAACCGCTCTAACGTATACTTTAGGCTCGTGCATCTTAAAATAGAGAAATCTTTACAATGAAAAGTGAAATATCTGTAGAATGTTGCGCAAAGCATTTCACACCAATATACAGACATACAACTGAATATGATAGTGCCATTTGAGAGTAAAAGTAGTACTATTGTGTCTTGTTATCTTATATTTTATACCAATGAGAGATGAAGCGATTAACGTGCACCGAACTGGCAAAAACATATTTTTAATTTCTCTCGGACTAATAATGCCTGAGGCTCTATGTTTGCCCCTTTGAAAGATCTAGGTAGGGAAAACTAGATAGGGAACCAATTTTATTCTATAATATAATACTTAATCGTAATAAACCCATAAATTTTACGGGGGACTGGGAAGTACGCGGGTGAAACCGCGGAGCACTGCTAGTTTACCATATAAACGATATATACATTAATACGCAAAACAGTTAAGACTTAACTTTTTATTTGGAATGTCCTCGCAATATTTGGAATCGATTTGTAAAAACTCGCAGTTAGCGTGTTCATCGTATATACCGAACGGTATAATGGTGAAATAATTTTGCTACTTGTTTTTCAACAAGACTGTAATGTCTCGTAAGAATCGTTTGCCTTTATATAATTGAAGGTAATTTGTATCTGTGAACGTAATCGTATTTTTTCATGATCATAAAGAGTTATTTACATTGAATAGATTATTCTGTTGCGTAAACAATGCATTGACGTTCAATATCCTGTTAGTCTGTCAAATGGTAATATTTATTTTCAAATATGTCATCGGATTGGTTTGTGTCATGTTTTGTTACTACATATAAAGTTAACTTTGAATATTATTTCAGAAGGATACTTTGAACTTAGAATATTATGGTCTACCTATTTTTTTCTTTTATTATACTACTATTATAATTTATAGTTGCTTTTCGCGTTAATATTTTTGTGCATCGATATTTTATCTATAAATATATTAAATCGAAATAAAAAAAATCTTTACCGTTAGTATGATGCGTTAACAATGAGTGACATGAAATGTAAATTAATTATTATCAATCTGGATACGGCTGTACGACTAAAGTGGCCGAGCAAGCCAGTATCTAATTAGATATAATATTACATTTTTGTAAATTTAATTTGTTATTTTTGTAAATTTAATTTGAAAGTAGTTAGACATTTACTTCAGCCGTGAAGCTCAAAATTAACCATGACTATATTATATAGCTTACTATACACTGTATACAGTCTACTCATATCACGTTGGAAGTGAGAATAATGATAATGATTAGCAGTCATTAAATAGATTGTATAATGATTGGCAGTTATTAAAGAGATTTAGAATGTTAGATTCAAAGCTATTAATATAATAATTACCTATTAAGGCTTGTAAGTATCGCTACTACCTAGTAGCTTTAGGTATCTATGGAGTCTATAATATGCATATGTATAGTAACGTTGGATACAGGAGTAAAGTAGTAAATACATATTAAAAAAGTTTATTTTTTCGCTAACGCGGGCAAAGTCCCGGGCAACAGCTAATACTAGATAAATAGAACTATAAGGATAATATTATATATACTAATCATGTTTTTTAAAAACGATCACTAGGATCGTGTGACCCAGTAATCGTTTTATCAAATATTATTTCACGTCATTTATATAGGACGTAATATTTTTAATTTAGAAATTTATATGATCTGTTACGACTTGTTTTAACTTCACGAGTTTACACCGTGGTGGAAATTTATACGATTTTAACTTGGTGGAAATTTATACGATTTTAACTTTACAAGTTAACACCAATGACAGAATTACTTATAGCATTGGAGCTAAATGCTTAGAAAAAACTTGTAAGGCAATGCTAAATACGGCGCCGAATTCGTGTAATATTATTTTGGAAATACATATAATACATTCTACGCGAAGTGCTTTGTTTGTTTTGTGCATTGTGTGCTTTGAAACATGGCCGTTTATTTTTTACTGTGATAATAACTACTTACTTAACAGTTAAAATATATTCATAGGTACATATTTTTAAGATATACCTTCGGTCCTTAGCTAAATTAGCTTTTGATGTTTATAAAGTCAAATAACTTGCAGATAAAATTTACTTATTTACAATTCACATTAATTTACATTAATTACATAAATGTTCAAATAAAATACAATTCCATAACTCGCATAAAATTCAAATAAATCATTATCCATTTAACACTATCACAAATAGATTCAAGAAACTTATCTGGTTTGGTAATTTTTAATTTTTTTTTAAGATTGATTGTTATTATTAGTTAAAAGTTATTATAAATTGCTTTGCAGCTTGCAGAAGAAACTAGCCTTAGCAAGGACGAGCCTCGTGACGAATGGGAGTTCCCTCGGCATCGGCTAAGGATTTTCAATATTGTGGGCGAAGGCGCTTTCGGACAAGTATGGCGGGCTCAAGCAATAGACATTGATGGTATGATAAATAATATCTTTTACATAATTAACAAATCCATTTTAAAGGCAATTTAAATTCTGTCGTTTATTCATCCATCGTTTGAAATATCACATACGGGGTTCTGTTAAAAAAATAAGGTGAATTTTCATTTTTTTCCAAAAATATTTACTTTTACATCAATTTCTATTTTGTTCCCTTCAAAGTAGTCCTCGGTTCTGATATCCATTTTTGGTATGCTCTTGAGCTCTTTCAGCGATTCAGTTATCTCCTCAATCGTCTCAAAACGCCGTCCTTGCATGGGTGTCTTTAATTTTGGGCACAGGAAAAAGTAGCAGGGGGCCTATTTTGGTGAATTCGGTGGCTGTGGTATGATTATGGTGTTGTTTTTAGCCAAAAATACGAACAAACAATGACGAGTGAGCAGGTTCATTATCGTGATGCAAAAGCCATGAATTGTTTTTCCACAATTCCGGACGTTTCCTTCGTATTGCTTCTCGCAAGCGACGCATAACTCTAAGATAATACTCCTTATTGATCGTACAGCCATGTAGTAAGAATGCTCCTCCTGATGCTCTACCTCCTTCTTCAATATTTTCATTGGTTTTTGCTGTGCTAGGGCTTTCCGGGTGAGCGTCGTCATTCGCATCTTCTCGACCTTCTGTGAAAAGCTTGTAGCATCCAACGACTTACAAGTAATTCGTGCTTTTATAGATATCAATTTAAAAAATTTCTCCAATGCATTTTCAAATATAATGTTGCTTGTATTTGAGAATCCATAAAAGTCAACAAATACTACGGAAGTTTGAGTTTAGATCTATATAAATTGCCCGGGCAGTTCCTGTCCAATGTGTATTTTATTTCGACGTAGCTTATAAGTTGAATCCACTTTGATTTTATAACTGAGTGTAGTTGATAGTTTATTTCATATTATATTTTATAAAATTGTTTATTATAATATAATATGATTGGATGTTTTTGCAAAATATTAGAATAGCCCCATCAAATTAATATTATATTTTATAAATAAACGAAGTCATTTTAAGTTGATTTATAATTTTATCTGTCAGCAATTATTAATACAAATAATAAAATATATCATCCTGATCAGTTTTGAAAAATTGGGTGCACATTCCTGAGGCGTACTTTACTGCATAATACATGCTGTATAAAGTTTTCGAGTAGTTCTCTATCTTTATCTATATAATTTTTAGTTTTAGTTCCTGACGACTTAGTTTTACTTTAGTTCATTCATCATCGTCATCGTCATCATCAGCCTTTATCCGTCCACTGCTGAACATAGGCCTCCCTCAATGAACGCCAAGACGAACGACCCCTTGCTACTCGCATCCAACGCGGACCTGCCACTGCACGGAGATCGTCTTTAGTTCATTGGTAAATTATTTTTTGCAGGGAAAAAGGGCGAACAAACTGTAGCCGTAAAGACTTTAAAGGAAAATGCCTCTGAAAAAGAAAAGTCGGATCTGTTGCAAGAATTGATTGTCATGAAAAATTTAGGAACACATCCGAACGTTGTGAGACTCGTCGGATGCTGCACGGAAAAGGTACATTAGCTAACCCTCACGAAAGAATTCAGACGTGCATAGAAGGACAATTCTTAAGGATTTTTTGTGCCGACTTTATCGGGGACCTGTCCCCAGTTCGCACTCGCTCGCTCTCGTAGGCTCATATGCTGGGGACATCGCGGTGTCCCTCTCGTTACGCCGCCAAGCGGACGCTTACATCGCAGAGTTTGTCCTCAAAACGCTCATAAGAACTGTCCTTCTATGTACGTATGAATTCTTTGCCCTCACGAAACCCTCACGAAATTCTATCAGTTGTTTATAAAATTAAGAAACTGAATTTGTATAAATACATACTTAATATTTATGAATTCGTTTAGAAAATTCATATTGATTTCTATATATTATACAAATCCCCTTCATTTGGCGGTACTCGAACCCAATGCGTGCAATGGCAAGAAGCCTGAAGCCGGTCATCAGCTGTATATGTGTATGTACTGAATTGTTGCCAAAAATAAAGAAACAAATTTTACGAATTGAATAGTAAGTATAATATAATAGTAGTAGTAAGATTTTTGTGTTGTCAATATTTTGGATACTTTAATGCAACCATGGTTGCAACTAGTTTCCTAAAATGTTGCTTATTATAATTTGTTTAATTCGCGTAAACATAAGAAAATATCTTCTAGTATAAATCTTTCATTAATTCCGTTTGTTATACTGAAGCTATTTTACATAGTATTCTTCACGCGATTGAAGTCAAGGCCAAAGTTCGAAACTTTTAATGTCATTCAAAACCTTCCTTTGCTGTTCTTAGTTGGTAAAAAGGTTTATGTAAACTTCTAGCTTGTTACATAATAACTTTTGAAATCTCATCAGAAATATTTCCATTACTAGATCGTTATCTATTATCTATTTAAATATCTTAGACAGAATCGTTGTTCTTCTATACGCTGTCATCCAAATATAATTTACACGTTGTGATCGCTAATTCTTGTATAAATAATACTCTGTGACGTATTTGTATTAGGGTGGCGTGACCGTAGTGATCTATACATATAATAAATTTGTAGAGGAGTCGTTTCTGTACATTGAAAATATTTAAAAAAAGAATAGCCTGGGCGTTAAAAGATTACTAACAGAATCCATTTCCAGCATTTTTGGAATTTTTGTCTGTTTGTCTGTTTGTCTGTTTAGTTGTGCACGCATCACGTGAAAACTACAAAACCAGTGTAAATAAATTTTATCCATAAAAATTTAGCGTAACTTAGAGTAACATTTAGTTTTTGTTTCATCGCAATCGCTTCACTCTATCAAAAGATATATGTATTTGAAATGTAGCTAAATAAGATACTTAACTAATAGGATCAGATCAACGCCATCTATTGACCATTTACGGCGGCTTTCAATATCCTATCTATCATAAAATTTTCTTATCTATCTTGAAATTTTGACATATTTTCTTAGAAAATCTGTAAAAATTTTAAGATATATAAGAAAATTTTAAGATAGGATATTGAAAGCCGCCGTTATAGTACCGATTTATTGACGATTTACAGTACCGACTTATAAGTAGGTATGTAGGTTGTCAACAGATGGCGTTGCATGTATCTGATCCTATTTGTTAAGTTTAACGAATTTGTTATTATATTTTGTTAAAACCTTAAAACGTTGGAAAGGAATAGTAATCCTTACATCCTTCCATAATATTAATTATAAATGCGAAAGTAACTCTGTCTGTCTGTCTGGCTGTTACGCTTTCACGCCTAAACCACTTAACCAATTTTGATGAATTTTGGTACAGAGATAAACTAGAGCTTGGAAAAGGACATAGTCTATTTTTTGTCGCGATAAAAAGCTATGGGGGGTTTAAATAGGGGATGAAAGTTTGTATGGAAGTTTGTCATTATACATAAAAGATGACGCCTTAAAACTTTGTATTTAGGCACTTAATAAGAATTAAATAACCATGATTAATTAAATGTTCCACCGTTTTTAAGGTTTTCGCCTATATGAGCATTACATAGGAGATGAAAGTTTTTAGGGTAGTTCAAAAAAAATCTGGGTTGCGTTGGCGCAGTGCGACGTAGTGGGGGAAATGTCGCTATATTGCTACCCGAACAGGCAGACACGTGAGGGCATTTTTCAGCTGTAACAATATCGATTTGTTCATAGAATTTTGCTTTCGTTAATGTTCTTAATATATTCGGCGAAATACAATGTTTCATGTATTGTTATTTGTATTTAATTATTTAATTATATGTTATTGGATGGAAAAAAGGGGGCTGCTATATGTGCACGTTCTAATAAAGCTTAAAAAAGAATATGCGGCCCATCCAAATAGATAAACTGTATAACTTGTGTATCATCATGTATCTTTGCACTGAATAAAGTTGTTCTATTCTATTCTATTCTATTCTATTCTATAAAGAATTGTATGACACTATTATCCAAAACATGGTACACGGTCCCTGTGGTGTTAGAAATTCAGCCTCGCAATACATGAACATTGGAAAATGCACAAGGATTTTCACTAATCAGTTGATAAAAGAAACTGTGCAAAATGACAATGGCTACCCGTTGTACAGGCGCACAGCGCCCGAAGACGATGGCCCAACAGTTACAATTAAGACTCGATCTGGAGCGAACGAAACCTTAGACGTCCCGTATTTGCCTATTTTATATAAAATTTTCAATGCTCATATTAATGTAGAAGCCTGTAGCTCTGTCCGCGCAATCAAATATACAAATATATAAACAAAGGAATTGACAGGCTATAATATTTAATCTCAGGAATGAAGGTGGAGCACATCTTCTGAATGAAGTGCAAACATTTCAAGCAGGACGTTACGTCAGCAGTAATAAAGTAGCGTGTCGGCTCATTAGCTTCCTCTTGCCTGAAAGACATCCAACAGTAACCTATCTTACTGTACACTTCGAAAATGAAGAGTGCATAATATATTTTACCGAGAACAATTTCCAAGAAAAAGTATCTACACCGCCCAAAACAACATTTACAGCCTTTTTCCATCTTTGTCAGGGCGATTCCTTTGCCAAAACGTGTTTCTGTGCTAAAATTCTGTGCATGACCAAGGGCATCAGATGATTTAATAAAGCTCCCGTTATTATACCTGAAACACATCTACAAAGAACTGCGAACGCCGTTTTCAATGTCTGTTGAAAATTGGCCCAGAGTGAAATCATCTGATGCCCTTGGTCATGTGTACACCGTCCACGATACTCATTTTGAATGTTTCTGTTTACGTTTGCTGCTACACCAAATTCAGAGTCCTATAAGCTATAGTGATCTTAAAATTGTCAACGGCCAGGAATCCGGAACATATAGAGAAGCATGTAAAACTCTGGATCTGTTAGAGAGTGATAATCGCTGAGACGAAACTATAAAGGAAGCTGTCCAGTGCAAATCACCAGCCAAAATCAGAGACCTTTATGCAACCCTCATAATATTATCATCTTGCGGGCTATCTTATCCTAATGAATTATGGAACAAATATAAAGAGTACATGGCGGAAGACATTTTGCGTAGGCTACATTAGACACACACGGACATGATATACAATGAACACATTTATCATCATCAGCATAACGAACCCCTTGGAAAAATTTAAGACAAAGTAATGGCTATAGTGGGTAAACGTTTGAATGAATTTGGAATGATTAGCCCTCGAAGAACGAACGAAAATGAACTATCAGATGAGATTGTACGAGAAATAAACTATGACATACCAGCTTTGCAGCAGCAAGTAGCTGAATTGATACCCAAATTACTACCAGAACAAAAACGAGTATTTGACGAAGTGTTGCAGCTAACAGAACCTGGGAATGGCGCGCTACTCTTTGATCTCACCCAGGAAGATTCACCTATCTGTAATTTTAGTAAAAATAGCGCATGGCATGCTATTGCACGTCAGTGTAAAATCTTGGTGTGGGATGAAAGTACTATGGCGCACAAAAAAGGGTAGAAGCACTAAATTGAACGCTCCGGGATTTGCGCAACAGTACCTATGTTATTTTAATTTTTATTTTAATTTATGGGAGAGATGGTGGTTTTATTGGCTGGTGATTTCCGCCGCCAAACGTTAGCAGTAATTCAGAAGGGGACACTCGCAGACGAAATTAAAGCATGTCTCAAGTCGTTCACTATATGGGCCACCGTAATGAAGTTCAGTTTGACTACAAATATGATGACACAAATGCTGGCAACCATGCCGAAACACTATTTAAAATAGGAGATGGCCGGCTAGAAACTAATGTAGAGGGCTGATTCAATTAGTAAACAGTGGTTTAGAATTAGTTGCAAGTGTTTACCCAGACTTACAAAACAATATACAAGAAAATCAATATTAATGTGAAAAAGCAATTTTAGCACCTAAAAATGATATTATCAACTAAGTAAATCCTGACATATAGAGTACCAGGACAGGACATATAAAGTACCGGGACAGGTACAACAGAGTATTTATCAATAGACACAGTTATGGTACAGAAAAGAGCATATTATATCCCGTAGAGTTTCTAAATTCGCTTGAGCTGTCAGATGTACCCTCACAAAAGCTTAAATTAAAACTAGGTGTCCCAGTCATGCTCATGTGAAATTTGGATGCCCAGAGACTATGTAATGACAATTTTTCTAATTGACAATTGTATGTAGCATGTTCGCGTGTGTCCAATGCCCAGAATGTCTACATTCTATCCCCAAATGGAAAGACAATATATAATATTGTTTACAATAGTTTATTAAAATAATATTCTGTTCCGAGTTGTCTTCTTTTTTCTAAATCAGGAAAGGGGAACTGCGCTACTCCAAATTTAACGCGAGCGAAGCCGCGGGCAACAGCTAGTAATAAATAAATGTAAATACGCTTTTTTTTACCAAACATTTTGGTTTGATAATCATCATAATATTATAATTATGAATATTAAACAACAAGCGTATATCCAGCGGTGCATGGCAGCAGTACGATAGGTAACTCCAAAAAGTATTTGCCACATATTAAATAACAAATTCATACTATACTCCGTGTCTGATATATTTGACGGTAGGCTGGTCAAGTGAGAGAAAATAATGTAGAATAAGATAATTATAATAGTAATTAATAGTATAATAATAATTAATAGTAGTTAAATACATAGAATAGAGAAAAAATAAGATATCTATACCGAGTGATCATGGTGTATTAAATACTATTTTCTTAATTTCTGCTCATCCCACATGAAATCAATTATATTCATATAGCCGTATAACCGTAGCTTGAACAAGCATAACCATATTTTAATATGATTTACAGGAGCCGACGCTGGTCATAATGGAGTTTGTTAGTCTCGGAAAACTGCAACAGTTCCTACGTGACTCGCGTGCTGAGCGACACTACGGAAACACTCATGGAGGAAGTCAGTTCCTCACGTCGCGAGACCTCACACACTTCGCCTTCCAAGTCGCACGGGGGATGGATTTCCTTAGCTCTAAAGGGGTAATTATGAAAATATATTAGGTAAATTAGGAATCAGTCGTTATTCTGCGGAAATCTGGGAAATAAGACATTCGGTAGATCGTCTATCGAGCCGAAAATCGGGCCCATTAACGATTTGGGAGAATCCTATGTGAATGTGAGCTGATTAGTGATAGGATTAAGACAAAAATGATGATAATGATATTTTATTAATTTTGAATATACGCTTTTTACCATCCTAAGAAAATTTGGTTCGTAATTTAAGTATCCGTAAATATAGATACAATGTACAAAAAAAAGGAACGAACAATTTAAACAAAAATGATTATTTTTATAATCTTCAAAATAATAAACCTGTGGTTTATATTCACGATTCCATAATCGCTTTTATTTAAATTTACATTTAGATTTAATCTTCTAAACTCAATATTGTTAATATTTACATATCTAAGAATATTATGAATCTAAATAGCCTTATGAAGTTTTGATGACAATATAACTACATTCCGTCTCTCCTTTCAGATAATACATAGAGATTTGGCAGCTAGAAATGTTCTCATCACTGAAGAGAGAACATGTAAAGTGGCTGACTTTGGTTTCGCCAGAGACATCGGAGGAACGCAAGTTTACGAACGAAAAAGTGATGGACGCTTACCTATAAGGTATACTTTGTAAAATAATAGGTACATTAATATTGGTATATCTATTTTAGGAGATAAGTCGTTTTAAACGACGCAATCATAAAAGAAACTGTTGGCAGTAAACTGGTATACTAATAAAATTTTACGGTTTTTCGAAATGATCTACGCTTTTGACCTGTTAACCTTTAAAGCTACGTACGTACGTACGTATGTAGTAGTAGGTACGGTTCTAACAGTACAGCTTGTAGGTGAGCGTTTAGCTTACTTAAGAATGCAAAATTAAGTATTGAAGGATTTTAATTTAACGTAGTAATTTCATTATAAAAAAAAGAAATATTTAAAACCAATTTATCATGTTTTTTAACTTTATTTTGCGGAGCTAGAGGAAAAGGAAAACATGGTGAATATCCCGCTTTACATAGTTTTAATAATAAAGTATTATTATAATATGTAAATATGCTATGGAGCATGCTAAGTTTTTTGTCTATCAGATAAGATTTGAAACGAAGACCTCCGTCTGAGAACTAAAGCTACCGATATAATCGAATAAGCCAACGAGCTCATTCAGCGTTTGTCGGCCGTTAACTAGGTAGGAAGACGATCTTCGTGCAAGGGCAGTCACTGTTGAATGCGAGTGGCAAGGGATCAGTCATCTTTGCGTTCATTGAGGGAGACCTATGTTCAGCAAGGGACGAATAAAGGCTGATGAAGATGATGATGATGTAGGAACCTCACCATTTACTTATAGTATATTAGGTATACTCGTGAGTTTTTAGTATCTCTGAATTTTATTAATTTATTTTCATTGCCTAATACTATGTACACAGTGTTTCTAGAAATGGATTAAAAACAAAATAAACGTGGTTTTATAATTATTTTTATTCATAACAAATGTATTTCTACTTTATTATAAACACAATTGTTGCGCCTCGCGGTTTCATCCGCGTACTTCCCGTTCCCTCGGGAGTACAAGGATAAATTATATCCTATGTGTTATTCTGATGTATAAGCTATATTATTGTAAAGTTTCATTAAAATATATTCTTAGTTTTTACGTGAAAGAGTAACAAACATTCATACTTACAAACTTTCGCATTTATAATATTAGTGGGAAGGATAGTAGGATTTGTTTGAACAAACTAATAACATTTTATTTTTATTTCGTGGTTGTAGATGGATGGCGCCTGAATCTCTGTACGATGACATATTCAGTGTCAAGTCTGACATTTGGAGTTTCGGTGTGTTGCTTTGGGAAATTGTGACCTTGGGCTCTACGCCATATCCCGGGTTATCAGCTGGTGACGTCATGCGAAAGGTACACATTTTATTTTTATATACGATCAAAAAAAAAAAAAAATAAGTAATAAGAACTGAGGGGTCTCAAATAGTTAATTAGGTAAAATTCAGTGCACTCTTGAAAATTCTTCATTTAATACTAGCACTCTAATTTATTGAAGTTTGGTTTGTGGTGGAAGAAAACATCGTTAAAAAGTTTTCTGTTTGACTATATTAAAAGGCTTTACTAGCTTGCGAAGTTCACCAATTCGAACTTTAGTTAATTTAGAGATGATTTATTCGGTTTTTTATAAGATTAGCATTAATTTTTATAAGATTAGCAAAAGCATTATGTTCGCTTCTAATTCTTGCGACTTTCATCATAAATTCGATTGATTATTAGATAAATGAATCGCCATTTAAACTTAAGAATAACAATAATTATTATTCGTAAATACTTAAGAACAGTTATTATCATTTTCATTCGCCATGAACACACGCTTCTAAATCAAAACTAAAGATATTTTACATGGCCATTAAATGTAGAACATCAAAATTTTATTACTTAAACTATCATGTAAATTAATGTTTTAATAATACCTAAAACAGCATTATTAGAGTCCCTGGTCTACAGGAGCACCTTAACGACAGGCTCCCTCCTGCAAAAGGCCTACTCGTATGGGATAACTATTAAGCAGTTCCCACGACGATGTGCCAGTATTAGAATTCCCAGGTTCCCACACTGACAGGAAGATAGGTACTCTTGTCAATGATTCGATCCAAGCAGTAATTTAGGAGGTTTTATAATTCAATTATTGTCTGGGTGCATATACGTGAAAAGCTAATTATGTACAAGACAAAGTTATTTGCACTGAGCAAAATTTTGCATACCACTCACCTTGAATGTTAACGATAATTAAACTTCTAAAAATACAATATTTATTTTCATAAATCCATTTTTATTTGAATTAGGTCCGCGACGGCCATCGCTTGGAAAAACCCGAACATTGTCGACGTGAATTGTACAATATAATGTACTATTGTTGGGAAGCGGAACCTTCGGGGAGACCCGATTTCAAGGAAGTTGTGGAAATGCTGGAGCGTCTTTTGTGCACTGAAATGGATTATATCGAACTGGAAAGATTCCCGGACCACTCGTATTATAATGTTCAACATTTGGATGGCGAGAAATTATAAAACACGTGCTCAATTATTGTTATGAACATTTTAAATTGCTACAGACAAAGATAAATGTAGATTTGTGCATTATATTGTAAATATAGCATAAATATTATATTGTGATTAAAATAAAATACGAATAAGTCTACTTATAAGCTTGTTTATATAGGAATATGGACACTAAAATTTACTCCCCGATAAAAATGGCTGATCTATCCTTTGTGAATGCTGAAAATGCTGGCTTTCCTAAGTGGTAACGCAAAAATAAAAAAATATTTATTAATAAATTGTGTAATAAAGATTAACAAACATGTAATTGAGATTAATTGTTATAATATTATCTTTAATTTTACTTGGTATAAGTAGTGCCTAGTCCTAGTATTACAGTATTTGAAATAAGGCTCTTTTTATATAATGTAAAAGTAGAGTTTAAGGTACACAAAAATTATGGAATAAATGTTGTTGCAATATTTTCTTAGTTTTATTTGGACTTAGCTTACTTATATACTACCATTCTCAAATAACATGAATTATTATAGGACTATTATCATTCATTCATTCATTCATTCATATTGTGTCCATAAAACAAACATAGAGAAAACTAGAAAACTATGTAGCTATTTTTGATATAATGTCTGTTAAATCTGTTGTGTGTGTTCCGGGCAATGTGCCCTGACCAATTCCATTTTTTCGTAATAATTTAGTGAGTCGATTATTTTAATTTTTCTCTGTATGCACATTGCACTCGCTATTTTGTTTGTTCCTAAACTTGATACATAGTACACTTTGTTTCATTACACGTTGGAAAGAGTGTATGGACTTGTGAAGAACACAAACTACGACTCAAGAGTTAATGTTAATGAACTTTGACAAGACAAATAAACTAAATCTTAGAAACTTTTTTGGAGGATATTTATTTTATTACAATTTGGTACAACTTTTAACAGTTCTTGCGAGTAAAAATTGAATTCAATATTGCTCTTAAATTTACCTTAAAAGCTCTAAGCTAATAATTAGGTGCCTACCTACGACAGAATAACCAACATCTTTAAAACAAAATTATAGTTCCTACAACAACTCCTACTCTTAATGAAAAAAAAAACACACCTTAAAATATAAATGTAAAGAGACAGAAGATTTCCCATTAATATTTACTCCAAAAAATTATATTTCTTACGACAGAATGAGACCAACATCTCTAAACACAAAACTATAGTTCCTACAATAACTCCTACTCCCAATGAAAAAAAACCACACTGTAAATGTTCAAGGGATAAAGGATTAAACTTATGATAATTTTCACGCAGACCAATCAAAAGCTTTGTTCGATTTTTCTTGTTATTTGTTTTGAATTGTCGCCGCACACCTTCATTTATACCTAATTGTTTATATAAATTTAAAGTATGAGAAAATCTTTTCATAAACGGAAATCCTCTCAATGAAATCATTTCCATGGATACTGTAAACATATTTCTTCTTAGAGCATAATATGTATATTTTCCAAATGCATCATTTAGTTCAGGTATTATTGAAGATATGTGTGCAAGTTCTAAGCGACTACAAAGTACTGAAAAGTTCTTATGCACAGCTACATCAATTAAAGCCTTTGTCATATTATGAACATCAATCCACCTTTCTCCAATGTTATCATCAAAAGGATCGCTCGAATTAACAAATAAGTCATGCAATTCTTCAAATCCACCAAATTTTAGCCCACTTAAAACAAGGTCTTCCACGGTATCAATTTGTTGATCGAATGCTGGATTTTGTAAAACAACAATTAGTTTAGTTTGGTATGCTGTCAAAAATATCATACAGTATATGTTAAGGAATACAAAAAAAAATCTTAAGCATTCTTTAACTGGTCGAACATATGCCGAAAAACCCAGTGCTATAATGAAAGTATTTAATAAGCTGTGGTCTAATGACTTGTTATATAAAGAATCTCCGCTAAGTTGGCCTAGTAACTTCCACATGAAAACGGATACAACAAATCCAGTTATCGCTGAACACCATACAGAGAACTTGAATATAATGGTAAGAGCAATCCAAGGAGGTGCACTATTTGCTCGTGGCACTATCCATGTATATGAATCTGCTAAATACGATGAGCTGCATTCAAAGTCTTCGTGTACATCAAAATCAGAAAAGATTCCACCTAAAAGTATTTGGGACTTCTTGGAAGCGATTTCTTTTAAAGCGCCATCCCATTCTCCTGTTTCATTTCTTTCACCTCTGAATGAATTAATGAATGTATACTCACTTGAAAAATTAAATTTAGCGAGTAAGATCTTAAAGAGTTGTTTTTCTATATTAGGCTCATATATATTTTTACTTATAAATGGATTCCTTTCTAATGCCAGTATATTTAATTTACATTTTTGCATATTTGATGGCAACTTATTTCCAAATATTTTTTTGCTATATTTAAGAAAGCCGTGATCACAAATATTATCTATTATCAGCCTCTTGTGTGCCGTTTCATTGAAATGTCCACAATACTTTGGAGGGTCATACGGTTTCCAATCATAAATATTTCCAAGCCGTATGTTTCGTTTATCAGGTATGATCACAACTACGTCGATAATATTATATTTGAATAAACACGTTAGTATATTAGCTGCGTTTCTCTCATTTTCTTGCAATGAAATTAAATGTGAATAAAGAAATATTATATATTTCGCATATGGATTCCAACATCGCGCTTTAATGATGCTACTTGCTAAAAACGAAAAGTCGTTGTAATTATCAACAATAATGATGTAATATGCTGCCAACGGAGTCACTTTATGTTGCTCCATGTGTATTAAACTAACATTATAAATATGATTCTTATTACAAATATCAACTGATTTATCTGGCGTTGCTATTTCTATAACAAATTTAAGACTATGATGTAATCTTTTTAATAATTGACTCCTTATATTGGATACTACTGTCTTTATATCATTGGCATTAGCGAATATTAGAAGTCCAGGTTTAACAAAATGTTTATCGATAAGTTCACTAATACAATTAACATAATCCTTAACAATAGTTGGTCCATTTGGATTTATGACTGCTTCTGCACTGAACACACATATTATTAATATTAAAAACATTCTGTTAAAAGAAACAGCCGTGGAATTACTGCCAGCTAATCTGCAGCACTAGTGGAAAATAAAATTTCGTGTAAAGATGTAATTTACTACCGCGTTTGTAATTGGTTTTCCATGTTTTTAAGTAACACTAATTATAAATAGATATCATCAAGTCAGTAAAAGTATTAACTACCTGACGATATTTTTTTTTATTGAAATGATAATTACTGACAATTCCGATATATTACATCACCAAATATAGGTATATTATCATCTATACTCCAGCCAATTTCGATGTAGAATGTTTGTAAACAAACCACAACAGCTGATTTCTATGGTTCTCACTTTACAATTTATCATAATTTCATACTTTAATTGTTTTATCATAAAAATCAATTAGACTGTCTATAATATTAATTATTGAGTCATGTAAAACATAAAAAAAATACAATATCCATTTCAAATCGCATGAAAATGGCCATTTATTACATTTTTGTTTTTGGCGGTTTGTCATAGTTTCAAATGTTGACATCCCTAATGCATTGTTCAGTTTTTGGTAGAAGTCATGAACCTTTTTTTATTTTTGTATTATACTATGATGTACAAATACCAGAAGTGTCCTACAGTATTCCAAATAATAAGTCCATTAATTTTTGTTCTATTACTGAACCAAATGACCAATGACAGTGAAAATTAAAAGAATAACAATGTGGTAACGCTAAAACGATAAATTTTGACGTGATTAATGCGTTGTTAACTATTGTAGAGAAATTTCATTATACTTTTCAAATTACAAAAAAAATAGTTCTGTTGAAACTCGATAAATTGAATTATAACCTATCAAAGTAGTCAATAAAAAATATTATTACAATATTGCACTGTAGGTTTCTTAGATACATATTCATATTCAATATTTTACACTTTATTTAAATTACAAAAAAATAACATTCTATAAAAATGTTTTTCGTCCCTGCTCCCGGCCGGTTGCCTAGCAACGCTTTGTCATTAAACATTCTACATCGAGTTTGGCTGGAGTATAAGTAGAAAATATTATTCGAAATATCAAGCAACAAAAATGGTTTTTGATTTGTAGAAGACAACATGTAAACTTCAAAAGCAGCTGAGGCAAAGGACTTGTATCTAGCTCTTAGTAAATAAAAACAAAGGAGACAGACATCAACATGGTATAATCATGTGGCACGAGATTAACATTGTAATTTTCCATTATAAAATAAATGTCACGACCACCTGGTTAAACTGGAGGTAGAGTGGCTAGTCCGGGTTGGATGCGAGTAGCAACGTATCGTACGTCTTGGCGTTCGTTGAGGGAGGACCTTATTCAGCAGTGGACGGATAAAACCTAATGATCATGATCAAATGTCACTAGCCGTTGCTTCTCCAAAGTATTACCGGCAGTATTGCCAGGAGCTTCATCATTTATTAAATGCATATTTTATAATCGACAAGCCACTGTCAATTGATAGCGTTCTATAAAAACGCATGGTTTTGCGAAAAAATCTATTTTTGCATTAAAGATGACAAACTCACAGCGAGAACTGTAGTATGTAAAGCCACACATAGTTACTGAAAATTATTTTTTAATTAATGCAGTGCACGTCCGCTTCCAAGCGCGCATGGCACTGCATTATGCTAATTAATGTGAAGCAAAAACGGCTTGCTTTGTGTCCAAAATTTAAAGTAGTAATAATCTATGTAGGCTTGTTAAATTTCGAATACCTAACGTGTTATCATTTTTTAACGTGTGTATTCTGCTGAATAGTTATTCAGTTCGTGATTGCTTATACAATTGTTTCTACCTATTATTTTTAGTATTTTTTTATGGCACAAGTAGACAAACCAGCTACAGAAGAGCTGTCGGTTTACGCCCTAGGTAATTCCCTAATCGTGCCGGCCTAATTCGGCTGCAATGCAGCAATGACGCTCTAAATATTTTATTGTATTTTAAGTGTTTTATTGATGCAAATAAAAGTATTATTATTATTTTTTATTTTTTTTGTTTTTCTTCTCCCTGTTTAAGGGGGTGAGATAACTGTCACACGGGCAATGCCAAGTGTACCAGCTTAAGATGATGATGAATTTTGAAGAAATTTGCGCGTGAGACGGCATGTATTAAGGATAACTGCTTTCTGAATGAGTGTGATGGTGGATTTAGGGATTTGAAGTATATTGATTGATTGGTCTGGAGGGAGCTGGGGATGACGCCTTTTTTTTTACGCCCGATTATTTTTTATTATGTTTCATTATTTTTAAGAATTTTTGACTTCTAGTTTTCATGATTTCATCACGAACACTAATAAATTAATTTTACAGTAAATAGCGAAAAGTACCCCCGAACTAGACTGACTTACGTAGTATTATTGGACGATTTGCCAAAATTGCAATTGCAAGTATGACTCTGGACAAATCGAGACTTAGATTGTTAAGTTAGGTTGTGGAGTTATCTTTTATGTTGTAGCCTGTGCCAATATATCGAATATCATAATTATGTAGTAAGTATATACAATAATATTTTATAAAATTATAATAATTCTAAATTTAATTGAATAAAATATTAATTTTCCACAAATAAAAAATGTTAATTTTCAAAACCTATTATAAGATTGCTGCAGGGGTATAATTTCTAACAAAATATATCTATGACTTTATTACTTTAAATATTTTAAACATCAGAAGTGAAAATGCGTTTTAAGTATAAACATTTATTATATTATCCATAAAAATATCAATATTAAGGTTCACAGGTACATATTTTAAGATATATTCTTACTCACACTGCCCATACATTTACACACACTATCGCCATATTACACTTTACACATTAAAATAAACAATGGCTTACGTGACCTTACAATACAATTTGGGCAGAGCTTCGTCCTCCTCAAACTCACAGACGCGAATGACCCCTCTAATAATTATACCCCGCTATTTAAAGGCAAACTTAATGACCTTCCTAATGCTCGGCCGTCCTACCCACACTTTGACAACGACTACGTCACGCCACACTCGGGTAAACTGGAACCTGTTCCCCGTTTCCGACTTATAGCCACCAGATGGCGCTACGGTTGCTTACACGGCCATCCTGCATCGTGCATGCCCTCAGGCACGACATTTCCACACATCTACTCACACAAGAAATATATTAGTATAGAAACACAAATTAATTTGTTGCTCATAAACCGTCTCGATTATCATGACTTTCTATTAGGCTGGTGCTAGTTTCGTTCGCACGCGTAACCTTATTGTACCTTTAGTCTTAGGTTCCGATAAACGTACAAAAGAAAACAGCACCACCATGACCCTAGTCTATTCTTTATCTACATGGCCACGGTTCACTTTTATGCTTAGGCAAAACTAACCAAACTTTTAGCACCGTCCCTTTAGTCTTAGGTGACGTCTAGTAGTTTGTTTATATTAAGCCAATAAGATAAAGAAAAATATAACATAAGATAAAGAAAAAGGTAACTTTAACACAATGGCACTTTAAACAATTCATTTGCTTATCTACCACATAATAATAAAATAAAAAAAATAATAAAAATCTTTATTTCGCAAAAAGGGGGTGTACAAACATCAGATGACTGGAGCCTCCTTTTAAGCATAGTAGTGCCTGTGGTAGGAGACTGCGCTCTTCCTATTCTAGGTATATACAGGTCTAATACAAAAAAAAAAAAAAAAAACTAGCATATTTTTTAAAGTAGAAAATGAGTATAGATTATGAATGAATTTGTGAGACGAGTGCATGTGCATATACACGCGTGTTTGGTGGGTGTGTGAGTGTGTGAGTGTGTAACTGTGTGTGTGTGTGTGTGTGTGTGTGTGTGTGTGTGTGTGTGTGTATGTGTGTGAGTATGTCCATGTATTATTATGTTACACGTTGCAAAAGTAATTCAGTTTCCTCATAATTTAAATCTCGCAACCATAGTACTATTTGTTTTTTACACTTGTAATATGTTTTGTCGTAAATGTATATTTTTTTATTTATTTTATTATACAAAAAAGCAGAATTCACATTATATTGCATGGCAGCAAATTTTGTCTTAGCTGTTGGAACCTGTACAATAAAGTGCTTCCTTCTTTTCAGGTGGATTTCAGGGTCAAATAGCAACTCTTTTTGTTTTCTTAAGATAACATGAAGTATGTACAATTTTCTAACCGATAGTAGATTGCTAATTTGATATATGTTCTCAGTTGGGTATCTTCGCTTCTTAAAATACATACATTTGAGAAGAGCTCGCTGCGCACGTTCCAGATATATGAAGTTTGACTTTGCTGCTGCTCCCCAGATGGGGATGCAGTATACTAAGATTGACTGGACCAATGATATATAGATTTCACTGAGCAGATTACGTGATGTTGCAATATCTTGTGCTTTGTCTATTTTTCTGGGCACCACATGCCTGAGTTGCTTAAAGATCCATATGAATTTTCGCACCCTATTCATTAATTGTTCAAGATGTGGATACCAGGACAGGTGTTGGTCGATTATTATGCCCAAGTATTTGGTATGTGTAACTTTCTTGACCATCGGACACACACACAACGCCTTATCCATGGTATCAGGACAAGTGTGAATCTTGACATTGAAATTCGGGCTCGGCTGTGTACGATTATAGATGCTAAAGCAAATGCAGTAGGATTTATCAGTGTTTAAAGTAAGTAGATTGCTTCTTAGCCAAGAGGCTACTATAGCCAAACCGTCTTCTGCGCTCGCCTTAGCATCTTCCAATGTTTTGCCCGTGAAGATGATGGCAGTATCGTCGGCATACGAGAATACATTAGCATTCTGAAGTTTCATATTGCACAGATCGTTAATATACATTAAAAATAAAGTTGGGCCCAGCACGCTGCCTTGGGGAACGCCGTATGTAACATCTATCTCATCACTTATGTACTGTTCTAGCTTTACCCTTTGCCTTCTATTTGTAAGGTAGCTCTGAAATAAGGAAAGCGGGGTTCCTCTAACACCATATGTCTCCAGCTTGCGCAAAAGAATGGGAACAGAGACAGTGTCGAAAGCTTTTTTTAGGTCCAGGAACACTGCAATACTTTTCTTTCCTGTACCCACTTGTTCAGTCACTAGGGAACTTAGGGCAGTCACAGCATCTTCCGTAGATTTTCCTTGTCGAAAGCCGAATTGAGATGGAGAAAGTATATCAAATTTATTTAGGTAATTTAAAAGACGTACATTTATTAATTTTTCAAGTATTTTAGAAATTGCCGATAATACTGAGATGGGCCTATAATTGCTAACATTGTCTCTGTCACCACTCTTGAAAACTGGAGTTACTATGGCTAGTTTTAGAGAATCTGGAAAAACACCAATTCTAAAACAAAGGTTAGCTAGGTGTGTTATTATTGGAGCTACTTCTTTTTTGGCAAACTTTAAGAAACTAATTGGAATGTTATCCCAACCTTGCGCACTTTCTGATTTTAGGTTCATAAGAACGCTGCAGATTTCGTTTTCATCTGTATCCAACACCACAAAGGAATTTACTTGTTTAGGGATTTTGTTAAGGTACATATGTAATTCATTTGTGTTTATAGAAATTTTGTGGGCTAGCTCTTTGCCAATATTTGCAAAGTATTTATTTGTAGCATTAGCTGACTCAATCGGAGATGAATGAGATGTCACTAGTTCTAAACTTTTTGTATGTGCTATATTTGAATAAGTTATTTTTTTTATATTTTTCCATAGAAGTTTATTGTTTTTCACTGATTTGGCGATTATTTCTCTGTCATAATTTCGTTTGAGTTTTTTTATAAGATTATTAACAAAATTTCTATAGCGTCTGTATGTATTTTTTAAGATTTCATTTTCTGGGTCACTTTTCATTTTCTTCTGCAAATTATTCCGATTTCGGATGCAACGCAGGATGCCCGGCGTAATCCAGGGTTTTATAGGCTGTTTCCTTTTCGATACTGTCTTTGTTAGGGTATTTGCCGTAATAGCGTCCTGTATATTTTTTATCAAGGAATTTATGACTATGTCTGGATCATCACTAAGAAGCAAATCTCGTATGTTTCTGTTTTGGAGATATTTAAGAGCATTATTAAAATCAATAGTTGTTGTCGTTGCCTTATTATATATTACATAATACATAATACTATTATACTTATCATTATTCATTCAATAATGTATTACCTGACTTTACCCGAATAATATTACCTGAACACTATGGCAATAAATATCTCACTGCCTCTTAGATTTGATAATCGATAAGTCTTTCCCCAATTTATTTTAATATTATCTAAAACGTTTTTAGGTAGGCCCGAAGCCTATAATCATAAGTGTTGGCATTTAATTAAAAATCAAAAATTTCAGTTGTCTCTCTGACTTGTGAACACACGCAACTAGGCACAGCGACTCCTTTTATTAACAACATTTTTAACTTTAGCTACCCAACATATCGGCGTTCCTATCGTAATCATCAAATTACAAATCTGGAATGTCTTAACTCTTTAACAACATAATTTCACACTATTCTGATCACACGACTCGCTTTTACTTTACCTTACTGCTTTTACACTCGTATTCCTTTGACCACACATAAATAAAAAAGTGTTAACTTTCATTTAAATGACATTTCGGCACACTTGAACGTACCAAAATCGTCTTTTATTCACTCTGTGATCATTTCATATTTTAAAGGACATTAGATCACTTTAGAACATCACTTTCATTTAACGAAACTTCCTCATACCGAACATAAATTCATCTTTACCTCGTCTAGTCATCACTTCCTTTTAAATAATCTGTCATCATACTGAACGTACCAAGTTAGTCTTAACCTCGTCTAGTGATCAATACCTTTTGAGGAACCTTTCATCACACTCAACGTACCAAGCTCGTCTTAACCTTGTCTAGTGATCAATTCCTTTTGAAAAACCTTTCATCATACTCAACGTACCAAATTAGTCTTCTATCATCTAGTAATCAATCCCATCTAAAGAACATTTTCTCACACTAGGACATTCAACATACAAGATCTTCTCTTCTTATAAAATACGTTATCTTGACCTAAAGAGCACTTGCTATTAAAAGACATTTTGTACCATTTTAAATGTATCAAATTTCTCTTTCCATACGACAATAATTGTCCTACTTCCTCGTTCACTATCTCTAATACACTATGTCTTCGTATTATATTCTATCATATCCTCGGCTCATTTCACTATCCATGAATGCACCTTTAACACTGCTAAAATCTGCTCATTTTGTCCATTACTCGTTTGCCTCTTATCCAAAACTAGACCCTTTAGCTAGAAGCTAGAAGCTATACGAAATTAAGTTACCACATGGTTTTATTACTCCAGCAATACGCACGCAATAATATATCTACAATTATCCAGCCAAGTAAACTACGCGACTTGGACAGTCGTTCAGTTAAAAATCACAAATCACTTAATAACATTTAAAAAAAAAAAAAAATTAAATCGCTTTCACACTTTGTTTCAACAGCTATATCAGACAAGATTAACATACCAGCTGTGTTTGATCCATTACTCAACCATTCACAAGACCACATTCGCACTGTATCGCATTGAGTCGTCTTGACCATCTACTCTCTCCTTCCGCTGTGTTCACGCTGTATATGGCTACTCCCAGCATAATACAGCATCCAAGCTATTATTTTAGTAACCACACTATAGCCACACAGTGTCGCGAGGATTTACCACCGTCTGTAAAAATAAACTAAAGCCTGGCGCGCTAATGCGCCTATTAAACAATTCACACTAACGTCAGTAAAATTGTGGGGCAATGAGTTAGCCATCCCACTTCTGATTTAAACATCAGAAGTGAAAATGCGTTTTAAGTATAAACATTTATTATATTATCCATAAAAATATCAATATTAAGGTTCACAGGTACATATTTTAAGATATATTCTTACTCACACTGCCCATACATTTACACACACTATCGCCATATTACACTTTACACATTAAAATAAACAATGGCTTACGTGACCTTACAATACAATTTGGGCAGAGCTTCGTCCTCCTCAAACTCACAGACGCGAATGACCCCTCTAATAATTATACCCCGCTATTTAAAGGCAAACTTAATGACCTTCCTAATGCTCGGCCGTCCTACCCACACTTTGACAACGACTACGTCACGCCACACTCGGGTAAACTGGAACCTGTTCCCCGTTTCCGACTTATAGCCACCAGATGGCGCTACGGTTGCTTACAATATATATTTTACAATCATAATAGGTATTATAATTTTTTTAATTGTAAGCATTAAAATTACTTTACATTAAAAAAAACGTATTACAATTTTAAAATGTGATTTTTAGAAGAATAAAACAACAAAAAATATAATCTTTTAAAACAAACTTCTGTACGTAACTCATTTCAAGAACTCAAGATCCTAGAGATTGAGAAATGGGGTGAGAGCGGGTTGCAATTATAGTGCATAAAATCCTGACATTTGCATGCAATCTTACTTTCAACGACAAAATTAAATTTGTCAGCTGCGTTTGAATGTACCATTCATGATGTAAATGACATAAAGTATATAAATGCATTTCAGATTTTACAAGTTCTCGGAAGTTAACAAAAATATTATAATTTTAATGCTTATTATTATTAAAACGACACATTAAATGTTTTGACTTCTTAATATTATGACATAAGTTACTAAGCCCGGCGTCATTGAAATCATCAATTGATGTTGATGATCTTCAATACCTGTTTTAAAAATATCGAGTTACCGTCAGATACCATACCATCACCAGAAGGTTCTATACACATATTAGAACTCATCGTCGGAGTTCAAATTTTCCAATATTTCTATGCTGTCGTTTATTGAAATTGTCTTCTGCGCTATGATAGCGATGATGATTCCTTGGGCAGATGTATGCATTTGCCCAAGGGGTCGATATCGACCAACATATATTGAGGTACCTACATCTGCGTAATAAGTATTTATATCCGAACACTTTTACAGTAAAGATATAGATAAACATTTTATGACTATAACAGTACATTAGATAAATTAGAAAAGAACCAAATGTTACTTACATTTTTATCCGCAAGTCACACTTTTTTGCTAACTCAAAACAAGTGCCGACTTCAAATGTCACTAGAAGTTTAAAAATTGCCCGTCAAGGAAATTCGTTTATTTTTTTGGTAGAAAATACTCTTATACTTTTTTTTGAAACAAGGTGTAAAGTGTGTGCTTTGGATACAGATATTATATAGTCATAGGTGTAACTTTAAATTTTCACTTTAAGCTTTAAATCCATAGCATTAAATAAAAAATTAATAATGATTATTATAATATTATATCTTTAACCACGCGGCGCGGACTATATTTATAAATCTGTGTCTTTAACATATTGCTTAAAACGCGCCATGTTCTTAAATAATTGTCAATTTATTTATAAAAGGAGTTAATTGTCAAATATTGACAATATTTGAAGTTTACTCTTATAAACAGCGTGCTTATTAAGTGAAGTTAAGACTATTATGCAAAATTAAATTAAATGGATCCTTATGTTGTATCATAATTTACGTATTATTTGTGTTTTACTCTCGACTATCGCCATTAATTGTTATAAAAGTGAGTGCTTTCTTAAGTTAAGAAATACGTTATAATTTAGAATTGCGAAACGTCGCTTAATTCGAAGCTTCTGAAATCTGTTAAAATTTTCTTTGAAACACTTTCGTTATGTTCCGAATGAAAGGAAAGATAAGCAATGTTATTATTGGCACTGGATTTTAAACATATCTCAGGATAGATAAGAGGGTTACACAATTCAAATATCTTGGGCATATTCTAGATGAAAACCTCAGCGATGACTCCGACATTGAGCGTGAGCGCCGGGCGATGGCGGTTCGATGTAATATGTTGGCCCGCAGGTTTGACAAATGTTCTGTCGGTGTTAAGTGTGCACTTTTCCGAACTTACGCGCAATCATTCTATACATGCAGCTTGTGCTAGTTATAAGAACATTAATTGTATAATACTAATACACATATGGATCAATTGGTCTGAAATAAAGTCTTATTATTATTATTGTAGATAGTATTTATAGGCGACGTTTATCACTTACCATCAAGTACTCTAGCTGCTCAACAGCTAACATAAGAAGTTGAGGTATATACCTAAAAGATAAGGATAATAGGTGGATGATTATAATCATAAAAGATTTATTACAAAGACAGGTAGGCCGTAGACAAGTCGTTAAACAGTTTCTTCATTTCTACCATGTTTATAGCATTTACTTTCATTTTTATTAGCTTTTTAGATGCCTTCATTTGATAGACTTTACATAATCGGACATTGTAAATATAACTGCTAATGTGTAACGTAACGTAATAAATTGTAAATGTTTGTGGAAAGAGCATTAGTAGAAAATATGTACCCTTGTATCAAGACCTTCATTGTTGGGCTATTGCAAAACGAATTACTCCTTTTTTTTTTTGAGAAAGGTCTTGTCTTTTCAGCCTTTTGGCCTTTAAACTCAATCGGAAATGTAGGTGAGCAGATCTTATACTATTTTTTTATTATAATTTCTATACTATTTTAAAATTTTATGATGAACTCAATTAAACGTCTTTTATACAATTAATAGGATCTAAATATTACATTATTAATTTAATCATTTCATACTGCTTAGTTACAATTTATAATAAAATAGATTTAATAATAATTGTGTAATGTAAGGTAAATGGAGTTAAATAATTATTGTTAATTAAATAGAAATTCAGATGTAAACTGACTATAACTAGAGTCTAGAACTATTAATTCCACCGCTACCACCACTCGGCCGTCACGACACACGCGAAAGAAAGTGTTCGTGTTTTCTTAGTCTTAGTCTTATTGGGGACAATTATCTCAAATTTCTGTATTTAGTGTTATTTTGGAAATGTTAATGAAATTTATAACCCTGGTTTGTTACAAAACAAAAAAAAAACGTTCGTATAATCTTTACTCGCGATTGAAATATAACTTCATAACTAACCTGAGTCACCCTCTATAAGTCGCGCCTAAGAAGTTTTACTTCAAAATAAAAATAACTCTAAACTCACCGCCAACCATCAGATTTTAAGCGTAGGTATGTGACCATTTTCCCTTTTGTCTTATCTTGTTCTCTTTACAGATATTAACTATGATCAGACAAGTACACGTTCCAATACGTTATTCGATGATGCGGACGATATACAACGACAACTTGACAACGAAGCTCGCGACAGATTGAAATATGGAAGAGTGAGTTAGCTAACAATATCATATTTTTTTGTATTAGTAGTATTTGCAAAGTGGCACACGTGACATTCGATAGCTTACTCTCATGCATTGCTAAACTCGAGCTGCTCTGCTTTTATCTCAGAATCACTGCATGGCTGTTTTGCGGATTATATTATAATAATGATAATAATGTGTTGGGATAGCTCATACACTGCCATTTGATCCCAAACTAGACGGAGCATGTGTTATGACAGCCAGACAACTGATATTTTTAAATACGTAATATTGATAAATAACATCCAGACACAGTAACCATTTTTGTTTCATGTCGTGGCGTCATTCTCATTACACAAATCCTTTCCTTCCATTCCAGAGTGGAAATTGAACCCACGAACTTCTTGTTTAGAAGTCAGAGTCACTAACAATTAGACCAACAAGCCGAATCAATAAGAAAGTTTTTTTCTCCCACCAATAATCCACTTTTATTAAAAACTAGCTGTTACACGCAGTTTCACCTGCGTCAACTAAAATTTAATATGGGTCCCTAACTTTTCGAAAATTTAATATAGCCTATGTTCACCGGGGATAGTGTAGCTTTCCAATAGTGAATTAATTTTTCAAATCGGTCAAGTAGTTAAGGAACCAATTCAATAATAACAAACATTCATCATCATCATCAGCCTTTATCCGTCCACTGCTGAACATAAGCCCTCAAAGAACATACAAACATTAGTATAGATAAATCAATAATTATGCTTATAGAAAGCTCATTACAAATGAAAGTTTTTATTGTATTTTCTAAGCTTATTGCGGCCTAACAACTTGCGTCTTCGGGAAAATAGTTTAGTGATAGCTAAAAACATTTTTTTCGACAGCTCCCACCATTTTGGGTCCTTCATATACCTACAACAAACTTTCCGTCACAGCATATTACAAAATTACGAAGAATAAATTCGGTGTTTGTAAGTGAATTATTATTTATTATGTTAAAAATAAAAAAAAACTCGATTTATTAATACCATCGTACAAAACTTTGAAATAGCAGACATGAAATTCTATGTAAATACTATCTAAAATGTTTTGTTTAGTACAAGTTTTGAGCTGACTACCGCAATATTGGAATTGTACGTAGATGAACAAACCTACAGCTATAAGCTGAATTAACACAAATAGAGCACAGACTACAAAATTAATTTCAACATTTTAGAAAACAAAATTTTCCGCACAACCATTCGGAATCAGCTATTTTCGCCCGACAGGAAACCCTCAAACATTATAATCATAATAATTATGATTATGCATGTTTTATGGTTTTTTTTTTAATTATTCAAAGTGGACAAATCAGGCACAAGCCCTTAGGTGTAGGTAAGGGAGAAGCGACTGCCATTACTCTTTCTTCTATTAAAGGTAATTGAAGTAATAAAATTAATTTAAAAGTATTTAACAAGATTATTTAGCGATAATATTGTTGTAAATCAATTTATATTCTCGAACATTCTTTGATGGTTGTATCAAATAGGACTTAGATTCGTTGGTTTTTGCAGAAAAGAAAATCAAAAAAGAGAAAGACATCAAAGCAAATGTATACAAGTATGTATCTATTATTATTTTTTCTTCGGCTTCCGTAGCAAAAGAATCTTCAAAAGATAAAGACATGGTCTATGCATCATGGCATGTTCACTTTCAACATTTTTGTACATAGATTATTCAGATGATATTACAGTACAAGGTTAAGTAGATATTTATGTAATCCTATTTTTTTGATATTATGATTAATGTTCACAATAATTATTATCATCATCATTATCATCAGCCACACACACAATCCAATAATCTAAGTGCATCCTAATCACGAGATATCGTTTTCTCATCTGTGAAGGAAAAAACATAGCGAGGAATGCCTGATGTGATCAAAATAGTTGAAGTTGTGTGAAGTTTCACAATACATTGGGCCAGTGCATCGATGTACAATGACCCAACACTCTCCTCGCCTGATTTCGAGGAGGAGACCCGTGCCCAGCAGTTGGACAAAATTAAACAAGGGTTAATTAAAAACTAAACTTTTATTAACACACATTACCGACGCCACTGACATTCAAAATAATTAGTACAAACATTTAAGCTAATAAATTGCATTATTTAGTTGAATAGTCAATCCGTAATGAAACTATCGTATTCAATGTACTAACAGTTAATTATTGTTTTACTCTAATGATTCTAATATCATATCGGCATTCGTGAATGTTATAAATGCGTTGCAAATGAGCATTTAAAACGGTAATAAGTGATTATATAATTTTAAGCCTGCACGACTAATCAATTAGCAAATATCAAGAGCGCGCTAAAGTAACAGTTATTTCGTATTAATATATTATACTGAAAACTTTTTTTTATACGTGTTTTGAGAAAATAATATGTCATGGTAGCTTAGTGGTGTAATTAGGCAGTTAAATCCGAACGAGCCTGGTTCGAATCTCCATTCCGATTTTTTTTTTCTTTTTTTAAGATCTCTTTTTTTTTTTTTTAAATTTTATCGTATTTTATCACAAAAGGTACCGAGCAGTACTCGGTCAACCAGGTATTAAAAATAAAATGTTTAAAAAAGAATAAACTTTAAAAAGCCTGCAAAAGCTACTTATGAAGATGCTAAGTATGAATGATCTACCAATCCCTTTAAAGCGACATTTCAGCGACAAGCATTTAAACATTTTCATTTCAGCTGTGTTACCAAAACAATGGAGTTATAGTAGTAAGTATCATTTTCCATATTTTAAAGAAATAGCAACAATCAATAGAAGAGTATAATATTTAAATATTAAAGTGCATTAATCAAACACTTGATTTCATTGATGATATCTTTAAAAAACATATCTTTCTTAGACAACATACGTATTTAGAGTCTTATTTCAACGAACATCAAGTCCAACCCTATCGCATTCAACCAGAAAGTCAATCCGTTTATACCTTATCTAATTTTGCTATTTACTCAACAGATCAAGACGATTGGAAAAAGCAATATCCGCTCTGCGGTGGTCGTTTTCAATCCCCGATAAATCTACCCACAACTGGGCTGGTTTACGTGAACGGTTGTAGAAATCTTAGTTTTATCAATTATGACGTCACGCCTAGAAGCTTGAATTTACACAACGATGGGAGACGATGTTAGTATTGACTAAGTAAAGTTTCTCGCTCATTATACAATTTAAATGTATATTTATAATATAGAATTACAGCGAGTGAGTAAATTTAAATACGTATAATTAGCTCTTGCTTTACAAATAAAGGATATGATTTATGATTACCAATTTATGTGCGCTGTGTGCGCTTCCGGCTGCATGGGTCCATCTTGTATGTGACACTCGCTGCACCCGAAAGCTGGTAAGTGGACACAGCTCTACCCACTAAAACCCGGCGAGTGTGAACAATGCCGCCTTTGGTGAGGTGCACTGATCTACAAGCAACGGGGCACCTCGACGGCTAGTCAGTCCCTCAGGGGACCGACGCCACCTGCACAAAGGGGTTGCCCCGCACCACAGAACAACCCTTCCCAACGTCCTCGTCCCTTGCCCCCTGCTCTTTTGCCCCCTTTTCTTATAAGAGGGGTACAAAGAGACCTCTCGGCCCAATTCGCTTCGCCCAAGTTGTTGGGGTCACCCTGGGCTACTGAGCCCCACCGCCTCAACAAGGCCTGAACCGTGGTGGGGTTAACATAATGTGACCTGTCTAGTTCCAGGTAAACTAGTTTATGTTCCAATATCCACCTATAAGTATCCCTTTATCTACGTATCCAAACAAAAATGTCCTTGAGAAGACTATTTTGCAATTTAGCCAGTTCACTTGTTAATATTTTGGGCGTGACGAGCTTTTTTTGTTTTGTTTTTTAACACTTATTATTATCTCTTAAGGCTTTTTGATAGACAAGTATAAATTTGCATATGGCTAGGTCGGAGAAAATTAGAAAAAGCCAATTTTAAATTTAAGAATCAGCAGAATCGCTTAGGTAAATACTAAGTTCACGTAAACTTAAATAAACTAAGACTCCAGCTGAAGTTTACAAGAAAAATATATATTGTATCGATTAATAAAGATATTTCCAGTAATTTGTTCAACTTTCCTATTCGATTTAACTTCAAAAGTTCTTCACGTCTAAAAAGTTGATCTAGTTCTAAAAGAGCGGTGCAAAACAAAGTCGTCTTGACTAGGATTTTGTAGCCAAAATTTAAAGCGAAATTCACAACTTCACAGACGATAAGCTAAACCTGACTTAAAATACGTATCTTTTTCTCTCTCGCTGTCTAGCAATTTCAATTTAATTCTACTTTCAAACGTTTGGTTAAACAGTATAGGTTAGGTTGGGTTGGGTTTCCCCACCATGGTTCAAGCCTTGTCGTGGCGGTGAGGCTCAGTAGCCTAGGGTGAGCCCAACACCTTAGGCGAAGCTGATTGAGCCAAGAGGGCTCTTTGTACCCCTCTTATAAGAAGAGGGGGAAAAGAGCAAGGGGCAAGGGGCAAGGATGGGAATCTCGCATCATTGTAGTGTCCTAACGGTGTGAGGGGTTATTCTGTGGTGCGGGGCAACCCGTCTGTGGATGTGGCGTTGGCCTCCTGGCAGGACTGACTGACCGTTGAGGTGCCGGATCCGGGGCGCTTCACCAAAGGCGGCATTGGTGGCACTCGCTGGGTTTTAGTGGGTAGAGCTGCGTCCATTTACCAGCTTTCGGGCGCAGCGTGTACCACATACCCGCCTGGGGAGACCTACTCCTCTGCGGGATGCGTCAGTGCATTTCCCGGTGTTAATGGAAAAAAAAGGTTGGGTTGGGTTTATTGCTAATTATTCCTCCTATCAACGATCAAATCAAAAATGTCAGTCCGTCGGTCGGTCGTTCAAGCTTAGAGATATTTTCTTAAGCAAAGATCTATCTCCCAATAAAACAAAAAAAAAAATGTAAAGTAAAGTCAAAAATTATAAATTTCTTGTCCATAATACAGAGAAAAATAGCAGCGTGGGAGTCACATTTATAATTACTGTTCTTGTCTGTTTATTTTTTTTTTTTTGTAAGCAAACTTTGTAACTTTAGATAGTATTAGTAGATTGGATAATAATTGTTTAAATTTGATTAAATTGAGGTGTAAAACTGGAGGAAAACTGGCTGATGATGATTGATGGAAAAATATTTTTCCAATAACCCCTGTAAATATCAAGTATGAAGCCAGTAGGTGCAAATCTGAGTATTCACAAAGTATAACATCAAGTAATTAATGCTATCAACTTTCGCAATATTTCAGTTTACGAGTTTTTTAATTTCTCTCAATTTTATACAATACAAGCTGAACCCGGCAGACATTTTCCTGCCCTATTATGATGGCGAAGGTTGGCATAAGGTTTTTAAGGGTATATATATATTTGGGCGCTTAATTTTAACGTTATATCTAAGAATAATATTATCTGTACTGAAACAATATTTTTTATTACATATTTGTTTATTATATATATTTTGATATATTATTATTATTATTATTATTTAGTTTTATCAAACTCTGCCGTAAAATTCAGTGAGCGGTAATGGATTAGGCGCTATAGACTCGATTTGGAAAGTGAGAAATATTTATGTTGGCATACTGCATCTGACCACGTCAATATCGATTTCTCATTCATGAAAAATATTGTGTTGAGTTTTACATCATCATTATCTTCCTTTATCCGTCTATTGCTAAATATTGGCCTACCTCAATGAACGCCAAGACGAGCGAGGCCTCTGCACGGAGGTCGTCATACATGATAATACTGACAGTTTTTATTGAATTTCACTAATATGCATTGATTCAGCCCTTAATCCTTAGGTTCTTATTTCGTAGAAAAAATGTTTTTAACGTATAAGTAAAAATATATTATTTCAGATACTTTATATGGACAATGGAATACAAAGGAGAAGCCCGGAATCTATGGAGGGGCAGCCTTTAGCCGACGGTACATTTTTCATTCACTGACTCTACACTGGCCGTCGGAGCATAAGATTGGGGGAATGCGGTATCCATTTGAGACCCAAGCCCTGCACATATCAGCTGAATACGGAAACCTTCAAGAAGCAATAGATGCCTCACTTCATGATAGGCAGTCTGTGCTTGGTATTGTTAGCTTGTATGAGGTAATACAATTTTATCTTCGTACAGACACGTGCTTTGAAAAAAACTCATATGCTTGCTGAAAATTTGCATGCTCAGTAATTGTTCACATTTTCCAGCAATAAGTATGTTTGTTTTAAGCATCCTTGCAAATCGATGAAAGCATACCAAAATGTCATTAAGAAAGCGTTAGCGAAGTTCCAAATGATAAAATGTATGAGATTCACATAAGGCCGCGCTTAATCACGTGGTTGGTGTTGTTTTGATTTGACACTTATCGATACACTGACAATTATACTTTCGATACCATAGCCAATATTTTTTGGTTATCGAATAACCATTTCGAAACAACGATCGCTACAGTCATTGTACATTGGCTAGGAAATTGGTATCGATAACTTATAGGCGATAGCGAATTTCGCTACGAAGCGATGTCACTTTGGCTAGGCCCTCACGTCGTCCCTCTACACATTAACGCTTTCTGTCTCATATGTCTCCGATAGGAGTACGTCTCGGCAAGAACCTCCGTCAAGAGTTTCCACGGGGGGTCGCTGGCCAGAGCAGTGGCTGCCGCCTGCGATACGCGACACCCCCGGGTCACTCTTAGCGCGATGATGTGCCGAGCGGTTCCTAGGTTTTTGGTACTTGGTACCTATGCAGCATAGCACAAGCGCATCGCTCTTGCTCCATATTATAGAATAATATTCCCTAGCGTTTGATAATAAACAGACTCGTCAGAAAAACGAATAAAAAAAAGATTTTGTTAAGTATCCGAAACGTCGGACATAGAAAAATCTAAATAAGCCGTAATAAAATCCGTTAAAGTTTGTGTCGTTTTAATGAAAAAATATGATGCTTATTGTTTTTAAAATACATTAATGAACTATTATTTGCCGTTTCGAAAAACAATATATCTAGTAGTCATTACCGTGATGTCCAATTAGAGTTGAGATGGACGGAGACGTCTTCAGATATCAAATTTTTTATCTGATTCGGATTTCGGACTGATGGGTATAAATCAAGCTCAGCTGACACGTCAGTTAAGATGTTTTTATCTCTTAGATTCATGAAAAGAAGTGAAACAAAAAACGCTTAATGATATTCTTTGTTTGGAATTGTTGAATTAAATTGAAATTGATGATGTTGTTCAAAGATAGTCGAGAACTTTAGAAAGCTTCAACGTATTTTTAGTAACAATGTCCTTAAATTTGTCACAACAATAATTATAGTGTTTTTAATATTAGAAACCTCCCTTCATTTTATTTTATCCACTTTCTTTTATACTACGATATCTTCATTGTTATTTATAATACCGCTTTGTTAAATAAATGAGACGAATGAGATTTTTGTTTTTCCACATTTACACATAAGAAGAGATAATGGAAACAAAAAAATAATTTTCATCGGTGTGGATCAAGCTAAAAATAATAATTAAAATATTTTCAGTATTATTTTAGGCTTGATAGTCTTTTGTTTCGGTACGTAGACCTCCTAATTATGCTTTAAGGGAATTCATATTATGCTCAATGGTTTTAAGATAGTGAACCTACATGGCTGCATGTCGGTTATCGATGGCATACTGTGTCAACAGAAGAAGCGTTTTGTCATTTAGGAATTATTATATCATTCATCATGTTTGAAAAACTAAGAAAATAAATAAATATTAAATATATTATTAATACAATTAAAAAAAAAGCTTATATGTAACGGGTTGTGGATCTCATTGCTGCAAAAACGTCCCTCAAAAGCTGCAAAATCCAAACTGTAGGAACTAACTCGACGGTAAAGTACGCGTACTTAGGGTAACAAACGAGCAAATCCGTCGTCCTGCTACAAGTTTGCAAACTTGTTGCATGTCTATCATTAGGCGCATGAGCTGAAGCCATGACCAACGATTTACGTGAAACTACCACCGCTCTAGACGGCAGGCAATCTATACAAAAACCTGTCCAGCGCAAGTCAAGTTGGACATGCCTGTGATTTTTTTATTAATATTAATTATTTTGCCTCCAAGTTAATATAGATAAAATATACTATGTCAAATTAAAGTATTAAAGAAAAAAGAATTGAAAAAAGATTTAAAAGAAATAATATTATGTAGAAAAGAGAACATTTATATAGAATACGAGGATCCGCATAAAAAAACCTTTTTTCTCCTTTGTCTAGAATTCAAAAAGTATAATGATACTAGCACCACCCCGCGGTTGCACCTACGTCCTATCCATTTCCGGGAAGTACATATTTGTAATGGAGATGCATTATTGTAAAATTCCATCTACTTAAATCATTCAGTATTTGCGTAAAAGAGTATCAAACATATCCATACATTCTCTCAAAGTTTCTCATTTATTTAACACTATTCTTAAATTACTTACTTAAAATTGAATTGCCGCTGACACTGTTATAATTAGCTCCAGCTATTTGACAGACATTCTGAAGTGTAATTTAACTTTAAATTATCTACTTCGAACGTCACTCCGGCTTTTACCTCTTATCAAAGATACATCTCTCTCGTAGATATTCATTATTATCACCCAGTATCTTCCAATAATCGGTCCTCTATAAAGTCGTATGTTAGATTAGGAGATATAAACAGTCAGACATGCTAACGTTACCCATGAATCAGGGATGAGCTAACTAGACAATGTCTTATTAATATACTTAATATAAAAAGAGGAAAACTTTGTTTGTTTGTTTGGTTGTAATAATAGGCTCAAAAAGTACTGGACCGACTTCAAAAATTCTTTCACCATTCGAAAGCTACATTATTCACGAGTAACATATGCTAAATTTTATTCTGGAAAAAAATAGGGTTCCGTAGATATTTGAGGTTTTCGGACACAAGGTATGAAAAATCAACCAGAAAAGTTACTTATTTTGCGTGCTAAGATCCCGTTGTAAATCTTAGTTAACGCAGGCGAAGCTGCGCGCAACAGCTAGTTAATATATATTATCTGTGAGTATCCCATGTGTTGCCTACCCTTAGAAGGTGGTCGGTTATTAAATTGCCTGTTGATCTTTCCGAAATAAAGCAAACATGTTTACGGAAATTGAAATTGAAATGACTTGCAGACGGAAGCGCGGCAAAGCTCTCATCCAGCATTCAACTCCAGGTCAAGGTATGACACAGTTAAATAGGTGAGATGCCCTTAGGTTTCGTTTCACACGTGTGCTTTTCCATCGAGCGTTAAAAAAACGTTTAAATGCCCTCAACTGATAACCATGTATTTATTAATTTAAAGCGTTTTTAAAGCGCGGCGCTTTTTAATCAAGTACTGTTGGATTTTCGAAATTGAGGGTTGGAAATTAAATCGGATTGAGCATGCGGAACTCGCAACTCGCACCAATGTCGTTTTTAACGCGACGCTTATTAAGCTCTCGTGCAAACGGGGCCTTATAGCCATAGATCTTAAAAATTATAATATTATGTATTATAATATTTGTATGTATGTATAAGTGTACCTGTACTGACTGGGATATGTTTTGATAAGGTTTTTAAATTCATATTTCAAAGGATTTGCTTGTGAGTGGAAAAAATGTATGAGATATTTTTTGAAAATACTGTACCAATATTTAAAAAAAACGTTCCACTAGTGAATGTCACCTTATCACTCAGCGATAGTATATATAAAGATAATGGGTAAGATAATCAGTAAAACATAAGTTGTTGTGAAAATCTATTGACGTACTGATTACCAAAATAATATGAGTATTAAATTTCATTTTTGAAGTGAATTTTTTTAGGCGCGACTTTATAATTTTGGTAACAGATTTTTTTCTGTCGGTAGTAACGCTCAGTGTTCTAAATTCAAAAATAATTATAGCATACAACATCCTGACTAATACACTAACTAGTGGCAAAGATCATATTATTAAATAACGATTATTTATTTGTAATTGTAATTAAGGTTTTGCTTGAAACACACGCAAAGATTACACTTTTTTTACAAAATTCAATTTCCCCTTTTATAGCTTCACCGCCTCGAAATTGACGCAGCTAAACTATCTTAGAATTATTGGTCGATACCCTAAGAGCAATTGTATACGTAAAGCCCTTTATGGTCTACGAATAAATATTACACAATAAGTAAAATATATTGTAATACAAAATCCAATTTAGTCATCTTTACATATAATAAACGAGTAGAAGCCGTGGAAATAATAAATTGATAGAAAACTGATTACGGGTTAAAGAATAGTCACGGGGAAAAGCTAGCCAATTTTAAAAGCCAAAATTTGTGAGACTACTAGGTCACAGAGTACATTGTTAAAATATTTAAATATCTCTTATGCCAGGCTTCTGTTGGCCATACGTGTTATTCTCTTAGCTCAGAAGGTGAATTTGTTTGTTAAGTTAAGACGTTCAAATATCTACAATGTTTTAGCAATATCTAAAAATGGGATTTATGACTCCTATATTACTTAAAATACCTCCAAGAATATGTATAATATATATTATGTATGTATAATATACGTAAAAATATGTTTTAAGACGATTGGTTACGTAGTTTTCGCGTAAATGACAACAAACAAACTTAATATAAGTAGGGAATGCTTACAAAATGACAAAAAACAATAAATTTATAAAAATCACGTTTTCAGGATAACGCATATTGCATTTCATCTTTATCAAGATAAGCCTATTAAGATAATGCTGAAAAACAAAATGTTATCAGTTAGGTAGGAGTGATGCACTTTGCAGTCGGTCTGCATGGATACAAATTATTACTTATTCTGCCAAGAAACTTTTAAGATTAAAATTAATAGCATCATAAAAGCTGCTAGCACCGATACCTAGCATTTTACGCCTGGTAACGCGTCGATGACATGTTCTGTGGTGGATAAAGGCTGATGATAATGGTTATTATTATTTACTATTAAAATTTAAAACAGGATACTGCCCGTTTTTTCTCTTTTCAAAAAAGACAATATTTTGTAATAGTGTCAAAATATCGAGCTCTGCGAAATAAAACAAAACATGGTATATATCCCGTTTTTAAGCAACTGTTGTAACGATATTAAATAAAGCATAATTAAATCATTATAGTTCAAAGATGAAACAGAATGTGGCCTATCGGATATTTTGAAATCGATATCTAAATTTGGAACGAATGCCTCCGTTCCCACAAAACCCCTGAGCTATTTCATCCCGCCCATGAAGGAATACGTTTGCTACCAAGGATCGTTGTCCGCGCCACCGTGTACTGAAGTCGTGCTGTGGTTTGTCAGAGCACGGGGCTTACCTATAAATAGAGTAAGTATCATAAATAAAAGCGATTTTATAAATATACCTTGCATAGTTAATGGATCGGTTGGACTTGCAATGCAATTCATCTATTAGTATTTATTTTTTTGAAGTGAAAATCTTCTTCAGCAGCACTGAACACGTCTTGGCAGGGGAAAATCTTATAGGTTTGTGTCACTGATAATATGCTAATGTGACAGTGTGATGCTATTAGATAGATTTTTGTGTTAGTGGATAGAAAAACTGGCAGACTACCTAATGGTAAGTGGTCGTAATCGCCCATGAACTTAAACTGGGAGCAAACTTACCCGGGAGTAGCCCAGGCAACTCATTTGTGTCCTGAGGCTTAAGATGTTAAGACTCGCTGCCAGTAATTATCACTCTGTCTGTTCCCTGCCTTTCTCTTCGAAATACAGCAAAGCTGTTTCACGGGAGACAATTAAGATGGTGATATCCATGCAGTCGGGACTACGGCACAGCGCATCCACCGGGGCTGTAGGCACCGGGATAATAATAAAGATAAATAAAAAAAAAACACCCCCAAATTCCCAAAATTATTGGATTATTGCAAATGATTTTTTATTTCAATTAGTAGTTCCTCCAGTAGACAAGTTACTTAAAATTAGTATCTGGCAAACATTGTTAAATTTTTCATTTTTTTTATAACACAGGAGGGCAAACGAACAGCCGAAGCCTTGCGACTATCGACGCCCATTAACATCCACACAACCAAAGGTTATGCAGATGCGTTGCCCTCCTTTTCCCTATCCCCCGAATGGGCCACCGGAAACTCAGAAACCGCACGAAACGCGACAGCAAAACTGTCACTTTACGCCGGTATTATGTGAGCGAGAGGTACCACCCCGGTCGTGCCAGCCCAATTCGGCTGCAAAGCAGCATGGCACTACCTCTTTACAAATAACTAATTTTATTATTACTTTCATTTATCTATTGTACCTTAATCTTGTCTTTTTGTTAATTTCAGGATACATTTCAGTTTGCAAACAGCTTGTTGGATGAAGAGGTTTCGAAAAATATTCGTGCCCGACAGACAAACCCTCTTAACGACAGAAAAGTATATTTCATTAATAATCCAATATAGCCTATAAAGTAAATGAATGTAAATATAGGAAAATAATATAATGTATTCATATTAAAGTTACTTATTAATTTACTTTATCAGGTCAAATATACAGAGACTCTTGATATGTACACACCAAATGAATTTTCTGTTCAATCATAATGTCTATAATATAATACTCATATTATATGCTAACCCATTTCCGATGACGCATAACGGTCACTAGGACCATTAGCATAGATCCAACCGAAAAAAAAAATATGCTAACTGTTGCCCGCGGCTTCGACCGCGTTAACTTAGATTCACGTACGTATCCTGATTGATAAAGGTTATTTTTATAGCCTAAGTTACTCCTTGTTACATCCGCTAACAGACAGTGAAAGTGCTGTCAAAATCGGCCCGGTCGTTTCAGAGATAAGCCAAAACAACCAAGCAGACAGACGAAAAACGTATGATATTCATTTAGTAAAAAAATATTATTTTAATATTATATTAGTCATAATATTGATAAAGACATTATTAGTCAAATTAATGGTTTAATATAATGAGTAAGGATGTTGGTACAGAGCAATTAAGTTAGCTTCAGTATTGCGGCGCAGCCCTGAATAAGTTTTATAGTATTATGAATTGACCTAATTGGAAACATAGTTTAGGTGAAAAACGATATCAAAATATCTGCCTAATAAGATTAAAATTTTTAAGTGTGTATATAAAAGTTTTTATCCAAAAGCCACTCCGGTTTGAAGTTAAATTACTATTTGACTCTTTCCGGCTTCCGCCTGATTGTCAGAAAATATTCTTTCCTAGCAGAGAGTTTTTAAACTAGCTTACATACCTTGTGTGTAAAGATGTACGGCTAAATAATATAGGGTCATCCATATCACGAACGCGATAAAAGATACCCGACGAGTATTAACATATTTTATACGTTCACCTGCAGTGCTATTCTGTAAGAGTCATTTTCAAGGGCGAGAGGGCAAGGGCTCGTCGCGCCAACAGCGGTGACGTTGCTAGGGTGTTTGATATGGTTTGACAAGCTGCTTAGTGAATACCAAGTTGAATTCACAGCGCTGTCACAGCGTTGCAATAGCACTGCGTTTCTTACAGAATAGCACTGCTGAAAGGCTTTCGTAGACAGCAAAAATACCAAGCTCCGAGAAAAAATAAATAAATAATTTGAATAGGAGAAAACGAATTATTAAGACCCTATAAAATAGGGAAAAAACATAACCCAGGTTAATTAATATACTATTAAATTTCGCAAGAATGTGGACATTATTTAATGTGATAAAAAAAAACAAATTTACATTACATTAATAAGTCTGTATAAAAAAATGTTGAACTTGAAATGTTTTCAGTATTTTGATCATTTTTGTAAATGCCTGAAGAATGTTCAATAAAGGACCGAAACGTCACAAATCAACAAATGTGTTTGAATTGACACCTTACTGTTCACTTTCCTACGAATTTGAATAGTTTATAATTATATACATTATACAATGGACGCAACTACAACTTATAATAATCCAGGTTCACAATGCTTCTTGAGAAAGAACTATTCGACCTGTGCAAAATTAATTTATCGATTATGTTGTGAGTTACCTTCAAGATATTATTGCAGAAAGCCAATATCGATTGGCACCTCCTTTATGAATAATTAAGAAATGTCTATGGTACTTTAGTACTTGAGCTTGATTTCAAACTGAACGAATTTGATTTTAATTAATATTGTGTTGGCATAATCTTGTGAATTTCTGTACTAAAAAAAAAAACATACAGACGAATTGAGAACCTCCTTTTTTTGAAGTCGGCTAAAAATGCATCAAAATAGCAGAACATCACTTGCTAGCCGGTGAACTATAACCCAACACCTCGCCTAATTTCGAGGACTAGATTCGAGTGAAATAGATTGTTATTATTATATATTATGACCATCGTTATAATAGACATAATTTTTATAGACATTATAGACATAATATAAAAAAATCTGCAATATAATTATCAGCCTTTGTCCATATTATACTGTTGGGCATAGGTCGCCTTCCATAAAAAGCGATCTGATGCTAAAGCTAAGAAATGAATGATATTTTTTTTTGTTATTTAAAATGTTATTTGGATAAGCAAACTGGCAGATGTGCCACCTGATGGCAAGTGTTCGACATCGCCCAATAACATAAACTAGTTTACCTGGAACTATCCCTAAGCCCAGGCTCATGTGTTGCCCATCCTTAGATATGAGATGTTAAGTCCTGGTGTCACTGATTACTCTTGTTGTCTCCCTCCTCGCACAGGTAATATTCCAGCATAAGTCAATTTATTTATTTCATAAATAAATATCGAGAGAGGCCCGTGCCCAGTAATCATCGAAAATAAATATTTACCATATTTTATATAATATCATTATCAATGATATCGTCGAAAAAAACTTCCTCGATACAATCAGTTATCTTATCGTACGCGCCGTGAAAGCACCTCGATTGTAATCAATATAAAACACGTTAATCCTATTTTTCTACTCACCATTCCGTTGATAACAACTATTTTTTTATGATTTTGTTTATAGTTTATATGAAAATGTAGTAGTATTATAAAATTAAAATTAGAACATTATTTTTATAAAGATATTTAAGTACATTCTCTTGCACACCTTAACATTTTTTGTTGTCATGTTTTACTATTAATCTAAAAGTAAAATGAACAATGACAATAAAAGTCACCTTTACTCACAAAATTACTGGCAGAAGTTAAGTTTCAATATAAAAATAGTCTTAAGCAGCGAAACATGAAGGACTGAACCGTACATATTGTGATGGCAGAAGCTACACACGGCAGAGGAGAAGCCACGAAACTAGGTGGGTATTGACACCAAAACTGACTGCCCTTTTTTTGAATTATAGTATAATATATTCGCCAAGGAATACAAAAACTCTTACACCCGTATTCAAAAAGAGCTGCACTTGACTAACTAATGAAACAGCACTATACAAAGAGCGCTACTATCGAAGCGCTTCTCGTGTCAATAGTCGCTTAAATAATAGTGACTTAAATATTGTCTATGAATTGATTTGAATGATTCTATGCGTTCGGGTATACTGCGACGCTTCATAGTATTGTTTGTGAATACGGGTGTTAAGACATTTAGGTAAATATCGCCGCTTCGCGTCGCAGTTACATGTCGACTGCGGTGTAACATAATATGTTTTGAAAAGTTCACTGGATTCACCGTCATTATCGACCAGTAATGAATTCATATTATACTCGAGACATAAGTCAATTACAATGAACGTCAAAATTTTCAGCCACTTGCTTTAAACTTGGTAAGAACGCTTTCCTATATAATATGTAGTGGGCAGTGGTCGACGAACTGTCTGCCATTTTTCTTCTTCTGTCATAATATATTTTATGTTTTTATTAAATATAAATTATGAATTATTTTTTGTACTCTATATCGTATGGTTAGTTAATGTATGTATATTCTTATTAATTTCTTTATTATTTGGCATATTCTAGACATTGTAGGCTGAATTTATTAAAAGGACACTGCACGAACCTAGGTAAATTTAAAATAAGAAGTTGTTCCTAGAAATCATAATATATACGCCTTAACCTTGACACAGAATCCAGAAAGCGCAATAACCCGACACCACAATATAAGAATCGATATTTTATCATGTAATGCACATTATATAAATCAGAAAAGTTACATAACTGATTATAAACGGGCTAAAATATTTCGATAATAATTTTTATCTCAATACAAGTTGACATTTAATAATTTCCTGACAGCCAATCCTCAAAAGACGATAGTATTTTTATATCTTATCTACATAACATTGCTATTGAAAATTGTCATATACCGGGTAGTGTTGGGACAGTGAGGAAGAAAAATGGAGAACAGAATAGTGTCGTTGACCCCAGGGCTGCTGGCCGTGACTCCTTCAAAAACCTCCACCTCAGATGGTAGGACTTAATTTATTATATAGTTTAAAGGCCAGACCTTAATGAGGCCATTTGGTCTAAGATTGATTGGTCTCGAAAACTTTAACGCAATGTTCCAAATACTATGATACCGAAATGTTGAACCGCTACTGTTAAAACAAGTGACAAGTAACAAGCTTTGCATAACAGACGTTGCGTTTATTGTCACGTGATCAAGGGGTCTATTTCCGTAAAATTATTTCTCAAAAATATTATTTAATCTTGTTGATTGTGGTCAGATTAATTGATATTTTGCAATCACGTGCCTTTAATTAATTAATTACCATAATAATTAAAAACTGTCGATTATTTTTTATGTCAACCACCGTATTACTTACCATCTTACGAACTGCATGCTTTGAAAATATTAATTGTTTGAGTAGCACAATTGTCTTACTTGACTTTAAAGCTTAACCTCCACCTATATCAGTTTTTTTTTTATACTTTAGAGGGTTTATTAAAGAGCCTGGGTCTAAGGAGTTTTTAATAACGCTTCATTGTAATGTTTTATTTAGTTACTAACATATTGTGTGCTATTATGCTTGTCATCCGTTAGCGCCCATCATTATGGAAAGTTCGTCCATTAAAGTCTTCATCTAAATCCTTCAGACTTTGCCTTTACTCTGTTATTTATAGCCCGCCCATCATATTGATTCTCGCCCATCACCACCGAATCTATCTGGCTTTCTCTGGATATAAGCTGTCGTCCACGTAAATTTAAGCTCATTTATATAGCAGATAATGGAAATAAGTTTATTTTTGTCACCAGTGGAAACGTCGTACTTAGTGCCTTCCTATTATCAATAATATCTAATATCTTCATTTTTAGGTATATTTATTGTCAAACAATTTTTTCAGATATTACGGAGGTTCGACTCCGATTTCAAAATATCCGAACTTGAAAAGGGCGAAGAAGGCCTATGCCTTCGGGTGTCAAGACAACATATTTCGCGTCTGATTGTATTTACATATAATTTCAATAACATTTCGTGTCACGTTGTTTGTTAGTGAACTCCTTAACTTTGTAATGTAACGGGTTTTAATCCAATTTTCAGTTAGAGCCATTTTATGAGACTGATTTCCTTAACGGTGGCTCTCTTAAGACTCTTCAGTCTTTGGAACTTTTTTTATAGTGCATTAATTAATTTCATAGATTTTTTAATCGGCATTAACGTTTGTAGGCAAAGAAACTGTAAAAATCGAAGATAACAGGAGTTTGAGATGATGTAACTTATAATTAAACAATATTATGCTAACACAAACAGTGTAGAGGTTGTTAAAACTTTGAGTCGGTATATCTAAAACCCGATGATCCTTAGTTGTGGCTAAAACAGTAACTTAGGTTGTATCGTATGTAATAGTACAAGTACATAACAATACAAGGGTACAAAATCATAGCATTTTGATGATATGATTGGTCGGGGTTTGGTAATGATAAAAGGGACATAATACTAATTTAATACATTTACAGCTTGAAAATTAAGAGCTGGGTCGTATTTAATCGTGTAATTGGGGAATTAAGACATGGACATAAAGGAAATATAAAAGATTTGGTCTCTGACGTGGTTCCTCTCACTTTTTTTAATGTCATAATGGAGCATACAAGTATTCGGAGCCCATAGACAACCTAAAATGTTGCAAATAAGTTGCCATCGTTTTTCCTATGCCACAAACAGCATAGCTGTCAGCTTATGTGTGTATTATGCGAGATCTCCGCTCTGCGTCCTCGAACTACACGCGGCACGTGTACTTACTAATGCACAAGTCTACAATTTATACACAATACACATACTGTTCTATCGGGAGGGCATCGTGTGGTAAGCTTGCTATCACTGCATCGCCGGAGCCGGTCAGTGAAAAAATGAGCCATTTATTTTCATACACTTTTGCTTTCCCGTTGCCGACGTATTGCTTTGCCAGTGAGTGGAAAAACGTCTAGATACATTCGATTTATCGTTAAGGCATTCATGATTACATGGATTTAATTTCCGATTTCCGACATCGTCTTCGAAGAAGTAAATCGCTAATCTTAACCAATACCATCGATTTGTCGTTTCAATCGGTCTGAAGCCACAGTTAAGACAAATCGTATCGTGTAATAGGGTCCTTAAATATTATTTAAGTCTTAGTTCGTAGAAACGACTCCATTAAATATCATTTTACATTTAAATTACTAAACTTTTAATACTATTGCTAATAGGACGAATGTTATTTAGAAAAGCTTTTAATTAAAATTACCTAGAAAATAAATTAACTTTTAATTGTTAAGGCAATCACGTTTTTCTCACCATCATCAGTATTATTACAATATTTTATTGTCCTTAACAGGCAACAGCGATAACTCGTATATTATGTATATTTATATACGTATTTTGTTTGATGAATATTAGGTACTTATACTATGTATAAGTATCTAAGTATTTTTTACGTATTTTTTTTTCAATATCTAGTACAAGTAACACTAGTTTTTATAAACATAGACCTTCAAATATGATAAAGCGTAGACGAAATATTTATATTGGGATATTCTGCTACATCTTGTAGCAAGAAATCGCTTAAAATGCTAAAGAAGCTAAATTTTGGATGTGACTTCGGTAACAAAAGCCAAATTTAATAAGCAATTGTAACACTAGACCACTACGAGACGTAACAAGGAGAAATGCGATGCATTGGTCAGACTAAAATAAGCTCGCGCACGCAGTAATAAGGTATAAAATAATTTTCACTTTCCTGATAACTTTAGAATTTTGTTTTTCAGAATGTTAAATCTGCCTTTTTGGTTTTTAATATTTTATTAATTCATCAACAGATTGTATTACCAAGACAAAAACCATAACCATTTAAATTTCACAGTCTATTGGCTCAGTCATTTGGCAAGATTGTTATCGTAGCCTAAAGATATTTTACAATTTCTCTTTTTTACAATTAATCTTTTATCTTTACCGATGTATCTTTCTTCTTTGTAAGATATAATATTAGGGTGATAGCGGATATGGTGATAAGATGGATGCGGACCTGCTTACGGTACCACCACCGATTTGCTTTGGCGAAGAGAAAAAGGTAGAGCAGGAAGTGTTATAAAAAACATTGCCTACTGATATACATCACTAGACATTAACCACGTACTACCAGGTGACTTCTCTTTCGGCTTGCCTATTACCATCAAATATAATACAATCACTAATATGTTTAGCTTGTAGAGTAAAGTTGTCAATCAAGTTGCTACACGGAGCCTGCCATTAAAAGTTTATTGGTACACGTTAATACTTCAAGTATTACGTAATTTATAAAACTTCGAATGTATGCAGCAAGTAGGCAAGTCTCAAAGTTACTAGATGCGGTACTTTGTAATTTTCTATCGTACACTTGCTATGATTAATGCAGAGCGAATGAAGCGCTGATATTATAGTATTCTATGTATTTACAAACATTGCTAATTAAAATAGTCCTTTGTAGTTTCAACTCATACTAAATTTATATCTCAAACGAGCTGCCTATTATTTTAGGCATAATTTGCAGTTTAAAAGGCCGTTCTAGATTTTAGGCCCAGTTCGCACTTTGCACAGAAGCTTTGTAAGCGTCGCGTTAAAATTTGACGTTGGCTCGAGTTGCAACCTATGCTTAATTCGATTAACCAGATTTGTAAAGAGACAAAGAAAGAGATAGATTTACCCCTTTGGTAAAGAGAGAAAAGAGACCGAGTATTAAATTTATTTATTATTTTAAACACTTTCGACATCCTACAAATTGTGTGGTTCTATGAAACCACGGCAATTTTTTTTCGCATTATAGGTATTCAACTAAAAACCAAACAAAATAGCGTGAAGTACTTGCACAAATAAGTCTATACACTACACAGTCAGCTGATGCGAACTATAGGCGCCGCCAAATTAGCCTCTGACCGTCATGCGACATGCAACACACCGACGTAAAAGTTTGAGTCGTACATCGACTCAAACTTTTACGTCAGTGTGTTGCATGCATGCATAATAGTTTCACTTAAATTAGTTGTATATTGACCCTAAATATTTATAAATGTCAAAAATAGAAAAAAGTATTTCTTATTTTGTAACTGATTCCTATTTTGTTACAGCTGAACAGATATCAAAGTTAAGAGCGTCGCAGTCTCCTATCGCTATCTCAGTGCAGCGTTGCCCGAGCTGGTCTTCTCTCGATCCACTAAAGTTTAAAGGCTACTGGGACAACGACTCAAATGGCATACTTATTAACACCGGACAAACGGGTAAGTGCTCTCCATCTTCTGGAAGTTTATAAAGACGAGACATACGAACTTTTGGCAGTGTTTATCTCGCTATTGTAAGCAAAGTAAATTAACTACGTGGCTGAGAATTTTGTATGTTATTTTGAATAGTATAATCCTATCGACCTAAGATAAGGAATCTATGATTATAATAAAATCCCCGATCGATTGTTCGTGTATGTGTTAATTTAAAGTGTATGAATATATTATTGTAAGGTTTCATAAAAACACATTCCGTGGTTTTTACGTGAAATAGTTGCAAACGTAAATCTATACATCCTGAATTGTCCAAAATAAATACGTTCTAACAAACTTTAACGCTTATAATATTACTAGGATGGGTAAATCTCTTCCGCAGTAGGTTGCTAGGGGATGATCGTCTTAGCGTTCATTAAACGTGGCCTGTGTTCAACAGTGAAAGAAGTAAGGACGAAAATGATCAAGATGATGATAAAGACACCACGATGATAAATGTTAATTTGCCTTTTTGCCAAGGCTCTCAAATCGCTTTACCTGCCAAGACACCCCAATAGATATTTCACATCAAATCAAGTTTTGTGAGACAAGATACTGCTCATGACTTAAACATTAAGCGTCAGGACTCAGGAGTGCTGATTACGTTGATGCGTCTGAAATTGATTGAGTGGATACTAAGTAGAGCGTTGTTAGTGCAATGTATTTGCCTTAGATCATTAATATGTCTAGATGGAGTGTCGCCCTACAATCATAACAAAAAGAACATTTTCAAAGATGTGTTCGTGAATAGTGATACCAGCTACTACAGTTCTCCCATAAATCACATATTAATCTCGGCTCATTTACCACACAAACCGTAATTTTAAATAAAAACAATAATACGTAGCAATTCATGCGTATTCGATGACAGCGGGACTGATACTAAACACGGAAAAAGCATTTAGAGGCTAACAGTTGGACGCTATTTTTTGGACGTGTTTTCCACGCGACATCTAGACATATTATTGATCTAAGGTATTAGGTAGTAACCCACATAATAATATATTAATATTGAAGCGAAATGCTATCACGAAGTCATCATTTTAACATCATATCACGTTAAGGTGTGATATATAGTATGTATGTGATGATAATGGCGATGACAATGACGATGATGATGATAATAATGATACCAAAATGTTGATCCATATTATTCTCCCATGATAATAATATGTCAACTCATACACGGCCGTCTCAAATTAGGCAGAGTCTGTATTCGGGCAACTAGATATAAAACAAATGAATACGCTTATTACATAAACATTTTTCCTGGTCCTTCGAACCAACGACCTTCTGCTTTAGCTGTCAGTTCGGGGCCACTATACCACCAGGCAGTTTAATCAATATTTCTCTAAAGTAAACTTTGATTCTAAGGTTAATAACAAAAATCAGTATTATAATAAAAAATGATTCATACTTGCTCTAAATAATATTATATAATATATTTGCACTTTTACGAAAACTATGTAATTCATATGAAGAAAATAAAAAATTCTTACCACGTTTTTAGAAAAACAACTACGTCTTACTACATCAGTTTCTCAAGCGTTGCAAATACTCTTCTATAACTGAAGAGTATGAGTTTGCGGCGTTAGCTTTCGAAACGTAAGGGCCGTGGTCGGCTGACATGAAGCGGTTAATGAAGGATATGTCGAATCGACTGATTCTCTCATCGTGTGATCAGAAGGCTGGCAGCTATTTCGCGCAGAGAATAGGTTTAGCTATTCAGCGAGGTAATGCTGCCAGTGTTCTGGGTACCATACCCCAAATTGGAATTTTGGATGACATATTCTTTTTGTGAATATTTATATGAATATTTTAGGGTTAATTTATTGTTAATATTGTTACGTAGTTATGAAATGTAATTTACTACGTCATATGATATGTAAGGTTTATTCTGCGTACACCTATGATAACAAAAAATCAGTAGCACGTGTTTTTCTCAACGATGATATCGATATTATTTAACATATTATTATTTTCATTTGACCTGATAACCTTCTATATAATTTATTTGAGGTTCTATCAAAAATGTAGCCACAAATTGGGAATTTACCTGAATATGTTATGTTATTTCGGTTATTCGATAAAGCCCACGACCTGAAACAAAAATGTGATACAAAACATCCCACGTTTTTTTCAAATGAATATAATTTTTGCTAATCTATTTAATTCTTATATTGGTTTTAAGTCATTTTAGTATCGATTAATTTCTTAACTTTCGTTTGGATTTGAATCCTTTATATAGTTAAAGTTTAAAAAAGCACGTTAAAAAATTTACTTTGTGTGATTGTGAAAATGAGGAACATTCCTCGTTTTAATTTGCCGTCTGTGCCATACAGAGAAACGATAAGTTATAGACTTCTTTCGTAAAGTCTTTATTATATATTTTTATGCAGCATACTTTACGTTCGAGAACGCGAAGCGGCCACGACTGAGCGGCGGCCCCCTTATTGGAGAGTATATATTTGAGCAGATGCACTTCCACTGGTCTGTTGATGATTTCACTGGATGTGAACACGTGCTAGACGGACATGGGTAAGATCATTTTTTGTTTAATGCGAATAAATTATTTATGCGCATGGGGTTAAAATTTTTACGGATAAAACGCGTCACGAAAATGTGCAATATTGTCAAAGAAGAGGGAGGGAGCGATTTACCCCCCCCCCCCCTCTCCCTTTTCGAATTTTACTAGGTGAATCTTCTCACCTACCTATCGATTGAACTTAAAGGCCGTCAGGTCCAAAAGTGTAGACCTTTCGAAAAAAAATGAAAATGCTTTAAATAATAATAATATGTAAGTAAATTTACAGTTACGCCGCGGAATGCCACTTGGTGCACTACAACAGCAAATACCAGTCCATGGAAGCAGCGGTGGCGCATCCAGATGGTCTCGCCGTGGTGGGATATTTACTAGAGGCCGTTGACGCCCCAAATCCCAGTTTCGACAAGTTTGTCGAGGGATTAGAGCGCATTAAGAAACCAGACGACAATATTGCAGTGTCAGCAGGTCAGTAGTCATTTATAATCATCATTGGAGGGGTGTCATCATCACGTCAGAAATGATCATTTTGACCTTTAAAGTTAAAGACAGTTAGATATCTGTACCTTTTTCAATTTTTCAAGAGGTAGTGCCATGCTGCTTTGAGCCAAATTGGGCCGGCACGACCGGGGAGGAACCTCTCGCTCACATAAAATCGGCGTAAAGTGACAGCTAAGCTGTCTCGTTTCGTACGGTTTGTGAGTTTACGGTGGCCCATTGGAGAGATAGGGAAAAGGAGGGCAACGCATCTGCATAACTCTGGTTATGTGGATGTTTATGTGCGTCGATAGTCGCAAGGCTTCGACTGTTCGTTTGCTATCTTATGATATAAAAAAAAACCTACCATCTGTTTCATTAACAAGACTTTCGTAGACATTGTCTAAACATCGAGCTCCGCAAAATACAGATAAAAAACATAGTAAATATCCCGTTTTATTTAGTTTTGGTAATGAAAATGATTTGGTTATTTTAAAATCCTATATTTATATTACCTACCATGTTTTTTATTTATATTTCTATTTACGTAGCTTGATATTTTGGAAAAGTCTACGAATGATTCTGTAGTTACACAGACAAAAACTAATACGTTAATCTTACGTAGTAAAATACTATTTTTTTATATTAACAGTTATAATATTCTAAAAGTTTCTATAAACCACTAGCGGCTCGCGTTTCACATTCCTGTAGGAGTAGTATAATAAATTATATGCCTGCCCGTGCCCAGCCTATGTCGCTAACGAAATATAACGTAGCCTTATATTTGTATTAAAATATCAAAATCGATTTAGTAGATCCAAAGAGACCGCATCAACTCACGTAAACTTTACCTCGACACAATAGTAGTTTAGATTACCGCAGATTGCTATCGTTATCTTAATACGCCTGTCATTTAATATACTAACAGCTAAGAATTACAGTCATTAAGGTTGAGTAATTAAAATTCCATTATACTGATAGCCAAAAAAGCTATCACGGGACGCTATGAAGATAAAAAACTATATTGGAATTAATCAACAGTAAAAATGAGTAAGAAAGTAGATATACGGAATGCGCACTCATGAGTGAATTATACGACGTCCTGATGTCTTGCAGATAAATTCAATCAACCACTCGATGACATATACCGGCGTAAAATGACGATGCGATTTTTGAGTATCCGGTGGCCAATTGGAGGGGATAGGAAAACTATCTGCATACCCTCTGGTCGGTCGAATATCTTAGTGACCATAAGGTTCCTACGACTCGGTTGCCTCTTTGTCATAAAATTTTTAAAAATGTTCTTGACATTTTTAAAAATTGTGATTGCACCGTGTGATTACGAGTTGTCAGCGTCATTGCATATTTTGTCGTCACGGCACCCGAGTCTTATAGGTGTTCCAAATCAAAAATATTAAAAGACTAAGGGCCTGTTTCACAATCTCCAGTTAAGTTTCCAATAGGCTATCGGCAACATATTTGACAGATATTTGACAGATACTCCATACTCTGTCAAATATGTTGCCGATAGCCTATTGGGAACTTAACTGGAGATTGTGAAACAGGCCCTAATCGATATTGTATGTTATTCAGATATAATCTTGTACAACTAATTATTCTTGTATTGACAAATTAAATAGCAATCCAATAAATTTTCAACATCGACTTTGATTTGGATTGACTGATGATGATAATGATGATGATAAGGCTTTACTAATTTAGAAGATTTTATTGACCCTTTTTTCTAAAGTAGAACCTTTTAAAAGGTCGGTCTATCAATTCAATGACATTTAATAAGGCTTTTTACTTTCATTTACCGAGACGATTAATTTCCGCCCGAGATTTGCTCATACTAACGATGCTTGTGTTAAATTATATTTATGGGCCCAGTAAAGGGCACTGCTGCAGTAACTGCTTGTTTCTTTCTGAATTCCTAGTACTTAATTCTTAAGAACGTCCAACTCCCAGTTTCCTCTCTCTCAGAATCTCCAGTTATCTGATGCATATGTTGTGAATTTATTTACGACAAGAACCGTCTTTAATATGATATCCCGGTAATAAAAATTGCTTGAACAACGCAACAAATTTAATAAGAAGAAAGTACAAGTAGAAGTTCATTTTAGTTTTCCCTCTAACACGAGAACCTTCCGGGTGTATACAGTACATTTTGTTATAAATGATTTCATGAATATGTAATACAAATTCTTTTCCTCGTATATTTTGCTTGGTTTTTTATTCATTCTGAACATAAATCAGTATCATCGATTTAAAAACGAATAATTAACTTTAATGTTTGTTTCTAAGTAAAAATATCCGTTTCCGATAGCTAAGTACTTTTTGCTAATATATTAATTTATGGATACATAATGCCAATAAAAGCTACAAAAACTTGTTTTTCACATGCACCATCTGTCACCTTCACTTATTTTAACAGTTTTCCTTCACCAAGCAAGCGATGCTCATTTGTTTAGCTTAAGTGCATGGCGAAATTTAAGAGAAACCATTTTAGGTACACCCGATGAGGATCGAGCCCAGACATGTTTCGCACTAGACCGTTAACCTTTATCGCATACACATCATTATTACCTTACCTATAATGTTTAAATTTCAGAATCCCTGGCGTGGATGGACAGGGAGGACGTGACGTGTGGAAGCTACGTCACTTACAAAGGATCTCTAACGACTCCGCCGTACATGGAATGCGTCACTTGGATTATTTACGAGAAACCTGTGCAAATTGGCAGTGAACAGGTGCGATATTAAATTATCTAGCAGCTGGGAATGATTGAATACTTTTTTATCCGTCTGAATATTAGTACTAGCTCAAGACTAGGGTTGGGAATAAGCTGTCACTATTTTTGACATGACGGTGGATGACATCGGGTGCCTTCACCTCTCCAATGGTGCTTATGTTACTCGATAGTTAGTAATCATCGAATTTAAGATGATAGTTATATTATGTACCATTTTGTAGGTAATTAAACTACTTGCATTTCCTAGGGTACACACAAACGATTTAGCGAAAGAAAAACATTTTTGTAACTTTACATACATATTTTTTTGGTATTTAGTAAACAAGAATAGATTTTTATATTGTGTCCATCATTTCACTCACTATTTAATGAAACAACTTTTACAGATTTTCTCGCGGATTATAAGTTTTGACATGCCCAACGTTTCAGACATGTAAAACATCCGAAACGTCGGTATGTAAAAGTCTTAATAAACCGTGATAATATCAGAAAAGTTATTTCATTATAATACTTTTAATCGTAGGACACGACTATTCATTCCTGTTTATTTAAAAAGGGAAAAAAAACTACTAACGTATTTTATTTTACGATGTCCTACGCGTAATTTGGTTGGTGTTTCAGTAGCTTTTGTACAGAGTGTTATTTGATAGGTGGAGGCTTTATTATCGCATACGTTAGGGGTGATGTAACGTGATCAAATCCATCAAGAGAAATGCCATTAATTTGTGTTGCCATTCGCTAAATAATTATGTGGTAATAAAGCGGGGAAACAGTAATTGCTACTCTTATGTTTGTTTAGCTTGGATATAATTTATCAATCCATATTTATTATAATTGTGTATAGTATACATTTTGTATTTAACACCTCTTACGAAGGCGTAAAACAACCCGATACGTTGGCTACTAGTAAATAGTAATTATTACTTTTTTATTGTACCTCAGTCTGTAATTTAGAGTAAGAAGTGCGTTTTTAATGCTCAGATCACGGGATCTGAGCGATAATCTAAGCGACCTTAAAAATACTTAATAAGTTTAATACCATCTAAATTATATTTTAAATTTAAGTCATTAATCTCCATCTACACTAATATTATAAAGAGGAAAACTTTGTTTGTTTGTAATGAATAGGCTCAAAAAGTACTGGACCGATTTCAAATATTCTTTCACCATTCGAAAGCTACATTATCCACGAGTAACATAGGCTAAATTTTATTCTGGAAAAAAATATTTAGATTTTTCGGACACAAGGTGTAAAAAGTCAACCAGAAAAGTTACGTATTTTGCGTTCTAAAATCCCGTTGTAAATCTTAGTTAACGCAGGCGAAGCTGCGGGCAACAGCTAGTATGAAATAAATTTATTACTTTTTTTACTAGGTAATCCGGTACAAAAAGCACTTATCTCAATTGATATAAAATATATTTATGTAAAAGTATCATCGAGAGTACTATTTAAGTATCCCAAAGGGAAATAGATAAACAATAAAATGTCCGTCAAAAAGTAGTTCAATAAAGTCAATATAAATTTACGATAAGCGTTTTTGTTCACAGCTGGGACTTTTAAGACAATTGGAAGGCTCTGACAGCCAGCCCATAGAAAGGAACGTGAGGCCAACACAAAGACACCCGCCCGGACACTCGGTTATTTATGTGAAACAAGTCCAGTCCAAATTGTGACAATCTTGTATGGAATTCAATAAAAATATAGCATTTTGTTGTAATTATTACCTATTTTACGCTTAATATTGCTGATGAAACATTAATTGTATAAGAGCCTTTTGAATTTAATTAAACATTTATCGAACAAAACTTATGCTTCTACTTAAGGCGCTGTTAATAGACAACTTTTTGAGGGGGTGAAGCAAATGAAGTGCGGGATGATTGGCTCTCGGAAGTCACTGCCCCCTACGTAAAAAGAAAACCATTTTTTTGCGAAAGGTTTAGACTTAGGCCTGATGGCCTTTAAGTTTGAACAGTTTTCATAGGAAAGTTCCGTAGGAATGCTTGTGCTAGTCTTATGCCCTAAATACGTATAATAATAAAGAAAGCGTGTAAATATAGTAAAAAATAATATCAAGAGTAATTATTAATAACCAAAACATGACGTGGTAGACATTGGTACTAAATAAAAGATAAATGCAAATGATCGCTTCTAAGATATTTTTCATTAATGCTAACCACCAAACAAAACATTAATGGGACCATTTGTTTTTCCATCAATGTTCTAAATAAAATAAGTATGATTTGTTTAAAATTTTATTTCTTACAAAAATTGAAGTGAATCCATCTATTAAGATCTAAACTACTCAATATTCCTGCACACGTTTCTATAGTTGTACTAACATGGTCATACATTCGCATATAAAATATGTTACGGATGAAAGAAATTCCCATGGGATCTAATTTGATAGAAGATGCCTTGACTACATCTGTAGATAATATATTTTTTATATTTTCACTTTTTCTTTTATAAGAATTTGTGGTTTGTATTGAGTTCGTTATGTGTGTATATTCATCATAAAATTTATCAGCTAACTGACCTAAAATGATATTAATTGCTTTATACTTTTGATCTAAAAGGTTTTCACCTTCGTACCAGGGTTTCACAAGCTCCCTGTGTGATTTTTGTAGTAATTCATAGTATTTCATACGATCATCGTATTCTATATTCATCATAGCCTGCCTCCAACTTGTAATCGATAGATCCCACAGCTCTCCCGGGACCATCTCCATATACAGCTCCTTCAATTTTGTTACTTCTGTCTGGTGATAAAAGCAAATCGGATTTTTCATTTGAAATATTTCAGCTTCTACAAACAAACGTCTATAGGGATAGATTTGATGGTCAACGCTGATAGCTTCTGTAATCATTTCTTCAATTATACGTCTAGCCATAATTTTAAGAGCACTAAAATTTATTGCTTTCATCAATTTATTAGCTTTTCTATTAGTCATTTCCAAGTTTTCTGTCGCGTCCGCACTTAGGTTTACAGTAAATTTTTTCTTTATTGTGTCGAAGAAATTTACATTACAAAAATATATTTCCCAAGTTTCATTAAATAGATTAGGCTTATCCGAAACAAAAGTGAACGAGATTTCTTTTTCTTGGCCAGGATACAAAATGTCTTCATTTTTATTAAAAAGGAACACTCGGTCATTGTATACGTCTGGTACGAATGCTATGGGCATTTTAATTTCTTTCCAACAATATCTTAACGAAACGGTACCAAGATTTTTTAGGAATATTTTAGCTCTTCCTATTTTGTTTATAGGAGTGTTAAAATAATAAGACCAACAAGAACAATTTTCGTATTGGGATGAGTTTTGCATTTTTATTAAATATGTCAAGTCTAGTCCGGGCAAATGCTTAAAGAATATAGAATTATTAATTTGTACAGCATATATTTCACTTACGGCGTATTCTTCTTCATGAACATTTGATATTTTAATTTCAGGTATGACAAAACTGATTTTTTTTACAACTTTTGGTTGTGTACCTTTTATAATTAAGCCACTTATTTCGGGTCTGAAAGCATAATAAGGGATTATTGAATTATTCTTAATATTAATGACCTAGTGTTAGTCTTAAATATTTTCCGTGACTTTCATGATTATCATCATTGACAGCTTATTATTTTCGTGTCTACAAAAGTTAGGACAATCAATAGGCAAGACTCGAGTGAGGGATTATATTTGAATAGGTTTTGTAAAGTAGAATTTGAGCAATGATTTTCTTAATAAGCAAACGTCTGAAACTAGATATGACCATTACTACGCGTCTAGCGCTCAGTTTCAGGGTTAGAATAATACACACAAGGCATTTTGTGTAAAGTTGCCTTAAATTAAATTATATCGGGTATACAACCTCGCATAATAGTGACAACTAAAATGTGATATTTCAAAAAAGTTAAACTGGAAAAAACTGGCAAACTTGGCTGAGCAGATTTTGATATGAAAAGTTTGCGCGTGTAACATTTACGCGCGATTGAAGTAAACCTTTACAATAATAATTATTTGTAATTTATTATGATCTTTACCACTAGTCATTGTAGTTGTTCTGCAGCCCAAAATACGTTGGTCAAAAAGCAGCCTTTTGCATTGCAATTTACATAATATACTCACGACCAATGCAAGTTACTATTTTTATATATAGAATGAGAGTTAGTTCAGCCAGAAATCTTCAATCAATCAGTTGCCTACTAGTCGCGCCTAAAGAAGTTTTACAAATCACAATTTGCAGTACCCAATGACGATTAGAATTATTACAGTACCACAGCATCTTTACCTGTATGGGTCTATTTTCTTTATTTTATTATGCAATTCATTTTCTCGCCTTTTCCTGTACTCAAAATATTTAGCATCTAATAGAGAGCATGGATTTTGTTGTGAAACACCGGTTAACCCTTTCTCGGTTTCTTGTATAAGTTTAGGTACTCCAATATGTTCAATGACTCTCGGACGACCGATTTCAGCCTTCGTTCGTTGCACTTCATAAACTGGTTCACAGTAACATTTCTGTGTGAGTCTCTCAGGCTGATCCCATAATGTTTTTCCTAAAACAGCTTTCTTTTCTATTTGTGCATGTTCTAATGCGATTTTTCGTTCTTTATCTTCACGAACCTTTTCAATCGTGTTCATAGTCAGATCCACAGGTGGCCTACCAGTCTTTTTAGCTAAATGTTCAGTTTCTTCTTTTCTTATTTGTATCCATTTTTCCCATGCCACTAATTCTGGATCTGGGTGTAAGGTATCTTTGCATAAGGCGTTGGTATTTTTATATTTTTCCATTTTTAATATTCACGTGCAAATGTAAAAATATTATTGTCGTTTAAAACTTTTTTTTTATAATGTCATTATGCCAAATGAAACATACTACATAGGTTTCTTTGTCTTATGTAAACTCCTTGGCTACGTATAAACAGAGTGTTTACGTACCCCTTGCCACGAAAAATATGAATATTAAAAGCCAGCGGTATAGTACAAATAGCAGCAATAATAATTATTTCAGGAGGGGTGAAGTGAACACAATAACTATTATGTAAAATAGCATAACAAAAATTTAAAGTTTTCATGGATCTATTGCCAAATGGAAAAAAAACGGAACCCTTACAGGTTCGTCATGTCTGTCTATCTGTCCGTGTATGTCACAGCTGCTACTTTTTTCTGAAACTAAAAGAACTATACTTTTGAAATTTGGTAAGTAAGTAGGTAGATGTATTCTGATGCATTAAGATTTTCACATCTAAATAGAAAAAAAAAAACAATTGAGGCTTACCCATATTTAGGACAAATTCAAAAAGTTTTTCTCATCAAACTCATACGTGTGTAAAACTCATCTAAAAAAATATCATTTTCGAAGTACCACCGTCTTCAAAAATATTTTTTTTTTTGTAAAGATATAATATAGATAGTTTTTTTTTTGTTAGAAAACATGTTTTCTATGTTTGGTTCAAGTAAGCCGCTAGGTTATCAACTCTTTTGTTATTTCGGTGCGAGTTTTCAAAAAAATTTGAAACTTTTAGTATGTAACGTCACTTATTTTCATAATTGTTAATTTTGTAAGCGTTTTCTAAATGTCAAATTATTATTAAAATTCTAGTGTTTTATCCTTTATTTAAATCTGATAATTCATTTATAAAGAATGAAAACTCAAGCTCCAGTAGTACATACAGGTATATTTAACATTAAATTAGTGATTTAGAGATACAAGAAATTTTGGCTTTTTTTGCTGTGATGTGTACATACAAATATACATATTATATTACAATCAGAAGGTACATTATGATAGTAATATATTTAGGATCACATAAATACAAATATTATTCAAATTGAAACAGTGTGTTGATTCTTAGTTTATATAAAAAATTTACAGCTAAGTGCAAAAATTTCAATGTCTTAATTTTAATGCACAAAGAGATAAAATAATAACTAAAATAATACAGACAACCCAAGGGTACGCGTATTTTCTTGTCTCGAAAGAGCTAATAAATTAAGGTAACACGCTGTATATAATGAGAGTTATTTAAACGGTATGAGGCTTAAACGGCGTTCTTACAAGTTTCTTACTCGTAGTAGATTTTTTTTTCAAGTAAATAATATTTAAATCATTTCATCTAAGATGAACCAGACGAAGAACTTATACAAAAAGAACAAGCGAAGATAGAGCCTCCATTTGGTACGATTGAATGGATTTACTATTGGAGTGATTTCCAAGGTGACCTGCCAACTCCAATAGACGTCTCTATTACGGATTCTGTCAGATACCAATGTCCTGAACTAAAATGGTACAACTTCGACGTATATCCACATAAAGTGAAGTTAACAAATACAGGTTACACATGTAAGTGCTCCTGAATATCACACAATCTATAATCAATAATGAAACAACTTTTACGGATTTTATCGCGGTTTACTAAGATTTTTACACTCCTTCCGTGACCATCGTTTCTGTAAAGTATTTTTTTTTCTATAGAAAAGAGAGACAAATGGACAGACATATTCCTATATACCCGATGGTAAGTGATAGCGTCATCCACAGACTGCCGCTACACCAGAGGATTAGCAGTAGCGTTGCTGGCCTTTCAAATAGGAGTATCTCTATTCTCTTTTCTTGAAGTATCCGAAACGTCGATTTTAAAACTTCGCTAATATGAACAAGTAATTATTATTCTTAGTATTATTTCTTATTTATATAAATATTTTAGTAATATTAGGAGCCAAATGGAAAACGGAACGGCCATTTTTGGAAGGCGGACCATTTTTGGAAAAACATATACTATCCCAAATTCACTTCCACTGGGGTGGAAATATGATGGAGGGTAGTGAGCATACAGTTGACAAAACAAGACACCCAGGCGAAATGCAGGTTCAACAAAATAATCATTGTTGGTTCTCTCGACGTTCATTGAAATAGGCCTATGTGGATAATAATAATATCCGATAATGGACAGAAAAGAAGTGTTTTAATTCGGCAGCTTGGGAGGAGCTTTTGTATCGACGAAAGGTCAGTTAACCGCTAACTAGATGTGAACGACTGTTCACTCTGTTCTGAACGACTGTTCCTTGTTGGATCATGGATGATTCGTAAAAAGAGGCGTAAGTCCGTCCAGCAATGCTCCACACAAAAACGGTTCACAATAATAATAATAAGAATGAATTACACCGCACACGTAGCTACCTAAACTTTTGTGAATGAGGTGTCGATCAATTCATTCTAAAGTTTTAAATGACATACTTGGTTTTAGGAAAATACAATTTTGGAGACGAGTCAAAACTTTTTATGATTAAAAAAGTTATTATCAATTCATAAAGTTATTATCAATTCATTGATATCAGTTAAATATACAATAATGAAGTGCTGAGAAATATGTTCATAATAGAAATAATTGAAGTTCAAGTTTTAAAATAGAAGCCTTAAGATAGCGTTATGCTTGTTGCCTCTACACAACCCACTTATAATATGGTATAAGGAAACTCTTGCTGGCTAAGGGTGGCTTTTTCTTCTTCGTATATGTGAGTTTATATTGAGTTCTTTGATTTACTTTATCATAATATTATTTTCCTTCAGGTCACGTTTTTCAAAGCTGATTACTTGACTCAAGATGAAGCATTCCGACATCCGGATGGTATAGTCATGGTCTGCTATTTAATTAAGGTATAAACATAGATATGTAATTCCAATTGAACGCTCCAAGTTGGTTTCGAAAGGAATCAGCCGTCTAGACGTTCATTTAAAGATGCCCGTGTCACAGTGTTATATAAGTACGAACTTAATCTGAAAACGGCACAATCACACATGCGCATCAACATGGCCTTTTTTTCCAAAGGTCTTTTAGGCCTGATGGCCTTTAAGATCAATGAGTAGGTAGGTGAGCAGATGGCTCACCCAGAAATGATTCGAAAGGGTACGCCACCCTCCAGGCCCCTGATGTATCGCGCGCTACTCTGGAGAGTAGTTTGGCTAGTCAAACATCAACACTTGACACGTGCCACGTGACACTTACTACTGGCAGCACTGCGAGGTTGGCTTAGAGGTCTCGTATTTATAGTGAGCATGTGTCTAATAATAATAATGAAATATAAAGAAGAAAGAGGATTCGTGTACCAAGAAAGCCAAAATAGTGCATGAATGCAGTGTACTAGAACTACATGTGTATTATTTCAACAATTGTAATATTTTTATAGAAAGATATTATAAATTATAATGTTCTAGCGCATAATATTGTGAAAATATTTATATCGCACGTAAAACGACCTAGAAGCTGAGTAAATATTTTCATGAAAGATAAAATTTGTACTATGCAAATCGACTTTGCTGTGCAAATGTAAAAAATGTAAAGGCTGTGCTGTGTGATAAACTGAGTTTTTCACATGTCCGACATTTTGAATACTTTACAGCAACCATAAGTGTGTCTTACATACTTAACAGAGAAACTTACTTAACCGCGGGAAAATCTGTTAAAGTTGTTGCTGTCATTAATAAAAATGAGCCAAACAACAACAACAACAATTGAACACAATGTAAAGGGGCTGAGAATGCTTCATAAAATACGGAGTACCTTTGACTTTTTTGTGGGATTTCTGTTCTAAAACTGGAATAAGTTAAGTATCCATTCAGGTAGGCCTTGTGTCAAAGTATTTAAATCATCATCAGCGCATTTCTGTTCACTGTCATAATAATGCATCTTTCAATATAATGTCAAGGACACTGACTCTCGAGTTCAAGTCTACTGGTCATCCGCTTTACAAAAGAGAATGGTTCTAACTTAAGTCTTATCAAAATTACCAGCCACTACCTTAAAAAACAATATTTATTTCTATTTACTTATTCTATGCACTATCCGTTTATATATCTTACAAACAAAGTAGCCTTCTTTTGGTAAAAGCATTTTTCAAACCCAGAGATTATCATCCCCTTATAACCCCCCAAACTCACAAATTTTACTTCTATATCTACAATTTATGTGTGAATTGTCAATATTTTATTCTTTCTGCTACCAATGTGTAATCTTTTAGTACGGTGTCGAAGCAGACGATCGTCTCAGTTGGGTGATTGATGGGTTCCCGAGGGTTCGAGAAGCGCACACGAGCACTCGCATCGGTCCGTATCCCATGTCACACCTCCTACCAATGTTCCACGAGGATTATTTCCTGTATTGGGGAAGCTTGGAAACAGTGAAGGGCGAAAGTTTTGTGCTACGTTGGCTCGTCCCCAGGATTACTTTGTTTGCATCGTACGAACAGGTGACTTCACTATTTTATATATATACTAATATTACATAGAAGAAAGATTTGATTGTTTGTTTGTATTGAATAGGCTCGGAAACTACTCGACCAATTTGAAAAATTCTTTCACTGTTGGGAAGCTACACTATCCCTTGTGAACATAGGCTATATTAAACTTTAAAAAAAGTGAGAGTCCCGTATTAAGTTAGTTGGCTAAGGCGAAGCTGCGTGCAACAGCTAGTTTGTTATAATTTGCCATTGTAGCAGCACCCTGCGGTTTTCTATAGGCATAAGCTCTCTCTCACTTCCGTGAGAGTACGGGGATAATTTATAGCCTATATTTTGCTCTGATGTATAAGTTATAATATTATTATAAAGTTTCGTTAAAATGCATTCGGTATATTTTGCGGGAAAGAGTAACAAGCATGCCTAGAAACTATCACGTTTATGCTATTAGTATAATAATTCTGCTATCCATCATATTCCATCGTTTTAAAATATAACATTCAATGGTAATATTATTTATTATAAGAGTCATTTTGTGACGGAAAGCTATAATAATCGATGAATTATATTATAGTTATCGATAAAGTCTTCAAATAATGCAGCCAACGTTTCCGCTGCCAAAAGTCTTGACATTAGAAGGCATTGAAAGCTTACAAACGAGAGCAGGAATTATTTTGTGTGTGTATAGAATTAATGATATCCATTAGTGTACTTGTAAATAAACCTTTAATTATGTAGGCTTTCTTTGTACAACTATTGAGGCTTAATTACAATAATTAATGAGAGGAGGATTTGAACTGTGGCATAATTCAGCAGGAAGTTGTTAACACTCCATTAATTGGGACACAAGTAGTGAGTAAATACGAACTCAATTTGTTAATAGTAAACATAATTAAGGAATTTAAGGTGCGATGTTTACCATTTTTATTTTGCGACGCTTTATGTTTCGAAATTATCTGCGAAATAATGACTTTATATTTCTATAGATTATCGAATTACTAATATAATTATTATTAAAAATACTACTCAACTATAATAATTAGGCACAGACGACGCCCGAACCCCGTCTTATTCCTAATCAGGACAAGCGATTACTAAGTCGTACCTACTAAGTTGTGCCTACTAAGTTGTACCTACACTATATTTTAATGAATTTAACTTGTAAAAAAATTGTAGTGGCTTATAATATTATATCATATCATACTTTAGTATTATTATATAATTATCATTTACTTTATTTGTATTATTATTATTATTTTTTTGACATTTTCATAATTATCTATTCATTTGAGCGACAAGCCATCGGCTATTTCGTATACGCGTTACAAAACACCTGGCGGTGATAATGATTTAGAACCTGGTTGACCGAGCATTTGCTCGGTACCCTTAGTGATAAAATACGATAAAATTTTTCTTCCAAAAAAAAAATGATCTTAAAAAAAGGAAAAAAAAAATCTGACTGGAGATTCGAACCAGGCTCGTTCGGATTAAACTGCCTAATTTCCCCACTAAGCTACTATGACATATTTGTTTTACAGCGAAATTTACGTTCATATTCTAATCATATTTTATAGATGCCTCAAAACATGGATAAAAAAAAGTTTTCTAAAAATTTATCCTAGCTAGATCGATTTATCGCCGTTTTTAACCCATGTATACAAAGTTTCATGAAAATCGTTGGAGCCGTTTCCGAGATCCCGATTCTATATATACTTCGTTCTGCCAATATTAAAATTGCAATTACAAAATAGGGGTTGATCGAAGAAGGGTGAAAATTTAGGGTTGTATGTATTTTTGTATGCTGTATCATAAAAAAATAAAAACAAAAAATTTCGTCCAAAAATTAACAAAAAAATTTTAAGGGTGAACCCTTAACACTTAGGGGTATGAAAAATAGATGTTGGCCGATTCTCAGACCTACTGAATATGCATATAAAATTTCATAAAGATCGGTCAAGCCGTTTCGGAGGAGTACGGTAACTAACATTGTGACAGGGAAATTTTATATATTAGATATATACAAGATTTGCTCGTTTAAAGGTATAAGATTATATTTTAGAGTCTCTAGTGGCTTTGTTCGGATTTAACTGTTCGGACATAAAAACACAATTGAATCTTTAAAGTTATAACAATATGAATAATAATAATAATAACCCAGTCAAAATACGTTATAACCAAACATAATATATTTATTTTCAGCTAGGTATATAACATTATTATTCACATAACTTGCAACTGAGGTGATAGGATTTAAGGGGTCGCCAGCTTAATACACTAAAGTTACATCGTTTGTTACTCGCTAAGCCCGTAATAATTTCTCTTGTTTACGCAACGCCTGTTTGGGATATCTGAGTAATAAGTAGAAATGTACACGATATGTTATGTATTGTATTGTTATCGTATTTCGGAGCTGACACGACGGGACCTTTAAGAAAAGAGCATAATATTCATTCATAGTTAAAGGGCCCGCATCGCACCTGTCAATGCCCTGATGTAGAGGCGCCTTAGGAATAGGATGCAAATACTGTGATTGCAATACACAAATTAAGTATGAAGGCAAATACAAATTTTGAAACTTTATACGCTTGATTTTGGTCTATATTATAATATGTTTGTGTACTGGGCTATATTGACAGGTACATTGATCGTAAAATAACCCGATAGGGATAATTCGCCTGGGGTCATACTCCAACCTCCAGTGAGGTGGCGCTGCTCCACTGCACATACCGATCCGATGCAAAAAGACCATGCGGCCGTTCTCGACTTCGCGTCTGGCGGGAGAGACCACCTCATAAAAGTACTTAGATGAGCCATCTGTTCATCTACTCTTCTGATGAAGCTTAAAAGCCAACAGGCTTACAGCATAGGTCCATTCGAAATAAAAGGTATATCGATACTTCTCTGTTTGTGTCAGAAAAAGATCTGGCTGTGTAAGAAGTGTTCTTTCAAAAAATTTGATCAAAACTTATAAGTAGTAATAATAGTACCCAGAACCATGTCGCATATTTTAACTTGACTTAGGGCTTGTAGGACGGTTTGGTGGGTGGGTGAGCTATTGAGGAATGACTGAGCCATGTTTTTGTTAAAATGTTTTCAAAATACCCGCAGTGTATCAAGATATCATTCTTGAGAAGAACCTTATTGACCCATCGGCCATCCGTTCTTCTGAGACTGACCAGCCCACTGCCACTTCAACGAGGCTATACTTCGCATGATATCGGTAACTTTAGTTCTCTGGCGGAGTGGTAGATGTCTTCGTTTCGAAACCTGTCTGCCAAAGAAACACCCAGCATAGCACGTTGAGCTACGGCAAACTTTCAGAAAAGACGACGTGATAATATTATGGGAAGCTTTCTGAATGTTACCCATCCTAATTAAATCCTCCTATCGGCTCCCATCTCGCATTTATGTCGTAGGTCGACATCGTATGTCCAAGATAGACATACTTCTGCACGGCTTCGAGACTTATGCCATCGACGTTAACCGGCCTAGGGAGAACGTGTTCGTTGACTTTTGTCTTGTCCAAGCTCCTGAGGCTCACACGTCGCGTCGGGAGGATTCATTTAGACTGTGCAGCATCTCTTGTAAGCCCACCACCCTCAAACTGTACTTAAATACTTAGTCATAAATGTTACGAGCATAATATTTAGAAAAAATAGTTTTTTCTTTGTAACAATTTTTAGGACAAAACAATATAATAAATTATAATACACATTCCCCTCTAAATATCCTCATGTACTCTACAGAGAGGTTACATAGGTAAAGTATGATTAATATCTTATTATTAAAAAATAAGGTACCCAGACAAAGGTTAAGAAGTGGGCGATTTAAGTAAAATAATTGCGATGTTTATTTTTAGTTAAGATTTCCACGACAACCCCAACTTCAAGACTTTAAGTACATTAGGCACAGCTTTTATTGAATTGTCCTCGAACTGCGAAGTTACAACCGAATTATTCCAAAGAGATCGATATATTTTTATGTAAAAATAAATTAAGTGTGCTCTCAATTTGGTTCCAGATTAATGAATTTAGAAGACTACTGAACCCATGGGACGAGCCTATTTTGAAAAATTATAGGCCTCTACAAGAACGAAATGATCGGCATGTATTTTTTATAAATTCACATTGGAATCAATATAATTCTTTATTACCTATACCAAGGATACCCGAACCATCTATCTCAATACTGTCACCAGCTTACCAAGCAAATCCTTGTATGTTGTCTCCCCAAAACTAATATTACGTGCTATGTAAAGACGAAGAAGAAATTAAAAACATACCATAGAATTTTATTTTTTTATTTTTTATTTATTTATAACTTAAAAGCATTCTCATATCTTGAATGGTAAAGCCTAATCAGAACTCATTATGCATACTATTTTTTTTAAAGCTATCAGTTTGATAAATTAATTGCTATATTGGGTGCCATCAAAGCTTTTTTCGTTTCGTTGGAAAAAATTTATAAATAGGTACCGGGCCAAAGGCAGTGCGATGGTTTAATGAAGAACTTTGGATCCGTACTAAAAGCTCAGCAGCTCTCATCGTCCGACCAGCAGCTGCTACATGGGTACGGCGACATCCGTAATGGGCCTCGACGGCGGTGCCATCCGGCACTCTCCTCTGGATGCGGTGACATCCCTTCCTCCTACTCCACTTAAAGCACCTAGAGCACTTAATGGCGCTCCCTCTCTCGTTTTCACCACCTCGTACTGCGACATCACGACTTTACAGAAGGAGGTTTTATTGCAATCAGGTCTACTATTCTTATTATAATTTTATTAAAACAAGAACAAGTCTCAACAGGTAAGAAAATACCTTTATGTAAATGTTTATGATAGTCTTGGTAGCATGGCCTCTGGTTTTAGCCAGTTCCTAGTTCTCCCGTGACCATGGTTGCTGTAAAGTATTTGAAACGTCGAGCATGTAAACTTCTTAAAAACCGCGATAAAATCAGTAAAAGTGGTTTCAATACATAATTAACTGTATTTTGCTCATTCTGCATGGTTTTTCATGTCTGTTTTAAAAACTTATTGTGTGATTGCTTAACTAATATTTCAGTGGACTCTTCTGGATGGGTGGAGTTGAAACTGATGGTTGATTGATGGGGATGTGAAGGGTAAGGGCGTTTTCCAATTACAGCACAAACGCGCATTGTGCGGCACAATGCTCAAAGTTGGTGTTCCAATTACAGCATCGCATCGCATTTTTGAGCTCTCTTAAAAGTAGTGCTTTCGCGAAATGCGTGCCGGCCGGCCAACTGTGACAAAAAATTAACAAGTGTTTTTTCTTTAAGTTGTTCATTTATCGAAATGTTTTATTTAAATACTATCGTTAATAATATTATTTATTGTTAAATAATATACGCGTACGTGTATAAAAATATTAATATAATGTTTCAAGTTCATCTACAAAGAAGGGTTTTGGTAATCTTACTAATATTAAAAACGTGAAAGTTTGTTAGTATGGATGTTTATTACTCTTTCTCATAAAAACTCTGATGAAAAGAATGGATTCTATTAAAACTTTACAATAATATAGCTTATATACACCAAAACGATACATATCGCACACTCAGAATGATAGTGACATTATCCAAAAATCGTCATTTTACGTAATAATCGTTTTAAGTTTTTAAATTTGAGATGATTGCAAACTTTTTCTAAGAGGAGTTTCTGAATGCGGTTTTCAGGAAAATCAATGTACATACTTATAATTTTAATGACACTAGGGTATTTTGTAATCTATTTTGATAAAGAGTGGACTATTTTTGAAAATTTCGTTTTGTGTCACTATTACTTTAACTTTCGCTGTATGTTTTAACAATAATTTTAACTAAGAAAGACTAAAAAATCATTCACTATCACTAAAACTAAGAAATCATTTAAAATATACAACATATAATATAAATAAAAACGAAAATCATAGAAATGTAGCATTATAAAAATGTTATGTTGGTTTGTGTACGCTTAACAAACTCAAAAAAGTGCTGAACCGATTCAGCTGAAATTTTTGCATGATAATATATAAAACGCATCAAGGATGGATGATCTATTTATTACGTCAGTCGCATATCCAAGCCTGCGAAAAATATTTTTTTAACGATCAACTGCTACCGCGCCATCTGCCGAAAACGAGAGAAAACACTCGCTGACAACCGCAACAATAATGACGCAGTTAACTTAGAAACAGTATTAATTCGTTCCCAGCACAATTATCTAAATTAAATATTCAATTAAAACAAGGAACTTTTGTGTGATCCTGTCGTGATCGAACTGCGCCTTTCACCAAATCGTAAGTACTTTCTTATTTATATGAAAGATGGACAGCGAAAATATTAGTTAAATAGTTAATCAATATTAAAACATATTTACTATTTATAAATTGAGTATTATTAATTTTCAATGCTATCTATTCTGTGTCTCATTGTTGTTGAGCTGCAGCTATGAGAATCACCACGGATAGGAAAATATGAGAGCGGTGAGATCTAAAAGAAGTTATAATCTCATTCCTTTCTTCTGTTTTAGTGAAAACCGAAATAATGCCTCGCAGAAAGTCAAATTTAGGCCATCGTACTCGCCACACGGAAGGATCAAGAAGATGGCTTTCGAATATGATTGAGTAGGAGTGAGCATCCATATGAGGCAGGAACAGACTAAACACCAACCGGATACGTAACATGGACCCAGCAGGAAGACGACCAGTCAGGCTTGAGGATACAGGATTGCGAACACGTCAGTCGCGTTCTGCGGCAACAAATTTGGTTCGTTGTGAACGAAATGAACGCGAAAGGGTGAGGATAGCTGAAATACGAGCACAAAGAGCAATTGATATGCATCTGGAATACAACCGCCGTCCGTTCCGCTTGCATTCCAGCTGTTGATAATAGTTCAGTCATGTCTGTAGCTAATGCCAGGCTCTAAAGTTTTATAATGAAATAAAAGGGGTATGTTGCGTTTGCGGAAAATCAATTTGCATCAACTTGATGCACCACCAGGGCCATTGAAAACTTTACTGCTGGATTATTATGAAAAACATGGTACATGGAACATGTATCCAAATTCACCATGCATGGTGGATGGGAAATGCTCTAAGCAATATCTTCGAGTATTCACAGCTAATACAGTTACAGGCGACGATGGATATCCTCAGTATAGAAGACGAGCTACTGAAGATGTTGGAAATTTGGCAACTTTACACGTACAAAATGGTAATATTGATGTAGACAAGCGTTGGGTCGTTCCATATTCTCCTTAGATGTCAAAAACATATAAAGCTCACATTAACATAGAATATTGCAATTCCATCAAATCAGTTAATACATTATATTAATAAAGGCAGCGATATGACAGTGTTTGTGTGCAATCTGATAATAGTGACAATGCAGTTCGAGATATTGATGAAATTGCTCAATACCAGGCTGGAAGATACATAAGCAGCAATGAGGCTGCATGGCGATATTTTTTTCATTTCCCATGCAAGAACGCAATACAGCTGTGGTTCGTTTGGCAGTACATTTAGAAAATAGACAGCGTGCTTATTTCACAGATGCAAATGTGCAAGAAAAATCCCATAATCAACCTGGTGGAAGACGCTTTCGCCAGAACTCTGATGTATTCAGACGTTCCCTCTTATTAAACGTGGAATGTAACTAAAAAGTATTCGTACGACAAAGAAGAGGGGAGCCAGTCGCCGGTCAACTCGGTATTTTTAAAGAATATACAATCGAAAGACTTTATAAAGTGTATCCCAATCAAGATAAATATTTTTTCCTTCACGTGTCATTAGTAATTGTGCTTGGTCCTAGATCTTTTCATCAATTAAAATAGGTGAGGGCGTCACACATGCCATTTCCACGCTGCATGTCAAGCTGGAAGATGAGCTTTAAAGAAGAATCATTTCTAATTGTTTCGCAGGAAGACATAGGAATTATGACATTTTCAAAGTAATTTTTTGTAGACGGCGGTTACTTGTAGTCAAACGGTGTTATTTATTTAATGGTATATTTTCTTTTTCAGGCTGTTGCAGCGGGGAAGTTGATCAATTAGTTTTTTCAATAATTTTCTTAAATTTTAATGTTCTTGGATTTGGTAGTTGCATGTCTCTGAAACAGTATTAGAGCATTAAAACGAGTAAAAGCAATAATTAGGAAGCAAATAAATATAAAATCAAGGGAAATAATTAATTAATTATGCATTTATTATTTAACCCATTAAAAAATTCAAAATTAATCTGTTTAATTTATAAAGATTATTTTTTAATTAATGTCATTTTGTCGGTTTTTCAACGCATTTGATTTCGTAATTTTTATATGAATTAGTGTTTCTTTTTGAGTAAAGACAGTTTAACGTTTTAGGTTATGATACAAGTTAGTATAAACATTGCTAAAACTGTTTTTATACTAATTTGTACCATAATATAAAACGTAAAACCGACTTTACGCAAAAGGAAACACTATTGCAGTTATAAATTATAAAAATTACATGTTATACTTTAGCGCTTAAGAGCCACTAACAAAAAATGACTTTACAAATTTACAACTGAAGCAATTGATTTATGCATGGTAAACACATAACGACTTTGTTTCATAACTTCGTATTGTAACTTAAATTTTAACTGACACTATGCAAATTAAGACACTATTGCATTAATTATTGAAAAAGATTACATACAGCTAGGAACAGTTTAATTGACACTATTAAAAAAATGACTTTATAAAGTTACTACAGAAATAAAGTCTACGACTTTTGTTAAATACACAACGGCATTATAAGGTTAGTGTCGTTTTGAATTACACAATCTAACCAAAATTTAATCGCATAAAGTCCTTATATGCAAAATGTCATTATTACTATTACTGAATATTGCTTTAATGTATACATTGTTGATGCAATATCGTCACTTTTTGGATAAATACACAATATCATTAACAAAATATGCAAACTTACCGGTTAAATTCAGTGCAGAACGCCACTATCCTAAAAATGACACTATGTTTCGTAGAGCTAGTAGCTAATCATCCGCCGTCCTTGTCATTACTGAGAAAATGCCACTGTTCCTGTTACGCGCGCGCGTCGCCACTTACTATGTCAAAACGTCACTACGCCACCTAGTGATTTCTAATCGAACTACGTTCATGCGGGTTTTTGCATTTAGTAGTTCAAATAATAATAAAATAGATGGTGATGATTTCAAAAAAATGATAGATTTTGTATAATGACGTTATCGTTCTCAGTGTGCGATATAAGCTATGATTTATGCCTGCACTCCCACGGAAATATAAAGTATGCGGGTAAAACCGCGGGGCGTTGCTAGTATATTATATAGTATGAAGATAATAAATTGATAAAGAGATGATTTAATTGAAAGGTAGGTATATAATTGTTTAAGAACTCATTAAAAAAAATACTCAAAACAAAAATTTTTATGAAATAATCACAATCCAAATAACTTAAAATAACCGTAAATAGCTTTCAACCAATAATTATGTATACCACTTTATTAACAATAATAAGGTTATTGCCAACTTTTATGAATATTTTTTATTCTACCCTGAACTTAGCGCACCCTGCTGGCGCATTTTAAAACTATCGCGTTCCAATTAAGAAACAGCATTGTGCGGCACTGAGTCGCATTATGCTCTGTAATTGGAAAACACACTAAAACTGCACCTATAGTTGTTTCCCGCCGTTTCTTCAAATTACAGATTAAACAATGTAGATAGATTTGATGTTCGACATTGGCAATGTACTAAGTACAATCCATTAAAAAAATAGTATGTCTAATGACAAACGTCCTACAGCAAACTTCAAAGGAAAATGATTAAAATTTTGTCAACAAAAACGTAACCTAGGTAATATTTATAAAACTAGCGAAACCACTACCTAAAACGATGTTAAGGAATATTTTACGTATCAGTCGATGGCTGGTACAAAGGAAAATCGATAGATCTGCCTCTGTTTTAACTAGCAAACCTGTATTTGGAAAACACTTGGTTTCTCCACAGTATAGTTTATCTCTTAACCAATTTCTTTCTACAACTTCTAATACTGTAACAACTCAACATATAGACCAAGCTGTATTTGAAGATATTTGCAATGAAACCTTAGAATCTTTGTGTGATTATTTTGAAGAAATCGTAGACGATGCGCCAAATTTAAAGGGAGCTGATATTACCTTTAGTGTAAGTATATATACATTTTCAATTATTTAAGAGCATAATCTAATACCAATTGAACTTTTAGTATATTGCTAATTGTAGATATTATGACAATTCCGCAGTTGCCAACAAAAATTTAAATTAATTATAAAAAATACATAAGTAGTTGTAAGCAAACAATTTGTTATGTAAATATCATGTCACTTACATTTTCATTTCAACTTAAAAATGAACAGTTCGATAAATATGACCTTGAAATATATTTGAGGCAGGAAGGCCTCTAAGGCCTCCTTTTTAGTTGACCAAACTTAGTCTCCTCCTCTGAGAAGGAGACTTAAGTTTGGTCAATTAAAAAGCCCTCTGCTAGAAGTCTACCCCTTTTCTAACCTAAACTATATGCTAACGTTATATTATTTCAGGATGGTGTCTTGACAGTGGCATTAGGTCCTAAATATGGTACATATGTTATAAATAGGCAAACACCTAACAAGCAAATCTGGCTCAGTTCTCCAGTCTCCGGACCGAAGCGCTATGACTTAGTATTAAATAATGGTGGCTATTGGATATATAAACACGATGGAATGTCATTACACCAGCTGTTACAAAAAGAAATATCGACAATTGTTAATGAAGTAGATTTCAAAAACTGCGCACATAGTCTTGTATAATTGGTTATTTTGTTAATATAAGTAGGTTTTGTTTTTTTGTTTTTGTTTTTTTATTATTTCCTTTTCGAACATGGAGGTTATCGAAGATGGAAATATAATGGATCGTATTCCCATATTATTGCAACGGGATTTTGAATATTATCAGGTAAATGTATTTTAGCTAATTAAAAAACAAAAATAACTTCTTTTCTTAAATTAGCAGAAAGAATAATCAATGACTTTTGCTCAAAATGCCATTAAAGACCTGCAGAAAATTGTCTTAAAATATATTTGATAATATCCTATCATTAGTTTAACAATGTTTTAATTATTTTCTAAATTCAATGCTTTATTTGATTTGGGAATCCTATTATTCTTATCTCACATTGAATTATTAAAAAAATATTTTATAAACATTTAATTCATATAGGTATTAAGATGATCCTTATAAAATTAACTTACTTTTGTGTTTATCGCAATATAGTTTTTAACTTTGAAAGAGTTTTTTTTGTAGGATTGCATAAAATATAACAATGCTACCAATATTTTTTTAATTAGAACTTGCAATTGATTTAATGGACACCAAGAGTGTGTTTCACTAGCTTTACATTTTACTGTCTTATATTATTATTTTAGACAAATCAAACAGTATTATCTGAAACAGTTTGCCGTGGAGTAGTCGGGGGAAGATTGGATTTTCCCAGAAATGCTTCATTTGCAGCAGCGAAAATAGTTCTGTGGCTCGAAGAGGAATTCTCAATAGCCTTTAAGTATGTGGTCCATAAATACAACTTAATTTTATTGTGCTATAATGCACTCAATATACTTTTGGAGATTTATATTTGTCAATGAATGCAAATATGGTTTTCTTACCATCTTATGGTTCTTACACTAAGAAAAATTGTTTAAAAAACAATCTTGTAGTTCATGTTAACAATTGCTGCACTAAGTTATTTATGCATTAATTATAAGAAGATCCCAAATTAGAGAGAGATTGGAATTTTTCTAAGGTACTTCTACAAAATGTCAATATGATGTTACTATTTCTATACATCCAGTACCAATGATATAACCAGCTGACCTGGTCTACATTGTTTTGCTATGTGAACTATCTCAAGTAGATAGTTTGGTAGTCTAAATGTAAAAAAAAGGTTTGACAAACATACCCCTACTGAAGTAGCCACTTTCGTTTTACTTAAACCGATCATTATTAATTTTAATCAAGAATTCATCCTTATTTTCATATATCTTTTGATTGAATTTCTTACTTAAACAATGAAAGGTAACCTGCGCTGCGCAGGCATAAGTCTGATATGCCTTTTATATGTATAATATATAGAATTTATATAAATGTTACAATTGTAGACATGGTTCCGGAATGTTTGTGACGATTGAGGAACAAGATGAGAATGGCGTTGCTAAAACTTCAGATCCAGATAAATTTGTGCAACTGGCAATCAAGACATCTGACTCTTTGTTGGGTAAAATAAATTATTTACCCCTATAATGAATTTTCAAGTTAGTAAGCTAAATGTGTTACTAAAAATATATATTATAATTAGTTAATATCACCTGGTGGTGATTTAATTGCTACATCGCATAAGGTATGTTTTCGCCAAGGATATTTTGTATGTTGTAAGTACTTATATTATGGATCATGAATTGAATAAAAATTATGTATTTATATAAAACTACTTGTATAAATGTATAGGCCATAGGGCTTTTATATTTGTATAAATATATGACGTCACCAATGACTAAGGGCTTTCATACTGAGCCCCCTTCAAAGAACGCCAAGACGACCGATCCCTTGCCAACGCGGACCGGCCACTGCACGGAGATCATCTTCCCACCACTTCGTCTACCTAAGCGCAGCCTCCACTCTTGAACCTTATCGGCTCATCGGCCATCCGTTCTACTGTGTGTTTGACCAGCCCACTACTTTTTTAATTAGGTTATCCTTCGCTGATATCGGTAACTTTAGTCCTACTTAGATACTTTATAGTACTTGAATAAATCGACATTAATTACTAGTTCACAATACATTGAAGGATATTTACTTTTAGAACATCTCCACGTTCTTGTACAAGAAGCGTTGGATCACGCTGATCTGCCTGTACTAACCGCTACCCTGGGTGCAGCTGCTTTGTTGAAGAACAGTCTCTACTGCTACATGCAGCATACTGAGGATTCTGGAGCTGAGCGGCATTCATTGATTCAAGTTGGTGTTTTCATAAGTTATCTTAGAAAATGTTGTATTGTATGGTGCTAAAGAGATACGAGAATCTAAGATTGGCGCTACTTAAGGCATCATTTATAATATGATTTTCCTTCACATTTATTAGTGATCATAGTACGTCATACTGATATTCAAACCTGCACCATTTGCTTTGAGAACAAACCGTTCTAACCGCCACAATTTTCGACTTAAGTTCGATCGATTACGCAGCTTTTAACTGGTCAAAAATTAAATATATTAATGTCGACTACTGTACTTTTCTAGCATCATCATCATTATCATCAGTTCAATTCACATTTGCGCGGTGTGCATACATGCATTATCCTTAGATCATTAATATGTCTAGATGGAGTGTCGCCCTACAACCAAAACAAAAAAAACAGGCCAACATTTTCAAAGATGTGTTCGTGAATAAAAACAATAATGCGTAACAATTCATGCGTATTTTATGACAGCGGGACGGATACTAAACACGGAGAAGGAATTTAGAGGCTAACAGTTGGACGCTATTTTTTTGGACGTGTTTTCCGCGTGACACTATCTAGACATATTATTGATCTAAGCGCTTATCATTACACAGTTTTAGATGTGATAGTGGATGACTGTAGCTGGATCACTGCCACATAAATTTATGCTGTGTAATGTAATATAATAAGCGCATGCACACATAGTGCCGCGCGTAAAGTTGAGTTGAACTATCTAAACACATTAATATCTTATATTTCCCAGGCATGCTACAAGCGTTATGTAACGATGTTCGAGGCGGTGGGCGAGAGAGTCCTGGACCTACACAACCGCGTGCTATCCCTCTACGTCATACAGGACTCCGGCGGGAGGAGCATCGACGATCAGACCAGATCGGTGCACGAATGCGGCACGCCTTCGATACAGGGCTGGTGGCTTTATATGAACGGTAATATTGTTGGCATCGTTGTAGTTTTATGATGACGTGTTTTATCCCTCCTAATAAAATATTTTTTATGCTTTGACGGGACTACTTAAGCGATTATCATAAAACTTTATACACACATATTCTTGGAGGTATTAAAAGTAACATAGGATACTTTTGAAAAAAAAAATGCTATCGCGAACGAAGCCGCTGGCAACAACTGGTTATACATTTGACAGAAAACATTTAAATTTAATTATTGTGTGAATAGACCAAATAATATTGCGCAGACGAAAACGCGGGGACCATCTAATAATCTATTTAGAAATCACTAACCAAAGGGGGCCTAGCCAAAATGCCATTAAGAAAGCGTTAGCGAAGTTCGAAAATGATAAAATGTATAGGATGGACCACGTGATTAAGCGCGGCCTTATGTCAATCTCATACATTTTATCATTTTCAAACTTCGGTAAGGCTTTCTTAATATCATTTTGGCTAGGCCCCCTGGTGTTTTTATTAAAATTTTATTGTTTTAGGTAGTAAGAAGGACTTGTGGGATACGGTACCACCGAGAATGGCTCAAAGAATATTTGCTGGAATGCTAAATGAAACACTCACTATATTAACCGTGAGATATTGTCAGGTAATTTTCAAATATATGTTTATTTTGATATACAATGAATTTGCCAGTACAAGCAGGCAGGTATCAACAGTAGCCTTATCGGAGGTAACCGTAATATACGCGTAAATGCTTTACACTCCGTCAAAAAAAAGAAAAAAATTCAACTACTCAATATGAAGGGAAAAATATTATATTTATTAAATGTGTACAATAATTAACATAGCAATATAATATATAAATAATATTGTATTAAACTGTGTTACGAAAAGAAGGATAGGTAATTTTATATTGTTATTGCTGACTCTGAGATTTCCATGTTACCTCAGGATATGCAATGCATTGTTTAAGACGCTTGTTAACCTTGGTTGCTCGTTTGCCTGTCCAACTAACATACAACATTTTTTTCAGACAAACACAACAGACACAACAACCCGGCTCCTAATCAACGACATCCTCAACATAATGTTGTGTGCGGCGCAGCTGTTGCCCGCGATCTGCAGCAGCGGCTCGGAGCTATGCGGCGTGCACGCGTCGCAACTGTCGCGGGACGTCAGGGACGTACACGCAAAGTGCAATGAACTGTTTAAGTGTTTGGTGTATAGGGGCGCTGAGTTACATTTCTTGCACCAGGTGTAAATTAAATTATTTTTGTTGTAAATGACAGGTGTGTCTTTTTTATTGGGCTACGCCCACCACTCGTTTTCTCTGCTGCTACTCATATTACGTAGCCAGGATCGACTGCGGTAACCGTCAATTGTCCCGGATACGATCTTGTTGAGCCAAAAAAGTAACAATATGTGAAAGTACCTTGGGACCAGCATCCATTTTAGGGTTAAGTAATTTTCATTTTGGAAAAGGAATTAAAAAAAAAATTAAATTACCAAAAACAAAATTTTTGGTAATTTAAAATGTGTAAAAGATAAATATGGTGTTGACATGATAAACACCTTTAGATGTAAAGTATAATGTTATTGTCAACTAATTCAGTTTGGTGATTGCGAGAAAATTTATGTATCTATCTAACAGTGCCGTAATCGCGATTGCGGTCACAAAGGATGAATAAGCTAATACAAGCAACCGTAATCCAATATGTTTTGATGTTCACTGAAAAATAATGTACACGTACTTAGTATTTAGTACATGTATGTACTACATAGCCTGAAGAAAATTACTGATGACTACTACTTAGAAATGTAATAAAGAATTTGTGAATTTCAGGCATTTACAGAGGATGAAATAACTCCATCACCAAAAGACAGCTCGTACCCGTGGTACACGTTTGTGAGCCCGCACCTGTTTAATGACGATGACGTATCGGCCACCAACACCCAAGACATGTCCACGAAAACGGCGCTGGCTTTGGAGCTGATAGTCCTGCTGGCCCAGCCACAGCCGTCATGGTCCTTACTTGTGAAGGTAAAAATTATGTGGGTGGAGTCAAGTGCGCCACGCCCATCTACACGCATCATTATTTATTTATATAGTTTTCATGTTCTATATTATTTATTATGTTTTTTATTATTAATGATATTAAAGATGTAGGGAATTATTGTTTTTACAGTTGGTCTATTTAGACTAGAAGAAATATTTTCGTTATTTAGATACTTCTTAAAGAAAGTTTGAAGTGTTATGAAATAACATCGTTGGCATACACCATAACAACTGACATAATTGATTGAATGTAAGCTGTCGGTCCTTGATTGAAATTCATGTTATAGCCACTACAATGAAACTTTTTTACACTTTTTTCACTATTTATTGTAAATATTATTACAGTTACAATTAAACAAACTGTAAAATTTAACTGTAATAATATACAAAAAATAGTGGAAAAAATGTAAAAAAGTTTCACTGTAGTGGCTATAACAACTGACGGTTCGGCTTTTGAAATTTTTAAGTAACTGAAGACAAATGAAGCTTGATTTTTTCAAAATTTCTTTATCATACAATAATGATACCATCTAACTTAAAAAAAATAACCTAAATAACACTATTTCGTAGGCATTGATGATGCGCGACTGCCATCTCTGCCGTATGTTGCTCATACACGCGATGCGCTGCATGTGCGCTGACAACTGCAAGTGGCCCGCCGACGGGCTGTGGTACAATACCGACGGTGTCCACAAATGTCAGGGCTTCTTGTGTACCGCTGACGGGGTTTGTACCTTCAAGGGAGACAAGAGTGGTGAGTGAACGCAATTACTCGAAGCTAGATGATCAATGGGTACGGTGGTACTACGTACTTGCTACGTAGTACCACCGTACCACCGTACCACCATGCCTATGCGTAGTACGCTCCGGGAATGGATGCCTTCCTCCCGTGAAACAGCTTTGCTGTGTTTCCAAAAGATGAGCCAGGACGGGCAGTGTAATTACAGACACTAAGACTTAATGTCTGAGGATAGTCAACTTATTTATGAGTTAATTAGTGTTTCGGACGGTTTTGTTGCGTAAAATATTTTCGTTATAGCCAGGCTGTTGTAGCCAATATTGCAGTAAAAGTGTTGCCCGATTACAAGCAACTTAACTTAAATCGGACCGATTTAATGAACCGCACAGTGCTTTTAACACTTGAAATACATTAAAAAAACTTTATATAATAAAACATTACAACGTATCAAGTAATCTTGAAACGTCATAGATTTTCTTAAATTTTATTTAAGTGTTTAACTGAAGTGGTCTTCCCGTGACCATGGTTGCTGTGAAGTATCCGAAACGTCGGGCTTGTAAAAAACTTAATAAACCGCTATAAAATCCGTAAATTAGTTTCATTATAATGTTTAACTGATGTTCTTAAATTTTGTAAAATAAATATATTTCCATAAATTTTATAAATGTATGTGTTAAATAATTTTCACGTTTATTTCTGTTGGTATGTAAAAAAAAAGATGTTAATGATTAATGACTAGGGACTGAACTGTTATATTGTTCTCTTAAATATAATATGTAACACTACATTCTAATAATTAAAATAAACGCGAAATTTACTAATAGAACTGGAAATATAAAAACTTTATAAACCTTTTTTAATTGAAATGGAAAAATTATTTGAAATCTTTTATACTTAAAACGAATATCATTTTTTTATGTACTTGTTTTAATTTTTTAATATATTATACTAATATAGATAGTATGAAGTTAATAATTGATTGATCAATTGTATTTTATGCTTTTAGCCAGTGAAGAGTACGGACGTGCGGTCGGCGCGCTGACTTACGTACTCGTCACTGTTGGGAGTAAGGCGGAGTTAAAATCGACGCTGTGTTACGCCCTCGAGATATCGGCGAGGGATTGGTCCGCTTGCATGGATAAACGACAGGTCCGTGTCATATTGACTTTATTCTAGATGTTTCTTGGTTGTAATAAATTTTATTAAAAGTAAGTAACAAATTTTATGGATTTTATCGACGACCGTGGATTTATGATGATGAGGCAAGAGATTTGAATGGGGGGGGGGGATAAAATAAATAAAGACAAGACAGATGGAGCATGTCGAACACCCGACTGACGCTTCAAAGCGAATACAAATTCAAAAGCGCTCTCAAGTGCTCTCAAATACATTAAATTACTTCGTAATACATTAATTTATTGCAGAAATAAATGCGCACTGTCACATCAGTATAATCTCAAGCTAACACCAGCTCATTCAGTGTTCTTTTTGATGTTTTCAGGTCTGGTGTGACCGTAGACCGCCGTGGCTGGCCGGCATGTTGGCTGTAGTTGGCAACTCCTTACAATTTATACCACCCATTCTGGTGAACGCTATACAGACGGGAGCTTCCATGTATCAGGTACGGATTTTAAAATGTGTTATTTGTAACAGCTTGTATCAAAAAGTGATTTCTGCAGATTTTCATCAGAAATTAATTGAATTTTTCATGATTGAATATTTTTATAGTTTAGTTGTTTTTGATCTCTAAACATCATGAAAGCACATTTAATTTTTAACATAATTTAAAACTTGAGTAAATTGAAGTTTTGTCAATATTGTGACGGTGATACTTATTTTGTTAGGGGCCTTTGCATCGTCTGGCCAACTTGGATTTTTTCTGGGTTTCACGTGCCAATGAAATCGGGTGTATATTTGTGTCAGTAATTTCAATTTTAGAATATAAAGCGTCCATCTTTCTTTATTGTTAAATTTGTGAAAATATGTTGAATCGTTGCTCACTTGCCACGAAGCAAAGACAACCAAACATAATTTTAATATTAGTCTGTTAGATAAAATATAACATCTTTACAGACTATGTCACTGTGCCTGACTTGTATATCAAGAACAATGAATTGTATACCCAAGTGTTTGGTGAACACGGCGTCGATACTGGAGGGGATGCTCCCCTCCAACGTGAACCCAGTGGGGGGATCGATACTGTTGCAGCTCCTGATCACCGTCACCTACGAAGAACTGCAGAAATGGGCCAAAAAGGAAATGGCTAAGGAAAAATCCGGTAAAGAAAATACATAAAACCACAACATATATTTGAAGACTATTTCTTCGATAGTAAGGGAAGAGGATTGACGATGGTTCAGTGGGTAATGGGCTCAATCTCTCAAGCGAGAGGGTCCGGGTTCGATTCTGACCTTTGTGTGGTTCCTTGAATAAGGGTTTTTCTTTTCTAAGTGCTCCACGAGACCATTGCTCACTCACCGGTGAAGAAAAACAGCCCATTGCCCTCCTCGCCTGATTTCAAGGAGGAGACCCGTGACCAGCAGTGGGACATAATATAAGGGATGATACTTTGCTTTTGACTTTCTTACTACTCTACTAAGCAATTAGGATTAGGATAACATGAGACGCTCGAGCCCCGCCTTCGTCGCTTTAACATTGTGTTGATCAAGATGATTATAACTTAGATTAATTGTAATTTTAATACCAAGTTAATAGTTCAAAGATAATAATAATGTGTAAAAACAACAAAATTATCGGAACATAAACTAAAACAAAACATGAACGTGTTCCTAATAAAACTATCATCAATGCTACTTTCACCATCAGTTTTTTTAACCTTCTGAACATCTCAATGAACGACCGATTGTCTTCGCAACGTAACAAAATATATGAAATAAAATATTATACTTCATATAAATGCTAATATTTAATTTCAGTATCCAACGGCGAGGCATATGATATGAACGTAAAGAGGCGGTCTAAACCCAGACACGTTCGGATCGTTTCGCTCGGACAAAGTAAGGTTCCATTGATTTTTGTTCGTGATTTTTACTGACGATATCTTCTAGACTTTTCGATTATTATATTTAGAGAGAGAAAAAAAAAACAACTTCGTAGAAGAAAGAACCTAGAAAAAAAAAAAAACAACTGTATAACTGATTAAATGTACCGTCGGTCCTTGATGGAAATTCATGTTTTAGATACTACAATAAAAACTTTTTTACACTTTTTCCACTATTTATTTTATATACTATTACAATTACAAATTAAACTACCGGTTCCGACAAAGTCATCATCAGGCCATCATCACATAAATAGTGGAAAAAAAATGTCTAAAAATCAGTTATACAGTTATTTTTTTCTTTGGAAATTGGTTCTTTCAAAAGTTCCTTCTCTCTGGAACTCTTGATTATATTAGAGTTTTATCGGCTAAATATTGAGCAAGAAAATCCGTCTTATTACGGAGAACGAGACTTAACATCCATCATCATCATAGGCAACGCATAAATTGCCTGGGATAGTTTCAAAATAACTAATATCAGTGGCAGTCTACCAGTTTGCTTATCCGATGAATAAAAAAAATGTATAATGCTGAGTGTCTGCCTCTATTCACAATAATATTATGCTCATTGTAAGCTATACATGGCTGAAATGTCTGTTTTAAGTTAGTTTTTAATTATTCTGTCTTGATATATTACGTTGTGAACAATATTTTTTTTTCTTTCTTTCTTACCATTTACCATTTCAGCATCCAGACGATTTCAGTCAAAGTGCCAATATTGGCATTCGAAATATACATGTTTAATTTGATTTGACATCAAAATCATACTAATATTGTGACAGACGCATCGTCATCATTCGACGGAGCGCACAGCAGCCCCTCTTCCATAGCACTGGCGATCGCAGAAGCGCTGTGCTCCATAGACGAAGACGACAAACACACCACCGAACTCAACAAACTGGTAGCACAAAGCAAAAAGAGGTATACGCTCTCTAATAACTTTGGGCTAGAAGACTTTCCGGAATTCGCTGAATTTTTTGAAGAGGTACATAAATATTTAACAATTATAAACTAAAATAGCATTAAAAATAATGTCGTTTCGACAAAATGTTATTTCGAAACGACATTTTTCTTTGGATCTTAAATTTTTGTAATGCTCACGATATTTGACTTGTTGTATCAGAGGAATAACAATAGTCTATCATGACAGTGTAAGAAGGAAATACTTTTTTATTGCGATATGCATAAATTTATGAATTTTAAAAGTAATTTGCACTAAACACAAAAATATTAAATAATATCACAAAAAAAACCCATAATAAAATTATTTGTTTCCAGGTTCCACGATTCGTTCCACGATTAAATAATACAATTTTTGATTGGTTAATTAATTGTGACGTCAGGCGTCTGTAAACATCCACACATGTATTGGAAAAAGTGCTAATAGAATTAATATTAAAGTAAACAATATTCCTAACGTGTTTTAGAGGCAGTTTTTTTTTAGATCGATATCTATGCAGTCTTTTTGGGAGCCTTTTTAGTTTAGGTGGGCAAACGAACAGTCGAAGCCTTTTGGAGACTATCGACGCCCATAAGCATCTACATAACCAGAGGTTATGCAGACGCGTTGCCCTCCTTTTCCCTATCCCCCCAATGGGCCACCGGAAACTCACAAACCGCGACTCACAAAACACGAAACGCGACAGCATAACTGTCACTTTACGCCGGTATTATGTGAGCGAGAGGTACCACCCCGGTCGTGCAAAGCAGCATGGCACTGCCTCTTACTCTTACATAAATGTTAAACCTTTATTGTAGGGGAACGTATCAGCCTCTAACGCTGAAAGAGCGAGTGACGCCGCGGCATTGACTAACGAGATCCTCATGACATCAGCGGGGAGGGACAGCTTAAGGGTATGAAAACTCTCGACTTCAATGCTAATTCTATGTAACACAAAGGCCAGACGGCAATAAACGAAATCTTTGTACAATTCAACCAAAGCGGCAACAACAAATTATTTTTGTCGTTTTTGCTTCGATTGTGTAGCCAACCTATATTATAGATTGCATTATTGAAGCGAAACTTCTATAAAATCGTTGTGATTTCAAACCGGGTGCAACGAAAAAAATGACAGGTAAGAGACACAAATACAAAAGAGCGAGAGAGCAAATGTCGGTGTGTATGTATATTGCACACTGTTTAATATTTGCTTGTATATGAGCATTTAACGTGTGTTTCACTTCTGTCGTGTGTGAATCGCACACACACCGCTTTTTTTTAGGTTATCTACGATCACTTACAACTGCACTGTGATAGGATATACAAAGAGTTGGGTGTGGAAGAACGTAGCGACTCTCAGGTATCGCTGAACAAAGCACCGCTGCTCTACATAATGTTTCATATCGGACGGCGTCCCTTCGATCAGGTATTTTACAGAGCATCTGGTAATATTAAAGTGTTATAAAATATCCAACGTAAGTAATATTATACTTACCCTATGTTACCCATTGGATATAATATTATTGAAGTAGTGTTGTATAAGTTACGGAGTTGTACTGGACATATATTATAGAGTACGTAGTAGAGTATATATTGCTTACCTTTGAGTTCACTTCTCAATATTAATAGAGTATATTAAAAATAAACATTTTACTAGACGATTGACCGAAGTATGGTTGAATTTAATTTTGTAGAAAATGTTTGATAGTGAGCCATTGAAACTTAAGGGCTATCAGGCTATCGGTATGTATCTTTTCGAATAAAGAAAAAAAATGTTTGATAGAGTATGGCGACATTTAATATTTATTTATTTATTTACTTTTATAGTGTTTTTTTTTATTAATTTTCCGGGAAATCATATAACCGTCTACCCCGTATGTAATAATGAATAAAAAAAATGTTATAAAGTTTTGCCCGACTGTAACATAAAAAGATAAATCGGTGGGAACTCTCCCGTCTGCTTCGGTACCACCGTCCATCATCCTGCTTGGTCCACCCGAGAAACAGCTTTGCTGTATTTCGAACAGAAGGACAGCAAGTAAGCAGTGTAATTATTAGTACAGACACTGATTTTTACTTAAGGATTGAACTAAATGTATGAAATAGATAAAATTAACAATTATTATAATAAACATAAATATATTATTAGAAACTTTATATTGTAATTGTTAATAAATAAGTAATTTTTCTCAAATGTTGAATTTCATAAGTTTGACATAAGATGTACGTATATTTTTGCAGTATTTGAGAGGAGAATGGTCGATGTCTTGGAGTAAGCTGGTGGCGACCGCTAAGGCCTGGTCCGGTGTCGAAGGCGCCAAGGTCCACATCAACAGACGAACAGACATACGGAGCATTAAAACTGGAAAAGCGAATAGGCAGTTATCCGAACTACATAGCTTATTCAAATCTCCTCCCGAGGGATTACTTTGATTCTATGAAATTTATTATGATATAGGAATATTACCTCCTACTAAGATAAGAAGGTAATAAAAAACTGTTAATCCAATTTTGAAATAAATCTTTCAGTAGTATAAATGTAAGCATCCTCATGTCCGAATCGTACGAATCGCATCAAATGGATTATTTTTTTACTATACAAGTAGCGATCGGATTTGCCGACGCAAGGAATACCAGCCTACCAGCATAGGAATTCGGATTGCCCTTGCCAGTCAGATTTTGCCAGCTAAGACATAGGTTTCAATCTAAATTCATCTGATTGGCATTTTGTATGACGTCATTGGCATGCATTGTAAAAGTTGTCGATTTCTGTATAAAAAATGCATGCGATGCATACTATGCCGACATGGATGCTTACCATAATGATATTATCTGAGTCAATCAACAGCGTACGCCTTTGTTAACGCATTTGGCTTATGCAATTTTCATTAAAATGTACGCTTAATTTTTTTTATATTATATGATATTATATTACTTATATAAAATTGAAATGGTTATAAAATTATAATTTATTTGAAATAAAATATAGTACTATAAAGTATAAACTCTACCGAGAACAGATTGTTATATAGGACCAATAAAAACTATGTCAATATTGTGTACCTAACTCATAAATTGAAACTAGCGAAATACAAAAATAAGTAAATAGTAACATTTGTTTCATTTTAGCATTTTTTGATATCTATGTTGTTTTAAACATTGGGTAGGTACCTATTATTTATCTACACTAATATTATAAAGAGGAAAACTTTGTTTGTTTGTTTGGTTGTAATGATCAAAAAGTTCAGGACCGATTTCAAAAATTCTTTCACCATTTGAAAGCTACATAATCCACAAGTAACATAGGCTAAATTTTATCCTGGAAAAAAATAAATTATATTTGGGTTTTTTTTTCGGACACAAGGTGTAAAAAATCAACCAGAAAAGTTACTTATTTTGCGTACTAAGATCCCGTTGTAAATCTTAGTTAACGCAGGCGAAGCTGCGGGCAACAGCTAGTATTATATATAGGACGACGATGGGATAATGGGTAAAGGCTCTGTCTCTTTAGTGAGTGTCCGGGTTCGATCCTGACCCCCCGTGGTGGCTAGAAAGGGGTTTTCTAAATTTCTAAGTTCACCTGGCCATCATTCGCTTACTGGTGAAGAAAACATCGTTGCCAAACTTGCATGTCTAATAAGATTGAAAGTTTGAATTGTTTGAAAGATTGAATGTGTGTGAACCATAACCCAATACCCCACCCGCCTTCCGGCTTATTTCGAGGAGAAAACCCGTGCCCAGCAGTGGGATAAATAATACTTTATTTTTTAAGTTGCTATAATATATTCGAATTGAAAATGGCAACAAGTAAGTATTGTATCGATTTTATTTCTATGAACGAAAATATATATACAAACATATTGTAATATGCATAGTTAGAGTTTTAATAACTAATAATATAATTATTAGTTTAATTTAGTATATTTAAAACTATAATAATCAATTATTTTATAGAGAAATAGCCTATACTATTAAAACATTTATAAACTCAAAGCATTGTTTTCTGCAATTTTTTATCTAATTATAGAATACTAGCTGTTGCCCGCAGCTTCGCCGACGTTAACTAAGATTTACAACGGGATCTTAGTACGCGAAATAACATTTTTTACACCTTGTGTCCGAAAAACCAAAATAACTTACGGAACCCAATTTTTATCAGAATAAAATTTAGCCTATGTTACTCGTGGATAATGTAGCTTCCGAATGGTGAAAGAATTTTTGAAATCGGTCCAGTACTTTTTGAGCCTATTCATTACAAACATACAAACATACAAAAATAGGTACAAATCTTTCCTCTTTATAATATTAGTGTAGATAATTTAAAAAATAATTTATGGAACCCTTAGGGCCTGTTTCACAATCTCCAGATAAGTGCCGAATAGGCTACTGGCAACATATTTGACAGATAGAGTATGGAGTATCTGTCAAATATGTTGCCGATAGCCTATTCGGCATTTATCTGGAGATTGTGAAACAGGCGCTTAATATCTTATCGTATATTGGGCAGAAAAAGGTCTAATAGAGTGCAAAACACCGACTGCGTTCAATAGCGGGTATATCTGACGTGGGCAACAAAGTTGGTAACTTTTATTTGGGCTGGGTAGTTCACGTCAGCCGAAGTCATTCCGAATATTCATTCTGGATAAATATGACCACATTTTGAGTGCCAGAAGACGGAAAACGTCACTAAGGCCGGCCAAAAACCTTAATGAAACAATTTTAACAAGTGACGGCCACTGTGGCTAATGGTTATCGTTCAAGCTGGAGGTAGCAGGTTCGAATCCCAAAACAGGAACAAAAAAGTTTTCTGTTGCTGGGTCATGGATGTATATTAAATGAGTATCATATTATAATAAAAAATCATAAATATTATGTACCTACAGTAGTAATAAATATATTTACCGTTGTCTGGTACCCGTAACACAAGTCCTTCGAGAACTTAGCACGGGACCAGATTGACGTGTAAAAAAAAAGTTGTGTACATATTATTAAAAACATATCAAGTGAACCATGTCTAGTAAAAGGCGATACGGTACTTGAATACGATGTATTGATCTGGCAATTAGCCAAAGACTTCTTATCCACCAGTAAATGATGCTTAGCAGTAAACGATAGGAGATGGAGCTACTTATCACTGATACTGAACTAGCTTGAACTTTACAAATAAAATTCACTAGACGAATACAACAAAACACTACCCAAGCGTAGCTTGGACGCTCTTGTTACTTCAAACTAAGTTTCAATGCTTAAACGCCAGTACAGAAATGCCAGAAAATACAGGGATATACAACAAACATCAAAAGTTCTGAAATGAAACTACAATCTACTACAACGTGGATATATTATAAAAAAATAATTCCGAGTTAATTCGATTTACTGTGACTTACATTGCCGCTTTCAACACAGCATACTACTAATCTACTCTAAGCTAACAAGGTAGACCGTACCTTTTCGTACATAAAAGTAAAGGTGGTCGTGTAGCCCGGTGTAGCCGCTTAATTTGACTTACTTACATTTTAAAACTGATCTTGGCGTTTATTGAACTTTTTCTAGTGTCTAGGTAATAAAGTAGTGGGTACCTAATTATGTCATGTGAGTTATAAAAATCTGGTTAGTGATTTATCATTGAAGTAATAGTAATTCAGCCAACCAGTGATCTGTGTATACGTCATATGAGCCAATCACCTATCAATCGGCCAATCAGAGCGCAGAACTGGCGAAGCGTCGCAGCACAAGTTTGACGAAATTTGTTTTCATACAAAACACAATATTGTTGTTACTTGTATATTTCGGTTGCTTTATGGTCTAAGGTCTAGTGCAGTAGTGGTTCGGTCAAAAAAAAAAAAAGAAATGTGGTGTCGTGGGACACCAGGTAAGAACGAAGTTCCTTCGACTAAAAAGAAAGGTATTTATTATACACTACTCGCTTGTGTATGCGACTGTCGTGCTTGCGCACGTCTCATTAAACGCTTTTTATTCCACGCACTTTCTCTTACGGTTTTACTATCACATTTTTTTCAGTTCGGTCGCGCAGCAAAATCCCTATCCCCTATTATATACCCCTATATCCCTATCCCTATCCAAGCCTGCCGTAAGGAACTTCGTTCCAAAACCTAAGCGAACACAGTACCAAAATAAAAAAATATATATTACCTATAACAAAAGTGTTATATAAATATTAATAAAAAGGATTTATCACCGTTCTTATTTCAATTTAGCTGCTATCTAACGACTAAAATTATCAGGGTAGTAGTCTATTACTTAAGAGGGTGAAGTCAATTTTAATAATTATTACATAAATTGCTCTTACCCGGAAAATCCGTTGAAAGGTTATGATAAACTTAAGTCATTATTAGCTTTAAATTTGAATGAAGATATACGAATTTAGTTAAGATAACAATATAACTCGTATAATGAGTGTAGGTAGTTATTTAACATTTTGATTGTTTTTATGTTACTCGTGAATTTGTATGTAGACGGCAATTTATTAGTTCAGCTGTTCAATGAATAGCAATTTGAGTTTGAATTTATTATAAGTTAAGTTTCAATGAAAATTTTATATAAAAAAATCTCAAGCGAATTAAATCTCACAATATTATCTTTAAACTGCGGAAAGGGGTAACCATCGTGAAACTCGCTTCATATAATCAATGGGTGCTTCCAATTATAATATGATATATTCTTTAACGTTTTTTCTTTAGTACAAATTAAGATCAGGATCTCTATTGTATCTTACAACCCTAAAGTTCACATCAATTTTTAATTTGTTTTCATTGGAAACGCACCAAAAAAATATAAAACTATCAGAATGTGCATCTAAAATTATGATACATCAACGTTGACATTCAAAAGCCGCGACGTAAATGTAAAATAATATCCTTTGAGAACTCTTTACAAGACGTTAAAGAAAGAAGCGAAACTTTAGCAACTTGGTCTTGGTGTCACAAGTTTTATAATGGAATTTGCACAACTTTACCTTCATAGATATTGACGTCTGGATGTGTCCTGAACTGGACTTAAATCTTGACTTTTCTTTGAAAGTTCTAAGTTTTATTTGTAGCTAAACATAAAGTTCGAGTACAAAGTTATTGGCGTGACGTTATCTATAATCTTTTTACCTAGTGTTTGTTGAGTTATAAGTCAAACGTGCCAAATATTTTCATAAGGGTTTGTCTTAGATAACTTAATAGTTGATACATAATAATATAATTATAATAATAAAAGTTACAAATATAAGATAATATCTAAGATCTGAATGTGATTGGCTGTTAGAACAAAATTAAAATCATAAGGGCTATTTTTTTCTTTCATACAACTTCGAGACTACCCACATCCAAATAAAGTAGGAGGCTGTAAAGCAATTTACCAATATGAAGCTTGACAGCTTTGTTAATTGGGTAAATTAGTAACATCAATATAATCATCATTGAAATACAATACTTGTTCCCTAAGAACTAACCCTTTTTTCCTGCCAGTTACTACCTCAATGAATTTCGACCGACCACTATTGAGATGCGTTGTTAGGGCATTTATTTCCAGTCCCCAGCCAGTATTTTACGGTCCCCAGCCCTTTCTAGCTGACCATCAGATAATTATCCATCATGAGTTCAAACACGAATGTTATTTAGACATTTTATAATCTAATAGCGTCTAGATCTAGACTTTAAACTTTTATGATATATTAGCAACCTAGGCTTGGCTGGGAGCTATATTAGTCTGCGGTAACTAGTTCTACATTACGTCTCCTCGTGAGGAAGCGGTCATTTGTGAAACGCAAACATTCGCTTCAAAGCACTGAACTCGATCTGCATGAACGTAAATTGAGGCAGGCATAACAAAGTGGGGTTTGGTGATCGATTAATATAGGAACGATCATGTTTTAGTGGGGATTGGTGATCGCTACCTATTGAATCGATTTTTTTTAAGTGAAACTTCTTTAAAGTCCTTGTGATTTCAAACCGGATGGAACGGAAAAAACGACAGGTAAGAGACACAAATACAAAAGAGCGAGAGATCAAATGTCGGTGTGTATGTACATTGCACACTGTTTAATACTTGCTTGTATTTGAGCATTTAACGCGTGTTTCACTTCTATCGTGTGTGAATCGCACACACACCTTTTTTCGATTATTTCTAATCATATGCAGCTTTAATTTACATGCCCAATTAGGGCTAATCTAGATATTTGAACTGATTGCAGAGGCTGAAAGTGGTCCCAGTGGTTTTAGTTTGGGTGTAAAATTGATAGCCCAGATGTGTAAGTTCCGCCCAAGAAAACCATTTGAAGTGATATTTTTGTATAACCTATTTTTTGGAACATCTTTCTTTCACACTGGGGCAAGCTGGGGCGCTTGCCTCACCCTGGTCATAGGATGATTATTAATTAATGCCATAGGAGGCAGAGGCAATATATTTGGACCTAATCTATTGCCTCTGCCATAGATAATTTCATTACAAATATGAGTCTGGATCCAGAAAAGTGTGCGGGGCAATGGCTGGCAATGACGGGTGCTCCAAAATGTCGGGGAAAGATGGATAGGTTGACTACTGCCCCACAGTGAGCCCAGGGCTGGTTACGCCTATGATCTCGTAGACACATCTGGATAAGCCATTGGTAATTAATTTGTTGCCCAAGAACATTACGAATTATTTTGTAACTAATCCTTAATATGCTAACGCTACAGCATCTATGCTTTAATTATATAAATACTGAAGATGACTTTAGTGGTAGTGATAAAGCAGGCGTATATTGAACTTTTTAAAAAAAAAAACACATCAAAGCTCCCCCATTTATAGCATTTACTCATGCACGCTTGCAAACCGCACAAAGCTCATGCCTCCCACCGGCAAATATTGAATATATTCGGCCTGTTACATGCCGAATAGCGGATAGCAAATGGAATGGACGTGGCACTTATAGTATTAGCCGATAGACAGAATAATATTTTTTGATGTAGTAAAGCTAGCATAGGCCCAATAAAAATAATAAATGACTGACCTGTTGGTCTAGTGGTTAGTGACCCTGACTGCTAAACCAGAAGGTCGTGGGTTCGATTCCCACCCAGGACAAATGTTTGTGTGATGAGCATGATCATTTGTTCAGTGTCTGGGCGTAATTTATCTATAATATGTATGTATTTAGAAATATATGTATAAGTAATGTATTAGTTGTCTGGTAACCATAAGAACAGGCTTTGCCTAGCTTGGGACCAGATGGGCTTGTGTGAGTTGTCCAAACATATTATATTATAATATTTGTCGATCAATGTTTTAAGACGTCCAATACTGTGTCGTCTAAGATATTTCGCGGTCATAGATAAAGCCATCTGGAGATTTTTTTTGATCTGATTTTTGTAATAATCGATTAAGACTAAAACATTATAAACGTGCCCTCGTCTGGTCTGAAAGTTTACCGTAAGTCAGCGAACTATAGAGCGTACTATGCTGGGCCTGGGAAGCCTATCTGTTTTTAGGCAGATAGGCTTCAAAATGAACACTTCCGCCAGAGAACTAAATATACCGATATGATGCGAAGAACCAGTTCGTTGAAGTGGTAATGAGCTGGTCATACACTCGGGAGAACGGATGACCGATGGGCCAATAAGGTTCAAAGGTGGAAGCTGCATTTAGGTAGACGTAGAGTGTATGTTGGTCACTAAGCATGTGTTAAAACAATCTTCGTTCACTCCGTGTTGGATGCGAGTGGTAAGAGATTGGACTTGACGTTCATTAAGCGAGGCCAATCTTAAGGACTGGATGGATAAGAGCTGATGATGATAAATAAATTATCTAGTTTGTATATAAAATTAACTATCTATTAAAGTTTCAGACTTGGCCTGTGAATTAACGTTCCAAGTAAGTAGTAGGTAATTTTGTCGGAATTTTCGGCACAAAGGGTGCATGTTACATAATTTTATTCCTGTATTTCACTAGCCATTTAACCTAAATCTTTCGTAATTCTAACTATATAAAGTCTAGCCTAACCTATCAAAGAAAATAATTTGTGGAATCAGTAAAAATAAAATGCAACATAATTATAAAGCTTGTGTGTGATCATAATGGAGTATTACAGTTGCCAATTTCGCCAATATTCCAAAGCAAACATCCAAAAGACAGGTCCATTAAGACATAAGAGGATCGGATACATAATAAATCCGTTGCGAATTAAACGGCAAGTTTGACGGAGAGTAAACGGTATACATTCACTTAAGTTGGCACTTGGCAAACAGAACCCACTGCGCTCAACTACAGATACCTTCGCTAAACTCCCAAAGGCAAAGAACATTAATTGCACAACTATCGAACACACAATTTATGTTTCACAACTTTGGCAAAATCGCTTTCAAATAAGATTGTACGAGTCTTGGTTCGAAGGGAAATTGGGAACTATTGTTTATGTATTTCGGATACGGCATTTATAGAAGACACTGAGATATTAAAACTTTATAAGTAATGGTGTTATGCAACGAACCTACGTGATGCTGAAACGTGACGACGAATTTAATTTATATACATGGTTAAACATTATTATATCCTACTAATTATCACGCGAGAGTTTGTGTGGATATTTCTTGCTCTTTCACATAAAAACTAGGTACCTAATGGATGTTAATAAAACTTTATAATAACACTAGCGGACCCCACAGACGTTGTCCTTTAGATACGAATCGATAGTGGCAGTACAGATCAATAACCTAGATACCGACTGCAGCGCCATCTGCCGGTCTGATTTGTGAATCTAAACCATGCTCGAATCTACTTGAACACACACAAAGAAAATCACTCAAATGGGTCCAGCCGTTTAGGAGGAGTTCAGTCACATACACACGCACACAAGAAATATATATATTAAGATAGCTTATATATCAGAATAACATATTATAAGCTAGTAGCGGGCGCCGCTAGTTATTGTATATATTTTTGTATTCCTTTCATAGACAGAAATGAAACTCATGCGTGAGTCAAACTTAATCTTAAGATTTAAGATGGTCTATGTCACAAGTACTAATAATCACACTGCAATTAGTGCAATTTTATAACAAAACACAGCAAAGCTGCTTTACGTTATAAGTAAGTGTACCTAGTTGTACCCATGCTGATCGGTGGGCGGGACTAGCACTTCCCTTCTGTCTAAGGTTTTATTAGTTCTCTTTTTCCTTACTTATGTTAATGTTATGTAATGTGTATGGCAACGTACCACCATCTTACTTGATTCTCCAGTGAAACCGCTTTGCTGAGTACCGTAGAGAAGGGCAAAATGCTACACTTACTTACTAATTAATTACTTACTAATTACTGACATCGAGACTTAGGGTTTGTTTCACAATGTCCTAATAAAGTTCCAATTAAGCTATTTGCAACATATTTACCACATAACTACAACGTTTCTGTTTCACAATTGACAAATAGCAATATTTGGCTAATAAAGTTCCCTGTAAACTATAGGTCGGATCAACTGGCCATTAGCAAATTTATCTGCCACATAAATTAGTTGACAGATATATACGCGGTTGACAGCTTCACGACATTTGACAATTTGACGTTCCGGTAACAGTAATATACAAAATAATTTAAATTGTGTTTTGAACGTTTAATAATTAAGGGATAACATTATATACAATGTCTATGTAAATAAAAGGTATAAAGATGGTATGATACATACATTTAAATTATAAAAACATATTTTCATGTATATTTACAACATGGAATGTTTTTCTAAAACCAGTAAGTGCCAAATAGGGATCTGCCAAATAAATTTACAGGGAAGATGATGGTGAAACCCAATCAAGACTAACTAGAAGATTTATGTGTCAGTTAATTTATGTGTCATATAGCTATAGGGTACTTTACTAGTATATTGTGAAACAGACCCTTAACCCTTAACCCTCTAAATAAATGACGCTCGCCAACCATTTTCACACTCAGCATATTTGCTCATATCAGGAGACTGATTGCAGATTCTGTTTAGAAAAAAAAAATGAGTAGCCCGGCCTAGTTCCAGGAAAACTAGATTATGAGCGACGTCGCGATGGATGACCATCGTTGGCACGTTTGCCAATTTGGCAATGATAATATTAAAAGAAATACTGGAAAAAACATTTCTTTCTTTCGAATAAGCCTAAATAAAATAAAGATAACAAAACAAATGCAGAATAATCAAACTGTAATGAATTATGAACAATTTCATAAATCATGATAAAATTTAGAGTTATCCATTTCAGCGTTCAGTAATTAGCTACATCGTATTGATTTCTCGTGAGGCATAATGACCAGCCTGGATATTAATCAATTACGAGTTTAAGTGAGATTGAAGGTCAAGAATGAATTATTGCGTCGTAAATCACATTCATCAAGCAGATGGAGAAGTTATGGCCGCTTATTGTAAGTGACGTTGAAGAAAAGTTATATTACAGGACCTAAATTATCGTACCAAAATATTTTTTTGGTTATTGTGTGAATAGTAAGAAAAATTATATAACATTAAAAAAAATGTGGTGTCGTAGGACACCAGGTAGGAACGAAGTTCCTTCGGCTAAAAAGAAAGGTATTATACACTACTCGCTTGTGTATGCGACTGTCGCGCCTGCGCACGTCTCGTTTAACGCTTTTTATTCCACGCACTTTTTCTTACGGTTTTACTATCACATTTTTTTCAGTTCGGTCGCGCAGCAAAATCCCTATCCCCTCCAAGCCTGCCGTAAGGAACTTCGTTCCAATAAAAAAGCCAAGTGCGAGCTTTATTTGTTGAGAATGACAGAAATAAAATTGTGTGGTGAACCGCGTTTATTAGCAATTTTGACTACCATTAAATGACAAGCAAGTAGGCTTTCGATGGTGGGATAATGAAGGTATTTTCTCCAGGATGATTTCTTCAGCAGATATCATATCAAGCCATTTCCAAGTCGACTCCCGTTTTGTAATTGTAATTATGATTGTAATAATGACATTACGATCGAAATGTAATCAAATAACGCAAACAAAACAAATTTTATTTCATCCATTCGATTATGTTCCAATAGATAAAAAGTAGTATTCAGCATTCCAAGTTCTACGCGACGTTTTTAAAAGTTTCCGAACATTCGATCATCGAATTTACCTATCGTCCTTGTGTTTCGATGCGACCGAACCGTGCTTTAGTTTTACCTTTAGCGACATGGTCCATGTTATGTGTTAACTGTTACCCCACCACAGGGAATATACTCCTGTAGTGCTATTCTGTAAACAACCACCAACCACCAAAAACTCACTTGACCTTGATTAGGTAAGTGGTAATATCCCTTACGGAATACCGAATTCAAACTAATAATGTCAACAATCTCACGCGACAGGGTTCGTCTCGTCGCCACACTCACAAGTGTGGCGCTGCCGAGACTGTCGAGTTTTAAAGAATACAAATTTGATATCTCACCCCGGATTCCGCTGTCGAGATACGAATACAGAATAGCACTGCTGTCCAACTAATATCCCTAAATGGATATAAACTGTGTCCTTGTCTTTTAGGGAATAAAAAAGACTAATTTTAATACACAAAGAATGTTTCGTCAAATAAAAACTGTCATTTAAACTGGTAGTAAATAATTACTCACATCCGTTACAACTGGGCCCGTTAGGCTTGCAGTGGCACTGCCATTATTTTAAATGTATTATTTTTTTATTCGTAGGCTATAATAGCTTTTACGGTATTTCTTTATTTGTATAGAAACTTAAAAATATGCTATTGCTTGGAGTTTATTTCTAGTTATAGTACGTAGACGCGTGCGTGCGTGTGTGTCCGTCATTCACACAGAAGTAAAATTTCAGTGAACAGTGAACATGTTTATCAATCAAATATCAATGGTACTAGCGGTAGGGGCGTTTATTGGATTTTTTGTAGCAGTGCTACATAACTGTTTATTTTTAATGCATTTTTCAATAAATGAAATGATGTTAATATATTTAACTTTTAAAAATTACTTTAACAATTATAGCCTGTTTTAGTCCTGTGAATTACAAATGCGGCATGCAGAAAAGGGTTTTAAATGTATAAATGTAAAACAAAAGTATGTAGTGTAGTTTGAGTGACAAATATACAAATGCAAATAAATTTTAGATACTGAGCGCGTTCATCCAAACAACACAAACTACAAACAAAAGTTATAAAAGTCATTGCAATCTGCAAGCCAAAGGCAGTTCATATTGCACCCAATACAACAACAGGAGCAAGTTTCATCTGCGGTCGTGACGTAAGAAAATCGATGAACAACAAGTTCCTAACAATGGTCTGTGTGGTTATATTATAAAAATTACCAACATAATACGGAATAATAAAATCAGTTCGGTAATTTAGCTATCAAAAACATCTCCACCCGTAACCAATGTGGTGTAAAATATCCTTAATATCGGGCTTTTAATAATTTCACTAAACCGAAACTAAATATGAAGTTTTTAAAATTATTAATTTATGGGCGTATTTCTCAGACGTTGTTCGCCTGAAATGACTGTGTCCCACGACTTCTAACCCAGTTTACCCATCGAATATACTTTAAAACACATATATTTTTACAGAAACCGGTAAATCATACATTACTTTCATTAAAATGTTCTTATACGTTGGTAATTATTATAATTTTTTAAGAGTTATGACGAAAAAAAAGATTAAAAAGGTGAAAAATCCACGTGTCCCACGGCCTTTTCAATATTTCAATTCCAAATAATTTCCAAAATCTCTCTGATTGGTATCGGTTTGATTATTTTTTGAAAAGCTTATTATGTTTAAATTGTAATATTAAAACTTATTTTTGGATTTAAAGGTTAAAAACATTAAAAAAAGTAAAATATTTGGCGTCTTCGAAATACGGTTGCGCGGAAATTCCACAATACGTCACGGGACTAAAGTAATAAAAATTGTGATTTCAGATTTATACTGCCATTAACACTAACTAATAGTTAATTAATTAAAACACACAAAAAGTAAAAAAAAAAAAGATTTTTGTAAATTGTAGAATCACACTACGTCACGAACAACGTTTGAGAAATATGCCCTTATACTAAATTAAAAAAAATACTATGTACCAAGTGAAAATCGTGTCAATTTAGTGCAGCCGCCACAAATAACATTTAATTTTTAAGCTATTGCATATTTTTATTTTAAATGTTATTTATTATAATATTGTTTAAATTATAAGATTCACTTTATTTTGTTTTATTTAAAAATTTCCTCTACTACAAGGTTGTATGGAAGAAATCGCTATCAAAGCAATAAGCCCGCCTTTGTGCATAATATTTTTTGTAAGTTTTATTTTTAAGATATTGATTGTAATTTGTCAATTTTTATTTACAATAAAGTATATTTCTCCTTCTTTTTTTGCATATTATTACAATTATTACAAATTAAACGACCGTCTTCGACAAAATCATCATCAAGGAGGTGTCTTTGTCGAAACCGGTCGTACTTAATTGTAATAATATAAAAAAGAAATAGTGGATAATTTGTGAAAAAAGTTTCATTGTAGTGGCTATAACATGAATTTCCATCAACGACCGATGGTACATTCAATCAATTAATATGGTATTTATATGATCAAATTGTTAAGACATTCTAAAGCTCTAGCATATTTAATTGTATGTAATGAACTTTCAAGTTCAAGTATGTTCATGTATGTGTTAGAATAATAAATAAATAAATCAAAATAAAGAATAAATGTGGGAAATTTAGTTTAAGTATAGTAAGACCGTTGTTGGTCAGAAGATTTACTGCGGGCAAAACTTAGACAATGGAATGAATTCCGTGTCGATCTCGATGCGATGACCATCTGGATTTGGGCGATAACAATTGCTATTATTGCTTTATGTTATTTCGTTGTATATAATCGATTTACCCGTTAAGCATCAGCAAAAAATTCAGACGTACATAGAAAGACAATTCTTATGAGCGCTTTGAGGACAAACTCTGCGATGTAAACGTCCGCTTGGCGGCGTGACGAGAGAGACACCGCGATGTCCCCAGCATATGAGCCTACGAGAGTGAGCGAGTGCGAACTGGGGACATTTCTCAATAAAGTCGGCATAAAAAATCCTTAAGAACTTTTCTTCTATGTACGTCTGAATTCTTTGGCATCAGAAACGTAGGTAGCTGTGTGAAAGTGTTCAACAAAGAACTTTAGGTGGCGCTTGAGTAGTAAGAGTGTAAATTGTTCAATGTACATACATTTATATATAAACATAGACATTCAATGAAATATGTTGTGTGAAGCAAGACGAAGTTTATATTAGTTGTATGTTTTGTGGTTATATAATTATTATATTACTATGAATATGATACGAGTAAATACATTATAAAAAAAAAAATAATAATAATAAGCTTTACTAAACAATCAAAAAAACTTTTAACTTTGTAATATAATATAATTATGTGTATGTTAAAAGCGCTTTTATTGTGGAGTTTTATTTTTTATTTCTAGTGTGCAAAAACGTAAATATTATAAACAACAACGTAACATTGTTGGCGAACAGTAGTTTTTTTTTTGTAGTTTTTTCATGTTATGTAGTAGAGAATACAGCATTAACAAACTTAGTAACTTATAGTAAAAGTAAGTACTATATACAATATTCATAAATTTTGTTCATTTTAAAACGAAGTAATTCCTCAAAAAACTAAAATATTATTAATTCACAATAAGATTACGTGTTGCCATTTTAGTGCTGACCAATTAATAAATCACGGTGAACCTCTCAGCCGACAACCGGACCTCATCTTACGTTAATCGTATAGGCCTTTAGCATTAGGCGAATAATGGCTTCTAATGACTATAGTAAAAGTACAAAAACTCGGACATATTTTTGGTACAACACTAAACGGCGACACAGACGGTCCATTTACCGTTATTCCCCCTATTGCACGTAGCTTTAACGGACGTCCTAAAACCGTTTGACATACGTTGGAACAGCCAGTAACATTTCAGTACGTGTAAAACGAGCAAAAGGCCGAAGAAACATGCCCTATAAAAATAGTTCTAGTAAAAACAGGCGACGGGTGATACACGTGTAACTCAGGGTTCTGTAGAAGATCAGCGGTTGACAAAATGTGTCGTTGTAATTTATTATAATAGTTTTATGTCATACTAGCTGTTGCCCGCAGCTTCGCCTGTGTTAACTAAGATTTACAACGGCATTTATATATAGTATAGCAGCGCTCCGCGTTCCCGTGAGAATACGGGGATAAATTAGCCTTTGTGTTAATCTGATGTATAAGCTATAATTATGAAGTTTTATAAAAATCCATTCAGCCGTTTTTGCGTGAAAGAGTTACAAACATCTTCACAAAATTTTCGCATTTATAATATTAGTAGGATTTCCAATTTATTGTAACTTTACTGCAAAATAACATATTATTTTCTTTCTTTGTGTAATTATTATGGATTAATATAAAACTAGGGGATTTTATTGTTTAAATTATGTGACGACTTTATTTAGGTGTAGCTAAATTTACGCATGCATTCAATAATTTATTGTGCTGTAAATATATCGATAAAATAATATGTAGATCTATTTTAAAACTAAGCAACTCTAAAAATAGATGAAATGCGCACAAATGGTTCAGCATAAATAGTGAACATCGGTTTTTGTTCGCTACGTGGATTTATTTACGCATAAATAAAAAAAAGTCGGCAAAATTTATTGGATTTTGAGGAAGCGAAGCGTGTTGTCTGATATAGAAATTCGGTGGTTCAATAAATTTACGTAGACTTTAACTCTAATTCAATTTTTATAATACATATCCATAATAATAATGATCCAAATCCAATATTCAGATGACATAGTTTATTTTTTATTAAAAAGAGAGCAAACAGTGGTATCTTCACCTTTCAAACATGAGTATGACTATTAGTATTGTGTATCATCGGTACGGAATTATACTACCATATAATCCGATCCGATGCCAGAAGTTGCCATCGACGACTTCACGGCTGGCGGAGGAGACCTCCACCTTAAAAACTCATAGATGAGCCATCTGCTTATCTACTCCGATTAAGCGTAAATGCCCTAAACAGCACGGCCCAACAGCATAGGTCATTCCGAAAAAAAATCTACCATAATAATATTTTTTTTTGATGACGCAGTGGAAACCCCTTTCGGACCATACCAGGGCCTTGGGTAGGCGCGCTAACTTGTGTGGGGACTCGCATTGGGTGCACTACCTCACTAAAACCGCTGCGTGAGCCTTCAGCCGCTATTTGAAGGACCCGGATCGCAGGCAACAGGAAACCCTCAGCGACAGACTGGTCCCGGCAAGACCAGGTACTCCACAATAGGGGGACTGCCCGGCTACCACTTGGCAGTCCCCACGACGTCGTGTCTTCAGCGGGGCCTGGGTTCTCATCCCGAGCCCGACACCATTATAATATAATGCATTAGTTAACGATAACCGTAGAGCTTAGACAAAACAATGTGTTATGTAAAGTGTGTCTATTTGCTTTAATACTAATTATTTATCATAAAAGATTAACAGTACAATTTCGTTGTATTCAAAATTACATTCCAAGTATCAAAATACACAATCTTGATACCAATCACGGCGCAATCTCACCCAAGAATACTTACTTAGCGCTATCCCAACAACATAGTTTACAAACTTTTGATTTATGTTAGTGTTATGACTTGCAAAAACCAAACTAGATGATGGACGGTGTGAGGCTTCCGTGCAAATATAATATATTGTATTACCATTAGTTTTCCATTATACGCGAAACGAGTGTTTGATGTTACTTAGCTTCTTTAAAACATTAGATTCTCCGTTTCATAATACGATGAAGCTATTAAAGACACATCTACAAAGGATTCCTAATGGAGGCTACAATGTGTGATGTAACCAATTTTGGTGTGATATCCACTATCATCATCTCCTAGCCTTTTCCGGACTATATTTTTGGGTCCACTTCCAGTCTCTGCAGCTGAATACCAGTATTTTAAATGCGACACAACCCAGTAACTGGGTGATGCGGTACCACGTTGTAAGAATGGTTGTCAGATTCTCGGGCTTCTGACGACCCGTAACGACTGTCAAAGATCCACGAATGACAGCCGGGACCAACGCCTTAACATGCTTTCCGAGGAGTCTCGGTATTTAAAGACGGTCACCCATTCTCGGACCAACCACGGCAAGCGTCGCTTAACCTGGTGGATCGACTCGCGCGGCTATTACCACTGAGCGACGAGCTCCTCATGTGATATCCACTATAATGTATAATAATAATAATAATAATAACTTTATTAGTTGACCAAAAAGTATTACAATCAAATATTTTCGAGCAGGAATTTGAGTTACAATACATTTTATACAATATAATGATTTGCCGCTGTTCCCTAAATTAGGGTAAAACCCTGTGTTTTAGGTTAAACAGAGCTCTCCTGAGAGAAAGTGCAATAATAATCTAATACTGGTAACGCTCGAAAGAACTAGTAAGAGTGCTTAGTATATGGAAATAAATAGGTGTGTATGAGTGGGTCTGTGTGTGTGTGTGTGTGTGTGTGTGTGTGTGTGTGTGTGTGTGTGTGTGTGTGTGTGTGTGTGTGTGTGTGTGTGTGTACGTGTGTGAGTAATGTGTCAAGTGATTACCAAAAATAAATTTTTAGTGTCTTCATAAGTCAAGTTTTGGAGGAATAATTTGGTTTGGAGTTTGCAACGATGATTATTGAGTTGGACTAACTGTACATGCTTATTTACTTTATTATATAAATATGGCCCCAAGAAAGAAATGAATCTTCTGATGAATGATGTCTTTAGGCCACTTGGAATCTTATATATTATAAGACGTGCAGAGTCTTTTATCCTGTAAGCTATTTGGGTTAATTGGATGTTTAGCATGTTGATATAGGACCGTTTCTAATATAAAAAGTTGCCTAACTGTAAGTACATTGCACTGCTCATAAAGAAGTTTGGTAGGGAAGAGGAAAGGCCGAGATGTGCATACTTTAAGTATTGTTCGTTGGGCTACTTCTAACCCGTGTATAAGTGTTTTTGAAGCACCACCCCAGCAAGAAATGCAGTAAGTTATAAGTGACTGGCAAAGCGCAAAGTAAACCTGTTTAATAAATTGGGACGGGGCAGCTTTTCGGATGTTTTTAAAGACGTATATCAATTTTCTAAGTTTAGAAGTTAAATCAGCAATATGTTGTTTAAAATTTAGGTGACAGTCTAAAATAATGCCAAGATATTTTTGACTTTTTTTCCGGTCTAGAGAAACGCAAGAACATGGATGAGTGTTATCAAGACGGCAAACATGCGCTGTTATAGCATAATTTTGGGAAGGTTGACTGGGGGATCCTAAAGAAAAGGTCATATAACTCGTTTTTTTAATGTTTAGTGACAGTGAGTTTTTAGATAGCCAGTATATATATATAGTAGTATAATATTTATATGTTGTTTTATATATTACAGTCATTATAAGTTGTACACGTTTTATTGTTCATAGTACTATGTATTTAAAACAAATACATTACAAAAGCGTTATAATACAATATATTGTTATATATTTTGAGGCAATTGTACGTACACAATAAATGGTTTTTTTCTCTATATTTCGCTTTCAAACATGGTATTTGATGGCATTTAATTATTTGTAGCTTCTAATGGTACTACCAAACGAAGAATAGGTATTTAATTTCGCAAAAAAAATCATGTGCCATTTACTTGCTGCGTGGTTAGTGCGGATTAGGTACATAACGTATATACTAGGATTTTTTCTTATTTATATGATTTAAGGTTTATCTTATAATACAATTTATTTATATAATGAAGTGCTCGTAGAAAGTTATTTTATTAAATTACCATATTTAAATGTATCTGAATATATATAATACAAATAAAACATTTCTGTATAAGTGAGAAAATATATTTTGTATCATAACATACATTTTTATTATCGCAATGATATTTGCAATAAAACAACGAGAGCTTCGGGACTAACCAAATTTAATATCAGATAAAATACGACAGCAATGTTTGACTCAATACGTACAATCAGTGTCGTCCCTTGGATCGCAGCCAAATCGCCCTGAACTGAAAGCATCTATGAACTTAGGCAAATCATTGGCACAGCTACAAATCTTTGCCCAATGACGAGTAAAAATCCTAAAATATTCATATATGTTTACTTTTTCCTCATTGATAATACAATATTGAAATTAATCTTGCGAACAACGATACACATGTCTACTAGTGGAAGTAGCGTCTATGCTTGGTGCTTTGGTGAAACAGGGACTTTGAGAGGTCTGTATTTTCTAAGTCGCATGTTTATTACACACATTATCTACACCAATATTATAAAGAGGAAAACTTTGTTTGTTTGGTTGTAATGAATAGGCTCAAAAAGTACTGGACCGATTTCAAAAATTCTTTCACCATTCGAAAGCTACATTATCCACGAGTAACATAGGCTAAATTTTATTCTGAAAAAAAAAAAAACTAGAGTTCCGTAAGATATTTGGGGTTTTCGGACACAAGGTGTAAAAAATCAACCAGAAAAGTTACTTATTTTGCCGATCCCGAAGATCCCGTTGTAAATCTTAGTTAACGCAGGCGAAGCTGCGGGCAACAGCTAGTTCCTCTATAAATACTGCTAACCAGACTTTCGCCAGTATTATGCTAATATTATATTATCGTTATGAAACAAATAGTAGTATAAAACAAGCAATTAACAATTTATGTTTCAGAAACTTTAAAGCCTACGTAAAAAGTTGAAATTATTAAGGACGTATGCCGTTGTTGATGAATATTTTCAAAAATAAGCTTTATACGAGATATTGCATTGTTCAAACCGTGGACTATAAATGTAAATATGTAAATAAGAATGGCACTAGAAATTAAAATTTGAGGTCAGGGTAGAGCCCAAGCCAGTGTCACAAGGGTTGACATGGAAAATCTTTTAAAATACAAAAAAGTTTTTATGCAAATACTAAAACTTAAAACTTATTAATTTTTAAAGATAACGAAAAAAGAAAGTAAGCTCAAGGTTTTAATTTAGTTTGATAAGTGGAGGTTTTTTTAATAATAAAACTTTGTTAGGACAGTAATTATCTTTTAACTTTTAAGAAATGGTTTTCGAATACGTCCACGAGACAACAGATGCGTTCTGCTCGACATCAAGCGTGAGAAGTATAAGGCTAGAAGTAAAACTTCCGACACCATCAATTAATTTTCTTCCTGTAATTGTCATATCTGATACAGGCTTTAACATATCATTTTCTCTAAGTTTTAAAGAATTGATAACAATAAAATAATAAAGGAAGTTTGTTATCATCAGAATAGCACCACCAAAGAATGCTTGAGGCGCGCAAATTCCCTAAATCACTCACGTAGTTTTTGGTTTCTCACTTATTCTCAAGTGATTGAAGTTGTCTAAATCTAAATAAAAAATATTTAAAAAGTTGCGATACCTACCAAAATAAAAAATTGAATTAAAGTTAAACAAAAACTTAAAACATTTTCATCCACTTTAACCTTAAAAATATTATATTTTTTTTAATATAGACGATGATGATGAGTGACGATGGTCAGTGGATAGTGGGCTCGGCCTTTTAAGCGAGAGAGTTCGGGTTCGATCCTAACCCTCCCGCCTTGTGATGCCTTGAAATGGGTTTTTCTAAATTTCTCAGTGCGCTCTAAGCAAGAGACCATCGCTCGCTCACCGGTGAAGGAAAACACCGTGAGGAAACCTGCATGCCTGATGAGATTGAAAGTATTTGTTGTGAATAAGTTGTGCGAAAATCACCAATTTGCATTGGGCCAGCGCGTCGGTGAACTATGGCCCATTACCCTCCTTTATTTGACGGAGGAGACCCATGCCCACCAGTGGGACACATATTATGGGTTCCGCGCTCCGTTTTTCTACATTTTTTTTAAATCCATTTATTTCTTATGTCTTGTTTTTTAGTTTTATAATTTTAATTTATTTTAGCAACATTATTATTTTCTTATTGAAAATGTAGCAATAATATATATTTTTGAACGTCAATTGAACCTACCACCGGTTTCAAGGCAAGGTCACTGAGAACTGGAGGAGAAAAAAAATCAATGGAACAATTCACTTTAAATATTTCACAACAAATTTTACATTTTATCATTATATTAAATATTGAAATATCTGGGAGAAACGTTCTATACTTATTGTTTTCATATGTTAAGGCGGATTTCGAGATTTTACTCATTATAATGAAACAACTTTTACGGATATTATCGCGGTTTATTAAGATACGGGAGGACTCTCGTGACCATGGTTGCTGTAAAGTATCCGAAACGCCGGGCATCTAAAAAACTTAATAAACCGCGATAAAACCCGTATAAGCTGTTTCATTAGTGTAGTAGTAGAGGAACGTCCAATTCCCAAGGTGTGGTTTTTTCGATGAAATCTTATTTACCCTCTCAGATCTCTTCCATTAAGGAAAATGTTGTAACAATTAGGTCATTATCGATGGAATAATTAAGACATTAATGAATATCATAATTAGTGACCTTTTGGGAAATATTAGCTGATTATCGACTTATAAGAACAGCCTTCATATTAGCCTTCCCCGCTGACCTTCGTTAAGTAATAAGGGTCGGAAGCTTACGTGACATAAAAGCGTTATACTGAAACTACTTATTAGATTTTATCTATGCTTTTAAGATTCGCGACACTTTGAGGACTAAACACACAGTTTAGTGGGTATTTTTCAGATATCAAATGATCAAAAATTGTGTATTATAATGAGCTAATTTCAAATTTATTAGGCACTAGCTGTTGCCCGCAGCTTCGCTTGCGTTAAATAAGATTTACAACGGGAGCTTAGTACGCAAAATAAGTAACTTTTCTGGATGATTATTTAAACTTTGTGTCCGAAAAGCCCAAATATCTTACGGAACCCCATTTTTTTCAGAATAAAATTTAGCCTATGTTACTCGTGGATAATGTAGCTTTCGAAAGGCGAAAGAATTTTTAAAATCGGTCCAGTACTTTTTGAGCCTATTCATTACAAACAAACAAACAAAAAAATTTTCCTCTTTTTAATATTAGTATAGAAGTATAGATTAGTATAGAAGTATAGACAAGTTTCGAACGGGTAAACAATTTACTGCCTTTTTTTTTCTTTTACGCCGGGAAATGCACTGACGCATACCGCTGGGGAGTGGGTCTCCCCAGGAGGGTATGTGGGACTCGTTGGCCCGAAGATGGTAAATGGACGCAGCTCTACCAACTAAAACCCGGCGAGTGCCACCAATGCCGCCTTTGGTGAGGTGCCCTGGATCTACAAACAACAGGGCACCTCGACGGCTAGTCAGTCTCTCAGGGAACTGACGCCACCTCCACAGAGCGGTTGCCCCGCACCACAGAACAACCACTCCCAATGTCTGGACAGTACAATGAGGTGAGGTTCCCATCCTCACCCCTTGCCCCCTGCTCTTTTGTCCCCTCTTCTTATAAGAGGGGTACAAAGAGCCCCCTCGGCTCAATTCGCTTTACCCAAGGTGTTTGGGTCACCCTGGGCTACTGTGCCCCACCGCCACGACAAGGCTTGAACAATCGTGGGGCAACAATTTACTGCCTATTTTACTCACTGATAATGTAACTTTCTGTATTCCAGTAGCTTGTCCAGTAGCTTTGGAGTCTATTCAATGTCAACAAACAAACATTCATATCTTTCCTTTTCTAAATATTAGTATAGATTTCGAGTCAAATTACAAGAAAATTATATTTGTAGCCTAGAATAATAACTATGTTTAAAACAATTGACGCGACGAATGATGTGATGCAAACTGGCAACGTCATGAAGGCATATAGAACGGCATATTAAGCGTGGTATTTATATTAATTGCAATGTCTATACCTATTTCGGTGTAGCATGGTTCGGGTGACAGTTCCAGTAACGATACGTTTTACTCTTGCAAGCCGTCGCAATTAAAAAAATATAATTAAGTATTTTATAAATACCTCATTAGTAAAATAGTAGATCGCCAATTGCTGTGGTAAATTAAATCAAACCCAACCAGAATGTGATAGTCTCCAAATAAAATCAAATGGAAAGAAAAATTAAGCAAAGTCCTATGCGTATAACGTAAAACCATAGACGTGCTTAGTGATGGGATGTACTATACTAGGATGAAAAGTCGATGTTCTTTAAAATAAAAAATGTATATTGGGCGTAGTTCAGTTATTATTGTAAAAAGTCTATCATTATATTAACGAAACAACAGAATCTATCATTATCGTTAAAAAAATTGTCACGAAAAAAATATAAACTTGATTTTGATTATTTAATATAAGTTCAAAGCTACTATTATTTAGCCCTTAAATATATACATTGAAAATTTATACACCTAGATACACTGCACAACAGAATAAACACACTAACACAAACTACTATTAATAAGAACTATACTTCCGCTGCGAGTATCGTTAGCGATAAAAATAAATTGCATAACGTCACATCTCTAATCATGTATGTCAACGTCATATTGGCATGTGTCAGCCGCACCAAGCTACACGGCACGGAGTATAATTTTGTCAAATATCTCTGTGTTTCACACCTGCCGAATGTCTCAGGAAGGCCAAGGCTTTTTGTGAATCTTTTGTGCATTTTCAGCTCCCTGGATAGACATCTTAAAATTCCATCCCCGCACCACTTATTAAAGCTTGTTCGGTCTCGCGGAATAACATTTGAAACGCCGATTGCATGCGTTGTGAATGAAATAATTTAGCTTCCGCCGCTTCTAGCTTTTTATACGTATCAGACGTATTTTTTCTTTTAAATCTTATTGGAACGAAGTTCCTTACGGCAGGCTTGGAGGGGATAGGGATTTTGCTGCGCGACCGAACTGAAAAAAATGTGATAGTAAAACCGTAAGAAAAAGTGCGTGGAATAAAAGCGTTAAATGAGACGTGCGCAGGCGCGACAGTCGCACACACAAGCGAGTAGTGTATAATACCTTTCTTCTTAGCCGAAGGAACTTCGTTCCTACCTGGTGTCCCACGACACCACATTTCTTTTTTTTTCTTTATATTTATTTTTATAATTTTTTTTTTATATTATATTTATAATATATTCTTTGTAATATTTTCTCTTAAAAACAGTCAACCAAATATGGCGGGAAAGCAATTCGAAATGAGACTAAAATCAAACTGAATAAAATTCAAAGAGGCTGCTCTTGAATCAATTTCAATTAATTGCTTTCATAATTATTAGTTTTTAATATTAAGGCTGGAATCGAAAAAATATTTATTTACATTTTTTATACACGCGTGGGAAATAAAAACAGTGTCACGTTACGATTTTTTATATTATGCCCCAATATAGTTTCAAAGAGACACGATATAAAATAAGTATGATCCACATCTAATACACTATATGTCCCGGAATAGAAGTTTTGCATCGATTGTTCTAGAGTTTGCCGCATACAAATAGCAAAGTTTATCTGCGTTGTATAGCTAAGTAGAGAACAATACCCGTCTTGGGCCAGCAAAACGAACTGAACGAGAAGAAAACTTTTATGGAACAGAACTAACAAGTTTTTAATGTATTTATCTATTTCTTAGCAGTTATACATAATTATCATAAAACTAAATTATTTATAAGGATCAGTTTAAAATAGAAATAAAAAAAAACAAAGTTGTAAAAATCAGGAGTAATAATTATTTACAGTAGCGTGATACATAATATATTCTGTTTCTTACAAGTTAGCAAAACGTTTTTAATTGTTTGCGGTATTATATGAAACAGAAAATACAAACTTATCGTATATCTTAAAAATTATTGTATTCTAAGATTAACTTCAAAGTATAAAAAAAATGGCAAAATACTAAAAATAATTTAGTGTTATAATATAATAAGTTAGTGTTTATAATATAGTATCATAATCATCATCATTAACCTTCATCCGTTATGAAATAGTATATAATATTAATATAGTATAGCATCTTTTATTTTAGTAAAACGTTTTTTGATAATTTCCTATATTCGCATTAGACAGCCTATGTTTTATTGATATTTTTTATGACTATTCATCCCATAGTTCAATGTTTTTTGTTATTTCTAGAACCTGATATTTTAAAGTTCTCTAATCCTGTTGATGAGATAAGTGGTATAAAAGCTGAAAACAATATAGTAAAAAACCCGTTTTAAGCAGTTTCCATAGTAGAAAAAAGCCTGTTAACACATTTTAGTTAATATATTCATAATATATTATATTTTGTGGCAATTCTTAAGATTTTAAAACATAGAATACGCAAAAGCTATTCAAAATATGGTTGTCATAATATCTGATCTCTACACGCTGTTACCCTTTGTGGATTAATTAGAATAGAATTACCTCCTGTATTCAAGCTTCAAGCGTGACTAATAGAGCACTTAAAACTAGGGCTGAAGTTTAACACCAGTGAACCAACGATAGAAATTGACCTTTGTCTATTATGGAGCAGATTAATTATTTTAGAGACTATGTCAAAGTAAGAAGTTATGTTCATAATTATTGATGTTACGCAACACGTCGTTAGCATCATCAAAAATAATTTAATTCACAAGTATGTATGTCTTAGTACTATAAATAAAAAAAAATGATTACAAATATTTCGTTATTTACAATTTTCAGTAATTTCTTCATTAAGGAATATAATAGAACTCGGAAAATCGGAAAAAAATTGAGATAGCATAGGTTCTACAATAATTATGACTGTAGAAAATATTTTGAGGTTGCAAAAAAGCATCTAGTATAAATACAAAGCAATATTTATATAAATTGTTTTTTTATCACCATTGTAAATCCTACATTCATCACTATAGTAGTATATAGTATATATGTAGTTACCATAAAAATTAAATATTGTTTAAATTTAGATATATTATATAATGGATTATTCAATATGTTGATATTATCACATACGTAACATTCACAAATAAATATATAAATAAATAATGTAAGCAGGTAATATGTGTATTCACTTATTATCTTATACCTTTAAACGAGCAATTCTTGTATATATATATATATATAGAATCTGAATATCGGAAACGGCTCCAACGATTTTCATGAATTTTTGTATACATGGGCTAAAAACGGCGATAAATCGATCTAGCTAGGATAGATTTTTAGAAAACATTTTTTTATCCGTGTTTTGGACAACAATAAAATATGATTAGAATCCGAACGTAAATTTCGCTGTCGATTTGTTTGTCATGATAGCTTAGTTGGAAAATTAGGTAGATAAAACCGAACGAGCCTGGTTCGAATCTCCAGTCCGATTTTTTTTCCTTTATTTAAGATTTTTTATTGGAAGAAAAATTTTATCGTATCTAATCACTAAGGGTACCGAGCAAATGCTCGGTCAACCTACTCATATATATCATAAGTACCTACTTATGATTATGATAGCTACAATAACTAATTAATTCAAAATGTTTTCAACTATAATGATGAAGACATTATATATTTCATGCACTATAACCCGTTCACAAAGCCAAACAAAAAGTGGGTAACTGAAGAGCTGGCAACTATCTCTAGAGGAAAGTAAACACATCTAAGTGCTCACGCCCCATTTCGCCCTATCTCGTTTTCGTGTCGGCTGCGCTATACACTGTAATGTTTCAAATATCCTTGTACCTATGGGAAATATTCCGATAAGCTGTTTTATTTTACCTTCATAACGTCGTTTGTTATTTTGAGATAGTATAGAAGGTTTAAATATTACCTATTATTTGGCTAGTTTACATAGCGTACACAGTGTCACAAGTAGTAGCCGGGCAGTCCCCCTATAGTGGAGACTCTGGTCTTGCCGGGACCAGTCTGTCGCTGAGGGTTTCCCGTTGCAGATCCGGGTCCCTCAGGTATAGCGGCTGAAGGCTCACGCAGCGATTTTAGTGGGGTAGTGCACCCAATGCGAGTCCCACACACGCTAGCGCGCCTACCCAAGGCCCTGGTACGGTCCGAAAAGGATTTCCGCTACGTCATCAAAAAAAAAAGTTTACATAGTGCGAGCTAGCGTACTAGTCAGCCTGCCAAGTAAACTGCACTACAGTAACTATTTGGATGTAACACGAGTAAATCACACGTGCATGTTGGTCAGTAGCCGGCATGGGCGTTGCTTCAACATTTTTTTTTAATTCGCCATTCACCCGGCAGCAACTCGCACATGCCAGCAGCATACCATTTAGACGCGTCTGCCAGTAGCTCGCCAGTTCCAACCTGGCTGTTGTAAGGGGAATCTATAATCTTCTAACTATCTAAAAAAAGTAATGTAAAGTATCAACCCTTTATGTCCCACTGCTGGGCACGGGTCTCCTCCTCGAAATCAGGCGAGGAGGGCTATGGGCCAATAGTTCACCGCGCTGGCCCAGTGCGGGTTGGTGAACTTCACATACCTTCAAAGACTTTTAATCTCATCAGGCATGCAGGTTTCCTCACGATGTTTTCCTTCACCGGTGAGCAAGCGATGGTCTCGTGTTTTGGGTGCACTTAGAAATTTAGAAAAACCCGACCCAGGGGGTCAGGATCGAACCCGGAACCTCTCGCATAAGAGCCCGAGTCCTTCCACTTCAGAACCATCGTCGTTCTCAATGAATAGTAATTGTTTTCCAGAATCAGAGAATGTTGCCTAATCATTGTTGAATGAAAACCTCCTAAACCTCAATATAAAACTGAAATAGCTAAGTTCAGTATATAATATTATATTTACAAGTTGGGAAAGATGAATGAAGTTAAGAATTCAGTACCTGATAGTAGAACACTCACAAAGCGTATGTCCACTCATGGACGTCAATATGTTGTAGAAAATATCTTCGTCGATTTGATTGGTTCAAAATAATATACAGCCTTTACATATCACTTGGATGCGAGTGGCGAGGCATCGGCAGTCTTCGCATTTATTAAAGAATAATGATGATAAATATAATTTGCACTACATTCTTAGAAACTCGGGGTTTCAATTTATGTTCATAACAACGATTATCAGGAACCTGTAGTGCTGGCAATTTGAAGTAATTTACTCATAAGTCTAGGAATAGGTCGTTCGCATATTCAATTCCTGGATAGTATAAATATAGTATTGCAGCAGAAATTACTTAATATAAAATATATCTGAGCTTAAGGGTTTGTTTCACAATGTCCGAATAAAGTTCCAATTAAGCTATTTGCAACATATTTACCACATAACGACAACGTTTCCGTTTCACAATTGACAAATAGCAATATCTGGCAAAGAAAGTTCCTTGTAAACTATAGGTCGGATCAACTGGCCATTAGCAAATTTATCTGCCACATAAATTAGTTGACAGATATATACGTGGTTGACAGCTATAGTCATCGCCACTTTAGAAATCCTGCGACTAATGCCCGAACTAAATTTGACAACATTGACATCTTGACGTCTGTCTGGAGTAAGAAGTTGTGATATTTTAAATTGTTTTACGTGAAATATGGAGCATATAATATAAAGTGAGGTGTAAAAAGTGAAGGCCGTATAATGATCATTAAACTGAAATAATTTTGTGAATTAGAAAGTAAAAATAAACAACAATTAACCCCGTTGAATAATATGTTTATAAATGTCACTGACATGACGGGAAAATTTTAGAGATGCCAGAGTCACTTATTTTTGCCTAATTTATGGTTAAAATATTATCATTAACTCTATACCTACATTTATCTTATGATATTTTGTATGAATATAAATACAAGGTAAAAGAATTAAAATCTTGTTCAGATGAATTATTTTTTCAGGTGTTTCTGTAAAAAAGGTCGAATAACAAAGGAAGTAACAATGGCAGCATTTACTTCTGAGAAAATCGTCACTCCTGGCAAAAGCCGAACACATCCGAAGAAGCTTGTTTTAGATGAATTCTACTAATCGGTTATACGCAAAAAATACAAATGAAATATTTACAAAAAATGTTTTATTTTACTAAAACCTGGCAGAGAGATTTTTATTTTGCTGCTATAATTATTTTTGTCATTATTATCATACTCAGTCTTTATCAATCCACTACTGACCATAGGCCCTATAATTATTTAATTTTTTTATTGTACTAGACTTGGTGGAAAATCATTACACTATAAATTGGCAACATTGAGTTATGATACCGCAGCGCCGCGTCTATCGGACTTCTAAAGTGGCGATGACTATACACGACATTTGACAATTTGACGTTCCGGTAACAGTAATATACAAAATAATTTAAATTGTGTTTTGAACGTTAAGTAATTAAGGGATAACATTATATACAAGGTCTATGTAAATAAAAGGTATAAAGATGGTATGATACATACATTTAAATTATAAAAACATATTTTCATGTATATTTACAACATGGAATGTTTTTCTAAAACATATTAATCGTAAAATGGAACTATGAAATGTGAGGTTGCCAAGCCTACTAACCAGTAAGTGCCAAATAGGGATCTGTCAAATAAATTTACAGGGAAGTTGATGGTGACACCCAATCAAGACTAACTAGAAGATTTATTTGTCAATTAATTTATGTGTCATATAGCTATAGGGTACTTTACTAGTACATTGTGAAACAGACCCTAAGAATAAATAGCTTGAGGAACACGTCACAATCTGACGTCGGGCTTCGGAGGAGACTTGGCATTAGTCTCCTTCTTCCAGACAATAACGTACCAGTAGGAACGACCCTGCGCTCGTTTTGAGCTTAGGTTCAGGTTAAACCTGGGGCCCAGTATGAGACGATGTGGCGGAAAAACTTAGTATAGCCAAGCAGTAATTACAAAGAGTAGTTTTGCCTGTCGCCGCGGCCATTCAGTCGCTGGATGGCTTCTGTTCCCTGCAAGATTTAGGACCCTCAATATCATATAGGATTTCCATGCGTAAAAAAGGATTATAGAAATTTCCTCCTGTTACCATGGTTGCCGTGAAGTAAGTCAAAACGTCAGACACCTAACATCTAAATCTTAACAAGCCGCGATAAATACCATCAATGTTTGCCTTAACATTAGAAAACAATACGGATTATTTAATTCATCTAAGTACATACAAATTTTCATTATTACGGCACTATACCTTATCATCATATTGTATCAATTAAAGGACTCTTTTACTAAAAGGAGTCAATATTTTATCTAATCTAAGCTGACCAACGCTTCCAGTTATTTCACTAATATAAATTCGGTGTGATAACGTTCCAGATTAGGAGACTCAATTATATGACCAATATCAAATACATGAGCTTACAGAGCTATTGTGAACCTTATCATACGAGCAGAGCGTTGAAATTCATTAAATCAACACCATATAAGTTTATTTGCTTCAAGTATCGTAAACCAATCTCTTTAAGTTAGTTTGGAACATGCACAAGTTCAGTTTTAACCATCTCTATCAAGATATAAGATTTCTTGTGGTTTTAAACTGTTTCGTTCTTGTGTCTTGTAATTAAGTTGAAATAGCCACTTAACAGGATAATTAATATCTTTGAGTATAACATTATTTGTTATTGTATAATAACGTTCACAGGAGCGACTGGGCTATAATATTTTTGTAAAAAGAGTATCAAATCATCAGCCCAAGTGTGTCAAGATACCATTCTTAAGAAGGTAATTAAGCCCCTTAACAGCACTATGTTCAGTTGTCTTATACTTACGCAAATTTAACTCTTTATAATTTGGATTTCGCACATCCTATCGTTTGGCCTTTGTTAAAAAAAGATCATGAAAAAAATCTTAGTAAGTCGCTATAAATTCCGTAATAGTTGTTTTATTATAATAATATATAGTAAGTGAAATTTGCGTAACATTTTTTATTATTTTAAACATTTATCATCGAATTTATTATATTGTGAGTTAAATATTTTTTGTAATTTTAGGGCAACGAGTAGTCATTCGTTCGCTGTTTTATGGCATGCCAAAGAATAAATCATAAAACTGTCGCGTGGGGGTGGTAGATGCCCCCCAGCGAGCACGATAGGAAGGGGGGTTCGGACAAGTCTCACCTTATCTCGAGCCAGAAACTTTCCTTGGCTGGCCCACGTTCCGACAGCGTATTGCGTAGGGGTAATAAGGGAGGAATCACTGGCCTGACTAGACTCCTGGCGATGGTAGGTTGGCTGCAGCTTGGGTCTTCACGCTGGGCGTTCGGTTCAGCCGGCCGGCTGTTAGGTCTTCTATACTTGGATACTTAGTATCCGAACTGTGCTCCGCGAACTCCCAGCGGAATTCAATAAAATTAGACGAGGGTTAGCCTCGGCTTCCGCCAGCCACGAAGTCAGGACAAGAAAAGGGCCAAGAGGTCGGTTAGAAGTGACAGCAAATCAAAAGGGTCCCTAATCACAGCTTGTCTATCGTTCCATAAACAATATAGTTCTATAGTCAATTGTCAAACGGACTTTATAACTAATTAAGTTTTAATTTAGTTTATTTGTAATTTTGTTTAGGGAATAATAGATTAAATTATTATATTTATTATTATTAATTACTAGAGGTAAATTAATTTTATTTGAGAAAAAGATGTAAGCAAACAGTTATTGAATTTTAGAATGTCGCTACTGAGCCAATAGAGTATGTCAATAGTTGACACTAGTTAACGATAGATGGCGCTTATACCACCAGTATGCTTAGTTTAAACATAATATCTATTGCTGGATTCTTAATTTAAACCTAAAATCATGTAACGAGCTAGCGCAACGTTACAAAACTATTATGTTTATTATTTTCAAAATAAGTGATCAATCAGTGATTACATTAAACACTTATTTTGTATTCTAAAAGCGGGTTGCATCGATTTAACTAATATAATATAATCGTTAAACATGGCGGTAACGAACGTTAGTGACCAAAGAGCGCTGTTTTTAACAGACGTTAAAATTTAACGAAGTCTCTTACCTTGACAGATGATTTGAAACAACCTACCCCTAGTAAATCCAAGAACTCCGCAGCTAGTGACGACGTAAATACGAGAAATTCCAACTAAGTTAATAGGACGACTGTCTACATTGTTACATTCTTTCGTAAGCCAAATTTGATTCAAAGTAGACTTGGCAATAGCGATACACTTAATTGAAGGAACATTGTATTGTACTGTTTTATTATTCTTGGCATGAATTTGATTTATAATAGAATATTGAGTACATGATAGTACACACATACATGAGGAGCTCGTGGCGCAGTGGTAAAAGCCGCGCGGATCGATCCACCAGGTTAAGCAACGCTTGCCGAGGTTGGTCCGTGGATGGGTGACCATCCTTACATACCGAGACTCCTCCGTGCCTCGGAAAGCACGTTAAGCCGTTGGTCCCGACTGTCATTCGTGGATTTGACAGTCTTTGACAGACTTTGACAGTCGTTACGGATCGTCAGAAGCCCAAGAATCTGACAACCAGTCTAACCGCAGGGTACCGTATCACCCAGTTACTGGGTTATGGAGGTCCGATAGCAGTCGCTCCATGTAAAATACTGGTATTCAGCTGAATTCGGTTAGACTGGAAGCCGACCCCAATATATAGTTGGGAAAAGGCTAGGCAGATGATGATGATAGTACATACATACAAACTAGTTTAAGTGCAAAGATTATAATAGCTTTGATTTGATACATTCATATAATTGGAACGAAGTTCCTTACGGCAGGCTTGGAGGGGATAGGGATTTTGCTGCGCGACCGAACTGAAAAAAATGTGATAGTAAAACCGTAAGAAAAAATCCGTGGAATAAAACCGTTAAATGAGACGTGCGCAGGCGTGACAGTCGCATACACAAACGAGTAGTGTATAATACCTTTCTTTTTAGCCGAAGGAACTTCGTTCCTACCTGGTGTCCCACGACACCACATCATTTTTAAAATATCCACACCCACACCATCACAAGATTTAAGATACTAAAAAGTAAGTGCGTGTAACCTTAATTAGAGATTGAAGTATATCTTATTAACAATTTGAGCTGCCATAAAGTCACGCTGAAAAAAATTTTACTTACAAAATGAACACTGAACTGAATGTTAGAAAATGTATACATACTTTAATTATTCAAGCTATTTTAAACTGGATATTAATCATGTTTTTGTTATTATTTCGCAAAGCTCAATATTTCTACATTGTCTACGAATGTTGTGACACGGGAAATTCGTAGACAATGTCGAAATATCGAGCTCCGCGAAATAATACTAAAATACAAGATGGTAAATATGCCGTTTTAAATAGTTTAAATAATGAAAATAACCATGTTAATTTAAAATCCTTTATAATTTAATTGTTTATTACAAAAATCACTTAGATTTTCAAAATTTATTAGCGTTCAATTCAAAACATTTTTAATCCTTTGATTTTTTATTAGCTTTGCTATTCAAAATTATTCATAAGATTGAAAAAAATTGGAAAACATAAAATCGTAACTTATGTCTAAAATCTTACAGTACATTCTGTATACTCATTCGAGACCAATATAAGTTATTATTTTTGAATTTAGGACACTGAGCCTTACTTCCGATATAAAAAAATCTGAGTTACCCCTTAGTAGCGCCTAAAGTAGTATTACTTTAAAAATATCATTTTTTAAGAATTTTTTGTTGATATAACTTTGTATCGGAAAAATGACATACCCATCTATATTTGATCGCAGTCCAGTGCTATAACAAATTAAGTTTTATTTTTTTATAATGAAAACCTGGTGAAGGGCTTGTGTTACCACACATATCTATTTAATTACACCACAATGATTAATTATTATTAGGTACACCATGTAATGTAAAGTTCTGATAACAACAAGCGGCACATCCCTATCAATCTTCAGCGGCGCGCAACCTTTTGTTAAAATATACAACGCAAATATTTATTCCTCATCACGTTTTCAAGTTCCGCTACCAAATGGTCAGCAATTGGGGCGATAAATTAGGCAATTTGCGGTCCCTACCCAACCGGCTGGCGTGTTTCGGTCCAACATTCAGCCACTCTAATTAATTATCCACACGCTTTTCCATTGCGTACTACTTAATCAAGCATCAACATGTTAACAGTGTAGTTGGTTCCAGACCTCTGACTTCGGTTTACATTTACTTTTATTCTTAGAGCCGCAATACCGTAGGGCTGGCAAAAATTACAATTACCTGTGGTTGGTAATAACTGTTTAAAGCCATCGATATATTAGTTAAGACACAATATAATATTAATCCTCGCCTTGAAAGATCTTCCTTGGTGTTATTAAAAAAAAATCGGTTGTCTATAAAGTCGGCTTACTGACGATAGTTGAACGTGACAACGTCATAAGGAAATAGTGATGGGCCGATTGTGCCTCTTTGTTGCTCATTCCACACTCTCGCTTGCGGTTCAAGTCTTAAATGGAACGCTTCAGAGCGAGGTAACGCCGCATGGATCATGTTTTTTCGTGCATGTAGCCGGCTTCATCGAATTATAAGACGTTGTCACGTCAAAAACTGAGATTCATTATTGTTCATTGAGAAAGTAAAGTAAATTAAAAAATAATAAAAATAAACAAAAACATGTAATAACTTATCAGCTAAGCTAAATGCCAATGACGTATATAATTAAAAGGTAAAAAAATAAATATTATTTAAGTAAGCAATGGCTTAAACGGTAAGAATATAATTAGAATTAAGAATATTTCTAAAATAAGACAAAACCAGTTTTCAACGTGGGACGCAGACGTAGATCAGCCTACACAATCTTACGAAACCAATAAAAAAACATTTGCAGCTTTCACAGCAAAGCACAAGGTTGGGGTGATATAATTATCATTGGATATTTTATTATTGGATGCTGCCCTCAAAGACACGACAATATATTTTAGAGGTAATAACAGATACTATTAGACCATACCCTGTTTTTTTTTTCAAGACCAAACCAACGCATGGTTATAAAGACTGAAAGCTGTACGTTCCGTACAGAAAGACGATCGATTTTACTGGAAATTATTTTCAATCTTCACTTTCCATTTGTCTTTGGTTATTGCTTCCTTAACAAAAGAAAATTGAGCTTAAAATATTGCGATAAATATTTTTTGTAGCAACGAGAATCTTTCTTGAATAATTAATGAAATCTGTGACATCAAAATCACTTGAAGAATCGTGGATGTATTATGGCTTCTTAAAAATGTATAGACTCTTCCCCTTAAAGTCTAAATATTTCAAATGTTTGGGAAAATCATTGATGTACCATTTTTTTAATTTAAAAATACTACTATGCGATTTTGTAACGATTTAAGGAAAAACCAGTTTACGTTTTTTTGTTGAGAGCAAGATATTCAACATCATCTCTATCCCTTGAAAACCAGAACAACCTTTTGTGTAATATAATATATAATTCATATTATGTCAAATTTTTATATATGTACAATATTATGTGTTTTACATGCAATGCGAAGTAACTTGTGTAATGTATGGTGAAAGTACCAAAAGGAAATATCCGACCAAGATGGTTTGCTTGGTCAAGCCAAAGCCCATTTGCCATCATATCAGCTGATGTATATAATACTAGCAGCGTCCTGAGGTTTTACCCGCGTATTTCCCATTTCCGTGGGAGTACGGTGATAAATTATATATTATTGTAAAGTTTCTTAAAAATCCATTAAGTAATTTTTACGTGAAAGAGTAACAAACATCCAAACACACAAACTTTCAAATTTATAATATTAGTAGGATGAAAAGGATGGGCTCCGAACTGTAAATCTTTGATAGCACGATTCAGGATTGCAGCGTTGATTAGCCCCCTACAAGTTCTTTTTAATTCTAAGTTATTCAGTCAAACTATCATGTTATATAGTCAGTAATTAAAGAAACGAAACAACTTTTACGGATTTTATCGCGGTTTATTTAGTTTTTTACAAGCCCGACGTTTCGGATACTTTATAGCAACCATGGTCACGGAAGGACTGAGGTGTCAGATGTCCTTCTGTTACAAAAGTTATTCGAAACTCATAGGGTTATGATACAACAATATTTTTATTTAGTCCTATTTATGCAAAAGGTGCTAACTGAGTCTTTAGTCTGTGACATATTATTATGCTTGGATTTAGATTTTATTATTTTTATTATGGGATCCCATGCAGATGGTAGTGGCCACTACCATCTGCTCCGAAACGTCGGGCTTGTAAAAAACTAAATAAACCGCGATAAAATCCGTAAAAGTTGTTTCATTATAATGAGTGAAATTCGCGTAAACATAAGAAAACAATAAAGAAACGAACTCTTAACGTAGCCTCCAAACACTTTCAAATTCAGCCTTAAAATTACCGATTCGATCTATATTTGAAATTATTTGGCTTTACAATATTTTGTCTATTTTTCATCCACTGTTCAATGATTCAAGTCACAAATTTTTAATATCAGCATCAGTGAAGTGACATGTGCAATCACCAAAATATCGCGCTAATATAAACTGGTCAACAATGTATTTAATATTAGTGTTCAAACATGGCCTGTTTGCTCCTGTTTATGGAATCACTCATGCAAATTTGATTTCGCCATTAATAAATAAGCCTGTAATTTGTTGATTGTGAATTCATGTGAGATACGAATTTAGAATGGGTCGAATACGAATCGTCAATAAATACTTGAACTTGACGTTGGGTATCGAGTAGGCGATGTCTTAGGTTGTTATATACTCGTATATATTAGATTGACATTGATTTGGCGTTTGGGTGTACTTTTGGCGTTTACAGCAGTGCTATTCTGTAAGTTATGCAGCAGCAGTGCTATTCTGTAAGAAACGCAGCGCTGTCGCAACGCTGTGACAGCCCTGTGAATTCAGCTTGGTATTTACTAAGCTTGTCAAACCATATAAAACACCCTAGCAACGTCAACGCTGTGCGCCGACGCCGACGAGCTCGCGTCGCGGCGCACAGCCTAGAAAATGACTCTTACAGAATCAGGGGGCTGCGTTGACGGCGCTAGAGTGTTTGATATGGTTTGAAAAGCTTAGTACATAACAAGTTGAATTCACAGCGCTGTCATAGCGTTGCGACAGCACTGCATTTCTTACAGAATAGCACTGCTGATATCGACTTTGAGCAATGGTTGATAAACATGATGATTTTTGTCGACGATGATGAGTGGCTTATAATTTTACCTATAATTGTCAACATATGCCGCATTTCTTTATCACAAAAAAATCTGTCCAATTAAAAAGGTTAGGTAAACAATAATATACTTAAAAAGATAACGGTAAATAAATAATGTAATGATAAGTAGAATGCCTTTGAAGAATGAAAATTTTATAAACAAGACTAGTATAAAGATTTAAAAGATTCAATTGTTTCATTAGCACCCTAACTTCTTTTTAATAATTTTAAAATATGCAATTCGAAATCGGTAATTAATTTAAGGTGATTAAGGTGTTATAATTTCATAAGGCCTCCCACCAAAGGCAACGAACGGGGATGCGTAGGAGGCTCCACTTAATGTGCCCTCGGTAACGCCCCTGTGCGCGTGTCGGGATCAAGTTGGGAACTTGAACCCGTGGCATGATGTCGCAACGACTTAGCGGTGGTCGGACATTCCTCACGAGAAGTAGTCTTCTAGCCTTTCACTGGGGCCAGCCTATTCCTGATGCGCTTCTGTTGTCTGCAAATCCGGGACCATCAAATAGCGGTTGAATGATGTCGCGGTGGTTTTAGTTTAGCACATCCCTAGCTTCAAATATTTTAAGGACCAACCACCAAGGTACCTTGCTAAATCCATAAAGATTACCCTGCGTCAAAAAAGTATATTGTATCAAAACATTTTCCATATACTATAACGCATACAATTCACAAAGTATAAATAAAACCCTAGAATAACGTACCCACCTATACCGAGCCTATTCAGTTTACACATAATCAACTAGTAATTACCCTTTAGCTCCGAAAGTAGGTTTAAATACAATCAATTTGTCAACAGCTCTAATAACCCGGGCTAATGGTCAATGGAAGGGAATCGGAGCCGATAAATAAGAAAATTGGTGACCCCGCACGTGGCACGGGCAGGATTAATTACCACCACGTGCACGGGACGGCAGCAATTTACTTGACCGAGTATACGAAGGGAATTTTGATGGATTCCTATTACTTGTCGCTGATTTGGATCGTTAAATTCTAGCGGAATCAACGGTAGATTAAAAAAATAAATGGATCATATGAGTAGGATATTTTTTATGTGAGTGGGCGGACATTGGTTAGTATTTGTTCATTCGTCGTGACATCAACGATAACAGTAACACTAGCGAAGGGAACACTGCCATTGGCTGATAACTATTATGATTAAAGTTTGAATGAGAATATTGATTTGAGTGACGATGGTCCAGTGGGTGGGGTCAGCTTCTTGTACGAGAGATTTCGGGTTCGATCCGTATCCCCTACATTATGTCTTGAGATCCTGTCTCTGAGTACACCCTCAACACGAAATCACTCGCTCACAAGTAAAAAAAAATGTAATAATGGAACAACTTTTACGGATTTTATCGCGGTTTATTATTTTTTTTATGAGCCCGACGTTTCGGATACTTTACAGCAACCGGACCGGGGAGGACTGAGTCCTCCTGGACATAAGTGGATGATATATTATATGGGTTGATACTATTTTTATTGATGTATACTGTTGTAAACAGATTTTACTGTTGTTTTAGCAACATAGTGTGCTGCCAGAAATATATTTATATGTATTTAATACATTTCAGCGAGTTCACCTGATTAAACTCCTAGTACCCGTGAGACATTCCCGGGACAAATAAACAATTATTAACCTACCAACAAAGCTCAATATTGGTATTTTCAACTTCAAACGAAGTTAACTTCGAAGGATTCTGGGAAGCCTGGGAGATAATAAATTCAATTAACATGGAAACGTGTAACATATTATGATTTAAAACACACAAATTAATGAATAGTTTTGTTACCTGTGACTACGTCACAAAAACTTATATAGTAAGTTATATTCTAACTATTCTTACTAATGAGAGTATATAATTGCAGATGCTTACTAATATTACAGAGGGAATATTTGTTTGTTTTTCACATTGAATAATCTCCGAAAGTACTGAAACAATTTGAAAACTTTATTTGTTTGTTTGGTTGTAATGAATAGGCTCAAAAAGTACTAGACCGATTTTAAAAATTATTTCACCATTCGAAAGCTCCATTATCAACGAGTAACATAGGCTAAATTTTATTCTGAAAAAAAATAGGGTTCCGTAAGATATTTGGGTTTTTCGGATACAAGGTGTAAAAAATCAACCAGAAAAGTTACTTATTTTGCGTACTAAGATCCCGTTGTAGATCTTAGTTAACGCAGGCGAAACTGTGGGCAATAGCTAGTCTATAATATAATTGTGAATCACATATCAGCGAGACCGGTTTTAATATGTCTTCGCGTGCGAACCCGGGTCGAACCACTAGTAAGTAATACTTATTGAACTCATATGCAAATAATATTATAACATTCGCAAATTTTAACATTAAAATACCTTAAATACTTACGAATAAAATTGGCGTATTAAAAGCAGTAATCATTTTACTGTCAGTATGCTTGCCAAAGCTAGTTTCCAGAACAAAGTTTATCAACTTAAAGCTCTTCAGCAAGATTGATTTAATAAAATTAATTCACTCCAATATGAGTGCTATAAATGTTCATACACTTACAATTTATACTTCATTGAGGAGTTTTGAAATGAGATCCAAAAACGTCTTGGCCGACTTCCAAAGGGAATGGTCGAGATTTTCTTGAAATAGTGCGGTGCGGTGGAGTGCTGAGAACGTCTTAGCGGGCTACGATTTATGCTTAATAAAAAGGCTTTGTCGCCTGCAACGGACCTGATACTTATACTTATGTCGCTGCTATTAAAAGGAAGTAATTACTTGTTGAAATAAGCTTGTATATGATAATATCATGAAGAAAATAATAATAAACGTGTGACTTATTTGATAAAGGCTCGAGACCTCGTCTAAACTAACCCGTGGAATGTGGTTATGTGGTTGAAAGTTGATTTCCAAATTTCCATCCGATCTTGACATTATTGTAAAGCTGGTAAAAAAATATAGTACGTCAATTTCAGATCGACAAGATTGAAATTCTTCTATGGTGCGGACCACATTTATCTTGTACATGTATATGTACCTATATCTCATAACAGTTCAAATCTGTGTATTATTGAGATAGAACATACTAAAATAAGTAACGTAATATAATATATTTATATGTGTACATTATCGAAGTTGCTCTATTAGACGTTATTTTTTTAACACCATATTCTCAAACAAAAATCTTTAAGAGAAAAATATACTGCGATTACAACTGGTTAGGTGTCGCTATTTAAGGTTCCTCTATTTAAATTCTTTTGCAATATGTAAGTAATATATTATATAAATATTGCATGTTTTAAGACATGTGCATGTTATTTAGCCGTTTCAATTATTTTTATATAATCTATTATTTATTTAATTATAAAAACATAAAATATAAACTTTTTGCAGTCTATAGACAGCGAATTCACCTTAACATTAATTTGGAAGAGCTTTTCCTTCCTGCTTTGATTGCCTAAAAGGAATATCGATACGCAATCAGTCGATAAGGCTTCCCTGGAATTTTACGTCAATTAAAAAATTACAAAACGAATATTATATTCGACTTCTGAAATTAATATTATATTCTTTATTGTTTTTTATTTTGTATTTTTTGTTATAAATATTCCGTAAATTTAAGTAAAAAACTACTGTATTACAGCAACGTATTATAATTTATTTAACTATGTATTCATATGTATGTATAGACATCTACCTAGGTATGTCAGATTACATTGCATGCAGTATCCTATCCTACTAACATTATAAATGCGAAAGTTTGTGAGTATGGATGTTTGTTACTCTTTCACACAAAAACTACCAAATGGATTTTGATGAAACTTCATAATAATGTAGCTTATACATCAGATTAACACATAGGCTATGATTCATCCCAATATTCCCACGGGAACGCGGGGCGCTGCTATACTATATTATATAAATGCGAAAGTATGTAAGTATGGGTAGATGGATGTTTGTTACCTAAAAAAAATGATTTCTCAAGGAAGGCTGAAAAATTTCTATATACTACCTACGCGCTGCGGCGTCGCGCCGGGGCTGGAGCCTCAGTGCAGCAGCAGGGTTCTACTCAAACTACAAATTCTTCAATTACTACATGTATAATAAGATATAAAGCAGAAGAGTTTGTTTGTTTGAACGCGCTAATCTTAAAAACAGGTCTTAGTCAGGTCTATATATCTATATATAATCAATCAGTAATCCGTTTATAATCTATAGCCTATTTTATATTATAATATCGAGGAAAGTTATATATTATCCCGCTAAAATACCGTTGTAAATCTTAGTAACGGCGGCGAAGCTGCGGGCAACAGCTAGTAATGCATATTTTCATTATAATTGTCTTAGTATATGCAAAATATATAAAATGAATGTTCGTTCACATTATTACCCTTTATCTCTTCACTGCTGAACATAGGCCTCCCTCAATGAACGCCAAGACGACCGATCCCTTGCCACTCGTATCCAACATAGACCGGCTACTGCACGGAGGTCTATAATATTATACTCCACGAATAATGTGAACTCTAGTGACTACTAGAGATCAGTAACTTGACTTATTTTCAGTCACGAGAAGGTACGTACAACCTATTTTCCCCCGCGCCTGTTCTAAATACAGCATTTTCTCATTCACTAAAAAGTAGCAATTAAAGAATAATTACAAACAAAGCTTCTATAAAAGGAGAATTTCAGCAAAAAGCTCGTTTCATGGCGTTTGCCTAATGACCCGTTTTTATTTTACTGTCACACTCGGCTATTATGAGACCTTTGAATATTAAATGATATGATGTAGTCTATTTTAGACTACAAAAGCCTTGTGTCAGAATCAAATAATCTAAGATGATGATGAATGAAAACCATACATTATAATGAAACAAATTCACGGATTTTATCGCGGTTTATTAAGTTTTGTTTTATAAAGTAGTCTATGCATGTAGCATAGCACTACTTTCAAACAATTGCATACGAATAGGGATGTTGACACATGTTACAAGTTCATGTAAAGTTATGTTTTACATATTAAATACAGTATTTGAAAACCTAAAATAATATTTAAAAAGTCTACTTATTTGTCTTAAAATTTAGAAAATTATTTTAAAATGCGTTATTTATCATGCATTATCACGTGACTGCAAACGCGTATAAGGCTGAATGAAGTCACTGAACATTGAGCTAAGTACAAACTCACCTAACATAGCGCGAGCTCTGAACGCGGTGTGTGACGTAATGACGCTTGGAGCGTTTTAACGCCAATTTTAAAAACTATTTTTCGTTATTTAATATTTTGTTAAAATTGGACATAATTCTTTACAAAAATCTTTTTTTCGTGTTTATCTATAGTATATCTATGAAATAAAACCAATTAAAAAAAATAGTCAACATCCCTATTGCTAAACGGCACGCCCGGGGCGATGACTAACTAACTAACTCCGCTGGCTCAACGACCCGAAGTGGATTTTGGCCTCCAATACGAGACGGCGCCACTGCGCACTGTCTTTAGTGATCTCCTCCCAGTTTACAACGCCCAAGGTATGTAGATCTTTTAGCACTTGGTCCTTCCAACGGTATTTGGGTCGGCCAACAGTTCGACCACCGGAGGACCCTCATAGGCTTTCCTTACCCTATCAGCGGGCATTCTCTCGAGATGGCCAAGTCAGCGGAGCCTAGCGGACTTAACTATACTGGGGCGATAACCAATCTTCAATCTTCCAGTTCTATCGTTGAAGTGAGTGACAACTTAGGGAATTCAATAAAAATAAAATACTTAAAAAAAATTAAGTTATTACACCTCGGATACTTTGAAAAAAGGGCATGCTATATAATTAATTACTACCTTGTTTTGGCGTCTGCGTGACAAAAGTTGCGGTAAAATGTATTTAGAGCCTTTCGGAGTGACGCTATGGCCATTCTTTAATGTCAAGCTGCTGATGTCAGCATACGAAATTGACTCAGCGGTTGATAAGCCTATAATCGTGTATAATACCAAAATTGACGCACTTCTATCTTAAGTGCTGATGATTTGAAATTATACTACCAAATAGATTATAGCTTGATTTGAGAGTATTAGACATAATCTTTAAGCGGCAGTTAATTCTAGATCTAACAGATGTACCCCATAGGTCGAAAACCTATAAAGTTACCGTTTACCTAGAATTACGAAATTTGGTAAGAAGTAAGGTTCGAGTTCTTTCGATACGACGTCGGAAATGTAGCCCAGGAAACTCATTAGTACGTTGCATGTGATGACCTCTGTGGCTCAATGGTTAGCGCGTTGACACTGTAGCCCGGAGTTTCGGTAGCGGGTTCAAATTTCGCCAGGGAACAAAAAAGTTTCTATTTTCCTGGGTCATGGATGTGTCTTAAATACGTGTGATGTATAGTAAAAATCTGAAACATGTGTATTAATATAAAAAAATATTAAAATAATATGTATTTCTCTTGTCTATTACCAGTAACACAAGTTATTCGGAAACTTAGCACGGGACTAAATTGACGTGGTGTAAAAGCGTCCATAGATATTATCATTATTATAATATATCTGTGACGTAGGATGTTGAAACTCGGTGCTAGTAATTCGACTACCTATCTTGCTCTTCCCTCCTAAGCTCAGAAAAACATTTTTTAGAAAGAAAAAAGCTCAATGCTACGAATGAACAAGTGTAACAATCGGTCTTTTGACCGCTATCCCATAGGCGTGGTTCTATTTCCGATACAGGTAACAATTAAAAGTTCTGTAAAAGTAATAGACCTGTTCGATGCATTACTACATTTACAACGTCACAATCCCCAAAGCTATAACCCGTGCCATTTAATACCCGGCTTTGATGGTTGATATTAAACGTTAGATCCACACCATTCGTCAGTATTTATTTTTCTATCATACCTTTTATCGAATATGATTTATGATATTATGTATTCAAGCGTAAATAAAAAATGTATTTAAACTAAAATTCAATATTTAACTAAAGTAGTTTTATCTTTAAAATTAAAAAAAGTCGAGCCGAAAAATTGCTATGTAAAATCCGTATAAAATGGTTTCTATTGAAACTAATTTAAGCTAAAATGTGAGAATTTACCCTAATAATAATCTACAAAATTGATGTTCATTCAGGAAGACCTATGTTCAGCAATGGACGGACAAATGCTGATGATTATAAAATAGTTATATGTATCATAATTTTAAGCTGCGTGTCCACCGCGGCGCACACATAGGCAACGCAAGTGTATATAATAATAATATAATAATAATAATATGTTCTGACAACTCACACACGGCCATCTGATCCCAAACTAGGCAAAGCCTGTTCTTATGGTAACCAGACAGCTGATACACTACTTATATATTACTAAATATATACTATAGATAAATTGCTCGGCAGACACAGAACAAATGATCATGCTCATCACACAAACATTTGTCCTGGGTGGGAATCGAACCCACGACCTTCTGGTTAAGCAGTCAGGGTCACTAACCACTAGACCAACAGGCCAGTCAAAGTGTCTTTAATAATTAATTGCTATTGTAAAATAATGCGTAGTGTATCCGTGTAGCTAATCACATACATTTTCTTGCAAAGTGAAACTTGACAAACGTGCGTACCCTCTTCATGCACCGTGGTGGAGCTCGGCCTAAAGGTATCTAACGACAGTATTCACAAGCAATACTATGAGGTGTATAGTACTTCAGAACGCATAGGCTCATTCAAACCAATTCTTAGACAATATTTAAGTGAATACCGCCATTGTGCGTCTTTCAAACCCGATAACTGACACGAGTAGCATTTTGCATAGTGTTGTCTCATTAGTTAGCCAAGTACACTTCTCGAATTCGGGTGTTAGCTTATAAAAACCACTAAACCAAAAAACAGGAGAATCTAGAAAATGTTATACCAGATACCTCGGCTCCATAGATTGAGCTGAAGTGATTTTTGAAATGGCCACTCAGAGCGATCATCCACAATGACGCAGCCGTCGCATTTATCTTGTAAAATCTGTCCATTGAATCACAGAGCCCATTGTGGCCGTATCTGATTACCGCAGGTAATCTGAAATACCATCCTGACTGATTCTCATTGTGATACTACGTACGGGAGATTGGAAAGATATTACTTTTAGTGCTATTGACTATATGTTACGACCTATCCGTATCTAATTACTTTTCTATACTAATATTATAAAGAGGAAAGATTTGATCGTTTGTTTGTATTGAATAGGCTCCGAAACTACTTGACCGATTTGAAAAATTATTTCACTTTTGGAAAGCTACACTATCCCCGGTGAACATTGGCTATATTAAATTTTCAAAAAGTTATGGGCCCGTTATAACTCTTAGTTGACGATTGATCTGTTTGTACTTCTTCTTAAAAAAATCTAACTCTTTCTACATAAAGTGTAGTAATAGTTTATGCCATAATCATAATTTTTCGTCGTCCTTCGTTTCAGGTATAAGAACATAAAAATATTACATTAAATGAATGTGTAAAAAGTATATCCCTATTAGTATTATTTATATTATATCTAGCTGTTGCCCGCGGCTTTGCTCGTTTTGGCAATAAAAAAATACTTTTTTTAATGTATCCTATGTTAATTCTAGTACCTCCGAGAATATGTGTACAAAGTTTCATGATTGATTGAATAATTTTCGCCTGAAAGCGTAACAAACATGCCTATTTTCACATTTATTATATTAGGAAGGATTAAGGAAGTTGTTGTTGTGCCTGGGTGACATTATTTTCGAAATTTGAAAAAATTAAGACCTAGAAGAAATACATAAAGTCCACGGTGTAGATGGAAATTCACCCACTAATAAAATACTGTAGCTACAAAATAACATTCGCCGAAACACTTCTACATTCCGCTGCAGATTAATGTGAAGTGATGAAGACTTAAATTACGCTGGTACGTGGATTGTGGGTATAAAGCTCCAGTACCTACCTATGTAAAGTGTTTTTACCGAGCTCGTATTCCTATCGGATGATTTGGGCGTTTCAATTTTATTGAGAAATGGCGAGCTTCGCAAATCGTTTGCTCATATCAACGTCGATGGCGTCAACAGCGGCGCAGTCTTTTAAAATGCCATGAGATGAATTGGGGTTATATAACTGCATTGAAATAACATGCAAATTCTTTTGATACTGAAATTTTGTTATTTAAATTAGGTACTAATTTTTTTAAAGCATAGAAGGGAAAACGAGCAGTAGAAAGAAACACTTAGAAACAAGAACAACTCTATCGGATATTATGCAGATGGTTGCCAACCTTCTCTCCCCCCTCCTCCAATTGGACCCTAAAAGCTTACAATACGCGACAGCTTAGCTGTCACTTTACGTGGGTAACATGTGAGTTTCGTGCCGGCTTAATTCCGCTGCAAGGCATGGTAACTCCTACCTTTTACTAAATTACGATATACGTAGAAGTTATATTGTCCCCATGGCCATTGTGGCCTCTTTTGTCTTTTCGACAACTACAAGTTAAAATAGGGCTATTCTGTAAGGTCGTTTTTGAATCTCTAAAGCGGAATCCGCGGTGATATTACGTATTTGAAGAATTTGTATTATTTAAAACTCGACTGTCTACCTATGTTAATAAAGTTTCGAAGTGAGCGTAAAGTGAGATCTATCACTCAGGTGAAGCTCGGTATCAAAACGGTTTATACTGAATAGCTCTACAGGTATAATATAATATATTTAGTATTAGTAATGGTAGTATTTTATGTGCAATTAGACATTACAAATAATAATTGACCAATTGCAACAGTAAATCTATTTTTCCAAATCCTTAGAGATTTGGCAGGCAGTGATTTTGTGTCAATCTAGCAGTTGGTGGTATAAATAACTTTGAAAATATTTTATATACAAATATAAACGTCCCGACGGTGAAACTTCTAGAAACTCGTCTTAAAAACGCAAGCCAATCCGCGAAGCATACCGCGGATGCTTTACCATAAATAATAATAATAATAATATGTACATAATAATATACACAAATGACGTCAATTCCTCCGAAGGAAAAGCAAATAAAGCTTACTTAGCTTAAATAATTAAATTTGGACTGCTTGTTACTACCATTCTTCTCGTTTTCCCGTGAAACAGCTTTGCTGTGTTAAAAAAATGGCAAGAACGCCGAGGGTAGGCCACCTTGAATGAGTTTGTTGATCTAATCCGTACTAGACTCGTTGTTCACGCACGACGCTGATCACATGATCAAATTGTGTTTATTATAATTATTTATGACTATCCTTATTTAAATGAAGAGCGATGATGGCCCGGTGGGTATGGAATCGGCCTCTTGTGCCTGAGGTTCGGGTTCGATCCTGACACCTAGTGCCATAAAATGTGTTTTTCTAAATTTTTAAGCGCATCCAAACACGAGGCCATCGCTCGTTCACGGGTGAAGGAAAACATCGACATTAAATGTCTTTGAAGGTATGTGAAGTTCACCAACCCGTATAGGGCCCCGCATCGGTGAACTATGCCGCAAAACGCCCCTCGCCAAATTTCGAGGAGACCCGTGCCCAGCAGTGGGACATATATGAGTTGGTTTACAGTATACCACAGAAGCGGCAAGCATTTTAATTATTGCCAAGTCTATCTACATAATGGCGGAGCAAACTAATTTCGCAGGACGTTACCTGGTAAAACTTATCCCGTATTTTCAGGTAAGCTTTTAATGGGATATAAATTAGATTGCGCTGGATAGTTTGGCGATATAAGGATCTATCACGGTCCAACGTTCACCGATGGCACTCCATTAGCCATACCTCTCATATCCATTACCATATAAAGAGACCGATCATTTATTACTGGCTATAAGCCCCTATTAATTTGTACAAAGGGTGTTGTATAAATACTTTTTAAGTTGTAAATTACAGTACCGATTCTATAATTATTATAATCAATAATCGATAGCAATTGAGCGACGATGGTCTAGTGGTGGATGGACTCGGCCTCTATGCGAGAGGTTCCGGGTTCGATTCTGACTTCCTCCCCGTGTGTGTCTTAAAATTGGTTTTTCTAAATTTGCTCACCGGCAAAGGAAAACATCGCGAGGAAACCTGCATGCCTGATGAGATTTAAAGTCTCTGAAGGTATGTGAAGTTCACCAAACAGCGCGGTTTGGTGAACTATTACCCTGCCCATTACCCTTCTCGCCTGATTTCGAGGATAAGACCCGTGCCTAGCAGTGGGACTTAAAGAGTTGATACTTTACTAAGTACTATAGGCAATTAATTTTTAATATGATTTTTATGTTTACCCTAATTTCACTTTTAAGTCAATCCCCGTATTTTCTGTAGAGTATTCGAAATTTAAAAATATAGATTAATATCGTTATAATTTTCATAGAGAATATAATATTATTATTTTGCTATAAGGTTATTGCTTCAGTCGAATTGGGCTGGCGGGAGAGGATTGGTACCTCTCGCTCACATAATACCAGCGTAAAAGATGTCCCGTTTAGTGCGGTTTGCCAGTTCCCGGCTTTGTAATTGGTTGCGCCGAGATTCACGTCTCAGGAGAGGCAGCACAAACTAAATGGGATAGTGCCAGGTAAACTTGTTTATTTCTATATGACATTTATATATTTATGTATTTTGTTCGAGGTACAATGGTCGGCGCATAAAATATCTGACGTTTACTTGTCTCTGGTTGATACCGTATTCGATATTTAAAAAGTAAAAAAAAATACTATAAATAATAATAAAAGAATAATGCGATAAAATTATTTTTGAAAACTGTTAAAATTCAATCATTATTTTATAACGATTATATTTTAATAGAATTTCAGAGTCTGATAAATTTCGTACAGCCTGTATAAAGTAACTTGCCGATGATTAATTATTTGGGGCTTAATTATATTGTTTATAGTAATTCCTTTTCATAAGAGGTCTTGGGAGGCTCTATAGTAGCTCCCTGCTGGCTTCTAATTACCTTTAAAAATAAAATTGTTTGATAAGTGAAGCTGCTCTTATACTTCGAGTGGTTAAATAAACATGTAAATACAGTACTCGGCTTGCATGGGTAAATTAAAGGAGGATCTAAAGTGGATCAGTCATTCATATTCAGTCATTAATTTTGTTTCGTAAATATTAAATATGAGTTTAAAATATCACGCAACAGAAAATATTTTTTTTTAACTCACACACGGCCATCTGATCCCAAACTAGGCAAAGCCTGTTCTTATGGTAACCAGACAACTGATATATTACTTATATATTTCTAAATATATACATATTATAGACAACTTACGCCCAGACACAGAACAAATGATCATGCTCATCACATAAACGTTTGTCCTGGTTGGGAGTCGAACCCACGACCTTCTGGTTTAGCAGTCAGGGTCACTAACCACTAGACCAACAGGCCCGTCATTTATATTTAAAATAATAGTTTGATTGATTAATACAGATTGTAATGTAAAGAATATAACACACAGACCTTTGTCGTCTTTGTGATGTTCTTATAATATTGGTATTTCTATTACAGTATCAATTAAGAGGAGTTGGCTATCACAGAGGCCAGAGTCATGTGATTTCTCATAATCAATCCATTTTAGCTCTTTTGGCTTCATGGTATAATCCATCACCAATAATTAATTGGTGATTGATTATATGGTGGACTCGGCGTCATTTAATTGACTGGTAACAGGTATTTAATTTAATTACCTTTCCAATATCAAATAGTAGGCTTTTTCTTATGTACTCTTAGGATTAAATAATACAATTTGACGATCTCAGTGGCTCAATGGTTTGTTCGTAAGCGTTCAACCTTAAGTAGCGGGTTCGAATCCCGGCAGGCAACTAATTAATATGTGTATTATATTATAAAATATTAATTATAATATTATGTATAATATAAAAGTTAAATTGAGTTAACCGTTGTCTTAATACACGTAACACGAGTTCTTCTAGAGCTTACTACGGGACAATAGTATTGGGTCATCCATAGATATTATTATTAAAATATAATAGGTGTATACTTATTTGAATATATAAAAAAATCTCATTCATATTGAAATATTGCATGAATTATGTAACGCTGAGATGAAGCGTATGGCATAAATCAAATATAAAAACTTTACAGAATTTCTGTGCATTTCTTTTAGTCAAGACAGAAAAAGAAGCAATTTGTAAACGAGCCACCGATACGTTTACGAGTTCACCCATGACTAGTTTTAAAGTGTTGGGCTTAAGTAGCTTAAAATTATGTATAATCAGTAATTAGTGACGGTCCTGTCTTTGTAAATGCGACACAGTAGTTGACAGTAGATATGCTTGGTGTCCACAGAATAGCGCACAAATCCCACTAACAATATAAATGCTACGTTAAAATGCGATCGTTTCCTAGTAGGTTTGTTCCGTATCTTGAGGATGCCCTACATATACAAGTATTCATGGGTATAACAAATTACAACCATTCATAACAGCCATGCGTGCACGTAATCGGCTAATAGCCTCTTCAAAATATATCGAAATTGCTGTTTTTGTAAAATATACATTATTATAATGATTTTATGACTATCGTCAATAGTTGAAGTGTCCATAACTTTTTCATAGTGGAAGGGACTTTAGTGAGAATGGCATGGCATCTAGTGTAATTACTGGTACGGGCAAAGTACTTGTATTTAGCTCTTAATAATAAAAAAAATTGGTTGTCTATAAAGTCCGTTTACGAACGGTAGTTTGAAACATTACATGCAGCACGAACCGAACTGAGCTGTTCGCTCGAGCTAATCATCCATGTCTCTCGTTCGTGCCGCGCTCTCGCTTTCTGAACGCTACATGACGTCATATTTTTCGTGCATGCTGCCCGTAATAACAAATTATTAGACGTAGTCACGCCAAAAAAAACTGGTGCCGAGATTCACGATTTAGGTTAGACGTCAATAAGTCACTAATGCTAGTAGAAGGCAACTTATTTATGTACATTTGTAACGCTGTCCACTTACGATCTGGTAGCCCGCCTGCCAGTTTGCCTAGCTAAGTAAAAAAAACAATATCGATAATCAGTTTTAATTAAAAAATAATTGTTACTGTACATCCTTTTTAATCTTATTTATCTTTCTTTTTATGCGTTCCGTGTATGCTGCAATTATGTTAGACAAGAGTGGCAGTGTTGATGATTTCTCGTCGTCTTTAACTCCAACTTCTGCACATAATTCTGTTCTGGTCTTCTTCGAGTTGGGCATAGCTGCCTCCGACTTCATAACAGATAGAGTATATAAGTAGCCATTCCATTCCAAATATTCCTTTATAAGTTCGTTTATCAACAACACTTCCTCCGGTGGTTTTGAAGGACTATTAACATTATTCGGGCTTTGCTTTTCTTGTAATATTTTAGTTACAGTCGTCCGTATCTAGAAATAGTAGATTCTATTTTTTATGTGTAAAAAATAAAGTAAAAATGAGAATAAGGTAGACGATCTACGCGCAGTGGCCTGTTCGTGTTGTAAGCGATTGTCAAGGGACGGACAAAGGCTGATGATGATGATGATATGTGAAAACAAAATTGAAAACTATGTACTTATTTCGGTGACTGTATGATACATTTACGAAATTACTATATTGAAATATTAACTAATGGCGACGTGAAGTCTATTTTATACAAGATAATACTTTTCGTGTTTCTCAAATTTCTGTTAAAGTTCAAACTTAGCTAGTGCAAAATGTGTCCCAGAATTATTTAAGGCGATAGAACTTTGTGAAGCAACTTTCATAATAGGTAGATTACGTTGTGTATTTACATTTATCATTCCTATTACTTATCCTTACTTAGCCGTACTTTAAATTATTAATTTTTCGTGCTTGTTTTTTTTTACGAACGTCATTTTTATTTATCAAAAATCTGCGTTTCATAGGCCGTATTGGATGTATTAAATTCATTTCGATCGAAAACACTTTGACTTAACACCCCATTTATAAAAACCGGCTCAGTATAAGCTTTAATAACATTGAATTAATTCCAGGCTCTAAAACGATATTGAATTTGTTTAAAGAATTACCTCAGCCTGAAATTTATTCAGATCACCGCTCTTTTTCAAAAGGTTTTTTATAGCGTCTAAAAGCTCTTTTTCTGATATTGCTTTGTTTTCATTCATTTTGACGGAAATTTAATTATTTCCAAATGACAAATTCAATACGATAAAGTATCAGCCGAGAAGGATCTCTTGATTTACAAACGATGTTTCAGTAGAATATTTCGTATAAAAAATCACGTTTCTTTTGATGGAATCAAATTGTCAATTTGTGTCTGTGTCGTGTTTATTTTTTTAATTGACAACTCAACGAGTCGCCATTATTAAAATATCCGTAGTTATATTTGAGTGACAAATAACGTGCTTTATTAATTTGAGTAAGAATAAGAGGAAATTATTTGTTCGTAGACTCATAATAGGGAAATAAATAAATTTACCGATAGGATATATTGTGGGCTCCCGGCGGCATAAGTGCCACGATCTAGCTTTCATCTTCCGCGAAAAAGCTTTGCTGTGTTGCACTGAGACTTGACATTTGATGTATGGATCGGCCACACACCAATGAGCTCCCTGTGGTAGTTCCAATTTGTATGCTTGATAATACTTTTGAAGCCTTATGATAATATTTTGGTAACAACCGATATATATATATATATTTGATCCAACAATGCCCGAGTCTCCCAAAAGGCGGCCAGTTTCCCAATAGTTTGGAAATTTCCCTGTTTGTATGCATATTTCAAATAAATGTAAGTAGCTAATATATTATGTAATAAAATGTGTACAATTTTGACCTATATAGAAAATGTGATGTTTTATAATATTAAAAATGTTCATAGCACAAATTGTGTAAGACTATATTTGATCATTCAGAGATTGAGATCATCATTTTCATCTGCCTTTATTCCTCCACTGCTGAACATACTCTCCTCCTCATACCTCAATGAATGCTAAGAAAAGACTCACTGCACGAAGACAGACTTCTCACCTGGTTCTTGGCCGACCAACATTTCGTCTACCTAAACTAATAATATTATATTAATAAAATATATTGGAAGTTATATTAACTTATATTAACACTATTTAGTTATTGGTACAGAGCATTACTAACTTGGATTACTATGATGGATGTAAATCGTTATTTATGTTAATGATGATGATTGTATCAGCAATGTTTTTCGCAGTAAGTAACGTATAAAAATTGGCAAAGATAATTTTTACATCATCTTGATGAAACAAATGAGCTTATCATCAGAGCATATCATTTGTTTGGAAGTTTTTTTTCAGTTCAGTTCAGAAATTATTCTAGCCATTTATTTGGTCCATCGTCAATTGTCTTACCATCGGCCTATTTCAAATATTTTGAAAATCCAAAATTTATAAACGAAATATTCAAAATAAAATTCGACGAATATTACAAACGTGTGCCCTTAATTTTTCTTCATTTTGTGTTTTCGCTTTGTCATTACTTTCCATGTCTAGTAACAAATATGAAATAGACGTTACGTTTAAGTGGTAATAAAAGATAAAGCGGATAGTATAATAAAATTACCATTTAATTATTTCCAAGTAAAGCACTCAACATAATTGAAGTTACACTGAGGGACGTTTTTAAATTAGAAAAGACAAGAATAGTTTGCGTGTTATCGAACAATCCACCGAAATTGCAGCCATTGCAGTCGATATTTCAAAATCAAATTGCTCCCTAAGCGGCGCCAATATGAAGTAATAAATTGCTTTGTAACCACACTGAAACGTACTAAAAATATATTTGAAATAGTTGATAATGGTTTTTTTAGAAGTGGAGGTATTTAGGCAGTTGGTTTATCGGGTAGTAAGTGATCATCGAGATCCATAGACACAACCTTATAATATAACAAACCAGCTCTCCATGGTGTGTCTCGGTTGCAAGCCTATTATTATTTAAATATAATTTAAGAATTTATGAATCAAAAATTGAATCATATAATATAATCTACAACTAATTAAATAATTATGAACGTTAACCGAGAGATTATAATTTTAGCCATGAAATTTGCACTCCTGATTGGTTGATTAATCTTATGTGATACAAAATATTATTTTACTTGCTCAAACATCTCGCATTTTAAGAATGTGTTTAAAAGCAAGTAAATCTCAACTGATCAAATAATCCTTATCTCGAAGCCTGTATAAGGAAGTTACAATAAGCAAGTTACAAAGTCAAATGTTGAAACCATAGAATTTTTTTACATCACATTGTGCCATAACATCATTATACAATATTTTTTCTGTTGAATTTCACACGGAAAATTGCAACAAATAAAACAATTTTTTTGTTCATGCAATTTATATTTTAGGCGACATGCCTTCGTAAAAAATTTCCTCCAACAGAATATGTAGTGTGTTTTTCCTTTGAATTTTAGTACTTTGTTTTTAGCAATTGCTTTCACGGTAAGCCGTTTGGACTATACACAAGCTTCAGAAGACATTACTTCTGCAATCCTTAACAAATGTTGTGGGAATTATCGTGCAGGCTACAACTATTCTTAGCTTAAAATGTTTTTACATCCAACGAGACGACACCTTTCCGACATTCTTGAATAAACCGTAAGACTTATCTTTGCGATCTCACCTTTGTAATAAAATACCAAATCATATTAGAATTGCCTGATAAGAGTAAAAGATTTAAAGCGGTGAAGTCGGTCAAGTGTGGGCCACTTATCTATATCAAACTTGAAACCTTTCGATAGTTTTCGAAGAGATGAAAGGCCAATGCCGATTTTTGCTTTAGTCTTACAAATGAAATATTTGAGTCTGATGTTCTAAAAATCACCACAATTCATCGGACAAATTACGTCTCTGAGACTTGACTGGTCTTAAGGACGTGGACATTTATTTCCATTGATCCAGTCTTTGCTTAAACCAACATTAGCTACAGCTATGTTACGTACTTTGGTGGTGTTTGTATAGTTTATTTTAGGTATCCTTATTAATATTAAAAAACGTGAAAGTAGGGGTATAATATAGTATGTTGAAAGCTACTCAACCGATCATCATGAAACTTTGTACACTTTGAACACACGTTCTCGGAGGTACTAGAAGTAACAAAGGATACATTAAAAAAAGGTTTTTCGTTAACGCGGGTGAATTCGCGGGCAACAGCTAGTACTTAATATGTTATTTGATTTTTTAATTATATTCTATACGCGTGAATACGTCTGTCTCTCTTCTTTAACGGCTTAACCTATTTTAGTGGATTTGAGATTATTTCATTCGCTATTCCTGAGGTACACTTGTAAATAGGTACATACATTAGGTACTCAATACATACATTAGGTACTCAATTTTTCTTAGGTACTCTATATTAAGTACTATTTTTACCTATGTTTATTATAGCGATTTTCAAAAATATACATATTCAAAGCTGATAATTTATCTATTTATTAGTTAGCCAAAACGTTTAAAGATTTTAATAATTACGAATAATATTATATAAGCAAAAAAAATTAATTAATTTTATAAACTTTATTTAATAAAATAACATATCTAATAATATTATTATGTTGGTTAATTATTTCATTAAATCGTCTCTTATGTGAGCAGATTCGGAAAATAGGCGCTTTTATGATGAAAGGTAAAATCTTCATAGCTTTTGTTCTCGTCTCGTAAGCGTTTCTGGCTACTTGATTCCTGTTTACAACATTATATTCCAACGTGTATTTTTAACATGCTAAATTTGAAAGTTCAAAAACAAGGAAATACTGTAGGCTAAAAATAACATATTTTGCTTTAAATCGTTGGATTATGATGACCTTTGGACATAATATAGTCCATTGCTTTTTATGGACATTTTTACATCCTACTAATATTATAAGCGCGAAATTTAAGTAAGAATGCATGGATGTATGTTTGTTACTTTTTTATGTAAAAACTTCTGAATAAAATTTGATGAAACTTTACAATAATATAGCATACAAATTAGAATAACTGATAGGCTACAATTTATCGCCGTATGGGAATGGAAAGTAAACGGGTGAAACCGCGGGACACTGCTGGTACTACATATCTTCTTCATTTACATTTGTATTATTTATATTTATTGAACCCGGAACCTCTCGCATAAAAGGCCGAGTCCATACCCACTGGACATTAGTCGCTCATCCTCTGGTGTAGTGGATGTCTTTGGACATTAGTAATCACTTACTAGCAGGTGAATAGACAGTCCCCTTTTTTGTAACAAATAGCTACTTTATCCCTGAGTGACCTAGGCTAGAAAAACCTCAGTAGAAATACGTAAATCTAAGACGATCTACTGATCTGAAAGCTGAAAGAAACAGCTTCTTAAATTTAGAATAAATATTATAGATTTTTTAATGATTATATACATTTTAACTATCACAATTACACAAAAGACAAAAATGAACCCTTTTTTTAAAATAACATTTTATTATAATTTTTCATCATCATTCAAATTTCATCTGATATAAATGTTACAGCCTATGAAAGGACCACGAAAATATTTTGAACAAGGAGTTTCAATTAAAATATTTCAAAAAGTCTTAGTAAAAGCTCTCCTGGGTGAATACCTATTGTTCATAGAAATTTTCGTTCCATCCTTAAATAATTTAGGTGAGGTTAAGCAATCTGTCAGCTATTTAATTGAATCTGAAGGTACTTGTAGGCATTTTCTCTGTCTCTGGTATATTGAAATAATAAGCATTTCGAGGTAATTGAACAAACAAAAACAAAGCCCGACCATTGGGGTAAACGAATATATATCATAATATTATACTATATTATGTCTGTATTTACATTAAATGTATTATAGTTGAAATGTATTATTGACATTATGTTAATAATAACATCTAATTTACGAGACAATATTCCTTAATAAGTAGATCAATTTTTAATACAGAAAACATAATATTACCTATGACATTTACGTTAATAAAACAAAACTTTTCTATAGTTAAGTTTTTTTGAACTGCCCAATAAACTTAACTTAATTTTAAATGTAACTCAGCAGTTGGATAAAATATATAGGTTGCTACTTTACTTTTTTTACACATTAGAATAAGACACAGATAATAATTGATTCCGGTACTCCTACTGCATTGGCTAGAATGCGAGTGAAACCGCAAGGCGCTGCTAGTGATGAATAAAAAGTCTTATATTTGACTATTGTACCAACTATGTAGCCTATTTTTTTTAACTTACATTAATTGCACTAACATATTTAAAAAAACAAGGCGCACAATAAACAATAAACATAGATAATATAATAACAAATAAGTACACAAGAAACAAGCAAACACATAATTAAGAGAATACACCAAATAGTTGATAATTTAATTGTTAAAATCGAAGTAAGATCTTTGGATCCGTTTATAATAAGAAAAATATAATAAAGTAACTTGAGTTCAGCCAGCGGTGTGAGGTTATTAGATGCAGTCTCTCGTATTCCAATTGAAAAGAGAAACGAGATAGAACACCTATTTACGGTATCGGTTAACATAATTACTGTTAATATTACAATAATTATCAATACATAACGTAAGTCATAATTGTGTTTTGTTATATAAACTGAATTATATTGCAAGTAAAAGGTAGTGCATTGCTGCTTTGCAGCCAAATTGGGCTGGCACGACCGGGGAGGAACCTCTCGCTTACATGAAATCGACGTAAAGTGACAGCTAAGCTGTCGTGTTTGAGGTTTTTCGGTGGCCCATTTGGGAGGAGGGAGGTATGGAAAAGGAGGGCAACGCATCTGCATAACCTCTGGTTATGTGGATGTTAAGTAGCGTCTTTGCCCTTCTATGCTATAAAAAAGAAATAGCTAGCATCGCCTAACGGTTTCGACTGCGTACTTTCCATTCCCGTGGGAGTACAGGGACGAATTATATTAATAATATGTGGTTTCTCATGAATGTGAAGCATTAATTAGTACATTATTATTTTAAAGGTTAATAAAAATCTATTCAGTAGATGGTGCATAAAAGAGAAATAATAGTTAGAGAAATAATGTTCGCATATTTCTACAAACTTTTGCGTTTACAATATTAAGTAGGATTGGCTATATTCAGCAGTAGACGAATACTAGCTTATGATAATGACGATAAATTCGACAAGGGTTATTGGAAATCAATAATTGAGAAAAGTTATGTTCATAAAAAGGCAAACGTTTTTTTTTTATTTTAATTCCGAATTTTTAAAAATTACATTAGATGCTATTTTAAAGCAAGTGATTTCTTTAACCTTTACACTTTAGAGAGTCAGTGAAAATTATAATATTAACATTTTCGTTTTTAAATCTTAATAAATGCTTTTATAACGCTAAATTCATACAGATTTTATACAATTTTTTTTTCGGTTTATTTAAATTCCAGCGCAATGGTGAACTATGGTCCATTACTCTCCTCGTCTGATTTCGAGGTAGAGACCCGTGCCCAGCAGTGAGTGACCATATAAGAGTTGATACTTTTATTAAAATTTCTATATTCCAAACGTTTCGGATGCCTTAAATTTAGAAAGACTCAATGAATCAGTTTTTCACATCATAAACTAGCAAAATAAACAAAACTACTAAACTAAACGCACTGAAACGTAAAGATGGGTACTAAACTTGGTGAACGAGATAAAACATGAAATGATGAAACGCTGATGATGATAATGAAGCTATCATTTTTTTCAACAATCCTTTACCGTTACTAAATTTTTATGTCATCTATTTTAAACATACTTTTAAATAACAAAGATCATCGAAGGTGTAAATTTGTAACGCATATTTAAAGTTGTTTAATTACGAAAACGAAATTAGCATTATCATACGAAAGCGACGACAGCAAATAATTAATTAATTTTCTGAACATTCATAAAATTTCTTTACTTGCCGTCAACCTAAAGTTACCACGGCGTGAATTGAAGAGACTTTTAATTAATATTTTAACAATGGATTGGTTTTGCAAAGGGATCAGTTTCGTCTTTCAACTAAGTTGAGTACAGACGTAAGTTAACATCAAAGCAGTAGAAAATCATTATATCAGATAATTATAATAATAGTAGACATGTTTTATCATTATCTAATAATTATTATCATTATAAAATAACATTATTAAGTATGAGCTTTCACGCTCTACCAGTGCTACGACAATGCTACGGGTCTACGCCATAATTCTACGAGACGTAGACAATGCAGTTTGAAATAATGTTGCACGCCAACCCGGGGTTTTCCGAGTACAACCGAGCACAAAACTGGATACGTTGACGTCGCGCAGTTAACCGCCGACCTTCTGACGGTGAGGTTGTATCTACCGCGCCTCCTTCCGCGATAGTTCAAGTGTTAGTGAAATAAACGAGTGTTCAAAACTTGTGGCCAAACTGGTTTTATGGACATAATATGAGTGATAACTTCGCTCGTGATTTTAAGGTTGTTCTCAGGTTAGTTCAGTTTATTTTAATGCTATTTAGAGAAATGTAAACTTTATTATTTGTTTTATTTTATTATATTTACAAATAACTATATCTTTTGCCTATTTTTTATAATCCTCATTTTTTATTTTATTGCATCATAGTACTATTTTTTATACTATTTGAAAATATCTTCCATTTTTTTTGTTATCGTATAAATTTTTCTATTAATACGACTATTCTATTTTTTTATTACCGAAACTATTTTTTGTTATGAATTATGAATAAGGACTCTTAGCATATTACTATATTTTTTTCAACTATTGATCCGTTTTATTCGTTTCGTCTTATTGTCTTTACTTTTAAATTAGCCCGTTTAGCTATTTTTATGTGATTAATTCTTATTCTGAATATTTTGTATATTTTATTTTCAATTAATTATGTATACATGATAAATCTAAGTCTACAATTCAAGCCTACGCTTTGGCGTTCATTGGAAAAGGGTTACGTGGAATAGTGTATGGATATACATCGTACTAATATTTTGTAAGAATTTAACGCAAAAACTATTGAATGTTTATTTGAAAATGTTATAATAAAGCTTATACATCGGGTAAGACATAGGCTATAATTTATCACCGTTTTCCCACGGGAATGTAAATCACGCTATAAGCCGCGGAGCTTTGCTAGTAATAAATATGCTATTGATAACATTAAAAATAAGACAAAGAAGCTCCTACCAGAAGAAGAACATCTACGATATTTATAACAAAAATAAAACGTGTAGGTCTTTGTTAGCCTTTTTAGGATATTTAAATAATTTTAATATTAGAGAGGACAGTTAGAACATAAAAATCTAACCGTTAAACATATTTTACAAGATTGTCAGGCCTACAACGGAGATAAATTAACATACAGCTTCACTACATATTATAAAACAAAGTCGCTTTTTCTGTCCCTATATCCCTTTGTACGCTTAAATCTTTAAAACTACGCAACAGATTGTAATGCGGTTTTTTTTAATGGATAGTACAATTCAAGAGAAAGGTTTATGTACACAATTTATTAAGTTTTTATATACATGAGCTAAGATATAACAATAATTGTTGGAGGTGTCGGAAAAAAATAGGCCGTCTGGGAGTTTTCAACGAAAACGCTGCCTAAACCGTTTGAGATATAACAAAATAATGTATGGTGGAATTATGTATCTTAAATAGGTCTACAAAAAAGTCCGCGATGGCATATGTCTATCTCTTAGGGATATCATACTATATCCATTTAATACTTTAAAAAAATGGGCAATTATAACGCGATAGTTTAAAAGTTATTTACACAAATACGATATGAATACTTATCATTTTTAATCAATTAATTAGCTTGAGCATTTCATGAAGATTATTTTTGCCCTTTACATCATGCAAATTAAATGAATACTTTAGGAGATATGGCAAAATCAAAATAATGCACAAGAAAATAAATCGTATTGTCGTGATTCGCACAGGCGGTTGTCTGGTGTCTAAGGCCGTAGTGTATTAACTCTGGCAGACGTAATATGATCAACATAATATTATGGTGGAATAATATTATAATAATAGTATCCTAAATATGCCTACAAAAATCTGCGAAGGGATATAAGTATTTATTTTCAAGATAACATATTATATCCATTTTAATACAAAAACTTAGTATGTAATTATTATAAAATAGAAAATGATCATCATCAGACATGATAAATCCGTAAATCTTAGATTCACGCGGGCGAAGCTGCGGGTAACAGCTAGTACATAATAAAATCTAATGTAGTGACAATGGCTTTGTGCAGACATTTTAATTAATGAAGAAGGTAAATAGGTAGACGATAAATATTTTACCGCTGGGTGGGATGTGCTGTACCGCGCTACTGTCTGCATCTTGCTAGTCTCCGGTGGAACAGCTTTGCTGTGTTTCTGAGAGAAATGCAAGGCAGACAGTGTAAATACTGGCACCGAGACTTAACATTTTATATCTTACGATAGATAATAAATAAGTTAGTTGCTTGATCTAGTTCCAGGTAAGCAAGTTATGTTCATGGGCGACATTGACCACTCACCATCAAGTGGCACAACCGCCAGTTTCCATATCCAAGTGACATGAAAAAAGAATATAAATGATTAATGATTGATGATTAATATTATGATTGAGATTGAAGTCATATTTTAAACAAAATAAATCAAATCAAACTCTTTCTAATTCCGTTTAGCTTGGTGTTAGACGGAGGCGCAGCGGTCGCGGGTTGGAATCCCGCCAATCGGAGACAATTTGTATGATGGACAAATATGTATCCTACTAATATTATAAATGCGAAAGTTTGTGAGTATGGATGTTTGTTACTCTTTCACGCAAAAACTACCGAATGGATTTTAATAAAACTTAATAATAATATTATATTATTATTATTTAATATTATATAAATGTAAATATTATTATGTGGTCAATATTAATAAATTATGGCCACTACGATAAATACTTTTTTACTATCCACTATTTATTTTGTATATTATTATTATATATTATAAATTAAACGACCGATTTCGACAATCATCAAGTTATTTTAATAATTTTTATTTGGTAATAATTTTTATTATTACCTAAGCTGCTAAAAATCAACTTAAAAAAGTAAATTTTGTTTACACTCGTTAAAAACGGCGATAAATCGATCTAGCTAGGATACATCTTTAGAAAACTTTTTTTAATCCGTATATTGAGGCAATGATAAAATATCATAAGAATACGAACGTAAATTTCGCTGTCAAGTATGTACGTCATGATAGCTTAGTGGAGAAATTAGGCAGTTATGTATTGAAAAGAGCGGTTCGAATCTCTAGTCCGAATATTATTTTGTCTTTTTTTTTTCAAGTATATTTCTTTTAAAGAAAAACTTTATCATATTAACACTAATGGTATATAAAACAAAAAAAAACAAAAAATTCGAGCAAATGCTCAACCAGGTACTATAATTAAAAAGAAAAATAAGGTTGAGCGGACAATGATAACTGTCGTAAATAATTTAATATACGAGTAGAGCTATCTTATCTTATCTGTTACTGTTTGTTTTTTTTATTAAAAATGTTCAGTTTGCAAAAAAGCTGTGGAAAGGCAAAGTGTCCGTCAATATACGGCCTGTTTTTGCCAATCAGCTTTGTGGTATTTCGAAAAAAAAAGTTTTTTTTTTTTTTTTTGTTTTCGGAAACCGAGTCCTAAAAATTTTGTTTCATGTAGCAAGTAGCAATATCAGCAAGTAGTTTGTAGTAGTATGGGATAAACTTTTTGTGTAACAGGTCTAGGTTCGATCCCGACCATTTTGCCTTAAAATTGTTTTTTCTAAATTTCTGCATGCGCCTGAACATGAGACCATCGCTTGCTCAGGGGTGAAGGAAAACATTGCAAGGAAACCTGAATGACTGATGAGTTTATAAGTCTTTGACGGTGTGTAAAGTTTCAACCCCCATTAGGCCAGCGCATCGATGAACTATGGACTAATACCCTCCTCGCCTGATTTTACTTATTATAATAAGACATCTTTTACGGATTATATCGCGGTTTATAAGATTTTTTAACACCCGACGTTTCGGATACTTTACAGCAAACATAAAATCCGTATAAGTTTAGTTATAATGTCTTGATATTATTATTTTTTTAAGCAACTAACGGATATGTTGCCGAAGCTTAAATGCTATATCACATAAAATGTATTCACCACATAAATAATGAATTGATTATCCTACGGTGGTCAATCTCAATTAAAATGAAAATCATAGATAATGTCATTAAACACCACAGTACCAATTTTCAGTGTATTACTAAATATTATTGGTATAAGTAATCATGAGAGCGACGATGGTCCAGTGGTGTATGGACTCTGTCTCTTATGCGAGAGGTTCCGGGTTCGATCCCCCGTGTGTGCCTTGAAATGGGTGACACCCTAAACACGTGACCATCACTCGCTCACCGGTGAAGGAAAACATCGTGAGGAAATCTGTATGCCCGATGAGATTGAAAGTCTTGAAGGTATGTGAAGTTCACCAACCTGCACTGGGCCAGCGCGTTGAACTATTGGCCCATTACCCTCCTCGACTGATTTCGAGGAGGAGACCCGTGCCCAGAAGTGGGACTTGAAGGGTTGATACTTTACTTTTTTTTTAAGTAATCATGCCGTATAACTATGGTGTATACCATCCTCGCTTGATTTCAAAGAGACTCGATCCCAGCTGCAGTAGGTACGTGTTAAGGTAGAAATAATCTAATTAGTCCTAATACCAAAAAAGTTAATTCGATCCATCTTATCTACTTACATAATCCTTTAATGATTCTGAGTGCTAATAGCAGTTAACGTGAACGCTCGATGTAGATTTAGAAACGATTCTGGGCGCTTAGCAGTTTCCTTCAAGCCATTAAACACTTTACCGCGGAAAGTGCCTCTGACGCGACAAAAATTTGATAAAGGTTGAGTGGAGACATTAAAAGGTCTTTATTATTATCATAATTTCTGAACGAACCGTAACTATAATGGATGGTTATAATATCCATTTATAATGCGTTCACTACAATCTATCATTATTGTTTGACTGTCCACATTTAGGCAACACTTAAGATATAAAAAAATAGAATTTAAGATAAAATAAATAAATAAATTTGTATAAAATGCTATAAAACTGTTGGCTATATTAATAATATAGTTATAATGAAAATATAAAGGCAAAAGTCTGGAATAGATCGTGACTGGAGCGCCAAAAAATGTTTTTTATTAATTTTCATGTGCTTCGTGAATCGTGCACAACGTTTTCTTACCGGTGAATAAAACAACGCGAAAAAAACTGCATACCCTTTGAGATTCTTAAGATGCGTGTGTGTTTCACCTTACTCTGCATTCGCTCCACACAAACCTACCCAAAATTAGCTTTTGCCATTAAGTCAATGTTAGACTATAATTAAAATACATAATTTTCAGAAGAAAGCATATGAAATATGAAAAAAATAAAATATTATATTGTATTACTTATCAAAGCTAAGCGCTTGTATCTAATTGCTTTATTCTATTCTTGCTTTTCTTAGTCTTTAGAGCTTATTCCGTTGGAGCACTTAAGACACTAATTTGTATCTCGGGCAATTTAACTTTAGGAAATTATTACGTCAACGACGAAGTGAGCTTGAAATATTTTTAAGAACTTGCAAAAAGTAGATTTTTATGCAGAACATTTTATAAGTTAATTATCCAAGTTCAAAAACTAACTTGTTTTTTTTGTTTGTACTAGTTATATGTCTATGAGTCTGAAACACGATAAGCATATAAAATGTCTAAAATATATTTGAAACAGGATTATGAGCATATTAAATAAGGCTAACAAACAGCTGACATTTTGACATTACATAATAATTTTAGCGCCATGTGTTGCTTAAGCAATAGCGGATGACATCAAGCACAATAATTTATTACTGTATAATGCAATTGTGGAGGTTTTTAATGAATTATTACATAGGTTTGACACTAAATAAGTAAACATTATATTACTTACATGCTTTCTTGATTTTCATCATGGGATACTCATTTGTAGGCGTTTGAATATAATGACTGCGATTATTGATTTTAATTCTAGTAGTAGTTTTCTTTTAGTTCAAGAGGTAAGGTGATATTAAATTTCGGTAAATTATCATTATAATCATCATCATCATCAGCCTTTATCCGTCCACTGCTGAACATAGGCCTCCCCCAATGAACGCCAAGACGACCGATCCCTTGCTACTCGCATCCAACGCGGACCTGCCACTGCACGGAGATCGTCTTCCCATCTGGTTAATGGCCGACCAACACTTCGTCTACCTAAACGCGGCCTCCACTCTTGAACCTTAATGGCCCATCGGCCATCCGTTCTTCTGAGTGCGTGACCAGCCCATTTCCACTTCAACGTGCTTATTCTTCGCGTGATATCGGTAACTTTAGTTCTCTGGCGAAGGTCTTCGTTTCGAATCCTATCTACCAAAGAAACACCCAGCATAGCACGCTCCATAGCACGTTGAGCTACGGCAAACTTGCGGACCAGTCGTAAATTAAGAGGCCACGTTTCGGCCCCGTAGGTCATCACAGGGAGAACGCATTGGTTGAAAACTTTCGTCTTCAAACTCTGCGGTATAGACGACATGAGAATATTGCGAAGCTTCCTAAATTAAAGCATGTAAATTATAGCATGATACTATTATCAAGGTTAAAGTTTAATGCGGTTGTATAACAACCGCATTAAACTTAGATATAAATAGTAATAATAGATAATTTTTTTCACCTTAAACTTTACTTAATCTGGCAAAGCTATTTTATTTTAGATTTTAACTAAGCATTCTCTTCAAAGATTTTCCTGTACGTATAAAATATTTCTTACGTAATTACTATACCTATTACAACTAATATTAGTCAGCCGCGTGTATGCGAGTAAGGTAAGTAAATAGTAATCGGTCGTCTTGGAGTTAATTAAGGGAGGCCTATGTTCAGCAGTGGATGGCTAAGGGCTGATGATGATAATGAATAGTCTAGAAGTCGGCAAAATATTTTTAATATTTTTTTTAAAGAACTACTAAACTGTAAGAACAAAGGTTTATATCAAACAGATGATTTGTGGAAGTCATATTTTTCTCGAAAACTATCAACACTGTCTATAACATCTAACTTGACCCATTAGGCGAGTTCCATAATTATTGTTGTTCCAACGTTGTTCCCCAAATCACGCACCGATAATTTAGCAAAAACTTTTAATAGAAATCCATTACTAGCACTAATAATATAAGAAACGTGCACTGACTCGATATTACCAACTAATTAATTATTTTATTGAGTTTTTCTGTCATACAAGTTTATTCTGGCGTGTACGCACATTTAGTGTGGTAAAAGAGGACGGTGTACATGATACGCATGTCTTACACGCATACATTTGCTGTAAGGAGTGCGTAGTTACGGAATTATTGCTTTATTGTTATAACTAAACTAGTAGCGCGCCGGTACTTCACCCGCGTACTTCCCATTCCTGTGGGAGTACGGTGATAAATAATAGCGTATGTGTTATTCTGATGTATAGGCTATGTCATTGTAAAGTTTTATGAAAATCCATTTAGAAGTTTTTACGTGAAAGAATAAAACAAATCGATGCTTCTAAACTTTCGCGTTTATAATATTAGTAGGATATCTAATCATACAAGTTGTCTAGAGCTTAACGTGTGAGAGGGATGCACTGTGCCGCGGTCCCGCATGTATAAAACAATTAACAATGATGTTTATACTCTCCGTCTATTCTTCGTCAAACAGATTTGGGTCAGATGGGCGGGAGAAGCATTGTTACCACTGGCACATTCCGTATTAAGTTTTTTTTTAAAACACACGAATTTGTTGCTTGGCCTTGGTGAACTTGTTGTTGTTGACGACCACCCGGTTCAAACCACCGAAATACCAGTCCGTAATACGCGCATCAGGATCAGGTTATAAGGAATCCTTATATGACCAGGATGCCTTAAGCGGATTAGAAGTAGGGGACATCATCAACTGCCTCCAAAGACGAGTGCCGCCATACCGCCATGCGGACGACCCCGTCGGGTTTCAGTAGGTAGAGCTGTGTGCATCTTATAACCTTTACAATCTAAAAAAGTTCGGGGGTCCCCCTTCCTCCGCGAAATGCTTTTTCGGCGAAAAAACGACGATGATCATATATATGGTAAGCATAAAGTTTAGGGTTAAAAAATGCTTAATTGTCGTATTTGTGAATTATTAAGAAATCGAATGATCTGTCTAAAAGCATTTTTACTTTTGTTACTCTCCATCATAATCATCAGCCTATTGGTATCCACTTTTGAGCAAAGTCTTGCTTTGTTCATTAATGATAGTATATTTAGCTTCAAAATTTAACAATGTCATTGGCTATTGCTTGAAGTATGAGATAAGTGACGCATAAAATCACGCATAATATGATGGAGTACCAGGCCTTGAATCAGATGAGATTACGATCATCTTCCAACGTCTGGGACTGGAAAACTTGAAGGAGACCATTACTCTTAATTACTTGAACAATGCCAAGGATAAACAAAATAAAGATTTTCACGTGACTTAATTTTTTCATGCCACTAACAAATTATTAATTGCATGGTCTTAAAGTTTAAATAAAATTAAAAAATATGAAAGAATAGTTTTATAGGATAAAAAATATATACATATTCAGAATAAGGTTAACTATACAGAGTGCATAGACAATCACAAAAGAATCTTCAATTTAATCTGACGATATAACAGAATTCGCGTAATGAGTATTGAAAATTCTAGCTGTACAAAGGAATCCAAAAAACAATGTTAATTCAATAAGGTTTTGAAATACCGAAAGGAAATACCGAACGAAATTAAACTGACTTTGCGTTCCCTTACCAATGATATTTCGAGCATTTTTGCTCTTGCATCTGTGAACAGTTTTTTAATAATTACAAATTGATTACAAAAATATTCTGAGAAATTTAAATTTAATATCATCTAAAATCTGTTACAGAATAGGTGGTATGATTTTTTTTTCCAAAAATAATGTTTTAAAATATCTTTCAAATTGGGATAAATATTGATTAAGACAGTGAATATAATGTATAGATGGCGCTTTTACTAGTAAGATTTAAAAATTTGGAGAACAAACTAACAATAAAGTATTATAAATAATAGACAGACATTCGATATTGTATGCTGAAGATATAAAATCTAGCACAAAAAATACAGTATATTGCTGAAATAAAAAAAACAACGCTATATTGCACATTCGACCAGCGTAGATTTGTCTTGCGCAAAAAACTCTGCTGTTACTCATATTTTATTCCGCTTTCGTTCTCAAACAATTTTTACTACCTAATACATAATATTGTTTTCTTATATATTTTATCTTTTTTGCAATCATTATAAGTTCTTTTATGCTCAATATCGGATATACAGGTACTTTCACAAAGCCTATTTTTATCGATCAATTGACAATTCTAACAAAATACATCCATAATTATTTATCAAGAATCTTTTTAATATAGATTAACTGAATTCGCAGGAAAGTGGACAGTAGGATGTCAATTTAAATACTTCGTTAAATTTGCGACGTTTCGGTCCTTTTATTGAACCTTCATCAGGCATCTACAAACAGTCATCATTATACAGTAAAAACATTTTAGTTACATTACAAGATTAAGTTTATATAATTAGCAAACTTAATTAAACTTAATCTTGTAATGTAACTAAAATGTTTTTACTGTATAATGATGACTGTTTGTAGATGCCTGATGAAGGTTCAATAAAAGGACCGAAACGTCGCAAATTTAACGAAGTATTTAAATTGACATCCTACTGTCCACTTTCCTGCGAATTCAGTTAATCTATATATATATATATATATAATGGACGCAACTACAAACTATAATCTTTTTAATACTACACTGATTCAAAGTGCTCAAAAACTTCATTCTTTTTTCGAGACTATTTTCGTTTAACATCTAGTACATATTCCATTCTTTATTTGGGCTTAACGAGTGAGAGCCCCTAATGGATGGACAAAGATATTTAGTATTTATTCCCATTTATAGGTAGTCGTGTTGCGATCGAACTAGCGAAATGGATCAGGAATGTAAATAAAAAAATGAGTCTCACGTGATACAGATGAAATGTACACAAAATGTAGAAGAAAATAAATATATTTTATTGCAGCATAATATAATTTCCCTCACGTAAAAACAAAATATGACTCGGGTCTTTTATGTTCCTATATTTTATTATTATATGCAATTTGCAGAATTATTTTAAGGTGCCCTAAACTCATTTCTCACAATAACAATAATTTTGTTGCCGGTGACGCATCAAATGTTTTAATATGGTTTGTAAGGAGTCAATTCGAAGCAAACAAATGCTAATGATGTAATTTTACTAATAAAAATCATTTTTGTGACTTATCAGTCTCAAAGCTGCATCGGTACTATACTTGAGCAAATGGATTATCTAGCACTTAAAATATACGTTTGTTCTTATTTAATTACATTAAATTGTGTTTCAGTTTTTTTCTCATTGATAAAATTGGTATAATTAATAAAAATAGTAATATCCACTGTTAACATCTAAAAAAAATCTTATTTGAATTATTCGCTGGAAACGAAATTATTGAATGGATTTCGAAAATAAAGGTTTTTACTGTGAGTTCTCGAAATGCATTTGGGTATGCGGTTGAAATAATCGTTTAAGTTAGGATCGATATTCAAGATTGTAGTTATACACGATTTAAATATGAGTGTCTACCATTTGTTAGATGCCTGCATACTGTTGTAGTTTTATCCTAACGTGACTTTAAGTGGAATTTTCTTTTTACGATTAAAACTACGCTGATTATTCAACTATATTTTACAAAATTGTTTCAATTTAGGGCTTATAGGCAGTAATTCCAGCATTGATTTCGTTTTTTATCCCAGTTCAGTATATTATTAACATAAATTAAAAAAATATTAACATTAATTAAAAAATTATTAAAATTAAATTATAAAATTATTAACATTAATTCACTTAATTTACTTTGCTAACAATAGCGAAAGAAACTGCTCGAAATTCGAACGCTCCATCTTAAAACGAAAGTTATAAACATTTTAAAATATTATAATGACGTCATCGATGAAAGGTAAAATTAATATACAGGAAATGTCGGGATTTAATACGGGTTACGCACAGTTCAAACAGCTCTGATAAAGTGGCTGGCTGTAAGAGGCCCGAGCACCGCTAGAGGCAGAATATCGATGGATGTCGCGGTTAATGTGTATACATTTCTGGCATCGAGACTTCCGTTGCTAATTTACTTGCCAACCTCCTATTATACGTAATAGATTTGTATTTAAGTTATGTACGGTTGTAATACAATTTTTTCCGTTTTATTGAGAATAGGTTTTATTTTGTAACCTTATTCTTACATACGGGAGTTACGCGGGTCAAACTGCGTGGCTTTGGCCAGATATATAAGATATGTGTAAGAAGTAATTTCTTTCATTGTTCAAATAAGTACATTACATATTATACACAAGTATCGCTTAAGGAAACGAGAATAATTAACAAGAATCATTAAAATTTACGGAGTAATTTTAGATAAATATTTCGTTTCCAAACGAGAAGGCATTTTATATTAAGTACCATTCAAAAGGGATTACTTAAATTGGGCAAGTAATTTCATTTTGTTTTGTTACTATAATTTATTTATGTACTAGAAGCGCCCCGCGGTTTCATCCGCGCACTTCCCATTCCCGTGGGAGTACAGGGATAAATTATAGCCTGAGTTATTCTGATGTATAATCTATATTATTGTAAAGTTTCATTAAAATCTATTCAGTAGTTTTTACGTGCAAAAGTAACAAACATCCATACTTACAAAGTTTCACGTTTATAATATTAGGAAGATTCAATTTTTATTATCGTAAATTGAGAATATATTCATAATATATACAGTGACGATTATTATCTAATGGGTATAGGATCGGCCTCATGAGTAAGAGGTCCGGATTCCTGACCCCGTGTGGTGCCTAGAAATGTGTTTTTCTAAAATGTTTAGTGCACCTGAACAAAAGACCATCGCTTTATCGGTGAAGGAAAACATTGCGAGGAAAGCTACATGCCTAATAAGCTCAAAGTTTTTGATACCAAATCCTCGCTTGAATTTTAAAGAAGGAGACCCATGCCCAGTAGTAGTTATAAGGGCTGATACTCAACTTTTTTATACATTCGTTTTCTTTAATATAAACAAAATTGTACACACAGTTTGTAAAAGCTTCGCAAAGCCGATTACGGTAAGAAAAATATTACTACTTTAAAATAAAATATATTTTACTAAAGGAATAAATTTACTTACCTGTATAGCAAACATACGTACTCACTAAAGTATTATCAACTCAAGACTCGTGGAAATCTATGTGTTAACTTCAATATAATATCAATACCTTTCATTAATCCAAAATAGCACAGAAAAGATTCTTTGAAACACTTTTATTTGTAGTTCCACCATTATCTCGTAATTAGTGTAAAAATGATACAGAATGTGGCACGCGAATCCACCATTACCTCCTTCGCGCTCAATATTGCATACACAAGAACCTGGAAACTTATAAACGTGAAATTTTAAATGCATGTTCGATTTCTTGTTTATCCATATTTCCACTTCCATACCATTATTAAATTACGGTAGCTATGACTTTTTCACGCCTTAAATCCAATCATATCAGATTATAATCTAATTTAGAAAAGAGATAAATGAAGCAAATAAGAACAGTACCAAAATATTATTCTTTAATCCCCTTACGGCTGTACAAGTCTCTATTACTGTAGGTAAAACAACAGCTTTTTCATTTTCAATGATTTCAGATTTACATCTTCAATATAGTCTCATATGAAATGTAACATTAAAATAATTAGCCTCAGTCGAACGTACTAGATTTATCGTTAATTAACGCTCTATGAATAACCCTTCAAATTAATAATAGGTCGTTTGCTTCTAAAACCCAGCTCTTTTAGTATTTAGATTTTTCTTCCATTTAATTAACATTCAATCGTTTCTTAAATATAGTCGACTAAAACCACAACCCACAAAATCTTTCCTCGCATTAACTGTTAGCGTAAAATCAGCCTTTCTCTTTGTAAGCATTTGTTTTTATCTAACCACTTTACGAGAAATTTCATTCGTAACGAGGAACGTTTTGAAATTCGTTTGCTTAACCACGCCATTTAAAAAATCGTAAAACAAAAAAGGGACACGCTTATTTACATCACGGAGATATTTCGGTTGGTTTGGTTCCTGTGAAAATGTGAATATTATCATCATAATTATCAGCTTGTCATCGTCAACAGTTGCAAAAAAAGAGAGACATGAACGTCACGATACGTCATCGGACAAATATACGGCTCCGTAAAAATATTCCTAAAGTATAGTAATAGCAAATATTATTGTGACTTGAGTGTAAAATCTATTGTGTAAAGTGACAAACATTATGTACAAGTGTTATCTCTGTTGTTATTATAATTAAAAAGACGATATCTTGTTTTTAGCCCAAAAGAAGGACCTTCTCTGTTTAAGTTGACAAAGTACTTTAAATTATGTATTTACATTTATAATAAAGTGTTAAAACAGTGTTTAATAGTGTAAATAACAAAGTGGAATACAATTTTTAGTGAATAAATAATTAAGTGCGCTTATGAGACAAAGAATTGAACAAAGGAATTTTAAATCGACGTAACGAATCTTTTTACTAAAACGGACAATAATTATAATATGATACTTAATTTTAGTCATATGGAGTAAGGCGTCCTCGCCTCATTGGAAAGACTGCTGGTTGAGTCCACCTTATACGCGAGCGTTTATGGTTCGCATCCGACAGTGTCCAAGAATCTTTTTTTCATTTACAATAAGTTTAATATTTGAATCGAGACAAAATGAATAGTTTCTTAGAAAACATTACATTTCGATGTCCGCGCACAACTGCAACCTACGATAGTGATATTGTATTAACTGATTCGCCGCTAGATGGCACCAGCAATAGTATACCAGATTTGTCGTCCGATGATGGCGAAGTTAAAAATGAAATTAAAAAATATAAGACAAAATAGATAATCTAGTCCTAGAATTAAATAGATCTCGTAAACAAATTGATCAACTTACTATAGAAAACATAAATCTGCGTAAACAAAATGAAGAACTCGCGAACGTAAAAGTCCTTGGTACTACAAAAAATATTAGTCCAAAGAAAAAGAAATTGTCACCAATTAAACGTATCGTTACCCAAGCGAATAATAATCAAGCGCAAAACGAAGCCAAAAAACGTAAATCTAATAACGAGTCTTTAAATATGTCATCAAACAAAGAAAAAACAAGTAAATCTAAACCCGAACTATCTAGCCAAGATAGTAACTCACGAAAGTGTCAGAATAAAAAGAACAAAATATGCTTACTAAGTACTAATAGACAAAATGATATATTGTCAATTGCTAAACAAATTTTACTAAAGGAATATAATTTTTGTCATTATTTAACACCAAATGGAGGTATCCAGCAAATGTTGAATAATATACAACAAAAACTGGTAGGCTTTACTATGGAGGATTATTGCATATTGTTCCTAGGAGAAGAAGATTTTAAATCTACTCATGATTACTTTGATATTATATTTAAAATAAGAGAATCCATACTTAAAGTCAACCACACTAACATCATTCTTTGTTTGCCAACGTACAAGTTTGGCAAATATACAAATTTACACAATTGGCGAATAGAAACATTCAATAATCTTTTATACTTAGATGTTATTACACATAATCACGCGTACTTGTTAGACACCAATCTTAATCTGAAATATAACTACAGTATGTTTAGAAAAGAAACTGGCACTATAAATAAGGTTGGTCTAATATTACCCATATTTAAAGATTTATTCACTTATATACAGGAAATAAATAGTACCAATAAATTAGAATCTAAATACAAATCTAGCAATGAATCGGAGAGTGACTTTTTTCGTAACTAAAAATTTGTATGTATTGCACCAAAATATAGCAGGATTACTGAATAAGTCGGAGGCTCTAGTTGTTTGTTTAGATGAATTGATGTTGCAAGGTAAAGACATTGACATAATCTGTATTAGTGAACACTTTATGCAAGAAAATTATGAGCATTTTTTAGAAGTACCGAACTATAAGCTTGGCGCCTATTTTTGTAGAAAAGATAGTAAGAGGGGCGGTGTTTGTATTTTAATAAAAAATGGACATCATTGGAAAGAATTGAAACACATATCCAAAATGTCTATTACAGGTCTCTTTGAATGTTGTGCTATTGAGCTATTGGACGCAAAAATTGTGGTAGTTTGTATTTATAGGGTCCCCAATGCCAATTTTAATTTATGCATTGCGAAATTTGAACTTTTACTACAAGAGTTAACAAAGAAAAAATCCTTTAAAAATATTATCATTGCGGGAGATTTTAATATCAACATACTAAATGAAAATAAACAGTCCTTAGAGTTTGAAAATCTATTTTATGGATTCAACTATAAATTTGCTATTAGACAGCCTACTCGAATGAAATCCATGACATGTCTGGATAATTTTGCGCTTAATTTTAATAGTAAACATTGTAAGACGGAAGTTATAGAATTAGCACTGTCAGATCATACGGCTCAACTACTAATATGTCCAGTAAAAAAACTGTGTAAATTTAACTATTGGAGGACAATAAGGAGAGATTATTGTAAGGAAAATGTAAATAAATTTGTAAATTACGTGGCTGCACTGTCGTTCAATGAAGTATATAATGCTAGTGATGCAAACGTTGCCTATAATATTTTTTTCGATATATTCCAAATGTTTTACACGTTGTGTTTTCCTTTAAAAAATATAACTATAAATACAAGACAAAAAACAAAATGGGTATCCAGGGGCATAAAGATATGTAGTAAGAAGAAGCGTTCTTTACTGTGGAAATATAGAAAACAGCCAACACATTTAAATAAAACTGCATTTGTAGTGTACTCCAGAATATTTAAACATATTGTTAAACTTACACGGAAAGCCCAAAATGAATATCAAATTAAAATGGCACAGAATAAAGCTAAAGCAACATGGAAAATTATTAATGACTCAAGATATAATATGCCAGACTTACCAATTACAAAAATTTTTCATAATGGCGAAATATTGACCGATCCCAGAGATATAGCTAATGCTTTCAATAATTACTTTATAGATAAAATAGTACCTACAGTCGGTTCAGGCCATAAAGTAGCATCTCTCATTTCAAAGAAAACTAATTCAATGTTTATGGCACCCTGCGTTCCTCATGATGTGTTAAAAATTATTAAATCATTAAAAAATACTGGAAGTGTAGGACATGACGGAATATCCACAAAGATAATTAAATCGGTTTCAGAAGTTATTTGTACACCTTTATGTCATATTATTAATCTATGTATAACAACTGGAGTATTTCCCGAAAAATTAAAAATATCAGTGATAAAACCTCTTTTCAAAAAATGCGATCGAGAAAAAATGGAATTTTATAGACCTATAGCTCTTAATAGCGTAATATCTAAAATATTTGAAAAGTATTTATATGCCCAAATGTACTCGTATTTAGAAAGTAACGATATATTATGTACGGAACAGAAAGGGTTTAGATCTAATAAGACTATTAACATGGCTATTTATGAATTCTTGTATAAAGTATTAATAAATGTTGATAAGAAAACACCTATTTGCACGATATTTTGTGATATGACACAGGCGTTTGATTACGTTAGTCATGATATCTTGTCTCAAAAACTGGATGCATATGGTATAAGAGGTAATGTGCGTTGTCTCATTGAATCTTACTTAAGCAATAGACAACAAATAACGCACATTTCAGAACTAAATAGAAAAACCAAATATCAAGCCATAATTTCATCAAACGTTCGTAAAGTGAAGTATGGTGTTCCACAAGGAAGCGTTTTGGGGCCACTTCTATTCCTCTTGTATATTAATGACCTTCCAAAAGCTACACAATACCCAGTTACACTTTTTGCGGATGACAGCACAATAACTATACCATGTTCTAGTGTGGATAGTTATGATCAGAATATAAACAATGCACTGTCATCTATTATAGAATGGCTTGAAAATAATAATTTGAAAATTAATTTAAACAAAACGGTAGCAGTACATTTTCGCCAACGGTCACAATTAGCAACATATCCGGAAGTAAAATATAAGAATAAAATTATTGAGGAAGTAAATAAAGCAACCTTCTTGGGGGTAACAATTGATAAAAAGCTTAATTGGAAGGAACATATTACAAAACTGTGTAAAAAATGAAGTCAGTCTGCATATGCATTATATAAACTTGCCCCTGTTCTAAAAACAGATTCTCTCCTCACTGCATATTATGGAATAGTAGACAGCCATTTGAGATATGGTGTTATGTTTTGGGGAAATTCAATGGACAAAGAGTTGGCGTTTAAAGCGCAAAAAAGATGTATTAGATCTCTGTTTGGACTTAGTGTTACTGACAGTTGCAAACCCTATTTTAAAAAATATAAAATATTGACTCTTCCGTCTCTCTATATTCTAGAAACAGCTATGTTTGTAAAGAAAAATAGTAATTTATTTACACTAAAAAGCAACATTATCGAGCGCAATAGAAGAGATAACACGAAACTTCAGTTGCCAGATCATAAAACAGTAATGATCCAAAAAAAGCGTAATTTGTATGGCTCCAAAAATTTTTAACAAGCTGCCAAAAGAATGGAAGAATTTAAATGCAGATCTGTTTAAGAAGAAATTAATTAATTTACTATTAGATCGAGTTTATTATAATGTTAATGATTATTTTAATGACAAATTGAATTAAGTTAGCAATAATTTAAAAAATTCTTACATCTTCTCATAATTATTATTTATATGTAATTTGTACACCGTAACTGGTAAAACATGACTGGACTTTAATTTCATATGACCAACCATTGTATAATACTCATGTTTACAAATAAAATATCTTTATCTTTATCTTTATCTTTAGGTGTGACATGAAGTTTTGACCTTTTTTATTTACGTAACGGCCATTTGAAGCTACCCTAAGATAGAGTAGAGATAGAGAGTATACGCCATCATTATTAAAGTGCATTTAAAGACATTTATTATTTTTCGCTTATGCGAAAAAAAGTAAGAAAATCTGCATTCCAGATAAGATTTAAATCTTCGAATAACGTCAACTTGTATTGGTTTATCTCATTGGTAGATCATGGCTGTGGCCTTGCCTTATTTCAGGCAAAATAAGTTTTATGGTGCAATTGATAAAGGTGAAATTGACCGAATCGAAATAAATAATTAAGATCAATGTGTGTTTTCATTTGATTTATAACCTTTTTCTCTAAATAGATAACTTAATAATGTACTAGGTAATATACCCTTAACAGCAGTGTTAGAACTTTGATAAAACTTTAGTCTTTACAAAGATTGAAGTAATGCAATCAAGAACAACTAACACAATCCAGGCTTCCTAAGAAAATACAAAGTAAGTAAAGAAAATAAAAGCGCACGTAGCTAAAATCAAGTCAAGGTGCTCTGTCTCACAACAAACTACGGAGTGTAAGGAGTGTACAGAGTTACGTATACACCCAAGGGCCGCCAAATTGCATTTCACGTCGAGATCATAGTGCCTTTGTGTTACAAAATTATAACAGCTTAAGTTAACATATTTATTTTCACTATTAAAACTATTTGAAGCTCGATCTCGTTATAATATTATATGAATCTTCCTAAATCATATTTCTTTAATAAAAAAATAAATAGTAGTGTTAAACCGTTTGCTGTAATGGCTTTTGATATTATTTTACTGCCAAGGCGCGCCAATACTTGCTTCACCTAAAAATTAGCATCGCATTGTTTGCCCAAAATTGACTCCTAAAATACTTATGTTTAATGACAGTTTTCACACTACGTAGTGTGGTCTAATTACAGAGATGAAATAGTTTTAGGCATTGTTATCTGTGTAAACTGTAAAGCCAGGACAGATCCTGGCCACTCATTTAATATTAAAATCGAAATTATTGGAAATATTGAAATATAATTCACATCTAATAATATATTTATGCGTCCATATAGATAGCTTTTATCTAAATTACGATGCGATAAAAACATTACCTTTTAATGTCTTTAAATATTAAAATAGAAAAATACATACGATAACTCGATAAACTTTAAAGCTAAAAAGTATTTTTATAATGAATATTTCCTGCGGTGTATCTCGATAGAAATTATGCTTTAAAACTTTTGCAACCCTAAGATATAACTAGATCGCTACTTAGTATATTCAAACTCCTTTGCTTTAACATCGAACGTTTGGTCAATACGCGGCTTACTCGATTTAGCTCGGGTCCATTCATGAGATTTTTACATAGGATATTGGATTCTTCTACGTCTGAATATAAATCGAACGGGCTAAATGGATCTTTGTTTTCTTTTTACTGTTTTCTTCCTTATGAATAATGTCTGCATTCAATAGAAATACGAACTAAATCTGCATATTAAGGAATAGCAAGAATGATTATTTTATACGATTTCCTAATGGAATTTTAAACTAACAAAACTTATTACAAACTTTGATATAAGAATATATTGAAGTTTTTAATAAGTTTCGCTCGCGAATATTATGGAATGGAATGAAATTAGCATATTATTTTTCTTTAACTTCATATACCTACTACAAAAATTCAAATTAAATGTACTTGATTTCTTTTACGGGAGCAGTTATAAAGATGAGAAAATGATAGTAAATGTTACTACATAATATTTTGGGTAAGCAGGCTTTTTTGTTGTTAGTATATTGATGACTTAGTCCTCAATTTTATTTACTGACACATTTATACATGTAATTTTAGATTAGCCAAGTATTCACGGATAACTTGACCTGGAATATAACCTATATAATATTAAAAAAAGTATAACGAAAAATGAAAATTATTATAGATTTATTTCATAGTCAACAGGTATCATAGAGTAGTTTTTTACAACTAATTATTATAGTCTATAATTTAGTTATATTAAAATATATCTATACAATACGCGGTCAACAAATTGTGAAAGGTGTTTTTGAATAAATAAATAAATATTATTCAAAAATCACGTAGTCCGGTCAATTTAGACAAATGAAATAACAAAAATTCCGACAGAGCCAAAATAATACATAATAATATATACAGCGCATACTTATTTATTATACAATATTAACAAACTACTATTACTTCCTTACTAATATTATAAATGTGAAAGCATGGATGTTTGTTTTGCTTTCACGCAAAACTACTCGACGAATCCTCTTTTCGGATACTTCGGATACATAAAAAAGGTATTTTTGTAGGGAAATATTTAGTAGATTAATAAACCTTTAGATTAAGTACTGCATTGTCTACTTTGACGTGATTTTTTTTGTTTTAATCGTACACGTGCCAATAGAATGCAGTACCTAAAAATCCGCTTGTAAATATAAAAACCACAACCAAATCGCTCGAGAACTAAGTCACCACATACAAAATTATTTAGCAGCCAGATCTATAATGGGAAGATGAGTCTTTTTGCGTCGGGATTTTTTTTCCATTTTACCAAAAAAAAAATAGTATTCACATTATTAGCAGCAATAAACTACATAGGGCTTAAACAAGTGCTAACCTTAATTCTACATTTTATATTCGTTTGTCACTTTTTACTTTTTATTATTAGTTATATCCGCAATGGAGGTTGAGCATGGGAGCTAAGTGACTATTTCTAAAAACCGTACCGTACCGTTTTTAGCCATTTTTATTGTAATGAAACTACTTTTACGGATTTTCTTAATTTAGTAATTAAAAGGGGTGAAAATAGAGTAAGCATTAGAAAACAATATAACCACTTCAATTTTTCCTTGCAGATCTTTCTGGAAAATGACCTAAGTCTACATCAACGATGAAGACCGTGAACCTTCTACTGACGCTCATCAGTGTTATCTCCTTCACATGTACCCACGCGAAAATTGGTAAGTCTCGTCGGTGTATAGTAACGATATAAAATAGGTAATTCTAAACTTAATTTCTCAAGGAAATTCTCGTATGTTTTTCTAAACAAATACTTACACGGAGAAAAGAAGACTGAGTTTTTTCTACTTTTACTCTTTTATGTTACAATGGTACATCTTTTCAATTAAATTGACATGGAGAATTTTATATTATACAAGCAGCATCCCGAGGTTTCACCCGCGTATTTCCTACCTCCATGGGAGTACAAGAATAAATTCTAGCCTATGTGTTATTATGATGTGTAAGCTATTTTATTGTAAAGTTTCATTAAAATCCATTCAACAGTTTTTACGTAAAAGAGTAACAAACATCTATACTTACAAACTTTCACATTTATAATATTAGTAGGATTAGATTATGTATATCTATCACAAATTTTCCAATCTTTGTCTTTTTTGTGCCACTGGTTATAAATCAACTTATGCAATGCATTCGTAGTTTCAAATATGCCTCTGGCGTATTTGTGTTGCGATAAAGATATGAAAAACGTTTAATTAAGTACGAGGAAATTACTTTCGTCGAAACCACGATATTTCTGATTAAAATGATTTGCTATAGTTGTTTTATGATATTTAAATTTAATGTTATACATATTTTTATAATATAATACACGTGAGAAATATTTGTACACGTTAGAGACAATGGTTAAGAGGGTACGGGCTCGGCCTCTTGGGTGAGAGGGTCCGGGTTTGATCCTGACCGGGTATGGTGCCTTGTGTTTTCTAAATTTCTAAGAGCGCCCTGAGCCATAAATATTTTTTTTCGTAAGGTCTAGAGTTTTAGGCCTGATGGCCTTTAAGCTCAATCGGTAGGTAGATGAGTACATGGCTGCACCTAGTAAAATTCGAAAGAGGGGCGCCGCCCTGCGTGCCCGAACATAATCTCCATCCATCCGGATCAATCTGGATCGATGTATTTACCATATGTAGGGATCGATGTCACTCACCAACACGAGGCCCAAGCGGTGGAACTGAGGACTTAACCTAACCCCGGATGTTGTATTGTTGTGTGCCACCATAAAGACCATCGCTCGCTTATCGGTGAAGCAGCAAAGGGTCATATATGGTTGCTACACATTAGAGATGTCTCACTGAAGTAAGAAAGATATGGATAATATAATATTTATGTATGTAATATTACGTATGTTAGTACGCGTGCCCCGGCCAGGCATAGCTTTATCACACATACCTGTCGTATGTAACCTAACTATAATCGCTCATGTAATAGTAACTGTAAACTATACCTGAATGTATAAATAATAACTGTATACCTGAATGTGTAAATGTTAATTGGATTGAACAGCGTATATAACGAACGTGGAAATATTCCCAAAAAGCTTTTTCTTCACGCACATGGGTTCAGGTCAATGCGCTTTCACGAATCCCTAATTACGACCTACGTATGATCGAATCGGAGCTCGTTAAAATTTTACTCTACTTCCGCTTCATTAGACTAGTTTTTTTCCATCATGATACGCTTGCCGCAGTCAAGTGGGCCTTAAAATAGTTAGCGTATTCGGAATTCATTTAGGATTTAATTTAAAAGGTTGCCTTACCACAATTTTCAACTAAGTTTAATCAACTGACCCAAATTAAACGCAACGTAGTGTATGCAAAACCAAAGGTTTACCAGAAGGAAGATTAAATTGTTAATATTTAAAGATACCTAGTCCAGAATCCAGACTACTGTAAAGTTGTTATTTATACTGAAAATGTGCTTGGTGTATGCTTTTAATACGTGTAAGCCTCAACTTAGACTTTGAAATCAGGCAATTTAAATATATTATGTTTTCGAATTTATATCAAAAAGTAATTTATTTTATATTAAATTTTGGACCGACTTACACTCATTTTAAAAGCATATAATGCATTGCAGATTTTTTAAAATATCATGCCATAAGCTTTATTTTGTTTTCAAATGTCCCCAGTCCTCCCGTAGCCTAGTTGCTGTAAATGTACAGCAACTAGGTAAGGTACAGTAAAATTTAGAAAGAGGTAGTGCCATGCTGCTTCGCAGCCGAATTGGTCCGGCACGACCGGGCTGGTACCTCACGCTCACACAATACCGACGTAAAGTGGCAGTTATGCTGTCGCGTATCGTGCGGTTTGTGAGTTTTCGGTGGCCCATTGGGGGGATAGGGAAAAGGAGGGCAACGCATCTACATTGCGTTGATGATGTTAATGGGCGTCGATAGTCGCCAAAAGGCTTCGACTGTTCGTTTGCCCTCCAATGCTATAAAAAAAAATCTGGCACCTCAGTTCGAAACCTTGGGCATATTTAAATAATAATAAAACGTCATAAAATCCGTAAAAGTTGTTTCATAACAATAAGCTCTACTTTGTTAAATTATAAACTCGCTATGACGGCTGTACACGCTCCCGAGACAGTCCGAGGTAGAGCAAGCACGAGAGTGTAGATGGTGGCGCACGCCTACCACGGTTTGCCATTTATATATTGATAGGCGGACTGAGAGGCCTCGAGCGAGACAAAGCGAACGCTCTCAACCGAGAGTGTACAGCGGTAATTAGTGTCACCGACATAGCCCGTAGAATTTCGAAACTGAAGTGGCAATTGGCAGGGCACACTCGCAGAACCGATGTCCACTGGGGTCGAAGAGTTCTGGAGTGCCGACCATGTACTTGAGAGCGCATGCTATGTTTCAACTAGGTAGACCAACGACCTGGCCAACATCGCAGTAATATGCAGGACCGGGATCTGCAGTGGGCCTATTTGGACTAATGGGTTATTAGTATATTTTATGTTAGTTAGATATGCAAACTGGCAGACGTGCCACCTGATCTAAGGGTTTGACGTCGCCATATCCCATGTACCTGGAATAATCCCAGGCAAGTCATTACTGCGTTGACTATCCTAAGACATATTTGTCTTTTCGATAACTCCGCCACCCAGCAAAGCTGATTCAAGGGAGAAAAAAGAAGATGGGTGAGATACAGACGGGAGCACGGCACAGCGCATTCCTCTCAACATAAATGTAATACTTCTAATTTACTATGTGTATAAAAATAATGTTTGAACGTTTACTTGGCGCCAGAACCTACTATCTTCTGAAAATATAATATAATAAATGAACTTCTCCACTCAAATCGAAGCAGAACTACGTCACGGATCTATTGCTCTCTTGTTCACTCTGAGGCTTCAAACGATATAGATCCAGCAATGAATAGCAATACGTCAATAACCAGCACATGTGGAGTAATAATACTATGAATCTAAATTATATTATTTGTCCCATTGTATATGAAATTCGAAGTCGTATTAATCTGTATACGACAATTACGTAACAGTCTCATATTAGGATGACTTTTTTTTATTTCCCCAAAGCCCCTACTCGGCGCTGCCTAGATTTCCCGAGAGTCCCTAACTAGATTACTCAATTGCAGCGTATTGTTGATTTTTGTAGTGTTCGTTGACATGCGTTAATACCATTGTTTTCTTTTAATCACGGCCAATCGAACATGACTTCTCGTTACTAAATTATATTTTACTTTGTAGTAAAATTTACCTTTATTAAATTCTAGGTACTTTATGAGCAATCAAATCAACATCACCAACACGTAACAATTTATCGAATTAAAATCATACATTTATAAAAAAAAATCGTGACATTGACGCTGAAAACTTATACACTTATGTTTCTACTAATAAAGTCGAAATCTATTTAATAATAATAATAATATCTATGGACGCTTTTACACCACGTCATTCTGGTCCCGTGCTAAGTACTCAAAGAGACTTGTGTTACGGGTACCAGACAACAGAAATACATATATTTAGTTAGTTGTTAGTTGATTGTTTTGAAAGTCCAGTTTGGAGACAATGGACGAAGGCGCATATCTCAATGTTAAAATTAATAAAATAAGATAATTATTTATATTGAGATATGTCTGCAATCACTAACATAGTTCATAAGTATTTTTGTAACTAACAAAATATGGATTTTTAAAAAATCTGAAATAAATGTATTATTATTATTATTATTATTATTATTATTATTATTATTATTATATATTTAATACTTTTTATATTAATACTTATATTTAAGATTTTTATTATATAATACACATATTTAATACACATCCATGATCCAGGAACAAATAAACTATTTTGTTCCCTAGCGAGATTCGAACCCGCTACCTCCGGCTTGTGCGCCAACGCGCTAACCACTGAGCTACAGAGGTCGTCATAATTTATTCATTCCTTTGACTAGAAGTGACCCCATGAACACGCCATGTGTCTACGAGTACAAATCAAATAGATTGTAATTACGTATAATCTTGCTGGCGAGTGAAGTAATCTTCACTCAGCAAAATTATGCCACTCGCACAAGATATGTAATTAAGATGAGCAAGCTTCATCCAGGCGAGAGCCGTCTCAAAGGCAAGCGAAAATAATTACTACTGATAGCACTATGAGTAGGATTTCTTACTTGAGAACTACAAATTAGTATTTGAGATTACTTTAGTATTACTAATTCACATCTCTGACGTCAATTAAAATTGACAGCAAATAGTACTTTTATATTACAGCAACCGCGTAGTTCCTGTTGACGTTAGATCATAAGGGGATAAGATTAGACTCCCCACCATGCTTCAGGCCTTATCGTGGGGGTGGGGCTCAGCAGCCCAGGGTGATCCAATACCTTGGGCGAAGCAAATTAAGCCGAAGGGGCCCTTCTTATAATAACCCGAAGTTGGAAGAGGTTGTTCTGTGGTGGTGGCGTCAGTTCCCTGAGGGATTGACTAGCCTTCGAGAGGCCTTAATTATCACTTTACCATTCTAGGTTTTATATCAACATAGCAAATACAAAATCCTATTTCAATGAACGTATATTTATTATATTACAAACATAATATATTATATTATTACAAACATAATAATACTACACCATTCTTCCCTTCGTGGCAACCTACTCGTATATACCCACGAACCCAAGAATATTAAAAGATGATTAGTAAAACAAAAAACTGAAACATCTATACTTCCCTTCGGGTGGCCATTATAATAGAGAGCAGTACAAAGACTCGTAAAAACAAGCGTTTGATTAAAAATCCAGCAATATCTGGTATAAAAACAAAACGTCACTCACTGATTAATCGCAAAATAAAAATATTCTTGCATTTTTCTTTAGTTACTAAAACAAAACTGCTTTTTTTACTCACAAAAGTAAGATTTTGATAAGCTCACTAAAGTAAATCTATATTACGTACGCTCGCTCGCCAGCTGAACTTGGCTTGCCGCGCTCCCGCGCGCCTAGATCTATACTATAAACTATAATATTATAAAGAGGAAAGATATTTTGTACCTATTTTTGTATGTTTGTATGTTTGTAATGAATAGGCTCAAAAAGTACTGGACCGATTTCAAAAATTCTTTCACCATTCGGAAGCTACTTTATTCAAGAGTAACATAGACTAAATTTTATTTTGATAAAAATAGGGTTCCGTAAGATATTTTGGTTTTTCGCACACAAGGTGTATAAAATGTTATTTCGCGTACTAAGATCCCGTTGTAAATCTTAGTTAACGCAGGCGAAGCTGCGGGCAACAGCAACGATTTTCATGAAATTTTGTATACATGTGTTAAGAACGGCGATAAATAGATCTAGCTAGGATAAATTTTTAGAAAACTTTTTTTTATCCGCGTTTTGAGGCATCGATAAAATATGATTAAAATACGAACGTAAATTTCGCTGTCAAATAAAAATTCATGGTAGCTTAGTGGTAAAATTAGGCAGTTAAATCCGAACGAGCCTGGTTCGAATCTCCAGTATGATTTTTTTTCCTTTCTTTTAGGAACATTTTTTTTTGGAAGAAAAATTTTATCGTATTTTATCACTAAGGGTACCGAGCAAATGCTAGGTCAACCAGGTACTATGTGTATAATTTTACTAAGCACGCACGGTGCTACATGCACATGCCATGCCACACTACTGTTATAAATCAATTTTTACTGATTATTATTATTATTATTATTATAAGAACGTGATGTTCGAGAGCTTGTGAGGTTTTAGGTGGTAATCTCGGGATCTGCTGATCTGATTTTGTAAATTCTAATTCCAATAGAAGGCTACGTTGTTTATGGAAGACATTACAGCTTGTAATTTATTCCCGTGGAAATATAAACTAAAACGCGAAGCGCTGCTAGTATAAGTTGTAATTCAAATAATAATTTTATTTTAGTATTTTTCCGTAAAATTAATATTAACTTCGAATTTCATACTGAACAAAAATAAACATTAAGTAAGTTAAGGTAAATAAAACATTCAATTGTTATGATATAATATAGTGGATTTTATTTAATACGCTATAATATTCTCTCGTTTTCAATGTTAGAGCAAGGAACTAAAGATAATATTAATTATTGAATGATATCTAATCTTGGCTATATAAGATAATATTACAAAAACTCATATGAATTCCCTAAGATTTGAGATCAGTTTTAAAATATTCTTTCAACAAAATAAAATAAAAGCTTTCAAAAAATGATAAAAATAAAATAAAAGTATTTTTATTCAATGTTGTGCGTTAAAAAAAATAAACGTTAAATAGATTCTACTATTGGTACCAAAACACACAGAAGAATCGGAGAAACAAACTCAGTATAGCGTATCGATGATGTTTACTTACCAAAAAAAGTTTACAGTGCCTAAGCTAATTGTGCAATCGAGCCATACTTTTACATTTATGAATGAATTTTAACCTAAAAAGTCTACAAAACACATATTTAGAATACAGCTAATAAAAGTAATGCCTACTTTCTTTTATGCTGCTGTAAATGCGAGTTAGGAGCTTAGAGCGTTTTCAGGTGCGTATAATATGAACACGTAAAATTTACTCACATTTTATGTAGACTTTAAAAATAAGGTAAAGAGGGAATCCGTGTCATAGGATTATGTGACCATATTCCTTAGTAGTTTCACTGAGAGCTTGGAGCTTATTAAAATAAATTATAATATACTAGCAGCGCCCTGCGGTTTTACCCGCGTACCTCCCAATTCCGTGGGACTGGGGTAATAAATTATAGCCTATATGCTATTCTGGTATATAAGCTATATAATAATAATAATAATATAATAATATCTATGGACGCTACGTTAATCTGGTCTCGTGCTATGTTCTCGAAGAGACTTGTGTTACGGGTACCAGACAACGGAAATACATAAGTATTATATTTAATACTTTTTATATTAATACTTATTAAGATTTTTATTATATAATACACATATTTTAATACACATCCATGACACAGGAACGCAGAAACTTTTTGTGTTCCCTGGCGAGATTCGAACCCGCTACCTCCGGCTTGTGCGCCAACGCGCTAACTGAGTCACAGAGGTTGTCATATTACTGTAAGGTTTCATTAAAATCCATTCAGTAGATTTACGTGAAAGAGCAACAAACATCCATACTTACAAACTTTCGCGTTTATAATATTAGTAGGATAGTAGGATTCTAGAGTCAAAATTGTACTGGATTGTAAACTAAGATTTATAAAGTGTCAAAAAAGATTGACCTCCAGCTATTGAAGACGTTTTCTGACTCCATCTTGACGGTTACTAAAATAGTACTATAAACGGAAAGAAGCTAAAAATAATTGTGATGATATTCAATATTTCTTAAAAGGTACAAGGGTTTTACAAAGATCCTTTAAAATTCACCCTACGTTTTAATTAAGGGCAATTAAATTATAACAATACCAATCTATTGTATTAATGGACTCCAGGAGATAATATTTCAATTATATCCATTCGCTAAAATTTATTATGAAAGGGGTTTTATCGGTGTAAAAGGTGTTCGTCCATTAGCGCAAGAATAATAACTGATTCGAATTTAGAATGAATAGCTTTTTACTTTAGTATATTTTAATTATAAAACAACAAAAAAAACTAATATAATTAGCATAACATTCATTTAATCACTCATGACTTTTTCATTCCGCCGATGGACATAGACCTTTTTCAATAAAGCCTAATACGGCTGTTCTCCCGCACTCTCGTGTCATCCCAATAATAATATAATAACAAAATATATGAGTTTGTTACGTTTTCACGCGAAAACTACTTATTCAATCATTCCAGCCAACCCTTTTTCAACCATTTCAACCGATTTGTAACAAAATTCTTGGAGATATTAGAAGGATACTATAATATATAGATAAGGGCCTGTTCCACAATCTCCAGTTAAGTTCCCAATAGGCTATCGGCAACATATTTGACAGATATTTGACAGATACTCCATACTCTATCTGTCAAATATGTTGCCGATAGCCTATTGGGAACTTAACTGGAGATTGTGAAACAGGCCCTAAGGATACTTTTCATAAAAAATAAAATATTTATGTCCGTAAATCTAACTTAATGCGGGCGAAACTGCTAGATCGTCTATATTTGGAGTTCTACCGATCTGACTACATAAATTATTGAAATAATCATATGCACAGAAAATAATTAGGAATATTCTTCAAAAATACGTAATTTTTTATTATGATATGAAAAGCAGAAAAGTATTTATTAAGTTAAATTATGTAATAATATTATAATAGTAATTATATTTCATCTCATTATTGACGTATATTTATTATGATGTAAGTTAATTAAGTCAATCACAGGTAGATACTTATTTGTATTTAATAGCAATATTAACAATTAATATGTAATAATTTATTTTATTAATTAATATGTAATGGCTAGTCCGTGATGGATGCGAGTGGTAGGGATAGGTCGTCTTGACGTTCATTCATAGTATGGCCTATATTCAGAAGTGGAATTAAGAAAGGTTTATGATGATGATGATGAATTGATATTTATGAAATAAATCATTAAGGGTCTGTTTCACAATGTCCTAATAAAGTTCCATTTAAGCTATTTGCAACATATTTACCACATAACTACAACGTTTTTGTTTCACAATTGACAAATAGCAATATTTGGCTAATAAAGTTCCCTGTAAACTATAGGTCGGATCAACTGGCCATTAGCAAATTCATCTGTCAGATAAATTAGTTGACAGATATATACGCGGTTGACAGCTTCACGACATTTGACAATTTGACGTTCCGGTAACAGTAATATACAAAATATTTTAAATTGTGTTTTGATCGTTTAATAATTAAGGGATAACATTATATACAAGGTCTATGTAAATAAAAGGTATAAAGATGGTATGATACAATTAAATTATAAAAACATATTTTCATGTATATTTACAACGTGGAATGTTTTTCTAAAACATATTTATCGTAAAATGGAACTATGAAATGCGAGTTTGCCAAGCCTACTAACCAGTAAGTGCCAAATAGGGATCTACCAAATAAATAGACAAGATGATGGTGAAACCCAATCAAGACTAACTAGAAGATTTATCTGTCAATTAATTTATGTGTCATATAGCTATAGGGTACTTTACTGGTACATTGTGAAACAGACCCTAATAATAATCATCTTATTTTATCATTTCATTAAATTAATTTTGTTCCTCCACACACATTCCGTTATCTTTCTAAGCCTTAGCTCTGTATGCGTGTGCCTAAAGTTAAATATACTTCTATTAGGATATTGGCATCGTAACTCTAGGAGCTGACGTTAAAAAAGACGTGTTATTTGCGGTTTATCTGACAAGGCTTGTCAGATAAACCGCGGATAACACTAATTTGACATTTGCTATGTCTATATTTACAATCATACTCCAAATACGCTCTCCATTGGAACGGAAAATAGAGAATCTAATTCCTTTAATGGAGGTATTCAAGTTTGGAGAGGCAAAATATTAGTTACTAAAAACTACATCCTTTTTTATTACGTCGAAGTGGAAATGCTTACACACCATACCAGGGCCTCGAGTAGATAAACTGGCGTGTGTGTGAAATCGTATTGGGATGCATTTCCCTACTTTTTACAGCCGCTTTGTGGGGGTCCGAGATCTGCAGGCAACAGGATCACCTCAACAACAGACTGGCCTTGGCAAGGCCAGATTCAACAGATAAAGGGGGGACTGCCCGACCGCTACTCTGCAGTGTACACTACGTCGTATCTAACGGGGTCCAGTTACCCATCCCGAGCCCGACACGAGCACAGGCGCGTTATTGGAAGCGCATTAAGTAGCGCTTCTGACGCGCCCTTGTTCGTCGTCTACGTGGGGAGGCTGCGTCGGCGGTCTCCTCTCTCACCCGTTCGCGAGCCTCCTTCTAGGACATCACTGTCTCACAAAAGGAAGCCATTGCCGTCCAGGACAAGTCACTACCGATCATCGCGGTTATGAGGCTTGACAGACACAAATCCCTCGCGATTTGACGTCTGTCCATCAGCAGACGTCAAATCGGGACGCAGCGCCGCTCAAAAATAAACAACACTAGTAAATAACATGATTTATTCCAATTCGCTAGATAATTAACACTAATATCGTTTCTGAAAATTCGAATTATGTATAATAGTTCCGGAATAAGAAGCAAAAAAAAAAATGACACTTCTTTAGAATTAAAAGCTGTCGCACAAATTTTTACTGCCAGTTTGCCTTACATAAAAAATGGTCACATTTAAAAATAAATGTGACCAGCTTACAATCGATGCACTATGATCCCACTTTTATTTTTCCACGTTCATCACAGTGGCCAGTTCAAGTTGAATGCGGTGCCGATAGGTACAGGGTGATTACAGTAACTGTTAATTGAAGAAGGTTGTATATTGAGGCCATAATCCTATTATAATGCTTTAACGAGGGTGAAGCCGTGGGGCAGAACTAGTTAATTAAAATCCAATCACGATAACAAGGTATAATCTGAATGTGACTAAAATTAGGACAACCTCAGTCATGAGCGGGTGACATTGACTCCATTATTGTAGTTTGCATGTTAATTCGTAACGCTACTTGCATATATTATACTAGGTATTCCCCGCAGCTTCACCTGCTTTTTTTATTCAAAGTGGCCTATGCTGTTGGTCTAAAGAACTTTACGCTTAATCGGTATAGTAGATGAGCGGATGGCTTATCTAAGTCAACTAAGATTTATAATGTCTCCTTAACCGGATGATAAGCCTATTATAGCCTTTCTCGATAAATGGGCTATCTAGCCTTGAAATAATCAAACCCGCCCAATAGTTCCTGAGATTAGTGCGTTCAAACAAACAAACCCTTCAGCTTTATAATATGAGTATGAAATATAAGATAAGATAACTTTTATAACTTTAATGAAACTTTTATAGTGCACTATGGTGTTTTAGGTTACGAAGGGAATTAAGAGTCGATATGATTTTTATTTTTCACACATTTCTGATGAAGAATAATTATTATCATCAGAAATGCCAATGAGCAGCTTTAAAATTGTTTGTTTTAGCTGAATTTATGTTAATGAAATAAATATTAAAATAATAATAATAACAATAAGTTAAATTACATGCAATCCCTATCGCTATAATCCTGCTATACAAAATTTCTAACTAAATAACTAATAATAAGAAATAACTCATGCGTACTTTTTTTTTCGAAAGGATCTATGCTGTTGGCCTTAAGGCCTTAAAGCTATATACGTACCGATGTTACAGGTTTCGCTTTTACGGTCGCTTCTTTATAAGTCCACGGGTAATTAGTTTACATACTTTTCCTTATAGCTACCATAGAGCAAGCCACTATATTGAGGTATATTAAAAATGTGAAGAAAAAAGTTCATTGCTTTGATTCTTTAGAATATGAGCATAATTGGATAATTCTCTTTCAAAATTCTAACATTGTAATTGTAAATATTTTATAAAATATCACTTCAGCTGAGATAACTAAGCACACATTTGCAACTCATAATATTATTAGCTGTTGCCCACGCCTTTGCCCGTGTTAGCAACAATAATTTCCTTTTTTTTTGTATCCTATTTTACTTCTAGTAGCTCCGAGAATATGTGTACAAAGTTTCATGATGATCGGTTGGGTAGTTTTTGCGTGAAAGCGTTACAAACATCCCTACTTTCACATTTATAATATTAGTAAGGATTCGTAATTAAAAATACTACCCACTTATAAGTTCGTTTTTTATCAAGTTCTAGTGGAGAAATAACTACGTATGCTTTTTTTTCTCACACGCGTCATAAGCTGCCGACACCAGTTACCTATATCATATTTGAGGATTTTTTATGTCTTAACATAAAACATATTGTATGTAATACATGATATTAATTAAACGTCTTTGAGATAAACACAGTCCACGTCAGAACAAACCATATCGCATTATGAAATGAGGCCAAACATTTAATTTCCTTGACTTCGTTAGCAATACATAATTGAGGGAGGCGGGTTTTCATTTGCGAAACAAATATTCACATAACACATTTGGTGCTTCGGTCTATATTTGCTTGCGATGGGTAATTGTTGTAGGAAAAAATATTTTTATAATTGTATACATAACTACATCAAAAATATACCATAGTACTAAGGTGCCTGATGGTCAGTTGTCAATGACTACCAAGAAGAAAGACCTATGTAACAATAATAAATTTTATTGCACACATACATAATTAAAACATTAAACAAGATAAAGTAAATAGGCATAATTGGCGGCCTTGTCGCGAATTCAAAAGCGATTTCTTTCAGGCAACCTACACGGGAAGGAAATACAGGTTTAGGTTTTTATCTTGTGTGCACGAACCATATCTAAGCCAACACAAATAAAAAATAGATAAAAATATATATTTTGGTATTTACCAATAAAAACAACCAGAGTATAAACAAACAAAGAGTAATAATGGTATAAACAGAGATAATAAAATAATCACTATTAACTAATTAATAATCTAATGTCACCGATGAGAAATAATAATAACTTTACAATCGAGTCCTGGTATATTACAGTTATGTATGATACGTTTATTGGCTTGGATTATAGTTGAATATGTTTTTACATTTACATATTATGTTTCAACCTATTTTGTTTTTCAGATTCATCTCACAAAAAATAAAGGTATTTTTGACATCCCAAGATGTGGGTTTCCAAAAGGTTGTAATCATTTCTCAAGCTCGAAATGTAATTTAGCTAATGAAATCCTAAAAATCTTTGTTAATTAATCCTTTTATTTAAGCTACGAAAACAACAGATTTTGCGAAATACATTTCTAGAATTTTCTTTCATTAAAACTACTTTGTTTATGATAAAAAAATGTAAACTTTCCGTGGAACAAAGATTTTAAGCCGGAAGGACAATGCCGGATCTACGGTTATTCACTGGAGGAATATTTCTTTATCAAAGTTCTCCAACTGACATTCTTTATTGTTTCTGATTCTTTAGTTTGTCATACTTTTATTACAAAAAAAAAACAAAAGAAAAACTAATCAAAACTAGTATCCAGAAGATCCTAACACGAATAGAAAAATCTAGCACCCGAAGGACCGCCTTGCTCTGGTTTAATAAATAGTTAAATAATGAAACAACTTTTACGGATTATATCGCAAATTATTAAATTTTTACACGCTTTGACTTAGTCCTTCCGTGACCATAGTTGCTGTAAAATGTACAAAAGGTCGGTAAAAAACTTAATCAGCCGCGAAAAAATCCGTAAAAGTTATTTTATTATATTGAGCGAAATTCGCGTAACATATAAAAAAAAATAGGCTTTGAAGGAATAAGATCTAGAACAATATTATTAGAATTTTATAAATTAAAAAAAAATATACGTTTGTTTGTCCAGGTAAAATCTTGGAACTAATTTTTTTGTCAAGTATCTTTGATAGTTAAGTTGAAATATACACGCTTATTTTGAACGAAAATGCATGTTTAGCTACATATTATTATGTGACATCAATCTGTTTCTAAAATGGCGGATTATCCAAGGTAGCGGAACAGATATTTTTTTTATATTAGTCAAGTTATATGATTTACCTTTGTAGCTAGTAAGTCTAAAAGTTACCGAGAGTTGTCAAGCTAGATGTCTTCTCCTTTGCCAGTGACATTTAAACTAATGAACGTTGGTTGTGACGTGGTTGTCACATGTAGACTACTTCAATTAGTCTGACCCAAAAGCTAAGTTACACTTGCACGCTGTGCCAACTATTTCTTAAAATAAAAGCTTTAATTATATTTGAGCGGTCTCTTTGTTGACCTTATAGTTCTGTACAGTAGTTTGGTTCAGTATTGACAGGTTCTTATCTTATCTTATATATTTAATATTTGAACGGGCACTTCTTGTATAAGTATATATAATCTGAAACTCGGAGACAGCTTCAATAATTTTCATGTCTATTAGTATACGCGGGGTTTGAGGGACGATAAATTGATCTAGCTAGGATTAATTTTAAGAAAATGTCGTTTTATTCGTGTTTTCAATAATCAACTTTACCGAGTAAGCTCGGTTATCCGGGTACTATATTATTATAATCGTCCTCAATCCGTGTAATCAAACAAATAAATAATTAAAATATCGACCAAGGACTAATTTCAATAAAAATAATTTTTTGCCTATTATAATTAAACAGCTTCTTGCGGATTTTCTCTCGATTTTTTAAGATTTTTGAAGTACCCAAAAAGAGACTTTAAAAATGTTGGTAAGGGTCTTATTTCATAATAATAATAATAATAATCATTTATTTGCATCAAACATGGTAGTAAGTTGTTATAGTATACATTGTGATTCACATGTTTCGCTAAACATTTTAATAGCATGCAAAAACTTAATTATAATAATCGGAAAAACTAACTAACTAACAACTACATACTGCGACTCTTATACTTATTATGAATCATTTTGTCATGTTTTTTATGTCTTTTAAACTATAAAAATTATTCTTTTTGACCCACTCATACAATTTAATTTTAAACATTCTTACATTTAGCTTCTTTATATCAGTTGGTAATTTATTATATAGTCATCCGACGATGGTGCAGCATGGACCCGTCGAGGATCAATCTCGACGTCATAAAGCCGTGGAAGACACACTTCACGGCTGGCGGGGGCAACCCATCTTCAATAATCGGTGAAGCTAACCGACTCGCCCCACGTCTTATGAAGCATTAAAACCACTAGATTCATTAGCATAGCTCCATCCGAAAAAACACAATTTATAGGTACTAATAAAAAAAAGTTTTTGTTCCTCTCTCTGTTTGTTAATTGTCTATGGCTAAGCTTATGAGAAGTAACACAGCTGTAAAATGATCATTTTCAATCCAGATACGGCTGACAATCTAATTTGCCACCAGCTCCAGCTAGTTTTTCAACAATAAAATAATATAATTATATCGTTTTGACGACGACTCATTAGTTAACGCGTTGGCGCCCAAGCCGGGAAGTAGAGGTTTCGAATCTCCCCAAAAAACATGGCGTGGATTGACGTGGTGTGAATGCGTCCATAGTTATTATTATTCATTACTATTATTCTTATAATGTTTTCATCAAGACAATCACATTTATATAATTTAAATATAAAATCATTATTCATCCCAGCTGCTTAGAGCAAATCGATAGCATATAATTGTGGATATAATTTAACATCCCCCGCTAATGGTAAAGCTGTGTTGTGTATGAAACTCTGACAAAAAAAAGAATCAATAAGTCTATACAATTATTGTTGATCAACGTTTATATTTGGCATTATTTATATTGCGCTCTAACGTTCGTCAAAAAATAAATAAATGTATCGGTAACAGGCTTTTTTTTATTATTAATATTGAACGGGTCCTCCTTTCAATATGGAAACTTGAGTTGACATTATCACTTTTCCTAATTTCGATGAAATTGTACAAATTTATTCACACTTTCCCGGCGAAAATATTATACGAAACGCGTATCTTAATAACATTCGGAACCAGCAGATATTTTCCTGAATAAAACATGGAAGTATCATATTTGTGAATCGAATTATGATTTGACCCATCCTCAAATCCACTATAGTATACACAATAAATTTTATCAGAATCGGTCCAGCCGCTTAGAGTTTAGTTACAAGCACACGCACAAAATAATTATAGAGATAAAGATAAAAAATCCATGAAGGCTGGCTTTCTTTTTTTTATAACGAACGAACAGTCGAAGGCTTGCGACTATCGACGCCCATTAACATCCACATAACCAAAGGTAATGCAGATGCGTTGCCCTCCTTTTCCCTATCCCCCCCAACGGGTCACCGGAAACTCACGAACCGTACGAAACGCGACAGTTTAGCTGCCGATTTTATGTGAGCGAGAGGTTCCTCCCCGGTCGTGATGGCCCAGTTTGGCTGCAGCAACAAACAGCATGGCATTACCTCTTACAAAAGGTAGTCTTGTCTTCCAGATATGAGAGCATTTATAGGTGTCGGACGCTACTTACTGTAAGGACGTCAATTGTTTTCCCACATACAAAAAATATATGTATATCTGTCGAGTATATTCATAGAAGTCTATAGTTTTAGTATTTAAAGTAATAGTGGGACTTTGTCAATATTGATAAAGACGACTTCGCCTTAGGTAGAACATTACAGGAAATAATATATTGTCGGACGAGTATTTGCTTGTAGTATTGCGTTTTGTAGATGTAATTGGTATTTACACTGTATTCTAATTATGAAACATGCTTCAAATTTTTAAATACCAGAATATTATATGATTATTTATTAAAATATATACATAAAATTTTAAAGAAATATTTATGTGTTCGTACCATTTTTTATCTTGTTTAAAAAAATATGCATTTCATAAATTAACTTTAAATAATAATGATATTATCAGCATTGATATTATTATTTTTTAAGGTTCTAATGCAATAATTTCATCGCAGCTTAGTCATATTTAGATGGGTAATTTATATTATAAAACTTGTAGCTAATTAAATCCTTAGTATATGAAGACTTCATTCTCTCGAAGCTTAATGCAAAAAAGTCCCAGATATAAGGTCAGGCAATATTGAGATTGCAGTGGAACTACTACTTCTTTTTTTAAAATTCAACACTATCAAGATAATTTACCTTTATCTCTGTGTTAAGTTTAAAAAATTAATTCTATAAACTAATTAGGTATTTTACTTTCTTTTTTTTATAATTAACTAAAAACCTTTTTCTTGAAAAATTCATATCGATTATCTTAAAGAACTTCAATAAGTAGCTCTCTATATAAAATCAAATTAACGGTTACATAGTCTTGCAAATTGCTAAAGGGGAAAGAAAAAAATCAATATGCATAAAACGTTTCAAGCTCTACTTATAAACTACGAGCATTTTTACTTTTTAAAATGGAAAGAAGTCTTATAATATTCAATAGTCACGTTCCCTATAATTGAGTTATTAACTACAGGAGAAGCCAGTATTGTATACCAGAACAGTACTTTTATTTCAATTTTCTATTTATTTTTCACTATTTGAAATACAATCTTATAGTAATTTTAAACATGAACGTATAAATTATTGAACTAAAGTAATAAATAATATTTTGAAACATCTGTACTAATGTGCTTGTAAACGGGTAATAATTTTACTGCAATATTAACTGCATAAGCCCAGCAATCACCAATACATTATAATGCAGTAAACCATCTGAAACACATCAACTATTCGAAACATAGTAGCTATATGGATGAGTCATACCAAACCAATATTTTTGTCGTATTTTGTATGTTGTTGATGATAAAAATATATACAAAGATACGACAAACATCAAGACATCAGTTAGAGAACTTAAAATAAAAGTATATTTAATTTGATCTTACCGTGAAATCTTATAAAAAGTAATTAATTTTCCCCAATTTAAATCCTTAAACATCACAGACTTTTTTGAGCAGCATAATTAAAATGGCGTAACAAGTTTATTAGCTTAGCCAGTTTGCTTTTAAGGAAGATCTTACTAAGCATTTCAGGATAGATAACTATAAAACTTATTATTAAAATTTGTTATATCAATTTTCGTTCAAAGAGCTAAGTTGTTAGTCCTATTTTAAATAGAAAAAAATATATTTTCAGTAACAAATATGGTGAAACAACAAAATACTTGTCATAACGTAACAAATACCAAACAATAAATTGAAAATTTAAAAAGTTTAATTTTATTTACAACCTCAAGACCAATTTCATGGTTAATGAATCATAATACCTACCATCAATTAATTGCTATTTTCATTGTAATCTGCCGATGAAAATGCAGTATTTATTGGAGCAAACATTTCATATTAAATTACACTTTGATTGAAATTGCAATTATTGGCAGTGTCAATAGAAACGATTTGTTATGTAAAGCTTAAATTAGTTTAGTTTACTATAATATGTTATGTTTTGATCAAATTCTAATTAAATTTAAATAAAGGCTTTAACATACAAATAAAGATATTATAACAATCCATCATTATATTTGTTTTAGGTTTTTGTAAAGACAAAAAATGTTTGCCTATATATTTTTTTATCACAATGTAAAAAAAAAACAAGCGTACTAAATATAACATTTTTTATCGCACAATACTGAACCTAAACATAATATTACTAACTTATTCTTAGTCAGTTATAAAATTAAATAATTTGGCTCAAACTATTAACTTGCTCAAACTATTACTCGCTTGTGTATGCGACTGTCGCGCCTGCGCACGTCTCATTTAACGCTTTTATTCCACGCACTTTTTCTTACGGTCTTACTATCACATTTTTTTCAGTTCGGTCGCGCAGCAAAATCCCTATCCCCTCCAAGCCTGCCGTAAGGAACTTCGTTCCAATAAAAAATGGGAAATATTTGTAAGCTATAAATCTATACAAATATAATCAAATAAGCTGCACCCCTAGACAAGTGACAAACACTCAATTCTATTCTTTTGCGTTTACTCGCTAACTCCATAGGGTTGCTGCAAAATTTTTGAAGAACGTTTATTAAGAGACATAAAGTGTATGGTTTTGTTTGTAAAAACGTCTAAAAACGTATGTAATTCGTTCCCCCTAGAAGAGTGGCATAAACGCTAAACGAATATAATAGAAAAGAATACTTATTGTATGGGAATTACACTAGCTGACGACATTAAAAAAAATCAAGAAATATTATAACAATAATATTCGTTTTAAACGAAGTACAGAGAGGTTGTTAAACGTTTTAACAAACTAAACCATATTCATTATGTATCTTAATAAACGTTCTTCAAAAATTTTGCAGCAACCCTATGGAGTTAGCGAGTAAACGCAAAAGAATAGAAGCGAGCGTTTGCCACTTGTCTAGAGGGGCTGACTAGAAAATATATATCAATTATAACATAATATGTGTTCTGTAGTTAATTCGGCTAGGTAGGTAGGCAGTAGTAATGTTTATTCCAACATTCAAAAATTCGACTTTTCAAGCACAGCTTCAATTCACATCTGTATTAGCACTCTTTATGTGTATCGTGTCTGGATGCTCCACCGAACTCAATATTCAGGCCACGTTATTCTCTACAACTTTTATTATTTACCAAATATTACCCGGGCACGTACTGAGCGTAGTCTTCAGAGCCTAAGAATCTATAAATCTACAAATTTATGTAGAAGAAACAAATATATTATTATTACGAAAGTGATATTTGTTGGGTTTGTCGAGGTCGTTGGATAAGAAAACGCCTACGAAACGAACCTTATCTAACGATTTCAGAGAACTGTATCTAAGCGAAGATCTTATAGTCAGAAACTGTTTCCTTTGAAAAAATAAACAGATAATAAAATGGAAACAGAGACCAATTTTATTATTTTATATACGAATCACTTTTCACGTTAACGTAAGTTAAAAAAGGGGAACAATTATCAATTACAAAACAAAACACGTTTGAAATGAACCGGCATTACAAAATCAGCGTTCGTTCAAATAACACATCATATTATTGTTATCGTATTATTGTGGTAGTTTTGTGACAATAATCTTTAGTAGAGAGACTATTCTAAATTTCTTGTTTTTAAAATGAAAATGTTTATTCATTATCATAATAATCTTAATCAGCATCATAATAAGCATCCAGCTTCTATCCATTGACTGCAGAACATAGGCCTCCCTCAATTAACGCCAAGACGTCCGATCCCCGGCCACTCGCATCCAACAGAAAGACCTCCGCCAGGGTATTATATTTCCCGATATCATTCGAAGCTCGTTGAAGTGGCTGGTCACACTCAGAAGAACGGGTGGCCGATAGGCCAAATATGCTTAAGAATGGAGTCCGCTTATTCATAAGATAAGAACTCAGTGACATAACCTTTGCAACTAATTATAAAAGTTTATAAATAAATATAAACACAAAACGGTTTTGACATAAATTTCCCAATGAGTATAATATTCAGTCATTTCAAAAGCGTAAACCATAACAATTGGTATTTAGCTGGATTATTAAAGTTTTTACAACATTGTCCCTTTAAGGGGTAAAACTCAGTGGACCTTTAATAAGTACGAGGGTAAAGTCGCGGGCGACAGCCGGCCGATAAAGCTAAGGACGTGGTTAAAATCGGAACTGACTTGTTTGGAATTGAGCGGTTTTCCCGAACATTTACGAAATTGGGTCATTCAAGAAAAGATACATCCTATAAGCCCCTTGGGGGTCCATAGGTTACTTGTTAACAAATAAGGGACACATTTTGTATATACAAGTAAACTTAGGTTCATTCTCTTTTGCTTATTTTGAAGTGATAACTTCTTTACCACAGTTCTAATAATTATAATTCGATGAATAAAATAAGTGATAAGTATAAAAACTTTGACACGATCACTAAGAAAATGTCTTACCTATGTTTATATCGGTTCGAATCTAGCCTAATTACACGAACATCCCTGTTACACGGACGAAACTATCAAATAGATTGGATACCTCGTTCATCAAAGTCGGATGAATAAAGAAGTGTCGGACGCGGGTTGGGTACCCGGCCCCCGCTAAAGACACGGCAGGGCAGTTCTCCTATTCGAAGAGTCTGGCTTTTGCCGGGGCCAGCCTGTCGCTGTGGTGATCCTGTTGCCTACCGATCCGAAACCCTCGCAGCGGTTTTAGTGGGTTGTAACGCTAGCTTAACTACTTATGGTTCTATTAGATGGTAAAACATTTCTCCTGCGTTAACAAAAAAAAAGGTAGAAATCAGTTGCTTTATTTAAATTTAGCGATAGTCCGGATAGCCGATGGGCCAAATAGGCTTAAGTGTGAAGGCCACGTTTAGGTTGACGAAGTGATGCAATAAAATATAGCCTGACTAGTCATATTATTATAATATTAGCCGTGTATTCGAGACGCCATTTTATCCGACACAAGTTAACACAATATTGTTTAGTTCCATACAGAAATAAGTTCCTAAATTATCCACATTATGGCGAAGGTTTGGTTAAGGTTTTCTGAATAGGCTATACATTATAGAATAATATGCAAAATCGGTAGAACTAGAAGCATCTGTTGGTTATGAATTCTAGATTATATCGACATTGTTTCTGTTGCTAAAATTCAAAAGAGTTTTTGTTTACATAGTAGTGAATTCAAAAATTCGAATTTGATAGTGGCCAGTACAATTTTTTCTGTTATATTCTACGCTACGTAGTAATCGTTACAGAGAGCATGCGTAAATAATACTAACGCTCTATTATAAAATGTAAAGAATATATACTTCAAAACTGTTTATTTTATTTTCCGACTTCCTACTTATACTTTTATAAACGTGAATGTTTGTAAGTATGGATGGATGTTTGTTGCTCTTTCACGTAAAAACTACTAAATGTATTTTAAGGAAAATTAGCAGTAATATAGTTTAATCAGAATAAGCATAGGCTATAATTTATCTCCGTACTTCCACGGGAATGATAAGTACACGGGTGAAACCGCGGGGCGCTGCTAGTTCATAATATTTAATAGGTTGAAGTTCATGTGTGTCTGATAAGAGCTGATGATGATGATGAATCAATAAGTGCCAACCGAGCGCGTGTGTGGTGTACTAAATAATTTCGAGAGTTTACGAACTAATTCAATATTAACGACCGAATCTAAATAGTCGCGGTTTTTCAAAACTGAAACACTGATTTTGTTTTTGCTACAATTTGAAGAAAATTTAGGGTTAGAATAAATAACGTTCCTATTTATTTATATATTATTGTATTATGCTATAATGTAGAAATAAGTTATTATCATATTAGTATATGTTATGTAAGTTTGTACAACTAAATTTATAATTACAATTATAAATACAACAACAATTATAAAAATGTTTTTTACAATGAAACCGTGTATTGTCATGTAGGAAAAAAAGTATTACAACCATACCAATAAAACTAAATTTATATGACGTATTCACAGTTTCTGTAAAGTACCTTTTCGAAAAGTCAACAATGTGAATCTACTGCATATTTTTGACTATTACTCGAATTTCACGCATCAAAATGAAATAACTTTATCAAATATTTTAGCAACCGTTATTGTTCTGGAGTATCCGAAACGTAATATGAAGTATCTAAAAAAAACATTTTATTATGTAAATCCGTAAAGTAGTTTTATTATAAACCGTAAAAAAATGGGTTTTCTAAAATATTCAATTCTATATTTTGAAAAATGTATTCGAAATTCTGTAGCTCGCAATTATGCGGGCAAAGATTTTCTCGTCTGTGCGTGGCATACGATGGTAGATAATTTAAGCCTGCTAATCACAGGGTGTGCTCTTTTGTTAAAGGGCGGGCTTGATTGATGGCACAAGTTTGTATGTTTGGTTAATCTTACACCGTACAGTCGCCTACTATATACAGTAATAATTCTTCTAATGACGTCCTAATAGTAGTATATGATATATTTTTATTAAAATAAATGACATTGGTTACACATCTTTAGTAACCTTTAAGCTGTTTGTAGCCACTTTTTTATAGGTTAGTGTGTTCTTTATGAATATCAGAAAAGGAACCACCAAGTTAACGTTATTTAAAATCATATTCCTTATAGGATTTTCAAAGAATTTTCTTGTTCTTTTTAGCTATATTTCCGGTTGCATGCGTTCAACTGAAACTACTAGAATGAGAGCATATTCTTATCAAACAATTCAACTACCAAAGTATTTCTTCAAGCGCAAACTCTTGAATATAACTTTGATCACCAGCCATTTATAAATGTATTATCAGCGCTCCGCGGTTTTCCCTGCGTACTTCCTATTTCCGTGGGAGTACGATGATAAATTATAGCCAATGTTTTATTCTGATAAATAAGCTACATTATTTTAAAGTTTCATGAAAATCCATTCAGTAGTTTTTACATGAAAGAGTAACAAACATCCACACTTGCAAACTTTCGCGTTTATAATATTTGTAGGATTCAGTACTCAAATGGGTAATGATTTTTTAAATAATGGTAACATTGGGTTAATTGGCCAGTACAAATTAGGTATATTATTACATTTAAAAAATATATGATATTCGATCGAATTCCTAATAGGAATCTTTGACCGAGTTTATATTATGTTATACTCAAGTGTTTTAGTTAATTGATGTTTAAATGTTATTAAAATGATCCACACAGGAAAGAATCGCAATAACGCATGTTTAAATGATTTGATTAAGCCTTTTGTAGGGAAGCTATCATACGAGCGTGGCGTGATCGACTGTCACACACAATGGCACACTGGCACATCGGAATATCAGTATACCGGCATACCGCTATACCAGCACGTCACATCACCGTAACTACATAATAACCCCCTGATAAATACATCCCCTTACGTTTGCGATGTTCTGACGCGACGCTGAGTTCCTATTGGTGCTTATTTGTTGACGATAATATTTTATTGACATCCCCGAGTCCCGAGAACTGGGTCGCTAAAATGTTTTGTGGTGTTTGTACGATTAATATTGTTACGTTTGTTAAAAGGGTGTCAGCTAATATGTCGCTTGGTTATAGATGGCTTCAAATAATTGAATTCAGTAATATACATTTAAGAGAACCTCTGGCGTTCAAGCTGGAGGTAGCTAGTTCGAATCCAGCTACGAAACAAAGAAAAGTATTCCTGAGTCATGGATGTGTATCCAAACTTTTGAGTATTTTTACTTGTATTGTATAATAAATTAAATATAATATATACCTCCGTGGTCTGGTACCTACCCGTATTACGGAATATTAATATTGTTAGAATGATGGCATGAATCGGGAGGTCCAATTTTCAATATCTGCGTGTAGATCTGGCTTCATTTGAGCGATAGCCTGCGTCATGTTGACTGTTATATTATAATTAAAGACTCGCGGTTTCAAAAAAAAAGTATTGCGGAGTCAAATGGCAATCTTGGTGGCCAATTTACATCGGCCAATTTCATGCAAAATGTCCGGTATTTGGCACATAGCGCATAGATGTGATTCTAGTTTATTATAATAATAGTTTATGGTGGTTTATCATCCACGTTAAATTTATCGTTAAATTAAAAAGAGAACATTAATCTGTAGATCTGTAGATTAGTCTTGCCGCTGATGGTGATGGCGTCGACAGCATCATTATCGAAGAAGAAGGGACAAAATATGACGCTGCCGGTTCATATCCGCACCTCACAGTAATGCATTGCCATCTGGTTAATCTCAGATGGATTAAAGTCGTCGTGTTGTGGTCTCGTCTATGTCTATATTATATATTACTGAGCCTGAGTACATAGTAATGCCTTTAAATTTCTTATTTCTAAAAATATTTTTTCTAAGAATTCTTATGATTCCCATTAATCTAACTCTCATTTCTTTTGTCAAATAATGTCTAAAGCTTCGAAGCCTAAAACATTAATTTTCTTTGATTTATATCCTTTCAAGATCTTATACTCATTGTTTAGTCTGGCTTCAGGTGTTTGAGATATTAGATTTTTTGAATTTACTGGAATATATTATTATAGATTTTCTACGAATTCGTTAATGGACAGAGAATTAACAATTTGACTGCTGTGGGAATGTCTTTTAAAGTATTCACATGTTTAATTATTATACTACTAAAAAAGTAGCTCGATGATAATTAAATCCAGCCAAGGCGAGCCCACGATGCACTAGTGAAAATAAATTTGTATAGTATTCGATAGTAATTTTTTTTACATATTAAAATAAAAACAATATAAGTGCACCCTTAGGAACCTTTAAGTTGAATAATATTATCATTAAGTATAATGTTTCTTTGTAATGCGAACGTAATTTTCAAATAATTTAATAGTATGTTTAAATTTAACTCACATGTATATAATTTTCAAAGTCAATTAACTGCTGGGCACGGGACTCCTCCTCGAAATCAAGCGACGAGGGTATCGGGCATAATTCACCGAGGCGCGGTCCCAAAGCGGGTTGGTGAACTTCTCATACCTTCAAAGACTTTTAATCTCGTCAGGCATGCAGGTTTCCTCACGATGTTTTCCTTCACCGATGAACAAGCGACGGTTTTGTGTTCAGGGTGCACTTAGAAATTTTGAATAACCCATTTCAAGGCACCACAGGTAGGTAGGCCATCAGAGTCAACCCCGGACCCTTTCACTCAAGAGCCCGAGCCCCAAATATACCCACTGGACCGGACCTATCATAGCTTAAAAAAGGTCATACTAGATTTTTTTTATAATCATCATTTCGTCAGCTAATCTATGGCTATATACTTTATCTCCATTGATCGGCGTAAACTATATTATTGTATAAATAAATGATCTCCAATTATCTTATCTACTGGGCGGTAATTTTATATTCAAAGATGAAGAAGAAGGAAATAAGCTTCATATAAATAAAATACCGTTGCACGCCGCTTCGCCTGCGTCAGCTAAGATTTAAAACGTGCCGCTAGCTTTTTGAAAATCTAATATAGCCTATAATCACCGGGGATAGTGTAGCTTCCCAACAGTGAAAGATTTTTTCAAATCGTTCAAATAGTTTGTGAGCCTATTCAATACAAACAAATAATCAAATCTTTCCTCTTTATAATATTACTATAGATCTCTATAAAATGTATAGAGCATCAAAAATAAGGGACTTAATGAATATTGCAATTGTGCATACAGAACGTATTTTAATTTACAAACTTTGAAATTGGGGTAGCAAAAGGCATACCTAGGTAAACATGTACAATAGGCAGTACCTAATACAAACTTTCTACACAGATGCCAACAGGCGAACTTCATGGCGCATTCGTTAGAGCACAGCGCCGCAGTCGTGCGGTTGTGGTGCGAAATTATTGAGTCTGCATTCCCTTAATGAAGTTTTACCGAAACTTAGCGATAAATAAGATATATCTTTTGTAAATGTGCTATTTAATATTGTCTGTAATATTGGACACACGAGACTTAAAACTTTTGTAATTTATTTTATTCATTATTACTTGTATCTTATCCTTGTCTTGATCGAATGTACCGTCGGACCTTGATGGAAATTCATGTTTGAGCCCCTGCAATGAAAGCTCTTTTACACTATTTATCGGAATAAAATCGGAAAAAAACTAGGAAAGATTTGATTATTTGTTTGAATAGGCTCCGAAACTACTTAACCGATTTAAAAAAAATATTTCACTGTTGGGAAGCTACACTATCCCCGGTTAACATGGGCTATATTAAATTTTCAAAAAGTTAAGGACACTTTTTAAATCTTAGTTGACGCAGGCGAAGCTGCGTACATCAGCTAGTTTTATATATTATTACAATAATTACAATTTAATAGACCAGTTTCGACATCATCTTCATGTGTCAACACCTGATGTTTTTCAACACCAAGTTTTTATCATTCACTAATTAATATTGTCTGTAATGTTGGACACCATATTTGAAATTCTAATGTTTTATAATATGTACCCCAAGAGCTTTATTTATAATGAAAAAACTTTTACGGACATTATCGCGGTCTATAAGGTGTTTTATGTGTCTTCCCGTAACCATGGTTAATGGTTGGTGCAGTTTCCGAAACATTATGTAAAAATCTTAATAAGCCGCGATAAAATCCATAAAGTTTATTTCGCTATAATGAGTGAAATTCGCGTAAATATTAGAAAACAATACCGTACGTTCCTGTTACTCATCAATTCTAACATCTTTTTAACGTAACACCAAAAATCCCTTGTCACGTATTTGATAAGGTTATCATAATATATCATCACATGATGAGAAACATGAGTATTATTCATCTGAAATATTTCGCACGGAATATTTTTCACGTTGGCACACGACTTCCCTGTACCTCATATATCTTCATTTACTCGTTTATTCCGTAATATAATTTTGTCTACTATTTCATATCTAGACACGAGTTAAATTTTATATTATTTACGGAAAAATTACTGGAAAGTATAATTAAAAGCCTTTTACGGTAATACAATGAGATCATTTTATAATAATATTATTGGAAAGTAAAGTTTGATGCGATATTAGCAGCGTCATTTTATTATTCATATTCTCATGGGAGTACGGAGATAATTTTAGTTTATGTGTTATTCTGATGTAAATAAATATAAGCTATATCATTATAAGTATCAAAATTCGCTCTGTAGTTTTTGTGTGAAGAAGTAACATACATTCATCCATTATTCTTACAAAATAAGTACCTGGATGTCCGAGCCTTGCTTGGTAAAGCTGATTATTGAAAACACGAATCAAAAGACATTTTCTAAAAATGAATCCTAGCTAGAAATATCTATCGCCCCCAAAACTCCATATTGTATACTTAATTTCATGAAAATCTATCGATTTTATAGCTATCGATTTTAATAATGAAAGATGGACTGTATTTATGTTTGATACGGCTGCCATCCAGTGACAAATAGATGATTGGAAAAAAACATGCAACCGACTCACCAGCGTCTCTGCTAAACTGCTGTATATATCGGCGCCGACAAATTAGACAATGTCCTGGATTAACGAGAAAACGACACTTCACACACGCACTGAGTTTATGTTTCGTGATGACGTATATAAATTCGACCGGATTCGAGTTCGAAAGCGACAATATGGGGTTTGCGCGTCTTTTCGATAATATCTTCTGCCTTCGACAGCCCAGCGAGCGGTACACAGTCACCAATATCTACCCTCACTGGATTTAACGACATTTATTCGAAATATCGATGATAGTCGCTAATGTTGCAAGTGTAATTAAATCGATACGAAATAAAGCCAAGTACTGAAATAAAATATAAGAAATATTTAAATATAATATAAATATTTAGAATGGATTAACGAGAAAACGACGCTTCTTCTTCTTATTATAATTATTATAATTAATTAAATTAAAATTATTTATGCTGATTCTACAATCGTTGAAGCGGTTTCCGTCACAATTATAATATTATAATTTTCTATCATTAAAATATTCCAATTTTTAAAATAAAAGCTGATTACATTTATTTTATTCTAAAATTCAACTTACCATTTATAATGACACATCGTATATCGTGGTTTTGCTTTGGAGGGGAATTTAATAAGCAGAAATTACAGACGCTAAACATCGACTAATTAAAGAGTTAGAAGCAGACGGGAGCGAGCTCCATTGGCATTAATTATTTAGAACAACGAATAATATTAACAGTTTGCATTAGCTGCTAAAGACGGTGGCAAACGAACATCATTTGATTAAATTTTATCGTAAGTATAAGTAACAGAAGGAATTAATTTATAGGTGTACAAGCTGTTTCTCGCAGCTTTGCCTGCGTTTATTATGATTTATGGCGGCGACTTAGCGGGATCGCATATAGTCCTACAGCCTTTCTCAATAAATAGGCTATCTAATACTGAAAGAATCATTCAAATCCAACCAATAGATCCTGAGATTAGTGCGTTCAAACAAACTCCTCCAATCCTTTTTTTGCGATTAAAGGTAGTCTATGTCCTTTCCCAGGTTCTGGTCTACATGTGTACCAAATTTTATTAAAATCGGTGCAGTAGTTTAGGCGTGAAATCGTAACAGACAGACAGACTGACAGAGCTACTTTCGCATTTATAATATAAATATAAAGAAATAACTAGTAGGGATATACGACTGGATCGAATAAAAGACGCACTAATTAATCCAAATCATTATGCCACGGTTACTGGGGTTGTTCCGTTGATGGGAAATGACACCAAGACTCTTTAGTGCTTCGGAAAGCACTTTAACCCGTTGTTCCTGGTTGTCATTCGTGGACTTTTGGGAGTCGTAACTGGCTATCTAAAGACCGAAGAACCATTCTTACCACCTAACCGTTTTACCCAGTTATGAGTTTCGCAGGTCAGATAGGCAGTCGCTCCATTTAAAATACAGATATTCAGCTGTATCGGGTTAGATTAAAAGCTGATCCCAAATAAAGTTGGAAAAGGACAGAAGAAGACTAATCAGAAAAAAAGAACAGGCTATTTTTTCGAGAAGCTTTTAGTCTTATAAACCCATACTTTGTACGTACCGTGATTGCGAAATTGCGATGTTCCAAAAAGCAAAGAATTGAAGCTGACAAGATAACTTAATAATGAAACAGCGTCGAGGAATTTGTATTGATTCAAGAGAAGACGGAGAAAATTTTCGATTAACTGAAGTACATCTCATCTACTAGTACTATGTAAGCGTTAGATTAGTTTCATTGCAATTGAGTTTTTTTATATTATGTCGTCTGAAAATCAACAGACAGTTATATTGTCTGCTTTTTGAGATTTAGCAGTTCGTGACAAGAATTTTCAGGTAAAGCTCTGTCGTTCTGAAAAACTCTTTCATTAAAAGCCTTCATCCAAACCAACAACCAATTAATTTTATTAATCTTCCTATTTAGCCCTTCGCCGTGGACGCCATACTAATTATACATAGTCTCTGCTTTTACAATTAACTTAAATTGATCTGTATAAAAATTGATTAAATTTACTGGATTTAGGTGAAGGAAAACATCGTGGGGAAACCTGCATCTCTGACGAGATTAAAAAGTGTGTGGAGTTCACCAATTCGCACTGAGCCAGCACATTGCTGAAATAGTCCAATACGCTCCTTGCCTGATTTCGAGGATGAGACCTGTGCTCAGCAGTGGGACATTTATGGATTGATACTTTACTTTATACAAATATAATTTTAATTAATTAATGTGTTTATTAAAATTATTGGCCCGTCAATTAAATGAATTGAAGGTTCAGGAGTGGAGGCCACATCAAGGTAGACAACGTTGCAGGTCGTCCAATAACCAGGTGGGAAGACGATCTACTTTCAATGGCCGTCCGTGTTCGGTTCGAGTGGCGATCGACTGGTCCTCTTGGTGTTTATTTAAGGAGGCCTATATTTACCAGTGGATGAATATACGCTGATAATGATGATGATTATGATTTATTATTATTATTAAATCGTGTCTTATTATAATCAAATAACTTGTTACCGATTTTATCACAGTAATTTCTCGGCCACGGGAGGTCTAAATTAAAATAGTTGAAACCCCGATAAACATTGAAAATAAGAATGGTTACTGTTTTAATAATTTTCACATGAAATTTAGGTTTTTGTATTTAGGTAACTTCTAAACTATAGTACATGGCAAGTCATATAAACCCTTCCTGATCATTTAGGCCTTAAACTGGCTTTACATGACTTAACCGACATGGATTGTCTTTGCAACAATGATGTATATCAATCAGTTACTCGAATGATGACAGGCTATCGACTTGTCAGCAGCTAAACCTATTCTAAAGGACATTATAAGATGCGAAAATCAAAATTTTATTTTCTAAGCAATAGTTTAAACGGATTTTTGAAGCGACGCTTCTATTCGGACGTTCGGGCCGCTCGCTGTTCTTCCCCCTCACGTTTTTAAATGTTTTTTTAACGCTTACTACCACGCTTTATACTTCAAAGCTTCGCTTCTTTTAGGCGAATACGACACTATTTTTTAAAAATAAATACTTACGAGCTGTTGCCTAAAGTTTCGCCCGAATAAACATGAATAAATTGAATTATGTTTATGTATAATATGATAATGTAAAAAAAAATGTTAAATCGAATAACTAGTTTTTGAGTTAATTTGTGACCAATCAACAAAAAAATATTTCTGTACTTCCTTTAAATAAAATAATGATTTTTCTGATATTACCTCCTGAATCCAAAACTATTAACATTAATACTTATTTATATATACCTATAATAGATATTGCTGTCAATTATTTTTAATAGCTTTTTAAGACCACATGTATTTTATTCAATACAATTCAACAATACAGACTCAATCATATTTATGATATCATTTTTTGCCAAATATCGCTATCTACTAAAAATTGAAGTGAACGTTTCTTATATATAAAAGCGGTACATATTTATTACAACAGAAACAGGGCCACCCTCTTAAGGGCCTCGTCTGTGAAGTATCGCACGCATTTTTCACACTTACCCATTTTCCAATCTCAGTATTCATGTTAAATTATAGCATATTATTCATTATTAAGAAGTCTGTTTCTACTAAGAAAGAATAGATACATAAAAAATAATTAAATCGAAATTCTTTTCGCCTTTCTAAAATTATACTTCTGAAAAAAATTACGGTAGTTTCAGAGATGAGCTCACAAATAAATTAACTCTTCAGCTCTTTTATACAAGTAAATATACATGTTTCAATATCCACAGATTCAATGAAAGCCTATTTATTGGGGTCCAAATTGCAATTTTAGCCCTTTGATCAAAAGTCAATCTGATTCCTTAACTTTGACGACCTTAACAAATGACAAGTAAAGCTTCATTTAAGTTGTTATAGATTTTCCTTTGTAAATTGTAGGTATCTAAAAATAAGTTTACATCGACCATCTTAAATTAAATGCTAGACCACGAGCAACAAAATATATTATGGCTTAAATATTTATTGAGTACAAATATTATTTTTGATGTTTTTAATTTATTACAATATAAATAATTAATATAATAAAATGATAAATATCGTGACTTCAATACAAATTAAAACGCGGTAAGCATTCGAACGAATATATTAAAATATTTATTACAATCTAAAACTACTTAATAATTTATGTTTAAAAAATTAATTTAATTACTTAAAGATGGGCAGCATTACTGCAATTTGTTTATATGCGTTTTAATTTTAAGCCTGTGACATGTAGGTTCGAAATCCACTTTAATATTTCAGAAGGGTATCGTGATTACTGACACGAGACTAGTGCTGATGCGATCATGCGTTGACAGCCGGTGCAGTCAAAAGTCGGATGATCCCGAGTCTGGCACAAACGGAGGGATTTCAATTTATCAGGTCCACTTCACTCCTCATCCATTAACAATAATGTTAACGTTAAAAGTATTTTCTATAAAATATTATTTTAATTGTTGGTTAAATTTACTACATTTCCTATTACGGTTTCATTCGCCTTGAAATTAATGAATAAATCAAATAATCTTTTACTTTACTTGATAAATCGTAAATATTAATTTTATGTAAGTGTAGGCAACTCGTAGAGATTTTAGACACTTTGCTGGTAAGGGATAGATCTTGGCGTTCATTTAAGAAGGCCTATGTTCAGCAGTAGATATATAAAGGCTAATAATGATAATATTTCACCTTTTTGAGTTTTATTTTTGTGACAACGCTATTCATTTCTCTATGACCTATTTCAATATGTGAAGCCCTAAATCAAAATTCATGAAAATAAATTTAATGATTTGAGCGTAAAAAATTAACATTCGCATTTATTATTTTAGAAATGTAGGTAGGTAGGTAAGGTATTTGTATAATTTTCGAGATAGTATTACAGCTTACAAGCAGATTTATAGTCTCAGCTTTGATAATACAAACAGTAAAAGCGAAGTTACCTAGTATATCTATAGTTTCCGAGACTTGTGGCTAGGAGAAATAGCAAACCTTTCACGAACTACACTATGAGTTCACGACTCCTTGCCTGCAATTTAAATTTTGCTGCATAGTTGAAGCCTCTATTACTTGCTATTAATATTAAGTACTAAATACTAATCATAAACATTTATCAGCTTCATCATAAACTTCTTACATCTGATGATACAATCTGTGGGTCGCAACCCACAAAGGGACTTCGCCAAGTATGAATTGGAGGGCCGTCGACAAAAGGTAGAGATGAAGAAAGTGAGTCAAGGTTCTGCATTACAGTTAAACCTTGTTTTTTATGTCTTTAGAAGTATATGTAATCTTACAGTAATTCTTATTTGTCGACAAGTTCACGGTCATACTAAAACATAAGATAAAACTTGCTGCCAGTTCTACTATTCCATATTTATTTTCGAATCACAGCCAAGATGTTATTATGTAGTCATTTATGACGAAGCGGCATAGCGCACGTATTTCCCCCGCCCTCCTCTCTTCTAACTCTTCGCCTCTTACAGCGATGAATCTTACTCTCCATTACTAATGAAGCACCCCCCCCCCCCCAGTAAATTTAAATGATAACAATCTTACAGCTCAGTAATTCTAATTCATCGTTCAATGCCCGCATTCAGCAAGTACGCACAGATAATAGAGAGGTTTACAAAAGAATTTATTTAGCTTTGTTGCTGTGTACTCGGAATTGTAGTGCAATTTTGTACCTATTTCTTTCATTGGAAGCTCAATTTGCACAAAAAACTCGTTGACTGATATAGTAGAAGATAACACAATGCTCATTAATATTTTCAATAATTTAGATATTTTCAGTTTTTTTTTTGTTAAAAAAAAGTTTGACGACACAAACGGATATCCATATATTTGTTCACGCGAAATCGTTTTTGAAGAAAGGCGCTTATTAGGCAAGTGCTGTTGGATTTCTGACGTTAAGAGTTGGACGTTAAGCTTTGTTCCGTAATCATATTTTTTTATAAATTATAAATTCTTTCTTCTTACTTAAGTAAGAAAAAAGAAATTATAATTTATAAACTTTTCTTTTTTTAACCATTTGCAATCAGGCACATATTTTGGTTTGGATATAATATGTCTATTGTTTCCTTGAATTTGTATATTTTCTTAGTTTCATTTGTATTACAGTCACGCTCGTTACAATAATTCCATTAACTGTTATGTCAAGACGAAACCTAAGAAGTAACAAACATAATTATCGGCTGTATAATATAGGTCGCAACTATATTGTTGTGGATTATTAATTACATACGGCCGCTTCTAGTAAACAATGTATTCATATTGCTTATTTATTTCAACACAAATACTTTCTTTAATACGGTGATGGTCCAGTGGTGGATGGACTCTGCCTCTTATGCGAGAGGTTCCGGGTTCGATCCTGACCCCCCTCGTGTGTCCCTTGAAATGGGTTTTTCTAAATTTCTAAGTGCACCCCAAACACGAGACCATCGATCGCTCACCGGCGAAGGAAAACATCGTGAGGAAACCAGCATGCCTGATGAGATTTAAAGTCTTTGCAGGTATGTGAAGTTTACCAACCCGCACTGGGCTAGCGCGGTGAACTATTGGCCCACTACCGTCCTCGCCTGATTTCGAGGAGGAGACCCGTGCCCAGCAGTGGGACACAAAGGGTTGATACTTTACTTTTACTTTACTTTTACTTTCTTTAATTATTTAAAGTGTTAAAGTATAAATACTTTTCACCATGATATTTATTTTAAATGACGACGTGATTTCATTACAAGTCAATTCACCAGAATTTATTGTACAATTTGGACACAAAATTCAGTACCACCTCGATAATCGTATTCGCTTGCACGGCACCGCTTTAACCCTTTAACCGCTTACGTCGGATTTGTGCGACAAATATTTTTGGGTCCCTTTCGCTTGCGTCGTATAATATATCCGACCGAAATACTACAACTCGTTTAGTGTGATTTTTTATTTATTAAGCTGTTTCCCATCAAAAACAATATTTTTCGTTTCACAGCGCCGGGCGCTGGGGGCTCGACAATTGACTTGAAGTCGGGCGGTTAAAGGGTTAAATAATAGGTGCGCTACTAGCAGTGCCCAGGGGTTTTACTTGCGTACTTTTCATTCCCCTAAAACATTGCTGGGATAAACTATAGCTTATTTACTTTAGTTATGTGGAAGGTATATTATTGTCAAGTTTCATTAAAATCCACTCAGTAATATTTTCGTGAAAGAGTAACAAACGTATATGAGTATGGTACCGTAGCACAAATCCTTGCAAGTTTTCTTAGTTGGCCCACATGGTTTGTTTGTGAGTATTGATATTTTTACATATACTATATAATATTATAATAATGGAAGACGAGAACCGAGGTTAACCTGAGGCTCTTTTTAAAAGCAATAATTTAGCTGCGGTTTATGTCAAACAATACTAATTTCTGATCGACACCAGTATTATAATGGAAATATTATTTGTAAGGAATAAACTTAAAAAAAACCACTGACTCAATATAAATCACCATTAAAATATTATGAGTGACATACATACAAATAATCATCAAATATTTGGATGCGTCTCTAACACGTGCACAGCTGCTGGCAATAGGCAGCTATAAATAAATATATTTTATAATCAAATTGTATACGCTTAGTTGAGATATACGTAATAATATATTATAGTAAACGTAACATTAGAATTACACTAAGATTACAGAGTTCATTTGACACAGCGGGATTTCTATGTCAAGACGACGAAAAGTAATCTAAGTATGAGTTTAACCCGGCCCGCTGTGTTAAGTGTTTTACAAGCCCGCTCCCAGTGCGCCTTTAACTGGGGCATGTGCTATTTTTTATTCATTGCTTGATGCTTGAATATCACGTTGCGAATTCATATCGTCTTTTATTTATTATAACAAAATGCTTGCCGTGATCACTTCATTCATGAATCAAAACCTATTTCACTAGACATAAGTAAACACTACACACTAACATAACTACTATTTCAAAATATTTTTACAATTTAACATAATAATAATGTAAACAGGTATTTAATCATTTATTTCATGTAAAAAATGTGAGTGTTAATTTCGTAGTTCAAAAATAAAAATAAAATAAAAAAATGATAAACTTGAACATATAAAAACAAATAAAAGTAATTCACCGAATGGGATTCCAAGCCGTAACACTCGTTTCTTGACACCCGCGTCTTAACCCGCTGGATCAGACGGTGGCTGCATGGGAAGAAAACGAATGGAGACTCGAAAACACGAGTTTTTCCAAACATAAGATCTGATCGATTGTATAATTCAGAAAGCCCCTACTTGCAAAATTTTAGCAGATCACAGAAACATATAAATAAATATATAAGATTTGCTCGTTTAAAGGTATAAGATAAGATAAGATATAATGATTTTATAGCACGATACGTAGCTCGGCTACGCACTACCTTTACAATCTAGTATAATGTTAAAGTATTCTCGTAGGCCGTAGCACTCGTAATGGTCGAGTTACGAGTGCTACGAGTGTATAACCCATAAAACGATTAACGCATAATGTCTCATTTTACATCTCGTAATGTTCATACCCCAGACTTGTGTATTATAAAAGTCGATTCTACGGCTAATAACTCACAGGAAAGTTTTAGTTTTTAACAACGTCTATAATCACCTGTCTTGCGATCATCACTCACCACATTTGCGGGTGAAAACAACATTTCTACCATAGCGGCGAACGCAAGTAGAAAACTCCTTCGTTCATAAAAATATCACTATTTTAATGAACATTTTGTCGTCCACTACGGAACAAATTAGTCGTCTTTCAATGAATACGAATTAGGGCTGGAGACTGCACAGCGCACGGTGATTGTCGTTCCATATCCGACCACATAGTAGGATCTCACTTATTCACCTTAATATCTTCGAATGTCTGGCTATAAAAGTATATTAAACCAACCATGGTCAAGAGAGAAAATTAGAATACAATATATCTATTAATGTTTTTTACAATTCCACGTATATTTCTGTAACTAATTAGAAATGTAATGGTCATTAGGAATATCAACTTAAAAGATTTATGAAATATTTCACGCGGTAAATTAACACGGCTCGTAATTAACTTGAATGAAAAATCAACAAATAAAACCAGGCAATGTTAACATGCGAGGCATGCAAGTCGGCTTAAACTCGGTCATTTAAATAAAGGTTTTGTTATTTATTTCTTTCAACACAAACACTTTCTTTAATTAATTAAAGTGTCAAGTGTTTGCTCTTAAACTTTATTTTACATTAAGAATAAGTATTTAGTATTTCATTACAATTAAATTAATCAATATACAGGCTGGCCACAAAACAATCAGTACGTCGTACGTACTCGTGGTACGTCTACTACGTTACTCCCGTACTTCTTATTCCCATGGTATTACGGGGATAAATTGAAGTCCGTGTCCAGGGATGAATTGTAGTTCTGACGTGTAACCTATTAATGTAAAGTTTCATCAAAATTCATTCAATGGTTTTTGCGTAATAAGTTTTGCACATTGGTAAAAGGTTTGATATTAGTCGACCAGTTTCTAAGCCTATTAGATGCAAACAAACATTGAAATATTTTCTATTCGTAATATACCTGCAATATAATCGACAAGCAGCGTCCTGCGGTTTCACCCACGTATTTTCCATTCCCGTGGGACTGCGGGGATATATTATAGCCTATGTGCTATACTGATATGTAAGCTATATTACACTAAAGTTGAAACTCTCAATTTTCATCAAAATCCATTCAATGGTTTTTGCGTGAAAGGGTAACAAACTACATATTTTTTCTCGTGCTGTGCAGTGTTTGACAACGTAAGTGAGACTTATTTTGACACGAAGAATTGGCACTGGGCCTGTAAACGTTACCGTATATCTATTCAATAAATCTATTTACATAGAATTGTTTTCTACAAAAATATATTCATCAATAGTAACGTTATAGCAAATCTGAAAAAAAAAACTATTTTTGTAACCTACTTTAGAATACAATTTTCAAATCAAATTTCATATTTTTTACACACTTTTATTAGCTACGTCTGGATGCAACAAATTATTTCAAAAAAGCTTGGGCTGTCTACAAAAAATGTTATGAAGCTCCCAACCCTTTTTGACAATTATTTTTACTTTTTAGGTTGGTCCTTCAATAGAGTTTTGTTTTTTTGTTGTTTTTTATTTCACATTTTGACATATTATAATATAATACCAATGATGAATATATTGTCATATATAACAAAAATATTGTGGTATATACAAAACAAATTTTCCCGTATTTTTAAATGTGATATCATAAGTAATTTAAGATTTTTGTTTCAGGATACTTTTGGCACATAACGGACTTCCACTACGATCCGCTCTACACGTCACAGGGTGATACTAGAAGACGTAGGTATAAATAGATAATACAATATTCAAAGTATTAACAAGCCTTGAAGCTTAAGAGATGTGAATAATATGACTATACAGGAATAAATTATTGTCTATGTGTTATTTTGATATATTAGCTATTATTGAAAAGTTGCATCAAAATTCATTCAGTATTTTTTGCGTGAAAGAGTTACAAGCACACATCAACACATTGAAATAAACTTTCGCGTTTATACTATTAGTGGGACTGCTTTAACTTTATGTCAAGAAAAAAGAGATATAGACCAAATATGTCGATAATTTTTGAAACCAAAAAAAAACATAGTAGGATGAAACTCATTAGAAAAGGAGGGAATATGATAAAATGAAGGGAAAATAAATTACGGACGATCCGAGTTCGGGAAGAGGGAGGGGGTGGGTTTTAAGGGAGGAAAATGGTTTATCTCGATTTCCTATGGAAAAGAGTTACATGACAAAGTTGTAGGTAGTAAAAAGATCTACAACTCTTAAGATCTACAACCTTAAAATCTATGTAAAAAATGCAAATTACCAAGTTTTTGGTTTTTTATTCAAAAATATATATATTATATATTTTTGAATCGAAATTTCGTAAAGAATTATGTTTTTAATACACTGTAATTTATTTGATTTAAAATACTAAACCTACTAAAAGTACTATTTAAAATCTAAAAAAAACTTTATGAATAAATTGACTATAGTATCTGTATAAAATATGAGAACAGTACGCTCACCTAACAAGTGTATAATAATATATAAAATACCTCAACAAAACCATTAAGTGCTTTTGATGTTCGGTTTCTAAAAGTGAGTCAATAAATAAAATAAATGGGATTATGCTAAGTACAAAATCAAGAGTCACTTATTTCTTAGCAAAATTAATGAAGTTAAGCCTCAGTTCCGACTTGCTTGAGTTTATTTTGTTGCGTAAATAGCATAATTTTCAAGTTGAATCACAATTTATTAGAAGACGTAAATAAATTTTGTAACTTTCGTATTTCTTAAATATTTTTGCTTGAATGTTGAGTTCGAAATTTGGATCCCTATTGGTCACAATATGTATGTAAAAATTCAGCATGTTTGAAGGCTATGCTTTTTCTCGTGACTTTTTACTAATTAAATAAATAAAATAAATTTGCCTTCATTTTCTGCTACTATTGAATTAACAATATTATAACGTTTTTATACTATAAAAACGTTATATTACATTTACTAAATAAATAGTCTCTCCGAGCCTGAGTGTGTCTTTTGGCTACAGACTGCGTGTTTCGAGGAATCATTGCGTAAAGTAAAGTATCAACCGCTATTATATTATGTCCCACTGCTGGGCATAGTTCTTCTCCTCGAAATGAGGCGAGAAGGGTAATGAGCCATAGTTTACCGATGCACTGGCACAAAGCGTGTTGGTGAACTTCACATACCTTCAAAGACTTTTAATCTCATCAGGCATGCAGGTTAATTCACGATGTTTTTCTTTGCCGATGAGCGAACGATCCTCTCGTGTTTGGGGGTGCACTAAGAAACACACACTTGGGGGTCAGGATTGAACACGGAACCTCTCGCATAAGTAACCGAGTCCACCCACCACTGGGCTATCATCGCCTGTTTTTTTTTTCTTAATTATCACAATTATTGCTAACTAATATATAATTTAGTATCTCGTTTCTAAGATAGTGGTAATTTTTTTAGATTGTCGAAGAGCTGATGAGAGGGGCAGCTCAGGACATCACCGGGCTCTTGGGCGGTTCGGGGACTATTCTTGCGACAGTTCTCTCGAGCTCATAGAATCCGCACTGCGGTATATGCGGACACGCCACTCCGAGAACGTTGAATTCGTTCTATGGACAGGGTAAGCTTCTTGAGATTTTTGGAGTAACAATTTTTAGGCGCTTTAACCTTCTTTTTTTGTTGTTGGACAAAAGTTATAGTATTCGCGTTATTGTCACCGAACGCTTCCAATGTAAAAACGCTTATGTGACATTATGACTTAATTCTAAGTTATTCGTTTTTACATATATTATATTGGGTGTCCCTATACTATACTATTTTCATTTCTTTATTTCCTCGATGACAGTTCTAATTTGATAGTTGTAGTGTTGTGACTAAGTAAGTAATGATATCGATAGCATATTATATTTTGAACAAAGACATATACCTACAAGAAAAATATTCAAATATAATTTTTCGTTTTATTTTATTTCGATTAATTGTCTTGTGTCGAGTGTCGAGAGTCACGGTTTTACAAAGCATTTTTAAAGTTTGACCTAACGTTGTGCACGGAACCTCCCACATAATTTTACGAATTATGTTAATGGTTTTCCTTCGTTGTCATGGTTTTTAATAATACATGAGAAAACTCTCGATAAATATTCCAAATAGGCTTTTGTTAAAAATTATTCGAGCTTAAACGAAAATAATGATGACTGATTGCGTATTTCATGCACCTATTGAATTCTAAAAGTTTTTAATGATGAACCAATTCTTGTAATAGAATAGAATAGAAAATCTTTATTTCAGACACAAGTATGTCCATATTTTCCATATTATTATGTAATGTTAAATCCAAACCATGTTCTTACACCAAAAAATATATACGACTCATGTGAAAATACATCATAAAAACACAGGTGATAAAAACCTTAAATTCCTTCCCACATCAGCTGACAACACTACACCGTCTAAAAGATATCTTTGAAAGTGTGTAAAGTTTGCTAGCCTGAAGGACATAGCGATCCGTTTCCCAGAAATGTCACATGATTTAATTTGTTTTAGTGACATCATAGCAGCCCGCTACAACGTCAACGAAGATGAGCGGTACCAGGCAATCAGAAACATGACTGAACTGCTTCGTATGACGTTCAGTTCACATTTCGTTTTTCCTGTGCTGGGTCATACAGACCCGGCGCCTTCTGAGAGGCTTACCAACTTGTGGAGTCATTGGTTGCCTATGGAGGCATTACAAACCTTAAAGAATGGTAAGCTTTTATACTAGACAATTGAACTATTTTCTTATATAAACGGTTTAGTTTTTTTTTATTTATTTATGTTAGAATAGCTTACTATCATAAAAGATTATTGACTTTTTAAAATAATTCGATGTAGTATTTATATTATAGAAACATTAGAAAGCCTTGCCCTAAATTAAATCTGTCATAATGAGACACAGGTTGTGATCACAGAGATCGGTCGTTTTGGCTTCACTAAGTAGGCCTATGTTCAACAGCACACGCATGAAGGCTGATGATGATGATGTGATCACCGATACCCATAAACACTTTCTAAGCTGGTGTGAATTGAAAGGGCGTTGCCGGCCGTCCATATACAACATAACAGCATGTTTAAAGTAAAAAAAAAATTAAATATAATGATATTCACTAAATATTTTTATCACCAGGTGGTTATTATACCATAGAACAATCTCACAGCAAGCTAAGAATAGTCGCATTGAACACGAATCTCTTCAGCGTGCGAGAAGCGAACAGCGTCCACGCGCAGCGACAGTGGGAGTGGCTGGATGCTGTGCTAGAGAAGGCTACAGCAAACAGCGAAATGGTATTTACACTATGGTTTTATGATGAAAAAACTTAAAAGATTTTATCGCGGTTGCAAGTTTTTTACAAGCCCGACGTTTCGGATATTTTAAAATAACTAGTGTCTGGGGAGGACCAATAATAATAATAATAATAATAATTTATTTCATCAAACATTTTCACACATACAATAAATTAATCAAGGGTTGTCCTTTTCTATTAAGTGCAAGGAGCACCTGTGCCAGAAAAGGACACTCTTCCTTAACACACTCTTACATTATGTGTGTGTGTGTGTGTGTGTGTGTGTGTGTGTGTGTGCGCGTGTGTGTGTGCGCGCGCGCGCGTGTGTGTGTGTGTGTGTGTGTGTGTGTGTGTGTGTGTGTGTGTGTGTGTGTGTGTGTGTGTGCAAAATATATAAACGTAAATAATTATGGAATTTAAGAAATACATTTTAGTAAGGATTCAGTCTCTTCATAATTCAAGGTCTTTAGCCATGTTGTTACTTTTCTGTTTACACTTAATAATATTATATAGTGTACATTTTGTATTACAATCCCAAAATCCTTTTCTGAAATATTGATTCATCCACGTGTGTTATATTAACAATAGCATCGTTTGGGGTCTAACACGGCGGCTCTAAATTCAAGACGCGTTGGGGCAATATTTGGAACCCCTTCGTTTGTTAGGGTCAGGCTTATCAGAAATATTATTAACTTCGAAAGATGAAATACACTTATGACATACAAAGCGGGCTATTCTAACTGGTTCCCGCAGATTCGCCCGCGTGGAATTTATTTCCTATATATAATACGTTTTAAAAAAGAGACCTAAGTAAAGTATATTATCTTTACTAATATTACTAGCTGTTGCCCGCAGCTTCACCTGTGTTAACTAAGATTTACAACGGGATCTTAGTGCGTTAAATACTTCTTCTTTTCTGGTTGATTTTTTACACCTTGTGTCCGAAAAACCCTATCTTATGAAAGTCTATTTTTTTTTAAATAAAATTTAGCCTATATTACTCGTGGAAAATGTAACTTTCGAATGGTGAAAGAATTGTTGAAATAGGTCCAGTAATTTTTGAGCCTATTCATTACAAACAAACAAAGTTTTCCTCTTTATAATATTAGTGTAGATGAAATGCATACAAGTGTTAATGTATCACGATATCTCTACATACTATTCATATTGAAAGACTCGTTGCGTTTGGCCAGTACTACATAAAAATCTACAACCAAAATACTAGCTTTCAACTATTAACACAGCATAAAAATCGACTCACTGGTTTAGAAGCTACAGTGCCACAAACACACACAATTGCCGATAAAACTATTGCCCCTCTTGAGAGCTGGTACTCCGACTTCCTGTATACAAAAGGACTTATTAGTGTAGGACGTTATTAGTGTAGTTTCAAAAATAACACAAATCCTCGAATTATGTTCCAATGAAACAGCGTGGTAATAGGTATTTTCATTAGAAGCATTACAACCTTCACGCTATCATAACCGGAATAGAGGCGAGGAAATCCGGCCAGCTCTAATAAATTACAGATTAGAAACTCGTTAATATAATCGCCTCTATAATACCGTGAAAGTATTTAATAAAGCATTCTTCGGTTATAATGTTCTTTGTAATATAAAATGAAATATTTTGATAACATTTTGGGGCGTGCGGGTGTGCTCTTATTTTGTTTATTTTAAGTAAGGAAATTAAATTAATGAAAGTAAAGTGAACAATACATTGAAAATTTTAATAGTTTATTTAAAGATTTTTATATTTATCTGAACAGTATCTTTTGATTATGCATAGTTATTGGTACAATGGCATTTTTGAGCTGATTACTAGATTGTAGTAGAATCTAAGTGAATTTGAAAGTGATGTATACGATTTAATACTATACGCATATTATATAGACAATAAACAGCAAAAAATTATTTAAGTGCAGATTTTTTAAATAATATAATGAACGTCATCATCATCGTCATCATTAGCCTTTATCCGTATATTGCTGATCATAGGCCTACCTCAATGAACGTCAAGTCGGCTTGCGACATAGTGCCTTGTCTCTCGCATTCAAAACGAATCTACAGCCACACGTAGATCGACTTTCTACCAAGCTATGGCCGACCAACACTTCTTCTATCTAAACGCCACCTACCTTCTTGAACTTTATGGCCCCATAGACCATTGGCTCATGGTATAATAGTATTAATATTTATTTAAACCATCGATTCGCCTTTGGTTAGATAGAGAGTACATCCTTAGAAAGGACAGGTTACTAAAATAAACGTTATTGTGTCCGACTATATATATATATATATATATATATATATATATATATATTATATATTAGTTATATTAGACTATATATATATTAGTTCTCGAGCCATCAACTGATTTTCATGACCAAATTCCTCTCGGGCAATGACCTGTAAAGTGATTTATAGCGCTATTTTGGTGGGAGGTCATTGCACGTATGAAATTGCAGCTGACTTTCACGGAATTTCATGACACTACTCTCTAAAGTTATGACTGACGTAATACTTAAAGTCCCTTTAAATAAAGAGGAAAAAACTCTCTAAAAGTTTCTTACAAGACACGAGAAATTATTATAGTCAGAATGTTTTACCTTACTTGTATATTATAAACTTAATATAGAAAATTTGGTAATTCCAAAAGTGCCCACCTCATAATCTCATTCTCCATATCAAATCGATTATTTGTAAAAGCCTGTCAGCTGCTGTGCAATGAACAAACATTTTGTTTTTTTTTTTTATATAAAGCAAATATTATGTTAGTGGTAACTTTATTTTTTTATAAATAATAATAAATTAAGCAAAAGAATTGAATGCTCACAGTCAGTCCTCCCGTGACCATGGTTGCTGTAAAGTATCCGAAACGTCGGGCTCTTAAAAAACTAAATAAACCGCGATAAAATCAATAAAAGTTGTTTCATTACAATGAGACGCGAATTTCTCGCGTAAACATAAGAAAACAATATGTGAATGCTCATAATTATTATGAAAATCCACAATATAAACTTTAGAAATTAGATTATTAAAAAAAATCGAAACGTAATTTGTTGGACCAATTTCCGTGCCACATACACAGACTCACGTACGTCCTGAAAATATTATTTTGATGTTACGACTTACTATGATGCACAAAAAAATTATTATCAAATTATATTATATTATGCCGAATAGATTTGACTTGATATAAATGTATTCAGCAGTGGATAAATAAGTGTGATGTAAGGTAGATGATGACGATAATGATAATGATGATGATAATTATAAGAAAACTGGTTTTTTGTCATATCAAGAGTCTGTAGACCACTTTCAACACTTCGCGAGTTGTGTAATAGCTAAAGCAAATGAACAACTGTACCTACTTATATTATAATGATTGTAATTTTTTATGTCTTGCAGACCATATGTATCATTATGGTTGAATGAATAAGCAATTTAATCAAAGAATTTCGACGTATAGGACAAACTTTCTGCAATGCAAACGTCCGCTTGGCGGCGTGACGAAAAGGACACCGCGATGTCCCCAGCATATTATGAGCCTACGAGAGCGTGCGAGTGCGAAGTAAGTCCACTGGGGACATGTCACCAATAAAGACGACACAAAAAATCATTCTTAAGGATTTTTTGTGTCGTCTTCATTGGTGACATCACTTTTCGTCACGCCGCCAAGCGGACGTTTGCATTGCAGAAAGTTTGTCCTCAAAGCGCCCATAAAAACTATTCTTCAATATACGTTTGAATTCTTTGATTTAATTTGCTTAGTTTAATAATATAAAGTGTTGTAACCGTGGTGTAGCTGGTCCGTGTTGGATGCATTTCATTGAGGGAAGCCTCCGTTAAGTAGAAAAAATAATGCTGACGATGATGATGATGATACAGTAACCTTCAATAAATAATACACGTTCTGTTCGCCAAAAATAAATACAGGAAATTGAATTTGGAGTAGATAGTAAACAAAACAAATACATTTACTATGCCCATCCCTCGAGTCCGCCCTTTGGGTATTGTATTATTTCAGAATTCGAACACTGGCCTGTATATTATATGACTCTCGCTGGAGTATTATATTTGCCTTAACCTTTTGTCATGAATATAGCAATAGAGGAAGGGGGTAAGGGACTTAGCGACCCTGAGTAATGGATTCATATTTTTCAATAGAACCGCCAATAATTGTCCCTTTTCTATTACTACTAAAAATCGAGAACTTTTAAGGCTGTTTTCTATTTATGAATCATGATCGAGTCGATATAAATATATTTATTTTTTATAGGTACAGTTTCCGTCGTGAAAAAGTGGTCTAAATTAATCACTTAAACGAATAGGACCGCCTGGTGATTTTTTTATGGTTTTTATTGACATTTCAGTGGCAACCTAACCAAAATCACGGTTAACTCATCTAATAAAAAATATTTTTTAAAACTAGAACTAGGATTTAAAATTTTCTTGATGATCAATAAAAATGTATACAATAGAATTCAAAATCGAAAATCGAAAACAGATAATACCAATATTACTAAAGGATAAAATAAAAAAATAAAAAACTTTAACAATACATAATAACAAATAATAATAATTAATAGTCATATTGTCCAACTGAACTGCTAGTGCTACGAAAATTATTTTTTTAATAAATTAGTGGTTTATTTTTTTTGCGTAAATGTAAAAAATCCTCCTTTTTTTCTTTTTTTTTTATTACGCTGGGAAACTCGCTTAGGCATCCCTCAGGGGAGTGGGTCTCCCTAGGTGTGTGTGGTGTGTGCACACACCCACATCACACATTTTTTGAAGTCTAAAAGGAAAACTAAAGCACAGACGAAGTCGCTAGAAATTCTATTCTATAATAATTATTTACGATAACACTATTTCAACGAAGATTTACGCGCAAATAACAGCGATATGAATTATCGAGAACATAATTATGAATCGTAGGGTAGGTTGTAATTCACAGTAACAAACGGTAACAGCCGCGATAAAACCGCAGATACAACGAACGAGACATTCCAAATGTTATATTGTAACTGTTTCTTATAAAAGTATAAGCCCTTTTATGGACATTACTGTATTGTTACTTATATTGTTGAACCATTCGATTCACTAAAATGCTCGTCGTAAATAAAGCTTTTTATTGTTTAAAATTATAAACTTACAAAAGAATTAATAAATTTACAAGGAAAAAATATCTGGAAAAGAAGATTTTTTATAACCTGAAAGAAGCCTTTCATGATGATGTAAAGTCTTTATGTCCCACTGCTGGGCACTGGTCGCCTCCTCGAAATCAGACGAGGAGGGTAATGGCCCATAGTTCACCGATGAGCTGGCCCAGTGCGGGTTGGTGAACTTCACATACCTTAAAAGACTTTCAATCTCATCAGGCATGCAGGTTTCCTCACGATGTTTTCCTTCACCTACGAGCGAGCGATGGTCTCGTCTCTAACTTTAGAAAAAAACCTTTTTAAGGCACACACGGGGCGGTCAGGATCGAACCCTCTCGCATAAGAGGCAGTTCCATTCACCACTGGACCATAGTCGCTACGCATTGTCGGACGCTTCAAGACGATGATGAAGGAATATTTATTTTTATTTATTATAGTTTAATTGATGAATAGACAATATATTCGTGGTATACAATTATTACATACTTGATAAAATAGATAAAGCATATTAATAATTGAACAATAAAAACAAAAGGCGCTGATTCCTGAAGAAATCCTGCAGATGAAACGCTTATCATGGCGAAATTAATAATTCAGTGTCATTCGAGGGTAAATATACTTGGAATCGTAGCGCGAAAGCTTTTACTTATTCAATTTATGTTTGTTTTTCCTGACGCGTCCCACAAAGCCAGGGATTTGAAACCAATTTCAATAAAAATATATTTCACGACTATATTCAATTGTTTTTGTTGACTTGGATCAAATCAATTTAAAATATATAATTGTACTGGCTTACTTTGGCTTAGAGCAACGCGGTCTTCCTTACGGAACACCGTAAGGAGGAAGAAGGACCGCGATAAGTTATTTATAACACAAAACCTATTAATACCTATTAATTACCTTATTCGCTCATATTTAATATGTTATTATAGCTCAGATTCGGATCTATTCTAAACATTATTTTATACCTTTCTTTTAATTCTTTCTTTTATAAGAACAACTATTAAGCTCCCAAGCTTCAAATCGCGTCTAAGTATATCTATTTTCAATCAAGAAAATCGACAATCAGATTCACCAGAAAAAATAAATACCAAACTAATGTTTTAGCAGAAAATTGTGAGCCTATGTGAGTTGTTATAATGAGTGTGGGTATGGGCTCGGCCACTTGAGCTTTTCATTCCACTTTTCCTTTATTGTGCCAAGTTTTTAGCCAGGCTCGTACCATTAAAAAATCGCCATCTTATATCCAATCTCACTTATCCAATCAGAAAGCATTATTAACCATTCCTACCAACGCTCTCACATATACCTATCTCTTTTCTTAATCACATAACTAATAATTAGTACTGTCTCTTTCGTACAATCTTACATTCCAATTTTCACATCCTACATAATATATGGTTGGATACTAACCTTTATTTTTTCAATAATCAACACTAATAAATCCAAGCACGTATAAATTCTATTTTATCTGCCTCGGTATTGGTGGCCAAGCTTATCTCAAACAAATGTTGCCAGGCTCTTGACCTGTGTGTCTAGGGGATTCCCAGCTGAAGATCTATCTCTTGCCATGTCTAGTACAGTTATTAAACATAGATATATACAAATATAGCTTTCTACTTATATATTTCGGACCCGACAAAATAATATGTCCTGCAGGGCTATTCTGTAAAAAAACATTTCGATATTGAGCTTCACCTGAGTGATAGAGCTCTCTTTACGCTCACTTCGAAAGCGAACTTTATTGATATAGATAGAGAGTCGAGTTTTAAAGAATATAAATTCCTCAAATTTGTCATAATGTCACCGAGGATTCCACTTTCGAGATTCGAAAAGGACTTTACAGAATAGCCCTACTATATCAAACATTTTGTAGTGCTTATTTGATTATTAATTATGAGCCATTTACGATCCCTTTAAAAAACTTTTTATAAAATCAAAATTAGGAGGATTTTTTCCACATACACATACACAGAATAACTACATTATTTATTTCTTAACTAGATTATATTCATATCCTTGTATTATAAACTATCTGCTAGTGAAAGTCATGTAAAAATCGGCCTAGCCTTCTTACAGATAGTCAGCCCAAGCAAATAGACAGGTAGCAGACATGTTTTTTAATAATGTGATTTTAGGATATACATACCGTTTACATAAATACACTTGTAATTAGTAAAAAAAACTGTTATTTTGATATTACATACGGACACTCTAATTTTAATTATCTGTATAGTTTTTTAGCCTATACGGTTCAAATGCTGGGAGTTCAAAGGCATCTCTCTAGTCTTTCTACACATGTATATCAAGTACCGACATCAGCTTAGACTGGTTTTGGCTTTCTATAAATACCAAAATCAATTAGTTTCCGATATGATAATTTAGTACCAATTATTTCAATAAGGCCGTATCAATTTGCTACGAACCAATACTTACTGGTGGCATACATATTACTAGAACGGCTATTATTACTAATAATCCTAATGCTATGATCATTTATTAGAAATATTAGTATGATTAACAGAGTATGATAATAAATTATTAACCTAGTAAGAAGTAAAAGTAAAGTATCACATACAAAATATATTAAATCCCACTGCTGCTGCTGGGCACGGGTCTCTTCTGGAACCTCTCGCACAAGAGGCTGAGTCCATACCCTTAGGACAATCGTCGCTCACCTAGGCACTAACCTATAATTACTAGAGGCAATTTAATTTAACAATAAAAGCTTATACTTTTTATGACTCAAAATTTAAGGTCCATTTTTGAGTAATAGAAAGTATAAGCTATAACACAAATAAATTCTAAATCAAAAGTGTTATCTCTGTTTAATAATCATGATTTATAAAACCTGATTTGAACTTAAAAATGTTAAATCGGTTTTCAATTTTAATCATGTCTTTGCAAACACGACTTCAACACACAATCTCAATGTACGCTTATCAAAACTAGGTCAAATGAAATTAAAGATGTACACGAAAATAACAGGGGGCTTAGAAAAAGTAACATCAAAAAACGATAGCGAAGTCCGAAAAGAAAAAAATGTTATTGATATTAGTCGCTAAATCAATCGTTATCGTAATAAAATCACAATCTATCTATTGGTTATCGATCGTTTGTGTCAATATCTTATTGGCTAGATAATCGTCATTGATAACTCAGAGACGATAACAAATTTCGTTATCTTTCTACAAACAATGTTACTTTTTCTAAGCCCTCAGTTCATCAACCCTACATTCTAAGCATCGTATAATATTCTGTAACAGGTGTACATAGTGGGTCACGCGGCGCCCGGTTCCGACTCTCGCTACAACGTGCATTCAGTGGACGCGAATGTGAAATATCTTCGCATGGTGCGCCGGCACGCTAGAATTATCGCCGGCCAGTTCTTCGGACATTTACATGTTGACACGTTCAGAGTTATATACGACAAAGGTAAGATTTATTTGCGTGTATTTGAGTAATATATGCATTGTGATATTTTTATACGATCTTTATTGCAATGTGTGATAAATCTACATGCAGGACAGTATTCAAAATGTATGTATATGGTAGTAATCGTTTCTGTTGTTTTTTTAATAGTCATTATGCTCTGCCGTAACAGAGTATTGAATAGGTACCTAAATATTAATAAAGTAATAACGCAAAAACTGCTTGGACGCGCTAATCCAAAGAACTACTTAAGGCATTGTAATTTCAATATCGAATAATTTAGAATAGGATTATGGGTCGTTAAACCGCAAGGATTGTTCTGAAGTATTAGTCAAACAAAAATTTTGCATAAAAATAAAATTGTTCCATATAATTCCAGAATTTTCTTTAATAAAACATATCAAACATTAGTGGTAATTAATTAATTTAAAGATTCTGGAATTATATGGAACCAATTATTTTTATGAAAAATTCTGGTTTGACTACCAGAATTTTTAATAAAAATAATTTGTTCCATATAATTACAGAATTTTCTTTAATAAAACATAATATCAAACATTAGTGGTAATTAATTAATTTAAAGATAATTCAATATTCTTTATCTAAGAAAAGTATTCTCAGATATTAAAGATATTATAATGAAAAGATTTTTTCACTTTGGTATTTTAAAAACCTGTGGATTCATAAGCCGTAAGATTAACTGGAATTATTATAAGCCACTCTCTATCCTCAATACGAGAGGGAAACCCACGTTCCGCTGAGAAGGGTTGAATTTATTACATTACTCTGATAATAATAAATTAGTAATGTTTCGAAGGAGGTAAAATATATCTCAGCGTTGTTTTATTTTATGTTCATTTATTATAAGGGTGCTGGATGACTTTTAATACTGAACATACCAGCACCACTTAATAGTTTTAATTCTAATAATAAATTTAATGAATTTCAATTAAACTTTACAATAATATAACTCATACATCAGAATAGTAGATAGGCATTTATTCCCCTAATCACACGGGGATATGAAGTAAGCGGAAGAAACCGCAGGTCGTTGCTAGTAATTAATATAATTGAGGTTTAATAAGTACTAAATACGCTCTATAACATTAAACTTTTTTTATTAAATATTATGATCATTACTGTTAATAACTAAATACTAAACAGTTTTTATGTGCGTATTTAGGACATATTTAGGACAATCTTAAAGTTTTTTTAATGATAGCATTTATAATAAGAAATATCTGTAAATATCACAACTGTCCGCGGATTTATCGCTAACTTAATCATTACCAATTTTTTTAAATAGGTTCCATGTCAGATAGACCTTGCATGTAGCCAAAACAGTCGATAATTCCACAGTAAATTTCAAAAATAATAGCGTTTAAACACGAACCCGACTTTAATTACATGATTCCTATGTACATTTTTGAAATATACTTATTATAATGCATTGATGGAAAGGCAATTAAAGATTGTAGCGTGTTATTCACTTCATTTGCGCTTTTTATGGTAAATAATAACCGCATGAAATTTTATGTTTAAAAAAATGTTTGCTTATTATAGGTATTACATACACGACAAGCAATTTGCTAATGGAAAATCAAAAGGTTGAAAAGGTGTTATTTTTTCAGTAATAACTTAGCGAGGGTCGAAATTAGTGTTGGGTTATGACGCATTATTATATCATCATCATCTGCGTAGCCTTTTTCCAACTATATACGTGATACGGTACCCCGCGGTTAGACTGGTTGTCAGATTCTCGGGCTTCTGACGACCCGTAACGACTGTCAAAGATCCACGAATGACAGCCGGGACCAACGGCTTAACGTGCTTTCCGAGGCACGGAGGAGTCTCGGTATGTAAAGATGGTCACCCATCCACGGACCAACCTCGGCAAGCGTTGCTTAACCTGATGGATCGATCCGCGCGGCTGTTACCACTGCGCCACGAGCTCCTCTCATCATCAATCCGTCATCAATAATAATGACGCATTATTATAAAACAATGTAAATTTAAGTAGGTACAAAACTTGAGATATTTAAGTAACCTACAAAATTTCAACTGAAATACGCTAAGAAAATACAAACGAGTGGTTTTGGTAAAGTGCCAATAAGTTCTGCAGTGAAAACTAAAATTAACTAGAGAAGCTATTAGCTAAATGAAAAGTATCTTAGCTCCTAATAGATCTACATCGCTCGTGGGGTCTTTGGTGTTCTAGAGTGTATTGGTAACTAAGGTGGTTTGTACGTGCTAAAATATTATGTTTACAGTACGTACAATTCCTTTTCCATTATTTTACTTGATACTTACAAATTAATTAATACTTTAAAGTCAATATTTAATTCAACTTCTATCAAATAATGCTACGTGCTATAATGATTTATATAATATTTCATTTGTATTTAGAACGACAATTGATGACAAATATGCTGGCGGCTGTGCATACAGTTAAGCTTATCTCACTCATACGTATCGTGACAAGTAAGCAATAAAGTATTTAGATACATAAAACGAAAGCACTATAATATATATAATTTGATAAGTATAATAATAATGAGTGTAAGTCATATTATATACCTTTAAGTTGGCAACGCGATCATACTTAGAATATATATTTCGTATCAATGAAAGGACTTTTTTAGTTTGAGATAATCAATTGATCTTCGTGAACATTGTTTATAGGAAGTCTGTCCAACTTCTTTCTGCAAAAACTCTCCTTTTTAGCTAATGATAGACAATGATAAAGCTGTTGTTTTATTTTGCTCATACGTTATTATCTTTGTAGAACAACCTGTGTCCTGGGCTTTGTTGGCACCATCCGTAAGTCCACACCGTGACCCCGCCGGCTCTTCCAACCCTGGACTGAGGCTTTACAAATTTGACACTGATACTGGAAAGGTAATAAATAAATTTTAATTCTTTTTAATATCATAATTACATGAATGTAATTCATCATAAAGTTTAACTAACAACATCATAATTATCATGCATAAGTGATTCTCACGTGCTAGTCAAGATTTAGGAACAACTCAAGTATCTGGCTATATTTAAAAGATTTCTCTGTAACAAAAAACTAATTCAAGATTCGTCAATGCTAACTGTGCTAGATATATTATGAGTATTCAATAAAATAAAGTAATGCATTCACTTTATCTTATTTCATAATAGCTTAAAGTAAGAATAAATATTTGTATACATAATAGTCATTTCACTCATCTAGGTGAAACAACCAGAGCTAATATTAACATAAATGTGCTTAAAAAATTAATATGTAATCTTTTTTTGTGACGCACTCATACAAAATTGTCTTCAATGCAGCTTAATGAACTCATAAGTGACAAATAGCATTTAGACTTAATATGTTATTCTCTAGGTATTAGATTACACACAATTCTACTTGGATCTGGCTGCGGCTAACAAAGTGGGTGCGAGCACGACTGGAGCGTCAGCGGGCGCGGAGTGGGTAGCCGAGTATAACCTAACACAGTACTATGGGCTACGAGATATCTCCGCCGAGTCTCTACATGGCTTAGCTGATAAACTAAGAATAGGAATGCCACATGAAATGACAAGCTTTTATAAGTAAGTGTTGAATTATAATGATTTTTGTACATTTTATTTTGTTTAGATCTTAAAAAAAATATATCACGATCGGTAACGTTTTTCTCTTATTAAAAGGTAAATTATGGAAGTTACTGCGTCAATCACATTCAACTAAGATATTATGTTATTCTACTTTCGACAGATAGCGCCACTGTCATTGCAATAAATTTCAATGTTTGTGTAATGTTCATCCTTTAAATTTATTTTAGTCGGTTACGTATCAACGCGCGCAGTGAATAATTACTTCTAGTTATTCACTGCGCGCGTAGTATATTATAATATTAAATAAAAAAATAATAAAGTTGAGATGGTATGATTTTTTATTTTATTTTTAGATACCTGCGAGCGTATAGTGTAAAACACGACAATGCGGATAATTGCGACGGTGCGTGTGCACACCAGCATTTCTGTGCGATCACCTGCTTAGAGCATGTGGCCTACCGACAGTGCGTCGAGGCCGCCGCAAGTGCTCTCGCCGCATCAGGACGTTCCGCTCCGCTTATCGCCTCACTTGTTAATATAGTTCTCGTCTTTATAGCCTGTGCTATTGTGCTTTAACTGGATTTCTATTAAATAGCGGAAAATTAAATTGAGTGTGCTTCAGAAATATAATCGTTAAAATAAATGTCGTAATTTTTTTACCTATGTAAATGCTGGATAGTTACACATAATACTTAGAGTAACTCTTTTTAATAAGGAAATTTATAAGTAAGTTAGTATGTTGGTAAATTGCTCAGTTGGCAGAATGTGATACATTCGAAATTAGAATTAATGTAGCTTAGAATATGCAGCCACATTCGTAAGCATTCTGAAACTTTGACTGAAGCAAATTTAAATTTCAAAAGTTTTATGATGTCTATGGATGTGAAATATAGTTAATAAAGATAAAAATTTTAGTCAGAATTTAGGTATAAAGATTTTGGACATAATTTTTGTAAAGTATTACGCGTTTAATCAATAAAAACATAATTAATTTGCTATGCTAAATATGTTTTAGTATTAGCCAGAAGTTCTATCGTGTAAATAGTTGATTGATAACTTTATATAAAATATATTTAATAAAAAATAATAAGGGAATATTTTTTCTAATTTCCCTTATCTAAACATTTAATTTATATAATTTTTATTTTTATTTTATCTATAATATATGTATTTAGAAATATATGTACTAATAACTATGTATTAGTTAATCATCAGTCATAATAGAAATTTATAGGTTTTACATAGAAAAACGGAGCTTTAGCTCTGCCTTAGTTACTTTTTCATTTTCAAACAAAACAAATAAAGCGTCATTTTAAACCTAATATGGAAATAGCATTCTAAGTTTGAAAATATATTTAAAATATACCGTGCTGTGCTAATATAATAGGCTACTAATTACGATTTAGAATAGACAATATAAATTGTAACTTTCATTTGACCTAAGTTTTTACTATTGATATTAAATGTATATGCTACATAGAAACGCAATCAAGATGGACAAGACCGCGAGCTATCAATGATATACTACTTTGCCATATGAATCTCGCTTAAAACTAAGTTTTTTTTTCGGTTGGAGCTATGCTAATGGTCCTAGTGACCGTAATGCTTCGTAGGAAGTGGACCAGCCAGTGATTTTAATAAATGGGGGGTTGCCCCCCGCCAGCCGTGGAGTGTGACTTCCACGGCTTCATGGCGTCGGGTTTGTACCTGTGGCGAATCTCTGCCTCACCACCGTCGGATAAAGATTGAATCTAAGTTGTACGTCATTTTTATCTTTGATGTTATATGCTACGTTATAAAACGTAGGTAACAGACAATTGATTACATTATATCGCCGACCAAGCATAGAAAATTTAAATCATACTCCTAAACGTTGCGCTGCTTTACCGCACTGCGTAAAATACAACGGTTGAATTTTTAATATTATGGATTAATGATTTAATGGTGAAGCAAGCGTTCATAAAAATACTTTGACCGTACGAATAAATGTGGTTTTATTTATAACAAATACGCTAAGAGTAAAATTTCATTTTTACATTCACAGGGATTAAAAAAAAAATTATTGGGTACACTAAATTGTTTTTGTACTATACCAAATTATTATTTATCTCAATCAATCAATAATTTATTTTTATACTTTAGTTTATATTATTTTGTGATATTATCGTTCTTATTATATCTATATTACCTATATGTAATAGTCAAATAAGCTAGTATACAGACTTATGCTACTGACTGACAGTATATGCATAATTCCTAAAATAGTATTAAATTAACATTTTAAATGTATTTTTAAAATTGTGTAAATAATGTACATTAGGTTTCAGATTTGTAAAGAGGAACAACTAGAATGTAAGTTAGTCACTTTATATTATTATTTAAATTTATAATACTATTTGTGTATCTACACTATTTTCCTTGAACTAAAATCAACGAAATACATGTGTGGGTTATTGAAAATAATAAAAGACAAAAACTTCGTCTCTAAATATTTATTGCATTTGTTTACAAATAATAGTTTTTTAATGTGTCAAAGGTAGAAAAGTATTTCAATAGTGATATTTTTTTGTCATGAAATTTTGGCTTGCTTTTCGTTACCATCACTTTGCGTTACCATATTATAATATTGTCACCGTACAAGACACAAAAAGTCTTAATTTAATAATACTTAGTTGTACACTATAAGTGTAGTTTAAATATTTTTTATTGTAATTTATTACGTGTTCCGTATTAAATGTTTTAATTTATAATAAATAACTGTACTCAATCGTTGTTTTCTTAAGAATTCCAATAAATAGTCTATATAAAAACATATATTTACTATTAATATGACGATATTACGAGCGACGATGGTCCACTGGTGGATGGACTCGGCCTCTTAAGCGAGAGGTTCCGGGTTCAATCCTTAAAGCCATTTCCTTACAATAAGTATAACTTCATGATTTGGCTAAATGATACCTGATGGTAATGACCATGAAGATTTTGAGAGTAACTTTATTTAAAAGTAAAAAAAAGTAAAGTAACAACCTTTTATGTCCCACTGCTGGGCACGGGTCTCCTCCTCGAAATCAGACGAGGAAGGTAATGGGCCATAGTTCACCAATGCGCTGGCCCAGTGCGGGTTGGTGAACTTCACATACCTTCAAATATTTTAAATCTCATCAGGAATGCAGGTTTCCTCACGATGTTTTCCTTCACCGGTGAGCGAGCGATGGTCTCGTGTTTGGGGTGCACTTAGAAATTTAGAAAAAACCCATTTCAAGGTACACACGGAGGGGTCAGGATCGAACCCGGAACCCCTCGCATAAGAGGCCGAGTCCATCCACCAGTGGACCATCGTCGCTCTAACTTTGATTAACAATTAGTTATTTTTATACATGTTATAAACACATATAAAAATAAGTACTGTTAATGTATAATAAATAATGTTAATTTTAAATATTAAACATTATTTAAAATTAACGCAGCGACCTTAATCCCTAATAAGCCAAAGGAAAATCGAAACATAATGTATCAATAGAGTTACGTGACCTTTTCAAAAATACAGAGCTTTTCCTAATAAGGAAGCAATATTTCGTCGATGTGAAATATTCAATACAATTTTATACTTTACTTTCTGTAGGCATGACTCTACATGAATATTATTGTTTTTTACAAAATTATTATACAAACTTTTACGTTTATAATATTAGTGATATTAGTAAGAAGTAAGACTAGATTTATATTTTTGCATCTCGAAAGTGGAAAAACGTGTCTAGCGTTCGTGACAGTCAAAATTGTACTTTCCATGTATAATTGTTAAAAAGAGTCACTATTATCTCACTTAATATTGCGTGGTCACACGTGGACCCACGATCTAAAGGATAACGAGAAGCCACTAATTATTGCGATTAGTAAGCGAGCCTGTGAGGATATAAATTCTTTGTATCCTCACAGGCCCCTTACTTACAGGCCTTGGTGAGCTGAGCTGTACTCGTTCATTGGCTGAAACGATGATGAGGTTGATGATAATGATGCCGATGATGATGATGATGATGATGATAATGATGACAATTATATTCTATAACGAGTGTCTGTATATAAAAGTATGTTTCTATGTGCGCATTTTATTTGAAAAGTGGGTACTTAAAACGGGTAGTTAAAAATATTTAATGTGTTTGTGGGATTTCTACTTCTTCTTCTTTATTTAAAGAAAAAAAATATGACGTTGAAGTGGATAAGAAAGTAAAATGTGAAGTGATTTGTTTTCCTAAATTTTAGCGTGTGAACATGAGACCATGGCTTGTTCACGGGTGAAGGTAAATAACGAAAGGAAGGAAATGACATTAACTAAGTCTTTTCTTATTACGATTTTACATTAAGCTAATTTTATAAAATCCTACTAATATTATAAACGTGAACGTTTGTAAGTATGGATGTTTGTTATGCTTTCACGTAAAAACTACTGGATGGATTTTAATGAAACTACAATAATATAGCTTATCAGAGTAGCACATAGGCTATAATTTATATTCGCACTCCCACGGGAACGGGAAGTACGCGGGTGAAACCGCGGTGCGCTACTAGTAAGTAATATTTACTTCAAAGATGCTACTAAATGTAATGGTAAAACACCATTTACCTAGTAAATGAAGCATAAAATTCCTTTCAGGAAAGAGCGATACACCATCGGAATGTAATGTCCTCAGGGTGGTATCATGTTCAGCATAGTAAACGACAGTAGAACATCTTGTGATGCAAATTTATGCAAAGCACAAAAGTCGATACGTGGTCCCTTGATGGAACAAGACATCTTCAACTGTTTATCCATAAACTGAACGGTGCAATATGATATTATGCTTTAAGGAAACATTCGATATGCTTTTATTACGTAAGCTTTCTATTGGTATATAGAACGATGTTTGTTGTAAGATAATATGAATGTTGTGTTATATTTTATGGTACGAGTAATTTTGGAAGTAATAGTAAGGGTATATTTATTTGGTCCATTAGTCTAGTGTATCAAAGCTTTGCCTTTCTGTCATCTTTGATTTTAATAAACTCTATAGTCCAATTGATTCGGGTAAACATTTAGTTATTTAAGACAATTTATAGTAACTTTAAGTAACGATAAATAATAACTAATAAAAACTAACTAGCATAAGCATGAGAGAAACATATTATCAATTGGCGTATTAGTAATAAAAATCATCAGGCTCTTATTTTACGATACCACATGTAATAAGTTTACACGGTAAAAGGTGGGAACGACAAAAATCGTGGTTTTATCGCGGTTTGATATTTCTACGTAATTGCTGGCCGTTGGTACAAAAACAGGAAATCGCGAGCAATAATTGCCAACATTGCGAGCTGGGAATATTAATGGGAAATGTTTTAGTGTTCAAGTAATATGTTTTCTTGCTCTAATTATTGTTTCACTTCATTGACAATTTGATGTTTTCATATTAATTCTTTTGTTGCATGCTACTAAAATAAAATAAAACAAATCGTACATATTAATTCGAAGCGACTGATCGATTGCGATGAATTGTTTTGTATAGAAATGTACGTATTTTTACTTATTTTAGTGACAAAGTAGGAAGATTGAACAGTTTTTATAAAATAAAACGATCTTTAAGCCTATAAATGGAGGGCTATCCAGGGGGCCGACCGAAGGCATACAAAAAAATTTATTCGAATCGGACCAGCTGATTAGAATGAGCTGTACACAATACATCACAATTATATATATAAAGATATTAATAGTGATTGCGTTTGTTTAAAACAATATGTTAGGTAAAGGTATAAATTATTAGGGACGAACCTGGTTCCCGTTGCCTCGCGCAAGATGATGAAGACGCCTCGTCTTCCTTACACCGTTTTCCACACCTGTGATGATGTCGCACCGCGAATAAAACTATACGCGTCGACGGGATGATGAGTCCAGACGGTTTTCGGTATTTATTTGAGGAGACACGCGAGAGCTCGACTTGACCACGACACGGCAAAATGTCAACTAACTTTTCCCAGTACCCCCAGATTCGTAGGAATGGAATAAATTTAGGATGAGGGTAGTAGGAAATGTTGCGTTTAGGAAAGCTAAATTAATTACGTTTGGAAAATATAAATGCGTTCTCCTATTTAAGTCATATTATTAAGAAGAACAATATTATAATATGTAAATTTAATCTATATAAAACATGGTATTCGAACGGGTTATGTTTTGTTCCGGATTTAACAGATTATGATTTTCTTTTTTAATCTTAGTGACCACGTAAAATCAGGATTGTGGCTTCTTCGGACGCCACAATCACACAACTGAGTGGTGTCCTATTAAGGAACTATGTTACACTGTTGTGCATTCTCCGGCGCATGTTTTAAATGCATTCTTATTTACGTTGTTTCGTTCAACTTTTTTTTTTGTGTTCCTCTTATTTATTTTTTATATATTTTTTTTAGTAGTGTTCATTTTTAAATATATATTTTTTTCTCAATTAATTTGTTTTTTTCGCTTGAATTTCTTAAGAATTTCATATCTTTACTATAATTTGTATATGTGCCGTGTGAGTGTCTTATGTGTATTAGATTAAGTAAGTTTAACAGTGTAATTATGTTCCTTAATAAAAAAAATTAAAAAAAATCATTACTGTATTATCTCTTAGACACAAAATCTCCCGATTTTACCGCCAAATTAAAATTATGCTATTGACAAAAGTATTTATAAGATACCGTATATGCTTCACACATTTTATGTATGTTGTTTTTAACCACGGTACATACAAACAGTAATAAATTTTCACATTGACATTTCCAAGCCCAAAGAATAATAACCATAATAAAAGCATGTCAAAGTCCACCCTATTAATAGCTGACAGGTGGGGGTAATACACGGGGCTCCCTTTGCCCGCTAACTAAAGGGAAATATTGATGCCATAAATTTTTGGCCTATATTGAAACCTGATACCGGATTTATAGCATATCCGAAGATCCATCGTGTAATCCATGGCGTGGTTATATAGCTTGATACTTGATGGCTAAGGTGTCACTTGTGATTTAGCACTATGATTGAAAATTGCTTGATGAAATAACCAAAATGTTTCGATTTTTCGTTTTACTCATATTTCTTCAAAATCCAGGACAGTTTCAGAATTGGGAATGTCCTGTATGAGTACCACCAGCGTGGTTCCCGTGTAAAGCATCGTAAGGATTAAAAATGCTGATATTATTAATGTTTTTGGCACAAAAATTTGTATGTGACTAGGACTCAATAATGACTTCTCTTAAAGATGGCTAACATGATTTAAATATTTGTATTACTTAAATCATATGAGCCAGTCCCTCACTTTCCTCAGCTGGAAAATTATTTTCCATTGACCCTTAAGTCTTGTCCTTACATGTTTAAGACGTGGCAAGAAGAAAATATTTATCAGTTCGCCCAAAAGCTGTAAATCCAAGTCAAATGAGGCGGAGCTGCGAGTAACAACTAGTATCTTAAGTCCCTTTATTACGATATAATTTATTTTAATACTAGCTGTTATCTGCGACTTCCCCGCGTTAGCAAATTTTTTTTTTTTTTCAAATGTGTCCTATGTTACTTCTAGTAGATACGAGAATATAATATTGTGTACAAAATTTCATGATGATCGATTTAGTAGTTTTCGCGTGAAAGCGTAACAATCCCGAAACCTATTTTCACATTTATAATATTAGTGAGAATTCATCACCAAAGTCAGTTTTTATCTGACCACTGCTGAACATAGGCCTCCCTCAATGAACGCCAAGACGACCGATCCCTTGCTACTCGCATATAACACGGACCTGCCACTGCACGGAGATCGTCTGCCCATCTGGTTGATGGTCGGCCTATATATCGTCTAGCTAAACTTAATATTAATAATAATGTTAATCTTATGTTTAAATTTTATTTCTAACATGACAGGGTTTTTTGTTGAATACACTCTTTAGAAAGTAATTATCGCAAACAATGCTTATATGAACCTTCACAATGGGGGAGTCTCGAGCAAATTTCCTGAAATTTGTGCTATGAAAATGTCTTTCTCAATTCTCCTCAAATCCTTATAAGCAATATTCCATATCAAAGGCAACGAGATCTTCCTTGCATTAATGGATTTTTCGTGTCCTTTGCTTTCTCAGTAAATATATGACAAGCTTCGGCGTAACAAAGTTTAGGGCCCATTACCTTAAGCGTAATGGTTTATTACATTACTGGTAAATACGGACGAATAAGATCAGGACTCAATATAGGATATTGTAAAGTTATTTATCCCTTATGTGAAAAATAAACGCGATATATATTTATACTGAGACAAAAAAAGCTTTGTGGTATTATCAGTATAGTTCACCAGAACTGAATATAAATGTATAGAGAATAACATATTGCCTTTCTTCAGTAATTATTTTCAGATCATTGCAAGCTAAGCCAGTTTGCTTGGATTCTTCTATCTAGCTTATTTCTTCCGTGAAATGTAATAATAAAAAACTCAATCACGATATCAACTACGGCAAGTCTACTTACCAAAAAAAAACTGGCACTAAAAAAAATATATATTATATAATATCGTGTAAATAAAGAAATTTATTTATAAATGTGAATATTTTTATTTTGTACGTGTTCAATTCTCTGTATTAAAATAAATACATTCTGCTTTATTAAAGCTACTTTATTTAAATATCGCCAAATATTTACTACTACGTATTTTACTAATTGTCTTAATATTAAGAGTTATATTATAGCTTTATATTAAAATTTAAAGCATTTTAATATATAAAATTCCGTTATGTTAATACATACAAGTTGTAAGTATATAATACATGTAAGTTTAATACATATTATAAGTAGTATACAAATAATAATCAAATAAGAATTTTTACAAATATTATATGAAACCTTACTTGCATTTTGTACTAGACTTATAAAAATTGCGTAAGCCTAATTATTATGGAATAAAATACTTATCTCACTTTAAAACCACGAAAGTTAATTAATGACATAATTGCGTTCTATTTTAGCAATAAATTAGAGAAACTAATCACACGTGATGCTCAACAATGATTGTAGATCCTTTCATTGTATTGTAATTAACCAAAAAATAACGACATGAAACATTAATTGGTGCTTTTAACATTCCGATCATGAACCGCTTTGGCCAACCTGGCAATTAGCATCGGAGTCAGTGGAGTGAGTGAATTTATGCAAATAAAAAGGTTTTGTATTAAATTGTTTTACAAAAAAGCTTTTATATATAAATATATATATATATATATATATATATATATATATATATATATATATATATATATATATATATATATATATATATATATATATATATATATATATATATTTCTTATTGACTGAAAAGTGATTTTCAACTTTACAATGATATAAATACAAGTACATATTATTTGTTGTAGTTGTTGCGTATCAATGTATCAACAACAATTACAACTAAAACAACTACAACATAACGATATAGGATTAAAAATGTATTAGAGAGGCAATGTACATATTTTTACTTTCTATTACTAAGTAAAGTTATGAAATTGACTTGTTCATGATCGGCCTTTGTCCTTCCACTGCTAAACATGGCCGATGTTTAGCAGTGGACCCTTCGACCGATCTCTTGCCAGTTGCCACTCACATCTGACACGGACCGGCCACTGCACGAGATCGTCTTCCCACCTGGTTAATTGCCGACCAATACTTTTCTATTTACAACTAATTAGAAAAGTATCGGTCGAAAGTAATTAGTATAACGATATAACAAAAGATGTCTATGCCCATCACTGAACAGAAAGGTAACTAAAAAGATACAATGATTTTAGTAAAACCTTCTATTTAATGTAAGAGATTTCTTCCCTAATGGTCTTGCTAATCTTTATTAAGGTATGAGCTGTGTGATCTCGTTACACATTCTCTTCACATTTTCTTGAACTCCATGTATCATTCCATTAGCGATGCGTCGTGCTTATCGCCCTGACCTGTTTTCCATTAACCGAGCGTGGGTGTGAACTGTGAAGTATTAAACCCACACCTATGGTAAAATGACGAGGCTATTTTAGTTAAGTCTAGATCAGGGTTTCTCAAAGTGGGGTACGCGAACCCCTACGCGTCGCGATTCGGCGGCAGGGGGCTCACGACAAGTTTTACGTATGGTGGCTTTATAACTGACTAGCTGTTGCCCGCAGCTTCGCCTGCGTTAACTAAGATTTACAACGCGAGCTTAGCACGCAAAATAAGTAACTTTTCTGGTTGATTTTTTACATCTTGTGTCCGAAAAACCCAAATATCTTACGGAACCCAATTTTTTTTGGAATAAAATGTAGCCTATGTTACTCTTCGATAATGTAGCTTTCGAATGGAGAAAGAATTTTTGAAATCGGTCCAGTACTTTTTGAGCCTATTCATTACAACCAAACAAACAAACAAAGTTTTCCTCTTTATAATATTAGTGTAGATAGTGTAGAAGTGTAGATGTAGATAGATGTAGATGTAGATACTCCACGCAAAGCGGTTGATACCCGGTCAGAATTAATGTTATATATGTATTTGTCACATTTTATTCAAATTAAGACTTTATTTTCTTCAATAGTCAAATTGGGAGTCGAAAGTTTGAGAAACCCTGGTCTAGGTGAAACTAAAAAAAAATGTTTAAAGGCCGTCTTATCGGTTATATTATTCAAAGATTTAGTATTTGTGACTACTGATCTAATTTAGCTTACCAATCAGATAAAATGAGATTAAACACAGACTGGCTGACAAGTTATATAGCGGCATAGCTTGTATATTATTTTAAGCAATATTTTAACCAATTATTAAATTGCAGTTATCTAAAGCATGCTGGTGCTTGTTATTGATGAAGTTATGTTACTGTTGAGTTACTGCTTTCAAGGCATACAAAACTTTTTTGAATCTAGGAATCGCCGAGTGTTAATAATATCTTCTGTTTAGAAAGAGGTACGAGTAGAGATGTCATAACAAACGTCTATTCAAATACACAAAACTATAAACATAATATAGTCTTTATTATGTTTACATATCACTGAAAAAACGCCGAAATATTATATAAGTCTAAACATAGAAGAAAAAACACCTACTCGTAGCATGACAATAACATTTCGTAAAAAAAAGTAAAGTAAAGTCTCGACACGGGCACGGGTCTTCTCAAAATCAGGTGAGGAGGATGTTGGACCATCACCCATGCGCTGGACAAAACCTTCAAAGCCTATTAATTTCAGGCATGCAGGTTGTTCACGATGTTTTCCTTCACCGCTGAACGAGTCGGTATCGTGCTTATGGTGCACTTAGAAATAAAAAAAAACATTTTAAGTTACCGCACGGGGTTGGGTACGAACCCCGACCCTCTCGCTCGAGAAGCCAAACCCATACCCACTGGACCATCGTCGCTCATTTTACCATTAAAGACATTAATTTCAAATATCATTAGGATTCTAATTTCAGTACTTTTGAAGCTGAAATACAAAAAACATTAAAAGAGATTAAATTTTTATCCAACGCCTAGTGGAAAAAACGTTTATAGAATCGGAGACAAAAAAACGACAATTCATCAATCCTAATGGTGAGGAAAGGGCGCGTCAGAGGTTTTTGTGTTCGCTCAGGGCTAGTGATAATGAAGGGCGGTGATATTACTGTTAAATGCTGAATGACGAAACTGTTTGGTTGGAATACATTATTACTTTATTTTACTTTGATTTATGAACTTTGGTTAGTTCTAAAAAAGAAATATTATAATGTGATATTTACATTGTCCGTCATTTATTTATAAGCCAGTATAGTACTGGTATCCATGTAGCAGCACGTCCTAGTGGTATGTGTGTTTTGGATCGGCCGTCTTGGTGTTCATTAAAAAAGATCTATGTAGTAAAATACTTACTTATATAAACCAGTGCTAGGCTTCGGACGTATGGACTTTGGAATGAGAAACTTGAGCGACTTACTGCGCTAATATTGGGGTAACGAAATCAACCTAACAAGTGTAATATTTCTGTAATATCACATGTATACAATATCGTAATCTTGTTGATTATACTAATGCAAGAACGTTTACATTGCGATAGTGGAAAGACCATACCCAGCGGTTGCCTAAGCAAATATAACGAACTTTTTGTTGACCCTATTTGATGGACATTATTGAAGAGCAATTTTTATATATAGGTTTCAGTTCCTGGATTATGTAGGTATGATATATTTTCCACTTTGAGAGTAGGTATTAAAGCCTAAAATTAGTAAGAATAATTTGTTTTCCATAAGGTGCAAATTCCTAGACGCTATTCAAAGTGTATTTATGGCTAGTTAGCAGAATGCATTACAGTTTAAAATAATATGAAATATTGACTAGTAAGATTTTACAAAAAACAATAATTACTCTGTATATGATTACATTTGTAATATTTTCAACTGTTTCAACACTATTACTATTAAGCTGTTAAAGACAGACTTTAAAGGATTTCCAGTTCCTATGAATAGGTGATAATCATATTAGCATTTACGAGAACGTTCCATCTCGTAACAGTCTTAAGCTTAATACTACCACCTCATATTCACAGTGACTCGTATATATACGTGTACTGAGCAAATGTGAGCTTGACTGCACGGTGTTTTTACCGTAGGTACTAATTACTATATAATGGACAGCTAGTTTAGTGGTCTACTGGACACTTTACGCAGCGGTAATTTTGCCAGGTGCTAATAATTTGTCTAATATATAAAATTCTCGTGTCACAGTTTTCGTTGCCATACTCCTCCGAAACGGCTTGACCGATTTTGATGACATTTTTTGTGCTTATCCGGTATCTATGAGAATCGGCCAACATCTATTTTTCATCCCCCTAAATGTTAGGGGTAGTCCACCCCTAATTATTTTTTTTAATTTTTGGACGAAATTTTTTGTTTTTATTTTTTTATGATACAGCATACAAAAATACATACAACCCTAAATATTCACCCTTCTACGATCAACCCCTATTTTGTAATTGCAATTTTAATATTGGCAGAACGAAGTCTATCGGGACAGCTAGTATGAATATAAATATCTAAATCGAGTCACAGATCATATATTTCTTAAATTTATTTCCGTACATAGTACCTGTAACACAAGTTCTTATGAACTTATCACAAAGCTATATTTGGTCAGGTTAGGTTCCTACAGAACCGGCCGGGTGAGAGAGGAGTCCGCCGACGAGGCCTCCCTCCGTGGCCAGCCCCGTGCGTCAGAGGCGCTATATAATGGGCTTCCAACAACACACCTGTGCTCGTGTCGGGCTCGCTAGACAAGATCTCGTGGGGACTGCTTAGTAGCGGTCAAGTAGTCCCCCCTAATCTCTATATTCCTGGAAAGCATTTCCACTGCGACATCAAAAAAACCTTACCTGCAAATCCGGAACCACAGATATTTGATTTCTATGTCCCGGACCGTCTAGAAGCGGCTGAAGATGCTCGGCTTGAGTTTAGTTTGGCTATACACTGCCCAAGTGTGACTTCCACATTCAGTGACTCCCAGAAACAACCCCGTATTCATCCATAAAGTTTCCCCTGCGTCAAACAAAAAGTTATTTGGTGTGATTTTAAGTTACATTTTTTATTTATTCTTAAAAATATGAATACCGTTCAACCACTCAACATAAAAGGACAAATCAATGCCATCTTTAATATGTAACTTTACTTCCTATATAAAGAATGATAAAAGACCTTTTAGATTTGCATTTATTTTTGACTACCCTTTTTATTCGTAATTTCAGAAGGTCCATCAAAATTACCAGATAAGTATCTTACGAAAGGGACAACGCTCACCATTGTCAATTAGTCATTTCTAACAATGTAAAAACGCCTTTAGATAATGAAAAGAACTTAGCGCAATTTATTTTAAAATATTGTATATTATAATATTAATAAAATATATTTTGTTTACGTATAATATATTAAGTTAGTGTAAATTTTTGTGTTATTTTTGTTTAAATTTTTACTGCACTATACTGTCAATATAAAGGAAGTCTGGTTGGCGAAAATTTTTTTTATTGTTTCATGTTTAGAAAATAATTTATAATTTTAAATTCTTGTGTTAATTTAAAAGTTAGTTATTTTTAAAATGTGTACCAGGTTACTTTTCATAAGTAGCTACGATATAGTAACTTGGCTTTATGTGCAGGAAACAGTTTATAACACTGGTTAATTAGTATACATTAAGTTCGTCTGTAGTGTACGAGAGCCATTAGATTATAACAAAGTTCCATCAATCTTATTCAAAGAGACAACAAAGTCGGGGGACATTTTTAATAAAAAAACTCTCCCCAAAGCATTCTTTATTCTTATCTTAATAGGCCAACTTTAGCTGCAGTCTAGCTGGGCACATGTGCCAAATCATATCTGGTTAAATCGTAAAAATGAGCCTTATAACCTGAAAAAAGAAGTTAGGTTTTGCATGTCATTTTTGTTTTATAAATTCAGTACCTGGTTGACCGAGCATTTGCTCAGTTTTTTTTTGTTTTGTTTAATACACGAATGATATTTAATCATTGCCTCAAAATACGGATAAAATAAAGTTTTTTAAAAATTTATCCCAGCTAGATCGATTTATCGCCGTTTTTAACCCGTGTATACAAAATTTCATGAAAATCGTTGGAGCCGTTTCCGAGATTCAGATTATATTATAAATATATTATATACAAGAATAGCTCGTTTAAATATATAAGATAAGATTTTAGAACGCGTATATAATATACGCGCGCAGCAATGTTCGAACGCTTGTCATTACACAGCTTTAATTTGTTTTGTTAACTTTAATTTGCGTCGCACACTGCCACACATAATAATCCAGGTGAGCTTAGTTAATGTTATTGGGTGACTTCGACCGCTTACCATCAAGTGGTACTTTACACTTTACAATGAAAGGGTTTTAATAAGCTCTAATTCGTCCACTACTGAACAAAGCCTTACTTCAATGAAGGCTAAGAAAATAAATATAGCATATTAATATGTTCGTTCCTATTACCCATAACACAAGACGTTTTACAAACTTCCCACGAGCCCAAGTTAACGTGGTGTGAACGTAAGCTAAGCTATACTAATATCATAAAGAGGTAAAGTTTGTGAGGTTGAAGAAAAAGACTTTTATCAATAAGTCTACGTTATTTGTAATTGACATAGGCTATAATTTATCCTCGTAGTCTCACGGGAATATTAAATACGCGGGTGAAATTACGGGGCGCTGTTTTTAATAATACCTACCTATACACGACTTAGGGTCTGTTTCACAATATACTAGTAAAGTACCCTATAGCTATATGACACATAAATTAACTGACACATAAATCTTCTAGTTAGTCTTGATTGGGTTTCACCATCATCTTCCCTATAAATTTATTCGGCAGATCCCTATTTGGCACTTGCTGGTTAGTAAGCTTGGCAACCTCGCATTTCATAGTTCCATTTTACGATAAATATGTTTTAGAAAAACATTCCATGTTGTAAATATACATGAAAATATGTTTTTATAATTTTAATGTATGTATCATACCATCTTTATACCATTTATTTACATAGACCTTGTATATAATGTTATCCCTTAATTATTAAACGATCAAAACACAATTTAAATTATTTTGTATATTACTGTTACCGGAACGTCAAATTGTCAAATGTCGTGAAGCTGTCAACCGCGTATATATCTGTCAACTAATTTATCTGACAGATGAATTTGCTAATGGCCAGTTGATCCGACCTATAGTTTACAGGGAACTTTATTAGCCAAATATTGCTATATGTCAATTGTGAAACAAAAACGTTGTAGTTATGTGGTAAATATGTTGCAAATAGCTTAAATGGAACTTTATTAGGATATTGTGAAACAAACCCTTAAATTAATATTTTAGAGCGTTTCTCCGAGGAAAAATACAAATACAAACATGAAAAGTTACATGAAAATAAACAGCAAATTATCTTCCACGCCATTAGTACCGTTACGGAAATAGTATTGTATAAAACATATTAAAATAATATTATATTCACTTATAATATACTAATAATACTTTTTTAATTGTTATTAAATATGTATATCGTTTTAAACTTACATTACTGATATTTATTCTGATAATATGATTTGAAAAAAGTTATATTATGTCAGACGTCCTAATATTATATACAGTTGTTTTAAGTATGTAACTGAATGCAATATGGACGTAAATATATCGTTTTCCTATGTTTACGCGAATTTCACTCATTATAATAAAACCACTTTTAAGGATTTTATCGCGGTTCATTGAGTTTTTTACATGCCCCACGTCTCGGATACTTTGCAGCCTTGACCGAGTCAGTGCTCCCGTGACTTGGTTGCTATATTTTTTATTTGTCCATTTTTTTGCAGAATCTCCTTCCAGTGTTTTAAAGTTGCGAAACATTTTATAATTTTACTAAGATCATTAGACGATATAAATCCCATATGGTCCGGGAGCCAGGTGAAAATTTGGTCAATCATTTCCTCCCGCGAGATACTTCGTGAGACGTATCAGAGAACAGTATCGTATCGTAGTGAGGAAATGACTGATTTGTTTTTTCTACATTATTAGGAGTCTCCCACCCCTCATCCCCCCAACCGCGCGCCAGCTGACGTCCACTAGGCTTTATAATACTATTCTCTGATACGTCTCCCGAATTATCTCGCGGAAGGAAGTTGGTCATGAAGACCTGTTACTGGCTCCCGTGCTTATAAATAAACACAAGTCTTGTCGTTTTACACATAAAAAACTCATCAATTTTGATTTTATTAGGACCCAGTATCTCTATTATCTACTATAAATTCTCAAAATCAGTATCAAAATCCAAAACATTCAACAATAAAACCTTATTCTGCGCACATGCACAAAAGGAGACGAGTTAATCTCATGATTAATTGCTTACCAATTCAAAAAAACATGTGTGTGTGTGTGTGATTCACACGATAAATGCTCAAATACAAGCAAGTATTAAACAGTGTGCAATATACATACACACCGATATTTGCTCTCTCGCTCTTTTGTATTTGTTTCTCTTACCTCTCGATTTTTCCGTTGCATCCGGTTTGAAATCACAACGATTCTAAAGAAGTTTCACTTCAATAAAAAAACACCCACGACTTTAAATTAGGGCTAATTTCTTACCTTTTTCATTTTAGCCTTATTATACTTTCATTTTTGCTCATAAGATTTATACCCATAAATACTTCGTAGATACGAGAGTACCAAGATAGTAGAGATGGACTAGAGGTCGTAGAGCAGGACTTACCTACGAGAGTAAGTAGACACAATATTTAAAGTGACAGTTGAAAGATTAATGTCCTGTTTAGTGCGGTTAGTAAGTTTCCGGTAGCCTATTTTAAGATAGGGAAAAGGTGGGTTACGCATCTGCATAACCTTTTGTTGTGCAAATATCTATGGGCGACGGTATTCACCATAAGACTCGGACTGCTTAGTTGCCTCCTTATGAAAAAAAAAAAAAAGTAAAACATGTCATTTTGAGGAAGGGAACCCTTGTTAAGCTATTATATATTGAGCGAGAGCGACTACGGTCGTGCTGACTAAGGTCGGCTGCAAAACAGCATGGCACTACCTCATACTAAAAAAAATGAGAACCTAATCGAACCACTCGGATATCCATTTGTCTGTCAGGCAAGATATGTCAGTCAAACAGTCAAACACAAGCACGTAATGTATTCATTGACATAAAATCATGGCATTTGAAAAGAATCTAGGAATCCTTTTATTAATTAGTCTGTGCTTGAAATTATAATATAAGTAAGGGAAAAAATGTGAAAACTGTAAATTTGTTGTTGGAACCCTCAGCACACAAGTCCGACCAACTGATATATTTTCTTACCTGATATTGACGCGAATTCGACTCATTATAATGAAACAATAATTGTTTTTTTTAAAATAATTTATGGATTTTACAGCTACGATGGTCTTTTTAAGAAATGCTTCATTACTATAAATTCACCAGGGACTACTTTGGTTTGCCAACGCTAGATCAAGTTTCTTATTTACATCATTTATGCACTGCCAATTCAAATGTGTAAATGGCAAGTCTCGGTGTCAGGAATTCAACTGCCTATCCGGCTTGTTTCGAAACAAATAATAATGATGGTAGTAAGTTTATTCATATGGACGCACGGCATTGTGCGGGATGCAAGCCCAATGTGTACCAAACAGTATTCTGTAAAGCATTAAACTCACACTCCTAAAATGTGTGAATTATTTACATATATATGCGCGATGCTTTTTAAAAGCAAAACTATAGGCGTTTTTCCGAGTGTACACGAAACATTTTCCAACAAAAGTCGACATTGAATATACGATCTTGATGGCCGGTAATCCATCGCTAAGCACCGAGCAATGTATCAACGTACAAATTCAAGCACGGACTGAAATAACGGTTCCAGATACCAGTAGATAAGAACAAAGCGAAATTCTCTCGCGAAATGCTAATTCAGGATTATCCAACACCAGCGAAAAACTGACAACACGAAACTTTGCGAATTGAAATTAGCTCCCGATGTCTGATTTGAATATTACCTGCGCAAATTTTGGGCTCAAATAGTTTTTCCATTCTTTGCTCTCCTTTATTTGAAACTGGGAATATAGAAAGGAGACAAAAAGTTTGTTTAGTAACAAAATAAAGAGAGAATGGTGAAGTTTTCGATATGAGTATTTAATATAACTAGTATTTGTTACCCGAATCTGATGACGCCCTGATAAGCAAACTACTTGGACACTTTTCACAGTGGCCACCAGTTCTAATCTCGCCAACTGCACATAATATCTATGTACCATAATATTATCACTTATCTATCATTTTGTTTAATCCCTTTAGAAATTCATCTGATTGGAATATGAGCGAGGATGGACCATTGGGTGTGGGTTCGTTCTCATGAGCGAGAGGGTCCCGGTTCGATTCTGACCCCGGTTATGAAGAGAAATATCGTAAGGAAACTTGCTGCCTGATGAGATTAAATAGCTTTGAAGGTGTATACTAGGGTCTACTGGCCGAAAACAACTGCAGGTCTCAATATATTATAATAAACATCAATTCTTTGTTTATTTTTTCCAATATATATAGGCACTCAAATACATTAGGTATCTTTTTGAACTCCACGCAGGCGAAGTTACGGGAACCAGATATTGAAAAAAAAACACTTAATCTTTCTATAACCGATTAATCGGTATAAGCTGTACCATAGTACATTGATATATTATAATACTTCGTAAACGCAGTGGTATAAACTTGGATAAATAAAATAAGTTGAACGTGGATCATATTTTTGTTGAGTTGTAGAAACAAAAACAATTCGGATGAATAAAACATTAACCGTGGAAATGCTTTTAGACATTTTAACTTAAAGGGTCCGGGGTACTTCGTATGTTCCACTCCTAACTTTTCTAATCCGGAAAATAAACCCTCGTGGTCCTAACCGCAATACACACAATTTTCTGATGGCAAACATTGTTATGAACTTTTAATCTTTTTTGTATATTCTGTATTGATCTTTCATCACACGATATGACAGTCTTTTTCACATTTTCACAGTCTAAATATTACTTTAAAAACAGACAAACGTTGCTAATAGAAGTGACAACTTCAAACCTTTAAACTGAAATAGCCGGTTTTTACTGACGACGATATCACGACAAAACCGAAACATTTTATTTATCTATTCAAAATTAAGATCTCCAAAGGAGGTTCTGCTTATAAAATTTTCACGCTATTAGTTTCTAGTATTAATATTGCATAATTCTTGACCCCAAGACCGTCAAACGATTTGATTCGTGTATTTCGGTTTGGGTCAAACCACTTTGTCCGCCTACGGAATTGGTTTGACAAGCTTATCGAGCAGTTGGCAGCTTGGATATGTATTGTATACGCTTGAAACGTTTGTGCAACATTTAAACTTGAAACTATTTAGTATGTTTTCTTTAATCATTTAAGGGTTACTTTTAAGAACATTTTCTATAATCATTATGATAAGTGTGATAATAATAATAATAATATCTATGGACGCTTTTTTGGTCCCGTGGTCAGCAGGCAGACGACAGTAATATAATAAAAGTATATGTAAATATAGTAAAAGTAAAGAAATACATATTTAATAGTTTTATATTATACATAATATATGTAAGATTTTTATTATAATATAATACACAAATTTAATACACATCCATGACCCAGAAAAAAAGAAAGTTTTTGTTCCCTGGCAAAGTTCGAACCCGCTACCTCCGACTTGAGCGCCATCACGCTATCCTGTGAGCCACAGAGGTCGTCGAAAATGAAAATTGCAAAAATATCATATTCTTAGTAGCTATAAAAACAGTCAAAATTAGTGACTTCATAACATATTATTTCTGTTAAAATAAAAATATTGGCAAATGACCAGGTGGGAAAACGTACTCCGTACAGTTGGCGGTCCATATTGGATGAAAGTGGCAAGAGATCGGTCGTCTTGGCGTTCAGCGAAGGACTCCATGTCCAGCAGCGAACGGATAATGATGTTGATGATGATGATGTACAAATTTTTATCATCTCTCATTCTACACAAGAAAAACTTTGATAAGTTCAATGGATATAGCACCCTATTTAAATCTCTGTATAGAAATATTAAATCCTTAAATCATTGTTTTATCAAACACGACCAACTCTGCGTTGACATTAATTAAAACGTCAAGTTATTTATTACTTACGTGATTGTGAACTAATAATCTTAATAATTTGATTATCAAAGAGGTAAATTCAGAAATCAACGAAACAAGGATCATGATATCCAAAAATACACCATAAAAATGTATAGAGAATCAAACGAACTTACCTGTAAGTGAAGTTCGATGATTATTAAACGAGTGATTCGCCCAAGAGATTACAAGTATTCACAAGTAGTACCACGCGTACGTGCTGCCATCATACACACTTTTAAAGCAACTCTGGATAAAGAAAACTTGTTTTCTCCCCACTCACGCCTTCCTTAACAGCCCGTCGTCGTCTGCAGTCTCATACACGTTTCTGTCGTGTACGGCTTTCCTGTTAGCTATTTCGAAAGGGCATTACATCAATATAAATAATATGTATGTAATTAGGGTTTGGGAGGGTTTGTAATCTCTTGGGCGAATCACTCGTTTAATAATCATCGAACTTCACTTACAGGTAAGTTCGTTTGATTCTCTATTAAACTTCGTGATTCGCCCTTCGAGATTACAAGTATTCACAAGTAGTTGTTTAGAGAACTACGAAATAGCTCACTACACCGGTGAAAACACTAGTGTAGTTAGGTAATATTATAACAACAGTTTTTTAGATAATATTACAAGGCTTTTATTAAAATAATCGGAAAATATGTTTCATATAGTAAATAAAATCTATATATTGTGTATATATATAATACATACATTAGAATTGACGTTTACCAATAGAAGTTGAAAAAACCCCAACCTACAAGGAAAGTGAGAAAAGGAATCAAATGTTTTGATACCAGTAGTTACTTCTCAGTTTTAAAATTTGACTTAAGTTTGTGACATCTAATCCATCCAGCGGTTCGTTTGATAACATCCATGTTGATACCAGTCATGCGGCAACAGATCAAGTAGCTGCATGTCTCGTACTATAGGCACTAAGCACTGGTGTGCCCACTATCCTGGACGGTAGCTTTTATTCATCTGCTAAAAATCTGTGAACTTACAGGCTCAAAATTTTCCTGAAAAACTAACAAAGGGTAAATAACATTTGAAAGGCATTCTCTCAGAAGACATTTTCAAATAATAATCTAAGGTCCTAGTAAGGTAAATAGAAGGCGTCTCATATTAATGTATATTTAAAATTGGTTGAGTTCTAATAAACCCAGATTTTATAATATAATTTTTTTTAATTTTGAATATTATTTGATAATTGAAATTAAGAATATTTGAACACGATACCCATACTTAATATTAAAAAAAAAAAGAGCACAATTTTTCAGTTGTATTATAATATTTTGGACGCGGAGTGCTTAGTCATATATACTGCGTACTATTTTCATAAAATAATTCTTAAATCGTTTACAATATTTGATATTACATTTTCAAATCGTATTATTTGAATACAATTAGTGCTAAAGCTCATTTAACGAAGTTAATGGGGAATAATTTAAAAATTAACTATTAGTTATCAATCCTAATCCTATAAAATGTATATTATTGACGATAAAAAATTGTACCATTGATAGAAACAAGGACAGATATTGTCTTATGGTATTATCCATAATAGACGCCAAAATAACATTACTTAACCCTTAATAAATGTTTATTATTATTATCTTTATGCATATAAGATACTCACAAAATTTATAGTAAAAATATTATTATTAATATTATTAATATCAGTTGTATTCGACGGCGTTTCGGGGCCTGCGAATGCTGCCCTGATAATCTTTATGTTCTGTAAAAAAGGCTGGCTAGACTATCAGGTATAATTACGACTCCCGAAGACTTATATTTTATTTATTTTTTACTTTGACTACTTTTTAAGAGTACAAGTCGTCACGTTTTTGAAAAGATTAGTTCCACTGAGTTTGTTTCGCCGGTTCTTCTCAGTGGGCTTGCTTTGGAACCGGTGGTAGACTCAATTGACTTTCAAAAAGATACTTTGATTGTACTATTTTGAATAAAAATTTTGACTTTGACTTTGACCTATGAAAAATGATATCGTGATTTGATTTGCTAACCAGCTGGCAAGAATATCTACTTCAGGTTTTTCGAAATTATTAAATTTTGAAAAGCATAGTCGGCTAACTCCTATTCTATATCAGAATTAACGCAAACGGGATTCTGCGTCGGCCTCATAGTTGTCTTGTGAGCTAACGTAGGATGCGAACACATATTATCATATAGATATAGACCCTTTTGATACCACTTCAAGTGTGTCGGTTAATATCATCCTATTTACATAAATATTATTTGTTTATGTATATATCAGTGGAGTTGTCAATTCTCAACGGAACGTTTAATTTTATGTCTTGCATAATCTACTGATTCCGAATTACTATGCGACAACAAAATGCACCTTTAGCTATAATTAATCGATGTGATGGTAGAATCCTGCCTAAGAATAGCCATTTCATCCCCTGTACCTGTACGAGACTAGTCAGAAAATAATGCCGTTCGACAAACGCCTAACCGTATGGGCTAAAACATTCATCATTATTATTAATCTAATAGTGGAAATCGTAAATAAACATATTGGTAAATAGATATATTGGTCGTAATCATTTTCTTGTAAATAAAGATAAATTAACCCATAAGTTTTTTGTATATAACCAGCCATATTGTAATGTTAAAACAAACCGATATTAGTGATTCTATCAAGTGCGTAAAGCGTCGCAATTTCTTTAGTCTCTTAAAAAATGTTTAAACTAGATTATTAATAATTATCATTATTATTGTAGTAATATCTATGGGCGCTTTTACACCACGTTAATCTTGTTCCACGCTAAGTTGTCAAGGTACGTATTTCGGACAACGAAACATATCTTATACTTTTTAATATACATAAGATATGCAAGATTTTCACATCCATGACCCAGGAATACAAAAAACTCTTTATTCCCAGGTGGGAATCAAACCCTCTAACTCCACCTTCCGTGCAACCCGCTAACTCAATGGTAAGCGCGTTGCTCAAGCCATAGAGGTCGTTAAATAAATAAATCGTAGAGGCTCTTGCTTATTTTTGTTTGTCTAAAAAATAGATATAATAAGTCCTGGTTACGTAAAAATTGCACAAGCTGGTTGCATGATTTCTGTAAAATGTAAGGCGACTCATTGATCCTTTTTAACCACTGAAAACGCAAGTATTTGTTACACTGATTATCACAGATTTATAAATACATATATATTAATAAATCTGTGCTGATTATGAATAGCTATAGAAAAAATTTTGGCATGTTTATGCACATTTGACATTTGACAATTATTAGAAATAAGTTTTAAAGCTGTTCTATAATCAAGTTTGAAAGTGTGGCGCGGATATACATCAGTTGAAATAAACCATTATTTCGATTACTCTTTTTTATAAGAAATATGCCATATAAATTGACCAGAACATGGTTTACATTCATGTATCGCATCTAATAAAAGTAAATAATTTATTTCCCTAGTCATTTCCCTGTCATACGCAATATTTGTGGGTCTATTGACTGGTATGTTAGTCTGGGTAACAGCAGAAAGAAAAGGTATACGTAAACCTTGTACTCAAGGCAATATCAAGAATCAATATCTGCGCCTACGCCTTATTTAAAAAATTTAAGTCTACCTGCTTCCAGCGGGTGTTGGTCAGGAGCGCCATCTACCGATCCACATGAAACCGCCGCTTTTTCAGCACCGGTGTCCGCTTGTTGTTCTGGCGCCGCTCCGCTGCTGGCTGTTGCTGGCACCGCCAGCTGGCGAGATTAGCTCGGATTCGGTTGCGTGTACCGAGCACCCGGAGTCGGTGGCGGCTCTTACCCAAGTTTAAAGCCTAACCTGTACTAGAGGTGGAAAAGTTAGTTACGACTCGTGGTCGTTAGCGACCTAGTCTTTGTTATAGCAGACCTACTCTGCGTCAGTCGTAAGAAATGGCTTTTATAGATGTCAACTTTTCTTGTAAATCTCCTCCGAAAAAGCTGAGCTGGTCCCGTTTAAGATACTTCGTTATCTTCTACGCTCTTGTCTAGAGAAGCCGTTAAAGTATTCCCATATAGTCAACATAGCATAAAAAACGACTTACCTCACTCGATATTTTTTATTGATTATCGCCATTGTTGCGAGACATGAAGATCATTAATTATGAGGTTAGAATTTGAGTCACACCGTACATGGCAACAGCTAGTGGATTTTCTAATAACATGTTATGCCTTTTAAACATTTTCCAAAATGTCTTTAATATCTTCTCCAATGTAATTTACCTTAATATAGGCTTATCGGCTCTAGCTGTATTTATGTACCTATTAGTCCCCAATGTTTCTCTGATTTTTTGGCTCATAGCCTTGATGCCAAGGATAGCCAGGATAGGGTGCTGATCTTCAGACGCGAGATAAATTTGAAAGATTATTACCCACTACTACTCAACAGATTGAGGGTATCAAAAAAAATATATAAATATTAAATACTGTTAATTCCATCTTTGTCGATGATCATTAGCTTCTAGTATAGTTTTTGTGATACAGTCTCACGGGCTGTACTCTAAAAAACATCCAATGTATTCACGACGCAGTCTCACGGATTTTGTGTTCAGGGCACAATCTCACGGATTTGTGTTCACGACACAATCTCACGGATTTGGGCTCACGAACAATCTCACGAGTGCGTTCTAGAATAAAGTGCATCAATAAAAAACCACACAACGCCCAGTCCAGAAAAATAACTCCATTATTGTTGAGTGTGGTTATGTAAGCTCATCTTTGTCAACGATCGTTAATGCTTGGTATCATTTTTGTGATACAGCCTCATGGGCTGGCTGCACTTCGAAAAAACATCCAGTGTATTCACGACGCAGTCTCACGGATTTTGTGTTCAGGGCACAATCTCACGGATTTGTGTTCACGACACAATCTCACGGATTTGGGCTCACGAACAATCTCACGAGTGCGTTCTAGAATAAAGTGCATCAATAAAAACCACAACGCCTAGTCCAGAAAAATAACTCCATGATTGTTAAGTGTGGTTATGTAAGCTCATCTTGTCAATGATCGTTACTGTTTTGCATAGTTTCTGTGATACAGTATCACGGGCTGTACTCTAAAAAACGTCTAATGTATTCACGACACAACCTTCTAGGCTGTTTTTTTTTTTTTTTGTTTTTTTGTTAGTGGGTAATAATTTTTCAGATCAATCTCAATATCGCATTAAGAAGAAAAAAAAATTACAAAAGATAATATTAACTGAATAAATAATTTTTGATTTACCTTCATTTATTGTATTCGCTCGTGTTATTATTTTGAGCATGACGAATAAAACTATGGAGACCTATTTTGCGATCTCTAGCCATTTTTCGTTCCAATCCTTTATTTTTCCTTTTCATCGTAATTCTTGCGTTTTTCCATGTCTAATATTCTATAGTGACACAGCTACGAACTTTCAGTATGCTAACTTCACTTAGAAAGAAAAATGCGTGTGCGATGGCCGGCACACAAAACGTGTATGAGACTGCAGACGACGACGGGCTGTTAAGGAAGGCGTGAGTGGGGAGAAAACAAGTTTTCTTTATCCAGAGTTGCTTTAAAAGTGTGTATGATGGCAGCACGTACGCGTGGTACTACTTGTGAATACTTGTAATCTCGAAGGGCGAATCACGAAGTTTAATTCCACCGTATCGGTATCACGACTACATTACCGACAACATAACGTGTTTATTGCACTTCTTATTTGTTTTCCAGAATATTTAAATATTCCAGAACCATCCTAAATGGGTTCGTTTTTAGACCTGTACCAAAAATATACAAGAGTACACCGGAAGTCGGGAACGGTATAATTAGTATCCGTTGGGATCGTGTAATTACATTTAGGCGGGAAAATAATAAAAAGGCTTCAATCGTTATATAATTAATTACAATTATCATTACTAAATTAATCACTTTCACGGCTGAAAGCCCATCTTGAATTATATTAAAATCATTAATTACTAGCAGTTGCCTGCAGCTTCGCCTGCGTTAATTTAGATTTACAACGAGATCTTAGCACGCAAAATAAGTAACTTTTCTGGATGACTTTTTACACCTTGGGTCCAAAAAACCCAAATATCTTAGGGAACACTTTTTTCACAATAAAATTTAGCCTGTGTTACTCGTGGATAATGTAGCTTTCGAATGGTGAAAGAATTATTGACATCGGTGCAGTACTTTTTGAGCCTATTCATTACAACCAACCACACAAACAAAGTTTTCCTCTTTATAATATTAGGGTAGGGTAGACTAGCAGCGCCTCGCGGTTTCATTCGCGTACTTCTATTGGTAAATTAATTTGGACTGTCACCTAGAAGTGTCTTACTCGAACTGAAACCGCGGCGAGCTACATCAGCAGCTTTTCGAATATATGGATCTGCAAGCAACAGTATCTCCTCAGCGATAATCTGACCCAGGTCAAAGGACTGAGTACTCCTCGTAAGGAAGAACTGTCCGGCTGCCACTACGCAGTCCCTGCAATGTCGCATCTGTGTCCGACAAGAGCACAGGAGATTTACTAGAAGCGCATGTTTTTTTTTCATTTATCGGGAAAGATAGTTTATGTCTGTATGGCTTTTTCACAGGTACAATAAAATTAATATAGTGATCATTGTATTGTATTGCTATAATTCCACACATAAAATAATCTAACAGACAAAAGCTAATAATATTTCACTATGCGCCTATTGATTTCATGAACTTTATTGTCTGTTTCTAAATTAGAAGCGAAGGGGATCAAAAATCATCATTCAGTAACAGCTTGTTGTAATTGAAATTGATTAATCGGTCATTGGTATAATTACTTATTAATATTATTAATCAAATACCAGCAGTAAAAACCTACATACGTATCCATAATATTCTATGGAAACGTGATCAACGTTTATTTATTTATTTAAACATCAGTAATAATAAAACTAAAAGTATCTATAATAACGGAATATCACCGCTTGCCAGTGTGAAACTATACAATGCAACACTAAGGTTAAATTAATAACAAACGTTAAATTAATAACAAACGTTGTCCGTGAACATAAACGAGTTTATCTGTAACTACCCCAGGCTACTCATTCATCTCCACCATGGTTCAGGCCTTGTGGTGGTGGAGTTCAGTAGCCCAGGGTGAGCCCAACACCTTGGGCGAAGCGAATTGAGACGAGGGGCTCTTTGTACCCCTCTTATACGAAGAGGGGGCAAAAGATCAGAGGTCAAGGGGCAAGAACGGGAACCTTGGGAGGAGTTGTTCTGTGGTGCGGGAAAGGACACCTCGAAAGCTAGTCAGTCCCTCGGCCACCCGAGGGACTGACTAGCCTTCGAGGTGTCTTATTGCTAACACATCCGGGGCACCTCACTAAAGGCGGCATTGGTGGAACTCGCCGGGTTTTAGTAGGTAGACCTGCCTTACTGTTAACCAGCTATGGGCGCAGCGAGTCCCACATACCGTCCTTGGGAGACCCACTCCCCCGCGGGATGCCTCAGTGCATTTCCCAGCGTAAAACAAAAAAAAAAGAAGGCTACTCATTTATAATAGGTATGTTGACACATCGTGAGATATTATTATGTTAAGTCTTTATATTGCATGCCTATCATTCTCTGAAATACAGCAAAGCTGTTTCACGGAATAAACGATCAGGATAGTGGCGGTACAAAGTCGACGGCGGCGCGACACAGCGTATCCCTCCCACCTGTAAAAATTTAGCAATAATTATTTTAAAAAAATCATAGTTTTTCACAAACTGTTAAAAACTTATGTCTTCTTGAGATCATGATGTAGTGTGACCATAAATACTGTTGATCATCATGATATTGCATCAAATAATGATGATGATGAAAATAAAGGCTATTGAAGATTATATAAAAGTTTAGTGCCAATATAAGATTTATATTTATAAAATACGTCGGATAATACAGTTAGCAATTTATTGAACAAAATAAGTAGGCCCTTATTCCATTCACGAATCGGTACACAAGATTGCTGTAGATAAATAGGGCTATGAGGAGGCCTGGCAGCTCGCCGAGACCTCATATATAGTGAAGTAGATTCTCGTGATGTGATGTTTCCGTTTCATGCCCCATTGCTCGGCGTTCTTGAGGAAAAGCCGACGAGAATGCTACGTCTGATCCTGAACATTAATTTTATTTAAAATCTTGACACAGAAAAGCCGCGCAAAGATTTTTTGCAAGGACGTAAACATGTATTTAGAAAGTCTAAAAATACGCCACAAAAGTTCATTCAACCGTAGGTTCTGCGAATTCATTGTATCCAAAAATGGATTTTTTTAGGAAGGAGGCAAACAAATTTTTGGAGCGTTATGCTGACTATTGACACCCACAAGTATGCGCAAAACCAGAGGCTACAACCAGATGTTATGCAGATGCTTCGTCCACTTTTAACCTGAAATGGGCCACCGGAAACTCACAAGTCACACTTAACGCGACAGCGTAGCTGTCACTTTACTCCAGTATTGTGTGAGCGAGAGGTACCAACAAGGTCGCGCTGGCTCAATTCGCATAAAATGCAGCTATGGCAGGTATTCTGTTTTGACTACTGAGATTGAGACAGTAGATGCTCAATAAAGTTAATTAATATCGTATCCTAGAAAAATATTGTTTTAATTTTTTTTTTAGTATATCAATATCGCTCAGAAATATAGATAGCGTCAGACTTAAAAAAACTTAGTAAGTCACGATAAAATCCATAAGTTGTTTTATTATAAGATTTTGAAGGATTTCAGTCACAGTAAATTGTTATACAAGTCTCAGTGGCAATAAAAAGCCTATCCTACTCTTCCTTCGAAAACAGTAATGTTGTCTCATAAGCAATTTTGCCGTTGTTTTAATTTCTTGGTGATAGTTTGTAAGAGTAAGCTAATATATGAAACGATTCTAGACGATTTTCACGTCAATATAGGATACCTAATCCCATATATTATGTTTTATATAAAATAGGAAATTAGATATTTTATAATACAATTTTTACATAATTATAAAGCCACAAAATGTTGTTAATTGGTAAAAAAGTAAAGTAAAGTAGGTATGTCCCTTTATGACCTACTGCTGCCATAGTTCACCGATGCGCTGGCCCATTGCGGGTTGGTGATTTTCACATACCTTCAAAGACTTTCAACCTCATTTTTTCCTTTATTTTTCCTCACGATTGTTAATTGGTACTATAATTAAATGTACAGATATATTATATTGTTTTCTTATGTTTACACGAATTTCACTCATTATAATGAAACAACTTTTACGGATTTTATCGCGGTTTATTTAGTTTTTTACAAGCCCGACGTTTCGGATACTTTACAGCAACCATGGTCACGGGAGGACTGAGGTGTCAGATGTCCTTCTGTTACAAAAGTTATTCGAAACTACCCTATGATACAACAATATTTTTATTTAGTCCTATCTATGCAAAATGCAAAAAATGCTGCAAAGTATCCGAAACGTCGGGCTTGTAAAAAACTAAATAAACCGCGATAAAATCCGTAAAAGTTGTTTCATTATAATGTACAGATATATTTTTTATCTAGCTACTAAATAATATTTTAAGCCTTCTATTATACTTCACAAAGCTTTCAAGCTTTTATCTCCTGTATAGATTGTGTATTAACGAAATGAAGGTTTTACGCTGGTACGCTCCAAACTGCATACATACGAGTAATCTGCCGGAGGGTACACATTTTTTGATTCCATATCCCATATATTGATTTCTATAGAACTCAAAGACTGAAGGTAAAAACGAGATTCTAGTGTGCTACACATTTCTTGTTATTTCAAAATTTAATTATTATAACAGCTGAATTAGCAAATGTGGTTTGAAAAGAACTCTTTGTGACATATTTTGTGCTATCTTTTTAATGGCATTTACGTTCGAGCAAATATAATATCGGTATAATTTATTAATATGTTGCGTTTTATGGTAATAACAACATCATCAGTGGTTAAATTCAATTTAAGCATATTTTGATGCGAGCGACGATGGCTCAGTGGTTATGGGCTAGGCCTCATGAGTGAGAGTTTCAGGTTTGATCCCGACCCTGTGGTGTCTTGAAATGGGGTCCTCTAAATATTTAAGTGCTCCTAAACTCGAGGCCATTGCTCGCTCACCGGTAAAAGAAAACATCCTGATGAATGTTGTATATCCATGTATGTCTAATGATTTTTATGAATTAAGTCTTTAGAGGTGTGTGACCAATGCCATACCAAATAAATTTCTGAATCGGGGAAGAAAATCATTATAAGAAAAGCTGCTTGCCTGATGACATTAAAAGTATTTTAAAGTGTGTAAAGGTCACGAACATGTATTGGGCCAGCACATCGGGGAATTGTTCTCGTATGATTTTGAGAAGAAGACCCGTAACCAGCATTGGACATAATATTATAAAGATGAAGCATTTAATACAAAAATAAAAAGGCACAATCATTACCTCCTTTTTCTGTATTCAGTATTTTTGCTTATACCTTGTTATTATTGAATACAAGCTGAACCCGGAAAACGTTGCCCTGTCCTTAAACAAAAATGTTTAGGGTCGTCATTGTTTTATACACACTTGTCCATAACAAAAGAAATCGTCTTATTTGGCGCATTGATTATGAAGCTATGTGCGTTCACGTATTTCGGCGATTAATTTTTATTTATATAGAATAATTATTATTATTGTTTACTGGCCTAATAAATAAAAGAATCAATCGCAACTCAACTTTATCATATTAGTATGGTAACAGTTCTAGTAAAACAATACGTCAATATAACGTAATATATATATATATATATATATATATATATATATATATATATATATATAAAAGAAAACAAATGAAATGTTTAAACCTTTTAAACCTATGTAACATAGAGGAAGCGTATTTAAAAAGTGCCATAATGTTACTATGATAAAAGAAAGAAAAATAATTTTAATATAAAGCGGAAAACGAAATTTACAAAAAGATATTCAGATAAATTTTGCAGACCGCCTAATTGAATAAATTTCAGTATGACTCGAAGGTTTTCCGAGTTATTCTCAGGGGAACAGGAAAAACAATTCCACTAAAATAGATATGGTTTGGAATTGAGAGAATTATATGTGAAACTACTACTTGTATAAAAATACGCATCTGAGTAAAGGATTTATTTTATCCATCATCAACATCATCATTTTCTTTAGCTCGTGACGAGAAAAGATCAAAACATAATTAAATAGTAAGTTACTAAAAGACCAATAATCTATATTACTAATAATAAAAAAAATACTAATAAATTAAATTACTAAAAATAATATTACTGAAAAGAAAAAAAGAACTGATTTTCATTTGTTAAGTTGAGACTGAAAAAAGTTGCCAGTCATAGAAAATAGTCAAACATATAACATGGTAAATATCTCGTTTTAAATAGTTCAAATAATGAAAATAACCATGCTAATTTAAAATCCTACATAGAAAATAGATCTCTACGATAACATTACCGACTGTAAAAAATAGCAAAATGATAATGACTAAAACTACTGATAAGTTTTACTATTTTAATGGGCGACGCAGTCCACTTTACTCCGTATGGTTTTTTATACCCTTTATGTATGCAATTAACGTTACAAATTATTATGTGTTTCTATTAAATATAATGCCAATTCTACGTCGATATCGTAATAAATGTAAGTGGACACGTATCACGCAGAATGCACGTGTAAGAATACAAAGCATTCTACAATATTCACGATCCATCTGGAGATATTTATTTGAATTTAGCAGGTGCTATACACTGCCTGTATAATTGCCTCCTACCCGTGTCACACCCTTGTCAAATTGATGTCGTTCGCTTTGAAATATTCTATAGCAATTGGCTTTCTAATGCGATGCTGTATCAATAATGCTAAGAGCAACGTACGTTCTCTTATTAAGTTTATTCTAGGTAGATTTGATTTGGGTATGGATGATAACAAAGTTTTAGACGGTTCCCACAGTGACATTCAATGTGGTATTAAGGCACTATAGGTTCTAATAATAATTAATACAGGTTAAGCAGTTTTTAGATTTATTAACCCTTAACCACTGACGTACGTCTGAGAGACGTACGAGCGCACTTAAAAACATCATAACTTTTTTTTGCTTGCGCACACGAACTTCTCGGGTCCTGTACCTTCCTAGCATCCTGTGACGCGCGGGTGACGGGGGTGTGCGGTCATGGAGCACGCCTCTTATAGGTAAATATTTACGTCATTACGTCTGGGAGACGTATCGTCAGTGTTAGTGTAAGTTTTTATTTCCTAATCTTGCGCCAAATACTCTTGCTCCAGGCGTTCCAGACGATAGCCATTAGTAATATTCTATAGAATAATCGACGTTGCAGCTGTAAACGCTTTTATTCTGTCAAATTATAAAGTACGAGAAGATAGATTTGTTTTTACGAAAAATGTTGCCTGTAGCTTAGTTCGACCACATCTAGAAAGACGAGTGTATGTGCCTCAGCTTTCATTGGAGCTCAAGGGACTCCTCACTCGTATTCTTGGTATGGATACAATACCTCACGATCATACAGCACAGGAAAATAATCGCCTGAACGTCGTAAAAGCTGCCACCTATGCTTCAAACAACAACATAGGAAAATTTATTACTTATGTCACGTACGTAAGAAACCTGTATGTTTGCAGTGTTCTCAACCTACGTTAATTTTATTTTTTTTGTTAAAAAGTGCCATTGTTTTTTTATTTAAATTAGAAGAATGTTATCTATATTTTTGAATACTATCATTATTGTGATCATGCAAGCCTGATAAGTTACGTTTTTACGTCATAAGAAGAAAGACTATTTTTGTTCATGTTGATTTTTTAGATATTTTGTAATTTAGATATAAAAATAAATATTTTCATAGAATAAAGCTGTTTTTTTATTTAACATAATAGAAAACACTTTGGGTTAGAGGATATAATTATAATATCAATGTTTATCTGAAAATCTACTGTATGGTGGGGTTACAAAAATTATGTACGTCCCTCAGACGTATGTCAGTGTTAATGTTTGTAAAAACACGTCAGTGGTTAAGGGTTAAACATGTACTACTAACCCATGGACCAGTGTAGTCTTGAATAAAGAAATTTGAAATTTGAAATTAAGCATATTGAGCGACGATGGTTCAGTGAGTATGGGGATGGGAACGGTACCAGAACCATAGTTTTTGGTGAAGTTTTTAAAAAAGGCTTTTGAATAGTCTAATTTGTTTTTTTTTTATCTTAAGTCCAGACAACTTAAGATCCAGAAAAAAGACTATAAGAATTTCTTGTAAGAAATTACTTTAAAACCAAAACTATTGAATATTTATTATGTTTAAAAGCGTCCATTTAATAACTTTTTAACAGTAGGACATCTGACACCTCAGTGCTCCCGTTACCATGGTTGCTGTAAAGTATCCAAAACGTCGGGCTCATAAAATACTCAATAAACCACGATAAAATCCGTAAAAGTTGTTTCATTATAATGAGCGTCCATTTAAAAGTTGATTTTTAGTACAATTTCCGTGTTAAGATTATAGGTTTAGTGTCAAGAACTTCTGTGACGTAACATTATATATATACCAAACAATTTTACTAAATACGATGCCTATAATACGATTGAAATAATAAATGACTTATGTCTTAAAAAATCTTCGCAATAACATTCTTATGTTAACCTTAAAGCTTTATTCATTTTGATCAAACAGGCCTAAGACCCATCGTTAGTTATCCTCCTTTCAAATAAAAGAACTGCATCAAAATTAGTCCTGCAAATTAGTGCTTCAGACAGACAGTAGTGTTTCTATCAACCGTCTTTTTGCGTCGGAGCCAAATATGTCATTAGTTGCCAAATTATAATGAAACTAGCTGTTGCCCGCAGCTTCGCCTGCGTTAACTAAGATTTACAAAGGCATTTTAGCGGGATAATATAGTCTATAGCCTTCCTCGATATTATAATATAAAATAGGCTATAGATTATTTATGGATTACTGATTGATTATATATAGATATATAGACCTGACTAAGACCTGTTTTTAAGATTAGCGCGTTCAAACAAACAAACTCTTCTGGTTTATATCTTATTATACATGTAGTAACTGAAGAATTTGTAGTTTGAGTAGAACCCTGCTGCTGCACTGAGGCTCCAGCCCCGGCGCGGCGCCTCAGCGCGTAGGTACTAGATAGTATATAGTAATTTTTCAGCCTTCCTTGAGCAATCATTTTTTTTAGGTAACAAACATCCATCCACCCATACTTACATACTTTCGCATTTATATAATATAGTATAGCACCGCCCCGCGTTCCCGTGGGAATATTGGGATGAATCATAGCCTATGTGTTAATCTGATGTATAAACTACATTATTATGAAGTTTCACAAAATCCATTCGGTAGTTTTTGCGTGAAAGAGAAACAAACATCCATACTCACAAACTTTCGCATTTATAATATTAGTAGGATATACTTAACATTTAAACGTTTAGATGGGTTAAAAGATTTTGTAGTGTGATACTTTTATAAGCAAATACTTATTGTTCACTTGTTCGTTTTTATTAAATAATCATACTTTATTATATTATGTTGGCTCGGGAAAAATCAAAGCGAGATATAATTTCATTAAAGAAATATTACTGCCACTGATCATTCTCTTGTTTCCTTGACTTCAAAGGAATATTATGTAAGCCCGTAAATATGTTCCTATTATTTCCGCTACACAGACAAAATGTGATACTTTTGTAAGGAAATGATAACATTGTGAAGGAAAATAAGAAAATAATAGAGTATAGGTTGCTACTATTTAATGACATAATATACACGACGTTAACGAACTAGGACAAGATATTAAACAGAAACCCACGCAGCCTGACATGTTTACTTGACTCGAACTTTATTTACAGTTTCTATATTGTATGTTTGTAATTAATTAGTATGTTACATTCCAGGTATATTTTTTGGAGAGAAAACTTCCTACGACTTAAAAACATGACTGATTATAATTTAAAATTATCCGTATGGCAAATTTAGCTTCTAAAAATTATATTTTTAAATATTTTAAAATATTGACTAGAAATAATTTATATGGCAAATCAACGTTTGGGTCAACTAGTAGTTTAAACACTACTATTGATCATGTAAAACCTTAAGGTAGTGGAGAAATCGATGATGATGATGATAATGATGTCCTTGTTGAAAGCGTATTTCTTTAAAATTAATGATTAAAACAATCTAATAAAACAAGACATGCTTTTTTATAGAAGAGTGGGCAAACAATTGACAGACGGTTCATCTGACGGTAAGCTATAGACACCAAATTGTTGCAGCACAAATAAGTTAAACATTATAATAAACTAGACGAGACTATAACGCTTCAATCTCTCTAATTACTGGCTTTTCCTGGAACATGAAACTTGGGTTATTTACTTTGCATGGAGTACACAACGCAACAACGATCTATATAACTTCGTGGAATATGGCTGAAGTTCCGCCTCCTAAACACGACATAGGCTGAGAGGCTCCTACAGAATTAATTTGCATTTTAAATTATGGAAAATAACCAATGTGCAATTTTCAAGGGCACTCAAGAAATGATTTTGTGTTTTGAAGTGCGAAGGACTTGAATACAAGCAAGTCTGTAAACCAAATAGCTATTATAAAAATAAGATTTTTTTTATAATAAAACAACTTTTACGGATTTAATCGCAATTTATTAAGTTTTTTTTACATGCATAAACGTCAGCATTTAAAAAACATAATAAACCGAAATTTGCGTAAACATTACAAAACAATAGGAAATTTAATCACAAAGGTATACATTTATATTATTTTATACCGATATTATTTAAAAAATATATCAGTTTTCATTGTTTCCGCGTAAAAGAATGTAGAATGGTAACCAAAAGTGAATTTATCACTTTTGAAATTTCATTTTTCATGCCAAACTGTATCCAAATAAATAATTTAAGTTTGCTTTGATTTATGAAATTCATGTTCGGTTATCTGATTGAAAAGAACTAATAAAGTTATTTCTCATTTCCCTCTTAAACAAATAAGGTTATCGCAGCATAAATTAAAAGTTCACGACCTACTTTTTACCTACGCAATAATTGTTTTATAAACTTTATGAACGATTTTTAGGAACACTATTAATTTTTAATATATCTCTAATTTTACGACTATTCTCCTTTTGGTTTTTGGGGTTTATATTCAAATGTTTATCAATATATTTTTTTAAGACATGTGTCTGTGAAGCTTAGGAATTTAATAGAGGTGAAATGAAACATACAAGGAACGCCAAGACGACCGATCTCTTGCCACTCGCATTTAGAACACCGACCAGCCACTGCACGGAGATTGTCTTCTACCTGGTAGTAACACTTCGTTAACCTACCTATCGATAAAATTAAGGTCATCCGTTCTAGATGTGATCAGGCATCAGCCACAGTTAGGTACAATTCTTACATTTAATCATTACAACATTGTTTGTTATCTGAGTTCAACTAACATGGCTACTGGACTATGTCCCCTCGATGTGAGCATGCACATAAGAGGTTACTTATCACTATAACACTGAGGTTATTCAATATGGCGACATGCACTATAATAATGTAAAAAAGAGTGCTTTTGCAGTAATTATTACTATATAGCTGACTCGGCAACGCTATTCTGGCATACAAATTAATTCTCAATAGGAACATAAGGCATAGGCATATTAATATATATTTTCTATACTTATACGTCGACGACGTCACAGAAATATATATTATAGCTGAGTGTGCGGTCACGCGAAAAAAGTATCGAAAATATATAGTAATATGCCTAGCTATAAATATATTAATATATATTATAGCTAAGTCTGTGACGGGCTTTAACGTTTTAGCCTGACATAATGTATATAAAATTATAAACTGTATAAACAAAATACAAAATAGTTGTTCATATAATGCAAACGCCAACGTTGCATTTCTTCCGCAAGGCACCTCCTTATAGCTTGCAGACACGATATTTACCAATATAATATGTATATATTATATTAACTTTGTAAGATTCTATATCTTGACTATGCATATCGAAACTGACATATGGGACGTGTTTTTTTCTAACATAATCGTCTATATTCATTAACAAATTTCTGCCCTTGTGGGATTTGAACCTAGCGAAATTTTAAAATTTAAACAAAACCATTATATTTGAGTGGAATATATAATTTAAGTATATCGAACTTCATCCTGTATAATGTAATACAAAAACAATTCAATGTATAAAAAAATTAAGTAGCAGCCCATTCATGTCTCACTTCTGGGCACGGCTCTTCGAAATCAGGCGAGGAGGGTAATGGGCCATAGTTTACCGATGCGCCGGGCTATTTAACTTTACATACCTTAAGACTTCTAATCTCTTCAGGCAGGTTTCCTCATAATGTTTTCCTTCACCGATGAGCGAGCTATGGTCAGGGTGCACTTAGAATTTTAGAAAAACCTTTCAATTTTCCTTATATTTTTTTAGACTTTCTAAGAATTTCAAGGCACCACAGGTCAGAATCAAACCCGGACCCTTTCGCTCAAGAGGCCGAACACCTTACCCACTGGACCACCGTCGTTCAATTCAGCTTTACATCATCGGCACAATGGATACACATTAACTCGATTATATGTAGAGTTCATACCCGTGTAGGCGATTGAGACCTTTTGATAGAAATGTGTACAAGGCCCGTCACGGTAGGTGATTCTATATTGTTATACAATTAATATAGTATACTAGCTGCCCCTACAGATTTCGTTCTGCCAAAAGTAAAAAAAAAGGTTGAAATTTAAGGTTGAATATAATTTTTTATGTCATATCATAATAAAATAAAAGAAAAAAATGGCCAATAAAATAACTTATATTAATAAGGGTCAGCCTTATCATTTAGGTATGACAAAACAGATGTTGGCCGATACTGAGACCTACCCGATATATACACAAAATTTTATCAAAATCGGTCGAGCCGTTTCGCAGGAGTAGATAAACCCAATGTATTTAGAATACGTAATAATATAATATACATTAGAAAAATACTCCGCATGTGAAAATAAGTAGACTTACAATCCGAAGATTCATGACCATCGAGCAGACATTTTTATTCGAACATATGTTTCGAGCTTTGGTTAAGAATTGAATATTCTAAAGGGGCTTATTTTAGTCCTTAATGTGCTTTGAATATATTTCTTTAATATTTTTGCATTTCTGCTCATTTAAAAGTAAGTACTGCAAGCGCGCATAGACAATTATGATAAGGTGTAGTTACATCTTCCATAAATTAAATTTCCATTAAAAATACCCGGACGCGATAGTATTTTATTATTTTAATTGGACAAGAAACTGTCAGATGTCTCATTTCATGCTAAGCGGTGTCGTTTCTAATAGACATAAACGAGTTCAGTAGGGCTAGCTCAGCATCAGTCAGCAGATAAATAGTAAATATCAATCAATCATACCACGTTAACCTTACCTAGTGGTAAGTTGTTCTACGGCTCAAACTCGACGCCAAAAAGACGTGGTGGAAGTCACCCTACACGGTTGCTCCGCCAGTTCCTGCCACCAAAGTGAAGCTAAACGGTTCGCCACACGTTTAATGAAGCATTAATGCCACTAGGGCCATTAGCACAGCTCCATCTGAAAAAAAATATGCACGAGTACTAGAAACGGAAATAAATTAATAGTAATTTAATAAATTTATAGTAATTTAATGTAATTTAATTTTATAGTAATTTAATAAATTTATGGTTATTTAATAAATTTCTATAAGTACATAATACATACATATCCATGACCCGGTATAGACAGACGTATACATTTATCATAAAAAATGTCTGCACTTGGTAGGATTTGAACCTGCGACCGCTGCGTTAAGTATCCAGATCGACATGAGACATCTGCTCATAGGCTCAAGGCTCTCGTGGTGATTTTCAATGGGTAGTGGCTTCTGCCGAGTCCATATTTTCTCCCGCATGCTATTCAGATCTGGTGGTATTCTTATATGCATTTACCTTGCGGAAAAAAAGGACAGACGTTACATAGTCCCTATGTCAATTACTACTCTGCTTTTCGTGGTTTTTGTAACATAAAAAAGATGTCCAATAAAAAAATAGATTGGCATAGACCTATGCAAATGATGGACAGCCCAGCCCATTCTAAATAATATATTTTTTATAGTATATAATTTCTCAGGAACCTCCGGTAGATTTAATTATAGCCTTTGCCTCATCATTACACGGGTGAATTAATTGTATTTAATTTTTGTATTTAATCATTACACGGGTGAATGTCTGCTATCTTGTTACTGACACCAATTATTTATTATTTCATAACCGATGCGTGTCAAGCAAATGACACAACCATTAACAATCGGTAACAAGTGACACTGTTATCTTAAAACTGGCTTATGTCCAGTAAGAACCGACTCGCTGCAATATTTAACACAAGTCAGCTTATCAGTATAATGTCTGTCTCGTTCTAGATGATGTTCTAGATGCCTGGTTTTCCACTGTATGATTCCAGTCTAGTGCTCCTGTACTTAAATCACCTTTTGTTACGTCACAGTTTTTGTCCCTAACCTACAATCTTAACACTGACATTGTACTAAAATCGCCTTCTTAATTGCCGCTTTTAAATATAAAATAAACATTCTTCTTTTTTTTATATTATAAGAGAGCAAACGAACAGTCGAAGCCATGCGACTGTCAACGCCCATTAACACTCACATAACCAACGGTTATACAGATGCGTTTCCCTTTTCTTTTCCCTATCCCCCCAATGGGCCACTGGAAACTCAGAAACCGCAAGAAACGCGACAGATTAGCTGTCACTTTACGCCGATTTTATGTGAGCGAGAGGTTCCTCCCCGGTCGCGCCGGCCCAATCTGGCTACAAAGCAGCATGGCACTAACTCTTCTGTGATTATATGCGTTGTTTAGTGGCAGATTTGTTTTTTCTATGTTATTTGGCTAGGCAAATTGACAGACGTACCATCTAGTAGTAAATAGTAGTCGTCATCCATAAACATAATTTACCTAGAATATCAAGCAACTCATTACTTTCTATTATAAATAACATAAAATGTTAAGCAATCCAGTGCAATGAATTAACTACTTGTCTTGTCTTTCTCTCCGAAACACAGCAAAGCTGCTTCACGGGAGAGTAACAAGCAAGCCATTATTAGTAGAAACCTACCATTATGACGTGGTATAAGTTTCAAAAATATTCTTCAGTAATATATTATGTATCTGAATATATCCGATCCAAGGTATAAAATATGCTATAATTAAGAAAATATGTTTTATTTATATTCTAAGATGTTTATTTTACGCATTTGGTACTACATATCTGACATGTATAATATGTACAAGTAGTATCGTCAAATTGTGGTTGAAGTACAAATTAGTTACGCACTGTAATTCAGCACAAGTCACACATAAGGTAGCATCAACACAACGCCTCCACTCACTAATGTACTGCATGGCTACAAACTAGTGGTTGAGAAATGATGGCTTAGCAAACATTATACTTACATATTAAAATAAAATAAATTTGATAATCCACGAACTAATTGTAAGAGGTTTTTATGAGTTAGTTTCTAGGCTTGTATGGAAAGGCTAAGCGTTACCTTACTATCAGTAGGTGATCAACAGTGCTATTCTGTAAGAAACGGCGCAGCGCTGCGACAGCGCTGCGCCGTTTCTGGTATCGGGTGTTTGATATGGTTCGACAAGCTATATTATTGTGAATACCAAGTTGAATACATAACGCTGTCACAGCGTTGCTACAGCGCTGCATTTCTTACAGAATAGTACTGCTGTGTCAGTCATAATTATAAGCTCATTCGCACATTGTCTATGCAGAAACAATAGATTCTTCCGGTTTATCAACGTTCAATCATGTCTTGGCGGTAACAATAAAGGCTTATTTTATTAAAAGTACATTATGTTATATATTTAAAATACTTACTCTTTATTTTGCTTTAAGAAATTATTTTAAAATTGAAAGCGGATATTGGATCGGGAATTACTGTTGCATTTTAAAATCTCCATAATCCTAAACCAAAGTGGTTTTTATAGATGCAAATTGGTGCAACGTCATACAAAGCAGTTATCTATAAAAGTATAATCTTCAGACAATTAAATCTATTGAGCATGAATTCCTAGGGCAGTACCTACGGTTTTGCATGAATCTCCTTGTAATCGGGCATCGAGGGCCATAAGCGTTTTTGCTATGGCGATATTTCACACTTAACTTAAAAGACTTTAATATTATCAAGCGCGTATACTTCCTTAAAATATTCCTTAGCTGGTAATTACTATGCATATTATAAAAGTTGTTTCATGATATATTTTTTAGAGAGCTTTCATTTGAAGTTCATTTTGTGGATATCCATAGACACCTAACTACAACAGAGAATCAGCACACCATGCGTTACCGGCCTTTAAAATATTAGTATGTTCTTCTTCTTGCTTGCTTCTTGAAGATCCCTTAGTTGTTTCAGTTCAGAAAGGTAGTTGGTCACATCTGCTTCTACATAGTCGTTGTGATCATGAGTTATTTTTCATGTTTTTATCATACAAATAAGTAAACCTCTCTAGTGCTCTTGTTTATGAGCACTAACAGTTTACTTATACATTAAAATACAATTCCCTGACACTCATAATTGACTTGTGCTTTGAGATTATCAATAGCATCCCTGGGCACTACCTAGTTGTGGCTGTGAGTTGGTGAATTTTAAAGTGTAGCACATTATCACTTCAAATTAGTTTTCTTCATTTTTCTTCAACCATTATGTTTTTTACCTTACTTTCCATACGATTTATTATATTATCTTTATTCTTAAATGGAAATAAGATATTAAGCGGAACGGTTATGTTTGTTATTAGTTCGTCCAGGATTAGTACGAGGTTCTAAAATAAAACAAAATATACCTCACAAAAGATATAAACTGAACAGTGGTATGTTTGCTTGACCTGTGTGGTGTCGGGTTAGAATAGCACCACCCCATTTATTCCTGTGGGTGTCGTAAGAGGCGACTAAAGGAATTCAACAGGACGGATAATCTACGTCCAGGGTTTTCCTGTTCTAAGAAGGTAGGTTTTTGTACGTCAGATGGCAATCGGTACAATAATAATAAACCCCAACGCCAATACTTAGGTATGAGTAAATGGACAGGTTGCAATTTTCAATGAGGATAACAGACAGGGCGTCGCCGCGAAACGACGCGCAGACACATCGCCCTACCTCTGCGAAAAGTATGTTAGGGCTACCGAGTCAAGGACGGGCTCGGTTAAAGAAGTTAGTCCCTGTTTGTAACCTGAAGGTCCGCTTCGCCACTTTGAATGTAGGATCACTAACTGGAAAGACGAAGGAACTTGCATGTCTGTTTAAACGTAGAATGGTGGACTTTGTGTGCCTACAGGAGACGAGATGGACGGGATCTAAAGCGCGAGATATCGGCGAGGGATACAAGCTACTGTACAATGGGTCAAAGGGTGGGAGAAACGGTGTGGGTATTGCTGTCCACCGAGATCACCTCGACCAAATCTTAGAGGTGAACCGCATAAGCGATAGACTTATGATGCTTAAAGTTTTGATCGAAAGCGAGACGGTAAATATTATCTCCGCTTATGCTCCACAAGCAAACTGCAGTGTAAGTGATAAAGAAGAGTTCTGGAAATCTGTTGAATATACACTGCAGCAAATCCCTCCAAGCGAAATAACTATTTTGGGCGGTGATTTGAATGGACATATAGGAAAGAGTAACGAAGCTTTTAGCAGGATTCATGGTGGGCATGGGTACGGTACATTAAACGCCCCGGGCAAGGCGATACTTTCGACCGCCACTGCCTTTGACCTTGCCATTGTAAATACGTTTTTCACAAAAAAGACTGAACACCTAGTCACTTACAAGAGCGGAAATACCACCTCGCAAATAGACTATATCCTCTTAGACCGAGCGCACATCGGCCGCATAAGAAATTGTAAGGTTATACCAGGAGAGTGTGCCACAACTCAACACCGTATAGTTGTAATGGATATGACTTACCAGAAAAACCCCAAGGAGAAACCCGTCCAAGCACCAGAACTCACCAAATGGTGGAATTTAAAGGGCGACAAAGCTAAAGAGTTCAGTCAACAGCTCGAGAATCTAAGTTACGAAAAATATGCGGACGTAGATGCTACCTGGGAGCACATACAAAAATCTATTTTTATGGTTGCAAATAATACTCTTGGTCGCACAAAGGGAAATAAGAAGCTTAACAAAGAAACTTGGTGGTGGACCGAAACAGTACAAGAAGCTTTAAGAAAAAAGAAGAATGCCTTTAAGACCTGGCAGTTAACTCAAACCACAGAATCTAGAGAGGAATATAATAAAGTTAAAAAGGAAACCAAGAGAGTTATTGCGACTGAAAGGGCACATTCGCAGCGCCAGCTGTACGAAACGCTAGAAAGCAGAGAAGGGCAAAAACAGGTATATCAGCTTGCCAAACAACGTAGTCTTAATTCACAGGACCCCAGTCGATGTAAAACCATCAAAAACGCCTCTGGGGAACTCCAATATAGGAACCAGGATATTATTAAAACTTGGCAAGATTATTACAAAAATCTCCTTAACACCAATACAGCCAATATCCAGCTCCCATACTTAAGACCAAACACTGGCCTTATTTCTCCTATACACCCCAGTGAGGTAAAGAAGGCGCTTCAAAAAATGTCCAACAAGAAAGCTGTTGGGCCTGATGGTATTCCCATCGAGGTCTGGAAATGCCTGGGCGATAAGGGCATACTCATACTTGCTAACCTCTTTAATGACATAATGGTGTCTTCAAAAATGCCTCGAGCATGGCGGTTGAGCACCATAGTCCCGATATACAAAGGTAAGGGTAGTAAGTATGTATGCAGTAACTATCGCGGTATAAAACTGATGTGCCATACGATGAAACTCTACGAACGAGTCATCGACAGCCGATTGAGATCCGAGTGCACGCTCTCAAAACATCACTACGGCTTTGTACCAGGTGTATCCACTACCGATCCTATGTTTGCTCTCAGTATGCTGGCCGAAAAACACCGGGCTAACAACCGACCTCTATATGTTGCGTTTTTGGACATGGAAAAGGCATTTGATCGCGTTCCTAGAGAGACGATCTGGTGGAGTCTTCGTAAGAAAAATGTCCCCGAAGCATATATAAACATAGTAGCCGACATGTATAAAGACGCAAAATCGGTGGTCAGAACCGTTGTGGGCATGACAAAAGCTATCTCAGTCACTGAAGGTGTACATCAAGGATCAGTCCTAAGCCCATTCTTGTTCTGCTTGGTATTGGATGCGCTTACCGAGAAAGCGCAGGCTAAAGCAGCATGGACTTTTATATATGCCGATGATGTCGCTGTATCTGCTGAGAGCCGGAACCTTCTTCAAGAAGCGCTTACAGCTTGGAAACACCAGCTGCAATCAGGTGGTTTGGTGTTGAGTGTTGCTAAAACCCAGTTCATGGCCTTGAATGATCCACAATCCAACGACCAGCCTATCATCATTGATGGACAATCAATCGCGAAGTGCGATCAATATAAATACCTGGGTAATATGATGCACAGCTCAGGAAACCTAGAACACAACATTCAGCACCGCATTGCAGCTGCGTGGCTAAAATGGCGTGAAGTTACTGGTGTAACTTGTGACAAGAGGATGCCTGTCCGACTTAAAGGTCTTGTGTATAAGACTATTATAAGACCTGTACTCATGTATGGAAGCGAGACCTGGGCGCTCACACAAGGACATGTTCATGCCATCCAAGTGGCCGAAATGAAGATGCTAAGGTGGATGTGCGGCGTTACCAAGCTGGATAAAATCCGCAATGAATACGTGCGAGGTAGCTTGGGAGTCCGAGATATCGCCGATAAGCTACAGGAGAACAGGTTGAGGTGGTATGGACATGTCAGGAGGAGACCACCCGAGTACGTAGGAAACCAAGTGCTCGAATTGTCCGTCCCCGGAAAAAGACCAAAAGGGAGACCAAAAACCACATGGACAAATGTATTACGAGCCGACATGAATAAATGCAATGTTTCCGAAGACGACGTCAAAGATAGAGCGAAGTGGAAAAGTTTAATAAGGAAGGCTGACCCCACCACCATGTGGGACACATAGCTAGGAAGAGAGAGAGTGGTATGTTTGCTTGATAATGATATTGATTTAAGTTGCTAATTTTACTGGAAGAATAACAGCTCAGATGTAACTTGTACAGCAAGTCGTTTACTGTCGCAGACGTGTCGTGGCTTGTACTCAGAACTTTCGTGAAATAAGATAGTCTTTGTACATTGCGTCTTACGTACGTGATTTGTGGAAATTAGGATATATCCTCAAGTATTTTCAAGCGATATATTGTGTATAAAATATTACAATTTGCACGCATTAATTCCAAATTAATCATTTCAAATAAATACCAATGGGGTACCAATAATATATCTATGGACGCTTTTACACCACGTCAATCTGGTCCCGTGGTAAGTACTCAAAGAGACTTGTGTTACGGGTACCAGACAACGGAAATCCATATATTTAATACTTTTTATATTAATACTTATATTTAAGATTTTTATTATATAATACACATATTTAATACACATCCAAGACCCAGGAACAAATAAACTTTTTTTTGTTCCCTGGCGAGATTCGAACCCGCTACCTCCGGCTTGTACGCCAACACGCTAACCACTGAGCCACAGAGGTCGTCATTACATATTAAATATCAAATTTATTCATCCTAGGTTTATGTAAAACAAATGTATTTTACCATGATTCCTCGGTTTCTCGTTTCAAAGGATTTTCCTAACTTTGGTATTTGTTTAGGTAATGAATTCGATACTGAATTCTATACCTAGCTAGCGATTGAGTTCTTTACGATGAATAGTTACACTATCCTAGTTTGTTTTAGTTTCAGTTTCGGTATTAGTAGTTTTTTTTTTAGTATCTGGTTTATAAATTTGCATATTTTTCCTACAGTACACATTATGAAGAAGAATTTTATATAAACAATTCATTCCTTAAAATAACAAAAATTCAAGCTAGGTATAAGATATACCTAGCTTTAATTGGCCTGTAATTCATCAGGGGATTTATGCTCATAGTTGCCACGCTGAGCGAAGAATAAGCACGTTGAAGTGGCAATGGGCTGGCCACGCACTCAGAAGAACGGATGGCCGATGGGCCATTAAGGTTCAAGAGTGGAGGCCGCGTTTAGTTAGACGAAGTGTTGGAAAAATGGGAAGACGATCTCCGTGCAGTGGCAGGTCCGTGTTGGATGCGAGTAGCAAGGGATCGGTCGTCTTGGCGTTCATTGAGGAAGGCCTATGTTCAGCAGTGGACGGATAAAGGCTGATTATGATGATAATGATGATGATGATATTTTATTGGAAACCTGAGAGTCTGTAAGGTTAGTTTAAGTTAAAAACGAGTAGCTAGATATCGGGATATTGTCGTTCATCAAAAGAAAACTTTATTCAAAAGTTAATGGTTATAGAATAAAGATAATGATAGTAAGTAATAGTTTTGAGAGTCTGTGAAAAAAACTTAAATTGGAACTGTCTGAATAAAAATGTTCATATTTCATTTTTAATGGACTTAAAAAAGAGGTGATTCTCCATTCGTCTGTATGTTTTTTTTGTTTGTTTCTGACACGATAACTCCGCTGATTGCGAACGAATTTCGATGATTATTTTGTTTGAAATTTGTTGTTTGAAAGCTAGTGTTTCCAATTAGGTTCCATATTAATTTTACCGAGAATCGTCTTTTATTTCCTACTTTATAGTAAGCATTTTTTATCTTTAATATATTGAAACAACTCACACATGGGTATCTGATTCTAAGCTAGGCAGACCTTATTCTTATGGCAACTAGACAACTGATACATTGCAATATTTCTAAATACATACATAATAGTATAGATAAATTACGCCCAGAAACAGAATAAATGATATCAACATTAGACCGGCAGATCAGTCACTTGAAACAACTAACTGCATTGATTTTACCACCCATGCACATTGAGTTAAGTGACAACCCATATATTTCCCACTGCTGGGCACGAGTCTTCTCCTAAATCAGGTGAGAAGGGTGTCGGGCCATAGTTCACCAAGGCGCTGGCCCAATGCCGGTTGGTGAACTTCACATACCCTCAAAGACTATTAATCTCATCAGGTATGCAGATTTCCTCACGATGTTTTCCTTCACTGATGAGCAAGCGATGGTCATGGTGCACTTAGATATTTAAAAAAAACTCATTACAAGGCACCATGGGCGGGTCAGTCTCGAACCCGGACCCCTTCGTTCAAGAGACCGAGCCCGTACCCATTGGACCATCGTCGCTCATGCACATTGAGTACTAGACAAGAATCATTGGTAAAATACGGAATGTAATTAAAAAAATTTGGCATATTATATTTATTTAATACTAATAATACTTATAATTGCAATTTACAAAGTATCAACTACAATAATTTTGATTAGCAAAAATTATTGAAAAATACATTTTATAATTTCGATGAGTTTAACCTAATCAAAATCAATAATGTTAACTATAGCTCAATAAATATTACTCTTAAAGTACAAAACAAAAATCAAAGACAATAACTAACATAAAGGAATACATCTTATTTTAGGGCTAAAAAAGCCAAAGCTAAACTTAAAATTAGATAATACAATTCTTTGATAGTTTCATGAATTTAAAATGTTTATTACATTTTGAGTGCAACTTTATTTGTAAGGTGTTACGACATTATTATCCCAACAGAATATAATCTATAAACAAAAAGAGTATAACATCCTATTATAGTACTAATATTATTATAAATGCAAAAGTTTATGAGAATGTATGTATGGATGTACGTTTGTAGCAACTAAATTAATTTATGAAACCTTATTTTAAAGATTCATCAAAGTTCAATATAACATTAATAAAGCTTACATATCAGAATAACACATAGCCTATAATTTATCCTGCGTACCCTCCCATCTTGGGAATGGGAGGTACGCCGCGGGTGACACAGCCCGCTGCTGCTGCAGCACTGCTAGTTTATAATAATTGTATTATGAATATTATTCTCACTTGACGAAATTTTGTCAGCAAAGCAAATTATCAAGGAATAAAAATTAAGATTCAAATACATAATATCGGATTCATTAGTGAGAAATAATACAAGAAGTTATGTTATAGTATTAAAATTAAATAATTCTCGTTTCCGCATACCCGAAGACCCTCAATCTGCTGATTCCACCATCTGGAGCTATCGTAACACGAATATGAGAGACCAAGTCTGAATTACAATCATAAGAATGTTCTCGGTTTGCGCTGAGCTGAAATTGAATATTTAATTATTATTAGCTATTGAAATGAATATAAAAAGAAACATTTCATGAAAGTGATGTCACACTTTTACACCCGTATTCACAAACAATACTATGAAGTGTCACAGTAAACGCATAGAGTCATTCAAACCAATTAATTGACCATACTTAAATGAAATCCGCAACTGTGCGTCTGTCAAACCAATATAAAACCCAACTATCGATGATAGGAGCACATAGATAGAAACGTTCTTTGTATAGTATTTTTTCCTTGTATATGGGTGTAAGTGTCTTGCGTTTGCCAAAAAAAAGTAACAGTTGAGTTAAGTAGATCCGCAGATCAATTTGATATGGGGTAACAGGGGGTCACAATTATAACTCATGTGCAAAAATCATTAGACTAAACCAAATTGTACTAATTTCGGGTTAAGCTATACATTTTTACAATATGAAATATATTATTTTTATGTCAGTTAAAACTTTTGTTAGCTTAATTAAATCAGTAATTACATAATGTAGGATAAAACTAATATAATACGTACCTTGCTTGGTTTTAAAATATTGTACCAGACAATAGCCTTCGAGTCCGACCACTTAGTATTGTTCAAGAACGCCCCTTCTATTTTTATGGAGTCTGGATAGTTTCCTTTAAAATGCGATGTGTCGACGCATATTTTTTTAACCCTTCCATGAAAGCCAAGCTCGAAAATTGCCCATTCTTCTCCTGTAATTAAATGTAAATTGTTAACTTGTAAAATTTGCTTCATATTTATGAATTTAGTCTAGATCTCATCTATGATTAATCTAACATAATGAAGGCTTAACAATATAATATTTATATTTTTTACGCCTTCGCTTTTTACTCTATGGTTTAAGTATAATAATCATATAGAGCTAAGAATAATCATATAGAGCTGCTATATGATTATTTATTATTTCAAGTTTAAAAACAAAATAACAGTAACTAAACTGAACAAAGAAATTTAGAAGTCCACGATAAACATTTCAAGTGATTGATTGTCTTTCTTCAAGGAAAATCTTTAATAGGTAGTCGATGACTTTGCGGATATCTGTATCTAAACTTACCGGTAACTTTAAGAGTTCCATCCTCTGTGAACTCAAGTACGTGTGGACGGTCCAAACGCCTGGCTGTTTCCCAACCATCACACATAGCCTCTGATTTGGCCGGTTTCATGACATTTCTCGGATGTCCATAGTGAGCATTAGAAAATGCTGAAACAAAACATTTATGAAAATCGATACTTACAATATTATTTTGTACCATAATATTGAATTGTTTAAAATGTATACTTGCAATAAAGTATATAATAATATAAAAAGTATATTGAAGATTTAAATGATGTTTTAATTTTTTTTTTCAAATAATCTGTTTTTGAGCAAACTTGGAACATAATTTAATAAACACTGTAGTGGACAGCACAAAAGAAAATTCTTCTCGAAAATACTAAATGCGTCTAAAGCTAGTGCTCGTTTAAGCAACGAATTCGCAGGTCCGAATGCATAATACTATCGTGACAAAGAGGAGCCTTAACGTGTTCCAGCGTGCAAAATTGCTGCAATTCGTTTGGATCGCCTTGAGATAGAATTTGTGAATGTGATACTATTAATTCGTGTATCTCAGGAACTACGTTTGAAAATGCAACGCTTATATTATTTTATCTTTCTTTAATTAATTTAATATCTATGTACGCTTTTTAAACCACGTCAATCTGGTCCCGTGCTAAGTTCTCGAAGAGAATTGTGTTACGGGTACCAGACAACGGAAATACAACGGAAATAATTTAATACTATTTATATTAATACTTATATTTAAAATTTTTATTATAATAATACACATATTTAATACACATCCATGACCCAAGAACACAGAAACTTTTTAGTGTAGTGTAAGTTGCTATTATTATTATTTTTTTATTAGAGGAAAGTATGAGATTTCCTCATACATCAAAAAGATAAATAAAAATTAATTTTATCATGTTTTACTGTATTTTTGGTACTACATTCCATTACTAATACAATCCCGGGACTATCCCGAGATCCCGGGATTGACTGTAGCTAATCCCGAAATCCCGGGATTAGAAAAATCGACCGGGATCGAATCCCCTACTTCCAACATACCAAATTATTAATTTCATATGTTCAAAAACTCAATTTACCAATAACTCCAAATAATTTAGTACTATCGTTCAGTGTATTTGATTAAATTATGCTAGACACGTGTGTATTATATTATGAACGATAAAGCATGTCTGGTAACATTGTAATATCAATTTTTAAAAATTTTAGTCAACTTTTCTAAGCGGCCATTAATTACTTCTGCCATCAGAGACAATAAACGCTAAAATAATTCCTTTTTTCAGGTACCTTCATAATTTATCAAAGTTTATTTCATTATTTGTGCGATCATTTTACATAGATATACCTGTTAAAGTGTCTCATCCTACTGATCTGGTGAACTTATAGTTATATTAGAACGAATATTACTTATGTCTTATATTATGATTTCGTGTACTTACTCGTAGCTTACTACAGCACTTCACTATTACATACGTGTAGTAGGGCTATTCTGTAAGGTCGTTTTCGAATCTCAAAAGCGGAATTCGCGATGATATGACGAATTTGACAAATTTGTATTCTTTAAATAATAATAATAATATCTATGGACGCTTTTACACCACGTCAATCTGGTCCCGTGCTAAGTTTCCGAAGAACTTGTGTTAGGTACGGGTACCAGACAACGGGAATACATATATTTAATACTTTTATATTACTACATATATTTAAGATGTTTATTATATAATACACAAATTTAATACACATCCATGACCCAGGAACACAGAAAGCTTTTTTGTTCCCTGGCGAGATTCGAACCCGCTACCTCCGGCTTGAGCGCTAACGCGCTAACAACTGAGCCACGGAGGTCGTCAAAATAAAACTCGACTCTCTTTTTATATCAATAAAGTTAACTTTTGAAGTGACGTAAAGTGAGCTCTATGGTTTTTTACAGAATTGCTCTGCAGGTATCGTTACTATACACACAATGACCACTCCAAGATTCATCAGCTCCAGGTCATTATAATTTGTGTATTTAGTAACGATACATAGGAACATGGAGAATTATAATTACCCTGGCACGTAGCTCCGTTCAGCAAGGACACCAGATCGACGAGCTGATCACATGGTGGAGGTTCAGGTTTCGCTTCACCGTACACTCTCAATCTCGCAATACCACCGTCTGGATACATATTAACCCGGATATGCGTCCACGCCTCATCACTCAATACCTAAAACAAATAGGGCCTTAGACAAACTATTATTTTTGTATCCTAAGCATTTTGTATTAGGTATTTTTTTGTGCATAATAAAATATGCCATTTTATTTCATCTCAATCTTCAATTAGATGTACAATTCACCTAACAATCGAACCTATAAATTTCATTAATCCGCATATTATAAATTCGATTGATTCATGAAAGTATGTTAAAGTTAAGTATGGAATAGAACAAGCCATATACTGCCACGTTATGACTGTCATTACTCGTACATCATATGTAGACTCCAGGTGAGCGAAATCGTGGATTTAGAATTGGTTACGTTTATTCATCGGCCTACAGGAACAATTAGATAGTGTATGTATCATAATTACAACATATTATATCCTAATATTTGTTGTAAAGAGGATAAATACACTTTTATTGAATGTTTGAAACATTTTCGGATATATTTCACTGAGGTACATAAAAGAAACAATTACTTTTTGATAGTTCATCCTCGTGTCCTCATAGCCGGGCTGCAGCGCAGTTATAGGTACGACCTCCTCCCATTTGTCAGAGTTAAGCTGTGCCACTCGTTCCAAGTCACATTCGCTGCACGCTGACCCCATTTGCGAGTCCCTTACTGGTATTAATGCTTCTTCTGCAATTACGGAAAATAATTAGTACAATACATTTAACGCACGCTTCGTACCACTATTAACGTCATTATCTTTTTCAATTGTTTCTTTTACATTTGCATTTCATTTTACATGAATGTAGTGACGTTCATTTATTTTGTAATTTAAATTTAACTCTACGTGTTCATTTACTTGTAATTAAAGAAAAAAATATGGCACTTAAAATTTGCTTATCGGTCACATAAGGAGACGTACTGTCTTCGATCTTTGACTTTATCGATAAGTTTTGCCGAATTATGTATTATTATAATATTATGTCGAATGTAATACAGAACTAGCGACCTACCTTCAGGCGTCAAACAGGCTGCCTGGACGGAATATTTAGGCGCATAGTTTCCAGTGAAAAATGCTGTATCTACAAGTAGACCTGTGAAGTAATAGAAGTGATTTATAGCACACTATATAATATTATGAATTATGTTACACAGAAAAAAAAATAACAGTTTTTTAAGTATTGCAAATTATTATTTCGTATCGCACTATGTTAGATTATTAGTCGTTACTTGATAGGTTACATTATTATGTTTTTTTATAAAATATAAACTCTTTTTACTAACATAATTCTTATTGTTGTCAATATATCATTACTCTTTTAAAAATCTAAAAAGAAATAAAATTAAAAATGAGTAAAGCTTACCTTTGATGACACATTTGGTAGACAACTTCAGTATGCACCAGTCATGTCCCGCTATCCTCTTCCTCCTGGTTTCCCAGCCGTCCATCCACTTCCCGAACTCCGTGTACTTATCAGCGATGAATATCGGATCACTATCTGCTATCATGTTCTCGCACGTTGCGAAGAAGTCATCTGTCGCGAATGCAACCTTTCCTCCAGCCTATAATATTATACTTATATCAAAACTAGTGGACCCCACAGACGATGTCCTCCTCTACAAATATTTTGTAGTTGACTTATGTATGAATCTGAACCATTCTCTAATCCACTTTAATTCACAAAAATTTTACCAAAATCTGTTTACCCATTTAAGTGGAGTTCAGTCACACCATCGAGCATAGTAAAACCGTTTTTCTTACGACGCTGCATCGGTTTTGCGTTCTGATTGGCTGACTGATGGCCATTAATTGGTGATTGGCCAATGAGATGTACACAGTCCTAGTTTTTCACTACGTCAGTGAAAAATCACAGACTAATTCGGATTTCATGGCCCACATTACTATTTTATCTGATTATAATATGCTCGATGAGTCGTACACTTAAGCATAGAAGTATAAAATATATAAATATATTTATACATAAAATAAAGGTTAGTATAGATTATTATATACTTAAACATTAATATTGGTTAATAATTTTATACTTTAATATTCATTGTCAAGCTTTTCTACTGCTGAACATAGCTCTTGTTCAATGAACACCTAGATGGCCGTCTTCCCAAATGTAGGTCACGCGAAAGTTAAAACTTAAATTAATAATTTATAAAAATCCATTAAATGTTTATAGAAAGTAATGAGATATAACAGATATTAATTAAATTATATAATATTGAAGCACAAATATTTTTCCAAACAAAATACGGGGATGGTACGTACCATAGAATACCAACACATACAGTCTATGAACTATTGGTAACAAAATAATAAAAAAAAAACACATTAAAATAACATATTTGTTTCAAAAATACTTACACCAGTGCTAGCAAAATCGCTGAGCTCAGCAAACGCGGGGATCGTCTTCTCAATCATATTGAACTCAGAATTTTAACTGTTACTGTGTTAAGAGTACTCTTAAACTATTCACTAATAAGACATTCACTCCTTATATATAGACAACTCGCTATCGATACCGAGTTTATATACAAACGGTTATCAACAAATTCTATAATTGAAACAAGTTTAAACTTTGTACAGTCAATAAAAAGTATACCTACACATTTTTTACAGATAGATTTATATAGAATTATTGATAGGTAACATATGCATTTATTTTACTATTCTATCTGTATCAGAATATCAATCGATGTCGAATATGCCCCCCTAGACAAGTGGCAAACGCGCCGATTCTATGCAATTACGTTTTTTCGCTAACTCCATAGGGTTGCTGCAAAATTTTTGAAGAACGTTTATCAAGACACATATAGTATATGGTTTTGTTTGTATAAATGTTCAACAACGTCTGTACTTCTCTTAAAACGAACATTATTATTATAATATTTCTTGAATTCTTTTTAAATGCATAAGCTAGTGTCATAGTATGTGTCTGAATAAACGTTCGTTAAAGATTTTGCGACATCCCTATGGCGTGATATATTTTGTAGCGTTTATCGCAATTGAGCTTCGGAGCGTTTGCCACTTGTCTAGAGGGGATGTATTGAGTAGATATCAGCTATGCGTTGGATATTACAAATTCAGCTTGTATTAAGAGGGTGTAAAGAAATTAAACCAATTGATTAAGGATTTTAATAATAAGGAGCTCGTGGCGCAGTCGTAATACCGAGGTTCCTCCGTGCCTCGGAAAGCATGTTAAGCCGTTGGTCCCGGCTGTCATTCGTGGATCTTTGACAGTCATTACGGGTCGTCAGAAGCCCGAGAATCTGACAACCAGTATAATCGCGGGGTACCGTATCACCCAGTTACTGGGTTGTGGAGGTCCGACAGCAGTCGCTCCATGTAAAATATTGGTATATTCAGCTGAATCCGGTTAGACTGGAAGCCGACCCCAATATATAGTTGGGAAAAGGCTAGGCAGATGATGAGATGATGAAGGATTTTAATGTTTAGGTAATCCTTATGTAAATTTCTAATGCTGTGATGATTCAAATTTTAAAGGTAAATAGCAACGGCCAACGAATTCGAATTTTTATTAAGCACTTATATTATGCCAATGATAATATTGGCAGTGAACATTTAGTTAATTCCTTAGTTACTCATGGATAGCATATAAGTCTAGGACGATGAGAAAAAAAAATGCTCGTCTCAATCTCTCGTTAAAGTATTTCTCTTTATATTTTATCTTTGTTTTCTACTTTTTCTCTAACATCAAATATTTGTACGTGGAATTTCATTAAATATTGAAGATTAACAATAGATACTTAGTATACATTGCATCTCTGAAGACGAATTGTTGGCTGACCACTGACTTAATGCAATAACACCATCTTGTAAATGGTCCAGGTTGTTTGCGATTATTAACTATGCCAGGCGCACAATGACTCTAGCCTGACGGAAAATTTATGGGCGAATTCCTCTCATTATTATGAACTTTAGTATCTACTGTGAACAAACCTTAAGTTCCGACCAGACTGGTGACGCTCGTCGGATGATAACTTGAACGCACGATAATGACTCAATTATAATGATGTCTTTAATTATTATTATTTTTTCTTGTATTAAAAATAATATGATTAATTAATCTATTTTTTTTTATATTCAGTCTGAGAATAATTATGACAGCATAAATAAATGACGTTTTGGCGTTCATTTCTAGTATATAGTGGACGACATAAAGTTAAAAATAATGTTGAAGTAATACATACATAGGTAAGTATAGCACGACTTTAATCGTAATGTTTTTGAAGTCGACTGTACGCAAACTTCAAAAAAAGTCTATTTTTACACTTAAAAAGTATCCTGCATAATAGAGTTAGCATTAACACTATTTCCGTATTTATATTTTTTGCTCAAAAACACTAAACTTAACACTAAAGCTAAAGAAAATTTCAGCCTTGATAAAAAGTAAATGTGGAAATCAGTAAAAAATATAAATAGTCTGACACTTTAATTTTAATTAAAGAATCGTTTATCTCCATTTAAACTGTAGTAAAGTATTCGTTTAGCTGGTAATTGTTTGCAAAATTTACTTTTTTACAGTTGTTTTATTTTGATACATGACAATCACTTTTTAATTATCGTATTTAGTTACAGAAAACAGGTGTAAAATAGAAAATAATATGTTGTGTTTTCTTCTAAAAACCACATTAAATGCTTGAGGCTGACCATTTTTAATGCACCATTAGTCCTTTTAAATGTAAATTGATATTTAAGATGGCTAGAAAAAAATTAAACTGTCCCCTGTGTTCTTACAAACATACAAATATAACTTATATTAATATATCGTTTAGTTTTCTATTGTAAAATTTATATCATTGCAATCAGCGAATTCGGACTAATAAAGAAAAGTTGTTTGTCAAAATAAAAAACTATGGCTGAAAGGCTACCAGCTTATATGTCTTACTCATATTATTATTGTGAAAGTTTGTAAGTATGGATGTTTGTTACTCTTACGTAAAAACTACTGAATGAATTTTAATGAAACTTTACAATAATATAGCTTATACATCAGAATAACACATAGGCTATAATTTATCACTGTACTCCCACGGGAATGGAAATACGTGGGTTAAACTGCGGGGCGCTGCTAGTTTACAATATTTATAGTTTGAACGTAAACTTTTCACTTATATTTTAACGCTCATTCATGGTTCACTAAACGATCTGATGAATGAATCGATTAGTCAAGCCGCGTTCAAGATCAAGGCCTTTTACATTATCTGTAGTTTTAATAATACTCGGACTTTTTTGCAGAGGCGTAGTGTTTTTTTTTTGGGCTGTGTTTTTGTAGGAAAGTCTGTGGGCAAAACATGGTCGAGGTAGAGGAGATTCACACATAGAAAAGAGAGGTCTATGTTTAACAGTAGGTTCATGATGATATTTTTTTATTTTATTATTACACTCATATTTCTTAGCTTTTACCTCATATTATGTTTTGATTGGTAATTTTTCCATGTACATTCCTGTAATGGAAATTAACTGGATGGTCGTAGAAGATTTGTCTGTGATGACACCCGTATCAATAGGTGAAGGTACTTGAGTAAGATAAACAATAGGGCCAAGATGAAAATTGATTGGACTCCAATGTCCAAATTTCATAATAATATATTTTAATTCTCTGCTGTCTGTGGATTCAATGGTAAACGGATATGATATAAAAACAATGACATGGTTGCTTTGTTATTTGTATAACATATTATCAGATACTTTCGATGATTTTTTTTATCAAACGCTAGGTAATTCATAAAAAAATCATTTTAGCATTATATTTCTTGCAATGGAACCTAAAGTTTGAACATTATCATCCCTTCTCATTAAATTAATAATATCCTTTCCCCAGGGTGAAACACACTTAGGCTCCTATACTTTAGACGGGAAAAGATTTTTATGAACTAATTAAATAAAATCTTATTTGCATTTTTTATATTTTAAAAATTGAATTTTTAATCTGTTTTAACGTCACCATTATACAAAATTTATTTTTTCTATTTTCCATCTTAGAGGACATTTTGTAAATGAGTAGGTACGTTGTTGAAGTGCCAGCCTAGTTTCGTCCGTTCATGATGATGAAAATGTAAAATTGATAAGCTCGTTTCAATTAATCATCCATAGCTTCTAGTCCGATTATGATATCACGGTTAAAGGTCGGAACCGGGTCCCGCGAACTGGTTCCAACCACTGATATCAAGTAATATGTACATCTTAGAAGCGTGCTGCAATCAAGGTTAAATCGAGTCCAATCAAACATGCTTATCGCACCCGAATGTCGAATAAAAATACGCGGTCCGATACATTATATATACAGATAGTTTATTCTTGTTTTTTGATGTTTTCGTGGAATTCGCTCATTGTAACAAACAAACCTTTTTTACATTCTTTTTTTCAGACTCACAGTTTTGTCAACACAGCGTTGATCCAGGTACTATGGATAACTTTTGTATGTCTGACTTCCTAGGAACAAAGTTATTTCGAAATGTCAGCATGTAAAAGGCTATTCAATTGTCAAATTCTCGTAAAAAAATGTTTCATTACTAGTAGAAGGAAAATGTTAGTTTGAAACTTCATATAAAAAAAATTTTAATGTTGGCAATCGCAGATGATGATTAGTTCGCATCGGCGAAGATAATGGGAAGACGATCTCCGTGTAGTAGCAGGTCCGTGTTGGATGCGAGTGGCAATTGATCGGTCGTCTCGGCGTTCATTGAGAGAGGTCTTTTTTTCGGGGTGTAAAATCCTCACTAACTTTCCGCTTTAGCTGAGCGAAATGCGAAAAGTGAAAAGCGAGTTGTGAAAGACTTTAACATTCTAAAAGCACTCCGGTGTTCTTCGTCTGACCTACGGGCGAGTACGGGGTACGCATTATGGCGTTCACCAAATCCCCAGCCTCCAGTACTGACCTGTCAATGGCAGGTCCCTTCGCTGTCGGTACTTATTACAGCTACCGAACTTTCCTGAGAGGCCTGTTTGGTGTTGGGGCAAACCGCCCAACATACGACGCCTACAGGCCAGTTACTTACGGCTGCCGGAGGTTGTTATGCGATCTCCTCCGGCGCCCAGCACGTCTTCTGCGTCCAGTCCAGCTTCTCTTCCCCTTTCTGCTACCTTCTTTGCGTGCATCACTTATTCGCCACATTGCTTCACACTGGACCGTTGCCTGAACGAGGTTTGTGAGTGAGAGGCCACTAACTGCTGCGTTTAGTCCACGGCGAACTTCTGCCTAGACTTGGCACTCCACTAATGTGTGCTGCACTGTGTCTTCAGGGAGGAATATGTTTACTTAAATATTTAAAATGAAGCCGCGACGTAACGCTTATATTAAATATATATTTATTAATATAAAATAAATATATATTATATTTAATATATATTTATTTTATTTCTGTTTTATGTCGTGTCTATTTTTAAAGAAAAGTGGGTTTGAATTCAAATAATTTCGATAAATTTAATTAAATGGGTAGAGCCTACATAGTATTGACGAATTCTATTTACATACTACCTGGTGTATAAATAAACACCCGCGTGGGAATGAAATCGGAATATACAGGTTGGGGCCAAACTTAAATTTTCCTTTCATTATCATCATCATCATCAGCCTTTATCCATCCACTGCTGAACATAGGCTTCCCTCGACAAACGCCCAGACGTCGGTCGTCTGGGCGTCCCTTGCTACTCGCATCCAACGCGGACCTACTACTGCACTGAGATCGTCTTCCCATCTGATTAATGGCCGACCAACTCTTCGTCTACCTCCTGACTTGTGGACTCCACTCTTGAACCTTATTGGTCCATTGACCATCCTTTCTTATGAGTTTGCCTTTAGTGTTGTAAAAATATATTTTAGGTAGGTACAGTAAATTTATTGTAAAGTCATCATTTTTATTATGAAAATTCTATTTTTTAAAGTTCTTCAAAAAGGAAACAATGAAAAAATACTAAACATTTAAAATTTCGACAAATTATTTAAGAAATCTACCAAGCGCATATCCATTGTAAAAGAATAACAATCTTCACAATAAACTTTATCATTCATATCTGTTTCATAGTGTAAGATTTTTATATATTTTTTTTGTCAAGGTTTGTTTGAGAAAATCGTTCAGATTTGTTTTTCAAATATTCAAAATTAAATTACTGAAAATATATGGGATGTGGTTGATAATAAAAAAAGTGGTCAAAAATAAAATATGCGTATTTTCTTCTCAGTTTGGTAACGTTGCTAGAGTTGCCACAAATTCATACTTTAGCATATCCAAAAAAAAAAAAAAATTCTTCTTACTTTGGTTATGTGGCTATGGTAGCCTCCAATACATTTTTCTACCATATCACAATAACCGCTGACATACGCCGCGCGGCGTTTCGCAGAGTGCACCCGTTCCATTACTAGAATATGTCTTCGCTCTGATAAATTACACAGTGGTGCTGGTAAATTATTGTAAGGCGCTTCCTGAAAAATTGACAACAACCACTTCGTGAAATTGTTTGAAAATATTAAATATAAGATTTTTTAAAGCTTAGACTCTATAGGTAAGTGTGTAGAGATAACGTTTGTTGAAAATAAACTGCGACCAACTTGGACGAATATTTTTCTAGATTTTACGTTATAAGGGATGAGATCTTCTATATTTTTCTAACTATGATCATAAAGGTTTCATTGCAATTTTTAAAATTAAAATAAATTAAAAATTAAGGATTTACTTTTTATTGCATAGCAAATATTTTGAATATATGTATGAAAGTCAGGAATAGGTTGCAAAACAGCTCAAAATAATTCGATGTTTTTGTTACGATTCACTGATAATATCATGTTACAATCTGCAGAATGCAAATGTTACTGATTGAATTTTAAACACATAAACAAGATATACTATTATTTCACATACTATATTATCTTGTGCACGTCTAAAGCGACAAAGACAAGCATAAATCAAGAATAACAAAGACAAGGATAAAAAGTTTGTTAGTCTATGTAACTAAACGTCTATAATATAATGGAATAGTTTATATTTAACATTGTTTCAGAAGATTCAGAAATAAAATAATTGTAGTTTTTGTTTTAGAAATTCTTTTAGAGGGTAAACTAATTTGTAACGTAACTTTCTCCCTTGCATACGACAACGGTAGGCTCTTTCTCTCTCACCCTATCCTTTAATTAGTTAGAGCTAATTTTGTGATTTTTTAGTTTGAATGTACTCATACGATAAAATATACTTGAAATTAACTAAAATTTACCTAAATTAATTACAGCTTTAATTATAAATGAACGCGGGTGAAGTGACTGGCAATAGCTAGTAACGTACATAAGTGCTAACATATTTTGTGAAATAATTAAAAACACATAATACTTAAATATTTTCAAAAAACACACTAAGCCATAAAGTCACTAAAAAAACTAATAAAAATGTAAAACAGTGGGAAAAAGGTCTGCCTCAAACGCATAATTCGAAAATCGAACAAGCTGTATACCCCTCAGAATTCAGTTACGTTGTGAAACAATTTACATGGCTGAGGGCTAGCCGATATTTTGTCAGTCTTTTTACGGCGCTTGTTCCTGATTCCAATTAAGATCAGAGGCACGGGTTTCTGACGATCGTGAAAATGTGATATTTCATTGATAGCACTATACAAAAGAGGGAATATTTTTCCAATATATCCTCATGATTTTGTTTATTAGAAATACGTTTAAGTTGCTACTTTTATATAGCTCGTATAGCATATAAATTTGGTTAATTAAAATTGTTCTTTATCTAATAATTCATAATATTTGTGTATATATAATATTTGTATAACCGGATATCTAGAGGTTTTTAAGCATATACACTGTGACCAGACAGTCCATTTAGCTATCAAAAGCTACAGCTGTACAAAAAGTTTGTATAAGTACACAGCAAAACGTAGAACTTCCCCGTTTTTTGAAGTTGGTTAAAATTTATGGACTGGATAGAAAAGGGTTAGTTTATCAGAAGAATGAAAGAAAGACGAATTGTCACTAAGATAAGAAAACTTTTATTTTAAGAGGGAGTATGAGGATTGAAAAGGACATTGTAAAGAAGATGGAGTATGTGACTATTGCGACGCAATTGGTAGCCACTTAAGCCTAGTACGGCATTGCGAGATGTGGTAAACAAAAAACAACAAAACATAATTCGGCAACCGAAAAAATAACTGCTTTTAATATTAATAATAAGCATCACATTGGCCCTGAAATAACAAAATTAACCCAAAGAAGGTTCCCGAACCCACCCACCTTGTTGAGCAATTTGATTTGTAAATAAATCCTTTTTGAAAGGACCTTCTTGCACACTCTAATTTACTCAAATTACTTGATCCAATTTTCCATCGTCCGTTCTGGAAATTCCTAAACAAGATATAATGTTGCTCATTTCATTATATAGGTACTGAAAATACGTTTCTTTATAGTGATATTTTAGGTACTTTTTAATAATAGCAAAACTTAATATTTCATTTTCGTTATCATAACTCTATTCCTGACACTTCTCATCATTATAACTATTATTATGTCTCTTCTGATGAATGACAAAAATCGTCCTGTTCAACAACATTTAGAAGTGAAATGAATAAATATGAATCCGATTATTTTTTTTGTGTGTTCAAAATAATTTAGGAATATTTGAATTCATTTGGACACACGCAAAAGAATCATCAAAATCGGTTCAAATGCTTAGAAGTTCAGTGACTCACAGAAAGTATTTACAAAATTATAAATGCTACTACCACAGCAAACACATGGTGCAGATATCCATAAAATTTTATGTCTACAGTCTAAGCGCTTCTTGTCTCTTAATCTACATCTCTATCATACATACGAGTAGTAGAATCAGTAGGTCTCTGAGTAAACCTGACAATCATCAAGAAACACATAAATCGATTACGTTAGAAATTATAATGACTTTGTTGGAAGTGAAGAAAATTCGATAAACTTCTTATTCCCAGGCTGCGTATTCGCCGGCTTTTAATAGCTGTAGTTTATGGAGTACTACTTAAGCTGTTACTTCAGTCTCAAAGTCCCAACGCTGGGCACTTGCCTCGTAAACTGCAAATGTTTATTTCGAACAATAAAATTTAAATAGAATAAGACCTCTTAAAGTAAATATTAAAATAGCACGTTTTATATTTTTGGTTGAATTTATTTTGATTAAGCGTCGTATAAGGTTAATATTGAAGAGGTAAAAATATCTACTGCAGCTTCACGAAAAACATTTTCGACCTTATGTTTTTATATAGGGATTTCTCATCCTATCACAAGATTATTTTAAAAGCTATTAGGTAGGGTCAATTTATAAACATTTTAAGTAAGGCTAAAATTATTTGCCCATATATTGAAATATTCGATTTCGTAATTTTCTATTGGGTTTATTGGGTTATATAAGTTGAGATGCATAAAAAATACATTTAACATAAAAAGATACTAAAAAGAAAACGTTCAGTAGAAAACTAATTTTAAAATATAGTCTTAACAGATTAAAAATTTACCTTTTCGTCTACATCCTGACTTATTTTTTATTTTTTACGTTACGTCGAGGTTATAAAGTCTAGAATAGTATTTTCAGAGTCGTTAAAGTAAATGACTGTAGATTTGCTGTTAACAGCGGCAATATACGGGCCCTGCTTTATGGTCGGAATGTTGCGGTCGCCGACATATAACTGTTACCAACTTTAATATTTTGTGTTTGCTCTTGGGTAAACATGTTACGAAATAAAGATTATTCTATTTTCCTAACTTATATTATCTGTATTATACTGCTGGGACATTACCGGTGAAGGAAAACATCGTGAGGAAACCTGCATGCCTGATGAGATAGAAAATCTTTGAAGCTACTCGTATGTGAAGTTCACCAACCCGCACTGGGCCAGCGTGGTGAACTAATGGCCCATTACCCTCCTCGCCTGATTTCGAGGAGGAGACCCGTGCCTAGCAGTGGGACATAAAAGAGTTGATACTTTTTTACTTTACTGGTGGGTGGGTTCACTTTTTCTGCTTGTCCGTTTGTATTGGTACACCACCATGTGATTATTGCTTCCATGTAACAACTTTGGTGTGTTTCAGAAAGCCTAAATTTAATAAACACAACACCGAGGTGACTGAGATCCAAAACTCGTCTCGATGATTTCGAGAAAAAGATTCAATAGCAGAGGGAAGTTTAACCTTGCATAGTGTTGTGTCATTACTTATCCAAGTACGCTTATTGAATACGGATTTTATAAGAGTATTTAAGTGCATATCTATGACATCTTCATACCTAAATAATAATGTTATGTTAAATGCGAAAAAGTACAATAGGCACCTAAAATAGGTTTATGTTATTTTTGAAGTCATTACTGCTTAAAGAAGGGTAAACTGATTCGTTACGCAACGCGTTACTCCGCCAGTATGAAATGTGGCTTCTCTTTCTCTCGCGCATAAAGAAACAATAGACACGCTCCTATTGTCTCACTCTAACCTTTAATCAGTTTGGTTAAAATTATTATTATTCGAGAGTATCAATATTATTACTATTACTATTGTTATTATTAAATGTCAATATTAACTTAGATTATCATTTTATTTTTTTAACTTTTCTACTCGAATGAACACTTATTACAGATTTATGAAATGCAAAAAAAAACAACTTTTCTCTCAGATTTTGCCTAGGATTCCCAATGCAATATCCCTGTGACATAATATCTAGTGCGTTTCCTAATGTTGAACCGATACTTTGCCAAATTTAAATAAAGAGGTCCATTGTAGGTCATCTTACAAAAGAAACTGTAAAGTTTTGTGAGGGTCATAGTTTATGCGATTTCTTTGTCCCCGAATATAGGATAAAAGGCTTTTGATAGGATACAATGGGTATGATGCATTCACGTGTAGGACTACTGAATAAAACAAATAAAGGTTGAGTTATTCACAGCAATTTCAACTGAAAAATATTTGTATAATCCAATTAATAATAGTTTGTAAACAATCCCTATAAATGTCAATCTCTGTCAGTGATTACAATATGTGAAATTTGTTGACTTAATATAAAAATCAATGCTTAATTAATACATAAATAAATAACATGACTTAACTTGCACTTTCAATGACATATTATCGATATTAATGTATTAAGGTGCAGGTGAAAAATTCAGATGAAAAAGTTGGCTTGGTTAAAAAGTTTTTTAAGGATTTATGAGTATCAAAAAAAATGTTAATTCTGCTCATACTTATGAGTTTATTACCTACTGTGTTCATAATACATTTTTGAAAAAACATACAACAGGAATAATAAGTAATATATTATAAATGACAACTCGAGCGATTCGCAGTATGAAAACATCGTTCCATCGCGGCGTCTTTTTGCTTCTCTGACTATGACTTCCGAGACAGAACCACCCGCACTGCATTTGCTTCACCACCTCAAACACATTTAAAAGTTGGATTTCATGTATGTGACTGCATCTAAGAGGAAATCTCCGAATCATTATATCCGATTTAAAAAACGCCAAGTGTAAGAAGTGTACGTCATTACATAGCGGCATGCTGTTAAAATCCTCAATAATTTCCATCTTAGGGCAAATTTGCGGGCAGCAGGTTCAAATTTTAGAAGGCTGGTTTCACTTTGAGCAGTGTAGTTTGTAATTCATAATTTATATCGTAACCACGTACAATATCTCATATACGGTAACACAATGTCAAAACAAGCCTAGGTAAATCCTAAGAAATAACAGCCGTAAACCATTTGAACGGAGCCCTCAAGAGCTCACTAACTGAATTATGGTTCCCCCGACAACACAAAGGATGACCGGCCAACAACAAAGTTTAATATATCGCTAAACTTGAACGGAGAAAAAATATATGGAAACTTAAGCGATCATATAAAGCTTTTCCACCATTGTTTAGAAGCTGGTTACGCGTGATAAATTGCTTACGAATTTATCGTAGGGGAAAGTTATTTTATTGCAGTGTTTCATTTCATTACAGTATTATTTTAGCGTTCATTAATAAAGACATGTTATAGCAGTGACTAGTAAGAAGTAATTATGATTATGTGCAGCTTAAATTAAAATTACCAGCCATCCGTATATTAAAAAATATAAACAGTTATAATAAAAAATATATTAAGAGAGCTGCTGCTAAATCATATATCTAGAAAATAAAAACATACTAATAGGAAACAAATCGTTTGTAGGATCCTACTATCCTTCTAATATTATAAACGCGAAAGTTTGTAAGTATAGATGTTTGTTACTCTTTCACGTAAAAAGTACTGAATAGATTTTAATGAAATTTAATATAATAAATAAAAAACACATAGGCTATAATTTATCACAGTACTTCCACGGAAGTGGGTAGTCCGCGGGTGAAACCGCGGGGCGCAGTTTGTATTAAATAATCGTAGCAAGAAAATCACATACAATATAATGAAGATTCATAAATTTTAGTAAAATTTTTTAAACATTAAAACTAGAGCTTACAAAATTCTGTTAACTAGCAAGAAAATCGTGGCGTCATCGTGTTATCAAGTGTAATAGTTACTTAGCGTGGGTAGCGCCGCGGGCAAATGCTAGTTTTCAAGGCGTTATTGTTCCCTGCGCAACTCAAAATTAACCTAGCCCATTATGTGAACGTTTGTTTCACTTTGTAACGCGTTATACGTTTATTGTAGTCAAGAAACAAAGCAGTTCTGTTGAAGCTGTTTCAACATTTTGTATAATTTTAATTTTTCAAATATTGTAACCATAATAATTACTGAAAAATGTTCATAGCTGTAGCCAGGCATAGACAATACCTACCATATTACTGTTGCCCGCGACTTCATCTGCGTTACTTATATTTACGGGGTGTACCCACACTGATGATTTTTTTTTCTTTTTGCATATAAGCTCTTAAGCTAAGCGGAAAAAAAAATTCCGACTCGTAAATTATCGCTTTATTATGTAAATTTTTTTAATATTAAAATTATTATAATTATCCTTATGTAATACTTGCTTTTGCCCGCGGCTTCGCTCGCGTTAAATTCGGGGTTATGCCGTTCTCCTTTCCTGATTTAGAACACAGAATAATATTCTGTAGACGATATTATAATACTATATTTTTCCATTTGGGGATAGAATGTAAAGATTCTGGTCACACAATATATATTTTAGGAGCTGGGGGAAGATTATCAAAAAAATAAGATATTTATTTTTGCTTGGTAATAAAGAGTTTGTGTACCGATTTTTATCTTCCTACCTTGAAAATTACGAAAAGTCCTGTATAAAATTTCACCCCCTCTTTTAAGGAGGCTAGGGGCGGATTTCCAAAAATAAAATCATGCAGTGTTTTTTTGTTAGTCACAAATAGTCCACATACCAATTTTTGCTTTGTACCTTGAAAATTGCGGAATGCTATATACAAACTTCCACCCCCCATTTTAGGGTAGTGGGGGGTTAGAAAGATACAAAAAGTTGCCTATGCCCTATATATAGAAGATAACATTAATATTTATTACAAATTACTATATAAGTACATTACTACATTTAATATTACAATTGAGAGACAATATTATTTATTGTTTTAATAATAAATTATAAAAATAAGGAAACGTTAAGATAATAGTATTTCTTATCCTGTATTTAATAAATCATTTATGAAAAAAATAACACATAACGAGCGTAAACAAAAAGCTAAATAATATTTGTGTTCAAATAAATAATTATGGTATTAAATACTACGCAACGAAATAATTATTATTGTTTCGAGGTATTGAGATTTTAACGCTTTGTGTTTAATTAATTCAGTTCGAAATCGCCTTTTAATAAAGTATTTTGAAGTCGAGATAATTTGTATATTGTATTGTTATAAATTTAGAGTATGACTTATTTACCCAAAATAACCTCTTGTTTCGGTTTTGTCTTATGGTCATATCTTGTATTATACCTGACATGAGCTGTTATAGGAAGGCAAAATGGTAGACGTATCACCTGATGGTAAATATCTAGAGTCGGCAAAGCTGTCGACCGGGGTCTAGTAGTTACTTCGCTTGATTTTTTTAAGTACAAAAAAAGTTTAAATGTTTGTGACGATGTTTGTTACTCGTTCACGCAAAAACCACTGAATGGATTTTGATGAAACTTCATAATAATATAGTTTATACATCAGATTAACACATAGGCTGTAATTCATCTACTATATATAAATGCGAAAGTATGTAAGTATGGGTGGATGGATGTTTGTTACCTAAAAAAATGATTTCTCAAGGAAGGCTGAAAAATTACTTTAAACTACGCCGCTAGCACCGCGCCGACTACTAGCTGTTGCAAGCAGCTTCGCCTGCGTAGGCAAAAAAATATTTCTTTTTTTATATGTTACTTCTAGTGACTAGAGTAATTTTCGTGTAATAGCGTAACAAATATCCTTACTTTCACATTTGTAATATTAGTAAGGATTATCATGATATGCTACCATAAGAAAATGTCGTAAAGTATGTTCCATACTGTAATGTTCCTTATGATGCTGTCTTTACTGATAAAAAATATTGGCACAGATATAAAATATAATGTAAATGCAAAACATCATTTGGTGGGTCAGCTTGTATTCTAATATCTAACTATCAATCTATCTATCTATCTATGTCTCTCTAAATATATATCTATCTGTCTATTTATATTATATACTTAATAGCATGTATGAAAATCATGAAAATAAAATACGTTACAACCACGAAACTCATTTGCAGGGATTACGCGGGTGCACTGGACAGTGAAATTCCTTAACCTGCACTCGCAGAGGAATTCGTCTTATAATATGCTGAAGGAAATATTTTACCGGCAAAGAATTTTTCATACTTATAATTTTATACAGCTTTGGTTGATGCACTTCTATTTTGGAATAGCTGTCCTAAGCACTAATGTTCCTAGGGATTTTATTTTATTTTTGATCAGTGATTGAGACAAGAGACTGACTACTTTAATATTTTGATTTCGTTAAAAAAAATCGATCTAGTAAAATTAACGGATGTTAAAAGTTTTTTCACTAAAAATGTCTATTATGACTGCCTACGGCACTTTAGTACGCAAACAGGTACGACCGAATCGAATGAGTTTTTTTAAAGAAATATTCTAAGATCTTAGACACGTTTTATTTAAAGCCTTATAAAGTATTTTGTTTTTATAACTTAGGTACTTCAGATAGCACTATTGTGATTCATTTTGGAGCATTCCAAATTAATTCATAATTTTCAGGAATGTAAAGTTTTATCAAAATGATTTGGGTGAACGTAAAGGGACAACATAATATCATAGAGAAAAGTAACGTTATTTAATATTGATTCAAGCAGAAAAGCTGACCTGCTTCTACTAGCAAACGGTAAATGATAAAGTGCTTAAGTAGGAAGTTTATTTTAGAAAGGAAAAAAAAAGAAATTAAGAAAGGAAATATAGATATATTATGATTACGACCTTAAAATACTAACAAAAGTATCTTACTAGTAATAAAGTAAGGGTGACACAAACTCATTAAAATTTTACTAAGATAACTATAGGTACTCTACTGCTAATAGTATATAATGGCAACATAATATATTAGGCTTGTTTTGTCATAGTCTTCTTACCGATACGTTGAACAATTTTACATAAGTAGTATAAAATGAAGTTACTACGGCTATTTGCACTTAGATCTTGAAACTGATCAGTGGATTTTAATGCAACTTTAAGCAATAGACAGATTATTAGATATTCAAATGTTAAGATTCTTGTGTATGCGACTGTCGCGCCTGCGCCCGTCTCATTTAACGCTTTTATTCCACGCACTTTTTCTTACGATTTTACTATCACATTTTTTTCAGTTCAGTCGCGCAGCAAAATCCCTATCCTCTCCAAGCCTGCCGTAAGGAACTTCGTTCCAATAATAATAATAATATTTATTTGGTCAAATAATATAGTGATACAATTCAGTTGTTGTTGTTGTTGTCAAGTAGTGTCACATATTCTGTCGTTACCGACACGACGTCCAAATATTATTATTTTTAACAATTGAAATATTCTTACGTTGAATAAAAGCAATTTTCCATTAAGAATTTGCTAAGGTTTTTTTTTTAATTGAAATAGGTCTAGTTGTTTGATGTCATGGTAATTCATTATAGATTTTGAAGACCATACAATATCAGAAAAAAAATTAAAATGCTAAATCGCAAACGCTGGCTAAACCTTATGAGATAGTCAAATTAATGTACTTTTAATAAATTATACCTTAAAATGACCATCAAACGTCCATGATTTTATATATTAATTGTCTTAAAGTTCTATTTATGTGTATACCAACGCAAAGCTGCAGCAACTGCTAGTTTGCTATAAAATTTGGAAGATAATAAAACCGTCTATTATCCCACAGTAATTATTCATCCAATAACAGAATCACACATAACGAGTAGATCTGTTTAGCAAGGACAGCTACTCTCCCGTGAGACTGGACGAGATTGACGTAGGGTTGACAACTGAGAGATGGAGGCATTAAGCCTTCAGAGTACAGAAAATGCTGATAAAAATATAGGGCGAATGATATTATAAGTCAAGCTGTCACTGATTTCCTTTTAATCTAACAACATAATATTCTTATATTCTCACTCTTGAATTATTGGATGTAAATTATGCATTCATTTTTATTAATAATTTTCGTGTTTCCGTAGTTTCTTGTAATAATATTTTATTATGATCTATCCTTAAATTCCGTCTATTTTTATGATATATGTAGTAGATAATGCTAAGTATAGTTGGAGTTTACATTGATGCATTTATATGAAAATCAGAATAAGATATATTTTATTTTTTCACAAACATATTATTATAAGCAGATTCTTTTAGTTTCCAATTTCCCGATTTCTATTTAGTATATTATATTATATGAATACAGGTGTGCTTATAAACTTCTTCCTCTAGTACATAATAAACTATGTAACCACTTTTTTCAACCGAAGTTGCCGGTAAATTTCTCGACTCCCGTATGAGCTTTATTCCAAAAGCACGCCATTTTCTTCGCCGACAGTCGAAAGCGGGGTCACTAGGCTATATCATTGTTTATTAAATTCTAATAAAATCATAGATAGATACAAGAATTTAATTATTAACACTGCACTTCATTAAACGACTTCCAAAATGGAGGCATTTCCCGATTCAACCGTATAATATATCCTTTATTTTATACTTGAAAGAAAAGTAATGTCAACTTCAAATTATATTAAATTAAAAAAAGACAACATACAAAAATAATATACATTTTATAGACTACAAGCCCATGAAGAAAAAAAACCTGTGAAATGACCCAACGTGAATAACGCTTAGAAGGCTAGTACTATATCAGAAAATAGCTCTGAACACTATGCCGTCATTTTTGAGCGGTACAGGAGAGTACGGGAGTAAATGGAATTTCCCAAAAATAAGTGACGAATTACGACCAATTGATCATGTACGGCTTCTTTCTAAGTCTATAGATGATTAAAAATAAATGTCGAAAAACCTAGTGCCGTACTAAAATGGTGGTTCCGGAAGTCAGTGCAAACTTTTAAATTGTCGATATGTGTATAGACTACATTCGGGTCATACATTTCTGTACGGCATTTGTGTAGTTCCTTTGGCATACATATACAGATACTTTACCCATGAACGCCGTACATATTTCATGGGCTGGGGCCGAAAGCCAGGGGTCGAAACCTTATCTCTGACTATCATGTAGGTGATGATGATATGACACAACATAAAAGTAAATGAGCTTGAGAGTACTTCACGAATAGATAACATTTTCCAGCATGCCGTACATTTTTTGTGGAACACATAGGTGTATGAGACTTTCCGGAGACTTTTATCTGTAAGGCAACAACATAGGTTATTAATGCTTTAGACAATCTTCATTAAAAGATAAATGCTGTACACGTCGAAAGTCCGCTAGTCTATGAAATGGCAGATTATTCCAAAAAGTCTTTTTTTAAAGATTTTTCCTTTACCTCTGCTGGTACGATAAGGCTGTTAATACTTGGTATCTAAGTTATTATTAGTATTCTAAGCTGCATGTTAATTGGAAAGAGCGCACGGTGAAGTAAAGTATCAAACCTTATAAATCCTACTGCTGGGCACGGGTCTCTTCCTCGAAATCAAGCGACGATGGGCAGGGGCAGGCATGCAGGTTTCCTCACGATGTTTTCCTTCACCGGTGAGTGAACGGTGATCACATGTTTAGGGTGCACTTAGAAATTTAGAAAAACCCATTTCAAGGCACACAGGGAGAGGACAGGATTGAACCCGGAGCCTCTCGCATAAGAGGCGGCGTCCACCCACCACTGGACCATAGTCGCTCACGTATAAGATAGTAAAAAAACTCGTCTAAAAACGATAATAATTAAAAAAAATACATAAACTTGAATATTATATCAAAAAACAAAAGTAAGTAACACTCATTTCTTGCCGTCCACATCTTAACCCGCTGGACTACACAGATAGTGGCCAACAGGACGAAATAAGCGACTATATTCAGCGTGAAAAAAAAACGCATGAAAACTCGTAAACACGAGATTTCTCAAACGTAGAACTAATCTAGAACGATTGTTTACCCCCGAAAACCCCCACATGCCAAATTTCATCGAAATTGTTAAATCCGTTTCCGAGATCACCTAAATTTTCTTTATCGAAGTTTTTATCAGCTGTAATGAAGAATGATCTGAAGTAAAATGTACGGCGTCTGGTCTTTTTTGTTCATTTATATTTGTTACATGTAAAATAACAATAATCTTTGAAAATATTACTCCTCATATTACTCCAGGAATATTTGAAAAATAATATAAATCTTGGAAATTTCATATTTTTTGTATCCAAATATTTTTATTTGGTACCATTTATAGTAAACGGCTATAAGGTATAACAATACTATTTGGTAACATTATATCAAAAAAAAGGTTGCCGTACATGAGTTTATGATCTTACAGCAGTAAGAGCTCGATAAATCCTAAAATTTTGAAAATTGTTTATTTACGCAAATTATGAACCATAATTTTTGTACGGCATGATTATTAAACATTATTGACTGTGTTAAATAATATTTTGAACAAGATGCCGTACATTTTACGATGACTTTATATCATATATGGTGTAGGGAAAGGGTTTCGACCCTGGCTTTCGGCCCCGGCCCATGAAATATGTACGGCGTTCATGGGTAAAGTATCTGTATATGTATGCCAAAGGAACTACACAAATGCCGTACAGAAATGTATGACCCGAATGTAGTCTATACAAATATCGACAATTTAAAAGTTTGCACTGACTTCCGGAACCACCATTTTAGTACGGCACTAGGTTTTTCGACATTTATTTTTAATCATCTATAGACTTAGAAAAAAGCCGTACATGATCAATTGGTCGTAATTCGTCACTTATTTTTGGGAAATTCCATTTACTCCCGTACTCTCCTGTACCGCTCAAAAATGACGGCATAGTGTTCAGACCTATTTTCTGATATAGTACTAGCCTTCGAAGCGTTATTCACGTTGGGTACCATTTCACAGGTTTTTTTTCTTCATGGGCTTGTAGTCTATTACTATTTTTAAACTGAATTGTATAGCGATGCAATTTTCAACTAGCTTGGGACCTATCGTTAACTAACGTTTCATGTGTATTATTTATTTCGTATTCAAAGATTTTTATATATAAAATAAACTCACACTTTTTAAATTATGTTTAGTAAAAGCATGCTATTGTAGAATAAATGTATGGAAAAATATATTTTCTTTAGTCACGACGTATGGAAATAGGGATAGCACTTCTGTGTATTCCCAGTAACTTGACGGATGACAGCTGCTCTCAACATCTGAATAATGAACGCCGAATAATATTATAGGGTTTTATGTAAATTCACCGCGATTAAAATTTTAAGTTAACGCTTAGTAACCTTATCCAAAATCACAATTCGATTACATTACAGATAATTGAAGTTGAATATTTGATTTACAAAAATACATTAAAGACTTCGCAATCAATCGTTAAAACCTATATAATATCTTTGAAGGGGAATATAGGTATTAATGAAAATAATTTGTGAAAATTAAAATAAATTGCTTTTCGCACCTCAACCTTCTTCAGTTTTGTTCTTTGATAATGCACATACTACTTGTTCTTTGGTTCTCTGGTTTCCTAAAAATTGTCACCTGTCTGTCAAATGTATATTGTATGACGGCGGTTTTCAATATCCTATCTATCTTAATATTTTTTAATCTATCTTGAAATCTTAACAAATTTTAACAAGAAAATTTTAAGATAGATAGGATATTGACGTAAATGTATAATATTCACATTATAACGTTGTAAAATTAACAAAAAGGTGGCAGAATTTTACTTGTAAGTGATTTTTATAGTGATTATTATCAAGGAATAAACTACCTTAGTAAAAAGTTCTCGTATATTCCAACTATAATATTTCAATACTACTACAGTTTGAGAAACAGTGCTACAAGGGAATACATTATGCGCTGTCGGCCCGAACGTCAACGGTGTAAATTCAACTTAGGACAGTCTCGTATGTCTTCCATATGCTTTTAAGGATATGTCAAGATGGTCACAATTGCGAAATATATATTCAAATAATATATCGATGTGAACGACTATGGCCTTGGAATAAGAAGCTTGGGTTCGATTGTGCGCATATAAAATCGCCTAAAATTTACCTCACGCGTAAATGAAAATAAAAAGAAAAAACTTGCATTTTATGAAGGGTGTAACTATGTTTGGTATTGCAGTATGTAATATAATATAATATATTGGCAGATAGGATACGAAACGAAGACCTCCGCCAGAGAACCAAAGTTACCGATATCACGCGAAGAATATGCACGTTGAAGTGAAGAACAGATGGCCGATGAGTCGATAAGGTTCAAGAGTGGAGGTCGCGTTTAGGTAGGCGAAGTGTTGGTCGGCCATTAACCAGGTGCGACGACGATCTCGATCGGTCGTCTTGGGGTTTATTAAGGGAGGCCTATGTTTAGTTCAGTTTAATTTTTTTTTGTCTTTTTTTTTTCAAGTTCATTTTTTTGAAAGAAAAACTTCGTATATAAAACAATGCAAAAAAAAACCGAGCAAATGCTCGGTCAATCAGATACTAATAATATAATAGTAATGACAATAGCAGATCAATATATGGGAGCGACAACGGTCCAGTGGATTTGGGCTCGACCTCTTAAGTAAGAGCTCCGGATTCGATCTTGACCAATTGTGGTGCCTTGAAATTAGTTTTTTTAACTTTCCGTATTCATCTAAAGATGAGACCCACGCTCGCTCACCGGTGAAGGAAAACTTCGTAAGGAAACCTACATGCTTAATGAGATTAAGTCTTTGAAGGTGTGTAAAGCGCAGGTGAAATATGGCTCAACGCCCTCCCCGATTTCGGGGAATAGACCCTTGCCCAGCAGTGGGACATATTATATTATGGGCTGATACTTTTTTTACTCGTTTTTGATCAATTCTTATATATTATGTATGCCACATAATATAATGCTATGTAATATTGAAACCTTTTTGTAAAAAATATATAAATTAATATTATTTTACGGTGAACATTCTTTGTCGCAATTTCGAATCGTACTTAAGATAAAAATGTTTAACAGCACTTACGTAACATTCTCTTATTTTCTTAAACATTTAGTTGCTAGATATTAAACTCCCTAGTAACAATAAATATCAACAGAGGGTACAGAGCTCATATTATTAATTAAATCAATTGATTAATTGGTCACAAAGCATCACATACACGATGCCTTCTAATCAAGACGAATTTAATTGAATTCTGTAGTCAAATGACGCCACTCGCTGAAATATGATCACAACATTACGATTGTCAGAATACATTAATTATCATGTTTGTTGAATTTGAATATAGAACTTTCATTCACACACACACACGCTTTATCAAGTATCAACAACTGATAAAAGCTTGATCATAATATGACAACACAAAAATTGTTGTTAAACAACATGTGACCAAATTAAAAAAAAAATCTTAATTTCTTTAATGATTTCTTTTACGATTCAAAACTGCTTGTTTCTATGATTTCCGAAACAGTCATATAATTTCTTTATGTAATAAATATATTATAAATGTATAACTTTATGTAGCCCTTAGAAGGAAACTTAAACCCGACTAAATTACAGGAAAACGACTTTACCGCCATAAAACTAATAATGCTAAAGAAAAATGTCGTAAAAACTAAACGATCCCAGTTATCGACTTATCGGCTGTCGTACTGTGATGTAGATTTTTTTTTTACAAAAAACACCCTTCGTGTTTTTTAAAAGTATACGTAAATAATATCTACTCAGAATTACTTTTAAAGCGCTGACTGATGTCCAAAATCGAGATTCCATTAATTAAAAACAACTGTACACTATTCTGAAAGAAATCTTGGAATACACATAATTATTTTAAATACAGTATGTCATGTATTAAAAAGTTTATTGTAAATACCTCAAAGCAAGTTATGTATAACAGGGGAAAATTTGAATAAGGGTTTGTATAGGAAATAATTGATTGATACTTAAATTTTATTTAATTCCCTAATTATTCTCAAGTATATTTTGTTATTAAAAAATGATTTCCTTAAATTTTAATATCTTTTGGATTCATGATACCGTTGAGTACATTATTCTAGAACAATAGACGATAGCTAATTAAAATATAAGATTCTTGTACATTTTGAGGATAATAATTATAATAGTCATAATAATGTTACTACATTATTCTATGGGTATGAATTCTCTGATTTTATTTGTCTACATGTGTAAAAGTCTACATAAAAGAGGGGAACGTAATTAAATAAAAATGTAGCTGTAATGGGTAAAATTAAATCTTCTAATTTTATTCATTGGTCCCAAGACGTTTTATTGTACGGATGTGCTTCTTCAGATCGCAAAAGATCTAGAATGTTTCCGCTGTCAAACCTAGTTAATAAATAGTGACAGAAATAAGAACCGGTGGTGTACCTAACTTTAAAAATCGTAAGTATACTTAATGTAATTACAGGAATGTATATAGCTAGTAAAACTTTGTACACGTATTTATTATTAGATTTTATTTTATCCTCATCGTCGTCCTCTATAAATTCTCGTTTCGGTATAAAATATCTTTAAACTCTAAACCGATCGCAAACTCGATACCGTAAATCGTAATATCCGGGTATCTCTTCCGTCACTCTTTGACAATGACATAGCGCGCTTTTATTGCGTTCATATGCACGATTACATTTTTTGATAACTGTATCCTAAGCTTTCCTACAGGAAATATGTTCGTCAATTTCTCAATACACATTTATCAGTATATAAATGAGAACAGGTTTTTAAACGGGATATAGTTCTCGCTGGCTCGATGATATAAAAAGAATTAAGATTTTTGAATTAATTTTTATCATTAGTAAGTTACTAACAGCAGAATATTATACAGTACTAGCTGTTGCCCGCAGCTTCACCTGCGTTAACTAAGATTTACAACGGGATCTTAGGACGCCTATTTTTTATCAGAATAAAATTTAGCCTATGTTATTCGTGGATAATGTAGCTTTCAAATGGTGTAAGAATTTTTGAAATCGGTCCAGTACTTTTTTAACCTATTCTTTACCACCAAACAAACAAACAAAGTTTTCCTCTTTATAATATTAGTGTAGAAAACATTCGTTAGCTTCAACATTTCCTATTTGTAGGCCAGGGATGCCCAAATGCTCTGACGCGTTTAAGGCCTCGTTTATACACAGCGACAAGCGCGCGGTTTCAGAACTATAAATCAAATTTGAAAATATACATATAAATAAGACCCTCGCGGTTCCCAGGTGATCCTAAAACCGATCGGTTATGGTCTTGTCCGAATGAGGCCTAAAAATCAAAAATATACTCAACAATTTGGTAAGATTTGCACTGCTACTTCGCAGCCGAATTGGGTCAGTACAAACGGGGTAGTAGCTCTCGCTCACATGTAAACGGCGTAAAGTGACAGCTATACTAGTTTGTGAGCCTCTAGCTCATTAAAGCGTGTAACGCTTTAAAAAAGAACTTAAATATACTCATAATGCAATAATCGAAACCTGTACTAAATTTTTATAAAATACAAAAAAAAATGTGGAACTTTTATTTTCGAAATACACAGTAATAACGGTTTTGCCATTTTTCTAACATTATATAAAATACTAAAAGTAGAGTTTCTAAGTAAATTGATCATTTGAATAGAGCTGGAAAATAGTAAACTATTTATATTTATATAAATAGTACATTGTAATTTAGCAACAAAACCTTTTAACCTACTTAGAAAATATAAAGTAAATTAATAATCCCTTTGCTGATTTAAATTTATACATTTTGGAATATTTGAGAACAATTTGATGCGGGTGGCGGGTATTGGCATTCTTGGCGTTTATTCAAATAACTTTGTATAGGCCACTGCTTAATTTATGAAACTAAAAAAGTTGGTAATGTTGGTATTTTTATTATGATGGAGGATATCACATATTATATTGTATTGTTTAGGCCACCGCAGGTAACAAATATTTTACTCATGAAATCAATTACAACGCCATAACTGCCTTGATCAGATTGGAATAGTAATTGTCTCTAGAGGGTGTATACCTCTCCAGATAATTATTAGGCTCGTCTTATTAAGAAGAAGTTCAGATTCGATCTAAGCCCTTGTGGTACATTGGATTAGATTTTTCTAAATTTTTACGTACACTCGATTCGTTGAAAGAAAACATCGTGAGAAACCCTGCATTCCTGATGAGAAAAGCCAGCAAATCGATAAACGATGAACCATATTCTCCTCGACTGATTTCGCCCCTGCCCAGCAATGGGACTATATGTCCCAGTGCTGGGTCACAAAGTGTTACTGCCACGAAAACACATTTTGGTAACAGACAGATACGATGCTAAAGATATTAAGTTAGCCTGATTTTGTAGTTTGCGCTATGAAATACTATTCTGAATAGAGTCCAACAGCACAATTAAGAATGTCAACGTTGAACACTGCCTAGTTAGCGCTTAATAATTCACTATTGAAAATACAAATTGCGTCTTATTTTCATGTAATTAAATTTTTTTTTTATTCAAAAACTTGATTGCTCATATGCAAAGACAGTAAAAAAACAGTATAAACAGTAATATTTGATAATACTCAAGGGTTACATCATTAGCAGATTGCATACTTTACTTGATCTACACGAAAAGATAATGAGGAAATCAACTTCATGATAAAACTCTAGTAAATATGAAAAGAATACTAAGACTTAAAAGTGATAATTTATGACTAATTATAGAAAACTATAATATTATGTTACTTATATAATACTATAATATTATATACTTATACTACTACTATATACTTCAACTAAGCATGTAACATTCACAATAGCAGGAACCAGACCTTTCGATTTCCTCAATTGTAAGGGTCTTTTATGAATACCATTGTAACTTTCAGCCGAGTAAAATAGGGAAAGGTTGCCTTCTCGACGCCCTTGACCCTATGCACGAGTACGTTTGTGGCTTCTGGCTCGGACGTTAAATGGTTTTACACCGGCCCTATGATACCCACAGCATTCTACAGTGATAATACAGTTCTATAAATGTTTAATGTAGCAGACATTTGCATGTGTAAAGTAACTATAATAATTCCCCTTGGCATATGCCACCGGTGGAAGGCTGGTACTCAGGCAGCGCTCTCGGCTGCATGAGTACCACCTTTCTTCCTTGTTCTTCCCATGAAACAGCTTTGCTGTACTACAGCGAGAAGGGCAAGATAGGCAGTGTAATTACTGGCACCTAATCTTGACATCTTATGTCTCAGGATTTGAAACACATCCCCACCATTGCATGGTTCGGGCTTTGTCGTGGCGGCGGGGCTCAGTAACCCAGGGTGAGCCCAACACCTTGGGCGAAGCGATTCAAACCGAGGAGGCTCTTTGTACCCTCTTATAAAAAGAGGGGGCAAAAGAGCAGATAGCAAGGGGTGAGGACGGGAACCTCACCTCATTGTCCTGACGTTGGAAGGGGTTGTTCTGTGACTGTTCTTGACTGACTTACTGTCGATGTGTCCTGTTGCAAGCAGATCCGGGGCACCTCACCAAAGGTGGCATTGGTGGCACTCGCCGGGTTTTAGTGGGTAGAGCTCCACTTACCATCTTTTGGGCGCAACGAGGCCCACATACCCGCCTGGAGAGACCCCCGTGGAATGCCTTAGTGCATTTCCAGGCGTAAAAAAAGGATATAAAACACATAAATAAATTTCCTTGGCTAGTTCCCGGTGAACTAGTTTGTGTTCAGGGGCAATTTTGACCACTTACCGTAAGGTGGCACATCTGCAGGATTATATTAGATACCATCTTAGATAAAAAAAACCTGATGGAATATAGCTATTAAAGGCCACATAAAACACAACAATCCGTTCTTGTATCTCTTTGACAGGATTTTGAATTAACTCAAAGAGGACATCAATGCACATAATGATCTAATAGCACTATATAAATAGAGAAACGTCGCACTACAATATATTTTACATTAATATTATCATTACCCCTTGGTGAGAAAAAGAAAAACTATTCGTTAGAGTTAATAATATAGTTTCAAGCTATTGGACCGAAGCTATTCTTTTTAATAGAATATTATACAATACAGGCATCAGCAACATTAGATAACTAATTAATAAAATTATAGAATACATCTAGTAATTAATATACTATTATATATTATATATATAATATATTTAAATATAGAATTATTAAATTGCTTGAAAGATTTTGCATCACGACCCCTCAGTCACAGGTTTGTTAAACCGCTCACTTCAAAGTTGAATGGATTTAGGATTTCGTAGACAATATCAGGCGCTCGTTGGAGCCGAATCTCAGCTGTCATCAATCGCGTCCCTTTAAAATTGACGCTGGAACATTTGTATTTTATTGTCAAACCTTTTCAAGGAGAAAATTTTAATCAGATGAGCGACATGAGTATTAATAAGGGATCAAGAGATCAATTATTCTTGTTTTAAGCATTGCGTAGGTTGCATTAAGATCAACACTTGGTTTTTGTTATAAAAGCCCTTATATTTAAAAAAATATTTAAAAAAATTATGGCAGGTGTGGCAGGACGTCACTGATCACTCATCAGATGAAGTACAGACCCTTTTTGTCTACAATTGATATCTTTGACAAGTAGGTATTCTATTTTCACGCTCCATAAAACATTATACCTACATAATAAAATACTTAACAAACCATAATCTAAAATAATAAAATAACTGTAGGGTAGTTGGCTCACAATATCGATTGATCCTTATGACCAATAGTTTTGTGTTTGAGCGTCATTTTGTATTTATCTGCATCGATTTAAATTATCATATATAACGTGTAACTCAAGATTGCAGAATGGAAGACCTATAATTGTTTTAGCTACGAAAGAAAAAAATATAAAAAATAAGTGAATAAATTCTCTCTGCTAATGTCAAAAATTACTGGTATTCAAAAGACAATTTTACTCAAGAAACAGTTTTATTAAGTTTAATTTTTTTTTAATAGTATAAAAATTATTAGACCTATATAATAAAAACCTTATTTTTTTGAAGAGTAGGTTTTTTAAGTGAGGTTTTGGGGTTAATGTAAAAGTACACGGCGTAACCAAGGGAAACTGCTTGTTATAATATAAATTGCATATACCGTTTTGATTGTAACCAGACTTTTTCGAATTAAAGGGGATCTTCAATTGCTGATAAATTCGCTTCAAAGGAATGTAATCTGACCGGAACGAATGTGTCCAGACTTGGGAAGCTTTAAGGGGAAGTGAATTCTCACACTAAGTAACATCGCTTCATTCGAATATTAGTCACACTATTTATTTTATATGTATTACGAATTTTAAGAAGTAAATTCTAAAAAAAATGAACTACAAAGAAACTCAAATAATCAACATTTTTATTTACCTTTCAATAAGACCGACCACTCCTGTTACGAACTTGCGGGAGGTCGACCCACCCTCCGTTTCGTCCGGATAGCCATCAGACTATACGGACGGCTATAATAGTGTTATTAAGTGGTCTCAATAACACTATTATATTAACCCACAGAAAAACCGATCATTAATGTAATAAACTCATAATTAATCGGGAAAAACTAGTAAAAACAAGATTAATAATGAAGTAATGATGAATGAAATTTCCAGAGTGTAAATATCTTTGAATGACAGGCAAAGGTAGCCCCTGGCTTATGATATACAGTTTAATAGAGAATTTATATTCCTGATGCAAAAATACCAGCATCGATAAAGGTCTTAAGGTCTTTTTTTTAGATTTTTGTGACTTTAATAAATAAAAATTAATATTATTCAACAATTACACCACTTTAACAGAATGAAAAGAAATTTTATATATATGTCGCAGTCATCTGGTTAAATTAGTCAGTTGATTGTATCACTAGCGCGTTAATCAAATGACGACATTTAATTGATTCACTAGGCCGAACGTTGATTGAACAAGCGTCCAACTAGACAGCGGATTGTAACATAGCCCTTTGAACAGAGCGAACGTAAAATCAGTCAGGTGATTGTAATTTAGTTCATTTTTATACCACCGCGGCCTTAGTTGTCACCAAAACAAATATGGCGTAAAACAGTTTGCGCAGATAGCACTATATTGATATTTTTTGACTAAATTTACTTTAAAGTGACTTATTTGTAATAAAATTGTGTGACAGCATGGATTTACCTATTAATACGTCGCCGCCGGCAACTTTTAAAGAAAAATTTGAGGAGAAACTGACTGAATACGAACAACATCATCAAGGTTAGTTGTTTGTTATTGCTTAGTTTATGTGTGAGAATTTAGGCTTTGTAAGTTAATATTCTTGTTGCCGTGAACACAATTATAATTTATTCTGTTGTTACTATTTCAGGATCCCAAAGAAAACCATGGACTACCGAAAGAATTTTAGAGGTTATAAGCAAAGTTCGAAAGGCTAGGGTGTCCATGACTTTTAAGGAAGCCAGGACATCTATGGATTATTACTGGATATCAAAGTACGATACTATGGTTATAGCGAATGAAGTTTTTTTAATATTTAAAAGGAAATCTCCTGATGACCCGACGGTGCGTATAATACCTAGAAACGCATATTTCGGCACATTGGAAGACATCCATAAAGCATGCGGTCACGGTGGACGAGACAAAATGTTACATGCTATTAAGTCAAGATATTATATACCAAGAAAAGCAATAGAAATATTTCTTGCTCTTTGTCCTACATGTGAAACGAAAAAGGCCTTACCCAAAAAAGGTATAGTAACAAAGCCAATTGTATCTCAAGATTTCAATATTCGAGGGCAGGTAGATTTGATGGACTTTCAGTCTTGTCCCGATGGCGAGTACAAGTGGTTATTGAATTATCAAGACAATGCTACAAAATTCGTTAGTCTTCGGCCTCTTAAAACTAAAAGAGCACAGGAGGTAGCAACGGAGTTACTGAAAATATTTATGATTTTTGGAGCACCTTACATCTTGCAATCTGATAACGGACGTGAATTCACGGCAAAGATTATCGAAGAAATAACTTCAATGTGGCCTGAGTGTAAAATAGTTCACGGGAGCCCTAGGCGTCCTCAGACACAGGGCAGTGTAGAAAGAAGCAACCAGGATGTCGAAAATATGTTGAGGGCGTGGATGAATGACAACAAGTCGACAAATTGGTCTGTAGGATGCCATCATGTTCAATATAAGAAAAATGCTTCATTTCATCGCATAATTGGAAGATCTCCATACAAAGCTTTATTTGGCTGTAATCCCAAAGCTGGATTAAACGATTCGGTTATACCTATTTCAATTCTTAGTAATGTTGAGACTGAAGAACAATTACAAAACCTCTCGCAGAAAGAATTTGATAGCATCATCAATCTTGTGGATTCATCTTTAAAGCCTATAAATTCAGAGAGTCCTCATCAAATTGAATCTCATCCAAATATTGAATTGGAGCTCTATTGCTCAACAAATTTAAGGGATGAATCTGCGACTAGTAAAAATGATTTACAAGTTCGAGAACAACCAGATGTCAACAAAGACCATACTGAAACGGAGCAATTAGAGAACGAAGAGCCAAACTTCACTTGTGGTGTATGTCACAAAGATTGTACTGGAGCACATAAGTGCACTTTATGTGAATATGCCGTGCATGCTCATTGTGGATTATTTGATGAGGAATATGAAGACTATGGTTCAAAGATTATTTGTTTCTTATGCAAATGTGAACAAGATATACACTTTGAACGAAATGAAGCTCTTAAAGGAACTAAACGAGCTGCGGAGAAAATGATAAATAATACGGCAAAAAAATTACCACCACTAAGTATTGGTGATACGGTGATTATTAGCGTTCCTAAAGTAGACCGTGGTCCTTTGGACACACAGAATATAAGAGGAAAAATTGTTGACTTCCGAAATGGAGTTTACAGAGTAGGAACTACATCAGGAATCATAAAAAATTGGTTTGCTCGGCATGAAATGCAAATTTCAACTAAAGATTATAATGATGATATTCCAGATATACCAATATCTTTAAGAGAAGCTGTGTCACGGGAATCTGTATTTGGAGGCCAGGGTTTTCAAAAGTGTTTTTGTAAACCAGCGCAAAAACAGTGCCGCACAAACCGGTGTGCCTGTTTTAAGAAAAATATGCTCTGCGGTTCTAAATGCCACAGCAGTTTAAGCTGCGTTAATAAATAAGTACTAAATTAAGAAGTACTTCCAAATTTTTGTCTAGTACCTTTTTTAGTTCGAATTAAGATGACTTAATTTTTAGCCAGCTTTATATTATTATGTTAATTATGAAGATTTTATTATACTTAAGATTTTGTTATACTTATAATTTGAAACGTAAATGACTGCCAAAGCTTCGTGCCATTTTATGTTTATCATTAGTATAATACTTATAATTTTGTTGTTGTCTCTAAAAATATATATTAAGTAATAATAATATTTCTTTTTATAATAATATATTTTAATTGCAATTCGACTGTGTTTTATATTCTAAAATAGACAGTGCATTGCTGCTATCTAAATAATAATATAAGAGATGTGCCTGCTACTATCAGTACTACATGCAAGTAAAGATTTTATTAAATGTTAGCAAGAATTTATACTTGTAATGTTTTTATCAGTATTATAATATTACTTTAATAAAAGAAACTGATCCTGTGATTATAGATTGTTCGTTTTTTTTACCTAAATTCTCATTTCACAAGGTGACAAAGACTTAAGTTAACAACTTTCTGAAGTCACAGAGACTTCCATATTTAAATACATTATGAATTTATATACTTTTGAAAAAATATGATATATTTTAAGCCTATCTTAAGACTTAAAATACAATATCAAATCATAATAAGGTGTGTCATATCATGTCCTCATTAGTTTTATGTAAAAGAAGTTACCTTTTAAGTTGCGAACTTATGGTCACCCTAAACAAGGCGTTGTTGACTAGTCAAGACGTTGAACGTTACATTAGACAACTCGACGAGTTGTCCTTTAGTGAATCAATTAAATGTCGTCATTTGATTAACGCGCTAGTGATACAATCAACTGACTAATTTAACCAGATGACTGCGACATATACACGCCCAAGACCCGATTCAGATTTTGGTTATACAAAATTGAGGGAAATCAAACTCACGATGACTGCGTAAAGTTTCCAATAGCCTGACTACTAGAACATTTGGCAGTGAAAATGCCATAAAAGGCGGAACGAAATATTTCGTTGAAGTTTTAACAGTGCGTAAGTCATTTTTTTTTTTTACTTTTTTGAAAGTTATAATTGAATTGGATAAAGGATAAAAACGCGCATCGTATCGATCAATTAATGCAGCATGACCGACCATAAGGCCATTATTTAAAAAAATAGTAACATCGCGTAAAAATTCAATAATAATGTAGTTACTTAAAGTTACTTACTTACTTACTCATTTAAAGTAGCCATTTTTGACTTACGCACTGTTAGAATTTCACCGACGATTTGCAGATACAATTTTGTTTCACTTAACAAGCAAAGGTGACCTTTCAAAATTAGGTATGACGTGAGGAGAATTTCCGGATATCACTATTAACCGTTTGAATCATAAATCGTTCGAGCCTTAACTATGCACTTACAGACAGCATGTCGCCTGTATCCTGCTCACGTCTCGGAAGGTTTCAGTCGACGATGCTCCGTCAACATTCCCTAGCATAAATATTTAAAATAACCCCTATACCTATTTGCGTAAAGTGCATCTGTATTCGAAATTTTCTATCGTCGCTAGGTGTACAACATTCGAGCATTAGGGAAATCAGTCAGGATGTACATGTTTGATATTTGTGTATCAATTTTTCGACGTCTTTGCCTCTGTATTGGGATTTCCTTTGTATTGTAATGTCGGAAGTAAATGATGGCTTCGTTGGTGAGAATTAATGTTGTGTCTTTCAACATTTGCAAAGTTGTACTATAACTTTGCAAATGTTTCCGTTTACAGTTTAGTATTTCATTCTTATATATTTTCTTCAATAAGCCATTAACATCTAAAAACTGAAAAAAAATCAGACTATTAATCGACAAGTTTAACTATGTACCTACTAGTATAAATAGTATACCGGTTTCTGTATGAAACCTATATAATAATCGTACATAGTTTTACGCTGAATTTTGTTTCAACAGGCGAAGCTCCATTAGTTCGCTTGCATGAACTTTAGATAAACAATCATTGAATAGTTGGTCGTGTGCAGTTTGTGTGTCGAACAAACAGTTGACAATACATACATTAATTTATAAATCTATTCAACCAAACACGTCAATATAGTTTCAGTAGGTATAATGTAGTGTCCAAGTACACGCTAAATTCATTTCCTGATGTATATATAATACATAATAAATAAGTACTTTGTGCTACTGTTTACTCCTCTATAATTCAAAAGATTTTTACCTAACTCATAGACACCTAATTTGGTTTGGTTGGATTTGGTTTTTAAATAATATATTGACATCAAAAGAATAATCAGTATTTACGATTATCATCATCCCAATATCCCAAAAAACCGTTTGTCAATCATGTGTAAATACTACCTTAAAAAATAAACAGCTTTTCGCTAGTAGTGTAGTAATGTCCGACCTCTGTGGCTCAGTGGTTAGCGCGTTGGCGCACAAGCCGGAGGTAACGAGTTTGAATCTCGCCAGGGAACAAAAGAAGTTTATTTGTTCCTGGGTCATGGATGTGTATTATATAATAAAAATCTTAAATATAAGTATTAATATAAAAAGTATTAAATATATGCATTTCCGTTGTCTGGTACCCGTAACACAAGTCTCTTCGAGTACTTACCACGGGACCAGATTGACGTGGTGTAAAAGCGTCCATAGATATTATTATTATTATTATTATTAATGTAAATTAGTGTAATAATGTTTGTACAAAAACACAAAATGTTATTTTAAAATATTATATTTAACAGGGAGTCTTATCAAATATGATATATTGCTGTACCAATAAGAAATATCGATCATTATTTATTTATACGAGGAAAACCTTGGTGAAAGTACAAACATTTTTTTACACAAGCATCCACTGAAAGTGATACTAGAGTGCGATCCATACGGTGATTATCAGTGGACGCTTTGTATGATTTTCTATGAAAAGAATACTACGATACGATGCGTGCGATGAGTAGGTACGATGCATGTGGACGCTTATTTACTAGACGGGTTCCAGACGGGTACAGCGTTACGGTAACTAATATATCATATTATACTATGCTCATTACTTAAAATATGAGAACATGAAGCTAATTTTTAAATAAAAACAATGTTCATTGTTCCGGCATTTATTAATAGTAGCCTACGTCTAATAGCGAGCGATTACTCCCTGATAATGATAGTATCGATTTATACAAGCATAACCGAGTGAATTTCAAATATATGAACTAAATTTATTGTGAATCGCTTAGATAAATCTTTAAATAATAGTTAGTCAAAATATTGACGAGTAGTGTAAAAGACGTAGTGTAAAAGCGTCCATAGATATTATTATTATTATTATTATTATTATTATTATATAAAATGAGTAACTAGAAGATAATCTATCAATAAATCAGAATCGAATATAAATCTGGAATTGAAAATTCTAAATTTAAAAATAAAATACTAGTTTGTATAAAATACTATCGGGTCTAGTTCTGTCCGTGTTCAGGACATAGCATAAATATTGCGGGATAAATTCCCTGTTTACAGTCCTATCACCGAGCTCGTAATTTTTTGCACAACACAAGCCGGTACATTCAATAAAACCTCGCATTGTTCTTTTATGTGTAGGATTCTTTTATAAGGATATTATGTTATTCCATACTTTTTCTAGCACATATTATGTTTGTATCGCTTATCTTAGTTCGTTTATTCTGTACTAAAAAAGTTCTCATTTTCTTTCTAGTTTTACGATTTGGTTTTATGTTTGCCAGCTTTATTTTACTAATTTAATATAATTTATGTACACAATGCGTACGTTGGTTAATTTTTTTTATAACCGACTAACTAGTTTGTGAAATTGGAACTGAAATATTAGAACCGCTCCTACTTATCACCAAAGATTCTAATCTTATCTCCGTTACTTCACATTTTTTTCCTTTATCGCGAAGTGATCAACGTGGAAGTGTGTACAAGAAAATTGGTGTAAAGTGTGTTAAAAATACAGATCATAATCCGGAACTCTCATTAAAATGGACTAAATAGTTATAGTAATAAATATTCAAGTGTCTCACATAATGCGTTATATGAAATGTACAACTTAGTGCAATGGTTATAAACACACTCTCGGTAAGTATTTTATTACAAAAAAAAAAGAACTTGTTGATATTGTTGTGGATAATCAATGCTTAAATTGCTCGCTTAGGCCCCGTTCACACGAGCGTTAAAAAATTATTAGAACGCGACAAAATATGGATAGCCACGTATCCGTTTACACAAAATCGTTTTTAATTCGAGGCGCCTTTTTGTCAAATGCTGTTGGATTTTCGACGTTGAGTGTTTGACGTTAAATCGAATTGAGCATTAGAAACTTTCAGCTCCAGCCAATTTACCGCGACGCTTCTAAGCGCTAGTGCGAACGGGGCCTTATGTATACTCTAAGTAAAATTATAATCCACTAGCTGTTGCCCGCAGCTACGCCTGCGTTAACTAAGATTTACAACGGGATCTTAGTACGCGAAATAACATTTTTTACACCTTGTGTCCGAAAAACCAAAATATCTTACTTAACCCTATTTTTATCAGAATAAAATTTAGCCTATGTTACGCGTGGATAATGTAGCTTCCGAATGGTGAAAGAATTTTTGTCCAGTAAATCGGTCCAGTACTTTTTGAGCCTATTCATTACAAACATACAAACATACAAAAATAGGTACAAATATTTCCTCTTTATAATATTAGTATAGATAACTACACAAAATCTATAGCATAAGAGCGTAAGATACAAAGGAGTCGTAAGCATACGCGTCACAGCATAACAGCGTTATGTCATTTTCCATCATAAATATTCTATGTTGTACATTAAAATATAAGCCCGAGACTGCTCATTAGCAATACAGCGAGAACTCCCAACAGTGCCTGAACAAACAAATCATTGGAGCTAATTTTATTAATCTCAAGACTGGACCCGTACCCCCGTCACAAAGTTCGCACTAACTCTGCTCCCTCATTTAACTTCGCGTGATGTTTCATAGAGGATTTCATTCGAGCTCTGAGGTATTGGAGTTTACTTGTTTGTTTCGTCTTGTTATCTGTTTTGCATACGACTCGTCGTTAAGTAAAGCATGTATTTTGACTTTAAATTTTAATCTGCGTTATCCATCTCCTTAAGCTATCCTAATTTTAGCTTAAAGTTGAAGTATGAAAAGTGTTTCACTCGTGTGTTTATTTGAATCGTTACGTCCACGGAAATTTCGCTTATTATTATTAGATTATTAACACTGTTTCTAAGTTGATGAGTGATTTAAGTCGAATGAAACAGATTTTGTGATTTTAAGGCCGTAATTTACTTTTATTGAAGTTTTGGAGATAATTTTGCAAACTCTGATATAAGTGCACAGGTTTTGTAAAGAGAAACATGTCTGAAGTTGTATCCCTATAAATAATTACTCTGCAGATTGTTTTTTTGTTTTTCGTACTTACATATTACTGTATTTTTTTTAAATATTATGCTTATCGTGAACTTTGATTTATATTTTAGAGATAGCTCACTATAGGCCCATTTTTCTTCAATACTGATAAGAGTAAATTCTATATGGACCTATTACTATTATGAGTTTAAATTGGTTCCTAATTTGGGTTAAGTGACATTTTGGCTTAACTGTCGCTTAACGGACAATTTATGGGTGCAATATAATTCAACTCTACTTGTATTATTTATCATGTAATATTACCACACACTTGGAGTTAAAAGGAAATAACTCACGGGTTTTTAAAATAAATTACTTTAATATTTAACACAAAAAATAAATGAAGCTGACAGGAATTGATTTCTACTTTTTTACTGTTTCATATTTTAGAAAATTATTACTACCATATTACTATGTATAAATTTGTATCAGACCTCAACATCCTACACAATATAGGTATTACTTTTGAGTTCTTACTTATTACAAAACCTTTTTTTTTTTGACGGATTTTGTTGATGTTTTACCCAATAAACTAGAAAACATTTTCTTGTTCTCATCAAACATGTGTGCTTAGGTATTAATAATTCACATTATTGTGAACATGATCAAGACTACATTAACGAAGGATTTCAGAGGTTTTGACCCGGCCCATTCATTACGTTGTTACGTCCAAACTGCGCCCTGAGAAACACTAATTAAACCGTGCATAATTCCGCTTCATAACGAAACAAAATCCTCCAAGTTCTTACTTCACTGGAGAACGTTTTTGTCGTTATAAGTTTCATTCTTGAGTAGGGTTGCCACGTTACAAAAAAAAATATTTTTCAATGTAATATTAGCTTACAAGCTTACACACTCGAAAGAAGTGGATCTTACTTTTTATTACACATAAGCTAGAACAGCATACGTTGTCCTTCCCTTAACCAAAAATGTTTAGCGTCATCATATTTTTTACACAAGCCTTTTCTTGAAGATAACCAACACAAAAATGAAATATTATGTCACTTACTACTGCACGTAGTTCTAAAATTTTGTGCCTATATATGCATTTAGGATGATTCAATAAGATGTGTCAAATTGAGACTGGAACTATGAATAAGATACGATAATATTTCTGGTGTCTCTATTATTATTTTACAAAAAACAGGCAGTGTTCAGTGAGCCTGATAGCATAGGAAGCTTGCTTACATCTTCCGCAAAATTAGTTTCTCTATGTGAAAAAAGAAGAAGAAATATGAATCAAAAAGCAGCTACTGCAATTCATTCATTTTTATAGGAATATGGATATTTATGTTATCTTGTATTAATCACTGAATGTCTATTTACTTTTGAAAAAATAATTATAATTGACACTAATATTTATTTCACAAGTAATCAAATTTTTCGCACTTATTTTCGTCTATCGCATTCTCACTTATTTATTTTGATGTAATATTTTTTTTAATATTCGTTGGATTGGACGCGAGCAGACGTACCACTTGATGGTGATTAGTGAACGGCACATATGAATATTGATAACTAACCATAGTCTAGTCGGTGCAAATAATTCAAGTGCCGCTGAGCAAATACTGAGTCATAAGATGCATTGACACAGCCTGCCCTTGTCCTTCTCTCCGAAACACAGCACAGCTGTTTCAAGGGAGAATTAAGCAGGATGATGGTAGCCAAGCAGATGGGAGCATGACACAGCTCAACCCACTTAGTGGTAATAAATAAATCAGATATTATTGTAATCTCGGTGTCGATTGTCGCTCTGGTGCTGTCATTAAAATCAAAGTAAGCAATAACAAAGCAAAATCCACCCAAGAAGAACGATTTTAATTATCGCTTTTTTTATGCTTTTTAAGTGAATTCAGCCATGAGAATTCCAGTCATGTCATGACAATTATTTATGACTAGTATATGAAATTGACTTCTGCCAACTACGAGAAACTAATAGATGAGAATTCCGTTGAGAGCTGGAGAGCGATCAGGAAACCATATTTTCATATCTCGATGACAATATTGCATAGTTTGATGACAAAGTAACTTGATGAATGCGTCCTGATATATCATGAAGTACGAGTACATCCCAATAGAAGGAAACAATGTTTGTAGTACTACGTATGTTTGAAATGAATAAAGTAACGCAAAAAGTACTCAAATCATTTTCTCCATCTTCCGTCCTATTAATAAACCCGATAGGACAAGAGAATTTAAACAAATAATTATAATCATAGTTTTTTATTTTAAAAACTCTTTCATCATTAAAATTTTACGCTACAACTGAGTGACATAGAAATAATTATTATCAATCAGGATACGATTGTAAATCTCTGCTAAAGCAGGAGAAGATGCGACAACAGCTAGTATAAATAAAGGATTTTCTATTTTCGTTATAATTCAAACAAAGCTGCTATAAATGAAAATCTTAATCAAATAAAAAAAAGTATATAAACACTATATCTATATAATAAAAAAATATATACTATATTATTAAAAAATCGTGAAATATAATTTACATTTTTTATTATTTCTATATTATTGAAAAATACGTATTCATAGCGTAGAAAAACTTTTTAGGTTTTGAGAAACAAAAGTTCAATCAAGATAATGCAATATTTTATTTTCAGATATTCTTCATAATCATAACATAATGGACGAAAATTATATGAATTTCACTAATATATTTTAATAAAAAGTACACTTATAATCAAAGGCCTTCAACCTTTATTTATATAAGTAGATAAAATTATATTTTTTTTAATAATAGATAACCCGGATAAGCACAAAGAATACGTTTAATTCCGTATGGATCTTGTGGAATACATAAATTATTTTCTATTAAGTTCGAAATTTAACACTCATGACTCAACTTGACATTTCATATTATTAAACTAACACGTATTACAGGTACTGTATATTTTTATGTTTTTTATGGTATGAAAAAAGAAAATATTTTCGTATATAAATATAACATAAAACAAAATATAGAAACCCTAGAGCAAAATATTGTCACTAACAGTCACAGAGCGGAATATTACAGCCCAAAGCGAGCTGTAAATAACCTTATTTCGCTTTGCTGTTTTTAATTTCAACAGGCTGATGTCGTTTTCAAAATTGTCTTTTGACGATATTGTATTTTTATACCTTTGTATTGTAATTATATCGACAGGATTGCTTTCAATTGTGTTCATTTTCAGTTTTAATTACAATTGCTTGCTTTTTTTTTTACTTGTGTTGGTTCTACGTAGAAAATATCATTATGTAATTCCCTATAAACTCTAAGCTGTAACAAATACTAAAAAATTTACTTCTTATTTTATAAGTAGCTTAAATTGTAGTCCATTTTATCGCTCGGACCATAGTGACGCTTTGGTTGACACCGATTGCCGCTTTAAATCAAACATATGATATTTTCATAAAATATACATAATAATATATCCTTACTAGTGTTGTAGCTTTGTCTGTCTGTTTTTGTCTTGCCACTGCCACTGAGCCTAATTTTTTAAATCAATTGCTTTTAAAATCAATATTTCCCATGAAATATCAAATTAAGCCATTTTGTAATAATATAAATGAACTTATTAACAGAAACAGTTATAAAAACGTAACTTAAAGTAATTCTGTGAATAATTTCATCTTGCCAGTTTGGGTGACTTTAATGTCCTCTTTAAAATAAAATGCAGTGGTTTTAGTGCCAATAATACTGCCCATCTTCTACCGTCCTTAAAGTGTGACACTATTTTAATAATTAAAGTAGTTGTGCCTTAGAATTTACAAAGGATTTTAAATAAACATGGTTATTTTCATTATTAGATTTTTTTAAACGGGATATTTACCATTTTCTCGTAAACAAGACATTCGAAGACCACGACCACGAGCTCCGCAAAATAAAAATGAAAAACATGGTAAATATCCTGTTTTAAATAGTTCAAAAAATATGTCTCAAACCAGTAACGAAAAAAAATTTCATGTATTTTTCGCCATACGAAAATCTTTAAGCTTATTCCCCTATAACTTTTCTTCTTTTGAACGCCTAATCGGGTGGATCAACACCGAAATGGAATCAATGACTGTAATAAATAAATTGTATGCCATTTTTATCGACTGGCATATTATACGTGGTATCGCGAGACAAATTTGCTCTCTTGGTAAATATCCGTTTGTGTAAGAAAAGATTACGATTTTCGATTTAGCTTCACGACAAAAATAATAAATTCTGTGCTAGACATATATTTTATCATAATAAATCAATAGCTAATAGAAACTTTTGTTGCTTTGAGAAACATGCATTATTTGGGTGGTGATAGTTGTTTGGACTATGAACTATCAGCCACTCACGGCCGACCGTTCCCCCCTATCCGATATCCGTTACACTTCTTCGATCTGGAATTATAACCATTACTTCTTCAATAAAACAATGGAATGTATGTTCTTATTTCCATTCATTTCAAACCAATTCCTAATCTACTTATATAAACTAGATGATGCAACCGTTAGCGTGATTTACATTCCTTTCAATGCCATCTGTTGACGCATGTCAATATAACAATTTATACAAATTTATTAATATTGTATTTATTTATTTATATTGTGGTATGTGGTGGTGGCGCATGCATATGATATGTACGCATATGCATAACGTAGAAAACAAATACCCTTCGTATTTGCTTGTGACGTTTAAAATAAAATTATTTTTTACATACATACGTCCAAAAATGTTTACACTAATTTAGATTGCACATTTAACCACAGATTACAGATTGAGAGCTAATTGATTTATTCGATTATCAAAATATTTTTTCGATATTTAAATATATCTACATGAACAAATGCGTGTTTTTGATTGTTGATTCCAATGCCGTATTGCATAATATGATTCTCTGTTAAATTAATTACTTGTATAAACTCTATAAAGGCCAAACAATTAAGCACTCAACGGTATTGTCTAGACCAAGATCCCAAGGCTCCCAGACCTTATTTATTTTCTGATGGATAAAATAGAAACGAACGCCAGAGTGATATTTGATTGTAATGTGAATGACGTATACGTACATAATATCTTGGACTACAGTCAATTCTCAAGTATAAGGAGCTACGTAAAAATTGTGCGTCGACTTTTAAGTTAAATTTTAGGAATGTTAACAATTTAAAATTAATTCTACCACCGAAACAAATATTAAAGACATACAAAATATATTTGGGAGAGATTTTAAATGCATTTTCCCGGGTCGAAGGATTCACTAAGTGTATTTAAAGTACAACCTTAAGTAATAGCGCGCTCATAGCAATTAGATTCCATTTTAATACAGCTTTATTAACCGCTATAAATAAAAAATCATTCAACGTTTACGTAAGTATGAAAACGTAATTAATAATAACGCAATCTTTTCAAACATTTATCACAAGCTTGCGTGAACGTGAAAAAGAAATAAGAAAATTTGCATGAGAATAAATTGTATCATACAATAGGATAATGTAATTAGATTATGAAACTGTAATATAATTTAAATAGTAATAGTTTCAGAGAAATATATTTTTATAAACGTATGGAAAAACTTTTTTGAATGTTATTTTTATTTTTTATACTGTATACATATATTTTTTTGATACACAATGTAAATAAGAAAAAAGGCGTTAGTCTTTTAGCACTATTATCGAGTTGCCAAGGTCTGTCGTAAATCGCATCTGGTCCCGATCGATGGCCCACTTAAGACAAATAGTTTCATAAAACGAATTCTTATAAAACTTTTACATCTAATCTGTATGCACAGAAAATTATGTCAAATTACTTTCTTTGGAATTAATGTGGTATTTCATTAGTTCGTATTAGCTGTGGTAGTTTCAGCCCACATAAACTATGACAGTCTTATAATTGCAATTTAAAATGACTTCATTCATAGCTAACAATACTGCAATTTAAAATACTTTATGGGATTACGATGATAAATTATAGTCTACAATACGGATTATAGTCTACACAACAACTTTTACGGATTTTATTGCGGTTTATTTAATTTTTTACAAGCCCGACGTTTCGGATACTTTAAAGCAACCATGTCAGTCATCAGTCCTCCCGTGACCATGGTTGCTGTAAAGTATCCGAAACGTCGGGCTTGTAAAAAACTAAATAAACCGCGATAAAATCCGTAAAAGTTGTTTCATTATACTAACTACTCCTATAAATACTAACATATTAAGATTACTATAACACATATATTAAATTATGTCTCACATTATATTGTTTATTAGAAAATTGTTAATTATTATATTACAGATATTTGAAATGTACATTATTAAGGGGTGGAGACCTGGACGTGTCCTCCTGGATAAATTATAGTCTACAAAATACAGGAAGTAATAATGAAGTGAATTCCTATACTGTCTAAATACGATTCTCATGTTTTATTCCATAAGCATCATAAGTAGCTTTAATAATAAAGGATATTTAAATAATGCAATTGTAATATAATATATCTCTTCCTTATGCTTCGTGTAAAGTAAATAGCATATTTGCAAATAAAACACAAGATTTATGTCCGGATTTACGTCATGTAGGCGCGGGTGACATTTTTATGCTTTTTCACAATACAAGCGAACAGCGAACTATGTTTTATTCAGTAGAAAATGTTTATATCTACTAAGTTAATAAACTAAACTAAAAGATTGCGCTTAAATTTAAATTGTGATATTGTTACTATTATACAAAAAAATATAGTACGTAAAAGAAAACTCTGCAAAGGCAAAACATTCGCTTTACACTAATGGTACATGGAAAATCACTAATTAAGTACACTTTTGAAGTAATAATTTTATACAATATTGTTAAAATAGTTTCTAGTTCGAACTACAAGTTTTACAAGTATTGTTTAGCAATTAAAATATTTAAGTTTCCTTAGTGTTATGTCGACCCACTGAGGTGGAAAATTACTGGGCTAGCGAATTGTGCCTAGTTTAAATAAATCGAACATAATCCCGAAATGCGCAAAATATTAAAACCTATACAAATCATACCTCCATGATTCGGTAGTACAAATTGCAGACTTCAAAACAAAGCTAACAGATAACATGCATTTATGAAATTGTTTCATAGAATTATTGAACCTTACTAAAATTACTATAATCGGGATGCTTGTCATATTTTTAATTTTTATTTTGCAGAGCTCTATATTATTTTAATTGAAAGCTAGAAAAAGAAAAAATATGGTAAATAATAAATGAAAAATAAATAAAAATATAATAACTATTTTAACTGAGCTTGTACTTTGTTTGGATGTTTGTTACTTTCACACAAGGCTATAAATAAATTTTAATGAAATTTGCAATAATCAGAATAACATATATATGCTACAAATTATCAACGTGCTATCACAGCAATGAGAAATGCGCGGAGGACCCGCGGGTGCTGTTAGTTTAAAAAAAGGGCTTAAGTATTTTACAAATACAATCAACATTTAAATATATTATAATACTGTTTTCTAATGTCTCCGCGAATTCCACTGATTATAATGAAACAACTTTTACAGATCGCGGTTGGTTAAGATTTTTGCAAGCTCTGGATACTTTACAGCATATAATACTATAGGTTATAATCATCCAGACTGATTTTGGTCACGGCGACCACTTCAACTCCCTGCTATTGTCGTCGTGCCACAGCGCATGGCTGTTTATAATAGAATTAATAATTTAATATGTTACTTATGATACTTCAAATATGTAAAAAGTACATTAAATGAAATGTATAGTAGTCCATCGGAGCAATAGTCCCAAAACAAATCTAAATTAACCTTGGCTTATCAGCCATTAACTCATTTGGCTGGCACCCAAATTACGTTTTGCTAAAATGGAACCATTTTCTAAGGAACACTTACTTGGCACTTATTAAAGGTGCAGTAATTCGACTCTTAAGACGTTACATGAACGTTTTAGAAACAATCTATCTTATCGCCGGTTCTCCTTGAGGGTTTAATTTAGTAGTGAAAACTGATGATGGCGTTATTACTTAACGTGGATTTCGGCCATTAGTATAATAGGATACTTAAATTAATCTATTCTATCTATGTATTTCTAGTCTATTGGTCTGAATGATTTCTCCTTGCAGCGGCCGGTCATGGTTGAATGCAGATGTTGGAATTCAGTTTGGCGTTCGTGGAATGATCAATTAATCTCATGTCCAGAAGTGGAAGGAATCTCAAATGAAACGTTTTGTTAAACGAACTAAAAATGTATCGCATAACTTAAATTAATCTATTCTATCTATGTATTTCTAGTCTATTGGTCTGAATGATTTCTCCTTGCAGCGGCCGGTCATGGTTGAATGCAGATGTTGGAATTCAGTTTGGCGTTCGTGGTATGATCAATTAATCTCATGTCCAGAAGGGGAAGGAATCTCAAATGCAACGTTTTGTTAAACAAACTAAAAATGTATCGCATAAAGCTATATATGCCATTGAGACTTAAATTGCCATAGTTTTGAGTAGGTATGATCACGGAGGGAAAAAAAATGTTACCCCGTGCGTATCTTCATAAGTGCATATTAACTATCATATTATACTACTAGCTGTTACCCGCAGCTTCGCCGGCGTGAACTTAGATTTACGGATTTATCATGTCTGATGATGATCATTTTCCATTTTAATAATGACTAAGATTTATGTTATCTTGAACATTAAGACATATTATATTCCTTCGCAGACTTTCTGCATGCATATTTACTATGTAGGAAGTCACGGCAACACGATTTATTTTCTTGCGTATTATTTTGATTTTGCCATATCTCCTAAAGTTTTCATTTAATTTGCATGATGTAAAGGGGAAAAATAATCTTCATGAAGTGCTCAAGCTAATTAACTGATTTATAATGATAAGGATTCATACCGTATTTGTGTAAATAAATTTCAAATTATCGCATTATAATTGCTCATTTTTTAAAGTATTAAATTGATATAGTATGATATCCCTAAGAGAAAGACATATGCCATCGCGGACTTTTTTATAGACCTATTAACGATACACAATTCCACAATACATTATTTTGTTATATCTCAAAGGATTTAGGCAGCGTTTTCGTTGGAAACTCCCAGATGGTCAATTTTTTTCCGACACCTCCAACAATTATTGTTATATCTTAGCCAATGTATATAAAAACTTAATAAATTATGTACATAAACCTTCCTCTTAAATTGTCCTATCCATTAAAGAAAACCGCATCAAAATCCGTTTCGTAGTTTTAAATATTTAAGCGTACAAAGGGATATAGGGACAGAAAAAGCGACTTTGTTTTATAATATGTAGTGATTATATTTTTCTAAGCTAATGCGATTACTATTCATATTTAATAAAATATTCGAGTTTTTACCGCGTTAAGGTTTTATAATTGAGTATATTTCGGCAACATTCCCAAATAAAATAAAACAAATATATATTTAAATATTATGGAATATATGATTGCGAAAAAAAAAGTAAATTGTAGTAACTTTCTGATCCTATAAGAAATGTTGATAGAAGTAGTATTGGTCGGCCATTAACACCGGGTGGGAAGATGGTTTCTGAGCAGTGGCCGGTCCATGTTGGATGTGAGTGGCAAGGGATCGTCTTGGCGTTCATTGAGGGAGGCCTATGTTCAGTAGTGGACAGACAAAGACTAGTGGAACTAATGATGATGATGATGAAATTTTTGTTATGCATTCCTTAATTAAGTTAAAGTTTAACTTTTGATTCACATTTACTAATCCGACTCAAATTCACCAACACATCGGTTGATCACAATTTAATGAAACCTTAGTGTAATGCTATGATTCTTAATTACTTTGTCTTGTACGTAAGCCTGACGACGCTTTGATTACGAAGCGAAACACGTGTCGAGCTTTAAGTGAACGCGGTGTATTTTCTGGTTTGTTTACTATTACGGCTTGATATTTTAGCATCACGTTAATGCGAATTAAGCTACGTACACATGGGGTATAGATAATTTTGTAAATACTAAACTACCTTCCATGTTTATTCTTGTGTTGTATTTACTACGTTGCAATCGCTTATAAATAAAGCTAAGTAGAATATACTTGATTAGTTTAGGTTTTATCCTACTTATATTATAAACATGAAAATTTGTGAGTATGGATGTTTGTTACTCTTTCACGTAAAAGCTACTGAATGGATTTTAATGAAACTTTACAATAATATAACTTATACATCAGAATAATACATAGGCTATAATTGATCTCCGTACTCTTACGGGAACGGGAAGTACGCGGGTAAAACCGCGGGGTGCTACTAGTTATAAAAAAGCTAGTAAATGAAAGAAGTACTGGGCACTTATATTAGAGTATATTTTTCTTGTAACAGACGGGTTATATTAAGAAAGAAGAACTGAGTGGTTTCGCTGTCACATTACTTACTAGGGAACACTATTTTAGTTTACTTTTTATGTTTATTCAGTTTTATTTATCTTGTAGTCTCTTGTAATTGTACTATTATTATATTTTTCATATTAAAATTTAATTTGGTATTAGTATTTTAAAAACGAGTGTCACCTCTTTTACACTCGGTTTTATTTCCAATGACAAAAACTAAAATGTGTATTTACACAACTTAATTTACCGGGATGAAATGGATGGCCGTTTTATTTATTTATACAAAATATTTGTTTATATTATTTTTTTGAACAAAACTTAATAACATGCTTTTAATTTAAAGTGTACTCAATTTATAAAGGCGCGAATTATTTGCTATAAAAAACATTCCCAATTCCAAGGCGTAATGAGACGGTGCTCACAATTTGGTTCGAGTTTAAAGATCATTTATCCAAAAGTTTCCGACTGTCGGTTGCAAAATGCATCTTCACGTAGTTATAAATAAGAGTAATAATTAAATGAATAAAGTATAATCAATAAATTTATATATAAGTTGGATAATATTTATACGTTCTACTAAACCTGATGATACGTTTTACTAAAACTCAAAAAACCCTAAAAATATACTCTTTTTTAATTATGTCAATTAATTAAGTTTCTCGGTTAAACTTTTTTGGGCATTTATGTATTACTAGCATTTCCCCCCGGTTTTACCCGCGTACTTCACATTCCCATGGGCCATGGGATTAATTATGGCCTATGTATTATTCTGATGTATAAGCTTATTATTGTAAATTTTCATCAAAATCCATTCGGGCGTATTATTTTCTTATATTTACGCGTATTTCACCCATTATAATGAAACAACTTTTACGGATTTTATCGCGTTTTAAGTTTTTTACAAGCCCGACGTTTCGGGAACTTTACAGAAAAAAATCCGTAAAAGTTGTTCCATTCGGTAGTTTTTACGTGAAACAACAACCAAACATCCATACTTACAAACTTTCACATTTATTATATTAGCAGGATTTAATATCGATGTACAAAAATAAAAGAGCAAATATATGAATATTTGCTCTTTTATTTTTGTACATCGATAAATATTACCAATTTACAATACAGTCAAAACTCGTGTTATCTTCAATAGGGATGTTGACACGTGTTACAAATTCACGTAAAGTTATGTTTTACATATTAAATACAGTATTTGAAAACCTAAAATAACATTTTAAAAGTCTACTTATTTGTCTTAAAATTTAGAAAATTAATTTAAAATGCGTTATTTATCATGCATTATCACGTGACTGTAAACGCCAATAAGGCGATGACGTCACTGAACATTGAGCTAAGTACAAACTCACCTAACATAGCGCGAACTCTGAATGCGGTGTGTGACGTAATGACGCTTGGAGCGTTTTAACGGCAATTTTAAAAACTATTTTCCTTTATTTAATTTTTTGTTAAAATTAGACATATTTCTTTACAAAAATCTTTTTTTCGTGTTTATCTATAGTATATCTATCAAATGAAATCAATTAAAAAAAATAGTCAACATCCCTATTGACGCATTGGGCAAAGTATTTAACAATTTTATTACCATTTAATTACACATATTATACTATTATCGGTAACCCAAAATTTATCACACGATATAAAATTTACGTAAAATTAACTACAATCTAGATCATAGTGTATTTATCGGGTCCCGAAAACATTGGAGCTCGCCAAATGGCGCTATTCCGCAAAACAGAAGACAGAAAACCGTATTTTACATTAATATGCGTTATATTTGTACTAAGCTGTGATATTATGTAAACTGGAACAATTTTTTCATACATAAGGATATACATATTTTTCTGGAATTAGAAGTCGACCTGTCCTAGTCCATCTAGTCTAGTCTAGACAAAGTTCTACTTCTTCTTCTTAGCGTGTGGCTACCTAAATTTTATCCGCCCAGAACTAGTGGTAGGGCACGCAGGACACGACATGAGATGGTCCATTGTTTGTGGGACGGCACCACACATGCACTCTACATTGGCGGGGTCTGTGGATCCCCATCCACATCCCCATAGGGTTCTACTTATAATAATCAAATAATGCAAATAATTGAATGATTTATTCATTTAATATATGTATAAATAAATTCAAAATCAAGATCAGACAATTTGGTATAATAAATAACTGGAGGTCTCGACAGACGCTATCCTGTAGTGTATACAAATCGATCCAGCCGCAGTTAGTTGCAATTAGTTGCAGTATAGATAAATAGCGGTAGGCTTATAAGAAGGTCTCAATAGGAACGAGTTGGATTAATGCAAACCAATTGTCTGAAAACACTTTGAACTCGAAAGCAAAATATCACATCAGTCAATATTTAGTCAATTAATCACGAGGAGCTCGTGGCGCAGTCGTAACAGCCGCGCGGATCGATCCACCAGGTTAAGCAACGCTTGCCGAGGTTGGTCCGTGGATGGGTGACCATCTTTACATACCGAGACTCCTCCGTGCCTCGGAAAGCACGTTAAGCCGTTGGTCCCGGCTGTTATTCGTGGATCTTTGACAGTCGTTACGGGTCGTCAGAAGCCCGAGAATCTGACAACCAGTCTAACCGCGGGGTACCATATCACCCAGTTACTGGGTTGTGGAGGTCCGACAGCAGTCGCTCCATGTAAAATACTGGTATTCAGCTGAATCCGGTTAGACTGGAAGCCAACCCCAATATATAGTTGGGAAAAGGCTAGGATGATGATGATTTAGTCAATTAATAGTCATTATAGCTAGCCGGATAGTGTCAAATGCATGGCAAAGGGATTATTGGTGCTAATCCTATTCCATGGTAGGCATAGACAATACATAAATAATAAGGTAACTTTACCTTATTATTTACATTTCTATGGCCCTGAGTGAAATTGCGTTACATCGAGTTATCGCAGTGGTCTACGTGACAGACGCTTGTTTTTCCATCCAAAATAACTAGTTTAAAGAAAAGGCAAAAAAATCTGGGTCTGATTTTAATGTGCAATGTGTAGCAGTGTAAACTTAATGAAAGTCTTTATTAACGTGAACGCAGCGGGGAGCAGACTTAAATCTTAAAATGAAATATAATGTTCTGATATAACGCTAAGCGTGCCGGGAGCAGACTATTGCGTAATATACCGGGGAACGGCAGTAATTAATAATAAACTAGTTAATGATTTATGTGCAGTCTAATTTAATAATATTATATTGCTTCTGTTTAATGCGCATCTATCTTATTGTCTTCCTATCTAATTTATTATAATAGACGTGTTATATAATGAAGAACAAATTTAATCAATTTTGAGTTTTCTCAATGTAATTAATAAAATAACAGAAATATATCCTAATAATATTATAAACGTAAGTTAAGTAAGTTAAGTTTTTGAGTATCGATGTTTGTTACCCTTTCACGTAAAATGGATTTTAATGAATCTTTACAATAATATATCTTATACATCAGAATAACACATAGGCTATAATTTATCACCGTACTCCCACGGTAATGGCAAGTACGCGAGGAAAACGCGAGGCACAGCTAGTATGGTTATAAGTACCAAAAATGCCTACTTTGTTATACTTTGGCCAATTTTTGCGATTTAGAATTATGAGTCTAAAAAAAGTTTTTTTTATTGTGTTTTTTTTTATCACAAGGACGCGACCGAGCAGTCGGAGTTTAATAGTGGCTACGAACGCCCATTAATAGACATCCGCACAACTATAGCCTACGCTGATGCGTTGCCCTCCTTTTTCCTATCTCCTCCAATGGGACACCATAAACTCACAAATCACACGAAGCGCGACGACATAGCCGTCACTATATGCCGCTATTATATGAACGAGGCACCACCCCGCCACATGGCGGGCCAATTCGGCTGCAAAGCAGCATGGCACTTTCTTTTTTTGATGTCTCAGTGGAAATGCTTTCGCACCATGTCAAGGCCTCAGGTAGGCACACTGACGTGTGTGGGGACTCGCATTGGGGACATGCACTAAAACTGCGAGTGAGACTGCGAGCGCCTTCAACCGCTTTGCGAGGGTCCCGGATTCGCAGACACCAGGATCATCTCAGCGAAGCATGGTACTGCCTCATATTATGTAATTAATCTTATTAGTACTCATAAGTAGCTTATTGAACTATAAACTACCCTGTAAAATTTTAATGATCATCCATGTTTACTATTTCATAATAATAATAAACAAACAACTGAAATGCAAAGACTTAAAAATTGAAGCAGAAAAAAATGTGAATCCTAAAAATCCCTTTGAGCGTTGCTTACAAAAATGAATGTCGACAAAACTAATTTGACTCCGTTGAAAAGATGTCCAACGAATAGATTGAACTCAAAATGTTCGAAGTTTACTGGAAAGGAAAAATTCACAATTTGAAGATGCTAAAAGAATTAAAGCTATAAAGTAGATACAGACTGAATATTCCTATTGTATACTGTGAAGTTTGTGCAACTGCGAAAACACACCGATGAAAACGGGTGACCGATGGGACAATAAGGTTTATCAGGGGAGAGAGAGCAGTGGACAAATAAAGGCTGTTGATGATGAATACTAAGTTATGAGTTTGCACTTCGACATATGCGGGTAAATTGAGGGTGTGCAACATTCGTTGATTGATTGAGTTAGTGAAACTTGAAAGAGAACTTATTATAACATAATTTAATTATATAGGTTTGATGTTTGTTTAATTATATTTATTTTAGAAAACCTACATCTGAGGTATATATTTAGTTTATATAAATACTAATAGTATTTTATGTATTGTTTTCTTATGCTTGCGCGATTTTCTTTAGTTGAGTTTATTAAGTTTTGTTTAAGTTTTTTACAAGCCCGATATTAAGAATGTTATGTATTTTTTGGATGAGATGAGTAGGCATGATAGTAAATATGATATTGGAGTTGACGTACCGTTCCTTATTTGACCAAACTCATGGTTATATAAAGATTAAAAAGTTTTTTCAGTTCAGGTTCAGGCAGTTTCTATTATAGACCTTTTTAGGTAGTTTTTAACTTCTAAGTAAGAAGTAGTATTTAACTTCTATTATAATATCCAAACGGGCACCCGTTACCACTTTATTACATCATAAAGTTACACTTATAAAGTTGTGTAAAATCATGTCATTGCTAGTTTTATACTTGACAATACAAAATATATTTTTACACCTAAGCATATGAAACACATCGTTATTCATATTAAGCACATTTTAATTAAAACCAAGAGCTTTCAAGTGAAAAACGCATTTCGTAAGTTTAATTAAAGTGGATACCGGTAAGCTGTTGAAGTTACTCCTAAATAAAACTGTTTTACTAATTTGTTTCTTCTTTAATTTAAAAAAGATTTCTATAATTTATTATTTATTATTTAAATGTTTTTAAATAAGAAATACATTTGGTGATAGATTGTATTTTAAGTGATTGTGTCAAAAATATTGACTAGTTACCGAACGTGGTTGCCCCACGTTCGGTAACTCGTAGAAAATACGAGTCTAATTTCTAAGATAAAAATGCCCATAATCCGACACCTATTACAATTTTGTCCTACAAATAAAAGACAGCAAATAAAAAATATAAAATAGTTTTATTAAAAACATCATAACCAAAAAAATAACACACATTTTTATTGTTATAATGTGCACTTTATTAGCTATGTACACAAGAGCTATGGATAGAATTTTCCCGTGCATCCAGTCCGGACTTTACGCCGTCTTCTTACTTCAGAGGTGGAACCACCTCCGTTTCAACGTGGGTGACGAGTTTCGAAATGCCGTCCTCCTTTATCGCTTCTGGCATTCTTCGGGATATCCGTGGAGGGGAAACCCCCTCGGCTAGGTGGCAACAGCTCCCCGATCTCATCTACTTTATACAAGCTCAATGATTTTTCTGTCTTCGCAGTTATTTCTGAGTTGTAAGCGTCTACTTGACTTAGACTTGGAAAAACTATAAATGCTTCCCCATCGGTAAATAGATGTTCAAGTGGCATTCTGCGGCTACCTAGGATTTCAAATATTCCAAGGTGAGTTCTCTAAGACGGAAATTATGTAAAATATTCATAAAGGAGCTGTTTCCGGCCGGCTTTGTCATAGCTTACAGAAACTTAACAATGACACAGGATTCTTTTGTTGTTATGTATTAATATTGTGATCTGGTGAGAGTCCAACCTAGGTCTAACCAGGTCCCCGTTGACAACTAACGGGAGTGCGTCGGAGGCGCTACGTAATTCGCTTCCAGTAACACCCCTGTGCCCGTGTCGGACTCGGGATTGAAACCCGGGAAAAGACACGACGTCGTGGGGACTGCCAAGTGGTAGCTGGATCCCCTTACTGTGGAGAATCTGGTCTTGCCGGGACCAGTCTGTCGCTTAGGGTTTCGCGTTGCCTGCAGACCCGAGTCCTTCAAATAGCGTCTGAAGGCTCACGCAGTGTTTTTAGTGGGGTAGTGCACCCCAATGCGAGGCCCAACACACCTCAACACGCCTACCCGAGGCTCTGGTATGGTCCGAAAGGAATTTCTACTGCGTCATCAAAATAACAAAAAATGTTTAACCAACCAGCTGGGTCTTCTCGCATTAGCCGACGAAAAAGAAAACAAAAAATTGGCATAGAAAGGTCTAAGTTATCGCTATTTATAAGAAGCTCTTGCCTGCAGGACTCTAAAGACATTGAAAGTGCGATTATGGTGTTAATTATTTCTCTCGACGCTTCCAACTCACTTAAAGCATTGTTCCAAACAAATCGAAATGTATTGAGTAATATTTAATTAAACTGCGCCACAAGTTTCATAAGATCTGAACACATAAACAGAAAAGGTCATAACTTCAAGATAATAACTTTAGAGTCAATAAGGATTCACTTAACTAGTTTGCTAACTTTATAAAGTTGTATTGCTTTAAAGTGTCATGTCAAAAATTGTGTATTTATTTATAAAAAAATAACTTGTAATGATATTATACTTCTTCTATCAATTTACCACATAAATATGATCATTTTGCCTGTATTAAGGAAAGAACGACAGATCTTATTCTAGTAGTATCGTGATTTATGCCTAGTGCGAGAACCTAAAAATGGACAAAAAACTAAACTTTACAGCACATGTAGACAAAGTTGTAACAAAGGCGTCCTAAATGCTTGGTTTCCTCAAAAGAAACACTAGAGGTTTTAAGCAAGAGCAAACGAAGATCATATTATATAATGCCCTTGTACGCAGCCATCTTGAGTACGCGAGCGTAATATGGAGTCCATTTTATTCGGTCCACTCACAACGCGTTGAAAGTATACAGCGTGCCTTCACCAGGTACTTATCTTTTTGCTCTAGTGGGTTTTCCCATAGACAACCATACGAACTGCGCATACAGAAATTTGGAATGGTTACTTTGCGGAACCGAAGACTTCTGCTGGACATGAGTTTTCTTCACAAGATCATAAGCGAACAAATTAACTGTAGTAGTCTCCTGGAACGCATCTCGATTAATGTCCCACACAAATACCCAAGGCACAGGATAACTAAGACTTTTTATACTCCACCTTGTAAAACTAATCTCGGTCTTCAGGCACCTTTAACCAGACTTCTTAACGAATATAACATATGCAATAGTAAAATTCATGATCTTGATATATACCACGATACACATATAAGTTTTGTAAAAAAAATACTGAAATTGTTTTAAGCTAAATTGTATTAATTAGTTGTAAATTGTAAATTCAAAAAATATCATGTTATTGACCCATATCGTAGTGAATGTTATGTACGCCTTAATTGTCATATATATCCGATATAAAACCTCTTGTTAGTTAAATGTTGTAATGTTGTCATATATATGATGTGGTTGTACTTATTAAATAAATAAATAAATAAATAAATAAATAAATAAATAATAAACCTACCTGCTTCCTATAAAAGCAGATCAGCCGCCTGAAATCAGTGTATTACAGACTTCTAAAATTCGCCATTCAACTTTACGAGACGATTTGAAATTGAAAACGTCATTTTATAAGCAATTTCACGCTTATTCTATAATAAATGTACAATCACGTATGCAAAAAGATCTCTCATAATACCTTTACAAGAACGTATCTTGTAAAGTTTATAGATTCAACGATATCGTGTATTTTGTATATCAATCGCAAAGGCAATTTGCATTTAGACGTCTGCATCTATCAAAGCACGTCGCAACATTATTGTGGTGATGTCAAATTCAAGGCGCAAACTCGAAGCCATATAAATGCAGTAGTAACCCTCGTGTAACCGGATTACCACAAGGCACGCGCGATTTATAATGCCTGCGGCATCTGCAGCGCTCATATTGCACGATTGATAACACTACCATTAATTCCAGGGAAAGGGTATCATTTAAAATCACAAATGAGCAAGAATACGTTACTTTGTGGTAGTTGAGAATCATTATTTTAGAATATGAAAACGTTTTACTGTGATTTGTTGACTGAAACGAAATAGCGGCACTAAAAGAGTCAAAATATTATATGGAATGTGTGATAAAAATGTTTTCGTCTTCGTTTTGAACAGTTCTTCTCATTTTTCGTATTTCATTAAATTTGTTTGTTTGTTAGCAGTGATGTTTTTATGATTTTTCTTTAATCTGTTCAATCTGTTTTTGTAAAATGTTTTAAATCTATATCTTACAATAATATATGCATGTGATATTATTTAACTATATAGTAGTAAGACGACTGCATATCAACCTAAATTAAGCTTGGTACAGGGAATTAGTGACAAACAAGCAACATTATTAGTATAATCCACTTAGATTTGCATTTTCAGATCACTAATAATATTGAATTTATTGAGCAAGTGAATTTACTAGTTTACATGTAAGCATAATTTATTCAGCTCAAAATAGCTTTGATGATTTTTATCTAGCTCGCATATATTACTTACAAACAATAAGTTTAAAATCAATGTGATGTTAGAATGTGTAGTAAAAAGTTGATGGGCATGTTGAAAGCTATTAATACTTAGCTTTGCTGTATTAAATATCTACTAAAAAAGCATATCAAATTCCATCTTATAATTCTGTCTACATCATTTTCTCTTCGCTGTGAAATTATTTATTTCGTTTTCAATAAGACATTCAATAACGTTCTACATATTATTGTAAGGTTTCGTTTACTTTGTTTACATTTGCTTATAATAATTTTGGCATTTTTAATTTCTTGCACTGGCCACACTGGGAATCCAAAGAATAAGTGGGGTAGGAAGGTATTAAGGGGAGCAGTCTTGCGAACTGGGGGGCAGTCGGTCTCAGGCCGTCATTGTGGTTTAATAAGTGTTGTTGATATTGTTACTAGTTGGATAAGAGTTCAGAAAATATAGTGTTATTGGATTAAAAATGATTTTGGAATAAAGATTGTAATTCACTATTACTGGTTGTTTTTCTGAAGAGTCTTACATCTCAGAAGTGGAACACCGTCGGAAATTCCGTAAGTACACGCCTGCAATATTTTATTTTTCTTCTTACACTACGTAATGCATATACATATTAAGGAAAGAAAGTTTAATTCATAACTACATGAAAAATTTCGTAGCGATTAGCAGCGACCTACCCTCAGGAGTATATTTGATGTGTTCTTTAGAAAACCCATGTCTCTAGCTCAAATAAGAATCAATTAGAAATTATCAAAGTTATAGATATATAATTTTTACGTCATGGACATCTAAACTTACAAATAAAATTGGAATGCCTGTTTCTAATATTAAACTAACCGCTTTTTACTACATGCGTAGGAGTATAATACAATATATGGCACCTACATAATATACCAAAGTAACGTTTTACAATTTTGTCTGTCTGTTCGTTCCGGCTAGTCTAATGGCTGGACCGGTTTTGACGGGACTTTTTTTTGGCGGGTAACTGTTATAACGAGTAACTTAATACAAAAATAATAATTATCATCAAACGATACCATACATATTTTTATCAAAATGAGGGTACATTGGAAAATTAGCCAAGGGTGTAAGAACTACTAAATATACACAGGAGCTTTGAAAGGGAATAAAAAAAAATGTCCGTTTTGTCTAGAGTGCACCGTTTAGTAGATGCCGACTAATAATTTATGTTATTTTGATATATTTTTTTTAACAAAATCCTTTTTTTTTGGTTTCATGTGACGAGTTATGGATTGATGTGAACATGGAAAAGGGAACTTGGAGAAGTCTAGCGACTCCTCAACGAGATCATTTTCGCACTAGGCGTCAAGGTCGCAGCCGCAGCCTCAGCCGTAATTGGCCGAGAGCGGGTAGGTGTCGAGACCATAGCAGCAGCCAAAGCCGCAACCGCCGGCTGCTGGAGCGCTAGCTGGCATTAAGGCATAAAGAGGAGCATCTCCTTCGTATGACGCTGCAATTGGGAAGGACAGCGAGCAATGGCGTCGCAGCAGCGAGCTTTTTTTTTTTTTTTTTTTTTTTTTTTTCGGTTGGATCTATGCTAATGGTCCTAGTGACCGTTATGCGTCATCGGAAATGGGGTGATCCGGTTGGATCATCCTATGACGTTAAAAATTTGGGGGGTTGCCCCCCACCATGTTCATGGCGTCGGGTTTGTACCTAACTTGGTCAGCTACGGTCGACTGGTTTGGAACGGGTGACGTTAGAAACCTATCGTGAGGGCCGGCCCTCCCCTCCCCCGGTAGCGGGGGAGGCGGGTCAAGCGCGGGACCCGAGCAAGCTGCCGATAGCAGAGTGCTATCGGTGATTACACGGTCTATATTGGTGTCGACTCGTAGCTGATCTGAGCCTATGCTGTCGCGGTTGATCCGGATCAACTGGTCAACGGAGTGTAGGGTTCGACGTCGCATACGACCCCGGGGCCCATGCGGTGTGAATGTGTGCCTAACACCGGCTGTGTTATGTCTGAGTGTGTGTTGTAGCTTACGTCGCGCTTCAGCGTCGCGCTTTAACAGTTCTGTGATTTTATCAACAGGATCGGTTATGACATTCTTAGGTAACCTAGACTTATTAGGTGCTAAGCTATCGGGGGTGTAGTTTGCCGCACTCACGACGAGTGGGTTCGGGTGGAGAAGTGCCTTTTCGAAGTGACGTTCTGACATCGCTTTGAAATGGCCCCTAATCGAATCTAGTCTGAGGTCACGGTGTAGGTCGATGTTTCTTACGTACCACGGGCAACCGGTTGCCACACGTAAGAATTTATTTTGGATCGTTTGGAGGCCTCTGAGTCTATGCTGAGGCACATGCGCGAATGCCACACAGGAGTATGACATGATGGGGCGGATACATGATTTATAGAGGGTGAGCTTGTGCCTGAGGGGCATTTTGCTCTTTTTGTTTATGAGGAAGTACAGTCTACTACTGACGAAACGGGCTTTTTTATAAATCGCGGCGATGTGTGGTCTAAACGACATCGACCTGTCGAGAGTGACCCCCAGGTACTTGACCTGTCTAACTCTGGGAATAACGACGTTATTTAGTAAGATTGGTTTCATCGTGAACCATGTTTGTCTGCGTTTAGGTAAGCGTGTCTTTCTCTTACGAGAGAAATGAATCGACGCGCTTTTATCGGGGTTAATAGCTATTCTCCATTTTGCGAACCAGTTGCCTAGTTCGGTGACGGCACGTTGGAGAAATAGCGATGCTCTATTAGCATTAGGGTGGGTAACGTATAGAGCTGTATCGTCAGCGAAGAGAGCCAGTTTGACGTCCGGAGGTCTGGGGATATCTGATGTGTACAGATTGTATAGAGTTGGGGACAGCACGGAGCCCTGGGGGACTCCGGCCCTCAGAGGTCTCAGGGAAGAGAGGGTGCCTTCGACCCTATACCTAAATGACCGGTTTGACAGATAGTCGCGGATGATGATGACTAGCCTATCCGGTATTCCTAGCTTGTACAGTTTGTACACGAGGCCTTCGTGCCATATCCTATCGAAGGCCTTTGCTACATCGAAAAATACGGCGCACGTATCGCGGGAGTTCTTTTTATTGAAACCTCTGAGTATGTCTTCGGTCATACGGTGGACTTGCCTTGGACAGCAGTGGTTTTCGCGGAAGGCGAATTGCTCGTCTATGAACAGGTTCTTTTCGCCTATAACGGCTTTGAGCCGCTTAAGCAGAACCCGTTCGTAGATTTTGCCAATCGAGCTTAGTAGACTGATGGGCCGATAGCTAGACGGTTCCGTGCCCGGTTTGCCGGGCTTAGGTATGCCGATAACCGTAGCTTCTTTCCATTGGTCTGGGAACCTACAGCCCTTTAGGAGGGCGTTGAAAATGCTAACCAGGAGGTAAACAAGAGCGGGTGGGAGTATTTTAATGACTTTGTTGGAAATCCCGTCCGGCCCGGGGGCCTTCTTGGAGTGAAGTCGTTTGATAATGTCTTGGACTTCTTCTACATCCGTCGGAGGGATAGGATCCCCTTCCGGCGGCGCAGAAGTCTTCGACTCTACTACCCTAATTACCTCCTCTACGTGGGAGCCTATGGAGGGTGAGGGGGTAGTGATGTTTGGGGTACACTGGCTCTCTAGTGTATCGGCTAATAGTTCCGCCTTGTCGGCGTCCTCTAGTGCAGGCGCGCGATTGGGTCTTTTTAATGGCGGCATAGATGCCTCCGTTTTCTTTCTAAATGAACGAGCGAGTGGCCAGTAGGCCACATGGGAGGGTGAGATTTCACTAAGGAGGCGATCCCACTTTTCGGCTTTGTGCTCTAAGATGCGTGTTTTAACGTCTCTTTCGAGGTTACGGAGGTCACGACGATACTCGTCCGCCGGGTAGCGAGCGTATCTGCGCCTTGCGGTGTTTTTGGCGCGTATGAGTGCTTTAATGTCATCCGGGAGCTCCCAGTGTCCATCGCTGGACGTTGAGATCTCCCTAGATGACTTTTCCATCGTCGCTACCAGATGGTCGGTAAGGTTGGAACTGGCCGCAATGGCCGCCTCGGGACTCTCTATAGTGTCCGGGATGTTGTCGAGTTGACTCGAGCGAAGTGAATTTAAATTTTCATTTAGTAATTTAAAGTCGATGATCTTTTTCTTTTGATTTTTAGTATTATTCTCGGGGTTACCTAATTGAATTAATACTGGTCTGTGGTCTGAGTTAAGCTCGTGTACTGTTTGAATAGAATGCACCAGAAGGGATACATTGCGTATTATACATATGTCTAATATGGATGGCCGCACATTACTCCTATCGCTGTTTGCGAAGTCGTAGCGTGTTGGCTCATCTGGGGCGACTACTGTACAGGCTAGATCATCGACGGCGCGGCAGAGAATTATACCATTTTTATTGTTTTCTCTGCAGCCCCATGCCTGATTTTTACTGTTTAGGTCGCCGGCTATAAAGACGGCGTTGCCTAGTTCTAATAGCGATTTGAGATCGCTGAAGAGTAATGTTTTATTGCACGATTGATATACCGAGGCGATGATGATCGACTGATGGCCGGTCATGCTCACCTGGCAGACGGACGCCTCCAGTGAAGCTAGAGGCGGTGTGTCTAATGGGATGCAATGGAGTGTTCTTTTGTAATAAATTAGTGTACCTCCGAGTCGGGATCGCAACCTATCATTCCTAACGATGTTATAATTAGGGATACGCGGATTGCTATTACATGGTTTTAGAAACGTTTCCTGCACAAGGAGGACGTCAACATCGTATTTTTTTACGAAAATGCGAATTTCCTCTAAATTCGCGCTAATGCCGTTCGCGTTGAACGACACTAGTCGGAGCGAACGCGGTTTTGTCCTAGCCGTGGTAGCCATTTAAGGGCTTTGAGAGGGGGGGGACCTAATCTTGGCGACCAGGGTGGCATGTTCACTATATGCCTGGCATGTCTGCTGTAGGGTGGTGGCGGCGCGTAGTTTGCGGGCCAGGACGGCTAGCTCTTCTGGATCTATACCGCAGAGAGCCTGAGAGACAAACGCTAGGTTTATCCCGAATTCGTCGGTGGGGGAAGCGGGACAGCTGGGGGCTGCTCGTACCTTCGTACTTGCAGGGGGGGCTTGCTGCCTGCTTACTGCCGCTGGGGGGCTTGGAGGGCCCGGAGCGGGTTTTGCGGGTGCAGACGGCTGGGAAGCCGCTCTGTCATGCCACGCGTTCGTCTTAGGGGGCGGAGCGGGGACATACTTCTCCTCCCTGGGTCGGGTGGTGGATCTGGGAGCAGGACCAGGTTTTTTCCCGGCTCTCCTCCCTTTCCTTACCACCGCGGGGGCTTTCGGGCAGCCGCGGTAGTTAGCCGGGTGCCCTTGGCCTCTGCAGATGACACAGCTAGGTGGTTCCGTAGCTGTGGCCCTATCGCGGGGACAGTCGGGGGTCCCGTGGTCGCCGAGACACTTAACGCACCTGGGGTGCGCCTGGCAATTTCTTGCCGAATGACCATATAATTGGCAACGATGACATTGCCCTATGATGCCCCTTTTACGGGGGGACTCTACCTTTAGCCCGGTCATGTTACACACGGCCCGGACATTAAATATTGCTTTCGCCGCCGGCGTTAGCGGCAGGATGACAAGTACCATCTTGTACTTGAATTTGTTGCGGGGGTGGTACATCCTATGTACCTCCTCCACAGGGTATCCCTGGAGGATCAAGTCCTCCTTGATTTCGGACGGGTCCATATCCCGGGGGACACCGCCGATGACAACACGCAGTACGCGCTCATCTTCGAGCGCGTACGTGTGGTATCCTATTTTGTTGGCGCTTAAGAAAGCGGTCAACCTACGGTGGTCATTAGAGTCCGCCACTTGGACTCTTATGCCGTCTGCGCACGAACGTGCAGATTTGTATAAAATCTGCTTCGCGTAAATAGCCTTCGAGACTATAGTCCAGCTTTTTGTGTCCTGGACGACTATCGGGGGGGGCGCTTTCGTGCGCGTTTCGGTGTCCATGCCCTCGTTTGGGGTGGACGCCGATGTACCGGGCGCGGGGGACGCGACTTGGTCGCGCCTGGTGACCTGCGGCGATGATGATGATGCCGCTTTAACCTTGTTGCCCTGAGGGGGCGGGGTCCCTACCTTCGGAGCCTTAGGCGGGGGGGATGGCGCGGAGGACGGCGCGGACCCGGTGTCCGGGCGCCGCCTCTTCTTTTTATTGCGGACCTCCGTGAATCCGCTGTTGGTGGTCTCCTCCTCGGAGGAGCTGCCGGCTACCGACATCTCCTCCTCTGACGGAGTCGACGAGCGGGAAGTCCGCGTGTTTTCCGATCCGGCATCGGTCGTGCCGGACTCGGTTCCTATCGCGCCGTCGTCAGTTGACGCGGCGGGGGGCGCGGGTGAGTCAGTCGAGAACCTCCTCACTTGTTTTCTGTGGCTACTGCCTGATTTTTGCGCGTAGGCTTTTAATTTCTCTTCGAAGTCGGGCACGTATTCCCGCAGGAGAGCCATAAGGGCCTCTTTGGGGATGTCTGGTAATTCCGCCATATTATTTGTTTGGTTTAAGATGTCTATATAAACCGGTCGTCATTAAGACGCCATTGTGTTCCTACCCTCCCGCCTGGCGGGAGGTGTGTAACAAAGGAAATAAAACGGTCGTCTACCTGGGCAGGTACCGGGACGCAACCCAAGTAGGTGTGTAAATAACGAAAACAACTTACGTGTTCGGCTTCGGGAACACACTTTTCGCTATGCGAGCGATTAATAACGCGGCACTATCTCAACGAACGCGACTATGTGGCACCGGAACACCACTTAATTACGAACGCGGTTCTAAGCGCGCGATATAACGGACGGGTTTAAACGCGATTGAGTCGTCTGACGGCCTCAATATCTAAGAGCACTTGTAAACTGTACGAAACGCACTAGGATGACGCAACACTGACTCTAACAATAGACAAAGGACAGTACTGGGGCACAGCCTTTGTCTACGAGAACAATGGAGCGCGAGAACTTGTACCTGCGCAGAGAGCGTAGGGACAAATAGGTCTGTGCGTGTTGGCGGACACGCACCGAAATGCAGCAGCGAGCGACGCAACTTCCGCAGTAAGGAGATGGAACCAAGTAGGCGCAGCCGTAGCAGGTTGCCGGGCCCGTGTGATAAATTTATTTTTAGCTGTTAGTGTTGGCGGTACGCTAGTAGAAGTTTACGTTGATCTTGGTAGTGAGGCGACATTGATTAGGCAATCCACCCATAAACTGCTTGGATTTATTCATGATCATACTGAATCGTGTTGAGAGGTTTTGGTAATAGCTTGGATACAGTTTAATGTTTTATGCAAGGTAGTAGATGATTGTAAATCTAGGCGAAGAAGACGAATGCTTAGAAAAAGTCCGTATGATGATAGATGGTATGCTTAAGGAAAGGATCATTAGGGAGTCTGTTTTGAACTAAGCAAGAGTTGAGTATTATATATTTGAGTGATAAAATAGGACTTAGACTCTCATTATTCGTTAACTTTCGTTACATATTCTATGACATGTAGGTAGTAGGTACATAAATTGAACGATTTTAATATTGGTTTATATTATATATTAGGTGATAGGTGTTTTATACACAGTATATTGCCCTGTATTGTTTCAGACAGCGAGCGGGTGTAGGCCATGGTTTTAGGCCACCACTCGATCGGATACACAAACATAAATGGATATTGTTTATTGTTTAACTTCACATATAGGATCTTTATAATGATCACTTATGATCGTCTTAGCGGCTAAATTTATAATGAGGGTTCGCAACGCGCCCATGTCAGAGAAGATACCCACGAAGAAAAGAAACTCTTCTGGGTTCCTATCATTCTTTTCATTGTGATCAATAATTCACAAAGTCACTTAAATCTATAGCAATTAATTTCAAAGCGTTTTTGTTATTTATATATTCTTTTACATTAGGATTTTAATAAGTTTCTGTTTAATGATACATCTAAATTTATTAATTGACAACTGTTTTATACTGTCGGGAAGTTTATTATAAAAACTTATATTATTATAACGTATATAATTACCCGCAAAGGAGTAGCTCATTTTATGGAGCCTTGAGCTGGGCACAGCAAGTTTATTTTTATTTCCAGTATTTAACATTGCGTTGATCACATTATTCTTAATTTTTGGATATTTTTGTGTACATACATAAAATTTTCAAAAATAGATAGGCTATACAATGTCATAACATTTACTGTTTTAAATTTATCTCTAAGTGTGTCTTTTGGACCCAAATCATATATTGCACGAACAGCTCTTTTCAGCAGAACGAATATAGCATCAATATAGGCAGCATTACCCCGTAATAGGATACAATGACATAATAATAATAATAATATTTTTTTAATAATGCTGTTAAAGTAACCAAAATAAACTAAACCTAGCTGTATTTACGTCAGTTAATTGTCGAATATTTTTAATGCAAATGCTGCAGATGAAAGTCTGTTGGATAAACTAGATATGTGAGGGTCGCACTGAAGTTTAGCATCTAAAGTAATTCCTAGAAATACCGTAGTACTTTCCATATTTAATTCTTCATTGTTAATATTTACAGTTGTTTTATTTAACATTAGGCAAAGTGAATTTAATACATTTCGTTTAAAAATAGGTTATTGGCATTGTACCATTTTACAATTTTAGAAAGAGCATTGTTCACATCGTCAGTTGCAGGTTGCCGCCTATGTGTCTTTAAAATAACTGATGTGTCATCTGCAAACAATAATATTCCATGTTTATCATTTACAAGATACGGTAAGTCATTAATATAAATAAGAGATTGTTTTCCATTCACGTCTACCTTCTGGATTATATCACTTAAATAAGAATTAATTAAATCTAGCGCGATATCTTCTATGCCGTAGTGATAAAGCTTCCTGACCAATGTTTTATGCTGTACACAATATTAGATAGCCTTACATAGATCACGTAAAATGCCTAATGCATCATGTGAATTCCTCCCAGGCTTAAAAAAATATTCTGTATTAATTCTCCAGCCTGCATCAGTTGTAGAGCGACCGCGTGTGAAACCGAATTGTTTACTATGCAGTAATTTATTTCTATAAAATGATTCATTGATTGATTTAGAATAATCTTTTTAAAAATTATGCTAAACGTTGGTAATACGGATATCGGTCTAAAATTTGTGGGATCTAAAGTACTACCTGATTTAAACAACAGGATTATTTTGCTATGTTTCATTAAGTCAGGAAATACACCACAATCAATACAGTTCTTTTTAGGATTTATCAATTTATAGGTTTGATAATATAATTTCTGATGCGGTAACATGATTGAATTTAAAGGTATTATAACATTCAGGTACATTGTTTTAAAAAAAGGAAATGGCGGCAACAGGTGAAGAGTTCGGAGATAAGATATTTAAAAGAAGTAGCTTTTGCGAAATCTGACGTGATAGTTGTTTCATACATTTAATTTAAAATCTTTGTTTTGTGGTTTGACTATTCCTATTTCATTTTTAATAATTTTCCAAGTCTTTTTAATAATATTACTTCTGTTTTTAATAAGTGATTTAAAAATTATAAGTATATATAGATTGATCACAAATACAAACAACTAAAATTCAATTAAATTAAAAAATAATATATTAGAATAACAATTGTTTAACAAAAAAATACATATTCAAAAGCAAAAACATTTCATTAAACATTAGGTAAAGGTTTATTCAATTATTCAATCTTATATTTGGAGCATTGCACTCTATGGAAGTGAATCATGGACACTGACGCAAAAAGATAGGAAAAGAAAGTCTTCATAATGTGGTTCTGGAGAAGGATTGAGGGGATAAAATTGACAGAAATGGTGACAAACGCAAAAGTTTTGGAGATAGTTAAAGAGGAAAGAAATATTATTAAAACTGTTAGAACCGAGGAGGAAATTTGATTGGTCACCTGATATGACATGACTTGTAAAAATATACAGGGAAAGATTGATGGAAAAAGAGGAAGAGGTAGACCGAGGAGAAATAGAGTTTGAGATGTTGTGATTTAATGACTCTGCAATTTCTCTTAGTTTTTTTAGAAAAGGTTTGACATAATTGCAAAACTCTTCACTTGTATAGTATTGTCTTTCCGCATATAGATCTTACAACATTCACCTATTTTTATGTATTTCTGATGTTGCCCAGTTATTGAACATCATTGTATCGCTAACTAATAATGTTTTAGGGGTAAATATTGATTGAAAAATTGGAGTATGCTATACATACGATCTTACTGGAATATTTTGTGTTTATTTATACTTATTCTTTTATTTGGAAATTTCATCAGCTGTCCACAATGCTGAATCTAATTTATTAATTATAGATTTACTAACTGGAATCACATATTGTATAAATATTCATACATGGGGTACTAGTAGACGTTATTCTTGTAGGTTCCATAAACATGTTATTAAGATTGTAAGATTTAAAAAAATATTAATCTGAAAATGATTCCAATCCGTTTAAAAAAATTACATTGAAGTCTGCGCACACGATTAATAGCTTTTTTTATTAGAATTTGATGATTTAAGTAGGACCTTTTCCATTACTTTTTCAAAAATATCAGAAGAACCTAATGGAGGTCTATATGCTAAAGTTACAATGAATGATGCAAATCAACACAAATGATAAAGGACGGATAATTGGATTGATAATTTTATGGATAATTTGATGGATAGTTTTATGGATATTTTGATGGATAAAGGATGGATAATTGGATGGATAAAGGATAGATAATTAGTTGGATCATATAGCTATAAATGTTAAATAGATATTGGTTTATAAGTACAGTTTTTTTTTAATGGCATAAATTACATGTACTAGGTTTCTATAAATATACAAATGTGAATATTGCGATTTCTTGAGAATTGGTATGGTTTATATTACATTTTTTTGTGGACTTTTACTTTATATCTTAGGCTAGTGTGCAATTATTTTTAAATATTTTATATTTTAAAAAAAGAGCAACCCAGCAGAGTTTATCACTATACTAATAAAGTATTATGTATTTTATTTTTTGTATGAAAATATGAAAAGATTAGTTCCACTGAGTTTGTTTCGCCGGTTCTTCTCAGTGGGCTTGCTTTGGAACCGGTGGTAGACTCAATTGACTTTCAAAAGATACTTTGATTGTACTATTTTGAATAAAAAAATTGACTTTGACTGTGACTATATTTTAAATTTTTTTTTTTTTTTTTTTTTTGAACTCGAATGTATTTTTATAAATGTATAAATTCAAGCTTTGGTTTCTTGGTCCGCCGAGTGTAAGGTTCCACCTGGTCCGTGTATGAGGACATACACGTTATCAGGATGGACGAGTGTAAGGTTTCGTTTACTTTGTTTACATTTGCTTATAATAATTTTGGCATTTTTAATTTCTTGCACTGGCCACACTGGGAATCCAAAGAATAAGTGGGGTAGGAAGGTATTAAGGGGAGCAGTCTTGCGAACTGGGGGGCAGTCGGTCTCAGGCCGTCATTGTGGTTTAATAAGTGTTGTTGATATTGTTACTAGTTGGATAAGAGTTCAGAAAATATAGTGTTATTGGATTAAAAATGATTTTGGAATAAAGATTGTAATTCACTATTACTGGTTGTTTTTCTGAAGAGTCTTACATTATAAATATTTTATTTAACATGATAAATTCACTTCACGAACTCGTCTTCCAGTATATTTATTTATCCTTAATCCCTACTCAATTTGACTTCATTTTAACACAAAATAATCCCTTGGCTTCAGGATACAAGTTCGTTCATACGGCTTTATTCAATTCTGGGACATGTGACGCTCGAAGCAATTTATTTTTCTTAAAGGCTAAGCTCCTGTCTCATGAAGATTGATTATGTACTTGCTGTGACGCAGCTACTGGCTGATTGACATCGCAATTTACTTCATTGGCATTTTTAATTTACTCTTTTGTTTGAGGTCCAATGAATTCAAAATTGATTTCGAATGTTTGAATTTTCTCATTAATTGAATTTGTATAAATAGCTTTTTTAATGTATTATTAATTAGTTCACTGATTAATGGTAGAAGAAAAAACCTATCAAAAACCAATACATTGGATATTTATTTAGTTCGTTAGTTGGTTGTTGGTTAATCTAATATATTATAAAATTCTCATGTCACGGTTTTAGCGGTTATACTTCTCCGAAACAGCTTAACTGATTTTGATGAAATTAGCTTAATCGATTATTCAGTAGGTGTGTGAACTTTTTTGTTACACGCCTAAGTTTATAAAAAAAATATACCCTTAAGTGTTAAGGTTGACTCACCCCAAAAAAAATCTTCTACAATAAATATTTGTCTTTTAACAGCGATATTAATACTTTTGGCAGAACGAACTCAGAGACTTCTGTCTATTTACATATAAAATAACAAAACATGCATAATATGGAAAATATATAATACATAGATATTTTCAAACAAGGGTTATTTATTTATAAGGAATTTATTTAACTGTTTTGCATTTAAATATCTAAATAAAAGAGCTGAAATATGTTTATCTAACAAGTGCATTTATTATTTTGTCACTATTTTTTTATATGCAGGGAATACTTGTTTGAAAAAAAGGCGTAATGCACGAAAACATCCATTAACGCGGGTATAGATGAAATTTAAGTAAACATGTTTTTCAGGAATCACTTTATCGTAGAAAAATTGCATGCCCGCATATATTATGAATAAATAAAAAGTATGAACGTAATTGTAAAAGAGTTTTCTTAATTATGAATTTATATAGGGATGTATTATAAGCATGTAGAAGGTTCTGCGTATTCAAGTCTCAGAATCACCAAAAACGTTGGATCCATCATTAATATTATCACACAAGGGATCCTGCAACAAAAATTTGTATACGAAATATAGATAAAAGCAATCAAATCAATCAATCAAAAATATCTTTATTACGTAGGTACAACTTGTACACTTGAAATAAGTCAAAACATAAGTAGTCAATAAGTAGTAATAGTAATAAAAAAATTAAAAAAAACTCGTTTGAGATGCAGGATCCCCTAAGAAAAACGAGAAAAAAACTTAGGGGTTGCTCTTTTGTCAATAAAATGAGTACATAATATTTTATAAATACAACATGTAACATCATAACATCTTAAGAGTGAGTGTCTTATTCCCAATCTTATTTGGAGTACTATTTTATAAAATAATTAGCAGTGCCCCGCGGTTTCACCCGCGTTCTTCGTATACCTGTGGGAGTACGGTGATAAGTTATAGCCTATGTGTTATTCTAATACATAATCTATATTATTGTAAGGTTTCATTAAAATCCATTCATTAATTTTTACGTGAAAGAGTGACAAATATCCATCTATCCATCCATCCATACTAACTAACTTTCACATTTATAATATCAATAGTAGGATATTAATTAAATATCAATAATTTTACTAGTGACAAAAATCTAAATACGTAAAAATATATTGTATTATTTTTTTCATAAAACCCTGGCATATTATCTCAAGTAAACCAGAATAGTGTTTGTCATAATATAGATTCAAAGTATAAAATGTTTTTTAATTACACAAATATATTTTATATCTTTAAACGTATATGTAAATTATATTAAACCGTTAAGCTTTAAGCGGCTGTCAAAAACTTTATATTGAGCGATAGGATCTAAAATTAAGAAGTAAGTATCGCGTGTATTGAGCAGTAAAAAGCCAATTAAAGCTGACAGCCCTTTCAAGATCGAAAAGTTACCCGACATTGAAACGTTGTATGAGTAAATCACGTTTAATTAACGTCAAAGTTTAATCGGCCACACACTATACTTATACCTTAACGTTGATTACGATTACAGATACATATGAAGGTGAGAGATTGTTACGTTAGGAAAATCAGGAGTGGACTGATGCTCTGTATGATGTTCACCAATCCGCTTTGGGCCAGAGCATTGGTGCACCATAACTTGCCTGGTTTCGCAGAGAAGAGCCTTGCCCAGCAATGGGAAATAATATATTGGTTGATACTTTACGTTTCACATTTTTATTTCAATTATTTTTTGAGTAAGTAGATATATACATAATACATATACATAATAAAAACAGTAATATTTCATACTCACACTCGATTACACATTTATGTAGAACAAACACATAATACGCGATTAAATAATTTAAAGGTCCTCTAGCCGTATTTACTATTTTTTTTATTTAAAAAGTTTTTTATTCATAATAAATTAATGTAATATTTGAAAAAATGTATTCTATGTCACTATGAAAGTATGAAAAGGTAAGATAAAAAAGTACATAAACTTTTCTTTACACTATAATAAAACATTGTGTTTATAACTCATGATCTCTTTTTTGCTTGATTAGCCGAAAAGGATTTGAATTAGATTTTAAGCTAACTTCCCGGTGATCTTAGAGGCTTAAAATTTGAACCATAAATAAGAAGTGGATGACAATGCATGAAAACGTGTTAAAAAGATAAATCAAATAGAAATGTCTATTATTAATAATAAATATTATTATATTGTTTTCATATATTTACGCAAATTTGTAAATGAGTGCATTATAATAAATACTTTACAGCAACCATTATCACGGGAGGAGTCCTCCCCTTTGCCGTAAAGTATCCGAATCGGGCTCATAAACAACTAAATAAACCGCGATAAAATCCATAAAAGTTGTTTTATTATAATAGATATTATTAGTTTGATTATTGCGTATCGGAACGTCGTATGTTTAATATATTATATTCCAAGCGACAGTTAATGCCTTGCTTAGTACATTAACCACAAGCAGTTAGGCCATGTAACAAGCAGTGCTATGTCAGCGCTCTGTGATGTTATAATATATTATATCTAGATAGTTTAGTACCTATGTCCTAAGTATATTGTAATGTACAATGTAACAATGTAACCCGGGTAAAGGTTAGTAAGTACGGGTAAGTCTAAATCATAAGACACATGTCAAAGTGAGCCTGCAGTCCTGCAATAAACAGTACATACAAATTTGAAATGATATTATATTATTATTCATGTTGAATATAGGTTTTACATTACGTAAAATAGAATGTGTGATCTTAAATATATCTAGCTACTACTACTACTACTACTAGCAGCGCCCCGCAGTTTCACCCACGTACTTACAGCATAATATGTGTTATTCTGATGTGTAAGCTATGTCATTGTAAAGTTTCATTAAAATTCCTTCAGAAGCTTTTACATAAAAGAGTAACAAACATCCATCCATCCATCGTTACATTCTAACAAACTTTCGCATTTATAATATTATTAGGATACACATCGCATACGAGTACTAAGCATCGTCTTAAATTTGTATAATCATCATCATCAGCCTTTATCTGTCTACTACTGAACATAGGCCTCCCTTAATGAACGCAAAAACGACCGATCAACATGATCCGTGCGTAGCACGGAGATTGTCCTACCTGATTTTAATGATTGAGTGCCGACCAACTCCACCGTTATATCCATTCTAATTTGATGATATTCTGATGAAGATCATAATATTATTAAATAAATTTATTTCTTTAAAAAGAAAACATGCAGCAAATCCGCCGTGATTCAATTACATGTATAACACGTATTGTTTACACAATTCTAAATTGGTTTCTCTTATTGCTTTACTCCCTTTCTTTGTTCTTCTCATTAAATGGCGCTGTCTTATATGAGCAACGCGTTTAACAGTAACATAAAATCAACTGTCGTATTTCGAAACCATAAAAAAATTAAGAAATATTTTTTTATTAAATCCGGCTTATAAAAAAGTAATGCGTTTTTTTTTTTAATTTTGATGCCTCGAACTTATAAATAATTAACTTATTCTTCTATCTTCTTTATTCATACTAATGTAATCTTTACGTTTATGGTCATTCGTTCCAGGCTAAACTAGTACAAATAGAACCTTAGTATGAAACCGAATGCAGCGTAAAATCCGCGACTTATTTTACGCGACTCATAGCTCAAAATGTTACGCTGGTATGGTCTCACCTTATTTGTTACTTTTGGAATCGGTGTCAGCCAAGGTAGGTGTAGGTAGGACTAGGTACATCAACGAATACTTCAAAACACTAATGACACGATAAACGTAAAGATCGTACGTTAGTACTTATTAGGTTTTATTGTTATAGGCACAAAAATTCAATCATTTTATTCTAATATATATAAATCTCGTGTCACAATGTTTGTCCTCAATGGACTCCAAAACCACTTAACCGATTTTAATGTTTTTTCTTTTAAAATGTGTGCTTTTCTCCAACTTAAAATATAGGATAGTTTATTTCTCAAATTTGAGATTGCAATTTTATTTATTGCAAATTAATTGTTTTGACAGAACGAAGTCTGTCGAGTCCGTTAGTTACTTATAAGTTTATTTATCTTTTAAATAATATTGTAAAATTCTTTTCCTTTCATATTATCAATATCCATTTACTGTGCACAAATAAATAATAGCTTTCAATGGACGCTTGGTCGAGACGGTAAAAACGATCACACAAAGTTAGTCAATACCTGTATATCATTTATAATCCATACGATGTAACCTCGCTCGTTAGTGCAGTCAACAAAGCATATTCTAATGTGCAAATTGTACCTAATATTAATTGGAACAGGTTACATAATCCCGATTTCCATAGAACGTACTAGAATCAATGATTCCTGTTGTTTGATTTCTTAATCAACTTCATGTTATCGAATTATCACGTTTTGTTTGCTATTTCAACAGACGACATTACAAATCCTAAATAATTTGTACTACCAATTTCTGGCATGGTTCATAATAGAAAAAGATCTCAATAGAACTGTTTCATTATTAGGGGATGACCATGTTTTTTTTTTATTGCGTATATACTTCGGGTCTTGTTAAAATACATTTACAATATTATAAATAGCGACGATGGTCCAGTGGTGGGTGGACTCGGCCTTTTATGCGAGAGGTTCTGAGTTCGATTCTGACCCTTCCGTGTGTGCCTTGAAATGGGTTTTTCTAAAAATTTCTAAGTACACCCCAAACATGAGACCACCGCTCGCTCACCGGTAAAGAAAAACATCGTGAGGAAACCTGTATGTCTGATGAGATTAAAAGTCTTTGAAGGTATGTAAAGTTCACCAACCCGCACTGGGCCAGCGCATCGGTGAACTATGACCCATTACTCTCCCCGCCTGATTTCGAGGAGAAGACCCGTGCCCAGCAGTAGAACATAAAGGGTTGTTACTTTACTTTTTTACTATGATAAATAGCTAATCTAAATCTTATATGTCAATATAGGTAGTCTCTCGTGTCTGCAGAAATATTACATTATATAATATGTTTTGACTAAGTTCCTCAATTATTGTTTGGTGTAGTACTGCGGTTGGGCATCTTCTTGGTATTATAAATTAGACGCATTTACGTCGGACGGCTGCACTTTCGACATATTTTACTTCTTCTCGACTTACTTTACCTATCAATTGGACTTCTAATCAGTATTCCTCAAAATTTCTTTTAAAGTTAAGTTTAAAGTTGAAGGAGCTAATACATAGGCTTTACACAGGCAAAGCAACAGCTTGCTTACATCTGTGACTCACATGGACTGAACTTACAAAATCTTACAATGATGTAAAATTTTGTAATGGTACATCAATAGACTGAAACACATGCGAGTGTGGTTGAGAAGCTGTTGATACGAGATCTCAAGAAAGTAAAGTAAAAAAATATTTTGATGAAAATACATGAAATAGTATATCAAGCACAAGTTCTGCTGATGGGACTTACAAAAAAGAAATAATCAAGGCGTTTGGTCCTTGAGTTTATATTAGTGTTCGCAGCACAAATGTTTTTGCTAGTAAGATCAACAATAGTAGACAACAAAGTACAGACTCTGATTCACTTACAAAAGCATATAAATTGTAGTTGTTTACATGCTAATGAAATTTTAATGCGCTGGCAGTGAACAACGTGCTAAAAATGTTTAACCTTAATGTTAGTAAACACGACACCTCCATTATCCATTTATCTAGTAAAAGTTACGTCTATCGCCCGTTGCATGCAAGACCGTTTAAGGTTTAAGTTTTCAAATTCTAAGGGTAAGGAACTCTTGGAACGTTTGTTTATATTTCGTGATAGATGTTTAATTTGAGTTTACCATCCTTATAATATAATTAAGGCTGATGATGATGATTCTTATAATCACACAACTATAATATTATCTTGATGTATTGTATGTGACGTATATGATATCTCTTCCTCATAGTCATCCTTTATCCATTTACATCTGCAGCTGCTGATTATAAGCCCCCCTTAATGAACACAAATATGAGAAATCATCGTTCATTTAATTTGTGCAGCGTCCGGCAAGCCAAATTAAACGATATCATCAGCGAAATGAAGATGTAAGAGGTACTTGTCGTTGATGCTATTGCCACATTCTGTCCAGTTTAAAGACTTAAAGATATCCTCCAAGCCATTGGTAATCAACATCCCCCGTGCATGTCACAATGCTTCGATGCAATTTATTGGTCATGTTTGATCTCTCTAAATCAGAACTAATATAAAGGCGGCATATAATACTTCAACGCATAAGCAATCGACCTGACACCGCTGCAAAGCTTTTCAAAATAGCCCAACTTGGAACCTAGTCGAAAGCTTTCTCATAATCCATAAAGGCAAGGCACAGTAGCTGGTTGTACTAGTATACAGCTTGTCTAATGGTGTAGATGTAATCTATTACCAGCCTGATCTGGTGGCTAGTAATTATGCATTACTAATCCATTGAGCTTTTTAATAAGGATTTTAGTGAATTTTTTAGCAAGTTCGTCCTACCCTCGATAATAGTATGTGAATGGCTTAAGGGTGATATTAGTCTATAGTTTTTTAAGAAAGGAATTGTCACCCTCCCTAAAAAACAGAACAACCATGCCATTCCTTGATGGAAATGTTACATTGAAGAATGAAATTAAACATATTTCGTAACTCTCTTGAAAACAAGTTCGACTCCTGCTTTAAGAAGCTCAGTCATCATTTCATCGCTCGTTGGAGTCTTCCCTCTTTAGTTTTCTTCAGAGCTAGACTAATCTCACTTCAGCTGGTGTTCAGTAGTTCCCCTGAGAGATGTTTTGCTAGACTACCATCCGAATGGTTGTCTCGGGAACTTGTAAGGAGCGTGCTAAGCGTACAATTATCTCATCGGTGGCCTCCTCCATCACCCGTTCATGGGCCTCTTTGTCAGACATTATTTTCTCGCAGAAGACGACCATCTCCGTCCAGGACTCGTCATTGTTAAGAATCGTAGGGATGACGCTCAGCAGAGAAAACTCTCTCACCCTTCAGTGGTTTTCATTCCTCAACTAAAATAAAAAGACAAGGAGTCTTTTAAAATCAGTTTGCATCAGTTTAGTACTCATAAATTCTTTGGTGTTGCGAATGGCACTCTTGTCTTATAATCGTTGCGGCATCTGTGACTGAATGCGCTTTTAAAATTTATAATGTGAAATGCGAGGGTTAGAAGATTCCTTGCCAACTCCTTTTGGCTTTGGTTCGGAAACAAAATGATAGAAGCCGTTTTGATACTCGCTGGGATCAGCAAAAATTGAAATTTATGTTTAAGCGGAGATTTATGATGGTGATAGCTATGAATGTACTATATGAAAATTCACTGTTAAATCTCAATTGGTACGCATACTGGCTGACCGTATACCATATTCATGAAACTCAGATACAGTAATTGTATTATATTTTTTTAATTTTGATTGTGAATAATATAAGGATTTATAGATCCTATTCACTACCCATTCTGTAGACATCAAAACGAATCAAACTTTACAAGACAAAACATAATATGTTCTAAGTTCTTATAAAACCATTAAGACTATAAAATATACAACTGATGGAAATGAACCGTAGAAAAATTTATATATTTTTTTTTTAATATAAAAGAGCTGTATTTTTCATTCTAACCCACTAACACAATAATTATGATGATGGCAGTAGGTATCCGCTCGTTTTCTTGTGTGAAAGTATCGGGTTTAATCCTGACTCCCTGCTTTTTTTTTAATTTAACACAAATAAACACGAGATTATTGCTCGTGAGAATGCATGTATGATGAAATTGTAAGTCTTTATAGATGTGAAGTACGGCCCGATACCCTCCTAGATTCTAATTTCAAAGAAAGACTCGTGCCAAGCAGTGGGGCATATAATGGGAGTTGATCTTTACTTTTTTTTTATAGCATAGGAGGCAAACGATCAGTCGAAGCCTTTTGGCGACTATCGACGCCCATAGTCTTGTCCAGATACTCACAAGAGATCATTGATGTTTAATTAATATTATTGTAAATTGTATTGTAAACAACCACTTCTTTTTCATTTTTTTTTGTTCTATTTGTGTACTTGTGCCAATTGAAGCTTTATAACCTGTGAATGTAGTATGTAGATGTAATTGGGCGTCAGATTTCTAATTTGCTACTTCGTCTAATATTGTATTGTGTATGTCTTAATCTGTTGTCTGTTTCTGTACCTATTTCAATAAAATAAAATAAATAAAATAAACATCCACATAAGCAGAGGTTACGCAGATGCGTTGCCCTCCTTTTCCATATCCCCCCAATAGGCCACCGGAAAATCACAAACCGGACGAAACGCGACAGCATAACTGCCCTTTACGCCGGTTTATGTGAGCTAGAGGTACTACCCCGGTCGTGCCGGCCCAATTCGGCTACAAAGCAGCATGACACTACCTCTTACAAAACTTACTTTTTTGTTTACTGAAATTCTAAATTAATTCAAAAAGTTCTCTCGTGAAATGTTGATCCCGCCCACCCCCTTCAGGTCTGCGTAGGCAGTCACCAAGCTTTACATAACGTCTACGCTATTTTGCTTTCGTACTAATTAATTAATTATTATTAGGTTAGTAGCAAGTCATAACTAAGCGATTTAATGAAATACAATTAGATCCTAAGGCTAATTAATGTGTAAGACTGTAATTAAAAGAAGGTATAATTTCAAAGAGTTTATTTAAGAATTTAAAAATGAAAAATAATTTTCCAGTACAACTCTTTATTAAATAACTTTGCTAATGATGTTATAAATAATTGGTAAAGAAACATGGACTTTAATTTAATCAGACTATAAACTGAAGACAATGCTAATCTTTTTGTTAAATTTATCTTTTTGTTGTGACATCTCCACCGTACACACCACGCTTGTGGCGTTGATACTTGATAGTAAACATCCGTACAATTCCGTCCGCTTGAATAAACATGAATACCTGCTAAAACTTTGCGCTTAATAAAAGTTAAAGTAATGCCAGAAACTGTAAATTTGTATGCAGACAAAATTGAATTTTAATAATAAGTATCAACTTATGTGAACAATTTTTTTTATAGTATAGGAGGGCAAACGAACAGCCGACACCTTGCGACTATTGACGCCCATTAAAATCCACACAATCAAAGGTTATGCAGATGCGTTGCCCTCCTTTTCCCTATCCCCCCAATGGGTCACCGGAAACTCACAAGCCGCATGAAACGCGACAGCATAACTGTCACTTTACGCCGGTATTTGGTGAAGCTTAATGAACTAACTACATGTATTTAACCATTGGACCATGACGAGATAATTATAGTGATTAGTTAAAGAAGTCCACGGCCTTTTATCTTGAATCGTCCTGGCTCATTAGCTACACATTATTTATTAGTGACAGATAATTCCGAAACAAAGGTCTAAGTAAAATAAGACAAAACCTATGCTTCCGCATATATTTATCATGAATATCCTATTCACATTAATCGATTTTATTTAATACATGCATTCATATTTCAAATAGTTCTTCTTTTTACATTTTTTTATACAAAACTACAAGTAAAGAAAGTCCAACCTAGTTTCACGATACAATTTGCGTTACAAATTTGAATAGACAGAGTTTCAGAAACATTTGCATTGGGTAAAATATAGGTGAAATAATACCGTCAAAGTACGCTCATAACAGTTAAAATTCAGATTAAAGTTTTAATATTATATTTACAATGTAAAGAACCAAAATCAGCTATCTTTACTGCTTTGTTTTTTCTATTGACTTTTCGGCAAGGAAAAACCTTACAGGTTGGCGTCACCGACATGCTAACTTGACTTTATGACGTCATTTTGGAATTAAAAAAAAAAAATTGAAATTTTAAGTTTTTTATTTTATCCGTCGTGATTGTTTTTAATTACAATAAATGTATAATACTTTTTACAATTCCAAATTTCAGCACATCATTATTGTTACTTTTGGAATCAATAACGTATTTGTAGCTGTAGGTACTTACCCAATTAACTGGTCTGATACCGACTTTAAAAATAACAATAATGAAGGGATATCCAGCTTGTATTACTTTCTTCTGTTCTGCTTTATGAATATATTATGTAGTTAGAATTGTATGTCATGCAATTGAGCATCTTATATATTATAATTGCAAGTCAGTTTAATATCTTCAGTTAACGCGGCGCTGAAGGTACGATGGCGAAGGCGCACAATACGTCATGTTACTACTATATTCGCTTCAGGCAATTTTAGGTATCTGGCAGAGTTGAGTGTAATAATTAGTATTTGCAACAGGCAAGATTGTGGCAATTTCTATAGTAAGTTCTTATTTACGCTAGAATTTGAAAAGCTATGAAAGGTTTGGCTAACTTTCACGATTACTAAAGTAAAATTAGAGTCAATTATTTTTAACTAATTGCCACTGCTTTGCCCTCGTTAGAAAAAAAGTCCTATGTTACTTTTAGTACCTCTGAAAATATGCGTACAAAGTTTTATGATGATTGGTAGAGTAATTTTCGCGTGAAAGCTTAACAAATATCCCTACATTTATAATAATATTATTAAGGATGTCTTTTTTTATAAATAGGCAAACGCGTATACTTTGTGGTCAGTAGTCAGCCTCACCCATCATTATGGATAAACAAGTTAACCTGAAACTAGCCACGGAAAGTTATTCGAGTGTCATCTTTCATGAGACATAATATTATTATATTTAATTCTCGGTGGCGTTAGTTCGCTGGTCTTTGTTTTGAATCCTATTTGCTAAAGAAACAAATTAAATGATCATTATTATCATAACGTATCGTATACTTCTAAATTCTTATCTTATCCTTATAAAAAAAATCTATAAGGATAAGATAAGGATTTTTTTTATTTTTAAATATGTATCCCAGCTATCTAGCTGGGATACATATTTAAAAAATATCGTTTTATTCGTGTTTTTAAACAATCAACTTTTAGTAAGTTATTCACAAGTCATTATGATTGAATACATAAAAGAATACCTACATTGTTGAATGCAGAAACACACAAATTTGGTGCAAGACAAATTACACGATCGTATTGGAATCACTGACATTAAAGGTGGGTGCATATTCGATCAAGAACAACTCGAACCTGGCCTGAGAATGTTTAGTGCTTTCCAGTGCACTGAACGGGGTCGCAAATAAGGGTTATACGCCAAGCGATTCTAACTACTATTATGTACAGGATTAGATTTAAAATTGTCCATACTGGTTTGCTATACACGTGGTAAATATTGGTTGTAACTACAGTAACAAATTCAAATGGATTTCCGATTTAATGCATCAATTTCACTGTGAAATTCGGTTTTTGTTTAGCTATTTTACTGCGTGCAATAATATGCTCCGCTGCGGTATATAAAATTGAATATTTTAACAAACAATATTAAAGATATAAATGTTTACAAAAATCTCATATTTATCATTATCTTCGTTTACAATTGCTTAATATTTTTCTGACATCAAGAAAGGCTTAATTTAAGACAAATCTTACAAAAGATATTTATTAGTGTTTTAGAAAAAAAATCAGGATAAGAAGGCTAGTTTATTACCATAGACTACCTGATGATAAGCGTTCAATAAGCCTTCTTTAAACGGGGAGGCAACTGGAAATGTTTCCTACTCCTCTTGAATTCTTCCAATTTTATAAATGGTGGGCTTAAAGAGAGTTTATCGGATCCCATGGGCTCTCTAAGATATCAGAAGGTCAGGGACAGGCGTAGCAGCGGTGGGAAGGAGTAGTGAATCTATCTTGTAAAAAAATACAAAATACGCTATATTTAACAATGTCCGAGGTAAGTATCTATTTAAACTCTGTAATTTAAATTTTGATAATAAATCTAATATCAGCATCACTGAGTAATATTCCGTTTTTTTTGTCAAAATAATGATGTTGTTAAAAAAATACAAGTGAAATCAATATAATTATTTTTCTGTGTTGGAAAACAAAATAAATCCAAAGTAAAGAAATCTGAGATAAAACTACACATTTCTTACTAAATAAAAGTTAATTATATGCATTTTTATTAACATGAATAAAAGCAAAAACGGAAACTTCCCTGATTTATTTGTACTGGTATCATTTACGCTAACGTTTTCCGTTCCATTTTCCCGTTCTAACAGCCTATTTTGTCCAGCCTTCCAGTTCATCTGATTATAAAATCTGACCACGTGCAATTCAAATATGCACAATATCCTATATTGTGCGGTTTCTCCCTTTCCGGTTTTTCCCTCTTTCCCTAAATCGTAAAATAATCGTATTAGCCTATACGGTTTTTGATAAAAATGTGTCGGTAAAAAATTTAAGAATTTACTTAAATATATTAAACTATGAGTCCAAACACGAAAACTATGAAGTATAATAAAAATGTGCATGGTTCATACTATTATTAAATTAACGTTGCAGCTAAAACAATTTTTTACTAACCTATTACTGGTCTAGTGTTAAGTAAAGCCGACTGTTATGCCAAAAGGTCGTGAATTCGATTCCCACCCAAGACTTTCTCTCTCATCATTGTCATAAGCCTTTATCCATCAACTTCTAAATGTAGGCCTCACTCAATAAACGCCAAAAATACCGACCCCTTGCCACTCGCATCAAAGACCTACCAGCCGTTGCAGGTAAGCTTCTATATTCTGAAATAGTAATTTGCATAAGTCGTGAGTATATAATATATTCTACGATTCCTGACTTAAGTTCGGTTTACTGTATTTGACGAAACGATATTATAAATCTGCAACGGACGTTCCAAACCGTTTTTGACGTTCCTAATCCATTTCTCTAACTCTACCTATAAAACGGCTACAACCTTATCGAATCCATTTATATACGCCAACTAGAGACAGACTATAATGAATTAGGATTATTTATTTCCAATTTATGAAGTTTTACTTCAATTTCGCGTAAAGATTACACAAACATATTTTTATTGGCTAGTCTTTTTTGTTATTCTTGTAAGAACATGCAAATGGCTAATGCCCGAATAATCAAACGCAACTCAAATTTGGGAACTACCTACATTTTGATGACATATTTATTTAAGGTATGCTTAGTAGTTTCAGGTGCCCTCAAATATTTAAGTGGCGTTTGGGAATTCCTGATTCTCTGCGCGATAAAGAAGCCAGTCCGATCGAATCCGAAGAGAAAATTAGTCGATTCGACATAGGTGTCCTTCATAAACCGCTTCATGTCAGCCGACCACGGCCCTGATGTCACGAATGCTAACGCCGCATACTCATAATCTTCAGATATGGAAGAGTATTTACAACGCTTGAGAAACTTAAATTATTATAATATATTAAATATCATATTATTACAAATATGAAATTAAAGCAACTTCTGAATAAATAACCCTAAAGTATTTCAAATGTCTATTTTGCAGGCGGTTGGTATAAATAAATGAAACTTTATACATTTCGCGCTCAAATAAAATAAATTCGCTCTAAGGTTAAACTATTACAATAATAATAGGCTAGTTTATGTTACAGTTGAAATGGTAATGAGCTTTGGTATATAATAATACGGGTCGCCTTTTATCGAAAATTATTCTTACATAACATAGTTGTGTGATAAAAGGTAAAAATTATATTATTTCCTGAGTGTCGGTATTGTGACTATAATATGTATATTTAAGCATTGTTTTCGATTCTTCAAATCAAACGATTTTTGAATTTACAAAACGATTAAAAAATGATGATGATGATGATGATATTAAAACCTCGTTTAAGTAAACGACGTGTTGAACAGCCATTAACCAGGTGGGAGGACGATCTCCGTGCAGTGGCCGGTCCGTGTTGGATGGGTGCAAGGTATCGGTCGTCTTAGAGTTCATTTAGGGTGGCATATGTTCAGAAGTAGAAGGATTAAGGCTGATGATGATGATAATGATGAAAAGTTTTTTTTTAAATGAAACATGCTTATTAATGTTTTTATTAATTAGTCAGTAGCCAAAAATCTATGATCATGTTTATTGTTGACCCAGAGCTAACAAACTTCAGGTAAAAGTCGTTTTATTCATCAGTGGTTTATCAGATAAAATATTATAATTCTTATAGATAATAATCACAATATAATATTTATTTATTTTAAGTATACGATAAAATGATGTAAATGGGAGTCGTATAAAGCGCACTCCTTACATATAAAAACTTAGCCAAATATTCTAATACTGTTAAAATGGACTGCTTGAATTGCAGTATTAACAGATACGCGCCGAGATATTTCAATAAATAGGTACGTTGCCCATGTCCCGGAATATGGGACACCTTATGAATTTCAAATTTATTTGAATGCATAAATAATTCATTCGGATTTGAAAAGTTATTTTTTTCTAAAACGGCTCCAGCTTCATTTGGGTTTTTGTGCAATATCAATTTGCTATATTGTGATAATTTGTATATTTTACCACAGTAAATATTCTAAGAATTGAGACAAGTCGACTGGATGTCATAATTGTGGCGCGGCGATGGACTCTGCCCAGCATACCATCGAGGTGTGCTCGAGATGGGCGGCGCTGCGTCACAATCTGACGTCTGTCATCGGAGGGAACTTGTCTCTGCCGAGCGTCATCACCGCGATGCTCGGGTAGACGACGAACGGGGTGCGTTGGAGGCACTGCTTAATTGCGCTTCCAGTAACACCCCTGTTCTCGTGTCGGGCTCGGGATGTGTATCCGAGCTCCTCTAGATACGACGTCGTGGGTACTGCTTAGTAACAGCCGGGCCCTATATCGCACACTGAGAACGATAACGTCACTATACAAATATATCAAATCTATCAATTTTTTGAAATCATCACCATCTTTTTTATTATTATTTGAACTACTAAATGCAAAAACCCGCATGAACGTAGTTCGATTAGAAATCACTAGGTGGCGCAGTGACGTTTTGACATAGTAAGTGGCAACGCGCACGCGTAACAGGAACAGTGGCATTTTCTCAGTAATGACAAGGACGGCGGATGATTAGCTACTAGCTCTGCAAAACATAGTGTCATTTTTAGGATAGTGGCGTTCTGCACTGAATTTAACCGGTAAGTTTGCATATTTTGTTAATGATACTGTGTATTTATCCAAAAAGTGACGATATTGCATCAACAATGTATACATTAAAGCAATATTCAGTAATAGTAATAATGACATTTTGCATATAAGGACTTTATGTGATTAAATTTTGGTTAGATTGTGTAATTCAAAACGACACTAACCTTATAATGCCGTTGTGTATTTAACAAAAGTCGTAGACTTTACTTCTGTAGTAACTTTATAAAGTAATTTTTTTAATAGTGACAATTAAACCGTTCCTAGCTGTATGTAATCTTTTTCAATAATTAATGCAATAGTGTCTTAATTTGCATAGTGTCAGTTAAAATTTAAGTTACAATACGAAGTTATGAGACAAAGTCGTTATGTGTTTACCATGCATAAATCAATTGCTTCAGTTGTAAATTTATAAAGACATTTTTTGTTGGTGGCTTTTAAGCGCTAAAGTATAACATGTAATTTTTATAATTTATAAATGCAATAGTGTTTCCTTTTGCGTAAAGTCGGTTTTACGTTTTATATTATGGTACAAATTAGTATAAAAACAGTTTCAGCAATGTTTATACTAACTTGTATCATAACCTAAAACGTTAAACTGTCTTTACTCAAAAAGAAACACTAATTCATATAAAAATTACGAAATCAAATGCGTTGAAAAACCGACAAAATGACATTAATTAAAAAATAATCTTTATAAATTAAACAGATTAATTTTGAATTTTTTGATGGGTTAAATAATAAATGCATAATTAATTAATTATTTCCCTTGATTTTATATTTATTTGCTTCCTAATGATTGCTTTTACTCGTTTTAATGCTCTAATACTGTTTCAGAAACATGCAACTACCAAATCCAAAAACATTAAAATTTAAGAAAATTATTGAAGAAACTAATAGATCAACTTCCCCGCTGCAACAGCCTGAAAAAGAAAATATACCATTAAATAAATAACACCGTTTGACTACAAGTAACCGCCGTCTACAAAAAAATACTTTGAAAATGTCATAATTCCTATGTCTTCCTGCGAAACAAATAGAAATGATTCTTCTTTAAAGCTCATCTTCCAGCTCGACATGCAGCGTGGAAAGTGGCATGTGTGACGCCCTCGCCTATTTTAATTGATGAAAAGATCTTGGACCAAGCACAATTACTAATGACATGTGAAGGAAAAAATATTGATTTTGATTGAGATACACTTTATAAAGTCTTCCGATTGTATATTCTTTGAAAATACCAAGTTGACCGTCGACTGGCTCCCCTCTTCTTTGTCGTACGAATACTTTTTAGTTACATTCCACGTGTAATAAGAGGGAACGTCTGAATACATCAGAGTTCTGGCGAAAGCGTCTTCCACCAGGTTGATTGTGGGATTTTTCTTGCACATTTGCATCTGTGAAATAAGCACGCTGTCCATTTTCTAAATGTACTGCCAAACGAACCACAGCTGGATTGCGTTCTTGCATGGGAAATGAAAAAAATATCGTCATGCAGCCTCATTGCTGCTTATGTATCTTCCAGCCTGGTATTGAGCAATTTCATCAATATCTCGAACTGCATTGTCACTATTATCAGATTGCACACAAACACTGTCATATCGCTGCCTTTATTAATATAATGTATTAACTGATTTGATGGAATCGCAATATTCTATGTTAATGTGGGCTTTATATGTTTTTGACATCTAAGGAGAATATGGAACGACCCAACGCTTGTCTACATCAATATTACCATTTTGTACGTGTAAAGTTGCCAAATTTCCAACATCTTCAGTAGCTCGTCTTCTATACTGAGGATATCCATCGTCGCCTGTAACTGTATTAGCTGTGAATACTCGAAGATATTGCTTAGAGCATTTCCCATCTACCATGCATGGTGAATTTGGATACATGTTCCATGTACCATGTTTTTGATAATAATCCAGCAAGTAAAGTTTTCAATGGCCCTGGTGGTGCATCAAGTTGATGCAAATTGATTTTCCGCAAACGCAACATACCCCTTTTATTTCATTATAAAACTTTAGAGCCTGGAATTAGCTACAGACATGACTGAACTATTATCAACAGCTGGAATGCAAGCGGAACGGACGGCGATTGTATTCCAGATGCATATCAACTGCTCTTTGTGCTCGTATTTCAGCTATCCTCACCCTTTCGCGTTCATTTCGTTCACAACGAACGAAATTTGTTGCCGCAGAACGCGACTGACGTGTTCGCAATCCTGTATCCTCAAGCCTGACTGGTCGTCTTCCTGCTGGGTCCATGTTACGTATCCGGTTGGTGTTTAGTCTGTTCCTGCCTCATATGGATGCTCGCTCCTACTCAATATTCAAAAGCCATCTTCTTGATCCTTCCGTGTGGCGAGTACGATGGCCTAAATTTGACTTTCTGCGAGGCATTATTTCGGTTTTCACTAAAACAGAAGAAAGGAATGAGATTATAACTTCTTTTAGATCTCACCGCTCTCATATTTTCCTATCCGTCGTGATTCTCATAGCTGCAGCTCAACAACAATGAGACACAGAATAGATAGCATTGAAAATTAATAATACTCAATTTATAAATAGTAAATATGTTTTTAATATTGATTAACTATTTAACTAATATTTTCGCTATCCATCTTTCATATAAATAAGAAAGTACTTACGATTTGGTGAAAGGCGTAGTTCGATCACGACAGGATCACACAAAAGTTCCTTGTTTTAATTGAATATTTAATTTAGATAATTGTGCTGGGAACGAATTAATACTGTTTCTAAGTTAACTGCGTCATTATTGTTGCGGTTGTCAGCGAGTGTTTTCTCTCGTTTTCGGCAGATGGCGCGGTAGCAGTTGATCGTTAAAAAAATCTTTTTCGCAGTCGTGGATATGTGACTGACGCAATCAATAGATCATCCATCCTTGATGCGTTTTATATATTATCATGCAGAAATTTCAGCTGAATCGGTTCAGCACTTTTTTGAGTTTGTGAAGCGCACACAAACCAACATAACATTTTTATAATGCTATATTTCTATGATTTTCCTTTTTATTTATATTATATGTTGTATATTTTAAATGATTTAACAGATTTTAAAATATTAAAAAGTCTTTCTTAGTTAAAATTATTGTTAAAACATGCAGTGAAAGTTAAAGTAATAGTGACACAAAACGAAATTTTCAAAAATAGTCCACTCTTTATCAAAATAGATTACAAAATACCCTAGTGTCATTAAAATTATAAGTATGTACATTGATTTTCCTGAAAACCGCATTCAGAAACCCCTCTTAAAAAAAGTTTGCAATCATCTCAAATTTAAAAACTTAAAACGATTATTACGTAAAATGACGATTTTTGGATAATGTCACTATCATTCTGAGTGTGCGATATATTCTGCAGAATCTGGCCTTGCCGGGGCAAGTCTGTCGCTGAGACTAGACCCTCACAAAGTGGTTTTAGTAGGGTAATGCACCCCAATACGAGGTCCTGATATGGTGCGAAAGCATTTCCACTGCGACATCAAAAAAAAGAAAAAAGTAATATTTACTTAATATACGTTTAACGTCATTTTAACACGCTTATTCTTCGCGTGATATCCTTAACATTAGTTATATTTTGTAATCTTGTTTTTAAACAGTATACTGTTTTTCGTGTTACATATAAAGGTTAATTTTTTATTACGGTATCGACTATAAGAAATGATTATTAAAGGTAAGGTATTAAAAATGTCATCCAATTTTCATCAATGTACAGGCTTGTTTCTGAATAAACTTTATATTGCTGTTAATTAGTGAACAGCTGTCGTGCGAGAAATTCCAATTAAGAATATACTTCTTCTGTGTATTGGCGTTGGTGTTGACGTTTGTCGATTTTAAAAAAACAATGCACCCAAAAATAATGAACTTCTTTCGAAGGATAGGGATAGGATATAATATAAAGATATAGATATCTCGACATTCAAATAATTTATTTAAGTTTGAGTCGAGGGTAAATTCTCTCTTCTATAGAGATTCTTCTTAGAATATTATATTATACCCAGTAGTTCGTTCATAACTGAGTTATTTACAAACGGTTTAATTTAAATAGATTTTATGTGAAATTATACGTGTTATTTTGTATTATATTTCTATGATTTGGTACACCGATATCGCTACTAAGCAACCATGGCTGCTGTAAGGTAGTCAAAACGTGATTATAAAAGCTTACAGGTGATAAAATCCGTGAAATTATTTATATTATTGGAACGAAGTTCCTTACGGCAGGCTTAGAGAGGATAGTGATTTTGTTGCGCGACCGAACTGAAAAAAATGTGATAGTATAACCGTAAGAATAAGTGCGTGGAATAAAAAGCGTTAAATGAGACGTTTCGCATTCACAAGCGAGTAGTGTATAATACCTTTCTTTTTAGCCGAAGGAACTTGGTTCCTACCTGGTGTCCCACGGCACCACATCTTTTTTTACATTTTTAAATATTTTAAAATCTATACTTAATATTAGAAAGAGGAAAGTTTTGATTGTTTTTTGTATTGAATAGGCTCCAAAACTACTTCACCGATTTGAAAAATTATTTCACTGTTGGCGAGCTACACTATCCCCGGTGAACATAGGCTATATTCAATTCTCCAAAAAGTTAGGGATCCGTTTTAAATCTTTGTTGACGCAGGGGAAGCTGCGTGCAACAGCTAGTTATATATAAACAGAGCTTGCTGAAATCATAACATACAATGCGCTAACAAATATGGACGTAACGAGTTTAAACCTCTGTAGAGAAACAAAATGTTCCGGTACTTTTTATGTTAAATTAGAGAATCCGAGCTCAGCAAACGGGCGCACTATCGCGACCATAATTCCTCTGCGGGGTTTTATCACCTGCCCCGCTTCGGGAGAGCCTTTTTAAGTATACGCCAGTTTATAATACTTCCAACAATGTTGAGAATTCCAAATTTGGATTAACATGTACCGACTTTTTGGTAAAATAGATATAACTTCCTACTTTTAAGAATACCTTAACATCTTTTAAGGACAGTATTGTGGTGACTAAGTGAGAATGATTTTGGAAAAACAGCAATGAATGGAACTAATAGTAACAAAATAATGAGTAAGGAAGATCGTTCCAATCTTTAGAAACCAAACGAGGATTATAAATTAATATATGATATAATGAAATTTAATTTAGGTATACGAAGTGTTGGTCGGCCATTAACCAGATGGAAAGACGATCTACGTGTATCGGACCGGAATGGACCGGCCATTGCGAGCGGCAAGGGATTGGTCGTCTTGGCGTTCATTGAGAGCCTCTGTTCAGCAGTGGACGGATAAAGGCTGGTTATAATGATGATGAGGATGATAAATAAATTTTATACTAAACTAACGTGTATAACCAACGGCGATCCACTTATGAAGTCACGTTCCTTCGAACGCTTGTTGACCGACCGTTACTCGACCGTTTATTCTAATAGCTATTTGGGGTTCATGGTTGACCGCTTACATAACACTTGACTTTCCGAAAAAGTCCCTTATTATCCCCAAACACTTTTTATAGCCTCATAATAATAAAGGTTATATCTTAAAAAATTCAATGCGATAACAAAAAATGCTGACGGTAATAAAACAGCTTAATGAATTTTCATAAAAATGACTTAAATCACTGCTATAAATCGAGTTAAAATAAAACAAACCTCATCCAAATCAATTCATCCATTTAGAGGTTACATTGCAACAGACAGATAGATAAAGAGACCATATCAAAATAAGATTGTGACTTCTTCGGATACCACAATATCACAACCAAGTGACCTTTTGAGGAATTACACTGTTGTGAATTTTACGCCTAATATTAATGTTTTAGTTATCGTCAGTAGGTTTACAGAAAGGCTTTTTTTTAACAAAATATGATGATGCTGGTAAACATTTTTGGGTAAGGGTAGCACAGCGTTTGCCGGGTGCAGCTTGTTAAAATAAGTTACGCAAATTATTGGAATTTTTTTGATTAACAAATACATAAGACATTGTTAAAATTATAGATTAAAATATAGAGAGAACTTCGAAAATGCTAAGTAATTATAACAATATTCGGTAAATTGATTTAAGCTAGTTATATCACTGGCCTCTTATATAATACAATCCGTACAGAAACAATTTAGGATAAAGGAAGCATAACCGAAATTGTATTTGTAGCGAACGTAGGCCGTTCCAGATGCGGCGATGTTTACAACTAAACTTCACCCTTTTGATCCGTCGCATGTAAGAAACAATATGGCGCACTTCGTTACGATTGGAAATATTCCAAAAGCGATAGGATTAATGTGATAAATCGGAATCGTAAAGAACAGTTTAGGGCTAATAAGCATTTGGCAATCAGGCAACGATATTAGCTTTCGTTGCCAGAATAGGGTTCTTATTTAGAGTTACGTCTTGCGTTAACTTATCACTGCATTTTATTGCTTAATTTCGTGCAGTAAACGGCAATTTTAGATAAGCCACTAAAACTATGGAAATATGTTTACGTTTAACAACAGTTTTCGTTACGTTAATCTAAGTTGTACCGTTTGTGTTTTCAAACAATTACATTAAATTCAAAATATTAGGACATTCTACAGATTCTGAATTAAGTAGATATAACTACTTATTCCTTATCAAATATTAATCACATAATACATAGGACATTCAGACTATTTGTATCGTTTTTTTTTTATGAAATGCATAAATCTCACTTTTTTATGTGGCTTAGGGCTTGGAAGGCATTGGAAAGGATAGCACCTGCAGGAGGGCCCAGAACCGGGACTCTCGAGTCCCAACTTGGATTTGAGGACACTAATTGACCGGGGTCAAACGTCTTTTGGCGATGACGGGTGAGGCGGAACATAAAGGGGAGATGTTGGTCGGAGGTTAGTAGTTAGGCATCGTGAACGCGTTCAACAGTGTCACTTACAATGTGATAGTGGAGGCAGTGAATTCCTTCGGAGTGCTCATGTAACTAAGTGCCGATCCTACTTAGCGTCCTAGGACTTACCTAGGGTAACCTGGAGACTTGCGAAAAGCATTTCCCTGAGTTAAAAAAAAAACTCGAATCTAATTACTATCCTTTAAATACTTTGTCAATGAGAAAATACGACTGGAACAATAGAACATTTGGATAAGCTACTTTAGTTTAATTTGGGTCATTTTTTGTAATATTATAACATGTAACATGCTTCTTTTGTTTTTTAGAGAAAACTGTAACTTTATCAATATGGAGAAGGTATGTTCTACTGTCTGCTTTCTATACATATTATAGGGCCATTTATATTAAATAGCAAACCAGCATTTTTATTCAAATATTAATTATCTATGCTTCCTAGACTGTTTAAAATGAACAATATTATTAACTCGTCACAGAATTGAAAAGAAAGAAAAAGATCAAAAAAATAAAAAATATTAAAATATATAAATAGTGGCAATAACATGAATTTCCATCAAGGACCGACGGTACATTCAATCACTCATGAAAACCTGATGAGTTGATACATCTGCCAGTTTACATATTCAAGTAACATAATATCTTCCTTTGAAAAACTCGCTTCTTTTGTGTGATGTTGTATTCTACACGTTTAAAGGTGCATGTCCTTTAATATCGTAGAATCTCTTTATCAGTGCAATATTAATTCAAACTATATCAAACTTCCAGCGAAACTCCCCTTTATCCCTTTGCGAGTGATGTCTGGCCTGAAAATGAATATTGCAAAATTGTAACTATCGATGTTCAACTTACAAATGGAATGTAGATATTAATAAAACACAAAAGACGGTGTACATAATTTGAAATCCCTTTTTTCTGGAAATGTAATGCTTTAAAAGTCACAATTCTATGAATTTTTAATAATGAATATTTCACACAAATTATTTCGTCGAGATGCAAAGTATTTATTATTTTTATATGTTATGATATTTATGTCATTTGTTTTTGCGTGTCATGCTGTTTTACAGCAACAAAACCGCTAAGCTTAGTTAATGTAAATTATAATAATAGACACACTATACAACGATCGCGTTATACTTACAGACAGGACCATACACAGTCTACAACTGATCAGATATCTCTTATGGATAAAATTTAAAAAAGAGCCACTGACCTAATTGCAACCTCCAATATCCATAACTTACAGAAAACAATAACTGAAAAATAATAAATACGCAGGACTAAAAAAAATCCTACAAATAACAAATCAAGAAAATGTATTTATGTCGTTCTCATTATCATTTTACCACCAGTGTAATTCCTAAACACCTAAAACATAGCCTAGAGCTCTTAAATCCAAAAGAATCTAACTATATCATCCTACAAAAAGCTACCATCCTAGATGACCAAGACTAGATGAAGAAGATGACTGCAGGATGACCAAGTTTATGCAGATAAAGGAAAACGAAATAGCTCAATACTTATCTACTGTAACATACCATATGCCTCATTTACTCGGTTTCGGCCCGTAAATACAGCTAAAACAAGTCTTGAACTGAGAATATAAAACAGTTCCCCAAAAAATAATAAAAATAGGGATATTGACACGTGTTACAAATTTACGTAAAGTTATGTTTAACATATTAAAGACATAACGACATAGCATATGAAAACCTAAAATAACATTGTAATAGTCTACTTGACTTAAAAATTATAAAATTTATTTTAAATACATTATTCATCACGCATTATCACGTGACTGCAAACGGCAATATAAGGCGATGACGTCACTGATCAGTGAATTAAGTGCAAACTGTCATAACTCGCAACATTGGGCGAGCTCTGTCTAACGGTGTGTGACGTAATCACGGTTACATGACAGTTTGGAGCGTTTTAGGGGCAATTTTAAAAACTATTTATTTGTTTATTTAATAATTTATGTACATGGAAATCGAAGTTTGTACAAAACATGGAAATAGAAGGAAGAATAGTTACAAAGGTACTGCTCATTCCATAGAGGAATTTCTCCCAGCAGACCTGATACTGGAGAAATTGAAAATTACGGTCTTAATTAAGGTGTACATAAAATACAAAAGTAAAATAATAAAAATACTAACAAACAATGACTTTTCTTTACATAATTTGTTGTTAAAATCGGGTTAAGAAATTTAACAAAAGTATTTTTTTCGTGTTTACCTATAGTATATCCATACAATAGAATCAATTAAAATAATTGTCAACATCCCTATAGCTTTATTTTGTACCATAAAATGATTAGCAGGTAGCAAAACCTAGGAGTTTTGACACTTGTCCATAATACTACTACTAGTTGTAGTCGTAGCATAAATATACAAGTAATGGTAAAAGGAAAAACTCTTTAAAGTCGCATGGAAAATTAAGTTTTTATAACTTCGCATTCAAGTAAAATAACGCAGTTCAGGTTATTTACACAACTAGTTCATGCTTTGTCGAAAACTATATGTGCTCGGTTTACGGAAAACACGATAAAACGACATAATGAGAACTAAGACATTTTGTATGAAATGATAAAAGGTATTGTTTGAAAATACTTGGAACAAGGGTAAAGCTGAAAGAGTTAACACAATATTTCGACAGCACATAGTTATTACAATGTTTATTGTTGGCTGGTAACACAGACAAAGAGAGTTGATACGAGGCTTACGGTCATTGATGCACGATGGGTACTGACACTTCCTTGGGTGTATCAACAAATCAAAACATTAAATCGTCATAGGTCCTTAATAAGTATGCCATTCAATCGAGACGAAGACGTTTTAAAGGAAGGTAAAATCCGGTTTAAAGTTTCCATTGCATAGGCATCTGTTTAAAGCTAATTAAAACGAGATAAGAAACATCCCTTTGTTGCATGTAAGATTACTTCACTACAGCAGTCTTTCTTTGGTTATGATATTAAGGGCCTGTTTCACAATCTCCCGTTAAGTTCCCTATAGGCTATAGGCAACATATTTGACAGATGTTTGACAGATACTCCATACTCTATCTGTCAAACATCTGTCAAATATGTTCCCTATAGCCTATAGGGAACTTAACGGGAGATTGTGAAACAGGCCCTAATTGATTTGGAGAATTCGATTGGCCTGTAAGCATTCAGAAATCTTCAATAGGTACTTATGATGTCAATACCGCAGATCAAAGCGATAGTTTACTACCAATATGAAACTAGTCTGATCTAGGAATCTACGAAAATGGGTATCGTATGGGTTTGTTATGAGACAAACAGTAAGGATAGTGAATCCATAGCTTAGGTAATGTTTTTATTAAAACGCTTGGAACCGTAAATGGTTTTGAAAAGCCGTAAGAGAATGAAAATGTTTTTTTTAAGTATTCAATTTACGTAGAACGGCATTTTTGATACATTCTATTTTTTATTTCTTGATTTTACACGTATCTTCATGTTTCAACGTGAAACTTAGACTTTACACCATATAATTTTTAATACTATAGTAATTAAAATTTTAAAAAACAAGCCCACATCAAAAGAATTGATGCCCTTGAATTAGCGACGAAACTGAAAACTTCAATCCTGGACATCATTTTATCCTCAACTAGCTGTTACCCGCAGCTCCGCCCGCGTGAACTTAGATTTATGGATTTATCATGTCTGATGATGATCATTTTCCATTTTAATAATGACTAAGATTTATGTTATCTTGAACATTAAGACATTATATTCCTTCGCAGACTTTCTGCATGCATATTTACTATTTAGGATAATTAGTACACTGCCCGTTCAAGTCACGGCAACACGATTTATTTTCTTGCGTATTATTTTGATTTTGCCATATCTCCTAAAGTTTTCATTTAATTTGCATAATGTAAAGGGGAAAAATAATCTTCATGAAGTTCTCAAGCTAATTAACTGATTTATAATGATAAGGATTCATACCGTATTTGTGTAAATAACTTTCAAATTATCGCATTATAATTGCCCATTTTTTAAAGTATTAAATTGATATAGTATGATATCCCTAAGAGATAGACATATGCCATCGCGGACTTTTTTATAGACCTATTTACGATACACAATTCCACAATACATTATTTTGTTATATATCAAAGGATTTAGGCAGCGTTTTCGTTGGAAACTCCCAGATGGTCAATTTTTTTCCGACACCTCCAACAATTATTGTTATATCTTAGCCAATGTATATAAAAACTTAATAAATTATGTATATAAACCTTCCCCTTGAATTGAATTTGAATCCTATCCATTAAAGAAAACCGCATCAAAATCCATTTCGTAGTTTTAAAGATTTAAGCGTACAAAGGGATATAGGGACAGAAAAGCGACTTTGTTTTATAATATGTAGTGATGTAGTGATTCAAAATTTCAAGGTTAAAGATTCCTTATAAACAAAGTCTTCGTGACAAAATGAATTATGAAATTTGAAATTGTATAAGTCATATTTTAATATTTAATACAAGTAATGTTTGATAAATGATCTGAAATTCACCGCGTATCCAATCTAACCTAAATAAAACTTGTCGTTTTTGATGGAATGTTGAAGGCTGTTGAATATTAATACGTCGAGTACATTTTCATCCGATTTATGTCGGTATTTGAAAGCCGATCAAGTATGTCGGATTATGCGGGTTCCATATTTGATTTCTATAGTCAATAATATTATAATGTTGGTAAATAATATTTTTTTATATTATATTTAGAAATATCTTTACGCGCGATTGAAGTAAAACTTTATAATAAACTAGCGGCCCCGTAACTATAATAACAGACGTTGTCCTACCGACTGCAGTGCCATCTACCGGGCTTATTTGACAATCAAAACCATCTAGGGTGCCACCTAAACACATACAAAAAAACACTCAAATCCAGTTGTTTAGGAGTAATTCACTATCAACACACGGATAGAAAAATTATATATATAAAAATAATTCTAGTTTATTATGATCGTTGCCACTAGTTAGCGTATGAGAACGAAGCGAAGAATATATTATATTATTACTTATACATTATACATGGTAATTTTCTATACAATAGAATCAATAAAATTACTCAATGAAACTAAAATTGTAGTGGGCAGGTCAAGTAGCAAGAATGAGTGACGACAGATTGTTAACTCTGCTAACATTTTGGTCAGGTCCTACGGGAAAAAGAAAGAGAGGAAGACCTAGAAGTAGCTACGGATAGAGATATTTTACTATGTAATTTCAATTGTTTCTATTTAATTATCTAGCTATTTATTAACTGTTAAAGTTGTCTTTAAATTAAATATTCAATACTATTTTTCTTATAAATGAAATTTTTGTCGTTTCTTTGTTCACCAATGTTATATTGTGTCATGAAGTGAAAAGGCTTTTCATTTTATTTTATTTATTTATTTATAATATTTCATCGTAGCGTAAGACTATTTGATAAATTGACGGAAAATTGGAAGCTATAAAATACATAAGGATTTATAGAACGACAATTCTCATTTTCTCGCCTTCAACAAGATGAGATTTTATGAAGCTATCTAGTTTTGATGTAGTACTTAAATCTAATTGTTATAAAAATGGAAATAAAACGGCAAAATCATATTTTGAATGAAATCTGTTTATCTATAGTCATATTATATTATAATTATATAACATATTTAGGTATCAAAAAACCGTTTATTTAGGCAATAATACGTAAGTATTTTAACCTATGTATATTTTTAAATCTAACTATAACCGAAATTAACTTAATCTATTTTTCGTAATCACTTCTTTGACGCATCCACATGCGACAGCTCTACAGTCATTAATATTTTACACCAATACCATTAATTCACATTTAATTTAAATTTCATAATATTGGATTACCTACTTTTCTGTCGAAGTTGCATGTCGGACAAACTGGACGCTAGATGTCAAGTCGGGAATTTGCATTCTAAATTCAGCTATTGACGAATCGCAGTGCAACTGAAATACTAGTTACACCGTCATGTAATATTTTCAAGTATAAAATTATCATCCGTTTCGTCCATTGAGAAAATTAAAAGAAAATATATTTTTATTCGAAATTAATTATGAATCCAATCCAATTAATTAAATAATATTTTGCATTACAGTAATGCTGTTTTTTATGGCTTTATTATTGTAATGTATAAAACAAATAAAGCAAATCCATTTGCCAAAAAATATCGATAGATAAAAAAATGAAAAAAATTGCAAAGGTTCAGAATTAAACTAAATTCTTTAGCCTGTACTTTATAATATTGAACTAAAATATAATTTAATTTGTTTTCACTGTCTGCATTGTACACACTTCACGCTAATTGTACAATACTTAACTCACTTTTAAATAGTTTAGCTATTAGATTATTTTAGGTTAAATCTGTTATGGCAGATAAATCTGAATTGACCGAGTGTGGCTTCTATTTTGATCACACATTATTAATATAGCCTTGCAGAAGGCTGGCTTACTGGACTGGAGTCGATGTTAGGTCCTTAGGTAAAACTAGAAAATCATTTCGGTGTAAACATCGGACATTTTAACAAGACCCAGACGATAAATTTCTGTGCCTTACAATAGTTACGGAGATTGCACCTGGGACTTGTCCGAGTACTGTCTTATTCTATACTAAGCTTTTGGATAAATCCTATGAAGTTTACTGCTTCGGGTAAGAAACGACAAATTATGAACTAAAATACTTAGGAACATTTTTCATTTTCAGCTGGCTAGACACATTCAACATAATACCCACTTGTTTGTCTAACTTTAGAATAGATAAAAAAATTAAAATATGGGTTTTTATGATTAAAAAAACGAACCACACAAAATAGTAAAGTAAATAAATAATGCAACTCAGCTTTAATTGTTTATGAAAATCAATGAAAGATTACTACTCTATCAATGCTTTCAGATTTTATTACTTCGATAGACAGCAGAGGGTATATTATGATGTCCAATATTACATTTCAAGCATCAATATATGCTACGAACGACCCTTGGTTCGTATTCAACGTAAATCGCCTACTAAACCACGAATGCGTCATTTTAGTCTTTTATTGTTATATTCAGTTACCAACACCGAATTGCAGAGATGTATTCTCTCATCATACATTGATTATTGGTTAACTGAGCGCAATAAGAATATGCGTTGAACCAAACGTCATATTAATTCGTATTGACTAAATAACGCACGACTCAGCGAAATATTATTTCCGTTCGCTAATTGCCAAAATAATTATTAGACCCGAGATAAAGTTCCGGACTCCGGCATTTAGTTTTTACCAGGCGCTTCTGGACTCATGTGAGGCAACTGTAATTTTGTGAAACACAAACACACAAAATTACAGAGTGAAATCTCATCCAAATGTAATTCAGAAAATTTCAAACTTTCTTTAAATTAATTGCAATTTTAATGGCGCGAGGATAAACAAATTTGAGGAAGATTATTAAACGAAGGACGGTTTAGTTTGGCAAACAATGGCTCGCCATCCATTGTTCTGGCGCTAGCCGCTCATAGTTTTGTATATCATTCCATAATTTGTGACAACAATACAAGTAACTTGATTAAAAAGTGCTGAAATAAGACCGCAAATTTAATTTTAAAGCACCTAGTTATTTTTAGTTTATCGTATTATAAGTAAAATCGTATTTATAATGCTATAGTATCCGTTTATAATAATTTTATTAATAATTAATTAATGCACACAAAAAAAAGTTGTGTACAATATAGAATCAATGAAATAGAGTTAAAATTTGTTCATTTTTATCAGGGCATGTTTTAAATAAGCACAACCATTTTATTATAATACATATAATTCAATTATCAAAAAAATGTAGCAACAAACTTTAAGTTCTTTATGATCTTGATGGCATGTTCCCAAACTGACATCTTTTCCAATGAAATTAGTCTGTGGCAGGTGGCTTTTTCCAAGTGTCTGTTTTATTTAAATTAAAGCACTAAAGTTTGTAGACGAGATATTCCAAGCGTTGCAGACAAATTCAGATATACACTTCAACTTGATTAGAATCTTTGGTTTTTTTTACAAAATTACTGATTAGCATTCCAAACGAGTCCAAACGAGTTGCAACTTAATTGGATATTCTTGTAATTTTGAAAAAAGAATAAATGGATACTAACATCCAACTATCTATAAATTCTATCATACCATGGGGTATGATAAAATATTTTACGATCCAATACTTATTACCATAAATCTGCCCCATTTACCTGCATCATAACTGTGTCCCAGATTATGCTACCAGAGTGTGAGAATAAGGTGAAAGGAGTTTTTATTTATCTTTTTGATCATAAATAAATAAAACTGAATTGTCTGTTTGCAGTTTCATATTAACGTCTTTTTATCTTAATAAAAAATAGATTTTGAAATATTATGACTGTTTGTTTGCTTAAACAGCTGGGCTGATTTTGACAGGATTTTCACTGGAAAATAACCGGCGTGATAAGAAAAAACTAAGGCAATCAAAATTAACGACATCGATACTGATAAAGCTGTAACGCGGGCGATACGTATCTAAGTAAATGAGACATCGATATCAGCACCGTCCTATTTGGATACGATAAACGGCGAAACAACTGTCTTGGAGTTCTTTGAAAGAGCAAAAAAGCCTATGTTCGGTGATGATGAGGAATGGCTGATGCTCGTAATAAATCTTTATCTACATTTGATTCGCTAGATTACAATAAAATACAACGTAGAATGTAATATAATTTCAAACGTCCACATCTGCATGTTCTATTATATGTCTCAGTAAAATCAAGCCATATTGAAGTACAGACTGACTAATGAGTGTGCAAATTTATACGCGTACAGTTGAGAACATAATATATGACTTTTTAATAGTAAAGTGTAAAGGTAGACTAGTGCTACGAACCAATGGTAAAATCCGCTGATGTGACTCCGGTGGCGCCCAACGAATATGCTATAATTAAAATTAATATTAGTAATAATTAATCTAAATATTTATAGTGATTGAAATATAATAAATAAAAAAATAAATCTCTATTGACTGTGTCTATTTGGCAAAAAAGTACGCTAATGGCGATCTTGTCGTGGATTCTACTAGTACATTTTATAAAAGGTGTTGTAATAACGCTCAAATTTATTGTAACCAAGAAGATTCCATTGTACAATGGCTTTCAGTATTTCCCATAAGTAATTTTCTCTTACAACAGTATTTAAATCGGACTGTACCTGTATACGAGGTAAACTTTTGAAGAGCACTCGACATCCAGTAAATCATTTGCCATAAGTAATACGCAGACCAAATAAAATACTAGTAATTATGGATTAGCGGAGTGCGCTTCAAATAAAAACTTATGTATTTTGTACAACTCAACTTACATAATATGTAAGCATGACCAGATCTAGCGCTTCAATGGTTCCGCATGAAACATTAAATATGACCAAAATTATGCTTACTATTCACAGCGATAGCCATATGTCTACTAGCTCCCTGTGATATAATATTTTACTATTTCTCCAATAGGACATTAAAAAATTGTAGCTTTTCTATAAACGATTACGTCCTTATGATGTACATTTACGGCATGACGCTATAATTCATTAATTGCTTAATCTTTTATCGAACGATTTGTTTATTAATGACCTTTGATATATTTATCTAACTCTTTAGTATATCTTATACCTTCAAACGAGCAATTCTTGTATATATATATAGAATCTGAATCTCGGAAACGGCTCCAACGATTTTCATGAAATTTTGTATACATGGGTTAAAAGTGGCGATAAATCGATCTAGCTAGGATAGATTTTTAAAAAACTTTTTTTTATTCGTGTTTTGGGCAACGATAAAATATGATTAGAATGCAAACATAAATTTCGCTGTCAATTAGTATGTAATGATAGCTTAGTGGGAAAATTAGGCAGATAAATCCGAACGAGCGTGGATCGAATCTCCAGTCCGAAATTTTTTTTTTCCTTTTTTTAAGATCTTTTTTGTGGAAGAAAAATTTTATCGTATGTAATCACTAAGGGTACCTCGGTACCCCCAAATGCTCGGTCAACCAGGTACTAATAATATTTATTTCTCTTAAATACCTTGTATCTTTACCAGTAACTGCAACCCTTGTCTTAAATGATGACCATTGACGGTTAACTCATCGATAACTATTCCGAAAAACAATTAAGTACTTTAATTTACTTTTATTTGTTGTTTACGGAACCCTAAAACGTTAGTAACACGTACGACCTCAAAATATTACGCGGTGATAGCAGTTCGTTAGTAAAATTTTACATTTATAAGCTTAAATATTAGTACAGGTGAAAATAAATTAATCCGTGTTTTATTCTACGTAAATACTGCTATTTAAAAAAAAAATCGTTTGTCTGCGACGAACTTCTTAAATAGTAATAAATATATAAGTCCTACTAAACCAATGAGTTTTTTTTAATGAAAGTTTTTTTATTAAGAAGATACTTTTTACATGACACAAATATTTTTTAGTACGAATGCAATGCTTTCTAATATTTACGAGGATATTATGTGTAAATTTAAAACAAAGTACTACGGGTTCAACTACTCGTACGATATGTCAAAACGTTATTAAATCGCGATATAATGCAAAATCAAACAATTTTTATTGTGTTATATAAACTTCATTATCATCAGCCTTTATCCATACACTGTTAATATATTAACAGTGTATTCATTGAGGGAGGCCTATAGGCCTCCCTCAATAAACGCCAAACCGACCGATCCCTTGCTACTAGCATCCAAGTTGGACCGGCCACTACACGGAGATTGTCTACGCTATATGGATTATGGATATGTTTATTACTATATAATACTAAATTATATCATACTACACCTATTCGTCAAAAAGCATTAAAAGATTTGACCCAAGTTATATTAAAAGTTGCGTGCGGTCAAATGACCTCACGCAACTTGTCTCTAATTCAATAAGAAAGGTACGATCCCTGAGGGGCCAATAACCAGACTTGTACCATCAAATTGACGAGATTTACCTAAGAGATTCCACAAGTTACCCAAAGGGAAATTAGGTTTTCCAAACTTTACCCATGTACCCTGACCCGTATCGCTTTTAACGGTGCCGATATTTTTTGATACCCGTTTGTACATTCATTTAGTATTGCTTGGTGTTTGCAAGTTAATTATAAAGGAAAATATGTATTCTATCAATAAATTAAAATAGAGTAACATATTTTAATATAGCATGCTCTATGACAGTTTTGAGCTTTTCATCATCATCATCTTCATAGCCAAAACGACCTATCCCTAGCCACTCGCATTCAACATGGACACTGCACGGAGATCGTCTTTTCACCTGGCCGAAAACGCATCGTCTACTTAAGCGCAGCCTCCACTCTTGAACCTTATTGGCACATCGGCCATTTGTTTTCCTGGTCGTGTGACCAGGCCACTGCTACTTGAACGAGATTATTATTCGCATGATATTATCGACAAATTTAGTTCTCTTGTGTTCTAGAAACACCCAGCATACTGCGGCTAGCATTCAGATTAGGCGTAAATTGATAAATTTGAGCTCATACTATATTGAACTGTATGTAACACCCAATGTATTCAAATCAATTTACGGAAAGGTTACTGGTTTAATTTTCGTCCTGTGTATAGATTTGTAAGATAAATAATAATTTATCTACAGCGTTCGTTGTTTCTTTTTTTTAATTTCTTTCAATAATTCCCTTGTCATCAATACTTGGAACACCGTCGCTATTGAAAATCTTTGGAAATAAATATTAAAATCGCAAGTACAACGTGCACATTCAACAAAAATGTCACAGACATCGGAAATGTCCGCTGTAAATCTTCATTCGGAACAAACCTCGGAATAGTACAATTACTTGGCAGGAATTCGTTTCGTATCGACGCTCAAGGTATCTAATTTATCTCGCTTATCATTGTCAAGGGAGCCAGCGACAGCCCCTCATGCCGAATGCAATCTGTATATTTAATAGAAATTTCAAAGATGCTTCAAGTTGATAATTTTATTCTGTCTCAGAGAACTGAATTTTTCAAAGATAATTTAATAAAAGTATGCAAAATATTTTCTTGTCCAACATTATTTTTTGTGTATTCTTGTAGCTTTTAGGCGTAATTAGATTTTTTTATTATAATAGCACATTTACCGTAATGTGATACCATTTATGATACGAAAACAGTGTAATTGGAGAACTTAAGAAAGTAAAGAGATTTAATACGTTAATCTCTAATGGACTTTTGTAACGCTTATTTTAGAACACAGACTAACGAAATTATTAAATTTCAAAAATTCCTGTTTACCACTTCACTTGTTTATAATAACAAATAATGCAAGATAGACTAACAGACAATAGCTAAGACCGAGAAATAATAAAAATTCCTTACCTATTTAATTTTTATTAACATTATAATAAAAATTGACCGACACGAGTAGCCCGAAAGTGAAACTTCTAAATTCTCATATAATTTATGAAACACCTAAATTCAAAAACAATATTTAATATTAATAACAAAAAAAGATGAAGAATTATAAAATCCACGTGCGCATTTAAAAAGAAATTGAGGGCGGCGGCGCCGCTCTTATGGGGACACCACGACACATTTAATTTATATAATATTAATAATATTTTTGCGTGTGATCCTAACATTTAGGGCCTGTTTCACAATCTCCAGATAAGTTCCCAATAGGCTATCAGCAACATATTTTACAGATAGAGTACGGAATATCTGTTAAATATCTGTCAAATATGTTGCCGATAGCCTATTAGGAACTTATCTGGAGATTGTGAAACAGGCCCTAAATGTTAGGATAACACGCACCAATATTCTATTTATTATCTTTCTATACTTTTCTTAATTAGCAATAAAAAGTAGCTTCAAAACAAATGAACCCTTATGGATTTTGAAATAGTGTATACTTATATCTTATCTATATACTGGACATCTTGCCATGAAAACGACTATGACCTAGTGTTGGAAAACTTTATGTCCAATATCACAAGAATTAATATCACAAAGTTACACCTTAACACTTTTGGTTAGTTTAACGTACGTATTGGTGTTTTTAAGAAACTTTACGGATCCAATTCTTCGTCCGAACCTCTCTAACGCTGTGATTTATGTTCCAACTTCCAAACTAACCGATAATAAATTTTTATTTGAAACAAAACTATATATTATTTGAGTGTAAGTAGTTTAAGTTTTGGAAACTTTAATGAAATGACTCGATAGAATTTCGATTGTTTTATAGTTTTATTATTCTTTTTAAAGTGTACTTATAACTTTATTTTTTAATGCAGTCGTTCGGTGGGTGGCTCTTCCTTGTCGCATCATCATCATCATCATCATCATCGTCATCATCATTATTAGGCCTAGTAGGTCTCTCTCAATGAACCCCAAACCCGATCTTTTGTCAATCAGTACCAACTCAGACCGGCCACTGAACGGAGAACGTTGATCGAAGACAATCTCCATGTGGTATAGCCATGCGGTGTCTCATTATATTACAACTATAACTATTTATTCTTATCTTATCTTACCTATATTATAAGCGTGAAAGTTTGTAAGTATGGATGTTTGTTAATTTTCGCGTAAAAACTACTGAATGGATTTTAATAAAACTTTACAATAACATACATAAGAATAACACATAATTTATCAGCGTGCTCCCACGGGAATGAGAAATGCGCGGGTGAAACCGCGGGGCGCAGCTAGTTCCCTATAAACTCAATGATTAAAAAAAATCAATTAAAAATGTAAGGTACTTGCAATCGACTCAAGTATAAGTAATCACTTGTAACAATCACTTACCAATGAGCCGCTCGCTCTTTCATAGCCGTATAAAAATTACTAAACAAGCAACAAATTACAACTAAAATATCTAAACATCAAATTCACAAGCTGTTGATTCAATAAATACATAAATTTGAGCATCAATATAAAATATGATTTATGTTTTTGTATAATTCAATAAATCGCAACGTTATCACGTCCAATCAATCACAGCAGATACTAATTCTATAAACGATATCGCCCATAACGAACAGCTGCGACGATTAAAAGGTTATGTAACTGTATTTATATAGAATGTTACATGGAGAGGCTACGGACGTGTGTTTAGCTTCAGGCCTCGTTCGCTTTAGCGCTTTTTTGGAGAGCGTTAAAAAAGTTTATAATAATAATATCTATGGACGCTTTTACACCACGTCAATCTGGTCCCGTGGTAAGTACTTGAAGTGACTTGTGTTACGGGTACCAGACAACGCAAATACATATATTTAATACGTTTTATATTAATACTTATATTTAAGATTTTTATTATATAATACACTTTTTGCTCGCTGGCGGGATTCGAACCCGCAACCTCCGGCTTGAGCGCCAACGCGCTAACCACTGAGCCACAGAGGTCGTATTTGTTCACTTTGTTCGGTTTTTTCTCGACCACTGTTAGATTTTCGACGTTGAGCGTTAAACTTTAAATCGAATGTGAAAAAAATACGGAGCGCTCAATTCGCGTCACCGTCGGGACTTAACGCGACGCTTATAACGCGCTCGTGCCAACGGGGCCTTACTTTGCAAGGTATAGTCAATTAATGCGTAGTGTCCATGGGTTGCAGTGGAGACAATCACATATATTTTCTTGTAAAGCGGAAATAAAAAAAACGTTTGTAACCTCTTAGTGCATGGAGCCGCGCCTTATTGCTGAAAGATCTTATGACACGATACATTAAAGGGATGATTTTTCGCACGATATTAATAACGGCAACATGTAAACGCTTTAAATATTTACAGAATATTTAATTAATTTACCTAAATAATAAATAATGTAATTAAAATATTATAAATATCTGTGAAGGAAAACATCGTGAGGAAACTTGCATCTCTAATGAGATTGACACCTATTGGAGGATATTAAATCACAGTGTGTTTGTTTGAACGCGCAAATCTCAGGAACTATAAGTTGGTTTTAAATGATTTTTTTTAATGTTAGATAGCCCATTTATCGAGTAAGTATATCATCCCGCTAAGATGCCGTTGTAAATCTTAGTTAACTCAGGCGAAGCTGCGGGCAACAGCTTGTAGCGTTTTTTATATTACTTTAACGAATCTCACGTGCTTTTGTCAAAGTGTCTAATGTTGTTATAATGATGTGGAATCCTTCGTTTAAATAAACACGTTATAAAAGTTTACGCACTATTTCAAATACCACGTTATAACGAACCTATTTACCTTAGAAACATATGAATGTTTTAATGTTCCCAATGCAAATACAAGAAGTATTTATACGAACGAATGAAATAAGTTGCTATAAATGATCGTAAACACTATTACAACATCGTGTTTTAATGATTCACTCCGGTTTAGAACAGATTAAAAACTCCTTGTTTATTTTCATAGGATTTTGTAGGATAAAGAGCGGTATTTTTATAATCCAAACAGCAGTTCGCTCTTAGTTCTAAGTTGTAAGATAAAGTTGCATAAAATTTTTCGTGAGCTGTACTAAAGTTTTAGCGCAAACGTCATCCGTTTGTAAGGAGCTTTGTAGTTTCATACATAATTCACTTCGGCACTGGAAATGCTAGATCTGAACTAAACAATTTCAAATCATTTTCTTGGTTATTTACCTTGTACAAATAGATAGGCTATAATAAAACACTAAGGGCCTGTTTCACAGTCTCCAGTTAAGTTCCAAATAGGCTATCGGCAACATATTTGACAGATAGAGTATGGAGTATCTGTCAAATATGTTGCCGATAGCCTATTGGGAACTTAACTGGAGATTGTGAAACATGCCCTAAGCATAATTGATTAAGTAATAAGTAAATATTTAAAACATTTTTTTTTTTCAATTTATAAGATATTTCGGAAACAATGAGTGTGAAGCAACTTTTACGGATTTTATGGCGAATTAAATATATTTTTATGTAATTAAGCTATCGAAATAGGATTACACCACGTTACGGCAAAAATGAAAAAGGCATGAAAATTGCTCCAACAATTAAGTAATTAAGGTTTCATGTTTCTTGGGCAAAATTATTTCTTTTGGGTGCCGTTTTGCGCATGTTGCATGCGCGATTGACGCCCTTATCTTAGTATGAATTTAGATTCAACGTTAGATAAATTAATGTCTGCGTACTGATTGTACATTGAATAAGTAATTTACAGCTTATTTGAAAATATCGTTCCCGTGAATGATATTGTGGTTAAGTGATGCAATGTCAATGAAAAAAATTTTAAAACTAAATTGAAACAACACTTTTTGGATATACCTAAAAAAACATAGTAAACATTTCATTAGAATCACGGTCTTAAAGCTCAGTGAACTGGACAAGATGTGTCTAAATTGGACAAAAATATTTTATCATAATATTTGATATTCTTGTTCCTGTAATTCATTGTTGGTTGACCATTAACCAGATGGCAAAACGATCTCCGTATAGTGACGGTCCGTGTTGAGTGCGATACCTATGATCAGCAGTGGACGGATAGTGACTGATAATGATAATAATAATGATTCGATATTCTCATTTTATTTCGTTTGTCACATAACCTGGAAAATGCCAATCATGAAATGGACGTAGCGGTGACTTATACAGCTTTTATACGGCTACGGGCGTATCTTAAGTCATTTGGTTACCACGAATAAAATTATATACAAATAAAATGTACCGCCAGAACGTTGCCTTTTTTATGAACAAAAACAATCTGTATTTTTGATGAAAATGTCAGAGAACAGAATATGAAAGAACTAGTTCAAAGCGCCCGGTTACTATCCAAAGCACCCTTTTCGAGTTTGTCATTGGCGCGCTTTGATATATCGAGATGAAACAAAACGAGATCACGAATTCTCATCCCTTTAATCTTCAGATGCTTTGCAGCATTATTAACAAAAAATAAAGACGATGAAGATAATAACCTACTACATAATATATTATTAAATTCTGCAAAGCAATTGAATACTCTTATACAATTATTATTAATAAGCTGTACCCGGAAAACGCTGTACTACTATCACCCAAAAAATGTTTAGTTTTCACACAAACCTTGTGTTAACTACCAATATAACAAAAAAAAATTATCTAATTTGGTTCAGTGTCAGTTCAGTCGGGCTTATAAAAAACTCAATAAGCCGCGTTAAAACCTGTAAAAGTTTTTTCAATATAATTTTGGGGATTCATTTTTGATTTTATAGAAGAATATTAAATAATTTGTAATTAATTCTATTTTATATTTTAACATTATAGAAGTCTAAACTACATACATAAAAATGTTCTGCTAGCAATTCCATTTAAATATTTGTCTTTATCACTATTTTAAGTTCTAGTGCAGGCACAAGTTCGAATTGTAGTGGTTTCTTCAGCAAAAATTCGAAAATTCTAGGTGGTATTCGTTTACTTTTCTACAAGACAACAGCTTATATGGTATGAATACGATTTTAGCAGTCTATTATTTAAATAATTGAATTAATTTAATCTGACGGATAACCTATTCAGAAGGATACGTAATGATGAATTAATGGTATGGTATTCCTTGCTGTCCGTCCTTTTTTTAAATTTTGGAACTAGTTATTTGTAAAAATAAAAAAAACTATATGATTTTCATATGAAACTAAGGAATTTGACAGAGGATATCCTTTAAAAACGTTGCCGCTGCAAAATTATTCCATAATTTGGAAAATGAATCTAAACTTTTCTCGAATCCAATTATTACACAAATTTCATCGAAATCTGTCCAGCCGCTTAAGCGGAGAACGCATACGCAAAATTTTTTTTATATATAAATACACAAAACATAAAAAAACTACCCTTATAAAATACAAATAAACTAAATAATGATGTGAATAGATTTATAAGATAAAGGCAAGACAACAGACCCAATAACATTTGTATTGCTTTATCGCACGGCTATAATTCTGCTATTTAATTTTGCCGCTATATTTTCTTGTAACACGAGCAAATCTCACGTTGTGTTAGGGTCCGTAATAAATGGACTGAAATTGCTCCAATAAAGCGAGTTCTTTGGTCCCAAAATGGCTATTACCCCCCGGCCATCGGACACAGCCTAACCCAGTGACATTAATTATTTGAATGGTAACTACTTATTAAATGTTAGTTAGTTTTTATGAAAATGTTTTTTTTTTTTTGTATTGAATAAATTTTTGTACACAGATAAAATAGTATAGATACTTGAATGATAAACAAGTTTATACAAAATTGTCTTTAGCATTAATTGATTTTAAAATCAATCTACCAATTTTTCCAGCCAATAAAATCAAGCAAAAATAGAGTAAGACTTAAAGTAAGTAGTGGAAGATCAAATTTTTATAAAAGATACCCTCGGCGTTCATTGAAGAAGGCCTATGTGAATTATTAGTGGAGAGATTAAAAAAATAAATAAATGAAGAATAGCTTAAAAATTAAAATATATTGTTTAATATCATGACTTGTAAAGATCAAGTTCATTCTTATATTTCTATCTCTATCCGAAGTTTTTATTCACAGTCTTTAGTCATGTATGATATCCTGAAAACCTAAAGTATATGACTAACGAAAATATATATTTGTTCATTTCAACCTAGATTCTGCTAACGAACAAACCTAATTAAAATCGAGCATCGTACCCTTTATTGTTCAGCATCGAACAACAATTCCCTTTTAAACTCTAGAGACAACTATTTGTCGGATGACATTTATAAACATCTCCCGTCAATCCCATTCAAGATACTTATCTACTAATGAATCCGTGAGACGGATCGCTCACTCTACTATCTTTTATTGTTACCATGAATTACATTTGAGTTCAATCTCTGGCTAGAGATGGATTTTAAACTATCGACATTGTAACATAGACTTGGGTTTTTTAATCTAGACACTTATCATTGTTATTAAACTATGTTTTTTTTTGGTGTCGCAGAGGAAATCGCTTTCAGATCTACCAGGTCCTCGGGTAGCTACATTGACGTGTGTGGGGACTCACATTGGGGTGCACTACCGCAGGCAACAGGATCACCTCACCACCAATTTGGAATTTAAAAATAAGTTATCGTTATAGTTGTTAGTGTAATATTCTGTCTATGGTATTTTCTAGAATAAACGCAGTGTAACAGAAAACAATATTAAACTAAACTATCATAAATATAAGAAGAAAAATCCTAACGTATAGTTTGATGATGAGATTTTGAGATGAGATTATAAAATCTGTTAATTTAATTTATATTATTAATATAATATTTTTAATTTATATTATTAATATATGTTAATTAAGACTAATTGCCACACTAAGTTATATTATGTTTTAAATCGTAATAAAAGTTACACGGAAACAAACACCAAAAATCGATGTTTTTTTTTTACTTTCATTCCCGTCTCTACCTAACCGTCTGAGTTCGAGGAGTCGATACTTTCAGACAATGATAAGAGAAATAAATGATATTTCACAACGATGATACTTTGCCCGCCTCGAACTGTTTCTATCCAATATAAATTCAATAACTGCTCTAAACATGTTTTTAGCTCATTATTTATCTAATAATAATGTAAATAAACAATTATATTATTCAATACAGGAAATTAAGAAATTAATAATCATCTTTATTATCAACTTATTTTTGATATCTGATAGCATGGCCTATGTCTATATAGCCTACTATTCAATATACACCGGGATTGTCCAATATGACTATCATCATCATCAGCATTTACTCGTCCACTGCTGAACAGAGACCCGCCTCAATGAACTCCGAGTCGACGTACCTGCACGGAGATCGCCCTTGATTAATGGCCTGCCAACCTTTGTCTATCTAAACGTGGCCTCCGCTCTTGAACCTTATTGACCCATCGATCATCCATAACTATATTATATACAAACTATTTAAATATAGATAAATCTATCACAATAACAACGAAATAAGGGAAGACAAATTTTAAAAACAATTTAATAAGTTGGTCGCGACAATAGCTCATTAAAAATTAAAAATCTTCATCAAACATAGATTCTAAGCAATCCAAAATTTCCTTTTTTGAACGGTACTTCATCTTTGTAATTTACATTGAAAGCAAACAACAAGCACCACCTATATTAATCGAAGACATAAAGGCTTGTATACTCTGTGAGTCGCGACTCCATTTATGATTAATCACAACAGGGTTGCAAAGATACGTTGATTGTGATGTGACGATCAGTCAAGCGTTATCGTCGTTATTCTTCAAAGGTGATGTGAAATTGGAAAAAAATGCCATATATTCTACTGGTCCATTCAAAATTTCCAATATTGTGCTCACAATAGTTATATAATATATAGTTTCGTAGCTTTTGTTTAGTTTCTTACATATTTAACTTCCCGGTTTTTTGTCATGACGGGCGATTGTTGTAAGTCTTATTACAAATGGAGAGACTCATTTCTATGAAATGAATATGGTCGTGGCAATGGATTTATATACTGCGATAAACTAGCGATTGGGCGTCTAAACGCGGCCTGCACTCTTGAACCTTTTTGGACCATCGGCCATCCGTTCTTCTGAATGTGTGACCAGCCCATTGTCACTTCAACGTTCATATTATTCACGTGATATCGGTAATGTTGCTTAAGTATACTATTTGAAAATATTGTATCTATTCTGCTATTAAAACTACAAAACGCCTTTTATCCAAATGTTTGTTATCCTACCAGTTTTCATGGACTGGTCAAATGTTGAATTACAAATTTCAATTCATTTCAGTATTCATATTAATATCAACTGAAAATACAGGATTCCTTACCACGTATTTTTCCGCCACTGAGCTACATTGAACATTGACACAGTTGAGTGTAAATTGAAAATATCTTCAGAGGAAGATCGGAGTTCAACCTATATCGAAACACGCCCTTTTCCACAATATTCAAATTTCTTGAGTTTCATCGTAAAGTTAATAATATTCAGAATATTAGGAAAAATAATATTCTATAAAACAAAATCTAGAAACATTTCTTTAACCAAAACTCTCAGTGTACTTATAATAGCAATATAGTAGGGCAATAAAGAATAACATGGACAACTGGTATACTTAACGAAAATCTAATTCTTATTTTCAAACTATTATGTTATAAATCTATGATTAGCGTTACTGACTTGCTGATGTGACATTAAGATGTCTTTCTAAAAGTTCATTAATTATGGAATTAAATTTTAAATTTTATACTGTCATAATTATCAGTTATAAGTTTTTACTTGTATCAGCAGTCATAATTTTTAGTTATAAGTTTTTACTTCTATCAACAGTCCCTATGACTGCCAATTTCTTTAACATCATTTCGTTAATTATTTCGTTTATGAGGTGTTCATGTCACTCCTATGTGTCTGTGTAAACTATCTGGCGAAATAAGTCGACGCTCACCGAACCTGGTTTTCATAAGCAAAAGTTTTACCGTAAACTAAACTTTTACATATGATCTTAAAATTCTTCTATTATTTCATTTTAAGTAATATTTTGCGTAGGTTTAGTTACCACTTAATATAATATTTTATTTGACATTATCTTCCATATCTATATGAAACTATAATTACTAATTATTAATCTATTGACTTGATTAGGACTTTGATTATTTTATATAACACATAACATTCAGACATTAAAACATTATTTACTAATTAAGGATAATATTGAACTGTGGTATGGATAAGTATTTTGCAATTGTTATAATACAATTATTAATAATATAACGACCACTGTATAGGTCGCATTGAATGAACGCCATGACGGCTGATCCCTCGCCACTCGCATCCAACTCGGACAGACCACTGCACGGAGATCGTCTTCCCCTCTAGTTTATGGTTGTCCAACACTCTTCTTTTACGTTACTATGATATTATGTATTGTTATTTTTTATACCCTATAGGATAACCTAATAAATACTGGTATGATGTATCCTCTTTGCATAATTTCAATAGTGGAAGTTATTCGTTCACAAAATATTTTTTACTTTTTTATGATTATTCTCATATCGGAAATATCGGCTACGCCACGTACTACGAAGAACAGTAGTTAGTTAGGATAACAATGTTTCGCTAACCGTATTTGTCGTTCCACTAGATCTTATCTGAACTCTTACTGAACTATAAATCTTTAAAAAAGGCAAAAATTTAGTCCTCTTATGCAAGAGGTTCCGGATTCGATCCTGACTGAAACCTGAATGCCTGATGAGATTGAAAGTCTTTGAGTAAGTGAAGTTCACCAACCCGCACTGGTCCAGCGCGGTGAACTATTGGCCCATTACCCTCCTCGCCTGACTTCAAGGAGGAGACCCGTGCCCAGCAGTGGGACATAAAGGACTCCAAAAAAGGCTGCTTAAAAAGTTGTTAGGTCGTTTAATGCTCATAAATAAAGTAAAATCTAAGGGAACTATGATTAGATTACTTAAATATTTTGCGAGCAAACTTCAAGGAGAAGAGCAGACACTTTCATGTATTGTCAACGTCAGCCATTCACACAAACAGAACTGAACTAGAAATAAAGAATAGTATTTTGAGAGACCCAAGGCCAAATATGTGTTACATACTGAGGCGCATCACCTTGGTACCACTCTAATGCAGCTTGTACAGCAAAACTACTTTACGAATCAAATAAAAACGATGATTGTAATTTATCAATAACAATTTATCTGTCTTTCATAGAAAAATTGAGGTTTTTATCTAGATCATAGATAAATAATTCAATATCATCGTAGTCACCTTAAAAATATCTTCTATCATCATAGAATGGCGGAGCAAAATGTCACCGTGTAGTTAGATTGGCGTTAAAAAATTCAAGCGATCAATTCCGTTAGTGAATTAGTATAGTCGCCTGCAATAATACGTAGGTACATGTTTATCAATTTTTAAATTGCGGTCATCGTGTTAAATAACATATAAATGTAGAATCTTAAGCTTCTGTCATCGTCTTTATATTTTAGTATTTGTCATAATATTTTTACAATATTCTTTGCTGTAAAATAGTTTCAAAAGTGTACACATTATTGCAGGCGAGTGTACCTGAGCCAGTGATTCATGTATCTATTCATCGGTTTCCCGCCATCGCTCAATGATGACTGATTGCTCTTGATATTCAGCTCCCCGACCCGTGTTCCCATAAATTTCCCCATCATTATTATCACCTTGAGTATGTCCTTCAAATAAACGCTAAATCGACCGTTCATATCCCAACTTAAACATTCATTAGCATTTACTGAGGAGTTTCTTGAGTATTAGCTTCGGCTTTGTAGGCTAATGCCCGGACCTTATCCTTAAGTTTTACACAATTTGTCTTTAAATAAAAAGTCTATTATTATGTCTGATTCACAAAATATTATTTGAGAAGCAAATAATTAAGTGTTACGATTCGAGATTGTATACAACAGGTTACGTATTAAACAAGACGTATTATTTAGAAATAATAATACGTAAGTTTAGCCATTATTAATTTCGAATAAAAACCGTTGAAAATACAATTTAAAACAAATTATCAACCGATTATATCCGACTGCTGGGCACGGGTCTCCTCCTCGAAATGAGGCGAGGAGGGTAATGGGCCATAGTTCACCGATGCGCTGGCCCAATGCGGGTTGGTGAACTTCACATACCTTCAAAGATTGTCAATCTCATCAGGCATGCAGGTTTCCTCACGATGTTTCCTTCACTGGTGAGCGAACGGTGATTCTTGTTTAGGGTGCACATTGAAATTTAGAAAAACTCATTTCAGGTACCACGGGGGGGGGGGGTCAGAATTGAACCCGTACCCTCTCGCTTAAGAGGCCAGGCCCATTACCCACAGGACCACCGTCGCTCATCAAATACGCTTTTAAATTACGCAATTTTTAACATTCTTATTTTTATGCTAGTCCGGTCCGGAGGGAGGAATGCGTTGTACTTCGCCACTGGCTGCATGGTTACAAACATGTTGCTTGTTTCTCTAGGTCATGTTTTCTTCTATGAACTAGAAGTAACATAGGATACATTACTTTTTGATATTCTATTTTTACTAACGCGGGCGAAGCCGCGGGTCACACATAGTAAGAAGTAAGACGTCCTTGCTACAGGACCTTTAAAGAGCTTCCTTCTTTTCATTCCAGATTTTGTTGCACATTCGCATTACCCTAGTTAGCCCAAATATTTTAATACTTGGAAACCGAGAGTTCACTTTGATTATTTTGTTGCGACTGAACGATTTAACCTTCTAGTACATTAAACAATTTTGATCTAAATTAACGCCTAAGGCATTCAACGCTTTCGATTTAATTTAGCGGCCTGAACGATATTGAGCCATTTAACCAAACCTAACCCGTTAATTTGCATTAAGTTCCTTATTCTTCCACCTAGCGCCAAAACTGTCAAAATTGTAAATATCTCTTTTTCAAACAAAGAAATGGTACAATTAAAGTGAGTAATAATAACAATAATAATGTGAATTTAAATGTAACAGACTTGAGAAATAAAAAATTTCATCTTTTTTATCACCACTGTTACCATCCTATTGCTTAACTAGCTTATGCATTAGCCAGTCAGTCTAATAAATGTTGTAACAGACATTACTGTTTAATATAATTGAGGCCAATAGTTGAACAGCGCTGTTTAGTAAAAAAGCTAGGATGTTCATAGAACGGCCAATTAAGCTAGTTGGCTGCGATATAATAATATAATATATTATTATAAAATAATACATTGTGATATTTTATATATTTATACCATATTGGGTAAATATATAAAATATCACAATATTATAGACGATGAGATTAAGAGAAAAAAAAATCCACGCAGCAAAGAACTTAATTAAACCTATACGAAGAGTGGAACAAACACGAATTTTTCAAGGATTTTTTTATCCATGCAACAGTAAAGGTAAAGCACATAATAGTCAAACATAAAAATCGTATCACTGTATGGACTAACAATGCCGGGACAGTTTCAAAGCACAAGCGGGATTCGCAAAAAGTTTACAACGATCCTAGGAGGGTTATTTGTTTTGAAGTGAACTTGTAATTGTACTGACGTTAAACTAAAAATGTACAAATATTCAAGTTTAGAATATAGTGAATTACTTATTTGATGATTTAGTCAAATACACAACTCTATTTCCGCCTCTCTTTTAAGTCATTTGATATCTGTTTTTTTAACGTATAATGATTGTTTTACACTAAATAAAGCCACACAAGAACATCCCGTCGATTCCTGTCTTTATCAGTTTCAAATATGAAAATGACCATGTAAATTTTAAACCTTTGTGAATAATCTCACAGTACATTTTATAATGTATGTATCACAATCTACTTAATTAACAAAGAGGAAAAAAATTTGAGTGACACAATGTTTTATAAACTTTTGTTTTTTTTTTTTTTTTAATTTTATCTTGTATTTATTTGTACTAAATTATATTTTAAATGTTTATTTGATGCTTAGTTACCAAATATAATAAAATAAAAAGATATAATTATTAGGAAAACAATTATTGTTAATTAATCGGGAAATCAGATGTCACTCTAGTTTCAGGTTAACTGGCTTATGGGCGACGCTAACCTCTTCCCATCAGGTGGCTCGTCTGCTCGCTTACATAACCATGTAACATAAAAATGATAATACAACAATTTTTACCACCTTTGTACGTAAAAATATTAAAAGTGGAAGAGATAAAAACCATGCTTACGTTTCATGCTTTTTTCATCGCTCGAGTAACAAGTTGAGGTCGTTTCGTAAACCTTTTATGTTTGGCGCTGAACGAATTGAGAATGATAAATAACACAGCACAGGTATACTCGATATCACTCTTTTACCCTTTGCCTTTGTTTGTGGAAGTTTTGTTTGATAGCACTCAAAATGATTCAGGTCTTTTGAAGGTATCACTTTAATTTTTATATTGATTGCTTTCATGGATGGAATTTTTATGTGCAATTCACAGTTTAATACTTTATATAATACTAACAGCTTAGGAAAAGTTCGTTAAGTTACGTATTTTTATGTGCAATTTGATGTTTAATACTTTATATAATATTAACAGCTTAGAAGAAGTTCGTTAAGTTAAGTATTTTTATATACAATTCCTTATTTAATACTTTATATAATACTAACAGTTTAGGAGAAGCTCGTTAAGTTACGTATTTTCATGAACAATTCACCGTTTAATACTTTATATAATACTAACAGCTTAGAAGTTCGTTAAGTTACGTATTTTTATGTGTAATTCACCGTTTAATACTTTATATAATACTAACAGCTTAGGAGAAGTTCGTTAAGTTACGTATTTTCATGTAAAATTCACCGTTTAATACTTTATATAATACTAACAGCTTAGAAGTTCGTTAAGTTACGTATTTTTATGTGTAATTCACCGTTTAATACTTTATATAATACTAACAGCTTAGAAGTTCGTTAAGTTACGTATTTTTATGTGTAATTCACCGTTTAATACTTTATATAATACTAACAGCTTAGGAGAAATTCGTTAAGTTACGTATAATGTGACGATTAGTCCAATTTTGATGAATTCTATGGTTGTGTTAAAGTTGATTCGAGAATGGTTAAGATTTGAAATCATTCCACTACATAACACAAAGTCTGTCGGATCTACCTTTCATTTATCATATACCTTTTTTTATTACATTTATTCGTATTTGTAATCACATTTTTTGTGGCGTATTGTATTCAAATTCGTATTTGTAGAGGAGCTCGTGACTCAGTTGTAACAGTAGCCGGATCGATCCATCAGGTCAAGTAGGATAGATTCCGGGGTTGGATGTGTCACAATCTTTACATACCGAGATTCCTCCGTGCCTCGGAAACCTCGCTAAGCGGTTAGTTTCGGTTGTCATACGTGGATCTTTGATAGCTGAATAATATAGTTTGAAGAAGACTAGGAAGAAGAAGATATCGTATTTGTGTTCACGATGCGTTTAGTAAGATTTTTACAGAATCGGACTTGCTATAAATCAACGAGGTTTAAAGTGCATCATCAGAAATACATAGACAATAATATATTTCATGAATTTTTGGATTTATTAAACCGAAAAAAATAAACTGCCTGTCTGTATTAGATTTCGAAAAACTCTACCTACTCTAATCTCTCTACCTGTCTACTACGATACTTAACCACCTACGGAAGATGGAAAATTGAAAAAAAAAACTGTAGCGTTAAAAGTAAAGTTAAAAAAAATTTATTGCTCTTTAATATACAAACAATAACCCGCAGATTTTTAAGCTCTCATAAATAAATATAATGCGATAATATTATTAAACAACAGCTACGATAGAATGTATTAATTTGAAAAAAGAATGCTGTCTGCATTTTCTTCCTACATCTTCATTCTTATCGAAGAAATCTTTACTCTTATAAATTACCAATGTCTGTTTTAGGTCTATACAATTTTAATATATATAGGTATAAGAAATGTCGAAACTTATTTAAATGTTTCATTTGCATTCTTTTAATTTATAAAATAAATCGATATCGCATCGATTTATGCTATGACAATCACTCTAATTTTTAATGAATTTATCAATCAAATCATTACTAGCAATAATTATCGTTGGTGTTATCAATGAAGTTTAGTTGCTATGTTGATTCATATAAATTGCTCCTTATCTTTTATCTATGTCTGTTATTTATTAATTTGTCATACGACAAAAACTTCACTTAATATTAATCCATACCAATAATCAAACCATAAAACAATAATATTATGTTCTATTCATTCATTACTAAATATCCTAAATACATTTTATTATATAAGTGACTGATACACGTGTAACTTAATTAAGCAAACTTTCCGTGTGTTATTTTGATGAAACTTTGATTGATAAACAAAACTTTCATAAACGAACAGAAACTTGTTTATTAATTAATTTAAAATGAGCACACAAAACAAACAAAAATCAAATTCATGAATAAATATCTAGGAGAAACAGTAAACTAAAAATACATAATTAGACTTGTGTTACGAAGGAAATGACATAGAACTTAGCATAATCTCTCCAGCGGATAAATATACAAAAAAAAAACAGTAAATTAAAATTATGTAACGAAGGATATTCCTATAATTTTTTTATGTCTTTATCATTTGGAACACTTAGCATAAGCTGGAGAGTCCAGAAGAACGCGGAGATTGAAGAACTAATGGCCGAACCAAAAATCCTCGGAGAAATAAAAGCCCACCGCCTCAGATTGCTCGGCCACTTGGTCAGGATAGGAAAGGATAGGATTGAGAACATACTCGTATCTTGGACAACAGACTGGACAGCGCCCAGTCGGTTGTCCCAGATATCGCTGGAAGTGAGGTCGGGGTTGAGGTCAGAGGTAGCGCAAGGTAGAGACCAGTGGAAGTCTTTCGTTTCGGAAGCCAAGTCCCACTTTGGGTCACTGAGCGACAAATTTAGCATAATCTCTATTATTTATGTTATACGCTTTGCAATATGCGATTGCATTGTATTTATATGCTTGTTACGTACATTAATAGATTTGCATTAAACTTCTTAACACTATCAGTAGGCGATCTAAGCTCTGTTTATATTTAAATTATTAGCAATATATTATTAAATAGATATCTAATCCATTAGTAATAAACATCGTATGTTCAGTCATTCGACACTTAGCTTAAGTAGATAATAACCAATAAAATTGATAGTCCATAAATAATAAATATTTATAAATAAACATAGGAATTCAACCCTTGGCATGCCTGTTAGCCAAAAATTACTCGGTGTATCTGGTAGGTCTATCAGGCAGTATTTTCTGAAAATCGTAATGTTAGTAATATATAATACGTACATGAGAAATTAATAATAATAATATAACAGAATATATTATATTTTTCATTGAATAATAAGAAATTCACAAGTTATAACTATTTATCACTTTAATTAGTTTTTTTTTTTTTGGGGCTCTATTTTATGTTATTTTGCCCTATAAATAATCAATAGTCCGTGTCTGCTTCATATCGCAAAATAAATTACTGATAGCCACGTCTTATTCTAAGAACAGAGTAGCTCACAATTCAAATAATGAACAACTATAAATCATTTCATCAATAACGTTACAATTATAGCGTGTGGGTCTGATAGACCGTACTGAGCAAGCCACGGGTTACCCTTATTATTTAAAAACGAATAGAACTATGATGGTCCAGTGGGTGGGTTCGGCCTCTTGAGCGAGAGGGTCTGGGTTCGAACCTCGTGATCTAAGTTGTTTATTACAGCACTGAACATAAATGATCCGTACTAAACTATTCATATTTATTGCTACGTAAATTATTACCCTCTTCGCCTGATTTCGAGGAGGAGTCCCGTGCCCAGCAGTGGGACATAAGAGGTGATACTTTACTTTTTTATACTTTTTAAATTATTATGACAAAAAAGTGAGAAGTAATAAATTAAATATTGCAATTGAATATATTATAACATATTGTGTAGTTTTTCCGTCAAGAAGTTTTTCGTATTCTGGATAAAAAGTAGAATAAGTACGAAGTACTGAAGAAAATGCTATTCAGATTGAACCTTGGACTCCCAAAAAGATAACCAATAACGCAATTTCCCTTAAGCTAAAAAATTACACGAAATATAATTGCGAAATGTCAATAGCATTAATTACGTTATCAATATCTTCGATTACTTCTTCTTATCGCCCCAATTGTCGATAAAACATTTAATTTTGGTACAAACCGTAGTTCCTATCGGTGTGCCGGGTTTTGTACTCGTGTTAGGATTGCATATGTTTTGAAACACCAAATTTTGAACATAGTTTTCATCTAAAGTACTGGAATTTGAAATGGCCAGTGGTGAACATTCTGTGACTGAGGCGAGTATCACTTTAAATACTTGAATTTTAAGTAGCTTTAAGCTAAGAGGATACAAAGTTGGGAAGGGAAAGTCCAGGAAATTTTGCTGAGAACTTAATTTTGGTTGAGTGTAATAGATATGTCGTTATTATAATATTTTTGCTGAAATTCAAGCTTCAATGGTATTCTTACCTCAAATTACTTTTTTGGATTATTGAGATGATATACCGTTATCCATGTGAGCGATTTAAAAACACAATGTCCAAAAAGGATTAATCCTTTTTGTAAAAATTTGCTTTAAATTAAAAACAATCGTAATTTAAATCATGGAAGAATAAGGTTTGTAGATGTTTGAAACTCTTCAGAATAAAACTTTTCCTTCTTCTTAGAAGAACTTCGACTATACCATACGAGTTATGATATATCTTCTAATATGTACGCGAATTTCATTTATTATAATGAAACAACTTTTTAGGATGTTACAGCGGCTTATTATATTATACATCATAGGATATGGTCCTCCCGTGACCATTGTTGGTAATGTGAAAGCATTATTAAACTGCGATAAAAACCGTAACTATTGTTAGTTATAATAAGCTATATTATTTTATTAAATATCAGAAGATAATAACGAAATAATCGTGACACAATTAAGGTATAATAATACATTTCTGTACCTATTCAAAATATGAACTAATTAGATATATTATTCAAACCTGAATAGATGTTAAGACAAATTATTGGCAATGAGTTGGATTATTTTGTTAATAATTATAAAAGATTTCTCTGCTTAAATTAATATTCAAAACGCAAAAGTTATTGTGTTACTTATTACCATAGAAACTAAAAGTAATTTGACCACTACAATTATTTGATATTTAATCACAAACAAATTCCATTTAATAATTAAATAATGAAGTTTCCTCGTAATTAAAGTTACGTGTATATCTGATACCTGCATCTTATCACGTACACTAAAATAATCAAAATTGTTTACTCTATAATCACGGATTAGGCGCCGTAAAGCTACAATCACAAACGAATAAATCAAATAAACTGTATCATTATAATAATTATCCAATGCGAAATAACCACTTACAAAATTTGTAGATGTGACGAAATATGTAGAATTTAAATTTTCATTTTCTTTTTGTAAAGTGTTCAGAAAGAGAAGTATAGTGTCACACAATTATTAAATTTAATGATCCTATAATGGCGCCGGTGTATTTTTAACTCGCAACGCCCCGCAGTTTCACCCGCGTACTTCCCATTCCCGCGGGAGCACGGTAATAAATTATAGCCTACGTGCTATTCTGATATATAAGCTATATTATTGTAAAATTTCATCAATATCCATTCAGTAGTTTTTACGTGAAAGAGTAACAAACATCCATACTTACAAACCTCTGCGTTTATAATATTAGTAGGACTAGTAGGACCGTCCGATACTTAACTACTACGTACCATATATTTATCCAATTATAATATGATAAAGTTCGTTATTCCAGACGAAGCTATGCATCTTCAAGCAGTGATGTTATGTCGTTTAATGTTAAAAGTAAAATATTCACGCCGCCCGGTACCCTAAAATCGGCGCTTATAATAAAACTGTAGAAGACTTAATTCTGTACATTGAAAATAATCAAAAAATAAATAACGGGGTGTTACGATATCGGACACAGAAATGTGCTTTTTTTTGTACATAAAAACCACATTCCTCCCACCAGCAAAATGCAAGCGAAAAATTTAATATATAATATATAGGGAAATGTTCCAGCAGTTGTAATAGAAAAAGAGAAAAGCGGGCAAAAGTTATCACTAATAGTATGTCAGAGAGCAATTTTAAAGTTAGAGAATAAAGTACAGTAGGACCCAGGTGCGTTCACACGCTTGTTTTCATAGACATCGCTGCGAAACTTTTACTCAACTCTCTACGGCCATGTTTAAGTAGATTTCACGTACAAGAACAATACAAGCAGCATTCAACTGAGTTAAACAGTTGGTAACATTAAATTTTATTCACATTAAACTTTGTGTCGGCGAAAAATATAAATTTATTTACAACGGGAATTATGAGGAGGTAAATAGCACTTAAGAAGCTTTCATTGGTTTATTATTGCTGTACAAAATATGTCTCTAACATTTAAAACCACAAAAAAAAACATACATATAAAATTAAAATTTTAAATTGCATTTCTTAGAATATGTTTCTGTTTTGATATTCTTTTACACGTCCCTTACATATTACCACCTTCTTTAAAAAAAAAAATATCAGTTGACTGAACTGTAAATTTTGACCCTTCTCGACTACCCAAAAAATTATTAAAATCGGACCGGCCATGTTACTTACACATGCAAAAAAGAATTATTTTGTATATAGAGAACAAAATCTGCAAATGTGTTGTTTTCTTATGTTTACCCATATTAAGTTCATTGTAATGAAACAACTTTTATTATTATATTTTTGTATATGCTCGACGTTTCGGATACTTCATACTTTACAGCAACCGACACGGGAGGACAGTCAGTTTTGAGTTTAACGCTGTGTAATCGTTAATCAACTTTTCAAATCAACATTTTATTTAAACTTTTCATCCACTTTGAAGACTTTCAATTTTTAATCTAACGAACTTATCATCGTAACGCACAAGCAATCAAGATTGATTCTTGGATTGAAAATCGAATCTTTACTTATCTGTTGCTGAATGGATCATTAAAATGAATGGAATAAAATATTCAAGTATAATAAGTATATGTAAAACATAAAAATATATCCAAGACGCAGTTCATAATACTATTTGAATAACATGAAAGCGAATCGAACGAAACTCAGCGTTCCCATTGAGCCCGTCGCAATTCAAGGAAAATTTGCATTTGAATAGAAACGATTATATTGTTGTTTGAAGGAATTAAGCTGCGAAGATCCTACTAAGTCCAAAGTCTACAAGTCCTGACTTACATTTGTAATTGATTTGCCATGTTTTATTCTACTCACTATTTCGAGTACTCGTTTAGCGAGCTCCATTTACATAATACCTTATGAAATTGTTTTATTTTTTGTTTGTAGTTACAATTTACTAAATACAATAACAAACTACGTATGCTGTGTGTTATAATGTGAATCTATGTCTTAATTCATTATCGCGTTACAGTTTACGATAGTCTTTTAAGTAAATATTATGTCATATACAAATTCCATCCGAGCTTATACTCACTTGCATATTTTCGAATTTTTAATATATTCTGTAATATATTAATTTGCATGCATTATACCTACATACAATATCGAAGTATTAATATTTTTAAAGAGGTAGTGTCATGCTGCTTTGCAGCCGAATTGGGCTGGCACGACTGGAGTGGTACCTCATGCGCACAAAATACCTGCGTAAAGTGGCAGTTATGCTGTCGCGTTTCGTACAGTTTGTGAGTATCGGGTGCTCTTTGGGGGATAGGGAAGGCAATGAATCTTCATAACCTCTGATTGTGTGGATGTTTATGGGCGCCGATAGTCGCTAAAACTCTTTGACCGTTTGCTGATATATAAAATGCTATAAAAATGTAGATATCATGAACTAGAAGTTCATAATATATTGTGTATGTATTTTTGTTTAATATCTTTACTATATATAGTTGAGTTACAAAAAAGGGCTTGATTTTTTGGCGAGTTGCCAATAGTGATTTTAGCCTTCATTAAGCGATGTCCATTTTTGGACGCTACCGGACTAATTAAAATAACTATTATTACCCTCATTTCGTCGTTTTGTTATTATAACCCGGACAGTTGCAAGTAGGACTCGCACGAGGGTTCAGTACCTCCATATCTATATATATTTTTTTAAATAAAATTTGTGGAAAAAGGTTGAATAAACGTTCCTACATTCATGGAGGAAATTTCTTTTATTTTCATCCTCGTTTCATATTTGTTATGACTATTGTTAGACTACTAATGTTGTATATGTCCGCTATTTTTTTTAAATACTATCCTATTACTACATTTTAGAAGATACTGCTTTGCTATAGACGAACGAGCAGACAGCAAATTATTGGTAGTTATATCGATAAATAAAAATTGTGTAAGTTAAAATAAGCCACTGTTTAATTCAATTTTATGTAGGTACTGTAAAGTGCACTTCGTATGTTAAAAACAACAGTGTATTTTTATTTGCCAATATTCTCCCGTGAATTATTAAAAGAACTTATACCCTTAACATATTTACAAATAATCAATATTTGTTATTAAGCTTAATGGATGTTCGATATCGTTTGAGCATCGCCGAGTACGCATGCATATTGTTTAAAATTCCCTGATTTATACCGCGCCAGAATGACCTTTATTTCCGGACGGCCGCAAAACTTGAAACGTTTTATTTTTGCATTCATTTTATTTTAAAACATTCAGTTTATATCAATCGCCGATGAATCATATTGATATACTTTTGGAAAATATTATGTCCTGTTTTCTTCGGATTGCAATCATTGAATAAAGCATAATAGAGTCTTCTGAGATCATTACAGAGAAAGTTTGATGGTCACAGTCAATTTCAGCTGTACAGAAGAAGCTTAATTTACAAAAACTGTTCAAAGATACTAAATACTATTTGTTTATAGCTGGACAAATCAGAAAAGAAACCCGAAAATGAGGAAGATGACACACCGAAACGGGCGTCCTGGGGCAGACCGCTGGAGTTTATATTAGCCTGTTTAGGATACGCTGTTGGTTTGGGCAACGTTTGGCGATTTCCATATTTATGCTACAGAAATGGAGGAGGTGAGATTAACACGCGTATATCTAATACATATAATTATAATACACTAAGGGCCTGTTTCACAATCTCCAGTTAAGTTCCCAATAGGCTATCGGCAACATATTTGACAGATAGAGTATGGAGTATCTGTCAAATATCTGTCAAATATGTTGCCGATAGCCTATTGGGAACTTAACTGGAGATTGTGAAACAGGCCCTTACTGTCATTCTGATTTCTGATAGAGGTAATTTTATCGACAAATATAAAAATAATGTGTATCCAAATAGCCAAAATGAAAAACATGTCAAGAATCTAAAACTGAAAAAAAAAATTAATTGAACGTATTTATTCTAACAATTGTAATAGAGAATCAAACGAACTTACCTGTAAGTGAAGTTCGATGATTATTAAACGAGTGATTCGCCCAAGAGATTACAAGTATTCACAAGTAGTACCACGCGTACGTGCTGCCATCATACACACTTTTAAAGCAACTCTGGATAAAGAAAACTTGTTTTCTCCCCACTCACGCCTTCCTTAACAGCCCGTCGTCGTCTGCAGTCTCATACACGTTTCTGTCGTGTACGGCTTTCCTGTTAGCTATTTCGAAAGGGCATTACATCAATATAAATAATATGTATGTAATTAGGGTTTGGGAGGGTTTGTAATCTCTTGGGCGAATCACTCGTTTAATAATCATCGAACTTCACTTACAGGTAAGTTCGTTTGATTCTCTATTAAACTTCGTGATTCGCCCTTCGAGATTACAAGTATTCACAAGTAGTTGTTTAGAGAACTACGAAATAGCTCACTACACCAGTGAAAACACTAGTGTAGTTAGGTAATATTATAACAACAGTTTTTTAGATAATATTACAAGGCTTTTATTAAAATAATCGGAAAATATGTTTCATATAGTAAATAAAATCTATATATTGTGTATATATATAATACATACATTAGAATTGACGTTTACCAATAGAAGTTGAAAAAACCCCAACCTACAAGGAAAGTGAGAAAAGGAATCAAATGTTTTGATACCAGTAGTTACTTCTCAGTTTTAAAATTTGACTTAAGTTTGTGACATCTAATCCATCCAGCGGTTCGTTTGATAACATCCATGTTGATACCAGTCATGCGGCAACAGATCAAGTAGCTGCATGTCTCGTACTATGTCGCCCACTATCCTGGACGGTAGCTTTTATTCATCGGCTAAAAATCTGTGAACTTACAGGCTCAAAAGTTTCCTGAAAAACTAACAAAGGGTAAATAACATTTGAAAGGCATTCTCTCAGAAGACATTTTCAAATAATAATCTAAGGTCCTAGTAAGGTAAATAGAAGGCGTCTCATATTAATGTATATTTAAAATTGGTTGAGTTCTAATAAACCCAGATTTTATAATATAAAATTTTTTTAATTTTGAATATTATTTGATAATTGAAATTAAGAATATTTGAACACGATACCCATACTTAATATTAAAAAAAAAAAGAGCACAATTTTTCAGTTGTATTATAATATTTTGGACGCGGAGTGCTTAGTCATATATACTGCGTACTATTTTCATAAAATAATTCTTAAATCGTTTACAATATTTGATATTACATTTTCAAATCGTATTATTTGAATACAATTAGTGCTAAAGCTCATTTAACGAAGTTAATGGGGAATAATTTAAAAATTAACTATTAGTTATCAATCCTAATCCTATAAAATGTATATTATTGACGATAAAAAATTGTACCATTGATAGAAACAAGGACAGATATTGTCTTATGGTATTATCCATAATAGACGCCAAAATAACATTACTTAACCCTTAATAAATGTTTATTATTATTATCTTTATGCATATAAGATACTCACAAAATTTATAGTAAAAATATTATTATTAATATTATTAATATCAGTTGTATTCGACGGCGTTTCGGGGCCTGCGAATGCTGCCCTGATAATCCTTATGTTCTGTAAAAAAGGCTGGCTAGACTATCAGGTACAATTACGACTCCCGAAGACTTATATTTTATTTATTTTTTACTTTGACTACTTTTTAAGAGTACAAGTCGTCACGTTTTTGAAAAGATTAGTTCCACTGAGTTTGTTTCGCCGGTTCTTCTCAGTGGGCTTGCTTTGGAACCGGTGGTAGACTCAATTGACTTTCAAAAAGATACTTTGATTGTACTATTTTGAATAAAAATTTTGACTTTGACTTTGACCTATGAAAAATGATATCGTGATTTGATTTGCTAACCAGCTGGCAAGAATATCTACTTCAGGTTTTTCGAAATTATTAAATTTTGAAAAGCATAGTCGGCTAACTCCTATTCTATATCAGAATTAACGCAAACGGGATTCTGCGTCGGCCTCATAGTTGTCTTGTGAGCTAACGTAGGATGCGAACACATTATCATATAGATATAGACCCTTTTGATACCACTTCAAGTGTGTCGGTTAATATCATCCTATTTACATAAATATTATTTGTTTATGTATATAGCAGTGGAGTTGTCAATTCTCAACGGAACGTTTAATTTTATGTCTTGCATAATCTACTGATTCCGAATTACTATGCGACAACAAAATGCACCTTTAGCTATAAGTAATCGATGTGATGGTAGAATCCTGCTTAAGAATAGCTATTTCATCCCCTGTACCTGTACGAGACTAGTCAGAAAATAATGCCGTTCGACAAACGCCTAACCGTATGGGCTAAAACATTCATCATTATTATTAATCTAATAGTGGAAATCGTAAATAAACATATTGGTAAATAGATATATTGGTCGTAATCATTTTCTTGTAAATAAAGATAAATTAACCCATAAGTTTTTTGTATATAACCAGCCATATTGTAATGTTAAACAAACCGATATTAGTGATTCTATCAAGTGCGTAAAGCGTCGCAATTTCTTTAGTCTCTTAAAAATGTTTAAACTAGATTATTAATAATTATCATTATTATTGTAGTAATATCTATGGGCGCTTTTACACCACGTTAATCTTGTTCCACGCTAAGTTGTCAAGGTACGTATTTCGGACAACGAAACATATCTTATACTTTTTAATATACATAAGATATTTTCACATCCATGACCCAGGAATACAAAAAACTCTTTATTCCCAGGCGGGAATCAAACCCTCTAACTCCACCTTCCGTGCAACCCGCAACTCAATGGTAAGCGCGTTGCTCAAGCCATAGAGGTCGTTAAATAAATAAATCGTAGAGGCTCTTGCTTATTTTTGTTTGTCTAAAAAATAGATATAATAAGTCCTGGTTACGTAAAAATTGCACAAGCTGGTTGCATGATTTCTGTAAAATGTAAGGCGACTCATTGATCCTTTTTAACCACTGAAAACGCAAGTATTTGTTACACTGATTATCACAGATTTATAAATATATATTAATAAATCTGTGCTGATTATGAATAGCTATAGAAAAAATTTTGGCATGTTTATGCACATTTGACATTTGACAATTATTAGAAATAAGTTTTAAAGCTGTTCTATAATCAAGTTTGAAAGTGTGGCGCGGATATACATCAGTTGAAATAAACCATTATTTCGATTACTCTTTTTTATAAGAAATATGCCATATAAATTGACCAGAACATGGTTTACATTCATGTATCGCATCTAATGAAAGTAAATAATTTATTTCCCTAGTCATTTCCCTGTCATACGCAATATTTGTGGGTCTATTGACTGGTATGTTAGTCTGGGTAACAGCAGAAAGAAAAGGTATACGTAAACCTTGTACTCAAGGCAATATCAAGAATCAATATCTGCGCCTACGCCTTATTTAAAAAAATTAAGTCTACCTGCTTCCAGCGGGTGTTGGTCAGGAGCGCCATCTACCGATCCACATGAAACCGCCGCTTTTTTCAGCACCGGTGTCCGCTTGTTGTTCTGGCGCCGCTCCGCTGCTGGCTGTTGCTGGCACCGCCAGCCGGCGAGATTAGCTCGGATTCGGTTGCGTGTACCGAGCACCCGGAGTCGGTGGCGGCTCTTACCCAAGTTTAAAGCCTAACCTGTACTAGAGGTGGAAAAGTTAGTTACGACTCGTGGTCGTTAGCGACCTAGTCTTTGTTATAGCAGACCTACTCTGCGTCAGTCGTAAGAAATGGCTTTTATAGATGTCAACTTTTCTTGTAAATCTCCTCCGAAAAAGCTGAGCTGGTCCCGTTTAAGATACTTCGTTATCTTCTACGCTCTTGTCTAGAGAAGCCGTTAAAGTATTCCCATATAGTCAACATAGCATAAAAAAACGACTTACCTCACTCGATATTTTTTATTGATTATCGCCATTGTTGCGAGACATGAAGATCATTAATTATGAGGTTAGAATTTGAGTCACACCGTACATGGCAACAGCTAGTGGATTTTCTAATAACATGTTATGCCTTTTAAACATTTTCCAAAATGTCTTTAATATCTTCTCTAATGTAATTTACCTTAATATAGGCTTATCGGCTCTAGCTGTATTTATGTACCTATTAGTCCCCAATGTTTCTCTGATTTTTTGGCTCATAGCCTTGATGCCAAGGATAGCCAGGATAGGGTGCTGATCTTCATACGCGAGACAAATTTGAAAGATTATTACCCACTACTACTCAACAGATTGAGGGTATCAAAAAAAAAAATATAAATATTAAATACTGTTAATTCCATCTTTGTCGATGATCATTAGCTTCTAGTATAGTTTTTGTGATACAGTCTCACGGGCTGTACTCTAAAAAACATCCAATGTATTCACGACGCAGTCTCACGGATTTTGTGTTCAGGGCACAATCTCACGGATTTGTGTTCACGACACAATCTCACGGATTTGGGCTCACGAACAATCTCACGAGTGCGTTCTAGAATAAAGTGCATCAATAAAAAACCACACAACGCCCAGTCCAGAAAAATAACTCCATTATTGTTGAGTGTGGTTATGTAAGCTCATCTTTGTCAACGATCGTTAATGCTTGGTATCATTTTTGTGATACAGCCTCATGGGCTGGCTGCACTTCGAAAAAACATCCAGTGTATTCACGACGCAGTCTCACGGATTTTGTGTTCAGGGCACAATCTCACGGATTTGTGTTCACGACACAATCTCACGGATTTGGGCTCACGAACAATCTCACGAGTGCGTTCTAGAATAAAGTGCATCAATAAAAACCACAACGCCTAGTCCAGAAAAATAACTCCATGATTGTTAAGTGTGGTTATGTAAGCTCATCTTGTCAATGATCGTTACTGTTTTGCATAGTTTCTGTGATACAGTATCACGGGCTGTACTCTAAAAAACGTCTAATGTATTCACGACACAACCTTCTAGGCTGTTTTTTTTTTTTTTTGTTTTTTTTTTTGTTAGTGGGTAATAATTTTTCAGATCAATCTCAATATCGCATTAAGAAGAAAAAAAAAAATTACAAAAGATAATATTAACTGAATAAATAATTTTTGATTTACCTTCATTTATTGTATTCGCTCGTGTTATTATTTTGAGCATGACGAATAAAACTATGGAGACCTATTTTGCGATCTCTAGCCATTTTTCGTTCCAATCCTTTATTTTTCCTTTTCATCGTAATTCTTGCGTTTTTCCATGTCTAATATTCTATAGTGACACAGCTACGAACTTTCAGTATGCTAACTTCACTTAGAAAGAAAAATGCGTGTGCGATGGCCGGCACACAAAACGTGTATATGAGACTGCAGACGACGACGGGCTGTTAAGGAAGGCGTGAGTGGGGAGAAAACAAGTTTTCTTTATCCAGAGTTGCTTTAAAAGTGTGTATGATGGCAGCACGTACGCGTGGTACTACTTGTGAATACTTGTAATCTCGAAGGGCGAATCACGAAGTTTAATATAACCGGGTGCAGCTGGACTGCCTATCTGATCTCCACAGCCCAGTAACCGGATAATACGGTACCGAGTGGTAGGACTGGTTGTCAGACATTCGGGCTTCTGACGACCCATAACGACTGTCAAAGATCCACGAATGACAGCCAGGACCGACGGCTTAACGAGCTTTCCGAGCCACGGAGGAGTCTTGGCATGTAAATATAGTCACCCTGACCAGAACAAGACCAACTCCGTTAAGCGTAGCTTGGCCTTATTGATCGATCCGCGCGGCTTGATATTACTTAGCCATATACAAGACTACATGAGACCATTTCCGTAATTTTATAACACAAGTTACAAATCCTAACATGTTTTCTTGTTTCAGGTGCATTTCTTATACCGTTCTTCTTGATGTTAATCTTGATCGGACTGCCTTTGTTCTTCTTAGAATTGTATATTGGACAATATACAGCTTTGGGGCCAATAAAGGCCTTTAGTTCCATTGCGCCTTTCTTTACTGGCGTAGGATATTGCACTCTCGTGGTGATAAGCATTATATCAGTGTATTACATGATCATTGTAGCATGGACCTTATTCTATACTTACGTGTCCATTATTGGAAATTTGGACTGGGGTTCCTGTGAAAACAGCTATAATACTGACTGTAAGTATCTTAATTTTTATTATTTTGATTGATTAATATTCCAGATGCAGCAGTCATGGTGAACAATGCAAGAATAATATGTACACGTGTAGTTAATATAATTCGATCCGACACCATAACTTACGTAAATTTCCTCTAGATATAAGAAACGGAAGAGTAAGAGAACGGACACTTTTATTTTAATTGGCCACTAAAGTTGCGGATATATCAGAACCAACCCACTGATTGATAAAAATAAATCCATAGCTCATTAATAAATAGATTTCTATTAAAAAAGATGTCCCTTTTCTTTAATGCTACTATATTTAATTGTATTACTACAATCAACCAAACACAATGAATCTATTTTTAAACGGCTTCCAAAACTGCAAAGTTTTATGTCAGTTCGCATGTTTTTATTTGTGTATGTTCATCAATATTTTTAATGTTATTTTGATCGCTCTTGATTGTTCATAAGATAGCAGCGTTGCCTCTGAATATATACGAATTCATGCAGAATTAGAATTAACGCCGGTACCCACAGCGTGGTAGACTTGGCACGTATGCGAGGTGTACCTTAGATGGGCGGTGGACTACTTAATGTGCCTCCAGCAACGACCCTATGGTCATGCTGGAAAAGGACCTTGGACCTTTAATCAAATAGGCACGAGGTTGCGGGGACTGCTAAATGGCGGGTTAGCCTGTCGCGCAGGTTTTCATGTTACTTGCATATCAGAGACCCTCAAAACATGGCAGACGATGCTTGCAGGTGGTCTACTCCCAAGTGCGATTCCCATATACTCGTAGCTCCAGGAACCCTATGTGCCCCAGCGTCATAAAAGGACGATGGTACCCACAAATATTTGAAATTAGTTCTTAATATTATGATGATACCCATGTAGAGGGCTCCCCCCCCCCACTAAAATTCCTACCGGTTCTTTATGTAAATATATAAAATCTGGCATCGAAAAGTAGTCCAATAGCTGTCATGTTGCGTACACAGACGTCGCGTCGCTTACAATTTCCGCCGCACAGAACTTTATAAAATATTTTAGAAGTTTATGCCAAAAAGTCGTAAATAAATTTAATATTTAATGTATCATTTGTAACCAAAAAGCTTTTCGCTACTAAGGGTTATTAAAAAATACCTTCACAATAATTTTAAACAATTCAGAATTTCATCCTAAGACCATTTATAATATGTATTCTTAAAAATGTACTGTTATAAAAGTCTTTGCATTTTTTAAATTGAATTTAAACGCGCGATTGAAGCACAGCTTCAAAAAAATTGTAATTGTAAGAGGTAGTACCTTGCTGCTTCACAGATCAGGACCTCTCGCTCACATGATGCCGGCGTAAAGTTACAGCTATGCTGACGCGTTCCGTACGGTTGGTTAATTTCCGGTGGCTCAATGGAGGATAGGAAAAAAAGGGTTATGCATCTGCATAATTTCTTGTTCTGTAATGTGCGGGTTTGATAGTCGGCAAAAGAATTAGGCTGCTCGTTTACCCTCCTAGACTACTAAAGGAATAGAAATAAATAATCCTAATTTATTATGATCGTGGTCACTAGCTGGCGTAAAAGTCACGAAACGTATACTCTACCCAAAACCAATGCAAATTACTATTTCTAAACATAGAATACTGAGCTTTAGAAAAAAAAATTGTCTACACTCTAATCTCACATTAAGAAGTTTTACTTCAAAAACTTTTTTAAACTTGAATGAAAAGACTACATAATATTACATGCCTAGTACCTACACAGAAGTTAGTTAAGTTCATGAAAGTCTGTAATTAATGAAATCTATGTTTTATTTTCTAAAATTTTCCAGAATCTCACTCTAAATAAAACAGTTTTTACAAATTTCATCAGTGTTTATGAATATTGTAACTTTTTTCAGAAGGGCTTAGAATAACTTCAAGCAACTTAACATACAGTGTCTGAAAGATTGGGAATATATTAATGTTAAAATTGGTCCACACTAATTATATTACGTGGTTTTTGAAAGTCTAATGGTGCTCAAGTATTATCAATTTTATAGTCTTCATTGTTAATATATGGAAAGATTGTTAATATATGAAAAAAACATACAGTGTCTGAAAGATTGGGAATATAATAATGTTAAAATTGGTCCACGCTAATTATATTACGTGGTTTTTGAAAGCCTAATGGTGCTCAAGTATTATCAACTTTATAGTCTTCATTGTTAATATATGGAAAGATTGTTAATATATGAAAAAAACATACAGTGTCTGAAAGATTGGGAATATAATAATGTTAAAATTGGTCCACGCTAATTATATTACATGGTTTTTGAAAGTCTAATGGTGCTCAAGTATTATCAACTTTATAGTCTTCATTGTTAATATATGGAAAGTCGGTTTTATTCAAATTTCAGGAATAAATCAGCTTCCCATATACACGTGACGCAATTCCGACGTTAAGTCGTAACAATTTTATGGGAAGTATATTATAGTCGTAAAAGAGTCTTTCTGATATATCATTGGAGATAGTAAAATATAATATGAAAATGATATGCCACCATTGAAACGCGCATTATGTTGTAAATAATGGGGTATAATGAAGTATAATGAACGTGTGTGGCTGCGGCATTTCTAATACCGTTTATAACTCATTAGCCGTAAACGTTATTGTTATAACTCATAATTCTGAATGATATTTCCTTTGATGTATTATGTTTTCTACGTTAGCATATTATGATGTTTAATTTATAAAGGATTAAATTATATCTTAAGCTTATTGTATAGAACTATAGAGTAAGCTCGGCAGTGGATAGATAAAGGCTGATGATGATGACGATAAAGTATGACAAACTTGATTTTTTGTTTTCGTCTTATATTAGTTCTAGGCTTGACGATAAGAATTAATTATTGTTACATAATATCTCAGTGAGAACGTAGAATATCAAACAAAATCAACGTTTTTCAATGTTAGTTGAAAAAGCAAACCGTCCGCGTCAATTGTTTCACCAAAACAACATTGAACACGAAGATAAACGAGTTAGCCTACCATTTAAGATTGATCCAAGCAACTCATTAACCTTGACACGTAAGATTAGTCTTCCATCTTCAGTCCAGTTAAATACATAGCACTGTCTGTCCTGCAGTTCTTTCTAAACGCAGCGTGGGATGTAGGTGAAAGCTCCAAGTTTCTGACTGTTATATGTTAGCTCGGTAAAGCCTTAGCCCACTCTATATCATATTAGCTAGTGTATTTATAGTGAAAACCTGTGAAACTTCGATAGCGCGATTCAGGATAGTGGCGATAATTGGTCCGACAATACAGCAAAACTCGCACAAGTTACATTAGAAGCTTCTACGAGCACTTTCTTCGCATAAATTCACAAATATATTCCCTCGATCAAATTAGCGCGGATATGTTGTTGTTTATCATATCATTGATATAATATATCAATATTTTAATAACTATTAATTGTTTTTACCGCTTCATGTAGTTTGTTACAGTGGTCAATACGACATGGAGTGTCGAGAGAACAACACTGGCCTCTCCACTGATCTCACCTACTACCTCCGCCAGTGTATGAGCATCGGAGACATCTGCCAGCTATCCGGACTCGACCCTCATGATGGCCTTTACTGCATGAAAGATGGCGTCACCATCCCGTGGTATACTAACGTAAACAGAACTATTGCTGCTGAGGAGTATTATAAGTAAGTATTATGCATAAGCAATCGTGTAATATTAGGGAGGACTTATGGTCCATAGTCCTCCCATGACAATGGTTGCTGTAAAGTATCTGAAACTTCGTAAAAAACTTAATAAACAGCGATAAAATTCGTAAATTTGTTGCATTATGATGTTTTTTTTTTCGAAAGCTCTAGACTTTTAGGCCCGACTGCTTTTAAGCTCAATCGGTAGATTATAATGTGTGAAACTGGCGTAAACATAATATGAAAACAAATTCGTGTAGTAATTCATTATCGTTGGCGTAATCTAGCCTAGTAGTAGTAGAATGAACTTGTCATACGGGTACAAGGAATTGAAATATAATACGGAATTAATATAAATTACATTATATATATGCCTATAACTTGACTGTCGCTGTATTTAATCTCTTTAGAGATTTGTCTAATTGTTTCGCCAAATGAAATCAGTTTGGCGAGAACTGACTTCCCCCGATGCGACGACCACAGCGACTGTCCAGTGGGTATGGGCTCGGCCTCTTGAGCGAGAGGATCCGGGTTCGATCCTGACCCCGCCTTCCCACCCTTATTTCGCCTTATTTCGAGGAGGAGTCCCGTGTCCAGGATTGGGACATATAAGTTAATACTTTACTTTTTTTACATAATACTAGCTGTTGCACGCAGCTTCGCCTGCGTCAGTGAAAGAATTTTTCAAATCAGTCTAGTGATTTCGGAGCCTATTTAATAAGAACAAACAATCAAATCTTTCCTCCTTATAATATTAGTATAGATAAACACTTCCATGACATCTAAATTCAGCATACAAATTATCAGTATTTGTTGGGATTCGAACCCGTTACCGCTGCGTAAGTGTTCAGTAGCCCGACCACTCGACCAGTCATCGTCGAACTTCGTCTTGACACGCACGTATAACAAAGACTTTACTGACTTACACCTAAATGTAATAATCTCTAGACAGTATTCGGACTAAGATAGATTCAGTTACCGAAATTGCTGAGTACTGATTAAGTTATCTGAAAGGTCAAATGTGAGGGTAATTTATATTGTATTTTAGCGAAAGAGTTTTGGGCAGAGGCGATGCGACTTGGGAAAACTGGGGCTCCATACAATGGCATCTGGTCGCCTGTCTCTTCGTTTCATGGTTCGTTGCGTTTCTTTGTGTAATTAAGGTACGTCTTAGAACAGTAATATTTTTAAAACATCAAAAACGTTTAACGATAACAATTTTTTAATACATGTTTTCCTTTTAGGGAGTACAATCAGCAGGAAAAGTGGTATATTTTACAGCTCTTTTCCCTTATGTTATGTTGACTGCTCTTTTGATAAGAGGCGTTACTCTGGAGGGCGCAATTGAAGGCATCAGATTTTACCTCTCGCCTGATTGGAATACTTTGTTAGAAGCGCGTGTTTGGGGAGATGCGGCCTCTCAGGTAAAATACATACTTATACAAAGTTTTGTCAATTTCATATTTATGATTAAAAAATGGTAAAATACTTACGCTTAAATTTTCAAATGCCACTTAAAAATTTAGGGGCTCCTCAAACTACTAAGCACGCCTTAAATCAATATGTTATCAAAATGTAAGCAGCTCCCAAATTTGAAGTGCGTTTGAGTATTCGGGCATAAGTATTAGTAATAATACTATCGCCATCATCATCATCAGCTTTTATCCATTCACTGTTGAATATATCCTTCAATGAACGCCAAGACGACCGACCCCACCGAACCAACGAACGAAGATAATTTTCATTAATTTAAATTGCGCTAGAGCTAGAGTTGTACGTAGCTTATGCTTATGCTGCTATTTTATATTAAAAAGAGAGCGAAAAAATCAACAATTGGTTAAATAATGCTCATCATAGTTACTCAAAAATACTCACAATACTGGAGGGCTAAATAAATTGATTGACTGTATCAAATTGCCAAATTCATTTACTGTTTTTGCTTTTGCCGTTTATATAAGCCGTTACTCAACGGTTTATAAAAAATCTAATTAGAACATGACTTTCCTGTACAAAATTGAATTTAGGACAAGTTAGCTACTAAGTAAAGCATAGTTTTAATCTCATTCTCAAAAGAGCTATTCGGACGGCCATTTAAACTTTGGAACTTGTGACAAATATAAATCTGGCACTATCTATCCATCGGAGTGACATTTTTTTATTGTGAGATAGAATAATGACGCAAATCGTTTTAATTAAAAGTTTGGTTGATTTAGGTAATGTTATTAAAACTGGTTGCTAATTTTGAATAGCGAATACAAATAAGAAATATAAATTGCCACTATTATCATTATTTTAAGCAATATAAAAATTACATTAAATAAAATTACAATCATAAGCAAAACATTATAAAAGACACAAAAATGTTTTGCTGGGTTTGAGTTCCTACCTATTTTTAAAAAAATCAAATATTTTAGTAAGCATTGAATGAATTATTCGACCCTTAATATACCGAAAATAATAACCCAATATCCTCTTTATTAATAATTAATATCGTGTTATTCAAACCTATTAATAATATATTTTCCAATTCATTACAATATGTTTAATATTATAACAGTTAACAAATTACATTTTATGCATTGCATGAATTATGAATTTATTTCAAAGGGCAGTTAATTAAAAGGTAATTTAATAAATTCCAGTTGTTTCTATTTAATTAAAGAGACGCGATTTTGACGTTCTATTAAATTGCCTTAATAATAATATCTATGGACAGTACGCCACGTCATTCTGGTCTCATGGTACATTCTCGAAGAACTTTTGTCACGGGTATCAAGCAACGGAAATATATTTAATACTTTAATATTAGTACCTGGTTGACCGAGCATTCGCTCGGTACCCTAAGTGATACAATACGAAAAAATTTTTCTTTCAAAAAGAATGATCTTAAAAAAAAGGAAAAAAAAATTCGGACTGGAGATTCGAACCAGGCTCGTTCGAACTTAACTGCCTAATTTCACCACTAAGCTACCATGACATATTATGTGACAGTGAAGTTTACGTTCGTATTCTAATCATATTTTATCGATGGCTCAAAACACGGACACGGCGTTGTGTGATGGGTCCTCCACTTCCCTCTAATATGTGGAAGAGGTTGACGCTGGCACACGCGTCCTGGCCTATGTGAAGGTGCCGCTGTGGTGGCTGGTCGTGTTATGCAGTTTCTACCTCGCTTGGTTTTTTGTTTTCTTTTTATTAACATCCTCTTGTTTGTTTTGATCTGTTGCGGGCTCCAAATTTATTTACTTATTTATTTTAGGCAAATTTGAATTAATTTATGTAACTAGCATGTTGTTATTATTTATTTGTATATTAGTATGTTGTTATTTTGATGTACTTACAAAAATTGTAAAACTATATTTTAAAAAGAGCAATCCTACAGAGTTTCTTGCTAGATTCTTCTCTGAGGAAAACTGCTACTTTGCGAATCTAGCATTAGCTTATAAAAAAAATTGACATGTTTCAAGTGCTATGTAATTTGCCTACGAAATAAATATTATTTGATTTGATTTGATTTGATAAAAAAGTTTTCTAAAAATGTATCCTAGCTAGATCGATTTATCGCCGTTTTTAATACATGTATACAAAATTTCATGAAAATCGTTGGAGCCGTTTTCGAGATCCCGATTCTATATATATATATATATACAAGAATTGCTCGTTTAAAGGTATAAGCGATGCCTCAAAACACGGATAAAAAAAAGTTTTCTAAAAATGTATCCTAGCTAGATCGATTTATCGCCGTTTTTAATACATGTATACAAAATTTCATGAAAATCGTTGGAGCCGTTTTCGAGATCCCGATTCTATATATATATATATATATATACAAGAATTGCTCGTTTAAAGGTATAAGATACATAGACTTAAGATTTTTATTATATCATCATAAACATATTTAATACACAGCCATGACCCAGTAACACAGAGAACATTTTGTTCGCTGGCGGGATTCGAACCAGCTATCTCCGGCTTGAGTGCCAACGCGCGCACCATTGAAGCACAGATGTCGTGTTTTTTTTTTATAAAATATTGTGTGTTCTAATATTTTAATTTCAATTTACTCATTTTACTATTATTATACATTACTTATTATTATTTAGTACTTAATACTTATTATTCCTTGTATATTTTTCAAATATAATTTGAAATCCTACAGATTTTCTATTCATTCGGCGTGGCGTGCGGATCTCTGGTGACGCTCGCGTCCTACAACAACTTCCACAATAATTGTCACTTCGACGCCGTCTTCGTCAGTTTCGCTAACTTTTTGACTTCTATTTACGCTGGCTTCGCAATCTTCTCGGTGCTTGGATTTCAAGCTCAGTTAATGGGGGTTAGCGTTGATGGTGAGTTCCATTTGTTTTATATTGCTTTATTGTATGTATACTAAACAAGGGATGCTTTATAATATTAAACTAACATATTTTTTTAATAATAATAGATATCATAAAATATATAATATTATACATCTGCCGGTTATTTATCGTGTAAAATGGCTGCATTTAGATTTATTTCCATTCTACTACAGCTCCAAAGTTATGTAGCGCAAAGAAACGCTAAATTGAGTTTATAAATTTTGGTTTCCGTAATACAGAAAATACCCCAAAATACTGTTAAAGAACATTGTATAAAAAAACTATTATGAAGTTTGATAGAGCAGCAACCAAAAATATTAAATGCGTTACATCCGCTAAAATTTCCAGAATACTATTTGATTTTTAAATATTATTTACTAAAAAGTAAAGGTATATTATGATACCATTATTTTTTAAATGCGTTTCATATTTCAACGGTATTTACATATCAAACAGTGTATGATGTATGCACTAAAAATAGAACTTTAAAAGCGTTCATTTGCTCAAGTTGATTAATACAAGCGGATTGGTGCGCCACGAGCTTTGTAAACACACCATGTAGCGCGACCCACGCGTATTGACACTTGCATATTCATTCACTGAATAAAATGTGATTGTGTGTGTGTGTGTGTGTGTCAAGTGATTTAGGATTATTTTTATCGAACTTTCTTTATTACTCATTCCATTGATTTGTTTAATAATAGATTTAATGATAGACATTAGAATTAAATGATTTCCCTACAAAAAAACGTGAATAATGGTTTTAACATGCAAGTAAAAAAGAAGTAAAATATTAGCACTACAATACTAACAATAATATGTCCCACTGCTGGGCACGCGTCTGCTCCTCGAAATCAGGCGAGGAGAGTATTAGGCCGTAGTTCACCGAAGTGCGACCCAATGCGGGTTGGTGAACATCACACATCTTTAAAGACTTCTTTTTTTATCTCATGAGGCAGGTTTCTTCAGAACGTTTTCTTTCATCGATGAGCAAGCGATGGTTTCGTGTTATTAGGGTGTACTTATTAATTTAGAATAAAAAATGTACATTTATTAAAAGATAATGTTTCAAAATTTTAATTGACAAAGAACTATACCAAATTTTTAACTAATGTCCATTTTATATACCTAGAAGTAGTATATATTATATTAATTAATAGTACCACAATGACTTGACACTGCCAGTTATCGTACTAAAATAACATTTTCTTCCTCCAGCGGAACGTGCATGTAGCCTCAATCAATGGTTACAGTATTCAACTCTTTTTCTTATATACTAAACAATATCAATATCTTGGGGATTTAACAAAAACCGAGTTTTATAGTGTTTATTATATTATATTCGATTCGTCTTTAAATGAGAATTATTAAGTCTAGGTTTAGCCTTGAACAAGATTATCGTCTCACTTTATTTCATCGTCATTATAATTAATTTACCTTCCGTACACTGCTAAAGATCAGTGACAAAATAAAAGATAGATGCAATTACTGAAAGATACTTAATAATTCTAATCGACTAAATCCATATATTATAGGTATCATATCGAACAATCTCGATCGCACTACAACCGTCAGTGCAATACCGAATGATACGAGTTCTCGATCTCTGTTGATTTCCCTCTATAACTGTTGTACGTTTGAATTTCGGATCAGATAATGAATTGAGTAAACAATATACATTGCATTGTTGCCATCCAATTCGGAACTAAGTACACTTGTTTATAAATCCCGGTTTGAGCATTCGTGTTGATGGCACTTGGCAGTTGACGTACCGCATGCTACATGTGAAGCAGCAGCCGCTTTACATAAACATTACATTTACAATGTTAAGGGCCTATTCAAAAATATCCTACTAATAGTCTACTAGTCCTACTAATATTATAAACGTGAAAGTTTGTAAGTATGGATGTTTGTTAAGTATGACTCTTTCGCGTAAAAACTACTGTATGCATTGGATGAAACTTTACAATAATATAGCTTATATATAAGAATAACACATAGGCTATAATTTATCACCGTACTCCCACTGGAACGAAAAGTACGCGGATGAAACCTTAGGGTACTTCTAGTATATAATAAATTTAAAATAAAATTCATAAATAAAAAAATACCGCAATAACAAAAGTACTATGCGTATGATCTTGAAACGTTTAATCCAATTAAAAAAAATATATTAAAAATGTCTAAAAACCAGTATCAAAATATATGCTTTAAAATATAAAAAAGCCGCATTAAAATCGGTTCGTCCATTTAAATACTACATAGGCGCAGTACAATACCACATTGAAAAACATAATATTATAACACCCGTATTTTTTAGTGAAATTCGTACACTTTACACTCAAAGCGAGTCGTGTGGTGCCCAAATAATAATAATCAAACGTGAAATTAATGAAAGAATTCAGTGAGCTTACATTCCAGTTTCAGCGAAGGCTTATAAGTTGCATGGCATTATTGTCTTTATTTATTGTGCATATACTTTCATTTCTTTTACTTTTATCTATCCATTTCCACTATCGTCATCATCATAGTTCTCTACTTTTTCCCATCTACTTCTGGAATAATATCCCTCTCAGTGAAAGTCAAAAAGACTAGATCTCCGCCACTGCATCAAACTGGGAACGGCCACTGCACGGCGATCGTCGTCCCCTCTAATTATTTGTTTTTAAAGGGCAACTCATCCTCTACCTTCTAGAAAGTTCCAAGCGTATAAATTTGTATATCTTGTCATATGATACGCTACATTAGTCAAGTACAAATGAATAGTGTACTGTAGACGACACTTCCAAAACACGATACCATCTGAAATTTGCATGTTAATGACAACAATAGACTTCAATTAGACCTCATAAGCATTAACTGTATTCAACTAATTGACGCAACATTATTTACGTCAATTAACTCGTGTGCATTAATAAATAAAATATAGTTTTTTTTGTCATGAAGTAATATAACGATATGCTAAAAACCTACCGACTTTACCTTTTCTACTTTGTATAAAGTGTCGCTAACATGTTCGTGTTTTTTCTGACTCTGATTTGAATTTAAGTTCACTGTACATCATCGTCCTCGTTTTTTTTTCGTACGCCGTAGAACATTGGCCTCCCACAATTAACGCCGAGACGACAGATCCCTTGCCACTCACATCCAACACAAATCCCTCTCTGTATAGAAAAAAAAAGATATCAGCAAAATGATACATATAGACAGACAAGCAGCAGAAATTATTGTTTCAAACTTCAACCAACCAACACTTCGTCTACCTTGCAGCCTCCTTGAAGTCATCAAATGTGAATATCTCTTCAACATGATGTATTTCTTTACCTTCATGAAAAAGTGAACAAGTGAGGTTAGGTAGTAAGTAGTAAGTAAAAAGTAAGGTGTAAGAAAGATTTATTCCTCAGGAAAGCACACGATTCGAACCCAGGCCTCTCTTGATGCCAAGTATTGACAAAATAAACCATCGCTTACTTTAACATTTTGATAAAAGTATTCATTAACACACTTTATTTAGTTTTATCTCGTAATTGCTGTTGTTGGCGATAAAACTTCATCATAACACTTCGTAATAAAATACAATATTGAACGCTTAACTCTTGTTTATAGCCACTCAGCGGATTACGAAAATACAGAGCCATATAAATAGTTTACACATTTATAGCAAAAACGCAATTTCATTAATTATATAAAGACTTTGAGTAAGTAATGATTTTCGTGCTATAATTTGGTTTAATCAAACTTTCAACTTAACTCAAAAAAAATACTTGTGCGTTATTAAAACAATTTTCAAAAGAAGTTTACTTAAAATATATGTAATGCTTAATAAATTGTATACTAAGTTTTGAACCTGTAAAATCAAGGATATATTTAAACACGGATAGACTTACATTAATACACAATATTGAAACAAAACATCAGTGAAATTTTATTTATCAGTTGTTAAGTTGCAATAAATAATGTAGATCAATAAAATTTTCATGAATAATATATTTATTTTTTGACCGGAAATTGATTAACTTAGGGTGCACGCACGAAAAAGCATGACCCGTGCGTACGTTTGCCAGAGCCGAATGGGCAAGTGAGAGACGCACGATCGGCCTAAGCATTCGGCTTGTGACGTATCATGTCGTTATCGCGTAAGCCGATTTTAACAAAAGTCATTTCTTTTTTTTTTTTCAGATGTCGCAGAACAAGGACCAGGTTTAGCGTTCGTAGCGTATCCAGAAGCGTTACTACAAATGCCTATACCTAGGTTTTGGTCAATTCTGTTCTTCCTGATGCTGTTTATTCTGGGGCTAGGAAGTCAATTCGCTGGCATTGAAGCTATAAATACAGCGATCGTTGATCAATGGCCACAATTTAGGAAGAGATATTGGATGGTAAGTATTTGCCTATTTTATACCTTTAACAATTGACAAAAACAAGCAATACGGACTATGTATAATAAACTTCATTACAGTTTAAGTTATTTGAGACATTTTAACTCCTATGTAATGAAAGACAAATTTTTGCCTGAATATTAGAAATAATGTTTTTTTTTACTATTTTTTTTTTTATTTGCAATAATCGTATTTTTCACACACAATATTTAATATCCTTTTTTCAGTAACTAAACAATGTTTAATCTTACATAAATTAATCATAATAATTAAACATGATTATATAGTCTAAATCCAAAAGAAAGAAGGAAGAAGAAATAAACATTTATTCAGTACCAACAGGAGACACGCATGAAAAAAAATACACAGAGAAAACATTTCTCGCTTGCACAGCCAACAAGTAACACATAGATAATATATAACTTATAAAATATAACTTATCCTTAAAACATTGACTGTAACAATCGTATGTTTATCGTGATGTGAGCGTATAATCTGTTCCCAGGTAACAGCCTTCACGTGTTTCACGTGTTTCATCCTGGGTATACCGATGTGCTTTAGCGGCGGAGTTTACTTGTTTACCCTGCTAGATTGGAACACCGCCTCTTGGGCTATATTACTTATCGGTATTGCTGAGGTGAGATGGAAATTCTAAAACATATTTACAACGAATTTTCGCAGAACACTAAGTGTTTTAAGATATTGCTTTTACGATAAAATAAGATGTTTTATACATAAGATAATATTTATAATTTTAAAATAATAAAATTATAATTAAATATTATTCCTGTATTTCCGACATATAATGATGAAAATGTAGGTAGCATTACAGCTAATTACTATTTAATAACACCTAGTAGCAATAACACAAGTTGATGCTTAATGCCCGCTTTTCTGATAACTGAAATCTGTTAAGATTTTTGTTTGATCATCATAAGAGTGAGGTCATGCCGAAACAAATGTATTAAAATTAATTAAATTTAAAATAGCCGTGAACACACGACCTATCAAAAAACGTGTTTATAAATCATAAACATTTAAAAAAATATAGGTTTCATCTGGTTATCTGCGTTAAGGCTCTTAGACTACAACAGTTTTCATGAAAAATTATTCTTAATGTGCCATATTAATCAAAATTATAAAAATATTCTAGGCTACTGCGGTATCGTGGAGTTACGGTATCAACAGGGCTATGGGAGATCTGTCGAATATGAATATGAAATTAAATAAAGTTCTGAGGTTCTACTGGAGGGCCGCATGGACGGTCACCGTTCCTGTTGCTAGTCTAGTAAGTATAACATTTTAATTCAATTATTCTTACGCGAATTTCACTCATTATAATAAAATAACTAAAAGTTCTTTACATGCCCGAAGTTTTGTATACTTTACAGCTACCATGGTCACCGGAGTCCTCCGACTTGCCATTAGAAATAAATAAAAATAATCAAATTACCATGGGCTAGGTCAACGTGGTGTGATTGATGGCTATATTGATGGAATATATTTTTATTACTTATAGATAATTTCTTAAGAAACTGGCGTTATTATTTTCCACCAACATAAGAACATCACAATATTATGTAAAATATAAAATAAAATCTTGTGTCTAACTATCGTATATTATCTACATACTATGATATAATAAAAATCTAAACCTTAAATTATTATTTGCGTAAAATAATTATTCTAAAATAGATTTTGACCTATGACACATTAAATTTTTGCCCATTATTAAATATTGCACTGTGTGTCTCTATCTTTCAAATTTGGAATTTTTTAGTGCAACTTTCACATTTTTTCACAAATTAACCAGAACTATAAAATAGTTACTTTTTGCAAATTAAATGAAAAATCGAATTACATTGGATTGCTCTTTAGCGATATACTCCGTTTAAAATTAAAATGTAACACTCGCTCGCTTAAATGGATAACTCTTTTATTTGATGGTCATAAATACATGTGGATGTTTTTACTCAACAGGGAATTTTAATATTTGTGTTCATTGATTGGACACCGCCGTCTTACGAAGATTATGTGTTCCCGCTGTTCGCCGATATCCTAGGCTGGATGGTTGGCTTATCGACGCTCGTGCTGTTCCCCGTTGGTCTCAGTTGGGCTATTTACAATGGATACGTAAGTATATTAATGCTTATTAAACTTTAAATTTTGTTCATATATCATTAGCATCATTATCATCGTCATCGCTAGCCCTTAACCATCTACCACTGCACATAGGCCTCACTCGATGAAAGCCAAGACGGCTGATGAGCTCACCGCATCAAATACAAACCGGCCACTGCGATCATTTTCGACCTGGTATATAGCCAACCAATACTTCATCCACCTTAACGTGTCCTTGAACGTGTTCTTGTCGTCATCATCATTTATCATCTTTCTTGCCATTATAAGTCCTATCTAGAGGTCGGCTTGGCATGGAAGAAAAAACAAAATTGTGGCAAATTTTGATATAGTTTACAAGATTACGGGAAAATCAAAATTGACCCATATGTTTTTATCGTGTTGACTTTTTATACTCCTAATTTAGACTACAGACCTCAATGTCAGGTATAAATTTCAACTTGCTAGTTTTAGCCATTCCTGAGGAATGTGACCTATGGAAAGTCAGACAGACAAAAAAGTAATAATAAGCTTTTTTTTACCCTTTAAACTACGGAACCCCAACTATACCGTAAAAAGCTAAATTAGATCTAGACGAGTATAGATAAATTTAAATCTGACTTATCTTTTTAAGTTGTATTAGTATAATCGTGTTTTGCGCATCCAAAAATTTAACGAGATATATTTAAAAAGTGGCGAGAGGAAAAGTTTTATCACCTTCATTTTTCATTAAGTTAGTATACAACGCTTATATAATATGACTTGTTTAAAATATTCCACCAAATAAACACGTACACATAACTTATTTTCGATACGTGCCTGGCAAAAGTCAGTTCATATATCATCCGGGTCTGCGAATGATTATAATAAAGTATCAGAAATATACTCGAACTAGACTAAACTAAAACTAGACGTGAACAATAAGTACCCAACAGACCTTTGCACAAACACATTAATAATGGTAATGAAAAGCGCTCTATTGAAAACATGTTTTCTTAGGTGTTTGGAAATTCAACTAATTGTTTTTGCAATTTAGTGTTTTAGTATTTCTGTCAGTCTAACTTAAATAAACTTTTTTAAGATAGTTGAACTTCGCAGGTCACAGGCCTCCTCCTCGAAATAAAACATGGAGATTGGAGGGTGTTGGGCCATAGTTCACCGATGGCTCAATGCGGCTTGGTGAACTTTAACGCCTTCAAAGAGTTTTAATTTTATCAGGCATGAAGGTTTCTTCACGATTTTTTACCGTCGAGCAAGCGTTTTTAGAAAAACTGATTTTAAGGCTCCATAGGGTCACAATCAACCACTCTCCGGACCCAAGAGACCGAGAACATACCCACTAGACCATAGCCGCTGAAGAGAGAGTATTAATTTAAAAGTAAACTGAAAACTAGTAGAGTTTCACTGTTCTTATGTTTAATGAATACTAATAATATTTTAAATACTTTACAAGAAAAAACGTCAGAAAATAGAGCTAAATTGCTTTATTAAAAGTCCAAAGTTCAATGCAGCCCAAGTCTGCACTTTCATGTTATTATTCCCTTGTAGTTCAATTTTAATCATTGTGCTTAGTAGCATGGAAACAATAGAACAATAGGTAAGTAATACTTAACAAGGGGTCAGCGTACTTTGTAACTTCAACAAATCTATAAAGCCTTCTAGCAAATCAATTTTCTCATATTACGCCTTCTATCAGATTTCACTGGCTATTGTTTGCAATCATACATTTTTGTTTTAATATTTATAGTAATCCATAAAGCAAAAAACAAATTTTAATCTAAACAATAAACATTACTAATAGTCATTTTTCAATATTAATCCATGCATTAATTTTGTAAAAGTTTTTCTATCTTTATTAAATCCAAATCTTATTGATGTTCAATACGCTTTTATGGTTAAGCTGGCAATATAATATATTGTGAGCTTAACCCTGCGAGTGGGTTCAATTACTTTTGTTCAATAAATATTCTATGAGTGCCTATGTGTTTGTCTGTTTGTCCATCAATATTTTCTAAACTATCGGCTTCGGAACTAGGGCAGGTATTTAAATATGATGCCGTAATATTTTTATCATAGAAATTAAATAAAAGTTTTTTTGTTTGTGAGTAACGAATTAACTCAAAAACTATTAACCAGATTTTAACAATTATTTCACTGTTACAATACTACGTTAACACCAAGCGAAATAAAATAATTATCATCAATCCGGGTACGGCTGTAAATGTAAGAATAATATTTTTTATCACTAGCAATGATAGCATTATTTTTATATGCATTACCAGCGTCATATTTACTTACTTTACTATTTATTTCGCCGGTCCTTCTCGCCGGCCTTGCCTTGGAATTGGTGGTAAATTTAACTGTCGTTCAAAAAGATAATTTGGTGGTGCTCTTATCTGTATGGCTCTCAAATTTTAGATCTTCGGGCAGTTAAGTTTTGATATACAAATTATTCATTCCAAATAAGATTTTGCTACAACTAAAAGTTAACAAGCGGTCCGGCCAATATATAATTCACTAGCCCTTCTGGCCGCTATTGTTTTACCGGAGCATTATGCCATGCTTCCGGCTTGGGCACAGTCGTGTTGCTCGTTTTCTCCGTAAAGCAGCTTTGCTGTGTTAGATAAGGGCAAGGCTGGTAATGCACTGGCACCGAGTCTTAACGTCTTATGTCTTAGGATAGGCACATGATTGGCTTAGATCCAGTTAAACTAGTTTATGTTCATGAGTGACGTTGAACACTTACCATCAGGTGGCAAATCTGCCAGTTTGCCATCCAACCAACGTAAAAAAGATAATGAATATAGAGATTAGCCGAGTCTAATATCGTGCTATCATTAGAGTGATTGATTGCGCTAGATTAAAAGCTTTTCTATTTTTTCATCCAGTTTTTGATGAGGCTTTACTATAAAAATATTAACTTTGAAGCATAGAAGTTTTCCTAAATACATTCATGTAATAAATCAAATTAGGCGGTTATAATTGAATTATATTATATAATACCTACAATACATAATATAATATACTAAATTTTTATTTTATACTAGTAGCATTTGACTTTGGCCCGTTAGTTAGACTTAGGGCCTGTTTCACAATCTCCAGTTAAGTTCCCAATAGGCTATCGGCAACATATTTGACAGATACTCCATACTCTATCTGTCAAATATGTTGCCAATAGCCTATTGGGCACTTAACTGGAGATTGTGAAACAGGCCCTTAGCTTATATAATCTGTTATTAGCATTCGATATAAATGCAAATAATAATAATATCTTTATTTGCTGGAATATGGTTTATAATTACAAGATGTGGTACATAGTATCGTGTTGGCCTGATATTCTGCCTGTAGCGTGCAAATCTTATTATTTTGTTTTATTTATTTTCAATAATAATAATTACAAATCAATGGAGTCACAATCAGATTTAGTTTCATTAGCTGCTTAATAAGGAAAAAATGCAACTGTAATTATTCAACAGTTGTTGTCAATAAAATTATTACTTAAATCACCTTATATATGTTTAAATAGGATACATTACATAGGTGAGGAAACCTGCATGCCTGATGAGATTGAAAGTCTTTGAAGGTATGTGAAGTTCACCAACCCGCACTGGGCCAGCGCGGTGAACTATTGGCCCATCGCCTGATTTCGAGGAGGAGACCCGTGCCCAGCGGTGGGACATAAAAGGGTTGATACTTTATATATGTTTACAAAGTTTTAAATTTGTTGATGATGTTTTAATTTTGTTGATGACTCTTTTTAAATAAATAAATAAATAAATAACCATAATTATTCTATGAAAAATAATTTTAATTGATTAGGTTCCTTATATTGAAAATAATCGTTTCATCTAAGCTATTATTTTAAATTTTCATACATAAATTTCGATTGTTATATATTCGACAAAGACGTTAAAAAGTGTTTTTGTTTCAGAGAGGCAAAAATCTATTCGTCCCAACTCAACTTTGGAAATCCGCTCTGAGAGAGGTGAATGGCCCCCGCTCGGACTCCGTCATGTCCATGAACCCACAGCAACACGGAGAATACGACAATATAGGTTATATCATGTGAAAAATATAACCTGATTGAGTCATAATAATAAATTAGTTGTAAATCTTGGGCTGATCATGAAAACGACCAGGTCTTCCGAGATCGGTCGTCTTGGTGTTCACAGAAACCTGTGGATAAAAAACTACTTAAGAGCTGATGATGATTAATACAAACATTCACTAACAGTCTATGTAAATTGTGTATAATAATTAGTAAAAAGATGTATGTCGCGTTGTAAGGTCAAACCATCTCAGCTTACCAAATAATAATGGACACGGTATTCGTAGTTATAACGATATACTCACCTATAGAACAAAAAGATACCGAAAAAGATACCTTCTTTTCAAGGAAATCTTTTAATCCCAAAGAATTATAGAACCGGTTTTACAAATAAAAGATTGTGAATATTTATTTTTAGATTATTGTTAATTATATGCTAATGAGTAGGAATATATCTTTTATTTTCTCTACCATATTAAAATTCCATATTGTGTATGAAATATCTAAGTTATACGGGTAGTTAAAGATGTGATGATAGATCATCTATGTATGTATTTTAAAGGCAAAACACTCAAACTGTCAACCGTAACAATGTCCAATGCATAGAAAAAGAATAATAAGAACAACGATTAATGTGATACAAATCTTTAAAATTTCATTGGGAGTATTTTATTGTGTTATATATACAGGGTATCCCGGAAGTAATCAATCAAATGAAATAGGTTGTTGTGCTAGGCCATTTAAAAACTTTTTCATCCAAGAACATTAAAAAAAAACTTTTCACAAAACCTTTATTTTTCATTTTTGGTAAGAGGCATACCAACACTATGTTAGCAATTTCACATCATTTTCAACAGAACACACAATTTCACACATTTTTTTTTCTTTACGAGATAGAGGATAGGTTCCTCAGAGAAAAAGTTTTGGAATGGCCTTGCACAGCACCCTGTTTTGTTTGATCCTTACTTTCCGGGACACCCTGTAAAATGTCAATAATTGATATACATAGTGGTCAACTATTTCGCAGACAATATTTGCTGTATGAAATGTAGCATCGTCCATAAACTGAAACGAGTTTACCCACTACTAGCGTTATACAAAAATAATACGTGAGTATGCTTAGCTTAACACGAAAAATGGTTAACCTCGGCGTTAGTAATTATCCTATCTGGCTTATATTATATATAATCGCCAAAGATAAAAAAGATATTTATATTAGGTAACGCAAGGTTCAATTTCGCAATATAAAATCCTAATAATATTATTATAAATGCGAAAGTTTGTGAAGATGTTTGTTAATCTTTCACGCAAAAACTACTGAATGGTTTTTGATGAAACTTCATAATTATATAGTTTATCCATCAGATAACAACGTAGGCTATATTTTATCTTCGTGTTCCCACGTAAACGCGGGATAATATAGACTATATCATCCCGCTAAGATGCCATTGTAGATCTTAGTTAACGCAGGTGAAGCTGCGGGCAACAGCTAGTATATCCTAAAATACGCAACTACTCTACTGTGGCTAAGTCTAATAACATTTTTTTATGTTTCAATAATTGCATTATTGTTGAATTAAATGAATCAAGACATCGCCTAGGCTTTGGAAAACCAACTTTTCCTCCAAGTAATAATAACTTCAATCCCACTGGGATTCCGAGTCGCGCTAAACTTTTATACATTTTGCTGTCAAAATCCCTTTTTAAATAGAACTAAATGAATGCAGATTTTATCTTGAAATTCTTATAAAGCGACGTTTTCTTAATTGAATTTTTACAATCTCTTGTTAACTCCGAGAACTTATATAGCCGGATTAGGTGTGTTAACATCGATATAATATTTTAAATAGATAAACCTATTTATTTACACGGAGCTTTTAATTTAAAATTTAACACGTCACAAGAAAAGTCCGAAGGTGAAAGTCTATTACTGTGAACGACCATTAAATAAGAGCTAATACTACTCGTATTGATCAATATATATTATTACATAATAATTATTATATTTTCACAAAAAAATTTATAAAAAGTTGAGTATAGTGGCAACTTATGAGATACTCCCATAAAAATTTAAAGTATTTGATCAGGGGAAGCCCTTCAGGTAATATTAAATTTCATTTACTAAAAAACAAAATCATTATAAAAAATCATACTCTCAACAATTTAAAACTGTTGTGATTTTTGTCAAAAATATACATTTTCAATATTTACAAAGGGAACCGTGTATTAAATTGCAATATCTAACTTATTATATCCACAGTCCAAAACAAAATTAATAATTTTATCCGAGTTCCAGTTTTCTGTCGCATTTTAAAAACATTCCAGTCACTTCCAGATTATTACGAGTTGTGAAGATGTTGAAGGCATATTTGTGAGAGATTATCATTCAGCTGGCCATTTAAAAGTTCCTCCGCCTTTGCTCTGAAACTGAATTAAAGTGTTAAGCCATTTTTATAATGTAGTGGAAAATATCTTTATTGAATCTGTTGGTTGTATTATTTGAAGGTTGCTCAGATTAAGTTGATTGTTGGATTAAGAATGTTTTAGTCCGGAGACATAGACGGCTTCCATCCTTGATACTATATTATGTACATATATGATATTTTCTTATGTTATTTATAAAGATAAACTAGCATGCTACTAAGGTAAGTGATCCCGGAACTTATGTATGTGATGCCATCCTAAAACAAGATATTTAAACATCCTAAGTCAATTTCACTCATTATAATAAAACAACTTTTACGGATTTTATCGCGGTTTATTTAGTTTTTTAAGAGCCCGACGTTTCGGATACTTTACAGCAACCATGGTCACGGGAGGACCATGAGTCCTCCCGTGACCATAATCCTAAGTCAAGTTTATTTACCAGTAATTACAATAGCGATCCTGCGCTTCTTTCCGAGCAGCACAGTACAACGCCTACACTGATAGGTATATACAACCTATTGCTAGTACATCACAATAAGAGGTGGTGCCATTACGTTTTGCAGCCAAATTCGGCTGGCATGACCGGAGTGATACCTCTCGCTCATATGAAATCGGTGACGTTATGTGCGGTTTGTGAGTTTCCGGTGGCCCATTGGGGGAGATAGGGAAAAGAAAGGCAATGCATCTGCATAATCCTTTGTTATGTAGATGTGAGTAGGCGTCGTAGTCGCAAGCCTTCGACTGTTCGTTTGCCCTTCTATGCTATATAAAAAAAGAAAAGAAATAAATTAATGGTTTTCCAAAAATGGTTGAGTTTTGAGTATGTCGTGAGATGAGTTCTAAGAAACATCAATTAATTTATTTAATTTTATTATATCATCCAAAGTCGCGAACGATGATATTCATAAGAAAATAAGAACTTACCGCTAAAAAAAAAGCATGTTGCTTATTTCTTCTGTTAAATGGTTTACCTACTATATTCTGTGCAGAGGACAAGTCCCTAAGACTTACATAGAGATCTTATAGGCAACATATTAATAAGAAGTGGCCTAGGCTTAAAGGGTTAAGTAATATACGTTCAAGGGTGACATTGCCCATTTACCATCAGGGGTTCCATTACCATAGATTTACCATATTACATCTTGTATGTGGTAGGCAACGAATAAATGGGTTACGCTAACCACTAACCCGTAGGCACGTCTGCCAGTTTGCTAGTCCAACGAACATAAAATTCCACGGTTACATTACTTTAAAAGTCCCGCTACTATATAGCGATAATAAAGTACGAATCAGTAAACAAAAACAAAACAAGAAGTGCGAGAAACAGTTGGAAAAACATTAAAAATAAATTCACAAAGTTGGTGAACTTAACGCCTGCGTCTGCAGCCCGTTTACACCTGTGCCGAACTTGCGCCTTTCATTATAAAACTTGAGCAGTATTTACATGGAATTACTCTGCAAGAAAAATGCTTGGAAAATTCAGCAAATGCCAAGTAAAATGAAAATATCGTTTCAATCTCATCAAACTCGAACTAGAGACTCAAATATTTCTCTAAAAAGTAAAAACTAAACTAAACTATTTAATATAAAAAGTCTTATTTTAAGCGATGTTTCTTGTTTATCTCCATATTATGTTGAATGTAAATTTTGACTTTCTGTAAACTATAACTTCAATGACAAAAATTTCTACTGTAAACGCAAAAATTTGAATGGATATTTGTCACTCTTTCACACAAAAACAACTGAATGGATTTTAATAAAACTTAACAAATATGTTATATATATATATATATATATATATATATATATATATATATATATATATATATATATATATATATATATATATATAACATATTTGTATATTTTAAACATATTTGTACTCCTGGAATAAGAAGTACTGAGTGAAACCGCGGGGCGCTGTAATATATCATAAAATAGAATATAGATTCAAACATAGCAACTTTTTATAATAATAACATTACTTTGGCTTACAGCCAACTAATTAGAAAATAACAAAGAGAAAAAGTCAGTTACAATAAATCGCCTTTGTCATAGCCATATGGATAATTGGCTACGTCTCGCGTCGTTAGGTTATTGACATGGAAAACTACGAAAATAATGAGAAAATATTTATTAGTAACTAGCCGGTGTCCGGAGCTTCACCCATATTCGAAAGAGTAGCTTATGTATTCTCAAGCTAAAATGAGATTTAATAAAATCAAACAAATGTGTCCGATCTCAAAATACTGTGCTGAAAGACTTAGCATTCGATCCATAGATAAGAGAATACAATATACTTCAAAGTGATAATATAAGCAAATAAAAATCCTGAAACATCTTTTGGTCAATAGCAATTATTAAGCTCAAACTTAAAAGCCCAAGTATTAAGTCTTACCAATACTTAAATGACTATCAAATAGTAATAACCGTCTTTAAATGTAAGAACATTTAAAGAGCAAAAATATATACTAATTAAAAATAACTATAGATATTGTTTCTAAAAATATATAATTATATTATTTATCTTTCTCACTTTTAACAAAATATTACAAATTACAATAATTAATTAAAAAATCAACCCATCAAACTTGAAAGTTTGGAATTTGTTAGAAATATTACATTTAAGGAGACATAATTTTAATCACTTAAAATCCAGTTAGAAGTCTTATTATAAGATTAAACGCAATAGAGGACTGTTAAATTGCAGGCGTTTAAGATCAGTAATATTACCACTAAAGAAAAAATATAAATCGCAAAATCCTACTAATATTATAAACGCGAAAGATTATATGGAATCTTTATCGCAAAAACTACTAAATGGTATCTGATTAAAATTACAATTTTTTAGCTCGTACATCAGAATGAACGTAGGCTATAATTTATCCACGTAGTACCACGGGAATGATAATTCAAAAAGAACCGAATCATCGAATATAATGTAGCGTCCACAAGTCAGTTCGGTTGGAACTGTAGCTTTAACACAAGTGTAAAATTAGAAGGTTGTGATGAAAAGCTGGGAAGAATAACAGGGGAACACGTTATTCTCAATTTGTGAGCCAGGGTAATTTTAAAGTACACATAGAACGACCTTTAACATTATGGTCGAGAAAATTGAACTCATATTACATTTGCGCCCGGTTTCTGAAACGTTGGCCAAAGCGTATGTCAACTAATACGGCTGTTAATGGCGGTTAACATACGATTCGAGAGTCAAATTTGACAGCGTTTCATTGTGTTGTTGTTATATCAACTGACAGGCTGATCTAATTGTGTAATTTAATCACGCTTCTATTTATTATTATTTATTTTATCATTATCTTTTATTACTACAATTATTATAATCTTGAAATTTTAATTGTGACATTAAAGAAGTATGATATATTTTTATGGATGAGTATATATACGATATTCTGGTGTCAAAATGTCACCCTGCTGAAGAATCCCAAAAATTCGAGGTCAGTAGAATCGGAAGCCGGAGGGAGTAACAAGTTAAATGAGTCCAGAAGGCTGGCTTTATATATATAAAGTTCGCGGCGCCGTCCTGCAGCCGAGATTGTGTGGAGTCGGTGGATTCCAGTGATACATTGGATTGTTTGGTCTTACAAACAATTCCTTTACATAGAGAATAAGGCCCCATTCGCACGAGCGTTTAAAAAGCGTTGCGTTAAGCACGACGTTAGCTCGAGTTGCGAGTTTGGCATGCTCAATTCGATTCAACGTCAAACACACAACGTCGAAAATGCAACAGTGCTCGATAAAAAAATGTCGAATTTTAAAACGCTATTTTTATTACCTAGTTATAAAAAATAGCGTCGCAAGTCCTTGCGACTAACGACGCCCATTAACATCCACATTAGGTTAAGTGACCATGGTTGCTATAAAGAAATCGAAAAATCTACAAAATATAATATCTTATCTTTGTCTAATAATATAAATCTAAAATCTACCGATTATTATAAGCAATCAGAAAAATGTGAATACACAAGGCACTTTTTAGTGACATAAAGTCGTTTGATGTTGGGATGCCTCCAATTAAAGATAAACCTAGACAAAACGTTAGGTTTTAATCTAAGAGTCTTTCTCGCATCCACCGATATTGCTGTTCCGTGAAAAATGGTAACGATTAATTCGGAGAGCTTATGGCAACCGCAAGATATATTGAAAACCTCGCATTACTTTAAACTGGGGAACTCTTAAATAAATTAATAATGGGTTCTGAAGGAAGGATATTATTTTTAACAAATACTTTCCTTATGGAATTGTTGGGGTATCGAAAAGGGCGGTAATTGGGTGGTAACTCCCGCTGACATGGTACTGTCGTAAAGTGACAGCTGTGCTAATGCGTTTTGTGAGTTTTCGGCAGCTCGAACGGGGGGGGAGCAAAGCATCTACGTAACCTCTGGTTATGCTGTTTGCGTCATTACGCCATAAAATGGTGGTATGGTAAGGTAAGGGAAATATCGTTGATGGCAGCTGTTTCTATATAGTAGCCATGAGAATATAATGCCGAAAAAACGGTTATAATTGTTGCAAATAAAACAATTGGTAAAATCAATCATATTATTACATAGTTGAAACAAGAAGAGACATTATTATACTTTATGTTTTAGGACTATAAAACAACTATTGATAGTTTCCTCTAAACATTAAACACTTCATTGTATACATCGAAAAAAAAATTTTGGGCTAATCACGAAGTCAAGTTACGGAAAATGGAGGGTCACTGGATCTTCGACTCGATAAGTTGACCACCTTTGTACTATGACCAGTTGTAGTTGGATGCTAGTGGCAAGGTATTCCTTCTTTGTGCCTTCTTCCTTAGCATTCCTTCTTAGCCGCCTTAGTGTTCGTTAAGGGAGACCTTTACCCTCCAGTGAGCGGTTTATATAAACTATAAAAACAATAAAACACTATATAACTAGGGATAAGCTTTAGACTACCATAGTATATAGTTCTGTATTATTAAGCAGAAACTAAATAAGACAATATTTTACGTGAAGTAAAGCTCGCCTCATGATAAATGTTTCGGTAAGTGACTCATAAGTCCCGTCTCACAGTCGTTTATCAGACGAGAGGTCAGCGGACAATCTGAGTGACACGAGACATGTTCCATTGTGAGGGATGTTCATTACATGAGAGTAATGACCTCAATAAAAACTCATTCGGAAATTTTAAACCGGTGGTACCTCTCGCTCACATAATACCGGCGTAAAGTGACAGATGTGCTGTCGTATTTTCTTCAGTTATTGAGATTTCGGAAGCCCATTGGGGGTTAGGGAAAGAAGGACAACGCCTCTGCATAAACTTTGGTTACGCAGATGTTTATTGGGCATTGGTAGTCATTATAAGCCAACTGCTGATTTGCCTCCTTACGAGATAAAAAAATATATTCGATATTTAATATATATTTTGAATTTACTTTTTCTTTTAAGCTCTCTATGAGCCAGTACGGATGTTAAGCCATATTAATTTTAACTTATGTTTAAACTACTTTGTTTGTTCACCGCACTACGAGAACTCTTAATAAAAGTTTCTCTAAAGCTAATAAAAAACTTCCTGCGATATTCATCTCGCACTAAAATACAAGAAAGTTTACCACGTCAATGTTTTACAAGTTTTGTTATGAAAATTTTGAATAAACAGAATCTAACAATGGTCTTGACTTGGAAACCTTACATTCATACCACTTAGCATTATATCCATATTAATATGGTAATTATTAAAAGTTTTCTCCCCTCTCCTTCGAAATGAGGCGAAAAAGGTCTTGAACCATAGTTCACCTACACGCCCAATTTCAATTTGACATACTTACCTTTTTCTCGAAGGGTAAATCTTCTTAGAGATCATCCAGGCTCACAAGGGCAGAGCCTTGGGTGTGTGGAGATTTTTACCCACTAAAACCTCCGTGGCGTAATATCTCCGCGTTATGAGAGAAGCACTGGAATCCCCAGGAGAACTTCAGGAGTCTTCTCGCAATTCCAACATACATTCCAGTCTATTGTAGTCTTAATATAGTGTTTAAAATTGGCATATCTTCGCTTCTGCCCTCATATATTATATTTATTAGCGCCTTCGCCTGCGTATTCGAGTGGGATCAGCCCACTCACGGTCTCTCTTTGCAGCTTCTTTATGTGAGAACGCTCTCGCAAAAAGCCACTTTCCAGCATTGCCGTAAAGCTGATAAAGGAAAATCTGTCCAACACGACTAATAAGAGTGCCTCGAGCGTGTGTTGCTCAGTATCCTGATAGCTTTCACAGTGATGGTATTTTTATTTAGGCTCTTTGTTTATCCAGTTGAGATACCTTTCACATAACCTACAAAAAAAATTAACCTACCAATAGTTTTAAACTCAAAATGTATCCAGGTTTCAAGATGTTACCTTTCACCAGTTCAACTTTAGCCCATTCGAATTTCAAATACTCGGCAATATGTTTCTCGTATTGTTCGAATAACAATGAATGTTCATTTTCAAATCACATTTCCAATAATAAAAAAACATGTTTCAAAATAATTGTTTTGTGTCCTATATTGTATAAGCTGACGGGTGAGTTTCGATAAGGTCGTATTTTCGGTTACGTCAAATATAATAAGAATATTAAAAGACTTTTAGCGTAACGTGAATTTTTCCATTGTCTGTGAAGAAGAATAGGACAAATTGTCAATGGCACGCGTCACGCTGGCTTACGATAATCCGCTCAGACAACGTGTTTGGTCGTATGTTTTTAGTTACCAACCTTTTATACAAAAAATCTATAAATGTCTTCAAAACTTTTATTCTTACTAATATTATGAATGCGAAAGTAACTCTGTCTGTCTGACTGTCTGTTACGCTTTCACGCCTAAACCACTGAACCGAAATTGATGAAACTTGGAACAGAGATAGATTAGAGCTTGGGAAAGGACATAGGCTACTTCTTGTTACGAAAAAAAGCCTAGGGGGGTTTAAATAGGCAACGAAATTTTGTATGTAAGTTCGTCATTATATATAGATGATGACGCCATGAAACTTTGCATTTAGGCACTTGATAAGAATTAAATAACCATTAATAATACTTCCACCCTTTTTAAGATTTTAACCTATATGAGCATGAAATAGGAGATGAAAGTTCGCAGGGTAGTTCAAAAAAAATCTGTCTGTTTATTATACGTACGTACTGGAACTGCGCTTCTCCGAATTTAACGCGAGCGAAGCCGCGGGCAACAGCTAGTAGATTATATGTTAAGAAATGGTGATAATATCTTGCACAATATGAATATAATATCTATTATCATTATTGATTAACGAAGCTAGATTTTCCGTAATTCGTCCACTGGCCCATACGTTTACTCGTTACGTTACGTTTAATCATCAATGAACGTTTTCCGATCAGACATAACAGATAGTAAATTTATTGTTTCAGAATTATTAAATTTCTAGCGTCATAAGTGCTAGTCGTGGGTAAACTGATCTGTAACTGTAAATAATCATCGTCGTTTTTAACGTTACTTCATTATCATCAGCCTCTATAACACACATTATTAAATATACTTTTTTAAAGTAACGTGATCACTATTCATATAATATATAAAGGTCCCGATATTTCGACAATGTATCAATCGCCATGATCACTTCGATAAAATTAATCAGTAAATAAGTACAAACGGCAGCTTTATCGCTTTAAAGCGGCTTCTTATTTCTTTCTTTAACCAGTTTTTTATCTTTTCAAAAAAGTTGAATTGATTAACAAACATTATCTCAGATAGCTTGTACGTCACTTACGCTACACACACTGTATGCGACTTACAATATACTACGTACTATGTTGTGGTAACATATTATCTTTACGACGATCATCAGTAAAATCCATCAGCGTATTTCGCTACCTTCGCAATAAAAGTTGATGTGATTTTCGATTACAAACCTTCTAGATAAATATAATTACTATTTCATTGGTAACGCTCATTTTCGCTGAATCACGTCGATCAATCAAGGCGCGCTAAGGAAAGTAGCATCACCATATTGTAAATCATTGCAGTCCTTTGCGTATTTGCCTCACTTTGCGCTTATTTGTTTCTATGTTTTTAGCCCGTAAATTTTATTATTTAATCTTCATGAAATAATGGTTGCGATGTTCCAAATTGTCCTGTTTCTGTTCTGGTCGCATTTTCAAAATCATACTTACATTTACACCGGTAGGTGGGATGTGTTGTAACTTCTTTTACCCAAACAGCTTAAATCTTAAATCAAACAGCTTTGCTATGTTTCAGAAAGACGGACAAGACAGTGCTATTACTGTAGTGTATATTTTACTTTGGCATTTACGTCTCATGATAGGCAAGAATTAATGTGTTGCTGGAACTAATTAAAACAGAAATTTGTATCTTAGTTAAACAATATTTATTAGTTTGTCCTTAATTTTAACAAAATGGTTGGTCACCGTCGTCATGGGGATGTTGCGTGTCGACCTTGCCTTTACTACGGCTTAGTCAGCGGTATACATTCACGCGTACGTATTTTTATTAAAGAAAATGTTTGCAGATTTACAATTTTTTTTTAAGATATGCATATTTTGTCAAAGTTAATTTAATTCTCTCGATATTTTAAGCCACGCTTTAAAATCTATGACAAGGTCTTTGACTCGTATCCAAAGTTTTTCAGTTAAATGATTATATTGTGTGCACTTTTTGAGTTTGCGTGTGTATTGCTGTTCTTATGAAGTTAAAGTTTATAATAATAATAATATCTATGGACGCTTTACACCACGTCAATCTGGTCCCGTGCTAAGTACTCGAAGAGACTTGTGTTACAGGTACCAGTCAACGTAAATACATATATTTAATCGTTTTTATATGAATACTTTTAAGATTTTTTATACATACATTTTATACAGACGCATATTTAATACACATCCAAGACCCAGGAACAAATAAACTTTTTTTTTGTTCCCTGGCGAGATTCGAACCCGCTACCTCCGGCTTATGCGCCAACGCGCTAACCACTGCGCCACGCAATTAAATGTGATAAAAACCCATACACAAGTGTAACACAATTTTTTCAAAACAATTTAACAATCATCGTATCCCCGAAAAATCTATGGCGAGAGCTATAAAAAAAAACTTATTATACAAAATATAATATATTACTTTTTATCTTTATTATACTCCTAAATAAAATACACGAAATCCAATATTAATCACGCAATAGGTGTATGTATTAATAAAACTCCTAATGATGTTTACCACTGGGATAGATTACCGGGATAAAGCGAATCGCCATTATTATTCGGTTTGACGTGTAATAGGCAACGAGAGCCCTTCTATCATCGCGAATTAACAGATAAGAGCGCCCTCGAGAACTGAACTCGACATGATAATCCCGTGCTTATTCTAGACAAATGATGTTAGCCCCGACAATATAGTTTGTTAAGCCGTATTAATGTTTTATATTTATTCTGGGGTAAATAATTACTTAACTGGTATATTAGGCCTGCAAGGGAAGTGGAGGAAGGCAGCAGCCATATGACAAAAGCTTAACGACTGCTCAGCGTCCGGGCCTTGAGCGGTAGAAGCGCAAACCTTTCACCTTCCGTCTGACCCAGGTGTTCCCCGAGCTTGGTTGCTTTGGTCAGTACATGTTCCGGACAGCTCTCCAGTAAGCAAAGATATGCCCTGGATATTCTTGAGGTGTGCCAGAGAAGGGTGGGGGTGCATCACGATCTGACGTCGGTTATTGGAGGAGTCTTGTCTCTGCCGAGCATCCATCATGGTGCCAAGTAGTCCCTTATAAGTTGTCTAGCCTTCGCTGGATGCAGCCTGTCACTGAGGTATTCCTGATGCCTGCTGATCCAGTAACCCTAAATGCTAAGGTTTAGTAATCGTAGTGGGTCCAGGAGCCTCCCCGGGTAACGCGCGTGGAAGGAATTTAAGCTTTGTAGTAATCACTTTCTTGAAATGATAAACATCTCGTTAAAACCTTAAAACCATTAGGACCCTTTATTTTTATTTCCTACATTGTTTTGCGGTAATAGTGCCTTTTTTTTACTGATTTTGTAAACTTTTATTTGCTGTTCCTATTTTAAATTGATAACGCCGTATTTTCCTTCAACATAGATCTCGACCGCTTATCACAAAACGGAAACGTCTTTATTATTTTTGTTTTACTTTAAAACACTTAAAAAGAAAATGGAAAACAAACAGAGATATTCCAAGAAACTTACCAGTGGAGGGCTAAGTGCAGCGATGTCTAAATCGTTAAAATTTCAACTTTGACCAAGAGCTTGGCTCTCTGTGAACGAAAACATTGTGAAACCTTTTCACACGTTTGGAAGCCCGTTAAGCCTTAATACCACCTGGAAAGGCTGTTCTTCAGGAGAACGGAATATGTAAAAATATTTCTTATTTGTTTTATAGAATCCTGTGTCAAGAGAACCTTGGCATTATTGTTCAATTTAATATTTTGACCCTCTAGGATATTTTATGCTATATTAATATGATATATCGAATTCAATATTTAATTATAACTGCATTGTCTAAAACATAATTATTTTTTGCAAGAAAAATATCAATAAGGTCTATTTTTTGACTTTAAAGATTCTTCGAATAATATTATGATCATTGTGATGTAATGGCATATGATAAATATATATCCGTAATATGGATACATTATTATCATATCTGGTAACACAAGTTCTTCGGAAATTCACCAGCAGCAGATCGACGTGGTGTAAAAGCATCCATCCATTATTATTATAGGTGAACTCAGAATTTTATGACAGTTTACTTCAATCGCGCGTAAAGATTACACGCACACGGCACACCCCTTTTTTAATAACTCACAGTGTTACACACACACAAGCTACTATAAAGTACGATATTAAATAAACGGAAATACAATGAATAAAAAATATTTAATATACGTAATATGACTTTTTTGTGGAAGACTACAACAAACACGGGACGATCAAACGAGAATTTTATGTCTAATGTCTATTGCTTTTAACGGAAATGATATTCAGTTGTATCAACATCATTTCGCACTCATTTTTCAAAGATGAAAAATTTGAGTAATTGCTGTTGTGAAAAATATAGAAGTTTAAAAATACATTAGCAGCTTATCGGAGGTCATTGGGTCATCAAAGATTTGAAAAATACGGGCTGTATTAAACACGGAAACAAATCGAAAACGATAAAAAGTTAGTAGCCAAATAAGATATAACTTTATTCGACAAAAACAAATCCTAAATCATGGAAATTGATAAATAATATCACGTGATAATTCTGTTTAGAATTTGACAGTAGTATAGTAGCCGGTACGATTTTGACATGATATTTTATTATGATTTTTTTTAATTGATTTATTTATGTGTTTTAATAATATCCTTTTATACATATTTTTAAATCATGTATTTATTTCTCTTTATTGGTAGATTAATCTTGTTAGATTATTTTTAATAGATTAGATACACAGGGATTGAAGTTATACTGTGACTTAAAAAAAAGTTTTTCTTTTTTAATTATGACCTATTAGAATTTTTGGTATCTTTGAAAAAAAAATATCCGTCAATAACAATTAGCGAACTTTTTTTGTTTTTGACTAATTAGTATCATACATGTACTCTACTGCTCTCAAACTCAAACAATAAAACTGAGCACTGAATAAGTCGGGAGTAAAAAATTCAGACAGCAATTTGTTGTACCGGCTAACTCGATCCGTAGACGTTAGATTTATTACAATACAACCTGAAATAAGGTAGGAGATTTTTATCTGCCCCGAAGGGTATATTATAATGAAATTTACAACTCTTTAATGTCATATTTTTTGTAATAAACAAAAGGAAACAAAGGCTTTTAAAATGTATCTAATATTTATGTTATGGAGGGTAATTATGCAAGGGTCATGGAAACCCTTATAATAATGTATACTCGAAATAATATATTATATTTTTTTATATTGTAAAGAGACCTTTTTTTAACGCCGGGAAATGCGCTTAGGCATACCGCGGGGAAGTGGGCCTTTCCAGACAGGTATGTGGCACTCGCTGCGCCCGAAAGCTGGTAAATGGACGCAGCTCTACTATTTTTCTTCAAAAATTATCAATTAGTCAGTTGCCGACGTAATCGCGCTTAATGAAGTTTTACAAATCACTATTTTAAATATGGAACACTGAGCGTTGCTTCCGTCAGAAAAAAATCTGAGTTACTCCCTAGACACGTCTAAAGAAGTTTCACTTCAAAAATACAGTCGATTTCTTCAAGGCTTAATTTCTTTACCTTATTAACCGGCATACTAATTTTGAGGTATTTGTGCTGTGATATATTGACTTGAGTAATGCTAGGTATGTACATTGCGTAACTGCTCTCAACCGACCTGCGCTTGCAGTAATTTGATAGGATTTATGTCTCTCCCGCCATTGCATGCGCTTCATATATTACAGGTTGTCTCATTACCTGCCACACTCTGAAGGGTGTCACTCTGAACATATCAAGCAAATACATTTCACATTTTCGCATCGCATTTTGTCATGGATAATTATTTCGTGGAATGAAAATGTCTCTGATCTAGATTTTATATCAACGACTCATTAATGGTGAAACGATCATTGGAGTATATGTATAAGAGTATATTTTCTATGGAAATAAGGCAGTTCCTTCTAAAGTATTATAAAGTAGAACCTTACGTAGTAATTGTTGCTGTAAAGTAATAGTACTTCAAGAATGTTATTGTACTAGTACATTATCGGTATCCGCTCATCTACTATACCGATTAAGCGTAAAGGTCTTTAGACCAACAGCATAGGCCATTTCGAGAAAAAAAAGGGTTATATATTCGATTATATTATATCGAGATCTTACCACGGGACTAGATTATTAGAAAAAAAAGCGTCCATAGATATTATTTATATTATGAAAGCACCAAAATTTTATCAGTTTGATTATGAGCAAGAAAATGCGTTACTGTTCAAAAACACAAGTCAAAATTTTCACAGCTTTTAACAGATTTATCTTTCAATTGTATACTCAAGATAACATTACATCCAGTTGAAACAAACTTTCAGATTAACATAAGTTACTTGGCTATCTAGATAGGTAGTCAGTGTTACCTGGCAGCTAGCTTTGGTTCTTAATTATATCTAATCAATATCAGTTTGGCCGGTCACGCAACGTTCGCGTGTCGTTACACGAACTATTACTATAATATAGCGCCACTGAATCAATAGAGTACTAGATTAATTAATTTGACTCAATACTCTGACATTCAAATAAATATTTTTAACATTGTAAAATTAATTCGCCTTTAATGTCGGTTCGCTTAGATTGTTTATATGAATCAACGGATTTCAGTGTAATAATAATAATAATATCTATGGACGCTTTCACACCACGTCAATCTGGTCCCGTGGTAAGTTTCAAGTAAAAACATCTATTCAATACTTTTTACATTAATACATATATTTAAAAATTTTATTATATAATACACAAATTTAATATACACCCATGACCCAGGAACACAGAAAAACCTTTTTGTTCTCTGGCGAGATTCGAGCCCGCTACCTCCGGCTAAAGTGCCAACGCGCTAGCTATTGAGCCACAGAGATCGTGAGGCAATAGGTATTAATTCAAGGGGAAGATAATGTGAAAATGTAAAATTACTATATGAGTCATCTGCCAATCTGACACAAGGATTAAGCATAAAGTCCCCAACAGCATAGTTCATTTCAAAAAAAAATCAAGAGATGCGCTGTACACACAGGATAATGTTGATACTGAGGCACAGGCTCACAGATTTTATTACGATTAAGTATCAGTATAGGTAACGAATTCACATCGTGTATAGACCACATGCGGTAGTCTGGTATGGTCTAGTTTACTGCGAAAAAAAAAACATTTTTATATTCTTTAAGTTACGTAATAGTTTGTGGCTACATACTAAATCCTGTATCGAAAGTCGTGTGCTACAACTACGGTTTACTTTTCAACTGTGAGATTGAGGATGAAAAATAGAAAAGAAACTTCAAGAACTACTAAGGCTTGGTATTGACTAGATTCTATTATTTTACAGTTTCAGTTTATTAAATCAGTCGGACTGTTATAATTAAACTGGCTTGGTCTTGCTCCTTGCCAATTGCCATATTGCATCCCTGCTCATAGCAATATATTGCTAAAATCCCAATTTTTTTGTGAAAATTACTCCTGAATTACTTCTCTCATCTAAATAGCTACTTAAGTAACCGTCATTATTTTGTAAGTACGCTGAGTGTACGTCGCGACGTGCTATTTACTAGTACTTTCGTCTGCTCTTTACGTCTTGGCTTCCACTGTGTATTTTCAAAGTAGTTCTTCATTAAAATGTATAATTTGTTTACTCTCACGTTTTCCATTAACATTGATAAATTACTGCGTATTTCAATTTAAATAAATTTAGATCTCACTATCGCTGGCTCTATTTTATAACAGACTTTTCGTGAACAGAATATTCAAGAAAATAATAGTAAAGATTATCTTGGTTAATACGAAACCAATTTGTACTTTAGGTCGTAAGACATAGATATAAAAATATTGTGTGAATATTTATGACTTCGAGGTCTTGTATAATGTTAAGGCATGTATACACCATACGACGCGCTTTATTATCAAGCTACTTTCAAATAGACGATACGATACGATAAGAAAACACATTTTTTTTAATAAATACATAATTTTATAAATATAATTGGTGGTAAAAATAAAATTATAATGAATAAATTATTTGAGTTTTGGTTTTTTATTAATTACATTATATTTCTATTAAAATATAGAAGTAAAAGTAGTATTTAGTAGCTTTTAGTTGATGGAATAAAATAGATATTTTTAAAACCGAACCAATATGTTGTATACAACTGCAATGCTATTAAAACTACATTATAAGGACTATTAATTATAACTATAGACCTGTTAAATGTGCATAAAGTATTTTTTCTTTATTTTAACATTATAAAGTATCGTATGGTGTAAATTCATTTAAGAAGGAATTTCATCGCGTGATAGAGTCGCGTTTTTACTTGTAGATCCCTATCATAAAATGAGATGTAACTTATTTGCTTTCTTTGATAAGAATAAATATTCGGGGACAATCTATGATCGCTTAATCATAGCGCCACTCGCTCTGCTTCCTGAATGACCAACTTTTATAATGTTATAATTTGCTACCTATATTTACCAACATGATATATATGCAATCTGATAATGTAGTGGACGCCTTATAGCTTTATTTTTGTAATTGAGTATAATATTATTCTAATTCAGAATTGAAAACTTTGAGTAACAAATCATTTAATACAATTCAGTGTCAGTTTCCTGAACGTGATTTAGACATTAAAAGTAAATATTAGGGTCAAAACATCAGCATCATTATCATCATCATCATCATCATCGGGTGCCATCTTCATACTGAAGTTTGGACGTCAGCATTCGTCCAGACCACTCCTTGATATCCTCAAATCATTCTCACCTTGGTCTTCCTTGTGGCTTCCTACCCGGTATCTTGCCCTCGAGGGTTGTCGTTCCAATCCGTAGGGATTCAAAAACGGACCCTTTTTGCAAGTGTCCAAAGAAGGCTTTTTCTTTTGACGATGGCCGACATCAGCTCTCTTTTGTGACTTGCTCACTGTGGTACTCTGACCTTCGAAGTAAAACTAGTCCACAATATTGTAATGTCAATGGACATTACTCACGTTACGCTCGGTCAGTTTTAGTGCTCGACCAACCATCGCTGCGTACCTCGGTCGCCTTGTCATTTGTCTGAAAATTCAAAAGTCGTAACAGAGCCCGACTGACCGTACGCACGCGTAAAATTGTGTATTTTCATACAAATGACAAGTGCTTACGCATCGCGGTCTGTCGAACATTGTCACGAGTTGTGTATTAAACATAGTGATTATATTTTCTTGGTTGTGTATTTTCGTACAAACTACACGCGCGACTGACGTACGCACCAGCAGTGCTATTCTATAAGAATCTTTATCTAGGCTGTACGTCGCGCCCACAGCCTTGAAGTTGCTAGGGTGTTTGATATGGTTTGACAAGCTTAGTGAATACCGAGTTGAATTCACAGTGCTGTCACAGCATTACGCCAGCGCTGCGATTCTTACAGAATAGCAGTGCAGTTGTCGGTCGAACACTGGCGGCTTTAGACTTAGGACTGATAATTATTATTAGAACAACACATGTCGTTATAATGATACAACTTTTACGGATTTTATCGTGGAAAAGACGAAATAAAAAAAATCCTAGTATCGTACAGATAATCCCAATAATATATTATGATAAATTTATTATAAATGAACTTATTTTTTGGTAAAAATATGAATATAAATTTGCTCAATCAACTATTAAAACAAAAGAAGTCCCGTTTGGTAAAATAAATTCCAGCAGTCGCGAAGGCAATCACAAACAATAATGTTTCCAATACAGCGCCTTCGATAGCTTTTTGTAAGATATAGAAATGTGAATCCGATAAATCTGGAAACATCGATAGAAATGTTCATATTAAATATTTAATCAAACAATTTAAATATTAGTTCTATTCATACTGCCAAGGACGTAATATTAATGGTGGTGATGATGATGATAATTGATTACTTTTTAATGTTGATTTTTATCACCTTAATTATTTTTAATAATTCTTTAATTTTAGCGTCTCAACTAATATATGATCTGGTTACATTAATAAAAATAATTTAACATTTTTTTTTTAAACTGTTATATTTCTAACCCTATTATTTGTTGAAAACTAAAGCTAAAATAAAGGATTAGGCAAGCCAACACATTGTAAAGCTACGATTTTAGCTTTTATTTTTATTCCGTCGAATGTGACATCACTGTTCCAAAACGAGACAACGTTAGCAAACATTGTGTTTTCCAATTGAATACGGTACCTACCCTGATATTTTTTTGTAACTCAGAACAAAGACCTTTCAATCTTTAGATATGAGCGTACGTCAGATAGCGTTATACAATTCGTTCGTCGTTATCGGGTCAATAGAATTATTTACGAGTGTATTATGAACGTGAATATCGTAAGAGATCAGCAATCGACAGGGAATTGAATATTTTATTGACAAAAATATGTTGTCATATTTACTGAGGTGGAAAGGAATATATACACAAATAATTTAGATAAATTTGTATTTTAAAGTCCTCTATCGATGAGTTTTAAGTAAACGAGCTCTAATCTATAAAATAGAGGAGTAAACATACATTCAGGAAAAAATATCTAAATGACAAAAATATTCATAGTTTGTTTTATATAATTCTAACCCAATTAGTACTTTTATATTTGTCACCTGGACTTAAAAGGGTATATCTGAAAAGACATCACGACCAACAGAAGATGCTGACGTGTTACCCTTTAAAAGGAAGTGGCAGCTTAAAACGACGCCATTAAGTGAACAAACGAGCAAACGAACAATGAAACGAACGAGCTGTTAAAGCTCTGAGGAACAGCTATTGTAGCTGAAATAACGCTCCTGATTAAGATTACAATAGAACCATCTTGAGATGCGCCTCTTAAAATAAATTATACCGTGTAAAACCTATGCAGAGATTAATTGCTACGCTCTCGTAGCATTGCTACGAACTCTTCGCACTGCTACGCTTTCGTAGCTGGTAGTTCATTGGATCTACGTAAGTCTTTATTCTTTCATTGCTCAATTGTACATTTTCTTTAAATTAAAGCAAGAAGAGAGTATAAATCCATAGATTTTTATTTTACTGATCCAATTTAGACAATGGCCAGCTCATTTGGCCAGGGGAATTGTTGAACTACTGCCTCGTCAAATATCAAGAAGATCCATGATCCAAGAATAGTAAGTACCTATACATTAAGTCATTTTAACTTCCAACCTTGTATGTTATGTATGTATACAGTCAATAACAGTAAACAATAAACGAGCGAACTGATCTATTCGCGTGTTTTTTACCCGGGGCATAGTTGGGGCACGTCGTAAATAAAGTTCGGTTACTATATTGGACGCATCCGTACGTTTTCGAATATTTTGAGAGCTCCATAAACTACGATACTCTAACGATTTATTTCAAATGGGAACTTTTAACCATCCACGCTCTGTAGATTGCCTTTTAGTCGATTTTAGGGTTCTGTTACTGTACAATATAAAAGGCATTTAAGTGTTTTTAAACATCTACTGAAATATTTCCTTATGTATTGCAATTTCAAAGAATTTGGCATGGCATTTTTCCCTTAAGATCACCTACAAGCATACTTAAAATGACACAAGAAGTAAAATATTACATTTTTGATTTTATTATACTTTAAAATCAAGAAATTCAAGCTTTCGCACCAAGTATATATAAAGTTGATCTAAAAAATAATCCGATACTACGTAACAGCCATTGTGCAATTTAACTAAAATATGGAAACACTTCATATATAATATTGCATGCCTATAAATATGTCACACAAATAAGATGCGTAGCTTGAACATGTTTTTTTATTATTACTATAAGTAAAATTTAAATTCAATAATTGGATGTAATTTAATAAAAATATTAAAAAGAAAACTCGCCATGTAAAGTCATGCTTTACAAAAGTAACAGATAAAGCGAATTAACGGGAAACAGGCCAACGTGAGTGCGCCAGCCTCCAACGATTTAGTATCGCGAAGTTCCTTCGGTAATTAGCGGAGTATAGAAATTTGCATACTTAAAAGCTTATGGCGCCGTTTATCTTCTCGTTTGAGTTCTGTTGCGACAGGCGTCTGCTATTTGTGTATAGGATTTAATTCTGTTATTGTGCATTTTGAATCTTCGTGTTTTATCAACATTAAGGATTAAGCGAATGAAATGCTTAAGAACATAATATATTTGAATTAAATTAAAACTCCTTATAATTTATGAAAAAATAAATAATGAATATTAATCATCAAACACAACACATTAAGCAGCGTGGTAAGTTTGAAGGAACTTCCTTAGAACTTGTGTTACGGGGACTAGGAACAAAAATCAATTCACAAAATATATATAAAAATTTTAGTATTTTTTCTCTAGCCGTCAACTATTACTTACTTTTTCACTATCTGTTAAACTATAAAGACGCTATAAGCTTATTGACGCTACTAGAACGCTTGTATGTGTTGTTCCCACATGCCTACCAGAGTGTTTGAAAGTTATGCGAGAGGATAGGAGGTCTGCTGGCATCGGTTATATTCTCCGACCGTTACCACTTAGAATTGTTTAGGGGAAGAGCATACTCAAATTTAAAAAGCTGATAACGCACCCACTCATCTTTTGATGTATCTGGTGGTATAATCAATATGATTATTTATATAATAAAAACTTTAAGAATCTTCATCATCATCATCATCAGTCTTTATCCGTGCACTGCCAAACATAGGCCTAAGTAAATGAACGCCAAGACAACCGATCTCTTGCCACTCGCATCCAACACGGACCGGCCACTGCACGGAGATCCAGTCAATATCCGTTATCTGGTCTTCTGACTGTCTCACCAGCCGACTGCTAATTCAACGAGGAGAAACTTTTTTTTTATATGATGATACTTATAAGGTTGGTCGGAATAGGCTTACCGTCAGAGAACATTCTACAAGATTGTAATGATCACGGGTGTAATTATTGTTTTTCCGATTTCAAATATTGTAACGATTAAAAAACAAGGCTTAGGGCCTGTTTCACAATCTCCAGTTAAGTTCCCAATAGGCTATGGGCAACATATTGACAGATAGAGTATGGAATATCTGTAAAATATTGGGAACTTAACTGGAGATTGTGAAACAGGCCCTTAATACAAAATAATGAACAGTGTTAAATCTATTTAAAAAATACGTACCTGGAGATTTTCCAAAATGTTTCTTATCATTTAGGAGAATGTAAATTTATGGGTTGTTTGTAAGTTCTGACGGAAAGACGGTTGATAAGGGGGCGACAAATTGGCACCTTTGTTATGCATTTAAATTTACAAAGAAAAACGCTTGGCAGAAACGCGACACAATACTCATTATGCGAACTGCAATTCTCAGCCATTACACGAAATAGGGAGATAAGTGTTGGTAGTTTTCTAGAAGAATACGCTAGGGATGACACACTTGGATGCTAGTTTTTTCACAACAAATATATTTCTTTTATAATAGCCAACAATGACACCCCGTGAACCTTGCTCGTAGGAGCTTGTGCTTGGGTAAATTTATAAAACTAATATAAATACATATTTATTTATTATATTTACTTTATTTATTATATTTTACTATACTTAATTATTATATTATTTTAATTTATTTATTATATTTATCCTTACTGAAAGCATTTGAATTGGTGACCGCTACGTTTTAAGTGTCCAATCGCCTGACCACTTGACCAGCCGGGCCACATTTTGTAATTTTTATTGTATTCTTCTTAATTTCATCAAGATTTGTTTTGAAATAATTAATAATATAGAAATGCTAGAAAATAAAATTAAATGGTTTTCTTTATAATAATTAATAACAACCATAAAATACTTTTTACTTTTTACTTTTTTTTTTTGAAAATGTGTTTAGAACACTACAGTACACCCATAAATATAATTACGAGTATATGGGTTTTTGATGCTCTCAAAATACATTTCCCTAAAAAACTGTTTCACGAAGCGCACTTGGTACATAGATATGCGAACTAATCCAAACAGAAAATTTACATACGTTTAAAGCACTCGCTCATATAAAAATACTAAAAAATATGGCATAATAATTACATTTTACGTAAAAACATACATTACAATTTACAAAGTTTTTCTTTCTAGAAAATACGAATTCATAAGTCAACTGTGTACAGCTGTCACAAGCAAGTAATGAACAGGCACAAACAAGTGAGACCAAGTATACGACAGGATTAAAAAATTCTGGAAAACTAATTTCACCCGTACACATTTAACCAGAAAAACGAATTACTATTTTACACCTACACGCCCATTGTTTAAATAGTATTTTTTTAATAACAGAAAGACCGTAAAAGCTGGAGATTAGGATTGGTATTGTTTTTCTTCTTTTTGGCTTTTACACTACGTCAATCTGGTCCCATGGTATGTTTCCGAATAACTTGTGTAACAGGTAGGTCTGACAACGGAAACGAATAATATATTTAATACTTTTTACATTAAAACATAAATATTATAGATTTATTATTATTATATGATACATATTTATTATTTAATACACATCCATGACCTAGGAATACAGAAAACTTTTTGTTCCCTTGCGAGATTAGAACCCGCTACCTCTCGGTTTGAGTGCCAACGCGCTTGTCGCAATAGCCGCTTGTCTCTATTAAAAGTACCATAATATTTCACCGACTAATAACTTTATTGTGTGAAGCTGTGTGTTTTAAATATAAAGGGAAGAAATGCAGGGAAATTACTTACAACGAGTCTCACAAAGGAAAATACATTAAAAGCCTGCATTTATGACCGAAATTGTATTCTAGCTACATTCCTAAACTATACTAAAACACATTAGCATAATTTTAGTAACATAATCTAATGATAGTGTTATTAAAATAATGTGTATCAATGTAATAAATGTATAGGTCTTGTTGTATGATGGAAAGGAATCAATAGGAGCTTTGCTGAGTTTTGGAAAGAGGTAGGCAGTAAAATTTCTGGCACCACGATTTAGCCTGGGCACATATTACATAGGTTCGGAATCCGTATTCGATAACTAATTCGTTTTCCTCGTTTGCTATTGTAAAATTAAAACGACGTATCCCATACATTTTATTCTTTTCGAACTTCGCTATCGTTTTTTTAATGTTACTGTGTCTAAGCCCCTAGATCTATTTGTATAATTATTCAGAGAATATCTCATAAAAATAGTAGAGATGTAGACACATTAAACTAATAATTCAACATTTTTAATTGAATAGTGACTATAGTATCTAACCATATATCAGAAACAAAAAATGAATAATATTATAATGTGGATGTAATAATTCAGTTCTTTGTTATGTAATATTGTCCAACTGCAGGTTCTATGAAAGTTAATCAAAGAAATAAATAAAACTATACCTTTATAAAATTTCCTGTGCCAATTCCACCGTGTTACGGCTCTTTAAGATTAATATAGCCTACCTCTCCCTCGATATTTCTACTGATTGAAAGCAAATTGAAAACGTATTATTTCCCGCGAGGTTTATTTATATGATTGCCTTTGATTACTATTGTTAAGATCGTTTTATATTTGGGCAAGTTTTAAGATCAAATATACCATATATTACATTCTACTACAGTAATATTATAAACGCGAATTTTTTAAGAATGTATAAATGTTTGTTACACTTTCACGCAAAACTAATAAATGGATTTTTATGAAACTTTCCAATAATATAGCTTACGTATCAGAATAACACAGACTTTAATTTATGCCCATACTACCAAGGGAAGGACCGAAACCGCGGGGCGCCGCTAGTATTACAATAAGATAAAAATAAGTAAATATCTACTTTTGTTAACCGTCGTTTTAAAGGAATATATTTTACGCTAGCTGCGCCTCGTACTTTCCGAACAAGGGAACAATTAAAGCCTATGTGTTATTCTGATGTATAAGCTATATTATTACATACAGACTATTAGAAGGATATAATACGTCTTCTAGCGGTACACATAGGTCTTCCAGCAACATCAATTAGAACGGTGGGTTTCGTACAATGGTAAGTATTATACAAATATTCCACAAAATAAATGGATTAGGAGTTAGTCATAAGGAATATTTTAATTTTAATTCAATTAACTTTTTTAGTTGAATAAAACATGTTTAGTTTCACATTGAAAGGAGCCCAATATTGAACATTAAAATAGCAATAAGATCCGTGACGTTAACTTTAAAATGTAGCAGTATTTATAAACTACGGTACAAATTTCGTAATTTTGCGCTTAAGATTGTTTAAAATGGGTCTAATTTACAAATTGCTTCTTATAATAGATTAAGCTCTGGCTATTGGCTATAAAATATTATAGGTTTCGCTATATTTATCATCATTATAAAAGATGCCATTGTAATTGCTTGTGAAGAAAATGGAAAATTATGCTGGCTATAACCATTATATTACGTATAAATAATATTATATACACTTAATATGTTATACGTTAAATTATAATCAACTTACAAAAAGTTAGATATAATATAACTCGCAATGAATCTAAAATGATTATGATTGCCTAAGCATTTAACAGACAACGTGACATTGTGTATAAAACAAATAAATGTTCCTGGTATCATTAAACCGAGTATAACATTCACACAAAATCCATTATCACAAATGAAATCCTAATCATGATAACTATTATGTCCTAAAATAACGCCTTAGGGAGCGTTATAGTAAGAATAAACAAAATGATCGCGACCTGTCACGTCGTTATGAGGGGAGTCCATTTGCAGAATTACTCGAGTCAGCCTGCCAGCGGCGAAATTGGATGGTTTCCCACATTTATTCTTACTCCAATTGAATTTTCAATTTAATGAAAACAATAAAAGTCCTCATCTCCAGGTAAAAATGAATTGTGGAAGCAAATAAAGAAATTTCGTGACCGGTTACTTTGTTGTTATGGCGAGGCCTTGTAAGACTTTGTAATTAATTTCTTGTTCTTCGATAGATAAGTAAAAACGTTAAAAATATTTATTAAAGTATTATATATAGTACAGTAATTAGTAAAGTTTCCATATGTTTACGTGAATTTCACTCATCTTAGCCCCCGTCCGCACTAGCGTTTAAAAAGCGTCGCTGTAAAACCCGATGTTGGCTTGAGTTGCGGTATCCGTTTGTCTCATTAAAACGCTTTTTTACCGCTCGGTAAAAAATCGCTCGTCCGAACGGGGTCTTAATGAAAACTTTTACGGATTTAATCGCAGTCTATAATGTTTTTATATGCCTGACGTTTCCAATACTATACAGCAACCAACTTTACATTATAACGAACACAAAGTAACACATAATAACTAGATAATAGTTAATATACCGACTCATCTGTATTTATCTTAATATGCAGGCAGACATGCATAGACATATTAATAATTTCTCCACATTGCAACTTGGCTTCTCTTGGTTGTCGTCTTTACTTGACATTATTAGTCACAAATCATATCGACTTAAGTATACGTTTTTACTTACTCAGAATAAAATAGCCCTTACCTATGTTATTAGCCTACGTCCTACGTAGGCGGTTCAAAGCGAACGCGATTATGAAGCGGTGACACGCCAATTCAATGCAATGCGTCTAGATCGTTCACTCAGGACGCAGCCTTAAAGTTACTCATAAAAGTCCGTTTATAACGCGGGTTATTATTCTTGTAACAATTGACAGCGTAACGTCATATTGTAAATCGAATCAAATCATAAACGTCACGTCACATTTCTTATTTACGTCACTTCGTAGAAATGAGTCAAATGTTACATGTCGATTGGAATAAATAGATAAAGGAAATATTTTTGCTGTCAATACAATTACAGATATCATATTATTCTTTCTTCTTTGGTTTGAATTGGAGGCCATTTGATCTTACACTAGTTGAGACTAGTAACTGTAGATACACTGTCCAACGTTCCACAGAAAAAAAATGCTAATTATAAATATGTGAATGTTAATGGAATTTTACGTTGTCATGATGAGAAGGCAATTTATTAGCTTTGCTTTAAAATAGAATATTTTTTTTAAAGATAACATCTTTATGATCTGTAAATCCGTCGCTTATCGTCTTTACACAAAACAAATTATCTTTTACCTACTGTAAACCGTATTTCATACTAGCTATCTCATAATCTGGACCCGTGCCTAAATCTTAAAATCTGAACTGGCGGAACTATTGAAATTCTATTCATAGAATTTAAGCGTTTGATTGTGCCTGATAGCAATGCAAATCTACGAATATTCATACACCTCTCCATGTATCCAAATAACCTGTAGGTGACGAAGAATAAGCGCTGGATGCGGATTACACATAGCTTGAAAATGTTCCCACCAAAAATGATTTGAAATGGGTATTCACCAAACGTTGACTTTTTCGTTAGTAGAAATGGAGGCAAATGCGAGGCGATGCTGTCCTGATTAAATAAATCTCAAAGATATTTGCCTCAAACTTAAGGAATTGAAGATGGTGAATGCGTCCAAGAAATGCATTTAATATTGCACGGGCTGATTTAAAATATAACAAACAAATACATACATGATCTACTACGTTTTTTGTGCTTGCGTATATTACTGAACATGACATTTAGGCTAAAAGAACCATAGTAAGAGTATTTCAGTGGCTGTTATTTAATAAAAAATTAGTAATTTTTACAACCTTTCTTTTCAATATGATATGACTAGTATAATAGAAATTTGAGAATACAAAAATATTTAAGGACGTCGTTTGATTTGAATAAATGCAATACAATATGTATCGTACGATGAATATAAATGTCTATAGTAACCTCATTTATTGAAAATAATGAAAAATTGTAATTGTTATACTCTGTTATCCAAATTAAGAGATTTATATTATTTACTAGCTGTCCCGACAGACTTCTTTCTGCCAATATTAAAATTGCAATTACAAAATAGGGGTTGATCGTAGAAGGGTGAAAATTTAGGGGTGTATGTATTTTTGAATGCTGTATCATAAAAAAATAAAAACAAAAAATTTCGTCCAAAAATTAACAAAAAAATTTTAAGGGTGAACAACACTCACTTAGGGGTATGAAAAATAGATGTTGGCCGATTCTCAGACCTACTGAATATGCATATAAAATTTCATAAAGATCGGTCAAGCCGTTTCGGAGGAGTACGGTACATTGTGACAGGGAATTTTTATATATTAGATAGGCTGGTATATGATGCAGCCTCGATAGCATATTTTTCAAGTCTACAAATAAAGCGGTGGAAAGAAAGCGGTCTCTATCAATAAGTTTGCCAATACCTTAGTATATATTTATATAAATTATTTGTATTTTCATTACCGTTTCTATCGTAAATAAAACAAAAACGATTCGTGGTTAACGAGGACTGCATTTAACATAAAATATTTATTTAACCATCATCATCAGCCTTTACCCATCCACGACTGAAATAGGCCTCGCTCAATGAACGTCTAATAGAACGATCTCTTGCCACTCTGCAAATGAAAAATAAAATAATAAACAAAATAAATCGTACGAATATTATCAATGTGCAAGTTTGTAAGTATGGGTGTTTGTTACCCTTTCACGTTAAAACTACTGAATAGATTGTTATGAAACTATAGTATAACATAGCTTACACATCAGAATAACATAGGCTATAATTTATCCCCTTAGTCCCACGGGAATGGGAAATACGAGGGTGAAACCGCGGGACACGCTAAATTAATTAAAAGCACAAAAATATCTATTTAACGCAAAATAACTCGAGAGCTATAAAAGTTGAACAATGATTTTTTATCAGGGTGCTTTTTGAGCGACAAGAGTTCACCAACGATCAACTTGAAGGTAGGTGGAAGTGCCCATATCATTTGGGCCTAAACTCAGCTGGTCCGCTATAAATCTGAACGGCGGAACTCAGGATTTTTCCGCTCGGTCGTGTTGAAACGCAGTTGCGAGAGCGCACTTTCGCTTGTGTATCTGCTAGACTTGTTCTTAAAGTATAGTGTAATGAGGACTTAGAGAAAAAATATTTTTACTAAAATAATAAGATAAGAATTCTAGAGTTGAAATTGCAACCATATTCAAGTAAATATTTATTAGAAAATCATACGGTCATTTAAAATGGTGCTGAGATAATAAGCTCTTTATAAGTTAGTACTTATATATTATTTGTTAGTAATTATATAATTATTCTTAAAATGTAGTCATTTTAAGAATAATTTTAAGGTATACCTAAATATATCAATTTTACAGTTTATATAAAATTTAATACGAGATCCGGGCGCGCTCAAATCGAATACCTACTCTATAAAATATATTTTTAGCGGATTTACTTAAAGTATTGTCCTTGTGATATCCTGTTGGTCCACATGTTATTGTAAAGTATCCGTAACGTCGGGATATTAAAATTAGAATAATGAAATTCAAACAAAATATATTAGAAAAAAAAATCGTTCATCAAACTTTTATAATATGACCAAGTGTATCTGCGTAGACCTACCCTGTGCTGTGGATTATTCTGGGGACAGAATGGGAACAGCGGAACGAAAACAATTCATAATATCGTGCCTTGTTCGAAAATAAAGCGCTATTTTGTCATCATAGCCCAGTGAGTGCCTTTTTGAGAATTCACGATGGGTTTTATTTTGTATCATTGTATATGGTCCGAATGACTTAATGCTCTCAATGGCTATAATTTATTGCGTTTTTTATACAAAGCAAGGACATTTTTTGATGGATTCTTTTTTTAAGACAAACATTTTGTGTACCTATAGCGTATTTTGAATATATCATAAATATCTATTATATGTTATATTTATTTTATAAGCAAAGCTTGGAAGAAGTAATATAAACTCGCATAAAAGGTGCGGCTCCAGCGCAGCGCACGGAGAGGTATTCCTACGCATTAAATGACTTAATGATTTTCTTGCAAAGCCAAGCTAACACATACGTCAATTACAGCGTAGCGTGTCCGTGGGTTGTAGTGGAGATAATGACATACATTTTCTTGCAAAGTGAAGCTTGACAAACGTGCCTAGCCTTTTCGTGCGCCGCGCTGTAGCCGCGCCTTAATGCTGATGACTAAGACGGCCAAACGGAATGAGAAATAGGCTGAAATGAAAATTAAAGTACAGAGCACACGTATATAAGTACCAGATAATATGAAAGACATAATTGTCTTACTTGTATAGCAAGTCACCTAAACATATATTTTATTTTATCACATTCAAGATTTTTATTTACGTAATTATATACTCAATAATATCTGTAGTTCATGTTAATTTACGACTGGTCCGCAAGTTTGCCGTAGCTCAACGTGCTATGGAGCGTGCTATGCTGGGTGTTTCTTTGGCACATAGGATTCGAAACGAAGACCTCCGCCAGAGAACTAAAGTTACCGATATCACGCGAAGAATAAGCACGTTGAAGTGGCAATGGGCTGGTCACGCACTCAGAAGAACGGATGTCCGATGGGCCATTAAGGTTCAAGAGTGGAGGCCGCGTTTAGGTAGACGAAGTGTTGGTCGGCTATTGAACAGATGGGAAGACGATCTCCGTGCAGTGGCAGGTCCGTGTTGGATGCGAGTAGCAAGGGATCGGTCGTCTTGGCGTTCATTGAGGGAGGCCTATGTTCAGCAGTGGACGGATAAGGGCTGATAATGATAATTATGATGATGATACTCAATAAACCGCGATTAAAACCGTAAAAGTTGTTTCATTATAATGAATAAAAATCGCATAAACGTAAGAAAACAATATAATCTTTCTTAAATGTAATATTTTTAAATATTACCATGGAAAACCAATTTTTTAATTGAATATTAAAAATTGTGTAAGATAGTTTACAAAGTATGCACAATACATTCACTATTTAGCTTCTAAGAAATAGTATAACGACGCTGAGGATAAGAAATTCAAGGAATCGCTGCGCTAATTAAACTAACCAGTTCAGCTTACGTAGCACAAAATAATTTCTCGCGTTCTATATAAGACGTCTCTTTAAATGTTTGAGAAAACCAAAAGCCAGTTTAACAAATGCTAAGTAATCGCTGGGGAAACGAAGGAATATGCTTTTACATAGAAAGTTTATTTGTCCCAGTTTCATCAATACTGATGGCATTAGGAAATAGTGAATTAGGCAGTAGTTGAATTAGACACTTTACAGAAACCTTGGTCACGGGAGAACTGAGGTGTCAGTCGTCCTACTGTTACAAAGTTATGCAGAACTACCATTTGATACATCAATAATTTATTAAAATACGCAGAAAGTACTGAGTCTTTTGTCTGTGACATATTAAATAAAATATTGTTGTATCATAGGGTAGTTTCACATAACTATGTAACAGTAGGACGTTTGACACCTCAGTCCTCCCGTGACCATGGTTACTGTAAAGTATCCAAAACGTCGGACTCATAAAATACTCAATAAACCGTGATTAAATCCGTAAAAGCTGTTTCATTAAAATGAATGAAATACGCGTAAACATGAGAAATATGTATACCACTAGATAGATGGGGGCTGATAATGATGAAAAAGATTGCATAATATAATGAAACAACTTTTTATGGATTTATTGGCGATTAATTTGGTTTTTGACACAGTTAAAGAAGTTGCTTGTAGATCCTTTCAAGCCAGCGAGTCCCACATACCCACTTTGCTGTAAAGTATCAGAAACGTCGGGCTCATAAAAAACCAAACAAACCGCAATAAAATCCGTAAGAAGTTGTTTCATTGTAATGAGTGAAATTCGCGTAAACATAAGAAAACAATAAGCTTGCTATTGTTGACTGGACTGTCACAGTTAAATTTAAAGTCGCAATTGAAGATGTGAATTATGTAGTAAGTTGGGCGAGAATCGTTGGTGCACTTTGGACTCATAAACTTTCCCGACGCCAACTAAATAATGCACCTTTCACCTTCCCTTCCGTGAATTCAGGCTGTGATATAGACATACATTTTTACTATCTTCGTCAGTAACTGAGCGTTATGTCTGAAATCTAGACAAGTATAAGTTAGATCTAATTTAAAGCAATGTATACTATGTACTAAATCGGGATGTTACAGAAAATATTGTTCTTATTATATCTTATTGTACTATTATATATATACTACTATCGTATTTTACTGATGGTGTGATAGATTTACTTTGTGCAGCGCTTCCGTTAGTCAGCGTGGATATCACCATTCTGCTTGTTTATGCCGTTAAACAGCTTGGCTATATTTTGGAAAGAAGGGTAATGTAATATTTATTGTTAGTTTTAAAACTTAACATCTTGCGGATTATAATTGGTAATTAAGAGATAAATAAAATATAATATTTTTACTAGACTTTTTACAATAAAGTATTTTCACAATCATCATTATCAGGCTTTATCCACCAACCACTGAACATAGCCCTTCCTCAATGAACGCCAAGACGACCGATACCTTGCCACTTGCATTCAACACGGCACTACACGAAGATCGTCTTCCCACCTGGTTAGTGGCCAACCAACACTAAGGTATATTATTGAACGTTAAATGAACTCTACTAACACTCTACTCTACTAACTCTCTACTACTACTTACTACTCTACTAACGGTTTCAAAACTAATCCACTGAGAATCTTTAAAATATTTCATTATTATTAGATATAATATCTATCTATATCTTCTTCTTATTCGTATCGTTCGTATCTTCAACTACGTAGTCTAAACAAGTTTCAGGTTAACTTGGCGATCGTTAGCAATGCCAGCCACTTATCAACTGGTTTGTGCATTTACCTGTCCTACAAACATAGCAAATATCTTGCTAGAAGATAAAGAGGTCCTCAACCAGCAACTAAATAGGATGATCTCCGGGTGGTATGTCCTAGTGGTGAGGTTGGTATATGAACTTCTTTGTCAGAACTGAACGGTGGTGATAATGATGATGAGGCAATAATACTCATAATTAGTGTTCCCGGCACAAGATTGTGCTGGAGTGATGGATGGAGCGCTCATCATAAATCACTGTCCACTCGAGACATGTTTATTACATCTGTCACCAATCAACCATAACGTATTCTTATGTTTTATATGTTGCTTATAATTAACTATGATAAATATTTCCTCTTTAGGGTCTAGTTCATGAATAATGTATGAGTACTGACTAATAAGATCTTTAGGTGTTAATATTTTGTTAAGGTCAATGTTCTTACATTGTGAGTGAGTGATTGAGAATGTCATCCTTAAATTAACGCAGTTATTTTCTTTCTTTTTCAATGTTTAAGCGAATTTCACTCATTATAATGGAACAAATTTTACCGATTTCATAGCGGTTTATGTTACTTACATGCTTGACGTTTCGAATACTTTAAACCAACCATGGTCACGGGATAACATGACTTGCTGTCTTGGCTGTACGTCTAGTATATGTAAAGTATATTCCTTATATAGCTACCTTCTACTTTGAGTTTGCTAACTAAATTAAGGTGTCATTACCCTCATTACGCATTTCATCAACGATACCTGTTAGCACTATAAGAAAATATTATTAGCCAGAATCACGCTACATGGCTATACTTGTTACGAAATTTAACAATCTGTAATCTAAATTATAATTTTAATGGCGTTAATTACACCCCCGTAAAATTAAGTGCCTATAGTAGTAGCCAACTAGCTAACTACATAAACTATAGAATTAATTTATTCATTATTCATGCGGTAAACTAACTTAATATTATAATTTAAAATATTGCGTTTCCGCTCTAATATAACAAAAGTCTGATGTTATATTTTATTTAGCATTTGCTGCGGATCTTAATCATATTATGCATGAGTCCTTATCCATCCCACTGCTGAACGTGAAGTTCCTCCTCGAAATCAAGCGAGGGAGAGCATTAGGAGATGACCTAGTTGTCTCCTAGACTGTAAGCCATAGTTCAACGTACATTAGTTAAATTTAACTCGTATTGAAAGCAAAGTTTACAAAACATTTTTATAAGGTGCGCTGTTTTATTCTTCCACTAAAGGGAAGCTGATGAGATAAGGTAAAAGCAGAAAATCCCAATTTCCAGAGGAGCATTACATAGGTTAGGTTCGGACCAAGGTCACTATGCGGCTGAGAGAAAAATGTTCGTCTTTTAGTAAAATTTTAAATGGCAACTTAAATTTGTTTTGGGGAACAAATTAAGGAAAATTTATTGAATTGTCTATTCAGAATCGACTAATCCTAATACATATATCGGCGAAAATCAAATTAATAATCCAGGCAGGTTTGTTACCTGGTGAAAACTTTTTCAGCTGCGCCAAATAGACTACGCCGTATCTCAATGTTCACGTTTGACCTAATATCTATACGGGTAATGTACGGCAGCAGATAGACGCATTCTAACACACCCGTAGGGCTGCATACTGGATTTGTATAAATTCAAACTTTAGTAATATTATATAAAGTTTATATTAAATGTTACTAGTTCTCAGAAGCATATATTATTATATGAAATCAAGGAACGAGGACTAATGGAACAGAATTATTTCTTTATGTATAACTAGGAGCACCCCGCGGTTTCACCCACGTACTTCTCATTCCCGTGGGACTACGGGGATAAATTATAGCCTGTGTGTTATTCTGGTGTATAAGCTATATTATTGTAAAGTTTCATAAAAATCCATTCAGTAGTTTTTACGTGAAAAAGTAACAAACATCCATCCATTCATCCATACTCACAAACTTTCGCGTTTACAATATTAGTAGGATTAATAATTATCTAAAGCTTTTAAGACTATTCTCACTTTTATGTTGAGTGAAACTGTTTAATTAGTAATTGTGTTTTGGTTTTTAATAATAATAATAACAATCTTTATTCCATTAACAAAAGACTCAATTTGATAAGTAAGCAAACATTAAAGTTTTAGTGTTGTAATTTTTTAAGTTATTTGTATACCGATGTGTATGTGAGAATGAATAAATGTTTATTATTATTATTATTAAATCATTAATTCAATTTGGGACTGCAGAAAAAAATTTAAAAAAATATTTTTTATACATAAAGATAATAAATAACTTAAATATATAAATTTTGTGCCAGCTACATCCAACCCTACGTAGTTGAATGTCCACATTAAGTCCGTGGAGCGTGCAGGTCGCCCATACACTAATGCCCACGACACTGGATTGCCGCGAGTTAATAGCCCCTATGAATTATATGGGCCAAGCTACGTTACACTTACCAAACCTTTTCCACGAGGACAGCTGAGTATTCATCTCTCTCATTTAGATTGTGTACAAAGATGCAATCTCTTTTCTCGCTTTTTTTCTATGCCAACGAAAGGGATGCACGATTTCCATTGTCTTATCGGCTCGCCTCATAAAGCGTTCCTTTAAAGACTATTACATGGTTATTTGAAAAATTATGATAACGTTTATAGTCGCATGAAATATATTTGCCCCAAGTCAATATGATATCCGACGAACTTTAAGAGTGGCTTCACACATTAACGGGTTGTCTTATGGCCACTAAATTTTTAGTGCTCCTTTTTAATCTCTTTTATTTTTGTATCATATTTTTATTTTTATAAAGAAAATCTCAAAAATTGAGGAGAAATAGAGTGTTATAAATAAATATTAGAAAAGACCTAGGGGGGAGGGTAATGCCCTAACTTTATCACTATGCCCTACCTTAAAAATTCTAAAAAAATATAATTATACTAAGATAAATAATTATTCTATTGAAACAAATTCAACGAATTTTAAAAGAAGCGTAAATATTAGAAAACAATATGTAAATTATTATAATTAAATCAATTTAGTATCCCGTACATGGAGAGCAGATCAATTATGATATTTTTAACCGACTTCAAAAAAAAGGAGGTCCTCAATTCGTCTCTATGTTTTGTTTTATATTTTTATCTTCCGCCCTATCTGTAACAAATGCTGCCCTACCCTAAATTAGACTTTAGCTACAGGCCTGCGTGTGAGCCATCTAAAAAAACTGGTCAGTGATTTGTCGTAATCTGACGTAATAGCATTTCAATCAACAAGTGACTTATGTTTTCATCACATCGACCAATCATCCATCAATAGCCATCAGTCAACCAATAACACAGCGTCGCAGGACAAACTTTCGCGAATTTCATATAAAATTCCCTCGCAGCTCCAAATACCGTTGTACAGGAATTTCTAAATTACCTAGACTAATTACGTGATGGCCATACTATAGAAAATACATACACAATTAGCAATAACTTAATTTATGAATCGATAAAACGAATGTAAATAAGATCGAATACAAAATACGCAAATGAATTTGGTGTACGCTCCGCGGTTTGGGCGGCACGTAATGCGGTGGATACGCGTATATATTTCCACATTGGTCCACTGTGCCATCTGTTTTTACACAACTACCGTTATTATTTTTGTAAAACAAATTACACTGAATTAATCGGCTTTAATTTAATTTGGTAACTGATAATTATTGGGTTGTATTGTGTTTTTGGTATTTATTATTTGTGTGATGTTTGCTGATCTTTCACACTTATAAAGCAAAGATGTCAATAATATTGTCGGAAATAGACGAGCATAAGATATTTTTTTATTATACTATTTCTAAATTAGTTTATCTATGTTAGGAGAGATCTAATTAATCGTTTCACAATATATTATACCACAAGAGGTAAACAAACGCACGATGCAGGCGAGCGCTCCAGTCAAAGCGCATTCCTGATACTAGATGCTCTTTGAAATCCTCTCATCTCTCAATAAACGCTCAATCTATCAATACTTTATAATTATATAATATTCAGTAGTTTTGAAAAAAAAGGAGGTTATCCATTCAACTTATATACCATTTCTTTATCATCAAGAAAGTCGATTTTTTTATATTTTTTAGTGATATCTTTTATCTCCAAATACACAATAGCCTAAATATTTAAGCCTTTACGTCTAGACTAAAAGAACAATAGGAAACTCATACATCATTTTATTTGAGATCAAATGGAGGCGTCTATACATAAAGAAATAGTCAAATGATTAGGAACTTAACCTCCAACTAATATTTTGCCATTGTCCTTTATTAAATTTTGGTTATTAGTAAAATAACAAATTTACAATGGCGAGATTTTTTTTACACCTACAAAATCGACATTGATGAAGGATATTAAATTATATATAATTTTTAATCATTCGAATACCTTATTCTTGAAACCAAAGTTGCTCAATCGAAAAAAAAAACATTTATTCTATGAAGAGAAAATGATAACTAAATCCTTTTTGAGAGAGTAAGAAAATAGAGATCTCATGATTTAGCATACTTTTTAACATTTAACATACTCAAACTAAGAAATACAACACAGGAAAGTACACGGTACTTCACACAAATTTTCCTCATAATACATAAACGGATCACCGACAAGGTAAAGAACCGGTTACTTCTGTTTGTTGTTCCTAATTTTTCTCCGTAATTTTATTTGCATCACGTTTTGAGACCGACCCCTGCAATTATTTAAACAGTCAACCTGTGACGCGATTACAAAAAATTAAACATGTCAAAAAAACTTCAGCTTTTATTTGGCAGACTATGGTAATCGAGAAAAATAAAAATATTTTCTATTTTTAAGCAACAGTTACAACACTAATATATTAATTTATGTTGCTGCAATAAAAAATATTTTAATAATTAATGTTTGTGGTATTTGATGAACTGTTTTTTTATAAAAAAATATATTCTTATTGTCTTTTATCTCATGTTTAAAGCATGAAATAAAAGGCAAGCATGCATACAGCATGAGATAAGGCTCAATGAACGCCAAGACGGCCGATCCCTTGCCGCTCGCATCCAACACGGATCGGCCACTACTCGGAGATTACCTTCTCACCTTGTTAACGGCCGACCATCACTTTGTCTACCTTAACGCGGCTTCCACTCTTTAATCTAATATGTGTGTATATTTGTGTTTATTATAAAATCATAAAACCTTTTTGTAATTTAAATTACAGCCTGGCAAAAACAGTTTGGGAAAATGACGGCATCAGCATCTCACTTATATTAAATAATTTAATCATAATGAGAAAATAGTAAGACAATTTAATCAAATCGTTAAAAAATGTGAAATAAGTTAAGAATATTATTATATTTGTGTCCATTTAGTGAGATATTCAGTTCCACTTGTCACCACGTCATACTCTCTCTTGCCAAGCTGTATATTATATTATGTTTTCTAATGTGGTTTTATTTCGCTACCCAATTACCCTAATTGTTTTAGATACTTATAGAAATAAGTAATAAGAAAAAAGTATTCGTGTACAAATACAAAAAAGGGGAAGCACATAATAAATCTACACTCCTAATAAGTAGTCGTAAGACGGAAATAATATAAAGCTTACATGAGACAGACGATACCGCCGACATGTCATTTGTTTTGGGCTCCATTGTTGACGCGCGTATTTCACGCGAGATCTCTATTTTATATTCAAGAGATGTTGGGGCAGTAGAAATCTAAATAAACGGATTAGAAAGGTTCCCCGAAATGTATGCCGAGCAGCTTGTTTCGTCGCACGTGTGTTGCTTCGAAAATAAGAAATCTCATTAGGATTATTGCTCGAAAATGTAGTCATTTTATCTTCCGAGCATCTTGAAGGGTTCAGCTGTAAAAGATTACTTCGCACGTAATGAGAAGTGTATTATGTATGATTGTATCCCTGTGCCGTTGAGTAATCTTTACTCTGATACGGGTATGGAAATATTGACTTTTCGATATAGTTTTTTGTATTTGTATAGCATATCCAAATCAAAATAATTTTTCTTTATGCAAAATAGTACCACCAAAGTAAGCTTTCTTTTTTCAATTGAATCTACCACAAATTCCAAGGCAAACCCATCGAAGCGAGAAGAATCCATAAAGCAAACCAAGTAGAGCTAATCTTTTCAAATCTTTTATAATAAATTTACGTGACGTTATCCTGAAATGCCTGGGTGTAACGCCCTATTCCTAAGGTGAAGTATCTTCCATGATTTTTTTTACTTTGTATGTAAGTTAATATGTATTTTATTTTATTTATATTTCCTAAAAATATATTTCTGACAAGTGACAATCGCGTATAACAAAAACTCTAGCTGTAGGATCAGCCGATAATTTAGCCGATTATAATAAAAATAAATTGTGGTCTTCATTTGTTTTAAAAAACAAATAGTTGCCTTTTTATTATATTTTATAGTATAGATTCTAGCATAATAGTAAAATTAAATTAGATTGGAAATATTTACTTTTCAGCCTTGACAATAAAGTCGACGCTTTAGCGATATTGTGTCCAAGAATCTCGTATATAAACGAATTCCCCTTGGAACATAAAATGGACCTTCTTTATATAGTCCTATTTGACCCTTATTTATATAGTCGCCTGACTGAGGGGTCCAGCAGACGATTGCTGAGAGAATTTGTTTATAAAGGTGCTGCAGATTACAAACGTGAGTGATGCGCTGTGATAAAACACTTATTCTTTTTTAACATATTATGTAGACTTACTTGCTTTGATACATGAAACACATTTTATATGAAAGTCACACAGGTGTATTTCAAATCCCATTCTCTCGGTGGGAGTGACTCACTGGGGTGCGCTGTGCTTTAGTCTGCGTGGGTACTACCATCTGACTTATGACTACCATCAAACAACTTTTTTTATAAAAAGCAGGATAGGCGGTGGATTTACTTGACTATTAAGACTTACTATCTTACGTACGTTAAGCAAGTTGTCTTTGCTGGTAGTAGATGAATTTCACCTCCTTTTTTTCTTTAACGCCGGGTAATGCGCTGACGCATCCCGCAGGGCAGTGGGTCTTCCCAGGTGGGTATGTGGGACTCGCTGCGCCCGAAAGCTGGTAAGTGGACGCAGCTCTACCCACTAAAACCCGGCGAGTGCCACCAATGCCGCCTTTGGTGAGGCGCCCCGGATCTACTAGCAGAGGGCACCTCGACGGCCAGTCAGTACCCTCGGGAGGCCAATACCACCTCCACAGACGGATTGCCCCGCACCACAAAACAACCCCTTCCACCGTCAGGACAGTACAATGAGGCGAGGTTCCCATTCTCACCCCTTGCCCCCAGCTCTTTTGTCCCCTCCTGCATCTATAAAGGTTTTCCATGCATAATAAAAAATAGATATATTTTTTGGGTCTAGATATTTATATCCATCGGCACTTACCACCACGTACCACTTATCATCAGGTTACTCACGCCAAGCCAAGCAAAAAGTGAATTATCAACTCTGTCGTGCCAGGCATATGTTGAAAACTCTCTCAGAACCTAAACGAAGAATACTCGTTATCTACTATTCAAAACTTCCATTACGCGCAATATTAAACGTAGTTTAAAGGAAACTTAATCAACAGGCTTTATCCGAGCGTGTACCTAACCTGTGTAGACTAGTTTAAATGCAAAAGCGTTGATAACTGGTTAAACTAACACGGGTTATCTATAATATCTAAAGTTCAGTACTCCGTTCTCTTCTGTTCAAAACTTGTTTTTTTTCTATTCTCTCTTTTTTGTCTCTTTTTTAATTTTATTTCTCACTTAGCGAACGAACGCTACGTGTAATTAATATTTTTAAAATATGAATATAATATTAGCAAATGGATGGAACATCAATCAGCGCGTGTCGGCAGTAAAATCAACTGCTTTGATAATAAATGGCATGACGTTGTCATGTCGTGATCGTTCTTCTATCTAATGTTATCTTTTTTATTTTATTTTATCACACATCTACAAGTGTTATACTTAATATAAAAAGTCGGTTGTGCTACCTCAGAACTTCAATTATTTCAATGGAATTTGTACATCCATTAAACAAGTAGAACTATTTGTACTGCTTATTTCTCAAACATTATATTTTCGATATAACAAAATATTTTTTTTAAAATGTAATTATAAGTACAATATTTATAAGTCATTGGTGCTTTTTATATTTTTATACGAAGATAGTTTTCACAATTCAGATCACTGAGGATTAGCATAAAGTATATGTTCCTTAAAAAGAAACTCCAAGGCAATTCGGGACTCCCAATATATTGAATATTGAGGAAAGTTATTACCTATCGCTAACATATATTTTTTGCTGTTGGTAATTTGTAAATTCCCTTATGTAAAAATAAAAATATCGATAAACAATTATATATTAAAAAATATTATTTATTGAAATTTTAATTATATAACAGGCACATATTGGCACATATTGTAATAAACATAAGATAAAAATATACTAAAACTACTTAAAATAAACTATATACTATATCAAATTAAAAATAAAAATAAAACTAAATAATATAAAAAATCGACCTCAAGTCGCTACGCTTTATTTTAGATTTTGAAATTATATATCAGGATTTTTATAGCTTTCTCAGCAAGGTTGGCCAGAAAAGCTATTAAAAATTTAGGTTAAACTGTCTATAAATATTAACTGGTAGTAAATTACTACCTTCTTTATGTAAGTAATATAATAATGTCAATCAGTGAAATAACAAATCAGTCAATCAGGATAAACCTGTTCACGATATTTTATAATCAAATCACGTTTTTGTATCGGACACTATATTTTCATGCGATCAGCATTAAACTACCATTCGCTCCCTCGCGTTACTAGGCAGCTCCAAACAAATTTTACTCTGGATTACATACGTACGTGTTCCAATATGGTTTCAATCAAGAGCTGAATATTCAGAGGGCTTTAGCTGAATGCGGAAAGGCTGCCTTTTAATTAGCTATCTCGAACATCCGATGCATTGATAATTTGTATTTCACTGAATAAATAAGTGTTGCAACTTTGAGAGGCAACAGAATTATTAATGTTAATTTTTGGTCGGGGAAATATGATACTATCATTATTTTTGCCGCTGACTGTGCGCAGGGTTATAGTAATTGATATATTAATTAATAATTTGCTTTTCCACAGACTAATTACGGTATATTATGTTGTTTTATACTTCGTTAATTATTTTTAAAGTGACTTTTATTACACTGCCTCAAACTTTTTCGTCTGTGTGTTGCATGTCGCGTGACGGTCGGAAACAAATATAGCGACGCCTACAGTTCACATCAGCTGACCGTGTAGTGTATAGACTAATAACTCATTTTAATTTCTAGGTGAGTCATCTGCTCACCTACCAATTGGGCTTAAAGGCTTTCAGGCCTAAAAATAAAGACCTTTCGAAAAAAAAATTACTCATTTGTGCCAGTGCTCCACGCTTTTATGTGTATGTTTCACGCTATAATGTGAAACAAGTTTGACTTTTACCGTGGTTTTATAAAACCACACAATACTTTGTATTCCAAACACTTACTTCAATGATAATTCTTAGTTAATAATAATAGTTAGTAATATTCAATATTCCGAGCGTTGGCGATGATGCCGGTGTACGGACAAACCCCTGAGCGTTTTTGTTATACCGTAACAATAAGTAAAATTGTATCTATTAATATGTCATTAAATAAATAAATAAAAAATAATAGGTACATAAGGTGAGTATCATCATCATAATAAGCTAGTACCTACTGTGTAGAAAGACTAGAAAACTAGAAAAATCAGAAATATAATAAAATCAAAATCCAAGCATAACATGTCACAGACTAAAGACTTAGTTAGCACCTTCTGCATAGATAGGACTAAATAAAATATTGTTGTATCATAGGGTAGTTTCGAATAACTTTGTAACAGTAGGACGTCTGACACCTCAGTCCTCCCATGACCATGGTTGCTGTAAAGTTTCCGAAACGTCGGGCTTGTAAAAAACTAAATAAACCGCGATAAAATCCGTAAAAGTTGTTTCATTATAATGAGTGAAATTCGCGTAAACTTAAGAAAACAAAATCAGAAAGGGTAGAAATTAATTTTGCGCATTATTTTATTTGGCATAGCTAAATCTTAAGATTTTTGCATGTCGCGTGACGGTCGGGGGCAAATATGGCGTCGCTTTAGATCGCATCAGCTGACCGTGTACTGTATAGACTATTACTTATTTGTGCCAGTGCTATTACAATCAATAGATCCTGTTATTACTTAATTTTATAGTGCTTTATTAAAATTTTCACACATCCGAGCGACATTTCGAATATTTTACAGCAATCGTCTGAGATCAACAAATATTATACATGTCCTATGAAATAAATTCTCTATGTAAACAATTTCTATACATCTAGAAAGAATACTTGCGTCTATCGGACATTTGCCTTTCAGATAAGCCGAGTAAGCGAATACGAATGAATCCTTCAAGTTATTGCCTCCATATTTTCTTAGGATAGGTTAAACCGGGCTTGAATACAAGAAACTTTCATTTCGCTAAGTTTAAGGTGACCGGACTTTTTCCGCAACATGGCTTTTATGCGGAACATTCATAATAAACGATATGAAGGATAAAAACACTATTTTGATGCTAAAAGTTATAATAACAAAAAAATATTTAAAATATTTTTTATTACGTATAAGATTACAAGGCTTCAAACATATTATATTACATCGTTTGAAAAGTCCTACCCTTAAAGGCAAAAAGAAATTGTGTATCCTTTTTTAAAGTTATTAATAAAATTATCGATGTTCGAACATGTTTTTCAGCGTCACATCAGCAGCCGAACTGAAATTTAGGTATTGTGGTCGTTTAATTAATTACTTATGTTAATCATAGATAAAGATAAAAAAATATAAGATAATAAGATTTATTCTCGAAAGCATATAATTGAAGTCCAGCCTGATTTTAAGAACCATTCGAGACCATTAAGCGTATCATGTAAGACAAAGACTATCATGAAACTGGTAAATATAATAATGTTTTTTTTAGTCCTTAGTCATAATGAAACCATAACAAATAACTTAGCAAATGAAAGAAATCACTAAGACCTTAAACATCAAAGAACGTCAGTAAAAATGTTCCAACATTTTTCCTAATGAGATTATTATTTAATCGTTCGTATACGTTGAAGATGCGTGACACGTTTTTATCTCAGAAAATATTCCTGACCTCAGCAATTAATTCTTCAAAAGGCGACAGGCGTAAGGAACTCGGGAAGATAACGTTGGACACTTATAAAATTACGAGATTATCCTGTGGGAGCCTTTAGGGACTCTCCTATTACAACCTTCATCAAAGAAAATTATGTAACTGCGCACATTTTTTCCCAACTAATTACACGCTTAGCGCCGCGCCGGTACAAACTTGTCCTTTGATTTGCTGATGAATAAAAAATAATAATTACATCGCGGTGTATTTTTTATCTGGAATATGATTAATTAATATTGACTGCGGAATATTTTATATTAATCAATCAAATTAAAAACGGAAGAGAAGTTTTTATAATTAAATAGAAAAACCACGGAATATAATATATTCATATTTCTTGATTTAAAAGTAAATATATTATCTGTGGAATAGAACAGATCAACTCGTCGGTTACCTGTCGCCAAATGACCAAAGCTCCGGTGCTTTATATAGGTATTCAATAGCTATCTAATAAACACCAAGAAAACGCCACTCGTATCTAAAACAGATCCTGCACGGGTTTCGTCTTTCCACCACTGCACTACACTGCCACTTCAACGAGCTCATTCTTTGCGTGATATAAGCACCTCCTCAGCTCCTCATTAATTCACAGTTTGTACAGTCTTATAATTCTAGATTGGATTTGAGTTAACGAGATTTAAAAAGCAAAAGCTAAATGAAATTCTCCATCACTTCAAAAGTCATTCGTCACAAAATATAATCGTTAACGAGAACACTGCCCAGGCGTCAAGCATTTACAACTAGTGACAGTTCAGAGATCACATGGCAGCATCTATTGCTGAAAACCACAGTCTCAAATCCCGTTAATACAGAATTTAAATGGCGAATATCAAAATCGTCATTAACAAGGCAACGTATGTCTGGTGTTTTTTTTAATGTTCCTATTTCTCGTGATATTCTCCCCTCTCTCTGTTTATGAAGCCGGCGTAAATAGCTGAACTACTCGGCGAATATAAACTGTATAACTAGTGGTTTGTTATTTGGGTGGTCTATTTATGCAAAGCCTGTTTTTTACCGGTGAAGGAGACTTATAAACGATAACGACATAGCCTTAAAAAGCAGTTAAATAAAATGTCTTATTATATCATTCAACTTTACAAGCGAAAATAAATTATATTTTTTTAAATAATACATTATATTGAATGTGTTTGTAATATCACCCGTAGAAATCCGTTACATTACAATCTATGCCAAAAGATTGTAAACTGTCGAAAAATTGCAATCCATAGAATACCACTCATAGCTGATCCGCTTGTATTTCGATAGATATATTGTTTTTTTTTATAATTGAAAAGGAGGAAAAGGGGTGCATTAACAGTGGAAAAATCATGTCTGATGATGATAATGTTAAATTAGTTAATGATGAAAGCATAAATTAACGCATCGTGCACACATCCAACGCATTGTTCCAACGTATCTTAATCGTTTGAAACAGTCAATAGAACAGAAACAATTTGAAATCAATAACGATTGCTAGCGCCAAGAGCTTCTAATCCTATAGGCCTGGAACTATGCAAATTGGAATCGATCTGACCGCTTCATTACAGTAACGGTTATAGTACGTTCAAGCGAAGTAGCTTATTACGCTAATGTAACTTTTGTATTGTATTTTTTCTATTAAACGTTTTCTAGTTGCTCTAGGATATTTTTCATCCAATTTTATTCAACCGTTTTAAGTATTTTTGTTGCGTTGAATGTTTGTATTTTAAGTATATATGAAAGAAAGAAAGTAATATTTATTCAACACTAACAGGAGACACACATGTTTCGCTTGCACAGCCTACAAGTAACACAAATTAGTGACATGAGTGTTTTGCAATTAATGTTTCAGTATTGATTATACTGAAACATTAATTGCAAAACACAAGTTGAATAATATAAGGTGTTTGTCTCACGTGTAGGTTAAAAAGGTCCAGTTCAGCATTATGTCAGGCAAGGCTTACCTGACGGTGATTTTTACCAGAACCAAAAGAAAAATCAAGTCACGCATGCCAACCATATGCCTACAATTTCCTTGGTTTTTAAACATTATAATAACTACAAATTCTATGAATCCTTTTAACATTTTCTATTCTAGTCAATGTAATTTGTGCAGTATTTTTGTTTTGTCGGCCTGTGAATTTTCATTAAGTCCATGGTTGCAGCATAAATTACACTAACAAGATTACATGGCATTAGTCGGACCCGGACAAAGGACACAACGTACAGTTGTAATTTGAACGCGATATTCAATGAGATCAGAGACAAGTACGCGAGTTGACACGTACGAAATACAAGAGCTTTTTCGGGTGTTTTATATAACACCATTGTATTAAGAACGGTGTTTTCAATTATTAACAGAAGTAGGTTTTCTGTTCTGAAAATACAAATATTATCTTTTTATAAAATAATAATAACAATATTTGGTTGTATATAAGAAAATATATTATTTCATTATCTAGGCATTTTTATTTATTCATTTTGTTAGTGTTGTGTGTAATAATAATAATAATAATATAATAATAAAATCTTTATTTCAGGAAATAGTTTCCATATAAATTTATATACAAGCCATATTTTAAAGTAAATATTTTTTTATAATATAACCAAGAGGCTTGTAAATAAGAGTGTAGGAATTAATTTCGAAAGTAGATACTCATTCGATTTTAGAAATTCTATCAATATCTACATATTTATGGTTACTTTATTAACTAGGGATTTGTATTTAAAAATCGAGAGTAAATGGTGGTCATAGAAATATTAAGAACAGAACAGAACACTTATTTCAAATAAGGTGGTAGTATTTTTGTATTTCTAGATACAATAAATTACTGTTGTGTTTTATAGCAAATAAGATATTAATTTGTTAAGTTCATTAACCCCAACCATAATGTATAGTAAAGTATCAACCCTTCATGTCCCACTGCTGGGCACGGGTCTCCTCCTCGAAATCAGGCGAGGAGGGTATCGGGCCATAGGTCAATGAGGCGCTGGCCTAAAACACGTATGTAAATGTAAAACCTTCAAAGACTTTTAATCTCATCAGGCATACAGGTTTCCTCACGATGTTTTCCTTCACCGATGAGCGAGCATGTTTCTTGTTGTCTTATGTTTATAAAGTGTACTTACTTTAGGAAAACTATTTTAAGGCACCACAGGTAAGGATCGAACCCAGACCCTCTAAAAAGGACCATCATCGCTCAACCATTATGTATATTATGTATAAATATAATAATTAAAAATTAATTATAGTACCTAAGACATTATCTTACTTATGCACTGACTTAGGAATCTTTCAGAAGGGTATACTCATATTCCAAGGTCTCCAACGCACCTGTTAATCTACTAGTGTAGCGTGTGCTTGTGGATCCCTTACCATCAGGTGTTGCAATTGTACCAGTTACCTATGTTCAACATGGACGGATACGGGCTGATGATAATGAAGTTGATGATGAGTGTGTAGCGGGCCTGTCAGCGCTACAAATCCTGAATCGCGCTATCGGTATTCTACAGTCCGATCGCTATATCATATACACCATCTGACACGATAGCTAGTGGGCTTCAGCCTGGCCGAGCATTGCACCCCGCTCGGTCAGAGATCTCCCTTTGGGGCCAACCACCATATTCCTACAAGTGTAAAAGCTATATACAGAAACAAAGTCCTCCGCCAAGTCTATCGGTATTTCTGTTGAATTATAATAAATGGATTTTATTGTTGTTTTCGATATGTACTGTATCTAAGGCAGGTTAAAATTTTCCAAGATTTTGTGTCAATTATAACTATTGTAAGAGCCGGAAAATTTTAAGCCGCTTATCTTAAAAGCTTAACATTATAAACGCTGCCTTATTTCCTTTACAGGTGTAAAAAAGTCAAACATGGTGTTCATCCGATATGTCTGTACGTATAATTTAACGCGGGCGAAGCTGCGGACAACAGCTAGTAATACAATAAATATAAACATTCAATATTTATTTTAAGAACAATAAGAATAATTGAAGAAACAAACTTAGTATAATTAACGACTTTGTTTAATAAATGGCTTTTTTGTTTCAGCTTTTGAGAAATCAAAGCGATTACAGATAATGAGGTAAACTTTTAAAAGGTTTCAAAGAAATACGATTTATCTGAGAATATTGTGTTTAGGCTTTAAGGCTTACGAATTAACTAGACGGTTGAGATAATTAACACTTTGTTTTTATACGTTAACAGTTATTAAACTGTTACCGCGGGAATATGCGGCGTTTACTTTCAACATTAATTTTAAGTCCCTAATTAAAATGACATGTATATCAAATATGATCAAAATATGACATGATTAATTACGCTACGTTAAACACAATTACATGTAGTGTTTATGTGCCTAGTGACTTTACTTTTATGTTCACAAGGGAATTAAACTTGCAATGGTTGTTTCTAGAATTTTAATCCTTAGTCGTCCTGATTATTATAAGGCTTTTTCACTCTTTTATAGATATAGGCCTCTTTCAATGAACAGCAAGACGGCCGAGCCCCGGCCTTCTAATCCAGGGTCTCTATACTCACTATACTCTACGCTCCTCAAAAGCTAATTAATAGCTCAACGGCTCAAGGAGGGCAACGGGAAGTAATAACTTCCCTGGTGTCGGAAATACATTTTTATTATTGTCTTTTGATATAGTATTAGGGTTTAATTTACATAAATAAATAAAATACATTATTATGTCCGTTTGTAATTTCAAATTAACAGTTTCTCATTAAATTTATATGAAACTTACTTACACATGAAACTTACATTTCTGAAATGGCAGGAGCGGTTTTGACAAAACAGACTGATATTAAAAGAAGTTACTAAAATTTATTTTGTAAAATTATAGTGTTCTGCAAAAACGAAGATGATAACAATAACGTAGGCTTTTTAATCCCGATAAGACAGTATAATCTATTGGGCAAAGCCGAGGGCAACAACTAGTTAGGTATAGTAAAAAAACAGGTGAGATTACGCTTGCATTGCCCGTCAGTGTTGGATGCAAGTGGCAAAGAATCGGTCTTAGCGTTCATTTAAGGAGGCCGATGTTCAGCAGTGGACGAATAGGAGTTGATGATGTTGATGGTAATGATAATTGTGATGATGATAATGATGACGATAGCAGTCTTAAGACACCAGTTTGTAGAAAGTTGTCAGCAAGTATCGTACACGTAATTAAATCAACAAACGTCCGTATCACTAACGCTGAAGATTGCTTTATTAAAAGATCTAAGTCTGCCAATGGTACAGCGAAACGGTTTTAACTTTAAAACACTGACGATCTAATCGGGTTAGAGCGAAGACCACTAATCCGAAGCTATTGAATGGGAACAAGGCATCTCAATTCAAAACTTAGATAATCCTAAGCCCGCAGCTGCAAAACAGAACCGAAATATAGTGCCATAGTTTGAGGACTTTCTACGGTTTAGCACAGGGCTTTATGATATGCCTTTTGTTTTTAATAAAATCTTTAATTCAGACACCGACAACAAATCTTCAGAAAAATTATCACAATTAAATCAAAATAAGAGGGCAACATAACCACTGGTTGCATGGATGGTAATGGGCGTCGATAGACGCAAGGCTTCGACTTTTCATTTGCCCTCCGATAGTATAAAAAATGTATTTTCCTATGGCATTTTACAACATTACACTTACTAGGCAAAACTTTAAGGGCCTTCATTAAATTTCGAGATTATATACACAACTATAATAAAGCTAAGTATTTTTAGTATATTATATTGTCTGTAGTCATCAAATTCGTATTAAGCTATTCCTTAGCGCTAAAGCAATTCGAGTAAGTTGTCAGTTTCCATTCCGCATACTTGATCGGAAATATCCTTGATACTTTAACTTATAAACGTCGTTAAAACCCGACATGCAATTTGCAGTACCCGTACCAATAAGCCGCTTTTATCAGGAAATATTATAAAACCTTAGATTAATAGTTTTCCTTATTTCTTAATAATTGTGAAATATAGACCACATTAGCCTTTCGGGGTTCCTAATATTTTTTTGCTTATCTTAACACGGTTTTATTATAAACTAGACTATATTTTTTCAGACGTTGTGAGCATGTAACGGAAACTTTAAATAATATGATTTTTTCCCACTTTATGATGTCAGATAATCGACACTTTTCACACTTTTAAAGGATCAATGAGAATAAAATAAGCGTGTTTTATAAACCATAATTTATTATTTTAAATTGAAATAAACGTATTTCTTATTTTTGATGTCATAAAGTTTATAAACTGTTTTACAAACTTTGTATAATATATTTAAGGAGCTGTTATAATTTTGAGTAGCAGTTTAAAGTAAGATTTATAAACCTTTTAAATTTGCTTTAACAGCATCTTTAGTACTAGAATCCACTTTATCGGAACTTAACTAATTACTCAATCTGTCTAGAGCTGTGATTGAAAATTAGCTTGCGAGGCAATTGTTACTAGATTCCATATTAGCGTCGACTCTGACAGCATTCGGAATTCCTGGCAGGATGCCAAGTTTCGATGATTTTCGATAATTGAGAGCTGATGATGATACGAAATCCGTGATGTGGCTTGATGTCTCTTGCAAGTCGATAATAATGAATATAATATTTATTGTTATAACATTCGTTTTTTTTAAATCATATAAAAGCTGAACCCGGCAAAGGTTGTCCTGACCCCACCCAAAAAATGTTTATGTAGCCTCATTTTTTTTTTTATACTATATTTGTTGATGCTAAACAAAAAAGAATCTAATTTGATGCAGTAGTTCAGAAGCTATGTGCGTACACACATTTCGCAAATTCATTTTTATGCATATAGATATAATATTATAGCAAATTACCTTTTCAGTTACGGATAACCTTTGGTAAAGAAGAATCATGCAACTGCAAGCACACTGTTGCTGTCTTTCCCTTCTCTCTCCTTAGCTGTTTCACATGCAGCTGTATGAACATTACTGCCTTTTGATTTATGGTACTGGTACATGAAGCAGTGTAAGACCGATATGATTTTTTGCATCGTACCGTTATTAAGTAAAAAAATATCGATAAAAAATTTCATCTATAAGAAGCCGTGAATCGACTAGGATTCACTTTACAAGATGCTAAAAGTTACAAATTAAGTCAATAAGTATTTTTCAAACATATTATATACGGTCGAATCGAGTAGCCTCCACCATTTTTATGTTCATAAAAAAAGACGAAATAATATTTAATCCAAAAATAACGTTAGCTTTATGGGGAATGAAATTAGCTGAAGCCAATTTATGGGTGCTATTTTCTTTATAAACGACAGTATCTTAATTAGCAACAAGGTATACCTTCTGTTCCCCTCCCACTTACCTGGGAGAGGGCATGTGGGAGCGGGAGGGGTGGTATCGATTAGATCGATGCAGGTGCCTCATTAATTTGTGCCGGTCTTCAACATTTGTTACTTCGATAGTTCCTTCGCGGTCCATTTCATTAAGACATTACTAGCTGTACTATCTCACTTCGATCCAATAAAGATTATTCTAAGCGTACCAGTTTTTTTTTCTTACTTTTTTTGAATACTTTTTTAAGATTTTAAATTAACGTGGTTATTTTATCTTTAATGACGAGATATCTACAAAACACTGTGTTGGTAAGCCATGGTATTTGCTTACTATAGCTTACCAACACCAATTTTGACTGTTAACTCTTAGCCTTCTCTTAGCTTGTGGTTTTTATCGAGATGAGGATTTTAAGATATTTTGTATTATGCTTGAAACAGCTGATCTAGTAAAAGTTGTGAGACAAGATTTATCTATCTATCTATAACGAATGTTATCAGTGCTCGTCCTATGATCAAATTTTGAAAAGCTATCACCAATAAACAATGCTATTGTCAATAACACTTGCTTTCATTTGCAGCTATCGTCACCGTCATCACCATCATCATCATCATCGTCATCATCAAAATCATCATCATAATTATCATCATCATTATTATCATCATCATTATCTTCATCATCATCAACATCATCATTACTTCATCATCATTATTAACCTATATCCATCCACTGTTTAGGGATGCTCCTCCTCCGCGCTCTCGTATGCGTGTGTACCAATCAAATAGTCTCTTCCGTAAAACGTCTATTATATGTTCCGAAAAGAAGGTCAATATAGGTAGTGCTGTTATTATCCGGTTCATCTTATGTCTCAGTATAGGCAAACGTGAAATAGTTGCGTGGATTTACTTGTAAACTGGTCAATCTGAAAAGACTTCACTCATCATCATGTGGCTCGTTTGCTCGTTTGCCTATCATACTAGCAAAAAGAAATAAAAAGGACTGTGTGGTTTTATGAAACCACGGTAAAAGTGAAACTTCTTTTTTACATTATAGACATTTAATAATAATAATATTTCAGTGAGGGTATAATAATCTTAAATATGGACACTCGCACAAATGAGTAATAGTCACTCCACGGCCGACCGTCACGCGACATGCAACACGCAGAAAAAAAGTTTGAAACGATGTAAACGTTTCACTTGAATAATATTGTCTGCAAGAATAATTTTTGATATATAAATAAAATATTATCATCCATAATTGAATATTTTACAGCTTGTAGAGTGCCGAATACTTCAAGTACAAATATTAAACGTAAATTATGATATTACAAAAGTGTTATTAAACGAAATTATACTTGTCATAAAAATTTGCAATGTGCGAGAGAAGCGGCGCTTAAAATGAATCTCATTCTTTATAGACACTCTAGTACAATTTTATTCAAAGAGTCTTTTTAATCTTATAATAAATTTAAAAATATTCCAATTTAACGAGTATGACGATAATAAGGAATTGAGTATTTCAATATTATATTCAATACTAGCTGTGCCCACGACTTTGTCCGCGACAATAATAATAATATAACACGTTTGGAAAACTCACACATGCCTATCTGACTACAACACTAGGCAGTGCTTGTATTGTGGCAACCAGACAACTAATACGTACAAGTACATATTATATTATGGATTTCTGAATACAGACATATTGTATAACAGATAAATTACGCCCCAACACAAAACAAAATATGATCATGCTCATCACATAAATATTTGTCCTTGCTAGGAATCGAATCCACAGCCTCCTGGTTTAGTTGTCAGTCAATAAATACAGCAAATCAACAAAGAAAGATTGCCAATTAACATAAAAAGTCACACACGGTAGAAGTGAAACTCCTAAGAAGTCCCTGAATAAAAATAATTATTGAAAATTATTGAAAAAAATTATCAATTACAAGCGATACCTAATTGATTGCCGCTATGTGGCTACATCTACTGGAGTTCCCACCGCACCCCAAACGTCTAATGTGTTCTATCTCATTCTCTCGCCGGCTGAATCCTATACATTTACGTGTTGGTCTCTCTCTCTCTCTTGGACTTATTTTTTCGTTTCATCGAGTTTGAAATCACAACGATTCTAAAAAAGTTTCACTTCAAAAAGGCAAGCTGATGATACTACTATAAGCGTAATCCAAACTTATTATTTAACTAACTTTTTATTTAATAATAAACGTCCTTAGACTTTATTAATGAAGAAAAATTTTTTTACTCACAGTTAACAAACTTCCTGAACAAACTACACAAGTGTAATTCCTGTTCAGAAAGCTTTGTGTAATATTTTGTCATAGAGATATCAAGGAAGTTTATCATCATTAATCCTAATATCAGATAAAAGCAGAGACAAGTTTCGAAGTACTAGACTTGTAATAAATGGAGCTGCATCCAAGTTGCTATTGATTAGTCGCTACTCGCCCGTAGTTCTTTCTTGATGTGATTTACCCTGGCGACGGTAATTAGGTTAATTATTTTGAAATACATTCAATATAAAAGTTCACTTTGACACAAAACCTTGTAAGATTCAATATTAACCTAATAATCTATTCACTGTATTTTTTCCTCCCGAGAGTTGAAACCCATCTTCCCTGTGGAAATGTCTATATTTAGTCATTTAGAAGGCTTACCAGAAGTATGTAGTGGTAAAGTAAAGCCCAGCAAAATGATTCCGCACGGCCTCCATATAATGAAAATCATTGTAAATATGCCATTTTAAATTATTTTAGTAATTAAAACAATCATGTTAATTTAAAATCCTAATGATAGATTAACAATTTTTCTTAATGGGGAGTACCCCATTAAAAAGAATAACTCACTTTTTATTGAGTCAAAAAATACTCTGAGAGCATTTTTCATACTAACAACTAATAGCAAATTCTGCTCCACTCCGTAATAAATGTATCTTCGTATTGATTTAACATAACCAGGGTTAAAAATTACGCACACAGACAACAGTAGGACGATGATGCTAGCACATTATGTATATTATTAAAACGTAGTCCCAATGTATAAGGGCTTTAAATACTAAGCTGGATTATCAGCTTTATAGAGAGCTTTGGTACAAAGATGCCAATATTAGACGCGCAGGTATAAAGAACATTTTGTTACCAATAACTAAATTATATATAAAATATCTTTACTGATATTATACAGAGAAGAGATCTAATTTTGTGTTAATGTAAAATTATGTCCTATATTAAATTTAAAAATTTGTTGAATCTAATAGTGGTGTAATTGGTACTAGGATTCAATCCTTATTCATTTGAATTGTTTGATAAATATGGTTGATCTACGTGTAAATCCACTTTATATTAATCAGATCGGACGTTTCGTTTAGAAGTTTCATAAATTTATCTAAATAAAAAAAATGACATGATTTAAACAAACTGTTCTACGTTTGATATAAACACTGAACCGATCTAAATGAAATTTGGTATGCGTATAGTTTGGAAGTGAGAAAAGGTATAGTTTTATCCGGAAAAATCCCCTGAGAACAGACACTACGCGTGTGAAACAGGCGGTGAGCGGTAGAAACAATATCAGAGTAAAGTTTAGTTTACAAATACTTTAATACGTAATCACACTGACCATAAGCTGTAGAAATAAACATCAATCAGCATACGGTTGTGAAGCCGTTGGTCTGGTGGTACTCGGCCTCTTGACGCAGTGGTCTGGATTCGATATTGACCCCCTGTTATCATCATCATCAGCCTTTATCCGTCCACTGCTGAACTATGTTCCTCGCTCAATGAACGCCAAGATGACCGATCCCCTGCCACTCTCATCCAACGCGGACCTGCCATTGCACGGAGATCGTCTTACGTCTTCGTTTTTGTTACGCATCGAAATAATTTCCACAATTTCCAAGTCCTCCTAAACACGAGACCACTGCACCGGTGAAAGAAAACATCGCGAGGAAATATTGTTTTCTTATGTTTACGCGATTTTCACTCATTATAATAAAACATCTTTTATGGATTTTATCGCGGTTCATTAAGTTTTTATTAGCCCGACATTTCGGTTACTTTACAGCAACCATGGTCATGGGAGAGCGACGATGGTCCAGTGGTGGATGGACTCGGTCTCTTATGCGAGAGGTTCCGGGTTCGATCCTGACCCCCACATGGTGCCTTGAAATAAGTTTTTCCAATTTCTAAGTGCACCCCAAACACGAGACCATCGCTCGCTCACCGATGAAGGAAAACATTGTGAGGAAACCTGCATGCCTGATGAGATTGAAAGTCTTTGAAGGTATGTGAAGTTCACCTACCCGTACTGGGCCAGAGCGGTGAACTATTGGCCCATTACCCTCCTCGCCTGATTTCGAGGAGGAGACCCGTGCCCAGCAGTGGGACATAAAGGGTTGATGCTTTTTTATGGTCACGGGAGGTCAGTCCTCCCGTGTATAATCGTGAGAAAACCTTCATACCTGCACTTGCATATTAAAAGCCTTTAAAGTTTTATGACGTTGACCAACTCGCAGGACGAGGACGCAACGGGGACAGTGCGTCGGTGAACTACAGCCCAATACACAATAGACTTCTTGTATGATTTCGAGGAAAACCGTGCCCAGCAGTGGGACATTTGAGGCTTGATATTACGAATGCCTTGATCCGAGTAAATATCCCGTTTTGATAATGAGAATAGCAAATTTAATAAAAAAATATATATTAAACACAAATGCATGATATTTATGATATAAACTTTTAACAGCAAAAGTCAGGATCATAAATAAAAATGAATAAACCATACTCACCGTCGTCCTAAAACTATTTCGATCTGCAACGACATATTCTATTAAAGTTCCCATTTAAAGTACCAACTCATATTGGTGTGATAATGTTACAAAGTAAAACTCCAACCCTTGTCCCCTAGGATGGGACTTAATCATAAACTGACCCAAAACTAACTTAAGTTTTATAAAAAAAACTCGGACAGGGACAAGTCGACGAAACAAACTGGGATCTTGTTTTCCGACTCATTAGTCTTGTACGTGACACACGGGATAATAAACGCCATATTAAATTAAGCGCAAATTTAATTTCCAGCAGCGTCGGTGGGCTGTGTTTGTAGCGTCCAAACGCGTTTAGAATTGCTTCTGAACGCTGAAATTTCGTTATTTTTATTTCTATGTTATTACGGTCAATGTGTGTTTATTTCAAATTATAAAATTAACAAAATATGATAAATATAACAATGTAGCATAACTTCTTACATAATTAACATAAAAAATAATTTTGCGATACATTCGAAAGTGTTATGTACATTGATATAAATAACTAGCTATTTCCCGCGGTTTCGCCCGCATTAGCAAAAAAAATCCTTTTTTTTTAATAATAATAATAATTAAATTTGTGTCCTATGTAACTTCTAGTACCTCCGAAAATATGCGTACAAAGTTTGATGTTGATCGGTTCAGTAGTTTTGGCGTGAAAGCGTAAAGAACATCCCTACATTCACATTTATAATATGAGTGTAGATGATAGTAACATAATAATATGTACACTTATGTCCCAATGCTGGGCACGGGAAATCAGGCGAGTAAAGGCCATAGTTAGCCAGATGCGCTGGCCCAATGGAATTGGTGAAATTCACACACATTAGATCTCATCATGTATATAGGTTCCTCACGATGCTTTTATTCACCGGTGAGCAAGTGCTGGTCACATGTCCAAGTGCTCGTAGAAATTTGGAAAACCGATTTCAAGGCACTAAAGCTTTGGATCGAATCCGGACCTCTTCCTCAACAGACCGAGCCTACACCAACTAATAACTATACCATCGTCGCTCCATCATTTTGATATTTTACTTTCTAATACAATTTTCAATTTTCAAATACATACATTGTTAATTTATTATAAATGAAACCATATTATTATACTTCGTCAAAATAATGTATCCAAAATCCAAATGCTAAATTTACGTGCTACGTGGACAGTTCAAAGCGAACGCGATTATAAAGCGGTGGCACGCGAATTCAATGCGATGCGGTGCGACGCGGCGGCTATGTCCTACGTCCACGCGAATCGTCTCGCACAGCCGACACTGAATTAATATAACTTACTTATTTAACACACCTTAAGAGCACGATTGCTTCTATATTTAAAATCATAATAATTTAATAATCGTTATATCCTTTTGTACTCAGGAAATACCGTATCAAATAATAATGATTCTAAAACTTTACATAACTTCGTACTGGTAATTACATTTTATAGTATTTATCAAGAGTTCTTCTATTTTTTTTTTTCGATTTGTATTGTATGATAAAAATATTTTCGTATACACTTTTTTTTTAATATTTACTAAGCCTTTTTTAATATTATAAAGCCCCGTGTGTAGTTTGGCCGACATAAATGATGACAGCACTCGACACGGTCACCACATTTCTTCAGTGCGACGAAACTTATGCAAGTTTCTCGCGCCTAACTTCGTGCCACTTGACATCACCGAGAATAACAAACTTCTGTCAACATTAATAACACCCGTCCGCGTTGACAATGAGGAATGACGCTCACATATATTCCGTGCAATTTTTTGATAAGAATGCGCAAGATATGTTTTTGATTTACATATCCGTAATGATACTCAATGTTATACATAAGTTTATGGAAAATTCATCATCATCAGTATTTATTCGTCCACTGCTGAACATAGACCTACTTTAATTAACGACAAGACGACCGATCCCTTGTCACGCGTATATTACACACTAGCTATTAATATATTATTACACACAAAATTTTTGCGATTATTTTATTTATTTATTTTATTCGAGAAACAAGCTATACATTGACACATAATATAACCTTAAATTAAATTCATCGATACATAACACCATTAACACAATTTCCAGCAAAAATTATACTATTAAGAACAAATCCAAGACATATTTACAATACTTGTTAAATTGGCGACAATACTTGTGCAAAAATTAATTATCAATTTTTTTTTTCTGAATGCTAATACTATTGAATGCTCTTTTTAAAATCTACTTTGGCAGGCCGGCATCTGCTAACTTCCTGTTTAAGTGGCTTCAGGTTGTCGATGATCTCTCACACCATCTCACACCACACCATGAACAGACTGTCGATTGCTCCCTGATATATATAAATAGATCCATTGATAAACAATAGACATCAAATCACTGGTATCGCAAGGCTATCTTACTCTGTCCGTGACAATCTGGGTGTTCAAAGCTTAGCCCTTAGCCTCTGAGGGTAGTATGTTACATTCGATTAGCCATTAGCCCTCAAACACTATCGGAGCGCATGAATAATTTTCATATATGAAGCAATTTGCCAAACATACGCGTAATCCATTTAATAGTCTACAAATAACATTAGACCAGATTGAATAGATACCTCGATAACGTCTAAATTGATTATGTGCAGGCTTTGATACATGGTATTATAATAATTGCCTTGTAATACAAGGACCAAGTTATATTTGCTCAATCATATTATGAGTGATACAATACATAATGCTTCAGTAAATCTTTTAGATCGTTTTTCTAGATTTCTCGAATGTAAGTCAGTTTATTGGTTGGTACTGAGATTTCCATCCGTCGAGGTTCCATCTTATATTGTAAAAATATTTTAGTATATCCACTAGAACATAAGAATATGTTTTCCTCGTGAGCAAGAAAGAATTCCTTTTTTTAATGTATCCAGTGTTACCTCTAGTACCTCCAAGAATGTGGGTTCAAAGTTTCGTGATTCGAGATGAGTAGTTTTCGTGAGAAAGCGCAACAAACATCCCTACTTTCAAATCTATAATATTAGTAAGGATAGTGAAAAAACTTTTATTAAGTGGTTTACGGGAGACGGGCCTTCTTATTATAGTACCTTAGTGAAATTCGCGTAAACATTAGAAAACAATATAACTCTATCAAAAATCTACTAAACATTTACATACCATAATATATTTCTTTTCGTTGTATATTATAAACCTAAATTAAGTTGATATAAGGTGGGCAATATTAATTAAAGCGGAAATTACCTAAAAACTTTATGAAATTTCATGAAAGGTATAAAATAACCGTGTATAGGAATTTTGTAATACAGTTTCTAGGAATATTATAATACCCCGCAGTGTTTGTCTATGTAAAGGTTTTAGTATAGCTTATTTCGCTGAAGCTTATATATCAGCGCATAAAATGTATTTAATATTTTAATATTTACGTAGTATAAAAAGTACCTAAAAATAGATAACACTCAGGGCCTGTTTCACAATCTCCAGATAAGTTCCCAATAGGCTATCGGCAACATATTTGACAGATACTTGACAGATACTCCATACTCTATCTGTCAAATATGTTGCCGATAGCCTGTAGGGAACTTAGCTGGAGATTGTGAAACAGGCCCTCAGTAGAATAGATGACCGATTGGCCAATGAGGTTCTCTTGTACGTCATTGTGGCCGCATTTAGGTAGACGAAGTGTTGATCGACTATTTACCAGGTGGTAAGACGATCTCCGTGCAGTGGCCGGTTCGAGCGAAAGGTGATCAGACATCTAGATGTTCATTGAAAGAGGCCTGCATACAGCAGTGAACGCATATAAAAAAATAAAAAATGACGATGAAATATATATATTTATACATTCGTCTCCTTTAGATCAAATGAAGAAGCCTGAGGATTAAATACTTTGAATAGCCTCCCAATTTATTAGAAATATTTTTGAGTATTTCACGTTTTGTCATCAAACAACTTTCACACATGCCCCATGCAGCTCGATTGGTCCTTTCGAGGCAACCAGCCGGTCGTGTGAGGTGTATGCTATTCAGATCCGCGCCCTTTCAAGCAGCTGAAAGCAACTCGCAGAGGTGTTGGTGCGGTATACCAGCACCCGGGAGTGGTTCGACCATGCGGGGCTCCCGGCGCCTCCTATAGCCCCGCATGGACGAACCACTCCCGGGTTTATGCGCCAAGGATTTCCACTGCGTCTACAAAAAAAAACTTTATAATAAATAAACTTGGGGGAGGCTTTTGCCCAGCAGAGGGGCAGCATAGGCGAATAATAATAATAAAATAAAAAATTAAAAGGAGGTAGCCTATCCTCAAACTTTGGACTTTAAATCTGCGCTAGAAAGTGCCAGGGTTCTGATCTCTTTAAAGAAACACGGCAAAATCAAAGTTGTTTTATGTACACAAGATGGTGGCACCCTTGCAGACAAGCGCGCGGCACAACGCATTTCCCACTAGCAAAAAATCGCCGATCCACGACGAAGCCAGTATAGAAAGATTTTCTCTAATCTTATACTCATTTGCTGTGGCTCTTTACTATAAGATAGCTATCAACGCATATTTCTAGTGATGATGATGATGATGATGAGCATGATTGACTTTATAAGCCAGCATAGGCTGCAGATAAAGTGAGATCTGAACTCATTTAACTTACTACACCAGTTAGCTGCAGTTTTATTGAATTCACGTTTTTCAATACCCCGTTTTAAGGTTTTTGGTTTTAATTATAGGAACTTTGGTCTAGCCTTTTTGCTTTAGAATATCTCGTGTAATATTGAAGTACGTTTTTAAAGCTTTTATTGAATTCAGATTACGTTATTATATTTAAGTCTTTAGTAATTTATTATATTATTCATATAATTTTAGCAAAAACTTTGTTACTGAATCAAATCATTAAACATATATGTACTATGAAGAAAGCCTTTGTATCACGTATCATGTACCTTCGTGATATAATTTCTATATTGGGCCTGTTTCACAATCTCCAGATAAGTTCCTCCAGATAGGCTATCGGCAGCATATTTAACAGATAGAGTATGGAGTATCTGTCAACTATCTGTCAAATATGTTGCCGATAGCCTATTGGGCACTTAACTGGAGATTGTGAAACAGGCCCTTACACTTACATATACGACGGACTTATATTGAACAAATAAAAGAGGTGAAGGTGTTGGCACAGAAGAGAAGTGATTGGCGAATACTCCACCGACAAGAGCAAAGGTCTTAAGTACAGAAGATACGAGTAAGCAGGTACAGCCTTATATAATGTAGAAATATATTCTTTTGTGATAATTCCAATCCCAAAATTGGAATACCTTTATGCCCATTATCCAGGTGGAAAGACAATCCCAACAGTAGGCGGTCCGTGTAGAATGCGAGTGGCTAAACATGGCTAAACAACATAGATGTGTTCATTAAGTTGGGGAAGCCTATGTTATGCCTTTTTTGTGTGTGCGATAAGCTATTACGCACACACATAAAAAAATACCCCAATGCTAATGAGGCGCCACCTTTATTTAATGCATTTCAATGGACACTTTTCATACACAGATTTGACACTCCTTGAATCTACAGTATATTTGTACCAGACATCACATGGAAGAAAGGAGTATTTTCCATCAGCCAAGTATACCAGAGATTACTTGTTAGGGATATATTATATTAGGCCTATTATCATTTTGTAGTCTTTAAATTCATATTTCAGCGACACGCCGGCTGCACGTTATAAACTCAATTAAGAGTATACTTGTCTCGGTCACAGGTTATTAACTTACCGCAATTATGTCAAGTAATTAGCTAATGTTTAGTGTATAATAATAATAATAATATCTATGGATGCTTTCACACCACGTCAATCTGGTCCCGTGTTAAGTTCTCAAAGAGACTTGTGTTACGAGTACTAGACAACGGAAATACATATATTTAATACTTTTTATATTAATACATATATTTAACATTTTTATTATATAATACACATATTTAATACATATCCATGACCCAGGAACACAGAAACTTTTTTGTGTTCCCTGGCGATATGATTCGAACTCGCTACCTCCGGCTTGTGCGCCAACGTGTTAACCACTGAGCCACAGAGGTCGTATTTATTTTTATTATAAAGATTTTTTTTTTAAATTTTTTGGGTTTTGTACATTTTCAGGATTTATTAAGATGTAACTGTTTAATGGTTCGATAGGCAAACTGGCAGATTTCTAGACTAGATAACTGATGGTAAGTGGTTGAGGTGGTCTAAGTGGACTTGGTACTTGGATCTAGATCAAGTAACTCAGTTGTGTTGGTTATCCCGACACATAAGATGTTACCTCTCGGTGTCAGTAATTATCTGCCTGCCTTGCCCTTCTCTCAGAAATACAGCAAAACTATGTTATGCTAGTATATTATGCTAGTATATTCATGAGTGAATAAGTAAGATAATGGTACCCATGCAGCCGGAAGCGCGTCAGAGCACGTCCCTTCTAACGGTCCATAAGAATCACAACAAAATTTGAAGAAAATTTGAGAAAAATAAAAAATGTTAGCATTCTGCAGGACAGGCGAAAGAGTCATAGATGGATGTGAGACAGACAATGCATTCAATGGTTCACAGTTCGTCTATGAGCTGTTCACTCTTGAACCTTACTAGCCCATCGACCATCCATTCTCCTCTCTAAAAGTGTGACCAGCCCACTGCCACTTCTTGTTCTTCGCGTGATAGCGGTAAATTTAATTCTCTGGCTTCGTTTTGAATCCAGCATGGCACGCTCCATAGCACGTTGAGCTACAGCAAACTTTCGGACCAGTCATAAATTTAAAGCCAGTTCTATGTAAGCACCATTCTAAATCTTAAATTACGAATGATAGGAATGAAATTTAATATTACTCATTACTACGACGTATAATATAAAAAAAATATTTCCTACGACTCGGCCGACCTCACAAGCTGTGTTCCTCGCGTGACCTACAAACATAAATCGAACCCCGTAAAATCACACTCCGTTGATTCTCACGAGGATTTCGTCTGCCTTTTAAATAATCTTATTAAATGAACATAGAAAAGAGGCATTTAAAAAGGAAAATTAAGCATTACGGAATATTAATTTAAGGAGATATTTCTGAACTGTTATGTGTATTTCATACCTTCATAAAGAAAACCTTTATTGTATTTAATAATATATAAGCATAAGATGAAGGATTCCGCACGACTTTTTCATGCACTGGAGCAGATGTGTAGTAGATTTATGAAGGAGACCTGAGCTTATACGTACGCGTATATAACTAAATTGTGCTTCGTGAACACGGTGTACGTTGACAATGATAAAATATCAAGCATTGCATAGTAAATGTAAGATATAATAGTTAACAGAATCAGAGGCTACTTTAAGGGAATCCATTATGAAATATATTAAATTAAATATTAATTAGCAATGACCATACGAACCGAGCAGTCTTCATAGTAAAGGTAGGAGTGCACCTACATGCCTGCGTATACGTACAGTTAATACCCGTAACAGAAGTCCTTGCCAGCTTCGGAAACTTGCTCTTCTTATCTGGGATTAGAAATTTTAAAAAGTTACCTTACTCATTTAGATTTTTTTATATCTGTATATAAAAAGATTTTAATGTTATTTTATATATATGATGTTTAGTTTTAAATAATTACACGGGTCTATTAAATTGTAAAATACATAAGCATTTATATTCACTAAAAAGGCGATTGCGTTTAAGTATCCAATAGCCGGTTTCAATGAGTCCAACCAAGATTGTAGAGAGGATTGTGTTGACAAATAATACGCCGGTTAAAGGATTTCCCGTTTAAGTCCGCTAACGACGCCCGTATCGCTTTATGCAGTTTGCGACTTAGCTGCCTGATACTTGGCCCATGCTTCTAAGTAATATATTTATAAATAAAAACAAATTTCGATATCAAAAAGTATATGTGTGTGCAAGTCATACATGGTAGAAGTGAAACTCCTAAAAGTCCCTGAATAAAAACACTTATTGAAAGGTATTGAAAAAATTATCAATTAAAAGCAAAAATCATACCAGAACTGTTACCAACAGTAGCTGTAGTGCACCAGTTCTAGCTTTTAGCCGCTAGAGCACTACATGTCCTTGAGCTCCCCTCCCCGAACCTCTTATAATATGTTCTATCTCATTCTCTCGCCGGCTGAATCCTATACGTTTACGTGTTTGTCTATCTCTCTCTCTCTTACTCTTGGACTTACTTTTTCGTTTCATCGCGCTTGAAATCACAGATGCAACATGATAAAATGCAATAGAATGGCCAGCAACATTTGCTGGCAATGACAGCCAGACCAAGCAATAAACGACATTATTTCGGTATAGCTCTTTCATAAGTTCATACACATGTATTGCATGATCGATGTGATTCGGGCGCTTTGTTGCATTTAAATGTTTTCGTGATAGCCGGACTATTGCAGCCAAAGATTGCATTAAAACTATTATCCGTTTATAGCACCTTTACAATCACTACCTATTATAAAAAAGACGTCTTATAATTTACAAGTTAACTATAAAGTTTAATTCAAACATATTTCTTATTTACTTTAACTATGAATCATGAAAATGTTTTGTAATTTCTGAAACCGTTGTTCTTTAAATACATCTCATATATCTTTATGAAATAAAGAAGATTATAAATTACAATATCTACCGAACGCCTTAGTTTGATTTTAGAACAGAAAATCAACTAACATTTCACATTATTAGCTTTAACACTTACTGGAACGTTCCACAAATGTAATATATCATAGAGTAGACCACTGCATTTCCATCATTCGAGATTAAAACTGATTGCATTAGTGTTCCATTCCAGACGCTGCGAGCGTCTCGTCTAATATCCGGAGGGCCGTCCTCGATACGTGCATGACAATAAAATATCCACCTACGTTATTTCTGCTTGACACAAACGGTTGATCAATAGCTTTGTCATACCGTTGCCTGTTGCTTTGCTCTTTGTAATTCTAAATATAGTTTTATTCGAACGTAAGAGAGATGTTAGTAAATAATGGTATGTTGTTGCTTTAATATGACTATATTTTTTGCAAACTCATTTGTCTTTATGTCTTTTTGTGTCGTTGGCGTATAGTGTCATAGTCTTCAGTAAAGTATTATTTGCTTTGAGAGGTAGAAAAAAAAGTTTGCTACAATCATGAAGATTTTCTGTATATAAAATAGTTATTATTACGATTTGAAAAGCTATGTCATTTTTTATGGTATGGTAATTCTTATGGTAACTACCGATACCCACAGATAATAAAACTTCATGCAGATGCATCTGAGGGGTTAAGGAAAGGAATGGCATGCTTTTCCCCGACCCTCCTAATGGGACAGCATAGCTGTCATTTTACGCTGGTATCATATTGTGAGCGATTGGTACCACCTCAGCCATGCTGGTATAATTCGACTGCACTGCAGCATAGCACTACTTATATTATAATTAACGCAATTTGAAGCCAAATGTTCACATAAAAATATACCAGTTACTATTTTAATTAAGTCTACCTGGACGTTGATTCACGTTTTAGTAGATGTTATAAAAATGTTATGAAAAAATGGGAGCTAATTTTAATTAAATAGATGAAGTAGTAAACCTACCTTTATTAAGCAATTGCGATGAAAGTCGTTAACTATGGCATTTAAATCATGCTGATATTTTCTCATTAGCCTCCGTTCACATGACAAGCGCTTAACGCGCGCTCATAAATACTAACGCACGTCAGAATGTGCACGCCTGGACTAAAATACATGTATTATAATTGTAAAGTGTGTTCTGATCTCTCTCTATTTAAGAGCTTTGCTCTGGTCGGTGGAGTATTCGCCACTCATTCCTCCTCTCCGCCAACACCTTCACCTTCTGATACGACATAACCTGTACCTTCTCCTTTATTTGTTGCATATAACTCCTTCTCGGTCTACTTCTTCCTCTTTTTCCATCAATCTTTCCCTCTATGATATTGGAGTATGGAGTTCTGATAGAGCGCGTTAAACGCTTGTCATGGAAACAGACGTAGCTTTTGTAGTACGCGCTTTACTAAGGCGTGTATTAAAAACCAGGACTTCAATAAGAGGTGTATTATATTCAAGCGCTGAATTTGGCTAAACGCGCTGCTAACGCACGCTGAAGCTGTAGCGCTTAATATGTACTCGCTCCTATGTACTAATTCTTGTATCATCAATTGGTCTTTAATTAGATAGCTATACCCATGAAAGAGTAGGTTTAAGTAAGTCAAGGAGAAAATAATGGCCGACTATGATATATTTTTACTGAATATAATTCTTGTAATTAAAACTATTTAATTATAATAAAACTAAAAATGTGTTTATAATATTATGTAGTTATATTGCTCTACACCGTAAGGAGGAAGGAGGTCTGCGTTGCTTTTTGATTGCTCTAGAATGGGCAACACAATTTTATAAACAATGTTATTGAACTGAATTTTAGTAGACGTAGCTTTTCTATAGATAACCATCACGCAATAGAAAATTGTATTAGAGTTAAGTTGAGTTAATTAATCCGTGGAATTGTTTCAATTGTAAATGGGGTCCGAGACTTCAAAAAGATTAAGAAACCCTGAATTAAAGGTATGTGCAGCCCACGCATGGTAACAAAACCATACTCCGTTCTTTCTGTATAAATCCCTATTAATACTATAAATCCAAAAGTAACTCTATCTGTCTGTCTGTCTGTTACGCTTTCACGCTTAAAACACTGCACCGATTTTTATGAAAAGTACACGTATAGACCAGAGATTAGGAAAGGACATAGGCTACCATTTATCGAATTTATCGAAAAAAGGCTTGGAGGGGTTTGTTTGAACGCGCTTATATCAGGAACTTTTGGTTGGATTTGAATGATTATTTCAGTGTTAGATAACCTATTTATCAAGAAGAGGCTACGTACCATCCATATCGTTATAAATCATAGTTCACGCAGGCGAAGCTGCGGGATGAAACAACTTTACGGGAGTCCTCCCGTGACCACAGTTGCTGTAAAGTATTCGAAATAACGCTCATGTACAAATAATAATAAGCCGCGATAAAATCCGGCTAAAGTTGTTTCATTATATTGAGTGAGATTCGCGTAAACATAATATCAATTATCACAGTCCACATGTATATGTTAAAGTTGTATATCACTTTTATAACGTTGAGTTTTTTTTTATTTAGTTCGTCACGATATAATATATTAGTTTGTTTTGTCGTAGCCATGGCAATGCCACAATAAATAATCGTAAAAATACTTTAGTTTTTTATGCGTATTTTTATCGACCAATTAAACAAACTACGAAGGTATAGGCTATAATATTTATATAAGTGATTTTATTTATTTATTTATTTCAATTAGGACATCAACAATATAAGCATTAAAACGTTTACATTACAAAACATCAATCATATAGGTACATTTGGAACTGATGCTTACATCCTTATAGGTGACACAACATTTTGGGATATGTATAACAATTAGCAAGTATACAGAAATGAATTCATATTAAATAATAATAAAAAATCAAAGCAAGTATATTAATTGATTCATGACAGTATTAGGAATTTAAATAATTGTTTATTATTTTCCTAGTTGATATTAATAGCTAATGGCTATTCTAGTTATTTTAGGTAATCTTTTTTAGAAATTACTAGGTTTAGTGGATATTAGATATATTTTCGACAAACAGAAAAAGGTGACTTGGGACCTGCTGTTACGATGGTATTCTTAATGATATTCTAGATAAGTTTTCTTGCTCTTTCAAACTAGAACCAAACAGTTGAGTCTCAAAAATATCTTCATCATCAGCGGCAACACCCTCTTCATAGATAGCCATAGATCTCCTTCAATGATCGCCACTAAGACTCATGCCTTGCCACTCACATCATAAACGATACCGCCACTGCAAGGAGATCATCCTCAGACCTGGTTAATGGCCAACCTAAGCGCGGCCTCCACTCTCGAACCTTATTAGCCCATCGGTCATTCGTTCTACTGAGTATATCGGCGGCTTTCAGTATCTATCTTAATATTTTCTTATCTATCTTGAAATTTTGACACATTTTCTTACGAAATCTGTCAAAATTTTAAGATAAATAAGAAAATTTTATGATAGATAGGATATTGAAAACCGCCGTATGTGATCAGCCCACTGCAACTTATCCAGCTTATTCTACGCGTGATATTAGTAGCTTTAGTTCTCTGGCGGAGGTCTTCGTTTCGAATGCTATCTCCCATAGAAACATCAAGCATAGCACGCACCATAAGACTTTGAGCTACGGCAAACAGACCAGTCGTTAATATAGAAGCTACCTCTTAGCCTTTCGATCACAAACTTCTTAATACTGTGTATACTACAAAATACTTTAATTTTACAAGTAATAGTTGTAATAAAAAGCCAACACGACATCCATTCGAATAAATCTTAATAAAAGTGTAAACGCACCCGAGCCCTTAGTCCTCTGTCAAGGCGTAAATGTCACCATAGAAACAGAACCAGAAGGGCGCGAAACGTGATTTGCCTTGTGATTTCAGAGGTCAAACGCCCAGCCTTTAGTGTGAATAAATAAAATGAAATTAAAAATGTTTTTATATCATAATTGGTTTTTGTCAAATGTTTTAATATTAAAAAGTAACGATTTTGTTATACGAGTAGGTATAGAGATTTGATATTATTGTTGAAGTTAATATTGTTTAGAAAATTTAAATACCTTAAAATTTTGTGTATTTATGAATAACTAGCTGTTACCCGCGGCTTCGCTCACGTTAAATTCGGAGTAGCGCAGTTCCGTACATACATATAGTAAACACAGACAGATTTTTTTTAACTACCCTGCGAGCTTTCATCTCCTATTTCATGCCCATATGGGTAAAAATCTTAAAAAACGGTGGAACAATAATTATTAATGGTGATTTAATTCTTATCAAGTGCCTAAATGCAAAGTTTCATGGCGTCATCTTCCATGTATAATGACGATCTTCCATACAAACTTTCATCCCCTATTTAAACCTCCCTAAGCTTTTTTCGATATTTCGATACAAAAAGTAGCCTATATCCTTTCCCACGGTCTAATCTATCTCTGTTGTCCAAATTTCATCAAAATCGGTGCAGTGGTTTAGGCGTGAAAGCGTAACAGACAAACAGACACATAGAGTTACTTTCGCATTTATAATATTTTTATTATATTATTATTATTATTATTATTATTAATATTATTAATTAATATTAATATTAGTATATTAGAAAGGAAGGATTAGTAAGGATTGCATATATTATGTATTGCATACAATAAGTCGCTTATTATTGCCGTAAAAGCCGTGACACTGCTATGGTGTGACGAGGCAGCTCTCGACTTCTTTGTATTTTATTCCCGTATTTTTCAACTACATTATTATTATTTATTGCTGATGTATAAATATTCACCTATCCAAAGCGTATATTTATATTAAGATATATTATATTTGTTCGGGTGAAAAGACTAAAGTCTGGTCAGGCATGACGATTGAAACTTTGCCGAAATATCGGGACCTCAATGAAACTATCAAAGCGCTCACGAAACATAATATATATATATATATATATATATATATATATATATATATATATATAATATACCGAACAAATATATTAAAATATGTGTATCTTTTGCTTAACAATTTGTTGTAAGTATATTGCATATAAATAAAAACAAACATAATTATATCAAGTTAAACAGTAATTTCATTTATTTCAAGATATAAAATAATCTAATGAGCAAATATCGAAAAAAGATATTGAATGATTCAAGGGTTAAACTCTAGATTGTTCGATAACATTTCACGAGGGTTATCTGAATGTCAGAAAGTATGAAAGGGAGAAAAAATGAAAATGGACATATCGCTACGTCTCCCATTAATCTGCTGACATTCGGCTCAAAAGGCGGGATTTCGAGCAATCCTAATAGCGACATGATAAATAACCTTTTTATCTGACATTAGGATTTTTTAAACAAAAAATAAGACTCGATATCCCTATAATATGTAAAATGCGTTAATCCTACTAATATTATAAATGCAAAAGTTTGTAAGGATGTTCGTTACTCTTTCACGCAAAAACTATTGAATGGATTTTGATGAAACTTCATAATAATGTAGCTTATAGATCGGATTAACACATAGATTATAATTCATTCCCGTATTCTCACGGGAACGCGGGGCGGTGCTATACTATATATTATAAATGCGAAAGTATGTAAGTATGGGTTGGCTCAAATCCTGGTCGAATCAAATCTTAGTAAACGCAGGCGAATCTGTGGGCAACAGTTAGTGTAGACTATATTATTGTCAACTGAATACATGTATGATAAAAAAACATGATAATAATAATAATCATCATCATCATTTCCGTCGCTACAGGATATACTCGTAAGACTTAGGGCCGGTTGTTTCAAACCATCTGTTAACGTAAGAAACGTTGTTTAACGTCTGTTAATTTAACGAATGTGTCTAGTCCTAGTTTTACGTCTGTTAACGTGAGAGCGTTATTTCATCGTAGGTTATGATTATAAATACGCTTATAAAACAACAAATACTTTATTTTTTTCTCTCCGTGATATCTATTTCCTGTGCCAAGAAACTGTTATTCAAAAATTCGTTAAATAGTACTGAATCCATTTCAAAAAAATGTAATAAAAGTATAATTAATCCCTCGATGCTTGAAAATTTCACATTAACAAGTGACTTGTGCGGCTGTCAACGTTAAAGTTACTTTTTAACAATAGTTAAGTGTGACATCTGGTGAAAAAACGCTCTTTGGTCACGTTCGTTACCGCCATCTTTAACGATTACATATTCGTTGAAATCGATCGATGCAACCCGCCCGAAGTTAGTATTTTATTTACCATACGTTTACGTATGACGGACGAGCAACGATGGTCCAGTGATGGATGGCCTCAGCCTCTTACGCGAGAGGTTCCGGGTTCGACCCTGACCTCAAGTATGTGCCTTGAAATAGGTTTTTCTAAAATTTCTATGTGCACCCCAAACACGAGACCATCTTTTTTTTGAGGAAACCTGCATGCCTGATGAGATTAAAGTCTTTGAAGGTATGTGAAGTTCACCAACTCGCACTGGGCCAGCGCGGTGAACTATTGGCCCATTACCCTCTTCGCCTGATTTCGAGGAGGAGACCCGTGCCCAGCAGTGGGACATAAAGGGTTGATACTTTTTACGTATAATTATTGTAATATGTTTTAATAGAAGCAAAAAACATGAACAGATTGGATGACAAATAGAAACAACAAAATGATTGAGTTTTGCCCAAAGCGATACTAAAACAAACATATTTAAATATTCATTATGATGCTAAAACAAACTCATGCATTCGATTTGAATAATTGATTTATAAAATATAATCTAAATAGCGTGTTACTTATTTATTATGATAAATATGTATGAATTCGTTGATGAAAATCAAAACATGTTCAGGTTGAAATTTTGTAATGACACCCGAAGCGAAAGTACAATAGTACACAAAGAAAACATATATATGTTTATTTATTTAAAGAAAACAAATGCATTCAAAAAATTCAAAGCTTGTCACAGCTTGGAATCAAACGGACCAAAATCCAAAAAAAAATACATTTTGAATTTTCAATTGAAAGGTCAAGGTGAAATCTCTCTAACAAACTTAGCAAATTAAATTAAAGAAAAATTACGATATCCCAACTTACAAATTCAACAGGCCAAGCATTTTTGCTCGAAAATCCATCTGTTTACTTAGGTTAGTAATTATTTTTTCTTTGAGTATTATTACTACCTTAAGTTTTCAGAGTAATTCCGTTCAGGTGGCATTACAACCTAACACTCTGTATATCAACATTCTAGTCAATATTATATTAAGGCTTCGACTTCAAAAAATCCATTAATTTTTTAATTTTTTTTTGGGAGATTCTAATGCAGATCCCACAGGTGACAGGACCTAAAACAAGAAAAAACCATCAACGAAAAGAATTCTTGTGTATACAGTAAATATACGAAAAAACGTTATATCTCTAATTTTCCTTCATACTACCTTTTACTTCATAATTTTCAACCCGTAGTAGATGGACTACTTAAAGCACATATATAATTTAAATCTCTAATTAGCTACCCCTACCCACTTTGATGTCAAAACTTTAATATCATAAGCCTCTCGAGTAATATCTTTAAGTCTTATTAAGATATATACCAAAGTTTAAGCGTTATCAGACATAACGAAAACTTTACATGGGTTCCGCTCACAAGCACGAATTTAGTTGTTATCCATATTCGCATAGTTTAGTTTTTGGTTATGGAAAATTATTTTATGATATGAAACATTTTTAATTTCAAACTTTGTTATTATGGTATTTAATAATAATAATTTACAATGTTGATTCCTAAATCGCGAAAATAATAAAATAAAAAGATAATTTACATTAGCCTTAATCAGCAATTAATTATACTTCTAATAAATTAATGAATTGACTCATATCAAAACCCGATGATCCTAAAACTGAAAACTTTGAAAAAATAATATCTAAAATATAATATTATTAAAAGAATTCCTAAACGCAAGGTTCCCAAGATACTAGCAGCGTTCTCACTTTGAATAGCTAGACTAATTTAAGGTCCGAGGTAGCTGCCAGATCTTCTCAATTATATTTATTTTTTAACCTATTTAAATGTGTCAAATCATTTTTGATATTTTAAAAGTGTTTTAGCCTGTAGCCAACCGTGGTCGATTTTACCTATAAGCACCAAAACGGCATAGGAAAATCGTGCCCAGTGTGCTTTTAACGTGTCGCCTAAGACATTAGTAAGTCTTATTGCCAGTGATAACGCAGCCTGTAAAAAAAATCTAACAAGCACATAAAAGCTAATCGATGAAAATGTGCAAGATGACGTTAAACAAACAGCTAATCAACCGCAGCAAAATCGCATAGTGAAGTCGCGATTTATTGAATAATCAAATATCATAGGCGTAAAAGCTAAATATTTCCATATGTAATTACAATATTAAATTTTGTTCTTTTTATTTTCGAGCGATGATGATCACTGGGTTCAGTCTCTTGAGTGAGAGGTTTGGGCTAGATCCTGACTCCTTGCGATGCCTTGAAACAAGTTTTTATAAATGTCTAAGTGCACCCTGTACTGGAGACCACCGCTTACTGGTAAAGGAAAACATCCTGAGGAAACCTGCATCCCTGATGGAATTGAGAGATGAGACCAGCGGCTCGGTGAACTATGGCCCAAAACCCTCCTCGCCTAATTTCGTGGTTTTCATGAGACACGAAATGTGGCAAAGGATCGGCCGTCTTGGAGTTCGTTGTAAGAGGCTTATGTTCAGAAGACAGATAGAGGCTGATGTTCATGATGATGGTGTAATTACGAGTATAACACCAACGGCTCGTAAACTACACGATTAGACACGAACACGATCGACAAAAGCAAATTATAGTGCGTGAAGCTCGGCATACTTTCAAGACACTCGTGCAAGTCACCTAATAGCTCGAGTCGAACGCTCCTTAACATAAGAATTATAAAGCAATCTGCGCCTAATCGATTTAATATCTCTATAGATTCTACTGACAAGCTTATCGTGCTTATCTATCTGTAGACATAATCTTCTCTCGAACTAGCAGCGCCCCGCAAATTTACTCGTGTACTTCTATTCCCGTGGGAGTAAGAGGATAAATTATAGCTTGTGTTATTCTGATGTGTAAGCTATATCTTTGTCATAGTGGAACACATACAATAAAAATTAAAAGCCTTCATGGACAAACCAACACGGAAGGTGCAATTAAAAAGTATTTTTAACAAACGAAGTTATGAATATTGACCTGCGCTTAATTAAAAGTTAGCGACGATAGATATTGTTCGGGCTTTGACACAAAATAATATAAAAGAGTCATTCTAACAAAGGACGTGTCTATACAGTATCATGGGTACAATAATGAGTAAAAATATAATAGGTAATCCAAATAGTACATCTGTTACCATGATTGCTGTATACTTTACAGCTGCTTTAAAAAACCCATAAAAGTTATTTCATTACGTTTCATTAACCGACTTCAAAAAGGAGGAGGTTATCAATTCGATAGGTTTTTATTTTTTTATTTCATAGGTATTATGTTATTTGCTCCATAATAAATATAAAGCATATTTTATCGTGCTCGATGGTCCATCATAATCAATTCCATAACAATTAACAGGTTATCTATTGGTTATGAAACAGGTTGATATCCTACTAATTTTACAAACGCGAAAGTGAGTAAGAATGTATGAACGTATGTTTGTAATTCTTTCACGCAAAAACTACTGAATGAATTTTGATGAAACTTTACAATATAGCTTAAACATCAAAATAATTTCAAAAAGGCTTTAATTTTTCACGGAAATAGGAAGTACGCGGGTGAAGTGCGCTGGTAGTAAGCCATAATTATTAAACTAACAAAAATTGAATAGAACTAGACCAACTGATGAATAGATGGAATGGGAATAGATAGAGATGGATGGTAATAAGATCACTGGTTGGTTGATTTGCTATTACGTCAGTTACTAGTCACTGACAATTTTCGTGGAGATTTTATGGCTCACATTTACCCCTTTTTATATTTATTTATTATTTATTTATTTATAATATTATAAATGCGAAAGTAACTCTGTCTGTCTGTCTATTACGCTTTCACGCCTAAGCCACTACACCGATTTTTATGAAATTTGGTACACATTTCGACCTGAGCTTTGGAAAGGACATAGGCTACCTTTTATCGCGAAATAAAGCTTGGAGGGCTTAAATAGGGCATGAAAGTTTGTATAGAAGTTCGTCATTGTCAAAGATGACGCCATTCAATTTTAATTTAGGCACTTGATTTTTAATTTGCCCTGTTAATTTTATAAATGCGAAAGTAACTCTGTTATATGCTCGGTGTTTACAAACAATAATACAGCATATTATGACAGTGTCTGTTGGAATCCCTGTGGTCGGTTATCTGGCAAAAAATGAAATGGAATAAAAATCATTAATCTAGCCGGACGGGAGCGTCGACGTCAAATACGACAGTTTGTTCGTTTGAGATTTTACTGCGAAGCATTTGCCGGGGAAATTTTCTTCGCGAAATGAATTTTCTATTTTCGCTAACATTACGTTTACGTGATAAGGAAATTGTACATGCGGAATGAAAGTCCTAATCAGGGAGAATGCAATAACGTTACAAATAAAGATACGCGAAGATTGCATTTGATACGACGATACAAAGATGTGTTGTGGAGATATTAGAAGATACATTTGTATACACAATGTATTGAAACCTGTTGAAAAAAAATAATTTTAGTAATTTTAGTGTTGATTAAAGGCTCATGCCTTGCCTGGCATAATGCATTGGACCTTTTTGACCTACACGTGAGACACACACTTTATTTTTCTATTTCAATTCAATTTGTGTTTTGCAATTATTGTTTCATCATCAATGTTACTGATATGTGTTACTTGTAGCCTGTGCAAGCGAAAAATGTTTTCTGTGTGTATTTTTGTTTTTATTTTTTCATGTGTGTCTCCTATTAGTGTTGAATAAATGTTTCTTTCTTTATTTCATGGTGATTACCAAGCCCATCCCATGATGAAACGATCGAATGAACGAACAAACGAACGGTGAGATTATCATAATTAATCGATCGAATCGATCGATTGAACTAACTAGCCTTTTGGTATAATGGTTAGTACCACTGACTGCTAAACTAGATGGTCGTGAGCTAAATTCTCTCCAGGACAGATGTTTGTGTGATGAGCATGATTATTTGTTCTGTCTGGGCATCTAATAAACCTATAATATGTGTGTTTTCGCGTGTATTTCAGTTAGGATCTATAATATATTGGCTCCAGGACCCTATAGGAGACTAGCACTTGAGAGTACCCTTAAACCATCTGCGATAGCCTTCTTGATGGTCCTGGATCAACAGGAACACCTCAGCGGCAAGCTGCCCCCGTCGAAGGCTAGACTACTCCTCGTAAGGGAGCACTGTCCGGCCCCCACTAAGCAGTCCCCGCAAAGTCGTGCATAACTGATCTACTTTATTCTACTCTTTCTACTATATAAAAAAATACACTAATTCATCCGAAAAGTCTGCGGATCCTTCAATTTGTATAACCTACGTATTTTGTTATTAGCTTTTAGGAGCAAAAAAATTATAGATTCGATTAGTCTTATCTGTAGACATTAAAAGTGGTTAATTAATTATTTAACCTCATCAATATAAGAATGAAAGTATTTGATACACCGTCAAGTTCACTAACACCGATTGGTCAACAGTGAAGCCTATAAGGCCTTCTCGCATGACTTCCAAAAGGAGATAAGAAGTATGAAGTGATTAAAGATTAATATTGATTACGCCTTAGGCCTTAAAGTGTCAATTTAGATTGCACTTTTTTTTAATTCCAGTTTTGTTGAAGAGTGTTCCTATGATACATGAAAGTTTGTGTAAATTTACTGTTTTGATCCATTTTCTGGTGATTACAGTAAATTTAACGCTGATAATTTCTTCGGGACTGAGAAACAATTTTGCTCAGTAAGCTGTAGATCTCGCCCGGACCCGCCTCAACAGATGCAATTATTCCGCCGCAAATTATTAATGGGTTTCAGTGTGAGGGACGAGATTACTTGTTCCACGCACTCTGAAACCCTAATGACGATAATGTAAAGGGTATACAGCTAATATTTAATGTTGAATTTATATAAATATATGCATTGCTCTGGAACGGGCAAATAAATTTTGTAGATAAACGGACTGAACTGAATTTTAGTAGACACAGCCTCTCTAGTAACTAGTAAAGATATTAGTTGGAATAATGTTTATGAAGAATCTTTATGTGAATTGAATAAATTATAAAATGGAATTAGAGTTATGTAATTATCCCGCGCATAGTCAAAACCCATATTTGGTTTCTGTGATATAAATCGAACATAAAACAAAATAAAATTAACGCTATGAACGATAAAACTTGTTATATTGAAACCAATTTTACGGGAGTCCTGTGTAACCACTACTATACTGGTTGCTGTAGCCTGCTTAGTATCCGGAAGATAATATTTATATATATAAAACGCAGAAACATAAGCCTTTATAAATGGCGATCGAATAGGTAAAAGTGAATTTGGTGTACCTAAATATTAGAAAACCGTGTCAGCTCTTTGGTCTAATAGATATAACAAAATATTAGGCCAAAAATGTAGATACCAGTGGCTATTAAAAGTAGAAATTTAATTCACATTCAAAAATAAACTTTCTTACCTGATATTGAAACGGTTTATTTGAAAATTGGCAAATAAAGAATTATTATCGGTTGAGCAAGCATTTGGGGTTAATGCTGAAACGTGGTTAACCGATACACAGACGTTTGACATCCCAAAGGACTTAGTGGTACGATATCCAATATTCGAGCTGAATATATTACTATGTTTATTATACAAATATATTTCAATAAAAGTAAAAGTGTCAACCCTTTTATGGCCCACTACTGGGCTCCGGTCTCCTCCTCGAAATCAGGCGAGGAGGGTAATGGGTCAATAGTTCACCGCGCTGGCCCAGTGCGGGTTGGTGAACTTCACATACCTTCAAAGACTTTCAATCTCATCAGGCATGCAGGTTTCCTCACGATGTTTTCCTTCACCGGTGAGCGAGCGATGGTCTCGTGTTTGGGGTGCACTTAGAAATTAGAAAAACCCATTTCAAGGCACGCATGGAGGTGTCAGGATCGAACCCGGAACCTCTCGCATAAGATACCGAGTCCATGCACCACTGGACCATCGTCGCTCATTTCAATAAAAGTATAAATGGAAATTAAATTAATAAGCAAAAAGTTTTACGAGGTTAGCAAATGAAATAATCCACTTATAATGACCACAACCTTTTCTTTCTTTCTGGTGCCTAAAAGTAATAATTTAAAAAATAAAGTCCAGCTAATTAATTACTTATTAACACGCACAATATAGGGTTCTACGACCTTGTCAATCTTATATTTTTTACGCGAAACAACGCCATCTATTGAAAAATTACTGAATTGACACAATACTATGGAGATTTCTTCAACAATCAAAACGTTTTTTATGTTTTTTTTTTCTATATACATCGTGCCTGCACTAAGTTTTTTTTATTTTTTATGTGGGCCGATTCTCAGACCTCAGGTCGAGCCGTTTTGGAGGAGTATGGGAACGAACATAGTGACACAGGAATTTTATATATCAGATAATATATTAAAATTATTAGATTTTCTGTCAACCGTTTATTCTTTCAGTAATGGCAATACTTAAACATATGGCAATATTGTACGGTGGTACGTGGTTAAAACGAAACATCCTATATATATCTGACTTGCCCTCGACTACTTTTTAGATTTTATTTCTCACACTTTTTCCGTTTTCGTTACTATGATATTGTCACTTTTAAATAATCCATCTAATGGATATACATGAAGAAAGGCACATTACCACCTGAGCACGTTAATTTACCTTCACTATTGTTCTCACAAAATAAATGTTTTAATAACTAACCCTTTTACATATTAACTACAAAAGAAAATATCGTGGCTTCCTTAACTTTGTACTCCCTTTAATTAAATTTAAACACAGGTTTCGGCCCAGCACAATTGTTATTTGAGAAGCTTAACCATTATATGCCTCTGATGGTTACCCTTTCAAATTAACTTTCGTTATAAATTGAGGCGTATCTAACATTCAGTAGGGCTGCCTCTGTCAAGGTTTTATACAAAATAGACCCATTATAATAAAGCAACTTTTATTGATTTTTTCACGGCTTATTAAGATATTGACATGCCCGACGTTTCGAATAATTTACAGCAACCATAGACAATAATTTAATCAATATATTTTTTTATTCAAATAGAAAATCAAACGTTTAAGATAAAGTCTGCACGAGTTTAATATCAATAGGTGTGCGTAATTTTAATTTATTTCATAATTGTATTTTATTCAAATTTCAATTTGATTATTTATAATATTTGAGGTAAATCAATATATCTAAACATTAACAGGGGGGTATAATTATTTTTTTTACTGTATGAAAAAATATTGGTTTCTAAATTTGACAACCCTATTAAAAACCTAAAATACTTGTAATGGATCTCTTATCCTAAAATCGTAAGGCCTCTTTGCATATGAAATCCCGTTTCATTAATTACCAGCCGTTAAGTTGGTTGGAGAAAAATTTATTACCTTATCTAAGACATTTACTTAAAGAATAACACGAAAATATGTCTGATGTGAGTTGGTTGTATATAATTAGAAGATTATTACTTTCTGCTAATTGCTGTTCTTTCATCTGTTGGTTGGGTGCTCCTGAATACAATAACGTTTCAAAATAATTTAAAAGGTTAAAATTTGTTATCATTAATTAATTAATCTTATTCATGTTTAATTTTCTTTTCATCACATTCATCTTCTACACATCCTTTACTTTGAACTACCTCCATGTTTATTAATGTATTAATGAATCTTATATTCATGCAAAGTTTAGTTATATATCACAAACACCTGAATGAGGATTGCTTTCGCAAACTGCATCCAACTTTTGCTCAGTTCTAAGTAACGTCAAACTTAATTCTAACTTTAATATAATCAAGCATTTCCATATTTCCATAGTTTAAACTCAAATTGATGAGAGTTCATTTACTGGAACTGTACTCTAAGTAATCGCTGTTTTTTATAACTACACTAATAGATTCTTATTATAAGCTTCGCTTCTAGATTTCGAGTACGTCATAAAGTTAGATAAAATTATTCCTTTGTACTTGTGAGCTTATAAAAACATAAAAGTAAAGTAACAACCCTTATATGTCCCACTGCTGGGCACGGGTCTCCTTCCTCGAAATCAGGCGAGGAGGGTAATGGGCCAATAGTCTACCGCGCTGGCCCAGTGCGGATTGGTGAACTTCACATACCTTCAAAGACTTTTAATCTCATCAGGCATGCAGGTTTCCTCACGATGTTTTCCTTCACCGGTGAGATGGTCTCGTGTGCACTTAGAAATTTAGAAAAACCCATTTCAAGGCACACACGGACGGGTCAGGATCGAACCCGGAACCCCTCACGTAAGAGGCCGAGTCCGTCCGCCACTGGACCACAGTCGCTCACATAAAAACATTTTCATAAAATATTACAAAGCCTATAGGGGGATTCAATTAAGATGGGTAGATGTCAGGATGCTTCGCCATATTCTCACATCGTTTACACCATAAGGCTTGAAGACGAAAGTCTAAACCAATGCGTTTTCCATGTGATGACCTACAGGGTCGAAACGATACCTCTAAAATGGTCCGAACGTTTACCGTAGCTCAACGTACGGAGCATGGTTCTAGGCTGGGTGTCTCTTTGGAAAAATAATGTCGTTTTCAAGACATAAAAGACATAAAAGAATAAAAATTACCAACATCACGCGAACAATTAACTCGTCGAAGTGGCAGTAGGCTGGACACACGCTCGTGAAAACGGATGGCTGATGGGCTAATGAGGTTCAAAAGTGGAAGCCGCATTTAGGTAGATAAAGTATTGGTCGGCCATTAACAACGCAGGCAGACGATCTCCGAGCAGTGGTCGGTCCATGTTGGAAGCGGGTGGTAAGGGATTGGTCGTCTTTTTATTGTCATGATGATGATGATACATAGGTATAAGGTATTTTATGTACGAATTATTGGACTTATATTGACGTTAGCAAAAAATACAATACGTATAGAGGCATTTTATTGGTTAATGTTCCACTTTACTATCACTAAATCACCCGCCGAGGCATGAATACGCAAACGTTGAGGCATCCATGTTGCGGTGTACGGATGCTGTCGAACGTGAAAGACAGTGAGGAAGATTTCACAGATGAGATAGACAACCAATGTTTACGTCACTACATTGATTTTAGAATACGTATTGTATCTATCACTTCATAAGATTATGTTGGCGTAAAACTTCTCAAATAAATAATGCGTCCAGTTAAGTGAAATTGTGTGGTGAATAATTACGCTTAATAAATACAATTTTTTTAGGATTTAAACAAATTATTATAGAGAATGATAAGTTATATCAAAAAGTATTAGGACCTCAGAGCTTGGAAAATCTGGATGGATTTCATAATATTTAATAATATTTTTATAAGCAATGATACTTAGTTGTAATAAATTTCGATATGCGTACTTACTGACTGATCCCAATAAATTAAAATACCATTGTCTGTCCTTGGCAGGTTTTGAACCTGGAACCCCATAGCGGCCGTCAGTACGTACGTATTAAATCACAAACGGCCATTGTTTGTAAAAAACGATTCCGTAAAAAAAAACTTTGATTCCAATAATCCAACGCATACCAAAATGCAAATTATTACAACCTACAATAACGCTCACACAAAACATCCAACCCTTTTACGTCCCAAGGGTAGTGGGAAGTTTTAGTTGTTTCGATTTCCTTTCTCTCGCTGAACTACAAAATCTTTATATTACTTATTCATAAACAATTTTACGTGTATAGATTCTTGCAATTTTTTATGAAATTTTGTTCAATTTCAACATTATTTGTAAGTATATTTCTAATTTACTTCTGGTTAGGTTAGATGGGATTATAATATGATATAGTATACTACAAGCAGTTTTACTATATTATATTGTGTGTGTTTGCTTAGTTTACAAAAATACTACAAAGTTGCTGTAGGTACAGTAAATAGTATTACAAAGACCTCCAAAGCCAGCTGGCTATTCCGAGAAGCATTCTAGATAACAATTGATTAGCCCTCCCCACCATGGTTCTGGCCTTGTCGTGGCGGTGGGGCTCAATTGGCAAGGGACGAGGACGGGAACCTCACCTCATTGTTCTGTCTCGACATTGGGAGTGGTTGTTCTGCGGTGCGGGACAACCCCTCTGTGGAGGTGGCGTCGGTCCCCTGAGGGACTGACTAGCCGTCGAGGTGCCCTGTTGCTTGTAGATCCGGGGCACTTCACTAAAGGCGGCAGTGGTGGCACTCGCCGGGTTTTAGTGGATAGAGCTGCGTCCACTTACCATCTTTCGGGTGCAGTGAGTCCCACATACTCGCCCGGGAAGTCCCAATCCCTAGCAAGATGCCTGAGTGCATTTCCCAAAGTTAAAGAAAAAAATACTCAATCGCGTATAAGGAGTCAGCCCATTTTTTGTGTGCAATAATTCTAACATAATATTTTAATGCTAATGTGCTCTTTGTTTCTCATCGACCACATAACCCATAGACTCCTAATAACAGGGGAGCGGGTTCTGGCAACACATCTGACTTGTAGTTCCGATGTAAGCCGTACACAATGTACTCAAGCTATCGTGTCGTCTCATTCTTTCCCGTTGCGATATACATTCATTTCTTTTTAACATTCCGTGATTGGTAATGTATGACATTGAATTAGCTAATCACAGCATTGCAACTCATTTCCTCTCACCTCAGCTAGTTGCCAGAAAACATTTAATACTAAAAATCAAACATTAGGAGTCCATAGGTTGTGTGGTCAATGTTGTTTCGTTTTCATGACAAAACCACAAAACCGATTTTAAAAATACTGTCACTATTAGAAAACCACACTAACATTAAATTTTTTATCCCCGTATTCTCAAGGGTACAGGAAGAACGTAGAAACCGCGAGGCGCTGTGCTGGTGTTTTATAAATTCAGATTGCGTCACATAAGAAGTTCCAATAACGACCGATATTGTAAGCGATTTATCAGCACATTTTCAAACTTCAGGATCTCTGCATCCATATGCAAATACCCCTTAATATTGCCACGTTTTTCTTTTCTCTCATTTTAGAAGTCTTTTGTAAAACTAATTTTGACAATCATAAATTGAATAGCATTTAAACGAAATTTTGTAGCTACGTGCACCAAAATCTAGCTAATGTACACTAACAAATTATGTCGTGGATCTGGAATCTTCGGCCGTGACTGTAGCCACTAATTGACGTATGTCTACGTAACGGGCTGTACATATTCAATTTATGATACCCATTAAAGACATTGCATCAGGAAAATGGCATTACTAGTACAGGCACGTGCATACTCGCACCCCGAACGTGGAATATTCAAAATCCAAGCTAAGTAGTTTGCCTCAGAACTGCCATTTAGCAGACACTGAAAAATAAAACCGAACGTCGGTATGCGATGAGAGTGTTGGTCTAAATTGATTTATCTCGTGAAGTGAATATTGTAATATTTCATGTTTATGCTTTCTAGTTGGTAGAATAAACATTCTTAAGGACTGATACTGATGGTTTAGGTTACAATAACATAGAGAGTAGTTTTTTACTTACTAAATAAATGATTAGCAAATTATTTTAGAAACGTGTTAGATGTTTCTTTGATGGGTTTCTTAGGATTCGAAACGTAGACCTCCGCCGGAAAACTAAAGTTACCGATATAAGGCGAAGAATAAGCTCGTTAAAGTGGCAGGGGATTGGTCGCACACTCAGGAGAATTGATGGACGATTGGCCAATAAGATTCAAGAGTGGAGGCCGCGTAGACGTAGACGAACTACGAAGTGTTAGTCGGCCACGGTCGTTACAAGGTAGGAAGAATATCCGCGCAGTGGCCGGTTATATGCGATTGGATCGGTCGTCTTGGCTTTCATTGATAATGATGAAATCGTTTCTTATAGTAAAATGAGAAAAACATAATATGTATATTTTACTGCTGGGTTTTCAATAGAAAAATCTTGAATTGCATTATGTATTTCATGCGCGTGACCGGTCCATAATTAAATTCTACTTCGAAAGCAAAGCGACGCAAAGGTGGCTTGCTGCACTTATACATTTTTAATTTGTTTAACCAACAGCTTATGTAGTGGAGAACGGGCTTTGAATTAAAATGAAACTACACATTGTTAAAGTATTTTTATATAAAGTAAGTTATTTCTTAGAAATATTTATTGAAAAACATGCCAATGCTTATAGGATTTATCGTTATTATGAAATGAGAATCTTTATATTGAAATTCAGAATCACACAACCTTAATCATCAAACAAATATAGGTTTAAGAAACACCGAGTGGCAAGTACCATATTATAGCTGGTTGATAAAATGAAAAGCTGCCTATTATTGACTGGATTGACATACATTAATTACAAATTTGAATTATAAGGTGGTTGGTTGTTATGTTAAAAGAGAATAAGAACACATTATAATAAAAGTTTAATAACAAACTCTGTGCAGTGGCAGGTCCATGTTGGATGTGAGTTGCGAGGGATCGGTCGTCTTGGCGTTCATTGAGAGAGGCTTATGTTTACAAGTTTAAGAATAGAAGTTGATAATTATTATGATGATGATATACTTTAAATTTATAGTAAAATAAATATATTCTAGTTTAAAGATACGACTTTGCCATACACAAATAATTTCTAACGCTTAAATAAATAGCATTCTGGGAACTAGCCGCATTAGAATACATAATTCAGTCTGAGAATGCGTACAGTGGTACTTATAAATTAATATCCCGCGGTACTTTTGTTTGTGTCGAGTGCCCACAAAAGACTCGTTGGGGCAAAACAATTGGCCGAGTTGGCTCCCACCCAACCTTTTATAAGCGTCTTCAAAAATTCCAACCCAACTACATGCTTTCACTCCGCTCAGGCTTTTGTTTTGTGTATTTGGACATTTGGCTAAACCCACTCTACTTTAAAAGTAATAAATCTCGTTGGCGTTAACCTATCCAGCATTATAGATCTAGCTATAAATGAAAAGCTTACTTTAGTACTAAATATCAATATAAAAATATTCCTATGTTTATTTCGAATAAATGGTCGTAACTCATCTTTATGAAACTAAATTTTATCTTTCTCTGTTTATTCAAAAGGTATCTATGAGGATACAGATATTATATTTCCATAATTTGTTTATGTAAATTTATTGTGGAATCCAGATTTTTTGAAAATTATTTCTTAAGCAAATCTAGTCTATTTGCGAAGAAACGCCAACTTTAGAGACAATAATATTGAGTCTTCTTTTAACGAATATAGTACAGGGGGCTTAGTCAAAACGCCATTACGAAAACGACAGCGAAGTTCGTTCGTTCGTTCGAAGTCGTCATTGGCTAAATCACGTCGTCGATCAATCGATCGTTCAATCGACGTTGGCGTTTTGACTAAGCCCCCTGACTCGTTACACACATTTGATATGTGAATTTTACTCATGATGAACAGGCCAAAGCAGCACATTATTTCCCCTTACATTGTTATTAGCATTTTTGTAGGATCACTTGAAAGTATCACAAAATATTCGTAGCATTTTCGATAAAAATCACAACGAATCATTGATTTTTGAACATGAACACGATTATGTATGCATAATACTTGAAATGATTTGATATTATAGGAAAATAAATCATATAACAAGTGGAGAGAAACGAGAATGGCGTGCGTCAATGGCATCCAGTGTCCTCTGCAGGGCATGAATATGTATGACGTTAAACATGCAAAGATCTTCAGTGCCTATACATCGACGCTCTTGATTATCCGCTCGACTCTACATAATATATCTTAAGATACATGTTAAGTTTAATACTCCACTGTATTTAAATTTTTTGCACTTAGATGGTTGGTTGAACTTTCATGTATATCTTCGGAATAGAGCGTTTAACGATAGCAAAATGTAATAAGTAAATATTTTAAAAGATTAGTTTCATTGAGTTACTTCGCTGGTTTTTCTCAATGTACTCGTCTTATTAGTGAGTATTATATTGAACAAAACATTCATATTTGATTCTCACGTATATGAAACGATCTCCTTGTAGCGAACAAACGATTTGTACTAAGTTGAACTTAGTCCCACCTTATACGCAATAAGGTGAGGTGTTAGTCCTCGCTTTTAGAGCTTTGCTTCGCTGTCCATCAATGAACTTGTTCAGCACAAATTAATGTCAAAAATATAAAATGCACCTTAATTTAATTGCTAAAGTTTTCTTATGTTTATGCGAATTTCACTCATTATAATGAAACAAATTTTACGGATTTTATCGCGATTTATTTAGTTTTTAGTCCTCCCGTGACCATGGTTGCTGTAAAGTATCCGAAACGTCGGGCTCATAAAAGAACTAAATAAACCGCGATAAAATCCCTAAAAGTTTCATTATAATGCTAAAGTTTTCCTTTTCATTACACTCTTTCTTATCTTTAGGCCTGTCTAAAGATAAAAAAAGAAGTAAGGTAAGAAGATAATATGCTTTCTTTTATAATCTGATATGAATCTCCGTAAAATTGTATTTTCTTATAAGTTTTATACACGTGCCCCTAGAGTGTTGTTCTCGCCGATATGTACGTGAGGGTGTTTGTTTGCTTTACAAGTTCTAATTCTGATACACTCGATTACATTTATTTGTGTATGATGCAGAGATTCGTAAATTGCTATTATATATGTCAGCCGGCAGCTTATCATGGTTTTATTCTGGCTCTATATAAGTATATATCTTGTTTTTCGTATTGGTGAAAGTATCACTAAGCGACCCAATCTATTTACTGCGTCTTAATATTTTTTGGGACTAAACTTAGACTAAATACAGAGTGGACTTACAATTATTTTCAAGTTACACACGGTAGAAATGAAATTCCTAAAAAGTCCCTGAATAAAAATACATATTGAAAAGTGTTGAAAAAAATTATCAATTACAAGCGACACCTAACAAATCATCCTGGAACTGTTACGACTAGCTGGCTACATCTACTTGAGCTGCCCCGCACCCTGAACGTCTAATGTGTTCTATCTCATTCTCTCGCCGACTAAATCCCATACATTTACGTGTTTGCCTCTCTCTCTCTCTCTCTCTCTGACTTACTTTTTCGTTTCATCGAATTTGAATTTTGAAATCACAACGATTCTAAAGAAGTTTCATTTCAATAGTATTTAATAACACATGAGCTATAATTTATCTCCGTACACCCACGTAATAGAAATTACGCGGGTGAAACCCTTAGGCGCTGCTAGTAATACTATAAATAGGAGAACCTCCTAATGACATAATTTTTAAAAAATATATATTTTCAACTACAAAATAATTGCAAGAGAGGAATTAAAAACTGCATAAATAAAGATTTGACTTTTAGTACAAAGTAGATCAAAAGCGTTATTTACGTATTTCAAGGAAGACTAATGCAGCTATTATGGAAAGCCGCATTAATGTCTCGCGTGAATAGTGACTACATTCTAGGTTTCATATCGGAGACCTAGAAGCTCGGATTATACTAGCACACTTCCAGTGCATAAATTATCAGGTTTCAAACGTATTCCGAATCGCCATTTTGTCGAATATTAAGATCACGAGCAGTAAAATTAGAAGACTTAGTGATTTGATTTCTTCGAATATTTGTGAATGGAAATGTTAGGCCGTCGATAACGAAGCGTTGATGAACGTGCGAATTAGAAAACAGAAAGTCTAGCAAACTATGTTAGCATTTTCGAATGCAAGAGAATAGATTATAAAATCCTGATCGTATTTATCACATTCTAGAAACTTCTCCGCGAATTCATCCGCCTAAAAAAGCTGATAAATACCTTCCTGAATAATATGGGCTATGAATGCCTTTTTTAAAATTTGCCAATACATGCAGAGATTTGTTTTTCTACAAACAAACTAAATAATAAACTTTTTAGCTGTGTTCTATTGGTGTAGACCATACAATATAATCTATATCAGATTTTATCTCCTTCGTGTTTCTCCTCTCTCTCCTTTATTTTTTATCAAATTTTGTTTCTAGACATTACCAAATCTTTTTTATCGTTTTATAATTTCATTAAACATAAATAGGTGCATTTAAATGAAGTACATGAACAACAACATTAGAAAATCAGGCACACATTTACGCTAATACATACATTTATTCAAATAAAAATAATTAATAAGAAAAAGGAATTTCCTATAAAAATACAACCTCAGCGGACACAATGTAAATGAGCCTTAGTCAAAATAAAGTATACAGGTTTTAAAACTTAAATATTATGTATATAAATTTTGTATATTTAAAACAACACAAACGGAGCTTACGCTAAGACTTAGGATGTTCTACTTGCGGTATATAATTCTTTAAACGTACAGAATTTCCAAACCAGGATTAAGCTTAAAGCTTCCTTAGACGTATCCTGAACACAACTCCTTACATTTTCCGCGAGTTTATTTCATACACTTTATGAATCTTTCTTGCTTTATACTTTTTGTGAGATAACTTAAGAAATAAGCAGTTCTATTCTAAAACCGTGTTTCTTTTATCTTAACTTGTTAATGATATTTTCAAAAGTACTTAGTAGTAGGCCTACTGGCGACTTATCAGGCGGGAAATAAATACTTTATAATATTGTAAAGTCTAAATTTTAAATAATATTGTAAAGTAGCATTACATTTAATTTTTTACTTTTAATAACTAATTCTTATTGAACGGGAAATTTATCATTTGTTACATTTGTTGTATTTACTTACAAGCTTTGGAAATCTCATCATCATGCAATCATCATCATGCAAATCATCTTGCAATATATGTATGTAGGTTTTTTAAAGTGGAATCTTGCAACTCAATTTGAAGGATATTATCTTTTACCGATTGATTCATTGATTGTTTGATTTGGATGACAATGCGTGACATCTATTTAAGTCCAACATGACGGAAAAGCCCAATATAGCCAACTAGTTATTGCACTCCTGCATTATGGATATCAAATGAAAGAACTTCCAAAGAAGAACACAAAAACTAATACAGCGTCCGATTAAATTCAAAATACGCCATATTTTAAATAAAACCTTCAAGATGGCGGACAAGTTATATTAAGGGCCTGTTTCACAATCTCCAGTTAAGTTCCCAATAGGCTATCGGCAACACATTTGACAGATAGAGTATGGAGTATCTGTCAAATATGTTGCCGATAGCCTATTGGGAACTTAACTGGAGATTGTGAAACAGGCCCTAAGAATTAAGCAGCTATGCTATGGGTATCATAATATGAAAGGGACACAGAAAAATACAAGTCAAACTGAGAAGAATACAAAAAATAATAAAACAATACAAAATGTAATTTTATTCCGAAATTTTATCTATTTTTTTAGGGTTTTCTGAAATTGTTAACAACTTATATAGGATTTTAAATTATCATGGTTATTTTCATTATTTAAAGTATTTAAATATCCCATTTACCATGTTTTTTAATATTATTTTGCGGAGCTGTAACAACTTAGCTCTAACAGAAGTATGTCTTGGTAATATAATAAGCGTCAGCAGCATTGGTTTGGAAACACCTTAGTCTGGAGATTTTGTATATGAAGATCATCATCATCAGCCTTTATCCGTCCACTGCTGAACATATTTGATAGTTTTATATTAATTATTATTTTATAAAAATCATGAGTCATTTTATTATTTATCAAGCTATTATTAACTCCCCCCAGATTATATTATCTAGCTTTAATTGAAATAATTTGGGGGCAATTAGAATTATGAACCGCTAAGCAGTAAATAAACATAATAATGTAACGTACAATAAAGTTATTACACTCATTAAAATAATTACTATCTGGCATTTTTACGACGTTTTTCGAGCTCAATATTTTGACAATATTTAGCTTGTCTTGGCTAATATTATTGGCTTTGGTAAATTGTTTTAACATTGAAAACAACCATGTTACTTTAAAATCTTTAGTCATTTTATTATTTATTAAGCTATTATCGGCTCTCTTGAGATTGTTAGTATTAAAAGGAAATAATTTGGGGGCTATTAGAGACAAATTGGGCATTTTAACGGGGAAGCAGTACTTCATAATAATGTAACGTCAGCAACAAAGTAATTGCGCGCGCCCGCATCTGGCATTCATCCAGCGAGCAATTAATGTGTAATGCATATTGATTCGATGCTCTTTAAATAATCACCGATGCTCTTTTATCGTCAAATATGTTAATTTCAGTTTAAATAATGGACGATTTTAATGTTTCCTACTAATGGCCGAAAGGTTTTGGCATAAATGTTATACTTTTAGTACTGACCAACTTAAATGTCACATAAAGCGGTGTGACTAAATACTATATAAGCTAAAAGCTATAATCAATAATTGCAGCTTACAAAGATGTGATAGTTCTTCGGTAGTGTGCAAATTATTTATTTAGTACTTATTAGCTGAACTACCTGATTGTGAATGGTCGAACTAGCCAAGTAAACCAGTTCATGCCGAAATAGCAGCACTCTGGCCCTGTTGCCACGAACGCTTTCTTACCGAGCGTTGAAAAAGCGTTTGAATGGGACAAACGGATACCTAAATGGATATAATTTATTGTGTTCACACGAAAGCTTTTTAAAGCGCGCCTTTTTCTTGTCAAATGAAAATTTTCGACGTTGAGTATTTGACGTTTAAACGAATTGAACATAGCAAACTCGCAACTCGAGCCAACGACGGGTTTAACCGGGACGCTTTTAAAGCGCTCTTGCGAACTGAGCCTTATTCTTCCAGGTCCAAGCCCGTTCCTGTGTCGCGAAACCATAATTTCTAAAACAAAGGACAGTTTAGTTCCGTAAAATAATCTATCAATTTATTGCTTTGGAAATAAGAAAAAATCCTAACATAAATTCTTGATATTTAACTTTTTAAAACGGGATATTTACAATGTTTTTTAGTCTTATTTCGCAGAGCTCGATACATGACATTCGTAGACAATATCGTGAAAATATCGAACTCCGCGAAATAAGACTAAAAACATGGTAAATATCCCGTTTTAAATCATTTAAATAATGAAAATAACCATCTTAATTTAAAATTCTTGATAATACTCAAAATTGACCTTAAAAATACTTTTTATATTTTTCTACTAGCTGTTGCCCGCAGCTTCTCCTGCGACTAAGATTTACAACAGGATCTTAGTACGCAAAATAAGTAACTTTTCTTAGTACAGGATCTTAGTACGCAAAATAAGTAACTTTTCTTTTTTACACCTTGTGTCCGAAAACCCCAAATATCTTACAAAGCCCTATTTTTTCAGAATATAATTTAGCCTATGTTACTCGTGGATAATGTAGCTTTCGAATGGTGAAAGAATTGTTGAAATCGGTCCAGTACTTTTTGAGCCTATTCATTACAACCAAACAAACAAACAAAGTTTTTCTCTTTATAATATTAGTGTAGATGTTATCTAGGTACATCTACACTAATATGAATTGTACGCGGAAGCTGTAAGGCGGTTAATAATCCCGCGATGGCTGAACTCATTCATTCTTGTAACGAGGTTTTCTCGCGTGCCCAAGTGATAAATAGAAAAATGCATAGCATAAAAAGGAGAACAGAGGTGATGATCGATGGCTGGCTGTGATAATTACTGCCGCTGCTGTCCGTACCCGTACTCTCCGTGTTAATAAATAGGTTCTTTCTTCACAATTAATTAGCAAAGACGCGGAAATTATATTTTATTTTGGGTATTAAAAAAAACTTTATATGCAAGCGTTAAAAACATCAAGTCTATGCAGAACTAACTACTAAAATTCCGCTAAGGACAAATTTCGACAAAAGAGACTTGGATAACACAGTGTATTTTTTAATATTTTTTTTAAACGTGATATGAAAGCTGTGGGCTGCCAAAACACAACAGCCAGTTTGAATTTAGAATAATATTCTACTCCAACTAAATGAATTAAGGATAAAAAGGTAAGATCTATTTAATAAACGGTTCAATATTCGAACATTTTTCTGGTTCTGTATTAAAAAGATACCCGCAATCAGTTCGAATGATAATGATACTTTACTTTCATTCAAATGTAAATCGTGGTGTATGTTTTTAAATCACCAGATATTAAAATCCAATCGGTGAAAACGAGCATGAATAAAACAACAGCACTCAAACTCTCTGAAGAATGAGATAATTTACTGAAATTTACAAAAATGTGGGAGTATTTTCTGTAGTCTTCAAAAAATCGGTGGATGAGTTTCGCTCCGTGTCGTGTACTGTATATGCTTTATTTTTAATCTCCAGCTTAGCTTAGCTAGCTTTTTTAAAAGCGTTAATTTAGATTTATAGACGTATGCGGAGTGATGATGAATACTTTTATAGGGATTTTTTTTTTGCTATTTCGTAGCCAACTGTCACACGCCTCTGATGAAAGTGGTCAACGTCGACTATTAACATAAACTAGTTTTACGCCCGGTTTCCGAAGGCTGGTCAACGTGTAAGGTTTCGTTTACTTTGTTTACATTTGCTTATAATAATTTTGGCATTTTTAATTTCTTGCACTGGCCACACTGGGAATCCAAAGAATAAGTGGGGTAGGAAGGTATTAAGGGGAGCAGTCTTGCGAACTGGGGGGCAGTCGGTCTCATTCCGTCATTGTGGTTTAATAAGTGTTGTTGATATTGTAGTAACAAGTTGGATAAGAGTTCAGAAAATATAGTGCTATTGGATTAAAAATGATTTTGGAATAAATATTGTAATTCACTGTTACTGGTTGTTTTTCTGAAGAGTCTTACATCTCAGAAGTGGAACACCGTCGGAAATTCCGTAAGTACACGCCTGCAATATTTTATTTTTCTTCTTACACTACGTAATGCATATACTTATTAAGGAAAGAAAGTTTAATTCATAACTACAAGAAAAATTTCGTAGCGATTAGCAGCGACCTACCCTCAGGAGTATATTTGATGTGTTCTTTAGAAAACCCATGTCTCTAGCTCATTTAAGAATCAATTAGAAATTATCAAAGTTATAGATATATAATTTTCACGTCATGGACATCTAAACTTACAAATAAAATAGGAATGCCTGTTTCTAATATTAAACTAACCGGTTTTTGCTACATGCGTAGGAGTATAATACAATATATGGCACCTACATAATATACCAAAGTAACGTTTTACAATTTTGTCTGTCTGTTCGTTCCGGCTAGTCTCTGTAATGGCTGGACCGGTTTTGACGAGACTTTTTTTGGTGGGTAACTGTTATAATGAGTAACTTAATACAAAAATAATAATAATTATCATCAAACGATACCGTACATATTTTTATCAAAATGAGGGTACATTGGAAAATTAGTCAAGGGTGTAAGAACTACTAAATATACACAGGAGCTTTGAAAAGGAATAAAAAAAAAAATGTCCGTTTTGTCTAGAGTGCACCGTTTAGTAGATGCCGACTATTATTTATGTTATTTTGATATATTTTTTTTTAACAAAATCCTTTTTTTTTGGTTTCATGTGACGAGTTATGGATTGATGTGAACATGGAAAAGGGAACTTGGAGAAGTCTAGCGACTCCTCAACGAGATCATTCTCGCACTAGGCGTCAAGGTCACAGCCGCAACCTCAGCCGTAATTGGCCGAGAGCGGGTAGGTGTCGAGACCATAGCAGCAGCCAAAGCCGCAACCGCCGGCTGCTGGAGCGCTAGCTGGCATTAAGGCATAAAGAGGAGCATCTCCTTCGTATAACGCTGCAATTGGGAAGGACAGCGACCAATGGCGTCGCAGCAGCGAGCGACGCAACTTCCGCAGTAAGGAGATGGAACCAAGTAGGCGCAGCCGTAGCAGGTTGCCGGGCCCGTGTGATAAATTTATTTTTAGCTGTTAGTGTTGGCGGTACGCTCGTTGAAGTTTACGTTGATCTTGGTAGTGAGGCGACATTGATTAGGCAATCCACCCATAAACTGCTTGGATTTATTCATGATCATACTGAATCGTGTTGAGAGGTTTTGGTAATAGCTTGGATACAGTTTAATGTTTTATGCAAGGTAGTAGATGATTGTAAATCTAGGCGAAGACGACGAATGCTTAGAAAAAGTCCGTATGATGATAGATGGTATGCTTAAGGAAGGGATCATTAGGGAGTCTGTTTTGAACTAAGCAAGAGTTGAGTATTATATATTTGAGTGATAAAATAGGACTTAGACTCTCATTATTCGTTAGCTTTCGTTACATATTCTATGACATGTAGGTAGTAGGTACATAAATTGAACGATTTTAATATTGGTTTATATTATATATTAGGTGATAGGTGTTTTATACACAGTATATTGCCCTGTATTGTTTCAGACAGCGAGCGGGTGTAGGCCATGGTTTTAGGCCACCACTCGATCGGATACACAAACATAAATGGATATTTGTTCTGAACCAAGCGTTCGTTTTTTGTGCTTGCATCCCCAAGCGGAGGCCCGCGGGGCGCGGGGGTCGGGCGCGGGCGCAGAAGGCTCTGGAACGCACGAGTCGGTCTTCAGTTGTGGCCATAAAGTGAATGAAGACGGGCGTAGTTTTTGCATGTTTACGCACACGCGTGGTTTTGTTGCACGGATTTATCGTGACCCGGCCTCTTGTCCGCCTAAAAGGCTTGCCGCTTATAATTAATATAAATTTAAAATTAATAATTGCTTGATAATTAACTTTGCATACGATCGATCGATCAGCTTGTGCGCACTTATTATTATCGCTTGTTGTACAAACACGTGGACTGATTTGTTTAATTGTGTGATTGGACTACTAAAATTGATATATTAATATAAGTGTTGTGTATTGACATTGGTGAACTAATTATTGGAATCAAGTTGAGGAGAACAACGCCATATTGCCTACGATTGCCGACGCTTCGTGCAGCGTGCCCGATTGAATGCCTAGATAAGTATATATAGACTAATTAGCATTAGTTTTCTGATTGGCCAATTAGGATTAGTATTGATTAGGTTTATATCTACGGCATCGGCACGCCCGACTGCGAGTTGTAGGGTACGTACTCATCTCTTGTATGTAACGCTCCGTGATATCGCGGACATTTGTTAACCCCCCTATACTTGTACTCTGGGTTTTCGTAATATTCCACTGCGTATTCCTGCTGATTGGACCCAGAGTCGGGAGCTAACATAATTGCTGGTAGCAGAGCGAGGTTAAAATTTGTGGCAGCAAAGCTGTCTAAAACTTATTTATTTTATTTTTTTATTTTATTTTATTTTCTTAGGATAGCTAACAGCATGCATATGACATTAGTAATTTACAAATAGGATAGATAACAATAAGCCATTAACAAGCTACCACATGTAAACAGCAATATAAAAATAAAAAACGTGAAAGGTACAATCATATTTAAAAGAGAGATAGAACGTTGAGCAGACTACAGCAGAATAAAGTTATTATCAGTAAAATCATCAATCAGTCAGATATGAATCAGACAAGAAAGTTTTGGATATTGCCCTTCTAATACCCTCAATGCTACCGTAGAATAGATCGTCGCAGTATAAGTTATTATTAAAGGTATTAGAACTTCTTACAAGAACACTATTCAATCTATAGTTTGTTCGTGAAAAAGGTACGCTAAGTGGTTTATAGGTAGAAGCACGAGATAAGCGCGTTGGTATTTTTAAACTAATTTTACTAAGTAGATCTATACAATCAATCTTTCCTCTCATTAACTTTAGGATAAAGACAACGTCAGAGATATTACGTCTAACTGAGAGAGGCAGTAAATGGAACTTACTGCATCTTTCTCTGTAGGTAAGTTTAGGAATGTTAAATTTGTAATTTAGGAAACGTGTAAAACGCTTTTGGATTTTTTCTATTTTCGTATCATAAACTGTATAGTATGGATTCCAAATTGAACTGGCGTATTCAAGATGGCTGCGAACGTAAGCACAATAGATGATTTTTATTGTTTTCATATTCTTGAATATTTTGGACATACGTGTAATAAAACCCAGGGCCCTGGATGACTTGTTGGTAATAGATATAATATGATTATCAAATTTTAATTTGTTATCGATTAGAACTCCTAGGTCTTTAGCTACTTGTAAATTTGGCAAAGTTGAATTTTTAATGACATATTTATGTAAATAAGGAACTGACTTTCGTGTAAAACTAATACTAAAACATTTTGAAGCGTTTAGGTCTAGTTTATTTACATAACAATAATTATTCAACTCGTCCAAATCTTTCTGGAGCTCGTTTGCTTCATGTACGTTATTAACGACTCTATAAATTTTCATGTCATCTGCAAATAGTAGATAATTGGATTTTAAGAAGCATGTTCCTATATCGTTTATAAAAATTATAAATAGGAGGGGACCTAAAAGAGAACCTTGAGGCACACCTGAGGGTAGAGTAGTCCATACAGAAGTAAACCCATTAACTACTACAGCCTGAGACCTATTTGTAATATATGAAGTAAACCATCTGTAAAGGTCACCTCTTATTCCCATTCTATAAATCTTTAAAAGTAGCATTTTATGATCTAACCGATCGAATGCCTTTGAGAAGTCAGTGTATATAGCGTCTACTTGATAGCCATGACTCATTTGATCCGAAATAAAATCTGTAAAGAGCGCTAAGTTGGTAATAGTCGATCGATTTTTAACAAAGCCATGCTGATTAGGGTCAATGAGATGTTTAATTGAACTATATAATTGGTTGTGAACGATCCGCTCAAAAATTTTGGCAAGATGACTTAATTTTGAGATTGGCCGATAGTTTTCAACACAATCTTTAGCACCATTCTTATGAATCGGTGATATATACGCTGACTTCCAACATGCAGGCATTAAACCTTCACTTAATGATTTGCTATATAGAATGGATACCGGAATATATAATTCATTAGCGCAACTAACTAGAAATGATGAAGGAAGATCATCGGGACCAGCTGACTTATTAAGGTCAAGACGTTTAATAAGATTGAGAACCTCAGACGGATCTACTCTAATGGTAGTTATATTGTGTAGCAGATGATCATCAGGTAGGTGCTGGTAGGTATAAGGCTCAGAACCAGATGCAATATTAAATGCATTGATGTTATTTAAAGATGTGGTTTGAGTTTCATTATTTAAGAAAACTGAGTGAAAATAATTAGAGAAAAGGTTGCTTATACTTTGGCCATCATCGGTTGTTACACTTCGATAAGTCATTTGATTGGGCAGAGAAGAAGATTGACGTTTCCTTTTGCAAAATGACCAAAAAGATTTCGTATTCGCCGTAATACTGTTTTCGACGGATGATATAAAATTGTCATAACAGCTCTGTGCCATCTCCTTGGCTCTGTTTCTCAATATCCTGTACGAGTGCTCATCTGATATATTGCCGTAGATTTTAAATTTGCGACGATATTTAGCCTTTTCTCTTAAGACTTTAATTAATGCCGAGTTAAACCAAGGGGGATACTTGTTAATATGAACCGTTTTTTGGGGTATGAATTCATCTCTTAATTTATAAAGAATATTATAAAATATTTCCACTGCTGTTTCGACAGGGGAATCATTAAATAAATCAAACCAGTGAACATTTGATAAAGCATGGCGTATTTGATCATAGTTAGCACAACGGTATAAGTACTTAGTCTGCCTTGGGTATTTCTTATTATTAACGGTTGGTGACATGAAAAGTTAGTTGAGATTTCCAATGCTTTATGGTACGGGTCTTCCTTTACCAGCGGATCAAGACTGGCACTAACCGAAACACATTCATTGCTTAGAACCAAATCCAATATTTTTCCAAAGTTATTGCTAGTAAAATTATATTGAATAAGACCGCAATAATTTAACAAATTTAAAAAGTCAATTGTACTACTCGATAATAATTGCGTACCTTGCGGTATTATATCCGGATGTCCCCACTCAATCGAGCTCATATTAAAATCACCAAGTACTAGGAACCTGTCATCCGGATTCCTATTTATTATGTGAGTAAGTTTATCAGAAAAATTATACATTTGAGTTGAGAATGAATTGCCTTTATTTTCTTCGCACAGATATATGGTGCAGATATGTAATTTATGAGAGAATCTACTAGAGGAATTAGAATTACGATTGATAGTGATCGTTACCCATATATCCTCCGCGGTTGATTGCCATTGTGGTTTAAATGAGACCGTAAAGTTGCGGTGAACAGCAATAAGAACACCGCCCCCTCTACTCTGGGAGGTATGAGAATAATCCCTATCCCTCCTCCATATGAGATACCGGTCATCAAACAGTTCACTATCCGATATATTATCAAATAACCATGTCTCAGTAAGTGCTATAATATCAAAATTACATAGACTTACGTTACGAAGAAAGTCGTGTGTCTTAGTCCGCAGCCCCCGCACGTTCTGGTAGTATAATTTTATTCTAGGGATTGAGGTCATTTTTATTAGTTTCAATAACATTTTAATATACTAACAAATAAACACGATAACGTAGTATAACGTAGTTAATGTCAATTTTACCAGCGCTCCACAACAGAAAAATAGGCGAGATATTTATAAATAAGGCACTACATTTAAGTTCCCCAAAAACATAAAAATAAATCATTAAACTAAATAATGTATTGAGATAAGTTTTAAGATATGTGAGAGTAGGGTAGAAAAAAAATAAATGTTGTTTAGTATTGAGTATTGACGACGCAGCAACACAATAGACTGCATAAATTAATACAGTGCTGGAAAACCGACGGCCCGCTCGAGCTATAATAATATGCAATATCAGTATGTATCCGTATAACGATCGTAGAAGCGATATTAGTAGGGCAAATAATATGTTTGAAGTTTTTAATTTATGTGAATCAATTAATGGGTACACACCACTGATAAAAATATAAGTATAAGTAGTTTGTAAGTAGCTCAACGTTCTTCTTATATAAATATATTCTAACAATATCGATAGAATCAGTCCTCCGTGGATGTGATCTTTGAGAGATCTTTTTCTCTTGTCACCGTAAACACATGAGATGCTGAGTTCCTCCGAATGAAGATCTTGGTATGTTTGACCCAGACAAATTGAAAATTGTTCTCACGTGCTAATGCCTTGGCTTTTGCTAATAGCTGTTTATTATAGACCGTCAAATGGTCATTAATATATATTCTGTGAGATCCTTGAAGGTCGATATCCTTGGGAAATAATGGTTGCTGACGAGCCGCGGCTATAAAGTCCTCCTTAGTGTACTTGTTTAGAAACGACACAATGATGTTTTTCATGTGCAGCCCTTTTTCACGCGACGGAATCCGTGTTATATAGTTAATACTAGATTTAGAGATGGGATATGTAATCTTAGCACCGATTTTACTGATAATATCAAAAAGATTCTCGTTTGCTTTTTGAGGGATTCCTTTTATTTCTATGTTGTTCATGCGCAACCACTGCTCCTTTATATTCAGATTTTCTTCAATTGACCCCAATCGATCTTTGAGTGCCATAGTCTCGTTCTTTAAGTCTTCCACCTCCTTCATCTTAATTTCCAGTTTTTCGACTCTACTGTTAAAAGATTTAGTGGTAAGCTTTAGTTCGTTAATGTCGTCTTTAATAATCTGAACGTCCAAGACCAGATTCTGGAGTGGTAAGAGCTTATTATTAACCTTTTCAAACTCACGCATTATTACATCAAGTGAGGCTGGAACTTGGGGTGAAGGGGAGGTAGGTGATGTGACGGGCTTCAACGGGGTCTTGTGAGATGCTTTGCAAGCATTGCATTTCCAAGTTAATTTGCGTTCGCCAAGTTTACGGTAGCCTTGTTCAGTTATAGAACCGCAAGCAAAGTGGAAATTATTTAAGCAGACACTACACTCAACTCCATCAAACACCTCTTCTTGACAACGACCACACAGAGCCATGTTGATGCCAACCTTCTGGGTAAGATGAGTAGTATTGATGATCTAGTAACAAAGCGACCCACTCACAAATAAGTTGAGAAGACCTGATATTGAACACGAACTGGTTCTAACTGATTATTGTCAATGTAATCGTGCGCTCTGTACCGAGTTACGAATGTGACTGACTATACTGCCTATATCTTATATATACGCTTATAGTACATAAGTGTGGAATGCGTGCGCTTATATTGCAGCGTCTATAGACTGAATAACAACGATATTCAAATTTGTATGAATATAACGGTATATGTAAGATATGTAGTTTATTTAATAAAACCAACATTTGAATAGTCAGTTATCTTCATAACGGAGTTTGTATTTGAAAAATTCCCTATTGTGTATGCAATGAAAACTGAATAATTGTTAAATCTTTGATAAATTGAACCATATTGAGTAAGTATACTGTATATGTAGTGTGTATAATATCGAGTTGAAAGACGCTCGCGGCTTGATAAATTCTTTGAGAGATTATTTGTATTGGAATTCAAAATTGTTTTCATTTTATTAGCTATTTAATATTTTGTTTGTTTGTGACTTATTGTTATAAAACTTTACTGAGATTTGAAACTTGTGTTTAGATCGATAACAGCTGTTGCGTTATTGAAGGATAGCCTTCTTATTGTTATATTGATCTTGTTTTGCGATTGTTTGTACGCCTTGTTCTTTGAAGATGGCGACCGCTGCGTTTAATATTGTACGAGAAACTTATGCCGGAATTACTTCGCAATTGAGGTGGTTTACCTCCGCGGCTGCCTTGGTGAATAGAGAGGACCGAACAGAGTCCTTATTGGACAGGCACGAGAAGTGCCCTATGCGTCTTCAGGACGTGGAGACACTATACCGGCGCTTCATCGTGCATGTGGACGAAGTGCCCCTCGAGCTGTTCCCGAAGGAAAGACGGGACCAAGTGCACGAGGACTACGTCCAAATTATGGACCTGGCCGACACCATCGCCCAGCGCGCGCGAGAGGTTTTAGCCTCGCGCGCCGGAGTACCGCCCCATAGGGCCCCTTTGAAGACTCCCGTGGGTCTTTTGACCAAGTTGCCGAACTTGGACCTGCCACGTTTCAATGGTCGATTGGATACGTGGATGGGTTTTATTAGCCTTTTTGAAAGTCTCGTGGACTCGAGGGAGGATTTAGGCCCGTCTCAGAAGCTGGCCTATTTGCTCTCCGCGCTTGATGGTGAGGCACGGGGTCTTGTACAGCACCTCCCGATATGCGACGGGAGCTATGGAGTCGCGCGGTCGCTGCTCACCAAGCGATATCACAATCAGCGCTGTCTGGCCGATGCTCATATTGACCAGATCATGAACCTCCCGGTCGTGAGCAACATCGCCCAGTTGAGGACCGAATTGCTAAACCCCCTCCTGATAGCCACCAACGCGCTCAACCGCTTGGACCTGCCGGTCGCCCAGTGGTCATACCTTCTTGTGCGTATCGTGCTGAAGCGGTTGCCGGTGTCCTTGAGAGCACGTTTTGAGCAGGAGCATGCTAGGGATGAGGCGTCTTCTCTCCCTACATTTGACCAGCTCCTGGCGTTCCTCGAGGACGAGTGTCGCATGGGTGATGTCATGGTCGCCGATGCGCCGGCCAAGCCATCAGGGCCCACGGCCTCCGACCAACGACGCGCCGCCCAAGCCGCGCCAAAGCGAAGAGCGAGTCCCCGCTTTGCTGCTGCGCAGGCTGCGCGCCCGGATTGCCGCTTTTGCAAGTCCCAGGGGCACCTAACGGCACGGTGCCCCGAGTTCGTGGCGCTCCACGTGGCCTCCCGTAGGCGGATTGCACAGGCCCGTGGCTGGTGCTTCTCTTGCCTGGGGGACCACTTTCAGCGCAACTGCCCCGACACACACCCGTGTCCTATTTGTGGAGGACAGCACATGAAGGTGCTGTGCGCCAACGCGAATAGTCGCCGCGACCATGCAGTATCGCCCTCTGGCGGGTGTTACAACGGACGCCGGGTCGAAACCCGCAGCTTGAGGTCCAGCACACCCCCCTTGCGCGCCACAGATTGTGCTGCCATCAATCGCCAACATGTCTCGGCACACAGCCCCACGGGCGGGTATGAAAGCGGGCCCCGGGTTCAATCCCGCACCTTTGTGTCCCGCTCGCCCCCATTGTCCCCACGTGGCCAATCAAGGTCAATCGTGCATCACGATTACCGTGACGCGCGGTCGTCTCGATTGCCTTCCCCCCCTCTGGCGGAGCGTCCCCGCTTGGAGTCACGCAACCCACGGTACGGACGCTCTTCACACTACGAACCACCAACTATGGCTCGTGGTAGTCGTCATCGAGCGGAGGAGGAGTTCAGTCCCCTCCCTCACCTTGACGTGCCGTCTCGGGACAGTGGCCGTCAAGCGTCGTCCCGTCAGGATTAGGATGGTGGCGTCTGCCCCCGCTATACACTGCCCCCATTTGAGACCGTCCTCTTACCCACGGCTTATGTCAGGGTTTGGGGACGGACGGGCGCCTCGGTTGTGGTCCGAGCTATCTTGGACACAGGCTCGCAAGGGTGTATAGCCTCGTCTTGGTTGGTGGGGCAGACTGGCCTGAATATAAAAAGGTATTCAGATGTAATAAGGGGCGTTGGGAATACCCTGTGGCCACTGTTAAAGGCCGCGTTTGGTTTGAGTTCTCCCCTCCAAATTCTCCACGCCCGACGTTGGGGTCGTCGGCAATTGTGATGGAGAATATTTTGGGCAGCCACCCGCAAGTACGGTTGTCTGCGGATGCGGTAAAATTGACCGCGGATTTGAACTTGGCTGACCCTAAGTTTGACTTACCTGGCACGGTCGATTTATTGCTTGGTGCCGACGTTTTGGGAAAAATATTTCTTGGGAGAGACCGTGTTTTGCAGCCAGGTGGTTTAATGGCCCTCCGGACCATATTTGGGTTCGCTTTGATGGGGCCTGTACTGAAGGCTCCCCCCTCTGTCGAACTAGGAACGGCCTTAATGGTGGGCTCCGCCCTCTCTGACGCTGTGCAGAGATTTTGGGAGGTAGAGGAGCCACCACAAGCGCCCCGCTCTAATCCGGAACACGAGGAGTGTGAACAGTTCTACAGGAACCACACTACCTCGCTCCGTTCTGGCCGGATCATGACGAGACTGCCATTTCAGGCAGTACGGCCGCCTCTTGGCTTCTCGCGACCTATGGCTGAGAAGCGTTTGTTGGCAATGGAACGCCGCATGAGCAGGGATCCGTTACTCAAGGAGAAGTATATTGACTTCATGCGGGAGTATGAGGATTTGGGACACATGTCTGTGTCAAAATTCGACTGGCGCTCGAACGAGCATTGTTTTCTCCCGCATCATGCGGTAATAAAACCATCAAGTGGTAAACTGCGCACGGTGTTTGACGGTTCTGCGCAGACCACATCGGGAGTGTCCTTGAACCAGTGTCTTCATACTGGTCCCAAATTGCTCAAGGACCTTTGTGACATCATCACTCGGTTTCGGCGTCATCAATTTGTTTTTGTGGCTGACATCAAGATGATGTTCAGGCAAACGGTAATTCACCCGGATGATCGTCGATATCAATTAATATTGTGGCGGGAAAACCCGCAAGATCCCATGCTTGTTTACGAGCTCAACACGAACACGTACGGGCTACGGTCTAGCCCCTTTTTGGCCATACGTTCGCTTTGGGAGCTCGCGGATCGAGAGCGTATGTCGTTTCCTCGCGCAGCCGCCATTTTGAAGGAGGATCTCTATGTCGACGATATATGCACTGGCGCGTCCACAGAGAGAGAGGCTCTCCTGTTGCGTGACGAGTTGATTGGCATACTAGCCTCCGCAGGTTATGAGTTGCGTAAATGGGTCTCCAACTTGCCTGCGCTTTTGGATGGGCTACCAGATGACCATCAGCAGGATCCTCACCTTTTTGAGGATCGTGACAATCCTACCATGATGAAAGTACTTGGAATCCAGTACATACCAGTCCAAGACGTCTTCACTTTCAACGTCGACTTGGATTCGCCTCATATTTGGACGAAACGACTAGTTTTGTCGACTGTAGCGAGAACCTTTGACCCCAATGGCTGGATATGTCCGGTCATATTCTGGGCCAAATGCTTCCTGCAGAGACTTTGGACTGCAGGTCTCGGATGGGACGAGCCACTCCGCGAAATTGTTTCGGAGGACTGGCTCCTATTTGTTTCATCATTGACGGCCATTAACAGAATTTCGTTACCCCGTGCTATACTTCCGCCAGGGAAGTATACAGCGTCCCTTCATGGGTTTTCGGACGCTTCGGAACGTGGGTACGCAGCAGCCGTATATTTACGCACCGTGACCATGGATGGTCAGGTGAAGGTCTCGTTGGTCATGGCGAAGAGCAAGGTCGCACCACTGCGAACTACTCTGACAATTCCCAAGTTAGAATTGTCGGGAGCAGCCCTTCTTGCTCGTCTCTTGAACCACGTCATGTCCACTTTATGCTCGTCGGTTAACATTGCCACCACATATGCATGGACTGACAGTCGAATTGTTTTGTGTTGGTTGAAGACGTCAGTCCACACTTTAGAAGTGTTTGTAGCGAATCGGGTCTCTCAAATCCAGAGATCGGAGACCCCGTTGATTTGGAGACACGTGCCTGGCGAAGTCAACCCTGCCGATTGTGCATCACGGGGATGCATGGCCCCCATTTTGGTTGAACACCCTTTGTGGTGGGGCCCTCAGTGGTTGGTCAGGCCAGAATCCAATTGGCCGCAAACTCCGGCCTTGGATACTGTCGCGTTGCCTGGGTTGCGAACGCTTGCGATTGAACGGCGGGACCGTCCGTTCGACCCCGATTTCCTGTTGAATCGCTACAGCTCATTGGACAAACTGCTGGGTGTCACCGCATGGATCAAGCGCTTCATAGAGAATTGTAGACAACCACAGAGTAAACGTTTGAAGGCGTTCCTATCACCACAAGAGCTCCAGGATGCTCTTTACCACTGGGTTCGCTCTGTGCAAGAGGCACATTTTGAAAGCGAGATTGACATTTTGAAAAAGGGCAAATCTAAGCTGTCTGGAGCTATTTGCAAGCTTAACCCCTTTTTAGACAGCACGGGTCTTTTGCGAGTCGGAGGGCGTCTTAGAAACGCAAACCTCCCTTATGGAGCTCGTCACCCTCTCTTGTTGCCCAAGAATGGCCACTTGGTGAATTTGTTGGTGACTGATCGTCACATCAAAAATTCTCACGCCGGTTGTAATGCTTTATTGGCCATTCTACAGCGAGAGTTCTGGATCTTGTCGGCTCGAAGGACCATCCGTAGCGTGGTCTTTCGCTTAATGCCTTGCTATAGGCTGAAGGCCTCCACCATGCAGCCTGTCATGGGTGACCTGCCTTCGGATCGGGTCACCGAGTCAAGGCCCTTTGCTGGAGTGGGTACGGACTTTGCAGGTCCCTTTTTGGTTAAAACCTCGACCCTCAGGAATAGTAAAACGGTCAAGGCTTATTTGTGTGTCTTTGTTTGCCTGTCCACCAAGGCGGTACATTTGGAACTCGTCTCAGCCCTCTCGACAGAGGCCTTTGTTGCGACGTTAGATAGATTTGTGTCACGACGAGGACTACCGTCATTGATTCGGTCTGATTGCGGCACCAACTTCAAAGGCACAAGTAACTATTTAAAAGAGATACACGATTTTTTGTTGTCTAACGAGACTGAAATTACGTCCAGACTAGCTGGTCGCAGAATAACTTGGAGGTTCAGTCCCGCATCATGTCCCCACTGGGGAGGTATATTTGAAAGCGTAGTAAAGGTTGCCAAGACACATTTGCGACGAGTAATTGGAGAGTCTATATTGACATTTGAAGAGCTCGCAACTGTGTTTTGCAAAATTGAAGCCGTTTTGAATTCACGCCCGTTGTGCCCGATCTCTTCAGATCCTAATGATTTGGAAGCCCTTACGCCGGGCCATTTTTTGATTGGACAGCCACTGAACGCCCTGCCGGAATACCCCTTTGTTGATGTGAGACGTAATCGTCTTTCGCGGTTCGAATTGGTCCAACAACTCACTCAGAGTTTTTGGAAACGTTGGAATTTAGAATATTTGCATATCCTCCAGCAGCGCGTTAAGTGGACTGACAAAACTGATCCACCTCATGTTGGTGACCTCGTTCTGGTTAAGGATGTTAACGCACCGCCACTGTGTTGGCGCAGAGGGCGCATTCTCAATTTAGTTTTTGGGACGGATGGTGTGCCCCGTTTTGCTGAGGTTCAGGTGGACGGTTCGGTTTTGAAGAGAGCGGTATCAACCTTATCACGACTACCAGTTGATTAGCGGCCAGGTAGGCCTGGCCGAGGCGGGTAGATGTTCTGAACCAAGCGTTCGTTTTTTGTGCTTGCATCCCCAAGCGGAGGCCCGCGGGGCGCGGGGGTCGGGCGCGGGCGCAGAAGGCTCTGGAACGCACGAGTCGGTCTTCAGTTGTGGCCATAAAGTGAATGAAGACGGGCGTAGTTTTTGCATGTTTACGCACACGCGTGGTTTTGTTGCACGGATTTATCGTGACCCGGCCTCTTGTCCGCCTAAAAGGCTTGCCGCTTATAATTAATATAAATTTAAAATTAATAATTGCTTGATAATTAACTTTGCATACGATCGATCGATCAGCTTGTGCGCACTTATTATTATCGCTTGTTGTACAAACACGTGGACTGATTTGTTAAATTGTGTGATTGGACTACTAAAATTGATATATTAATATAAGTGTTGTGTATTGACATTGGTGAACTAATTATTGGAATCAAGTTGAGGAGAACAACGCCATATTGCCTACGATTGCCGACGCTTCGTGCAGCGTGCCCGATTGAATGCCTAGATAAGTATATATAGACTAATTAGCATTAGTTTTCTGATTGGCCAATTAGGATTAGTATTGATTAGGTTTATATCTACGGCATCGGCACGCCCGACTGCGAGTTGTAGGGTACGTACTCATCTCTTGTATGTAACGCTCCGTGATATCGCGGACATTTGTTAACCCCCCTATACTTGTACTCTGGGTTTTCGTAATATTCCACTGCGTATTCCTGCTGATTGGACCCAGAGTCGGGAGCTAACAATATTGTTTATTGTTTAACTTCACATATAGGATCTTTATAATGATCACTTATGATCGTCTTAGCGGCTAAATTTATAATGAGGGTTCGCAACGCGCCCATGTCAGAGAAGATACCCACGAAGAAAAGAAACTCTTCTGGGTTCCTATCATTCTTTTCATTGTGATCAATAATTCACAAAGTCACTTAAATCTATAGCAATTAATTTCAAAGCGTTTTTGTTATTTATATATTCTTTTACATTAGGATTTTAATAAGTTTCTGTTTAATGATACATCTAAATTTATTAATTGACAACTGTTTTATACTGTCGGGAAGTTTATTATAAAAACTTATATTATTATAACGTATATAATTACCCGCAAAGGAGTAACTCATTTTATGGAGCCTTGAGCTGGGCACAGCAAGTTTATTTTTATTTCCAGTATTTAACATTGCGTTGATCACATTATTCTTGAATTTTTGGATATTTTTGTGTACATACATAAAATTTTCAAAAATAGATAGGCTATACAATGTCATAACATTTACTGTTTTAAATTTATCTCTAATTGTGTCTTTTGGACCCAAATCATATATTGCACGAACAGCTCTTTTCAGCAGAACGAATATAGCATCAATATCGGCAGCATTACCCCGTAATAGGATACAATGACATAATAATAATAATAATATTTGATAATGCTGTTAAAGTAACCAAAATAAACTAAACCTAGCTGTATTTACGTCAGTTTATTGTCGAATATTTTTAATGCAAATGCTGCAGATGAAAGTCTGTTGGATAAACTAGATATGTGAGGGTCGCACTGAAGTTTAGCATCTAAAGTAATTCCTAGAAATACCGTAGTACTTTCCATATTTAATTCTTCATTGTTAATATTTACAGTTGTTTTATTTAACATTAGGCAAAGTGAATTTAATACATTTCGTTTAAAAATAGGTTATTGGCATTGTACCATTTTACAATTTTAGAAAGAGCATTGTTCACATCGTCAGTTGCAGGTTGCCGCCTATGTGTCTTTAAAATAACTGATGTGTCATCTGCAAACAATAATATTCCATGTTTATCATTTACAAGATACGGTAAGTCATTAATATAAATAAGAGATTGTTTTCCATTCACGTCTACCTTCTGGATTATATCACTTAAATAAGAATTAATTAAATCTAGCGCGATATCTTCTATGCCGTAGTGATAAAGCTTCCTGACCAATGTTTTATGCTGTACACAATATTAGATAGCCTTAGATAGATCACGTAAAATGCCTAATGCATCATGTGAATTCCTCCCAGGCTTAAAAAAATATTCTGTATTAATTCTCCAGCCTGCATCAGTTGTAGAGCGACCGCGTGTGAAACCGAATTGTTTACTATGCAGTAATTTATTTCTATAAAATGATACATTGATTGATTTAGAATAATCTTTTTAAAAATTATGCTAAACGTTGGTAATACGGATATCGGTCTAAAATTTGTGGGATCTAAAGTACTACCTGATTTAAACAACAGGATTATTTTGCTATGTTTCATTAAGTCAGGAAATACACCACAATCAATACAGTTCTTTTTAGGATTTATCAATTTATAGGTTTGATAATATAATTTCTGATGCGGTAACATGATTGAATTTAAAGGTATTATAACATTCAGGTACATTGTTTTAAAAAAAGGAAATGGCGGCAACAGGTGAAGAGTTCGGAGAGTGATAGTTGTTTCATACATTTAATTTAACATCTTTGTTTTGTGGTTTGACTATTCCTATTTCATTTTTCAAGTCTTTTAAATAATATTACTTCTGTTTTTAATTTTTGAACTTGTATCGTTGTGATTTTATAAATGGATGAAGTGATTTAAAAATTATAAGTATATATAGATTGATCACAAATACAAACAACTAAAACAATGATAATGTCCAAAACCATGACAAATAGCAGATCAATTACATTAAATAATAATATGTTAGAATAACAATTGTTTAACAAAAAAAATACATATTCAAAAGCAAAAACATTTCATTAAACATTAGGAAAAGGTTTATTCAATTATTCAATCTTATATTTGGAGCATTGCATTCTATGGAGTGAATCATGGACACTGACGCAAAAAGATAGGAAAAGAAAGTCTTCATAATGTGGTTCTGGAGAAGGATTAAGGGGATAAAATTGACAGAAATGGTGACAAACGCAAAAGTTTTGGAGATAGTGAAAGAGGAAAGAAATATTATTAAAACTGTTAGAACCGAGGAGGAAATTTGATTGGTCACCTGATATGACATGACTTGTAAAAATATAGAGGGAAAGATTGATGGAAAAAGAGGAAGAGGTAGACCGAGGAGAAATAGAGATAGAGATGTTGTGATTTAATGACTCTGCAATTTCTCTTAGTTTTTTAGAAAAGGTTTGACATAATTGCAAAACTCTTCACTTGTATAGTATTGTCTTTCCGCATATAGATCTTACAACATTCGCGTATTTTTATGTATTTCTGATGTTGCCCAGTTATTGAACATCATTGTATCGCTAACTAATAATGTTTTAGGGGTAAATATTGATTGAAAAATTGGAGTATGCTATACATGATAAAATTGGTAGACTTTTAATTAAGGTATGTCTCAAATTGTTCAAACGATCTAATCTTACTGGAATATTTTGTGCTTATTTATACTTATTCTTTTATTTGGAAATTTCATCAGCTGTCCACAATGCTGAATCTAATTTATTAATTATAGATTTACACTAGTAGACGTTATTCTTGTAGGTTCCATAAACATGTTATTAAGATTGTAAGATTTAAAAAAAAATATTAATCTGAAAATGATTCCAATCCGTTTAAAAAAAAATTACATTGAAGTCTGCGCACACGATTAATAGTTTTTTTTATTAGAATTTGATGATTTAAGTAGGACCTTTTCCATTACTTTTTCAAAAATATCAGAAGAACCTAATGGAGGTCAATATGCTAAAGTTACTATGAATAATGCAAATCAATACAAATGATAAAGGACGGATAATTGGATTGATAATTTTATGGATAATTTGATGGTTAGTTTATGGATAACTTGATGGATAGTTTTATGGATAATTTGATGGATAGTTTTATGGATAATTTGATGGATAGTTTTATGGACAATTTGATGAATAAAGGATGGATAATTTGATGGATAGTTTTATGGACAATTTGATGGATAAAGGATGGATAAAGGATGGATAATTGGATGGATAAAGGATGGATAAAGGATGGATAAAGGATGGATAATTGGATGGATAAAGGATAGATAAAGGATAGATAGATAAAGGATAGATTATAAGACTGTAATAAATGTGTTATAGTAATAAGTGTATGTAATTATGTATGTTTATAAAAAATTGTAAACTATATTTTGAAAGGAGCAACCCAACAGAGTTTCTTGCTGAATTCTTCTTATGTACTATACTAGTATAGTACTATGTATTGTTTGTATTACTATTTTTTGTAATATTGTATTTGAAAAGACTAGTTCCACTGAGTTTGTTTCGCCGGTTCTTCTCAGTGGACTTACTTTGGAACCGGTGGTAGACTCAATTGACCTTCAAAAAGATACTTGGATAGTACTATATTTTTTTTTTTTTTTTTTTTGAACTCGAATGTATTTTTTTAAATGTATAAATTCAAGCTTTGGTTTCTTGGTCCGCCGAGTGTAAGGTTCCACCTGGTCCGTGTATGAGGACATACACGTTATCAGGATGGACGAGTGTAAGGTTTCGTTTACTTTGTTTACATTTGCTTATAATAATTTTGGCATTTTTAATTTCTTGCACTGGCCACACTGGGAATCCAAAGAATAAGTGGGGTAGGAAGGTATTAAGGGGAGCAGTCTTGCGAACTGGGGGGCAGTCGGTCTCATTCCGTCATTGTGGTTTAATAAGTGTTGTTGATATTGTAGTAACAAGTTGGATAAGAGTTCAGAAAATATAGTGCTATTGGATTAAAAATGATTTTGGAATAAATATTGTAATTCACTGTTACTGGTTGTTTTTCTGAAGAGTCTTACAAACGCAAAAATTAACTAATCAACTGTCAAATCTCTTGTTAAGTGTCAAATGAGTTGCTAGAGGCTGGTTAAATTACTTAATTGATCAGATACAGAATTTGATCAGCCTGTCAGTTGACATAGCCACTATACCCTTTGTGTTATAGCTAGGTGCGGGTGACAGTTCCAGTAATGTTACGTTTTACACTTGCAAGCCGTCGCAATTTTAAAAAAATAAGTATTTTAGTAAAACCTCATTCGTATAATAAATTAAATCAAACCCAACCAGAAGAAAATTAAAAGGAAAGAAAAATTAAGCAAAGTGCTATGCGTATAACGTAAAACCAAACACGTGCTTAGTGATGGGATTTACTATACTAGGATGGAAAGTCGATGTTCTGTTATAAAAAAAATGTATATTAGACGTAGTTCAATTATTATTGTAAAAAGTATATCATTATATTAATGAAACAACAGAATTATCATTATCGTTAAAAAGTTGTCACGAAAAAAATGTAAACCTGATTTTGATTATTTAATATAATATGTTCAAACCTATTATTATGTAGCCCTTGCATATATGCATTGAAAAGTTTATACACGTAGATATACTGCACAACAGAATAACACACTAATTTTAATAGTACTATTAATGAGAACTATACCTACGTTGCGAGTATCGTTAGCGATAAAAATAAATTGCATAACGTTACATCCCTAATCATGCTGCACCATGCTACAGCGCAAAGGGTATACAATGAAAAGCTGTCAAATTTGACTCTAGAACCTTATGTTATCCGCTATTACCAGTCATATTAGTCGACATACACTTTGACCAACGTTTCAGATACCGGGCGTAAATGAAACTAGGCCAGATTATTTGTGTGTAGTCCATCCTGCGACATAAGATGTTAAGTATTGATGCCAGTAATTAAACTGCCTGTCTCTTCCGAAACACAACAAAGCCTTTTCACGTGAGAAACAAGCAACATGGTGTTTCCCCCAACGATTCGCTGTGTGAAATCATTTGCGTGAAGGCGATTACCCCTACATTCAAACTAGATATGTTACCACTTTATTATATTAGTTCTTTTATCGCTTGAATATTATGACATCTAATTTGGGTTAGTAATTTTTCTTTTTATCTATATCCATACATATAATTGGAGTGAGTTTGTAATATTAAAATAGCCACTTTTTACTACATGCATATGAATATACGGTACATATACCAAAACAACATTTTTACAATTTTCGTTTAGTGTTTGTTCTGGCTAATCTCTGAAATGCCTGGACTGATTTTGACAGGACTTTTACTGGTAGAGGTAGCTCTTATAAAGACCAAAGAAAGCGGGCGTAGTCGCGGCCAACAGCTAGTATTTAATACAGTAAAGTGATCAAAATGTTCTACTTTCGCTCCTTTTAAGTATTAATTACACGCAAAAGTTTTAATTTATTACAAATTACTAAGAAAACAATATCCATGTTGAATACAAGAGAGAAAGATCAGACGTCTTGGCTTTCATTATTGGAGGTTCAATAGTGGCCGGATAAAGGCTGATCACGATGATGATGATCATAATGATCATGATGAAAAGTTATAAGGGATGCTATAAAATAATTTTCCTTATTACTTCATGACTGGATATTATGGATTTTAGAAAACGATTATAGAAAGGAGAGCGTTTATTCTATTGCAAGTAGCCAAAGAGCATTCGTTGTGGAGTTTACATACAACAGTGCAATCAAATGAAAATTAAAGATCGTGGTTACAAGCATAGATGATAACACTGAAACACTTTTACAGCACAATCGTGTAAACCTCGCAAATTTATTCAGGACACTCATTCGCTCATCAAATAATTTCAGTAACATTTTCGTCGCCACAAATTTAATTAATTTCAACCGCGTTACACTAGTCGCACAGTTTAATTTCCTTTGCACATTTAATGAAGCAGTATACAATAAATACTGCTAATTTGAAATGCATCAACCACCGTACACACAATACCTATACCACTAATTATTCATGGGATAAAGGACGATGCAACTATTGAAATAAAGATGATGTTTCAGTATATGCTGAGTGAATATTTGTCCAAGGATTTGTAATAATAACGAATTTCGCATTACGTGCCCGCAGAAAGCTTTCCTGCATTTTAGAAAGCTTATTAAACATTTTCTCATAATCTTGTCACTATTTATAAAGCCTGGCTCTCGTTACGTTCTGGCCTTGAGAATTATTATATATGAGAGTCTGCTGTGGTGGCTGGTCGTATTAATATGTATGTATTTCATTTTTTGTAACAGAATATGAAAAGATTAGTTCCACTGAGTTTGTTTCGCCGGTTCTTTCAGTGGAGTGGAGTGTTCTTTCAGTTCGTTCTCTCAGTGGGCTTGCTTTGGAACCGATGGTAGACTCAATTGACGCTCAAAAAGATACTTTGATTGCACTATTTTGAATTTAAAAAAAATGGCTTTGACTTTGACATTAATTTGGTTAGCATTTAATTGTTTTTGCATTAATTTCAGTGTTTAATTACAGCGATAAAGCAATAATATCTGGTTAGTTTAGCATAAGCATAGACCTGATTTCATTGGGTGGCGTGAAACTCCTTCTCGAAGTCAACTGATTTCCAGAGCATAGTTTGAACGCTGAACAGGTTGACAATTAAATACGGGTTGGCAATTAAATACTTTTTTATATTTCTCACAATGGTTTCATTTATTTTTATATCGAACCTACAAATTTTTGAACGAGAAACCGATACAAGTAAGAAAGAGCTTTATATTCTTAAATCTATTTAATCAAAAATTAATTTGAGGTTTATATAAGAAAATGATGATGACCAGCCTCGGGTAACAGCAGGACGTTGGCCGGGTGCAGCTTATTCTTCATAATTATAAACTTTTTTTTACTGCCTTCCATTTATGCATAATATAGTCTTAAGAACACTACCTTAGCGTTCGAGAAGACGAAAGTTCTATGCACCCACGAGTGCCCAGCATGAAGTACAGATATAAAGAGTCCGAGCGATAAAAGTAGGCTTTTTCGTAGTCTTCGTGTACACAATAATAAACCCAGGTTCTCTTTTCTGCCACTGCGCTAGAATCGAGTACATGCCGATGCTATTGTAGCGGACCCAATCAAAAATTATTATTATTATTAATTTCTAAAAAAGCGTGCTCCACCGGCAAAACTTCTGTCCCCTAAATTACAACCACTCATTTAACATTACTTTCGGAGTCCTTATTTATACTTCGTGGTGCCCAGTTTGATACGAGGCCAGGTCTATGTCCAAATGCACGATGATTATGATGATGTTGAAACAAGTCACACCAACTAAACAATCCGCTCTTCCCCGACAGAACTTAAGCCGATGTAGACATGCGGATGTCACAGAATGCGGATTAGGAAACCGTAATCCAACATCGTCCTAGTAAATGTTACAGTGACACAATCAAGTCAGATCACTTTTGTTAATTTGTGAAATCGCACAAACCGCACAAATCGCACACACCGAAATCGTAACTTTAATATTTTCATAAACTTTACATGCGTAAGCCTTAATAATAATCTTATCAATGTCTAAAGCCTCTATAGAGTATTTCATGGCAATATTTTTAATTTCAAATGCAGGCAAAACCGGCTTGGTAACAGCTACGAATACTAACAACAACTAAAAACAAAGTTTAATTTACGATTGCTTATCGGAAATTCCAAATATGTGTTTCCTATTTAATCTTATAATAATTGCACCAAATCCATACATAATTGAAAACATAAATAACTTATTTAATCCAAAAATCGTGTTCACAAAAATCTGTTAAAGTTTACTTTATCACTTGCCTCGGATGCAATAAAATCTGTCAAATCCCTAGATTTATTATGTACCCCGGAAATTAAACATCATAACCACATTAAGCTTTAAGTGTGTTCAAAAAAATGATATATTATATTGTGACATTAATATAACATTAACGATGGATGTAAATATTTCATCACACCGGGTTAACCTATTCCCGTGGTAAAGAACTTGAGGATTTTTGTACCATGTTACTAAATTGTTTATAACCAAATATCGATTTTGGAAGTTTTTACTAATAATAACAAGTAAAATCTTTATTTAAGTTTTATATTTTGGCGGGAACAGCTGTTATTATGCACATAAACAGCTCAAAAATGCTCAATTTTCGTCATACAAATACACCCAACGCGTTTTAAAACCACGTGCGCGATGCAGCATCGAAATACTCAGAAGCTACCTTGCATATATTATAAATGAAACTTTTTCAATAAAACATTTAGCGGGAAACAAATTGTATGTTCGGATTGGCATTACGTATGCTAAGCCAACTATTACGGGCTCCGCGTTCATTCAATATGAATGAGCAATACCAATACACTATCTCTTTAATATTAAACACCGACGCGCCTCATAATATCCATAATATCGTACAATACAATATTAATATTAATCAACTTCATTACAATATGATGACTAAATCATGAATGCCGTTTAATCTTGTGTAGTTTTAATAATAATTCGCAATGTCAGCTTAAGTCAATTTTAATTAATATACATAAGATAGGATTTCTTAATAGGTATCCTACTAATATTATAAATGCGGAAGTTTGTAAGTATGGATGTTTGTTACTCTTTCACGTAAAATCTACTGAATGGATAATTATGGAACTTTAGTATAATATACATCAGAATAACACAGGCTATTATTTATCTCCATAGTCCCACGGGAATAGGAAACACGCGGGTGAAACCGCGGGACGCTGCTTGTTAAATAATAATTTAAAACATTTTTTTCGGATGGACCTATGCTTATGGCCCTAGTAGCCTTATTGCTTTATCGGACGTGAGGCGAGCTTCACCATTGGATGAGGATGGATGGGGGGTTGCCCCCCTCCAGTCGTGGAGTGTGACTTCCGCGGCTTCATGGCGTCGGCTCCATACCGAACCACCGTCGGAACAATGAGACCCCAGGCGGAGTACTCTCACCATTTCATCGAAGTGAAGGTCCGGCAGAAGGTGCCAGCAATACTGACCCATAATTCCACATTGACTGTGAAGTTTGGTAGGCAAGACCCTCCGACAAACAATTGCGTATGTTTTATGAGCAATTCGTCATTTTAGCGACACCTTGTTGCCGGTCCTTTGCTCAAGACAGTTCATATTGTTCGGTAAAATTTATTCTATCTTCAATTATTTTTTTTCAACTTTCGCAACCTACGCAGATGATACCGCTGTACTGACCTCCAGCAAGGACCCTGTACAAGCCTCAGCTGCACTGCAAAGAAGCCTTGATGAAATTAACACATGGTTAGATAAGTGGAGAATCGTAGCGAGTGCTAACAAGTCCGTCCAGGTGACATTCACATTACGGAAAGGAACCTGCCCTCCAGTAAGACTGGGTCATAGAGAACTACCCCAGAGTGACAAGGTCAAATATCTCGGCCTGCACTTAGATCGTCGATTGACGTGGAAAAACCATATTGAAGCCAAAAGAAATGAAGTAAATCATAAATACAGAGGCTTATACTGGTTACTTGGCAGAAACTCCAAACTGTCAATAGACAATAAACTACTTGTATACAAGTCATGCATAAAACCAGTTTGGATCTATGGCATACAACTATGGGGTGCTACATGTGCCTCCAATATAACAAAAATTCAAAGAACCCAGAATAACATCCTGAAACAAATAAGTAACACTCCCTGGTTCATAAGAAACTCTGAGGTCCACGAACATCTGAAAATGCCAACCGTAAAGGAGGAAATAGTAGCACATACCAGAAGATATAGGGCCAGATTGGTAAATCACCCTAACCAGCTGGCCCAGCAGCTTACTCTGCCAGACTGCATCACTCGGCTAAAGCGAAGGCGAACACTAGAGCTAGGCAGTATATGAGCCAATATATCAATATAGGCGATATTCCTAATGGGGAATACACCTCACCGTCAATCTTCCCACAGCCTATCTGCTCATAGTCAATAGAGACTGATTGCAAGATATTATTAAATAAAAAAAAAAAAAAAAAAAAAAAAAAAAAAAATATTTTTTTTCTAATTCTTAATTGACTGCTACAGAAGGTAATATTTTTCAGGTATATATATTATATTATGTGTATAGATTTCTATGATACAGCCTGAACGGTTTCAAAGACTTTGACTTATGAAAGTAAGGTTTGCGTTAGATTTTTTTATATTAATATTATAAAGCTAAAGATATTACCTTTTTTTATCAAATGCAGAATATCTTCATGCATATTTTGATAACTCGATTATTGAAAGAAGTTCTGTTATTATATTAATAATAATATCTATGGACGCTTTTACACCACATCAATCTGATCCCGTGGTAAGTTTTCGAAGAGACTTGTGTTACGGGTACCAGACAACGGAAATACATAATAATTTATTTAATACATTTTATATTAATACTTATTTTTAAGATTTTTATTATATAGTACACATATTTAATACACATCTATGACCCAGGAACAAATTAACTTCTTTTTCGTACGTTCCCTGGCGAGATTCAAACCTGCTACCTCCGGCTTGTGCGCCAACGCGCTAACCACTGAGCCACAGAGGTCGTCGTCGTTTGTTTTAAATATTAGAGTAGGTTAGCCTGCAAGGAAAAACTAGTGACGATATATAACAATTGTCTGAATAAACCTTACCGATACTGTAATATACCTAAAGCTTCCTCGACTCGTGTCAGTCAAGTATATCCATTGTTTGATCGCTTCGTATCTGAGCCACACCATTTTCCTATGAATGGCGGATATTGGACGCGCGTTTTGAAACTGACAACTGCATTCAGGTCTTTAAAGGCTTATGGTGTCGTGCTATGAAACAGATCCGCTATTTCACTTATCAATATATCTGCTAATCGTTATTTACCTACTGTTATTATGGAATATGGAAGTACGCGGCACGCTGCTAGTATTGTTATAAAAACAAGAATTAGCAGAATCCATTAGGCACTTTGATTGTGAAAGATGTATTATTTTATTATTTTTTGAGCTAGAATTATGATTAATGGTGACCACTATTCCCTTGTTACGGCTAGTAGGTACTATTATTGACATGTCATACACGACATTCGGTTGCAACACTGCAATACTACTAAAGCCACTGTACTATAACATCCCGATTCCCTCCTTGTGGAATGAATACCTACCCTATTCCCTCCTCCCTTTAACCTGGGCTTGAACGATCAAGTTAGATCAAACACAAATATAATTGGGTAAAGAAACACTATGTGGTACATAAAATTAGACATCGATGTTGGTGTTTTTCAGAATTCAATGCTTACTTAAATGTATCCCTTATATTTAAAAAAACTTATATGTATCCCTTATATTACATTACCTGAAAGGAATGCCTTATTATTGGACTCACTGAATGGACAAATAAAATCGTACAAGACCCGAAGTGGGGCCGAATATCCAATCGAAAATCAATCCATCACAAAAGAAAAAATAGCGATTTAAGTTCCTATTGTTTCGCGGCCTACTCGATTTATCTTAATAAAATGGATGAGATTTTGATAAAGAATACGGAATTAAATTTGGTAAATTAGTTTTTAGAATATACTATTTAGGAAAAACTTAAGTGAAATAGTTTAATAGGCGTAATTAGAAAACTTTACGCCGGCATAATGTGAGGTACCACCTTGGCTAATGTCTATGCTGGCCCAATTTAGCTGCAAAGTGCTCTATGCTATATTATCGAGTATTATATTTATAGATACGCAGAGAACTCATAATTTTTCCACTTAAAATGACTCAATAAATAAGAAAAGTCATTTTAAACTTACTTGTAATATAGCCCCGTTTCCGACAGTGGTTACAGGTAACTTCTCTTATGACGAATTATTTAATCGATATAACTCAAAAACATAGTTTATAGAGTACAAGCTGTTGCCCGCGGCTTCGCTCACGTTAAATTCGGAGTAGCGCAGTTCCGTACGTACGTATAGTAAACACAGACAGATTTTTTTTAACTACCCTGCGAACTTTCATCTCCTATTTCATGCCCATATAGGTAAAAATATTACCTTAAAAACGGTGGAACAATTATTAATGGCTATTTAATTCTTATCAAGTGCTTGAATGCAAAGTTTCATGGCGTCATCTTCTATGTATAATGACGATCTCACATACAAACTTTCATCCTTTATTTAAACCCCCTAAGCTTTTTTTCGCAATAAAAAATAGCCTATGTCATTTCCCAAGCTCTAATCTATGTTCCAAATTTCATCAAAACCGGTTCAGTAGTTTAGGCGTGAAAGCGTAACAGACAGACAGACAGAGTTACTTTCGCATTTATAATATTGGTAAGGATAAGGATTTGCAAAATATTGTTTAGATATTATATCAATACGAGTAATAATATACGACATAGTTCTCGTAACTAACTTCCTAAAATCTAATTCTAGGACGTCGGGTCTTTAGTTTCCTAACTCACTGAACAGACAATTTAATCAATTGTTTCATGACGGAAATGTACAATATCATTATGGATTATCAATATTCAATGGACATAATATTTTACCGTCTTGATGTTCATTGAGGGAGGTCTATGTTCAACAGTGGACGGATAAATAATTATGACGATGATGATGATAATAATATTTTAATAATTAATGATGGGACAATACCTATAATATAAAAATGCACACACATATTTATGTATGTGCACATAAATACATAATAATTTTAAGTATAATAATTTAGTATTTTCAAAAAAAACAGGATATCTTAGAATGTTAAAAGTTATCACGCCAAACAAAATCACTTTTTTGTTCCATCATAACAGTATTATTAATAACAATGGTTCTTATTCTTAGAATAACAAGCACATACGCCTCAGTTGCCTCAACATCCTACTAGTCCTTTTTATTATTATTATAAGCCTTTATTCAGAGATAAGTATTATTTGCAATGATTTCATTTAAGCATAATTATTTTCTATGTTGAATCTAATGAGTCTATGACATCGACAACTTCCTCTGTTTGCCCTGATTTGGCAAAGGCCTCCTCCAACCTTTCATTCCTTTCTATTTAGTGCTGTCCTGGTCCACGCTTTTCCTGCTATTGCCTTTATATCGTCTTGCCACCTTAGGTATTGTCTTCCACGTTTCCCACTAGTCCTACTATCCTACTAATATTTTAAACGCGAAAGTTTGTAAGTATGGATGTTTGTTACTCTTTCACGTAAAAACTACTGCATGGATTTTGATGAAACTTTACAATAATAATATAGCTTATACATCAGAATAATACAAAGGCTATAATTTATCACCGTACTCCCACAGGAATAAGAAATACGCAGGTGAAACCGCGGGGCGAATAAATATCTTTGACACAGTAATTGATATATAATTTTTATAGGACTTAACACGGAGTATAGACATAAGGAGTCCGAACGATATGGGCTTTTCCATAGTAATAAAACCAGATCTTAGTTCGAGTAGTAGATTTAAACGAGCTAAGAAGGCGTGCTTTTGTCATCAAAATTGCGACCATTCTTTCAACATTACGTTCAGACTCCTTATATCTATACTCCGTGGGACTTAAAATAATTTAAAAAGTCAGTTGTCACTTGTCACTGTCATTTGTCAGTAATCTGAATTCTGATCAGCTGTTGCCTGCTTGTGATTGTTGTTGTTTTGCACAAAATATTGTATCCTCTCGAATATTAAAAAGTTGCAAATACTAATTATTCCTACTTATGCGATATTTATTTTTACGAGGTGATTTAAGATAATTGTTAGATTAAACCTTTTTAGGTATAAAACTAGTATCAACTTATATTTGTTTTATTATATTCACAGGAATTAGAAAAATGGCTTTTACGTCAGGAATAATAGCAAACTCGATAAAATCTAAGCCTCAGGCGGCTTTACAAACAAAGCATTTAGATGTCATCAATGAATCCTATATGCATAATGTTCCTAAAGGTGCTGAAACACATTTTAAAGTTGTAGTAGTATCAAGCCAATTTGAGGGTCTACCTCTAATTAAGGTATAACATCCCGTTATTTGCAATATTAATTATACTTTTATTGATAATAGAGTTTCAAATAATTATTTAATATTTCAAATAGGTAATGAAATGAAATTATTATTTTTTTAATTAACTTTCATACGATTCTGGAAACTTTTCTGTTAACGTTGACTCTAATCATCAAATATTTTTTTTCATATTTTTATGATATTGTAATCACTGCTCAATATTCATTGTAATAAATATTTCATTGCTTACTATTACTAAAAGTGAATTAGTACAAGAATATTGTTTTACAAAGTATCCCAAGCTTTTTTACAGTAATATACTTTTTTCATTGTTTAATAAATAAAGTATCAACCAGAGATGCGCCAAATGTTCGGCCGAATATTTGTATTCGGTTAAACCTACATTCGGCGCATCTCTAGTATCAACCCTTTATGTCCCACTGCTGAGCATGGGTCTCCTCCTCGAAATCAGGTGATAATGATCCAGTGGTGGATGGACTCTGCCTCTTATGTGGGAGGTTCGATCCTGACGTGTGTGCCTTGAAATGGGTTTTTTTCTGTTGTTTATGTGGGTAAAATTATGTTTAAAGATTCTGTTATATAAAAATGACAATAGATAGCTGAAATCAAGTTAGTAAATAAGTGTTATAAATCCCATTCTTCCTTTCAGAGACACCGTCTAGTTAATGAAACTTTAAAAGAGGAACTTCAAAATGGTGTTCATGCACTTTCAATTGTAGCCAAAACACCACAGCAATGGGAATCCAGTGATCAAGTCGTAGAAAGTAGTCCAAATTGTAGAGGTGGATTTGGTAAATAAATATTGGCAATAAAATAGGTTGATTTATTACATATTTAATAAATAGTTGATTTACTATTAATTGTTTCCTTTATATTTCACAAGTCAGATCCAGCAAAGATTTTTACTATGTGTTAAACATACAATTGATAAATTTCCTTCCACAGTTTACATATATTATCATAATTATTGTTATGAAGCAAAATGAGTAAGGACAGAAATCAGCAGCCTTTTAACTGATAGTCCACACCGCGAGTGACTGGTTTCATTTGACAATCATTTTCATTCAAAATAAGACAACATTGGCTGTCTCAATATCAACTTTAGCAAATCACTACATATTATAAAACAAAGTAGTTTTTGTGTCCCTATGTCCCTTTGTACGCTTAAATCTTTCAAACTACGCAATGGATTTCGATGCGGTTTTTTTAATAGATAGGGCAATTCAAGAGGAAGGTTTATGTATATAATTTATTAAGTTTTTATATACATTAGCTAAGATATAACAATAATTGTTGGAGGTGTCGGAAAAAATTAGGCCGCCTGGGAGTTTTCAACGAAAACGCTGCCTAAACCCTTTGAGATATAACTAAATAATGTATGGTGGAATTGTGTATCTTAAATAGGTCTACAAAAAAGTCCGCGATGGCATATGTCTATCTCTTAGGGATATCATACTATATCCATTTAATACTTAAAAAAATGGGCAATTTTTAACGCGATAATTTGAAAGTTATTTACACAAACACAGAATGAATCCTTATCATTTTAAATCAGTTAATTGGCTTAAGCACTTCATGAAGATTAATTTACCTCTTTACATCGTGCAAATTAAATGAATACTTTAGGAGATATGGCAATATCAAAATAATACGCAAGAAAATAAATCGTGTTGCCGTGATTCGAAGGGGATCAAACGGGAAGCGTTCATGATTAGGTATATTCATATTCCATTTTAACACAAAAACTTAGTAATTATTAAAATAGAAAATGATCATCATCAGACATGATAAATCCGTAAATCTAAGTTCACGCGGGCGAAGCTGCGGGTAACAGCTAGTTTTGGATAAATGAAAATATCAATTTCTCCAGAAAACAATTTTCATTGCAATTACCTTTGGCTACTAGAACCCACAAAGCTTCACATTGTATAGAGCTGTTGTACATCTTGCGAAAAAGGAAGTATCTACTGGTCTGGCCACACATAATAGGCCATAGTTAAATACAAATTTGAAAAGGAGACAGTCAATATTATAAAATCTAGTTTGAAACTAGCTGTAATAGAAACTGGCGACGCCACATAATAATTGTCGTTTTCGATTAGAGTAAAAAATTATGTATTTGTCATAATATATATTTTTTACATTCTTATAGTTTTCCGTAGATAAAATTAATAATATTTAGTAGTCAATAATATGGGTTAAAAAAATTAGAAACCAAGTGGATAAGTGGATAATGGAAATAATAAATCGCTTCATGATATAATATATAAGAAATATATTGAAAATCTTACATTGACATGATCTTAACCTAGGTCATTTTATTTCCATTATTACAATACTGTAAAACAGTATTTTTTTAATAGTGAGACTTCATTGTGAGATTTGAAATTCTAAAATACTTCTCTTTGTTATTAGAAATACTAGATCAGAAATTTTTTTATTATATTATTAATACATTTTTTTATTACTATTTTACACGCTTTAATTCAAATTATATAAATCACAACATATGCAACAATTTCTGAAATCCAATTCTCTTAAGTTTAAAGTATTATATTTTTATATTCACTTACAAATTGTCAATCTTTTTTGTTTATTACTGGTAGTAGTCTAAAAATGTATAGTGCAAGTATTATATAATATATCCTAATTATAAAATATGACACGCTAGGTGTCTCGACAGGCATATTTTCAATTTTTAATGAGCTAAGTCAGTTTCTCACATGTTAAGTTATTTTAGGTACAGTAGAAGTGAACTTTTTTCAATTGGAATCAGATTTTGCCACAAAAATGAAAAATTATTTTCATATTATAAGTACAATTTAGATATTACACACTCTTAAATTATATTCACATCATTTTGTTTATAATTTATGTATACCTTGTTGCTTTTTAGTCATCTTGGCGGGGTCCCTGTTGCGGCCCCAGATATTACAAAGTCAATACTGTCTGGTTGTACTTGAAAAAAAAAGAGCTCAACATTTCCTAATCTGTTGAAAGCTCAACAAATGGGTAAAACTTTTCACTATAAAGCACTAGGACAGTTCTCATTAACACCGTAAAACGGTGTTAGTTGTATCAAATGTTGAAATTATCCAGTCGCAGCTTGCCCTCGTTCTCGGTCAAGTACAGCATATCAGCCATGGTTTGTTCACATATTGCCTCCTCAGCTTTCTCAGACATCTGGAAAAATAATCATCAGGTTAATCTAGCATTCAGAGTTCAATAGTTATTTTAAGGGTTAACTAATATAATTTATACAGATTTCTTACTTTTACCCAACTGAAGAAATATACGCTTCTTAAAGAAGCTTCAATAGTTCATTATGCTAATTAAGTCTAGATTCGGAAAAAAGATTATAAATAAGCCTTGAATATCCTTAACGAAAAAGTAAAAAGATAGAGGGTCATTTGTGTGTGTAGTAGTAGATTAAGTATGTGTAACAGTATATGAAAATTCCTCAATAAATGTTTTTTCTATTCTATTTATTTATGCATGCAAGAGCCATAGACATTTATTATATAGACTGCTTTACTAATAAGTGCCTGTTTCACAATCTCCAGATAAGTTCCGAAAAGGCTATTCGCAACATATTTGACAGATACTCCATACTCTATCTGTCAAATATGTTGTGAATAGCCTATTCGGAACTTATCTGAAGATTGTGAAACAGGCCCTAAAGCTAATAAATATTTGATATTATAATTGGGCAATGGATGTAGGTGCAGTAAGTTAGTATTTATTTTAAAATATTGATAACTGATATGCTTAAAACATAAGTTTACGTACCACGTAGCTACAATTTCATTTGTATGGGCAGTTTGCCAACAAGACTAAACAGTTTCCTAAACATTTTCGATTCGAATGTAGTCCGTAACCACGCCAAAGAATGTACGGTGCTAGAGAATGTTATATATTAATGGATTCGGTTCGGGTGCAATCTAATCATATAATCAGTGGCGTAACTATACCGTTCGGCGCCCGTGGCAAATTCATCGGATGCTAGGAAAGACACTTTTCTTTTTACTAAATGTGTAATAATACATGTTGGGAGTTGGAATTCTCCTCCGACCGGGGGCCCCTTTCAGCTGGGGGACCGTTGTATTTTGCCGACCTGCCACGCTGTAGTTACGCCACTGCGTATAATGTGAGAGATGTATCGTGTATCTCACCGATCGGTAGGTGATGTCTGTGTTGGGCGGGCACCGCAGGTTGGGCCCGAAGTTGACGCTGACGGTGACGTTGCGGTACAGCGAGAGGGCGGGGTAGTAGCAGCCGGCGTACACGTCCGTGAACGCCTCCCCCTGGCACTCGCCGTTGCGGAAGAACAGCACGCGGCTGCCCGCCAGCGGCGTCAGGTTGCTCAGAGACTCCTGGATGTTGTCCTTGTCCTCGTAGTATAGATGGCTCTTGAACTTCACCAGCGGCTGCGGAGGATAAAACGAAAAATGTAACGCTATAATATCTTACTCAAAGGATGTCTTTATAGAATAGACAAAATGGAACCAAACTACATAGTATCGATTTTGGAAATTTTATTTTTCCGATTTACGCAAAATGTGTCGTCTTGAATCTATGAAATATGATTGCTGCTTGGTCTTTGATATTTATTTATTTATTTAGATCCATCAACAATTAATTAAAAGTGAGACATTTTTATTAAAATACATTCATTAAAAAAACGTATAACAATTAGTTACAGATGTACACAGCAATCAGCATGCATATTATTTGAATTCGAATGAAAAAAACTTGTAAGAATCTTAAGTTTTTTTTTATGCGTAAAGTTTTGAATAAATATTAAACAAAAGAATGAAATATTGTATGAACAAGTCTTACTCTGTCCTTGTAGGTGTTGGGCGTGTACTTGGGCGTGGCGCTCTTGGGCAGCACGATGAGGAAGCCGAGCGTGTCGCCCTCGCCATACCCCGTGCTGTAGTGCTTGCCGCGAGACTCGTGGAATCTGAAAATTTTAATTCAATAATCTTATAAAAAAATCTATTTTTTTTTATTGGTTTGTCTCAAAATATAATTTGTGAAAACTAATATTGCACGATGTCAAAACAAATATAATAATAGTATTATAAAATGACCCTATATTGGGACTAATATTTTCCACAGTTGGAATTGGGTTTCTTCAAAATTCACGAGGAGGGCGTTAGGCCGTTTGCCGATACGCTGGCTAAATGCGGGTTAGTAAATTTCACACATTTTCTAATGTTATCAGGCATGTAGGTTTTTTCACTATGTTTTCCTTCACCGGTAAGCAAGCGATGGTCTCGTGTTCAGGTGCACACAGAAATTTAGAAAAATCCATTTCACATGGCTTAAGCTCGAACCCGGAACCTCTCACTCAAGAGGACTGTTAACTGACTAGAAGATGGATTACTAGAAGGTTTAGGAAGACAGATGAGTAGTAATAGTAGTCCAATTTTTCTATTCGCCAGCTCCAGTGTTTGACCAAGTTTACACACCAAATCTACACGTTAAAACGCTTGACTCATATTAAATGTCTGTAACTAAACGCCCAGCAGATGTAAACTATGTTTAATTCATAATTATTTATAATACATGACATATGTAAAATTCATGAATAATAAACATATTTAACGAAATATAGGATAACATAAAAATTGAAATTACATTACATAGACTTATCAAAGAGGAACGTTATACAATTTTAATATAAGTAATATCATTCAGTAATACCTGGTGCCCTTGCGGCTGCGCCAGCTGTAGCCGAACTTGTCGTAGCCGAGCGGAGCCTGCAAGTTGGCATAACGCCGCGCCCAGCCCAGCCGGCACGCTGCGCCCTCCGGCATCTCCTCCACCGTGGCTTCCCAGTACCATGCACCGCACGATACGCCTGCGAATAACATCCGCATATTTACGTCAACGCCCCTCCACACCACGCCCACGTCAACTCCACTTTATACCACGCCCATGTCAACGCCCCTCTACACCACGCCCATGTCAACGCCCCTCTACACCACGCCCATCTCAACGCCCCTCTACAATACGCCCATGTCAACGCCCTTCTACACCACGCCAATGTAGACGTGCAAGATGTTGTATACGACGCCCACATCTACATCACATATCAGACGAAATCATAGAAACTACCTAATGCAACTCAGGCCTCCCGTGATAAATATTTGTACTCAAGTTTATCAATTTAGTCTTATTCATTCACTAAAGCATTTATTACTTAATTACCTCACCTAAACACAAGTACTGGATCAACAACAGATCATTGCATCGAGATATTTAATAGAAGGTCAATCAATACAAATATATGTTCAGGGTCTAACTCTAATCTCGTATCCTGGATGCTCTTGTGTTGCAGTAGCCACCCAGACGGGAAAGCCATGGCTACCAGAATCCGAGTATTTCTTTCTTTTTAAAACAAGGGCAATACATGCAGTGTAATTAAAGAACATCAAAGTTCTGCAAGTCTCAGAATAAGCAATACATAAACAAGCTATAGAAAAATTGTAAGCAACGGATTTGCAAAATCTATTGATTAAAAAAGGTATATGATATATTACCATGCGTAGCTCGCACCATGCAGTATCCCTTCTCCCCGGTAACCGCCAGTCTATCCTCTGCTATTTTCAGCTGCGGCGCCCTGTCGTGCAGAGCCAGTAGAACCACCCCGGGACAGAGCGAGCGATACAACCACCCGGGAATCGGCTTGCCACTCCATTCGTTGCTTTCATCGAATTCCTGAAAAAACATAAGTCTAAGTGGAGATAGGAACAATTCTCTAAATAACTTTTTATCCTCGTGTCTAAAATGCTTAAATCCGTAAAAAATGGCAACTACTGTTTAGTAGTTTAGTAGTCAATAGTTTTATTGAAGTAGTTTAGTAGTTGCCACTTTTTACGAATTGCAGTTTTTGTAGAGCTAGTAATTAGTACTTATATCGAAAAATATCCAAAAAAAGCATTATTCCACAGAAATCATTGTTACATAACCTTTATTAACAAAAATATTGTATAGTCTTTATAAACAAAAAATATATAACAAAAGCTTAATCCATGTAACGTGATCAATGGGTTATGCATTTTCATGAATGTATTTCTCAAAAATATTAATTAATCTTATATTTGGTCAGAATGCTTGATATTTTGTAATCTTGTATATTAAATTACCTTAATAAATAAAATCTTACATTATTTTTGTTACTGTAACTACCATATTATGATGAGCTTCTTTTAAAATATCATGATTAAATGACATTTGATGACCGAAGACAGATTGATTGAATGAGAGTACTGTTTTGTTATTTAATGAGGTACAAAATAATGTACATAGAAACAAAAAATTACTTTATCATTAAGTTACACGATAAGTTATTTGCGTTTTAGGAAAAGAAATGTGACGACACCTCCAAAGTAAAACAATTTCTTTAGCTAAATCCGCAGCTAACACTTTCCACCACATATTAAAATATTTAGGAAAACATCTAACGTATATTATAGATTCTTGCTAGATTCTTCTCATATGCTATATTAATATAGTAGTATGTATTGTATGTAATAGAATAATTAAAAAGATTAGTTCCACTGAGTTAGTTTCGCTGGTTCTTCTCAGTGGGCTTGCTGTGGAACCGGTGGTAGACTCAATTGACGTTCAAAAAGATACTTTGATTTGGTACAATTTTAAATATAATTTTTGACTCTGACTTTGACTATAATAATATGTCGTCTGTTTCTTTAACAGACCTAAGACGAAACACAAATCGAGACTAATAGCGATGTCTCCATAAATCCTAATCAGTTAGTAAAATGATCTCTATTATGATAGATTACAGACCTTCATTTGTAACATATCACATTGGACAGGATAAAGTTACACGACAGTTAAAATGTTTTTTTTTCTTTAATGTCTTTAATGTTTTTTTAGCCAGTATTCAGTTTAAAAGAAGAAAGAATTTCATTTTATTTTCAGACGAAAGTATTGTATACATTTTTATTTTTTATGAGTCTATTATAAAAAATATGTCAACACGTTACGTTAATCTATTCTATTCGATAAGAATATTATAACTACAATATAAAGGTAACACTTAGCACACACTTGTCCGCATCATACGCATCGCTTAAAACGGATCGTGTTATTTTTTTTTTCACTTGAGTGCGATCGACACACACATATCTAGTGGACGCACTTTTTTGATTTTCTAATGTGGACGCTAGGGATTTCGTAAAATTCCTGTACTCTTAGCCATGTGCGTATATGACTTAAAATTATGCGACATTAATAATTTTATCTGAAGCATAATATCCCAATTGAAAGGCAACACAATACATATATATGTATCAAACAACTAGCTATTTCTTGTTGCCCTACCCTAATATATAATTCACATTTTGTATTCTTATGTTTACGCAAATTCACTTATTATAATGAAGCAACTTTTACGGATTTGGTCGCGGTTTATTTAGTTTTTTTATGAGCCCGACGTTTCGGTTACTTTACAGCAACCATGGCACGGGAGGACCATAAACCGCGATAAAATCCTTAAAAGTTGTTTCATTATAAAAATTCACATTTTTAATAAAAATATGCAAGTCTATGATTTGCTAATTTCTTCAATATTTAATATTGTATAAATTACGAAAGGTTTATCACTTACTGCCGCTACTGGAGATGCTCACCTGTCTAAACGGAGCGTGCGGGTCTGGCTCAGTCAGTATATATCTGTAGCCGTCCTTGTTGAACGGGTGTTCCGTGGGGTACCCGTGGGAGGGTAGTTTGAGAGCGCCCCCGTCCGCAGAGCGCCCTTTCTTGCCCACCGGGGCGCTGGAGTCCAGGCTACTGACGGCCGGGCGCCGCTTGCCCTGACGACCCTTCACGTTACCAGTCAGTGGTACTGGAAACAAATGATAAATTTTCAATCAAAAAAATTAATAACCAAATATAATATTAATCTTAAAGCGACTGATCCAATTTTGATGAAACATGTCCATGTTTTTCCGAAATTCAAAAAGAAAACCACCACTAGAAAACTTTAGATAACTATGGTACCATAGAAAGACACGAAGACAGACTTACGGCGGATTTCAATATCCTATCTATCTCAATATTTACTTATCTATCTTGACATTTTGACATATTTTCTTAGAAAATTTGTCAAAATCTTACTCTAGATAAGAAAATTTTAAGATAGATAGGACATTGAAAACCGCCGTTAGCCGTCAAACTTATAATACCTACCTATCTATAAGCGTCGAGGGTGTAATGTGTTTACACATTTTTTTATGACCAATCTTAAACTTGTGACAAAGTAATATTTTTTGTCTTATCCATTTCGATATTTTTTCTCTTATAATTCATCATTACATACATATTTTTATTGACGTCATCGGAAACTTACCTGACCGAGTATGTTGTTGATATATTACATTGTAATTGATATATTATGCATTTTAAATGTGATTAAGATTATTGTACAGTAAAAAGCTTGAGGTTCAGAACAACTCCGCTTAGGACACAGTTTTATGTAAAAAGTAACAAGTTTTATTCATACATATAGACAATATTGACATTACCTACACTCTCTCAAAAGCTCTTTTGAGAGAGTGTAGTCTCGGTAGTAGCAAATATTAAGAAAACCTCCGCCATTCACGATTCAGCATTTATGCGCTATTATATTAAGGTATTTACCATTTAGTATAAATACATAATATCACACATTATTATTAATAATAATTTAACATAATCATGATTTAGTTTCGCTGTTTCAGGGTTTAGGGTATAAAAATAATCAAGCAGCTAAAAACCCGTATTTTGACTTTCAAACCTCGTACATTAATATAATACATCTAATAATGTTAAAATAAAAATTAATTTATATTAATGTATTTAGGACTTCTACTCATGAAATAAACTACTGCAAGTTCCAAAAAATATTACTACTCATAACTCAAGTAAAATCACCAAACAAAACTAAACTAAAATCGAAATATTTAAATAATGAATTATTTTTTTATCTTGTATTTTTTTCTCTATTCTCAACGAAATTTGTCTATGCGTAGGTATTCTTACGAAACTTTGCAAGGTAGCTTTACATCTCCTCTCCAATTGTATGTCCATTAATTATTCTCATATCCGGCGTATCCTTCCTATCATGGTATTCTCGTGTATTTTATTTGTTGTCACGTGGTTCTACATTTGTTTGATGCAAAATGATAATAATATGTATTTATCGAAATCTCGTACATAACTGTACAAGGTTGATAGTATCTTCGTACCTCGTAAGGAAGTTGAAAAACCAGGTAGGCGACTTTGTATGATATGCGCTATAAGCATCGAGCACATAATCCATAGACTCCTAATAACAGGGGAACGGGTTCTGGCGACACATCTGACTTATAGTTCCGATATAAGCCGTAAACAATGTACTTAAACTATCGTGTCGTCTCATTCTTTCCCGTTGCGAAATATATCCATTTCTTTTTAACGTTCCGTGATTGGTAATGTATAACATTGAATTAGTTAATCACAGCATTGCATCCCTTTCGTTTCACCTCAGCTAGTTGCCAGAATGGATTTAATATGAAAAATCAAACATTAGGAGTCTATAGTTGTGTGGTCGATGGTTATAAGGTACAGAAATTAATAAGAACTGATTACGAGTAAACGCTAATGCGGCCACGTCGTGATGAAATCCGCCGCATACTCTCCGCAGTCTTATCGATTATTATACATTAATGATTCTGTGAGTTCAACATTGTGGGGCACAGGCACATCACAATTGTATTGACTTTTTGTTTGGATTGCTTTTATTTTGCGAATACATTTTAGCTAGTGATGGATAATTTCGTACACTTTGATTTTGTTCTCTACCTATCTCTACTCATCGGTTACGTCGGGTCGATTACTTATTCTCCCTTATTTACATTCCGTATAGTAAAAGAAAAATATTAAATTTAAACATGTCTCTACAATTTAAAAACTCTACACTTATAATTTTTTTAAATCGTTCGTTTGAAATACTTAAAATGCGACGTTTAATAGAAATTTGTGAAAACACTCAACAATATTTTTTATTATCAAACGATTGAATTAAATCCTTTGAGGACTTTCGCTAACAGGAGTTCCGATGTATGGTCTTCCCTTTGCGTCTTCCCTTTGAGTCTTTGGATGCGCGTGGCAAACGATCGGTCGTCTTAGCGTTCATTGAGGGAGTCCCATGTTCAGCAGTGGACGGATAAAAGCTGATGATGATGAGTGTGAGTTTGTATTATTTCAATTCTTCCCGTCATTTTACTAGGCAAACGTCATTTACTTCGCACAAGAAACATCTTAAATAAATTGAGAGAGAATAACACCTGTATCCACAAACAATACTATGAGGTGTCAAAGTACATCAGAAGGCATAGGGTCATTCAAACCAATTTATAGACAATACTTAAGTGAAATCCGCCACTGTGCGTCTGTCAAACCCGACTATTGACACGAGAAGTGCATAGATAGTAGCGTTCTTTGCAGTGTTAACTTTAACAAGTGTTAAGTAACCAAGTACGCTTCTTGAATACGGGTGTGTTTACCAGCAACCCCGCACAATACCGAGTGAACTATGACAAAATAGTTTTTTTTTTTTTTTTTTTTTTTTCGGTTGGATCTATGCTAATGGTCCTAGTGACCGTTATGCGTCATCGGAAATGGGGTGATCCGGTTGGATCATCCTATGACGTTAAAAATTTGGGGGGTTGCCCCCCGCCATGTTCATGGCGTCGGGTTTGAACATAATAGGTTACTCGAGCAGTCTTATAAGGGTTGCGTTATGCGTATAATATATTTAATATTTTGTTACATAACTATAATAGACTACTTAAAATTTATTGTTTACCTACCAGAGTAGGAGTATATATATACAATTTTATGAAACGACGTCTTCTAGGATCCATTTATCATTAAATTGTTAATTTTCATTTCATTAATTTCTTATGTTCACCATCTTATATGAGTTATTATGGATATCAAAGATACTATGTACCCAACTATATTTTGTTACTTATGATAGGTGTAACTTCGCTTTTGTATATATGTATTTAAAACATTTTGAGTGAAATAAGTTAATCTTAATATTACGTAAGAACTTGTTTTACTTTAAAAAGGATTAAAGTACAAATAATTAAATTTTATCTAAGTCCAAAGTAAATGGACTTATCAATTAAGAGACCTTGTTTGAATAATTATCATTAGCTTCAACAATAATTGATTAATCGTTATTTGAATATATGACTACGTATGGGGCCATTGTTGGAAGTTATATATTTGTATACTTAGTTAGATTTTTATAGATTTTTATATAATATGTTGGATTTATTTTTAGTTTAAAAATCCATAGAAATACTTATGCAAATAAAGTTTGTTAAAATATAAAACGTATAACTGTACATGATGATAAATGAAGTCGTTTGTGCGTTTGTGTATATAAAGTAAAGTTACAAACAGGAAATGTGTCGTTAGTTGCGTATTCGAAAGTAATACAAAAATGGTCGACGTGATCATATTTTTACCCGTGGTAAAAAAATATATTTTTAATTTTACATAATATTCTATCGTTTTTTACAAGGATTTTTACATGAATAATATTGTATACTTTACGGTCACTAAGGACACGGGAAAATAAGCCTCGATGAAATCGATAAAGAGGTTTTATTACTATGTTCTATATACAAATATTAAATTTTAACTTCCACAAAGTTACGAAAATAGATCGATATAAATGTTAAAAATGTGCATATTAATAGATAGATTATAAAACACGATAGACGTCCGACATTTCGAGACTAAGATTGAACTGAATCGAAGTTAATATGTAACAGAAATACAATCGTTCGATTTAATAATACATACATAGGTTTTAAGATCGTAATCTATTTAAAATACGTATCTTTATTTTCGCGTTTCGCAAATTCCGACGCAGACTGTACATTAGTAACCAATCTTTTACCGTTCTAAAAATAATACGCCTCATAATTAAAGCCAAACATTTACATTAATTCAGTGCTCATATACGTGTATAATAAACATCTAACACACTTACTGTCCATGACGAAATACCCAAATAATCACCTATTTCATCGACAAACTTACGACTGATAAGATAAAGTATCGGTTTGGCGACCTAGAAACATAATGGAGTTAATTATATCGACAAATACAATAAAATAATAGAGGGGTCGGTCGAGTGTGTTTTAATAATCCAATTTAATAAAACTTACCAGCCATGAAGTTCAAGGTTATAGTATAATGATGAGGAATCGATAGAGAAATCGCAGAGCTAACGCGACGTTGCCTATGTGCGAGTTAAAATGGAATAGCGCTACACATCGGCGGCGTGTGCATGTGTGTGTGACACTCGTGTTTACAAACACCACCACAGAACAATGTCATTATTCAATACTTGAGCGGTCTAGAATTTTATGTCGCACTACGCTTCTTTGTTTACAATAAGATTTGGTCCACCAAACCCATAAAACTTGGATATGCAATTTCCATATTCAGAACGAGGATGTTTCCAGATCTAGAATTAGAATTTCCAACATATGGATTCGGATCCGTAATCCCTTTTTAAGTAGTAAGTAATTTTGATCAGGATGTCAAGGTAAATTATCAAATGCGTTAAAATCCGTTTAAAATGTTTTAAATGTGGAATTCAAACGTTCTATATCCAAATCGTGAGATTATTCTAATTTTAAAAATCAAGTTCGTCGAAATCGCGAATACTTATCGTAAATTAAACGCAATGTTCAAACAAGATGAACCACCGAATGGCAACTGTCTTGTATCCATGTACGTACGATGCAGACGCTATTATGTTGACCCATTTTTTTATCGACAGAATTTTTTATTACGCTAAGTTTCATTCAAGAAAACTGTATACATTTTTTTAATCGTTATTCATTTCGATTATCATAAATTGCACTGAAGGATCATTGTTTTTTATACTACAAAAATTGTATTGTTTATATAAACTAGTATTTTATAAACAAGAATTTTTAAATAGTGTAAACATTTTTCATAGGTAACATAATATTAGGTATCTTTATTTTACTTTGGTATTTTTTTTTAATAATTGTTGTTTTTATTTTCGAGTAGAGCCTAGAGCAGCAGGCAGGACTTCCCAAACACAGGGGAGGGTCAAGGGTCAACCAAGCCTACCTAAAAAATGCTAAGTGGGAGGTTCTAGCCTGTAGGAACGTTTGCACCTAGGTATATATAACGCAAGGTAAATTATTAACAGTTTCGAATTTGTTTTCCACGATTTCCGTTTTCGGACGCATTTTTATCCCTCGATTTTCTCCTCTTTTTGAATATTTATTTTTCTTATTTATACCTAATACTTACATTAAATTTTTGAGATAAAAGTAAAAACCAAACCCATTTTATTCAGTTAATTGTACATATAACTTTCATAATTTTTGCTTGCGCATCTATGTCTATTGTCTACATGCTATTTCGAATAGTAAGCCCCCTCAACCATATTTTTCGGGAAAGACGAAAAAATGTTATTATATAATCCTCTTATTGTATAAATTCCATAAAAATAAATGTTGTTAAAATAATGGGAATTTTATAGTTGGTAGGTACTGAAAATTGATTGGAGAGCACTCGGGAAGGCATGAAAACATGATTCGGGATCCGGGGAGACTCGATGAGAAAAAATGTCGGGGACTTTATCTGTCTACTCCAGAGTATAGACTAAAGTAGACTTATTACTTATTACAGTATTATTAGCTATCCAAATTTATACATATTAATTAAATTGAAGTGTCTGTTTGTAATTTTAATAATTAAGTACTTAAACGATTTCAAAGCGTTTCTCAATTCGACCGTATAATATGTATGCTTTTTAGCCTTTCACAAAATGATATACAACAGTGACTGTATACAGCACGTTGCCTACTTATTTTCTTTTTAATAAAGCGCAAACTTCTTTAACGGCATTGTGCACATTTTTGTAATAGTAAAAAATTATCGGATCGAATTTATAAAAATATTATATAAATATATAAATATGCATATTATTATATTAATTTATAAAAAAATATAATAGATAATATGCTGTTGTATTTGACAAGGCCATTCATATAATCTGTGCAATAATGAATGAATTAAAAATTAATATTTATATTCAATTTAATTTATTTATATTAAACCATTACAAAATATCAAAAATGCACAACGTTAGTATTAGATATTTCATTTCTGCCGGCTTCCCGGAGTACAACCAACCGATTTTTTTTTTAATTTTGTCGATTGGTTTCTACTAATCTCAAAAGGGCAGGGCAGATTTTGACGGTACTTTCACTAGCACATATCTGATGTTATAAGGAGTTATTAAAGAGAGGAAGCTATTAAAACAGCAGCCATCGGGATCCGGAAATCTAAGTAATCGCAGCTTCGCTGCGGTCAAGGAGATAGTAAGAAATAAATTTTTTTGCTGTCCTAAATTTTTACGTATCATTTTGTATAATTTCATATTTGTTTTTTTGGAATTTTGAAAATTTTAATATAGTACATAAGAAATTATATAAGTGTTGTTTTAGTTGTGGTCACACTTGCTTGCTTTGCTATGCTTTATATTTACAGTTACAGATTTTTTTACAGTTTATTGAATACCAGTCAGTGTCGTATTATCTAGGTATGTCAGCAGCTACTAATGCTTTCTTCTACTTAAAACTAGACAATGGTCTTAATTTTTACCGCATTAATATAAATTAAAAATTAAATAAACAATTATTTATAAAAAAAAGTAGTTGAAAAAATTTCTAAAATGACACGAAAAACTAGATAGATTAATATGCAATTGCTGATATGACTTTATTTGCTTAAATTCCGACAGTCTATCACTTTAATTAAATTATCAGTAGTACATGTATTTAGTATTGTAAGTAGGCGATGGCAAAAAGCAAGACTACTTTATCCGCTAGCTTTTTATAACAATAAAATTATCTTGTAATGTCGTCCCATAAAACAACCATTTTGTACATCTCATGGACGATATTCTAAGAAATGTGAACATTTTTATAATAATTATTATGATTCACATCAATTATTTGTTAAAATATTGCATATAAAATATATATTTGGGCAATGGACTGCGTAAAAATAACATGTATTTTAACGTAGAAAATACTTATGAATAGAATAACCTCTTTCCTTGCCCCCAATAGTAGGGCTATTGGGGGCAAGCAAAGAGATTATAGTGCCACAATGTTTTTCGCAATAATATCCCAATACTTTAAAATAAGGATTAGTTCCTTTTCTGGCTACTCACAGTATGATCCATGTCGCACGATATTAACTTAGGATTCCTTCGTATTAAACATTCGTTTTTGTTTAATCAAACTTATAATAAAACTAAAAAATAATAATAGTATTTGTGCACCGATGGATAGGTACTGGGTACTATAAAACTTAATGTTAAATAACAGGTCTGGGAGTACGTCTTTTTTCACTTGACTGCCTCGGTATATTTTTAGCGTATTTATGTATGAAAGTATTACTATTTCTTTGTATTTTTGTCACGCTCGGTGACTTAAGAGCGCTCTTATACGGTGGGCGGTCTTGCGTTTTGCGTTCGTTCGTTTAGCGAACTATACAGTATACATATTATATAATTGTATATTATTATACATGCCCACACGTTACAAGCTCTGTCCAGACCCAAAGTATGTTAGATTTAAAAAGTAAAGACTACATGATAAATTAATAAAATTAGTAATATTTACTGGTAGACATGTAAGTATGGTAATTCAACAAACGTAGGACACAAACACTTACGCCCGGTTTCCAAAAGGCTGATCAACGCAAACGTTAACGAATCAACTGTCAAATCTCTTGTTAAGTGTCAAATGAGTTGCTAGAACTTAGAAGCATGGTCAAATAACTTAATTTGATCAGCCTGTCAGTTGACATAGCCACTACAATGAGAAGCTATCAAATTTTGCCCTAGAATCGTATGTTAACCACCATTAACAGCCATGTTATTTGACATACACATTGACCAACGTTTCAGAAACCGAGCGTTAAACTCATTACCGCGTTCTGTGTAGGACTAGGTACGATCGGCAGGTTCAAATATTTTAACGTATTATTATTTATTATAATTTTCAATATTTCATTGTATAAAAAAAAGTATTCACTCTAGTGAACACATTATTTTTCTTTTTCCGTTAAGTATTTAGACCTGTGTTTTGAAGTGAAACTTCTTTAGAATCGTTGTGCTTTCAAACAGGATGCAACGGAAAAAACGACAGGTAAGAGACACAAATACAAAAGAGCAAGAGAGTAAATGTCGCTGTGTATGTATATTGCACAGTGCACACTGCTTAATATTTGCTTGTATTTGAGCATTTAACATGTGTTTGTTTCACTTCTATCGTGTGTGAATCGCACACACACCTTTTTTTACATACTTTTCTAAAACAATTGAACCTATTATAATGAATTTGTTTGCAGTGTGTTTTGGTTAGACTGGGTGAAGGATAATTTTGGACATACTAAGTGACGCTGTTCTGTGACCATTGCGGATGCCATGCTGTTTCACTCAAGATTGTAAGTCTTGGCACGTGTGACAGTTCAATGTGCTCTGATACAATCTAATATAATAAATTCCTAATATAAAAACAACAATTTTAGGAATAGTATAGTCTTTTTATGGCCGTATGATGACGTCATCAAATATTTTTCAAAGTTTTTAAACCATTCCCATGACCTAGATAACATTTTCTTGTGTCCATTGAAGTAGCCACACTGGGGCAAGCTGGGGCGCTTGCCCCACCTTGGCTCTGACCTATAAGGTCAATAGGTAACAAAAGAGCCCAACCGTTACAAAAAAAATACCGGGGGGGCCGTAGGCTGACTGCTGCCCCACCCTGAGCCCAAGGCTGGCTACACTCATGCTTCTGTCACTTCATTGCGATCCGTACGGTAAGGATCAGTGGTCGCACTTGTATGACTTTTTATATGCAGACTACTACGATGCGTGAGATGCGGACATGTAGAAGCTATCTTCTAAATAAACAGGCAGTTACTATCTATTGTTAACCATCGCCCTCTCTTTATTCTTTCCCCTTTGACCCTTGCCTATCCTACCCACGTTTTGGCCCCAAGAATTCTTAAATCATTGGTTCATATCGAAAGGGGTACAGGTTGTAAAATATAAACTTACCCGCAGCTATCCCCATGTCAGTGACCTTCAGTTGTCCCTGTTTGATCATGGCTTCGTAGTTGGGTTTGATGCTGGTCAACTCCATGTTGTACAGCCCGAACATGGAGCCCTGCACCTGGTCTTCCTCGTACGAGAACAGGATCTGAATGTCCTTGAGCAGGGCGCGCTGCACGGTCGCGTACCAGGACTGAGTCACTCTGACAAAAAAGTATTAGGTTTTATATAAGTACATAGAACCCAAATTACACGAAATGGCGATTTTTTGTAGTATAACCAAATAAATCTTATTCGTATGAAAATGTGTAAAAAAACTAATGATACGAAAGCCGGGTAGCCATAGCCGCAGGTTCGAATCCCACCAAGTGCATATTATAATATCTTTATCATGAACTAGCTGTTGCCCGCAGCTTCGCCTGCGTTAACTAAGATTTACAACGGGATCTTAGCGGGATGATATATCTTTACCGATAAATGGGCTATCGAACACTGAAATGTTTCATTAAAATCCGACCGATAGTTTCTGAGATTAGCGCGTTCAAATAAACAAACTCTTTAGCTTCATATCTTAAGGATTTAAAGCATGAGTAAAATAAACTCGTTTAAATGTAGTCCAAAAAAATCAAAATTTCTGAATAAAATATGGTTGTTGTGCCTCACTCGACATAGATAGGTATAGTGTGTCGTGGACTTTTTGTAGATATTTATAAGATCTACAATTAATTAGAACATTTTATGGTTCTATCTTTTATAGTTTAGGCAGCGTACGCAAAATAAATAACTTTTCTGGTTGATTTTTTGCACCTCGTGTCCGAAAAACCCCAATATCTTACGGAACCCTGTTTTTTTCCAGAATAAAATTTAGCCTATGTTACTTGTGGATAATGTAGGTTTCGAATGGTGAAAGAATTTTTGAAATTGGTCCAGAACTTTATGAGTCTATTCATTACAACCAAAGTTTTACTCTTTATAATATTAGTGTAGATATATAGTATAGATGGATTTCGCCATAACTTCAAAACCGATCGTCCAATTTTAATCATTTAAAGTCGAAATATTATCTACATAAACTGTACTTAGTGATGAAATAATTTATTTTGATAAGGATCCAAAGCATGAGTAAAATAAACGCGTTTAAATGTAGTCCAAAAAATTTAAAATATCTAAATAAAAAAATTGTTATTGTGCCTCACTCGACATAGATAGGTATAACGTGTCGCGGACTTTTTTGTAGATAATTATAAGATCTACAATTAATTAGAACATTATATGGTTCTATCTTTTATAGTTTAGGCAGCGTACGCAAAATAAGTAACTTTTCTGGTTGATTTTTTACACCTTGTGTCCGAAAAACCCAAATATCTTACGGAACCCTATTTTTTTCAGAATAAAATGTAGCCTATGTTACTCGTGGATAATGTAGCTTTCGAATGGTGAAAGAATTTTTGAAATCGGTCCAGTACTTTTTGAGCCTATTCGTTACAACCAAACAAACAAACAAACAAAGTTTTCCTCTTTATAATATTAGTGTAGATAAAGATGTCTGCATCGGGATATGAAATGTATATTAATCATTTATATCCTTACTTATTACTCATATTATAAAATATGTGAAAGTATTATAAATGTTTGTTACGCTTTCAAGCGAAAACTACTTAACCGATCATCATGAAACATATTCATGTATTATAAAAGTTTTTTTTTTTTGCTAACACGGGCGAAACCGCGGGCAACAGCTAGTAAATTTACAACATTTATTCCCTTTCTAGTTATTCATCACACTTTCGAGCTTCCCTAGTTACTTCCGGCTGTGTTAACGGGGTGCTATTTTTGAATAATATTTAGTAAAAAAAAATAACATAAGTACTTATTACTAATTACTAACTTAAAAGACATTGCGACTTTAGTTAAAATCCTACTATTACACTCCATAAAGACGTCATAACATCAATATAAATCGTAGTCCAATCGTATTAGAAATTCAACTCGACACGAATCCCAAGAAGCGATGACATCTCGTTCCTTGCGTTCGTGTCACCAGTCACGACGCTAAAGCAGTTTCATGTCGGACCCAGTTCGAGCTGTCCTGTTTATTGAACCGTCAGACAACTGTCCGTTCTAATAGAACCTATGTCGTAAGCAAACCTAGTTCCTGTCATAGACTGTCTATTCACCATCTATTCCTAAAGAGCCATGGTTGCTGTAACATATCCGAATGTTGGGCATGTAAAAATGAATCAACCACTATATTATAAGATTCGTTGTAATGAGTGAAATTCGCGTAAGCACTCGAAGTAATACTAGCTGTCGCGCGCAGCATCGCCTGCGTTAACTAATATTAACAACGGCATATTAGTGGGATGATATGAATAGCCTTCCTCGATAAATGGGCTATCCAACACTGAAAGTATCTTCCAAGCCCGACCAATAGTTCCTTACATAAACAAACGCTTCAGCTTTATATATTAGTATAAGATATAGATAATATAATAAATCATGCTTATAACCGTTTTTGTAATTCTAAGCACATGCCCCCCAAATAATAAATAGTTGAATAATGTTCACAAACACAGGATTCAAAGAAACTACTAAAAATATAATAAGTAAAAAAAAACAAATTGAGAATTCGTGAGTCATCATCATCATCATCAGCCTTTATCCGTCCACTGCTGAACATAGGCCTCCTTCAATGAACGCCAAGACGACCGATCCCTTGCCACTCGTATCTAACACAGACCTGCCACTGCACGGAGATCATCTTCCCATCTGGTTAATGGCCGACCAACACTTCGTCTACGTAAAAGCGGCCTCCACTCTTGAACCATTATGGCCCATCGGCCATCCGTTATTCTGAGGGCGTGACCAGCCCATTGCCACTTTAACGTGTTTATTCTGCGCGTGATATCGTTAACTTTAGTTCTCTGGCAAAGGTTTTCGTTTCGAATCCTATCTGCCAAAGAAACACCCAGCACAGCACGCTCCATAGCACGTTCAGCTACGGCAAACTTGCGGACCAGTCGTAAATTAAAGAGGCCCGGTTTCGGCCCCGTAGGTCGTCACGGGGAGAACGAGAAAATTCGTGAGTACACTAACAATGACAAAGAAATAGGTATATATAATTCAAAGAATGATTTTAATGTGATCTTATTAACATTGTAAAGATTTATTAATTGTTTTGTTTCTTAGATTTCGTTTTTGTTTTCGTTTTTGTTATTTTGTATGTGTAATGTGGAATGGTGAATAAAAAGTTTATCTATCTATCTATCTATCTATCTAAAGAATGATTTAACAAATATCATTGTTTGTTGGAGTTTAAGTGGGTTTAGTTATTTATTGGATACAAATATACTGATTATTATTTTCAATAAAAAAAGTTCCTATCCCTCCATATCCCTCACAAATCTTCTCAAAAAAATTTGACATGCTAAAAGATTAGGTAGCAGCACCCACGGTTTCACCCTCGCATTTCCCATTCCCATGGGAGTACAGTGATAAATTATAGCCTATGTATTATTGAGTTTATGCTGATGTATAAGGTATATTATTGTAAATTTTGTGAAAATCCATTCAGTAGTTTTTACTCGAAAGAATAACAAACATCCATCTATTTCTCCATCCATATTTACAAACTTTTGTGTTTATAATATTAGTAGAAAAGTAGAATATCACATACCTGTTAATAAATTCAGCAAAAAAGCAAACACAAAAAGCCTTAATTATATTTTAAATTTTTAACGAATATTTTGTTAAACTGAATTTTATAAAAAGAATTGAACCATTATATGAATTCATATAATAATTATTGTTCTATTTTTTTACAAAATCTTTCTGACAATTTACTGTTGCACTTTTTTTTGACATGTACATACTTCCTTTTTACATTTACAAAACAGGTGTAATGTTACTTTTTCTTTATATAATAATATAATATTCCATAAATCGTAACACTTATCCGAAGCTAATTATAAGTTCTCATAGATTATTACTATCACACATTATTTTGTTTAAAAATAATATAAAATAGTATTTGTAAGCATGTGCCCACAATTTTTTATATCTTATTTAATATAAATATTAAAGTATGCATGCAGAACAAGTATATGAAATAGGCATGCAACATCATGAAATCATCATCAGAAATCATTTATAAAGTCATTGTCGTGCATAAAGAATATTTATATTAATATTAATAAAAGTAATTCCAAAATAATAGAATTCTTATATTTTACTTCATTGTAAATAGTATTCAATACCATTAATACTTCCACCAAAATATTTAGATTCCTCCTAATTACTGAAAAATTATTTCTTACTGTAAACAAATTAGTAAACAATTTTATTGTATACAAACAGTTCTTATATACTGCATGAGTATCACTCATTAAATATTAAAATAATGAAATGCAAATATTGTTGCAGTTCAGTAAGATTTTTACCAGACATGTGATCAAATGGGACAATTATAGCAGAGGATCACTTCACTTATTATACAATTTTTATCAAGATTTCACAGATGGGAGTTACGGGGTGTTTGTTCTGTGCTCGCAGCTGCATGGGTATGATAATCTTGCTCGTTTCTCCCGTTAAAGTCTTATGTTTCTGATAGAAGGAATAGTCGAGAGTGTGCTAATGGGCACAGAGACTTAACATCTTGTCTCATGATTGGCAACACATAAATGGGTTGCCTGGCCTAGTTTCAGGTTAACCAGTTTTATGTTGATGGGTTACATCACCCACTTACCATGAGGTGGCACATCTGCCAGTTTGCTCCACTCTTCGTTTATGCTATCCAGATAACATAAAAGAAGAGTGGAGAATTTTCATGCTATAAACATAAATATATACCTCCTAGGCATGGTAGTCATTGCTTCCCAGTACTGATCAATATATGGTATAATATCACGATCTTTGCTAAACATTGTCTTATGGCCACCCTCTTTGGAATTTTCTTGACGTAAATTTGCTATTGCTGTTATACACATTTGAGGAAAAGCTGTAAATAAAAAAAACAACACAATTGGAACAGGTATGAAAACATATTTTAGTAAATAAAATTAACTGACAATATACAGACAAATGATACTTACGTGCTTGGTTCTTTTTAAACGTCTCCAATCCTGTTGGAGAGCAATTTTTACAAACAAATAGATAGTTTGTCATAAATGGTACTAATTTTCCCAGCTGATATCCAATGCAAGATTCATGAAACCATCTATTACATGTAGCGCATAACAACTCGACTATGTTTAGATTTCTTACTTTGCCGCTAAAAACAAAGCATACATATGTCAAAGGGATTCAGATCAAATTAATGAATTTAATTATTACCATATAGAGAAAATTACCAATAGCATGTTCCTTGAGATTCACTAGCAGTTTTATTACGATTTTTTTCAGTATTTTCTCCCGCTTTTTGAGATTCAGATTGAATACTTGTACCATTATTACTTGCCGTTTCCATTTTTATCCATAAATTAATACCGTCTTCTAAGTAATTATAAAATCTAATGAAAGTCCAAAAGGAAATGTATTTGAATCAATGGATAAAAATAAACGTTAGTAATAAAATCATTTATCCATTTTATTTAGTATTTTTAAATAATAAAATACCTCAACAAAACACATTTGACATTACAAAAGAATGACAGCTTAAACAAATACTTCGCCTTTTATTCTTGTGACACGATCGCATTTTGCAACATTCTGCCAGTGTCAAGTAATAATTATAGTACCTGGTTGACCGAGCATTTGCTCGGTACCCTTAGTGATAAAATACGATAAAATTTTTCTTCCAAAAAAAATTATTTTAAAAAAAGGAAAAAATAAAATTTGGACTGGAGATTCGAACCAGGCTCGTTCAGATTTAAATGCCTAATTTCACCACTAAGCTACCATGACATATTATTTGACAGCGAAAATTACGTCCATATTCTAATCAACAAATTTCGATGCCTCAAAACACGGATAAAAAAAAGTTTTCTAAAAATTTATCCTAGCTAGATCTATTTATCGCCGTTTTTAACACATGTATACAAAATTTCATCAAAATCGTTGGAGCCGTTTCCGAGATCCCGATTCTATATATATATACAAGAATTGCTCGTTTAAAGGTATAAGATAATAATAAAAAAATAAACGCATTAAAAATTGTTGATTTTAAATTTAAAGAATGATGTAAACAATGGTTATGAAATTAATGATACTAAAACAACTATGTACAATTTATAATTCTTAATGGCTAGTTCAATTCCCCAAAGATTTTATTAGATATTATTATATAGGAGAAATCACGATTGCATTTAAAAAAAATGAAGTACTAAACTCCTACTCGAAATCAGGCGAAGAGGACTTGGAGCCCATAATTTACTGTTGCACTGGCCCAATAGGGTTTGATAAACTCAGTATTCGCCAACCATTTACAATATAATATTATGCAGATTAAGTTTATAAAACACTGCTAAGTCCTAATAAACAACATTTCATTAATAAGCCGGAAAACACAACTGCACGTCCCGAAGCTTCCCGCCACGTCTAGTAAATACTATTATATAATATCTTATTCATTGTATTTGAAACAAAGATCTTAAGTTTTCTCGTTCATCCTATTTTAAAATATAAAATTATTTCCGATTTTGTTTGGGGAGCCACCTGCCAACCCACAGCTCCGATTTCGATCAAAGGCCTTTTGGCTACAGCATAGGACATTGCCAAAAAAATTGTTCATCATCATCATTATCAACTATTTTCGATGCATTGCTTGACACAGGCACTCTCAATAAGTGTCAGGTTAAACACTTAAAATATCAAGTAAATTAGGCTTTCGTTGATATATTTTTAAATTTTATACATTTAAAACTTAGTTATATTTATTTGTCTTCAGCATAAAACACAGTTTGTACACAAACATATTAATAATATTATGTACACATTTGTGAGTCACATCGCTACGCTCGAAATTGTCGTCGTATATTTTATTTTTACTTACATCTATTTACATAATATTAAAATTAAATGATCACACATTACTATACAATCCAGTATTGATTATTCAGCAACGCAAAATACAAAATAAAATGCAATAAAAACGTCCGTAATACCGGATCCACACGTTTGCCGTTTGTCGAAAACTCCAAACTTCTACAAACGTTTGGCTTGACTTAGGTATCCTAACGTATCAATCCACAATCCACATGCTTGCGAGTGCGCTGTGCGTTAGTTTGTTCTGGGCAAGTATGACAGATGTTGAAATTGTTGTATCAACTTTAACTTTTGACTGGAATTGTTGTTATTATAAAGAATGGATTTTAGAGATTCCCAAAGACGTACAAAATAAATATGAATTAATTTTAACATAAGTAGTATGAGGTTATTAACATCTATAATACGTATGTAGCTTATTTACGAATTTTTACTTAAATTTTAGATTTCGCGTTAAAGATTTTTACTCAAATAATATTACTCATTGTTTTTTGTTTTATATACAATTTCATGTTAAATTAAAAGTAATAAAATAAAATTATGTTTTTATCACAAGCAAGTTAACTTCAGTTTATTTTACAGCAAATCATGCACAACTTACAACATTCACCACGAGGGCACAGATGAGACTGAGCCTGGACGCGTCGCAAACGCTTGCGGCAAATTCCCTTTGATTTGTGCACAAAATATCGACACTCGTCGGATTGGCTACAAACCTTTACAAGCCAAGACATCTCTCTATCCACGCGTTTGAATTTGTAAGGGTTCGCCGAGGCTTGCCAAGCGTGCGGATGCAGCTTTACAATAATGTTTTTGTCTGCTCAATGTTGACAAAACTTTTGAATTGTGCTTTTGAATTTGAATCCAAACTGAAAGATAAAAGTTGAAGCTACAATAAATTCAAATAGATTTGAGATTTGAATTTAAAGTATAAATTGTTCCATGTGAGATTGATTTTTATAAACAATCATTGTATTTTTATATGTTATAATCACAAGTACTTTGTGTATTTGGAAAAGGCAAATAAATTTATTGAATGGTGCTTTCCCCTATTTACATACATACTTTTTTGTTATAGTTATCATTTTTGTGTTATAATAACTGATAAAATGGACACAAGTAGAGAGAACGAATCATTAAATAATCGAAAATGTCAAGAAAACATTTTACTAGAAATTATTAAAGAAATAAGTTGTGATCTTAAAAGCAAATTGTCTACGAAAATTAGAGACAAGGTAAATAAAATAATGGGCGACTGTGATATTCAACATTATTCAAGCTTACACAAACTGAGCACGACTGATGATAGCACTTCTACATTATTAGGTAAAATATTATTATAGTTACTTACAAACTACATTATACACCGCCTGTGTTCTGAGCATTAAAAAACACTTGAAACTTATGTCTCAAGATAGCCAACATGTCAATTTTTAGATAACCTCTAGTTAAATTGTTTTTATTAATGGACAGCATTAACCATTTACTAATAGGTCTGTCTTAGTGGTCAGCCAGTCTTACCTACATCTAACTAGCATTAAAGAATGATATAAAAGGCTACTACAATTGTTTTCATTGCAGGTCTTGTTCATGAAATGAACACCGAACTAACATTTGAGGAACAAGCAGAATTTAATCAGGCAATAATACAAAAGATTCAAACCAAAATTCCATTATTTATATCTGAACTAAATAATGTTAAACAAAATTTTGTTGATTGCCGTAATTCACGCAAAGAGAATATAAGACTACTTCAAGAAAGTATAGATGAAAAATTGAACATCCTGAAGGAGCAAGAGAATGAAAAAGTCAATTTAATGACTGAATGGGTCAATCATAGACTTCATGATGTGTCCAAGTTTAGTTTATGTAGGAGCGAGCTCTTGACTTTAAAAACTAGAATTTTGGAGTTGAAATCAAGGTTAATTACAAGTTTCACATTATTGCACAAAACTAACAATGAAATATTAGTTGCTAAAATCTTATCTATGTGTTCTATCTTTAACTAAGTGTAAGAAACACAATCTCTTTTGAGCAGTGCTGTGTTGTTTTGTACTTCACATTTTTTGTACATGTTCATTTAGTAGTAATTAGCTATTTCCAAAATATAAATTATGTCTATTAATTTTCAGGATTCTGCATCTCCAAATTCTCAGAAACATGTTCACAGAAACAAACCAGTCCATCAAAGCTTACAGCGAGATACACAAGGATCTCAAAGACAGTATTAAAGAAACAGAACAAAGAATCATTAAATTTAAGGATATCATTGAGAGTGATTATGATTAGATAAATATTTTTTAATAGAGCTGTTCTTACTATTTTAAATTACAAATATTTTTTATACTAATTAGCTTTACAATAATGATGCATAAATTTATCGAGGTCTTGGCTTAATTAATAAAGCATTCACATGACAAATCTAAAAGAGAATACAATGTTGTGTTTTTAAGAATTTATTTATGATTGAAAATTTACCATGTCATTTTGGATAAACTGAATTTACTCAAGGATTATTAAAGTTTTTCAAGTAAAAGCTTTTTTCTTTAACGCTGGGAATGCGCTAAGGCAACCCGCGGTGGTGTGGGTCTCCCCAAACGGGTATGTGGGACTCGCTGCGCCCCTAAGCTGGTAAGTGGACACAGGTCTATCCTCTTCTTTTAGCAACGGGACACCTCAATGGAAGCTTAGGCATCCCTCGAGGGCACTCCCTCTCTCTCCCCAGGTGAGCACCTCTGGGTTGCCCCAGTTCTTTTGCCCGCTTTTCTTATAAGAGGGGTACAAAGAGCCCCCTCTGCTCAATTTGCTTCGCCCAAGGTTCTAGCTCACCCTAGGCTACTGAGCCCCACTGCCACAACAAGGCTAGAACCATGATGGGGTTCAAGTAAAAGCCTTCCTTACTTAGCTATAATATAAATTTAAAGATTATCTTATGTATTTTTGAAGCATTAATCATCTTTTTTAGTAGTTCACTTACATGATACAAATTAAAGCACATGACTTATTTATACCAGTCCTGGATTTGTTAAAAGGCAGCAGCAGCTTGCGGCTACAAATTAGGGAATTGATGCCTGCATTCGCCCAGTCGTTGAAGCATTTGCAGGAGATGCTGATGAATGAATCCTCTCCATGTATGGACTGTAAGATGGACTGAGAAACTGCGAACGTCATGTTCAACAAGCACATTATACCTAGGCCGATTAACGTTGATGGCTTAACTCTCGAAGCTCTGTAAGTATGCCTATTTTGCAGCTAGATCAACAAAATTTCAAGGGAGAAGCCGATAGGTGGATTCAATTGGGATGGGTAGCATTTAATAAGCTTAGTCATATTCTAATGTCGTCTATACCGCGAGCTTGATGACGAATGGCTTCAACCAATGCGTTCTCCCCGTGATGACCTATAGGGCCGAAACTTGGCCTCCTAAATTACGACCGGTTCGAAAGTTTGCCGTAGCTCAACATGCTATGCTGGGTGTTTCTTTGACGGAAAGGATTCACAACGAAGACCTCCGCGGTCCGTCACAGAACTTAAATTAGGTATTACGCAAAGAATAAGCTCGTTGAAGTGACAGTGGGCTGGTGACACACTCAGAAGAACGGAAGGTCGATGGGCCATTGGCCAATAAGGTTCAAGAGTGCTGGCCGCGTTCCATTTCTCGTATTGGCGTTTACTAAAGAAGGCCTTTGTTCAGTTGGGGACGAATAAAGGTTGATGCTGATAATGACGACGAATGAACGTGAAAAGCAAAATGTAGTATTAAAATAACTTAGATTTTAAGAAGCGCCAAAAATTGAAAGGCCTACGGGCGATAAATCTGGCACTCAGCACTGGCAGTTTTATTTTTTGAGATCCCTATTATGGATTTGTAGGCGCTGATTGGTCCGCTACAGATTTAAGGCGTGCTTTGTAGTTTGAGGAGCTCCCAAGTATTTAAGTGGCGTTGAGAACTCGGGCGTTAGTTCGAATATTCGCCTACTTTGATGTTTTAGAAATAGCCTCATAGGGACTAACTAGCATACAATCCACTGTCGATAGACAAAGTTTTCTGGGAATAGACCTTTTGGCCTAGCCAAAATGCCATTAAGAAAGCGTTAGCGAAGTTCGAAATGATAAAATGTATAGGATGGACCACGTGATTAAGCGCGGCCTTATGTCAATCCCATACATTTTATCATTTTCTAACTTCGCTAACGCTTTCTTAATGGCATTTTGGCTATGCCCCCTTATTGTGACATACTCGAAGTAACTTAAATGCTTACTATCCTGGAACATAAATATGTCTTACCAGTAATAACACTACCTATCTAACTCATCATGCCAAATCACAGCAAAGTTGATTCACACCAAAATGAAGAAAACCGTGAAGAGATGGCTGCAACATATGGTGCGTTTACCACTCTGTCACGTCTACTATAGGCATCCCAAAAATGATAGTTTTACACTATTTTAATATCTTATACCTTTAAACGAGCAATTCTTGTATATATAATCTGAATCTCGGAAACGGCTCCAACGATTTTCATGAAATTTTGTATACATGGGTTAAAAGCAGCGATAAATCGATCTAGCTAGGATAAATTTTTAGAAAACTTTTTTTTATCCGTGTTTTGAGGCAACGATAAAGTATGATTAGAATACGAACGTAAATTTCGCTGTCAAATACTAAGTCATGATAGCTTAGTGGAGAAATTAGGCAGTTAAATCCGAACGAGCCTGGTTCAAATCTCCAGTCCGAATTTATTTTTCCTTTTTTAAGATAATTATTTTGGAAGAAAAATTTTATCGTAGTTAATCACTAAGGGTACCGAGCAAATGCTCGGTTAACCAGGTTCTTATACGTATTATGTGAGCGACGATGGTCCAGTGGTGGAATGGAACTCGGCCTCTGATGCGAGACGATTCGATCCTGAAGAGTGTGCCTTAAAATGGGGTTTCTAAATTTCTAAGTGCTCCCCAAACACGAGACCATCGCTAGCTCACCGATGAAGAAAAACATCGTAAGGAAACCTGTATGCCTGACGAGATTGAAAGTCTTTGAAGGTATGTGAAGTTCACCAATCATCCATCCAGCGCATCGGTGAACTATGGCCCATTAGTCAATAGTCATTACCCTCCTCGCCTGATTTCGAGGAGGAGACCCGTGCCCAGCAGTGGGACATAAAGGGTTGATATGTTACTTTTTTTTACTACAATATTGATGATGCTTATAAAAAGTAAGTACTTCATAATATGATTTTGTTGACACTGTGATTCAACCATCGCGCTTCGTACACTTTAGACTTTGCATCCTTGTCATTTTTTTGTGTCCTGTCATCTTAGAATATCCAAATAAGTATACATAATATCATTTGTCATTGGGACACTATTTATTGTGAGTCATAATTGGATCAGCTATTGCTTGACGAGTACCTTCTTAATATGAGTGTGATAGGTTGTTTTTAAAAAAGAACCCAAATCTTTTATCTGTACTTTACTACACCGTAAAAGTATTTTACTACACCGCAACTTTATAAAAGAGTTTTGGTGATAGTGTTATGAAAGGATTCTAAAAACCCATAGATTTCGGAAGATTTAGATCTATACGTACGTACCTTTTTAAAAATCGACTCGCTAAGGAAATTAATACTACCTACAATACCACGTAGCACCTGTATTCTACTGATTTAAAGTTGATGCGAGTGCAAAGGCAGATTTAACGTAGGTACCTTAGGCTCATTGAGATATCGTAAGCCCAAAGGGGCTTTTGGTAGTTTTCGCTGCCATACAGGATTAGCAGTGGTGAGTCCAGCTCTTGACCTACCGATTGGACTTAAAGACCAACAGGCCTTAAAGTCTAGACTTTTCTAAAAAAAAGATCCCAGCCCAAAATAGAAGCGTAATATTATATTCCTACTTACGTGCATATAAATTATTCGGAAATCACTTGTATTTAATTACCATGACCTAGAAAGACTACACATTAATATAAAAACACAATCACAATACAATGCTCACCATGGTTGGGAGTTGGGAGTCATATTGAATTTATATTATAGCTGGATAATTATAATTGCTAAATAAATATAATTGCTAATTGCTTTTTATATTAAATGAATGTTGCATAAAATTAAATTTAAATTAGGAAATGCATTTCTATTTGGGTATATTTTATTGTATTGGTTAATAAGTAATGCACCTTCTTAAAACCTATTAAGAACAATTATTACTCCTTTTATGCGTAAAAGTGCGTGGGAAATCAAGTTTAGATATTTCACGCCCACTTTTACTTACATAAATGATTGTTTTTTTCACACCACTCTCTGACAACTAATAAATATATAAGCAACATATTTTCATATTTTGATCCTTTCGAATATTTTATACTTACCTAAATTATTAATTCGAACGCAGAGTTTTATTGTAGTTCTAAAGTAATCATAGAAAAACAAAGCAATAAATAAAAAATTCAAATATTGTTTTTTTTTAAATAAATCGGTGAAAAAATCAATTTAATTTCGGGATATTTCATATTGTTTAAAAAAATCTTATTGTAATATCCCTAAACTTAAAAAACTTTTTCAGGCAATTTTCACCTCAGGATATTTGTTATTGATTAGTAAAATATATTTCTTGCATTTTTTGAGTATTTTTATAAATCCCAAGGGCCGAAACTGACTCTGAAGAATGGTAATTATGAAAACCACCCGTAAGTTTTATTGATATTATGTAAAAATGTTATAAAGCAGGTAGGGGTTCATGAATTCATGATCAGATAGATAATATGTTAAAATTTAAAAGTGACTAAAACATGTTTGAGAAATGCTGTTTTAAGCCATTAAAGACGGTGGAGGGTGGCCCTGTGTCTGTGGAGCGTCGTCACCGCGATACTTGGTAGTGACTTGTCCTGGATGGCAATGGCAGTGAGACAGTGATGTCCCAGGAGGAGGCTGACAAATGGGTGAGAGATGATACCGCCGACGAGTTCTCCCTCCGTGCACGACGAACGAGGGCGCGTCGGAGGCGCTAATTAAAGCGCTTCCAACAACGCTCCGAGGTGTCCGAGCACGACGTCGTCTGGACTGCTTAGTAGTGGCCGGGCAGTCCCCCCTATATCTGAAGAATCTGGCCTTACCGGGGCTAGTTTGTCGCTGGGGGTGCGCCTCCGGGTCCCTCGCAAGGCGACTGAAGGCGCTCGCTGAGGTTTTAGCAGGGTAGTGCACCCCAATGCGAGTCCCAATACCAGTGTGGCCTAGTAGGTCCGGTAGGCATCCGAGGCCCTAGTAGGTCCGAAAGGGATTTCGACTGCGATACCAAAAAAAAAAAAAAAGAAAGGCCATCAAAGATGAGCTTTATTACTATCTTTAGATTGCTTCTATTTGTGATTAGTTCGTATTCGTATTTTAAATAATTCGAACAAAGTTGGACGCAACTATGTCTACAGAAACAAAGAACTATCTTTAATGTTGGTTCAATTCTTAACGTCCCCGTAAAATGTATTTTAACACCGTTATAAAGTCTGAGGTACTTATTAGCAGTAAATTATAGCTATTTGATCTTATTTTCCGACTAGATCTTTATGCCTTCACGCTTCACGCCTGATCGTTAGTTACAAATAATGTTAAAGAGTTTTTAGTCGGCTATTCAACATGCCTAATAAGTAATAGTACATTTTAAACTAACGATTTAGCTATTTTGAAACTGTTCTGGAGAAAAATATATCGTGACAGACACAACAACACGAAATCCAAAAGGGCGTCCCACAAACATAATATTATCTTCTAATAAATTATGTTATTCTCATAGAATTCAATATTATTTATAATACAGTGTTAGTAATAAAATTATTGTCATCTTGATATAATCGGATATATAAACTACCTACAGCTGATAATATTATTTAGTTGTTTGTTGGACTTGATAGGTCGTACATGTGTGATAGCGTCAAGGATAACCGTGGTACGATGTTACACACAATTACCGACAACTTTTGGTATGTTTGTTTTGTTTATATCCCTATAATAATAGGTTATTTAAATAAAAAAAGATAAAAGTCGTGAAGTTAAAATATATTACAATGTCAATATTGTTTCTCAGCGTTGTCAATGAAGGCTAACGAGTTAAGGATAAAACAGTCTAATACTTTGTTAAAAAAGTTATAAACCATGATTGGTGTAAAACATAAACTTGTTTTATTTACGCTAATTATATGGGAAATAATTTATCATATAAGTACGACATAAATGTTATGTATGTGTATACTACATCAATAATGTTATTAGAATTAATATGTTGCAACGCTCGTAATCTTGAGATTATGTGAACGGTTTAATTATAGATTAAGTTTTTGGTTTGAAAATTGTTTTTACAATAATACGTTCCTAGAGTAGTTAGTAATTAGTAGTAGTAGTTCACAAGCATAACGTACCTGTAATAATTTAGACACATTCTTAAAATACAAACTCTAAAAAAAATACAACTGTAAATATCTCAGCAGGCGATTGTATAGGTAGGTACGAATTACATACAGTATTTTATTTTAGAGATAGAAATTTGTATTCGAAATTTAATTAATCAGGATAAGCATGAGAGGATTTGATTTCCAGGATTCGAAACAAAGATCCACCAGAGAGCTAAAGTTGCTCGTTAAAGTAGCAGTTGGTTAATCACACAATCAGGAGAACAGATCCGCGAACAGGCCGCGCTTAGGTAGATGAAGTGTTGGTCGGCCATTAGCCCGATGGAAAGACGGTCTCCGAGCAGTGGCCGGTCGGTCGGTAAGAGATCGATCATCTTGGCGTTCATTGAAGGAGGAATATGTCCAGCAGTGGGAAGATAAAGGCTAATGATGAAAATGATGAAAGATTGCTAGCGATGACCTTATAAATTTACTAATACAATATAATACTCAGTAGTGAGTCATTCAAAAGATTTTTATCAGTTTTCTCAAGGGTTTTTATTAAAATCACATCAATTAAGTAATACGTTAACGGTTACAAGTTATGCCTGCGAACCGAATAAAGAAAACAAATAAGTAGCATGCATTGATGTGCTAATAATTCTTAATATGCGTATTGTTTAATTTTCACGTCATTATGTTGTGTGTATTCATTTATGTATAACATCTGCTAAGCACTTTTAAAGGTACATTCCAAATACTTACAAAGAAACGGATATATTATGAGCTGTAGATCCTAGTAATTTGTAGAAATATTTTAATTATCTGACTCAAATGAGAATCGAACTCAGTCTCTCGAAATAGTGGCCTGTCAATTACGTAATCTGTCTTCGAAAGTCACGAATTTTTTTTTGTACTACAAAAAAAAACGAAATTGCAAAATCGATAACGGATGGCAAAAAAACTTAAAAATAACCATCGGTTAGTTCTGGTGGTGCTGGTTTTATTTTGTAAATAATCTATAGAGTAAAACAGATATCTATTATATATACCTATACATGGATTGCCAAACAATGTGAATTATTCTTATTGTCCTGTTTTATCATTAGGAACTCGTTGGAAGCTTATCCTACGCTATCTGTACAACTATCGGACATCGAACGTTTGATATGCTTCTTCATTTAGTTGCGTAACAATAGGAGACAGGCAAATTGCTACGGATCCTTGTTCCAAGTGGTCTTTACTTACTTATATTCTTACTCCTCCGGCTCAACGACCCAAAGAGGATCTTAGCCTCCAACACGTAATGACGTAACCGCTTTGTCTTGTACGATTTTCTCAATGGTTCTAGGGACCTAGGTTTATTATTCTTCGTATACTCAAGGGCGGATCCAGCTTTAGTACCAGGGGGGGGTCACATAGTCGTGGTCAAGTCTTGACTTTTGACTGGACTATATGTTCAATTAGTGGTCCACCTTAGTTCTGGAACCAGCCCAAGGGGGGGAGGGTCATGACCCCCATGACCCCCCCCCGTGTATCCGCCGTTGTGTATACTCAACATAATATTAAGCAAGGTAGTAAAAGAACATAAAACAATTATTTTACATAATATAGAATGTCACTGTATAGTTTACAAAATACTAGAAGATCTATCTCAAAACTATATGGATTTTGATGGAAACATTTGGATACACAAAAGTCGATTGTTTTGACTTGACGACCTCTGTGGCTCACTGGTTAGCGCGTTGGGCCGCCACCGGAGGTGCTACCTTCGGCTTGAGCGCCCAAATCTTGTCAGAAAAAAAAGTTTTCTCATGAGGTTTCTGAAAAGGTCATGGATAAGTGTATTGCAGAAATTAAAGTATATAATAAAATATATTTTCCGTTGTCTACCACCCGTACCACAAGTTATTCGAGAACTCACCACGAGACCAGATGACGTGGTCACCTGGTCTCGTGGAAAAGCTATCTCTTGGACATAGATATTACTATAAAGCTATCTCTTGGACATAGATATTACTATAAAGCTATCTCTTGGACATAGATATTACTATTATGATTTTTTTTTTCAGGCGCGTTTCGAATGCCTTGGGCGTAGAATGGGCTCCACTTCACTTGCCCTTGCAGCGGCGTCTGCAGACTCTCGCGGCACTGGGATGGGTAGTCTTAGCCGTCTGTGGCGAGGGAATCGCCATTACACTGTTCATTAAACTAGTTTACTCGTCGTATTGGTGGCTAGCAATATTATACGCCGTTTGGATGTTGAACGATATAGAAATCTGTCATAAAGGTGGAAGAAGGTATGTCATCAAACTTTTTAACAAAATGCTATACATACTCGTACGCTGATGATGATGATGATACACGTAGTATATTTTAGAAAATTTTAAGGCGTATTAGCAAACTTTGAGCAAGTCTGGTTCGGTCAAGTGCCAAGTCTATAAACATATTTTTTCTATGTAATAAGGGAAACATGATAAGATAAGAAATGATCGTAGGAAGATTCCAGGGAGAAATCCCAAGGTATTTATTTACATTATTCGCTTTACAATAAAAGGCGAAAACCAATGCCTGATTACTTTTTTTTTAATATATTTATTAATTTAATATATTTAATATAAATAATACAATTCCGTACCACAAAAGGTGAACAAGGAACCCTTATATGATCACTTTCTTGTCTGTCTATCCGTTTGCTAGGACTGATTTTCCCAAGAGCAGGAGGATTTATAGTTGGGCGGATTGTGTATATTAAAATCTAGGTCCTAAATAAATGCAGTACGGTACCCATCGTATCCGAGTCCGACTCGCACTTAACTGTTTTTTTTGTTCATATTCTAATCGGTTATAGTAGCATTATTATAGAAATATATAATATATTTCCTGCTATGAGTATCTATTATTACATATAGTTTTTTTTTGTTTTCAGAATAGAATGGGTTCGAAATTGGTCGTGGTGGCGATATTATCGCGACTATTTTCCAATAAAACTAAAGAAAACTGCAGAACTTGATCCGAGCAAAAATTATCTTCTTGCTTGTTTCCCTCATGGAGTCGTCAGCTCTGGAGTGACGGGAGCATTTGGAACGAACGCTTTGGACTTCTACAAATTGTTCCCTGGAATGTCCTGCTATGTGATTACTCTAGCCGGACACTTTTTGGTGCCTTTCTTCAGAGATTTGTTGCTGGCTTTGGGCGTCTGTTCGTGTTCACAGGAAAGCTTGCTTTATCTGCTTGATGGGAAGAAACGGCAAGGGAATTGCGCTGTTCTTATGGTGGGAGGTGCTGCGGAGGCTCTGAACTCGCATCCAGGAGAATACACAATCGTACTGAATAGGAGGAGAGGATTCATTAGAGTTGCCATGAAATCTGGGTGAGTATTGGTTACTTTATTATTTTTATCATCGTCGTCATCATCATCAGCCTTTATCCGTCCACTGCTAAACATAGGCCTCATATTATTTTTATCAAACTTTATGAAATTTTCAAATTTATTTAGGCCCCGTTCGCACTTTCGCACAGTGCTTTTTTTTACCGAGCGTTAAAAATGCATATGAATGGGACAAATGGATACCCATGTATGTGGTACCCCACCGCAACGCCAAACTATCAACTCGAGCCCAAGTTTCGTGTGAACGGGGGCTTAACACGTTGAAATCGATATTAACCTCATTAGTGAATATTTAAATTACCGACGAAGACAATTTTTCTATTCAAAAAAATGTTTTAGGGCGTCGCTAGTTCCCGTTTTCTCATTCGGCGAGCCGGACATTTATCGTCCCCTAGACAACCCACAGAATAGCAGAATTCGTAAATTTCAAGAGAAAGTTCGTGAGATAACAGGAATATCTCCCATATTTCTGGTCGGAAGGGGAATATTCCAGTACACTTTCGGTATTCTTCCAATGAGGTCGCCTATTACAATAGTTGGTAAGTTTTATATACAGTATTACCTCATTAGAAACAACTACATCAAATTTGTTCAATAAAGGGGCATTTTAAAATTCCCAATCTATCAAAAGCCACGAGACATATTTTATAGTTGAAATCTAGCAAGCTCAGACTAAATAAACATTAAAAAAAACGATATCGAAGTTCAAAAAGAAGAAAATGTATGGGATTGACATAAGTCACGCTAGATCAGGTGGTCAATCGTTCTGTCGCTGAGGGTATCCCGTCGCCTGCACAGATCCGGGTCCCTCAAATATAGCGGCTGAAGGCTCACGCAGCGGTTTTAGTGGGGTAGGGCACCCAAATGCGAGTCCCCACACACGCCAGCGAGCCTACCCAGGCCCTGGTATGGTCGTAAATGATTTCCGCTGCGTCATCAAAAAAAAAAAAAAAAGGTGGTCAATCGTTATCGTAACAAAATCACAAACTGTCTATTGGTTATACATCTTTATTGTCAATATCTTATTGGCTAGGAAATTGTCATTGGTAACTCAGAGACGATGACGAATTTCGGTTTATTTCCACTACGAAACGATATTACTTTGTCTAAGCCCTCATATAAGATTAAACGTTTTTGTGAGTGTGAAATTCACCATCCCGCTTTTTCTACCCTAATATTATAAAGAGGAAAACTTTGTTTGTTTGTTTCGTTGTAATGAATAGGCTCAAAAAGTACTGGACCGATTTCAATAATTCTTTCACCATTCGAAAGCTACATTATCCACGAGTAATATAGGCTAAATTTAATCTGAAAAAATATAAGGTTCCGTAAGATATTTGGGTTTTTCGGACACAAGGTGTAAAAATCATCCAGAAAAGTTACTTATTTTGCGTACTAAGATCCCGTTGTAAATCTTCGTTAACGCAGGCGAAGCTGCGGGCAACAGCCAGTCTTTCTAAAAAATATTAAAAAAAGTCTGATTTGCAACCTTTTTTTACAGTGGGTAAGCCTCTGGAGGTGAAGAGGAACCTCGAACCAACTGACGAGGAAGTGGCTGCGGTACACGCCCAATTCACGGAACAATTAGTACAACTGTTTGAAAGTGAAAAGTCTAAGTATATAAAAAATCATGAAAATACCCATCTTGTTATAACATAAGTAATTTCGTTACTCGGAGGCGATAAAACATCTATCGAGATTTGCTAAATTTAATTTAGATGTATATTTTAATCATAGATTATTAAAACATGGCTTTGAGATTTGAAAGTGATGTTTTTATGATAATGTTCTCTTTAGTTATAACTTATCTATTGATAATAAACATAACTATTTAGCACAATGTTACCTCTAAACGACTTAGGTATTATTTATTAGTCTACTTAATTGGGTAGTCGAGTCAAATCAAATCAAATCAAAAATATCTTTATTACGTAGGTACAACTTGTACACTTGAAATAAGTCAAAACATAAGTAGTCAATAAGTAGTAATAGTATATAAAAAAAAAAAAAAAAAAAAAAAAAACTCGTTTGAGATGCAGGATCCCCTAAGAAAAACGAGAAAAAAACTTAGGGGTTGCTCTTTTGTCAATAAAATGAGTACATAATATTTTATAAATACAACATGTAACATCATATCTTAAGAGTGAGTGTCTTATTCCCAAGGTGTGGTATCTTCAATAAAATCTTTTATTTCGTAATAGGCTTTACCACACAAACGTTCCTTAACAATTTTCTTAAATTTATTAATGGAAAGATTTTGAACGTTTTCTGGGATCCTATTGTAAAAACGTATACATTGTCCCATAAACGAAGTACTAACTTTATTCAGTCTAAAGAATGGAACATTTAATTTATTTTTGTTTCTGGTATTTATATTGTGGTTGTCGCATTTTTTTACAAATTCATTAATATTTTTACGGACATACATCACATTAGCAAATATGTATTGAGAAGCGACAGTCAAGATGGCAATTTCTTTAAATTTATCTCTCAATGATACACGGGGGCCTAAACAATATATGGCTCGAATAGCTCGCTTCTGCAACAAGAAGATCGTATTAATATCCGCGGCATTCCCCCACAGTAGAATGCCGTAAGACATAATACTGTGGAAATATGCATGATATACTAATCGCGCCGTATTTTCATCCGTTATGATTCTTATTTTCTTAACTGCAAAAGCTGCAGTACCGAGCCTACTTGCCAACGTGGCTATATGTGGCGCCCACTGTAGCTTAGTATCTATGGTAATTCCGAGAAATTTGGTTGAATCCACCAAGTCCATCACCTCTCCGTTAAGTGATACACTAGTTTGCACCTGCTTAACATTAGGGAGCGTAAATTTTATCAGTTTTGTTTTATTTGAGTTAAGCAATAAGTTATTGGCGCTAAACCAATGCACCATGTTCGAAAGAGCATTGTTTACCTCGTCAAAGACCATTTGCTGTGGTTTAATTTTAAAAATTACAGATGTATCATCAGCAAACAATACAATTTCATGTTTATCCTTCATGAGTGAAGCCAAGTCATTTATATAAACAAGGAAGAGAAATGGACCAAGAATGGATCCTTGAGGCACCCCCATTTTTATTTTGGTACCAGAGGAACTTTTACCATTTATAATTACTTTTTGAGTTCTATTATTTAAATAAGATGTCAATAGTTTAAGTTCAGCACCCCTGATACCATAGTGGTGCAATTTCCTGATCAACGTCGCATGTTCAACACAGTCGAAAGCTTTGGACAAATCACAGAATACACCTAGAGCATCCTGGGACTCCTCCCAAGCTGTAAATATATATTTTAGAAGATCAACTCCCGCATCTGTTGTAGATCTACCTTTAGTAAATCCGAATTGCTGTTTATGTAGTAACTCATGCTTATTAAAGAACAGTAAAAGTTGATTTAAAATAATTTTTTCGAATATTTTACTGAGAGTTGGAAGAATGGAAATTGGTCTGAAATTCGAAGGGTCTGTACTGCTACCCGATTTAAAAAGAGGTAATACTTTACTGTGTTTCATTAAGTCAGGAAATTCACCACAATCAATACACTCATTAAATATGATAGCTAAAGTCGGTGCAATGATATGCACAATGTGTCTTATAATTTTTACAGACATGCCCCACAAATCTGTAGTATTCTTAACATTAATTAGTTTAAAAGCACTGATAACATCTTTTGGGCAAATATATTGAAATTTAAATACATGTTTATTTTCTTTGACACATTTTTTCAGTAATGTCTCGGCGACGGTAGGAGAAGATATAAGATTTTTAGTTGTTGTCAGTGGAACATTAGCAAAAAAATCGTTAAAAATAGTTGCTACCTCTTTATCAGTATCTATTCGCTTATTATCAATATATAAGGAATATTCAGTATTTTTGTATTTATTTTTCCCAGTTTCTCTATTAATTATGCTCCACGTTGTTTTAATTTTACAATCCGATTTCGAAATAATGTTTTTAATATGTAAAGATTTAGCTTTAAGACATACCTTTTTAAATATTTTAGAGTATGTTTTTACATATTTCTTAAACGCTTCACTAGTGTTGTACGACCTCTCATCATAAAGTTCATACAATCTCTGCCTACTTCTATGAATTCCTAAAGTCGCCCATTCATTAAAAGGTTTAAGATTTTTTGCATTGACTGTTTTTATTTTAGGTGCAAATATAACGTCAAACTCATTTTTTATTAAATAAAATAATTTACCATACAGAATATTTGGGTCTTTTTTGTTGCAATCAAAATACGAGAGTTTAGCAGTTATATTGCACCTAAGCTTCTCAATACGATTTTCGTTTACAGGGACAAACGTTACTTTCTTTTTGTTATTATTTTCCTTAGATATGTTTTTAAATGAAGCTTGCAAGCCACAATGATCTGAAGTAAGTTTATTAATAACAGATTGACTGTATGGTTTTACATTACTAAATATATTATCTATACAAGTAGCTGTGGTGCAAGTTATTCTAGTGGGTTCTAAGAATAAGTTACTAAGGTTATATGATTTAAATAATGATATGAATCTGATAGTGGTAGGATTTTTTTCTAATAAATTAATGTTGAAATCACCACATATAATTAAATATTTCTTTGATACACATAACTTGACAAGAACTTCTTCCATAATTTGTTCAAATGTATCATATAACCCACTAGGAGGTCTGTATACGCTTACAATAATAAGACACTCAAGCTCTACACAAGCTATTTCAATAGTGCGTTCAACAGACAGGCTCACAATATCTTTTCTTTCTTTAGCTTTTAGATTTGTTTTGGTTAGTATTAGGGAGCCACCTCGTATTGCATGTTCTCTGTTAAATGAGCTTGCCACCTGGTGATCACTGAGATTGATAACTTCATTTTTATTTAACCAATGTTCGGTAACACAAAGTATGTCAATACTATAACATTTAGTAAATAATTCTATTTCTAATTCTTTACCGACTATACCTTGCATGTTTTGATGCACCAGGTTAGTATTACAATAATTATTTCTATTTGTTTCTGTAACCTCTGTGGTTATGATTTTATTACATTTATTAATTTTATTGCAAGATATAATTTCTTTTGTCTTATTACCTAGTTTAAATTATTTGGAACGAATTCCAAGCTTTGTTGTGTCAATAAGTGACACTGCTCAATAGGAGCAGTGGTCTGTTTAGCCAAATCCTTGGCTGGATCTATATACAAAAAAGTGGATAGCGAAAGTGCTATTTAATTTATGAACCAAATAAAAATATATTGTTTTGATGGGATTGTGAATTGGTTGGGTATTTTAGTACTATGGTTACACCATAGAAATATTAAGAACATTTCATATACAGTAGAATCTCGATAAGTTAAAGTCCAAGAGAAACACAAAATATTTTAAGTTATAGAGGTTTTAAGTTATCAAGGGTCATATTAGTGATAGGTTAAGGGAAGGGAACATATTATTTTATGAAATTATAGAGGGTTTTAAGTTATCGAAGTTAGAATTATCGAGGTTCTACTGTATCTGTGGGTTACACTATGGTATGTTGCTATAAAGTATTAACCTACTTTTATTTACTGGTAGGTTATACATAAAAACAATTTATTATTAAATCTTATTATATTCGTACAAGGTTCAAAACTTTAAGAACTCTATTACATTTCTTGCATTACCTATATTGTTTAGGTAAATTAAATTATTGAAAAAAATATGTAAGTACTACATACTTACAACATATTTAAAATTTTGATTTTCAACTTTATTGTAATTTTTAGTAACTATATAAAAAGATATTAATTTCTAAGACTGATAAAGCAGCATATTGAGACTTATTGGGACTAGAGCTCTTCGATTAGTAAGATAGTTGTATTTGATGATAATATCATATTATATTATAAATTTATTATGTATTATTATATTATAATGAAGCCTCTATTTAGTATGTGTCAACACAACAAAAAAGTATATCATATGGGAATCCCCCTTTTTAATTACTATAGTAACACTACACTACAATGAAACAACTTTTAGGACTCAGGAGTCCTCCCGTGACCATGGTTGCCGTAAAGTATCCGAAACGTTGGGCTTATATAAACTTAATAAACCGAATTAAATCCGTAAAAGTTGTTTAATCCGAGTGAAATTCGCGTAAACATAAGAAAACAATACTACACTACAATTTGAAGAGAGCTGTCGTCAGATAGTCCAATTAATAAATACGCAAAATTTTATTAAAAATAAAACAAAATGATATAATTTTACTGTTTTTATTTTAAGTATTTACATTTTATATACAATTTATTATTTATCGTACACGCGTGCCTCGCTGTGTGTCAAATCTTGAGCTTCAAGACCCTCGTTTCGTTCTCGGAAATTATGTACATATCGACGGTAAATCGAGACGAATTGGAACACACAGACATAAAGTTGGTACCTTTCAAACTACATTGAAGCTGTCATTTTACCCAAAAGGATTAAGAATAACTGGAAGAGAAAATGTTAGCGTGCGATAAAATTAAGGAAGATAAAATTGGTCGAAGATGATACCTAGGTGGGAAACAAGTATATAATATCCCAATGAAAAAACGCTGACTAGAAAATACTCAAATAAATATTAAAGAAAAATCTTCCACGCATTCCTAAGCCTTAATTAATTTCTAAAATACAAATAACAGTAAATAAAAGCTGGGCATTCGCATAATGAAGACGAGAAAGGCAGTGGTAAGATAAATAAATTAGTTTACCTGCATTATAAATTACAAACTATTAAACTTAACAATATTCAATATATGCATGCTATAGAGGCAGAACAAAAAAGAAATGTCTTAAATTCAATGACATTGGAACTTGATGCCATTTTCCTATAATTAAGACTTAAGACGATATTTCGTAGGTTTTTAACACGAAATCATGTTTAAAAAGACCTGAATTTTAGTGTTTAATAATTCTTGTTAAATCTTCTAACGCAGTTTTCTGCGGACTTGCAAGAATACTAACTCTCGTTAAATTTACAGGAATGAGATATTGGATTTATAGTGAATTTTTATTTTAAATATCCTAAGCAATTAAGTAAGGAGTTTAATATAAAATAATTTATGTCTCTGAAAAATATATATAAATTATTCGATTAAATTGATTTTAGGTCAAATTAAAACGCATTAAATTTCATTATAATAAACACAAATAAAAAGAATAAAAAATAGAAATTAGATTTGATTCTCTAATCTATTTCAATATAATATATTTACTTAGTTTATTACCTAATAGATCTCTTTCTTCAAAGCAATGAAACGATACACATAAGAAGCAAAATATTTACAGTCTTTATGAAATATAAAAGGTAAAAACAAATTAGCGTCATCCCTACAATTTATAAAATTATCACCACATTAGCCTGTTATCCTAACAGAATCTCAAATATATAAAAAGAATAATTTAATTTAGACATCGACAGTTCGTTCTAATCTACAACAAAGATAAAAATTCACAAAATCTATCAACGACGTAGTTTGTTCCCAAATACTTACAAACCTAAGCATTTATTAGGATTTAATATTTGTAATGCTAATACATGCTCAGTTTCTTAATTCATATATTATTCATTGCTTTCTATGGTATAAGAAGCCTCCTCCAAAACACAAGTTGATTGGTTTATTTGTGTCCGAATAAAACCGAATGCTTCAACAGCCAGAACAAATTTCATCGCTTATTCATCGTTTAAGAGCCTCATGGAACGCAGCATCTCAATACGAGGGCATCGAAAGCAAAGAATATGTGTGAATGTTCTTTGAAAGTTGTATGCTTCCTTAATGTTACTTTAAAATTATTACTGCTATTACTTCACGCTTGTTTTTGGTGTTGCGTGTTGGTTGAAGGAGTAGGCTTAAAGCATTGCAACAAGAATGCTGTATAAATCACAAATGCTATTGATAGTGCTATCAAAGCATACATAAATATGTTTAACTCTGGCTGCCTAAATCGATTTTTCCGCAACCATTCTAAAACTTCGCCTTCAGCCATTAGATCGCCTGAAATTTAATGGAATAATTTAATCATTAATGTGTTTATGCTAATAAAATCAATTCATAAAACCAGAATTTACCTCTATATATACTTGGGAATCTTTTTCGGAAGTATACGATTGCCGGTAATCTTGTAACGCCCCACTTACGAGCATATCGGGGGTCATGCATTTTAACAAATGTTATATCCAAGTTATCAGTTTCACTGTCGATATTCTCTAATTTGTCTAATACGAGACGACTTTCTGCTGAATTCTCGTCTAAAAATAAAAAACATTCTTTATCATCATGAAGCTTACAAATCAACTACGATTGCATTTAAGATTTATGTACTTACAAAAATAGACAGCTAGAAATTCGTTTTCCTCCAATAATTTATCCAACATTTTTCTGTTAACTTCTTCAATTTCGTTTTTTAGTTCGAAAACATCTTGAGAAGTCAACCATTGTAGAACTTTGTCTACTTGATGCAAATCGCCATCATAGAACATTGGTGTGCGTTTGCGATAGTAGACTAATGATGGTATGTTCACAATACCATACCGTTCAGCCGCATCAGGACTAGATATTTTTACAAAATCAATACCAAATTGATCTACTTCACCATCAATTTGCTCTAGAGATTCCAAGATATCTTCACACTCTGGGCAATCATCCTCGTCATCTGTTAAAATAAATAGTTTTTTTTTATCCGACACAGGGTAATATATTATATTTAATAATAATATTTTAAGACATTACTTACAAAAGAATACCACAAGCAAATGAGATTCAAACAATAGTCTATCGAGCATTCTATCATTTACAGATTCTATCTCATCTGCTAATTCACGATTATCATCATCAATAAGCCACTCTAATATTGATTCTTCATTTTGTAAGTCACCTTCAAATAATAGCGGGTTTCCATTTCTAAAAATAATAAAAACTATAAATACCGGTTTATCCAACATACAAGCTAATACTGGTATTTGTATATTACCTAAAATACACCATCGCTGGGAAGGTTTTAATGGAATATCGTTTGGCTAGTTGTGGATCTTGAATTTTCACCATATGTATGCCATATACATCACATTCGTCATCAATCTTTTCTAATTCTTCCAAAATATGATCGCATATGTGACAATTCAGTTTATCTGTTACCAAAAATTGTGATTTATTAGTTTACGATTTCAAAAATGTTTAATTGTTCTTATTAAAAGCCTGTATCTATACTAATATTATAAAGAGGAACGATTTGATTATTGGGATTTGTTGTTTGGATTGAATAACCTTCGAAACTACTTAATCGATTTGAAAAATAATTTCACTGGGAAGATACACTATCCGCGGTGAACATAGGCTACATTAAATTTTTTAAAATAATAGGGACCCGTTTTAAATCTTAGCTGAAGTAGGCGAAGCTGCGTGCAACAGATAGTTAAGTATAATTTGGAATATCAATAATAATGGGCTCATTAACTTTCAGCCATCTTTATTAAGTGAAACATCATTTGGCGTGTCATGGTAGAAAAATCGACCCAATGCTGTGACGGAAAACCGAATGGTATTGTAATGATGAAATGTCGGGGAATCACTATGCTTACAAATTTTGACAGCTAATTAGCTATTTAACATTATTAACATGAACTTACAGAAATAAACCGCCAAATATTGAGTTTCTTCCACCATCTTCTCTAACATCACCCTTGTTATTAGTTCAATACGATCCTCTGTCTTTTGCGTAATTAACCACTGTAAAACCTCTTCCTCTTCGCCTAAAGAACCTTCGTAAACATTTGGTATGTTATGTTCAAAATAAACAAGAACTGGAAAATCCGTAGCTCCATAGGATTCAGCTATGGAAAAATCTTGCGTCTTTACAAATTTTATTCCATGTCTATCACAATCATCGTCAATATTTTCAAGTTCTTCTAAAATACTAGCACATTGCTCGCAATCCACTGAGTCTGAAAAAAAATTAAATTATTTTAATAATGCCTATAAAATATTGAACGAAACTAAAAAAAAACGTGATGGAAAACAAGGTTTTATTTAAAAAGTGATAAGTAAGGAAGAGAAACAGGAAATCGTTTCAAAGATTTAAATTAAATTGATAGTTAAAGGGTGTTCTAGATTCGGAAGCATCACATTGAAATTGACATATTATAATCCGTATACCGTAATACGATAAAAGCGTAATATGTGCCTTGTCTAATTTCTACAATCAAGACATGCACCATGCTAGGACCACGAGCACTAGAGGAGAAATCCATAACACATTATAAATTGACACAGGGGAGGAGTACCCTCAATCTCCTGCGCTTCTTCATCGTTGTCTTTAGATTTTTTCTTTTTCGTTGGTTTTAGATTGCACATGTCACACAACGTTTTGTTCCCTATTAAGAATTGATATCATTATTATATGAGCTAAACAAATTAGTATAGATTTAGTCGTATTTTTATTCAAGATTATTTTTGAAATTAAAATTAAATTAATATATTTTAAAAATACATATCTAAATAAATAACCTGAAATATGTAAGAAATTAAAAATATTTTTTAAATCTGGCCCAGGCCTGAATTTAATTTTTATGTTTATAGAGTTAATTTGTTAATTTATCAATATGAATGTTGTCAGGACTTACAAAAATAAACTGCTAAAGACGTAGAACTTTCAATCAAATCAATCAATTCTTGTCCTTCTAAAGCTTCGATTACATCGCCCGATGGATTTTTCTGAGTTAACAACCAGTTGAGTAGTTGTTGCTCGTCGTATAGATCACCTAAAAATAAAAAAATAATAAATATTTTTTTCTTCACCCACATACATATTAATGAACAAATTTCTCCTCGGTGGCTGTCTGTCTAAACTTATCAATCATCAATCAATAATTTATTGAGGGAGACCTATGTTCAGCAGTGGACGGATCAAGGCTGCTGATGATGATGATAATGATGATGCATGGTCCAGAAGGCTTAAAGCTTGCTAAATTAAAAAAAAAGCTTGAATGCAAAAAACCAAATTCTTCCACTTTATAATATAAGTATAGATAGTATAGGTAAGTATGTATATTTATGTAGTATGTAATAGAAATGGCATTGACCAAATTACTATCAATTTTACAAACCTGCATAAATAACGGGATCTTTAGACCCCATTTTGAAGAACAAAACGGCTGGTAAGGCAAACACTCCAAATTCTTTAGCCATTTGCCTATCATCAATTTTCACGAAATTAATACCGGCTCCATCAGCATCATCGTCAATATGTTCTATTTCAGCCAAAACTTTTGGGCACTGTTTGCAGTCATTACTGTCTAAAACATATATTACATGATACACTCGTAGTATTTTAATATAACAAACAACTCGTCGATACCGAATCGTACGATAAAACTTCAATAGTAAGTGTAAGTATAAACTAACAAAAGTAAGTTATAATCGATGAATGTGAACATTATTTTTAATAATTTTCTATAAAGTATAATAAAGCAATATGGAAACAAAGCACTTAGGAAATGTAAAAGAAGTTTTCGCACTTTCGATTACAATTTTTAATTGGTACAACAAATACTACTCACAAAAGAAAACTGCAACATAATCTGACATTTGGCGTATCTTTTGAAACATTTTCCTGTTAACTTTCTCGATGTGGTCCGTCAGTTCCATGTTTTCCGGATTCGTTAACCAATCCAAAATTTCTTCTTCATCGTCTATATCGCCGTCGTAATTTATATTTTTGGTTTTTCTAAAGTAAGTTATACCAGGGGGATTTCTATAACCATATTTTTTCGCCATCAAGCGATCGTGGCATTTTACAATTTTTATTCCATACTCTGCAGCTTCGTCGTCTATAAGTTCCACATGCCTCAAAATTCTGGGGCTATCATGATCTTCTTCCTTATCTAAAATAAGAAATTAATAAGAGAAAGCAGTTTATCATCTTATAAATAATCCTAAGAGCAATACTTACAAAATACTACGGCCAAAAATTCCTTCGTTTCAATATATTTAAAAAGTTTGTCTCTATCTATTTCTTCTATACTTTCATCTTCTTTTTGTTTTATCATCCAGTCAAGAACTTCCGACTCATCCAATAAATCTCCTAAAAAGTTATTAGTGTTTACAACAATTAAGTTCCTAAACATCCATAAAATATTTCATAAGAAACCACATCCATTTTACTATTTTATCAACTCACCAGTTAACATCCAATAATAGACATGCGTGGACAACTACAGCAATACCATGCTGACATCATTCCCATGTGGAAAGTAATGATAAATAATATAATAGAAAAAGTATTTATTTAACAAAACAAATGAAAAATGTGTGTTCAAGTATGGCTTGACATATCAAAACAAATATGAATAAGTAATAACTAAAACATCCATGCGCAATTTCGGTCAAACAATTCACCCTTTTTGTGAAAATTCACAACATTTAGCCATCTAGCATTTTTTAAACTTGGTTGATTTTAAGCAAATAAAACATCTTATAAAATCAAGTAAATTTAATTTTTTTTTTATATTGAATATTAAATTCGGTATTTCATTTGTTTTCTATAACGTACAACCCAAAAAGTATTAACTTTACATGTATTTAACTTTATGTCTAACAAAATTAAAAATGAGATTTCATGAAGTCTAGATAACTATATGAGACATGAAATCCTAATAACAATAAGTCTTTCAGGATGGCATGTAAGTTCAAATAAAATGCCTTAGCTGTTACTTTCTTTTATAATATTCTAAAATTGGAATTGTATTACAAATAATATCGATTTTAAATATTGAGTCATAAGGAGCATAGAGATCGTGGAGATCCTAATAATTGTCAACAAGATTCAATATATATAACAAAAGCATAATGCAATGTAATAAATAATTTAAATAAGTAGTAATAATGTGATATGTGTATTAATTCACAATATTGTTCAAAAGGATATATAAAAATGATACAGTCTATATGAAATAAATAAATACATCATACAACCCTAGCTTGTGCTCAGGAATCGAGGGACACGAGGTTATTATGTTAGACAAATGAGGCATGTCTAAAATCTAAATTATTAAGAACTTAACAGAAGTTAACACATTAAGTAAAATTCATGTCCTCGATACCATATGCACGCATCTCTGACCAATTATGGTTGGTTAATTATTGCCTAAATTTCTTACAAATACATATCTTTTACCACCACCAAATATTTTCAGAGTCAAATAAACCTTTTTTTCCTTTTAATTGCTTGTCAGACTTTGCAAGTGCTTTGTTTTTTCCTTTAGTTGGTTTTTCAGCTGCAACCGGTTTTTCCTTTTCTTTCTCCAGTTTCTTGGATGTGACCTTAGCGGGAGTTGCCTTCGCTACTTTTGTTGGACTCTGAACTTTAGTGGGACAGCACTGGTACGATTCGTAAGACTTTTTTGGGACAGCTGGTTTCGCTCCCAATCCAATGTAGAAACAGCGATCGCCTGCAGTCAGTAAAAAAATATTTTTTATACCCGCATAAATTGTAAAAAGATTAAAAGTTATCTGCGTTAATACTGTGCATGTTTCTATTTTAGCGCGTTTGTCAAGCGCATTTCTAATTTAAATATCATGTTAGTAAATAATAAGATTTAAAACGTTTAAACTGGAAAGCTTTCGCGTATGACTGCAGGCAATGGCTGGTGCAAAAGGACCCATGCGGGACCCGTTGACCATGCAGATGTGTTTTTGGGTAATATATCCGTGTCTCTGTGCGGGGTTACATCTCAGGGTTTAACGTTACTTATTTACCTGTGTACATATTATCTATCCTACTGAATGTTCTATCTCCATTATCCTCGTCGTCATCATCGTCATCATCGTCATCATCATCGTCCTCATCATCATCATCATCATTGTCATTATCGTCATCCACGTTGTGACGATAAATGCTCAGTTGGCGGGCTTTAACATTTTGAACAAGTCTCTTTTTATCTTTTTGTTTCTTTAAGGATTTTCTGGCATCACTGTCATCGTCATCGTCATCATCATCGTCATTATCATCATCATCATCATCGTCATCATCATCGTCATCATCGTCATCGTCATCGTCATCGTCATCATCGTCATCGTCGTCATTGTCATTTTCATTATCACTATCGTCGTCATCGTCATCGTCCTCATCATCGTCTACATCATTATCATCATCATCATTATCAACGTCATCGTCGTCATTATCCTCATTTGACTGCTTCATATTAAAAATGTTTCGTTTTATATGTCCTAATGTTTTTTCTAGGTAGCCTTTTTTATCCGATGATTTTGATTTTTTATCATTCTTTACATTAACTGCCCCATTATCATCTTCATCGTCGTAATCATCATCATCATCATCATTATTTTTATTGACAACTGTCTTTCTTTCTTTTTTTAATTGCTTTTTATTTTCGTCTTTGTTTAATTCCATTTTTTTATTTAGTTTTTGAGAACTTTTTACATTTAAATCTTGGTTGTCCTCTTTTTTTTCGAACCGCATCTTTCTATTAACATCTGCATTGGCCTTTGTTTTAGAATTAACTTTATTTTGCCGGTTGTTATCTTCACCTGCAGGCATTAGTAACTGTCATGCAAAATGACATAGCTCAAACATCCAGCATTTAAGGCACAGGTTTATTAAAACATTTAATTTATATTGAAAAAAATATATAGCAAGAGTGATGTCATGCATGTAATTATTGAATTTTTAAATATAATATCTGATAAAATTTAAATAATAATATACATATTTAAAATGGATGTGGATTCTTACTTTTTTGATCTACAAGCCACTGGAGGACCTTATTTTCGTTCTTTAAATTACCTATAAACAGGATAAATAATAGTACAGTTTTTGAATGTGTTAACATGCTTGGTAAAATAATACAAATCGAGTACATACACATCAATTAAGATGAACACGATCATATTGAAAGATTTGTTGTTGCTGCTAATTTCATCTAGATACTTATATTTCTAAATAAACATTATAAGAATAGAAATTAAATTATTAACATAAAAAATTATTCGAAAAGATATCACTTACCATCATACATTATTGGAACTCCAGTTTCATAATAAACAAGTGCAGGGAAACTGAAAATACCAATATCAGAAGCTAACTTTTGATCTTTTGATTTGACGAACTGTATTCCGTGTTTGTCAGTATCGTCATCAATAGTTTCTAGCTCTTCAAGGATTTCTTCACAAGTGTCACAGTCTTCGGTATCTGGAAGTAATATGTTATTACAAAAATATAGCCTAGATACTCTTGCACTTATGTGTATGCAGTGGTGGCTTAACTTTTGAGAACTAAAAGTATGTGTTCTTAAAAAATATAATTCAACAATACTTACAGAAAAATACAGCCAAATGTTCAACATCAGTTATAAGATCCTTCAAAGTTTTACGATCAACGTTTTCAATTACATCGGGCATGGATTCATGGAGTTCTAAGACCCATTTTAATATTGCTTCTTCGTGCATTAAGTCTCCTTCATATATAGTTCTGAACTTATGTCTGTAAAAGGCTAAAGCAGGCAATTCTGGTAAATCATATTCTTTTTCAATTCCCTCATCAGATGTTTTGACGAAGTCGATGTCCTTTTCTTCACACTCATCATCGATATTTTCAAGCTCGCTTAGTATTTTCTGTGACTTTTTATCGCCTTCCTTGTCTAAAAATATTTTTATTATTAATACTCGAAACTTTTACATTGCAAATAAATTATTAATCACTCAACAATATTATTTGGCAATTTTACTCACAAAAGAATACAACAATATGATCATTTTCTTCTAATATTTTTTCGAGCATTTTCACATTGACTTCTTCTATTCTTCCCGGAATTTCCAACGTATCTTCATCAGTCAACCATGCCAGAACTTCGTCTTCATCCTCAATATCGCCTAGAAGAAACAAAAACAATTTTAATATTAAATTTTTTGAGTACTAAAAATAATCAGAAAAGAAGAAAGGAAACTATAATTATTTATACCTTTATAGAAAAGTGGTTCTTTATTTCTGAAGAATACAAGAGCTGGGAAAGTTTTGATGCCATGCTTTTTGGCTAGTGTAGTATCTTCTGTGGTAACGAAAATAATTCCAGTTTCATCAAGTTCGTCATCAATATTTTCTAACTCATCCAATATGGTATCACATTCTTCACTTTCTTCACACGTCCCACCTAAAGAGAGTAATTTAGATAATTAAATACTTATTATATCATATTGATGTTTTTGCACTACAACTAAATTATTATTCAATTAAAATAATGATATTACATTTCTACCAAAAATAAAAGCTTCATCATTGAATCATTAAAAAATAACAGTTTTTTTGATAAATGATAACACTTACTGAAATAAACGACTACATATTCATGTTCTTCGATAAGGTCTATAAGAATTTCATCAGTGACTTCTTCAATGGTTGCACTGTTCTTTTGTTCGATGAGCCATTCAAGAACTTCATTTTCATTCATAAGGTCTCCCTCATAAATGGCAGGAATATTATCTTCGAAATAGACTAAGGTTGGTAGATGATGGATTCCGTATTCTCTGGCTTCATCGTCATTATCTATTCTAACGATTACAATTCCTTCTTTTTCTAAATCATCGTCAATATTCTCCAGTTCATTCATAATTCGAATATCTTGCTTGTCCTCTTTGTTATCTAAAAATATAATATTTCAAATGTAAATGTAAATGAAAATATTGCAAAAAGATTTCGAGACAGGAATAGATTTATAATTATTACTACTCACAAAATATAACTGCTAGATAAGGAGCTGAATCAATAAGTTTATCCATCATTTCATCAGTGACTTCTGGTATTTCACTGTGACGCTTTTGGTGCACCAACCAACCCAAGAGTTCATCCTCATTCATTAGGTCTCCTTCATAAATGTGAGGTATGCCTTTCTCGAAGAAAACAATTGTTGGAACAGTCTCGATACCATACTCCTTTGCTTCCTTGTCATCATCAATTTTAACGAAGGCGATATCGTTTTGGTCACATTCATCATCAATATTCTCGAGTTCCGCCAACACCTTCTGACTTTTCTTTTGGTCTTTGTCATCTGGAATCCAGACCAAATAATATATTTATAACCAAAATAGAATGTATGTTATTAAACTCAACATAATTATTGGAATTGAGTGGTAATTTAACATTGATTTGGAATAAATGGACGATAAAAACATTTTGTCACAGAATACTAATGTGTTAAATATTAGCTGTTTCCGCGATTTCCAAAAACATAAGAGAATTCGACTATTGACTTGACCTGTTAATCCTGAGATGGGAGATGAGACTCCTTAAGCTAATCAAACAAATGCCTTAGTAAAAAAGTAAAGTATCAAGCCTCATAGCTGCCCAATGTTGGGCTCCTCGAAGTTAGACGAGGTGGGTGTGGGACCATAAGTAAACGAAGAGCTTGGCTTAATGTGGGTGAATTTAATGAACCTTTTTAAGAGGCTTAATCTTAAAATTAAAAATAACAAATGCTATGTTTTCTCTTAGCGGTGATCAAGCGAAGGTGCACTTAAAAATTTTGTGAACCCGTTTCATGCCACAAAAGGGTGTCAGGATCGAACCCGCACCACTCACTCAAGAGGCCGATCATGTCCACTGGACCATGGACGCTCAGTATTTCTAATTTCACTTATAAAATAAAATAAAATTTAGGCGCTGAGAAAACATTTAAAAATTTCCAAGTAAACAGAAAATATTTTTACAACTTACAAAACAAAACAGCAACGTAGTGCATTTTTTCAATGATAAGGTCTAACATTTCATCTGTAATATCTTCAATTTCATCACTCTCAGTCTGATGTTTGAGCCAACTTAGAACTTTCTCCTCTTCTTCTAAGTTTCCTTCATAAAAGGTGGGTATACCCTTTTCAAAGTACAAAAGTGTAGGAACTTTATCAATACCATATTCTTTTGCTTCCTCATCATTATCTATCTTTACAAATGCAATGCCTAATTGATCACATTCATCGTCGATATTCTCCAATTCGTTCAAAACTTTCTGTGATTTGCGATCATTATTATCATCTTAAAAATAAGAAAATCATAAATATTTTATATGAGTTATTATAAATAAAATGAGTACATTATGAATTCAAACTTACAGAACAAAACCGCTACTGTTTTGCCATCTTTGATAAGCCTATCAAGCATTTCATCAGTGACATCTTCAATTTCATCTTTTTCCAATTGACTAACAAGCCATTCCAAAATCTCATCTTCGTTCTCAAGGTCACCTATTCAAAAATAAAATTAAAAATACAATTGTATAAAAAAAATTGCTTAAGTTAATAGTTTACTTGAAAAATGATTCGTGGTACTGACCGTCGTACACATTGGGGATCTGTTTCTCAAAATATACAATTGATGGAACGTCGTCAATACCGAATTCCTTCGCAGCTTTTTTATCGTCTATTTTAACAAACTGGATTCCATGACGGTCACAATCGTCATCTATTTTCTCAAGTTCACCAAGAACCGTCATAGATTCTTCGTCGCCATGGTCATCTGAAATAATTATCAAATATATTAAATTATCAAATAGTTAAACGCTTAGTTTTTTCTAAAATCATATATTTTTTCCAATACTGTACTGGTTACTAATTAATACCTTTTACTCGTAAATACCTCTTACATAGTTTAGTTATCTAATTTGATATACTCGTTTGTTAGAGTGAAAATTTTACTTACAAAATAGTACGACAAGGTTGTCTACGTTTCCAATAAGAGTGTTGAGTGTTTTAGCTGTTACGTCCTCGATGACATCTTCTTCATCCCCAGTCGATTTATTGGCAATGAGCCATTCCAAGACATCCTCCTCTCGGCTAAGTTCACCTGAAATTTATTTAAGAAACTACTTATGAACGATATTTTTCTATTATAATCTAGGTTCTTTGAATTACGATATTTTAACAAACACTAATTCCGGGCTTTTTATTACTTATGATCGATTGGGTATTGAAAAATCCAACTCACAGTCAAATGCGTGCTGATTTTGCTTTGGACTTTTTTTGTCGTAATACTCAAATATATGATATTGGTTCTGGTACAGGTACACTTATAGAAACTTTAGTATACTTTATAATATATTAGCGTACCTTCCGTTCTATATTAGCAAGGTAGATACAGGATAACAGGATGTCAGACGAAGGAGTCTGCTAGTATGTTTATAGTTGCAACGTTTATAGAATAATTTGCATAAAGCTCTCTAATGTTTGTTTCATTAGAAAAGTATTGTAAAATAAATATGACTAATGTGGTTATATAATTAACACCGTTTCCTATAATCGAATTCCCCGTTTCTGTCGATGCTATATTAAGAAATAGCACTGTCCCCAGGAAATAGACCTGTCACGATGCCTTATTATCTTTTCAGGCCCACTAACACTATGCGACAGATCCATCAAGGACAGAATAATAACGATAGACAAGGCAAGACAGACACGGAACTCAATTCATGGTCGGCGATAAAAAAAGCTCAAGGAAAATTATGAAGCCCTGTCTGAAGGTCACAGATTAATGACTTACGAACCTTCATAGATGACGGGTATTTGATGCCTGTAGTATACCAATCTTGGCAACTCTCCAAGACTGTACTCCTGGGCTAATTCCTCATCATGGATCTTCACGAACCCGATTCCGAGCTGATCGGCTTCGTCATCAATATTTTCCAATTCTTGGAGAGCTTTAGCGCATTTCTTGCATTCAGGTTTATCTGTAAATGTCAGTTTATTTCTTAGACGAGTGCTACAGACGGTATATTAAACATGCCTCGTTGTACGAGAAGCTGTGCAGTTAACGCGTTGCTAGGTAGTTTTGAGTTAAAAAATAAAATGTGTGCTTGCAAGCGTAGTGTCGTGCAAAATTGGTAGGTAGATGTGTGGGATTTGTAAAGTTGTGCAATACTGACTTCTGTTTGTATTGCTCTAAGGGAAAATAATCTATATGCTCATCAAAAGGGCCTAATAATATCCACTATAGCAATTCATAAAACCATAAAAAATAGGTATGAAAACGTACATTCTATAATATTTGCGGGCTCAAATTCTCATTCTTATGCGCTCTAACTACTATCTGTAGCTAGTTTGTATTTTTACACTTCAAAATCGTCTAGTCGTAAAAATGTTCCCGACATTGGTATACACTATATCTTAATGTTGTTATTTAGGTCAAGGTCGACTTTAACATCCATTAGTATGACTAATTTTATATTAGTTTCATAACAAGGTCTATTCAGTCGTCAAGAAGGAAGATTATAGAGCATGTCTTGTTCGTGACACGTCGGTACGTCAATCTGAGCTTGCTAGCGGGACAAAAATAGAACAGCAGAAATAGCTTGCTGCTCGGTCCGATATTGCAAACGTGTTTTTGATTATACTATTCCCTAATACAAGACATACAAATTTAATTCCATCAATATGCGCTTCGAGTAAATATGCGCGACTCGTTTGCAATACAGAGTGTTATAAAATTAAAAGATAAGCAACAAATATCGAAGTGATAAGACAAACGATTATTGATACAAAACGTATCGAGTGATTCATGCCACTATAATATGTTGACCCGAAGCCAAACGTTTAATTGGGCGAAGCATCAAAGAATTTTCATTTAATTTGGACGAGCCAAATGCTTAAGTAACTTTTATTATTCTTCCATATTAAAATCACGGCGACCGTATTGCAAGCGACAAACGGACGAAATATTAAAATATGTGCTAACTATACTAGAGAAGCTTGAAATATCAGCCAACACGACAATGTATAACATACCCCTGCTCAAAACCTTACTTACTGTTCATCGGGCCGCAACTACTGTGATCTGGACCTATGTGAAAAACACTGTCAAACACACATCGCAATGTACTTTACACATTAATATATAGAAAGATAACAACAGAAAGTAAGTCAAGTCTATCTACACTAGTCAAATATTTACGTTTACGTTTACTACGGTTAGTTGAAACTTGGAGTTTAGATAATTCTATTTATATTACATTATTAGATATTAATCGATTGATTTTACTGAACCCACGAAATATTGTCATGATACCTACAGAACAGAACAGCCACATATTCCGTATCCTCGATAATTTTTTCTAGAATTTTCTGATTGACTTCTTCTATCCGGTCCGGAAGGTCCATTGCTTCTAAGCTCGTCAGGAAATCCAGAACGCTCTCCTCGTCCATGAGATCTCCTATAAATTACCAGGAATAACAATTTAATATGAATTATAATATTTTTGCACCAGCTAGCAACGCGTGCCAATATCGTATGTCTAGATATAGAAAAAAGTATGTCATTGGAAGCACTTTTAAATGTTTAGACATTTAATAGTATTGGGTACCTATTGTAGAGATATATAATGCCAGTTAATGAAATGTAGTGTTCTGCCAAAGAGATTAACCTCGCAGACGATGATGCTATAGGAACGATCGCGACATCGTTTGTGTCTCGTGTGACTTTAGCGAGACAGAGAATTTGCATTTATTCAATGCATGCTAATAAACGAAGACAAATCGTTAGTTGTGACTCCATTTTGATTAACAGACTGATAGAATTGTTTAATGAATAAATTACATGGACAAGTTCTATTTTTTTAAACATAATTATTATTTTGTTTATGCTAATTTGCTACTTATCTCATCTATCTCTTACATCTTTAATTCTAGATTTAATATAGATTTATTGTTATTTGAAACTTAAAATTAACTATATTTTAATAACAGAACACACTACGTTTTTTTTAATCGAATGACGTACTTAAGAAATTAGGTTTGTTGAAACTATTTATACAAGATACTTTCAGATTAGAACACATGGCCAACATAATTTGTAAAGATTTAGAACTCGATGTATGGGGCATAAGAATGCAAGGAAAATTTATTCTGCAAATTATTTAATTTGTATGTCTTCGCTTATTGCTTTTGTATGAACATTGAATAATATTTATACAACGATTTACTTTCGCGGACATATTTATACAACTTCGTGTTTTTTTTTTGATGATGAATAAGCAAATAAGAAATTACAATAATGTGAAATTAAAAAAAAAACTGCCACTTTTAATATTTACAGTATCCGTAAAATAAAATAACATATTTTTCACTCATATTAAAGCTTGTTACAAAGGTAACTCCTGCCATTATCTTGAGCCTTATAATCGTCCGGTCACATACATTTAATTTGGCCAGATTAATCAGTAGTAATCGTATCACTATATCATGTAGTAATCGTAAAAGAACTTCTTGATATTAAATAAAGTTATAAAAAACTAATTTTGTCACTGTAACTTTAGTCCGGAAAATAAAATTGCGGATACTATAAATGATAATAATTATTATTATTGATTAAGCAAGATTATTCTCACTTAAATGCTACATAAATCAAACTTTTACTATCGAGCTACTTTTTACTATCAGAACAATAGGCTCTAGAGACGTGGTAGCAGAGAAGAGCAGAATTAAGACTCCTTATTGTTTAGGGTTTTACCTTCGTAAATGATCGGTTCCTTCTCACGGAAGTACGTGAGGGCGGGGAATTTCGTGATGCCATGTTGTTTCGCGAGCCTCTTGTCGTTGATCTTCACAAAGTCGACGCCAAACGTGTCAGTGTCGTCGTCGATCGTCTCCAACTCCTCTAGCACCTTGTCACACGTGACACAGCTTCTTGCATCTGTAAAATGTAAGGGGTTCTTCACTACGCAATATTTTAATATGGACATCAACGGAAGGAAAGCGCTTGCGCACGTACTATATGGACATCACTATTTTGTTTGTCAAAAAGATTTGTTGTGTTTCAGAGCAAGACACACATCGTAATTATACTGGCACCGAGATGTTATGCCCCCAGAGGCAGGCTACGGTAAAATATTTCTATGCTTAAATTCGAGAATGGGGATTATTTTCAACTATAAGTCACATAAGGAAAATTATTTTTTGCAAAGTTATTAAGTTAGAGAAAACTTTATTTTTGAAATTTAGAGACTATTTGTATGCACTATTAATTATACTAAAGTAACATCTATACTTTTAGGAAATGACCGTAGTAATAGTAAAACGATGGTAATAGTATGCTTTACCGAATCGTAGTGAAAACTTTTAGAAGGCCCTATACACCCCTAGCTTTTTATGCAGATAATTGGATGTTATGTTATAAAAATATGAAAGTTTAGAGATATATTTATTGACATCAGACATGACGCGCTCAGTAAGACGGTGCGACAACGTAACACGTACGCTGCTTTGCGCATACGCTCGTATGCGTATGATTTGTCTGCAAAAAGTTTCGCATAAATATATTGTTTCCGTAAAATATTATAATACGGATCATATTTGCTACTGAATTATGCACTGTAAAGATTGAATTAATAAGGCTTATAATCAAACTTAGCCATTATGCTAGATATTCCGTAATCCGATATCCGTGATTCAAGTAATTCAGCAGCAGTGTGTTTGATCATGATGATGAATGCATCTGTTTTAGGTGAAATGCGCCCTTGAATGTTCTGTAAGCGCAAGAATATAACGACCGTCTGATTCGTTCGAGCTAGAAAATAACTTTTGCCTCGTTGACTGGCCAGCTTCATAAATATACATTAACAAATCAAACTGTTGTATGGGAAACTAGAATTTATGGGGCGGATTTATGTTCTTCCCACTTTAAATGAGTCATTATTACAATTTCACAGTTCATTAAAACGAGAATATCGAACATAATTTTAGAAGCGATGATTAAGAAAAATCTATACAATGATTTGTTCATGATCGACAAAAAAAATTAAGAAACCGTGAAAGATAGTGGAAAAATTTCAAACTCCGATAAGAAGTTTGGGCGCTACGTAAAAATAATAAACGAATGAAGATTAAAGTATGTATCATCATCAGCCTTAATCCTGGAATTCTGTAATTAAAAAATCAAATTATAGCTTGTACTTAAACACCAGCAAGTGACGTAAATGGTGTATCTTTGTAATCATACGAATGATTACAATTCTTTAATTTGACTAATCATAAATCAAGCATCAAAAGTTTTTTAGTGAATAAAACCTAAAAAAAACTTAAAATTATCCAAAATTCCAATTCCTCTGTAGAACAAGCTACGCTACCAGACGCGACCGATATCTTAAGACAAGTATTGGCGTAGAAGCAACACTTTTTTAATGACTTTTAAACATGACGACGTCCGACTATTATCTAATATATATAAAATTCTCGTGTCACGGTGTTCGAACTTGAACTCCTCCGAAACGGCTTGACCGATTCTCATGAAATTTTGTGAGCATATTGAGTAGATCTGAAAATCGGCCAACATCTATTTTTCATACCCCTAAATAACACCAGCCTTTGTTGGTTGTTCGCCCTTAAAAATTTTTTTTAAGTTTCGGACGAAAATTTTTTTTTTTATTTTTTTATAATGTGGCATTAAAAAATACATACAAATCTAAATTTTCACCTCTCTACGATCAACCCCTATTTTTAAAATGCAATTTTAATTTTGTCAGAACGAAGTAGTTAAGTAGAAGTAGTAAAGTCGGCGCAGCTAGTCTTAATAATTATATATATTTCTTGTGTGCGTGTGTATGTGACTGAACTCCTCCTAAACGACTGGACCGATTTGAGTGATTTTCTTTGTGTGTGTTCAAGTAGATTCGAGGATGGTTTAGATTCACAAATCAGACCGGCAGATGGCGCTGCAGTCGGTATCTAGGTTATTGATCTGTACTGCCACTATCGATTCGTATCTAAAGGACAACGTCTGTGGGGTCCGCTAGTAGAATATATAAAAATGTTAATCTAAGAATCTATAAAATGACTTTGTAACAACTGTTTACTTTTTATAAAAAATGCGCCTAGAAATAATCCACAACCGAATTCGAGTGGGAGTGAACATCGACTGTGTGAGATGTATTTTTAAAAGTTCCGTTCTAATAACAACCCAAGCGTTTTGGCATGGCGATTCTTTAAATAAGATAACTATCGTTGTTGTCTAATCTAAAAATCTTTGTTAATTATTTTTGATGCGGACACATTTACTAATATTGAATTATGTCTTTCATTAAATTAGACTGTTGTTAGTCGGATCACGGATGTAAAGGAAATGTTGATATAAAAACTGTAATTTGTAACATAGAATCCATCCATGCAAGAATTGCTATTTTTTTTTTATAGTTTGCTCGTTTATGATATAACCACAGTGTTATAACGATAAACATCTTTGACTAAATAAATTGATTATTTAGTACAATTCAAGTAAGGTCAACAAGAAAAGTACAAGATCTAAAAATTCGACTTGGGTGTTTTTACTGCGTGCCGTACTTTACAATACTTTTCTTCACTTACTAATTAACGAAATATTAAAACTATCAAAACGTAAAATAACGAATGCCGTATTCACAATTATGATTACAAAGTAAGAATCACAAGTATTGATGGCCTGTTTGACTAGTTCTAGACTGTGACTAGACTAGGGTTCGATTCCCACTCATGACTAATCTTTGTGTAATTAATTTATATATAGCATGTATGTATTTATAAATATATAAGTATGTATCAGTTGTCTGGTTGCCAAAAAACAGGCTATGCCTAGTTTGGGATTATCTGTCCGTGTGCGAGTTGTCCCAACATATTATTACAATATTTTACTAGCAACACCCCGCGGTTTTACCCGCGTACTTCCCTTTCCCGTGGGAGTACAGTGATAATGATAGTCTATGTGTTATTCTGATGTATAAGCTATATTGATTTTTAAATTTGGATTCACGGGTGCCTCTTATCGTATTGGTGTTTGATATTTTTACAGATAAATTGAATATATTAATAAACCAAGGAAATTACCCGCGTTTAAGATATCTTAGGATTGACCAATCTTGAGATTGGTGATCTGCCAATTACTAGTTCGTGGAACAAGCGTATGTAGGCGACCGGTAACATTGACTTTTATCAGGAATCCGAAATAAACATACCAGAAGATATTTAAATTTACAATTTAATATTGAACATCTAGAGCAGACAATATAAAAAATCAACGAAATACCTAAAGAAGCAATTTATGTGTAGGTATGTACAGGGGTACTACAAGGATCGCATCTTGAGCCCTTACTTTTTATAGTATGTATTTAGCAATTATATAGTTGAAAGTGTGAAGCACAGCTAATGCTTAATATTCGCAGACAACCTTATACATGGTATTACCCTAATTTTATAATAATTTTACTTATCTTTGTAAGTGTAAATTTTACTAGCCTTTGAATTATTACTGAAATGGAATAGCTTATTGTCCTGTATTTAATTCCTTGCACGCAATAGTATTTAGTGTAACTTCATGAAATGAGTGTGAAACATGCAGCTTCATGTTCTGTAAAATCTTACTACCATGTTTGATACAAATACATTATTTATAATTATTATTATTAAATTCATTTATTAAATAGTTTATCCAGCAGTATTTTATATTATGATGTATAAAAATATCAGCCCTGTTCAACTACATAAAAATATCCCCGTTGGGCACGGATCTCCTCCACGAAATAATAGTTAATTTTTTGGGCACTTGTTAATTTGATTTCACTATTATAAAAAAAAAAATAATTTAATATACTTACTTACTTACTTACTTACTTACTTCTGTGGCTCAGCGACCCAAAGTGAGTCTTGGCCTCCGAAACGAGAGAAATATAATATAATATAATAATAATAATATAATGCCTGATAGTCCGAAGATTCCTCAACAACAACACCAACACAGATATCACATAAAAAACTAAACAAGATGTACACTTGGCTTAGGCCCGTGGACACCTTTAGCTCGGTCGTAAGACTAGAACAAAAAAAAGTTGAAAGCAAATAAGAATAATAAATCCTTCCTAATATTATAAATGTGAAAGTAGGGATTTCTGTTACGCTTTCCCGCGAAAGCTACACAACCGATCATCATGAAGCTCTGTACACATATTCTCAGAGGTACTAGAGGTAACATAGGATTCATTAAAAAAAAGATTTTTTTTTATTAACGCGAGCGAAGCTAGTTTGAATTATCTTACACAAGAGTACGGTAATGGTTTATGTAACGAATGAAGCTTGAAGTAGCAGTCCATTGTGCCGGAAAGTTGTGTCAGTCGAACCACGTGTAATGTAGTGCGTCAGTGTACTGTTAGACTGTCTAAAAACACGTGAATAATATTATGTATGACGTATAAACCATTTTCAGCCACTCCCGAAAAAAAACTGTGAAATAATAATTTACTTTATCATCATCATAATCATCATCAGCCGTTATCTGTCCACTGCTGAATGTAGGCCTGGATGGTAAGACGTCTTATGTGCAGTGGCAGGTCCATGTTGGACGTGATTGGCGAAGGTTCGAACTTCGATCATCTTGACGCTCTTTGAAAGAGACCTATGTTCATCATAAAAACTTGGTCCATACTAATACAATAAATTTTGTTTTATGATTTATGAAATCTTTTGTAATTTATTAATTTTTCGTAGCAAACGGCTACGAAAGCTGTATTTGTACGATACTTCGGTCCAAGATGCCGAAAGCAATATATACATTTGCAAATTAATACACCTCATACATTTATATAGATAAGTATTAATAATATCATCATCATCATCATTTTCCTTTATCCGTCCACTGCTGAACATAGGCCTTTCTCTTATTTATCATTATTAATAATATAATAATGATAAATTAAAATAACTAAAGTTTAGATGTAGCCAGGACTTTCGGGTAGACACTACGTGGGGCTGGTACCTAGAAGTGCCCTGCTTAAACTTAAATCGTAGTAGGCGAGCGCTTTCAGCCGCTTTTTGAGGGCCCCCAATCTTAGGTAATAAAATGACTGACAGTAGCCCGGCCACCGCAAATCAGTCCCCGCGATATCATGCCATACTGGGCCCTAGTTTCCATGTTGAACCCGACACGAGTACAGAGGCGTTACTGATAGCACGGCTCCTACGCACCCCCATTCGTCGCCCAGCCTACACTCTCACCCGCTCATGGGCCTTCTTCTGGGACATTATTGGCTAGCAGAAGAAGCCACTGCTGTCCAAGAGTCGTTATCACTGAGCGACGGGGTGATGTCGCTCAGCAGAGACAAGTTCCTTCTAATGACTGATGACAGATCGCGACTCAGTACGATCTTGGGTAGGTACACCTTGAAAGTATCCTGGGCAGAAGTCACCGCCGCTCCACAGACGTGAAATACTGTCACGGGCTTGTCACAGGTACTGACCAAAGGACCCGTGCCCGGTGTCAGACGGAAGGTAAGGAGTTTGCGGGGTAGTCGGCGCGAATACGCCGTCTAGGTATATAAGATATGAATTTATTAAAACTAAATATTATTAACTCTGTTTAATTTTTACGTGACCGAGTGTCCTCGTATCAATACAGGAAATGTATATGCTAGACAACCATAGACAACCAATGCAGCCTTCCGCATTCGGCATAGTTTTCCCAAAACATTTAGATATAGAAAGACCACATCACATTAATTATTCCCCGTACTTACTCCTAACGCATACCGCGAACTTTGTATTGTACCAGGTATCAAAATAGTATTTGTAATCATATAAATACATATTATGCGAATTGAATCCAATATACATTTTCTGTGGAAATTGGCATGCCAGGGAGTTAGTTTTGTTTTCTAGTGCTTATGATACTCCGTATAATGATACAACTAATACGAATTAATTAATTGATTAATTAATCATAAATCATATAAAATTGAAAAAAGGATCCTTGGCAAGATATTTCACAATACCTCCATATAACCAAATCGTCGGGTATATAATAATTTTATAGTGATTTATGAAATCCTCAGTCCACACGTTATTATGTTTGTTGTATGTGTTAATTACCGAAACGTGTAGGTAAAAAACTTAATAAATCGCGATAAATTCCTTAAAAGTTGCTTCATTATAGTTCATGTACCTTTAACATTAGGCAGGCGTAGGCCGTATTTAGCCGCAGCTAGCCACAATCACCGCATGTCACTCAGTCTCCGCGTTCAAATCAAACACGAAGATAGAAATAACTAGACGTTTCTCCGCGCCACTTCGTCTAGGACAGTCAGGGGCAATAATTTGAATACTTTCGACAAGCAAATGGGATCGTAGACTGCAGAGTAAATTTTAAAAAGTAACATCCGTATTCAAGAAGCGCACTTGGCTATGTAATGAAACAATACTATGCAATGAACGCTTCCATCTTTTCTCTCCTGGTGTTAATAGTCGGGTTTATATGTATACAAACACACAGTGGCAGATTTCATTTAAGTATTATCTATGAATTGATTTGAATGACCCTATGCGTTTGGGATAACTGTGACACCTCAAAGTATTGATTGTGAATACCGAAAAAAGTATAAATTAAAAATTTATAGACGACGATACTGTGATACAAGTTATTGTCAATATAGTTTATGAAGATAAAAAAATCTAAGAAAGCTTTTTGACAATCGTGGAATGTGTATCTACTTATTATTTATGAAAGCTGCCCCCTGATTCTGTAAGAGTCTTTTTCTAGGCTGTGCGCCGCGACGAGCTCGTCTCGGCGCACAGCGTTGACGTTGCTAGGGTGTTTTATATGGTTTGACAAGCTTAGTGAATACCAAATTCAATTCACCGCGCTGTCACAGCGTTACGACAGCGCTGCGTTTCTTACAGAATAGCACTGCTGTACGCTGTAGCTACGGCCTACGCAGGTTGGCCGCATTAATGCAGTTTTCATTATAATGGAATAAATTTTCCTCTCATAACCATGGTTGCTGCAAAAACATGGGCTTAATTAATATTAACATGATTTTACCCACATGTTGCAACAAGACTAGAGAAACTCTTGTTTGAGATAAGACTAAGAATCCTACGAATATTATAAACGTGAAAGTTTGTAAGTATGGACGTTTGTTACTCTTTCACATAAAAACTACTGAATGGATTTTCATGAAACTTTACAATAATATAGCTTATACATCAGAATAACACATATCCTTGTACTCCTACGGGAACGGGAAGTACGCGGGTGAAACTTCTACTCTTAAGATATGATGTTACATGTTGTATTTATAAAATATTATGTACTCATTTTATTGACAAAAGAGCAACCCCTAAGTTTTTTTCTCGTTTTTCTTAGGGGATCCTGCATCTCAAACGAGTTTTTTTTTTTTTTTTTTTTTTTTTTTATATACTATTACTACTTATTGACTACTTATGTTTTGACTTATTTCAAGTGTACAAGTTGTACCTACGTAATAAAGATATTTTTGATTTGATTTTGATTTGAAACCTCGGGCGCTGCTAGTAATTTTATAGAAATAATTATGTAGCGCTATCTTCTTTATATTAATAACATTTTATTTTATTTTATTTTATTTTAAAGGAGTGTTCCTTATAATTTGTGTAAACAGTTATACTAACACATAAAAATGACTTTAAAAATAATACACAAACCAATTAAGTGTCCACTACAAACTTTAACATTGTTATTATTTTAGCTCAATCGATTTGTAATCTTAGAGTCCTTCTTCCTCCTTACGGTGTCCGCGTTGCTCTAAGCTTGTTATACAAGAATATTGGTATGTACCTATGAAACTATATCGGATATTCTATAAACCGCCATACACAAGGAACTCTTGGCATAGTTTCCATATCGCAGCGCCGAGCGGTTTCACCAATGTACCCATTCTCTTGGGAGTACGGGGATAAATTATAGCCAATGTATTATTTTGATGTGTAAGGTGTATAAATAAATAAAAAAAATATATATTTTTTAATTTGCACGAACTCTATTATTTATCTTAAGTCTAAACTACAGAAGCCGAAGCTTTTTTTTAGCCATTTGCCAGTGAAAGTCTCGACGACTAACGTCCGGTTTCTGAAACGTTGGTCAAAGTGTAGGTATTTTAATTAACATGGCTGTTAATAGCGGTTAACATACGATTCTAGAGTCAAGTTTGACAGCTTTTCATTGTAGTGGCCATACCAACTGACAGGCTGATCAAATTAAGTAATTTAACCTTGCTTCTAGCAACTCATTTGACACTTAACAACCGGTTTGACAGTTGATTTGTTAATTTTTGCGTTAATCAGCTTTTCGGAAACCGGGCGTTACTGTCTTACTTTGCATTATCACACACGATTCTTTTCTTATGATTTTTTTTTACAAATCTATTTTGACAATATAACCTCCTCGTCCTCATGTATACGTATATTTTTTAATAATTGATTCATTGTAATAATGGATGTCTCGATGGAAATTTATGTTCCATTATAATAATACACATATTTTTCCACGACTGGTACTTGGGTGTTTCTTTGGCAAAGAGGAATCGAAACGAGACCTCCGCCAGAGAACTAAAGTTACGCGACATCACGCGAAGAACATCCTCATGACATTTTTATTGATATCTAATCAAAGCCACATCAAAGCAAACGTTTCATTCATCATTTCGTTGTAGCTTTGAGAATCATGAATTTCCATACAAACTTTCATTTACCGTTTTTATCTCACTGTGAATGTCACATTTTTTTAATATCTTATCAACAGACTAAAATAGGTATAAGTTTTAAGCTACTAGCTTTAAAAATGAAGATGTTTTCATAGACTCTACTTTATACTAATTTACCCTTAAATTGTGTGTATCAAATTTCGGTTCAGTGGCTTGGGCGTGAAGAGGAGATAGACAGAGTTGCTTGACTTTGAACTGATGGTTGACCACATAGGTCAGATGACCATAAAAAACCGGTATAACTGATTGAATGTTCCGTCGGTCCTTAATGGAAATTCATATTTTAAGCACTACAATGAAAACTTTTTACACTTTATCCACTATTTATAAATAGTGAACAAAATACAAACAGCTTTCATTGAAGTGTTAAAATAAACGGGTCTAACTCAGACAACTCACTCATATGATTCAATATGATGCCTAACTTTAGACGTAAAGTGGTAAGTCTTGTAAGAGTGGTATCCATGATATCATATCTTTGAATTGAATTTAAAAGTAAAACGAAATTCAACTTTGTTAATTTCCAAATCATATTATTATTATGTAATCATGATGTCCTAAATCTGTTACCTATTATATTTAATGATATTACGCGGTAACACTTTCACAGGAGAACCGAAATAAACGTGCATGTCCTTGATATAATGTGTATTTTCAACTCGTGGAATTAGAATTACTTTAGAAATTATATTACATGTATACTAACATTATAGAGGAAAACTTTTTATCTTTGTATTCTTGTATTCTTTGTAGTCTTTTGACGACCCCTGTGGCTCAGTAGTTAGCGCGTTGGCGCTCAAGCCGGAGGTAGCGGGTGCTAATCCCGCCAAGGAACAAAAAGTTTCTGTTCCTGGGTTATGGTCAGTATTATGTGTATTATATAATAGAAATCTTAAATATAAGTTTTAGGGCCTGTTTCACAATCTCCAGTTAAGTGCCCAATAGGCTATCGGCAACATATTTGACAGATACTCCATACTCTATCTGTCAAATATGTTGCCGATAGCCTATTGGGAACTTAACTGGAGATTGTGAAACAGGCCCTTAATATAAAAAAGTATTAAAAGTAAAGTATCGACCCTTTATGTCCCACTGTTGGGCACGGGTCTCCTCCTCGAAATCAGGCGAAGAGGGTAAAGGTGAAAAAGTATTAAATATATGTATTTCCGTTGTCTGGTACCCGTAACACAAGTCTCTTCAAGAACTTACCACGGGATCAAATTGACGTGGTGTAAAAGCGTCCATAGATATTATTGTATGTTTGTAGCTAATAAATTACACCACTGGACTGATTTGAAAAATTCTTTTAGCACTAGAAATTTAAATCATCCTCGAATAACAAATTCCACTTTCAATGATTTCGATCGGACTTTTCTTTTAAAAGTTATAAAGTATATAAAAATTCTCTAATGTAAGATACAATTTGAGCAAACTATTTGATTCGATAAGATACGTTTAACGATAAGTAGTCCCAACACCAAACCGATTCCAATTTGGTATGGATATAGTTTTAGACCCACACAAAGGAATTATAGTTTTTCCCCTGAAAAAATCCCACAGGGACAGGAATCGTTACGTGAGTTCCCGAACAAATTTATATATAAATATATTACAAGGATTGCGTGTCTTGAAAATGAAAACCTAGTATCGTTAAGATTATAACTTAACAATTATTTTAATCTTGAACTTTCTGCAGTTGCTCTATCATAACACGATCTCAAAAGTTTTGGTTGCCAATGCTGAAATATAAAGCCCCTCGAGAAAAAGTGGAAGAAGTAAAAATTATTTACCTATACATAATATTTAAATTAATTGTAATAGAGGATACAAAGTTGCATACTTTAGTGTAAGTTTTGATAGTTACTGGAAACTATTTTAAGCTTCGTTTATTTCATCATTGTGACATAACGGCTTATATATCGCCATGTTACGTGAAATAAATGTCACGATGAGTGATATCATATAATTTTTTCACTCATGAGTTATTAGTCTTGAAATTAAGATAATAAAAAAAAATGTTACATTAGATAATAATAAAAATTATATAATATTTTTGACGATAACGGAAGTCTCCGATGACGCCCTGTTATAAATTTGGAAACTTGCCAAAAATTACATTATGAGTATAATTACATTATAATTAAAGGGTTTGTCAATTATTACAATACAGTGTGAGTCGAAATCATGTATAGAGGATTCCAAGGGGATTTCGTATTATCATCATTTCCATTCATCAGCATTCAGCTGCTGGAGGCAGACCTCTACCAACGAACCAAAGACGACTGATCCCCCTACTCGCATCCTACTGAACTGCCGTGATAACATCATTGTACCTAATTAGAGGACAATTTATTTAGCAATGAATACACTAAGAATGACAATATAGACTCTGTACATATTATTATGAAATTATGCAATAAAAAATTAAAATTGTATATTGTATATTTTTATAACATCTATGTTTAGAACTTGTTAGAATGCAACAACTTTTACGAATTTTATCGCAGTGTATAAAGATGTTTATATGCCCGACGTTTCGGATACTTTACAGCAACCATGTGCAACGGGAGAATTGAGATGTCAGATCTCCTAACATTACAATATAAGAAATTTATTGTAATTGTGGGATTATATGGTGATCACGTCGGGGTCATCAATGTGGGGGTATGGTGGTTGGCCCCAAAGGGAGATCTCCGACCGAGCGTAGTGCAATGCTCGGCCAGGCCGAAGCCCACTAGCTAGCGTGTCAGAGGTCGTATATATAGCGACCGGGCGCTGGAACTCTGATAGCGCGATTCAGGATTGTGGCGCTGTGATTGGTCCGCCACATCACTCCCCCCCGAAGACCGGAGGTCGGATTCTTGAGTCTTCTTGCTTGAGTCGCCAGTGCCAGTGAGTCGGAACTGTGCTGCTGCTTGCACGGGGCTCCAGTGAGTCGGAGTGCCGCTGCCGTGCGGGGCTGATACTACGTGCTGCTGACCAGGAGAGATGAGTGCTCTGCTTGCTGACCGGTCGTGGTAGTGCAGTAGCCCGTTGAAGCCGGTGAGGGTTCGACCAGGCCGCGGTGTGTTGAGGCTAGTGGTCGAAGTACCCGAAGAGGCTTGAAAGCTGGCTGGCGTGGTGCGGAGGGGTGAGGAGTGTTGATGATGAATGTCCAGAAGGAGACGTGTACAGTCGAGGGTCACCAATGTGGGATTATATGGTGATCACGTCGGGGTCACCAATGTGGGGGTATGGTGGTTGGCCCCAAAGGGAGATCTCCGACCGAGCGTAGTGCAATGCTCGGCCAGGCCGAAGCCCACTAGCTAGCGTGTCACAGGTCGTATATATAGCGACCGGGCGCTGGAACTCTGATAGCGCGATTCAGGATTGTGGCGCTGTGATTGGTCCGCCACATCACTCCCCCCCGAAGACCGGAATAGTAGTTAGGAGTAATACATCATCATTATTTTAATGAGTCATAACTACGCGAAACGATTTTAATCAGTGATATACCTACTATGCTTGGATTACGATTTAATATTTTTCCAAGCAGGTAATAAGAGCCAGCTATCATGTCTATTTAAATGGGGATTTCTTTTTAATTTCAATAATCTCATGGATTGTCCTTGGTTGGAATCGGTGTTGTTTTGCAAGGACTTGGGGGATATTCAATCTTATGTAAGTTGCCCCTTATATAAAGATTATGCTAACCAATTATAGATTCATGCCCGGTTTTCAAAAGGCTGATCAACGCAAAAATTAACTAATCGACAGTTGAGTGTCAAATGAGTGAATCCACGGTTAAATTACTTAATTTGATCACTTGACAACAAATATTATGAAAAGCTGTCAAATTTGACTCTAGAATCGTATGTTAACTAACCGCCAAACAACAGCAATGTTAGTTGACATAAAGTTTGGGTAGGTAAAAGGTAGTTTGGAAAAAAACCGAGAGTTAGTGCAGTGACAGTGTTTTAATTCGACTATAATATCTACGCAAGTTTCAAAAGATCCTACTAACCTAGTATACTATACTATTGTATACTCTTGCAACTTATAAGGGTATTATGACACTTGACAGACGGTAAGATTCACCTATGTTTTTAGCCGCTTGAAAATATTTTGATGGAAGCTCGCTTTAGAATTTTGAAACTCTTGTCCGTGACTCGATTCATAGAAGGTAACAGAGCTTAATAACCCGTAAAATCCGTAAAAGTTATCACATTATAGGTGAAATTCACGTAAACATTGGAAAATGAAATATAGTTAGCTTTTTAGACTGTATTTTTACCAATACATTTTTGCTATCTCACTTCAAAAAGTTTATTGATATTTCCACAGAGATATTTCAGACAAGTTTGAGATTGACAGTCAACACACATGTGTCTTTCAATATGTTTATTGTAAAATCTTTATTACTTTGATACTGATATAATTAAAGACACAATGTCGCTGGCAGAAAGACAAAACAGATTAAAAATGCAATTTTCAAAACATTATTTAAGAGGTAAATAAAAATGATCTGAAGGGAAACTAAAAATATAATTTAGTACAACGACACCTCTGACGCAAGAACCTCGATATAATCTGTGAATCAGACCGAACATTAGACAGTACTCCGGTAATATCACCAGGTATCCGGCACACGGTAGGCGTTAAGACACAAGCCTTTAGTCATGAAGTATAGATATAAGTCCGAACGTATAGACTTTTCCGTAGTATTCACATACACAATAATAAACCCAGATCTTAGTTCTTTTTTCTGCCGGTGTCTGCGTTAGAATTGTGCACTAATGCTATTGTGGCGGAACAATCAGCGCCACAATAAGCTTCCCGCGTAAATTATTTAAACGAGTACTTATTACAAAGAAAGCGCACTCTACCGGCAAAACTTCTGTCATTTAAATTGCGACCATTCATTCAACATTACGTTCGGGCTCCTTATCTATACTTCGTGCTTTTAGTGTACAAGATTTTCACTCATTAGGTATAACGACACAACGATATATACCAAGAGAGCAATCCTTTTTTTATGATAATGCAAGGGAATACATTTTGCATAGAGTATTGGGGCAGGTTTCTACGTGAGACTCGCCTTGGGAATGCACTGCTCCAATCCTAGTCCAGCACAAGGACAGGAGCGTTACTGGAGGTGCATTACGTGCCGTGCCCCTGTTCGTTACCTCCTCTATCACCCCCATCGGCCTCCTAACATTTCAGGCCCGATTCGGGTCATTAATACCTAACAGAAGGAGAACTTCGCCGTACGGACTCCAAGAAATGCTCAAGCCAATTAGCATTTTTATAATGATAAGGATTAATACCGTATTTGTGTAAATAGCTTTCCAATTACAGCTTTTTAAGTATCATTTATTAAGGGTAGTATTGCCCATTTTTTTAACTATTAAGGAGTTCCCTGAATTGTCCTCCGTCTTCATCATCAGATGCCTAATGAGAGTCACAACCCGTACAAAGTTCTTATCATTTCAAATGAATCAAGCTCAAACACAAGGTAGCTGCCGTGAATCGTTGAGGAGTTTACTGTCTCTCGACTCCATCATCAGATCATCTCCAAACCTTTATGAAATTGTAGTGCTTTAAAATACTAAATGAAAAAACTTAGAAACGCACCCCTACGCTTTTTGAAAGTTCCCCTGGATTTCTCTGGTCTGCGATCATCAGATCCTGGTTTCTTTAACAGGGGACCACTTTGGAAGCATCTACTTTCCAACAAAAAAAGAATTATCAAAATCGGTTCTTATAAAACATTGATAAGCCCTGAACAAACATAAAAAAAGCATATATACGGTCTAATTGAAAAACGGCTCCTTCCTTGAAGTCGTTTAAAAACAAGTTTTAAAGGTATTTTGTAATACGGACGAATTTAATTTATAGATTTTATTGGAAGCCTTGGAAGTTGTAAATATACTACAAATGATAACAAAATTAAGTCATACAACAACAATCACTCAGTCCAAGTCTCAATCACAAACGTCACTCATCTTTCCATACAGTGAGATAGCCATTACTACAATGTAATTTACATTGATCACTCAAAACGAAGGATAATATTAATTATTTCGTCAATGTCCATGTTTGTGTGCACACAAAACCGTAAAAAGCATACAATTAAAACATACAGGGTTCTAAGCTTTCTAATTTTAACGCTCAATATTAGACGAAAATAAATAGTACCTATACGAAGAATCTTAGTTTATAATTTGAAATATGTTTTTTTTGTAATGTAAAATTGTACAAAATTTTGAATTACTGTTTTTCTGAAATACTGTTCATATTTTTACGTAATCATTTTTGAAAGGAATCAATTTTCCTTACATTCTATTCCCCCTTTTTTTAGGGCTAAATTTTTTGGCTTATTGGCCTTTAAACTCGATTGGAGTAATAATGGTGAGCAGATAATTCACTTAAAATAATCCATTGCATACAATTTTTTTCGTAGGCCTCGCCTACAGGCGAGTTCAAGCCATCCACTTGTATTAATCTTAAGAACCCAAAAACCATCAAAAAAATCTTATCATTTTCATCACTGAATTCTGTTCAAAACTAAATTAAGTTCAGCCAGAATCGTAGAAAGCATGCATTTTGGCTAGATTAGGTATTATTGTTTAAATTGAATGTAATGCAGCCTTGCCAACTTATCTCGGTAAGAAATTTATCAATAATAATTAAACTCAACTATTTATGTATGCTGCCAAGATTTCAAATAATAGTACTAAATATAGTCTATGAATGAAAACATGAAAACAATATTATGAATTAATATGAGTTTCAATTTCGTATTTTAGTTAAAATTTTAAATTTTGGGGAATGCATTTCTAGATGGCTTAGTTTCGATATTACAGTTTTATCAAGGACGAGCTAATGAAAATCATAAGCCTAAAAGTAAACAGAGTTAGAGATTAACTCTAAATATAATACTCTAAATAACATTAAAAGTAGAAAATATCCTTCAAAGCCCAACTCAATAAATATCAGAAAAATGAATAAATAAATTTTAAAATAACATTAATTTCTGAAAACTTAAGCAAGAAAAACGGGTTAACTTAATTAACTAAAAATGTCTATTTAGACACAAGCTTACAAGATCTATTTATGTATCAATCAAAACATATAGCCCGGGAGCCAGTAACAGGGCTTCATGACCAACTTCCTCCCGCCAGATAATTCGCGAGACGTATCAGAGAATAGTATCATAAAGCCTGGTGGACGTCAGCTGGCGCGCGGTTGGGGGGATGAGGGGTGGGAGCCTTCCAATCATGTAGAAAAAACAAATCAGTCATTTCCTCTCAGCTGAAATCTTTGTTAAATTGTAGTTAGACCAATATATTAAGCTATATCTTTATATATTAAGCTATCATCCATATAAACCACTCCACTGAAAGTGAAAAAAAAAAATCATGTTCTAGTCACCAGCTGACGTACAATGTACCATGTCATAATCAGCTGATTATTATTTTTTAGTTGAGATATTGGGTTAACTACAATTTAACAAATATTTGAGCTGAAAGGAAGTGACTGAATTGTTATTTTATTTTTCTTCATGCGTGGGGCTCCCACCGTTCATCCCCCCCCAGCCGAGAGCCAGCTGACGTTCACGAGGCTTTATGATACTGTTCTCTGATACGTCTCACGAAGTATCTCGCGGGAGGAAATGATTGACCAAATTTTTACCTGGCTCCCGGACCATTAGGATATATTGTTTATTGAGTAGTAACTACAAAATCGTACAAAATGTACCTACAAAATGCAATCGTAAAGCAAAGCGTATATGAAGTGATAGATCATAAGTACAGGAGTTACGACCTACAGCTGTGTTTTACTAGTTTCAAATTATGTTGATAAACAAACATTATTACATATTACGAAGTGAGAGATATTTATGATAAACATTAGATCATGAATGGACAGATTTAAAGAACTTTTGAAAACACGGTAGTAACAAGTATCCTAAAGCCCATGAAATCATTTAGACAGTTTATATGCTTCTTTTTTTTCATAAAATAATCATATCTAAAAAAAATTCGTCTACAATATCACTATGCTCTTTTGTTTTGTCAAATATTTGCAAAAAAGCTAGGAAACGCTTAATTGTTTTGACTTTTTTTTAATCTCTCAGAATTAAAATTTAATTTGATACTTGCACGGCGACTTATACGTAAGTTTTATTGTATTTATCATTACTATTTGGGGAATTATAAAACTTACTATTTTACGTCTCAAGATAGTCAACACATAAATGAGTTACCTGGGACTTAATAACTAGAAAACAATAGACGGTGTTGGCCACTAATAATCAGGTAGTCTATGGGTGGCAATAAGACTATAATTAATTTAAAAGTATTGGACGCACATATCAATAAAAATATAAATACGTAGAATAAAAAAGTATGTGCAAAATTCATTCAAACCCACACAAATGTATGTTACATTGAATGAAGGAACTGAATGAGCAAAGAAATTCATGAGATGGTAAGTAATTACCACGATTCCCGCAACTTGAAAAATCACCGTCGCCTATCTCAAAGCTTTTAGTTTTTCTGTTTGAGATAATGTTTTGTTATTGTTGTTACGCCAACTCTACACGTTGGGAAAGCGGAATTATTTCAAGAACGAAACTTAAAAGTAAAGAGAAGATTCCTCCATTTTAAATAAGCTAGATTTATATGGTGCTTTGGAAGAACTCCAAATTAGTTGTTTGAACCGTGAAATTCTAATTACTTAACTACCAGACACTAAGAAATTCTAAATATTATGGTAAAAATAAAGACTCTTCACTGCTTTACTTACAAAGAATAGCTTTACAAAGTAAGCTTAATTGAATACCGAACACTACAATAATATTATTGTTCTTTAACAACACTTACTCTGCTTATAGATTTTATGTTTGATATAAGAAGAAATTCTTAGATACTTTAATTATAATACTAAAAAGTGAGTATTGAACTCTTCAATAAGTAAGGTAAATTTTTATTTTTTAATTATGTATATGTTTTAAAATACAAAGAGATGTAAGCTTTCAATCATAAATTACTTTTATCACCAATAAACTAACAAATGGCTCTATTATTTTGATGCTGTTAATTATTATTGATTGATTGATAGATGTATAACATTATTTAAAGAACAAGCTATTCTCACTGATCATAAAGTAAATTCAGTGGTGTCATTAAATTTAACATCACATGCTCTATATTTTAAAAGACCATTAAATTTTACAACGCGCTTTTACATTTTAAAGATTTTTGCGAAACGGTTTCTTAGTTAATGACACGAGTTATTGCTGTCCCATTTTCAAAATATCTCTTTTCGTATTTATCGTAGTCTAAACTCTAAAGTTCAAGCTGTAATTAACTCTACGTGTTATTATTGTTTACCTTTGAAGTCATACACCGAGACCTGAATTATCATAGAGGTTGTTTCGCGATATTATTGCGAATTATGCTGGTGTCCAGCCAAATAGTTTTTGTAAACGAGAAAGATACATTTAATTTATCTGAAAATTATAAATACAGTGAACAGGCTATTCGTAATCCCTCGTGGACTGGTCGGTCCGTTTGACGGGCTTAGAGATAGTGACACGAAAATATAATTGGAATGCTAATATCGCGCAAGAGAAATCTGATTCTGTGAAACAGCACACACTGGTTAGTTTTAGCCGTCCGGCGTAGGCGCCTGGCGACCTTGGGAGACGGGACCGTGGAAAGCGAGTCTCGGCGCCATTTTAGGCGGCGTCGACGGCCACCGCGGTCGGGTCGGGTTTTATTGTCTCCGCGATTGCATAACCGGGACGACCGCTGCAAAAATATTGGGCGAGCCGAGCGGCGGACCGAAGATCATTAAGCGAGCTCCGGGCGCGGCGGGAGTAGCGTCGCCCGTCGCCCGCCCCCGCACTGGCGGGCGGCCAGCGCGCGCGCACTTACACCAGAACACCGCCACAAAGTCCTTCTCCTCCAGCAGCCGCTCCAGCTGCTTGGCGGTGACCTCCTCGATCTGCGGCTCCTGGCGCGCGGGGGGCGACTTTTTCGCGGCGACGGTCACGAGCAGCAAGGCCACGAGGGCCGGCACCCACCTAGCCATGGCGAGGGCGCGCGCGTACTGACGCCCGGCCGCCCGCCCGCCGGCGCGCGCGCATCCCCGCGCATGCGCGCCGCCGCCCAATCCGCTCTGGGCGGATTATCTTTTTTAACGAAGATCAAGGATTCACAATATAATGGAATTATAATAAAATAAAGAGTTATAAAAATATACTTTTAAGACAAAACTTAATCATCGAATTTTACACAATAAAACAATTTACCTATTAATCTTTTTGCTGCAGGTCCATAATTTATTTTCTTATGTTGGTAAGATTGGCAAACTGTCAGACGAGTCACCTGATGGTAAGTGGTCGACGTCGTTAAGATAAACCTTGTTTTAGGCCTGGCAACTCATTTATGTATTGTCTGTCCTGAGACATAAGGTGTAAAGTTACCGGGAGCACGTCACAGCGCATCCTTCCCACTGGTAAACACTGCTTACAAACATCATTGGTTTCTGATGAGCATCTGAAACGCCGGGCATATACAAATATTAATCAACCGCGTTAAAATCCGTAAAAGAACATTCCCAATGTGTGTTATTGGATAGGTACAAATATTGCTAGCTTCAGCGAATTAAATATTGAAAATAGAAAAAAAAAAATAACAAACTAAAATAGTTTTAACACTTATTTCGTAAATCATTCTATTATTGTAGTGTCTCTACAGATTATAAAAGGGATGATAAATAACCAAACCCAATGAGTGCTGTTTGTACACTGATTTTATTAATACATCGAAAATATATTGTAAGTGTTAAATGCTGATGCATTAATGCAAGCGTGATCTAAATTAAGTTCTTGTACTTTGTACAATTATTATCAGCCTATAAGCCATATCGCAGATGTTAGATATTATTTAGAATGATTTTTTTTATTAACAGATGACGTAAAATACTTTAAACTATAATTCAAACAATTATGATTTGTTATTACAGTAATGTAAATCCTGTCGCTATCATCGACAAATGTTCAACCAAACATTAACTCTCGTCTCACGTGTCACGTCTCACGTCTTGTCGAAACATCCACGTGGTCGACAAACGCAGTATCGCCTTTTTATTTATTTATACGAAGTTCCTAAGATCAGTAGGCCTATACTGTAATGTCGTATTCGAATCTCGAAAGCGAAATCCGCGGTGATATGACGAATTTGACGAATTCGTATTCTTATAGCCGTGTTTTACTCGACTCTCTATCTATATCATTAAAGTTCGCTTTCGAAGTGAGCGTAAAGTGAGCTCTATCACTCAGGTGAAGCTCGATATCGAAATGGTTTTTACAGAATAGCCCTACAAGCTCGATCGTCAGCTTTAGAGGAATACAACATCGATTAAAAGGCTGATGAAATAACATGCTTTGTAATTTTAAAATTAAATTGTATAATATTTCATAAAATACCTTTATTTAATATTTCAGATAACCATGATTTGTATTGCACATTGCGTACTAAATATTTACGATTCCTAAGTATTGCACATAATATTACATATACGTAAGAGAGTCCCGACAGCACAGCAATAATTTATTTTAATTTTCTTCTTTACTGATGCATATATTTTTCATAAAATTGTTTCACGTATCATCAATAATCTTTGAAAAACCTAAATAAATAAGTCCTGTAGTTAAATTTTATTAGTTCATGTTTGGGGTATCTATATCAATGTTCATTTTTTGACGTGACAACGCCTTATAAATTGGTTTGCCGGGTGACACTTCAAGAAACTGCGTTACGCTCCGCTCACGTTATGCGCTCACAATGAGAGCGAGTGAGAGGCACGCGTCCCTTCCACTCGGGCATTATATTAAACAAAATTTTGTTAATATGAAATTCAGTGCGAGATTCTTTGTATAAATTAATGTTTTAAATATAATTCTTTGAATAAATAAATGTTTTAAATTGTTACTATTATTTCATCCTTCTTCCTACTATACGAATGAATATTCACATTAAAATTATTTTACCACTCAAAGTCGTTGTCACGTAAAACTTTCGCCTGTATACCGACTTTACAGGCAACCAATTTTTTTTTATTTAAGTTGGACAGGTAAAAGTGCAAATGATGTGATGCAAAATAGTAACCCCTAAAGATAGACATGTTTATCTTGAACTAACCAAGGTTACTTATCCCGAAAAGTAAGATGGCATGTTTTGGTGTCACTGCATGCCTTTTCGAAGAGAAGTGAAAAACAGTAAAGCTGTTGCGTATTTGTTACGTATATTTAAAATTTTTAGTATCGATTTTTTTTACTTATTTTCACTACTCAACTTATGACAATCACTTTTGAATGAGTGAGCGACTAAAAACAAGTGACATTTCTTGCTCTTGAATATGCGCGCCATACATGCCTTCCTTGGACGGACTATTCTGAATATCCTAGCGATAACGGTGTTTGGGGTGCACTTAGAAATTTAGAAACACCTATTTTCAAGGCACACACGGGGGGTCACGATCGAGCCCGGAACCTCTAGGATAAGAGGCCGAGTCCACCTACCACTGGACCATCGTTATTTGTAACCGAAGACAGTTTTTATGGTTTTGTTACATTCGAATCATATTTACGTACAGGCACATCAAAAGATAAGAAGCATGGAGCGGCCATTAAATTATTATCAAAGTAAGTTTGGGGCAATAACTTATTATTTATACACATTGGTAGAACTAAAATTACCGCGCCCTTAGAATACGACGTCTTTAACATCGCACGATAAATTCAAACGAATGGGAATTAGGAACATTATAAAAACAAAACACGGTGATCTAATATTAGAGATTATTTATACTACATGTATAGTGATGGCATGTTTTAAATAAATATTGGCAAAGAGGCATAAATTCTATATTAAACGTTTCTTGGCATTATGAGCCCGCAGTTTAACATGAGAAATGTTCAACTTTAGAAAATTTGATATTTTGTCATGTACATTAAAATTCTTTTACGTAATACGTAAAATATAGAATATTTTATAAGATTTTTTTATGTTGGTAAGATTGGCAAACTGGCAGATGTGTCATCTGGTGGTCAAGTGATCAGTCACAAGTCAAGTGGTCGACATAGCCCATTAACATAAACCTTTTAACCTGGAACTAGCACAGCAAACTCATTTATGATTTTTTTATATAAAGGAGAGAAAACGAACAGTCGAAGCCTTTTGGCGACTAACAACGCCTACAAACATACACACAATGTGAGCGTGGGGTACCACCCCGGTCGTGCTGCCCCGATTCGGCTGCAAAGCAGCATGGCACTACCTCTTGCTAGATTTGCTTACCCTTAACGGGAAGACGGAAAGTCAACCTGCCAGTAATTACATTATCTGTTCTGCCCTTCTTCCTGAAACATAGCAAAGGTATTTTCTAGACAATGAAAAGCAACCCGGAGCGAGGCACAGACCAATCGGTAAGGGGCCTACCTCACGCGCAAGCTTCACCATACTTTTGCCTGCGCAGGCCGGCAACCTTCCGTGTACAACGGAACACGTTGCGTGTGGTTGGTAAAATTTTATCCGTGTTCCGTGTAAAGGCGGCCTGCGCAGGCAAAAGTGTGGTGAAGCTTGCGCGTGTGGTAGGCCCCTAACAACTGTATAGGTACTTAATTACTAAGCCTAATTTGAGTATCGGAAATCTAAACCTGCAATAAGATTTTTTTGAAGTTTGAGCAAACGGACAGTCGGACTTGAGGATAAATGATAGCGACATCCATACGTTGATGCCATTCAAGTAAGAGTATGCTCTTTTATTAAAGATCTCTATGTCGTATGGGTTCGAAAATATCATCATGGAATAGTCTACTACTGGACATGCTACTATAAATACCAAGACGAGAGATTCTCCGTATCCTATTTCACCTATTTGAATCTACTAATGGAAATTTCATAAATTAAAAAAAATGTCGTTTATCAATGAATTCCAATAACATGATTAATCGCACCTATGTAAACATACCGTATATAAATAATACACACCACACGTTATGTGGCATATTGTGCCTCAAAAGGCACTCTGTAGTGTAAACGTTACAAGTCCCCTGCGAAAAGCCTAGCCTAGCCTATCAAAATTCAAAACTAGTGTCGAGATTTTTGCTTATTTTGAAACTCTTTCTTTAGCAGTCTACTTGAATATTTTGTAACTTTATGACCACGCGATTTGAACAGAACGACTCTTATTTATGTCATGCGACAACCGAGCAGTTCTGAGCCATATGGTCACTAACGACGCCCATAGATATCCACACGACCAAAGGTTATGCAGATGCGTTGCTTCTTTTCATTATTCCCCCAATGGGCCACCGGAAACGAACAAACCGCACAAAACCTGACAGCGTCGCTGTCACTTTACCCAGGTATAATGTGAGCGAAAGGTACCACTCCGATTGTGCCAACTCAAGTCGTCCGCATAACAGTATGGCACTTGCTTTCTTTGCTACTTTCATAACAAAAGACAGTTGACATATTTCGGTAAAATTTACTGAATTGATTGTAGAATATTACCTAGATAAAACAGTGCATCAATTCAGTATAATTATAGTATATTATTATTGTTCCTTAATTCACTAATTTCAATAACTTTTACAGATTATGTTTTTCTAAATGTTTTTGCACGAAAATTAAATGTCACAGTACAGTGATGCACTTGTATTATTCAAACGTTTATCGATTAACGATTCCGAGGGTTATCGAAAATATAATTCTAAATAAAACTGATCTTTAATTTCTTTTCTATTTTCCTATTTCAGTTTGTGGTACCATATATCAGAAAATATTAGAAACTGTACTGTAAGGAGATTTTAAATCTTCAAGTATACTTTTGTTGAGACTTCATCATCATGTGAGTTCATCAACTTACCAGCTGTCCTCTCGTAATTTAAACGTTATGTAAAAGTAGCCAAACATGTAGAAATGACTTTTGATATATTGACATAAATATTTTCTTTATATTTTTTTATTGAAATTATAAATATAACAAATATTATAAAATGCGAAACAACGCGATTTTTCAATATTTCCTGCCTCGCGGTGTACACGCCAGATAGCGGTGTGAAATCAGCTGTCGACTATGGTATTACCGAACCGATACGACTTAAAGACTTCCAAGATAAGAGCGGAACTACTCATATTTAATATGCCGGAAACGCACCTGCAAATACTCTGGTATAGCGGTAGCTAATGCACTATTAAGGACAGCAATAGGTACAATGATACAATATTCTGATAATATCATGAAGTATAATATTATGTAGATCCTGTATTAAATATGTTAAGATTTGTTTTTTTTTTAATATTGTTGGATTAGTGCGATTATAATCCAACAATATTAAAAAAAAACAAATCCACAAGAAGATTGGAAATAAGATATGTAGTTATTTACTACTTAAGTCTACTATAATTCAAGTAGGTGACGCTAAACACCCCCACCATGGTTCAGGCCTTGTCGTGGCGGTGGGGCACAGTAGCCCAGGGTGACCCAAACACCTTGGGTGAAGCAAATTGAGCCGAGGGGGCTCTTTGTACCCCTCTTATAAGAAGAAGGGCAAGGGGTGAGGATGGGAACCTCACCTCATTGTACTGTCCAGACGTTGGGAGTGGTTGTTCTGTGGTGCGGGGCAACCGCTCTGTGGAGGTGGCGTCAGTTCCCTGAGGGATTGACTAGCCGTCGAGGTGCCCTGTTGCTTGTAGATCCGGGGCACCTCACCAAAGGCGGCATTGGTGGCACTCGCCGGGTTTTAGTGGGTAGAGCTGCGACCACTTACCATCTTTCGGGCGCAGCGAGTCCCACATACCCGCCTGGGGAGACCCACTTCCCAGCGGTATGCGTCAGTGCATTTCCCGGCGTAAAAGAAAAAAAAAAGGGCTAAACACAGTCGCAACTTGTCAACTAAATCATAATTATTATGACAATAGACATTGACAATCCATATTAATTGTGACCAGCAAGTAATTTACTGTTTGTCTCAAAACTAAGACAGGACTCCAGTGTAGTTTTAAGTTTGAGATAAAAGTCTTAACTATTTTAAAATATTAGTAGCAGTAGGATAGTAGGAAGTAGGATAAGCACATCGGTATTGACTGTCAAAGGTTTAGCTCTAACTATAAAAAAAGGATGGCGCGCACGCCTCGTTCAATGGAACAAGATTAATTTTAATTTCTCTATGTTACAAAGTACTCTGTGAGGTGAACCGACTGTCTGTTTGCTCTCTTTTCTATTAAAATAAAATAATAAAAAAAATATTAGGACAACTTACACACGGCCATCTGACCCTAAACTAGGCAGTGCCTCTATTTTGGCAAAAAGACAATTGATACATAGTAATAGAAATATATTATACTATATTATTATAACGCCAAAACATAGAACAAAATATGATCATGCACATCACGCAAATAACCGACGGGCTACAACCTTCTAGTTTAACAGTCAACTACTCGACCAACAGGCAAGTCATATTATCATTTAATTCGAAGTCAAATTGATGATTTTATTTTAAGAGTAATTAACCATATTTTAGTGACATTGCTGCAATGTAATTCATAATGCAATGTCATTGCATTATCTTGGTTATTAATATCATTTTTAAAACAATTACGAATTTAGAAATAAATGCTCGATATCGATAGAATATTTCTACATGCCTAAATATCTAACGGACCAATCAGAATCGTATGTCAATGTCACGTGGTGTACCATGAAGTGACGAATCAAATCGGTGAATGCTTTTTGAACGTTTCAAAGTCCATCCAATCACCGTTCGCCTTGCTGCATATGGCTGTGGAGCTGTCATTTGTCAATTGTCAGTGTCAAGAGTGAAGTGAGTTCACTACAATTTTAATTCGCCGCAGTCGGTCCGTTGACAAGACAAATACGTACAAACTTTTATCTCGTGAAAGTGAAGTGTTGTGAAATTATAAAATGGATTTTCTTTATTAAACATACCGCTAGTTGTCGTGTAATATTTTTTAACAGAACAGAAAAACTAAAAGGTAAGTCGATTATGTATTTATTCTTATTCGAAGTTGTTAAAACTTGTAACCGCAAACCGCTATTTCATTATTAGATTAGTACATATTGCTCACCTGACTACGTTATCATGATATATCAATACCTAAAAGTTTGTAAACTTATTACTATAGCAAACAAAGGATCTTCAGGTTACTCATACTTTTTAAGTTTTCGTAACTAATAACATTCAAGGATTGTATTAGCCTTAATAATACTTCGCTAAACTTTGTGTAAAAGCCAAGCAAGGCCATGTGAAAATCTATATTTTTTTTCTTTTGTTTCCCAACAACTTCGACTATGAGCATAATGTCTCGTATCATATTATCTTTATTATCGTGACGTGATATGGTAAATATATACATACTTATTTATATTTTTCCGTAATTCCTTTTAGAGTAATGATTTTGAATGAATGATTAAAATCTTGGTAAAATTAAGAATTATCATTTTATTTTTTATTATTTTGTAGCCTCAGTTCATACAAAATATTTAAAACAAAACTTTAAATTACTTCATACAAACTGAACATACCAAGTTTAATTTCATATCCTAAATTTTTAATGAACTAACAGTTGCCTAGCTTCATAATGATGAATTTGGCATTTCAAACCTCACAGAAAAACAGGTTTAAAATGATAAAAATGGTATTAATGGAAGTAGTTTTTATAAAATACCTTGAACTAAACAAATTTTGATAGGATTTTATTCCTAATAAACCGATTAATGAATAGGAATTGGCATCCTAAAAATGAATAAAAAACTTCAAGAAAAGTTTGTATACTTACTATGATTTATTATAAAAGTATTTACCTTACATTTATATTTCTACTACAGTGGTCTTGTTTTTTGAAGACACACTAGATCTTATATTAAATTCTAATATGGTTTTCATGATTGTTTCTTGTAATGTAAATTTGAAATATTAGGTGCGAGATTTATTCAATGAGGATGTTCAGTCTTTGTTTGTAGATACTACTGTTAACATAACTGTATAACCAAGAACAAGTTATAATTTAACTATTTCAATATAAAGTGAAGTGTTCATATTTTACACTCCCTCTTTGATAAAGATCTGATTGAGTCTAAAGTTGATACTTCAGTCATATTTTATTAAACAAACATTATAATGGATGAATACCTAAAATTGCCAGTACGATTTACTATACAATTTATAATCAAAATCATACTCATAAACGGCATCTGTCTACTGCTGAACATAGGAAGGCCTTCCATAATGAATGCCAATACAACCAATCTATTGCCGCTCTCATAGAACACGCACTGGCTACTGCATGTTCAATAATATTTTTATAAGGTAACAGTCACCCAGGAATTCATATTCAATAAAAAACATTATAAGAGCTAGTGCCATACGGCTTTATACAGCCGGGGTATCTCTCGCTCACATGAAATTGTAAAATGACAAATGTGCTGTCGCGTTTTGTACGGCCTGTTAGTGTCCGATTGCCCATTATAGGGAAATGGAGGGCAAAGCATCTGCATAACTCCTGGTTAATAGGCATCAATAGTTGCAAGGCTTCAACTGTTTGTTTGCCCTATGATGCTATAAAAAAACTATTTGATTTAATCCTTTTTACTACAAATGTAAATAGACATTTCACATAGTCTCTACACAAATATTTTTTTTGTAGATATGGTATGTATTTGCACCTGTCTCAAACTTTTTTAGGATGATTACTTTAAATATAGATGAATAATAATATAGATGAATAAATAAATTCTGAACTGAGAATGATAGTCATTAATCAGTTGTGATAAGATCTGTACCTAATTTTATCAGTGTTGATTGTGATAACAAGCTTTGTTCCAAATGACTATAGTACCATTGTTTCATTTGGTGATAAAACACAATAAAAGTGTGCAATGGTCGACAAGGTTGTATTGGCTAATGCACCTTCAACAATAAATTATTTTTAATTTTTTAAACAATTATTGTTAATAACACTACTAAAGTTGTAGCTTTGATTTTTTTTATAAAATAATTTTTGCTAAGTAATGTTAATATTGTTGTTGTTATTGTAGTTTTCTAGAATTTGTCATTTAGTGGAAGAATCCTGTATTATTGGATGAGTAGTTCCAAAGAATTTATGCTATAGCCTGACTTAAACATTTTCACATTTCTTGTTTTATACATATATATGTACATCATACTTTCATAACATGATATTACGGGGTGTTTATTAATTCAAAGGTAATATTGTGATTACATTTCCACGAACCTTTGATCATCCAGTTAGAATAGAGTAATGTGAGCCATAAAAATCTAATCTTATCTTGAAACTAGTCAGTGATTTAACATGGATTTGTCACTGACTTAATAGCAATTCAACTAACTAGTGTGTAAGTCCCATCTGCTAGTAATTCATCAATAGTCATCAGCCAGGCAAACAGAGCGCAAAGCTGGCGCAGCGTCGCTGCTCAAATTTGACGGTTTTTTTTCATACAAAACAACATTACCACTCTATTATATTATATGCTTGATGCCATGAACTAACTATTAATCACATTAACTAGTGCCTCAACCTCTTCAGTTATAATCAGTTTGAATTAAGGGCAACATATAATTGTTTTATTATGTCAAATGCCTTTGCGGCGGTATTAATTTATGATAAAATCAAAATTACTTTATATAAATGATAAGATTGTACAGTTGAGTATTCTAGAAATCATTTACATACTTAAATGTTTATTGTTCAAAAGTCGAAGTACTTGAGTTTATATCACAAATAATTATTTGCACTGGGTATTTGGCTGAGAAAAATCAGTAGTGTTTATAGATTAATAATATAATTTTTTTATAAATAATATAAATTTTTATGTATATAGATTAATAAAATAAAGTATGAAACATTTAGAAAATATTCATATAAAACTAAAAACGACTACCTAAATTGAAACATTTTGTGGTTTTACCATGTGCGCTTATAAAATCCCGAGCACAAAACGTATTGAATAAACTTATTAGGTCGAACCCGAAGGTGATAAAATATTTAATCTAGTCCGTGAGACGTTAGAAGAGAACGATATTTTTTTAAATTAACATTGCCCTTTTTTACTCTTTTTTTAATTAACATTGAGTGCTATATTTATCGGTGCCATCTTTAGCGTACAAACGATTGACTGGATTGGAACCCGCCTCAACCCGCGTCTGCAGTGTGGCCGGTCACCTGACGACACGATCAGACTGTCGATAGATTAGATAAGTCTCTAAAATGTCTTAAGCATTTAGTTATTCAATAAAATACTAGACATATTTTAAACAGTTAAAAAAATAGACCCATATTACAATATGTAATACAATACCTAATAAAAAGAAATGTGGTGTCGTGGGACACCAGGTAGGAACGAAGTTCCTTCGGCTAAAAAGGAAGGTATTATACACTACTCGCTTGTGTATGCGACTGTCGCGCCTGCGCACGTCTCATTTAACGCTTTTATTCCACGCACTTTTTCCTACGGTTTTAGTATCACATTTTTTTCAGTTCGGTCGCGCAGCAAAATCCCTATCTCCTCCAAGTCTGCCGTAAGGAACTTCGTTCCAAGAATTACTATCAATTAGATAATTTCTAAAATTCTATAGGAAGTTCATTTGTAATACCACGTCGTCGCTTTGTCTACGAACTGAACACGAAGGAATTAGACCATGATCCTCAAAATAAGCGGATTAAGGGATACACGACTACAATAAAATTGACCTACTCAACTTGCCAATAAGAAGAAATCTGACAAGAAAACAAAAGACTCTGAGCAAATTATGATAACATACAAGAGTTGGAGTGATTGAATGTATTATGTAACAAATTGTATACTTTTTTTTTTATTTAACGCCGGGAAATGCGGTTAGACATCCTGCGAGGGAGTGGGTCGCCCCAGGCGATGTGGGACTCGCTGCGCCCGAAAGCTGGGAAGTGGACGCAGCTCTACCCACTAAAACCCGGCTAGTGCCACCAATGCCGCCTTTGGTGAGGTGCCCCGGATCTACAAGCAACAGGGCACCTCGATGGCTAGTCAGTCCCTCAGGGGACCAACGCCACCTCCACAGAGGGGTTGCCCCGCACCACAGAACAACCCCTCCCAACGTCGGAACAGTACAATGAGGCGAGGTTCCCGTCATCGCCCCTTGCCCACTGCTCAAAAAGAGCCCCCTGGGCTCAATTCGCTTCATCCAAGGTGCTGGATTAACCCTAGGCTACTGAGCCCCACCGCCACGACAAGGCTTGAACCATGGTGGGGAACATATGTAAAACACTTACAATAGTCTGATTAAAATTTTATTATAAATGCGAAAGTTTGAAAGAATGTGTGCATTTATGTTTGTTACTGTTTTACGCAAAAGATACTGAATGGATTTTGATGAAACCTTACAACAATATTGCTTACACATCAGAATAACGGATAATGGGAGTCCCTAGTACCTACCCATGGCAATGGGAGGTACGCAGGTGAAATAGCGAGGCGCTGCTACACAAGCTTTAAATATAAAAATGTATAATAAATAACCTTCCTCTTAAGTGTTAATTGTTTATCATTTTTTTATAATGCGAGTAAAAAAACCGTTATCGATCTGTGATAAACGGAACGAATAATTCAAAAGAAATTCTGACCAATCGCCAATTCTTTTAATTTTCTTGTATCGCCTGATATTATAAACCGTAATCATTTATTTTGTATCGATAATGGACATGATAAATACGATTACATTCATATATCGATAATCGCTATCAATAGCATCATATGTGTCGCGTACCTGATACTGCAGGGCTTATCACAAGGAGCTCAGTGGCTACGTGTCCGTTTAGCTGTTAACAATCATGGCAGAATACCGTGCAGGAAAAGCTGGCATCAACGCCGAGGCGCAGGCGAGGATCAACAGCAAATACAACAACGACATCGCCCACGAGACACTGGAATGGGTCAAACAGATCACAGGCGAGAACATCAACACGGCCGGTGATGCCGATAATTTCTTCGAAGTCCTCAAGGATGGTACGCTACTTTGTAAACTGGTTAACGCCTTCCAAGCGGGTGCGGTGAAAAAGGTCAACCAATCCACCATGGCCTTCAAATGCATGGAAAACATTAATGCGTTCCTGGAAGCGGTGGTTAAGTTTGGTGTGCCCGCTCAAGAAACATTCCAGACTATCGATCTATGGGAAAAACAAAACCTGTACTCCGTGGTGATTTGCCTGCAGTCGTTGGGCAGGAAAGCTAGCAACTTCGGTCTCCCGGCCTTCGGACCCAAGGAGGCTGATAAAAATGTAAGGGAGTTCACGGAGGAGCAACTGAAAGCTGGTCAGAACGTGATTTCGTTACAGTACGGGACGAATAAAGGTCAGCAGAGTGGAATATCCTTCGGTAACAGGCGTCAAATGTAATTTTAATTAATGTAAAATATAATTTTAACGTAATAAACGTTTTTTTCTAACTTTTCATAATTGTTCTTTTATTTGTGTCTGGGTGTGGCAAAGAGGTAGTAAATTATTAAAAGAATGCGTGGTAAGATTAGATAGCGCTGGAGTAGGTACTGATATATGGCACTGCAATTGCATTGAAATTATTGTTTAGATTTGCGTTATTGGTTTACATAATCTTATACATAATAAACCGCTTGAAACATGATAGCTTTACATAACGTTAATTTCGCAATAATCTTCTCTTTTATTCTCATTTTATATAAAGAATAAATACATTATATTTAATTACATATATTGTGTCACAAATATGAGTGACTGTTTTTATCCTTCCTACATCCTTTTATAACATATCTTGCCCCCCGGGCCTTTGGTAACATAAGAGCATTCCCCAGCTAGAACAATAAAGATTATATATAGAACAATTAAGAGTAGGTATTCAGACTGATAATAATATCGATTATAATATTTGTCACTCAGTGATGACGTAGCATTTAAAGTTGTTACCTATAAGTAATATAACTCACAAACATTACGTGTTAGTTTTATACATTTTAAGATATTACATAATCTACCTAACGATAGTCCATACAAAGGTCAAGGCAGGAGTTTCCCTGATACACCGTTACGTCAATGTTATCGATCCAACCTGTGCTAACCGGTTTCTTATATTTGTCTTTTTTAAAGAAAATACATTGCCAGTGCAAATACATAATATAATGCCATTAGATAATGTTATCATTATCTCTAGGGACCTAAAATGAGACTTGTTTGAAATTATTGATTTAAACTATTTGTTTATATATAAACTTTATGTAGTGTACTGTCATAAATTATCGATTAATATTGGCAACATTTTTATACTCGGAAAAATTAAGGACGTTACATTTTGCTAAGCGGAGGACTGAAGATTATCATACCAACGAATAAAATACCTACAACAGATATGAGTCACTTGTCTGATAATTATTAAATACAGCTAATGACGTCACTTAAAGTATGTTCATCACTTATGCTGGTAATCGCGGCAGTTCGATACAGGTGTTTCATACACTAGTAACAATCAAGACGATTTTTTTCTAATTTTTATGTAAAATGACAATCAACAGGTGTGGGTGACTATCTTAAAGTGACCTCAAATTCGCCTAGTAAGAATAAACATATTCTCACTTTTTATTTTTTCGTGACCTGCCATATTACAACTACTTGAAATGAAACCGCCGCGCAATTTTGTACCAGTGTACGCAGATCTTTATCATTAACCTTTGTCTGTCCACTTTTTTTTTCTTTTATGCCGGGAAATGCACTGACGCATACCGCTGGGGAGTGGGTCTCCCCAGGCGGGTATGTGGGACTCGCTGCGCCCGAAAGATGGTAAGTGGACGCAGCTCTACTCACTAAAACCCGGCGAGTGCCACCAATGCCGCCTTTGGTGAAGTGCCTCGGATCTACAAGCAACAGGGCACCTCGACGGCTAGCTAGTCCCTCGGGGGACCGACGCCACCTCCACAGAGGGGCTGCACCGAACCACAGAACAACGCCTCCCACCGTCGGGACAGTACAATGAGGCGAGGTTCCCATCCTCGCCCCTTGCCCTCTGCTCTTTTGCCCCCTCTTCTTATAAGAGGGGTACAAAGAGCCCCCTTGGCTCAATTAGCTTCGCCCAAGGTGTTGGGCTCACCCTAGGCTACTGAGCCCCACCGCCACGACAAGGCTTGAACCATGGTGGGGTTTGTCTGTCCACTGCTGCACATAGGCCTCCTTAAATTACCGCCAAGACGCTGACCCCTTGCCCGTCGCATATAATTAATTAATTTTTAGTTTTATTATTAGTGATCAACGCAAGCAAGAAATAAACCCTAGTGCTTCCGATATGCATTGCTTACTCTGACGCAAATCTCAATTACACTGATTATACTGCTTGTCCTGTAATGCAGTATAGTCGTTTGACGAATGGCGGAAGAAATAAGACGGCTATTGATCGACGCCCAGTTGCTCAATCATATTTAATGTGCAATAATTATATCTACGGACGCTTTTACACCACATCAATCTGGTCCTATAGCAAGTTCACAAAGACAACCCGTAATACTAGTTATTACGGGTAGTCTGGACCTGGTAGTTCAGACTCGATACTCACCGAGGTGGTGCCTTAAAATGAGGTTTTCTCAATATTTACGTGCACCTGAATATTAGGTCGTCTCCTGCTCATCGGTGAAGGAAAACATCATGAGGATTGAGATTACCTGCATGCCTGATGAGACTTAGTCTTTGAAGGTGTGCGATATTCACCAACCCGAATTAAGCCATTACATCGGTGAACTACGGCCCAACAACCTCGCTTGAGGAGGACGTCCGTGCGTGTGACATACAAAGGGTTGATAGTAAATAACCATGACCCAGGACTTACGCCCGGTTTCCGAAAGGCTGATCAACTCAAAAATTTACAAATCAACTGTCAAATCTCTTGTTAAGTGTCAAATGAGTTGCTAGAACTTAGAAGCGTGGTTAAATTACTTAATTTGATCAGCCTGTCAGTTGACATAGCCACTACAACGAAAAGCTTTCAAATTTGAATCTAGAATCATATAACCGCCATTAACAACCATGTTAGTTGACATACACTTTGATCAACGTTTCAGAAACCAGGCGTTAATGAGGTTAAGGGCCTGTTTCACAATCTCCCGTTAAGTTCCCTATAGGCTATAGGCAACATATTTGACAGATGTTTGACAGATACTCCATACTCTATCTGTCAAATATGTTCCCTATAGCCTATAGGGAACTTAACGGAAGATTGTGAAACAGACCCTAAATCAAATTGTTTATTTTAAAAGTGTATAAGGCTATACTTTGATTTGAATACTTGACGTGTAATGGCGGATGGCGCGGTCACGGTCCGGCTGCCGGACGGAAGTATGGCCACCCGAACATGTGTGCCCGACGACCTTTTACTCTCACTAGTCTCGCACATGGTAATGTTGAAATATATTGCCATTATAAAGTCATGTTATTACCGATTATGTTGCCATTATAGACACAAATGGTAAAATTTTTAAGCTTTGCTTTGCAAGTAAATGTTAATAATTATTGCTTAGTGTCCGTGGGTTGCAGTGGAGTCAGTCACATACATTTTCTTGCAAAGCGAAACTTGACAATCATCAAAAATCAAAACAAAGGGTAATTTTGCTGGTGAATAAAATGAAATGTTTATCAAGGCCATTTTATGAAAAATTAGAATTCCCAATTGGATATACAACACGTGACATGACGTCACATTTCGCGGCATTTGAGTTAAATTCACTGTCAAAGTGGACCAGTAGGTTTTTCATTACTCTACAAAAACTAGTGAATTTATGACAAGAATTTCATAAAGCGCTCTGACATAGACACAGCATTTTGTAATCGGTTAAGAACCCGTCTGTTTTCGTGACAATGGTGTCAATGACCCCAACACGATGTCCCGATGAATAATATTAATAAATTATAACTCGCATGGTCGCTAAATTTGTACTACGATTGACATTTGAAACGATGATAAATAATAAAAATATGCACAATTTATTTGTTTGTTCTTCAATTATTGTAACACTGACATTAACCTCAGTGTATGAAGGCAAATATGACAATGTTTACTTTACTTAACAGGAATAAAAAACTTTTTATTGAAAAGCAAACAAATTTTCAATGATATTTCCATTTTTTATTTATATTTTAAATTGTTATTAATGAAATCGCATTATTATAAACTATATAATATATAAGTTTGAAAGCTATAATCGAATGGAACGTATACGCTATCATTACCCGTCCGCATTCGTCCATTCCTAGCACTTGATAAACTCCAATATCGTTGATCTCCCGCCACACATTCAAATATGCCAGTCACTGAGCGGAGATCTTCATCTCTTCTAGTTGTCATAACGTAACCTACACGACCCGTCATCGATGCCTTCTCTTAGACAGGGCCCCATAAGGGCCTCAAAGCACTCTAACACCTCAGTCTACTAGCCTAGATCATTCAAAAAACCTACACGATTTTTTTAACTACAAACCATTGTTTTCCTAGACACATTTGCAAAAAATATATAATCCAGTTCACGTTTTAACGTCAATGGGGTGAATGTTTATTCCACTAGCATTTTGACTATAATGATTTATTCGTCTAATGCCATAGTCATGATGTGTAACAAGGATCTGCCAACTTTCATTGTAATACTTTACTTTTTAACATACTTAAGATACAATCCATGTCCCAAAACACATATTTTACAAATCCGCTGTTCACAATAAACACCTACGAGTCCATCGACGTAGTTTAGTATATTCATATACTTCTTTTTATATTATGGCCGTATTTTAGGAATGTAAATCACAAAATTGTAATCGTTTATGTCTTACTAAAGAATAAATCTTATACCTTTAAACGAGCAATTCTTGTATATATGTTTAACGCGCTAGTGATACAATCAAATGACTGATTCAACCAGATGACTGCGACATATATATATAGAATCGGGATCTCGGAAACGGCTCTAACGATTTTCATGAAATTTTGTATACATGTGTTAAAAACGGCGATAAATCGATCTAGCTAGGATACATTTTTAGAAAACTTTTTTTTATCCGTGTTTTGAGGCATCGATAAAATATGATTAGAATACGAACGTAAACTTCACTGTCACATAATATGTCATGGTAGCTTAGTGGTGAAATGAGGTAGTTAGGTCCGAACAAGCCTGGTTGGTATCTCCAGTCCGATTTTTTTTTCCTTTTTTTAAGATCATTTTTTTTTGGAAAAAATTTTTTATCGTATTTTATCACTTAGGGTACCGAGCAAATGCTCGGTCAACCAGGTACTGATACTAAGAGGAAAAGCTGGTCAATGGCTAACGATCCAAGTTATTAACCAATCAACAAGCAGCATTAGCATTTGAGACTGGCACTTGTTTTACGAGCCATGCAACTCGATAATTTAATGCCTTATCATCTCTTTTTCAATTGACAGTCCAGTCTTTCTATACAGAAGTCAATAACGTGCTTAATACAAAGCATCCGAAAATAATTTTCACGCTCTCTCGCTCCACCTATTTTAAATAATTTCGATGAGACAGCTTAATTTATTTCCCTGCGCAAAAAAAAAAAGAGATGCAAGACAATGACGCCGCTAATGAAAAAGAAAGAAATTGACACTTCTTTGGAATACAAATATTTGGGAGAAATTTTCACCAAACGTGTAACTATTTTTGTTAGAATATGTGATGTGAATAACTTAATAAAATTTAATTTACGTAATTATCTCACACAATAAATCGAAAGGTGCACTGCAAAATTCGAATGCCTATCTTAACACATAAGCAGGATGGTAGCAGTTATTAAACTTTACTAAGTTAAAGCCAACTAAGCAGTGATGAGCAAAAATTTGTGGCAATGATACGTGAAAACGGTTAATGACTGCTTACTTTCTACGGCGTGCAGTGTATGTATTGAAAATGCTAGATCATCAATACCTTTGCCATTTCAATGAAGTAACACATGACTTTCTCTATCATTTAATAATATCTATTTTTAATCGTCATATCGTACTGCGATATAAACCAATTAAACCATGTACGACATACTATTTTACCAGTTAGTACTTCATTATTTCATGAAGCATCGTTGATGTGTGCATAAAATTTGCTTCAAAGCTTCCTTGGCCTACACAGCAGAAACCACGCAGCAACTAAATTCGTCAAAAGTGTTTTTTTTTATATTTTTCCCTAAAGGCAAAGGACTAGAGTCCATACAGCCTTGACTCTATTATAATGTGGAAAGATCGCGTTAACATAAAAAAGCAATAAGAACTGATTAAAAGTTTATATTCACGGGTTGCCAATTTATCCGTCCTATTGTCTGTATATTAAACAAAATTCATAATGAAATTTTCTCGTTTTGATAGGAGCCCTCCACCCTTGATGATTTAACTATCGCTTCTTCGTCTCTCAAGGTAATCTAGGATTACATAAATAAGTATCCAACATCGGCGTGTTCGTAATATTATATAATAGGTTTTATTTAATCGCGTTAACCGACTGTTAAACATGGAAGTCATTCTAACATATTAAATTGTTATGACTCATAACTATGGGTATAATACTACGTTGTACTATCCGGTAAAAGTAATAGTGCATTCAAAACTGGAATACTAAACGAGTAAAGATTGTTTTTGCTTTGTCAGGCATGTTATCAGCCTGACCAGAATTTGATAGATCCAGGGTCATTAGCTAACTTTTGGAACCGGCGTCATTCCAAGTCCCTTGCTGGTCTGCAGCCGAATCTGGGAGGAGCGACTTGAGTATTAGTATCAAATTTAAAGTAGAACGTTTGTGTTCGAACCTTGATGGTGGTAACCGTGGTGCCATACGGGTCCAAAACGGGGACACTGTCGGTGTGACTGCTCCGCAAGCTGAAAGTTGCTCAGCGAGCTATATAAAGAGCTATGCTTGGAGTATCTCTAAGGGATAGAATCCGAAATGAAGTAGTTCGACAGAGAACCAAAGTAACCGACATAGCTACTCGGATAAGCAAGCTGAAGTGGCAGTGAGCTGGTCGCATCTGTCGCAGAACTAATGAACGATGGAGTAATCGAGTTCGATGGAGTAGTCTTGGACGCCCCCCTGCTAGATAGAGCGACGATCTGCGCAAGGTGGCTGGCAGCAACTGGATACTCAAACCTCAAGATAGAGAAAAGTGGCGTGTCTCGAGAGAGGCCTGTGTCCAGCAGTGGACTGCCGCAGGCTGACGATGACGATGATGATATTTTATAATAAATTTTACATGTGAATATCATCTGCTTACCAGTGGAAATAAATAAAGAAATACACTGCAAATTGGATAAGAATGGTGTTGCCTAATACCCTACTCGTCTCGCCTGCTTTCGAGGAGATCCGTGCCCAATACTTGGATATATTATGTGGGTATTGTGTGCATCTGAACTTGATGTGTCTCGCCTCATCTTATTATCATTTATTGTTCATTATATCTTATCGCATCGTCGGTGGAAAATATTACGCTTATTATAATTTTTCATACACGAACGTATCGATCGCCTTTGAAGGGCTTCTGTCGTTTCCTTGCGTGCTATCCACTTATTCAGAGACAATTCATATACTATAATCCATGTCCACTAGAATACGTCCAATTGGCGACACTTAGATGCATTCTCTGTCGTACTCGACCACGTTACCTGCAGTGTGAGCGAGATGGCGGCGATTATGGTTTTTATGATAACGAAACGTCATGTCGGTACCACTCTGTACCATTCCTATGCATCGATTTGTAAATGCCCCCAAAAATAGTGTGAAGCACTGTTTTGTTCATTTACCTACAAAAACTAAAACGTTACTTTGCGTTCTCTGCTGGACAATGGGGATTCTTAAATATATGCCCACCCGATCGATCTTCTGCCATTTGTATCTATCAATGTAACACAAGGGATAGGGGGTCTAGTTTACTCAGACCTACGACCACAGCGGATGTATTTAGGCTGATGATGAGAAGGGCTAACCCCTACACGAATATATTTGTTTTCTATATACAGCATAGTTTTGTGAAAGACGAAATTCATGTCAGATTTCTACTCCCTCGTCAAACATTACTTATCCAGTTAATAATTTTTTAATATAGGTTCGTGCAGAAAACGCATTTTCAATCGCGGGGCTAGTTAATAACCTACAACCACTTGTACGACAACCTCCTGCGACTATTAATCTAGCTTTGATTAATATCCATAATCATATCCCAGCTTATATGTCGACTGTCTTACTTACACCATGAGACAGATTGGATATTAGTCCTCAATCACTAGAAATTCCAATTAAACACATTAGAAACTCGGATAAGTTGTTTTATGAGAATTAGAACAGTGTTTAATAATATTACATAATTATATAGTTTTATACGTGCGATAAAGTTTAACAATAGTTATGTAACGTTTAATTATAATGTATTTAAGTTGTTAACTCGTAATATTATGATTAACACTTACACTTTCTGACTATGTGGCACATAACATTAGCTAAGTTATGTACGTTCGTTTTTATAATGCAGCCGCAAAGGCTAAGGGAAAATACAAAGGACAAAGGTACAGTCTAGGGCCTGTGAAAAGGCCCATTCAAAAAATATTAATCTAAGTAACCATTTTGTTATTTGCATAAGGCTTGTCGTGCTCATTATAACTTAGACCAGACTTACACCGCTATAGAATCGTGTTTTATCTAATAACGGAATAATATTCACTAACACCACAACGTTTAGTGAAAAACTACTCTTGTTAATATATTTTTAAATATTATACTTAGGTAATTTTTATGTAGGATCTATATTATACAATAAAGCTGACTTTTGCTTCAATGCGCGTTGACTTTTTCGCAACAAATCAATTTTTTTTTTCATTCGATAGGCCAATTTTGGAGCGACATATAGACTATATTTATTTCGTAAATTTACATTATACTAAGTAGTAGTATACATATAATAAGTGTTACTTTGAGTTGTGTAAGTGCTAGCATATCATACCTATATGGTGACAAATTAGTCTAAATTCTGTATTAGAAACTTCTGACACTAGAACATGTCTGAGAGTACTTAGATTTCTACACGATGTTCCGTCACCGTTGGGCAAGCAAGTAATTAAATAAAATTACGTACAAAATAAACTAACCGGTTGCATAAATATTATTTATTAACAATTTAAAAAGAAAATATCAAAAAGTAACTTTTTTCTGGCCGAAGTTTCATTTATTATCTATGCTTCAGTAAAAGATTAGCGATAAATCCAAACAAAAACTTACTTTACCTAAAATAAACTCATGAGAATCACTTCAATACTCATAAAAGCAGGTGCTTGAACAGGTGAGAAGACGATCTCCGTGCCGGTCCATGTGGGATGCCAGTCAAGTGGTTGGTCGTCTTTGCGTTCATCTAAGAAGGCCTATGTTCAGTAGTGCATGGATAAAGGCTGATGATGATATTAATAACTAACTGATTCACTAATAAAAAACGAAACCTATACATTGAAGAAATGGACATCTAATTTACAATGCAACAGACTGCATAATATAAACACAATAAGATGCTGAAATGGTGTGACATTCTAGAGACTTCCAATTTGAGCTTGTGTCAGTGAAAGCCGTTAATTTGTAGTATGCTGGTGCCATGCATGGTAAATGTATATAACGTAGAAAGTCGATATCGTATGCAAATATAAAATTAATATTCAAATAATAATATTATACGTTGACTATGATTATTGGTTATGTTACAGATAATTTTTTGTGCATATTATAGATAAATAGGACCTTGCATATATAATGTCTACGTAACAGAAAATAAAGTAATGAACAAAATTAAGAATTTTCATGTAGCCATTTTAGTTTGGTTATTTGATCTTGACGTGATGTGTGTAGTCATCTTTAATATTCATGTGCACTTTGCTATAAAGGTTTGGCCAAATCTTCTGGGAGCTAAAGTAAAAGAAGGAGAACTATAAAGGCAAATGAAAGTCGTCTGGTAAATGCACACCCTGGATAAAAAACGTTTAATGCTTTTTCCGGCCAACAACTAGCGCTTCGCCAAACTATGACTGATTTTTTTTAAAGAATTTGATAAGAGAAATAAATTATAGGTTTTAGTTTTTTTACGTAAAATATTTTTAATCGATTTTCTAGTACGATATATTACATTGGCCAATGTCTATGAGGCAAAATATAATGTAATTAAACTTACCTATTTCAAAATAATGTTTCATGTTTCTCGATTCTTCTACAATCATAAGAATATACCCTATACACATTACACAGATTTCGTAAACAGTGTTTTGGTGTTACCAAATACACTTTTAATATTTATTTAATTTCCTTAAAATATTTTTGTAATGTACCGTAAGTATTTGACATTTTGCTTATGACATCTAAATCTTGAATCTTGCAATTGCTTGAATTATTTTTTTTTAAGATTTAAGAAAATTATACCTACTAGATATGTACTTCGTGAAAATGATATAGGATTTCCAAGCCTTCGTAGGCTTTCATATTTATATTAGCTGTTAATTTGTCATACTAATAAATAATTATACGCCAAACTAACTAAATTAGACTTAAATCCAGCCTAACCCATTGCGACCATCAAGTTTCATTCATAGAAGTTAAGTACTACTATATTTCAGTACCTAAATATATGGCAAAGTTAAAAGCCATACTGTACTTTTTATGGAGTTTACTCCTTATTTTTTTCTGATTTTCATGGCCGGGTGTGAAAATTTATGGAGAGTAGTATTCTGACATCGTAAATAAAGAAAATGTATACCTATTACCTAATACATTGTATGAAAAATAATTTGTAAAAGTATGTCTGTGGGTTATAACATTGAAAATAACAACCGTGCGACCAATTCATCATAACAATTGGGTCAATAATTATATAACAATAGATTTTTAACGGTATATACGTTGAAAATTGCAATATAAACTGAAAATTTTGGATATAAAAAGATTTTAAGTTTACATTCATATAAGAAAAATAATTCATTCAATTAAGGTTATTTTATTGCTACACTTTTCTCAAAATTGTGTTTATAAATAAAGTAGAATATATGAGTAATAAATTATAAAGTTACCCAATTCTTGTCTTTTTAACAAACTCGTTAGCGGCACTAAACAGTAACAAGGCTAATAAAGCCTAACTAATGTTATTTTGCGAAATTACTAATTGCTATTAATGTGAAAGTAAGTTCTTTTGAAAGCGAGTAATACTAGGGAATTGAATGCGCTTATTTATCTAAAAAAAAATGCCATTTTACAAAAATAATATAATCATCATCGTATCAATCAGTATCATTTGCAACACCTTGCTTTAAATACTACAACCTGACACACACGTTTACAAAACATGAAATAATATCAAGAGATTGAAACAAGCAGAGTAAATTAAATCTTTGTTAAAGTAGTTTTGCGTGTGAAATTTTATGAAACCGCTTGTACCACTAGTTTTATGCTAACATATTTTACACCTGCAACTGCGTAATTTCCATATCGTTACGCCACGTATCCGCATGGGGGGCCGCAGATTAATATGACCGTGTACCTACGATTTATTCGTTAACCTGCTCTATATCGATACTGACCTTATTGATCACACCAATTGATTCCTAGTTAATCATCTACATTAATATTTATGTTCAGTGTAGTAAACATTTGTGACATTTTAACGGAGGAATTCGCTTTGTGTGACCATCTGTTATACCACTCATGACAGATAAACTAAGACCAAGTAGAATTTCAATCCCGATATATGTTTTGATAATTTATAAGACATAAATGCATTTTACTGGTACTAAACGCTAAAAACGAATTCATACTGTTTTTGCTCAGAGTGACGTCACTCAATCAAAAGCGACCAATCAGAGGCGACAAATACCAAGAATCATGAAACGTCATATTTTAATTTGCTTTTTATAAATTTCTTTCGGTTATCTATTTGATGCTTGACGATAGCAAGCAACTTTTTTAAAATTTCAATGATTTATCAATGCATTCAAATTTAAATTTACTGTTACGCAATGACAAATTTGATGAACAAAAGTGGTGGTTGGGTATCCGAGCCGTTCCATGTCGACGCTCTCTGTGTTTTTGTGTTTCTATCGCGATCTGCTTTGGCGTTTGTTTTTATGCGGTGTGCTCTTTAGTGGAACAAGTAACTTTCGATTTTTCCCTTTTACGCTTATTGATGCTTCCAAATTGTAGGTACTGTTAGAATCGTTTAACGTTCTTTTACTATTTGTAAAATTTTTTTTATTTCTCTATTTTTCAATAAATTTTAAACGTGAAAATTTGAGATGGTATGTAGATGGTTTTGTACTGCAATGAAATAGGAATTGAAAATCGTAGGGAAATAGGGTTGCATTTGACAATGCAAAAAATAGTAAGTAATATAGGTATATCCAACGAACGATTTCAAATTCAAAACGAACGAAACTAATGATGATTATATAAAAAAAATATTATAGTTTTAAATGATGCCCATCACGTGCAATCTAATGATGCATTTGAGTGACAGCCGGCGTCATTAGACAGCGTCATGATCGCTTCCGCTACCGTGAGACTCGCGTCGGCATCCACTACTACTACCTGTACATATTTAGTCAAAAGTAAATCATACAAATAACATCGTACTAAAAATGGCTCAATTAAAACTTTTTTGTTCTTTAACGCCGGGAAACGCAATGGACCGACGCCACCCCCACAGAGGGAATGCCCCGCACCATAGAACAACCCCTAACAGTACAATGAGGCGAGGTTCCCGTCCTCGCCCCTTGTCCCCTGCTCTTTTGCTTCCTCTTCTTATAAGAGACAAAGAGCCCCCTCGGCTCAATTCGCTTCGCCCAAGGTGTTGGGGTCATCCTGGGCTACTGAGCCCCAAGCCACGAAAAGGCCGCAACCGTGGTGGGGGGCTCAGTTAAAACCTACTTCAGGAAGGCTTAATATTATAGACTAGCTATTACTAGCAGCTTCGCTTGCGTTACCTAGAATTTATAACGGTATTTTAGAAAGATATATAGCTTTATAGCCTTCCTCAATAAATGAACCTTCCCTGGTCACGGGGGGTGCATGATTGCTGTAAAGTATCCGAAACTTCGGGCTCATAAAACTAAATAAACCACGATAAAATCTAGTTCGTTTCATTATAATGAGTGAAATTCGCGTAAACACAAGGAACTAACAAGTAAAGTAAATAAACAAAGGAAGCTAATCTCTTAACTACTAATTCACTTCAGTGTTAATATTGTAGCACATTAAACGTTGCAGTAGTGTATGAAGATTGTGACATTAAACAGTTGCATACATCGCAAATCGAATGCGAAATTATATACAGACAAAGAAAATCTTTATAGTAACTGTACAACATCGCAGTATGATTATATATTTGAGAATAGTATAGATTTACAGTCTGGCCCACTGCAAAAGGCTTTTTACAGGACACCGAACGTCGAGTCCTCTAGTAATATAATTATTACTACTTACTAGCGGATTCGACGGGCTTTGTCCTGTACAAAATATTTTTAGTGGACCGGTTTATAAATCTATATTATTCTCGAATCCATTTGAACACAAAAAATAATCTTCAAAATTGATCCAGCAGCTTAGGTGTAATACACATGCACAAAAGAATTATCATAATGGGATGATCATAGAATTATCAGAACCTACCAAACAGGAGTATAGCTACCGCCGTATCAGACGTATCTATACGGGGCTACAAAATATGCCGGAGTTAAATAAAAATTCCCTGTTTAGGCAAGAATGGGCCCTATGGCAAAATTCAGGCCATTCCAATTATGAGTTGTGTATAGTTTTGAAACAATATTTGAAGGCATTGCACTGTTTGCTCGATTGTCCGTTGCACAGAACCGTTCGGAATAGTGGTATTGAAGTGACCGACATTTCAAAACCAGTTTCCACGGCACCAAATACGAACCAGCCTTGGCATTGGTCATACACCACGATGACTAAGGTTTTTATTTAAGGTCCTTTCACATATATTAATGATAACATAAAACGAGTTTTGTTAGTCGCTTTACTTAATTAAAATATATAAAGGTGCTGATACTTTTTATCTAAAAACTTACAAAATATTCAAAGTCTCCTCTTGATGGGACTAGAAAGACTCGATACTACGATGAAATTGTAAAGTGGCATAGATGCACCTAGCATTAACGAACCACATAGATCTACGTCTTACAACAACACATCAATACGTACATCTACAGTAAGATTTTTATTCATGCGATATCTAAACTTCACTATAAGGGTCTGTTTCACAAAGTACCAGTAAAGTACCCTATAGCTATATGACACATAAATTAATTGACAGATGAATCTTCTAGTTAGTCTTGATTGGGTTTCACCATCATCTTCCCTATAAATTTATTTGGCAGATCCCTATTTGGCACTTACTGGTTAGTAGGCTTGGCAACCTCGCATTTCATAGTTCCATTTTACGATAAATATGTTTTAGAAAAACATTCCATGTTGTAAATATACATGAAAATATGTTTTTATAATTTTAATGTATGTATCATACCATCTTTATACCTTTTATTTACATAGACCTTGTATATAATGTTATCCCTTAATTATTAAACGATCAAAACACAATTTAAATTATTTTGTATATTACTGTTACTGGAACGTCAAATTGTCAAATGTCGTGAAGCTGTCAACCGCGTATATATCTGTCAACTAATTTATCTGACAGATGAATTTGCTAATGGCCAGTTGATCCGACCTATAGTTTACAGGGAACTTTATTAGCCAAATATTGCTATTTGTCAATTGTGAAACAAAAACGTTGTAGTTATGTGGTAAATATGTTGCAAATAGCTTAATTGGAACTTTATTAGGACATTGTGAAACAGACCCTAATACTAATAAATAAATATATTAATGTGATGATGCTACTTGCAAGTTCATGTTGAGATGTGTTTCTATTCTAGGAATTGTGATACCAATCTAAAGTCACCTTTACAACATGAAGATTACGTCGAAATGTGTAATGAGTTGCGTGTGGGGAATGTTTTATTAATTGCCCGCGAAGCGTTGGTCTGTGACAAATTTATTGCCGCAAATGATGCGTTTTATACATCTATACGTTACATCGCCAGTCATGTTTTTTTATGTTCAGAGCTTAGATGTGTCCTGAAGAATATAATGAAAGGTTTTTAGTTTTATAGTTAATTAGTAAGCTCATTTTAGTCATGATGAGTTTTCGATGTATATTTATCATAGTATAATTTAAAAGTACAAATCAGCAAGTGAGTTAATTGGCGCTGCGGTCGTTGTCACCCACGAACGAAACGAGTTTATCCTGGACTACATACGAGTATAGAACACCCTCCTTTCCATCTCCATCATTTGGTGGATCACACTTCTTAAGTAATATTGTAGTATATCTTAAGTTTTTATTTACTAGAACTACTGACAGCGCCTCGCGGTTTGACCCGAGTACTTCACATTACCGTGAGAGTACGTGTAGAAATAAAATAGCCATCAATCGGTAAAAGAATTTTCAAACTCGGTTCAGTAAATCCAGGGGTAATTCCTTACAACCGTACAAACTCTCTAAATGTTACCTTTTTTAAGGGTTTAGGGTTGTCTGTGACAGGACCACTTAAATCTTTTACTAAATGAAAGAAAGTGATTCCGATGCAAATCGTTTAGTTAGTTCAAAAATCGTAAACTAGACCCGATTACAATTATTACGCTTTTGCGCCAATAGTGTGAGAAATTAACTTTCTCGTGATGCCTTTTCTTTATATTTGTTAAAGTAGTTCCCAAAACCGTTGCCTTAGTAAAATCAATTCGTATAAATATGGTCTATAATAACATAGAGGCTTACTATCTCAAGCCATAAAATGATAGTCAGACTCAGTCAGCAATTCCAGTACCCGCCTTAAATGTATATACATTATATGTGAACGCTTTCGTGGAATATAATGAAATGAATGTAGTTCCAAGAAATATTTGGACATCGTCAGCCGTACACATCGGTGCTTATTCTTGTTTTAACGTCTAAACATTTAAGTCTAGTGACTTTCATCATCATCATCATCATCAACCGGTATCGTTCACTGCTGGCCATGAAAAGTTTTATTTCGAAGATGAAAAGTTTCGATACGCAACTAAATCTAAGTTCGTGCTACAAAGTTAATAAATTATGCTTGGTTAATAAATTGCCACGGAAATTGTATAAACTTAAATGAGCCCGACAGGATGCGTCTATTCGCCAATAGCCAATATCTAATTGCCATCGAGAAATTGCACTTAATAATATACAAGTAGTGATGAGCGAAGCAAAAACAAGAGTAGGATAATATTATTTTTGTTGCTCTCGCTGTTCTTTCTTGTTCTTGGATATATATAATATCCTCTAGGTTACTCATTTTTTACTGTTGAAGTGAAAACTTATTGTTTTCCCCAACCAATTTTATTTTTTGTATTAAAATTTTCAGTTATAATTTTTCAATATTATCGATTGTCTCTACGATTGCTATTTACTGTTGACTACTTTTTATCCTTAACCATGTTCATTTTTTCCCTAAAACAGCATTTGTTCAAAAATTTTATCTCATAATTTCAAGAGAATGTATATTTTTTAGTTTTGCATACTTTAGTCTTGCATAATGGTCCTGATTTCTGTTTTGTTTTTGCTCGTGCTAGACCAATACCAATTTTGCACATCACTACACAAGAAGGATCTAATAGGTATTTATTGGAACTGGATATAGACGGCAGGTGCTGTTAAAGTTATGCGTAATCTTAGCGTTCAATGACTCGCCTCTCGGCCAGACCTTTATCACAACTATTCAACTGCGATCTTCCCGCCGCTTGTATTTTTTGTAGACTGCTCTAGGCTACGTATGAGTTTGTAGATAGTCATCGACTCTAAAATGTGGCAGTTAATTCAAAGTAGATGTACTTGTATTCATTTCTTAAAAGAATAATGACGATAATGATTGAAAAAGATAATGTTGGCCATCTACGGACAAGCTCGCACAATAAGACCTATTTTAACGTATACTTTAGATGGATTCGAAGTAAACATTATTTCTCTTAAATAACTATTAATTATTATAATTATCAAATGCTCGGATTTCCAAATATAAGCCCTTTTCTATAAACATTGATATGAACAAACACAGTTACTCTAACAGTATTATAAGCATTAAAATTTTATTGTAATGAAATAACTTTACAATAATTGTATTCATATTGGACTCCTCGAGTGAAGTGAAGAGTCATGGCTCATCATAGATACTAGTAAAATGTAATGGTTTTCCCACCGTATTTTTTACTTGACTAGTGGGACGTATGATTACATTTTCATTATCATAAACCCACACTCTATCAGAGATCATAAAAACAAACCAGACAAGTGCGAGATTGAATCGCGCGCTGATGTTTTCGTGAAAAGTATTTTATATGTAGGTAGTACGTAGTAGGAATATTTTCAAAGTTCTAGGATTTCTACTATATAATTAAATTAGACAGAAACTATAGGCAATAATTTCCTTTCGCCATTTTTAATGGAACCCTTAAAATGAGTAAATATCTTCATTTCGGTAGTGATAGATAATATATTTGTGACGCAACTCGACTAAGTCTGCACGCTGTAAATCCTGTGCCATGCAATGGGTACACGTGATAAATGCCATTGTTCTAAAGCCTTGACGATAAGATAAATTACAATAGTAAAGACCACTTTTAGTCTATGTCTGACGGTTATTGATTTGTTGTTTTTCGGTATAAGTTCATATTATTTGAGCATTTACAACATTAAAGCGCTGTGTATAGTGAAAATAGGCTTAAGTTTTCAGACAGTTTTTTGGGAAATGTTTACATATTATGAGAGCATCAAAAAAATTTTTAATACATATAAAGCAATTCGTGCAAAAAAAATCCCTAATCATTCCAAAATATTAAAAATGCACAACGTTAATATTCAAGTTTTCACTTCTGCCGGCACTCCCGGAGTGCAATCCGTATTTTTTTATGCTTCTCTTCATTTCCACGTAACGGGACAGTGATTTCCGAGAGCGAGACGTCCCTCACTTCATTTGCTTCACCTCTATCTTAAATGAAGTTAGAAGTTTTTAAAAGATAACGTTATTATGTTTATTGATTTTGTAATTATATGTTACAATGAAAATGTAAGTCTGACAATGAAGACCACATAGTAACAATAATATATTCCTAATCAAACATAATCGGTCACGTAATTGATAAGCTGAATCTGAGATTGGCTAAATCTATAGCATAAAAAGAAGCTACCAATATACGTACCATTGCAGGTGAAATAAAGGAGATTCATGTCTAGTTTAAAGGTATGTATTTACTATGTATTCGCATCGCGATCTTCTTTCATCTGTGAAATCAGAAGTGACCGTACGAATTCAGATTAGGGCTTATGAGCTAGCTATAGGTTCATGTGCTACCACAATGTATGCAGGTGAAATTCGGACATATCCAAAGCCTAAATCAAAACTCCAATAAAAGCTTTCGTTTCGACTAATTTTACCGCTAAAGTGAATAATTAGATTTTGTTCAATCCTGAGCTGCGCACATATTGTCGACCCCGGAGGTCGGCTAATTACGATTTAAAGTGGTCGGTGAATCACGAGGACGTCTGCGGGGGTTCACTTGTCATTGTCATAATTTATGCGGCCTTCAGAATATGTAGGTATATGTAACGACTCCCTCCAATACCCATGATGCTTGTATCTCTATATAATTGAATACTTAGCCCACGTACATTGAATTACCGAATAATATTCGTAGTTGCAAATATAAAGAGGCTTATCATTTAAATTTATGTTATATAATTTAAAAAAAAAAACAGAATGTATATTAACGTAGTTTTTATGATTTGTTAATACTAACAATATCATATGGCTTTGCTTTAAAAAAAAATATTTTACTTGGAGACACTTCGTATCCTTGTCCGCATCATGGTCCAGAGGTATGCAAAATTTCTGTGGCATCCTCAAACAAACTAAATATGTACTTCCATATTTACAATATTTTTTGTAAAAGCTATGTTTAAATGTTGGGTATTTCGAAATAGGGTCAAAATTAGTAAATAGATAATGAGGGATTTAATTTTTTTTTCTTTTGGAACGCTTTATTAACTCATTGATTGCTTCCACAAGTAGTCCGTGGTTAATAGATAATGTGGACAGTGTTTTGTTTCATAATCTCGTATTTGTCTTTTCCATTACTGTAATACGTAATACACTTATTAACAAGCGTAGGTTCTATATTGCTTTACACGAGTTTTATATATGATTCATATTCACATTGCATGTTACGGTTATTTAAATAATATGTATTGACTTTGTTTTGTCTCTCCATTCTTATTTCAATACATATTTTTTCAGATGAATTATCATTAGCATTAGATTACTGTAACCCATTTGGTAGTGGCATCTAATCATCATTAAATGAAGACATTCAGAAGTTCGACTCTATTATACAATATATCGCCAACCAGAATTTGATAAAACTAATCAATATTTTGGATTAGATTCTTGGACGAAACAGTCGATTTTACCTCTTCCACTTCTTAAAAGTAACTACTACAAAATGATCCTACTGGAACTTGTTTATAATTTTTAGACTTTATTCTCCTCTCGTCTCTTTCTCTCTCCTCTTTTTTATTTATTTTATTCTCTATAGGATCAAATGTAAAGTCGATTTAGTGAGTTCTATTTTCGTCAGTTCTTTCTTCATAGGCCAAGTGTCGTCCTGTGTCGAAAACTTTAAATTGTATCCATCGAGATTTATACCATGAATATGTCTGTCCTTGACATTTATATGTCTGAATGTGCGACTTGGTGGAACCCAACCCGGAAATATGGACAAGATTATTATAGAAATGGATATTTGTCCATTTCCCGCAACACAGGATCTTGCGTACATATATCTGCCGTGATGGTAGTTGGCCTTGCTTATTTATTATGATTTTCAAATGGTTGCACAAATTATTTTATTGGCTTACAAGTACACAAAATTCGCTATTTCGTTAACTAAATACTTAATATCATCATTACATTACCCACTGCTCGATATAGGTATTTTCCAATGAACGTTAAAACGACTCGGCCACTAACATCCGACTGGCCACTAGGTACACAGATTTCGTTACAAAGTCTAACTTATCAATGTCATCAAATACATGTTATTTAATGAAATATAAATGTATATTTTGATGGGAAGGGTGCGATTTGAGGCTATGAGGCCACGTCTAATGGACACTGTGACCGATTTTGATCTACTACAGCATTCAACGCCCAAAGTATTGGCATTAAAAGGTAATATCGCGTGGCGTGTTGTTTCATGGTGGATTAGATTACTTCGAAGCCTTTGTTGTCAGCTCAGCATTAAAATGTCGGCAAAATCTATTCGATGACTACCGCGGCTGTTGAACTTTGCGATTATAATATTAATGACTATAATATAGCATTAGTGTTACTAATATTAAACAGATGGTAACACCTACTGGCTATTTTTCATGGTTCAGCGAAATTATTATCAAAAGACACTGTAGCTCTTATATTTAATTTTTAATTAAGGTACCTACATGAAAATTACCTAACTAACTATCTCTTCTACAACCCGAAGTGGATCTTGGCCTCCGATACGTGATGGCGCCAGCGCGCCCTGTTGAAAATTACCTATTTCACCTAATTTAGTAACGTATAAAGCCACAAACTAATGGTATAGATTTAGGTTTAGCACTTGTTTAAACCCTTTCTTTGTATTGTATTTTTGTAAACAAAGAAAAATAAAATACCCTTTACAATATTATATCTCCCATTAGGGCTTATTATTAAAACTACATAGGTAGTTGTTGTTTTTATATTTTATATAGGAAGGCTTTCGCTCTGAGATTTCCCTATGATTGCCTGAGCATTTATTTCCGCCTGCGTTACGCTGATCGCCATTTTTTTCTTTTTGTTCTCATGTTACTTAAATTTCCACGTCCTAGTTTTTGAAGTAGTGTATGGCTTAGAACTGCTAGCTGTTTTCAATATCTTTTAAAAATAGAAGAGTCGCATCACAGATATGTATGAAAACAATCGTAGATACTATAAAACAAAATACATAGTATAAAGGCACCGTATCTTAAATTTTTCAATATACAAGCCTATTCAGAATAAGACAAGCATGAAACGACGTCGCTCTCGTATGTGTCATACATAAATTATTACGTTATACTACGTAGGCATATCAAATAATCGATACAAATAAACTTATACTTAACTATAATTATTATCCTTTATGGCGCCCAAAAAATTGCTGTAAAATATTAATAACGAACTGAACCCAGAGAATGTTGTTCTATTCTTACTTTAAAGTGTTTAGCGTATCATCATTTTTAACAAACTGTATCCTGACGAACACAAAAAAAGAATTATCTAAATTATTGCAGTGGTTTTAAAATGGTTACCTGAATTATTCATATGGAATCTAAGATAATCTTCAATATTTATAGTTAACAGTATAATCGTGATCTAAAGCATGTAGATGCAAGCATGATACAAAAGGATATGCTTCAGTCCATCTTTTCCCCTGTAAGAAAACATGTTTCGTTGTGTAGGTAAGAGGAAAATCGTATTGATTAAAGATATTCTATTGAGGCTTTGGGGGGTTTGCAAGGTCGAAGATGATTTTTTTCTAATAACAGTCTGTTTGATTTTTAGACTGAGTATTTTCCTACCAGTTTTCCTTTTGATGTAAAATATTATGAAATCATGTACGTACTCTAAATATTACGTGAAATAAAACACATTTTTGCAAATATGTGTGTAACTTAAAGTACTTTTATTAAATAAAAAAAAGCCATGATCACTTTTGGCTAGGCAAGTAATTATAGGCATATTTGTTTATACAAAATATGTCTCATCTGGTTATCAGATCGGTGAAGGACGATCTTCCACGTCTTTCCTACTATTAGTGACAAGTATAAAAATGTATCTTTTTACTCTATTGTCCCAGCGATCAACTTCTAATACTTGTTTTAAAACAAGAAGCCAATTGTGGTTATTCGGACTGACAATTATTTTAACAGTACCGCTCGATGGGAGATTTATTTTAATTAGAAGAACAGTGTGTGTAAGAGTGGTTATCCAGCTCACAATCATAACTCTTAATATTAGTACAGATTATTTTTAAACAAGGATCCACGGAACATACCATTAGTGTGATATTTATATCGGTGTACCCCAAGGTACTGTGTTATTCCCTATGCTTGTTTATTTCTATAATTTGATCCGGAGCTTCATAAAATAGTTTATTGAGAGTTTCGTGACTGAAAACTTAGGAACTGGTTTATAACTCCGTTAGAACAACATAGACTACATGAAATCACGATTTCGCGATCGGAATATGGCGGGCGTGAGTGGACTTTACGCAACCCCTAAGATTTAGATCTTGCACTTTCTCTTTATAATAAAACTTATCCAACGTAAACACACTTATTATTTACTACCTCTTATGTAAGTTAACATTACTTTGCATTTCTTGGAGAAAACCCGCAAGTACTTCTTGTTTTGTATACACCATTTTAAAAGTCGGTCTTTTTATAAATTTTATGTAATTAAAAAAAGTCAAATTAGATATTACTTTTGTAGTTCCATCTTTAAACCCCAAAAGGAGAGGAATATTTGAAAGGAAAAAGAAATGGAGAAATTGTAATAGATGTTATAAAATTCGACATATACACACAGGTACCTATGTAATAATGTAACGTAAATTAAAGATTTTGTGTAGTGGTTTGTTATTTAAGGACACTGAAACTACTAAACGGATTAGGTTTCGCTTATCAGTATTACGTTAATTCATAAACAACGTGAACAGTAAAATTAAACGAAAATTAAAAGATTTTCAGTATTATGAAAAAAAATTAAAGGGGACTGGAAAAGCATTCAAGTTGGGTACATACTGATAATACTGATGATATAGGCTATAAAATGATAGTATAGGCAATTACTGTACTTACACGTGCTTTGTATCAAAACTCAGAAGTTAATGTAAAACACACCTGAGATGTACAAACACTCGTCTGTTTTTTACGGATTGTTTACATTCGTTGCAATGCGGGCAATGTCATGCATCGGGAAACACACACCGGAATAACAGCTGGTCTTGTTGGGTTCCGCTTTAGCGTTATCGGCCATCTTATTAACGATGCACTTACCGTTTGTATGAGTCATATCGATATTATTTTTAACCGGCTTTAAAAAGGCGGCTTATCAATTTAATACATATAGTGGTTTTAATTTAACATTCAGGATAAGCATAGCATTAGTAATCCTTATATATTCCAATGCTTGGCACGGCTCTCCTTCTAGAAGGACTCTACTACCCGGCTCAAAAGGCGTTGTCTTGTACAAAAACATTTCATAGTCGGGATAGAAGAATTTAAAGAAGACAATGCATTTTTTTCGAAAGGTCTAGAATTTTTTGTCTGGAAGCTTTTAAGCTCGATCGGTATAGCTAAAACACACTCACATTTGAGACCAAGAACCCCACGTGAAGTTGTGGACAACAGTTAATGTATAACAGTTATGATACGTAAGACTAAAGTGTACCACCTCGTAACGAAAGTGAGATATGGTAACGTTAGTGTTGATTGCCGCTATTTTTGTAATTCATTATGCAATGCGTGGTAAGAACACGCATGTACGTGATGCAAATGATTTGTTTCAATTATAATAGTAAACAAAGGATATTAGCATATTGTCTGCATTGATCCAGTTACAATGGATCCAATAGGGAGATCATATTAGCATTTCATAATCACAATCACCGACTCTTTTGATTTTATTTATTTCTACCTACCACCACTCGTTTCAATAGCTGCTACAGGAGTAGCAGCTATTGTAGGATCGATATCAGTTACCATTTACCGCCATGGCAAAACTGTTATGAGATCCCCAATATTAAACACAAGACAGTTTTTTCAGACATTTCTTAGATCTATACTGGTAAATAAAATTGGAGTGTATGTCATACTGTATACGTTTGTAATATTAAAATAACTTTTTACTAAATGCATATTGATGTCAATTCGGCACATACACCAAAATAAATATTATCTGTCTGTTTTTTTGGCTAATGTCTGAAACTACGATTTTGACGTGACTTTAGCTGGCGTATAGCTGATATATTTTGATCAGCTACGCCAGTAAAAGTAATACAAACTTTTAATAAAAAAAAAGAAAATAATGTCATTAAAATTAATACAAACAATGAATCCAAACGTTTTTAATATTTGTAGAAGAAGAATATCGAGCCGTCATCGTCGCTAGCAAATAGAGGACTTTTAAGTAATGCCCTCCTTTCGCGCTACATAACTAAAAAGTTACGTCCTAAACATTTCGCCCGAAAGAAGCATTCCGGCTGTAAAATTGACCTCATTACAGTTTATGTTCTACATCATAAATGGACCCCCTTTCGACCTAAGTGATAATAAATGACCCAAATCTGCGCAGACAAAGGTCAACTGACACCCTAAAATGCCCTCAATGTATGTCCCAATTTTATTGCTTGCGAAACTATTTTCGTACTTAGCGACAGGGTTGGAAATTATCAAGATAAAGGTTTTTTGATAGTTATCTGATAATTATCCGATATCGAGGTAATTAATTAATTATAGTTTAAATAATGAAAATAACCATGTTAATTTAAAATCCCATAATAATTATCTTGATATTATTTCAGGACATCTCGCTAAGCGGAAAGAGTTTCATTTCAATTTTTTTTTCCTATTTTATGTTTTGGTTTTACTTCACATTTTGTGACTCGATTTCACCGAGTCGATAAAAATACATTTTTCTCTTTAATAGTCTGTAATAAAGTTTTATATTGTTATATGTTACGTGCTCATCTTCACCAACCTGACCGGATTTTTTTATTTGTTTGTATGTGAGACTGGCTTTGTTAGTTTCGCTTGCTCTACGGTTGCAGTCACGTGATATGATGTTCGTTACGTAGATTAATGATTAGACCCTCTTTAGTTGATTTCCTAAAAATTCCATATAAAGGGTATTCTTGCTCTATAGTTGCATTACAGAGGTTTTTTTTTATACCGTAGCAATAGCGAATCCTTTGGGAGACTACTGACGTCCGTAAACATACACACAATCAGAGATTACGAAGATGCCCCCCCCCCCTCAATTTAGCCACCGGAAACTCACAAAACCGCACGAAAGGCGAGCTTAGCCGTGACTTTACGCCGATATCATATTGTGAGTGAGAGGCATCACCCCGGACGTGCTAGGATTATGTGGCTCTTGCTACCTCTTATATAAATGTTAGATGTAGGTTTCCTAATAATAAAATAGTTTGATCCCTGATAGATCTTCTATAAGTCCCATATAAAGTGTATAGAGTTGTGAATATTGATCTTCCTGGTCTCATCTTACCGTGTTTGTTACAGTACAATGACGATAGACAAGCAGCTGGTGTGGGTGCGCGACCCCAACGAGGGGTTCGTGCTGGCCCGTCTCCAGGAGCTGATGGGAGAGGAGGCAGACGTATTCCCAGTCGACAACAAGTATCCCCGGCGAGTGTGCTCCTTCGACGACATCTTCCCAGCGGGCGATCCTACCAAGGAGGTGGATGACAATTGTAAGTATTTACTTCGAACGGGAATGGAATTAACGTGAACATTTGATCTTTTCATAATTAATAAAGTATAAATAATAATATCTGCTTATTAAAAAAATAACATCAAGTTTTAAAAAAAGAGCTGATAGTAATCAAACGGCTTTGATAAATAATTTTAAGTACCGCTTGGAATAGGAATTGTTCAACCCGTTTCAGAACTATTTCGACAACCCCCAGAATGGCCCAGAAGAGGTCAAGCTTAAAAGTTAAAACACCATTATTTGAGTCGGTAATTAGTAATCAAACACAAATAAATAAGTGAAAGATCAAAACGATCAAAATAAAAGATTTATAACGACTAGTTCCCATTTTTAAATGCTAAAATATAATCCACAACCGCGGATTCGTATGATATTTTACCACAATACATTCTTCTAATATTTAAATTATTATAATAAATATAATAATTTTGTATTTTATTATTTATAACGATATTTCTAATCTATTGTTGATTTTAAAAAATCTTTTTATACTTTCAGGCGAACTGATGTTCCTTAATGAAGCGACGCTGCTGAACAATATTTTAATGCGCTACAAGAAGAATAAGATTTACGTAAGTAAATATGAGTCATACAACCTTGCCGATACTTACAGTATTTTATCTAAGCCGTACAAAAGTGACAAACTCATCGCCTACTTCAACGCTTGTTTCTATAACCGCCATTCGTAATAAAACCCAATCAGATATCTACAAAGATGCCTAATGGCTGATTAGATATAACGTCGTGGATAATAGCGTTGCCTACTATTGTATAGGGAGAATTCTATTATAGCCTATCCTGCCTGGAACGCAACTATAAAATCACTTATTAGACATAGACCCAAATATAATATACTAAGTGCCTATTTGGATAATAATGCGCTTATACCGCTGTAATTTGTGCAATATATGCGCCGTTATAATTTGTAAATATTGATGTCAGAGACACTTTAATAACCCGTATTTTATAACGAATATAGCGAAATCGACAGAGAAGAAGGACGAATAGTACGCGTTTTAGTTTATCGATAAAAGTATTGGGGAGATAGTATCGATGAAAAAGCTTGATGGATATCCATTATATTGTCATGGTTTAGCAATAGCAATGACCTAGTTATGGACAAGAGACTGATCTTGTTGATTATAATTTGTTTAATGAAGCTTAATCGCAAAACCGCGTTCAACCTTGCACGACATATGCCTTCATTTTAAACGTTCATTTGCAAGTGCTTCTGTAACATAAAATTGTTGTGTTTATTCAAATTGTACTTATATGGACAAAGACAACACAGCGTTTTTCCTGTTGTTTCCTGCTCGGTTGCCCTCTTACAACGTAAAAAAAAGACCCGTAAAAGTTGTTTCATTATAATGATAGTGTATTTTTAGATCACGCGGCATGCCCTCTGGCATTTGTCTACGCCCCCTAAGGGGTTATATTCGTTGGGAAATCCTGTTCTTCATGTCTCCCTACTTTTAATATATATTACACATTTATAATAACATAGCTGATGAGTTTGTTTATTTGGACGCGTTTTTCTCCAGAACTAACCCAATTCAAACAGTAATGTTTTTTATATTTAAATTATTGATGAATGGGTATTAGCAATTTATTTAGGAGAATAGTTGTTTCTATTTTACCTGTGCGGGTGAAACAAGGACAAAAAGGATATTAGCTTGACGTTTGCAGCGAACAACTGGAGTATGACACCCCACGCATATGCAATATGCACGCGGACGGGTCCCCAATGCATTAATTCTGTGTTATCACCTTGAACGAATCGCGTGTTACGGCGATTATTGTTTCGACGTAAACATTATGCGTAATAGAAACGAGGTGAGGGCTGAGCATATTTTGTATTTCGATTTAGAAACAACTATTATCAAAATACTAATAACAGAATTCCAGCTGTTTGCTTATGTTGTAACTTGCAATCGACAGTATCTTGGTTTCATTTTTCTTTTGTCATTTGTTTCTATGTATCTTTACCTTAGTTTCCTTAAAGCCAACACATTCGCTGATGGGACAGGTCTAAAAGCTTGCTGTCACGTGTACACGTTTCCAAATTTTTTAGCAGTCTGAGATTATAATATGTAATTTATATCAATGGTTTTATTACAAGTTGATACTTCTAATTTATATACTATCTATTTATATATGCCAGTTTATGTAAATCCCATTATAGCAATTGCCGAAGAACAAAAGGAAAAAGTAAGAAATGGTTTAGTTAATGACTAAAAATATTTACTCTCTTTTCAGACATATGTAGCTAACATACTCCTGGCTGTGAACCCGTACGAGGATATACCTGACATGTACTCGTCGAACACTATAAAGAAATACCAGGGAAGGTCTCTGGGGGAACTACCACCGCACGTGTTCGCTATAGGTAAGTTTTTGTAAATTAATGAAACAACTGGGGTCCTCGTAATCCCAACCAAAAGACTCTTTAGATATTGTTTATTTTGTAGACAATACATAAATAGTATATTTTTTATTCAATATACAGTATATTTTCATTCATCATATCAGGGAAAGTGTCGCGCTCCCGAAAGCATGGGTACCACCGTACATTGGTACTATCTATTGAGATAGTATTAATTTTAAATCCCAAAAAATGTCATTTACAATTCCCATTACAATTCCAGAGGACTTCTGAGATAAGCAAGCTATCTACGTGTTTTTAAAACAAAAATATTTTTATAAAATATAGGTCTCATCTGCCCTCCTAGACAAATGCCACAAACGCTAAACGAATAGAATACTTATTGTATGGCATTGACACTAGCTGTTAAATTACATGTCGTAAGCTAGTGTAATTCCCATACAATAAGTATTATATTTCTATTCATTTAACGTTTGTGCCACTTGTCTAGGGTGGTTATCAGCATGTAAAGGTCCTAAATACCTACAAGATAAAGGCATTTTAATTTGATTTGAATTTTCAGCTGACAAAGCGTTTCGTGATATGAAAGCACTGAAGCAATCGCAGTCTATAATAGTGTCTGGTGAATCCGGTGCGGGTAAAACCGAGTCTACCAAGTACATACTGAAGTACCTCTGTGATCTGTGGGCGCAAGGAGCTGGACCCATCGAACAGAAGATTCTAGATGGTATGTCCAAATTTTTCAACTTGTTACTTAACAGTTACTACATTATAAAGTTGATGTAACATAATCGTTGCTCTCATAATCATCACGTAATTTAACTTAAATGTGTGGTCTTATAGCAGAATGAAATATAATAATAGGTATACATATATTCGATGATAGATGCGTGTGGTAAGGAATCGGTACCCTTGGTGTTCATTAAGAGAGGCCTATATTCAGTAGTGGAAGAAATAAGGCTGATCATAAGGATGGTTTATTTTCAGTAATTTAAATATAAATGATATTATATTTTTTAGGTTATTGTGTAAGATCCGAAACCAATACTGTTTTTATAGTTGTATTTGAAATATTATGATACTAAAGAAGAAGAATAAACTTCATTATCTAACCTTCTCAACCGCTATCGGTTATTACCATATTTGAAAAGACGAAAGATTATTTTTTATCTACTTATTTTTATAACTTTGAATATAAATATTGATTTAGGCAGGGATACACAGGAGGTATTTTAAAAATATTCTAGACACAAATATAACTTTTGATTGAAAAATGAGTTTGCCAGTTACTTTACTAAGGCGAAAAGATCTAGTCCCGGCTTCGCACGGGTAAACAATTTGTAGCTTAGGTTACTCGCGTGTTGGGACGCTGGGGCCTTACTATAGAGTATAGTGAGATGAAAGAATTTCTCAAATCCGTTCATCGTATTCAATGCACACAAACAAATTTTACCTCTTTATAATATTATGTAATAATAATAATAATAACGACACGGAATAACGGACACGGGTCTCCTCCTCGAAATCAGGCGAGGAGGGTATCAGGCCATATTTCACCAAGACGCCTGGCCCAATGCAGGCTGGTGTACTTCAAATACCTTCAAAGTCTTTTAATCTCATTAGGCATGCAGATTTCCTCACGATGTTTTTCTTCACCGTAGCGCGAGTGATGGTCTCGTGCTTAGGGTGCACTAGAACAGAAAAACCATTACAAGGTCAGGGTCGAACCTCTGGCTCAAGAGGCCAAGCCCATACCCACTTGGCTATCGTCGCGAACTTACACAATGTAGATAATTAATGTATAGGAATCGGCGAGAGTGTAAGTCATTGCAAGTCCCTTATGCTCTTATACATAAATACTATCTTCGTTTCTTTACAGCGAATCCCATTCTGGAGGCTTTTGGTAATGCAAAAACCACAAGAAACAACAACAGTTCCCGTTTCGGTAAATTCATGGAAGTGCACTTCAATAACAAGTACCATGTCGCCGGTGGTCACATATCACACTACCTTCTGGAAAAGTCCAGGATATGTCTCCAGAGCGCCGAGGAGAGGAATTACCACGTGTTCTACCTGCTCTGCGCTGGGGCGCCGCAGGAGTTGCGGGCGGCCTTGAAGATTACCAAACCCGATGATTACTTGGTAAGACTAAATGATAGTTATGGCTGCAGTTGTATAGTCTCGCGAGAATAAAACAAATTATTTTAATAATAATAATATATTATTATTAAAAATTAAATAATAATATAAAATAAATAAAATTAAATAATAATATATTATTATTATTATATTAAATAAGTTCACTTATAAAATTAGAATTTTTTTATAACATACATTGACAGCTCAATATACTTTCAGTATTTGAAGAATGGATGCACACAATACTTCACATCAGCTCAATCCGAGAAGAAGATTAGTGCTAGCCAGAAAAGTAAGCAGCAACAAGCCAAGGGTGGCCTGCGAGATCCTATACTAGATGATGTGGAAGACTTCCAACGACTACACCAGGTGCGTGGTCATTGGTTACACTAGCAAATTATCATCTTTATTTATTTAATTAAAAGAAAATAAAAATTGTCGATCAGAAGAGGTTTCAAACCTATGCAATAATGTCAGATATCATAAACCTTACACTTTGTTTACCACAAATTATTTTAGGTTATCAGAAAGTATATAACAATATACTAGACGACCACAACAATTAGGCGCATGACAGGACGTGCGTGTTATGCTCTTCTTCTAATTCTCATCTTCTCATAATTAGTGGCAAATTAGGACAAAGGCGAGGTTCGGGCATCGCCAATAATACGCTAATTGTTGTGGTCGAGTAGTACACATTTAAGATATGTATGATAATATTTCAAATACAGACATGATATGTTGAACAGACCTCTGGTCTACAGCTACTGTATCTTTCATCTTCTTCATCATCATCATCATCTTTCTAACCAGTTTCATACAACACTGCATCTTCAGAAACACAAGAAGATGAATTTTATGAGTAATCAAAGTGTATGGATGTTCCCAGGCTCTGTCCCGTGTGGGATTGTCTGAGGAGGAGAAGCGGTCGGTGTACTCGGTGGTCGCTGCAGTGTTACACCTGGGGAACGTGCAGTTCGAGGAAGAGGGGGGCGCGAGGGGGGGCTGCCACGTGGCCCCCGGCTCGGAGGGGTCTCTGGCGGCGGCCGCGCACCTGCTGGGGGTGGACCCGGCCGAGTTGAGGATGGCGCTGGTGTCGCGGCTAATGCAGAGCTCGCGAGGGGGGCTTAAGGGCACGGCCATCATGTAAGCTAATGAAACTAAAAACCATTTAGAATAAACTTATTATATACATTATTTTAGATGTTAATTGGATAGGTACACAAGCCATATGATGGAAAAGGATCAGCGTCACTCATGAACATAATCAAAATAAATCAATGTTAAGTCGATTCTAGTAATTACACCTCCTTTCTTGCCCTTCCCTACGTAACAGCAAAACCGGTTTAACGAAAGAAACAAGCAAGATGGTGGAACCCACAAAACCAGTCGTATCACATCACATCCGGTAAAATTCAGAAGGCATTGAAACGTAGAAAACCTTGATACCTATTTTATTGTGTATTTTTTCAGGGTACCTCTCAAGATATACGAGGCAAGTAACGCCCGTGACGCGCTGGCCAAGGCGGTGTACAGCCGGCTGTTCGACTACATCGTGTACCGCATCAACTCCAGCATACCCTTCCAGGCCTCCTCCTACTACATCGGAGTGCTCGATATCGCTGGATTCGGTAAGAATTAATTAAATTATTAAATATATTGGCCTCAATATTCTATAACTGTAGGATTAACTCTTAAGCTTTTCGAAGTGAAACTGATGTGATTTCAAACTCGATGATACGAAAAGATAAGTCCAAGAGAGAGAGACAAACACGTAAATGTATAGGTTTCATATTCATAGCCGGCGAGAGAATGAGATAGAACACATTAGATTCGGGGGGTTTTTGTAATTGATAGTTTTTTTTCCATATTTTTCAATAAGTTTTTTTTTATTCAGGGCCTTTTTAGGAGTTTCGCTTCTACCGTGTGTGACTTGCACACTATGTGTGTTTACTTTTTACTTTTTCTATTTGTTCTAAGTAGAATCCAAATTATAAGAAGAAAGTTTTATCTCCAAAACCGTTACCTTCTGTATGTTTTTACAAATAATAGGAACTAAATGAATATCAATTTTGATCACAATAGTTGATAGACTACTGATTGATACTTGTGAATTTAACTGTGGCGATGGATTATTTAATTAATATATTAATTTTACTTATTTCAGAGTACTTTCAAATGAATAGTTTCGAGCAGTTCTGTATCAACTACTGCAATGAGAAGCTGCAGCAGTTCTTCAACGAGAGGATATTGAAGAACGAACAGGAGCTGTACAAGCGAGAGGGTCTCAATGTGCCTGAGATTAGATTCGTTGATAACCAAGATTGTATTGGTAAAAAAACACTATTTTACCTTTAATTTAGACAATATAATTGATATTAACTTACAATAATCTTATACTTATATAAATTGAAATAGCTGTTTGTTAGTCTCGCTAAAGCTCGAGAACGGCTAGACCGATTTGGCTAATTTTAGTCTTATTATATTCGCGGAAGCCCAGGGAAGGTTTAAACTATGATAAAATGTGGAAAAATTGCGAGGAAAATTTCGATTTTAAACATGTAAAATGGACTCGCGGTTCAGGCAGCCTCAGGTTGACAAATTTTCCTAATGCGGGAGAAGCTGTGGGCAACATCTAGTTAATATATGTTCTTGTATGAAATATCTACGCTAGATGTAAATTACTTAAGTTATTTACTCAGCAGGGCACAAAAAGATCACCATCCAAAATAAACCAAAGTAGTGAAATGATCACATATTTTAGTAGAATGTCTGGTACCATTCATGGTCTTCGTTTGACATCGTTTGTTTCAATTATGTATTTACCTAAATTACCATTTTGTTGAAATAATGATTTTATTTCAGATCTCATCGAGAGCAAGAACCACGGTATATTCCACATATTGGACGAGGAGTCCAAACTGCCCAAACCAGACTTCGAGCACTTCACACTGTCGGTGCACAAGGAGCTCGGTGGAAACAGTCCTAAGTGAGCTATTATATTGTTATCATCTATATAATACTTTACAGTTTATTAAAAGAGTTTAATATAATTCATCATGCGACAGAGATCTGATTTACAATTTAAATAAGCTTGTATTTTGTATCTATAGTATTATTTTTTCTATATTTCTGTACATATATATAACTCATGAAACTACATGAGTAGAGATGGGCAATGTTTGCTTTAAATAAGGTCGTGTGTGACTACATTGGTATAATATTTTATTATGATTCTAAGTTTCGATGCAGATCGTTAAAACTCACTGTGTGATTAAAACTATCAGTAAAGGTTACCACTGTATGAACGGATAACAAAATCAATTATTAATGGAGCCTAATTTTTTAAAGAAATAAGTCATACAATAATTATAATCCACTCTCCTTTAATAAAATTTTCTTTCATTGGTGATGCCTTTGGTATTTTATTTATAATTTTAAATAATGAAATACAGTAATTAATTCATATTCATGTGAATGTGGCAGCTCGCGCGTGCAGGTGGCGCGCGCGTCCCGTCTGAAGGCGCACCGCGCGCTGCGCGACCACGAGGGCTTCCTGCTGCGGCACTTCGCTGGTGCCGTTTGCTATAGCACGGTACGTATTATTATATTTATTATCTTTATTACATTGCCAAACCCACCTGTTTATGATAGCTACTTAGTTAGCGAGGTATCTGGTGTTTTACAAATAACCAAGTCAGTAAATTAAACTGTACTTGATATATCCAGACATTTAGAGGGACCACCCTAAGAACATTAATGTATCCAACTAACTTACGCGTATCCCTGTAGAGCAGACACACGCAGGAAGTATGTTATCCTCTCTAGCTTCGTGCTAGTAATTCTACCCTTCTACTAATTACATCCTTCCTCCTTATAATTCGTAGTACGAAACTACGAAAAAAATGTTTTTTTTTATTTTTGACACCAAAGGAAATTTTATTCTAAAACACCCCAGATCGTAAAGAGATAACATTTTCATAAGCAGTAAAGGGAATTTCTTTTTTTTTTTAGAGTCAATTCATAGAGAAGAACAACGACGCGCTACACGCGTCTTTAGAGTTCCTGGTGCAGGAGTCGAGCTCCGCGCTCGTGCAGCAGCTGTTCCAGACCACTGACAACAACAACGCCAAGGGCAAACTTAACTTCATCTCCGTCGGCTCCAAGTTCCAGACGCAGCTGACGCAGCTCATGGACAAGCTCAAGGAAAACGTGAGCATTACCATTAAAGCTACTTATATTATTTCGGCGACGATAGTCCAGTGATGGATGGACTCGGTCTCTTATGCGAGAAGTCCGGGTTCGATCCTGACCCCCCGTGTGTGCCTTGAAATGGGTTTTTCTAAATTTCTAAGTGCACCCCAAAGACCATCGCTCGCTCACCGGTGAAGGAAAACATCGTGAGGAAACCTGCATGCCCGATGAGATTGAAAGTCTTTGAAGGTATGTGAAGTTCACTATCCCGCACCGGGTCAGCGCATCGATGAACTATGGTCCATTACCCTCCTCGCCTAATTTCCAGGAGGAGAACCGTGCCCAGCAGTGGGACATAAAAGGTCGATACTTTTTTTTTTACACTTATATTTCATGATCCGATAGATAGCCATCCTGGAGAATCGACTAAGTTTGTACACTATTTTTAGCTTGCGAATTTTTTTTACAAAACCACTGCGACACTGAGTTAACTTCGCTTCGGTCAAATTGAGATACACTAGATTACTACTATCTTCTGCCTGCGTATTTCACACGTGTGCGCCTTACGCATTTTTAAACGACTTCAAGGAAGGATGCGTTTTTCAATTCGACCGTATATAGGTATGTGTTTTTGTATCGAAAAATCACTTTGCGTCATCAGTCTTACCTAACTTCACTTCGACCGTGAATTGCATGTAATTTATACCAGATCCACACGTTTGTGGCTTGTCGCAATCTCCAAGTCTCCACAAGTCACAAGCCTGCGGACACCTCGCAAGCGCTTGCGGCAAATTCTCTTTGGTTCCCTTTGGCTTGTGCACAATACCGACACTCGTCGGGTCGGCCACAAACCCTTGCCAACCTACGCAAGCCAAGACAAACTCTGTATCCGCACGTTTGAATTTGTGAAGGCTTGCCAATCCTCGGCAAGCGTGCGGTTCCGGCTTTACACGTGTTCGCGGGGCAAAACTTCGTACGGTAACCATTCGTCACTCTTAGCTAACATCACACGTGTGTAGGGCACAAACTTCGTGCGATGCATCAAACCCAACTCGCGCATGGTGGGCGGCGCAATCGAGGGCTCGCTGGTGCTGACGCAGCTGCAGTGCAGCGGCACGGCGTCCGTGCTGGCGCTCATGGAGCACGGCTACCCCAGCCGCGCGCCCTTCGCCGACCTGCACGGGCTGTACCGCGCGCTGCTGCCCGCGCGCCTGCACCACCTCACCCCCAAGCACTTCTGTCAGGTGAGCAGCATCATACCATCATATCGTCGGCCAATGATTTGTCATCAGAATTCGTAACTCCTTCTGCATAAACTTTACAGGAGCACGTGAAAACAGTTTATTCCAAAATGGCGACCAGGAAATAGTTGGTTTTATTGTTGACTCATAACAAATTAGAGATATTTTTGCAAGACATAAGAAGTATTCCAATCGGAAGGCTTTATAATATTCCACTAGATGGCATTAAAAGTATATTTTCGATATTTTGTGGAGTTACGCATTTTGATAATTAGGCAAACGATATACTACATCGACACCAACGGGCAGTCGCAACAAGACAAAACGATAGATAATACCGCAACCGAGACACGTTAAACTTCTGCCGAGCGAACAGGATAGTAGACGCGCTAAGACCTCTTAGACGCACAGTAGGGCTATTCTGTAAGGTCGTTTTCGAATCTCGAAAGCGGAATGGGCGGTTATATGACGAGTTTTACGAATTTGTATTCTTTAAAACTCGACTCTCTATGTATATCAATAAAGTTCGCTTTAGTGAGTGAGCTTAAAGTGAGCTCTATCACTCAGGTGAAGCTCGATATCGAAATGTTTTTTACAGGATAGCCCTACAGCTCTAAAGACAAGGTGAGTACGATACGAAACACTATGACAGGACACAGAAACACCACGCTCGGTCTCGCGTCTTCTTCCTGTCGATTGTCGATGCTCTTGCCCCCCAAGTGACCCCACTTCTCTCATTTAGAGGTTTTGCGAGAGAAATGAAGCATGGAACTAACTATAGAGCTCCATGGTTGATTTCTCTCGCAAGTCTCAGAGAAGTGGGGTGTATACTTTTATAATAGTACCTGGTTGACCGAGCATTTGCTCGGTTTTTTTTTTTGTGATAATATGATAAAGTTGTTCTTTCAAAAAAAAAATTTTTTTTCAAAAGTCGAAAAAAATGATTGGACCGGAGATACGAACCAGGCTCTTTCGATTCATAACTGCCTTAATCCTCAACTGAGCTATCATGACATTACTTGACAGCGAAATTTACGTTCGTATTCTAATGACATTTTATCATTGCTTCAAAACACGGATAAAAAAAAGTTTTCTAAAAATGTATCCTAGCTAGATAGATTTATCACCGTTTTTAACCCGTGTATACAAAATTTCATGAAAATCGTTGGAGCCGTTTCCGAGATTCAGATTATATATAAATATATATACAAGAATTGCACCGATATATGTATGTATATCACAATCATAATTCGACCGTCATTGTTCAACAGGCAATCGTGCACAGTTTCGGTCTGTCGGACAAGGACTATAAGTTCGGCGTGACGCGCGTGTTCTTCCGGCCCGGCAAGTACTCGGAGTTCGACACGATCATGCGCTCCGACCCCGAGGGACTCAAGGCCATCGTGGACTCCGTGCTGGCGTGGCTCGTCAAGGCCCGCTGGAGGAGGGCCATATTCACTGCGCTGTCGGTCATCAAACGTAAGCCCGGTTTGATATTGTATCGTATAGAAAGAAAGAAAGAAACACTTATTCAACACTAACAGGAGACATACATAAAAAAATAAAAATAAAATTCCCAGAAAAAAATATTTTTCGCTTGCACAGCCTACAAGTAACACATATGACATATCAGTAACATTGATGATAAAACAATAATTGCAAAACACAAATTGAGTTGAAATTGAAAAATAAAGTGTGTGTCTCACGATTATTATTATTATTGTTGTATAGTTCGAACGCTACCGAAATCTTAAATAAGGAGTCGATTTGAACGTTACTCGAACTTTCTTTATGGGCCTGCAATTGCCACTGCTACAGTATAGCTAAAACTCTTTTACTCGAACTTGTAACCGTAAGTAAGCGTGATAAATATGTTAATGCCTTGATTTTTTTTGTTGACCCAATGTAAATAATAATAATATTGCGCGATTTGCGCATTTAACTGGACATTGTATCCCCTGGGATCTGAGGACTCCTGACGCCCTACTACAACTAATTCCGAGCCTTTTCTATCCTAAAGCCGTTTTTCCATTCTTATTGCTTTTAATCTAGATTAGGTTATAGATATAAAAGACTTTTAAAACAATGTTTTATTAGTAACGTCCCTGACCCATGTATGAAATTGTAATTTACAGTGAAGAACAAGATATTGTACCGGCGACAGTGTCTCGTCATGCTACAAAACAGCATCCGCGGTTACCTGGTGCGTCGTCGTCACCAGCCGAGATACCGAGGTATCGCTAAGATTAAGTTACTGGAAAACAACTTACATGAAATGGAGACCGTCACCGCTCAACTCAAGAAGGAGAAGGAGAATGCCAAAAAGAATATCGAAAACCTCAGGAATTCCATAAGGAGTGCTTGTGCCTCTATTAAGGTAATTAGGACAGTTTTAATATTATATTTGCTAATATCAGAAAACGTCCTGTACACGAAAAATGCTCAAAAACTAGCGTCTAAATAAAATTATTTATGGCAAAAATGCCCATCACTTTTCGATACTTTTCAATAAACAAACAATAATTGTCTATAATTCTTTTAGAAAAACTTTATTCTTTCGGTTCTGTATCTTGATATCTCACCATTCACAGACTAACCCCAACTTGTCTCGCAACGAAATCGATCAGTTATACAACAAATTGACGAAAGAAGTCGAAACGCAAATGACTGCCTTGAAGAAAGCTATGGCAGACCAGAAAAACAGGTAAATTGAAATTGAATTTATACCTCAAAATAAAAAATGGCAAATACCATCCAAAAAATGTGTTTCGAAGACAATATGTACGTTTTTGACGTTTTAAATAATTAAATTAATATAATAACTTAAAATACTAAAAATGATTTTACCATAGCGAGGAGCAAGAGAGACTCCGGAGGTTGGAAGCGGAGATGCGCGCAGCTGAGGATGCCAAGAGACAGGAGTTAGAGAGACTGAGACAGGAGGAGGAACACCGCAGACTGTAAGTAATCCTTCGTTATAAGTGTAATAAAGTTATAACTACATATATGTACAGAACGGAAACTATCATATTGTGTACTTAATTAAATAATTTTATTACAAACTAGCTGTTGCACGCAGCTTCGCCTATGTAAATTTAATATAGCCTATGTTCACGGGGCATACTGTAGCTTCCCAACAGTGAAAGAATTTTTGAAATGATCGATTTCGTGGTTTCGGAGTTCTATTCAATACAAACAAACAATCATATCAGTTTATAATATTAGCTTAAATAAAACATGCATGCATCTTTAATAAAATCTATTGTTAGCAAAAACAAAAATATTAGATACTGTTTTATATTTTTAATAATATTTAAATTTTTCCGTGCGCAGTAAGGCGGAGATGGAGGCGCGGCGCAAGGCGGAGGAGGCGGAGCGTGCGCGGCAAGAGGGGCGGGACCGTGCCGCCGCGCTCGCGCTGCAGGAGCAGCTGCGGGACGCCGCACTCGCCGACCAAGAGAACCGGGAACGGTCGGTAGCAAACCACATACACCTATATTAATAAAAGTTCTACCAGTTACAGGTGGTAACTGGTAGATACGTATCATGCTGTACCTACTGCTGATAATATATGCTACTTAGGTTTTGTAATGTTCTTTATAATGTAATATAGAGCAAATCAAATCGTTGAGAATGTTTGGCAGCACAACGGCCAGAGTGCCGCAGGATGGTTGACATCGTCGACAAAGTCCGCGAGTTCGAGGTACAGCGTTAAGCTTTATCAGACGTAACCAGTTAAATGCCTGTCCGCCTGCTGCCTTAACCTAAAATTTTGTTAACGGGGTTCTCACGTGCCCACAGGGTGCACTGAGTTTCACCGCAAAAATAGGCTACATTAGCCATCTCCGATCGCATCAGCGCTGAATTCTCAGCCAGGACTCATAAGTGGTCGCCATGGCCGAAATCGATCGGACAGATCATCATCATCATCAATGTTCTTTACAAAATTTTAATCCTAATTCCCTGGCGATGCAGTCGCAGGCAATTTATCCTTTGTCGATAAGTTTTTTTTTTTGTTACTTTACATTAATCTTCTACAGTTGCATACAATTAATATTTCATTGTCTATTTTAGGTTGGAACAAGAACGAAGAGATCACGAAATGGCAGTACGACTCGCCAAGGAGACCAACGGACATGTGGAAGGTTCTCCTCCTCAGTTAAGAAGGTATGCTTAAATATGTGTGATCTGTGTTACATTATATGTACCTAATAAGTAATCGGGCACACATTTTAAAACACCAAGATATTTTCTAGACATAATTTAATATATTATACAATAAAAGTTATTTATAACAAATCCCATGATCATCAGATTTTAAAAAATCAGTTTATTGGGTCACTTGCTCCGATAGATTTAAAAAAGAAAAAAGAGAAAGTTACCATTAAATTGTCTCTTACAACTACCGTTAAAAATTTTGAAAAACCTACACAATGCTGTAAAACAGCAATATATTTTGCGTTTGATTTTGCCTTATTATTAATTAGAAATTTAAAAACCAATATAAAAAAATATAGATTCGACTATTCAAAAAAAAGAATTCGAATATATTTTATTTTTAAAACGAATCATGAAATAAAAAAATGTGTATATATTTTTTAATTAATGTAAATGTGTTATATTTTAAATGTAATATTTAAAATATGCCACATAATATCTCCATAGAAGGCATAATTATGAATTATAGAATTGAGATATGTATTATATAGTATCGAAATAAGGATAAGCAATGTTGTCTGTATATTCGGAAATGGTTCTTTATATCATTTCCATTTTATTGGGTATTATAAACATTTATACTGTAACTAGACAAAAAAATTAAATAAGTGATTATGAAAATTGTTTACATTATAATATAACTGCCATACGTAATATAATAGGCATGATGACAGATCTTGAAAAACTACTCCACAATGTTATTGCGTATCTACTTTATCCAAAATTAATATTATGTCTGCAAAAAAAAAAGTTTACAAGGAAAAAACGACCTTTTAAAAATACATTTTAAATTTTGCACCAAAACAGTAGAATAGTAATGGCGTCTGTTTATGGCGTCACATTTTCGTAAACATTTGACAGTTCGCACGCTTGGCAAGCCTCGGCAAACCCTCACACATTCAAACGTGTGGATACAGGGTTTGTCTTGGCTTTGCGTAGGTTTGCAAGGGTTTGTAGCCAATCCGACGACGTGTCGGTATTGTGCACAAATCAAAGGGAATTTGCCGCAAACGCTTGCGACGCGTCCACATGTTTGTGCCTTGTTGAGGTTTGGAGTTTGCGGCAAGCCACAAACGTGTGGATCCGGCATTACAAAAGCGTGACGTCACGATTTTCTGGTTGGCGTTTAACCTAATATGGCGGATTGTTATTTTTTATAGTTTTATTTTTATTAAAATAAAAAGAATCACACATGTAAATTAAAAGTAAGTGATTTATTTAGAGTGTCTCTGTCCTATATATTTATTTTAAATTATAATTTCAGTCATTCTTAGGTACTGTCATCATGCCTATTATGCCGTCGAGCTAACAATCTAAGAGTTTTCTTTACATATATAGATTGTATTGATACTTAAACTTTCAACTATGTAGGTACTTAAAACAAGACATGCAAACATTTTATTAATGATAAATGTGTGAGTCAATATCAGACATTTTTTTTAATTGGCAGAAAAATAAAAAAGTATTGATATAAATGTATATAGTAGCCCATGAAGTCGACTGCTTGCTTTCCTTCCTGTACATAGCTTCCACAAGCGATATATGGTGAAGTAATCATGTGATGTGTTTGCACAGTTTCCCAACAATGGACTCAGTGAATGGAGAAAATAAGTTGAACAGGTACCCAAATGAGACAATGAGTTTTCTTTTGCACGCAGTTCTTCTTTTCGTCCTCTTTCAATAAGTGTTTAGTATAATATATCACTTTATTATATTTGCTATGTCATGGTTGTTTACATGTTTAAATAGAATATTAATAACTATGTTTTTTTTTCTTTTACTTAGAAATGTTAAGTATTTTCTAAATAATGACATTAAGATAGAGAGATGAGAAAAAAGATACAAAAATTCAATTATAATTTTAAAATTATTTTTAAGTGGATACCTATTTTTGTATCTGCTAAAAGATAAAACTATACACGTTTTATTGATAGAGGACCCTGACATCTAACTTGCTAACACTTCGGCTATCGCTTACTTTTTCGCACAGGTTTTGAAGATGTTACAATGCATGTAGTAATATTTTTTCTTAAATAGAATATGATTGTTTTAACAGTGTTATATGACTTCACACATAACAACGTTTGTAGTAAGAAGAATCTAAAACTAATTTTTGTTTGTGTGTAACATTTAATATGTATAAAAAGTTTTTGTATTCAACAACTTTTTTATACCTTACATGTGATTCTCTAGAGATAATACGGAAAACTATTTATAAAGTATTGTACTTTAAATTGCAGTTGTATTCTACTCTCTTAATCAATTTAAATTTATTTATTTTCAATGAGTGTAATCACTTATTTTATTCATCAAGAAGTGTTTTCGTATTATCTCTAAATAACGTTGATGTAGTTGCCGTAAATTAAAAGGCATGGTTTTTTTAGATCCGAAAGAGTCCGTATGCAGCAAGCGATGCAAGGGAAACAAAAATACGATTTGTCAAAATGGAAGTACTCAGAACTACGTGATACGATCAACACGTCGTGCGATATCGAGTTGTTAGAGGTAATATGATTTAAAATAAAGATAGAATTAACAAAAATAGTAATCTTATTACTGATATGACTTCATTAATAACAAAATATTTAAATAGCCATAAAAAATACATTTTAGGCGTGCCGTCATGAATTCCACCGCCGCCTCAAAGTATACCACGCGTGGAAGGCAAAGAATGCGCGGAAAACAACAATGGCTGAACAGGAGAGGGCGCCACAGTCTATCATGGATGCAGGTAGTGTTGTTACATGTTCAATAACGAAGATATCTTGCACCACGCAAACAGAAATTGCTACAAAAAAGCGGAAAATTAAATTTCACATTTACAGATATGCGGGAAAAAGAATACAAAATATCTTTGTGCTTACAGCTAAAACACCTCGACTGCCGCAAAAGGGTGATATCCTGGGGGCGCGCCACCGCTACTTCCGCATCCCGTTCGTGCGCGCCAGCGGCGCGGAGGAGCGGCGTGGCTGGTGGTACGCCCACTTCGACGGACAGTATGTCGCGCGGCAGATGGAGCTGCACCCCGACAAGACGCCTGTGCTACTGCAAGCGGGTCAGTACACAACACACTCTTAAAATATTGTTTTTTTTTGTCATGTCATGTCATCAAATACTATTACTTTAATTTTATTAAAATTAAATACTTTACTTACTTTCGGATATTAACGCATATTAAAAATAAATGACATTTTTTTTTAAATTTCAAGCTACTTTAACTAACAGCCAAATAATATAATATAAGCATTTATCGTTCTATTAAATATATCTTATGACACATTTTATCTTTGAACTCGAATGAGTAGCAACGATTAATTAATAATTGTATAACAAAATATAAAAAAATCGTATCAATATTATAAAAAAATTGTTTGTATGTAGGTGTGGACGACATGCAGATGTGCGAGCTGAGTCTAGACGAGACGGGGCTGACGCGGAAGCGAGGCGCGGAAATACTGGAGCACGAGTTCGAGCGCGAGTGGGCACGCCACAGCGGCCCGCCCTACGAACCTCCGCACTCACGCGCCAACAGGTATGCACTGAAAGGTCGTGGCTTAACACAGCGAACGGCTCTACGAGGTACATACACACAGCCCCACCATGGTTCAAGCCTTGTCGTGGCGGTGGGGCTCAGTAGCCTAGGGTGTGCCCAACACCTTGGGCGAAGCTAATTGAGTCAAGGGGGCTCTTTGTACCCTCTTATAAGAAGAGGACAACCCGTCTGTGGAGGTGGCGTTGGCCTCCTGAGGGGACCGACTGGTCGTGGAGGTGTCCTGTGCTAGTAGTTCCCGGTGACGCCTCACCAAAGGCGGCATTGGTGGCACTCGCCGGGTCTTAGTAGGTGGAGTAGAGTACCATTTACCAGCTTTCGGGCCCAGCAAATCCCACATACCCGCCTGGGGAGACCCACTCCCTGCGGGATGCGTCAGTGCGTTTCCCGGCGTTAAAGAAAAAAAAATGGTAAAAACAGGAGCAGAATTTAACACAGCAGTCAGGAATACGAGGTTGCACTCGTACGCCAACAAGTACGCACTGATAAGGGCGAGACTTAATACAGCGCGTGCAGCGGTTCGTCCTACCTGACGCCGAACTCTCGGGTAAACAGTGCAGTTTTTCAGTCCGTCATGCACTGAACAAAGGGGGCTTAATATATCGTCATAGGAGCCGCTGCACACGCACTGATGCAGGCAGCCCTGGGAGTGACTGGCAAGGGACTAATTACACAGCGGCTATTCCTTAACTACCCTGCCAAATATGTGTGCCAACATATAACTTACACTTTCTATCTATCCGTCTTAGAATGGCAAACATTAATGGCACGGCGGCCCTTTGATTGAAAGTACTGTATATATAAAAATCCGCATTTTTAAACGGTTTTATCCATTATTAATTATTTTTTTTTTTCCAGGTCCTGAATACCTTAACTACTAAAGTAGCAGAAACAAAGGTCGTGTGGATATTGTAACAGTAGCTTAATACATAACATAGTGCTTTGAAATGTGCCTTTAAAGGTTTTAATATATGTAGTGCAATATAAATTGTTATTGAAAGATATTCCACCGCATTTTTAATGTGATTATAAAAGTACACAACATAGTTATAGATTAAATATATCAGTGAGGAGTGGTGATTTATATACAATAATGAAGTTACACATTCCTTGATAAATTAATGCCAGTAAAAATTAAATAAATAAATATAAGAATTTAAAAATGTATTAATTATACATTTTTTATTAATTTTAAACATGAATTATAAACATTATACATTTGTGTGCAGATATTTTCAAATAATAATTTATTAAGATACTCTTCCAATCATTTCGTAAAACTTTTACTGTGATTTTAAGATGTTTAGTTAGATAAATTCTTATTGATGAAATTAATTTATTTATGCATTCCCTATATATGAGACTGGTGAATGGAAATTATATTGATACAGTATTTATCAAGATTAAAATATATTCCTAACAGTATTTGGGAGCATTCCTATACAAAACTTTTATTTTTCATATTTACATTAGAATATAGTATTATGAAAGTACAATGTAAGGATACAGAGTTATCATGAGTGCCTTTTTATGCGTATAGTATATTATGATCATTTTGTGTTATGCTTTACCAAATAAATTTTAACATAAATTGTTGTCGTTGTTTTATTTTAAACTAGCAGTGTCATTTTACTTCCCATTTCCGTTAGTTTTTTTCCCAGGAAATTAATTATTCATCAATATTAATCCAGTAGCTTGTACATTTGAAATACTCGAAACAATTATATTTTGAGTGAAAGAGTAACAAACATACATCCATACATTATTTTAAACTTTCAAGTTTATAATATTATGTAGTAAGAAAGACTTTGACAGTATGAAAAACAATGTTTTTGTTTCTATTCGCGTTGAATATGGATTTTAAAATAGTTTACATCAAAATATTAAAAAAAATCAAGTAATATGTATCTATATTGTTTTCTTATGTTTACGCGAATTTCACTCATTATAATGAAACAACTTTTACGGATTTTATCGCGGTTTATTTAGTTTTTTACAAGCCCGACGTTTCGGAAACTTCACAAAAATCAAAATCCGTAAAAGTTGTTTCATTATATTATGTATCTATCTATCATCATCATCATCAACCTTTATACGTCCACTCCTGAACATAGGCCTCCCTTAATGAACGCCAAGACGACCGATCGCTCACACCGAGTGATGGCGGCACCATCTCTCATCAGCTATGCCACCGGTGCGAATTCATTATCTGCGATTGCCAATTCGCCTGCTCAGTGTGGCAATTATGAGCATAAATCCTCTCAATGTATCTATCACCAAAATAAAATGATTTGTTTTAGGGTTGAAACAGACGGTTAGACCATAATCGGTTTTTTATAGCTTATCGAATATAACGTCAAGCTTGTGTAAATATCTATGTACAGAGCAAGTATTAAAGAGTATATAAACACTACGTTCTACAGTCATATCAGCTTAGAGCTCAGGCTCGAGAACAATAGCAGGGAGATGAAATGGTCGCCGTGACCGAAATCGGTCTGGAGGAGGATTGGATACCTTACAGCACAGCAAGTATTAAGCACCGCTACACTATGCATAATGACACGTGACGTGTCACGTGACTTACTAGACTTCTGTTAAAAAGTACTCTGTGCTAGACTTACTCGACGCCATATTGCTGATATAAATTTTGTAACGCTTTCTTAAATAAAAATATTTTTGAAAAAAGCACTACCCAAAGTGAAGATCGATTCACCTGCGACTAGCCCACGCAATTTCTTTTTCATGGAAACATTTCTTGCTCATTCGTGCTTTCTGGAAACAAATAATACCTTAGTTTGAATGCGATCCACCACATTAATAATATTTCATAACAACGTAAAGATTGCAAATATTTGAATACTTACAAAAAATCCGAAAAATGGAATGTTTACTGTCTTGATCTAAATTCTAAAGACAAAAACAGGAAACAAAGAATTCAAGCTCTCTAGTAACGCTAGCTTCATTGCTTATATTATGTAATATGCTTAGATCATTAATATGTCTAATATGTATAAAATAGTTTAGATATAAATCACAAATGTATACTGTATACGTGTTACTTCACTATTACGTTTTTGGTTACGTTTTATTATTATTTGGTATTCCCTACACTTATCATTCTATATTTGAATTTAAAAAAGACTCTGGATTTAACTGCCATTGCCACACTTCCGATCAGGTCTGAGATAAATGGACCTAAAAGAGTCCCTAGTTTGTAGACGATACAAATAGTTTTATGACATAATGACTATTTCGAAACGTATTTTCACGGACTCGGATAGGATGGGATGCGAAACTGTTCAACAGTTTAAACGCTTAATCATTCGAAAGCGTTTATACGGTAACACTATCGAGTTACAAACACTTGAAGGAAATCGAATATAATATAATTTGTCTCTTTTACACATCATCCGAACAAAGAAGACAACAACATACACCATTTTTGTTTTATGACGTCTCTACTTTCGAGTTCCGTTCTGTCAAGTGTCAATGTTCAACGCTATCGTTTCGTATTATAATAATTGTTATTGTGCATTTTTGTAAACAGTGAATTGTGAAATATTATAATAAATTATAAAATTCAGACAAAATGAGAACAAGCGCTTCTCAATTTTTAATTATGTTGGATTACATGGAGAGGTTCGTACTTAGTTATGCTAAAGCGTTAAATATATGAGAGTTTTCACGTTAAAAATTTTGATGAGGAATTGAGGAGATTACTTGGGTCTTGGCCCATTTGATTAACATTACTGTTAATGAATCTGTTGATTGTAGAAACGGTGATTTAAGTACGCCCGCTAGGGGACCACGGGGTAGACTCGAAAATATTAGAAAGTGGGACGAATTGTGTGCCGAACTTAATATGGATACTACTGGGACTCCAAAGACAGAAGTAAAGTGGAAAAAGGTATGTTGCAAATATGGAGCTACGACTGGTAGAATGATATTCAAATAAAAATAAATATTTCAACCAATTTTTAACAACTGTCTTCACTTTCTAAAAACTGTATTGCTTTTCATCTGTCAAAGGTTTGGAGTGATTTTAAAAATAACACCAAAAAAAAGGCAGCTAGGGTACGTGCATCGGAGTGGGGGATTGGGCATAAGCCGCCTTTCACACAGTTAGAGCAGCGACTTCTCAATTTATTGAAAACTAAGTCTGAGAGACATTTATCTGAGTCACCCCCGTTACAACCTGGTCCATTACACAACACAAGAACAAGCACTTCTCAATTTTTAGCTATGTTGGATTTCATGGAAAGGTTCGTACTTAGTTATGTTATATTGTTAAATGAATGGTTTTTATGGCAAATAGATCTTATTTCTTCATTTGATTTATGTTACTGCTAATTATTAATTATATTAATCTGTTGATTGTAGAAATGGTGATCTAAGTACACCTGCTACAGGACCTCGGGGTAGGCTTGAAAATATTAGAAAATGGGATGAATTGTGTGCCGAACTTAATATGGATCCTACTGGGACTCCAAAGACACACTTCAAGTGGAAGAAGGTATGTTTCCAAATTTGGAATTATTACTTACTGGTAGAATGATATTCAAATATAAATAAATGTTTCAACCAATTTCTAACAACTGTCTATGTTGTATTGCTTTTCATCTGTCAAAGGTGTGGAGTGATTTTAAAAACAACACAAAAAAAAAGGTTGCTAAGGTACGTGCATCAGAGAGTGGGTCTGGTCTTAAGCCGACTTACACAGAGTTGGAACAGCGACTTCTCAAGTTCTTGAAGACTAAGTCTGAGAGAGATTTACCTTATTCATCCCCGTTGAGATCTGGTCTCCACCATGAACCTCACTCGTCACCAGTGCCGGAGCCTGAGCAACCAAGTCAATTATCTACAGACGAAAATGGTACTGATGAAGCGCCTGACCATTTTTTGACTAGAGACATTCAGTGGCGAAATCTTGCATCAGAATTTATGGCAGAAAACTCAAGGCTTCGAGAACGTGAACTCCAACAGCAGGCTCAGTGGCAAATTTTATTTGCCAGATGTTTAGATATAATGGAACGATTTGTTGATGGTCAAAGTAAGCAATAAAAGTAATTATGATTATATTAATTTTTAGTTTAATTAATTTAATTACTTTAAAATAATACTATGGCACTAACCTTAACAAAAATATTTGAAATAGTAAACAAGTTATTAAAGTAGTAAGGTGTAAATGTACTCCTGCTTATGTTAAAAACTTTTAAACTATTATATAATAATAATAAAAAAAAATATAAAAACTAACTAAAAATATTTTTTAACTTTAATATCATTTGATTGGGCCTTTTTTCCATTAGCCGATTCCGGGCTTAATTTTTCACTGAGCTGGTTTTAATGTCAATTTATGTCCGTTTTTTGGAATTACACTCAGTACTGACGCGGATTTAAGCACGCGAAACGTAGGTATATACAAAGAGTAGGTATACCTGGAACAATGGTGATATCTATGATTATAGGTAGGTACATCTAACACACCGTGTAATTATACCAACGCAGAGTAGTCAAATTTCGGATTCATCAAAAACCAACCAATACTCACCACAGCGCATGCACACGCATACGGGTACAATCATATGTAAATTACAACTATACTAATTACACATGCAGTTTTGCAGGGTGGGTCAAGGCGAAGCTTGCTATCCCAGCGCCGTGCAGGCGGTAGGCAAAAGACCGTCTTCGGCGACGTGTAAAAATCGAGTCATAGGTACATTTGTATACATTTTTGCTTTCCTGGTACTGGTGAATGGAAAACGCCCATTATATTTGTCATGTCATTACATATTTTAAATGAAACTGTTATTATACAATAAATTACAATAATTTAAAATAACTTGATGGCTGATGTATACCTATATATTTTTAACTGTAAGTATAGAATATATATTTTTATTTTTTCATATCCAATCTAACATCGCTCAAAAGTTTGTTTGTTTGAATGTGCTAATCTCGGAAACCGTCAATCGTCAAACCCACATAGGATTTTAGTATTTATATCCAACTGTATTTTAAAATTTTCTTTTATTTTTATTGTTTTGTTTATAATTAATGTTGAATTCAGATTTTTGAGTTGACTGAATCTCGTAAGTTATTGAACACAATCGTATGTTAAAAAATAATAACTTTATCAAAATGTTTCCAAAATCCAAAGCGTTTATTTGATTATATTGTATGTAAGTTATGTTACATGTATCCACCCTCAAAAACTAGTATTTTAGTAGGTACATAAGTATATCGTTTGTATGCAAATGCTGTAAATCATGGAACAGTTAAAATAGTTTGCTTTTTCTGTTCTGTGGTGAAAGTACTTTGTTTAAGTTTGGTTATCCAGGAATTTAGGAGATATTATGAAATATACTTAGAGATAATATAGCATACACAAAACTTATTTTTCTATGGCTTTAATCACAATACTTGTAAGAACTACAAGTACTACTTTTTATACTTAGTTGTTTTACTATGTTTATAATGTGTAAAAGATGTCTTTTTAAATCATCATCATCAGCCTTCATGTGTCTACTGTTGAATATAGGCTTCCTCCAATGAGCGCCAAAATAGTAAATAATATTTTTGCATTTTGCTTAAAATAATTAAAATAACAAAATAATTTAACTTAATTAAAATTGTGATATAAAATAATAAAATAACATAATGTTACCACTAGTGCCATCTAGAGGCCTGCCGTGGAACCGTTACAAATTAAATCGATTTGTATGTGGCGGCTGCGGGGGGACGCGATAGGGGTCTATACCTATTTCGGTGTAGCATGGTGCGGGTGACAGTTCCAGTAACGTTACGTTTTACTCTTGCAAGCCGTCGCAATTAAAGAAATATAATTAAGCATTTTATTAATACCTCATTCGTAAAATAGTAGATCGCCAATTACTGTGGTAAATTAAATCAAATCCAATCAGAATGTGATAGTCTCCAAATAAAATCAAATGGAAAGAAAAATTAAGCAAAGTCCTATGCGTAATGAAACAACAGAAACTATCATTATCGTTAAAAAAGTTGTCACGAAAAAAATATAAACCTGATTTTGATTATTTAATATAAGTTTAAAGCTACTATTATGTAGCCCCTAAATATATACATCGAAAAGTTTATAGTCACTATTATGAAATTTTATACACTTTTTCCACTATTAATTCATAATATATATAACTATAAATAGTGGAAAAAGTGTATAAAATTTCATAATAGTGACTATAACATGAATTTCCATCAAGGACCGACAGTACATTCTATCAATTATGAAAAGTTTATACACCTAGATACACTGCACAACATAATAAACACACTAACACAGACTAATATTAATAAGAACTATACTTACGCTGCGAGTATCGTTAGCGATAAAAATAAATTGCATAACGTCACATCCCTAACCATGTATGTCAACGTCATATTGGCATGTGTCAGCCGCACCAAGCTACACCGCACGGAATATAGGAGGGGATAGCGTAGGTTGACGCTATATTGTCATTATATTTTTATTCTGATTTTATTGGTACATACTAATAGCTAAGCTCACTGGATCCTTCTTCAACTTCACAATCTCGGAATAACATACAAACACATTGGTATTATGTAATGATTATCATATTATCAATGATTATCCTTGCATTTTATGGCAAATATGCTGCTTATTAACGATCGAAGAGCAGAGTGTTAATATTTGTTTAAAAATACGTGATGTAATGATAAGTTCAATAAAATTTGTCAATAAAATATCCCATAGTTTAATTGTATTTAGTGTGACATACAAATCTTATGCGGGTGCATAAGATTCTTACCGTGACGTTCCTTTAATTTTAAAAAGTCGGATTGTTTTGTCTGCTTAACGAAATATAGATCATATTATAAGAAGTCCGAACAGTATAGGCTTTTCCATAGTATTCATGTACATGATAAAAACCCAGATCTTATTTCTTCTTTCTTTTCTGCCAGTGGCTGCCCTAAATTAAAGTACCTATATACCGATGCTATTGTAGTGGACCAATCAGCACCACAATACTTTCCGCGTAAGAATGAAAACGAGTAAAAATAAAAGAGGCTCTACCGGCAAAAATTATGTCCCTAAATTGCGACCATTCGTGCAATATTACTTTCGGACTCCTTACATCTATACTAATTCGTAATCATTAGAAGTTTGGAACCCGAATATCAAAAAAAGTAGGAAATAGTGTTACATGCCCCGCCCTTTGTTTTCGGCCGTAGAAGGAATATGAATAATTATAGATGTATCGGCGTCTGTGACTAAAAATTCATTATTTTTTTACATTTAGAGCAGTTTTCACAGACTAAAAAGCAGCGTCCTATATATTTTGCACATGCACAGCAGAGCCGTAAATAGCCTTTTTTGCGCTCTGTGCGAGCTTCTATAAGTGCGCCCTTAGCAAACCGAAAAAAAAAATAGTCCTGTCTGGTCTGACAGATATTATTTATCAATAATAAAGTCATCAAAACTAAATCAGCATCTGTGTGCAAGGTGGAAATGATAAAACCGTTCACTTTAACGTTAGTATTATATTCATTACACTCGCATCCAACTCCATAACCGGTAACCCTATACTTTATGTGCTAAAAAAATAAGTTTATTGTCTTGGCAAATTCCTGAGCAAGATAACATTCCAGAAGAATAAGTAGTTTATTGTGAAATGTCAAACAATACTACAACAACATTGTTGATTGTGCATTTCAGTGCATTTTTATTTTGAACCTGTTATAATGTTTATTTTATTCACGGAAAGAAATTAGTAACTAGTAAATTAGTAAGTTATAATTAGAACATGATTAATAAACACAAAATGATGAAACTTTTTTTAGTAATTCTATTTGTAACATCTAATGTTAGCGCCGCGCCTTACGATGGTAAGATAACAAATATTTATTTGTAGTAACCTATGTATTTATAATATTATTCGTTTCTCTTTAATATTTATAAGAAAATATTATCCTCATACAAATAAGTGCAAGTCTATTTTTAAGTCAGTCTTGGACATGCTTGGGCAAGAATTCCTGTATGTATTTATTATTAACAAAAAATAAAATAAAAATCAATGTAAAAATATCCGCAAATTATTTATTTGAAGTATACACGCAAAACTATTGAAAGCGTCATTCTCCATAATTTATGCAATATAAGATTTTTTTAATGACATTGTCGTTGTGTGTTATATTTTCAGTACATTGGCTTGGAGGGCCAACAACTATAGAAAGAGATATTCAGCCACTAAAACAATCAGTTGACATATATTGCTATCCTGGGACACCAAAAAATTTATTTGCATTATGGCAAACAGTTAAAGTAAGTATATTCACACTGGGGAATGTAAAAACATACTTGGCCTGACAAATCTCTTATACTCTGTGAAACACATAGGTTTTATCATAGTAACTTTTTTGATAGGTATAAATTTAAATAAGCACCTTTTATCATTGTACCCATATCACTTATTTATTCAGGTTTATTAGCCCTGTTAATATTTTGAGGTACATATTAGGTATGCTAGCTATTGATAAGATAACTGTATGACTTAGGTTATTAATTAATGTCTATTTATTCTAGTTCAATATTAAAATAAAGAGTGATGAGTTCAGCCAGTACATCGGGGATGACCCTGAGCAAGTTTACAAAGAGTACAAGGAAGACAGTTATGGATGGGCAGTAGTTAATCCCTTTCAGAAGAAATCATACAAAACAGTTTCACTCAACCTTTTCACCCCCACATGCATGGCCATTAACACTAAACAAAAACACAGTATTGAATTGCAATTACAAAGTAAGTACTATTAAAAAATTATTCTATTGTTAAATAATATAAAAATCATCTAAATTAAATTTTAGTTGGTATTGGTAAAATATAATGTTAATGTGAAATTTAAATGATATTTAAGGGATTATATGTGATTGAAAGGCAAAGTACGGAGACTGAATTAAAAAAAATCAAACCTTATTAATGTTATGCTATTGTTTGTTACCAGGAGTTGACCTCTGGAGAGTACTTTTGATGGTATTTGGTATAGGATTAGTATTTTCGTCACGAACATTAAGCAGTAACCCAATTTTTTTCTACTTGTGTGGAATATTTGTTGGTACTTCTGCATCATTTATGGTTTTAGTGTACTATGTTAGCAAGCTTCTACCAAAGGTATGTCTCTATTCTATTTGCAACAAACTAAACCTTGTAAACATTGGCCTGCCATTACTAAAAAATGTTAAGTATCTTTTTTTTTTTAATTGTATTAACATTAAGAACCAAAAAAAGAATTATTTTATTTATACGCTTGTAACATACATTACATTAATTCATTTTTATTTATATGTACATGTTATCGATTATTTATTACCCAAGATTATTTCTTAAAAAAAATTAACTCAATGTGTTGATTCAGACAAATAAATAAATAATTAATATTAGCATCAATGTTGTAAACATATTGTTAAATATTTGTAGGATTATTTTTATCCTGATGATCCTGCAAATTTTTAAATGTGTTAAAAATAACTCAAAATGTATAATTAAGTGTATATTTTCAGAAAACTCTTACATATGGTATTTTGATTGGAGGTTGGACTGTCGGTGTATACCTAGTCCAGCAAGTTTGGGAGAATATCCGTAGCATATTGATGTCATACCAGGTGTATTTGTTCTGGTACACACTAATTGTCAGTTTCATCAGCTTTCTAGTCTGCTATAGGATAGGGCCTCCAAAGAATCAGAGAAGCAAAAATCTAGTTATGTGGACAATCCAGGTGAGTTTTGAAAATATCTATATATACAGTAAAACCACAGAACAATGTACAACTACAGAGCAAACATAAGTTTTTTGATCAGAATCAGCACAGATCAGGACAGTGAGTCGCTTTTTATTTGTTTGCCACCTTTGCAAGTTTTCCCCTTGAAAACAGATGATTTATCTGGCTATTATTATTAAACATATTATTAAATTCATATTTAAAAAAAAATGCAGTCGGTGTTGTCCAACAATTCAGGAAATGTTGCCTTACATGTTTTTAATTTTTATGCTATTGTCCCTGATTCTACAATAATTTGATTAAGGTGGGTTCTTCAGTATATTTGTTGATTAACGTTATGTAACAGCTACCTAATAAAAGTATTTCTTTACTTAACAGGAGACTCCTGCCACTGATGTAGTATAGTGTAAACTTGATTATTGAATAAAGTTTCCTTGTTAATCCTTATCAGTCACATAATACATATATTTTTTTCAGTATAATAAAAAAATATAGCTTTATATAGCAAACATCAGCACTAATATTTTTTTTTACACTAAATTCATAATTTGCCCTATTATATTTAGTACTTTGTGGACAGTGGCGGACCCTAAATAAATAGTGGAAAAACTGTGAAAAAGTTTCATAGTAGTGGCTATAACATGTATTTCCATCAATTATTACATTCAATCAACTATTATATTTAGGGTCTGCCACTGTCCACAAATTACTTTCTAGCCGATCTCGTTTCGATTATTATGTAACTGCAAAACTTCAACTATTTATGCATGTTGACAGGTTATTGGAGTCCTAATGACATTCTTCAGTAGTCAGTATCAAGAAGCATCAGGCGCTGTTGCTATTACTTCTATCATTATCAAATATTTCCCCCAATCACTGCTCCTCATGGTGCAAGGATATTGGTGAGCATTTCCAATTCATATTATAAATAGGTACATTTAAGTTTATTAATTGAATTATTTTATTATAAATTTTTAGGTAACAATAATTGAGATTCGCTATTAACAACATAATAGGTACCTACATAGTTTTTATATATCTTTTATAGGCGAAGAAAGTTCCCGCCTAAGCCGAGATTGCTCACCAGTGAAGAATATTACGAGCAAGGTGCGCGCGAGACCAAACGAGCCCTGGACAGCTTGCGTCAATATTGCTCCAGTCCCGACTGCGCCCAGTGGAGTATCATGCTGAAGCTCAGCGATTCAAAGAGGTAAGGGACTGCTCTAGCACTCAATATACAGTGCAAACTCCATGTAAAGACACTCTTTGACGAAACTTTGGTAGGTTTAACTACACTATAGTATTACACTCATTCTCAATAGACAAGAATAGATTATGAAAATGCCTCAATATCGCATGAATAGAATAAGTGAAAAATATAACAAATTGCAGCAAAAGATAACAGACGAAAATAACAGACTATGTACAAGAGCGTTCAAATAAAAATTGTTTTATGATCTAATTACTAACATTCGTGTAAAATATAGGTTCTTTTTTAATACAATATTTAATTCTCTCCATTTAACAACGGGTAGGTATCTATACCGTCAAATACAAACAGTCCCTCGAGTGTCGGTATATAGAGTTTTCACTGTATTTACTCATAATAGTGTATGTATTGCTTTAGCCTGGTAGTCCACACCACAAACATTATGTGGTGTGTACTATGTAAAATGAAGTATAGTAGTTTCATTGATTCAAAGAGGTAAGGCACATTGCTACACTATATTATGCCAGAATTTTCCTGATTATCTGGCAGCGACAATACAGGGAGGTTATTATAAGAGCTGTGCCCCCACATTTTATTAATTTCATGAGTTTTAAATCAAATAACTAATATTAGTAAATATTGATAATTTTTAAGGTGTGGGAACACAACTCTCACCTCGAGGAGTACTCCAAGTGCATCTCGAAGAAAAGTGAATCACCCTCCAACAAGACCTAATAGAAAATTAAAGTACGTAAGTCAGACTGTTCCGTATCATCTCCATATTCTAGAATCTAGAACCTAGAACAAAAAATATATAAAGAGATTCTTATATAACCCCTTTCATTCCAGGTTTGCCAGCTTCGTAGAAGGTAATTCTCATTTAAGTGATGATGAAATATTAGACTACGAGTCATACGCCTTCTCCATGGAACGAACGAAACCTGTTGCGAATTCAACCAGGAACAACATGGAAATATCTGATGATGACTCTTCGGATGATGATTGAAAATCAAGTGCTCATTTTAAGGCTGATTATTTAAGATCATACCTAGTCAAAGAGGTGATGATAATGAATCTTAACTGACCTCAAAATACCTTCATTTCTGAAATACATACAACTAATAATTGATTTATGTGATGTAAGTTGTTAGGTTTAAAACCTAAAACTTAATAATTTGAAACCTATCTCTTAAGATTAGCAATGGGACCATTAGTTTATAATAAGAATTTTAGGTCAACTAGACATTACACTATTATAAACATTTATGGAAACAAACAATATATATACAATGTATGTATCTTTTTATAGAAGGTCATGTTGTGTTGGTTAATGATACTTATTTTTTAATTTTTGTGCCTATTTTTAGCAGTTCCTTAATGTTTGTTTTATCTGGCAACTTCAACCATAGCTTATTATATTAAATGAGTAGATCTATTACATATTTAATTTTGATCTAATTTAGACTTTATTATGATGTCAAATGACTACAAGGAAAATAATGATCATATTATTCACTGACTGACCTCATTAAGTAACGTTTCTAAGCCTCCTGTGATGAATGATCTGAGAAGAGTTGTAACCTCTTAAAGAATTTAACATAGAAATGTCTAAGAACGATTTTACGTTATTTTGGTCTCACACACGTCTTCTTTCTTTTCTATCAGTTAGTTTTGGAGATTATTTTGTGCAAACTATGATAAATCTACACAATCTTTGTAAAAAAAATCATAAATATATATAAGTAATTTAAAATTTAAAGTTATAGGAGCCTTATAAATAGCTCTAGACATTGTTTTTGTTTCGTGCTATAAACGCGATTTTATTTACGCTTATTTTTCAATATCACTATAAATCGCTTTTTTCAATATTGATTAGGATACAATTCCAGATGTACCTCAACTCATACTAGTATGTTCGTGCCTAATTAGTAATTTGTGATAATTATTATTATCTATCCCGGCTAACCGGACAATTTACAGGTGCAACATAATTTAACTCTACTAGTATCGTTTGAAGTAAAAAGGGTTCTTAATAAATTACTTTGATAATATGTACAATATTTACAAAAAAGAAAAATTAACTGAGGTAGTAAAATATGTATCAGCAAAAGAATGTACTCATTACACCTAAAATGAACCAGAAGTTTTCATTAATTGAACTAGAGTTTTTGTAAACTTGTTTTCATATCGTACTTGATATAAATAAATTGTTTCTTAATATGATAATTTTCATTCAGAATAAAATATAATATCATGTATGAAAATAAATATATTTTGTAACTGAATTTAGAAAAAAAAACTTAAAAAGGAGGCTCTCAATTCAACTGTATTTTTTATGTTAGTTACCACAGAACTTGTAACATTGAGATTGTTATACCTATTCAAATTAAGTAACAAAGTAGTAAAAACTATTAGACTAATATATAAAGCTCAAGACTTTGTGTTCGAACATGCTAAAGATTTTTTCAGTTTTAGATAGCCCATTTATCGGGGAATACTATAGGCTATAATAATATATTATCTGACTAAGATTCCGTTCCAAATATTAGTTAACACAATAAATTTCATTTTCTGCATATTGTTTAACCAGAAGAAATAAAACCAATTTCTTGTTAGTAACTTGTTTAATTTTTAAAAAACTTGTAAAGTAAATAATAGCCAACAAATTATTAATAAAGCTTTTTTTTTGTAAATAATTTAAGACACTTATTTTTATAATTTTCATAATAATTAAAATTACTTTTTTCATGACATTAACTCAATGTACTAAATTTAACTTTGTGTGTTTCTTTATTTGCAAATTATAATAAAGATTTTCTTTTTGTATATAAGAATGGTTTTATTATTATTACATTTTTTTTTCTAATACAAGAACAGTTATGGCACATAATTAAGAATAGTAGATTCATATAAAAAATTCACATTGTACAAGTATTACTCATCTATAGACACTTTGTAAGGCACATTGTTATGATAAGAATTTTTCAAATAATTTATTAAATAAACCATTATATAAATATATATTTTAATCATTGGATTAATAGAACCATACCATAAGTATGATTTTAATTATGGTGAAACATGTTAATGTTTTTATAATTAAGAAATCATACAAACACATGTATATAATATGTACTACCTATTCATAGATCATTAATACTATAAGGCTGTGTTTACATTTACCTAAACAAATAAGAAAAGATTAAATAATTATTAAAAGTTAAATCTTAATGTATTTTGTCAGTTGATACTGTACACAATTGTTATATAATTAAATACACAATTAAAGTAGATAAAAAAATAAGTAGGTGATTAAGATCGAGCCCGGCTAGCCTTCTTGCTCTTATCCAATGTCTGAGCTGGTGGTGGAGGTTTGGCTGACATGTGCCGGCTGTACAACCTGAATATAAAAGAAAACACATAAATTCATTAATTGTCAAGAGACTAGGGAGATGTGGGTGACGAAGAACATCTATAGCCCGATATACACATCAATAATATATCATAGCAATTTGACGGTGTAGAATGGTGTGTTGTACAGTCAGTCATGGCCAAGGTATGCCTGATCAATTCAAGATGTTCCAAATTATAATGTTTGTTACTTGTATTTTAATTACTACTCACACTCTGTAAGTTTCAGATCGTAAATAATCAAGAACATGTGACGGACCAAGCTTGAGTTGGTCCTCAATTGGTGGCACCCAGAAGTTTCCTTCTAATCTTAGCACAGACTTGTTACTTGCCAGGTCTAGAGAACCTAAAAAACAAACAATAATATTATAAATCAAATTCTCAATTTAATAAGAACATGTATTGACATTTAAAATAAATTACCAATCTCAGGAGGCAAAACAACAAGTCTATTTCCTTGCAAATGTAATTCCCTAAGACGACTTAGTTGACCCAACTCTCTTGGTACTTCTATTAAGTCATTCTCCCTCATTGATAGCTGCAAAAAATATTTTTGTAACATTTTATATAATCCTTAAATAAGTGTTGTTAATGTTTTACAGTTGAATGGTAAAACATTATATTTTCCTGTTAAGTTTTTAACATGATTTGTTACGCATGAACAAATAAATGCACTCTTGTACTGTACTTACAATTTGTAAATTCTTTAAGTTTCCAATTTCAGGTGGCAAATATTCAAAGTCATTATCTCCCAAGTACAAAGCACGGAGGCTGTCTAAAATAATAAACAATAAAAGTTATCAATACATACACAATTCAGTAAATAAATTGAAAATTGTAGGTATAAAAGCTAAGCACTCTCATTTACTCACCCATCATAAAGAAGTTTCCTGATAATGTCTGCTGATTTAAGTTGTTATATGTCAAGTCCAATATTTCCAGCACAGGAAACGCTCCAAATCCTCTTGGCAAGTTATACAATCGATTGAGAGAGACATTTAAAATGCGAAGTTTTGGTAGAGATGAAAGACTCACGGGAAGCTCTTCTATATGATTATTAGCAAGGTTGAGTATCTCCAAATTAACAAGGTTTGCTAAAGCAGCTGGCACATTTTGTATCTTGTTGTGACTTAAAGTCAAACGTGTGATATTTTCAAGTGAAACTGCAAAAAAAATAATATATTATTACATTATTGCGATATTTACAAATAAGAATCTAGTAAGACTAAAAAAGAAAACTGTAAAACCTACACAAGCCTGGAACTTCCTCAAGATTTGTGATTCCCTTATCTACTAAATCTATTTCAGGATTATTTATTTCTTTTGCTTCTTCAATGACTTTTTTTGCTTTCGACATTTTGGCAGTATGCGGAATACAGGAAACAGGCGAATGATGGTGACTCATTAGGCGTGTTTGTAATATTACAAAACAGATAATTAGAGGATAGCCAATAAGAAAATTCCTAATAATAATATTTGTGTCATGATTGGTTCAAATTCCTCAAGTCAAAAGTATTTTCATCTTTAATTTTTTTTAGACGATGGTATCAAATGCATTAGAGTAGCTAACAAATAATATTATAATTTATTATAATATTATACATTATGTTTTTGTTGATTATATGTAATTATTCCAAGCTGCATTGCTTCTTTAGGTTTTATGTCACTCTCCTTCAGCTTGTAAAAATCATGTTATTGTAATATCATAAAGTAGATATTATTTTCGTGCATTATTTTTACGGTAGAGTAATAGGCCATAGCCTATTAGGCAATAAGCTATTTAAGTAAATAGACTACCGTTTATTTAAAAAACTGAATCAATACCTATTTAGTGTGATTTTGGTAGCGAATATTGTGGTGGATTGTTCTGGATGGGTGAAATTGGAAGTGATGGTTGATTGATGGTGCCTTAAAGCACCCCTTGGCATTTTTCGCTGTGGGGCGTGGTTTATCTACATTACAGGCTATGTACAGACTAGAATTTTCTTCTTTAAAATATAGTTTAGGAATTACGATAGACTTGACACTTGGCGTTGGTAATGCACTGTGCAGTCCATAAAAAAAATAGAATCCTCTGTCAGTGACAGTCAGTGAACAAAATTTGTCAGATCACAGATGTCAACTGTCATTTGTGTAAACTTTAAAATAGTTTAAAATTTCGGGATACAAATAAATGTAAAAATAATAATTTAAAGAGAAAAGACCAAGTAAACTTTAGTAAGTAAACAATATTTGTGTTTTCGGTAAAGACCTGATTCATATACCAAACGATTAAGCACACAGTATTCATTCATTTTTATGTTTATGACTGGTGTATTATAAAACTCGCTGTTGTTATCTATATTATTATCGTATTATCAAGTCATTAAAAATTCTTAATTTGGCGACAGACTTGAAGACTTGTGACCTTGCGTAATAAGAAGCTAGTGAGTTGTTTGTTACTATACTTATGATAAATTTGATAAAACAATTTTAAATACTATTTTCATTAAAACAATAGAACGTCATTGCACCTGCATTTATAATAATTTAATGAAGATATAATTTTGTACACAGAATATAACATTTTTTTTATATTTTACTGTAGACATGAGCGAGAAATCACAGGTGTTAAAATCAATAAATAAGATCTTCGAAAAACGAGAACCATGGCAAATTATCTCAATGACAGCATCTTCTGTCCTTGTGGCTGTCTGGGCGCACAGTCTGTATAATGCAAAGGAAAGTAAGTCAATACTTTATTAAAATAAATTTGTTAAGATTAAAATATTTACATTTAATTAATTAAAAATATAAGTAAGAAAATCAAGTTATTCTGCAAAATGTGTTCTTTTGTATCACATCTATCATATTATTTAAAAAAAAAACTATTATATCAAGTCTTATATTATGTCTTGCTTCTGGGTATGGGTCTCCCCTTTGATATCAGACAAGGAGGGTATTTTTTTATAATATATCTATAGACGCTTTTACACCACGTCAATCTGGTCCTGTACTAAGTTCTCGAAGAGACTTGTGTTACGGGTACCAGACAATGGAAATACATATATTTAATGCTTTTATTTATATTTAAGATATCAATACTTATATTTAAGATTTTTATTAAATAATACACATAGTTAATACACATCCATGTCCCAGGAACACGGAAAACTTTTTGTTTCCTGGCGAGATTCAAACTCGCTAGCTCTGGCTTGTGCACCAACGCGCTAACTACTGACCCACAGCGGTCGTCAATTTTTAATATCGTAAATATTGGACCATAGTTAACTAAAAAAAAATAAGGAATATGAATATACTTTTAAAGACATTTAATGTAATTAGCCATGCAGGTTTCCCCACTGTTCTCCTTCTCTGGTAAGCAAGCAATGGTCTTATGATCAGATCTACTGAGAAATTTGAAAAAACATTCTAGTGCATATGGTCAGGATAGAATCTAGGCCTCTCACTCTAGTTACTAATAAACAAGTGGTTTAATATTATTTTTTGTATTTTTGCTTACACTGAATTTGTGTAATTACGCTAAACACTAGTCTATCAAAAAACATTACATTATTCTTGTGTTATGTGTTTTATATATTACACAAGTATTTTATGTACATATAATTTTATATTACATTTTGCTGTTCATACTAAAACATAAAATTTTATTCATAGCCTAAATATGCCTTTGGTATTAAAAAAGCAAGAAGGCAGTGTAATTACTAAATTTAATGTCTCAGAACAGGCAACACTTGAATGATTTGCCTAAGCTAGTCTCAACACATTATTACATCATTAAAAAAACCATAGGAAAGACAAGTAGTTGTGGAAGTAGGCTAACTATAGATAAAACTTAATTATTTATGCTAGATAAAGTTCACCTTCACGTAGAAGGAATGACTATTGTAATTCAGCTTATCTGGTCTCATAAGCGACGATGGTCCAGTGGTGAATGGACTCGGGACTTCTTATGCGAGAGGTTCTGAGTTAGATCTTGACCCCCCGTGTGCCTTGAAATGGGTTTTTCTAAGTTTCTAAGTACACCCCAAACACGAGACCATCGCTGGCTCACCAGTGAAGGAAAACATCATGAGGAAACCTGTATGCCTGATGAGATTGAAAGTCTTTGAAGGTATGTGAAGTTCACCAACCCGTACTGGGCCAGTGCATTGGTGAACTATTACCCATTACCCTCCTCGTCTGATTTCGAGGAGGAGACCCGTGGCCAACAGTGGGACGTATAAGGGTTGATACTTGATACTTTACTTTTTATTTGGTCTCAAGTAAGTATCTAATTCTGTATGTAGATAGTAGATGTAAATATGTATCATAGGAACACCGATGTGTTATGTTTTGTGAACATTTCTACAACTCATAAGCAAAATGGATTGTTTTATGAATATAGGAACCGGGCATTAGAGACTCGTCCTATTAATTTTTAAACAAGGAATGAACGAGTTACCCTATTTCTCAGAACACTAATAATCTTCTTTCCATATGAACATCGGAAACAACAATTATAAATGCAACATTTTTCCTTATGGAAAAACCCGTAAATTTTTATCGTCCATCATTATTTCGCATTGTTTGTTAAACATTGTGTTAAAATGTGTCAAATTGCTTCATTTGAAATAAGTAATTATCATAGACGTTGTTAAGAAAAATCGATATTTATGTTAAAAAAAAATGTCGGGGAAAACGGGGGAATGTCCGAAAAAAAAAGACAGTGTCATATGAAAAGTACTCCTATACAAACTGAATGTTTTGGAGACTAATTCAAATTCATGGGAAATAGTCATATTATATACAATATTATGACGACATGCAAGTTAATTACCAATTAGTATTCAAAGGAAATGTTAGAGTTTTTTTTACCATGTTGTTTATTTGTTATCTCTGCATACAATGAAATGTGTCATGTTTCTTTGAACTCCTGAGTCTTGAAACTGATCTGTTTAATGTTTTAATCGTCTCCATTTTTTCCGATACAACCGAGCAAGATGATATGCTTGCCCAGGCCGAAGTCCACTTGCCATTGTATCAGGTGTAATATATAAGGTCAACGTGGGGAAGTCCGGCATACTTTTCTAAAATTTAACTTTGAATAAACTTATTGAATCGTATACGCATTCTAAAGTAACTTGTGTCGTCGGAAATTATAGGTAATATATTCATTTACTTGTGATGGTTTAAAAATAATATTAATTGCTATAGTTTTAAGATTTATGTGATATTTTTTAAAAATCGGCGTGTAGACGGACTTCCCTTGCAGTTTGAGGTAAGTCCGTCTAGTAGTCATAAAACCGTAATTTGTAAAGCAATATGTACGAAAACAGTTTCTAGCAGTGATGCATAACTGGCATTGAAATATGTGTTTTATATATTTGTTTTTAAGGCTTACATTTCAAAGATAATTAACTTTATTGCAGTTCGGCATATCTTTGGTGACAGGGGTTGCAAACATTTTCAATAAAAATGTAGCGATTTTTTTTGGGATATAAAATACAAAATTAAAAATATAAATCTTTATGTGTAAGAAATAAATAATTGAAAAGTATTAGTGACTGCAAAATAAACAATTACCTTCCCTCATTCACCATCATTTATGGGGTTAAAAATTTCCAAAATATTTTTGCATACCTGCTTCGGTAGCCTTTTTGTTGTTTTTTTTTTTTTTTTTTTTTCGCAGTGGAAATGCTTTGCGCATTCACCCGGGGATGGGTCGTCCCCGGGGATATGTGGGACTCCCGGCGACCCCATCCTGCTTCGGTAGCCTACATTAGCTTAAACTATACATAAATAATATTACGAGTATGTTAGACCTGTTAGAAATGACGTGACTATTAATTCTCGTGTATTTCTTTATTTCGTATTTTAACGTGCAGCTCCAAAGGTTGACAATCTGCAATTTAGGCAAGACCGGCATAGTGACGGACTTACCTTAGGCATGCCAGACGGACTTCCCAACTATAGCATGTTCAGGTTAGAAATTTGTAGCAGCAGATAATTTCTAAATTAAAGCGATATAAATGAATTCATATAGAGAAATAAGTATTATGAATCATTACATGACTAACGTAATCATAGAAACTCCAAAAACTCCTTTGATTTTCTAGTTTTTTAATTTTTTTTTGAAAAGATGTTGCACTCCGACTTTAAGTACAAAACGCAACAAAAAAAGTCCGATTGATTTCTTTCAACATAATGATGTTAGCGATATCTACGATTCTCAGTTCGAGCTAGCTTCGTAAAACCGTTTTCATCGGCCGAGCCACAATAAACTAGTCGTTCAAAAACGGGAATTATTGCTGCTAGACGGACTTACCTACATTGACGGAACACGGATACAATTTTCAAACCACACGCACCGTGTTCCGTGTACAAGCCGGCCTGCGCAGGCAAAAGTGTGGTGAAGCTTGCGCGTGTGGTAGACCCCTTAAACAGGTAGTGTCATTACTGACACCGAGACTTAAGAACACATCGTCACTTGAAAAATACAACACATAAATAAGTTGCCTGGTCTTGTTCCAAGTACCATCAGGAGTACGACTGCGGACTATCAGTATACACGGAAGCAATGTCCGTTCTTCTTGTTTATCACCGACCGATCGGCGACAGAATTGTTATCACATCCAGGCAGAACGCCAATGAATGAGGTGTAGAATATAGCGTAGCGTTACGGGTCTTTGAACTTTGACATTGAATAAAATATCTGGAGAATAATAAATTATTCTCAATATTTTTTGTTCAATGTTCAACCTCTAAAGTATTATGTATTTCTTTTTCGCTAGTTCTACGGTTCATAGAAGTTCTAGTTTACCGTTTCATAGCTACAGATCAAGGGTCCAATCAATAAGATTGGATTGTTTTAAGAATTTACATTTTTCCGAACTATAATAATTCATAGAAATAAATAGGGCACGATATGTATATAAACAATAGCGTCTCTCATACGTTTATATATTTAGAAGTACCTTGGTATGGTCAAGGGCGGATCCAGCTTTGGTACCAGGGGGGGTCACATAGTCGTGGTCAAGTCTTGACTTTTGACTGGACTAATGTTCAATTAGTGGTCCACCTTAGTTCTGGAACCAGCCCGGGGGGGGGGGGGGGGGGTCGTGGATCCGCCGTTGGGTATGGTACTATTCAATTTTATACTCGTATGTTTATGTATCCCCCGCTAGAACAAGTTACGCCACTGAACAAAGCACCAGTAGTTTACAAAGTAGTTTTTAGGCTATGACGATATTAAGGTAACTTGAAATAAGCCATTACCTTTGTTGGATCGTCATCATCATCGTCATCATGAGCAACACTAATTATCTAATTTTAAGTTTTTTACCTTTAAATAACATAATATTAAAATTAGACATTATAAAATACTTTGAAATTAAAAATAAGAACGCGTCTGGCACGTGATTAGCATTATCGAAAATGTCAGGAAATGAAAGAGGTATGTCAGACAGACTTATTTAAAAACAAAAAATTAAATATGAGGCGTCTTAAATGCAGGATTATTACCTGGACATGTAGGATGCGCACTAATGAACGCAACTACTACCACCAGCCCGATAGCCCTGTTTGTAGCCGAAAGAGCAAGAAAAACGACATATCACAAAATCAGCTGACTTGAAGTTCTTTCTCGAAATCGTTGCTAGCTCCTATACTAGTTACAAAAAGTTACATGGCGTCCGTATAACTAGTGCATACATATTAGCTTTAATTATGTCATAAAACCCATGGTAATAATCGTATTGTAAGTATCTCTGGACTATAAATTTGCAATGTCACGTCTGTCTATCATTTCTTACATCATTTCTTGATATAGAAATTAAATCAGTTTCTTTTCATAATCTTTTATAATGTTCTATAATAGATAAATAGTATTTAAATCTTTCCCCTTATCTACGCCCTATCCGTACAAGTTGTGTAATTCATAGATTAACATTCATAGAATACCTGAAATATTTTTCGTAATATGTTTGTTTGATAAGTACTTGAAAATTATTTTTTCACGTATAATAGAACGTTGTCCGACCTTTGACCTGTATAAAGTCATTAATGGCGGTAATAATTTTCATTCTAGGTCCGACAGCAAGATTACGAAAACAATTCTTCAGATGGCTTCGATACGTACCATTCGTGAGACGAAAGATAGACGAGAAGATGGCGGAAATCAAAAAGGACTTCAGACGAGATGTGGCCAAGAGGCTCGAAGGAGTCCCTATAAGGAGGACGATACCTGAAAATGGCTTTACGTCAGAAGAAGTGGCGGAGGAAATCAGAGATCTTGTTAAGTTAGGTAAGAAATTAAAAAATAGTTTTTAAAATGTAAATTGCATAACTAAAGCTACTTTAGACTACGTGGTCAGTATCGCCTATAAACAAGTTTACTCGAAATTAGCCCAAGCAACTGATTCACGCAAGAGTTAGTGCCTGATATTACATTTTTTGTCCTGCCCTCTGTAGAGCAACGAACTCAAGAGGTTTTCTTGAGTAGCCTTTTAAAGTATGAATTTCCATATACAAAGTCCGAAAATTATTTCAATATTATTATACAGGCGTTCGTTTTGATTAATGCTAAAATGCTCAAATGCTTTTAAATTGTATTGTCCCTTGAACAAAAAAAAAAGAAGACAAAACTAGGTTAGGGTATCCTAGATCAATAGATCTGTTACTAGGCTGGCAAAACCTGGCATCTTATGTATTCTACAGGATCGTACGACTGGAAGAATGGTAACGTGTCGGGCGCGGTGTATCATTTAGACGAGGATATTATAGACGTGGCGTGCGCCGCGTACGCACTGACTGCGTACACCAACCCGCTGCACGCGGACGTATTCCCCGGTATTAACAAGATGGAGGCCGAGATCGTGCGCATGGCGATCAATCTGTTCCACGGAGACGACGACTGCTGCGGCACGGTAAATATACCCTTTAGATTTAGAAACATAGAACGGTTCCTTCTAGAATAATCTACAATCATCTAGAATCATATACTATCTAAAATCGTAGATTTCGGTGCGAGGAATGTAATCCGTGAATGGGACGCGTTTATACCCATCGCCATGTTATAGGCGTGTTTCTTTTATATGGAAAAAAGTCAATAATTACTGGAATCAAGAATTGATAACTTCCCTATCGAGATTGATGCATTAGGAAGTTAGAGTAAACGCGGTCGTGACCATAAATTTTGTTGTCTATATAATGTCACCTCATATATGTGTTCAACTGTAGGTGCAACTACTATCAAAGCTTATACACTGTAGCGGACCTGTCAACGCTACAAATCCTGAATCGCGCTATCGGTATTCTACAGTCCGATTGCTATATATATACAACATCTGATACTATAGCTAGCGGGCTTCGGCCTGGCCGAGGATTGCACCTCGCTCGGTCGGAGATCTCCCTTTGGGGCCTATCACCATAACCCCACATTGGTGACCCTCGACAGAACACTCCTCCTTCTGGACATTCATCATTTTCACTCCCCAACCCCTCGGCACCACGCCAGCCAGCTTCAGCCTCTTCGGGTACTTCGACCACTAGCCTCAACGCACCGCGGCCTGGTCGAACCCTAATCGGCTTCAACGGGCTATCACACTACCACGACCGGTCAGCAAGCAGAGCACACATCTCTCCTGGTCAGCAGAACGTAGTATCAGCCCCGCACGGCAGCAGTACTCCGACTCACTGGAGCCCCGTGCAAGCAGCAGCACAGTTCCGACTCACTGGGACTCACTGGCACTGGCGACTCAAGCAGAAGACTCAAGATCGCGCTATCGGTATTCTACAGACCGATTGCTATGTATATATATATATATATATATATATATATATATATATATATATATATATATATATATATATATATATATATACAACATCTGACACGATAGCTAGCGGGCTTCGGCCTGGCCGAGCATTGCACCTCACTCGGTCGGAGATCCCCTTTGGGGCCTATCACCATAATCCCACATACACAATATATTTCATTATCATGAAACTTTGTACACATTATTCTCCAAGGTATTAGAAGTAAAATGGAGACGTAAACATTTTTTTTGCTAACACGGGTGAAGCCGCGGGCAACAGCTAGTGTAATATAAACAAAGACAAATGTCTTCAAAGCATCATGCAGGGTATAATATTTGTAGAAGCGTGCATGTTCTACTCGCACGTGTAAATTTTACGCTAATCATTTTAATTAGTGTGTAGTCAATATTTACTCCAACACGATTTGATCTGTTTAACTTATACTAATAAATTGTTTACTAACGTGGTATGAATTGGAGCTTGCTCCCGTTATACGTTGGAGGTGTTATAGATAATCATAAAAAATTAAGGTTGCTGTCTGTTGACGACCTTTGCATAACCATGGACGGCATTCGATAGACATAACTTCATACACTTTAACACAATTTAGTTAAACTAACGAGAAATTCATGCCTGATACATAATGAAAATAATAGCCTACTGCCTACCTGATTAGTGTTAATGAGAGTTCGTATTTAATCAGATTTGAAGTTTTAAGATTTAATAAAACTATCCAGTTACCTACACTTTACATTTTATTTCGGAAATTTTCGAAAACTGCACATATTGTAACGAAATTACGTATCGGTTTCTACATAATATAATAATTTGTATTATTTCAAATTTATTTCAGCCACATGATACTTGTTAAACACGTTTTATTGTGAATTTCGTCCGGTTTTCCTTATTTACGTATCTGTATCTATTGTATTCTATATTTGTATTTTCGTATTGTTGTCCAAAAAATCGGGCATGTTGAATGATGGTGATGATAATATATTAATGATGATGCATTTGGTAAAATCCAGGTGACAACAGGAGGTACGGAGTCAATAATGATGGCCTGCAAAGCGTTCAGGGATCTCGCATATGAGAGAGGCATCAGCAATCCCCAGATGATTTTACCTTCCACCGCTCACACCGCGTTCGACAAGGCCGCGCAGTACTTGGGCATATCGGTGGTGACAGTCCCCGTGTCTCCGGACACCTTGACAGTGGATGTGAACGACGTGAGGAGAGCGATAGGCCGACGGACCTGCCTGGTGAGTTTTTTGTATCCATATAACACAACACAGTAAATAAAAGTCTAGACATTACGTCATAACATCAAAAATGACCAATGACAGATTGCTTGTAATGGATTTTTTTACATTCATCATCATCATCATCAGCCTTTATCCGTCCACTGCTGAACATAGGCCTCCCTTAATGAACGCATTTATTTCAATTTTTTACATAACCCATAATTAATTATCATAGGCAGTTTACGAGAAGACATTGATTAAATAAAAACTTAAATTATAGAATAATGTAAATCTTATACTTATACATAGAGCTGAAGAGTTTGTTTGTTTGAACGCGCCAATGAAAAAATATTTCAGTGTTTGATGCACATTTATCCAGGAAGGTTATACGCTATCATCCCGCTAAGCAGGCCGCGGGCAACAGCTAGTTCAAAACTAGCTGTTGCCTGCGGCCTGCGGTAATAAGTACTTAAATTCGACTGGTAAAAATTTGTTGAATACAACTATAAAAGTGTTGTTAATTTACGCTGTGCAAACAAGAATTTTCGTAACAAATACATTAATTTGCATATAATTATTTCTTGCATATTATATGACTTATATAATTATTTTGATGTACATTCGTATACTTCATTACAAGTGCGGAAAGCCTGTCATTGCAACGAGCTCCGACAAATGTTGACAGTCGGAACAAGAACAAGAAAATAAAAACAACCACGAACTTTTTACAAATATTTTTAAAAAGAAGCTACTAATTTGTTGCAATATCAGATTTAAGAAGATAGATCTTATACGATATAAGATCTATCTTAACACAATATATTAATACGAATTAATATACATTATTTTATCATACTAGATCGTAGGTTCCGCCCCGAACTTCCCGTACGGCACTATGGACGATATTGAAGCGCTGTCGGCGCTGGCGTGCGAGTACGGCGTGCCGCTGCACGTGGACGCGTGCCTGGGCGGCTTCCTAGCGGCGTTCATGCCGGAAGCCGGCTACGCCGTGCCGCCCTTCGACTTCCGACTGCCCGGCGTGTGCAGTATGTCGGCGGACACGCATAAGGTAACCAGATGACCTGGTATTCAAGACCTAAGGACCTGAATTCCAAACAATTTTTTATTTACGGCATTTTTGACCTGACAACTCCTTATAATTCAATGGAGCCGGTTGCATGGACGAAAAATATGACTCATGTGGCGTTACCTCGCTTTGAGGCGTTCCATTTAAAGCTTGAAGTGCAAGCGAGAGCGCGGAACGAGCGACAAAGAGGCATAATCGGCCCATTAGTATTTTCTTATGACGTTGTCACGTTCAACTATCCTCAGTAAACCAACTTTACAGACAACCTATTTTTTTAACTTTTTTCTTTTGCCGTGTTTTAATATTACAAATTTTTATCTACGAAATAAAGACATTTTATTTTATAAGAACTTTACTAGACCAGGTGCCCTATACCTAATGTATTTCTCTGGTAAAAATGCTAAATGTTTGTGTTTCTATTCCAGTACGGCTTCGCCCCCAAGGGCACGTCGGTGGTGCTGTACCGCAAGCCCGAGTACCGTCACTGCCAGTACACCGTCACCACCGACTGGCCCGGCGGCGTCTACGGCTCTCCTACCGTCAACGGTAAGTGCCAACCGCAAGGTCGTCAAACAGTAAGTATGTAAAGGCAAAGGATAAAGGTCGTTGACGGCTGTTGCGTGTAGGGTGATTCTCAAATATCTGTTATAAATATTTTTAATGTCTGCTACCAGCTATTTTATTCATGATTTAATTTTTGGTTATCAAAACACATACATAAGATTATACAATATGTATGCCATTTAATTTATGATATTCAGAATATTATTTTATTTAATTTTACACGTACAATTAAAACAATGGACCAGTAGACGGCTGTAGGAACGAGAGAATGATGCCTCATGCCGATGATAGTTACATAATAAATTGTTAATTTGTGCTGAATTTTGGTCAATTGAAGTTGTAGTCGAACTATATTACAGGCATAATTGGGGATCAATACTACTCAAAACTTTAAAGTTAAAAAAAAGTGCTATCAAAATCACAGGTGATCACAACTCACTCACTCAATGTCTAACATTATAGTATTACATTGGAATAAATACGATCAAAAATTTATTTTAAAATATTAATTAATATAATTTCAATAATAAGCCATGATGGGGCCCTGTCACTACAGCACCTTGTCATACCATCAAATTTCACATTGCGAACATTAGAATTGGTTTAGTTATTTACTAACTTTAAAAAATATGTGTGTGTAAGTCACACATGGTAGAAGTGAAACTGCTAAGAAGTCCCTTAATAAAAATACTTATTAAAAAGTATTGAAATAAATTATTAATTACAAGCGACACCCAACAAATCATCTCTGGATCTGGATGGCTACATCTACTGGAGCTCCCCCCGCATCCCGAACGTCTAATGTTCTATCTCATTCTCTCGCCGGGTGAATCCTATACATTAACGCGTTTGTCTCTCTCTTTCTCGGACTTATTTTTCGTTTGTTGAAGTTTGAAATCACAACGATTTAAAAAAAGTTTTACTTCAAAAATCCACAATATCTTCATGGAACCACGTCTGAAACATGGCGTATCTTACAAAAAAGATATTACCGTTAAAATATATCCATAATTGGAGGGGAGGGTAATCGCATAACAAACTACAAAAACATGAAGTAAGTCAACTATTTATAAATTACGACCTCTTCTTTTTGATGGCGGTTAATAAGCTTAGCGTGTACGTTGTAAAAAAGTAGTAAAACCTCGATAAGTTAAAGTCCAAGGGAAACACAAAATATTTTAAATATAGAGGTTTTAAGTTATCAAGGGTCATATTAGTGATAGGCTAAGGGAGGGAACATATTATTTTTGAAGTAAAACTTCTTTAGAATCGTTGTGATTTCAAACCAGATACAACGGAAAAAACGACAAGTAAGAGACATAAATACAAAAGAGCGAGAGAGCAAATGTCGGTGTGTATGTATATTGCAGACTGTTTAATAGTTGCTTGTATTTGAGCATTTAACATGTGTTTCACTTCTATCGTGTGTGAATCGCACACACACCTGTTTTTTTGAAGTTATAGAGGTTTTTAAGTTATCGAGATTTGATTTATCGAGGTTCTACTGTAATAAAAAAAGCTTGATTAACGAAGGAGCGTGTGTTTGTCAGGCAGTCGCGCGGGCGGTCTGATCGCGGCGTGCTGGGCGACCATGATGTACGTGGGGCGCGCGCGGTACGTCGCCATGGCGCGGGAGATACTCGTCACCGCGCGACTCATAGAGGAACAGTGAGTACGCACACGATAACACAACGCCGTAAAACACATTATTCAAACTATATAAAGATGAATATATAATAATATCATTGTTTCAACTTTTATTTGCGGGGTTCGATATTTCGACATTATTCAGAATGTTTGGTGAACGCAACTTTTAATTTTAAATTTATGTTGAAAACTGTCAGATGATGTCATTTAAGTTTCATAAATAATAATAATCTCAATCACTTCATAAAGGTTCAAGATACTTAACTAGAGATTTATTTTTTCTAAATCATTATTACCTTAAATATAGATTACGAAAAATCGACGGACTCTTCATATTCGGGAAACCGGCGACGAGCGTGATCGCGTTTGGCTCCAAGAAGTTTGATATATTCAAGCTGGCCGACCTGCTGCACAAGCGGGGCTGGAGTCTCAACACCTTACAGTTCCCTTCAGGGTGAGTTACGCACGCTGACAGTGAATACCACGATGGTGTCTTTGGTTATAACAATATATTTACAAGAGCAAATATAATTGCAACAAACAGCGTTTACAAAGTAAAAGAAATTATACAAATTAATTGCAATTTATTCAGGTTTATCACACAGGTCTAGCTCCTATTTCAAATTTATTTTTTCCCGAATCATAGGACATGTGATATTCCATACATACATACATCTGTGTGTCACTTTTAACCCGATCTCTTTACGGCGGCTTACAATATCCTATCTATCTTAAAATTTTCTTATCTATTGTGATATTTTGACACATCTTCTTACAAAATCTGTCAAAATTTTAAGATCGATAAGAAAAATTTAAGATAGATGGGATATTGAAAGTCACTCCGACCTGATTAACCGACATACATCGAAGCTGACACCTAAAGTTTCACATTATAAAATAGTTTTACTGCACATATTTGTGGTGATATATACTGCATTATTTGTATTACACCAACAACAAAGGAGTTGATAGCTTGTCATAAACAACATTGTGTTCAACGACTTTAACCTGCAAGTTTGTGTTTTACTAATAACTCTTAACACACTATGCATAATATAATATTAATACATAATAAGTAGGATAAAGTATAATGTGACACTAAACATGTGACGTACGTACGCAGCGTGCACATCTGCGTGACGCACGCGCACACGCGGGGGGGCGTGGCTCAGCGGTTCGTGGACGACGTGCGGGACGCCACGCGCGCCTGCCTCGCCGAGGGAAGCGTGCCAGTGCAGGGGAAGGTGAGTACTTTACGTTTGTAAGGAAGGGATACGTGAGACAAAATACTTGAGTGTAGTAGTCAATGGGTACATACGAACGTGCAGGGAGATTTAAGACGCTTACACTGAAAAGTAGTCAAAGTATTCCATTAACGTAACTGATTAGGCTGCGTTTCCACCGGAGATGAGCTAAGCTGCGTTGCGAGGAATGTGCTTTACAAGAACCAATAGAGACGTCGCGCTGAACGTGGTCAGGCAAATGAAGCGTTTCTATTGGTTCTTAAAAACACATTCCTCGCAACGCAGCTTAGCTCATCTCCGGTGGAAACGCAGCCTACGGTCGGGATGTGAAAACTATTGGCGCGTCTTGGTAAACGACATGACGCTATTATGTTTCGTTTATAGATTTTTATTATTTAAAGATTTAATATTAACTAACAAAATTTTTCAAATCATGTATTGACATGAGAATAGATATAGTAATTGCATTTTCTACTGTATCTCTATTCAGAAGGATGATTCATTGCAACTTGATTCCTAGAATTGTTGTACATATATTTAAACGTTATATTTGCAGATGGCGATATACGGCGTGGCTCAGAGCATTCCCGACCGGAGCCTGGTGTCCGACATCACGAAGCACTTCATCGACTCCATGTACTATCTGCCCACGCCTGACGATCTCGAGGGCAAGAAAGAAAATTAGATGGATGTCATACTCTCCGCGGCTACACTCATCATCATCATCATCATCTTCATGTCAGCCAATCGACGCCCACTGCTGGGTATAGGCCTCCCCCAAGGAACTCCACAACGATGGGTCCTGCGCTGTCCGCATCCAGCGGCTTCCTTACCTTTACCAGATCGTCGGTCCACCTTGTAGCGGTTACACTCGCTGAAAATAAATGTTTTTTTTTGTAATATCAACTTCTTTTACATTCTATAAATAAGCTGTCAATTGCTAGGGGCTTCAAATATTATATTACTACAGAATATAGGAATGTATTCGTGCCACGAGACTTTTAAAGTATTTGTGATTATTTTATGGCATTTAATGCAAATTAAATTAACTTTATACCTTGAAATGTGTGTAGTGTGTATATTGGAGCAATGTTTCATATATTTAAAGCTGGAACAAATCTATAATATATCCGAAACGTAGAATTTAGAGAACGTCTAACGAACGACAAAAGTTGATGAAAACATAAATTCTTTTCACACTTACGTTGAAATAAACAAAACAAAACTCTCGTATAAGATGAATTCGTTACTGGCAATAGTAGGCGTAGTTTACGTATTTATTTATTTATAAAATATGTGAAATGTGTTTATAATTACCAATTATAAATACATTTCATTTTTACCGCGCACACAAAGTCCTTCAGAATAAATAAAATAATTGTGTATAATATCTTTGTATATAATTTGTATTTTTTTAATAATTTATAAATATCATTTTAGCTACAATGGTCAAGTTATAAAAGTTGTTTGGTGGCGTTATTGTTTTAACTTTAACGTATTAAGTTTCTAAACATGAAATAAAGAAGTTAAAAAAGTAAAAATATTTAATGGAAATTATACATTCTATAAATAATTGAGCAATATCTTAACATCATAGTTATCTATTAATTAAGTATCACTTTTATGTTAACTACTAATACTAACACATAAAATGTATTTAAATTAATAAATCAATTAATGATTTGACTTAAGTCGAAATATATGACTTCTTTTTTAATCGTGAACTTTTATAACGTTAATATTTATAAAGTAACGTTTATTAAACAATTTTAATATATTGAAAATAAAAGGTTGGAATAATTAAATCATAAAAAATGAACAAAAAACAAATCGGGTTAGTAATTTTATATACATATAAGAATAATCTCGAAGCTCTGTCTTTTATAATTTTCTAAAATAATTCGTAGGTTTTGAGATTTTTTAAATACATTATAAAGTTGATATTGTATGGGTATATTGATAAAATAATATTATATTGTGAATACGTACGTAGTCTGTGATTTTGCGTTATTGGTTCTGCTAACTGCGAACGATTGTACGTATTATTTTATTAAATATGTCTTGTGTATTATATAAATTAACAACATTCTTTTTGTAATATTTTTTTGTTATAATGTAAGTACAAAATATGTTGACGAAATAAACGTTTTATTTTATCTTTGTCTTATATATTTACTTTTAAGCTTAGTTTCTGGAGGCGGAAAAGCATTTGATAACAGCACCCTCTGATCTCAGATATTGGGGATTGGGGGGGATGGAATCTCATAATTAAATAAATATATCTTGTAGTACATAGTACTAATATTAATTACATAATCAATGTTCGTTTAGATCAGTGATTCCCAAAGTGGTCTAGATGGACCCCCACGGAAGACTCGAAGGGGGTCCACGATGAGCGTGACAAAAAATGGGAGTCCACAATCGTAAGCGGGATGAAAATGAAAATGAAAACAATCCATGAAAATTAAGAAAATTGATTTGGTTTCCATAGTGAAGAAACAATGAGCCATTCAACCATGAAGAATTTTACTATAATAATGAAATATCTTTAAACGAGCAAAAAAAAAAAGCTCAGCAAGGGGTCCTGACCTGATGCAGGAAAAGTTTGAAAGGTGTCTATGAAGCAAAAGAGTTTTGGGAAACACTGGTTTAGATTGAGGCCGTGATATTATCACGAGTATTACGTTGTTTTAGGAAAAAGAACTCATCAAATCGTAATTCAAACGTACATTTCAATTCAATTAAATAAATATACATATTTCTTATTTCACTTCAAAAATACTCAATTAAAAATGTAATTTCGTTTACGTCACGTAAACGAAATGACATTTTATATCTTAGCCTAACGCTTTTATATCTTTATTTATTCGAACTTTACGAGTAATGATTGTCATTATGATTTCACTTCTGTCATCAAAAGTATAAACCATAGAGTAAATTGATGATACTCTTTATATTCTGTCATTGTGTAAAACTGAGCAAATTTGACAAAATTCAATGTTTCGTACAAAATGAGATATATTCTCCTATTTCTACAAATCTCTAGTTATGTCTTTTTAATTAATGGATCAGTTAATTACTGTGGGGCTCGAATGTGTGGATACACAGACGCTCACACTTTCTGTCAATATCCAGTAAGTATTATTAAATAATATGCGCACTGAAACCAGATAGACAAAACATGAGTTTCGCACTGGTACGAGTTTCAACCATCTGGGGAACCACCACACCACCACACCTTGGGAATAAGACATTCACTATTAGTTATTACATGATGTATCGAACATAAATTACATATTTTTTTTATTTTGGTGACAAAAGAGCAACCCCTTAGTTTTTTCTCGTTTTTTTTCCTTTTTTACTTTTTATTGACTACTTTTTTGATGCAGATGTGTGTAAAACTCTAGCTAATATTATTTTGTTAAATCATCTTCTTAAGTTTACTTCTTATTATCCATAACGTATAGGTATCCATAACGTATATATATATATGTTATAACATAAAACTACGGAATGGATTTTGATGAAACTTTACAATGACATAGCTTATACATCAGAATAACATAAACACATAGGCTATAATTTATCACCGTAATCCCACGGGAATGGGAAGTACGCGGGTGAGACCGCGGGGCGTTACTAGTTAATTTATATATTTTTAATAACAGCCAGGCCCAGGGTCGCTATGTAACGGATACATTCCATCTTTGCTATCGGACATGGAGAAAGCGCGAGTTCTGGCCAGGCTCAATAAGAGACGTGCTGAGGTAGCTCGTGGTCTTCGCGGCTTGTCATCAGCTGGAGACATGTTGAAATTGGTAATGCGGATTGATTAAAAGTTAAAACTATCCCAAGTATTCATATTCCAAAAATGACCACTTGAATCTAACTTAGATGGACTAATCTTTCAAGATCGTGATCATATTATGTATCTAGTCTAGTCGACGCAGAGCGACTAGGTCAATGTACTCTACATTGAGATGTTAACCACTGTTACAAATATTTTCTGCTAAAGATCCAATTCGAACACCTTGCATAAAATGTAGATTGAAAGCACAGACTTATAAATAAAGACAGATGGAGCATGCCGAACACGCGAGTGACGCCACCAATGTGAATATAAATTCAAAAGCGAACACAATATTTAATAGACGTTTAAAGTAGCTTTTGAATTTGTATTCGCTTTGAAGCGTCACTCAGATGTTCGGCATGCTCCATCTGCCTTTATTTATAAATCTTCGATTGAAAGTGTATCAGTGAAGTTTATTATTTCCTTGCTTCATGCAATATGCATCAAGGGCTTCATCATGATCCTATGTACGTATAGACTATACATTATTGTTTTTACTTTTTGTTATAGACGATAACTTAGTTGTCTAATGGTGATTGTTAATAACTTATTTTATTATAGCGTTGGGTAGAAGATTTAGAACGTGAAGCCCAGCGTTGGGCCGATCAGTGTACACCTCTAGCTAATGTGGAAGTGCAAGACGCGTGTCGTGACTTGTGTGAGTTGAAATAAAAAGTGTTTATAATATAAATTAAAGTAATTTTATTCTGTGTACAATATACAGGTTTACATTGCATTCAGGTAGTATGTACATTGTGACTGGGCCTAAAGCTCATCAGCGTTGGTCCTATGCGTGCGGTGATAAATATTTTTTACTTTCATTAGGCATGCAGGAATCATGACGGTTTTCATCCCTGGAGATCTGTTACTATGTTCAAGTACACAGAATTTACAGAAAACATATTTTTGATGCAACGTTTAGGATCGAAACATTGTGGCAAATCTCACACCATTTAGATCATCTTCGCTCACAGTATTCAATAGATTTGTGTTTTTAGATTCGATATCGGTCGGCCAATGTGTGGCTTCGGTGGTGGGCGAAGCTCCAGGCCTCCGCCCCGAGAGTATGGTCGATATGTGGTACATGCAGAAGATGTATTATACAGGCAATGTCACTGTATATACGCCGTTAGTAAAATAATACACATTAGCTTACTAAACGAAAGTACAATAACAAAATTACAGCTTATTTGGCATTCAAACGCAACATTACTTTGTGGAATGACTTACATTTTGAATTCAAAATATAAATAAATATCTTTTACATTCGTATACCAATAAAAATAAAATATTGAGCATATTTAAGTTTGCTGCTATGTATATTATATTCACAAAAGTTTTTATTCAATAGAGTTGATTGAAAATCAGTTAATTTATTTGCCCTTTTCAGCTCCTCTTCTCTGTGCTATAAAAGTTTGGGCAATGTGCTTTATTATTTCCCATTTTAAATATGTATATTTGTAGGCCGATAGGGGAGAGCAACTTGTACAGAGACTTCGCTCAGATGACGTGGTCTCAGACGTATATGGTTGGGTGTGGAAGGAGCAAATTTATGGTAAAATGATTCTAAATTTTTTAAACTATATTTTTAAACATATAAAGCAATAAGTTCCTTTAAAATAAGCTCCGGGTCCTACTGATGTTTCTGCCCAAGTTCGATCCTCCTCATCATCCATTTTGCCGATTCTTTTACCAAAATATAATAACAGACTAATCTATTATGTACTCATTAATTATTATCATCGAACAAAGGTAGTATTACTATATAAACTGTCTGTTCGGCTTCACCTGTGTCAGTAATAAGACTTTTTTTAATGTATCCTGTTATACATACTTCTAATACTTCTGAGAATATGAGTCAGTCATGATGATAGGTTGAGTAGTGTTCGCGTAAAAAACATCTCTACTTTCGCATCTTCATATTATTGTTATTGATTTTTTTTAAGGATTTTGATATTTTAATAAATGAAAAGCGACTATCACGAGGTTTAATGACTTTGTGCAGATTCCTTGGGGCACTCGCGTCCGCAGTGTGGAGCGGTTGGTCTGCAATTTCGCTCCCCGGGGCCCCGTGGAGTCACGACCGCTCTGGTACCCCGGCGCTCCTGCCGACGCCTGCCCCTCTCGCTCGCAACCCGACCCCGAAATACCTGAACTTTGCACTTACCGTTAGTTAAATAACTCTACTTCAAAATCCACTTGCTTTTACGATCATTATAAAAAACAATAAGGATGTATGTTATCAAATATTATTTAAAAAAATATATATTTTGGGAGCTGAAACGATGGAAGCAATAGTAATTCTTTGGAACGCGATAGTATGTAAAGACATAATTTTACTGTTATGAGGATGAAATATTACATATCTTTTCAGAGTTTGATGATCCTGAGAAAAGTGTTTATACCACCGCCTTAGGGGACACCGAAAAAAATATTTTAATAGACGTTATTTTAGAACTAGAAATTAGCAATATTGATGCAGAAATCGGAAGATTGGATGAAATGTATTTAACCAAATTAGCTATAGCTACTATTAAAGATTCTGCAATAACTGAAACTTATAATTCACCGAAAAAAAGAGATGTGATTGAAAAAATCTCAGAAGATGACATTGAAAATAGTCCAGCACATGAAAATAGAACTAATTATCAGAAATCATTAAATGATATAAGTTTGAACGCTTACAGTAAAAAGAGAAAACAATCAAAGCTTTTGGGTCGGCCTGAAAATTATAATTTAGAAGATTTAAATGATGTAAATAATTCAATTGTTGAAAGTAAGTTGCTGATCATTGAAATAAATTAAAATTACTGCGCTCATTAAATATCAGCTAATGTTACAGATATTCATAACAAGGAGAACGTAATACAATATACACAAAATATGTATGATGATTATGAAACCAAAGAAAAGCAAGATGTTATCGTGAATATCACTTCTAAACCAGAAGAACAACTTGTAACATTTGATGGTGTGTAAGACATTAACTCAGGGAGCAATTGCAAAGTTGCACCTGAAACGTTAATATTGATGTAAATGAAATTTGCAGGATTTACTGCAGAGTCGAGTACTCCTGCAATCTTTGTTGAAATCATTCCTACGACACCAAACAATTCTCGCCTTTTAGTAAATCTAGCCGAAGAAATGGTACGAAATTTAACAGCCGCAGAGGTTTTAAATGATAGCACGGTTGATGAAAAGATTCTTGACGATTATTTATCCGATCGTAAGTGAAATGGATCAAGAATATTGAAAACTTACATTAATTATTTAACGTTAAAGTAGTGATTGGCAGCTTAATTTTAAAAGGTGGCTTAGTGTTTCACAAATGAAATTATTGTCACCTACAGGTAGTTAATTTGGTTTTTGCTTTGCCGAAATATTTCTTAGTACCTCTTACATTTACAGCGGAAACAGCTCGAGATCTGCAGACAGCCATCAAACATATGGAACATAATTTGGCAACACAGCCAGCATCTAGTAAGGTAAAATTACGTAATTTACATCAATAATAATCAATATTTCTTAAAAAACAAATAACAAGTTCACCCTCTTTTAATAAGTAAGAACAACTTGGTTGACATAATATGGAATAACTAAGGATATTTAAAAGTAAAGTATTAACCCATATCATATTATGGCCCACTGCTGGATACATCTTCTTCTCGAAAACAGGCGAGGAGGGTATCGGACCATAGTTCACCGATATGCTGGCCCGATGCGGGTTGGTGAACTGCACACACCTTCAAAGTCATTAATCTTATTATGCAGGTTTTCTCACCGTTGTGCTAGCGATGGTCTCGTGGATACTTTGAGATTTCAAAAAAAAAACTTATTTCAAGGCACCATAGGTACAACACCGATCCCGGACTTGAGAGACCAATCCCATAGCAACTTTATATAGGATATTTACAACCTTACATTACGGGACTGACAAAGACGCCAAGTGACTAAAGTCCCTTAAAAAAATAAAGATTAAAAAAACCTTTACATAGTTATAATGAAACAAATTTAAGGATTTTATCGAAGGAGGACTCCCGTTACCATGGTTGCTGTAAAGTATCCGAAACGTCGGGCTTGTAAAAGACTTAATAAATCGCGATAAAATCCGTATATTTGTTTCAAAATAGGAAAACAACCTTGTAGGATAATATCAATTTTCATAATTTAGTGTAGACAGTACAATGGTGTGAATATCATAACTTATAAATATCTAATTAAAACCTTGCCCACAGATGCGTCGAGAAATTCGTAACTTAGGGGAAGAAATCAATCCTGACCTATTAAAGGAAATAGAAAAGAACAAAACACGGGATAGAGGACCCGTGCTCAATATGATGCTTAAATATATACCCTATTTGAAACCTTACGAGAAAACTATTTTAGGAGATGCTAGTAAAAACACATGCTGTACTGTGAACAAGGCTGCAATCTCAATGTTTAGTTTGTTGTTGTCATTTGTTCTTAGTTAACGTCTAGTATTTTTATCCAATAATTAGCGAAATGTTATGTGAATTGATACGCGTCTTTATTGTAATGATGGTTTTAGTTTGGAATTTTACAGACGTTATTAAAATACTAAAATATATTTGTTTTTCTTTTAACAATTCCGTCATTCGATTTCCTTGACATTCTTTAAACAATTTAATTATTGTTTTCATTTGTTTTACTATAAATAATAATAATAAAGACAAGAATAGAAATGTCTTTTTTAGAGTTTTTCTGGAGTCGGACTCCTGTAGGTATGCCTTACTATCGCGTTATTTAAAAATTTCCATTACATAAGTAAAAAAATATGATTATGATAAAGATGAATTATTCTTAAATAACATTACAAAAGGATGAAGATGATTATAATGCAAATTAAGTACAACATTATCAAGTATTATTTTTGTAGTATATTAATAATAATATAATATGAAAGATACAATAATAATAACAACATTTTATTACTCTACATTACAATGTAGAGTCTACACAACAATTTGATGTTTTATGCCATAAGTTTAGTTGCATTCACAATGAGCAGTATTAATGGCAGCAGTCCGCGGCGCGGTCATCGGCTCCAGTTCGCCGCGCGTGGCCACACACGCCACAAGCACCGGGCGTAGCCCTTCGTAGGCCGCTACGAAACTAACGATTTCTTATTTACTTTCATACGAAATTTTAAAGTTGATGACTTCTTTTAAACTAATTCTTTAATTAATTAATTAACGTTTTGCTACATATTATAAAATTTTTGTACGTATTATTTGTTTTTATTATTTAAGATATTAAAAAATATAGGTAAAAGATTATTTCCTATATTTTATATATAAAAATTAATAACTGAAAGGTTATAAATAACGTTGTGCTTTATAATGATCGTCTAGTTAATTGCAATTTACAATAAACATTCATTTAATAAACGTATGTAACGTACGTAAAATAACATAGGGTTCATAATAATATTCATACTATAATATATTTTACTAACGAACTACTAAAATAACTAAGCCTTATCAAAATCTTTAAATTTTCATATATAATCGTTTTTGTTTTCTGTAGCTAAATTACTATAAATATTTGCAAATTAAACCAGTGTTAAATAGCGATAGGATTGGCGAAATGTCAAACGACGCATCTGGGTCGGATGCTGCGGCGTCACGCTCGTGGTTCCGAAAGTCGGACGATGTCAAAATCGAGATTGGATTTGGTGTGCCGCTGGGGGCCATGTCCGCGCATCCGGTCTTTCACTCCGCATGGGACATAGGCTGGTGAGTATATTTTATGGTGGTTCATTAACGCTACATTTTGAGTGCAAAGGTGGGTTTGGAAATTCTGATCAAATTGAATATTATTATAAAGCGCTTATAAAGCGTTCGTCTGAGGGGCTAAGAGTTCCCCTCAGACGAGCGCTTTATAAGCGTCGTATTAAATCCTGACGTTTAGTTCAGAGCTCCACATTTTAGGATGTGAATTCGATTTAACGTCTAACGCTCGACGTCGAAAATCCAACAGTGCTCGATAAAAAAGGGGCTAAGAGTTCCCCTCAGACGAGCGCTTTATAAGCGTCGTATTAAATCCTGACGTTTAGTTCAGAGCTCCACATTTTAGGATGTGAATTCGATTTAACGTCTAACGCTCGACGTCGAAAATCCAACAGTGCTCGATAAAAAAGAGTTGCCTTTTAAAAACGCCTAGTGTGAACAGATACATAGGCATCCATTTGTCCCATTCAAACGCTTTTTTATCGCTCGGTGTACAGGCGCTCGTGAGATTGATTTAATGTTTTCAGTTTTTGTTATGACTTCAGCAAATTTAATAATGTTCTATAGCTGTTAACTATATTAACTTATTATTTAATGCTTAAATCTGATAGAATGCATGTTACCATTAAAAACTGTCCTAATACATTTACAATCTCAACACATAAAGCATATAATTTTTAATTTTAGGTCGCACGGGTAAGGCTGTACGTAACAAACAGTTGAAAAAACTTGTAAAGTTTGAGTTAGTTTCGTTTTGATAGTAAGGGTGAGACTGGGTATAACAAAATTAATAGGAAGCTTAATTTTTTGCAATTATATGTCATAGCCAGCTTTTCCATTATTTATCAGTTAGTATTTTATTAAGGGTAAGGTTTCATTAGATTATAACGGTTTGTTAAATACAGCCATACAGACGGAACATTTGCTAGCACAGGATACTAATAAACACTTATATAATTATGCTTCTTGGGCCAATAAAGTTTAAGAGTGAAGGGCGCGTTATGTTCACGAGGTTGTTGGTCGGCCATAAACCACGTGGGGAGATGCTCTCCGTGCAGTGGCCGGTCCATGTTAGATGCGAGTAGTAAGAGATCTGTCATCTTGGCGTTTATTGAGGAATGCATATGTTCAGCAGTGGACAGATAAAGGCTGATGATGATAAATATAAATTATAAATGCATTCGGTATGGACATGCATTTAATATGAATGTTTCATCAACTTACGAGTGTTGTCTAGACACGAGACACATACCATAACGTGTATGAAGCGATAATTTACATATCACTAATGGTTCGCGTATCGATTTCTTTTATTATGCGAGTAATTCATTTAACTCTGTAATTAATCCAGTCTATCATCGAAATAATATCTTTGAAACCTAATCAATTAGGTGCAATACATTTATTGTTAAATACAATAGTCATATTATGTTTATTGAGAAAGAAGTATATTAAAATTATGTTCTAGTCGCTAAAAATTTAATGAATTAAACTGTAATTTTTGCAGTAGAAAGCTTGTAAGCAATTTGTGTATAATATATAGATTTTTTTATTTATTATTTATTATAACAACTGGGGTTATAAAATTGTCCCGCAAAACGAACGAACTAAATAGGTGTGTAATAAAATTATTTATGTTACGGATACACAATGCAATCGATTCGAATCCGCGAAGGAATTAACAACTGTAGAAATTTTATCCAGATGCCATTCTGCTTGGGTATATACAAACAAAACACCTAAAGTTGTTCGTCAAATACCATATCTGACACGGAGATTCACTAATGACGGAGAAAGATTGAATGGCAAAAAAGGAACTAGTGCGTAAGTTATAGATTCTATGAATAACTAAGAATATATTTTTATGTATTGTTTTCTTATGCTTACGCGATTTCGCTCATTATAATAAGTTTGTAGCTCGACCGACCGTCGGTAGTCGTCAGTCGCCCTACACATTTATACGAAAATTCACCTATGCAACTGAAACAAAAAAAAAAAGACCTAAGAAACGGAGTTCTTAAAATAAAAACTACGGTTTTTAAGCCTATAATAGACTATAATAAACGCTGTAAAAGCTTAGTTCAGATACTTCTTCAATTTTAGTTTCCTCAAACATTTGCCAATGTCAGAGTGGTATATGATTCAGTAAATTTTATTTTATGAGGATGTTGATTATTGTATTAAAAGACCACCTACAAGCGACGACAGATGTCATAAAAGTTTAGTATATGACAGGAGACAGACTGGCAAATTTTCCGACCGTGAAGGAAGATTGAAGCACAATTATTTCAATAGAACAAATTGGCGCGTGGGCTGCTCATGTTATTTGATTTGATCTTGACACGTTTGCATGATAAACTCAGATGTCCTTTTGGTAATGAAATTAACGTCTCGCGGACTGTATGTGGGCGAAAACGGAATATACTGTTGAATTCTTTATTTAAATTAATAAAAAGAAATATGTTATTACAAGCCAAAAAAAAAATTCTCTATTATAAATATGTAAATCTATTTAAAAGTAGAAACATTATAAATAAATTTAGCTTTATCTCAATGAGGTTTATTATCATGAAATGTGTACATTTAAAAAGTGAATTTTCGATGCAGAAGAGTAGGGACGTGTTCAATAAGAATTAATTGTATATTATTAAATTTGTTACATTTTATTTACCATTAGTTTTGTAATGTGTTGAATAATTATAAATATTAATTCTATATTATTAAATTTGTTACATTTGTAATTTTAATTAACCATTAGTTTTGTAATTAAATTGTAGAGTCACCTAAATTGTGGAGACAATTTTATATCCATACTCCCAATTATATTATTTAAAATACGATCAGAATTAAGAGGGGTTTCTCGTCACAAATTTACATCTGCTTTTGTAAAACGAATTATAGTGCATTGTATTCATATATATTTTGTTTCATCCATATACTAGCTAACGTTTTAATACGTAATTGGTACACACGAATATTTATTTTAATATAATTGTATCGTCCTAAATACAATCGTGCTAATTACTATAATAATAAAACATAAACCCCAAATTCCTGTTCGAGTACATAATAAATAACCTAACCTATGGCTATCTCCCCTAATATGTTTCCAGTGAAACGGGTGTGATAGCCCCTGTGTCTAGTCACCGACCTTTGACACACTTACCTGTTCAAGTTTACTTATTTCAAGTGAATGGACAAGCTGAGTTCAGTAACTTTAGGATGTTACTTTGTACACGGAAATGATTTTCTATTAAACTATTAATGAACTATAAGGATCTCTTATCTAATATTCATGTTTTAAGAGAACTTGAATGGAAAAATAGAGAGGTAATTTTATTTCATTATTGAAAACGATTTTAGTTTTACATCGAGATTGAAAGCTTTGATTCCAAAGGATCGAAGCCCGGATTCGGACTTCTTATACTTATGAAATTTCAGTAATATTATTAAGGCTTTATAATAATTTTATTACAGCCAGGAACATTAAAGATATTATGTACATCTCTATCTCTTCATCTCATCTTTATCTTTTTTGTAGTACTTACTTGGTTACAGATGCGTGTGAATCTCTCTATATTTTACTGGATTTTATGATTTGAAAGAAATGGAAATTGTAAAATGAGGAAGCCGTATTTTGAAATTAGACAAGTCGTTTTTACACCAAGTTCATTTAATATAAAAAGTATCATATGAAACTAGAAGCGCCCTGCGGTTTTACCCCCGTACTTCACTTTCCCGTAAACTGTTACTCATAAATAATTTAGATTTCTATTGGTAAAAGAATTTTCAAAATCGGTTCAGAAGATCCAGAGATTACCTACTAAAACAACCTTATTAATTCACTAGCTGTTGCCCGTAGCTTCGCCTGCGTTAACTTAGATTTACATCGGGATCTTAGTACGCAAAATAAGTAACTTTTCTTTTCTTTCGTTGATTATTTACACCTTGTGTCCAAACCAAACAAACAAACAAAAAACCAAACAAACAAACAAAGTTTTCTTCTTTATAATATTAGTGTAGATAAAATATATATGTTATCAAGGCTTTATATTTCTCTCACACTTGAAATTTGTCGGAAGGTTATATAAAAAGAAATTAAAAACAAGGTCAGATATGGACAATGATATTCCATTTTTTACAACGTAACATCAAATATGAACTTTAGTAGTTAAGTTACAAGGACACATTTACGTTATGGTGAATTCGCTGTTGGTCCGTTTCCGCAGACTCGTGACCATGGTAACGGGTTCAAAACAGTACTGTCAAATAGCACACATTTGGAGCCCGGTTCAATAACATCTTGTGACACACTTTTGATAATTGATGAGAAATTATGTTCTTGTATCACTTTAAGTTTCCAAATTTGACATATGTTTTATAGAGCGGCCCGATTGTTGAGAAACATGGATTTCAGTTTTGGAGATTCCCTTTATCCCAATATAGGAGGGTTGCGACAGTTTTTCGTCCGTGATCCGTTTTTTGGGTATGTGTTTATTTGAACTATTTAGAATGAAAACGACTTTTTTAATCAGTAATAATTAAGTTAATTTGTAATGGCATTTTCATATAGTGTCTAATTTAAACCTATTAAGTGATACTTTGTGTCGTTTACCTTGGTGCTGATTTAAAAGTAGTAAAACCGACCGAAGTGAAACGCAACATATTTCTTGTACTCATACAATAATAACAATGTAGCTAGACGAATGTTTTATTACTATGATTTTGTTATACAGCAAAGTTTGATCAATTTCTATAGACAAATTGTATATCTACTAGCTGTTGCTGGCAGCTTTATCCGTGTTAATTCAGTCTTGACGGTCTGTCTGTGCTGATAATTATTTTTATAGTTATAGATGTTATCTTTGATAAGGTCTTGCCAAGTAAAAGATTTAATCAAATCGAATGAGTAGTTTAGAAAATTATTTCGAAATCCAAAAGTCAAACACTACCTCTTTATTTTTTTAGTGTATACTCATATTTTATATTGACCACAATTAGCTCCGTCTGGTTGTAATCATCATTATCTAACACAGATCGGCCACTGCGCTAAGATCGTCTTCCCACCTGGCTAATGGCCGACTAATTTAATCTACTAAATGGATCTACTAAATAAATAATTGATTATCCCAATGAATTTAGGCATAAAATTATTGTAATTATTAAAACGTCGTGGACCGCTCCATTATTATTTCCAATTATTCTTATTTTAAAATTAAACTAATTTTTAATTTATTCACAGCCCAAGTTCGGGGTTCCATCAGATGGCACGAATGATGGACCGAATGATGGTGGAGAGTCTCCATCCCTTTGGTTACGCCAGAATGACGACCACGCGTGATGAAGACAAAAATGATAAAAAACTGAACACAGAAAACAAGCCCAGGGACGGTCTTCGGACTGGGAGGAACGATCAGCGACGAGAAAGAACAAAAAATCCCAACACTCATGTCGGGAATGGTACAAGACACCTGCCCACGCAAGGTACCTTTTGTGTGCAATCTTGTTGTAAAACATAATATTTTCACGATCAAAATTCATACTCAATGTATTTACGTGTATTTTTTTAAATTAAATTGTAATTGATCTCAGCTAAAAATACATCTGAAACTATAATCGACACTTTGTTTTAGACTTTTGCTTTTTTAGTAACAGGGACAGCATAGAAATTTCTACTTATGTCTGTTATATCAGATCAAAACCATTAATCACTCGCTATCCTTAGGTTCACAGTACTTCTGTTGTTTGTTCATATTAGTCGTACTTACTTAGATTACACACATTAGGCTGTGACTCCACAACGGCGAATGGAGAGGCTACGCACGTGTGTTATAATGTTTATTGCAAGAAAATGTCAATTAATACGTAGCGTATCCGTGGGTTGTAGTGGAGAAAATCACATAAATTTTCTTGCAAAGCGATGCTTGACTCTGGTTAGTCTCGAACAGTTACTTAATAATGTTTTTATCATCGTATTGTTTACAATTTTAACAGTCGTCCGACCTACTCCAGTTAATAATTTCCAAGAGCAAACGGGTGAGAATGCGAAACAAGCAGATCCTACTACAGAGAAGTGGGCGGGAACATTACGGAGGCGCGATCCAGAGCTACAGCCCACATTGCCGTCGATCAAAGTTCCAAGGAAAACCTCATCATCATCATCCCTCGGTAGTGCCAGAAAAGCGAGATCCGTCGACAGAGTACCTAGACGGCGGTTGGTGCCAATCAAACAAATCAGAAAAACTGATATACCCGCCGAGGGAGATGTCACTATGTTGGAAAGAGACGAAAGAACCTTCGACACAACTGGCTACGAGATGCATTTAGTGGAAACTCTTGAAAGAGATATCCTTCAGAAGAATCCAGATGTGCGTTGGAAAGACGTCATCGGTTTGGATGATGCTAAATCGGTATTACAAGAGGCCATGGTCCTTCCGATCGTAATGCCGGATTACTTTAAGGTAAGGTTCTTTTTACTTTTTTATAGTAACTTATGGAATATTGTATTAAGTATAAACGTCTTTATAATATGTAAGTAGATAGACAAACTGGCAGACATGATGGTAAGTGGTCGAATTCAGTCATGGACAAAACTACCTAAACTACCTTGTGATGTGGCCTGTGGGAGAAAGATGGAAGCCCTAAAGGGAGATCTCCGACCGAAGGAGGTGCAATGCTTGGCCGGGCCGGAGCCCACGTGTCAGGTGTTGTATATATAGCAAGTCTTGTATCGAATTCCGATAGCGCGATTTAGGACTGATGCGCTAATTGGTCCACTACAACCTGAATCTGGCAGAGGCGACTTAATTATATGTTGCCTAACCTGAGGCATAAGAAATTAAGTGTCGGTGCCAGTAGTCACATTTGTTGTCTTTCCCTTCTTTCCGAGACACAGCAAAATTGTTTCACGGGTGAAACAAGCAAGATGGTGGTAACCATGCAGCCGGAAGCGTGGCATAGAACATCCCTCCTATCGATGGGTGAATTGAATATAAATAAATTACAAAGACAAATATGGTTTATATTATTTAAGCACTTACAACTAAATATTTTAATTAAATAATGCAACATAAGAAAATAAATCTATGAAGCGTAAAAGTGGCCCATAAATGCCAGAAGAAGGTTGTGTTACCGTATTGAAAAAAGAAGCGATTTGCGTGACCGATAACACGAATTTGACCATTTGTACGGTACACTCAATGATTTATCAGAACTCTAGCGTGGCAAGGAAATGGGCCAATGTTATTACAGAAAGTTAATTGTACATACATGGAAGTGGCTGATGTTAAATTTTATATTTATATATTATGTGAATAATAATATAAGCATACGTTAGGAATTATATTGAAATATAATTTAAAATATGCTAGAAAGTAGATATTACATTATATTTGAATGGCTTTTAGTCTGTCATAGATAAAATTAGGAGAGAAGATCCCTTCCTATTTTGTTTAGGATTGATGACCTCTGTGGCTCAATGGTTAGCGTGTTGGCGCTCAAACCGGAGGTAGCGGATTCGAATCCCGACAGAGAACAAAATGTATGTGTGTATTAATGATATGTGCATTAAAATATAATAAAAATCTTAATATATTTATAGTGTAAAAGTATTAAATGCTTTTGCCCCTTTTATGCTACCCGTAACATAAGACGTGGTGTAAAAACAATAGACGTGGTGTAAAAGCGTCCATAGTCAATGAAATCAATAGATCATAGAATACATAAAATTTATTTTATGTTCCTGAAGTATGCATATTTTTCACGTAAATCACAAGGTTTTTAATTATTGAAATAATTTATAATCCTTTTTTCAATGTCTGTCAGAATAAAGTAAATTTTATATAGTAACTAGCAGCGCCCCGCGGTTTCACCCGCGTATTTCCCGTTCCCGTAGGAGTACAAGGGTAAATTATAGCCTATGTGTTATTCTGATGTATAAGCTATATTATTGTAAAGTTTCATGAAAATCCATTCAGTAGTTTTTGCGTGAAAGAGTAACAAACAACTTCACGCATTTATACTAATATTATTAGGATTTGTACGTAAAGTATCAACAAAGCCTTAAAACGTGTCATGGTCGTTTGAGACCGATAATATATTTGCAATTGTGGAAAGCGTTAATGTGTTCTGAGAATATACTCATTATATTACTGGACATAGTATGTTGGTTAAATCACATACACAAGGTGAGGATTAAATGATTTTTTAACTTCTCGGTACTCACGAATAAATGACAAAATAATTGCTTGAATCGGTAGTGCTCTGTTTTTTATCGTCAATTTTACGGTTATATAGTATATAGTTGAGAAAACTTTATTCATATTTTTTATTTGTTATTTAATTTGGAATATTTCTTTTTGAAAATTGAAACTTACGAAGACACTTTATAGAAGCATATATGTAAGAGCGGAAATATAAAAATAGCGTGTTAGGTATAGCCTGTGGTCTCCATAATGCTGTGGTTTGCATGCAAAGTTCGCATTACAGACGTAACTCTATATTTTTAATACAACAATTATTATTCCCTTTTTTATGCTAACCTTCATTTATGTATTACATTTATAATAGTTATTTTTACAATCATAGCAATATAGTTAGGTACTTTTTTATTATCTGCGCATCTGAGTCTACGTGACTGGAAGTGAAAATCATGTTAAGAGTAAGACGTAGTGCCATGCTGCTTTGCAGCCAAATGTGGCGGGTTTGACCGGATAGGAACCTCTTGCTCAAAAGAAATTGACGTAAAATTGGCGGTTTGTGAGTTTCCGGTCGCCTAATAGGTAGAAATATAGGGATAGGGAAAAAGAGGGCAACGCATCTGCATAACCCCTGGTTAAGTGGATGTTAATAGGCATCGATAGTCGCAAGGCTTCGACTGTTCGTTTGCCCTCTAATGATATAGAAAAAAAATTGAATATTTTATTATAAATAAGTGTTTGCAGGGTATTCGTCGACCGTGGAAAGGTGTCCTCCTGACTGGTCCACCTGGCACCGGTAAAACGTTGCTGGCGAGAGCTGTAGCCACTGAATGCAGGACCACCTTCTTCAACGTCTCATCCGCTACTCTCACGTCCAAGTATCGTGGCGATTCGGAGAAACTTGTAAGGCTGCTATTTGACATGGTAAGTTGTTTGCAACATTTTTTACCATTTTAGTCTGTATTTTTCGACTTTAGGTTCCCTACAAACATTTGAAATTTTATGTATCCTATATATATATGTTATTTATATATTATCCAAATGTAATTTGGGCTATTAGAAACATATTTTGTGTGTGGAATTAGTGGTTTTGAAACTGTTTGCTGTCGGACGCTCGTCTTTACCATCGTCGCTTGTTTCTCAAGTCAGAAGAAGAGGTCCATCGATTACTAAAGCAATGCATGTATAGCCTCGTTTCAATTTACTTATTACAGGCAGCTTTCTACTCTCCCAGTACTATCTTCATAGATGAGGTGGACTCTCTGTGCGCCGTGCGGGGCGCGGACTCGGAACACGAAGCCTCCCGCCGGTTCAAAGCTGAACTCCTCATACAGATGGACGGCCTCGCCGCTTCTTTGTAAGTTGCTAATATAATAGTGTTTTTTTAGGAATAAAAAGTTAACTCTAGCCTCCAGGAATGTATCTATTCATCCAAACTAGATCTTGATATAATATGTATTTTGTGAAGTGAACAGATCGTAGGCAGCTATATTGATAAAACATTACCTTAAAAGACGAAGCTAGAAAATAGAATATTCTCTCATTATGAAAAAAAAATTTGAATAATAAAATATTTATTAAAAGGAATGGTTTATTAAGTGCTGATTAATATTATTTAGACAATTGATGACTCGATAATAAAGCTGGGAGGATACCGGCTGCATGGGTACCATCTTGCTTGTTTCTTCCGAGAAACAGTTTTGCTGTGTTTCTGAGAGAAAGACAAAAAAATAACAGAGTAATTGCTGGCACTGAGACTTGACATCTTTTGCCTCCTGATAGGCATTAGGTACAGGTCGCATTGGCTAGTTCCAGGTAAAATAATTTGTTTATGGGGGATGCCGACCACTTACCAAGTCAAGTCACAGGCAAGTCTGCCAGTTTGCTTAATCAACTAACATAAAAAAATTGGTTGTCTGTAAAGTCGATTTAGGGCCGGTAGTTTGACGTCAAACATTACATGCAGCACGAACCGAACTGAGCCGATCATGCCCCTCGCTTGTTCGTACCGCGCTCTCGCTTGCGGAACGCGACAATGACGTCATCTTTTTCGTGCACGCAGACAGTAGTATCGAGTTATTAGACGTTGTCACGTCAAAAACAGAGGGGAATAAAATCATTGTTACTTGCATTATGATTTTAATGTTTCAGTAATCAAGAAAAGGTAATAATGGTTTTGGCGGCGACAAATCATCCGTGGGACATCGACGAAGCCTTTAGAAGACGTTTCGAGAAGAGGATATACGTCGGACTGCCCGATGGTATTTCTTATATCTAAACACAACATTATGGTTCATTTACAAGATGAGAACCTACCCTAGGGATAAAATATACTTGATTAGAAAAATAAATAGAAATTAATGTATAAATTTATTAGATTAAATAAAATCATTGTCAATCATTCCACTTGAAAAAAATAGTATTTTGTATTTGTAGTATTATGTATGATGATGTATGATAGCATGTTCTGATATTAATTATTTATAATTGTTTTGACGGCATCATTGGCTAAACGAATTGAAGAGAGAACTTTAAAATATTTAAACTTTAAAATATGAAATAATTAATGATGTAATCGTTCACACATTTTTAAACATGTTGTTTTATTTCAGAGGGAATAAGGAATAAACTGTTGCGGCTTTGCCTTCGAGATGTTATTTTGGCTGAGGACGTTAACTTATCGGAACTCGCGACCAAGCTTGATGGGTACAGTGGTTCCGATATCAGTAATCTATGCAGGTAATATCAGACTTGATTAATATTTATAATACTAGCTGTTGCCCGCAGCTTCGCCTGCGTTACCTAAGATTTACAACGTCACCGAGGTGTGATGATTTATAGCCTATAGCCTTCTTCGATAAATGGGCTATCTATCACTGAAATAATTTTTCAAATCGGACCAGTAGTTCCTGACATTAACGCGTTCAAGCAAACAAACATACAAACTTTTCAGCTTTATAATATTAGTATACAGTCATTACATTTATTTGTTCTTATTGCAGTTATTGTCATAGTTATTAATAAAAAGTACAATATTTGTGAAAATGTAAAAAGGCGAACGCTTTAAACATAAAACAATGTAGGTAGTGATAAATCGTATTAAGCGTCCCACGAACAACGCAATTCTCTTTACACAAAGCGAAATTTAATTTACAATTCTCCAATATTGTTGGAACGAAGTTCCTTATTATAGGGATTTTGCTGCGCGACCGAACTGAAAAAAATGTGATAGTAAAACCGTAAGAAAAAGTGCGTGGAATAAAAGGCGTTAAATGAGACGTGCGCAGGCGCGACAGTCGCATACACAAGCGAGTAGTGTATAATACCTTTCTTTTTAGCCGAAGGAACTTCGTTTCTCCCTGTAAAAATTGTTGCTGTAAAAGTATCTTCTATTTTTAAGATAACATATTTTTGGTGGTCTGTAGGGATGCAGCTATGATGACTATGAGGAGGAAGATCGCGGGCAAAAGTCCAGAGCAAATCCGCCGCTTAAAGCGCTCTGAACTCGAAGCTCCAGTTTCTCAAGAGGACCTTCTTGCAGCGATGGAGAAGACAAAGCGCACGGTCACACAAGCTGACGTCGCTAAGTACACCAGCTGGATTCAGAAGCATGGCTGCTCCTAGCATAAAGCCAAAGCGCTTCGAGCGCTGTTAAATCGATTAAAATGTTCATAAAATAAAAATAAACGAATTGATAAAAATTAAGAAATGTTCTTTGGTCATTTTTGAAAGTTTAAAATGTCCAGTTATAAAAATCAACAAAACTTAAAAGTCATTTACTTGCTTGTTCAGTTTATTTTAACATTTGAATTTTAAGTAAAATATGTAATAAATCAAAAATATAAACACTTCATATTATGTTTATATTTTTTATGTAGTCTTTACTCATATTATGAGTACCTAAAAACGTGAGGAAAGCCGCATAATATATATGATAAAGTTCTTAGAGATAATACACACTTTGCAAATCCACAATGGGGACAACATTAGTTCCATGCATGCATTGGTGGAAGCTACAATTCTTCTTTAGTGGTAGCAGTGGCGTAACACCGTTCGGGGACCGTTGCAAATTCATCGGATGCTATGAAAGACACATTTTTTTTTACTAAGTGTGTAATAATACATGTTGGGAGTTGGAATTATTCTCCTCCGACCGGGGGCCCGTGGCATTTTGCCGACTTCCCACCCTGTAGTTACGCCACTGGGTGGTAGGTATTGCCTATTTTCAATGTGAAGAAGATGTATAAAAATCGGGTATTGCAATTAAGTCATTACAGACATTATTTTTTATTAGATGCATAATTTTTTTGTGTAAAAAAAGGATTTGTAAATATTTTGATGTGTGGTCTTTGTACATTTATTTGGTCTGGTGTAGGCGTCTGCTTACTAAAACTGCTTCAATAACGTTTTTGTAAAAATGTTAAAAACGTAGGTAGTTTCAGTAGTACGGTTCACAAAAATGTCATAAATTGAAATATTTATTCTGTTCATTTGCGATGGCAAATGTATTGTAGAGTAAAAATTATATATTTTATACAATCAATCTGAATTCAAATACTTTTAAATAGAACCTTAAAGTGAAAGATAATATCATAACTTATACAAAAATCTCACTATAAACAAATTTTAGTTTTTTGTAATAGCTGGATTTTCATAATTTTGTTGGATAAAATAATAAAAATAATTAAACTAGCGGAGTACCTGTATATTTCCATATAATCGTTTCCAGACAGGTATCGCTAAAAGATAATGAAAAAAAAATCATTAGGGAATATATTATATAAAAACTCATTATAATAAGATAGCTTTATTGAGGAATGGTGTTTTTTAACAAATGTTTGTTATTATATTGAATAATATTAAGAAATACGTGCGTCATTAAATCTTATAAAAAGTTCTATTTCGTTCATGATATGCTTAACATTACTTTTGAATAAATTGATTAATATCAAGGCCACATCTGGTCCAAGTTACAGGGAACGCAATTTATTCGCCACAATCAAGTGTTTTTTTTGATTTTTCTATAAAATTTGCTTAAACGTTTTTTTTTTTGATTGATGATTAGTTAAATTTTGATATGAATGCATAAGTACGAGAATGCCAATGACTCGATATGTTCAAATATTGTGTAAATAAAGCGCGGCTCCAGAGCGACGCACGAAGAGGCTACATACGTGCGCTAAGCTTCGATTTGCAAGAAAATGTCAACTATTGCGTGGCGTGTCCATAGGTTTCAGTGGACATCACAATCACATACATTTTCTTGCAAAGCGAATCACAAATGTGCTTAGACTATGTGTGTCGCAGTGGAACCGCGCCTTGAACCACGCGGGCGTTGTGGTACTATTTAATTTAATTTAATTTACATATTCTGATTTTCTATACTTGTCTTATCTTATGTAGTATTATTATAGACATTTTTTTGTATCATGTTCCATGTTCTTATCATATCGCATGCTCAAAAATAAATTATATTTATAGTAACTTACAATCAATTTAAATAACGCAACAAATCTATGAAAAGATAGGTAAAATTAATGCCAGTATTTTGTTGTTGTATTCTTTTAATAATATCGCACTACTCTCTTTTACAGATTTATTTTAAACAAATAAATTGGAGTAGCTAAATTATAGTGAATCTAGTAGGTAGCTATACTTTTAAGAGTCCGAAATGATTTATTGTAAGTTATTTCAGTTAAACAAAATTTTCTCCAATATTCCTCCAATATTCCCTTGGTTAAGTAAAAAGGTGAACAATGAATGATGCAAGTTTTAAGGATGAAATTTATGTGAAAAATATAATAGGAAACGAAACATGTTAATTTGTAATGTGGTATAAATATGAACTTATGTTGCGATTAGTTATTATAACGTGATGTGTAGTTAATGTTTTTATATCTAAATTCTTTCACATGCAAATTTTATATACATTTTTTAAATAAATAAAAATCAAAAGTTAATACAAAAAAAATATCATTTCATTTATTGCTTTTCCATTTTATTAGTCAACATTAAATGTCAAAAAATATGAACACGAAAAAAAAATGGAATTAATTTATACCGTGTTTTTTAATATATAATATATATATTCTCGATATGAAGCTTGACATGGTTAGTATCATAATATTGTTTTTGTTACCTAGCGAATGTCACATCGGCAGGAAGGTATTTATTACTATCTTACATACTATAACAAAGGCACTAAATAGTCTAATAAACATTCACTTATTATCTATAATTGAATCTTTGGCCAAAATGATCAACACAATAAAACAATACTTACTCTACGAATACATACTAAATACATTCTTACATGCAACGTCTTACAAAATATTGTACTCAAAGTGGCCAGACTCAAACAAGTGCACTTTTAGACTTTAGTTATACAGCGTGTTTGCAAATGACGTTTGTCCTGGACGTCTTACCACCACTTTATTAAAACCTGCAGTAGGTAATTTTATTATAAAAAACACATATGTAAAATCGAAGAAAAATGAACACCAGAAGGTAAAATAAGTGGAAAATAGGATAATGATTCACATATTTTTAGGTATATAAAATAAATAATCAAATACAAATTATTGTCGGCAGGGCTGCCAGAAAAGCAAACTTATTTTATACCGCTCGATCACTGAAATTATACCGAATCAAATCTTATTATACAAAGCGACAAAGTTGTTTAAAATAGTCTGTAAAAATAATTACAAGTATAAATTTTTTAGTTATTAAGAAAAAGTTTAGTAAAAGTTTTCAAACTGCTTTGGTTGCCATTTATATCATAAGCTTGTTCAAAATGGTAACGTTTTTTAACAATAAAATATTTCTTTTTAAATATTGTAATTATTGTTCTTTGAATTCAAAATATTTTCCTTGCATATTTGCGTTATGAAATTTTTATTCCACCTCAACAATTTTACGCATGATTAGGTGTCGTTTGACGCCTGCACCCAGTCTACGTCCCGCGCTTTTGACCATGGAGTATAGAGGTAAGGAATACCATCTCATATAGAAGCTGAGCTTAAAAATTATCCGCTTGTAGACAGTGACAGATTTAGGCTTGATGCCGCCCTAGGCCCTGTTTATTTTGCTTAATGCCCTTAATGCTAGAAAAAAGTAAAGTATTAACCCTTATATTATGTCCCACTGCTGGGCCAGGGCGAAATTATTAAGATTTAGTCATTTTTAAAAGTTATATATAGATATTCAGTAATGAAACAAAAAGTAAAAAATATCATTCGGTAAAGATTATAATTAATCTTTAAAAAAACAATCTTTTTATAGACTGAAAAGTAAATAAAAAAAGTGAATTATTATAGATATATTCTATAGAGAATTTTTTACAAAAATTAATCCAAACTCTTTTTCAAAGGCAGTCTTCTTTACTTTTTTCGTCTCTGAAATTTTGGCGCCCCTCAAATCATGCCGCCCTAGGCCCGGGCCTCACGGGCCTATACGTAAATCCAGCACTGCTTGTAGACTGTAAATTATTATTCCAAATTTGACCAGAATCGCGCTAGCGTCGGACGAGATACGATATGAACTTAGTTATTTTAAAGAGCACTGAAGCATGCAGTATTCGAAATATATATTTATAAATAATATGTATATAATACTTATATGACTTATATAAAACTTTTATACTCCACTCCTTGTTTTTAAATTTGTAGTGCTCCATTTAAAATTTACACTCATGCTATAGTAGCGCCACCCTTACGTAAAGGTTTTGACGGACAGTTTCTGTAACGAAAAAAGAGATGATTCTCCTTACCTCTACTCCATACTTCTGACAATCAATATAAGTGCGGGACGAAGACGGGGCATCGCCTGTCATGCGTCTAATTATTAGTAATTGTCGTGGTCGAGTATTACTAGTAATATTTTACACCAAGATATAGCTCAAGTATAATCTAGAAGAACTAAGCAGCGTTAGGCAGTGTATACATCTATTATTGCCAATATCTACGATTGTACGTATCGGTGGTGTTCTGAGATCTGCATATTCTAAGTCCAGACTAAGAAACATCTGTATGCCATATTCGTCGCACTTGTCCACTGTCGTCGTAGTTACTAGGAAAGTCCCGCGGGTACATCCTGTGTCACTCGGGCGGCCCACCGTTGGGCTTGGGCTTCTCTTCTTCTTCATCATTCTCCAAGATGGCGGAAAATGAAAACGGTAGGAACAGGTAGCCTTGCCCATCGTAGAATTTGCTCATGAATTCTACCCTGAAAGTTTAGTAACATGTATGAATACTAAGTTCCTAACGGGTTTAATTTTTTTTCAAATCAAGGCATTTTATTATATATTTATTCAGGCAAATTACATAGCACATCTGTAGGGTTATTCTATCTATATATATCAATAAAGTTCGTTTAAGTAAGCGTAAAGTGAGCTCTATCACTCAGGTGAAGTTCGATATCGAAATGGTTTTTACAGAATAGTCCTACAGGTCAAGGTTCCAGTTGTAATACTAGAAGCTTTTCTCTTTTTTTCCAAAATACTCACAAAAAATAGGTTAATACTAGTCCTATTTAAAAACTTAACTGGCCTATCAGTCCATTGGTTAGTGAATCTGACTGCAAAACCAGAAGGACGATCTGCTTCGAACCCAAACATGTAGTATGTACACACTACACATCATTTGTTCTGATTTTGGGCGTAATTTATCTATTATATTTACAAATATATAAGTATATATCCCTTATCTTGTCGCCATAATACGAGGTTTGCCTTGTTTAGGATCAGATGGTGGCGTGTGAGTTGTCCCAACATATTATTATTATATTCACAGGTTTATAACTAGAGACAGATGGAGCATGCCGAACACACGAGTGACGCCACCAAACCGAATACAAATTCAAAAGGGAACACAATCTAAAAGACGTTTAGAGTACGACGCTATGTCATGCACTTGAGAACGCTTTTGATTTTGTATTCGCTTTGAAGCGTCACTCAGGTGTTCGGCATGCTCCATCTGTCTTTGTTTATAAATCTGTGATTATGTTATAATATACACAGAGTGTAGTAGGTACATTACGTTTCGTAATAGTTGAATTATTCATGAATGTCTTACCAATGCAATCGCAGGGTATGCAGGAAAGCGGACAGCCCCTCCATGAGCACCAAGATGGCTAGCGTGAAGAACGCCCAGGCCGCGAATATGAGGTACAGCATGATCGCGTTGACAGGCGAGCCACCGCCGAGACCCATACGGAGCAAACGCTGCCAGAGTACAGCTGACAGCTCTGTTGAGATAAAATACAAGTGATATTGACGACTAGTAAACGAGTAAGAAACTAGAGAGAGATTTTAATAAAATAAAACGTTAATTGAGATGATTAAATCGGTGGACGAGACACTTACACAGAGAACTAGCCTTATTTTTTCCAGATTGAAATTACTTGGGGAAGTAATAAAAAAATGACAAAAACAGACTAGCACAAAAAAAGTATTTTATTTGTTTCGGTGTAAATGGCTCTTACTTTTTTCACACCCTATTTAATAGACAGATAACTGAGCGATTCTATAAGCGCTCTGTTTTTAAGCATTTTGTTTCGAAGAATGGAATCCTAATAACTAGAATATACTGAATGTAATTTATACAACTCGGTAAGAATACTCACGCGCATGCGCCAGAGACAGGGCCCAGAGGCGGAGGTAGGAGGCGGTGTGGGACACGGTACCCAGCACGTACTCGATGGTGTGGATGGCCTGCGTGATCAGCACCTCACCCATGCCCTCCTTGTCATGGCCAGACTCTGACACCTCCCCACTCTCGACGCCTTGTTGCTGGAATTGATTAGGTTAGGTATATGTGGGTGTATAGAGGCACCGGGCAGTCCCTCTATTGTGGAGAATCTAGTCTTGCCAGGATCAGTCTGTCGCTGAGGGTTTCCCGTTGCCTGTAGATCCGGGTCCCTCAGATAGCGGCTGAAGGCTCACGCAGCGGTTTTAGTGGGGTAGTGCGCCCAATGCGAGTCCCCACATACGCCAGCGCGCTTACCCAAGGCCCTGGTAGGGTCCGAAAATTTAGATGTAAATCGTGGAACTCTTTTACATCTAACTATATACTAATACATAAGAAAGATTAAAACTTGAGTGAAACAAGATCTTACTTTTCGTTTCTTATCCGCCAACATCTGATACACTGGTTTCCCGAACAACATGACCGGTATACACAAGAAGGCGATGGCCAGGAATATCTTCTGCACCACCTCCTGTCCCTCGAACATGAACGCCTTACACGGCGGCTTCACGTCACTGGACTTCATCAGCATCATGTTGATGAAGATGATCAGAACCGACGGCGCGCAGGACGTGCCATATGCTGGGTCTGTAATTATAAATTAAATAACTGAACATGACAATCCTTTAACGTCAAGATGGTCGATCCATTTTCAAATTAATACTATCTGACGATCATACCGTGTTGAATTAAATCACCGTAATTTGTAATAAGTCGTGTTGCGGGAAATTACAGATATTATTTTAATGGATTTGTAGCGGACCAATCAGCGCCAAAGTCCTGAATCGCGCTATCAGAATTCGACACAAGACCTGCTATATATACAACACCTGACACGTCAGTTAGTGGGGTTCGGCCTGGTCGAGCATACCTTCTCGCTCGGTCGGAGATCTCCCTTTGGAACCTTCCACCTTTCCCCCATAAATGTATATAAATACATTCACAAAAAATACCACACCTTAGCAGACATTCATATTCATCAAACATAATATTATCTGCACAGAATTCGAACCCGCAAACTACTGGATTCATTATCCTATTACCTGACTGATTACTAGGGGGCGTGAAAATAATTTAAACAAAGAAATTGGTTGTCCGTAAAGTCAGTTTACGGACGATAGTTTGACGTGTCAACGTCAAACATTACATGCAGCACGAACCGAACTGAGCCGATCATGCCTCTCTCTTGTTTGTACTGCGCTCTCACTTTCGAAACGCTATCTGACGACATCTTTTTCGTGCATGCTGCCCGTAATATCGAGTCATTACACGTTGTTACGTCAAAAAATAAACAATTATATTCGCACAAGTCACAAATAAATAGTTGTTTCCGATAAAATTATTTTTAAGGATACCTGGTGAAATCGCCGAATACAAAATCCACTTCATGAACATCAGTATGCACAGGTAGCTGAACAAAAGCAACAGGAATAGAATCTGTGGTATATATTGGAGTAGTATCATCTCCCGCTTCTTGAAGAAACTGCAAAATATAACACGTTAGTATATAGAAGTCCAAGCTCTGATAAAAGCACGATCTACGTCTAGTTTCTATAATACTTAATTACTTGAAGTTTACCACACTTAGTGTCACCCCGAACGCCATGTGAATTACGCCGAATATTATGGACAGCTTCATCTTGAATGAGTTCAAGAATATTATATTGTTCGCCGCAAACTGAAAGTAGAAAAAATACACTGTAAGCCTCAAGGTAAAATAATATCTCAACTTATAATATAAGTTCTAGCTGTATCACACCTTCGCATGCGTCTACTATAATTTAAACGGGTCCCTAACTTTTTAAAAATTTAATATAGCTTATGTTCACCGGGGATAGTGTAGCTTCCCATCAGTGAAAGAATTTTTCAAATCTGTCAAATTGGTTTGGAGTCTATTCAATACAAACAAACAATCAATTTTTTTGATGATTAGATTGATCATTAGCTGATTATGAAAACAATGTCTGAACTAAGTTCTGAACGTTCTTATCTCCAGGACTCTCATTTGTAGGTATATATTGATTAATTTTGTCAATTTTCATGACTTTTTCCGCGGTAGAACGACATAAAGAACTTTGGAAGCACAGAGTAAAAAATGTTTATAATTAGTTAGGATATAAAAGTTCTTACTTGCCACGCTGGATCCAATCCAATAGGATACGGTGTTTGAGAGTAGGAGTCTATAGGGTCCAGATTAAAGTTTTTTTGACCTCTTAGTGTTGCATTATCATACACATTGCTCCAACTGCTTCCGAAAATGTTCAATGACTTAGAGAACATGTCGTTGTATATAAGACCGGTGTATATAGAAAATATTCCCATTAGCAAAATAATGTAGCGCCCGCCGAAAAATATGTTCCAAATTTCGTTGTCCGTCTTCTTTTTTTGAAAGTTTTTTTCGTTGATCACCAATATGGCGGCGAATATGGTCATAATCAAACCGTGGCCGATGTCTCCAAACATCACGGCGAACAGGAATGGAAATGTGATGATCGTGTAGAGAGCTGGAAATAATTTGTAACATTATACATAGCAGATACATAAATTTGTATGTATAAATATTTGTTACTTCTTCAAATAAAAACTAATAGTCGATTACGAAAAATTAAGCACATTACAGGCGACGCACGAAACTCGCTAATTACTGAAAGTACTGAATGGTTTAAGTAATGAAACTTTACAAAAATATTGCTTGTATATGCTATAAAAAAGATATTATGTGAGTTGTCCAAAATCGAATCCTGCGCAGACGGGGATACCAATTAATATTATATGATAGTATTTTTTTTATTCACAATAAAACTCTGAACTTTATTTTTTCTTTTATTAATATTAAGCTGTTTGACAATGTTGCTAGGAATTTTCTAAAATCTCAAATTCATACTATCTTTAATGCATTTCATTGGTAATAATAATAATATCTTTATTTGGCACGAATATTACATATTATGGTATGTATTAGAAATATTAGAATTGACAAACTAGTTAGTGCTTACACAAATTACAAAAACTAACAGTTCACTAATTTCCTTATCCTAATCTATGTATGTATTATCTCTATATTGCCTACCTGGATTAACTTCTCTGTAGCTGGCTATCCCGTAGGAATCGATAAGATTCTGGAAGCCCCTAGTGAATTTGTTGGTTCGGTTAAATGTCGGCGGGGTCTCCCGCGTTGGTACAAAATGTAGCAGCGAAGGTATCGGACTGCCGCTTGCTCTCTGGAATCATAATAAGAATATATCTAGCATATAACCGGAACATTGTAATGTGTTTTGTATGAAAACAAAATCCGCCAAATTTGTGCTGCGACGCTGCGCCGGTTCTACGTTCTCATTGGCCGACTGAAGGCCATGTTTGTATGTTTTTCTAAATTTCTAAGTGAAGGTGAAGTGAAGTCTCTCACACAGGTGAAGGAAAACATCGCGAGGAAACATGCATGTGCCTGATAAGATTGAAGGTCTTTGAAGGTGTGTGAAGTTCATCAACCCGCATTGGGCCAGCGCATCGGCTCAACACCCTTCTTGCCTGATTTCGAGTAGAACAGAGCCCAGCAGTGGGAAATATAATTTGTGAAATACATAGTGATATATATATATATATACATATATATATATATATATATATATATATATATATATATATATATATATATATATATATATATATATATATATATATATATATATATATATATATATATTTTTCATTTACACGTTTATCGAATGTTACCAAAAGGTGGCGGATATGACTGTTGGTCTATCGATATCGATAATCTAAAAAAAATCATAATCTCACCACACCATCATCCAATGCCTTTTGTAAAATATGCAGGTCAGTCCTGGGCACCCAGCACTCGGCTATCAGACACTTCTTGATGATGTCCATACTGAACATATTGAGGGTATGATATATAGCCTTCTCCTTCCTGACAGCTACCATCCACGTGCTTATATCACGAGCTATGTTCGTTAGGACGAGTCTCCTGTGATTCTCTGTTTGTTCTAATACCTGTAAAAAATAATGTTATAATGAAGCAACTTGTTTATTGAGGTTTAACATGCCCAACGTTTTGGATACTTTATTGCCAACCACGGTCACAGAGAACCAAAGTTGTTTAGTTTTTAATTGTTTAGGAGTAACGTGATGAATTTAATAAATAATTAATTTGTAATATTTTTAGAAAGAAATAATTTAATTAATTTTGTAAGAAATTAATTAACTAATTGATTATAAATGTCATGCAGTGATTAATACTATCTTTACCCGAGAAAATTATCTTGTTACATAGTTACTGTTATCAACTTATGGTCATAATTTATAATCAATCAGACTCGCCTAACGAACCATAGCGATCTCATTGCCGTGAGATTATAACTTCGCTCCCGGGAGGGTTTACGGCTGTGCTACACTCACATTTAGCACTAACTATGCTAATCATTATAATTATTAAGTATCTATATCTGTTTTTATGAGATGTACTCATAAAACTGTGTCTTTACTCAGGTTTACCTCACTGTCTTTAAAAAGTGTGACTTTAAATTTTGAGAAGACAAATTCATGGGTCCTTTTATAGGTACTCTAATATTTAATTATCATCGAAAACAGATGTATATATTATCTTTAAAGTATTTTATTACGACTTTTTCTATTCAGCTAGATACAGGCCTCATAAAATAAAAGCCAATACAACTAATCCATACATCCAAATAAAACCGGCCATCGCATGGAGGTCGAACATCCCTCCGTAAATCAGTAAAAGTATTTTTTTCATCAGCAGCAGTAGCCTTTATGCATGCAGTGAGGGCCAGATACAAAATCGTCTTTCAGGAAACGCCAAGACGATCGATCTCTGGCCATTTTCATCCAACACGGACCGGTCGGAGCACGGAGACAGTCTTACCTGGATAATGGGCCGACTAATATGTTGTCTACTTTCTAAAAGTATTTACCATTTTCAAATCCTTAATACGTGACTCAACCCCCATTAGCATGTCTTGCTGGTCCTTGCAAGTAGCAGGGCAGGCGTACAACGTGGCCTGGAAGCCATGACACACTTTTTTCACTCGCAACTTGATTTGTTCTCCGTGAAAGAAAACAACGAATACGGTTTTTTGCAGTTCATGGCCCTGAAAATGTATAAAAAATATATATTATTAACTTCTTCTTCATCTAGGAATTGTTTGAAGTACTATTATCGTCAATTCTTACGCATATTGAGAATTAAATTTTTTATCACTGCTCCTTTTATCTTACACGGATAATGAAAAGATTTTATTTTCAGATGATGTCGGGTTAAAGTCATAGCTATGCTTTGCATTTCGTCCAGCTTATGAGTTTTCCATTAGATAGGAAAGAGGAGGGCAACTCTTCGTTAAAAAAGTTTGGCATTATCGATCCTGCGTTGCACTCAAGGTTAGGATCAGTACACTTTACATTTATTATTAACATACTAATTTATTAAATTCAAGTATACATGATATTTTTATCCTTACATTCCAGCTTAGGTTATCGCTAAAGGTGGTGGAGATTAATAAACAACCACAAATCCAGAACGAACGGACGGAAGAGTGTTGATAATGATTATTATGATACATATACTATTACAGCATATACGTACGTCGTTATGGAACCAAAGTCCTTATGAATAAGTCCTTCTTGCACGTAAGAAAACCTACATACATGAAACGAAGCAAAGTAAAATCGATAAAAAAACAGGTAAACGACCGGCACTTAGTGAACTAGCGCTATAATGGTTTATATTACATTATTCTGATCGCTATAAAACGATACTTCCGTATTATTAATGCATTATTCTAATTTATTTAATAATCATAAAAATGTATTTAAACTAAATTTATTCGTACATGACTTTAGGCACAAAATTAATATGACCTAAATTAAAAGTCTTAGAATATTTTTAAAGTATTTATAACTTTTTAATTTCCTTAAGTTTTATATTAAATTAGCTGTTGCCCGCAGCTTCGCCTGCGACAACTAAGATTTACAACGGGATCTTAGTACGCAAAATAAGTAACTTTTCTGGATGATTTTATACACCTTGTGTCCGAAAAACCCATATATCTTATGCAACCCTATTTTGTTCCAGAATAAAATTTAGCCCATGTTACTCGTAGATAATGTAGCTTTCAAACGGTGAAAGAATTTTTGAAATCGGTCCAGTATTTTTGAGCCTATTCATTACAACCGAACAAACAAAGTTTTCCTCTTTATAATATTAGTATAGAAGAATGTTGTTTTAGATAAACAAAGATAACATTACCGACAACCAAAGTAATACATAGTTATAGTAACTTTAGTAAGCAATTACTTATTAATACTTACTTATTTTATTATTAAAATGATTATAGCTAAATTATCTATCTACTTTTAGATCTCGTCACAACAAGCTTCTATTGGTTTCAGACGTTGCTCATGTAACGAAAAATTGGAGATGATTTTTGCCCACTTCGAGACGTCGGATTAAATCGAAATTACACTTTTATAAAGAAATATACTTATAAGGAACGATGACAATACAATAAATGTGTTTTTTAAACTCATATTTATTTAATAAAACTTATATGAAGGCGTTTAAGGCGTGACGACTAATATAATTGGATGAGTTACTCACCGTAACTGGATCTTTTAAAGGTTCTTCTATTTGCGCCTGTTTGAAAAATATGTTTCCGTGTGAGATTCTCCAAAGCATCCTCTCGAAGGATGGGACCTTGGCGGTCGGCACCACACCAGCGATGAAGCCCAGGTGGCCCAGCGCTCCCTCGTTGTTATATATTTGTACGGACGCAGATATCTTCCTCTGTGCGCTGGTGTCTTGGAAGAAAGTTTGCATCTTCTCTATGAGTATTTTCAGTTCGATCAATGATAGATAGTCTGTTTTTAAATTGAGCGCGTTCTTTGTCATTTCTTGTATCTCAGATTCGATGTAGTCTATTCTTTCCTGTTGAATAAAAATATAGTGTAAATAAATAACATAATTTTCTTATAAACATTTTATTTTTTTGGTGATAAATTAAATAAAATCTGATGATAAAAAATTACGTATTATATTAAAGAGTTTTAAAATTTTCAATGATGCCTAAAATAAATAGTAAAGTAACTAAAATAGTTGAACGAGAGTAGAAAGACAAAGCTTACAAGTCGTTTCATACTGGATGGAGAGAGGATTTTGTAGTTTCAGTAAGATAAATCATCGAAAAGCTGTTAGATTGACGTTAAGTATGGGTAGGTACAACGCTGTCATTCAACAGTAAAGTAGTTCTCATTAACTTGATTGAACAACACAATAAATTAATTAACCTACCGAATTCAACAGAGATCATTGATAAGGTGATTTATGGTAGATTACTATCACAGGCAATTAACGATTAATTCTCAATTCGATAAAAATATATCAACTCTCTGTTTCATATATGATATAATTTTATCAGAGTTAAAGCTACATCGAAAGATGAATCAAATACTCATTGTGTTGTTATACAATGTAGCAAATTGCTGGGCGATATAGTCAAAGTTAAGATTGGCATGAGTTAATATGCTGTATACTATATGGCGCACTGCTGCACATAGGCCTCCCTCATATTATTATCAGCAGTGGATGCATAAAGCCTGATGTAAAGTATAAACCCATATATGCCCCACTTCTGGGCACGGGTCTCCTCTCCTCGAAATCAAGCGAGGAGGGGTAATGGGCCATAATTCGCCGATGCGCAAGCCCAATGCGGATTGGTGAACTTCACACACCTTCAAAGACTGTCAATCTCATCAGTCTTGCAGGTTTCCAAACAATGTTTTCCTTCACCGGTGAGCGAACGGTGATCCGTGTTTGTCACTCAGAAATTTAGAAAAACCCATTTTAGGCACCACAGGAGGTCAGGATCGAACCCGGACCCTCTGGCTTAAGAGGCCGAGTCCATATCCACTGGACCACCGTCGCTCTAAAGGCTGATAATGATTATGATTATATTATATATATTATGTGCGTAGAATAAACAGTCCCAAGAGAATAGAATTACTGCGTTTAAAACACGTACATGAAAGACTAATTACATACAAATGGTAAGTAAAGCTGTTCAAGAAGACATCTTAAGAAGAATAGAGAATGCGTTAGTACAAAGTACAAGAATAATATTTAGTGCTTGTAGCGGAATTGCTGGCTATTATTGATATGTTTACGGTAAGGTTTGTTTAGCAGAATACGACGTAGTGGCTCACAAAATCACAATTCTATTAATAAAGTAAGGCGTCTTATATCCGATTTTAAAAGAAGCCTGTAGAAATGCCTTGACACGGATTATTTGTTAAGAACCAACACATTACTATTATGAAGGGGTTTAAATTAATATTAAAAACAAAATGGGGCAAAATCCACACCAAATTGGTGTTTAAACAAAATTTACATCTTCCCGTATTTATTTAATTTTAGACTTAATTATCAGCTGCCAAAATGTCATATATTTCATACAAGTTGAAAGTCGAAAATTGAAAAATCGAAATTGGCAGAAATATATATTTATTATTGTGCATATGCTGGGTGTTTCTTTGGCAGATAGGATTCGAAACGAAGACATCCGAACTAATGTTACCGATATCACGTGAATAAGCTCATTAAAGTAGCAGTGGGCTGGTCACATAAGTTATAGGAGAACGGATGGCCGATGGGCTAATAAGGTTCAAGAGTGAAGGCCGCGCTTAGGTAGACAAAGTATTGGTCGGCCATTAACCAGGTCGGAAGATGATCTCCGTGAAATGATCGGTCCGTGCTGGATGCGAGTGGCAAGGGTTCGGCCGTCTTGGCGCTTATTGAGGGATATTCCATCTTTGTTCAGAATTGGACTTCTGATGATGATAATGATGAAAAAGATCATGAGTTTTATTTGAATCGAGTTTATGTATAATTCTAATACGGGATGTGTTAGTAACAGACTGATTTTTTATTCATGACTATTTATATTTTATTGACATACGCTAAAATAGTGTATGTCAATATAATCTGTGTTGAGATATGATTGTTCTGTTGTTGCCATTTATCGTTTATCATAAACAATATGAACTTGGGCAATCATTATTCATTACGTTGCAGGTCATGATATAAATATAACATCATTTGAGCATGTGCCCATATCATTGTATTCTTTGTGCCATAATCTCAATAATATTCTCAGCATAAAGGATCAATCAGACAGATGAAAAGGTAAAACGGTTCAAAAAAAGTAAGCTGACCCGTAGACAATTATTATTTTGTGAATTTCAAGAAATAATTATGATTTTATTTTAAGTGTACCTGTTGCCCGCAGCTTCGCCTGCGTTAACTAATATTTACAACGGGAGCTTAGTACGCAAAACAAGTAACTTTTCTGGTTGATTTTTATACCTTGTGTCCGAAAAACCCAAATATCTTACGGAACCCTATTTTTTTTCCAGAATAAAATGTAGCCTATGTTACTCGTGGATAATGTAGCTTTCGAATGGTGAAAGAATTTTTAAAATCGGTCCAGTACTTTTTGAGCCTATTCATTACAACCAAACAAACAAACAAAGTTTTCCTCTTTATAATATTAGTGTAGATGAAAATATGTGCAGTAAAGAAGTTGCAGAGCTATTGTAAGCTGTGATGACGAGATTCATCGACAGACAAACTGAGCCTGAAATTAAATAATTTTGCAAACTTTTGCTCTCATCTCTAATTTCATTGAGTTAGTATCAACAATGAGCGAGTCAAATCAGCAATGATACCTAACAATAAAAACCTAACCTAACCTTGAAATAATGTTTACATTTTTACATTCATCCTAGTACAAAATATTATTACCAAATACGAGTGTTATATACTATCCTAGAATCTAGAAAACAATGTAAAAACTTACATCAAAGTGATGTTCACAAAAATAAAGGTGAGTACTGGGCAATATTGTTTTTGAATCTCGCCTTGCAAGTTTAAGCCACTTGTTTAGTATTGTTTTTATTGTGAGGAACGTACACAAATAACTTATAAAGAGTTTTTAAGGATGTGTTCACACACTGGGGGACCCCACACCACTTATACACTTTCGAATTCATATTTAATAATACAAAATAACTTAATTATTTAATGAGCGCAGCGTACTTGAGTCTTATTTACTTAGACGTGACGTCACAAGCGACGCCATGACACTGACAAGCGTTTTTGCGCCCGGTTAAAAATGTACAGAGAAAAATGCAAATACTTGATAAAAAAACTTCGCATTTTCTTAAAATTTATAATTTTTCGTACTAAATAGACGTATACCTACATCATACAAAGGAATTTCAGAATTTGTCATCATGCCTATTACTGTTCTTAGCAGTTATTGAATTAGTAGCAGTAAATAATGACAAAAAAGAGTTTTTACAGAATGACCTATATCTGTTAGATATGCCAGAGCTCATATAATAAGGACGTATTTAATTAAGGTGAGAGAGGAGCGAAAAGCCAAAATATATATCGTGGGAAGTGTGTCATGTTTAAATGTAGAGTTGGGTTACAAACACGTTATTTGTGAATACGGGAATAGCAAGCAAATATACCTATCTGCTTATTTCTTCCACCAAATAATGTAAAGGAATATATAAATGACAAAAACGCTTAGAAATGAATTACTCTAGATTTAGGTGACTTTGTGAAATAATGATCACAATTAAAAGAATTATAGGTACCCAGCAGAGCTTCTTGTGGGTATCTTCTCTGACATGGGCACGTTGCGAACCCTCATTATAAACTTAGCCGCTAAGACGATCATAAGTAATCATTATCAAGATCTTACATGTGAAATTAAACAATAAACAAACAGCTGTGATGTATACATCACTCAACACGGAAAGAAAGACGCGACAGGTGGACTTCCACAAGGACTTACACAGCAATAAGGTACATGCCCTTCTAGACACAAGTGGCTTTCGTCCTATGACGTTTCTGGTTCTGGACAACGTTAAACAATTACCATCTATCTATCCGTCCGCTTATCAACAAGACAAGGCTATCAATACATACCTCCAGTATATTGATTTCGCGTGGCGTCAAGATCTTCGGCGAGGGTCGTGGTGGAGGAGGAGGCTCCGGCAGCTCACCGCTCACCCACCTCAGCTTCCGCTCCATCTCGCTGCATCTCCGCACTTCGGTGACGTAACGCCTTTGGAAGTCATTGACGTGTGGGTTGAGCTGTAAAAGGGGGTTTTTGTTTACTCTTCATTATTAAATCGGCAAATAAATCACCACGAGATATGTACACCTATATACACGTATTTAGCGCGATAAATCTTTTTATATTCTCAGTCGTGTTGAGTGAGTTGAGTCAACATAAAGACTGTCTCGAGTCTGTCCTTTTCGACACATACATGCGTCTTTTTTTAAAAAACGCTTTTCAGAGCCGCAGTGCCACTATCCTGAAAATGTCTTACATTTAGCCCAAAATAGAAGTTTTGTATTTGTATTCTGTCATTTAATAGAGTTATCGAGTAAAAAAAATATTCATATGAAATGCCTAGAAGGATTGGTCGGCCTCCAACTTGTTAAGACGATCTCGATGAATTGTAAGAATTTGTCATTTTAGCGTTCACTTAAATACGGACAGAATCGCGCTGATGGTGATGAGTATGATACTTAAAAGCATAGACTTAGAGAATATTCTCTATAGTCTATACCTGTCAAGTATATCTACGGATAGGTATTATTTCGGGGATACAACATTCCATCGATATAGCGCACAAAAGATCGTTCCTATCAACATCCAATAAATATAAAACCACACCTTTTTACCGAGAATAAACTAAGATAACCCGTCCCCACTAAATGCTTTATTGTTTTACTGTCCTATTTATTTGTTTTATGTTTTGTCGTAATAAATGTAATAAAACATGGCATAAAAATGTCATAAATATAAACGAGTGGTCCTGGTAGGATGCGTTTGTGGTTTGAGTTATGTTTTAGGTAATTTGTGTGGTGACAATAGATCATTATAATCATAGTCATTGTGGACAGATGATTGAATAGTGCCCCGAACATAGTTGGGAAAAGGCCAGGCAGAAGGAGGAGAGATATATAGTAATACTCTATATATCTCTCCTTCTTCTTCTGCCTAGCCAAGTGTTACGTTTTAATAACTAGTACCTGGTTGACTGAGCATTTGCTCGGTACCCTAAGTGATAAAATAAGATAAAATTTTTCTTCCAAAAAAAAGAAAAAAAAAATTCGGACTGGAGATTCGAACCAGGCTCGTACGGACTTAACTGTCTAATTTCACCACTAAGCTACCATGACATACTATTTGACAGCGACATTTACTTTCTTATTTTAAAGCTTTTAGTACTAGCTGTTGACCACAGCTTCGCCCGCGTTAGCTGTTTATGTAACGTCTGCTATCTCCAATAATAAGTGTACAAAATTTAATGATGTTCGGTTGAGCAGTTTTCGCTTGAAAGTGCAACAAACTTCCCTGCTTTCACATTGTTTAGATTCTTCTACAAAGTCCGAAATTTTATGTGCATTAAGAAAATGGATAGGTAGAATGTCCATTTGAATAAAATTGATGTGGAATCAATAATAATCACTTGTGTTACTGACGTAAACTGTTTCGCTATTGTCAATCTTAATTGTTTGTTGGAATCAAGGGCACTCTTTTTTCATCATTATTATCAGTTTTTTGCTGACCGTCCGACATCAGAAGACTTGACTTGGTACATAAGACTCCTATTCCAAAATATTATAATACATCTTTTAATTCTTATAACACCCTCTTATATCTTGTTCGGTGCCGAAATATCGTAGCAACGTTTATTTTTACATTTTTATATGAGTTTGAAAATGAAATTATGTACATAACATATCCTAGCAGTGTTTGAAAACGGATAATGGATTTTAACTGGACTATTTGCTGACTTTCGTGGCCTCTAAAACTGTATCAAGTTTCTCACGTCGCCGGCGTTATTTAACTCAATATTCATTCATATAAAGTTACCCAGCGTGGGCGAATGATTGTTGGCGAGCTTCCTATTAAAAATCTTACTAATATTATAATCGTGAAAGTTTGTAAGTTGTCACCATACCGATTATTTTGTAGGATGTATGTTGGTAACTCCTTAACGCAAGAAGTATTGAATGAATTTTCATGAAACTTTATAATATATAAGTTACACTGATAACAATACAATAACATATTGTTTTCTTATGTTTATGCGAATTTCACTCATTATAATGAAACATATTAACGGATTTTATCGCGGTTTATATATAGTCCTTCCGTGACCATGGTTGCTGTAAAGTATCCGAAACGTCGGGCTTGTAAAAAACTTAATAAACTGCGATAAAATCCCTAAATTTGTTTCATTATAATACAATAACACTTAGGCTATAATAATTTATCTCCGTATACCACGAAAATGGGAATAAGGAAGTATACGAGTGAAACCGCGGAGTGCTGCGGCCTGCTAGTATTAGTGCTATAAGCTAATACTGTTTTAGTGTGACAACTGACAAGTATAAATTTTAAGCAGAGTTAATTATAGTTTTGAAAAGATAAAAGAGAAAATAAATAAAAACAATACAACAAAACAAGTGAAGAGGAAATCATATGCTCGGTCACTTAATACGACAGTATCCATTTAAAATAAATATAATAGAAGGAAGGATTGAGGGAAAGGGAGGAAGAGGTAGTCCGAGGAGAATTTATGTTGAGCCGACAAAGCGAAAGGTTAAAGTCGTATCGTATCAGGAGATGAAGTCGCTGGCAAGGAGGAATTGAGGGAAAGAGAGGGAGAGGTAGACTGAGGAGGACTTTTAGAGTAGTCAGCAGATTAAGGGGAAGTTACAGGAGGTGAAGGTCAATACCTTCATCACCTGTTACGTGATACGCTTAGTGTCTTAAAATTATGAAAGTGAGATAGCTCGGTTAATGCTGCTATTAATGGTCCCAAAACTGGTCATACAACTGTATGGCCATTTTTGCATTATATAGTTTTGACTTTAACACGAGTGCTGGTAGAAGGAATACAGTACCGCACAGCCGATGTTAATGGCTCTTTGTTTGTTTCATTATCGACTTGTAAAAATTATCACAAACAAAGGTGAAAAGTTATTTCTTTACCTATAATTAGGGAAAGTAGTACTCGGATGACCAAGCTATGTTCGCTACAGTTGATTATTGAAAATACGAATAAAATGACATTTTCTAAAACCGAATCCTAGCTAGATCGATTTATCGTCCTGGAAACTCCATGCATACTAAATTTTACAAAAAAGCCGTTGGAGCCGTTTTCGAAATTCAGAATGTATATCGTTAAGAATCACACCTAATATTTTTATAACCTTGGTTTCCATACCGATTTTGCAAACATGAGAATACTCACATTAACAATCAATATCATTAATATGTTAATTAATTTTAAAATACCTGCCACCTGATTTGATTGTCTGGTAACTACATTTACTCAATGTAAAACTAAATCTAAACTCAGCACATGTACTCAACATTGTAATTACATCTTTCCTTATATATTTAGGGATTGTTTAGGTCATGATATTTGACCATTGAAGTGGGCGACAGTTCAACTTTCCTAAAACAATAAAGCACTTGATCTGCGAGTGATCTGTACATTACGTAATCGCGATAACTGTTCCCGACGCGGCTCATTGTCGTTTCAATTAAAAACAATCATTGTAAAGAACTAGGGATCCAATTGACGCTTGTAGTAACATCAGTTTTTATATAACGCTTTTAAATGTTTTATATAGCGTCCTCCCAAAAGCAGTTGAAAGTGTTACGGCGGTTTTCAATATCCTATCTATCTTAAAAAAATTAAGATTTTTTAAAGAAAATGTGTCAAAATTTCAAGATAGATAAGAAAATATTAAGATAGATAGGATATTGAAAGCCGCCGTGTACCGGCTGAATCAACGGTCTTTTCTAGGTGCGGACTAAATGTCACAGATAACGCTGCGGAAGTATGGACCTGTGACATTCTGCAAATATCCCAAATTGGCCGTCAAAATATTTATCGATCACTCTCCGTGTTTTATATATTATAGAATAGCTTATGGATATTTGAAACACTACTAAAGGCGTGCTCGTTTGTAACATTGAGTGTCAGTTTTACAAAGGCTCGAAGGCATCGGCATAAGGGGTTCCCCACTTGAATTGTTCAGTGACTACTTAAGAGATCGCATGAACAGACAAGTATAAGCTACGGGGTGCCACAGGGGAGTGTGTTGGGCCCCACATTATTCATTATCTATATAAACAGTTTATGTAATATAAATATTGCTAACTGTTTTTAGTGAGAATACATGGGAGTTGACACGCAGAGTTGTTGAAAATGGGTTATCTTTGGTGGCTGACTGGTTATGTAAGAATCTACTAACTCTTAATACAGGAAAAACGAATTATATATGTTTTACTAATAACATTAGTACTCAACCAACTAATAATTTCCAAATTAATATTCATAACTGTAAAACTTTCGGTTCTTTCTCCTGTTCCTGCAGTACACTAAATAGAATAAACAAAACTAAATATTTGGGCATTATAGTGGACCAGCATTTAAGCTGGCACTCACACGTTGAACTAATGATGACTAGAGTCCGCAAATTAATATGGGTGTTCAAAGAGCTGAGATATATTGCCGACAAAAAGTTAATAACTAAAATCTATTTGTTACTAGCACAGTCAGTCCTCACATACTGCATACCGGTATGGGGAGGTTCAACTAAGATCAAATTTTTAGAACTTGAGAGGGCCCAGAGATCTTTATTAAAGGTTATATACTGTAAACCATACCAATTTCCAACTGATGAACTTTATCTGTGCTGTAATCTCCTTACTGTACGTAAATTATTTCTGTTACATGCTGTCCTCAGACTACACAAATTAATACCGTACCACCCGAAACCTGTTGACAGGAGAAGAAACCCACCTGTAACTATGGTACCCTTGGTGAAAACAAAAAACGCGAGCAGACAATTCAATATCCTTTCTGCAAAAGTTATATACGTCATAAATAATAATATTAATATATATCCTCTTACCTACTTCAGATGTAAACAGAAGCTTATCAACTGGCTCAAAACAACTATGATGAAATAGAAAATTTAGTAAAGTAAACACTTTTAAATATAACACACACTAATTCACATAGACATACATACATAAATACACACACACACTCACACACACACACACACACACACACACACACACAGAGAGACACAATACACACTCCGTTATTTAAATTAAAAAAAAAAAAAATGTCTACTTAGAACCATTCTGTTTAAAATTATGCTCCTGCCACTGATATAGTATATTGTAAACTTGATTACTGAATAAAGATTATTATTATTATTATTATTATTAGTTTTATACAACAATTGATGTGAGAATTCTATCAGATTTTTTCTAAAAACATCCTTTAAAAATAGAATGGCTCTTCTGAAAGACTACTAGCTGCAAAGATTATAATGAAATTGAATTATACATATTATATACCACATTTTTCAACCTGGTGGGCACGGGTTGGCCCCTCAAAGTCAAGAAGGAGAATCTTGACGTAGTTCGTCTACAGGTAGTTTTGGCCTAGCTAACGTTAGCTGAGCGACGGTGGACCAGTGGTGGATGGACTCGCCCTCTCAAGCGAGAGGTTCCGGGTTCGATCCTGACCTCCCGTGTGTGTCTTGAAATGGGTTTTTCTAAGTTTCTTAGTGCACCTCAAACACTAGACCATAGTTCGCTCACCGGTGAAGGAAAACATCACGAGGAAACCTGCATGCTTGATGAGATTAAAGTCTTTGAAGGTATGTGAAGTTCACCAACACGAATTGGGCCACTGGATCGGTGAACTATGGCCCACTACCCTCCTCGCCTGATTTCGAGGAGGAGACCCGTGCCCAGCAGTGGGACATATAAGGGTTGATACTTTCTTTTTTAACGTTAGCCACACCAACCCACATAGTATTTAATTCGTCCAAGAGAATGCAGGCAGCATTTGTAATATTTTCGAACGGTAAGCGATACTGACAATGTCAGATGAGATTGGATTAGTGTGTCATGAATAAAGCATTTACATTTACATAATATGTGTCATCCATTAATTTGTTTAGGAGTAAGTCTGAACAAGGTTGCTCTTAATGAAAGTGACAGGATTTGAATACGCCCTGTTATTAGGATCCATTTATTTATACCGCATTTTATTTAATTATACCGTATCCAGATCTACCGCGGGGTACCGTATCATCCAGTTACTAGGTTGTGGAAGTCCGAGGATAGCGGTCGCTCCATGTAAAATAGTGGCATTCAGCTGAACCCGGTTAGACTGGAATTTAGAACTATATATTGGCCGACCCCAATATATAGTTGGGAAAAGGCTAGGCAGATGATGATGATTAATTATACCGCATGCAAAGGCTTTTTAGGAGAATCTAGAAGTCGATTTCCTTATAATATCTAATTTAACTGTTAATATAATGGATATGATTTAATAGTGATGTTCTTGTAACATTTTTCCTTTACACGTCTAATGCTGGACAGACTGTAATAATATAAACATTACTAAACACAAATTCACTCCCGGTTCTTTGATAGCAGGTTACGCCCCTTATTTGTAAAATATTAAAGAAAACCCAGTGCGTGAGACATGGAAAATCGATCCCTGAGCGCGGCCGCTCCCTGCTGCATAGCGTTATGATGGCACGCAAAATTCGTGCTCTGTCCGCTTAACTAACGTTTAATTTAGGCTAAAAGCTATATTTGATTATATTTCTTTAAAATTACGTATGATATAATTGTGAGAGCACTATGTGTGCTACATAGTTCTAGAAGAATTTGACGATTCCAATAAAGAAATTACTAATTTAAGCAAAGTAGTTAATAGACGCGAATGAACTATGTCACCGTGGTGCGTTTGATCTTGACTGAGCTGCTGACAAGTGGTTAATAGTCGCAAATGGAGTATGTCGTCATGGGCCGTATGATTTTCACTGATCTGGGACCTTATAGGACAATGCGCATGAGTACCCTAGCTCGAAAATATCGTAAAGAAAAGGCGTGGAGGAAGACTTTTATGTACCTATATTTTATGTGTGTTCTCTATATAGAGTCTAATTTAATCTACGTGATTGACTGTTTTATTTATTTTTGTGAATCATTTATACTAATACCAGTTGCCCGGCGGACTTCGCTCTGTCAAAAGTATAAGACAAGGAAGACCATTGAGTCGTATAGTGCCGCGTTTAGGTAAGTGTTGGTCGGCCATTCCGTGCCACACGATCTTCGTGCAGTGGCCCGTCTATGTTGCATGTAAGTGGCAAGAGATCGGTCATCTTGGCGTTCATTAAAGAAGGCCATAATCGCTGTGAACGGATAAGGGCTGATAATGATTTCGAGTCGTATCAACATCTAAAATAGCAGCAGATTGTCTAAAAGGTGTTTCCTAATTAATTTGGATGCTGTCCAAAATAATAATTTAGTTCAATCGGTCTATTGTGCACATAAATTAGCTTTTGGCCTAGTTTTATGCCATAATATGTTTTATTGGCTTTCAACTCATTGTTTCTTCATAAAGGCATTGGGAAATGAACCGGCCAAAATATGTTGTCCTAGATATGCTCCTGGACCATAACAGAGAGATAAAATTGTCTCATAGTATAGATTTTGCAATGACAAAAACTTTATGAAAATATTTACTTCTTGCTGAAACAGTTCCATACTTCACTTTGAAGTATCTGTCAGCAAGAATATAAATGTTTCAAAGTATTTCCAAGTATTTACTTAAGCACTCCGTTTTCCCTCGAAATAATACACTCATAATAACTACTTATTATCTTACAAGATATTTATTTCAAGAATATTTGAGAAGAATAATTCAACTGTGTTTGTTTCGCCGGTTCTTCTCGTTCGCCCTGGAAAGGCTAGAACTTTTGGTAGACTAAATTAACGTTCAAAATTAGTTAGCGCCATTTCAAATTAGTAAAAAAAACAGAGGTTATTTGAAATAGGAAGTAACATCTGATTTGTATAATGAACTCATGGTTTTAAATTTCACCGCAATACAGATTGGCTTACTTTGTAAATACAAACGGAGCACAAAACCACTAATGGTATTTTAATATGCAGATATACAAACAGTCACTATAAATTTTGATATTGTTTACAGAGCGCTGTGAAGTGGCAGTGGACTGGTCACACGCTCGGGGGAACGGATAGCCAATTAATAAGAGTCAAGAGTGGAGGCCGCCTCCGTGCAGTTGCCAGCCTGTGGCATCATGGCACAAACGATCGGTTGTCTTGGCGTTCATTGAGGGAGGACTATGTTTCGCAATGGACGGTAGACTGATGATGATGATGAGTTACAGATTTACAGATTAACTAATATTATTAATAAGGCTTTATGTTTATTGTATGCGATTTTAATTGCACTCCAAACACGAGACCATCGTTCGCTCATCGGTGAAGGAAAACATCGTGAGGAAACCTGTATGCCTGATGAGATTGAAAGTCTTTGAAGGTATGTGAAGTTCACCAACCCGCACTGGGCCAGCGCATCGGTGAACTATGGCCCATTACCCTCCTCACCTGATTTCGAGGAGGAGACCCGTGCCCAGCAGTGGGACATACAAAGGTTGATACTTTACCTTACTTTTTATTATGTCATATTATGATTTTTATCATCATCATTAGGTTAGGGATATTAATCCGCCTCTATCCATCCTCTGTTAAAGACATATTTTTATGAAAGTCAAAACGGCCGATTCCTATTCCCTAGCCCATAATGCATTTGGCTAATATTGTATTTTGGTTTGATAACTTCATACGTATATCCAAAGAAATTTTGTTTATCATTTATTTATATTATCTTGATTTTGATGCATCTTATGCGTAACACCATCTATTATAAGTTATTACTGTATCATGGTTAGAGCTTAATTTTATTTTCGTTTTAGACTGTAGCGCTCGTTCTTACTAAATTATGAGTGCTCGTTAATTTTATGCGATACTAATATTTTGTATGATTGTTCAACTTTTGATGTTTACGTGCGGGCGCATTAATTTTGTATTGCCATTGTGTAAATAATAAATATGTTTTATATCGCATCTTTCGATTCAAATCATCATCATTGTCTTTATTCCTTTCCTTTTCCACCCATTGTTTTAACTAACTCACGTAGGTTCTCTACATACTGGAAGAAAAGTTACAAAACAGCGCTAAATTTTAATGGCTATCTTTTTATAGTGGCTTTTTATGGTGGTAAAAAACCAACAAAATAGATGGTGTAGGGGATGGACCTCTTGAATTAAAGGTAACTGCCTCTACAACTTTCTATTTCAACTGGCCTTTATCGATGGATGATTTAAATGTCATTTGTACGATCTATAATATTAATTACTACTGATATTTGTATTCTGAAATTAGAAGCCCTAAATACTAGTTTAATCGTCTGTATTCTAAAATAATATCCAAATGAACGTCAATAAAACGTTAAAATATAACTTCTTGGCACATACACTTGCTATTGATAGATTTATCTGTGAAGAGAATGCTGTCGATGGAAGATTATATTATAATAGCAAAAGGGTAAAGTTAGCATATTGCCAAAGTGACGATTATTAGTAAGGCTAAGCTCAATACGCCAATAACAACTTTATGAAGTGATGAATAGAAAATGATGATTAACTTCTTCTGTTTGAAGTCGTCAAAATATGCAGAGAATCCACCCGAACCTTGATAACGTATCGTTTGACATTTCACTTAAATATCTAATTACAAACACACATACTACATACTTCTCTAAACATAACGATTCGGATAAAAAGGAGAAGGAAGAAGAAGAAAGAAAGATTTATTTGTGAATTTCACTACACTAATACATAATTAAAATTTATTTATAGCATTTATTAATATTTATAACATTTATTTATGGTGTTTACAAATTAGCCTTAACTCAGTGTCAGAAAAAAATTCTTAAGACCGTTTGGCGAATGGTTTTTATTGTTCGGTCTCGCGTAAAATGTTTATATAGGGAACGAGTGAATACGTACTATAATGTGGAAGAGGTGCTCTAACAGCATAAGCATTGCATGTATACTTTGTAAGCTACAGAATTTCTCTTCTTCTTCAGTCTTTTTTGTAATAAACAATTTTTGAAACGTACGCATATATTAAGCTTTTGAAGGTTTTTTACCTGAAAAAATATAACGAAAGTCATCGAACACAATCATCCGTTCGTCCATCTGTCTGTCCTCTATCTTTAAGTAGGTTATACTTGACATTTTTATATAGCAATGAGTCTATAATGTGACCCTTTGTCCCCTTTAAAAGTTTGTTAATGTGTTCAAACGAGGAATCACCATGCCCTATCTAATACATTACCTTTGTATCGCACGACACGATCTTAAATAGGATTAGATGTAATAAACGTTAGCCTCGCACTAAATGGACGCGTATGAGCGACTGTGACCAGTGATTTCTGCTGTATAATCAACTTATGTACGTGTTTTTATAAAAAAATACTTTCTACTTGTATATCTAAAGTTGTATAAATTAAGTAAATAGTATTTAATATCTTGCTTATAATAATCTTTTGGTAAAAAAAGTAGTCTTTTCGTTTCATTATTATATAAATATATTTTTTTAGTTGAGAATATATTTTAGTTTATACTATTAACAAGTTTTTGATTGGTAGTATACTGCCAATACTTAGTATGGTCAGGTTATTTTTTGTTACAAATTACACATTCCATCCCCTTATTATTGATCGAATATAAATCTATCGAATATATTCTTTTTAAATACAACACTAGTTCAACCGACATACGTAATATTATACAAAACAATTTAACTGATATCTCACTAGATTGTGAGTCTAAATCCTTCTTAAATCCACTTGGACACAAACAGTAAATATGAATTCCTGTCCTCCAGGAGAAAGAATAATCTGACATGGTATATCGAAAGCACAAGGTATATTGACAATAATATTTATAAGCGCTTTTACACTACATCAATCTGGTTCCGTGGTAAGTTTCCGAAGAACTTGTATTACAGGTACCAGACAACGGAAATACATATAAATATTTAGTAATTTTTATATTAATACATATTTAAGATTTTTATTATATTATAATACACATCCATGGCACAGTAACCCAGAAACTTTTTGCTCCCTGGCGGGATAAGTAATTTGTTGTTTCGTATGAAATACAATATGATTTTCAGTAATGGCGAGTGATAAAGATTTGATAAATGATAAGTCACATTTTAATTATAGCTCAAATTTTCATCCAACGATGATAGCATATCACGAAATATACGAATTACTACCAACTGTGACATCGAAAAGGCGTTGAGCACTAAATCATGGGTAGTGATGGAATTACAGCAATTATTTTAAAATTACAACGTGACATATTTTATCACTGTAAAGTCACAATCCCTGTACCACGATTTTGTCACTAAAATGAATCCTTAATAATATTATAAATGTGAAAATAGAGATGTTTGTTACGCTTTCACGCGATAACTACTTAACCATGATCGGTTCAGACATGAAACCTTGTACATTGTTCACACATACATGTTCTCGGAGATACTATAAGCAACATAGTATACATTAATAAAGTTAATTTTAAATAAAAAACCAAAACCGACTTCAAAACTATACCTTAAAATTATGTACAACTAAAATTTTTTTAATAATATTTAAATACTTTGAGGTGAAGTTAATTAACAAAAATAATTAATCAATGAATATAATGAAACTTATATGGCTTACTTATACTTTTTAAAATTAGTTATTTTGGGAGTCGGTGCCAGCCAAATAAGTCTAATCACAATTCACAGCATTTGAATACATAATATTATACTCTCACATCTATTATAAATTTCTTTGCAATTATTGATTTTGTACTCATACAAGTACACAAAGTATTGAATAGATGTCTGTTAAGGTTATCTTTGCTTTGGCTGGTACCGACTCCAAAAATAACTAATTTTAAAAAGTATAGGTAAGCCATATAAATTTCATTATATTCATTGATTAATTATTTTTGTTAATTAACTTCACCTCGAAGTATTTAAATATTATTTAAAAATTTTTAGTTGTACATAATTTTAAGGTATAGTTTTGAAGTCGGTTTTGGTTTTTTATTTAAAATTAACTTTATTTTGTACTTTTTAGTTTTAAGTATAAGGCCAATAAGGCTAGTAAACTTTCTCAGACGGCTTACACAAATTTATCAAGGCTTAATGAAAAACAAACGAAGAAAGGATTTAAATTAACACACAGCCAAAAGCAAATTGGAATTGTGTAAATGTACGATGGATGAGAGTGGCAAGAGATCGGCCGTCTTGGCGCTCATTGAGGGAGGCCTATGTTAGGCAGTGAATAAAGAAAGGCTGATGATGATGATAATTTTATGTATTGCATACACAATTTTGCAGAGTGCATACACAAATTACAGGCAGTTAGAATTTCTGCCACAGATCGCATCGTTACTGTGGTGTTGAGGAATTGATCATAATATTGGGCTACGACAGTTACTTGACCACTTGACCCTAAAGACGTTACGTTAGACAAATATCCGGATGCCCTATAAAAGATTCAGCCGAGTATCGTTAATTTACTCCTAAGAATTGAAGAGTTCCGTCACTTTATTATGGATCCCATGATCAGAACCTAACCAAGTTTTCACCTTACTACTCTTGAACTATTTTCTTTCAAATAAACTAATAATCATCGAAATCGGTTGGCGTGATATTCAGTTATTCATCTATTTGTCGCGCTCGTACCTAATGCAAATTTAAGACTTTTATGGTTTTCTCATGGTTACCATCATCAAAACTGGACTAGATTAAAATGTGACCACATGGGGAGCATCAGCTTTCTAATAAAAAAAGAATTATCAAAATCGATTCACCCAGTCAAAAGTTATGAGGTAACACTTATAAAAAAAAAAAATACAGTCGAATTGATAACCTCCTCCTTTTTTTGGAAGTCGGTTAAAAAAAGGGATTTTTTTGCTAACGCGAGCGTAGTCGCGGGCAACAGCTAGTAAGCTATAAATAAGATGAGTGTGATAGATTTATGACACTCATCTTATTTATAGTTTACTAGCTCGTTAGTAAATTATATATGCTTGCATTTTATTCAACTCGACTCTTACTTTTCCTTTACCGCTATTCAATGGCTTGGTTATCGAAAAATTATACCATTTCACTTGTGATATTTCATGGACATCTCCGACAGCAACATAAGTGATAGGTGTTTTTTAAAAAAATAATATTATGTGTCTTTACAACCTTAGTCGAATCAAAACCAAACAGTAAGCCGAATGGTGAACGTACATATTTTGTATTACACCATTTAGCCGTTAGCTCCTCAAATCTCAGCCATATGATAGAATCACTAATTTCGTACAAACGAAATGTTACTATTTTTTATCTATCTTAAGTATGATACAAGTCTCGGCAAAAATAAATGTAATTTTAAAGATAATTCTAATTTTAAAATAGTAACCGAACAAGTGACGTCATTATTAATGTGATTTAAGATTTAACGAACCAAGGCGCTATCGCCCATAATTGGAAGGTCAATTAACGTCATACCATTTTATACTTCTACTGAAGTAATTCGTACAATTAAGTATTGACAACGGCAAAGGATTTGTAATCGTTGTGGTTTGTAAAGAGAGTAACGAGATCCATTAATTATTATTTGCACAAATTATACATGGAACATGGTTTACAATCTATACAGATAAAATTAGAGTGTTTGCTTGCAATATCAAAATGACCATTTTTTACTAAATGCACGTGGATGTATACGGTAATTACATATTATATCAAAGTATATATTTTTTCACAATTTTTGTTTATCTGTCCGTTTGTTTGGCTAAGGGCCTGTTTCACCAACTTCCTGATAAGTGTTGGATAGGCTATCCGCAACATATTTGACAGATTCTCCATACTCTATCTGTTAGATACCTGGTGGATAGCCTATTCGGCACTTATCAGGAAATGGTGAAACAGGCCCTAAGCTCTAAAAATAGCAGAACCAATTTTGACAGGACTGTCCCTAGCAGATAGCTAATGAGTAATAACTTAGGCTATTAAAATAATCATTATGTATCCAGATAAGGTCTAAGTTTAAAACTAAGGGTGAAGTTGCGGGCAACATCATCATGATCATCAGCCTCTATACGTCCACTGCTGAACACATGCACTCTTTAATGAACGCCAAGACGACCGATAACTTGCCACTTGCACCCAACTCGCCACAGCATGGGAATTTGTGTCATTTCATGTCTATTAAGAACAACAAAAACAACCAGTTATTGTTTTATTATGTTTACGCAAATTTCACTCATTATAATGAAACAACTTTTACGTATTTTATCGTGGTTTATTGAGTTTTTTATATGCCTGACGTTTTGGGTACTTTTGGAGGTGCAACTATTTTATAGCAAACATGGTTCTCCTTTTTTTTTGATGTCGCATCGGAAATCTTTTTCGAACCATACCAGGGCCTTGGATAGGCGCGCTGGCGTGTGTGGGGCCTCGCATTGGGTGCACTACCCCACTAAAACCGCTGCGTGAGCCTTCAGCCGCTATCTGAGGGACCCGGATCTGCAGGCTAGCACGTGAAACCCTCAGCGACAGACTGGTCCCGGCAAGACCAGATTCTCCACAATAGGTCGACTGCCCGGCTAACACTTAGCAGTCCCCACGACGTGGGCATATAAGAAACTTAATAAGCCGCGATAAAATCCATAAAAGTTGTTTCATTACAACAACCAGTTAGTAATAAAATATAATTAAATAATACAACATTATTGTACAGATCCTTATATAGAGTTTTCTCTGAATATCCTTATCACAATAATATGTTGATTTGGTGTCCGGGTCGGTGCGAGTGGCAAGGAATCGGTCGTCTTGGCGTTCATTGAGACCTATGTTCAGCAGTGGACGGATAAGGCTGATGATGATGATGAAGTTTACATAATAATCTTGATCATTATCAAAATGGTCTCATTTTTTGGTATTCTTTCATTGCCTTATGCCTATTAGTAAGATCAAGTACTCACGTCTCTGAACTGTGCGATCCCGGCTTCTCCCAACTCGTACATGGAGACATAAGCAGCTTCCGGCTGCACGAACAGCTGGCACAGCACCATCTCCTCACTCCTGAACATTGTTCCGACTGGCCCGGGGTCTGAAGATCAAATAATATTATTAACATTTGGAAGCGCTTTGTCTGTATAATTATAGTTCCTATTTATTACGTGATATACTCAAAAATATTTTTGTCTCCATCTATATTTTTTAAATTAAATTCGTTGCATTAAGACAATTTTAATTTGTCTCTCAAGCTTCTTGAGATCGTGTCAAAGGGTCATTTGGTGGTTACCGCTGTAGATCCGCGACTGATCTTAGATTATTTCGCAAATTAGCTTTGCCAGGTTATTAAAAGGAGGGCAGCACACAGCGTAAGCGGAAGAGGTTAAGCTGCCCCGGATCTGTTAGCAAGCAATGCACCTCGACAACTAGTCAGTCCCTCAGGGGACCGATGTGCGGGAGAACCCCCACATGGGGGTTGTTCCGCACCACAGAACAACCACTTCCAACATCGGGACAGTACAATGAGGTGAGGTTCCTACTGAGCCTCACCACCACGACAAGGCCTGAACTCACACTCACGTATAGTAAATACTAGCACCGAATCTCGTATGTAGCTAAATAGTTTGGCCCAACGTCGCATATCTTAAATTCCATCTCAGTCTGTTTGGATTCTTATTGTATTTTTAGACTTAACACATTGATATATTTTTTAGTTGATACAGTCTTACAGTCCAGACACATGTTTACGGTTGAATGATTGCTTACAATGTTTCATTGTTGTACTCTGGGTACATCTGACATACGAATTCTTTTATCTAGTGATAGAGATTAAAAAAATATATGACTCTATCAATAATATTTTATTTTGATGCCTGGATGATTTTTTAGAGAACGTATTTTAAGATGTTTGCACATGGCTCTATTCCACTCAATATGATATTGACATCGTTTCTGATAAGATTTGGTCTTTGTTAACACTTATAATAATCTGTGAATGAGAATTATATTTTTTAAATTTTGCTATTGATAATAATTAAAATAATCTAATTAAATAAATAAACTAATTAAAAAATATTGATGCTAATTGTTTTTTTTTTTGTTTATATTTGATAGTTCAGTTTTCATATATATATTATCTAAAAATTAGAATTCTTTGATCACAAAAGTATAATTATATAGTATAAATATATAAGTGAAGTGCAATACGTTATTGGACTTTATATTATTGTTTTATATAACACAAATCAATACTAGTACTAATTGTTCTTACTTTATAGTTTATTAGTAAACATCAGGTATTAATAATTGACTATAGTCTGCGTATATTGTACAATAAACTACCTACGCGATGTGTGAAATACTCTATAGCAACCACAAGTAAGGAGGTGAAAGAAAGAATATAATTTTAATCTAAGTATTCCACTACATGATTTTATTTATGTGTTTGATTTTTTATTCGTCACTTCATAACCAAAAGTCGCCTGATAAAATATATTCATTACCGGAACAATAATTTCCGAACAATGGCCGAATGTAATCACTAGATTAAACGTCTGCTCATTATGGCAAATTACAGTGATCTTATGATTAGTATTAATAACGCACTGATCAGATATTTTTTGACTTAATGGTAGGATGGCAGCAGCTCTGTAACACATGCTGCGCTGCATCGGTGTTATCCTGCTTTTTTCTTCCAACAACAGCAACTTGAAAAAGCTGTGCTGTATTTACTAGAGATATACTCAAAATACCGAGGTGATAATTTACAGAGTTACTATCTTACATCTCAATATAAGTCTATATTTCAATAAGAAGAAATCATCAGGATGAAACAATTTCCTATAGGTATCCCAGACAACAAATTCATACGTCATCTCAGGATGGGATACAGGAGCTTTTTAACGATGTTGAAAACTTAGATATAAAAAATTTTTAGTCCCGTTTACTTAGTGACTCATAGTTTTGCGGTATTCAAATATGGAGCATTGGACACATAATAGCAAAGGTCAAACTATACATTCGAGCGCACCGCGGAGGTATGTAGGACGACGAAGACCGCGGCTGTATTTTCATCATTTTTCTTACTATGATCCGGTTATCCTGTGATCATGTTGCTGTAAAGTATCCGAAAAGTCAATTTTTAAATGGGGTTTCATTATATTGCTTATTGGTTTTTTAGAATACTAGCTATACAAAGCAGCTTCTTTAATCAGCCGTATTCGATTTGATGATGATTATATTTATATTTTATCGCGTTTTTTTACAAAGTTATATAATAGTAAAAGGTTTTTATTTTCGGATGACTAATTTTGTAGATTATTTTATACATTAAATAATACAAACCATCTCTTTTTAGGTAGGTATATATAAGAATCTATAATATCGAATAAAAAATAAAATAATAATATTTAGTTTTTGGAATATATTTTTTTATAAGTAAATATTGGCAACCCTAACGAGGCAGACGAGTCTAAAGGAAGGTGGGCAACTTTGTCCATAAACGTGTTCATCCGGCATTAGCACTTATAGTGTTAGGAGCTAGCGATATTTCTGTGCGTTATTTGTCCTAAGGCGAAACGATGGTGAAGGTTGACCCGTATTACTATGCTGGAGTATTTCAGAATACAGCAAAGTTAACGCTCTTCACAAAGGCCGCTAAAAATATAGGTAATGTAATTATCACGAGTTACAGTTCTGCTAAATCTAGGTGATGATGTATTTGTATGAAAGTCGAGGCATCGGTCGTCTTGGTGTTCGTTCAATAAGATTAATGTCCTGCAGGGGAGAAAGGGCGATGATGATGATGATGATGATGATGATGAAGTTTATAAGCCCGAGGTTTAATTTCTTTTTTTGCTACTGTATAAACGTTGCCCTTGAGAACAACATTCTCTTTGTATTTATTCTATTTTTGATTTATAATATTTTATTTCTACTAAAATATCTTAGGTTATCGAAGTTCTGATCGATATCAGAAATGACGACAATTTGAGTATAAAAATAGTTTCCCTAGCTAATGGTCTAGCCATAATTAATCGTCGATCAGTAGGCAGTCAAGGGCACACGTCATTGAAAAATATTTATTCACATTCCGTTTTACTTTCGTATGGACCATGGACAAATTGGGACAAAGAAAATATATACTTACTACTACCATAGAACACAATAATAATACTACCATAACCATACCAAAATAATAATAATACCATAGAACTCTAAATACTTCTTTTAAATTACTACTTTTTTTATTATTTTGATTTTTCTAGATGGTTGGTATTTGTCGTCTTTCGTCCTCAAAGGATACAAATACCTATATACAAATAAACGCCGTTTTCTAAGATCTGAATTATAAGGCTTTCTATTTTCGATACCTTCTGTTACAATTAAACTATAGAACAATAATAATAATAATTGTACTTAACAAACAATGAGTCTTGTAAGGCTTATACGTCCTGGAGAATTAAGCAAAAAAGGTATTACATAATAGAACTATAAAAGTTATATCGTGAAAGAATTGCTTATGGACTGACTATATGGGTTTGCCACGTGTACATTTAGGCAACAGAGCCACGGACAGATTGTATGTCCCGTACGTGACTAAATGATATATTGATAACGATGTTTTTGCACCTAGGCCTTGCCAATACGGCTTGCTTAACTACGAACAATATAATAATATTTCGATGTGTCACCAAGTGTAAAGTAACCTGTTTAAAAGGTCAAATCTTACATACTGCTGAACATTTTATATTAAAACATTTTAGCTATTCATCATCACCGTCAGCTGGCAACTGGAGATTGACTTATTTGAATGCATTTTATGATGGGCAATTTTTAATATTATTATTATTTTTTGCTATTCGTTTTTTACTTTGGCTAGCCAAAGTATAGTAAAAGAAAACAACTAGTCTGACTGTATTTTTACAATTTTTTAATAATATTTGCACTGATAAAAAATATATTGCTAAGTCTTTACTTTGGCTAGCCTGGCAGTTTCTTTACACATTTCTTAATAAAATGTATGTTCATTGATAAAAAGATATTGCTTAAGAGATAAATATTATTAGAAATGAACATGGAACTGTCATTAATATTGATAAAGAAAGTAAACAACACTTAGTAGACTTAAGATAAACATCTGGGTAAGTTTAGTGTCGTTGCTTAACCGCGGTATTTGTAAAGAGAAATTATACAATTGAGCTATTGATAAAGAGTGCTGATGATCATCATAGTTCAGAAAAAAATATTTCCACTAATATATCACACTTCGACTACTACATTTTACTACATTTTCATTCATTGCTTTACAAATTTATAATTATTGATTTTTAAACAATTGTGCAATACAAATTGCATAAAATTGTTCACTTGTATTTCTCTCGTTGTGGTTTTTTTTAAAATAATTCCATGCAATAAAGTTGAAAAAATAAAGGCATTATATCTTAGCGAACTTTAAAGGAGGCCTATGTTCAGCAGTAGATAAAGGCCGATTATGAAGATGATGATGCAATAAAGTTTATTAACTTTGACTATCCTTTCATTTCGGAAATACTTATAAATTCACTTAAAAATACTACAGGAAAAATAAGTTTAAAACGAGTTAAAAATCATCTTAAATTCATATAACACGAGAAAAATCATTTTAATAGTGCTTGATCTAGATGACTTAACCTTGGAATCAAATCATCACTATCAAATAAAGAAGATAACCCCGATGAGGGGTTCAACTCAAACCATTATCGAAACATTCCTCACAGCGCAGAGCAAAATATAATTTTTAGGAGATTCCAATAAAACATAGCGTTTACAAATTTTTCAACCAGTCTCACAACACCATACTTGTTCTTACTAACGGGTTTTGCCTTAAACGTGTTATTGTTTATAAATAAATACTTAGGTAAATGATCGCAGGATAATATGGAAAATTTTATTAACTTGCCATATCTATCTGTTTATAATATGTATTTTAATTTTAAATAATAAAACCTTTTTAGAATAAGAGTTGAGTGCAGTCTTTGGTTGATAGAAGACTGATAAAATGACAGAAGGTTAGGGATAAGTTTTGATATCTTTGTACTGATAATTATGAATAAATGATATATGACCACGAACTTTGGTTGCTAGGGTACTCTCTCTCTCTATTTAAGAGCTTTGCTCTTGTCGGTGGAGTATTCGCCACTCATTCCTCCTCTCCGCCAATACCTTCACCTCCCGATACGACATAACCTGTACCTTCTCCTTTATTTGTTGCATATAACTCCTTCTCGGTCTACCTCTTCCCCTTTTTCCATCAATCTTTCCCTCTATGATATTTTTTATAAACAAGTCATGTCGTATCAGGTGACCAATCAGATTTCCTCTTCGGTTCTCAACAGTTTTAATAATATTTCTTTCTTCCTTCACTATCTCCAAAACTTTTGCGTTTGTCACCATGTCTGTCCATTTTATTCCCTCCATCCTTCTCCAGCACCACATTTCAAAGGCTTCTAATCTTTTCCTATCTTTTTGCGTCATTGTCCACGATTCACTTCCATAGAGTGCAATGCTCCAAATATAAGATTGAATAAATCTTTTCCTAATTTTTAATGAAATTTTTTTATTTTTGAATATTTGTTTCTTGCGGTTAAATGCTTGTTGCTAGGGTACATTTAGCTCTAATAATACTTTTTACCAATGACTAAGGGGTAATGCGTCGTAAACTGCTCACGCCAGGCTTTGACGTGTTAGCCCGTACAATAAGAGCCTTAAATTGAATATACAGAAAGGCTTTCATAAAACTAGTTAACCAATAAAGTATTGCCTGACTTTGTCATACATTCTATTTGATTTTGCCCTTACACAGAAGACTAATACTGCAAAACTAAGTGTTACCACTTAAGTACACTTGGTTTTGCAGTACCTATAGGTCAAGACAGCATATTAAGGCATTATTGTTCCATTTTAGATAATAGTATATCATTGTTAATAATTATGGACCCTATACGTCCCACAACTGGCCACGGGTCTCCTCCTCGAATCAGGCGAGGAGGGTATTGGGCCGTAGTTTACTGATGAGCTTGTCCATTGCGAGTTGGTAAACTTCACACCCCTTACTATGCACATACTCATCAGGCATACAGATTCCTTTACGATTTTTTCCTTCACCGGTGAGCGAGCGACGGTGTCATGTTCAATCAAGTGCACACATAAAATTAAAAAAAACCTGAACTTCTTATTTCGGTTCGAACCAGGACTTCTTATTTCGAGGGCGAGTATGGACTCGCCCTCGAAATTAAAAGTCCGGGATGGAGTATGGATCCACAGGACCATTGTCACTTTACCTCAGTAATAAAAATGAAAAGGGCTAGTCAACCTTTTTCTATGGCTATCTTCGGCCAGTCCAGATGTCCTTAGGTCATTATGCGCATGGCCTCGCCGTTTTGGTGTTCATTGAAAGTGGTCTAATACCAGCTGTGGACGGCAAAACGCTGATAATGATGAATCAAAATGTAAAAAAAACATCAATGTAGTTTTACGATTAAATAAATGCTGTATTGAAAAAAAAATATTTGACCTACTTCATACGCGTGTCGTTCCACTTTAAATCTTGTGAATTTTTAATTTGAGCTGTATCAGATCCAATTAGTTTTGTACGTAATTGAAAAAAATTACAAATTTCAAATTTTATTATCGTACTTGAATTCTGTCAAGGTAAAATATTAATGAACTTAGATCAATATTTAAAATGCAAAAGGTTATTGAAAGGAGCATGCAAAGAGTCACTTTAAAATATTCCATTCTGATTTCATTAGCAAACAGTTGGCATAATGTGGCGGGAATCGATGGTATTATTGGTAGTAATAATTAAGCCTCAAAAAGACATACAATTTTTTAAAGCTGCTATAATTTTTTATGCTAAATGCGAGAAACAATAAATTTTTGGGTCGCAGAGGACACAATATCGAGGTGTTGTATCAGTTAGCCGGGTTCACCGAGTCGCGACCGTCGACTAATCTTAGCTCGTAGACATTTGTACTGACGCCCAGAATACCAGGGCTGCCACTCCGTTCATTAATAAAATATCTAAAACTAGTAGTGTCCCGCGGTTTCATCCGCGTAATTCTCATTCCCGTGAGAGTACGGTGATAAATTGTAGCCTATGTGTTATTCTGATGTATAAGCTATATTATTGTAAAGTTTTATAAAAATTCATTTAGTAGTTTATACGTGAAAGAGCAACAAACATCCATACTTACAAACTTTCGCGTTTATAATATCAGTAGAATAGCAGGACTAAGTTCATAAGCAATAAATAAGAATCATTCTATGCTATTACTATTGTTTCGTAAAGGTGTGATTTTTTTTCGAAAGGTCTAGACTTTTTGGCCTGATGGCATTTAAGCTCAATCGGTAGTATATTTATGTCAATTGTTTTCTTACGGTCACGCGAATTTCACTCATAAGGAAACAAGTTTTACGGATTCCATCGTACTTCACATGCTTTGAATAATTTTCAGCAAATATGGCCACCTACTGAGGGCTTAGACAGAGTAAAATCGTTTCGTAGCTTAGACGAAGTAAATTCGTCATCGTCTCTGAGTTATCAATGACAATTTCCTAGCCAATAAGATATTGACGATAAATATCGATAACCAATTGACAGTTTGTGATTTTGTTACGATAACGATTGACCACGTGATTTAGCGCGAGTTACGTCAATCCCATACATTTTATTATTTGAGATCTTCGTTATTATTTCTTTATGTTATTTTGTCTGAGCCCCCTGATGTGTCAGGTGTAAGTAAGTTATTCGAAAATAATACATTAATATTTTAATTGGTTGTGGTAGTAGGGATGGTCTCTGCCTTCCCGACTACATGGGTACCAACATTTTGCTCGCCTTCACCCCTGAAATAGCTTAGATGTTTTTGAAAGAATGGCAAGACAAGCAGTACAATGACTGGCTGACTGACCAAAACATGTTGTCTCAGGATAGGCAATATATAAATGACTTGACTGGGTTAGTTCGAGGTAAACTGGTTTATTTTTATGTTGACGTCGACCACTTGGCTCTTACCATCAGATGGTATTTTACTTACCATGAACTGATATTAAAAACATCGTCCTACTGAGCAGTAACGGGCTAAGTGATTGAAGTCTTTAGTCTCCCTTTAATAAATTTGCAATATACTTTATATGAATGCAAAATCCAAACTTAGATTTAAAATAAAGTATAGTCAGACGCTGAGGAAGAATTTTCCGCAGCAAAGTGGGAAGACAAAGCTGTGGCCATTGGCCAACAACTTGTTCTATTTATTTAACGGTGTCTGTATATACGTAAAATGTATATATGCAAGAAATGGTGTGTAAAAAGAATAAAGTTGATAGGTATAATAAATACCTCACCAGACCACAACAAGTAGGTTAGTTTAAATCGATTTTTAGCCCGGAAGTTAAAAAATAGAATAGTGTTTTGTTAGACTTAAAAATATTATATATCCGGTGTAATGTTTTTTTAACAAGAATATTCTAATGAAATTCCGATTTTGAGGCACTGATGCAAAGCCTTACAAATATTACTTTAAAACCACCGTTTGTATTGGGTGAAAAGAGAAATTTTGTTCTCAAAAAGTTTCTAAAAGCTTATTTGTCGTGTTTACGCGACTTTCACTCATTCGGGCTTCTTCATGTCAGGTCGTATCGTCATCATTGTACAATTTTTCTGTTCTGTTATTTGTTAGTTAATTGATGGTGTTAATAAATGCTGTCCATATATAAATAGAACATTATAATATGTCAATTCGTCTGAACTTGCTAAAACCATAGTTATAGTCCACCCTTACACCATAGGATACAATAGATCATCGTCATATTTTATTGGCCATTCACAAAATGTTATGATGATATAAAATTATTTGGCACATTTCCAAAATTGTGCATTTTACTATTTTTAAAGTGTCGCCATTCGGATTAGTCGTTTTTTTTTATTAGCACAGTGTTTGAATGTTTAATTTTTGTTGCGGACATTTTCTATCTTAAAACTGAAGTAGGTATACAATATGTGATGACAAATTTAAGTATAAGCTTTGAGGTTCTTTTATATTAAGTTAAATCTAATGTAAGTTTTTTTGAAGCCTAAATCACGGCTGACCATTTTTTTTCTAAAATTTATATTCGTAGTGTTTTCTGACTGTATGACCATAAAAAGCTGAATAAACAACAAAACCATAATTTATTTTTGATAATAAATACTTGCAATAGTAAGCTGAAGTGATCACTTTTATTCATAAATGCAAGGTGAAATTAAGATCACACAAACATAAAAATGAAAACAAGGAAGTGATTTATTATATTTGTAGCAATCGATAAAACGTTTTTAAAATTATGAGATAGAATGTAAAGAAATTTCTAAACTTGAAAAAGATTTACATTATAATATTGTGTAGTAATTTTTATACATACTTATTTGAAGATGAATAACGATTGTAGTAATACCATTTTCAAGGTACGTTACTGTGGCATTAAAAACAAATTAAGTATTATTACTACGAATTCTAGTCTAGATTAATAAAAAGTTTAAACGACAAAGATAGAAAAGAAAGTGATAGAAAATACTTTAACTTTTTCACGTAAACCTACTTGTAAAAGCATGTTTCTTTTGGAAGAATGAGATTAATATAGGAATTGCTCTATATTTATCTTATTTAAATCTTTAACGACGCGGCAGGTTAAGAGATTACAATCTATATAGGTTGCAGATTCAAATAGAAACCAGTACTTTTGTTTCAATAATTTCGTTTGCTTCTGTGTCCTAGAATCGTTTACACAAGCTTTTTACCAGATTACCGCATAACCATGTTATTGTTGTGTAATCCTTGATAAATATTTAATATAATATTACACGTGTAGGTAAAATAAGGGTTGTCACAAATACTCGGAAATATTACAAGGTCACAACGGATCATATGACAATTTATTTAATATGCATTTCTGGCAGCCCTACACGATTCCCAGGCAGACTTGCATTGAGACGATGCTTAGCTTTATATATTTTTATACCTGGACGACTTCCAAATAGTACTCCGGGTTATCAAACATCAATAACTATGTGATACTCTTTTTATCGAGAGAAGTGTTATAAACAAATCTTTCATTTTTGTTATTGCCTTTTATTACACCAAAAAGTTTATTAGTATTTTGTACATGTGAAAATTGAAAATTTACTAAAGCGTCTTAGAATAAAACTGATTTCGTGAGTCTTTATGATATTGCAAGGTATAGAGAATTAAAGAGAACTATGATAGATCATAATTATGGCCACAAGTTCTCCTATTTCTTATATAATTAAGGTATTTTATATGACACTAAGAGGTGTTTGTATTTAATTAAAATTAAATATAACAGTTTCTTTTATACATTAGTAAAATGATTGCTGTATAAAGGCAACGAAACATAACTTTACTTATTTACTTATATGTTGTAACCGTTTATGTTCTTTGAAATAAATAAATGTAATATAATAATTCATATGTCCCAATGCTGGGCACGGGCCAAGGCTAGGAGGCTGTAAGGCCATGATTCACTGTTGCGCTGGTCAAATGCGGGTCGGTGAATTTCACACACCTTTCAAGACATTTAATCTTATCAGGCATGCAGGTTTCCTCACCGTCGAGTGAGCGACGCGACGGTCTCTTGTTCACGTGTATGGAGAAATTTAGAAAAAACCTATTTAATGTCACAGTGGAAGAAACGATCGACGATATATTCATCTGATAAGCAGGTCTCAATCGCGTTTGATGATTGACATACAAATGACCTTTATGTGTCCCTTTATTATGTCCTTTTGGACGACTTTATGACGTTTATCGTACAAATGGGCGCGTATTGTATTTACATTAACATCAGGAATGCGGAATGAAATAGCATCTTATGTCCTGTACACCTCATATTTTTATACACTAAAATAGTCTTCACAATCATAGGAACACTATCAGTGTTATTTATTGTTTAAACAGAGTGTAAAAATAAAATAAACAGGTGCGATAAAATCAATGTTTATAAAACGAGCAAGCGAATAGTTACTAATGCACAGAGAATCATAAATACATCGATAGCTAGGTATAAATATTTAGTAAATGTGTCTGTTGAATTAGGTTTTTGGACTAATATGTGCAAAATGGGACTGAACGTATTGCGTGAAGTTTGATTGAAATCCTGAGGCTAATATCTTTAGGGCCTGTTTCACAATCTCCAGTTAAGTTCCCAATAGTCTATCGGCAACATATTTGACAGATAGAGTATGGAGTATCTGTCAAATATGTTGCCGATAGCCTATTGGGAACTTAACTGGAGATTGTGAAACAGGCCCTTAAGGTTGTAACTGAATTCGGGGCTTATGTGATCTTCATATGTTTCACTGCTGGACACGGGTCATATTTTCAAAATTTGGCGGAGAGACCTTGTGTCGGTTGGGCAAAGTTTATAATACATACTTTTATCTTGCTTTTACGCGTGAACCAGTCTACGGAATATTCTGGAGAATATTATTCTTATTTGTGTGAGCCGTCATTGTAATACATTATGCATTCTTTAATGAAAACAACAGAAGGAACACAAGTATGATGACATAATAAAAGTATGCGGTTTAGTGCGAAATATTTGCGTAGGTTGCGACGTAGTCCAGTGTATAATGACTAACAGAAGTTCATAACCTTTTTCTATATATTTATTGTAAAAATTTATCTTGTCAACTAATTTATTTTGTACATGTAGCCCATAATTTTTTGAAATTCGATTTCTATTTTCATTTTCGAAAGAATAAGGTTTTCTTGAAATGGAAATTATTTACTTCCGAATCCTTGAACTGATCAAAAGTTACTAAGATACTTTTAGAAGTCATAACAATTTACATCGCAAAAGGAAACTGATTTATTCGAATAATCTTAATATATATAAATCTCTTGTCACAATGTTTGTCCTCAATGGACTCCTAAACCACTTAACCGATTTTAATGTTTTTTCTTTTAAAATGTGTGCTTTTCTCCAACTTAAAAGATAGGATAGTTTATTTCTCAAATTTGAGATTGCAATTTTATTTATTGCAAATTAATTGTTTTGACAGAACGAAGCCTGTCGAGTCCGCTAGTATTATATATAAAAAAACGTAAAAAGCAAGCACGTTAACCCCAAATATGTGATCGTAAAATCGTTTGTTTTTAGACTATTGTTTCTCGATTGTATTGTTCTAGTTAAGAACCATATAATATAGTGTTAACGAGGGACAATTGTCAAGTTTACTGTAATTAGTGTGTTCTATTTATAACCCATTTTACATTAATAGATGACTATTATTAGCAGAGAATGGTTTGTTTATTGTCTCCGTGGAGTATCTGGTAATGACACAGCTGGGCACGTTTCAAACCATGTCTTAACTATCATCATCACCGTTTTCATCAATGCCTTTTGTTAAAGTGTTGACCATCTTTCTCACTGGGCACTCCTGACAAGTACCTAGGGCCCCGCGATCAACGAAGCCTCATTATTTCTTTAAAACTTTAACAGAGTCCTTTATGATTTGTAATGGGGCCCCTTTATCTTAGTGCTCTATCCTAGAGTCTTGTTTATGATAGAGACAGTGTTGGTGTTGACTAGAAGCGCATGTAATATACTATTGAATCGAAACAATTCCTAAATAATGAAGACGAAGAATTTTTAAAGTTCTTTCTTTTTTTTACATCGTTTACTTCTTTATGGTAGTTTACTATGCTGGACTATGAAAGCAGATTTGTTTTTAATCGAGTATCAAGCACTATCAAAAAACTCAACTTTATTAGTTTATAATTACTTGGACGTAAACAGAATTAAAATTATATTAACTTTTGCCTGCGGCTACGCCCGTAGTCACATAGAGGTATCCGGACGTATACTATGCATTTAATAAAAAGTGGTTATTTTTATATTACATACACTCCAATTTTATTTATTAATATTATTAATAATATTAATGTAATAAACAAAATACATAAGGGCACTAATTTCTTCTATAAAAAAATAAGGAAAGGAGTAATTAAGGTTTTATCATAATATGAAAATATCGAAATGATGAAAAAAATAAGCCTGTCGCTGTGATTCAATATGCAAGTGAATGTTCGACGAATATGAAGATTAAGCAGTTTTGAATACGGCTGCCCTCCTTTGACCTGTATAACAATGAGCGCAGGAAACGAATCTTGCTCGTAGTTCACAAGTACCAGGATATCATACCGCATACGTATCACGACATAATATTATATAAGGTTCACTTCAAATAAGTTTTTTTATGTTTAATCTTGCGGCAGTTTTAACACAGTATGAGCAATTAAACTTTGTCATGATAAAGTTAGTTTCATCGAGGTATAACGGATTTGGTATACAAAAATCTATACTTCGCTCATAGTTTCAGTTCGTCCCATTCCATTAATCCTATTGTACACAGACAGATTTACAACCTTCGCCGGATTGAACTCAACGAATCAACAAACGCCAAAAACAAATCACTGTTCACTATTAAGTCACATCATTCGAGCAACAAAGCGATACCAATATAGATAATAGTCCCATGCGTAAATAGGGCGGGCATACGTCAGTGCTGGAATCGTTCTTATCACTGGACCACATGTTAGGAACGCCGTCCAAAATTTTCGAGGGCCTAGTCTTAAAATACCTCTTTTATCTATTGTTTTCAAATGTGTACCTATGCGGTTCTCTAATGTGAACGATTTTATTGTGGTTTATTATCAACATAAGCGTTATGCACCACTGAACGGGTCTCCTTGAATGCGTGTCATCTATCATCATCATCATCATAATAATCATCATCATCATCATCATCATCATCATCATAATCATCATCATCATTATCATCATCATCAGCTTTCCGCTGATAGAAATACAGCGGATAAAAGCTTATATACCTTCAATGAACGCCAAGACGACCGATCCCTTGCCACTCGCATCCAACATTGAATGGCACTGCATGGAGATGTCTATGCGCCTGCCTAATGTGTCTACAGTCTACACTCCCTCAAATACTTATTTTACCAGACATGCAGGTTTTCTCATGATGTCTTCTCATATGCACTGGTTTAGGATAAGTATGGCAAACATACCAGGGACGCATAGATTTGTAGGTATGGTAAGAATATCATCAGTGAGTGTGTCATCATCATGTCATCATCTGGGACAGTTTTTGTCAAACACATTAGTTTAGTTTTACAGGTTTTACAGAACTTTAGTTTTTTTCAGCAAGTTACCACCAGTCGTTGTGTACATCATAGTCACGTCTAGATTCTAGTTCGATGGCGTCTCGTTCTAGGTTTTTCCAAGACACGGTCAAGTTATCAGTTCTGCCCCAGATATGACCGGTCCAGAGCCAATTTAGTGCTGATTCTTTGGACAATATAAGTTAGTTTTTGCTGCTGGATCATCTGGCTGTAAATGGATTGTGGATAAGCTGTATTGATTATCCAAGTCTCGATTCCTTATATCAGGTAGGACACATTGATCCCCACCACGGTTCAGGCCTTGTCGTGGCGGTGGGGCTCAGTAGCCCAGGGTGACCCCAACACCTTGGGCAAAGCGAATTGAGCTGAGGGGCTCTTTGTACCCCTCTTATAAGAAGAGGGGGCAAAAGGCAGGGGGTAGAGGGCGAGGGCAGGAACCTCACCTCATTGTACTGTCCCGATGTTGGAAGGGTTGTTCTGTGTTGCAGGGCAGCCCCTGTGTGGGGGTGGTGTCCGTCCCCTTAGATACTGACTAGCCATCGAGGTGCCTTGTTGCTTGTAGATCCAGAGCACATCACCAAAGGCGGCAGTGGTGGCACTCGCCGGGTTTTAGTGGGTAGAGCTGCGTCCACTTACCAGCTTTCGGGCGCAGCGAGTCCCACATACCCGCCTTGGGAGACCCACTCCCCCGCGGGATGCCTAAGCGCATTTAGTAAGTAGTAAGTTTTCAAGTTTTTCGTCACATCAAGATTGGGCGAACTTTACCGAATAATCCTGCCTATGCTTTTCTAGAATGTTTAACCAATCGTATTAAATTTGTATAAGGTGGTGATGCCTTAAAAACGGTATATGATTCAACATTAATATTTTTATTATAGCTTATAAACTTCAATTGAATCTACTAGCTGTTCCAAAGAGAACTCAATAGAACAGGCGAGATGAAGTCATACTAAACTTCAATAATATGAAAATCTTTATTTCGTAAAAAAGGTGTATAAAAACCAAATAACTGGAGACTCCTTTTAACGTCCGGTTTCAGAAACCATGGTTAAAGTGTATGTCAAATAACATGACTGTTAATGGCGGTTACATACGACATACGATTCTAGAGTCAAATTTGATCAGCCTTTCAGTTGACATAGTCACTATGTCATCTGAAAGGCTGATCAAATTAAGTAATTTCACTATGCTTCTAGCAACTCTTTGCGAAAACTTCAAAACTTCGCGTTTATCAATCAATCTTTCGGAAACCGGTCGTAAGTGTTGTTTTGTCGTGGTAGGAGACTACCATATATTTTATATTTTATTTTATTCCATTATCTGGTATTTATAACACAAGGTTAGTCATAAGAAAATTATTACTAATTAGTTTGTTAGTTTATTGATAAGTAAATGCTGAGTAAAGTATTTATCTAATTACTATTTACAGTAAACTGATATTTAGCAATACATAGATGACCATTTTTATTTTTGTATTAGGTCTTTAGTGTTGATTGTCATCATAAATAGTTATTTAGTAATTTACTGTATATTATGTGTATGTATTACTCTTGTTCTGTTTTAATTTGTCAGCGCAGTATTACACTTTTACATCTATGTATTTGCCATTTTTTCGTTACTTCTTACTCAAATCATCTATTTAAAAATAAATTACATATTGCACTGAGTTTGTTTCACCGGTTCTTCTCAGTGGGCTTGCTTTGGAACCGGTGGTAGATTTGACGTTAAAAAAGATACTTTGGTGGTACTATTTTGAATAAAAATTTTAACTTTGAAGAGCAACACATTATTGAGTAGCCTGGGCTAGTTCCAATCAAACAAGTTTATATTCATGGGTGACATCGACCACTTACCATCAGGTGGCAGGCAGGTGATTCTGAACGTTTGCCTAGCCAAGTAACATAACATTTTTTTTTAATATCTAAGGGTACTAAGCTTCCACATCACCGCATCGTACATATCGCACGCATCGCATCGAACGGATTGCAGTTATTTTGTATGGAAAGTGACGTTTGAGTGCGATCCGCAGTGTGGATCAGTGGAGATACTTGTATGAATGTCTATATAAATAATATTAAGATTCATTTGATACGATATCAGGCGATATGTGCGATGCGTACGATACGGACATTTGGACGCTTACATTTAAGAGCGAAGAAAATGAAGTACGAAATTAGATGTATTTATTTGTCAAAATCAAGAAGAATTTATCAATAATAATAATAATAATAATAATAATAATAATAATAATAATAATAATAATAATAATAATAATAATAACTGAAACACTGTACGAACTCGTGTCCATGTATGTATGTATCTTTTACAACTATACTTAATTACTCAAAAGAAATTCCACTTTACATCAAAAAGATCTACAGAACATTAATTTAACAAATGCTATTTAAACTTGGCTTGTTTTCAGCTGTTACATGGTTCTATAACACATTATTTAAATAGTCTTTGTTATATTATTATGCACTTGATTAACCGTATTTATTAATGATGACATTTATTCAATAATTATGTACACGTTTGCGAATCGATAACTATATGATTTAACGTGCCATTAAAAGAAATAAACTAGATTCGCTACGGCTCTAGTAGAGCGTTCTAAAAAATATAATTTAAAAAAAGTCTCTCACCGTTCTAAATTTAAAAGGGGTTATTATCACTGCTTCCACTTCAAAATTGTTTGTTCCGATACTTTTTTATCGCAAAACATTAATATTTTTTACACACGGGCGACCCGTACGGGCGCATCGTTCCGACTACGAACTACCCAACTAGTGGCGCCTCTTGCGGCGAAGACATTGACTCGCTTTGTTTTGACTCTATGCGAGACATTCTTTTATTTAAATACCGCGGAATTCAATGTATGAAAAAATAAAACATTTGCTAGGTACTTAATATTGGAAGTGCAGTATCTAAATAACGATAAGTTCGGCTATAAAAATAGTTTTTTTATGTTTTAAACTACTTAAACCCAGAAATATGTAACTCATTTTCATAAATTAATTCAATTGAAAATCATTTTTCATTTTCTAGCCTAATTATTGAGGAATGTAGCAACCATTTATTTTGGTGGTATTTATATTAAAGAATATTCTTAAATTATATTAAAGAATCGGCCGCCAGCTCAAAGTCCATTGTAGATTCTGGAGACATTTTATAAAGTTCGTCGTACGTTAAAAATTATAAAGTAAAATTAATTAAAAGTAATATTACAATGTAAGTATGGTAATTAAAGGAGAAATTAAATTAAATTTAAGTCATGTTGAACTATGAAACTTTATTATTTTAAACTAAACATTTGCACGAAAGTAAAATAACAGGAAGACATATTAGCGATTTGAAATAATTTTCTTGTTTAATTCTAATAAGGCTGTATCCAAGGCCGTCTTAAACTAGGCCGGGGCCCTTGGGCACACTAGATTGTGGGCCCCTTTTGGAAACTAAAAAAAACTAATTATAATAACATATTTAATTAGTACCTAAGGTACCTATGACCATTTATTATAGACTAGCAGTTGCCCGCAAGTTCGCCTGCTTTGCCTGTACAACTTGCGGGCAACTGCTGACCTGACCAATAATTTTTATGATTAGCGCGTTCAAACTCTTCTGCTTTATATCTAATGGTAAAGTAAATACCTTCTTAGTTGTAAAGACCTTCTGATAAGATTACCTACTGATTTGTAAAAAAGTGTAATGTGCCCGACAAAAATGTTTTGAGAGTAAATGTGTGAAAGAGTTTGTAGGTCCTCGGGGCCCCCGTTCCCAGGGGGCCCCGGGCACGGGCCCCGTGTGCCCTTATGGTGAAGACGGTATTGGCTGTATCTACATTAACGCCGTGTAAAAAATATTTACCGCATTTCATTATTGCAATTTATAAAGAATCCATTCATTTACGTGGTAGTAGAATTCGCAATAGAAAAATGATTCGTGAATCATTTTTGTATTGGCTAGAATCTCCATATGTTATTGAAAACAAAATCAATATCCGACCTTGGTAGAATCAAGAAATATTGGTTTTCCCAACTGCAAGTATGTCGGAAAAGAAATAGTGGTTCCGTAGGTTAATTAACAAGAATTTTTAATGGAAATAAAACAAAACTGTTTTGAATTACTTACAATATTATTAGGTATTAAGAAATAATCTTTTAACGTGCCGACTGAAAATTTGTTGTATACGTTCATAATATGATATGATTTATATAGGATCTTTATAATGATTACTTTAATTTTAAAAGCTAAATTTATAATGAGATCAGCGATCTAAGAAGATACCCACAAGAAAATCTTCTGGGTAGCTATCATTAATTTAATTGTGATAAATTATATCACAAAGTCAATTAAATCTAGAGCAATTGATTTTCGAGCGATTTTTCATTTACAATATGATCCTTTATATACCTATATTATAAGGATTTTGATATTAGCAATTGACAATTCTTTTATATCGTTGGGTAAGTTTATTATAAAAACGTATACAATTATCAATAAAGGTGTTACTAATTTTATGGAGCCTTGAGCTGGGTACAAATTTATTTTTATTTCAGATGTTGATATTGTGTTGATCACATTTTTCTTGAAATTTTGAACAAAATAAACATAAAGATGTAAACATTTCTCTAAGTGTTTGTTTCGGACCCATATTATGTATTGTACGAACAGCTCTTGAGTCTCTATCGTTGTTAGATTTCGTAAAATATATTATTGATGTTACGTAATAGGATGTTATTTAAAAAAATGTGATATGATGCTGACATTATTGACACTTCAGTTTTTCCATGACTGTGGACTGTAATGTTTTTTTTATATAGTATTTTATTATTATTATTTATTAGAAAATAATATTATGATGATTGATAAATATAGTAAAGATGCGTATTGTTTTCTTATAATTCTGGGACTAGCGAGTAAGTAGTAATAAAGTGCATGCCTAAATAATTATCTGGATTCTAGTGGGTACAGGCTAAATCTAGTAGAGACAGTACTGTAGGGCTATTCTGTAAGGTCGTTTTCAATCCGGAAGAATCCGCGGAGATATGACGAATTTGGCGAATTTGTATTTTTGTAGAACTCGACTATCTATCTATATCATTAAAGTTATCTTTCGAAGTGAGCGTAAAGTGAGCTCTATCACTCAGGTGAAGCTCGATATCAAAATGGTTTTTACAGAATAGCGCTACTGGGTTCAAAACGGATCTTTTCACTTAATTGAGTTCTCTAAATTACCTGCAAAACATATACTCTATCTCTCTTGCTCAACAGCGAAGGAAATATCGCGAGGAAACCCGTATATATGTAAAGTTCATCCCGCATAAACATATAAGCCAGGACAACAGCATTAAGGTGAACTATAACCGAATACCCTTCTCGCCTCATTTCAAGGACACCCTTGCCCAGAAGTGGGATCAAATGAGAGTCGATTATGGTGAAGAACCAAATATTCTAGTGCTTTATGAAATCGGCTTTACTTTTTACTCATGTGGGTATTGGACAGATTAAAGTTGCTAAATACAACATCAGTGAATTTATTGATAGTAGTGAAACACTACAGATGTTTGGGTGGATGGTAAATTATGGATGAACATTATCCGACTTTGAAATGTAAGATGTAGTACAGGTAAGGTACATTATCATTACAGAATTCATGTTTCCTTGTTATTGTTTGATTGAAATGTGGAATCTGAATCGTAAATTGATTAATGTAGAATCTGAAATGCTTTATAGTTAATATTGTTAACAAGATTGTAGAATTAAGTTTTAACCCGTTGGAAAACGGGCTCCGTGCAATGGCAGGTTCGTTTTGCATGCGAGTGGCTAGAGAGCGGCCATTTTGGCGTGCAAGGAAAAAGGCCTTTATGACCTATACATAGAATCAATAAAAATAAGAATAAAAAAAAATAGAACAATAAATTATCATAATCAATATCTTCGCATTATTTTAATTATGACTCGCTGGACCCTTGAAATGATTTTTTTTTTAATTTCACTCCTAGTTAAATCTAACAAACAACCTCTTTATTTTACTATATTATATTGATTTTATTCATAATTGTGTCTTTAATGATGGATTATCATTTATCAGAAAATAAAGGTATGGTGTTTAGGACGACGAAATGCCCTGAAGTCTCTATGTTTTTATTATTAACAAAATGTATTTTAAGTCAAACGTTTTTCTTCTTTCTATTTAATAGGAAAAAATAGAAACACTGCAGCTGCTATAGTTGTAGTATTTTTGAACATTCTTACGCACGTAGAGAAATTATTCCATAATAAATTTCTAACTCTAAAAAGTAATACTATTTTTATTGTGCAAGAAGATAACTTTAAGATCGACTACTTTTCCAAGATATTTTTCCTACGAGTTTTGAAAGATAAGGAACACCACATTGATTCTACATTGACCTACAAAGATGATTATATCAGTGGAAGAATGTTGATTATCCTTAGTATGATTTAAAAGTACTTAATGGGTACTTTAAAATGATAATACGTAGAGTGCTTTGAATACTAATGACGTTTTGTGTCATACTGTGTTTATAATACAATAGGATATTATAGTATACGATAAGAATATAATAATATTAATTAATATCTGTCTTTTATAATACCAGTAATAATCATGTCTTTCATTTTCAAAAATTTTTGCTACTGTTGAGAGCTTTTGTTAATATATTATACCTGATTTTTTAAACGATTTCGAGGCATTTCTCAATTTGACCGTATATATGCTTTTTAATTACTAATGTACTCAATTGAGTTATAGCTATGGTATATAATATAGTTATAGCTAAAGGTATTTTTAAACTTAAAACGAGACATTTCATATACATTTAAATATACATTTAATTGCGTAAAGATTCTATTTTTTTTTAATTTAATTACAAAAACTATTGAGCTGCAAATGGACTCTTTAATTTTTCATTGCACGAATTTTTGGAAAAAAACAACATCAGGACAAATTTCCACCCCAGAGGTTTATTTTGGGACAGTGGAATAGATTACTTTAAGCCGGGAAACTTCGATCAATTATCCGGGAAACATTACTTATCGGGGCGTCTGCTCACGTAAGCTATTCTCAACTATAGCAAATTAAATTCACGTCTGTGAGTAGTTTTGGGAGGTCTATTTTTAGCAGTGTTCGTTCGTCAAATCCATTATCTATTACGAGAACTTAAAATGAGATTAGTAGAAGATTAGAATCTAATTTTTGCGTTATACCAATGGTCATGCAATGCAGAACCCTCAAAGACTTTAGTCTCATCAGGCATCAGTATCCTCACAATGATTTTATCCTGTGCAGCTTTAGCTTTATATTTTAGTATTGTCTATGAATTTTCATGAGACTCGAACTCCGCGAAATGTAAAATGTACAACATGTTTTAAGTATTGGAGAAAATCATCATCATTATTTGCAGTGAAAATAGCCCAGTTAAAGTCCCAACGGGTCTCCTCCTCGAAAGCATGCGAGGAGGGCGATGGGCCATAGTTCACCGATGCGCTAGCCCAGTGCGGGTTGGTGAACTTCACATACCTTCAAAGACTTTCACTATCAGGCATGCAGGTTTCCTCACGATGTTTTTCTTCACCGATTTTCTACTATACTCTAAATTGCATTTACACAAAGCAGTTTGGTCTATTAGTTCGCGTGTCACGGAGTGTAAATTTGCATGAAGAGCAAACGTTCAGAAGTGTGTCACGTTCTGGAAACTTCTAACATTTGACGGGGTCATGGGTCACGACCTTTTAACCCCCGAATGCTATTTACCAAAATATTACCATACCCGTGATTTTGACCTAAATTTTTAACATGTTTTACTCGAATCCATTATTTGGTTGAAAATAAAAAAAAAATAGCCTATTTCCTGACTTAGTTTTGACCAGATTGAAATTATGTATGTATGTTTGTTCATACCTTGAGCCGCAACTAGAAAGAAAGAAAACACTTTATTGGTTCACAATTCGATTTTACGATACTTATACGATTTTAAAATTAAGTTGAAGAAATATTTTTAAATAAATTGAAAAACCATTTTTTTATTCAGGAACAAGTACAGCTGAGTTGAGTTATAGTTTTCTAATATTTTCGGTTAGGTATAGTTATGGATTTTTTTATATCACCAGATATTTTTAATGCATGCAGACCACATGTGCATGGCATATAATTTTTAAAATAATATCTTATTTACCTAACAAAAGGCAGATAGATATTTATGAATCGTAAGCGGCGACAATATGATCGTACAAGCTATTACCGTATCGCCCAGGTTACTCTGACCCCTGTAGTAGAGATATATTCTTTATTGTACCCCAATTTCGATGCTCACTGCGGGGTTACGAGGGTCTTGCGTGGATGGTGGTATAAATAGGTCGGGCCATCCGTTCCAACTTTTTCCCTTGTGGCTAATGAGAGATAGTGATGTGGATGTATAGATGAGACTAAATAAAATCGGGATGAAACTCATCTTACGTTTGATAACATCTCGAAATTTAATACATAGTATGTAATCGGTCGTCTTGGCGTTCTGGACGGTCAAAGGCTGATGATGATGAAGGCGATGACGACGTAATATAGTATCTAAGTGCATTAACTAAAGGTTTTATTTATTTATTGTATTATATGAAACTAAAGAAAATTAATAATTTTAAAAACATTGTTTCGATTTTTTTATTTTTTTAGTTTTGTATTAATTATACACTCTATAATTTTTCTACATGTTGCAGTTGGTAAGCTTTGCTCGCCGCTAAAATAAATAAATGTTGCAATCTTTAAGCTACATAAATAAGAATGGTAAAAAGGTTACTTTAGTTCATATAGGACAATGCATAAAATAGATATTATAATAATAACGTGGTTATTAAATCATCGGTAAGCGAAAATACAACATTAACAATCTGTTATTAGTATTGATAATCGTTGAAAGTTATTTTTTCATCAAGTTGTTACAAAATATTATAAAAAACTTACCCAGCTCAACAAAATTGAATACTTGTACATTATTGATGTTTTCTTGCTTCTCTTCTTGTGTTACTTCCATTTTTCTATTATTATTAAGTTGTTTTAAATTTCGATACCATGCGTGTTAACGAACTCGCGTTCAAATATGATGTACCTATTCAAATAAAATCCTTAAAGGACGTAAATGATGATGTCTTAGATAATATTTTGATAAGATAATAAAGTACCACTTTAAAACTAGGTTTTTGAGATTATAAGTTTCATAAACTTTCAAGAAAATAAAAATAATCAAGCCAGAGGTTTCGACTTAACAAAGGGTTAATGTTTTTATTTGCCCGAATAAAAACAGAAGAAAATATTTGTTACTGTATGCTCAACATGATATGTATAAACTTTTTGATTTGGTGTATTAAAATAGAAATCAAAAATAATTTAATTTTTTTACTTTTTATAAATATATAATATACTTATATTCGTAAAAGTTTGTATGGATGATATTTTACTCCCTTAAAAAAAAAAAGAAAAACTACTGAATGGATTTTAATAAAACTGTATAATGATATAGTTTTAATACATCTGCATAATATCACATAGTATATAATTTATGTCCGAACTTCCACACCACAGAAAGTTGCTAGTTACGGCATAAGAAACAGGTCTTATAAAGCCTATAAACATCATAATATGAGTTTACCTAGGCTCAGGGTTCAGACATACCGAAGGGCCAGGAAGTTTCGTTATCATTATCATCATCATTATCAAGATTAAAACTTACGTAAATGAATAAGTTAAGCATTCGTATGTGATTTGAATTTTGGTTTAAAATTATATAAGTAAGAAGATAAAGATGCTAAAAGTAATTTATAAACGCTTAAATAAATTAAAAAAAAATACTTTGAGCCATCTAGCTTTAATTTCAATAACTTGTTGACAAACACTGCAGTGTTAGTAGTTATTATAATACTCCCTAGATGGCGTAAAGTTAATTAATTATTTAACGTAGAGCCACGAATTTTATTATTGAAAATTTATTTTCGTAAATTACAGTAATTGCTGTCACACACAAGTTTTCACCAAACACTAACAAAATTATAAAATAATAAAAAAAATCGCGCCTTTAGTTTCTGATATCACATTACCAATTTACTAAGAAAGTTTTGTTTTAACTATTAGAAGTTATTAAATCCTCAATTTTTATCACGACACACATTATAAGCACTTCTTTGAGTTATATTATTGTTATTCTTTTTTGAGAGCTTTATCTTTTTACTAGAACAGAGAAAGTTTGTCAGTAACATTGTCTGTTACTCTATTATGTAAGGTAGAGTTTGACAATATAGAAAAACACCATTTTTTGTTGTTGGTGTCACATCTAGTAGGCATCGACTTTAATGATAAAGTATACTACAATATACCTATAATTTTATACTATCTATATTCATTTGGAAATTCATTTGGTTTATTCAAATGGAACTAAATGCGCTGGATTCCTTATGTAGAGAAGTTAAAGACGTTTTTTTAGTATGCAGATTCCTATTTAGTTAGATGTCCACTTATAAAATTTTCAATAAAGTTTTTTTCTAAGAGGGTTTTTGATGAAGTAACTACAGGCTGGCAGCCCATGCCACTTTATCAAGCTAATTTCGCGTCATACCTAGCAGTAAAGTAAGTTCTCTCGCGGATGTTTTCATTTCAAATCCTATCTGTCAAAATCCAGCATATATAGACGATATGCTCAAATGTTTGCCATAGCACTTTGAGCTACGGCAAACTTTCAGATCAGTCGTAAATTAAAGAAAATTATTCATGATCATCATTATCAGTTAGTAGGCAATTATTGTCATAATATAAATCAGTTACTTACCAAAATAGAAAAATAGAGACCAAATACTATCTGTTTTCTTTCGATATAGTTTTCTGTCATCTAAGCGGAGAAAGATTTGGCGGTTTTTAGTTTTCAGCAAATTAATATTATTAAAAAACAAACTAATTTTAAACTAAAAGTACTGTTATTATTTATGTTACTTCTAATTTTAATTTATATATTTATGCCACACTTTACATAGTGTGATAACATTCTTTGTTATTCGAATTTCATTTTCGAGTGTGAGGAATTTTGCGTAATAATATATGTAGTAAGTGGTTTTTTGACGAAAGTGTCTGATAAGATCATCAGAGAAGTATGTTCGATATTCAATTTTATTTTTACTATTTCAATATATATGTTAATCTCAATGTACATTAATTATTATATAAAAAAATAAATAAATATTGTGTCCCGTATTTGTTTTTTTTTTAAATCTATTTTAGTTGGATTATGAATAAGGAATGAAAAAGGATAATAAACACTCAGTGACGTAATTTCTCAACTTTTAATTTAACTGATTTCTAAACACAATATATAATTAAATATTCTGTGAATATTCTAAGCGTCTGCCTGTTGTCGTTATTCAAAAATAGCAACAAACGGAAAAAAGAAATTGGTGTAAAAAAATTTCAACTTAAAATCACGTTGGGTTGGGGCCCACTTAAATATTGATTTTCTTCTGTTTTTGGTATGTGTTGTCATAGTAGCAACAGAAATAAATAATCTGTGAAAATTTCAACTGTCTGACGGGCAGACATACAATCGGACAGCAGCCTTAGTGATAGAGTACCATTTAACCCTCTGTGTACGGTAATCTAAAAATCAGGGTTGTAACCGCAATCGTAATTAGGCGTATTATTGATAGTTCAGGCTCTGAGCTACCTAAATAACATTTTGTGGCCCGCAGCCATCGAGCATTTAAAAATTTTTGCTACTGTTAAAAGCTTTTGTTTTTAAACGATTTCGAGGCGTGTCTCAATTTCACCGTATTTATGCTTTTTAATTACTAATGTTTTCAATTGAGTTATAGCTATGGTATATAATATAGTTATAGCTAAAGGTATTTTTGATCTTAAAACGAGACGTTTCAGGAATAATCAGCTAAGCTGTCGCGTTTCGTGCGGATTGTGGGTTTCCGTTGGTCCATTAGGAGGGGATAGGGAAAAGGAAGGCAACGCATCTGCATAAGCTCTGGTAATGTGGATGTAAATGAGCGTCGATAGTCGCAAGGCTTCGACTGTTCGTTTGCCTTATGCTCGATAGCCACCACAACCTGGTAGAAGAGAACCTCCACAAATTTAGCATCGGCTGTTGTATAGGAACAGACACGTACACTTAAGAATTTGATTAAAATAATATAAGTAAATAAGTATTTTGCAATTGATTGTCGATATTTAGATTGAAGGTTGATATGGCCAGATTTGTAACAAAATCTTCACTGTGGTAGATAATGACCACGAATTTTAGATTTAATATTGAAACCAAAGGTTCACCTTTCATATCTAGGCACTTGAGTGTCTAGATATGAAGCATATTATAAGCCGGGAGATGTATTTATTGCTATAACTTGAATTTAAATTTTATCGTATCTTTTATCTTATATTCCAAAGTATTCGTAAATTTTAAGTTAAAACATCTGGGGTGTTGTGTTTCAGTTTTATGGAAAATAGGAATTTAGTAGAGTCTACAATTGTAAAGAACGTAACCGCGCGCGAATAGGAATCTAATATTTAAAGCTTGGTCTTCGAGCTTCGCAAATGTGATTGATGCTGCGGTTATGATTATCAAAGGATGAATGAAATTATAATACTTAAAACATTTCCACGCAATTACATAAGAGCTCCTACCCTTGAAACGGCTTAACTAATTTTGATAAAACATGTATAAAAACTACCATTACAAAACCTGCTTTCAAAAAAAAATATAGTTTAATAGCTATAATGTCGCAGGCAAACATAATAAGTAACATAAATTATTATAACAATATATTAAGACAAATATTTAAACATAAAACAAAGTTATGAAAATTTTAGCATCGCGGCTAAAAATATTACAAAGTGACAAGTCCTAACAAAACTAAAACACCTATCCAATTCGATCAATATCTAAAATACGTTGCAAATTTCAAAGGACATTTTTACCAAACAAGGTTAGCCGCCGCGGACGTGAGTGAAATACCGAGCGTTATCCTGACTCTTACGTTCAATAATTTTGGAGACATTGCGGTCTTTAGGTCAATGTAATTGTATTTTATTAACAGTAAATATAATATATTTTACTACCCAATCTTTTTAGATATCATACTTTTGTTCGAATTTCAAATATAAATCTCTGTCTTAAACACACAAAACATTTCATGAAAATCAGTCCAGCCGCTTGGGAGATCAGAGATATAATACAAGACAGAGAACTATATTATATACTTTATATACTAATATTATAAATGCGAAAGTAACTCTGTCTGTCTGTCTCTCTGTTACGCTTTCACGCCTAAACCACTGAACCGATTTTTATGAAATTTGGAACAGGGATAGATTAGAGCTTGAGAAAGGACATAGGCTACTTATTGTCGCAAAAAAAAGCTTAGGGGGGGGGGTTTAAATAGGGGATGAAAGTTTGTATGGAAGTTCGTAATTATACATAAAAGATGACGCCATGAAACTTTGCATTTGGGCACTTGATAAGAATTAAATATTAAATAACCATTAATTGTTCCACCGTTTTTAGGTTTTTACCTATATGGGCATGAAATAGGAGATGAAAGTTCGCAGGGTAGTTCAAAAATAATCTATCTGTGTTTACTATACACACGTACGGAACTGAGCTACTCCGAATTTAACGCGAGTGAAGCCGCGGGCAACAGCTAGTATTATAATAATTACGCAGTAATTTGCTATTTATTAGTCGTTGCTGTATGAATGAAAGCGCGATAAATATATCAATGTTCGTATTATACAAACTGTAGAGTATAGAAAATTTAGAAAATATTTATTGATAAAAAATATTTATGAATCATACTTAGGATCTTGCCATAATAACAAAGCAGTCAATTGGCATCAAATGCAACGTATCAAAATTCCTTGAATAGTTTAGAAAATATCGTCGCGCAAATATACTTACACAAAAGTGACTCTAACTTATACTTACTTGTAAAGATAAAGATAAGTTTATAAAACAAATCAAATAATTAAAAAAAAAACCTACTTCAAAACTAAAAGAAGACACCCAAAAGCAATATTTATTTTAAAATTTTTATACGTCAATTTTTAACGAACTCTCTATGGTCTCCGCCATCAGATCTGCAATGGTACCTACCCATGTGAATGCAAAATTCTTATCATTATGCATGACTCAAGTTCGAACATAAGGCAGTTACTGTAAGCCGCTGAGGAGTTCCCTTAACTGTACTTCGTCTACATTATATATCAGATCTAGACAGTCACATACCCATCTAAATGTTAAATTCCTATCAATACAAATTAATAAAAAAAAAAACCATGGTAAATGCTGTGGGTAAAGGTTGAGGAGATCCTTTGACTGTCTTTTGGCTCCATTATCAGTTTGACTCCAGTACTCTACTATCCTGAATATCTTTTTTCCAACAAAACGAGAATCAAAATCGGTTCATAATTGGCGAAAATATCGTTTCTACATACACAAAAAAAAACATAAAGACGAACATAGAACTTTTTGAAAAAAATAATAATAATTAGGTATTTAAAATTAATTACATTTATTATTAAAACTTTTTCCTTTTTGGAACTAGGTTAAAATCCTGTAGAAGGTGCAAACAAGTAGATTACATGGCAGTACACATCTTACTTCAGTAAGAGATAAGTTTTAACATGTTAACTTTTTGGAAAATAAACTTGCATAATGTTAAAGAGTGCCTTTACAAAATTACATAACGTCAGTATTTACTTTGCGCTTAGTGTACTTAAAAATACAAACTTAGAAGTAGGTATATTATTAGAATATGAACCGTGTAAGATAGCATATTTCAAAGCAAACATTTTCAACAATCCGAATTAGAAATGGGTTGGTGTTGTTTAACTCTACATTAAAAATGGAGATAAATATTATAGGATAAGAAAATGATCTCATTTCTTTTCGTTCTAATAATATGTTCCAATAATAGTACAAGTAAATTTTCGAATGCAAAAAAATCATATTCTTTAGCCACTGGTGGGAATTCAGGTAGGTACTTAAATGCTTCAGTTCTACCATATTATTATGATGTCATTGCGATATTGATTTAAATAGAGTTTAAGAAATGGTTCAGTACTTTAATTTAACTAAATAATAAAAAAACTTACGTCAGAAAAATTGTACCAAACTACAAAGTTTGATTCAGCTGAGGCAATGATAGATTTATATTGTTTGTGGATTGCAGACGTAATCTCACAGTCGTTATACGTAAAGTAATATGTTTGAATATATTTGTAATTTACTTTCTCGTTAGAAAAAAAATGATTTACGTCATTTAGTCTAGAACCTAAAAATACAAGACAAAAAAGGTCATTGAAAATGACAAAACTAAAAGAGTCGTATCGATTTTAGCTTATTAGTTATTTACCCGACTCCTGGAAGGAGGCGGGGACAAAAGATTTTTTTGTAGGAATGTACGTATAATCAAATTAAATATAATACACTGTTCACACTAAATTATAGAGCTTGTTTTTCCTTTTTAGTTATTATTTTTGCAGTCGGGTCATTTGTTTTTGTCAATAATTATTTTTACTTCTTTTTAAGATTTTTTTTTATTTATAAAATCGAATTTAGCATGCGGAGCTCACAACTCGTGCTAACGTCGGTATTAACATGACGCTTGCGAACGGGACCTAAAGAGCATATCTCAATTCTCTATCAGCGAAACTATTCACGAACTTGGCATTCTTTCACATATATATTTTCGATGTGAATAATATTTCGTTTGACTCACAGTACTGAAGATGTAAAATATTGTAAGAGCGATAATAGAGTTATCGCTTACTGTGTAAAAGGAATTTTATTGTCTCATAAATATAAAGGAACGCGCGTTATGCGTTACTACTAAAAGTTTATATGACGTCGATATTAATATTGTCTAAACACAGAGTTATAATAATCTCTATGAACAATCTTATTACGATTATCTAGGAAAGTAAGTACGATATTTCGTGACTGGTATTAATATTCCGATGCTAATTCAAAAATTTTAAATTGTGGGTGCTAAATCCACCTCATTCACCTCACCTATCTACAACAAACCACATGAATTTTGCTCCTGTCTTTATTTATATTACTGGCGCTACTATAAAATACCAACGAAGATAATGCCCCATGGATTTCCACACACTATTATTCTTACGTATCATTATGTAAATATGAATTAAAAATATGTTTGTTGTAGAGACCCCATTTTCCTCGTTGTCATAGCGACCATAGTAATGCACTCTTTCTAATGTGCCTAATTAATAATTATTATGGTTCAAAAGATTATTTAGCTTTGTGATAGACAGACGGACAGCAACATTTCAGTAATACTCTGTTGGTCCTCTTTCGGGTTCCTTCCCACGCAAACTTGTAGACTTGCCACCAGTTCTTAAGTGTTCAGCGTTGCATATCACGAGAACACACAAGTCACATGGGAGTAGCTATGGCAACTTTTTCAAGCGTTGCTCTCAGTTATAATATTGTAAGTCTAGGTGTTAAATATCTGTGCTGATTTACAAAAAAATTACAACCTATTTGATAGAGGAAATAAGCAGGTTTTATAAGTAGGAAATACAAAAATATATTTTTAAAAACGTAATCTATACTAACATTATAAAGAGGAAAGATTTGATTATTTTTTTGTATTGAATAGGCTCCTAAACTACTTGACTTGTTGGGAAGCTACACTATCCCCGGTGAACATAGGTTATATTAAATTTTCAAAAATTTAGGGACCCGTTTTAAATCTTAGTTGACGCAGGCGAAGCTGCGTGCAACAGCTAGTTGATTACAAAACGAATTTCGTTCAATTATCGTCCTAATTGCCACCCTTGAGCGTAATCATTGCGGTAAACGAATCTTCCTGACGTCGCGACTGTCAGATACTGCTTCCGTGATTACTTTACCTAATAGTACAGGTATACAAAAATAACTTCACTCTAAGTTATATTTTGTCTTCTACATCTACATCTACACTAATATTATAAAGAGGAAAATCAAAAAGTACTGGACCGATTTCAAAAAATTTCACCATTCTAAAGCTACATTATCCACGAGTAACATAGGCTAAATTTTATTCTGATAAAAAATAGGGTTCCGTAAGATATTTTAGTTTTTCGGACACAAGGTGTAAAAAATGTTATTTCGCGTACTAAGATCCCGTTGTAAATCTTAGTTAACGCAGGCGAAGCTGCGGGCAACAGCTAGTACCTTATAAAAATGTATAGTCAATACACAATAGAGAAATTTAATGATATGATTTAGCTGGTAAGAATTGCCATTTTTATTAATACAGTGTAATGGCTGATAGCGGTACGTATAGATGAGAAACCTTGGCCTGGCACAATAAGGATCCATATGAGATTTGAACGAAGTATGGTTCAAGGTCATGGTAGATTACTTATCGTTGATTGCAGTAGTAGAGTTAGGTAAAGAGATTCAATACTTTGACTTTCTTAACAGCAAATTGATAAGTTCATTTGATAAAGTTTACAGTGACAACATTTTAATGGCGGTTGCTCTACAGACCCTGAGACAGTCCGAGGCAGGGCGAGCGCAAGAGTGTAGATGATAGCGCTCGCCAGCCTCTTGCCAGGCATAGCAAGACGTGCTCTCGTCCAAGAGTGTAGAGCAGCAATTATAATAAATGTAATGAGGTCTAAAATTACATTTGGAACTGTCAAAGATCTCATTGAAAGCGACATAATGTAATTTGAAATTTATTTTTGAAAACATTTACCACAATTTCATAAAACGTTTCAGCAATAAAAGAGCCATCTCCAAATTGAACGATAAGTAAGTCGATTGCGTGTCCATCAAAAACTCTTACGATATCAAAGAGTAACCCTCATTTGCCCCGTCCCACCGAGAGACTGGGAGGCGAAAACGTTAGTTACCTTCGAACTACGACGCGGTTCGGACGCCACGAGTACCGAGTTTTGTTCCCGCCATTCGTAACCAAGCCGCTGATTATTATCAACGATTAAAGAAAACAATGGATGTCGTGTCTCAGAGAGGTAATGTTTTTTATTATCTGTAATAAATAAAAACGGACATCGGGAACGTGCCGGCGTTTATTTTCTTTTACGCGCACTGCAATATTACGTTTGTCGAATGTTTCCTGCAAACTTGGAACTCAAGGTCAAAAGTTTTCCCCAGATGTCCTTATTGGATGGAAAGCCTTCATGTGTGTAATAAATATTTTTATCGCAGCGCCTGTTATTATACCGCCTTCGTTGTTAGTAGCAGATTAATAAATTATTTGAGCTTTTGATTTAGTTTTACATGAAGGTTTTTAATTTTAATTTCTATTACAAATTAAAATCGTGAAAATGATTTATCTTTATAAAAAATAATTTTGTAAATTCACTATTTAGAAGTATATTTGGGTAAATAAAATGAGTTTTCTATATTTTTAATGAATTGTTATACATCATCATCAGCCTTTATCCGTCCTCTGCTGAAGCCCCTTTATTTCTTAAGTACTCAAAGTTATATATAGTAGATGTTACATTCGTGTAAAAATGTTATTCAATTTTGACTTCAATTAATTAGTAACTGTTTACGTAGACTTATCAAGTTTTTAGAGACAGAGTTGATTGATTTCTAAATAAGCTATATGGTTATCTATGCAAATAAATAAAACTGAAGTCTCTGTTTATAATTTCAAATCAACATCTATTCACTAAATGCATATGAAAGTATATGTTAAGGTACTTACATTAAAAAATGAATTTTAAAATTTTATTAATTTTAAAATTGGTCTGTTTGTTCCGTTTGATCTCTGAAACGACTGGGCCGATTTTGACGGGATTTTCACTGAAAGATAGCTGATACTGTAAGGCTAAAACTTAGGCTAAAATATAATTACCATAAATCCGGATACGGTTGTAATAATCTAAATTAACGTGGGTGACGCTACGGGCAACAGTTAATCCTACATATTACATTTACTACAAATAAAAAGTTAGTTTAAAAATCAAAAACATTTATGAAAAATACTTTTGAGAAATTTCATAATATATATTTAGTAAATCATAATCATAATCAAAAAGTAATATAAAATAATATAAGATAAAATTTAGTAAATCGTCATAAATAGTACGATAACTTCTTACGACGGAAAAAAGGCCCGTCTAAACTAAAATAATATTTTTAAGCATTCAAGTTAACCGCTGGTAAATCACGGTGAATGAACTATGTAACCGTCGCACGCTTCTATTAAATATTAAAGAAGCCATATTACCAGCTCGTACAAACTGTCACCCCAAATAAGTTACGTTTTAATTTTATATACAGCTTTCGGTACTGTGAACCTTGATTTTTTTATTACCTTACTATACAGTATAATAATACCGTACTCTAGTTGCTCTATTCCTTTGTATCCCTCACGTTTGCTGAGGGGTGGAGAGCCCTTTGGTTTAACAATAGGATAGCGTTGTAATATGTGACAAAAGGGTCACGCAAGGGGCTGCACTGGGCCCCCAAAGTTTTATTAGGTAGCGTACCAATGCATTAGCTATTTTATCCGTTATCTAATCGCTTGAGATTTATTTAGTTTTTTGACCAACAGGATTTAAACTTGACTGAAAATATTCGGTGCGAATTCGCTTCGTTGTTACATCTGCTAACGATTGTGTAATTCGATTTTACTTAATAACTACATTTAGGTATAATAAATAATATTGTGCTTAATTTATATCGCTTATTATCAAAAATTTTAATTAAAAAAAAATATATATTTGTCAGACTATATTTATATGTACTACCAGTTAATTTTGGATTTAATTCACGAATTAAACACCCGTATTCGAGAAGCGTACTTGGCTAAGTAACGAAACAATACTGTGCAAAGAACGGTTCTATCTATCCACTCCTGTTGTCAATAGTCACATAGTTACGTATTGTCTATGAATTGGTTTGAATAACCCTATGCGTTCGGTAATACTGTGACACCTCAGAGTATTATTTGTGAGTACGGGTGAAAATAATTGTATCGATTCAATATAGGAGTTCATTGTAACTTTCTCATTTAGTTTAATTACAAAATAATTTTAATTTTAACATTGATCACGGATTTTTAAGGAACCTTTAATTTTAAGGTTTGTTCTATAAATATATTATTGAGTTTTAAATTAAGTTAAATTGAACTTTAGTAAATACTATTTACTTACCTTCCTTATGGTTCTATTACCATTCATAGTAGTAGACGTAGTAAATATAAGAATATAAGCGAGTCAATTTCGATTTAATTTAATTTAATAACTTTATCACTAATCCATTCAATACTAGCCGGATTTGAGATGAGAAGACACAGTTATATTTATTCATAAGAGAAATAAACGAACGGGAAACGATTACAAATTTATTGTATTTCACAAAACACATACAGAAAAAAATCATAATCTATAGATAAAAATATGAATAATTTTTAAAATCGTTTATCACAGGAATCAGAAGAGGCAACGGCTCATGAGTTGCCTCTTGTCTAATTTCATGTAAATCAGGTTATATTTATGGACTTCGATGAAGTCCCATACCATCCATCATACCACCAATGGCAAGTCTGCCAATTTACATTTTTCTACATCTACACTAATATTATAAAGAGGAAAACTTTGTTTGTTTGTTTGGTTGTAATGAATAGGCTCAAAAAGTACTGGACCGATTTCAAAAATTCTTTCACCATTCGAAAGCTACATTATCCACGAGTGACATAGGCTACATTTTATTCTGAAAAAAAAAATAGGGTTCCGTAAGATATTTGGGTTTTTCGGACACAAGGTGTAAAAAATCAACCAGAAAAGTTACTTATTTTGCGTACTAAGCTTCCGTTGTAAATCTTAGTTAACGCAGGCGAAGCTGCGGGCAACAGTTAGTTTATAATAAGGAGGTAGTCGTAGTCGAAACCTATGATAGACATCCGTGCAACCAAAAGGTCTACCTACCGATTGAGCTTAAAGGCCATCAGGCCTAAAAGTCTAGACCTTTGGGCAAAAAAAAACAAAAGACCAAAAGGTCATGCAGATGTGTTACCCACGCATGTCTTTTTCCCGTCCCCGAATGGGCCACCGGGAATGCACAAACCGCAGAAACAGAATCGCGTAGCTACCTCTGACTTGACTTTGACGACCTCTGTGGCTCAGTGGTTAGCGCGTTGGCGCACAAGCCGGAGGTAGTGGGTTCGAATCTCGCCAGGGAACACAAAAGAATTTCAGTGTTCCTGGGTCATGAATGTGTATTAAATTTGTGTATTATATCATAAAAATCTTAATTATAAGTATTAATATAAAATGTATTAAATATAATAATATGTATTTCCGTTATAATGAAACAACTTTTACGGATTGTATCGCGGTTTATTTAGTTTTTTACAAGACCTTGGTCCTCCCGTGACCATGGTTGCTGTAAAGTTTCCGAAACGTCGGGCTTGTAAAAAACTAAATAAACCGCGATAAAATCCGTAAAAGTTGTTTCATTATAATGAGTGAAATTCGCGTAAACTTAAGAAAACAATATGTATTTCCGTTGTCTGGTACCCGTAACACAAGTCTCGTTCGAGAACTTAGCACGGGACCAGATTGACGTGGTGTAAATGCGTCCATAGATATTATATTATTATATTATATCTCTTTATGCCTCTATGTGAGTAAGAGTTACTACCCCGGTCGTTGCTGCGGAACGATCCGGCAAAACAGCATGGCACTACCCCTTAACAAACTATCCAACTAATAAAAAAGTCTGTGACTAATGTCTTGGCCCTCCCTCCCCCCTACTCCGCGTAAAAATGTTCTAGCAAACCGTTAATAAATAGTACACATGCTTTATCTCATCTTGTTTATTTACATCAGTCTAATTCTGTTAACATTTTGCGTGTGTAAATTTCTTTATTTCGTTCCAAGGGATTTTATTGCATGAATAACATTAACTAGTGCGAGAGTTTGCGCATTTATGATATTTTGTAAATCGGCCTTCAATATAAAATTGTCTTGGTAACTACGAAATGTTTAAAGAAACGATATAGATTATTTATGTCACTTCATCCGAGTATGATTGACGAATTCTAAAAAATGCTGAAGAAGAAACGATAAATGGTAATTAGTTAGGTGTTTGTAATAGTGGATAATTGTTTGCAATCACTTAATTACAACTATCAAGAGTGTTATCATCATTAATATATTATTTATTCTACCGAATTTTTAAGTTTCTTGCAATGGGTTAGCTTTGGAATCTAGGGTGGACTTTGAAATTTTATAAATAACTAGCTGTTGCTCGCAGCTTCGCCTGCGTTAACTAAGATTTACAACGGGATCTTACCGGGATGATATAGTCTATATTATCCCGTGTTCCCGTGGGAATACGGGGATGAATTATAGCCTATGTGTTAATCTGATGTATAAAGTATATAATTATGGAGTTTCATCAAAATTCATTCAGTAGTTTTTGCGTGAAAGAGTAACAAACATCCTCACAAACTTTCGCATATATAATATTATAGTAGGATTACTTTGTACTGTTTTTGTACTGAATTATTTTAGTCAAATTGTACATTACGAAAGTTAATAGTATAAATACTTGTCTATAGTTTTACTAGTTATATACACACGAATACCCAAGTGCCGCTTAACCTAATTTAGTTGAGAAATCATTTACGGAAATAGATCGAATATGTTGAAACAATAGATATTGAATATTTGAGAACTTTAAAACTAGTTCTTGAGTAGTTTTCAAGTTGAATGGCTATCGTTTGATTCCAATAATTTATATATGGCAGATATTTTTCACTCATCGGTGGCCAAATTAGCATTTTAAATTTTAACATCCGAAATACTTTTTTACGATCTAATAGTTTCTATTCATTTTAGAAAAGTTTAGCGTTAATATCATGAAATATATAAAAATCTAAGTTTTTACATATTTATTTATATAATTTGTTAATGTACTGCATATCCAAAACAATTAGACGCATGACAGCGACCAGCGTTGGGACAACACCATCGCCCCGCATGCCTATTTGTTATACCTAGATGATTGGTAGATACTGTAGATAAACACAGTTTTTCAAGACCGATCTGAAGTGACAATTTGTGGGTTGCAGAAGCAAAGTGGTTTTGTTTAAATTTTTTATAATACCTATTAGGTTAAAATACCTAATAGGTACTACCGTATATTATTATTGAGGACTCCCGAGATCGCGGTTACAGTAAAATATCCGAAACGTCGGGCATGTAGAAAACTTAATAAACCGCGATATTCTATTTACATGAACATATTACATCGAATATTTAAACATGCTGCAGACTATGAATTTTAAAAAGGGAATAACAAAAACTAGGATGTGTTTTAAGAATAATAATTAAATAATGAAATACATAGAACGGAATAGATTCCATTTCCAACTATGTTTAAAATTTTTATAATATCTATTAGGTTAAAATACCTAATAGATATAGTTGGAAATGGAATCTATTCCGTTCTATGTATTTCATTATTTAATTATTATTCTTAAATAATAATATACGGTAGTATCCCTTAGTAGTTTGTGATAATAATAAAATGTGATCGAACCGTAACAATTGTTTCATTATCACAAGCATTCATGTTTAAAATAGTAAAATATACGATTGTCAAGCTAAAATTCAAAAAAGTGTTAGTGTTAACATGATCATACGTCATTATGAGCATGTTTTTAATCTACTTAATCACATATTTTAATTCATTCATTCATAATAAATTAATGTACAACTTGAACTAGTGCCTTCATTTAGATTCTAATTATAAAAATGTCGTATATGCATTTTTTTACCGGCGAGGCGTTGCTATGTCTTATGTATGGGTACCATATTATTATTTATTCTATTAAACAGCTTTACTATTTCGGAAAGAAGAGAGGATCAGTGTAGCTACTGTTGCTGAGACTCACCAGTGAAGCACCAGTTCCATAAAATTTTCTTATGTACAACATTTATCAGCTATCTGCTTGTCTATACGTTTGCATGTCCATAACAAAAAAAAAAAAAAAAACAACAAAAAAGAATTAAATACAAATAAAGAATAAAATACTACAAAAGTAAATAATCATGGATAAAAGTAAAAATGCTAAAAGTATAAAAAGAGGTGATCAAATTTGAACGCATATTCCTATAGCATTATTATATAAAGTTATTGATATTCTAGTAGAGTCTAGGGCCGTGAATGTTTATTTAAAACGTTAACAGATAATGAAACCTTATTGTCACGTATGGTTTAATGAAAAAACAAATTGCTAGTCGACAGACGTCCATCGATATATAACTATTAGTTGTCGAGACTCTTTCTATTGGCGACATAATGGAAATAAAGTTAAGGACGCGTTGTAGAATCACTATGTATACTTCTAGTAAATTTTATCATTGAAATATATTATTCTTCTGTTCTATAAATAAAATAGTAATAATTTAATATTAAATATTGTATTATTGATATAAAACATGATACGTATCATATTAACTATTTATATTTAAAATGGCAACAATGAACTAAAAACAAGTAATGTGTAATTAAATGAATTTATGCTATTATACATAATGTAATATTTATTGCTAATACTTAATATAATCTTAAAATCAAAAAAACCGGCCAAGTGCGAGTCGGATTCAAGCACGAAGGATTCCGTACCAGAAAAATGGTAAAAAAAATAATACTTTTGTTGTATGGAAGCCCTTAAAATTTATTTTTAGAATTTATTATTATTGTGGCAATAAAAATACAGCATCTGTAAAAAAACTAACTTCCTTGCTATTACGGTTTTTGAGATATAGTTAGGCCTTGAAAAAGGGCTAAAATATCACGATCACAAGATCAAAACGGTAAAATATTCAAAGCGTTCACACACAGCCTTAGATGTTTAATAAAATCAAGGTATGTAATACACAATTTGCGATAACTTTAAAATTCTCACCGATTCGGACCGTCTTTAAATTTAGATTTACTACTAGAGGACACAACAGATGTTATATTTTAGGTACAAATCGATCCAGCTATTTAGTTGTAGTATGGATAAATAACCTAGATACCGACTGCAGCGCCATCTACCGGGCTGATTTCTGAATTGAAACCATTTTCAAATCCATTTGAATGTACACAGAAAATTTCATTAAATTCAGCCCAGCCGTTTAGGAGGAGTTCAGTGACAAACACGCACAGAAGAAATCTTAATATATATATTTCTTGTGTGCGTGTGTATGTGACTGAACTCCTCCTAAACGACTGGACCGATTTGAGTGATTTTCTTTGTGTGTGTTCAAGTAGATTCGAGGATGGTTTAGATTCACAAATCAGACCGGCAGATGGCGCTGCAGTCGGTATCTAGGTTATTGATCTGTACTGCCACTATCGATTCGTATCTAAAGGACAACGTCTGTGGGGTCCGCTAGTATATATATATAAAGATTTCGAATGTAAACATAGCCTTAGTTGATACGAAGGCCGCAGGTCAGTAAGCTAGCAGGACGAGAGAACGAAATTTGCGATTCAATGAGCCCGTCGGTTCGTCTGGGACAGCGATTGTTGTTGACTCGCCTATAGGTCATTCAGAACTACGCATAACATAGTTATCTTAAATTGTCCTGTATTCCTATTACCATTAATATGGTTTTTCATCAGAAGTTTTTGATTAGCCATACTACTCCATAGTATGATATCTGATGAACTAAATCTGATATACAGTCTAAGTTACTTATAACATCAGTACCGTCAAAGTACTGAGCTGCATCAGAGATGGGCTAGAACAAACTGACAGACATATTTTTAAATATTATTAATACAATTTTGTTTACTTTATGAAGGTAAACTAGAACGGGCAAATTAAAAAAAATATATAATGCTAGCATATAACATTATAAGTCATCATATGTACATATACGGTGTGGTCATGATGATGATACGTAACAAATACAAGAGACAGTCATGTTAGATTTATCCGAAAATGTATGTACGTGTAACAAAGTGTTATGTGTTATGTTTGGTTGCGTACATCATGCTTAAATCACTAAAATTATTGCTCTGGGCATTGTTTGTCTAGTTGTACGTGTACATCTGTTGTATGATTTAGGTTCACTGTTGTAAGGCGCTTTGATATTGGCTTGAAGAGCATGATATATGACTGAAGGTGATACATTTTAGTATTATCATCATTATCATCATCATCATCATCATCATCATCATCATCATTAGTCTATCCGTACACTGCTGAACATAGGCCTGCTACAATTATCGCCATATATAGTATTTATAGAGCACATAATTGGGACTTTCTTTTATTTCATTCTTCTTTGTACGTAGTTTGCATTTAAGTAAAAAGAAAATTAATAATCATAATAAAATGTATGACGAAATAGAAAAGATATACTATGAGAGCGTAATATCCTAGTAATGACGTGTCTGTCTTAAAATCTGGAAGTTTTTTCTGTCAGCACGCTAAAGATGTTTTACATAAAGAAAGTAATTTTTTTTTACATTCACTATAGTTATTTATGGAAAAAATTCAACCACACTACATTTTTTTAAATTATTTAATTATTGCACAACCATAGTCAAGATGAACTAACGATTGAAGACTTAATATATTCTTACTACACTAAAATATGACACAAGACAATGTTCGATCCAAGCCGTTCGGTGGTCTCTTGGCGAACAATAGGCAGTCTTATCACGTGGTGCAAATTAATATGAGGAAGTAATAAGAACGAAAGGAAGCTTTATAAGTATATGGGCTCTTAAGGCCTTATTTCCTGCTGCGCATATGTTGACATTGTATATCATTTATAGCAAATAATATAGGGAAAGGAATACAAAATAATGTGTATTTGCACACTAGTTTGCCTATTCACGGCTATCTGGTGTAGTAATAGTGCTAGTATCAGAAGGTCGATTTGAATTTCGTAGAGGTAATTCGTTTGACGAATATGGAAGTTTATATCGGAACCATATTTGTGTTCATACGTAGCACGAAATATTTTTATGAAATTTTTGAAGTGAAAGTTATTTAGAATCATTGTGATTTCAAACCGAATGCAACGGAAAAAACGACAGGTAAGAGACACAAATACAAAAGAGCGAGAGAGCAAATGTCGGTGTGTATGTATATTGCACACTGTTTAATACTTGCTTGTATTTGAGCATTTAACGTGTGTTTCACTTCTATCGTGTGTAAATCGCACACACACCTTTTTTTTCAAACTTTAAACTTTCCAAATAGTTTATAGTTTTTACGGACATTTCAAGGGATTGCATATTCTTGATTTAAATTATTTAACAAATTTACAACCATACTATCAACAGGAGAGGTCTCTTTTTGTATATTTGTAACGAATAAGCTCGAAAACTTCTTAAAATTAAAATATTCATAATTAGGACCGATATGGCTGTACTTCTAAAGCTGTAACGCAGGTGAAGCTGCGGGGCAACGACTAGTAAGTTAACTCTAAACATATACTGAGGATGTCAATGTCCGTTTTTGACCCAAATAGAGAAAACATTTTGTATACCATGTTCAACGAGCAATCAATTTGTAGAAAAGCAACTTGTGAAAACTTTATTGCACTAAACCGGTTAAGTGGCCATATTGATTGCGTAAGGCTCACTTTGACCCACTTGGGGAGTTCTATATCTGATAGTTGCATTGAAAGAGTGTCATGACATAAGTGATGAGGGTTAAAGCTAAAATGGTATACGCATATTATCTTTATGTATACTAAAATCGTATGACGATGTTCGTCTAGTGAAACTCTCAAAGTATTGAATCCTTTTTACTGAACTCAATTTTAAGTAATATATTACGCAAAGTGTGCGAGTGTGTACTCGAATTAGCCTATTAAGCCTATGCGTTGTCCAAACAACAACACTATGCCTTCAAAGTAGGGAGGCATGTGCTTGGTTATTCCTTCTGACAGTGCATTTTTTTAGCTTTTGTGTATCGTATGTACGTGTACACGTCTGCATGTGATCACGGATGTATATATTATGTTATGACGAATTTATGTACTTAAATATTTATATAATAGGCCTTTTTTGATGGTGCAGCGGAAATCCTTTTCGGACCATCCCAGGGTAGGTGGGGACTCGCATTGGGTGCACTACCCCACTAAAACCGCTGCGTGAGCCTTCAGTCGCTATCTGAGGGACCCGGATCTGCAGGCGAGGGGAAACCCTCAGCGACAGACTGGTCCCGGCAAGACCAGATTCTCCGCAATAGGGGGACCGCTCGCATATAATAGGCCTACCTCAATGAACGCCAAGACGACCGATCCCTTGCTACTCGCATACGGACCTGCCACTGCACGGAGATCGTCTTCCCATCTGGTTAATGGCCGACCACACTTCGTCTACCTAAACATGAACTCTTGAACCTTAGCTTCTTACTTTAGCAGTGGACGGATAAAGGCTGATGAGGATGATGATGATGATTTATATAGTAAAATAAATAATTATTCTTAAAAACCCGTAACACAAGTTGCGCAAATAACGCAAACAACGTCGCGTGATTGCTGAATTAAGATTTATATATTTTTTTAATATCTGAACGAAAGCATAATTGCTTTCATTAAAATTATAATTAAAAATTCCCATGATAACCTAATATCATATAATATATTAGAAGCTTGATACACGATACTCCACGGTAATAGGAATCCTTTGTGTCCCAGCTCTTTGTAGCGTCGGCCGCTCTACATGATAATTTCATGTGATGTAGTTGCGTAACATTTATAAATTTTTAAAGCATTTTTCTTTATACTACCCATTCCATGCGGTTTCAATCGCTTTAAAATTAAATAAAAAAAATCTGGAAAATGTATCGCCTCTATAATACAGTCGCCGTTTTTAATAGACAACCTCGCATTAAATCTCCTAGCAATTTTTTTTAATAAGGTCATTGAGCATAAAATTACAAATTTCTGTTAGATCTGGGGAGCTTTAAGTGCCATTTTGAAAAAAAAAGTTTAGAGCTAAAGACTGGAAGCACTATATAGCTTGTAAGATGTGTTCCGGGCATGATACTGTATGATATAAGTTTCATCAAGGGTATAATATACAGACTGGATACGATAATACGACATTAATTCAACTTAACGGCTATACTAGTCCATACTAGTATTTTGAATCTATCGAAAATGTCCTAACGTATATATAAAAAAAAAGTTTTTTTCAAACAAACTAAATAGCATAAATATAAAATATTTGTAAAACAGTTATGTTAAAATAGGTTCACTGACCAATAGCAATGGCCGTGACGTAATGTGCGTACAGCGTAGTGTAGTGTTACTTACGCCGTGATATTTTGGCGGCAATAATGTCATGGTGATCATGATGATGATGATGGTGAATGTCAATTAACGCATGATCAAAAAAAATGTGCGACGTCACAACTCACAGGATCGCGGTGACCTACTAAGACTTCAGTGTCAGTACTGACACACAACTTACACGACACGAGTGCATAATCGTCAAGGTCAACATTACTTCCCAATTCCCATTTCCAACCAATTATCAAAACGAAATAGAAACAATCGGACCTAGATATTTTGTCCTTTTTGCACAGCTGTCTCTTTGACGATGCCGCGCCGACCGGCGAGGTCGTTCACCCGTACGTGATAGCTCAGTGAAAAGTTTATGATATAGAAATGAAAATATTATCCTGTGCCTAAACTACGAGGATTTTTTTTTTGTATACAGACTCTTATGGTTGTTTTACATATGCAGTTTAATTTAATGTCGTATCGTCGTATCCAGTCTGTATAAGTTGAAGCTAACCTCTAAGCTTATGTCTACACTAATATTATAAAGAGGAAAACTTTGTTTGTTTGGTTGTAATGAATAGGCTCAAAAACTACTGGACCGTTTTCAAAAATTCTTTCACCATTCAAAAGCTAAATTATCCACGAGTAACATAGGTTACATTTTATTCTGGAAAAAAATTAGAAATAATATCAATAATATATTTATCGCTAAAGATAAATCATGCCGCTAAGATCCCGCTGTAAATCTTAGTTAACGCAGGCGAAGCTGCGGGCAACAGCTAGTCTACTATAAATAAATTGAGTGGCGAATGAAGCTAGTCATATCAAACTGCATGTGAATTTTAACTGTCGCAAACCGAAGTCATATTGCCTGTTTGTTTTTTGTGGTTTCAAATATTCATGCACAGCAAAGTGGTTTTAAATTCAATTAGTTTGCAGTTTTGTTTAAGTTATATTTTAGTCACTTAAATTGAAGCTTTTTTTTAAACTGTAGTACCATAAGCAAAGAGTAGACGAGCAACTAATCTGGTCAGTGTCATTCGTAAACCTGGTCAAGTAGGCTTGAATAATTACACTAGTAAGTAATTACACTGTCTGTCCTTGCCTTCTCACCGAAACACAGCAAAGCTGTTCTTTGACGACGGTGGACTGCAGCACAGTGCTCCGGCCGGTTCCAGTTCTGAAGATAGCTCATTATAAACCTTGTGTTATATTATGTTATTAACATGTGTTTTCCCATAGATAATAAAAAAGACTTAAAGACTATTAGTACGTGACCACTTGATATCAGATTAGAGTGCATTGAAATTGATACTTTCCTGTGAAACCTTATTGGAAATAAAGGTTTAAATCAGTGAAATACAACCGCCATGTACAATGAATAACACATTAGTAAACAATATTGGATTATTATGCCGTCATCATCATCATAAACCTGACTATGAACGGTAATAATACCATAATATAACGCCAAAATTACATTTTTAATTTATTTAAAAATGTCAATACGCACAAACCTTTTTAAGCACAAGGTCGGAGTTAGTTATCAAATACTATGCTTATTATTAGTTATCTGTTTCCAATATTTCTATTAAATAATAAAAAAATAATTCCTCATAATTTTCGATGTTAAGATAATATACAAAGTGTTGTTGTGGTGGTTAATTTTACACATTAAATGAATTCATATTTTGTCATACAAATTCATTGCTAACGTTTAAAAAATAATAAAGTCGTACTTGACCGATAATAACTATTTTTATAATCTTAGATTTTCCAATATGCAAAAATATAATTGGCAGAAAGCGGACCAGTTCTTCACATGTACTCCTGGCTCCAAGATTCTACTTAATAAATATACACTACAACTTAGTAAGAAGATATAGTCTTGGAGCGTTGCTTTCAAAGGTTCTCACTTATGTAATAGGTCGCTGAACCCTGTACGTGCTCTTGTAATACTTAAAAGGATAGTTATCTTACATAAAGTTGTGTATGTTCTTAATTACCCCTGCAGTGTAAGTAATACGATTTTATTACTAGCATTCATACTCTTTTACATCTCAAAAGAAAACTTAATTTAGTTAAAGAGATACTTGCAGAAAATGTTTCTAGTTAATATAAGTAAACAGATGAGCTAATGAGTTTTAATAGAAATAAAGAACGGAATAATACTAGTAAAACTATTAAAGAGAATAGTAATCAGCCTTACATTAATATTGGAATAAGTCATAGAATATAAATTGTTTCTAAAAATTAAGTAGTAATTATAAACATAAGAAGTATTCTCCATCAACAAAATCGTCCTCGAATAGTAAAAACCAAAAACAAAAGAAAAATGCGATAATGAGGTTAATATATGTTTTTTGTTTCAGAAATCACTATGGACTTGTGATGACCCAAACACGAGAACCACTCACAATAATGGACGGCAATTTACAGACAGAATTTTCCACTAAAAATAAACGAGGGATCTACCTTTCCAAAGGCCTTGCCCTCGTTGTTCTTATAATATTTGCCCTAGCATTAGTGGCTACATCATTTATAGTATACAATTTTGCGGCCTGTCCACGGACTGATCAATTAGCCAATGTAACTAAATTTGGTCTAACACAATGTGATCAAACCAAGTTATTAGTATTACCTTTAACTACTGAAAGTAGTAAGACTGTAGCATTAGAAACAACAACAAATTCTGTTGAAACGACAACAGATAATGAAATAAGCACCATAACAGATGTACGATTACCAACAAATATTAAACCAAATCGCTACTATTTAAGACTAACACCGTATATATTTGAAGGCAATTTCACATTTGATGGAGAAGTCAGTATCTTATTAACTGTAAAAAACAATACAAATCAAGTTACTTTTCACGGCGTGGAACTCACTTTTCATAAGATAAATTTATATAAGCAAGAAGATGGTAAAGAAATGAAGATTATTAAGAGAACTGAAGACATGCCTAGGCAATTCCATATAGTGGAAACGGAAGAGACACTTGTAGCTGGACAGCAGTATGTCTTGAATATAACGTATACAGGAGTTTTGAATGACAATTTACATGGATTCTATAGAAGCTCGTACGAAGATAAAAAGGTCAAAAGGTAAATAATAGATGAATTTAGTATTTTACGCTCATAACTCTTTTTTTTTTTAGGAAAAGGTCAAATCCATAATTACAAACATACTAATTTTCAAAAGTACATTAAAGTAGTAATTTTTATAGATTAAAAATAAAATTAGGTAATAAAATTTTTATCAAAGATTCAGAATTAAATCGAATATAACCTAAAACGTATGTTTTAATTTACTTGCAAACAAACAACACGGAAATTGAACAAAACAATAGTTAATAATATATTGTCCTTTATTTGCCTGACGTATTATAGCTGTTTTGTACGCGGCGTATGTCTGCAGACGTGCGCGAGCTAAAACATTATAAACTTAAATCATTCGCCATTTATTATGATTGGATATGGATGCAAAAATAATTCTGAAATGACTTCAATGGGTGGTAATATGGGTTATAGTGCTTAACTGGACAAGCAAGTTAGGAATCGCTAACGATTTTTGTAAATCATCGATTAAAGTACACAAAAATGTTACTACAATGTAGAGAAACAGTGAATATATTGGACAATTTCTGATTTATTCTTTCTCAAATAATTATTTATTATGCGAATAGAAAAAGTCAAAAAGGTGTCAGCCACAAGTCACAATCGATAAAAATATGCAACTGCATTCTAGTCAATTTACTGTCAAGGCGCGCAAATAGTTCTTTCTTATTAAAATATAATACATTCCTCTATGTTTTAGATGGATAGCAGTGACTCAGTTCCAGGCAACGGACGCGCGGCGTGCGTTCCCTTGTTGGGACGAACCGGCGCTAAAAGCAAAGTTTACAATCAGCATAGCTCGGCCGAACAACATGACATCAGTGTCGAACATGAATATAATAATGCGACAGCAACAGTAAGTTATATATTGTATCCTCTTGGATTTGACGATAATCTGTTGTGTGTTTATACGACAGATCAAGCTGTCTTATTTTTATTTTGTTTGGATAGTTAAATAAAAGCCCAAGAGACAGTGGCCAGGGTCGCATATAAGCATAAACTAGTGCACCTAATTAGTGCATCTAGTGGATTAATTCAATTGCAACTATCGGTGCTAGTAATTACACTGCTTGTCCTGTACTTTTAGAAACACAGCAAGGCCAAATGGCCTAATTAAAATCGTAATTTTTAGTCATTCCGGAGTGAAAAAATGGATAGTATATAAACAATGTAGACGGGAGCATGACACAGTGCACACCATATAAAGGTATAAAGATCTAAACTATTGGTAGTTTTTATGTTTTCTAATGCATTAATTGAAACTACTTAAAATAATCCTTTATCGATCCACTCTAGCCTATAGCCAACGTTAGAATATTAAAATATGTTGAGACCCGCATATTACAATAGGACATAATGTGTTGATTATTATAACTATTAATGTGTTGATATACCAAAGGGTTATAAACGATTTATTGAATGTATCGAATTTTCAATATTTATGACCATATATTATACCGTATATTGGTCATACATATTGAAAATAAATATCTATATAATACATAGGCATAAAATACGGATCTATAATTTCAATCCAGAAATTTTTGGAATTCTCACTCAACAAAATTGCAAAGTTATAAACAATCGAGTAAAAAGAGAAATTTCTTTTATCGCGAATATCTCAAGCCTGTTGGACAAATCCAAAGTCGCTAAAAAGATTAAAAAATGGAGGAAATATTAAATAAATAAAAGTTACGCACGAAGTTGGCTACGAATATTTTTCTAACCATTGCTGGACGTATCTTTCCATGAATACTAAGATGTCCAATCGTCTGTGTTACAATTAAACCAAAAATAAAAACTTTTGTTTAATTGTATACTATCAATCTTTACTTAATTTTATATTTTCAGCGACACTTTAAAGAACTACACATGGGATCACTACGCCGAATCTCTACCTATGTCAACTTATTTAGTTGCCTTCGCGGTCACCGACTTTGGAAACATAACAGACAACAATTTCGCCGTTTGGGCCAGGAAAGAGGCGTTGTCGTCCGCGGCATATGCTTTAGAAATAGGGCCGAAGATATTAAAGTTCTTGGAAGAATATTATAAGATAAAATTTCCATTGCCAAAGATAGACATGATCGCGTTACCGGATTTCAAAGCTGGTGCCATGGAGAATTGGGGATTGCTAACATTCAGGTAAAGTTTTGTTTCTACCAAACTATACAAGATTTATACACAACAATATTATTTATATTATAACAGATAATTATTGAAAAAAAATTATATTGCAAAAATATAAATAAAATATAATAAGAAAATCGAGAACCCAGTTTTCGACACCCATTCAGGCGGTTCTATTATCGTTTTATTTGATTGTAATATTATTAATCGAATAACCGGTATAAGAAAAGCAAACTGCTTATTTCATTCTATCTTTGCTTCGTTTCGGAAACGTAGAACGCTAGACATTGTAATTAGAGGCCCAGAGACTTGCAATCTTAAATATCAGAATAGACAACACGTCAATGAATTGTCGGGGCTAATTCCAAGCTAACTTGTTTAAGTTCATGGACAACGCTGACTACTCGCTATTATGTGGCTCATTTGCCTGTCCCGTATGAAGTGTTATGAGTGATTTCGAATAATAAAGCAAACAAGCTAAAATGTCATGTTTCATTAAGTACCTAGCTAGGATTTACTCATTGCTAAAATGGTGCAGACTAGGAACAAATCGGGCGTATGCTGCCGTGGAGACCCCTTATTTCCGCACATGAGTGAGCTTTCTAGGGGTCGTTGAAAGATTTATTTTGCACATATTTATATACTGAGATTAAACTTAATACTATTTGCCTAGAGCTTTATATCCTGCTTGTGTAAATAACTTCAAACTTGTGAAAAAGGTTGTGAAAATTTTATTAGTGTACGATATGGTACATAAATTAAATTAGTTATCTTATTCAATTTAATTTATTAGTAACAAGTGAAACATGTAAAATTGTATAGTTCTAAATATGAAAGTACTGTTTACACTGACAAACAAAACAACTGTCGAACAAAATAAAAATTTAATGATAATTAATTTCAAAATCAACATTTATGAGAATTATAATTATTATCTCTGACATTTGATTGCTATTAACGTCTCCATATGTTGCTAATTATAATTGATATTGCATAAATGTCAAAACAGGCAGATATCTTCGTTATTCAACGTATGCCATACAATCGGGATGGTAAACTAAATTTTAAATTTAGAGTAGTAACAGCTCAAGTACCATATGAAGCTTTAAAGGCCAATTGCAATAAACAGGCAACAAAGACTAAGAAAAAATACATGATCGGAGCGTGAGACTCTTGGCCTTTTTTTGTTTTAAACATCCGTTCATTTAACATTCTAGAACGTTTTCCAAAACAATAACAGCGTGTCACTGGACGTTCTGTTGGCGGGACACTTCATTACTCTCAGCCATTTATCACTGGCTGGGGTTGAGCCCCCTATTTGTTTAATGTTTTCCCTGCCCTCGAATGAACACCCAATTCACGCCTTGCGAATGTATTGTGGTTACTGGTGTTGTATTCTTAATTGGTAAAGGGAGTAATTATTGCTTTTATAATGCTCGGAATTTTAATGATTAGAGTCATTTATTATTTAGTGTGAATAACAAATTATTTAACAAACGATTGATTGAATTGCATTTGAATAGAATAATTTAACCATCTCAAATGTGATGAAAATGAAAATCTTAAGCTTTTCAATGGAATTCGGATGAACTAATTCTTTAGTTTAGTCGAATTGGAAAAGGCGTAGACGAAATTGTTCAGAAAACATAAAATCAATAGCCAATATTTTGCTTGTCAGAGACATGCTAACACCTAAAGACAAATTAATGCAGTTTCGTACATTGCTAAGAACATAAAATTTATTTGATTTAAATAATAATATTATTATGTACTTATTTACAACTTCTTTAGTTATCTGTACGTATTTACTAGTATTTCATAGCAAAGTGAGGATGATGGACTTTCTGTACGTAATCAATCCTTCCAGGGAGATAGCGATGCTGTACGAGCCGGGAGTGTCCCCTACCACGGCGAAGGCGCGGGTGGCTTCGGTGGTGGCCCACGAGATCGCGCACCAGTGGTTCGGAAACCTCGTCACCCCCGCCTGGTGGTCTGACATATGGCTCAACGAGGGCTTCGCAAGCTACGTCGAATATGTTGCTGTGGATGCGGTGAGTTCAGTTGTCTTGATATTTGCCAAACAAAAATATATCTTACGTGCTTAGAAGGGGTACAAATGTCACCGTATCAAAATCTAACCACGCAAGATAATCATGCGGTCCGTTTCTTTGATTACGAAGGCCAGGATAGAACAAAGGCAAACCTGGAAAAGTTCCAGGACTCGTTTATTTTTATGGCCGATACTGAGCATAGCTATCAAGCCATTAGATAATATGTGTTAGTTTGTCATTAAGATTATTTAAAAAAATGTATTAAAAGTAACTATCTATAATTAAACGAGAGTTAGATGCTTGGTTGCCCATTGCAGATTTTAGATGGTTATCAAAATAATTCCGAATTTTTCAAGGTCATCAGGCCTGTTTGTTGTCTTGATTTTTTGAATATAACTTTTAAACTTAATACGTTCCATATGACTATTTAGTGTTGAATGCGAGTGGCAACGGTGCAGTGGTCTTTGTGATTATCGAGGGAGGCCTATGTTCAGCAGTAGACGGGTAAAAGCTGATGATGATGACAGTACGGTAAATTTACCAGTAGCCTGCTAAATTTGTTAATGAGAGCGAAATTTTGCCCAAAATATCAACGTTATGGAAAGATGAAGAATGGTGCAAAAAGCGCATCTAAGTTTGAAATCGTTGGATTCGTCATTAAAACTGTTTTAGGTAGAGAAATCTTGGAAGCTCATGGAGGTGTTTGTGCTGAACGAAATACAGAGTGTATTCAAATTAGACGCCCTCACATCGTCACATCAAATATCCGTGGAAGTTGGAAATCCTGAAGAAATTGGAGCTATATTTGATAAAATTTCCTATGGAAAAGGTAAAAATTGATATTTATGATACACAATCATAACTGTGTAACTGTGTAATAATCGTGCTATTTGCACATCATTTTACAGTGTTGTGTAATGACAAATGATATTAAAATCATAGCATGCTTTATTAGAATAAAAAAAAAAACACTAATTATGTTCAGATTTTTTTTTTATTTAAGAAGAGGATAGTTAGTATAATCTAATATAAAAGTATCAACCCTTATATGTCTCACACGCGGGCACGCGTCTTTTCCACGAAATCAGGCGAGGAAGGTAATGAGCATAGTTCACCTAATGCGTTGACCTAATATGGGTTGGTGAACTTCACATACTTTCAAAGACTTTCAATCTCATCAGGCATGCATGTTTCCTCACGATGTTTTCCTTCACCGGTGAGCGAACGATGGTCTCGTGTTCGGGGTGCACTTAGACATTTAGAAAAACCCATTTCAAGGCACACAAGGCGAGGGTCAGGATCGAACACGGAACCTCACGTGTAAGAGTCGACTCACCACTGGACCATCGTCGCTAAATATTTATTATTATTATTATAGAATAAAATTATATTGTATATTATTTGTCAAGGTTCCGCAATACTACGTATGATGAATCATTTCCTCACGGATGATGTTTTTAACGCGGGCATCACCGACTACTTGAATGCCAAGAAGTTCGGTGACGCGGAACAGAGAGATCTGTGGAGCGCCCTCACTAATGTTGCTCGGGAGAAAGGATCCTTCGACGCTGACGTAGCCGTGGTCATGGATTCTTGGACTTTACAGACCGGATTCCCGGTATTAACAATCACAAGGAATTACAAAAACAAGGAAATATCATTTAAGCAGGTAAGTGTCTTTATTGGATAATTGCGCCAAACTCGCACTTATTAAGTTAACGGGTCACATCACACGTGCGCTTATTTGCTTAATTTAAACAAATGCTTACATGTATACACACATAAATCCTATAAGATACTAAATATACTAGTTACAATATTAATAGTTTCTGGAAATTTGGCTTAAATCAGTAGAATCAGCAACTTGGCTTAAATAGCATAGCTGGGCATTAACTCGTTAATCCGTAATTCGTTAATTAACGAAGTTAACATTTTGATTAACGGTTTAACTTTTAACGGTGCCCAGCTATGTAAATCAGCAATAAGAAAACTTATTATTGAAGTTTTAATAACTGTACTGTAACGTGTATTACTTACGTAGACGGAAATTCTAGTGTTTTAAATACAAAGGTCACGAAATCCTAAGAAAAATTACGATAAAACCCATCAATAGTTGTTGTATTATAATGAGTAATTTCATTTCATTTAATGACAAAGATTTCGAGTTTGATTATTACAATGAATGCTTTTTAGCTTCACAGTTAGTGATAATGGGTAAGGCGTCTTCAGCATACAATGCTTATGAAATATTTTTAACGATATTTTTAGGAGAGATTCGTGCTAATCAACGACACAAGCGAGAACCAAACGTCGTCTGTGTGGTGGATCCCCGTATCCTACACCACCGCCGCGGAGAAGGACTTCCAGTCCACCCACCCGAAGCTATGGCTGCGTGGGGAACGGTCTATCGTAGTGTCCAACATCTCCATAGCTGATAACGATTGGTTAATAGCGAATATACAACAGACAGGTAATCTTTGATCCTATATGTTCGCCTTGGAAATATATGTTCGGGTAAAATCTTTTAAGTGAATTTTAAAGCAGTTATCTTTATCTGATTTCAATATTTTTTGTATATACGTTTACTTTGGATGACAATATAGTCAGCTAAGTGACGTCATTCTCAATCCGAAATGACGAGCCCTATGGCCAAGCAGTGGTCAGCATCGCCCGTGAACATACACCTGTCACCTGGGACCATCTAACACAACTCCTATTCTGAGACGTTAGGTCGTAAGTTTGTGTGCCAGTAATGACACTGCCTGGTATTTTTTAGCTGGAACTATATGGTAACTACCGACGCTTATTGACACCCAAACACAAAATACAATTTTATCCGGAAACTCCCAAGACGCATGCGCAATAGTATATCTATCATTTTACGGCGGTATTATTTGAGGTAAAATTACCACCTCAGTCGTGTTTTTCAATAGAAATAAAATTCACAGTTTACAATAAAAGTTTGGATAAAAGACTCCATATTTTGGCTTTGCTTGTCAAATTCATCATTCAATGAGAGACCGTAATACCATCAGCACAAGATATAATCTTGGATGGATGCGTCGGGAAGAATCATCACCATCATAATAAAATTGATGGATTACTTAATACCGTAATATTTTGAAACAAATATTGTAGTCCCGAAAATCATTACATTATTTTACTTATTGCCCTACAGCAGGAAATAATATCGGGGACTACCCTGATATTATTACCTGTTGTATCCAGACGTGAATTTATCATAATCTATCGAATTATAAAGTAAAATAGACTATGTATACTGCAGGTTTCTATCGCATAAACTACGACCAAAAAAACTGGAAGATGCTGATAAACATTCTGAATGACGAGAAACGATTCGAAGAGATCCATCCCATCAACCGCGCCCAGATCATAGACGACGCCATGAACCTGGCCCTCTCCGGCAGGTTGGACTACACGACGGCCTTGGACATCACCAGCTACCTCTCGCACGAAAGGAGCTACGTCCCGTGGAAGGCTGGGCTGGTTGCTTTGGGATATATCGATACTATGCTGTCGAAAGGAGCATATTATCTGGAATATAAGGTTAGTATTGTAATTTAAAGTTATGGTAAATTCATGTGCTAGTCAAATCTGTTATAGTGGGTCAGTTGTTAATTTGATTTGTCGCAGTTCTAAATCTAAATCTAGGGAATGTTGTATGATAAATATAATGGCCGATCTGCGTTGGATGTAAGTAGCAAGGGATCGGTTGTCTTGGTGTTCGTTGAGGAAGGCCTATGTTCAGCAGTAGACGCATAAAGGCTGATATTTTTTTATTTAGATAGATATAGATAATTTATTAGAGATATTTATTTACTTACTAAGATTACTTAATAAAACTTCTAATCCGAAAGATTTTTCAAATAATCTTATTAAAATTACTTACTTAAAAAAATCATCTGTCACCGTATAGACCCTTGAAATATTCATGAATATTTACTATACGAGTATATCTAATTATACGATATATCTAACTATACGAGTAACGTATTAATTTTAAAAATAATAATTATTTAAAAAAAAATCAGAAGTGGATGGTAAAACAAGAACATATAAACATAAAAATACATACGTTTAAGTGTGTTATAAAATATAATTTAAAATAAAATGAATATTCAATGCTAGCTCCCATATAAAATTATGTATGGTACAAGCTACGGCTATTGGTGTGTTAAATCATTTGTCAAAGAAATCGTAATCGAACTAATAATCAAGAATAGGTCAATAATTCCGTTACTAGATGGTGCTTTGAACTAAAATACCATAAATATATTTTTTTCTGCTAAAGTCTCGCATGTGGTATCACTACATATTATAAAACAAAGTCGCTTTTTCTGTCCCTATATCCCTTTGTACGCTTAAATCTATAAAACTACGCAACGGATTTTGATGCGGTTTTCTTTAATGGATAGGACAATTCAAGAGAAAGGTTTATGTATATAATTTATTAAGTTTTTATATACATTGGCCAAGATACAACAATAATTGTTGGAGGTGTCGGAAAATTTTTGGCCGTCTGGGAGTTTCTAACGAAAACGCTGCCTAAACCCTTTGAGATGTAACAAAATAATGTATGGTGGAATTGTGTATCTTAAATAGGTCTATAAAAAAGTCCGTGTAAATGGCATATGTTTATCTCTTAGGGATATCATACTATATCCATTTAATACTTAAAAAAATGGACAATTATAACGCGATAATTTGAAAGTTATTTACACAAATACGGTATGAATCCTTATCATTTTAAATCAGTTAATTAGCTGGAGCACTTAATGAAGATTATTTTTCCCCCTTTACATCATGCAAATTAAATAAATACTTCCGAAGATATGGCAATATCAAAATAATACGCAAGAAAATAAATCGCGTTGCCGTGATTTGAGAGGGCAGTGTAATATGTAATAGTATCCTAAATAGTAAATATGCATGCAGAAAGTCTGCGAAGGAATATAATATCTTTATATTCAAGATACCATATCATATCCATTTTAATACAAAAACTTAGTCATTATTGAAATGGAAAATGATCGTCATCAAACATGATACATCCGTAAACCTAAGTTCACGCGGGCGAAGCTGCGGGTAACAGCTAGTACATAATATATCGTACACGAGACAAACTCGCACTTGACCGGTTTTATTTAAGCTGATTAAATTATTTATCTATCGGTAATATTATGTGTTCTAGAGATACGTTCTCCGGCTTCTCAACACAGCGGTGGAGGAACTGGGATGGGAGGTGTCGCCCGGCGAGAGCGTGGTGCGCGCACAGCAGCGGGCTGACCTGCTGTCCACTGCTTGTCACCTGCAGCAGCTGGCGTGTCTGCAGGCCGCTGTGCGCCTCTACACCAACTGGATGATCACGCCCAACCCTGACGCCTATAACGAGTGAGGATTATATATTTGAAGCTTTTTAAAATTCTGCCGACAGATTGGCTCTGACTGCTCAGTTGGCTCCTTATGTAATAAAATAATTGTGTGCATTTTATATTATACTAGTTGTAGCCCGCAATTTCGCCTGCGTTAACTAAGATATACAGCATCTTAGCGGAATAATATATAGTCTTTAGCCTTTCTCGATAAATGGGCTATCCAACACTGAAATAATCATTATAATCCAACCAATAGTTCCTGAGATATTTGTATAATATTATAAAAAAATCTTCGCAGATGCATTAACCATAGATACTTCGAAAAGTACACCAAAAATGACTAATTGTTTGTACGCGCATATATTATATAACTATACTATACTCAAATCAGAGATTTCTATAAAATAATGGATCAAAACTATAGTGTAATAAAATTAGAATATTATGTACTTCAAGTGAACGATTTCAAATTATTAAAAACTGTTTATTATGATTTCTATATAAAGTTCCCATGTTGTAGGATTCACGCAGACATCCGCAGCACGGTGTACTGCGTAGGCGTGCAGGCTGGAGGCGCGCGCGAATGGGCGTTCGCGTGGGCGCGTTTCCGGGCCGCCAGCGCGCCGTCCGAGCGGGAGTTGCTGCTGTCGGTGTTGGGATGTACGCGCGCACCGCACTTGCTCTACAGGTATAAAACTGAGAGATTTGTTTGTTTTGGGGGTTGTGGTGGATGGATGTGCCCCAGTTTCAGACAAAAAAAAAAAAACAATATGAGACACATCTCAAATTGTTAAAGTGATTCAGTATATTTTTAATTAAACAACATTTGACTTTGCAGATGTATCTATATATAAACAAATATGTGTTACTTTGCACATTTGATTTATATGATTTAGATTTGATTGTAGCGTTACAAACGAAGCACTTTTATAATTAAAAATCTTAATCTTTTCCCTATATAGCTAGCTGGCATCGAACGTATATCATCCAGCTGGATGATATACGTTCGATGCCAGCGCAATTAAAAACTGAAACTTATGCCTAGTTTCCGAAAGGCTGATCAACGCAAAAATTAATAAATCAACAGCAAACTCTTGTTGAGGGTCAAATACGTTGCTAGAAGCTTGGTTAAATTACTTAATTTGTTCAGCCTGTCAGTTGATATGCCACTACAATAAAGCTGTCAAATTTGACTCTAACAGCCATGTTAGTTGACATATAGATTTTGATCAATGTTTCAGAAACCGGGCATTATTTATACGCATACATTTATCGATAACATAAACCATTGAGCTTGTTATTAAATAAAATTTATTTTTAATCCCTAGGTATCTCGATTTATCCCTTCGAAACGACAGTGGGATTCGTAAACAGGACACAGTGAGAGTGTTCTCAGCGGTCGCGAGCTCGTCCATCGGCGAGCCCATCGCCTTCAACTTCGTGAGAGCCAACTGGCAGAGACTTAAGGAATAGTAAGTTTACGAACCTGTATACAGAAATTAAGCATCTCGAAAAAAAAAACTACTAAAATTGTTTAAAATGCTCCTTTTGAACAAGGCTTTTGTAGGAGATTTCGAAATATTACTAGTAAAAAACAATTTACGTTAAATTTAGTTTTTGAATAGTTTTAATGGTGATATTTAATAATAATTTGCTGGATAACTTTAACTTTTTATATGTAATCAGATACTGATTCCACTTCCGGTGCTTATTTTGCATCTGATTTTTGTCGGCTTAAAGCGACGTGCTACGATAAAATAACACATTTTATAATGCCTCTAAATTAACTCTGCCTTTAAATTAATTATAATATTTCTTAAAGTCTAAAGTAACCTTCTTATTCCGTTTCAGTGTTGGATCAGTCTCAACTCTTAATTCTATATTAAAAGTGGTGACAAGAAGAATTAATCAAGTACATGAATATGAAGAGGTAAGATTTGTGCACTTCTAAATAATATAATAAATCAATCAATGAAGCAATATGCAAAAATAAAAACTTCGAAGTATGGAGAGTAATTCAAAATATTTTTTTTAAATATTATAGATATATATAATGAGAAATGGATAGACAGTTGAGATTTCTGACCTTCCGACCAAACAGTACTACGCCTCAGAGTATGTAACGCTGGGGTATCTGAGTTTGCAAGTCTACTTAGAATAATAAATAAAACTATTTTAAATATATTTGCTATGCTTTTCAAGTATGTTTAGCAGAGTTTGATATTGTAAAATAGTTTTAATGTTGACAATAGCCATATAGTATATACAATATGTTCTCCATTACAGCTGAAGAGGTTCGTGACAGAATCTTGCAGCGACCTCGGCCGGCCTGTCCAGCAAGTTCTAGAAAGATCCGCAGCGAACGTGCAATGGATGGAGAAGAACTATGACACTATCGTGAATTGGCTGCTCTCAGTCGACAACACTACCAACGTGGACGACGTGTGACCGTCACCCCACAAAAACTTTCCTCCTAAATAAATAGCTTATATGTTAACAAAAATATTTTTTTTAAACGGCTGGAAGATTGCGTTTAAAAACTTGTTAGCTTTATATTAGTATAGTTTTAATATTCTTTTGTATCTTTCATAAAGCATTTTATTGATGTAAAAATAGCATAATTGTTTATAATACTTTATAATGTTTGAATATATTATGGATTTATAAAATGCTTCCAGCGTGTTCATCTCAAAATACTTCTCTATTTGCTATACCTGTTGCATTCTACAATTTTATATAAGGCTGTTGATGGAGTCTAAATTAACTTAATCTTTATGCATTTCTTATTTACGAGGTATTTATTTTAATCAGACATGTCTTAGCCATAGGCTGAGTTAAAGTGTTTTTAACAAGGTAAGTTAATAAAAAAATAATATGTTCGAGGTTTACTTATTTACCTAATTACTTTAATTTGGTTTATGTCAGTAAAATGTGTTTTAGTACAAATTATAAGCTATTTATACTCCATTATTATTTTGTATCTTAAATTATTAAATAAGTAATAAAATTTGATCTAGTCTTATGAATTGTTTTTTATTGGAAAGTCGCCTACTACGCATGATTCATGTCTGGAATTAAATTGAGGTATTTAAGATACGACTTAGAGCTTAATAAAAAGGCTTCTAGTACTTATATATTTTCAACGCACCTGAAAACCCTGCAATATTATGACTTTAAAGATCTGCACCTACCGCTTACATAGTACCAGCGTAAAATGTCAGTTATGCTGTCGCGTTTTGGTGTAATTCATGAGTTTCCAGTGGCCGCCTGGGATCCGTACCAACTATGGGCCTTAGAAAAAAGAAGGGCAATGCTGGCATTATTATATAGCCTATATCAAGCGTATTTTCAATCTCTTTTCGTTCACTGTTGGACGTTCTATTTTCTTTGCAAATTCTATTCTAATGAAATACATAATTAATTTACGTTTCAAACAGTCGGAAAACTTTATTTTATATTTTATAATGCATCTCTTACTCATTGCATCAAATAATCTGTTTTTAATCGTATCGTTTTGAACAATCTATGATTCACTTCCGATATCTTATCTTAGCTTTTTACCAAAGAAAAAAATATATTTTACTACACAAAAAATTATTGTGGGTAGATCCTCAATTTTTTACATATAAAACAGTGATATTGAACTTATAAACGCGTAAACAAAAAAGTATGGTATATGTAGTGTTTTTAGTTAGTGTATTACTGTATAAATAGTTATAGACACGATCTCGTGCTCACGGTACGGGTGGGACGCACGTCACTACAGTGAGAGCCATGGGCGAGAGCGGACGTGCGCCTGCGACCAACAAGTATCGCGTGTTGTCGAGCCCGTGTAATTGTGGTATCGGTGATGTTCACCGAGTATACTACAGTATACATTGAAAAGTTGGCGCTGGAGCTTACACCATAAGCACCACAATACCTACTTGTTTACATAAAGTACTTACCGAATCATAGCTACCGAGAACAGCAAGGACAGAAATAAAATGGCGTTAGCTTTAAATCGACTTGAAAATTATAAGTTTATGATTTACTGAAATTATAAACTTATAATTTTCAAGCCGATTTTTTTTTACTTTAGCAAAATAAGAAAACTGGCAGACTTGTCACTTGATGGTAAGTGACTACCACGTGGCCTCTCATGAACATAATCGAGTTCACCTATAGCAGTACCTAACATAGAGTAATAATAATAATAAGTAGAGTAGCTCTGGTAGCTCATTTATGTGTTGCCTATTCCAAAACATGATGTTAAGTCGTGATGCCAATTATTACACTGCCTATTCTACGCTTTTCGTAACACAGTTGTGACGTTTGGCTGAGATAAGTGGCGAAGTAGTGCACTTTCAAAGTGGCAGCCTTACAAACGGGCGCGCGGTACAGCACACCCTTACTATTAAGCAACTTTTATCTATAATAGTCCATGGTGACCATGATATGGTCTCAAGATTATTTAAGACATAACAAAAACACCGTTCAAAAGTTTAAAGAGACTGATTAAAAATGGTGCCTCGGTGACATAGTATATCTGTGTTGTCTCCAGCATGATTAATATGTTAGTAAATACTAAATGACTGTCATAATCTCTAATTAGCTGTAACACGTAAATCATTTTCAAAAAAAAAACATACCAAAACTATATTATAATGCGATCGATAATTTTGATAATAGTCAGATATGGATGGATTTGTAATTACAGGGGCATTGATAAAACTTTTTACGATATCAAGAAACATATTATCAAGATGCGAGTTGTTTTTTATCGATCTGTTAATAAGAATAATTATAATGTACTCGTATGTGTCATAACGAGTACCATATTATGTTTCATACTGTCGCTTTTAACCACTCATACATTTGGAAAAGTTTAGTAATAAAAACAACTTAATTACTTGGAAATATAAAAATAAAATAAAATTGGGAATATAAATGGAAACAAAGTATAGCGAAGAGAAGAGTACATATAGCGAACGTGATCGTAATTACAGTCATCCACACACTACCAAAAATGTTTAATGGGCACGAGGATCTTGCGAGAACGCAAGAATATAAAAATCTCGCGCGAGTGTGTAGAGCCGAGACCACGTTAAACTTTTAAGGCGGTTGTAATGAGAGAAGAAACCTAAAGAGTACATAGGATTTTACACTTCACTGGACTGTAATAGCTATGATAAATTGCGTGAACAACAATGTGGACATTGTAAAATAATTAACAACCCATTGTTTTGGAGCCCTATTTTTCAGTAATTTTATTTTATTATAAAAAATAAGGTAAAAAGCATTACTATTTCGTTACAATATGTCTAGGTTACAAAAATATAGTTTTACAACGATAACATCTCCCTATCAACATTTTATTGCTGATAATTATTTAAATCATAAAATAAATGTAGTAAAATCATATTTTTTATTTTTATTTTGATACCAGATATGACGTTAATATCGATGATAATTACGGGGCGTATAAAGATAATATAAATTACCTTAATCCAGCCGCGGCTAAGTAGGAGAGCGGTCGTGGAACCATTAAAGTAAGGATATTTTTTCTTAATTACATATCACTGATACAGGAAGTTTCTTATACCTTTACCTATTAAAACTTTTAACTCATTTAAACGCGATTAAAAAGGTTGTCTAAAAAGAAAGTTTATATGCAACTTCCAAATTCTTCAAAGGAATGCATGTCTTCATTTCGTGGGTGCATCTTAATGTATTAATGAGTAAACTAAAAGTCAACGATAAAATCTTGATATAACTCAAAAAATTTAATAGTAAAATAATTTGTTCAGCTAACAAATGTATAGATCCATAATACTTGTGTTGAATCGATCGTTTAAGGTACAACCAACATTTTTAGATTAGAGAAGTACTAATAAAATAAAGGACACGATTGCCACTGTTAAATTAAACAGCTTTTGAACGAGTTAACTTTAAACGATTATTATAATTGAAGTCAAAGTGAATTATACATTTCAGATGGCGTCCCTTAAGCTGATGATTATTGCTCTGGTAATTTACAAAGTAAACAGCTCACCCACATCTGTGACACGAAATACAATATTCATAGATGAAAAATTGGAAGGACAAATCTTTGAAAATGTAGACGCTGTATCCATAATTGCAAGAAGCGATGATCCCAGTGACTGGCGTCTTCCAACGACGACAAGGCCTATTCATTACGATCTTTCCTGGCGAATTAATATAGAACAACTTTCGTTTTCTGGGACAGTCAATATACAATTGGCTGCTACTCAAGATAATGTCACTGAAATAGTTCTCCACGCTGAGTATTATACCATAACATCGCTAGTATTGCAACAAGGAACCACTACAATTGCAACCTCTTATGAGCTGGTGCCTGATTATCAATACCTTCGTGTTCAGTTACTAAACGGTACTTTACAATACAATGCTGAGCAGCCAGTCGCATATGTGCTCAGTATAAATTTTGAAGCAAATTTACGAACCGAAATGAACGGACTCTACAGAAGCTGGTTCAGAAACAATCATACCGACGAAGTAAGGTAAGGTCGATTTGCATTTACATAAGTAAAACAAAGTAATATAGAATATTCGAAAATATTTGTTGTTTGCTAAAATAGTATTAAATAAAGTTATTTACACAATTTTATTCATATAATGGTAGTACATGTTGTATGTAGCATTCTCTTACGTAGGTCTATAACAATGATGGCGATGACAAACAACGTTTTCAAGTGCTTACATTTTCTTCAATACAGCGGTGCTCCAGTGGAGGAGTGGAGTGAGCGAGAGGGTCCAGGTTCGATACGGGATGGGTGTTCCTTTGGTGCCTTAAAATGAGTTCTTCTAAATTTCTAAGTGCAACCTACACATCAGACCATCGCTCGCTCACTAGTGAAGAAAAACATCGTGAGGAACCTGCATACTTAGGCATGAGACTGAAAGTCTTTGAAGGTGTGTGAAGATCACCCACATGCATTAGGTCACCGTATCGTTGAACCATAGACCAATACCCTCTTCGCCTGGGTTCGAGGAGGAGACCAGACCCCAGCCACAGTGGGACATAATAATATAAGTACCTGGTTGACCGAGCATTTGCTCGGTACCCTTTGTGATTAAATACGGTAAAAATTTTCTTCCAAAAAAATTATCTTAAAAAAAGTAAAAAAAAATTCGGACTGGAGATTTGAACCAGGTTCGCTCGGTTTTAACTGCCTAATTTTTCCACTAAGCTATCATGACACACTATTTGACAGCGAAATTTACGTTCGTATTCCAATCATATTTTATCGTTGCCTCAAAACACGGCTAAAAAAAAGTTTTCTAAAAATGTAGCCTAGCTAGATCGATTTGTCGCCGTTTTTAACCAATGTATACAAAATTTCATGAAAATCGTTGGAGCCGTTTCCGAGATTCCGATTCTATATATATATACAAGATAAGATATGGGTTGATACATTTACATTTTCTGCTGTTCCGTTTTATCCATATTTGAGTTTTTCATTAATGAATTGTCTTACTGCTAGAAGATAGTATAGAGTACTCAGAAATTGATTGATCAATGTTTTTTTACAGCTGGATGGCAACTACTCACTTTCAAGCTACTGCTGCGCGTTTTGCATTCCCTTGTTACGATGAACCCAGCTTCAAAGCAACGTTCAACATTTCTGTCACCAGACCATTGAATTACAGCAGTTGGTTTTGCACGAGGTTGCTACAAACTACAACCGCACCAGAAGCGTGAGTAAATAGAATATTATCACTCATAAAAAATTAAATTACCATGTTTTTATGCTATTAAAACTATTCAAGTCTCGGAGGTCTGTTGAACAAGACATTCGTAGAAAAAGATATTATTAAATTATATATTTATTAGCAATCTCCCACGCTCTATGCAGTCCCTACAGTAAATGTGTGAGAGCATATGCTTGCTTAACGATTACTAATCGTAGAGTCTGCATCCTGGGGATGCCTCGGTGTTGGGGCGAAGTGTGCGTGGATTTTGTGGTGGTGGTCTTTTATGGTAGTGTGTGTGGTGATGGCGCATGCGAGTATGCGCATGTGCGGTGTGGGAAGGGAGGGCGGTGCTATATGCATTATCATATTATATATGCGTGCACTCACACATTTACTGCATGGTTCGCGGGATATTGCTAATAAATATTTAATTTAATATCTTTTTGAAAATGGATTTCCGCAAAGTAGCGCCTGATTCAATTAACTATTCGTAGAAAATGTTGAAATCTTTCCAGCTTCCAACCATTCAATGCTCATTAGGTATAAAACATTTTCAGAGGATACGAAATAGACGTGTTCACACGCACACCGGTCATGTCAACGTATCTTCTAGCGCTCATTGTTGCTGAATATGAAAGTATAAGTGTTGTAGAAAACCAACAACTGAAGTTCGAAGTTGTGGCTAGACCAGCCGCTATACAGACAAATCAAGCTAGTTACGCATTTGAAGTAGCACAAGAACTTGCTGCTGTAATGAGCGAACATACCGGTATAGACTTTTACGGCATGAATGAGAACCTAAAGATGAGCCATGCAGCAATTCCTGACTTTTCCGCTGGTGCCATGGAAAATTGGGGACTTATGGTTTACAGGTATTTTTTGTTATATAGTTGCAATAATATAGGACAGAATAGATTTTGATTACGATTTTTTTTTATTTATAGAATAAAAGTCAAGTATATATGGGGCTGGATTTGGAGCTAGATCGTAAGAGTCTACCATCTAGCAATTTAATGAGACATTAGTTTATAGTGCAACTTAATACTTAATTATAATATTATGTAAAATCTTAAGTATTACGCTTATAAGGGATCTACTCATATTATGGCCTATACCGTACGAGCCTATGCTTTAGCTTGTAACACTTGGCTATAAAATTTTAAAAAGCTTAATATTTTTTTTTAAAGTCTATAATCATACGTAGGTATGTACCTAATCATAGTTTACTTGTAACTTCTTGTCTTATTTATTCGAAGCTTGTTTTATTGTTTATCTTTTATGATAACTATAGTTTTCTGTTCTTTTCCTTACAGGGAGGCATATCTTATGTACGATCCTAATAACACAAACGACTACTTCAAACAGCTGATCGCTTACATCCTCTCGCACGAGATCGCTCACATGTGGTTCGGAAACTTGGTCACTTGCGAATATTGGGACAATCTCTGGCTCAACGAAGGTTTCGCTCGGTACTACCAATACTTTTTGACACATTGGGTATGTTGGGTATCTAATAATATTTTCATAATAATAAAATAACTGATGTACGAGACTATGGATAGTCATACTCCATATTTAAAGTTTGATACGAAAAACGACATATCGCCTATGGCTTATATAAGTTGATTTCATTTTATCGTGTTCAATGATGGATCCTATTTACTTGTATCGAAAATTTTCAAAAAGCCTATAACAATAGCTACATATTCCAGGTTGAAGACTACATGGGACTGAACACACGTTTCATCAACGAACAAATGCACACAGCACTTCTATCTGACTCTTCTAATAATCCTCTACCACTGACATACCCGGATCTGACCACCCCAGCGTCAGTGCGAGCAAATATGTTCTCAACTATTACTTACAATAAGGGCGCTGCTGTCATAAGAATGACCGAACACCTTTTGGGATTCGAAGTGAATAGAATAGGTCTCCAATATTATCTTCGTGATAGGTTAGTATCCACTTCTTATTAGGCTATTTTCTGAGATACCATCTGGTCATATTTATAAACAAACTAGCAGCGTTCCGTGGTTTCACTCGCATACTTACTATTCCCGTGGGAATACAGGGATAAATTATAGTAGTAATGTATAAGCTATATTACTTTAAAGTTTCATTAAAATCCATTCAGTAGTTTTTACGTTAAAGAGTAACAAACATCCATTTACAAACATTCACGTTTTTAATATTAGTAAAGTAATATAGTAGTATGAGTAATAGTAAGATATGAAATAAGCTATATAATTGTATTTTAATCGGTTCTTTTATCTACATTTTGTTTTCAAGCCCTTCAATTATGTATAACATTACTATTTTTAACCGACTTCAAAAAAAGGAGGAGGTTATCAATTCGACTGTATGTTTTTTTTTTTTATAATTGTTACCTCAAAATTATGTAACTTTTCGTCGTTCTAATATCATTAATAAAAAAAATACATCCAGGTCTTTTGCTGCTGCTCGACCAATCGATATGTTCCAAGCTCTTCAGCAAGCGGCCAATGAGTCGGGGGTCCTAACTGAATACGGATCGTTCGATTTCATCGACTACTACAAAAGTTGGACGGAGCAAGGCGGTCATCCTGTTTTAACGGTTACAGTTAACCGCGAAACCGGTGAAATTACCGTTAATCAGGTAAATGAAAATTATTTCATCTTTCCATGGTCCAGTGGTGGATGGACTCGGCCTCTTACGCGAGAGGTTTTAGATTCGATCCTGAATGTGTGCCTAAAAATGAGGTTTTCTAAATTTCTAAGTGCACCCCTAACACGAAACCATCGCTCGATCACCGGTGAAGGGAAACATCGTGAGGAAACCTGTATGTCTGATGAGATTGAAAGTCTTTGAATGTATGTGAAGTTCACCAACCCGCATTGGGCCAGCGCATCGGTAAACCTTCCTCGCTTGATTTCGAGGAGGAGACCCGTGCCCAGCAGTGGGACATAAAAGGTTGATACTTTATTGATTGATAACGGATTGTGTTAGGGGTAAACTTAATAAACTTTTGTATTATTAATGGAAAAATAACTAATTATTTTTGATGAAACATGGAAAAAGTGGATGCCTATTGTAATATCTTAACTCTGTGCATAAAATTTCAACATTACAGAAACGTTTCAATATTAATATTGGTATTTCAAATTTGAACACGCTGTATAAAGTACCGCTTACATTTACAACTGCAAGTAACCCCGACTTCAGCAACACTAAGCCTACGCATATCATGACCACTGAAAATCTGGTCATCGATGCTGGTGTGGGCACCAATGACTGGGTGATATTCAACAAACAGCAAACAGGTTAATTATTGTCTACTTATCTAGGTATAGCTAGTTTTCTTTTCCATAGATGGTATAAAATTGTCAAAATAGCTAAAAGCCCTTTTCTAGATAAAGTGAAATTAAAAACAATATTATTAATGTTGAACTGGTCAAGATGGTTGTGGGTGAACATTACTTATTTTATTAAATAAAACAAACTGTTTCAAAAAAGGATAAATGCTGATGATGATGATGATGATGAAACTGTTTCAGGATTTTACAGAGTAAATTATGATGATCGAAATTGGGATATTATTATGGAGACCTTGAAGACTGACAGCAGAAATATGATTCACGAATATAACAGAGCTCAGGTTCGTCTTTGTAAAAACGCGACTCCATGGCGACAGCGGAGATGCTTCATTTTACAAGAAAATGTCACTCACACGCTTCATAGGTTGCAGCGGAGACAGTCACATACATTTTCTTGCAAAGCGAAGCACTAACGTTCGTAGCCTCTTCATGAGCCGCGGTGGAGCCCCATCTTAATAGACTTACTTATGTAGAATCATATCTTTTAGGCCAGATGGCCTTTTTAAGGCCATCAGGCCATCAGGCCATCAGGCAAAATAAACTTACAAACATAGTTTTCTTATATCACTATTGTATCTGCTTTTTGGTTTCTGGAAAATTATTTTTGAAAATACATAATATTATGTTATAATATTATATTTAATAGTTTAAGGGCCTGTTTCACAATCTCCAGATAAGTTCCGAATAGGCTATCGGCAACATATTTGACAGATACTTGACAGATACTCCATACTCTATTTGTTTTTATAAACAAGAATATAATACATTAAATTATTTTTAGATTGTCAACGATGTCTTCCAATTCGGTCGATCGGGTTTAATGTCTTACACTAGGGTGTTGAACATTCTGTCTTATCTGGAATACGAGAAAGATTATGCTCCGTGGGTAGCTGCTGTAACTGGATTCCAATGGCTTCAAAACAGATTTTCAGTCAGTCCATTATTGGACTACTTAAATGTAAGTTTATATTTTTCATTTTATATGTAAAACTCAACGATTAGACTATCTTCTTCTTCTTTGGCTTAGCTCTTAGCTTTCCCTTACGGACTCGCCAGTGTCAGAGTGAAAATTTGAATGCTCAGTAATGGTCTCTTGTTCGGTTTAATATAACTTGATATTGATAAAGTTGACTCTGCTATTTAAAAATATGTTGTGTGAAGTTACCTTAATTTAAATAAATATAAAAAAGGAATTGTTAAAATATATTAAATAAATAATTAGAAAATATTAAATCTTGTATTTTCACACGACTAGACTATCTTCGTCCTTCAACATAATATTACCTAATTATGAAATATAGATATAAATTGTATTTTTTACTTATTTCAAATATTGTTAGGGGACCAGCAGGTTTTCTATACAATCAAAGAATACAATTCCTAGGAAACAAAGTAGAACTTTACAGTAATATTTATAATACTTCATACATTATTGCTTGCCTGTTGGGATTAACAAGTCTTTGAAAGTGTGTGAAGTTGGATAAGAGCATCAATGCAGCAGAGCAACAATGGCACAACACCCTCCTCGCCTGATCTCAAGGAGATCCAAATCCAACTGTAGGATAAAATATAAAGAATTATAATTTAATAATAATAATAAATTATTATATTTATATCATTAAATAAATAAGAAGTCTGTCATGCCTGTCTTGCCGAAACACACGAAATGAATCATATATCAGGCAATCTTTTCTCTAACAGTATATCTTTCTTGTAGGAACAAATCATTCGTTGGGCCACACCTCTAATGGATGATCTGTCGTACTACCCGACATCAAACGAGAGCTTCATGAGATCGTACTTGAGGTGGCAGATGGCGCCCTTCATGTGTGGTATGAACGTGCCTGCCTGCCGTGCGGCTGCCACGCAACAGTTTCGTGCACTCGTGGACAACGGTGTAGAGTATGTTCTTATCAGTCTGCCACATGCCAAAAAAGCAATCATCTGCAAGATGATCCAAGTGTTGGTCAGCGGTCAGTGTCGAACATGATCATAAACAAGTTAGTCTAGTTTCGAGAAGACCCGTAGACAGGTTGGCATATAACTAAATGAAAACGCATTAAAAATGGCTATTTACTTTTATTTGTTTTCTAAATACCCATAAATAGGATATAGCTAAATTTCAATAAAATAAAGAACTCCGTTGTGAGACAGCTTTCATATAAAAAACTCGTCCTAATTGACTCATACGTTTAAGAACTGCAATGCACGAGATACACACAGCCTAGCGTCGTAAAAATAATTGATACATACAACGACTGCAAAATACAATTCATTAGTATTAAAACTTGACCTTGAACGTATCACCTATATCGTAATCATCAGCAGCTCGTTACATTGTAATGAATGGAATAAGAATAATTACTAAGAACGAATGAATAAATAAATAATAATAATAATACCTACTTTAATTTTCATACAGAAGTAGTTTTACAGATATCTCTTAAGCTAAGTTTACAAATTAACCTAAACTAGGACTAAAATAAACTGTGCCTGCGCCAGCGTCTTCCTCAGTTTACAACGAACATTTATATATCGTTTGGTTTTAAATGTCAATGTTAATATATAATTATGCTGAAATTACAGGGTACCACCAAACAGTCGTAACTGGGTGTATTGCAACGGTCTCCGGGACGGCTCCCAGAGCGACTATGACTTCATGTGGCGGCGGTACATCGAACACAACGTGTACACTGAGAAGATTCAACTACTTCAAATACTAGGCTGTTCGCCTTACGCAACGTCGATAAACCAGTAAGTAATGCTTAATTTGAATCGTATAAATGGAGTATTGATATTTTAATGTACAATATTTATTTCTTGAATTATTTGTGTGCGGTTGTATGTGTTGTGTTATCTGGCTTGAAAAGGTAAACTGGCGGAATAGCCACCTGATGGTAAGTGGTAAACACCTATCAACATAAACGAAATGACTCAGAAAAAGGCAGACGCAAGAAGGAAGGGAATAAATTTTTAATAATAATAATTACTTTTTAATAATAATTTTATTTTTATTTAACCTTAAGAAGTAAAAATAAACAGATTGGTCGAGTCCTTCTAGTCGGGTTGCAAAAAAATTACACAGCCTGCCATTCTAGCCGAAACACAGCATTGTATTAAAATCATCTTGGAATTCAGTTGAAAGTGGTGTGTCTCGTGAATGGAAAAAATAAAACTTTATTTAAAATGTCTGTTTTTTTTTGTTTCAGCATTTGGAAACTTTCACTTTCATTTTTATAATCTTTTTCTTCTATCTCATTTCAGTTTCCTCACGAACATCGTCGAAACTAACTTCATTATTCGACCTCAAGACTATTCGGCTGCATTTAACAGTGCGTTGAACGGCAATGAAGGGAATACACAAATTGTATTTGAATTTATTAAGAATAATATGGCCGTTACTGCTGCAGCGTAAGTATAACTCAGCTGAGGCAAAGAAAGGCACTCATGATTTTAATAAATAAAATCTGTGTATGTGTGTCTGTATATATTATTATGCATGTTCTATTGACACTTAAACCACTTATCCATTTTTATACTTTATGCGTCAATTTATATTGAGCCTGGATGACATACCCACGTAATGTAATCTACGTAGTACAAAGGCTACATTAAAAAAAAGTTTCCACATTTTTTACTTAATAAAATATGATAAAAAATTTAAAGTATTTTTTGATTTATTGAAAGGAAAAATATATGGTATTTTCCATTACAGTTTCGGTACTTTGGCTACCCCATTGTCAAGTGTCGCTGCCAGATTGAGAAGTATTGAGGAAATAGACGAGGTATTAAATATTTTATTATAACTAAAAAGCCATTCTTTAACGTACAATTTATTTTATACATGTTTTTTGGATTTGATTTATCTGAACAGATTGTTATATCTGAAAAAAAAACTCTAAATTTAACAAAACAATTCACGCATCAATACTTACTTGTCGACAAATATATATTATTGCAAATGCTTTTTTATTGATTATTTTAATTGGTAAATTATTACCAGACTGGATACTTCACGTAAAGGTCATGATTCCTACTACTACCAAAAGATATACATAATATGTAGATGTTAAATGATACCATTTTCTCTCGTAGTAAAATAAGTTCTTCAGGGGAATATACCGACTCGATATGATGGTTTAATTACGTTTTTACAGTTCCAAGCGTGGGCCAGAGACAACCAGCAAGAATTAGGAGATGTCTTCGCTAGCGTTGTTTCAAGCGCGGAGTCCGTTCGTAACAGCATTGCATGGGTTGCTGAAAATGAAGACACATTTTACGAATATTTCCTAGAGAGCGGTGTTGCATCAACAACGCCACCACCGGAAACGCCACCAACAGATGAACCAAATGACAGTGTACCAGACTCAGCGACAACATCAGTCTTGTCAGCGTTCACGTTAATGGTTGCTGTTGTGGGAAATATTTTAGTAAATAATTAATTTTAAGATGAACAGTGTTATTTATTGTCTAATTCATAATAAAATTTGCAATAAAAGTGACTTTATAATATTTAATTCAAAAATCAACAAAACCCACACAAAACGAATTATACTTGTCCTACTAATATTATAAACGCGAAAATTTGTAAGAATATAATTATATAGATGTATTGATTTGAAATTGAATAGATGTATGTTTATTACTCTTTTAAATAAAAATTCTGAATAGATTTTGATAAAACTTTGCAGTAATATAGCTTACATATCAGAATAACACATAGGCTATTTTTTTCCTTACTATCACGGGAATGGGGAGTACGTGGGTAAAACCACGGAGCTGTGCTAGTCTTCTACATTTTTATATTTAAGAAATCAATAAAACTTGGCAATGAAATATAAACACATAATCATCATTATTAGCTATTTTCCATTTACTGCTGGACATAGGATTATGAACGCTAAGATGGCCGATTCCCCGCCACCCCAAAATGAGTTCATTTATCCTCTTGGATAAAGATAGTAGATATCCAAGTAGGCTATCTACGATAGCTGTAACATGTAAACATAAATGATTTTTCCGGGAGCTAGTGGAAGTAGCTCATGACCTGTCTCTCCCGTTTGTTTGTCCGGACCGGAGCAGAGCCATGCTCGGCTACAATTAACAGGATGGCGGTACCCTGCATGAACAATGGTATATTATCAAGCAAGCGAATAGGAAGAATTTTTAAAATTCGAATTATATAGATATCAGCAGTAAATCCAAAACTAGATGATGACTGACAGCCATTAAATAATTTATAGTTAAATAATAATAATAAACATTTAATAAAGAATATACACACTGCTAAACGTACTTAATCTAATACAGACACACGCGGTACATATACAAATTATACTTAGGTTACACAATCAAACTCAAATAAAAAAAAAAATGCATTAATAAAAATAAGGTTGGCAATGAATTACATAGACACACAATATATGCGCCGGAAAATGCACAACCACAAAATAAAAACGTCTTTTTAAATGTTTGAAATTCGTTTTTATTTGTGCCACAACCCTCAGTTGTGTGGTTGTGGCCAGCCAGAAGCCACAATCCTGATTTTATGTGGTCCCTGAATTATTGTATTGTCATCAGTCTTCGATTAATCTACAAAGCTTATACGACATTTAGCCGTTTAAAGTGGGTAAAAATCGCACTCAAATGAGTCGGTTACGAAAATGCAGGTGCAGCTAATGTAAGCTAAAGTTCAATAAACAGTATCATTTGTATTTGAATTTAGGCTTGATTTTTTTTTAATTGAGCAGCTTTATTTAAGTAGTAATAATGATATGAACTAAGATAATGATTTCAAATACGTAACCATGTTATCAGATGTAATAGACGTAAAGATAAATACGTTTTTATCTATAAATCTATCTTTGAAAGTCGAGGATAAAAATTATATTTTTTTCCAGGTCATACTAATGGGCATTAAGGCGATAAGTTGGTATCATCTCTACGATTGTTGAATTTGCTCATCACATAACAAACCAATATGTCTTATGCAGGTCTTAAACTATTTGTTAAGGTCTTCTAGATACTAAAAATAATTGTAATCTAGCACTTGCCGGTTTTATAAATATTTTTTAATTTCCTCCTAAATTTATCTCATAACATTTGTTGTATGTACAAAGTGAATTTATCAAATTTACCCAGTATATCTGTCGTTAGTTATGCACCGTTAGGGCCTGTTTCACCACTTCCTGATAAGTGCCGGATAGGCTATCCGCAACATATTTGACAGATACTCCATACTATATCCGTCAAATACGTTGTGAATAGCCTATTCGTCACTTATCGGAAGGTGGTGAAACAGGCCCATTTTATTTAATTTAATAGGTCATTTAAATAAACGTATAATGTAGTGTCGTCATTTTTGTTTGAATAATTACAAATGATTAAACGCTGCTTTATTGTGACTAATATTTATCGATTAGATAAAGGCAAAAACAAAAAATGTTTCCAGCAGGATTTCTTTCCTTATAATGAGTTGGTAAAATTTTCTTTACAATCATAAGATAAATTTACCATTTATAATATTAAATATGTATTAATATATTTTTATGGGATATGCATCACATGCAGATATCAGCATGTTTCATACTTCTCTTCGAAGATTATGTATCTTACTTACTTACTTACTACTTTTCCCCAGTCATTTAGTATAGCCAGCAATCACAGTTCAGTCACCAAGACTTACCATCTTGTCTAAGGATAGCTAGCAGAGGAATAAGTTGCCTGGGCTAGACTTATGTTAACTTGTTTATGTTCATGGCCAACACTACACTTACCATCATGTGACTCGTCTGATCGTTTGCCTATCCAACTAACATAAAAATATAAGGCATTAATTTCTTGGTTGTATGTTGATAGAAACTTAAAAAATGAACTTTCGGAAGGGGTAGTGCCATGCTATTTTGCAGCCAAATGGGGCCGGCACGACCGGGGAGGAACCTCTCGCTCACATGAAATCGACGTAAAGTGACAGCTTAGCTGTTGCGTTTCGTGCGGTTTGTGAGTTTACGGTGGCCCATCGGGGGGATAGGTTTCGGGTTCGAGTCGTTGGCCGAGTCCATCCACCACTGGATCATCGTCGCATGCTTTCCATATATCAGCCCAAAAATTTTGATGATAAAGGCAACGAAACTATGGGTCTAACATAACTAGCACTAGTTCATACATTTATGATCATACGTAGGGTTGATAACTTTAGTGCAGGTAACTCGTTCGTCAAGTAGCAGAGGCCACCGGGAGTCCCTTATATACCCAGGGACAATCCATTCCCGGGTGAAGGAGCAAAGAGTTTCTCAACTATGATAGCTGCAAGAAAGAGCTACATCTTATGATTGTCTATATTAAATATTAATGTATCTAAGTTTATATTTACATAAATGTTTTATTGTAGCACTTAAAATTTTTCATAAATGTGGTAGCAATCGAATCAACGAAGACAAATGAATAAAAATGCGAGAAACAAATAAATTTGGACTGAATCATTATCATCAAATTATGATTTAAAGAATAAGGATATACAGAAACTATATCAGTAGATCAAACAAGTCGCTGACTGTGATGTACCTACGAACTAATCAGTACATGACTAATACAATCGGTGCAGTAAAAATAATTACGACGAAATACGATAATGTTATCGAATAGATATAAGCTTTGATACTGGCGATTATAAACTAACAAATGAAAATCGATCAAATTTGGTAATCCAGTTGCGGGCAGACAGGTCTGAAGTCGCTACATCGCCAAGGTAAATGCTAATGTCATTCATGTTCAAATGCTTTAAATAAATCTACTAGATTTCTGCTATCATTATCCCCAAAAATAATAATGTTATTTAGGAAACATTTTTTTAATATTATACGTGCTTTAATTCATCATCATCATAATTATCAGCGCATGTCTGTCCCCCGTTGGACTATGACCTCTTCTCAACGAATGCCAAAACGCCACATTATTAGCATCAAACTTGGAAGAGTGCCTGCATGATCTTTCCATATGGTTGAGGATCTCGTAACGTATGTAAATATTCATCTAATTAGTAGTAAATATAATTTTTAAAACAAAATTATTTTATATGTACGCGTAGAGTATGCGTAAGTTAAGAAAGTACTAGTAGGAGTATAACTTAATAATATTAATATACCGACATTAAAATGAAAAATAGTAGTAAATTATAATAATCATTTCGATTTAAATTTAAACAGCAGTGATTTTTGCTTTACCGTAAGATTCATGGCTATACCACGAGCAACCTCTTGCAAAAGCGAAAAAATAACCTCAAGTTTTTTCTCCCAACGTTTGTCGAAAAAAAAAAACTGTCATCAATTTTAGGATGGGGTAGCCACCAAAATGGATATTGTAATGCCGCCACCAGTGACGTCAGTGTTAAGTCCTATACGAATACAACATTATAGCGTTTCTGACTTATGGCGTAGGTCTTCGTTTATAGTCATTAAAGTAAAAGTATCAACCCTTTTTGTCCCACTGCTGGGCACGGGTCTCCTCCTCGAAATCAGGCGAGGAGGGTAATGGGCCAATAGTTCACCGCGCTGGCCCAGTGCGAGTTGGTGAACTTCACATACCTTCAAAGACTTTCAATCTCATCAGGCATGCAGGTTTCCTCACGATGTTTTCCTTCACCGGTGAGCGAGCGATGGTCTCGTTTTTGGGGTGCCCTGAGAAATTAGAAAAACCCATTTTAAGGCACACAAGGGGGGGTCAGGATCGAACCCGGACCTCTCGCATAAGAGGCCGAGTCCATACACCACTGGACCATCGTCGCTCTTTATAGTCATTGGTGATAACTAAATTTAATAATGTCAGTAACGCGTCTTCTTAAAAGTATGTAAACGTTCTGTTTACAACATTTATCAGATAGTGTCAAAACTTTAAGAACTTGATTGGTCTAAGCTTTTTAAACTTATTATTTGGTGTATTTTGGTTTAATAATATCTTTCAGTATATCATTATCAGGCTCTATCCGTCCATATTGCATGCAATCATAGGTCTCTCTCACTGAACGTAAGCAAGCAAATATTTTGTGCTCTTTTTCGGACTTTGGATTTGAATAAACTATTTTCCTGGGCAGTTTATAAACGACTACTCGTAGGGCTACTAATATGCATTAGAAATTTGTACAGGGATATTGTAATAGCCACTAAAATTAATGTAACCATAAATTTATTCGTAAGTAATAATAATAAAACAAATATGAACAAAACTATAACGTTATAATTATAATTATCAAAATACATGCGTATCTTATCGTGATAAAAATTTGAAAACATAGACTAATAATAATAATTACATTAAATTTAGTAAAGCAGTAAATTATGTTTGATATGATACGGGTAATTTCCTTTTTCGAAACTCTATGGAAATTATCTTGTATGATGCATCATCATCCAGCATAAGCTGACAATAACATATTTAGTAAATTAAGTTAAAGAAGCGGCATATCTTCTTATCAATGTAACTGTTTTCATTATGATGACCGATTTTAATGTGATTTTGTGGATTGAAGAATGGTTTAAATTAACAATTCTGTCCACTACAAACTGTTTTGTAAAAAAAAAGTCTTTTAGGCTAGTCTCATTATAAGGATTCCGTGTTATTTTTATCCAATATATATATTATTCAAGCTATTTAATAAAGATAAAGTATGGTTTTCTTATGTTTATATGAATTTCACTCAATATAATATAATTGCAAAAATAAACAAAATCAATATACATTTTATATATTAATTTAATTTATGGAATATATAGAAACATTGTACACTAAATGTGAACAAACTAATTATACCATAAAACAAATTTCAAGGCTAAACGATAAAAATATAGAGATAACATTTTTATCATTAATGTGATATGTTGATAAAATTGTTTCTGTTGCCGTAGGGTAAAATGTAAAAGCTCACCGAAAAATTATGAGATGAGCCTACATCTATTTAATATTAAACTTCTTATCTTTATCCGATTTTTAAATAGATAACAGAATAATATTATGTATAAAGTATTCCTTTTAATATCTTAAAAAATATAAAATATTATCCAGCACGCACGTTGGATTTAGGCATAGGTACCTATAATATTATTAATATGTATAAAATAGTAAAATAATTACAACATAGCTCTCGTATCAATGTCATCATAATCGTCATCTTTTCATCTACTGCTGGACCTGTGACCTAGGCCTATTTTAATAAACGGCAAGACGTCTGATCTCCCACGATGTTCTTCCAAGGGATGTTTTTATGATTTCACGAAAACCACCCAACCAATCATCATGAAACTTTGTACACATAATATTCTCGGGAGGATATTTTTTTTTTTGCTAACACGGGCGAAGCCGCGTGCAACAGATTGTTATAATAATGTTACTTTTTCACACAAATACTACTGAATGGATTTTAATATTTTACAATACTATAGCTTATACATTAGAATAATAGGCGATATTTATATAGATATTGTGTGAATAGTCTAAAATCTAATCATCTGAAGAAGAGGACATGTAAATTCATAAATAATTATTTATGAAAAAGTGATACTGTCTGTTCGTTTGTTAACTTCTCAAATTTGGGCGAAATTCTATAATAAAATAACACAAAATATACTACGCAGATGAAGTCGTTGAAAACAGATAGTATCTTATGGGTGTTAGAATTTGAAAATACTATATCCCACAATATTTCTCATTTTCAGATGGCGACTAGAATTTTTTTATTTTTGTTACTAGCAGTAGCTCATGTGAAGGCAGTACCAACGGGGGAGCCGTTAATAAAAAATACAATATTTGCTGATGAAAGAATTGAAGGTGGCATATTTGAGAAGATTGACGCCTTTCACAATGAGGCGCTAAGGAATACAGTTGCCAGTGATTACAGGCTCCCGACAACAACTCGTCCTATCCATTATGACGTGCTCTGGGGTATTGACATCGGCAGACTGGCGTTTGATGGCGAAGTGAACATAAATCTGGTCGCAACTCAGGCTAACGTCAGTGAAATCGTGATTCACTCGCGTGACTTAAGCATTTTAACTGTTAACTTGACGTTGAATTCTCAAGTCATACCGATCACCACTGAAACGAACGAAGAGTTGGCTTTCTTAAGAGTGATATTGACAAACGGCGTACTTCAGTATGATGCTACGAATGAAGTTGTCTACAATTTGATATTGAGTTTTGGTGCTGACCTTCGCTCAGACATGGAAGGCATTTACAGAAGCTGGTTCCGCAACGTTCCAAATGACACATCAGTCAGGTAAATTATTTTTTAATAGTTCATACTTTTGTAAAAAAGTAAGGATTTTGAAATGGACAAAATAGATACGGTATTTTTCGTTTCTATCGACGAGGACAATTTAATGTTAATAAGCTTTAATAGTTTATTCTATCTTTGATATTATCGCAATAAAACATTAATAAAAATGGTAATAAAGAAAAAAAAATAAGTATTATTTATTGCGATTTTTTTTTGAGTAAAATTCCATCCTACTAATATTTAAACACGGAGTTTCTAAGAATGTACGTATGGATGTGTGTTTGTGACACTTTCACGCAAAATTACTGAATGGATTTTGATGAAACTCATAATACAGCTAGCTCGCTATTCACCAGAATAACCCAAAGGCTCACTACTATTTATCCGCCTACTCCCACGGGAATAGGAAGTATGTACTAGTAGTAATAGTAAAGCCACAGGGTACTTGTTAGTGGCCCAAAGTCTATACAAACCATATTATTATGTTGGCACCGTCATCACAGAGCGACGATGGTTCAGTTGGTAAGTGACCCTTAGTCTACGGACTCCCGCTCATCGGCGAAGAAAAACATCGTGAGGAAACCTGCATCCCTGATGAGATTAAAAATCTTTGAAGGTATGTGAAGTTCACCAACCCGCATTGGGCCATCGCCTCGGTGAACTATGGCCCGATACCCTCCTCCACCTGATAGAGGAGGAGACCCGTGCCCAGCAGTGATACATAAACGGGTGCTACTTTACTTTTTTTACTAGTAGTCTATCTACCTTTTTTTTTATTTTTAACACAGTGGAAATGCTTTGCGCATTCACCCGGGGATGGGTCGTCCCTGGAGATATGTGGGTCTCCCGGCGCCCTCCCGACCAGCGCCGGTATACCGCACTAAAACCACTGCGGGTTGCCATCAGCCGCTTGATAGGGAGTATCCCGGATCTGACTAACACAGGACACCCTCCGCGACCGGCCGGTTCACTCAAGGCTAACCGGGCTTCTTCCTAGTATGGGGGAGCTCCGACAACCTGGAGCACCCCCGCCGACACCGGAACCTTTCTACCGGGGCAGGTTCCCAACCTTACCCCGAGTTCCGTTAGACGGGAGGTAGAAGGTGCGCATAGCGCCTCCTTCGTGCTCCCGTCCTACGTCGACGGAGCGGGACGGATGTGACGTCGTCTTCTCTATCCCGCTCCGCGGCCTCCTTCTGTGAAATAACGGTTTCGCAGAAGGTGACCGCCGCCTGCCAGGCCTCATCGCTCTCGAGCATGCAGCGCACCATACTCGAAAGCGAGAGGTCCTCTCCAAGCACTGCCACGAGATCATGTCGCTGTGCGGCCCATCTGTCGCACACCTCTAGGGTGTGCTGAGTAGTCTATCTACCTACTTTAGTCCTACCCATCTACTTTAGTAATCTATCAAATTCGAAATTTGATATTACAAAAAAATATATTCACCGAGTTGTCACGGAGTTACGTGTTATGTAAAATAAATTACAAGACAATGCAAATTTGTTCAACACTTTGTGCTCGTTTTTTTGACACTTGATCGTTTAATATATGTTTGAATTGTGTTTTTATATATTACGTTTAAATCATTTATAGCTGGATGGCCTCAACACAGTTTCAAGCAACATATGCCCGTTCTGCATTCCCTTGCTACGACGAACCTAAATTTAAGGCTACATTCAATATAACTATTAGAAGACCAACGAATTTTACGAGTTGGACTTGCACAAAGCGGCTCGAAACCAGAAGCACTGCTAACACGTAAGTTTTTATCGAGTGTTGTATCCAAATTCCATTTTCTTATTCAAAATGGTACCAACAAAGTAACTCATTGAACGATACCTAAATATACGACCGGTTTCGAGACGAGGTCATTAAGCAGAACCGTAGAAACCAACTCACTAACATGTTACATGTTTGAATTAGCATATTTTGTTTCTTTACTAGATCAAGCTACAAGTCAAAGTCAATGATATTTTATTATAGTAAAATAAATATTCTAGCTTAAAACTTAGTGTGCATCATATTATGTTACATGACCGAAATCCTAATTACCGACTTAAACTTAATTTGTCTTCGTTCATTTGTTTTTAATTCTTTCAGTGACTACCAAGAAGATGTGTACAGCGAAACTCCGATTATGTCCACCTACCTCTTAGCTTTGATCGTTGCTGAATATGAAAGTACTGCGTTTGTTGAAAATGGGGAATTAAAGTATGAAGTCATTGCTCGCCCGGGTGCAATCGCCGCTGGCCAAGAGGAATACGCTTTTGACGTAGGAAGCAAATTGACAGACGCAATGAGCAATCATACCGGTATCGACTACTACAGTGTTAGTTCCAATTTGAAAATGACTCACGCCGCCGTTCCCGACTTCTCCGCTGGTGCTATGGAGAACTGGGGTCTCATCACATACAGGTATTATATAAATAAAATCAAATAATTTTGTATAGGCACTAAAACTCGAGCGACGGTGGTCCAGTGAGCGACGGTGGTCCAGTGGTGGATGGACTCGGCCTCTTACGCGAGGGGTTCCGTTGACCCGTCCGTGTGTGCCTTGAAATGGGTTTTTCTAAATTTCTAAGTGCACACGAGACCATCGTTCGCTCACCGGTGAAGGAAAACATCGTGAGGAAACCTGCATGCCTGTTGAGATTGAAATTCTTTGAAGGTATGTGAAGTTCACCAATCCGCACTGGGCCAGCGCGGTGGACTAAATTTCCTTAAAGGAAAATAATATGATGAGATTTTGATCGAACTGGTTTTGATAAATCTATCGATTTCGATCAAACTGGATTCAAATTATTATCAGCTTTTGATAACACTAGGTACAGTGCTATCTTCTGATAAAAGAAATAAATTAACGAAATAATCGTAATCAACCCAGAAAATTTAATTGGCGATGGTAACTTTCAACACTTTGGAACCTTTAGGCCGAAGTAAAAACTTTCTTATATAATACCTTCTTTTATCTTGAAAGGAGACGGTCCAAAATTGTGTGGGACGTTGGACTTTTGTACACGTAATGATATGAAGGAAAATAAATATTTAAACAATTTTAATATAGTTCATATCCATAAACTCTTCTCAATTTCAGCGTCAGTATAATTTGATATTTCCAAGATATGCAACACTACATGGTATAACAATGACGTATGAATATTTTCTTTGGCGTTTATGGCTATAAATCTATGTTCAAATAAAAAGTCCAAGTCGTCAAAATATCCACAAAAACGCAAGAAACACATTCACGAGTTAACAACTCCATAACAAAGCTTGAAATAGTTACAAAAAGTTACGAAAGTACCATGAGTGACGCCATTTTTCAATAATGACTAAGTGTGGAGTAGCTAATATTTGAAAAACTTGATAATTTTTTTAATTTTTTGCACGTAACTTATTACGATATACTAATTTATTTTATTTAATATTATGAAATCTATGAATTTTTATTTATTTATAGTATACTGTACAAGACTACACCAGAAATGGACCGTCTCCTTTATTCTTTACCTGTTTTTTCTTTAACTTTGCCGTAAAGGTCTTTTGGTTCAAGTGTTATTAATTTTACCTCTAAGTGTGTTTTATGATTCTATCTGTAGAGCCATAGTTCTCAGACGAATGAACCGATTCAAATGTGTTTTCTTCTTTAAAACAAGTTGTTCTAGCGGTAGCTTAATCAAAATCCTCAAAAGGTTCAATCCTTGAATTGACTAAACTGGGCCGATGCTCTTTCTTCATGAAAGTTTCATAGAATCGAAATTTGGTGTTCAGTTCAGTGCTCTTAATTTATTAATACCCATTTTTATTTATTTACAGGGAGGCATATCTTTTGTATGATCCGGAACAAACAAGCGACTATTTCAAACAGTTGATCGCATACATCCTATCTCACGAGATCGCTCATATGTGGTTCGGAAACTTGGTCACCAACGAGTTCTGGGACGCTCTATGGCTCAATGAAGGATTCGCCAGATATTACCAATACTTCCTCACTCATTGGGTAATGCGTTTCTTTAATGAAAACTTTATATCGAACTTTGAATATAATCACGACAGGCTTAAAGGTTCAAAATATGGGTATTCTTAAGGCCGGCCACAAACGTTCGGAATTCGTATTCCGTTTCAGTTTTTTTTTTCATATTTGCTATTTGAAACAAATGGAAATCTAATACCGATTCTGAACATATTATGCAGCCAGACTAACGCAAATTGTAAAAAAGTATGCTTATAATTATTATTGTTACAGTATTTCTAGATTGTCTATTTATGAGTATTGAATGTAAAAAGGTACTCTCTAATATTGAATGACTAGTTGCAGATACCGTTGACGATTGTGGGTACCGTTCCCATGAGAACTTCAACTGTGTAAAAAAAATGATTAAGACGTTCTTAGCCATGCAACACTATTAATTTGAGTAAATCCAAGTCTTTTTTATTTTTTTGAATTACGGACTATTGTAATACGTATCTTTTAGGTCGAAGACTACATGGGATTAGACACACGGTTCATCAACGAACAAGTCCACACCGCTCTCTTATCTGACTCCTCCAACAGCCCTCATCCTCTCACCAACCCCAACGTGGGCAGTCCCAGTTCCGTCAGTGCCATGTTCTCCACTATTTCCTATAACAAGGGAGCTGCGGTTATTCGCATGACTGAGCATCTATTGGGTTTCGAAGTACATCGCCAGGGACTGCAGAATTACTTGAATAACAGGTAATTTATTTATCTTCCGTTAAAATGGCGTAATATGAAATGTGGTGCATAGCGTATGGCATGTGATAGTGATTTGGTCTGTTGTGTATCGAAACATTTCAAAGGGAAACTTCTTTTAACATTTGTGAATTTCGATAAAACTAAAAAGCTACACCAAAAACTTACAAACATAACATATAGCATTTTGCATGTATGAGATAAAATTGCTGTAGTAGACAAAGGATGACAGATGGTAATATTATATTAAATAATATAGTAAAGTAGATGAAAACGTCGAAGAATAATCTATTATCTAAAAATATTTTATGAATTGCAGACACACACACACTCACACACACACACACACACACACACACACACACACACACACACACACACACAACCACACGTGCACGCACACACACACACTTAAAATTTTTACTTATAAAACACTCCTTTTCTTATAGATACCTCAGTACTGCTGTACCAAACGACCTCTTCCAAGCTCTTCAAGCGGTGGCTGTTTCATCTGGTGCCATCGCCGCATACGGTTCAGACTTCTCAGTCGTGGACTACTACAGAAGTTGGACCGAGCAAGGCGGCCACCCGGTCTTGTATGTTGCTGTTGACCATCAGACCGGAAACATGAAAATACACCAGGTAATAAATATATCTGTATTTTTGATATTTAATCTCTTCGCATCCTGGCAATTAAATCGCGTAGAACGAAACGAAAAGAGAAGAAACGGCATATCATGATGCCCCCATTGCGTGACCGTCTCTCTACCTCTACTTGTGTATGCCCTCGCATATTATGTTCAACCTTTTGTTCATCTTTTGCATGCGACGAGCGACCCATGCCTGGGAGTTGTGAAGGTTTTATTTTCAAAATGAAGTTGCAATAGAAGCGCAAACACCAACTTACAACGTGATTCACACGTGTTTTGTTACAGCGTCGTTTCAACATAAACACCGGCTATTCGAGCGACACCTCCAAATGGATAATACCTATTACGTTTGCGACGGCCAGCAACCCCGACTTCTCCGACACTAAGCCCAGCCACATCATTAGCTCCGCCGTGACCGTCATCAATCACGGCTCAGTCGGTGATCAATGGGTCATTTTCAATAAGCAACAAACTGGTAAACATTTTTTTACTTAAAACTCTTAAGTTAATCGTGCCACGTGCTTAAATATATTATGAAATATAGCTTTTTCATATTTACGCGAATTTCACTCTTTATAATGAAATAACTTTTACGGATTTTATCACGGCTTATTACGTTTTTACCCTTATTTTTGTATATACTCTACTGCAACTATTATCCCGGGAAGACTGAATAAACTGCGTATAAATCCGTAAAAGTTTTTTTTTTTTTTTTTAATCTTTATTAAATAATAGGAGTTTTTGTCCAACAAGGCACGTCAACTCCATTGTGCTTACTCTAGACAATACACAGAATACTTTTAAATCTTAATCAATTAGGGAACAGAATCTAACACACAACTCAGATGTAGGTTTAGATAAAATTGTTATGACTAATCCCACATCTAACCTGTTCAAATTAAGTTCTTTCATTAGAACTTCTCGTTCTCGTTCGTTCCGAACACAATCCATCAATAAATGTTGCACATCCTCAATTTTCCCGCATATGTTACAATTAGGTGTGTCTGCTTTCCGCATTAAGAACGCAAATTTTGCCGATGGATAATGTCCGGAACGAAGTCTTAATACTAGCTTTATATATTTCCTACTCAACTTATTACTAACCAACCAGGGGTAGTGAAGGGGCTCATTCTGTATTGTCCTATACCATATTCCTTTTTCCTTAGAGATGCTCTTAAAATAATTCTTCCATTTATTGAATAAAACACTTTTGAAATCTAAAAAATATTCCCAATAGTCAGGCACATATGTTACTTCTCTTCCCATGTGTGATGCTAACTTGGATATACGATCAGCCTCTTCATTACCTCTTAAACCTATGTGTGCTGGAACCCATTGCAATATAAGTCTGGTACCATTATTACAACAACAATTTCCGTAAAAGTTATTTAATTATAATATAAGAATTATTAAATAAAGATTAGAATGCTTCCAACCTGTTTAGTTAAATAAACTTGTTTAAATTTTTACAGGTTTCTACAGAGTGAACTATGACGATTATACTTGGAACCTTATCATCATTGCTTTGAGGGGAGCCAACCGAACTCTTATTCACGAATACAATAGAGCTCAGGTCAGTGTTACCAACAAAAGTGAAATCAAAAACGCCTTATCAAACGATAAGCCTAGTTAAATAGTCTAGCTTTTATATTATATAAAAAAAATATATTAGGTACATAAGAAAAATAACACATCTCATAAGATAATAAACACATCCCAAATGTAAATTTTAGGTAATATCATTATATTAGGTACCTAAAATTTACATTTGGGATGTGACTCTCAGCCATTTTTCAATTAAATAATATACAAACTATTTAACGGGTATACTTCGAAGCTCTAAAAATAAACCCCAACGAAGAAGGATTTTACTTTTTTGTAACTTGGAAAAAAAAATATTATTGTTTTTTTGTTCTCTGTATATTGCTGGGTTTTTAATCTGTAAACATGAAAAAAGTATATGAAGTAACTATCATAACGATTGTGTTCTAACAAACGACAACATAGTGAGAACTGAGCTAAAAGTTCTGATTATTTAAATATATTATTTATTTTGTGAAGCCTACAAAAGGGAGTTTATAATACGCCAAAATTTTAAGTACCAACGAACTTTATTTTCAGATTGTAGACGACGTCTTCCAGTTTGCTCGATCAGGAATCATGGACTACGATCGTGCTTTTAATATTCTATCGTTCCTCGAGAACGAAACTGATTATGCTCCATGGGTTGCTGCTATGACAGGCTTCAACTGGCTCAGGAACAGGCTTGCCGGTACAGCATACTTGACTCAGCTTGAGGTAAGAGATTAATATTCATATTTTTGAATTCTGTTGAAAGGGGAGTGGCCTAGTTGGACGAAGTGTTCCCACATGGTAAGACGATTATTGTGCAGTGGCCGATCCGTGTTGGATGCGAGTGACGAGGGATCCACGGTTTTGGATTTAATTGAGAGTGGGAGAGTCCGTAGAAAATGATGATAATAATGATATCAGACCGACCTAAATTTTTTTTTCAAATATATTTATTGCTTTGGTTTGCAGACCCAGATTGCTCGCTGGGCTTCAACAGTGATGACTGGCCTGGGTTACACGGCTGTGCCAAATGAGACATTCATGAGATCGTACTTGAGGTGGCAGCTGGCTCCTCTGATGTGTAATATTAATGTACGAGCTTGTCGCGAAGCCGCCAACACTCAGTTCCGAGCTCTCGTCGACAATGACGTTGAGTAAGTATACTTCTATTGAAGCCGTAAGAAAATTATCAAGCCGAAATCAATTCGACTTTTTTGTTAAATAGGCTTTAAAGTGAAGAAAGACTATCTCCTAAAGATTTATATAATCTTGTAATCATTTAATCCTTCAAGATTGATTCAACAATATAATTAAAAATATTGTTAGTAAATATTATTTTCTCTATAATGTTCATTTGGTAATATTGGTGAATTTAATTACTCAATGATAATAAAACCGTTTTTTTGCCTATTTCTTTTTGCAGGGTTAATGTCAACAGTCGTAACTGGGTGTACTGTAACGGCCTCCGAGAGGGTTCAGAGAGTGACTTCGACTACCTGTGGCGTCGCTACCAAGACCATAACGTGTACACAGAAAAGATTCAGATTCTTCAATTCATAGGATGCACACCACACGCCTCGAGGATTAATTCGTATGCATTCCTTATTATATAATTACTAGCTTTGACCGCAGCTTTGCTTGTGTTAATTTATCAGCCGTATCCAAAATAATATCTGCCGAGCCAACTGGTGAAAGATTTTATAAACGGATAAGGATTTAATTATCCCACATTCAAACTTATACACTCATCAACATTATCTCAAAATTATATTACTAATATAAAATTATTTCCTCCTTTTCTTACTACCTATAGCATCTTCTCATCACTAGTATACATAATAGGCAATACATTTGATAAAGTGTTTTTTGCTTTTAGCCATCTTACCAATATCATCGAAGACAACTTCCTGATTCGTCCTCAAGATTACTCTGCTGCGTTCAACAGCTTACTAACAGGCAACGAGGGCAATACCCTTATTGTCTTGTCCTTCATACAGAACAATTTAACCGCTTTTATGGAAGGGTAAGTATTATTATGAATTATAGCCGCACTCCCGGTTGTATGGGCTACCTTGTTTGTCCTTAACCGCTTCTCAGCGTTTAGGGCAAGACAGGCAGTGTAGTTACTGCTATCGAGACTATTCCCCGAATATATACGCCACTCAAATTTGAGAGCTGCTTACATTTTGATGACTTATGGATTTAAGGTGACTTAAGGCTTAGTAATTTGAGGAGCCCGCAAATACTTAGGTGGCTTTTGTGAATTCAGGAACAGGTAACACATAAATGAGTTGCCTGTTATAGTTCCAGGTAAACTGTTTAGTTTATATTCATAGGCGAAGTGAACCACTTATCATCAGGTGGCACGTCTGTCAGTTTGTCTGTCCAACTAATATAATAAAATAACCTTCTTATTTAAGGCATCCCTTACTATTTGTCTGCTTTTATTAACATGTTTTCACTATGGATGTTTTTATATTTGCTCAAGGTAAAATATGTGGGAGAAATTACTTTAAAACTGAGTGAGATAGTGTTCAACTTAACATATTAATTGTATATTTTTGTAAATAATATGCTTAAAAATGCTATCTGTTAACAGTTTCTGAATATTTCACTTCTTAAACAATAAAATATAATCTAATAAACTACTTTCATTTCAGATTCCCGAATGTAGCAACTCCCCTATCTAATGTTGCTTCAAGGTTAAGAACTAATGCTGAAATCGATACGGTAACTGAATTACTTTAAATTATTATATTTTGTTATCCTTATTGGCCTATCGGCTATAGATTCGTTCATTCAAGTGTGTGACCAGCTCACTGCCGCTTCAACGTGTTTATTCTTTGTGGTAGATGGTGACAAGGGTTCGGCCGTCTTTACGTTCATTGAGGGAGGTCTATGTTCAGCAGTGGATGAATAGAGCCTCATGATAATGATGATGAAATTTTTTTTGTAGTATATTATGGTCATCATCACTTCGGGACTATCTATTGGTCTTTCATAGCATGGTATATACTGCAGAACTCTGTTCCCTTTTCAGGCAACCTTTCAGGACGCTACCGGTTTAGTATACTCATCATTTGCGTTGTTCAAGTATAATGCGATCAAAATTGTCCAAAAATATTCCTGAGCGAGCTGAGTAACAGCAAATCTGTAAACTAAACATACTTTTGATGACCGTGTTTCGGTCACGAGAAAAACATTTTAAAGGCATTTGGGCTGAAACTCTTTACTACTAATATCAAAAGATATGATAGCTGTAATAGGAGATAATAGGTACTGATTTTTCCGAATCTCCCCCAAAAAGCCTAGATAGATATAAGTATGAATTGGTCTTAGAAATAGTAATTATTGTTACAGTTCTTATCCTGGGCTGCGCAAAATCAAAACCAGTTAGGAAACGCGTACAACACCATCGTCAGCAACGCGGAACTGACACGCCAGAGTATCGCCTGGGTCACGGAAGTTCAGGACAACCTTAACGATTACTTCGTTAACGGCGATGACGACATCTCTGCGTCAACTCCTCCCCCCGCAGTCGTGACAAACCCAAGCACCGCCACACCATCCCAAATTCAGCCACAAGATCCACCTTCCATACCCGATTCAGCGGTCACAGCATTCCTGTCAGTTTTCGCCGTAACGTTTGCCGCTGTAGCAAACTTAGCTCTATAAATATCTAACGAGTTGTTATTTATTTTTAGCTTTTAATATGTTTGTAATTAAAATACAATTTTTTTAATATATTTTTAATGAAATGTGGATGCCATAATTTATTTTAGATTATAGTTATCTCTCGTTGTTTCGTTGTTATTTTAACTGCACAATACTTGTACAATCGTTTAGAAAGAAGCCTTTTATGATAATAGAATGTAATAATATAATATTCCTTATAAAGGAAGATAGAAAAATACTTTTATAATTAACAACAACACATCAACAATATACAGCCTACGGCCTACAGTAAAGGTGGTACTAAGTGCAAAAGTCCTGTTGTTATAGCGTAATTCATTACTATAACAAACAAATATTAGGTACATTTAAAAACAGTTAATACTAACACTACGTCTTAATTGTTAAAGTAAACTTAACTAAGTCGCGACATACATATTAAAATAAAAATCCGGTTTTAATCTGCTTACCAAATTAATATTTTTAATAAATTAGAGTCACAATTGTATGTGTCAGGCTTAGCCTTATATAGTATAGCTTTTTAATATAGAATATAAAAAAAAATGTTACTGTTGGTATAAAGAAATACCATAAATGGTAGAGGTAAAAGGAATGCTAGTGAAAAATAGTTAAAATCCATGTTCATTAGAAGACGACTAAGTTGATGGAGATTGATTGATTAGGTCCTCTAATCCTTGCTCTTCTTAAATATATTACCCGGATTTGCTCGCTAAAGTTGATTATTTAAAACAAGAATAAAACTACATTTTCTACAAATGAATCCTAGCTAGATCGATTGTCCCCGAAACTCGATAATTACTTAATTTTATGAAAATCATTGAAGCCGTTTCCGAGATTCAAGTTATATTATAAAAAAACAATAGTTCTTCTTTAAAGCTATACGATACGATATAGATTTCAAAAGACAACACGTTTTATATTGCAACAATTAAAACACACGCCTCTTCCCTGTGTATGCACATTTTTACCCACATACGCCTAAATAGTTTTTTTTAGCAAAATTGAACCTTTAATGGCGCTTTTTTAGTACACTTGACTTTGTTGAGATCACGTTCGCATCACTGAAGAAAATATTGGGACAAAATTTGTATTGCTAATTATTTTAGTGCAACGGCGAGTGGGTTTTTTAAAAAGGAAAACTTTATACCCCTAATAATGATATTACATTTAACAAGTAATTACACTTGGGTTCTAATTCTAACTTAAGCCTAGTATCTGGCCGAATACCACCGGATCGGGCAGGAGAGCGCAGCAGCAGATGCGACCGGTTGGTATCAGCGGTGAACCAATAGTAAGGTGGACTGGCTGCACGGAGCGTGGTTGCAGTCCATAAGTGGCCGCGGTGGTCTTCCAGGAAGGCTTCCACGGCGAAGGTTTCGCAATGTATTCTGAGCAATACTGCGAAGGTTTCGCAATACGTTTTGGGCAACTGGCAACGTGTGATGACGTGACATAAGGGGTGTTAGGCCCGTGTAACATGCTTGTAAACAATTTATTACGTATAATTGCAACCACCGGCCGACTATAGTCTAACTTCCTTATTTCAAAAACTATTCAAAAAGGGGACGTATGCCCTATATTTATAATATTTTTTAATGCGATGCAACTAATAGGCATTTTAGGGTCTTTTTAAAGATTGCGATTATGAGAAAACTTAACCTATTTTACCAGAGGAAATAACTTTTAAATCTATTGTAGTAGAAATGCATATAATATTTTTATATATTTAGAGACTTCATTAAATTGGGCGTATAATATAATATAATATAATATAATATTATTGGAAATAGAATATATGATTTAGGACAATGCATATACGTATGCAAGTGCCTTGCTCACTTTAAACTTTCTTATCTTTAGAAATGTAATCGGCTCGAAAGTATTCAATGACGATAGCAAGATAAAGATGATAAGAACTCGAAAATCAAAACTGACGTAATAATAACTTATGAATTAGTAACGCCTATATCGGCTCAAGTAAGCACTTGTTTATCCTAAAACTTATTATGCTAAGGTATGTCATATTTTCATTGTTTTAAAAATAATTTCTACAACAAACACAAATTTTCTTTGAGTAAGTTATATTGTGCCTACGTATTGTATAAAACAACTGTGTATTATTTTTTCTGAAATAATAGTGATGAAATGTGGTGTCGTGGGACACCACATAGGAACGAAGTTCCTTCGGCTAAAAAGAAAGGTATTATACACTATTCGCTTGTGTATGCAACTGTCGCGCCTGCGCACGCCTCATTTAACGCTTTTTATTCCACGAACTTTTTCTTACGGTTTTACCATCACATTTTTTTCAGTTCGGTCGCGCAGCAAAATTTCTATCCCCTCCAAGCCTGCCGTAAGGAACTTCGTTCCAATTATTATAGTATAACTTAATAAGTATGTCATACTTTTTTGTATTACGATTGCTCTTGTGCGGTCACTTGTTTTAGGCTTAATTAAAATATTTCAGATGGGGCCACCCACATTTCTAATATATTCGCTATTCATAACGATGATTGCCGCGCAACGGGCAGCTACAAGGAACACGATATTCGCAGACGAAACACTCGAAGGACAAATATTTGAGAATGTAGATGAATTTTCTAAAATATCTTCTCTAAGCACGAACTATCAAGAATATCGTCTGCCCAGCACAACGCGACCTGTTCACTACAACTTATTATGGGGCATCGACATATCGGAAATGACGTTCTCCGGAACTGTAGAGATCGAAGTGGTTGCAACTCAATCTAATGTAAATGAAATTGTACTTCATTCTCACGAACTAAATCTATCTTCAGTAGTTCTGAGATTAGACACGGAGGTTATACCAACGGATTTTACTACAGAAGAAAGCTTGGATTTCTTAAAAATTCAATTGACGAATGACACAATGATGTACGGCGCAACGAATGATATAGTTTACTCTTTGACGATATCTTTTGATGCATCGATTCGAAATGATATGAACGGTATTTATAGGAGTTGGTATCGTAATGATTGGAACGATCAGAATATAAGGTACTTATATCAGTAAAATTATAACAGAGTATACAAAAAGTGACTTTACACCTTTAATAATAAACAATACTGAGGTGTCACAGTACTTCAGAACGCATAACTATGCAAAGAACGCTTCTATGTAAGCTCTTTGTATCAATAGACGGATTTTATATGGGTTTGACAGACGCACAGTAGCGGATTTCATTTAAGTATTGCCTATGAATTGGTTTGAATGATGTGTTTGGGAGTACTGTGACAGATCAAAGTATTGTTTGTGAATACGGGTGTGAGATTGATTTCAGTAGAACAATTTGATGTTTTTGATTTAACTAAATTAAAAAAAAAATAGTATTTATTATGATGATAGTAATTTTTTGAAAAATCATCATCGCTATTATTATTCTACTTCCGTCCACGACTGGACATACGCAGCTGTGGGTTGCGTGTATGGTTCATAACATTCTAGTCATGACGCAAAGTTTTACCCAAAATGCCATCCCATTATCCCCCCATCACATTAAGCTAAATGATTTTGATAAAACATTTTTTTGAAACACTGTAAGAGAACTTGTTTTCATACAAGAAAAACCGCACCCGTAATGGTTCACCCGAATAAAAGCTATAGTGTTGCAAACATAACAGTCAAATTCATTTGTCAGGGACTGAAACAGAACACTTTTATAGATGGTTTGTCTCAGCTTTGCTAGACAACATTAATTGTGTGGCAGTGGACGACAATGGCTGCGTCACTGCCATATGAAGCTGTGTATCCAACGACAAGCACTGCTGCAATGTTGAGTTTAACTATCTAAAGTTGTTAAATTAATGTTCCGAGTTGCATCATGCTAAAGTTCTTAAATATGCGCGAGAAATATAACAATAACTTATTTTTCAGCTGGATGGCCTCAACGCAGTTTGCCGCAACGGCAGCACGTTTTGCATTCCCTTGTTACGACGAACCTAGTTATAAAGCCACTTTTGATATCGTCATCAGTAGACCCACAGGATTCTCTAGTTGGTCGAATACGAGACTCGTTGATACTAGACCTAGTGTTAATGCGTAAGAATGATTATATTTTTTACTCTACTATTTATAATATCGTAAGTTCATTTCAACATCATTACAATAGAAATACAAATAGGAATATACAGGGTATGATAGAGATATCATACCCTGTATATTCCTTCTTTGGAACCTGTGGAACCTGTTCAAACTGAAGCATTTTAAGCCTATACTTATCCGCACAGCACTATAACGCAATTTTTTTTAGCAACAACAAAGTTGTATTTAGCTAATGTATGTAGGCGTAAGTAATTTCATATATTCTGGTCAATCTATTCCATATTTTGAATTTTTATTTTATTTTTCAAGCATTCCAAGTATAAAATGGGATATTTCATCCTCGCACATAATAATGACAATTTTCAGGGGTTTCCAAGAAGATGTGTTTGCTCGGACACCAGTCATGTCTACTTATCTCCTTGCGTTCGTTGTTGCTGAATATTCCAGTATAACGTATCCAGAAAATGGTACTTTGGAATACGAAGTTATAGCGCGCCCTGGTGCAATCTCTTATGACCAAGGACAGTATGCTTTGGATGTTGGACGAGAACTAACTGATGCCATGGGTGAACATACTGGTATTGATTACTTCAGCGTTGATTCCAATCTGAAAATGACCCACGCTGCCATTCCTGATTTTTCGTTTGGTGCCATGGAAAACTGGGGCTTAATTATTTATAGGTAAGTTATACTTATCGATATCACGAGAAGAATAGGTTAAAGTGGCAGTGGGCTAACACACACTAAGAAGAACGGATGGCCGATAAGCCATCGTACGTATAATTTATACGCTAATGTTGCTCAAAAATCTGCTTTAAAAGTACATTGCTGTTTATTAAAAGCTTTATATTATGAAGCCTATGTAGATTAGTATTATATTTAGTATATGTAGTAATATATTATAAGGGTATAAAGCAAGCTCTATTTGATTAAATATAAACATATCTATCACCACGTAAATAAAAATAAATATCTTAATTTCCAAACATTAATTCATAATAAAATTTTCATAAAAATAAAACAAGAAAGATTTGTCTAAAATTCGAATATTAATAATTATGTAAATCTGCGACGATGGTCCAGTGGTAGATGGAATCGGCCTCTTACGCGAGAGGTTCCGGGTTCGATCCTGACCCCCCCCGTGTGTGCCTTGAAGTGGGTTTTTCTAAAATTTCCAAACACGAGACCATCGCTCGCTCACCGGTGAAGGAAAACATCGTGAGGAAACCTGCATGCTTGATGAGATTGGAAATCTTTGAAGGTATGTGAAGTTCACCAATCCGCACTAGGCCAGCGTGGTGAACTATGGCCCATTACCCTCCTCGCCTGATTTCGAGGAGACCCGTGCCCAGCAGTGGGACATAAAGGGTTGATACTTTACTTTACTTTTTCTTTAATGTAAATCTGATTTTTGTGTAGCGGGCACGGTCCAGTGGATACGGGCTCGGCCTCTTGAGCGAGAGGGTCTGGGTTCGATCCTGACCCTGTCTTGATGAGATCAAAAGTCTTTGAAGATGTATGAAGTTCACCAACCCACATTGGGCCAGTTCAGTCTGTAAACTATGGTCCAATACCCTCTTTATTTTATTTGATTACCCTCAGTAGTGGGACATACTTATAATATGGGTTGCTACTTTATTAATCGACTTCAAAAAAAGGAGGTTCTCAATTCGTCTGAATGTTTTTTTTTTTGTAACAAAAAAAATCTTATTTTTATATACAGGGAGGCTTACCTTATGTATGACCCGGAACAGACGAGCGACCATTATAAGCAGCTGATCGCTTATCTTCTCGCCCATGAAATAGTTCACATGTGGTATGGAAATTTAGTCACCCTTGAATTTTGGGACAATATGTGGCTCAATGAAGGATTTGCGAGATATTATCAATATTTTCTAACGCATCAGGTATCCTTTTCCTTTGAATTTCATTCAATATTTTTACCATGTTAACAGGGCTTGGCTTTGTCTTTCCGTGTGGAATTCTGGAATTGATTTTGAATTAAATTAACGCTATGGCAGAGACTTAGACAATTCGTAAAACTATATATGAAAAAAAAAGTTCCCTATAATTTTTCAAAATTTTTTAGTGTGTTATTTGTTTATTAATATCTCTTATATTATATCAGTAGAAACGCAAGGAATATTAAATTATTATCTCGATGTTGCTATTGTAATAAAATGTACTAAGTACAAACATTTTTTTTTGTTTTACACTTTATTGCAAAGAAGTATAAAACAAACAAATAAAATTGAGTTATTAGTGTATATTAGTTATTAGTGTAGTTAAAATTGAGTTAAAAGTGAGAAATTTGTTTATTATTACTTGAAAGAGATATATACTTATAGAAGTAGAAACGCGAGGAATATTAACTGATGTTCATGATCTTGCTACTGCAATAAAGTGTAATAACTACAATCAATTTTATTTGTAAAGTGAAGTTAAGGATTTTAAAAATAAACTAGAAATAAACTCTCATCCTATCTCGTTTTCGTGTATTATTGGCATTGGTAATATGCTGTTTTTGGCAGGTTAAAAGCTACATGGGCTTGGACACAAGGTTTATAACAGAACAGGTCCACACTGCGCTCTTATCAGACTCGTCCAACAGCCCGCATCCCCTCACCAACCCCAGCGTCGGTAGTCCTGACTCCGTGTTTGCGATGTTCTCCACTATATCATATAACAAAGGCGCTGCTGTGATTCGCATGACAGAACATCTATTGGGTTTTGAAGTGCACCGCCAGGGACTGCAGAATTACTTAAGAGATAGGTAAATATAATTGAAATAATCTTATTACATATACAGTGTGGTATTTTGCAGAACGAACAACGGGACTTTAGGTGTGGCTCGCGCTGGAACGTCGGCGTACTCGAGCATCGTATTTTATCTACATCATAGTACTGTGTCCACTTTAGTTCAATTGTGAAGAATAATTTTGAATAAAATTAAGACCGCACTTGTGATATATTTTTGGAATGAGGGTCGTTAGCTCTATACGCTACTTTAATACGTCCGTTCTTCAAAAAATCACACTGCATATAAATTTACATAATATGTAATTGATGGTTATGATGATATGCAGATACTTGGATAATGCTGTACCAAACGACCTCTTCCAAGCTCTTCAAGCGGTTGCTGTTACATCTGGTGCCATCGCCGCATACGGTACAGACTTCTCAGTCGTGGACTACTACAGAAGTTGGACCGAGCAAGGCGACCACCCGGTCTTGTATGTTGCTGTTGACCATCAGACCGGAGACATGCAAATACACCAGGTAATAAATATATTATCTGTATTTTTGTTGACAATCTTTTGGCGCATTCAGGCAATTAAATCTAATAAAATGGCGTGACGGTAAAAGGTATGATGAAGTCATATTCATGATGCCCCCATAACGTCACCACTCTTCACCTTTCTTGTGTGCCCCTGCATATTATCGACCCATGCTTGGGAGTTGTGAAGGTAGTTTTTTTGTCAAAATGAAGTTGCACTAGAAGCGCCAACACTAACTAACAATGTGATTCAAACTAATGTTTTGTTTCAGCGTCGTTTCAACATAAACACCGGCTATTCGAGCGACACCTCCAAATGGATAATACCTATTACGTTTGCGACGGCCAACAACCCCGACTTCTCCGACACTAAGCCCAGCCACATCATCAGCTCCGCCGTGACCGTCATCAATCACGGCTCAGTCGGTGATCAATGGGTCATTTTCAATAAGCAACAAACTGGTAAACATTAAAAAATATTATAATAACTCAGAATAAAACAGTCTTAGAATTCATACAGGTCTGAGTCATTTTGGGACCCTAAGCAATCTTGAAATGGGTTATCCCAATAAAAGCTTCTTGCCAAGTTGCTAACTTATTGGTAAAGGAAAAAGTAGTAAGGAAAACGTATATTTATGTCAGGTGAGATTAATTTTCTTTAAATTACCCTTGCCAAAAACCAATGCTATAGAATTAATCCTATGTAGACTACATAATATGTAAACTGTGGCTTAACAACCTTCTTCATGTCTAGCCGTGGGGCGTGGGGCTTAAGTAATGTTAAGCTACCGATGGTTGAAGTATTTGCTATTAATATTCTTCTTATTCTTATTTTCAGGTTTCTACAGAGTAAACTATGATGATTATACTTGGAATTTAATTATATTAGCATTAAGAAGTGACAAAAGAACTCAAATTCACGAGTACAATAGGGCTCAGGTAAAGAATTAACAATAAATATAATAACATAAACTTACGACCTAGTTTTAAAAATTATGTATTTCAATTTGATTATATAATATGCTATGAATTATATGGTAATCTTAAAAAGCATTTACTGTAAGCAATGCTCCGCGTTTATTGCATGCCCATAGGATGACGGGGATAAATGCGTTTGTGTTATTTTGATGTACAAGACGTCATCTTATTGTAAAGTTTCATAAAAATCCATTAAGTAGTTTTGCATTAAAGAATTACAAACCTACTAACATTTTTTTCTGCGGTTCCAAAATTTTGACAACTATTAATTATTATTTTTTTTCAGATTGTAGATGACGTCTTCCAGTTTGCTCGATCAGGAATCATGAACTACACTCGTGCTTTCAATATTCTATCATTCCTCGAGAACGAAACAGATTATGCTCCATGGGTTGCTGCTATGACCGGCTTCAACTGGCTCAGGAATAGGCTTGCCGGTACACTTTACCTCACCCCACTTGAAGTAAGCATATTTTTGTTTCATATCTGCTTTTATTTTATAAATTGACTGATGACCTTGTGTCGTATATAATTTTGTTTCATACCTGCCTTTATTGTTTATGGTGAGGAACAAACAACGCGCTTATGTGGTATATGATTTCCACCGTTCAGGTTGACAGTGCTTCAGAATTTTCTATCGAACTCACGTATACTTACCACAAACTATAGCCGTTTATTATTGAAAAATGTATTTTACTTATTTATACTTATTATTTAAAATTAAACTTTCGACATTTCTGCATTTAAACCAGACATTGGCATGTCGACGAGAACTCCCAGAAACACTGTTTTGAGATTAAGAGTTTTAATATACTTATTAGACTGCAATGATATGCTAATTTCTATCTAAAATAATAAGCATGGAAATTGCATTACTCATATTTTTGTTATATTCTAATAAGCTTTGGATTGCAGACCCAAATTGCTCGCTGGGCTTCAACAGTGATGGCTGACCTGGGTTACACGGCTGTGCCAAATGAGACATTCATGAGATCGTACTTGAGGTGGCAGTTGGCTCCTCTGATGTGTAATATTAATGTACGAGCTTGTCGTGAGGCCGCCAACACTCAGTTCCGCGCTCTCATCGACAATAACGTTGAGTAAGTGCACATTATTGAAGCTGTAAAAAAAGTATGAAGCCCGAATCCATTCGGTGTTAAATATGATTTTCAGTGGCCAAGCTAAGAAGTTCTTATTCTCTTGAAAAATTGAATGATTAATCATTCAAAAATCCTCTTTTTAATAAATTAATGTTTTAGATATTACAAAATTATAATAACATCTTGTTAATATTTTTTATAATAATTTGCATTTTAATGCTCTTTTAATATTAGTGAATTTCATTACTCAATGATAATAAAACTGTTTATTACCTATTTCTTTTTGCAGGGTTAATGTCAACGTTCGTAACTGGGTGTACTGTAACGGCCTCCGAGATGGTTCAGAGACTGACTTCGACTACCTCTGGCGCCGCTACCAAGAGCACAACGTGTACACAGAAAAGATTCAGATTCTTCAGTCCATAGGATGCACACCACACGCTTCAAGGATTAATGTGTAAATATAAATTATAATTATAACACGGCTAAAAATTCAAACTACATTGGCATACACATAGTTTATCATGAAATTATTATGGATTACATAATTGTCGTGAAATATCGTTATTTAATAAACATATTAGAATTGTTTTCTTTTTTTAATTTTCAGGTACTTAGGTAACATAGTAGAAGAAAACTTCTTGATACGTCATCAAGATTACTCAGCTGCATTCAACAGCGCTCTCACGGGCAACGAGGAGAATACACAAATAGTTTTCAGCTTCATACAAAATAATTTGACAGCCGTTATTAATGCGTGAGTATTACAAGATTACTGCCGAACGCAACAGACGCTGTCCTGTACAAAACTTTTTGTGTATCTAAAGCATCGTTGAAACCATCGAAACAAACATAAAAATGACATAAGTTGTTCAATGACATACACATGCACAAAATAATTATATATATAAAACAGTAACTAATATACATTCAGTTTATCGACTAGGATATAATTGAGAGATATTACCTAGTTAGGTATATAAATAATTTGTTAACTATAAAGTATGTTTTCAAACTCTGGGAATTATGATGTAACTAAATTAGCCAGTATTGTTCATTATCATTTGGGTATTCGACTGAGATATACGCGTTTTAATAGCCCTTTTTTAAACCACGAAAGCCTAAGCAAAATCTCAAACTTCGTTTATTTTCTTTTTGCGAGAGGAACTTGGAAAACTTTAAAAATTCTTAGGCGTCTACGACGAATCTATAGTATTGGAAGATTCGATTATCGGCTAATAGCACTTCACTTACCTTTATATCACAAAACTAGCTGTTGCCCGCAGCTTCGCCTGCGTTAACTAAGATTTACAACGGGATCTTAGTAGGTACGCAGAATAAGTAACTTTTCTGGTTGATTTTGTACACCTTGTGTCCGAAAAACCCAAATATCTTACGGAACCCTATTTTTTCCAGATTAAAATTTAGCCTATGTTATTCGTGGATAATGTAGCTTTCGAATGGTGAAAGAATTTTTGAAATCGGTCCAGTACTTTTTGAGCCTATTCATTACAACCAAACAAACAAACAAAGTTTTCCTCTTTATAATATTAGTGTAGATGTAGATATCTGTTGTCTGTAAAGTCGGTTTACTGACGATAGTTGAATGTGACAACGTCATAAGAAAATACCGATGAGCCGATTGTGCCTCTTTGTCGCTCGTTCCGCGCTTTTGCTTGCACTTCAAGCCTTAAATAGAACGCCGCATGAGTCATGTTTTTTTGTGCGTGCAGCCTGCTCCATCGAAAAATAAGACGGTGTCACGTCAAAAGCAAATGATTGATTACACTTTGAGTTCTTTTGAAAAAGTTCTTCCGAATCAGTTTGAAAAATATTACACTAGATAACTGCCTAAACATGTTAAAACTTTCTGGCCCTAAAATTATTACTTAACATTTCTGCTGTATTCAAATAAAGTATAATTCCAAGAACTTTACAAATGTCCGATGTAATTTGTCTCGAAATTAGTTTTGAGAGTTTTTGTAGTTTATGCATTGAGTGAATGCGTGTTTTTCTAGATTTGGATCAGCATCGCCGTTGTCAAATGTTGCAGCCAGATTGAGAACCATTGCCGATGTTAATACGGTAATTATAATATATTATCTATGTTTCTTTATTATCTTGGACGTATTATTTATGATTCATGTGCAGTTGATTTTTAATTAAGTATTCCGTTCTACAATTATTATCAAGCGCCGGTTATTAATCTTTTTAACACCTGTCATACCTCCCTGCTAAAATTATCTTGGGAGGAAATGTATTCTTAGTGATATTTAAATCGTACATATTATTAAAATGCATATTATCTACCTATCTGTATAGCTGCATCTGCAGTATTTACCTTAAAATATGTTATAAACTTATAAATTTATATCGGTGGTGTACCTATTAATTTTATCTATTCGTTATAAATCTATTAAAGTATTTTTCTTCTAAAATAAATAATTTTTAGTGGAATCATATTTTGTTATGATTAAGGCCCATATTTTTTAACCTTGCAAGATTTTATACATATTTTAATATAGAATCTTATTCAACATCAATATACTCTAATAAACAAAGTATTAAAAACAACTACTGAGATAAGAGATCTAGGAGTTATAATAGACAGTAAACTTTCATTTGATACGCAAATTGATGCCATAGCTAAAAAGGCATCTAAAGCGTTAGGCTTTATAATGAGATCTACAGCGAAGTTTAGTTCCATAAAAACTATCAAAGTATTGTACTGCTCCTTTGTTCGCAGCATCCTCGAGTATGCATCAGAAGTATGGAATCCTTGTTACACAGTTTATATAGATAGAATCGAATCAATTCAAAAACGTTTTCTTAAATATTTACAGTTCAAATCCGGGGTATGTCTGAGTGGCTATCTTAATAGATGCAGGAAGTTTCATCTTCTTCCTTTATCCGAGCGAAGAAAAATTGCAGATGTAGTGTACTTAGTAAAAATGCTAAATAGTAGCGTAGACTGTCCTGAGCTATTAAGCAACATAAAATTTAATATTCCAACTAAACAACTGAGACAATTTATACCATTGGTAGAACAGTGCGTGTCGGTGAACTATCGTAAAAATGCTTTTTTAATAAGGTCTTGCACGAATCTGAATAACATTACTGTAAACCAAGCTTCCGTTTATATTATATTCAATACAAGACCTAATTCGATGAAACGCATGTGCACTTTTGATTTTTTTAGAGAGTCTCCCACATAGCTCCATTCGCTTTACATTACTTTCTCATTGTGTTTTATTATAAGTATTAAATCACTTTTCTAGCATATAGTTAAATGGCTCCTAGTTAACTTTTTTTAAGACTGATTTTTGTAAGATAGCTGTAAGTCTTCCAAATAAAATAAAATAAAATAAAATAATTTAATAACTAAAATCATATAATATAATTAAAAGGAGTCCCTTTATTCAAGGTTCCGGAGATACTCAATACACTGGCAGCGTTCCCCTTTGAATAGCTAGACTAATTCTTTTTTGAGGTAGCTGCCAGCTCTTCGGTCTCCTGTAATGTCGAGCAACCTTTTTGTTATTTCTTGCCTTTTTGTTTTTCAAGGGACTCATTTTAATAATATTATAGTAAGTTAATAAAATTAGTAGTAAGTTATTATTGTCTGTTTAAATACAATATTATGATTTTAGTATAATTATTATTATTATTATTTTACAGTTCCTAAATTGGATTGAGCAAAACAGAGATGCGATTGGAGCCGCGTACGGCTCTGTTGTTGGTACAGCAGAGTTGACCCGTCAGAGCATTCTATGGGTGACTCAAGTACAAGACGATATAAACGACTATTTCAACAATGGCAACGATGACATCTCCGCTTCTAGCCCAGCACCCGAGGCGGTGACGTATCCAAGCACCGCGACACCCCAAGAGCTGGTGGTACCTGATACACCAGTTATACCCGACTCGGCAGTGACATCAGTCTTGTCAATGTATGTTTTAATTATAGCCGCAATGGCGAAGCTTTTGTAATTACACGTTTATAATAAAAAAAATATAAGTATTCGTTTTTTAATAAAACAAATCCTTTTTAATTATTTTTTACAGTAACAGTACTGAAAATATCTAAGACGTGCCGCAATTTGTTAAAAGCGATCTTAAAACTTTACTTTAGGATTGAACAAGACTAATAAATAGACGTATAATATTATCTACGTATCGATAGCAAATCTAAATTAGGGCTGATTTAAAGTTTATGTGTTTGTTTACTTACGAGTACTTAATGTAAATTTCCATCAACTGTGGCAAAAACTGATTAAAGAAATTTGCGAACTTTATAAAAAAAAGATTTTTTTTTTAATTTTGTTAAAAAAATGTATAAGCAACTATGGTCTAGAGTCTCTAACTTAAGTAGGTATAGACTCAGCCTCTTGAGGGCAAGGTCCAATTTATATCCTAATTCGGTGCCCTGAATTAAGTTTTTTCTAAAAAAAAATTGGCCGCTTGAAAATGTATAAGCAACTATGGTCTAGAGTCTCTAACTTAAGTTGGTATAGACTCAGCCTCTTGAGGGCAAGGTCCAATTTATATCCTAATTCGGTGCCCTGAATTAAGTTTTTTCTAAAAAAAAATCGGCCGCTTGAAAATGTATAAGCAACTATGGTCTAGAGTCTCTAACTTAAGTTGGTATAGACTCAGCCTCTTGAGGGCAAGGTCCAATTTATATCCTAATTCGGTGCCCTGAATTAAGTTTTTTCTAAAAAAAATCGGCCACTTGAACGTTAGACTATCGCTTACTCGCCGGTGAAGGAAAACTGCACGTCTGATGAGATAAAAAGTATTTAAAGGTCTGTAAAGATCGAAAACCCGCATTGGACAAGCAAATTAATAAACTACAGCCCAAACACGCTCCTCGCCTGATTTCGAGGAGCGGGTCTCCTCCTACCCAAAGGTTGGACATAATATGTGAGATGATATTATTATTATTATTTTTATGTCGCTATCTCTATGGGCTTTTTCTTTTTATACTTACTAAAAAAAATTTTGCATATTTTTATGATGTTTTAGCTGAAAAGATAACGCTCATAATAATAATGATATAGTCGGGATTTAAAGAAACAACCTTTAACGTGTACAGCACATTGCAACTTTTATGTTAAAAATAAAAAAAGTTTAAAGGAGAGTCTTTCGTTGCTGAAGTATGGGTTTGTGAGTTCCTTCGGCTAAAAAAAAAAGGTATTATACACTACTCGCTTGTGTTTTACTATCACATTTTTTTCAGTTCGGTCGCGCAGCAAAATCCCTATCCCTCCAAGCCTGCTGTAAGGAACTTCGTTCCAAAAACAGTAACAAAACGGTGATTTTAAATGACTAAAAATATTTTGATAGAATATATTATAATACAGAGAAGCCGTTTGAGAACTACGGCGCTTACAAATACCAAGAGATTAAACTTATAGCTCGAGACTATGCGTTGCGGCGTCACTTTCGCAGGATGCCCAAATCATACTGCGAACGTTTAAGAAATTCATAGGAAATATGAACAGAACTATCTGGCTGCTTCTAAGAGATTATTAATTACTAAAATATATTTTGAATATTATATTAATAGTTTATGTTATTTTTGTACTTCTTAATTTGCATGAGGTTTTGGCTTTATATCTAGTTATCATGCATTTCATGAACCTTATCACCATGAGCGATGATAACAAAAACGTGACCTTTATGGATAACTAATTATTCTGTATTAAATGGATAAGATAAAAACCATTAAACGTCGATAAAAATAAAAATAATACCAACAGTATAGGACAGGATCCAGCCCGAAAATGGCAAGTACAACGTTTTGATTCTAATTAAATTTATGAATTTTTAATAAATTATATTTATAAAAATTATGAATAATAAACTGATTGTTTTAAAAAAACAATTAAAATAAGTATTTAAAGATGAATTTCACATATTTTCTAGCTAAAAAAAATAGTCAATATAGATAACTCAGGATAGTAGTATAGTTATTTTATAATGAAGCGACTTACTAATTTTATCGCGGTTCAGTTCTTTGGACACATGCATAGAGGATCCTTCTATGAATGTGCAAAGCCCAGGCCATCAAAGGAGGATATAGACTTGACATTAAAAAGTTGACCAACCAAAGCCATACGCATCTGAAGGAAGCGATATGAGCTTATACAAAATTTTGCCAACTGACCTCCGACCTACAATATAAAGAAGGCACCTGATGATGATTAAGTTTTTTACACGCTCAACGTTACAGTTACTATCAGACAAGACACATTTACGATAAAGTTGTTTCATTATAGTGATTGAAATATTTGAACATTAGAAAGCTTTAGTAGATACATGTTGTCTTATCGTGCTATGATAAATGGACATACGGATATACTGACATAATATGGTGTATTTTTGGATTCCATGTTAAGTAGTTATTCATATGTACTATGTATATGTACTCGCCAAGAAGTAGGCACGACCGGTGTGGTACCTTTCGTTCACGTGGTACCGGTGTAAAGCGACAACTATACTAATCGCGTTTAGGGCGGTTTGTGAACTTCCGATTGTCCATTGGGAGGGGTGAGGAAAAGGAGGTAAGCGCATCGGCAAAACCTATGTCTGTATGGATGTTAATGGGCGTTCTCATTCCCCAAAAGGTTTAGAATGTTCATTTGCTATCGCTATTACGCCATAAAAAAGTGTCAGTAAGTTATGAAATATTTTAAAGGTACTAACTGTATAGAAAGAGTCACGGCATGTCAAGTTTTACCCATCCATCCATCCATCGGCATCCCTTCGATATTGCCCACTTGTAAATCGCTTGCTTACCACTTTCTTTTTTTTAGACAGGCTTTAAGGCCTCGATCGGTAGGTAGGTGGGCAGATGGCTCATCTAGAAATTACTTGTTTACCGACTAAACAAAATCTTATAAGGATAACAGCAAAGTTTAAATAAGATTTAAAGATTTAAATGTAAATTTGCGCTATGGGCATTGGTCCTGTGCTTGAGATAAGTACCCAGTAATGGGATGGATAAAAGTAACAACCCATATATGATGCCCCAAAGCTAGGCATAGTTCTCCTCCTCAAAATGAGGCGTTTCAGGTTTTGGGTTATAGGTTACCGATGCATTTATCCAATGCAGGTTTGTGACCATCTCATACCTTCAAAGACAAATCAGGCATGTATGTTTCCTCACGATGTTTTCCTTAATTAAGGAAAATGGGGACCACCGCAAAACATGGTATTTTTTTATAAAGGGAATTCTACCCTAGGCGAACTGCTATTGTGCCTTCATATCAAGTTTTCTCATGTTAACGCGAATTTCCATTATTATAATGAAACAACTTTTACTGATTTTATCGCGGTTTATTAAGCTCTAACGAAAACAGAGATATACAAAAAATGAAAGAAACGCATAAAATTTAATTATATTTCATTTCAGGCGGTCCGTTGGTTTACACTCCTGTTCGGCGTAGCCCTCGTCCAGGGCTTGTTAGCCTTAAGCCCTATACCAGTATTAGAAGATGAATGGGCGGAGTTTGCAAGAATGCTCAGAAACCCTGCTTACCGCTTACCAACCACGACTCGACCTCGTCTTTACGAAGTGACGCTGACTCCGTACTTTGATCTCGTTCCCGCGCCTAACATAGCTCCTTTTTCGTTCGACGGTTCAGTCTCCATTTACACAAGCCCAACACAAGAAAATGTCAGTGAGATTGTCCTGCACTGTAACGACATGACTATCAATACGTTGACAGTTGAACTGAATGGGTCACCTATATCGCTGGCCAATGAAACCTTTGAATGTGAAATGCCGTATAGTTTCCTAAGGATTCAGACTAACGAAGATCTTCAGCTAAATCAGGAGTATGTTATAAGAATAACATTCACTGGCACAATACAAAATAACATGAGAGGTTTTTACAGAAGTTGGTACGTTGACAGCACTGGAGTCAGGTTAGTCTTTTTTATTTTACCACAAAAATTGCAAGTTTCAAAACTTGTATGTGAGTAAAAATATGTATGTTAATTTTCAGTTTCAATAGAAACTTATTTTTTTTCACAGAAGGTGGATGGGTACCACACAATTCCAGCCAGGACATGCCCGTCAAGCTTTCCCTTGTTATGATGAGCCTGGATTTAAAGCCTATTTCGATATCACTATTCAAAGGGAGTCCGACTTCTCGCCTACAATTTCCAATATGCCAATAAGATCTACTCAGTAAGTTTCAATAATTATAAAAATCAAGAATATAAATATTTCTGAATCGATATGTTTTTGAGACTTTTAAGAAAGGAACATAATTAATTATATTTGAATGCCCGGCAACGCACCTGCTAATCTCTGATGTAGCGGGTGTCTACGGCTACGGACCAAAAAAAATTAAATGGACGTAGCTTTTAAAACGAACTTACAAACAGGGATTAAAGTACATCATCGTTTTCTAATATTTCATTTACAATCATTATATAAAATATTTAAAAAAAAATAGAATTTACCACCAGTAATGAATGCCTTTAAAAGAATGAGAGTAAAAGAATCTTTAAGGGAAGCAGTTCTGTCATTCAAATACTTAAAGCGATATAAACATCATACACTTTTAAGTTTCATAAGTTCCAAAAGCTTAGAAAAGTTTCTCATATTTCCCGTCAGCATCATAAGAAGTTCATTTTTATGCACGTTCATTTTTCACTTTTACACTCGACACCGGTAATTTCATTAAAGTTACTCGAGCATCATTTCCGGACCTAAAATACTTTACAATGTGTAAACGTCACATTCTAGTAATAGCGGCGTATCCGAAAACTATACTGCGATAACATTTTATTAATATTTTATATCTTACTTATCCTTATCCGCATTAGAATACGTCATATTATCACAGTTGCTGTATAATTTAAAAGCAGTTTATTTTATCCTAATAAATAGAGCTTATATAAAGCCGATAACATAAACTAGCCTGGCCTTCGTAGTCTTTGAAATTGAATGTTGAAATAATGTAGTAAAGATAGTTATTAGGGTGGCAGTGCTGGCAATTAAAGCTGTGTAATGATAAACGCACGCACACATAGTGCCACGTGCGAAGTTGAATTGAACTATCTTTGTAGTATTGTTATGATTTAAAATTATATTAATAAACGCTTTTAAAAATTATAAGTCGTCGACTAGCTATGAAAACTATGTACTTTTCAACCGATGTATAAATAAACTTTCTTTTTAGAACCATGACAAATGGAAGAGTAGCTGAAACATTTTATAGAACACCATTAACATCCACATATCTTCTTGCGTTCATCGTGTCTCACTACGTAGTGATAGCGGAAAATAATGATACCAGTCGTCCATTTCAAATCTATGCCCGTGATAATGCCGGAACAACAGGAGACTGGTCATTAGAAATTGGAGAGAAACTTCTAGCTGAGATGGAACAATATACACAGTTTCCATACTACACAATGGCCGAAAACATGAACATGAAACAAGCAGCTATTCCAGACTTCTCGGCTGGAGCCATGGAAAATTGGGGATTGTTGACCTACAGGTGAATTACAAAAATTATAATTATTTAGAAAAGTATCACATATAAATGTTACAACTACCACAACTGCTGCTGGAGTCCCAAAAATAACGAAAATAAGGCTCGGAAGATTGTAACTCATCAAATAGTTAGCTTTGTCTCGTTATGCTGTACTAAATAAATCTCATTTTGGGGGCATATCAAGGTTATTGTAAGAAAGTTATGAAAATAATGAATCCATTGATCAATAACGTCTATTTGTATAATTAAAGAAGATTTTCCTTATTTTATTATTGCTTGATTACGATACTACTTTAAATCAGTTCTAAGTAACCCTTAAGTCATCTCTGTGAGCAATTGTTTTCTTGCTATAAACTAAGCACAATATTATTATAATTATTAATATAGTATATCATATTATTTTTTATGGTGCTTTCGTGAGCTTAAATTAAGTAATTATTTGGGCTTATGTAGTAAACATTTATAAGATATTTTCTTACTTCTCCTCGAATTTATAACTTTTTTTTATTGTTTTAATTCTTTATGATGCACTTTTTGTATTTATGTTAATTTTGTTTTCATTTTTATATAGAGAAGCGCTTATTTTGTACGATCCACAAAACTCGAATCACTTCTACAAACAGCGAGTAGCCAACATCGTCTCCCACGAAATTGCTCACATGTGGTTCGGTAATCTTGTCACATGCGCTTGGTGGGACAATCTTTGGCTAAATGAAGGTTTCGCTAGATTCTATCAATATTATCTGACCAATGCAGTAAGTATACGGGAGAGATTAGTTTTTTTTTTTTATAATTTGAAAATAACATTTACAAAATTTAATAGCGAGAAAAAAGGGCTTTGTGATATTATGTTGAGCGTTGTCATTTCAACGTTGTGTCAGAGGCAACTTTCTAACACTCTTTAGCTTGACCTTATTAAATATTTATTACTCAAAAGGCATCCATGTTGCTTAAATATTTACATTTTAAATATATACCTTATTAAGATAAGTTTTATTAAATACAATAAATAAGGCTCAAAATAACAAATTTTCGGCGTTTTTCACATCTAGTATTTATTTTATTTAAAACTTGCACAATTTTTAAGACTTTATTTTTATTATAATAAAACAACTTTTACGGATTTTATCGCGGTTTATTTAGTTTTTTATGAGCCCGACGTTTCGGATACTTAAAAACGAAATAAACCGCGATAAAATGCGTAAAAGTTGCTTTATTATAATGAGTGAAATTCGCGTAAACATAAGAAAACTTTATTTTTATACATTCTCCGTAGGTTGCACCAGAGTTGGGCTACGACACGCGGTTCATAGTAGAGCAACTGCACACCGCTATGTTATCAGACTCAGTGGACAGCGCCCACGCCCTCACCAACCCCGATGTCAACGACCCCGCCAGTGTAAGCGCTCATTTCTCCACCATCACATACGCTCGCGGCGCCGCGGTCTTAAGGATGACCCAGTACTTACTCGGTGAAAGCACTTACGTCAAGGGTCTTCGCAGATACCTTCAACAGAGGTACGTTTTTTTGAAATAAAAAGGAACAATCATTTGTATAAGACTTAAGTATGTTATATGTTTATTTAACCAATGAGACACCCGTGATTATGTTGTGCGATTTGATTAGTTTTAATATTTTCATGAAATAGTTTTGCTGCGTTTTGTTTGAGTTTGAGAACGTTTGAGTAATAACGTACTACACATATGTAAACGAATATATAAATGATAATTAAAAACGCTTGGAAATGAATTGCTCTAGATTTAAGTGACTTTGAGAAATAATGATCACAATTAAAAGAATAATAGGAACCCAGCAGAGTTTCTTATGGGAATCTTCTCTGACATGGGCGCGTTGCAAACCCTCATAAACTTAGCCACTAAGATGATCATAAGTGATCAATATAAAGATCCTATATGTGAAATTAAACAATAAACATGATTGCTCAAACATTGCCCAGGTTAATAGGGCACGAATTTATTCATGGACGACTAGTGAACCGATGTTTTTTGCCTTTCCATACAATAACTTCGCTTCTTTGGTATTAAAAAAATAATATAAAATAAGCTTAAGACGATCTCCGTGCAGTGGCAGGTCCATGTTGGATGCGAGTAGCAAGGGATCGGTCGTGCGTTCATTGAGTGAGGCCTATTTTCAGCATTGGATGGATAAAGGCTGATGATGATGATGATGATGATAACCAGAAAGCTAAAATGACCACATGGTACTATAATAATGTTATTAAAAAATTTTTAGGCAATATGATGTTGCGGAACCCCACCATCTATTCGAGGCATTAGATGCAGCTGCAGTTGAAGATGGTGCCTTATCCAACTATCCTGGTATCACCATCGACTCCTATTTCAGAACATGGTCCGAGAAAGCTGGTCACCCAGTACTTAGTGTTTCAATTGATCATTCTACAGGACTCATGTCTGTGTCACAGGTACATGTTGTTAATAAAGTTTAAACTAAAAATTTTAACATTTACCTGGCTCTAAAATGTATGCTACCGTTTCAATGATACCTATGCCAATATTTGCATGATTGGTTTAAAGTTTAGGTTCTTAGGGCGTTCATAATATTTTAATTTTCTTGAAAAGGTGCTGTTACTTTTCTTATCTTCGGTAGCCACTCTAACGTCGCCCGGATGTTTGAGTGTGTAGTAGAGGCAAATTATTTTATATGTAAATGTCACAATATGGTAGGAACCATATTATCCTATCTAAGCGGTATCTACCAAATGACATTTTTAACGATTTTAAGGAGCTAAAAACTGCCTGCCCCAAAACGAAATTGATGAGAAGATCCAGGAGGAGCAGGAATTTGCGGTCGTATGCGTTAATAGATGTAAATTTGATTATTTAAGGCACGATGGGAACGTGACACCGGCTCATCCAGCTTTTCTGGTATTTGGGACATCCCCATAACATGGACAAGAGCGAATGCTGTTGACTTCCAGGACTTAAAACCATCTCAAATTCTCAGTGCATCTGCAGGAGTTATTGATAGAGGAAGCACGGGTCTTGAATGGGTTGTCTTTAACAAACAACAATCAGGTAAGGAATTTTTCTGGTATTTTACGAATTTACAATATTTTTTTAATGTGTTAACCTAATTTTAATGAAAAGATTTCTACCTTTTGTGTCCTTCTGTGACCATGGTTGCTGTAAATCGCGATAAAAATCCGTAAAAGTCGTTACATTTTAATTAAATTTATAATCTCTGAACCGAGATAATATTATAATGTATGTAAATTGTAAGTAAATAATTTAAGCTCTTGTGAGTGTTCCGAAAAATTCATTTGGCTTTAAAATATCCATCCGCTGTTTAAATGACATCTCAAAAATTAATGTACCAATAACTTTTTCGTTTTTTTAATAAGAACACTGTGAGATATTGTGTTTTTAGATATTTATGTCTCAGTAGATTATAATATGCAGTAGATTTGTAGTTTTCACTCACTTATTTTAAATGGTTTTATTTTTTAAAGGATTCTACAAGGTGAACTATGATAACACAACCTGGGCTTTGCTTACTAGAGCCTTGAGAAGTTCCGAGAGGACTGTGATTCACGAATTCAATCGCGCACAAGTAAGTATACCTGACCTTAAAGTATTTATAACATAAAGAGTCTAAAGAGATGTTGTAGCAAAAGACCGCTAGCCTTCCACTAATGAATTAAGCGACGTGGTATCTTACCACGTCACTTAATTTATGGGTGGGGAGGGAGGTGATCACTAAGTATGACACTGTCACATATTTTCACATCCAAATAACTTATTTAATAAAGCCCAAATTATGAGTAAATAACGTCCGTAAGGAGGAAGGAGGTGCCGCGTGGCTCTAGGTAAATAAAGAAAAAGAAATTTAAAAATAATCTAAACTGATTTCAATAATTTGTAAGATTTGCAAAATAAGTAAAGTCACACTAGATAGAGGAAGTCACGTTTTGGATACTTGACTAATTATTATGAAATTTGTGTGACAAATTTGTAAAATGAGTAATAATTACACAAGCTGAAACTAACAAACTAAAACACAATTTCAATGCAAGTGACTAATATAGATAAATAATAGAATTTAATGTTTCTTGCACTTGAACAAAATTTGTTGTAACCCTCTGAATAAAAAAAATAATTTTGTGAGGTTGCAATACATGCATAATAATCGTTTTGAACTTATTTTCAGATGGTCGATGATTTGTTTGTATTCGCTAGAGCAGGAGTAAGAACGTACACAGATGTTTTCAATATTCTGTCATTTTTGGAATTCGAAGACGCTTATGCACCATGGATTGCAGCTATCACTGGTTTCAACTTCGCCCTCCGTCGGTTGGCTCATGATACCACGAATCTACAACTACTTCAGGTATTCTTTTTTATGTGCGTATTTGTATAGGCTATCTAGTGGTGCCATTTGTTTGAGCTCATTTAAGGCTGGTCCATGTAACTGATTGAAACGTATCTTGTTACCAAAACTCCATATACAAAATAACTGGTGGTACTCTTGCAGAAGGATGCGTGGCAAAAGAAGAATGGACACTACGCACAAAACGCTTAAAATCTTACACTCACGCAAAAATGCGCATCGACTTGTCTGCTATACGGCACTTACCACAGTGATGTGAATTTCTTCTTTTGAGGGGAAATTAGAGTCCAGAGGGAAGGATATATGATGGAAATAGGAGAATATAATGAGACCTTTGGTAGCCTGTCCTGCGTTTGGGAAAGAAAGTTCGCAGAACTCCAAATATCCGGTTTTGTTAGAATTTCGTATATAGGTCGTCAAAAATGGGTTCTGTAGCTATCTGTATAGTTTACATCATATAAAAGAAAGTTGCCAGAAACATCATGATCAAAAAAAACGTCGTCAACAAAAAGCGAGCCTGAAAGAGGATATCGCATTTGAGGCGGAAACGCTGCTAAATACAATAATGCAAGGTTAGCTTTGATGTCTCGTTGATGCGCGTGTATATTATGTGTGTGCCGTTTCGTTTGCAGTTTAATTAGATACTCCACTATATTTATACTGAGCCAGTAGTCTATAATAGATTATTGTAATTAAAATATACACTTAATAAACAAAACATATTTTATTGTAGGATGAAATTATTAAGCTAAGCACGGCTGTGACCAACCGCCTTGGTTATACCGAAATTGATGGAGAACCTTACATGGACGGCTTACTCCGAATGTACGTTCTGACATTCCTGTGCAACGTTGGCCATCAGCAATGTGAAGCGGCTGCAAGAGAGAACTTCGCTAACTGGAGAAATGGTGGATTGTAAGTGAATTTAACGATAATATGTTCCTTTAGTTAAGTTATACATATAGTAAAGGCATATAATAAAACAATCATGTTGAATACCTTGTCAGCGATGAAAACATAGGCTACTTACTACTCAGGTACACAGTTTAGTTCAATGTGACATAGGCTCAGCAGTGACCGATGTATATGAAGTGACGTGAAACGGCACCGCGCTGTATATTCTTCACATCTGTGACGATTACATATTATAAGTTTAAATCGGTCGATGCAACCCGCCCTAACTCGAATATCAAACAATACTCGACAAAAAATCGCCGCGCTTTAAAAACACTTTCGCTTAAATAGATACAATATGGGTATCCATATTTTGTCTCATTGAAACGCGTTTTTGACGCTCGATAAAAAAGCGCCCGTGTGTAAGGGGCCTAACTCATGGCGGTCATTTATTATATTTATGAGTTCATATTAAGTACCTAGTGAAATATATTTTATTTCAATAATGGTTTATTATTTTAGCATACCAGCGAACATGCGTCCTTGGGTATACTGCAGTGGGCTACGCCAAGGCAACGCCGAAGACTTCAATTACTTCTGGAACCGATACTTGAACGAGGATCTTGCCAGCGAGGTTGTGGTCATGCTCCAAGCAGGTGGATGCACATCTGACCAACAGAGTCTGGAGACATTCTTAAATGCTATTATTATGGGTGATGACACCGTAAGGCCACAAGACCATACTACAGCTTTGAACTCCGCGATAACAGGAAATGAATTCAATACGATGAGATTCTTCGAATGGTTAAAGGCAAACGTTCAACAAATAACCAATGTGTAAGTATATTTTAATAATGACAATCAGCGATACTTGTTATATCTATAAATAATATAATTGTAAAGAAAACCGGAAAATAAATTAATTATAAAATACAGAAAAAAATATTTTAAAACAATGTATACAGATAAATAGAATTGTAGTCTGTTAGTTATTTTAAAATAACCACTTTTACCAGATGCACATTCATTGCATTGCATTGCAACTTTTTTTAAATTTTTGTTTGTCGGTCTGACTGTCTTGTAAGTTTGTTTTGGAAAGTCTCTGAAACTGCTGGTCCGATTTTGGCTTTCACTGGCCGATAGCTGATGTAACAAAGAGTAACTTAGGCTATACAAATCATCATCATTTATCTATCTATCTATGTAAATCTACGTTAACGAGTTATAAAATTATATGGATACATAGATTTATTTTTATTTATTCTAAATGCAGAGAGCATTAATATTTGATAATACATGTTATAATTTATGATAGCCTATATTTTGGACCATGTAGAATGTTAGCATCACTGTTAAGTAAGCTCTACACGTCATAAATATACTAGTAGATAATTATAAAACTATTAATATTTTGATCCGTCAATAACGCCAGTAAATATTGTAATACGACAGTCTGTATTGACGGATCACAATATTATGGATCTGATATACTTAAAAACTGCATGCTTAACAAATTTTGATCAAACCCGATTACCAAACTATCTGTGTCTTTCCACCCAATCCGTTAAACCGTGTGTTTTTGCTTGAAAGTCATAGTTAGCTAAAAGTAATTTTATCTTTTATGATACGATAAAAATTACTTTAAGAAATCGAACTACAATAAAGTTTTTATGGACGTTTTTGTTTATTACATGTTGTTTTAAACTATTCATATTTTTTTCAGATTTGGCAGCGTATCCACGCCCGTCAGCTACGTAGCAGCGCGCCTGATCAACGAAGAACAAATAGCTGAGGTATGACCGTCTTGAGTTAAAAAGTACGACTAATCATATTCATGGATTTTATATTGATGATAGAATTCGACCTCAAATAATATAACCTAAAATAGAAAGTCTTAAATAAAATAAAATAATACACCAGTATTTTTAATAACATAAAATATATATTAATAAATATTCGACGACCTCTGTGGCTCAGTGGTTAGCGCATTGGCGCACAAGCCGGAGGTAGCGGGTTCGAATCTCGCCAGGGAACAAAAAGTGTTCTATTTTCCTGGGTCATGGATGTGTATTAAATATGTGTATCATATAATAAAAATCTTAAATATAAGTATTAATATAAAAAGTATTAAATATATGTATTTCCGTTGTCTGGTACCCGTAACACAAGTCTCTTCGAGTACTTACCACGGGACCAGATTGACGTGGTGTAAAAGCGTCCATTGATATAATTATTATTACTTATATTAATTCTTCTTATTACCTAATACGTAGTAAATATAAAAAAATAATACCTTGAATTTAAGGCTTACTTAGTATCTTTTAGGCCATCATTAAAATTCTTAATAACCATTGCATATCGATTTTAATTAGAATGTTTTTTTAGTTTTCCGCGTGGCTGGAGGAGAATCGCTCGCTAATAGGCGATAGCGCGTACAACACTGGTATGAACGGAATCAACTCAGCGAGAAATAATTTACAATGGTCGTCCCGTCGTATGACCGAATTCACAACTTACTTCGAGAATGGCTACGTCGAGGTAAATATCGAGGAGGATGGTGAAAATCTAACAACTCAAGGTCCAACAGGCAGCACAGATCCACCGGAATCCGAACCGGGCTCAGCCAACGTTGCCGCTCTCAGCTTTTTAACGTTGATCGTCACAGTCGTTATAAGTTTGTCGGCATAATTTTGTACACAATTTTAAATCTTAATTTATTAATAAATAATCTTAGAAATATTTTTTTCATATTATTTGTGTATCTAGCTTAGTATAGCTATGTCTTTGACCCGTTAAAACGTCAACGTAAGTGTTGATTGTGTATCTATGTATACAGTTCTCACACATTTGTGCATATATTATAGAAATAGAAAATGCTAATCCTAGTTATTATTAATCACTTTATAATATACATTATTATTTTATATTTAATTTAATAAACACAAGTATCATAGCGTTCGCTAAATCTAGTAGTCGAACCCCTTTGAATTAGATAATTAGATTATGGCATTGGCACAAGACAAAAGGTTAGGAAATATGGATTACTTTAAGGGTTCCGTTACTCAAAATAACAAAACATGCTCTTCTTCTTCCCTTGTTCCATGCCTGTCCAACCTATAGAGAAGTCTTCTCATTGATTTAGAAATAATTCTTAATAAGAAGTAGTAAAGGATGAAATCTGAGAAATGTAAATTAAATTTTTTTACACATGCTTTTCGGAGCCCACAGCGTGAGCGAACTAGCCCCCTGGGTTTTTTTTATAATTTATATTTATATATAATATCCTATTATAATTTGAGGACGCTAAGCTATAGCTTGGAGCAACCGGGTTTTAAAAATTATTGATCAAACAACGAGTATTTTAACTACGTAGTCATCATAGCATAGTAATGTTCCTCGATCTATCTAAATCTAAAAAGGTAAAAGATAGGTAACTAGAAAAGATAACAGCGACATAAAAGAAGCTTACTGCAAGCTTTTATATCCTACAAAATATAAACGCCAAATATTGCAAGCACGTAAGGATGTATCGATATTTGGATGTATGGTTGCATGGTCAGATAATGTTTGTCTGCATGGATTTTGATGAAACTTTATAATATATTATCTTACACAATAGAATAACACGTAGGCTATAATTTATTCCATGGGAATGGGAAGTAATCGGGTGAAACCACGGGCCGCTATTATATAAAAAATAGCAATATATGTATGTTATTATACATACAATGTATGTTAAGTCGCTGTGCTAGTAATTACACTGTCTGTCTTGCCCTTGTCTGTGATACACAGCAAAGCTGTCTAAATGAAATCACGTCTAATCAAATCAAAAAAATAGTACCATCAAAGTATCTTTTTGACGTCAATTGAGTCTACCACCGGTTCCAAAGCAAGCCCACTGAGAAAAACCGGCGAAACAAACTCAGTGGAACTAATCTTTTCAAATATTCTATTAAAAAAAAGAAATACATATTACTTTTGTCTCACTGGAGAAACAGGCTATAGGAGACTATGCAAGTGGCATAATGCACCGGTGAAATTGTTTTTTTACCACTTACTATTAATTTACCATGATAACATAATATTATGAATCAAGTTTGATAAGCAACGGTATATAATGGTTTCTTAAAGTTTTCATTAATAAAAGCAACTATTGATAGAATTATGAAATTATTTAATACAAACATAATATTATATATAAGCATAGAAATCCGCCTTCAAATTCTGTAATTTGTAATATGATGCAAAAGCATAAATATAAAGACTAATGCACTTCTATATTAGGTTTTTAAATGAATTAAAATAAAAAAAAGGCTTGCTTACGTATGGGATAAAACATTTAGAGGAAATCTTAATATCTGATAAATTATGGTCCATTGAAAGTATGAAGTTCGTTAGGGTTAGGCAACATAGAGGTATCTTTGACTAATTTCGAGAAGGAGACCTCTGCCCAGCGGCTGGAAGTATAAGGTACCTCAATGTTAAATTCATAGGCTAAAACCAAGGTGGTGTTAGCCTACGAATTAGCCGAGTATTGGTGCCAGATAGAGGTAGGAATTGTAAGGAGAGAAATCCTTTTTCTCCCTTTCATGTCTGACGTATTCACTAACATATGTCATACTCGTATACTTCAACTGTTTTTCACAGTCCTAAGAGAAGTTTGAGTATTTTCTCAGAAACATTTAAACAGGATATATATGTAATTAGTCATGTGTGTATGAATCAGAGAGGGAAAAATAATTTCAATAAAGTTGTATAACGTCATTTTGTACCTAAAGTTTTTTAACTTTATCATTGATCGTTTGATAATTTTATTACACATCATTATCGAGCCGCTTAATTTAGATAAAGTTAAGATTAGCGATAAATAGTTGTATATTATCAAAACTGGTATAATTTCAGTTGCCTTGATACTGCCGTAGTGACCACAATGGGTAAGTCAAATGATTATCAAGAAATTTTCAAAAACGTGATCATCAATTTATTTTCGATTTTGAATTGTTCATGAATACGAAAATGAATTTGCCACTAGTAAAAGTATAGAAAGTTAAGTTTCATAAATTATCTGCTATATAAGCAGCTTCCATAAACAGCTCGCCGATTTTGATGAAATTTATTGTGTGTTCAAGTCGGTTTGAATGGTCTAGGCTCTAGATTAACAAAATGTTTTGTATTTGATATCGTCTGTCGGATTATTATTATTATTATTATATTATATTATTATTACATATCTGCTAAAGATATGTAAAATATTAATATTATGATAATATCGCATTCAGGACACACGCACTTCGTAGATTAATATTTTGAAAATAACCGATAGGCTTAGGATTAGAAATAATATTTTTAAATCTACGAAGTTCTGAGTACAGAAAGTGGGAACTACATTGGAGATAGGGTATTGACAAAAGTAGTATTTATTATTATTAGATTCAGGAAAGAGAAAATTCAAGCTTTAGGAAAATTCAAATATGATTTTCCACAATCAATTCCATCCTTGGTTTATAGGAATTGGTGTTATCAACCCATGTCAATATTATCTCCTGATAAGGTCCTAATAGCTTGGGTTACAAATTATACATAAACACTATATATTTTATAAGTTGTATAGAATATATTTTATAAGTTGTATAGAAAATTTGAAAAAATCCATCTTATTTTTTATGAGCATTATACCATTATACCTATCATTGGTTGTTTCTACGTTAAGCTATTCTGGCCTTGAATCACTGCGTCCCTCATTTCGAAACACTGTACTGTAAAGTTACAAAAAAGCTTTACCCTACGAAACAAATGCACGCCCTACACGAAAAAACATTATTTAAATGACAATCAGATATATGATTATCATCACAATTATTGGCTTATATAACATTGAATATTATATACTTGCTTCAATTAATGCAACATGGACAATATCCCGAAAACAATACAATATCAGAAGAAGCTATTTGTTTCCTTTAGTATTTTCATATATTGCTAAGCATACAAATATATAAAAATCCTAGTATATTTTTGATATTGAATAAACTGTCGTCCCATGAAGTTGGAGTTAGTCAAACATGAACGAAACTGAAAGCTAATCTTCCAATTAGAAACTTATTAACTAATCGGCAATCAGTTGCCGTGATTGTGTAACCAGTCAAATCATTTCCATTTTACCGTAATTATCGTTTACACTGCCTATCTAAGGGTCTGTTTCACAATGTACCAGTAAAGTACTCGATAGATTTAGAACATAAATTACTTAACAGATAAATCTTCTAATTAGTCGTGATTGCGTTTCACCATCATTTTATATCTGTACATTTATTTGGCAGATCGCTGTTGGCCACTTACTGGTTAGTAGGCTCCATTTTACGAATATATGTTTTAGGAAATATTTCATGTTGTTAATATGCATGAAAATATGTTTTATAATTTAAATGTATATATCACCATTTTTATACCTTATTTACATGTACCATATTTACATATAGCTTGTATATAATGTTATCCCTTAATTATTAATTGATCAAAACAGAATCCACCTTACCAATATTTTGTTATATTACTGTTACCGACACCCCCGTATATGGCTGTCAACTAATTTATCTGGCAGATGAATTTGCTAATGGCCAGTTGATCCGACATATAGAAACGAAAACGTCGTTATGTAGTAAACATGTTACAAATAAATTGGAACTTTATTCGGACATTATGAAACAGGCCCTAAGATTATTTTTATGTTGGTTAGATAGGCAAAATGGCAGATGAGAACCTCGCCCGCCAGTCAACTTAGCTCGTAAATATAACATAGTTTACCTGGAACTAGCCCAGTTTATGTGTTGTCTATACTGAGACTCAAGAAGAGTTATTACACTGTCTGTCTTTTACTTCTCTACGAAACACAGCAAAGCTGTTTCATGGGAGAAAATATAAGCAATACAGTGGCAGCCATCCAGCGGGAGTGCTGTACATTCCTCCTACCGGTAAATATAGTTGGGAGTGCCTCATATACTGAAAATTGTATAATCACTTTTTTGTCGGTTCTTGTTAAATATATTATGATTAAATCATATACCTATCTAATGATAATATATTTGATAACATATCTGATTATTGGTCAAGGTTTTGAAGTATGCTCATAAAAAATCGTTTGTCACCATTGTTTTCAGACAGCAGACTTTTTTTCAATGATAAGGAAGTAAATAGAAATTCTATTTTTAAAAAAAATTTGAAAGCTCATGTGTTGTAATGGCCATATGAATAAAAGTCTTATACTAATATAAATAATATTATGAATGTCAAAGTGAAAGACGAAAGAACAACTTTTTTTATAAAGCAATGTTATGTTACTGACACATTCCATCTTAGATATGGGATTAGGCGATGTATAAAAGAAATACAGGTATATTAAGGTAACTCTTGGTGACATCATTGACAAGTATATGACTGTGTTACGTTGCCTATACGAGTGTTATATGCACCAATTCTTAAACTTGGCAACCTAACAATTACGAGTTTATACTGATATGGCTTATCAATTACTGAAAAGCTATGTCCTGCCTAAATATTATTGTCGATTGCCTATCAAGAATAATTACAGAAAAATACTTTATTATTTAAGGCTTAGCTGCTATACTTACAAAACGGTAACTATAGTCAGTAAAACGATAGCGTTGGTCATATACATATTAAACATAAGTACTTGGGCGAGCGAGCTTTGCTCGGTTATAATTTTTTTTAACAATAAAAATTAAAACAATAACATAAAGAAAAACAAAAGTAAGTCACCGTTGTAAGTGCCGTGCGCGTCTTAACCTGCTGGACAAAATGGACAGTGGCCGACAGGAAGAAATTAGCGACTATATTCTGCGTGGAAAGAAAAACGCATGAAAACTTGAAAACGCGTTTTCCTAAACATAAAACTTATTTAGATCGATTGTTTACCTCCGAAAACCCCTATATATCAAATTTCTGTGAAATCGTTAGAGCCGTTCACGAGATCATAGAAACATAAACATAAATATACAAGAATTGCTCGTTTTAAAGGTATAAGTTGAATTCATACATTTACTAAATGAACTGAGCTCATAAATATTAATTTGGTAACCAAGTCAAAAATATTGACTTGATTATGCAAACTGGCAAACGTGCCACTTGGCAATTCACACTTCTATTTTTAAAATATTTTACTTTACAGGTCCAATGAGGGTGGTCACAGTTTTCCTGCTCCTCGTAGCCCTCACCAGGGCTGAACCTGAGGATTTCCCCACACAGTTTGAGTTCATCGGCTACAGCACAAACTTAGACCAACCGCAATATAGACTCCTCGACAATGTTAAGCCAACGTACATGTACGTTGACTTAGACGTGTACCTATCAGAATCAAGGTTTAATGGACTTGTACAAATAGAAATAGAGGTTTGTAGTTTAACATTTTTGTTAAAGATTTTCTTTTAAATTATGTATTGTACAATTGGGTACCGGCTTTTTCTTCTTAATCAAGTAAGGATGTATATACAGACTGGTGAATATAGAAATTTATGGATAGTACGATAAGGTTTGCTCGTTGAAATGGCGCTACAAAATCGCGGCGGACTTAATAACTTCTTCTTCTTCTTCAAGTGCCTTTCCACTAAGGTTGACCGTCATTTCGGTATAAAAGTTGCGATTTTTCGTCAATCTGAAAAGTTGTTCAACGTTGGCTATTCCCGTCCATTCTCGAATTTTTTTGAGCCATGACTTTCTCCTCCTAACTACGCTCCTTGTTCCCTCAATTTTTCCCATCATTATAATTCTTAAAAGGCAGTAGTGCTCATTTCTTAAAACATGTCCCAAATAGCTAACTTTTCGCCTTTTGATAGTCAAAATTAGGTCATTATCTTGTTTGATGCGTCGTTAATCACTAAATAGCTAGAATACGGGGATTGCTAACTCAGCAGTCCCAAATTGGGTATCAAGATTATCAGTAAAAAAATTATCGAATCGAAGCAAGAGGTTCGAATATGCTTGAAGTGTTAACCCTAATACGGTCATTAATATAACTGACGTTCCCGTGCTTTGGGTCAGATTTGACCCACTATTATATAGTAAAAATGAGTTACTACTAACAAAATAGGAGCGACGGTGGTCCAGTGGGTACTGCTTGGCCTCTTAAGGGTGGACTTACTTTGGAACCGGTGGTAGACTCAATTGACCTTCAAAAAGATACTTGGATAGTACTATTTTGAATAAACTTTTTGACTTTGACTTTGACTTTGAGGGTACGGGTTCGATCTTGCCTCCCTGTAGTACATGAAATGGGTTTTTCTAAATTTCTAAGTGCACCCTAAACACGGATCGCTTACCGGTGAAAGAAAAAAAATCGTGAGAAAACCTGCAAGACTGATGAGATTGAAAGTCTTTGAAGGTGTGTGAAGTTCACCAACCCGCATTGGGAAAGCACCTCGGTGTACTATGGCCCTATATCCCTCCTCGCCTGATTTAGAGGAGAGTAGACCCGTGCCCAACAGTGGGGCATAATATATGCGTTGATACATTACTTTTTTACTTTTTACTAACAAAATCTTGTCATGTATATAATTTATATTTTAATATCACATATTATTATTATTAAAATTGAAGTTGAATATTAATTATATTTATAAATAATTATATAATTTTACTTACATAAATTGAAGTATTTTAAAACTTTCTAAAGCGCAATCTGTTAAACAGGTGCACAGATATTTTATTTTCGGAATGGGTAAAATCTTTAGTTAAAGCAGAACATTAATAGTAATAATAAAACTAGGATTCTGGAGAATATTCTAGAAAAGGGAAGTGTATTTGTTTGTATGTATTTGTACGTGTTGATGTTTGTTTATCCAACTAATATTATAAATGCGAAAGTTTGTAAGTATGGATATTTGTTACTCTTTCACGTAAAAACTACTATATGGATTTTAATGAAACTTTACAATAATATAGCTTATATATCAGAATAACACATAGGCTATAATTTATCCCAGTATTCCCACGGGAACGGGACGTACGCGGGTGAAACCACGGCGCACTGCTAGTTATACATATTATGAATTATATAGTATATTTTTTAAATCTAGGGCGAGTAAAGCTGCAAGGAAAAGCTAGTCGTATAGTACACAAAATAATCAGTAGATAAGTAGGAAACTAGTTATCGCGTGATATTATATACTAGATTGTAACCAGTTCAGACAATATATTTTAGGCATTCCAATATATTCAGTATGTTGATATGCTAGAAAATGATAAAACTTTTGGTCTTATCAATATTTCAACTCCAATTTAAATTAAAACCATGATAACTTGCTAGAATTCCTTAATAAATTCAATTCTATCAAATTTTGATAATATTTTTATGATCAACTCAACAGATACGTCATTTAATTTTACGATATTTTTTTTTACCAGGAACTTTCACAATCATGTAATAAATAGTATCTACAGTAAAAATATAATTTAACCTCACCATAAATTTTGACCCAATTTTCTTAAAATAAGGCCTAGGTTAGGTTAGGTTGAGTATTTATCGCGTGAAAGCGTTACCAAAATCCCCACTTTCACATTTAGAATATTAGTAGGGATTAAGAAATCAAGGAATTAAGGATTACAGTATGTTAAAAATGTTTTTGCAGGTTCTCGAAAATGTGACGCAGATAGTGTTACATCAGAACGTCGTCTCCATTACGAGAATAAACGTTCTCGACTCAAACAACAACGCTGTGTTGCTAGAAGTTGGCAACGCTTTTGAAACAGACAATTACTATGAAATAGTCAAATTGAACTTCGCCTCTGTAGTTGAGACGGGAAATTACACAATTGTTATGGAGTATCAGGGGAAAATTAACGAAAATCCACTCGACCGCGGTTTCTACAAGGGGTACTATTACTATGGTGATGAAAAACGGTAAGTTGGCAGACAAAAATGTTTTAATAAAATACTAAGGGCCTGTTTCACAATCTCCTGTTAAGTGCCCAATAGGCTATTGGCAACATATTTGACAGATATTTGACAGATACTCCATACTCTATCTGTCAAATATGTTGCCGATAGCCTATTGGGCACTTAACTGGAGATTGTGAAACAGGCCCTAAGTGAGAATAAAACATTGCTAAACCTTATACATGCGACGATGGTCCGGTGGTGGGTGGACTCGGCCTCTTGCGACGAGGGGAGATGTGAGAGGTTCCGTGTTCGATCCTGACCCGTCCGTGTGTGCCTTGAAATGGGTTTTTCTACATTTCTAAGAGCATGAACTATGGCCCATTAACCCTCCTCGCCTGATTTTGAGGAGGTGACCCGTGCACAGCAGTGGGACATATTATGGTTGATACTTTTGTTAAACCTTACGTATATGAAGACTTAGCGAATACAGTAATAGCAAAATAATTTAAGGAAAAATAATGGAGAATTCTACCTTTATTTTCCTACATTCTTCACGTTGTCTACTTTTCATTATTTAATCATTTTCATCGTATGACATATAAAATAATGCAAACGGAATAATAATAATAAAAAAAAAACTAAAAATCACTCAGTTATCATAAATTGGTAGTTTTTGAAGAAAACCTTTTCCTATTTAAGTTTTTCTTATGTAACATTTTACTTTTTACTTTAACATATATTTCCTTTTGCAGTGAATACGCTACAACACAGTTCCAGCCCTACCATGCCAGAAAAGCGTTCCCATGCTTCGACGAACCCCAGTTCAAACATCCCTTCGTGATTTCAATCACTCGTGATGCCAGTCTCAGCGAGTCGTACTCTAACATGGCCATCGGTACAACGGCAACGTAAGTATAAACTTTAAATATAAATCGCGCAAATATAAGTTACGGTTACACATAAATCAACATGACCATAAATTAACATAAGCTTGTCCCACTTGTCCCAAGCTATCATGTGATTAATGTCATTAAATAAATAAATAAAAATATATAAATAAATAACGTTAAAAAACGTGTTAAGAGTAGATTTTTTTAATTCTGGTTTTCAGATTTTATTTTGACTCATGCCAAATTACATGGTTCTATGTTAAGGACGCTATTGCTCGCGAGTCGCATCGCGTCTGTCTATCTGGATATTTGCGAACTTAAAAACTACTGCACCGATTGTCATGCTGTTTTCGTTCTATGTATATAATGTTACCTCTCATTTGAAGCCAAGATATCCTAGCAGTATAACCTGTATTTTATTAAAATGGTACCTGAAAATCACAATATTCGCCAAAAAATTAACAATTAGACGGAAATACAACGGAGTGGCTCTTTAAGAGTCTTAAAGAGCTACTCCGTTGTATATTTACTTTGCAAAATGTAACCCATTTTGTTAAATGGACTTTGGACGAAAGAAAATGAGATCAATTTTGACCCAAATCTTTTACGTTTGGCTAAGACTATACTAATCATTAAAGTCCAACTATCAACGCTCACATCAATACAGTAATAAAAAATAGAAGAACACCAAAATAACTAGTATTTTATTTCAGGCTTAACAACAACCGGATTCGCGAAACGTTCCTTCCTACACCAGTGATTCCTGCTTACTTGATCGCGTTCCACGTGAGCGACTTCGTAGCTACAAACGCTACCAGCACTCCTGCTAAACCTTTCCAGGTTATATCCCGAGTGGGAGTCAACGACCAGCATGAATACGCAGCTGATGTAGGAGTGAGAATCACCAACGTTCTGGATGAGTATTTGAACATCGGTTACTATGACATGGGCCAGGGACAGCCCATGAAGAACGATCATATCGCGCTACCCGACTTCCCATCAGGTGCTATGGAGAACTGGGGAATGGTTAATTACAGGTACATATAAAATTTAATTCAGAATGACAAGAAACGTCTTTCTTCGTATCATATAAAGATCAGGTTTTGATGAATCTCTTACAAACTATTAATTCTACAATATCTTAATTTAAATTTAGTGTCTAGCTTAACATATAGTTCATAATAAATAAATAAATAATCATAAAAAAATGGTTGTCTGTTAAGTCAGTTTACGGACAGTAGTTTGACGTGACAACGTCAAACAATACATACAGCACGAACCGAACTGAGCCGATCGCTGGAGCCGATCATGCCTCTCTCTCGTTCGTGCCTCGCTCTCGCTGGCGGAACGCTACATGACATCATCTTTTTCGTGCATATGCCCGTAATATCGAGTTATTAAACGTTGTCACCTCAACAGACAAAGGCTTACGATTTCATTCCGTTCCAGTAAGGCATCTTCCTTTCATACACATACATAAAAAAAAAACCTTTATGAAATTTTTAAAAATATAAAGTTTTTTAGAGTTGAAACAGGAATATGTGAAAATAAAGAAATAATGTTATTTGATGACTGGTCGTTCCTAATGTAATATAATACGTTTGGTATTACATTACATTAGAAACGACCAGTCATCAAATAACATTATTTAATAACATCAAATCAATGAATTCGATACAAACGCTACTTGTTTCAGAGAGGCATACCTTCTTTACGATGAAAATAACACCAATATCGTCAACAAGATTTTCATCGCTACTATCATCGCCCACGAAATGGCTCACAAGTGGTTTGGTAACCTCGTCACATGTTTCTGGTGGAGTAATCTCTGGCTGAACGAATCTTTTGCTAGCTACTTTGAATATTTCGCTACCCACTTGGTAAGTATTTTGTGAAATACTTTAAAGGGCGACCCATCATGATTCCCTTGTTCACATACATACATTGTATATAAATATTGCCAACCTGTTTCATAAAAAATGAGACAGGGTTCATGGGATAGGGTAGAGTATTCAAGCGGATTATTATTTGTCAACAATATTCGGATTCAACAGTTATAATTTTACCCGCCGGATGGATTTGCTATGCCGCACTCCCGGCTGCAAAGGATCTTACTTGATTGCCCCATAAAAAAGCTTTGCTGTGTTTCGGAGAGAACCACAAGACAGGCGGTGAAATTATTGGCTCCGGAACTTAATATCGAATGTCTCAAGATAGGCAATACTTGGAGGCGCTACTTAATACGCTTCCAGTAACACCCCTGTGCTCGTGTCGGGCTCGGGATGGGTACCCGGGCCCCGTTAAGGACTCGACGTCGTGGGTACTGTTTATTAGCGGCCGGGCAGTCCTCCTATTATTAGTCAATCTGGTCTTGCCGGGACCAGACTGTCGCTGAGGGTTCCTTCCTTTTTACATTTCCTGCGGATCCGGGTCCCTCAGAAAGGGGCTGAAGCAGCGGGGTAGTGCACTTTAAAGCGAGTCCCAACACACGACAGTATGCCTACCCTGGTAGGTTCGAAAGGGATTTCCACTGCTACAAAAAAGAAGGATAGCAATACATAGATTTATTGCCTGGGCCAGTTCCAATCAAACTAGTCTACGTTCAGGGGTAACGTCAACCACTAACCTCCAGGTGGCACGACTTCTAGTTTGTCCATTCAAATACCATAAAAAGGCAGAAGCATCAAGGACAGATGAACAAGGTTATATTAACTTTGGCCTAAGGTAACCTTAAAAAAAGAAGCTAACGTATAATATTTGTTTTCAGGCTGAACCTTATTTCGAATTGGACGACCGGTATATCATTGACCAGGTTCAAAGCGCTCTGTCAGCTGACGCTAGTTCCGGTGCTACGGCCATGAACTGGGAAGAAGTTGCCAACCTGTCCTCAATCAATGCCCACTTCAGTACCACTAGTTACGCTAAGGGCTCCTCGGTTTTGAGAATGCTGGAACATTTCGTTGGATACACTACCTTTAGAAACGCATTAAGATATTACTTAAGGGACAAGTAAGTTTCATTTAATAGAAATATTATTTCTACTATTTTTTACATTTCTAATGAAAATTTCTAAAAAAGGAATTATTTTTATTTACTAGGTGTTGACCGCGGCTTCAACCGTGTTAACGTAGATTTACAGACGTATCCACATTAATCATCATAATCATAAAGGCTTATGCTTTATCCATCCACTGCTGACCATATGCCTCCCTCAATGAACGACAAGACGACCGATCCCTTGCCACTCGCAACCAACGCGGACCTGCCACTGCATGGAAATCGTCTTTCCACCTAGTTAATGGCCGACCATCTCGCCAACCGCAAATAGCCCATCGGCCAGAAGCCTATGTTCAGTATCCATATTTCTGATGATTATTTATATAGCCTATAAAACACCTTTTTATTCAATATTTCAAAACCTTGTTCTGTACATGTCCATTTAGGTACTCCAGAAAATCACATTTTTAATTGCATAGATTTTAAATATAACGTAGAAAACTTCTAAAGTAATATCGTTTATGAGAATGCTATTTTTAATTTTATACGTTTTCATAAATAGAGTAAACTCTACAGTTAAATACAAATGGAAACTTACAGCGCTTACGGCATCGGTTATCCACAAGACATGTACAACGCGTTCAGGCAGGCTGTCGCAGAGGACGTCACCTTTGCCACTACCTACCCAAACATTGACATAGGACAAGTATTCGACAGCTGGGTACAAAACCGAGGCTCACCAGTTGTGAATGTGGATGTCGATACATCTACTGGTAATATCACTCTTAGACAGGTAAATTAAATTAAATGTAATTCTTTTTTTCCTATGTATACGCGAATTTCGCTCATTATAATGAAACAACTTTTACGGATTTTATCGCGGCCGTCAGGCTTAACCGTCAGGCTTAAACGTAATTTTACAAGGCATTGCTTAATATAATGATACAATTTTATAGCCTGAAGTAACTGAAGGCAAGGTTTGATAGGAAACTTACAACACGAGAATAATTTATATTTATTATCATCATCATCACCTTTATACTGGACACCCCCCGATGGCTGACCTTCCGCTACTTTCATCCAATTGGATAATCTTGTAATAAATAACTGCTATTAATTCCTCTGATAAATTATTTTGACTTACTTATTTTTCTTACGTCTAAGTAGTTTGAGATGGATGTTGTATGAGCAAAATAGATTGAAAATAAAATAGGACATACTATTTTGGGTTTTTAGCTTTGAAATAACTAACATTTGTTTTTATTTTCATTTATTAAACGATTTCAAGGAAGGACACGTTTCTCTATTCTATATATTTTCGTTTCTCTATTGTATATATTATGCTTTTTAGATTAACTATTTTGTAACTTGGTTTCAATATTTAGTTTTTATGACATGTTTGTATTTGATTTAGGAACGGTTCCAGTTGTCAGGAACCCCGAATACTACGATTTGGCAAATTCCCATCACATGGACACACGGTGGTAACCCTAACTTCACCAATTTGAAACCAAGCATGGTTCTAACAACAGAGTATGGAACAATTGAAAAGGAAGCAAATGATGATTGGGTTATTTTGAATCTCGCCCAATCAGGTAAATTTATCAACCTTTATTGTATGATCATGAAAATATTTTATTTTGTGGGTTGGTGGTTGTGGCTGATTTGATTTCCTAATTTACTTTAACGCAAGCAAAGCCGAGGACAAAGTTTCGTGACAACAGATTTTTTAACATGTCGAGAGTAGTGTACTCTTAATGCTTAAGAGACGTACTATATTATACTCGTACTTATAGGTCTGTACCGTGTCAACTATGACAACGACAACTGGGACAGAATTGCAGAGCAGCTGAAAACTGACAGAACAGTGATCCACAAGCTGAGCAGATCCCAAGTAAGTAAAACAAACCATATTATTATATTGTGAATGTTTTTTTTTCATTTACTATTTTTTCAAGATTTATTTTAAGATAAATTGTCATATATAGATATTTTAAAACTTGAATCGTACGAAATGTTTCCAAATTATTTAAATATACTCGTTTCAGAAAGAATATTTTAAATCACTTTTGTACACTTTGGGCATGTTTAATATTGCAATATTTCCGTTTATCAATAATTATCTTAATCATTATTGCATTTTAAATTATTCCATTATTTTATAATGGCGGATCAACCTTTTTTTGCCACTCACAGTATGATTTATGTTGCATTTTATTAAAACACAAAATAATAGTTCGTCCTAGCCCATTACTTTGCAGTAGTATCAGAATAGCCGGGACCCTATACGACTAGCACAAATATCCCTTTATACCCTGTTGGTTTCTTAATCTTAAATCTTATTTGAATTATATTTCTTTATTTTTATTATTCTTTGTAGATCGTCAACGATGTCCTCTTCTTCGTCCGTTCTGGAAAGATGAGCATCGAGCGTGCTTTCAATATACTGTCTTTCTTGGCTGAAGAGACTGATTACTACGTTTGGGCTGGCGCGCTCACTCAACTGGATTGGATTCGGAGACGGTTGGAGCACATTGAAGTAGCTCACAAGGAGTTCTCAGTGAGAATAATTTTCTATTTAACAATTTTTTTAACAAAAAAAGATATTGATCATGCGGAAAATCGTAGACACAAGCTGTACCTAGAGGTTAAAATCATACAATGGTGTAAACTGTAAGCAGCATAAACTTCCGCAAATATTCACAAAAACTATAATAACGAGCTTATTAAGACTTCGCGACTAACTAATAACGAAAGAAATATAATCTTTATTACATTATTTCGTCATTACATTTGATTAGTATTATTAATATTATACTCTGTGTAGACGTCATTATTTACATGATAGTATTCAAACTCATTTTATAGTAGACTTTCCGGTTCATAACTTCCTTGCCTAAAGACAATTTATCATTTAATATGTAATATACCAGTCACCAGATATAATAATTATACATCCATCAGATATAATAACCATCAGAATTCCTAACACAACTTTTTATTAGGATTACCTCATGAAACTAATGGACAAGAGCATCGAGTTCGTCGGATACGATGAGGGGGCTAACGACACCGCTTCGCTGATCCAACACCGCATGCAAATTCTGAACTACGCTTGCAATCTGGGTCACGAGGGCTGCATCCAAAATAGCCTCGAGAAATGGGATCAATTGTTTTCATCCGAAACTAACTTCGATGTGTAAGTTAATGAGAAACCGAAAAATGCTAGACATACTTTAATATGACTCATACGGAGGCTGTAAACTTTCGTTTAAAAGCATTCTTAATATATAAATGACAAACTGCGGCGGAAGAGCGAGAACAATACCCTCGCTTTTAATAAATTATTATTTGAAATTTTATGAAACTATCCGTAGCTTGACTTTATCTTAAAGTATTGTACGTAAAATAAGGAATAACTTTCCCCGCCCTAAGTTTTCGTAGTTTTTTTTCATTATAATCTACATATATAAGATCTATAAAATAAGAATTTAACATTTCTTTTACTTTAGAGTACCTTTAATGATTTTACTATTTTTAATTTTTCTATCATGTTAGAGTTCCTGTCAATGCTCGTCGTTATGTCTACTGTGTTGCACTCCGGGAACGCGGCGCACCCGAATACAACTTCCTATTCCAAAGATACAACAGTTCCGAGAACACCGCCGACATGGTGGTCATCCTGCGAGCCCTAGCTTGCACTAAAGATGATGACCGACTTCGTCAGTAAGTTTTTCTGATACACAGCTTATAAGTATCCCAATGTTTCCATATATTCCATCATATTTGATATTATAATATAGCGGCGTTCATTGAGGGAGGCCTATGTTCAGCAGTGGAAGGATAAAGGCTGATGATGATGATGATGATTCCATCATATTTGACTAAGGTTGATAGTTTCAGGCAGTGTTTTTTGACGCCGGTCTTATTTTGCGGTATTAACACAAAAAAATATGATCCTCCCCAAAATTATGGTTTCACTGCAGTGTGAAATGTACCTCAACTTTCTCATTATTTCACTATTTTTGGCCGAAGAGCCCTTGTGTAAGCATTCGCAACCTCCATGGTATTTGCGACCAACATATTGATTAACACTGGCTTAAGGAGATCAAAGCAGTATTTAATATTTTTTCTTACATTTAATTATCATTTTTTGGGTTATATTTTCATTACTATGCCAATCAATTTCAAGTGAATGATATTTGAATATTAAAAACATGTTAGTCCAATCAATAAGATTATTATAGAAAAATGGATTTCAAATGTTCAAAATTTCGAATTACCTTTTTTTATATCAAATTTTTTCATTAGTAATTTTTTTTTACAGCTACATGAGTCAAACCATGTATAACGATCGCATCAGAATTCACGACAAGACAAATGCCTTCAGTTTTGCCCTTCAAGGCAACAAAGAAAACTTACAGGTCGTCCTTAACTTCTTGTATGAAAACTTCAACGAAATTAGGACAACGTGAGTACTATTTTCAAAAGTTTAAATTAAAGGTTTTTCAAAATACAAAAGAAAAAGTTTTATCACATTAGTCGAAAAGATTAAAGAGAAAAGAAATAAGAGAATAAGAGATAGAAATTAGAGCAGACAGTGAATGGCTTAAGTCGTTCATAAATATAAAGGATTTTAGGTGGACTATGTCAAGAAACTCTTTTAAACATTGTCGATTTTGAAGAACGTTTTTTAGTTCCTTTAATTACATTGTCTGAATAGGGAATATGCACAGCATAAGCATATCCCTCTCATCTCCAAATATCGTTTAAATTTAGAAAAACACAACATGTTTTCAATTTAGTTTTAGGTTTCATGAAAAACCTCTTGCTATGCTTATTATTACAATTAATTTGCTCAAATATGACATGTGACTTTTATCAATGTTTTTCTTCAGGTACGGTGGAGAAGCAAGGCTTAGTACTGCTATTAGTTCTTTAGCTGCTTTCATGACTGATTATGATGATATAATAGAGGTGAGTTTTTCTGATACTATTTACATTATAAGTACCTAGATACAAATTACGTTTGTTTTTTCTAAATGACCAATGCTGTCGCCTAAATAATGGTCTCGACTCTCTCACTCGGCGGTAGAAGAGCAGATGGCTCAAATAGAAAATATGCTAAACTCATTTTGTATATTTAAGGATGCCCTACCTTGACAAGGCTAACACAGGCTAACTTTAGGCTTTCGGGATTCTGACAACCCGATTGTCAAAGATTCATGAATTACAACCGGAACCGGCTCATCGTGCTTCCCGAGGTGTGAAGAAGTCTCGATGTCTAAGGATTACGCCCATTTATTACGTAGCCATGAGCTCCTCAAACAAGATAGGGTTATTATAGAAAGAATATCACATTAATAAATATTTTATTGATCAATTAATAAAAAGGAGTGACCTGACAAGCGTGTGCACTCCTTTAATTAACTTATGTTTTTTCCATGCATCTGACCTTTTCAAGCTCTACAAACAGATTTTTAAGTAAATAAAAACAAAATGAAATCTTCCTGATACTTATTAAAATGGCATGTTTAATGTTCGTAAACTACGTTCGGCCAACATTTGAACAAAAATTTCTACAATGTTACATTACCTATCCGACACATAGGACATATTATAATTTCCGCCTATCCTATTTTGACTTTAATTTATTTTTCAGTTCCAAAAATGGCTGTACGAAAATCAAATCGCCTTGGGCTCCGCGTTCTCTACTGGACGAAGCGTTATCGCATCCAGTGAAGCAAATATCTTGTGGGGTAACGACGTTGCTGTGGAAATTGTAAGAGCAGTGAGGAGTTCTTCCTCCGCGATATCTGCATCTGCAGCAATTATTCTAGTGGCTATTTTTGCCAAGTTTTTAAACTAAATTAATTAATGTATAATTTATTCACTAGCGTCATAAATTGTGTGCCGCAAAATGTTATTATCAATGTTTAATAAATTTTATAAATAAGATTTTGGTGCTTTTTTCGATTTTAACCTTTTTGATATTTTAATATAAAAAGGACCCCTAAATATTTCCCTTCTTGTTTTTCTTCAGTAGCGTAGACACATTTTAAGTAGTTTGTAATACCCAACGAGTTTCCTTTTCTTTCCTTGTTCTCTTTTACTTGCTTTGATTGTTTGAAGAGAAGAGAGACGCATATTAGGTTAGTAAAACATCACCATGGCATATAAATATGACATGGCATCAGTACTCATAAAATTATAAAATGTTCATTATTTATCCATATTTAAGGCATTAATTACTCATGTCCTCATATGAACCGCGAACTCTGAACGCGCTTTCTTGTCGAAAGTTTTTGTGAATTAAAGTTTTGTTTGAAAAAAAATCAATAAATCATTATCAATCATCATGAAACAACTCTTTATGTATTTTATTTCTCTTCATTAAAACGTTTACAGTGATTTAAAAACATTTTTTAATGACCTTATAGTCTTGCGTTTTGGGGTCTCAACTAGTGCAAAGTGACGATGTGGCTGAAGGTGGAGCACGTTTGCCTAAAGAGTTCTAAGGTGGGGTTGACGTAAAGTATCCTTAGAAACATAGGAAGATATGTATATCTTACAAGTCAAAAATATATAATATGAACTATAATATAAATCATAAACTACGTCAAAAATTACTAAAATAGTAAAGTAATAACATTTGATGAGCGATAAGGTCACAATGGTAGTATAACATCAATCCCAGTACGTCACAAGCGAGGATGTCCACTACGAAATAAAGCGAGCGTAGTCTTCATCGAGGCCTTTCAGCTTCATGGAGCGGTCTTTGGAACATCCTTAGTAGGCCTTAAGTTTTCAACATCTTCCGATAAAATAAGTGGATCTCGCTCAAGCACCGCAGGCTATTCACAGATGCGAAAATAACGAAAGAAATCAGGCGAGAAGCGTGTTGGGTAGTTGTAGTTCACCGATGCGTTGGCCATGCTAGTCCACTTCACGGGCCAAGCTCATTAATTCACACACCTTCAAAGACTTTTAATCTCGTCATGCATGTAGGTTCGTTCACGATGTTTCTCTTCACCGTTGAGCAAGCGATAATCTCACATTATTACAAGTAGAAATTTAGAAACAACCATTTCAAGGCTGCACCAGAGACCAAGCCCCAACTAGACTGTCGCGTCGTTGCTTGGTAGTAATTATTACCATTCTTATTATGATTTTGGGCGATTAAGAACATCAATTATGACCTGCCTATAAATAATATTTTGACGCTACCTTATAATCTATTTGAAAAAAAAAATTGATAACTAATAATTTTCTTTGATATTCAAAACTTAATTTTCAAGCCTAATCTTGTTCATAATTTAACTGCTTTAAGATAAAATACGTATTCCTATGATAATAATCAAAATTATATTATGTTTTATGATTATTAATCTAATCATTATATGACTGTAATTACATATTGTATGACCTTGAAATAAAATAATATATTACATTTTGTACTCGTCTGTTTACCATTGAGGACATTTCAATTACAAGGTTTGTGATTTTTATTATCATATTATTTTTTCATTAATACTGTGCTTCTTATCTATTAGGAAATGTACTACATAGTTAGTATACGATATGCCTACCTAAAGACTACAATGGTTGAGTGGGTAATGTGCTCCTCCTCTTAAGCGAGAGGGTCCGGTTTCAACCCTGAACCACAGTGGTGTCTTCAATGGGTTTTTCTAATGGTTCAAAGTGCACGCTAAACACGAAATCATCGCACGCTCACCGGTAACGGACTGGAAACCTGCATGCCTGATGAGATTGAAAGGCTTTGATGGTGTGTGAAGCTCACCAACCAGTGCATTGATAAACTATGGCCCAATTCACTCCTAGACTGATTTCGAGAAGACACGTTCCCAACAGTGGGACATATGATGTGGGTTATTGTTTAATTTTTTTACTTCTTTATACGTGTCCCGTTCCAAAAAGCCTGTTCAGCTGGTTTTGAGGAATCAGCCATCTTGGTGCCCTCTTATATAAAGCAGAGATTTTGTTGAAAACCTAATCATGCATTACGAAGACATAATAAATAAACGTCCCGCGTGAACATAGCAAGTTTTCCGTATACCTCCAAGGCGTGACGGGAAACTTGCAACTAACAATACAGCAAAGCTATAGCTAATAGGATAATTAGGCAAAATGATGGTTACTGTGCCAAAGGTGAGCAGCGCAAAGTAGCTGTAGGTGTCATTCCAACTTGTGACCTTAATATTGTTTGGACTGATAGAAATATTTTTTTTCATTCAAGTATATATCACGCGAAGAATAACCTTGTTACAGTGGCAGTGGACTGGCTACACATTCATAAGAACCGATGGGGCAATAAGGTTCAAGAGTGGAGACAGCATTTAGGTTAAAGTTGTTGAGCTGGTTAACAACCAGGTGGGAAGACGATCTCAATCGAGAGTGGCATCGATCGTCTTGGCGTTCATTGAGGGAGGCCTATGTTTTTTTGGGCTTTGAAGCCCTGGGTGCACCTAAGACCTTGGGCGAAGCGAATTGAGCCGAGAGGGCTCTTTGTATCCCTCTTATGAGAAGAGGCGACAAAAGAGCAAGGGCAAGGGGTGAGGATGGGAACCTCACCTCATCGTACTGTCCAGACGTTGGGAGTGGTTGGTCTGTGGTGCGGGGCAACCGCTCTGTGGAGGTGGCGTCAGTCCCCTGAGGAACTGACTAGCCGTCGAGGTGCCCCGTTGCTTGTAGATCCGGGGCACCTCACCAAAGGCGGCAGTGGTGGCACTCGCCGGGTTTCTAGTGGGTAGGGCTGCGTGCACTTACCATCTTTCGGGCACAGCGAGTCCCACATACCTGCCTGGGTAGACCCACTCCCCTGCGGGATGCGTATTTAGCAGTGGTGATCCATTATACCCGAACACTTTGTCTTACACGTCGGATATTACGAATACTTTACTTTTTTTTTTTTTTTTTTTCGGTTGGATCTATGCTAATGGTCCTAGTGACCGTTATGCGTCATCGGAAATGGGGTGATCCGGTTGGATCATCCTATGACGTTAAAAATTTGGGGGGTTGCCCCCCGCCATGTTCATGGCGTCGGGTTTGTACCTAACTTGGTCAGCTACGGTCGACTGGTTTGGAACGGGTGACGTTAGAAACCTATCGTGAGGGCCGGCCCTCCCCTCCCCCGGTAGCGGGGGAGGCGGGTCAAGCGCGGGACCCGAGCAAGCTGCCGATAGCAGAGTGCTATCGGTGATTACACGGTCTATATTGGTGTCGACTCGTAGCTGATCTGAGCCTATGCTGTCGCGGTTGATCCGGATCAACTGGTCAACGGAGTGTAGGGTTCGACGTCGCATACGACCCCGGGGCCCATGCGGTGTGAATGTGTGCCTAACACCGGCTGTGTTATGTCTGAGTGTGTGTTGTAGCTTACGTCGCGCTTCAGCGTCGCGCTTTAACAGTTCTGTGATTTTATCAACAGGATCGGTTATGACATTCTTAGGTAACCTAGACTTATTAGGTGCTAAGCTATCGGGGGTGTAGTTTGCCGCACTCACGACGAGTGGGTTCGGGTGGAGAAGTGCCTTTTCGATGTGACGTTCTGACATCGCTTTGAAATGGCCCCTAATCGAATCTAGTCTGAGGTCACGGTGTAGGTCGATGTTTCTTACGTACCACGGGCAACCGGTTGCCACACGTAAGAATTTATTTTGGATCGTTTGGAGGCCTCTGAGTCTATGCTGAGGCACATGCGCGAATGCCACACAGGAGTATGACATGATGGGGCGGATACATGATTTATAGAGGGTGAGCTTGTGCCTGAGGGGCATTTTGCTCTTTTTGTTTATGAGGAAGTACAGTCTACTACTGACGAAACGGGCTTTTTTTAGAAATCGCGGCGATGTGTGGTCTAAACGACATCGACCTGTCGAGGGTGACCCCCAGGTACTTGACCTGTCTAACAAATACTTTACTTGAAATCGATCTTGGTTGATACTCATTAATCCTAAACCAATATTAATTTTTTTTTTTCAGAAATGTCCCAACTTATTATTGCATTGAGCGTTGCGCTCTTGGTGTTGGTTGGTGCTGATCATCCAATATGGCTGACAGAAATCGAAGAATTTTCACCAGAACTGGATTCACTATCGCGAAGCTCTGAACAAATATACCGGCTACCCAGCAATGTGGTCCCACTTGAGTATGATATTTACATAGATTTATATTTCGCGGAAGCCACCGATCGACCATTTAGCTACGATGGCAGAGAAAATATTATTATACAGGTACGTCTTAATAACTAGCAGCGCCCCGCGGTTTCACCCGCGTACTTCCCATTCCCGTGGGAGTACAGAGATAAATTATAGCCTATGTGTTATTCTGATGTATAAACTTTATTATTCAAAGGTTTCATTAAAATCCATTCAATAGTTTTTACGTGAAAGAGTAACAAACATCCATACTTACAATCTTTCACGTTTATAATATTAGTAAGATATCAGATTATTGTTTTGATGTTTTCTCGTCAGTTACGTCGGCATGGGTTGAATTAAATTGTGAAAATCAGATAGTTTAAAGTCTGGAATGCACAGCATGCTTAACATCCTTGAAAAGTTGCAGCTTCCAGATTTTAGTGATTAAATACACTAAGTATTTACTAATCAAAGCTATGGAAAGGTTTAATCTAGAAGGACAATGGTGGGCAGGATGCCCTGTGCCGCACTCCAAGCTATATGCTGCAGCTAGACTTAATACAACAAAGTTAGCAAGATTGACTGACTGTAACTTTGTTGTATTTTAGAAATAAGAAAAGAACAAGTAGTGGTATGAGACTTAACATCTTATGTCTCAGGACAGGCGACACATAAATGAGTTCCAGATAAACTAGCGTCGACTAATCATCAGGTGGCAATCACATTGAAGTTACGCCGGCCATATTGAAATATATATTGAACTAGCTGTTAGCAGCTTCGTTTGCTTAAATAAGATTTAGAACAGATAAACCTTCCTCTTGAATTGTTCTATCTAATAAAGAAAACCGCATCGAAATCCGTTGCGTACTTTTAAAGATTTAAGCATACATACAAAGGAAGCTACTTTACTTTAACTAACTAAAGATAATATTATATAATTCTATCAAAAACTTTTAGGCAATCGAAGAAAACGTTAAGCAAGTGGTTCTTCATTCAAATGTTGATAAAATCAATGGCGTCACGGTATTCTCTGATGACGGATCAGAGATCCGACTCGATACTCTCAATGCACTTGTACTGGAGCCTCAGTATCATTTCCTGAGGATTAATCTCTTGGATGCACTAGATGTTGGGAGAAACTACACTCTATTCATAGACTATTCCAGTACAATGAATGATGGGCCAATGAAACGAGGTATTTGGAAAGGATGGTACACTGACGATGATGGTACCGAAAGGTATTGTTTTATTTTAATATTATTAATTATAAGTAAAATAAAATTAGCAATAATCGCTTTATGTCATGCATACATAACAGTCAAAATTATATACAAGCAATACGTAAAAAAAATCAATATAAACAATTATTGTTTTGTAATTAAAATAACAATTCAATCTGTATTTATCACATCTCAAATAATAAAAAAATATTGATAAATCACTTTATTCGCTCTTAATATACTAAACTTTTTATTTTTATTATTATTATAATCGCAGTATGTACCTTATTACTTACTTTTTCAAGGATATATGCAACTACGCATTTCCAACCATACAATGCTAGACAAGCTTTCCCCTGTTGGGACGAACCATTATTTAAAGCAGTTTTCAAACTACATCTTTCGAGACCGAAGGCGTATTCAGCAACCTTTTCCAACACAGCAATAGAAAGCACTGACACGTAAGTTTATCTCAATTTCAGTATTTATTTATGTAGTAAGTAATTTATTCTAATTCTTCAACAAGATTTTATAATACTTAAATAAAGGCATAATGTTTGTGTTCAAGACAATATGTGCTTTTTAAGATGTCACTTAAAACAGTCCACATGTGCATCTTACACATCGCACGCATCACTTCGGAAACGGAGCGTAGTATTCTTTGTTTATAAAGACACTAGCAGCGCCCCGCGGTTTCACAAGCACATTTCCCGTTGCCGTGGGAGTACGGAGATAAATTATAGCCTTAGTGTTATTCTGCTATGTAAGCTATATTATTGTAAAGTTTCATTCCATTTAGTAGTTTTTACGTAAAAGAGTAACAAATATCCATACTTACATTTTTCGCGTTTATAATATAAGTAGGATTCAAGTATCTCCGCCGAGTCTCACCATACGGATCGCACTCAAGTGTCCCATTTCCACAAAGAAACTATAAACCGTTTGATGCGATGCACACGATGCGAACATGACATTGTATGATTTGGAGTGTGAACGTATGTCTTTAAAGGCACGTTGAAAAACAGTCCAATAGAACAAAAATCATTAAAATTGATTACTTAGCTACGAACACTTCTGTTTTTATATAAATTTATTTGAATTTGATTTGTACGATAAGAAAAAAGCTTATTTTTTAATATTGTATATTTCCTTTTAGGTTCGAGGATCGAGAACGGGATAATTTCTACGCGTCACCCGTTATGTCTTCATATTTAGTAACCTTCCTGATCAGCGAGTCGTTTACGGTTATAGCCAGTGATAATTCATTTACCCCGGCTATAAGAATCATCGGAAGATCTAACACAGCCGGACTGGGAGATCATGCTTTGGAATTGGCTGTTAAGATGACCCAATTCTTCGATGAATACTTCCAAATACCGTATTCAAGCTTACATCCATATTTATTAAATGACCACATTTCATCCCCTGATTGGGCGTCTGCGGGAACAGAGAATTGGGGCATGGTTAGCTACAGGTATTATTCATGGTTTTTAAAAATGTTAGAACCTTCGTGGTTGTCAAACAGGCAGACGTGCCACCTCTTGGTAAGTGGTTGAAGTCACGTTTGAACATGACCTTTTTTTCTTTCTTTTCTTTAACTGTAGTTTAGTTTTTTGTAGTTTAGTTTAGTTGCCTAGGTTAGTAAGTTATTTATATATTGCCTAGCCTCAGACATAATATTTTGAGTCTCGGCGCCAGTAATTGCACTACTGTTTTATATATTATTATTATATTTTATAAATCAAGCAGGATGGTGGTACCCCTACAGCTGGAACCAGGGGACAGTGCATCACTCCTACCGGTAAATGTACTAAAAAATTACCTTCTCGATTGGAGCATCTCTAAGCCATTTTAAAGAAACTTCATAAATCTCCTGATAATTAACCCTATGATACAGGTAATAGGTACTGTTTTCATATACTCCTTTTATTTGTAAACAGGGAATTGTATCTTATCATCGATCCTCGTGAGACAATAATGTCGATAGAGCACTACGCAGCCACCCTCGTATCACACGAGCTCGCTCACAAATGGTTCGGTAACCTGATCACTTGCTACTGGTGGAGCAATACGTGGATTAATGAAGGATTTGCCAGCTACTTTGGATACATTGCTACCAACGAAGTGAGTATAACCCTATTCAAATTCATTTTATTCAAAATAGTACCAACTTTTTGAATGTCAATTAATTTTTTTGTTAATGTTCTTGAGCCGACTACGATACAATCAATGATTTAAGATAAGAGACAACAGTCAGAATTTGTATTGTTAAGTCTTAAGGATACATAAATAGGCTATTTTATTTAAGTGGAATTGTAAATAATTAGTTTTAATCTGTCTATAATACAAGAATCTGATAAATATCATACGATAATAATATTTACTCACATTTATCCAATTTATTTATAATTCACAGATGTTCCCTGAATATGAACTTCATGAGCACTTTAACTCCCGCTACCTTCAAAACTCCCTGTCCTTCGACTCTAGTGTATCGACGGTACCACTTAACCACGACGTCAACACACCAGCACAGGTGACGGGACACTTCGGTACCATCAGTTATTCTAAAGCCGCTGCCTTCCTCCGAATGCTTGGTGATATGATCACACCGGAAACGTTTAGGAAAGCCTGCCAATATTTCTTGACTGATAAGTAAGTTGTTTTTCAAATGTAATTAGATAGAGAAACGGACAGATGAACTACATGACGTTAAGTGATCAGCATGACCCTTAAAGGAACAAGTCTAGACAACTGGTTCATACCGCGATTCTCGGTAACAACGAGCCCAGGACGGCGATAGTCTTCTTCTGCGAGGCAGTAATGTCCAATAAGAAGGCAGACGAGCACGTGAGAGACGAGGTCGCTGACGAAGCCTCCACTAGTGAATCGTGAACGAGGCTACGTCCCTTAGCGCCGCAGGTGCAGGCGCCAGTGAAGTCCCTGTACTCATGCCGGATTAGGATGGAAATCTGGCCCATAGATATCCCCCAGACGTTGTGGGGACTGCTTAGTGGCGGTAGATAGCCTTACCTGCAGAACCAGGAGTGAGAGTGGTGCAATCCCGAGTACGAATCCCACATTGGTCTAGGATACGCGAAGTGCTTTTTAATGCGTGTTGCCTATCTGAGACGTGATGTGAATGAAAGTAATTACACCTTCTGTCTTGACTGCATTGACTACCCTTTTGTACATAGCACAGCAAATAGGCTTTATTTTATAATATGTTTACTTATATAAATTTGTCAGCATATTACTATAGCGACTAAAAAACACACCTATATTTCTATTAGACAGAATAAGTTTAACACATTACTAAGTGCAAACAATATCTCACTAGAATGAAGCTTAAAAAATACCATAACATTTTAACATATATAGTAATATATGATAATTTTTAAATGCTTCAAATAATTTACTTGTTTCCTGTGAAGCAAAAAATTGTTTTTTTTTTTAATTATCATTAAATAATATTTTCAGTCCATATAAAGCAACTGATCAGTTCGACTTATACAATGCATTCGCCAAGGCAATTGAAGAAGACCAGACCTTGAGTGATTACAGCAACTTTAACTTCACCGAGTACTACCGCATTTGGGTCAATGAACCCGGGTACCCCATCCTCAAAGTTGACGTCAATCATGACAGTGGTGAAATGTCACTCACTCAAGTAAGTAATTTGATATATTGACATTTTTAAGAAACTAAGTTTTAATTTATTTATATAGCGGTAATAAACGTGCCCAGCAGTGGGACATAATATAAAGGTTGATACTTTAATTAATATTTTTATATACTTATCGAAATGAGAATTCTAAAGATAAATATTATTATTTTTATTTATCTTTAGAATTTTATTATTCTTTCATTATTTATTATCAGCAAAATATAACAATAATAATACGACTTTTTACATAATATTAATCCGAATAAACCGCGCTAAAGGTCGTAAGGCCGTAAAAGTAGTTTAATTTTAATAATTTAAAATTTTAGAAAACAATATATTAATTATTATATTCATCGGATTCTATAATATGTGACCATGAACGCCAAAACCGCCGATCCCTTGGCAATCGCATCAGACATTAATATACAAACATTTTTTTCTATTTTGTTACAGGATAGATTCTTTATAAGCGCCTCTGCCACACCTACTGATCAAATATACTACATACCTATAACATATTCATCAAAATCGGAGCCGAGTTTCGAAAACTTAAAACCCAAATACATGATGACTACAAAAGAGGAAGTAATAAAGAAGAGTTCTGGAGAAGAATGGGTCATATTTAATCATCAACAGCATGGTATTATTTTTGACCATAATATGCAGCTTCTAATTAAATAAAGTAAATATTTAGAAAAAAAATGACTATTAAACTTTATAATTTAAATTGGTGTCAAAAGATTTGCTCATGCGACTACGTCACTAAAGTCCTGAGTAAACAGTACGTTCAATTTTGCGCGGTATTTTTTGCTTATAGTAGTCTTAAAAATGAATTCTAAAGGATAACATTATTGTGTGCGTAAAGACAATACAAAAGGAATACAAAAAAAAAACCCGAAGAAGTTGATTGTGATTACACATTACTGCAAACAGGTCTCTTTTAGACGACCAACGATGGTCTGATTGGCACAACCAGATAGATACATCCTCAAAGGGAGAAGTTAGGGTCAGATCCTAACTGAGTACATCTTAAATGAGTTATTCAAAATTGTTCACCTAAGCCTGTGAAGTTCACCACACTGAATTTTATTCTACTCATGTGGAGTGTAGCAAATCACTCTCAATGCCCGATTTCGATATGACACTCATATCCCTGATGACGATGATGATTACGAAATTTTCATAAATATAATAAACATTCTTGTTACAGCTCATTACAGAGTACATTACGACGACAAGACTTGGACTCTAATAGCGGAGGCTTTATTGGACGATCCTGAATCAATCCACCATTTGAACAGAGCTCAGGTATGACTTTAATGCTAGTTGGATCGGAAAACGATCAGACGAGGCATATAATGGTAACGAGGTAGGCTGAGATGTAGGATGGTAAGTCTTGGTACCAGTAATTAGAGTACTGTCCTGTGCTTCTCTCCGAAACACAGCAAAGCTGTATCACGATCGAAACAGGATGATGGTGTCCATGAGGGCGGAAGAGCGGCATGCTGCAACCATAGAAATCTAAATAATGAGTTAAGTTACCTCATTATTTAAATTTTATGACTGCAACCTTCCCACCTGCGATGTTAAAAGTCTGTGCGATGTTAAAATTCATTGGTGAGAGTCAGCGTAGACTAAGCAATGGCGATCTTGAAATTCAATTACGATATTTTATTTTACAAACAAAATATAATAAATAGCTCTTCTAAGTATTAGGTTAAATAAAGACTTAAAACTTTATATTAAAAATAAAAATCACTTTAATATCGTAATAAACATTCTGCATCTTGAAATACAAAACTTAAAAAGAAAGCGGACGGCTTAGTACCTGTCATTAGTTCTGAGGACCGCTGGTTTAGCCCCTTTAATCCCTTTAGCCCATTGCCTGGTTATAATTATAATAATCATAAGTTTACCAGTTTAACACATTTTACAACTACTCTGATTATAGATTAGTTACTTGAGAAATGTAATGAGAATATGACAATGTTACTCCTATGTTCTTGCTTCAAAAAAACATGTTATGTATGGTCGAACTGAGTAAGAAATGAAAAAAGGAGGAGCCTTTTTTGAAGTCAATTAATAAATGTGAATTCTATCATTCGTCAATGATTGATAGGATATTTGAGAACCATTTTAAATAATTTTGGAACGGCAGCCTTGGAGGGGATAGGGATTTTGCTGCGCGACCGAACTGAAAAAAATGTGATAGTAAAACCGTAAGAAAAAGTGCGTGGAATAAAAGCGTTAAATGTGACGTGCGCAGGCGCGACAGTCGCATACACAAGCGAGTAGTGTATAATACCTTTCTTTTTAGCCGAAGGAACTTCGTTCCTTCCTGGTGTTGCACGACACCACATTTATTTTTTTAATTTTTTTTTACAAACGTGTACAATACTTTTAGATTGTAGACGACGTGTTCGCTTTAATGAGGTCTCAAAGGATGACATATAGTTTTGGTTTCCAAATTCTAAGGTTTTTGCGTTATGAAACCAATTACCACGTGTGGACTACAGCGATTACTGGCTATTCCTGGTTACGCAACCGACTTAGACATCTACCCGAGAGCCAAGCTACTTTTGACGTAAGTAATTAAAAAATTTATACATGTTTCGAGTAGGTATAAGTATATATACTAATTATAAAGAGGAAAGATTTGTTTGTTTGTATTGAATAGGCTCCAAAACTACTTGACCGATTTGAAAAATTATTTCACTGTTGGGAAGCTACACTATCCCCGGTGAACATAGGTTATATTAAATTTTCAAAAAAATAGGGATCGTTTTAAATCGTAGTTGATGCAGGCGAAGCTGCGTGCAACAGCTAGTCGAATATATCTTACATGTATGTAGTCAAGGCGAAAACGAAGCTTAGTAGAATGAAGGGTAGATTGACTTCCAAATAGATGAGACAACGATTTCTGTGCAATATGGGATATTGTTTGATGTGAAAATTGATCGATCGATCTTTTTTCTCATTGTAGTAAACTGTGACTGCTAAAGACGCTCAAGACTTTTGATTCTCTTTTACTCGCTTCCAACTTGTATACTCAGATAAGGGACCAACCCTGCCTCATCAAGTTATATTATTGATTTTAGTAAATTGATTTTTACTAAGTTCATTCCGAAATTTGTTCCATACATGGATTAGCATTATCGTTACCAGATATTTTATGGAACATAATAGTCATGTTCACAGTATTATAGAGCTAAATTATTGCTTGATAGAAAATATTTTTACAGGCCTACGTTCTAAGTTATATGGAACATGTGATCGATACGCTCGGATTCGAACCCGATCAAGATGAGACACCCACCACAAGTATTACACGGCAAGAGATCCTTCATTTCGCCTGCACTATGGGCTATGAAAGATGTGTTGAGGATTCGCGGGATCGGTTTGTAGCTTTGAGGGATAGGGATGTTTGGTGAGTAGTATTTTGATGACATGCCTACTTTTTAGTAAAATTTTCATTCACTTTTAGAACAATATCTAATAGTATAGAATTAGCAATCTAAGTCAGCGTTTGCTAAGTCCGATATTTTCGATAACTGAATAGAAGGACGAGGCTGTATGCATTGGGATAAATAAGCTTCGCATACAGGATTTTAAGTGAATTAAGGATATTATAACATGCACATCATATTATCTTATTCGTCATAAAAATTATGCATTGATTTTATACTCGTCATTGCTCCCAAATACTTCAGTTATAATTTACTTTAAAAAATAAAATTAAGCCGGCATTTTCGAATCATCTATAAGCATATTCTGCTCGTGTCGGGTTCAGGATGGGAATCTAGACACAGTATAACACGATGTCAGGGAGATTGCTTAGTGGCGTCCGGGTCCAGCTTTACAAGGAGTAGTCTAGCCTCTGCTGGCCCCAGATTACAGCGACAATATGTTCCTGTGTTCCTGTTGCCTGCAGGCGTAGGACCCTCAAGAAGAGGCTGAAGGCAGTGCAGAGTCAGGATCTGCACAAGAATCCTGGGTGGCCAGGAATATAAATGCAATTCTCAGTGACAGCGAATAGTATAAGTAGAGATTGAATAAAATAAATAAATTATTAGATTTGCATTTCATGTTACTTGGCTCATGAGCCGATGATACTGCCAAGGTAAATATGTTTCAAATTAAAATTATTTTAAATTTATAGGGTTGATGCTCGCATTCGGCGCAACGTCTATGTTGCTGGCATAAGAGAAGGTGGAGAACAAGATTTCAATTTCCTATTGAATCGTTTCGAAACATCCAACTTCGCTAACGACCAATTAGAAATGCTAAGAGGTTTAGGTGCAACCAGAGATCCTGTACTATTGACGAGGTGAATTATTTTAAATGTATTACTTATAATAAAATGCGCTCATGATATTTAAAAAATCTTTTAAATATCATTAGCGCAATTAGTCTTCGATTTTGTAATACGTAAATAGTAACATAAAACACTTGAAATTTGGTGTTTAATGAACAAAGCTTTGGTACAACCTTTTCGTTATTAATTCATTAAAAATAACTGTTTCTTTAATTTTATCAAAGAAAAATTATGTTATTTAGTTCGTAAAGTTAATTTATTGTTTATTATTTCTTAGATACCTGGAGCTCACATTAGATAAGAAGGTGAGGTCGCATGACAAAGTAAACTCTTTTAACTACGCTCTGCTTGGGAATCCAGAAAATGCTCTTACTGTACTGTCGTTTGTAAAGAATAACATAGCAGCTATCAGAGAGGCGTAAGTATGAGCTTTTAATTAGTATTATCTGTCGCGTCTGTTACAAATCTTGCAAATTTAATTGTAAATGCAATAGAGATGATATGATGCTGGAGCTGAAAGGTGGCCAAAGGAACTTCGTAAAGAAACGACACAACCTCATTGTGTTTGGACTCACTGGAATCTTCTTAATGAGTAATTTGTCTTTAGTTTATTTTTTTAACGAGATTTGGTAGGTACATTATAAGAAAGGACATAGGATATCTATCTATCTTTTAATCAACATAAACCGATTGTGGTCTCATCAAGCGTTATGATGACAACAACAACTGATGACTAATATTTTGTCATTATAAGCTTAGGATTATTGATTATTGATGATTGTTATAGGTCTAGTAAATAAATCTCCACCATGGTTCAAACCTTGTCGTGGCGGTGGGGCTCAGTAGCCTAGGGTGAGCCCAACACCTTGGGCGAAGCTAATTGAGCCAAGGGGGCTCTTTGTACCCCTCTTGTAAGAAGAGGGGACAACAGACACACAGACAACAGCTAGGGGTGAGGATGGGAACCTAACCTCATCGTACTGTCCAGACGTTGGGGGTGGTTGTTCTGTGGTGCGAAGCAACCGCTCTGTGGAGGTGGTGTCGGTTCACTGAGGGACTGACTAGCCGTCGAGGTGCCCTGTTGCTCGTAGATCCAGGGCACCTTACTAAAGGTGGCAGTGGTGGCACTCGCCGGGTTTTTTAGTGGGTAGAGCTGCGTCCACTTACCATCTTTCGGGCGTAGCGAGTCCCACATACCCGCCTTTCCCGTCTGGGAAGACCCACGCCCCAGTGGCATGCGTCAGTGCATTTCCCGGCGTAAAAGAAAAAAAAGGACATAGGATATCTAAAATCGTCATCAATTTGCATGTGTTTTTTAATCTATATTTTTAATCTACATAAACCAATCGTAGTCTCATCAAGCGTTATGATGACTAACAACTGATGACTAATATTTTGTCATTATAAGCTTAGGACTATCGATTATTGAGGATTGTTATAGGTCTAGTAAATAAATAAACATTCAACAGTCACACCACATTTTTTGACGTTGAGTATTTCAGGGAGGGGGTGCGAATTATGGGATCGAAAATTAACCTCTCCTGCGTAGGTACCTATTTTGCAGTTTAATATTTGACACTTTAAAAATGTTCTGAGATTTAAATATTACAGTTTTTAATTTCAAAGATTTTAGCAGCAGATTCAAAAAAATACAAATTCAAATTCAAACTCGCTATGATATTTATTTGATTTTAACCCTCATAAAATAAGTTTTGTAATGTATAACTAAAAATGAAAATGATTTCAGATATGTTGAAGATGCCCCACCAAATCCCGTGCACTCTGCGTTGTCTAACCTCGCTTCTTATCTTGACGAGCCGGGTCTAGTTGAGGTAGGAAGTTTATTATATTAGAAAACTTGCACATACAATAACAAGAGGTAATGAACTTTACTCAAAAAAATATGGCAATATTTTTAATTTATCGTTAGGTTTTTGACAAGCGCCCATTAGAATAGGCGCAGTGCCTTTTACCTATGGTTTGTATTGGAACAACCATTGTCTCCCTAGTTTTTTTAAATATAGGACAAACAAATAGTTAGTTCCTCTGGTAGTAAGTAGTAAGTGACGCCCATAGACATCTGTTACACCAGAGAGAATACAAATAATACACATATGAATATGAAATTTTCTTGAATTTCCTCTGCTGTATAGGAAATGCCGTCGGTGAAAGCTGATTGTGGTGGTGCGAAGCAGAAAGTACCTTGAAAATTGAGCTGTTGTGGATTTTCGATCGTATTCATAATCACACGATTAGAATCTACGTCTATATTTTGGATGAATCACAATCGCTTATTATTTTTATTTCAGTATGAAGATTGGCTCCGCAGCACACAGATGAATACAGCACAGTTCAACACTGCGATATCAGCAATAAACTCAGCACGCAGCAACATGGCCTGGGGTACAGCGAACGCGGATGTCATATTGTCAGCGGCAAGAGATGGCGCCACTAGCGTATTTGCTTCGACTACCTTGTTGGTCATTACAATCACACTCGCCATGGTCGTATAAAATAATAAATATGACCAATGATTGTACGAAAAATTATACCGGTTTGAAGTTAGCTTACAGTGACGCTACGAAGATATTTTCTTGCTCACAATTCAGTGGAATTTACATCAATCCGCCATTTATTTAAACATATTTTATATTAAAATCAAAAAAATATGTGTCATAAATAAAATATTTTTCCAGTAACTTTTTGTTTTTTTTTTATAATATTTTAGTACAATTTGTACTAAAATAAATTAGCAGGACGTAACAGCAAATAATGATATGACATTCTAAATATGCCATATGCCACGATAAATTGTATGCAAACTGGCATTACATGCATATTACAAAAAAAAGAGAAATATTAATTTATCTTACATCCTAAGAATGATTTCTGAAATCCAACTTCATAAAATGAGATAATATATAAATTGAAAAAAAATATAAGTTTTGTATAAACTACAGCGAATATAAGTTGTGATGATAGAAAATACTAATATACATTTTAAAACTAACAATATATGGACATAATATTATTTAGTCTGAAATAAATAAATTAATAATAATAAAAGTAATAATAATAACGTTACCGGCAAACCTATATAATGTTTTGGTAATCTATATAATACGCAGCTATATTGAACACCTAAAATATGTATAAAATGCTTTCAAATCACATAAGTAAAAAAAACCTAAGGAAAATCCTGAAACCTTTCAAGTATTATGGAGTAGTAATCTTAAGGAGTTAGATGAGGAAAAAATATCAAGTTACGATTAAATAATGTTCGGACGAGTTGGACTGACTTTTCCCCAAGGCTTCCAAGATATGCAACCAATTCTTTATAATTCGTACATACGTTATATTAGTATCCTTATTTTGACGCAGGCTAAAGCGTTCGTATACGGTATGATCCAGGTTTTCCTCAGGTAAGGTTCTGACCTCATGTGGAGACTTGCACTTGATGCATTATCAGACTAAACCACCTGCGAGCGCCTTCACCCGCTTTCGAGCGTCCCAGATCTGTAGGCAACAGGAGAACCTCAACAACAGGCTGACTCCGGCGAAGGCTAGACTCCTCCTTGTAAGGGGGGACTATCCGACCGCTGTGTAAGCTGTAAAAAATAAAAGGATCAAAAATATAATTTCCCATCATAAGTTTTCCGTTTATAAGCAAAAAAAAAAAACACATGGCTGCCAAATATTTTAATTACAATTGTATTATCGCCGATCGATCACATATCTCAAGATAATGTTATCAGGGATTTAATTTGATGAGTTTTATCGTTTTATTAGTTCACAATATCGATAGTACTAATATACTCTGATAATGCTAGTTTGAAGACGTCATTTTCGGCTGCAACCTATATTCTGCAGGTACTCTATTGTTTTTTTTTTCTAATGTAATACATAATTTTTGTTTTTATATTTTCTTTGTATTGAATATTGTTTATATTTTTGGCCCTTTCATACTTAATTTCGACATAACACGAGAAATGATTAATTTATAAAGGGTTTTCTTTTAAATATTTAAATATAGTTACATCTTATTTGACATACATTGCTAGCCAAATTTAGGGTTGGGCGATATTAGGATATGTGAATACTGAATATGTTACAAAACTTTCAGCACCATGTCCCTGCTAAAGCTGGTGATTCTACCAGCCCTGCTAGCCATCGCAAATTCAGAGTATCCTATAGACGTGGAAGAACCTTTTCCCTTGAATAGTCTTCGTAATGAATTCTATCGCCTACCTGAAGATTTAGACCCGATTCACTATGATGTAGAAATCACTCCGTACTTTGAAGCAACTGCTGATAACGAAGCATTCACATTTGATGGCATTGTGACACTAACTGTTAGAGTAAGTAATGATGTATTTTTTATCTGTTTTAAGGATGTATGGTTAAACTGGAACTATAGTAATGAAATTTTAGTAAAAATTTGTCTAAGGAATAACTTTCTTGCCTTAATTTGAAAAAGTTCCCTTTTTAAAATCGCTTAGCTAATATGAGCTCTCGCTAATAACGCAGATGAAGTTTTGCCCACATATATAAATGCGCATGCGCCAAACATCTATTATTTTTCTAAAAAAACAACTTTCACGGATTTTGTCGCGGCTTATTAAATTCTTAATATGCCCATAAAAGTTGTTTTATTAGAATGAGTCAAATTTACGTAAACATAAGAAAACAATAAGTTATTTTTTATGTAAGGCATCTGGATAGGCAAACTGGTACTAGCACGTAACCTGGTACCTGATAGTTTGTAGTCCCGTTACCTATGAACATAAACTAGTTTACCAGGAACTGAGATATAAGATATTAAGTCGCGGTGCCTGCAATTGCGATTACCCTGGCAAACTCAAGACAGACAATCTTATAACCTTGCTTGTTTTACCTTTCTCCCCGGAACACAGCTGTCATAAATCAATCAGGTGCTTTAGGTGCATTAATTTGCGATATGCATTAATGTGTACATTGCAGTGTATTAATTAAGAGCACTATCTAATATTATTATAGGTAAAAAATCGTAGGGATAATCTAAAAGGGAATATCCGAGATACTTATACATTAGGTTTTAGTTACAATACTTGATATTGTTCTAAAGAGATTTGCTGACAAATTTATAATTGTGCTGAATTATTGATATAATATTTGCATTAGATATATTTCCAGTAACTTATATCTACTAGTGACTCTGTAATATTATTATTAGAAGATAATTATAATATTTACGTTTTTTAGGCATTAAATGCGAATCTTTCCTCGCTTGTTATTCAAGAAAATGTACGAGAAATCCTCTCTGTGACGCTCACTGACGAAGCGGGAGTTCCTGTTGAATTGGAGCCCTTTAATCCATTTGAAAGAATTCGAGAATATCAGTTTTTGAAAGTTAATCTGAGGAATGGACTAACATTAGCAGTGTCAGGAGTTTACAAGCTAACTGTTACATACATAGGTAACATCAACGAAACGCCATTGTCTAGAGGTGTCTTCAGGGGAAGTTATAAGGATAACACGGGCAAAGTTCAGTGAGTATTTAATTTTAGTTATCTTTTTTTAAATGTTTTCCTTATTATAATTGCAACAACATAATATTATTTGAGATAATCGTATTTAGAGATATTAAATTGTAAACTAATTGAATCAATGAAAATAAGTTTTAGACTAGCTAATGCCCGTGACTTCGATTTTCACACAATGTGTGTTTTTATAGATTATTAAATATAACAACTATATTATTGCAAAGTGTTATTAAATTCTATTTAGTAGTTTTTGTGTGAAAGATTAACAAACATGTATACATACAAACTTTTGCGTTTATAATATTAGTAGGATTATGACTATGACTATTTATGAGCTAAGCAAAAGCTCTAATGAAGCTTTGGTATTTCGTTTATATAATATGAACATAATATGAATATGCAAAGTAAAAATTCATCCACGGTTTTACTTTAAAATTAAAATAATAAGAACCTATGTGATTCCAAACATTCTTATAAAATACCTATTATTTTGTTTACAGCTGGTATGCAGCAATACACTTGCAGCCAACCCACTCAAGACAAGCGTTCCCAAGTTTTGACGAACCAGGGTTCAAATCAACATTCGATATCACCATTAATAGACCAGCACATTTCACAGAAACATACTCCAATATGAGAATCAAGGAAGAGATACAGTAAGGCTTTAAAATTTAATACTTTGAATCAAAACCTACCCAAAATCGCTAGTTTTATTACGCCTTGTAACAGTTACTTACTACAGATTCTATTTTTAAATTTTATATCTGCCGTGTGTATAGTATCAACCCTTATTTGTGCCCACTGCTGGGGGCACGGGTCTCCTCCTCGAAATCAGGCGAGAAGGGTAATGGGCTATAGTTCACCGATGCGCTGACCGAGTGCGGGTTGGTGAACTTCACATACCTTCAAAGACTTTCAATCTCATCAGGCATGTAGGTTTCCTTACGCTGTTTTCCTTCACCGGTAAGCGAACAATGATCTTGTGTTTGGGGTGCACTTAGAAATGTAGAAAAACCCATTTTAAGGCACAGATGGGGGGTCAGGATCGAACCCGGAACCTCTCGCATAAGAGGCCGAGTCGATCCACCACTGGACCATCGTCGCCGAGATCAGATGGCCGTGTGGGAATTATTGCACCATAATATTATTATTATAATAATAGGCGTATAATATGATATACCTATGTCCTGAGTCCACGATGCATATGGTAGCAGATGAGTGGTTATTCTCCCATTGGTTATGTCTAATATTATTTTAATGATTGTTTCAGAATGGGTGATCGAGTAAAGGAAATTTTCCATACAACACCTAGAATGTCAGCCTATCTTATTACTTTCCATATAAGCGAAGAGTTTAAAGTAATTGCGGACAACAATAACAGCACGCATTCTTATCGCATCATTGCTAGACCTGAAGCAGATGACCAGGGCCAATATGCCTTGGACATTGGCTTGCCGATCACAGAATGGCTGGAAAACTATCTAGGCATCGATTATTACACCATGGGTGAGGATATGAAGAACGATCAAATAGCTGTCCCTGATTGGGCATCGGGAGCTACTGAAAACTGGGGATTAGTGTCTTATAGGTACGTAAATTATTCAACAAAATTAAATCTATGTAAAAATAAATCAATCAATGCCTATTAATTCAGTTAATTAGCTAATTAATACATAGGTATTGACGGCCATTTTATTTATATCTGGTATTTGTCTTATAAAAGAATCGTCAGAACTAGACATAAAAGTAAAACTTTTTTTGTATTATTTTATATTGTTAAATTAAGAAAATTAATAATAAATATTTTTTAATTTCTTAGGGAGCTCCGTCTTTTATACGAGGAAGGAGAAACAAACTCGCAAGACAAAATGTCGATTGGTACAATAGTTGCTCATGAGCTGGCACACAAATGGTTTGGTAATTTGATCACATGCAGATGGTGGGATAACGTGTGGATTAACGAAGGATTTGCCAGCTATTTCGAGTATTTTGCTATGGACGGTGTAAGTGAATTTGAAACTCCTGTTTATGTAAACTTTGTGATTAGTAAAATCTCGTTAATAACTATAAAAAGATACAAATACATCTCATTTTCATTGTACATTATTACTATCATCATCACCATTAGCCTTTATTCGTTCACTCCTGAACATAGACATCCTTTAATGAACGCCTAGATAATGGATCCCTTGCCACTCGCATCCAACACGGACAGGCCACTGCACGGAGATCGTCTTCCTATCTGGTTCATGACCAACCAATACTTCATCTATTCTGACATCAACTTCACTCTTGAACCGTACTGGACCATCGGCTAGTCGACTGCCCTTTTTTTAATAGCCTTTATTGCTGAAACATATACATATTTTTCCTATATATTGATTTGTTAAATCAATTTGCTGAAACATATACATTTTTTCGTACATATTGATTTGTTAAATCAACTGCTCTTAGAAAATCATAATTATCGTTAGTTGCATTGTAAAACATAAAACTTTCATAGGCACTATAATAGCCTGAATCAATACTTTACACTCTTTTATTCCAGTCGTATTTCGTTCGTAATAAAAAATTGTAGAAGGCAGACTTTTATTCCATTTAACTTTGACAGGTTGATAAAAGCATGGAACTGGAAGACCAGTTCGCCGTACGTTACGTCCAGAGTGCACTATCTTCAGACTCTTCGGCTGCCACTAGAGCTTTGCAGCACACCGTGAACTCACCAGCAGAAGTGACTGGCCACTTCACTGGAATAAGTTACTCAAAGGGTGCTTCATTGCTGTTGATGCTGAAACATTTTGTCGGAGAAGATACGTTTAAAAAGGCGTTAAATTATTTCTTGGTTGAAAAGTAAGTGTACGAAGGAAGATATTCTTGACATCCTTATATTATATCAGACTGCTGAGTTCGGAACACCGTTTCGAAATAGGAGAGGAGCCGTCTCGAGGAGGGCACTTTGTAAGAGGTAGTGCTATGCTATTTTGCAGTGAAATTTTGCCAACATGACCGGTGTGGTACCTCTCATACATTTAATGTGCACAGTCAGGATCTGACGTTGGTATCATGCTAAGTAGCCGAACCCATTTCCCCTACTCTACTTACGTAAACATTAGTGGTAATACTATTTATTTATTGTAATCACAGATAAAATATTATACTAACTTAAATGTATGAATGAATTTCTAAGTTCCATTTTCCTGTTTATTTTGGAAATTATGATTCATCCTCGCCGTTAGATAAAAAATGATTAAACGCAGCGCGTGTCGATTCATCGATTAGATTATGCTAGTTAATACTAACGACTTCGGCCTAAAGTCAAGAAAGTGGTCTCTCCTGCCCAACATAAGAGGCAGCAGCGAAGAAGCAGGCTCCTCTGGTAACCAGGACTTTGATTAAACCTGGATTATGATGAATCTTGACAATAATATAGCATACACTTCAGAATAATGTAAATAAAATATAGTTATATATATAAAATAAATAACACACAGGTTATACCTAATTTATCACCGTACTCCCACGGGAATACGAAGTAAATGGAAGATACCGCGGGGCGCTGCTAGTACAAAAATATGCCTGGAACAAACACTGGACAACTATTTAGAGATATTAAGAATCACATTTATCATATTATTTTTGTGTGCCTACGCCTTTATGAGTCATATTTTTCCAGGTCATATGAATATGCTTTCCCATCAGATCTCTTCAATAGCTTTCAAGTAGCAGTACAAGAGGATTCAGCCGTTCCTAGTGATGTAGATATTTACGCCTTCATGAAGTATTGGGTGGAAGAACCCGGATACCCAGTACTTAATGTCGATGTTGATATGAACACTGGTTTGATGTCATTGAGTCAGGTATTATAGACTATACTCTTATTCATAACACTACTTTCAGTACTAATCTAAAAAAATACTATGACCTCTATGCCCTAAGATACAGGGTGTAATTTTGTAATGCCAACTGAAGGGAGAGTAGTCTTAATGCTGTAGTTAGAAAATAGTACTCAAAGAATTATTTCTTTATTTCTAAAAAGAACGAAAACTGCATTTGAAGATTTTCGAAAACCCGAATGCAGCACTCAGGAATCGAGCCGACAAAGTTTGTAAAAACTACTGCTTGTAGGTACTTTTATTGCATAGAGCAACACAGACCTGTTTTTAATGCATCGGCCATCGATCGTTAGTGTTATATTTTTATTCTTTATATTGATATTAAGAATTATTATAAGAATGAGATCTCTTTAAAAACTTATTAAAATAATAAAATTATATTTAGGTTGGTAATTCCATCTGCATTATAAGATTCCTTGTATTATCAATTTCCTAAGCGTTTTCGTACCGTTTCCTTGAATGAGTTGAAACTTAATACTTTTTGACGTAGGTAGTATAGATTAACTTACTAGTTTGAGGAACACACATATTGTATTGTACAAATCATTAAAAGATTGGATGATTTAAAATGTATACCAATTAAAATAATGCCCAATAAATTTCTTAATATTGATATTTCAGGAGCGTTTCTTTATAAACTCGAACGCTTCACAAACTAGTCAAGTATGGCCGTTGCCACTTACTTTCACTACTGGCAGCAACCCCAACTGGGAGAATCTGACGGCATCTAATGTGATGCTCGAAAAAACTATGGAGATTCGAAAAGAAGCAGCCAATGAATGGGTTATTTTCAATCTGCAACAAAAAGGTTTGATTATTCAGTGTGTTATTATGGTGTTTCATAAATAATGCTAAGATAACAAATTAGGTATAAACTCGTTTTGCCATATTGTTTTCTTGTACTGGAATTTCATTATTAATTTATAATTTCGCATTATAATGAAACAACTTTTACGTTTTGTCAATTTAAATTATTTTATAAGTTTGTGATAAATATCAGGAATTTCTAAGTTATTTTCTCAAATAATATACAATGTATTGTCCTATGTCCAAACGTGATATTATTTGCTTAGACTCCTTAAAATATTAATATTTTTGGGAGATTAAAACTAATATATTTTTATTTTTAGGTATCTATAGAGTAAATTACGATATACAAAACTGGGAATTGATTGCAAGTGCATTGAAAAACAACAGAACTACTATACACCATTTGAATAGAGCGCAAGTAAGTGATCTATGTATTTGAGAAGATAAACATTTTTCACCGTTTTTAATATCCAACTGACCTCACGGATTCTTCTTAACTTTTGTATATATTTTGTATTATTATTTTATTTTCAGATTGTTGACGATGTTTTTGCTTTGATGAGATCTGAGCGCATGCCCTATGAACTTGGTTTTAAAGTACTAGACTTCTTAAAAGAAGAAACCAGCTTTTACCCTTGGTTCCCTGCGATAAGCGGTTTTACATGGTTGAGAAATCGTTTTATACATTTACCTGGGACTTTAGAAGAATTTGATGTAAGTTTATTACGTATGTAACAAATCAAAAAAAAATATATATAAAAAGAAAAAAAAAGAAAATTAAAATTAAAATAGGCAAATAACATTAATATTTTATTTTACTTATCTAAAAGGATATAAACTTCTATCTGTATATTATATCGACACTCATAATATTAGTATTATGTCTGATAATATTTATTTACAAGAAACAATACGATTGAAAAGAAAGGGAGAAGCAGATCTGGTTGTGCCTTTTTAACCGGCGCGATGAATTCTCTAGTACCAAAAAATACCACAAATTTATTTCGTCCTAAAATGATTTAGATGTGTTTTCAAAATAGTGACAGGACTTATTCTTTTTTTAACTTTGCCGTTTTTGTTTCAGGCTATCCTTTTAGAGTTCTTGGACACTGTAGTAACGGAGCTTGGCTACGATGTCCGCGCTGACGAATCATTTACTACGACCCTTAATAGATTCTACATCTTAAACTTTGCCTGCACTGTAGGTCACCAGGGGTGTATCAATGATGCCATCGAGAAATTCAACAACTTTATTGAAAACGATGTCAAGTAATTATAAACTTTTACCATTATATTGTTTTCTTATGTTTACGCGAATTTCACTCATTATAATGAAACAAATTTACGGATTTTATCGCGGTTTATTAAGTTTTTTACAAGCCTGGCGTTTCGGATACTTTACAGCAACCATGGCGAAACCACGATAAAAAACTTAATAAGCCGCGATAAAATTCGCAGTTTCATTATTTACCATTATGTTAATTTATTTTGTTTAAGTATTTCAAATTGCCAATATAAAGTATATTTTTACCAGTGGGAGGGATGCCATCTTGTTATTACTTAAAGGGACGTTGTAATCCTTCCCTTTTGTGTGTTTACCTTTCTGGAGGGAAGGGCAAGACAATGTAATTATTAGCAACGAGATTTAGCACCTTGTCTCAGGATAGGAAACATCAGATGGCACATCTGCCAGCTTGTTTATCCAAATAATATTTTAAAAGAAATCTTCGATAAAAGTAAAACCAAAGGCTTTCGTTGTTAGTTTTAAAATAATTGAATAATATTACGAAAATATTGAAACAAATCTCCTGTATTTTTCTTATGTATAGTATTTTAGAAATTTCTGCTTAAATGGTTATAAAAGGTTGACGAATATGTAACTACTATTTTTTATTCAGTGGTTATCGTCAAAAACCATCCATCTTTGTTCTTTTAATTCTTGTTGTTCTTCTACGGCCGTTTAGCTAAACCTTGTTTTTAGGCTTTGGATAAGACAATCAATCTTACAGTATAGGCTCGGTCAATTTCCTTTAGCAATATATTATTACACTATTTGATTAAACTACCACGTTCGTAACTGTTTCGAGTCACGCACGCTAGTTAAACTTTTACGAGTAAATCTAGAAGAAAGCACTACATACTCCATTTAATTTGTGCCAAATTTTCTACACTACGTATACACGTTTGCGCGGTTAAATCGCTACGATATATCGCTGTCGTGTATACCGGGCTTTATGAGAAAAGATTTTAAAGTCAGAAGTCCAAGTTCAAAATCAAAATCAAAAATTCTTTATTTGCCTGATTTTACAGTAATCTAGTTACAAGGTCGAAGCTTCCTTTTAAGTATAAAAATACCTGTGTTAGGAGCTCTTCCACATTACAGAGTTTACATTGCAAATTATAGTTAGACAAAATGAAAACTTAAACTTATTTTAAAACGTGTTACTTATTCTTTAATATGTATGGTAGTGTGCGTATTATAGTGGATGTGCATGTTGTGTGTGTGTGTGTGTGTGTGTGTGTGTGTGTGTGTGTGTGTGTGTGTGTGTGTGTGTGTGTGTGTGTGTGTGTGTGTGTGTGTGTGTGTGTGTGTGTGTGTGTGTGTGTGTGTGTGTGTGTGTGTGTGTGTGTGAGTGTCAACCAGGCGGGAAAACCAATTCGGAGCAGTGGCCGATCCGTGTTGGATGCGAGTGACAAGCTATCGATCGTCTTAGCGTTCATTGAGGGAGGCTATTGACGTATAAAGGCTGATGATGATGATGATAGATTAAAGAAACTATTGTGATATACCTACTCATCTTAAGATACACATTTTTGACGGTTAAGTGTTTATGAATTACAGTTTTGTATGATTATAGTTTATTCTATTTTCCCCTACTTACTATAACTTTTCAGAGTTCACCCAGACATCAGAAGGCATGTTATGTGCCAAGGACTGTTAAGCGGAGGATACCAAGAATGGAGCACCGTCCACCAACAGAGACTTTCATCGAACAACGCCGCGGCGCAAAACGAGTTATTGCGATCCTTGGGTTGTACCACACACAGCCAGGCTGTTCAAGGGTAAGTTCTTAATACGAAACTGTAAAATAAAAATTAATTTTCCATTAATTGCTTTATTCTATAATTAATAATAATGATAATTAAGACACAAAATGGTAAAACCAACATACATAATATGGTAATTAAGTTTAACACCAAAAGTCCTCTGATTGGTGAATAGCTTTAATTTTTAATTTATTAAGCTAGCTTCCAAGATAATATTTTTTAAACTAAACTTTCAATTACAGCGTTATTCAATAAGACTTAAGACGTTATTCATTAAGACAAAGCTGGGATAAAATCAGTAATAAATAGTTTTATTATAAAACAAAATTAGTTTTTTCAGAGTCCACAATAAGGAATGAGTGACATACCTATTATATTAATTTGTATATTGTTTTATTTAACAGGTATCTCCAGATGATCTTAAGCGATGATATCAAGTCTCAAGACAGCGTCAACGCCTTCACTTTCCTGTTTATGGGCAACAGAGGTAACGCTAACATCGCCCTAGAGTTCCTGAAGGAAAACTATGCAGCGATTCGGCAAAAGTAAGTGCAGCTTAATAGTTTTTTTAATCGGTATTTACTAAACTATGATGTTCAATAACAGTAATCAAGTAGTATGGCATAATATATTTGACTTATTTCGTCTAAAACACGTACATATAACAAGTACTATTACACATTATAACATTGATCTGTAAATTCAAATTATATTGATTTTGCATATTGTATGCCCAAATATTTACTAGTTATTATAATATTATATCTCATGTATATTTTTTCGTTGTCAGGGTTGTTCTGCAGACTTGGTTTGAATCTGTTTTAAGTAACCTCGCTGGTTACTTAAACGAAGAAGGCTTGCATAATGTAAGTAAACGAAAAAAGACATAAAGTAGACATAAAGCCCTCACATAGAATATTACTGACTACCAGATTACCTACAAAATAAACAAAAATGACAGAGAGTAATATAATAAGCGAAGTTATGTACCTTAATTACTTACTATAAATTACTTAATTTGTTGTCAAATATTTTGCTAACCCAGTTTTACTCTCACAATTAGGACGAATCTACAGCCGTATTCACAGACAATACTTTAAGATGTCAATCTAATTCATAAGAGTATCAACCCTTATATTATGTCCCACTGCTGGGCACGGGTTCCCTCCTCGAAACCAGGCGAGGAGGGTAATGTGCTATAGTCCGATGCGCTGGCCCGATGCGGGTTGGTGAACTTCACATACCTTCAAAGACTTTTAATCTCATCAGGCATGCAGGTTTCCTCACGATGTTTTCCTATATTTATCTAATTTATAGACAATACTTAAATGAAATCCGCAACTATCCGTCTGTCAAACCCATATCAAACCCAGCTATTGGCAACAAGAGCGCATAGATAGAAGCGTTCTTTGCATAGTATTGTTTCATTACTTAGCAAAGTACGCTTCTTGAATACGGGTGTTAACATCTTACAAACTAAAATTATTTAAGCCATTCGAACTGTTGAGACTGCCGAAAAATAGGCGCACTAAAATGTATTTCAAACAGTTAAATATATGTCGACATTACATAGTTATGCTAAATTATTTCACAGATGGAAGAATGGCTTCGAGAGAATCAAGCGACCGTGCCTAGTGCTTCGGTGGGTCTCAGTGCCATAAATTCTGCCAGGGCCAGCATGCAGTGGGGCACTGACCGCGCTAGTATGATCTTACGTGCTGCCAGAGGGTCGGCAACTGTAGCCCTTCCTGGCACACTAATGTTGTTGATTTCGTCCATTGTATTACTATTAAGATAATATCCTTTTTTTATTTTTATAAATGTTAACTTTATATTAATTTGTTTTATTTGATAATTACCTTTAACTGCAACATTGTACGTGCCAATTATTTTAATTTCTAATAATATATTAAAAAATATATACTCGTATATGCATTAAGGGCCTGTTTCACAATCTCCAGTTAAGTTCCCAATAGGCTATCGGTTTATTACCATTATACATTAATATTATTAAGAGGAATGTTTTGCGTTTTGTTTGTTTGTTACGATTTAATTAATAAACTACGTGACCAATTTTAGAGTTCTTTCTTAGAATGCTCCGTTAACACTGAGTGATATGGGCAGTAAAATAATCATCGATAATCCAGTTACAGTAAGTAAGGTAACGCGGGCGACGCTGATATTGTGATATTACCTCTCGATGCCTCTCGATGGACTCGGCCATCAGTTGGTCATCATCATTACATTCACCCCGTGTGATTTGACCGATACTGCCTCTTCAAGGAGACAATGAATTAAAATGAATGTATGAATGAATTAATGAATATGCTTTATTATGCACACACATTTCTAAAACATAAATGAATAACAAAATCAACATGCGAAATAGTTAATAGAATCAGGCGTTACTTTGCGGAAATCCATTTTAAAAAAAGATGTTAAATTATATATTAATTAGCAATATCCCGCGAACCATGCAGTCTTTATAGTAAATGTGTGAGTGCACGCTATATGCATATGCATGCATATGCGTGCACTCACACATTTACTATAAAGACTGCATGGTTCGCGGGATATTGCTAATTAATATATAATTTAACATCTTTTTTTTTTTCAACATGCGAACACAAAGGCGACTTTATCGCTGACAAACGATTTCTTCCAAGTTACCTTTGGGTAATGGAAATGATTCTATTAATATTTTTATAAGGAAAAACAAACAGCGAGATTTTCTGCACGTTCAACAAAGTATAGAAAATACTTGACATAACAATATTATCTAGACTCAGATAACACTAAACTCGAGATGCTTCTTATCTGCCTTTGTGGAGGATTGTTTCACTTATTGTAGTTTATTCTCTGAATCGCTTAAGTGAATACATGAGGTATGTTTTATCTTATTAATAATTCCTACCCAAATAATATATTGATTATATTAGAGTAAGACCTAACATACTAAAATAGCATAGTTTTGAGCAATAGGTTGATTATGCCGAAAAACAGGTCGTTGAAATTTTCCTTAAGACTTAGTAAACTGATGGTAGGTAGATTTAAATGAGAGGAAAAATATAAAGGTTGTTTTTGCACTTTCGGTTTAATGTAAACAACCTTTTTTTAAATAAATAATAATAATCCCCAATGACACCACGTTAGCCTAGCCCCGTGGTAAGTGCATAAGAAGTTGTGTTCTAGGTACTAGGAACGGAAATAAATTTAATTAATTTATAAAAACACATAGACATATCCATGTCCCTATATATCTTCACTTGGCGGGATTCGAACTCGTCACCGCTGCGTAAAGTGACCAGTACTACTCGACTGTGTCGAAGAGCCAGCTGTCATAAAATATTGTCTGATTGGTACACAATATAAATGTGATTGCACATATGAATTCTTGAACATAAACGATCTCGCACCGTCTCTAATAGAACTTTCTAGAAGAACTTTTCAAGAGGAGAATAAATCTGCACAAGCGAGAAAACTTTTTCATCGGTACAAATAATAGTAAACGATATAATAAAAAATTGATCTACATCTACGACGGAACGGAAAGTTATTTTATGACGGCTATTTTTATATAAATTAATAATTTCACAAATTTATCGAACAATAATTATGTATTTTATGCTTCACTAAAGCCCCGATTTACGTATTGAATAATATGTATACAAATACAAATCACATAAATAGTGATAACTAAGATATTGGATGCAAAAATTTAAAGTCAGAGTCAATTTTTTTATTCAAAATTGTACAATCAAAGTATCTATTAGTTTTGAACGTCAATTGAGCCTACCACCGGTTCCAAAGCAAGCCCACTGAGAAGAAACAAGCTCAGTGGAACTAATCTTTTCAAATATTCTGTTACAAAAAATGAAATACATACTACGAGTACTATACTAGTATAGTAAGAAACTCTGTTAGGACTTAGGTTGCTCTTTTCAAAATATAGTTTAGAATTTTTATGAACGTACTTACTGCTACTACTTACTACAAACTAGCCTAAGATTAATAAGTATATAAATTTAGACACCGTAATATCCAAAACAAACTAGAGGATGTAGAAACCGCATAACACGAGCAGCCACCATAGCAGGACCTCCACACAGGCCAGGACGCGTGAGCCAGGCTGCAGCGTCTAGTTCACGCGCAAAAAATGAACCTGAGATAGAATAACATTCTGTTTTAATATAATATTTCATTGTATTGAGATATATGGACTAGTCCAGCCGTGGATTTTTTTGGCTAAATAAAAATAAAATAAATAATTTTTTAAACAAATATTCAATTATTTTCAGCAATGAAGAATATTTTACAGTTCGCTTTGATAAGCGTGTTCATAGGATTCGTTTGGAGTGATACAAACTATAGATTGAACACAACGATCAAACCATCAGCATATTCGATAGCTATTACACCATATTTCGACACTGGAGATGAAGCAGCGTTTACATTCGACGGAGAAGTCTTAATTACCTTTGTACCTGGAAGTAACATCGATAAAATAAAACTACACTCAGAAGATTTGCAATTTAGTGCCGCCAATATAAGTTTAAGCAGCGGATCAGTTACTATTAATTTAAGCCCTACCAATCCGTTGGAATTTGAAGAAAAATATACATTTGCTCATATCAACTTAGAAGCGGAAATACCCGCTGGTTACGAATATGAACTTAAAATTGTTTATAGAGGTCCGATCAGGACGGATCTGAATGGTTTTTATAGAAATTATTATATAGAAAAAGGGGTGAAGAAGTAAGTTATTTTTTTTTCATCGTCAGCCTTTATTAGCCTACTCAATACTTTACTAGAACTTAGGCCGCTTTTAATTTAATTTGTAATTAATATTTTTTTTAATACAACATAATATGTTATTTTATTCTCAAAATGTGATGATGATGTCAAATGTTTATGGCCATCAAATTGGGAACCAAGCCGATTTTTACTAGAGTATACTCAAGAGTTCAGGGCACAAATTAAGTTTTTTTCCGATCTCAATTTTCGACAGTTTGCGCTTACCCTTGTAATAATGTAGCTTGGTATTTAATTCCTTAATTTATGGTATTTTTCCCATGTTTTGTTGTTAACAATGACTTGCAAATTTTGTGTGTGCGCGTAGTTTCTGTTATAATGATTCAGAATCGTTTAGTTGCTAAACATTATGATTACTATAAGTTTTGCGCTTTTGGTGTATATATATCAAGCAATTTTGTGTTTTGGATAAAGTGACGGATGAAATTCGCGTAAACATAAGAACACAAAATGACGTGATTAGCCATCTTGAAGTTCATTGAAAGGAACCTATTTCTAACTATGAACGATATACATAGGTTGAAAGTGGTAACGATGTCGCATCCTAAGTGCGAAAGTTCTTAAAAATGTATGTGTTTCACGCTAAAACCACTGAATGCATTTTGATGAAACTTTACAATAATATAGCTTACACATCTAGTTATAACATAGTTAATAATTTATTTTATATACTCCCACGGGAATAGAAGGTTTATAAAATTTGATTAGTTTATAAAACATACACGAAGGTAAGCATCTTTAAGTTGAATATTGTCTCCTATAACTTATCTAATGTATCGTGAAACAACACTTGTTATAAAGATAAGAAACCCTTATCATTTGATCTATGGGATCCGTTGGCTATTGACAAATAGGTTATTCTGATAATGTTATCGAACACTAGTTTTTAGCCGCGATTTTTTTCGGAATAAACAAGTCTGTTGTTTAACAGTATGTGTGCAATTAAATAAACATTATAAAAATACAAAGAGATAACAAAGGCACAATTATAGTACTATTCAGATTCATATTTTTTAATTAAAAAAAAAATATGTTGGCAGATATGAAATTTGTGATAAATTTGATCTATAATTGTTAATATTTGAATCCACTGATAACAGCATTCGAGTTGGTTTAATTTAGAAAACATCATTATAATCATCATCATCATCAGCTTTTATTTGTTCACTGATGAACATAGACCATTAGGCCTCCCTCAATGAACGCCAAGACGACCGATCCCTTGCCACTTGCATCCAACGCAGACCTGCCACTTAATGGAAATCGTCTACCCACCTGGTTAATATCCGACCAATGCCAATTTAAGCAAGACATGCCGATAGATATTTTACATCATTATCTCAGGCTTTATCCTTACAACGTGGTTCTTGTTTAATTTAGGTACATAATATACGAGAGTACCTGTAAATAAAAACCTACAACCAGAAAGACCAGAATGACATACTACGATCTAAACAATATAAGTTAGGTATGTAACATACACTATTTTTATTTCAGATGGCTTGGTGCAACCCAAATGGAACCTACTCACGCGAGGAAGGTGTTCCCATGTTTCGACGAACCAGAATTAAAAGCGATATTCACACTAACCTTAGATAGACCAGAGCATTATAAGCCTTCGCTGGCCAATACTAAACTACAAACTTCAATTCCCCAGTGAGTGAAATTGTTGTTTGACATCTGACTTCCTTTCTTCTTTTCAAAGATCCGCCGTAACAAACAAGATAGATAAAAATAGATACATAAAAAAATATTTTATTTGCATTTTGTGAGAGGCAATTGTAAATTTCAAACGGACTATTCAATTTTCATAGATTACAATATGTATTTTCATGCGAAGCTACTGGAAGAGCTAGTATTTATTCATCTAAATATTTCAGATCGAACGGTTACATACGTGATGTATTCTACCCAACGCCGAAAATGTCTACTTACCTAGTTGCATTCCTCGTGTCTGAATTTGAAGCAGGCAGCTACAGCACAAGTGGCACAAAGGAGTTAGGAGTCTACTCAAGACCAGAAGCTACCAATCAAACCGAATATGCGTTTAATTTTGGAATGAGAGTAGTGGACGCGTTAAGCAATTACTTCGGTATTGATTATTACTCAACTGACTATAATTTAAAGCTGGATCATATTGCTTTAATCGATTTTAGAGCGGGCGCCATGGAAAATTGGGGACTAATTACGTACAGGTTAGATATTTTTTAATTGGCTTTAATACCACCATCATGATTATGTATAAGACATTATTTCCACAAATAACTTGGAAGGAAGGTCATAAAACAAATTATTATGCTCATCGCATAAACATTTGTCCTGTATGGGAATTGAACCCACGACCTTATAGCTTGGCGGTTTGGGTCACTGATCACTAAGCTAACAGGCCAGTCAGAATTAGTGTTTTTTAAGCTTCGAGGTAGGCAACATAGTAGGATGTAAACCAGATAGTATCCTACTAATATTATAAACGTGAAAGTTTAAATGGATTAGCGTTTTTACGCAAAAATTACTGAATTGATTTTCATAATACACATAAATATATACTTATATTTATACTTATATTTATCCCCATACTCCCACGGTAATAGAAAGAACGCAGATGAAACCGCGGGGCACTGCTAGTACGACTTAAATAACATTTAGTTTGAGGCGAAAATCAGCAAATTTATCTAATATTAGAAGTGCCCTATGGTTTCAACTGCATAGTTCTGTGAGAGACAAAAATAAATCATAAATTACTCGGTAAAAATGCAGCCTTTTAATGGTGAGAGATTGTGTTTAAATCGGTCAAGTACATTTTGGGTTAAATCTTTACAAAGACAGAAACTAAAAATCAAATCTTAAAAAAAAGATTATACAATTACCATAAGGGCCTGTTTCACAATCTCCAGATAAGTTCCGAATAGGCTATCAGCAACTTATTTGACAGATAGAGTATGTAGTATCTGTCAAATATGTTGCCGATATGTTGCCGATAGCCTATTGGGAACTTATCTGGAGATTGTGAAACAGGCCCTAAATCTCCTTAATTCATTGCATTAATATTACTATCACAATGTATGGTTTCTTAAATACTAATATTTCAGCTTCGTTGTTTTCCCTTAGGGAATAAAATTAACTGTCTTTTCCAGGGAAGCGCTACTTCTATATGTTCCAGAAGAATCTACTCCGTATTACAAGTACAGAGTTGCTCAAATAGTAGCTCACGAGACAACCCACATGTGGTTCGGTAACCTGGTTACTTGCCATTGGTGGAGCAATACTTGGTTGAACGAGGGATTTGCTAACTATTTCCAAGATTATATTACGGCTTTGGTAACATTTTTATATGTTTTTATCATAATTAAAAAGCAGAAGCCTATAGAACCCTCTTTTTATAGACCATAGACAATACCGTATATTTTTGCTTAGTGGTCAGATTAAGTAAAAGTACCTGGTTGACCAAGCATTTGCTCGGTTTTTTTTTATTTTGTTTTATATACCCTTAGCAATAATATTATGATAAAATTTTCTTTAAAAAAAATGAACTTGAAAAAAAAACAAAAAAGTGATCGTACCGGTGCCGGTGATACGAACCTGGCTCTTGTAGATTCATAACTGCATAATTTCTCCACTAAGCTATCAGACATACTGTTTGACAGCGAAATTTACGTTCGTATAATAATCATATTTTATCATTGCCTCAAAACACGGATAAAAAAAAAGTTTTCTAAAAATGTATCCCAGCTAGATCAATTTATCGCCGTTTTTAACCAATGTACATACAAAATTTCATGAAAATCATTGGAGCCGTTTCCGAGATTCAGATTATAATATTATATAGGTAAATACATATACAAGAATTGCTCGTTTAAAGGTATAAGATAAGACAAGATAAAATTAAATAATTCAAGTTCCTTTCAATCGAAAATAGCAACTTGCGTATAGGATTAGCAAAAATATTTTTCTCATTTTTCCATTCACGATATATTCTATATAGTATTTACTAACATACTCAAACTTTCATAGATTGAACCTGAAGTTGGATCAAGTGACATGCTAGTCATAGGGTCTGTGTACTCTGCATACGACGCGGACGACGAACCAGACTCTCCTCCAATAACAAATGAAAATGTGAACTCGCCAGCAGACATCAGCGGCCATTTTGGAACTATTACCTATCAGAAGGCCGGTTCAGTCATCCGTATGATGCATCACTTAATGGGAGACGAGGCTTTCAAGTTTGGTCTTAATGCTTATCTGGTGGCCAAGTAAGTATTATTTTACCATGACTATACGCCTATATATGGCTAAAGTAGAGATATACCGACTGAGTAGTTTAATAATAAAATGTGCTATATTATTTTTTGATATACACCTTCATGAATATAAAAAACAATATTTTAAACCTCTTTAACATTATGTGATTACAGAATGGCTCAATGGATTATTGTTTTGTCCAACCCTTTATATCATCAAAAAATTATGAATCATTAATAATTAAAAAGTTTCGATAAAATGTTGAGATATCACAGCCAAGTAAGGCTTTGCTATAAAACCTTCACCATAATATGTAATTCTAATCTCATCAAACTAACTCAAACAAACTTAGCTTCAGGCTCACAGCACGTAAAATAGGCGCAAAAGCGTCGAGTTTCGGAAACCAGCCTGACCTCAAGTAACAAGTAACTCAAACAAACTTAAAACGTTTTAGTGAGTTCGAATCTGGATATCCTGATAAGCTGTATATGGCACTGAGTCTAGCGGTTGAACAATATGATTCCTTTAAGAACTACCCAGACTTCGATATAACGTCTGTGATGAGTTCCTGGATATCACAGGCGGGACATCCCATTGTAAAAGTCGAAGTCGATTATGAAAACTCTACAATAACCTTAACTCAGGTAGTTTTTGCTCTACTTTGTTTTGTCAAGTTTGATAGCTAGATAAGAATGATATTGAATATCCACTTTTTATTACAAATTATTGTTTGCTACCGTGTTTGCAAGTATCGTCTTTAATTTTTATGTTACGTAATAAAAATTGTTTTCTCTATGTTCTTCTTAAATGGTTCTGGCTTATGATAAACTTGCAGCGCCCCGCGGTTATACATCAGAATAATACAAAGGCTATAAATTATCACCGTACTCCCAAGGGAACGGGAAATACACATGTAAAGTTTCATGACAATCCGTTCAGTAGTTTTATGTGAAAGAGTAATAAACTTTCGCCTTTATAATATTAGTAAGATTAATGTTTCTTTCTTTCTTACGCTAAATATTTTGTTTGTTAATTTCTTTTACAGAAACGGTTCTATATTAATGCGTCACACGACTCGAGTGAATTATACGATATACCCATAACGTACACAGTCGGAAACAAACCCGACTTTGATAACACAAAGCCAGCATTCATAATGCGAAACAAAACTCATACAATCACCGTGCCAGAACTCAACCAAGAAACACATAATTGGGTTTTGTTCAATTTACAGGAAACAGGTAAAATATTTTTTTAAATAAAATAATTCATTTTTTTTTAAATATGTAATTAATTAATTTACCTTGATTGATATTTTTTTATGTCGTTATCACGTAACATACAATTATATTTTTAATAGGTTTGTACAGAGTGGACTACGACAAACACTCTTGGCAAATGATAACAAATGCGTTACTAGAAAATCGAGAATCGATACATTATTTGAACAGAGCTAAGGTAATAGTATCATTTAATTGGTAAATTTAGAAATGAAGTGGCAGTGGGCTGTTCATTAGGGTGTCCCAAAAAAATCAAAGTATTTTTTTTTCAACGCATACCCTCTTATTTTGTTAGACTAGTGTCAAAACAGTGGTAAATAAAATTTTACGCACTTAGGACCTCGGCAAGGCGTGCCGACTTGCATCGAAACATTTCGGTACTTGCATACTATGACGGGCGAAGAGTGGCGTATCGCGGTGCTTGTTATTGCTTGTTTGTTTTGTCATAACGTATTTTAATTCATTCAGTCAACATGTCAGTGGAGTTGCAAAGTTCTAAAAAGCTAATATTTTTAAAAAGAGGCGAAAAACACCAAATTACCGGTTTCTAAACTTCCCTCCAACGGCCAAGTACTGTCAGTATTGTTTCATATCTATTGTAAAGTGAATTTAAGTGGCAATGAAAGCGCAAATCTGACCATTCGTGAGTGCGTCATTTATCGGGAAAGGCACGTATACTAACAGAATCTATTCCCAATTGTATAAAAAACTAGTCGACTTATACTAAGTCAAAAGCTTTCATGCCTGACTATTTCAGAAATTGATAACCTGCTGGAATTTTACCGTACTGCATAGGCTACATTAATTGTTATGGGTGATTATGGAGAGTTAATTGAGCTTTCTATAGTGTTTCTCAGCGGAGATACAGACAAGAAATTTAAGATTCGGCCTCTAGGACGCTATGCACCAAGCTCGACGGCTGGCGAGAACAATTTATGCGTTGAAAATTTCATACTCAGCTCTCAATTCCAAATTCCAAAAAAAGACACACTGTCTGTCTATTCATTGTGACATCCTATGTCTAGGCCTTGACTTCAATGCATTTTAGCGGTAAAAGCACCATATAAGGATATTTGCTTTTAAAAAAAATGAAAAACTATCAATAAGAGAATCTCAAAAGCAGCTTAACAAAAGTTGCCATCATAATAAATTGTATTTGATAGATCAAATAGTATATATTTTGTCTCTATTTGACGTCGATGTTTAAGGAAGAAACTTACCCAAAGAAAATCCATCTGCCCACAGTAAGTGCTACATACCATCAAAAGAAGATATTTCTGTCTTACTTTACGGTAAATCTGATAATTAACATTTAGTTTACTTTTATTTACTTTTAATTCTTTAACAATACTTATATTAATTGTTTTAATTTTTATCAACAGAGAAAACCATTGATGACTTTGTATCATTCAAATGCAACGTGCATTTGAATAAAACAAAGTCATCAATTTAGTCTACTCAAAATTGACAAGGTTTCTTAATGAATGTCCTACTTTATGGTCAAATTGTGTTTTATTCCAAAAAGCTAAAAAAAGGTGCCTTGCACTGTAAGTAGCTAACAATACAGCAGAAAGAGCAATCAAATTAATGCAAGATTTTCAAGAATTAATCACACTAGATGAGGAACAAAAGCAAATTTTACAAGAGCATAGACAGGTTTATCGTGGCTGTAAAAATCAAATCTTGAAAAGAAAATCTTTTAATTTATTTTGTTTTGTTAATCATTATTACGATATTTTAATGTCCTTTTACTCGATACATATAAATTACAGATGAAATTGTGTTTTATTAGCTGAATGAACGGTAGGTCCTAGAATCTACTCATTGAATCTCATATAAATTGTACGTTAAAAGTTTGACGACGAGTCGGCACGGGTTGCCGTTATCCGATTACAATAATATTTCATATTCTAGTTATTAGTATCAAATATAAAAAAGTAGGGGGTATGCGTATATGAATTCGAAAAAAATTTTTTCTCCCTTATAGCCTGGGACACCCTACTGTTCATACACTCAGAAGGACGGATAGCTGATGGGCCAAAATTTTAACCAAAGTAGACGAAGTCTTGGTCGGCCATTAACAAGGTGGAGATATAGGTACTATCTGTGTCTGCAATATCTGCAGCCAGTCCGTGTTGGAGGCGAGTAGTGAGGAATCGGCCATTTTGTTTATTAAAGAAGGCCTATGTTCAGCAGTGGAAGGATGAAGGCTGATGATGATGACTTCAGAAATAAAAAACACGACACTTACGTCTTGTTTCAAATAGTTAATGTTTGGCATTTAAAAATGTATTGAATTTTCGAAAGGATTAAAAGGCACTTAACAGATTTAGAAGGCCTAAGTATATCAGCCCTAAATGAGTCAAATTTCGATAAAAATCACAAGCTATAGGGTAAAATATGTATTTAAAACGATTTTTTTCAGATATTAAACGATTTATTTGCATTATTATATGCGGAAGAAATTGATTTCAAACTATTACAAGACGTTTCGGAGTTTTTAAAGAATGAAACCGAATATGCGGTTTGGTACACTGCTATCCGCGGATATAATAAACTGCGGAATCATTATAAGGGAACCGAAGTTTTAAGTCTTTTGGACGTGAGTTTTATAATAAATTATTTCTTATGAATTATCAAAAGCTAATTAAGACGTTTACTAGCTATATTAAATTTTTAGGTTAGGTTTTAATAAATACCTTTAAAAAACTAATGTAACGACTTAAAAAAATTGAAGTATCACAAAAATATACCTAATTAAAAATATTAAAAGAAGTATAGTACATATTAACTTATTATACTAAAAAAACAATAAAACCCAAATTCTAAACCTGTCCCAATTTATTAAAATTGTTTTATATGCATAAATTTGTATTGACAGGAAGCCATTCTTCAACTGATGGAGAACATAATCACAAAATTAGGTTACGAAGTAAGACCAGCGGACGACCTTACGACCCAAAAGAATCGAATGCAACTACTGCAATTCGCTTGTAATTTGGGACACCAAGGATGTATTGATAATACATTGGCAATATTTAGAAACTTTAGAGAGATGGATCAAGCGTAAGCTTTTGTTTATTAAATAACAATAATACATAATTGTGGTTAAATATTACCTTTTTTATAGAATTCTATTGGGTATCTGCTTATTTTATAGCATACATCCGAGTTTGAGGCCTGTCTGTTACTGCACTGGTCTTCGATTTGGGGACAAAGATGACTACGATTTCCTTTGGAATAGAATGTCTACTACTAATGTTGCCAACGAAGCTAGGACCATAAGTGAAGTGTTGGGATGCACTTCTAGTGAAGAAAAGTTAAAGAGGTTTGGATAATATATAATTTATGTAGGAAAAAAGTTCGTTGTCAATAGCTATCGTTTGATAAATTTTATGATCCAAATATTAGAATATTACCTACGTGTTGCCTATTCTGAGACATAAGATGCTAACACCCGTATTCAAGAAGCGTACCTGGCTAAGTAATACTTGGATTCAATCATGGCATTTATGTAAATTTTTGAAATTTAATTTTATATTATTCAAAGGTTCTAGGTTGAATTTATTTTACTACTTCCTGATTTTTAAGATATTTAACACTAAGGTCAATAACCACGATAAAATCGATATATTTTTTTATATTATGAATGAAATATTAAAATAATATTTATTAATTTGCAGTTATTTATACTCAATGTTAGTAGAAGATAGCCCGATACGAACTCAGGATCTTACAGCGCCTTTGAGTAGCGTTCTATCTAATTATAGCAACGTCGACATTGTGTTATCCGTCCTGAAAGAAAATATGACTCTTTGGAATTCTGTGTAAGTACAAATACTAACTGTTTTTTAAAGAAAATACACCATTCGTGACAAAATGTTTAAATATATTATTATACATACTAAGGGCGGGTTGCATCGACCGATTTTAACGAATATGTAATCGTTAATTAATTTCCTGGAAAGAAATAATCTTCTTTCCGCTACACAGTTTGGCTTTCGTGCGGGTAGATCCACTGCTGATGCAGTAAACAAACTTACCGACTTCATAGTGTCAGAGTTGGATGGAGGGCGGAAGGTCTTAGGCATATTCCTAGATATTGCCAAAGCATTTGATACGGTTTCTGTACCCCTCCTTATACAAAAAATGGAGAACCTAGGGATTAGAGGTCTACCACTGAGCCTTTTTAACGATTACTTAAGTGAGCGTACCCAAAGAGTTAAAATAGATGAATACGTCAGTGACGAGCGCACATTAACCTATGGAACACCTCAGGGCAGCGTACTTGGACCTACTCTATTTCTTATTTACATTAACGGCCTGAGTATGCTCAATCCCCCTGGGTGTAAAATAATCAGCTTTGCCGACGACACAGCTCTCTTATTCACTGCAGATACATGGAGCGAAGCTTACACGTATGCTCAGTCGGGCTTCAACATTGTCTCGAAGTGGTTACGGGGCAACCTACTAACTTTAAATAGCGAGAAAACACACTATATTACCTTCTCTCTTAAAGGCACTGTACCAACGTCGGATAATCACGCCATAAAAATCCACTCGTGCCCCGAACCACATTACGCTACATGTGACTGCATACGCTTGCAAAAAAAAGACACTGTCAAATACTTGGGAGTAGTGATTGACAATAACCTAAGATTTGACTTACATATCGATGCGATTATTACCAGGCTACGTAAACTTATATATGTATTTAAAACATTAAGAAACATCTTGGATTCGACGCAATTGAAATATGTATACTTTGCGCTTGCTCAATCGGTGATAACTTATTGTATCACGTCCTGGGGTGGAGCGCCGAAAACCACACTGATTGACCTGGAGAGAGCACAAAGAGCTATCTTGAAGGTGTCGTCGTTTCTGCCCTACCGTTACCCCACTGAAATGTTATACAAGGAGTGCCAGGTCTTAACCGTTCGCCAATTGTTCATACTTAATACCGTATTAAAACAGCATACATTACTCGAATACCACCCGTCCTTGTCCGATGGTAAAAGACGCTACAATCCTGTGCAACGTACTAAATTCTCAACAGAGTTTTCAAAGCGATTCTTTCGCAACGTGGGTGGCTTCTTATACAATAAAATCAATAGAGTGTTACCAATATTCAACCTCACAAAAAATATGTGTAAACGGAAATTAACTGACTGGTTACTGAGACTGAACTACGATGACACTGAAGCGATTTTCTCTGCCTTGACATAGTACTTCTAACATACATCATAAAACCAACATTACCACACACACACGTACACACGCACACACCTAACACGCACGTGCACACACGCGCACACACACATACACATGCACACACTTATTTATTTAGATATACTAACTACTCCTATAAATACTAACATATTTAGATTACTATAACACATAATATATTATATTATATTATATACTCACATTATATTGTTTATTAGAAAATTGTTAACGCCCGTATTACAGATATTTAAAATGTACATTATTAAGGGGTGGAGACCTGGTGTCCTGAAACACAGGCCCCGAGCCTAGCTTAGGCACCAGTCTCCCACAATATTAATGCTAATGTTATTATCTATGTACCTACCAAATACCGACTTTACAATATTGTGGTAAGAAAATAAATATTATTATTAGTTAATTAGTTAAAGATGGCGGTAACGAACGTTAGTGACCAAAGAGCGTTGCTTTTAACAGACGTCAAAATTTAACGAAGTCTCTTACGTTAACAGATGATTTGAAACAACCGGTCCTAGGTGTATTTTAAACATTTTGTAAGGAATGATGTTTCTCCTGTCGAATGTAAGATGGCGCTATGCGTGATTGAATACGTACGTGCTTTTAGCTTAGACAAGATTAATGTTTAAAAACACGAATCTTATAAATAATAAGTAAATACCTGTACTAAAGTAGCAATAGTGGAAAGAAACAAGCCGCTTTATAATGCGCCAGTAAATTAATGCATCTTATAAAATGGATCTTTCAGAGCGGTACTACAGTAATTGTATTAATAGAATGTAGTCAAGTGTGCGGACTCTGGAAAAGAATTAGAATTTCTTTTACTATTTTTTAAATAAAAACTATATTTCACTCGTCCGCTTTTCTAGGCTTTTTCAATTAAATCTACTATAGATGTAGGCGTTATCACATCCTTCAGTTTTTTCCTTATGACTAACGTGTTCACAGTAATTTCAATTTTATGAATACATTTTTTAGATATCCATCCATGGACACTGTCCTGTCAACAGTAGCCTCGTCGCTACACACTGAACAAGACTTCAATAAAGTGAGTATAATATTACATTATTTTATTCTATAAGCGACAATGGACTGGTAGGTAAGGGCTCGGCCTCTTGTGTGAGAGAGGTCCGCGTTCGATCCTGACCCTGTGGTGCCTTAAAATGTTTTTTTCTAAATTTCTAAGTCGACCTTGAACATGAGACCATCGCTCACTCACCGGTGAAGGAAAACATCGTGAGGAAACCTGGGTCCTGGACGTCTGATGAGAGCAACACCCGTTTTCAAGAAGTATAATTAGCTAAATAATGAAACAGCACTATGCAAAGAACGCTTCTATTTATGCTCTCCTGGTATCAGTACTCGGGTTTGATATAGGTTTGACAGACGCATAGTTGCGGATTTAATTTAAGTAATAGTCTATCAATTTTTTTGAACGATCCTATGCGTTTGGGAGTACTGTGACACCATATTATTGTCTGTGAATATTATGAGGGTTAGTCTGTGAATGTATATGAAGTTCACCAATTCTATGACCCAATACCCTCATCGCCTGATTCGAGGAGGAGATCCGTGCCCAGTAGTGGTAGGTACATATTATAAAGGTTGTTACTTAACTTTTCAAAAATATTTACAAAAAGTCATAGACTAGAAAAATTATGAGTATGAGAAACGAGAGTAGATGAGAGTACCCTAATGGGATACCCTACTTCCAACGGGATTTTTGGGCTGCATCCTCAGTTACAAAAGATTAAATGACGTGAAGAAAAAAAATATCAATTTTGTCAATATTGTGATTAACGTCCCATTTTTATATAGAATACTGTTAGATGGGTTCCCAAGATACCCGTTACAATTTCACATGTTTATTATTTATAATTACAAAAATATAACAGGAACGACTTGTGAAGTGGTGACAAACGTATAAAACCACTAGTGGGTCAAGGATAATACGCAAACGTTTCGCAAAATCGTCATCGCTTTATACCGACTCAAAGTATTGAATTTCTAAGCATCTATTATCAATAAAATAGCACGATATATTAATTGATGAGCTTTATTTGTGGACTCTACACTAATATTTTTAACAGATTTGATTTATTGTTTGTTCATTACGATTTAACGAAAAATACTTTACAGATTTATAACATTAAAACCGTAAAATCTACGTTAACGCGTAAGAACCTGTGTGCAATATATAATATTCTTTCTAATAAAGTTTAAGATAAAAGAGAGAACTTTTACGGATTTTATCGCGGCTTATTAAGTTTTTATATTCCCGACGTTTCGTAAAGTATCCCAAATTTCCGTAAAAGTTGTTTCATTATAATGAGTAAAATTCGCGTAAACATAAGAAAATTATAATAGAGAGAAGTCTATGAAATATACTACATAATATATTGCAAGTAATATGTGGCTCGTTTCTGTTCACCATATTTTATCCATGTGGCATTGGAAGCCGAATACATAATGAACCAATCGTATCTAATAGTCTATTAGTGATTAAATATTGTACAATATAAAAATGTAACGCAACAACTCTACAAAATATTACAAAGCATAAGTGTAATTAGTATAATATAGCACTACACACGAATCAAGCATGACCTTTGTCAACTACCCACATAATAAAACCTTATAAATTACCATCATTAGCAGGTATCCAAAGTTTTCCAAACAAAGCGCCTTTAACGATTGTATGCTCAGTGCTGAGTGTTGTTTGATGGACGATCATTTGGGTCAAAATGAAGTAATTAGCGCGTTAACTAATGAAGCTTGAGTCGTATCAACGTCATGATACGTTACACTCTATACATCTCTACAGTACTGTACAGTATACTCAGCAAAACTTACAGCGCCGATGAAAGTGACTGCGATGTACCACTCGCATGAGAACAATTTTTCCCCACCATGGTTCAGGCCTTGTCGTGGCGATGGGGCTCAGTAGCCCAGGGTGACCCCAACACATTGGGCGAAGCGAATTGAGCCGAGGGGGCTCTTTGTAACACCTTTATAAGAAGAGCAGGGGGCAAGGGGCGAGGATGGGAACCTCACCTCATTGTACTGTCTAGACGTTGGGAGTGGTTGTTCTGTGGTGCGGGGCATCCGCTCTGTGTAGGTGGCACCTTAACAAAAGCGGCATTGGTGACACTCACCAGGTTTTAGTGGGTAAAGCTGCGTCCACTTACTATCTTTCGGGTGTAGCGACCCACTACTCAGCGGAATGCGTCATTTCCCGGCGTAAAAGAAAAAAAAATATGAACAATTTTTGTTATCTTGGAAAGAAAAATAATACGTCATGCTTAAGAATAAGATTGAGAATATATTATGGTGTGAACTTATTTATAGTGCCTAATCAGCCTATTTACGTTAACCCTTAAGAGGGCTGTTTACCTGCTTCGCTATCTTCGTTGGTTATAAAAACCTTTAAAGTTATGTTTTTTTGTTTGTAGCAAAAATTATCATCATCATCAGCTTTTATCCGTTTTCCGCTGAATATAGACCTCACTCAATGAAATCCAAGACGACCGTTGCCACTCGCATCCAACAATAGAATATCATAATCATTGTAATTCCTAAGATCGTTTGTTTTTCGTTCATGTAAACATTTTCACGTAAGCGTTTTGTTACTGTCGATTTATTTTAGCGCAGCACACTCATATGCAAGACACAAATATATTTTTGCGCGTCGATCCTGACCTATATACGCTGTGATTTTTGTCAGGGTCATGCGATCAAACTTTTCACGATATTAGAATTTGGTGAAAGAGAAACAAGGCTACCCTAAATTGTATCTATATACAAGGAAACACCTTTTCATTACATTTGAAGACAGTTTGATATTATAGAGTACTTATATCTAAAGAACAGATACAAATAGTACATAAGTATATATCAAATCAAATATCTGAAAACGAAATTTAATAAAATATATAGAGATACATTTTAAAATAAAATAAGTGAAAAAAAAAATACTGTTCAAATTTAAAAACAGTAATGAACAGTCTTGCTTATTACACTACTATATAACCTTATTTGAAATAATCTATTGCAGGGGAAGTTCTTTTATCAAACTTTTGAGTCCACTGTACATCCCTCGCTATTAACACTCACTTTACGTCGGATTTTTTTTTTCCGATTTTACTACTAATCTCATAAGATATTTTTGTGTAATTCCTAATAAATTATATTATTCCAGTTTGAAGAATGGCTGTCGAGCTGCGCAGAATGTGCTGAAGAAGCTGTTAAAAGTGCCAGGAGTGCATTGGACAAGGCAAAACAAGCTAAGAGCTGGGCTGACAAGCATGAGGCTTTTATACTGACTACCATACGTAATATCTCCAGTCACTTAAATTCTTCCACTTTTTTACTTTTTGTTGTACTTACCTTAAACTTCAGTGGATTTATGTAAAAAGTACTTTCATAAAGTTTTAATATTGACTCAATATCAATTGTAAGATACAATTTAAGTAACGTTAAAATTTTAAGAAATTTTTAAACACTTACTATTAATTTTAACATCAACAAAGTAAATTTGTAAAGCCTTAAAACTTTCAGATAGATTTTTTTTTAATTTTTCCTAACCTATAAACTTTTTCAAGTCCAACTAAAAGAGTTTACTTTTTTATTTTAGTTTTTATTTTTGAAATTATGAAATAGTTACATATAATTAATTAGTTAATAATAATAAAGTTTTGCAATTTTATATGTAACTAAAATAGTGATAATTATACTTAAATGTTTTACGTTATTGTTTTAAATTATATAAGAATATATGAAAAAAAAGACATTTAATTTTAATTTAATTATATTCATAAGAATATTGTGTAAGAGATCAAACTCCACTATAGCTAAGTGAAATAAAAATGAAAACGTTTGTGTTTTGTACTTATATATTTATAGAAATTATATTATTTTATTTTTCTAAATGTATTCCTATTTGTTCTATTACTGTGTATGTAAAAGTCTGTTAAAATAAGTAAATATTTTCATAATTAAATACAATTTTTTATGAAGCATGTTTGAGTATATTCTTAATTAATAAAATTGTCAGACTATATTTATTTCATTTATTCATTTTTAGTTTTTGATTTTCAATATTAGATTTTTTATTATTACCATAACCAAATAACGGTCAAAGGTGATCTATATTCATAAATAAATTGATACTTTAAACGCATCTATTAGTTAATACTATTATAAAAGTATTTTGGTAAAGCTTTAACATCATATGCTTGCCCAAAATAAACAATATCCAAATTCACCTGACCCGTGGTATTATAAGAGTTGCATATTTTATTCAAATAAAAACAAATAAATAAAGGTTCATTTTTATTTGGTTAAGCGGCGGCGGCGCGACGCCAACACGACGTCTCTATCGCTGTGGAATCGCATTAGAGACCGCATCGAGGGCGGACGTTTTCGGGCGCCATTACTTTACCGCGGGAAATTGAATTTCAATTCAATTTCACTTAAATTCGAAGTTGCTAGTTAATAAATAAAAAAATGAAAATTCTATTTGGAATTCTATTTTTGATTTATACGACAAATGCGTATATCATAGACGAAGAGTGCCTTAATTATACAGTATACCCAGTGCAATATGATTTAACATTGTTCCCTCATATCCTCGAAGATGGTACTTCTTATTACGATTGTAATATAATGATTACAATAATTGCGAACGCTCCAAATGTTAATGTAATAGAACTGGACGCAAGAGACTTAGAAATAAATGGAGATTCTATTAAAGTGCTGGATCAGAATGTGGATTTGGTGAATCATTATAGACCCTTTGAGGTTGATAATAAAGGTGGAAAGTTGTTTATTTATTTACATGAACCGTTGAAACAGTATAGTGTATCTAGGACTCAGTATTTTATACATCTGTCGTTCAGAAAGCAAGTGACTAGTGATGGTATTTTTGTTGTACATTATGATGACAATGGTAAATCTGAGTAAGTATTTTTTATTTACTTTTTTCAATTAATACAAATTGAGCACCGTTCAAAGGGTTGCACTGGGCCGCGCTTCCTAAAGCTTAGATGACACTATCTACTTGTTTATTTCTTCCGACAAGCAGCATTGCTGTGTTTCGAAGAGAAGGACAGAACAAACAGTGTAATTGTGACACAGAGATTTATGTAATATGTAAATAAAATATGAATAAGATTCCTTTTATATAGAAGATCATGTAAGCGGACACCTAATTACCTGATGGTAAGTGATATGTGGCGTTCATTGAGGGAGGCCTATGTTCAGCAGTGGACGGATAGAGGCTGATGATGATGATGATGATGAAGTGATATGTGAACATAGACACCTACTACAGCAAAGAATTAGCAGGTACGATGCCGATATTTTACATAATAATATGAGTAGGCTTGAAGGTCTCCAAGTCTGTCTAGGCTAGCCTCAGGTTAACTAGTTTATGGTCATGGGCGCCGCTGACCTCTAAATATAATACTTTTTTTTTACTTGAGTGTTAGACATTGGACATTAAAAAACGGCTGATGTGGATTTCAGTGACCATTATATATTTATAATCGGCTGTTGAAAATATACTGTTTGTTGTAAGTTTTTAGACGATATAAAAAACATGTCCAAGTAAGGTTGCTTGTAATTTTTTTTCATATACTATTTACTCATTGCAAAAAGGTTTTATTAAGCGGTTGTGAATGTTGAGGGACATGATGATTCTAAATTTAAAATAGCATTTTATTATACATAATACTTATGAAGCATGCCTTTGTATTGAAACTAAAAGCGCCCCGCGGTTTCAACCGCGTACTTCCCTTTCCCGTGGGAGTACGGGGATAAATTATAGCCTATGTGTTATTCTAATGAATAAGCTATATTATTGTAAAGTTTTATTAAAATCCATTCAGTAATTTTTACGTGAAAGAGTAAGTAAGATTAGTAAGATAGTAAGATAAGACTAGTAAGATTGATTGAAGAAAGTTGATATGAAAAGTGATGATGATAATGATTTTACATGGCAACGGATAATAAACAATATATTTAATGTAGGCTTTATTACATTAATCTGTTCCATGGCAAACGCCTCTTTAATTTACATAATGGACAATCCCTGAACCAATCCTACACTCTGATGGCCTTAGGCCTTCCTTGTCATATACGTATTTTTATAGTTGGTCATAAAATAGCAAGGTGGATTTTTTATAAAGTTTGTAAAGTATGTAACCGGGCCTTATAAAGACGAATGTCTTTTGTAATTTAACGCAATCGTAAATATCACTCGTAATTAGGAGTATGGGGCCGTATTTTAAATCTAATTTTCATATCTATTCCATTTATGATTTAATGATACCATTTTAATCTTTAAAACCTATTGAACAATTTAATGATTTTTTTTTTGTAAATTCGATTAGATTATTCCATTTTTAAATTTGCAAAAATTAAAGCGTGTTTTCTAGTTTTTTGAACAGTTAATTAACTTTTTATATTTTTTGAGCTCTAAATAATAATAGCTAAATGCATGAGATGAATCGTAGTCGTAAAATAACGGTAAATATGAGTGAGCGTTGCGGAAATGAACAAGGCCATACTAAAATGATCATAATAGTTCACGTTAGCACTGTTACAGTATTCTTTTACTCCTTTTATTTACTAGTTATTAGGTTGTACTTAAAATGTAGTCTCTTTCAGACATTTTTATAATATTAGAATTAGATTATTAAAGAATTATATATTATATAAATAATTATAAGAAAAATATTTTTCATCTGCTTAATTTTTTTTACGTATTTAGATATATTTTTCTCGATACTCTTTCATGATTTAAGGTGGTTATAAAATGTGTTTGTAATTTGTCTTGGAGTTAATTGGCTTATGTTCAGCAGTGGGCGGATAAAGGCTAAAGATGATGATGATGAACCTCTTCTATAAAAATAACAATATCGTCACATTCAAAGAAAGGAATAAAACAAACAGCTGTAATATCGTTTATTTTATGTACACACTTTTTTAACAAGCAGCACCTTATGTGCTTAAAGTCGGTACTTATACTTTATTTATAATTAAATGCTTTCACACAAATTCTTATAAAATAATAAGTCACATAAAACAACAGTAATTTGCGTATACCCAGCCAAGCGTGCGGTATGAACATTTATGATTCATTATACAAAGCAAATGGTCCGCAACGCAAGGACGAAATTTTCATCGCTCGACCTCAGGGAAGGTTTGAATTATCTATTCTGACTGAAAACGCCTTTTCGAAGTGAAAGGTTAATGATGTTGAGAGGATGGCAGATTCCAGGCCATAAATACAATCATGGTCAATTAATAAAGGTCCCCAGTTATCAGCTAGATGCTTATGATTTTAAGTCCTTAAAACGAGAGAGTTTCATACGAGAAAAAGTTAAAAAACTTTACTGCATAGATAAGAAATTCTAAACTAATTTTGACATTCTGTGTAACTTAAGCTTTTAAGCTAATTATATTTTTATTTCACTTCACTAGAATCACGTACGGTTTTTTAAAATATATCTAATAATATAAGCGATGATGAAATCCGCAAAAAAAAGTTCCAATAATTACAGACTGACGTCTGTACCAAATGTTCATGTTTAGATCTATTATGTTAATTATAATTTACACGTATGAAACATCATGTCGACTGCGTACCGTCAGCGTAACAGATAATTCACATTATACACGAATTTTACAACACATTATCATAAAATGTATGGAGCAAAAATACGTAAGATAGGTGAGTAGAAATTGTGATAATATGTGATAATAATAAGATCCCATGAATATAATAGAGAGAATAACAACAAACATTATTTATGAACTTCCAATACTTACAACTACATATTTTTATTAGTTTGTATACTTTGGTAAATATTTTTTTGTATACAATAAAATAGTGAATAAAGATGATGATTATGATGAATGACGAAGATCTAATAACATAAATAATTCTATATCTCCAGTCGAAGGAAGTGGTATTATTAATGAGCGATATTCGTACAAGCGTTAGAAAACAATATCTGTTAGGTATTTAATTTGAAAGTATTTTTTTTGCCGGCTGTATTAGCAGTGCAGTTACAATATGTAAAGTACAATATAAACGCGATGTATTTTGCACCATCCAGTTCTAATCATTGTTAAAGCGATTTTGCATGAAGCACTGAAAATTTAAATTTGATTGTAAAAAATACATTATTAACAGTACTACAGCAGTACTCCAATCTAAAAAAAAACATCAATACGATGAAACTATTAGTACTAAAGTGGTACTAACATTTCTTCGAATTGTTTAAATAAGAACTTTGTTCTTTAAAAATAGCAGAAACGTATCTAATAAGTAGATATAAATATTTTATTAGCTAAATCGCTTTAAAAGCTTTAAACGCTAGGTATATACCTAATATAAATTGTTTTCTTAAAAAAGAATTTTTATGGTTAAAAAGCGTTTAAACGTAACTTAAATAATTTCCTATACTGTAGAGCATAGGATAGAATATTAGGTATTACATAAATATATCAGATGCATCATAATATATTGAATAAATACACTGCAATTAGAAATATATACATGTAAAACTGCTAGATTTCCCTTACATTCCATTTGCCTAACATACAGGTATATTTGAGTTATATTATAATGTTACTTCGTATTTTAGCTCCCATCATATTGCCATCTCTTAAAAAATAAATGTGCAAGCTCCTTATTAAATTGTTTCAGATATCTTCTCACGACGCGACTTTCACCGAACAAAGCCAAGTATTTCTTTCCATGTTTCGACAATCCACGATTTGAAGCAGTATATAAATTTAAGGTATACGCTAGTCCACCTCAACCAGGAGTGCAAAACTGTAATACTACCCTTGTCATAGCTAAGGAACAGAAACAACAGAGGTATGTATATCATGTTACTTTCATCCATAAAAGTAAAGTATCAACCCATATATGTCCCACTGCTGGGCAGTGGGCACGGGTCTCCTCCTCGAAATCAGGCGAGGATTTTGCCATAGTTCACCGAGGCGCTGGCCAAATCGGGTTAATGACTTTCGCAAACCTTCAAAGACACATAATCTCATCAGGCATGCAGGTTTCATCACGATGTTGTTTCATTGTTACCGTTGCTCTTTCATCTTCTTTCATCCATACCTTAGTATAAAATATATGATACAGAAACCACAACGCCCTAAACTCTCAAAGCGGACCTCGCAGTGCTGTCAGTCGTAGGTGCCGACAGTGGGCGCATTTGTACGAGTCTGTCACATTGAGCGTTTTTATGATATAAGAATTTAATGAACAGCAAAACTGTAGAGAGCTCGCTTTTTACAACCAACGGTTTTACGGCTACAATAAATAAATAGAAATATCCTATTATTTTTCGACCCAACAAGTTGGAAGTTACAACCAATTACAATTTTGTTATATAAATAAACAAATAAATAATAGCTTCCACTATGCTAAGATAACAAAACCACGAGTATTATTTTGAAAAATATGAAACATAACTTCTTACAAATATCATTACTTTTAGAAAATTCCAAACAATATCATCTATACATATAATAAATTTGTAGAGGAGTTGTTTCTGTACATTGAAAATATTAAAAAAAAGGATAGCCTGGGTGTTAAAGGATTACTAACAGAATCCATTTCCAGCATTTTTGGAATTTTTGTCTGTTTGTCTGTTTGTCTGTATGTCTGTTTGTCTGTTTGTCTGTTTGTCTGTTTAGTTGTGCACGCATCACGTGAAAACTACAAAACCAGTGTAAATAAATTTTATCCATAAAAATTTAGCGTAACTTAGAGTAACATTTAGTTTTTGTTTCATCGCAATCGCTTCACTCTATCAAAAGATATATGTATTTAAAATGTAGCTAAATAAGATACTTAACAAATAGGATCAGATCAACGCCATCTATTGACCATTTACGGCGGCTTTCAATATCCTATCTATCATAAAATGTTCTTATCTATCTTGAAATTTTGACACATTTTCTTAGAAAATCTGTCAAAATTTTAAGATATATAAGAAAGTTTTAAGATAGGATATTGAAAGCCGCCGTTATAGTACCGATTTATTGACAATTTACAGTACCGACTTATAAGTAGGTATGTAGGTTGTCAACAGATGGCGTTGCATGTATCTGATCCTATTTGTTAAGTTTAACGAATTTGTTATTATATTTTGTTAAAACCTTAAAACGTTGGAAAGGAATAGTAATCCTTTAAATTATAAATATCTTCACCTCATATTATAAATGCGAAAGTAACTCTGTCTGTCTGTCTGGCTGTCACGCTTTCACGCCTAAACCACTTAACCGAATTTGATGAAATTTGGTACAGAGATAAACTAGAGCTTGGAAAAGGACATAGTCTATTTTTATCGCGAAAATAAGCTGAGGGGGGTTTAAAAAGGGGATGAAAGTTTGTATAGAAGTTTGTCATTATACATAGAAGATGACTATGAGATAATAAGAATTAAATAACCATGATTAATTAATTGTTCCACCGTTTTTAAGGTTTTCGCCTATATGAGCATTACATAGGAGATGAAAGTTTTTAGGGTAGTTCAAAAAAAATCTGGGTTGCGTTGGCGCAGTGCGACGTAGTGGGGGAAATGTCGCTATATTGCTACCCGAACAGGCAGACACGTGAGGGCATTTTTCAGTTGTAACAATTTCGATTTGTTCATAGAATTTTGCTTTCGTTAATGTTCTTAATATATTCGGCGAAATACAATGTTTCATGTACTGTTATTTGTATTTAATTATTTAATTATATGTTATTGAATGGAAAAAAAGGGGGCTGCTATATGTGTACGTTCTAATAAAGCTTAAAAAAGAAGATGCCGCCCATCCAAATAGATAAAGAACTGTATGACACTATTATCCAAAACATGGTACACGGTCCCTGTGGTGTTAGAAATTCAGCCTCGCAATACATGAACATTGGAAAATGCACAAGAATTTTCACTAATCAGTTGATAAAAGAAACTGTGCAAAATGACAATGGCTACCCGTTGTACAGGCGCACAGCGCCCGAAGACGATGGCCGAACAGTTACAATTAAGACTCGATCTGGAGCGAACGAAACCTTAGACGTCCCATATTTGCCTATTTCATATAAAATTTTCAATGCTCATATTAATGTAGAAGCCTGTCCGCGCAATCAAATATACAAATATATAAACAAAGTAATTGACAGGCTATATCCTCCACCTTCATTCCTGAGATTAATCACAGGAATGAAGGTGGAGCACGTCTTCTGAATGAAGTGCAAACATTTCAAACAGGACGTTACGTCAACAGTAATAAATTCCTCTTGCCTGAAAGACATCCAACAGTAACCTATCTTGCTGTACACTTAGAAAATGAAGAGTGCATATATTTTACCGAGAACAATTTCCAAGAAAAAGTATCTACACCGCCCAAAACAACATTAACAGCCTTTTTCCATCTTTGTCAGGGCGATTCCTTTGCCAAAACGTGTTTCTGTGCTAAAATCTCCCGTTGTTATACCTGAAACACATCTACAAAGGACTGCGAACGCCGTTTTCAATGTCTGTTGAAAATTGGCCCAGAATGAATCATCTGATGCCCTTGATCATGTGTACACCGTCCACGATACTAATTTTGAATGTTTCTGTTTACGTTTGCTGCTACACCAAATTCAGGGTCCTATAAGCTATAATGATCTTAAAATTGTCAACGGCCAGAAATTCGGAACATATAGCGAAGCATGTGAAACTCTGGGTCTGTTAGAGAATGATAATCACTGAGACGAAACTATAAAGGAAGCTGTCCAGTGCAAATCACCAGCCAAAATCAGAGACCTTTATGCAACCCCTTATAATATTATCATCTTGCGGGCTATCTTATCCTAATGAATTATGGAACAAATATAAAGAGTACATGGCGGAAGACATTTTGCGTAGGCTACATTAGACACACACGGACATGATATACAATGAACACATTTATCATCATCAGCATAACGAAGCCCCTGGAAAAATTTAAGACAAAGTAATGACTATAGTGGGTAAGCGTTTGAATGAATTTGGAATGATTAGCCCTCGGAGAGCGAACGAAAATGAACTATCAGATGAGATTATACGAGAAATAAACTATGACATACCAGCTTTGCAGCAGCAAGTAGCTGAATTGATACCCAAATTACTACGTAATGTACGACTACGTAATGACAATTTTTCTAATTGACAATTGTATGTAGCATGTTCGCGTGTGTCCAATGCCCAGAATGTCTACATTCTATCCCCAAATGGAAAGACAATATATAATATTGTTTACAATAGTTTATTAAAATAATATTCTGTTCCGAGTTGTCTTCTTTGTTCTAAATCAGGAAAGGGGAACTGCGCTACTCCAAATTTTACGCGAGCAAAGCCGCGGGCAACAGCTAGTCATTATTAAAATCGTTTGTACTTTTACATAGTCTTGTCCTAGACGAACTTCGGCGAAATATGATATACCTAACAGCCTATTTATACAATACTATAAGTACACGTCATGATTCACCATTAAATAATGATATTAAAATAGCCATGAGCACTTATGGATAGGCAAGTAATTATAGGCATATTTGTTTATACAAAACATTTGATAAAAAATACGTCTCATTTTGTTATCAGATCGGTGAAGGTGATCTCCCACGGTTTCCCCTACTATAGAATAGTTCCTTTGTTTAATAAATGAACAGGATAGCAATAACACTACCGGATTTAATAAGCTATTTAATTTCTCTTTCTTTTCTCATTATAATCATTACTTATTACGCTTATTTAGTACTATTTTTGTCATTGCTATTAAGAATTATCTTAATAGCATAGTATATAACAGAGTGTGCCATTTATTTCCCGTTAATAAAGCACTTTAAATACTCATTGGCTAGTGTAATAAAATATATAACAGGTGCGAAGATAGTTACATAAAACCGATTTTATAATGGACCTGGCAACGGCATAACAATACAGCTGAAATCATTTAATGTGTAATGCCACAATCAGAATAATTATATTTAGTTTGATTTCAAATTCATTATTATCGGCTTTCACCCCTCTCTACTAGGCATCTGTCAATAAACGCCAAGATGGTCGATTCCCCCATTGGCATTCGACTTCAGGGATATCGTTGCTCTACATCCTATGAATAATTTATTTAGACAATTATAGTGACTGCCAATAGCCATGAAAATTAAATTTCAATTTTAATGCAACAAATGACGTCATAATGCAGGTCGCTGACGCGGTTTGCGTCTTATGAAATTTTATTCTACCAAAAAGTGCTCAACGCGGCTAAAGAAGTTTTGATGAATGATTTCACTTCTTGTGATACTGCGATGATTATATTATGAATGAATAACAATCATCAAAATAATCATTAAAGTTTTCGACCTCATTAAAATCTTTATCAGCACAATCATTATCAATCATTATATTGTTATACAAATCTCTATCAAACATACATGATTGATCTGAGCATCGCAGTGAATGACACCATTTCTCACGGTCCATATCAGTCTCCTAATACGGACGCCAGGTAAGGAAGGGCTTGGCCGAGTGCCAGCGGTTGACAACACGTTCGCTCAGATCGCTCAGATATAGATTCATTCACGGAAAATATAAATAAAGATTCATACTCTTTTTTATTTTTTTATTTATATCTTTTATGAACTTCTTATATATTATTTTCACTTTTATTTTCCTGTGTAATATAAGATGAATCACGATTTTATAAACATTTTGCATGATGATATTATAAATAAACAGATTAATGGACCTATGTTTGTCATTACGGTTAAAGATGAGGAAAATGTTTTATTTTTGGTTTTATTAAAATACATTTTATTTTACTAAAAACATGAAATTCGAAAAAGTAATACCGGGAAACATAATGACGTCAGAAACAGAGGGGCCAATGGTTTGTAGTCCCGTGTTTTTTATTTTATCTTCATGAACTCCTCATACTAAAGTAAAAAAAAAGAATTTTCCACATTGCTAATTATTAACATTTTTGAGCACCCAATAAAGTTATTAAATATAAAGAAAAATATTTTCCAATTTCCAAGAAAATCCAATTTGTGAACACCTTAATAAATAAATGTTATGTGAAGATGTAGTAGTGTAATTGTTTACAAATAAATCTTTATTTCTTCCTTCCAATTAAAAATACAAACACACTAGGTAAAAAATAATCCATAATATTAAATTAAATAGCTTCCGCAAAGATTACTATCTCGATATAAAATAGAGAAAAAAACATTAATGATTTCTAATACGTAGAATTTATAACCGATTAAGATTGCTAGAAAGTGGTGTGAGAAGTTCGGTGAAGAAACCGCCACTCTATAAATAAGACTAAAGAAAACTTTACAAATACCGGTTCTGCTCTATAAAAGTACATCAATTACTCATTTAGTACGGCCGCATCTCTATATGGAGCCATCAATGCGAGTACAATTAGATTCATAATGACTTCCTAATGTGGAGCATGGTCAAGGTACAACGTATATTTATACAAAGTACTTAAATTTACAAAAGAATACATAAGTATAATAATAATATGGTGTAAGCCTTGTTTGATAAGGTAACTCAAGACATATTTGAAATTTTTTAATCATTGGTTCTTGACACGTCCTAAGTTCATTGTGAAACCACGAATGAAATTTTGTTACCTATATTTGGCATGTTTATGTTGTTGACACGTTCTCTCTGAACACTTTGCATGAGTTTTTCTTTTGTTTCCATCATTTGTCTTGATAATCATACAACAGGCGTATATGTCTGTATATTGTTTTAGGTCTTCAGTACCTACCTAATTTTTCTCTCATACTGATTAGATATGAAGTTTAAAAATTACCTACTTATGTATAAAAAATTACAATATTAATCTAGCTGCCTAAAGCGATTTTAATTAGATCACAGTTGTTATTGTAATAGCTAGGCAGTTGAAATTTTCACTGATTATGTATTCTGTTGCCACTATAACAACAATACGAAAAAAAATCTGATACGGAACCCTTCGTGCGCGAGTCTGGCTTGCACTTGACCGCTTTTTATATACATAACGTATAATATACTTAGTATGTGGCGAGTGGCTTACACTCGGAGAGTTTGAATTTAATATACTTTTATTATGATTAATATAAAGTTTGTGTTATTATTGCTTTTTAGGAAAATTTATATTATCCATAACGCTAGTTCTTACGAGATTACCAAGGTTTTTTGCTATTCTTTATCATCGTTATAAGAATGTTTTACGATATCATCATCATCATCATAATCATAATAATCATCACCATCATTATCATTGTCTACTTCTTCCTAGTCCTTTAATGAACGTCAAAACGATCGATCCTTGCCACTTGCATCTAACAAGGTGTTACTTGTCAAGCTGCAAATAACGATATGCGGATTACAATGTTTAAATTTTATTTTAAATCAATGCTTAAATTTACATAATACAATGTTTAAATTTATCATATTATATTCATTTTTTTTCAATTTCAGTTCGAAGAACGATTACACGGTAATCGAATTTATATCATCACCCCAAGTCGCTCTGTACCAAGTTGGCTTTCACCACTCTCAATTTGGCCACAGAGAAGAGACGTCCGACAACAAAGCCGACACCCTTTCGATATGGGCGCCCGTTTCTTCCCTTCCAGACTATTCCGTGGTTTTGAACGCGGGTGTTACGATACTAAATTTAATCCACGAATACGCAATGATTGATCGGCCTCTCGTAAACGGACCAATCAATATAATATCTGTACCGGCCATTCTTAATGGTTACGAAATTGGAAGCTGGAACTTACTGACGAATGGGTAAGTACTTCGATCAACTTTTGAAGTACATTTATTTATAAAATATATCAGGCACCCGATGAAACATTAAGGAAAGTCAATTCTGCCGTTATAATTCAACAAGTCGAAAAACAACTGATAAATAAATAAATACGGATAAATAAAATTGGTGTGTCTGTATGTAATATAAAAATAGCCACTTTTTACTTAATGCATATGGATAAATATACGGTACACCAAAATAGCATTTTTTACAATTTTTGTTTTGTTTTGGCCATTCTCTGAAAAGGCTGGACCGATTTTGACGGGACTGTAACTGAGAAATAGTGAATGTAACAAGAAGTACTTAGGCTATAATAATAATCATCAATCCGGATATTTCTATACATCTAAGTCATCGTGGACGAATCTGGGCAACAGCTTTTACTGAATATGTATGTTCTCATACTAATACCACAGTGTAAATAAGTTCATATGAATTCATAAATTCATATATGAATTTATTTACACTCTGCTAATACTTTGAATTTTTGTATACAAGAAAATTCTTTGTATATTTAAATGATAGACACAAAATGACATTGAAGTGTTGAAAGTCCCTAAAAGGATATGAAGATAAAGATTTTACCGTTTACATTATTCACCAACAAATAGAATACGTTTACATTTTGTTTTGTTATTTGAATAGCGATACGATTTTGCTTAGACAGTCGGTCATAATGCATATTATGTAATGTTTAACTTACAATAGAAAAATGTTTATGGTTACCAGTTATGAAAAGATAAAACCAAGTTTTTATAAGTTTAAAAAAATTAAAAATGATATTGCGCATACACTTCACGTACCGCTCATGTTATTTATTAATTCATTATAATTAACATAATCTTCTTAGTATTTAATTTTCTTAAATAAAATAATTTTCAAGGTTTTCTTATATTATTTTATTACGTTTGGCCAGAATATAAAAAAAATATATATATTATGTTTTAATACATTCATGTAATTAATATACATATTATGTGTTTATTACAAAAAGGGGAAAAATGTTTAGCTATACTCTTTTTAGCATACAGATATCGTAATGAAATTATAAACGCGAAAGTTTGGAAGAATGTATATTATTTGTTACACTTTCACGCAAAAATTATTGAATTAATTTTGATGAAATTTAATAATAATATAGCTTACACATGATACTGATGAAGGCTATAGATATATAACTTTTATATTATTATTGCGCGGTCATGTACCCGCCATAACTTAGAATTACAATGATAACAAGACTAGAACTAAATATGGTTTCGGTAGCTTATGTTTAATGTATTTCTACCAAATAGTATAAATAATTATTATCTTACTGCGTGACAGTCTCGAATAGATGGAGTTGCTCCCTCTTTTTAACTAACTTCAAAAGAAGAGGAGATAATCAATTCGTCTCTATGTTTTTTTGACAAGGTAGGTAAAGTACATCAAGAAATACGACACCGACTCAAATATTTACAATAATGAGGTGATAAACACAAATATTGTTCATTGATAGAAGAATAAGTTGACGATATGCTATATTATTATACTCAAAAATAAAAAAACGCAATTATTTTATTAATTTTATTTTTTTAGCACTCAGTTCATTTTTTTATGTAACATCTCTTTAAATGTAAATTAAAACTGTTAAAATTACTTTTTCAAGGGACAACAGACTAGCGTATAACCCCAACAACACCAGCATCAAGCAAATGGAGCGGATGATGTTCGAACTGACTCAGCAGTTGTGCAGGATTTGGCTAGGAAGCCCAGGCGAAACCGAACGCACCAGGTGGCAGGAGGAGTGGTTTAAAGAGGGTGTAGCAACCTATTTGACATACTATTTCTTGACACAGGCTAGTAAAAATAGTTAATGACTAATAACTACACTAATATATGCATTAACATGCAAGATCAAATTAAGAACTAAATCAATAAAAAATTAAATCCTTACTATTATTATAAATGTGAAATTAGGGATGTTTGTTACGCTTTCATGCGAAAACTACTCAACCGATTATCGTAAAACTAAAAAAAAGAAAAAAAAAAACATATTCTCGGATATACCAGAAGTAACTTTGTTAAATTTAAATGTACCTATTCTAGGTACATTTAAATAACGAATTCATACCCACTGGACTATCGTCGCTTATCAGGTAACTCGATGGAAAATCTCTAGAAGAAGTAAGAAGAAGGATAGTTTAGGAACTACACTGCTTCTTTTTCCTCTGCTGCTATATTTATAGGTGCAGCGCTACACTTCAAGTCTTTCCATATTAATAAACTCTTAAAGATTCTTTTATTAAATTCCAGTACAACCACGGTATTCCCACCAACGTGAAATCTCCAACTACGTACTACGGTCTCCAGATGAAGAACAAAGCTATGTCTATGGACTGGCACCACAGCACACCAGCGCTGATCAACTTCAACCGAACCTTAGCTATAGAAATACCGAATCGTTACAAGGATTTAGTTACTATGAAAACTGCATCACTACTTTGGATGGTCGAAAATTGGATCGGAACGGAAAAGTTCCATCAGGCCTTAGTAAAATATATAAATTCTAGGTAAGATTTTGTATACTGTCTTATAATTTTGTGAACAAACGTTATAAAATTAATAAAAGAAATATTTTTAATTAAAAACGTTTATTTTAAGTTTCAAGAAGAAAAAAAAATTTTCGTTTTAATGTATGTGCGTATATTATAAAAGTATCTTTGGCATACACCAATCTCAAAACAGTCTTACGTCGTATGTTTCTAAAGTCACTAATAAAAAATAATAAAGTCTTTATATCAAATCACAGAGACTCAAACTACAAAATAAACATTATCTTATATAAATACATACTGTAGATATTATTTTCCTAATTGCTATTTTTACACTTCAGGAGGGGTCAATACATATCATTAGCAGATTTCATGGTCAGCCTAGACCACGATACCGTGGAATGCCTGAACCAATTCTTCAACGGCTCGACCGCATCCAGGGTGCTAAGTTCCTGGTTCCACCAGCCTGGGTATCCGGTGGTGAACGTCCAGGTTCTGAGGGATCGTCAGCCAAATGCCATACAATTAAAACAGGTAAGCATTGTTTAAATTACAGTGCACTAGTCGATCGTCTTGATATTCATTTAATATCATTACGGGGTCTATCTTCAGCAGTGGACCGAAAGAAGTTGATAATCGTAATGATGATAAATAGTCTAGACCTGGAATGATGAACCAGTGGCACGTGTACCTTTACCGGCACACGATCTAATATTTTGGTCACACCACCTAAAGGGACTTATGAATGAATGAATAAAATAATGAATAAATGAATGAATGAAATATTCTTTATTGTGCACTAAATTCTCATTAGATGATCAAACAAAAAAATCCCAAAAAAACGTCATCAAAGCAAAGAAGCATACCAGCGGAAAGATATGTTTAATTCATTGTTTTTAAAATACTGAAATTGAAATGTTATTTTTTTAGAGGCAATTTAGTTTCAACCAACGGAATAAAATCGATTCGAACTATCTCATTCCAATCTCGTACATAATGCAAAACAATCAGAACTGCTTCAACTGCTACCAACCGAGGTTCACTATTGGCATGCAGACATATACTTTTGGAGAAAATCTTAACGGCGGCTGGATCATCTTAAACAGAAATGCTACAGGTAAAAAAAATATCTTAGATACTCTGAGCATTCTATGGGACATTATAATTATATCGTACATTATCTAAAATATTTAAAATGGAATATTTACCATGTTTTATTAATATTATTTCGTGGCTCGATATTTTGACGAATATTAAAAAACATGGTAAACATCCCGTTTTAAATAGTTCAAATAATGAAAATAACCATGCTTATTTAAAATCCAATATCGTCATTTCTTAAGCAATCTGTTGATAATAATCAAGTTTATAACCTTCCAAGTTTTATTACCATTTTCATTTGCTCATAAAAAAACAAAAACAAGAGAGAAGTAACAATTAGAGAAAGTCACATCCGCGTGTCAAGGGCCACATAAAAAGTTTTTTTTTTCTTTTTTTTCGGCAATATAAAAAAAAACTATTTCATATGTTACCTCCACTTATTTTATAGGATTTAAGGTGCCAAATTTCATAATTAAACTCTGATGATAGTGCCTATAAATTTTGCTATAATATAATAGACAGCTAACGGAGCGAATCTATGAGGATTACGTTTTCATACTCGATAAATTGAACTGATCGATGGTCATGGAAATTAGCTATAACCATATTACAAAATATATGAATGAATAACGAACAATCCAGGAAATGTTTATAAACTTTATTTGGCCTTTACACAGTAACATTGATCGCGAAATCCTTGGCCGCTGTTTATTATCGCAACAACCTAGCTATTTTTGTCTTGAGTCGCCCACAGCTGGCGCGCCGTTAGCGAACCCACTCACCGTAGGTGGCTAAATATTGTGATGATTTATTTTGTGGTAAAAAAAATTCATTTATTATACTGATTACTCTCTGAACAAAAAAAAATGTTTCAAATTTTCGTAATTAAAAGACAATTGTGTCCTAATTTTTTTTATAAATATTATAACTTTGTTGTATTGTTGTATCTTAATTATGTGTACATAATAAATAAATTATACTTGTTTTAAATATGATTATTAAATTTCAGGATATTACCGAGTTAATTATGATGAGGAAACATGGAGACTAATCGCAAAGACTCTACGAGAAGCCCATTTGTCTATAGATGAATTAAATAGAGCTCAGGTGGGACACTACATAATAAAATGCTTTATTATAATAATGAATGTATATGGAACATGACGATGTTTTTTTTATTTATATATACAGAGCAGGCTAAATGATAAATGCAGCGCCTGATTTCACGTGCATGCTTCAAGTAACTATCTAAAACTATCTCCTAATAAAAAAATCTATAAGCACATACTTACATTTTTATGTTAGTTAGATAGACAAACAGACTGAAAATCCACTGTTAATAAGTAGGACAGTTCCGCCCATAAAAATAAACACCTCAGACAAAACCAGGCAACTCTTTTATGCATTGCCTATACCGAAACGTAAGATGGTAACACCCGTATTATTAAACAATACTTTGAGGTGTAACTGTAACTCCGAACGCATAGGGTCATTCAAACCAATCCATAGACAATACTTAAATGAAATCCGCCACTGTGCGTCTTTGACAGAGGCACCCACATAATAATAATAATAATAATAACATACTTGCATATAAGCTTCCGTGTCAAGTTCGTACCAATTATCTGCCCACATCTAACATTACTGGGTCACTATTCCGTTTTGTATCGTTTATCGTTTGATAATATCGAACAAAACAAACCTATTGGTCCAGTATTGATCCAAAATAACCCAAATGGCTATCAGTAATTGAGCTCTGAGCAATGATCATCATCATCAGTTCTCCAGCAACCATGGTGAAACCATAAAGTCATTATAATGATTTCGCTTAAACATTATAAAACAATAGTTTCATACAACATTTAACACAAGCTATAAAATGTCATAATTTCAGATAGTCAATGATGTATTTGCTCTGTACGCGGCTGGAGATATCAGAGAAGATATAGCCAGAGACGTCTTGGAATATTTAGACAAAGAGCTCAGTTACATTGTTTGGGACTCCGTGGCATCTGGATTTGAGATCCTTAAAACCGAAGGGACAGGAATGACGAAGACGCTCTTTGTAGAGTGGCAGGTAATATACATTGATAAAAAATAAGATAGAAAATATGATAACGGAGAAACTAATATTTCAATCAAATTAATAATTATTAAAGTTGAATAAATGAGATAAGTAATATAAAGTTTTATAACGTATATTAATGAGAATTTATTGGACAGTTTAGTAGGAGATGTGTTATATTCATCATCGACATCATGATCATCATCAGCCTTTATCTGCTACATTACCAACGCTAAAATTTTTATATTATTAGTTATTATAAGCACTGGTACTTTTTTCATTCTGAAATACATAAGCTACATTTTAATAACTAAGAATTAAAAATTTCAACGTATTACTAAATTTTTTTAAAATAATAATACAATATATAAGCTATGACCTTTATATTCTTTATTTTTCAGGAATACATCCAAAGTAAAATAGGTATAATTTACAAGCGACTGATGCGTAACATCGAGCAATGGCCTCAGACGAGGCTGTTCCGGAGCGCGGTGGTGGAGCTGGCCTGCGAGGTGCGGCTGCGAGCCTGTCTCAACGAGATGAGGAGGTTCTATGCGGACCATCAGATCGCTCACTTGAGGTTAGTCATATGGGTTTGAGGACTGCGCTGTGCCCCCCTTATGCTTGCTTCTTCCTCTCCTTGTAGACAAATTTAAAAGTTTGACTATTCAACTAACATAAAAAAATCATTCTATATAATATTATCCTATTTTTTAATTAATCTTAAATATATTATGTATTAATATGAACATTGAACAGTATTAAATATAATATTATGTACTCCCGTTGTATGTACACAAGGTCTTCAGAAACTTATCACGGGACTGTCAATCAATCAATCATTTATTTGCTTGGATTGTTCCAACCATGTGGTTTTATACATAGATCTTAGGCTATACAATAAGTTTAACATATTCTATTCATGCAGTGTGCAATTGGTATGCTTAAGAGCATGCATGGGACTAGAGTAGTAGTAGTGTAAAAGCGTCCATAGATAGTATTATATAATATTATTAATTGACAGAATATAATACTATTTGGATTGACGGAATGGTAATATAAAGATTCAATAAGTATGAATTACTTTAAAATAATTCAAACCAAAATACTTTCAGAATAATCCCGGACTTTCGGCAGGCCTGCTATTACACGGTACTCAATTCGGAGGATGGCAACATCAATGGAAAGTTGAATCGCTTCGAATACGACGACAAGATCATAGTAGAACATAAAGTGTAAGTAGCTATAATATATTAAAATAATTAATAGCGCAGTGGCCGGTCCGTGTTAGATGCGATTGGAAAGGGGTCGATCGTCTTGGCGTTTGTTGAAGGAGGTCTATTTTCAGCAGTGGACGTGAAAGGCTGATGATGGTGATAACGATAGTGAAATAATAGCGCCAGAACATAAAATGTGGACAAATAATCTAACTTTAACTAACCTTTTCAGTTTCACACACACCAACATTGTAACAAATTTCGTCTAAACAAAACCTATTCCTTAATAACGGAACCACCGCAGAAGTTCGACTATGAAACAATATTCAAACACCAATAATACTCTACAATATTTTTCAAAATCGGCTTTAAGATGCGGAGATTACTCTTTTAAAACAAATAATCTGTTCAGCTATGTAATAATTATAATGTTAGGGCCTGTTTCACAATCTCCAAATAATTTCCGAACTCCATACTCTATCTGTCAAATATGTTGCCGATAGCCTATTGGGAACTTATCTGGAGATTGTGAAACAGGCCCTAAAATATTATATAATAATATATTCTCATTAAATAAAACAATTTTTACGGATTTTATCGCAACATTGACCTTTTTACATGGCTGACGTCAGTCTGGTCGGAGTGTTAGTATTTTTTGCATGTTACATACCAATTATGGCACACACTCTACTGGAATAACATTTAAAAGTTCATTATTTACACGACTTATTTCAGACGAGAAGAGAACAAGTTCCTCTACAGGATACCTACTGGGACCCCCAGACCTCAGCCAATTGTAATGTCCTCCACTTCCACAACCACAGAGGTTTGTTACATGTATTGTGTGTAGATGTTGTTTACTTTGAGACTCTATAGTGGTATGTCTTTATTATAGAGCTTTCAAAGAAAATGTTTACTTACTGAAACAGCTTTTTTATGATGGCAAAATAATTAACTTAATATACATTTATTTACTGTTGGAACTTTGACATAAGTATTTAAAATTGAACGTCGATGGTTTGGTTCTGAAGAGCTCTATCACGTAATACCGGGGGTGGACGGTGACTGAGTGACTTGGTTTCTGGGCTCTAGGTGACTTACTGATTATAATTTCGAAATTCAGAACAAATTTCTATAATAACGGGCAATTAAAACGTAAATATCAGTATTGCCAAAATTTATTATAATTTTCAACAATAAAAAAATATTTTATTGTTCACAACAAAAAAGACACAATCGCGAAGTAGTTCAATATAAGTATTAATATTGTGAACAATAGAGATAACCACTCAGCATTTTGTCAGACTATTACAGCAATGGTGAGACGCTGATTTTCAGTGACTCCTCGTGATCACTCGCTCGAGCGACATCTTTGATGTACCTACATACCTAAAAATATTATTTCATATAGTTTTTAACAGCATGCGGCCCTTAATATTCACGGTGCCTTACGCTGTTGCTCAAAAGCCCATAATAATATATTATATTAAACTGCCCCTGCGGAATACCTAGGTGTGATTTAAATTTATTAAAGCAATTATTTTTTTCAGGCCACAACTTTAATAACTGCACATCCTTCGGGTGGTATACGCACTGTGGTGTCTTCCACCCTCTCTTTAGTTGGGGGACTAATGGTGATGGCAACGATAAGTTAGAATATTATGTCTGATATAATTTCATGTGACTGTTATCCTCTTGCACTCCTGTGTTACTAATGGGACTATTACTAAATGTTGTTAAGTAAAAGCAAAGAGCATGTCGAGGGTTAAAAGGTGACTCAAACGCCACTTTGGGTGATATTGAGTTATATATGTCGTTGTAATCCGCGAATTTTTATGCGTCTTTTGAGCCCGGTTTTATAAAACACGTTTTTGGCGCTTGATTCCTTTCAAAATGTGACTATCATTTCTAATATCGCGGTGTGAAGCGACAAAAAACATCGTCTTTTTTTCTCACTTTGCCCTTAAATCTTTTTAGGGACATATAAATCTATTTACTGTTTACTTTAGCTTTTATTACTTTTACTACTTTTCTGATATAAGCCTCTTGGTTCTTTTTTACCTGCCATACAGTAAATCACACTGCGCTATAAAGTATTTCGTCCTGATCAGATTTATTAAAATATGTCGTTTGAATCGTTTTACTCTGAATTGACACACCTTGCATTAGCGCTTGAGCCACTTTACCTTGAACTGATTTAGAAGACTACTAGAAGAAATTCTTTAATAACATTTCATTCCTTTTTTATTTTAAATGATTTACCGTAATGATTATCTTATTTAAATTGGTAGCTTAAAGATCAAAATTCCTATACTTGACTTTCTTTCTATGAACTTAGTAAAATTATCAAGACAAAATTTGTATTATAAGCACTTTTTCTATTTTCTTAAAGTGGTTCCCTGTTAAATTATTTTGCCTTGATCTATTTTTCATCTATACTGAATTTAAATTATTTTTCCTTGATCTATTTGGAAATTTCTTAAGATTAAAGTAATTTCACCCTAAACAAGTAGGTTAAATTATGGCCTATAAATCTTTTATCCTTAATTTGTTACTAAAATTCAATGTACTTGAAGCACTTTGCCTTAAGCAGAAAATAGGTCATTTTGACTTAAGTGACATCTAAATCATTGTAAAATGCGTATAAATGAATGATTCCTACATATATTTGAAGCTTTTATAGCATACTTTCATATACTTCCAGCTATAGTCCAAAGAAAGAAAGACTTTAAGAGTAATGATTTTTTTTTTCAAAATTTTTAACTTAAAATCGCTCTCCTGTAAAGTTATCAAAATGGCGTATGAGTTACTTTGCCTTTTATCCCTCGATATTATATTTTAATATAATATAATAATAATATATACTGAAGGCAGCGCTATGTGTGTGTACGTGTCAATACACAATTTATTTATGTGTGATTCGGGATGACAACGGCTGCGTCACTGCCAAGCAAATTAAAGCCGAGTTAAAAGTTCAGTTGAACACGTACTAAGTTGAATCGAAAAACTATATATATCATATGAGTTCCACCGGAATATAATATTCTAAAAGGATATACATATAATTATATATCTTATAACAAAAGCTTTTGATGATTTTAATTGTTTTACGTTTATATAAAATCATTATAGGAACATTTAAATAATACATTATTTGTTCGGGTGCCTTCCCTCAATAAAACTAAAAACGCAGTAAGCGCAGAAAGTGATCGCGTTAGTTTAGGTTAATATAAGAAATTTCTAACTCACATATAAAACGTATAACCAAAACTCTGGATACATTTTGTGATAAAAAATTTATCCTGTATTATTATGAGTACAAAAACAACTGTTAAGGTTCTATTAGTATTTTAATGCTATTTAAGTTCTTGGTGAAGCTGAACATGGTTTATATTGTTTGAAAAACTAATTCATATAAACAATATTATTTGTAAATTAAGCACTTGTTATATCAGGAACTTTAAAGGAAATATTTTTTAAGAGATATTATTTTCATTGATTTTCTGTTCGCCCTATTAAATATATAATATATTTTATAATAAAAAATAATATATTTAATTTGTAACATTCCTAAACATATTTTCTGCTGTTATACTAAAACAATTGACTGTACCTTCTTTAACTTTAATATGTCTTAACTAAGAAGAATTGTTATATTTCTAGTCATTCATTAATATTTAATAAATATTTATACACTTATATTTGTGTTTTGCTATGTAAAGTTAAGCCTTGCATAAGTTAAGCCTTAGCCTGCTTCAAACGTGACGTTGATGGTGATTCGTAGTGGATAATAATAATATATAAAAAAAAAAAATTAAGAATTTAGAAAACCTCGACATAGTATAAAATAATGCGCCATTTTAAGATGGCGGCCATCTTGGCCGCCACAAACCATAGAATAATAATATACTATAGAAACCCATTTTACGCGCTCCTTTTTAAGCACCTTAATTGGAGCCAGAAATGACTCCAAACGCTGGGTCATTGCGTGGTATCGAATTTCAAAGCACGCCGAATGTATTTCATGAACATAAATTAATTATGACGATTTGTGCCGTTAAATTATATCACACCACATCTGAAAAACAAAGGATGCATCACTTTTCACAGGAATGCTTTCAACATTTGACAATATTTTTTAGTGTTTAGGTTTAAATTAAACCGGTTTGTTTAACTTTTTTAAATTTAATTAGAGAACATTGTATTTAAATGCACTGTGTTGCCTGATTGTGAAAATATTTTCACAATCGGGCAACATTGTTTTTTTCTTTATTGTTGCGACCGATTAATAATTCTAAGACAGTATTTCTGTAAAAACCATTTCGATATCGAGCTTCACCTGAGTGATAGAGCTCACTTTACGTCACTTTGAAAGTGAACTTTATTGATATAGATAGAGAGTCGAGTTTTAAGGAACACAAATTCGTCAAATTCGTCATATCACCGCGGATTCCGCTTTCGATATTCGAAAACAAACTTACAGAATAACCCTACTGTTGCTTCTGATATTTACGTATTTATATAAATAACATTTTCGTAATATAACAATATTAAATAAACATACCCATAATTTACCACAGATAACTACATATTTGTTATTGTAAAATTATCAACGGCTGAATCATTTCCCGCTTTTGGGAAAACTGCACCTCTAAATATGGCAACTTATGTGAGTCCGTTTAATGCTCAATTTTTGAGAGAACGCTCACATGAAGACTGTCATTCAATATTGTCATAATTATTCTAAGTAACAAGTTAAAACGGTTAATAAAAAGAGTGAGAGAAGAAACTTACTCCGTTGTAGTGTTTCATTGCTTTATTACTGCCTTACCTACCTGAATCACTTCCCATCAAATCTAGAGTCCACGCCCGTTCTCTAAACATATACGGCTATTGAGTTAAGAGCAGCAGTAAACTTTTGATAGTCTGGTTCAAGTACGAAATACTTCCCGGCCTTTCAACGTGATTTGAGACATCATCATCATCATCAATTTTTAATCTAAAAAACAATATCGAACTTCGCGACATAATCTTAAAAACATGTACAATATCCCGTTTTAAATAGCCTTCTACGTGATCTAGAATAAGAAACGGAAAAAAATAATAAGGTTTATATAATGAAACAAGCTTTATCCTACTTCTAAATTTTTTTTAATTAATTTGTAACATGTACATATTACAATGGTTACTTAAATAAATAAGGAATTCATACAATTATCATAACTTAAATAAAATAAACTAAATATGAAGCAAGAGGACGCGTTTGCTTCAAATTTAGTATTAGTGCATATTATAAAATAATTAAAAGTACAACTATGAGTGAAAACGCAGTAAAAAACTTAAAAACCTATACGTTAAAATAAGAAACTTAAAAATAACATATTGCAATTACTTATTGTTTAAATAAATCTACTCACTTTGTGCAATACTGACGTAAATCATATTTGTAAATAAATTTAAATAACATTGAATTATTTCAAAACACATCAAGACATCTTTCATTCTAGTTACAAGACTAACTATAACAAGATGCCACACAAACGCACCTTATATTAAAATATATTTTATAGGAATCTGGAAAATAAGTATAAAATCCTGATTCCTATATTAACTTAAACTACTAAAGTAATGTGATTATTAAATATTTTTTTTCAATAAAGTATGTGAAACTACATTTGCTATCTATTTATATATAGCAATGAGTATCCCTATATTTTGTACTAAAATTATTATAATACACTAAAATAATTAATAACAAACCAAAAAAATAATTATGAAATTATAGTAAGTTCAGACACCTTAATATATATTTCTATTCTATCCTAGTATTATCTAATCGTATTTTAAATTATTATAATATTAAATAATTATTTAAATTTATTAATTAATAATTATATAGTGTAACTATAAACGATAATGTAATCAATATGGCGGATACGTATATCGTTGGCGCGTCGTTCTCGTCTATCCATTCGTATGCCTCTTCTAGATACGTCTCGTACCAGATTAAGTCTTCATTAACTCGGTCAGCCATTCTTTCGGCTATTGTTACTGAGTCGTCTAGGTTACTCCGTGATGAAGTGACGTAGGTTGTGAACTAAAAAATAGAACGTTTTAAATTAAAAAAAATTCCCTTCATGAGACGTCTGGAACATGTAAAACACCTTCATATTAGAATACATAATTAATGTAATTTCCTTAACGAAAAAATATCACGTTCAAACTATAACTTGCTTATACATATTTCACATCTCAAGATTTCATTGTTTACCATAAACATTTCTTTTTATTAACATCTGTAGCTGCAAAGTATTATAGCTAAGCCTAAATAATATGGTAAAATCCATAACAAAAAAAGCTTTATTGCACCTTCAGGAATAGTAATATTTTGTTCAAAAGATGTATAGGAATTTACTTACATCATTAGCAAGAGCAGGACCAATCATATTTTCAGATAAAGCAAGAAGAGCCTCTTCAAATTTTTGGGCACCTCCATATCTGAAATCAAAATATTTTAAAATGAAACTTTTATTACATCGTCTCAAACTTTTTCGTCTGTGTCTTGCATGTCGCGTGACGGTCGACCACGGAGTAGAGATAAAGTGAAAAGCAGTATGACGCAGCGCTTTTCATTCATTGTATATAATGTGCAAAAAGTTTCAATTTTACGGTGGCTTAATAAGACCACATAATCCTTTATTTTCGACTTTAGACAACTCTTTACTGTCATAGGTATTATAAATTTTCTACAGCTACAGCAGTTCCGATATGCTTGAACATTAATCTATCCAAAAATGAGTTTTCTATTCGAAAGGCTTTTAGGCCTGATGGCATTTAAGTTCAATCGGTAGGTAGGTGTGAAGATGGTTCACCTAGAAAACAAAAAAACGAAAGTGGGTACCGTACCCACTAGACCATTGTAGCATCGACTTTTGGACCAAGACCTCTTGTGGTGCTTTCAAAAGGGATTTTCTAAATTTCTAAGTGCACCTTCAACACGAGACCATCATTCGCTCACCGTTGAAGGAAAAAACCGTGAGGAAACCTGCGTGCCTAATGAGATTAAAAGTCTTTGAAGGTGTGTGAAGTTCACCAACCCGCATGGGAAAGCGCCTCGGTATACTATGACCCGATACCTACCAACCTACTATTGCCTGATTTCGAACGGGAGACCCACGCCCAGCAGGGGACGTATGGGATGATACTTCACTTTACTGTCCAAAAGTATAGAGTTTAATATTTACAATGTGGGAAGAAGTTAGTAACAATCGTTTGTATTAATCTTATAATATCTGAAACGTGAAATAGTAAATTTCTCTTGAAAATACAGAAGAGCTGTCCGAAGATTGAAATATGTAGGATGCAGAGAGGACAAATGACTACGAATCTGAATCTCCCATCGGTAAAGAACCGCTATCCACCTTTTACCCACTCATTTGTCATAGGTAAATTTAGTCCATAAGATAAAAGATAACCAGTTATAAACTCACGCGTTCCTTATTTGGGCGTCTCGTCTTATCATAAAATTCAAAGCTTCAATAGCATTGTCGCGGCTCGATCTGGCCACTGCCGAGAATATCTTCAGTTTTTCTTCTGTATTGTATGGACTGTTGATAACTATTGTCTCCTCTAATAATCTGCAATGACACCAAATCCATTATAAATGTCCCTACAATTATGAGTTCCAATTTTCAAATTACTAAAACCATTTTGGTTTGTAGACAAGCACAGACATGTAATGAATTGGTTATAAATGTTTATTCCGGGGATTGATTTTTTATTAGCTTCTCTTAATTTTAAAAATTAAAATTAATCTATAAATATCTATCTTTATTTTTTTAATTATTTTAGTATTTTTTTTTTCAAATTAAGTTTCTTACTCGCTTATAAATCCTGAATCTTGCGAACATGCCAAAGATTCTAATATAACAACTCTTTCATATAAAGAAGGTTCGATTTCCATCCGCGCGTACAGTGCATCTATGACCTCACTATCTCCCTCCCTTACCATCGTACAATAAACTGCTGGTCTGATTTCATAGGGAATATTCGGATTCCTGTAAATAATAAAAATTGAAGAAAGAAGAAAGAAAGAAAGAAACATTTATTTGTGAACAACGCCATTAATACATACAACACATAACATTAATTAACAAAGTTGTTCACAAATATTATTATTTCACAATTGCAATATTATATTTCGTCAAGATAGATAATATTATAAGATAAAATCGAAATGGTATCATGACAGTATTGTAACATGGCATAGATATTGCAATTCAGAAAGACACGTGAACGTTTTCACACGTTGTATGCACACTGGTATTGTGCCTAATTGACTGCTCATTCGCAAGTTACAAGTCGTACTTACCGCTCCGTCAGACACTCCACCAGTTCGCGTAATACGCGTCAAGTAAATCTCAGTCGCGTCGTGAAATGCAATGTCTATGGCATAAATATCTCATTTGAAGTATATTTAATTGCTTATTCCTGACTAGAATCGGGTGTTATTTGTTACATGTTGAAAGAAATAAGAAGTGTTTAATGCGTATTCCCTCCACATAATCATATTTTTTCTGCTTAGTCTTTCTTTTTTCATAAAGAAGCTATCGAGCAGTTGGAGCTCTACCGATGCCCTGTATGTCAACAAACTTTTTCCTATCCGAAACTAGACGATACGGCAGCATACACTTTACGCCGGTCTTATGTGAGCAAGAAGTACCCACCCAGGTCGTGGCGGTCCAATTCAGCTTCCGACCAGCATGGCACTAGCTCTAATAATATTACTATTTCTATATTATAATTATTACTTACACAACTCCGTTGTTACTCGGGTCGTAGAACCAATCCACTGCTGCAGCGATGCAAGGTTGGTAGTTAGCACGACAAGCGTGTTCCATCACCAAACCTCTAGTTAAAGATGTCATTGCTGGTTCAAGGACATTAGATTCTGGGTAGAAACCAATCTCCGATTCCACCATACCTATAGTTCTGCGTACCATTCTCTAAAAACAAAAGAACACGGAATAAATTATACATTTTGTATTGTACCCGTACTTAGGCACTATATTTCACTCATAGTGGACAACTTTTATGGTCAGGTTACAGCACACGATCATATTATAATAATAATCCACACGAGTGATTCCTAAATCTTTGAATTAAAATCTTTCAGAATTAGGCCTCTCAAATATTTATATTAAATTGCAAAAAATTGTTATCTTGGATACCAGCTCAATTGTCAGAACATTTCTCAACGGCCAGATCCAGTAAATGACTAGTATTTAAGTGGTGCAAGTTCTTTGGCAATGCCTGTTCCAACCACCACTATAAAACTCCAGCATTTAGGTGAGACTGTTTCTTAGATAACGCATACTAATAATAAGCTTGTATTTATCAAAATACAGGTATGGGCTTCATCATCAAAATATGGTGATAGAAAATAATATCTGGACTCACCGGATAAATGACAAGTCATAAATAATAAAAAAGCATATTTTTAAATAGTTATACTCCTCTTCACAAACCCAAGAAATTAATAACAAAATTATAAAAATGTATCCGGCCGCTATATTTCAACGCTTATAGCGTTGAAATATTACGACTCTGTTATAAATACCTATATAAAAATATAATAATAAAATAAGATATAATATTAAATATAATGTTAATGATGATAAAATATCAATTAGAGTGTAGACATACTTTACAAAAATAAAACATTAAGAATAATAACCAATTTTTTAAAAAGAAAAAGTTTTTCAATAAGTATTTAAAGTTTAAGGGAACTATGTCGAAGCCCTTCGCCTAATTATGAGCGAGAGCCATGCTTAGCAAACTTATGAGGTCAATAACAATATTCAACATCAAATACGGCTAGTATTTACCAAGTAAATATCAGGATCCCGATCTTCGTCATCTGCGAGGAGGGCGTCAAAGTTCTTCTTCAGGAATTCCATATTTCTGACAAACGCCTTCCAAACCGCGTACTCCGTTTCATGTTCCATCGTTAACACAATTTGGAAAGCTGTTTCATATGGCAGGGCACTGATTCTTGCCAAATTTAATGCATCATCGACTAGCTGCAAACACAGTAATTCACTTTATTCACTTACTGCGACTGCTTCGATTTGGCTAGGAAGCCCAGAGGAAATGCACCAGGTGGAAGGAAGTGTGGTTTAAAGAGGGTGTAGCAACCTTTTTGACATACTATTTCTTGACACAGGTTAGTAAAAATAGTTAATGACTAATACTACACTAGCATATGCGTTAACATGCAAGATCAAATTAAGAACCAAACCAATAAGAAATGAAATCCTTATTAATAGTATTAATGTGAAAATATAGATGTTTGTTACGCTTTACATGAAAACTACTTGACCGATCATTATGAAACTTTGTGCAAATATTCGCGAAGGTACTAGAAGTATACACGCGGGCGCAACAGCTAGTGGTTAATATTTCTTTGTAATACTATGATTACGATATTTGAACATGCTAATCCTCAGGTGTAGTGGGTGTCTATGTGTGTCGTTGATCACCACAAGGGAAACTACTTGTTCGTTTGTCTTCTCTTCGGATTTTTTTCTTTGTACTAAATTTTTTAATATAATATTAAATTTTTTACCAGATTCTTGCTCTATGGTAAGTTTGTGCAACTTCAAGAAACGGATATTATGTAGGCTTGTAGATACATACATAAGGTATTTTATAATTTGAATAGCAATATTGTAGGTATATCAAGCGTTATAAAATTTAATGACGAATATTTTATATAGGTTTATGAGGCCCGTAAAGCCAAAATCAATATTTAAATACATCTGTCCCATACTGGATTTTTTACGGTGAAATACCAATATTATGTAATTTTTAATAATTTTTAAATTAGCCCTTACGCTAGCACGATTAAGAGGGTGGATTTCTCCCCTGCGCTCTGGATCTTCTAGGGCCCAAATAATTCTTTCCCACAGTTCAGGCTCATAATTGACACGGTAGTAACCTGAAACAGGATAAAAAGTAGTGAGGTTCTTATGTATTAAGCAGTATAAACATAAATTGATATTAACCATCTATTCGCGTTTGGGCATTAAAATACATTAGCCGCGCGTACGCAATATCATAAGTAACGGTATATACTTTAATTTGTTACTAAATATCTGCATAAAGACGCTGTCTCTCAGGCCTTCAGTGACGCCCAATTTTTGAATTGTAAAATTCTTTAGCGCATTGAGCACTTTTTGGTCCAGGAAAATCTTATACTTTCGCGTCACCGACACGCTAATACGACATGATGTAAATACGAAATTTAAAATTATCAGTACTTAAATTTTAAATTTTATAATGTCTCCTATTTTAAATTGTCACTTCTATCACAATCCCCATGACTGTATTTTTTTATTATAAATATTTTTTAACCTTGGCCTTGAATGTTAAATATAACCCAGTCTTCTTCATCCAATGTCATGGGAAATGGTAAAATGCCATCCGCCAAAAAAGCGGGTTCAATGTCGTCGAAGTTTGGATTAACGCTTGTAGTATAGGAGACGGGTATCGGGTAGGCCGCTGATGGTGTTGAAGTGGAAAAGCCGAAGCGTTCCTGAAATAAATATACGAAAATATTAGCGACAAAGATGGAAATTATGTAACATTACACTTAGCAATAATTTAGCATAATACTGGTGAAATAATTTTCAATATAATGAGTATGAGTTAGCCCCCGTCCGCACGTGCGCTTTAACACCGACGCCTTAAAGCCCGACGTTGGTTTGAGTTGTGAGTTTGGTATGCTCAATTCTATTTAACGTCAAACAACAAAAGTCGAAAATGCCACAGCACTTGAAAAAAAGCGCCGCGCTTTAAAAATGCCATCGTGTGAATAGATATGTGGCGGACCAATCACAGCGCCACAATCTTGAATCGCGCTATCGGAATTCTACAGTCCGATCGTTATATATACATCATCTGACACGATAGCAAGTGGGCTTCGGCCTGGCCGAGGATTGCACCTCGCTCGGTCGGAGAACTCCCTTTGGGGCCTATCACTAATATTCCCATAGATACATGGGTACCCATTTATCTCAATCAAGAGCTTTTTTGAAGCTCGGTAAAAAGCGTTCGTGCGAACGGGGCCTTATATGTAAGCGTTTACTATATTTTATGTCCATGTTACTAAAGTTAAAAGCAACATTAAAACGATTTTAGTTGGTTGTTTTTACTACAGTTTACCACAATTTTCAGTTTTATTTCGCGGAGCTCGATATTTCGACATTGTCTGCGAATGTCTTGTTCGTGATACTAAAGCAGTGGCTTTACCGTGGTAGAGAAACTAGGAACAAATTTATTTTGAGGTAAAATTTACGTAGATATATGTTTATATAGGTATACGTTTTTAGTTCCACATCTAACAACTAGATGGCGATACATACAGCTTACTTCTATTTGATACGAGTTTCCAGTCTATCTCCGGTTATACAAAATATAGTCTTTGACTAAAGCGAACGGTTAGATATACTACTAATTAGTACGTATAGATAGTACCGTACCGTATAGTAGTGATACTTCTAATTATCCTCAACATCTATCTACCTACAATCATCAGACTGGTGAACAAGGCATTCGTAAACATTTTCGAAATATCAAGCTCTGCAAAATAAAACTGATAAACGTGGTTGGAAAATATCTCGTTTTAAAACGTTCATGTGCACACAACATGTGGTCAATACGAGGTCCTTTTGAGACGTGCGGGTCCCACATAGCCTACACGTGTCGGGTGATTTTTTATCAATGCACATATAAGAACTAAATTCCAAAATTTGTGGATGAAGTAACCGGTCAACATATTTGAAGGATTGCCAAGCAATGAAAGCCGAACGTTAGTAAAATAAAATGACAAAAAAATTGAACTATTGGAATTAAAATTAAACATAATACGTTATATCGTCGAAGATTTAATGAGAATAAAAGAAATTGAATAAAAATACAAAAAATCATGGGTGTAGCCACACTGGGGCAAGCTGGGGCGCTTGCCCCACTCTGGCTCTGATCTATAAGGTCAAACAAAAAAATGTATAATTACACAAAAAAATTAATCGACAAAAAAAAGTGCGATAAAAACAGATAGCGCACACAAAATCCCTTTAAATCTACAGATTAACAAATAACGAAAGAACGCAAACGTTACAAAAACATTACCCTTAGGCTGACTTCTGCTCCACCCTGAGCCCAAGGCTGGCTACACTCATGCAAAAAATTGAGCATTTACTAAAACTTGTAACTATTATTATAGTAGTAGTTATTATAGCACGAAAGACGGAGCTTTCCTGCATTAGAGAAATTCAGTATCGGTTTTTTAGTCTTCTTTCGGGCGTCGGTTACAGGAGATTTTCATAACTACTGTTCTGCCAATGATTAAAACGTAATGGTTTTAAGCACATCATGACTAATTAAGGCAATGCTAATGCTAATAAAAAATAGCAAATCGTGGGCACTGTGACACATATGCGTGCACGTGCATAATAAAAAAGGGGGGAAGATTTTTTTTTTTAATTTATAAATTTACTGATTTATTCATTCATTAATTCATCCGAATGTACCGAAATCGGTTCATCCATTCAGGAGATCAGAGTGTGTGTGTGTGTGTGTGTGTGTGTGTGTGTGTGTGTGTGTGTGTGTGTGTGTGTGCGTGTGTGTGTTTGTGTGTGTGTGTGTGTGTGTGCGTGTGTGTGTGTTTGTGTGTGTGTGTGTGTGTGCGTGTGTGTGTGTTTGTGTGTGTGTGTGTGTGTGTGTGTGTGTGTGTGTGTGTGTGTGTGTGTGTGTGTGTGTGTGTGTGTGTATGCGTGTGTGTGAAAATCATATGTCAAAAGAATTTAAGATGTACCTGGTATACATTAACGCCATTTCGAACCATAGCGACTCGAAGCATCGGGTAACCTGTGTTATAGAGCCATGGCTCTAGGAACTCTTCAATGTCACCAATCAAACCACTCCCTGTGTATGCACTGTTTATGGCATCGATAAAGTTGAATGAATTCACTGTTTGTAAAGATCTGTAAAGAAAATAATTTTATACTAATAATTTAGCGTATAAATGCGGGGTTAAGTGGAAGCAGGTCACTGGAATGACGTGTGACAAGACTCAAGGGACTTATATACAAGACTGTGATTAGGCCAGTGCTATTTTACGCAAGCGAGTGCTGGTCACTTAAAGCCACCAATGAGAAGCGGTTACACGTGGCAGAAATGAGAATGCTAAGATGGATGCTAGGAGTGACCAGGATGGATAAATCAGGAACGACCACATACGAGGTAGTCACATGTCACCGACTGGCATGGTTTGGACATGTTTGTAGACAAGAAAACGATCACGTGACACGTAAGGTAATGGACATGCGGGTGGAAGTGTATTGAGGAAGAGGAAGACCGAAGAAGAGATTTCTGGACGGGATAAGGAGAGATATGGAGGAGTGTGGAGTGACGCGGGAACTAACGAGTATGAGCCCAGAGTGGAGACACAAGACATATAAAGCCGACCCCAAATGAATGGGAATAATAATGGCTAGGAAGATGATGATGATGATGAATTTTATAAAATTTTAGTTTCGATGGACTAAGTGTTGTTCAACTATTGACCAGGTGGGAAGACGATCTCCGAGCACTGGCCGGTGCGTGTTGGAGCCGAGTGGCAAGGGATCGGTTGTCTTGGCGTTCATTCAGGGAGGCCTATGTTCACCAGTGAACGAATAAAGGCTGATGATGATGATGATGATAATAAATTTTATATAGGTATAGGTGTATAGGTTTAGGAGATATTTTTTAGAAGTGAAAACTTCCTTAGCGGCGTTGAGCACTTTTGTGGGATGGGTAAAAACTGTAAAACTCGCGTCAGGACATGTAGGCTGATCGAAAATTTGTAAGTCGGTTGGAGAGTAGTGTTGTAACATCAAAATCGATTAATCGACCAATCGATTGTTTTCTTTCGATTGTCTATATTTTTAATTGGTTGTAAGGGTTTCGATTAATTAAAAAAAAATCGTTTTTTTTTTTAATCCTTTTTCATAAAAATTGGTTATAAAATTTTTTTTTCAAAGTATGAAAAAAAATTGAAAAGAATTAGAAAATGAAATTTTGTTTTTTTTTTACATTTTACTTTTTTACCATGATTGATTTCTTGCGTATAAATTGTATTTTTTTACCTTTTTTCCCCCTAAAAAATCGAATGTCAAAAAAAAGCAATTCGTTCAAAATTATTCCCTAACTATTCAAAAAAATCAAAAATGCACAACGTTAATAATCAAGTTTTCACTTCTGCCGGCACTCCCGGAGTGCAACCCGTTTTTTTTTTAAATATCTTAGAAGTATTTGAGATCTGGTGAACATTTTGCATTCTGCGTTACAGCAGCATCGCTTTTTCCGTCAAACTATATTTAAAAAATTGGTGATCTATTTAAATTATAAATTTGTTAAATATAATAATATCTATGGACGATTTTTACACCACGTCAATCAGGTCCCGTACTAAGTTTCCGAAGTGTGCTTCGGGTACCATACAACATATATTTAAGATTTTTATTAAATAATACATATAATTTTTGTTCCCTGGCGAGATTTGAACCCGGGCTTGAGCACTAACACCTTAATCATTAAGCCATAGGTCGTCATAATCAAAGTCAAATATATTTTAAATAGCAAAATCCAAGCACTTCATCAGTGGGTCGGTTGTACCGAGCTATATATATATATATGATTAGAGTAGGTACCTAAGACTTTTTACCCTTATATTCTCACATAGGTATCAAGTCAAAATAAAAACAAGGAGCATAATATAACATAAATTGAAGACGATTCCGAAAAAATAAGAGTTAACGGTACAGGTGCGTTTTTTTATCTGCCTACTCAGAAAAACTTATCAATTCTAAGACATGTTTCAGATATCGCAGATATGGTTAAAGATATGTCACTAAAATATGTCAATACCTTTGGTTAAGCAATGCTCTTGCGCCTATTTTAATAAAATCTTCTCCTTCCGCAGATAGTCCGAGCATGAGCCGTAAAGTCCATAGAATAGCTGGTGCCTTTAAATTAACTATGTCCATTATATGGTATCGTATGTCTTCCTCCACAAACAGATCGTCTTGAGGCTCCAGTGTTTGAACATTCGTATAGGCGTCATAATACAAACTTTCTTGGATGATGTCTGTTACAAATATCGTGTTCATATCCAAAAGAGTATCATCATCGAAACCAGCTACATTGGTTTGGAACTGTAATATAAAAACATAATAAGCTAGAATTTTATAATGAAAAAAGTATAAATGCAAGTATCAGACAACCAAGTTAAGGCTGGATAACAGCAAAGCGAAAAAGAATAATTTACAAGATTTTATTTTCGTTTATTAACTAAAAAACAATGCCAGTCTTATAAAATTAACTATTAAAAACATAGAATTATGAAATTATGAAACCTTCTAATTTTAATACAAAAAATTTAATTTCATTGTGCCACATCTGCGACGCGAACGCGAATATGATTTTCCCCTACTAAAAAGTGCCAAGGCGGCTAAAATTAATTTAAAAAAATTATCATATGGAATATTGTGTAAAATAAATTCAAAATTTTGATTATGAAGTAAAATATATAAACACAATGACAATGGCAAAATCTTGTGAGAGCCATCAAATATGAATAAAATTTTCAATACAAATGAAAAATTTAAAAACTACTTAAACCTCGGAAATCTATTTACATTATTAAAGGAATATCTGGCAATAACCATCAATCTTATTTTATTATAAAAAAAATATTTATCATGTGTCTTAAAATACATATTTCATATATCGCTACTTATACGAGTACTAACTTCTCTAAATATTTTATCTCTAAATGTTATAATAATTATGTTTATGCCTCTTATACCAATGGAAGGGCCGCACTATGCCTTTGGCTACCACCATCTTGTATGTTTCTCCCTTTTCACCTTTGCTGTGTTTTGGAGAGAATGTCGGGACAGGTGAGATTGCAGGTTAGCCTATCTAAGTAACATAAAAAAATCTTACGTCCTTGACGATGTCATAAGCAGCATATTTAGCAAGGCCTTCAACAACCCATTGATAGCGCCAATTTTCTGGATATACGACGTAACCAAACCACTGTCTTGCAAGACCTTCGGCTATAGCTACAAATCCTGTCTTCCTCTGCTTATATGAGCTGGATGTTTCCATCAACACATATGGTTCCCTAGAAATACATTCTATTAAAAGAAATTTGTAATCGTTGTGAAACATAATATTTATATTAATAATGATAAAATTCTAGAAGCATGTAGTTTACTTTAACTAGAAAAAAGGGAATAGAAATATTAAATGAATATCTTTTTAATAAAATACCGATAAATAATAAAATAAAATAACGATTTTAAATGACTTAAAATAAAAAACTATATTTAAATATTTAAAGGTCGGCATTATTGCCAGTAGCCTATTTCTGCGGGGAATTTTTAGAAGAATATTATTTAGTCGCGCCTCCACCACGGCGCAAGCAGAGGCTACGCACCCTAAGTTTCACTTTACTATATATATATATATATATATATATATATATATGCGTAGCACGTCCGTGGATATGGAGTATGGACTATGGAGACAATCGCCTCACATGTTTTCTTAAAAACGGAATCATGAGAGACAAAATATTATTGATTCAGTTTTTGTAAATATTTTGTTATTTGGCCTGCGATGGGCTAATGACGTTCCAGAGTGGAGGCACGTTTTGGTGGACGAGGTGTGGATCGGCCATTAACCAGATGAAGGCGCTCTACGTGTAATGGACAGTTCGTGTTCGATGCGAATGGCAAGGGATCGCTTGACTCCATTAAAAGAGACCTATATTCAGAAGTGGACGCATAAAGGCCGATTATGATGAATGCATACAAAGATATTAAAATAAATTACATAAAGAATAAGTCTCTTAACTCACCAAATACAGACAGTAGACAACGCATACCAATTTCTCGACACATCTGGTAAAGCAATAACACTAAGTGATTCAGCTTGGTCTACAATTATTTCCCAATATGGTTTGTTGGTCCATTCGTTGAAAGCGGAGAAATAATCACTTATAGCAACTCCAGCTAAGGATTCTTGATTGGTCGATTGTTGGCGACCGTAAAGTAGAACGTTTGTAGTTGGCCTACCTAGAACTAGGAAATTATGGGCCACCATTCCCCACAAGTGGGGAGGTCCTTGTAGGGGCCTAAATTCAGTTCTGGAATTAAAATAAAAACAATCATAGTAATATAAATAAATAACTCTTCATGCATTTTAAATAGTATTTGCTAACCTATCATAGTAGCAATAATGTAATAAGAATAGAATTTACTTACTCACTATTATCGACGAACAGCGAGTTAGATACTAAATGATTATATTCCATATTATTAAATGTGAAAAGTATTGTCGATGCTTCAGTAGGCTCATCCATACACGGAAAAACGCGCCTTGCGTTCGTAGGAAAAAGATTCATGGCAACGTAGTCACTGAAATTTTTAAAAGTCTTAAAAATGATATTTCAGATTAGTTAGCAGATTATTGAATTGCGCGCTAAACATAAAATTAAATATACTCTCGTATGATACATAAAAATATATTTACAGGTCATCATATTCTCCAGCGTATAAGCCGTAACCAATATTCGAAAGTGATCCCGTATATTCTATAATAATTATGTATGAAGAAGCCACTTGTGATGGAAATATGGAAAGCTGACCATCATCCACTTCAAATGCTGTTGCTACTGCATTCGCATCTGTAAACACGCCAACCAAAACATTTTGGACATTTAAATCTTCTAGATGGAATATTATTTCATCTTCTCGAGTTGCAAAGGTCAGTTGTACATCTATAACTGCTCTTCCATTGAAGTTTCCTCCATTTCTTGTTATTTCTACGGCGTATTGTCTAACTTCTTGTCCGGGTCTCACATTTTGACGTGTTAAAGGATGGGTAGTATTAGTAATTGTATCATTGGCCGGCACTGTTTCCGAAATTTCTTCATTTTTTACCACAATAGATTCGCCTATTGGTAAATCAACCACTTTCACAAAAGCACTCTCTGTTGTTATTACTGTAGATGGTGCATTTATCGGCAGGGAGCGCGTTATTTTTAATAATGCTATAGAAAAATAGATAGCAAATAAACACTTAAACCTAGACCGAACCATTTTAAAATAGGTCGGTTACCGGTCGTCCCAACGTCCCATACGGTCTCACTACAATGAAGTCTACTCTCGAATATGACCAGCGATAAACATTGATAATATCTATAGGTAAGATAAAAATCATTTTCTTAAGTATCTGCAAGTCTTGAGTAGTGACTAAATACTGTATATTTTTTGTTAGATATTTTTAATCAGTTTAAATTTCATATTTTTTCTAGAGTTTAAATATTTACTACCATGTACCATCATGACCATTATTGCTCTAAACCCCAAAAAAATATTATGCAAGTAATTTTATTAATTACTCAAATTTCAACACGACAAATTATTGTTGACATTTTTTGTAAATTATATTTATTTTGTTATATTCGGTGTAAATTACATTCTTATATATAATATGTTACGTGTACCTTTTATATGCAATAAAGCAATATTTTTTATTAAATTTCTACAATATTATATATAAATTAAATACTCCACTAAATATACAATATAATATTCCCTTTTATCTACGAAGGGCTGGTTTAAGTGATTTCTTATAATAAAGAAAAATACGGACAAATTAGACCCTACGGCAAATCAATTACAAAATCAACATGCTAATAAATTAAGCTTAAAAAGCGAATAAACAACTAAATTACGAAAATAATAAGACTCGTCAGGGGCTATATCGTGTTTAGATTTTGTTTATGCTGTCGTCAGGTTATATTTCAAAATTAATTATTTAATTATAAACAATTCAAGTTCATTGATAAATTTCAATTATATTTTTAGGCATTAATTAATACAATCTAAAATACTTAACCTATTGACATATTTTTTGTTTGTAATATTCAATAATTCCAGAAAAGCCATGGAAAAACATAGTCTTTTTTATTTTTATGTCAATCCAACATGGGTTCTACTGGACTAGATTGACATTCGATAAGATAATATATCGAATTCGGATGAAAGTACTTACAGAGATATCAAATCATCTCGATGATAAAGGAATACAGCGTTTGAAGCTAAGTTTTACTGAAATAAACATTTTTCAAATCCATGGTGTTGTAAGATGTTAAAAGGAATATCTTTCAAAAGCAACTAGTAGGAACCGAGCTTTTTATAAACCCGAAAAATTAGCTTTTATAAATTATAATTAAGTGAATATAATTATTTTATTCATGTCTCACAAGCATCCAGAAAAAATAGTAACTATAATAATGATTATTTTATTGAATTATTATATCTTCTTCTTCTTCTTGTCGAGTCGAAAATAATTATATAATATTATAAGAGTCAGTGGAGAGAAGATCAAGATAGCCAGTGTAATTACTGACCCAAAAATGTTATACATAGGCAACACAATATAAGGGAGTTGCCTAGGCTAGTTCCAGGCAGTCTATTCGTCATACTACTGCGCACTTTATGCAGCGGTCGCAGATTAGAATCCCGCCAAGTACAAATGATGTTTGTAATGAGTCATGGACGTGTATATTTATTTATAAAAACTTTTAAGTGAAACTTCTTTACGCGCAAGAGGGTAAAAATTTTACGGATGGAACTCGTCACGAAGATGTGCAACGTTGTCGAAGAAGAGAGAGAGATTGATTGATACCAAGAGAGAGTAAGACAGGGCAACGTAGCATGAAACAACGGTATTGGTAGGTGTATTCATTTAGTAGTTAAATATTAGAAATTAAAGTTTCACTTCTGTCATATTGTGTATTTTGTACGCGCTTTTTTTTTTAAATTCCTAAACTTAAAGTAATTCCTCACTTGTTTTTGGGAAATTCCATTTACTCCCGTACTCTCTTGTATTGCTCAGAAATGACGGCATAGTGTTCAGAGCTATTTTCTGATATAGTACCAGCCTTCTAAGCGTTATTCACGTTGGTTCATTTCGCAGGTTTTTTTTCTTCATGGGCTTGTAAATATAAGTGCGAAAGTTTGTTCTCCTATTTCACGCAAAACGACTGAATAGATTTAAATGAAAACTTACAATAATATAGTTACTACTAAAATTAACTATGGTTCACCGAGGCGCTGCCCAATGCGGGTAGGTGAACTTCACACACCTTCAAAGACTTTTAATCTCATGGGACATGACGGTTTCCTTACGATATTTTCGGGCGATGGTATTGTGTTTAGGGTGCAATTGGAAATTTAAAAAAAACTATTTCAAGGCACCACCGGGGTTAGGATCGAACCCGGACCCTTTCAGCAGCGAACAGCGAAGAACCACAAAATTCAAATTATCTGAACTTAACAAAATTTGCACCTGCAGCCGTTCCGTCTAGAGCAACTATTAGGTCCGTTATTATTTACTTAGTTGTACTTACGTGTTATCATGAGAGCCATAAAACAAGCCGCTGCCAACCAAATTCAATGAACCAGTGTATTCAAAGACAAAAGTATATAACGTTGCTACGAATCCAGTTTCAATCTCTATTATCCCCTCATCGATATCGTAGTCTGCATTTTGGAAGTTACTTCCTCCGGCTAGTGAAAATGTGACAGATCTGATTTCCAAGTCTCCAACATAAAGTATTATTGGATCTTCTCTTGTATTTGGGTCTAATATGTTCACTTGAGCTGTGAGTCTTCCGTCAAACGTCCCGTCGTCTATGTTAGGTGAAATCTCAATGTCATACCTTGATACTACCATACCCGGTCTCATTTGGTACCTCGCAGTGATATTAGAATTTCTCGAAGAGCTGCTTGCTGCTGTTGCTGAAGTTGTGACATTAGTTTTGTTTTCCATCGCTAAGATTTCCTTCTCTTCGTTCTCCATTAACAATTTCGCGACATTCAGATCACTTATTTCTTGGAAGAGTTCCGAAGATATTTGCTCATGTTTTATTGGTAATGATATAATTGATGTAATAAACAGGGAGAGTAAACTAACACAGTAAATAGATCCCATTTTTATTATACTAATATTTGTCAACAAACACACTTTTAATCATCTGTGATGATGTTTGTTAAACTCTTCGCTTTGCAGATGTTTCATATTACGATAGAACTCAAACTAAAATCTGAAATGTTATACTTAACATATATAACATGTAATAAACATTATTCATCATTGATAGTGATCAGATTAGATTGTACACTTACTGACAAAAATATCGGTAACCCAAAATAAAATAAAAGGGAATTCCCGTGACAGAAACATTGGCTTTGAAGTTTTTAATTTATATAAAATATTATATTGCCAACATCTTCGTTTAAATCTGTTAAAATGCTTAGAAAGGCTTAATTACTAAGAAAGAATAAGGCAAAAAATACAGTTAAATTTCACACGTTGCATTTTAAGATAGTACAGTAATATTCTTTGCATAACAAAGAAACTAAGAAAGGTTTAAAATGAAAACGAGAACAGTCGAGTAGAAAATTTATTTAAAATTTATATATGAAAAGGTATACATTGTTGTATAAAACTTAGATGTGTAAAAACTCTGGTATGTATCACAAGATTATTATAGTTTAAAGCACCTTTTTAGTCTTCAAAGCTATTTAAGTCTTCGAAAGTAAGTAGGTATATATATTAATATCATAATATTTATTTATTTAATAATGCAATAACAACAGATAAAACAATGAGGAAGCTAGATGTGACGATATTGGCGCTGCTGTCGTAGTTTACGTTCAGCCAGCTATTGACGGCATCGTAATTACTGACACTCCAGGAGATAGACGCGTCGATGTTTTCTCTAATAGCACCCACAGCAGCTGCTTCACCGGCAGAAAAAATGGACTGATGGCGATTCACAAAAGTATCAAGCTGGAACGAAAAAAATGTTTATGGTGATTTATATTTTTATGCACACCAGTAAAGAATTATACCCGTGTAATATGTCCCTCTGCTGGGCACTGGTCTCCTCCTCGAAATCATCCAAAGAGGGATATTGGGCCATAGTTCACCAATTCGTTGGCCCGATGTGGTGAACTCAAAGACAGACAATTTCATCAGACATGCAGGTTTCCTTACGATGTTTTCCTTCACCGGTTCGCTTAATTTAGAGAAACCTATTTCAGGCTCCACAGGGGGTCATGATCGAACCCAGACCCTCTCACTTTAGAGATGGGCTCCTCGCCCATACCCACTGGACCACCGTCGCTTTAATAAACAAACAAAAAATAACGTCTCATGACTGATAGTGTACACAGAACATGCATTGTCATACACTTCTCTAAAAAGTATATAGACTATCAAGAAGTTGGCTTTAAACCAGTTCAAAATTTTGCCCTGACAGACATGAAATATCAAATTTAGTTTGTATAGCTCATATGCATAATGTTTAAGCTAACGATAGGAAATATATATAATATTTAGATTATAGATTTTAATTAATTGCAGATTTCTTCACACTATCAATATTATTATTGTCATTTCCTCATTACTAAGTTACTAAGTCACAAATTGATATAAAGTAGAATCTAGACTTAATCTAGACACTTAGACCCAAATCTACAACTAGGACATCGTTGCTCTCATCGCTAATGTTAAAAGTCATGTTTCGTCATCAAATAACCCACTGATAACAAAACATTCGATCATGATAACATCAATGTTATTGTGATGACATTTGATGATTACTCATCAAATTTACCTTTTCTGAGTGTCCCGTGCTTGTCAATCTTCTGGCGAATGCATTAAGAATGTTGGTCGTTCCGGTAAGTCCCTGCACTCTGAAAATGTTATCACAACATAATACTATCATCTTATTAAAAAAAAAACTCATCACAACATTCTTTTTTTTATGACGTAGCAGCGTCTTATAATTCGATGGAGCCAGCTGCACGCACGATAAAACACGACTCATGCGGCGTTACCTCGCTCTGAGGCGTTCCGTTTAGGGCTTGAAGTGCAAGCGAGAGCACGGAACGAACGACAAAGAGGCACAATCGGCCCATCAGTATTTTCTTATAACGTTATCACGTTCAACTATCGTCAGTAAACCGACTTTACAGACAACCGATTTTTTTTGTTTTTTTTTTTATTATAGTGATCTATGTACCGGTGGGAGGGATGCATAATCACGCTCACACGGGTACCACCATCTTGCTTGTCTTTGCCGTAAAATAGCTAAGCTGTGTTTCGGAAGGAAGGGCAGTGCAGCAGATAGCAAATTATTGGCAACAAGACTTACCATCTTATGTCTAGTCAACACACAAATGAGTTGTCAACACACAAACTAGTATACCTATGCTCATGGGTGACGTTGAACACTTACAATCAGGTGACAAGTTTGCCAGTTTATCAAATTAACTTATTGATTAAGTACACATTATTATAATTATATAAGACCGGTACATACTCTATTTAATTGTCTACGATGTACTGTGCTTTTTAAAAATTTCTTTCCACAAAATTCGTCCTGGCCCAAAATTTAAAAAAAAAAAGTTTATTCTAAAATGAATAATCTAACGAATTTTAATAATTTGAATATTATATTCAAATAGCTTTTTATATAAGAATTATTCCCGAGTTAAATGCGTTCAAATAAGCGAACAACTTTATTACTATAGACACATATATTTATCGAAATACCTTGGTTGGATTTCCGCGAAGTGTTCAATCACGAAGTCTAGAGCCACCTCCATGTTCTCTGGGCTGGAGTTGATCATCGACACGATAATGGTGTGACGGTCCTGTTCCCGGACTGATGAGTTGTCGTCTATCACTTGATTTAGGTAGCTATAAAAAATAAGTAAGGAACAAGTGTGAATGATTAAGAATTTGTGTTAAGGCTACTAAAAGCGGAGAGAGGTTTATATCATGAATCAGTATTCATGATATATGAATACTGATTCATGATATAAACCTCTCTCCGCTTTTAGTAGCCTTAACACAAATTCTTAATCATGAGTGTCGATTAGTGTTGGGTTTACTGCCTAGCTTGTTAGTCTCGTGGTTACTGACCCTGACTGCTAAACTAGAAGGTCGTAGGTTCGATTCCCACCCAGGACAAATGCTTGTGTGATGAGCATGATCATTTGTTCTGTGTATGAGCGTAATTTATTTATAGTACGTATGTATTTTGAAATATAAAAGTAATGTGACAGTTATCTGGTTACCATAAGAACAGGCTTTGCGTAGTTTGAGATCAGATGGTGTAAGTTGTCCCAACATATTATTATTATTATACGTTTCTGGACCCAAAAATAGACATTCAAATGTAACCTTTAGGGATTCAAACCCGCTAACCACGAGTCATGTTGTATTTTCTATTATTAACTACTGTCAGTAAAAGTGATGTTCACTTTTTTTATTTATAATGTCGTCATGTTGTCATAACTTTTATATATTTTTATTACTTTTTTACTGTTCAGAAGGGACTTCGAAGTTCGAAGAGTCGCGTCTCGAAGACCTAGATGCCAAGCGTTTGATACGGAAAACCCGTTCAAAGCCCTCCAACAATTACAGTAACAATAGTTCTGGGTAACTTTACTACGCTCAGTGTGACAGTGTTTAAAGCTAAGATAGGGTTTGCAAGATAGGATTCGGAAGAAAGGAATTCATAGCAAGGGTCGCCGTTGTCGGATGCAATAAGGAGGACATCATCATCATCATCTTAGATATAACATATAATATTATTATCTTCATCATCATCATCATCATCAGCATTTATCCGTCCACTGCTGAACATAGGCCTCCCTCAATGAACAAGACTACCGATCCCCTGCCACTCGCATCCGCCACGGACCTACCACTGCACGGAGATCGTCTTCCCACCTGGTTAATGGCCGACCAACACTTCATCTACCCAAACGCGGCCTCCACTCCTGAGCCTTATTGGCCCATTGGCCATCCGTTCTTCTGAGTGTGTGACCAGCCAATTGCCAGTTACATTACTTATTTTAATTTTTTAATTTAGTGATTAATTATAATCTATGGTAATATTGTTATTTATTATTAATGTATTTATCAATTTTCAACACATCTTACATCATTTTTAATTATATAGTTATAATTTTTAATGAATAAAATTTTTCATAGTTTTTGTTGTTAAAATAAAAATAAACACTTACAAATCACGAAGGGTAGAGTTGGAAGTGCAACCCAGAGCGTTCAACAAAATGGATTGTTCACTTGAGTCGGTGCTGGCCAGGTATCGCTCCCACAAGAAATCGAAGTTACCAGTGTCACCACCGCGGAGACCAGAGCAAAATACTGTCGTTTGAATGTCCGGGTTGAGACGTTGGGCTGGAAATATTATAGGAAAGATACAGCAAAGTCATACTGAGATTTACGTAGTTCATATTAGGTAGAAAAAACAGAACTTATTAAAATCTCTATGAATATATTTTTAATTATAATGAAACAACTTTTACGGATTTTATCGTGGTTTATTTAGTTTTTTACAAGCCCGACGTTTCGGATACTTTACAGTAACCATGGTCACGGGAGGACTGAGGTGTCAGACGTCCTACTGTTACAAAGTTATTCGAAACTACCCTATGATACAACAATATTTTATTTAGTCCTATCTATGCAGAAGGTGCTAACTAAGTCTTTAGTCTGTGACATGTTATGCTTGGATTTTGATTTTATTATATTTATTATGGGATCCCAAGCAGGTGGTAATGGCCAGCCATCTTCTCTATTGAAATTAGGATGTTTTTTAATTTCAATAACCTCGCGAATCATCCTTGGTTGGAATCGGTGTTCTTTTGCGAGGACTTGTGGTTTATCAAATCTAATATAATAGCGAGCGTTGTCTAGGCTATGGTCACAGATTGCTGACTTAGTATAGCGACAGTGTTTTAAGTCAGCTATATTATGTTCTTTTACGCGTCGCCCCGTGTCAAACTCAGTCCCCCTGTGACCATGGTTGCTGTAAAGTTTCCGAAACGTCGGGCTTGTAAAAAACTAAATAAACCGCGATAAAACCCGTAAAAGTAGTTTCATTATAATGAGTGAAATTCGCGTAAACACAAGAAAAAAAATATATATTTTTAAATTCCATAATTGATCAAAAATTACATTCCGACCTATAAAGTCTTAAAATCCATGAGGAGCTCGTGGTAACAACCGCGTGGATCGAATTATCAGGCTAAGCAACGCTTGCCGCGGTTGGTCCGTGGTGGACCATATTTACATACAGGCACTCCTCCGTGCCTCGGAAAGCACGTAAAGCGCTTGGTAAATACTGTCATTCATGGATCTTTAACAGTCGTTACGGATTGTCATAAGCCCGAGAGTTTGACAACCAGTCTTACCACGGGGTACCGTATCACCCAGTTTCTAAGTTGTGGAGGCAAGATAAGGAGTTGCTCTTTTTAAAATAGCATAACTAGCATTAAGCTGAATCTGGTTAGTTTGGAATCCGATCCAAAAATAAAGTAGGGTTTTCTTAGCCTTTTGGCTAAAAAGATGAATCTAGAAACTCATATAATATAATATGTTTTTTTTTTCAACGTATGAATATATTATGAACACGATACGGAATTATAAAATGGCGAACATACACAGTTTAAAAAAAATGGTAACATTATAGCTTTCTAATGATCGATTTGAATTAAAATACGTTACAAAATAAATTTATTTTCTTACGATAAGAAATAAACACAAACATGATACTAACAGGGGTCGTTCCGCAGCTGTTGCAGCAATTCCTGGGCTCTATTCACACAGAGCTCATTGCCGTAGCGGCAGTTAATGTCCAGTATAATGTTCCTGTGATAAGCGGTCACGTGCTCCTCGTCCGTTTGCGCCTCAAATCCGAGCCTCTCGTACAAAGGTGCTGATAGTTCCAAGAGGTATCTCTATAATAGTATCAACACAATGGTCAATATTGTTACCACGCTTGATTGAATTTTAGACTTATTGTACAAAACATCATTATTATAAGCTCTTTCAATAAATTTTAATATAGGTCTCTTCAATGAATGATGAACAGAATCGATTCTTCGTCACTTGCAACATTAAAATGATACAGTTGCGAAATAACATTATGTATTAAATATTCATCAATGTGTTATTTTTTGGGTTCTAACATTTATTGATCTCGCTTTAAAATATTGTATAGTTTTGGCAGATGAGCCACCAGTGGTAACATGAAAGGTTTTTTATTTTAATTTCTAAGTGCACCCTAAGAACACGACCTCGCTCGAAGGAAAACATCGGAGATTGAAAGTGTTTGAAGGTGTCTGAGGTTCACCAACCCACATTGGGCCAGCGCATAGGTGAACCATCGCCCTCCTCTCCTGATTTCGAAGATTAAGCTCATGCCCAACAGTGGGACATATCGGTTGATTTTTCTTTCTTACCTGGAACAAACTGTAGGCTGACGTTCCACTAAGTACAACGTCCAAATAACTGAATGCTGAGTTTGCTGACGCCCACGCGATGTAGTCGGTTTCGTTGACTAAGTATCTTGATATCTCAAAAGCGAACGAGTAATCCTGTAAATAAACATATTATAGTCGATCGCTTGAAACCTAATTAGTTTCCGGTATCCTGAGACATGAGATATTAAGTCCCTGTGCTAGTAATTACATAGTATTATATTGGCCGTACTCTCTGAAATAAATTATAAAGCTAAATATTTTACAGGAGAAAAAAGTAAGATAGCGGTACCAATACAACTAGAAGCACAGCCCAGCTCATCTCTCCTACGCGTAAAACATAACCGTCCTGCCATATACAAAAAGCACATTATATTTTCCCGCTTATCAAAGGTTTTCACAAAGCTGTGAATAATTATTGATAATATCGAACATTTAACGTTGCCTTATTAGTGCCTAGTCACGTATTACTTGCATCGACTTACACAGCGCTGCGTCAGTACATTTATTTAATGGACACGGACTTGATTTTCTTTGTGCTCGAGTGTTTATTCAGGGATAAACGATAAAGCGAATTGCTGATACAGTTTGTGAATCGCTCTATTAATATTAATAGTATATTTTAATATCGTGTCAAGCTGTTTGATGTTCAATATTTTTTCTATGTGAATATGGTATTCGAAAATATAAATAAATAATAATATGTGATTTGGAAAAATAAAATAATAAAATGGCTTTAATTATAGAAAAATATTATAAGCGTTAGACGTTTCAATTTTAAAAACTTTTGTGTTACTTTTATTTTTACTTGTGCAAAATGAAAATAGCATTTTAGCTTTTTTTTGTTTTTCTTTGGTATGGCTTGTAATTACGGATTAAAATACTTCAATTTGAAGAAGTTCGAATCAGGTTATTTTATTATCTGAAAGCTTTTGTAAGGTCCGTCAAACCAAAACTTCGGGTACAACACCATTGACTTAGATCTTATAATCTTAAAATTTGGTAAGCAAATAAGTCTAAAAAAATAATTAAAAGAAAAAATCCGAATATCAAGATTTCTTTCTGTTTTTCTGAATACTTTAGCGTGAGTGTCAGACTCGCACGTAATGGGTTTTTCAAAATATAACCAATTGCTTTCGTGCTAGTAAACATGTAGTAAACCGATAAGATAATTTACGCATGACTTCACTGCGTTGACCTCATTGCTCACATTCTGCCCAACATGTACCTGACGCTGTTACATATTTTACTTTAAAACTTTAATAATATAGGTAAGTGAAAATAAAAATAAACAATAAATAAATTATACTAAGGGAGTATCATTACTTATTATCATATTATTATAATTTTAGCAGTTTATGTAATCTTTTATATTATAGGTAATCTGGCAGACATAACTGACACAGAGGTAAGTGGTTGACGTCACCCATAAACATAAAATAATTTATAAGGAAGCCTTGGCAATTCATTAATATGTTAATCAGAGGCATCAGCAGTGCTATTCTGTAAGAAACGCAGCGCTGTCGCAACGCTGTGACAGCGCTTTGAATTCAACTTGGTATTCACTAAGCTTGTCGAACCATATCAAACACCCTAGCAACCTCAACGCTGTGGGCGCGACGAGCTCGTCGTGGCGCACAGCTTAGAAAATAGCTCTTACAGAAAAGCACTGCTGATGTTAAATCACTCTGCCAGCAATTACGTTGTGCCCTTTTCTCCGAAATACAGCAAAACTATTTCCCGGGAAAAACAAGCAACATTATGGTGCGGAGCGGCACAGCGCTTCCTTGATCCTTTTCACCGGTAAGCCCCCTTTATTTGTACTAGCTGTTCCCCGCAGCTTCGCCTGCGTTAACTTAAACTAAGATTTAAAATGATATTTTAGCGGGATGATATAATATAGTCTATAGCCCTTCTCGATAGATGGGCTATCTTAAATATCTTAAAATTAAATAATTACAAAATCCGACCAATAGCTCCTGAGATTAGTGTGTTCAAACAAACAAGTTTTTAGCCTTATATATTAGTATAAGATCTACTTATCTCATAATAATAATACACATTCTAAATTTTAACCAAATATAAAAACAATTACCTTCGTAAACTCCATTTAACCGACGTACTTAGTTCTATTTTCGTTATTGGTATTTATTTTAGCTTGTTAACAGTGTTAATATAACATCCCCAACACCTTGGGCGAAGCGAATCGAGGGGGCTCTTTGTATCCCTCTTATAAGAAGAATGGACAAAAAAGCAGGGCGCAAGGGGTGAGGATGGGAACCTCACCTCATCGTACTGTCCCGAAGTTGGGAGTGGTTGTTCTGTGGTGCGGAACAACCGCTCTGTGGAGGTGGCGTCGGTCCCCTGAGGGACTAGCCGTCGAGGTGCCCTGTTACTTGTAGATCCGGGGCTCCTCACCAAAGGCGGCAGTGGTGGCACTCGCCGGGTTTTAGTGGGTAGAGCTGCGTCCACTTACCATCTTTCGGGCGCAGCGAGCGAGCAGCCTGGGGAGACCCACTCCCCTGTGGGATACGTCAGTGCATTTCCCGGCGTAAATGAAAAAAAAGTGTTAATATTACATACCAATCTTCTATTTCTTGCTAGATTGAAGGCGTCGTCAACTATCTGTGCCCGGTTCAGTAAGTGGATAATTTGATGTGATTCTTGTAACACTTTCGCCAAAGCTCTCCAATTATCAACGTCGTAATTGACTCTGTAATAACCTGAATAGAAAAATATACCCTTTAATAAATTGTGTGTGCGATTCACACACGATAGAAGTGATACACACGTTAAATGCTCAAATACAAGCAAGTATAAGCAACAGTGTGCAATATTTAACACACCCACATTTGCTTTCTCGCTCTTTTGTATTTGTGTCTCTTACCTGTCGTTTTTTTCGTTGCATCCGGTTTGAAATCACAACGATTCTAAAGAAGTTTCACTTTAATAATCTGAATTTGGAACATTGTTGTTTAGTGTAATTTCTATGATTGTTATACTAAATATCACAATTTAAATCATTTTTTGCGTGTTTAAATCAAGTAAAAATAATATAAGCGGCCTGGTAACTTTAGTAATCTGGGTCTCCATTGATAAAAATGTTTACCGGGAAATCATTTTTAATACAGCCGGACTTTCATGCGTCGTCAATTCTGAGATCAAAAATGAAAGCGCCAGTGATTACTGCACACAGTGCCTTTTGCTTTCAACTGAACGCAAAAAGAGGAGGTTCTCAATTAGTAGACTGTATTTTATATCATTACTAGCTGTTACCCGTGGCTTCGCCTGCGTTGGCAAAAATTCCTTTTTGTAATGTATCCTATTTACTTTTATTACCTCTGAGAATTTTTGTACAAAGCTCCACGATGATCGGTTGAGTACTTTTCACGTGAAAGTGTAACAAACTTTCATATTTATAATATTACTAGCGGACTCGACAGACTTTGTTCTGTCAAAAAGATTTGGTATGTAACAGTTTTTTGTTCCTACCTATTTTATCGTAAGTGCAAGAAATAAACCATACAATCTTTTAAGTTGGAGAAAAGCACACACTTTAAAAGAAAAAAAAAACATTAAAATAGGTTCAGTAGTTTCGGAGTTCATCCCGGACAAACATCGTGACACTGGAATTATATATAATAGATATGGTAAGGATTCTATACTACATAATATATTTACTGACAAATGCATTGAAATTTATTTCAAACAAAACAATATACTCTGCTAAGCTCAGCACAATAGCTAATAAAATATTCAATATCTTACCTGTTTGCTGTTTGTTCAAAATATACCATTCAGCGGTTGATAATCCAGGTATATTAAAGGACACAGCGGGCGTACTAGCGGGGACCCAGTCTTCGGGACTCGTGTCGGTGAAATCAGGGTCATTCGATGTAACCCAATTTACTGGCACATGCCATCTGTGCGACGAATCCAAAGATGGGTCGGTTAAGTAACGTTCCTATAAATAGGATATCGTATATTAGAAGAGAATATAGGTAATTTTTGTGGTCAAATATAAAAAAATAAAGTAACATTATAGATGTGAAGGTGATTTTGTCTGTATATATGCGTAAGACTGCGTAACTCTCAAGCAAAAACTACTTATCAGATTTAGATATTGGCAAAATACAAAGCTAAAGTCTGTAGTTAGACTTAAGTTATTAATAAATAGACAAATATATATACAATAATATCAAAATAATATTAAAATCCTCGTATTTACTATTTAATACCTCGTATTTGATAAAAAATTATAGTTTTACTGGTGGATGACATGTGCCAGTCGGCATAAATACCACCATACATCTTATTTATTCTATGTTGATTAATACTGGGTTTTATAAAAAGCCGATCAAGTGCGAGTCGGACCGATGCATGTTTTTTTAAGGGTCTAAAAGCTGATGGTCTTTAAGTTTAATCGGTAGGTAGGTGATCAGGTGGCTTATTTAGAGACTGATGTATGAAGGTTTTCGTACCATTATATCCGACATTAGATAATTTTAACTAAATATCCCTTTCTGTGCTCCCCTTAAATATTTGTTTTACTGTAATTTAATGTTTTATTTTAAATTTAATTTCACGTTTGAGATTTTTTACTCTTTGGATACAAATCCCTGAAAAGTTACTGGAACCAAAATATCACTTATGCCCCAGAGCTTAATTCTATATATAATAAGCTCGATGGATTCCATAGACTATACCTGTGCAACCGAAATTGAGTTTGCTTCTGGAGCCAATCTTTCGACGGTGAGAACTGGGAAACCTCCTTGGGTAGTCCACCTCTGCATTATCGTAGCCAAAGGCCAACGTAGAGTACGATTCTCCAACTCCAGTGCTTCTTGAAGAGATTCATAAAGATTTGCGGGAACTGCAGCTCTTCGAGAACTAAGGATTTTAAGTAGGAAAAATTTGTATACTTCTGAAGCTGACTGTAAAACCAAAAAGCGCAAGTCGGGCTCGCGCTGAGAAATCTGAATCCTAAAAAAACCTGGGCTATTTTATGTCATATAAAATGAAATTTAAGTTTTCAGATTCTTATACTTCAAATGTAAGATCCATGTTCTCACCAAACATGATTCTGAATCAATCTAAATAGCCTATAGGTTTTATTTGATATATCGCTAAGTAATCCTATAAGGGTTCTGTTATTGTATTTAATAAACGAAACCCTAAAAATGTGTAGTATAATTTGCGATTTTGAATAAGTAGTTACTCTATTGTATATTTTAACCATATTAAGTTCGGTTGAATATAAAAAGTATTCCTCCCCAATCCTCGTTATTGTTTTTAAGGTTAGAAATGTAATTGAACATGTCACTTCTTATATGAGAATAAATTTATGACCATCCCGTACTCGATAACTAAGATGAAAAAACGCTTGATATTAAATTTCGTCACAGTTAACGTATCTTATCATAAGTTTAACGTCTTGTAACAAATGCTAAAGTTCCTATCAAAAACTGATAGTATAGGATTACTTATCTCTTTTTCAATACAGAATTCAATACGGTTTGATAATACATTTAATATGATCACAATACTCATGACACTCAGAAAATATTATGCTTATAATAATAATAATAATAATAATAATAATCTTTATTTCAGACACAAGTATGCCCATATTATTGTTAGTTTGTTAGTTACAATATTAGCTTATAATTATGTTAGTAGTGTTAGTAGTTAATATTTGACAGTTAATACAGATTATCATTAACATTACACATGTCCAGTGACTACCCTTACCCAATGTTCTTGGATAGGGCAGTCAAACCTAGCCGCAATTGCTTTCAGAATGCCGTTGCTGGCCTTTATGAAAGGAAAATTATATAGCAATGAAAAATGTTGCTGTGAAAAGGAAAACTTCATGAGAATAATTAATTTATTTGTAACAAGACTTGACACTAAACTCTTCTAATTTCACTATACTGAATTCGAGTATCTGATTCGTCTGTAAGTGTGTTTAGCCTTTTTTTGGCCTGAATTCTTATAGTATAATTCTCATCCCATATAGGATGGAATGTATTATAAAATGAGTGATATTTGCCTCGTTTTATATAATAATATACTAGGATAGACCGCGAACGGATGACAGTTCTTGACTTCTCTTAAAGGAGCGCTTTCACTGCCTTAAAAAAACAAAAATGTGAGGAAACAGAAGTACATAAGCACCTATTATTATTATTACCTGTCACTCATGCTGATATTCGATTTTAATATTTATATAATTTTAGATAATCTAACTAGTACCTAAGTACTTTCACTAAGGCATCACGGACCTCCTAACTAGTATTATAAAGGCGAATATTGTAACAATATATGAATATAGGATATTATATGTTTTGTACCTAATTCTTTCATGTAGAAACCACTGAATGGATTTTGATAAAACTTTACCATAAATTTAGCTTATGTATAAGCATGACATAAGAATGACAATAATTTATCCTCGTGCTCCTACGGAAATGGGAAGGGAGGCGATGCTAGTCATACATACTATTAAAATAAAATCAGACATTTTCTGTGTAAACATCATGAAAATCTATTTCCTTAGTATTAAGCGCTTGAAGTTTTACTTTAAACACTTACTTGCTACGTAGGTAGAGCACAAGACCTCTTCTAAACGTCTCTGGCGTAAGAAAATGTTGCATCATACGAATGACAGATCCAGCTGTGAAGGAAATAACATTTTATTTAAAGACATAAATTTATGAAAACTGGAAACGTTTATCATTGATTTATCGACGTGTATTAAATATTAAAATGCTTATGTTTTGGTGTATGTCCTAAATGGGATACAAAATATCTTTATTTTTTGGATTTTTTTTCATAAATGCCTTAGTTAATATATAAAAAAGTTTAGTTTCAGGACGCCCAGTGTGTGTGAACTTTCCTGTTAATATTTCAAAGTATCTAAAAGAAATATGGAATTAAATAAATAGTAAACGCGCGCGCATTCTTGGCTTGGGTTAGTGGAGAGATGATGATATGACGGCGTCATCCTGATTGCCCTCATGGCATTTTACTGCCACGTCGTGCTAACACATGTTTGTTCAAGGAGAGAAAACATTTTAAACATAACAAAAGATTGAAGAAAAAAAACAGGTGTCTGTGGGATTCACACACGATAGAAGTGAAACACACGTTATTTGCTCAAATACAAGCAAGTATTAAACAGTCTGCAATATACATACACACCGACATTTGCTCTCTCGCTCCTTTGTATTTGTGTCTCTTACCTGTCGTTTTTTCCGTTGCACCCGGTTTGAAATCACAACGATTCTAAAGAAGTTTCACTTCAAAACTAGCATTACCACTAGGTAACCAATAAGCACTAGCTTATTGGTTTTGTGGTTTACGTAGACGGTTTCGGATACTACTGTGGTTTAAATATATTATGTGTTTGTCAAATTCCTGCGTTTTCCAAATTCCATTTTACTAGACAAAGTTGAAAGCAATTTTTTATCATTTTATAAACTCGTATGTGTCCACTATAGAACAGACAATACTGAAATCTTAGTAACCAATGGAAAGCAAGTAATTTTATATATTTAAAACGAACTGGAAACTAGCTGGCTATGTCAAAGCCGAATAACGCTGAGTTGGGAAACTTGGAAATCTTTTAGGGACTCCTAACAGGGCAGGATTAGGAGGGAAATAAAATTATAATCTACATTTATCTTATTGTATAATTCTAATAGAATTTATATTTTATGCTTACTGTCTAATGCTTTGCTATTATAGCTTAATGAATAATGCTAATTAACATTAAACACTTAGGGCCTGTTTCACAGTCTCCAGATAAGTTCCGAATAGGCTATTCACAACATATTTGACAGATAGAGTATGGAGTATCTGTCAAATATGTTGTGAATAGCCTATTCGGAACTTATCTGGAGATTGTGAAACAGGCCCTTACTGTACTAAGCTAATCCACATTTATTTTTTGTACAACTATATTTTAGGTATTCAACTCCTCCTGCGATGAATACCTAAATATGGTTCATTCATTTTTCTTTTTATGACTTAAAGTAGCTTTAAATTTAAATAAAAACCAAAATTTAAGTATGGGAATATTAAATCTTTACATAGTATAAAACAAGGTTGCTTTATTTGTATGTATGCTTAAATCTTTAAAAGTACGCAACGGATTTTGATGCGGTTTTTTTAATAGATAGAGCAATTTAAGAGAAAGGTTTATATGCACGATACATGCAAAATATATTATCCCGCTCGGAACCGGTTCTAAATCTTAGCTAACGCAGGCGAAGCTGCGGGTAACAGCTAATAATATTTATCGTGGTTTTTTTCCTACCTCAAAGTTTACTTAAGCTGTGGCTTTTCTAAGAAAATTTTTGAAACACGTCCCCTTAAAATAATTCTGTTTATATTCACTGAGCTCAATTCTCCCCATTACATTTTGTGAATAAACAGTTCTCGTTCACTTTGAGCATGTTGTCTTGGGACTTGGTAATGTGATACACGTACTCTCACGTACCTACCTGGCTCGTTTAGATGTCCAATAAACAGTTTCCACTGCAGTGGAATATTATATGCATAATAAAATAACTACTTAGTTGTAATATTTGAGATAAATGTCTTTAACTCAAATTTTATTTAAAAAGCATAATAATGTTATAAATCTAAAGTATTCACTGAAAATATTTTTAATAATATGAATTTATATCATATTTTTCATACTTTTAAATATGAGTCACATGTATATCATGAAACTTATTCTCTCAGTATGTTTTAGTAGTAGGAATAATTCTTTTTCGATATTGCCTTTGTAAACACTTTTTTTGTATTTGTTGGCTGCAAAAAAGCTTTTAACGAGACCTAAAGGCCTAAAAGCTGCGAATCGCTTTTACAAAATCCCACACAAAACAACATTAATTGCTTTCTTTTTATTTACTTTTAGTCTCTCAGTAATGCGGTCTTGGTAAAAAAATACTACTTTCATTTTATTTATAAATTATTATTTTTAAAGACTTTTATAAAATATTGTATTCGATTTTAATTAACTCTATTTACTTTTAATAGAACCAATAACATTTTTTTTGAAATCTAATAATTAAATTTGTTTTGACAGTTCTTATTTATGAATAATGAAAAATAAAAATTTGATTGACCAACATACTCGTATGCGTTTTCGCAATATATTTTATACCTATCTTTAAGCGAAGAATTCCTGTATATCCTATATTCCTGTATATATATTGTAAGAATCTCGGAAACGTCTGCGACGATTTCCGTGAAATTCATTATAACCCGCTGCGGGTTCGAGGGAGATAAATTCATCTAGCTAGGATTCATATTTAGAAAATGTCACTTTATCCGTGCTACCAGGCTATGAAAAGCGCTACAAAATCATTGGGGTATGAATAAGAATAAATTTAGCTGTCATTTGGGAATGTTATAATTGCTCAGATAGAAAATAAAAAATCAACTAAGAACCAGACCTGTGCCCTGTTTCGGTGATACCATTTATTAGTACATACCTTAAACAAGGCATTTGTAAAAAATGCCGAAGCGCAATAGCTCAAGAGACATCGAGCTCTGAAAATTAAAAATATCTGCCATGTATTACATAGATATGGCAAGTATATATTAAAAAATATATACCAATCGAATTAAAAAACCTCCCCCTTTTTGAAGCCGGCTAATTAATAGTGAATTTGACCAAGTTTAAAATTTTAAGTTAATCGGCCGTCTTCGTGTTATTCGTGAAACACTCGTAAAGCAATATTTTTGCTATGATTATAGAAGAATGTCCTTTTATATCATTCTATCTTGAAGAATTTTGTATCACTATCTAATTTTGTCACCAAGAATTTATGATATGATTCTTATCACAAAAATAAGCGAGCTTGTATAATTTTATTGCTTTTAGTTTATAGCATAGAATCAAAATCGCTGCAGGAAACTTGCTATTACATGACTAACTATGTAATAGAGTACGAGCACTAGATCTTACAGTCTACAATAAACTGGTTGATTTATGAACTTATTACCCTCCTCGCCTGATTTTAAGGAGGAAACTCGTGCCCAGCAGTGGGACATAATATAAGGGTTGATACTTTACTAATTAAGCCAATTTATGTTAATACTGAATCCGAGACCGGAAGGAGGTCGGTGTTGCTCTATACTGAAAACTAATAATGATTTTCGTTCTTTTGATGCTGTTTGTAATATTTTTCTAATATATTTTATTAATCTTCATAAAAAACAAATAAAATAGATCCTTGGGGAGGCCTACGTCCAGCAGTGGACATGTTATGACTGAAAGTAAATAAATAAAAATTCCTAATTAATCATATCACAAGAACCTAAACAATAATTATACTATTGTGTTTAATACGGATAACGAAAAATTTTCTAAAATTTTTAAGTACTCTGTATCATCTGTATCTGGCGGGATTCGAACCAGTGACTTCATTCGCCACCAAACTGGCTATTCTGACAAATAAATATCTACGCATTGAAATAGATGGGACGAGATTAGCGTTTAATAGTTTAAGCTGGCTTAAAGTATCCGAAGTTCAGGTTTTAGTCGAAGCTCAGGTTACTAAGAGGCCTATTTAACACAAGTTCATCTTATACAACTTAAGTCGACTATATAAACCATGAACTTTCGAACTATTATTAATTAGCTGGTGGTAAAATAGCTCTGCTTTATTACAGTGAGAGGTTCAAGACGGGCAATTACTGACACTCAGCATATTACGTCCCTGGATAGAACACTTTTTTAAAATCCCCTTCAGCCTTTTTTAAAATCCCCTAAATTCCAACCAATATACAATATAATTTTCTTTAAATAAATAAAAAGTCTCATTAAAAGTTCATATTTCTAAGAAAATTTTTACCCTAAGAAATCCCATTTTCTAAATTCTTCCCCCTAAATTTAAGGGAAAAACCCTCAAGTTGGCATCACTGTTACCTAGGCTAGTTTCAGTTACACTTCACTTACATTTCTGGTAGGCAACAGCGTTGAAAGTGCCTAAAATTTGCGAGGGCGTATAAACTGGATGAGTCATGGGGTTGACGCTGAGCACCGCATCATTTTGGAACACATTTTGCAGCAGCAGCACGAATTGGTCCATCATGCGCCACTCTGGCAGCACCTGGGTATCAAATAACATTGGGAACAATGCCAATATGATATTGTTCAGAAAGTTTTCATTCATATTGATTATATTGAATTTACTTCGTTCGTGGCAGGTCCGCGTTGGATGCGAATGGCAAGGAATCGGTCATCTTGGCGTTCATTGAGGGAGGCCTATGTTCAGTAGTGGACGGATAAACGCTGATGAAGATAATGATGATAATGATGATGATGGTGATCCGGAACGTGGTTTGTGGTGGTCAAAAACTACTTGGATACTGCAATCCTGCTCTTAGCGTCAGTGGTTTTGCTGTGCTTTTGCTATTTTTGTTCATAGGTGTATTTGCATTATTTAACTCATGTAGTTTTACTTTTCAATCAACATTTAAAATATTAAAAAGGTTTTAATCTAGATATCATAAAACCTGTTTAAATATCAAAAAAAAATCCTATAGATCCGACTTTACAACACAATTACTTATTAAGCAACTATATTGAAGAAATAACAACAATGTGCAGTCCAACTTGAAAGATGGAATAGTTTAGATCTCAATTTTTATCGCAATTTTTTTTATAACAAATAATTTGTCTTGTAAGTGACAAAGAGTTCCAAAAGAATCTAATAGATGGCAGCGTTCTGTGATTTATTAGGTAGCGCTACGTTACAACTCTACATTTTTATATTCTCATATTTTTAATAATTTCAAATTCAAAAAAAAAATCTTACAATTATCTTACTCCTGAAATTCTATATTGTAGTTTACATTTTTAAAGTTTGAACTTCTATCACGTGTGAACTGCTCAATTTTTAACAAAAACCATTGTTTTTACCACCACAAATTGTCTTTATTTTTCAATATTCTTGCAGAACATTTTATTTTCAGACACACATCCTACGCATTTTGTACAAAGAAAAAAGTAATAAAACATTACCAGGTCGGTGGCGAAGTTTTCGAAAAAGTTAGCAAAGCCTTCGTTGAGCCAAGTGTAGGTCCAAGACTGAGGGCTAACTTCGTTTCCGAACCACATGTGGGTGTTCTCATGGCAAATAATCCTGCCGATGTTTTGTTTTGTGGAAGTTGTTGTAACTCCCTCTTGATATAGCAAGGCAACTTCTCTGTAAAAATATTATACTTAATTATTATCATTTACAAACATGATTTAAAATGGGACACGTCACAGGAGTCTCGTAAACAAGATATTCGTTAACAAATAGAAATATCAAGCTTCCCCGTCCAAGCCGACCCGTGCCCAGCAGTGGGACATAAAGGGTTGATACTTTACTTTTATCCCAAAATTTAAACGTTACAATTTTAGCATATTCTATATTACAAGGACTCAGCGTCTTTGACAGCTAACAGCCATACACATAACCGAGCCCTCAGGATATATTGTAACGATCGCGACGACAATGGCAGATCTCCCACAATAGCCGCGATAAAACTGACAAACATGACTGTGACGGTCCTTAGACCCTCTCTTTTGTCACGTTTTATCTCGCCATAGACAAGTTTGTACAACCGCCATTCGAACTTTTTACTACCCTCATCATAACCATTTTAGAATTTTTGAGAACTTCCATTTTATCTTCACTTTTTCAATGAACCCAAAACGGCCGGCCTTTGTACAGGATCGATCGTCTTGGCGTCCATACAGAAGGTCCTATGTTCTGCATTGGACGGGTAAAGGCCGATGATGATGGTGATTCAATTTTCATCGTAATAACCAAAAAATGTAAGCTCTGTTGCATATTCCAACGCATGTGCTTAGCCTTGAGCTACCTCAAAATCTCTGCCTCATCAAAAATTAGCCTAGTACTCGAATATTGGTCTATTCTAATGTTTGAGAATTTGAGTATTTTTTGGGCCTCTTGGCAAGGTTTTAGGTAAGGTTACTAAGATCTGAGAGAAACAAATAAATAAATGAATTTTAAAAACAATCACACCACGCTAGCCCAGTTGGTAAGTTCGTAAGAACTTGTATTACGTTCTTATATTTTCATTACTAGGATCCGTAATGAAAATATAAGAATTTATATATGCATATGCATAGGCATATTATGCATAAATAAATTTCTTTGTCTTTGTCTTTAAATTTGTCTGTGCATTGGGTCATAGACACATATCATGTATGTCGTATGTATATTTATGAAGGTATATATATTTATTCCTCATCCACAATATCTCTCAGAATAATCCGAAATTCAGTCCGACATAAAAATCAAAGAGAATTATTTGAATCCCATTAAAGTTTCCATCAATAACTCGTTTAAGCAAGCACTTCAGCTCTATTATATTAACATAATATAAAAACGAAATCTGATTTTCTAACAAACGGAAACTGTAATATAATTTTTAAAATTAATGTTAGCAGTACCAAGGTATACCGCGGCTAGAAATACTTTTGAATTATTAGTATGAAATAATATCGACAGCGAAGCACATCTCTAGTGGTGCTTGAGGTAAGCAATAATTATTTGAATAATATATTTCGAAACAGATTTAATATCGTCGTGGTAGAGGAGGAGGTTGATTGAATTTGGAGAAGTTTGTCGATAACTTTGATAGTTTAGCTAGTCAAAGATGATTGTGTAGCACGCTGTAATAATAATTGATAGAATACTTGTATTATGATAATAATTTTTATATTTAATGATCTGAACTGTTATAGCTGCGTTATTAGTTGGTAAGTTTTAGTTTTATACAATAGATATACTTATTTCACACCTAAATTCTGCGTAGTAATCGTAGTTCTACTTAGTATTTATACGCAATATACGTAGTATTTATTATATTATAGACCAACAGTAGTGTTACTAGTAAGCAGTTACTTATATACAGATACATATAAATTAATTTTTAATTCTTTCGCGCAAAACTAACGTAAGTGACAAATCTTTAGGTCTGAAATTTTAAAAGAAATCATTTTGAACCTGGACTTTGCTCACCCACTGTACATCATCACACGAACACGAAAGTACCACACAATACACTTACTAGTTATGATAAATGTGAACCTCACCTGTAAATTACTAAGCCCCAATTTTCCATAGCACCGGCGGCAAAATCTGGCTCTGCAGCTTTGTCGAGTTTTGGAAAGGCGTAAGGCAACTCCGTGTATTGCTCCAAAGCAATCATGTTCCTCTGTCCAAAGTCCATTGCGAAGTCAGCGGCTTTTTGTGTGCCCGGACGAGAATAAACGCGGTAGGGAATGTGGTAGATAGGTTCTTGTTCGTTTGTAACGTGATCGAAATTGGAAACCAAATAGGCGAGAAGGTAAGTGGACATAACTAGAGTGTCCTGGAATTCGTGTTTTTGATATCCTTGAACGTCTGGTCTGGAAATAAAATACATGGTTATTTTATTTGAAACGTATTTATAATTTTAAGTTACCTTTGAAGTATTATTTCCTAATTTTATCAAAGAATCCTGCAAATTATATTATAAACGTAAATAGGGATAATATATATTTTATGCTTTTATAAAAATCGAGTTAATAATTTATAGGCATTGTTTTTGTACTAAAAGAAATTATATCTATAATACTGTTAGTTTTATTCGATACCAATGATAATTCATTTAATACAGGAAATGAATTTAATGGAATTATTGAAAAATAAATACGTTCACTCAAACAATTTATAAAAGATGATAATAATAGTGAATTGTATTAAATATATACAAAGCTCTTTGTTCACGTTGAATGTAAACTTACTTGAGCAAATCAGTTCTCTCGGGCATGTTGCTTCTAACAACGGTATATTCAGGTGGGGCGTAGATTGTCGTTCTGAATACAGCCTTCGAAGCAGGCTCATCGTAGCATGGGAATGCACGACGAGCAAACGTAGGCTGCAGTTGCGACGTCACCAGGTTGCTAAAAGATTACTTTTTATTTATAATAATAATTGTTTTGTCATTATATGATGAAAAAAAATGAACCTGATTTTTACTTTTTATGAAATAACTTCTTGCTGCCCGACGTGTGACACATTTAACTTTTCGTAAATGTAAAAATCACAATAAATCGCGATTGAAACCGTAAAAGTATATTTTGAACGGTTATTAAGCACTCAATTCCATAAATTGATTGAATTTATTTTAAATTGCGAACGCAGAGAAACCTTAAAAAATGGTTCTTAATATAATTTTTAATTAATATATTCATAAAGGCCGCATTTAGGTAGACGAAGTGTTGGTCGGCCATTAATCAGATGGGAAGACGATCTCCGTGCAGTGGCAGGTCCACGTTGGATGCGAGCAGCAAGGGATCGGTCGTCTTGGCGTTCATTGAGGGAGGCCTATGTTCAGCAGTGGACGGATAAAGGCTGATGATGATGATGATGATGATTTTCATAAAAAATTAAAATTAGATTGAAACTATGATTCATTCCGTTTTTAGCAAGTTGAGTACTTTATAAAAACCGATGGACGGAACGGCTTCCGTATCTTATGAAAAGGTGCCATGTTGGTTTGCAGCTTTGTGTAACCTTGTGTGGATATCTGTGGGCGTCGGTAGGCACTATAAGGCGTAGACTACTCGGTTGCCTCCGACATAAAAAAAATGTTAAAAAGAAGAAAAAATAAAATTACTTACACCCTGGTACCCGCCTCCTCATAAGTGGACACATAAATACCAAACATGTTCTCAGCGTATTTGCCAGTGAAATCGATCTTTACTATATAAGGCTGTAGGACATTTAATTGCACATTTGTTCTGATCCTCAAGAAATGTGTATCGGAGGTGTCCACCGTAAAACTGTCACATAAATTAACATCTTCATTACTTTCAGTGTACAGAACGACAGAATTGATGGTCATTTCCATCGCGTGGAGAAGGATCTCGCTCGTGTTTATGTTGGGCATAATCCTGATGACGACGTCTCCGTAGAATGATTCCACATAACCAGGGTTTAGGAACAGGCGTACGTCGTAAAAGGTAGGGAAGGATTCACCGGGGAGAACGTAGGATTCATCGCTTCGTACGCTGACTTCTTGACTGCTTAAAGGGACGCAGAGCGCTGGTCCCAGCAGCGCCAGGAACAATATTCCTGACGTGTACATGTCTGTAAAATAGAGGTATTTGGGTTTTTTTTTGTATTGTATAGGCGAGTTGGTATGTGGCTAACTTTATATGATTTATCCAAATACACAATCGACTATGTCTTTACTGTCAATAGTTATATTGACAGTAAAGACATAGTCGATTAATTGATAAATATGTAAATCAATATATTTTTTATATGTTGCGAAATCTTATTATAATCAATAAACATTTTCTATTTACTTTTCATTTAACCTTGATAAAGACATTCAAATAAATCTGACTACTGGATCGAGTGTTTAAAAGTGGACAGAAAAGGCTGACAGTGATGATGATGGTCGTTATTATTGTCTGTAAACGAGTTTGTCTTAGGCTGGTCTTTTTATATGAGACATAAGTCATAATTCAATGCTTCACCACACCTGAATAAATGCCAGATCTTTTTAAAGAATACTGAATGACATATTGACTTCATTGAAAACATTTAACAGCATAAGATTTCAATGTTAATTGTTTTCCGCATTATTATTATAATTTATTTAATTTGGATATAAATCATCAATACAAAAATACTTATTTGAAATACAAATAAGGAAATTATTTTATACAAAAAATTGAGCGTGTATATTTTAGTGATAACGAAAATTGTATATGATATCAAACTTATCTCTCACACTATCGATACTTTATCTTTAAAATTTATAGTATCTTTTATCTCAAAAATTACGTATGGTATATATTTTACAATACAAATACTTGCAAGTCTTTAAAGTTAATAAAAAATTGTATTTATAAATCTTTAGTAAATACCAAATGGTATTTAATAACATTGGGATTATACTCTACTACTATAATCTAAAAAACTGTCAACTTCTATAGATTTGTTCAACAATAGCCCATTACGATTTCGTTATTGATCGTATACATAATGTGATGTATAGAAAATAATAATATACCATAACAATATTATACTCTTATTAAGTAGCCGAAATAATCTGAATAACAACATTTTTTAACAAAATATTAAACTGGTTGTTGTTAAGTGTGTTAGTATGTAGCCTTAATTCAACATGAACCTTATACTATCACTTTACATGACTAAACATTTCATGTCACTCCAAAATCTCTTGTATCTAATAAGCATTTGAATAATTGCGCCACTCTGAGATTATTATGTGTAAAATGTGGCAAGAAAATCCAATATGCTGCTTAAAAAAAAAAAAAACATACAGACGAATTGATAACCTCCTTCTTTTTTTGAAGTCAGTTAATAATTAAGACGACCACTTTATTAGACAGAGTGTCCGCTTTAAAGTTATTTTACATCACTTTATAAAAAACATTATTTTTCCTTACCTTATAACATGTGTTCCAACTTGTTGTAATCACCACGCAATGGTAAAAAACATAATTACAAAATATCTTCATACTGATAATAATTAGGATTCCTAAAGCGAATGTGTAGTCGATCTGAAATTAGGATTTGGCTTTATTAAATGGTGCAGTGGTGAAAACGTAACAATATATTGGTATTTTTATTTATTACCGTTGTACTAAGGGCCTGATTCACAATCTCCAGTTAAGTTCCCAATAAGCTATCGGCAACATATTTGACAGATACTCTATACTTTATCTGTCAAATATGTTGCCGATAGCCTATTGGGAACTTAACTGAAGATTGTGAAACAGGCCCTAAAGCTACATATTATCATATTTATTGTACTAATATTATTAACGCAAAAGTTGATTAGAATGTAGAATGTATATAAGAGTATATATGATGGATGTATAAATGTATGTTTGCTCTTTCACCTAAAAACTACTGAAATGATTTTGATAAAACTTTACAATAATTTAGCTTACTAGTAGCGCCCCGCGGTTTCACCCGCGCACTTCCCGTTCTCATGGGAGTACTGGGATAAATTATAGCCTATGTGTTATTCTGATGTATAAGCTATATTATTGTAGTTTTATTAAAATCCATTCGGTAGCATTAAAATAGTCAGACATATCCTGCTGCTGATGCTTAATTTAATACTTTATACTACTCATAAATTCTCAAAACTACTAAAATAATTTTAAATCAGTTGCAAAAATAAATCCTATATCTCAGCAACATAACCTCTTTTAATTTTAATATACCTAGATATTAAAGACTTCTCTCATCAGGCATGCAGGTTTACTCACGATGTTATTCCTTCAAAGTGCACTTAGAATTTGGGAAAAACCAAATTCAAGGCACAGGAAGTCAGGACTGAATATGTACCCTTTCGCTCAAGAGGCTGATCCCATACCCACTGAACCATAGTCGCCCAAAACAACAAGACAATAAGAGCATTACATAAAGTTTTTAATGTATATACGTAAGAGCCAGTTGAATTGATTCGGAAAGTGCCTAAGTCCGTTCGGTTCTCTCTCACCTTTACTTTAGAGTGGTTGTTATCACTAATGCAAATTCGTGTATTGGGTGCTTAAATCACTTATGGCCTTAAATTATGTATGAACGAAACCTAATTCAAATACGGATACTTCTACAGAGACAAATGTATCAATTTAATTTTATACATACTTACGCCACTCACCGGTTGTCTAGTGGGGATAGGTTCGACCTCTTGAGTTCGGGTTCGATTCTGGTTCTCTTCCAATGTTGCACCTAAAATTGGTTTTCTACATTTCTAAGTGCATTTGAACATGAGGCCATCTCTTACCAGTGAAGGAAAACGTCATGATAAACCTTCATACCTGATGAGATTCTTAGAAGGAGCGTGATTTCAAAACCCGCATTAGGGCAGCGCATCTGTGAACTATGGCACGACACCCTTCTTGTCTAATTTTGTGGAGGAGACCCGTCTCCGGCAGTAGCAGATGCCTGCACCAAGTTATGAGCGTGTATGTATTTATATGTTTTTATTTATTTATTTTTATTCTTAATATTCGTAACACAAGTTCTAACAAGCTTAACATGATTCTACGTTACCGTGCTGTATTATTGGATATATTATGTATAATACATTATAATTTATATTTTATTCTGACTTTCCTTGCACTTACTGTACGTAGGACAGGTTCTTTATCTTTATTTATTTTATCAGCAGAAGTAATTAGAACGGTATAAAAATAAATTTGAAATTTTAATTTTTGCGTAACAAGATACCAACATAAAATTTCAAAATAAATACACCATTCTTAACAAAATAATTTAATACTACTACAATACTACTACTGTTTTATAAAACAGGATTATTGTCTTATTTAAGACAATAATCCTGTTTTATAACTATATTAATTATATATTTTATAAATATAAACCAACTTTCATTAGTATCCTTTTAATGTCGTAAGCCAACTTTAGTTTACTACAGTAATAACTTTTGGAAGAGTTAAAATAAAATGAATTATTAATTATTATGACTGCGCTGGTAATATTATCTTCATACATATACAACATATTTCTGCATTATTCACCTTTTACTACGGAACCAACCGACTATTTTCCATCAAAGGTAGACATTTTATCGTGCCATTTATTATAATCGACATAGGTATAATTGTACAATCTTTATTGAATGAAGATAATTTGGATAATGTTGATGATCGATATTTCATACTATCAGATACATATCAGAAAAATGTAATAGAACATGTTCAATGCCATGAAAAGTTGTAGTAAGAGGTAGTGCCATGCTGGTTGATACAGCCCACTGCAAAAGCCTAAACCGTTTACACAAGCGCTTAAAAAACCCGAGGCTCGAGTTTTTGGCTCGAGTCGCGTTCTCATTTCGATTTAACGTCCAACACTCAACGTTGAAAATCCGTCCGTCAAAAAACCCGCCGCGCTTTAGAAACGCTCTAGTGTGAGCAGATTTGTATGGGTATCCATTTGTCTTATTCTAATGCTTTTTAGCGCTCGGTAAAAAAGCACTCCTGTGAACGGGGCCTAAAATGACAGATATGCCTCCTTTCGTGTAATTTGTCAGTTTCCGTAGGTCCATTGGGGGATAGGGAAAAGAAGGGCAACGCATCTGCATAACCTTTGGTTGTTGTTTGGTCCATTTGCTCTGATTGCTCGGTTGCCTACTTATAAAATAGAATGTATGTAAACTGTCGTCATTTTATCATACATCAGAACTTACTGATAGGATAAGGAAAAAGGAAATATTATTATTTTACTTATTTATAAGTTTCAATAAGATACTTTATAATATTAATCGTACTTTCTTGCATGTTTAGACTGATAGGGTATTTCTTTGACATAATTTTTGGAGTGAAACTTCTTTAGAATCGTTGTGATTTCAAACCGGATCCAACGGAAAAAAACAACAGTGTGTGTGTATATTGCACACTGTTTAATACTTGCTTGTATTTGAGCATTTATCGCGTGTTTCACTTCTATCGTGTGTAAATCGCACACAACCCTTTTTTTATCGGTGGAAGGGAAGTGGTGCGCTCCCGGCTGCGTGGGTTCCATCATCTGGCTTGTATTTCCCGTGTAACAAATTGGTGTGTTGTGTTTCACCGAGAATGACGAGCATATGCCCCAGGCAAGACAAAAATAAATTGCCTGGGCTAGTTCCAGGTAAACTTGTTTATGTTTTTGGACGTCGTCAAGCATTGAGCATGGCATGTCTGCTAGTTTGACTATACTACAAACTAAAAAAATATATTTAAATTATTCCTCTAAATTTTTATATCCAATTTTTATCTAATCTTCTATCTATCTTATCTAATCTGGCCTTCTATTCCAAATATGAAATGCCTATTATATTGTATTTAAACTAACGCTATTCGTATTTAAATATATTATTTCTTCTACTTACTTATGGTTGTCTGGCAGAGACCGCTTCAAGCGGTAAGACCGCCATTTTTGTCCATAGTCCTAGATTTAAGTTTTATGTTGTCACCTTTTATCAATTTTTATGGTACAAAATAAAGCATCTTATTATTATTAATGTTGCTGCCAACTTAAACTGCCATGATCACAAGACTCTTCCCGATCATACGACATATACGATATATCGATAGCAAACGCAAAAAGACCCGTAGGGCGCCCAATGCTACGGTTCAAAGACTCTTGCAAGCGGGATATGATCAGCTTTGGAATACCGACCGACTGCTGGGAAAATCGTGCTGAAATGAGACCTGTATGGCACCATGACATCAAAATCGGAGCCGCCAAGCATGACGAAGACTGGCTGGAGAATATTAAGCTGAAAAAGCTTCGCTGTGCCAGTGGAGCCTGTGTGGAGGAGATACCTCCAGCAGATTCGCGATATAAGTGCAATCGATGTGGCAAACAATGCCGGGCCGCAATAGGGCTCTATAGCCATCAACGACGATGTGGGATCCTACCAACACACTAGCGCTGCAACAATCATCTACCATAGATGCTGTGGACAATATATATATATATATATATATATATATATCCCGATCATGGATGATGATCACACAAAAATAAAAATTAAACAATAAATTTTGGGGGTTCCCCATTATTAATTTAGAAAAATATTACTAGACATACTTTTAAAAAACTGAAACTTATTTTTTTTTTACGAAACATTATTGATATTAAAGTTTACTATATTTTTTTCTAAATAGGATAGTTTACGCAAGAAACACTTCCAAAGTAGTGAATTGGGTGTCCCGCCCACTGGAACTCCTAAAATTAGAGAATGATAAAACTAAAAAAAAAATATAATGTACATTACGCAGTAGTAGTAGTTTTTTTTAATACGTCATAAATTGTATTTATTATATCGCAATTTACCTCACATTCAATCAACTAAAATATAAAATTAAAAAGACGATTATTTTACTAACGGAACCCTTCACGGGCTTGTCCGATTCGCACATGGCGGCTTTTTTAAGATAATATCGTTCTATACGTGCTATCTAAAATAAAAACAACTTAGGACTATTTACTTTGAGATGCAAGAAGATAAAGCAAAGTTTGAGTAGTTTAGTTTGTAAATTTCTCACTTATTTACGATACCAATCCTATCGAAACAAATCGAATCAGAAACTTTGGTAATGGTTTCAGTTTATATATAGTTGTTTTTAACATTGTGAGTATTAATATATCCTACTAAAAACGATAAAGTTTGTAAGTATGGATGTTTTGTTTGGTACTTTTACACGTAAAAACTACTAAAAAGATTTTGACGAAACTTTGCAATAAAATAGCTAATACATCAGAATAACACATAGGCTATAATTTATCACCGTACTCCCACGGAAATAGAAGGTACGCGGGTGAAACCGCGGGGCGCTGCTAGCGAGAAATAATGAGTAAAATCTATCGAAAAGATCGTACTTAAAGAAAATTCGTCCACCTAAGATTCGTCAAGTCTTTAAAAAATAATTCTAAATTAATGATCTTTGAATGGTAAAGGTGAATAAAAATATCAGGTGAAATGTCTGACAGGAGCGTGGTGAAGAGAGCGTATTAAGCCGTTTTCAATCCTACTTTAGCGCACTTCGAATGTTGCTGACAAATCGAGAATCACTGAAATGGCTTTCAACTTACGAACGAAAATTACATTAACCGAGAATTATATTTTCCACGGTATTATGAGGGAAATGTATATTTATTATACGTAAGTATAGTTTTTGTGTAGATATTGAAATGTTTTCACAACCCTATTTATAAATAGACTTGTATATTTGAGTATATTTGAAGAAATACATTAAATTGAAAGTTTGTCTTAGGTGTCTTATTTTGGAGTCATTTTCATATCATCACATTCATTATCAGGTCATCATCTGTATTAGCATATTCATAAAATTATGTAGGATTCATAAAGCGACTATAATGAAACTTTTTTACACTTTTTCCACTATTTATTGTAACTGTAATAATATATACAATAAATAGTGGAAAAAGTGTTAAAAAGTTTCATTATAGTGGCTATAACATTAATTTCCAGCATGGACCGACAGTACATTCAATCAATTAGTATTCATAAAAATGACAAGGCAGAAACTTACGTGTCGTGACGCGCCAGAAGCATATGGGTTTCATACATTTAATATGGTTAGGGACATATTTGCGTGTGTTTCTGCCTTTATTAACGTCAATTCACATAGAAATAGAAGTTTTTTTTTTTAAATATTACAATAGTACCTGAAAAGTTCCGTATTGACTTATTTCCACAAAAACAAATGCTATAAGACTATCCCAAATGAGTAGCACTGTTTTCCCCATCTTCAAATAATGTGTAAGCAGAATAGTATAATATTATAATGTACAATAATTTATAATCTCTGCACGTAAACTTTAACTATTTGCAGATGGCGTTTGCCACGGACGATTAATAAAATATAACGTCCCTCTATTTATCATTTTCGCGCCAACTACGAAACAGATTCATAACTCTGCGAGTACTCTCGACATGGTTCGTCGGTTATCTATGAAATAGCTCAGATTTATTGTACAGTATTACTACATTTTATAATAATATAAATTTCGAAGTACATTGAGGAACAAGTACATTTGGAGGTTTTATTTTTTATTTTATTTGAATGGTTCTTGGTGATAAGTAATACTTGGTGGTGCATAGACAACAAACAGTTTACATTTGTATCATTTGTATCCACAAATTATTATTTGTATTATATTATATTTTTGAAAATATTTTTTATTTTGTTATTAATTTAATATTTTTTATATTGGTTTTTCTAAATTTCTAAGTGCAGGGTGCACTTAGAAATTTAGAAAAACCAAAAAATAAAAATACGAGACCATCGTTGGCTCACCGGTGACCGAAAACATCGTGAGTAAACCTGCATGCGTGATGAAGGTGAATTTCAGTGGCACATAATATATGGGTTGATATTTTACTTTTTTCATCATAATTATGGTCTCGTTACTACGGATGACTATTCAAGTTAGAAAGTCCTAAGAATCACACCAGATATTTTTTATCGATCAGTACTATCCTATGTATGGCTGTGTATCGGCTATTAACATAAACAAGTACAGCTGGAATTATGTTAAGTCTCTTGCCAATAATAAGGCTGCGTTTGCACCGGAGATGAACTAAGCTGCGTTGCGAGGAATGTGCTTTACAAGAACCAATAGAGACGTCGCCCAGAACGTGGTCAGGCAAATGAAGCGTTTCTATTGGTTCTTAAAAACACATTCCTCGCAACGCAGCTTAGCTCATCTCCGGTGGATACGCAGCCTTACACTGCTTGTCTTACCCTTATACGTATACAGCAAAGCAACATAATATAGCAAGGCGAAACAAACAAGATGGTGGTACATGTAGGCGGGAACGCGACACTATTAATGTTCTGTGCGGCAAAGCGCATCCCTACCACCCGTAAAATGTTCATCTAAATTCCATACATTCCATAAATTGGAATGTACATATTATATTATGATGAAGATTCAAAATCCTTGTATGGCAAATAGTTATATTATGTTGGGTTTAGTCTGTTTGATTATGAGTCCTATTCATCAGAGATACACACTATAATGTCTAATGAACTCGCGTTTGGGATTATTTGATTAGTTCCGATGAGCCTCATTAATCGACTGGTGGAAACGGAAGTTGACTATAAATGGGTTAGCTATATTGAATTCTATGTTGTTTGAATTTGTTGCGCGGATTATTTACATTGGGAATAGGCAATCACGTCAGATCAAAAATCTCATGAACATTGCTTTTTTTATTTTACTTGTATGGGCAAACAGGCCGATGCGACGATGGTCCAACGGGTTGGGTAGGCCTATGCTTCTTTATCGAGAAGGTCCGTGAACGACTCTGACCCCCCATTAGAATACTTATAGATACTCACCCCCTCCCCTGTGGTGCCTTGAAATGGGGTTTTCTAAATTTCTAAGTGCGCCTTGAACATTAATCGCTCATCGTTGAAAAAAGGAACCGTGAGGAAACCTGGATGCCTGATGAGTAAAAAAAGTCTTTAAAGGTGTGTGAAGTTCACCAACCCGCATTGGGTTAACGCCTCGGTGAACTATGGCTCGAAGCCCTCCTCACCTGATTTCAAGAAGTACCCAGCAGTGAGTCATAAATAGGTTGCTACTTTACTTTTTTAGGCAAACGGGCAGGCGAGCATGATGGTAAGTGCTTAGCGTCACACATTAACATAAACAAGGTCATCTCGGACTATCCCAGGCGATTGATTCATTTGTTGTTGTTGTCATTTAATTATTTGTTGTTGATGTCATTCATTTATTTGTTGTTGTTGTCGTTAAGTCTCCGTGCCAGTGATGCCACTACTAGTTCTGCCCTTCTTTAAGAACCTACCGATAATCACGGAATCAGCAAGCAGGATAGTGGTACCCAAGCTGTCGAGGACAGAAAAATCACATCTCCGCTAATAGTGTCACTTTATTGTATTAGTCATATCACATGGTATTTTATTTAATAGTTAATAAAATTTATATATTTTCCGATTTAATGTTGATTCTCTATAAACTATACTTGTCGTGAATTAAATTTAAAGTTGGATTATAACATAAGCAACGTCATAAATATTTCAGTATAAAATGTATTTTATCTCGGATAATTCAATATAGTTACAAGAATTGAATTTGCCTTATTATGTAGTAATTATCAATTACCTATGTCAATTAAAATGGCGAACTTGACGTTATTGTCAAATGCACAAAATGTATATACCGGGTGAACGCAACGAGTCTTTCAATATACATGTAATATATAGAGATGTTACACTAACACACGTTTATATTTTATAATATTAGTAGGGATAAATTTTATAATATTAGTAGGGATAAACGCTACTTATTTTTTTTTTTCTACTCATCTCATTTTAGAGTGTAGATCATCGATCAAATATACCCTAGATACACTGTTATTTACAAATCCAAATCGAGAACGTGCCCCATGCTACGCCATTGGTAAGTTACAAGTCCAAAATTAATTTTTCTTTTATTTGCGTCCTTATTCCCTAACAATAACGTTATATTTTCAATACCGGGGTTTTGAGAGAGACCATATTCACAATTATTATTGTGCTTAGAGCAGTTTTAAGCACAATTGGATCGGTTCTCGGGTTACATATTTGATCGATGGTGTATCTAAACATATCTAATCTAATTTAACGAACTCTGCGCGGGAGAAGCCACAGGAACCAACTAGTATTTAATCATTGTTAACCTTTTTTTTTTTTTCTTTTACGCCGGGAAATGCACTGACGCATCCCGCAGGGGAGTGAGTCTCTCCAGGCAGGTATGTGGGACTCGCTGCGCCCGTAAGATGGTAAGTGGACGCAGCTCTACCCACTAAAACCCGGCGAGTGCCACCACTGCCGCCTTTGGTGAGGTGCTCCGGATCCACAAGCAACAGGGCACCTCGACGGCTAGTCAGTCCCTCAGGGGACCGACGCCACCTCCATAAAGCGGTTGTTCCGCACTACAGAACAACAACTTTTAACGTCAGGACAGTACGATGAGGTGAGGTTCCCATCCTCACCCCTTGCCCCCTGCTCTTTTGTCCCCTCTTCTTATAAGAGGGAAACAAAGAGCCCCCTCGGCTCAATTCGCTTCGGCCAAGGGTTTAGGTCACCCTGGACTACTGAGCCCCACCGCCACGACAAGGCCTGAGCCATGGTGGGGAATCATTGTTAACCTTATATTATTTATTATAATCAAGTAATCATTTCATGAAAATGATGAGTATAATATGAAGCTACATACCTTATTTTCCTATTTAACAAAAACAAATGTAATATAAAAATACGAAAATGTAACAAACAAAACATAATTGGCGTTTATGAAGAGGCCTATGTTCAGCTGTGATGAAAACATGATTTTCCCAATTTTCAAGTTAATTAAACAAATTGTCAAAAAGCTTCTATTTCGTGCAATTATTAGCTACAATAAAATAATTGAATTGGAAAGTTTATTTGGTTGCTTGAACGAGCTTTCCCTTTGGAATTGAATAAAAAAACATTTTCGAGTTTCAGGACCTAATTATTATTAGTGAGGGTTTCATGTTATATTAAGAAAAGATGTTAGTAGTGTCCAAAACGACGGAAACAATCATCAGCCGCAATTTCTTAAAAGTTGTTAAATATACGAATTAATTTAAAAAAATACATAAATGTTTCGTATTTGTTTCAAATCTTAATATTAAAAAAGCTAGATTGAAAACTAGTAGTAACTACTCGCAACACGACGCTGTTCTACCGAGCACAACACCCCGCCTGGAGGCCTAACCAAAATGCTATTAAGAAAGCGTTAGCGAAGTTCGAAAATGATAAATTGTACAGGATGGACCACGTGATTAAGCGCGGCCTTATGTCAATTCTATACATTTTTCGAACTTCGCTAACACTTTCTTCATGGCATTTTGGCTAGGCCCCCTGGAACGTAAGTCTTCTACAGACTATTCCGAGCCTCGGCATCGAACTGAGCTAATTCGGATAAAAAGGTATTACTTTTTTAATTTTCTCGCACAAAGTCTTTACATCGTGAAGACGCGTACTCAATGTAGTTTTTAATATTGCCCTGAATAGGATCCCTACTTTAATGAATTTTCGAGCTAGTTCATGAATGTCATTTAACAAATTAGTACCTGGTTGACCGAGCATTTGCTCGGTACCCTTAGTGATAAAATACGATAAAATTTTTCTTCCAAAAAAAAATGTTCTTAAAAAAAGGAAAATAAAAATTTCGTACTGGAGATTCGAACCAGGCTCGTTCGGATTTAACTGCTTAATTTCACCACTAAGCTACCTTGACATATTATTTGACAACAAAATTTACATTCGTATTCTAATCATATTTTATCGATGCCTCAAAACACGGATAAAAAAAGTTTTCTAAAAATGTATCCTAGCTATATCGATTTATCGCCGTTTTTAACACATGTGTACAAAATTTCATAAAAATCGTTGGAGCCGTTTCCGAGATCCCGATTCTATATATATATATACAAGAATTGCTCGTTTAAAGGTATAAGATACGTCCTCTTGTGATAAAAGCAGATTATTTTATATTTTTTACTTACTATATATTAACTTTTTCAAAATGAAGATTATTTTATTGAGTCTCGTGAACATGACATTCGTAGACAATGTCGAAATATCGAACTTTCCGTAGTATCACTTTACTCTGTGTATCGAATTCCGCGAAGTAATATTAAAAATATGGTACATATTCCGTTTTAAATAGTTTAAAATAATGAAAATGTCAATTTAAAATCTTATTTTATGGATTTGAAAAAGTTATACAATGAATATATTAATACTTTTTCTTGCTGTTTACATTACTGTAAGTATTAAAAAATCTGTTGCTAACATACTACGGATATGCAATTTTTCAAATTCTATTTGATTGTTATATACCTACATAATATTATTACATTCTCAGTAGTGGACGGATAGAGGCTCATAATGATGATGAATGATAGTTTAATGATACCAGATTTATATTTTCAAATATTTTTCAATAATTTTATATACCAAAATAGCTTTTTAAAAGAATAGCAGCCAGGTTCGTATAATATATAATTTTTATCAATATCTATCTAGTATTAGCTCTATTTTTATTTCTGGAGATGATTTGACGTACGAATGGCGTGATCTACAAATAAACATGTTTTGTCGAAGAAGTCGCTGGCAACAAATATTATTTGCGCAACGTTTTTAGATTCGCCAGGAGAAAATACCTGAATCCTTAAAATATCCTCGCGAGTATTCTTGTTATTACTTACTGAAGGTCTATTGTGATGTTTCGCCCTTGGGGTGAATTTTGACGATTGAATCTTTGTCATGATCAACGTAACCAAGAATATTTACGGCTTTTATTGAATACTAGCTGTTGCCCGCAGCTTCGCCTGCGTTAACTAATATTTACAACGGGATTTTTAACAAATTAACAATTTAGTACGCAAAATAAGTAACTTTTCTGGTTGATTTTTTACACCTTATGTTCGAAAACCCCAAATATTACGGAACCCTAATTTTTCCAGAATAAAATTTAGCCTATGTTACTCGTGGATAATGTAGCTTTCGAATGGTGAAAGAATTTTTGAAATCGATCTAGCACTTTTTGAGCCTATTCATTACAACCAAACAAACAAAGTTTTCCTCTTTACAATATTAGTATAGATATGCTACCAAAATTAAGATTACTATATTATAATATGAATGTAGAGGATAGTGTTTTTTTTATTTAAAAACATGGGACAAAGGGCATTTTCCTCTTTATAATATTAGTGTATTAGTGTGTATATTTCCGAAAAAGCTACAAAATACATATAAAAAGGTTTTACTTAAAAAAATAATAATAATTAAACTAAAAAAAATCCAACGCAAGCTGAAACTATTTTGTTAAAAAGCTAACAATTATAAAACCTAAAATCAATAAAACCGTATCCAAATCGGTTCTCTAATTAGAGAATTTGAGAACTGATACATGATTTAAAAATAATAAAATATTTAAAAATTTTAATACAAATATTCAAGTTATTATTATTTTTAAAAGATTTAAAAATAATAATAACTTGAATACTTGTATTTAGTATACGTACAAAAAGTAGCAAGGGATCAGCCGTTTTCGCGTTCATTGAAGGGGGCCTATGTTCAGCAGTGGACGGATAAAGGCTGATGATGATGATGATGTACAAAAAATAAAGTATGACGACATTCTATGTCAGTTAAACTATCAACCACAAACGACAAACCGCAAAAGAACCTCAAAGGGACCTCTAAAATTAAATTTCGAACATTATAATTAAATTAAATGAAACGGCCATATACAAGATCGTACATTTAAAGGTGGTTCGTTGAGCGACGATGGTTCAATGGGTACCTCTTGCATGAAAGGTAGGGGTTCGATCCCGATACTCTATGGTCAAGGCACTACAGAGGATCCTCGAGAGACCGATCCTCTGTGGTGCTTTGAAACGGTTTTTTTTTCTAAATTTATAATTGTAACTTAACTCGAGAACATCGCTAGCTCGGTGTAGGAAACATCATGAGGAATCCTTCGAGCCTGATGAGAAAAGTCTTTGAAGGTGTGTGAAGTTCACCAACCCACATTGCTGAACTATAGCCCAATGGCCCCCGTGCCCAGCAGTGGGACATAATATAGTTACTTATACTTCACATGTGATGTTTACACCTTGAAACCGCAGTGACGTCACAAAATTTAATTTCCCATATCCTCAAAATGGTAGGCATATTACATAAGTTGATTATTAATCATCATCATTTTCAACTTTTTACTGTCATCTGCTAATGAACGAAAACACGGTCGAAATAAGCTAGTTGGACTAATAAGATATTTTGATATTCCATAAAAAAAGAAAAGTATCAACCTTTGTATGTCCCACTGCTGGGCACGGGTCTCCTCCTCGAAATCAGGCGAGGAGGGTAATGGGCCATAGTTCACTGATGCGCTTGCCCAATGCGGGTTGGTGAACTTCATACTTTCAAAGACTTTCAATCTCATCAGGCATGCAGGTTTCCTCACGATGTTTACCTTCACCGGTGAGCGAACGATGGTCTCGTGTTTGGGGTGCACTTAGAAGTTTAGAAAAACCCATTTCAAGGCCCACACGGACGGGTCAGGATCGAACCCGGAAGTCGGAACGATACTCCATATTTATTATTATTATCATTGTACACTTATATTATGTTTACTATGATCCGACAGACTGAGTTCTACGAAAAGTACTAGCAAATAATAAGTAATAATAATATCAAAAAAATAGGGGTGAAAAAATAAAGAAATAACCCAGAAATAAAATAAAATTGGGCTGACTCAAATCAAAAATTCCTCCTTTCTTACCCGACCATGTACCTCACAACTAGCCCATCGCTCACTAGCAATTGTATGACACAAAAAATCATGTGCACCAAAAAAAAATATTCGCGACATAAGAAAAGTTTAATCGATAACGATAAAGACTTATCGGGAACGTAAACGACAAAAGTTCGAAGGACGATCCACCTGCTTATCCCGCGTATATCTTTTTTCGTGGAGTACGCGATAGAACTTACAATATTGAAATAATGATCTCAAGTTTTTCCAGATAACTTTTAAGATGAATTGCTTTATAACGTAACATCATAAAATATAAATTTATTTATTATTTATTATGTAAAAAAGCTAAACCAGTATAAGCAAGATGTGCCCAGCCGCTTATAACTGCCACTAAGCCGTGTTGACGCATTCTTATATGAGTGGTGGTGGAACGCTATACGGAGCCATGCTATTCACAAAATGAATGCCAGTTATTGTATGCTAGTTTTCCGAAGTTACTAACTTTTATTATGAATTTGAATATGAGTTTTTTTTTTACGCTTTCACGCCTAAAAAAATTATTAAAATTAATAATGTGATCAAAAATAATGTCCACACACGCTCCGCCTATTTCACATAGTTTCTATAAGAATTAGAACAGAATTTGCTAGATTTCGTTCCCTAGCAAACCTAGCATTAATATAGTTTCTTAAAATTTCGAAGAATGAAAACATAATATAATTCGGGTTGGAATAAGTAGCAAAAAAGGACATTTCTTTGGAATTAATTCTATTGGGGAAATTTTCACTAATCGTGGTTACTTATTTTAAGGGAATAGAAATATATTATAATGATGAAAAACCACATGCCGAGTTCAATCGTGTACTTTTTTTAGAGGCCTATGTTCGAAGTTGGACTGGTACTAGTATTAATATTAATTCTAACTTAAAATATGAGAATATTTTAAGTATACAGTGTATCTAATGCACGGACAAAAAAATTAAGAGATATATAAAATCAGGATAAAAGATAAAGGCACAATCATAATTAGTCAACGTCATGCATGCTATGGTTCATACAGCGTCAAACCGAGTGACACATCCATGGGTCCCTTGATGATAAAGCTTTAGGTGTCATTAGTTATCCTGTCCACCAGGAGTATAACACCAACACTCATAAATGGCCGAACGGCTCAAAGAAAGAAACATTTATTCAACACTAACTGAAGACATACATGAAAAAAAGGACAAACATACACAGAGAAAACATTTTTCACTTCCACAGCCTAAAAGTCACACAAATTAGTAACATTAATAATAATAAAACAATAATTGAAAAACACAAATTGTAATATAAAGTGTGTGTCTAACGTATGATGTATATTTATTTCTATATATTTCGTCAACACACACACTCTTAAATACTTGTTAGTGTGTACAATAATAATAATTCATACATTCATTCCCTCCAATATTGTTACCGGCATATTCAACTAAGCTTATTAATAAATATGAGTCTGCAATGACAACACTGCGAGTGGGATATTGTGTTATGGGTATTGGAATGGACATTAATTTTAATTAAATAAATGTGGACATACATTTGTGTATGTACACAAATATATGTCCACACTCACCGTGTACACATTCATCATACGTATGCGAACTGTATCCGGTAACTTGACCGATGAACTAGCTGAACGTAAACGCTTTCAAATATGATATATCATCAAACAAAATAATTATTTCAATCAAATATTTCATTATTAAAAATAATGCATGACACAAGCAGTATTATTTTATAAAAACTAAGCAATCATTTTTACTATATTATATTCTATGTAACTAATATGTATAATATAATACAATGAAATCGTTATTTTTTTACAGAACATAACAAATATTTGACTCCATATTACTATGTCTAAGTAGTGTGTCATTAAATTTGTCATCATCATCATCACCAACCTTTATCCTCTACTGCTGAACATGGGCCTCCTGACGACCGATCTCGTATTCAATACGAAATTAAATTTATATAATTACTTTTTAAATCAAAATCAAACAGACATTTAATTATGATAATATATATTTTTTTTAATAGTATATTTTTTTTTCTTTTTTTTTAAGAAATTTTTATACATAATATAATTATATACATGCTAATTCCATTATAGATAATATATTCTATAAGATAGAATAATATATGATATAATTACATCGTTATATTTTATCACATCTCTACCACATACAAGAAACATTTGACTATACATAGTATGTGTATATAACGCATATTACAATTATATCATTAATTTATTAAAACTAAATAAACATTTGACTATGAGTTTATTATATACGAAACATCATAAAGTCATCTACTCAAACGTATGCTTAATCTAACTATTTTAGATTAGAATTTAGAAGATGATTTAGAAGAAGAGAAGAGAAGATTATAAAGACGTTTACATTCCCGATGTTTCTGATATTTTACAGCATGGTTAGGTAATATCATACCGCAGTGTTAGTAGTGAAATATTCCTTCTTCAATCCCTATCAAAAACGATAAACATTCCATTATAATGAGAGAAATCAGCGTAAACATAATTTTATAAAAAACACGAGAGCCGGAACTATTGGACCGAGGCTCTTTTAATGAACGCCATATTTTATCCAGATAATAGTTTAAGCTCAACCCTTTTGGGGAGTATTTTTGGAAACAACCGTATGACCGTTTGACTGGAACAATGTGATGAACTTTCACAAATAGGCCACGAATTTTTAAATAAAATGAAAAACCAATGTCCGAAATAATAAATCATCGTTTTATATTATTATATATATCATTTGGTCATTTACTCGATAATACCATTATTACCGAAACCGTCTTCTGGACATTTCATTAGTATTTTTTTTTTGTTTTTGGATGTAATATTAATAAAATAAATGGTGGTCGTAGGAACTGCAGAAGTTATGAGATGAAATTTTAAAATTTGAATACTTAAAATTTCACTTTGCGATAGCGTATTCGTATCGCAAACCTTTAAGATTTTCTCCAATCAAAAAGTGCTTAACGTGGCTAAAAAAATTCCCTGCTAAAAGGTATAATTTTATGAAATATTTTTAAAATTGAACAAAAAACTATCATGATTATTTTTATCTTTAAATAATATTTTTTATATCAGTCATAAAATTTGTCCCTACGCCTTTTGGATTTCCATATTTTTTAAATTCAATAAAATGACATTGACATTAAAAATACATCGGGCGCATCACGCGAGCTATATCTGTGTAGCCTGTTGCGTCGTAGCGCTACGCCGTAGCCGTAGCAGTTATCTGGCGGTAGGCAACGTTTCCGCTCGTAGCTGGCGCTCCCTCATCGTTATAACCTACATTTCATGTTAGCCGTAAAAAGCTTTCCTCTTTTTAATCGTATCGCGTAAAAAATGGATTTCATGTTGGATTTTAAGTGATATTTGAAAAACTTTTTGGTTGTGAAATTTTTTATTTGGTGATTAGGTAAGTGATTTTTTGTACTTATTTAAGTTTTAATGTACTTCAGATGACTCCATAGTTAATAAATTTTATTATATTAGGTATTAAAATTAAAACAGAAAAGTTAAAATGTTCCCGTACTATTAATTATTATTATTATATTTTACGGAACATTCTACGTTGAAATAAAAAATGAAAGTCACGATATTATTATTAATTTTTCAAACGTAGTGCACATTTTGTTTTATTCTTATTTTGCATGTTATTTTCTAAAATCTTTTTTTTTTCATTTATAAATATGATTATTGATTTTTAGGTATGATAATGATAGATATATCATTTTTTGTTTCTAAAATACTTTTAAAATGTTTTCACAAATACTAATTTAATTTTTTTAAAGTAAATCTACAAAGTATTGAGAATATTTAATTTACTTTTAATTACTTATTTTACTACTAGAACTTTATTTCCCGGTAAAACAAATCACGGTTTAATGGCTAGTAAAATGTTAATAAAGAATCTGTTTTATGACACCGACTGCACACTCCACATAATTTGCAATATTTTAATATATATTTTTAAAGCATGTTGAGCCGTGCTGCTTGGCACGACCGGGGGTACCTCTCGCTCACATAATACCGACATACAGCTACGCTGGCGCGTTTCTTGCGGTTTGTAAGCTTCTGGCGGTCAGAAAAAAAGAAAAAAGGAATTACTGCACACATACCCACAATCTGAATTTTTATTATCGGCACCGCTTGAATGAGGTGCCTAGAACAACTAGAAATCATTATAAAGAAAAAACTTATTTTTACTTATAATAAGCTCATAAGTTAAAAAGTATCATTATAATGAAACAACTTTATATTTGATTTGTGGCAACTCTATATTTATAAAATCGTTATTTTTTCCACCGAAAGCTTACCGTAGTAGATTGTTAGCCGCTTTCCTCCAAGCTCTGGCGTCTTCTTATTTTAATAACGTTTTAACTCTTAAAATCACAAGATGTGGGTTCAAAATCCCATGTCACGTTCAAAATCACATTTTCCGTCGGGTAGTTCGACTTTTTGTCCTAATAACTTTAAAGTCCTCAATGCGATGCAAAACATTAAAATCATCATTATAGGGTTTGTTCTTCATACTGAAGTTTGGTCACCATTCGGTACTCCGTCCTATAACGGAATATACTTTTTGTCTGATAGTATGTTAGTCCAGTCCATTCTAGATTAAAATAAAATATTTTAAAACGTAAAATAATCTTCGTCCTCCAAAACTAGCGGAAAGTAATTAAGGAATTTCCATAAACACTAACAAAAGCATATATTTATACGCATACCCAATATTTACATGCAAAACATGTTTGAACTCTACCAAGGTATTGCAGCTATTAGTTTTGTTTGCTGCACGAAGAATATAGTTTCTGGTACCTACATATTAAAGATGTTTTATGTTAATTTAAAATATTATATACTTCCCATTCCCGTGGGAATACTAGGATAAATTATAGCCTATTAATTTGTATAAGCTATAAAATATCAACCTGTTTATCTCCTACTGCTGGGCATGGGTTTTCTCGAAATCAGGCGAGGAGGGAAATAAGCTATAGTTCACCGATACGATGCACTGGCCTAGTGCTGGGTTGGTTAACTTCACATACCATCAAAGACTTTCAATCTCATCAGGCATGTTTCCTCACGATGTTTTCCTTCACCGGTGAGCGAGCAATAGTCTCGTATTTAGGGTGCATTTAGAAATTTAGAAAAACCCATTTCAAGCCACATGCGAGACATCTCGAACAGGCCGAGTCCATACCCATTGGACCAACGTGTAAGTTATATTATAATAAAAAAGTAATGTATCAACTTATATAATATTATGTACATACCACTTCTGAGCAATATTATTTGTGTAAAATTTTAAAAAATATTCAGGATATTAAGAGGTCTATTTTAATGAACAATTTATTATTTCAATTATTATTATTACCACCGTGAGCGACGATGGTCCAGTGGTGGACAAACTCGGCCTCTTATGCGAGGGGTTCCGGGTTTGATCCTGACCCGTCCGTGTGTACCTTGAAATGGGTTTTTCTAAATTTCTAAGTGCACACTAGACCATCGTTCGCTCATCGGTGAAGGAAAACATCGGTGAGGAAACCTGCATGCCTGATGAGATTGAAAGTCTTTGAAGGAATGTGAAGTTCACCAACCCGCACTGGACCAGCGCGGTGGACTATTGGCCCATTACTCTCCTCGCCTGATTTCGAGGAGGAGACCCGTGCCCAGCAGTGGGACATATAAGGGTTGATACTTTACTTTTTTTATCACCGTTTTCCATTGATTAAGCTCATAGTGTTTAAGGCACTCTTATTAAGCACTAATGCTTTTTTTTTGTTTGTTGTTTTTACTTTAATTTAGTTATGAGTGAAAAATATGAATTCTTATTTTATATAATATATAAATATAATTGTTCCATTACTCATAAAACTAAGGCTTTACTTTACACATCATTGTAGCATCATTCAAGTGTAGTGAAGTGTGTATTAATGTGTACACGCATGAACTGAAACTTTTCCATGATATATTAGATATTCAACTAAGATATTTAATTAATTCTATTAATAAGGCGATGCATTCATTATGGCCATGCCTATTCAAGATGGCCATGCCTATTCACGAGGGCCATGCCATGTGGGATAAAAAGCAAATAGTGGTAGTTTCGGCTGTCAGATTATACTTATCCCACAAGAGCACAATGAGCACAACCACAATGAGCGAAGATGGTCCAGTGGATTTGAGTTCGGCCTCTTGAGTGAGAGGGTCCAGGTTCGATCTTGAAAAACACATTTCACTGCACCACAGGAGGGAGGGGATTTAAGTGCGCCCTGAACACGAGACAGCTCGCTCACCGGTGAAGGAAAACATCGTGAGGAAACCGCATGCCTGATGAGATAAAAAGTCTTTGAATATGTGTGAAGTTCACCAACCCACATTGGGCCAGCGCCTCGGTGAACTATGGCCCGATATCATAAATAAATGAATTTCCTTTGTCCGTTTATTATGTCACTTATTACCTTTTACTAAAATTATTACTTCGTCTCTCCTCAATTTAAGATGGCGCCGTGACGGTGCAAAGAGACAGAAAATGTAACAATTTTTATCGAGATAGCTTTAAAAACGATTTTTTTTTTCATTCCTATAAGATTTCTTTCATACGTCGTAATAAAAGTTTCTCTTGAAAAAGTACAAATAAAAGCTATAAAAGTAATCGACCTACATAGGCAATTTTCGCAAAAAATAATCTTAACAATTCGCTGCCGTTTTCGCTTTATAAGATTGCTCACTTTAAATATGTAGAGCAACGAGTGAAATTTATTGCTGATTGCGTGCTTTGAAGGGATACAAAGAACGTTCTCGAACTTACGTTCCTCTATTATTTTGCTATTGATCGCGGCATTTTAATACATGCCGGTAAACTTTTTATTGTAAGACTTCTTCGTAAGACTACTTCTTTAGAATATGTTATTTCTTTTATATATTTTCTGCCACTTACCACCATTATTCTCGTTTCTTCCGGACACAGCTTTGGTGTATTTCCTGGACTAGTCACAGTTCAACTTATTTGTTCATGGTTGAAGTTGAAGCTGCTGTTCCTTTATATTCTAAAACCTAAAAAGTAAAAGTAAAGTAGTAAATTAGCATGGTTATTTTTTTTTTATTGTCATTCGTAGACAATGTCGAAACATCGAGCTCCGCGAAGTAGTTAAGAAAACATAAGTACACACGCAGGTAAAACTGCGGGCCCAGCTAATATAATATGTACAATGCTATTAGTCCTGATCATCATCATCATTTTCATCATACTCATTATCATCATCATCATTTTCATCATCCTCATTATCATCATCATCATCATTATCATCATCATCATCATCAACCTTCTTCACGGAGATCGTCTTCCCAACTCGTTAATGGCCGACCAACACTTCATCTACCTAAACACGGCCTCCACTTTTGAACTCTATTGCCCCATCGGCCATCCGCTCTGCCACTTCAACGAAGGTCATTGAATTTATCACGTAATATCGGTAACTATAACAACTGAGCATATCCCCAATCAATAGACTTAGTCCTGATGATAAGTTAAAATATTTTTCCTTAGATTTACTTGTACTTTAAACCAGACTGTGTGATTCTTTCCTGTTGAAGTGAATTATGGATAGATAGAGGTTAAGAGTGACTCGAATCTCTCAACCCCCTGCATACACCTGCATGAAAATATTTTGGTACCCAATGTTTACAAAAATTTCAAATTTATTTTTTACTGTGTGGCCTAAGGCAGTTTAAGTATTCCGTAATAATTATTTATAATGTTAAGTAGGTCCACCCTGTTTTAAGCCAGAATCTAAATCTGTTAGTCAATACGAGTCACAGTTACATCAGATTATGTGCACGTTCTAATTAAATTCCCGAACCCGTTATGAATATCAAATACGTTTGGGAGTTCTGAAGGACCCTCTCCAATTTGTGAGGGCTGTGATCATGTGACCGCGGAGGCCTATAATTTACCGTCTCGTTGGTCACTGGACCCTTGGACAAAAGGGTGGAACCGAAAGGAGTTGGTAGGAAAGCGCCGAGCCGCTCGCCCTTATAGATACCACCATCCATATTCAGATGTGTTCATTTACTGAATTCTAGTTATTAAATAAACGTCAAAAAATAACTGACAAGTAATTTGTAGTTCTTAAAAATACTTTATCGTTTAACATCCTGTATTCCACTTTAAGATTATGTTTGTTCGCTTGTGAGAAGTGAACGGCAGTGTAATTGAAAGTAAGACTTTCGTCTCATACAGGAAAACTCATGAATGAGTTGCCTGGGCTAGTTTCAAAACTTGTTTCATAGACAACATGGATCACTTAGGTTTCATCCATATATTGCGTCACATGAATTTCATGATTTTTTTACCCCTCTACCTTATCAAATAGACACATATTTTGTGAGAGTCCCCGCCTAGGGTAACGTTATATATTTTTAATTTCTTACATATTTAGGAATTCATTTTATTTACTTTTAAATTATAGGTATATTTATTAATTTCGCTTTCTTAACTAGACTATTCGTATTTTTATAACTGAAACATGTTCGTTGTTGAAATATGACATCACAGTATCTTGTATTCCTCCCAACCATTGCCATAATACAATTTTACACTTCTTTGACACCCCTCTCTCCCCCTTAACATTTGACATTATTTGTGAATGGCCTCTTACTATCAAGTGTCGTCTGCCTTTTTACCTATCCAGCTAATATAAAAGGTGTTCACTTCACACCCCAAGCGCCGAACTATCAACTCTTATATTCAAAGCGATTCGTGCAATACAAAAAAATTCAAGCGATGATGGTGATGATGATTATGATGATGATGATGATTCAAAACATTGTAATACAACGTGAACCAAAATATATCTGCATTATATCATTATTGTTTAATTTACATTGTATTGCAAGTTATTTATGTCGTTTATAAATGTTATCAACGCAATCTCTAATAAGCCCTCAGAGCACGCAAAGCCAATTAATATTTACAACGACAAAATACTATCGCCACTGTATTATGCTGAAATAATTAATCAATTATTCCCGTGCAGAGATTTAATATACAAATCATACCGCAAACCACACATTTTGAACATTATATTGTTTATGGCTCTTTTGATATGGCTTGCCATAGAATTTACCTCATTAAAATGTCGTAATATGAATATTATAATATAATATTATGATATAGCAAAGTGAACTGTGAATTTAAACTATTATTTAATACACTTAAACAGATAAAATGGTTCATCATCATAATCAAACTAGGCCTTTAGAAGTTCAAAGTCATCACACGTACACGTGACATGTGACTTCTGTGCGTGACATTACACGCACAGAAGATTATAATTTTTATATAAAGATGAATCCAAAACTATTTCAGATAATATAAAAGAGCTGTTCAAAAATATTGACAAATCCACTTACTTCCTATCGTTTTTTTGACCCAGGGAAATGCATTTACGCATGTATCTTGGTTACCTCGAGTAAAAACGAAATCCAAGCCGACATGAGATAAGCCAGCAACGGCTAGGCCTACTAATATAATAAAAGCGAACGTCCGTTAGTGTGTAAAGATGTATTTTGTTACTTTTTCGTGCAAAAACAACAGAATAGACTTTGATGATTAACAATACACATCTTAATAACACCCAGGTTATAATTTTACCACGAGAATGGGAAGTACGCGGGTGAAACCATGGGACGCTGCTAGTCTTTTATGTTGTAATTTTTACGTAGGCTATGTCCTACGTTATCTAAAATGCTCATTCGAATTAAACAAAGCTAACAGAAATAATATTCAGATACCGTAAATCTAAGTGAACATAGGCGAAGCTGCAGGCAATTCCTACTCTTCTCTTGCTTGCTCTTCCCTTGCTCTTCCAACTAATCCTACTCATATTATAATCGCGAAAGTTTGTAAGTATGGATGTTTGTTGCTCTTTCACGTAAAAACTACTGAATGGATTTTAATGAAACTTTACAATAATATAGCTTATATTTCAGAATAACACATAGGCTATATAATTTGTTCCCGTACTCCCACGGGAACGGGTAATACGCGGGTGAAACCGCAGAGCGCTGCTAGTTTCTAATAAATTCAATAAGGAACACGTCTAGTAAGGGGTGATGTGGCTATTATTAAAAAGTAAAAGTACTTCAGCACGTAACACTATACTCTACAGACGAATCATTATCCTGGAAACTTCGGGAGGCAATTAAGAGTTCCATCTAACTTCAGTAATTGTACGGTTCATATAAAATGCTGGTAAGTGCAAGTTAATGTCGCGATCGAGGATTTGTGTTGATAGTTTTCCAATATCTTTTTTACTTTTTATGTACTAATAAATTTGTTGTAATAAGACTCCTTTTTACGATGGCTATTGCGATTTGAGATTTTATAGACCTAGGATTCCCGTGACATTGATTGATGTAAAGAGCTTAAAAGAACAACTATTAGAAGTACTTACTATAAACATACAAAGTATGCTTAATACGTTAAAGTATTGGAACTATAAATATTAAAGTAAGTACACATTTGTCTTCAAACGATTATATCATACAACGGGCCTCTCAAATTGGTTGGTTGTGAACACACAAATTATTTGGATCTAATCAAGAAGTCGCAACAAATTATAACGAGAAATCAAAGACATTTCGAATGAGTAAATAATATTTTGATGGAGAAATAAAAAGCTATTAACCAAGTTTGATAAGGTTAAGTTTAAAAGTCGATTTAATTATTATTATTATTATTAACACGCTTTTATTAGCTTTACCTGTATGTTTGTTTGTATGTATGTTTGTAACCGACTCCTTTGAGCTCGATTTTGTCCTACTTTAAACAATCAGATTTAATTCAAACTTTGCACACCTGTCAAAGACCGATGACAATGCAATAATTCGATCACAAAATCCGATCACCCCAATTAGAGTCGACCGGATTAATTAATTTCTTTCCGTATCCTTTGCATGCGAGTAAGAGAGATAGAGCTAGTGTGCGAACTCGGAGAGACTTGTTAAGCGTGTTTTTTTTTTTTAGTTTTTTATACTATTATTTATTTTACAATTTTGTATGATTTAAGTGAACGTTTTGAGTAACGATAGTCTAGTGGGCGTGGTCTCTTGAGTGAGAGATCCGCGTTTGATCCTGACACATAGTGGTGCTTTGAAATGGTTGTTAATTTTTATAAATTTCTAAGTGAACAATACGGGACCATCGCTTATTCACCCGTGAAGGAAAATATCGTGCAGATCCTTGCATGCCTGATTAGATTGAAAGTCTTTGAAGGTATGTGACATTTATCAACCCCTTGTTTTGGAATTTACAACAGCATTGGGCGAGCGCATCGGTGAACTATATTCTATATAACTATTCTAGATTGTGTGATTCCTATTTAATTATTATTATTATTATTCTTATGATTATACCTTTCTCGCCTGATGTCAAGGAGAGCCGTAGCCAGTAATGATACATAATGTAAAGGTTGATACTTTACTTCACTCGTTCGTCTATGAAATATAATATGACGTACCGTATTAAAGTAGCCGTCAATTTGTAAAACCTGTGTAAAATTTCGATGTGTAAATATTGGTTTTAAGTCGCTGAATGGATATGGTAATAGCTTGACATTTAGTTGTTACGTAAAATTATGAATACGTTTTCATATTCCGATGGATATTGTTTTAGGTAAATTGATTCTGAAATTTGCATTTATTTGCAACTTCTACTTCCACTGATATTCTTATAGTTTTATGATACATTTTAATTAGATCTATTATTAGTTTATCTGATCTTGACTTACATATAACAAATTATTTTATCATACGTATTAAGTCATCCCAGCCTGAAGCCTGATAAAGGAGACACGATTTTCTTCTTTTCTTGAAGTCGATAGAATATTATTAGGCATTATGTTGCCTTACCAGCGGTTGATTTTAAAAAAGGTATACATTAAGCTATCAAGTAGAGCAATATACGGACGGTCATTAACTTTTCAAATAACTTTTTAAAATTTTAGATAAGTTAAAGTCCAAAAAGTGGAAGAACTAATCAAAATCTAAAATTATTATTATTAATTAATATACTTAAGTTAATCGTCTGTTTACTTCTAATGTTGATGCTATTTACTGAAATTGATGAGGGAAACATGGGTGTGGCTCTGAAGAAAAGTTAAAATTGTTAAATCTGGTAACAAGTTGTAAGGTATTATAATAAAATTAATTAAAGTCACAAAATGTTCATACGTAAACAAGTTTATTATAACGTGTAACTTAACGAGCAAAGTTAACCAAACTTTAAAATGGTCTGAACTTTGTAAACATGACAGATGTGTGTGTTAAAAATAATTTAATATATCAAAAACTCTGCTTTTAGCAGATTATTTGAATTAACTAAGCATAGGCCTCATGAACGCTGTTGGATGTGAGTACATCCAACATAGACCGGCCACTGCGCGGAGGTCGTTTGAAGATGTCGTATTTTCAGCAGTAGATGGATAGAGGCTAAAAATTAATGTTGATTTCTATGACGGTAACAGTGAATTAAGCATATTTCTGTTTAAATTAAGTGCCCCGTTGGTCATGTATTTTGAATTGCAATATAACATTTTTACTTAAGTAAACAGAGTAAGTAAACAAAAAAGAGTAACTACTATGGGAACTGTAAATGTAACTGTAACGTGTAATATTTATAAATAACATACGTTGCTCTGATTAAAACTGCCTTCAAATTGCAACGTTTTACTAGTATCATGTCCGATTATACCACAGTAAAGCGCTAATGTGTTCCGGCGCGAAGACATTCTCACATTCTAAAGAGAACGACACTGTATGCTATAACGCTCAGCTTAAAGAAAATTGCTCCTTATATAATCATCTACTTATTTTATCTGTCTACGCTGTCGTACTGCTGAACAATGCTTTATATTTTAATTCGGTTTATTTTACTTGAATGTACATTGTTGATAATGATCTGCCCGCCAGTTTCGGCCACGGCGAATACTTAAGGCTCCGGGAATTTGGCGCTTATGCGCTATATGAATGCACATTAAGCTTATTATGAATAGGCAAACGGCCAAACGAATTACCTAGTACTAAGTACTTTTCCTATTTCCATTATACGTAGAATCCTTTCATGAATTAACTTCAGAAAGAAATGCTTACCTTTCTTGATGGCAATAGTTGCAGTCTGAAGTTAAAGACTTTTTGCAGACCTTCTTCTGCTTAGACCCACGTAGAAGAGGCACCAGCGATCTCATTGGCCGGTGAATATCATGTATATCAATATCAATCATGCGAATAATTGTTAATTACTAGCAGCGCCCCGTAGCTTCACTCGCGTGAATCCCATTTCCGCAGGAAAAAAGTAAAAAAGGAGTATGGGTAAAAATTGTATAATATGTGCTATTCTGATGTGTAAGCTATAATTTTGTATAGTTTCCTTAAAATTTATTCAATAGTTTTAGAGCTACAAATATAGATTCATATATTCATACATTCTTATAAACTTTCACGTTTATAATAATAAGAAGGGTTAGTAGGATTTATCTAACCTCTTTTTAATACCTACATATAATAGTAAAATTATTTGTATTATCATGATAAATAGCACACAAAAGAACCTTGAATTCATACGTTTCCTTTACAACATACCTCATCTGGTATTTATTATTGGCTGAAAAAAACACTCACAATAGCTTTCATTTGTGTGAATATTTATTGTGTATTTTTCGTATTGTGATTACTATAATACACACTCATCATAAACAATACCGAAAAACAACAAAAGGAAGTTTTTATTATAATAAATCTTAAAAATTTAAGTTTTAAATAAAAACGTGTTGTCTGCTCTCCGACCTTACTATTAATACTTATTTATTAATAATATTATAATTGTTATAATCAAATGGGTAGCCAAGCGAATTTCAACTGCAAATATTATATCTTCAAACTTATTTTAAATCTACACAATATAACTACTTGCTCTCTTTATAAACTATATTCTCAGTATAAAACATTTGTGCGTACCACAAACATTTATGTCTTTGAAAAGGTTTATTTTATGGATAGAGCTTTAAAAGTATAAATTTATAAAGACATGAAGCCTTTGTCCACGATGAATAGTAGCCATCGCGTTTTCCGCAATAAATTTTAATTAAACCAATCCACTTTCTGCTGTTAATAAATAGATAGCATATAGTCGGGACAGTGAAATAGACGATGTCATAATATGAAGGCTCTTTTGTCGCTGAAATTGTAAGTAGTTTGTCCAAAGTTTAGTTATACCAGGGTGACACTGTATAGTTTTAGATAAGTCTAGCTGTTCCAAATACGCCCGCTCTGACTTAGATTTCTAGGTAAAGTACCTAGTAAAGCTTGGATTAGATAAATATAATGGCACAAGTTTGAAAAGTCAGACGAGTATTTCTGAATATTAAATTGTACAGTCACTGACATTGCCTCTTTAAGTAGTAGGTACTATCTCACATAAATGAGATTACTTACCATGCACCTATTTAAAAGTACCTTAATCGGAGCCATAAATGTCTCCAAACACCGAGTCGTTGTCTAGAATTATATTTCAAAGCACGCCGAACATATTATTGTCACACGAATAAAAAATATTATGACGATTTAGGCAGGTATTGTGTTACAACACATCTGAAAATCAAAATAAATGTAATAACATCGCTTTTCTCAAAAACCTTTCAATAGATATTTCACGGTATTTTGAAAATAATTATGTTTAAATAAAACATTTTCTTCTTCACTGCTCAGTGTTGCCTTATACAAAGCTATTTATGTATTATTGCTACATTCTAAATGGTCATAAGCGGCCAAATCATTTCCCGATTTTGAAATGCTTGCAGCCCTACTGGTAACTTGTGTGAATAGTTTTAATGCTTCATTTTATAGAGCACTTGTATGAAAAATATAGTTCTATAATATTCTAAGATCAAAAGCTATTATGGATGTAAGAAAAAAAAAGTTATTTCCATTTCCACCTTTCCAGTTTTTGCTAAGTCTATTACGCTGTTGTTACTGCCCATTAGTATTTATCATCTAATCAATCAAACTGCTAATCGTTATGAATTTTACCTTATCGATGCGCTTAAGTGAGCTTCATATTCTCATTAATGTTTCATCATCATCATCCTAGCCTTTTCCCAACTATATATTGGGGTCGGCTTCCAGTCTAACCGGATTCAGCTGAATACCAGTATTTTACATGGAGCGACTGCTGTCGGACCTCCACAACCCAGTAACCGGTTGATACGGTACCCCGCGGTTAAACTGGTTGTCAGATTCTCGGGCTTCTGACGACCCGTAACGACTGTCAAAGATCCACGAATGACAGCCGGGACCAACGGCTTAACGTGCTTTCCGAGGCACGGAGGAGTCTCCCCACCGGCTGGATCCAAGCCTTGACGCGGCGGTGGGGCTTAGGCTCGGGGTGCGAACCCCGGGTGAACTAATTGGATTCACACAGGGCGGCAGAGGGCCAGTCTGGCTGCTGCCGGCCGAGCCGCTCCCCGGTACATAGTGCCGGGGGTGGTGGTCGCCGTCCCACGTCGGGGCGGGGACCGCGAGGAAGACAACCTCATCAAAAATTACCCCAATCCCAAGATAGGCTTCGGTGCGCGGCGAGGGGATGAATAGCTGGAGGGTCTCCAGTCACTAGCGCACCATTGTTTTGTGGTGACTACGGGTTCCGCTCGACCCTAATGAGCAGGATTTAAAAATGGACTCAAACAGATTGAAAATTGGTCCCCGGGCGGGTCCCCGAAAGGGGGAATCCCGCACCACGCTGGAAACAGCGTCGGTTAGCCCCACGTACTACGGGGGGGGCACAACCTGTTTCAGGGGCGAGCACACTGCTCGTTCCAGATCAAACGACAACGGCAAGATTATGGACACTGAGAATGCAAGCGAATCGGAGAAGATACAACGATCGGACATTGAGGAGAAGGGTCCGGGTGAAAGAGTTCGCCCGAAAAGAGGTGGTAGAGCGAAAGTGGAGGTTCTGGAGGATATCTCAATCACCTCGCTATCAGAGTCGGAGTTGGGGCAGAAACGCCTCTTCACTGAAGTGTCGGGGGGCTCTGACACCGAGACGGGAGGCGACGTGACTAGAAGGAGGATGCCAGCCGCAAAAAGAGGCAAGGCGCTCACTCGCGCTAGAGCGGCCCTAAGGGAGAGGGTGGAGCGCGACGAGGAGGACGAGTTCGAGCTTGCCTTGCAAAGACGGGCTTTTCAGAAGCCTAAGGAGGCGGCCAAGGAGGTCCAACTCACGCCCCGCGATATAGACGTGGAGAAAGTCGGGGCCGAGGAAATGATGGCGGCCGCTGAAGAACATCTTGGGGTCATCCTCGGCCTGACGGGCAAATCCGTCAATCTGCGGGGCGGATATGCGGCCAAAATCCGAAAATCCGCTGGAGCGCTCAGGGAGATAGTTGAGGCCTTTGTGGTTCGGACGGATACGGAAGAGACCCGTAAGTTGCGGGCTAATAACAACCGTCTCCAACGCGAGTTGGACCTCATCCGGGAGGAGGTTCGCGCATACAGGCGCGAATTCGAGGAGAGCCGGAAGAAGGTATTGGAAACGAAAGGTGGTGTCGACACGGCCGAACTACTGCAGGAGGTTGCCAAAATGGTCGGTAACATGCTCGACGGCCGTCTGGCAGCTCTTCAGCTCCCGGCTGCTCCTCCCTGTCGTCCTCCACTGGCGGGGGACAGTACTGAGGTGGCTAAGGCCACAAAAGCCGCGATAGCTGCAGCCAGAGGAAAGACGGCGGCGGCGGCGGAGGCCGTCGCAACAGAAAAAGTGGTGCGACCAGATCTGGCCGAATTCCCTGCCCTGACAGCCTCAAAAGGCAAGGGGAAAGGGAAAGGGAAGGGTAAGGTTCAGGAATGGACCGCATTCGGTCCCACCAATACAAAGGAGGCGGCCCCTAAGGAGAGGGCAGAACAGATGCCTCAGGCCGCACAACAGCAGGCGGAGATCTGGACGGAGGTCGTACGCAGGAAGCCTGCAAACAAGAAACCGGCTAACCCAACGCCACCAGTGACGAAACCGGCAACTGCTGCGTTGCCGGCAATGAAAGGAAAGGGGGCATCTAAGCCAAAGCTGTCGCTCCCCCGTTCTTCGGCCGTAATAGTCAAATTGCGGCCGGAAGCGGAAGCCAAAGGAGAAACCTACGGCTCGGCCTTTAGGAAGGCCGAGGAAATGATCAAATTGGAGGAGCTGGGTTTAGGTCCGTTCCGGATTCGCAAATCAGCGACCGGGGCGCGCCTAATTGAGGTGCCCGGCTCATCGAGCGGCGAGAAGGCGGATGCCCTCGCCGCTCGCCTCAAGGAGGCACTGGCGGAGGAGGTTGAAGTGCTCAGGCCCGAAAAAAAGGCCGAAATAAGGGTGTCGGGCCTGAGCGACGCGGTGGACGCAGAAAGACTCGCTACTGCGATGGCGAAAGAGGGGGGCTGCAATCCCGGGCAAGTCCTCGTACGCAATATACGTATGGGGCAAATGGGCTCGGGGATAGCTCACGTAGAGATCCCGGTTGCGGTAGCAAAAAAGCTGCTGCATGCCGGGACCATTGCGGTAGGTTGGAGCCGCGCACGCCTCCACCTCCTTCAGGCGAGACCCAGGCATTGCTTCAGATGCCTGGGAATGGGGCACGTGGCTGGGGCGTGTCTGTGCGAGGTGGACCGCAGCAACCTTTGTTACCGCTGCGGTCAACCTGGCCACAAGGCTGCCGGGTGTATGGCCGACGCACGATGTGCCGTATGCGCGGCGGCAGGCAGGCCAGCAGGCCATGTAATGGGGGGAATGGCGTGCAAGCCCCCCTCTACACGTGGAAAATTTTCCCCCCGTAAATCAGGGGGAAACCAAGTGGTGTCGGCAGACGCTGAGATGGCCGAGTAATGCCTAAACATCTCAGTGTCCTCCAGGCGAACGTCAACCACTGCGCTGCGGCTCAGGATCTTTTCCTGCAGTCCATGGCGGAGTGGAGCGTTGACGTTGCGATCGTTGCCGAGCCGTACGCTGTGCCTCCCAGCCCACACTGGGCGGGAGACAGCGACGGTTTGGTAGCGATCGTGGTGAGGCCTGGAGCCGGCCCGCCCCTCGCAGTCAAAGCGAGGGGCCGCGGGTACGTGGCGGCGGTTCGGGGAGAATTGGCTTTTGTTGGAGTCTACTTCTCTCCGAACCGCGATTTGGCGGCCCTGGAACGGTTTCTCGACGTCTTGGGGCCGCTGGTGGGGCAGCTAGCTCCCCTACAGGTATTCGTGGCTGGGGACCTCAACGCCAAGTCCACGGCTTGGGGCAATCCGGTCACGAACCCGAAAGGGAGGGAAGTGGAGGAGTGGGCGCTAGCTTCCGGGCTGTCCCTGCTCAACAGAGGGGCAGTCCAGACGTGCGTGCGTTGGTCGGGAGGTTCCGTGGTGGATGTTACTTTCGCCACGCCGGGCATCGCACGCAGAGTGGAGGGGTGGAGGGTGGAGACGGGGGTGGAGACTCTCTCGGACCATCGTTATATAAGGTTCGAGGTGTCTCCAGCCCCCTTCCGTTCGGCGTCATCGTCGTCGTCGTCGTCGTCGGGTGGGAGGCGAAGCCAGTTTCCGCGTTGGGCACTCACAAAGCTCGACCGGGAACTGGCTGAGGAGGCCGCCATAGTCGGCCGATGGAGCCTCCCGCCGCTGGCGGAGCTAGGGGTGGACGAGGCGGCTGACCGTCTCTGCGACGCGTTCACAGCGGTTTGTAGAGCGGCCATGCCGCGTTGTAGACGTCCGCCCCAGAGGAGGGCGCTGTATTGGTGGTCGGCAGAGATAGCTGACCTCCGGGTCGCCTGTAACGGGGCGAGGAGACAGTATACCCGGAGCAGGCGGCGGCGCCCTCAAGACGTCGACAGGGACGACAGGCTGCACAGGGCCTACGTTGAAAAGGTTAAGGCCCTGAAGCAGGCCATTTGCCGAGCCAAAGAGGAGGCCTGGCAGGAGCTAGTTGAGGGTCTCGATCGGGACCCCTGGGGCCGACCGTATAAGTGGGCGCGGAACAAGCTCCGTGCCCAGTCGGCCCCTATCAACGAGACGCTCCCGCCAGGTCAACTGAGAAGGATTGTCGGGGAACTTTTCCCCGACACACCTGGGGGGTTCTGCCCCCCCAGAATGGCTCGGCAGGCGCAGACGCCGGACGAGGAGGGTGTTCCGCCACCCGTCACGGAGGCTGAAATGGAGGCGGTTCTAGCTCGCCTCCAGAGTAAGAAGAGGGCGCCGGGTCCGGACGGGGTGCACGGGAAGGTACTTGCTATCTCACTCGCGTACCTCGGTGATAGCCTTCGGGAGCTGTTTGACCGCTGCCTGCGGTCTGGTCAGTTCCCGAGGGCGTGGAAGGAGGGCCGGCTCTGCCTTATACCGAAGGCGGGGCGGCCCACGGACTCGGCTTCGTCGGTGCGACCGGTGGTGCTGCTGAACGAGGCTGGGAAGGCTCTAGAAAGAGTTGTGGCTTCCCGGCTTGTTCAGCACCTCGAGGAGGGCCCGGGACCTGGACTCTCAGAGTCCCAATTCGGGTTCCGGGCACGCCGGTCTACGATCGACGCCCTCAAACGCCTGCGGGCGGTGACGGGTGAGGCAGAACACAGCGGGGAGGTGGTGGTCGCGGTGTCGCTGGACATCGCGAACGCCTTCAACAGTCTCCCGCACAGTGTGATACGGGAGGCACTGGCCTACTTCGGAGTGCCTCCCTATCTCAGGAGACTGTTGGACGCGTACCTCTCCGAAAGGAGGGTAGCCTGCGAGAACCGGTTGGGGTCCGTAGAGTGGTGGCGAGTCGGCTGCGGTGTCCCACAAGGATCAGTGCTAGGTCCGATCCTGTGGGACATCGGGTACGACTGGGTCCTGCGAGGCCGTCTCCTACCCGGGACGGGTGTCATATGTTACGCCGATGACACCCTCATGTATGCCCGGGGACGAACATACAGGGAGGCGGCGCGGCTGGCCGAGGTCACACTAGACCTCGTGATCGGTCGCATAGAGAGTCTAGGGCTTCAGGTCAGACCATCCAAGACCGAAGCCCTTCTCTTCCGTGGGACTGGGCGGAAAGGACCCCCACCGGGGGCTGCCCTCCAGGTTGGAGGGGTGAGAGTCAGGATGAGCCCCCATATCAAGTACCTGGGGCTCATCCTCGACGGAGGATGGACCTTCGGCCCACACTTCAAAACGTTGGGACCGAGGGTCGTGAAGGCGGCGAGTGCGCTGGGCAGACTCCTCCCGAACCTCGGAGGACCCAGTGCCGCCAGCAGGCAGCTGTACTCCGGAGTCTGCCGGAGTATGGCAACGTACGGTGCCCCGATTTGGGCGGATCACCTCACGGCGAGCGTTAAGGCCGCGTTGCGCTCGGCGCAGCGGGTCATCGCGGTGAGGGTGATTCGGGGGTACCGTACGATTTCGTGGGCTGCAGCATCCGCTCTGGCCGGCGACCCCCCGTGGGAACTTGTGGCGGAGGTTCTGGCCGAGACACACTCCTACGTCTCGGATAGGAGATCTCTGGGCTTGAGCCTTTCGCCTGACGGGGTCCTACGGGTCCGCCGACTAGGGATGGAGGCACTAATGCGGAGGTGGGGGGAGGACCTGGCGCGTCAGCCGTATGGCAAACGCCTAACGGCTGCTCTGCGCCCAGTTCTTGAGCGGTGGATGCGCCGTAAGCGCAAACCCCTCACCTTCCGTCTGACGCAGGTTTTCACCGGGCACGGATGCTTTGGTGATTACTTGTGTCGGACGGCCCAAAAGGAGCCGACGACTGGATGTCACGATTGTGGTGCGGCGGTGGACTCTGCCCAGCACACCCTCGAGGTGTGCCCGAGATGGGCGGCGCTTCGTCAGGATCTGACGTCTGTCATCGGAGGGGACTTGTCTTTGTCGAGCGTCATCACCGCGATGCTCGGCTGTGACGAGTCCTGGGCGGCAATGGCCTCTTTCTGCGAGACAGTAATGTCCCAGAAGGAGGCCGATGAACGGGTGAGAGAGGAAGCCGCTGATGTGGCCTCCCCCCGTAGACGACGAACGGGGGTGCGTCGGAGGCGCTACTTAATGCGCTTCCAGTGACACCCCTGTGCCCGTGTCGGGCTCGGGATGGGAACCCGGGCCCAGCTTAAGACACGACGTCGTGGGGACTGCCAAGTCGTAGCCGGGCAGTCCCCATATTGTGGAGAATCTGGTCTTGCCGGGACCAGTCTGTCGCTGAGGGAATCCCGTCGCCTGCACAGATCCGGGTCCCTCAAATATAGCGGCTGAAGGCTCACGTAGCGGTTTTAGTGGGGTAGGGCACCCAAATGCGAGTCCCCACACACGCCAGCGCGCCTACCCAGGCCCTGGTAAGGTCGTAAAGGATTTCCGCTGCGTCATCAAAAAAAAAAAAAAAAAAAAAAAAAAAAAAAGGCACGGAGGAGTCTCGGTATGTAAAGATGGTCACCCATCCACGGACCAACCTCGCCAAGCGTTGCTTAACCTGGTGGATCGATCCGCGCGGCTGTTACGACTGCGCCACGAGCTCCTCACTGCGCCACGAGTTCCTCTATGATGAACATGATGTCAGTTTTATAGGCGGCGTGATTGGTTGGGTGTGAGTGACAAGGCATCGGTCGTCTTGGCGTTCATTGAGGGAGGCCCATGTAAAGCTGTAGACGATTGATGATGATGATGATGACGTTGCATCATTACTCAATAAGGTTAAATCTAATTTTCTGACGATAAAACTATATCACACTATAAAACATATTTTAAAAATCTATTTCAGACCAAGTCCATAATAATATTTTTTATAGCAAACGAACAATTTAAGCCTTTTGGCGACTGTCGACGATCATAAGCATCTACATAACCAGAGGTTATGTAGATGCGTTGCCCTCATTTTCCCTATCCCCCCAATGGACAACCGGAAACTCACAAACCGCACGAAACGCGACAGCATAACTGCAACTTTACGCCGGTATTATGTGAGCGAGAGGTACCACCCCGGTCGTGCCGGTCCAATTTAGCTGCAAAGCAGCATGGCACTACCTCTTTCTGGGTATATTATACTGTTAGTACTTACAAAACTTTAAAGCGTATATTTTAAAAACTTCCTGAAGGTTGTATCTACTAAAAAATACAAAGTAATAAGAAAAAAGCTGTGTAAAGTCTTAAAAACGCGGAACCGATTTTGATGCTATGATTTTGATTGATATGTATAAGAACTACCGCTAGTAAACGTGCTTTCAATTAAAATAACATCTCAACACTCGTTTGCGCGCTACGGTATCACAGACACTTAGTTAACAATCTTATAATGGGTACTAACCTCTCTTAGGTCGTTAGGAATTCAAAAGAAATACTGGCTTTTTAAACGATTTAATTTACATAACTAGTCTTCAACAAGCTTTCAACTATAGCAGATATATTCATATGCAGAGTTTTAGGAAAAATTTAAATGCATATAAATACTGGAATACGTAACCATATTGTATAATAAAAAAAACCATATTTTGATGATAAATACTCATCCAGATGGGAACTCTAATTTCGTGTGTTATGCAAAGCGGCGATGTTCTCACTAACCATAAAGGATATTCAATTTCAAAGTCTCGTCGTATATGATAGTAGCATTTGATCACTAACTCAGTTATTCAAAGTTTCTAAAGCTACAAAGCTTACAAACGACAAGTTTGACATCCTTTGAAACATTCACCCATTCACTGGACAGAAACATTTGAAATTTTATGGGGAACGGAAAATATAGTTTTTGAAGTAACGTAAAACTTAAAATATATTCTATTGTATATAATATTCCATCCAACTACTGAACTGAATTGAACGCGGGCAACGTCTAATAATCATAAAAATTGAATGTGAAAGTCACCACAGTACTCCCGTAAGCGTGATTGCTGTAAAGTATCCGTAAATATCTACAAGCCGCGATAAAATTCCTAAAGGTTGTTTCACTATAATAAATGGAATTATAATGAAATAACTTTTAAGTCCTCCCGCGACCATGGTTGCTGTAAAGTATTCGAAACGTCGGGCTTATAAAAAAAACTAAATAAGCCGCGATAAGTTCCGTAAAAGTTGTTTCATCATAATACCCTTACGCGTAACGTTATGTAGCAAGCAGCAAGTATAGCATTTCCTGCGAAAAAAGTACAAGCGTTATCGAATTCAAGCTCACCGTGTAGCTTCGGGTCGATACAGCTCACCTGGCTCATGTATTGAATATACAATGTAGCTCGGCATAAAAGCCTACGCTGTGACTTCACGGGGAGGTTCTATCGGAATTTGAACGATGTATCTTTGTGAATAGATCAGTTAGCTCGGATTGTAGTACTTTATATCTGCATACAAAATACAAGATATCGTATGATATTATTTTTTCTATTATATATAGTATATTATTTTAAATAACTATCTGATGGTCGCAGCTTCGGACATTAATATCCATATTGACGATGTATATTTTTATAGCCTGTGTTTTTAAGCGAAAGGTAGCTAAGTGTTCTTAAGATAATAATAATAATAATACACACGGCCATCTGATCCCAAACTAGGCAAAGCCTGTTCTTATGGTAACCAGACAGCTGATACATTACTTATATATTTCTAAATATATATACATATTATTATAGATAAATTACGCTCATACACTGAACAAATGATCATGCTCATCACACAAACATTTGTCGTGGGTGGGAATCGAACCCACGACCTTTAGCAGTCAGGGTCACTAACCACTAGACCAACAGGCCAGGCCAGATAAATAAATGATTTGAGTATTTTGTGAATTATTTCGTAACAAACAAAAAACATCAAGTTCTTCCTCTTTATAACAATGATGACGAACGAGGAATAGTTGTGTAAGCTGTGGATAGTATAGATAATATATTAATTATTGTGTTACATTAAATAGAAGTCCCGAGGGTGTCCTATGTGTATAATTAAATTTTAACAACAGAGTTAGCACTAAAGTATGACATTATATAACAGCTTTGGTATAACAACTAAACAACTCGTTCTCAAGGGGGCTTTTTGACTAATACTTAAGTTAGGTATAAACTTATCGAGGGAATGTTACTTATCTTAAATGGTAAAGCTATGTTTCTATAAAAGCGTGTTCTTTAAAACAATAATATAATATGACTTTCTTGATATCTTATTTTGACATGGTATTTTAGGGTTTTTTCTTTGAGATATTTCTAAGTCAATACAAACTTAATGTGAGGTATACATAATATAGTTGCGAATCGAAAATCGTTGGTGTATTTTAGCACACATTTCTCGGCCTAAATGTGTTAATTGGAAAGTTTCTATTTTATTTTAAATTTATACAATGAATTTTATACTCGATAAACTTGTAAAAAAATCCGGCTGCCGACTCTTTCTTTTCATATTTTATTTATATCGTTATTGTAACTAGCATTACTAATCGACCACAGCAACTAGACGCAAAGCCGACGACGCCCTGCCTTCGTTCTGAGCTTCTCCTAATAGGGTATAATTATATAGACAATTAATAATTTTAAGGTGTCTTTAAAAGTGAAACTAAGCAACGTAATTAATTTAATATGATAATAACAAAATTCTGTCCGAATATTTTTTAAGTCATTATTTTCAACAAGAAAATAATCCAATTCATTAAAATGTTAATTAGTTGAGATTAATTTAATATTAACTTATAATCCCTGCGCGGATTAAAAAATAATTCATTTAGTCTAAAGTATTTATTTTGTCCTTAAAGACCCGAACTACAAACTAATATTATTATTTACTTAAATAGGCAAACAGGTAAACGAGCCTCTATTAAAGAAATAAGCATACTATTATTATGGTTTCATTAGTTTTTCTTTTTTTTTCATTAAAAGTTTTTTCTATTAAAATTAGTTTAGATTAACCAGTCCAATCGCACCAGGATATAGAATGCTAATAGATAAGGTAGGAGGGTAAGAAAATAGTTGATGTTGTTGTGGTAAGAAAATAGTTGTGTGTTGAAAACGTTTGATTGTTGAAAAGCGCTAGCGACTCTATTAGGATAACAGGTGTCAAGCTCAGGTGGGCCATGTCCTTATCGCACAGACTACAAAGGCGCCTTGTATAGGTTTATCAGAGACATTGCGCTTCCACGATTTTCATAAACTACTAAAAACTTAACCAACTTTTTCAAACGTTCAGGCAAATTAAATTAAATGTCTTGTTAAATATTGGGACGTTTAATTAAAAATAGGTAGCGACGATGGTTCAGCGGGTATGGGTAGTGGGAGATAAAAGTACATTGGGATTTGGGCCAGCACATCGGTAAACTATGGCCTAATATGGTATTCTGACCCGTGGTCCTCAGTGGGACGGCAGCAGAATGGGTGGATTGATACTCTACTTTTTAGTAGCAAAAGGATAGTAAAAATCATTATCTTATAATGGTTATATTTTCTGTATTGTAATTGCATTTGGTTATGTTATTCTTGATTGGTGATAATTTAAAACGGTCGTGTCCAAAGTCATTGTACCTTGTAACATATGGAACAGGGTACAATACTCATTGTTTATGTATCCTAATGAATTAAAACTCCTTTAAAAACTCAATAAATAAAAAAATGAGTATGTACTTGAAAAGAATAATGACGATGAAAATTATTCTTCTGCAGTTCAAAATTATTATAAAGCATTGCGCCATTCAAGTGTACTTAAAAAAGAATCTGGCTCGCATAAAATTTTAAATGACCAAAGTTATATAAATTAATAGTGAATATCTCGTGTCTATATTTAAAATTTAATGCCACTGAATCATTACCGAGGGAAAGCTTAAACTTTATTGCACAGAATTTCGTCGTATGCTAGGCGTATATAGTGACGTATGGCGCTAAGAGAAATCTTATTACAAAATTCCAGAGGGGAACCTGGGAAATTTATTTTTGTATGACAATCTGGATACTTCTGTATTATTTTAGGACTGAGATTAGTATGGAAAGAAAAGTAAAATACATATCTATACTGATATAATAGAGCTAATTAATATCTTATCAAAACTCTTTTTTTTTCGGGCTTGGCCCACTACTCGTTCCCAGCGCTGCAACTCCTGTATATCCAGGACCGATTGCGGTAACCAAATAACCCTTTAATACTTTCTCCAGGAGCCCAAGGAATACGTTAAAACTGCCTTAGGACCTGCAACAAAATTAATCATAAGAATTCAGGAGGAATAGGAAATGTTTCATGTTTCTCTTCTGCTCTCGCTCCCACTCGGTGTCTTTCGCTCTCGTACAAAATTACAGTGACTAACAAAAGTCAAAAACAAAATAGCAGCCAGGAGAAGCACAGCTTCAATGCACCTGGGTTTATGGTAGACATTTTTATAGACTATGTCTACGGACTATGTCTATAGAAATATGACAGTAAATCTTAGTCCACGTGAACAAACCAGCGGGCTTAAATTTAAAATAAATCTCTTAATTAAATACTAAATCGGTTTTAGTTTGATATTGTCTTATTAAATTCGTCCAAGTTTACTTTTGCTGATCAAATAGCACATTTTGGTGACAGCGTATCTTTTTGAAACCAATTTTCATTGAAAGTTTAGATTGAGGACGTATCTGGCTTGATTGTTTTTAGATTGTTTGATGTCGCGATTGGAAAGTTGTCACAAAAGAGCCTCCAACTTCCCAACTCTGGGACATATTGTGACGTTATCTTACAAATATGACGTCAATTAAGTATTATAATATCTTTCAATTATCTTAAGGAAACTTATATTCTCACTAGTCATAAGTATATTATTTCATATACTTATTTATAAAGAAATATTTCATTATAATGAGTGCGATTCGTTTTTCGAGTGCGTTCGATTAACAAGTATTAAACGTTGTTAGTTTTTTGTTGTTGTTGTTTAAAATTACACAACTGTGATTGTTGTTTAAACATGTAATAGAGGCATGATTAAAAATGAAAGTACTGTGTACCATAATGGTAACACGCGATACTAAAATCCTTTTTTGATATAATAATTATTAATTGTGTAGACAAGTTTAGCTTATGTAATAAATATACTTGAGTTTTTGGTATCTTTTACGATCAGCCTATAATATCCACAGTGGCACAGCTTGTCCTAGCCAGGTCCCGTATCGACATGTCGGGCGTCTTTAAAAAAAGCATTCTGGATTATGGGGCTCCGTATCATTGATACGGCTGTTACGCCGACACAGCACTGCTTATGATAGGCCATTTTCCATAAAATTTAATTGATTTCATTAACATCATCATTATCAGGCCATCATCCCTAGATGGGCGGTGCTGCGTCGCGATCTGACGTCTGTCATCGGAGGGGACTTGTGTTTGACGAGCGTCATCACCGCGATGCTCGGCTGTGACGAGTCCTGGACGGCAATGGCCTCTTTCTGTGAGACAGTGATCTCCCAGAAGGAGGCCGACGAACGGGTGAGAGAGGAGGCCGCCGACGTGGCCTCCCCACGTAGACGACGAATGGGGGTGCGTCGGAGGCGCTACTTAATGCGCTTCCCGTAACACCCCTGTGCTCGTGTCGGGCTCGGGATGGGAACCCGGGCCCAGTTTAAGACACGACGTCGTGGGGACTGCCAAGTCGTAGCTGGGCAGTCCCCCTATTGTGGAGAATCTGGTCTTTGCCGGGACCAGTCTGTCGCTGAGGGTATCCCGTCGCCTGCACAGATCCGGGTCCCTCAAGTATAGCGGCTGAAGGCTCACGCAGCGGCTTTAGTGGGGTAGGGCACCCAAATGCGAGTCCTCACACACGCCAGCGCGCCTACCCAGGCCCTGGTATGGTCGTAAAGGATTTCCGCTGCGTCATCAAAAAAAAAAAAAAGGGGATCGTCCCTAGGTATCTAGCGGAAGGCATCAAATGATATTTTTTTAGGTCCTATTTTATTAGTCGTATTCCTCTTATGTAACTCGTATGTAATTTGGCTTAAATGTATGTAATTGTGAGTACATTAGAATCAAAATATTTTGCCTTACATTCATAAAAATAGCTTGAATATATTTTTCTCTTCCAAAAAGAAAATACCAAGCTACGAATATAAAATGGAATATACTGACTTTTTACGTCACGCATATAACGTGACGTAAAAAGTATATCGTTGCGTAAATGGTCACACATGAGATTCCATTTCCGCTGGCGTTGAGCTCCTATCTAGTGAACAAAGCCATGGTTCTCTGCAAAGACAATTTACAACGTCATTCAATATCGAATGTTTAGTATGTTTCCACGCTTTTCACATGCTTTTCATTCACCTGAGGTATGTTAGTAAACTTAGGGCTCGATTTTGACCAACTTTAAACGGCCAGATTGCGTTCAAACTTTACAGATATATCGAAAACCGATGACAGTACACTAATTCGATAAGATTGTCCAATTTTTATTTTGCTAAAGCAAAAGCCGGGTTTTTAGATACTTTGAATTAATTATGCTTAAACGAAAATAACGTGTTATTCAACCCAGTAAGAACTGTGCATAAATAATTAATTGCATCATTACAAGAATAAATAAGTAAAATAAATTTTACTTACAATCATTATCAGGCAATTTCGTAATGAATTAATATGGGGATAGAAACGATGAAAGACATTAATATATGCATAGTAAATTCAAATAAGACCAAAACTAGATTGACGCGGACAAAACCGCGGTATAAAGTTAGTATGTGAATAAAGTAATTCTAACCATATTAAATTACTAATGGCACAAAATCGTTATTGAAATTCTATTCTGAAACCACAAACAAACAGATCAAACAAAAATAGAACTTGGAACAGACTCACGAATTTTATCCGAGCGTTTTTTAATGAAATACGATACAGTTCAATGCGGCCCGGCAGAGAAAAGGATACGAAAATTTTTACAAATGAAGCCAAAAGTTTTCTTTTCTGAGTTTTTGAAAAAAGATTTTTTCATAAGGTGTTTCATACAAGCATGTTAACATTTTGTTTTGGGCAATGCCTTTCTGGGTTTTCTGGTAATTTCGTAATATTTAAAAATGTCTTCCTGATTTGGTTTCGACATGAAATTTAACTCTAACTCTGAAATGTATGACTATATATGTATCGAATGCATTCGAAATGTGAAAAAAAAAATCTCATTTAAAATATGTTATTTTATAGGTTATCCCAATTGAATGTTAGATTAGGTAACAATTTAATGACCTATAATAAACTTGCCTATTAACTTATATGATAAAATATCCACTGCCTTTTTCAATGAATTTAGCAAAAGCTTTTACATGCACTAGTAAATTATAATTTGCATGATGACGTTAAAAATGTTTTCTTAAAATAATTAATGGGTACCTAATTCTAGGAGGTGAAGTGAACTTAAGTTTACCAGGGTTTTCTTTGTATCAGCTAAGCTATTTAGGTAAAATTGTAGATAAATGCCGAATTTACCCGTGATACTACTTCGTAATACTCAGAATATATCAACCGGACAAATAAGCTTATGGCAGCTTGCAATGAAATGCAATGAAAAGTTTTGTTTCCTTTGTCTGTGTTTATTATGGACGTAGTAAGTATAGTTCTAATTACAATGTCCATGTAGTTTATTATTGATTTGAAAGATTTTGGAATTTGTGTAATTCAAAATCTAAACGTATATCTACTAGATATTTTTATAATTAGGTACGATTTATCCCCGTCAAAAATATTTTAAATGCTGCATATTTAGTGTATAAATTATGTTATAAAGATTAAAAACTGAATGCATTTAAATAAATATTATTTTAAACCAGAATACACCGATGTTCATTTCACCTTGCTAGGGAACATTAACCGTAACATATTATACATGAGATCTGATCTAACGAATGATTACCCCCTTACAATGCGGATGTCTTTGTAGTTCCAAAAGGATTATCCCTGGACAGGGATTAGTCATCCACAATGTCGTCTCTGATGAGGTTTGAGTATATTAAACATGAAGGGTTAAGGATGCTCATTTCCTTTCAATCATGTTTTTTTTTTTGAACGGGTTTGCAGAGCAGCAGCACTCGTATGTCTTGTTCTTTAAAAAGCTTTAGAAACGTATTATCTTACTAATATTTTACAAATTAAACTTTAGACGTTTAATTCTAAATCATGACAAAATTACTGATTTTGCTGAAACGTGGTATTGTTGTTGCCAGAATGTTTGCCAGTTTGATACCAAAATAACATATAAGCCACATTTTTGCCAAAAAATTCAAAGTTTCTACAAGAATTAGATTGGCCTTATTTCATATAAGTAAGTTACAAGTACTCGTTAACTGAAATATGAAATATGACGTGATTGTCAAACGCGCAATCTAACGCATTAAATTATACACATACACATGGTAACTCCTAAAAATATAAATTATACAAATATAATAGTATAAAAAGAAATGTTGTGTCGTGGGACACCAGGCAGGAACGAAGTTCCTTCGGCTAAAAAGAAAGGTATTATACACTACTCGCTTGTGTATGCGACAGTCGCGCCTGTCTCATTAAACGCTTTTTATTTCACGCACTTTTTCTTACGGTTTTACTATCACATTTTTTTCAGTTCGGTCGCGCAGCAAAATCCCTATCCTCTCCAAGCCTGCCGTAAGAAACGTCATTCCAATAAAATATTTAGATTTAAATGAAATTTTAATACTAATATCTCATAATATCATCTTTACAAACACTCAGAATAATTTCAGACGAACAGTAATCTAGGAACATTCGACGACAATACTTCGTCTCCGCTCATAAGTTTGGTCGTGAAATATGAAACTGTCCAATGTTATATGTGAGCAATCTGTTGCCACATAATTTGATATTTTATTGGTCGGCTCCCAGCTAATGACGATATTAAAGTAATCCCCAAATTGGTATCGTCATTTCGTTATAAGTAATTAATTAAAATTGCGTATATTGCTGTTATATAATACCTATTTAATAGATCAATATATTGGGAAAGTATTTTAAACCAAAACAGATATAAAGGTTTGTGATTATAAATATTTATATTTAAAAGTAATAAATTTGCAATTTATTTGTTTAGATATACATTAAGTGCCACTTGTTGATTTTTATAGAAACACAAAAACGCCTCAAGAATCTATCACATTGTTAGTTTATCGAAATGTATAGTAAAATTCCATAAAGTTTTTGTGGTAAGGTGATCACAAAAGATTGCCATGCTACTGAAAGATACGTGGCACCTAAATTATTATGATGGCCTATAGCATTCACGGAGTCCTTACGATAAGGGTCATGATGCCATGACTACTATTTTCCACACAGAAATGCCTAAAAAAGCATAATACAAAAATTGATCACCAATAAAGCCTACATTTCGCCGAATTAACACACATAGCTTACGTTATATACTTAACGATTCATTAATATGTTTACACTTGACCAAAATCCGAAAACGTAAAAATATTATAATAGTTTGTGAATGTAATTATTTTTTAATATTTATCAGCAAACTATTGTTCAGCCATCTGTGTGCAATGTCTGGGTTCGTGTTTTGGCGTTTTGGCGTTCCTAAAGAGCGCCTATGTTCAGCAGTGAACGGATAAAGGCATCATTATTTTAACTAATTATAAAACTTTGATTTTGGTATTAAAATCAATATCAACTATTTGGCGTTTTCATATGCGAATACAAAAGCTTTTACATAAAGCACTAGTGTTTATAATTAAAATTACAACATACAAATTCCACATAGAATAGACTTAGTTATAAACAAGAAACTTCACCTTGATTTATGGCCTCTGAGCTTTACTATATGTGACGATCTCAATCTACCCTCGCGCTGACTTTGTCTAATTAGTTAGCTTCACATACATTTACGGTTCTTGGTTGTTAAGGCATTATTTTATATCCCTATTACTATGTCGTAATGAATAACAATAACCCACACAGCCTTTATAGCAAATGTAATTATTGCTAATAATTAGTATATAATTTAATATCTAATGAAAATAATTGGAGCCACAGAGTACCTTATAATATAGAAATGAAATGGATTTTACCCACATTTGTACACTATTTTTTATAGTATATAATATTATATATTCACGTTTTAAGTTATTTTTTTATGATGACGCGAATTTTAGTCACCGTAGTGAAACTATTTTACCAATTTTATCGCGGTTTATTGAGTTTTTTGTGGGCCCAACGTTTCGGATACTTTACAGCACCCATGGTCACAGGATTGAGGTGTCAGACGTCCTACTGTTTTAAGTTTTTTATGTTTCTTATTATTTTATAAAAGATGGATAAATGAAATCAGTACATAATCTAGGCCCTAGTTGTAACTGACAATAATAATAGAGGGGGTAAAATCTCTACGACTAAAGAATGACTTAAATATTATGTTACTTTTCCATTTAGAAAGAACTTGATTTTCCACTTAACCATTTAATTCCGCCATTTCCCCTTTTTCAGTCACAAAACAAAACGAGGCGAAATCAGAACAATACGAAGTCAGTTGAATTTGACAGGTTGAATTGTTGTGAATAATTTCTAAGTGCTAAATAGGCATCTTAAAGAGCCACTTAAATTTAAACGGTGCTTTTGTCACTCAAACTGATGAACCTCAATAATAAAGCTACGAAATTAATTGTCACTTCTAATCTATTGTTATGTTCTCTACTAGCAACGATAAGAGTAGTAACTTTATCGTTTACTTGCGTTGGGTGCGAGTAGCAGGGATCGGTCGTCTTGGCGTTAATTGAGGTAGGTCTATATTCAGCAGTGGACGGATAAAGACTGATGGTGATGATAGACTTTATCGTTTTAATAGCGATATTTTATATCAACAAAATATATTTAGTTTTAATCTAATCATCGAGATCGTCAATATTATCAACATTATGAGGTTTTACATTTTTATTATATTTTGCTAAATAAACGTCTGTTAACTTTTTTTTTCATATCAATTAAAAGGAGATCCCAATCACAATTCAGCCTTTGTTTATTTATTATTATTATTATATAGTATTATTATTATTATTAATTGCATAGGCAATCGGGTAAATAAGTTCATCATCATCCATTCCTAGCCGATTTCGACTACGGCGACTAGCTCATTCTGTGGGCTAGATGTTTCGCCCTTACGTGCGGCCACATATGCACGTTAGTACACCGTTGATAAAAAAATGATGTGGCGTTCTGGGACACCAGGTAGGAACGAAGTTCCTTCGGCTAAAAAGAAAGGTATTATACACTACTCGCTTGTGTATGCGACTGTCGCGCCTGCGCACGAGACGTGTGCATTTAACGGTTTTATTCCACGCATTTTTTTTACGGTTTTACTATCACATTTTTTTGAGTTCGGTCGCGCAGCAAAATCCCTATCCCCTAGCCTGCCGTAAGGAACTTCGTTCCAATTACAGGTTATGTCAGGAGGCGGTTTGCTTTTGAAATAGTCTCGCTTCAGGTCTAACTCTCGCTTTATTTCATTTTGAAAATCGTAGACCTTCGACTGTACGTGACTCCTCCATTCTGTACGCTTAGCTGAAAATGACTCCTTAGAGGATAAATAAGTTACTGGTAATACAAATGTTGAGTGTCGCCCATAAACACAAAATAGTTAACTTTAAACAATCATAGGCAACATTTAATATGGTAAGTGAGAGAGATCGTGATAGCTGCCTGATCCGCTCTTCTTTCCGAAAGCTGATTGATGGAAGAAACGAACAGGATAATATAATACGACTGGCTTGTTGGTCTAGTGGTTAGTGACCCTGACTGCTAGACCAGAAGGTCGTGGGTTCGATTCCCACCCAAGACAAATGTTTCTGTGATGAGCATGATCATTTGTTCTGTGTCTGGGCGTAATTTATCTATAATATGTATGTATTTCGACATATATAAGTAATTTATCAGTTGTCTGGTTACCATAAGGACAGGCTTTGTCTAGTTTGGGATCAGATGGCCGTGTGTGAGTTGTCCCAACTTATTATTATTATCTGTGATCCGCGACATAACACTCGAATCTCATGTAACATTAACAAATTAAAAATATAATTATTGTATTTATACAAACTTTATTTTCTATTTATTTGCTGTAATTATTAATTATATTACTAGTAATAATAAACAAATATCGTTCCCGTAGAAAGTTTGAATTATTCGGAATATAATCCATGATATAATCTATCATCCATTTTGACGTGAAAGAGGAACAAATATCTAAATTAACAAACTTTTTTATTTATAATATTTGTAAAATGCATATTAAAACTTTTGCTACTGTCTGTACTCAGTATCCGTTCCGATTGGTACAATAAGGTCTGCTTAATCTCAAATGTCAAAGGTTGAGGGTTACTATATGAAATTATTAAGGCGGAAAATTGAACTGCCTCGCCTTACAATAGGTACTTTAACCCTTCAGATATTGGATTAGCCGTATAGAAATAATTTAGAAAGCTTATTACTTACTACCTTCTATATTTTATACCTTTACCTTCCATGTTTCATACTCGTCTGTCGCTAAAAATAATGTATTTCATTCACGAGAAGAACACCGGCTCCAAAAGAAACTTGACATAAGTTGTTTACAACGGAAATTTTTACACTAAAAGCACAGAAAACTAACAAGCTTACTTTACAAATCTAATGCACGTCATATGCTCCTACATAGAGATAAGAGGATTTAGAAATTATTAATTTACTCGTATACGAAAATCGATTCTTAAGAAGTACACTCCAAAAAATAATATTGATTAATCATTGAAGCAGATTAGACTCTATCTCCCCACCACGGTTCAGGCCTTGTCGTGGCGCTGGGGCTAATAGCACAGGGTGACCAAACACCTTGGGCGAAGCGAATTGAGCCGAGGGGGCTTTTTGTGGGGTACAAAGAGAAGAGGGGGCAAAAGAGCAGGGGGCAAGGGGCGAGGACGGTAACCTCGCCTCATTGTACTGTTCAGACGTTTGGAGGGGTTGTTCTGTGGTGCGAGGCCACCTCTCTGTGGAGGTGGCGTCGGTCCCTGAGGGACTGACTTGCCATCGAGGTGCCCTGTTGCTTATAGGTCCCGGGCACCTCACCAAAGGCGGCATTGGTGGCACTCGCCGGGTTTTAGTGGGTAGAGCTGCGTCCACTTACCATCTTTCGGGCGCAGCGAGTCCCACATACCCGCCTGGGAAGACTCACGCCCAGCGGGATGACTGAACGTATTTCACGACGTAAAAGAAAAAAAAAGACTAAAGACTAAACTCTATCTAGACGCGCGGTAGCGTGTCAAGCCAAGTTCAGCTGGCGAAGGGCATCTATTATCAACCATAAAGTTGACTTAAATTGACGGGATTTGATTCTGCGACCGTCACATTGTTATAAAAGAATAATAAAAATATTACTAACGATATATTTTTGAGTCTTAGTCCCTGATAATATGCTATTATTATAATTATAATAGGCACAGTAATCAGTGGAACGACTTTTCCGTGTTTGAATGTTCGTCAATCGACGATTATAGAGTGCGAGGGGTTGCGGCATTGTCCTTGTGCCATCCAACCTTCAGATCCCTTTTATTTCGAGACGGCACGGCTGGTTAGGTACCTGTTTACAGCGACAGGGTTCGACGATACCTCGCCTGTGAACATTATTCGTGTCGTAAACGTGAGTGACAGTAGTTCTCCAATGAATAATATTCAATATACAACATATTTAAACATTGGTTTTCTGTCACGTGTTAGCAAAAGCAACATGTTTTTTTTTTTATAGAAACTAATAGTAAGACCTATAAGCTTTCGCCATGTTCTGTATTATGTTAACATATCTGAACTATAGGGAATATTACAAATTTAACGTGACAGCTATGCTGTTGAGTTTTATGCGGTTTGTGTGTTTCCGGTGACCTACAGGGAAAAAAGGGGAACGCGTCTGCATAAATTTTGGTTGTGTAGATTTCTATTTGCATCGGTAGTCAACATATGACTCCAACTACTCCTTTGGGTTTTTAGAACAAAAAAAAATTACGACTAACTAAATAAATTTTATTAAAATAAAAAATTCTGTATTTTATAATTTTACATGAGTTAAGTCTAACCTCAGGTTAAGCGCAATTCGCATAGCGGCATGACATACTGACGACGCTAATTATTTTGATAAATAATATAGTACAATTTATACCCATCTACCAATAATATTAATCAAACTGAATGTTTGGGCGTATATTGATAAATGCGTAATTATACAATAAATTGATATTCTGCAAATAGTACGAGCTCAAAATTTAGTTTTAATTTAGTTTATTAAATTACATTTAATTTAGTCTAGGAAAGTTTGATATACGTTTACAGCATTCCCGTAATAATGTCAAGTGTGTTTCGATTCAGAATAGAATGCAGATGGAATTTGATAGAAAAAATAGTTTTAACCCAAAAATTTCAAACATTATAATTTTTGATTGCAATACGAAAAGTTTGGATTTTGCAAAAAACGGAAAAAAACTAGTGAGCCAGTTCTGGAATAGAGGCAGCGTCAACAAACTGAAATTATGAAATACGAGGAATAATGTAATAATGGCATTTTTGAATATAGAACAATTTGAATATTTACAAAGACTTACACAGAAGTTGATCACACTTCTTCCATGGAGTCAGAACGATCTTCGTGGCACTGGTTTGGCAAGTAGCAAAATAATGATATGGAATGAGAATCGGTCAAAAAATCTGAGTCCAGCAATTAATAAGAATGAAGTTTTAATCCAAATATAAGAATAAAATAAACTTATATTTTATTTAATTTATATTATTGGTTTTCGTGGCTCAATAAAAGAAAGGACATCCTTGAGACCTCTTCCACTTCAATACACGACCCAGCGAGACGAGCAAATCGCTTAACAGCGAGAAATTCTTGGGTTCATATTATGTTTGAATAAGCTTATAAAATTTAACATAATGTAATCCTTACAGTAACGTTATAAGGTTTATTATATTATACTATGTTTACATCATAATCTCCCAATTTCTCCCCTTATTATATTTTGAAAGTGTCATTTGGATTACAGTCCATGCTGCTCATGTTCAACTGACAAATAAATAGATTGAATTCGCGCGGGGAAAATATCAAGATTGTTATTGCCTTTGAATTTAAGTGAAGAAACTACGTTGTAACTTGTTATTTGTATTTTATAACGGCTAAAAGTTTGAGAATGACAACGGTCTAGTCGGTATTGACTCCTCCTCTTATGGAGTGAGATGTCCGGGTTTGGTCCTTGAAATGGGTTTTTGCATCGAAATGAAACCTGCATTATAATAAGATTAAAGATATTTGAAGATATGTAATGTTCACCAACTCGCATAGGGCCAGCATTGGTGAAATATGGCCCAATACCCTCCTCGCGTGATTTCGAGAAGAAAAAGTTTGCCCAGCAGTAGGACTTAATACATAGATTTACTTTTTTTACTCTAATTTTATTAGTTGTTTAATATAGTATTCAATAACAATGACTACGAATTAATTTTAATCAAAAACTTAAACAACCTTTTCGTGTAAAGTCATAGTTAAAACTAAAAACAAAATAACTTCGGACCGTTTTAAGATACAAAATTGCTATTCCAACGGGCTTACCTAAGTAAATGACAAGTTGACCTTACCGTAGCTTTAAGGTAAGCCCACAATAAAGTCTGCGCACTAAAGATATTTATCTGAGCCAAACTAAGTAGGCACTTTAGATCAATATCAAAATGAGAAGTTTATATTTAAGATTGAAATTATAATTTACTATATAAACTTTTATAGCAATTATTTCCAAGGGCATGGTTCGTTGAAAATCGATTTCCACGGTCGGTAATCATAATATATTGGGCAGGATATCCCTGCGTCCAGAGAGAAATCATCAGATAGATCAGATACTAAGCTTCTTAATACAAATCTCATCAGATCGCAAAAAATGTAGACTTAAAACACACGATTTTAATCTATATTAATGTGTCAGACAGACGTCATAAAGCTAATAGAATAGACATTAACTGCTGGACATAGCCTGACATTAGAATCTAATGAGGGTCACGAACATCATAGAATGTGGGAAATCAAGAAATTTGTTGAGTTTTTTTTTTTATTTCTTTTATTTATTTGAACTACCAAAAGGAGTTTAAAGACATATCATTTTGCTTCCTTATGAGCTTTACAGTCCAATTATCCTACTATAAATATGAAAGTTTGTAGCAATGTATGTTTGTAACTCTTTTTTGGTGTAACTTTACAATAGTAAAACTTACACATCATAATATGACAAAAGCTATAACTTATCCCCGTAGTACCACAGCAATGGGAATTACGTGAGTGAAACCACGAGTCGGTACTAGTTAATAATGAAGCAATTGGTGATTGTCTTTTTCAAATTTGCAACATATAAAATTGCAACTAGTGCATAATTAAGTTGCAAAAAAGTCACAAACAAGTAAATATCACATATTTCCGCTCAGCGATCAAACGAAGCCATTTCCTTTGCAGATGCAACTGGCACGAGCGCATGGATGCAGGCGAGATCTCGTCCGCCGCCGGACTTCCATCTGCGACGCTGTATCTGCGCAGATTGGAGCGGTAAATATATATTTAATATCATTTATGGAACATGTGCTAAATTTAAAAAGATATCAAATATGAATCTAATAATTAGCTCCATGTAATCACTGACTGTCTGTTTTCTGGACCCTCGTGACTAGCAAAGCGGTAAATTACAAATGTCTGTGTCCACGTCTTAGTCTAGTTGACACAAGATTGCGAGTATTCCTTAAGGAGAAAGGAGAAACACACTTTACACTTAAATGATTTCTAGTTAGTACTAGAAAATAACTACATAGATAAAATTAGTTACTAAAAAATACAAATTAAAAGACTAGGTATTATGGTGAAATTATGACTGTTTATCAATACTTAACTTACAACGAATATACAACTATCCTTCTTGTGAGTGATTGAGTTCTATGTGAGTCTATTGGGCAAATAACGATTACTGAAATCCTTGGTGATCTGACTTCAAACCAGATTCTAAAGAAGAAAACCCAACATCAGTATCAATAGTTAAAGATATTGCCTTATAAATATGTGTGTTCATTAAATACTGTAATAATACAATTAACAATAAATTAGCATGATTTGTGATTTTAATTACAACACGTAACGAACTCAAAATCCATTACCTGAACGCTTACAAAATAGTTCTATGAAGTCACAACTGGGGCAAAACTCCAGCATTCTAACTACTTTAACTTAATAGATTGTTATAATATTAAAACGCTTCGTGTATTCAATTACTGATTTTCAATGCAGTTACATCGTTACAGGACCAAGTTGAAAGCGCTGTGAGGTCCAATATAAGCTCGTAATAAAATCGGTTTATGGTTTAAAGAGGCTTTACTCGTCTACGAAATATTAGTAAAGCATAGGTAGGACGTAGAATTCAGTGAGGTAATATGGTTTTCGAATATCTTGATTATTCTTACCTGTTAGAATCTGCAAGACCGACAAATGACGACATGCAAACCCTAGTCAGCGCTAGTGTTTTGCGGGATGTAAGAATCTAAGCCAAGTTATATAAGTACTTAACAGATTTTCTGTTCCAGGTTTTAGTGTAGAGTTTGTCTTCTCTTAGAATGGTTGCAGCACTCTCAAACTCTATTCAGTATTATTGAAAATAATATTCATAAAATTGCATTTTCCCTACATTAGGGCACTTAATTTGTCAAATATTAGATTTTAAATATTAATTGTTAAGTAGTGAATTCCTTCATATTCCTTTTGTCAGAGGTTTGAATCCTGGCAAAACCAAACATGATTATCATAATTATTATAAATTGTGTGCATAAATACAGCAGAGTAATTATATTAATGTCTTAGCGTGTAACACATATATCTATTTGGAATACTAATCAGTATGAAAATTCATGTTCTTTTAAATATTAAACTTTAAACCGACAATAAAATCCCCCAAGACATATTTGATGACAGGTTTATTTAAAAAAAATTAGAATATTCATTCCATGTATTTATAGCATCTAGTCGTATGAATACATAATCAACAAATTGAAAATCATTTTATATAAACGTCTTCGACTTAGTGACGTGTTAATGCAGTTGACCTTGTTTGACCTCCGCAGGGAAATCTAAAACGTGGCATTAACGACCTTATCATAATGTCGATAGCATAACATTTAACACTAGAAAACGTCAAGCTATATTCCACGGAGAGAAATTATTTCTCCTACCTAGAAAAGCTTTTCTTGCGTTCGTAAGATAGCTAACGAAGGCAGGGCATTTGGGAGTAGAAAATATATGATTTATACATCACGTAAAGTAAAGAAAAGATCAAACTGCACCAGATGCCAATATTACGAGGACAAACATACAACAATCAATAAGCATTGTTAGTGTAGTTTATATCTATCGAATTGCGCCTGACAGTCAAAACAGGCAAATGTGAAAGTAAAAAATAAAATGCCCTCACAAATTATTTCCAAACGATACCAATTTATAAATGCGTTTGATGGATAACTGGTCTGTAAAAAAGTTACATTAGGGTTTAGATGACGCAATTTTATTATTCTGGTCTGCCGGGGGGTCAGTTAAGTTTAAATTTGTGGCCCTTGGCTCCACCTTATCTCCTATTTCTTGGTCGGAGACAATAAGAATCAAGAGTGGAGGCCGCGCTTAGGTAAACGAAGTGTTGGTCGACCAGCCATCGGTCGGTGATGGATGCGAGTGACAAGGTATCGGTCGTCTTGGCGTTCTTTGAAGGAGGCCTATGTTCAGCAGTGGACGATTAATAACTGATAATGATTATGATGACATACATAAATGAGATAAATAAATCAAAGAAGATTTTAACTTTAGAGGACATACTGTAAATATGATTTGACCACTCGACAACGCAGTTAAAGCTTGAATTTATTTGCACAGATGCAGCGATAGAGCCTCGGCGAGATCTCACATTCAAACATAGACAATAATAGACAGCCTTGCAAATAACCATAATGAATTCTACGGAAGCGAGCGTCGACGTAAATCGATCTACACCGATATACACTATCGGAACCAGCTTTATAACACAATGGTAAGTATATTTAATTATATTTCATTGCGTTCTAATGATTTAAAATATGATTTTCGAAAATTCGAAAAGAAAAATTCGAAAATTAAAATGATCAACGGTCTTTGATAAAACGTGGAGACAGTCTTATATCAATGTCAGGTGGCTAACACACAATGGTGGTTTTGAATCCTGCTGATTGCAAACTATTTCTATGATGATTATATAATTAATATTATTTACGTAGGTACTATGCTATAATATGTGTTACATGTCTATGTATGTATTTTTATAAGTCCATAATACCCATATCATGAGTTCTCGTAGCCTTGCCTCGGGACTAAAATATAGCGTGCTGTGTTTGCCTATACAAACTTTAAGTAGCATAGCGATCAAAATTTGATCTGAATAAAAAAATCATTCAGCTTTAAATACAGTTTGACAGTACACATATTTATGTAAGTCCATAATACCCATATCATGAGTTCTTGTAGCCTTGCCTCGGGACTAAATAACGTGTTGTGTTTGCCTATACAAACTTTAAGTAGCATAGCTATCAAATTTGATCAGAATAAATAAATCATTCAACTTTAAATACAGTTTAACAGTACATAAAAACTAATGCTTGAAAACTTATTTGTAAAATAAATATATTTCATAATGCATGTTACGCAAAAATAATAACTTTATCAGTTCTGCCTCCATTAAAGCTTTGAATATACCAAAATTGAAACTCCAACCTTCGGGTGATCTTTTTAAAATGGACTACAAAGATATTTATTTTACGCTTTAATATATAGATATATTGTTTTATAAACTAGTGTGGTTAGAGTATTATTGGCCACTAAATACACAATTATAGATATTTTATTAATTTTCCAATAGCGACTATCGCAATGCAAGAAAAGAACGGCTAGAGAGTCAACATTTGCTAAGCTCTACAATCACAAGGCACTTTCGAGTTGACACAAGCCCGTTCGGGTCCGTCATTTGAACAAGAAAATACAAGATTTACTAACGAGTGTATAAAAGAACTTTTCCCCATTTTTTTTTTCAATTTTCACATTTTTTATGTTCTTACGATAAATATACTATATTTTTATATTTATAATAAGACAATAAGACTAACTTTTTATCTCAAATTCCCTGCGAAAAAAATTTCTACTTGCTTTATTATTTAAAGGTGCTATACATTTCAATCGTTACAAACATAACTACCTCTACAGCACTAGTAGTGAAGCAATTATAAGGGGTGAAAGAAAACTTTTCGCTCATTTTTAAAGCAAATTGGTGAAAACGAAAGGATTTATAATATTTAAAGTAATTTGATAAAATTTAATGAAAAAAAAGAAGTGCAGAAAACTATTTATTATGTTTAATGTGCATTAGGAATATATTAAAGAAATTATATAAAATTTTACGCGCGCTATGATACGCACACATTGAAAGAAAAATAATATCAATGTCAAACATAAATTGTTCAATTTTATTTTCACAAGAAAGTTTTGTAGCATTAATTTTTAGATACTATTAAACTGTTTTTTTTTTCAATGTTATCGACTAGTGATAACTTATGTATTGTGAGTATGAACAATCATCTTTCGAATTTGTCATGGAATTCATATACTTACCTATTTTATATCTGCCATATCTATCGGCGATCGAACGAATGAAAAGATAGTATGAAATAATCATTAAATTCAAAATGAATACTGCCTGCCAATCAAGTTAAAAAAAAGTTTTCATCCTATATTACATTTAGGTACCATCATAATATAATCTTGCTATTACTGTTTATTATTCCTTTATTATACTACATGTAGCATATATCTCTATAAGTATGGCGGTACGACTAATTAAGATGAATATGCTTAGGTAATAAAGTTTTAAAGACTTTGCATGTATATAATATACATAATCTTGGTAATGTTGTTGCCATACACAAGGTATATATAACGCCCGCTTGGAGTGAGGTGGGAGCTGGTACGACAGAACTCAAATTATCCCTAACATGTATCTGACGTGTGATATACAGGGGGTGAGATTACGAATTTATATACCGATAAATAAAATTGGAGTGTCTGTTTGTAATATTGAAATAACTATTTTCACTAAATGCCTTTTTATACACGGTATATACTCTTATTTTTGCAATTGTGGTGTGCCTGTTAACCTTTTAATATATAAAATTTTACGCTCTACAATTGTTTGCAGGTTTTTCTTCTAATAATTACCGTATCCCCAAAATTAAAAAACCCACTTCTTTAATATTTTTTCACCCTTTACCGGGGGTGCAATTAAAAAAAAACTTTCACAGTTCGTTTTTAAATTCTTCAAAGTATTAAAAAGTATGATAATATTAAAAATTCAACTCAGAATTTCAAATTAAAGACCTATTTTATTGATCTATTAGTTTATTTAGTGATTACTTCAACTAGTGCAGTTTCCTAAAAATTCGTAATACAGTAAATGTTAAAGCTTAAAGACATAATATTACATACAATACATTGCCGTAAATATATTTTGAGCTATTAGTAAATAATGTATACTTAACTTATAACCTTCATAGACGATCCAAAAATATTTATAACATGGAGTTATCTTTATAATATAAAATGGTCCTCCCGTGACCATGGTTGCTGTAAAGTATCCGAAACGTCGGGCTCATAAAAAACTAAATAAACCGCGATAAAATCCGTAAAATTTGTTTTATTATAATGAGTGAAATTCGCAAATAAGAAAACAATATGGAGTTATTTTATTTGTAAAAATAAATAAAAATCCATTTACCACAAACTAAGTTACTAGCTTCTGCTCTCTGAGCACTAGACTTGGATCTCTCTAAGTTTTAGGTGAAATACTTATAAAATACTATCATAGCGAACTTGATAATTCATTTTTCCTCACCATTAATAAAGTGTAAGGTCATTCATAATGCAGCCTCTAAAACAATATCTGCTTTCATGTTTATTAAAATATGAACAATGGCGTCGCGAACTGAAATGCTTAATACATTTGCTAATGACTGTACTTTTAATGAGAGGCTCATCAAGTTGCTTTTCATGAAGCTTTTAAAATGAACTATGAATACAATAACAAAAAAGGGCTGTAATATTTAAAAAAATGACGGAACTGTAAGTGTAACTTTGATGAGACCGAATGTGGTGCTAACGATGGTCCCTTTTGACACATGTGAATGTATTGAAAGAATACCTAAGACTACAAAAAATATTCGTACTTGAATCACGCTATAAAAGTATTTACATATTATCTTCAAAATCTTGGTATGATATAAATTGGTATAGTTTTACAGTAAGTAAAAAAAGAAACAAAAAAAGGTGTGTGTGCGATTCACACACGATAGAAGTGAAACACAATACACTTGTTAAATGCTCAAATACAAGCAAGTATTAAAGAGTGTGCAATACACATGCACACCAACATTTGCTCTCTCGCTCTTTTGTATTTGTGTCTCTTACCTGTCGTTTTTTCCGTTGCATCCGGTTTGAAATCACAACGATTCTAAAGAAGCTTCACTTCAAAATGAAAGGATAAAAAGAAGTAACACTAAAAGAGTACACCGATAAATCATCATTAAAAAAGCAGATACTACCTGTAGACATGCTAAATACTATGGATATAATAATCAATGAGTTTCTTCATCAGCTTTGGCAAGTTTATCTGAGTTAAGATCTCAATAAAAGTATCACATGATATATTAAATGATATCATGAAATAGAACTGCTGTTTATATTTATCGATTGAAATAAGATATTTGTAAAAAAAAATATATACTCTAACGATTCGAACGAAACATTGTACCATCGAGAGCGGCAGTGACTTCTGAAAGCGAATCGTCCTCCACTTCATTAGCTTTCCCCTTAAATACATTTACAATTTGTATATTTACCGCACCTGAAGCATTGTTCTCGCCATTAAATAAAAAAAAATACCAGTAAACATTGTTCTAAGATATTAAAAATAGCTAATGCGGTAAAAAAGTAAATCTACTTGTTGACAGGATTTGAATTATCACGATAGAAACATCTTCGATGACTGCACTATTTAAAAAAGTAAAGTGAAGTATCAACCCTTATATGTCCCACTGCTGGGCACGGGTCTCCTCCTCGAAATCAGGCGAGGAGGGTACTATTTAAATCTCTATTAAAGCCTTTTTGACATGGTCGCTTATAATAGAGATTCCTTGTTAATATTATATGATAAGTTTATAAATGTTATAAAATATAAAACAAGCGTAATATACAAAATTTATTTCAACTTTAACCTATCAATATCTGATGAAATATTTTTTCTGAAAAAAGTATTGAAAGCAATTTAATTTAAAAGAATTACTACACAAAGTATTTTTACAAAGCAGAACAAGTGTACAATTGAAACGATGTCAGTATCGCAGCAGGCGAGCATACCAATACCCAGTTTAAAATATTTCCAATACAGGTTACGTTTATAAATGGCAGGGACTTTTTAATGCAAAAAATCATCTTTTTATTTGTTACAATCGGAAAAATAAGGGTCGGTTTTTTGAAATCAACAACGTAAGTGACTTCGTTAAATTTTGACGTCTGTTAAAAACAACGCTCTTTGGTCATTAACGTTCGTTATCGCCATCTTTATCGACTACATATTCGTTAAAATCGGTCGATGCAACCCGCCCTAAAACTTCAAAGTGGAATCTTATAACATTAACGTCTCCGTAGGGTTCCACACATGTAGAGATGTCACAAGATATTTTTTAGCCCAAAATATTTCGGAATTTAAGGGATGAATACAAGTGAACCAATCAAAATATTCATTGTCATTAAAATATAATGTTCATAGAATTATATACCGTGATAAAGTGTTTTATTATTTATTAGGATTATACTTAACAAGCTTTACTATGTGACTCCGCTCATGGAACTGATATTTAAAATTAAGTTATTTTAAGTATCAGTTGTATTTTATACTTTATTTTATACTAGCTGTTGCCCACGGCTTGACCCGCGCTAACAAAAAAAATCCTTTTTTATGTATCTTATGTTACTTCTAGTACTTCCGAGAATATGTGTGCAAATTTTCATGATGATTGGTTGAGTAGTTTTCGCGCAAAAGCGTAACAAACATCCTAACTTGCACATTTATAAAATTAGTATATTATATTTCTTATTTGCGAATGCTGTAATCATTAATATGATGCGAATGCTGTAAGGATAAAGCATTCGCAAAAATTATGACTACAATGAACTTGATGATGATGATGATGATGAACAAAACCCATTTAAAAACTTCAACTTTTGATTTGAATAAAGTGCGTATCATAAGACGTATGAAAAAAAGTTATAAGTAAAATTGTTTGAAGCCCGCAGACATCGTTATCCCATCTATTGATAACCTTTACAGAAAAGCCAACTCATAAAATATAATTATTTCTGAAACTCTGCCTATTTTCACACTCTGCTGATAGATTGGTATCGTCATTGCGCGTTTTGGATGAGCAATGATGCACTGTGAAAGGTAGTTTAAGGCTAAGGTGACAATTTTTGGATTAGCTAATAGCTTTAGTGGATTAGATATTATATATAGCTGCCCCGAAAGGCTTCGTTCTGCCAAATCAAAATCAAAATCAATCATAAATTTTTATTCAAAATAGTACCATCAAAGTATCTTTTTGAACGTTAATTATTGAGTCTACCACCGCGGCACTGGTTCCAAAGCAAGTCCACTGAGAAGAACCGGCGAAACAAACTCAGTGGAACAGTACAAAAGTATTAATATTGCTATTAAAAATTAGAGGTTGCTCGTAGAGGGGTGAAATTTAGGGTTCTATGTATTTTTGTATGTTGTATCATAAAAAAATAAAACAAAGAAAATATTGTCAAAAACATAAAAGATATAATTTTGGGGTGGGTCACCCGTTATCATTTAGGGGAATGAAAAATAGACTTTGGCTGGTTCTTAGACCTACCCGATATGAACACAAAATTAAAAAAAAACGGTCGAGACGCTTCGGAGGAGTATGGTAACTAACACTATGACACGAGAATTTTATATATTAGATAATATATTATATGTAGTGTTTTTTCATGTTCCTTAATTAGCTAATCCACAAAGTGTCATCCTGGCCTTAAACTCGACCTTTAAGATTTTCTTCGACGCCGTCATAGGCAATCATTATACACAAAGTAGGCAAATGAACAGGTGTCGAATTATGTTCGAGCCTCAAAGGCGTATTTATCGAGGAAAAAATGCAAGAACATTTTCTCATAAACAAGCTATGTCGCTGATGAACACAATTTTAACAAGTATTTATACAAAAATTTCCTTAGGAGAATATTTTACTGGTATATGAGCAAATATTTTTCGAGCGCGATGTGCTTGTATACGCGCCTACAGCTGCGAATATGAAACTAAAAACATATTTTATGAGACTACAGATTTAAAAAAAAATACTGACTGCCCGTACGCTTCTGTAAAGTTTCTATTGAAATTATTCATACAGATAAGCTTATGAATTCTAGAATTTTAATTAATACGAATACATGTTGTAGTACTTATAACGTTTAATGACTATTCATTAGACTATAATTTTAATCTTTAGAAAAAATAATATATTATGAAAAATTTAATCGAAAAGGGTAATATGGAAAAAAATTGCAAAAAAAGAATAAATATGCGTTGAATAAGCAGGATTTGGTTATATGATCCCGGATCAGGTATTTTTCGTGGAAAGCAACGGCGAAAAGTTTTTGGCCAAAAGCCAATTTCTTATTACGTATTCATGAAGAAAGGTGAATAATAAAAAACTTAACTTACTTTATTTTTTGATTGAATCGTGGATCCCAATCGGCTTAAATTTAACCGTGTTTTTAGTATCTACTGAAATATTTTAGTTAATTATAGTTAATTTTTAAAAATTATAAAGAGGTTAATTATAGTTAATTATTTATTCTACACTTGAAACGTCAAAGTTTTATTCGCTTATCTATCTATTATAAAGAGGTAAAGTTTGTGAATTTCCGCGGACAGAGGAGACCCGAATAATGAACTGATTTTTGTGTGTGACATTGGCTATAATTTATCCCTGGAATGTAAAAGACGGTAGTGAAACCGCGGGGCGCTGCTAGTTTATTATAATTTTCATATTTCGATGTCCGAAAATGCATAATAACCTGTTTGTTTTGCTGCTGCGCACAACCACTACCTGGAATCAGCTACCTCCTACGGTATTTTCTGGACTAACCTCCAAGAAAAGATCATGAACATATTTGAAAGATCCTCATTGCACCTTCTAATCCCATGTTGGATGGATTATTGTCTATGGGTGTCTATTACTACTATCACTTACCATCAGGTGAACCGACTGTCCGTTTGCCTTTGTCTTAAAAAAAATATGTTTTTTTTAATCTTTCAGACTTTCCGGTTTTTTAGGCTTAGACACACACACACAAACTCGATAAATATTATGGTATTTCGACTAAGTCCTGCTAGTATAGCTTGTGGAGTTTCAAATTGTAAGAAGATACTTGTAAACTAACGGATGGGCTATTATTCACTGTTGGACCTTGGTTTCGTGTAATACAATCTAAATAGCCGTTCCAAAGCTATACATCACGAACTAGAAATCGTTATATAAGAGGCGTTCTTTGATACTTATCCTATAACTCTCTCGCAGCAGGCAATTTGCGAAGGAACATTATTATAATATTTTAAAGTATATTTAGTATATTATTTATAAGTATAAGCCCATTTTTTTCACTAATCTTCAACGAATCGCTAAATACTATACAAGCAATAATTGTATGTATGGTAACCAACACAACAAAATGAGTTATCTGATTCGGTCAGTGATTTTGAAGTTAAGTGCGTTCATACAAAAGACGATCTATTTTTATATAAACTCCATACGGACAATTTTATAAGAAATTACTGTAGCTTCTTTCCCTATAATATTAATGTTATTTAAAACATCTTCAACGAATCGCTAAATACTATACAAGCAATAATTGTATGTATGGTAACCAACACAACAAAATGAGTTATCTGATTCGGTCAGTGATTTTGAAGTTAAGTGCGTTCATAAAAAAAACGATCTATTTTTATATAAACTCCATACGGACAATTTTATAAGAAATTACTGTAGCTTCTTTCCCTATAATATTAATGTTATTTAAAACATTAATATTATAAAGAAAATAGCTACAGTACAACACAAATACAACCAAATTTAGTTTCAACAATATTTTTTTTAAATCTTTGTTTCAGTACCTACGTGGGTCCGATATTTATATGTACGGTTTTTATTTTTAATATATATAATAATTTCAATCATTCCAATCCACATATAATTTCGCATTAGTTTCTTCTACACTAATACATCAATATATAAATTTAAATACGCCATTTTGTTTTAGGAAACTGCAAAAGATGAAACAAAGAACGTGTCTTTCATCCAGCTCCTCCGAATGCCAAGGCTACCTCATCAATATAACCAATTATACCGACATGTACTACTTCAATAGCTCACTTGAAGATCATTTAAAAGAAGAAGTGGTAAGCACAACGTTTTTATTGTATTGGAACTTACACAAGTATTAAAAAAAATGTTGAGAACTTTCTCGTGGCTTATTAAAATATTCACCTACTCTTTCCATGGAATTAGGTCGCGAATGTGGAATAACTCAGCCTACCTGATTCCTATACGCTCATTACGAAACCAAACACCTTATAGACACTACTTTAAGACATTTACACTTATGAGAAATTACGGTGTTCTCATCAAGTCATCCTACACTGATATCCTAGTAATCTTTATGAGCATCTGACACATGAGAATTGAAGAATAACAAAAAATTAAAAATCAAACTCAAAGGAAGAGATTTCTTTCAAAATTCGAACACAAATTAATAAAGCAATACATTATACAATACAGCGATAAAATAAAAAAAATCGAAAAAAGATAAAACAAAACAGTTATTAAATTTCTCGTTATTGTCAAATAAATATATAATATGCACAGCTTAGATATTTTTTAATCTGTGAACATTTACTTGATTTATTCTAACTTTAAATAGAGAACAAATATAAAATTGTAAACAGGTGAACATCGCTGAACTTTCAAGCGACTCTAAAGATGGCATTTTATAGTAAAAGGGAGCACAATAAGTACGCAACCTTACGTCGTCCATGGACGCTTACTACCCTTTAGAACGTGAACATAATCTTTATTATTTATTATTATGATTATTTATTATATTATTATATTAATTGCAGTTTATTAAGATTTTTACATGTCATACATACTTTGTAACGTTATGACGTTTGACACCTGTGTCTTCCCGTGACCATGCTGACTGTAAGGTCCCGTTTTCACGAGCGCTTCACAAGCGTCGCGTTAAATTCCAATGTTGGCCAAAATTTTAAAACGCCTTCGTGTGAACAGATACATGGATATATTTGTCTCATTAAACGCTTTTTTAACGCTCGGTATAAAAAGGGCTCGTGTGAACGGAGCCATATCCGAAACGTTGAGCATATAAAAAAAATCCAAGCCGGGATATAATATATACGATATAATCCCTAAAAGATTCATTATAATAAGTGAAATTCGTGTCATCATTAGAAAACAAGAAATCTCAATTTACTTATGAAACATACTATAAATCTGTCAGGATCAAAAATCGACTGAAATTAGTTTCGGCTTACTGAATATGTCAATGGTGCTTGCAATATAAAAAATATCTGACAGTATTGGAAATTAACTAATCTGATTTACATAATGCATATAAAATGTATGTAGTACTCCCTACTCTCCACGTTAGGCGTGGTGGTTTTGATCGGCGATGAGAAGAGACCTTTTTTTTCTATATCAGCAGGCAACCGAGCGAGTGGTATTTACACCGGTCATTCCGGGCCCAATTCAGCTGCAAATCAGCGTAGCACTACCTCTTAATAAATTATGCTAAAAATACAATAAATAGAATTGAGTTTATTAATAATCAAGAGTTATAAATAGTAATAATTAAGAGAAATTAAGAGTTATATTTATTAATATAATAAAAATTAGCTAACACTGTAGACCTAATTTTAGTACTATAATAGTAATTTTTATGTTAAAAAATATCATACAATATTTCTAATACTCAATTCCACTTGAGTTTTCAGTCACACGGCAGCCCTTTTTATGTAACAATAAACCTTGCCGGATATTTTGATGGCCCTTGAGATACAGAACATTTATTGAGTCATAAATTTTGGTCACTGCTTTACGTGGTCCACGAAATTGATTTGATCCGAAGTTTGTCCATGCCTATAAATCTATTAATCGTTTAACGCGAAATATTTGTGGCCATATTCAGCTATAAATGCCATAAGTACTAAATCCGTGTTTGTGTGTATATTAACGACACATTCGGTTAAAGCATATAATATACACATAGAAGCGTAAAATTCGTTTAAATTATATGGAGATATTACTAACTGGGTAATTTTTGTATATCCATACGCATCTTAATGCAATCCTTTATTCTCTGTAGAAAACGTTCTCAAGATTTTACTTGATTTGTCAATAATTTTGACAACGAAACCTTTTTAAGAAAACCTCTTATTTCCCACATTTATGTGAAATATCGAGATTGCCTTGTAGAGCCTACAAGCTATCCTAATAAATTCAATAACTTTGGAAACAGGTTCAATAAATTCAGAGCTTTTATAAGGTCGGCTCTTTTAGAATATCTGGGTCTAGCGTGGTCTATGTAAGCATTTTTACCTAACCACAAATTCGTAATTCTAAATTCAATTTATTTTTACAATATGTGACAATTTATATAATGCTGTTGCCCGCGGCTTCACCAGCGTTAAAAAAACATTTTGTTTAATGTATCCTATGTTACTTCTAGTACTTCCGAAAATATGTGTACAAAGTACAATGATGATCGGTTGAGTAGTTTTCACGTGAAAGCGCAACAAACATTCCTACTTTTACATATTCACAATGTACTAAAAAGTATGATGTGAATTCTTACAATGGACTAAAACACCAAAAAGGTATTTGGTGCTTTCAAATGTGTGAAATTCATTTTTATTTTTTGTGGTTCTGAATATAAAAACAAAGGATGAACTTTATGAAGGCGCGCCGCTCTAGTTTTGTATATGTCGTAGTATGATTTGATAAAACGTTTTTTTGCAAAAATACTAGGGATTTTGCGAAAACACGGATAATTAGACATTGGCATTACATTTCTCAATCTTACTGAAAAAAAGTAGGGTTTTTGCAAAAATACCAGTCGCCTTAGGAAGATTGAAAATCCTTAACTCTTATTGGCTTGATTTTGGTTGACAGGCAAACTCTTAATGCGATTGGTTCATATTTTGCCTTGTAGGTTCGAGTATACAATAGGATCCCAGACAACGTTCAAAATCCTTCCATCAATAAATTTAAGAAATTTATTAAAGAAAGTTTGTTTTTACCACACAAATAGGATATAACAAAGTAAGTCTTAATGGAAGATACCACGCGATGGGAATACGGCGTTCCTCCCAGGAATTTCAGGATAGCATTTAAATTTGTAATAGAATATTTGAAAAGATTAGTTCCACTGATTTTGCTTCGCCGGTTCTTCGTTGTACTATTTTGAATAAAAAAAATCAATTTTTAATTTTAAAGGGCAAGAAAAGGCGATGCCTTTGATTTATAGTCTCTTTGCTTTTTTTCTAAACAATTTAGTTAAAATATAAACTAGTGACCCGGGGAACACATCAATCGCAGAAAATTAATCAGACCTTAACTACTTTAAATAATCAAAAAATAGCTAACAATAGGATAATAGGATAAAATATTTCTTAACCTTACTAAAAATAGTACCACGAAGAAATATATTCTATTACAAATTTAAATGCTATCCTGAAATTCCTGGGAGGAACGCCCTTCTTTCTTTAATAAATTTCTTAAATTTATTGATGGAAGGATTTTGAACGTTGTCTGGGATCCTATTGTATACTCGAACCTACAAGGCAAAATATGAACCAATCGCATTAAGAGTTTGCCTGTCAACCAAAATCAAGCCAATAAGAGTTAAGGATTTTCAATCTTCCTAAGGCGACTGGTATTTTTGCAAAAACCCTACTTTTTTTCAGTAAGATTGAGAAATGTAATGCCAATGTCTAATTATCCGTGTTTTCGCAAAATCCCTAGTATTTTCGCAAAAAAACGTTTTATCAAATCATACTACGACATATAGAACTCGAACACATAATAATGTAAGCCGATATAGTGTAAGCTGTTTAGGTAGACTGTAAAAATACTGTTATACAAGCTCGCTCGTTGTAATGCAAATTAGAAATTTCAAACAATGTATCTTAGTACAAAGTAGGAGGGTTGCTATTTACAAAAGTGATTTTTTTTTACCAACGATATCCAGTTTTTACAATGTTATACTTTTTAGTTGTCAATAAAAAAGTACTTTGTTTTTCAAAAGTAAATTTAAATAATATTTTTATATAAAAACAGTGTATATTTGATATAAAAACAATATTTATTCATTTTGTATGGAAAAATTACATCTGCAATAGACTTTCAAGATTTGAAAAAAATTATATTGAAGAGGCAAAGTCTATTCTTGTAAGAATCAAAAGACAATGATAATTTCTTCTTAAAGCTAAATTACGAAGAACGTCCTTGCCTTTCTCTTCTATTTATATGTGTCTGGAAAGAGATTTCATATCGTACTACAAGTACTCGACCTTGCTGCACTTAAACTGTCGTATAGCAGAATTGTAGCTGATGTCTTTTTAATTATTTTGAAGCCCTTAACATTAATTGAGAGATTTAATATTAGCTGTAGTGTGCATGCCATCCATATGTTTAATAAAACCCATAAATTAAAGACAATGATAATAAAACATTTTTTGGTCTAGACTGAACTGATTGTGTTTTACTTGCGTGTGTATTATATATGTATAATGTGGTTGTATTTGGCATTATATACATTGGCTGCAATTGATTCCTTAGATATCATCCACTCAATTCAACAATGTCTAACTGAAGTGCTAAATCTGCAGTCGTTTTTGGCCTAACGCTGTTCAGCAAATAGTCACCTTCAAAGAATTATTAGGCATGTTTGAGCGATGTATCCCGTCATCAAATAATTCATGTTTAGTCCCACCATAAAATTATACAAAAACTCGCCAGCTATGTTTAATCAGGGTCTAAGGATCCTAATTAAATACTGAAAAAAAACAATCCAGTCTGTAAATTATTCCTAAAATATCATCTTACCGTATAAAATACACGAAACATAGTTTACATACAAAGTTTGCCGGAAATTATTGATCTTTAGGATCGAGTTTCCAAAAATAAAGCGAGTGCCTGCTGGTTTTCGCATGACCATTTCAATTTTTAAAGTGGCGCTTAATATTTTGCGGCAGCTACTTTCAATAAAGCTAACGCACGTATATACAGGTATTTTTTTAATGTTTGTATATGGTTATCAATAAAGTAGTTTTTATATATTATGGATTGAATACGTAGATAATATATGAATTAAAATGAGTAAATAATGGATATGAAGTATAATACCTTTCAACTAAATTCGTAGAATTTGATATTTCAGCATGGCCCACGAATACTTTGCTAAAAGACTCGTGCCTTTTCTTTTTGGTGACTTTTTTCTTATCTTATGCTAATTTACCAAAGATTTAAATAGTTGCGTGTTTCTAGTTTATTGCTCATTGTCTACGAATGCTTTGCTAACAAGACTCGTGCAATTTATTCTCAGTTCCCTTCTTTTCTTATGATAACTTACCAAAGATTCAAATAGTTGCGTGTTTCTCTTTTTGTTGTCTACGAATACTTTACTTACAAAAATCGTGTCTTTTCATCTCAGTGACTTACTTCTCTTATCTTTTGCCATCTAGTTACATTTACATACGGCTTGAATAGTACCATGGTTGTCCGTTTGTCATATAAAAATCAATCAATCAATCAACCAATTGAGGATTTTGATCAAATTTTACACACAACAATATGTTGTGTGTAAATTTGATCAAAATCCTCAAGTTTATTAAGTCTAAGCCTAATAATATAAAACCTAATATCTAAGTAAACAGGTTTGTAAAATCCAAAAAGTTTTAATCAAAAAACCTTCATATTGGCCTAAGGGCTTGTTTCACAATCTCCAGTTAAGTTCCCAATAGGCTATCGGCAACATATTTGACAGATAGAGTATGGAGTATCTGTCAAATATGTTGCCGATAGCCTATTGGGAACTTAACTGGAGATTGTGAAACAGGCCCTTATACTCATAAAACCATTTGTTGCATTAATTTTTTATTAGATATTGATAGTATTCATAAAAAAGCAATTTGATAGCCGTCCTCTAAATTCCAATTTGTCATTAATCAAGAGATCGATGAAGCGTTCAGTTAGCTTTTTTGGCTCTTTTGTATTCATACTTTGCTCATATGTATGTATATTCTGTACGTGAATTTTTTTTGAATGAATAATAGCTGATAATAAGGTTTATGAGCTTATAGAATCGTTTAGTCTTACATATTGTGTATGGATAGCGTTGGTAGTTCTTACATAATGACTAGATTTAGATACGTTTTGTATGATTTTATGAATTCAAAAACCCGATCAGTTTATCCAAATTGTTTTCGTTAAGACACAATATCATCGTGTCTTACAAAGACGGTGATAATGAAGTCATTTAAAAATAGTTTTTCCTTTTTGGATAATGCCAGAGATTAGTCAGGTAGAACAACGCGTGTGACGTGCTATTAATACCCGTTTGAAGTTCAACTGAGGTATTCCTAAAATAGATACAGTTTAGCATTCAACCTTCACCGCAGTTTACTGTACTATAATGTTCGCGCTGGTACGCAACGCTTATCTATTCTTATTAATACTATATATAGACTCTAATACAATTGCAGTGTACGAAAAGCATAATTATATAATTAAAATAGCTATTGCTGTTACTGGTTTAGACCAGTGATTCCCAAAGTGGTTCAGGTGGACCCCCAGGGGTCCACGGAAGACTCGAAGGGGATCCACGATGAGCGTGACAAAAAATGGGGGTCCACAATCGTAAGCGGGGGTCCATGAACATCAATTTGGTTTCGAGTGAAAAACCAAAAAGAAAAATGTTGGCTTGACTTTTCCTATAATGTTGTTAAGATAATTTTACTATTATAATAAATATAATGAAATATCTTTAAACGAGCAATTCTTTAAAAAAAAAGCTCAGCAAGGGGTCCACCTGATGCGGGAAAACTTTGAACGTGGTCTATGAAACAAAAGAGTTTGGGAAGCACAATATTATTTATATAAATAAATTTAATTTACTTTAGCTAACAATATCAACTTCACCACAAATATTAATTAAATTGTCATATTGACACCGCACTCATGAAATATATTTCATTACCAGTTATTATTACCAAATATAATCCATCATGATTAACGACCATCATTGCACCATTAATGGCAAATTTATAAAGAAACATGGCATCTCGACCCCGTTTACCGTTTCCTGCTGTATCCTCTACTCTAATTAAATTGTGGCATTTAAGACTTATGTATTAAATGCCACAGTTTAATTAGAGTAGAAAATGCCATAAAGTTACTAAAAATAAATTTATAATATTAAAAATAACAATTTACATAAAATGAAAGTTAATCCAAATAATTGCAAAAAAATAACATTACCTGAAATTGACTAAAACGTTAATAAATACATTTTTTTTTTATCAGAATATGAATAAACATGATTCTGCCAATGCATTCATTTATTTAATGTTTCACTTATTATTTCAAAAACTCATCCATCATAATATGTAAAATATGATCGTCAACACAACTAACATTATAAAATATATGAAAGCATAATGTAAAAAGTTTATTATTTTACTATACACATTTTAATATTACACTGTCATTAACAGTTGTAATAATATTTTGTACCTTATGTAGCGTTAAATATATTTTTCAACAAACATTTCTAGTCAAAAATTCTAATGATTACTTACTACTTTTTAGCTTTTCTTGCATATTAATTTATCTATTTTTTGTTCCCTAGCAAGCAGTTTTACCGCCATTTCCATTGTGGTTAGCCGTGATCATTGCCACGTGTCTGTTGCTAGTCATCTTGTTGACGGTGAGCGGTAACGTTCTGGTACTGCTCGCTTTCCTAGTCGACAGGACAATTCGACAACCGAGCAACTATTTCATCGCTTCGCTTGCTGCCACTGATTTATTAATTGGTAAGATAATCTTAGACAATAATAAAATATAAATATATAGTAAGCGAAACGTTAAACATATAATTTTATAACTAAGAATAATGTAAAGTGGCAAAACAGCTATCATGTTAATAGATAGATAGACCGTACCATACTAGCTAGACCGTACAGCACTAGCTAGATCTAAAAAACTAAAATAAAAACTAGGTATAAAAAGATAATGACGTTCTAACTAATCAAATTTAGATTGATATATTTGATAATTCATCAAATTGAGCCCACCAAATTTAAGGCACTCTTTTGTTTCAGGTACTTTATCTCTTCCATTTTATACTGATTACGTCTTAAAAGGATATTGGCATTTGGGACCCTTACTCTGTGACCTTTGGCTGTCCGTAGATTACACGGTCTGTTTAGTATCACAATACACAGTATTACTTATAACTGTCGATCGATTTTGCAGTGTTAAAATCGCTGCCAGATATAGAGCATGGAGAACAAAAAACAGAGTCATTTGGATGGTTACAGTGACATGGATCATTCCAGCTTTACTATTTTTTACTACAATATTTGGATGGGAACATTTTGTTGGCTATCGTGATTTGCAGGAAGGCGAATGCGCTGTGCAATTTTTGAAAGATCCTATTTTTAACACAGCTTTAATAATAGGGTATTATTGGACTACACTTTTTGTCCTTATAGTATTGTACGCCGGTATTTTTAAAACAGCATATGATATGCAAAAGAAAAGTGAGGCTAAACAAAGAAAAATGCAATCAATGGTTGCATTGAGTGCAGGAGTAATGACAGGAATGGCAGGAAGAGCAGCTGGAATGGCAGCTCTATCAAAAACCACAATATCAAGTGAAGATCAGGTAAAAGTATCAGAAACTATACGAAAAGATTCAACTTCTAAAGGATCACTCGCTGCTCCCTTATTAAATTTAGGTGGTTCATCAGATTCAAATTCAAGTCAAAAGTCATCAGCGCGTAAAAGTAGCGCAACGGTTACAGGAACATCTACTACTGCAGAATCAGAAGGAGACAAAAAAGAAGAACAGGTTGAAGCTGAAAGATCAAGTAGTCCAGCTTTTGATTCTGATGATGAAAGTACAACACAATCTAATATTAAAAAACGTTCATCAGTTGCTAATTTAGTAATGCAAACTGGTGCTCTTCAATTACTTAACAATATGCGATTAAATGGAGGCATGATAATGAAACCTGATTTAAAACAATCTCCTCTAATGAAGCACGATGCCGATAAACCAAAAACTTCACTATCCCAAATATCGGAAAAAAGTCTACTCGACACAGAAAATCCTGACACCTCACATAGTAACGGACACAACCCTGCAGTAAGTGTACCTCTATCCTCTGCTAGCTTCATTTCACCATTATCATCTGGTATGGCTACACCTTCTGAAAGGGAAGTACCATCAACGATTGCTCAAAGAATCATCCCTCCTCCATCTGAATTTAGGGGTAGTCCACCTGCATCAGAAAGTCCACCTTCTCATTCAGAGTCATCTAGGACTAAAATTTTTCGATTAATAAAAAGTGATATAAGTACCTATGATGTTCTACTTGGTATGGATGGGGCTGATTTGAGATTCATGGATGAAAGTTCTATCACTATCCCGACACCTGTCAACGTGAGTCCGCCTTCTTCTATCACATTTCCAACCGCTACCGAGCCATCATCTCCACCTACATTAAATTCGGGTAATATAACGAATACTTCATTATTACAGGCTGCTCTAATTCGAGCAACAGCTGAAGCACAAGTTACACAACCTAAAACAAATTTTTCTCCTCCACCTATAAAAGTGAATACAGAGGTAAGTTTAACTTCAGGAGAGAGACCTAAACCCGTCATTACCCTTGTGTCGACGTCTTCCAATAATAATGAATCTCAAATATTGAAATCTGACAAGAAAGTTTCACCATTAAAATTGAACGCTGCTATCACTCCTGCAGTTGATACTAGTGAAATTTCAAGTCCAGCAGTGAGCGGACCAGCCCGTGGCGATTCACGAAAAGAGTTTGTGAAAAATATTGGAAAGAAGTTGAAAGTCAAGCGTTCGAAGCGTGATGGGTTGTTTCCAAGCATTGGAAGACAAAAGTCGAAATCAGAGAATAGAGCCCGAAAAGCATTTAGAACTATATCTTTTATCTTAGGGGCATTTGTTGTTTGCTGGACTCCATATCACATATTAGCACTAGTTGAAGGATTTTGTACAGATCCTCCATGTATAAATCAACATTTATATATGTTTTCGTATTTTCTTTGCTATGCAAACAGTCCAATCAATCCATTTTGTTATGCTTTAGCAAATCAGCAATTTAAGAAAACCTTTACAAGGTTATTAAGAGGAGATTTTCACATCACATAGTCCATGTATGTAGGATATAGAGCGTAAACAAATAAATACTGTAATACAGTATGTATTTCAAAATGTTACGCACACTAATTGTACTAAATGGTTATTAGTTATGCTAATAATGATAAGACAATACTTATTTATGATCAGTAAATATTTAAATGCTTTTAATGTATAGTAATTGGTATAAAATTAAACAGGTAATAAAAATTTCGTTGTTCTTTTATGAATAAAATCTGTAAATAGTATGTGTTAGATTTTTTGTAAGTTATTAGAGTATTATATTTCTTGTAATGTTCAGAACTGACAATAAAAATTAAATAATGTATATAAAGAAATGGTCTCTTTATATTTCTAGTTAATGTGTAATTATATTGAAAGTATTATTATTTATAAGGCAAGTTGTAATCTATTAATGTTATAACCGATGACTATGTTTTTTTAACGTATAACCTTAAAAATAGTATTTTTATATGTGAGTGATCAACGTGTATATAATTTTTGAAAAAGCAAAATATTAGTCATTTCAGAATATATTAATCGTAATTATTTTATTATATTAAAGTTATATTCAAATAGGAAAAACGCTTAAAAGCTTTAAGCCTGAGCCCAGCTAAAGGTTTTCAGCGTTAAAATAGTCAATTATTTCCAATTATATTCGATGTGTTAAAATGTTTAAATGATAAGCTGTCGAGTGATAAATGCAGTTATTACTCATTGTTAAAATGTTCTAAGTAAGATGTTTAGTGCCGTAATTGTTTCAATTTCATAGAGTGTCTTCACTAAATATTAAAAATGGTGCAATTCGCTTGGTGGTAGTTGAATTTGATAGCTTATATTTGTAGTGATAGTTTAGTGCTGGCCTAAACCCAGTGTATAATTTTTTTAGATTTTTATGATAGATACAAATCAGATTTTTAAATTTTATTTTAGATAATATTAGATAGTATTTGTTAAAATTTTAAAATTGTGCTTGTCAAAAAGTCTCTTTTTTACAGAAATATTTGCAATAATTTCAATATAAAATACAAAGCTTATACATACGTACTACTTTAGACATCGTTTCCATCATTCTTTTTTGATATTTGATGTTAAAAAAACCTACTGGTTTATTGTGTTATGCTGAACCATTATAAAATTTCAAGATGCCCTTGAATATAATATTTAAATTCCTATTGATAGGTGTAATGTAAGCATATAACAGTGTAAACAATAATACAAACATAAGTTAATAATGAAAGACAAAAGTGAACTTAATGTAGAAGCAAATAATAATTAAATGTGAATCGATGTTTATCGCTTTATAATACATTTTATATCTTATAATTTTAGAAAACTTTTAAAATTTTAGTTTTATATTTATGTTATGTTTTTTTTATAATTTGTAGTAGCATCTTTTGGATCTTTTAAAATTGCTAAACTTTGTGCGTGAGTTAGTCAAATATTACTTAAAAACAATATGGAAAATACTTTCGAAAAGTCAAAATATTTGAAGCATAAAGCTTGTAATTTTGATTATCAGAAATTATTTACCGTCATGTTATATAAACTCAATACTAACTCATGCATAAAGCTTCGTTCGCGAATTTCATTATTTTTAGGAAAATTATTTTCAAGTATTTATATTAGTACATATTTCTACAAATGCATTTTATATGCATATTTGTAAATAATAATTATTGCATAATAAACATGAAATAGAAAAATAAGAATAAGAATTCAATTAGTATTTTATTGTTCAATAGATATTTTAAGCATATATGTAAAACAAAACGTAAAATTAGTTGATAATATTTGTGTTGTTATAAAGTTATTGTTTAAAATGTGCTTGTCGCATTTGTATGATATTAATGAATGTTGTTGTAAATAGCCTTATTAGATAAAAAGCTTAGCTAAGCTAAATTTACACTTGTGACCCAAGTGGTTATTTTGAAAAGTTAGAATTTAGCTAATTACTTCCAACTTTTTATTGTTTATATATTTTATGTCTTTCTAATCTTGGGCAAGTCCAAGAACTAGCAATTGAATGATATAATTTTGACTGATTTAAAAAATGAGATTACATTTTCAAGAGCTTTAAGATTATATTTTAGCGAATTATTGTTTACTTGTAGTGTCGTTCAATCTCATTTAGGTTTAAAACTTGGTTACTTTGAAATAAAAATAAATGTTCTGTTTTTTTTATATAAAGTATAACGTCTTTAGATTTTTTAAATTATATTAGAGAATTAAGTAATGCCAAGTTTAAACGGTGTAACATAAAGTAAGTAAAAGTAATTGAAAAAAAAATTAATTAAAAATTTCAATGTTACATTTCTCCATATTTCTCACTGTACTTATTTAAAATTAAATCCTATTTAAAATGAACGCTTTAATAGATTTAAGTTAAAAGTTGTTTTTCATGATAATACTTTTTTGTTGAAATCAATGTACTCTTAGAAAATGTTAAACAAAGCAATTTGAAATGTTATATTTTATTTCATTTTATATATATTATGTAACAGTACTGTTACAATTTATGTTAAATGAAAATATATAATTGAATGGTATAGCTATTTATATTGGTTTTATTTATCTCCACCAAAATTTTGTTTTTAATAATTTTGTTATTCTAATTGATGTTTAAAACATAAAATTTTCTTTGCGAAACAGCTTTGTTGTGTTTCGAAAAGACCGCCAAAACAGATAATTCAATTACTGGTTCCGAGACTTAATATCGTATGTCTGAGGGTAGTCAACACATGAACGAATTTCCTGGGCTAGTTCTAGGTAAACTAGTTTATGTATGCGAGTTTGTTTTGCCTCTAGTACTTCTCAATTGGCTTACCGTGGAGTCGATGGTAGATTCAACTGACGTTAAAAAAATCTACTTTGTTGGTAGGTACTATTTTAAATCTTAAAAAATGATTTGATTTGATATAACCTGTGCGACCACCATCCGGTAACACGAAAACACCAGTGTCAAACTAACAAAAATACTATAATATTATTATGCTTCTTTGCCAGTGTGCTTTTCACACTTAAAATTTAAATATGATTTATAAAATATGATAATCGATTATTTTTTTTTTATCGGTAAAATATGAATTTTACCTTAAAGATAATGCAAAGGATAAATAGCAAAGGCACAGGATTTTATCTTTTATTCTATTTTATCAGCAATTACTTTTGCTGTTGGCAGGTTGATAATGATGATGTATATTAATACATAAAATAAATTATGTAGGTCTTAACAGTTGTCTTGCCTGCGATTTTGTCCGCATTAACTTACATTTACAGAAGTAAATCATTTTTATCATAAAAAGTATCGTATGTTACTTCTAATACAAACTTTCATGATGATCGGTTAAGTAGTTTTCGCGTGAAAGCAAAACAAGCATATTCTCATTTATAATATTAAGTAGGGATTATCATTGCAGAATAATAATAATATTTATTATAACCCTTTGATCCCTTTATCGTTCCAGTCTTAAGTACGGGTCCACGAAATCAAGAGACGAGGGTATTATGGCTAAGACTCGTCTTATGAACCATTTAAGTTCTCCTTCAGACAGGATAACCAACACAACAAGAGCATGTTTAAAATGTAAATGATTATAATTTCATCAGCTACTTTGCGTAGCTGTCGTTGGTTCAAAGCCCGCAACAATGTGGGCGCGCCTTGGTGGCAAAATGACTCACATATCTTGACGGCAAATGGCATGACGCTGTCATTTCCTCTTTTTTATTCCATCGTATAGAAGATCATAGAGAATGATGAATTATAATTGATTATATTTATAAACGTTTGACCACCTCTGTGGCTCAATGATTAGCGCGTTGGCGCTCAAGCCAGAGTACATCCGTTTGTTCTGGCTTATCTCTGAAACGGCTGTACAGGACAGTTAACATTGCAGGTGTAATTTAGTCTTCAAAAGTAATCATCATCACTAAGGATACGGCTCCAAGTTAACGCTGGTGAAGCTGCGGGCAACAACTTGTATTTCAGAAATTATGAAACATTCAATTTAGTTTAGTGGTTGATTGAGCAGAGGTAAATTTAATTTCCGTATCCACAATAATTAATATTTCCATCGAAATGAGACAGGTATTCCAATTATGAAGTCGTGTAATTGTGACAACTCCTCTCGGAGCGAGACTTCATAATGAATACGTACTAAATTGTACATCCTATCTCTTATTTGTAATGAAAAGCGACTGGTGCATGTCTATTAAAATATTTGAAGAATATTTATTAAAGTGAAAACTATTTTTTTCAAAAGGCAAGCTTAGCACTTTTGGTTTACTAAAATCATGCAACACACATAATGTGTACTTTTGATGTTGAATTGCTTTTGATAAACAAAAAAGCATACATAGTATATTATCCTACTAATATTATAAATGCGAAAGTTTGTGAGTATGGATGTTTGTTACTCTTTTACGCAAAAACTACCGAATGGATTTTGATGAAACTTAATAATAATGTAGCTTAAACCTCAGATTGACACATAGGCTATAATTCATCCCAATATTCCCACGGGAACGCGGGGCGCTGCTATACTATATATAAATGTGAAAGTTTGTGAGTGTGGGTAGATGTATGTTTTTTTTACCCTTTCATATGCTACTTCCTACTAATATTATAATGCGAAAGTTTGTGAGTATGGATGTTTGTTACTCTTTCACGCAAAAACTACCGAATGGATTTTGATGAAACTTCATAATAATGTAGCTTATACATCATATTGACACATAGGCTATAATTCATCCCAATATTCCCACGGGAACGCGGTGCGCTAATATACTATACATAAATGTGAAAGTTTGTAAGTGTGGGTAGATGGATGTTTTTTTACCCTTTCATATGCTACTTCCTACTGATCCTACTTAATCCTACTTAATATATTATAAATGCTAAAGTTTGTAAGTATGGATGTTTGTTACTCTTTCACGCAAAAACTACCGAATGGATTTTGATGAAACTTCATAATAATGTAGCTTATACATCAGATTAACACATAGGCTATGATTCATCCCAATATTCCCACGGGAACGCGGGGCGCTACTATACTATACATAAATGTGAAAGTTTGTAAGTTAGGGTAGATGGATGTTTTACCCTTTCATATGCTACTTCCTACTTAATATTATAAATGCGAAAGTTTGTGAGTATGGATGTTTGTTACTTTTTCACGCAAAAACTACCGAATGGACTTTGATGAAACTTCATAATAATGTAGTTTATACAACAGATTAACACATAGGCTATGATTTATCCCATTATTCCCACGGGAACGCGGGGCGGTGCTATACTATATTATATAAATGCGAAAGTATGTAAGTATGGGTGGATGGATGTTTGTTAACTAAAAAAAATATTTCTCAAGGAAGGCTGAAAAATTACTATATACTACCTACGCGCTGGGGCGCCGCGCCGGGGCTGGAGCCTCAGTGCTGCGGAGGAGTTCTACTCAAACTACAAATTCTTCAATTACTACATGTATAATAAGATATAAAGCAGAATAGTTTGTTTGTTTGAACGCGCTAATCTTAAAAACAGGTCTTAGTCAGGTCTATATATCTATATAAAAATCAATCAGTAATCCATATATAATCTATAGCCATTTTTTATATTGATCTTTTTTTTTCTTTCCGACCGATTTCGGCCATGGCGACCACTTATGACTCCTGGCAGAGAATTCAGCGCTGATGCGATCGGAGATGCCTGATGTAGCCTATTTTTGCTGTGAAACTCTGTGCACACTGAGGGCACGTGAGAACCCCGTTAATAAAGTTGTATGTTAAGGCAGCAGGCGGACGAGCCTTTAACTGGTCACGTTTGGTATCAAGGTCAGCTTTACGCTGAACCTCGAACTCGCGGACTTTGCTGTCTACCATCCTGCGCCATTCTAGTCGCTGTGCTACCAAACATTCCCAACGAGAGGGCTCTATATGACATCTTCTCATGTGTCGCTTTTGGACAGCAATGTACCGGAGGAGGGGTCCGCCTTGATATCGCTTGCCCGCCACCAGTTCAGAGTAAAAGATGCGATGCGAAGTATTTTATATTATAATATCGAGGAAAGCTTTAGACTATATTATTATCCCGCTAAAATGCCGTTGTAAATCTTAGTTAACGCTGGCGAAGCTGCGGGCAACAGCTAGTACTCAATAAATTATTTCATGACATATTATAGTCATTGCCATATTCATTGTCATATTATAGACATATAGTCATTGGGTTTCCACTTTATTTGGAGAAGCAAACTTCACATATTTTCTATTGAATTCCTTTGATTTTTTTTTCTGGTCTAAAACTATCTTGTAGTTTTAAGGTATCCCTTGGACTATCTGAGATCGTATCATTATTTTGATGGCTACTGCTTTTGACCCTGGCTACATAGAAATAAATAAACAATAAATAAATAAAAAAATAAATACAGTCCAGAAGGTCTAATAGTGTAGGGGAAAAGATTGATAGTAATAATGTTAGTGATGATACTGTTTAACCCTTGGCATGTGTAGTAGAGTATCTCAGAACCATATCAACATATTTTAATTTATTCTTGTTCATACATTCATTCGACTATTTTCAGTAAAAGGCTTTTAATAACTAGGTGATGCCCTTAACCCGCCTTTTAAATTGTAAGTGAGCTATCTTAAGAGTAAGAATTATTTTATTATTTTTCATGATTAAATTTATTTATATGCTTGATTTTAAAATTTTTACTTTTATAAAATTAACATGGTTATTCATGTTAATTTGTAAAATCGGGATTTATATAATTTACTATAATAATTTAAGCAAGAAAAACGGTATTACATCAGATTAAATTACTTATAAACACAACGGACTACTTTTGTTAGATCTTCGCTAAAGATATCTTACCGTATTGTTGATCACAACTGAAATAATTTTATTCTAAAATAAGGTACCTTTATACATAGAAGCCATATTTTTCCAGCAAAAAATGTAAAAAAGCGTAACGTATTCATAAAATATACATAGTTAGTTGTTTCGATTTTTGTCGTATTTGTTATTTTTCTAATATATTTTTTATAATTATCACTTTTTCCCCTTAAATTTTGATTTTTCTTAAATTTTATTCATTTTCTTAATGTATTTTTAAAAATATCATAAATGTATAATCTGGGTCTAATGGACCCAAGGGCTTAATCATTTTCTAGGTAGCATGTAATTGATATAGTATATGTATTGATATAGGAATATAGCAAGTGACTAACCATCACAAATAATTTCTATATGAAGTTCAATTTGTGATCGTTACCTCTTCTTCATAATTAAGCGAAAATTTCATCATAATCATAAATCACTAAAGAGTCCATTGTTACTAGCGTTTGTTTAAGACTAGTCGTTTTAAAACTGAAAATGAAGTAGAGAATAAAAGATTTGCTATCTCAAGGGATCTTTTATAGGTCGCCATTAAACAGGCTTCATTTTGGCACAGAAGGCCGTTGTTCCACCGCGAACATAAACCGCCCAGGGAAAGGTTTAATAGCTCGGATCCCACGGCAAACGGACTGTCGTTAGAAATGAAAACTTATGGCTTACAATAGAATTAAGAAAAACTTTTTTATTTTATTAAAATTATTAATTTTAAAACAAAAAATATCATAACGACGTTAAAGTATCAGAATAGAATGTGGCCCCAGGCACACTGTGGCACACTGGCATCTGTGGAGATTCGCATTCGGGTACACTACCCCACTTAAACCACTACTAGTGCCTTCACCCGCTTTATGAGGTTCCCGGATCTGCAAGCAACAGGATAACCTCAGCGACAGACTGGGCCCGGCAATGCCAGATTCTTCAGATATAGGGGGGACTGCCCAACGCTACAAAACAATCCCTACGACGTCATGCCTAGCGAGGCCCGGGTACGGATCCCGAGCCCGACTCGAGCACAGGGGCGTTATTGGAAACGCCTCACTATCATTAGTATGTCACTATGTCGTATACCTGCTCAATTATTCCAAGAAGTGGTTATCTAGTATATACTACGAGTATATAGCGGTACAAAGATATTGCGTGTGGAGATTGACAATGCATAGATAAGATGACGGTGATCGACAAAATAAGGAGTCCCATAACTGGTTTATATTGATGACTGTTGTACCTAAGTAGTTTTACATCAAAAATATTGCTGAAAATATATTATTAACTGAGTTGAGTTGACAGTTGAGTTAACCTTGTCCGCGATAATGATTTCCATATTTATTAAAACCTAATTGACTACTGCAAGTAAATTTAAAAATGAATTATCAATTTTATATTATTTGCTAAGATTTCAAAAATCTCATATTGAGAAAAACCACGGAATTGCGACCAAAACTAATTTTTCTTTTAAACATTTACTACACCGACTTCACGAATCCAATATTTTCGGTTTCAGTTTGACTGACAAATAATTCACGGGTTTTGTGCGAAGAAACGTTATCTAAATTTCATTTGGACGTCGACGGACGAGGTAAATATTTAAAGGAATAGAAAATGGTGTGAGGATAAAATAAAAGTCCCCATAAAAATCGACTGTTTAAGCTCTACGATTTGTGCGTAGTGCAAGATTGTTCTACGTCTGAAACGATATGAAAATATAGTTTGAGTTGAACAAGAGAAAAAATAATTTGTAAAAGATTATTGTCTATGGGTTTCATACAATATTAGTAAATTAAATAATGTAATATTAGTAATTTATTCATAATAAATAGGATCGGTCGTCTTAGCTTTCATTGAGGGAGGCCTATGTTCAGCAGTAGACGGATAAAGGCTGATCATGATGATGGACATAGGGGTCTTATAGTGACCGCTAAGATGATGATGATGATGATGATGGTAATGGTGAAATTAATAAAAATGATTCGACTCAAGTGCACTTGTAAAGGGTTATGTCGTGGCACATGGGAAATAACTTTAGCCAGAATCATGAATCTCTTTAGCCATCAATCTTTAAATAATAATAATCACTCGAGTTCACAAATGTTCACCTATAGTAAAGTACATTCGTTACTCTTTCTATCTCTCTCCAATCGGTTCGTCACAGGAACATGCGTCTATATGTTGACTTTTCTCTACTACCTTCGATCTTCGGCTTTGTGGACATGCCGAATGGTATCTACCAGTCGATATGCAATCTAGTTAACCCAAGGGTTTGGGTATTGACCCCTTTTTTGCCATCTCTTTTGATCACGATCAATCTTTCCAAAATCACATTACATTCAATACAATTATATACAAAAGTGTCACAACGATGCCGTTGATTTCGACATGTATGTGGGCTTATTTATTTTACACTTTAACAAACATCGAATTGTTTGTGTATAATTAAATCCAGTGCATACAACACCACGTTAAAATGACGTCCGCTGAAAAACTGCTCGCTTGATTAAAACGCGAGCGAGCCCATGGTATATTAAGTACACTCACACGCAAAAGCCTTTTATTTCAATGTAGCAGTATACGTTACAATGTTCATTTTGTTTTCGCATTGAAAACTTTTGTTTCGCTTTTTTATTGTATTCATTTTTTTATTATTTTTACCTGGTGTTGCTGGTTAGCATGATGTATGTGTATAGATTTAATACAAAGATGATTGATTCACTGTCTAAAGATAAAGAACATATTGTCCTATAAGATGCTGACTGCATCATCATCAATGATAGGTCCCCATGAAACAAGAAATAATTGTTACTGAAAATTCGATCAATTTCATTAATACTTGTAAACTTATAACCCAATTTTTAGGTTCAAAACTGTGAACAGTGTGACATGAATGTCTAAAACAACGAAAGGTCACAAAAAGTCATAAAAGTATAAAATTCCTTTAAAAGTAAAAACAAATAAAATATACACTTTCAACTGCTTCTCTTTTGTTTGGAAAATTAGAAATGTAATTGAAATCTGTCAATGTATTTTCAAATATTTTGCAACTAAGTATATAAATAAACTACTTCATAGGTTATAATGATACTAAAATAATCCTATTAATATTTTTTTATTAACAAAATCCAATTAATATTGATTAACATGTATATTAAAAGAAAACCACACCACGGTAATCTGGCCCCGTTACATAAATAAATTGAGAAAAGTAAGAAAACAACATTTGTCCGTCCATGACGCGTTACAGATTTATATTTATTATGCAGCCACTGCATGTAATATCCTGACCAGACCACTAAACAGTTGGTGGTGTCTATACTAATATTATTATAAATAAAAAAGATTTGTATGTTTGTATTGGGACCGATTTGAAAAATTCTTTCACTGTTGGGAAGCTACACTATCCACGGTGAACATAGGCTATATTCAATTTTCAAAAAGTTAGGGACCCGTTTTAAATCTTAGTTGACGGAGGCAAAACTGCGTGAAACAGTTAGTTATAAAATATACACCAGCCAAGCCACGGACAACAGAAAGTCAATTTAAAGTTTCAAAACTATAAAATTTTAAGAAGCTCTGCAACTTTATTCTCTTTTTATAAACTACAAATATAATCTGCATTTTTGATACTTTTAAATTATTCAGAACATCACGTAGTATAAAGAAATATCTATTATATGCATCAACCACCGCCACCGTCCATCGATTATGGTAATATGGCTATTAAATTGCAAATATCACTGACAAAGCCGATTTATGGCGGCAAGTTATTGTACGTACCTTGTACAAGTATAGCGTGGTAAAAACTTTTTCAATTTTAGAACTCGCCCTTATACGAATAAATCAAAAGATCTTTGTGTTATCGTGATAGTTTTTTTTTTACATAAATCCCATAGAAACTAGCCAAAGTTTGATTTGGTTTTTAAGTCTAAAAATGTACTGAAATCCACATTTACGGGAATACAAATGTTATTCTGATGTATAAGCTATATTATCGTGAAGTTCCATTAAAATCCATATAGTAGTTTTACGTGAAAAAGTAACAAACATTCATACTTACAAACTTTCGCGCTTATAATATTAGCAGGAAAATGTTCGCTCTAATAAATCAAATTCATGTTCAAAAGTTAACAAATCAAACTCTGAATTAACGAATTGGAATGCTTATTCTTATTCAAATAATAATTATTAACACAACACTCAACAAGCTTTCAGACTGGAGATATTTCATAATTAACAGAAATATCAATTTATTATTCAACATTAAAGGTATATTGGTTCATGGATTTAATACTTAATGAAGGTCGACTTTTATTATTATAAAATAATAATTAATTTTTGATTTACTAAATAAATTTTGTAAGTAAATTGGCATTTATAGTTATAGGGATTTACGGAATAGACACTGCCCAAAATTTGTACCAGTGACTGTACTTAGTAAGGAATTCCTTTAAAAGCAACTGCATATACAATAGGATCCCAGCAAACAGTCAAAACTTATTTATTAAAAAAGATCAAAAAAGATTTTAGACGTTTTATGTGCTAAAAGTTCTAAATTTATTTTCATCATCATCATCAATACACTGTTTATAGTATGTTAATACTGACTTTAGTAAAAACTTAGGTCAAACAAACAGAAATAATCATGTAAGCTTAGTCTTTTTCATCTAATGTTTACTTTCTTTGTGTCACCATTTGCATTTTTGCTTGATGAAATGAGGTATTTACTGATATCAATAATAGTTAACATATTGCGTATTAAATGACAGCCATAGAAAGAAGTAAAAATAGCCAAATCAAGTTGTATGCAATTTTTAGCTCCATCCTCACCCCTTGCATCTGCTCTTTTGTCCGCTCTTCTTATAAGAGGGGTACAAAGAGCTCCCTCGGCTCAATTCACTTCGCCCAAGGTGTTGGGTTTACCCCGGGCTACTGAGCCCCACCGCCACGTAAAGGCCTGAACCATGGTGGGAAACTACATCAACTCCTGAGCCGATCTGAGTCAATTAAACTGGCATTAACACTTACTTGCTACTTGAAACCCATGTGAAACGTACCCAGTGTGTCCGCAAGCAGATTGACTGCCACATCACTATCCGTTCCCAAAACTCTTATCCCATCTTCATTCCTATCATCCCTTTTAAAACTTCTGTTATTTTAGGTTAGTCCCCCTCCCTATTAAAAAGCTGAATGCTAGCTTTGCAGAAGAACTAAGGATACATGCCATGTAAAATTACTCTCGTATATTATATTAATTATTGCGAGAACTGTATTACTGTACAACCTCTACTTTCAGAAACAAGCGTTTATGGTTTATTTTCGTTGTCAACTTCGATTTCGTGTACTTTTTGAACATTATTTATCGTGTAGTTGTCACAAACTTGCGCAAAGTTAATTTGAAAAAGTTAATTAAAAAATTTTTAGCGCCAACATAACTCTATTCATTTCATATCCAAGTTCTTAATTTAAAAATCATAAATAGTGCTCCTAGACTTTGCTTCCACATAATTTACAGGGAACCGAAACTACTAATCTCGTTATCCAAATGTTAATTTGCTAATAACATATCCGAAGCATAATTCAACTCACGTATGTGTATTTTCGAAATTATCAATTTACATGAGTCCCGTAAACAATATGTTTGTCTAATATCGTCCAGTTAGCCGGTCCATTATTCTATTAGTAAGCGGACCACGGTAATGGATCATGTTCTATCCATGGTCATAACAAAGTTTCCACCACAGACTCGATGTGATGAGAGTTTGTGAAAGCTTTACTAAACAAATTTGGTCATTAAGGTCGTGTTGCAATCTAATGTGTAAAAACCATTTTGGCTAATATAACTGGGACTGATATGAATTGTCTCCTTATTCTTTTTCAGACATTATATCAACCTAGAGATCTGCGTCTTATCTAGTTTGATCGATTTGCCCTACGTCTTCTAGAACGTGACAATTATTCCAGAAAGGATTGTCTTAGAAAATTCAAAACGTCCACAACGTATGTTGTATGTGAACTTGTGTCGAACTTATCTTGTAGCGTGAGATAGACGCCAGCAGAGGAAGTACATGCTCGCTTTTAGCAGAGGACGATTACGTTATGAAACACTATCATAACATGCAATATATTGTTTAAACCAACGCGATCACTATTATTTTATGTTCATGTGGAGAACAGTTTCCCCGTGATCATAAAGATAATAATAATAATAATAATAATATAACTTTATTGCACACACATAGTTTAAAATAATAATAATTTATACATAATATGAAAAGGAGAAGTACAACAAGGCGACCTTATCGCTATAAAGCGATTTCTTCCAGGTAACCATATATTATTCCTATTTTATTAGGGTTGCAATTTTTATAATCATTTGTTAGTGCTCACTTACATCCCTGTACCCATGTTCAGGCTTCTAGGTACAGCAGTCTCGCCTGTGCGTTGATATATGAGTCTGTGAGTCAGAATTGCCTTTTCTATAATATTATAAATGATGTTATTTTACATGTCTCATGCTAAAGTAGAACTTTTAGTAACAAGTGGTGTATCTGGGAATATAGTGACCAGGACACTTTCCGTATGCTAACCGTATTACATAAACTTGAGATTTCAGGCTAATATTATTTTCCTTTTTGTTGAATTTGGCTTATCCCTCTTGGCGTTTATTGAAAAAGGCCCATGTTCACCACCTCCACGGCTAGTCAGTCCCTCAGGGGGCCGACGCCACAGAACCCCAAGAATGGGTAAAGCTGCGTCCACTTACCAGCTTTCGGGTGCAGCGAGTCCCACATACCCGCCTGGGGAGACCCACTTCCCCGCGGGATGCCTAAGCGCATTTCCCGGCGTTAAAGAAGAAAAAAGGCCTATGTTCAACAGTGGGCGCATAAAGTCTGATGATTATGATGATGTTTCCCTTTCATGTCTAAGTCTAAGATGTCAAGGAAGCATCAGTTTCATGCTTAACTTATTATATTATTTATAACTCGACTGTATTTAATTAAACAAAAAAAAATAGAGACTCCATAATTTCATAATATTATATTGATACAGAAAACCTTTATATATATATATATATATATATATATATACAAATGCATACTTTAATCTACGTGTAGTTTCCACGTTACTTTACATTACAATACGGCTATTCTGTAAGGTCGCTGTCGTTTACATTCGTTTTAAAGACGGATAAATTTTAACGTTGTTTATTGGCTTATTGATTTAGATAATTTATTTTGTCCCATTTAAGTAAAATCAATAAATATGTATTTTTTCCACTTCTTTTGAACTGTAAGTTTACCTAATAATACCTGTAATGTGGAAACTTTACTATCTTATTTTTTGTAAATTTTGTTAACTTGTTAATATTATATGGTTTGTTTTCTTAGTAAATTAAATTAATAGTTATTGTGAAAGCGAAAGTTTGTTAGGATGTTTCTTGCTCTTCCCCACAGAAACTTCAGAGAGGATCTTAATGAAACCACAATAATATAGCTTATCTTTTTGGCGAACGTGATTGCAAAGTTGGGAATTTAACTATAAAGTCGCTATGTAAATTTTTTGTTAGGTTGCCAATAAAGTCGTAGATAAACCAGATTGACGGTGTGAGGTTGGAGTCGTCCATGAGCATAGACGAATTCATCAGCAATCAGTTAGTACAACTAATTTATAGTTACCTTTCGGGCCTGTTTCACAACCTCCAGATAAGTGCCGGATAGGCTATCCGCAACATATTTGACAGATACTCCATACTCTATCTGTCAAATATGTTGCCGATAGCCTATTGGGAACTTAACTGGAGATTGTGAAACAGGCCCTTAGGCCAATATGAAGGTCAAATATGTTGTGAATAGCCTATTCGGCATTTATCTGGAGGTTGTGAAACAGGCCCTTAGTCTCTTAACACGTTGTTAGTAGTAGTAAAGTAGTAGACACCCTGTAGTAAAAAATTAAGTCTCAGATACAAACATACAATTTTACTTGATGTGTCCTCAAAGCACTGAAGTCTATGAACTATGAAAAATAATATACAGAATCATAAAAAAATAATATTAAATTAGTTTAGTTTAATAATATTAAAAAAAATATATTAAAGTTTTCTACTTGCTGTACATTAAACATATCTCGTGCTATTCCTCCCCAAAGCTCTTTCCTGGGTGCCCCCGGCGCCGTGTATTTGAGATTCAGGAAGCTCCTATATCACCCTCAAGGGTTCCGCTTTTGAGCTAACGATATCATATTCTGAGTTTCAACGTCTCCATAACAATAGATGTGATATTAAATGGAATACGCTCGTAATAGGTACCACGGTAGAGATAAGTACGGTATTTTGTTAGATTAAGAGCACTTTTTGTGGTAAACTGTAGAATTATCGTAAGCGCCCCTAAACTACAATTGGATAAAAATACATCTGCCATAAGAATGTATTTTAGCGTTTTTTTTTTTTTTTGTTGTAATAACGGAAAGAGAAAAATATTTTCCATTATATTTGTGTAAAATATATATATATATATATATATATATATATATAAAAATATAACATAAACATACAATATTATTATATCTGAATATGCAAAACGGACCTAATACTCATGAATAACAAGAATGCATAATCCGCATAACTAAAGCTCCGCTTGCTACAATGTTACTGGATCACAAGGACTTACGTCGGAGACGTTGGGAATTAACACAAGCTGATTAAATACATAAGATATGCACGATTGTCTAATAGATTTCCAATAATATAAAATCTTAGAAACTTTTTTAGTAAGTACTACCATGTTAGATAGAATTTTAGACATAGTTTGAGGCAAAAATGGTATGGACTATAGATTTATACATTTGTTGTATTAAATGAAGTGAACGTTTAAAAATGGGTTTTTTGCTCTTCATTTATTGTTGGGTAGTAAAAAATGAAAGAATCTAAAAATACTTTTTATGATCGATTTCTTTGGCACTTTGGTCAAATACAAAATCGTCTCACTAACTTTTAGATGAAGATAAAATGTTTTACGTGGGACCAAACATCGTCATGACACTCAAACTTTTATGGCCAAAGGCAATCATTTGCACACCATTTGCACTTTTATCGTGCATATAAAATCTATAGATACAATAAAACTGAAAGATGCAAGATCAGTACACAGAAAATACACAGAGCTGTGAAAATGAAAAACATAGAAGAGTGATTCATGAAGAGCTGTAAATTAAGTGTCAAGTAACAAAGATTTATTATTTGTAAGAAAAGAGATTACATAGCTTTTGTACTTTTATATTTGGAATATTAGTTATGAATTTTATCCCGTATAGTTGTTGTTATTGTTTTAGTAGTATGATGAAACAAGCACCTCTGAGGAAGAGTGTTATGTGACAATTATACGGAATAACAATTTAAGATTAAAATATACATCAACTCCTTTTTTTTCTTTTACGCCGGGAAATGCACTGACGCATTCCTCTGAGGAGTGAGTCTCCCCAGGTTGGTATGTGGGACTCGCTGCGCCCGAAAGCTGGTAAGTGGACACAGCTCTACCCACTAAAACCCGGCGAGTGCCAACAATGCCGCCTTTGGTGAGGTGCCCCGGATCAACAAGCACACCAAGCCAACAGGGCACCTCGACGGCTAGTCAATCCCTCAGGGGACCGACGCCACCTCCACAGAGCGGTTGCCCCACACCACAGAACTACCAGTCCCGACATTTGGATAATACGATGAGGTGAGGTTCCCATCCTCACCCCTTGCATCTGCTCTTTTGTCCGCTCTTCTTATAAGAGGGGTACAAAGAGCTCCCTCGGCTCAATTCACTTCGCCCAAGGTGTTGGGTTTACCCCGGGCTACTGAGCCCCACCGCCACGTAAAGGCCTGAACCATGGTGGGAAACTACATCAACTCCTGAGCCGATCTGAGTCAATTAAACTGGCATTAACACTTACTTGCTACTTGAAACCCATGTGAAACGTACCCAGTGTGTCCGCAAGCAGATTGACTGCCACATCACTATCCGTTCCCAAAACTCTTATCCCATCTTCATTCCTATCATCCCTTTTAAAACTTCTGTTATTTTAGGTTAGTCCCCCTCCCTATTAAAAAGCTGAATGCTAGCTTTGCAGAAGAACTAAGGATACATGCCATGTAAAATTACTCTCGTATATTATATTAATTATTGCGAGAACTGTATTACTGTACAACCTCTACTTTCAGAAACAAGCGTTTATGGTTTATTTTCGTTGTCAACTTCGATTTCGTGTACTTTTTGAACATTATTTATCGTGTAGTTGTCACAAACTTGCGCAAAGTTAATTTGAAAAAGTTAATTAAAAAATTTTTAGCGCCAACATAACTCTATTCATTTCATATCCAAGTTCTTAATTTAAAAATCATAAATAGTGCTCCTAGACTTTGCTTCCACATAATTTACAGGGAACCGAAACTACTAATCTCGTTATCCAAATGTTAATTTGCTAATAACATATCCGAAGCATAATTCAACTCACGTATGTGTATTTTCGAAATTATCAATTTACATGAGTCCCGTAAACAATATGTTTGTCTAATATCGTCCAGTTAGCCGGTCCATTATTCTATTAGTAAGCGGACCACGGTAATGGATCATGTTCTATCCATGGTCATAACAAAGTTTCCACCACAGACTCGATGTGATGAGAGTTTGTGAAAGCTTTACTAAACAAATTTGGTCATTAAGGTCGTGTTGCAATCTAATGTGTAAAAACCATTTTGGCTAATATAACTGGGACTGATATGAATTGTCTCCTTATTCTTTTTCAGACATTATATCAACCTAGAGATCTGCGTCTTATCTAGTTTGATCGATTTGCCCTACGTCTTCTAGAACGTGACAATTATTCCAGAAAGGATTGTCTTAGAAAATTCAAAACGTCCACAACGTATGTTGTATGTGAACTTGTGTCGAACTTATCTTGTAGCGTGAGATAGACGCCAGCAGAGGAAGTACATGCTCGCTTTTAGCAGAGGACGATTACGTTATGAAACACTATCATAACATGCAATATATTGTTTAAACCAACGCGATCACTATTATTTTATGTTCATGTGGAGAACAGTTTCCCCGTGATCATAAAGATAATAATAATAATAATAATAATATAACTTTATTGCACACACATAGTTTAAAATAATAATAATTTATACATAATATGAAAAGGAGAAGTACAACAAGGCGACCTTATCGCTATAAAGCGATTTCTTCCAGGTAACCATATATTGAAAGAATAAATTACAAAAGGAGAAAGGGTGTGCGCCAGAAGTTATAACATGTAATTATAATTTATACAAAAAACACAAAAAGCAGCACTAAAACTAAACATTATAAAAATAAATTGCACAATAATATCATACGATGAATAAACGAAGAAGAAGAGAAAAAAAAAAAAAAACGAGAAGCATCAAAGAAAGATGGCTTGTAAATTGTAATTTGTGTTGATAAATAATTAAAATTAAATAACAAAATATATATTTAAGCATCTAAATAATGTTCTCTGAGGAGTCCCTTAAAAATGTTGAGACTCTTAGCTTCCTTAATACAATTTGGCAATGAGTTCCAAAGACTAACGGATGTAGCAGCAAAAGAGTTACTATAAAATTTAGTTTTTTGTTCGGGTACATTTAATTTATATACGAAACGTGTAGTTCTCAAATTGTTTTCAGATGAAAAAGTAAACATTTCTTTTAAGTAATCTGGAGTCCTAGGGTCTAAAAGAACATTATAAAGTAAATGCAATACATGTGTATTCCTGCGATGGTGGGTATAGGTAAGAAATTTCTCAATCGTCTTAATGAAGCAGATGCACCATATATTTTCTTGCAAACAGTGTTAATTTGTTGAGACCAAGAAAGAGTATTATCAAAGATGACACCTAAATTTTTAACTGTATCGCTATACCTTATGTGAACTCCATCCAGTATGATAGGGGAAATATTAACCCAATCCACTCTTTTTAGTAGACCTTGACTGCCTATTATTATGGCTTGTGATTTATTGGGATTGAGTTTTAAACCATGATTGTGTGTCCATTTGGTGATGGCTGAAAGATCTTGATTCATATATAAAATAGCATTGTTCAAGTCATCAACACTAGACTGTATATAGATTTGAAGATCATCTGCATACATATGGTAGGAACATGAAAGGCCCTTAGTAATGGAATTAATAAATGTAGCAAAAAGTAAAGGTGAGAGCACACCACCTTGTGGGACACCGGACGTGGTACCACACCAGTTTGAATAAACGTCATTAACTCTAATGCGTTGCCTACGATTATTTAAGTAGCTATGAAACCAATTTATTGTTGGCGGAGATAGATTAATGGACTTCAGTGAGGCTACCATTAGGTCTAAGTCAACAGAATTAAATGCGTTACTAAAATCTAATAATGTAAGAATGGTAAGCTTTTTATTGTCCATCCCTAGCCTGATGTCATCAGTAATTTTTGTCAATGCAGTTACAGTACTGTGTCCTGTCCTAAAACCAGATTGAAGTGGGTTTATGAGATTGTTTTTGGTGAGGTAAAGATTTAATTGCTGGTACACTAGTTTTCCAATTGCTTTGGAAAAAAAAGGTAATATAGATATAGGTCTATAATCAGAAGGGGCAGTAGGCTTGGAATTTTTAGGTAGAGGAACAATTAGTGCATTCTTCCATTTCTCCGGGAAATTGCCTGTGGAAACTGAATAATTAAAGATAATAAATAAATAAAAATAAAATAAAAAATAAAAAAGCCTATATTTCTTACAGAATTACAGGAATTTGGTTTACAGATGTGTTGTTAGTATTTAATATTATACAAAAAAAAATTAAACTGTTATTATTATTATTATTTTTACTATTCATTATTCTGCAAGAACCCCTCTGCAGGTGAAGGCCTCCTCCAAAGTGAGCCAGTCTTCTCTGGATTTCGCTGTGGTCATCCAATTAGGACCGGCTGTGTATTTTATCTCGTCCTCCCATCTATTTGGCGGTCTTCCTTTCTTTCTTTTGCCTGCTGGTCCTTTCCACACTGTTACGTTTTTTGTCCACCGCTGGTCTTGGAGACGGGCTACGTGCCCAGCCCATTTCCATTTTAGTGCAAGAGCTTGTGTCAGAGCGTCTGTAGCTTTTGTAATTTTTCTTATTTTTGTATGTCGTATTTTTTGTATCTTCTTGATATTTAGCATACTACGCTCTATTCCACGTTGGCACATCGTAATTTTATTTTTTATATTTTTATTGAACTTCCAGGTTTGGCAGCCGTAGGTCAAGCATGGTATAAGGCAGGAGTTCATAACCTTGGTCTTCAGGTTGATCGGCATGTTACTCTTAAATATTTCCTTTAAGCTCCAGTATTTATTCCATGTTAACTGTGCCCTGCGTTCTACCTCCTGGTAGTTGCTTGATCCGTTGAAGCTAATTTGTTTGCCAAGGTAGATGTATTGTTCGGTATAGTGGAGTGGCTCGTCGTCGGCATATATTTGTATCTTGGTGCTGTTAGTCATTATCATAGTTTTGGCGAGGTTCATTTCTAGGCCAGCAAGCTTACTACTATTATTAAGTGAATCAATCATGTGCTGTAATTCTGTTGCTTTCTCTGAAATGAGCACCAAATCGTCGGCGAAACGTAAGTGGTTTAAGTACCTGTTTTTTATTTGTATGCCACGTTCTTTCCAGTCAAGTTTATTTATTATGGACTCCAATGTAGCTATAAATAGTAAAGGTGATAGTGGATCCCCTTGTCTTACCCCTCTCTCAACAGGGAACCAAGAGCCAGTTGTTTCTAGCTGAACTCTACTTTTGCTGTTATTATATATGCTTTTGATTACTTGTATGTATTGATTATCCACATTTTGTTCTGCTAGAGTTTTCCATATGTAATTATGTGATATTGAATCGAATGCTTTCTTATAATCGATATATGCCAGGTATAGCGGTCTGTTTTTCTCCCGGTACTTTTCGATGAGAAGTTCAAGTGTATGGATATGATCGATAGTAGAGAAGCCCCTTCTGAATCCTGCCTGTTCTATGGGTTGACTCTTATTTAATGTTGCGCTTATATTTTTGGTGAGGATTGTAGAGAATAGTTTGTATATACTTGGTAGTAGACTTATTGGTCTGTAGTTTCCTATGTCATTTGGGTCTCCCTTTTTATATAACAGAATAATTTTTGATTCTGACCACTGGGCAGGCGTTTCTCCGGTCTCAAGTATGAAATTGAATAGCTTTGTAAAGGGTACAGCTAGTATCGGGGTGGCTATTTTTAAGGTTTCGTTTACTATGTTGTCTGGGCCCGGGCTTTTGTCTGATTTTAGTTTTTCCATCATCTCTATTATGTCGTTTTCCTTAATCTGTAGTCTATTTAATTTTTTGACTTCACTGATGGGACCTTGGTTCATGTAGCTCGTGGCTGTTTGCTCTTTTGCGCTGTATAATTCCCTGTAAAACTCGGTCGCTATAGCGATGACGTCATTACGATTGCTTTTGGTTATTTCGCCTTGCTTAAGCCCGTTAATCCAAGTTGTATTTGGTTTCAGCTCTTTGTATGCCTTCTTTGTGCTTCCAGTTTGGTTCAGGTATTTTTTTATAGTATTATATCTATGATTGGAGTAGTCTTTCTTTATATATTTGGAACAGAGCTTATACAGGGCCGAAATTTCGTTCTTTGTGGTTCTAGTTTTGTTTTTAGTTTTTTGTAGTTCTTTCCTTCTCTCTAAAAGTTTTAATGTGTGCTCTGATAATATTTTATGCTTTTTATTGGAGGTATGTGTTTTTCGGGCCTTTTGTAAGCTTATCGTAATGATTTTAATTAAGTTGTCGTAGTATTTTTGGACTGAGGTAATATCATGTTCGAAAGTTTGATCTTGTAAAATGTAGGAGTTCAGGTATTCTTGGAATTTTAGAGTTTCTTCTTGGCTTTTTAGTGTGGAGTTTTGACAGTTAGTAAACTTTGTTCTACTCTTCTTTTGTTGCGCGTTACAATATATTATTGTAGCTCTTACTGGCCTGTGATCTGATGGATAGTTTACATTTAATACTTCTATGTTTTTAAATATAAGAGGTCGGTTTGAAAGTATAAAGTCTATTTCGTTTTTGATAGTTCTATCTGGTGATTGCCAGGTCCATCTATTTTTTGGTTTCTTTTTAAAGAAAGTATTTAGAATTGATAGTTTATTTTCGATAGCGAACTGGACTAATCGTTGCCCTCTCTCATTTCTCTCACCGTATCCGTGTGTTTTCATGATTAAATGTTCTTCTTTTTTTGGAGTCCCTATTTTCGCATTTAAGTCGCCCATGAGTATGTAGTCTTTATATGCCATTTCTATTGCCCTGTTTACTGTCGTGTAGAAGTTGTCCATTTCAGCGTCGCTTGCCTTTGCTGTGGGGGCATAGACTTGGATGATGGATAGATGAGTGTCTTCGCATTTTAGATTTAAAACTGCTACTCTTTCTGAAAGGCCATTGTAACTTACTATATTATTTTTGAGGTGGATTTTTATTATAAAACCAATGCCATACATTCCAGGGGTGTGGCCTGTATGACATAAGATAAAGTTTTCATGTTCCTCGATTTTGTTTCCAATGCGCCTTGTTTCCGCTAGCCCTATTATGTCGTATTTGATATTTTTAAGGGCTTCGTATAATTCTATTAATCGTTCGTATGATGATAGAGATTTGACATTATACGTCAGTATGTATAGGTATTTTTGTGCGTTTGTTTCAGCTTTTGGAGGGTTTTGGTCGTGATCTTCCACGGTGACCAGCCGGCTTGGAAGATAGGTTTCGTGCTTTGATAGAGGTGTTTTTTTGTAGGCGCTGGGAGAGGGGCTGAGTGGTTGTTATATTATATTGTCGTTATTTATTTGCTTCGGCTCAGATGTGATATCTGGGGTTTTTTTTGTCAGGTAACACCGCATATCTAGTTTTACAGTTCCCTCCGACAGGCTAGAGCTTCTTTTTATAGGTGTTTGGGATTTATTTTTCTTGCTAGGCTGCCCGTTTCTTTCGGTTTGATTGGCGGTTTTTGTTTCAGGAGAAGTTGAAAGCATTCTTTTGTTGTTGCTAGATAATTTGTTTATTTCACGTATTATAAGTTTGTCGTATTTAATTTTTACAATGTTTCCTTTCTCTTTCTCTATCTTTGCTTGTTTTTGAAGTTCTTTTCTCTTTTCTAGAATATTTTGCGGGTAATCTTCAGTGATATAATATGTGGTATCCTTAAGTACACTTCTCTGTTTAAATAAGTTAATTTTTGTACCAAGTGTCGAAAAGGTGACTATTATTGGTCGAGCTCGTTCCCCTTTCTTGCCTATTCTTTTGACTTCCTGGATATCCCTTCGATCTAGTTCTTGAGAGAAATGTACTTTAATAAAGTTTAATATGTTTTTTTCTAGGCCAAAGTATGATATTTCCGTTTCTTCTATTCCGAAAAAGACAATGTTATTTTTCCTTGCCTGTTTTTCCAGGAAATACAATCGCTTTTCTTGGTTGTCTATCTTTTCCTTGAGGTTTTCATATTTTCCATCAAGTAATTTGAACTTTTCCTCCAATATATAGTTTATATTTTGTGTTACTTGTTCCGTGATTCGTTCCACGTTTTTTTCTATAGTAATTCTTTGTTCGTCTAGATCTCTTCGTATTTTACGGAGCTCGTGCATTATTTCTTCCATTTTTTATGTTTTATTCTGTGTATAGATCTTGATGAGCAATTATTATGGTACTGGTGATGCCCTCTAGTGGATTTTTCCAAAACTTGCTAAGTAAGGTAGCTAGCTCATTGACTACTCGATCGAAGATATTATAAAGAACTTCTCGTTGTGATACGGATAGCTATCAAAAGATGTCTCTAGTATCTTTATGAATTTTGCAAGTCATTTATGACTAAGGATATATTTTTATGAGTAGGTTTATTTGTAGATTTTACCGTGATTTTGAAGGTTCCACTCTGCGTTGGATTTTGGTTTTTGCTTGATTCTTTTCTTTATATGAATGATGTTTGGAATAAATTTGGAGAACGCACTATAACACAACGCACAATAGCACTAGTTCATTCTTGATTTATTTTTTACTGATTTTTACTATTATTCACTTAGCTTTGGATTTTGTCCCCAATGGATGGTGAAAGACACTTGCTTAATTCGTCACTTTTGCCCTTTTCACTACGTAAATACACTTATTTTAATATTGAGATCACTTTAAATACAGAGCCGAAGTGAACGTTATCTTTACAGCGCCCTCTATTTAAGATATTAAAGTAATAAAAAATATATTTAAGAAGAATAATTAAAGATATATGTAATAATTGGTAGGATAATGTCAAGGATAGGAGTTACCATATTTTTACTAATACCATCATTGCCAATGGCATTTGATGAAATGGTCAGTATTGCCTTCTTAACCTCACACTCCTCAAATGGTTTGAAAGTAAATGGTGTGAGAGTAGGAGAAGGTGATGAGGAAATATTGTCTAATGTCAAAAGTTTAGTTTTTGTGTCAAAATTAGATGTCGATGAAGAGAAGTGTTGATTGAGAGATTGTATTTCATTAGGTTTTAGAGTACATGAAGATTTAAGCATTACCATAATATCGGGACCTTAATAGAAATGTACTAAACAGATGTACATTTAAATATTATGTAAGGCCAGTTTTACTTTAGCTGTGCATTGAAAAATTTGAAATCAGTTTGATCTCAAAACCTTTTGTTATCAATCTATATTGTAATGAGCAGACTTTCGCTGAGTTTAGAATATGAAATTCATAATTCTTTAAGCATAAGTAATAGCAAAAGGTGAACCTTTTGCTATTACTAATGCTTAGGATTCTTATTATGTAAGAAAATTATTGCAATACGTTACCAGATTAACTTAAGTTATTCATAAATGATAATATAAAAAATCCCCGGTAATCTCTGGGATTTAAAGACGTCTATCGAATTCATATTCGGCAGGAAAATTCAATCTTACGAATTGATACGTGCACGAAATTTACGTAGCCTTTGAAGCGATTGCCTCCAATTTATATTATATTTTGCTGTTAGGGCTATCAAATAGCCATGTTTTATCCTTAATCTATATGTTTTTTCATGTGAAATAATATTGTATACATTATAAGCTGCCTGAAAGACTTCATTTTGCCAAAATCACTAATATCATTGTTAAAAAAACAGGGTTGGATGAAATTATCGCTAAAATATTAGGTGTGCGTCACCCTTGACATTTAGGAATATGAAAAATTGATGTTGGCCTATTCTCAGACCTACTCGAAGAAACACAAAATTTTATAAAAATCGGTCCAGTGGTTCTGATAATATGGGATATTACTCTATTACTATTTTACGACTACTACGGGGTGCTATGGAGCCTACTATGCTGCGTGTTTCGTTGGCAGGTAAGATTCAAAACGAAGAACAGCCAAGCCAAGCCAGAGAACTGAGCTAGTTTAAATGCCACACGAAGAATAAGCAAAGCATTATTGAAGTGGCATAAGATGGCACACTCGGGGAACGAATGGTGGATGGGCCAATTAGGTCCAAGAGTGTAGGCCGTGTTTAGGTAAACGAAGTGTTAGTCGGCCATTAACCAGATGGAAAGACGAATGAGACAAATGCGCGTTAGATGCCTGTGAAAAAGGATCGGTGGGTTCTTTATTAAGGTTCATTAAAAGAGGTCCATGTTCTTCCGACAAATAAAAGCTGATGATGTTGATGATAATGATGTATTACTACTACAAAGGCTTAAGGTTAAGCTTCAACAGCCAATTCTACTTAGAGCATAATATTTATTTATGAAATATTCAACCTACAATATGTTTTGACTGATTTTGTAATCTTCGAAACCGTCTTACTTAAATATTAGAATTAGTACGAACCAATACAGGTATATAACGTATAGGAAATCACAAAAAGGTTTGATATGAAATTTGATTTATTCGAAAGTAGTATATAGAACACTTTATAGTTTTTACTCAAAGCAAAGAAATAATTGGATATACATTATTCATTTATTTTAATACCTATGTTGTATCACAACATAAAGTAGAAACTCTCAGCTTGTTTCTCGGGGCGCATACGAAATGAAATATTTTAATTCGATATTAAAAGAAAAGCCTTCAAGTGCATGAAAGCATATTATCAATTTGGTAACGCCTAAATAATAAAACAATAAAAACGTGTTGAAAAAGCACATAGTAAAAAAACTGTTACAATTGTCAATCGAAACTAGAAAAAATGGGCTTGTATGTACATAATATATCGGCGAGACATTGGAGGGTATTCGGGGTTCATAACATGCAGTAATAACGCATGGATATTAAAAAAGGCTGGTTTTAGAGTCACGCTGACCGTCGGCGCTGACAGGCCAATATGTATGATTACTTATGAAGCGTTTTAGAATAACACCGACGACTCAGCGCTGAGCACTGTCAGCGCTGAGGAGAGGAGGTCCGAGGCGCGTCGGCGCCGCGTTCTCAGCGGCGCCGACGCGTGGCGCGTACGCGCGCGTGTGGCTCAGCGCTGACAGTGCTCAGCGCTGAGTCGTCGGTGTTATTCTAAAACGCTTCATAAGTAATCATACATATTGGCCTGTCAGCGCCGACGGTCAGCGTGACTCTAAAACCAGCCTTACATAAAACGCACGTGCCGACGGCGACAGACGGGCGCAACAATGAATCGCGATATTGATACTGGGCGTGTCATTGAAGAAGTTCGGCTGCGAAAATGATTATGGGACGCCAGTGACATATTGTATTAAAATAAAGACGCACGATTGAAGGCCTGGAACGACATCGTAATCGCACTGTTTGAGGACGTTCAGCACGATACTAAAACGAGTTGCCGCAAACAGCTACGCGCTGAGAGCTACGCGCGTAGTCCTCAGCGCCGACGGTCAGCGTGACTCTAAAACCAGCCAAACCTTCAAAATATGAGTTGAACTCGCGTATGAAGAGTTCCGTACCATTTAGTAGAAGATACGAATATGAGACATTTTGTAACGGGCTGATAATAGAATGAGACCTATTTTATAATAAATTTAGTCGATTAGAAAGTATAATAAAGATGGGTTGTCTGAAAAAATCCTGGGCAGGATATTTTTAATTTATTTAAGATTTTTTTTTTCAATTCAAATTTTACAATTTTGATAATAAAAGTACTTACGAAATTTGAAAAATACGAAATTTTAAAACTAAATTTGACTAAAATATGCAAAAAATAAATTAAATGTGTGTGTGTCAGCTCCGACGCACGACTGGAGTTTACTCCTCAAGTACGAGTATCTAACCATAGGCAAAAAAATGCCCATGCATATAATACATAAATTGTAACGTACCTTGCACCCACGTTTTCGTCGGATGTTCCGGCAATATTATCTACACCCCTTTCTGCCATAATTATATCAAAATATTTTTAGTTCACTTTAGCCAGTATAATGATAAAAAAAAATTATAACTTCACAATTACAATGTTAATTATTGATATTTATAACAAAAAAAAAATAGCAATATAAATACATCGACACTAATAGAAACAAACAAGCCCAATAACATATAGTATATAGGTATAGTCGCCTATACAGCATACCCTATGTACGTCTCAATACACTCACAGCTAAATTAGAAAGGTGCGCACCAAAAACGTGACACTTTTTCGTTAGTTCAGTTGGTTTTACCCCTCGGATTTTTCTCATACCGGGCGCCTTATATATACTATCTTATATGTAAACTCCAATAAACTCCAATAAACTCCAAAAATTAAATGTGGACTGAAATGTTAATTTTGAAATAAAATTAAATGGTTCCGTGTAATTGAAATAAAAACAAATAAATATTTGTAGTCATCAATTTATTTTAATTTTATGTATGCTCAAGCTGAAACGAATTTTAATAAAAATTTTAGCAAAACAAAAACAAAGCTAATTTTGTAACAAATTACTTTGTTAAAGTATGAAATATTACACCAATCATGAAAATTACACTTCTATGTACCTATTAATAAAAATTGTATTCTTTAGTTTTCATTTTCTTTTTTTCTTCGGTTTTGTCATTGTTCATAAGTGGCTGAAAAAAAATTCTTCAAACTATAATTATAATAATATGTTCTTCATAAAAATTATCATAAAAAAATATTTTCTATTTCATATTATGTAATGACTTTTTTTGTGAAATAATGTTATGCTTAAAATAATCCTGTTAAAAACAATGTTGAGTAATAATTCGTTGTTAACATTCTCTCTATGATGCACAGTTCATTATTTTATCTCTAGAATAGCGTTAGTATTTTCCAAGTTATCTAACAACTATATTTTGATGATGAATTTCTATTAGTACATTTTAATCATAGATGTTTCACATAATTCAATTTTACCATGACCATTAATTTTCTAATTCCTTTGTTTACTTCTGATAATAAAACAAAGTTAATAACAACAGGGTAAAAACATCTACACATATTATTGTAGGTACTATGTTATTACGCGTGTAAGCGATGTAACGTACGTCTTACGTCAATGTGTTCCAGAGAATAGATGGAAACGATAATATGTACAAACTAGTTAAAATCGATTACTCCAAAATGTGGCAGCCATCCCTTTAAGAATATCGGGTTGAGGATTTTAAGAATGATAAAAATTTGAAAAATTATACGTATAAACATTTCAAGATAACTCTTCGGCTACTTACAAGTATACAATATACTTTTGTTTAGTTCATTTTTACATAAAATTGTGTGACACAAACCAAAAATGTATATATGACTAAACTCAAATGTCAAGACTTTAGACCACTATGATTGAATGAAAGTTGTTTTACTCCGACAGCTTTAAGCTCATTACAATTATCTTTAGAAAAAAGTAAACCAATTGTTAGGCACTTACATGTTACACAGCCGCAAAGTCAAATGGTATAAACCCTCCAAACATTCTTTGGAATTGGAGCGATGTTTGATTTTGCATTTGTTGATTTTCGTTGAAATTAACGTTCGTATTTTTGTTTACATTTGAATTGCCATTTTTATTTTTATCGGAACTGGCAGCTAAAAATATAGGATTATAAATATCTGATTATATTATTTATTATGGGTTGACATAGTGGTAACCTACACCCATAGACACATAGACTTTTCCGTTGTATTACTTTACTCTATGCATAGACTAATGTTTCAAGTGCGTCGTCCATTTTTATAATTATTTTTGAGCCCTACCACTGCTGAACATAGGCATCCCTTGAACGCCAAAACGGTCGATCCCTTGCCACTCGCATTCAACTAGTCTAGTCTAGTAGAGCGACTGGTGTTCGGATATCGTCACCTGATTAATGGCCAATCAACACTTCGTCTACCTAAACGCGGCCTCCACTCTTGAACCTTATTATCCCATCGGCCATCCGTTTTCCTGAGTGTGTGACCAGCCCACTGCCACTTCAACTACTATTATCATATTTTATCGTTATTGGAGCTAAGGTGTAGAAAAATAATGGGTTAACCATGCCACTTCCCGGAAATAAAAATATCTAATGCGTTCACGTTAAAATGGGGTACACTTAGGAGGTATTTGACTTTTTATTGTGCAAGTCTCGTTGTAATTTATAGTTTTTTATACCTAATATATATTTTATGTAACAAAATTAAGAAATAATAACTAACTTACACCTTCCCAGTCCTGATGTGACCATGAAGGTCATTAGGAGTAAACAAATTAAACTAAATGAGAACCTCATGTTTGTAATATTAATACATTAATGTAAGAATATCGAATGTGTATCATTTTATATACATAATGATATTATGTAAACGTGGATCATGATCTATTCATAAATATTAAATCATCGTGATTCACGTTAAGTTTTACTATTGGACAATTGGGTTCGTAATGAGACTGACATTATTAACGTAATATTTTTAGTAAGAGGTAGTATTATGCTGCTTTTGCAGTCGAATTGGGCGGGCACGACCGGGGAGGAACAAAATTTAAGAAACAAAATTAATATTTTTTTGAATAGCGGAAACTACACAGACTATAGAGTAAGCGATACATCCGTCAAAAAAAGAATCAGAGTTACTCCCTAGTCGCGCCTAAAGAAGTTTTTATTCAGAAAGTGCGTGCTGTACACATGAGAAAAGTGAAACTTTAATTTCTAATATTTAACTACTAAATAAATACACTAACCAATAGCGTTGCTTAATGCTACGTTCGCCCTTTCTCACTCTCTCTCAACCGGTCTCTATCCCTCTCTCCCTCTTCTTTGACAACGTTGCTCATTTTCGTGACGCTTGTTGTGTTGCGTCCGTAAAAAAAAATACGCTCATGCGCCTAAAAAAGTTTCACTTCAAAAAATAATAGAGAATAATGTAATAGAAATTTGCTACAAAGCATTTCTAATATAATTTGTTTTAATAAAGCACTCGCGGTACAATGCATAACTCCCGGATGCGCTGTGCCACGCTCTCAGTTACATGGATCTTGATTGTTCCTCCCATAAAACAGCTTTGCTGTGTTTTGGCAGAAGTGCCAGGCAGGCAGTGTAATTACTGGCACCGAGACTAAACATCTTAATAATGCAATAATATATCTCAGGATAGACAACACATAAATGAATGCTTTGCCTCGTTCCAGGTAAACTGAACCAATGGAAGTTACAATTTTTTTTAATATAGAATACTGAGCATTACTTCTGTCAGAAAAAGAGGCTAGCGAAATTTTTTTAAAAAGACTAGAGTCACGCATAAAGATGTTTTTCTTAAAAAATTTGTACTTTTATTTGTTTTATTGGTTTAAATAGCAATATAATATAGGCGTAGTTAGTAAGCCATAACTTTTTTATTGTTAGAAGGGCTCTAAGAAGCATAATTTAATTAGGTAATAAATTAGTATATAATTACAATAAATACATATTGTTTTCTTAAGTTTACGCGAATTTCACTCATTATAATGAAACAACTTTTACGGATTTTATCGCGGTTTATTTAGTTTTTTACAAGCCCGACGTTTCGGAAACTTTACAGCAACCATGGTCACGGGAGGACTGAGGTGTCAGACGTCCTACTGTTACAAAGTTATTCGAAACTACCCTATGATACAACAATATTTTATTTAGTCCTATCTATGCAGAAGGTGCTAACTAAGTCTTTAGTCTGTGACATATTATGCTTGGATTTTGATTTTATTATATTTATTATGGGATCCCAAGCAGGTGGTAATGGCCAGCCATCTTCTCTATTGAAATTAGGATGTTTTTTAATTTCAATAGCCTCGCGAATCATCCTTGGTTGGAATCGGTGTTCTTTTGCGAGGACTTGTGGTTTATCAAATCTAATATAATGGCGAGCGTTGTCTTGGCTATGGTCACAGATTGCTGACTTAGTATAGCGACGGTGTTTTAAGTCAGCTATATGTTCTTTAACGCGAGTTTTTATTGATCTTTTTGTTTGTCCTATGTATGAGAGACCACAGTCACAATCATCTTGTAAGGATTGTGATTGTTGATTTGTCATCTCCACCATCCAACACAGTTAGCTACCGTGGGTAAATCTTTGTTTCAGAGAGCACAAGGGATCTGTGATGAGCAGCACTTGGAGACCGAGCTTCAACATGTCAAGCAAGTTCTGCGGGACAACAAGCTTCGGGTACCCCGGCTCCATCGCAGTGAACGTGTGAAACCAGCCACCGTCGAGCGAGTACCTGCTGTGCTACCGTTTATGAAGGGAGTCACTGACAAAATTGGCTACATCCTAAAGCGAGCTTCTATTAAAACATATTTCAAGCCGCCAAAAAAGATAGGTCAATTCTTACCATCTGTCAAGTGTCATATACCCTTACAAGATGCAGGAGTATACAAACTTGATTGTGACTGTGGTCTCTCATACATAGGACAAACAAAAAGATCAATAAAAACTCGCGTTAAAGAACATATAGCTGACTTAAAACACCGTCGCTATACTAAGTCAGCAATCTGTGACCATAGCCAAGACAACGCTCGCCATTATATTAGATTTGATAAACCACAAGTCCTCGCAAAAGAACACCGATTCCAACCAAGGATGATTCGCGAGGCTATTGAAATTAAAAAACATCCTAATTTCAATAGAGAAGATGGCTGGCCATTACCACCTGCTTGGGATCCCATAATAAATATAATAAAATCAAAATCCAAGCATAACATGTCACAGACTAAAGACTTAGTTAGCACCTTCTGCATAGATAGGACTAAATAAAATATTGTTGTATCATAGGGTAGTTTCGAATAACTTTGTAACAGTAGGACGTCTGACACCTCAGTCCTCCCGTGACCATGGTTGCTGTAAAGTTTCCGAAACGTCGGGCTTGTAAAAAACTAAATAAACCGCGATAAAATCCGTAAAAGTTGTTTCATTATAATACAATAAATACAATTAAACGATTAAAAGTATCAACCCTTATAAGTCCCACTGCGGGGCACGGGTCTCCTCCTCGAAATCAGGCAAGGCAATGGGCCATAGATCACCGATGTGTTGGCCCAATGTGGGTTGGTTAACTTTACATACCTTCAAAGATTTTTCAATCTTATTAAGCATGCAGGTTTCCTCACGATGTTTTTATTCGCCGGTGGAAATAGAATTCAACGGTTACTCAATTATAATAGTTAAATGAAAATCATTTGTTATTTGTAATCATTGGGTTTATATTTGAGTAAATATATCTGAATTTATGACAGCTTAAGCATGAAAATACAATATAGTTTTTTTTTTTAATGTTATTCATTATTATTCATGATAAAAATGAAATGTGCAAGAGTAATTAAAATAACGCCAATTGTTAAAAATATGAAAATACATTTATATTAACTCCATAATTTTGTGTAGATGCTTCAGTTTCAAGTCCATTTTCTGAAGAAGGTATGTAATTTTTGGAAGATGATTGAATTTCTGAAAAATAAATTTGACTCTCATAATTCTGAACATGAAATCGTATACGTGATATTTGTTCCCTGCGGAAAAAATCGTAGATAGTATTCGATTCGATTCGTACGAAGTAAGCGATTCCGATTAAAAAGTAAATTAAAGAAGCACCCCCTATAATATGTCCCGCTGCTAGGCACGGGTCTTCTCCTCGATGTCAGGCGAGGAGGGTATGGGGCCATAGTCCACCGAGGCACCGCGCTGGCCTAATGCGATTGGGTCCACCACCGACCCGCATTAGGCCTCAAAGACTCTTAATCTCATCAGGCATACAGGTTTCCTCACGATTTTTTCCTTCACCGATGAGCGAGCGAAAGCCTCGTGTTCAGGGTGCACTTCAACATTCAGAAAAACCCATTTCACACAACAGGCTTGGAGGGTCAGGATCAAACCCGGACCCTCTCAGGAGGCCGAGCCCATACCGACTCCGTTTGCCAGTCATCATTTTGCAAAGGTAGCACATTAGCTGATTTTTGTACGCTAAGGTAACGGTGAAACTAAAAACGGTAAAATATCAAAAATATATGTATAATTATTAAACCTTAAAATATGACTAAATACTCCATAGCTTAGAAATAAAACAAAGTTGTTCACTTACTTATCATTAAATGGCCGCAGAATTAAATGGATTGAAATCCCCAAAAATTCTTTGGGATTGTTTCGATGTTTGATTTTGAATTTGTACATTTGAGTTGTAATTATAGTTCATATTTGAGTTTACATTTGTGTTCCCATTCGAGTTCCCATTTGAGTTTCCATTTGATTTCGAATTTTTCATTTCACTTTTATTAGAACTGGAAGCTAAAAATATACGATAAGTAAATCAAGTCTAGTAAAGTAGTTCTTTAAGGTGTAAATTGTCTTTAGTGAGATTTCTTATAGAGATAAGCACACCTATGTAGCACATCCATATTATTTTAGTTTTGCTTGTTATTTTTCATAATATTTTCATTTATTTTTAACGTAGACTACAAAAAATAACAATAGTTATTAGAAGTAATGATAAAATAAAATAAAAACTAGTGTAATGAATTCACAATTCTAATGCAACGAAATCATTTTGCACATACAAAGGCAAATTGAAAAAATGAGGCCTATGTTGAGCAGTGGACGGATAGAGGCTAGTGATGATGATGAACATCAATACATATTATATGGAATAGTAATGATGATGATGTAAAGGTATCCTTAAAAAAAAATAAACATTAGTATGAAAGTCATTGTTCAAAAACTGTGTCTATTAAAATAATAAGATTAGGACCCTTATACACGTTACGACGACAGGCGACAAGCGACAGGCGGCTGACACATGACAATTCCACAATATCATTTGTGTCAGAACTTTAAACCTGACCTAGAATTCTGTTATTTATTGTTACTTACTTACTTTTAGTTATAATAATTATATTATAGCTTTCGGTATAAAATATTATAATCCATCCATATTATCGACTCGTATTCGTCCACACAAAGTAAGTTTCTTTAGCTACTGAACCCCAAACACTGCACGTGATCTAATATTTCAAAAATACAATTGTATAAAAAAATATATTTTGGACAAACGAATACAATCGCTAATCGTGGCGCTAAAAAAATATTATGTTCTCTGTGCAAGGGACCAAATTGCATGCGAGGGCTACAAATACATGTTTTTTTTACAATTTCAGTTATGTTATATCTATTTTATCTAACGAAATGAAGTGAGGTGTCGCTATGTTTTCTACACTAATATTATAAAGAGGAAAACTTTATTTGTTTGTTTGGTTGTAATGAATAGGCTCAGAAAGTACTGGACCGATTTCAAAAAAAATTCCACCATTCGAAAGCTATATTATCCACGAGTAACATAGGCTAAATTTTATTCTGAAAAAAAAAATAGTGTTCCGTAAGATATTTGGATTTTTCGGACACAATGTGTAAAAAAAACAACCAGAAAAGTTACTTATTTTGCGTACAGATCCCGTTGTAAATCTTAGTTAACGCAGGCGAAGCTGCGGGTAGCAGCTAGTATAATATAATTTGAACCCGGCAAACATTGTCCTACTTGTACCAGAGGCCCGTCATCGTGGTTTTCTTCTACAAGACTTGTCGTAACGATATACAACACAAGGAAAAAAGAACTAAAAACTATTAAATTATATATTAATTGGCAATAATCTCGCGAATCACCCAGTCTTTACAAAAAATGTGAGAGTGCACGTATATGTATGTAGCACCGAAACTACAGCAGACTATTACTATATCTTCCTGAAGACCTTGATACCAAACGTGACCAGTTAAAGGCCCGTCCGCCTGCTGCCTTAACGTACAACTTTATTAACGGGGTTCTCACGTGCCCTCAGTGTGCACGGAATTTCACAGCAATAAAGTTAATTTTAAATGAAAAACCAAAACCGACTTCAAAACTATACCTTCAAATTATGTACAACTAAAAAATTTTAAATAATATTTAAATACTTCGAGTACTACTTTTTAAAATTAGTCATTTTGGGAGTCGGTGCCAGCCAATAAGGACAGTTTAATCACAATTCACAGCATTTGAATACATATTAATATTATACTCTCACATCTATTATAAATTCCTTTGCAATTATTGATTTTGTACTCATACGAGTACACCCAGTATTGAATAGATGTCTGTTAAGGTTATCTTTGCTTTGGCTGGTACCGACTCCAAAAATAACTAAGTTTAAAAAGTAGTACTCGAAGTATTTAAATATTATTTAAATTTTTTAGTTGTACATAATTTGAAGGTATAGTTTTGAAGTCGGTTTTGGTTTTTCATTTAAAATTAACTTTATTTTGTACTTTTTAGTTTTAAGTATAGGGCCAGTAAGGCTAGTAAACTTTCTTAGAAGGCTTACACAAATTTATCAAGGCTTAATGAAAAACAAACGAAGAAAGGATTTAAATTAACACACAGCCAAAAGCGATTTGGAAAGTTGTATGCAATACATATATTACCATCGACATCAGCCTTTCTCCATCCACTGTTGAACATAGGCCTCCCTCAATGAACGCCAAGACGACCGATCAGAGAATTATGATGAGATGAGAGAGATCATATTTGGCTACGACAGTTACTTGACCACTGGACCAAAAAGACGTTACGTTAGCCAAATATCCTGATGGCCTATAAAAAATTCAGCCGAGTATCGTTAATTTGCTCCTAAGAATTGAAGAGTTCCGTCACTTTATTATGGATCCCAAGATCAGAACCTAACCAAGTTTTCACCAAACTATCCTTGAACTACATTCTTTCATATAAACTAATAGTCATCGAAATCGGTTGGCGTGATATTCAGTTATTCATTTATTTGTCGCGTACATGCCTAATGCAAATTTATGACTTTTATGGTTTTCTCATGGATACCATCATCAGAATCAGACCACATGGGGAGCATCAGCTTTCTAATACAAAAAGAATCATCAAAATCGGTTCACCCAGTCAAAAGTTATGAGGTAACACTTATAAAAAAAAAAAAAAAAAAAAACATACAGTTGAATTGATAACCTCCTCCTTTTTTTTGAAGTCGGTTAAAAATAGGCTACATCAGCCATCTCCGATCGCATCAGCGCTGAATTCTCTGCCAGGAGTCATAAGTGGTCGCCTTGGCCGAAGTCGGTCGGAAAGATCATCATCATCATCACTATATCTTCATGTCACCCTTGGCAACACAAGCTCGCGGCTTTTCATTGAAACAATTCACTTACATATTTTCCGTAAAGACCGCATGGTTCGCGGGATTATTGCTAATTAATATCTTTTTAAATGGATTTTTGCATTTTTCTGATTCTCTTAACGAAAAAATATAATTTTGTGTGCGTAGTATTTTTATTTTAATAGAAAATTAACATAATAATATCCTATTTACATATAATCATTTACTTTAAATGGACTTCTCCTGATTTGCCATTTTTCATTAAATATTTATTGCCTCCACATCAATTATGTCTAGCCCCAAAACTACCATATTTTGTTCCTTTAGTTCCTTTTAACTTTACATAAAGTAGATAAGAAGTAATCAATAAGTTAATCACACAAACGACGCTACTTATATCGAGTTAAGAATTCTAGAATTACATGAACTTCAAGTGTCTAGACATTTAATTAGATTCAGCACAGTTCGTCGACTTGTCATGTTTGCAGTCGTTTTTTTTAAATACAGCGAATGCCTTAAGTTAAAAAAGATATCTTGCTAGCTTCGTAGAATTTTCCATGAATATTATTGCAATGTTTAATTTATTTCTAGGATAAAATGTATAGGTACTTAAACACAGTGAATTGTTATCTTTCCTCAAGCCTTAATTAATCAGCAGCTTAATGCTCTAATATTTCGTTGTTAAATGCTTCTAAACAGCATTATAAGATAATTGATATGTTTATATAATTAAGATTTACCTTATACCATTAAGTGTAATTACCTTAAGGCAATCCTAAATTCGTAAAATACACTTTATAAAATTATTTATGAATTTTTGGATTAAAATATATATCTATATTTTTTGTTTCAAGGTTGAAACAAAAAATACACAAGGTAAAAACTGAACATTTTTCTCATTGAAACTAGTTTTTATTCAAAGTTTTGATTAGGTGAGCTTCAGTTTTCCTTCAAGCTTGAAGGAAAAATATGTGAAATTGAATTTTGAAATATATTTGTTTTGTATGGTTTCTATTTACAAAATGTTGAGATTACTACGCTAAGTAATTTATTTTAATAAAAAATGTATACAATTTCAGTTTTCAAATTTCAATTTGGCTTCGGGATCAGCTATTTCTAAATAATTAAAAGATACTTTTTTCTAATAGTAATGGCAGGATACATGCCGATGATGAATTATTATAAAAAAATAATGTTTGATATAAAAATATCTATCATAATGTCTGATCTATTCTATAAACTTTATAAACTGTTATCAGTTTATAAAATTTTACGAAATACAGCTTTTAAAATAAAAATTGTCATAATTTTTAAAATTCAATAATTAATTGGTATAAATAAAATTAAAAGGTAAAAAAATACCTATAATAAATGAAAAACAGAAAATGACGTCCGTTAAAGTTAATTTTATAAATCCCCAAATAAATTTTTAATTAGCCGTTCACCTTGGCTAAGATTAGCGAAAATATGTTTCCTTTAAAATAAGTATATTACATTCCCCAAAGAATCGGACTATTCAATTTAAAATGTATTTTCTAAATACGACATGTTAGTTGGCAAACTAGCAGACATGGCGCCTGTGACATGGCAAGTGGTCTACGTCGCCCTTGAACTCAACTATCTGGAACTAGTCTGGGCAACATATTTATGTATTTTATGTTTGAGGCCAGTAATTTACTTTGCCTGTCTTGCCCTTGCCTCGGAAACACAGCGATGATGGCTGGCTACTACCACCTGCTTGGGATCCCATAATAAAAATAATAAAATCTAAATCAAAGCACAATATGTAACATACTAAAGACCTAGTAAGCACCTTCTGCATAGATAGGACTAAATAAAATATTGTTGTATCATATCATGTTTCGAATAACTTTGTAACAGTAGGACGTCTGACATCTCAGTCCTCCCGTGACCATGGTTGCTGTAAAGTATCCGAAACGAGGGGCTCATAAAAAACTAAAATATGTAATACTAACCGCGATAAAATCCGTAAAAGTTGTTTCATTATAATAATGAATATAATTTATTATATTATCTTATATAATCTATTGGAACAAAACGCTACAATATTCTTTTTTCAGATTTGTTGAAGTTGATTAAATTTTATTTTGTATAAATTGAAATGATTTGATGAAATACTTACAAAAGATTATTTGTTTAAATTTCCGTAAACTCTAGAAATTAAAATTAAAATATTAGTATGCAATAAATAATAATCATTACAGTAGGTAATGTGGATTATATTTTAAAAACTACATTGATCTTTTATTACGAAAGTGATATAGGTATTTTGAAAAAAAGATTAGTTCTTTTTTTTCAAATACCTATACCAAAGCAATATGCTTTTAATGTTTCTATAACTTGTAGGTACTTACAAAAGGGAAACCTCCATTAAAAATATTATCTTGACTTTGCGCATTATAGTTTTCGTTTACATTTCCATTTTCATTGGTAGCTCCATTGCTATTGTTATAATTTCCCAGAATGTTATAGTCTTAAAACAGAAGAAAAAAAAACACCTTATTTTAATTAAATATGAATTTAAAGTTTTTTAAACCTTATTACGTGTCAAAATAACTGAATGTTCGCTTTAAGCTTTTTCATTTTTAAGCTACTTTATGTAATTATATTTGTAAAGGGCGTATCTAATTTTATTTATCTCTGCTTCATTTTAATTATAGGGCTTAATGTCATGAATTACATTCAATCATCTTTCAGAAAGCTTGTTTACTTCCTTATGAAAAGAACATAAAAAATAAGTTTCTTAGCAAGTATCTAAACCCTAATTAAATTATAAGTAAGATTCTTAATTCCTACATAATAATTAGCTAGAATTTAAATGACACTGAATATTTGAAGAATTTTTCTTGATCGTTTCAGATCTAAAAAAGCCAGGAGCTCTCCGTTATTAATTATAATTCTTTTTAGAGATATAATGAAGCTGAGCTGTAGCTAAGCGGTGGATAATTCTAACAATTTACCTGGGAGAAATTGCGCGTTTGACACAGCAATATAATAAAGCAATATGATTGGCACTCCGTACAACTTCATGTTCTCGACTTAATAAAAAAAAAATAACCATGGTGTGCCTTGTCGCAAAAATATTTATGCAATCGTGAACACGAGTTTCACGATCATCAAAATAACAAATGCTTCGTGACTTCATGAAACGTTTACATCAAATTAATAACAAACGTTATCATTATCAGTATCATCTTTTATGTTTACTACGGCTTAGTTAAAGAGCCAATGACCTTGAAACAGCTGAATCAATTTCGATAAAACATGCCTAAGAGTCATCGCTAAGAAATCGTATCGAAATCGGTTCATCGGTTTGAGAACTAAGGTGTCCCAGATAGACACAGCGGGTAAACTTAAAACGCACACCGTTCTGCCAAAAAATGCTAAAATAAAATAAGAATTTGAAATATAACATCGACCTAGGGAGAAAATGGCAATGTGGCGCTAATTAAATTGTACAAGGGTGATTCAAACCGTAATTATTACTTTGAATAAATTTATGCTATATAATTATATGTATTTGAGAATATCTAAGCAGCCATTTATTGCAGCTTTATATTAGCTTGGATATTTTAATGCTATCGTGATACGTACACACTGCGTTCTTGATAGAGTATAAAATCAAAACTTAGTCCTTTTCTTTTTGTTTTCCTTTTACTCCCACATTTAAAAAAGAAAGCATTATTCACTCTAATTTCAAAACCTTCAAGTTCCGTTGGTTGTTAAGGGGCATTATTTGATTCAAGTAGGATTTAGTTTTGATATTATATAAAAATCAATGAATTTCTAAATTTCGTCATTGCTAACAATATTGTCGTGAAATATTTGTGGTATTTGCTTAAATAAAAGGCTCTGGTTTACGAGTTTACCCAATAAACCGTTGACAGTATAGCTTATTTGTTTAGCGAGCCAATAAACAGCAGTAGAGACTTGTGCTTCATACGGAAGGCGTACGACCTTCTATTGCTGAAATGTGGGACTGGAAATGAAGGACAATGTGTTTTGAAATATCCTAGACAAACAATCTGATAAATTTTACTACTATTATGAAACAATATCCTGCTTTTAGGCGGATAAATCCATATTTTTTATCAACGTGATAAAATGTCTGTTTTTAAACTGATTTACTTTTAAAAATCTTAAGGATTTTTGTGTATTTATTACTTAAGTTCCCCACCCTGATTTTAAAATGGACGCTTTCATTTTAGAATAAGCATTTGAAATGAAACAACATCCATGTAATGAATTTGAACTCGCTATATACTGAAAAGAAAATAAGATTTTTTTTATGGACTAGTGTCGTATCGTATTATATAATTATTGATATAAATGCGTTTTATAAAAACTTTACTCTAACAGAAGGTACTTATAGTATAAATTATATAATCAAAAAGGGTGGCTTGCATTGGTCGTGAGTCTGGCGTGGAGTTATCTCATATTATACCCACGCTTCTTGATTTATGAAAACAAGTGACCAAAATGAATTAAAATTATATAAAATAATGCCAGATTATAATGTAAATTTTCTATAAGTTTGCTAGCTATAATAAAAACCGCTTTCCGTGTTTAGCGACATTAAAACGAAGGAGAAGGAGGTTTGTAAATTATAGACGCCACAGTGGCGTCTCAATTTTATCAGCAGATTTGAGATCAAATTTTTATATCATTATCGAAGCTCCAATACCCGCATGATTTGCTGTAAAATGGCTTTGATTACATTTTGTTCACTTTTAATATATTATTACGGCTTTAGAAAAAAATATACGTTAAAAAGTAGAAACAAAAATAATTCAACCTTGTTTATTTATTGAACGAACTATCTTTCATATAGTATATAAAAGTATATAAAACGACCTTCACCGAGATGCTTATTTGATAAAACTTGTTTTATATTCAATTTAATATGCCAATAAACATGTTGCATATGGGTTGCCTAAAAGAATTCTATCCAGGATATGATTTAGAAAATTCGTCAACCGGAGTTCGGAACTGATTTTTCGCAGACAGCCATTTACCATTGTATTCATAATGAAATAATCTTTAATATCATTTAATTTCAATTCAATAATTAGACCGGTGCAAAATGATCTATGTTTTATATACCGTATCCTAAGCTAATATAATACACATACCATTCTAGAATATAGAAAGGATTATTAAAGTACATCATGAAAGGAATATGGAAAAGTATGTGTGGCAGTGGATGGCGGCTGCGTCTCTGCCAATCACGATTAAAGCTGTGTAATGACAAGCGAACGCACACATAGTTCCGCTTGCAAAGTTGAGCTTACAAGAAACACATGATTTCCTACAATAGACTTGCGTGTTTATTTGCAATTTGTATTTTAACTTCGAAGAAAATGAATTCTATTTACTTTCATGCAGCATTTTCATTTTCTTAGTTATAGAAATGAAAAGAACGGAATCAACACCATTTCATGGAGTATACGTTTTATGTAAAATATCTACAGCCGAGAGAACAAACGAAAGACCGCTTTGAATGCTTTATAAATGTTTTTTTTTTTGTGATTATTCACTTCTTCCCTATACTTTGTTATAGATTTTATTTATTTTGAACATGATTTATAATTATAAAACAGATTTTTAGATTAAACTAGATAAAACTAGATTATTCAATTCGATTCTCCAAAACCAAAAAACAAATTCCTATAGTAGAACATTCATATTTATACGTATATTATAAATAATTTTAATTATTGAAAATGTTTATTTTCAAAACTCTTTTTCCTAATACGTTACAAATAATAGACGGATGAATAAAATGACCCAAAGCCATCGTACAATGCGTGCGTGCCTTGAATGACATGTGGGAATAAGATTGAGAAAGATATGTGATACAAACCTCGTATCCATTGGGATCTTTATGTCACAACGAAAAGCTGCTGACTTGATCTAAAAATACAAGATTTTAGCTTAAATTTATAGTTTATGGTGTTTAGGATATTCATTGGATAATATCTTTTTCGATTCATCTTTAACTTTATGGTATGAAATGTCACAATAATATAAATACATAAAATATGACTATATTGTCTTTTTATTGGGGAATAGTGTGTTAAGTTATTTAGTTTAGTTATTATTTTTCGAGAACTTCCCCATTGTACAAATATCTTTTACGAAATATTCTCCGGTTCACAAGCTGATATACAATATTTAGTTTTTGAGAAAGTTACCATAGCATAGTAATTATCGTGAGGTATTTGCCTACACACACATGTGACTATAAACAATACTGAGAGAAAATTCGTGTATATCATACATTGTAGTAACATTTTTTTTTTCACCAGAGGGAGATCCAAGACACACACACACACACACACACACACGCACGCACGCGCACACACACACACACACACACACACACACACACACACACACACGCACACATACACAAACATGCGCGCGCGCTTTCTCTTTTTGTAATTGACTTGTTAATGTTTTTCATTATAATAAAGTTTTAGTTATAAAAAAGGTCTGTGGAGTATCCTACTGATAAATGAAAAATGAAACTATTGCATGATAAATACGGCTGTCGAATTTATTATACTGATACGTACACTGCGAAACAATTAAAGACTTAATAACTCAATCAAAAACCAGTATTGAATCGTCGAAGAATGTGCAACAGTTTTCTTGGAAAATTTCTAAAGCAAATTATTGATTCCTGACGGCCCGTAGTCGATGCGAGGTAATTGCTTCACGGAAAACATTAACTTCCCGCGGTTTTATTTATATACAAAGAATCTAATGGATTAAGGTAGGTCAGGGTAACGGGGATTTACTATACCACGTTGTGAAACTGATATAATAATGGTCAGGAATTTACCAGATGGAAGCTATGTGCTTTTGTATCGAGCTCGTCTGTACGGGTTCATCAATGAGAGAGCTTTAACTTGTTTCGAAAGGAAAGGAATAGTGAGTATAATCACTGGCACTGAGACTCTTACGTTTAAGGTCTAGGAATGGAATAAATAATTTGGCTGGCTTTTAACGAATATTTTCAGTAAATAAGTAAGATATAATATAATAAGTTCAACTAAATAAGATAAAGCACAGACAATACAATAAAACATATCTACAATTTTCGTAATAAAAACTTACAAGTGAAGTTCATCTTATCAGTTACTAAAAAAAGTCATTTTTAGTAGTCTTTTTTATTATATTTTCTATATGAAATACGACTGAGTCCCGGTTCAGGCTAAAATATAAACGTTATGTATTGACGAAAATTCTGGCGAAATTTACATTGAAGGTAAACGATCACATTACGATAATGGCAAAGCCAAGCTTTAACCTCAAACGGATAGAGTAACAGAAATATTTAGATAAAACAGCGATTCTGACTGGTGATGGATTATACACGCTTGCTTCAGATCTGTTCGCATAAAACTGGGGCAGGCTTTTCACCTCATGCTGTTGACTTGAATAAAAATATAACATGTAGAGATTTTAATACAAAAGAACACGCAAATTTAATTTTATTAATTTTTTTATTTACAATTTGATTATTTACAAATTGTTAATAAAGCATATAATATAATTAATATAATAATGATGTTATACGTTTAAAAATTATTTTATTTTATTGGCAATTTTATTCGTCGTTTTCTGTGTTTGCTCATGGCAACTGCTCAATATTAAATACAAATAAATAAACACAAGATCTAAGGCGGAGTTAGACGTAAAAAACGACATGAAGAAACGAAAGAAACGCCCAATTTTTTTCTTAATATTTGTGGAATAAAGGTTGATCATAAGTTGTAAGGGAAACGGCTGTGACTGTGACATACAGAAAAACCTCACTTAAGGAGTCTTGTGGTATATTTAAAGAAATAAATTCTAAAAGTGAGGAATGAGTAAATTCAAAACAATTTATTGACACAATCAGATTCCTTCGTCGTCAGAACAAACTGTCCGTCTCCACTGTCACACTACCAACTTTTCCCTCTTTAAACTTTAACTGCACGATGCCGGGAAAACTCCGTAACGTTAAATGAGAAACTTTAATTCAATTTTAAACTGAAGGTTTATTGAATGGCTTTCAATCAGTGTTTTTATTTAAATATAAATAACTAGTTACAATAATAAGTTTTTTTGTCAAAATATTTAGATTTTTCAATCAATATTAGGATTTGAAAAAATGTCATGGCTTGGAATCCTAAGTGAACGCCAAATAATAAAAGCTACCGCTATTACACAAAAAAAAAACGCAGCGTTTGGTCAGGTATCTGGTCCCACACTCAGGAGAACAGATGGTAGATGGGTAAAGTTCAAGAGTGGAGGCTGCGTCTAAGAAGACAAAGTCGGCCATCGAACATGTGGGATGCGATTAGTAAGGGATCTTTCTTCTTGGCGTTCATTGAAGGAGTCTCATGTTTAGCAGTGGATACATAAACGCTTATGTTGACTATGATTCGTACTTCAAAGTAAATAATCTCACTTCTTTTAAAGCTCTTTTCTGCAAACCTCTTTAGGCGGCTCTTTAACCGCTTTTTATATATTAATATTAACGTCGTTGACCGCTAAACACGAGCGTATTTTGCTAATTTGTCTATCCTAATAAATTATTATTTATGACAATCTACCTCAAGTATTTTATAGACAACTAGACATAAATGCTAAACTGTTTGCGTGTGCTTGCCTAATCAATATTGTATTGGAGGAGGCTAAACATCGCATGCTCGGAAAATTACAGGCTTTCAAGGTCGGTGGGGCTTAGACCATAGCAATAAGGCCTACCATACCGCAAACCATTATCATAATCAATATCACAGAGACATGATTCAATCACTGTTTTGAAATGATCAAACTTATAGAACTATTTCTTTACACACATTTTACTAATTCCATGGATTACAATTAAACTTTAAAACACAACAAATAAATATAAAATTTTTTTTACAGGTTTGATATTTCGAGATTTGAGTTGAATATTATTATAAAAATTTCTCATAACTCCACAAAGTTATGACACCTGTAAGCATTCACGATTGAGTATTTCCAGGTGGCGTGGATGATGATGATGATGATGAAAAATATATTGATTTAGTATTATATAATTTATGATTGCCTCTTCTCAGTTTCTTTATTTCCATTTAAATACAAATATTACTGTGAGCAAAAGAAATGCACAGCGACAGTAAAAACTAAAAAGTAAATTAAAAAAGAGGATTCTAAACCAAAGTTAGTATAATTATTTTCAAATGGAATATCCAATATTATTCAATGTAAGACAACAATATTATAATGTCATCTAAATCAGCATCGTAGTCTCATTTGCCTCGATGCCGACACCTGGATACAGCTGTAAAATGCATTTTGATCTAAATCCGATGCAACATCAATTTTATAAATCAAAGTTACATTTGTATAATTTGGATTCAAATGATTTGAAACCTGGAAAGTCCATGGACATAACAACATCGTCATTATTAACATAGGGACATAGCCCCCTTTTATAAAGGGGAGGGCAAATAGACAGTCTAGTCATTGAAACCTGAAAAGTCCATGGACATTATAACATCCACATTATTAACATGTTTCCGTTGATTCAGGACATAGCCCCCTTTTATAAATGAGGGAGCAAATAGACAGTCGGTTTACCTGGTGGCAAGTGATAAACAGCATCCACTGCATTAAAATATGATGATGCACCTTTTTAAATTTTCCGAAGTCGTATAAGTTCAGAAATATAAAAGTGTTAATGAATATGAACCTTTCAATGAACATAAATCTGTTATATATTTTATATGTGTATTTCTACATACATACAACGGTAATATACACATACAGTGCTTATTTAATTTGCAGAAATTAATCAAAGGTGATGTTTCATTTCAGGCCAGCATGATGTACGCATATCCAAAATAACGGCAAAAACACGATTATCACACTAAAAATACTAAAACACTCGGATTTTCATTTATTAAAAAAAAAATTTGATTGTATGTATTGCCATACTAAGCGAATGTTTTGTAGCCTTATTGAATGAATGATTTCTATGTGCATAGATTGCGAGCAAAGATTGAATTTTTTTCCTACTAACTATCATATTTTAATAATCAGATGTTTAGATCTATAACGGAAAATATATTGTCTCATGGATAATAGCCTAATAACCTACCCGGAGAGTGCTTTAGAAAATATTTTCGTACACGAAAACAAGGCATTTTTTTTTCAAAATTTAATGTTAATTAGAGTTTATGTTATATGAAACACCCCTGGCAACTATACATCAAGTTGGCCTAGGGTCCATACAAAGATGAAACGTCTCCTTTTATATTAGATACAATCTGGTACCGCTGGCAGGGAATATCATGAATTAAAGTGGATATAGTAGTATATAAATATAGTTGACGGCCAGCTGGTTCAGTGGTCAAGCACTGGACACTTGCACGCGAATCCCGCCAAAATAATTTGTATGTTGAACATAGATGTATGTACCAAGTCATGGATGTATGTATATCTATATTTAAAAAAAATCATTTTTTTAGAACGGATTTATTGATGTTGTGTGTTTGTTGGTTAGTATTTATTTATATTACGTAACAATACAATATACAATTTATTTATGACCATAATTTATCAAGACTTAAATAAATGAAGACATACAATATGTACTATAAATATATTAGTCAAAGATAGAAATAGAAGCATAGAATGGATTGGGTTGAAAAAGTGTTAGCGATCTTTTACTATTTAGGGCAACTTTTGCCCTGTTATCTTTGCCCGACTCACCGGCTCATAGTTCGCAGAACAAAGGCCATGACAGAGATGTCTCATAACGCTTTCTATTCTTCGCAAACTCGACTTTATCGTTTTCAGCTTCATTATGAAAGAGTTATTATACGATTGTGTTACGATGAGCTTCGTTTTCTTTCAGTTTGTATAGATTTTTCGTAATAACAATCTTATTAAAGAATTGTATTAAGAAAAATGCACTAGATTCTCTATATTTTCGTTAAAATGAAACCACTTTTACATTTTTTTTTTACATGTTCATAGTTTCGGATACTAAAGTGAATTGCCCATGTTTTCCACCCATATTAATACTAGCCTTTGTTCAGATCAACTTAGCCTAATGACAATATTCTTACAACTTAAAAACTTGAAAATCTTCAAAGTAAATTAAAAATCTATAAATTATTGTTAATTGAATATTTAGCTCCTGTCAATGTTTTGAAGAGTAGTGGTAATGGGCTGGTCACGCACTCAGAAGAACGGATGGCCGATAGGGCATTAAGGTTCAAGAGTGGAGGCCGCGTTTAGATAGACGAAGTGTTGGTCGGCCATAAACCAGATGGTCATACGATCTCCGTGCAGTGGCAGGTCCGCGTTGGATGCGAGTAGCCAAGGATCGGTCGTCTTGGCATTCATTGAGGGAGGCCTATGTTCAGCAGTGGACGAATAAAGGCTGATGATGATGATGATGAAGAGATGTTTTTCAATTGGCAATGATCTCCTCCAAGCGTTTCCATTCTCTTCGTTTTTGAGCTACCCTGTACCTACCACATTACTCCTACTTATTTTAAGCCTCTCTTCCTTTCCTGGGATACTAATTTGTCACTTTCTTACTCTATTTTTTTTAGCCTATTATCATGATGCGTCCTGCCCGTCTTCATCTGAGGCTTTTGAATTTCATGTTTACATGTTTACATGATTCTATATGTAACAGAATAGCGTATGCTGGGGACACTTTAGAATCTCCCCAATTTCTCCATCTTATCAAGAAAACCAGTCCTATTTTACCTTTTACCTTTTCATGCCGCCGTTTTCATGCACTAATTCTAAAGATAACATTCCAAAACGTTGCAAACGAACGTTTTTATGCATGCATCGGGCGTCATTTTATTGGGCGTTTTGACGTCAATAACATGCTAAGAGTATTGTATAAAATTGTTAAAAGAAGAACGCATGGATTCTTTAATTATTTAATATGCAAAAACAAATATTGTATATTTGTACGAGGCAAATCGTACATTGACGTGATTTTTAAAAGTCAGCATTTTGTGACACGCGCTTTGTCGATTAATTACTTATTTAATAAAATTAGTTCATGTTCGGTAATATCAAGGTTGCTCATGCTCGCGTCTATCATTTATATTATATCAAGTATCATTTAGAATAAGTAATCATGTAATAAATAAATCCAACCACCTACCCGGGTATAATTTCTTAGCTAAACCTATCAGTGAAACGGTGTAGGGTCAATCAAGGACGCTACAATATTACTGTAGAAATCAATTATTCATATGTAGCATTAAACCTACGTTTTCTGCATCTCGTCCGATATTTCCGATATTTTGCGAATCAAAGTGCAGTTAGGTCATTTTAAAATGGAACGTGACCAATGCTTTTCATGCTGATTTCGGTTGCCGACCATCCTCTATTTCGAGTTTCGGGTTACCGAAGCGACCTCAAATAGCTGATGTACCCAATTTAAGCCGTAAATGGTCTACGAGAATTGCTACTTCTCAAATAGGAAACCATTTACATGATCGGGTTCCACACTGGTTTGTTTTGTAGTTTAGATTTCTTTTTACTTATAGTTCATTTAATGTACATACACAACAGAAAATAATGATGATAATGCTAAGGTATCAAATACATAAAGAATGCTAGGACCTGTAAACAAAGAGTTTTCCAAACAAAAGATGGCTTCGTTGTGGAATTTTAATCAAAGACTAAAGTTATATGCGCTTACAGAATATAACAACAAACTAACATTTCTTTATACTAATTGGTATGCAACCAAGCAAAAAGCTAAAAAGGCCGCCATTCTGGCGGTTAAAGTAAACAAATTGTTCAACCTCATGTTTTATCTATATAATACGTATACCATTCCTTTAATTTCTCTTTGAGTATGGTTTTGACATTTTTATGTTTTTAAGCCGAGAAGATATATTTTTCATTTTAACTAATAAATATGTTGAAATGAGGCTTAACTTTTAAGGGCTTAACTTTTAAACTTAATTTGCAATTTAAATGCAAGGTTTAAATATGCCGAAATGACTTTTATTGGTCCATGAATTGCCTGTCCTGACACGTAAGATCTCTCTGTGTCTCATTTCCGCACACGTTGATTTTTTTTTTTTAAATTCGCAGAACTTTATTAGGACCGATTTTTTTTTTCAGACAACCCTATATCAACATGTTCACAATACAACAACGCTTATGCTGATATCAAGTTTTTTCAGTTATCCCATCAAGTGAATATAACTGGCATCGACGTACCTGTGTATACCTGCCAACACAGCAGTTCGTCCAGGTAAATAATGAACAACCCTGAGACTATTCTATAATATTATGTTTAATATTTTAAGTATAGCGTGAAATTTTCATAATATTAGAATTGTAAAATGTAATGATATTTTTTTTTTTAATAATTAAAAATATTCTGTCCAGGTTTTATTCAGCAAACTCATTTTTAATAATATATTTTCTTATAAACTAAATCCTACTAACATTATAAATGCGAAAGTTTGTAAGTATAGATGTTTGTTACTCTTTCACGCAAAAAGTACCGAATGGATTTTGATGAAACTTTATAATAATATAGCTTGAACATCTATATCATCCCGCTAAGATGCCGTTGTAAATCTTAGTTAACGCAGGTGAAGCTGCGGGCAACAGCTAGTTTATTATAAAATAGATCTCATTCTATTATCAGACCAGTGAAGCTCGCTTTAGGTTCTTATCTTCTACTATCATTAGTTTCCTACATAAAGAGTTTAAAATAAAGAACCACATATTGTGAGGTCGTGGTATCAATAGTATAAGCAGGAAAAAGTAGGTTAACGTATATTGGTAGCGTGTGGGGCGAAAAACCACAATCTCCAGCGAAGCGCAAACCATGCAGTGACAAAACACGGACCACTTGTTCGGACCAATTTTCATTAGAGCCTAATGTTCAACCCAATTTAGAAAGTGCCGGATTATTTACCATCCAAGAAATTGAATTAAATTAATGGAAAATTTTAACAGATCTTCGCTTTAGACCATTTTTAGGGTATTCCAGTAAAAGAATTCTCAGCTTCCCGCTTCCGAGCATCCTTTTGGTATTCTATTATCAAGCCTCAACTATCCGTCCGTTAATCATCAGGCTGTATGTCATGAACGGTGATAGCTAGCTAAAATTATATTTAAGAGGGGCTTTACAATAAACGTAATTTTTTGCCATTTTTTCTATAGATATACGGAACCCTTCGTGAGCGAATCCGACTCGCACTTGTCTGGTTTTAATTTTCGGTCAAATTTAAACTTATAGCCGCTGCCGCAGAAACACATGTACTAAAAGTTTTTATGGTGGTAGTACATCGTAGCTCTCAAACTTTTTGTTATTTGCAAGCAGTGTTTCTATTAGTTTTTACTTTTTCATAGACATATTTTTATTGATATTGAAAGGGAACGGAGAGCATTGTTGGTGAGATGAGAGAAAGAGAGAGATGCTTGCTCATAGGTTTGCGCATACTTCACTCGGCGTTAAACGTTCAGAGTGCTGTTGGGGCTACCTCAATATTGCAGCGCAGGGATGTTCGCTGAAGCTAATGTTGATTGTTTTTGGGTGTTATTTAAACGACTAGCATAATGTTCGTATTTTTGTGAGCAGAAAAATAGAATCTGGTAGCAGAAATAGCTAATTGAGCGGCAACTTATGTTCCGCAAACATTTTAAAATCAAGCAGCAATTTTTGTCATTTTTATGGCTGTAATTATTTTTGAAAGGCATATTAATTAAAAGAGGGGCAATGTGCTGCTCCTGTTTAATAAAATTTTGGTAAGCACTCGGACGGTAAGCAAAAAAAATAATTTTGTGCTGCTTATATAAGTAGCATGAATATAACTTCAAGCAACTTTCTTTTTCATTAAATTCTTGAATTAATTCCCTGGTCCTTTATTGACAATGATAATATAATTTCTTATTCAATTTTTATACAAAATTTTAGTTTGTAAATCGTATTTATAATTATTGTAATATCAAAAAATATTATTTAAAAATGTATAAACAAACAAAAGAAGAAATTCATAGATAATGGTATAAAGAGGATTTGAACTTACGAACGACAGCGTACAGCATGAGCGCGCGCGGACAGTTAACCGTAGAGCTGTACGTCTTATTACAAATAAGTTTAAAATTGTGGATCCATTCTTGCGTATTGAATGTTTTAATTTGATTTGATTTTTGTAGGTAATGATTAAATTGAATGTTGCAAGTTTTTGAACTGCTTGTTTATTTTACACACCACCTACAATTTTTAATACCTGCTATCTACTATCTACATAAATCTACGAAACTTAAAGTAAATAAAATCTTGAAGAAAAAAATTTCATCATCATATTATCAGCCTTTAGTGGACGGACCACTGCTGAACACAGGATTTGACGACGTCATGACCTGAATTAATTTACTAGTCTTTTACTAAGAATGATAATATAGTTTATTAATTTCTTCTTCAATTTTTATAATTTTGTTCAATAACATACTTACAACACCATCTAGCGGTAAATAGCGCAAACCTACACCGGTGTGAATACAGGACATAAATGTAATGCAAAGAAATGTGCCGCTCAAGTAATTATTTTGCCCGATGAATATTTATTGTGCGAGCTCATAATATTGTAAGCTGCTTATATATGATTTAATTTTTGACCATTATCAAAATTATTTGCGGAACAAGAATTGCTACCAGCTTTATTTTATTGCGTACAAAATCTTTGTATGCCAACCAAATTATTTAAATGCCGATTTTTTTTTGCCCCTCCAAAATTTATAATGCCGCTCATTTAATTACTTCCCATTGTTTTTACGCCCTCATGAGGTAAAGGTGCGAGTCTCTGGTGCGAAGGGTGCGAGGGAGCGCCAACAGTATTCTCGACATGATATCCAGTAGACTCGATTGCATATACATACATGATAAGTATCCGTGCCGTTGCAATCGGATGGTACGGCAATGATCTATGTGTATGGAGCAAAATGTAAAAATACTACCAATATATTTCCTAAGAAATGTTTGCTTACTAACTAAATTGAGTCTTAAATTACTTGAATAAAGAATATTATTATTATTATTATTGTAAATGTATTAAATTTAATTCAGACGTCCCAAAGTCATCAGGTTTTGGCTTTTCTTTTCAATTTTAAATTGAAAATCTCATAAGAGGTAAGTTAGGCAAGCATATTTTTTTCTGCGTATGATATTTTTTTTATTTTGTACAATCCTATTTTATAATGTATTAAAATGAAAACGAAATAATCTTCATGAAATGCTCAAGCCAACTAACGTTTTGTAAGACGATAGTGATTATGTAAATAAATAGCTTTCCAATTAACGCTATTTAGGTTACATACAAACTTTTATCCCTCTGTGACCTGGTGTGGAATTGCTATCACGTGTTCACATTATGTGAGGAGGATAGGAGAGCAAATAATCCCTCCAAGAACAAGCTCACGCCACAGCAGAGCATAGCACCTAGTGGGGCAGCGGGTGTGCTTCCATTGAAGTATCCACAGCCCTTATTGAGTTGATGAAGACATCGCAGAGGTTTAATAGGTAAAAATCCTACACAAACTGTTTTGCCCAGAAAGCAAGTAGCTTTTGAAGATTTCCCTTGTGTCAAAAGAGGGTGCATTGACATAATACATAATTGTATAGTGGCGTTCATTCAGAGAGGCCTATGTTCAGCAGTGGACGGATAAGGGCCGCTGATGATGATGATGATGAAGAAGAAAATGATGATGATGATGATGATGATGATGATGATAATGATAATGATGACATAATACAAAACTGGCGACACAATGACATGATACAAGACCGCGACGGGCGTAATTCTACTAGTTTTCCGCCCGTGCAGCGTAGTCCGCGCGGAATCGCACACAGCGCGGCGGTCGCAGGTGATAACCGCTTTATGAGTTGTTAACCTTGGGACCTTAAAGTCTGGCAATGCACTGGCAAATCCTCTAATGTGGCGGGATGTCCTTAGACATCCATCTTAAGACATCGATGATCACCAGAAACTAAAAAAATCCTAAGCTTCTAACTAAAATATCAGACAATTTCATATAATAATAAAAATAATAATACACATCTGCCCAGACACAGAACAATTAATGATCATACTCCTCACACAAACATTTATCCTGGGTGGGAATCGAACCCACGACCTTCTAGTTTAGTAGTCAGGGTCACTAACCACTAGACCAACAGGCCAGTCGATTTATATTGGTTATTTCGATTTTAAAAAAGGCAACAACCTACCTGTTACGATTGGACCAATTATAATGCAGAAAACACGTAAATCCATACAATTCCAAGGTTGTCGTAAAAAAGGTTTTTATTGTTCCATAAAAAATAGAATACGGAAAATATCAGTTTCAAACTGTCGCCTGTTATTCAAGGCCGTAACAAAACCGCCGCACCGCAAGCGCTAAAATCATATTCATGAATAAAGTTTGCCAAACATTACGGTAACTTTGGTGTAAGTTTGTAAATCTAAAGAATATCCAACTATCTCAATCGGATGCTTAAAATATCTGAACCATGAGAAATCAGAGGTATAATATTGTCATGCAAGATCATAATAATCTCTTTTAAGAATTATTAATAATGTCTTCATTTTTATGAAATAATGACTTATTATAATATAAATGTATAGCACATGGGATTTTAGGAATGAAATAAAGAATGAATTATTTTGTACATCATGAGCATTAGGTAATGAATAATAAGTACCTGGTTGACCGAGTATTTGCTCGGTTCTTTTTTGTTTTGTTTTATATACCCTTAGTAATAAAAAGAAAAAAATATTAAAAAAATGAACTTGAAAAAAAAACAAAAAAGTGATCGGACTGGAGGTACGAATATATATATATACTAGCTGTTACCCGCAGCTTCGCCCGCGTGAATCTAAGATTTACGGATTTATCATGTCTGATGATGATCATTTTCTATTTTATAATAATTACATAAGTACTAAGTTTTTGTATTAAAATGGATATAGTATGTTATCTTGAAAATAAAGACTTATATCCCTTCGCAGATTTTTGTAGGCATATTTAGGATACTATTATTATAATATTATTCCACCATAATATTATGTTGATTATATTACGTCTACCAGAATTAATACACTACGGCCTTAGACACCAGACAACCGCCCGTGCGAATCACGCCAACACGATTTATTTTCTTGTGCATTATTTTGATTTTGCCATATCTCCTAAAGTATTCATTTAATTTGCATGATGTAAAGGGGAAAAATAATTTTCATGAAATGCTTAAGCTAATTAATTGATTGAAAATGATAAGTATTCATATCGTATTTGTGTAAATAACTTTTAAACTTCGCGTTATAATTGCCCATTTTTTTAAAGTATTAAATGGATATAGTATGATATCCCTAAGAGATAGACATATGCCATCGCGGACTTTTTTGTAGACCTATTTAAGATACATAATTCCACCATACATTATTTTGTTATATCTCAAACGGTTTAGGCAGCGTTTTCGTTGAAAACTCCCAGACGGCCTATTTTTTTCCGACACCTCCAACAATTATTGTTATATCTTAGCTAATGTATATAAAAACTTAATAAATTGTGTACATAAACCTTCCTCTTGAATTGTCCTATCCATTAAAAAAAACCGCATTACAATCCGTTGCGTAGTTTTAAAGATTTAAGCGTACAAAGGGATATAGGGACAGAAAAAGCGACTTTGTTTTATAATATGTAGTGATACATACAGCGCTTGGGCGCGCTAACCATTGAGCCACGGTGGTACATTTTAAGTACATTTCTTTTTAATGCTTGTGATAAGTAACTAACGTCACCCATCAACATAGACTAGTTCACTAGGTCCTTGCTATTCCCTACAGGTTTCACGTTGCCAACCCTGGAACATATGATCCAAAGAAACTCCAAGAGTAAAGCTCATTTACGCGTTAATGGCACGTCCAGTTTGAAGCTAATCTCTTCTTAAACCTAAAACCTTCTTCGGCATATATTCAACGTTATTTTATCTATTGTAGACAATATATGAACAACAAGCTATTTCTCGCGGCTTCGCTCGCTTTAAATTCGGCGTAACACGGTTCCCCTTTCCTGATTAAAAACACAAAAGAGAATCCGAAACAGAATATTATTTTAATACGCTATTGTATACGATATTTTATGTTTTGGGTATATAATATAAAGATTATGGTCATTGGACAGTCACATATATTTTAAGGCTGGTGGAAGATTTCCAAAAAAATAGGAGAAGTATTTTTTGATCGTAATAAAGAGTCTGTGCACCGATTTTTAGCTTCCTGTCTTGAAAAGTCCCATATAAAATTTCTTCTTCCCTCTTTTCCCAAAAAATATTATACAGGATTTTTTTGTTGGTCACAAAATATCCGCAAATTTTTCAGCTTTCTACCTTGAAAATTGCGGAACGCTCCATACAAACTTCCATCCCCTATTTTGTGGAATTGGGAAGTTAGAAAGAGACAAAAAGTAGCCGTCACGTAAGTTGCTTTCCATTACTTCAACTATTTCCATTTCTTTAAAAACAGGTGAATTCGTCGCTACATTTCCATTTATAATATTAGTTTGGATATGGATGAAATAATTTAATAGAAAGAAATCTACTAAAAGTCACAAATCCATTCATTCTGTGTCTCACAAAAACTTAAAAAAAGAATATTATTTCAAAAGTTGGTAGTTAAAATGCGTTATGATCATAATATGTAATATACAATCTCAACGTTTTGCGGCTTGTACGACAGACATTACTGGGTAAAGTGGCAATGTCCTAATTCAGTCGGAAGCAGTCAGCTTAGTGCCAATAAATTCCTTGATTGCTCCTCACCTGAGACAATATATACAAAAACTTAATAAATTATATACGTAAACCTTTCTCTTGAATTGTCATATCTATTTAAAAAAAACACATCAAAATCCGTTGAGTAGTTTTAAAGATTTAAGCGTACAAACGGATATAGGGACAGAGAAAGTGACTTTGTTTTATAATATGTAGTGATGATGATTATGCACCATAGATAACACCTGTACTGACTGTCCTGAAATTTATGTTTTCTCCAAAGATGGTGGTGGTGGTGGTGGTGGCGGCGGCGGCGGCTACATACCTGGTGACGGTAATCCTAACGGCAATGGTAACGGCAATGGTAACGGCAATGGTAACGCCAATAGTAATGCCAACATTAACACCAACAAGAACGTTAATTCCAACCTCAATCTACAAAAACAAAAACAAATTCAAGAGGCTCTTCAACAACAAGGTTATGGTGGCGGCGGTCCATTTGATTATTGATTGAGTGAGTACAATTAGTGATTAGTTTAACATACAACCAACTCATGAAAGAAATAAAATCATGATGGGCAACTAATGAAAACACAAACCAATAGCCTAAAATAATTTATTATATTGATAATTGATACTATTCTAGCAAACAAAGGTATGATTTCACCTCAGCATAGTGTTATCACATTCCCACAATTACAAGATATTCATTTTATATATATGTAGCGGACCTGTCATATATATATACAGCTTGGGCGCGCTAACCATTGAGCCACGGTGGTACATTATAAGTACTAGGTCTAGTTACTAGGTCTTCTTAGTCTAGTTTACTAGGTCCTTGCTATTCCCTACAGGTTTCACGTTGCCAACCCTGGAACATATGATCCAAAAAAACTCCAAGAGTAAAGCTGATTTACACGTTAATGGCACGTCCAGTTTGAAGCTAATCTCTTCATAAACCTAAAACCTTCTTCGGCGTGTATTCAACGTTATTTTATCTATTGTAGACAATATATGAACAACAAGCTATTGCTCGCGGCTTCGCTCGCTTTAAATTCGTGGTAACACGGTTCCCTTTTCCTGATTAAAAACACAAAAGAGAATCCGAAACAGAATATTATTTTAATACGCTATTGTATACGATATTTTATGTTTTGGGTATATAATATAAAGATTATGGTCATTGGACAGTCACATATATTTTAAGGCTGGTGGAAGATTTCCAAAAAAATAGGAGAAGTATTTTTTGATCGTAATAAAGAGTCTGTGCACCGATTTTTAGCTTCCTGTCTTGAAAAGTCCCATATAAAATTTCTTCTTCCCTCTTTTCCCAAAAAATATTATACAGGATTTTTTTGTTGGTCACAAAATATCCGCAAATTTTTCAGCTTTCTACCTTGAAAATTGCGGAACGCTCCATACAAACTTCCATCCCCTATTTTGTGGAATTGGGAAGTTAGAAAGAGACAAAAAGTAGCCGTCACGTAAGTTGCTTTCCATTACTTCAACTATTTCCATTTCTTTAAAAACAGGTGAATTCGTCGCTACATTTCCATTTATAATATTAGTTTGGATATGGATGAAATAATTTAATAGAAAGAAATCTACTAAAAGTCACAAATCCATTCATTCTGTGTCTCACAAAAACTTAAAAAAAGAATATTATTTCAAAAGTTGGTAGTTAAAATGCGTTATGATCATAATATGTAATATACAATCTCAACGTTTTGCGGCTTGTACGACAGACATTACTGGGTAAAGTGGCAATGTCCTAATTCAGTCGGAAGCAGTCAGCTTAGTGCCAATAAATTCCTTGATTGCTCCTCACCTGAGACAAGTTTACGGAGCATCAATAAATCTACAACTACACACCTAACTCTGATTCGCTTACATTTTGATGGCAATCACAAACAATCAAATTACCCACATAAATATTAATATTAGTGAAATAATGAGCAAGCGAGTGAACTAAAAAACACCATTTTTACCCGAAATTTAATTATGAAACAAGTTTTAAGACTTATCTTTATAAAGTGTTTTACATTCCTGTGATGTCCCTGACGTAATTAAACTTCATAATTATTTAAACTTATTAAGTTTCTTTGCAACGTTTTCCTGTAACGGTACATCGAGTTCATATCACAAGAACTTTTATAAAACAGACTAAAACTGTAACAAAGTGTTTTAGGCTTGCCATAAATACTGTGCGTGTGAACTGTAAGTGGGAACCAAGTCCTTTGTTTCTATCAGTCCGCCTATTGTGGAGAATCTGGTCTTGTCTGGACCAGTCTGACGCTGAGGGTTTCCCGTCGCTACTGATCCGAGTCCCTCAGATAGCGCCTGAAGACTCACGCAGCGGTTTTAGTGGGGTAGTGCACCCAATGCGAGTCCCCACACACACCAGCGCGCCTACCCAAGGCCCTAGTCCGAAAAGGATTTCCGCTGCGTCATCAAAAAAAAGTCATCACCAAACATCATCAAAAATCATCAAACTCTGTGATAAAGCCAAGTACATAACATACATACAAGATAAGGTACATTAAAAATATGAGATTATTTATTATGCTTTAATAAGTATAAAATCAACTTATCGTGCGGCGACAATCAAACCACAATAATTTATTTATTTTATAATTCACGAAATATCAGTAACATACTGAATTATAGGTAGCGTGATTCACGATTCTCCTGATACTGACTGATGTTTTAGTATAAAATGAAACGCTCCTCTTTTCAACTCATACTTCCCTCATCTGTTCTGAGCAGAATTTGAAAAGCCACCAAAATGAAGTTCTACCTTACATTTGTCTCTCTTCTTATTTTGGCTTCTCTACTCGTTCTCACCTCTGCGTGTCCACCGTATGGCTGTATCAGTAAGTTTGTTTTACGCTTATCTTGCGACTTCTACTTACTAATTTCACATTAACTTAATTCTGTTTGTTTCATCATGATACGTCAATTTTCTTAAATTAAGTTTTGTTAATTTACCGTCAAAATAATTTCTCCTAATGGCGACGATTCTCTAGCGAATATAGACTCGGCCTCTTGAATAAGAGGTCAAGGTTTGATCCCAACCATGTGTGGTGCTTTGAAATGGTTTTTTTTTTTAATTTCTAAGTGCCAGTGCCAAGAGGTAGTGCCATGCTGCTTTGCAGCCAAATTTGGTCGGCACGACCGGGGCGGAACCTCTCGCTCACATAAAATAGTTCTTCAACTTTTCGTTTGCCCACCTGATATTAAAAAAAACACTAAACATGAGACCATCGCTCGCCGGAGGTAAATATCTTGAACAAATATGTATGCCTGACAAGGTTAAGTCTTTGAAAGATTGAATTGATTCGATATATAATAGATATCCTCCTCGTCTGAATTTGAGGACGAGACTCTAGCTGTAGCTGTTTTCAGTACAATATATAAAGGTTGATATTTTACTTTGCTTTTTTAATGTTTAAATTCATCATAAAACTTCTTTTAAATATTTTTTATACTACTATAAGTTTCAAATAATCGCGTTGCCATCGCGGACTTTTTTGTAGACCTATTTAAGATACACAATTACACCATATATTATTTTGTTATATCTTAAAGGGCAGCAGTTAGGCAGCGTTTTCGTCGAAAACTCCCAGGCGACCTATTTTTTTCCGAGACGTCCAACAATTATTGTTATATCTTAGCCAATATATACAAAAACTTGATAAATTATATACGTAAACCTTTCTCTTGAATTGTCATATCTATTTAAAAAAAACACATCAAAATCCGTTGAGTAGTTTTAAAGATTTAAGCGTACAAACGGATATAGGGACAGAGAAAGTGACTTTGTTTTATAATATGTAGTGATGATGATTATGCACCATAGATAACACCTGTACTGACTGTCCTGAAATTTATGTTTTCTCCAAAGATGGTGGTGGTGGTGGTGGTGGCGGCGGCGGCGGCTACATACCTGGTGACGGTAATCCTAACGGCAATGGTAACGGCAATGGTAACGGCAATGGTAACGCCAATAGTAATGCCAACATTAACACCAACAAGAACGTTAATTCCAACCTCAATCTACAAAAACAAAAACAAATTCAAGAGGCTCTTCAACAACAAGGTTATGGTGGCGGCGGTCCATTTGATTATTGATTGAGTGAGTACAATTAGTGATTAGTTTAACATACAACCAACTCATGAAAGAAATAAAATCATGATGGGCAACTAATGAAAACACAAACCAATAGCCTAAAATAATTTATTATATTGATAATTGATACTATTCTAGCAAACAAAGGTATGATTTCACCTCAGCATAGTGTTGTAGGGGTTAGCATAGCCCACACATAACGAGTATATGTAACATTATGTCTAGTTATTGTATATCTGTGTAACAATAGAAAACTAGCGAACACACCTCGAGTCAGTCTGCCGCGAGTTCCTATTCCGTGTACACCTCTAAATAAACGAGTCATAATTGAGTGTAGTTTCCTTAAGACCAGTACCTAAATTGGTGACCCCGACGAAAAGTGAAATTGTACATTTTGTGAACGTGCAGCCTTTTGCATATATTTAAAATGGACGCGTCGGAATTGGCAGCAATTACACTTACGACTAAGATTCCCGATTTTTGGACGGACCACCCAAGAATTTGGTTTATAAGGACAGAGGCAATGTTGGCACCTCAAAAGCTTTCAGATGAAGCGAAATACGATATAGTCGTATCAAAACTAAGCAAGGAGGCTATACAGCAGGTGACGGATATTTTAACAAACCCACCAGCGACAAAAAGATTCGAAGCGCTGAAGGAGCGCTTACTTCAAATATATGAAGAATCGGCGAACCGGCAACTTCAAAAACTAATTAGTGAAATGGAACTGGGGGACCAGAAACCCTCCCAATTACTGCGGCGCATGCGAGAGCTGGCAAAAGGTAAAATACCAGATGAAACACTCAAGCTGCTGTGGCAAGGCCAGTTATGTCAGATTTCGTGGCCGTAGCCGTGACCGATCCGCGACACGCAGAACCCCGGAAAGCCCAGACTGGCTCTGTTTTTACCATAACCGCTTTGGCGCAAGGGCAAAGAATTGCGAGGAGCCCTGTTCCTGGAAACTACGGCAGGAAAACTAAGAGAGGCGCAGTCAACGGCGGAGCTCTGCGCCATATCTCCTGGACACCGCCTTAAAATAACCGATGTGAGTAGTGGACTAAATTTCCTAGTGGACACTGGCGCAAACGTTTCGGTTGTACCAGTAAGTAAAAAACACAGTGCCAAAACTGAGTGCAGTGATTACAAATTGTTTGCCGCCAATGGTTCGGAGATAAAAACGTATGGACAAAAATCGCTCGTTTTAAACCTTAATCTACGCAGGCCTTATAGATGGGATTTCGTTATCGCTGATGTTAAGCAACCCATTTTAGGAGCAGATTTTTTGAGTCATCATAAATTATTGGTCGACGTCAGCGCACGAAAACTCATCGATCAGGTCACAAATTTAAATGTTATTGCATCTGTAACATCTTTATACGAACCTTCTGTATCCTCTGTAAGTATCGACCATCCGTACCATAAGCTACTATCTAAATATCCGAGCATTACCAAGCCGATGTCATTCGTGGAAACGGCACCCAGTACAGTACAACATTGTATCGAAACCTCTGGCCCTCCGGTTTACGCACGAGTTCGGCCTTTACCACCCGCGAGGTATAAACGCGTCAAAGAGGAATTCCAAAAAATGCAGGAACTGGGAATCTGTCGCCCTTCGAAAAGCGCATGGTCTAGCCCGCTCCATGTTGTCGAAAAAAAAAACGGTGACATAAGACCGTGTGGCGATTACCGCCGCCTTAATGCTGTCACGAAACCCGACAGATATCCCATTCCGCGCCTGCAGGATTTTACATATATTTTGGCCGGTAAGAATATTTTTTCGAAAATCGATATAAATCGGGCATACCACTTTATTGAGACGGCTCCCGAGGACGTTGAAAAAACCGCGATAATTACACCATTCGGACTCTTCGAGTTCCCACGCATGACATTCGGATTGCGTAATGCCGCTCAGAGCTTTCAAAGATTTATGGATTCAGTATTTAAAGGTTTAGATTTTGTTTATAATTATATAGATGATGCGCTGATAGCATCTGAGGATGCCAATCAGCACTACAAACACTTAGAAATAATTTTTCAAAGATTACATAATCACGGAATAACTATTAATCTAGCTAAATGTGCATTCGGACAGCCTTCCTTAGAATATTTAGGTTACCATGTGACAGCGGAAGGTATCCGACCTTCAGACGAGAAGGTGAAAGCCATCATCGATTACCCAAAGCCAGAGACAGTCGAGGATCTCCGCCGTTTTTCAGGTATGATTAACTTTTATCGCGCCCATTTACCCAACGCAGCGTCGTATCAGTCTTTATTTAATAAATATCTTGGCAGTGCAAAAAAGAAAGACAAGACTAAAATTCAATGGTCGGATGATGCAAACGCAGCTTTTGAACAGTGTAAGGCGGGCCTTAAGAAAGCCGCTACATTGTCACACCCACGGACTGATGCGACTTTATCGCTGATGTGTGATGCTTCTGATAAGTGTATAGGGGCAGTTTTGCAGCAGGAGGTCAACGGTATTTGGGAGCCCTTAGGATACTTTTCCAAAAAGTTAACTAGCACTCAACAAAAATACTCGACATACGATCGCGAGTTGTTGGCTATATACATAGCTATTAAACATTTTCGAAAATCATTTGAAGGCCGGCAAATCACTGTGTATACCGATCACAAACCGCTTACGTTCGCGTTTAGTAAATTAGGCAAGGAATCAAACGAAACGCCCCGCAGAATACGTCACTTGTTATATATAAGTGAATTTACTACAGATATTCGTCACGTAAGCGGATGTAACAACACCGTAGCCGACTGTTTATCGCGAATTGAAACGATCTTTTGTCCATCTACTCTCGACTATGATAAAATCGCATTATTACAAGAATCTGATGATTATATAAATCAAGTACTTAAAAACACACAAAAACAATCGAATATAATTTTACAAAAAATAAATATTCCTACATGCGATAAACCAATCTATTGTGACGTTTCTACCGAGGTCGCGAGACCTTACATACCGTTAGAATTACGACGAGCTGCATTCGATAGCGTCCATAGTTTGAGTCACCCGGGTATACGCGCCACACGTAAATTACTAAGCAAAAAATTTTTTTGGCCGAATATGAATATCGATGTTAAAGCGTGGGCTCAAACATGTTTAAATTGCCAAAGATCAAAAGTCAATCGTCATACTATTTCGAGCTTAGGAAAATTTCCCGAAGCCGGGCGTTTTGAACATATTCATATAGATCTAGTCGGACCCCTGCCAACATCCTCAGATGGATACAGGTATTGTTTGACAATTATCGATCGGTGTACGCGTTGGATGGAGGCTTTTCCCCTGCAACAGATGGACGCCGAGTCCGTTGCAAGGATTGTATACACTCAGTGGATCTGTCGTTACGGGTGTCCAGTTAGGCTCACGAGTGACCAAGGGCGGCAATTTGAGAGCTCATTGTTTCAACAACTTATGAGATTATTAGGAATCAATAAAATACGTACGACTGCATATCATCCTCAGGCTAACGCAACAATCGAGCGATTCCACAGATCCCTAAAAGCCGCCCTTATGGCACGATTGAATGGCAAGTCTTGGGTAGACGAACTACCAACGGTTTTATTAGGTCTACGATCTGCTTGCCGAAGCGATAATGGTATTTCGGCAGCGGAATTGACTTTCGGTCGCTCGTTGCGGTTGCCTGGTGATTTCTACGATCCTACACAAGCAGGTTTATCAGAACCGCATAGCCTCGTAGAGCAGATCCGCGAAAATATTCAATCTCTAAGACCGGTCTCAGAGCCCCATAGCAGTTCGCGTTCGTGTTTCGTACATCCAGACCTATCTAGGGTCCAGTACGTATTCGTTAGAGACGACACCGTACGTAAGTCTTTAAAACCCCCTTATGACGGTCCTTACCGGGTAATGAAAAGGGGATCAAAGAATTACGTCATTCAATTGCCCGATAGGCAAGTTAGCATATCTATCGATAGATTGAAGCCCGCATATGTGCTTAACGATTATACAAAGTGTCCAAGTAAAGTTGTTATATGCAGCAAGGAAACTGAAATCCAACCTGCACTTAGTGATAAGCCCACAAGTGCACCTGAATCTATAAATAGAATGCCCACGCGTGTGACCCGCTCTGGCCGCGTGGTAAAACACCCAGTAAGGTTTTTGTAGAGTAATGTTTACCAGTATGAGCTGTCTTAATGCTAAGCGATACGATTCTTAAGTATATCGTGTCAATACTTTATTAATCACTATCATAAGCGTAGCGCAACCTCGACTCGCGTAGCACTGTGACAATGCCTTATCGCTATTTTGCTGAGTATGAGTTTAGATTACCTAAGTATTATATTATAAGAATTACTTCTAGCAATAAGAATACACATTGTATTTGTTTTTTTTTTTTTCTTCCAAAGTTTACTGTTTCTAATTCAGTGTAGCAGTACACACGTGTATATCGATCTATTAATATACAACATTGCATTATTATAAAATGGGTAAATCCTACAGTAAACAGGAAGAGATTATTATTGCCCAAAACGGAGCTAATTCTGCCAACCAAAGCTCGCTAGAACAAAGAATTGAATTTTATGGCACCGCTATAGGGAGCCTCGTGGTGGTCATGTTAGTGATAGCCGCATGTTTTATTTTCAAAAGATGCCATAGAGGAACTAAGCGTTGGGTTCGTAAGGAAATTTCATCAGCAGTGTCGTTGAACTCGGTTGACAAAATCGCTCAACAACCTGCGACCATCAACTACGCGTAAGGCGAGGTTTCGCCTGCCAGACAAACGTGTGTATCTTCAGTGATTATATTATAGTGTACTACTTGTATCATGTAAATTTTAGTGTATGCATTTTGAATATTGTATAACCTTTTTTTTTTTATGTTTCACTGTGTATTAAGTTTTAAGTTGTGTTAATTCTAATTATTTGAAAAGTTTATGCCACAAGTCACGTTGTCGTATCAAATGGGACCGCACCTGGAGGCAGGTGGCAGGTGCAAACTTAGTGTGTAATGTAATCCGAACTGGTAATTATACCTTTGTAATGTGTAGATAACACAGAATGTCATGACTGCAAAGTGTGCATTCTTTGATTATATTATACTCGTGTGCATGATATTGTATTTTCTCATAACCAACTTAACAAATTATGTATTAGGCTATTTTATTGTATTTTTTTCTTTCAAAAAGGGGAGGAATGTTGTAGGGGTTAGCATAGCCCACACATAACGAGTATATGTAACATTATGTCTAGTTATTGTATATCTGTGTAACAATAGAAAACTAGCGAACACACCTCGAGTCAGTCTGCCGCGAGTTCCTATTCCGTGTACACCTCTAAATAAACGAGTCATAATTGAGTGTAGTTTCCTTAAGACCAGTACCTAAAGTGTTATCACATTCCCACAATTACAAGATATTCATTTTATATATATGTAGCGGACCTGTCAGCGACAAATCCTGAATCGCGCTATCGGTATTCTACAGTCCGATCGCTATATTATATACACCATCTGATACGACAGCTAGTGGGCTTCGGCCTGGCCGAGCATTGCACCTCGCTCGGTCGGAGAGAGCCCCCTTTGGGGCCTTTCACCATATTACCAACATATATTTAAATCTTAAGTAAAAACAAATGACATTATTGTAAATGAAAAGCTACAGGACTAATAAAATGTAGCCCCTGTATTTGAATGAATGGAATGAAAAGGATGAATATTAATATTAAAAATCCTAAAATATATACTTTTTTTATATATTTCAGATCAATAATTGGATGGAAATATTTTAACTAATAAAATATTTCTGGGATACTTTTACTGTGTTTTATTAATTTAATTTTACCTCTATAATAATACTAGCGGACTCGACAGACTTCGTTCTGTCAAAACAATTAATTTGCAATAAATAAAATTGCAATCTCAAATTTGAGAAATAAACTATCCTATCTTTTAAGTTGGAGAAAAGTTGGAGTTATTTTTTTTATTGTACTAGACTCGGTGGAAAATCATTACACTAGAAATTGGCAACATTGAGTTATGGGACCGCAGCGCCGCATCTATCGGACTTCTTAAGTGGCGCGGACTCTACTGATAATATTTTGATTTCTTGGCAATTTATATGATGACATATAATTAAGCAAAATTAAATAGTCCATACTCGTCTAAGAATCTTGTTCTTCCGTACATGTATACAATAGATGTTACCAGTAGCTAATTATACGACTGATTTGCATGGACATTCAAATACTTAATAAAACGAATCTTGATACTACTTTCAAATTTTGTCGAATTGTATGAGTCAGAAAAAACAAAAAAATAGAATTCGAAATCGGAGCCATTTTGAAGGTACCTGTCATGCATTTTAATTTAAAAGAATTTATGGAGCTAAATAAACATTGTTTGGCAATATTTTTCTGTTTACAATTTGTTGAAAACAAAGAATTACATTATCATTATGTAAAATTAGCAATTATATTTAAAAAAAAAAGAAAATACGCAGTGAAAACAATCTTTCATACAAGTCATTGTGGTAGTGATCTATTACCCAAAGGACTTTTTGGCTCAACCAGCATTTTATTATCTTTATAATTATCGTTTTTATTTATTTTTTATTATTATCTTTATTTTTAGTTATCGCATATTATATACGATAATTAGTACGTATAACAAAATATTATCAGGATTACTTTCTGAATCTGATGTGAATTTAGAATCGTTACATATAAAAATATAAGTTTGAATCTGTACGTAGAAAAAGAGGACGTCAATAAAATTAAAGATATATTTTTATTTTTTATATTATACGACAAAATATTAAGAGATTAATAACAACACCAAATTCCGGTAGCATTCCAGTCCAGCAGTCCAGTCCAGTGCTGGAATGCAGTAGCATGCAGTCCGAATGCAGACTCTGTCTATTTTTCATTCCAGCTCAATCATTTCTTAGCCACTAGAATAGTTTAAACGGCCAATCCAGTGCTTGAATTCACGTTTATCAGTGAATTGTTGTTAGTTATTTTATGGAATTCGATAAGCAATTCCTAGCAACAAAGTTAACTGAAAACCAAATTCTTCTATTTATTTCTTTGTACAGAGAACATATTATTATGTGCTTGTAGGATTATGTACTAAATTATTTATTTATTTATTTAATAATTTATGTACACTAAGAAACACATAAAGTAAAATAGTGATGAATAACACTGCTACAAAGGTACTACTTATTCCATAAGTGGAATTTCTTCCAGTAGTCCTTCTACAGGAGAATTTAATTAACAATACAAAATCAGTGTGCACATAACAACCTAATGAATGCTCTGAATACAGTAGAAATAAAAATAAATACTAGATAAATACATACGCATTAAATAAACATACACAGCACATACATATATACATATACACACAATCATATACATACAGCATACATACACATACATAAATATACATAAACTTATACATAAATACATACATTACAAATTCATTAAAAAGAATAATAATGAGAAACACACTTAAATAATAATGTAACAGTTATTATAGATATTGATTATTCAGTTCAGATCTAAATTAAATTTGATTTAAATAATATTCCTTTAGTTTTTTCTTAAAGAGTGACAACGTCCTGCAATCCCAAATTTCATAAGGTAGAGTCGTAAGTCAAGTTCACTCTGCTAGACTGTGGAATTCCACAGTCTAGCAGAGTGAACAGAAAAGGAGTACGAATAAAAATCATTTGATGGGCTGGTATCTGAAGAAGCGTACGCTTTTGTGGTCTACAAGATGAATCATAAAAATGAGCAAACGTAAAGCGATCTCGAAGATAAGAAGGGGAAGAAGGATTAAAGAAGAAGCATAAGATACGGAAATTTCTAAGATGGCGGATAGGTAGCCACTGTAATTGATTAGGAAATTGAGTGACATGATCATATTTCTTTAGGCCAAAGATGTATCGCAAACATATTATGCCAAAAGATTTAGCCCGTTCAACAATACTGCATAAATCTTCATTAATGTAGGAGATAACTGATACTGCATCTTTTAGCATAAAGTGTCGGTAAATTTGTAGATCGTCAGCATAAAGTTGATATTTAGATAAAATCACGTTAGTTGAAAAAAAAGAGGGGAAAGTACACCACCTTGAGGAACTCCTGAACTAAGGCAGCACCATTTGGATTTGGACGTATTGACCTGAACACGCTGTGAGCGGTCTCGAAGATAGGAATTAAACCAGGCTAAGGCAGGAGTGGAAACATTTATAGATTTAAGTAGTCCAAGAAGAATATCAAAGTCAATAGAATTAAATGCATTGCTAAAGTCGAGAAGAGTAAGAATAGTAAGAGATTTCTTCTCCATGGCCAAGCGGATGTCGTCGGTTACGTTAACAAGAGCAGAAGTAGTACTATGGCATGGGCGAAAACCAGATTGAAAAGAACTGAGAATTTCATTGGTGAATAAGAAATAGGAAAATTGTTTATGAATAATATGTTCAAAGACTTTAGATAGTATAGGAAGTATAGATATCGAAAACTAGCTAAGGAAGAGGGATTAGTTACTTTAGGTAGAGGAATAACTTTTGCCATTTTCCAGGCTTTAGGGAAGCTGCTTGATGATAATGAGTGGTTAAAAATGTGGCTAAGAATTGGAAGCAAGATCAGAAGAATCAATTTAATCACTAGCTATATTATTACTAGCTGTGCATTCCCGCTTCGCTGGGTCATTTTTAATAGTACAATTATTTGTTGATATTAGAATTTTTTGGGATGCTTAAAAAGTTACTAAAACTGCATATTTTTGAGCGGTAAGAATGTTGTTATACTTTTCAAAGCTTTCTAGTTTGCTCGGAGTTATTCTAGATCATTCTTGAATTGTATAAGTCACTTTTAATCAATCAGACTTCAAATCAATCAGACTCATCAATCAGACTTTAAACATCGGATTAACACATAATTCATCTCCGTATTAACACGAGAATGCAGGGCGCTGCTATACTATATATAAATGCGAAAGATTCTAAGAACGGGTGGATGGTGTTTGTTACCTAAAAACAATATTTCTGAAGCAAGGCTAATAAAAATACATTACTTTTCAGTTTACTAAAATCGGATTTACCACATAAAAGATATCGTGAGCTTAATAAAAATGAAATAAAATTTATTTGCCGCTACGCCACGACCGTGACGCGCTGGAGCGCCGCGCCGAGGCCGGAGCCGCAGTGCAGCAGAGGGGTTCCACTTAAACTACTAGTTCTTGTACAAAAACTTCAATGATACACCACTATTTATAACTACCAATTAAAAAGAATTGGGTAGTATATCCTTACTTTATTTATTATAATATTATAAATGCGAAAGTAACTCTGTCTGTCTGTCTGTCTGTCTGTTACGCTTTCACGCCTAAACCACTGAATCGATTTTGATGAAACTTGGAACAGAGATAGATTAGAGCTTGGGAAAGGACATAGGCTACTTTTTGTTGCGTAAAAAAGCTTAGGGGGGTTCAAATAGGGGATGAAAGTTTGTATGGAAAGGACTTTGTCTAGAAATTTCATGTGAAGAAAAACAATTATTTTATTTCTTTACATTTTACCAATATATTCTAGGGTTTGATAAAAGCCACCAAACAAAACCAATTATTATTTGTAACTCAATTGACTACTTTTTACGGATTTCATTATTGGATTACATATTTTTCCCTCCGTTTTTTTTATTTGTTCCTGTTGGAACCAGCTAAGACCAGAAGCCATACGACTATGTCTGTCGTAAAATACATAATCTATTGATTTCTGACACTTTGTTACTCAGTCCTATGGGAATGTAGCTCCGGAGAATTTCCCATAATAGATACAAAACATACAATGGTAAAATAATTCAATAACATTAATACCAATGAAACATAACCTAAAATATTTAAGATTTTTAAGATGTATCATCACTACATATTATAAAACAAAGTCGCTTTTTCTGTCCCTATATCCCTTTGTACGCTTAAATCTTTAAAACTACGCAACGGATTTTGATGCGTTTTTTTTAATAGATAGGACAATTCAAGAGGAAGGTTTACGTACTTATATAATTAATTAAGTTTTTATCTACATCGGCTAAGATATAACAATAATTGTTGGACGTGTCGGAAAAAAATAGGCCGCCTGGGAGTTTTCAACGAAAACGCTGCCTAAACTCTTTAAGATAATATAACAAAATAATATATTATGGTGGAATTGTGTATCTTGAATAGGTCTACAAAAAAGTCTGCGATGGCATATGTCTATCATTAAATACTTTAAAAAAATGAGCAATTATAGGGCTATTTACACAAATAAGGTATAAATGCTTATCATTTTAAATTAATTAATTGGCTTGAGCACTTTATGAAGATTTTTTTTGTCCTTTACATCATGTAAATTAAATAAATACTTTAGGAGATATGGCAAAATCAAAATTATACATCATCATTATCATCATCAGCCTCTATCCGTCCACTGCTGAACCTAGGCCTCCCTCAATGAACGCCAAGACGACCGATCCCTTGCTACTCACATCCAACACGGACCTGCCACTGCACGTAGATCGTCTTCCCATCTGGTTAATGGCCCACCAACACTTCGTCTACCTGAACGCGGCCTCTACTCTTGAACCTTAACCCAAAATTATACGCAAGAAAATATATCGTGTGGCCGTGATTTGAACGGGCAGTGTAATAATAGTGTCCTAAATAGTACATTATATGCATACAGAAATACAGAAAGCGAATGGGTATAATGTCTTTATGTTCAAGATAACATATAATATATCCATTTTAATACAAAAACTTAGTCATTATTAAAATAGAAAATGATTATCATCAGACATGATAAATCCGTAAATCTAAAATCACGCGGGCCAAGCCGCGGGTAACAGCTAGTATAATATAAGACATACGTAATCGTATATATGTAGTCATAATTTTTCTTTACTCAACAAAAACGACGTTAAAAAATGTTAAAGTTTTCCTATATTCAATGCAAAATCATGGACACAAGAATTCTACAACAAAAAATACAATGTGTCATTTCATTAATGAAAACCTAGCAAGATGCTTACATCTCTATTGCGCTCCTTTTCATACCGTTGGCGCTCGGCGATTATTATGTAGACTACCCACAATTTACTAATCATGAACATCATAACCCTGCCGCCCGACCGTCGCTCAACCCCGCAAACTCGTTCCTTATTTATTTAGTTTTGAGCTACAAATTCTTAATGAATGTTATGACTACGTGTTGGGGGCGCGTACGTACACATATTTTATTGCATTTGTCCAACAATTAGGTATAATGTGGGATTTTTTTTTAATAACGATTTTCGTTTTTTTTTTATTACTGTAATGTGTTCAGTAGCGGCGACTGATATACCCAAATTTTTATTTTTGGTAATTAAAAAATAGTGGTGCTTAAGTATACAATTACTACATATATAATAAGATATAAAGCAGAAGAGTTCGTTTGTTTAAACAATGCTATGCTAATCTTAAAAGCAGGTCTTAATCAGGTTTGAAAAATTCTTTCAGTGTTTAATAGCCATATATGGGCTATAATATCATCCCGCTAAGATGCCGTTGTAAATCTTAGTTAACGCAGGTGAAGCTGCGGGCCCCACCATGGTTCAAGCCTTGTCGTGGCGGTGGGGCTCAGTAGCCCAGGGTGACCCCAACACCTTGAGCGAAGCAAATTGAGCCGACGCGAGGGGGCTCTTTGTACCCCTCTTATAAGAAGAGGGGACAACAGAGCAGGGGCAAGGGGTGTGGATGGGAACCTCACCTCATCATACTGTCCAGATGTTAGGAGTGGTAGTATGTGGTGCGGGGCAATCGCTCTGTGGATGTGGTGTCGGTCTGAGGGACTGACTAGCTGTCGAGGTGCCCTGTTGCTTGTAGATCCGGGGTACTGTTATATCGCAAGTCGCATGGTTGCATATGTATAGTAAAACTGCTGAGTTTCCCATTGCATTATTCCTAATGCAATAGGAAACCTCTATTTTTCTCTTTGATAATTCAAATTGTTTTTCAATTAGATTGAATTGGACTTCCGTCGGGTGCAGGTCTATTTTAAGTTATCATTTTTCATAATATATTTTAGTGTTGAAATAAAGAATAGTTTTTTTTTAAAAAGCAAATCCTGAACCGCTCCGTAATAGTGGTGTCAGAAGTGGGATTCCAGTGTTGAAAAGCCGTATTCGTTCCACTGGAATTCCATAACGGTTCGCGAAAAAATAAAAATAAAAGAACTGAACTGTGAAAAATAAAATATATTATACAAACTCTATAAGCCAATTCATCTCCGGAGTGTGATCGTGATCTTAAACAAAAGGCAAATTATTTTAATATCCACTTCGTCAAACTCTACACTGTGTCTCGACAGTCAGCCTTACTCGTAAGCCTGCGGAGCAGTCCAAATACATCCTGCACCCCATATCTCGCTTGTGCAAAACACGCACAGCCGTTGTTCCTGTTGCCGTTCTGCCGCCGTTCCTGCCGTCGTTCCTGCCGTGGCTCTGCTGCCACTCTGCCGCCGTTCCTGCTGTCGTTCCTGCCGCTGTTCCTGTGTTTCCTGACGCAGTCGCGTTTGTGGAAACGCGCTGCCGCTGCCTGCTGCCAACTCATCGTTGCTGTGATGCCGTTCAAGTCCCTGGTGATCCTGTCTCTGTGAGTAAAACATATTATTATCTGTTGCTGCTACATTTCAGCTAATCTAATTTAATTGAGTGTCTTTCAATATACTTACCTATTTCCTTACCCATCTTTAGTCCTCACGTGAAAAAATATATAAGTAATTAGTAAATTATATACACACATATTATCGTTTTTATATAGTTGTACTTTAATTTTCTCTCACAATGTCAACTGAAAGCAAAAAGACAGAAGTTTTATTAACCGAACAATTTCCTATTAATGTTTTATGTAATTTTATTAGTCCTTATAAAGGAGATCGTGAAACACTAACCGCTTTTCTTACCAATTGCCAAAACGCCTTAGATTTAGCATCAATATCTCAAAAAACATTATTAAATAAGTATATCTTATCGCGTTTAGAAGGTAAAGCTCAAATTGCTTGTTCCAATAAAATTTTTGAAGATTTTAACCAATTAAAATGTTTTCTTAAGCAAAATTTTGGTCAGACAAAGCATTACAATCATTTATTATTAGATCTGCAATCGTGTAAACAACAAATAAACGAATCCGTTTCACAATTTGCACTTCGTATTGAAAGCTGTCTTACTGATTTACAGTCCGAAATCTATAATTCAGAATCTTTAAAAAAGGATATTTCCGGTCGAATCGCTATGACAGAGGACTTAGCGTTATTTTCTTTTTCTCTTGGGCTTCAGCCACGAATTAGTAACAACGTAAGATGCAGAAATCCTAAAAATCTTAATGATGCAATTAATATCGCTCTCGAAGAGGAAAAAATTCAAAACCTCTTACATAAAACTACCAAATCTAAGTGTGAAACCTGCGGGAAAATAGGACATGCGACATCGGAATGTTACAGTTTACAGAGGCGCTCAAATCCACGAAATAATTTTTCAAAATACCAAAATCAACCATATTTAAATAATAATAAATTCAATTCCCACGTTTTCTGTCGATACTGCAAAATAGGTGGTCACGACATATCAGAATGTCGTAAAAGGAAATATAATTATGAAAAACGCAATTCGTATAATAATAAATCTAATAATTATAATAAATCTGAGAACGCGCATCGTATAACATACGAGCCGCTGTCGCCGCCGTCGCCGCCGTCACCGTCACCTTATCATATTCCGTGTGAAAATGTCGGCAACAATGATTTAAACTAGGTGGTCGGATTACGAAAAAGTGCCGCCGTTTTCCGAATAATTCAGGCACACGAAAACTTAATAAAAAATCAATTATTTCTAAATTTCCTAAATCTAATCATGTATCAATTAATGACTCTTCTTCGGTATCGGTAAATCAAAATCAAAAATTGTCAGACATCGCCACGGGTAACCAGTCCCAAATATGTCTCCAAAATAGAAAATTGTCGGACATCGCCACGGGTAACCAGCCCCAAATATGTGTCCAAAATCAAAAATCATCGGCCATCGCCACGGGTAACCAGCCCCAAATATGTGTCCTAAATCAAAAATTATCGGACATCGCCACGGGTAACCAGCCCCAAATATGTGTCCAAAATCAAAAATCATCGGACATCGCCACGGGTAACCAGCCCCAAATATGTGTCCAATCTTTTAAAAAATCGCCGAAAAATTCCGATACTAAAAATGAAATTGACTCTAATTCTGAAATTCAAATATACGAGATAAATTCATTCAGTACAAAAATATCACTACCTTATATTGAATTAAAAATCGAATATTCTACGCGTCTTTTAAGATTCCTTATAGATACCGGTGCAACCATAAGTCTTATTAAAAAATCTAGTTTAGACATCGATAAATATATGTTATCCCGCGAAATTGTAAAGATAAAAGGGATTAATAATTTTGAACATTGCTCCGAATCTATAGGTACATCTCAGATTAATTTTTATATATTTAATAACATTTATAATTATAAATTTCATATATTTAATGATGATGTACGTCTAGAGTATGATGGAATCATTGGTAGTGACTTTTTAGGTTATTTTAAAGCTAGCATTAACTATGACTCCAAATCAATTAATATTTGCGGGCAAACCATAGATATGAACTATGTTCAGCCAACTTATACAATTCCTGCTCGTTCCGAGGCCGTCATCGAGTGCGCAGTGTCAAATTACTCACCTGAGCGTTTTCCGAATAACCAAGGATTATTATTAGATCATACTTTAATTGATGGCATTTATTTTGCTAATTGTATTGTCACAATAAAATCGAATAAGAGAATTAACGTATCAATTTTAAATACCACTGACTCGCCTATCGAAATCAAAAATCACGCTGTAGAGTTAACTCCTTATGATTCACAAAATACTTCTAATATTAAATCGTCACAAACCGTTAATACTATTTCTTATTCTTGTTCAAATAGAGTACAAAAAGTACTTGCTCTTATTCGCTGTTCACACTTAAATCAAGAAGAGAAAGAATCTCTCTTGGAATGTTGTTCACATTACACCGATATATTTCATATGGAAGGTGAACCTCTATCCTTCACGAGCGCGCTTGAACACAGTATAGATTCAGGAGACGCGCCTCCTATTCATGTAAAATCATATCGTTTCCCTGAATGTCATAAGGAAGAGGTCGATTCACAAATCCGAAAAATGCTCAATCAAAATATTATACGTCCATCTATCTCACCTTGGAGCGCCCCAGTATGGGTCGTCCCCAAGAAAATGGACGCCTCAGGTAAAAAGAAGTGGCGTATCGTTATAGACTACCGTAAATTAAATGACGTCACTGTGTCAGAGAGTTATCCTTTACCTCTTATAACCGATATTTTAGACCAATTAGGACATAGCAAATATTTCAGCACCCTCGATTTATCAAGTGGTTTCCATCAACTTAAGATGAATCCAAGAGATGCCCCCAAAACGGGATTTACTATAAATACAAATTCTGACGTTTCTGGGCACTACGAATTCATAAGAATGCCCTTTGGGTTGAAAAATGCCCCTTCCACATTCCAGAGGCTGATGAATACGGTTCTCTCTGGTCTTCAAGGTCTTCATGCCTATATTTATCTTGACGATGCCATAATATATAGCCACGATCTTCCTAGTCATATTTCAAAACTTAAATTAGTCTTTGACCGGCTACGAAAATTTAATTTAAAGTTACAGCCGGATAAATGCGAGTTTCTAAGACGTGAAGTCGCTTACCTAGGCCATATGATTACTGACAAAGGTGTCCGTCCAAATCCTGATAAAATCAAGGCCGTAACTCAATTCCCGATACCTAAAAATCCAAAAGATATAAAATCCTTCTTGGGCCTAGTCGGCTATTATCGACGTTTTATTAATAACTTTTCACAAATCACAAAACCGTTGACATCTCTTTTAAAAAAGGATGCAATATTTCAATGGTCTCATGAACAAGATCGAGCATTCGCGATTCTAAAAGATAAATTAACGTCAGCACCTTTACTCCAATATCCAGATTTTAATCAACCTTTCTTATTAACCACCGACGCCTCTAACTACGCGGTAGGTGCCGTATTATCGCAAGGAGAAATAGGCAAAGATAAACCTATCTCATATGCGTCACGAACGCTTAATAATGCCGAAGGTAACTACTCTACCATAGAAAAAGAACTCTTAGCTATTTTATTTGGGGTAAAAACATTTCGCCCTTATCTATATGGTCGTAAATTTAAAATCATAACAGACCACAAGCCGCTAGTGTGGCTGTTTAGTGTTAAAGACCCCGGTTCGAGGCTCATTAGATGGCGTCTTAAATTAGAGGAATATGATTACGAAATTGTGTATAAAAAGGGAAAATTGAACGCAAACGCCGACGCCTTATCTCGCTATCCAATTCTCGCCCTAGACGATAAAAGTGATAATTCAATTATATGTAATCCTACACTGTCACCTGGAAGTGACATCGACTCTCATAATCTTCCGTCAATATCCGAAACTTACGAACAATTTTTACAAATCTCAAAACAACCTGGTGTCATCTTCGATACCGTTATTCAAGAACACAACGAAAGTTTACTAAAAACTAAAATAAAATTAATCGCATATCCAACGTCAATTGATCTAGACGAATCCATTTCGTATTGCAGTGATATCATAGAAGCATCCACAAGCGACCCTAATATCCGAAATGTGGAACGCGAGCTCCATACCTACTATTCAACCTCTAACGATAATCATGTATTCACACATTTGTTTATTAAATTAAATCATTTTGATGAAATGACTTATAAAGATATATTCAATGTCCTTCGCGAATACCGAGAAATGATAAAATACTGGTATTCCGATGAGAAAGAGATAGCATTATCAGATTTTACAGATCCTTTTTCTAAACTTTCATTTACAAAAATATATAATATTATTGCGTTTCTTTTTCATACAACTAATATAAAAATTCATATTTATCATAATTGTATTAAATATCCGACACCGAGCGAAACCAAACAAATCTTAAGAGATAATCATGACTCACCTGTCGCTGGGCATCCAGGCATCTCCCGTATGCTAGAAAGAATCAAGTCACAATTTTGGTGGAAAAACATGAGACAAGACATCGAAGATTATGTAAAAAATTGTCGCTCGTGTCAAATAAACAAACCTCTACGACAAACCAATAAGGCACCGATGATAATAACTTCCTCAGCGTCGCGACCCAACGAGAAAATCTATTTAGATCTAGTTGGTCCACTTCCTGAAACATATGAATATAAATATAAATTTTTACTTACCGTTCAGGATGATCTCACCAAATATTCGCAAGCTTATCCTATGCAATCCTGTTCGGCTGAAGAAACAGCTAGAACATTCGTTAATTATATTTCACACATAGGAATACCTAAAATGATCATCTCCGACCAAGGCACAAACTTTTGTTCAGACCTTTTTAAGCAGCTAGGAAAATTATTTAATATTAAACATATTTTCGCTTCTCCATATCATCCCCAAACATGTGGCGCTCTAGAAAGGAGCCACTCTACCCTCAAGGAATATTTGAGGTCTTATATAGGCGAAAATCAAAACACTTGGGACCTTTACATCCCAAGCGCTATGATAGCCTACAATTCAAACGTACATAGTACCACAGGCTACAGCCCACTAGAACTATTATTTGGCTTTAAGCCCTATCTACCGTCTAGCATAGACGTTCTCGATAATAACACATATACAGATTATATTCGTGCACTTAATCATCGTCTTTATTACAGCCGTCAAAAGGCTCTACAAAATATTCAAATGTCTAAGGAAAAATCTAAAAAGTATTATGATTCTCGAACAAAGCCTATTATATATAATGCTGGCGATATGGTATATGTCCGTTGCCACCATAAGCAAAATAAGGCCTTATCTCCGGTATGGAAAGGTCCATATAAAATTATAAAACTAAGTGGTAACCATACCGCAACGTTATTAATTAATCGTAAGCATGTACGTCACCATTTCGATGAAATTAAGCCAGCAAGTGACGACACAACATAGTGTCCTAGGTCAGTAAGTTAGTAGTAACAATAGTAAACATAATAATATAATCGTAACATAAGTCTTTGCATTCTATTTCAGATGCGCGCTGTCACCGCTAACTATATCAGATTACGTATCGCCCATAATTAGTAGTCCGGGCCTTTATTTTGATAAGCTCCTAGATCTTAAGTTTACTAATAACGATTGGAAAGTCGTATCATATATAGATATAAGTCATATTCAACCTAATCTAGATAAAATAGAGTTTTTATTACAAAAGTTAAATGTGTTTTGTGATTCTCTTATGTCATCAAAGATACAGTCAGATTGTATTAATTCGCTTTCAGCACTAAAAAATCAGCATCTCATAAATGTGAATAAGTTTTCTTCCGTTTCATATTTGTTACGTAGTGATAAAAGTAAAGATCGTATTAAAAGAGGACTCATTGATTTAGGAGGCTCTTTCTTAAAAACTATTTTCGGTACTTTGGACGCCGAAGATGCTGTCAAATTTTCGGAAGCAATCAATACTGTACAGACAGATGAAAAACATCTCGCTCATCTTATGAAGGACAATATTCATGTTATACAGTCCACTATTTCGTCATTTAATAATTCCATGTCTAAAGTTAACTTAAACGAAAAACATCTTTTAGAAAATATGTTAACAATACATAAAATATTAGACACAATCTCTAACACGAATGACAAGCTGACATTAAAAAATCAAATTATTTCCTTATCAAATTCATTGGAAGCAATAATTCTGACATCATCTTTCGACATCGACGACATCAATAACGCCATATTATTCGCAAAGCTCAACGTTCTACATCCTACTATACTGAGTCCTTATCAATTGTATAATGAACTAGATAAACACAGAAATAAAATTCCTAGCCATTATGATTTGCCTGTACCATTAACGCTACAAAATATACAAGAATTAATAGATATTTCTAAATTAGTTTCTTATTATCATCAAAATAAAATCATATTTGTCCTTCACATTCCTCTAGTCTTACCTCAAACCTATAATCTTTATAATATAATACCATTACCAGTTCCTTACAATATATTGAAACCAGACACTTACATTTTAATCGAGCCAACTAGCTCATATGTGGCAGTAACAGCTGATCGCATGTTCTACTCGCTAATAAGAGACATAGACAAATGTAAATTAATCAGTGAAAAGTGTTATGTGTGTGTGCTCGTCGACTCGTTTTCAGCTATTGCTAACCCTACGTGTGAAACAACTCTGTTAAGTGAAGTGGTAACTAAACTCCCTGATTCCTGTGTAGCTAAAATTATTCATGGTTCTATAGATGTATTTCATAAACTTAGTTTTAATCGTTGGATTTTTGTTCAGTCTGAGCCAGGAAAATGTCATATCACGTGTGAGAAATCTGATGTAAATAAAGATGTTATTTTATTTGGAACTGGCATCCTGACCTTGCCTAAATATTGTAAAGCATTTTATAAAACCTTACAGTTTACCGCAGTTGGCGAAACGTCACTCGGCAATGTAACAAATGTGGTGTCAAATTTTAACATTTTACTAGACGATTGTTGTGAACACTCGAAAATTAATAAAACATTTGCTAAGCTTCCACACTCTAGTTTAAAAAACATTGGCAATCTTGACTCACTACTACATGCAAGCATCCATCTCCATACAATGGAAGATGAATTATATAAATTAGAAAATCCATCTCATTTAGATACATATGGAATTCATTATTTGTCTATTAGTTTGTTAAGTAGTATTATATTCATAATATACCTAATGTTTAAATGTCGAAAAAATGTAACATGTAAAAAATCGCCTTGCTGTATTCAGATTTTCAATCAGTGTCATAATTCAAAATCTCGCACAGATCACCCGACATCTCTTGTTGTCCTTAAGGATAGTAATATTAAAAATGATTCTGTAATGGAGGAAACATCCATCAACACGCCAACTCCTTTGAAAAGAAATGTTATGTTAACCAATATAATAAAAGATCATGAAATGTAACTTTAATGTTAAACAATTTAAATCTGAAAGTTATAATAATAATAATGATAATTGTAATTGGTTCTTAAGTTCAAATATAATATTATATAAACAATAAATATAACTAATGACTTAGAAATCCTATTAAGTATATAAATGTTATAATAGTAATTTTGTGTTAATTTGGAATTAAAAAAAAAAAAGTTTTTGATAAAATCTTAGTAAATAACATTGTTTTTGTAATTTCGCAATTATTTGTATACTCCAAACGAAAGTCCAATCTCCGCGTTAATCTAAGTTAATCTCTCATCACTTTGAGATGTGATGATCGATCTTAACGGGGGGGTTGTTATATCGCAAGTCGCATGGTTGCATATGTATAGTAAAACTGCTGAGTTTCCCATTGCATTATTCCTAATGCAATAGGAAACCTCTATTTTTCTCTTTGATAATTCAAATTGTTTTTCAGTACCTTACCAAAGGCGGCAGTAGTGGCACTCGCCGGGTTTTATTGCGTAGAGCTGCGTCCACTTGCCATCTTTCGGGCGCAGCGAGTCCCACATACCCGCCTGGGGAGTCCCACTCCCCAGCAGTATGCGTCAGTGCAATTCCCGGCGTAAAAGAAAAAAAAAGCTTTCCAATTAACGCTATATAGGTTACATACAAACATCTATCTTTTTGCTATCACGTGTTCACATTATGTGAGGAGGGTAGGAGAACAAATAATCCCCCCAGGAACGAGCTCACGCCACAGCGGAGCATAGCACCTAGTGGGGCAGCGATGTTTTCATCAGCAGGGGAGCTGATGAAGACATCACAGGGATTTTAGTAGGTGAAAATCCTACACAATCTGTTTTGACCAGAAAGCAAGTAAGCTTTTGAAGATTTCCCTTGCGTCAAAAAAGGGGAGCATTGACATAATACATAATTGACATAGTGGCGTTCATTCAGGGAGGACTATGTTTAGCAGTGGACGGATAAAGGCCGATGATGACGATGATTATGATTATGAAGAAGAAGATGATGATGATGACACAATGACATGATACAAGACTACGAGTGACCGCGGCCCGCGCAATTCTACTAGTTTTCCGCCCGTGCAGCGTAATCCGCGCGGAATCACACACAACGCGGCGGTCGCAGGTGATAACCGCTTCGTGAGTTGTTAACCCTGGGACCTTAAAGTCTGGCAATGCGCTGGCAAATCCTCTGATGTAGCGGGATGTCCTTAGACATATATCTAAAGACATCGATGATCACCAGAAACTAAAAAAAATCCAAACCTTCTCAAAATATCAGACAATTTCATAAAATTATAATAATAATAATACACACCTGCCCAGACACAGAACAATTAATGATCATGCTCATCACACAAACATTTATCTTGGGTGGGAATCGAACCCACGACCTTCTGGTTTAGTAGTCAGGGTCACTAACTACTAGACCAACAGGCCAGTCGATTTTTTATGCCCAACTATATTTTATTAAAAACTTAAAAAATCTTAGATTTTAGTTAATACAAAGAAAAATAAATCATCATATTGTTCAAAAATGGATGGGCTATATTATGATGATGATATTTTATAAGACTAACTTCGTGGATTATATAGCACAATATTGCCGCTCTATCATACGAAAGATGCACGATAGGCACTTGAGTTACTTCACCGATACAAATTAAGTCGATCGTTGTATAATTATTAAATGTTCGACGTATTTAAACGTGCGATCAATGAAAACAATTTACTAATTATATATTATGTACACTGTACAATATTATAATTTCAGACCGCATTCCATTGGGATTGTGAAAGAATATCGATTTTTAAGTGACACGCTTAAAATGACAGATTACGACGGAAACTGAATTCGGTAATACCGTTTTTTTCCTGAAAATGTTGACCGTTTATTTGATAAATTATCAGAAATCAATTTCAAGTGCGGCTTCAGATGTTTTAAATTAATAAAAAAAAACATAAGTAAATCATTTTTTTCTATATGTACTACTTTTTTAGTTGAAAACTGCCAAATATACGACTTTTTCACGGGTGGTATAATATTTTCTTGTTTTTACATTTGACAGCCCTGCCGTGCTATTCTGTAAGAAACGCAGCGCTATCGTAACCTTGTGACAGCGCCGTGAATGCAATTTGGTATTCACTAAGCTTGTCAAACCATATCAAACACACACTAGCGTCATCAACGCTGTGACGGGAGGGACAAGAACTACTCTACGGCGTGTTCTTGACGTTTCTTCATACATTTTGGTATTCCGTAACGAAAAATAGTGTCGAGCTCGCCTCACTGCCTCGCCTACCGGCTCGCTTTTAAGTGTCATATCTAAAAGCTACATTTTTGAGGCTGAAAGTATAATAAAGATTGTTCATTTCAAAATTCACCATACATTTTAGCCACAAATATTACATAATTATGGCAGATCGATTTTTACAATGGTTTATTCTTCGGAAGAAGCAAAAAAAGGGACGACATAGACCAAACTCGACAAGCTTACGAAAATTTCAAACCGTTTCCTATGATATGGATTTATTCGATCGCGATAAAACTATTTTCTTGTTGTGTTTGTTGTGATTATTAAATGATAAAGAGTGAGTTACAATCTATTGTGGAATCGGAATTGAAACAATAAAGTTTGTGTACCACATACGTATACTATATTTATAAAATAAATAATTAATATTTTAATAACTACGTTTATTATTTCGTATAAAAATAAAAAAAGGAAATAAAAAAGGTTGCAGGTCCACTATGGACCCGAGTAGCAAGAGACAGGGGGTGGGAGGGGGATAGATTTTTAATATAGGTAGTAATAATAATAGGCATTTGTAAATTGTAGAGAAATTATTTTGTAAGAAAACAGCAATAAAGGCTATTTTATTTATATTTAAGTTTATTAGAATTTCGTATATTTCATATAAATACCTACGGGGCCGAAACGTGGCCTCTTAATTTTCGACTGATCCGAAAGTTTGCCGTAGCTCAACGTGTTATGGTAGTGCTACGCTAGGTGTTTCTTTGGCAGATAGGATTTTAAACAAAGACCTCTGCCAGAGAACTAAAGAAATCGATAATCGATATTACACGAAGACTAAGCTTGTTGAAGTGACAGTGGCGGATGAGCTAATAAGTTTCAAGAGTGAAGGCCGCGCTTAGGCTTACCAACGCCGACCAACACGTCGTTTACGAAGTTTTGGTCGGCCATTAAGCAGGCGGGAAGACGATCTCCGTGCAGTATCCAGTCCACATGGATTAAATGCACATGGCAAAGGATCAGTGGTCTTGGCGTTTATTGAGAGAGGCCTATGTTCAGCAGTGGAATTATAAAGGGTGATGATGATAATGATGATATGTTTCTATAATAGGTTCATAAGAATTCCTTATATTTTATATAAATACCTAAAAAGAAAAAAAATGTACAAGAAAACAACGTATATAAAATGTATATTTTTATTTAATATCTGAACCTTCGATGTAATAGTTTATAGTTGGCTGTGCTATCTCTGAACCTTTTATAGCCAACAATAGTAGAGACGCCATAATGCTATAGGTCTACGTGACTTCGAGCCAGTGGCCTAACAAATAGATTATACCCATCACCACTAGCAAAAGCGTCTCCACCCATCAAACCAAATTTTTCTACTGTATTATCACTTTGACAACATAATATGTATTTGTCTCGCTATTCATATTTTAGTCTTCTTATTCTTCCAATACTACAACAATGAACAAAACATTATAATATGTAAGAGCATCATGATCATCTGCCTAACCTTTTTCCAACTATATATTGGGGTCAGCTTCCAGTCTAACCGGATTTAGCTGAATACCAGTATTTTACATGGAGCGACTGCTGTCGGACCTCCACAACCCAGTAACTGGGTGATACGGTACCCCACGGTTAGACTAGTTGTCAGATTCTCGGGCTTCTGAAGACCCGTAAGGACTGTCAAAGATCCACGAAAGACAGCCGGGACCAACGGCTTGATGTGCTTTCCGAGGCACGGAGGAGTCTCGGTATGTAAATATGGTCACCCATCCACGGACCAACCTCGGCAAGCGTTGCTTAACCTGGTAGATCGATCCGCGCGGCTGTTACCACTGCGTCACGAGCTCCTCTAACTAAACACACATAATATAATATATTAGAGCAATGGGTATTAATTATTTAGATTGTTCCATTGCTATTTGATAGTGAATAAATTAGGTAAAAAACTCAATAAACCGCGACAAAATCCGTAAAAGTTGTTTCATTATAAAAGCAAATAAAATTGACAAATAGACAATACAAATTACCTTTGCCCATTGTAACGTTGCGCTAGCTCGTTACATGATTTTAGGCTTAAATTCAAGATTCAGCAATAGATATTATGTTTAAGTAACCATACTAATGGTATAAGCGCCATCTATCGTTAACTAGTGTCAACTATTGACATATTATATTGGCTCACTAGCGACCTCTTTAAAATTCAATAACTGTTTGCTTACATCTTTTTCTCAAATAAAATTAAAATACCTCTTGTAATTAATAATAATAAATATAATAATTTAATCTAATCCCTAAACAAAATTATAAATAATCTAAATTAAAACTTAATTAATTATAAAGTCTGTTTGACAATTGACTATAGAACTATATTGTTTATGGAACGATAGACAAGCTGTGATTAGGACCTTTTTGATTTGCTGTCACTTCTAACCGACCTCTTGGCCTTTTTCTTGTCCTGACTTCGTGGCTGGCGGAAGCCGAGGCTAACCCTCGTCTATTTTTTTGAATTCCGCTGGGAGTTCGCGGAGCAGAATTTGGATAGGCTAAGTATCCAAACGTGAACATCTAACAGCCGGCCGGCTGAACCGAACGCCCAGCGTGAAGACCCAAGCTGCAGCCAACCTACCATCGCCAGGAGTCCAGTCAGGCCAGTGATTCCTCCCTTATTACCCCTACGCAATACGCTGTCGGAACGTGGGCCAGCTAAAGAAAGTTTCTGGCTCGAGATAAGGTGAGACTTGTCCGAACCTACTCTATTCTACCCCTTCCTATCGTGCTCGCTGGGGGCATCTACCACCCCACGCGACAGCTGGCGCCCAACGTGTATTCTTTCTAAGGCCTGCCCAGGTTCTGATAGCGTATTTTTAAGGAAATATAGTGTTTTTTCTAAAATTAGTATCTAAAAATTTTTTTTTCTATATACCCACATATACTAAATGTTGTAAGCGTGAGGTGACGCCGAGCGAGCTGGTACGTAATTATTTAACTAATTAATATCTGTTTGTTACTATTTCTTCTATATTTCCTTATTTTGTGCCTATATTATAATATTTTGCTACAATATTTTTGTTTCGGTCGTGCTAGACGTCAAAATTTAAGTTTAATTATCTAACCTTTTGTCTTTAATACTATTGAAAATACTATAAAAACACTAAATACTTATTGTGATACGTAAAAGTTCGCAAAGCTATAGTAATAACTAGTAAATTCAAGTTCTATAATTTTCAAATTATTTAAATACTTAGTTCATCTTCAATTTTTATTTTTATTTTAAATTCTTAAACTTCTATCGTTGATATTTTACATTTCACTTGTCACTTAGCGTAATAGGGAGATTGCTTTGTAAAAAACACTATTTAACTATAACTACTTGTAAACAGCTGATCTATCGTTCGATAATCTTTTAACTACTTAAGATTTTTAAACTTACATAACCTAATTGTTTTCTATGGCATAACATAAATAGTTTTGATAGCTAGATAATATGGAGACTTACCTAATTAAATTCTTTTTGCTAAACAAAAACGAATTAACCTATGAAGTACTGATCAGAGGCGAGGATGCTGCCCTAGCCCTCTTCAGGTTAAGAGTATTGATATAGTAGGACCCTACATCTTACTAAAATCAAATATCTTTATTCTTTAGGTTATAAGTATTGATTTTGTAGGACTCTACCCCTACTAAAATCAACTATTTTATTCTAGTTGTGACTTGTTGTTTTAGTATGTATTGCTTACTTTTTCTAATCAAGAGAGCAACCGCTGAAACCGTTACTAAGATTTATTTGCATTTATTCAATTCATTAAATGTAATTAATTGTTAAAAAGTCTCCACTTGTCTACACACTTGCTGATATGTCAGGTAAACCTCTAGGTGACTGGCATATTAAAGATATTAAATTAGTAAACTATAAATCATAAAACCTACTTAAATAAAACTAAATAAATTATTTTAACAAACCTAATTGAACTTTAACTTAAATTCAAATATTTAAATAATCTAACCTAACCTAACTTGAACTTAACTTAAACTCTTAATATTTAACATCTACTACGTAAACTATGCTGTATTAATTAAACTAAATAATACTAATTAATACTCTTAAACTAACTTATTGAGTCAACAGCGGCTGGGTTGTTTACTCTATATGTAAGGATCTTTAGGTTACTACTATTAACTTAAAGATATCATGAGAGATGCAAGAGTGTATGTGATGGGATGTATGTATAGGTGTGATGTATGTATAGGATGGAAGTGTAGTAAGTTTAGTTCTATGCATAGTTGGTATGTATGACTGCAGTTCAGTATATTATCTTGCAGTGAGTTCAATAGATAGTTAGTTTAGTCGGATTTAGTAGTAGGCAAAATCCTACGCTTTTTGGCGGGGTACTGTAACGTTGCGCTAGCTCGTTACATGATTTTAGGCTTAAATTCAAGATTCAGCAATAGATATTATGTTTAAGTAACCATACTAATGGTATAAGCGCCATCTATCGTTAACTAGTGTCAACTATTGACATATTATATTGGCTCACTAGCGACCTCTTTAAAATTCAATAACTGTTTGCTTACATCTTTTTCTCAAATAAAATTAAAATACCTCTTGTAATTAATAATAATAAATATAATAATTTAATCTAATCCCTAAACAAAATTATAAATAATCTAAATTAAAACTTAATTAATTATAAAGTCTGTTTGACAATTGACTATAGAACTATATTGTTTATGGAACGATAGACAAGCTGTGATTAGGACCTTTTTGATTTGCTGTCACTTCTAACCGACCTCTTGGCCTTTTTCTTGTCCTGACTTCGTGGCTGGCGGAAGCCGAGGCTAACCCTCGTCTATTTTTTTGAATTCCGCTGGGAGTTCGCGGAGCAGAATTTGGATAGGCTAAGTATCCAAACGTGAACATCTAACAGCCGGCCGGCTGAACCGAACGCCCAGCGTGAAGACCCAAGCTGCAGCCAACCTACCATCGCCAGGAGTCCAGTCAGGCCAGTGATTCCTCCCTTATTACCCCTACGCAATACGCTGTCGGAACGTGGGCCAGCTAAAGAAAGTTTCTGGCTCGAGATAAGGTGAGACTTGTCCGAACCTACTCTATTCTACCCCTTCCTATCGTGCTCGCTGGGGGCATCTACCACCCCACGCGACACCATTGCTGCTGAGTTTTTACGCAGGCTACATCTTGCCAAGCTGCTCGTGTAGATGCGTGCGATCTCGAGTATACGACGTTCGAGCCACCCTGTGACAAGATAGCGTCTCTCTTTCAAACACTCCAATACCTTCTCCACTTGACATTATAATCCTGTTAAGATAAATAAATATTTAAAAATAAAGAAGGAAATCGTAAGTTTGCTGTGATGATTTGTTATGTTTATACCATGAATACTATGGACACAAGTTTCATAACTTCATAATACCTATAATACTTGAGAATTATTAGCCTCGACGCAACTTGGATTAATTATTCATAAATATATAAGCTTTAATACGTACCTTTTAATGTCCAAAACGTTTAAATTAAGACAAAATAAATTTCATAACAAATTTATTATTGTTTTAAAATTATCAATTGTCATTATTGTCAACCATATTTTGTCTAATGCCAAGGAGGTTTTTTGTTTGTTTTAAATCTGTTATTTGAATATAAAATACCTCAATCTCATGTTTTGATGAAAAATCAAGTGTAACAATAATATATTGTGCTAAGTTATTAAAAAAACCCTATTTTCCATTTTTATTACCTACTAAACAGTTAACCGATATTTACCGATTATTTCGTTAAGACATTTGTGTCAAGCCCTAGAACTTGTCGACCTCACTACGCTAAGAGGGCGTTTTCACGCACAGCCACGATATCGTCGATTAGCGCATAGTAGCTACAGAATACCGATTTGCTCAGACTTAAGCTCGTCATCGAAATGAGGGCGATCGGTGAGACGAGCTCGTCACCGCGCACTACCTAGAAAATGACTGTTACAGAATAGCACGGCTGATCCAACTATCTTAGTCGAATGTTTAAAATATCTGAACCATGAAAAATCGGAGGTAGAATATTGTCCTGCAAGATCATAATAATCTCTTTTAAGAATTATTAATAATGTCTTCATTTTTATAAAATAATGACTTATTATAATATAAATGTATAACACATAGGATTTAAGGAATTTAATATTATAAAGAATGAATTATTGTGTACTTCGCGACCATTAGGTAATAAATAATAATAATATGGACGCTTTTACACCTCACCAGTAAGTTTCAGACAGCGGAAATACATATATTTAATACTTTTATATATTTAATACACATCCATGACCCAGGAACTATTATTAAGCTTTTGGTTCCCTAGCTGAATTCAAACCAGCTACCTCAGCTACAGCTTGAGCGCTAACACGCTTGAGCCACGGAGGTGCAGGTAGCCATCAGGTACATCGCACATTTCTTTTTAATGCTTACGATAAGTGATTAACGTCACCCATCAACATAATCTAGTACACGTCTAACGGCGGCTTTCAATATCCTATCTGTCTTAAAATTTTCTTATCTATCTTGAAATTATGACACATTTTCTTACAAAATCTGTCAAAATTTTAAGATCGATAAGAAAATTTTAAGATAAATAGGATATTGAAAGCCGCCGTAAATCCTTGCTATATCGAGTGCAGGTTTTACGTTGGAACATATTATCCAAAGAAACTCCAAGAGTAAATGTTTTTCCATTTGGGAATAGAATATAAAGATTCTGCTCATTGGACAGTCACATATATATTTTAGGGCTGGGGGAAGATTTCCAAAAAATAGGAGAGGTATTTTTCGTTCGTAATAAAGAGTCTGTGCACCGATTTTTAGCTCCCTGTCTTGAAAAGTCCCATATAGAATATCTTCTTCCCTCTTTTCCAAAAAAAAATGATACAGGATTTTTTTGTTGGTCACAAAATGTCCGCAAATTTTAGCTTTCTACCATGAAAATTGCGGAACGCTCCATACAAACTTCCATCTCCTATTTTGTGGAATTGGATAGTTAGAAAGAGACAAAAAGTAGCCGTGACGTAAGTTGTTTTCCATTAATTCAACTATTTCCTTTTTTTAAACAGGTGAATTCGTCGCTACGTTATTTATTATGCTTCAATAATTATAATATCAAATTATCGTGCGGTAACAATCAAACCACAATAATTTATTTATTTTATAATTCACGAAATATCAGTAACATACTGAATTATAGGTAGCGTGATTCACGACTCTCCTGATACCGACTGATGTTTCAGTATAAAATGAAACGCTGTCTCCTTTCAACTCATACTTCCCTCATCTGTTCTGAGCAGAATTGGAAAAGCCACCAAAATGAAGTTCTACCTTACATTTGTCTCTCTTCTTATTTTGGCTTCTCTACTCGTTCTCACCTCTGCGTGTCCACCGTATGGTTGTATCAGTAAGTTTGTTTTACAAAAAAACACTTAACATTTTTTTACATTTTTTTCCATTTTTATAGCAAAATGATTATTTTTGATTATTTCATTTTTTTTCTTATTATTTTAGGCTCGAAGAACCAAATTGTATGTTTATGACAATATACAAGTAAATCTTTATGTGATTTTTTTTGTGGAGAACAATCAAAAGAAACTTATAGGAAAACTTCTTTATTCGCCCTCTTTTTTTGTTACATTTTTAATGACGCCGTACCAAGTACGCAGTGTTGCTACATCATAAAAATATTTATGTTTAGGTTCTAAACAAAGGTTTATATTTTACTTTGATTTTTTAATGTTTAAATTCATTGTTTAAGTGTGGACGTAATTTTTTCTTAACACGACTGTGGACGTGGAGTCCTACAGACTCCTATATACCCGCGGCTTCGCCAGCGTAAACTTAGATTTACGGATTTATCATGTCTTATGATGATTATTTTCTATTTTAATAGTTACTAAGCTTTTGTATTAAAATGGATATGTTATGTGAATATGTTATCTTGAACATAAATACATATTATATCCCTTCGCAGGCTTTCTGAAGGCATATTTAGGATACTATTTTTGCTTTCATATTTTCATTTTTATATTCATACCGTATTTGTGTAAATAACTTTCAAATTATTGCGTTACAATTGCAATTTTTTAATATTAAATGGATATAGTATAATACCCCTAAGAGATAGACATAATAATATACCATCGCACAATTTTTTTAAACCTATTTAAGATACACAATTCCTCCATATATAATTTTGTTATATAGGTTTAGGCAGCGTTTTCGTTGAAAACTCCCAGGCGGCCTATTTTTTTCCGACACTTCCAACAATTATTGTTATATCTTAGCTAATGTGTACAAAAACTTGATAAATTATATACGTAAACCTTCCTCTTGACTTGTCCTATCTATTTAAAAAAACCACATCAAAATCCGTTGCGTAGTTTTAAAGATTTAAGCGTACAAAGGGATATAAGGACAGAGAAAGCGACTTTGTTTTATAATATGTAGTGATTATGCACCATAGATAACACCTGTACTGACTGTCCTGAAATTTATGTTTTCTCCATAGGTGGTGGTGGTGGTGGTGGTGGTGGCGGTGGCGGCGGCTACATACCTGGTGACGGTAATCCTAACGGCAATGGTAACGGCAACGGTAACGGCAATAGTAATGCCAACATTAACACCAACAAGAACGTTAATTCCAACCTCAATCTACAAAAACAAAAACAAATTCAAGATGCTCTTCAACAACAACAAGGTTATGGTGGCGGCAGTCCATTTGATTATTGATTGAGTGAGTACAATTAGTGATTAGTTTAACATACAACCAACTCATGAAAGAAATAAAATCATGATGGGCAACAAATGAAAACATAAACCAATAGCCTAAAATAATTTATTATATTGATAATTGATACTATTCTAGCAAACAAAGGTATATATATATATAGCGGACCTGTCAGCGCTACAAATCCTGAATCGCGCTATCGGTATTCTACAGTCCGATCGCTATATTATATACACCATCTGATACGACAGCTAGTGAGCTTCGGCCTGGCCGAGCATTAGCACTCGCTCGGTAGGAGAGCTCCCTTTGGGGCCTTTCACCATATTACCAACATATATTTAAATCTTAAGTAAAAACAAATGATATTATAGTGAGATAATGAAAAGCTACAGGACTAATAAAATGTAGGCCCTGTATTTGAATGAATGGAATGAAAAGGATGAATAATAATATTAAAAATCCTAAAATATTTACTTTTTTTTATATATTTCAGATCAATAATTGGATGGAAATATTTTAACCAATAAAAATATTTCTGGGATATTTTTACTGTGTTTTATTAATTTAATTTTACCTCTATAATAATATGTTAATACTCATTGTACGTTACGTAATAGTCGAAGATACGGTATATAAAACAACCTCACCGATATGTTTATTTGATGAAACTTGTTGTTTATTCAATTTAATATGTATGTTGCATATGGGTTGCCTAAAAAAATGCAGTCCTTGTTAGATTTTGATTCAGGGCAAGCTTTGGGACAGCGAGCGATAATGATAGTGGCAAAAATAATTATAGCAGCAAAATAAAAATCTTCCTACCATTTTTTTTAATTATTATCGTTAAATCGTTAACCGATTTAGGAGTTCGGCTTTTCTAGGGGTGAAGATTTTCTTAGAAGTAATTGCTGCTATATGTATTATATGTCAATTGTTGTTTATTTTTACTTTCCAATTCACAAAATTATTTCACTTTAACGATCATTATACGGCCTTAAATTTTTACACCTTACTTTATATTATATGCTCCATATTTCACGTAAAACAATTTAAAATATCACAACTTCTTACTCTAGACAGATGTCAAGATGTCAATCTTGTCAAATTTAGTTCAGGCATTAGTCGCAGGACTTTAAAAGTGGTGAGGACTATACTTTCAAATTTTGTCAAATTGTATGTGTCAGAAAAAACAGAAAATAGAATTCGAAATCGGAGCCATTTTGAAGGTACATGTCACGCATTTTAATTTAAAGGAATTTATGGAGCTAAATAAACATTGTTTGGCAATAATTTTCTGGTTACAATTTGTTGAAAACAAAGAATTACATTAGCATTATGTAAAATTAGCAATTATATTAAAAAAAAAGAAAATATGCAGAGTAAACAATCTTTCATACAACCCAATCGACTTTTTGGCTCAACCAGCATTTTATTATCTTTATAATTATCCTTTCTTATTTATTTTTAATTATTATCTTTATTTTTAATTATCCTATATTATGTACGATAATTAGCACATAACAAAATATTATGAGGATTACTTTCTGAATCTGATGGGAATTTAAGATTGTTACATTTTATTGACAAAAGAGCAACCCCTAAGTTTTTTTCTCGTTTTTCTTAGGGGATCCTGCATCTCAAAGGAGTTTTTTTTTTAAATTACAAGGAAAGAACATCCCCCTGTCGCACTCCTTGATGCAGTTGGATTGGTCTTGTTAGACCTCCCGGAATCAGAAGGGACATAAAGGCGGCTTCGTAATGTTGTACTCAGATGATAAATACCTATACACCGTAAGGCGTCACGGTAGGGAGCTGTAATGCACAGGCGATCCCCTCTGTCGTGTTATGTCATTTTGTTCGGGTCCTGGTCGAACAATACAACTGATTTCAGGCCGACATCGACCACAAAACCTATAGACTCTTAATGTTTGATTTTTCGTATTAAATGCATTCTGGCAACTAGCTGAGGTAAGACGAAGGGGTTACAATGCTGTGATTAGCTAATTCAATGTAAAACATTACCAATCACGGAACGATAAAAGAAATGGATATATTTCGCAACGGGAAAGAGTGAGACAACAAGATAGTTTGAGTTCATTGTTTACGGCTTACATCGGAACTATAAGTCAGATGTGTCGCCAGAACCCATTCCTCTGTAATTAGGAGTCTATGGGTTATGTGGTCGATGCAGGCCGAGCTGTTTACTACCAAGAGAATATAATCACTACTTTAAAGAGACGGGACTCCCATACTAGCCAATAGAATCAATTTCGCTACCATTTCAATACCAACAGATACTTCAAAAATGTCAAACAACAGAAATACCAACCTATCAAAACTAATAATAGTGCTTTCGAATAGCTTTTATCGATATCGATAATATATGCAGGGTAAAAACAGGGCTTGCTTCTAAATAATAATTTAAGCCAGGTTATATATTACTGTAATGAGGCCCATATTAATGAGAGGGTACATATATTATGAAATAAAAATTAAATAAAACTCTTTCAAGACTTCCTTTATTAAACGCCGAATGAAAGTTGTTTCCACATACATATTTTAATGTATGCAACTTGTCAATGGGAACATAATATTATATTAAATCCTCTTTGCCCAGAAACTTGACCCACTCTTTGCAGCTGCTGAAATCATTTTAAGTAGAATTAATTTAATGTTTCTTGACTAAAATCATAAATATATAATATAGCAAAGGTCGTAGGTAAGTGCATTTAAAGGAGAGTTGGGAACCATAAACATTTATATTACTGTAAAACTTATAGGTTCAACTTTCTGATTTACGATCATTGCTCATTTATGTAAGTACGGGAAAATATTTTGACCCTACTCTTTCATCCAACATTATATATTTTTTTCAATGATAAACTTTTTTTATCGATATATTGTAGACAATACTTATAAATACTGATAAACTTTTTTTATTGATATATTAGTTGCAGTACATCACTAATACAAAATTTTAATTACATAAATTTGTTAATTTTGTTTAATCCTTGCCTGCTTTACTTACATATTATGGCTACAAAGTATCATATATAAGTGCTTACCGGGCTTAATCAAAGGATATCTCGCCATAAAAATCCCTTTTTCATCATTTGAACGACTTGCTCAATTCCCACAAAGGAGACGGTCCAAAATCGTATGGGAGTTGGGACGTTGGTGTACTTTTGTACACATAATGATATGAAGAAAAATAAATATTCAAACAGTTTTAATATGTTCATTTCCATAAATTCTTTTCAATTTCAGCGTAAGCATAATTTAATATTTCCAAGATATACAACACTACATGATATAATAATGGCGTACGAATATTTTCTTTAGCGTTTATGGCTATAAATCTATGTCCAAATAAAAAGTCTAAATCGTCAAAATATCCACAAAAATGCAAGAAACACATTAACGAGTTAACAACTCCATAACAAAGCTTGAAATAGTTACGAAAGTACCATGAGTGTCGCCATTTTTCAATAATGACGTTTAAGTAATAGCCGCCATCTTTGTGGGGAATAGCTAATATTTGAAAAACTTGATAATTTTTTTTAATTTTTTGCACGTAATTTATTATGATAAACTATTTTTTTTTTATTTTTAATTAAATCTATGTATTTTTATTTATTTATAGTATACTGTACAAGAGTAGACCAGAAATGGACCGTCACCTTTTACAAGTAACAAGCCGTTTTTTTGTTGGCACTTTGTATCTAAGTACACTTCTGATCACTCGTCACAATTTTAATGAAAAATTATACTTATTAGCAATTATAATCCAAATCGAAACAAGCAATATTATATTTAAAACTTTAGACTAGTTTAAAACACACACAGGTGTTAGGTTTTTTTCGTTACGGAATTTCTGGATACGGTCCCCACGCTATAGGCCCGCGATAGAAGCTATGCAATAGCTTAAAAAAACCTTCTTTCGTTTAAATGTAACCTATGTTACTTCTGGTACCTCCAAGAATATTTGTACAAAGTTTCATGATGATCGGTTAAGTAGTTGTCGCGTGAAATCGTATCATAAGGGTTTTCCTCATACAGAAACTAGTCTACTACTACTAAGATTAGAAAAAAACTAATATCATAGTTTGAAGCTGTGATATTACGATCAGTGATCAAGTAACAAATGTTTTTAAATTTGATAGACGAAAGCACGTATTATATTGCTGTAGTAACGACAGTACCTATAGTAGTCAGATATTTTGATCTAATGACTGATAAAGTGAAAGAGGTTTTAGAGTTTGATTCAATTATGACAGTGTCACTGTAGTGTAATGTTTTATAAGCAATAAAAAATATTATTAATATTATTATTTTTATTTCTTGTACAAAACTCTCAGCTTATAACTGGTTTCTTCTACAATCACGGGCTATTGCCAAGTGATTGCAGGTGTGGTGTGTTTATGTCGTGTTATGTTATGTATTCTTGTGTGTTTTCTTCTGTTTGTAGAAATTTTCTAACCATACGGCATGTATTTAAAATAGCTTTTTGTTGGTTGATAAATATTATTATTATTATTCGAAATGAAAACATCATTGGTTCTGGCTCTGATTAAAATAACACTATGATGGGATGTAACAACTCAGTCTCAAGTCGATTACCTCAACGTCCAGACAATTGCGATCAAATACATTTGCCATCCTCAATCCTCTAGATCCTTGCGCTTGTGACGCAAACATAAGTTGTGAAAAAATGGCGCGAAATATTTTATAATTGAAATGTTATAATTGTTACTTATTTGATAATTGAAATTAATTTATAATTGCTTAAGATTATTTTAGATTAAATTAATGGAGTTCCAGTATTTTCCTAAGGTGCACGAAATTCTCAGACCAGTCCAGGCGAGATTACCTTTTAAATGCAGTAGTGCAAAAGATAAATGAACAATGGCATGTATTACGTCTTCATTTGATGATGATGATGATGATGATGTCCTCCCAGACGTATCCGTCGACGGCGACACCCTGTTAATTTGTGTTATTCTGGCCTTGTCTTGCATGAATGACGAGCACGAAGATGACTAGCAAAACCAAATTTGGATTTGAAAGTCCGGTTGCAGGAGTCCCACTAGGGACTAGTCTTCATTTAGATAGCCAATGGCTGGTAGATTGGGAGCACCATGGTATTCATTAATGTCTTAATAATTTATACTGATAAATTTAATGATCATTCATATCTTTTTACTTGAATATTGTCACAATCAACAAAATCAAATAGCTGTTTTAAAAGTGAATCTGTTTGATTAGGAAAAACCAAGGCCATTTGCAAAACTTTCAACTATGCGGATGTCTATTGGTGTTCATGGTCACTTTAAGACTCCGACTGATTCGTTGCCTACTTATGATAATATTATAAATAGGAATATATTAATTAAAAATAAAATAAAAATCAGTAAAAATATCTCAAAACTGGTTTTATTGGATATCACTTTGTTAAATATTTGTATCCAATTGCTGATCTGAAATATAACAAAAATAGTTTTTTAATTTCGTTCATTAATTATTATTTGTTTTACTAATATACATACAAAATATATATAAGGTTTTCTATAATAAAAATAATTTTTTTATTAAGTCGTGGAAAATTTGCAAACTCTATGCCAAGCTAAACAGTTAAGTGTGTTTATGATAATAATAAAAATAATAATATTTATGGACCCTTTTATACCAGGCTAATCGAGTCCCGATTAATTAATACTTTTCACGAGCATAAATTCCCTCATAATTACAAGCCAAAGAGACGGCCTCTAGTTCTCGGCCGTCACTATATTCCTGGCTACGGTAGCAGCCTAGGTTAAGGTGGGGTACCAACTCGATGACCATCTGGTTGAATTGGAGGTAAAACTGGGCAACATCCGTTGACACGTCTTAAGGTTATGTGAAGTCTGACGACAAGGAGAGAACACCATAACTTTTCTCATAGTTAAACTCACCAAGAGGTACAGCCTCAAAGTGATACAAGTATATGCACCAACCTCGACACACTCTGACGACGATGTAGAGGTAAGTTACGAGGATGTCTCCAGGGCCTTACACAATACTTCCAAGGCCCACTTCAATGTTGTGATGGGAGACTTCAATGCCAACGTAGGAGTACGATCATCTATCAAATCGTATTTAGGGCCACATGGTGTCGGAAGTCGTAACCACAGGGGTCAAATGCTAGTCAACTTTCTCGAGAAAGAGGGGCTCTTTTTAATGAATTCGTATTTAAAAAAGAAGCCCCACAGAAAGTGGACCTGGCAAAGCCCCGACGCTGTGAGGAGAAACGAGGTAGAGTTGTATAAACCGATAAGATAAACCGAAGGCATACGTTAGAAAATTTCTCTATGAGCAACAGGTTTAAAACTGGAAGTGATCACCGATTAGTAAGAGGCTCCATGAATGTGTGCTTTCAGCGAGAGTGAGTCCGTCTGATAAAGTCTACACTCCGACCTAACTACCGACAAACCATGGTAAGCTCCGATAAATTCCAACCGAAATTAAAAAACCGATTCGAGGGCTTTAATATATCGGAGACTACTATGGCAATTGACGAGGCACTGAGTGCCGTGGTGGACTGTATGCGGGTCTTGGGTGAAAGGTTTCGAAGGAGAAAGCGTACTGGCGGGAAATCTAAGCTCTCGGATGAGACTTATGAAAGAACACAGAGCACACACAGATGCCACTTCTACAGATGTAAAGCTTCTCTCGAAGCAGACCCTTAAATTAATACGAGACCTTCGCTGCTTAAATACGCAACGGATTAATAAAGCAATTGAGCAGAATAGAGGGTCGAAAGGTTTTGTGGAGAAGCTCGGGAGAAGCCATCTGTCGAAGATTAGGACCGCTTCTGGCGCGACTGTTTTTTCAAGGCCTGAGATCTCGGAGATCGAAGATTTCTATAGATAGATAGATTTCTAGAAGACTGACGCTCCTCAACAACTCCCCTCCCCGAAACAACGTTCCGCGTGCCAGCCTAACACGACACTTCTCCGGCGAGCTTCCAAACATCAGCTTTGAGCATCAGGGGGAAGGGCTCCGGGAAATGACGGAATAACGACAACCAATGCGTTCTCCCCGTGATGACCTACGGATTGGTTGCATTGGTAGGATTATAGGATAGCAATAGGATTCAAAACGAAGACCTCCGCCAGAGAACTAAAGTTACCGATATCACGCTGAAGTGGCAATGGGCATGGTCATGCACTCAGAAGTCATAAGAACGGATGGGCGAAGGGCCATTAACGGTCAAGAGTGGACGTCGCGCTTAGGTAGACGAAGTGTTGGTCGGCCATTAACCAGATGGGAAGATGATCTCCGAGCAGTGGCAGGACCTCGTTGGATAGCAAGGGATCGGTCGTCTTGACTTTCATTGAGGGAGGCCTATGTTCAGCAGTGGACAGATAAAGGCTTTTAATGGTGATGATGATGATGATGAATACTTTATATATTAACTAGCTGTAGCCCGCAGCTTCGCCTGCGTTGACTAAGAGTTACAACGGGATCTTAGTACGCAAAATAAGTAACTTTTCTGGTTGATTTTTTACACCTTGTGTCCGAAAAACCCAAATATCTTACGGAACCCCATTTTTTTTCAGAATATAATTTAGCCTTTATTACTCGTGGATAATGTAGCTTTGGAATGGTGAAAGAATTTTTGACATCGGTCCAGTACTTTTTGAGCCTATTCATTACAACCAAACAAACTAACAAAGTTTTCCTTCTTATAATATTAGTGTAGATAGATGTAGATACACATCCACGACCCAGAAACACAGAAACCTTTTGTTCCTTGTCGGGATTCGAAGCCATCACCCTCCGGCTTGAGCACCAACGTGCTAACCATTGAGCCACAGAGCTTCAATATAATAAATTTCTTTGTTTGTTGTCAAACTTTTTTGTTTTTTTTGTCGTGAGTTTGTTGTATGTTAAACTTATTGTACTCACTCAATCAATAATCAAATGGAAAGCCGCCTTCATCTTCACCATAACCATTTTGGCCTTGAGAATTCTTTTGCTTTTGTTGTTGTTGTTGTTGTTGTAGATTGGTGTTGGTGTTGGTATTGACGTTATCGTTCTTATTATCGTTAGCGTTGGCGTTAGCATTAGCGTTAGATTGACCATTTCCGTTACCATTGCCGTTAGGATAACCGTTAGCATAACCGTTAGTAGGTGCGTATCCACCACCACCACCACCTGTGGAGAAAATACAAATTTTGAGACAGTTAATTACAGCCGTTTTAAATGATTCGTGCCTCTTTGGTACATCTATACTAACTGTCCGGCTGTTCACAGGGGACACATATAAAATTTTACACTCTACAACTTCTGTCTGAAAGTTTTTCTTCTAACACTTACCGTTTCCCCAAAATTATGGAAAACCCACTTCTTTTATATTTTTTCACCCCTTTCCGAAGGTGCAATTAAAAAAAGCTTTCACAGTTTTTTTTAATTCTTCAAAGTAACTTATATCAAATATTCAAGCTTTAACTCGAAATTCATAAAGTGAAGTAAATAAAATCGTCGTATCATTATGAAACGAACAGAATTTAGGTAGGTTAAATAAGGTACAATTAGTAAGAAGTGTAAAATAAACTTACCGACACAATTATACGGTGGACACGCAGAGGTGAAGACGAGTAGAGAAGCCAAAATAAGAAGAGAGACAAATGTAAGGTAGAACTTCATTTTGGTGGCTTTTCCAATTCTGCTCAGAACTGATGAGGGAAGTATGAGTTGAAAGGAGGAGCGTTTCATTTTATACTAAAACATCAGTCAGTATCAGGAGAGTCGTGAATCACGCTACCTATAATTCAGTATGTTACTGATATTTCGTGAATTATAAAATAAATAAATTATTGTGGTTTGATTGTTACCTCACGATCGATTATTATATACGAGCGTTACTAAAGTATGGATTAAAATTATAATATTATATCCACAAAGAAAAAGTTCACTGAAATAGGAATATATTGAGATAGATTAAGAGTAATAGAATAAGAACAGAAGTGGTAGATCGTTTCTTTGTATTGAATAGGTTCCAAATCTACTTGAACGATTTGAAAAATTATTTCATTGTTGGGAAGCTACACTATCCAGTATCCATTGTGAAGATAGGTTTATATTATTTTTTTTTAAAGTTTAAGGAGACCCCACCCATACTAAAACTTTGGAGTTTTAATTAATGTAACCCAAGGAGTGAAGAAATTACAAAAATCCGTAAAAGAGCCGTTAATTTAGAATCCAATATTCGCATAGCATTTTTTGTAATGCGCAGCTCCGAAGGCAGATAGTGAGATAGCACATTACTCTTACACCCAACCACGGGTCAACGGACTCAATTTCAGCACATGGGATATGTTATAAGCGACTACGATATTTCTGCACTTCCTCATAAGCCAATGAAAAAATGGACAGCCGGTTCACGTATTGACGTTAACTTGGTACACATTAAAGGTGTGTTACCGGTATTTTGTTTAAATTTACATTATTCTATATAAAATCAATTAAAAATTATAATTCACTTATTTCAAATTTTCAGGGAGCTCGATGTTGGGATATTTTTACAAATACATTATAATGACATACAGGCGAATAATACGGGCGATTTGGTCGGCCATTAAGTGGGAAGACGATCTCCGTGCAGTGACCGGTCCGTGTTGGATGCAAGTGACGATGGATCTTCCGTCTTGGCGTTCATTGATCGAAGCCTGTGATCACATACATAATTCATCTCATTTCAATTCTTCGTTATACGTGTTAATGTTACATGCGTTTCCATTTTAAAGAGTGTCTCGTCTAAACCAAACCATGGAAGATCCTTAAATTCTACAATATAAGAGCTTGATAGATGTTTTTTTTTATCAAAACTGACAAATGGTCTAAACCGTGATTCTGTCGTATACACCACCCTTTGCACAAGCCCTCCAGCCCTCCTGGTCTCGCATCGTATGAATACCAAAAGAGACCCTTCATTCAGCCGGCGAAGTACACTCATTATGTATCCAGGCCTTAATGGAATCCTTTATCCCACCAAAATAGTCGCAGTTTTAAAGTACTCACTTCAGAATATATTATTTAAAGTTCGTTGATTGAAAAGAATTCGATAGCCGAAGCGTATTAAAAGTCATCAGGCTATTTAATATTCTATGATTATTCTTTAAAACTAACTTAGCATTTGATGCTCTGCAATACGAATAGTCACTTATTATTAACTCATAATATGATCTCTAATAACCAAATATCTCTAATATTAAATAAAATGTAGTTTTTAATTTTTTCCAAAGTTAGATCACTTTTTGTTTAACATCTGTTTGCGCTTCTTGGTAGTAAAATACTTTTTTATTTTCTATTTAATACATAGTTCATATCTGCTCGTGATAGCAATTTTAAAAATATCTTTTAATTCGACGGATAAATAATCAAATAGTTATGTAAACTAATGTTTATTTGAAATGGAATTAGTTCTAGAATTTAATCACTCGAAGACTAATATGCCAGAACATAAACGACAATTAATTTGTGCAATTACTACGTTATTTTGGGAAAGAACGATCGCACCTCATTAAATCTGTAACAGTTGCAAGTGACTAAAGAAACTAATCTTAGGTTGATATAAGTCGACTTTAATTGACTATAAGTTTCAATTATTTAAAGTACCATTAATAAGCTTTTTATTAGTAAAAGTTAAAACATGTGATAATTCGTGACATAAGTATAATTACTTCTGCAGATCATGGCTATATTTAGGAATTTTCACTTTTATTCCCATTTTCGTCATGTCTCTTGCTGTCAATTACACTTAAGTAATACTTTAAGCTTTTGTTCGAACTTAGTATAAGTTTATAGTTGATGTTTTATATATGAAACTATTTATTCCACTTAAAATACAGGAGATGGATGAGAATTCAACAGCAGAGTCATGTATCCTGTATCCTCTCATAAACACCATTGCTGATAATATCTTCTCTGCTTTTTAATCCTCAATTCTGATTCCTGTTTAAATAATAAAACGGGAGGATCGTACGCGTGCCATAAGAAGCATTTCTCTTTCCAGTAAATATGCGTCTATTTACGAATGTTTTTTATATTAGTAGGACAGGAAACTTGGCAGACGTGCCAACTAGTATCGGATGGTCAACACCACCCATGGACATGTACTAGTTTATCTGCTACTATCCGAGAAATTCATCTATGTGTAGCCTATCCCAAGAAGTTGTTAAGTCTCGGTGCCAGTTGGCAATTATGACATTGCCAGTCTTGTCCTTCTCTCCAAATCACAACAAAGTTGTTCCAGGGGGAGAAACAAGCAATATGGTTCAAGTAGATTAATTTAACGTTTTCTTTTTTTTTCATTAGAAGAAAACCCATTTCTAAAAAGAAAAGTTAAATTTATTCTGCACACAGCTTCTTTTTTTTTCGAAATGTCCTATGCTGTGGCTTGAGAGGCTTTGAGCGAAATCGGAGCAGTGGGTGGGCACCGTTTCAGCACCGTATATCTTAAAAACAATACTTAAAACTTATAAATAAATCAGAAGAACTATTACAATATACTTATTGTAATACTAAAAATTTTAAATTTTATTTCATCAATTCTCAGTAATAAATAGTGTGCTACGCTCCGCTACATATTCTCTACGAAGAACTAACAGTGCTACAGACTGTCTACCGGTGCTACGAGCGTTCGCTGATCTAATGATGTCACGGGTTCAGTGGTATGTGTTCACCTAAAAGTGCTTATCGCGCCTAAAGAAGATTTCACTTTAAAAATGTATTATAATTTTCATGTTAAGCCTCGGCAGCAACCCGTTCATTTGTTTTAAATTGCTTTAATGTCATGCAATTGATGGTCAAAATCAAGCAGGCAAGCTAGTGATGAAAATCCCAATGAATTTCTTATTTAATTTCTCCTCTCGACACTCGAGCGGCTGAGTGCAAAGCAAATAACCTGAGCGAAGCTAATTCTCCTCTAGTTGAAGAGCCCGTCTAACCCAGGGCCTGCCTGATGTCAATATCATCACAAGTTTTTGTACATTTTATTTTATTTAATAAGCCCGACTATCAATTGTATTTTACTACAGCACGACGATACAAAACATACGTTGCAATTTAAAATTTCAATAGCATTTTTAATATATTCTTAAAAAATATTTTATCACTAACAGATCCGACAGACGCTATCCTGTGCGATATATTTTATACTTAGATGACCGAATCGTTAATTTAAACCATTTTAAAATCCATTTGAACACACACAATAAATTTTATTAATATTGGTTCAACCGTTTAGGAGGAGTTCAGTTATGTACACAAGTATAGCAGAATTGTATAAATAAATATTAGAAGATTAGATACAATAGAAAGAGGAGCTCGTGGCTCGTGGTAACAGCCGCGCGGATCGATCCACCAGGTTGAGAAACGCTTGCCGAGGTTGGTCCGTAGATGGGTGACCATCTTTACATACAGAGATTCCTCCGTGCCTCGGAAAGCACGTTAAGCCGTTGATCCGGCTGTCATTCGTGGATCTTTGACAGACGTTACGAGTCGTCAGAAGCCCGAGAATCTGACAGCCAGTCTTACCGTGGGGTACCAGAACACCCAGTTGGGTTGTAGGAGGTCCTATAGCAGTCGCTCCATATAAAATACTGGTATTCAGCTAAATCCGGTTAGACTGGAAGCCGACCCCAAAATATAGTTGGGAAAAAGGCTAGGCAAATAATGATGATACAATAGAAAAAAAATATGAGCAATATATTTGTATTACGTTAATTAAAGCTAGACTTATTTAGACAAAGGAAACAAAAAACAGGTTTGCCTAATATACTTTCCTGCTCTTTCTTATTATGTAACCGTAAGTTGGAATGAGATAGCAGTGATGATAGAGCACATATCCCCACAATGGCCGCTACACCGTTAGACAATGGATCTAATACAAATGTGTCTCTCCGCAGACCGCCATGATCAGCATACAAGAAATTAATTAAGAACACACAACAAATTTTTTTATCGCAAAAACTTTTTTGTAAGCGATGTTACTCTAGTAATTTATATTACAACTAATAATATAATAAAAAATAATAATATGCTAAGAAATATATCAAGTCTGTTCGTTGTTCCATGGTGACAGATGAATCATTTTTAGGGTTCCGTAAAGGGTAAAAACGAGACCCTATTACTAAGACTTCGCCGTCCGTCCGTCCGTCTGTCACCAGGCTGTATGTCAAGAACTGTAATAGCTAGACAGTTGAAATTTCACAGATTATGTATTTCTGTTGCCACTATAATAACAAATACTAAAAACAAAATAATAATAAGAATTAAGGGGGGTGGAAGGCCCCCTTAATTATTATTATTATTTTATATATTACAACAAAAGTATTTTTTTTACCGTAAATTATAAATTAATCTATAGTATCTTAATTTGCTTTTCATTGAAAGAGGCTGTAGACAACAAATTGATAATGAAGAATGAATTTGAAATGGAAGGGAAATGAAACTAATTTGTCAAAGAAGTTTGTTTCGGTAGCTGGTAAGGCATTAAATCAGCCTTACTGTTAATCGATGCTGTCGCATTTTTATTAGTATACTAACATTTTTACACTGTGCGTTTCTCACAGTCTATTGTTATATAGAACAATGAAATGCAACCACGGCCGTGAAAAGGGAAACACATTTACGCAGGGAGAATTTAAAAACAGGATATTATGTAATTAAAATGGCCGAAATTATTGTTTCATATTCGCCACAATCGGGTGGGTCTGTTTTTACAGTCGTTTCATTTAGGGAGACATAATTATATTAAGTATAGAAAAAATATATCTCATATTAATATATTATGATAAAAATAAATTGTACATGACATGACATCGTCATGCTATTTTCTGTCACGGCGCCATATTAGTCCCGAAACTAGCATGAAACTTTCATATTATTTTGTGGCACATTTACTAAAACTGTTTTTTATTTACGATAGAGACTTTCAGATTATTCGTCAGAATATAACATCATTCATATTGAAATAATAAATAGTATGTTTATTTTATAACTTTCCTAGTATTTTTTCCTATAATTAATTTGTAAACCCCGAAACCCTCTACATGAAATACTAGTTTTATTTGAAATTGATTTTTTTTAATTTCTTAACTTCAGAATAAGAAGAAATCAGAGGCGTACCATAAACAGCAGCTTTAATTTTTGTATTTATATCAATCAATTTTCTCTTCAGATTATTATATAATTTACTTATTATTCAGCTAATTTGTATGGTTTCCTTAATCAAGATTGCTTGATAGAAATTGTTACTCCAATTTTGTGCACTTAACCAAACGTCATTATGTTCCCTTCATAAGTCTCAAGATAAACATTAAATAATAATATGGTCATTCGTAAATGCATTGAGAAGTTATTTTATCATCGACAGTATCAGCCTCTGTCCGTCCTCTCTTTCGAAATTCGCCTAAAGAACTGACCATGCGTAAAGTAACTATATATTATGTCAAAATGGGACACAAACATGTTTTAATCACTTTTTTTAGTTATCATAAATAATTCATTTTCTAATAATGCTAATTCAAGCAACGGGACAATTTTGAATATGTTCGATGAATGTTCCTAATGATCTCATTTACGTCCGTAAATGTAAGTTAACGCGGGCGAAGCCACGGGCATAGCAGCTAGTAAATAATGCATCAATGATTGCTATAATAAATCTAGCTATTACCCGCGGCTTCGTCTACGTTACCACTGAAATTCCCTTTTTTAATGTATCTTATGTTACTTCTAGTACCTCCGAGAATATCTGTACAAAGTTTCATGGTGATCGGTTGAATAGTTTTCGCCTGAAAGCATAAGAAACATCCCTACTTTCACATTTATAATATTAGTAAGGATACATATTTATAACAAAAAAAATGACTCGCATTGATTTTCTTTTATTAATTAATTTGAAAAGTCCAATCAATCCATAAAACTAACGATATTTTAATTGGAGTCGAATTCCTCGACTATGTAAACGATCGCGTGAGATCAAAAACATGATCACAAACAGTGATTATTACGAACCAAATCTAAAATAGTACTGTTTCTGAACTAAATTACAGCTAATGGAGTTCAGGATCAAAGTCATTATATTTGACGTAACTGAATGTGAAATTAGCACGCAATTTCGTAGCTATATAATTATGACGTTACAGTTGTTCTGATTAAATAAATAATAGAACATTTCTCAAGTCCTTTTGTTTATAGAAGTGATGCTAAAACATTTGAAACTAGTAAAATAGAAAGGTTTCCCTTCTTGACCTGATGTAAAAAGTCAAATCAGCAATTAATAATAATATGCGCTCACAAAGAAAGCGGCGGTGTAATGGGGTTTTAATACGTTGTTGTGTTGAAGTGATAAAGACAGTTTACCATCACGATCATGTCACGACCTGGTTACGACCATTTTACGACATACTTAACGCCAATAAATGTTTCATATCAAGTTATAGAAATACACAGATTTATAAATAAAGACAGATGGAGCATGCCGAACACGCGAGTGCGCCACCGAAGCGAATACAAATTCAAAAGCGATACAATCTAATAAACGTTTAGAGTACGAAGCCATGTCTAGCACTTGGGAGCGCTTTTGAATTTGTATTAGCTTTGAAGCGTCACTCGGGTGTTCGGCATGCTAAATCTGTCTTTATTTATAAATCTGTGTAAAAATATGTATTTGATATTATTTTTAAGGCATAAATACATACATGCGATGGTGAGAAAACTTATATGCAAAAATTTAAGTATTTGAAGTTGCATAAAGCTTGTCAATCCGCAATAGTTCAGAGCATAGTGGAGTTTATATTTTCTGATATATTCAATGAGGAGACCATGGTCCAGCAGCCCCCACAAGTTTGACTTGCTTGTTATTTGTTTTTTAATCCATAATTTGTAGGAATGAGGAACTTGTTTCCAGGCACTGAAGTCGCACGCAATCTACCTGAACTAACATTGTTGCGTTTCAAAATAATTAATTGTTGAAATAAGTATTTTTTTTTTAATTCTAAAGAAAAAGAAGGCTTTGTCATGCCGCCCTGGTACAGAATAAATACAAAACTTACATAATCAAAACCACAAACCAACTTGTAATAAAATATAATTAATAATTGTTTTTTTTTAATAAAGCTATGTTTGGTTTTTACTAAAGTTTTACTTGCTATATATACTCTCAGTGACTTGTTCGTATCAAGTATAATAAAAATTAATCCGTCCATATTGAGATGGAATAATCGTCCCCACCACGGAGCTGGAACTTGACACGGCGGTGGGGCATAAGCCTGGAGTGCAAACCGTGTGAGAACTAAAAAGGGTCCAAGGAGAAATCTCTATAGTCTTAAAATAAAATCCCTCTAAAGTAAAATCTCTTTAAAACCTAGATGAGGTGAAAGCCTATAAAAAAATCCTCGAATCCAAAGCTTGTAGACATGCGGCGAGGCGATGCATGGCCGATGTGTAGTTCAGCTAAGAGCGCACTCCTGGAGGTCTCTGGAGTTTGTCATCATTCTCTGTGGTGGTACCGCGGTGATCCATAGAAGGAACGTACGAAATGTGAGAAAGAGACTTTTCAGTCTACACCATGCCTGCTACGATCTTACACATTTAGTAGTTCTGGTCGTTGTGAATTTTAAATTTTAAGTAGTTTTAAATCGGTAAAGAAATAATGATGGATACGCACATTTAAAAAAGGATTTAATACGTGATTGGATATATGTAACGCAATGGGCAGTGTTGGATGCGAGTCACAAGGGATCGGCCGTATTGACATTTATCGAGGGAGATCTATATTCAGCAGTAGATGGATAAAGGCTGATGATGATGAATGTAATACTCGCCATTTCCCGCTACCTGGGATTAGACTTTTCCAATAAAGTGACGCCACGTGGTATGGTGGTGGTATAATAATAATAATAATATCTATATGTAATGTAAAATAATTAACATATTATCGTAAGTGACTGTATCATCTTTTTAATCACACATTACACATTCACAGAGCGTCGGCTATAAACGTTATCAACCACAAAGGTTTCCACGGCGATATCGAGTCACGTACCACACAATAAATATAGTAGTTCCATTGATACTAAATGTAAATCCGTGCCGTTTATCTAAATGAAAGCAAACGAGATGATTTGATAAAATGACTAGTGATTTCAGAGCTAGCGTCAGATGCAGCAACCGTAGCCTTATGAAGGCTTTGAAATGCAAATGGCGGCTGTACCGTCCACCACACTTTCCAATTAATTGGCGGTTTATGTTTCCACATCAATTACATAGATTGTTTAATGAAATCTAGAAAAATAATAACTATTATATGCAATAAAATATATTGTACGTTATAAAATATCTTTAAGATTAAAAAATAAAAATATTTGTTGATTTATTGTAGCTTTTTTTTGTACCGATTTGATGATGATTTACATACTCAGATTTTCAAATTCGAATAGCTTTCATTGTCATCATCACCATGTTCAGCAGTGAACGGATAAAGGCCGATGATTATAATTATGATGAAATTATGAAGCAGGAAATATTGGCTATTTTATTTTATTTCTTTCAAGAAGTAGCACGCCAGGTGACTAAATCATACCCAGAAACCGCGGTTTTTTATCCTTAATTTTTTGTATATTTTTGTGTGATTTGAAAAAAAAAATATTTGTAAGTAAATGAGGAGAGAAAAAAAAACATTATAATGAAGCCTCTAATGAATAAAGGAAGTAGAAAAGAATAGCATGAACTTTTATTAAGGGATATTTAGAAGACGATCTCCGAGCAGTGGTCGGTCAGTGTGAAATGCGAGTGGCAAGAGATCGGTCGTCTTGGCGTTCATTGAAGGAGGCACATGTTCAGCAGTGGACGGATAAATGCTGATGATGATGATGATGACGATGAAGGGATATTAATACACGTACTACACGTACCTAATCAAACACTTAAAAACTCAAGTAGAAAGAATATATTAGGTAATATATAATTATAATGCACAATGATCAAGCTTCCTCAATATATTTCAAAAAGGCATAAAGAAAAACACGTAAAAGCATATTTACTGCAAAAAAAGTTTTATTCCTGCAAACAACGATTTTATAAAGGTCAAATAAATTAGCTCGGAATTGCTCATTACACAAACAGAACCGCACGAAACACACGAAGTATTCCGCTCCAGTCACGAATATAATGTTCAAATGGTACAGAAAATACGTAATTACCCTACCTCCCCGCTAATTAGGACTTTTGAAAACTTAAAAACACTTAAACGAGCCGCAAACTCGATTTACAAAAGTATAAAATCGTAGACTAATATTTTACAACTATATTTTCGTTTTTAATCTGCAGGAAAAGTTTTCCGTTTATAAAAAATACCACTTAAATTTGCTTGAGCTTTTCATATTTTTGTCAACTATGAAAGTCTTCTATCATTCGTTAAATTAACCTTTATAGGGCACTAAACTAGTAAAAGTATATTTTTATGAGGGCAAAATAATTTTAATAATTAAATTAATTAATTCAAAACTATCCAATAAATCTTTAAATACAGTAAAATGGATAAAAAATACTATTCACTTACCGTTTAATTGTCAGTAAATAATGATAATAGTTAAAAAGCAAATAATATTTAAAAATTAAACATTTAATTATAACCAGATTCTCTTGTAGTAAAAATAATATGTATATCTAGTAAAAACAATATCATAATATAATCAGCAGGGATTTCTTTTTATTCCAGAATCCAGAGTCTAGAATTGTTTTATATTAATCAATATATCCAATATTTTTTACAATTTAATTGTTACATTAAATTTTATAGGAATTAAGTTTTATTTAAAGATTTTACAAAAATTACACAAGTATAAGTAAACATAGTTTTAATTAATAAAACATATGCCGTTTTTATTGCTTTAATCGTTTTTTTTTTTCTTTTTAAACTATCTGTACATGAGTTGTTTTATAATCAAATTTCTTCAACTAAATTTTAACCAACTACACCAAACTCATCAAAAATCCATGTCGAAAAACATGACTTAAAATCCACTTGGGACAGAATATAACAAAAATACAAAATTTAAGATCATTTAAAGTGTTCTCGAAATATGAACACAAAGCCACAAATACAGGAATAATGAATTTCTGACAATCGTGATGCAGTAGGTTTTTTGCAAACCTACCAAATGAAAGTTACTGTTGTTAAATATCGTGACAAGTTCCGTGTCTTTTAATTTTGTTTTACATTATATTATTAGGTTTTAGAATTTGGTATACTCATACTCATACATTTAATAATAATAATATCTATGGACGCTTTTTACACAACGTCAATCTGGTCCCGTGCTAAGTTCTCTAAGAGACTTGTGTTACGGGTACCAGACAACGGAAATACATATATTTAATACTTTTTATATTAATACTTATATTTAAGATTTTTATTATATAATACACATATTTAATACACATCCATGACCCAGGAACACAGAAACTTTTTTTGTGTTCCCTGGCGAGATTCGAACCCGCTACCTCCGGCTTGTGCACCAACACGCTAACCACTGAGCCACAGAGTTCGTCATAAATCGCACATCCTTCCTTATGATTGCTATTTGGTAAAATAACGTGCATCATATAATTTGTCTCAAGCCTTTGGATTCTTGTCATTATTGGTATTTGGTATAATCACAGATTATTTATAAATAAATATGATTTATATTTATAAATCTGTGGGTATAATATATGACCCACACTTAATTTAATCTATATCAGCCGAGTTATAGCAGTAAAATAAAAAGTTTAATAAATGTGTAGATAGGCAACAGCTAGATTTATATAATAGTATAGATATACCAAATGCATTCATTACAACCCTCTTAAGGATTTCATTCGAGTATTTCCGTTGCCTTTTGAGTAATGAATACATATTTCCGTTTGAAACAGCACACGCACGAGATTTAATTAAATTGTGTCAAGGAACCCTAAACAGAGCGGGCCATTCGGGCTGGAGTACAATAACAATACGCCGCATTCGAACAACCGCAATATCTGACGATTCGCTTTTTGTTATTCCACTGTTATGACATTTAAGTGACGGACGATTTAATTAAACCTTTTTCAAACCATTAAAATTTATCTCCAGCCATTTTTGTAATAAGTCTTCTATACCATCATCCACTGCTATAGTTTAGGTGCATTTCAAACATAATGTAAAGAAAAGAATGAGTATTGTACATACAATTATCTAACAAAGATAAAAATATGAGTTGATACGTGACAAATAAAAATCCAGTAACTAGGAAAAGCCCAGATGCAATGCACAAAAGATAAATAATTATAATGTCTATAAATAACTGAACATTCCAAACCTTAACCCAAATTGATAAGTACCTAATAAACAGAAAGTAAAATATGTAGTATAAAATGAAGAACAAGGCTTCTCTATACGACTAACAATTCACTTATTAATATATTTATATCATGATACAAATTATCTTTAACTTAAGTATAATATCACTAAACGGGTGAGTGTCAAGATATAATGATCCCATCAGAGCTGAAAGCTATTAGCATGCAATCAGCCGCTGTCATTATTTTTACTCAAGATGAGATTCATCTTGAGATCGTACGGCCCACACGCCTTCTTCATAGGTGAATATAAAATTAATTAATCCCCGTTTATGGAGGAATATTTTCAGTATAACAATACAAAATTTTACACTGTTAAAGGTTTTCACAAAAGCTCTGTTATTTGTGTTTTTGTGTGTGTGTGTGAAAAACACACCTGAAGTGGTTTGCTAAATAAGAAAGGAAAATAAAATTGAATATAGTCGACATCCATAATGAACTGCTAAGCATTTGTCAACACAATATAATATAGTGTAAACTATTATAGTTTACTACTGTAAAAAAAGCAGTATTATTACGACACGCTAATTCCGTTTACTCAAATTTTATAAATAAAAGTTTTATTACAAATACTCGTATTAAACAAAATATTGATTTCAACAGCAACTATTATATACAAACATCTAACGTGGGTTTTATTCCCTTAGTAAATGAAATAACTAATTTCCAAAATCTACAACAAACACGCCTGCCTGCCTACGATTTTTAGGGTTTCCTTAGGTTATAGGGATAGGCCACTGGCCAATAAGCAGACGAGCCAGGGTACTTGCCGTGTCCATTTACCCAAACTTCGAAAAAAAATACTCCAATCAAAAAGAGCGAGTATGGAATAACGAACAAATTTCTCAAATTAAATGTTTTTCAAAGTTTTATCAATTTAAAAATCCCTTCTTCGAACACGAGGATGTGAGACGAAATCAATATGAGATTTATTACGGGTTTGAAATTCTCACTATTGATCTTTTATCCCTTTCATGAAGGTTTCAAATCGAGCTGAAGGCGGTAATTGCGGGGAGTGAATTATGGCGCTGATCCGTTCCCATAATGACTTCACTTGTACGACTTTATAAGTCAAATGGGGTTTTATATAAAACCTTTAATAGGATATACATGATCATATTTCAAATAAGACATTGAAATATTTTTGTGTTTTGAAACTTTTTACATTTTTTTTGAAACTTAATTAACGATTCTAGGAACGAAAAGCGAAGGGAATATACCTATTATATTTATAGAGCCTGCTAGCGAATGAAATAATTAGAAGACACACATAATTTATCCTATAATTCAACCTTAACCACTCGAGTCATTTGTTGAAAATTGAAATTGGAAAAAATATGTATAATGTGAAATATGTTATATCCTGCTTTGAATATTTTTATTTATTTATCTGTCTGTCTATATATTTATATAAAAATGAATCGTTGAAATGTACGCACGTAACTTTAGAATCACTGTACTAAATTGGATAATTCTTTTTCTTTTTTGTTGTTTTGGCTATGGTCCGGGCAAGGTTTGTGTGACAAAAATAGACTGATGAGGCTAAACAGTTTTGGGTGAGGGCAGAACAACGTTTACCCAGTTCAGCTTGTAAAAGATAAATACTATAATAATGCTACCCTACTATTATTAATACTGCATTCGTTAATTTTCCTCCTGTTTTCTGTACTTTAACCTTCCCAAAGCAGATTTTTTCCTCTAGACAGGCTGTTTTGTGCTTTAATAGGCTTTGTTTTTCCAATATTACAATGCAAAAAAATGTTCTGTTAAATAAATTAAGGTGCGCTCAAACTGACGTCTTATCTGCGGTGGCAATCTGCTCGCGTGCGAATGTCATTCACACCAAATCGTTGCACGTTCAGTTGCTAGAAGTTTCTACTTCATATAATGATGGAATTTAATTTTCAACTAATAATACAAAAATGTAACAAGTATCTTCCTTACCTGGTTCCTTCTATTCTAATCTATCTGCTTCTCCATCCGGCCTTAAAACGAAAGTGGTCGCCGTTTGGTTAATGCTTTCAGTCATAGTGCTGTCTATTACATCAAGGCAAAGAAACTTGAAATGTCAATCCACAGGCGGTGGTCATCGCGTTGCAGTGATTTCGCTAGTCGCCAGTAAGGATGGACCATATGGGGTGCCGCTCGGCGGGGACTCGACGGTTGACCCTCCACCAGTAGAAGAGAGAGTCAATGGACAAGGACCGCCTCATATTAATGAAGTAATATTAAAGAACCCACTGCAAAGAAGACGTAAGGCATCGACGCAGTATTCTCAACCCTTCACGACTTAACTTAATGCCCACTAAAATCACTTCGGAATTCGGATCCGATTCCAATAGTACTCTCTTCTTCTGGTGCTCTCAGTAGGATGATTTACTAAATAGTATATTACTAAGCCTGAACCTGCGCGCTCAAATTCGTAAATTAAAAAAGTACAACTATACTGCCAGATCCGTTCAGTAAAGCCTACAAAACTTATTATAAAGAGATAGAGATTTATTATGTTATGCCTTTATAAAGTTTGTAAAAAGGTAGTGCCATGCTACTTTGCAGCCGATTTGGACCGGCACGACCGGGGTGGTACCTCTCGCTCTCATAATACTGGCGTAAAATGACAGTTATGCTGTCGCGGTTTCGTGCGGTCTGTGAGTTTCCGGTGGCCCATTAGGGGATAGGGAAAAGGAGGGCAACGCATCTGCATAACCTTTAGTTGTGTGGATATTAATGGGCGTCGATAGTCGCAAGACTGGTATAGTTTTCCGTTACAAAAATGGCCGTCTTATATAAAGCTCCTTTTCTTTTTATTTTTACTCAATTACTAAGAGTCTTAATGAAATGTTAGATCGACCGGTCAGCTTTCCGCAACGACCGAAGATGAAGATCAACGACCATATGATTGAAAGTCTTCAGATATTTTCTTCTGGCATTATTAAAGTAAACTATCAGCCCTTTCCCGTAAACAGTTTGATATTGGCCCTAAGCATGGCTATCTGCTACTTACTCAGCCCTTCTAGGTGAAGATTACAAACCAAATTATCCATAGCTATAAACAGCGACCAATACAATTTTATTTCTAAAACTTATATAAAAAGCCGCACATTCGTTGTCTACACCAATTTGTTCCCGAAAATCTCCCTAACTGTATACCACATTCGAGAGTCGATTTTATTGACTTTATAGGATTTGTATTTAACGCAACACGAAGTTTCCGCTAAAAAGCCTTTTGTGATAAAACCGATTCAATTTAAATGTTCACTTCAGATACATGTTTGTTACAGTTTTAACATGTAAATGTGTATCGAAGGAAATTGAATTTCCAGGTAATTGCAAGCTCCATTTTCATGTCATCCGCTGCATTGCTTTTGTCCCGTTTGTACTATGGACTTAATAACTTTTCACTGTCCACTTTATGCGCTAAAGATGTCTTTAATATCACTCAAAAGCAATGGTTACAATGCAAGATCGACGAAAAATAAGTGCAAAATAGTTCATGAGAGAAAACATTGAGCATTATAATTTTAAATAACAAAAGGTCTCTGAATGAATCAATCCTTTGTGGTACTAAATAATACAGAGCATAAATCTTTTTAGTTTTCAGCGAATCACAAAGGCTGCGTCTCATTTTGAATGTCAAACGATTTGTAGCACTGAAACGTGAGTCGTGCCATTACTGAGTTAAAAAATCTCCAAACAAGAAAAAATAAAACCTGGTATATTTTTATACGACTTCCCAAAGGAAAAATTAAGGGTATGTGCATCAACATGTAAAACATTCAACATGGCTTTATGATAATGGAACCGACACACGTTTCAAAAATGCCTTTTTGATTTAAAACATTTTTATTAAGTCTGTTATTAGTATTTTTTTATAGCATATGAGGGCAAACAAACAGCCGAAGCCTTGCGACTATCGACGCCCATTAACATCCACACAACCAAAGGTTATGCAGATGCGTTGCCCTCCCCGCTCGCCCTATCCCCCCAATGGGCCACCGGAAACTCACAAACCGCACGAAGGGCGATAGCATAACTGTCACTTTACGCCGGTATTATGTGAGCGAGAGGTACCACCCCGGTCGTGCCGGCCCCAATTAGGCTGCAAAGCAGCATGGCACTACCTCTTTGTAAAGTATTTCTCTAACCTGTAACCTGTGTCTTTCTGTAACCTCTTTGTATACGAGTAGACCGTGCCGTGCGTTCTATGGTGGTCAATTTTTTATAGCGCAAACTATTGATTGCATGCATTCATTAAGCGAGCCGAATAAGAATGTACGTCCCAGAGACCTCTTAGTGCACGCTCTGCTCCTATTAGCCTAGGGTTATTCTTTATGGCTACACGGATGGAGCCCACCGGAGTGGTTTGTAGGAGGCTTTTACGGCCATCGGCGGCCCTTACGACTAACACTACACTAACATCCTTACTAAATATTATAAATATAAAAACGTGGATGTTTGTTACGCTTTCAGGCAAAAACTACTTGATGAATCATCATGAAACTTTGTACACATATTCTGGGAGGTACCTACTAGAAGTAACGTACAATACTTTTTATTAAAACAAGGAGGCTTTTTTGCTAACGCGGGCGAAGCCATAGGCAACAGCTAGTATAAAATAAAGATATAATACTAACCGTACTAATATATTGCATTGTTTAAACTTTAATTTTATTTTTGTCGAATGCGTATGTGTAATGTAAAACGTAAGGGAGAAATAAAGCTTTATTATTATTATTATTGTTATGGCCACACGCAATGGCCCTATCGGGGTTGGCCAACTTCATAGACTCATAAAACCTTTGACCGATTTCCTTATCTCGACAATTCTCGAATCCAGTTCTAAAGAGTTATGCATCATTCACCTGAAAAAGACGTGTTTTTGACATTGTAACATAATCTATCAGGAGATAGAATTCAAATTTTTCCATTTACTATAATAATATATAAATAATTCCAAGATAATTAGCAACAGCTTAAATTTTCCTGGAATAAGCGCGGAGTTAATTCGAGTTGGGCTCATTAACCACTATTAGGAAAGGAATTTAATGTATCATCATTAAAGGCGCTTTACGCTAAATATTTCACAGGTTATCTTTTTATTTTAATGATAATAATTAAGTATGCAACTGAATTTAAAATCTATTTTTAGATAACTTTTATAGCTACGTCTTTCAAAATCAAAACACTTTGATCTTTTTGAATAGATGAATACCGAACTTTCTAGTAAATAATGACTTTTTTTTTTTGAACGATTTTTGAACGATTTGACTAAATCGGATATGCAGTTTAATATTTACTGATTAAACGTTTGTGTGCAAGTGCCCTATAAAGCATAAAGTTCCACTTGAGTGAATCTCGTTACTGGCTCCCGTGTCATGATCTAAGTTTGGGTCTGACCTGTGGATAATTAGTGATTGATTTGTAGTTGCTCTCTATGACTATATCCCGAGTTACTAAGAAAGCGCATGACTATTGAAAATAATCTCCAGATGAGTCCTTATAAGTTCATATAAGCCCAGATAAGTTCTAATTACTAAGGTTCTAATACTCTAGAGCACATTTCCAGATCTTCTAGACATAAATTTATAACATCATTTATTCAGTTATGACATCACTTTATGACCACCAAAAATTCATAAATAATATTATCATATATTGAAATATATAATAAAAAGTATTTTGTTATAACATGTAGATATAATATCATACTATAGTATATGAAAATGATTTAAACTTCATTTTCCTCGTCGAATTCAGGCTTTTGGCATGTCTGGGCGCCGCAGCGGTTAGTGCAGCATTTCAACGCTCGGGGACAGTCGGAGTCACCGGTACACATGTGGCTGCAGATCCACACACCGCCAGGATATTCAGGACAACGACCTTTTTTAACTGTAACAAAACAATTATATCAAATTCACGCATACTTATATAAAAATCGAGCATCATCAAATGCCCTGGGCATTTTCCCTGGGCCATTGGATCTTATCGAACAAAAATAAAAAATATTACTTAATCATTAAGAATACCAAAGTTTCATGTCATTAAAGTTTCAACCCATGAATGGCCTACTGTTGGGCACGGGTCTCCTCTTCTCGAAATCAGGCGATAGTTTACCGATGCGCTGACCCAATTCGGGTTGCTGAACTCCACACATCTTCAAAAACTCTCAATCTCATCAGGCGTGCAGGTTTCCTCACGATGTTTTCCTTCACCGGTCAGCGATCGGTAATCCGTGTTTAGGGTGCACTAAGAGATTTATAAAAACCCATTTCAGGGACCACAGGGGGTCAGGATCGAACCCGCACCCTTTCGCTTAAGAGGACGAATCACGAGCCCATAACCATTGGATCACCGTCACTCATTGATGGTAGGTAATTGACCAGTGGGAGAGATTTGCCGTACTCTTGTCTACATGGGCGCCACCATTTTGAAACGGCTTGGCAGTGTAATCACTGGTACTAAGTAAACGATCCACGAACATAAACTCATGCTCATGGGTGACTCTAATCACTTGTTCATCTGTTTGTTGCTCTTACTAACAAAATGAATATAGTGAAAAATTACCTCCCCGCCCGTCACTGCAGTAAATTATTGAACCACAGTGACTTGCCCTTTACGCTGAGCTCAACACAAATGCAAGTTTAAAAATGCAATTTTTTTTAGCACTACCTTAACATTGTCTATGACGAGTTTTCAATACAATAAAAGATTCTTATGTTTACGCAAATTTCACTCATTATAATGAAACAACTCTTACGAATGGAGTCTTCTCTCTCTTGAACATGGTTGCTAAAGTATCCGAAACATCGAACATGTAAAAAACTCATTTAACCGCGAGAAAATCCGTAAAAGTTGTTTCATTATAATACAGTAAAAGAACAAAAGCAAAACAAAGTTTTTAACCGCGCTAGCTTTTAACTAAACTTTTCTGTCTGATAATTAATTTAGACTCTGTTGTCTATCTTATCTGTTATTCTATTATCCCTTTATGTTTCACCTTTATTATCGGGAAAAACATCGGGTTGAAATCACTATTGAACGAAAACGTATCTTAATGAACTAGAAAATCGCAATTGTCGTAAATTATGTTAATTTAGTAGACTTGTTCTAGAAGCTATAGTTTTTTTAGATATTGTATTAAAAAATATAAAAATTATTTATTTTATCCATCACCAACACAAGATACTGAGAAAAAAATTAAATTAGCGATAGACAGCCACCAAAGTATAAACTTTATATTCCTTCATGTCCTTAAGAATTTTGTATTTTTTATTTACATAAACATGTTCATAAATAAATAATATAATATACAAAGATTTGAATTTAGACAGGGTATAAAATGGTAATTCCAGCTTAGATAATTAATTCTTGGAGATAGCACCAGTCATACCACGTCTAGACTCTACATCATAGTTTATTCTCAGATTTATTGACAATATAACCTCAGACGTATTATAGTTTATGATATTGAAACTTTACAATAATATAGCTTATACATCAGAATAACACATAGGCTATAATTTATCACCGTACTCCCACGGGAATGGAGAGTACGCGGGAGAAACCGCGGCGCTACTAGATTATAATATTACCAACCGCAGAATTATTACATATAAATTGGACGTAAAAATAATGCAAAGGACCGAACGAGACACAATTACTGGTTTTGAGAGTTGTCCTTACGTTTCAGGATAGGCAACAAATGAGCTGTCTGGGCTAGTTCCAGGTAAATATCATAGGCTACATTAATAACTATCTCGTTTGCCTGCTTGCGAATGTAATCAATGAAAAATACTATTTCACTAACCCCCAACAATTATAATATCAATATCCCGTCAATAGTTTTAAGTTCATTGAAAACGCTTTACTTAAGTTTTCTATAGTTTTGGAAAATTTTATTCATTGTACATTTTAGATGTAATAACTTTTAAAACCCTTTCAGATGTCTAGATAAAATGGTTAAGTCTTATTAAATGTGATACATCGTTGACACGCCTTAGGATCAAAACCGATTTAAGCGCCGTGACTAAAAACGTTAATATCGTGAATCTCAACAACGAACGGCCTTAATACTCGGCTGACGTTCTTGATTCCTGTGTCATCTGAACATCCTAACTGCTGGCTAACTTTTTATATATTAAAATAATAAAAAACCTGGAAAATGACTAGTATGTATAATATGACTTTACCTAAATTAACAAAATGCCTATCCGTCATGGGGTCGACGCACTTGGCGCCACCGCAGGCGGTTGGACAGCACAGCTGCGGCTCGTTGCACGGTGAGCCGGGACCACACATCGCGTCACAGACGTTCACAGACAACGTCGGCGGACATGAACCCGACTCACATCTCTGTATCATACCCAACACCAAGACTGAAAAAATAAAAAGAAAATTAAAGAAAATAGCAGATGATGAATGTTCATCGGCAGCACTGCTTCTTGCCGCCAAACCGATTGATGGTACCGTCATCACTCGCTGCTATCGATGCTTAGTGATTTATCATTCAAATTAATCAATTGATGATCTCCGTGGATATGCAAGGGATCGGCCATTTTAACGTTTAATGAGAAAGTCCAATGATCAGCATTGGGTAAATAGAGGCTGATGGTTTTTTTTTGTACCACGCACATCACTCAAAACTATTTAAAAAAAAAAGTATTTTTTTTTCTCGCCCAGGAAAAGCCTACATGAATTTCAATTGTTATAATAAAATAACGTTTCCAGTATTTTATCGGGAATAAAATTAAGATTTTGCTACTTTACACATCGAACTTAATACAATTCGTGGACTGTACAGCATCCGAAAAGTTCGGTAAGTAACTTTTTTAATAAGCAGCGATCTGGAGTAAGTAATAATTAAATCCACATGGTTATCTTCATTATTAAAACTATTTTGAACGGGATATTTACCATGTTTATCGTGAACAAGATATTCGTAGACAATGTAGAAATATCGAGCTCCGCGAAAAAAACATGGTAAATATCCTTTAAAATATAATTAAATCAATCATAAATGCCTAAAAGTGGTTAACAATTTCATAATTATGATCAAAAGATGTTGAACAAGAAAGCGATTCTGGCAACATTTTTTACAAAATATATAAAAAAAAAATATTATAAAGTTTTTTTTTTGTCTATATGAAAAAACTTTTTGTTAGTAATTGCCTCAACTCATCAAATTAATAATTACAAACGGACAGTAAAAATAATGCTAAAATATAAGTACCTGCCTATTTAAAAAAGTATTTATTTTATTCATAACATTTCTATACAAATATATTATTTTTCCTATCTAATAACGATTGTACATAATATGAAACAGTATATAAATAATGAATAGGAGAACTCACCTGCAGTAATAAAATACAGCTTTAACATCGCTCCGGTGGCTGCACGATTTCCTCTATTCAGTTTCTTTATAATTTTCACTTCGATAATCGCAAGGTCCGTACAACGGCCAAGTACACACCGATCGCTGATTTAAATAACCTATTAATGTATTTAAAATGATGAGAAGAAATATTATAATGTGAGAAAACAATATTATTATTTATTATATTATGTATATTTCATATTATATTAAAACTTATTTTAGTAACCATAATAAATTAATTTGTCATGAAACATAGCATCGACTTGCAAAACAGAAAATAATCTCATTTAATTATGATCTGAAGACGATCTCCTCGCGGTGGTCTTATAGGCTTTTCCGCGTTGGATGCGAGTGACAGGAGATCGGTCGTCTTAGCGTTCATTGACTGAAGTCGTTATTCAGTGGATGGATGAAGACTGATGATGATTAATATACCATTTACATTCAGAAAAGAGGATAAATATAATTATTGGCACCTAGACATATGTAATAAGATAGTAGGTACTATCTTAAGCCACAAGTGTTCCAGTATTTATATTAGCCACGTCGATCTTGGCGCTTGTCAGTTTGTCTTTTCTTTTGTTGGGCCTCGTTTGCACGCGCGCTTTTTTACCGCGCGTTATAAAATATAATATATTGATACAAATGAATATCCATCTATCCGTTCACACGAAGGCGGTTTTTTTTATCGAGCACTGTATTGTTGGATTCTCGACGTTGAGTGTTTGATGTTTAAACGAATTGAGCATGCTAAACTTGCAACTCGAGCCAACTTGACCGCGACGCTTTTTAAGCGCTCGTGTGAACCTGGCTTAATCGTATAAATCGGATATAGAGACGAACTTTCTAAAGGTGAGTAGCCACCGCCGAGAACGACGATGTTAAGCGAATTTACATGGATACAGGCCAAGCATTTATTCATGTGTTAGATATAATACCTTAGTTAAAATGATAATTCTCGGTGCCAGTAATTAAACTGTCTCTCCTGCTCTTCCCTTCGATACACAGCAACGCTGTTTCTCGGGAAAAACGATAGTGAAGTACCTAAACAGATGGGAGCGCGACACAGCACTGTTCAATAAAATAGCAAAAAATTTGTTGTTACCTAGCTACGTTGGGTTTTGTTCACGACTAGCGTATAATTCTATGATCAAACGCAACAGGCAGCAGTGCGTGGGCTCTATCTATGTGTCTGTCCGCCTACACACCACGATAATAGATTATAAAGCTATTTTCAATGAAATATGAATTAATAATAATGTTTGTCGTATTGCATTATAAATCAATGGACAGCTTACTATGTGCTTGAATATAGCAGTTATGTTTTACAAACAAAAGCAGCAAATAAAATGATGCTCTACACTGTAGATTCTACAGTATATGTTATATACTTCCACTTAGAACGTTTTTATTCCATTTAAAATACATATAACTAGTATAGTAATTATAATGGTAACCTTACTCTATATAATATCAAAATAATATTTTCTTATTTTTTAATTTTTTTAATTGCACGCCATCTGTATGGCAGAATGTATAAGAACATTTTTATAGAATTTTCAAGACCTTCTTGCAATAAACATATTATTATTATTATTATTATTATGCAAAATTGTACAATTATTATTTTGTATCTGTTAGAAGATTCTCATCTCTCATAAATTAAAATAAACTTTATTTAAGAAGTATTTAAACTCTACAAACCTTTGCACAATAGCAAATTATGTATTTTTACCTTTAAACCTTTTTACCATTAAACCTTTGCACAATAGTAAATATATGCCGCTAGAGGGCAACACGGTCTACATCGGGCTCCTCTAAAAAAATTCTAAAAAAATAGAAAAAATAGTGCAAGTAACCTGAAATGTGACAAATTCGACGTAATAAGTGCTAATTTCAACCATATAGTGTTATAAACGAAATATATTCTATCTCAATGACAATATTAAGTGATTTAATGTGTAGTGAATAAACTAGTTTAAAAGAATAAATACAATACAGTGCTAACTTTGAACAGTGTTTTAAGATTATCCAGACTCTTACGATACAAGTGCATGTAAATATATCAACGTGTTAAGACGATATAAAATTTTAACAAAATAATCTTTATAGAAAAACCGTTGATTTAAATTATCGCGAATTTTTAACCTAACAGCGCCATCTATTGACGGATATTGGAACTCTGTACACAACGAGCTATTCCACAAAAAATCATGTCATCGAAGATCGACTCAAAAATTAACAATAGTGGCCGCAAGATGGCACAAAAAGTAATGTGTTTTAAATGTAAAAATTTTGTTGACTTGAAAAAAACTGTCCTATGCTCAAAATGCAAAAATAGATATGAGTTTGATTGTGATGGCTATCCAGAAAAGACCTACCGTCTAATGAATCAGGAGGAAAAAAAGAAATGGCGATGTAAGGCCTGCATCAAAATTGAAATCGAAAAAGAAAAATATACGAATAATGATGTCTCCAATATAACAACGAGGAAAAAACACCATCACATTGCGCAGTGTACAGCACTAGATGAATCACCACAACCATCAGATCACAGCAGCTCTTACATATTAGACTCTCATATACTTACGGACCATAATCTGTCAGCCGACTCATTTTCGACCCCAAATAAATTATCAATTAGCCTGGATGGCACACTATCTGACGTAACAACTATCACAGAAATGAGAAACTCAATAACACAATTAACATTATCACTAGAAAGTACACAAAATGAACTCGAAAGCCTAATTCTAGAAAATAATGATCTCCGCAGACAAGTACATAAGTTGACTACAGAAAATAAAACATTGAAATCATTTTGCTCTTCTCCTACGAAAATAATAAATACCCCTGATCCTACGCATAGTAAAGAGAGGCGCTCTCTAGTAAATAAAAGAATGTCGTCAGTTCCATCTACACCAGCAGTAACTTTGAAATCAAATATCAATAATATTAATACACCGATATTAAGCCAGCGACAACTAATCACTGACAAAAATTCAGGAAAAGATCATACAACGTCCATGTCAACAACGTCAAACGTAACACAACACGAGATAAAAAACTTGGTTAAAATCTCATATCCAATAACGCAGAACATCAAAAGCGACATTAGAAATATTCACATATTTGGTTCCCAACAATGCACAGGATTGGCTGCTGCATTATCACAATCAAGATTAAACACGCAGTATGAAAAATATAAAATTACAGGCGAAACTAAACCACATGCGCAGAGCTACGAGCTAATAAAAAATTGTCGTAATATAAATCTTAACTCTAACGATAAACTAATATTAGGTATTGGTGAAAATGATTATGATACGAGGATTGTATTAACACAGTTGAAAATTTTGTTAGACTCTTTTAGTAACAACACGATCATTGTCCTTTATGTAACGAAAAATATGTATATAAATGTTAATAAATTAAATTATTGTATAAAAAATCTATGTAAAAAATATAAAAATTGTCAATTTGTGGACTGTAAACAAAACAGACTTGACGTATTATGTAAAGCAATAAATTATGCCATTGACTGTAGCGATTATGCCGAAAAATATTTAAATCCTAAAGAGATAAAGAGACGAATAGTGAATAGTAGACCTACACATAATAATAAAAAACCAAAAAAAGGTACCATTCCATTTTACTTTCAAAAACATAAAAACAACCAATCTATAAATAGTTATGATTTAAAAAAGAATACTAAAAAAGGCACTATACCGTATTATTTTTCAGCAATAAAAAAAAACAACACATTTTTTCGACCATAACAATATTACGATCCCCGATACATACTGTAACTTTAAAATACTTCACCAAAATATTGCCAGTCTTTACTCCAAACGGGAAATTCTAGAAATAACTCTGCAAGATTTGCGGGAAAAAAATATCGATCCCGACTTAATATGCCTCTCTGAAACATTTATAAAGAAAGGTTGTGAAAGTTTTATAAAACTGTACGATTATGACCTTGCAACGAGTTTTTGCAGAGATAAGCATAGAGGTGGAAGTTGCATCTTGGTCAAAAAGGGCCTAAATTTTACGGAAATACAATTTGTCAAAAGCTATGCTACACAAAATGTATTCGAAGTTTGTGGCATAGAGCTCATGTTTATAAAATTAATAATAATTTGTATATACAGGACACCTCAATCTGATCCAACACAGTTTTTGATGAAATTAAATAAATTATTAAATGAGATATCAATAAAGTTCAAATTGAATAGATATAACATTGTTATAACTGGCGACTTTAACATAAACACTCTGCATAGAAGTCTTGTCTCTAACGAATTGCGCGAAATATGTTATAATTATAATCTAAAAATCCATATCGACAAACCGACGCGCAAGTCGTCATGTATCGATCATATCTTAAGCAATATTCCAAGCGCTACGGGAACAGTTCTACCACTCTATATTTCGGACCATGACACAGCACAACTGCTAAGTTTTCCTTTAAAACGTGCTCCACAAAAACAGGTATCATATTACAATATATATAAGAGAGACTTTAGCGTAGATAATATTGTAAAATTTAGGGAATGCTTGCAGAGATTATCATGGACAGACATTTACACCGAAAACGATGCTAACTTAGCATTCAATGGTTTTCATTCCTTATTTTGTTTATTTTATAATCTTTGCTTTCCAAAATATCGTATTAAAATAAATGTTAATAATAAAAGAAAATTGAATTGGCTTAGTAAAGGTATTAAAGTAAGTTGCAAATTTAAAAGAAAATTACGTTACCAGTATTATACAAATAAAAACTCGTCTACTAAAAACCAATATTTGACATATTCTAGCATACTAAGAAAATGCATATTTAGCTCGAAAAAGAATGCTAATATTAAGTTCATAAATAAAAATAGTAACAAATGCAAGGCTACATGGACCATTATTAAAAGTGAATTAGAAAACTCAAACTGTAAGCGCAACATAGAGAGCATCTTGATTGATAATAAAATGATATCAAATCCCAATGAAATAGCCACTGCTCTTAATAACCACTTTATTAACTCTACACTTATACAAACTACAACAGGAAAAGCCACATCTATTAATAGTATTTGTAGCAACTCCATGTTTCTTAAGCCTATGCTGGAAAGTGAGGTCAAATATGAAGTAATGCAATTAAAAGATACAAATTCCGAAGGTTACGATGAAATTAACACAAAAATCATAAAAATTTGCGTTGACGAGTTAGTTGCCATCTTCACACATTTAATTAATTTATCATTCTCATGCGGAACTTTTCCAGATGCATTAAAACTTTCTATTATTATTCCAATATTCAAGAAAGGAGATAAACATGACATTAGAAATTATCGTCCAATAACATTAGTGCCAATTATATCTAAGATATACGAAAAATGTATGTATAAAAGACTAATTGAATTTAGTGATAAATATAATTTAATTGAAAATGAACAGTTCGGGTTTCAAAAACGGAAATCTACGACTCAGGCCATTTTTGCTCTAGTAAAAAATATTTTGACGAATATTAATAATAACTACATGACTACGGGGCTATTTTTGGACCTTTCCAAAGCGTTTGACTTAGTCTCACACAACCTCCTTCTAGACAAACTCGAAAAAATAGGCATTAGAGGACCCACACTTAAATGGATATCTTCATATCTTAGTAACAGACAACAACGTGTAGTAATTAGAAAAATAGACAAAAGTAAAACCACTAAAACATACTGGTCTGATCTTAAACATATACGTAACGGCGTCCCACAAGGGAGTGTGCTCGGTCCTGTTTTATTCCTTCTGTACATAAATGACATTATTAATGTAACTAATCATAAATGTATACTATATGCTGATGATGTATCAATTATTGTGACATCCGACAAAAAATATGACACGATTAATGACCATGAAAAGGAAATAAACAACACAATTGACAATTTAATTAAATGGCTTGACATGAATTATTTGAAAATTAACCTAGATAAATCTAAATATGTACAATTTAATAAATGTAATAATAATAAATATAATGTAAAACTCAATATTCCAAAATTAAATTTAACTACACATACGAAATTTTTAGGACTAATTATAGACGAAAGTTTAAACTGGAAACTGCACATACATGAAATATCATGCAAAATAAACAAATTTGTATATGCTCTGAAACAAATAAAAAACGTAACAAATACAAAAACGGCTGTACTCTCATACCGTGCATATATAGAGTCAATCTTGCGATATGGGCTTATAATGTGGGGAAATAGTACCGATCAAAATAGAGCATTTGTTGCACAAAAAAAATGCATCAGGGCAATATGTGGTCTTAAGCCGGAAGAATCGTGTCAACCAATGTTTAAAAAACTTGGTTTACTGCCACTGCCGTCTCTTTATTTCTATGAAATATGTGTTTTTGTACAGAACCATAAAAACCTATTTATATTGGCAGATGATATTAATCCTCGTAGTCGACGGGACCCTTTTAAGCTCGTAGTTCCCGACAATCCTAGAACAACTAAATATAACAAAAATTGCCTAAATATGTGTGTTCGCTTGTATAATAAAATGCCAAACAATCTTAAGATATTAAATTCTAGACAGTATAAACTACAATTATATAAATGGTTATCTGAAAGAAATCTTTATAGCTTTAAGGAACTGTAACTTTCTATATATTTTTTCTCGTTCTTTAAAACAAAAAGACAATATTTAAATAAAATGTAAATAGCATTATAAACAAAGAAATCCATTTTGCATGCTAATGTATAATCTTAGCAAAACATGAGGATCAAAATCGATGTAAACACCTTTATGTAACCATGTTTTATGCAAATAAATATTATTATTATTATTATTATTATTATTTAAATGCCTGTTACATACTAAAAGGTAAGTACATAAAAAGGAAAAAATGGCAAAAACGAATAATAAAGTTCTTTAGACAATATGTAAGTTATCCTCAGAAATAATAAACATTAAAATAAAATAGAAACAAAAAAAGGAGCGATTAAATATAGGAAAGCCGATAAACTATTTTTATTTTTGCATAACCAACCTGATAACTTCATTAAGAAGCTAAACATGGAACGTTCGGGAAAAGACGACAAAATAAAATTCCGCCGTGTCCTCTGCGGCTGATGAGTTTCCGTGCTGCAGAGTATTGGAAAAATGTTTACCGGAATTTTATCGGGTTTTCTTTATTACCTTTATCGCGTGATGTACATGCTTAAAGATGTTTCACGGTGCATCATCTAACCTTATTGACGCTTTGATCGGCACAATTTTCTATTATGTTACCTTTTACATGCTTTTATATTTAATGCCTTTAGGAAGCAAACTTTATACATTACTATTATATATTTATCGGCGCCAGATTCGCTAAATACTTTGAATATATATTATGATATAAAAATTTATTATATTCTATCTGATCCAATAAAATATGTTTAGCAATTGTATATTTTAATGTGCCGCTCTTATACTTAGAAATAAAAATAATAATCTATACATATAATAAATTTGTAGAGAAGTCGTTTCTGTACATTGAAAATATTTAAAAAAAGAATAGCCTGGGTGTTAAAGGATTACTAGCAGAATCCATTTCCAGCATTTTTGGAATTTTTGTCTGTTTGTCTGTTTAGTTGTGCACGCATCACGTGAAAACTACAAAACCAGTGTAAATAAATTTTATCCATAAAAATTTAGCGTAACTTAGAGTAACATTTAGTTTTTGTTTCATCGCAATCGCTTCACTCTATCAAAAGATATATGTATTTGAAATGTAGCTAAATAAGATACTTAACAAATAGGATCAGATCAACGCCATCTATTGACCATTTACGGTGGCTTTCAATATCCTATCTATCATAAAATTTTCTTACCTATCTTGAAATTTTGACACATTTTCATTATAGCCGCCGTTATAGTACCGATTTATTGACGATTTACAGTACCGACTTATAAGTAGGTATGTAGGTTGTCAACAGATGGCGTTGCATGTATCTGATCCTATTTGTTAAGTTTAACGAATTTGTTATTATATTTTGTTAAAACCTTAAAACGTCGGAAAGGGATAGTAATCCTTACTAATATTATAAATGCGAAAGTAACTCTGTCTGTCTGTCTGGCTATTATGCTTTCACGCCTAAACCACTTAACCGATTTTGATGAAATTTGGTACAGAGATAAACTAGAGCTTGGAAAAGGACATAGTCTATTTTTTATCGCGAAAAAAGCTTAGGGGGGTTTAAAAAGGGGATGAAAGTTTGTATGGAAGTTTGTCATTATACATAGAAGATGACGCCTTAAAACTTTGTATTTAGGCACTTAATAAGAATTAAATAACCATGACTAATTAATTGTTCCACCGTTTTTAAGGTTTTCGCCTATATGAGCATTACGTAGGAGATGAAAGTTTTTAGGGTAGTTCAAAAAAAAATCTGGGTTGCGTTGGCGCAGTGGGACGTAGTGGGGGAAATGTCGCTATATTGCTACCCGAACATGCAGACACGTGAGGGCATTTTTCCGCTGTAACAATTTCGATTTGTTCATAGAATTTTGCTTTCGTTAATGTTCTTAATATATTCGGCGAAATACAATGTTTCATGTATGTATTTAATTTTTTAATTATATGTAATTGAATGGAAAAAAAGGGGGCTGCTATATGTGCACGTTCTAATAAAGCTTAGAAAAGAAGATGCTGCCCATCCAAATAGATAAAGAATTGTATGACACTATTATCCAAAACATGGTACACGGTCCCTGTGGTGTTAGAAATTCAGCCTCGCAATACATGAACATTGGAAAATGCACAAGGATTTTCACTAATCAGTTGATAAAAGAAACTGTGCAAAATGACAATGGCTACCCGTTGTACAGGCGCACAGCGCCCGAAGATGATGGCCGAACAGTTACAATTAAGACTCGATCTGGAGCGAACGAAACCTTAGACGTCCCATATTTGCCTATTTTATATAAAATTTTTAATGCTCATATTAATGTAGAAGCCTGTAGCTCTGTCCGCGCAATCAAATATACAAATATATAAACAAAGGAATTGACAGGCTATAATATTTAATCTCAGGAATTAAGGTGGAGCACATCTTCTGAATGAAGTGCAAACATTTCAAGCAGGACGTTACGTCAGCAGTAATAAAGTAGCGTGGCGGCTCTTTAGCTTCCTCTTGCCTGAAAGACATCCAACAGTAACCTATCTTGCTGTACACTTAGAAAATGAAGAGTGCATATATTTTACCGAGAACAATTTCCAAGAAAAAGTATCTACACTGCCCAAAACAACATTAACAGCCTTTTTCCATCTTTGTCAGGGCGATTCCTTTGCCAAAACGTGTTTCTGTGCTAAAATCTCCCGTTGTTATACCTGAAACACATCTACAAAGGACTGCGAACGCCGTTTTCAATGTCTGTTGAAAATTGGCCCAGAATGAAATCATCTGATGCCCTTGGTCATGTGTACACCGTCCACGATACTAATTTTGAATGTTTCTGTTTACGTTTGCTGCTACACTAAATTCAGGGTCCTATAAGCTATAATGATCTTAAAATTGTCAACGGCCAGAAATTCGGAACATATAGAGAAGCATGTGAAACTCTGGGTCTGTTAGAGAATGATAATCACTAAGACGAAACTATAAAGGAAGCTGTCCAGTGCAAATCACCAGCCAAAATCAGAGACCTTTATGCAACACCTTATAATATTATCATCTTGCGGGCTATCTTATCCTAATGAATTATGGAACAAATATAAAGAGTACATGGCGGAAGACATTTTGCGTAGGCTGCATTAGACACACACGGACATGATATACAATGAACACATTTATCATCATCAGCATAACGATGCCCCTGGAAAAATTTAAGACAAAGTAATGGCTATAGTGGGTAAGCGTTTGAATGAATTTGGAATGATTAGCCCTCGAAGAACGAACGAAAATGAACTATCAGATGAGATTATACGAGAAATAAACTATGACATACCAGCTTTGCAGCAGCAAGTAGCTGAATTGATACCCAAATTACTACCAGAACAAAAACGAGTATTTGACGAAGTATTGCAGCTAACAGAACCTGGGAATGGCGCGCTACTCTTTGATCTCACCCAGGAAGATTTACCTATCTGTAATTTTAGTAAAAATAGCGCATGGCATGCTATTGCAGGTCAGTGCAAAATCTTGGTGTGGGATGAAAGTACTATGGCGCACAAAAAAGGGTAGAAACACTAAATTGAACGTATGTTATTTTAATTTTTATTTTAATTTATGGGAGAGATGGTGGTTTTATTGGCTGGTGATTTCCGCCAAACGTTAGCAGTCATTCAGAAGGGGGACACTTGCAGACGAACATAAAGCATGTCTCAAGTCGTTCACTATATGGGCCACCGTAATGAAGTTCAGTTTGACTACAATAAGATGACACAAATGCTGGCAACCAAGCCGAAACATTATTTAAAATAGGAGATGGTCGGCTAGAAACTAATGTTGAGGGCTGATTCAATTAGTACACAGTGGTTTAGAATTAGTTGCAAGTGTTTACCCAGACTTACAAAACAATATACAAGAAAATCAATATTAATGTGAAAAAGCAATTTTAGCACCTAAAAATGATATTATCAACTAAGTAAATCCTGACATATGAGTAAGAGTAAAGTACCAGGACAGGTACAACAGAGTATTTATCAATAGACACAGTTATGGTACAGAAAAGAGCATATCATATCCCGTAGAGTTTCTAAATTCGCTTGAGCTGTCAGATGTACCCTCACAAAAGCTTAAATTAAAACTAGGTGTCCCAGTCATACTCATGTGAAATTTGGATGCCCAGAGACTATGTGATGACAATTTTTCTAATTGACAATTGTATGTAGCATGTTCGCGTGTGTCCAATGCCCAGAATGTCTACATTATATCCCCAAATGGAAAGACAATATATAATATTGTTTACAATAGTTTATTAAAATAATATTCTGTTCCGAGTTGTCTTCTTTGTTCTAAATCAGGAAGGGGGAACTGCGCTACTCCAAATTTTACGCGAGCGAAGCCGCGGGCAACAGCTAGTCCTACTAATATAAACCTAAAAGTTGGGTGTATATTTGTTACATTTTTTTACACGCAAGACGCAAAGGCACGTAATTTCAAGCAAGAATTACTAAATGGATTTTTATGAATCTTTACAATAATATAGCATACACATCAGATGACACATTGAATATAGTTTACCCCATTAGGGCTATTCTGTAAGGTCGTTTTCGAATCTCAACAGCGGAATCCGCGGTGATATGACGATTTTGACGAATTTTTATTCTTTCAAACTCGAATTTCTATTTATATCAATAAAGTTCGCTTTCGAAGTGACGTAAAGTGAGCTCTATCACTTAGATGAAGCCCGATATCGAAATGGTTTTTACAGAATAGCCCTATTGTACTCTCACGGGAATGAGAAGTACACGATTGAAATGGCGGGACGCTGCCAGTACGTTACAAAATTGAAATTTGCAAAGATATATAAGTAGATATAAAGACCGATAGCGTCTACAGGAACATATTATTTTGTGAACTTGTTGAAATAATAGTCTAGGCAGCAATAGCTTTTTTATCAGACCTGTTCAATATTATATTTTTAGCTTCAATATAATTACCCAACTAAAGATATGTTTTTTAACATTACAGTAATATTATGTTAATATGTTAATAAATATTCCATATTCCACTTACAAAGTGTGCAAAAAGATGAAATAAAACAAAAAAATACAATCATAAAAATATTTTATTTAATAAATTTGACGACATGATATTAATAAATCTCAAACAGTATCAGTTCTTGATAAATTGGCCGTCCTTAACCCCGGCCCTGGCAAGATAAGAGTCCAACCATTTATCCATGACCGGTAGATTGGAATCGGTCCATTTTACCTCCTCTCTGATATTCCTCATGGATTTTTCAATGATATGCTCAGCGGAGCCGAATTCCCCCTGATGGGCCATATACAAATTGGAAACGAGTTCCAAACCGCTTTGCGTCGTGAACTGTGACGTAGCCGATGTGATAAGGTTATCCCATAAATTCGTTTTACTTGCGAATCTGAAATTAAATTTCATGAACATAATTACGAAAACGTGTATTCTGTATGCCGCGGCTAATTGGAGTGGATAATCAGTATTTAATTCTTCGATTAATATTAAAATACTTAAATTCATATTTTGATACCTACTATAATATTATGTATAATATTTAATGTAATTTTAAATAATAAATTTAAAAAATCTTATAAACTGTAACAATTGATAGGATATCTTTAGGAAAACCATGGCAAATATTACATAGGTACAGCAAGTAAGAGATTACATTACAATCCATTTAAGTATCTTAATCGTATGCGATTTACACTGATCTTTAGAACTTACTCAAATCACTGATTAAGAGAAGTGTGGTGTATGGTCACCCACTAGTATAAATACGATAAGATTATCTACTATTTAACGGTTTATTGTTTTCCAGAAACAGGACAGCTTGCAGAGAAGGACTGGCACTTTATATTATTTCTGTCTCTTTGTTTAATTTAATTGACATTTCAATTTTGTTCTATCTATCTTTAAAGTTGATAAATCACTTACTTTTCCTTTAGCACATCCCAATTGTCGCTCAAGAATTGGAATAGAGTCGTATACCCCTGGGAATTGCCGGTGAGCATACTGAAGATCAGGAACAAATCTGTTTCGGTGAAATTGGAATTTCCTTCAAGAATGGTTATGTTGAGCAGTTTCATGATTTTGTTCTCTGTGATGGGGCAGCCAGCTAAAGTTTTAAGCAGATAAGTGCGCTCACTCTGCTTCCTCGATGATGGGAAATGTATAACTCTTTGCAAACCGAAATCCCATTCTTTTTGGGTCCCCCATTTGAATACGGGACAGATAAATTGATTCGATATTCTGAAAAATAATATGTCAGTATCCATTAAAAACTTTGACTTGGGGGAACGTACCTTCCCTCATATTTTCCATGATACGCATGACAAGCGAGTCGAAAACAATATTCTTGTATTTTTATCTTTTTTATTTCTTTTAACTAATATCATAATCAATAGCAATACATATTTAAAAAAATTACTACAATATAAATTGCTCGTGCCGACTTGCACCGACAAGTGCAGGCAAGTGGTATCTCTCGCTCATAAAACACCGGCGTAAAGTGACAGCTTCGCTGTCACGTTTCGTGCAGATGATGAGTTTCCAGTGGCCTAATAGGGGGTGGGATTGAGAAAATAAGGGAAACTTATCTGCATAACCTTTGGATGTATATGGGCGTCACACAAACTACTCTGTGCGTATTTTCCTAAAAATTTTGGATTTTATATAAGCTCATTAAAATGACAACGTTTTACGATACCATACCGGACTAAATAAATAGTTTTGTAACTTTAAAAAATATATATTATATAGGAGTAGTATAAAATATCCAACAATACGAAATATGTGAGCTGTTGAAAGGCAGAGCAAATTAACGAAACCAAATCTTTGTTAACTGAACCAAATAATTTAACGTAAGCGGTTGGAAAAAATGAATTTTCACGCTTCAAAAAAGGCAAACAAGAACACTCCTTTCCAGCCATAATCGTTCTGAACACGATAAAATACTGAATTCATTCTGACATGCGAATAAAAAATATTTTTATTGACTTCGAATATATATTCCAATAATTTTTTTTTGAATCCGTATTTGGTACTATACAAACTTGCAAAATAAAATCTGCAAAACGTCAATAGGCTATAAAGGTATATTTGAAAATATTTAATATTAACGCCTTTATAAAATAATGAGCAAAAGCACTTTTCTGTCTATATACTCGTATCGTAATGTATTCGCGTATTCGCGTTTTTGTATCTTCTATCATGTCAGGCCACGCCTACACTATCATACCTCTCCGTTTTTCAAAGCATTCAAAATACACTCTGTATAAGACACATGTGTGTTACATTGAGGGGCTAGGTGCATGCAACTGGCCGACATCGCTTTCTGGCAGTAGAGTAAAAATATTTCAAAAAACTTGATAAAAGTAATTAAATAAACAAGAAAAAAAGTCAAAGCTTTGAAGTTTCCAGCCTCGCATTGGGCCAACAATTTAGCCAAGTATAAATATTTGTAAAACCTGTGCATTGTAGTATATAAATATATATAAGAATATTAATATTGTAGTATATACGGAATGCATACGTATATAGTACAAGAACTACGAATAAGCGCTCGAAACGGTACACTTACAAAAGAGTCCTCAAAGCGAACCTCGCAGTGCTGTAAGGAGTAAATGCCGTGTGGCGAGCGCGTCCAAACGTATGTTTGTGTGAGTGTACCGTTTTTTCATAATTCATAGTGTCTATTATGTATATTTGTCCATTGCTGGACTGTAGCGGAGCGATGTTTATAAAAGCCATTCTTTTACTCTCTATAACTTTGATAATCAATGTGTAGGTACTTACGGATTTCCCTCGTCTGGATTGGGCGCTTCCATCCATTTAGCGTACTGTTCTTGAGCCTCTTCTATACAAGGCTTGTATCCGGCTTGACAAAGGAAGTTCTTGGTTAGAGACCGGAGGTTCTTTCTCCAGTTCTCTTCGTCCTCCTTTACATCTTTCGTCAACTCTTTATATAATGGAGTTAAAAGAGTTCGCACGTACGCCTAGAAATATTATTGTTACACCAGATGATATTCCTTACGAAGAAGATTTGTAAAATCTTATGAATAATAAAATGAGATCTGTAATAAAATCCGTACGAACAACTTTATGACACACGTTAAATATTTATTCGCAATACTCTGGATACGGAGCGGATTCTCAGAATATTAATAAAAAATATACATATGATTGATACTACGTGTATCAATCATTTGTATGTTTTTAAATGAAAGCCCAATTTTATCATCCCTGTATTCAATCTGGTTTCGTAAGAAATTGAGAAAATTGTTTTAATTTTTGTTTTGCCAGTTTAAAAAAAAACAATATACCAATAGCATAGAAGTTTCAATAAAAATAATGAAGTTATCATAGAAGAAGAAGAATTACAGCACAGTTTGTCTGGAACATTCTGGGCCTGTCTTTGCTGAATATGTAATACATACCCGGAACTTGTCATGTATGCAGGAGCAAATATGTCTTCCAATATGATCAATCATTGTAAATACTGGGTCCCATACGATATGGTTTCTCTCATCTCGTAAAAATAGTGTCATGTTGAGGGCCGTCGCAAAGGACAACTGTCCAGCGTAAGCTAAATTCCATGCGTCATGGAGTAGCTTCGCCCGCGTTAGCTCCGGTACCAATGACCTTTGATCGCTTTGCAAGAACTCTGAGAGGAGATTCCAATTATGCTGGTCGTAGTTAACTGGGAAAGGACCTAAGGAAGCAAAAAGTTTTATATAAAAATACGCGGGAGATAACATACTCTTCGACGAGTAAGAGGTCAGTGGCTGTATTAAGGTACAGCATCTAATGCCTGAATCCTATCCGTACGACAGATGCAGCGTGATTTTAGCAAATTTCTCTGTCTAAAATAAATATACTATGTCCTGATTTGGATGCCAGAATACAGCAACGTTATTCCGCAGACGATATTTTAACAAAGATGCGAAACAAAAAACATGACTTACCCGATGGTGGTGGTGGTGCTTATATACCATAACCACTACCATCATAGTCAAAATAAGCTTTTAGGGTAATTTATACAATTATTCAAAAAATTTATATGTTAATCTTGATCATATTTATGGGATTGTGTTCAAAACACATTTTCGAAAAAAAAAACTCTAACTAAAAATCATAAATTAATAATCATTAAAATTCTAGCAATTGTGTGTGTGTGTGTGTGTGTGTGTGTATTATTTGTAATCATGATAAAATTAATAACAGTAATGAGCAACTATTGTTTTTATTTATCGATTTAAAAAAAAATATTATACTCGAACGATTCGAACAAAACATCGTACCGTCTCATTTCTCTTTCATTTCTACGTAGAGTGATAGTGACTTCCGAGTGCAAATCCTCCCGCGGTTTATTTGCTCCAGCTCCTCAAACACATTTAAAAGATGTCTATTCATCGCGCCTTAATAAATTAAATCGATATTTAAATAGTTAAGCAAAATATAAACAACTGCTAACTTTACTTGAGTCTGCGTCCTTATAAGGATGTGGTACATTAATCATACGATGAGAGAGAGACATGTACATACGATGTATGTAAATACGACTGAAAGAGATAGATATAGTCGCCATTAATGCTAAGTGCATTGAGTTGACATTAATACCGGCTTTAATATTCATACATTTTGCTTTCATTTAGGTTTCAGTCGTAGAGTTTTTAAATCGCATTTAAGCCATAACATTGACTATGATTTTCTGTTTATTCGGAAAATGTAGGATTGAATAAATCTTGTTCTACCTTCATTTGTTTATTCGTATTTACAATTTTCTTTTTATTAGATAGGTCAACGTCCTAAGTCAGAAGGGAAGTTAATAAATTGCGATTAAATCCGTTTAGAGTTCGCGAAATCTTTAGTAACTTTTAATTGTTTTGTATTGATATAAAAAAAGTAAAAATAAAGTATGAACCCATATATTATGTCCCATTGCTGGGCTCGGGTCTCCTCCTCGAAATGGGGCGAAGAGGGTTATGAGTATAATGATATATTTAATAATAATATCAACTCATTTGAGTCCTACTGCTGGGTACGGGTCCAGTGTCCACCGATGCGCTGGCGCAATGTGGGATGGTAAACTCACGAGGTTTTCTTCGTTTGTAATTACGTATTTATAATGTTGCGCTTTCTATATACAACATTAGTAAAAATTTAATATGGGTTGCGCTGGCGTATGCATTGATCCCGCTTTTTCCTTTTGTTATTTTCCTGTTTGTTTAAAAAGTAGCAAAGTAATTACTGATACCAAGACATAACGCCTTTCATCTTGGGGCAGAAAACGCTTAAATGAATGTGACATAAAATAATATTATTTCTAGTAATATTTACCAATTTCCTCTGGGTTCACTATTATGAAATGTTTATTGCTGGGCAGATCCTTCAGGGTTGTGTCTTTGTTAGTCCATACAGCGGGAGTGGTGTTTGTGAAGCAGAGAGCGTCCGCGCGGGCCAGAACGATAGGAGTCCACCAGCGCATACGAGCCGCGTCGGGCACGTCGTGTGGCCGTTCGCGGAGATAGATTTTCTATTAAATATATATACAATTGTAAAAGTCGGCTCCATTGATTTTATATATATTAGAACTCGTAATCTATGAAAGCACGACGATGTAATAGATCTTTTTCGTAAGAGATTAGGATCAGGGACAAGTCTATTTGTAAGTGTGCGATCGACGAAGGTATCCCAGAGCATATCTTTTTCTTTTACCCAATGATCCAAACTTCTCTGTGTACCTTTTCCTTCCTCGTCTTGTGATTTCGAATCTATTTTTTCGTATGTATCGTATGTACACACATCTTTTATTAAACTTTATATTAAGTAGCAACATTGAAATGTTATGTGATCTCTATCTCACTAATTATCACCTTTATGTGTGTTTTTGTTCTAGGTAATTCAACAGTAAAAGCATGCCATTAGTAATGCTAAAATAAAAATATTTAACCCGTATACTCTCATAAGATCATTATAATTCTTAACAAAGGATTTATCTTCTGGTCACCATAAAACCAAGGATTCACTTTGACCTTGCCAAATCCTTGCTCGAGCTGATATACAAGAAGAAGAAGCTTAGGTTTAAAAAAAATAACCTGTGTCACTACAGCGGAATTGTCATCATAATTCCTAGTAACAGTTACAAGGGGAAGGCGATCCTTCTCTATCCAGCTGTTCGCCAGCATCCGGAGGTCGAGGTCCTGGTGCAGACGACCGTTTGACCTCGCAGCCTCATTTAAAGCATTCCAGACATCGTCACCGGTGAAGGTCTTGAATTTCCTAAAATATTAAAATATTCATAATTTAAAATTATTTTCGTATTATTATACGAGTAACTCATTAAAAATTAATAAACACATTTTGTTCAAGTGTCAAGCACATTTTGATCGAACAAAAATCATGAAACTCACGACATTGTCACCGAAAGCTTTTATACCTATTTCGGTGTAGCATGGTGCGGGTGACAGTTCCAGTAACGTTTCATTTCACCCCTGAATGGTGCAACAATTTATAAATAATGACTTACTAATTTAACTATTTCACACTCGTTATGTATTAAATAATTAATTACTGTAATAAATTAAATTAAACCCAATCAGAACGTTCTAGTCTATAAATTAAATGTAACGGAAAGAAAAATTAAGCAATGTGTTATGCTTAAAACGTAACGCCATAGACGTATCTAGTGATGTGATGTATTGCTACGATAGATAGTCGATATTTTTAATAATAAAACACATATTGGGCGTAGTTTAATTACTTATTGTTGTAAAAACTCTATAAATATAATAAATTTAACAACAGAATACATATAAAAAATAATTTTATTTGTTAAAACTAATATCAGAGTCTGAAACATCTGAATAGTCACTACATTCATTATCTGTGTCTGTGACAGATATTATAAACGATGAGTTCATAATGTTATCAATGTGTATGTCACGTTCCCAATCAGATATAATGTCTCTTTTTATTTTGTTAAATTTTTTTATTCAAAATAGTACAATCAAAGTATCTTTTTGAAAGTCAATTGAGTCTACCACCGGTTCCAAAGCAAACCCACTGAGAAGAACCGGCGAAACAAACTCAGTGGACCTAATCTTTTCAGATATTCTGTTACAAAAAATGAAATACATATTAGTTTAGTAAGAAACTCTATTGAGTTGCTCTTTTTAAAATATAGTTAAGAATTTTTATAAACATTCTACTACTACTTACTGCACACTAGCCTAAGATTAATAAGTAGGTAAATTTAGACCCCGCAGCATCCAAAACAAACCAGAGGATGTTAATAAAAGAAAAGAAAATCAGCTAGGTAGAAATCGTATAACACGACCAGCCACCACAGCAGCACCTCCACACAGGCCAGGACGCGTGAGCCAGCATCAACCTCTTCCACATATTAGAGGGAAGTGGAAGACCCATCCCACAACGCCACCACTGCAATGGCATAAGCGAGCATGTCATACGTTTCACCTTTACACAAGTTTAGTTCAAAATACTGCAGGCTCAAAATTTATCCACATTCTAGATAGACAATTGATAAAAAAGCAATACAATCCCAAGAGTTTGTGTCGTTTAAATAATAAGTACCTGGTTGACCGAGCATTTGCTCGGTACCCTAAGTGATAAAATACGATAAAATTTTTCTTTTAAAAAAAATGATCTTAAAAAAAAAAGGAAAAAAAATTCGGACTGGAGATTCGAACCAGGTTCGTTCGAACTTAACTGCTTAATTTCACCACTAAGCTACCATGACATATTATTTGACAGCGAAATTTACGTTCGTATTCCAATCATATTTTATTGATGCCTCAAAACACGGATAAAAAAAAGTTTTCTCAAAATGTATCCTAGCTAGATCGATTTATCGCCGTTTTTAACACATGTATACAAAATTTCATGAAAATCGTTGGAGCCGATTCCGAGATCCCGATTCTATATATATATACAAGAATTGATCGTTTAAAGGTATAAGATAAGATAATTAATCTTATAATACGCGTGTGTGGTATCTTCAATGAAGTCTTTTATTTTGTAATATCTTTTACCACACAAACGCTCTTTGATTACACTCACTATTAATAAGAACTAAATTTATGCTGCAAGTATCGATAGAAATAAAAATTAATAACATAATTTTACATCCCTAACCATGTGACACTGACAGAGGTCAACGTCATATTGGCATGTGTCAGCCGCACCAAGCTACACCGCACTGAGTATAATGAGACATACCGACATCGTTACAAATTTTCTAAAAAAATATTTTAAAATTTTAAATTTTATGATTTTTTTAGTTATAAGTTTTAGCTTCTGTTAGCATTCGGCAGTCATTTATTTATTTTATTTTATTGTATTGTTATCTACTTCAGTAGTAGTATTCTGTAAGAAACGCAGCACTGTCGCAACGCTGTGACGTCAAAACGACCATAAGCAACCAATATTTATCAAAACTTGAATAGTCTTGCTATCAGCTTTGTAATACTCATTAAGTTGGTAAAAGCCTAGTTATAATCCGCTAGGGATATAGTTTTGATAACGATCTGCATGCGACAGGGAAACAAGGCACTGCCGACTTAAGAAAAACTTTGAACGAGACAACCGTAAATAATATTATGCTAATTTGTCTCGGTGCACTGTAAAAAGTGGTGTATAAGTTACAATAAAACTTTTGAACAATTAAAAAAATACTGACATTATTTTCTCACCGTAGAAATTTTATTTAAAAAAATTATATAAAACTAGCGGACCTCACAGACGTTGTCCTTTAGATACGAATCGATAGTGGCAGTACAGATCAATAACCTAGATACCGACTGCAGCGCCATCTGCCGGTCTGATTTGTGAATCTAAACCATCCTCGAATCTACTTGAACACACACAAAGAAAATCACTCAAATCGGTCCAGTCGTTTAGGAGGAGTTCAGTCACATACACACGCACACAAGAAATATATATATTAACATATTCTGACAAACCATACTTAACGGTGTTTTTGTTCTCCGTATCTACTCCTAGACAAATTTAATCTAGCAAACAGTCTGAGTTTTCTTAAATCACAGACTTTAGATTATTCGCTTCGGTTAATTTATTACTAATAGAATAATAAAAACTGACATAACAATAAATTTAATCAAGAAATACCATATATCTAAGAAAATCAAGACAAGTGAAAATTAATTTCAATAATCTTGTATAGCACTTCCAAATATTCAGAACTCTTATCTTAAAATATATCCCACTAATAACTGCCCTATTCCAACCTATTTCTCTAGCTCTACCATCCGATTTAATATATTAAACGCATTACCTAGACTCTATAAACGTCCTCAAGCCCTTCTTGAAGGTGTCACCGCCGAGCGTGTAATTAAACATCCTGAAGAGCAGCTCTATCTTGGTGCAAGCCGTCTCCTGCTTCATGCCGGTGATCCTCGAATGAGGGTAGCGTTTGCTGAACTCGTAGTATAGCGAGTACAGTACAGTCATCGGCCATATTCCCTCCATCTCGGAACCGTTGTTGATCTAAAAGGTAATGTGTGAATAAATAGTATGTAATACGTAAGTCAAGGTTAGGTTTTTGTAAAGAATCCGAAACAGGCAAGTCAAAATCGAAATGAATCGCGATGAAATCCGTAACGAATTTCATTTTTAACCGACTTCAAAAAAAGAAGGAGGTTATCAATTGGTCTTTATGTTTTTTTTTATTTTATTTTATTACTTCAGAAAACTTACAGCTTGTATACATATAGAAACAGAAATAGTAAAAGACGGCCAATTACAAGTTTTCACAGATAATATTTTATGTTTGTTACACGGTTACTCCGCTGTTTGAGAATGGATTTTGGTGATTCTTGTTTTGTTTGAAAGCTTATGTTTCCGAATTGGTCCCATATTAGTTAGTCCCATATTAGTTATTATAGTCCCATATATTGTTAGTCCCATATTAGTTGGTTTTGTATACCTAGACGATTTGTTCATTTTATTACTTGTCAATATGATATGAATAATATGAACAAAAACCACTGTATAAGATACTTGTTAAAGTATCAAAGTATTGTGAGGTCATCATCATCATCATCAACTTTCATCCGTCCATGGCTGAACATAGATTCCCTCAATGAACGCTAAGACGACAGGTCCCTTACCACTAGTATCCATCACAGATCGGGAGCGCCAAAAATTTTGCAAGATAAAATAAAAACTATATTACCTACTTATGTATAAACTTAAAACTAAAAAGTACAAAATAAAATTAATTTTAAATGAAATCCCAAAAACCGACTTCAAAAACTATACCTTTATAATTTATGTACAACTAAAAAAATTAAAATAATATTGAAATACTTCGAGGTGAAGTAGAAGTTTACTATTTAAAATTGGGTATTTTTGGAGTCGGTACCAGCCAAAACATCGATGCCCTTCACAGACATCTACTCAACACTTGGTACTTATATGTGATTAATCATTAAAATATCCTCTTTAGCTGGCACCGAATCCAAAAATACCCAATTTTAAATAGTATACTTCTACTGTATTTAATATGTAAAACATAACTTTACATGAATTTGTAACATGTGTCAACATCCCTATTGATAAACCAGCTGATAATTAATTGTTGATCGCATAATTACGCATTCAATAACTTTTTGTTGTCTTAAGCTTACGTATGATTTTGGTATGATCAATGATGGATGTCTTCTAGAAGGCCGATGTCCAGCAGATAATTAAAAAGAAGCACATGATCAATATACGTATTGTTAAAATAATATAAATTGTAATTATTTTATTAGTATAATATGTGTACATTACTTTCCAAATATTATATTCAACCCAAATCATAGGGGGATCTCAAGAGTTCATTAATAAGGGCCGCTCGAGTCCAATTGATATATTGCGGTACCTTTTCCAGTCATAAATATTCCGCCTTAGTTTCGGTTATTTGCTCAGTTTGATATTAATATTAACAAAAGCCAATACAATAAGCAGATTCTTTTTATCTGTTAGTAAGACTCGGTAAAGGTGACTATTTAAAAAAATGTAAAGTATCAACCCAATATTTGTCCCACTGCTGGGCACGGGTCTCCTCCTAGATATCAGGCTATTGTGCGATAATTCACCGATGCGCTGACCCAATACGGCTTGGAAAACTTCACACACTTTTAAAGATTTTCAATCTAATCAGGCATGCAAGTTTCCTCACGATGTTTGCCTTCGCCGGTGAGCGAGTGATGGTCTCGTATATGGGATGCACTTATAGACTAAGATCCTAGAGCTGCCAGACGTCACGTATTTTCAGACGGACGAAATGTGGACGATTGAGTAGTATTAGTATGTACTATCGTACGCCTAACGTACCTGCTAACCTGTTAAAAGGGCCAATTTCCAGGTATTAGGTGATCAAGGTTCATAAAAATATAACTTACTTCAAGTAAATTCTGATGGCTGATTTGCACATATGTTTTAGACAATATCTTTAAAAATACGTTGTCAACACTCATCCTAGAACTTTCCGTCGGCCATATTGCTTACCAGACACTCTAAAGCTCCTAAAATAGTTAGTTCACTTCACGTAGCATTGATTTATTAATGACCTGTGAAAATCCTTTTCTACCTTAAAAGCAGTTTCAGCTGCGAGGTATCCGACGAGCGCCTTGTTAAGGTGGGCGTCCGACCACCAGGCGGGGGTGGTAAGCGCTCCGAGCCATTGATAGGATATCTCTTGGGCCAGTTGTAGATAGCCACGGCTGCTGAGATCGCTCTCCCTATAGATTAAATGATGCATGCTTAAAATCAAATGGGACAAAGAATAACTTACATAATAACTAACATAAGAATAGCAATATTATAGCAAAAAAAAAACATACAGACGAATTGATAACCTCCTTCTTTTTTGAAGTCGGTTAAAAAGCAGCTCTATTATCGAAATCAGTTCAGTAGTTTATAAGACTTTTTTTTCCGTTGGAGCTATGCTAATGGCCTTAATACTTTATCAGTAGCGAGGTAAGTCGGTTGGCTTTACCCTGTGGTATAATAAGTGGGGGTTGCCCCCCGCCAGTCGTGGAGTGCGACTTCCACGGCTTCATGGCGTCGGGTTCATTCCTGTGCCTTCAGTTAGCTTCCAAATCGCTTTAATGGCACAGCCATACGCCATACACACATACAGCATAGTGATGCATGTCCACGAATTGCTATTAAATTTACAGCCTTTTTTGAGTCTGGGGTTAAAATATAGCTAGAAACAGCTGTTCAAAAATCTATTCCTTAAAATCAAGTCCGTCCGTTAACCTAAAAAGATATACCAATAGACACGATCAATCTCAGAAATCTCATTATTAAAACATTCCACAGTTTTTCCCCTAGCCTAAATTGTCCCATTGGTGGGTAAAAGCCTTTCTCTAAAGGCATCCAGGTCGTTCTACCATCTCAGATGAGGTCTGCCGTATTTCCGCGCCCCTTTTAATCAGACCCAGTCTGTAGTTTTCTTAGGCTACAACTCTTAATAAAACATATTATATCAAGTATAAAACCTTGATAAGAAATAAATACTAAATATTTAAAACAAGAATAAATATTCCAGCTTTTATTTTCGTCTTTAAAAGCTTTATGTAATGTTTCGTATTGATTTTTACTCCGAACAATGAAGGCATTGAAAAACTTGTTGTTTTTTAAGAAATTCCCTGTCGAATTCGTTGGCCTATTTCGTCGGCATACACAGTAGTATATATGTAATTTTAGATACAGACTAAATATTGCCAGAGATTAGACTTACGAAGGTAATTACTTATAAATGCATTTGTATACGATAAAGAGATCCTTAAAACCTTTCAAACCTATGTATGTATTAAATAAATCAAAAAAATATATTAAAGAGCGTTTGTGTGGCACATGATATCATAACACCAAATAAGAATATTATTTTTGTAGTGCAACCTTCTTTAGTAGCGCTGAGTACTTTTTGTGTGAACAAAAAGGGTGACCGTCATCATCACCGCACGCTTCCAATGTGGCATAAAGACGTGATCATCAAAATGCATTTTTTAAATGGAATTAAAAATTTCAAATTTTTTAATTAAAACTATTCACTTCTACCCGCAAATCCAATGGCTGCCATTTTTTTTAATAAATCTCCTTATTGCAAGAGTACATTCATGAGACTGGAAAACGAAATTGAAAATTCTTACTGTCATATTGACAATACACACTTCGCTGTCAAGAATACGGGACTGCAATTTACTCGTAGCCATAAAGACATGAGTCGAATCTAGATATAACTACAGTTTATATTTATCCATTCATTCGTCATTTCTAAACATCATATGAGGCCTGATAATAATATCGTTCATATCTACTCCATAATTCGCTAAATATTCAATTAAATATATTTTTAATATTACTTAAAGTTACCCAAAAAAATGAAAAGAAAAGGGAAAATTTTAATAAAGGAATTCCTTCGTCACTAAAAACGGAGATGTACCGTCGCACTCAATGTTAATGAGAACCCCGGGCAATAAAGATACCAGAGCAATTATGTGATAGATTCCATGAAAACGTATCTTAATATTATTCTCTTTTATTATTTGTGCTAAAAAGATCGTTGATCGGAAGTTTAATGATCTTATTTGATTGAAATGTCTTTAATCGCATACTCCTTAAGAAATCATTTGTATGAAAATCTGTTTTTTTTTATTTTGTATTTTAGCAGTAGGTTAATTACAGTTTCGACTCTTCAGCTTTTCAGGTTGCAGTTCAAAAAAGGAAATGCGTTAGTCAAATAGCGCTTGTCTCAGTAATAGCTATTACGGACAGTTCAACTCAACTTTCCGTGCGGCTCTAAGTGTGCGCGCTTGTCATTACTTAGTTTTAATTTGTATTATTCTTGGCAGTGAAGCAGCCGTCGTCGTTGCCACACAAATTAATGCTCTGTGAAGACAAGCTCACGCGCACATAGCACCGCGCAAAGTTGAGTTAAACTATCTATACGAGTTTGCATCATTATTGCAGATTTCTAAAAATAACCTAATTACTATATACCTTAGCAGGGAATCGGTTTACTTACTTAAAAACGATCAACCCCCAGTTGTCCGCCGGCTTCACTCCTTGATAATTAGGTAAAGCGACTATATCCAGCTGTCGAAGTGGTAGTGATACCTCCCAGAAAGAGGAGATCTCATCGAACACTCTTTTGAATTTATCATTCACACCTTCCAACAGCTTCAGATATTCAGGACGACCCCAAACGCGAAGTGCTGTAACATTATGACTTTTTAAAGTGACATAGATAAAGGTATAATTTAACTTTTATCTATGGTAATTTTATAAGAGAGTTTGTTTGAAGTCCTAATCTCCGGAACCAGTCGCAGAAAATATATTTTTGCATTTAAGAAACAAGAGGTTACACGAGAGCGAAATTAAAAATATTTATGATTGGCCTCTTTGTAACAATGCAATATAAAATGAGTTTAATTATTGAAAATGAAACAATTAATATGCACGTATTTCATTAAGTTGCCATTTGTTTAATAATTTCACAGCAAATTAAAAGTTGTTCCAATGATGTCAGCATTAATTAAATAATAAAAAATATCCTGCAATGATACTTTATGTTTTACTGGGTCATCCGCTGTTAAAACCCGCCTAAACCCGCCTCATGTGTTTTTATCCGAAAAATAAATCAAGGAAAACATTTTATGAATAGTGAGGAAGCCTGCATTTCAAGAGGCTGTCGAAAAAACTCCTAAGGACGATGGTGCAAAGTGTTTTTCTCAGTGATTTCATCAGATGCAGCAGATATATTGATATGAATGGACGTAACATTGTAATGATAATAAAACTAATAACTTGCTAAATAGTTCAATTTTTATTTTTTGAGAACTTTCGGTGTCGCCCTCGTAGCTTGTGTATTAAAAATAAAATACATCCATTAAATTTTGGCCAATATTGTAATGTGTAATGTCACAAATACAATAATAGTCATAGAGCCTGTTTCACCACTCCCTGATAAGTGCCGAATAGGCTATCCACCAGGTATCCAACAGATAGAGTATGGAGTATCTGTCAAATATGTTGTGGATAGCCTATCCAGCACTTATCAGGAAGTGTGTGGCCTGTTTCACAGGCCCTTATACTAATTATATATAATAGTAATAGATAACCAAAATATAACATTATGTAACACGAACAATTACTGCATTTAACCTGCCCACATATACATGTTTAATAAAATATCAATATCCGTTTGAATTCTGAAAACTGACTTCAATTGATTCATTCAATAAAATGTGATGATTAAATTTATGCAAATACGAAGGGACGACAGTTTGCGGTTTATTTGAAATGTGATTACTTCGCCGCATGAATTATTATTTATTACAATTTTAAAGCCGATGGGTGATTCCTCAGGCCATTATCAGTATTTTAATAGCGATAAAAATTGGAGTGTTTTAATAGCGATGAAAAACGATGTTATTTAACACATTTTGAGTGTTCATGAATACTTGTGGTATTATTTCTTATTTTTTGACATTACGCCGTCTGACACCTGAACAAAGGAAATCACAATAAACCGCGATAAAACCGTAAAAATGTTAACATGGACATTTAATTTTGCCTTTAAATACCTATATGGACTGTCGACAGACGTTGAAACTTATTATGACATGATGAAATTACAAACTTTAATACAAAACTTCGAGGAAAATCGTTTGACATGTTATGCCTAGGTCACTTGTATGATATGCATGCAAAGATATAAAAGAGATGAAAACTTTTAGATAAGCTACCTAGCGTTGCAAATGATTAATGACATCTATTACTTATTAATATTTTCACAAAAGCGAAACCTTAAGCTTTTTTTCTATACTAATATTTTAAAGAGAAATGATTTGACTGTTTGTTTGTGTTGAATAAGCTCCGAAACTATTTACCTGATTTGAAAAATTCTTTCACTTTTGATAAGCTACACTATCTCCGGTAAACATAGGCTACATTAAATTTTTCAAAAGAATTTGAGACCTGTATTAAAACTTAGTTGACGCAGGCGAAGATGCGTGCAACAGCTAGCTATCTCATAACTGCATACATTGTAAAACTTTGTAGGCTTCATCCAAAAATTATACATAAAAGTGCACATGAGAAGACCTTAACATAGAATAGCAGAAAAAACGATGCAAAATAATTAAATATTAATAAAGAATGTTACTTATTTCATTTCCATTTTTGTCTGTGTATATAACTGGTTCTCCCAGCTCCTTCAGATCAGCGATGATGAGGCCGAGGGTGAAGGTGGACATAGGTGGAGTTCTCTCGAAGTGGTCCCTTACCGCTTCTGGTTCATCAGTTCTAAAAAAAGAATAGATTATTAGTCAAACAAATATATTTTACATGCGCGACCAGGATCGTTCATATAAGCGCTCATGGAAGGTCCATATTATTGAGGATTATGTGCGTCATCATAAAATTGAAAATACTTACCGTTATTTTGTAATCTAACAAAATTAAAAACTGACAATTTATTGTGATCCATAACATAATTTTATATTTTTAAATAGATTTTGCAAACTGTGTACTATAAAAAAGAAGGAAGAAGGACTTAAATTTCGCAACCTCTTTCACTTACCTCGCTCAATGCATATCTGATAACTAAAGATTTTGTACTCTTAGCGAAATGTCAAGTTATTTTTGAAGATGCCAAATTTTCAACCAAGGGATTTCCAACTTACATATTCTCAGTTCTTGCGACGGGCATGTTGCTCAGGGCAATCATACTCCTTGGACGAACCACGCTCAGTTCAAACGGAGTTTTGAATGCCGGCTCATCGAAGCAGGGGAACATTCGCCTGGCGTTGTTCGGACGGAGCTGCGTCGCGACAACGGTCCTGGAAATAATAATAATCATAATATGTTGGGACAACTGTCTGAGTTGTGACCTGATGACCTGATGACCATCTTATCCCAAACTAGGCAGAACCTATATTATGGCAACCAGACAACTGATACATACTTATATATTTCTAAATACATGCTAGTAATATAGATAAAATACGCACGATACATAAAAATCGTGCTCATCACACAAACATTTATCCAGGTAGGGAATCGAACCCACGACCTTTTGGTTTAGAAGCCAATATCACAATCCCTTTTCTCTATGATCACAATATTAAAAGCTATAAAATGTCGCTATTAACTGTTTACAAACTACGTTCCAGATATTTTTTGTAGAGGAATACGTAAGATCAGTGTAAAGTATTACTTAAATTACTTACATAGCTAAGAAACAAAATACCATGGCGATCTATATTTGAGGTTTCTATAACGAAAGTTTTTAATATCTAATAGACCATTTAATTTCTATTCTACACGCGAATTAAAATATAAGTTAATAATATAAGAAATAAATAATATATAATATTCATTTCAATATTCAAAGAAGAAAAATCCAATTCCAAAATCACTGTTTTAATCTCGTAAAGTGTCATTAAAGGCCTTTGATTCGTGTCGGGGTCTATTCAACAAGTTTCTTTTCAAGCTAACAAAAGTTAAAGGCCTCAAAATTAGCCCTTAATTCGAATTTATACACATTTTAATTTCTAATGTTTATTCGAATGTCAACCATTATAATGAAATAACGAGAATTTCTCCTGTTACCATGTTTGCTGTAAAGTATTCGAAACGTTGAGCGTGGAAAATACTTAATAAAGCGCGTTAAAATATGTAAAAGTAATTTCATTATAACGGTTTATATTTTTTAGTCTTTTATGAATACTCGCTGAAATTCTGAGGATTTTAATTAACTTTAAAACAATATTGCCACATACGCCAGCATGATATGCTACATAAGACATTTCGTCGTATCTCAAACTTAATAAAACACAGGTCACACACGCACAATCTTAAAAAGTGCCTTATATGATGTCACAAAAAAAACAAATTGTAATTTAAGGATTTACTGACAAAAAGATTTTTTGGAATTTCTTAGGTATATTTTTTGTAATTGTTAATATCTTGAAAGGAGTTGAATTATTTAATTTAATGATAATCTGCAAATTATAATAAATTATTAAAGGCAACGAAACAAAAACTAATATACAGATATACATTCAAAGTTTCGTATACTTTCAATTCAAGTTGGTGAATATAATATGTTAAATGTGTCATCGCATGAGGCTGTATCTCATAAGCCGTGATAGTTCGACGGTTGAAATTCTCACAGTTGGTGTATTTCTGTTGCCGCTATAACAATGAATACTAGAAACAGTATATAATGAATATTAAAAGGGACTAATCTAATATTGTATGTGCGGTACCTGGCTGGTTTTTATCTACTGTATAATACTATAAAATTGAAGAAAAGAATACACAAAATATTGTGAAATTCTTTAAACACTGAAATTTTAAAGCAGTATAATTATTAATTATCCATATTAATTATAAAATAAACTCAATACTCAAAAAAAACACTGTTGTAGGAACTAATATCGATTTCATTCATCAAGTCATAGGATTTATTGTTTTAATGTCAGTCAATAACAACTACCTAATCAAATAAACTTCAATAAACATTTAACATTACAATTATAAATAATGGTAAAAATGAATGTTTAAAAAAAAACATTTTTGCACCGCGCTTAAATCCTCGGCATAATGAATACTTAATGGCCCTTCGTTTGTCATAAAGCAAATATTTGGCATATTAGGTAATAAAATAATGATTACATTAAAACTCACTGACGATATTAAAAAGTTGAAATTTTTAAAGAAAGCTCTACAACGGGAAAATGTAATAAAATGAGCTCGGAGCGATGTATTACAGTGGCGCACTCAAATTGGTTATTAGATAGGCCAGCCTACGTCACAGCGTTTAATTATCACATACTCCGTGCCTTGGGGTATCACAGGTAATGCAGGGTTTATCTACACACTATGTACTAGCTAAGTCATGTACATTGTACATACTTATATGTTTTAAAACATGTGTGATCATCTAACATATAACTCTACATAATATTCTTTATAATCCTAACTAATACTCTTATTGTAAATACGAACATAAGTTTGTATCTTCGTTATACTTTAATGTCTAAAAATGTAAAAAAAAAATAATGTAAAAAAATGTCTCGATTTTATGAATTATTTCACTTTTTTGTGTTTTCAAGCTTTTTTGTGTTTCTGAGATAAGTGGCAATTAGACTGAATACCCTAGGATAGGCAACACATAAATAAGTCACCTGTTCTAGTTCCAGGTAAACTAATTAATGTTACTCACCACTTACCATCAGGTGACACATCTAATTTGCCAATCCAACTAATTTGAAAAGCTAGAAAAAAATCAGCAAATGACAAAGGCTACTTATATTTTATTCGTGTATTCCCAGGAAAACGGGAGCTGAGCAGATGAAACAGGGCACAAGGTTCTCTTATATTATTATGAGCTGTATGTTACCTTTCTATCAGTAAACCAATTGTATTTTAATAAATTTCGCAAGTAAGTACTAACATTATAAGAAAGAACTTGTCTATCATTAGTCATCATTAGTTTGCATACGAATGTGAACATAAATCTCGTACGTTCTTTTTTATCGTGGGTCTTTTCCAAAAAGCGGTAAGATTATAGAAGTGTAATATTTTATGAAATTACTTAGTAAATATATTATATTTTCAGTCTAGTTCAATTAGGGGTTTTATTCTAAAGAATAGCCGACCCCATGGTATCTCTAATTTTTACGCACATTGATAAATATTTTAATACAATACCATTTAATTTGATAACGGTATTATTACTTTAATGTAATATATTAGTTTTTTATGCGGAATATTGGTTGATTTATTTGACTTTCGTACCTTTCTACTTCCTGCTCTGTGATGTACGTCGTCTTGAAAAACGCCTCCGTGCTCGATGTTTCCATATTCCCTTTGAAACTGAACTTCAAAAGTCCCACAGATGACTTAGGTACGGTTTTTTCAAGCTGCACCGTCAGAATAGGCTTTTTTGTGTCCAAGCTTACTTTAGTCACGGGCACTATTTGCATATCTTTTCTATCAAAATAAAACAAGTTAAGATTATAGTAAAAAGTATCGTAATGTCTTGGCAATAAAATAATCAATGTAATGGCATCAACAAACTGAATGTATGTACACAAGAATATCTATATAGGATCTCCAGACATATTCTTACATTTTATTATTTCCATGTTTGTCATCTAGCATTATAAAGATCAAAGGTACATGTGATAAGGTACACAGTTTTGGAAAATTCATAATATAGTTATGAATAATTTAATTAAGAATAGATTAGTTGTAGCTCATTTTTCTAACATAGAAAAAAAAATTACTTACTCAGTTGATAAGCGCGCCTTAACTTCAGTCTCCGTAATATCAATTTCATGAGCACAGTGAACGCTTATAGTATCAGTGTCTTCAAGAAAAGTTATATTGATTTCTATACGGCCTTTGAAGAGAGCATCTTCAAGATACGGCTCGATTGCGAGTTTGTAACCAGTCGGCTCAACGCTCTTTTCTAAACGACTCTCCATTGCCAAGCCATGAGCGTTGTTCAGATCTATACTTCGAGTTTTGATTATGTGAAAAGCCTGCATCTGTATGAAAAAATAAAATGTTCTCAATATGAATCATTTAGAAGACCGCGTTTAGGTAGACGAAGTGTTGGTCGACCATTAACCATGTGGGAAGACGATCTCCGTGCAGTGGCAGGGGATCGGTTGTCTTTACGTTCATTGAGGGAGGCCTATGTTCAGCAGTGGACGGATAAAGGCTGATGATGATGATGATGATGAATCATTCAAACCACCTGCTACCGATATACACGTTTTGTTAAAAGGTAGTGCCATACTGCTTTGCAGCTAAATTGGGATGACATGATCGGGGTGGTACCTATCGCTCACATGTAACCGGCGTAAAGTGACAGTTATGCTGTTGCGTTTCGTGCTGTTGTGAGTTATCGGTAGCCCAATTGGGGGATAGAGAAAAGGAGGGCAACGCATCTGCATAGCCTCTGGTTGTGTGGATTATAATGGACATCGATAGTCGCCAAATGGCTTTGACTATTCGTTCAGTCTGTTCGTTATACTGGTCAGGTTTTTGTTAAAACTGATTTGCTGTACTATTTTTTGAAAGAAGGGCAGAACAGGCCGTGTACTGGGCAAGTAGTGTACGTAGTTTTCCAATTATTGTCAATCAGCTGCCAATTACTGCCAGCTTGCCAATCTCAATCCATCATTTCCATTAGTAAAAACATAATTTTCATAAAAAAAAACAATCATCACTAATTAACATGCTTAAATATAGCACAGCTCGTATTTTTCCGTGAATAAACAACAAACAATTCATAATAAAAGAACATTTTATTGGAAGCCCTTTTATATTTTAATTAAAATTTAAAAAGCCATTTAACGAAATTTGTCCTTAAATAAATATTAGCGAGCTATTAAAATGTATTCGTATTTACGTAATACTTTTATGAAATCAGGAAATTACTTAACAAAATATGATTTATCTAAATACAAGTCGAAAAATATTACAAAGCTGTTAATGTAATTTCTGAACCTCTCTTATCTTCCCTTGCAGAATAGGGATGTGGTCTGAATATAAAAAATATTGTATTTAAAGTTTTAAGCACACTGAAATAATGACTTACTACTCATAAAATGAATTACTGCTCATAAAATATTAAGACCTGAACAATATGGATTTAGGAAAAATAGATCTACTACGCATGCTTGCTTCTCCCTTATTAAGTCGATTACCGAATGTTTTAATGATAAAATACCTATCACTGCAATATTTCTTGATCTGACGAAGGCGTTCGATTTTGTATCGCACAAAATCCTTTTAGACATCCTACACTCCCAAGGTATTAGAGGTGTTGCCAATGATTGGATAAGAAGTTACCTATCAAATCGTCAACAATGCGTAGAAATTATTGGATTAAATGGAACATTTAAAAACATACACAGGTCTTCCTTTCTTCACAATGGTTATGGCGTGCCTCAGGGTTCAATTTTGGGCCCCTTACTATTTTTAAGCTATATTAATGACATACCGAATATTATAAAACACGAATGTATACTCTTCGCAGACGACACAACCATTTTAGTTAAACATAATGAAACAGATAATTATAATTCTGAAATTAGTGCAACATTAGACAGTACGATTAACTGGTTAAAAGGGAAAAATTTAACGGTAAATACGGCTAAAACTAAAATAATTCATTTTAATGCTCACAAAACTAAACGGGATAACCTGAAAATTCCGTACAATGGTATCGTAATTGAAGAGGTAAATTCGACAATGTTCTTAGGAATAGAAATTGACAGGCACTGCACATGGAAAGAACATATTAATAAACTATGTCTAAAAATAGAAAGATTTGTCTATGTTATACGAAATATACGAAAGACAGTATCGACAAAGGCAGCTCTATTAGCTTATCATGGCTACGTTGCGTCGATATTAAGGTATGGGTTGATAATCTGGGGCAACTCCGTTGATCTCATTCGTGTTTTTCGTGCCCAAAAAAAGTGCATCAGATCTCTATGTGGAGCCACAATCCTAGAAAGCTGTAAGCCATTGTTTCAAAAATATCAAATTCTTCCGCTACCTTGCCTATATGTTTTAGAAATGTGTACCTTCGTTAGAAAAAATTTACATATGTTCTTCAACCTAAAAACAGAAACTACGAGTAGAAGCTGTAGACATCAGAATAAATTATGTATACCCAAACAGCGCCTCCAAACTTGTAGCAAGAATGCATACTGTATGGCTGTGTCGATATACAATAAATTGCCGAAGCATGTTTATGAGTTAAGTGGTAACAAATTTAAGACTGAACTGTTTAGGTGGCTCTTGTCTAAATTGTACTATTCCATAAATGAGTTTCTGAACGACAATAATGATAAAACTTTTATTTAAATCAGCATCATGTTACCTTACTACTGCGCTTGTATCTTAACATAGTATAAGAGTATTTTATAATAATTAATTTGTTATTGATAAGTATTGATTGAACTTTGTGATCATACATTTAATTTGTTATTATTATAACTTTAACATTGTTAAATTATTTGCACGCTTTAAGCAGAATGTGTGAACTTTAATGTATCCAAACACCAATTGTACCATATTCTTGCAAATAAAGATTCATTTCATTTCATGAGTCAAGAATTACTAACGTTCTGGGATTTCTTACTTTGTTATAAAAGCCATTTAACGAAATTTGTCCTAAAATAAATATAAGCGAGCTATTAAATTGTATTCGTGTTTACGTAATACTTTTATAAAATCAGGAAATTACTTAAATTATATTATATTATGTTATAAAATTATATTAGGAATTTAGGTTTTTAGCTGTTTTGTGGTTTTAAGTAACTTAACGAGTTAAGTTATAATATGTTTGTAGTCTGTGTTAAAAAATCCATACAAATTATATCTTTAACAAGAATAATCATTTGAGGATTGATAACGTTTCGATTTTTAACCGATGTCAAAAAAGGAGGAGGTTATCAATTCGACTATGTTTTTAGTTCCTCATGTCGTTTCTGTCTTTCTTATTTGTTTTTAAACATATAACATTTATTCTTCTATCAAATTGTTTGTCCTTTTCAGTGATTATTCTAATCGATATCATTTGACATCGAGCATTCTACATCACTGGTGCAAAATTGATAGGCACGTTAATAAGGCCCGTATCCCGATCCTCGCAGCGCCTCCAAATAGGTTTTTAACAATATAAAGATAACGAGGTGAGCGATACAACTGACCTTATCCGGCGGCATCGCTGAGCAGACACACACACACGCGAACACACCCAGCCAGGCTATACCCATGTCGATCATTTACCTGTGAACAAGATTCATCAGATTAATTAATTGTTTTTACAATTCAATTTGAGGAAGATATTTATAGGTATGTACAATTAGTATAGTCCGCGCCACGAGAGAAGTCCGATAGACGCGGCGCTGCGATCTCGTAACTCAATGTGACCAGTTTTTAGTGTAATCATTTTCCACTAAAGCTAGCACAGTAAAACTTATAATTATGCCTATGTTTAGTACTGGATGGATAAAGGCTGCTGATGATGATAATAATGACAAAAATAATTATGGCAGCAAAATTAAAATCTCCCACCAGGTTTTAGTCAAATAAAATATTTTTTAAAAATTATTTCGTTTCGCCGATTAGGCGAAATCCTTTAAAACAAGCTTCTTCGGTCACGTTCAGCTTTTTTCGGGGGTGACTATTTTCTAAGCAATAATTGCTACTATTTTTACTTATTTTGTTATTCGAGATTTTGTTTCACAGAAACATCTGAAAATATTTTTCTGAGGAAGGTTTTATTTCTTTTTACACAGTACACACAGTACATAATATTTTTTGATGATTGTGATTCTCATGTTCATTTTTATCATTCGTAATTTTTTTCTAAAAACTGTTATAATTATATTTTCTTAACATCAATTCAAAATATTATCATTTTCATCATTCAAATAGTCATCAAACAATTCAAAAATATTAATATCTGCATTTTGATGAAACTTTACAAAAATATCGCTTACACATCAGAATCGCTCACAGGTTATGTTATTCTGATGATATATTTATCTCCTTGCTCCCACGGGAATGGAAAGTACTCGGACGAAACCACGGGAAGCTGCTTGTAGCTTAATAGTGATGAGCTTAAAGCCTCTTACATACTCTTTCATTCTGTAACTGCATATTCAATTTGTTACCCACGAATTGAGTCAGTATTCATGATCCTCTCGTCTAAATATAGTACAACCTTCATCTCGAGCTATTGACATAATATATACCTGTTTAATATATTCACCAAGGACAAAGTTATTGTTACTATAACAATGCAATTCGAATGCCAAATAATCGTTACAACTACTATACTGCCGTGGTATGACTTAAATGCCGTTATCTACCAAATCATAGTTTTGAGTAAACGCGAAAAAACTATGATTTGTAATAGTAATAACGTATGTCGTTAACGGCAATCTTTTAATTTTTATTTTTAAAACTAATGAAGATATCAAAAAACTGAAAATACAGATCGATAGAGAATTTTTTTCTCTATTCCTTAGTGTCAAAAAACGAAAATCGCCCAGATGTCGGATAACGGCATTTTAGTCATACCACGGCAGTATAGTAGTGATATCAAAATCCCTTTTCAAATATATTTGTATGTTTGCAATTACTTTTTTATGTTAGTTGGATAGGCATACTGGTAGTTGTGGCACCAGGAGGCCTAGCCAAAATGCCATTAAGAAAGCGTTAGCGAAGTTTGAAAATGATAAAATGTATAGGATGGACCCCGTGATTAAGTGCGGCCTTATGTCAATCCCATACATTTTATCATTTTCGAACTTCGCTAACGCTTTCTTAATGGCATTTTGGCTAGGCTCCCTGATGGTAAGTGGTCGACGTTTCCCAGGAACATAAACTAGATAATTTATTAGATATTTATGCGGAAAAATTAAACACTAGACATTTATAGACATTGAGTAATTAACAAAAATCTCTATTTATAAGAGATCTGTGAAATCAATCGAAAATCCTTACTAATATTATAAATGTGAAGTGGGCATGTTGTTACGCTTTACTAACTACGCAACCGATCATCATGAAACTTTGTACACATACTCGGAGGTATCAGAAGTAACATAGGATACATTAAAAAAAAGGAAATTATTTTGCCAACGCGGGTGAAGCCGCAGGCAACAGCTAGTATAGGTATATTTATAACACGCCCATAATAGTTTTATAGGTTAAAAAAGTAAAATATTTATAATACAAAATATTTGAAGTTCATTTCATCATAAACGATACCGTGGCCTGCTGCCCGAGTAATCTGTTAGATTTGACGCCATTTTGTAGCCTGGTTTTCGGCATTCGAATCGTAATGGACTTTATGACGTCAATTTACACCAGCGCTTTCACAATTGTTACGTACAGCGATTACCTTTATCGTATACAAATTGATGGTTTTCGTAAAATATAGTATTTACTACCTTGAACTCAGGGCTGCCAGTAGAGTCTACTTATTTTATACCGCTCGGTCACTGAAATTATACCGAATCAAATCTCATTATACAAAGCGACAAAATTGTTAAAATAAAAATAGTCTGTAAATATACAAGTGTAAATATTTTGTTATTTTGACTTACCTAAAATATGAAAAAAACGAAATAATTTTCTTTTGAGGATTGTTATGTCGCCATCAAACCCATTACAGTTTATGTTTTGAAGCAGTTTCTATTTTGAGTCTCTATTTTTTTCAAATTTTTATTTTTGCATCCAATTATACGAGGCAATCTGCTATACGAACTGGATACATAAAATAACTATATTATACAATTTTTGTATCCGATTATACAATCTGGCAGCCCTGCTTGAACTTTACCTTGGCATAAACGTGTATCAATACACCGAAGAGGTTGAATGAGTTCGGATTTAATCTTCTTGAGCAATATGGTGTAGGGTTAATCTGATGAGAATTAGGGACTAGGCAAGTGTGAATTTGTCCGTGCCAGTGGGTGACGAAGTATCGTGTGATTGATCGCTAGTTTATGCTAGCTCAGCTTGCTAGATAAAAATCTACAAGTAGAAAGTAGATCTTGTATAAGAAGGAGATTGAATATATTAAAAGAAGAAGAATATAGAAACATATCTTTAAATTTAATCCGAATTCATTTCGAATCTTAAAAGCGTTTAGGGATTAACTTCTAGGAACTTATCTTAATCCATTTGTGTCATAATTTCTATGAACATGTAATTCAAGTCATAATCATATATGTATGTAATTTTCGGTATTCATGGTTTAGTCATGAGTCATTATAAGCCTCTATACATTCTCTGTTGGACATGACACACTTTCAACTGTTCTCTGTTATTCAGGCTAAACTAAAACTGGCTTCTGGTTGAAACAACGCAAACTTGTTGGAATTATAATATGATCCGAGACTATGAATATATCACCATGTATGTTATGCGGCTATTTATTTATTTAAAGTCCTTTATAAGGATATCACTTGCATTCCTTTCGTTGATAACTCGATTTTTAATCAAAAACCGGCGAGTAATCTTGACTCACCCTACTAAAAAATTACTAAAAAGGTTTAAAACTTTCTAAAAAGATCATCGTGATTAATAGACGGCCCCACAGTTGTGAGTATTGATTTGCTATAATATGAACTTGCCAAGCCGATTTCGACTACGGCAAAATGCTCCTGATAAATAGGTATGCTTATACATATAACTGTCAAATGTCATTACGTTGATGGACTCTCCCCTTTTTTCTTTTACGCCGGGAAATACACTAAAGCATCCCGCTGGGGAGTGGGTCTCCCCAGGCGGTTATGTGGGACTCGCTGCGCCGAAGATAGACGAGGCTGTACTCACTGAAACTCGGCGAGTGCCACCAATGCCGCCTTTGGTGAGGTGCACTGGATCTGCTAGCAATACGAGGTGCCCCCTCGACGGCTAGTCAATCCCTAAAGGGACCGACGCCACCTCCATAGAGGGGCTGTCCCGCAACACAGAACGACCACTCCCAACGTCGGAACAGTACGATGAGGTGAGGTTCCCGTCCTCACCTCTTGACCCCTGCTCTTTTGTTCCGTCTTATTATAAAAATAATACAAAAAGCCCCCTCGACTCGAAGGTCCTGGCTCACCCTTGGCTACTGAGCCACGACGAAGGTCTGAACCATGGTGGGGATGAACTCTCACTTGGCTAACATAGCCTATCTTCTCAGAGTAATATGAAACAATGCTTACCACTGTGCACCGTCCTGCTCTTTTTAAATCACGTACGCAGCGCAGGGTCCGAAAATAGGGACAGGACAGATAGTGATTTTTCGATCAAGACCGTACCTCCATAATGCATAAATTATTTGCCTAAGTCTTGCACATTATGGAATAGTTAAGCTGAAACTCGTTAATGGCAAATATGCTTATCACGAACAATCCCCATGAATCATTTTCGCTAAGTTATGTGTTTATAAGTGACTTTTTCTACTCGGCAAGAACTCTTGGCAGTCTATTGAGATTGAAGATAAGAAAATATTTCACCCAGAGATCTTATGGGTCTTATATCCGGCTGATGGAAGCATAACCCGCAATGTCGCCTCACCTCAGTTCTTATGACATTGAATGGAAATAAACGAATCTGGATATTGCGATAGTTTCCTAATATGATGAGAATAAAATTTCTTTCAGGACTTCCAGGCTGAACGTGATTGGCAATAAAAAAGCTACAGCATTAGCAACATTATTAGAACTGTATAAGATATGCCGTCCATACGTTTGCAAAACTACTACTTGTTAGACCGAAAATATATTGTTTTATCTCTGCAGATTTGTAGAAGCTTCTAGAACAATCAAATCTTCTACTAGAGTCTAAGAACTAATCTATCTTCTATTAGAATCAAAGAACTAGTCCAAGAACCGAAAGCGTTTTCTTAAGGCGTATATAATGAGAATCTTAAAATATAAAAGCAACTTACGAGTCAATCCAGTGTGGAGGTTCGCGATTGTCTGAACCCGAGCCCGGCTCAATTCCACTCAATTGCCTCCAGGATATGGTCTATTTGCGCTGACGACACCTCGATTGTCACATGTTTTGTCGAGTGCCACTAATGATGTTTACGAGACGTACTACATTGGTCAATTGGGTTTACTTGTTGCTCCAAGTTAACATAAGTAACTTTACGTCCCGTCTGGGGGTTACAGCCCCTCTAGACAAGTGGCAAACGCTAAACGAATAGAAAGTAGAATAGAATACATATTGTATGGGAATAATAATAGCTGTCAAATTACATGTCATAAACTAGTGTCATTCGTTTAGCGTTTGTACCACTTGTCTGGGGGGGCTGCTTTTTCTTTGTTTCGCTTTCGTACGGTCTCCCTGTCCCGGATGTTTTTTGTGCTAACTCCTAAAAATTAACTTTGAGGGACATTATCCGGCTGGTTGGTCGCTAGGCCATTATAGGACACTTTAAAAGTGTCCGGTATAATATTATAACAAAGTGTAGATAATTTGAATGATGAATATTGATGTCTGCACCGCGTCATGGATGTGTATGTATGTATTTTTTTTTTTTCTTTCTTTCTTTCTTTCTTTCTTTCTTTCTATTTATATAAAACAGTAAAGTAGCAAACCATATATGTCCCACTACTGGGCACGGATCTCCTCTTCGAAATCAGGCGAGGAGGGTAATGGGCCATATTTCACCGATGCGCTGGCCCAATGCGGGTTGGTGAACTTCGCGTACCGTCAAAGACTGTAATCTCATCGGGCATGCAGGTTCCCTCACGATATTTTCCTTCACCGTTGAGCGAGCGATGGTCTCGTGTGCAGAGCTCACTTAGAAATTTAGAAAAACCCATTTCAAGGCACCATAGTGGGGAGGGGGGAGGGCAAGGCCAGATTCTCCAGATATAGGGGGGACAGCCCGGCAGGTAAACATCTATGCCGTTGTACCACGCTTAGTAGTTAACACTAACGCATATTTTCGAAGTTCTAAACTTAGAAATTACTTGATTTTTTTGTAAGAGGTAGTGCCATGCTGCTTTGTAGCCAAATTGTGCCGGCACAACCGTGGTGGTACCTCTCGCTAACATAATACCGGCGTAAAGTGACAGTTGTGCTGTCGCGATTCGTGTGGTTTGTGAGTTTCTGGTGGTCCATTGAAGGGGATAGGGAAAAGGAGGGCAACGCATCTGCATAACCCTTAGTTGTGTGGATGTTAATGGGCGTCGATAATCGCAAGGCTTCGGCTGTTCGTGTGCCCTCCTATGCTATAAAAAAAACTTGCGTTTCTTAAGTACAATAAATGTCTAAAAGTAGTTGACCATAATTATCCTTAAAAGTGTATTCGAAAGCGTAAAACTAGTACATGATATTAACATAATCAGCTGTAATGCCGAGCTCCGCATAGACTATATTATAATCAAAACGATAAGCAAAGCAGAAATTTGCCTGCCATGCTGTAACAACCGTCAAAATCAGTTGATTGGAACGGAAATTTGTCGAACTCCATGAGCCAGTTGATTTACAACTGATAACAAATTTCGATAACAGCCGGCTGTTTTGCTGTTAGATTGCAAGGTCAACCATGGTATTTACTGGCCTGTTCTGATTAAATTGTTTTGATATAGCAGATTATATTGTTATCATTGCACATTATGAATGACACAATCTATTTTAAAAAAAGGATTAGATAGCATCCTTTATTTAAAAGAACAAACGCTTTATGTTAAAAAATATATAAAATCAAATTAAGATATTACCTAAATGTCAAAAATTATTAAACACAAATAATAATGTATCCTTTAGGGCCTGTTTCACCACTTCCTGATAAGTGCCGAATAGGCTATTCAAAACATATTTGACAAATATGTTGCGAATAGCCTAACCGGCACTTATCAGGAAGTGGTGAAACAGGCCCTTAGTCAAATACATCCAATTAATTAACTATATTTACGGTCTCATTGTAGAGATTTATCAGGGTGGATACCCAATGCCTTTATAAGATAATGTCAGATCTGCTAGCAAGTGAACTAACGATTTCGTTGGGACTGTCCAGCTTTCTGTTTCTAATAAATAATACAATTTTAAGGACATAATATAGATAAACGAATAAGGATCGCGATAGAACTTCGACAAATTGTTAATTCGTGTACATAATTATTACAAAAAACCTCAAAACAACACCATATTTGCCACAATTTACACCAAGTGACCCAAAATCTGCGAATATTACAAACAATGATTCGCCTAGCAATTACGATACTTAACGTTAAGTAGGAAGGTGTACGTGCTAACAACGTTACCTCGTTCATAATGGTTTCAGTAAACACCGTATATACATTCTCACACTTACGACGTAGAGACTACAGCCCCGTAAGGCGTAAGAGATGGTTTCATGCAGCTCGCACACATCCGTTATATTCAAAATCATATCACCTCTCACTATGGACATTTTGTTTAAAAAATTTCTAATTTTAATTTTTTTTTAATTAAAAATCTAATTTTTTTATTACTTACCTACTCTTTTTGACTTTTTTTGCCTTATTCCACATGTACAAGTTGTTACCTACGAAATAAAGATATTTTTGATTTGAAATATGATAGTGTATATAATAAAATATTCAAAGAACATACAAAATTGAATACAATATTTACATCTGCTTGACTCTTATTATAAAATATATAAAAGAAACACCGTACGATACAAAGAGGTGATCGAGAGTCATGAATAACCGCATAAAGTCTGATGGTGATGATGATGATGATAAAAGCAATTTACATTAGAGCTACATTTAAATTCTTTATTTACCTCGCAGATACATAATATTATGTTGCCTCTTATTACACATGCGAAAAATCTAAGTTTTCATTTCATCACTTCATTAAATTTTAATAGGCCCCGACTAAAAATAGACTTTAACGTTAAGACGCCATTTTCAAATTAGTTCTCTGACGTCATCTTTCCATAATAGAGTGAACACGAATGTGTACCAATTTTCCTCATTATTAGATAAAATAGTCGGCAAAAACAGCATTCGGAATTTCCACGTATAAACAAAAAAAAACATTGATGATATAAAGTGGAGGAGCTAACATGCGGCTCCTGAGATGCTAAATGTTTCCCGCCACATTTTAAATTGAATACTGACTGCGCGTCACATTTTTTATTGTAGAGAACAGGCTGGCGAAACTCCTATACAAAATAAACGATGTATGAAACGGACGTCCTTTTTAATGGCTGCTATAATCCGATAAAATTAAGAAGAACATTATTAACTTTGGACCTACATTTACCGATGGCTCTTCTACGTATAGATGGATTATATCGACCGCCATTTTGATTTTTGACAGAAAAATTGAAAAAGTCAAAAAGTGATATAAGATGGACGGTTATTGCAGATAAAAGATATTGTGTTTTTTAAAGCTACATTTTCACGTGTTTATTACATAAAAGTGTAATATTAATTAGTTATAGTCATTTTGTGAGTGATTCTCAGAGATTCAAATAGTGTTTCTGTAAAACAATATGAGAAAAGTAGCTTGTGAGATTTGTGGTATAAAAACATGCCGGGTTGGTAACAAACGTATTTTTATGGTAAAATATCCATTAGATAAAGATCGGCAAGCTAAATTACTTATTTAATCCATAAAGGAAGTCAATTCTAGTAGAAAATATAGAGGTTTAATATATTTTAACAACTTAAATATATAAAATAAACTTGTTATAAAAACTTCTTGTAGTGCTTACCCATTAATCAGAATTTATCGACATCGATGTATAAACTCAGACAAATTATTCTATTATAATATATTATAACGTAAGCATTACATGCTGTTTGAGTCATTTAGTTAAATTTTAAGATTCAACTTATCATTCACTTTTAAGGTGTAAACAATGGGTCAAAGCGATATCTTATTTCAGATTCCCAAAAGATGTTAATTTAAAGAATACCTGGACCCTGATTGACAAAAATGCATATTTACTTGTGAAAATTGTTATAAACTTATACGTAAATTTAAGAAACAAACATATTGCTAAAGAAAAGCGAAGTAATATTTCTAAGAATTTTTTTTAAATAAAAATTATAGTGTTTTAAAATAAATGATTTTGTGAGAATTTGAAGTTTCTTTTCCGTTAATTCGTTAATTATAGATTTATTAAAACAATCTGTGTATCATTTACCCTTCATTTGTTTGTTTTTAAAATAAAATTCGCACTATAACGAGTCTTTAAAAAGTCGATATCGATAAATTTTCACTAGTCCTAGCCCAGTACTAACTAGTTATGACATTATGTTGGCAGTATGTACCGCCAGGCGCCATGGTTCTGTCTATTAGGTTGGTATTGGTTTAGAGTGCACGTTCATACATCGTTTTTTTTGTATGGCAGTCCCGTCTCTTAACGTTAGTTTTACATACTCTTTGGTAGAGAAGCACGATCTGTGATAATTTACAAAAAATAGAAAGAAAAAAAATAGACGTAGCGTAAGTGCAAACGTTATAATTGAATGCACCAACGAATTAGTAATAGGCTTCTAGTTCGCTACATTGCACAAACATCGCCGCAGTGATGTGCTACATAATATATCTACGCTTATCTTTATAATTGATTGAATAATATAATGTCGGTCCTTGATGGAAATTCATGTTAAAGCAACTATAATGAAACTTTTTTTAACCCTTTTCCCACTATTTATTATATATATATATATATTATTACAGTAAATTCCCAAGGAGTGATATCTTCCATGAAGTCTTTTACTTTGTAATATAATTTACCACACAAACTTTTTTGTCCCAACTACGAGTAGAACAACAAGCCCCTTTAATACCAGATCATCAGAAGACCATTTTATGGTGTCTCAAAGTACTGGTACTTTGCTAAAATTTCTAAATAATGTGTGCAAGGAATAGTGCGGCATAATATAAGATGATTGCCACGATGTTCAATGAATATCAATTATATTAATTGCTTCGTGTTCGTATTTGGTCACCGATATTTCTATTGCATCATCCAGTACATCATTCACTACTACTAGTGACTATGGACCGAGGTGTTCATACACCTATCACTAACGACTAATGTCCACCTATAACCTTAAGCCCACAACTATATACTTGCTTTTAACATAATAATAATTATTATTATTATAGTGCAGTGGTTCGCAAACTCTTTTGTTTCATAGACCACTTTTAAACTTTTCCAGCATGTCAAGCCAACATTTTGGTTCTTCACTATCGAAACCAAATTAATTTTCATGGACCCCAGCTTACGATTGTGGATTTTTTGTGAGGCTTACCGTGGACCCCTCACTTTGGAAATCACTGTTATAGTGCAATTCAAGAAAACAACTTATTGCGGTGTTCATCGCGGTTTACGAAGATTTTTGTATTTTATAGAAATTTCGGTTAATTTCCAGCAACAGTAAAAAGTCAAAACATTCATTATTAATTTATACTTAAGATTATTTATATATTATTAAAGTGGTCTGGTCCAGGTATTATTAAAAGTTCGACAATGTTCCAGATGGACAGACGAGATTACATTTTTGTCTAGCCCAGGCTAAGCAAATTGTCTAGGCATGTGGTAGTGGTATTTCTTGGAGGAAGTTTTTAGCCAAAGGCGGTCTATACTTGAGTTTTAATTATAATACTAACATTACCACCAATTTTGTAATAGCTAAAGCTAAGCTAAATCAATAAAATTGTTTAAATTGTGTTTACGTGAATGTTTAATTTCATTGATTTTTGTACCTCAATAATAATAATTAGGTATATTCGCATTTACATTGATGCTACCAGCGGTTTAGCCAGTTTAACTTTTTATTACGTTTATGTATCAAACATAGTAGTTTATCGCTAACTGTAAATGATAATAAGTGTGTCGATCATCTGAACGATACGGGGAATACCATTCCGAAATGCCTTCGTTCTTTTTAATGAGTTTCGAGTTCGTTCTAAGAAAAAATGTTGTCATGATGAATCACCTATACAGCCTTTATAGTACTCGAACCAAACATAACTCATAGTCCGATCGCAAGAAAAACTGCCACAACATCCAATAACTTTATATCATTAAAAGGTATTTAAGATTTAATTTAATACTATAATAGCAGCGCCCCACTGTCTTAAAATTCCTATCGGAGTGCGGGGATAAATTATAGCTTGTGTTATCCTGTTGTGGAAGCTATATTATTAATACAATAATCTACATCCCTATTGTTAATTATACTAACGCAGCCACTAGCACCAATACACACAATATAATATACATCCATACATTCTTACAGACTATAATATTAGTAGGATTACTGAATATATACTGAATGATCAGACTATTGACCTCTAAAGCGATGGGATGACCTCCATGTCATGACTTGTTCAATCCGCGTCAATTTTCCTCCCTATTATTTTCAACCATTCCAGTGGTTGAATTTTCGTATATTATTATTTTTTGTCATGAACAATTTCTGTAATAAGAGTGCCTAAGATGTTTCTAGAAGGTAAGCTGTTTATTGGAACGAAGTTCCTTACGGCAGGCTTGGAGGGGATAGGGATTTTGCTGCGCGACCGAACTGAAAAAAATGTGATAGTAAAACCGTAAGAAAAAGTGCGTGGAATAAAAAGCGTTAAATGAGACGTGCGCAGGCGCGACAGTCGCATACACAAGCGAGTAGTGTATAATACCTTTCTTTTTAGCCGAAGAAACTTCGTTCGTACCTGGTCTCCCACGACACCACATTTTACTTTTATTATTATGTTTCTGTGAACAATAAAAATATTTTTCTTTCTTTCTTTCTTTCTTGTTTGTATTGGCGGGTTGGTTCAGATGCCAAATTATTTGCCATAAAGCATAATAATGTACTAGATGATTTCAAGTCTTTTACCAGTTATAAAAAAAATGTTTGCATGCATTTAATTTCACAATATTATTCATCAAACATTGAATTGAAAATACCATCAATGCTTGCACTTGTACAAATAGATAATTGTTTATTCATAATAAATAGTACAGTCTGCATTATGTATATTATGTCAATTGTTTGAAAACTCTTTATTATACCTATATGAAAGTATTCTCCTAGGCATGGTGAAGATGCTTTGCCACTCAACTTAGACTAGCTTAACTAGCAACTTAGTTATGATATTATATCCCCACCATGGTTGAAGCCTTGTCGTAGCGTTCGGGCTCTGTAGCCTAGGGTGAACTCAGCACCTTGGGCGAAGCGGATTTAGCCGAGGGGGCTCTTTGTGCGTACAATCTATGTAATGACTTATCTAACCCCCCTTATAAGAAGAGGTGGCAAAATAGCAAGGGCATTTCCCGGCGTTAAAGAAAAAAAAAGTTATGATATTAGATAATAATATAAATTATTATAATATTAAGAACAACTTATTTCAAGTATCTGTGATTATAATGCATTTACATGGCGCGTAAATTGTATTCCAGAGAGAAGGGCAACATGAAAACAGGCAGTGTAATAGCTCCCCATCATGGTTCAAGCTTGCCTTGTCGTGGCGGTGGGGCTCAGTAGCCTAGTAGGCCCAGTACCCCTAAGAAGAGGGGACATAGGGCAGGGGGCAAGGGGTGAGGATAGGAACCTCACATCGTACTGTCCAGACGTTGGGAATTGTTCTGTAGTGCGGGACAACCGCTCTGTGGAGGTGGTGTCTGTCCCCTAAGAGACTGACTAGCCTTCGAGGCGCCCTGTTGCTTGCAGATCCGGGACACCTCATTGGTGGCACTCGGCGGGTTTTAGTGGGTAGAGCTGCGTCCACTTACCATTTTTCGGGCGCAGCGAGTCAGATCCACTCCCCAGCGGGATGCGTCAGTGCATTTCCCGGCGTAAAAGGGAAAAAAAAGGCAGCTGGCATCGAAACTTAACATCTCATGTCTCCGGATAAGCAACACATAAATGAGTTTTCTCGTCTAGTCCCAGGTAAACTAGTTCAGTGGTGATGACGACCACTTACTATCAGGTGACACGTCTGCCAGTTTGCCTATTCAATTATCATTAAAAAAATATCAAAGCTTATAAATTCGCCCTGCTCTAGACGATTATTTGATTTGAATCAAGAGTATCCGTGAACACAGTCTAGTACCTACTCATATTAAGAAAAAGCCAATTAAAATGTACACCGATAATTCCAGCGTAAAATGACCGTTTCATCAAACTGATACTCAAATGAGTACTTATTTTAAGGTCTGTGAAGTTCACCGGTTCAATGCGGTTCAGTGCATCGGTAAACTATTAGGCCCATATACAATACCATGGCCCATATGACTATACCCTCCACACCTAATTTGGAGAAGGAGACCCGTGCCCAACATTGGGACATTGGGATTACTTTGTTTTTCTAGAAAAATATATGAATAGCAGAAAAAATCTAAATTAATTAATCCTGTCAATGTTAAATTCCCAAAATCAAAATGTAACTAATTACCAAAAGCTGAGCATAAATCCTAACCAAAACAAAAATGGATAAAAAGAAGTTGCGAAGACTTAATATTAAAGGCATAGTATTAAATGAGGCATATTAAATAATAGGTATTGAAATTATGTTATAAATGTTCGTGAATTTGAGCTATATACTTAATACTTATAGGTTATCATATAGTTGGGAGCCTTAAAAATGTACCCTTTTGTGTGTTAACATTGTGTGTGTAATAATATAATAGCACAATAAGGTATATTAAATGGTAAATTACGAGATAATTGTTTACGTATATGGACAAAGACATCCAACATACAAAAGACAATTTGTCATCTGACTGTAAGGAGGAGGCCTCATTCGAGAAGATGGTGGGTTGGTCGACCTACTCAAAACTAGACGGGACAAATGGCTAGTCGTGGTTGGAAGCCCGTCGCGGGAAATCAAATGTCTTTATGTTTATTGAAAGAGACCTATGTCATGTAACAGTGATTATGATATTGGTGATGATTATGGGTATACACCGCACCTGGCTTTAACTAAAGATAAACTTACAAGCAAAGACATCGTTTATGGAGAAAATTCCCTATAATTACGATATTATAAGAAATCCGAATAAGCAAAATAGAAAAGAAAAATTTGTTCAAATAAAGGGTTTCCATAAAGGGGCAGTAATTTGATAGCTGTTCAGTAGCTCGTAGGTGAAAGTTGGAAGAACATAACAAAAACTTAAAGCGCAGACTAACAGTTATGCAACCGTTGAGTGAGTCAACAGGAAGTTTTATTCGCCAACAAGACCCGGGCACAATCACAGACGGTTGGGGAAGTCCGAACAATTAACAAAATATAACAATCTACGCACGAATCGACACGTAGTTCGTACGCCCGAGGCGGACATCTTTACGTGTTGATATTCTACGTAGACTGCATAAGCCAATGCATAAGCCATATGAATTAATTATTATCCTTAGAAATACGTAATAGTATTCTTAATACAGAGACGAGTGCTAAAATGTTTATAGTAGAAGATACGAATATGAAACTAAATGTAACGGGCTGATAATATAATGAGACCTATTTTATAATATATTTAGTCGATTAGAAAGTATAATAAAGATGGGTTGTCTGAAAAAATCCTGGACAGAGTATTATTTAATATTAAAAAAAATCATACAATTTTGCAACATTATGATAATAAGAAAATTCTACGCTGGGCTTGAAGTATGAAAAATATAGAATATGCCGACGTAGGGTTGTCCAAGATTTTCCATTATAATGATTATAGTTAGCACTAATAATAAAGATACACTATTAAGTGTGACAAGTATCAAATTTAATTCACACAAAAGAGAAATATAATTTATTCACTACACGTATGACGTCATATCACGGTATAAAAATTAAATGCATATCAAACTATGTATTATACGCAAGGCCATACAATAAGAACAGCCACGCTCGCTAGAGCCGCTTCTTACGTTTGAGTTATGTAAAATGTTAGAAGAAACAGTAAAATTCAGGTAGGCAACAGATCAACGTGGCGTGGTTTATATTAGCAAAACCGCCCACTGCGTGCACTCGACTTTAGTTACTTCTCGCGAGCACACTTCGAATTTACAATTTTAATTTACAGTACCGTGTAAACTTGTAAACTGTGTAAAGTGAGTGGATTTACAGGATTATAATAAATACGGTAAATATATTATTTTTATATTATTGTAATGTCGAAAACAAACAAGAAAACATATTGATGACGCAAATGTTGGAAGTGTATATTGATTGAAATTCAGGGAATTTTTCGATCGAATCGATATCGAATGTTTGAAATACCATATACTGGTGTATGTATATTATTATATGTATGACTAATATGTTTTGTGTCGTATTAGTGCCAAATAGTACGTATGTATATACTATAATAGTTTTATCAGATATACCGCATATTTTATTATTCTTTACGTTTAAAATTTTCAACAGCTTAAATACCTGAGTATCTTGTCTTTATAGAATATTGGTAGATGTATAAAAACTAGTGGCAGTAATATAAATAGAATGTATATATGTGTGTGTACAGGACTACAACTGGTAAGGGTTTTTGTGAAACAAATAAATTAAATTATATATATTATTTTTTATTCAGTATAAGCTAATAAACATGTATGTTTTTTTTAATATAACGAATATTGCTATGAATAATCCGGCGCTAAGGTTTCTTGTCTGTAACTCTTGTACAATATAGACCTTAAATGTTAAGTACCCTACATAATTAAGTTTAAGTTCGATAACAAAATGCAATATTCGTAATTTCATTGGAACAGCCGGCATTCATTTTCTTCGATGGTTATTTAACTAGTAAGTATACAATACAATATAAATTATAGTAAAGTCATTACGTCTTCGTCTAAATTAAAATAATGGATTTGTCGAAAAGATGAACAATTTAGTGCAAAGTTTGTACAATCATGATGACACTCAAAATTGTGGTTATCTTTGGCATTCGGGTTCTGTACTTAAACGGAAGAATAATATTCTGTCCTACCCTCCTAAGCAAATGAATTCTGGAAAGAGAACAATAACAAAATGTATAATACTGGCCCATTGGTCTAGTGATGAGGCCGACTGCTAAACCAGAAGGTCGTGGGTGCGATCCCCACCTAAGACAATTAATGTTTGCGTAACGAACATTATCATTTGTTTTGGGCCGGGCGTAATTTATGTATAATATGTATTTAGGAATATATAAGTAATGTATCAGTTGTCTGGTTGCCATAATACGGGCTCCGCCTAGTTTGGGATCAGCTGATGGTCGTGTGTAAGTTGTCCCAATTTATATACTATATTTTTAATATAGCTGAGCTTCTGCTTATAGTACAACACTTCTACTACAAGTAAGGTTATACACTAAAACTAAACAATTTTCGTGCATAAAATATACATTTATGAAAAATAAATACACATTATAATGAAACAAATTTTAAGATTTTTATAGCAACGCAGCAGTAAAGTATACGAAACGTGGAGCATTTCAAAATCATGTCTCATTATAATGAACTAGCTGTTACCCGCAGCTTCGCCCGCGTGAACTTAGATTTACGGATTTATCATGTCTGACGATGATCATTTTCTATTTTAATAATAACTAAGTTTAATATTAAAATGGATATTATATTATGTTATCTTGAACATAAAGACACATTAAATCCCTTCGCAGACTTTCTGTATACATACGCCGCCCTTTCGAATCACGGCAACACGATTTATTTTCTTGCGTATTATTTTGATTTTGCCATATCTCCTAAAGTGTTCATTTAATTTGCATGATGTAAAGGGCAAAAATATTCTTCATGAAGTGCTCATGCCAATTAATTGATTTAAAATGATAAGAATTTATACCGTATTGGTGTAAATAAATTTCAAACTATCGCGTTATAATTGCCCATTTTTTTAAAGCATTAAATGGATATAGTATATTATTCCGAAGAGATAGACATATGCCATCGCGGACTTTTTTATAGACCTATTCAAGATACACAATTCCACGGTACATTATTTTGTCATATCTCAAAGGGTTTAGGCAGCGTTTTCGTTGGAAACTCCCAGACGGTCAATTTTTTTCCGACACCTCCATCAATTATTGTTATATCCTAGTCAATTTATATAAAAACTTAATAAATTATGTACATAAACCTTCCTCTTGAATTGTCCTATCCATTAAAGAAAACCGCATCAAAATCCGTTGCGTAGTTTTAAAGATTTAAGCGTACAAAGGGATATAGGGACAGAAAAATCGACTTTGTTTTATAATATGTAGTGATGAAATTCGCATATAAACAAGAAATACATAGTAGGATGGCAATACAGAGACCGATAGAACCTGACTCGTACTTCGCGGATGTTTATCTGCGGTGACAATAGATGATTGTACGGTAAAATAAATATTTTTCCCTCTGCGTTATTTGAGATAAGCATACCGGCAGACGATCCAAATCCAAAAATGTTTAGCATTTATCATAATTTTGTTAGAAATAAAGCTGGGTTAGTGGTATACGTTACGAACTCGGCAGAAATGTCGGATGATTTGATTGTTTGATCGAATTGAATAGGCTCCGAAACTACTTGACCAATTTGAAAAATTATTTCACTGTTGGGAAGCTAGGCTATATTAAAGGCTATAAAATCAAGAAGATAGGGACCCGTTTTAAATCTTAGTTAACGCAGGCGAAGCTGCGTGCAACAACTAGTTATCAATATTTTTAATCACTATATTTAGATTTATTAATTATTACCAATCTTCATTAATAACTCATCCGTTAGGCGCGACCGGAGTCACATCCGACTGGTGTTGCCAGTTACATTTACATTTACATAACATACATTACATTTGTAGAAGAAATAAATAAAGCGCTGCTTCCGACGTTCCCACGATGAACAGAGAGGAAAATTAGGAAGCTTCCGGCTCCACACTCACGTTATGGCTCTGAGACAATGGGTAGGGATCTAAAAACCTCTAAACACACTTCTGAGCAGAAAATTCGGCTCGACCATTAGCATTAAAGTAAACTATCATCATAAGTGTTCTCATAGCAGCAGCTCTAATTTGACGAGATTAAGCCGTATGGAACATCGTCAGTAAAATAAGACATTCAGTTTGTCCCCTTGTTTTGCTGAAACTTTTATCATGTTTTATAAATATTTAGCTGTCAGTTGTCTATACGATCATTCACTTTTACAAGATGTTTCGTATAATGTAAAAAAAATATGAGTGTCTACACTACGGACAGTCTCATGTATGTCTTCTTATAAAACAATAATATGAAAATGACTAAATGACTGATGACCTATTATTGTGTTCGTTTTTATAATATTTTATTCAGTAACCTCTGTTCATTTATATGCGAATATAAATCAAAACAGTTGAAGAATATTAAATTAATGTAAAATCTCGTTAAAATTAGCCCTGTACAACAAACGCGTTAAAAGTAAAAACCATGTAATAAAATTATAATGATATAATATAAATATAATGTAATTCTCGCCGGTTAAAGTCAATGTTCATTTTCGAGATAATCTTAATATTTTTTTTATGTTATTTGGATATTACATAAACGAGCAGACGAGCCATTTAAGTAATAATGATGGCCAGCGTCGCACAAAAACATGAACAAGTTCGCGTGTAACTAAACCAGACAAATCATTCATACGTTGCACATCTCTGTAACTGTCCAAATAAATATACATAAAAAAGGTATATCATGAGAATATATATAAAGAATATATTATGCATAAAAATTAAAATACTTATAAAATAAATATGCATGATTTAATTTATTTTGTATATATCTTCACTCACTTGGAATCTAAATTTTTTATATACTACTATTACTATTACATGTATTGTTTCATCCTTGATACGAGTATGAAGCGATAGGCGTAAAAATATTACAGTTCATTAATAACTCCGAAAATATATTGTCGAATAGAACTTATATTACACCTTAGAATCTTAACGCGTTATTATTCTAAGTTTCTCACGTATTCATATTACATATTTATTTCGAAACCTCAGACTGTATTCATACAATATTATTTATTACAATAAGACAGATTTTAATCTTGTCTTAATATTTTTTACGAATTTACCCTTCGCTCTCTTTTACCAGACAATACTGAATATAGTATTTATTATATTTATTTCTTAAAGATTTATTTAGTATATTTCTTTCTAAAAGATAAGTATACGCCTCGATTTAGACAATAAAATATATATTTTTGTAGTTAGAATTTTGTTGTATAATTCTATATATTATTTCGTTTACTTGTAAAGGTAGATGAAAGCTAAAAACACGTTGAAAAATATAATATTTTGTTTTGAAACAGAAATAATATTTATGGAATATTTAAAAGATTTAACATTTTGAAGACGTAAATATTAAAGAAACTTTTATTACATTTATTAAACTCTTTTAAACTTCCGAGCTTTTTTCGCGGATAACTTTCAGTGGACTAGCTTTTTAACCGGTAATTGAGTTATTTGACATTGAATAATTATAGTAAATACTCTCATGTTCAATATTGAAATAAAACTTCTTTATTCTACATCGCTGTGTCACGTGCTTCTTTAATCATTTTTCAAATCCAAATTTAAAAAACTTCTGTGTGTATTATATTATTATAAATTATAAATAAATGAACACTGTTTACACAGCAATATAATTTTTTGACAAGTTAAGTAATATCTATTCTCTTTATTTATATCTTAAACAAAAATTATCATTATTAGGTATATTATGGCAATTACAAACATAATTAAACCAAGAAACAGTGATGAGTTCAAATTCAAGGTTTTTGAATCAAAAATATAAATCAGTAAGAGTTACCAACATCGAAATGATAAATTTGAAATAAGGCCTTTTATATGTAGGTACATCTATCCATTTACGTCCCAGTGTTTCGAAATGATTACGTGGATCTTAATGTAAGCTCGGATAGCGCACTAAACTCCTGCTGAGTGCTCCACGAATTACCTTTCTAATAGTAGAAATACCTAGAGAAATACGGCTAAATGGCAACACAAAGATTGCTCGAAAATTAGATCTAGATATGACTAGTCAGTAAGTTATAACAGAGACTAGGAATTATTAAATTAGTTCATGAACGTGCATACGAAAATACACAATAAAAGGGACTACCACTTTCTATAATATGACCAACGCACTAATTAGGCCCTGATTTAAGGAAAAATAAGGTATTACCTAATTTTTTTCAATAAGTGACCGGCCTTGTTTATATTCAATAAATCGGATAATGTTCTCATTTATTGATGACGATAACACATTTATATTCAACGTAATAATTAAATTATATATACTCACCCATCAGGGGATTTATACTCGTAATTGCCACGCTGAGCAGGCGGATTGGCAATCGCAGATAATGTGTTGGTCGGCCATTAACCAGATGGGAAGACGATCTCCGTGCAGTGGCAGGTCCGGGTTGGATGCGAATAGCAAGGGATCGGTCGTCTTGGCGTTCATAGAGGGAGGCCTATGTTCAGCAGTGCACGGATAAAGGCTGATGATGATGACGATGATACTCACCCATATTTTACTATATTGTATTGTATTCAGAAAACTCAAAGCTAATGGAAAATTATTCCATTGTCAAAATAATATGAATGATAAATTAGGTAACCGTATACGCCTTAAGCATGCGGCATACCTAATAATCTTGCGACAGAATATACGGTGTAATAGCGAAGCAACTAATAAAGCTGACAAACCAATTTGGCTTACCGTCTCATATTGTCCGTGACATGAGCCAGAATATTTGGCGCCTAAATAAAATATACAATACATAGGAACAATAATTTTTTAACAACATTGATCTTAGTTGTACAGAGATGTGCGAGATGTTCTAAGAAGTCATTCCTACAACTTCAGGGGGCATAGCCAAAATGCCATTAAGAAAGCGTTAGCGAAGTTCGTAAATAATAAAATGTATGGGGTTGACACATGGCCGCGCTTAATCACGTGGTCCATCCTATACATTTTATCGTTTTCGAACTTCGCCGGCTAAACCATATAGGACTATATTAATTATTATTCTTCTCACGATACAAACGCTTCACGCCTCTTAAATAATCGATTATAGACGAATAAACTTCACAATATTCTTCACGGGCTGATTTTAAATATTTATAACTTTGGTAATGCATAGAACTTTGTTCCGTAAAATATGCGCAGGGTCCCTGCGGCAGGATATGCTGTGAGACAAACGTAGCTGCGAGAAAGTGGACGAAATCTCTTACTTCGTGAATGGAAAAGGTTAAAAAAGGGAAGGGTTCATTTGTGACATTTGTACCAAGTATAAATGTTATTTTACAAACTTTTTTTGAACACATTGTATATCCGATAGTACCTATATCTGCTATAAAATGTCGCTTTTTAGTTTCATCGATAATTTTAATACTTCTAAAAAATCACTTCAAGATAATATCAATTAAACATAAAATTGTATTGGGTATAAAAATATTAAAAACAAAAACATTAAATTTAATTGATTTGCCAATTTTGAGTCATACATTAAAGAATTGAATTCAAGTACTTACATTATCCAAATAGAATGCAATGCTTGTAACATATTTTTATCTGTATAGAAATGCTTAGATAAATATAAGCTTGTTTTTGATCTATCATTATAACATTTATTACACGGAGTTAAAAATTGAGTTAATTAGAACGATGCATGTCGCACTGTAATACTTGTCTGCCTGCTTGTCTGTACAGTAGATTAATTAATTACTCGGCGTTTTTTTTTCCAAAAGACTAAACTTTTCGGCCTATTGGCCTTTAAGCTTAATCGGTGTAGAGACAGATGGCTCGCCTAAAAAAACTAGGAATAGTTGGATGCTCTGAGTGCAGTTATGGCTATGTCTAATGTAACATATATCTATAATCTTCATTATAGTTTTAGATTATACACGGTAGAACGATTACATTTGATGAGCTAAACAAATCAAACTCAAAATATGTATCAAAACGACCTTGGAATACAAAATCCCAAGGCGAGTGAAGCGTTCATGGAATTCGTAATCGTACTCATATGGAACGATCAAATAATCAACACTGAACACAATCGCCCGCATTGGTTACGCAGGTGCGATATCATTAGACAAGCCTTCAGACATCGATCACATTTACAATAATTACCCACCTGCATACCATTTCCTTATGTACTTCATAATAGAGTGCATATGTTACGGAAATAGATAAAAAGACTGCTTCCGTTGTAGATACCAAATATGATGGTTTAACCATAGACTTACTATACTTATTATAGTAAGTCTGCGATTAAATCATATAATAAGTTTAACACATTTTTATGAACTTCACAGCTGCAGAGTAGGTTGATACAAAAGCATTACATCTCTTAGTTCTTTGTTTGTTTTTATTAATTTACATTTTAGACATTAGTTTGAAACAATTATTTACATAATTCAATCGAGTTAATATTACTGGTGATAATTATGGATACTTACTAATTACACTGCTTATATTTTCTTCGGCAGTTTTGCAATGTTTCGGAAAGGCGGATTGGCGGATATGAAAATATAGTGTAATTACTGGTACCAAGCGACGATGGTCAACTGGGTATGGGCTTGGCCTTTTGAGCGAGAGATTCTGGGTTCGATCCTGACCCCCTATGATGCATGATTTCTTAGTGCATCCTAAACAAAAACCATCACCCGCTCATCGTTGAAGAAAATCATCGGGAGGAAACCAACATGCCAGATGAGCTTACAAGTCTTTGAAGGTGTGTGATGTTCACCAATATAGTTGAGTTAAAAAATAATAGAAATAATAACATAATTAGAAATATATTGCTATTTTTTAGCATTAAAGTGTTCGTTAGTAATTTCTAGGGTCTAGTTTTATGGTTCCATTCGTGAAAATGAAAAAGCGGAACCCATATACAGACCACCTTGTAGTTCCTCTGTCTATCTATAGGTCTATTAAACCATTACCCTACGTATTAATTTGATAGGTAGGTATAGAGGTCTACATCTACAACCTACAAGGAAACGAAGGCCACGCAGCCACGTTTTCCGGTTCCCCTATCCCTCAATGGGCCACAATAAACTCGCTACACACCGCATGGGCCCCGGGGTCATATGCGACGTCGAACCCTACACTCCGTTGACCAGTTGATCCGGATCAACCGCGACAGCATAGGCTCAGATCAGCTACGAGTCGACACCAATATAGACCGTGTAATCACCGATAGCACTCTGCTATCGGCAGCTTGCTTGGGTCCCGCGCTTGACCCGCCTCCCCCGCTACCGGGGGAGGGGAGGGCCGGCCCTCACGATAGGTTTCTAACGTCACCCGTTCCAAACCAGTCGACCGTAGCTGACCAAGTTAGGTACAAACCCGACGCCATGAACATGGCGGGGGGCAACCCCCCAAATTTTTAACGTCATAGGATGATCCAACCGGATCACCCCATTTCCGATGACGCATAACGGTCACTAGGACCATTAGCATAGATCCAACCAAAAAAAAAAAAAAAAAAAAAAAAAAAACTCGCCAACACCACGAAACGCTATGGCTATCACTTTCGCTCGTACCAGACCAATTTGGTTGGAGCTACCACTTGTCGTAAGTAAACAATTATAACAGACCTAAGTAAACAGTACGTTCAAGGCAGGATTTTTGAATTTTTGAGGATATAATATTAAGTTGTGCAATGTACCTCTGTGCGAAAGTAAAACAAAAAACTAGTCAGAGGTTGTTTAATATGCGTTTGATTCAGCAAAATCATGCATGAAAGTGGTTAATTCTCATATGGTGAAATTCAAGATCTATAAGGTCTGTTTATAATGTGGATATAATATTTGAGATATTTTTGGGTTTTTACATGCCCGACGTTCCGAATACGTTACAGCAATCATGGTCATTATGTTTTTTTACATTCCAAATATATTATATTTTTATAAAGGTAGTGATAAAATAATAATAAGGCAATGCTTTGGATGAAATGGATGCGAGTGGCGAGGGATTGGTCGTCTTGACATTCATTGAGGGAGGCCTACGTTAAGCAGTAGATGGATGAAGGTTAGTGATAGTGATGAAAGAATGCTTTATTTTAATGATTACCTTCTGGAAACAGGCTTATTATCAACAGCGTTATTGACAATTACCAAATTGGCTATCTAAATAATTAGATGGCTTTATTTTAGCGTGAAGACACTAAAATAAGAAACAAGTTTGTTATAATTTATGATTATATCATCATTAGATGATGAGATAACTCCTATGCCCTTTTCGTTAAACTTGTAATTAGTTCTATTTCATACGACTTTATCATAATAGAACTAGTTATATTAACGAATTAATTGAAAATGAAAAAAAATCTGAATTTAGAATTACACTAATCTATTTATGTATCTAATTTTTTCTAATCTCAAATTTTTCGCGAGGTTTAAATTTTATTAACTCTTAACCCAGAAAGAAATTATGAAATAAATGCATAATATTTTCTTTTAAAAATTATATTTATTATTTCAGAATGAAGTAGAATAATGCCTTTGTCGACAAGCCGCCAACAATTTCTCGCTTATGAAACAAATGGCGATCCAGAAATTCAATATGGCAGGAAAGGAGGAATATTCATATCTACCTGTATTTGCATTAGCTTTGTTATATTCGCCGTTCTCTCAGCTGTTCTTGTTGGTATCATAGTCTACTACATCACATACTTTAAGGTCAGTACATTACTTTTAAGTTATTTTGGTAAGAGGTAGTGCCATGCTGCTTTGCAGCCAAATTGGGCCGTCACGACCGGGGAGGAACCTCTCGCTCACATAAAATCAGCGTAAAGTGACAGCTAAGCTGTCGCCTTTTATGCGGTTTGTGAGTTTCCGGTGACCCATTGGGAGGGATAGGGAAAACGAGGGCACCGCATCTGCATAACCTTTGGTAATGTGAATGTTAATGGGCGTCGATAGTCGCAAGGCTTCGACTGTTCGTTTGTCCTCATATCTTATATAAATCGATCTAGCTAGGATAAATTTTTAGAAGACTTTTTTTTATCCGTGTTTTGAGGCATCGATAAAATATGATTAAAATACGGACGTAAATTTGTGATTGGTTGGCGGATATTGTGGTCGACTGTACTGGATGAATGGATTTGGAAGTGATAGTTAATTGATGGTGAAGTGAAGGGCGAAATCTTACCCCTTGGTGTTTCCCGCCGTTTCTCCAAATTACAGACTAGATATAGTTTCTTCTTTTTTAAATATGGATTATTATCTTAGAGCATCACGGTCTTCCTTACGGAACCGTAAGGAGGAACAACGCGTATTATAGACTTGATGGTATCAACTATCAAGTTGATACTCGACATTGGCAATGCACTAAGTGCAGTCCATACTTTAAAAAAATGACACACGAGTTGACAGCTCACAGCTGACGATTGACATTTGACAGTAGTTAGCAGTCAGCTCTCGCCACCAATTGCCATATTTTGGCATTTATATTTTAATTTGTAAATAACTATCGTTTGAAAAAATGTAACATAAATAAATACCAATATTTCATAAATTTATGACTTAAAAATAGAATCATCAAAATCCAATTTAAATTATATCAAAATGACAAACATTCACACTATTGTTCACATGTCTTTAAATCAATTATTATCATAAAAGCATCTGATAAACAAATATCTTCAATATTATATTTTGGTAGACCTCTTTACCTACCCAGTACCCACTTTAGTATATTTCTAAGTTTGCCTTAATATTAATAATAAAAGAAATCAATATAATATTGTGGTTATGGTTCAAACGAAAATGTATTACTTGTATTATATTTTATTTTTGTGTTTGGCGGGAATATGCGAAAACAAATCTGTAAGTGATATAAGTGAACATAAACATTTTTATAAAAATGTTAAATTTACTTGTTTACGAAGATACCACATTGGGCGTTAAAAATAATTACTTACTTAACATGATTTCTTCACAATAGGAATATTGAAGTACATTCAGTTATTTAAAAATAACTTTTTTTTTAGGTTTCACAAGCGTCTGATGATTTTTGGAATGATGAGAATTTATTTTCACAAGATGATCCACCATCACCAGACCAGAGACTGCCCTTGTACATCACACCAAGCTTTTACAGATTAAAACTAAAAGCAGATCTAGAGCAATCATACTTCGATGGTGATGTGTATATAAGCATAAAGGCCAACAAAAATGTGAAAGAGATTATTTTACATGCAAAAGGTCTCAGTATTAATAATGCTTCATTAACTGAACAAATATATGAGAAAGTGGATACATTACACACAAGAGTAAGACGTAATGCCAGTATTGATACTATAGAAACTACTTTAAATACAACATCTCTAAATAATACAATTATTGGAAACGTAACTACCAATAAAGTAACTAATAATATAAATGATACTAATATTCCAACTACAACCCCTACTGCCGTAGAAACAACGACTGTACAGCCAATTGATACTCAAGTAATAAGTAGTAATTTAAGGAACATAAAGATTGTCTCAATACAGGAAAGTACTGGTGACAGATTGATAATAAGTCTTGAAACACATTTATCACCTGACACAGATTACACTCTCCAATTGTCCTTCCATGGTAATATTTCAAATTACCTTACTGGTTTCTATAAAAGCAGCTATACTGATGCAAATAACACAGTGAGGTAAGTTCACATACAACTTTAAATAGAGGGATATTTTTAGGTAGTAATGGTTTTTCATTTCTATTTATGTGTGGTCAACATTAAATCAACAACGGCGATGTGTGTGACGATGATCCAGTGGGTATAGACTCAACCTCTTGAGTGAAAAAAGAACCAGCGTGAAAGTAATTCATACTGCAAATTTTATGATAAACCTCACAACAACAATGACAAATAAATCACTTATTTTTTTAGAAACCTGGGTGTAACACAGTTTGAACCAATATCGGCTCGTGCTGCCTTCCCATGCTTTGATGAACCGGCATTTAAAGCTAAATTTGAGATAAGCATTGCTCACACTCAAAATATTTCAGTATTGTCAAATATGAAAATTGCTACACAGGAACCTATGTAAGTTTGCATAAAGATTATTTAGATTTATGTGTAAATAAAAAATTAAAAAAACAAAGATTTAAATTGGTAGATATGCCCTTGCCATAATAGGACTGCTCCAAAATGAGTTAGCTCACTCATTTGCAATCAGTGCGACAGAGAAAGTAATATTAATACACAATTTGTGTAATAAACAGTGACAACACCATTGTCTCAATTCCGGCTCATAACCAATAACAATGTCCACACTTTTTGATGGAGAGGGCATATCTAACGATTTAAATCTTTGTAAAAAAAAATGTTTATAAATTTTATTTAGATTTGTGACTGACAAACGTGTCTTTTAATAAGATAATGCATATTTCAATATCTTTGAATGTAGTGTAGTGATAAAATTAACTAGTAGACACAAAAGTTTTAAAAAAAGGAAAAATGTGTAATAGCATTTTCAGCTTGCAAACCCTTAATGTTTTTAACTTACCTGTGATCAAACCATTACGTAATGTTGTGAAGAAGAAAGAACACAAGAAACCTTTAAATATTTTCATTAATTTTCTTTCAGAATTGAGGAACCTGGCTGGCAATGGACACATTTTGACAGATCTGTTAACATGTCTACCTATCTAGTCGCTTACATTCTAACGGACTTTAAATACATTGAAACTAGCTATCTTAGCAAAGACAATCAAAATAAGCCTATACGGATTTGGGCACGGCCTGCATTCTTATCCAAGGCGAATTATGCAGCAAATATTACTCCTAAACTATTGTCGTTTTATGAAGAATTCTTTGGAGTGCCATATGCATTAGATAAGCTTGATCTTATAGCTATACCGGATTTCTCTAGTGGTGCTATGGAAAATTGGGGCTTAATTACTTTCAAGTAAGTTTTGGAAAATCATGATAAAATCCATAAAAGTCATTACATTATAATAAATTTTGAAAAAGTTATAACATTGATATTTTTCTTTTGACATCTAGTTTTAAAGTTTCTGGTAATTTATAAAAAAAACTGTACTCATCTTTTTACATAACATCACATTTATTATTTATTAAGGCTGACATGGGCACATTAAGTGTTCAAAGCCTTTAAAAAATATATATATTTATATGTACATTTATATATTTTTTATTTTAAGTGCATTCGAGAATGATATAGAATTTAGGTTCATTTTTATTGGGCGATTTTTTTTTTACTCTAATACTCGGATTATGGTATATTTAAGATTTAGGATGGTTATTATCTATACACATGTATTAAAAATATATAATTGATGGTTTACAGAGAAACAACACTGCTGTTCGATGAAGAGGAGGGTCTTCCCCGTGACAAGCGTAACGTAGCTATCGACGTGGCTCACGAGCTGGCGCACCAGTGGTTCGGGAATCTCGTCACTATGCGCTGGTGGACCGACCTGTGGCTCAACGAGGGTTTCGCCACGTACATCGAATATGTTGGAGTCAACCATGTGAGTGTTTTATTGTCATTATATTATATCACAGTAGTGTGCTTGAAATCAGGTGAAGAGAGTCTGAGCTCATATTCACTAGACCATCATAGCTCAAATGTTTAGAGTCATTATTATCTCAAAACCGGTGGTAAGGACATGCAATGTGCCGATAGCAGTGTCACTTCCTTTCTATCTATCTATTCTGTACAATTCCTTTATGGGTGTAGCCAGGCACAGAAGAGCGCCTACTACGCGCTCCTGGTCGTCACAGTCGTCTTTATTTCTGCCTTGAAGCAGCTTTATTGTGTTCTGAGAAAAACAGTATAGAAAGAGAAATAAGTGATACACTGATAGAATAGGGCTGGAGCTAACCAAATATGGCCTAGTGACCATTCAAACCAAAGCTTCTCATTTCAAAGCAAAACCTGTGCTAATTAGTAGAAGGTATAAGAATCGCCATGCTACTTTTGGCTTGTGTCACTATTTATAGTAAGCGATACTCTTCAAGTATCGTCTAAGATAATAAGTTTTTTCGTTTTACACTTATAAAAACCTTATTTTATTTACAGATCGAACCGACTTGGAATATTTTCGAATCGCTTACCCAAGACAAGATGATACTCCTCATCAGCGATGCCCTCAAGAACACCTCCCCGGTGTCCCGGGAGGTGGCAAGCGCGGGGGAGATAGCACAGAAATTCGACGAGATCTCGTACTCCAAGGGAGCCAACCTCATACGAATGCTCAACCACACCATCTCCGAGACGCTGTTCAGACAGGGACTGTATATTTACTTGAACGAATGGTGAGTATTAACAAGCTACTGCACATATGCCGTACTTAATTGACCGCCAGCTGATAGAGTGATCAGACTGGACATTGCACGCAGCGATCGTGGGCTATACAGGGCGATTTTTTGAAGAACGGACATAATCAGGGACGTGATAGAACTTGGTTTCACCAATCAAAGAAGATTATATTCACCAAAAAAAACACATAAACAACAAAATATAGACAAGTAAGTAATGCATTGTTGGACTTAGAATATGGTCACCCTCTTGTATTATCACGTGCACTTTAGGTAGGTAGGTATAAAATAATTGCGTCTCCGTTCGCACGCGCCTTAAGTATTGCGCGCGCTGGAACGTCGGCGTATTTGATGCATCTTATTTTACCTATATCATAATACTGTGTCTACTTTAATTCAATTGTGAAGGATAATTTTGAAAAAAATAACACACCACTTGTGTTATATTTTTGGAATGAGGATCGTTAGCTCTATACGCTACTTGAATATGTCCATTCTTCAAAAATTCACATTGTATACGTGTATATATTTTTATAAAAAATCCGTCATTAAAAAAGGGACATTAGAGTTATAGTAACAGAAATTGAACAACTACATATTGTAAGTCTAAGACGAAAACCCTTTTACTAAACTCACTCATCGATGACTGGTCCTTGTATTATAAATGTACCTTAATTTAAAAATCTGTAATGAACAAAAGTTATACATAATTGCACTAACGAATTTATTGCTCTAGGATTAATGGGTCTCCCATTGGAGAAAAGGAAGGCAACTCATCTGCGTAATGCGTAACTCAAAAAGTATTTATTCAAGTTGGGCTGTTAATCCGCACGTATTAAAATAAATTTAACAATATCTGTAACATTCAAAATTTTCTGCATCAGGAAATACCAAAACGCCGAAGAGAACGACCTCTGGGCGGCCATGTCTAAGGCCACCGCGTCGGAGCCGGGGCTGAAGAACCTGTCCATGGTGAGGTTCATGAACACGTGGACCAGGCAGGCGGGCTACCCCGTCGTCGACGTGCGCCGCGACTACGACACCGGCCTCGTCGTCTTCAAACAGGTATTGCGCAGTACTATACAATACTGTAGGGCTATTCTGTAAGGTCTGTAATTTGTATTCTTGAAAACTCGACTATCTATCTATATCAATAAAGTTCGCTTTCGAAGTAAGCGTAAAGTGAGCTCTATCACTCAGGTGAAGCTCGATATCGAAACCCGCACAAAGCGGCTGAAGGCGCTCACAGCGGTTTGAATGGGTGGTACTCCCCAATGCTAGTCCCCACACACGCCAATGTACAAGATCCTGGTAGGTGCGAATAATAATAATTATAAACAAGCAGAAAGCATATTCTGCCCTACGTCAAAAAAAAAAGGGTTGGGGAATTTTACACACATTCAAACAATCATATCAAGCATGCAGGTTTCCTGACGTTGTTTTACTTCACCGGTGAGCAAGACACGGTCTCAAAATACAATTAATATTTTGTTGAAGTACTTACACGTCTTTATTTTATTTTTGTAGAAACTATTCACTAGTACATCGGAACCGCTACAGAAGAACTTGCAACAAATATGGCGTATTCCTATCAGCTACGTTATAGGCAACTCGACTGGCGCCGATACCAAACCGAAGATCTGGCTGAATGACAAGACCCTATCCACCGAGCTTAACATCAACAGCACTCAAGCTTTGTACGTCAATGTCGACGCCATTGGTAATTGTCTTTTATTTCTTTTTTTTTATGGCATAGGCCATTTAAATGATGGCATGATTGGCTGATGGCATACTATGTGGTTTTATTAGGTTTATCCTCTTTTCATTGGTAAGAATCCTCCATTTAATATCTATTCTTAAATTGGGTTTTCTTTTTTTTTTTTGCTCACTATACAACTTTGCCTGCAAGTGGCAAGGGATCGGTCGTCTTGGCGTTCATTAAGCGAGGCCTACGTTCAGCCCCCACCATGGTTCAGGCCTTGTCGTGGCGGTGGGGCACAGTAGCCCAGGGTGACCCAAACACCTTGGGTGAAGCGAATTGAGCCGAGGGGGCTCTTTGTACCCCTCTTATAAGAAGAGGGGACAAAAGAGCAGGGGGCAAGGGGTGAGGATGGGAACCTCACCTCATTGTACTGTCCAGACGTTGGGAGTGGTTGTTCTGTGGTGCGGGGCAACCGCTCTGTGGAGGTGGCGTCAGTCCCCTGAGGGATTGACTAGCCGTCGAGGTGTTGCTTGTAGATCCGGGGCACCTCACCAAAGGCGGCACTGGTGGCACTCGCCGGGTTTTGGTGGGTAGAGCTGCGTCCACTTACCATCTTTCGGGCGCAGCGAGTCCCACATACCCGCCTGGGGAGACCCACTCCCCAGCGGTATGCGTCAGTGCATTTCCCGGCGTAAAAAAAAGGCCTACGTTCAGTAGTGAACGGATAAAGGCTGATGATGATGATACAACGTACACACAACGTAAACATATCCAGTGTATACGCAAGCGCAGTAAAACGGCCAGGGCTGCCAGATTGTATAATCGGATACAAAAAGTGTATAATATAGTTATTTTATGTATCCAGTTCGTAGTTCGTTCGCAGATTGCCTCGTATTTTTTATTTTTAATTGGATACAAAAATAAAAATTTAAAAAAAATAAAAGACTCAAGATAGAAACTACTTAAAAACACAAACTAGATTGTTATGTCGCCATCAAACCGATGGCGACTGATGGCGACATAACAATCTACGAAAGTAAATTATTTAGTTTTTTTTTTCATATTTTAGGTAAGTCGAAATTATAACTAAAAATAATTTGTCCTCAGGCTACTACCGAGTGAACTACGACCAAAGGAACTGGGAGCTGCTGGACAAAGCTATAAAGGCGGGTAGCTTCAAGAACCCGATGACCAAGGCGCAGTTGATCGACGACGCCTTCAACTTGGCTAAGGCGAATCAACTCGACTATAGCTACGCCCTGCAGCTCTCCTCGTGTGTCATGGAAGGGGAGGACTCCAAGATAGTCTGGGAGCTGCTACTCAACAATATGTCGTTTTTGAAGCATAACCTGCGGACCACGTCTGGGTATATATACTTCCAGGTATGTGCAGCGTATTCTAATAATGTTATGTTAATTTCTATGATTTTAATTTCTTTCCGTTTAACTTTGCCTCAGGTTTTGTTCTTTGTGTACTTTAATATTATATAGACTATTCTAAGAATAAGTTCACAAAGTAGGCCATGTACGATAGTTTGAATAAATTCAGTTTATAATTTTTTTTTTAACTAACATTCACACTACAATGAACATCTTATAGATCTAAATATAAATTTATAAAGGCGAAAGTTTGTAAGTTTGGATGGTTGTTGCTCATTCACACAAAAACTACTGAATGGATTTTGATGAAATCACATCAGAATAAGACAGGCTATAATTTATACCCGTACTCTCACGGAAATGGGAAGTACGCGGGTGAAGCCGCGGGACACTATTATGTATATAAAATTCAACGTAAACGCTAATTTTCTCCTTTAGTGTGCTCCTAACTCGAGAATCTAGCATTTACTTACATTTCCTTAGTTTAGGGCCTGTTTCACAATCTCCAGATATACTTGACAGATACTCCATACTCTATCTGTTTTTTGCCTATTGGGAACTTATCTGGAGATTGTGAAACAGGCCCTTAGTGTAATAAATACTAAATTTTAAAATGTAAATATTGAGTCTTATCTTCTTTATCTTCATATTTTTGGCTTTGTTTTTCTGAATTAATTCATAATACTCCGTCTATTGTCAGGACTACATGAGGAAACTTCTAGACAAGCAGCTCCAAAAGCTGAACTACGGGTTGGACAAACCGAAGGATGATAACGAGGCGTTTCTCATCGACAACCTCATGCTGTGGGACTGCCTGGTCGAGTCGCCGCGCTGTCTTCGCTGGGCGCGCGAACAGTTCGAACTCCTTGCTGCATTAAATGATCCCAAGAAGAATCCGTATGTATACTAATGCCTATTACCTAGCCATAAAGCATATAATAACTGGAATAGAGCAGCATTGTTGCGTTTTGGATGAAATCAAATTCGGCATAATTTGTGCTGCAACGTTGCTGCGGTTCTGCGCTCTGATTGGCTGACTCATGGCCATTGATGGATGATTGGCCGATGTGACTTACACGCAGATTACTGCTTGGTTAAATTAATATTACGACAGTGACAAATCGCTGACCAGTTACGAATTTTATATTTCACTATCAGGTTATATGTTTGTTGTTACTGTTATAATAATAATACTGGCTTTTATAAATTATTATTATTATTCTTTTGTATTCAAAATTCTTTAATCATTATATGTAACTAGGTTACATTGTACTTCAAATATAAACAAGCTAATATAAACACGTCTTTTCTTACTTTACTAAAATAATATCACAACAATTCGTTATCAGCACGAGTATAGTAAAAGTATTTGCTTATTCAATAAGTGATACGTGTTTAGTTGTTTGAAGATGCCGAACTCAAATGGAGATACAAATGAACGAGGTATGCGTAGCTCATGAATTCCATCGTTTACCCTACATAATAGAGACGGGTATAGTACTTTGAAATTTAAAATGCGTAACTATCTTATGCATGAGGAATTGTGGGAAGCAATTATTGGCTACCCAACAGGGATAGACGTTCCGAATGTCATAAAGACGAAGAACGATCAGAAGGCACTAACAAAAATTTGCCTTACCCTTGAAGGTTCAGCAATTACGCATGTACGAAGTGCTACGACGGCAGCTGAAGCATGGAAGGCATTGCAAAATGCATATGAGGATAAAGGAATGAGTCGGCGTTTACATTTAGAAAGGAAATTATATAGGTTGAGACTTGAAGACTGCGACAATAATATTGAGTCGTATATCAACTCTGTTATTTCCACTGCCCAAGATTTAGCAGATACAGACAAAATAATAGATGATGCGTCCATTGCTGCTATTCTGTTGGGAGGTCTAACGTCGAGATATGATCCATTGATTATGGCCCTCGAAAATAGTAACGTAAATGTTATCACCGAATTGGTAAAATCGAAATTACTTAACGAAGTATCAAAGGAAAGTTCATCAATACTGGAGTGCACTGAGTTTGGCCTTAAATCCTATACACCACTATTGGACGAAGCATATAGATACCAGATATCACTTTATTAGAGTAAAGATTGGTGATAATTCGGTTAGGTTAAAATATACCAAATCATGTGATATGCTCGCTGACATACTAACGAAACCATTGCAGCGTGTGGCACATGGTAGATGTGTACTAGGCTTAGGTTTAGTGTAAATATATTTTTAAACGTTTACTTCAAAACTTAGTATACATTTTCTTGTTTTTTGTATTGGTATATTTTGAGTAAAATTTTTATAATTACAATTGTAATTTATTTTTGAGAATTTTGATTAAGGGGGTGTGTTATAATAATACTGGCTTTTATAAATTATTATTATTGTTCCTTAGTATTCAAAATTCTTTAATTCATTCTATATTACTAGGTTACATTGTACTTCAAATATAAACAAGCTAATATAAACACGTCTTTTCTTACTTTACTAAAATAATATCACAACAGTTACTACCGTAATACTGATAATAAGTAGAGTACTATATACATATATGCAATACTAGCTGTTACCCACAGCTTTGCCTTTTTTTTTTTTTTGATGACACAACGGAAATCCTTTTTCGGACCATACCAGAGCCATGGGTAGGCGCGCTGGCGTGTGTGGGGACTCGCATTGGGTGAACTACTCTACTAAAACAGCTGCGTGAGCCTTCAGCCGCTATCTGAGGGACCCGGATCTGCAGGCGACAGGAAACCCTCAGCGACAGAAAGGTCCTGGCAAGACCAGATTCTTCACAATAGGGGGACTGCCCGGCTACGACTTGGCAGTCCCCACGACGTCGTGTCTAGCCGGACCCGGGCCCCATCCCAAGCCCGACACGAGCACAGGGGCGTTATAATTGGAGGCCTGTTCGTCGTCTATGGGGGGAGACCACATCGGCGGCCTCCTTCTGGGACAATACTGTTTCGCAGAAAGAGGCCGTTGCCGCCCAGGACTTATCACAGCCGAGCATCGCGGTGATGACGCTCGACAAAGACAAGTCCCCTCCGATGACTGACGTCAGATCATGACGCAGCGCCGCCCATCTCGGGCACACCTCGAGGGTGTGCTGGGCAGAGTCCACCGCCGCGCCACAATCGTGACATTCAGTCGTCGGCTCCCTTTGGGCCGTCCGACACAAGTAATCACCAAAGCATCCGTGCCCGGTGAGAACCTGCGTCAGACGGAAGGTGAGGGGTTTGCGCTTACGGTGCATCCACCGCTCAAGGACCGGGCGCAGAGCAGCCGTTAGGCGTTTGCCATACGGCTGACGCGCCAAGTCCTCCCCCCACCTCCGCCTTAATGCTTCCTGCCCGAGCCGGCGGACCCGTAGGAGCCCGTCTGGCGAATGAGTCAAGCCCAGACACCTCCTATCTGAGACGTAGGAGTATGTCTCGGCCTGAACTTCCTCCACGAGTTAGCACGGGGGGTCACCAGCCAACCCGCAGCTTCGCCTGCGTTAACTAAGATTTGGAACGGGATCATATACTATGCATGTATTAAGCATATAAACCTTCCCCTCAAATTGTTCTATCTATTAAAAAAACGCATCAAAATCCGTTGCGTACTTATAAAGATTTAATCATACATACAAAGGAAACGACTTTGTTTTATACTATGTAAAGATGTAGCTAGATAAGCCACGAGCTCCAAGTCGCAACCCTGGCTCTGTATTCAAACACAAACAATGAACGTAAAAACAAAAGTCAATTTAAATTACTTGTGTGGCAAAATGTGACTAATACTACGGAATAATACTTAATGTCTTTTTTTTCCAAAGGACCTAAGTCTTTTCAGATTTTTGGAAGAAAAGGCTGCATTTCAAAGAAGTGTTTTTTACCTAAGAAATAAATATGATTTGATTTGACATCTACGGCTACGGTTACGGTTGCAGGATCCCGAGCTACCTGCGTCCCATCGTGTACAATATGGCGATCAAGCACGGCGGGCGGCGCGAGTTCGAGTTCTTCTGGAACATGTTCCTCAACACCACAGACCCCAACGTGCAGAACCTCATCATCAACAACTTGGCCGTCACCAACGTCGAGGCATACATCACTATGTGAGTATGAAACTCGTAATCAATCAAAAAAAATTCATACACAGTAGCAGTAAAGTATATTTTTCAATGTCATTAGTGTACCGCCGGTTTCAATGAAAGCCCACGAAACAACCGAGTAAACTCGAGTAAGCCGAGTGAATTTTATATATCTTATACCTTTAAACGAGCAATTCTTGTATATATATATATATATAGAATCGGGATCTCTGAAACGGCTCCAACGATTTTCATGAAATTTGGTATACATGTGCTAAAAACGGCGATAAATCGATCTAGCTAGGATAAATTTATAGAAAACTTTTTTTTATCCGTGTTTTGAGGCATCGATAAAATATGATTAGAATACGGACGTAAATTTCGCTGCCAAATAACATGTCATGGTAGCTTAGTGGTGTAATTAGGCAGTTAAATTCGAACGAGCCTGGTTCCAATCTCCAGTCCGAATTCTATTTTTTTCTTTTTTTAAGATCATTTTTTTTGGAAGAAAAATTTTATCGTATTTTATCACTAGGGGTACCGAACAAATGCTCGGTCAACCAGGTACTTAGATATTATCTAATATATAAAATTCTCGTGTCACAGTTTTCGTTGCCATACTCCTCCGAAACGGCTTGACCGATTTTGATGAATTTTTTTGTGCTTATCCGGTATCTATGAGAATCGGCCAACATCTATTTTTCATCCCCCTAAATGTTAGGGGTAGTCCACCCCTAAATTTTTTTTAAAATTTTTGGACGAAATTTTTTGTTTTTATTTTTTTATGATACAGCATACAAAAATACATACAACCCTAAATTTTCACCCTTCTACGATCAACCCCTATTTTGTGATTGCAATTTTAATATTGGCAGAACGAAGTCTGTCGGGACAGCTAATATATAATATATAGATTTGTGCCGATTGCCCCTTTGTCCCATCATCATCAGCGTCTCCATTCCAGGTTGCTGGAGAGGAGTCTGACGGACATCCCCTCGCAGTACGCGCTGGCGGCGTGGAACGTGGAGGCGCCGGTGGGGTCGCGGCTGGCGCAGGCGTTCCTGGCGGAGCACTTCGACCGCGTGCACGACCGCTTCAGCCGCATCGACGCCTTCACCTTCCCCGGCGTGCTCAACAGCGCCTTCGGCTTCATCACCACCCCCGATGAACTCGACAAGGTACCACATATTCAATAGATACTCGGATTGATGATTATTATTATATTTATTTGGTGAACCAAAAGCCCTATAATCTAGACATAGAAATATTATGGCATCTCTTTCATCATCATTTCGGAGAGAGAGTGACACGAAATGAAACCCTCATTTTGTGTCCCCTACAGCCGTGAGGCCTACCGATAAATATACTCATCATTGTTATTTATTTAATTTAATAATGTTACCTTTATGGAAATATAAAACGAGAGTTACAGCTATTGTGTTGTTTATTTCTTGTCTGATACACAAACTGACGGATTCGCGTCGCCTTTAAATGATAACGAGTTCGTGGGACTGGCTCAGACTATTTCTTGCGTTTCGCCTTGAAGAAAATAAACATGTACGGGTTGTTAAATATAACAGATAATAAGATTTTCAAATTGTTTAGTTCGTATAGGATTTTATTTGTTTAGTTCGTGTTAATAAGTTTTCACTAAATTAGACCGTTTATTATTTTCCAGCTGAAGAAATTGGCGGTGATGCACAAGGACAAGCTGCGGCCGATGTCGCAGACGCTACAGAAGATGGTGGACGCGGCGACCGTGCGCATTGCCTGGATCAAACGACACGCCGACCAAATCAACAACTGGTTCCGAGACTTTATGAGTGAGACCACCCGTTTTATTAATTATCCAAACAATCGTATAAAAAAGGAGATACACAAGTAGACTTGGCACTAGTAGAGAGACAGACAGGGCCTGGAATTTAAAGCCTCCCCCCCCCCCCCTGTAAATCTCGCAGAACATGTATAAACTCATTTAATTACTAATCGAAGTGTAAACGATGACCTTATGATCTAACTATTGAATAAACTGCGCAATATACATTGGCAAAATGCACGGTGCAGTTGTCAAAAAGACCGCGCGCGGCGATGGTGGACGAAGATTACCTGCACTCTGCTATCGGTCTATTGCACGGATTCCACGCACGACCCACCTTCATAGGGGGAGGGGAGGGCCGGCCTCCCGACTGATAATTTAACTTCATCTGCTAATGACTTGTCGACTGTGGGGCGTGGAGGGGGGCGCCCCCTTTCGAATTTTACTGGGTGAGCCATCTGCTCACCTACCAATTGGGCTTAAAGGCCGTCAGGCCTAAAAGTCTAGACCTTTCGAAAAAAAATACACTGCAAGTACCTGTGGCATGTGATACAAAACAGCAGCGGACGATCCGACCTAAAAAATCTGACAAACCCCCCCCCCCCCCCCCCCCGGATCAGAAGCTGGGTACGCCCATGTATGTATTGTCTATCTTGAAACATTAGATATAAGACAAATTTTTGGTACTAGTAAAGTAATTAAGATTCGATCCCTACAAGTGCAACTGTACTAGACTTTACAATATTAATACCTACGTTTACTTCGCCAGGAAACTCGACAGAAACGATCACATCCACGGAGAATGTGACGCCGAGTGTAGCGACGACCATCACGAGCGAACCCAGCACCACCGTCCAGCCAACCATCCAGCCAACCGTCCAGCCAACCATCCAGCCAACCGTCGAAAACACAACCGCCTAGTCCAAACATTTAGTCTGCATTTATATACTTACGGTAGGATCACGTGTTAAGAGAAAATCTCCAAATACAAAGTGGATAGAAAAAAAGGTATAGATTAATTATTTTAGTATAATGTATGTCTCTCTTCAAACAAATTATCTAGTATAATCACCAGGTAAATCTCTACATCGATGTGACATTTAAAATAATTCGTAAAAAGGAAATCGAAAAATTTAGGAGTAGAAATGGATGGAAAGAAACAATTTTAAATGTAGAATGTAGATAGATAGTCCTCTAAAAATATTATATTGTTATCAGAAAATTCTGTAGTGTAGTTATAACAGGAAGTAGCCTATAACCATCGAACATATAACCGGATAGAGTCTGTAGTGATCATTATATATCATATAGTGTCATCAAACTCCCATACTGATCGGTGTGTTATCACTGATGAAATAACAATTCATCAACCAGTGAGCTGTGTGTACGTCCCGCCATTGGACAATCATACATTGAAGGGTCAGTCCGCCAATCAGAGCGCAGAAACGGCGCAGCATTTGATGTACAAATACAGTGACTTTTTTTCATACCAAAACAACACTACTGCTCTATTCCGGTTATATGAGATGTGCCTATTAAGACAGATTGATAAGCGAGTTTGTTTAATCTTAATCTGAAATCTTATGTTATTGCGTATTTTGTAAAACAATTTTAGATTATTAGATACATGTTTATACTACGAATTTGACTCCTCCATATTAACTATAACGTTCGAATGACTCCAACGATGATAATGCTAATTCTAATAATAATATTATATTAAATAATACTAATTTATTTTATTATTTATAAATTATAACAATGCATATTTTAACCATCACAATTTTTTCTAATAATTTTTAATATACATTTTTACAACTAGGCAAAATTTCATAGAAATATAGTTTAACTCTACTAATCGACCAAAACAATTAGGCACATGACAGGTGAGGCCAATTAGGGGAATTGCGGGGCGAAGGCGGAGCCCGAGTGTCGTAACCGCACTCCTGTCGTACGCCTAATTGGTTTGCGTTTGAAAAACTGTCAACCTAAAGTGAATATTTCTCTTGCATGTTCTTATTTTGATTATTGTAAAAATTGTATAGAAACAAATATTATTATGATATATTTTTTATGTTTTATGTGTGCTCTCTCGAATATTGATTATTTTTTTAACATATTTAGATGTATACAACGAATGATGTTTCTTTATTTGTGCTTTCACGTCGTAATGAAATATTAAATGAAGTCTTCCACTAGAGGCGCTACAATCGTCTCGTCTCCAAAAATAAAAGGAGGAGAATCACATGACAGTTATGTGAAGGTAATTTAAGTAAAAAATATATTTTAAGTACAAAATATGTGTATTGTTTTAGGTATAAGGCGTTTATGAACAGTTTTTATCGGTGCTTATTTGAATGTATAATAATAATGAAATTAAAGCATTTCTAACATTGGATATTTTGTAATTAGCTTCTTTTTTTTAAATTTAAGGTTATGTATGCTGTTATTAATAGTAAAATGTAATCATATATTTCAAATTTTATACAATATTATGGCAACATGGACCTCCGTCTGATTTAATATGAATCTGATTGATTTTTACATCCGTCAGTAATCTATCAATATAGCATCACTACTATTTTATTATCGAATAAGATTTTATTGTTACAGCCTGTACTAACAACAAATGTATTATTGTGTATTTTAAAACAAACTCTTTGAAAGAAAACCAAATAACCCGAAACTTGTTCAGTATTCATATACCAAAAATATGACAGTAATTTATTTTATAGTGTGGCTTAAAAAGTTTATATATTTTAATAAAGTAATACTTTTTAACTGATACTTATTGCTTCAAGCTGATCAGAATGATGCTTTTAATAGTTTTGATAACGTTAAACAAATGTTTTTTCATGCTTACTTTGTTTACTGTGAACATCAGGGGCGTAGCTACCGCCGTATCAATGATACTAGGTTCCCAGGATGATCCAGAATATTATTTGAAAGAGACACCCGACATGTCGATACGCGGTACCCCTAGGACAAGCTACGCCGCTGGTTAGTGCATTAGTATAAATTATGTGTTCGTAATGTTTTACCAGCATTCGTTTGGGTATTAGAGAATACATGCTATCAGTTATATTATGTGTAGAGCCGGACGTTTCAGGTGCCCGTGACAATATTATTACAAGACATAGTGCTTAAAAAATAAAGCTTACATCACATGTTATTAATAAATATATTATGTAACACACGTGTTCCTATATCCTTATTTGTAAATTATATATGTATATCGTTAATGTTGGTTGTTTATTGATTTGTTGATTTTTTTGCGAGATTACAAGATTTATAATTAAACGAATAAATAAATGCCTATTGTTTTAATTGTACATACTTTCACTATATTCTTCACAAACCCGATCTGAAATTCAGGAAATTTGGTCTAAAATAAGGGTTATACTCATATATGACAGCGCTGTTTCAATGAGACGAACGAAGGAAAACCAATAAGAATAAGGTGTGTGTACGATTAACACACTATAGAAGTGAAACACACGTTAAATGCTATACAAGAAAGTATTAAACAGTGTGCAATATACATATTACACTGTATGTATTTGTATCTCTTACCTGTCGTTTTTTTCCGTTGCATTCGCTTTGAAATCACAACGATTCTAAAGAACTTCAAAAATATATCTGGAATTATGTTAACGATACATATAAAGTATTACCTACCTATATGTAACCGAAAGCAATCACGTCGGATTTGCTGCCATTCTTTTAAGAATTTCGTTATATAACATCATAAGAATTATTGAGGATAACTCAAAAACGGTTGATCAGATCTTGATCATAATAAATAAATAATCTTAAATGGTAACATTACCTTTCAAACAAAATAAACGTCATAAAAAATAATCGACAAACATACAAAAAAACTTACGACTTATTGAAGTCATACTCCCTTTTCTATTGAAGTTGGACAAAAATATCTAGACTTGCGAGAACGGAATTTTGGTGGTACGACCTTGCATAGATTGACACTGATAGTATCTATCACGTAAAATTGTGTATATTAAAGCGTAGTATTTTCTTAATAAAACCAATCAGTTGTATATTATATATTATATTATCAAAGAGGATATAAACACTACGTTTTATATAGAAAATTAAAATTCCTACTTATTATAAAATAATCCTATTAGAAGGACTCGAACAATCTATTTATTTTTAAACGACTTCATAACTTTCTAAGGTTAAATGGAAATAAAGTTATTATTATTATTATTATGAAGTAAATGCTTTCATTATAATTATTATAAAATTGACTATGTTTACCAGTATTAAAAACCCGCCAATGGCCAACAACCAAAGATCCAACAACAAATACATATTTATTTCTTGTTTGTTAAAAAATAAGATATGAAGAAATTAAATTTTAATACTATTTATTTATCTCGTATTATGGAGGGTAGGGACAGACTGTCTGTATCCGGTCTCGTCATAATAAAGACGTCATCTTTTCGCGCCACATGACACGTCATACCAAAATGCAATGGAAATCTATGATGGCGGCTTCCTCGCGCGAAAATCAATAATGCTTGTAAACAAGCGAGGTGCCAATGGAGAAACTTCATGCGTACCAATAATATTTTATACTACGTAGTTCAAATTTTTAGTGCATTATATTGTTTTAAATTGTACTATACATAAATATAAAAAAAAAACATCCATGGATACAGCCAATGTCGGATATTCCTACCATTTGCCAAGTGGCGGATGGAATTATAAAATTCGTAATACGCTATCGCAATTTAGTGATTTATTTAGCGAATTTAATAAATATATTGCACCGGCGTATCACCATGACAGATGTGAAAGGTATGGATTGATGTATTATGGTTGAAGACCCGCAATGAATATGAAAGATTTCAATAATATTACGTATTACATGATAATTCCAGGTCAGTACAAATGAGGATATATTCAATGCACAAAGGGGAGTTTGTGATGGTGTTCATAGCATTTTTCGCCTGTTTTGGCTTAGGAGTATTCATAGGATTGGCAGGTAAGTTTGTGTAAAAAGTATTCTAAAGCTTTTTTGATTCTAATGTTCCTATAACAAAGGGTATGAAAATCTCGACACTGCAGATTTTCCAAATATGAGCATGATCATAATATTATAACCAGATTACATCAATGGCTCTTACCTAACATAGACCAAATTAAAAAAAATCATTCCCCTTGTGATTTGGCCACACAATTAAAATCTTTAACACATTAAATTCTCGTTTTTCTACATTTTTTATAATTATTAACAAGAACAACAACTACTTATTATGGTTTGATTAGTCGTGATTGTCGGTTTAATATTAGCATTAATAAAATATATATTTTAAGGCCCATCACCGACGTCAACCACTTCCATATCAGCATCAAGTATACTCTCCAACATGAGCGAGATATACCAGGGACCGTTCCACTTGCACAGCCCTGCTCTGGGCACACGCGTGCAACAACTTTGGTTACTCGCGGAAATATTGACAAACAACAATGACGGTAAATTCGTGCATTATTATTATTTTAGGTTTTATCCTTAATAAAAAAAAATAAAGAAGTGATCACGTTGCAATGGTAAATTTAATAAATAAGGTTTATTTGTAATGCGTTGTTAAAATGAAATAACTTTTACGGATTTTATCGCGGTTTATTGAGTTTTTTATATACTATATACGGATACTTTACAGTTTACAGCAACCATGGTCACGGACAACACTTTAGGACTTTCCTAAGTGATCGCGATAAAATCCGTAAAAGTTGTTTCATTATAATTTGTTAATTTCGCGTAAACATAAGAAAACAAAATGTAATGCGTTGTTCTTTTTTCGATGTATTGATATGATTTATTTGCGACTGGTATTTTTGCAAAAACCCTACCTTTTTTCAGTAAGATTGAGAAATGTAATGCCAATGTCTAATTATCCGTGTTTTCGCAAAATCCCTAGTATTTTCGCAAAAAAACGTTTTATCAAATCATACTACGACATATACATTCTATTTTATTATTATAAATTATAATAATTATTATTAAAAAGTCAAAATATTGTTATTTAACTTTTTAGTATAACATAATATATCAAAATGTATTCATTAATTTTAATGTTTTTACTCTACAGAAGAAATATTTGATAAAAGCTTCCAAATTAGCATATCAATTGATGGAGTTCTTAGCGATCACACGACGACCAACTTGATTCCAGAAACGGAAGCAACTAACAGGTATGAGATAATCAGATAATGAGACATGAGTTTGATTACTATGGCGTATAATGGACCAAAAGTAAAGATATTTGAATTTTGAACTCAGAACTTCAACGCCGATTTTCTTATAATGCCAAGGCTATTGAAGGTTAAAGGTACGCGTCCATTGTTCCGCGTCATATTTACTGCAGTAAATCTGGCGTATCTTTGTAATATTGAAAGTTTCACAAAAATACGATCCATATTCCATACGGTGCGGATCAATGGACCCACTTGTATGACTTAAGATTAGACGCATATTATATATACTCTTGTACCAAATGCAAACAAATGCAAGTACAAGCTTGCAGCAATAAGTCTTTTACAGCGCTTAGGCATTAATTAAAATATGAAAAAATATTTACAGAACCCAACATTTAAAATGCAAGAAGCAAGTATGCGAAGAAGTTATGGTCCTTCACGTTGGATCTCCCGAGTACACCCACTATATGTTGAACGTACACTTCTTTGGTCTCAAAGAGTTTCACAAGCGATATTTTATACGGGAAATTGTATTTTACGTAAGTATTAATAATAATAAAGACATATTAAAAAATTCTTAGTCATAGAAGTTAAAAAAAAAATATTACTTAAGTAAATATAAAAATAGTGTGCTAAATTATTTTCTCACCTTGTCTTATATTTTCTGGAGATATGTAAAGTTTATTTAATTAATGATATTAATTATTTCTTACAGTTCAAAACATACAATCCAGCATTTACGCAAATGGAGACTTGGTTTAGATTCATTTTCCTGCTTACAACATTTACTGTAGCCGTAAGTATAACGTAGTGACCTATGATTAAATCAATTTTGAAAATGGAGATTTTTGGAACGGGCATTGAAGATTTGAATTCAATAAAAGGAATATATGACCGGTTCTAAAACGACATTAATAGGGGGAGACGATGTTTTGAATATATTATGTAAATATATTTAAACGGGAGCATAATAATTTTAAGACATCGTGTAGCGTTTGAGGCTAGAACAAGCTACGCCACTAGGATCATTGTCAATAATTGTGCGGAATGTCGCAGTGTTGACAAGATAATTTCTAGAATAAAGCGAGCACATATCATTACATACATTAACGTTTACGCTTATCGCTTTAAAGCGTATTCTATACAATATCTATCTCTGTCAATACATGATTGACTTTAATCAGCTTAAAACATATTATTACTATCTGACTTTCAACAGAAAAAAATCGGTTGTCTGTAAAGTTGGTTTACTGACGATAGTTGAACGTGACAACGTCATAAGAAAATACTGATGGGCCGATTGTGCCTCTTTGTCGCTCGTTCCGCGCTCTCGCTTGCACTAAAGTCTTAAATGGAACGCCTCAGAGTGAGATAACGCCGCATGACTCGTGAGTCATGTTTTTTCGTGCGTGCAGCCGGCTCCATCGAATTATAAAACGTTGTCACGTCTCAACATATTTACGCTCTGAACATATTATATCATACAACAAAGTAAACGTTGAGCACAATTTTATAGCAATTGGACGTTTGGGGCAGTAGCCAGTGGTTGATAGACAGTAGACTTACATCTGATTCACTTGATGTACTGTCATGACCTTAAGCTTATTACTGATTAAAACTTATTTAAGAAAGAAGTAAACAAAAGTCATTATTTTAATTATATATTTATTTATTTATTATATTGAAGTTTAGTCTCTAGGCAGGTACATAATGAATAATTCAGATGAGTACATTTGTTGCAGTGTTGGTTCGCGCATTCATTACGGAAATACTCGAGTCAAGACTGGGCCATAGAACAGAAATGGCTCTCCATATTGCTGCCTCTGCTGCTGCTTTACAATGGTATGGGTCTTAAAAAAATAACAATTTCTTCATTTGAAACATATAGAGTAGAGACAAGGACGGCGGGCGAAATATGGGACGCAAGTTGAAAAAGTGATCCGGTATATATATACGAGTTTCCAGTTTCCACAAGAGCCAAAAGCGCAGAGCACTTAGAAAAAGAGGCGACGTCCAACTTTGTGTACAGGGTTGGCGTATGTAATGTTGGTATTACATGATTACGTTACAATTACAAAGTTAGGCAATTCGTGTTGACTACACAATATCACTTCATAATTTGTTCTATTATAATGTTTTATGCACTTAAGAAATTGTTTACGCAAACAATTAATATTTTTACACTGAAAAAACAGTACCTAAATAAGAATATTTACTTCATGCTGTAGTCTGTAGATATGTAACCCGTAACATATTATACTACATTCTGTTTCGGTCTTCCTTGCATTTAAGATAAACAACTTTCTAAATAGGTTTAAAATAGTTTAAACCTTAGAACTAACCTAAACTAAACTTGGGGGGGGGGGCACCCCGGAACTTCGAAGAGGAGGGCGACTCCTGTCTTATTTGACTACAACAGTTATCATATTTTCAGATCCCATATTTCCCCTGCGCCTTGTATCTGGGGGCTGCTTTGCACCTCTCCTGGACACAATATTCCAGACAACGTTTTTGGCTTTCGTCATGCTCTCTTGGCTGGCATTATACCATGGCCTTAGACAGGTATCAAAATACTATCTCGTTACAAAATATTATTCTTACAAATTATAATCTGATTATCTGATCGAGAACATTATAAATGTTCTCGATCAGATCAATACAAACTAACCATATTGCTATGTTTAAATAAAGAGACGGTGGAAGAATAGTTAATTTGAAAATTGAAGCATTCGTTACCTACCATTTCCAAAAATAATATTATAAATATTATTTTTGGAAATAAGACAGAATTTAATACAATGTCTTAGTACTCAGTAAGAGCTTACTTAATAGAATACAAATTAAACCAATTACAACTTAATAAATCAATTTTTTTTACATTGAGCGTTTGAACCGTTTGTTCAAAAATAATTAATTCTAGTTACAAATCACGTTTCGTCTTTAACATTATATACATTTTTCTTTATATATTTCAGAACGAACGAGGTTATATATCTTTCTACTTGTTTAAAGTAATTCTTGTTGGTCTGGTGTGGACGCCGGCCATTATTGTGGCGGTGTGGCAAAAATACTACGCGTACTACGATCCAACTTACAATTATTTTATGAATCCAGATTATCCGGTAAGTAAATCTAATTAGATGATAACTATGGTATTTTTATGAGTTAGCACTGGAAGTCACAACGCGAGTTACACTCACTGCAATGAAACCACTTTTACGGATTATAACGCGGTTAAATAAGATATTTACATGCCCGACGTTTCCGATACTTTGTGGATACGAGTACGGTTTGGTCTGAGGAAATACCTCAGCTGCTAATGCGCGACGCAGAAGCGCGAAGCGAAATTTAAGATAGCATACACACAAGCATACAACATCCGGGGTTAGGTACTCAGGCACACCGCTTGGGCCTCGGGGTCGTGAGCGACGTCGATCCCTACACATGGTAAATACATTGGTCCGGATCGATCGGGTAAGATTAGGTTCGAATCCGATACGAGACTACACTGGGTAATAATCTGGATAAATCGCGTTTAAATCTGTAAAAGTAGATTTATTATAATTCATTTTTTTATCGTAGAGAGCTATCAAAAATAGCATCTTTAAAATAAAATTAAGAAATAGGTTTGTAGTTATTGTACTCGCACAATAATTACTAAAATGGCAGAGTTTTTTTAAATCTCAAAATAAAAGGTAGGTATAAGTATTTATTTTTCACATTATCAAACATAGAAATTGTTATCTGAGTAATATATTGTGGCAATACTTTGATTTCAGGTGGTGAAAATAATGTTTTTCGGTGCTGTAACCGTTTACTTTCTGTACCTCCTAATACTTATGGTAAAGGCGTACAGTGACTTGAGGAATATGCCTTTTTTCGGTAAGTTTTTCTCAAAGCAATACTTGTTTTTTCATAATGAGATGTTATATGCATTCCCTTTACTTAAGCTATTTTTAACAATTACTTATATACTCAACGTACTTTTTCTTCCAATTTTATTCACGTGCACGGCACGTGCTAAGAGCGACAATGACGTGTAGGTCCTGTACATTATTTATGAGCAGTGATAATGTTTCGGCTTAGGGTCAGTTGTTTCAAATCATCTTTTAACGTAAAAAACTTCGTTAAACGTCTGTAAAAAACAACGCTCTTTGGTCACTAACGCTCGTTACCACCATCTTACCGCCCTTAATCTCAAAAAAAGATTGTTAGAATAATATAACAAGGCATAATATTATCATCTAAATCTGCCAGAAATAGCGAGGCCTTCTAAAATGGCTTGCTGTTTTACTCAGAACTCGACAAATATACTGCTTACTTCGTAATGGCACAAAGAATTTGTTTTTATTTTGTGGTAAAGCTATACCACATCTATATAAAACGCTTGCAAAGATTTAAACCTAATAATATATTAAATTTATATATTAAATAATGCATAATATTTATAAACATTTATCAAAGAAACTTTTTTTTTTATAAAATTTTAGGTTGTGTATGTATTTTGCAAACCCGCAATATATTATGCATACTGCATACACACTATGCGCTCACACTGACCGCGAGATGCGCGGTGCGGAGTTCGTTCACCTCGTGCGGCGAACTCTGTGATCTATGCCCGAATGCTCAAACCACGGAGTATATATTATGTAAGAAGTCCGAACGTAATGTTGAACAAATGGTTGCAACTTAGGGGACAGAATTTAGTTCGGCAAATTGCGGTTTAAATCTTTACTCCGTGGCTCAAACGCAACTCAAATTTAGGAGCTGCTTACATTTTGATGACATATGGATTTAAAATATACTTAGGGCCTGTTTCACAATCTCCCTTTATGTTCCCTATAGGCTATTGGCAACATATTTGACAGATAGAGTATGGAGTATCTGTCAAACATCTGTCAAATATGTTGCCAATAGCCTATAGGGAACTTAACGGGTTTTTTTTTTTTTTTTTTTTTTTTTCGGTTGGATCTATGCTAATGGTCCTAGTGACCGTTATGCGTCATCGGAAATGGGGTGATCCGGTTGGATCATCCTATGACTTAACGGGAGATTGTGAAACAGGCCCTTAGTAGTTTAAGGAGCCCGCAAATATTTAAGTGGCGTTTCAGGAATTCAGGTGTGAAGGTCGGCATGAACCGTAGTATTCAATAAACGAATTACATTGCTTTTATTTTCAAAAAAACGATTATTTTGAAGCATTACCATGAATCATCAAAATGTCTGTATCATTATGTTTACCGAACCGGATTTTACAAAAAAAAGTTGTTTCATTATAATACTTACTTATACAAAAAAAAGTTAAAAAAGACTTGCAACCAAAAAAAAGCGTTTTTTTTTCAGTTGTATCATATTGTCAGGTCATGTCAACACTAAGCTTTGTCGTGGCGGTAGGGCTCAGTAGCCCAGGGTGATCCCAACACCTTGGGTGAAGCGAATTGAGTCGAGGGGACTCTTTGTACCCCTCTTATAAGAGGAGGGTGCAAAAGAGCAGGGGGCAAGGGGCGAGGACGGGAACCTCGCCTTATTGTACTATCCCGAATTTGGGAGGGGTTGTTCTGTGGTGGGGGGTAACCCCTCTATGGAGGTAGCGTCGGTCCCCTGAGGGACTGACTAGCTGTCCAGGTGCCCTGTTGCTTGTAGATCCGGAGCACTTCACCAAAGGCGGCATTGGTGGCAATCGCCGGGTTTTAGTGGGTAGAGCTGCGTCCACTTACCAGGTTTCGGGCGCAGCGAGTCTCACATACCCGCCTGGGAGACCTTTCCCGGCGTTAAAGAAAAAAAAAGGCCATGCAAACACTATCATAACTCTTCGTTATTGCAAGCGTTCCAGATACACCATGTATATAATATTAAGAATTATAGGATATTATTGAGGGTAAATATACATTTATGAAAATTATATTACAGATTTAAGACTCCGCTGCTTATCAATAATAGTTGGAACCGTGACGTGCATAACGATAATCCTGGCACTGCACTCGTGGGGGCCGGCCGCGTTGCAAGACCACTGGGCCTCCCAACCGAAGGTGCACTACGACACTTCCGCCCCCTTCATGGCACTATACGGCCTATTCAACTTCAAGATGTACATTTTAGCCTATCTATTCTCACCTGGCGGTGGTTCCATACATGGTAGGATATTTTGTTATTGTGCTTGTTTATAAAAACGATAACTTTCTTTGTTCATGTTCACAGTAAATACACGTACGTGTGTTCATGTAGTAGTAAACTTCACACATAAGTATTTATATCCTGTATTGTGTACATGACTTTAAAAGTAGAAGGACACGTACGCTAGAATTTTATGTATAGTTATATTTCTATTTATTATTATGGTCCGGGAGCCAGGTGAAAATTTGGTCAATCATTTCCTCCCGAGAGATAATTCGTAAGACGTATCGGAGAACAGTATCATAAAGCCTCGTGAACGGCAGCTGGCTCTCGGTTGGGGGAATGAGCGGTGGGAGCCCCTCACGAATGAGGGGGAATGAGCGAATGAAGAAAAAAAAATAACAATTCAGTCACTTCCTCAGTGGAGTGGTTTGTATGGATGATAGCTTAATATATAAAGATATCATCTATATAAACCACTCCACTGAAAGTGAAAAAAAAAATCATGTTCTAGTCACCAGCTGACGTACAATGTACCATGTCATAACCAGCTGATTATTATTTTTTCGTTAAGATATCGGGCTAACTACAATTTAATAAATATTTCAGCTGAGAGGAAATGACTGATTTTTTTTCTACATGATTGTGAGGCTCCCACCCCTAGGGAATAGTATTATAAAGACTAGTCCACTAGGCTTTATAATACTATTCTCTGATACATCTCACGAATTATCTCGCGGGAGGAAGTTGGTCATGAAGACCTGTTACTGGCTCTCGGGCTATTATTATATTTTTTAAACATGCTTATATTAAAAACAATATGAAATGTGGTTTCATGGGTATTAGTTAATAAGAATCGATATTTTTTTCATACAACGGTGTAATTGAGTGATTTCTTTATTTGTTCTAGAAACGGCCATAACCAAAGACAATCCAGCTTTTTCTATGATTAACGATTCCGACGAGGAAGTCATATATGGTTCGGACGAAGAAAGTCGCCGGCCTTTAAACTCACACCCGCACAGAGTAGCTAATGAAGATATATGATCGGACCCCAGTTTTTTCTGTATATTATGTAACTTTTTCTTGTTATAAAATAGTATTAAAAGTTTAATGTTTCACTTTATTAGCAATTTGCTAACCCTATAACTTTGCTCTATGGAATTATGATAATGTGTCTAAAGCGTTTGAATTTGTGAGTTTGAGGCTTGCCAAGCATGCGCATGCCGCTTAAGATTACATAGTGAATGGGTTGTTACAACGAATATACATATAAGTAGGTACGCTCCTAGTAGTCTAACCTTCAAAATTACAACTTTTATAAAATTATACTATACACACATACTTTGGATAAATCACAAAGCAAATCAACGCATATATTCATATAAATGTGTCTGTCGTCAAACTTATTTTTCAGAGTTCTTGTATCTTTTAATGATGTTACTAGTTGCCCTAACCATAGAGCAACACGTAGCTCCTACCGGTGTAACAAACTACGTTCTACCAAAAAGTACTAATATTGCTGTTAAAAAATAGGGGTTGATAAAAAAAGAGTGAAAATATATGGTTGCGTATTTTTGAATTCTTTATCATAAAAAAAAATTAAAATTAAGGGGTTACATTTAGGGGGATACAAAATAGATGTCGACAGATTCGCAGACCTAACCGATATGCACACAAATTTCATGAGAATTGATCGAGATATTTCGAAGGAGTTTGATTACAAACACCTCTCTATCACCGATATGATTTCCCTCTTACTTTGAAAAAAAAAATGTATTAACTTTATAAATTAATTCCAAGAACCACAACATAGCATCCTGCCTGCATTTATTTAGAGAGTACTCAATTAATATCCATAGGTGTCATGAAAACTTGCCGTGTGGCTCTAGAATTGATTTTTGACTTACGATTGATTTTCGACTCAAAAAATTATACTCAAAATACATCATCATTTTAATCAACGTAATGCCTTGCGTCTGCGCGAACCAACACTGACTGATCGTACAGCGTCTTACACACAGACTTAGTAAGTCTGTGGTCCTACAGACGTGTAGACGCTCGTCGACAGATCAATGGGCAATATTTTTCCGTTGTATTACTTTACTCTATGGGGCAATACTAATAGGTAATTAAACAGAATAGTTATCTTTATTAAGTACTAAGTACACCACGTTATAATTCTTTATACAAATATTTTTGTAAGTACACGGTATAAGACAGAGAAAGACCAGTGATGACACAAAAGTAAGCAAGCCTTTCATGTGATAGCCATATTGAGGGAGTAAACATACGTAGTATTCTCTATATAGTTTGTGGGAGTAAATATGTAATCCGCCATTTTGTGTCGGCGCCCGGGGGCCATGTTGCATCGATCCTCAACAACATAGCTAAACTCGCGATTACGACCGACGACGATATAAAAAGCATGGACTTACTAAAAACACAGAGAGAGAGGTGGGAGTGAGAGAGAGAGAGGGACACGTCAAACCATGTTCATATTAGGTTCTACTTAATTTATACGTCTAACTTATAATACCGGTTAAAAATGAAGCATTATACCGATTTACAGAAGTTGCCAGTAGAGCTACAGTTTTCCCAAAAGCGGGAAATGATGCGGTAAATATCAGGAGCAACTATTTTAAAACTGATCAGTTTAAATAAATTACAATACAAACTGATCAACTTAAATAAATTACAATATACTGTCAAATATTGAAAGCTTAACTGTGTAAAGTGTTGTTATTGTACTCCATTTTTTTTTCAGATAGCGTTGCGACATAATGTAACTGCATGAATCGTCTTATTATTTTATTCGTAAGATACGTTTGGGGTCTTTTGAAATTTAACCCTACGCAACGGCCCGGCGCTTGGAGCTATTTATGGCTCCAATTAAGGTTTCTTCAAAAGGGGCTTGCGGATTAGGTTTTCACAGTATTATAATCATAGAAATATGACATTTTAAGATATAGTCAAAATACCTATTTATTTATTGTCTTTTATAACTATATGAGGCTTGTTGTTTACATTTCATAAGTCGTTATTTTATGAAAATTCTAAGCTGAGTCTCGTAATATAAGATGCACGATAGTTCAGAATATTTATATCGTATCAGGTTTCAAAAGCCGACTATAGAAAAATATCCCAACAAAAAAAGCAGGCGCCATCTTGGCGTCATTCCCAGCTCCACGTTTACAGTAACAATTATTATCAACCATACATATATGCTAGTATAATTACAAAAATCTATTTTTTATAGTTTCTGTCTAAAAAGCCTTATCAAATATATTTGTAGCAAAATCATGTATACACACACACACACACACACACACACACACACACACACACACACATTACCTACTTTAAATTTCGTAAATGGCAGAGTAAGGATATGTAACCTATAGAATGAAAAAGACTTTAGAGTGCATAATATTTAGTAAAAAAAAATATACAAATGAAGTTTAAAATTTCTTTAGATGTATAACAATTTGAATATTCCTGTACTTACATTGAACACATACAAAAATGTTAGCAATCTATAATAGAAAAATATTGGGGTACTCGGTTTAAAACAGCTGTCAACACTGAGGAAAAAAAAAGTTTTACATATTCCTTGATATCTTTGAATATTAATAACAATATACAACATTAAAATTATAATACCTATTTAAATGCAGTGTTACATACTGTTTTGTATAGCCTTTAAATGAAACATTTTAAATGAACATTAAAATTTAATCATATAGATAATAAATAATAGTCAGTAGGTTTACAATTAAAATTAATTTAATGCTAGAGTCTGTAAGTTGTTCAATGTATGTGCAATGAGAATTACAGGGTGTGGTTGTAGTATAAGAGATGGTAGGGGGCGCTGGCGAGCACCACAAGGCTCAGCGGGGAGTGCTTGTGGGGTAGCAGCAGTTCTGCGCAGCACCGCCCCACCTTTCATTACACAAGTTATACCAGCACGAGGATCACAGTTTTCATTTACTATTGGATTCTCATCATCTGAACACAAGTCAATCACTTCACAATCATTATCCAACCTTTTTAGAGGATCAGAGCTCTTAATATCTACATCTATTGGTTCTGGGTCCAAACCATCAACAAATACTATGTCTTTGTCCTCTGAACCAAGTTTGCTTTCAGATTCCTTCTGTAAATTTTCTATGTATTCATATATTTTCTTTAAAGACATTCGTTCTACATTAACAGTCACAGGTTGACATTTTAAAAATAATAACTGACTATTGAGATCTAATACTTTTTTGTTTCTTTGATTTGGAAAAACATACTTTCTTTGCCAGTAGTCAGATGGTCGTCTGTATCGTACTGGAAAGTGATTACTTTTAGGTTTACTAACTACACTTTTTACAGGTACTACAGAAGTACAGCAATACCGTTCAATTCTTTCTCTTGAATGTGATGTATCCCTGACAGAGTTTATTTTAGCATTTTTCATGTAAGCAAGAGATGAAAAGGGATATGGAGGCCCCCTGTCAATATTAGCAGTGGTTCTGATACTTTTAGGTCTCAAATCAAAATCTGTATTCTTAGAAGCCGTGTTTTCTTTAGCTTGACATGCTGGTTGTAATTTCAATGCCGAGAGAAACTCGGGTAGTCCACCACTACATGAATTTGATGGAACACATTCATTGTTACACAACCTTTCATGCGCTTTTAAGATATCCAAGTTATCAAAATGGCTGTCACAGTTGTCACACAGGTAAATATCTGCAGATTTTACTTGATGTTCAATTACTTCCAATGGTTCTTCTCTGTCATAAAATATGTTCTCATTTCTAAATGTTACTAAGAGACGACCACTTGGCCGGTAATACAGAGAGGTTGTGTGATCTCGGTTATCGACATACCTGAGTCTATTGCGTGGGTATCGAGCTAGTTGTGCTGAAAATACTAAAAGAAAAGCACTCTTGTGGTAGTCATAGCACTTCTTCACTAAATTTTTTAGCCTTGCTTCCCAGTCAACAGGTACATCGTTGGGCTTTTTGAAAGGGTGAGAAAATGAGACATCTCGAGGCCACCACGGTGGTTGTCGAATATCCTTCGCAGTATCATGGCCCCAAGAACAAGTCACCATAAATGTTATAAATTTCTCTAATTCGGTGGCAGTGATTTTTGATAATGCCGTAGGATTTCCGTTAGCGAATAGCAACGGCAAGTTGGCGATCATGATTGCTGTCGCCTATGTTCTCGCTATCGCACTCGGAGAGTCAGCGCTTGCGATCTCGACCCGCACAATACCGTAATGGTATTATGACGCATAATCGTTTTTGTCGAGACGAAATACATGTTAACTAAAACACTGCAAGCTTTTATTAGCCGTCATTATACAAATTATTCGGATAGTCCTTAATTTAACACTCAAAACACTTTAGAAATACAGCGGATAAACGCGTTCGTTCACTAAAAAGAGAAAGACTGTAGTCACAGAGTATGTTACATATTTTAGTCGTCAATTGTCATAGGCTACGGGCTATCTGAAGACTGAAGTTGGTGGGAACCATAGATAGAGTATGAAATATAGACAAAGTGCTAGTTTAACTAGTTTTAATTATTAAAAAGGGGCTTAATATATAATAATCAATAATTGACTCCAAATGAATAACTGTTGAAATATAGTGTTGCCGAAAATCTGTGTTTCTGATTCTTACTTAATAATTTTGTGACTTCATTGAATAACGAAACAACGATTCCTCAATAACGAAATTATATTTCAAAGTGAAACTTTGCGGATCGCCATTCTTGTAATTAATTATATAATTTGGCTTACATACATACATAATAATCTTTTTTTTTAATTATTTATTATTTTAAATTAAATATAATTTATTATTTACTTAATTTTATAATATAATAAACCAAAACAATTAGGTACATGACAGACGACGCCTCAAGCCCGTCATCCTGCGTTGTCCTTAATAAGGGGAAGCGTAGGACAAAGCGGGGTGATTAATTCATTAAAGTTTAGCTATTTATCTCTTTTATGTATGGGTCGATAACGCATCTAGAAAATACTCCGTCTACGGAATATGCCCAATTCGCACCTTGCCATTTGCTCCTGTCAATTGTCATTTCACATTTGTCATAATATGTCAAAGTCAACAGTGAACAGAAGTTAAGCCGTCTATTCCGATTTCCAGCTGTTTTCTTTATTCATAAATTATTTGTTATTGCAATCACATTGTAATGATAGAACAATTGGTATTTGATTAAAACGTTTTATTAAGAAGAATTGATGTTGTGAATGTTCTCATACATTAGATATTCTAAAATATCAACATTACTATTTATGTCTACAATCGAAACATTAAAATGAACAATAAGTTATAAAATGGTAATATTCACAATATTGTAAGCGACAACCGAACTAAATAACAATCTTAATCCTAAACTTATTGTATTTTTAGGATCAAGTAAATATAGATTATTCGCCTATATCTACTTTAAATAATTTTGTGGAGGCCACAGACTACGAGTAAGTTCAGATTTTTACTTATTTTGTTTTTTTATCGTTTTTTCATATAATTTTCCACAAACCAGTTGGAATTTATTTGTTACGAACTAAATACTTTTGTTGAGATTTTTTTTATTTGAGCTAAATTCCACATTATATTTTAACTATCTTAACATATACATAATAATAATAATAATAATAGATACATACATATTATGTTTTATTAATTAAAATAAATATTATGTATATAAAGTGATGTTATTATTAAGAAGTTTATCACTTTTATATGTCATATTTTTATCCTGACCTTTCCTGCTATTAAACTTATTCTGAAACAAGTTTCTTACATTTTAAATTAAAAATTATATTGCACAAAGATATTCATATATTCATTTATAATTTGATTTTTTGAAAAATCATAATTTTACAATAAAGTGACAAAATTATTATTTTCATCCAATCATTATCAAAATTAAAATGATGATAAGTATATTTTAAGATATTATTGTAGCCATCAATTATATTTATTAGTTTGTATCCTTACTAATATATTAATGGGAAGTAAGGATCTTTATTATGCTTTCATGCAAAAACTACTCAACCAATCATCATGAAACTTTGTGCACATGTTACTAGAAGTAATATAGGATGCAGTAAAAAAAAGAGAAAATTTTCTGTAATGTGGGTGAAGCTGTGGGCAACAACTAGTATTAAATAAATTTTATTTTAAAGATAATTATAAACCATATTATTTCTTTGGACATTGTGTATTAATGTGTATTAATGTTACATATACATAAAGAAACAAATATGTACTTATGGATTAGAGAAGATTAGGTACTAGGAATAGTAGGCCCTACTAGGTTTTCTAATTATCAACAAAAAAATATTTTTTAGTAGTAATATTGGGGCCCCTATGGATTGGAGGGCCCTAGGCACCTCCCCACAGTGCTCAATGAGAAAGATGGACTTGATAACATATAGTAACTACCAGATCCCAGATCCCAGCTAGAAGCTGACCAGATCTAGCTAGAAGCATATTATAGACCAATATTATGTATGAGTGTGAATAATATGCTGGCATTTATAATTTATGTTGACCTTTTGTTTTAGTCTTCGGTTTCCTACTTGGAGTATGGAATACTTGAAAAAAGCAGCTACAGATCAAAGGCTGGTTAAACCACATAGTTTAGCTTGGGCAATATTACTGAATGCCGTACCACCACCTTCAGGAGATATTTTAATAAGGTAGCTACTTTGTATACTTTTTAGTTTACTGAGTATCAAATACAATAATATATATGTAGTTTAAAGATTACATTTACATGGGTAGCCTTATTTAATAGATATAGACCATTTAATTTTTATATTCCATTAACATTGTAAAAGTGAAAGTTTGTCAGAATGTATGGATATATGTTTGTTACTCTTTCATGCAAAATGGTTTTGATCAAACTTAACATTAATAAAACTTACACATCAGAATAACACATAGGCTATAATTTATTCAGATATAGTGTAAATTATCCAATGTATAATAAATTGTATCAAGTAAGTAGGAAAAATCTGCCTTCTGATATGATATGATATAAGATTCTCAGGTGTGCACCGCAATACCCTTTTACCCACATAGTTTATTATACTGTATAATGGCACTGTCCATCTTAAATAAGTTTATTTTTTAATATAATATATGAAAAGCCCGCCATAGCATAAAATGTATATAATATATATTATATCTTCTATGTGTGAGCCATAATTACAATAAAATTGGATAATTTATCTCTTAACACACATTTGGTAATAATAAAATAATCCTTATATCGAAATAAATACTTTTGTCGCATCTATTATATTTTAGAGTTGATAAACTTTGTCTTTAAAACAATATCTGTTGGACAAATATTTGAAAAGCTATATAGATACACAACCGCGTGCGCGATATTACTGTGCGGTCCGTCGGAGTACGGGCGCGCGTGCGATTGAAGCATCCTATAATTTTTAAATTGTTCAAGTTCTATTCCTGCTCAGGCGAAAGTCACGGGCACCAGCTAATTATATTGACAACCTCTGTGCCTCAATGGTTTGCGCATTAGTGCTCAAACTCGGAGGTAGCGGGTTTGAATCTCGCCAGAGAATAATAAAGTTTCTCTGTTCCTGGTTCATGGATGTGTATCAAATGTGTATTTTATAATAAAAATCTTAAATATAAATATGCATTAGATATATGTATTTCCGTTGTCACTTGTGAGGTACCCATAAAACAAGTTCTTCGGAAACTTAGCACAGGACCAGAATGACGTGGTGTGAAAGCGTCCGTAGATATCGTTATTATTATGTATATTTCAATAAAACTCGCATTTCGTTACAGCCTTATGTAGAATTGTAAAATCTTAATAATGAGTAGTTAGTATAGTTATTTTCACACAACAATAAGAATGTACCTTTCATTTACACATGCACTCACGAATCACGAGTCTTATCATTCTCTAAACAAGTTCCATTCCATTAACATAATTACCAAATTATTTGCAGTATCAGAGGACACAGAAAATTTTATAATGATTTAAGTGAGAAATTGTCGACGGATCCTCGTAACGTCATTGGTGATGATCCGTTATCTCAGAGTGAGCAGGTAAAGCTTATGTTTTATTAACACTAAGAAGGGAGGGCTCTACTTTGGAGCCTATCTCATCGTATCCGACTGGATTCGACACCTGCCTCCTACTTAAAACTGTCCATAAATACCACATTACTCTATTTCACTTTTTAGGCATTTCCCCTTTTTTAATTTTCCACATGAAGAGCTAGTTCATTCGCTCACAATTTTTTAATTTACCTTCAGAGACTCATGCAGTCGTTTGCCACTTTATGCCATAATAATAAAAGTTGTCTGCTTTTATTAAATGCTCTTGATTCAATAGTTTTTAATAATAATAAATGTATCATTCAGTGTTGCCAGATTTCAACATTTTCGTAAACCTAAATGCGTAGCGTGTCCTTATTACTGTGTTTTATTTATTAATTGCAGAGTGTATGGAAGCAGCATTTTTGTGATAATGAGTTGAAGGCATTGATCCTACAAGACGTAGTCAGGACGTACCCAGACGAGGTGTATTTTCGGAACAAAGACGTGCAAGACATGATGGTAAGTTAGTATCAATCTATTCGTTTTATAATTTTGAATTTTAAATCACTACATACCTAGTATTAAACATATTCGATTTCTCGGTCCCTATATCCCTATGTATGCGTAATATATAATAAAATTCATACAGCTTTTTTCTGAAAAATCTCTCTACATTAATTCTTAAGCATATCTTTTATAAAAAAAGATTGAAGAAGAAGGAAAAAAGAAAGACTAGAAAGTTGATGGAGCTTATTTTCAGACTGATTCTAAATAAGTATTAGACACGAATAAGATGCCAATTTAAAACTATAATTCAATAATACTTACATGAGGCCCAAATGAATAATAATAATGACATTTTTTTTTTCAAAGTTCACATTTATATTTTATCAAAAATCATCAATCTCAACTGACACAGACAGGCTATGCCGTCTGATATGTGATAGTGATTATTACAAATGCTTGTAGGTGCGCGTGTTATTTTTCTGGGCGCGCTCGCACCCCTGCCCCGGCTACCGACAGGGCATGCACGAGGTGCTAGCGCCCCTCATGTTGGAACTGCACTCGGACAGGATTGACGCACCGCCAATATTAAGGTAGGTCCGATCATGCCAGTAACGACTTCATGATTTTATTACCAGATCATCTTTTCGATAAGTTAATTCGATCTTGCACGTGCCGCAAGATCGAATTGCTTGCTTGCTTGCGCGCTTTAGTCATTATGTTCATAGTTGTATAATAGTTTTTTTCAAGTTGATACCAAATTGTAATTTTGTTTTGTAATTTTTTGAAAGATTTACATTTCCGCAACAAGGTTTTTTTTAATAAAAAAAAACCTTTTTAGATAGCCATAAAGTATTAAGTTGTATGTATTATTATCAAGAATAATAATTAACATTTATTTAAATTATCATCATTATCAGCCTCTTTCCATCCGTACACTGCTGAACCTAAGAGGCCTCCCCTGAATGAACAATTCTCTTGCCACTTGCATCTATTGCCCTCCGACTAATAGTTTAACTTCATCCGCTAATGACTCGTCGATCGTATTAGATTTGACTAGCCAAACACCTACTCTCCAGAGTAGCGCGCGCGATATACTGCGCCCTCTGCGGGGCGCGGAGGGGGCCGCCCCCCTTTTGAATTTTACTCGGTGATTCATCTGCTCACCTACCTACCGATTGAGCTTAAAGGCTATCAGGCCTAAAAGTCTAGACCTTTCGAAAAAAAAACTTGCATCTAACACGGGATGTAGCCACTTGCACCGAGATTGTGTTTCACGACTGGTAAGTGGCTGACCTAGGTTGAACTAAGACAGAGAAGATCTTAGGCGGAGTTAGGCGCACTATACTTGTGCACATTCTATTCGAATCTATAGTTATGTTTTTTTCGATTTGTCCTATGCTGTGGCCAAAAGGTCTTAGAGCTAAATCGGAACTGTGGGTTGGCAGGTGGCTCACCTAAGTATGGTTATGTAGTATCAGAGCAGTTGGTATTATATACTAACAATAAGAAAAAATAGCGTAATTCAAGGATATTAAATAATTATTGGTCAGGCTACGACAGATATTTATTTAATATTCGTATTCACACATCGCATCTGCTAGTAGTACAAGCTAAAGCTGGTAGATGGCCGAGGTTAATGACCTCTGCGTAATACTAATCAGATGAAGTGCGGGTGGGTGGGATGTGTGGAAGACTAAACACTCGAGGTCCTCTAAACACTTTTTTAATATTATACTAACATAACATTTGTTCGTTTTCAGTGACACACTGCAGCAATTCTTGGACGTAAAATACTTAGAGCATGACAGCTAGTGAGTATTATTTAAACATTTTACATTACACACATTTAAACATTATTAATGTCTAGTAATCTGGCTTATAATATTGTTTAATAATAAGTGAATCAAATCATTTCTATGAGTGAATCAACAAATCGATGTTTTTTTTTATTATTTCTAATCGTATCTTTTACTACATGATAATCATATAAACTTAATCGCCTGTAATCATCTAAACAATAGCCTTATGACCTCCTCCTCTGATTTCGAGGAGATTCGTTTACAATTCGAAATACTTGATTTGGTTTTTATTATTGAATTTTCCTTTTGCTTGTTTTAAGCATTTTCTGCTTGTGACAGCCAATAGATTTGTTTTACATGTGTCATGGCAGTATGCTGTTCAGTGCGGTCATGAAGGGACTGGAGAGGTTCTATACGACGGGTGACGTCGTACCTACGTCCTGCGGGCGGCTGCCAACTTCCAAGACTGTGCACGTATGTTATTATCAAAAATAAGTTTAGTGTTTTCAACGTGTCAAGATGACACCGAAAGAAAATTATTGTGTGAACCTTTATTTATAGGATGATTTTTTGGAGAACGGACATAATCAGGGACGTGATAGATCTTGGTTTCACCAATCAAAGAAAATTATATTCACTAAAAAACCACATAAATAACAGAATATAGACAAATGTAAGTAATGCATTGTTGGACTTAGGGCCTGTTTCACAATCTCCCTTTAAGTTCCCTATAGGCTATTGGCAACATATTTGACAGATGTTTGACAGATACTCCATACTCTATCTGTCAAACATCTGTCAAATATGTTGCCAATAGCCTATAGGGAACTTAAAGGGAGATTGTGAAACAGGCCCTTAGAATATGGTCACCCTATTGTATTATCACGTGCACTTTGCGCACTAAATTTAGATAGACGTTAGTAGTAGGTATAAAATAATCGCATCGGTAAATTAGGTTTGGCTCGCGCTGGGACGTCGGCGTATTTGATGCATCGTATTTTACCTATTTCATAATACTGTGTCTACTTTAATTCAATTGTGAAGGATAATTTTGTAAAAAAATTAAGACCCCACTTGTAATATATTATTGGAATGAGAATCGTTAGCTCTATACGCTGTTTGAACATGTCCGTTCTTCAAAAAATCGCACTGTATATTGTGTATTTATTTGTATTTACATAAAAATAAAAAAAATCTTCTGTAACTGTAATGTAAGATTGACTCAGAGATATAAGCCGTTGAAATAAATTATGCAATTTACAAGAAGTTAATACATAGATATAGACATAATAGATGGCGCTATGAGTACTATTCTGCTACAAAAAGTATTTACCTCGACAATGGTTAAGCTATTAACGAAAATAACTGGCTTTCTTTTAGAATCAAAATGAGGTGGTCGTGTATTTGCATAATATCAAAGAAGAATACCTTATGAAGCTAGATCCTGAGCTAGCGACGCATTTGGACGAGTGTGGCATATCTATGGAACTTTTTGGAATGTAGGTATAAGATAATAATATATTATACAGATAAGTTAATACATTCATCTTTCAAATTGTTAAAAGATAGATAAATAACTAATTTAGACTAACATCGCTCCTATTCCTATTCACACACAGAACCTATTTGATGTCACTAACATAAAACTCCCACTTTTTGTTATTTGAGATATTTTTTTATATTAAAGAAATGTATAAAGATCAGTTTTTAATTTCAATTTCCCCGATATTTGACTTTGAATATAATAATAATAATATGAGGTGAGCGATGGACTAGTTTACCGCTGCAAATTATTTTTTTACCCTCATCCTATCAATCTTATCATAATGTCGTTAGTGTATACCTAAATGTTAATGTATACTAATTATTAAATTATATTAAAGTTAATGTTTGTAAGTTTGGTTTCGATTTCTACGAATTCAGATAAAAAATTATGATACGTCATCACTGTGTAACGTAGTATTAAAAAACTTTGTTTGTAGTCGTTGGCTCCGCCTGCTGTTCGGGCGGGAGTTCCCGCGGGCAGAGATACCGCAGCTGTGGGGCTTCTTGTTCGCGGACGGACCGATGCTGCCCAACATACACTATTTCATATTGGCTATGTTAATATCCATAAGAAGCATGCGTGAGTATAACGAATAATTTTCTATTCTGACGACAAGAAAAAAAAAACTCGTAAGTACACCGTTAGATCAATATTATAGAATTCTATTAATAATAAATTAATCTATGTATAGCATTATAATGTACAATCAGATTTTAAAATATTTGTTTAACATTATTCAAAGAGCCTTTGGAAATGTGGATATTTAATAATAAATTTTCATGATGCGCATTCAGTGCGACGTCACGCCGAATGCTTATTCGCAGACACAGCTTTAGTTAACTTGCATATATTTTTAAATATCAGGTATTTAAAAAGTTATAGACAAACATTCTAATAATGAATGTAATTAACAAATAAAAATTGCACAATTTTTAATCGGCTTATAATATTCTTATTAAATACATGTGGTCAGTATCTCTTACAGATTATGTACTTAAAAATTCTGAATTAAAACAGGTGTACCATTATTTTCATAATTAATATTTTTAGTACATTACTTTTAGTACGTAATACGTATGTAATATGTTAGTGATAGAAGCGGATACGGGCACGGCGCTGTCCGTGCTCATGCGCCCGTCGCTGGTGGGCGTGTCGCACGTGCGCGCGCTCGCGCTGCATCTGTACGCGCCGCGCGTGTACCCCGCCCCGCCGCCGCCGCCTCCCGCACCCGCGTGAGTACATTATAGCATATTATAGAGTGCAACGATTAGTGTCGCACTGAATCGTGCATTGTTCCAATTACGTGAAATTGGATCAATTACTATTCATGGTTCATGGTCTTATCATTACGTATTAGGTGTTATTATAATTAGCAATAGTTTTTACCTAGTCGACCTCTAAGTTCTTTGTATTTTAAAGTTCTGAGTATAACAAATAAAATAGTGTAGACATCGTCACAATTAGATAACTACTACATAGTTTTTACCTACTCTACCTCTACTTTCTTTGCATTTCAATGTTCTGTGTATAACAAAAAATAGTGTAGCCATTGCCATAATTAGGTAACTACTACTTTCAATGGACGATACAATGAAAAATGGGTTAAAACTATGAATATTACTATGGATAAGGTATTTATGTGGTTATACTTTCCATAAATATTGCAGTGGTAAATAAAGAAAACCGCAATAATTTGTAAAAGCAATTTTTGCAAGGAATCTAGGTATCAATCAGTGAGCTAATGAGAACCTTTATTTTAAGAACGACTTTATTTAAAGAATATAAAGAACTTGGCCTTGCAGGTATCGCGAAACGGTATCAATGTCATCGAGCGTGACATTCAGCGGGTCGCGCGCTGAGGAGGAGGGTGTTGAGTGGTCGGGATCAGAGGGAACCGGGGACAACGAGGGCGTTCCCGAGGGCGGGGACGTGGCGCGCGCGCTGGGCACGCTGGCCCTGCTGCGGGCACGCCTACCCAGCGCCGCGCGCGCGCTCCGACGAGCCCTGCCCCGCCCACCCGCCGCCGCGCAAGAGCCACTCAACCAGATACTACAGGTTAGTTACAACAAAAGAGTACGTACCTATTTTTTTATTTACATCAATCGATTCTGTATTTCTAAAATCTATTGGGTTCTTATATGGTCGTTTCAGTTGGCGGCATTGCTCGAATGCAGGAATCACTCTCTCATTGACGTAGAGACGGCGCTTGAGGCGGCCGAAAATCAGACTTCGGATGCAGTTGGACAAAGGTTTACTGTCCCCGTTGTAGTGTCTAATAGACCTCGCGATAAGATGCGGACAAATAAGCCGAACATAGTGAAAAAAGTGAGGGAAGTGCCTTTAAAAGTGTTTCACCAAGCGGAGTGCCGCAGTGCTAGTGACTTGCCGTTTTTAGATCCGCTGCGGCTCAGAACAGAATGACTACGCCGCAAATTAATGCTATTTAGTTATTACCACTAATACATTCTCTTTAACATTTTGTATTACTAGTTTGTGCTACTTTGAGAACGTGGAAAGCGTATAAAACTCAATAATGTTCCGGTCAGTTTTTGGTAATATTTTATAACTTAGGGTTTAGCATTTATAATATAATAAATCTTTTGTAGAAAAGTGTAATGAAAATGTGTGGAAGACATGTTAAAATTGAACTGTGATAAGATATTTTTGTTTTTCTCACAAATATACAGGTGCAATATGCAATTAAATAATAACGTAAGTAGCATAAGACTATAATAAAGCGTAATATAAATAAGTGTGTAATATTTATATATATTTCGACGAAAAGCAAATACTTAGGAGTTAGCTAGATAGTTAACGATAAGCTTGAGGCTTGATCCGGCTCTGGATCCGGCGGCAATGTTTCCGATTGCTGCATGTAAACCATCGCACACACACAAACATCACTTTGTTTAATGTACTCACATGCTTTTGTTTTACAATTTTGCGCTGCGCTGCGGGCTACGGTCCTGCATAATGTGCACATTTACAATACAAGATACACGTGTACATAGTCGTTTAAGTCATTTCAATAGTTGTTCCTCTTTCCCTACCAATTTCACGTGGGTCTTTCACCAGTACGTGATAAACCCAGTAACTATGAGTAGTATAGGAATGATAAAAATGAAAAAAAATGTCTGTGCCTAAACTACTGGAGATTTTTAAATAATTCAATTTATACAGATTACAGACTCTTATTGTTGTTTGATCTACGCAATTTAATTTAATGTAACATCGTCGTATCCAGCCTGTACATACAATGTTCTTGTTAAAGTGTAAATTGTACACAGATGCTTTATTATCTAATAATAAGAATAAATGAAGAACTGTTATAAGATTTACTATAATAATTAGTGATGTAACAAAAAAATTGCTACAAATAGAATAGAATAAGAACATGGAATAATTTATTTTTATTTTTAATAAACATCATTTTTATAAATGTGCTCAAAAATCAAGTCCTAAAAATGCAATTTTATTATATCGCAAAAGAACAAATCGTCTAGCTTTCGCTACCTGTTATTTGGTTGTGAAATGACTGCAATATAAATCAATGTTGAATGTATGAATTGAATAAAGTTACAAACTATATGATATAATTATGATAAAAATTGAATAAATGTACATCGCTAATAATGTTTAATATGCTTAGTATAAATTATATAAATTATATAAATTGTCCAAAAAATGTGTTTTAATGTGGATAATTCAGTTTTAATCCCACATAAACACCTGTGCAACATTTCTATTATACAAATTGTATTTTTTTAGCTAGTTAATGTTCACTAAAATGTAATAAGTACATAGGATTATGGGCTGGGAAAGTTTATTGGATAAAGATTGCAAAAATCAGTTAACGCCGAAACAGTCAATCACTCAATCAATCAAAATCAGTCAATCTGCAATCACTCAATATATTATGAATGAATTTATGAAAGCATGTATTTGAAAATATCTTTCCGTTTTTTTTTTTTCTTTCATAAAACGACTATTAAATAATACGAACTTCAAATACACCTTTTGAATTTCAATGAATGAAAATGGAATATAAATATATTTGAATTAACATGTTTTAATATATACCTTTTAGCATGCTATATTACGTAAAAATACAGGTTCATAGTTCATTGAAGGGTGGTTTTCTATAGTGATTGTTTTAAAACATGATCTGTTATTGTGATTAGGTGGCGAATATTGTGAAGGAATTTCTAATGCAGTTTTCTATAGTTTTCCTTTAAAAACAATCTGTATGTATAATGTGATTGATTGGCAAATATTGTGGTGTACTTAGTCGGTTCTAAAAGGAAAAAAATACTTGACAAGTCTAATATAGACTAGTCTTATATATATATAGTTTTTATCTTTCAATCTCAGACTTGATCTATATAATATTATAATGTGATTGGTTGGCGAATACTGTGGAGGACTAGAAGAGTCCTCCAAAATATTCGCCAAGGATGGGTGGAATTGGAAATAGTTGATTGATGGAGACGTGAAGGGTGCAACCTCGCCCCTTGGCGTTTCCCGCCGTTTCTCCATATTACAAACTAAATATATTTTACGATAGAAATGGAAGTATGGCCTCTGGTCTTGGCCTGTTTCAACAGGAACAAAACTAACCAACAAAAAATTTCAAGTTCCAAGTTCGTGATTGGCAATGCAACATTGTTCAGTCCTCAGTTCAGTAGATATATAGTGAGAAGAACCCTCCGACTAATAGCATAACTTCATCCGTTAATGGCTCGTCGACTATATTGAATTTGACTAGCCGAACTCCTACTCTACAAAGTAGCGTGCGCGACATACTGCGCACCTTGCGGGGCGCAGAGGGGGCGTCTCCCTTTTGAGTAATTACTGGGTGTGTGCTATCTGCTCACTATAAAATTGAGGTTAAAGGCCATCGAAAATCTAGACCAAAGAGTATAATATATTATCTTGATCTAGACCTTTAAAAAAAAAAGAATTCTGACATTGACAGTTGACACTACAACTTGCATACAATCGATATTAAATTATTTATTTTATTTACAAAATTTATTATTCACTTGGAAAGTTGGGACATCTTACAAAGAAGTGTGTTTTTGTTAACATTTATACATCTAATTAATAATTGATTTGTATGTCAAATTAATTAAATTCTTATTAATATGTTTACTGATATGAAATAGTGCTGGTTTATGTGATTTCTACATACTAATACTAAGCTTATATTTATACTGTTAAAAATGGCTGAATCTAACAGTGAAAACCCTCTTGACATCGACGGTAATAATTTCAATTCGGAGAAGTATTTAGAATGTTTGATGAAATGCGCCACTCTCAGGCAGGTAATGGATAAAGAGGCAGAAGTCATTACACAAAGTCAATTTCTTCAATCTGAAATGCAAACACTGGTGTATGAGAATTACAATAAATTTATATCAGCAACGGAAACAGTTCGCAAGATGAGATCAGATTTTCAAGTAATGCAAGAGGAAATGAACAATCTCAGTGAGAATATTAACAACATTACAACATTTAGTGCACAGATATCTGAAAATCTTAAAGAAAGTGGTTATACAGTCAACAGACTATGTAACACTCGTCAGTTGTTAGACAAGCTACAATTTTTATTTTTATTGCCTACTCAGTTGAACAAGGCTATCATAGAATGTCGTTATGTTGATGCTGTACATGATTATACTCATGCTCAAAGAGTACTTCAAAAGTATGGCAGTCAACCCTCCTTTAAGAGTATACAAGCCGAATGCTTGGAAATCATTTGTGAGCTCAAGAAAACATTAAGAGAAAGGTTACTTTCACCAGACACCACTGCATCAGATCTTGCTGAAAGTGTAAGTTTATTAAGACAATTGCAGGAAACTGATTCCTCACTTCAGGATATATTCCTAAGGTGCGCTGGGGGAAGACTAGATCAACATTTAAAGAGGCTAAGTGCTTTTGTTGAAGGTTCAGATATACTAGAATGGGTTGAAAAATGCAATGATACATTACTTGCTGATTTAGGAATTGTCATTTCATGTTATGATGAAATGTTTCAAGACAAAGAAAATGCTAACCTACCAGAATTTGCTGATAATGTTATGACCCAAGTGTTTAATTTATTTGAAGAAGTAGTTAAGAGGCCAGAAAATATTGGAACTGAAATGTTGATTCGTGGTCTAGATAAGTTTTTTAGAAAATTACAAGCTATGTCTGAAATAATATCTAGTGACACAGTGTCAATGAAAGCTCAAGAAATTGTTATAAAATGCATAAATCATAAAGCTACAGTCTTACAACTTACCGTCTACTCTCAATTTAAGGAAAATCTAATGAGAGTAAGGCAAGGGCTGGCTAGCAAGGGTACAGAAAGTGCTGACCTTAGAGATATATTAAACTCACTACAGGTATACCTAATGCAAAAAGTGCAGGCATCATTGTTAGATTTTATGGCATTTTTACAGACTAACTTGTCTTTTGGTCTCAAAACGTGGTGTGCTAAGGCTGTTGCAGATGCTTGTTGGGTTGTGATATCAGAAACAATGATTAATTTATCTAACATGGTTAAAGGCATGTCTTGCTTGCAACCTTCAAACAACATTCCATTTGAATTGTTACTAGTTCTAGCAAAGTTGTGCTTAGAAATGCAAGAGAATGGAGTGACTACATTGCATAGTCATCTTTTAAAACTTTTAGAAGAAGCTGTCCCAGGATTTCATCTAGAAAACAAAGACACTAATTCTGTAATAGTACATTTATCAACTGCAGCCCAAACGGCGTTAGATTCTGAAGTAGTTTACATTGGTCAAACTGCAGCTCAGATGTTAAGAGTTTCAGTTCTAGCTAGAGACTGGCTACGTGCGCCAGAGCCAAGAGGGCCGAGAGCTGTGTGTCGTAGAGTAGTTGAGACGCTAGCCAGCGCTGATAGTGCAGCAGCTCAATTATTTCCAACAAGTATTAAACCATCTAGTGATTCCAGCCGCCGCACAATTTGGTCACGAGCTCCGTCATCATTTTCACCTCTCAACAGAATATTCTCGGAAAGAATTGAAGTTTTCAGTCCTGCGTGTGCTGATCGAGCCGCTTTATCTAACGGTGCTTTGAAAGTAGCTTTAAAAGCATTAGTAGAATGTGTCAGATTACGTACTTTCAGTCGCCATGGATTACAACAATTACAAGTAGATGTACATTTCTTACAGCAGAGGTTGTCATGTATGGGCAATGATGAAAGACTACTAAATGCACTTCTAGAAGATGCTCTAACATCCGCTCAGTTAAGGTGCGTCGATCCACAGCTAATGGAAGCCAGCATTGTAGACATTATTTGTGAACGAGGCTAAATAACTTTCAAATTGGAATGTAATAAATGTAATTGTATGTTTATAACTGAAGAATGTGTATTTCATTTAATCATTAATATTAATCTGGGTTATGAATTATCAATATTTAAATTAGGTTAACTATAAAGCAAACATCATAGTAATAATAACTCCAACGACTTTCAAGAATCCATTTTATATGTAATGGGTATTTTACCTAGAAACCAGACACATTGTTAAATTATTTACAACTCGAGTTCCACGCGAAATTTGTTAAAGAGCAAGTTCTTTGTAGATATTTTACCTAAGTCCCATACGCCTTTACTCTATAACGTATAGCAATGAAACAAATGACTTCACTTTCATAACTTCTACGCTAGGATTAAAGAGGCCAATAATTTTAACCCACTTAGATTTTACTGCTTGAGTAAATTTTTTGGCTGTGACTGATACAGAATGTCAATTGGGCGTTCGTGCGATAATCTAACTTTAGGAAGTTAAATTATCTCAAGAACGCTCAACGCCTAGTCTAGGTATTGGGTTGGTTCTTTACACAGGACGTTGTGGGGGGCCAATGCGCAGTGGCGTAACTATGGGGTGGCGGGGCTGGCAAAATCCGCAAGCACAGAAACAACCTACTATGTATTTTCTGGAAAAATTAGTAAAGATTATAAATTTTATTCAAGTAGGTACATGGGTACCTAAATATTTAAAACTAAAAAGGTTTTTTTTTTTTGTCCCTTATAATCTGCAATCAGTGAGTACTTAACTATAAGCAGGTGAGTTGAACTACGCATGGCAGGTAGAGTGCTTCTACCACTGTAGATAGCATTACTCATAGTTTACAATATAATTAATATTTTTTCTTTAATTCAAAAGATGTCCTTTCTTTTCAGGCGCTTGTTGTAATTACGGCTAACAAGTCGGGAAGCTAAAGCATTCGGGTGGACTTCAAGCCTTTTTTTGTATTTTTCAGTGGCCTTAAGTATCTCCTCTTTAATGGTGGGTATGCCTAGATTTTTATGAACCTCCGTGTTTGTGATGAGCCACGGGGATTTTGCAATCGTTTTTAGTATAATGTTCTGCATTCTTTGTAGGATTGAGATGTTGGAGTTACTTGCACACCCCCAAAGTTGTATTCCGTACATCCAAACGGGTTTCAGGATTGTTGAATATATCAATGTTTTGTTTTCTAATGAGAGTCTGCTGTTTCTGCCTAAAGCCCAGTTTAATTGTTTATATTTGATTCTTAGCTCCTCTCTCTTGCAAGTGATGTGTTTATTCCACGTAAGGCGTCTGTCTAAGTGTAGTCCCAGATATTTTACACTATTTTTGTGAGGTAGTATGCAGTTTTCTAGAAAGACAGATGGGCAGTCTTCCCTTCGCAGAGTAAAAGTTATGTGCACAGATTTTGTGGTGCTGGCTTTTATTCTCCACTTTTGAAGCCATTTAGTGATGGAGTTTAAACCAAGTTGGAGTTGCTCTGATGCAGTAACTGGATTTTTGTTGGTCGCCAGAATAGCTGTGTCATCAGCGTAGGTAGCGGTCTCCACCTCTTCTAATGTCGGGAGGTCTGATGTATATAGAAACTAAAAAGGAATGGAAATTTAAAAAAAGCCAATCAGAACGTTCCATGACAAAAATTTCCACGGGCCTCAGATACTTATTACTACTATATTTATATAGAAATGTACTGTGTACGGCACTTGGAATTGTTATTTTTTTTTATTAATAGTGGCAGTGTCGTTTGTAACGGACACATTATTAGTAACTTTCACTAGTTGTATCCTTTAATTATTAACGATTTCATAAAACAATGTTTCTACCATTCTACAATCAAATTCAGCATACACTTGAATGTGGAAGTAACACTGTCTTAAAGTGTATAAAGCATAAAACCGATGTCATGTAATTATTTATTGTCAAAAATTACTACAAATTATATCTCTTACAACATACAAAACACGGAATATTATTAAAACACGTTTGCTATTAAACAAAGTAAACAGCACATTTTTTAGACAATTTATTTATAACACTGCATCATATTAAAAATAATGGTATCATCTACATTATATAAAACTATATTATGTTAAATGCTCTTAAACGATTTCACGTAGCTACTGTGTGTATTTTAGTAATTATATTTATAATATTGTTAATCACGAGAGCAGAATAAACATCATTTAAAATTAAAAACAATTATACCAAAAACAAACAAAATTCATAAAATGTTGGTCCTAGTTTTGAAACTACCAAATTTCCTCTATAACATACGTTGCGTAAGCGTGGTCTGTGATAAGTCTTCTAAGATTTTAAATAATGATTATTCCCTTAAAGTTATAATCATTATATTAATATAAGCATTTTTGGTATATCATCATCTCACTTTGATAAAAATATCAAAATTTAATTTTCTCTGTTCTTATAACAATATCATCAAAAACATCTAGTACGCTGATATTTCATTTTGATCTTTTTATTTTTATTCGCCAAATTAATGTAAAACCCATTAGGAAGCTCTTAAACCGTCGTAATTCAAAAATATTAAAAAAAAACTGTGTCTAAAATATATTCGGTTTAAATCTTTTACTGAACTTTGGTGGATATTTCACGTTGGTCATTTATTTTAATACAATTTCTATATATACACGTTGAACCTATTAAGGTTAACATACTATCTGATCCTTTAAAAGGTCATTTACGATTACATTGAATATTATAATTTTGAACCACTTCCATCAATAAGGTGGTAGTGGTATATATTCGTTCAAACATTAATAAAATAGTAAACCCTGCTGTACCTTCGCTATATCATATTCAAGTACTGTATGTACTTAGTTCTTAATGTCAGGTCGCGTTATTTTAAAAAAATATAAAAAATGTCAATTTTGCACTAAACCACATTTCAAAAATTGGCGCGTCCTACGAAAACTAGTACTAGAATAACTATTCAGTTCACATTTTAATATATTTAATTTTGTGCATTTTCCAGGTAAATTAATTATCTCATATATTAATTATGATATCTAGTATTACTATCTGTCACGTATGAAATGACAGTTCTATAAAAAACATTATTTTATAATACCCCCATTATTGATTTCTCAAAAATTGTTTTGCGGGTGGTAGAACGCGCCAACTTAAGATTATGCGGTGATGTGCAGCAACATTCATAGTACCCTTTAATTAAGCAATTGCAACGAAATTGTAATGGATATGTATTAATTAACAATTATTTCATGTTTTGATGTTAGCTCTCAATCTATCCAACTCCCAAATATATGCTTAAACTTTATTATAACATTGAATATTATATATTTTTATAATAATATAAATTTCTTTATTATTATAATTAAAATAATTTTTCTTTATTGGTCACTTTTCTTCGGTTCTCTTATACCATAATAACTTGTTTCAAGGAATAATGCATAATCGAAAACAAAGTGTTATTTAATTATTTTTTAAAATGATGATCAACTTGTGTTGAAAATTAGCGCTTACACCAAGTTTTACCGATTTTACGAACGTTTTAATTAAATTTTCTGTTTTACATTTAAAGTAGTTATATACTCAGAACGTGCATATGTTAAAACTAAAATATATAAATAATTGCTCTTTTATTATAATATGTCTAAATCTATAACAAATTGACGAAAATATACCTAAACATACAATTGTTGAGTTTGCGAATTTACATATAGACAAGACCGACACCTCAAACTCACATTAGAAATATCTCTCATTAGCATAACTCGCCAAAATTGTAAAAATATAAGTATTACACAATGGTCCAACCGTTACTTGTTTGTGAGCGTTTGTGATGCGCATTTCCATCTAGCCACTAGCGACCGACTACTCTTACACTAACATACGCGGGAAACACCTTTCACTTAGACCTCTCCATAAACTTCCTCATCTTGTCAGGGACGGGAACGCCCCTGTGTGCGGAGCTCCGAAGAGTTTTTACATTAGGTTCACTTTTAACCACCTTGCTACTAGGGGATTTTGATGCACTGCTACCCGCACTAGATTTTCTTGAAACCTTAACGGTCGGTTTATTCGAAGGCGCGACACTTTTGTTTTTTTGTTGTTGTGGTGCGCTTAATTTCGGCTGGTCAGCCATTCTGCGTTTCTCAAAAGTTGCGGCTAGTGTTGAGTCGGTCGTTTTGGGGGGTTTGTCTGGAGGTGGGTCGCGCGGGCGACGCACGCGCGGCGGTGTGTGCGCCAACGTGGTATGGCGGGACAGCAGCGCCGCGCTACTGAACAGCTGCCCACAGTCACAGCGATGTTCCACTTCTGTTGTGCCTGTGTAAAAAAGTGTGTGTTAATTACGTGTACATTAATATTAGACACTTGTGAAGTGAAACTTTTTCATGGTTTAATAGTTATTGAATTATCTTATATCTTCAAACGAACAATTTTCATGGAACAGTAGGCACGGGATTTCGGGGACGATAAAACGATCTTTCTGCGTAGGGAATAAAAATCTGTTACAATATAATTAGAATACGAGCGTAAATTTAACTATCTCTTCCTATATTATAATAGCTTAGTCGGGAAATCGGGCACTATCAAAACCACAAGAGCTCGGTTTGATTCTCTGATCCGATTATTTTTCTGCTTTTTTTTTCTAATTCTTAATTTTATGAGACAAAGTCGTATTGTTTTTTTTCGTTTTCAATTTCTTTCTTTCGTGAGAAATACTATTATTAGGAGCTTATTATTCGTGTCTAAGTATATTAAAAAAAACACGATAGGATTTTTTAATTTCAATTGGATTTACGAAAAACAAAAAAAAAACCATGAAAACCGTCGGTCAACCGGGTGTAATAATCGTTTATATAGTCGATCTGATCGCTATGCATTCAGGATCTAAACATGTCTACGGCGACGAGCAGTATTTGTAAAAATATGATATCCAACATGTAGGAAAAGAGTAAGAGACTACAAAAGTATTTAAAATTTGAATTTAAAATCTTCGTCTCTAACGAGTGCGGGCTATGGCCAGCAAATGGCAAATGCAAGTTAGTGTTGTTTTGAAATATGTACTTAAATAATTTTGATAAAAAGTATATATAAATAGACAGTCGTACAAAAAATAGAAATATCGAGTATTATACTTACGTCTTTTGACCTTTTGTGTAGATATTGGTATTTTGTGCTTAGCTAACGACTTCCTTTTTGCAATACCAGTAACCGACTTACGTTTGGCGACTACAGACTGTCTATGTGCCGTCTTACCCTTATCTTTTTTGTCATTCTGTGAAACTGTCTCCGGAAAAGAGTATTTCACATCACTATCGTCTGAATCGGTATGCTCAATTTTTACCGGAACATTCAAGCATTTATCGGACGTAATCTTTACCGGCTTACTCTCTGTTGGTTTAGTTTTACTGCGTTGCATTTTTGGTGGGTTTTGTAGAGAAATTCGTCGTTTAATTAAATCTTTCGAGTTCGGTCTTTCAAATTGCAAAGAGCTGCGCTTATTAGCTCTCACTTTCATAAATACTTTTCCTTCTGCTGTGTCTTTTTCTTTAAAATTGGGATTGAGCATATAACGAATTTCGTCATCATCACTTGAGTCTGGTGAGGATTTCTCGGTTTTGATTACCGGTTGAGTCACGTTATTTGTCTTTAACCTTCTTGCTCCGGCAACTAAATTTTTCTCCTTTACATTTGCAATTTTCTTTTTAGGTGTAGGGGTATCAAGAATTGTGATAACTTCTATTTTACGAATTTTGCCTAGTTTTTTGCCAGCATTGTCATCCAATTTTTCAATTTTTTCTTCTTCTTTAATATTTCTCTTCAAATGAGAAATTTCATTGTTATCAATGTTTATGTCAATCTCCTCGTCTTTGGTAATAACTGACTTTATTTCGTTTTCACAGATCTTATCATCAGATATTTCATTTCTTTCTTCAACAATTTCTACAGCTTCAATAACTGATGATTTATTTGGATTATTATCTTCGTTAGTGGGTTCATTTTCATATTCTTTATCACTTACGTTTTGATTATCGTCTTCAGAAAGCTTGTCATCGTCTTCCAAAATTTCTTCCCCGCCCTCCTCCTTTAGTTCTAGTAGTTTAGCTTGCTTGGCAGCTGATTGTTTCTTTTTTCGTAAGCAAATAACAGTGTGTTTATTTAAAGAATGCTCATTTGGAAACACCATATAGCATAAAGAACATTCATGAATAATGTCCTTAGTTGACAAAGAACTCTTTACACTTTTATCGTCCGACTTCTCAGAACATGAATCCAAATGCTGTTCTTTATGCTCCATTAAATGTTGTAACTTTTTGAAAGTTCTTTTACAGAATCCACATATATGCTGAGAAGAAGATTTAGCTACTTCACCTGAACTTTGTGCATTATTGATGGTTGATCCTTTTTTATTTATTCCGTCATGCGTTTCTCTATGCTCCACTAGGTGGTGTAATTTTCTGAAAGATTTATCACATGGTTCGCAGCGAAAACCTGCACTTTGATCTTCATTACGTATAATTCTTTTGTCGTCCCTGTCATCTCTTCTTTTCTCGTCAGTTTTATCGTTAGAATTCTTTCGTAACAATTTAGAAGGCATTGGATTTTGACTGTGTATAATTCGGTGTTGAACCAAATGGTGCAACATCCTAAATTGTTTTTTGCAAACTTCACAGCTAAAGATTGACTTACTTAGAGAAAGATCATTATTTTCTATCTTTTTCTCTTGTTCCTTTTTATGTTGTTGCTTATGGTTGACTAAATAAGACAATTGTCTAAATGTCTTTCCACAAAATTCGCAAACAAGTTTATCAGTTTTCGAAAATAGTTTATTTTTACTTATTGTTTTATTGGACTCCTGAAGCTTTGTTTCATCTGTTTTATCCTTCAAAGGTGTATCTTCAATAACAATAATTTCATCTTTTTTTGGTAGTACAGGTTTCGATCTCAATTTGATTTCCACATTTTTATCATCTTCGCTGTCTTCTGAAGAATCTGTCTCACTACTAGACCTATTGTCAGACTGACTAAACTGCCTTAGACTCCTTCTATCAGAATCTGATCTATTGGGCGATGGTCCTGTACAGTGCTTTACATGTTTAAAAACAACATTTTCTGACCGGAAAAGTTTATTACAAATAGGACAGACTATATTTTCATTTATTTTTCCCATTGTCCAATTTTCCTTAATAAATTCTTCGTTGCTGTCACTATCGTCTGTTTCAGCTAATTTCTGTGGAATATTTGATTCAATAAGTCGAGGCTTTTTCTGTATAGTTGGTGTTTTATTAACATGTGAGCTCGTTTCAGAGAGCGGATATTTCCTTGGACGCCCTCGACCCCTTTTAGCAGGTGTATTTAGTCCTGATTCTGCCACTTGCACATTTATTATATTTCCTTTGTTTTCTGACTGTGTTTCAATCAATTCAGCTGCTTTAACTAAATTATCTATTGCAGATATCGTATCTGAATGAGTAACAAAAGATTTTGTTTCAGTTCCGTGTGCCTTTATTTTAATCTCGGCAGTACTTTCATTAATCGTTTTTTCGTCGGAAATAGCTCGATTTAGTAGATATGATTTTTTTGGAGCAATGTTTTTAGATTGCTTTTCTTTTGAATCCTCTAATTTTCGCTTCTTTTTTGGTGATTCAGTTATTCCTAAGTCACTAGGTTCAATTAATTCTAATTCCGGAATATCTACCGGTGTCAAAACTTGTTTTCGTTGATGTTTACTTTTAGATTTTGTCTCTTCTTGTAATTTCAACTCATAGGGTGTATCTACAACATCGGAGTCTAATGACTCAGTTGCACTTTGTGAATCGGAATCTAGTACAGTTTTTTTAGGGGGTGATAATTCTTGACCTTGCACGTTTATGTTGGAAGATGTAAAATCAGATCCCGAATCAAGAAAAACTACTTTAACAGGCTTATCTTCAATTATTGTGACAGGACATTCTAGTTGACGTTTTGCAGTTAAAGCTGATTGATATGCTAATTGAACTTTTGATTGAGATTGATAATTTTTGTTAAATGAATCTTCTTCAGATGTAGCTTTAACAAGCAATGACATTTTATTATGATTTGCGTTATGACGCATCATAAGGTGTTTATTTGTAGATTTTGCTTTAGATTCTGCTAGCATCATTTCATTTCTAGTCAGTTTTTTACAAGGCACCTCTTTCTCCACCAAAGTTTGAATAACATTATGAGATTCCTTTCCATCAAAATTGACCGTAAGACAATTTTCATATGTAATAGAATTCCTCCGTACAAATTTATCGAAATCTTTTTCTGTTATGATAGTTTCTTTATTACTTGACTCTTCATCATTGACCATTTTGTCAACAGGTTTCTTGTCACGTGAAGATTTAGCACATATTTTCGATTCAATTATAGTCATGTCACCAGTGATCGGCTTATGTTCTATGATCTCTTCATCAGAAATATTTTCTGTCACGCTATCCTTCCCGTCTCTTTTTTGAAGTTTATATTTAAATGGATTATGTGGAATGTTACTGCTTTTGATACTGTTTGCTTTCTCTGTGTCACTATCGCTGTGCACTTTAGGTAATTCATGTGCCGGTCTTTCAACGAATGGGATGCCGTGCAATTCATTCATTTTTCTTTCAATATCATCCAACGAAACAATTGAATTATGACTTTTCAAAGTCTCAGCAGCATCCATTTTTATTGTTTGCTTCCATTCCTCGTGAGGTTTTGTTGACACAGCTCGATTTATAATACCTTCAACTGTTTTGTCAATTAAATCTTGGTTATTAATTTCTTTCCTTTGAACTAAAAACTTTTGTTTGTTTAAAATATTTAAAGATTCATTCTTATCTTTATTTACATTTTGTTCTTCAAGAGTTTTTTTAGTTAATACTTCTTTACTTTTACATGTTGCAGTTTCTGGTAAAGATGTAGCAAATGTGTTTATTTCTTGAATAGGTTTTTGAGACGGAATAGGTTTGTTAATAAATACCTTTGCAGTTTCAGTTTTTGCATTAGGCTTATTCGCAGCAGTCAAATCGTGATTTTTAGCAGAAGTTTGTTGAACTTGTCTTTGTGTGTCAATTTTTTTAAGAATATCACGTCTATTTAAATCATTTGGTTGTTTCAATTGTTTAGTGTTTGAACTGCTGCATGGTATTTTTGGAACTTTTATTTTATTCAAAAATTCTTGTCTATTTGCTTCTGTCCATTTTCCAAATGGAACCGCAGAGGCATTACTAGATTTTGTCTCAGCAATTTTTACTTTTGTTATTTCCGTTTTAGCTACTGTAGCTGGATGTTCTAATTTTGATTGCAAATCAGAAACCTCTTTATTGCAGGGAGTTGTAACTTTTTCAACTTCTTTATCACACGTGATAAGCGTGCATGAATCAGCAATAGGATTTTGTTCGATCACCTGATTAATTACCATTTTACAAGATTTCATATCTGCTGAAGCTTCTATTACATCTTTTTGTTGAGACTTATCGTTCGTTACCATAGTATTTATTATTTCAGGCAGTTTGTTTGTATTATCAGATTCAACTTTTGAACTCAACGTAACTTCTTTTGGTTCATTTGATTCCATAACTTTATTTGAATTAATATTTAGGATTTTTTCTGTGTCTTCTTTTTCATTACATTCATCTATTTCATCCCGATGAATAAAAACTTTTTGTTCAATTTTCTGCGATACACTGGTGTGTGGTGTATCTACGGAGGGCTTTTCTAGGGATGAGGCACTCGAGTTATAAGACTCTTTCAAATCGTTATTTATGTCAGATTTGTGACTAACTTCTTCTGGATTGCATAAATTGTTAATATTGAGACTCTTTTCATCCATATTTGGCAATTTATTGCTTTCCGCTATGTCTATAGCTGTAGTCAGTGCGATATTCTCAGTCATACCTTTATGTATTGTTTTATCTTTTAACTCATTGATATTATTTGTAGTTAAACCTGTTGTTTTGCAATCGTCTATTTGTAATTTACTATTTTTATTATCAAAATTTATGTTGTTATCAGTTTTAATTAATGTTGTATCACTTTGAGGAAGCTCCTTTTCTTGTACAGGTTGGATTGGTTCAATTGTTAATTTGCTTTCTTTTTCTTTGGGATTTGAATCAGGACCACCATTTTTAAGTTGACTGTCTAATTCATTAATGCATAAGTCTTTTTCGCTATTGACTTTTGTTTCTAAAATACTATCATTATGTAGGTTTTTATTAATTTCATAATTTTCATCATCGCATGCAGCCTCTACCTTATTATCCCCTCTCTTATTATCGATGCCTTGGTTTGAAACATCTTCAGTTTTGTTTATTTTTAATTCTAATTCCTCTTCATTTTTCTTTTCTTTTTTATCAAAATTATCTGTCTGCTTAATGTCGTTAGCTGTATCCTTCTGAAGCAAAGAATCCAACGATTTAACACAACTTGTTTTATATTGTATATCCATTGTTTCTATATCAGGAAAATGTAAATCTTCATGCTTCTTTTCATCTTCACTATTTTTATCTAGACTTTCCTTTTTAGAACAATCTGTGTGAACTTCAATAGTTTTTTTAATGTTATCTGAGTGTCTATTTGGGTGTAGTTGTTGATCAACCATTGTTTTAGTCAAAGGAATACCTTCTTTATTCGGTGTTGAATGATATGTCATAGGAGTGAAAGTGCTTATCAGGGGAGACTTTCGAGATTCATTTAATGTAACCTTTTTTCCATTTAAATTTACTTCAGTTTTGGTTTCAGGTTGTATTTCTATATTTAAATTGGACGTCACTTGATCAGTTTTATTATTCTTTCTTATAGTATTGTCAACCGATTTATCATTTTCGGCAATGTTAGTAACTGAGTTTATATCTTTTACCGGCATATTAGCTTTTTTCTCAACAGCTTTTCCGTCCCTCGTAGGCTGTAAATAGATCAAAGCTAGCATTAATCATTACGACTTAATACTTATTTAACACTTGCATAAAAAAAGACACTTTTATACAATGAAACTTGGTTCAGTGGGAATCCTCTATTATTGAGAATTGCAATACCTACCGTAGTGACAGTAGTAAATTATTTATTATGGTAATTAAAGACACAAGATAACAAAATAATTTGCAAAAGTAATCTGACTAAAATCAACAAGATTAAATATTTTTGAGAAATAAATTTACATTATTAAGATGGCTGATCCCTTGCCACTAACTGGCAGAACTAAATGTACATGTGGCACTTGATAAATAGCTGTTGTCAGCAGCATCGTCGTGTCAAAGTAGGACTTTAGCAATAAAAGAGTTTTTAAAATCCGTAGAGCAGTTTTTCCAATTCACAATACTTGATCAAATAAAAAATATTTTCGGGGTTTTTGTAGATGACATTATTTAATTATTTTATTTATCGCAAGTCTTTACTTAGGGAATGTTTATACCCGACACCACAGTTTTACTCACGTAATTCCCGTTCGTCATATTTTTTCAGGACAACTTTCACCTTTTCTGAGTCTCAAACCTATATATCCATACCAAATTTCATTTGAATCGGTTCGGTGGTTAGACAAACCAGAACAGTTTTAAAAAATCATTACATTTTTATTATTATTATTTTTTATACCCGTCATATCTTCTATACAAAAAATCTGATCCAAATCATTTAAAGTGTAATTTATATGTAGATAATCAACCCTATGAGATTCCACCTATATTTGAACTTAAAATTCAACAGAAACTGCTATAATCATTAATTGCACACTTTTTTGTGACTAATTGTGGCCGTGTCCAAATCCGAAAAACTTGATTTTTCCGCACTAAATTAGCCCTTAAAATTCAATAAATTAGCCCAGGCAAGGTACTAAAATTTTAGTAAAAATTTTAGTGTCAATTATTAAAAATTCGCAGGAAGGTGGACAAAAAGATGACAATTATGTCAATTAACAATGTTTTCTTTAATTTCGTTTTTAGGCATGTGTGTTGTGTAGTATATATATTATATAAAGTTTTTTCAATGTATGTAATATAAACAATAAAAATTATAACAACATAATATATTCTCTGTATTTAGTAAGTTGGTAAAGCTTGAATTTGTAATGTTTTTCACAGCTGTTGTTCACTTTATAGATGCCTGATGAAGGTCTAATTAAGGGCCGAAACATCGCAAATTAACAAATTTGTTGTATTTAACAAAAGTGTTTTATTTGGCATGTTTCTGTCCACTTCCCTGCAAATTTTGAATAATTTTTATATACAACGGAGGCAACTACAAATTATAATTTTATTGTCAATTTGACTATTTTAGTTTTACAGATATACCAACATTTCGAGATTCAACATCTATAAGTGAGCCCCACGGTAAATAAGACAACTATAATTTTGAACCAGTCTGAATGATAACTGTTTTAAATCGTTTTTTTTTTTTTTTTTTTTTCGGTTGGATCTATGCTAATGGTCCTAGTGACCGTTATGCGTCATCGGAAATGGGGTGATCCGGTTGGATCATCCTATGACGTTGTTTTAAATCGTAGGAAAGCCTTGGTTTCTTGAGGTTCCACTTAACCAAGTTTCACTGTAATTTACAATAATTATATGTAATTACCACTTTTTTCGGGACTTCAACCTCTATTTCTTCATATACTTCTAAATTTCCTTCAGCATTTTCCCTGTAAAAATAATGTTGGTTTTAGTAATAAATTACCCTAAGGTAGGTTACCTTTAGGTTTATAACCTAATAACATAAGTTCTTGTGCTATGACTAAGTAACACAAATCAATTCAACACAGCTTCTAATACTAGAAAGGAAGGTAAATTAAAAAATCCATAGTTATATTACCTATGGATACTTTTATATTTGAAATGGGTTTTTCTAAAATTTCTAAGTGCACCCTAAACACGAGACCATCGCTCGCTCACTGGTGAAGGAAAACATCGTGAGGAAACCTACATGCCTGATGAGATTGGAAGTCTTTGAAAGTATGTGAAGATTACCAACCTGCAGTGGGCCAGCACATTAGTGAATTATGTCCTTGCCTGATTTCGAGGAAGAGGCCCGTGCCCAGCAGTTATATTTTATATTCAAATGCATTTAGAAGGATTTTGTTTCACAACATATTGTATTATCCCCATATACAATAAATTGTCATCATTATAATACACAATATCATAATCAAAGTTATATACAATATTTCACATCATCATGTACTTTTATCCACCCACTGCTTGAAATAGGCCTGCTTCAATTAATGCCAAGATGACTGATTCCAAATGAAAATAAATTATTTAAATCTTAACTTTATATGATACATGGGTCAAAAATTATCATTTATAAATTATGAAAATATCATAAACATCAGAGTTCTACCATATTAACTACAGCTAAAATGGTAACATAGCTCTTGAAATAAAGTTTTTATTCGATTTGGGTATAGCTTCATTTTCTGAAAACTCGATTAATTTTTATTAAATGTTAGTATGTTTCTACTTTTTAGTATTAGTTTAACTCTTTAATAATACTGTATTACATGAGTATTATAGCCAATTGTAATAAAAAAATATTACAAAAGACATGAACCACTTGTTTTTATATTTTAATAAAAACATTCTATAAACTGTAAATACATACCGAACTTTCAGAAATTTGAAACTTGGTTGTTGCTGGTTATCATCAATCATCTGAACTGCAGCAAGTTCCTCTTCACCTTTTCTATATAAATAAAGTCCATTTCCTATTGCTATAGCATCCACATTCTTTCCATCAATTTGAAGAACTACTTCAGTATCTTTACTAGCAATAGCTTCAGCAGCATTGACAGAGTTGGTTTCAGATTCATTACCCTTTTCAAATGGTACTGCTTCATTTTTCTCAGAGTCGTCAATAGCACTATTATCATCAATCACTAGCTCATCTCCATCATAGGAATTATCATTATCATCAAAAATATTAACACCACCAGAAAGTATGTTAGCAGCTTCTATTTGCTTGCCAATTTGGAAATTGTCTACTTTTTTGGGAATTGGCGATAAATTCGATATAATGTCCGAATCTGTGATAGTTCGTTCAGAATCTGCGGTAGTTGATATTGCAGAATCCTTAGACGGGGAGACATCGAAAGTAGAATCTACTTCTGATAGTGAAAAATATTTAGTAGAGCTTTCGTTGGCTGTCATAAAAGACTCGCTTGGTGGAGAAGATGTGTCCAACGTCAAGTCACGGGAACCTCCCGTTTCGCTTTTTAACTGGTTCAATCTATCCATTTTCACAATTCATCTGTTTTGATTAAAATACTTGAATAACTTGAAATACAAGGACGTGTCCACTATACACTATATTATTTTAAGAAAAGCTGAAGAAAACATTTGAAGGTTGACCAATTATCACTTAGGTCAATAGCAGAGAATTACAAGTGAAATTTTTAGTGGAACAAACGATAATGAATTTGTGACACTTTTAATAAATACTAATTTGGAATCCCAAATATAAAATGTTCTATCTAGAAATAGTTTTCAGATACATTATCCATCAGAAAATATGTCAATATTTTCAATTTAGAGCGCTACACAAAATATTTTTACGACAATTTTATTAACAACACAACACATCAAATATTAAAGATGGACGTCGCGAAAAATAGATAACGATGTTGCCAATTGTCATAGGCTGTTCGTAAAGATAAGAAAAAGTAAGCTTAGCTTGATTAATTATTTAGGTCGATTTTTGATTATAATATGTTTGCCGTTTTTTTATGATTGTTTAAACATAAAAAATGTTCGGCTGTATAAAAATATCAATTAATATATAAAAGAGGGAGAGAGGGGGGGGGGGGGAATTAGAACGAAAAAGTAGAGAGGCAATGGCTTCTTTAGCGGTTTTTAAAGTGGCATCCACATGCTTGGCTTGCGTAAATTTGCCGCAAGCGCTAGCAACGCGTCCACATGTTTGTGCCTATCTCAATCTCTTTTGTGCCCTCATGGTGAATGCATTATGAATGTTGTGAGTTGTGCATGATTCGTTGTAAAATTAACTTGTTAGTGACAAAAACAAACGTTAATTTTTCTATTTTTGATTTAACACGAAATTCAACCTGTTAAAAAAAATAAATACATAAACTTTCATTCATTCTTCTATAAATATCATACCTATTCATTATATTTTGTATATGGTAAAAATAATTTAAGCCAAAATTTAAAGTCAATACTACAATTTCGACATCCGTCATGCTTGCCAGACTTCAGCTTCATCAGACCATACTAACGCACTCGCAAATGTGTTGATACGGTATAATAGTTAGGTATAATAATATTATGCTGTCGCGGTATTTTTTCTGATAATTATATTAATATGTTCTACAAAGTCGTAGTACATTATTTTGTTCTATAATCAATAGTTTTCGCAGCGCACGCCATGTAAGGAAACTTTTTCACACCTTAAGTTACATTATCAGAGTTTCAATATGGGTTCCTAACTTTTTTGAAAATTTAATATAGCCCATGTTCACCGGGGATAGCGTAGCTTCCCATCAGTGAAAGTTTTTTTCAAATCAGTCAAGTAGTTTCGGGGCCGTATTCAGAGTAGTTTTGGCGGTATCCAAAACTGGTATCAAGCGCCGATCAGCGCTCAAGTCACGTCTCTGAATACGGCCCCGAGAGCCAGTTCAATACAAATAAACAATCAAATCTATCCTCTTTATAATATTATGTAAGTTCAATACAAAATATAAACAATCAAATCTATCCTCTTTATAATATTATGTAAGTATAGATATAGTACATTATCTATCTATCCTGTGATTCGTATTTTGTCTGCTGTCATCTGTGATCTGTCACATATCTGTCATATTGGGTGATCGGTTAAAGTTTGAATGTGATAAATATTACTGATTTACTAACTACCAATTTAAATTAATAGATATTTGCGTAATAACGTGACAATATTTTATGGATTATGGCTCCTCGTGAAACTCCAAAAGTGACGCCGAAAGTGCAACGCAGTATTATAAAAAGTACACGATCTAAGGCTTCTCCTATTAAAAAGAAAACATTATCAACCAAAATTAATGTAGAGAAGATTCCGTCCAAAGGTATAAAAGCGTATTTAAAAGTAAATAATATTGACGTGCATATATACACATATGTACGTGCTAATAAATAAATATTTATTATCACGTACAAATGTCTTCTTACAGTTACTTGAAAAAAATAATGTTTTACAGAAAATAATGCTACGGAAGCTAGGGTTAGAACCAACACGGTACCCAAAGTCTTTACGCCAAAATCTAAAGAGAATACCAAATCCACTCCTTTACCGGGGACAGTGACAAAAAGTGGGAAAAAGGCTACATGGAAAAGGCGTCCTAAGCCAGCTCATTCTGGAGTTCCTGTACCAGAGAAAATGAAGAAATTGCTGGGAAAACAGTTGCAAGATTTTGATTGTAGTTTTTAATTAGACATTCAAAATTATTCTAATCTCTGTAACATTGTATTAAAAAAAATTAACATTGTAATACTTTACTAGAGCCAGTATGCGGTTTTATTTATACGAAATTGCTTAGTATCTAGCAATGGATGGCTGACTAAGCTCCTGTACCGACGGCGTGTGTGTGACTGATTGAAGTGTAAATATATCCTTCTGGTGTTAATGTTTTAATAACAGATTTTGTTTAAATATTATTATTGATAAAATACTTTATAGTAAAGCTTAACATTTTGTAATGGGGCATATTATAATTTAAATAGATTCCATTATTATCTCATTTTATTTGTCAGAAACATAAAATGTTATTCTTAGGGGAATAATCAAAATAAATATGACAAAGTGCCAAATGAATAAAAATATTTGTATGCTTTTGTTTTCGTCTAATTAATACATTCCAACACTATTAACATTGGCACTCAAATAAATTCTCAATAGAATTTTTGTTGTGTGTGCTTTTAATCCAAAATAACATAAGACACTAATATAACCAGGTATCAAACCTTTATGTCCTACTGCTGGGCATGGGTCTCCTCCTCGAAATCAGGCGAGGAGGGTAATGGGCCATTGTTTACCGATGCCCTTGCCCAGTGCGGGTTGGTGAACTTCACATACCTGCAAAGACTTTCAATCTCATCAGGCATGCAGTTCTCCTCATGATGTTTTCTTCTCGCCGTTGACCTCTCGCAAGAGGCCGAGTTCATCCACCACTGGACCATTGTCACTATAATATAAATAATAAAATCTCCAGGTATATAAATAATGCTTACTTGGGGAGAGACACTACTGTGTCAACTGATGTTCTAATTAGTTGTCTGACTTCATACCACAGCTGTAATTTAAAACAAATATGTATAAGCCTATTCCTGTAAGCAAAGTTATTTATGAGGGCGTTTTTCAAAAAAGATGTACATTGCGAATTTGAGGTGTCCCTTAACTTTAGTTATTTTTTATATCTTTTTAGTGCACCATACTCAAAGAAACTGCATAGTAATTTATTAGTTACATGTTTAAGTTATAAAATTAACTAAAATAAGCAACCCAATCATTACTGTTATTAAAATATCATAAAATTTACATTTAAAAAAGTGTAAAATATTCATGTCCCACCTACATGTTTGGAACTTTGAAGTCTCAGATAAGATTAGATAAATTAAATGCAGTCTCTGTTTTAGGTTTAGTAGACGTATGTTGAACTCATAAATACTATTTCAAGCTTTTTATTTCGAATTTAGGCACATATAACTCAAAATACTATATTTATTGTTGTCCCAGGAATATGACACAACCGGAATTCCGGTATACGTCACGATATTTTTTTCAATACTTCAACGCAAAATTACCAACAAATATTGTTGTTTTTTATTTCTGGCAACAGTTAACTTGTCTGTGGTGTAACCGTTATTTTGAAACAAGTCTCAGAGTCAACAAAATGTGTGACTAAAGTGGGCGCGTTACGGTGGTGCCGAATTGGAGTTCCAGATAGACACAGGATTTTATAAGGTATGTAACAATTTTCAAGTTATTTGCCGTAACAAAATCACATTTTTGGTTATAATCAATTGTAAAACAAGTCTACATGAGTCATAAAATTGATGTAACAACAGTTTTAATTAATATTAAAAGTTTGTGGTATGAATTCGTCACATCGGGATCGTCACGTATTGTATAGCCGGAATAATGTTGTGACGCACCGGAACTATTAGGCTGGGGTTACATTTAATATGGTAATAATATAAATAACCCTAACATAAAAATAATAGATATATTAATGTGTATGATAAGTATGTCTGCTGTATTTGTATACTGTATTTCAGATAACACGGCCCTCAGTCCTCACGGCAGCAGAAAGAGCTAAACGCTACCGGGAGAAACTAAAACAAAACCCCGAAAAATTTGAGGAGCAGCGTAAAAAGCAATTAGGACGTCTTAAGAAGTTTCGAAATCCCTTTAATGAGTTGAGAGAAGAAGATAAGAAAGGAAAAAGAAAACAATGGAGGGAAGAAAAGAAAAAACAGAAAGAAAAAAAGAAAAAAGAAAACGAAATTCAAAAAACCAGCAACCAAAATACAGCAGGAGGCTTAAAAATATGTTACAAAAATATATAGGAGTTATCGAGGAGCTTTAGAAAATATTCGCAAATTAAAATTAAAAAATGAAGCAATTCGCAAGAAACTTTACCGTGAAAAGTTAGCTAATGAGGCAAAAATTGGTAAATTCCAAAAAGTAATAGATAAACCTTACTAAAAATAGGAAGGAGGAGAGAGGGAATGTTAATTATAGATGCATAAGTAAAACTAATAAAATATAAAAAGTCGTGAAAAAAGTGTTCAAAATATTATGTAAGCAAACAATACACAATATTTTAAGATTTGAGTACCCGTTTTTATTTATTACCTTAGATGTTTACTTTTAGAGTTGAAATAAAAATGTTAGACCAATATTTAATATTAATACGTGTAAACTTAGCTTAATTATTTCCAGTTAGTCACACAGAATTCCAGATAGTCACTGTCCCATATTTTAACGAGACAATAATCTTATCCTATTTAAGAAGTATTTAGTTATTCGATAATATTTATATAGTTGGTGTTGACCCTGAATTCGTTGTTTATATTATTTGTAATCTCGTTCTATTTTATTTTAAGTAGTAGGTAGAAATGCAATGTTTTAATGGTCAAAAGTTCCTCTGTGACGATCTCGAAATTAAAATTATTGCTAAGCAATTATTATAGTGATTTATCTATGTTTAATGTTTTTGTTAAAAAAATTAAAGGATTATTAAATAAATAATAAAGAAAATTATCGTTATAACCTATATTTTGCATTTTATTTACGTTTTTCCTTTGTGACGAACCGGAACACGTTCCTGTGAACCCTTGCATAAAAATAAATATTGCCACGTTGTTATGCATAATACCGATGTATTTTCTTAAATTTTTACTTTCGAAGAATGTATTTTATCAAATGAGAAAATAATGTACACTAAAATTTATATAACACAAAAATCTGTTCCGGTTCGTCACGTGTACATCTTTTTTGAAAAACGCCCATGAATGAGATGATAAATTAAAAAACAGATCATTAATATAAATTTATTTATAAGAATGAATATATGTACTGAATTTAGGAATGCATTGTTTGGACAGCGTAAATTTTACGGAAAATAAATTAAATGCTATAAATTGTTCTATATGTTACAGTATATAAATATTATTGAGTCCATTATATAAACCTTGGTGGCCCTATAACCACATATGTAATATAAATTATCTCATTTATACCTATTTACATCAAGCTTAAAGCAATGCATTTAAGCATATTTCATTAAATTAGTGATTTCATAACTATATAGTCTATGTTAGCAGTAACATGTGACAAAATGATGAAGCAAATAATATGATTATTTAAATGAACTATATATTTACGAAAAGAGTTTCATGATTGTGATTTGTCACTAAAATCAATTAGGCACATTGAGAAATTTTAGCGTTGCTTTTCTTTGTACTCTTACTCTACCAAGTAGGTACAATAAAATACCGGAATGAATAAAGCCATAAATGATTAAACACAAAATATTAGGCATATCACAATATATAGTAACTACCTCCATCAGTTGTAATACTAGATACATAACTCAATGAAGCTTGGAGGAGTTATTTTTGAATATGAGGTATGATGACAGAGCACCATTGCAAAAATCTTGAGTTTCTTCCAAATATCAATTAACATATTAAAAAAATGGAGCTACACAATAAAGCTTAGTTATTAAGTACTGGTCCTAGACAATATATCCCAAATATTTATCTTGGGTGTAGGCCTTTAAAAATAGATGTAAGATTTTGTAGACCTTTATTAATTAATATTCAACAATAAACATACACCAATAAGTATAAATATAAAATAATCACACATATAGCTTTGCACATCATATACCAATTCTGCTTGTGCGTTGGTATGTTACTTATAAACAATGCACCTCATTAAAATTTTCTAGTGTTCTAGTGTATAATGTCACCTTAAATGTTAAAATATGTAGCTATGAGTATGTAAACTAATTTTTGTATTGGATGGTAAAACACAACCATAATAATAATTTGAATCTATCCATTATCCAACGAAAAGATATGTTAGTCAGAAGGTACAATGCGGCGAATAATCGCTATAATATATCTGTACATTTACAAAAATATATTAACTAAGAATTAAATATGGCTCTCAATTAAATATAGTACTTTAATGTTTGTTGAAGGAAGCTTTGGTAAATAAAATTGGATACATAGGAAACATTATATTATACACACTGTACATAATTTTTTATATAAAACATGGAATGTGCGAATCACTAAAAGTCACCCTCCATTAATTGCCGTACACATGTGTACAGTTCAATGGGCAGTATAAAAATGGCACAAATTTTGTAACGTCTGAAGCTTATTTACAATTGTAACTCGACACTAATGAACGATTTTGTTACTCTTTTCTAAGTACATACATTCTATACATAATTAGAACCGCTAGTCAGTATGACTAAGTGCCTGTACTTAAAATGCACAAAAACCTCTGTTTTTAAACAAGACACGAATAACACTATGACTATCATAATCTTACGTCTTGAACTATGTTGTGTTGTGGCCATGTAAAAAACACAATAGCCCTTTAAGTACACTATAGTAACTTACGTTCAGACTATTCATTCATTTCATCAGACTAAAATGCTATTCAGGATAAAAAATCAAAATCTAGATATTACTGTAGTTAAAGGTACTACTAGTGCCTCAAATTAGCTATTTTACGTTCTCAGAAAAACCTTTTTAGAAAGACGTGATTCTGCATTATTCTAAAGTTTAAAGAATACATTTGCAACTTTGTCTTGTATCAAAATTTGCCCGAAGATTTTGAAAAGTATATTCTTTACCAGGATTTTGTAGGAAATTAATTACTGCTTTTGAATTTACATTTTTTGCATGCATTGTAACAGTATAAGGTTCTTTACATAATCATTACCAATACTCTGGCCAGTGACCAGTTATTTAACCATCAAGTCACTTTTAAATGCATGTTCTTTCGTGAAAACTCTCTATTTTTCGTAAAGCCCTATCACATACTATAAATATCTAACGTAAACCTTCAAAATAAACTTAATATCTATGTTATGCCAATTCTTCGACGTTTTTCATGTCTCAGGTTTCATTACTACATTAAAATACGTCATATTTATTGCTACACTTGTCACATACTATGTATTGTCACTACAGCACCGTTTACACCTGTGTGACACAGTGTGCCAGCTTCTCAATCTCCGACTGTAGCTCCAGCCGTTTCGCCGTCTCCAACTTAAGCCTGATGTTGAGTTCTTCGATGGCAACCGCGAACTTCGCATTTTGTACTTCTATTAGCTTTTCTAGATTCAATATCTGAAATGAAGAGAGTTTTCATATTTATATCTTATGGATAGTTTGCTTCCTTTTACTAATGGGAGAGATGCGCTTGCAACCATTTACTTCTGTCAACCAGGTTTACACGTATTTCGGTAAGTAAGGGCAGAACAGGCGCTGTGATTACAGGCACCGAGAGTTAATATTCTATTATACATCGGAGGCGTTAAGGCTATAAACAAGTAAGATCGTCTCTGTGAACTGTATATGAAAAGTGTCTGTAAAAAATAGTCTAGTCAATACAACTTGTAGTAGTTTTTCCGTTATTCGGGCGTGGAAGATACTGGAAACTTCTCATAGCTATAACTAGGTAGTAGCGCCCTGCGGCATTACCCCCATAATTCACAAAGCATTGTGTGAGTTACTAGTATTGTAAGGATTTATTAAAATACATTTAGTAGATTTTGCGGGAATATCTTACATACATACACTATCTTAGCAGGATGATAACCAGCCTTGATAAATGGATTGGATGGATAATTTTATACAACTACTAGCGGTTGCCCGCAGCTTCGACTGCGTTAACTAAGATTTACAACGGGACCTTAGAGGGATGATTTATCTTTATCGATAAATGGGCTATCTAGCACTGAAATGTTTCATTCAAATCCGACCGATAGTTCCTGAGATTAGCGCGTTCAAATAACTCTTTAGCTTTATATCTTAAGAATTAAAAGCATGAGTAAAATAAACGCGTATGTAAGTCCATAAAAATTCAAAATTTCTAAATAAAAAATGGTCGTTGTGCCTCACTCGACATAGATAGGTATAGTGTGTCGTGGACTTTTTTGTAGATATTTATAAGATCTACAATTAATTAGAACATTTTATGGTTCTATCTTTTATAGTTTAGGCAGCGTACGCAAAATAAATAACTTTTCTGGTTAATTTTTTACACCTCGTGTCCGAAAAACCCAAATATCTTACGGAACCCTGTTTTTTTCCAGAATAAAATTTAGCCTGTTACTCGTGGATAATGTAGGTTTCGAATGGTGAAAGAACTTTTGAAATCGGTCCAGTACTTTATGAGCCTATTAAAGTTTTGCTCTTTATAATATTAGTGTAGATATTATATAGTATAGATAGATTTCCCCATAACTTTAAAACCGATCGTCCAATTTTAATCATTCAAAATAGAAATATTATCTACATAAACTGTACTTAGTGATGAAATAATTTATTTTGATGAGGATCTAAAGCATGAGTAAAATAAACGCGTTTAAATGTAGTCTAAAAAAATTCAAAATATCTAAATAAAAAAATGGTTACTGTGCCTTACTCGACATAGATAGGTATAACGTGTCGCGGACTTTTTTGTAGATAATTATAAGATCTACAATTAATTAGAACATTTTATGGTTCTATCTTTTATAGTTTAGGCAGCGTACGCTTCTGGTTGATTTTTTACACCTTGTGTCCGAAAAATGTTACTCGTGGATAATGTAGCTTTTGAATGGTGAAAGAATTTTTGAAATCGGTTCAGTACTTTTTGAGCCTATTCGTTACAATAAATACAACCAAACAAACAAACAAAGTTTTCCTCTTTATAACATTAGTGTAGAAGTGTAGATTATAGTTACCTATTTTATTTGTCTAACCACACTCGAAACTTGATAAATCAAATTATAACTTGTTATTTTATTATAATAAAAACTTGTAAGGTTGTTTTTTTACAATATTGAACAAAAGGTTCAGATCAGATAATATTGAAGAAAATACGATCAACCACACGGAATCCTGCGTTTACGGCAAACTCAGATGAAAAATCAGGAAAAAGATCCGTGTCGAAAATAGTTGTTGTTTAAATGTTAAGTTACAATAGACAACGCTACCCGCGATCAATTTTCCATTCGTATTCGTGCATGATATTTCGAACTTGGTCAATGAAATGATCCTACTAATATTATAAACGTTTGTAAGTACAGATGGATGGATGTTTGATACTCTTTCACGTGAAAACTACTGAAGGGATTTTGATGAAACTTTACAATAATATAGCAATATGCATCAGAACAACACATACTGGCTATAATTTATCGCCTACTTCTACGGGCCACGGTAACAGGAAGTACGCGGGTGAAACCGCGATGCGCTGTTAGTATTAAATATAAAGCACCTACCCTCGTATTGAGTTGAGCGATGATGGCCTCCGACGTGTCTGTTTTGTCGGCCTTGCCGGCCGTCGCCCGCCTCTCCAATGTACTCCAACTTTTCTCCGAGCTGGAAGGTTTCTCGGGCATTTTCTCAATTTTATCTAACCACTCCACGACACTAGATTTTTCGACGACATTAGATGAAAACTTGCTGATTGAATTCACTTCGGATACTTTTTCGCTTGTGCTGATTTTCTCTGGTTTAGCGTTGGGCGACTTCTCCGGCGTGGGTTCCTTAGACAGGGGCCTCGCTGGAGCGGGAGGTTTCTTGATGTCGTCTAACATCGTTAAAATGGTACGACCTGTTGGATAAACATTAGAGGACATTTTTAATATATTTTTGTGGTCAAAGTTATCTCTTCGAAATATATAAAAATAATATCCATAGATAGTTCATGAAGAGACATATTTTATATGGAAGGCATAAAGCCATAGATGCTATAAAAGTGAAGAAATCAACGACAGAACTATTTCATTGACATTAATATTCTAAGGATTGCTCGCCTACTACAGGTATTATACTATGCAATACTAAGATTCGTTTGATGCTCTTTTAAGCATGTCATTTCGTTTCATCTTTTCAACTAGCTGTCATGTGAAGAAAACTAATGCGTAGAATCCTGTGTTTTACAATAACTGAGCCCTGGGGACTGATACGTAAAATACCAATGTAAATGACTGTGTGTGCGACAAAGGAGACGGTCCAAAATTGTATGGGACGTTGGTGTACTTTTGTACACACTGATATAAAGGAATATAAATATTCAAAGAGTTTTAATATGTTCATATCCATTAAATTCTTTTGAATTTCAGCGTAAGCATAATTTAATATTTTCAAGATATGCAACACTACATGATATAACATTGGCGTATGAATATTTTCTTTGGCATTTATGGCTATAAATCTATGTCCAAATAAAAAGTCCAAGTCGTCAAAATATCCACAAAAATACAAAAAACACATTCACGAGTTAACAACTCCATAACAAAGCTTGAAATAGATACAAATATTTACGAAAGTACTGTAAGTAAGTAATGAGTGACGCCATTTTTCAATAATGACGTTTAAGTAATAGCCGCCATCTTTGTGTGGAATAGCTAATATTTGAAAATCTTGATAATTTTTAAAAATTTTTGCACGTAACTTATTACGATAAACTAATTTATTTTATTTTTAATGAAATCTATGTATTTTTATTTATTTTTAGTATACTGTACAAGACTACACCAGAAATGGACCGTCTCCTTTCTATTGACTAATCTACTAAGCTAATACTAACCTGCAGCAGTGGGTGATTGTATGGAAGGTGGTTTAGAAGTGGGCAGTTCCGGTGGGGCCGCGTCCTTCTTTGATTCCGTCGATTGTCGCGTTTTACTCTAAAATATAAGGAAAACGTTTAATTATAAGAATTTATTAATTTAAATCTACACTCAGTGGCGTAACTACAGGGTGGCAAGTCGGCAAAATGCCACGGGCCCCCAGCCGAAAGGGGCCCCCGGTCGGAGGAGAATTCCAACTCCCAACATTTATTATTACACATTTAGTAAAAATTGTGTCTTTCCTAGCATCCGATGAATTTGCCACGGGCTCCGAACGGTATAGTCACGCCACTGTCAACACTTAGAAATAGGGCAAGAAAAAAAAAACAGATTATTAATAAGTACTCACTTCTAAGCTCATCTCTAGGTTTTCAATGACGGATATTCTGTTGGTGATAGACGATGTGCTCTTTGACATTTCCATGGAATGACTCGATTTCTTTTCCTCCAAACCACATTCTAATATTCTGTAAATATAAATACTTGATGCGGTCATTCGCAAACTATAGGACAATCGATTATTGATATTTTAGCTATACTTATATGTACTATTAAATTTTTCAGTTTTATCAGAATGCGTATTTCTTAACGTATGCCCAACGACATGCTTGTATGTGTGTACATTTCGTCAAAGAATTCAGACGTACATAGAAGGACAGATGAGCGACGAGAGATCTAATGAGCGCTTTGAGAACAAACATTCTGCGATGCAAACACGTCCGCTTGGCGGCGTGACGAGAAGGACACTGCAATGTCCCCAGAGTGCGAACTGGGGACATGTCCCCAATAAAGTCGGCACCAAAAATCCATAAGAATTGTCCTTCTATGTACGTCTGAATTCTTTGATTTCGTTTATGTTAAATGCTTATGACGTATGTGTATGGTGATACACCTACGTCATAAGCCGGCATATGCCGCATGCATGTATCGTCACCTGTCGGTGCTGCCCGAGTGCGAGGGCGCGCGCGGGCGGGGGTCCACGAAGGTCTTCTTGGCCTGGTTGAGCTTGAGCTCGTCCATCCACGGCGCGCGGTGCTTCTCCCACTCCCGCGCGCGGGGCTTAATCTCCTCGCCCTTCTCCGCTGGCTTCTCCGTCGGAACTGTTCAATTTAATAACATCATTTTTAGCTAGAAATAAGTCGCTATACGGATAAATTCTTATCGAAAAACGCATAAAAATCTAATAAACATTATTATGTGAACAACACATTCGTAGACAATGTCGATATATCGTGCTCCGCGAAATAAAGTTAAAAAAATGTTATAATATATAATATAAATAAATGTTATAATATATAATTGTCGACATAATTATTATTTTAGAGGCGTACCTTCGTGTCCATTGCTGAGGCCTATCTGCTGCGGCGTGTCATCCCTCAGTATTTGACTCGGCGGCCGTCGGCGGGGCGCCTTCACTCTGTTAATACCAACCATCACATTGAAATTACAAATAAAAATTATTCCGTTAGTACAAGCTCTTAACATGTTTACTTTTCTTTTCTAAATTTCTTTTAAATGGCACGAAGTCATTTAAAATATTTTTTTTAAAAGATTATAAAAAAACCACTTAAGCCCTGGAGGACCTAGTTCATAAGATATATTTCAATAGAAAATATAATATGGGCGTGTCTAACAGCCTGCGTTACCTGCCGGCACGCGGGTCGTTGAGTATGGAGTTGCGTTCCACGTGGTCGAAAGTGTTGCCGGCGCCCGCGGGCCGACTGGCGCCGCTGCCGTCGGGCCGGTCCCACTCGCCCGCCGCGGCCGGCCCCCCGGTCGGAGCAGGTCCGCTGGTCGAAACAGGCCCGGCGGCGGCAGGCGCGCTCGCCGCGACCGGCCCGCCGCTGGTGGCCGTTAGCGCGCTCGTGGTCCCACTGCTGGTCACTACCACCGTCATCTTTTCCCTGCAATAAGAAAACGGAGGTCAAGTAGAGGACAAACGATACGGTAAGTGATGCTCAAAAACGTAGGACGAATATAATATACATATTTAGGCGTCACTAAGTCTAACTAAGGGAAAAAATTTGCCAAAGGAGTGCAAAGCGCACACTTGAACGTAGAGCAATAAATACACCAAACCAGTACCAGATCTTTACAATTCTAGCAACACTGATGAATTAAAGTTTTTTAAACTCCATGCCATGTATCGGTGTGCCATTATTTACAGAAAATTAATCTACTTATATCAACTGAATTCTCAACAAATTATTTGAGAACAGAGAGGTATTTTAGTTACTTTTACAATGGTGTCTTCGCATAAACACAATTTAACTTACGTCTTTTCAGACGATGACATCATTTTGTTTTTCAGTCCGCTAAACAGACCTCCCACCGTCGACGCAGGGGTCGGGCTTTTCTTCAAAGGTACCGGGGGCTTTTTTACCTGAAATCAAAAACATTAGCCATTATTACGGGAGCATCGTATTATGTCTGCGGGACGAAGGGAGACCTCCGACCGAGCGAGGCGGTATGCTCGATACCGCCTCGCTCGACACAACAAACTTGACACTCGCTCGACAAACAACTCAGGAAAATCGAAAGGCTTAGAAAAGCGAAAGCTTTATGCAAATAGTTCGACAACAATTAGCTCTGCAATATAATTAATTATGATTTAATTAAATTATATAAAAGTAAAGTATTAACCCTCATATTATGTCCCGCTGTTGGGCACGGGTCCCGACTTTCATCAGATCAGGCGAGTAGCGTAATGGGCCATAGTTCACTGAGGCGCTGGCCCAGTGCGGGTTGGTGAACTTCACACACCTTCAAAGACTTTTAATCTCATCAGGCATGCAGGTTTCCTCACGATGTTTTCCTTCACCGGTGAGCGAGCGATGGTCTTGTGCTTAGGGTGCGCATAGAAATTTAGAAAAACTCATTTTAAAAACCACACGGGGGATCAAGATCGAACCCGGAACCTCTCGCATAAGAGGCCGAGTCTACCCACCACTGGACCATCGTCACTCAAATGAAATTATAATAGAAAATAATAAGATTAAACGCTAACTTGATTATCTAATGTGCCGTCGGTCGCAGTCTCTGTGTGGGCCGTCTTCTCCGATTCACTCTTACTCGTATGAGTGACAGTACTCTGCGCAATACTCTCCTTACTCAACGTATTTTCCTTATGCAAACTGTGAAATAAATACAATAAAAACATATTTATAAATACCTACTTACAATTAATTCTAACAATAAATATATTCTAAAGCAAAAATTAAAATGAGATTTGTTCCAACGTTCTCCTTAAGCCTAATTGTTTGCTAAAATCAAATTAACAGTTGTTAATTTTTAAAACGATTAGACTGGAAGCCGAACCCAATCTTAGTTAAGAAATGGCTAGGAGAAGTAATACATTAAAAGGCCATCTGGTGTAGTGATCAAAGTCTACGTACTATGCATAGAATTATGTAGCTAGTCTACAAGCACTATGCTATGCTGCCGTGAAGTTATATACTAGGTACTTTCAGTAATAGGATTACGACTGAGCCCATAGAGTAGAGTATGAGCATACGAGAATTGCTCTTGCTCCATCTCATTATTTAGTTCCCATTTTTCTTTCGTTAATACCCTTCATAAAATGAATACAATAAGAAGGTAGGTAATGCATTACCGACTTTCTGGATTATAGAGGCATAGGTTTGGCGCCCGGTAATCACTAACCGTCTCATGAATAGCTGCCTTGAAACCGAGTATTTTGTCTAGTTAGTCCATAAAATGGCAAAATATCAAAAAAGAAATACATATTAATATAAATTGATGCCATCAATTCCGAATATTACTATAAATTGGTAAGTGATTTTTTGAATTTAGAAGATGAGTGGTTGGAATCTATTTCATAATGTAACTAGTAAGAAGAACAGTCAATGAAAGTAACAAGAAGAAGAATAAGATATTTAAATAAAATGAAATACATAATATGAAAAAATAGTCGTACCTTATTTTAGATGTAGTCAGTTCCTTTACGGAGGCGATTTTCTCGGACCTCACAAAGTCGTTTAACACCGGGTACACAGAGTTCATCGTTTTACTCAGTGTCCTCTCTGACTTCTTCTCCTCAACTTCTTGAGCGACTGCAACAAATAATATTTATTTATAAAGAGGAAACGACGAAATAGTGCAAACGGGTTTGAGACGTCTTCCCCAGGGTTTGTATTTCCCCGCTGTTTTTAGGGTTCCATGAAAGTTAAGAAGCTAGGTCTCACAATATAAAAAAAACCGACCAAGTGCGAGTCGGACTCGCGCACGAAGAGTTCCGTATCAGCAAAAACGGTAAAAAAAACAACTTTTGTTGTATGGAAGCCATTATTTTTATTTATTGAAATTGTGAAAATTTTAACCTCCTTGCTATTACGTTTTATGAGATACAGCAAAAAAACACCAACAACTACTATGTTGTGTGGTAGCCCCCCTTACGTATTATTATTTTGTTTTTAGTATTTGTTATTATAGCGGCAACAGAAATACACAATCTGTGGAAATTTCAACTGTCTAGCTATTACGGTTCTTGAGATACAGCCTGGTGACGGACGGACGGACAGACAGCGAAATCTTCGTAATAGGTCCTGTTTTTACCTTTTGGGTACGGAACCCTAAAAACAATATGAAAATCGTGTATTTGTTGTTATATGTACAGTAAGGTTCAAAAGTCCAGTAGCAATCGAACGCAGATATAGCGTCAACACTTAACGTTACTTGTGACCTTTTTCTATAAAGACAATTCACACACACATACACTTTGTTTGTCTGTATTAATTCATATCGTTAATTTCGTCTCAACGTGTAAGCAATGCCGTGGCCCAGTGGTTAAGCAAGTGCATATATTTTATTCTACGATCACCTGTTAAATTGCAGGATCAAATCCATCCCACATTGGGTCTGCGTCGATTCTACATTTTTAAATTGTAATGTTTTAAATTTTGAAATATTTATAAATTATTACGAATGTTTCTAACTAAAACTTAGAAACATAACATTCTAAACAGAGCAAAGAATGTGAGGGTAGATTTAAAATAAAATGATTACTGGCTTGGAAAAAACAAAATATTAAAATGTTGTTGGTTGGTGAATTCAGCTACGAGTGATTGTGTGCTGTTTCAATTTAAAATAATAATTAGGTGTCCAATATGCAAGCAAATATTAATATCGAATCAAGAGCTAATATTGTGGCCCTATATTCGAATGGCCTGAATATTTCTCAAATTTATAACGAAACTGGCTTCTCTGTAAGTAGAAATTAATTATATTATTGTGATGCATATTTTTTCAATGGTTAAAATTGTCTTTTACAATTTGTTGTTTTTTTTAGAGAAATACTGTTAAGTCGACGGGTGAAGAATTTGAGGAAGAAGGTGGCTTGCAGAGTCGTAAACGAAGTGGAAGGCCACTTCTTATTTACCAGACTCAGCGGCGTTACATGGCAGCGGAGTATAAAACGTGTGGTTTCATACCGACAAGACGTTTTGCAGATGAATTAAACACCTCATTGGTAACCGTTCGTCGTGCACTTCATGACGAGGGACTACATCACCGAAAGCCGGTGAAAAAACCGTTTTTGACTCAAAGGCATAAAGACGAATGGCAGGAAGACTACATTTATGGCGTAAAGATAATAGTATATAAAGTGAAAATAACGTAGTGTCAAACACCGAATCTGGCAGAATAAGTGTGAACATGTGGGAATGGATTAGTGCGCAAGGGCCGGGTGATCTTGAATTTATACACACAAAATATTAATCAATATTATTACATTAAATATATGTTTCTGTGTCACACTAAGTATTAATTGTTATAATATTTATATTTCGTTAGTTTCAATCGGGCATTCTAGGCCTAGGGACGTGCTGGCCAATGATTAGGAGGTTTAATATTTAAAGGTTGAGGTTAAGTTTTAATCCTCTTTTCCTCGAGAAAATGAATAATTAAACTTTAACCTCAATAATAATATGAAATATTGTTAACACAATAGATATCTATAATATTTTTATTTTGATAGATCTATGGATCAAAGATTTTAACGTCAATCAATTCAATTGTTTAATTGTTAGGTCATTAAAATAAATATAACATATATTTAATATTTTGAAAGTGTTGTTTTATTATATTACCTACTTAATATATATTATATTATATAGTATATAGTAGTATATAGTAATATATATATTACTATATACTACTTAATATATATATAATTAATATTAATCTTAAGTACTTAAATAAAACTTTAAAAAAGTCATTTCATTAAAAAATAAATGAGTTTATAAGAATGTTAAGATAAAGACTTTGCAAAACTGAGATTTGAACGGTGACCATTTCAACTAGCGTCGATGCGAGGCCAACTATTTACCGATGGAGCTACGAGCTATCTTACGTAGCTTGTGAAATTTTTGCATTATTATTGACACAGTGCAATAATGAATGAAGAGGACAAACGATATAACGTTATCTTTGTCTTGCATCCACTACACGCTTATACTTTCTGGTATTGATATTGTACGACATTTAAGTGTGTGCATTTGGTGTGCATAGTAACATGGCGCACACATTCAGAATACGCACTATACCGGCAAGCGAATACGGTCGTTACGATGCTACTGGACTTTTGAACGTTGACTGTACATATAAAACGCGCTTTACGGAATCCACAACGTAGACTGAGTCTCGCGTTTGCCTGGTTTGTTTCAAAAAATACTTTGACGAGCATCATTGTTTTTATCGCGCATATTTTAAGCAATGTTTTATATTAGACGGTTTGGATTGCGGCAAATACAATATATGAAATACGCTAAAGTTGCCGATAAATCGTTTAATTTAACATGAATTTTATGTCAAATTATTAATCTAATTGTTGAGGTATCACAAATACTTTTCCAGTGATCGTTAGCAGAATTTGAAGTGATAAAATTGCGTATTATTTAATATACCATACGAGTGTAACCGACAAATGATACTTATTAGGTGGACACGATCTATTAGCAAATCGAAATATAGAAAATAACACAAGTCAACACCAACATAAAGCCATTTGTCATATGTATAAAAACAAAAAAAAAAAAATAAGTATCAAAATTTCATACAAATTTAACCGTGGAAATTATCATTTATGGATATACTTAGCAAAAATTGGTATAAGGTCCTGTCGTATAAAAATGATGTGCGTAGGTGATAAAGAAGGACTTAGCTAAAGTTGATGTCTACTTATATGGGGAGAAGATTCTATGGGGGCTTCATATCTACACTTGACTAGACAATTTAAAATTATCCGTATGGCCGATGTTGGTGACTTCAATAGGGTCTAGCCGGGTCTAGGTGACCCGGACAAGCAAATTTAACAAAATAATTTCAATAATATTATATTATGTATTATATTAAAAAAAAGTATTCGTCATTTGTGTAACTTTTATTTCCTAACGGTTTATCGGATGTGGGTTAGTTGTTGTAACTAACTGTATTGTAATATATTATTTATGCAAATATAATATAAATAAGGGGTATTAAAACACGCATGTAGTTTTACAAGTGTTTTAATGCCTAATCATCAACATGCATGTAATACAAGACTATATCGACGGCCATAAAACGAAAGACGCCCATAATATGAATCCTCTATATGTATAAGATTATGAAACAGCTTAATGCTAATTTTAAGTTATTGCTACACGTGGAAACTTGTCAATGGCCTTCTGTAGTTATAAATTACATTATTACTAATGTTAGCTGTAAGTTTCTTAAAAATTGTGATTAAAAAATAATAAAAAAAAACATTAAATTTAAAACAGCCAGTCCCAATAAATGCGCGAAAAGGTAATTGTTTTTATTTTTTTATTTCAAGCAAATATAATAACGCGAAACGAGTAGTAGGAGTACTGAGAATGAAGCTGTCTGGTAAGTAAACCCTTTGCGCAGAAGGGATTTTAAAAAAAACAAAGAAGTGTTACTATGAATTTCGGTACAACATTACGGTGAATTATGATTATCTTACGAGTTACGACCCATTGGTTTTGCTTGAACAGATATCTAATAGAGATAAGCACGCCTTGTGAACCAGAAGTCTAGGTAGGTAGGTATATTGTTATGTTAATTTTGTAAAATGTATTTAATGAAGCAATAAATAAATTAATTAAAAAAACGAATGTTCCGTTTTGAATGATAATATGGTTACTATGGCATTGGGTATTCTAATGGTGGCAAAAAGCAGTTTCAATATCTTTTATACAGGGTTTAAAGCATGGGAGTAGATAGACATACGACAACTACGTAAATAATAAAAAAAAACTAATAGTATATGTACGTGAAGTAAATACACAAAGTCTGTATGTTGTTTATTTCACAACTAAATCCATAAGTTATAACAACGTGAACACTATTCCCATTAATATGACCAAGTTTATAATTGTCAAAACAAAGACATCTGCTCTTATTAAAATGTTGTAATTAATGGAATCGTAGGAAGTTCTGATAACAGACCGTAAATGCTCAATGCCATCATTTCGTAAAATATATTTGGACATTAAAAAATCAGACAATAATAAATCATCAATAAAAAGTAAGTAATAAAAGAAATCTATGTATAAAGCAGTAATAAAAAATAAAATAAAACAAACCTGTAACAGGTACACAACATAAATACGAGTAAACATATCAAATAAAACATATACCACTCATATATAGCTAGCACGTAATAGATATCGATACACATAAAACGCATATTAGAAAACATAATATTATACACAAAGTATACAAATTATATTTTAAATTGTAACATTCACGTGTACGTCCACTCACTTTCGATTCCCATTTTATCGCTAAATATACATATTTCGCTATATTGTGTGTCCGCCGAGCAACTATAACACACTAAGGCACGGCAGGATGAGGTAAGTTACGCAAAAGCACGACTTAGCTCACCGCTCGTAACCTTCATGAGAAATGTCAATAGCAAAACATCGAATACATAAGTTGCGTGGGCGGCCACTATTATAATTATAAACACTGCACGCAACTCGGCTAATTTCACGGCCTCTGTTACACCGTGTAAATCTGGCGAATGTTGTAACCAGATTCGAGATGTTTGACCAACAATAAGATCAAGTTCGATCTTGTTGTTCGATAAACAAATAGTTGTTTTTAGTAACGTTCTTGTTACCATTTTTAATAAAACCTATTTTAGAGTTTCCTATTTAATGAGTCGTGACCGAGCCACGAAAATAAATACCTGATGATGATGAGCAACCACTGCCTCTTTGTCTTAAACAAACACTAGTACACCTCTAAAAATAAACATACGAACCAGACCTCAGGATAATACTGTCAGCGTTTTTTAGAAATTGGATTCCTCAAAAATAAGCAGTTTCACTCTTCTCACTAATGATTGTGTTTGATTTTAATATGTTAGAGAGTTTAAAAACTTGAATAGGACAAGAAGGAGAAGAAGTACGAAATGTACCGAAAGCAGAATAAAGTTTGGGAAACACCGGGCTATGTTATATGTTGACATCCCAAACTGTCGAGTCCCAGGTGCTATAATTCAAATTACCCGAATGAAGCCGAGGACTAAAACTAGTTTTTCAAAATCAGTGATTTTCTGTAAATGGTAAAAGTAGATCTCAAGGTTCGCCAGGTGATTTTAACTGAATATTGATAAACACCTCTTGATATGTGCAGGTGCAAGCGGTCTTTAAATGTGTTGTTTGTTTGCATTTTTTTTATATCTACATAAAATTAGAATTAAAAAAAAGTAAAGTAAAGTATCAACTCTTATATTATGTCCCACTGCTGGGCACTGATCTCCTCCTCCAAATCAGACGAGGAGGGTAGTGGGCCATGGTTCACCGATGCCCAATGCGTGTTGGTTGGTGGTTGGTTGGGTGGTTGGCGGTACCTTCAAAGACTTTCAATCTCATCAGGCATGCAGGTTTTCTCACGATATTTCCTTTTACCAGTATTTGCATTAATCCTTACCTAAATAAATGATTTCTCAAGCAAGGCTCTTAAAATACATGTACATTCTTTCTTAAATATTGGCATATTTTAATCATTTATATTTGTTACCAATTCCTTCTCTTTATAATTGAGACTAGCTGTTGCCCGCATTAACTAAGATTTACGAAGGTATCCGGACTAACAGGACCATTATCATTTTTCTATTTTACTTTTTTGTTAAATCTGTAATGGAAGTAAGGCAGCGTTTTCAATGTAAGCTCCTAACATGAATTTGCGGACTTTTCTACAGACATACATAAGTTATTAGTACCTATTCAATTCCACCATACATTGATACACTACCTACATTTTCGAAAAAAAAAAACAGATAGGCTAATTTTATTTATCTGTGTAGAATATAGTATAATATATGCACATTATATTATTGTGATTAGATGTTTTGAGAATTATTTGACCTTCTAGTTCACTGGCGGACAAAGACCTCTTCTAAAGTAGATATGAGATAGCGTCCGAAATTAGTTTTTTATACGAATAGTCAAAGTAGAGTTATTAGTATTTATCACATGGTGGTATCCAAACGGACGACAGCGCGGCCTAATCCAAGGGATGCATTATCCCAACCATGTCTTATCCGGGTATCCAAGATATGCACTATCCAAACCACAGATATCTTTCTTTCTAACTAACGTGTTTACCGTAATACCAGTGAAAGGGTTGTGTTGTGGCGTTCTCCCATCTACACGTGTATCACCACCCTGTTTGATTATACTGTGAAACAGCTTTGCTGTACTCCGGCGAGAAGGGCAGAATAGGCTGTGTAATTACTGGCGCAGCGACTTAACAAAGGAAAAGATGATAGTCGGCTAGTTCTGACCACTAATCATTATGTGGTTCGTCAGGCCATTACGCCTGGTTTCCAACGCAAACATTAACTTATCAACTGTCAAACCGGTTGTGAAGTGTCAAAGGAGTAGCTAGAAGCATGGTTAAATTAGATAATTAGATCAGCCTATCAGTTGACATAACAACTACAATGAAAAACTGTCAAATTTGTCTCTAGAATCGTATGTTAACCGCCATTAACAGCCACGTTAGTTGACATACACTTTGATCCACGTTTCAGGAACCGGGCGTTAGCCTATCTAGGTAACATTTAAAAAACTAAAGTGATAAAAGCTTACCGGGCGGCAACAGCTGTACGAAGTTGTCCGGGAACAGACCGACGCGGCCATGTAGCTCGCCCCGCCACCAGCCGCGGTCGGGCGCGTCCCGGGACACCAGCGTTACCACGTCACCCTCGGCCAGCGTCAGCTCGTCCTCGTTCACCGCCGTGTATGGGAACAGCACGCGACACTGTTCCTTTACTGTCATAAGGACAAGGTTCAAAATAATATAAAAAAAAAGCAAAAAGGGCCAGTTAAAAAAAAAAAACAAACCGCGATACAATTCCTAAAAGTAATTCATTACAATTATAAGCCTTCTTTGAGGTAAGTCTATGTTCAGCAGTAGACGGACTACGGGCCTGGGGCGTTTTTGAAATCGCGAGACTGTTGTCTGGTCACTATACAACCAGAGACCATCAGTTCGAATTCCGCTACGGGCAGGCAACAGGGCGACGAATAAAAAAATGTTCTTTAATATACACTCTAAAATAATAACATAATAATATATAGTACAATATAAAGGGTGATGATATTGATTATTTTTTTTTATGAAATCTACAGAGATTTTATAAAAAAATGAACGAATGAATTAAGGAACAATTACTCCTAAAGGCCTACAAATGTTTTCTAAAACAATGGCTAACTTAATATATACTAATTTAAACAGTGATTTATTAGGTCATATCACTTGGTGGTCCCCTTTAAATGACGATTAAGAGTTTGAATCACACATTTACACAATCAAAACGATTGAGTCACGCTTGACTCAAGCTAATTCATAAAAATGAACACAACAGATTAAAGAACTTACGACTTGTCTACACAAATAAATGTTTTAAGATGTTTAGTGAGGACATCAAAGAGGTTCCATTTGTCATATAGAGGGACGGAGTGCTGCCGTCAGCTGTACAAAATTTAATGTGATCCACTTAAAGAAACCGCTTGCTCAGCGTACCAATTATGTGCAAATACCATGAAATTAATTATAACAAAACATACATAAGTTAACAGTTAACACTGTCGACAGTGTTTTGGATTATTTTAGCGTCAATTAACAAAAAATATTATTTGTATGTGCAATTTACCAATTAAAAAAAACTAAATTAATACTTTCACTGCTGGCCAAAAGTAACACGATATACTTACAGCTAAAGATGTACTGTTAACATTAACATACCGTCGAGACGCCAGCAGAATAGGTTTCATAACTACAATAACCAAGTAAAAAAAATCCTTTGTGAGAGTGGTTCCGCCACTCTTGTGTCGCAAGCAAGATCCACTAGGGGTGGATAACTCTCATAGCAGCATAGATATCTTACATCCAACGGGCATCCCGTGACCGCCAACTTTTTTAGCAGTTTTCGTTTAACCCACCTGGTTTAGGCGGCAGTGCCGGCGCAGGCTCCACAGGCGCCGGCTGCACAGGCGAGGGCTCCAGCATGACCACAAAGTTGGAGGGGAACACGCCCACCCGCCCCGCGCGCCGCCCACGCCACCACCCCTCTTCCACCTGAACACCGTTCAAATAAGTACGTACAAACTAGGCAACTTTACTTTTCAATGAAAGACCACTGACGTGACGCTACGGTACACGTAGCGTAATTATATTATGAGTATCATAAATAATGTTCGATTGCAAAAACGCCTAAAAATGCATATAAATAAGTAAATAGTAAGACAGTTTTTTGTTAAAACGATCATGTCTGTATTATTCTATTAAATAGGATGTCAAAATAACTAGTAGTATATATAAGCAATGCTTTCACATCAATGAATTATTATCCTTGGGACTTCAGAATAAATATATAATGAAATTCATAGGAGTAGTAATGTTAAGTTATAATAAATACCTCCTCTATAACTTCCAACACATCTCCGACAAAAAGAGGTAGCTCATCGGGATTGGTCGGTTGGTAACTGAAAACCGCTCGACAACGTCCTTGCAAACCTCCAGGCCTATGAAGAAAAGAATTTTGTTAAATTATACTTTAAAAAATATATATTAAAATACTTTTGATCACATAATATTATGATTAGAAGTTGCGTTATGATTTTGTATTTAAACAAACTTATACTTCTACTAAATATCACACTCTTGAAAAACTAGTAATGCAAATGGCAAGTTATTGTTTGTAAACATCAACAAGACTGCTAGAATTAATGCTTGTGAGCCAGGCCCAGACCACTTGTCCATGAGTTGCCCTAATGTTAGGAACTGAATGCAGAATGCAATCCAAATTTGAATAATTGAATGTCAACTAACACAATATGTATACATTATACACACACACACAAAATATTATTAATTCAACTGTTGATAGCACTCATTATGCTGTATTATTGTGTGATAGATTTATTTGTGACTTTACACGAGTCACTCGCTAAATTGTACCAGTATACAAGTAGTCTGTCATAAACTAACTGACATAAACATAAAAAGCAATATAATTTTTAAAGCCATATTAATTAATGTGGCAATATTAACAAATTTCAAATTGGTTGGATAATTTTTTATCAAATTACCTTATAATTTTTATATATTACATTATGTTGAACATACATATATATAATACTAGCTGTTACCCGCAGCTTCGCCCGCATGAACTTAGATTTACGGATTTATCATGTCTGATGATGATCGTTTTCTATTTTACTAATTACTAAGTTTTTGTATTAAAATGGATATAATATGTTATCTTGAAAATAAAGACTTATATCCCTTCGCAGACTTTTGTAGGCATATTTAGGGTACTATTATTATAATATTATTCCACCATAATATTATGTTGATCATATAACGTCTACCAGAGTTAATACACTATGGCCTTAGACACCAAACCGCCGCGCCCGTGCAAATCACGCCAACACGATTTATTTTCTTGTGCATTATTTTGATTTTGCCATATCTCCTAAAGTATTCATTTAATTTGCATGATGTAAAGGGCAAAAATAATCTTCATTAAGTGCTCAAGTTAATTAATTGATTTAAAATGATAAGTAATAATATAGTATTTGTGTAAATAACTTTTAAACTATCGCGTTATAATTGCCCATTTTTTTAAAGTATTAAATGGATATTGTATGATATCTCTAAGAGATAGACATATGCCATCGCGGACTTTTTTGTAGACCTATTTAAGATACACAATTCCACCATACATTATTTTGTTATATCTCAAACGGTTTAGGCAGCGTTTTCGTTGAAAACTCGAAGACGGCTTATTTTTTCCGACACCTCCAACAATTATTGTTATATCTTAGCCAATGTATATAAAAACTTGATAAATTATGTACATAAACCTTCCTCTTGAATTGCCCTATCCATTAAAAAAACCTCATCAAAATCCGTTGCGTTGTTTTAAAGATTTAAGCGTACAAAGGGATATAGGGACAGAAAAAGCGACTTTGTTTTATAATATGTAGTGATGTACATAAACTAATCTGTATTCATGTATATATACAGATACTGTGAGTTAGAATACAGTTATGCATATAAAAATAATAACATATAATATCAATATGTTAAAATGAAATGAATTAACCTTAACATGTTATAAGTTCTTACTATGTTATAACAGAATTTGACAAATTGTTTATATTAAAGTAAATATCATTTGCAATATAAGAGTTTACTCGAAACTAAAACTTTAACAAATTCGAATGGCTTCATCAGGTCATGCATACTGAATTACAAAATGGTGGGTATCACAGCAATTACTTACACCAATTATTGTGTCCTTCCTTTTTTTGATTATTTTTATTTGAAAGGCCCAGTTTGTAAGTTACAACTTACTTGTGTTATTTATGTGCTTGCGTATTAATTTTTATTTACTACTTTCATATGTGTTTAGATTTTTCAGAGATTTTACACTTTATAACAACTTTTTCACAATAATGGGCTCTTAACAAGAGTATACACCACCCAACACAATATTAACCAACATTTGAAGGAATTATCGTTCTTTATCTAATCAAAAGATAACTTGTAATCATTAGTAATCAAACAATCATCAAATTATGACATGTTCAAATACATTGAAAATTAAATTATTTCATACATTTACTAATATAGTAAAATGATTCAAGGGATTTATTTATAGTAATGTAATGGATGAGCTTATTTATTTTTTATTTTAGTGCAGATGAGAGTGCCATAATCAGCTATTATAAATATACCTACTCAAACTTAACTTCCTTTTCACATAATTTATTTTAAAACCAGGCATTTGAATTTATATATTAATCAAATATCTGACAGTAGTTTTCAATGTCTCAACAAAACAGTGAATAATAATAGGATACACCTACACTCTAGTGTCTGTATTAATCTTCTGTTTAAGCATCAAGCAAATTGACCCTAATTACGCTCTTTAAATCTTCTTGCCTTTGATTACATCTGATCATGCATTTAGGTGTAAGATGGCAATGAATACATAAATGTTAATTTTTAAGTCTTAAAATCTATATATATAATAATTATGTTACATAGAAAGAGTCATTCTGCTTTAAATAAGAACAAATACAATAAACATGTTTATTACATTTTATCGTTATTTTTTGTGTTATTATAACTGTGATTTACTTTTTTCTTCCTTTGTTTTCTACATTACTGTATTATTTTATGTAGAGTGTGTTAATACAATTTACAAAAGTTTTTTTTGAAATTACATTATGCATGTATTATTTTTTTGTCACTATATAAATTAAATCTGTTTAATATGATAGATAATATGATAGATATATTGTTTTACCTTGCACTAGAAGGTTCCATAAGAACTGAGACAAAATTGTCTGGGAACATTCCTCGGCGGCCACGAAGATCCCCACGCCACCATCCTTCTGATAATCTTTCTACATTTTTTATTACTTCACCAGGCCTTATGGTCAATTCATCTGATTCCGAGGCATCATATGCATAGTTAACAATACAAGACACTAAAAAAAAATCATCATCACCATCAGCCTCTATATGACCACTGGTCATAGGCCTACTTCAATAAAAATTAAGATGGCTAAACCAGAGAGGCAAGCCATTATCATCCATCAAGGGCTGGCCAGTGTATATTGTTCTTGTTAAAATTTAAGAATATTTTTTAATTTTTTATGGATGATAGCTAAATTTAAAACAGACAAATGCCATTGTCAAAGGAGGTTTTGGTGTAAAGCAGGTACATTCACACAATAATCAATTAAAGGATAATATGTCATTTCATATGTCATATCATCATCATCCTGTATCTCTATCCACACCAAGATGGCCAATCGACCACTGCATGGAGATCAAACTTGGTTAATGGCCAAGAGATACATTAAATATTACTGACTTAATATTTTATTTTATAATATAGTAAATAATGATTATTTCTTTTCATTATTACATATTTATAATAATTTACTAGTAAAGTTTTATATTTTCTATATATTTGATGAGATATATTTACAAGCCAAAGAATATTTATGAGTTAAGTGTTTAATTTGTGTCTATAGTTCCTCATATATTTTATGTATAAAAATTACATGACATCAGTATACCTTAGAAATGAGTCATGCTTACTAAAGACTGAGGAACACATTGACATACGTATGTTTACCATGGAGAAGATCTTGTACGATTACAGTATTTCGACGTATAATACTAATATTTTTAACAAATACAAAGCATCTAAATACAATAATATGTCACCTCTTCTTTATGTTTCAATTACTCTTATGTTAAAACAGTTGTCATAAGACATCTAAAATCGTGTCACAAGGTACAGTTATTCATATACAAACAAAATCTAAGCTCTATTTGAGAAATGAGAGTACATTCAACATTTACCTGTTTGATTAGTGTTTGCCTCCATTTTATTATTTCACAGGTATATAATCACATCATTACGCTTGTATCCAAAATTTTATTCAATACGCACTACAATCTAATCATATAAAAATCTTTTTGGAATTGGGAACAAATGAATGCATTCAACTAATAAATTTTCATTTCATGTCAAATCACAATTCACAACCCAGTCGAAAAAGAATATATACTCCACAGATAATTCAAATCACAGTCCACAGGGCACAGACTATAGTCTGTGACTACCATTGTGACTACTGAATTTATATATAATGATATTACCAGACTCCAGAGTTCTAACTTTAAATCGCAGAGAAAAGGCAGATACGAAATAATATACTAACACACTTTTGTATTTTAAAAATTTAAAATGTTATCTAAATCACAGTTTTGTTATACCCATTGTTTTTTTTTTTCATGAATTATTTTTTTCCGCGCGACACTATATATATATATATAATATTGATCTAAGTATATATGTTTTCTTTTCCTTTTTTCTAAGTAGGTTCTATAATAACTTCAACACTTTCCCTAAACATTTACATAGTACACAATCCTAGCGCCTGGCGTAGAATATAATCACTACGTTCATTGCTTTGGTGAGGATGTCTGTGACTTGATCCTTACAACATTACAGAATACAGATACCCTCAGTTGCCAATTCTCTAACGTAAAAATGTCTGAGCCGGATATGCTTTGTTCTCTTATGAAACTCGGGGTTATGAGCAAGACGAACATCAGATTCCACAGAGTACTTTTTAACATATCAGATTCATTGGCCACTTGCAAAACTGGTCGTCCGTAATTGTAGTCAAAGCCTAGTATATTCTAGCAAGCCTACATTAGTTTTCAGTGGACTTCACTGACTGTCACTATTTCAGCTTCTGTAGTGGAGATAGCGACCGATATTTGTCGCTGGCTGAGCCATGAAACTGTACCTCCAGAATAGCGACAGATCACTCCCGTTGTGGACGTCCAGTTTCTGTATCAACTCCGTGATCGGCGTCGCTAAATCCTTCTAAGATTCCAGGTTCGACACTAAAGCTCCTCCGTGCCTCGGAAAGCATGTTAAGCCGTTGATCCCGGCTGTCATTCGTGGATCTTTGACAGTCGTTACGGGTCGTCAGAAGCTCGAGAATCTAACAACCAGTCTTACCACAGAGTACCTTATCATCCACTTACAGCGTTGTGGAGGTTAGATAAGCAGTCGCCATTTGAAATACTGGTATTCAGCTGAATCGGGTTAGACTGGAAGCCAACCCCAAAGCTAGGAGATGATGATGACACGTTGTGGACGAATTTTTACATTGAGAAATGCTACAAAACACAATTTTTAACCTCACTTGCTATGACAAAGTGTATGATAAATGGTAAATAGCACATTGGTGTCATCTATGTCATCAGTGTGGCGACCACTGTCAGTGATGGCGACAAGGTCACACACACTTAGCACTTCTATTACCTTATTATTTAGATTCTCATGGTTATACCATGACTTGTCTTCAATGCAAAGGCTAAATGACTAGTGAATACCAGGGATAATCTATTTAAACTTGGAAGTTTGTATAAACATATTTTAAAGAAGCTCTTTTAGAAAGTCACACAAAGCTCAACTAGTTTGGGACTTGTAAGTAAAGTAACCCATATATTATGTCCTATTGCTGGGCACAGGCCTCTTCCTCGAAATGAGGCAAGGACATAATTCACTAATGTGCTGGCCCACTGCAGGTTGGTGAACTTTACATACCTTCAAAGACTTTCAATCTCATCAGGCATGCAAGTTTCCTCACAATGTTTTCCTTTAACAGTGAGCGATGGTCTCCTGCTTATGGTGCCCTTAGAAAAACTCATTTCAAGGCAGAATCAAACCTAGAACCTCTCTCATAAGAAGCCACGCCCTTACCCACCAGACAGTTAAAAAATTTGAAGTCTTTAAACTGTAATATTATATTATATATATTTTATTGAAAACTACATTAGTACTAGTACATTGAACAAATATTCAATAATTTAGTTCTTTAAAGGGCCATCAGAGTCTGGAGGGATGCCTAATTCTTCATCAGTCCATGTGCTTGGTGGTACATAAGGCCATTCTCCCTGAAATATGAATAAGTTGTTAAAAACCAATCAAATAAGTAATAATTAAAGATAATGAAACAACTTTTACAGATTTTATTCATTATGATGAATGAAATTTGCTTTAACAAAAAACAGAATTCATCATCATCATCGCAGCCTATAGTCGTCCACTGCAGAACATAGGCCTCTCCAATAGTTGTCCAGCGCGACCGATCCATTGCCACTAGCATTTAAAAACAGAAAACAATATACCAAAGGAAGATTTTTTTATATTTTATTTATATTTATTCACTTGATGGTAAGTAATAGCAACACCCTTAGAGACCCACTACACCTTTTAAATAGGAGCCTGCTCTTTTCTTGAATGTCCCCAAGTTGTACCAGTTTTGTGTTTTAACCTACAAGTAGTTTAATTAAACCCCTAAGGCATATTTTAGGTCAAATTCTTGGTCGCTGAAAGTGGTTTTTAATGTATAAGAAAATATTATAAACATTTTAAACACAAAAATACTATAACTTTTACATATTCCACATTTTATTCTTAAAACTTACAGTAATATGTTCTGGTTCCGTAAGAATATGCCAAAGAATCCACCACCAGCAAAGACCACCTAAGCCTTCTGCTAATAAAGTTTCTTTTCTAGATGCTGGAGCAGGAGGTACACGATATGCCCAAGATCTAAAAACAAAAATTAAGAATTTTATATCCAAAGGAACTAGTGACATAATCGACGACAGTAAGTATATTAGTACTTACCCATGGCCAGAATTTCTTTTATTTTGTTTTAATGTATTTGCAACATTTCTAAAATTTCGTAAAAGCAGAACTCGGGATAAAGCTGTACGAGTCAACATATTTAAAATAAAATTTTCTATTCTATATTGTGGCCTGTTTAGATCGACGATTTTTTTATATTTTTTTTTTCGTATATTTGTTCCTTTTAGAACCAGCCAAGACCAGAGGCCATGCTACATGACTGACGTAAAATACATTTAGTCTGTGGAGAAACGGCGGGAAACGCCAAGCGGCGGGGCTTCATAGTTCATCCCTTACGTCACCATCAATTAATTATAACCTCCAAATCCATCCATCCTGAAATAGTCCGCTACAATATTTGCGAACCAGTCATATTATAATATATGGAACAAGTTTAAAGACAAACAATATAGAAAACCACCAGAACAGTCAGACCAGACCAATTTCAACCAATTTCATTAAATTCAATTATTTACACTTATTCTACAATGTTAACAGTAGTGCCTAAAATAGGACACCTGTATTTCAGGCGACAACAAGAGCTTCCATTAATTACTGTGCAAACTCGATCATTGTATTAAAAATATAAATATTATTATATTATAATGCCTAAAATTTCATTTAAATAGGTGTAATAATAATAATTATTATTAACAATAGTTAATATTATAAGGTATACGTACTTACGTAGTATTACTATTAATAACTTCTCCGTATCCTCATTAAGGACATTTTTAGTTGGTAGTTTTTCAGGCTCCTTTTACAGGGAAAAAGAGTTAAAGTAATTAAGTATATAATATTTTATAAATTAAGAGGAAATGTCAAAAAGTTTACAAAGAAATATTCATATTTCGGTTAAAATAAGACCTAAGATCTTAAAATACTTTTTCAAAAATTGACATCCCTAATGTAGAGCATAACGCGACTCAGGGCCGCATAATACCGAATTGTGCTACCTAAAACAATGGACGTAATAATATATAACAGGACCGAGCACTCGTAACAGAAAAACGAGCCGACAGAGATAGCCAGTGTTTAGGAGTGTGTCCCTTTCTTATAGGGTGACAATAAGATTTTGACATGTGGGACAAATTCAAATTTGTCTTTCAAAATTTCAAACTGTCAGGAAATGGGTATTGAAAATTTTACTTGCAGTAAGGTTTATATCCTACTAGTACATACTTGATGTATGCAGTTTTAAGTTTTAATAAATCTCGAGTTTTTAAGTTCTTCAATAGGCGCGTTTAGCCCCGACAGATATCGCAAGCTAGCTTAGATGCATTTAGGGTGCTTGAAAAATCTAACACAAGTATTATACTTACAAACGAAAATACCAACATTAGCAATTGTTAAAACCTGAAGAATAGTAGATGGATTACGAAATACATAATACAAATACTTCCAGGTATATACTTGACGGGAATCCGCCATCAGGTGGTTGAGATATCATTATCATCCCAAAATATTAACTGCAAATCTTAGGTTTACTCTCATAATAACGCATTCTTGAATTAACATTACAAAACAACTAAAGATGCCATGGATTCAAACTGATTAAAATAATTAGGAACGTGGGAAGTTTAGTACGGAGTCACTCTGTCTCACGTTCCGGCCATTGCTTATCGCATTGCTATTATTCCCCTCCTAGCCTGCCGTAAGGAACTTCGTTCCAAAAAATCATAGTCACCATAGTAGTTTGATTTATTAATTATGTTATTTAAGTAACCATAGCAACCATTACAATACAAAATGTCAAGATGACACTTAACTGGGCTACCATAAGAAATAAAAGAAATAAGCAAAATAATAATTATGTTTTCTTTTTGAATTGGAAATATAATTAAATAAATAAATTCAATTACAATTTCTTGACATACAATTGTCAAAATAATATTAAAAAGACAATTTATTTCGATGAAATTTTTGATCATTATAATGAAACAACTTTTACGGATTTTATCGCGGTTTATTTAGTTTTTTACAATCCCGACGTTTCGGACACTTTACAGCGACCATGGTCACGGGAGGACTGAGGTGTCAGATGTCCTACTGTTACAAAAGTTATTCGAAACTACCCTATGATACAACAATATTTTTATTTAGTCCTATCTATGCAAAAGGTGCTAACTGAGTCTTTAGTCTGTGACATATTATTATGCTTGGATTTAGATTTTATTATTTTTATTATGGGATCCCAAGCAGATGGTAGTGGCCAGCCATCTTCTCTATTGAAATAAGGATGTTTTTTTTGTTTCATTATAATGAGTGAAATTCGCGTAAACATAAGAAAACAATAAATTTTTGATCAGCCAAAATTTTTAATAAAATACATTTTTAAGCTGGCAAGATAAAAGAACAAGACACACTCCTAACATATTGCTATCTCGCTCGGCTCGGATCAGCAGCATTGTAATGCCCATTAGAAAATAATACTTAATGCGTTGAGTTAGTGTTCACTTTCGTAAATACATTTTTTCGAGTACGCCATCCTGTTATATATACTACATCCATGAAAACGAATATATTGAACAGGCTGGCGAAACTCCTATACAAAAAAAAAAACATCCAACAAAACCACATCCATGCCTAATACTCGCTCAAACGGAACGTCAGTTTTCATGTGCATAACAGTATTTATACGTGTGGATCCGACACGTTTGTGGACGCCTCGCAAGCGCTTGTGGCAAATTCTCTTTTGTTCCCTTTGGCTTGTGCACGATACAATCGGCCACAAACCCTTGCAAACCTACGCAACCAAGACAAACTCTGTATCCACACGTTTGAATTTGTGAAGCCTCGGCAAACGTGCGGTTCCGGCTTTACATGCAGCACGAACCAAACTGAATCGATCATGCCTCTTTCTCATTCGTGTCGCGCTTTCGCAACGGAAAAAAGATGACGGCATGTAGACGTCATTTTTATCATGCATGCTGCCTTTGTATGGGTAACTCAACCAGAACATTTGAGCTGTAGGTCAGCTCAAAGCGTAGTGTTTATATGTAGTCTGTGGTTTATATCCTCTGTGGGTCAGCTCACGACCCACGTTGAGCCGGGGCTGTGAATCGGCTCACAGTTCAGCTCAATTTATCTGTGAGTGAGAGAGTGAAAAATGTATCTGATTTATATTCGTTTGATTGTGCGATATCTCTCTCACGCATTTTATGATTTGTTGGCACTAAGTTATTATTCTGTAATATGGACATAATGTAAATTATAATTATAAGAATTAATGTTACTAAGCGTGGAACTCGAAATGAACAAAAATGGCTCGATTAAATCGGCTAATATTTTTTGTATGTTCCTTAAAGCCCATGGAAGATTTTTAAGAAAAAAAATTGGTTGCCTGTAAAGTCGGTATACGGGCGAAAGTTTTACGTGACAACGACTTTGAGTGGTAAAATAATTTTAATGTGAATATTCATTCGTATAGTAGGAAGAAGGATGAAATAATAGTAACAATTTAAAACATTTATTTATACAAAGAATTATATTTAAAACATTAATTTATACAAAGAATCTCGCACTGAATTTCATATTAACAAAATTTTTTATGTCTGTCTCTCTCTCTCTTAGGCGGGCTAACCATACCCGAGTGGAAGGGACGCGTGCCTCTCACTCGCTCTCATTGTGAGCGCATAACGTGAGCAGAGCGTAACGCAGTTTCTTGAAGTGTCACCCGGCAAACCAATTTATAAGACGTTGTCACGTCAAAAATACAAATATGGTAAATGTTCAAAACGGTATCTACGGGAATTAACAGTAGAAACAATAATTACCGGGAACGCAATATTAAATAAGCCGAACATAATATTAACTCGCAGATAAATTGAGCAGTGAGCTGTTCATTTTTGACATGAGCTGCAGCTCCGGCTGAGCTGATTGAGTGAGCTGAATATTTGAACCGGCTCATAGCTGAGTTACTCACCTCTACTGCCCGTAATATCGAGTTATTAGACGTTGTCACGTCAAAATAGTAAGCATCAGTATTTAGTCTGGCTATGACTGACTAATTCGTAGAAGAGTATGTGGTCTACAGTTTATTTTGGTTCCTTACAATATTTTTTAAAAATCTAAATTATTAGGTTCTTTTCCATTGAATCATGGATTAAAAATATCTCTCTCAATTTCACAATCGGCTAATGTTACGAGAACTTTGAAGTAAATATTTATATTATTAAATTGTAGGCCCGGGTAAAATATATATATATAATTCTATATAATCTATATATTTTACATATGATTACATATAACTATATATAATTATGTATCACTATATATAGTTTATATATAATTATATATAAAAATATATAGGCTTAACATAACATGAATTATTTAAATTAAATTTAGGTAAGTACTCTGCACTAATCATTCTTAAATTTATATTTATTTACTTTAACTACTTGCCGTTAAAAAAAAAGATATATTCTTTTTATAGTTGTGCAACTGTTTCGCTAGATGGCGATGCTAGTAAAGATAGATCGCGCTATAGGTTCATTAACACGTTTTAGCTAAGACAATGAAGAAAAAAGAAATGATCAGGCAGAAGATTCTAACACAATAGCTGGCAAATGGCCTAATAACCATTAGCCCTTTAGAGTTGCAATCTTATTTGGCTGCTTTTTTTTGATAAAGCAAAATAAACCATTTGAAAACCAACAATTGATAACCTAACACTAACACAGAATTATATATGAAAAATGGCCCTGTATAATTATATATAACTATCTATAATAGGCATGATGACAAATTTTGAAAAACTACTCTACGATGTTATTACGTATCTACTTTATCCTAAATTAATATTATGTCTGCAAAAAAATAAAGTTTACAAGGAAAAAACGACCTTTTAAAAATACGTTTTAAATTTTGCACCAAAACACTAGAATAGGAATGGCGTCTGTTTATGACGTCAAGTTTTCGTGAACATTTGACAGCGCACGCTTGGCAAGCCTCGGCAAACCCTCATACATGTGGATACAGAGTTTGTCTTGGCTTGCGTAGGTTTGCAAGGGTTTGAAGCCGATCTGACGAGTGTCGGTATTGTGCACAAATCAAAGGGAATTTGCCGCAAACGCTTGCGACACGTCCACATGTTTGTGCCTTGTTGAGGTTTGGAGTTTGCGGCAAGTCACAAACGTGTGGTAGTGGTATTACAAAATCGTGACGTCACGATCGGTTGGTGTTTGACCTAATATGCCGGATTGCCATTTTTTATTAAAATAAAAAGAATCACACATGTAAATTAAAAGTAAGTGATTTATTTAGAGTCTCTCTGTCCTATATATTTATATTAAATTATAATTTCAGTGATTCTTAGGTACTGTCATCATGCCTATTATATATGAAATACTTATATATAATTATATATAACTTTTTTTACCCGGGCCTGCGATTCCATTTGCGTACTTCCTATACCCGTGGGATTACGAGGATAAATAATAGCAAATGTCTTATTCTGATGTGTATAAAGCTATATGATTGCAAAATTTCACCAAAATTATTTAGTAGTTTTTTGTGACAGAGCAACAAACATCCAAAAATCTAAACTTAGGTACAAATTTTCACCCTTCTAATACAACTATGTAAGACAGAAAACAACTTATATTTTTTTATTGTAAATATATTTAATAGAATCTACTATCTGATCAATTTATAACAATATTATCTTAATAATAATAATAATAATTTAATAAATATTAAAATCTAAACACTATAAACAAATATCATGTTCCTAAAATCTATTTTGTCTTTTAATCAAAATTGTATAAGTAGATTTATTTATTTTGAGAAACATCTTGACAACAAGGTTTTTTACCTACAACACCTTCTTCGGAAACGGCCTTATCATTAAAAGGTATATTGTCTAATTTCACTGTATCCTCAGTTATTCTAGCAACTGCAACAAATTAATTTAGAAAATCATTCAAACTCTTACTACTACTACTATTGTAAAAAAATATGATAAACACAAGGAACATAAATGAAGTGTACCATTTTTGCTTCTTAATATTAGTACTCATAGCTAGGCACCGTTTATAAAATTGTTAACTGTTAGTCCTCTACAAAAACAGTTAGCTTCGTTAAATGTTAAAGAGCAACATTTCCGAAGCATTAACGCAAGTTAATATGTGTAAAATTGCTATTTTATATTGTTGCGTTGGTGAGCTTATAAAACCAAAAAAAACGCATGCGTGACATAAATGCAAGACCTCTGGGTCATCATCATTGTTACTCGCATTTGCCGCCTCCCGGCACTTCTCGTTTCATGTCGGAACCTATTTTTCGCGCAGCAGTTGCAATAAATAGTAGGCATTGGATTAACGGACTTCTGCATATTAACTGAAGTTAACATGTCCATTAACATTTTAAAAACTTCACTTAAAAGGTAAAACGTGAATCAAAATGTTACATTACATTATACATTCACATTTTTTTTCACAATAGAGCAACCCCAAATTTTTTGTTAACTTTATAGGTATAGGTTCAATGCAATAAAAAGGAAACAATTGTTATTTTGGTAAGAATTAAGAATCAAATAAATTTTTGTAGAGGTATAAAAATGAATTACCACCTAACTTACCATAAACTCCTTGCTTAACTTCTTTTGCTTGAATCACTTGTGTTCTTAATTCACGTTCAACATCTTCTCCAAATTTAATCAACTATCAATAAAAATTGTGGGAATTATATAAACAACAAATGTAGAAGATTCTTATTAATTTTAGGGTTACTTACTGTTTTAATTGAGTCAATATTGTTGACATTGATATTTTTTTTATATTCTTCATTAATTTTGATCCTAGCAGCAGTTAATGCTTTTACATCACCAGCAAATACTTTAAGTCTAGTACGATGTAGTTTTTTGAAGCTTCGGAGTACCTATAATGATATTTATCGGCTTATTATGTTACATATTATTCTACACATAAAATGTCGAATTATCGTACACTTCGTCACTTACCATTGATTTTAGACTACTCATATTTAATCTACCTATTTATTATAATATTCTAACACTGCTACTATGTATTATGTTCTGCTTAAAACTATGTACTGTAACTATTCATAATTTCGATAATTTCAAAATAATATATTTTGGTCTTCGCTAAATTAACGCCGTGCTTATGTCAAATGTCAAATGAAAATGACATATTACATTAATTTTTCATTTTATTTAAGGCATTAGTTTGTAAAATATCAGCCACGAGGCAGTATTTATTTATTTTCACGAATTACTAAAATCTTCAAAGAAGAAGAAACTATATTTAGTTTGTAATTTGCACGGACTTACTAATTTGGAGCAACGGCGGGAATCGCATAGGGGCGCAGCATGAAGTATAGATACAAGAGAGTCTGAACAGTATAGACTTCCATAGTATTCATATACACAATAATAAACACAGATCTTATACCGGATCCACACGTTGCTGGCTTGCCGCAAACTCCAAACCTTTACAAGGCACAAACATGTGGCGCAAATTCCATTTGATTTGTGAACAAAACCAACACTGGTCGGATCGGCCACAAAGCTTTGCGAACCTGTGGATCCCTATGGAAACCTGTGGAACCTGTGAAGCCACAAAAGCGCGGATCCAGTATGACATTCATAATTCGAATAACGATTTTTTATAGCCAATGACGAGTATTAAGTTTGTCTGTTGTTAAGTGCTGGACACCATATTCCAAATGAATAAAATACGTAACAATAATTAATGAACAATAAACAATTAAAATAAATAAATAGTAAATTGGTTTTCAATAGTGTTTGTTTTAAAAATTCAATTTATATATGTTGTGATTGGTCAGCGAATATTGCAAATAACTGTTGTAGAGCGGTTTTGTCTAAACTGGCTACTACTATAACTATTCTGGCGGTTTTTTATAGTGTTTCCTGTCGTTTCTCCAAATTAGAGACAAAAGATAGTTTACAAAAGATTTGATACTTGACTTTGGCAATGTACTAAGTATAGTCCATTAAAAAAGTTATTTTTATGCTGTCAAATTTGTTGTTTCAAGTTTCAAGTGTCAATATGGTGTCAACAAATATAATTTTATTATTTTTACATATTGCCTAAGTGACAGTGCTGCTATTAATTTATTACAAAGAAGCTGCATCATTTAATAGGAAATAAATTCGACAACGATTATTCAATCATTTTATTAGATCAATTAAATTTCATAAGTTTTGATATCTGTGATTTTAAGTGAATACTCTGTGTGAATTGTGAACAAGTGAATCATAAAAAGAAATATTTAAGGATAACAGTATAATTTGTTATTTCCGGGTAAGTTTTCAATGTAATTTTAAAATTGCTTTATTGTTGCATCTCATCATAATCAAATTAAAAGAATCTAAATATCCACTTTGCTGAAGTAGAAACATAGGTATTTACATACTTTAAGTACATGGTAAGTGTAGAAACATCATACGAAAAAAAAGAGAACACGGGAGCTTAGACAATTTGTATATTGTATATTCATTTGTATCATCTTTTATTTATAAACAAATTTTTACGCTATATAGTTAAACATAATAACGAAATTAAATATAAGAACTGTATAATGTTAATAAATGTATTTTTTAAAACTATGTGACAGGTTCTAATTTTGTTTGTGTAATTATTTCTTATAAGAAACTTGTTTGAGATGAATTGGCACGAAATGCAAGCTCTCTTTTACTTAGCATATTTTATACTGATATTGTTGTTTTTCAATATAGATTTAATTCTAATATAAACCAAATACTAATACTTCAACTGCATAAATAAATGAGATGTGTACATAGATAGGGAAATGAGAGTTATTAACTACTATTTACTAATTATATATAACTAAAGTCTTAATAGTAATTAAATTTGGGTATTCTTTATAGTCAAAGTGTGATATTTAAACTTGGTAATTGTATAAAAGACATTTAATTGAGTTCATTATAAACTGTATAAATAGGGTAGGAACTATTAAACTAGAATTCGTACAATATTATCTTTTTAGTTGCACAAAAAAAGATTGCTTAAGGCTTAAACACTTTTATTATTGTTTTCTTATGTTACTTTTATTATTATTTAAATATTTCAATGTTAAAACAATCTCTAAAGATAATATAGGTAAAAAACTATGTATGTGTTTTTGTATTTGTACAATTTATGCAATGACTTGCAAAGACAGATTTTTTAAATATTATAAATGAGGGCTCTTTGAAGTATTTTTCTGTAAAATCTTGAAGAATTGACTTCGTTTGCAACATCACTTTCTTCTAACACACTTGCAAAAGCACCTATGGTCTTTATGACTGCAATAAAAAACATACTTCAATGTTATCTTGCAAATGGCAATAGAATAAACTTAAACTCCAATATGAATTATTTAATAATTAATTTAATTAAAAATAGGAATTTCATATAAAAGGTATACATGACTCACTGACTTATAATATTATATCAACATACATTTGAAACTTCTTTATCTACCAAAGAACTAGAAAACTTTTTCAAAATTCTCGAAGAAGCTTCCTTGTATGTATTGCGATAAGATAAATGAGATAGTGGACACTAAGAAAGGGTTTTTAGGAATTTAAAAAGGGGTTGAAGTTAATAATATGAATCCCTCTCTGTTAAGTTTGTATGGATTTCTTTTTTCATTTCTGGACTTAGTAGTATAAAAATTGGTATTGGTATGGGTCCTGATTATATACAAATGATGTGCGTAGACAAAGATAAAGAAGAAGTAGTTTTATACTTGTTAAGAGGGAAGTTTTATAGAATTTCGTATTTCTAGGCTCAAAAATATGGCTGGCCGCAATTTTGGCCAGAAATGAGCATACCCATATTTGGAAGGCTAGCAATGCACCTCCTGATTGTCAGGAGATAGATGTTGCTTATCACTTATCACCACACGAACCAAATGATCTTTTGCCCCCCCCCCCCAGCTATAAAAATTTAATAGAAATAATAGATTCACTTTCATTCAGGCAAAACATTTTTGACTGAAGCTTGAGTCAGCCAACACGATACTGCATACAATTTACAGATAGTAAAAGGTCAGCGCCAATTATGTGTAAAAGCAATAAAAATGATATTACTCATGTTCGTTATCACATCTCATTATCTCATCCATTCACAATTTCACCATATCTGAGTGTATCATTTACAAAATATCCAAAATATTATGTCAATTTTTAGCCAAAAGTATACCTATTATATATACATATGTCATTATTTTTTAAATATTAATGAGCTTTCCTCTTTAAAACCATCTTATCTTTTTTAACTAAAATGTTAATGATATTTTAATAGAATTTGACTGAGACCGATATTGGATCCTACATTGCTTATAAAATACTAACCTGCAATCCAGATATGTTTATATAAACCTAAGTCAGAGTTTTTTTTTAACTTTTTTTCGTTTTGGACGAATTTTAAGATTGAATATATTTGACGGACCCCTGCTTGCTGTCATTTTGGAAGCTAGTGGCAGTGGCAGATTTATACATTTTCAAGGTGTATGCTATCTCAACAATTTTTTTTTCAATAGTTGCAATACTTTAATCACATGTCACAGTTCCCAAGTGATCCCAGTCATCCCAGTGATCCGTGGACTAGGTTAACTTAGGCAAAACCTTACTAAAACATATGCATGAAATGATCCTTTGCATTAAATGATAATGCGGGAGTTTGGTAAGTACCCTTTCTATGATTTTCACTGGTCAAAAGTGACCTTACTCAGGCAAATGCATACAGCAAATTAATCCTAAGAATAACTTAAGTCTTAAAGTACTTAAGTCATATTATAAGTTTTCTGCCAAAAAATTTTGGAATTATATTTTATAGCAATTGACATGTGTGACCCCATGCATAGATATTTATATTATTATTAGCTTCAAATGTTACATACCATTGAAATGTATGAGTAATATAATTCTATATCAGTAAGAAGAACTATGAGGATGTACTTGCAACATGTGGTTACCAGATTTTTTTAAAACTTCACATGGTGTGCAAATTTTATTTGGAATCCTTTGTCATCACTAGTCCATACATAAAGTATCCAAAATAATAAGAAATCTTAGTTTACCATAGCAATTTTGAAACAAGTAATATTTTTCGTAACATACCAATATTTTTGTAATATACTTAATAACGTTACGTTTTTTCTCCACAATTTTATCCTGAGCCACTGAATCGATTTATATGGCATTTTGTAATTCGTAAACTTTGTGCAGTTGGTTCTCTCAAGTTTCAACTTAAAAGATAAGACTTTAATACCCTTAAGTAATTTGTTGATAATGATATCAAATGGCTAGTTAGTTGGAGGAAGGTAAGATGACACGATGTTTATCATACTGCTATACATGTACGACGTTGTACGTCGCTATGCTTAAATAACAGTTTTAATTGTTTTGCACTTTGACGCCTCTACATCACGGATGATGCGTATAGCGTACATACTATGTATCTACATTGCGATCCTTTCATAATTCAAATACAATACATAACTATTATGCGATGTTCATTAAAAATCAGCGTCTCGCCATTGCTGTAATGATGTGACAAAATATGCTGAGTGGTTATCTTTTTGTTCCCAATATCGATACCTATGTTAAAGTATTTAGTGATTTTGGTTGTGAACATATTTTTTTTTATTTCTTTCTTTCAAAATAACAATAATACGGAGAAAGTAATAAGTTTAGACAAACATACAAGTGACGATCGTTGAGAATGGCTGTTTTTAGAGGACTAGACTTTATCCTTAAAGAGTAGTCTATTAGTATTCAGTAAGTTGTGACGAAAGTGAAAAATTTATTAAATAGGTTTTTGATATTTTTTAGGGTTTAGCTTACACAAAAGACCTTTAATCCGGGGGCTCCATGTCATTGATACAATCTAAACAGTAATAGATACGCTTCGAATGATAATGATGATTAGTAATGACACATACGTGTAGAAAGTGTAAAATGAGGTTGTTACAAAAGTTTATAAGTGGAACAACGTTGAACGGCGGACAACCAGGTCAAATCTAGCATCTAATAATCGCTTTGTTTATAAACTCTAGCTGTATTCATTAAACGAATATATCCGTACAAGTTGTATTGATACAAGACGCTGAGATAAATGTAATTTGGTACAAAAACATCGCAATACAGGAAGTATAGAATATTTTTAGAGAAATTCTTGCAAGAAGTAATAAAATAGCGTATAGATAATGATAGATAAGTCGTAAAAAATCTTGACAATTTTGCAATACAGGTAGTTTGTTCTGTAATTAAATTATCAAAGAAAGAGCGAATATCTCTCGAGCATGAATCGAGTTCCATATTATCAATAAGGTTTAATATAGCTAGGTCCCTATTTTTTTATTGTTAGCTGTGCGATAGATAAAGTTCATTTTTATACAATAGATATACCGACCCGACTTATCACTATTACTTCACTCAAAGCCCCAAGCAGATATAGGTCGTTTAAATGCGATCAATTGAACCGAGTGATAATTCTAAAGTTTCAGACAATAATGTAATACTGTATTATAAATTGCGTGAGTTGTATTGAACATGCAAAAATATGTATCAATACTATGTTATATTATACATTATTATACAAATTTTGCTTGCTCAATACAACAAACGCAACACAGAAATCGAAACATTTCAGAAATCGAATACGCGTTCCGAACGTAATTATTATAAGCATTTTATTATAAATAGTCAAGAGTAATTTTCGTATCTGTTGTATGATGCACACTTATCGTATATATGTATAATCTTACTTCTAATATTATAAACATGAAAGTTTTTAAGTATGGATGTTTGTTATTCTTACACGTAAAAACTACTAAGTGGAATTTAATGAAACTTTACAATAATATAGCTCAAACATCGGAATAACACATAGGCAATAGATAGAATAGACCATAACATATAATTTATCTCTGTACTCCCACGGGAATGGGAAGTACGCGATTGAAACCGCGGGGCAGTGCTAGTGTATCATATATTTATGAAAAACGTTATTAGCAAATAGGGTCTCGGAGTAAATCTTAAAAGTGTATTATAAACTGAAAAATCAAATAAGGATTCTAATGAAAAAATGTTATATCGGCGTACAAAGGCTTATCATCAACATCATCAGCCTTTATCCGTCCAGTGCTAAATATAGGCCTCTATATCTATACATATAATAAATTTGTAGAGGAGTCGTTTCTGTACATTGAAAATATTTAAAAAATGAATAGCCTGGGTGTTAAAGGATTACTAACAGAATCCATTTCCAGCATTTTTGGAATTTTTGTCTGTTTGTCTGTTTGTCTGTATGTCTGTTTGTCTGTTTGTCTGTTTAGTTGTGCACGCATCACGTGAAAACAACAAAACCAGTGTAAATAAATTTTATCCATAAAAATTTGGCGTAACTTAGAGTAACATTTAGTTTTTGTTTCATCGCAATCGCTTCACTCTATCAAAAGATATATGTATTTGAAATGTAGCTAAATAAGATACTTAACAAATAGGATCAGATCAACGCCATCTATTGACAATTTACGGCGGCTTTCAATATCCTATCTATCATAAAATTTTCTTATCTATCTTGAAATGTTAAAACATTTTCTTAGAAAATCTGTCAAAATTTTAAGATACTTAAGAAAATTTTAAGATAGGATATTTAAAGCCGCCGTTATAGTACCGACTTATTCACGACTTATCGACTTATAAGTAGGTATGTAGGTTGTCAACAGATGGCGTTACATGTATCTGATCCTATTTGTTAAGTTAAACGAATTTGTTATTATATTTTGTTAAAACCTTAAAACGTTGGAAAGGAATAGTAATCCTTACTATATAATATTATAAATGAGAAAGTAACTCTGTCTGTTTGTCTGGCTATTATGCTTTCACGCCTAAACCACTTAACCGATTTTGATGAAATTTGGTACAGAGATAAATTAGAGCTTGGGAAAGGACATAGGCTTTTTTATCCCAAAAAAAGCTTAGGGGGGTTTGAATAGGGGATAAAAGTTTGTATGGAAGTTCGTTATTATACATAGAAGATGACGCCTTAAAACTTTGTATTTAGGCACTTGATAAGAATTAAATAACCATGATTAATTAATTGTTCCACCGTTTTTAAGGTTTTCGCCTATATGAGCATTACATAGGAGATGAAAGTTTCCAGGGTAGTTAAAAAAAAAATCTGCGTTGGCGCAGTGCGACGTAGTGTCGCTATATTGCTACCCGAACAGGCAGACACGTGAGGGCATTTTTCAGCTGTAACAATTTCGATTTGTTCATAGAATTTTGCTTTCGTAATTGTTCTTAATATATTCGGCGAAATACAATGTTTTATGTATTGTTATTTGTATTTAACTATATGTTATTGAATGGAAAAAAAGGGGACTGCCACATGTGCACGTTCTAATAAAGCTTAAAAAAGAAGATGCGGCCCATCCAAATAGATGGGCTATTTAGCGCCGGGATTCCTGATCCTATGCAAGATAAAGAATTGTATGACACTATTATCCAAAACATGGTACACGGTCCATGTGGTGTTAGAAATTCAGCCTCGCAATACATGAACATTGGAAAATGCACAAGGATTTTCTCTAATCAATTGATAAAAGAAACTGTGCCAAATGACAATGGCTACCCGATGTACAGGCGCACAGCGCCCGAAGACGATGGCCGAACAGTTACAATTAAGACTCGATCTGGAGCGAACGAAACCTTAGACAACAGTTGCATCGTCCCGTATTTGCCTATTTTATATAAAATTTTCAATGCTCATATAGAAGCCTGTAGCTCTGTCCGCGCAAACAAATATATAAATATATAAACAAAGGAATTGACAGGCTATATTTAATCTCAGGAATGAAGGTGGAGCACATCTGAATGAAGTGCAAATCTTTCAAGCAGGACGTTACATCAGCAGTAATAAGGTAGCGTGGCGGCTCCTTAGCTTCCTCTTGCCTGAAAGACATCCAACAGTAACCTATCTCGCTGTACACTTAGAAAAAAGAGAGCCCATATATTTTACCGAGAACAATTTCCAAGAAAAAGTATCTACACCGCCCAAAACAACATTAACAGCCTTTTTCCATCTTTGTCAGGGCGATTCCTTTGCCAAAACGTGTTTCTGTGCTAAAATCCCCCGTTATTATACCTGAAACACAAGTTTTCAATGTCTGTTGAAAATTGGCCCAGAGTGAAATCATCTGATGCCCTTGGTCATGTGTACACCGTCCACGATACTAATTTTGAATGTTTCTGTTTACGTTTGCTACTACACCAAATTCAGGGTCTTATAAGCTATAGTGATCTTAAAATTGTTAACGGCCAGGAATTCGGAACATATAGAGAAGCATGTGAAACTCTGGGTCTGTTAGAGAATGATAAACACTGAGATGAAGCTGTCCAGTGCAAATCACCAGCCAAAATCACCTTTATGCAACCCTCATAATATTATCATCTTGCGGGGTATCTTATCCTAATGAATTATGGAACAAATATAAAGAGTAGATGGCGGAAGACATTTTGCGTAGGCTACAGACTTGCGTAAACACACACGGACATGATATACAATTATCATGATCAGCATAACGAAGCCCCTGGAAAAATTTAAGACAATGTAATGGCTATAGTGGGTAAGCGTTTAAATGAATTTGGAATGATTAGCCCTCGGAGAACGAACGAAAATGAACTATCAGATGATATTGTACGAGAAACAAACTATGACATACCAGCTTTGCAGCAGCAAGTAGCTGAATTGATACCGAAATTACTACCAGAACAAAAACGAGTATTTGACGAAGTGTTGCAGCTAACAGAACCTGGGAATGGCGCGCTACTCTTTGATCTCACCCAGGAAGATTCACCTATCTGTAATTTTAGTAAAAATAGCACATGGCATGCTATTGCACGTCAGTGCAAAATCTTGGTGTGGGATGAAAGTACCATAGCGCACAAAAAAGTGTAGAAGCACTAAATTGAACGCTCTAGGATTTGCGCAAAAGTACCTATGTTATTTAAATTTTTATTTTTATTTATGGGAGAGATGGTGGTTTTTGAGTGATCGGCTGGTGATTTCCGCCAAACGTTAGCAGTCATTCAGAAGGGGACACTTGCAGACGAAATTAAAGCATGTCTCAAGTCGTTTACTATATGGGCCACCGTAAGGAAGTTCAGTTTGACTACAAATATGATGTCACGAATGCTGGTAACCATGCCGAAACACTATTTAAAATAGGAGATGGTCGGCTAAAAACTAATGTAGAGGGCTGATTCAATCAGTACACAGGGATTTGGAATAAGTTGCAAGTGTTTTTACCCAGACTTACAAAACAATATACAAGAAAATCAATATTTATGTGAAAGAGCAATTTTAGCACCTAAAAATGATATTATCACCTAAGTAAATCCAGACATATATAGTAAAGTACCAGGACAGATACAACAGAGTATCTATCAATAGACACAGTTATGGTGCAGAAAAGAGCATATCATATCCCGGAGAGTTTCTAAATTCGCTTGAGCTGTCAGATGTATCCTCACAAAAGCTTAAATTAAAACTAGGTGTCCCAGTCATGCTCATGCGAAATTTGGATGCCCAGAGACTATGTAATGACAATTTTTCTAATTGACAATTGTATGTAGCATTCTAAATCAGGAAAGGGGAACTGCGCTACTCCAAATTTAACGCGAGCGAAGCCGCGGGCAACAGCTATTAACAATATAATGAGGACTGTATCCGTTAAAATTATAAAGCACTGTGTGTCTGCATTGTAATTTTTAGAATGTAATGTCCTCTTAAATACTTTAATTAGAATAATGTAAATACATAAAGTAGGCCACTCGCATGTTGTATAAGAACAGGTTACTTAATAAACTAAATAATCCTGTTGAATGGTTGTATTAAGAACAACCCCTTTATACGACAGCTGAGGTAGCTGTCTCTAAAATACGGTAAAGCCACGTTTAAAGTTACGTTCATAGAATAGAAGAGAAACATCAATGTATGACATTGACGGTCGCTTTCGACAGCTTATGACAGATAAATATACTATTTACTTAAGTTGCATGGTAATGATTCTATTCCATAAAGGTATAAACGTAAAAGCCACTTGTGTAGGCAGGGTGTATTTTGGTCTACCCCGTCGGATTTGGACCGTCGATTCGACCGTGCTCTGCACATTTATATGATTCATAAGATTTACCATGGTATCCCGATTGTTGATGGTTATTTTAATAGCCTACGTCACTCAGTTTTAACGTTCCTGTATGTTGGCGAAAGATTGTTTTAATCCTATTAAAATAGATGAAGATTGCTTTCTATATCCTAACTCAAAAACACACCTATTTATTGCATATACTAATAGGTAAAAAAGTGAAGTAAAGTATCAATCCTTATATGTCACACTGCTGGGCACGGCCCACGGGTCTCCTCCTCGAAATCAGGGTTAATAGGCCATAGTTCACCGATGCGCTGGCCCAATGCGGGTTGGTGAACTTCACACACCTTCAAAGACTTTCAATCTCATCAGGCATGCAGGTTTCCTCACGATGTTTTCCTACAACGGTATACTAATAGGTAGCTCATGTATAATTCTTGTAAAGCGGTAAAATATTACTATAATAGTTTTTGTGGTAAAGGGTAATAAAACTTAAACTTTCAATTGTTTGTGCCATATTAGAATTTTCCTGGTCCTATATCAATTTAATATTGTTCCCTTGTGATAAACTTAATGTTAGTCAGAGATGGTCACCATATACCTATCTACGTAATCCCATATTGTGTGCACGTCATAATAACTTTATCAATGAACTGTTCTTAGAAGCTGCAAAATGAGAGCGTCAAGTGTGTACATAATAAACGGGTTTACCGCAACTAACGGTGTCAACATTTAATTGATCATTCCATTCTAAGTAGGGTTTGTCGTATTTAGGAATATGTTGTATTAAGGAGTTATTTTTAAACTTAAGTATATAAATCTGTAAGTGTGTGTCTGAACGTCTAGTAAACGTTTTGATTTTTTTATGATTTTTTTTATTAAAACTCCAATGATATTGAATGCATAAACAAATCTCACAATTCGATTGAATGCGTTAGTTAATATATAAATTCTTATAATTTGTATCAATTGTGTTGTTTGCTTCCCTAAATAAATAAAAATAGTACGTTATTTTATAAAAATGAGATTATCTTGATCTTTATAATTAGCTGCATAAAGGATTAACGGCGGCTTTTAATATCCAATCTATCTTAAAATTTTCTCATCTATCTTGAAATTTTGACACATTTTTTTTACAAAATCTGTCAAAATTTTAAGATCGATAAGAAAGTTTTAAGAGAGATAGGATATTGAAAGCCGCCGTAAGTAAGAACCAACATGTATATTATAATAAAAGATATAGCAAAATCAGTATTGTTGCTATTAAACCCTATTGACGTAGCATGTTATGTGATCACACCACAGCCAACAGAGCTACTATATGAAAATACTAGCTGTTGCCCGCAGCTTCGCCTGCGTTAACTAAGGTTTACAACGGCATTTTAGCGGGATAATATAGTCTATAGACTTCCTCGATATATAATATAAAATAGGCTATAGATTATATATGGATTACTGAGTGATTATACATAGATATATAGACCTGACTAAGACCTGTTTTTAAGATTAGCGCGTTCAAACAAACAAATTCTTCTGCTTTATATCTTATTCTACATGTAGTAATTGAAGAATTTGTAGTTTGAGTAGAACTCTAACTTTAACTAGTATATAGTAGTAGTATATACTCTAACTCTAACTAGTATATAGTAACTATTCAGCCTTCCTTGAAAAATATTTTTTTAGGTAACAAACATCCATACTCACAAACTTTCGCATTTATAATATTAGTAGGTAGTAGCATATTATGAAAGGTTAACAAACATTCATCTACCCACACTTACAAACTTTCACATTTTGTATATAGTATAGCAGCGCCCCGCGTTCCCGTGGGAATATTGGGATGAATTATAGCCTATGTGTTAATCTGATGTATAAGCTACATTATTATGAAGTTTCATCAAAATCCATTCGGTAGTTTTTGCGTGAAAGAGTAACAAACATCCATACTCACAAACTTTCGCATTTATAATATTAGTAAGATGAAATTAGCGCTCGGTATTAGATACCTATTTGACCGTCATGAGCTTCACATTCCACGAAAATTAGTCATTACCAGCTGCTGCTAGCGTTTTCCCCTTACAGCTAATGTTCTTCTACTTCAGTGGTATTGTCATGAAAAGGTAACCAATGATTTAAAAATGGATTATACACATGTAGCTAGAGTCGAATTTAGGGTAGGGCAGCATTTGTTACAGGTAAAGCGGAAGATAAAAAAATCGTCGGTTTATTATATAGCATTTAAAAATCATAATAAACCGAGATAATATACATAATATACTCGTATATATTAAATAAAAATTCCTAAATTTTTTTCATTATAATAATTATCTTAGTATTTGGTAATTTAAGGTAGGGCGTGGTAAAGGCCGTGATTATACACATTCTTACAGACGGTGTAAACGCACATGGCTTATCAAAATATGACTCTGAGACATAATGTATTACAGGATAGGAAAACACGCACGGTGTTGAGCATCACAGACACAGCTCATGATATTATATCGATGACTCAACGTCGAGTTACGAGTACGTGTTGTCATTCATAGCTGGTACATGTATTTATTGTCTAAAGTTTCCCAGCGATGCGGGCCGGGGTTCAGCTCGTTTATAGAATTGTGTTTCGGGCTAAGCGTGCTTTGAAATTTGTACTGCCGTTCGTACTTAACTTAGATATAAGGAAAATCATTTTTGAAATCTAGACTGCAAATTTTTCAATTCATTATATAATTCGATATCGAGCTTCGCCTGAGTGATAGAGCTCACTTTACGCTCACTTCGCAAGCGAACCTTATTGATATAGAAAACTCGACTATCTAGTCGAGTTTTAAAGAATACAAATTCGTCATATCACCGCGGATTCCGCTTTCGACATTCGAAAACGACCTTACAGAATAACCCTACTGATAGAGCATATTTTGAGAAGGTGTTTTTTGATATTTGGTTATTTAATTGCGGTCCCCGTCCTATTTTATCGAAGCTGAGTCTGTACCAACTGATAATCTTCGCTCACTACATTGTTTTGATAAGTGAACATAAATAAAGAACCTAATACTAACAATAAAAACAAAGAGGAGAATGTTGCATGCCAAGTACGTAAGCGGAATTTAATTCGAATAAACACGAATTAAAATCGATATCTGGATAACAGCATAAGCTGTAACACGTTACGAATTACATTACTGTGTAATTTAAAGGGTGTAGGTAATTGAGCTGTTTGATTTGCATCAAATAATTAACACAAATATCAACATACTAAATTAATTATGGTTACCTAATTTTGTCGCAAATATTACTTATTAAAATGTAACTGATAGATTTTCGTATTTATTAAGATTTCCCTCTCCCGTGAAAAATCCCGTGAAAATACTGCTGAAAAGCGTCGAAAACATAGGAAAGTGAAATTCTTTACAATCTGAAATAAAAGTAGTTTATTTTCAGATTAAATTATCAAAGTTCGTGCTTAAAGCGAATATTACTCGAGCACGAATCGAGTTCCATATTTAATAAGGTTTATATTCAATAAGGTTTAATATATCTAGGTCCTTATTTTTTATTGTTAGCTGTGCGATAGATAAAATGAATGTTTATACAATAGATATACGGTATATCTATTGTCTTATTTTTTCGACTTATCATTATTACTTCACTCATAGCCTCAAGCAGATATAGGTCGTTTAAATGCGATCAATTGAACTGAGTGATCATTTTAAAGTTTCAAACCAAACTATAGAATAGAATAGAAAATCTTTATTTCAGACACAAGTATGCCCATATTAAATATATAGCATCAATTGACTTTACAGTTATAATTTATATCGTACCTGATAGTTTTAATAAGGCGAAAACATAAATTAAAACTCTGTATCCATACGCGTCCCCTGAGAAAATAGGATATTTTCGGTCCAAGGCAGTTGATCGATTGCTACTCGCATCCAGCTTGAGCTTGACCACGCTATGAGAACTTTCCATCTACTTAATTGGAGACCGACCAAACCTTTTTAAAAAACGAATAGTAAAGTAAAATGCTTTAAACACAAAGGAATAAGCTTACCAAGAATTTTCCTCTGCGAGTCTTTACTATGCAGCGATATCGTATGTTATACTAAGCACCTACATGCTCTTTTGTTACAGGTACTTCGTCCACATACAGTTGATTTTAAACAAGCGCTGAATGCGTGCGGTTACGGTGACAGGGAAGAGTTTGTTATGGAGACATACTTTAAAACAGCGTAAACGGTAGCTCGAGATGTGGAAGGTCGTCGTATTACTGGCGCTCGTCGTATCGGTCAAGGCACTCCTTGAAGGTCCCAATGTTTGCACGCGTCAGGAACCGTGAGTTCATATTATCTATGTTTATTTTTTTTCAACTTTGCCAGTGTGGACTTACGTGGTGGTGACCAAGGCCAAGTCACGTCGATTTTTGGAGTTGGAGAAAATAATTGAAAAAAAAAAACAGTACTCGTCCTATTTTTTTTATAGCGTAGGAGGGCAAACGAACAGCCGAAGCCTTGCGACTATCGACGCCCATTAACATAACATAACCAGAGGTTATGCAGATGCGTTGCCCTCCTTTTCCCTATCCCCCGCAATGGGCCACCGGAAACTCACAAAGCGCACGAAACGCGACAGTATAGCTGTCACTTTACGCCGGTATTATGTGAGCGAGAGGTACCCCGGTCATGCCGGCCCAATTCGGCTGCAAAGTAGCATGGCACTACCTCTTTCAAATAGTATTTACATTTTCAAGTTGCTAACAAATTCTTAAATATGGTCATGCCGGCCCAGATCGGATACAAAACAGCGTTACAGTTCCTCTTAACATTAATTAACGTGTTCCTCTCTATGAAATCTGAATAATCATTAACAATCGCCCTAAAGGTTATTGACTCCTATGTCTATAAAAAAATTTGGATAACCAAATAACGAAATTTTCATATTGCCTTACTGAAGGCTTAGTGTTTAATTTTTCCTTATCGTTTTCTTGTTATTCTGCTATTGCTGTAACGCTTAACCGATTATGAGGTCGACTCCGATTGGAATCCATACGTTACTGACATTTGTAAGCTTCACAAGTAGGTTTATTCTTAGATCATGTTTAGCTCGACTGCCTAGACAGGATGGTCAGGTTTTACAAGTGTATGTATATCTTGCATGCTTTTTAACACGTTTTTATTATCTTCACCTGTATGTTTGTATGTATGTTTGTAACCGACTCCTTTGAGCTCGATTTTGTCCTACTTTGAACGATCAGATTTAATTCAAACTTTGCACACCTGTCAAAGACCAATGACAATGCAATAATTCGATTACAAAATCCGATTATCCCAATTAGATTCGCCAGGATTAATTAATTCCTTTGCGCATCCTTTGCATGCGAGTAAGAGAGATAGAGCTAGTGCGCGAACTCGGAGAGACTTGTAAAGCGTGTTTTTTTTTTAGTTTTTTTAAACTATTATTTATTTTATTATTATTTGTAACTTAGACATGACTTTAGCTGTCATATACTATAAGATTCGTTTATGGAGGGTAGAGGTAGATTCGTTAAAGCTATAGCGTCTATAAATCAATGGAGGTAATGTTTTTTTGTGAATGAAAATAGTCAATTATAAATGCAGTTAGCGTTATCGTGGTTGGATTTAGTTTTTCTCCTGTTACTTTGGACACTATTTTATTAACTATTATTTCGATAAATCAAATACGTAAACGTTTACAACATATAAATATACGCACTACACATAAAACTGTCATTTCATTTCCTTGCATTTACTTTAATTTGAATAATTTACGTGCATTATAAGTACGTGTCGCTAGGCGTTCTTACCCAAAGATGTCTTTTTTGTCACACCATGTTTAATTTCTAACTAAATACCTTGTATTAGTGGTTTATTATCCAACAAAGATTTAAATCTTTGATGTCCAAGATAAAATTTAGATGAAAACGTTGGGAGTGATTCAAGGTTTTTTTAAGTTTTATCTTTATATGTCAAGCAAGCATTTAATAACTTTATAAGGCTAGTGTAGCCTTGATACTTATTATCACAATTCACATACCTGTTGATCCCGTTCTCTCGGAATCACACCGAGAATTCCGAAAACCTTTTCTTGATTCGTTTTCGCTTACGAGTTACGAAGCATCTAACGTTTACAAATAAGTTACACAAATTACACCCAACAATGTCTCCTCCGAAGGAAGCGACGACCTTGTTTCCGATAATTTACTGTCGTAGTCCCACTGTGGAAATGGAAAAGTGCTAAAATAAATACTGATTTTTTTGCGAGTACTTACCCGGACAATTATTGCAGACTGATAGTCATGAATAATGATAATAGTATAGGTAAATATGATATCTATATTCAACTCAAACAGCGCAAGTAGTTTAATCTTTGATAGTAATATTTGGATGGTATTCTTCAGTAGTACAGTATGTTGACAGTAACACTAATATAAGGGGTCATCCATTAATCACTTGAGGCTGAAGTGGTCGGAAAAAAAACCACAAAATATAATGAGGGATGGAGGGCTAAATATCACAATACCTATGTATTTCTTTTTCGTTGACGACAGGATTTTCATCAAAAAGGCGGCAAGTAATCTTGGCTCATCGTACCAAAAAATACACCTGATTTTGGTGAAATTGCAGGGGGGGGGGACGTCTAAAAGATAGCACTACATGTCACCAGAACGGGGCAGGAGGATAAAAATGGCTAAAAACATCACGTGATTAATGGACGGCCCCTAACTGCAAGGGTGGCATTATTTGAGCAATGGTTGTTTTAGTATATTAATTATGTCAAACTCGTATCAAATCTAACGATTCTTACACGACATCTTTTCTATAAATCAGATCAACTTTATCAGATTTTTTTTATATCTCAGTGTAATTTGTTTTTTTTTATAGCGTAGGAGGGCAAACGAACAGCCTAAGCCTTGCAACTATCGACGCCCATTAACATCCACACAACTAAAGGTTATGCAGATGCGTTGCCCTCCTTTTCCCTATCCCCTCCAATGGGCCACCGGCTACTCACAAACCTAACGAAACGCAACAGCTTAGCTGTCACGTTACGCCGATTTCATGTGTGCGAAAGGTACCTCCCCGGTCGTGCCGGCCTAATCTGACTGCAAAGTAGCATGGCACTACCTCTTACTATTTACTTATGTGACTTTCTAAGAAGTCTTAGATTTCTAAACTTCATAAAACTAAGAATACTGTGTGACGCGTTTTTATGATTACTATCTACTGTCCCACTTATGCTTTCGATGAAACTTTACATTTCAATAAGTAGAATAATTGTGGTCAAGTGCGGATAATTTGTATGATGAATATGGATGTCTGCACTGGCTATGGACGTATATAATATATGTAATGTATATAGGAACGTTTTTTAAGTTCACTCCCTTTCAATACCTACTACCTACCCATAACTTAAGTTTCAACAAGCTAATAACGGAGCTTGGTTAACGTGGCGTGGTTGATTTTTTTTAAATTTTACAACGCATTTGTTATAATTGTCATTATTTTCTATCTTTTCGGTCCCTTTGTATTGCTGGACATAGGTCCATTTTAATGAAAGCTAAGACGGCCTATCTCCTGCATCCAACCGTGACCAAGACTGTCGTATTTACCCTACATTAGCATAATATCTTTACACAATTTTCACGCAGTGATATTTAACTTATGACGGGACCAAGTCTTGACTCTTGGCCGATGAGTCATTTATCAATAATGTTATAATATTTTTCTTGCATTGTTGTTTCCAACGCATCGTTTATTAAGTATTATCAGTTGTTTGCATTGTACTTTGCGCTTGTATCACTCCAGTAATATTACTTATAACTCCTGTGTCGTTTCCTTGTTGCATATACGAACGATTGTCTCTCTAAACAAGTTGCGTTTACACATTGTTCTCCAAAGTATACTCGAATTACACTTATTATAATGATACAACTTTACAGATTTTATGGCGGTTTTTTTTTACTTTACAGCTTCATAACTTTGTAACATTAAGACATCTGCCACCTGTCTCCCCGTGACCATGGTTGCTGTAAAGTATCCGAAACGTCGGGCATGTAAACATTTAATAAACCGCGATAAACTTCGCAAATGGTTTTCTTTTACGTTCAGTATGTGATTGACGTTTACGTTGTCGAGCATTGATGTTACTATTCTATTTTATAAACGTAAAAGCCACTCGTACTGAGGGGCTGGTGTTCTTATGGATGGACTTAGAACAATACTACATCTTTGATTTCTAATTGCCGTAGCTGCATTAGTCTATGGCCCTTGACTATAAATATAAATACGGATACGACTAATATCGAATACGGATTAAACAATTAAAAATTTCATTTGCCTACTTGTCTATGACAATTCATTGATAGGGAGCTTTTTCACGATATTATCGGGGCTAGCGTCCTGTTTGCGTTATCATTTTTATTGGTCTTTTGTTTTCGTTTGTCGTTGAATGTCATGTGACAGTTGGCACTCTCAACGGGATGATGAATAGTATATGAATAGTAGTAATAGTAGTAGTATATACATATATTGCTATCAGTTTCTCATCTACTACTGCTTTGTGGCCTTTTTTCAATGGTCGCCAATATATTAAGTAATAATAATAAGTATTGATTTCATTCATAAAAAGGCGTTACCATTGTTTTTTTTTTTAATTTTTACGCGAGTTTTATTCTTAATAATATTATCTCTCATAATATTTCATCGCGGTTTCATACCCGAGGATTCGGTCAATCCTCCCGTGACCACGCTTGCTGGTCTGGCGTAACCGAAATTTCTGGCATCTAAAAATCTTAATAAACCGCTATTACATTCGTAAAAGTTGTTTTATTACATTCCTTTGCTACTTAATATAATTCTCAATTTAAACAATGGTTAACCTATTTATGAAATTGAGTTTATTCGATTATAATACCGACTTATATCTGCATATTGTGTTACTTTTTCCGGTTCGTAAGTTCATGGCAGAAATTTTAAATTATTATTTGTGAATAATCATACTATGTTAACCCAGTACCCTAGTTCCAATGATAATAACAACGTGTGGCTAATGGAAATAAACTTAAGGAATTTGCTAAAAGACATGAAATTACTTACTCTTATATTTATCATACGAATTATTATAGCTTGACGAGATTCGAATCCGTGATGTATTTCTGTGTAGGTATAACAAGCCAATAGCTGGCTGTGAAATTAGCATAAAAAGCCATTTGTTAGTAATAACTAATATGACAAAATTTTCAAAAGCCTTAATCGTTTTAGGCTAATGTAAAGTTACACCAGTACAACATCCCCTTAGATATAACCTATCAACGACGATTTCACATAGTTTGCACCTAAACCGTTGCGTTGTCTGTTTTACTCTCAATCCTTAGGTGAGCCAACCGCTCACTCCAGTGCCTGTGCAGCTTTTGAACAATTAAAAAGAGAAAAAAAGCGAACACATATTATATTCAGATACTCGCATGATACCCGCCTATCAATTCTGATAATTCAAATCACAAAGTGACGATGTATGTACGCTAGCTTTGTTTGTTATGAATTTGGCCATTGTTCAGTTTGAGCATTGTCTATCCGGTAGTTATAATAATATAACATAACCACGATTTGAATTATAATTATTAACTCTAGGAATGTATTTGACAAATTACAAGTATATTTGATGTATTTATATAGGATTTCACTCATTATAATGAAACAAATTTACGGATTTTATCGCGGTTTATTTAGTTTTTTCCGTAAATTTGTTTCATTATAATGAGTGAAATTCGCGTAAACATAAGAAAACAATATATTTATATAGGTTTTATTTATTAGTCGGATTCGGTTAAACTGGTGTGTAGATGAGTATTTAGACATCTTGGATTTAGATATCTCGGATATAAACATTCAAGTTCAGTTAAGAGAGAACATGCCAAGATCCGATATCCATTTCCCGGTTATCGTCGAATCTAAGATAGGTCATATCTAGTGCCCGACGATATAACTTAGTCAAGTATATAAGGTTAAAACTAGACAAAAAATAATTATAAATATTAGATCTTGGGGCTACTTGAATTCCTTAAATAATTTTACAGAATAGGTCTAACAATCACATATACAGACATAATAAATATCATCAAATCTGATTCACAATATGAGAATCTGAGACTGTTAGGTATTAAACACGAGTTATCAAAGTAATCGTTGGATTCGTCACTTCCTCCGCCTTCCGCCGTTTTCATTGACAATTGAACTTAATGTGCATCTGCTTTTGTTTCCAGATATATAACAACAGTGCGAGTGTCGGAGCAGCAAGCGTACCAAGTGAAGGAATACTCATGGTGTCTAAGTATACCGCCGAGATGTACAAAGTATAAGATTAATTTTAAGAAAGTGTTCAAAACCCAGACGTTGGTGAAACAGAGGCCGGTGGAATACTGTTGCGAGGGGTATGCGCAGGACGCGAGGGGGGAGCAGTGCGTGCCCGTGTGCGTGGAGGCGTGCGTACACGGCAAGTGTGTGGCGCCCAATACGTGTACGTGTGCGCACGGATATGGGGGACCCGCCTGTGATATATGTGAGTGGCTTTTGATGAGATTCGACCCTATTTCGCTCGCTTGATCGACAGCTTATATAGCGATGTATACGTTCTTTAGTTACTTATGTGAAATAAGGATCGTTTTTTTGCAATGCAATAAATCAGTATTAAGGCTTTTTGCGCTGTAAATTTGTCACTCTACACATAAACTTATATGGTCTATGTCCTTTCTTTCCTAGTTACATAAATAATATACTGTATAGTAACATACAGTATAAAATATTATTTCGCGTTAAATATGACAAAAAATGTACCCAAAATCATTTATTTCTTAAAAAAAATATATTATGACGATTTTGGTTTTTTATAATACTAGCAGAGGCAGACGTCGTCATGCCTGAGCTAACAGCGCTAACTATCGTGCTCAAACTATCCTATCTTTCAAGTTGAACCAAATTAAGCACAATGTGCCAATTTTCATTAAAGTAAGTTCAGTAGTTTATGTTTAGGTAAAGCGAGGACAAAACTTCACGCAAAACTGAATTAAATCTATTTTATACAAGTAATATTATATCTGACTTTCGTATTCTTCGAAATAAAAACATACCATTCAATTTAAAAATGCGGGTTTTTTCTGAAATCAAAAAGAGAAATAGCAAAGCTTAAGTCAAGGTTTATATTCTCTCCTATTACGATTGATGTTTTCACTTTATGCAAATATTTATACATCTCAATGTGGAATTTTCCAGCTTGTCAAGAGGGTAAATGGGGTCGCAACTGCCAGAACGACTGTCTATGTTTGAACGGCGGTACTTGCGAGCCGCTGACGGGCGAGTGCGCCTGCGCGCCCGGCTGGCGTGGCGACGCGTGCGAGCGCACCTGCGCTCCTCCCACCTTCGGCGACGGCTGCCACCAGACCTGCCAGTGCCAGAACAACGCCACGTGTCATCCCGCTAGCGGAGCCTGCACCTGCTTGAAAGGCTTCACGGGGCCATTGTAAGTCCTAATTAATTTCTACATATCGTATGAGATTCTGAGTTTGGCTAAAAAAAAAGAAAGAGAAAGAAGACTTTATTTCTTCTTACCTGAAATACTATCCTTGTTTTAAAAAAATCCCTGTCAGATACATTTTGGAAAGATATAGTTAAGTACATAAAATTTAATGCTGCTACTCCTACTACTACATACAACTAACTGAATTTTTGATGTAGGGTAGGAATGATCGCGTAGATATGAACGTAGTTTATGTGATTAACTCAACTAAGCATAATTTTAAATGCAGTCCGAGATATCCAAAAGGTAAGATAAGACCTCCAGATTTTTTTGGTATTAATAATCAAAGTATTAATAATCAAGCATAATTATATAAAAAACTAATCTTGCAATTAGTAATATATTAAAATATTGCAATTAGTAATATATTACTTCGTTTTTTGAATATAGCTTTTAAAAGTAAGAAACTTTAAACTTTTAAACTCATAGTTTTAGACGCGTAGGTTTTTGTTTATTTATTACCTACGTGTTCTCAAACTCAATGTCAACAGCCATGTTGATGTCAGCAAAACATGACTGTGTAGTTCGTGCTTTTTGTCTACCGTCAATCATTGCTTGCACAGAAACAAAATCGGCTAAATGGTAGAAGCGATTATGTATTGTGGGGTTCCTAGCTTTTGTTATCAAAGAGAAAGAAAGAAAGAGAGAGAGAGAGAGAGAGAGAGAGAGAGAGAGAGAGAGAGAGAGAGAGAGAGAGAGAGGGAGAGGGAGAGAGAGAGAGTGAGTTAAGGCGATAATTATTAAGACCAATATTTATAAATTGCAAAGTGTGGCTTGTTAAAAATGAAAATCATACCACGATAGTATATTCAATGATTAATATGTCATATCGATATAATTTATTATCAGATTTGACTGAGATTACCTTTGTGACTGATCAAACTTTATCAAATGGAGACAAGTACTTAATTAGTACCTACCCAATAATGGAGATAATACTTCTACTACTATCTAGTTAGGCTCGTCCTGTCATCGACCACATAACCCATAGACTCCTAATAACAGGGGAACGGGTTCTGGCGACACATCTGACTTATAGTTCCGATGTAAGCCGTAAACAATGTACTCAAACTATCGTGTCTTCTCATTCTTTCCCGTTGCGAAATATATCCATTTCTTTTTAACGTTCCGTGATTGATAATGTATGACATTGAATTAGCTAATCACAGCATTGTAACCCCTTTTGTCTCACCTTAGCTAGTGGCCAGAATGCATTTAATACGAAAAATCAAACATTTAGAGTTAGGTTGTGTGGTCGATGCCTCCTGTGATGCCTAGAAAAGACATCTTGTAAACATGATGAGGTTGAAAGTCTTTGAAGCTGTGTGAAGTTCACTAACCCGCATTGGGCATACGCGTTGGTGAATTAGTGAAATATATCACAATGCCCAGCGATGGGACATATTATATGGGTTGATACTTTACTATAATTTTTGTGATTGTTACAGATGCGAGAAAGAGTGCGCCAAAGACGAGCTCTGTCAGGTGAGGTGTCGGTGTCAGAACAATGGAAAGTGCAACGGCTTCACCGGGGAGTGCGAGTGCACCGCCGGGTGGACGGGCGAGGTCTGCGCCAACACGTGAGTTATATTATACTGGAATACAATACCGCTATCTTAAAACCTTGACGATCATCGCAATGGTGTACATCTTAATCCCTTTAATGTAAAGCCGATTAAGACGATCTCCGTGGGGGGTGAAGGGATCGGTCGTTTTGGCGTTCATTGAGGGAGGCATGAGTTCGTGGATGGATAAAGGCTGATGATGATTATGATGAAAGCTGTGATTAACCAGGACAGGTTGACTTTAATGTTAAGCCTTAAGTTCTTTTTGACATAGTTTTTGTTTGTCATTGAAGTTTTTGAAATATTATAAATATTTGGTCAAAACTTTGCCTACAATAGAAGAGCCAGTTAACATAAAAAATCAATCAATTCCTTTACCCTCTACGCCGGACTGGTCCCATACCATTAAATCCTACGACCTTGCCCCATTTGGAAATAACATAAAATATATATATATATATATATATTATTATGTACGTTCCATCATGAAACGATTAAGTCCATAATGAGTTTACTAATTAACTCTTTGATAACTAATGCAACAAATAATGCTAATGGTCATTTATGTCCAACGTTTTTTTAGGTTAGCCAAAATGTTAGATTTGTCTGACTTATAAAAATATTTTAGGTGTCCTTCTGGGAAATGGGGTGACAAGTGTCAGAGGACTTGCGAGTGCGCGAACGGCGCCGGGTGCCACCACGTGACGGGACAGTGTCAGTGCGAGCCCGGCTTTACTGGAGACAAGGTAATGCTCAATACAATGGCTAAAATATATGTCGCCTACCCTGCCAAATATATTTGAAGTCTGTGTGGCTTCAAGACTAGGATATTGAGCATAATCGAGGTTGTCAGACTAATTAATGTCTACAAATATTGATCGTTATCGTCCATTGTGTTATAAGCAATAAAATGTATTGAAGATCGTCGCTAGACAAACGTTAAAGTGTGATAGACTATAAGATTTACCAGACACATTTTATACGTAGATTTATGAAATATTAATATTCTCAGCATCTTTCATTGGGAATATCATTTATCATTTACTAAGTAATAGAGGATTTCAATTATAAAAAGTGAGATAATACTCTTCGCTTAGCAATCGTAATTTTACTATTATCTCTACGATCCTCGGTATATTGTCTATACAAATTAATAAAATTTATGTGTCTGTTTGTAATATTAATAAAATAACCACTTTTTGCTAAATGAATATGGATGCATATCATCATCATCAATCCAGATACGTATGTAAATCTTAGTTACCGCGAGCGAAGCCATGGCAAAAAGTTGGTTTTATATAACAACAAAATCATTATTGAGTATGGAACAACGAACGACGATGTGGTTGCAGGTGATAATATTGATATATTTTTAAATTTGTAACGTCGGCAGTGTTTGGAGGCGTGTCCGGTGGGCACGTGGGGCGCGGGGTGCGCGGGGCAGTGCGCGTGCGCGCACGGCGGGGTGTGCTCGCCGCGGGACGGCTCGTGCGAGTGCGCGCCCGGCTGGACCGGCCTGCACTGCGAGCGCCGCGCCTGCCCCGACGGGCTGTGGGGCCCGCGCTGCGACAAACACTGCGAGTGCGATACCGCCACTACTGATATGTGAGTTTCTTTTAGTTTTAGTAACGTAGATGTATGGACTACAAAAACACTATTGACGTAAAATAATATCCTTGTATTAACAAGAATACTCTTTTTAGGAATATTGTTCTATGTTGGTCCGTATGACTTTTAAAATACCGTGCTCAAGACGATAGTAAATGTTGTCGGTAATATAAATCTTGGGGAGATCTGTCCGATTTTCACAAAAATAGGACTTTCAGATGTTATTTAATTAGATGCACACGCTGTTACTTATAAAACGTTATTTATGAAGCTGCGACCCGTGGACGGGCGCGTGCGAGTGCGCGGCGGGCTGGGCGGGCGAGCTGTGCACGCGCCAGTGCCCGCTGCTGACGTACGGCAAGGGCTGTCGCGCCTCCTGCCGCTGCGAGAACAGCGGACACTGCTCGCCCATCAACGGTAACGCTCACATACATACATCACACACACCCACACACACACACACACACACACACACACACACACATGTAAAACATATATAAATAAACTCCACGTCACCGAATGTATGTCACCATCATCCTGCATGTTGCATGCGCCAAGTATCCTGGGATCCTGTTGGGAACACAGGGCAGGCTAGCAGTTTCATAACTATAACCAAAGTGGTTTGTTTGTCCCGTCAAACAGCTTTGCTGTGTTTCGGAGAGTAGAGCAAGATAGGCAGTGTTATTACTGACACCGAGACTTAATATATTGTGTCTCAAGATAGGCAACACAGAAATAAGTTGCCAGGGTTAGTTCCTGTTAAAGCACGTTATGTTCATGGGCGACGTCGACATCAAAATAATTTAAAAAATTGACACTTACGGTAGGTCTTATGTCTCTAATTATGACTCGACAATTTAGCTGAGTCATCTTATCACGCCACGGCATTTCTAAATCAAATAACTTGAATAACGGTCACCATAAATTAAAAAACCCTAAATCTATGTGAAATATCTGTTTTATCTATGATTTCCCATTTCTCATTATAATGTTATATTGGAAGGCTCCTGTATGTGCGCGCCCGGCTACCGCGGACTGCACTGCGAGGAGCCGTGTCCGCCGCCGCTGTACGGCGACAACTGCAGCGACACCTGCGACTGCCAGAACAATGCCACGTGCTCGCACGAGACCGGACAGTGCTACTGCAAGCCCGGGTAAACACTCATACATACGTACGACAGTTACAATAAAAAGTCAGTTATATTATATATGTATATCCATATAATACCGCGTGTAAAGATTTAAATTTTTGGAACGCTTGCAAAGATTTAAGCCAATAATATACTATTAAGCCTAATAATATGCTATATTATAATGCATAAATAACAATTTATCTCAGAAACGTTTTTTTAAGAAAGTTTTAGGACTATTGTATTTTGCATGCCCGTGATGTATGCATACATACCGACCGCGAGTCGCGCGCGGTACAGGAGTTCGTTCACCTCGCGCGGCGAACTATGTAAGTCAGCTGTTGCAGTCCGGCCGGCATAAAACGTAATATTCAGTAATTCCAGTTAAAAAAACGATTATTTTGAAGCACCATTAAATGTCTGTAATCTGTATCATTATGTTTACCAAACCGGATTATTAATAAAAAAAAGTCAAAAAATAAAAAAAACTGCGTTTTTTTCACTCGTATCATGTCAGGCCATACCGATACTATCATACCCCTTCGTTATTGTAAGCGTTCCAAATTCATAGCCCATACCAAATACACACGCCGATTTGAGTAAATTAAAAATTAAAATTAAAAAAAAAAATTACCATAAAATGTTTTAAATTTCAGTAACATTTTAATTATTATTTTTATTATACAGATTAGAAGAGAGTAAATATGAATTGCTTGGCTAATCTTGATACGATGTAAGGCAAGTTTTAGTACCTTGGTATAGTAAAGAATGTCTAATGTTGTATCATGTGAGTTTTTGATGTTTTACACACATGTGTAGGTTGAAAGACTTTCATTTAAAATGTGAACTGTAAAAACGTTCGACATTGGTAATAGTTCAACACTGTTTTGTGTTTATTTTGAGTTTTGTTCATTCTCATTACAGATAAAAAATTAAATCTACTTCAGTATGTTACGTATGCACTTATGATGTGTTTTTATAAGTTGATTTGCATGTTTTGCATAGCAACATATTATTATATTATTTACAATTACCATAAGTTATTCCCTATTTAAAACTTACTCTACCATAATACATGTTTATGCATGTAAAATGAAAACCAAAACGTTAATTTGGTAGTTCACAAGGGTAGTAACCAATGAACGCTTTATCATAACAAAACCTTTATGATTTGTATTTAAATATAATAATTTGAATGTGTGTTTGAGTTACTATTTAAACTTTGAAAGAAAAATAGTGAACATTTCATATATTTCATTACAGATTTGATGGTTTGAAGTGTGATCGGCCGTGCGATGGCAAAACATATGGACTTATGTGTCGGCAACTTTGTGACTGCGAAAACGGTGCTCCATGCAATCCGATTAATGGTAAGTAAAATCTCAAATGATGTTAATTTTAGTACATTATATAAGTCAATATTCTCATTAACTCATATATCCTATAGATATTATGATATCAGCTCATTTTCTATCAACTTGATATAATCATATCTTTGACTAAAATGGCTTACTGTAAAAATATTGGACATGTAGGGTGCTGTCTACTGTATATTTGTACGAGATAAATCATATACGATACCAAAGAATGCAGACGTACATAGAAGGACAGTTCTTAATGATTTTTTGTGCCGACTTATTCGGGGACTAGTCCCTAGTTCGCAATCGCTCGCTCTCGTAGGCTTATATGCTGGGGATATCGCTTTGTCCCTCTCGTCACGCCGCCAAGCGGACGTTTACATCGCAGAGTTTATCCTCAAAGCGCTCATAAGAACTGGCCTTCTATGTACGTCTGTATTTTTTGACGATACTCCTTTCCAAAAAAAAAATGAGTTTTATATATATAGTAACTCACCACACATTTGGTCAAAAATAAGTGTAAATTGATAGATTTTGGTTGTGACACAGGTACGTGCGTGTGCGCGGCGGGCTACGAGGGCGACCGTTGCGAGCGCCGCTGCCGCGCTGGCTACTACGGGCCGGGCTGCGCGCTGCCGTGCGACTGCGCCCACAACGCGCTCGGCTGCCACCACGTCACCGGCGCCTGCGTCTGCGAGCCCAGCTGGAGAGGTAGCTACACTGCTACTACATACATTACAATACTGTATTTTATATAGTTAAAATCACAATTACTTATACATATTTAGTGTAAAAATATTATATTCATATGCTATTTCTGTATTGTAGGTCTCGCTAAAAAATTGGGTATGTTTGTCACAACATTGAATTTGATAATGCATGCCGTAGTGTAGACTTTGTTTATTTTCCTTTATGTATGTAAAATGTATTTTAGGTACTTATTTAGTGTTTATCTGAAATAAGAGGACAGTCAATATGCATATTAGACATATTAAGTTTATTAATTTGTGAGTATTTTTTAGTTTTTTATTTCTTACTAGCGGACCCGACAGACTTCGTTCTGTCAAAGGTCATGGGGATTTAATAAGCATAAATACAATAATCAACAACTTATTACAACAACACACAAACTCATCTATTCTGGTTATATTCTTGTGATGGCATTGTTTATAATGGGTACATCATCATCATCGGCATATATCCGTCTACTGCTGAACATAGGCCTCCCTCAATGAACGCCAAGATGACCGATCCCGTACCACTCCCCTCGACCTGCCACTGCACGGAGATCGTCTTCCACCTGTTTAATGGCCGACCAACACTTCGTCTACCTAAATGCGGCCTCCACATTTGAACCTTATTGACCTATCGGCCATCCGTTCTTCTGAGTGTGTGACCAGCCCAGTGCCACTTCAACGTACATATTTTTCGCATGATATCGGTAATTTTAGTACTCTGGAGGAGGACTTCGTTTCGAATCCTATCTGCCAAAGAAACACCAAGCATAGCACGCTCCAGTCGTAAATTAAGAGTTTGTTTCAGTCCCGTAGGTCAACACGGGGATAACGCATTGGTCTTTAAACTGTACGGTATACGGACGACGTGAGAATATGGCGAAACTTCCTAAATGCTGCCCACCCTAATTGAATCCTCTTATTGGCTTGCCTCTCGAAGTTATGTCGACCTAGCTGCAAGGTATGCCTAAGGTAGAAATACTCTTGCACGGCTTCGAGAGTTATGTCATCGACGTTAACCGGCCTAAGGAGAACGTGTTCGTTGAACATGACTTTCATGTTGTCCAAGTTCACCCTAAGGCCCACACGTCGGGATGATTCGTTTAGACTGTGCAGCATCTTCTGTAAACCCTTCAGCGACTCGGCCAGTATAATAAGTAAGTATATCGTCGGCGAAACGAAGGTGTCAGAGATACTCGCCGTTAATTTTTATGCCACATTCTACCCAATTTAAAGTCTTGAAGATTTCGTCCAAATCATTCGTGAATGGTTTCGGGGAATGAACATCCCCCTGTATATATCCCCCTCCTCGATGCAGTTGGATTGGTCTTATTTGACCTCCCGGAATCAGAATGAACATAAAAGCGGCATCGTATAATCCTCTCATTACTTTAACGTATCGCCAATCGACATGACATCGCTGCAGAGCTTCCAGAACAGCCCAGGTTTTAAAAGAGTCAAAAGCTTTCTCATAGTCCACAAAAGCAAGGCACGGTGGCTGGTTGTACTCATGGGTCTTCCGTATAACTTGCCTTATAGTATGAATGTGGTCTATGGTGCTAAATCCTCCCCCTTTTAGCTACTTAAGAGCCAAACTAACCTCATCTAATCTGATGTTCAGAAGCTTTCCAGAGAGGTGTCGTGTTAGGCTGGCACGCGGATCATTATTCCTGGTATTAGGTTGAGGAGCATGGGACGCGTACAATTTGCTATAGAAGTCTCCGTTCTCCGATAAGATCTCCGGCCTAGAAGAAACGGTCTCGCCAGAAGTGGTCCTAATCTTCGACAGATGGCTTCATATGTGTGTACAAACTGTAGTGAAATTATTCATTTTCAAAAGCTTATACCACCCGAACAGATAAGTTTTCGATACTATATAATATATACAAAATACATTTAAAAGTAAATCACACGTGTGTAAAGTTTTCATTTTCCTATATTTATAATTTAATTCGGTGTTCATCCCAATTACATAATAATATTAGTGTGTATTTAAATAATTTTGCACAGACAGGGATATTAAATTAATAATTAAAAATAATAAAACACTCTTGGTAACGCGGTTTGTGTTTGACTGATGTAATGACGTGGAAACTGATGCATTTTATGTCGCGTGCCTGCCTGAAACTAAAACAAACGAAATAATATCGCGAAACCGACCAAATTGAAAGTCAGTACTAATGATCCATAGCCCGTAAATTTTGTGCTTATGTAATTTGGTCGGGTTCGCGTTATTATCACCTTTTATGAGTTTCCGAACACGACATTAGACCCTCCAACAGCAAACGCACACTGTTTTGATAGAATAAATGAAATTCCGACTTTGCTCGGGTGAAATTTGATTTACAATGCACATAACTAACGATCTAATAATAAGACCGGTAGGGTCCCATTGCACAACCCAACAGTAGGGTTTAAATTTCTTAAAAGCATTTCTATACAACCAACGTTTAATTTAAGGAATGTGTGGTGGTAATCCTGCAATCGTTATATCGAGTTTAGGAATTCTACGGGATAGTCTAAAACATCATTATGATCATCCTCAACTACAGCGTTATAACTCTCTTAAATTTTAAACACACCGGAGGTTTTTTCAACAACTTAGTCGTGCAATTGAAAACGATCTCCGTTTTGAGGAGTAAGTAACGTTTTCATTGAATAATTTTTATTAGGTATCATTTGTGTCAAGCGACACATCAAACATATGGTCTACAATTGAATTATCTACAATGCATCGCTATGGTCAACACCATCCTCATTTGATGATCAATTGCCTGAATCCTTATGACACGTAAGACGTAGAGATCTCATCAGAATTAATTGGAATTTTTAATCTCGAGTGATCTGTTCTACCGCCATCTAAAAATTTGCTGCAATCCCAGTAAATGCTATAGCATTATTTAATTTTTGCCTATAGGCAGGCATATTTTGTTTTCAGATCTTAAAATGTACAATAGTTGTAAATACAAAAGTTTTTCCAGTTCCTCTTGGGCCGTCAAGTTGGAACAGAATGTATATCTATAAATTCTTTTGATATAGTACCTATAAATTCTCCTGATCATAATATTTCTTTGTCTAAATAATCCTTTTCATAATACAAATACAATACAAAACAAAACTTGACACTGGCAAATAATAAATACTCCTTGCCAAAAGCGTATTAAAAAAAGTAAATGTCACCCGTTATCAATGACAGTGATAATATGCAATTATGTCATTGTATTTTAATGGACTGCAATATTTTGTCTGTCAACACTATTAGAATTTAACAAAATACTCAACAATCCAAATTTTGGGGATATTTGTTGTCGACTCGAAATCTTTAATTTTTTATGTTTTATTATTTAGGTAACTTTTAGATTGAGTCTACGACGAAATTATTAATATGATATAGCTTAGACAACAATGAGTGTTTGTAATCTAATATGAGCTTTATATAATAGCGATAAAGTTCAGATTGACTCTACATTTTAGTTAGAAAACGTTTGTATGGGAAAAAGAAAAGGGCTGTTTTTAGGGCTTTCCCGGCAATTATTCGATTTTTTTTCGCCGGAACATCCATCCTTGGACTTCCACAAACATTAAAAAAAAAGAATTATCGAAATCGGTTCAGCCGTTCACACGTGATGCCGTGACAACGCGAAACGGGTTTCATTTTTATATATATAGATATACGAGTATTATATGTATACGATAGATTGAACTTACTTTGTAAGAATATCGCATACTGAGGTACGTGTTTGTGCGTAGGCGTGCGGTGCGAGACGCAGTGTTCGCCGGGCATGTTCGGCGCGACGTGCTCGGAGCGGTGTCCGTGCGCGAACAACTCGTCGTGCGACGCGGAGTCGGGCCGCTGCGTGTGCGCGGCGGGCTGGCGCGGCGAGCGCTGCGACCAGCCCTGCGAGCGGGGCTACTACGGGCCCGCCTGCGCGCTGCGCTGTCCCGACACGCCAGGTGCGTCCTTATCTGACTGACGCCGCTTTCACGCAATTTGAATTTGAATTTGAATAGGCTTCGATTGTTCGTTTGCCCTCCTATGTTATAAAAAACTCATTTATTTTTTTATTTACAGATAACTCGACATGTAATCCCGTAACTGGCAAATACAAGTGTCCCAGCGGATACAAGGGCGTCAACTGCGAGTACCCCTGCCCGCTCGGCACCTACGGCCAGGGATGCGAACAGAAATGTAACTGCAAGAACGGTGCTGACTGTCATCACGTCACCGGTGAGCGCATGCTGTAACTAACAATATCTAAAATATGATATCGTATATTCTGAAACATGGAACGGCAGTGTTCCAACGGCTCTGTCCTTCTAACCAAATTTATATGTTTTATATCTAATGAAAGAAATACCTTCACAAAGGATATCCCTTTAAAGTTTAAACTGTAAATTGTCTCTTTAAATATATAAATTAAAGATTTTAGAGGTTGTGTGATAAGTAAATTTGGTGGCAAGTGTTGGTCTCCTTTCCAACTTCATGCTTTTTTTTTTCGCAATGTCCTATGCTGTGGCCAAAAGGCGTTTGAGCGAAATCGGAGCAGTGGGTGGGCTTACCCAAGCATAACTTTATGATAATAATAATAATCTGTATTTCAGTCATATAATCATATATTTTTCTGAAATAACTTTATGCTTTTGTAATGATGAATCGCTGAAAAATGTGTTAAAGGCTATGAGTTTAACTTTTGGTTTGACTTATCTTTTGAATCTGTGCAATCCCATACATACGACCGCCACCGTGTTGTTCAAGAGACTGATGATTTGTATTTCTTATTAATAATATGTATGTAGGCGAGTGCCAGTGCCTGCCGGGGTGGCACGGGGCGGCGTGCGGGGAGGCGTGCGGCGCGGGGTGGTGGGGCGCGGGCTGCAGCCAGCCGTGCCGCTGCGCGCGCGGCGCCGCCTGCCGCTCCAGCGACGGCTTCTGCCGCTGTCCGCCCGGCTTCACGGGCAGCTACTGTACTGACTGTGAGTACCATTTACAAACAAATGACCTTTGTTTTTGGATATACGGCCTTTAATGCTACAGGTAGAGATGGTGAGCGGATGGCTAACCTAAGAAAGAGTACTTAATGTTCGTTGCGATTTCATATATCAACCGCATTAGAGACGTTTCGCAATATTAATAATAAATAAGATGTTAACAATGATAAAATATTGCGGTCTATATTATTATTATTTAGGTTTAGATAAGCCCCACTATTGGTTTCATTAAATTGTTGTGTTGGTATAAAATTCATATTGCAGTAATGTTGCTTTTTTTTCTTAAATTGTAATTTCTCGACATTTCAGATTGGTCACTGATCTATAAAAAGTAGCACTATAATTGTATCGCTGTTGTATATAATATGTGTTTGTATAAATGTTAGAAAAGAATAAATGGTGTACGATATGCCTTCCTAGTTGAATTTGTGACAAAAATAAAATAAAATTGAATAAAATTCCTAGTTTTAGATATAATTTAAACTTAGATTTTAACATAAAAATAAGATCTGTTTTATAAGAAGTTATGTCTTCTCTTCAGATTGTCCTGAGGGCTACTTCGGCGATCACTGCATGGAAGCTTGTAACTGCTCGTCCCAAGGGAATTGGGTGTGTGACCCCATCAGGGGTTGTGTTTGTCATCGCGGCTTTATCGGGGAGCACTGCGACATACACGCCAGCGACGCCATAGTGATCGACCAAATGCAACGTGAGTTTTTATTCATTATTTATTCGGTTAAGAAAAAGAAGGAAGCAAAAACATTTTGGAAATGTATGTCATATTCCCAAAAAGTATACATATAAAGATATTGAACGACAATGGTCCCGTGTGTAATGGGCTCGTCCTCATAATCGAGAGGGTCCAAGTTCGATCCTGACCCCCCTGTGGTACCTTGAAAAAGATTTTCAAAATTTCTTAGTGCATCGAGAACACAACAAAACATAAATTCGAGACCATCGCTCGCTCAGGGGTGAAGATAAACATCTTGAGGAAACTTGTATTCCTCATGAGATGAGTCTTTGAAGGTGAACTATGGCCCAATACTCTCTTTGGCTGATTTCGACGAGACTTGTGCTGTGATATAATATATGGGCTGAAACTTTACTTTTTTATGTAAAGCTATTTAGAGTTGAATACCTCAAGCGCATGATCAATGAAGCCATCAAAGATTTTACATTTTGCGCGAGGGATAATTTAAGCTGTAATATAGTGTACATGCATATGTGTATGTTTTTTCTAGCGTCAGAAAGTTAAATGACCATTGAATTTCCACCGTAGGAGAGTAAAATCAAGAAATACTTTAATAATATTTTGTTGTGACGTCAGAGGGCGGGTCTTCGGCGGGTCTGGCGGCGGGGCTGGTGCTGGTGCTGGTCGCGTGCTTGGTGGCGGGCGCGCTGCTGCTGGTGTACTTCCGTCGGCGCGTGCGCAGCCTCAAGAGGGAAATCGCGCACGTTCATTACACCGCCGATCCTGCCTCGCAACCAGGTATGTACTTTCTTATGTTTATTCGTTAGGCAAATGAGCAGTAAGGTGGTAAGTTTTCGTACCAGTAATTATACTGTCGTATCCGTTCACGGGAGAAATAAACGTTATGATAGTTCCAATACAGATGAGAGCGCCTCATAAGTGCATTCTTTACATGAGTGTATTAAATTATTTATTGTTTCACTAGGGTCAGGATTGAAATCTCCTCAGTAATAAGGCTATCAGATTAATTTTTTAATCCGATTGGAAAATATGAAGGTCTGCGCGTACTAACAAACATAAAAACAATCAAATTATTGGTAATTTGTGTAGATCACTAATGTTAGTTGAGACAGATGAGTACGATAAAATCCGATTTGGCTGTGTCCTAGTATTGAGATATCTGTCCTACTTGCCAAAATGGGTAAAAATCTAACAACGGTTAATATTGATTTAAATGCCGGCACTAGAAGTTACTAAGAAGTCGCTTTGAGAAAAAAAGTATGAGAAGTAACTGAATAGCTGAAATGATGGCCCATTTAAACCCTGATAAATATGTTAAAATTGAATAGCCTATCACATAATTTGAACTTAATTGATAAATTAATATCTATAATACATTCTACTAGATCAACACTTCGACAATCCGGTGTACGCGTTCCAAGGGTCGACCCGTAGCGACGACTCCACCACGCTGCTCAACAACTCTCCGCACATCTTCAATAACTTGGGCAACGGCAGCAAGCTCAGCAACGCTGCGCTTGAGAAGCTTAGGATAACAGCTTCTACGTCACAAACTAGTAAGTATATAGAGAACCTGATACAACGTCAAATCTGTCTAAAAAAAATCAGGATACCATTAATTAATGTTATTAAACTAATTGTTACAAAAAATAAACTGCTAATGTGAATAATAATTTTATAACAACAAATAACTAAAACAAATGATAAATTTTGCATAAATAATGTATATGAGTGCCTTGCATCGTCGAGGTATTAGAAAAAAAGTTATATTTGCCTCTTAAATGATGGTTTTGATTTACTATGAAATTTCTTTTGTTAAATTGATTATATTACATTTTAGATTATGATCCGCTGTCTTCAATAAAGAACAAAGACGCCGACCTCACAAACCCAAACTTGTACCACTGCATCGAGGACGACAACAAGACAGATCACGTCTACGACGAAATTAAACATAAGGAGGGATATGGTATGATATAATTCTATTCGTTCTCCATGTAACTTCAATAAGAAAGGATGTATTAATATTACCTTTAAGCAGAACGTTGATAAAAAAATGTGACAAAATTTAGGAGACAACCAAAGTCTACCACAAATATAAGTTTGTTTCATATGTTTTTTTTTTTAACAGAAATGGAATACGATCACCTGAATTATACTCCACCCGCAAATAAATGGAAAGCGCATTATCAGAGGATGAACAACGGTTTCCCGGGCAGTACGACCCCCAAGAGCGAGGTGGCGGCACCGCCCATCCCACCGCTGCCAAAACTCAACGTGGACGTTACCGACAACGAGTCCACCAAGGAGAACTACTCTAATGATCCCGCCTTTAACGGCTCTGAGTGTAGCGGCCCCGCCTTCAATGGCCCTGCCTACTGCGAGTCAACACCGAACTCGTTGAATGAAGCGGCGCCGCCCGCAGACTATGGCGCAGTGGCCGACTCAACCCCGCCCCCGCCGCCCGCGCGACAAGATGGCGCCTCCGTCATTAAAATGGACGACGTTTAGCTTTAAATTAATGGCCAGCCAGCCGCCAGCTTTTGTATGGATAATTTTGAATCTGTGTAATAACTTCTGTAATCTAAAAACAACAGATATTCCATAGGTTTGACTTTTGTATGCAAGTAAGTATGTATGAAATAATTTCTATGGCTGCTAAATATAGGAAATATTTCATTGATTTTTTATTTGAATTTATTTGAATAAATTTGAATCTGTGAAGTAATTTCTATTAGTTGAGAAATAAAGGAAATATTCCATGCGACTTAGTGGAACTTTTATGTTGTTCATTAAATATTAAGTATAGTATTCGTATTGATGTAACATGTGCTAAAAAGCGGAGAACGTCATTTTAACATTTATTGATCATATCCTTTTCAAAAATAAGGTATACTTTACGGACTATACTTCGCCTTCTTTAAATTAAATTTATTCGATAAATCTCGTAATTATTAAGAACTAAAATATATTTTTCTATGTATTTTGAAGTTCGATCCGAACGCATATTGTAGTAGTGTAACATTGAGTGATCTCGAATTAACATTAGTAATTACTTTTAGACCTCTGACACTCACTGTAATTTTGTCTATGGCAACTTATAAACAATAAAATTTTGCACTACACATATATAACATAATACATATCGCTTATATCAATTATTACGAAACAATAAACTGTATAGTAATTAGATGTGATTTAAATTGTTAATAAATTACGTTCGACACAGTGACAGCTAACGTTATTTAAAGTATTAAAATATATTTTCAACTGTCTCATAGTAATTAATGTAAAATATATTTAGGCTAGAATAATTTATTGTAAGTTGTAAACTAAAACCTATCAACGTGTTGATGAACGAAACGTGTTTACTATTATCTCCTTGCCTATGTCTATACGAAGTTTTTAAATATGACAACATTTTATTAATGTATTTCAATGTGATTTTTATAATGTGCAAAAAATATTTTGAATTTATCACGCGGGCACCTGTTACATTCCGTTACACTTAATCGTTTATTATATTATTTTATATACATTTTAACTTTATATTTTTTAAGTGTTGAATGTATTTTATTAAAATTTTATTTATTCTTATTATTTATCGCTATGCGACCTGCTTTTGTTATACACATTTTAATAAATCAATTTTAAGTAGATGTATAAAATATAAATATACAAATCGAGTTTGAAAAATGGAATGGCGTAAATTTTGAGGTTAACAATTATTATTATGTAAGTTTTTAATAACGGTATTGTTTATGCTGCAGGACAGTAGATTATAAAAACTGCCCTTTTCGTTTTTTAAAACCTTGAAGTATTATAAACAAATTCGGCAGAGATGTTAAAAATATAAATGATTTGGATTGTATGAGTATAGAAGTTTGCTCAATAGGTGCCAAAATAACATATTTTACAATGTTAATGTTGGCCAAACTGCCAGCTCATAAATCAAATAAAAAGAATATTATGAAACGTTATAAAGAGCTTTGTGATTCGATATTTTATAAGTAAAAAAAAAAAACTATTTTTAATAATTTAAATTTAACGAGAACTATTAACGTGTAGTTCAGTTCAGTCAAGATCACAGAAGTATTAAATCATTCGTGTGTCTTGATGCTGCTATTAACGTAATAAAAAAAATGTACAGTGTCAGCAAATGAGTTCAACCGAAGTTTTGAACATATGAAGGCTGAAGAATTTAACATGTAATACAATTATAACCCTAACGTAAATAATAATTTCAGTAAAAGTGAAAATATGTAGTAAATACTTTCTAAAAATTCTAACAATTTATTTTTTTCTCGAGCAAATATTATCAAAACTGCAAAACATTATAAAATAATGTAATTCACTTATTACTTATATTATCATTCTTAATAATCAAAGCTTTTCTGTCAGCATTTTCTTGAGGCATTTAACTTGACAATAATAAAACATAATGCAGCAATAACTTAACATGATAGTTAAACTAAATTGACGTATACAATTAGTGTGTTCAGTTAGGAGCTAGATATATTAGTTATAGAAGATCAGAAAAATGTAATATTTTTTATTTAGATCTAATATAAAATGTAATACAGCGATAAAAAGTAAAAATTAAATTTAAGTGGTCTTAACGTATTATCTAGTTATTTTATTTTTAAATGTTTAACAAAAATGTCCATTCGACACTTGAAACGAAATCATTTTTTATCGATTAATGCATTTATAACATTTATATATATTATTTAAAAAGATAGGGATACCAGTACAGCAATCACAAAATAAGAACAAAGAAAAATAAGGTTTTATGTACGAATTATATTCATAGTATAGGCCATTTGTTATTCCGTTAGAGTTTTTAAGTATTACCCTTATCCCTTTATGTTTTTTTTTTAAATTATATAAGATCAAAAGAGTGGATAATCGTATTGGCAAAGCATCTTAAGTCGTCCTTTTGGCCTGTCCCTTAGCGAAAGAATTGCCTCGTATGAAATTTAAGTTGTAATCTGATAATTTATATTATTTTTTAACTTGAAATATTTTGGACATATATTATGTTTGTGGCAAATTTCGATTACTAAATTTCTACTATATTTATAAATTATCTAACCGAATATATGTATGTATGTATATATACGCATGTAGGTACTGTAGAAGCATATATATGGTAATATAATATGTATAGACTGATATTACAATATCAACATATTATGATTATTTTAATCCTGGGTGTAATCAATAGAACCTGTCGAAATAGTTACTCGCAATTTGCCATATGCTAAAGCAATGTTTGTGATATAAGTGTAATGGGTACTCAAATAAATTAATCTTATAAATATGCTGTTTTATTATCAACTCGCAGCGACCCGAGGCTTTAGGCTGGTTTTAGAGTCACGCTGACCGTCGGCGCTGAAGACTACGCGCGTAGCTCTCAGCGCGTAGCTGTTTGCGGCAACTCGTTTTAGTATCGTGCTGAACGTCCTCAAACAGTGCGATTACGATGTCGTTCCAGGCCTTCAATCGTGCGCCTTTATTGTTACTGTAACGATAAGCGAGGTCCGAAGCGCGTCGGCGCCGCGTGCTCAGCGGCGCCGACGCGTGGCGCGTACGCGCGCGTGTGGCTTAGCGCTGACAGTGCTCAGCGCTGAGTCGTCGGTGTTATTCTAAAACGCTTCATAAGTAATCATACATATTGGCCTGTCAGCGCCGACGGTCAGCGTGACTCTAAAACCAGCCTAAAACCAGCCTAAGGCTGGTTTTAGAGCTTCGGACCTCACTTATCGTTACAGTGTTACATAAAACGCACGTGCCGACGGGGACAGACGGGCGCAACAATGAATCGCGATATTGATACTGGGCGTGTGATTGAAGAAGTTCGGCTGCGAAAATGTTAATGGGACGCCAGTGACATATTGTATAAAAATAAAGACGCACGATTGATCGTCATTTCTTAACTGATTGAACAATGTAACAAAGCCCCCCACTAGCAATCTTTCAGAAATAAGTGGATGAACTTGAAGTCTTTTTCTTCGTTGTTGTTGAAGTCTTTTCTTTTTCCATAAAAAATACACGGCAGCAATTCGAACACTCATTTGATTGGGCATGTCTGTACTCCATGACGTTCAGCACGATACTAAAACGAGTTGCCGCAAACAGCTACGCGCTGAGAGCTACGCGCGTAGTCTAGTATATGTATCATTGCTAAATACTAAATAGTTATCAGCGACCGAACTATTTCCCGCTTTCGGGAAAACTGCACCTGTAACTGGCAACTTGTGTGAATTGATTTAACGACGGTTTAACAGTGGTTTAACGCTTCATTTTTGACAGAGCCCTTGTATGAAGACTATAATCGTTCTTGTATCGACCATGTGCCTAAATAATATTAAAAGTTATGCTAATAAAGCAGCTCGAATGATTTTAAAATTAGAGTAAAATATTAAGATCTTAGTAAGAAATTTCCGTTGGCACCTATTGAGTACGTAAATAATCAAGAATGTCCTTTCTGAAATTTATGAGTACCAAGTTGATAGTTCCATAGGTTAACGCGTTCAAACAAACTCTAGCTTCATTATGTTGTTAAATATAAATTCGATGCGCAAAAGCAATGAACAATGAATATAAAGTAAATGGAGTGGTGTTTGCTCAAGTGTCCGCTGGAGCGGCGACCGGCGGGCGTCGGTTGTGTAAACGGGCGTCAGGTGTTGACTTTATGTCGGAGAAACATAATATTCTTTATTTTTTTAGAATGAAATTATTTTTCGGCGTTTATTAAAGGATAGTGGATAGTGATAAGCCTAAATGACAGTAATTACAATGCCTGTCCTGCGGTATGCCTTTCTTTCAGAAATATGTTCAAATGATAATATTAGGTCATTACTTATGAAATCCATCATTATGTTCAGTTCTTCACAATACATATCTGCAGTAATGCTCAACCCGTTTGCTGAGAAGTTGTGATAAATCACACCGCCGCTAGACAAACAGTGACCATCCCTTTTCTAGGGGTAAATTTTTGTTTAGGGCATTGTTTAGGTGCTGAACCAGGATCCAACTAACTTGCTGGGCGCTTGTGGTTATCAAGCGGAATCCATTTTTATTCGCAGGTTCAATGCGGCTCAAAATTCCTTTATTTGTGTGTCTGTTGAGCAGTGCAAAGCATATCTCGACGCGTACTTCGCGCTAGCGATCATTGAGTTCGTGTGTCAAGCGTTTAACCTTGCCAATTTGACGCAAATGGATAAATATTGTTTTGACGCTAACGTCGAAAGCTGCTGCTAATTCAGTCGTAGATTGTGTATCATCAGCTTCCACAATGGCCTTTAATTCGTCATGGTCGACCAAAGTCTTCGGAAGACCGCGAGGTTCATTTTTCAGGTCGAAATTTCCAGAACGTAAGCGAGCAAACCAATATCAGTGCACTACAAAATAACTACCTTTTTCTTAAAGAAAAAAATCGATTATCTACTTTTGTGTATTTTAAAACTTTATTATTGTAATTGTTAATGGGGATAACTATTCAAAAATATTGGCAGATGTAGGGACTGTCGGCAGAAGTGAAAACTTGTAAGTTAGAATTATGACATGAAATTTTAAGTTATAATACAAAAAATTAGAATATCTTAAGATTTTTCCCTACCAAAAAGTGTTAAATAAACACAAAGTTATACAAAATTAAATAAAATATAACGGATTTCGGTCCCGAAATGATTGGTCGGTGATGCTACTTTCAGGCAGGCTCAGGAGATATTGTTACGTCACGTTGCACTCGAGTAGTTCAATGTGCAATGATAATTTTACTAAGGACGAATTACTCTAATTAATGTTTTACTATTTATTACTCTTTTATTTCTAAACTTAGCTAGCTACTTCGTCGGCGTTAGTTTAATATAAATCATGGTCACCCTAATCATCATTATAATACTATTAAACAAATATAAAATCTTTAATATTAAGATCAGTGTTCTTCTATAATGTTAAAGAGTAAAGTTGTGTTATATTTTAAGAACGATGAAGACAAATATATTTTTCGTTTTATTTCTCATTGCAAATGTGAGTTATATATTGATTAATATATTTTTAAGTTTATATATACCTACTTTGTAATACAAAGACACGTTAGAAAAATATGTTATTTTACACAGATTTATAAATATAGATCATTTTATTAATTGTGACCGTTTTACAGTGGGTTATAGTAAACCGATAGACGTTCTCATAAGTGAAGCCTGGATTTGCCCATGTATCAAAATATGTCTTAAGAATTTTGTACGTTTTATGTTCTCTCTCTATTTAAGAGCTTTACTCTTGTCGGTGGAGTATTCGCCACTCATTCCTCCTTTCCGCCAACACCTTCACCTCTTGATACGACATAACCTATACCTTCTCCTTTATTTGTTGCATATAACTCCTCCTCGGTCTACCTCTTCCTCTTTTTCCATCAATCTTTCCCTCTATGATATTTTTTATAAACAAGTCGTGTCGTATCAGGTGACCAATCAAATTTCCTCTTCGGTTCTCAACAGTTTTAATCAAACGTTTTATGTTATGGCATTTTATTAAATCCTTTTATTTCAGGTCAAATCATCCTACCTAGATGATTTTCGGCATGCAATGCATCACGTAGAAACAGGGTTTGAAAAGTTACTCAGTGACGTAGTGAATGACATGGAAGAAACTATACACTGCACTATATCTGCTATCGAACACGTTTTGATTATTAATAAAGTGCTCGATAAATCTTCAGATTTTAACAGGAAATGCATGGGTGATGTTCATCAGGATACACATTTTAATGCCAAGGTTCCTAGATACAGAAAACAACTAGAGACCAGTGCTTACGACCAAAAGTTGGGAGATAACCCTTATAAAAATGTTCTCTCAGACGAAGTGCATACTTCTATAACAAAGCTTAATTCGACTCTAAATAGTATTCTAGATCCGAAAAACAGAAATCGTGGAGCAGATTATATTATATCCGATCCTTTTCGAGATGAATCGAATCGCCTGGCAGAGGTATGCAGTTTACTGCGAAGAGAACTAGAGAAAATATCTAGTAATGTTAGAACTGAGGTTGAAAAAATTAACTTTGATCAAGAATCCCCTGAAGCATCGTTGTGGGAGGAAATACATATACTACATGAAGTAGAAAAAGAAAGCAACAGTTCACAAGCAAGTGAAATGCATCAAGTAGTTGACAGTGCAATAAACGTTTTGAAATCAAGCGATAAAAATATCGAAATTGAAAAAATTATAAAAGAGCTAGAAAAATCAGAAAATATCGAAAGTCAAAGCTTACAAGATTATGAACAACGCAAAGAGAGTAATGATAGGGAGATTAATAGAGAAAACGACTATTTTAAAACTAGAGAAGAAAAAACACAAAACCTTGAAAACAAATCTTCAAATTCGTTCTCTTCGATATTTGATTCAATGAGTAGTGCCGGCCATGAAGAAGATAATATGCAAGATGTTGTAAAGATTATTGAAGATAGTGAAATCGCAAGTATGCTTTTTAATCAAAACTTCGATGGAAAAAATGTTTTTGACAATACAGGCTTCTTTAGTTTTTAAAGTAATATAAATATATTCTTTGTTTCTCGTAGTAAATCATATTTTTGTACGTCTCAAATCCGTAGTAATATTAAAATGGAATACTGTAGATATTTAATTATTTCAAGTTTTAATATATTAATTTATAATAAACCACTCCTAAGAAACTTTATCGATGTTTATTTATAAGTTTCGTGACGTTTCAGCCCCTCTAGACAAGTGGCAAACGCTCGCTTCTAAATTACATACGTTTTTACAAACAAAACCATACACTTTATGTGTCTTAATAAACGTTCTTAAAAAATTTTGCAGCAACCCTATGGAGTTAGCGAGTAAACGCAAAAGAATAGAATTGAGCGTTTGCCACTTGTCTAGGGGTGCAGATTTTTTACAGTAACAGTTGTTACGCTCCTTTTGTCGTAAACTATACCTAATCATAATCTAGTTACGAATTACGATTACGTCAAGCTTCCATTTTCATTAGAAAAATAAAAAGAAACAATGTTCTATCTTATAACATTTTTATTAACAATATAAATAAGTACATTACAAATTTACTTTCTACAATTGATCTACGCTACTGTACTGCGAGCAGTCAATGTGCTTAATTAATACATTTAAATTCTCCCTTCCATTTTTCCTATGTAAGGACTCAACTACATGCACTCAGACATTTATCTATTTAATTTATATCCCTTTAATTATGCTACACAGTTACTACCTAAGTAGACTGTGATATTTTTATTTCCACGTATTTATTTATGGTTACAAAGCTTTTAATATTTTATTTTAACACACAACGTTTTACTTAAAGTTAGATTTAGCTTTATCTTATTCTTTCATTACCCATGTAAATTATATAAACTCATTATTTTCTAAAGTTATTTTTCGTTACATATTACAATTCATTGTTAAATAAACTTAACATGTTGGGTTGTGTAAAATACACTGGTTTGCAAATATCTGCAACAGTCTAGTTGATATCAAAAATCTCCTAGACTCTTGATCCATTCGTAAAATTGAGCAATCGTCGCTTAAAAGTAAATCGTTAATATTGTACTTATTTTCATAAGGAGATTCTTATAGTGCTTAGTTTTCAGTATGATCGGCCTTACGCATGTCCAACGCTAACGTGGCACGGAGAGAATTAATGTCAATTGCGACTTAATTAATAAAGCGGAATATTAATTCATATTTCAAGTTTTAAATTTATAATAGTGAGTTTAGATTATTCTTATTCATGTAGAAAATATAAATGAACATGCAAATAACAACGTAATGTAGTATATTAGTTAAAAATTCCGTAATTGTAGTAAATATTAAAATAAATGTGCTCATGTAGCGCTGATCATCCGAAGCAATGGTTCCGTTTACAATAACAAATTATCATTAAGTATTCTTTAGTGATGTTACAGTAAATTAATAATATATTTTATACAGGTTTTTAGTGGTTATGGCAATTTACATCTTATAAGTAATAAAATCGATATAATTAATGTACATGTTCTATTCTACGACAAAACTTATCATAGAAATTGAAAAAGTCATCTATGTATTAGAAGTATAGTAAGAATATTAATAGCAGAGAATGTAGTAACTTTTATGTACTTATAATTAAACATTCGATGCTCTTTACGTAGTTTTAAGAAAAAAATAAATAGGTAAAGTGAAATCTACTAGCATTGCTTCATACATCCAAGAGGTTGAGAACAAGCAATGCGATTTAACCTATTATTATTCGATGTTGAACACAGACAATTTTATTTTGGTGGTGTTTCACATTTTGACTACATTCACTATGCTAAGACTACCAAAGAGAGTTGCCCTGTCTGTTATGATGTCTAAATGGATGTGTCCCTTAATATTATTAATATATTTAAAAACCTTCGTTCTTCGAAAATCATGATTTATCAATCCCTTTTTGTCATTCCCTTTTCAATAATACATTTAAAATGCTTTAGAATTTAACCTTTTCGTTATATGAGTGCATTATCTTTTATATGCTTTTTCAGGCAACTCTCTATCAAACACGTTCTATAAAACATATAAATTATTATTTATTTGAAATGATAATAATTGAATATTTTCAAAACTTTACAAAGTTTATATTTTATTAGGTTATCTTAATTTAAGTTCTTAACATACACCGTATTAGTAAATGCATTTTATTTTATGAAATAAATGTGCTTTTAACAAAGTTATAAACTAATTTCCCTTGGATTGAATAGTATGTATCTTTATCTCATAGCAAATGATGCAGACAGAAAAGGCGCAACAATCACACAATCGATAATTTGCTTTGTAAGAAAGATTGAGCGCTCGAACTGAACTCAAATCATATTAGATTATTAAGTATTATAAGTACAAAGTATTATGAATACAGTGAAACAGTCAATATAAAAGGATAATATACTAGCTCTTTCAAAGAGAAAAGTAAAAATGCTTTGAAATACTAAAAACATAATAGAGAATGATGTAACTTATCTACGAAGATATGGTATAGTGAGGACGCTACCTTAACAATAGGAAAGTTGTGCAAGGTAAAGATGTAACGAGATGTACATATAGTTTATTCTAATATAAAAGACGTGTCGTGGAATAGAACACGTGCCAGGCAGGACGGGTGTGCGTTAAGGTCTTCCCAATTGTGACCCTTAGGCCTTTCTGTAATTTGTTAGTAAAACCTTGTTAGTATGTATGTATCTTTAATATTTTTTCTTTCCCATTATAATAACCATATAATATCTTACCAACACTCAATTATTCGATGCACCATCGTCATTTTTATACAATGCTAATCGCTAGCGTAGTATTTAGATACCGATATGTATGAGAATCCTCAAAAGCTCAAAGTCAGTGGTTTTCTCTCTGAGTTCAATTCTTCCTGGTATATTAAAGTATTTTTTTTTGACTTGGAAATTTTATTTTTGCTCACAAAACGTTAAATAAAATTTCAACTAAAAGTCAAAGTATTTTAATTATTTGTCTTTTATATGCGATTCATACTAGAACCTCATATCTTTATAAGTTTATTACAGCAACAAAAATACTTATAAAACAATGCTTAATTTCAGCTGTTCCTTTACTATTTACAGTAAATTTTACAAACAAATTACAGTATCGAATCTCGTACGCCGCTTAATTACGAAGGCGGTGGACACCGAACTAAAGTTGACGTGGCTATTTGGTTGAAATGTTTGTCTATGGGCACCCTATCGTCGTACAGTGTGGGGGCTTGCAGGATGATCCCGGCAGTTCCCACCAGGACAGCCAGTGTAAAAATCCACAGGAACAGTCGATCTAACACCATTGCCACGTATTTCCAGTCTTCTTTTACCTATAAAAATATTTACAACAATCTGATAATTTGTTTGTCGTTGAAAAACATCTTTTGGCGCGCTTTTGCAAGAAAATAGACTCGGATGGTGTGACAGCAAACAGCATGACTTCCAAACACGTTGTATTTTTACAAATTGAGGATTTTAATATATAATAATATGTTGGGCGTTGAGAAGACTATTTTAATATACATATATGACGCCCGACCTTAGACCAACGCGGGACCTCCTTCCTTCTTACTGTGTCGTAGGAAGACCGTGATGCTCTAAGCGCCCGACAGATATGAACGGTCGGGTGTCTCTTAAATGCCACCTTTTTTTGGTTATTTCAATGTTATTTTTTTTACTAGGTTTACTTATTTAATTTTTTTTGCAGCCGTGTGTACCTTTCTGCGTGCACAGTATTATCTGCTTCACTTTATTCATCGTCTTTCATGATTTTATCAATAAGTAAATCTGATAATAACGTATATATATTGTGTTAATACTATTTATTACCACTTGAACCCAAAGTATACTCGATATTACGGCATTGCACTTGACGATATCTTAGCGCGGATTTGCGACCTACACATCTGCCTCTTTGATGTCTCTTAAGAGGATTGTAGAGACGCATGCCGTACATATTTAGGCAAGTAGTAAATATGTTTTTAGACCAAAACCGAACTTTGATAACTATCAACAAGTATGAAGTAACAATTTTAGTCAAAAATGTGTATGTATATATAAATTTAGTTTCACATCCAGTTTTGTTTATTGGTTGGTATTTGGTTCCAGTATATAAACAATATTTCGAAATTTCAAACAAAATTTTACCTTTGTTGAGTCTTCTAACATTCTCGTGTGTTCTGCTATGAACCGGACACAGAAACATGTTCTGTGAACCTCTGGCGGACAAGCTGAATGGCTGAAGCCTGGCGGGGGGTCGGGGACGGGGCTTAAGGCCTCTTCTTCTGGTACTGGCAGGGCTCCACCCTCGCTGGAACCGTGCACCACGCAGCTGCCTCCGAAGCGATTGCTATCGCTCATTCTGTGGAAATAAAAAATAATATATATATATATATATATATATATATATATTCATATAGATACAATAACCATTTAACAATATAACCATATTACCTGTCTTTTTTTTTCTGAAGCTCTATACCATTTAACATGACAAATAAAAATAATGGCGAATATCTGCATAATATTCTTCAGACAATAATTGATTAAAATAGTTTAGCGTTTACTTATCAGCTCCCCGGGGACGTACGTATTATATATTATGAACTACCATCTAAAATCGCATTACGTAGTAGGTATTATGTATTTCGCAACGATTATACATAACTAGATTTTCATAGCAAGTCAAGTGGTATCATTAAGGGCGCGTATGAGACAGCGATAATATTGAGTGCGATGTGGTGAAGAGCGTTCGATGTTATAAGAGCGATATCAGTTCTTAACTGTCAGCCGAGCTCCGTATTATGCTATCGAATTGATAAATGACTATAATAGAACCCCAAACACGATCCCGACTCTTACGAACGTCGAGTACCCTTGGAATAATTTGAGCGCCCTTTCAAATCAAACTTGTATTCAAACAATTTTAATTATATAATTCTTTTAACGGAGAACGAATTAACTCTGCAATAGGATCACAGGAGAAGTTCAAAAACTTTTTAATGGATTTTAAAACTTTCCAAGAAACTTTTATTTTGTTCGGCGATAATGTAAGTGATTTTAAAAATCTACCAAATCTTCAAAATGGTTGTTTACACAGTGTACTATATTATACAGTTATTATAAACATATTTAAGAGGTAGATTGAGGCCTTTGATTCATTTTTGCACTTCGCGTATTTTATCTCTAATTTAATCTTCACAATACTGAAAAGAGTACTTAAAATTTTCGAGCGCTTCAATTACTGCGCCAGAAATTAAGTCCGACTGTAAAAAAGTCTTAAAATTTCACCTAACGTCTCCTTTTTACTTGCCCTTCTTTTCTTGCGTACGCCATGACGCTGTCATAAATTTTATTTCATCAACCCATTGTATTTTTGCTAATGATATTATTAATGCGGATGCTTTCCATCTGCCGGGTGTCCCGTGAGGGAAAAAAATTAAGTTTCATTTTAAATAATTCAGAGGACTACTAGCTGCTAGGTTCCAAAGTCTAATATTGCTGGGAACAGAGTACATGTTATACCAGGGGGGGGGGGGGGGAAGGGCTGCTGAAAAACTTCGAACACGATTCGGGGTTCCACGCGCGACAAGCATGCACCCTTCTCGAATGAGAAAACTCGCTTTGGTGAAGCGTTCGTCAAACGGTTTACACTATTTCACATCTCGGTCGAGCTCGTCTGTGTTTCTTCTGACTCGTTATTTGCAATAAAGTTAATTTTAAATGAAAAACCAAAACCGACTTCAAAACTATACCTTCAAATTATGTACAACTAAAAATTTTTAAATAATATTTAAATACTTTGAGTACTACTTTTTAAAATAAGTCATTTTGGGAGTCGGTGCCAGCCAATAAGAACAGTTTAATCACAATTCACAGCATTTGAATACATAATAGTAGGTATACTCTCACATCTATTATAAATTTCATTGCAATTATTGATTTTGTACTCATACGAGTACACCCAGTATTGAATAGATGTCTGTTAAGGTTATCTTTGCTTTGGCTGGTACCGACTCCAAAAATAACTAATTTTAAAAAGTAGTACTCGAAGTATTTAAATATTATATAAAATTTTTTAGTTGTACATAATTTGAAGGTATAGTTTTGAAGTCGGTTTTGGTTTTTCATTTAAAATTAACTTTATTTTGTACTTTTTAGTTTTAAGTATAGGGCCAGTAAGGCTAGTAAACTTTCTTAGAGGGCTTACACAAATTTATCAAGGCTTAATGAAAAACAAACGAAGAAAGGATTTAAATTAACACACAGCCAAAAGCGATTTGGAAAGTTGTATGCAATACATATATTATCATCGACATCAGCCTTTCTCCATCCACTGTTGAACATAGGCCTCCCTCAATGAACGCCAAGACGACCGATCAGAGAATGATGATGAGATGATGATGATAATTTTATGTTTTGCATACACAATTTTACAGAGTGCATACACAAATTAGTTAGAATTTCTGCCACAGACCGCATCCTTACAGTAAGCCGTTGAGGAATTGATCATCATATTTGGCTGCGACAGTTACTTGACCACTGGACTATAAAGACGTTACGTTAGGCAAATATCCTGATGGTCTATAAAAAAATCAGCCGAGTATCGTTAATTTGCTCCTAAGAATTGAAGAGTTCCGTTACTTTATTATGGATCCCATGATCAGAACCTAACCAAGTTTTCACCAAACTATCCTTGAACTACATTCTTTCAAATAAACTAATAATCATCGAAATCGGTTGGCGTGATATTCAGTTATTCATCTATTTGTCGCGTACATGCCTAATGCAAATTTAAGACTTTTATGGTTTTCTCATGGATACCATCATCAGAACTGGACTAAATTAAAATGGGACCACATGGGGAGCATCAGCTTTCTAATACAAAAAGAATCATCAAAATCGGTTCACCCAGTCAAAAGTTATGAGGTAACACTTATAAAAAAAAAAAAAAAAAACATACAGTCGAATTGATAACCTCCTCCTTTTTTTGAAGTCGGTTAAAAAGTCTGTAGACGAAGGTGTGGCGTATGTAAGTGCAATTTTAGCGTTTATTGTAGCGCGACGACGCGAAAATCCACAAAAAATACAACTCTTATAACAATAAAACAAAACTCTTTCGTACCCATGCGAAACGCCTTTCGAACGTCAACTAATAAACATGAATGAACTCGTTCGCGTTCGAACGACGCTATGTTTGTGCTCGTATACGAGCTTTCTAGAACTGTCCACACGATACGTGAATGCGTTCGAAAAGCATTTCTTGTGCGTGAACTAGCATCGTGTCAACCAGCCCTAAGAGATAACCTACCCAGACTGTACATAGGTGGTGTGCGTGAGGTCCTCCTTGCTGGGCGAGCGCGTGAGTGGACGCGGCGGCACGGGCGCGGCGGGCGGCCAGGCACCGGGCGCGCAGCAGTCGTCGTCCGCAGCCAGCCGGTACGGGTACAGCGGCCGCGCCGCCCCCCCGCACCGCACCACCACCCCGCACGCTGTGTACTTCGACCTGATATATGACAAAATTCGGATTAGTGAAAATCGATTACTCATAACTTTATCATTCGCATCGAGACCACGTTCAGAAAGGCTATGCCAGACGAAAAGAAGGTAGGTCAAAGTCCATGCAGTGGCAAAGTGTTAAATTTAAAATACTTTAAAAATATCAGAAAGAAATAATATCTGAATCTACTGGTGAATCTACTGGAAGTGCAATGAAGTAAATAAAAAAAAAATCGGAATTGTCAATTAACCAAGTATGTGGGATGTTTAATATGATTACTACGAGTAATGTCTTAAACCTTCAGAAAAAACTAAATGTTTTCCTTCACCAAACTAATAGCACAACCACACTTCGCTAACAATGATAGCTGTTGTTATAAAATCGTCCTAGTGTGGAATCTAGTGGAAAAGCGTTGCAAATTTATTTTTCAGGATGAGGCTACTATTTTAAATTAGGTATGGTGGATCAATATTGCATAATCTTCTTCTCGACGAAAGTCTAAGCGCCTGTAATTTAGGGAACACCAGCGAATGGGCGTTTTACTTTATCATGTTTATTTCTATTATCGATATTTGTATCATTATATTTTTTGGGACCATCATGCAACTCATTCGACACATTCAAGGATTACGATGTAAGCTATAAGACCACCAAATACAGTTTTTGTCTTTGTATAGTTATAAATGTCTAACAAACATAATATAATGTTAAATGCTCAGTTCGTAGCAGTACCTACAAATGCTACAGATGTAGCTACGGGTTACAGAAATTGATGTGATTGTACAAAGCCAAAGGATATAGGTAATCGTGGAGTGATTATCTAAATAATATCCACCTTTAAACAATATTTTTTTCGGGGAAATCATAATGATACCAACGGGCTCGAGGGAGTCCGCATTATCTCTAAGGCTGTATCAATAATGAATAGCCTAATGCAACTTACATTGAATATCTTAAAATTATATTATTATCTATGCATTTGTCTACATAAAACTAGTAGACTTATTCTAGCTAAGCTAACGTAAAACGATGACAATTTTTGAAAAAATAAAAAAAAAAATGATAAATAGACGATATTTATTTTACAAAAATGTTAGCGTTAATAATATGAACATACTTGTAGAAATACGAACAAGAAACAAGCTTAATATTATGTTCCTACACAACTAATCTTACGGCGGAGTATTAGGATAGTGTTCACCACAAATTCTTCATGTTTTGAATATGTTATAAGATATTTTCATGTGGAAGATTAACGGTTTCAGTATGTGTGAGTAGTGTGTACGAAATAATAATACTTTTTAAATGTATTAGAATTAATAAAAAAATATAATATAATTCCTTGTACTATTTCGCGAAAAAATCTCTCAATCTCAGTGCGAACAGATAAAAAAAACTTACAATAATTGTAGTATATCGTGTATCATTGATTTTTGCAAAGGAGTGATTTTTTTTTAAAGAAGCTAAAATGAATTTAATAATTCTATTATAATGATATTGGTTAAAATTTAATTATTCTATTATAATGATTTTGGTTAAAATATATGCATAAATATTATAGAAACAAAAATATATGCATTTATACTACGGACCACTAAACAGTTTTATTAATTACTAGCTGTTGCCCGCAGCTTCGCCTGCGCTAAGGTTTACAACGGGAGTTTAGTACGCAAAATAAGTCACTTTTCTGGTTGATTTTTTACACCTTGTGTCCGAAAAACCCAAATATCTTACGGAACCCTATTTTTTTCAGAATAAAATGTAGCCTATGTTACTCGTGGATAATGTAGCTTTCGAATGTTGAAAGAATTTTTGAAATCGGTCCAGTACTTTTTGAGCCTATTCAATACAACCAAACAAACAAACAAATAAACAAACAAAGTTTTCCTCTTTATAATATTAGTGTAGATTAGTGTAGATTATAATAACTTTCCTGTACCAGACGTACAGGATACACGGATTCCCAAAAGACACGGATCAGCCAAAACTTCAGCTTGCTAGTCCCGAAGGTAAAAGGTTTTCGGAAATAACATACAAGTTAACCCTTTCTAACATTTAATTGGTTTATGAATGAACTTTTAGATATTTGTACATTTAAAGGTGTTGTTTAAGTTCACGTCTCCTTCCTTTTACTTAACGACACTTTTACTTCCCTCCTCGCACTAAAACTGCATTTGAAGTCAGAATATTTGCACTTAACAGGGTTCTTTTTTCTTTAATGCCGGTGAATGCACTGAGGCATCCCGCTGGGGAGTGGGTCTCCCCAGGTGGGTATGTGGGACTCGCTGCGCCCAAAAGATGGTAAGTGGTCGCAACTCTACCCACTAAAACCCGGCGAGTGCCACCAATGCCGCCTTTGATGAGGTGCCCCGGATTTGCAACAGGGCAACTCGATGGTAAGTCAGTCCTTCAGGGGACCGACGCCACCCCTACAAAGAGGTTGTCCCACAGCACAGAACAACCACTCCCAATGTCCAGACAGTACGATGAGGTGAGGTTCCTGCCTGGCCCGCCTATGCTACTGAGCCCCACCGCCACGACAAGCCCTTAACCATGGTGGGGACTTAGGAGGGTTTTGAGTCGACCAAGAAGAGTAATGAAATTCCTTAAACCACGCAACAAACCTACGTTAATAGATTGGAAGTAATTGAAATTAAGGCAGAAGTATTTTTGGTTGAAAAGCGATTCCAATATTAGAAATATATTTATTACAACGTTTATGAAACATCCTTCAGAACAGAATATTTATTTAAAAATAATCTAATAGCGGGGATAGGTTTATTCCGCAACATATAGGAAGTAACCGAAAAAATAAGATGAAATTCCTTACAGCGCTCTCGTCCTCGAGAGACTAATCTTCGGAGCGAGTAGTACTTCGTCTCGATACAAGGACGTTTACCTTGTACACGTTATTCGAAATAAGCCTTTTCGAGCCAGTCATACAGTTTGTTTCAGGTTACGTCTCTTTTCTTATTTTATTGCGACAAGTGAGACTGGGGTTAATACAACGCCAAGTAATTGCTCTATAGCTTTGGCCAAATCGCTGGATACCATTTGTGGGTATAATACTGTCCCGGTATATAAGATGTACGCAATACTAGGTTGTTATAGTACTAACAGATAATTATAAAAATCTGGCGGTATATTATTCCAAGATAAGTATATAAAGGAATTGTGTTCCAAATGCACAGACACGTTTGCTATATAGTTCTTACTTACTTTTTTACACAATGACACTCATAATAATACTTTACAGCAACCATGGTTACTTAGTCCCCCCGTGGTCACGGTTGCTATAAAGTATAGGAAACGCTGCGCATGTAAAAAACTTAAAACTTAAAACCACCATCACCTTTTGAAAATAACAGTCAAAACGTGAAAGTATATATTTAACTGAGTGGTCATAAACTAAAGCAGTCTTAATAGATTATTGAATAAAAAAAAATCACTCATAAAACTTGAACAAATAATATTTTTTTAATATACCTAGGCATAAATTAAAAGCATTATAGTAATTTATATATATTACGTTTTTTTTTTATTTTTGATAAAATTTTCTTATTGGAAGTATCATAGAAATAGGTATCCCTGATATTCAGTTAAAGCGCGTTTTGATTGTGGGATGTGGTTTGTACATTACATACCAATCATATGTATTATTCAACTATACATAGTTGAATAATACATATGATTGAATATATTATTCAACTATACATAGTTGAATAATACATATGAATGTATTATTATAAGTACACTAGAATCTAGATGTTTATATCAATTTCAAATTAAGGCTATGTAAGATATTGAATACTACGATCCCTAATATTTATATCGTCCATAGTTTAAGTGGTTTGTAGGTGCTACAAAGTACCAGGTTGGTGCCAATTTTACTTATTCTAGGTTGCAAATGATTGATATTATAATATATCATCTCTCGCTAAGACCAAAGAATTCAGACGTATATAGAAGAACAGTTCTTAAGGATTCTTTGTGCCGACTTTATTGGGGACATATCCCCAACGGGCTTAGTTCTCACTCGCTCGCTCTCATAGGCTCATATGCTGGGGACATCGCCAAGCGGACGTTTGCGTACCAGAAAGTTTGTTCTCAAAGCGCCCATAAGAACTGTTCTTCTATATACGTCTGAATTCTTTGCTAAGACATATTTTTATATAAAAGTTGTTTGAAAGAATTGAAATGGGACATTACGAATCAGTTAATTTCAATCCATTAAAGTAACTTGTTTTAAGTAAACAAGAGGGAAACTTTAATCATGAGACATACATATTTTTTTGGAGTTATTATTAATATACATGATTCTATTTCTAAGTAAATGATAGTATTATTGAAGACAATAGAGGAAATTCTAAAAGTGAATATTGAGCGGCATTACAAAAAAAATATCGCCAATCATTTATCTCGTTGCGATCCAAAGTCCGTTATCTGATCAGCCATGATGCCGCATTGTTGAAACGTAGCGCCTAGTATTCGGAGTATTCGGAATGTATCAAAGCTCTAAACTGTTGAAAATTTCAATGGTTCTTGTGTTCGATATTTAATACTATCATTTTATGACTCGTTCCACCTCCGTTATCCGAGGAACATATGGCAGACATCAAAGCGCCTGGTAAAGTGTCACGTAAAGTGAAGTGTATGCCAAAAGAAGTGTTAGGTCCTTCCGATCGTTGACTGAGTTGAGATCTTTTGAGTTGAAAGATCGTTAAGATCGAGAGAGATAGAGCTAATCAAATCACAACGGTGGTAAACGCGTATACACTTGTTTAGTTCCCTATAAATATATAGTTAATATGTGATAAGACCGAATGCCCCAGGGAATACATACAAAACTACCTTCGATTTCGGAAGAGGATTTGTAAAGGGGTAGTGCCATACTGCTTTGCAGCCGAATTAGGCCGGCACGACCGGAGTGGCACCTCTCGCTCACATAATACCGGCTTAAAGTGACAGTTATGCTGTCGCGTTTCGTGCGGTTTGTTAGTTTCCGGTGGCCCATTGGGGAGATAGGGAAAAGGAGGGCAACGCATCTGCATAACCTTTGGTTGTGTCGATTTTAATGGGCGTCGATAGTCGTAAGGCTTCGGCTGTTCGTTTGCCCTCCTATGCTATAAAAAACCGAGTTATTTAAGAAAAAACAAACATAAAAATCATAAAGTGCTAGTATGACCACTTAACTATTTTCAGTGGTAATTTTTTAAGGGCGATAAAAACGCCCGCCTGAAGACATAGTATCAGACTCATTCGGTGAACGGGCTTTGCGGTAGCGGTTTTAAATAAATACTGTTTAAAGCTTTCTAAGCAACGACACCAAAGTTAAGATACATTCCTTTACATTATATACTTTGTCTCCATTGTGAGGTCAGAAGCAATTGTAAATAATGGAATAGTCAATAGTGGAGAAAGCACTTTAGTCGTGTAATAAATTTAGTGCATCAGTCTAAACGACTACATTGCATTTGTTGAGCGGATACTTAAAAGTGGTATTGTTAGTTGGTCTTTTAGTATCGATGTGATATTGAAGGACAATATATTATGAAATTGTCCCTAATATTTTTTTTACCTTTTTTATCGATCTTTTAATAGTGCAGGATACTGTGCCACGGGAATTTACTCGAGCGTCATGAAGACCTCTTAATTGAAGAATAGATGAAAACAAAAATCTTTTTATTGATTATTGATTATATTATTATCGTCTATAAATTTTCAAAATGTAAAAAAGCCTTTGCATGGACATATTTAAGCACGTCACTAATTAAAATGAACTCTGCCCATGACTGTATGTATGTAATGTATGTATATTGTATATGTTTGCGTTTGTCAAAAATACTATGCTCAAAAATGTCGAGATGACTTTTTTTTACAAGTTCGTTATTCTCTTCGTTCTTCACGTCATACTAAATTCGTTACACTATTTGAATGTACCGTATAGGATGACAGGACACCTTTTAGGATGTAATTAGCTCACTCTACCTTAATCCGACGATCTATAGATTGTATAATAATCATTTTTTTTACTCTTCTGATCCCAGACGGGCGGCCCATATTAAAAGCTCATATACGGTAAATGTATTCAACTCGATGCAAGCTATCCCTCCATATATTAATCTGCCGAGATCGAGAAAATCCTCAAATCCCTTCTTCGGCTTCCCTATTATTGTTTGTTTTTAGGTAATCTTTCTGCTATTTTTTATTTATAAATTAATAATTATTAGTTTTATTGAAAAACCACTTAGCACTTAGCGTGTAGGTGTAATGTGTGATTTTTATGTACATTAGAGTACAGAAAGGTTTCTCTTATTTTTGAAGCTTTTAAATTTAACCATGCTTCTAGCAACTCATTTTACACTTAACATTTGACAGACAGTCAAACAGACTTGACAGTTTATTTGTTAATTTTTGCGTTGATCAGCCTTCGGAAACCGGGCGTAAGTCAATTCAATTTGACTTTCTTACATACAAAAGCTGCTTTAGCTCTTAAATTCGACATATTGGAAATTAATTACTATGGACACATTTGCAAAGGGATATAATTTATTAGTTTTCTCTATTCAGAACAAACCATATATTAAAGTCAAAGAGTATTACGTACTATACTTAAAAATTATTTTGAAATTTTTTGTATAGGTACGCTATTCTCTAATTTTTAAATTTCTTGTTTTGAAAGTTTTATGATTTTATCTATATTTATTTATATTTTTATTTTATTATTTTAAGTTTTATGTATTATAATATGAATTTTGATGCAATTTCTTTTGGATACAATTGTAATGCTATGGGTGAAACTTGTTTTTTTTTTATCTTTGACGAACTATAATTGCTCAAGTCTAAAAAGGGTTCAACTAGCTGTCCTATGCCTACCTTGGCACCGTTATGGATACTTTAGAGCGTGGGTCTGCTCTTAATATATTTCGCGTAATTCAAGTGATAGTTTGTGTAAATGCGGCGCTACTTATTTAACGTAATTAACATAACAAAACCGAAGGGCTGGCGACGGGACGATAAATATACTAATTTATCTTCCTTAGCAAGTTATAATTAATTTATGCCGGGAACATGTCCGCTCCGCGATTACAGTCTAAAGTGGCTAGGAAAATTATATTCGCGTCGAGCCAAACTTTGTATAATATTATGTGAAGTTTCAAGACTTTCGGTAACTGTTTGAACGAAGGTTGCCGTCGTATTACATCTTATTAAAGGCTGGTTTGGAGATATATAGCACTTTCAATACAGCCCTCCTAGACAAGTGGCAAACGCTCTGAATTTATTCAGTTGCGAAAAACGCTTACGCCTTAGTGGTGTTGCAAAAATTTGACGAACGCTTATTCAGACACTAAAGTATATATGGTTTTGTTTGTAGAAACGTAATTTTAAAAAAGGCCACTTAAGGCCATGCATTTGTACTTCGTTTAAAACGAATATTATTATTATAATATTCCTTGAGTCAAATTACGCTTCTTTAATTCGATACTCGAAGTCAATACTTATTAAAGCAAACGTAAATATTTATCAATTATACCATTTCTCCGGAATAGCTATTTTTTCCAGCTCTTCTCTTCTCTTTTATTATTTCTTTAACACAGATTTAAATTAATCCCACTGTAAATCAAGATATTATTATCAGTAGATCATTTCTGAATATTATTTCGATACTCTCCCAGACATATCGTACATGGCATATGTAATATTTTTGTATGTAATATTTTTACTACTAAGAAAATACTGAATGTAAAGTACGTATAAGGCAGTAAAACATTATTATCCAATATTGGGTTTACGGTCGTTAAAGGCCGGCATAATTTAAACGATCCTAAACCGTTTAGAAGTGAGATACAGAAATAAATCATCTTCAAGGATATTATTAACATTTGTGTTACTTTGCAAGTCACGAGAAGTAATGGTAACAGAACGGACAAGATCGTGTCAGGCGAAAAAGGGTAATTTTCCGTACATAATGAAAGTGCTACTTAAGGGTTTTTATAAATGTACATTAATCTTATAAGGTCACTGGTTCTTGTCCATACTAATAATAGAAAGATGACGGGACAATCTTGATGATTTCCAAAAAAGTTGGTGTATAATATTATGTAAAACTAAAAATGGTGAAGGGAGATAAGAGGCAATAAAACAGACGAGAGGCAATAAAAACGAACTTGGGCATTTATCTAATGACGATGAGTGGCATGGGTCTGCCAAGTTGCCATTCAGTAGGTTCAGCGAGACGGTTAGAGGCTGACGATGATGAAAATGATGATTTAGTGAAAGTGACCGTTTAATTATTAAGGGTGACGCTGTTTTAGAGAAACTGTTAGACGGAAATGGACGGACTCGGTTAGGTTTACGACGATTTAAATGAAATGAAATATATAAACAATTGAATACAATATTAACTCTGATAAAGGGGTTTTTAAATTTTCCCGTGTATCTATTCTTATCAATAACGCTTGCTCACGGTTAGGACAAACAACGTGAGGAAACATGCAGGTCTGATAAGATTAAATGTCTTTAAGGGTGTGTATTTGTCAACCCGCATAGGCCAAGCGGATAGGCGAATATCTCCTCATATTTCCTGATTTCGGGTTGGGCTATATCCGTTAAAGTGACGTGAAAAGTCTTTTAAGGCTTTTCTTATATATAAAAGAATAGATATTATTTTTAATCAAAAAGTTATTTTTATAGGGATATTAATTTTAATTCTTTATTGCACACGAGTGCTTTGGTCAGAGATTTTTATTTGAATTTCGAAATATCAAGCTCCGTGAATATAAAAATATGTGGTAAATCGGGATAGGTACTCACATTTTAGTAAATATACCGTTTTGAACATTTTGATTGGTAATAATATGATATGAACACATAACTCACCTGTTAGTGTCGAATTTGTACTGCGGTCGCTTCATGAACAGCAGCCTCGGCAGTATGTGTATGAAGACCCGCTTCACCCACGGGGACATGCGGTGCGTCTGCGGCGACCGGAAGTGCACGTTCAGCACCACCACCGTCACGCATATGCTACGAGAACATTCCAATCAAAATACAAACAGATACTCCATACTCTATCTGTCAAATATGTTGTGAATAGCCTATTCGGAACTTATCTGGAGATTGTGGAACAGGCCCTAAAATACTTAATTAATGTACTTTTAAAAAAATAAAAAAAAACATAATCTTCTTCTGTGGTAATGCGTGGTGGAACTCAGGACCGAAATTCCCTACCAAATATTTTTAGTTTTTTTATGCTACTTGAATGGGAAAACTGGCAGATGTGCCAATTGATGATAAGTGGGCAGCATCATGAATGAACCCATGAAAATTATCCCTGGAACTAGCCTATGATATTTTTTATACCAAATAAAAACACATGTCTCACTGCAACATAGCCTTCTGGATATCTCATGAATTTTTCTGATCGCCTTCCCCCTTCAGAGCTTCACATGATTAAAAGCAGCTTCGCCTGCTATACCATAGATTTACAGCCGCTTTTGAATAGACGATTTTTATTTTATCTCACATATTGATAACGTAGGATTATGAAGAGATTTTTAAAATCAAAGATTATCTCCTACATCTAAGCCCACAAACATCGCCATAAATATATAAAAATATAAGAGAATAAATACATTTCAGTTCAAGTAGAAACTGTAAGCACTATTAAAAAAAACACTAAGGCCGTCTCCGTTTCGTAATGGTTATTTGTACTTATCTCCAAGTCATTTCCGCTATCTAGTAACAACCATGAGATAGAGTCAATGAGCTTACAACGTACGTACTTGTAATACGTACGTACGTGTAATACGTACGTACGTAAACGAAGCACATTCTATTAATGATTCTTCTATTATTTTTGAAGTCGTCGGATGGATTGAAATTGTAGGCCAATGGTAAATAATTTTGCATTTGATCTCGTTTGCCAGACTTATAAATTGGGTATGACCTCTTCTAATCACTTAGGAATACTCCATAATCGATGCAGAGGTTAAAGATATACATAATTAGTTGTGTAAGAGTTTTTACATAGTGTTTTAGAAGTTTATTTCATTCTATATCTACTGCAAAATTTGTTTTAAGAGTTCTAACGAGTCTTTCAACTTCTTGAGTGTCAGTGATCACTAGCACAAAAGAGTTTGTTTTGGCGATATGGTGAATAACCTTTTAACATTTGTTTAATTTGGGCCTTTGGATACTTTCAACTTCATTTTTTCCAACATTGATTAAAACAATATTGAAACTGTCTACAGATTGCTTAGGGTCGTTTGAAATTGTTTAGAACATTAATTAAAAAGTACATTTAATTAAAACTCATTTCTCAACTCACTCAACTCACAAAAACTCATTTAATAAGATCAGAGTTATTTATGACCATATTACCTTTTTCTCTGTATGATATTAGTATAGATGTTTATATTATTATATAAGTGTATAATTATTATCCTTTGCATAATGAAGACTTTGGTTGAATCAACGATTAATAAGTAAAATTTGTAAAATTGATTAATATCCACTAATTGTTCCCCGCCCGCTTAAATACACAAAAATATATATATTTCTTTACACTTTATAAGCTTGCAAGTAGAGATACAAAACGGGACTGAAAAAACAGAGCAATTCTAGGTTTTGCTCTGTTTTTTCTGTCCTGGCTTAAAAATCAATTAAAACAAGGGCAAAACAATTTTCAACGATACGTCCACCCGGGGCAGGTTATTGTATGTCGCTCTTAAAGTCGTAAACAAGTACCTGAGCCATTTTCATCGACACAACTTCGAGACTGAACTGATGCGAGAATTCATTTGGGTACTGCATTTAGTGTGAGTTTTTAGCTGTTTTATAGCCAAACTTTAAAGTCTTACTACTTACGCATTTTATGTATGATGACTAAAGTTTGGTCTGTCAGTGTGCTAAGTTTTATGAATTTCACAGAGTACACTATGGCTGATAAGAACCGTACTGAGACCAAATTTTAGGAAACAAAAGAAGTTGGTTGTTCTTTGAAAAAAGAACCATTTTATTTATTTTTACTTTACAACAATTCGTCTAGTCATTAATATTGCCACTATACACGTAGATCTTATTAAGAATCAGCACTAGCCTAGCCCCCTTTAAAAATTGCGTTAGTACCTACAGCAGCTGAAAATTGCGGGAGAAAAATGACAATGATAGAATAATTTACGCTTTTTTAATTAATTTATTGTTTTTATATTAGATTAGGCTTAATATTTATCTCATAAATGTTTAATTTTAACAAGTAATTATTAAATTTAGCTTATAAGATGAGAACATAATCTATTTATATCTTAAGTTATCGTTTTGCTCCACGAAATTCGTTACAATTTCTTGGTTGGCACTTAATCAAGATTTATGGAGTTAATCCTGCGAACTAAGGGCAAAGTTATGTTGGAATATAAGACCCCTGTGTAAGCAATATTATAGGTACATAGCGGTGTTAGTACACAACTGTCTGCGAAGCTGTTAATTTAACTTTATTACACCGTAAAATAACATAATTAAGTCCTGAAATTATTTTTATACTCATCGATACTAATAATATAAATAACAGTTTGTGACTTTATGAGATTGTAGTGGGAATCCCTGGATCTACAGAAACGATTTTGAAAATTATTTTACCAAGAGAATGCACATTTATTTCCGTACTCTCACGGGAGTTATTTAGTAATTTATTATTTTTATGTAATATTAATTTATTAATATTACATAAAAACTAAAATAGTCTCTTTATCAATATAAACAAATATATTCCTAAAATGAATGTACATACGCACATAACTTCGGAACACTAGAGCCACTCAGAACGTACGCTTTTTTAATTAGCTTACTAGTTATAAAGAAACTGTCAGATTTTAATATGTATAAGCTTTGTATGCTACAAAATTTCACACAGGGATATGAGAAACTCGAATTTATCTTTTAAACAAGTAAGTATTTTATGACCGTACTTTAGCTTTGAAAGAATTCTAGTATTACGTCGTAACTGAATGGGAAACTGTTTTGAGAGACGTTTTATAGTGTGGCCATATTTCTGTAATTTATTCCTTGCGCTGTTAATGGTGACGAGGTTAGTTACGAAAAGCATAAACTAAAAAAAATCGTTGAAACAATAAATACCGGAGAGAAATATACAGGCAGTCATGCCTGAACAAATTAATGAATAGGTGATGTAAGCCTCATTCTATTTTTAGGTCATTTAAAAATTGGAAGAAAGACAAGGGAACAAGGGACAAGGGTTAACCTTTCGAGTTGCTTGACGGTACTTTATATCATTAGTACTAATCGACCACAACAATAAGGCGCATGACACTCCGCCTTCGTATCGCGCTTCCCCTAATTAAGAGAAGCGCGAAACGACGGTGGGGTGTGATAGATAATATATTAATCTTTCTCAGCGCAAAAAAGGTCAGTTATAACAAAGAATTCAGACGTATATAGAAGAACAGTTCTTAAGGATTTGTTGTGCCGACTTTATTGGGGACATGTCCCCAGCGGGCCTAGTTCGCACTCGCTCAATCTCGTAGGCTCATATGCTGGGGACAACGCGGTGTCTTTTTCGTCACGCTAACAAGCGGACGTTGGCGTCGCAGAAAGTTTGTCCTCACAGCGCCAATAAGAACTGTCCTTCTATAGGTATACGTTCCTTGGTTATAAGTATGAACGTTATATGTGTGTATTCGTAGCGCTTAAACGGGTATATCGATTTGGATGTTATAAAAGCTTTCCTAGAAGCTAGTCTTATACACGTTCTATCAAAATCAGTTTAGCTATTTCTAGGTCTTCTTAAAGCATAACTGTTTAGTTACTTATAAATTGTTACATACTAGAATTTTTTATACGTGTAAAAAGGGGATTTTACTCTATTTTTTGCCGACACTTTCACCGAGTTCTAGATTTAATTACTTGTTTGGGACAGACTTCTCATTTATATGCAAATTTGTTTTCAGCAATAAATTGCATGGAGTTATTGGATGTTCTTCTGGCAAAACAAAATAAAAAAGGTAAAATTGTACTCATTTGGTAGACGGCTCGCAGTTTAATACGTAGAAGTAACAGAGAAGGTTTTATCATTTCGTAATAAATGTCGATATCACATTTCTTTACATATAAAACAACATTTATCGAAATATACTATTAGTAGGAGAGAGCGTGGGAGATCATCCTTCACCGATCTGATAACCAGATAAGACATATTTTTTAACAAATATTTTGTATAAACAAATATGCCTATAATTATTTGCCTAGCCTAGATCATGACACAAGTGATGAAGTACAGTTTATTTTAAAGGCAGAAAAGTAAATAGTTGTGTAATAATCATAAAGATAAAATGAAAGTAAATCGGAAATAGTTTCAGAGCTTCGCTTGAACTCGTACCTACTTGTATTATGTTACAATCCTAGCGGGAATGTTTACTTGGCATAAGTAAATTGACATATTATATTAGTTTCATGAGATGTGTTACCGTAGATAGCGGAAATAGCCTATAATATAATATAAGTACCTAAATACCCCTCTGTAGTCCTTATATACATTTATATTCATAATGCTAAATATGTCTTATTTTATGTTGTCGTGTTGGATGCGACTAACAAGGGACCGATCCCTCGATCGAATGCCAAGACGACCGATCGTCTTTTTGTATTTATTTTGTGGTCTTGGCGTTCATTAAGGGCCTATATTCAACAGTGGATGGAACTGATGATGATGATGATGGTGACAGATGTTTTTCTTTCAGAAACGGAGACCGTCAGAGAGGTCTTTGTTATTGAGTTTATAGTTATTTACTTAAACCTGGATTCTGTATTAGGTTTACTTAAAATTTCGCAAGGCTCGCAGATTGCTATGTAATATTTTTCGCAAAAAAAATATAAGTACATACCTTATTGAAACTAATATCATAGCAAATATGAGGTATTTTCCCAGCAGCGGCACGACCAGCGACGTTGGAGGTATAATTTCCACCACCAGCAGGAAGAACACGTGAAGACTAATCAAAATGGAAATGGAGAGCGTTACCTGCGCACAAATAAATATTAATTTAGTGCTAAATGTAAGGTGATGGCTATGTTATGGTTATGTTATGGCTGAAAAAGCTAAAGCATGCAAATATAGGCGTCTAATATGATTTTGCCCCATTCGGTGTCGAGACCCTTGGTCCGTGGGGTCCTAGCGCTTTAAGGCTCTTTAAGAAAATAGCGAAAAGGTTAGTCGACATTACAGGAGACCGAAGAACTGGTAGCTACCTCGGACAAAAGATTAGTCTAGCTATTCAAAGGGAACGCTGACAGTATCTTCGGAACTTTGTCTAAAGGGACTCCTTTTAATAATATAATATTGTAGTTTTCTTGTATTATTAATAACTTTGTATTGTAACATAATATGGTTATGATAGTTGTACCTATAACTTCCAATTGTAAGTTACCATATATACAACTATACTGTAATTGTGGTAATACTTACAACACTAAACGTTATTTATAGATAAATTAAGTGTTTTGGCACGAGTTTCGTTTTCCTAATCCCCTATTTCGCAAAGCGCGATCCAATTGTATATAAATTTTATCTTCCAGTATTTGGGATCTGGGATTTATAGTAAATGATGTTTACGGGTCCTAAATTCCTCAGTAATGTTTTATATTTCTCTGGATCTTTTTTATAATAACATTGAATCATGGGAAAGGATTTGAAAAAAAAAGGCTTACTGCTGGGTCACTAATGCCTTCTAATATATGAAACATAGCTTGATTGGGAAAATCTGTTCAGGTTTTTATTAATTAAATAACATTTGTTTGTTTTATAATATTAATAGTACGTCGCGCTTGAAATTATGAAATATTTTTGACTAACAAATGAGGTTTAACGAGCGTTACTTACATAAGCCTTGAAAGTGTACTCATTTTGTGCGCAGCTTACTTACTAGTGTAGAATATTTTATCAAACGGAAAATTATGGCACCAACATAACAATCACTATAAATATATAAATAAAATTAACTTAAATATTCTTAATATTTGTGGTCTAGTCTTTTTGGCTATTGATATCTGGATATCAATCAAATAGAAGTCAATGTATATAAAACGATCTTCGCTCTTGTTGAAAAATTTATTTATTAATTTATATATTTGAATTAATAAAGAATGCTTATTTTTGTATTTTGCTTTTATCGTTTATTTCTTAATTTCAAATGTTAATATCAAGTGAGTTCAAAATTGGAATAATTAGTATAAGCCATTATCTTTTCACTGAATAAAAATATTTTTCTCTTTAAGTAATTACGGTTTTTATTCGCGTAATGATCGTTCTTATAATTTTCCAATGGATATTGGTTGTGCCATTTTAAATATTAAACAATATCAAAATATTTATCAGATATAAAATTGTCTTTATATTCTCTAAAGCAATTGGCTCCTTGTACTAGCAACGAGCCAATTTAGTTAAACATAAAAATCGTTAGAATTTTACTTTGAATTAATGAAACGTTATTATCAGTACATCGACGGAAAAGTTTTCTTGAAAAAGACCATATTTTCTCTTGTATGACACGTTAATGCTAATAGATGAAATAAAAAAATCTAACAATTTGAGTAAAAAGAAAAAAAAACAATCGAGCAAAATCTTTTATTTTTACTTTACTATATTATGTTTGTAATTTTGAAAACACACGAAAGGCTTTATCTTGGGTAACAGTAACACGTAGTAACATTTCAATGAATAAGTAACTAGCGCTTACCTTTTCACCGCTATCAGACGGTAAGTAAAATGTGAGTACGGTGAGGAAGGATATGCCCATACACGGTATTATGATGTTGACCGTATAAAACAAAGTTTTCCGTCGCATTGTTATGTTGAATGTTATGTCGAGGTACGGTTCGTCGCAACACGTATAAAACTTCTCGTTCCTGTACAAAATAAATACATTATTGCCATTTTTATTATAAACCTTAATTAAAAACTATGTTTTCGTACATAATTAATATTATATATAATTATAACATATTGAGAAATATGAGATTGTTTGATTCAAAATTATCATCACGGGGTGCTTATTCCAATACATATTATAATACTCGTATTATACGAGTAATAAGCGGTAATATTTCTTATTTAGTACCCATTTGATTAAAAATCGACCAGCGTAATATTACTAATATTACGCAATCAAACGAATTACCGCAATTCGAATTTTCTTAAAACTTCTTCAAGTCAGGCGCCAGTAGGCATTACCCACATAGTACAGTTTAGTTCACGTATGTTTTCATGACACAATATAGTTCACCTTTGATTACATCTTAAGACTTGTGCAAATATATCAAGGGCTTAGACGAAGCAAAATTTTTAAAAAAGATAACGAAGTTCGAAAATAATAAAATGTATGGAATTGACATAAGTCGCACTAAATCACGTGTTAAATCGTTATCGTAACAAAATCACAAACTGTCTTTTGGTTATCAATCGTTATTGTCAATATCTTATTTGCTAGGAAATTGTCATTGATAACTCAGAGAAGATGACGAACTTCGGTATCTTTCCGCTACGAAACGATATTACTTTATATAAGCCCTCTGGAACGTGTGTGGATATCACTTTGTACAGTCAATATACGAGAAGGTATCAAGTAATATACTCACTGTATATTATATAATATTTTAACGTTGCCTTGTCTATGTATTTTAACTACTATTTAGTAAGGTCAGAGGATATATGTATGATGCCGGATGTTGCATTATTAATCGAGGGTTGACAGCACTATTCTGATCTTAATAGAGTTCACCTCACGCCGGAAGATCAACAGTTCCATAAACCAATAAAGCAGGGTAAGACTATACATTGAATCTGGTGTAATTTTGTAAGTACTCGTTTGAAATAATCGTTTCGAATTCAAAATATAAAAGGGACCATTCATAATTTACGTCACACACATTTTATGAATTTTAAGCCCCCAATTTTGAGACAGATGCGCCTTTCTCCATTGGTGTGAAATACATGTAATGTTATTCCCACATGAAATATGTTTCGTTTTTCTTTCAAGGTCTGTAAAGTTCACCGATTTAACATTGGTCCGATTCGCTGAACCAATGCGAGTGCATCTAGAACTATGGCCCCATACCCTCCTCGCTTATATATATATATATATATATATATATATATATATATATATATATATATATATATATATATATATATATATATATATATATATATATATATATATAATAATAATTCGAGGAATAGACCCATGCACAGCAGTGGAATACATAAGGGTACTATACTTTTTTTGGGTTACGAATAGCTGTAATTTGCAAGGAATCAGCCCCTTTAAATTTCATTAAAAGCATTTTAGTTTTAGTTTAGTTAGCAAACACAGATATTGATATATCTTTTGATATAATGATAGTGATGTATAAATAATATAAGTTACCCATCAGCCCACTCTGATCCAAAGATCCACATTCCCTCGGGATAATATGGGTTATGAAACTTCAAGGCCAGCAGGATGGGAAGTTTTAAAGCCCGTCAATCAATTTCCCTCAACCCAGCCTCAAAAAGTTATCGGCGTAAGTCGTAATTCTCACAATATCCTCTTACCTTATTTTGACAGACCATATATATTTAACGTTTGGTATAAAATATTTTAGAGTATACTTTATCAGGTCATTAGCTTCGGTTATAACTTCTTTAATTTGTGTGCAACTATATCATGAGAAATTAAATAAATGGTATTTAAAACTATCTTTACGGTATATTCATTACGTTTTTTTTACTTTTGTTTTGCAGAGCTCGATATTTCAACAATGTGTACGAATGTCTTGTGCATGGGATTCGTGACCAATATTTCAAATATCGCGTTTTTATAGTTTTAAATAGTGGTGGACGCGTTTACGAATCAGACGAAATTATGCTGTTTTTCTGTACCGTTTGTAACAAAAGTACACAAAATCACATATAAAAATTATTTATTTCATATAGAATGGTTCTTTATCTACAAGGATAACGCCTATTTTTTTGATAAATGTTGTTTTTTTATATAGTAATTAACGTTCTTCCATTACCATTTTCCATGAAACGCACGAAATCGATTAGAATTACGGTACCCTTTTGGTCTAATATCCACATTTATTAAGGTTTTTAAAAAATAGTAGGAGCAGGGAAATATGTTCAATTTTAAATAAAGGACAAGAAAATAACCCAAAAATGCTAAAAATAGTCTTAAAAAAAATAAAGAAGATAACTAATTATTTTACCAATTTTGCTTCCAAAGATGAATGTTATTCCATTGCATTAAGGTTTATTTTATCGTTGTCTCTGTCTTGATTTCTTTTACATTTTTGAAATGAGAACTCAGTCCGCGCTCGGCCGCGGTTCTGGGTGGACACTGCGTCGCCTGTCAGCAGCAATTCGACTCAAAAAACATCGCGATTTATTTTTTATATTGGATACTTTGGATTGGATTTGATACTTTACAATATTTTTTTTACCACAATATATTTTTATGGAATTGGTTTATTTCATATACATAGGTAGACGAAATGTTGGTTGGTCATTATAACCAGGTGGGAAGAAGTTCTCTCTCGACGTTTGCTCACTTATCATCATCATCATCATCATCATCATCATCATCATAATCATCATCATCATCATCATCATCATCGTCAGCCTAAATCAGTCCACTGCCGAACATAGGCCTCCCTCAATGAACGTCAAGATGACCGATCCCGTGCTATGCTGAGGCAGCAGTGCTGCCGATGCGACTTCATCATCATCAGCCTAAAACTGTCCACTGCCGAACATAGGCCTCCCTCAATGATCTCCAAGACGACCGATCCCGTGCTATGCTGAGGCAGCAGTGCTGCCGATGCGACTTCATCATCATCAGCCTAAATCCGTACACTGCCGAACATAGGCCTCCCTCAATGATCCCCAAGACGACCGATCCCGTGCTATGTTGAGGCAGCAGTGCTGCCGATGCGACTTCATCATCATCAGCCTAAATCCATCCATTGCCGAACAGAGGCCTCCCTCAATGAAAGCCAAGACGACCGATCCCGTGCTATGCAGAGGCAGCAGTGCTGCCGATGCCACTTCATCATCATCAGCCTAAATCCGTCCACTGCCGAACATAGGCTTCCCTCAATGAACGTCAAGACGACCGATCCCGTGCTACTCTAATGAGGCAGCAGTGCTGCCGATGCGACTTCATCAGCCTAAATCCGTCCATTGTCGAACATAGGCTTCCCTCAATGAACGTCAAGACGACCGATCCCGTGATACTCTAATGAGGCAGCAGTGCTGCCGATGTGACTTCATCATCATCAGCCTAAATCCATCCATTGCCGAACATAGGCCTCCCTCAATGAAAGCCAAGACGACCGATCCCGTGCTATGCTGAGGCAGCAGTGCTGCCGATGCCACTTCATCATCATCAGCCTAAATCCGTCCACTGCCGAACATAGGCTTCCCTCAATGAACGTCAAGACGACCGATCCCGTGCTACTCTAATGAGGCAGCAGTGCTGCCGATGTGACTTCATCAGCCTAAATCCGTCCATTGCCGAACATAGACTTCCCTTAATGAACGTCAAGACGACCGATCCCTTGTCACTCGCAAACAAATAGATATCATCATCATCATCATCATCAAACTTCATCCATCCACTGCTGAATAAAGGCCTTTCTCAATGAACACCTAGACGACCGATCATTTGCCACTCGCAAACAAATAGACATCACCATCATCATCATCATCAAACTTCATTCATCCACTGCTGAATATAGGCCTCCCTCAATGAGAACACCAAGACGACAGATCCCTTGTCACTCGCAAACAAATAGATATCATCATCATCAAACTTCATCCATTCACTGCTGAATATAGGCCTCCCTCAATGAACACCAAGACGACCGATCCCTTACCACTCGCAAACAAATAGATATCATCATCGTCATCATCATCAAACTTCATTCATCCACTGCTGAATATAGGCCTCCCTCAATGAGAACACCAAAACGACAGATCCCTTGCCACTCCAAAACAAATAGATATCATCATCGTCATCAAACTTCATCCATTCACTGCTGAATATAGGCCTCCCTCAATGAACACCAAGACGACCGATCCCTTACCACTCGCAAACAAATAGATATCATCATCGTCATCATCATCAAACTTCATCCATCCACTGCTGAATATAGGCCTCCCTCAATGAAACCAAGACGACCGATCATTTGCCATTCGCAAACAAATAGATATCATCATCATCATCATCGTCATCAAACTTCATCCATCCACTGCTGAATATAGGCCTCCCTCAATGAAACCAAGACGACCGATCATTTGCCATTCGCAAACAAATAGATATCATCATCATCATCATCATCATCAAACTTCATTCATCCATTGCCGAACATAGGCCTCTAGGTGTCACTCGGATCAGGCAGCACTGCTGCCGATGCGACTTCATCATCATCTGCGATCGCCAATTCGCCTGCTCAGCGTGGCAATTATGAGCCCCCCCCCCCTCTCAAGATGAATTACAGATATCAGTTTACCTTACATAATATGTAATAAATAATTATATATTATAATATTATTTTAATATATAATTATTTATTATATATATATTTAATATACTAATTCTAAGTAAAAAGATAAATAGTAAAAACAAACAGAAATAAAATATAATTTTGTGTTATAAATAATCAAAATAACAAATATTTGTAAAGTATCAAATCCGTTTACTTGACTACTATTCCCGCACGCAAGCGTGCGTATTGTGCGGGTGCGCTTGTATGCGTGACTTTTTCAATGTAGTTGTTCGATTCTGTACCTATCAAGTTTGTAAACGCGTAATATGAAAATAACCATATTCATGTAACGTTGTTATGTATGTATGTGTTATTTTTAATATTCTTATTCGATTTTATTCGTATTCTACTTCTGACGTAGCAAATAAAAGGGCAACTCAATTCTGATTTATGCTTTATTTTCGTTCCTAGATAAAGAGTAATTTATCTTAATATATTAATCTTAATATATATAAATCTCGTGTCACAATGTTTGTCCTCAATGGACTCCTAAACCACTTAACCGATTTTAATGTTTTTTCTTTTAAAATGTGTACTTTTCTCCAACTTAAAAGATAGGATACTTTATTTCTCAAATTTGAGATTGCAATTTTATTTATTGCAAATTAATTGTTTTGACAGAACGAAGTCTGTCGAGTCCGCTAGTAATAATATATATAAATCTCGTGTCACAATGTTTGTCCTCAATGGACTCCTAAACCACTTAACCGATTTTAATGTTTTTTCTTTTAAAATGTGTGCTTTTCTCCAACTTAAAAGATAGGATAGTTTATTTCTCAAATTTGTGATTGCAATTTTATTTATTGCAAATTAATTGTTTTGACAGAACGAAGTCTGTCGAGTCCGCTAGTTTATTACTAAAAATTTTACGTTTTAATTTTTTACGGATTAAATTCATATATTTGTTTTTTTTTCTTCATAAAAAGTTAAATATGATCGTATTGACTATTTATGTCTTATACAACTGGATGACAAAAGATCACATGGTCAATTTGAATATTGTATCCGCGTTGAGCGTTGATAATAATAAAGAGGGGCATTTATTTAAAGCCTTTACTATCTAATATCTATTATACGATATAGGTCATGAGTATTAATGCGTAAAGACTCGGTTGAGTAGACTATAAAACTTCTACTTATAACTCGTTCACACAAGAAGAGATTCTTGTATGTGAGTAGTTAGGTTCAGGTTTGACTGACGAGATAGTTTCATTGTAGTGACCATAGGGTGGCAGGGCTGGCGAAATGCCACGGGCCCCTGGCCCAAGAGGTCGTAAGCTTAGAAATAACCTAAAATATTTAACTAAATTTAATAAAGAATTCTACAGCTTTAATATTATTTGGTACAATTTCTGTGTCAGCAAGTACTGAAAGATCATTTTTGAAACTAAAATTAATAAAAACCTATTCATGGAACTAAATGAAACCAGACAGGCTACGTAGCTTGACTAATCCGTCTATTGAAATTTCTGTTGCTTTGATGTTATTATACGTATTCTGAAATAAATATAGCTTTTACGAAACAGAAAGTTCGGAAAAAATAATTTTGTTAAACATCTTATTAACAATGTATATATAATATAAACGTTTCATTTTTCTTTCTAATACTCATAATCTATCTCTTCGCTCATCACATAATCTCAGACTTCAAACTCCTTCTCACACTACTGCTTTCTACTCTAAATCATTCTCTGCTCGTGCTGTTTTACTCTGGAATTCGCTTCCTCTACATATCCGGCAAGCCAAATCGCTAAATATTTTCAAAAAACTTGTCTGAGACCACTATTTAAATTAAAATCTAATCCTTCATGCCTCATGTTATTTTTCCCTTTATTTACTATTACTATAATCGTTCAACAAGTCTATCTTATTTACAATTTACATTCATTGTTTTATATTATTTATGTATTTAATATATAATTATATATTATATTTTGCCTCTTTATTTATACATTAGGTATATAAAGAATTTATATATTACTTACATAATATCTATACATTGTATACATGTGTGTGTGTATGTATGTATATGTATATACCGTGTGTATTTATATTTATTACATTTTTCTATTACATCTATGCACTTACTCTACTCCGCCTTCGTACTTGTTTCTATTTCACTCCTATGCCTAAAGGTTGTCTGGAAGAGATCGCTTTAGCGATAAGACCGCCTTTAGTGCTCTCATTTCTAGTTTTAATATTTGTATATTGTATTATGTTTTTTGGTGTGCAATAAAGTGTCTTATTTTATATTTATAAACTTAAGTTACTAAAAATAAAACGTATCAGATGTTAGCGCCCCGCGATATCACCAGTATACTTCGCATTCCCGTACGTATGTATTATTGTAAAGTTTCATCAAAATCCATTCAGTAGTTTACGCGTCAAAGAAAGAACAAATATACATTCATACATTCTTAAACGTCAACGTCAAAAAAATCATTCTCTAAAAACTCTTTGGCCCCTTAACACGAGCGCTAGATTCCCATGTATTCACACGAAAGCGTTTTTAAATCGTGGCGCTTTTTAAAAGAGTACTGTTGGATTTTCGACGTTGAGCACTTGACCTTAAGTCGAATTTAGCATGCGGAGACCGCAACTCGCTACAACGTTGGGATTTAACGCGACGCCTTCAAACCGCTTGTGCGAACAGGGCCCAAATATTTATTGAAAAATATCAATGATATTTATAGGAGGCGACGATTCTATAAACAAATTTAATATTGATATCAACCATATCAATATTAGTTTGTTATTATATAGTCAATATTAAAGTCAACGCACTTGGCTTTACATACAGCATTTGGAGTTATTTTAAAATGTGCTTTAGAGTTTAGCGAGAGGAACTAAGAAACGCTGTCCACAAACAGAGAACTGAATACCTTTTTGTAGTGCTCTTATTAAAAAACTACGCTTGAATTGCTTAGGGGCATTAAAGTGCTTCGCAAACAAGTTTTACTTTGTAAAATCTACAATAGAATTAAAAAGCGTTTAAGAGCTGGAGATTTTTTGCGTAAAGTCTAACCAGTTAGTCCTGCAGTAACGCAATACATTTTTAGCGAAGTTATTTATTTATCAATACAATGCTAAATCAACTATTTCGAATAAAATAGAATATTTTAATTTGCATTTATGTAAAGTAGAAACATACATTTAAGATGGCCCTAATAATAATAAATTAAAATTGCAATCTTAGAAAGGTACCTGTAAAAGAACTATTTAAAAAACCACGGTAACTACATAGCGTTTTAAATAACTTAATAGTGAAAATGGTATGCAAATTTTTATTTGCATCCTACTAATATTATAAGTATTTATAGATTGTAAGTATGGATGAATGGATGGATGGATGGATGTATGTTACTTTTTCACGTAAAAAGTACTGAATGGATTTTAAAGAAACTTTACAATAATATAGCTTATACACCAGGATAGCACATAGGCTACAATTTAACTCCGTACTCCAACGGGGATGGAAAGTACGCGGGGAAACCGCGGGGCGCTGCTAGTAAGGTATATCTAACATGAAACACAAGTTAGGCTTGTATAGTGACCATGATAGGAATATCGGGAACGTAACAATCAATAGCGTACCTGACTGCAGGCACTTCCAGTATGTCCCACTCCACTGACATATAAAATTCCGAGAGGTCCACTCCCACCGACACTATGTTGCTCCCGGCTTGCTCGTCCATATGTCTGAGGTCAACCTGCGCACACGCCCTCAATTCATATTATAAAATACTCCACTAAAATGGCCAAATGCTTCAAGTAAATCCTAAGTTATAATCTTTAAGATTGGTTTATGAGTCAGCTATGTTGCCTACTGCGTCGTTAAAAAGCCTATGATAAAACATTTAAATCCAACACCAATATCACAAATACAGACAAATATGCAAACGAATTAAGGTTATTTTAAATTTTTGCTTTAGTTTTTCCATTTTAATATATGCGTTTAGTTTAAAGCAGTTAATATCTACGTAGTAGAGTAAAAATAGAAGTATACTTATTTTTAGGAGGAATACTTTTATAAGGAATGTACTGTATATTTTTGCTCTACCAAATTTATTATTATTTAATTGAGATATCCGAAAATACCCCTTTTTAGACTTCGTTTGTTTAGATCGATCCATGCACCCTGTCACACAATGTGAGTTCTAAGATTAATTTATTTGAAATCCATTAAAAGCTGAAAGTAATAAAGAAGTATTAATCGTTCCTTATCCGCTCATAATTTAAGCAATGACTCCGCCACAGAGTGTGTCATGTACAACGTAAACTTTTGGACGATTATTATAATTATCTTAAGACACTTCGACATAACGAAGAAAACAACAATACCGAATCATGCGAAGTAAATCGACGCGAAAACACAACACCTAAACAAATTAACATCGGTGTGAATAATCGGGATGGAATGGAGTCGAGCCATTTAATTTTTTATCTCCTGTGAAGTCATCTTTAAGAGACGTCAAGTGACGTGAAGGAAAACGGAAGCACCGGCTCCGTCGCGCCTGTGTTAGCCGCGAGCTGGTCGCAGTGTCACGGCCTTCGCAAACAGCGACCACCTTATGCCACCAACATCCCACACGATTACCTAAACACTACCACAAGTCATCACACACTCGATACAAGCTTAATGAACTGACGGATTTGATGGCATAAAGCGCCATCATTGTTTGCTCATTGTGTGCGACACAGGCATGCACGTTAAAATTAGCTTCGTTTTTATAAACTCAAATAAACCTGTAAATAACTCAAAATTGTGTGCTCTAAGGTCTCTATGTTCTGTCTGAGTTGGATCGTTATTGTTTAGTTTTTGTAATGATTTAAACATCATGCAATGTTTAGCAACACCAAATTTTCACAGCCACTAAATGTCGCTAGGAGGGAAAGGTATAAAATATGCAATACAATGACTGTTAATGGTCAAAAGTGTGTCGAGCCGAGGAGTGTAAACGATCACCATTTAAGAATATCGTGCTGTGCTTCGATTGTTCGCGTGTTTGTTTCGTGTCAAGCTGGATAGAACCGTAGCCAAGGTTTGCGGCTACGAGCCGCCGTGATCAGGAATGCAATTAGTTAAGGCGAAGCCGGAAACATGCAGTGAGTGGAGTGTACACTGATTATTGGAAGCATGCAACGAACTAAGGTGTAATTCTGTCTGTGTATTCATGAGTGTGTCGGGCGCGAACGGAGCCAGGGGAAAGGTTTAGTAGCAGGCTGAGGCCGAACCTATTTGTAACGCAATCAAAGCTTATGTTGTTTTATATAAATAATAACTCATAAAAATATGTTTTAAAATTATTTTAACACTAACGGCTCAACCAGCTTAGGACGTTTTGGAAAGGAATGTATTAGTGAGGTTGCATCCCATATCACCTGACTGTTAAAATTTTATACCTTTCCGTGTCGAGCGAGGAAGGCCGATTGAACTAAGTGGACCAGTCGTGGATATCTGGAGCATTCGTGGACACGCACGTTGACATACTGCTACTCCACATAATAAAACATCATCATCGCAATACTTGCAACATGTCAGAGCGAAAGGTGCGAGCTGCAGGTTCCGAGCGTGTGCCGAAAATCAACATGCGCTCTTTGCCGTTCGGGCTAGCACCTTTGCAAACAGTCATATGTAAAAGTGAGTAACAAACCACAATGACAGAAAAGTAATAATAATTACGACGAATTACGTTCGAGCCAACAAGCTACTGCATGGACATCTGCCGGGGCGGCGGGCCCTACGGCTACGGCCCGCACGCCGGCGCCAAGCAGCGAACAGCGGGGCGTCACCTTGAAGCCGTCATATGTCCAGCTGCCTAACTTAAGCACACAGGTTTGCACGTCGTAAGGAAAGAACTCGACGTCGATAGAGCAGGAGGACTTATACACTGCCGGTGGCTGCCACACCACCATGCCATTGTAGTAGACCGTGGCTTTCGTCATCAATGTCACCTCGTAGTTGCCGTCGGCGCTGTGGACAAACAAAGCGGTTAGCACGAGCGTCGGACGGCTCTTCCAATTACCTTAAATCCGTCGTACGTCCAGCTACCGAATTTAAGAACGCACGTCTGCTCGTCGAACGGAAAATATTCCACGTCAATTTCGCAGGAGGACTTGTAAATAGCGGGCGGCTTCCACTCGACCAGTCCTTGGTGGTAGATAGTAGCCTTGGTTGCCAAAGTTACCTCGAAGTTGCCGTCGGCACTGCAATATTAACAGACATTACAAGCCGGTTACCCGGCCATAGATTATTCAACACTTCTCGCCGTTGTGACGTCAGAATGACGTACAAATTATAGTAGTTGAATTTGTATAAATATTTTAGAACTAACGTGCAGACACATTTATATTGCGTGATTTAAAATTTGTTCAGGTGTGCAGAGTGAATATTCAAGTACTTGCGTGGTTTGAATTAAAACTTTGTATATAAAGTATATCGTCAAGTTTAGTAAATAGAGTTTTAAATCAAAGTACTAATAACGAAGAGGCTATTTGCGTTGTAGAAATACACAAAATTATTTACCAAATGCTATAAAACTTTAAAGCTTTTATTTAAAGTAATAAACTTAACGAGTTTTAAGGAGATTTCTCAAGTTTTATTATTCCTTGATCTAATGCGAAAACTACTTATGTCGTATTTGCTAATAACTTATGCAGCTCATTACAATTCACGTAACCATTAGTAGCTATTAATGAGACATATATTGGTAACTAGTCCCTTAATCCAGTTTAATTAGAAATTCCTAATTTACATGGAGTATTTGGGAACATGCGGTGTTGGTCGACCGCCGAACAGACGAAATGAAAATCCGTCTAATTGCCAAATGATCTGAATATAATATAAATCATTTCGTACGCGGCTGGATAGTGTATTTAAATATAATTTATGATAATGACGCTGGTAATTAATTTAAAGTCATAATTGTCTTTTCTAACTGTCTGAAATCTAATTTTAACATATTTCTGGTGAATGTATTGAACTCATAGTGTTTTTTTAAATATTTGTATGTTTATTACTATTGTACTTTTAAAGAGATCTTAAGTAACTGGTAAGCTAAAAAATATGATCTTTATAGTTTAAAGATATGAAAAAATATATTGTAAAATTTTATGGAAACTACATATTGAGATTCAACTAAATATAAATTTTTGAATTTACACGAGTTCATTATATTACAGATCATATTAACCAGGCGACAAGATTCCAAAATCACTTCTTATAACTTTAATTATGACCAGAACAAAAACATGAACAAAGTTATTAATATACAGTTGTCTATTGAGTGCGAATCTTTTTTAGGCAAATAAATAATTTTACGAAAAGATTAGGAGGAAAAGGTGGGCATTAGTCAAGGAACACGACGGGGGTTGAGGAAGGACGCGAAATGAGTTCCGGCAAACGGGTCATTTATCAAACTCTCGGCTTTGGAGTGTGTCCAAAACATGGCTCCCATAATTACTTACTATGTTACAGTTATTTGAATTCGAGCGATCGTAATATAGATATATAATTAATCATTAATTATTTATTATGCACAAAGTAAGACAAATATTAATATCATTATATAAATGTAAGACAATCAAAAAGTTTTAAGGATATAATAGGTTTAAGAAAAAGAGAAATGTTGCATGTGAAATCCTTTAATATTTTTTTCCAAAGGGCTAGACTTTTCAGCCTATTGACTTTTAGGCTCAATCGGTTTAGTTGGTGAGCAGATTGTTAATATGTTTAAAGACATAATATTGATCATATGCCTTTCATAAACAAGATTATTTAGCAAGATAAAGATGGTGAGTCGAATATTTAAATGTTGTCATAAAAAGTACTCTCGAGGTCTGCATGATTAAATATTCATAAAAAAATATTAATTAAGTTTGGTGTATGTTTTTCTATTGTATATTAACTTCATAATCAATATTTTATCTCTTAATTTATTAGATAAATTATACAATATTTTTGTCTATTGTTTTATTAAAACAACATGCACAATATATTTACTCATCCCGAAGCCTGTAAATATAAGCTTCAATTTTAATCATCGCGACTGTTGAAGAAGAGGTCAAATGCAGTCATTGTACTGTTTAAAACTTTGTCTAGGTCATCCTTGACGTTACTAATGAGAGTAGTTATCCCAAACTTTACAGTGCCCATTATAATATCAACACCTTCTAATAGGGCTGCTTCACATTTAACCTAAAATATCATTTGTAAATTTATAATATATTTAATATACAAAACTTCATTACAATTATTTCACTTTTTTTAGGATTTGAACCCACGTACCCCCAAGACATCACTTACAACACATAAAATAAATCAACTTAAATAAAAATTGTATTATTTATCGCAACACACACAAAACAATATTTTCATTAAAGGCCCACCATTTTTAGAAGCACGTACATGAATACGACTTTAATGAATAGTTTCATTTGTGTAATATGTACTGCAACAGCGACAACTGTTAGTACGTTCTGATTATTGAATTGATTAAACAATAACTCTATTCATTTATATATTAAAGTTACTCACGTCTGCTTATTGATTATACAGCATGTTTTTTTTTCTCTTCACCTGAATTTACTACTTATTTAATTAATTTTTAAAGATAAAGTACACCATGTACACATGGCTACAATGTAGTCACTATATAGAAATTAATTTAGTTAAAACGGGAGATAAAAATTATCTTAAGTTTTAAAAATGATTTTATACTTACTATAAAAGAGAAAATAATTTTTAGATTTTTACTTGTGAATTTCATGGCATGGCATATCATCAAACTCTAAGACGCGTTAATATTTATTATAACTCTTGCATCACCCAAGAAAGGAGAGGGAATAGCCTTAGATAAGCTTTTGCTGGCCACAACTATAAACTTTTATTACGAGCTACCGAGTTAATTTTATTACTGGCTTCGCGCAATACAGCGGAGAAGCTTTACTGGTCTTGAGAAAATACTTCAATGTAGAATATACACCGCAGAAAGTTGTAAACTAGATTTTTGTTAAACTTAGCTCGCACCTAGTTTAACGTTTTAAGGTTATCCATTTTAAGGAGTAAATAACAAAAACGAAATTATATAATATCGTTAGATTTTTTATTCAAATTTTGCCAAAATCATATATTTTGACTCCCTGTTGTCCTACCGCTTTGTTTTTGTTCAGTCGGGACATAATCTTTTTGCTTCCCAAATTTGAATAGATTTCATTTAGAGATGTTTAGACATGAAATTGTAATAAAGTTTATTGGAACGAAGTTCCTTACGGCAAGCTTGGAGGGGATAGGGATTTTGCTGCGCGACCGAACTCAAAAAAATGGTGATAGTAAAACCGTAAGGAAAAGTGCGTGGAATAAAAAGCGTTAAATGAGACGTGCGCAGGCGCGACAATCGCATACACAAGCGAGTAGTGTTTAATACCTTTCTTTTTAGCCGAAGGAACTTCGTTCCTACCTGGTGTCCCACGACACCACATTTCTTTTTTTACATTATTATAAGTATAAATCCAAATCTATATTTATATTATCTATTATAAATGTGGCTTATGTGACAATAAAAACTTAAAATATTACACAATCATTAAAACTCGTACTTCACAAAAATAATAACTGGAGCATTGTATCACTTGAAAATTGAATGTCGATGTATATGATACGAGCATATAGTTAGTTTCTTTTCAAGTCGGAGCCAAGCGTAAATTTTTAACGTGGGACTTTGAGAGTATGCTCAATTAATTAAACGACGTAATCCGCATGTTATGTATGTATTATTAACTCAAGTGGATGATGGATTAAATATTGAAAACTTGTTTATTTAGACTTCTATTTTATGCCTCTAAAATGTAAAAAATTATGGGACTCTATTGTAATAATTAAAGCTTGTTCAGTATGTTTTAATTTTACTAATACATAAACGTTTTATTTTATGAAAAAAGTGTTAAACTAAATTAATACACGTATAGGACATGCAAATATTTTTCTCGTCAAGACAAGGCATACTACCTTAAAGATAAATTACATCGCAGTAAGAATTATAAAAAATATTTCATCATCATCACCCTTTATTCGTCCACTGCTGAACATAGGCCTCCCTCAATGAATGCCAGGACGACCGATCCCTTGTCTCTCGCATCCAACGCGGAAATTATTTACTTAATATTTAATTTCTGGAACTGACTACTTGAAAGTACAGTAAGATAACTACAAAAGCAATATCAGTGCAGATGCATAATAATGTTAGCGTTAATCCAAGAACTGCTTTAAAAACCATTAGAGGAGCTCTTCGAGTCTATTTGAAACAAACAGAAAAGTTGAGATAAAACGGACGAACTGTTACAAACAAAACTGTTACAGACAAACAATACGGAGGAATAAATAATGTTTGCACTTCAATTGTACACTCGACTCTAATGACAGTATTGACTTTACTAACAACCTCTAGGGAAAACTTCTTGATCTGCTATTGATTTTAAAATTACATTTTAAGATATTACAATTTAAAATCGATTCAGTTATAGTTGCACTCAACCTTCGAGGTTTGATGCCCAATATTTTTACTATGACTAAACAAAAGGTTGTGTTTTCTTATATGTATATCTAATCGTTTTCTAGTTATATTAAGTTTTCTTATTTTGTGTGTTTTAATTATCTGAACACTAGCCCTGATTATTTTGACACGTTCGCATTCCATGGGGTGAATATTACAATAATCTTTTTCATTTCTAGTGTGCTTTTAAACTAAACTATTATCGCCTTATTTCATAAGCTATGCAAGCAGCATACGAAGATTCGAACTGCATATAATGAAACAACTTTTACAGATTTACATGCTCTACATTTCAGATATTTATAAATCGGAAACTTATAATAAATATCCAAAGCGTTGAGCACGTAAAAAAACTTAGTAAACCGCGATAAAATCCGTAAAAGATGTATAATTATAATGAAATTCGCGTAAACGTAACATTATAAAACAATATTCGAACAGCTTTTTACGTGTTTCGTAACCGATACGGTTCAAGGTTATTCCTGTTTCATTCCCCCCACGTTTCGTCGTTTTGCATAAGTCTATATTATTGGCTTTGTTATTGCGTGACTGTAACGCACCCTGCCGGGATAAACAGGCGTGACTTGTGTCCCAAGCTCCGGAAATAATTGCAACTCGACGTCTACGGGCTTGGCCAATTGTGTACCAGTTACATAAAAATAATAGCATTATGTAAATTAGCTCCTGTTATAGGTATACGAATTGGATTATTTTTTGGACGAAATTAAACCATTAATTAGGATACAAAATATAGGGAAAAATTTTTGCTATTTCCTTATCGCTCAATTGAACCAGTAATTTTTATTAGTCCGATAGAATGGGATACTGCAATTAAGCACAGGTATGATGAGTAAAATATAAAGGTAAAACATTAAATTTTTCATATTCAATGAGTGATATCATATATTGAGTAAAATAAGAAATATTTCATATAATGTGTAAGATATAATGAATAATATAAGAGATATAGTTGTCTTGTATCTAGTTTCTTTGTAAATTTTTCGTGTCGTCTTTTTTCGATATTATAGATGTATAAAAAATGCTAATTTTATTTATAATTTATTCTTATAATTTGGTATGTTTGATAAGAATTTAGAACATGAAAATACTTAAAACAATTCTACATTTTAGTCTTGTCCTAGCTTAGCCTATATATATTTCATTTATTATGTATCAAATAAGTCTAGTATAATTGGAAAAAACGTTACAAGTCAATGAAAGAAAACATTCGAGATCGTACAACAATGTTTCTGTGTTTGCAAACGAAACATTCCTTCTAATACATAAAAAGTTATCTCCGACGCTCAACCGTACCGCGATCAATATCGCATTGGAACGAAGATAACAATAATGGAATTGCTCCTCGTATTAGATTGAAATATAATGTCGACTTTCCGACTGATATGCTGTATTTTGACACTCCAAATCCTCTTTAAATCTTCAGTGCCTTAATTTTAAACAATTTGCATAGAAATGTCACAAGAAGAATGGCAAGGGTATCCGCGCGTGATTTTTAACCGACTTCAAAAAAAGAAGGAGGTTCTCAATTCGTCTGTACTCTGTAGGTATGTTTTTTTATTTTTATTATAGTAGACAAGCGACTGCGCACTCTCTTTTCCTCGGTTCCCCTATGTCAATGGACATAGACATAGTGCGATTGGCAAGAAACTGTGGATGCCATTCGTAAAAAGTTGTAATCCCTTACTCGCCCACAGGAGGAAGGGGGGTGGTGGTATTCGAAGGGTGCCACACACGCCAAACTAACACTGACTAATTCAAGAAACATAAATGACAACATACAAAATGCATAAAGAAAGTAACGACACGAAAACATGAGTCCGTTGGTGGGAGCCAAAAAAAGTTTTTAACAAGAAAGTCAGAGTTTTATGAGGTAGTATTGAGATAATAAGTCGTAGCCTGAGCCTCCTATCACAGACTTAGATGCACATATACATTCTTCTTTTATAGAATTACCAACAACCGTATCATTTTTATACCACCCAAAAAGCCAAATTTAGAAGAAAATACTAAAGATACGTATTTTTTATATTATATAAATACATCATGTTCAACCAATATTTTATATATTGTTTTCTTATATTTACGCGAATCAGTCCTTCTGTGAGCATGGTTGCTGTAAAGTATCCGATACGTCGACCTAATAAAAAAAACTTAATAAGCCACGATAAAATCCGTAAAAGTTGTTTCATTATATTTTGTACATAGAGATGTCAGCCATTTTCAGGTTTGCTGCAGTATCATAACCACCATATTTCTTCACCTAATTTCAAGTGATGGTATAAATTATAACTATAAATAATGATTATCAAGCAAATGGGTATTTATTAAATGGGTCCGGGTGGGCAGAATGCATCAGATTATATTTTTAATTAATCAAATCTGTACTGACCGGACTTTTACTAAAGCTGAAATGTATTTCAATCTATTTACCGCTCGAACAAATATATTTTAATGCAGTATAATCTATAGGCATGTGGAAAAAATGTTGACAAAATTGGAGAAATCTCCAAATTTAATTTTTTATTCACAAAGTTTAAGACTTATCTACCCACACTATTCATAGGTTGAGTTTTTAAAAATAACTTTTTCATTTTTTATTCACCAAGTTAATTAATTAAGACTTGCCTACCCACACTGTTCAAAGATTGAGAGTTTTTTAAAATAACTTATCGACAAATATTCTACTCTATAAAATATTTAGTCCCTTCTAAAAATAACTCATTATATTTTAAATGAAGCTTAATGTTTAGAATCATCAAAAGATGTAGGAAGATCTAGAGAGTATAAACAATAATAATAATTAATTCATACAATTACTAATACAATGTTTCAGGCTCAGGTTATGGGTAGTTCTGTAGTGTTTGTATTATAGGTATATTTGAACATAATTACTTCGCCAAATAAGTTGTTTTTTAGATCATATAGCTCACAGATTTATAAATAAAGACAGATGGATTGAATTTGTATTCGCTTTGAAGCGTCATTCGGGTGTTCGGCTTGCTCCATCTGTCTGTATTTATAAATCCGTGATATAGCTCATGAGTTTTAGTCAAGATGTATTTTAAACAAAAAAGTTGTAGTCGACGTCGCCCATTCACATATACTTGCATGGCGTTTGCATGGAACTAGCCCATTGTATTGCCTATCCTGAGACATGTTAAATCTGGGTGCCAGTAATGACACTGTATGTCGCTTCTCTTCTAAACACAGCAAAGCTGTTTCATGGGACGAACAAGCAAGACGGCAGTCATGCAGCGCGTCCCTTCCACCAGTTAAATTATGGACGCAATAAAGTTATCTATAGAGCTGTATATAGTGTTACTATTATATGTAGTGACTTTCTAGTAATTTTACGCTGTTTTCCAAAATATTGTATTATTTAGTACCTAGCTATTTTGCTTAACCAATATTATATTGTTTTAGTTATTTTGGCTCGCCAACTTGTATCTTATAGGCACTGAGAGAGGCAGGTGTTCGATAAGTGCCGAACAGTGCACACAAAGTGCGTTCAAGCGTTAAGGTTCGTCGATTTTTAATACGACATTTACATATTCATACAGTCGAGCTCTGATCGCATCAGCAAAGCTCAAGTACTTCGAGAACGTCTGAAAATTCCCCATATTGAACGCGTACCCGCTGTCTGTCTGTCTGATCCCTTATTTGGTCATTACTGTATGTGAATCGTTTTGAAAGCAAGCTATATATTGGAATACATTGTCCTCACTTGTTGTAAAGCACGATGTCTGGTCTCCAGATGTGGTCGGAAGGCACGTGCAGCATATGCACCCCTCCATACTCCCGCGGCTCCCAACGTAGCTTGTAGTCATACCAAGATTGCTCTACCCACAGATTCGTTGTCATAATTTGATTTTTTAAATTCTGAAACAAATTATACGTATTTAGTAATGATTAAAGTATTCGCTTGAAATCTATTTATAAATAAGGACATGTCAATGTGAAGCTTCTAAAAACTGATCGAATATGGAAAAACGTGGCTTCCATGGAACTATTTGAGTTGTAAGCCATCAGCTTATTTATATATTCTCTGAATGATGTCGATTTTGTGTGAATTTTTCCAGCGTAACCTTGGTCTAGCCTGTCCTGCTAAATGGAGCTGACGTAGAAGAGCCGTTTAATAATTAATGAAGCAATACCATTTGAATATAATATCAACTGGCGGAATATTGAGATTGCGATTATAATATTTATTTTGTTTGGTCATTAACGAATATTGAATACATCAATTAAATATTAAATAAATAATTGTTTTTAAATGTATTTATAATATGTCTTAAAATTTGTTTTTAGTATAATCGATACAATAGTATATTAGATAAACTGTAATGTACGTAAGTATTCAATTTTTTGTTTTATATATTAATACATGTATTAGATTGTTAATGTTATTAAGATTTAATTAACCATAATGTGTACCAAGTGCTGTTTTATTCATACAGCAATGCTGCACTGCATTAATGCGCTTACCCCACGACGTATGAGGATTTTAATTTCCATGGTCTGCATATTTTTTTTTCCTTGAATACCATAGAAAGAGGCAGCTTCATTTCGGTTGGCGGTGTGACACTTTCCGCCCGGAGTCGTGAGAACTTTATTTCGTTATTGAGGTTTAAAGTTGGAAGTATGCATAAGTTTCTGCTGTATAAAGGAAATTAAATGTGAGAAGTCACTGGCTCATGAATATTATTATTTATTTCTGGCGCTGAAAATGTTATGAGGAAATATCAACTATCAACTTTCCCGCTGCGTGAACAGAAGTTGCCTCGTTCCGTAGTTGAACATAAAAATCGAAAGCTTCAAATCACGCTACAGTCACATGTTCGTCGACCTCGGCTCCGCTTTCGTAGACAATTAAATAACATTATCAGCCGCTATACGCTAGTTGTTGAACATTAGTCTTCCTCAATGAACGCCAAGACGACAGATCTCTTGCCACTCGCATTCAGCACGGACCGGCCATTGCACGAAGATCCTCTTTCTATCTGGTAAATGGCCCACTAACACTTCGTCCACGCGCCTCCACTCTTGGACCTTATTAGCCAATCGACTATCCGTATTTCTGAGTGTGTGACCAGTATATCAACAATAATTTACATAATATTATGATCTAAGACATTTTTATTTACCTCCCTAAATATGTAATTTTTTTATGTTAGTTGGTAACTCATATATGTGTTGTCTATACAGAGACATAAGTGAAGGTGCATCCCGGTGCGTGGCACAGCGCATCTGTCCCACCGAATATATTATTTATAAAATTAAAATTCCATTAATATATAATTACGGATTTAGAATTTATAGGATTATAAAAACCCTGCCTTATTTTCGTAAAAAAAAATTTTTCGGTAAAAGATCAAATACCAACTATTTAAGTGGCTGAAGCTAAAACGTTTTAAGAAATTCTCAAATGAATGGAAGTGCAACTAGTAAACAATGAAGCAAAGACGCAAAAAGTTTTCTTTGTAATTGTAAAAAAGAACAACAATAAATTCACAAAAGCCTCTGTTAGAACAACATTCCAATTTCAGTCCTTTCATTTTTTCTCTGTGGCTCAAAGAGTACACAAATTTTTCATTTGAAATTTATTTCATATATGCAAAGAATGTGTATCACTATTTTTAAAATATATGATAAAATATATATATAATAAAATAAGATAAATAGATGTTGTTATATTGAAAATATTGCAGATCGATGAATACAACTACCGTTTTATAATAAGTGAGCATACTCGACGATGGTATCAAAACTGTTCTGGTGATATATTTTAAAACTAATGCAGAGGAGTAGAAGCAGTAAATAATGTAAGATAAAACTTATAGGTGATTGAATCCAATTTTACCTCCTCATTAATATTATAAATATGAAAGGATTATTTTGTCCTCTTTTCGTTGTTCAAATGTGATGATTGCTTCTCACGACGCAGAAGAGCGAGAACTGAGAAGTAATCGTGGCTATTTTTTAATTTCGGGCGCAATATAACAACTAATGTTAGGTGAATAGGTGCAATATTCAGAATCATTGTGCGGAAACAGCAGGCTTGTGAAGATTTTTTAGAAGAGATTTTCTAAAACTAAAAATAAAATATGTGTTATTTTTTTATTCTAATAGTATTTAAATAATTATTATTGGAATCTGGATATCAATACAAAACTACACAAACATATTTTGTTATTCCAATCAAATAAAAATAGATTTTAGTTTCACCTCAATGCACCAATTTGGTCTGTTTATAAGTTTAGAAGTCTATCAATTAAGGTCAATGTAGTAAAATGACGTTTTTTACATTAGAAGAATAAAAAAATATATTTGTCTCTAGACACGAATCTTAAGGCATAATCGCTTGAAGCGTTTTTTAAGTTAAGAAGCAAGCAGTAAATCAGCTTAGACAGACAGATGGGCGGACCGTACACACCAACTAATCTCAAAGATTAAGCTGGGGCGAGGTCATTTCTTATATAAGGGTCCTAGAAACATATGATATAATTTCACTAAGTTCAGAATATTCAGACTAACTTGCTTTAAGTTGTGGGATTTCATTTCAATATGTTTGAAGAATCATTATCAGGATATATTTTTCAATCTAACCTTTGTGTTAACGCAATCGCAGGTGACTACAGCTATTAAGGCAGGCAGGTAACTTCTACCATAGATTATCCGTAGAAGTTAGTAAAAATTTATTCATCCTAGAGTACGATAATTATCTTTAAAAATAGGACCGTCGTAGAAGATAAAAGAAAGGTACAAAAAACTGATAATGCACAGACAATGCACCTATCTATTAGCGATACGCACAAGTTCAAAAGAACCAGTTTGGTTTCCTTTGATCTGATATGCAAAAAAGAAGTGCCTTGCCCTAAATGTAAATTTTAAAACAAAAAAAAACTTGTAACTGTGAAAGGGGTGACACCTTTTCTTAGGACGTGACAGAACTTCTTAAAACTTGGCAACACATCGACGTAAGTACAGTCCTGTGAAACAGAACTGAATACCGAGTGACGACAAAGCTACCCTTCCCGCATACAACATTCTAATTATATACTTATTAGAATGTTGCAATATTCTAATATCTATAATATATATATAAATAATAATATAGTAAATAAATAAATTGAGTATTATCACATCATGAATAAGAGAAAGAGACAAGAGAATAAGACGACCACAGGTAAATTGAGTATTATCACATCATGAATAAGAGAAAGAGACAAGAGAATAAGACGACCTCAGGTAAATTGAGTATTATCACATCATGAATAAGAGAAAGACACAAGAGAATAAGATGACCATAGGTAAATTGAGTATTATCACATCATGAATAAGAGAAAGAGATAAGAGAATAAGATGACCACGGGTAAATTGAGTATTATCACATCATGAATAAGAGAAAGAGATAAGAGAATAAGATGACCACGGGTTTGACGACCAAGTACATTGTAAGCGACGCAATGTACTCTGTTATATTATGCCAGTATTATTTAAAATTATTACGAAGAAGTCTTAATATGTTATTTTTAAGTGTAGTCATAGCAACCGTTTTGTTTATGTTTTTTGCTATGATGTTTTTTTTTTTTGATGTATTAATGTTTTGGTCACCAAGGAAATAGTACACTCGTCAACAACGTTTATTTTACCCTCATCCGACCTTCTACAGTTTTGGTCACTTCGAGACGGATCTCATAAATGTTCCACACACCAAAAGGGATGGTGAACACCCGGAGTATGGGAAAGAAGGATGAGGCGCAACAGGAGTCTGCCAGTCAAAACATGCCTTCCACATCGAAACAAGGGTTCGGTACAAAGTCTAGGAGGTCATCGTCGTCTTCTGCGCTAGCACGAAAGAAGAAGCTAGAACTCGAGGCAGCAGAAGCGAGAGCAAAGATTGAATTAGATTTAATTAACAAACGTTTGGCGGCGGACCTAGCGGAGATTGATGATGAGTGTAGTGTGGAATCAGACCACACTAGTAAGAGTGTAGAAGAGTGGTTGGAGCGCAGCCATCAGGAACTGGATGCACAGCCCGTCCACGACAAGGGTCAAACACCGGACGAGCCGTGCCCGCCGATCACACGGGATATCGGCACTGATGGAACAGTTCATCTCCTGGCCAGCGCACTGAAGGATCTTGCAGCCGCTTCTACTAGCAATGGTATAAATAGCAATTTGTTAAGTCGAATATGTACACCAAAAGACTTACCACTATTTACTGGTGACCCCATGGAATGGCATCAATTTAAACAGGCGTATGAAGAGTCGACTAAGGTGTGTAATTTTAATGATAGCGAAAATATGTGGCGCCTAAGAAACTGTCTAAAAGGATCAGCTCGCGAAGCTGTCTCGGCCCTGCTGGTAAGTGCTTCTTCACCCGAGATGGTAATGTCTACCCTTGAGCTACAATTTGGTAATCCTGACCTTATAATGTCACGCATCGTGATGGATATAAAGAAATTACATCCCGTCTCACAAGCATATCACAAGGATATTGTGTCATTTTCCGTTAAAGTAAGAAATTGTGTAGCCGCCATAAATGTAATTGGTCAGTATGAATATCTAAACGGAATAAATTTAATAACCTTTATACTTTCGAAGTTACCACCGGTTCTTCTCTCAAAGTGGGCAGATTACAGTTACCCGCTCATCAAACAAGGTAAGAGACCAACATGTATTCATATTTCCGAATTTTTAAACGAAGAAGCGATAAAGGTGTCTTCTATGGCTTTATTGAGCGTTAGAAATTATTCTGATAATTATAATAATAAGAAAAAATACACAGAGGGTATGCATACAGTTTTCTTTAATAAAAAATGCAATAACAGCGAAAAGTGTGAGTATTGCCGCTTAGCAATTCATAAATTACAGGATTGTAAGAAATTCCGAAAAGCACTACGCAAGGATCGTTGGCGATTTGTCAAACGAAAACGATTATGTTACAAATGCATAGATGCTGTTCACGACAAAGCGACCTGTCCGGCGGAAGCCTGTGGCGTCGATAACTGTGGACAGGCTCATCATAGATTACTGCATTTTACTATACGTCAAAACATGCCCGTCGACAGGCACGATATTAGCGATAGTAGCGCAGGATCGCCGACGGTGAGCCCTGAAAATGAAACAGTAATTAATCATATAAAAAGCAATAAATGTAATGTTTTACTAAAGGTGGTACCCATTACTGTGCACGGACCTAACGGTATTTTTTCTACGAGTGCGTTGTTGGACGATGGGTCTACCGTGTCTCTCATCAGCGCTTCACTCGCGTCTCGGGCGGGCCTCCGCGGCCGCCGGGAGATCATCCGTGTGCGCGGCGCATGGGACAGCAGCGCGATGGTGTGCGACACTGACGTTCTCACAGTTTGTATAGCGAACAATAACGGTGAGCGATTTAAAACATTACTTCGCAGCATTGACAACCTTAGTGTACCTGTGCAGAATTTACATTTAATTAATTTTAATAAGTATGCTCATTTATGTAGTATTAAAAACGAAATATGTTGTACTAATACTGAACCTGAAATATTAATTGGACAGGACAATTATAATTTATTGTTACCACTAGAGATTAAAGTAGGAAAATGTAACGAACCTTGTGCCACTCGTACTCCGCTGGGATGGTGCGTCCATGGGCTGGTGCCCGCATCACTCTCGACGCACGCGAGTTCTTACATAAACCATGTTACCGATGTTCAATTAGGGTCGGCTAAACCTTCACTAGATGACCTGCACGAGATGGTGAGAAAGTCATTTACCATCGAATCTATGGGTATATCCGGGAAACCACGCCAAAACGCTGATGATCTTCGTGCTCTTGAACACCTGGAACAGACGGCAAAATTAATAGATGGTCAATGGCATGTAGGTCTACCATGGAAGGATAGCTTGTGTAAAATGCCTGACTCTGAACGCACGGCACATATTAGGTTACGTACCTTGGAGAGAAAAATGTCCTGTAACACACAATACGCTCAGAGGTACCGAGATCGTATCATGCATTTATTAGATAATAATTTTGCTAAGGAAATTTTAGATAAAACAAAAGTAAATAAAACATGGTACTTACCTCATTTTGGGGTGGACAACCCCAATAAAATGAAATTACGGCTTGTCTTTGATGCCGCGGCTAAAACAAACGGTATATCACTTAATGATTATTTACTAACTGGTCCCGATTTATTAATGTCACTCTTAGGTATTATGCCGCGCTTTAGAGAACACGAAATAGCAGTAGTGGCCGATATAAAAGACATGTTCTTAAGGGTTAAAATCCTACCTACCGACCAGGATGCTCTTAGGTTTCTGTGCCTATAAAAACATATAAAATGACATCGCTTATATTCGGCGCTAACTGTGCACCTTTCGTTGCACAGTTCATTAAAAAGAAAAACGCAATGCGATATGAATCAGCAAAGCCTTTGGCAGTTCAAGCTATTTGCGAACAGCACTATATGGATGACTACGTGGATAGTCAACCGGATGAAAATACATGTATTAGATTGGCGCACGATATTATTCATATACATAAACAGGGAGGCTTTGAGATTCGTAACTGGTTGAGTAACAACAAGACTGTGTTGAATAACTTGCCTAAGCAATTGTTATCCACTACGGCCGCTATAGTCGCGATAGGGGCGCGTCATGATGATGACGGAGAGCGTGCCTTAGGGATCAATTGGTATCCTGACACCGACACCCTAGGTTTCGTCACGTCATTTAAACGCATATCTAAAGAAATAATGGATGGTACAAAATGGCCTACGAAACGCGAGTTATTAAAAGTGATCATGTCACTGTTCGATGTTTATGGGTTTCTTTCACCGTTCACTATTAATGGTAAATTATTGCTTCAGGCAACATGGAAGTCGAACATCGATTGGGATGAACTGATAACGAATGACATTTATAAAAAATGGTATAAATGGTTGACGTTATTAAAATCAATTAGTAGCATACGAATACCACGATGTTATCAACGAGTGAATGAATCGATGATACGTCACACTAACGCTGCTTCATTCGCTAACACAGGCGACAGGCAAGCAAAGAAATGTTATAGTTGTTTACAACTTCATGTATTTTGCGATGCATCGATACAAGCCATGTGCTCGGTTGCGTACTGGCGTTGGGTCGACAATAATAAACAAATAAGAGTTTGTTTCGTGGCGAGTAAATGTCGAGTTGCTCCTGTAAAGCCAGTAACAGTACCTAGATTGGAATTGCAAGCAGCTGTAATGGCTGCACGATTAGCAAACACATTACAGTCCTCACATCGAATAAAAACAGCTGATCGATACTTTTGGTGTGATTCCACGACGGTGCTGCACTGGATACATAACAACAAACGGTCTTACAAACCATATGTGGCTCATCGCTTGGGCGAGATCGACGAATTAACACAAATGAATGAATGGAAATACGTACCTACTTCAATGAATGTTGCAGATAAAGGCACACGGGAGAACTACGACAGTCTACAACTGGATGGTGAGTGGTTTAATGGACCTACCTTTCTGCACGAGGCGGAGACTTCCTGGCCGACTAGTTTCCTTATTCCTAGCGTCGATGAATTTGATTTGGAATGTGTAACAAATATTTTACAAGTAGAACACTTACCTGAACCCGCGGCTATACCTGATCCGATGCGGTTTTCTTCTTGGATACGTCTCTTGAGAAGTATGTTTGCTGTTTTGAAATATGTAATTAAATGTCAAAAAAGGAGACTTGATGAATGCAATATTATGAAACAAGCTGAAATTCATCTTCTACGATATGCACAAATGCAATCTTTTGGTTTAGAGATAAGTTTATTAAAAGGTGGGAAATATTTGAATATAAATATTTGAAATAATAGTGCGACATTATCATGTGAAGGCAGCCCACAGAAACCAGGAGATGGTAGTAAATAACCTGAAACAAAAATATTGGTTAATACGAATGAGACCTACAGTAAAAGAAATATCAAAGAAGTGCATGCTGTGTAGATTAAGAAGAGCTAAACCCGAGATGCCAATGATGGGTGACTTACCTTCTGCGAGAGTAGCTCATCATCGACGACCTTTCACACACTGCGGGATTGACCTTTTCGGACCTATGGAGGATACAATAGGCAGACGAAGAGAAAATCGGTATGGTGTTATTTTTACCTGTCTTACTGTAAGGGCGATTCATTTAGAGACAGTGTTCTCCCTAAGCACCGATTTCCTCATAATGGCTCTTCGTAGGATGGCTGCGAGACGTGGTCTGCACATCTGTACTCCGACAATGGGACAAATTTGAGAGGGGCAGATGCTGAGCTTAAGAAGGCCGTAGCAGAACTCGACGAGCAGACTCTGCAAACTACAGCGAACATCAATGGCACACAATGGACCTTCATACCACCGGCCAGCCCTCACTGGGGTGGGGCGTGGGAGCGCTTAATTCGAAGCGTCAAGATTGCACTGAAGGTGGTCCTCAAGGAACGAGCACCCAGAGAGGAGGTTCTTAATACTCTGATGGCCGAAGTGGAAGCTATGGTGAATGGACGTCCGCTTAGTCATGTCTCTGTAGAAGTTGGCAGTAAGGAGTCCCTGACACCCAACCACTTTTTGCTAGGCTCGTCATCACACTCGCCACAGATGGGTGACTTTGATAATTCCGATATCTTTCTGAGACGGCAATGGCGAATAGCACAAAGATTGGCAGATATGTTCTGGAGAAGATGGGTGATCGAGGTTCTTCCCGAACTAATACCACGCCAAAAGTGGACTACCGATTTCCATAATCCTCTTAAAGTGGGGGATCTAGTGTTGGTCGTTGACCCTAATGCCCCACGTTGGCCGCGAGGCATAGTTGAGGAAGTTTTTACCGGTAAAGACGGTAGGGTGCGAGTGGTACAAGTTCGAACTCAATTAGGTATTTTTAAGAGATCGGTTGCTCGCGTCGCTAAAGTACCTCTGGCTGTATAAGTGCTGCGGCAGCAGCACTGGGGTGGGGCAGTGTAAGCGACGCAATGTACTCTGTTATATTATGCCAGTATTATTTAAAATTATTACGAAGAAGTCTTAATATGTTATTTTTAAGTGTAGTCATAGCAACCGTTTTGTTTATGTTTTTTGCTATGATGTTTTTGTTTTTGATGTATTAATGTTTTGGTCACCAAGTAAATAGTACACTCGTCAACAACGTTTATTTTACCCTCATCCGACCTTCTACATACATTATGTTAGAGTTTTATTAAAAACACAAAACTCAACAGCAATTCTTCATTTGAGATTAGAATCGGACTATTAACCTTTTTTAATAAAGACAGTACGCCTTTAGGATAGCAGATAGATGCAACTTGTAGTATAAGAAAATATTTGCTCAATAAGGACAAACAAAACACGATTAAATTTTAATCTGTTTACATTAAAGCCCTTTTTACATATTCATGAGTTCTAAAGGGCCAACATAAATTTTGATTTTGTAATCAAATTACCGACAACAAAGCAAGCGACCAGTGTCAGTAGATCTATACAAATATAAGGTAATGTTTGTAAGTTTGCAAGAATGAGGTAAAGCGGCAGAGTACACACACTCAGGAGAACGGATGGCTGATGGTCAATAAGGTTCAAGAGCGGAGACCGCGTTCAGTAGACATGTTGGTTGGCCATTAACCAAAAGGTACGACAATCTCCTTTCAGTGGTCGCTCCGTGTTGGATGCGAGTGGCGAAGGTCGTCTTGGCGTTCACAGAAGAAGGCCTATGTTTAGCAGGGGACGAAAAATGATTATGATGAAAATGAATTATGAGATAATCTTCGCAACTACTCATCCAAATTAAAAAATAAATTGACTTAAGAATATTTGACTTCAAAATAATATTTCAACAGACTAATGCTGCTTTGTCACTGAGTCATAATATTAGTATTTAAAAATCATCATCATCATCGTCCTAATGCGGCTATAAATGAAGCGAACGCGGGCGAAGCTGGGGGATACAGCTAATAGAACATATTCGGAGCCAAAACATGTTACACGAAGTAGTTGAGGTAGTCGAGTGCTCGACCTGAAAAAACTACGGCCATTTCACGATCCGTGAGTTTTATTTCGAACGTGCTGTAATTTTATGAATACCTCAGGAATATAAAGAAAAAATACGTGTATTCCTTTCAATGCTTCGGGTATAACAATAACATAAATATCATCATGATTATTAACGTTTTTCCATTGCATATATGCCTCTTTTAATGAACGTCGAGACGGCCTATTCTACGTCGTTCGTATACAACGAGGACCAAGACTTCAGTTGACAGAATATTACTCTATAAGGAACTCAAACCGCTGGTAAAAGTTACTTAGATTTTAAAGAGAATCTATTCCAAAAAATGTGTATTTATATCTATAATAATAAAGGCATCAGATAATGATGATGATGAAATCTAAAATTGCAAAACCATCCTATTCTTTCTCAAACTTCCTATATAAAAAAAAGCTTTGGCAATGATAATAATTAAAATGTCGTCAAAAACATTAAAGTAAGATACATTTAGCATTGTATTTTCACTAATAAAACTGTTTTAAAGAAAAAGAAACACAAACACGGTTCATAATTTTAAATACCGAACAAAAGTAACGACCCAAGCGTTTTATCTTTAAATTGTTCCAGACGCTTCTATTAAAACTTTAAATTCAGCTTTTGTTAACATTTAAGTGAATATCGTTTGGGATGCCATCGCCTACGTGCGCGGAGAGCAAACCAAAATAGGTTACAAAACGAACGGCCATTCGGTTTGGATATAAGTATCTATAAATGTCAATTCCGAAGAGAATTTTTTCTCTCAAGTATCTAAAAAAGTACTTTTTTGGTAATGCTTTTGTTTGTATTTTTGTCTTTCAAAGGTTTTTGACGTGACAACGTCACATAATTCGATGGAGCCGGCTGCACGCACGAAAAAACATGACTCATGCGGCGTTACCTCGTTCTGAGGCGTTCCATTTAAGGCTTGAAATCCAAGCGAGAGCGCAGAACGAGCGACTAAAAGGCACATTGGCTCATCAGTATTTTCTTATGACGTTGTCACGTGTAACTATCGCCAGTAAACCGACTTTACAGACAACCAAATTTTTTAAAAATTTTTTTTTCTATCTTTACATAATACAATTTTTTAAATTAAAGTCGCTTTTTGCCTGTTTGTGCATCGATATTTTCTAAATAAAACAACGCGTTTTGATACAGTTTTAACCGTCTGCTTCGTTATGAATAACGGCAGGTTCTTTAGTCTGACAGCAATTTTTTCTTCAAAAAGGAGGAGGTTATCAATTCGATAGGTTTTTTTTAATGTATGTACACCGATTATGCTGCCATTTGTGATCCGATTTATGTGATTCTTATTTTGTTTGATGCGGAATAGTTGCCATTTGGTCCCATAAAAATTTTACATAGTTTGGCCTAGTAGTTTTCATTTTATGAGCATTTTGGTTGATTTTATATACCTCGATGATTTAATAATGTCGATGTAAAATGAACAAAAAAAAAACAACTGTACAGGATGCCATGGAAGTGCAATATCATATTCAACATCATCATCATAATCATCATCATCATCAGCCTTTCATCCACTGTTGCACACACAATGCAAATATGCTGTGATTGCTTTCAATTAGGTACGTATGTATAATATATTTTTTACACAATTACAAAATTCATTCATTCATCAAACCGACTTTAAAATTAAAATTAGGTATCATTGGAGTCGGTACTAGCAAAAACAAAGATGGCCTACACAGACATCTAATACCTGGTGTATATGATTCATCATTAAAATATCCTCTAGGGCTGGCACCGACTCCAAAAATACCTAATTTTAAATAGTATAAATCTTTATTAAGTTATTTTGGACTTTTTAGTTTTTGAAGTCGGTTTTTTTAAACGTAGTTTTTTTTATTTTTATTTATCATATATAGTAGAAAAACTTAAAGACAACGCCGCTTAGTTTAAAGATTATAAAACCACTAGCGGACCCGACAGACTTCGTTCTGTCAAAAAGATTTCGTATGTAGCAGTTTTTTGTTCCTACCAATTTTATCTCAAATCTGAAAAATAAACTATCCTATCTTTAAAGTTGGTAAAAACACACATTTTAAAAGAAAAAAAGTAAAATTGGTCCAGTAGTTTCGGGGTTCATCCCGGACAAACATCGTGACACTGGAATTATATATATAATACATTACGTTTGACATTGGTACATTTAGATGTACCAATAGTACATAGTATAATATTTATAACTTCACAATAATGCAGCTGATCGTTTTGGGACTAGACACAACATTGTGGGCTTAAAACCTAACAACAATGATCATGTTTCAAACAAATATAAAATTTCCATTCTTTATTTAACCAACTAGGCGAGATCCTTAAACTTTGCCTATTAGGTGAAATTGTTCATAAATATTTACGAGTCTTACGTATGAAACGAAACGGAATGTGATTTTGAGATTGGAATAGGACTCATATACAGACTGAATACGACGATACGACATTAAATTAAACTGCATATGTAAAACAACCATAAGAGTCTGTATACAAAAAATTATCCAAAAATACCTCGTAGCTTAGGCACAGGACAATATTTTTATTTCTATATCATAAACTTTTCACTGAGCTATCACGTACGGGTGAACGACCCCGACGGGCGGCGCGGCACCGGTCAAAGAGACAGCTGTGCAAAAAGGACAAAATATCTAGGTCCGATTGTTTCTATTTCGTTTTGATAATTGGTTGGAAATGGGAATTGGGAAGTAATGTTGACCTTGACGATTATGCACTCGTGTCGTGTTAGTTGTGTTTCAGTACTGACACTGAAGTCCTTGTAAGTCACCGCGATCCTGTGAGTTGTGACGTCGCACGTTCTATGTTTGATCATGCGTTAATCGACATTCATCATCATCATCATCATGACCTCCATGACATTATTGCCGCCAAAATATCACGACATAAGTAGCACGATACTACGCAGTACGCACACTAAGTCACGGCCATTGTTATCGGTCAGTGAACCTATTTTAACATAACTGTTTTACAAATATTTTATATTTATGCTATTTACTTTGAAAAAAACTTTTTTTTTTGATAGATTCAAAATACTAGTATGGACTTGTATAGCCGTTAAGTTGAATCAATGTCGTATGATCGTATCCACATTGTATAGAAGGAGTTTGCTTAAGCCGCTGAGAGCGCGTTAATCAATAATTAATCCATCTATTTCAGTAGGTATCTATTGTACCAGCACGGAGGTTTTATAATCATTACTAGCGAATGTCAAAATACTTTCTTATTTCTCAAAACGAAATCGTTTAATATGAACTAAGTAATTTCATTATCAAATGCTAGTCTTTTAGCACTCGGGGAAAAATATTAAGAAAGGAAAAAGTATTTTTAATTTTCATATATTTTCTCTTATTTATCTTATTGTTGCGTTAGTTAACTAAGCTAACAATATTTAGACACAGAGCTGGGATCAAACAAAATCATCACCAACGTCATCAGGCTAGACAACTGACTTTGTAATCGTATATTGAAATGAATATAATAAAAAATAATTTATGAACTTAGTCTGGCATGCGCTTGTGCTGCGCTCTTGTTTGCATGGTACCATCATCCATCTTGATACATAGGTCGTGTTTCGGAGGCCAGGACATGCTGTGTAATTACGCTCGGTACTTGGTACTAGTAATTACTAGCACCGAGTACCATCTTACGTGCCAGGATAGGTAATATATGAATGAGTTGTCTAAGTCAGTCACTTGTTATCAGGTGTCTCGTTGCCATTGTGCCCATTCAAGTAAAAAATGATCAAGTAAGATTTCTTTGAAACATATAAATCGTGTGATAAGATAGTCTTACGACCCCGATATGCAAAAATGAAAGAAAAAGGAGAGGAGACATCTGTCAATAATATACCCCCTCTCCGCAAGCGATGACCTTGCTCCTCCACGTCGATGAAGGATTTATTAGCCTAATCAACAACGGTTACAGCTGTAATCGAGCACGACTTACATCTACAAAGTTCCTCTCGTATATGACGCACTCAAGTTTCCGGGTATAATTAATTGAAAATATCGTAGCCTTGGCAATTAATTAAGTTAAGTAGTAGTTACGTTAGCAGATCCTAATTTGGCCTAGGTTTCATTTAGCAACTTTTCCGTGTACGGATCAGATTATTGAAAGGTTAAATGACTGGCATAAATACCTAGCGCCTATGAATAGCGCGCATTCACTAATCGCTTGAGACTAGAACAATACTAGTTTACTGGAAAAATTGCCACAATACTGCTCACCACAATATGATTTTTTATATGTAAAGATGCAACTGTGCAATCGGACCACTCTGGTGACTATCGACGCCCATAGACACTCGCAAAAACACTGAAACTCACAAACCGCACGAAACATGACATAGTCACTTCACGCCGGTTTTATGTGAGCGAGAAGTCGTGCCCACCTAATTGGCTACAATGCAAGCAATAACACATCTCACAAATTGCTTTTTGCTTCTTTGACTTTTGATTGTTTGTTATCTCGCTTATAAGAGAAACCCGTGTTTATCCAACGCGGATGATGATGAAGCTGTTGAAGATTATGTCCTGTCCATCCTAACTGTATGAGAAAAGTTACAAAAAATATTCTCAATTCTTTGAATGTTCCTTTCTGTAATCGTATAAAACGGTGTCTGAGGAATTCAGACGGACTGCCATACATTCGCATTAAATAAAATGGCACGCTTAGAATTGGATGGGCGTTTCAAGTCAGTGACCAGTATTACAACTAACACTTAATTCCTCCGTTTCACTTAAAATATATTGAAAGAGCTGACATAAGAATCTGAGAATTGAACAAAAGAATATCCGATTCAAAAGTTGCTCTGTATCATTTTGTCATTGGAAAATCCGGAACAAAACTTGAAAATAACAAAGCTCTCTTGCAGCTTAAAACGTTATACCACAGTTATACGTATGGGAATGTAAATATTTTTTCTATACTTTTTTTGGTAGCATGAATTTTACAAATGAAAATTCCAGGCCTTTCATAGATTCCATTATGATGTTGGATATTCTTTTATTTTTATTATATCTTTTTATATAAAAGGCGACCCAGACTGACTTATATATCAACGCACAGCTAAAACTACAGTAGCTACCTAGAAACTAGTTTGGTGCAAAAAGTATTTTCAGAAATTCAACCCTTGAAGAGGTTTGGTGATGGATTTTTTTATATCTAGACTTAGACGTATGGAAATGGGTGTATCGGTTCTCGATTACAATTAAAAATGATCTGTTTAAATAAAATGGACAAACTATTGGATTAAAATTGGATGGTAAAATTTGTATGGAAATTTTCTCATTTTCGAACTTATTAGTATAAAAATTGGTATATAAGATCCTGATTACAAATAAAAATAATATGCTACACATATCATTTTTACGAAAGAATGCAAAATGAGAATGAAAAATGCAAAAAATTAAGAAAAAGAAACTAAATGAAAAAAATGCCAAAAATGCAAAAGAAATGCAAACATTAAGAAATGAGAAATAGTATGTCACAATAAGGACGGAGTTAACTAAAACATAAGTCTCTGATAACTAAAGTACACGCGGAGAAACTTGCACGAAAACCCTATATATAAAAATATTGTTCTGTGCATTGCTCTAGAGTTTACTATTACCAAACAAAATATTTATTAAGAGAAAACCAATAAGGTTACTATGATAATAGTTTTTCATAAGCGCTTTTAACATTAATGAAAATCTATTGACTTTTTTCTATCATGAACAAAATTTCGTCCGGTATCGACCACAATATTATGGTGATCCTTTGTGATATTTAATGTACCTTATACGTCGTCTTAAGAGTAGGTTAATGAGACACTCAACGTGTCGTGATTATCTTCTGGCATATATGAGCTCATAATATAGACGCAAAACACACTCCATTATCTATGAAAACACGTGTATCAGAACATAATGTAAAATATGAAAGTGCGAAATTTTATGAGTACAAAGATACACATAATTTAACGACAGACATTTAACGTGAGCGGCGCCCCTCGTAAAACATAAATTGAAATAAAAACATGAGTTTTATTGGATTATAGGAGTTTATTCGTTATTTATTGACTATTGCAGATATTTTTGAATTACCAAACAAAATGCAAAATTTCATGTTCGGTTCAATCAAGGCAGAGCCACGACCTTTTCAGTTCATCTCGTATCGTCCTCTGCTGGTTCTATATTAAGTTAAGTTCTATATTAAGGGCCGGTTGTTTCAAACCATCTTTTAACGTAAGAGACGTCGTTAAGTTTTAACGTCTGTTAAATACAACGCTCTTTGGTCACTAACGTTCGTTATCGCCATCTTTGGCCATTACATATTCGTTAAAGGGCGGGTTGCGTCGACCGATTTTCTATGACGTCTCTTACGTTAACAACACGGTTTGAAACAATCGGCCCTAAATCGTATAGGAAAAATCCTACATCATACTACATAATAGGATTGTAGTACTAAAATTAAAAAATCATCTTCTTTATACTAAGTATATGATTTTATCACGGTTTACGTGCCCGTAAAAGTTGTTTCATTATAATGAGTGAAATTAGTGTAAACATTTGAAAACGATATCCACTTATTATTTGTAAAATAACAAATATACGCAAGCAATTGTATACTTTATTACTTATTATATTATAGATGTAATAGGAACCCATATAATATGTCCCACTGCTGGACACGGGTCTCCTCCTCGAAATCAGGCGAGTAGGGTAAAAAAAGTTATTTTTTTATAATGTTCAAGTGTATTTAACTCGCAATTACACAACCTCTCCTCCCGTGAATAAGGTGGTAAAGTATCAGAAATGTCGGGAGTGAAAAGGTCTTAATAAATACAATAATATCAGAAGGTTTTTACATTACAATTTCCTATTAATATTCATGTGATATTAGGGAAAATAATTATCTTCCATTAACAAAACTTCTATCCTCCCACAGTAAGTACAGTCATCCCGGACACATTTATCTTGTCTGAAGAAGAATGAATCTTTTTAATAATTGTTACCGGGAACAATGTACGGTATAATTATCGCCACTCTGCCTAATGGAAGAATTTTTCCAGTAAGAAGCAAAACTCATCTTACATCTATTGATGTAATAAACCTGCAGTTTATTTTGTTTGTGCTATAGCGATTATATTATTGTTAAAAATTATGCGATTGTTTATTGTTATAAATATATTTGATGGCATAAGATTCAGAAGAGCCAGATTTATAAAAATACTAGGAAAGTCTCGCGGTTTCATCTATATTATTCGGATGTATAAATTATATTATTGTAAAGTTTCATTAAAATCCATTCCGTAGTTTTTACGTGAAAGAGTATCAAATATCCATACTTGCAAACTTTCGCGTCTATAATATTAGTAGGATATTAATAAGATTTTTGTGCTTGATAACTCAATTTTAATATTTTATTTAAATAAATATTGGACGTTAGGTTTGGGGATATAAAGGAATTAGGGTTAAAGAAACCACGAAGTACACAAGTGAACGTAAAGAAAATGGTTAACATTAAATGTAAAAAAAAAGTAAAGTAACAACCCTTTGTGTCCCACTGCTGGGCTGCATGATCTCCTCCTCAAAATCAGGCGAGGAGGGTAATGGGCCATAGTTCAGCGACGCACTGGCCCAGTGCGGGTTGGTGAACTTCAAATACCTTCAAAGACTTCCAATCTCATCAGGCATGCAGGATTCCTACGATGTTTTCCTTTACCCGTGAGTGAGCGATGGTCTCGTGCTTGGGGTGCACTTAGAAATTTAGAAAAACCTATTTCAATGCACACACGGAGCGGTCAGGATCGAACCCGGAACCTCTCGCATAAGAGGCCGAGTCCATCCACCACAGGATCATCGTCGTTCACATTAAATGTATGGAATTATAAATCCGCCCCATTTATGATACCCTTGTGCAACAACGCGTTTGCTCTTAACCCTTTTAAAAATATTTATTATGCTAGCGATGTAATTATGAGGGGCCATCGTATACATGTTTTATTTTGTTAGAGATGTGGATGGGATGCGCTTTGTGCTTTTATGCGTATCGCCGATGGGAGACGGTAGATTCAATTAACGTTGAATAATCTCCGTCAGAACACATTGTATTAAAAATAATTTTATTTTATAGGATTGGTAACTCATTTCATTACAAAATGTTTGTTTGTAATGTTTTTTTTTTCTAGGTCTGATCGGCATCCTTTTATGAATAGTAGAATTGACAAGAAATATTTGTATTCAGAAGTAGATAATATAAATATCGCCATCCAGTTATTTCGATGTATAATGTTTATACATCTAATAGATCTTATTAGAATGTAACGATATGATCGGAATTTTTGACTATACAATAGCTAAATGCGATTGAAATTGTCTATAAAATATTCAGTATTTGAATACATAGGAGAACCTTATTTTAGGATATTAAATTCCTACAGATTTGCTCATATCTACTTCTGGTAGCGATATTGGGACGGTCCGAGAGTGTTTTCCATACTAGAATAGATATTACTAGAATATATATATAATGAAAATAGATATTTTCACGAGCTTTGTAGGCAATAGGTTGAATGGTAAAGAAGTAGATGCTCTGTGGGGTCAACTGTTGAAAACACCGTTAAAAAATTCTCAATAAAAATACAAAAACTTTCGTGACAATTTTCACGATTTTCACGGTGATCGGTCAAATGGTGTTGGAGTCACAAAAAGATTACACAAATAACCATTATACTGTTATTGTTGAGGGTTATCACCATACGTTCATGGTAACCACTATTCTAGGTTATTCTTTCGTGGTACAGTTGTTGTTTTGGTATTAAGACTTCACAGGGTAAGCAACAAACGGAAAACGGACGAGCCTTGAGTGAACGTATTTTTTTTTTTCGTCAATTTTGATCACTTTGCACAAAGTGACGCCTTTGCGACCAAGTCTTCTTCCGCCGAGCCTTTTCCTAGTAATATTTGGGGTCGGTGACTGGGTAATACGATATCTCATGATAAGACTAGTTTCGAGCTTCCAACGACAAGTAACTGTCAAACATTCACGAAAGACAGTCCGGCTGAACGTGTTTTCCGATGCACAGAGGAGTCTCGCTATGTAATGGTCACCCCCCATCCACGGATGGACACCGGCAAGCTCAGCACCTGATGGATCGACCAACGTGACTATTATTTCTTAGTCACAAACTCCTCTTTAAGTAGCTTCTTCAGCCATCACCAAGTAACAACAAATATTAAAAAAAAAACATATTTTTACAACACATACACTCAGTCAACGGAAACTTTCGAACTCGGAACAATTTAAATTTGATTTTGGAGAGCCGATTCCATGTTACTATCGAGATTCGTTTGACAAAATTTTAACAAAGGACTGAATGCAGTCTGGACTAGAAAGATGAGTAAAATGTCTTTGAATATTGAAAATTCATTCGGGCTATCGCATGTCCCTGCATGTTCTCAGCTACGGGTCCAATATTGTATTAGAATGGTTACAGAACGGGTATATATAACTAGCTCTCCGATTTATATATAAGCGTTCTGTTTTATCATTACAATTTAGGAACTTTTGGAATGCCTGACTAAAACGTATTTCGGACCCGAATGACGTTGGATAGGATTTCAGCGTGGTTTTAAATACTTTAAGCTATAATGTGAGTTTTAAAACGTTCAAAGTTTCAGTCGTCAAGTGCCTAGTAAAAACTTTCAAGAACATCCGTTAAAAAGTTTTTGGACTATTCCCTAAAACACTTTTTGTATAGATGTGTAAGTCAACTCTAACAATTAATGTGTAACTCAACTATGAGAAAGTTAATTTTAATAAGGATATGGAAACCACCAAGCAAAACCGTTTATTATTTTCATCCAATTCCAACGGTATGTTGCTTGGCTCTGTGAGTTGATTAACTTTTTCTATGGATCATTACAAAGGGTAGCGACAAAAACTAGCAGCAGGAAATGTTGAGAGAATTCAATTAATGTAGATATAGACAAATCAACGCAGCCCCCATTGGTATTATTAGAAGTGATCAATTTATCACACAGAGATAGAAGGGAACGGATATTGGTATATCGTTGTCAGTCAATCTAACTAATGAGGAAAAGTAAAAACTATCGACTGCCTTACTTTTTTACTAAAATGTAGAAAGCATACAATTTTAGTAAAAGTATTAATCATACGTTGTATTGTTTGAAGTTAGGTTAAAATATTTTTTTCATGTGTTTCGATAATGAGAAATGCAATTGCAAATGCAAAATATATTTATGTAAGATAGTAATTGTTAATATAAGAATTAATAGTATACAGATAAAAATATCGCTTTATTCGTATTTTCAAAAATCAACTTGACCTAGCAAAGCTCGGTCATCCTGGTACTAGATAGTAGCGACTAGCGCTACAAATTAATAAAACAAAACCTTTTGTAAATATCTTTTATTATTCGATTCCTCTCGAATTCAGTAACCTCTATCAATCAGAACTCCGAAGCTGAAACTTTTCTCGGTATCACCGCGGGATACATTTGAATAATAATAATTCAGCCCTCCTACCCTCCTCTTACCCCTACACAATCCATCACTTACACAATAGATATCGATTATATGTAATCACTAGCTTATGTCCGTGTCCTCACTCAGGAACCCTAGTTCCGTATTCGTATTACAATAATGTATTTAAAGTATAATTGTTATGTGTAAAATGTCTCTTGTACATGCTGTGTACACCCTAATCGAGGCCACATTTAATTGTGATGTGTGTTACTAAGTATATAAGATCATGTCAGTGTGTATCCTAAATCCTTGTTGGTAGATTTAATAAATAAATAAAAATAAATGAATCCCCCCATTATTCGACCATCATACTTTAGTAAAAAAAATGTACTCCAGGCTGCCGCTTCGACGATGGAATTAAATAAAACTTGATCCACTTTAACAAATATATTTGTGAATATTACAAATATGTAAATGATGTGCGATTTCTCTGTCACAAAAGCCCTGAGGAAAACCAAAAACAAGACAAGGTGGCAGGAAATCACTTAAAAAGTAATTGAAACATTTCAAGGACATGACTTTCAGAAATAAAGTAAAAGAACGAGAAAGATAAGTAAGCGATGATGGTCAAAGTGGTGAGGGAATTTCAACTGAGAGGTCTTGAGCCTGAAACTTGCAATCCTGAATTTCTCTATATACTCCGAGATGAGCTTTTCAACATCTCTTGTAAAGGAAAACTTCTTAATGATTACAAGCCTTTGAGACTATGTTAGGCTTTAATGCATTCTTATGAGGCCAAGCAGGTCGAAAGGAGGTCTTATATTATCTATCTCACTTAACTTTAAGAGAGAATTAAGAGGATCGTCTCAGAAACAGAACGTACAAGGATTAATGTTTATGCAAATTCAAACTGTGTTGCGAAAAAGCGACTGTGTGTTTGGTAATCCTGCCATGTAATTGCCCACATTCCTGCCAACGCTGGAAATTTCAATCAAACAACTTCCCAATCAATGCCAACAAAAATAAAACTTCCAATTCGTGGCAGTTAGCCAAGAATCAGTCGTTTTGATAATTACAAAAGCTTTAGTTCGACCAAAGACTACTATTGTATAACTGAGTTCGACGACGAGTGCTAGTGGCGTGAGTTAAGTGAAACAAAAAATAATGATTGTGATTACAATAGATATCCTAATGTGGATTAATATTATGGATGGATAAGATTCGAAACAAAAGCATCCGCTAGACAACTAAAGTTGCCTATATCACGGGAAGAATAAGCTCGCACAGTTGGAGTGGGCTGGTCGCACACTTAGGAAAATGAATAATTCATGGGTCAATAAGGAACAAGGGTGGAGGGCGCGTTTATGAAGACGAAGTGTTGGTCGGTTGTTAAACAGATGGGAAGACGATATCCATGCTGTGGCTGGTCCGTGTGGGACACGAGTAGCAAATGATCGGTCGTCTTGGCGTTCATTGAATGAAGCTTATGTTTAACAGTGGACAAATAAAAGCTGGTAACGATTCTGCAACTGTGGCTTGTGATTTCTAGTTTTCTTTATTCAGGAAATCAACTGCCACAAGCTTAGCTGTCGACGATTGTAACATAATAATATATCCATGATGTTCACTAAAAATTATCCCAAATTTCAGTTTAAACTTAAGTAACACGGAATAAGGTATTTCATCATTCATATTCACTCGTAACTGTATTTCAGATAAATTATAAATCATAAAGATGCAACCGAGCAATCGTAGCCTTATGGTGACTACCTATGCCCATAGACATCCGCACAACCAAAGGTTATACAGATACGTTGCCCTCTTTATCCGTGTCCTCCTCGCACATGGGAATCGGAAACTCACAAACCGCACGAAACGCGACAGCATAGCTGACACTGTACGCCGCTATTATGAGAGTTAGAGGTATAATCGGATTAAGTCGGTTACAAAGCAGCAACTGAAAATGATTAAAAAACTAAATTTTTCAAACTACAGTATTATCAAATTTAGAAGATGATTGTTGCAAACTTTCAACCTTACGTTACTCTATTTACAAAACTTTACTCTATAGATTTCTTTCTCTCGTAGTTTCATACTAGAAATACTAGCAAAAAAGAGCATTTACTATTATCCACTTTTCGATACGGGCTGGGCGTGTGCGAGAACGTGCGCTGCATAAGCAACACTACTGCATCGTACATCGACGGTCCGCTATTACGTGGTATAAAATTGTGGCGACGGAAAAATTACATGTATGACGGTAACGCTTACATTATGATGTAAAAATATATATGATGTTTTGTTTTAGAACAGTTAAGCATTGCTGCCCAAACTTCTGTAATTAAAAACTAATTTCAAAATTTATAGTTTCTTTTTGTATGTTTTTCATGTTTGGATGGGATGAATATTGTGATCCTATATTTATATGCTTGATGATTAAACTTGTGCTGATTTATAGTGGGCAGGCCCTCTACTAGGTGGACCGACGATCTGGTAAAGGTCACAGGAAGCCACTGGATGCGGACAGCGCAGGACCGATCGTTGTAGAGATCCTTGGGGTAGGCCTATGCCTAGCAGTGGGCATCGATTTTCTGACATGATAATGATGATCTTGTCAGTCTATGATATTTTTAGTTAATAGTAATAAGTAAATTAATTCTTAGTATGTCCGTTGAAATATTTTACTCCAAATACTAGCTTTAATATGAACGCTGGCGCAAAAAAAGTGATGACTTAAAATAAAGGTACGTACTTGTTGATAAGTGTTCAAATCGACATTAGGACTAACTCAAAACTCATGAGCCTATCCTGAGACGTAAGATTTTTAGAAATCGCGCCAATAATTACGTAATTGCTGTAAAAAAACATAATCTGTTTCACGAAAGAAATTTGCATTTGAAATTTACATTTGTTATTCTCACAACGAAACATCGCCAATAAACCGAGAGATGAACTTGGATACGATGAAAGTTTTTGATTAATAAATACACCGTTTATATCGATGGCATAAGTTTCCAAGTCACGGAAAGTGTGTATTTCTTGGTAACTAAATAGACATATATTTGGGTAGATATAATCAGACTTTCTTCAAGTGGTGCTTTTTATAAGGAAGGTCAGTTGGCAAGATTTTCTGCAATCCAATGCCATTTCCAATTTTCTTCGGAGAATTCAATTGGACAGATATAATAGATTTGAAGGTAAATTGTATTCTGACATAGCATACCTATATATCACCCAATTAGTTCACAATAATTGATCACCGACACCCTAAACATTGGCAACACCAAGGGCTAACTTTGATAATCTTTTACGAATCTATTAAATCATACTAATTTTATGAAATGTACTCTTGAAAAGTATGGAAATATAAACTTGAAAATTACACTTTGCTTCCCAGTTCTCTTAGCGTTTCATTATAGAATAGAATTCTTAGAAAGAACTAAAGATAAAGAGTAAAGGAAGGAATTGGCTCCGTTGAGCCAATGAGATATTGGAACGACGTCAGCGTTAAGACAACGAAGACAAATGATAGATAGTAGCAAGATTTAAGATATTAACGATTTTCAGACCAATTTATAAACAATTTTGAAACAATTAGAATTTCCAAAGATTTATTATTAGGTATTTTATCCCACATATTTTTATACATGGTATTGGCTGATATATTATATATTTAATAATTGATTGAAAATAGTTAATAAGCCACAAAGAATAATGTGACTATTTTCAGACTATCTTTTAGTCTTTAGTATCTAGTTTTGGACGATGATAAATCATTGGTTGAGTTAAAAAGAAAATGAAAGTAATTGAAATTAATTCAATAACAGATTTGAGGACTATCTAACAACAACATTAATTTAATAAGGAAAGAAGATGTACGCTCGATCTTAGGAGGCTTTACTGATTTCGGGGGTAATATAGAAATGTTTTTGAGGTCGCTCTTTAGCCATTACGGTTTGTAATTTTGTTATTTTTCTCCTACCATTTGTTTTGTGAAGATAAATGGAATCACTTAATATTTAAAAAGAATTTAAACGAAACCAATTAGATATGATTCTTTTTATACATTTACGTAATACAAAGAAACGTACATCTTGCCTTCTTATTTAATACCCTTAGCTGTACTCATGTCTCTCGTTGTAGTTTCAATGATATTTTGTATCCTTTGCGACAATCCTTTGAGCAAAATATATCTTGATATCTACTTTAGTATTTTTAGGGTTCTGTATCCGAAAGGTAGAATAGGGGCTCTACATCTAAGACTGCGCTATCCGTCTGTCCCTCTGTCCGTCACCAGGCTGTAGTTCAAGTACTGCAATAGCTAGACATGTGTATCAAATATGTGTATTAAGATTTTTATTACAAATCTTAAATATATGTAAATATTAAACATATTTCCATTGTATTGTATTGTTGGTACCCGTATCACAAGCTCTTCAAGAACTAGCTAACTAAAACTAGTGGTGTAAAAAGCGTCCATAGATATTATTATTAAAAAAAATGTAAATCTTCACGATGAATTTTTAGTCTACCTCTAATTATAAGACCATAAATTCCGTAAAACCTCATTAAGGCTTATGATATGCTTACTTTACACCAGCATCGTATATTCGGCGATGTATTGAGTTGCGGGGCCAACCCTCACAGATAATAATAACTTTCCATTATTTTCGTGCGAAGTTACTTATATCATATATTACTTATATATTATACGATGGATATTTATACGAGCAAGACCTTCTTGAGCTAATAATTTTCAATTTAGATTTTTTTCTTACGAAGCATGTTTTGCAAACGCAACTCCAATAACGTATATTGTGTTGAGTAATTGCCTGTTTAAGTTAGATATGGTTTTTCGTTGGATGAGGCTGGCAAACGAGCTACCAAATGGTAACTGGTCAAAATCTAACCTATTAGGGCAAAGAGGTAACTATGCTGAGATGTTCAATGGTAAATCAGTGCAAGCTTTCAATGTAACGCCTAAATTTTTTATTTTTGGCACTTTTATATTTTGGCGCGAATATGACAAGAATTGAGACATGTAAAATTCGAAAAATGAACGTTATCCGGTACATACGATACGAGTTATGTTACGCTTTATGAGCAAGATTTGAATCGCAATCAAAAGGGACCCGAATACGAGGCACGGCTTGATAAGGTCTGTTTTGGACGAAAGTGGCATATTGTATGGACATTATGGCATAGACGTGATATGACGCTTTGGTGTAAATGTATCTCGTACATTATAATAATAAGGCAAACTATTAGATGTACCACCTAATCGCAAGTGGTCGGTGTCAGATCTAACCCAGGAAAAAAATCATGCCCGTGTTGTGTCATGGGGCGTCATAGTGCTTATAAGTCATAGTGCGAGTATTTACACTGCCTTTTCCTTTTTCTCCGAAATACAGCATAGCTGTTTGACGGGACAAACAAGCACTATGCGCATCCCTTCCGCAGGTGAAGTATTATCTCTATGGTATGGTCCAAACAGACAAAGCCTTGTTTGAGTTGTTCTGAAGTTAAGATTATCTACCTTCACTTCACCTTGTTTTAATTTTTTTTCATATATCATAAGAGGGCAAACGAACAGTCGAAGCCTTGCGACTATCGACGCCCATTAACACCCACATAACCAGAGGTTACGCACATGCGTTGCCCTCCTTTTCCCTATTAAATGGGCCACCGGCAATCCACAAACCGCACGAAACGCGACAGCTTAGCTGTCACTTTACGCCGTATAAATTTATGTAATGTTGAAAATAATAATGTATAAAATCTTTTTTGCACTTTGGAATTTTTTGCTTTGTGTAAATAAATAGCAATAAATATTCAAGAAATCAAAACAACTAATAAATCTATGAATAAAATATCAACTTGAAAATGTAAGTACACAAATACTTAAGACAAACGACTCTATTTAATGATTGGGTAAGCTAACGGACCATTCGATTTTACATGATGGTTGTCACCATCATCGTCGTAAGCCACATGATTCCTAGAACGCAACGTCGTAAGAGTTAGGGTTGCCAACCACTATTCCCCATTTCCATCCCACTCAAACAACCCAAATACACAACAGTGCACACACTAAATGTACTATACACCGTCTCATTCCCAGGATACGATCGTATTTCCCGAGTCCCGGCTTACAATCCCATAAATGGCAGAACAGTAAATAAGAAACCTTTGCGTTTACATAATAGTTGAACAAATGTTTGTGACAAGATCAGGAGTTTTACGGAGACTCCCGAATACGTTTGAAAAAGTGATTATTTTTTTGTGGACAAGCGCTGTATTTGATCAACCAAAGCAGCAACATCGGAGTTGTAGTAAGAATGAAACATTGTGGAAACTACGAACAAACCCTCAAATTAAATATATAAAATAAGTATTAGGTTCACCGACTATCAAAAAGTTGTTACAATCTATCTGTAGAAGCATGTTCCAGAAAACTTTCCAGTAGAAGTAAATGACGAAGTGGCCTCAGAAGACTGATTACGAACCATTATTTTGTTCGATGTTGTTTCTTAGAGACATTGTGTTCTAACATCCATCTCCTTCGAAGTTTCGCTCGTAACTACAAAATGATAATGTAGCAAGTACTAGTAATGATAAAACATTCAAACAATATATACTATTTTAGGCTCCTTAGTTTTACATTATCTCTCAGCTCATTCATGCATGTTTGTGATATCCTGTTATAAATAAATTACCTATATTATGTACTCCATTTCAGAGGTCAAGTTCAAACACAGATCTTTGACGTTTAAGCAGAGGCTACTTCGTTGAACAACGCCGAACACGTATTAATTACGACGTTGGTATACATAAATATTTAAATTGTTATTATTCGAGAACTTTCTGACTTCTGTACATGTATGCACTTGTCGTATTCACCATCACACAAAGGTATATTTTAAGCAATAATATTATGTGTTTAATATTACATAATTATTATTACATTAAAATAACGATTTTCCATAATCGATTCACGTAGCTTTCACCAAATTTCACCAAAGACATTTTTCATGTTAGTGGATAGGTAAACTGGAAGACGTACCAGTCAGGTAATTGTTAGGCGTTGTGCATGTACTATATCCTGGCCTGCCTGAACTGGCCTAGGCTGCAGGCAACTCATTTATGTGTTGCCTATCCTAAGACCTAAAAATTTATGTCTTGGTGCCAGAAATTCCAATGTCCGTCTTGTCTTTCTTTCCGAACACAGCAAAGCTGTTTCACGGGTGAAGGTGAGCAAGATGCAGCCGGGAGCGCGCCACAGCGCATCCTTGAAACCTGTTTTAAGATGTTTTTATTTATATATTATGTTTTTGTATAAGTATTACTGTTTATTATCACTCTCTCTCTCTCTCTCTCTCTCTCTCTCTCTCTCTCTCTCTCTCTCTCTCTCTCTCTCTCTCTTCCAAGCTATATGTCCCACAAGGTGGTAGGGTCAGCCTAAGTATTATTGTCTAATAGATATATTGTATGTCTTTTATTATATTACTCTACCTACAATAATTGCGTAGATAGAGGCGTTAAATATTTCAATATTTTCACAAAACTACGATATCTCGGTAATTTATTTTCGTTTAAAATTTTTCACAAATGGCTGAACCGATGTGTAGAGATTTATTATGTTTTATTATTCACCATTTATGGAACGAGCGATGGACGTTAAACAAATGCCTGGCCCATCAGTGCGTGAGTTCGTTTTTTATATGAAATGATGTTTGATGTATTTGTAAGCAATATGCCGCAAACCACGTAATATGTAAATGCAAAGTTGCACGGACGTGCATATGAATGTAAGTATGCACGGAAATGCAGGCATGGAAATGCGTGCAATGACACATTTATATAAAATGTCGTGTGTCATAAGCTTTTGGAAAAATCTAAGATAATTAATGAAGTCTATATGTTGTATCAAATAAGAAATTATCAAACCTTAATGATTTTGTTTATGTGTGCAATGAATTTGGGTGATACGTCTTAATCAATAAAAGAAAAGAAAGATGTTATGAAACAATTTTATACTCCGGCTAAAACATGGATAACCATACGAAATGGACACATTCCTTTAAATTATTATCCAGTATTTATCAAATAATGTCAGTGCAAAATAGTGTTATATGTCTCTCATTCTATCTATGCTAACTTGAATTCAAATGGAGTCTAACGCAGCCACGGCGTATTACACAAGGACTGCACCTCCACATAACTCGCAGATAAGAATAGTTACAGGTCAACGAAGTAGGACTGCTCCACCGTTGCTCGTTTTGTATGTTTTATAGAGCATGTATTTTTATAAACTACGGGAAGACGGGGAGTGGGTAGTTTTTTTTCAGTATCGTAAACATAGTCAAAAGAATTATTACATCACCTTGTATATGATTATTCTTTTATGTATCAAAAATTATGAGACTATTATTAAAAAACGTTTTTTTTAATTTCATTTTCAAGCTCATTTTTTTCTATTTTCTACGTAAGATTTCAGCAGGAAGGTTTGTTAATTGTGTTAAGTTTTTTGCGATATTATTGAAACATATAAAGCCTAAATACATGTAATATCTTTAACATACGTTTATATGCTTGGAGTGTAAATTCATAGTAAAGAAAAAGGAAGTTAATAGCAACATAAGTATCAAAATCAAAATCGTGACCTAAATAACAATAACACAAGCTTATCAGTAAGTTAGATGTTTCATTATACAACAATAAATGAATTTCACTTTGTTATCTAAATTTAGTTTATTAAAAGTTAAATAATGTTCTCCAAACACAAAAAGAGCTAGTTGGAGATAATATGAATACAGAGCCATCAGATATCCCAACTTGAGAGTTTTTACAAAGCGTTTGTAATACGGGAGCCGTAAAAAGTGGGTCGTATGGCTTTGATTCGTGACTATTTGAATTTCAAATGCGGCGCGCAAGTGCAACCAACTATGCGATGCATACTCTTGATATAGGTCAGTAGGTACGGCTAGTTACATTAGAGATACTCACGACGTCAATGAGCTGGCTAAGTTTCAGTTTGATGCAGACGCGGAGGACATCAGTGGTGTTGACGACCGGGCGGACGAGCTTGTTGTAGTTGGAGAGGAGGTCGTCGTAGAGACGCTTGGCGTCGGGGTTGCCGGCGGCGGCGGCGTGCACCAGGCAGCAGGCCGCCAGCCACCAGACGAGCGTGGCCATCAGCTTACGGGCTCGAGCATCGTTACGTAAGGCCCGTTAGGCGACGAGCGGCCCGGGCGCGGCGCGGCACTGACTGCTACTGCCTGCGCGCCCCGCACCCCGCACGCCCGCACACCCTCGCATCCCCGCACACTCGGCCCTACGGCCTTCCTTCCACCCTCCCCCGGCAAAGAATCGTCACCCGACGCGAGAATTTTGCATTTTGATTGTGTTCCCTCTAATTATCGCCTGCTGCTCCGTGCTTGTCTCACTACATTACAGTACATTATTTATGACTTAATTTAATCCGGATTTGCTTTTTATATTCGAGAAAGTGTATATAGATATTTCTTTAATAAAATTCAACAAAATCTTATATATCTAAGTAACGTATTGACCATTGTTTGAATTGGTTGATCTGCAGCATATATATAATCATGTGTCGTACCTAATATCGTAGTAGTATTAAGGAAAACGAAACGTCATAACGTACTCGGGATACGCGAAAGCTAATAATAATATTATTACTTAAGGAAGTATTTTGGGTTGTGTATTTTTAGGCAACGACCGTCTTTCCAAATTAAAAGATTATTAATAATAAATTATAATTACATAATGAAGAGCAATCGCAGAAATCATGTTCCGCGAATAATAATAAAAAGTCTTGTCTTTCACAAGATGTGTATGATAGTCTCATAACGCCGTCTCTATTTCCCTTAACTCTATAAATAAACTAGTCGATATTGCGAGTAATTTGTAGCATTGCATGTTCTTATGAACTTCAGTGAGACTACATCATTTTAATGTTCCTAGTTTTTTAGGATAGAATAATTTGTTCGTTTTCTGTCTTTTCTAAGTGTCTGTCATTTAAGTCGTTTCAAATCAAGAGTTTGATAACATATAATATATATGCTGTTCACCAAAAATTACCAGCACCATCATTACATCCTTAGAATAATTATTATAATAATAAACCCTTATTTTTCAGGTAGCAAAGGCCCCTAGATTAAAGGCCTAATAATACATATTATAATAACAGTAGGTGCTAGTAAATATAACTTAAAACCATGTTACTGTCACTTCACTTGCATTTAAGTGTCGGTGCGTTCTGGTGGAACTTATCCGTGGAAGTGGCATAACACCACGCCCTGTAGCTGGAAGTCCTCCTGCTGGACGAAGTGCAAATATTATGTCGGCATTCGCACCACGAACGCCTTGAAGTTGATATTGCGGTGCGACTCCAGCAGCTGCACTCTCGCCGTGTTCTTGGTCCTCTGATGCACGTACTCCACGATGTCTTTCAACTCATTATATCATTACATCATTAGCATTATCTTCACTTGCTTTTATACTAAATAATTCATTCAACTAGCTAACAGCACTAAAAAACTATGCGCATGCCTTGCAAATAATTCTCGGTATAAAACTTCAGGTGATTATTTTCCCTGAGCGAAGAACGTTATTATAATTTCTTGGAACGAAAATTGTTATTAAAACATATCGGCCACGTTCCGAGTCATCTCTGATTTTATTATGACATCATCCATTTTTATCTCTAAAAATATTTTGTAGTAATATGAAATGTACTATCTCTTTACTATTTCTTCGAGTCTACTTAGTTACGTAAAATATTCAGGATGCGAGTAAGTTTTTCCTTTATCAATTGACATTTGGTATAAAGAGTGGCTTCGAATCGTGAATTTGCATAAATAGTAACCCCCGTCCCCAATTGGAAGACATTGGGTGCGGTCATGAATGTTCGTATTCTTTTTTTTTAACTAAAATTTGAAATATTTATTAGTTCATGTCTTAAAATATTTTATTTGACATTCAAGTCATTATGTGTATATTTTTAGGCAGGTAATTTAATAGAATAATCGACTTTTTAAGTCAAATTTTCCAGAGTTTCTATTTTAACAGGTGATTCTCTATAGATATTATGTCCTAAAAAGGTAATGTGTGTTCTCTTCTTACAAACATCTAACAGTTTATTCTACGTTAGACATTAGAAAATATTCCAATGGATCTCGGTATCGATGTCCGTCATTGTTTAAAGCATTAAGTACTTAACATTTTTCAGTATTATAAAAGCTTTTGAGCCCAGCGTTCAACTTGTTATTAAATTTGAAAGATTCTGCCAAAAGTTATAAGACGTTAAAGCGAAATAACTTTGCAACGTCTGCCGCAATACGGAGTATTTGCTAAAAGTAAAAAGGGTCGGTAGGGTTGTCACATGTCACGCTCGCTCGCGGACAGATTTATCTCGAGGTGAGCTAAAAACTAAGGAACTCTTGATCTAATTCTGTGGCCAAGGCTTACCACGAATCCCGCAGCGCGATAATTTGTGAACTATAAAAGGCACACTCACAAATATTTGCCCTCCATTTTCATTCCCATTAAAATTCAATTTTAGGTTATTGTGCTTTGAATAAATGTAAAGTAGGCGTTCTGCCAAATATTTTAACCATATACAGGACCAACCATTAAACTTCGTTAGCAAATTCGCCAATTCACTGTGAGAAATTTTGCTATTTTTTGGGGTAGAAACTTAGTAATAAAATAGTAAACCTTTTATTGCAAACCATTACATTTTTATTCTTTTTACTCTTAATAATTTCCTTTCTTGTGAAGATAAAATTTTAAACCATGGCATTAAAAAATTAAAAAGAATGCAATAAATTCTTGCAATGTTATATTTTGCAGAAGACGAAATAGAAACTTTTGAAGGTAACATTTTTTCCGGTTTACTAGTGCACATAATAGGAAAAATGTATTTTTCTTTAAAAATAAAAACGCAGATTCTGTTTTATATGAATATGGTCACCCTAATTGTCAATGTTTTCCGTCTTCGCCATCTTTAAGACACGAATCAAAATAAATGGTTGTAGCTTTTTAGGACTTTCAATTTTGGTTTTAAAAATATAAAAACATTGTATTCCTAACATAAATTAGGATTTTTTTTAAACCAATGACGAGTAACGAAAAGTACATTCATAATAATAACTCTTGATTATTTATATAGCACATTATTATTAAAAATATTTTTTATAAAAAAAGTAACATTCACAAAGCTTAAGAGAACACGGCGTAAAGCGCCGAGAATTTATTTGAAAACTTTTTATTTTATTTACCCCAGGAACTATGTTTCCGAGACCGTTAATGAGCACGGAAAACAAAACAAGCAAAACTGCTGACATGAAAACTGAATTTAAAAGATTCAAACGATAATGGTACAACTTCATAAAACATATTATTTCATATAACAGTTCATATAACAAAAACTTTGTGAAATGTCATTTAATTTTGACAATTCACAACACATATCCAAATGTTTGTCAGAAATAAACAGTATATTATGATAAAATACTTATTCGAAATTTACTTCTTATAATAGTAGGCTTGTCTATGTAACAAGTATGACTTAGTATGTGTGTAATATACGTGCATATAAAGTTTAAAAAAAAAAGTAAAAATTTCCTAACGTATTAAAATTAGTTAAAATTTAAAAATTGTCTACGAATACTTAATTCACGAAACTGACAGTTTCAAATAGTTTTAATTTTAAACACCTCAATTAATTAAATTCTCATGCTCCAAATGTTTCCAGAACTCATACACATATAATTCAATGATCATAAATTTATTATGAAATATTAATGCATTAAATCAAAATATGATGTAGGTTATTTAAACACGAAGGAATAAGATGTCATAAAATCCTTTATACTCTTGACAATTACTTCAGAACTCAAAGAAATGAAAGCTCAAGAACGTTATTTGCTTTTCCAAAATCACAACTGCGATGACCATATTTAGTGAACAACATGTTTCCATTGATTTCAGGAGTGACCTTAGGACAAGGACAACGACAAAAGGAGAATCAGAACAATTTGATAAAGTACAGTAAGTAAATTTTCATATTAAATGGTGACGAAAACGTAATAAAGAGGATTAAGTAAAACAAAAGTGTAGTCACTGGTTGAGTTTATACTTCATTTATAATTCTAATATATAATCATTTAGTCCAGTTTATTTGTATATTAAAAATCATAACTCTATTTCATTATTTTTAAAACAGGTTTTATTTGAAGTATAACTTCAACTTTGCATAATCAAATACAACGCATTTCATTTATTTCGGGTTAAGGAACTGTGAAAATTAATTTCCACTGCAGGAAGCATTATATATTTTATAAGCGATGGTCCTTTTATATTGGAAAATAAAAGATCGTATAATATTTGCCAATAAGCGGATTTACAGCTTAAAATAAATACCTTTCTGAAAATTACCGGATCAAATTGAAATGTATTAAATATTTGCTCTTTCAACAGTTGTATGGGACGGATTTTGTAATTAATTAACATTTATTGGTATTACACCCGTAAGGAAAGTAAATGGGTAGTCAATAGAACTGAATTTTATTTGATTACTTAATCACGAATTATGTATTCTGTCGCCTTTTATATATGATCTATACTGCCGACTATACTATTACGATGGAGGCTATAGCAACAGTAAGTAGTTACTTTTGTATATCTTTAAAATATAATATTTTATATTTAAAATCTAACAGCACTAAATCGGTATTTTGAATTATATTGCTTACAATTAATTTACTCTTCTTTCCAATGTACCTTATTAACACAGGAGTAACAAGTCTTTTGGTTTAACGTATATTTCTTAAGCCAACAATCAAATCCCCGCTGTGTTACCAGCCCCGAAAAAAATACTGCCATCAAACGTAGACCGCCTCTCTCAATCTGTCAACAAGTCAAAACTTCTCCTAAACTAGTATTTCCAGAGATTATCACATTTGAACAAGCAAACTTTACTAATTACATTAGTATAAATATGAAAACGCGTACAAAGCTTTGAGCACGTTATTTACCACTGCATACAAAGTATCGGGCTTCATTCGAGGAGTTACGAGGTCGCTTATTAAACACAACATCAACAGTGCATCAGAAGAGCCAATTAATACCAACCACTCGTTAATCATTATTAAAGTATTGAAATATAACTCTTTCTACGTTAATTAACGTTACATTTAATGGCGGGCTGGTCGAGGGCGTACACGCAGCGGCATGGGTTCAAATCCCCGAGTGCATGGATTATTTTTTTCCGTGTTTTTTCCTTTAATTAGTCGTAGTGTTTTGGCATGCTTATCACGGGACTAGGAATAACATATTTTCTTGAAAGTTCAAATATCATCATCATCATTATCATCAGCCTTTATTTGTCCACTGCTGAACATAGGCCTCCCTCAATGAACGCTAAGACGACCTGCCATTACACGGAGATCATCTTCACATCTGGTTAATGGCCGACTAACACTTCGTCTACCTAAACGCGGCCTCCACTCCTGAACCTTAATGGCCCATCGGCCATCAGTTCTTCTGAGTGCGTGACCAGCCCATTGCCATTTCAACGTGCTTATTCTTCGCGTTAAAATAGTTCAAATATATTTATATTGAAATAAATGGGGCCATATAAGAATTACAATTAATAATTGTAGTGTCTAATTAAAATTAATAATAAGAATTAAAATTAAAAACTAATAATAGAATAATAAAAACAAGAAAAAAAAATACAACAAATAATATAAGATATCGTTCTTAATCTATCTACGTTTTACCTTTTAAAAAGCTCTTATTATGACAGTATGCATTCAAACCTTTTTTAAAAAATTCGAGTGAGCTATATTATACATGAGATTAATGGGATATTGATCTTATTCTTAATAAGTATAGATTCTATTCAAAGCTATTTCAGAAACTGACCGCAAAAAGGTTCCGAATAAAAACCTATGGTAAATGTGCGTAGGAAACACTTCGCTAAAGATTGTTCACATCGACAGGCCGCTTGAAAATTACAGTGAAAAGAAATAGGATTCTGATCCCACGTTACATAAAAAGTGGTTGGCTTAACCGTCGGTCACTTTAATACAGGGGTTGGATAATAATTGGATTTCATTGGTGTATGTTATGTTTCATAAGCGTTTAGAGATATCAATTAATGTTAAGATAATAATAATAGTTATATCTATGGACGCTTTTACACCACGTCAATCTGGTCCCGTGCAAAGTTTCCGAAGAACTTGTGTTACGGGTACCAGACAACGGAAATACATACATATATTTAATACGATTATATTAATACACGTATTTAAGATTTTTATTATATAATACACAAATTTAATACACATAAATGACCCAGGAACACAGAAAACTTTTTGTAACCTGGCGAGATTCGAGCCCGCTAACTCCAGCTTGGGCGCCAACTCACTAGAAGAAGAAGAAGAAGAAGAAGAAGAAAGAAAATTTATTTGTGACTAGCCACTGAGCCATAGAGGTCGTCATAGATATTGATGCAAAGTATTATATTTAAAGGCCTCTTTAATTATCAAAGTGTAAGCCGCAGTATAGAGTTGTTTAAGCGCACAGGGCCTCTCTACTTTTTTAATCTGGCAATGAATAATTTAATTAAGTTCATATCATTTTGAGCAAAGAAAAGTTTATAAATAATGTGCATCCCTTATAGTTTTAATATTAAGTAATTCATATTCATTTATTTCTATTATTCAGTTATTTCTAATAATTCATAAAATATAATTAAATGTTTTAAATTTTAATTGAAATCCCAATTAGAAAATATCTAAAAACACGTTCGTCAATAAGCTTTCGTCGTTCTAATTTAATATTTCTTTCTTACTAATTTTAAGATAATATCTTACTCATCTAAGAAAACAGTATAATCGTCTTTGAATGATCATAATATTTCATTAGGAATTACAAACAAAAATCTAGTGGAACTCTAACATTCTTTCCTTTCACGAAGTGGGCAACGTTTCTCTACATATCATGCTTACTCGTCGCTATTGAAGTTAAATATATGTATATGCGGAAGATAAATGATAGTGAGCGAACGACCAGTAAACGATGGTTACTGTGGCGTCTATAACAAAGTACAAAGGGACGGGCGGTGTACATTTATCGAAGGTTCGGCCCACAGATAACAGTCTATTATAAAGGTTGATATTATCAATGGCAATGTTATGGTACTAAAAATTCCCAGGTTGCTCGGAATTTTTTATCGTTTTTCGAGACTTGGCTTTTTAATATAACGAAATAATAATAATGGAATGCTTCTCGGGGAATATTGTTTTGGATACAAAATTTTACAAACGACGTTTTTTAACTTTCTTAGATGGAAATGAAAATAAATGTTGTAGTAAGTTATGAAATTGAAATAAATATTTTTAACACCATAGCATCAAAACGAAAAACTTTCATTCCTTCAAAGTATAAAAAAAAACAGGTGTGTGTGCGATTCACACACGATAAAAGTGAAACACATGTTAAATGCTCAAATACAAGCAAGTATTAAACAGTGTGCAATATACATACACACCAACATTTGCACTCTCGCTCTTTTGTATTTGTGTCTCTTACCTGTCGTTCTTTCCGTTGCATCCGATTTGAAATCACAACGATTCTAAAGAAGTTTTACTTCAAAAAAAAAAACAGAAAGCACTGTACTGGTGTGAGGGATGCGCTGTTCCGTGCTCCCGGCTGCATGGTGCATCTTGCTAGATAAACTGTAAAACAGCTCTGCTGTGTTTTGGACTTTCGGAAAGAAAGGCAAGATAGGCAAGTATAATTATTGGTACCGAGATTTAACATTTTGTCTCAGGATAAGACAGGCCGGGGCTAGTTCCAGTTTACTTCTTCAACTTCACTTTGATAGCATAAATCCTATGCTATAAAAAAAATCGTTCTCAGCTTCTTGGTTTATTCTATTTCTCTCTCTCTCTCTCTCATAATTTTTCATAAGGACAAGTAAGTATCAAACCCTTTATGTCCCACTGCTGGGCACGGGTCTCCTCCACGAAATCAGGCGAGGAGGGTAATGGGCCAATAGAGCAACGGTGGTGCAGTGGTGTATGGACTCGGCCTCTTATGCGAGGGGTTCCGGGTTCGATCCTGACCCGTCCGTGTGTGCCTTGAAATGGGTTTTTCTAAATTTCTAAGTGCACACTAGACCATCGTTCGCTCACCGGTGAAGGAAAACATCGTGAGGAAACCTGCATGCCTGATGAGATTGAAAGTTTTTGAAGGTATGTGAAGTTCACCAACCCGCACTGGGCCAGCGCGGTGGAGTATTGGCCCATTACCCTCCTCGCCTGATTTCGAGGAAGGAGACCCGTGCCCAGCAGTGGGACATATAAGGATTGATACTTTACTTTTTTTTTAAGGACAAGTAAAATCTAAACTACGTCAATAGTCATACGGAAACAACCTACAGACGTACAAACTTCTCAGACGAAGGCAGCGTCACTGGATGTAACATTAGAGTTGCTAACAGAGTTGGTTATTCTGCCACTGGACTGTATAAAGATTTTCGTAAATAACGTGCAACCTATTTCTTTGGAATATTAGGATCAATAGAAATTAAAGATTAGGATAAGAAAAGATAGGTGCCAAAGATTAGAAAGTAATCTTTGTGGTGTTTTTGTGTGATAAAATAGTTTATTGCTCATAACGTAAATGACTGAATATCAGCCTTTATCTGCCCACTGTTGAATATAAGCCTACTTCTATGAATGCCAAGACGAAAAATCGCTTGCCACTTCCCGTTTGTCTATACAAACGAGTCCTTAATTCTTGATCCTTATAATTGAACACATAAGAATAAAATTTGACATGTAAATTAACATTGCTCTGGAAAAATGATTGTATCCGGCAATTTTTATTTTTAATACTAGTAATATGTTTCCTTAAAGTTTGATATACTCTACTAGGTACGTTAGATTACGAATGATTTAGGAATAATCCAAATATTCTTGGAAATCATAGACCGCCTGAGCGGGACTGCGGGCTAGAGCTGGTCTCACGTAATCCAGGAAAAGCCTATTGAAATTACGTAATAAAGCGGCGTGGGTATTAAAGTTATAAAAGCTTATCAGACTTTGCGTTGATGCACATATTAAAATGTGGCAAACAATATATGGTAGTTGTCAGTACGAACACAAAAGCACTGAATGAGGGGCAGGGGGAGGAGTTCTATTTGTGGCGATAAATAAGTGTTGAATTTTATTAGGGACGGATTTACATAAATACCACATCAACTATATCTATTGACTTATTTTATCATAAAAACTATTAATTAATGGCAACACCCCTTTAAAACTACGCTCATTTGCTAGTACTTTCACACTAGTCGAAACCACTGCAGCTTTTGCTAGTTTGAAAAGCCACAGTGAACAGTTGGTAAACAGTAAATACTCAGCTTCAAGACTATTTGTGCCAAAGGAGCCAGTATTTTATGACGAATTTATAAGGGTTTGATATTTTATGGCTCGGGTCCCCTAATAAATTCTTCTTGTTCGTCCGCATATATGTCACTGCCAATTTAATCGGAGCCTGTCAGGATTAGCTAGTTATATCATACATGATATTAGTACATCATTCTTAAAACAGGATAGGACAAAAAGAAGAAGAAAGAAATGGAACCTTTAGAAGATGATGCCAGTCATAAGGCATATATCATAGGCGAAGTTTTCATCGGCATATTTTACATGTAACTTATAACATTAATTGACAAAAAAATTCTCACAAAGTGAGGAATACAAAAACTCGAAAAGAGTAATTCATTCGACCGTCAAGACTTTGCATAGCATAAGTATACCCTTTTTTTATTGACGCAGGGTAATGTGATTAGCACCTTCCAAGGCCTTGGTTAGGTACACTGGCGAGTGGGGACTCACATTTATGATGCATACCCCACTAAAACCTCTGCAAGTGGCTTCAGCCGCTTTGTGAGGGTTCCGGAACAGCAGGCAACAGGATCATCTCAGCGAAAGACTGGTCCTGGCAACGGTCAAACTCTCCAATTAGAGGGGATTGTCCGACAGCTACAAAGCAGTCCCCACGACGTCGTGTCTTTACGCTCGGGTACCCAACCTTGATATTAGGCCTATAAAAATGATATTAGTTCGCCACATTCGTAGCTCGTAACGCACGCTACGGTTGGAGTCTACGTGCACGTTCGTAGCAGTACGCCTCTCTCGCGCTACAACAGACTTCAGTTACATAACGCAAAACGAAAAACGTTTGGCTACTAGGGCATAAATGTAGTAGATGTTGAAACAACATTTATTAGTATTAAAATTCAATCGTTTATTCTGTGTTTCAATCTAGTTGATAAGGTGACTATCTTCGTGCAAATGCCGTTATTAGCGTTCGTTGAAAGAGGACTATGTACCAGAAGGAGAACAAAAGATATGATATTAAAGTAACTAGTCTGTTGGGAATATAAAAATGTTAGGAGATAGTAATAGATTAAATAACTGACTTTTACTGTATTTTTTATTATCATTAACAAGATATTTGCAGTAAGAGGCAGTAGAAAATAGCCTGATTCTGCTTGTTTTAACCATAACTTCAACTTCAATAATAAAATTTCAAGATAATTAAAATTTGTAGATATTAATCGGTTTAGGTATCTGATGACAGTTTCCTACTTAAATATGCCGCGGAACAGCGTACTCAAGTACGTTACGTGAGTAGGAGACACTCAAACCTATTTCAAGACTCTTTTCCCCGTTTTTCCTTACTTTCAAATCTTAAATCTTAAGTGAGAGGCGACGCGCTCTAGACTTCTCTAATAGTAACCACGTTGCATCTAAGTGCATTAACCCCTTATTAAAAAAATATATTAATGAATATTATTAAATAAGTTTATGAACGATAAGAATTAATTCCATGTAATACAGACCGATAGAATGCATAATAAAACGATTTTTTACGAATTCTATCTTTTAAGCCTTGATACGCTACGAAACGCTCAAAAACGTCAGGATTGTAATAAAACCTAACTAAATCGCAATGAAATTTTATGTTATTAAAATTATAATTTGTTATTTAAATTGAGAAATTCGCGAAAAAATGTTATAATACAGAATATTAATTCTCTGTTGTTCCAAATTTCATTTTAGTTTTGTATGTGTGTTTAAATTGATACTTGTTGAAATTTTTGTTAAATACCCGTAAAAAACCGGTGCAGGCTGCTATATATATCTACTAGCTGTTGCCCGCAGCTTCGCCTGCGTTAACTAAGATTTACAACGGCATTTTAGCGGGATAATATAGTCTATAGCCTTTCTCGATATTATAATATAAAATAGGCTATAGATTATATATGAATTACTGATTGATTATATATAGATATATAGACCTGACTAAGACCTGTTTTTAACCTGACCTCTGCGGCACTGAGGCTCCAGCCTCGGCGCGGCGCCCCAGCGCGTAGGTAGTATATAGTATTTTTTCAGCCTTCCATGACAAATCATTTTTTTTAGGTAGCACCATCCACCCATACTTACATACTTTCGCATTTATATAATATAGTACCGCCACGCGTTCCCGTGGGAATATTGGGATGAATCATAGCCTATGTGTGAATCTGATGTATAAGCTACATTATTATGAAGTTTCATCAAAATCCATTCGGTAGTTTTTGCGTGAAATAGTAACAAACATCCATTCTCACAAACTTTCACATTTATAATATTAGTAGGATGATCTATAACTATCATCATCATCAGCCTTTATCCGTCCACTGCTGAACATAGGCCTCCTTCAACATCATTGTTTATTTGCATTAAATAGGCTCAGAAGTACTAGATCAATTTATAACATTTTAATGATTATTTCACCTGCAGAAAGCGACATTATCATTGAGCAATATAGACTAGGAAATACTTATCCAAGCGAAACCACGGCGAACCACCAGCTCCTCAATAAACATCATTTCGTACATCCTGAATATCTCAATGATAAGTATAAGTTAATTACAGGGACCGTTTGAGTAATATTTATTGATTCGACGACCGATGCAATGAAAATTCTATATACACATTTATATTATATTTCTCTGACTTTGTATTATGTATAACGCAAGCAATGTTTACAAAATATTCTATGTTAGTTAATTAAAGATCTATATCAGTTGAATGGGCCAACTGAGAAACGAGCCACTTTATAGTGACCCCACTCACATAAATACATAGAAACAATTTCACCCGCGACTGTTCGAGGCAAATCGTTCATGCGTAATATGAGACGGAAGATTGATTGTATGCCTCGGTGCTTATTCTGCCTCTCTTTCCCCTAATAGAGCATAGCAGTTTAAGAAATCGAATTGAAGAAATTTGAAGAAATCAGCAGACATTATAATTATACAACTTTTCAGGAGAACTATGGTTGATGTAACGGATCCGAAAGGTCGGGCATATAAATGTAACCTAAAAAAAACCGCGATAAAATTCATTAAAGTTTTTTCGTTATAATAAATGAAATTCGCGTAAATATTAGAAACCAGATATTCTAACAACAATTTTGCATCTTACGAATGGTTAAAGAAATAAAAAAGATTGATATAAAACTGTAATATCGCACTTTATCATAGTGGCGAGCTAGTTTGGGGTATTTAGGTTAAATATAGCCGCACCAGTGAACCAGAAAGACAGATATTGGCCGGGAGAGCTCTCTCCATTTATTTTCTATTATATTATTCTGGAGGCGATCTGAGTTTCATTTGTAACGTTACTAAATAATGTTAATACTCTACTTGGTTATTTTATTTATACAGATAAATATATTTTTTAGCCTTTCACTAAATGCATGTGAATGTATATTATAACGGTGCTTACATAAAAAAAGTTCTTTAAATATTTTGTCTGTAAGTTTGGTCTGTATTATCTAAGAAGCTGAGCTGATTTTTAACGGATTTTCACTGGTACCTAGCTAATGTTATAATGAGTAATTTAGGCTATAAAAATTATCTTCGTCCAGATGGGATTCAAAAAAGTAGCTTATATATTTTCTTTCTAGAATAATATAAAATTTAAATGTAATTCTTACAGAAACTTAGAATTTTCCGGGGTAAAATGCTAGCTATGTTCCAATTCAAGTTTCAACACCATTTCAACTTTTAATTAAATCAGTTCAGCCATTTTGCCGTCAGATGTCGTTGCAGTTACAATACACAATGGTTAAGTTTTATAAAAAAGCGCAATCTATGTGTCGATGTGTGTACTATTAACTGAAATACTCGGGCAGCATCCAAAGTCATCATTTGTATGAGTGAAAGATGGCATTAATTACTATTTTGCTTGAAGTAAATGACAATGTTACTTGACAAATGATTTGTAGTAAGTAATGTAAAGTATGGATTCCAGCTACCGGAGCAGGCTGGGTTTCGAAGAGGATTTAGCACCATAGACCACATCCACACCATAAGGCAAGTTGTACAGAAGACCAATGAGTACAACCAGCCACTATGCCTTGCCTTTGTGGACTATGAGAAAGCTTTTGACTCTGTTGAAACCTGGGCTGTTCTGGAAGCTCTGCAGCGATGTCAGGTCAATTGGCGATACGTCGAAGTGATGAGAGGATTATACGAAGCCGCCTTTATGTCCGTTCTGATCCGGGAGGTCAAACAAGACCAATCCAACTGCATCGTGCATCTGCAACACTGAGTGCGACAGGGGGATGTTCTTTCCCCGAAACTGTTCACAAATGCTTTGGAGGACGTCTTCAAGACCTTAAACTGGGCAGAATGCGGCATAAACATTAACGGCGAGTATCTCTCACACCTTCGTTTCGCCGACGATATCGTTATATTGGCCGAGTCGCTGGAGGGTTTGCAGGAGATGCTGCACAGCCTAAATGAATCCTCCCGACGGGTGGGTCTTAGGATGAATATGGACAAGACGAAAGTCATGTTCAATGAGCACGTCCTCCCTAGGCCTGTTAACGTCGATGGCAAAACTCTCGAAGTCATGCAAGAGTATGTCTACCTTGGGCATACTTTGCAGCTAGGTCGACATAACTTCGAGAGGGAAGCCGATAGGAGGATTCAATTAGGATGGGCAGCATTTAGGAAGCTTCGCCATATTCTCACGTCGTCTATACCGCAGAGTTTGAAGACGAAAGTTTTCAACCAATGCGTTCTCCCCGTGATGACCTACGGGGCCGAAACGTGGCCTCTTAATTTACGACTGGTCCGCAAGTTTGCCGTAGCTCAACGTGCTATGGAGCGTGCTATGCTGGGTGTTTCTTTGGCAGATAGGATTCGAAACGAAGACCTTCGCCAGAGAACTAAAGTTACCGATATCACGCGAAGAATAAGCACGTTAAAGTGGCAATGGGCTGGTCACGCACTCAGAAGAAAGGATGGCCGCGTTTAGGTAGACGAAGTGTTGGTCGGCCATTAACCAGATGGGAAGACGATCTCCGTGCAGTAGCAGGTCCGCGTTGGATGCGAGTAGCAAGGGATCGGTCGTCTTGGCGTTCATTAAGGGAGGCCTATGTTCAGCAGTGGACGGAAAAAGGCTGATGATGATGATGATGAAGTAACTATAATTATCAATATAACCTTGTTATTAGTAAAACTTAACGTGCTTATTACACTGAATCCATTGTACTCGTACCTGGAAAATTAATATAAATAACCATTCAAATAATTTTCGGACTTTCGATTTTTTTGGACCTTAGACTCCCATAAATTCCGCACACTGTGTTGCCCTCCTTTTCCCTACGGCTTTCCCACCTAATGGGTCTCCGTAAACTCACAAAGCGCACAAAACAATTCGATTTGCAAGAAAATGTCAATCAATGCATAGCGTAGGTATACGTAGGTTGCAGTGAAGATAATTATACACATTTATAAACTATTTATTCGCCATACAAAAGTCTCGTGTTTACAACCATTAACTACTTCACCCAACCCTTTTCAAGACGTCTATGAAAAATTGAATATACTTTAAAATTTGAACAAGCTCTCACCATGAGTATTTAGCTGTTGAGTGCCCCCATTTTGCAAACGTTTCGAGAGTTCCATATACATGGTAAGAACCCACTCAGAATATACCTACTACAAAATCATGCCAATTTCAAGCATATGATGTTTTAAAAGAACCACAAAATTGAGGGTTGGGTTTAGGGTTCCTCAATGGTTAGAGAGGCCGATGAGGACATAATATAACATTTATTATGTTGCGCATTTATTATATTATATTCAATTTTTTTTAAATATTTCCACATTTTTATACCAATCATTGAACAACGTTTAAAATGGATGACTCATTTTTCTTGAAATTCTTATTTTCGATCAACCACGTCATCTCCATATGGTTTATGATCCGTGCTTCATATCGATGTAACAACTAATATTACTTTATTTTTTTAATGAAAATTACTTTTAAAATCCATATTCTACGCTGATAACGAAAAAAATCACTATTTATTCATTCTTAAGTCATAGTTAAGAATTAAGAAAAGTAGGACATATGTAACCGATATTTGTATCGGTCGGTGTCGGTCTCTTGTCTAACTTACTGTGTTAAAATCATTTCGACCTGATATATTTAGAGGGAGTGTTCCAATAGACTTGGCGACGCTTTCCATTATATAATAAATAAACATTTAATATAATCCAGGTCATTGCCCGAAATAATAATCAATAAGTAATGGTCCGACTAGTCTCGATACTTTATTTGAAACTCACAGTTAAAGCACGATGTATATCAGGATCAAAATATTCCCCGAAAACCCTTACCTCATCCTTAATATACACCTTTTCCTCCTTCGTATTAAAAAAGGCGATGCGCTCACAAGCTCAATTTTCCAGTTATCAACTTTTCAAGTTACATGGGTAGATCTTAAAAATTTCCTACCTTGTGAACCGGTTGGTTGTTTTTCTCTACGTAAGTATTGTTATAGCTATACTAAGGTTTTAAAGAGGTAACATTTGTGGATTTGAATGTGAGAGTTTTTCTTCGAAAATATTCTCATGAGTTTTGATCACAGCATATTATCATGCGACGGCTACTAACGACTAGAAGGCTGTTAAAAGGTCAGATGACTGGACTGGTCAGATGGCAGTAGCGGGCTCGAATCCTGCAACGAGCACTCAATTCGTTTAATGTATATTTAAAATGTTAACACTTGATTATAAATATAAATTGTGTATACTCTAGTGAACACTTAATTGGTTGCCTTAAAATAAAATAAATAAATAATTAAAACATAATATAAATTATATAATTAATTAAAATATAATATACAAATTTCTTAGATTAATTTCAATTTCTTAATACAAACTTGACTAAATGTAGCCAGATTAACTTGGTGTGATGTTTAATTATATTTACTTAATCCTAGGCGATAATTCTACGACATAGGCTATATTCAATCCGAATCTCAAAGCATATCTTTATATATTTTTTCTGTGCATGTGTTTGTCACTGAACTCCTCCTAAGCAGCTGGAGCGATTATAATGAAATTATCTGAGTACTTTCAGGTGGATTCGACAATGGTCTACATTTACATACTAGCCCGGCAGATTACGCTGCAGTCGGTATCTGGGTCATTTATCTATAATGAAACTATACAACTGGATCGATTTGTATGTAAAGGACAACGTCTGTTGAGTCCTCTAGTAAAATTATATATTTTGGCAAACGTGGGATGGACGTCATAAATTTGATAAAGGACAATAATAAAATGGCTCTAAACAAATGAAACATGTGTATCATAAAAAGAAATAAAAAAAAAAGATTTACCAAAACCTTGATAAGTTCCCGGTATATTGGTAAGTGTCCAGAACCGCCAGCGTCGGTTCACGACCTCATTTCCGCTTCACGGGTTCGCTGTAAGGTAGTCACAGACCCTTTTTTTCAATACACTCCGTTTATGCTTTTACCATGTAATGGTCAAGATTAAAATGAAGTAATTTACTATTTTTTGTTTCTTTTTTTTCAGGGAAGTGGACAAAAGGTTGATATTAATCTCTGTACCTAATCTTAGTATGATGAAAGAGTATATTGTATTGTTTGTTATTATAAAATAACTAGCTGTTGCCCGCAGCTTCGCCTGCGTTAACTAAGATTTACAACGGCATCTTAGCGGGATGATATATCTTTACCGATAAATGGGCTATCGAACACTGAAATGTTTCATTAAAATCCGACCGATAGTTCCTGAGATTAGCGCGTTCAAATAAATAAACTCTTTAGCTTCATATCTTAAGGATTAAAAGCATGAGTAAAATAAACTCGTTTAAATGTAGTCCAAAAAAATCAAAATTTCTGAATAAAATATGGTTGTTGTGCCTCACTCGACATAGATAGGTATAGTGTGTCATGGACGTTTTTGTAGATATTTATAAGATCTACAGTGAATTAGAACATTTTATGGTTCTATCTTTTATAGTTTAGGCAGCGTACGCAAAATAAATAACTTTTCTGGTTGATTTTTTACACCTCGTGTCCGAAAAACCCAAATATCTTACGGAACCCTGTTTTTTTCCAGAATAAAATTTAGCTTATGTTACTCGTGGATAATGTAGGTTTCGAATGGTGAAAGAATTTTTGAAATCGGTCCAGTACTTTATGAGCCTATTCATTACAACCAAAAAAAGTTTTACTCTCTATAATATTAGTGTAGATATATAGTATAGATGGATTTCGCCATAACTTCAAAACCGATCGTCCAATTTTAATCACTCAAAGTCGAAATATTATCTACATAAACTGTACTTAGTGATGAAATAATTTATTTTGATTAAGGATCCAAAGCATGAGTAATATAAACGCGTTTAAATGTAGTCCAAAAAAATTCAAAATATATAAATAAAAAAATGGTTATTGTGCCTCACACGACATAGATAGGTATAATGTGCGCGGACTTTTTTGTAGATAATTATAAGATCTACAATTAATTAGAACATTCTATGGTTCTATCTTTTATAGTTTAGGCAGCGTACGCAAAATAAGTAACTTTTCTGGTTGATTTTTTACACCTTGTGTCCGAAAAACCCAAATATCTTACGGAACCCTATTTTTTTCAGCATAAAATGTAGCCTATGTTACTCGTGGATAATGTAGCTTTCGAATGGTGAAAGAATTTTTGAAATCGGTCCAGTACTTTTTGAGCCTATTCGTTACAACCAAACAAACAAACAAACAAACAAAGTTTTCCTCTTTATGATATTAGTGTAGATGTAGATGTAGAAGTGTAGATAATAATAACCTTACCGATAGAAAATCAAGTCAATTTGGTCAAGTGTTTTTAATATTTAGGTAATAAGAGATCCAACCTCGACTTAAGATAACCATAAAATATGTATTTCTTATCTTTACATAGTATAAATTAAGGTCCCTTTTTGTGTTAATCTTTTTGTGTATCGATATTTTATAAACTACTAACGTTTATTATAAACTAGGACAGGTTCCTAAGTATGACATCAATATTGTAATCATAGTAAGCAGAAAACAAAATCCCAATGCACAAAACTAGTCAAGCGATTTCAAAAAAAAATTTCACCATTACAGCTATGCTAACTACAGTCCGGACAATCACCAATGCGAACACGGGCTGCAAATTAAGTTAATGCGGGTGAAGCTATGGAAACCAGTGATAAATAAACAAAAGATGTTCGCGAAAGATAAAATACCTATTACCTATTACAAAGTAAAAATTATAATGGCATTCGTGTAATTGATAGTTTACTACGCACTTTAACATGTGTGCAGTGAAAACTGTACAGTGTACTCATTACTAAAATAATAAAGTGTAGCATCATATTAGCACAAAATAATTATAATTTTTATTTTGTGATATTAGGTTCTATTAAAATCATCCAACTAAATATGTAATACATCCAAATTATAATAAAATTATAGCTAATGCTATATTCTAAGCGTCCCTTTTATAATGTGCTAAAGTGAAGCGAAGCAGGTAAAAGACTTATATAATCGTAAGAAATTAATTTACCCATAATGATGTCAAATATCATCTCGATTTTAAAGTTAGTACCCGGGTGAACGAGCTTTGCTCGGTCAATCCTAATTATATCGATTTATACCTATACTTTTCCGAAAAATCGTTAGAGCCGTTTCCGAGATATTTTATTGAGATACTTTATATATATATATATATATATATATATATATATATATATATATATATATATATATATAATTTGAATCTCGGAAACGGCTCTAACGATTTTTCGGAATAATAGATATAATATATATTGCTCGTTTAAAGGTATAAGATAGATATAAAATAAAGAAACAAAAGATTTTTATTAATAACGTTGTTCGGCTTTTATTTTAATTTTGATTATATTATTTTACGAATATCTCATTATATAATATAATTTACTTTTATAGCGTATATTTTTCAAAGGAATGTCTTTTCTTAATAAATTTTACTAATTAAATTTAGGGCGCTTAGCTTATTTATGTCCATCTAGGGACACTTACCAACAAGATAATTTAAATAGATTTGTTAAGGCGCTTTGCTATTCAAAATAGGCTCAATTAATTATTGTGTTCAAAACACGTTTTCGTAATTTCTGAGCTGACAACGTTTAATAATTCGATATTGCCGGCAGCATGCACAAAAAAGATGACGTCATTTTCATTTTCATTTTCCGAAAGCGAGAGTGCAGCACAAAAGAGAGAGAGGCATGATCGGCTCGAGCGATCGGCTAAGTTCAGTCCAAGAATTCAGACGTACATAGAAGGACAGTTCTTATGAGCGCTTTGAGGACAAACTTTGCGTTGTAAACGTCCGCTTGGCGGCGTGACGAGAGGGACACCGCGATGTCCCCAGCATATATGTGCCTACGAGAGCGAGCGAGTGCAAACTGGGGACATTTCCCCAATAAAGTCGGCACAAAAAATCATTAAGAACTGTCCTTCTGTGTTCGTCTGAATTCTTTGGTTCAGTTTGAGCTGCATGTAATTTTTGACATTGTCACGTCAAACTACCGACCGTAAACGGACTTTACAGACAATAATTTTTTTCTCTATAATAAACAATCATAAAAACCATAAAAAGGAGACGGTTCAAAATTGTATGGGACGTTGGTGTACTCTTGTACACATAATAATATGAAGGAAAATAAATATTCAAAGAGTTTTAATATGTTCATATCCATATAAATTCTTTTCAATTTCAGCGTAAGCATAATTTAATATAACAAGATATGCAACACTACATGATATAAAAATGGCGTATGAATATTTTCTTTGGCGTTTATGGCTATAAATCTATGTCCAAATAAAAAGTCCAAGTCGTCAAAATATCCACAAAAATGCAGGAAACACATTCACGAGTTAACAACTCCATAACAAAGCTTGAAATAGATACAAATAGTTACAAAAGTACCATATATATTTGAAAAACTTGACAATTTTTTTAATTTTCTTGCACGAAACTTATTACGATAAACTAATTTATTTTATTTTTAATGAAATCTATGTATTTTTATTTATTTATAGTAAACTGTACAAGACTACGACAGAAATGGACCGTCTCCTTTAGATTATATTGTATTTGTATTATTAGTAGACAAATCTTAATAAAATTAATAGTAACGTTAAATATTATCATTTGATACATCAATCAGATACAACAATATTAACCATACGTTAAGTACAAACCTTTTAAGTACTCGAAAAATACAAATTACGTAATTAACGGTAAACTTATTTATTATATTATAGAATTACTAAACTTATTTATTATATTATATTATAGAATTCTTTGACCACAGGTATAAAATTTTGTGATTTTCAGTGCATTATAAAAAAGTAGTCGGGTTTGCGTTTTCAAGTTTTCATGAAGTCCTTTGATTTTTTTAACTGCATTATGAAACGGATGCTAATTTCATGGAAATGTCGTTGCAGTATTACATAATATCACATACAATTTTGTAAAGATGTAAATATGCCAATAAAAAGGACGAAATGTGAGCCTTGGACAATAATTTAAGAAATCAAACGCGATGCGTGTTTAAAGACGAAGAAAACTAAGCATCTTAAGATGACAATACTATATTCTTGCACTGTGAATCGAGCTCATATTAACTAATTGTACTTAAGCTTGTTATTTAAGAATTTATTTTGTTCTCATCCGACTTTGTAATACGATAAGTGATTGACAAGGTCATCAATCAACCTAATAAGCTTTATTAGCGACCAATATAAAGGATTTTGTTAAAAGCATCCACTTTAATCTAATTTAAGAATGATAATAAGTGGTCCCCGAGGCACGTCTGTTGGAACTTCATATTTTTTCCATTAACTGGATGCATGAGCTTCAGTAATACCGGCGTAAAACCCGGCAAGATTTCATGGGAATTACACGTCCTCGGCCGAACAAAGTGCAATTATGAAAACTATATTTTTATATATCCTGTCTTTTGTGGTGGTGATGAGAATATTATGCGGCAAGTATCAAACAGATCGGACGAGCTACGATTTCGACAATATTTGGGAGAAAAATCCAAAACATTGGCGGGAGAAACGGCAGATTAAGGCTCTGAATATTTCCCAAAGTCCACAACAAAATAATATAAGTGAGATCAATACTACAGCGAATAATACAAAGTTTACTAGACGTGAAGTATTAATTAAGAGCTTTAAGAAGTCTTGGCATATCGAAGCTTGGCAGGAGCTGGGTTACTTCACTGACGACTATTTGTATTTAATAAATGAACACTGGCTGCAGTTCCCTCCCCCGAGTGAGGGCTTGCAGAGAATTCTGGGATGTGTATACATATTCTTCTCAACAATTGGATGCTGGGGGAACATCATGGTACTTATGATGTACTTAAGGTAAGTTTACTTTAGGATTTTTATGTCAATAAATGGCACGATTTATATAGGCAGAGTATTTTTTAATGGTTATTAGCACGATTCATGCCTAGACGTGTGTAGAATCCAAGACTAAAGAGGAAATAAGATTCAAGATTTTATTGTAAAAATTAGACAATTAGAAAATTATAATTAGCTTCGCCCAAGGTGTTGAGCTCACACTAGGCTACTGAGTCCCACCGCTACGATAAGCCTTAAACCATGGTGGGGCTAGTTTACCTGAAACTAGCCCAGACAAATCATTTTTGTGTTGCTATCCTTATTCATACGATATTAGGTCACTGTGCCAGTAAATACTACTCCCTGTCTTGCCCTTCTCTCCGAAGACAGAAACCAGCAGAGCTGTTTCACATTAGAAACAAGCAAAATCATGGTGCTCATGCAGCCGTAAGGAACAACGCATCTTTCCCACCAGTAAAATTTATTTTTGTAATTTAGTTTAAAAACTATGAATACAAATATAAATATGGAAATAGAAGGTTTGATTTGATCCCAAAGGGCAATAACCCGATCCTGTCGCTCAGATTTAGATAGGCTCAATAGCCGATAGATAATTACAGAACATCTATCTCTATTCATTGATAAGTCCGGAGACCAATAGTAGTATTGGTATCTATATAATATGTATGTATAATTTTATATGCAATATGCATTTTATTTAAATAATGATGTTAATTATGTACATTGACCTCTTGTACTGTACGTATTTATTTTTTGTATCGTATGGTATGCATATAATTATGTATTTAATGTAAACATATTTATTTTGATTTTTCTTTTCTTTGCTTATTGATCGTAATTTAAAAATTCCTCTACCGTTATCTGTGAGAAATCTCTACCCAACGGATAAGGCCGCTTTTTGTTTACAATACGAATTTTCTGTAATCTCTACGATAAATTTATGTATTCCTTTGCGCACAATCTTTATTTAATAATATATAATATTATTATTGTTCAAAGTTTTTCTCTCGTTTTTTCTTACGTGATCCTACATCTCAAACGAGTTTTTTTGTTTTACTTTTATAGACGTATTTATTATACTGACGTATGCACTTAGCTACGAAATAAAGATATTTAGATTTGGTTTGATTCTGTGCGTATGTATATGACTGCACACCTAAACGGCTGAATCGATTTTAATGAAAATGTTCTTGTATGTTCAAGCGGCTTCGAGAATATAGCTATTATTGTAGCTTACATATGTACAATAAACTAATGCCTACTTAGAAACTTACGCATGTCTTGTATATAATGAGAGTGATATTTCAGAAGTACATAAAATAAACTAACTTGTCCAAATAGCGAATATAGGACACGCCAAATTGACGCAAAGAAAAATATTTTTATTCTATCTTTATCCATATTAAACTACTTTTGGGAGTGCTTAATATGCGCATACTATGGGTGTGAAAACATTAAGCTTTCTAAGCGATTAGCGATACGTTTCTCGAATGGCAAATTTTGAAAGATGAAATAAAAATGCCCAAGTCACATTTAGGAACCGTGACAATACTCGTATAAGAACTTCAACTATGCCGCTCATAGTTGAAGTTCTTTTTCTTATACTTATAATTAGTTGATTTGAGATATGGATTTACTTTTTTGATTTATCAAGAAAATTGATTTTAATAACTTTTTGAGGCCTTGTTATTTATGTATATTATTTTGAGTTAGTACATTACATGTTAAATAAGCAATTGGCTGATTTCTTTATTCTTATGTAAAAACGGCTTTGTAATATTATGCACGATTTACGTTGGTTCGCTGCCAATACAGTTAAGACACCTAGTCTAAAACTATGTATTACATTTTTTTAGACAACGGGCAAAATACATTATCAATCATGGCGCCATATACCTTTTCATTGTTGACTAATGTATGTAATGTACGTTTCTTTGAACATTTCCACATCAATGTGTGTAGAGTTTTAACATTAAAGCAATTAGACAACTTTATGACTTATTGCGAATGTGTTTTTTCTGTATTTTATTAAAGTTATAAAGCAAAAATTACGTGATCTGAATCCCGGGTCCGACATTAAATATAATACTGGCTGTAAATTATACGGTATAGAAAAACTATATTCAAATGTTATAGATATTTGAATTTAGGATATTCTGATTATGGATGTATAAATAAAAATCGTCTATGATTCTAATGTGATTTTAAATTTTAAATTTTATTTACTTAATGCTAATCGTTCTAAAACGTCATCTGCCTGTAATGAAAAAGGTAAACGTAATCGTAATGGATCAGCGTTAAAATGGCGGGAATCTTATTTTGAAAACTTCATTAGTCGAGGATCCTTATTTAATCGAGACCTTAATCCGCTCGATTATAATTTATGATCTCCGGAGAGCACGTCGTACTTAACGCCGGATAATATAAAGTATTAGTTCCAAAAGAGTTTCGAATTTTCAAGAAGAAATTAAGCTCCAATATTTACGAAGCATATAAAATAACGCAAAATAAGGGATACTCGATTGTTGCTTACAAAACAAAATTGTATCTTGCAAGGATAAAATTCTATTTATAGGAAGTCTGGACTTGCTACTACATGCTATTTTAAGTATATGTCTTGAATATACGAGTCTGATAACCCATGGCGGTTGAATGACAATTTTTCTTTGTTCTAACTTCTAACACAATAGATAAACCCTTTTTAAGGATTATAAGGCAGATATAAATTATAACGGGACATTTATTTTGCAACAAGCTTATCACTCGTATATTTCGACAAGAGATTTCAGTAGAAAAATAAGTGTTTGTTTTTCAGTATTAATTACATTAATCATAATCAAATGCAAGGAGAACGTGTATAATTTGCATGTGCATGTACTCAAGAAAATTTAAAAAAAACTTGAAAAAATACTTTGAATAATTGAATTGCATTTGGCACTTAAAATGTGTCACACCAAATCTAAAGGAATATAAAAAGATATCTGAACACCCAGGGAAATTTGGCAAGACTTATCTCAGCGTTTTTTGTATTGCCGAGGAACGATATGCTAAGCTGCTATGAAAATCCTAACTTGGCCTTAACGTTAAAATATTTATTACACAATAAAAATGTGTAAAAATAAATAAAATGGGTTTTAAATCCTACTATCGCATATCTACTACATTTATTATGTATTATTTTATTAATATTACAAAAACAATTAATGTTCGTAATAATATATGGATTTAAGAATGTATACTTAGATAATATTATAATTGTTACTTTTTTACACAAAAATCACGGAATGGATTTTGACGAAACTACAATAATATAGCTTACATATTAGACTAACTCATAGCCAATTATTTTTCCCCATAATCCCGTGGGAATGGGAAGAAATATGCGGGTGAAACCGCGGAGCACTGCTAGTCATTTATAACTTAGATATACTGTAATTAAATTTTATTTATTTATTTAACAATTTATGTACACGAAAAATAAGTTTGTAGTAACAGAAAATAAAATTAAGGGTAGGTACAAAGGTACAGCTTATTCCATAGAGGAATCTCTTCCAGCAGACCCGATACTGGAAAAATTGAAACTTAGAGCCATAATTAGGGTGTACATAAAAATAAAACAATAATAAGAACACTAACAAACAATAATTTAGCGTAAAATACTCACAATATAAACACATAATATTACATATAGGCATATAATTAAATATATAATTTTACAGGTATTATAATGTATTTCGTCAAGTTTTTCGCATAACACACAAAAGGAAAACTTTATTGCAAAATACTTCATAAACTCGAGACAATTGTCTACTTGACAAAAGTTTTCTAATATAATATATTTTAAGACGTGTATAGAATGATTGTATTGAATCTCATTACATATCAATAATGTACTGCAGTGCGAAAAGTTCTTCAAACTTAGAAATGTAAATACGTAATAGATGTTTCAGCTCCAATGGACTCGTGCACCGTAGTGAGAGGTCGGGACAAAAAGAAAAAAGGAATTTCCTACAGTTCCCCTTGCGCGTGACCTAGACAACATAGCCCGCTCAACAATGAAAAAACACGTGGGGTATGCATGTCTGATAAGAGCTATTGAGGATATGAAAGCTTCACCCACCTATATCGGTATAGGAATAACGCATATGTTTCTTTGGTGACCTTTCTAGATTTCAAGACCGTGCCCAGTAGGGGGCCGCTATATACTAAACTGACTGAGACGTTTAATGTACATAAAACACTTTGCCCCCGGGACCGTCGGGAGCGGTCGTGTACGGCGTCTCACTTATTTTTAGTTACGTGAGATGATACAAAAGAACATCATCGTTATATTATTAGTGGTTGTGAACTGTGGTGTTGAAAACTATTCAAATGAAAACGAAGTTGATAGAATAAAATCTGTTAAATCAATCGGAAAAGTATTTATTAAACGCTCTACCGGGCATATTAATATGTTTTATAGTTTAAAATTGTGGAAAAGAAGGCGAAGAGAGGAAAATTTGAATTCAGAATTAAGAATGAAAAGAAGTCCAATAGAGTTCGATGCTTCAATTTTAAAGGAAAAAGTTGATTTAGAACCCCGAATTAAGGATTCCGTGTACGCTAAATTCAAGCAGAGATGGCCGGTGCGCGAGTGGCGGGAGTACGGTTGGTTCTCTGATGATTATCTGCTGATGATCAACGCTCACTGGCTGGGCTTCCCTCCGTCACCGCCCTCCGTGTACTACTCCCTGGCTGGTTTGTACATCATCCTGGCGATTGTTGGCTGCACGGGCAACGTAGTCGTCATTCTCATGTATTCCAGGTTAGTGTACATTTTGTTGCCAAGAAACAAACCACATCATTGTGTACATAAAAATAGAATTAATAGATAACATACATATAATATTATCATAACGGTATTCCGATTTATCAAAAAATTAGTTAATAATAATAATTATTATTATCGATTTATCAAACTCTATGTACTTAGGTATTGTTTGTATTTATTTGAAATGGTTACTATGAATAAACTATTTAATAAAATTTTAAACCTTTGTATTTACACTAATTCATCTTATTATATTCTAATTTCATTTCATTATAACGACTTAATAATCACGAACTTTCTATCAAATTATCAATCGATTTGTTATCCATGATAAATCCTACCTAGATTCATTAACGAAAGATATCAAAGAACCGAATTGTTATGACAAGTGAAAATATCATGAAATATCAAGATTAATATCACACGGTATGTCGACTAATACAGAGATAGCTGGTGTTGACAGGTTGCCAAGGTTCAGACACTCATCATTACCACTTACCGAGCGTTTGACAGGCACTGACGCGTAGATCACTGTACTAAATTGCAATTAATTATTCAACAAATAATCTGACTACATACACTAGAATTGTAATTAACTAAATCCGATTACTGAAATTAAACACGCGGGATTATTTTTGGCAAGAACCTCAGTGTATTACGAGCCCTTACAAGGACCTTCTTGTATGGGCCTGTATTATAATAATAATAATCATAATAATAATAATATAATAATTTATATGTATTATTTTGGCGTTTTTTGCTTTACCTTTGAAATATATCTTACAGAATCATCTTTATAAGAATCTAGCTCGATGACCTTGACTGATATATATATATTTTTTCTTTTACGCCGGAAAATGCACTGACGCATCCCGCAGGGGAGTGGGTCTCCCCAGGCAGGTATGTGGGACTCGCTGCGCCCGAAATCTGGTAAGTGGACGCAGCTCTACCCACTAAAACCCGGCGAGTGCCAACAATGCCGCCTTTGGTGAGGTGCCCCGGATCTACAAGCAACAGGGCACCTCGACGGCTAGTCAATCCCTCAGGGGACCAACGCCACCTCCACAGAGCGGTTGTTCCGCACCACAGAACAACCTCTCCCAACGTCGGGACAGTACGTTGAGGTGAGGTTCCCATCCTCACCCCTTGCCCCCTGCTCTTTTGTCCCCTCTTCTAAAAGAGGGATACAAAGAGCCCCCTCGGCTCAATTCGCTTCGCCCAAGGTGTTGGGGTCACCCTGGGCTACTGAGCCCAACCGCCACGACAAGGCCTGAGCCATGGTGGGGTGATATTTATTTGCTATACTCTCATTTGATAAAAAATCAATAATATTGGCCTGAGTTCCTATTGGATGTTATGTCTAAACAAGCAGCGCCCATTCCCGTAGGAATAAGGTGGAAAATTACAGCCTTTGTGTTATTCTGATGTATAAGCTAAATTATTGTAAAGTTTCATTAAAATCCATTCAGTAGTTTTTACGTGAAAGAGTAACAAACATCCATCCATCCATACCGCGTTTATAATATGAGTAGGATACGAGGAAACTGCAAGTCATTGTGTTAGGTATATATATGTATACAAACATTATCATCAATGCTATCAATGCTAATCTGACACTATTTGATACTAAAATCTATTAGAGTGATAGACTATTAATATTTTGCAAGTAGAATGTATAGGCCATGCACATCTTAATAATTCTGAAAAATTCGTCTCCGTTCTTTGTTTAACGCGCTTATTATTCTACGGGTGATCTCGGTAATTTTTTGTGTAACCACTTCATTTTCTATGTTTTTCTTTATTATTGAATCCATTTCTTAACCTAAAACAAGTTATCTTTGATCGAGTGAACCAATAAGTTGCAACTTCCAAGGACATAATATTAATAGTACAGAATTTGTGTCCTGAACTCCTGTACACTTTAATTTGCTGTGCTGTCTCTTCTAGTAATTGAAACCAAAAACAGCTGTTTTCGCTTTAATTGATAATTCGCCTTTAAAAACTGGCGAGGCTTTTAAAAGTGACGCTTGCACATGGTCGACAAAGGCAGGCTTAAAGAGGAAAATCCAGGAAAGTGGAGTTTGTTCCAATTATTGGATCGTTAGTCTAGTCTAACTATACTATTTCCATTTCTTTATTTTCTCGATGACAGTTCTAATTTGGTAGTTGTAGTGTTGTGACCAAATAAGTATCTATATCCATACCCACCATCATCATCATCAGCCTTTATCCGTCCACTGCTGAACGTAGGCCTCCCTCAATGAACGCCAAGACGCCGACCCTTAATGATATCGAAAGCATAAATTTATTATATTTTAAACAAAGGCAAATACAACAAAAACATTCAAATATATTTTTTCATTTCGTTTATTTCGTTTCATTGTCGAGTGTCGAGAGTCACAGTTTTTCAAGAGCTACGAAAATATTAAAGAAATTCTCATTATCAATCAAGAATCAATACGTGTAACATCTTGTAATATAATATATTATTAGTTAGTAAATTAGTACAAAAGTATCCGGCAGTAGTTTAGTTTCTTACATCTTGTAAAAAAATATCGGATCTGTTATTGTGTTACGTTTATCGATATAGCTCTATCCCTATAAGTTTCTCCGACTCTGGAATGACCTTGTCCGTATGAAAACGTCATATTTTTATAAAATAATGCATACATAATGTAAAAAAGACGCTCGTTCAAGTTTTTACAGAATCTGTCATCGAGAAAATAAAGAAATGGAAATAATAAACGGAATCAACTTTTAACTCAAAAGCAGATTTTCATCTAAGTCGAGACTAATTAGCCTTTATACATTCCCGTTAATGGCTTCCTATTAAGAACACCGTCAAGTGCCTTGTAGAGATTCTTAGAAATGATTAATGAACTGGACAAAAATTGGAAAATATGAACGCATTATATACAAAATAAATACACTTGTAAATAAATAAATAATGCATTATTAAAAATACCGTAACATACATTACAGTATTTACAAATTTAAAAAAAAAAACGTACGTGCCTATTATAGTAGCTAAGAAATAAATTACAATATTAATTATTAGGAATTATTATAATAATAAAAATAAAGCATTAATTATTGTTATTATTTTATTAAAATATTTTATGCAATTGTCAAGCATTATTAATAATGTCAATTATTATGTAGATGCCAAACCAATTAGCAAATAAATTACTAAGTAGTAGGACTTTTAATTTTGTAAAGTCATTTATATTCATAGCGTATAATAGATTCAAATGAAATCTAAGTTTCTCTGTCTTTTGCGACTGACACTTTTTATAAACATTTTACTAGCTTTGAATTAATTTACCTGTAAGAAATTAAATATAATAGCTTATTGTTTTCTCTATTTATACCAGTGATTGTAATAAAGATGCTACAATACGGATTTGATTGTTTATTAGGACTATTAATAAACATATCAAAACATAGTATAGATATTTTATAGAGACTATGGGCCTGTTTCACAATCTCCAGTTAAGTTCCCAATAGGCTATCGGCAACATATTTGACAGAAAGAGTATGGATTATCTGTCAAATATGTTGCCGATAGCCTATTGGGAACTTAACTGGAGATTGTGAAACAGGCCCTATGACATTTATATTAGGTACCCGTAGTAGTTTATTAATATTTTCTTTCCTATCTTTAATATAGTCCGGGAGCCAGGCGAAAATTTGGTTAATCATTTCCTCCCGCGAGATACTTCGTGAGACGTATCAGAGAACAGTATAAAGCCTAGTGGACGCCAGCTGGCTCTCGGTTGGGGGGATGAGCGGTGGGAGCCCCCCACGCATGAAGAAAAATAAAATAACAATTCAGTCACTTCCTCTCAGCTCAAATATTTGTTCAATTGTAGTTAACTCAATATCTCAACGAAAAAAAATAATCAGCTGGTTATGACATGATACATTGTACGCAGCTGGTGACTAGAACATGAATTTTTTTTTTTTCACTTTCAGTGGAGTGGTTTATATGGATGATAGCTTAATATATAAAGATATTTGAGCTGAGAGGAAATGACCGATTTGTTTTTTCTACATGATTGGGAGGCTCCCACCCCTCATCCTCCCAACCGCGCGCCAGCTGACGTCCACTAGGTTTTATAATACTATTCTCTGATACGTCTCACGAATTATCTCGCGGGAGGAAGTTGGTCATGAAGACCTGTTACTGGCTCCCGGGCTAATATTTTTAAACGATTTCAAGGTAGGAGACGTTTCTTAATTTGACCGTATATATGCTTTTTCGGAATTAAAACACGAATATTCTTAGAAGTTTTTTTTTCTCGTAAAAATGTAGATTTTCAATATCGCTAATGTAGTTTTTGTAGATGCAATGTAAAATTTATAGCATTTTTATTCTAACAACGTTTTATAAACTGAATATTTAGGTCACAATACAACTTCCGATAGAGCGAATTGAAATTCTATGTTCGCTATTTGTAATTGTTACTTCTAATAACATTATTTTGAGAAATTTACTATCCCACACATGACACAAGAAGGACAGGACATAGACAGGACAGACAGTGTTACTATTTGGACAGAAAATTAAGACATCATGTTTTAGGATTTTTAGGCTTAGGATAGGCGACTATTGAATGAGTTTGTTTTTTTGAGGAAATGCATTAACGCATGTCCAGGCTAGCTCTAGTAAGGCTTCTGGATCTATGTCGGTGTGGGAAGTACATTGCCCAAGTGTGAGTACACTTGGGCAATGTACTACCCAAACTAAAAAGACTGCGAGAACCTTCAGAGTTCAGACGCTTTTTGAGGGCCCCGGATTTGCATGCAAGCGCATCAGCAACAGGCTGCACCCAGCGAAAGGCCCAACATAGGCCCATTCTGTTACATTACTGCCTCGAGACCATCACCGTCCATAATTTGTTACCAAGCATCGTGTTGATGATGCTCGGGAGCTACAAGTTCTCCTCCGATGATCAATTTCAGACCGCGACGCAGCACCGCCCATCTCGGGCATTACTCCAGGGTGTGCTTGACCTCACCAAAGCTTTCATACCCAGTAAGCATCTGTGGGCTGTGTCAGACGGAAGGTGAGACCATCCCGGGTACGACGGGTGGCTTCACTTGACGCAGTCGTATATCCTACAGGATTGGACCCAGAACCGATCCCGTGGTACACCTCATCCGAATCACCACCAATCTACAGACATAGAACGCATGCTATTGTTCTCTCGATGAGGTACGCCTCTAACTGCCATAGATACGAGGGAAGACATTCAGAGCCTCCCGTATCACACCTTGAAACTGTCGAAGGCGCCAATGACTAATGACACCGCGACTACCACCCCCTTACTACCAACCTGCGGACCTGATAGACGTTATCATATGCAAAAAACTTCTAATTCTATCAAAACATGTATCTAAGCGATTCTGGAATTCACTGGAACACAAACGACAAATTTCATCAATTCGGTCCAGCCGTTCGGTCAAATATCTCACGCACTCGAGAATTATATTATGAAAATGGTTATATGAAAAGGTTAGAAACTTAGAAAAAAAACAAACGGCTGAAAACCACACAAATTTTCGTACAACGTATCGAAATATACGAACGCCCCTGACTGGTTCCAAACGATAAAAAACCACATAAAACAAACGACAAACATACAAAGCCAAAACAAACCCAAAAATTTTTACATCTTCTAACGTCTAGGGTTAAAAATACATGACAGCCCATGAATATCCTTTAGACATGATGAAAAGCAGGAAAATTTTAGAGAGAAAGTGTCAAGGATCCCATAAAATATGAGAATATGAATAGCCATGGACCGTAGCATCAATCTTTATTATGTAAAACTGAATACTAAATCTGAAGCTCTATTTCATTGTTAATATATGTTTTCTTTATTTAAAAGAACTTAAAAACGTGTAGCTAATGGTCGCGTCCTACACACGGCATGCAATAGATTACAGTATCTTTGTATAGAAAGTGACACTTAAAAGCGATTCGTCTTAGATGACAATGAGCCATCTGCTTATCTACTTTTCGGATGAAGCATAAAGGCCTTAAGGCCAACAGCATAGGTCTTTTTGAAAAAAATAAAAGCGTTTCGTACCGTGCGGATCAGTGGACGCTCGGCTGTGTGCCGTGCGTGCGCGCGGCGTGTCCGGCACGGACCAATGTAGGAAGGAAAGGAAGGTACGCCCAGTTCCCTAAAGACTATCAGGTTAATTAAAATACTAGCCGTTGCGCGCGGTTTCGCCCGCGTTAACTTAGATTTACGGACGTATCCGTTTTGATGATGATAATTTTTATAACCTAATTTACTCCTTATTACTTATAACAGCCACCTGCCAGTAAAACTCCAGTTACAGAGATTAGCCGAAAGAAACAGACACAAAAATTGTAAAAACAAAATATTTTGGTATATTTATCATTTATATTCATATGCATGAGTAAAAATCGGTTGTTTTAATATTACAAACAGACACTCCAATTTTATTTATATCTATAAATTAGTAAATCAAAAGTTTACTTCATTTTAATAGATCATGTTTAACTGAGTAAGTTAAAACTCATAAATAAAGAAAACATAGTTTTGCGATACCACTGATACTCATTATTGTTTTGCTTGGCTTATTGATGTCTTATCTTTGTGCAAAGTGACAATTATTTAAAAGATAGAATATAAATATTTTAAGGATTTTTATGTAAGTTGAAATAATCATTAAATAAAAAGAACAGAAAACTCATGTTGAATGCGAGTTGCAAGGAATCGGTCGGTCGGAAGGAAGCCTATGGTCTGTAGTGGGCGGGGAAAGACTGAAATCATAGAAAAATTAAATCAAATATAAAATTAGCTCATAAAAATGTACAAATGATTTATTTTTCTACGTCGTAATACGATGAATACTGATTGCCGTGTATGTTTATACATATATTGTTACAGAAAAACTTTTTACTTTGTTGATGTTTATTTCAAGCACAAAAAAGGAATATAAGATATCTGAACCTAATTATTTTTAACGATGAAATCCATTCACGATATAATGCTTGTTAGTAGATAAAAAAAACTATCTCTATGTATATTAATTTTGACTTTTTATGAACATTTATTCTCATATACATACTATATGTATTCGTACAATAAACTTATAATATGTAATAATTTATTTATTTGCTTCAAACATGGTAATAAAACAAATTACAAATATTGAAGACCACATGTTTCGGTACACTTAATAACAAATCAATATAAACATAGAAGTAACGTGACGATATAAAGATACAAAAAAAAATGCTTATATTAATTAATAATGTAGGTACATTATTTATTTAATATTTATATCATATATCTCATTAATATTTAAAAAGATTATTCAAACTGGCGAAGGAAACTAAAGTGGGGAAACCTGCATGCCTGATGAGATAAAGAGCCTTTGAACTATAGCCCCATACCCCCCTCGCCTGATTTCGAGGAGGAGACTCGTATCGAGTAGTAGGTTAGACATAAAAAGTGTTGATTATGATGATTATGGTTTAAAACAATTTTATATAAGCTAAACAATTCGTGTGAAATTTAATTGTGTATAACTTAAACTTTCTGCGGTGGAATGTTTGTATTGATTTGGAAAAGTTGTAAGGTTATAAACTCAAAAACTCTAAAATACTTAATATATGAATTGAAGCCAAAGCCTCCTTGTATTACAATAAACCACATAATAAAAATATATATAAAGTTATTTAATTAATTTATTTTTTATATTTTATATATTTTTAGACATATTTTGACGGTGAAAAATTAATTGATTTTCAAATTCTGTGTCAAAAGTTACATAAGTTAAATTTATTTATTTGATTTCTAGTGAATGTTTATTTCTAATCGACGGTTATTTTCAAAGTACGTATAATATTTCTTTACGAAACTATTAAAGGTAAATATGTAATAGAAATTTTAATGTAATAAAATAAATCATATTCCTCGCCTGGGTTTTTTGTGGTTTTACTTTGATATGTCTAGATTTGAAATAGGAATTTTCTATAATATTTTCTCGCTATGTAATTTTTTTTGTAATTATTGTTTTTCACATTATCCGAGGAAAGAACATGTTACATCCTGTAACATGTAACTTACATGACGTTAAATTTTCCTACTGGATTGGAACTTACTGCTGGCGATTGGAGCACGTATTACATGAGTAGATAAACGAAACAGAGGCTCAAGAGAATATATATTTTTGAATAAAACAAAGGAATGCATATTCATAACGCGAAATACGTTGTACAACAAGCGACAATATATTTTTTTTTTAATCTATCCAAAATGCGTCAAAAGTCAAAACACAACCTGATTTTCTATCTCGAACCATTCGTCTTTTTATGTAAATCGATATTACCTCCACGGGGGCAGTTTTGACGAATACCAAAACTAGACAGTTTCAGGACAGGTTCTAGGTTGACCTTTAATCTGCTCACAATTATAATCACGGTAACTATGAAATTTTCCTGTATCTACTGAATACAACAAGAGAATCCTTTCATCATTCGAGTGATTGCTTTGTGGTTTGTGATTATACATATTAGGAGTGGCTGGTAAGGTGCAGGTAGCCAGACGTAGTGTTTATATACTCTTTGGCGGCCAGTTTCTGTTACGACTATAAATACAATATAATTAACGAAATTAACATAAAACACAGTTATTTTTATGGGTCCAGAAATTGATAAAAACCGCGCCAAATATAATCAAACATAAATGTCGATAAAAAGTTTAATTTCCTAAGTTCATGAATTCAATAATGATTACGATCACAGGCTAAAAATAAGGCTACATTTTCTTAACGATATTTTCCCAATAAATGTTCACTTTCACACAAACAAATCAAAAAGGCTTCATTCCTACATGGAAACGATTTATTGTTTAAATAAGGAAACTGATTTAAAAAACGAATGTTGTGAAATATTTCATAACAATGTCAGAAATATTCAGATATTTCTTCTGATACAAGGTGTAGGGGAGAATATGGTAATGGTAATCATCGGTTAATAGGGCTCACCCTCACATCCTCGGAATATCCCTGGTCTCGTCCTGGCTCTCCGGCAAAGCCTAGAACAGCTCATGTCAGTCAGTGCCCGTGCCTTTGATGAATTTGGTTTTGTTCTCCGTTGAATTCTATATTAGTTGGAATGTAAAGGTCGAATAACTTTCACATTCACATATACACATTCAAAATTGAGATGAAGAGTTCAGATTATACTATTCTTTTTTTAAGTTACTTTATTTTTTCTTATCAGTTTAGTCACGGGAAATGAGATTCAGGTGACAAAATTCATAAATGGAAAGGCAAAGAACAGAGAAAAAAACTTAAGTCAGAAGAAGGATCCTAAAAAGGAAAACAATGGCATTTTCTCATGTAGGCTATAGGGCTCACGAGGAAGTCACTGAGTGGAACTCAGTTCAAGGTCATGGTAGACCGTAATCACCAATAAAAGTGTGAAGTTGACTCACACAGCATCAACGTACGGGACGATGGTGTAATGTGACTCAACTTCGTTTTTATAGGGTTCCGTAGCTAATGGCAAAAAACGGACCGAAACCCTTATGTCTGTGTGTCTGTATGTTACAGCCACTTTTCTCCGAAACTATAATAACTGAACTGTGAAACTTGATAAGTAGATGTATTCTGTGAACCGCATCAAAACTTTCATACAAAAATAGAATAAAAACAATAAATTTTTGCGACTTAATCCTTAAAATCGTAAACATTCGCAATCAACTTTTTATTCAATCAACTTAAATATAAAAAATTCAAAGTTACAACGAATTAGAAGAACTTGCATATTATGTTACATGCTGCTACGGAACTCTTCTAATGTGAGTCCGAGTCGCACTGGCCGCCTTTTTTAACTTTATTATTTCCATTACATTAGGACTAATGATAGTTGATTAATTATGTTTTAAGGTTCCAATTAATTCTTTGTTTTAATTACAATTTTATTTGACTTTCGCTTAATTAACCCCTATTATCCCCATAGTCCACTAACAAATTTATATTTTTTTAAATCTTTAATTTATATGTTTTTTTTTTAATATTGTTATTCTTGACGTGGGAGGGATGCGCTATACCACGCCTCCGGCTGCATGGATACGACTATCTCGCTTGTATCTGATGTGAAACATCTTTGCTGTGTTAGAGAGAAGGGTAAGATAGGCAGTGTAATTACTGACACCGAGACTTAACAACTTATGTCTCAGGATAGGCTAAATATGTATGAGTTAGGTACTTGAACCACCGCTCAGCGAATTGCGAATTGAGCCGAAGAGGCTCTTTGTATTCCTCTTATAAGAAGAGGGGGTAAAAGAGCAGGAGGCAAGGGGTGAGGACGTGAATCTCGCCTCATTGTACTGTCCCGACGTTGGGAGGGGTTGTTCTGTGGTGCGGGTCAACTCCTCTATGGAGGTGGCGTCGGTCTCCTGAGGGACTGACTAGCCGTCGAGGTGCCCTGTTACTTGTAGATCCGGGGCACCTCACCAACGGCGGTATTGGTGGCACTTGCCGGATTTTAGTGGGTAGAGCTACGTTCACTTACCAGGTTTCGGGTGCAACGAGTCCCACATACCCGTCTAGGGAGACCCACTCCGGACTCCCCCGGGATGCCTAAGCGCATTTCCCAGCGTTAAAGAAACAAAAAAAAGGTACTTGAACCACTTCTAGGTAGACTAGTTTATGTTCATGAGCAACATTAACAACTTAATACCAGGAACGTCTGCCAGTTTTAGATCCAACTAACATAAAATATCTTAACTGTAGCAATTATATCAGACCTACAAATATTTAAACCATGTTTCAGCTAGTCAATGTAGTAACAAGGAAAACGATCACAATACATTCCACGAAATTCAGATCGTAGCCATCAACGACACTCCCCATAAATAAGCTTTCCCGTATAAATAGAATTCGTTATTCGGCTATGTCAATACTATTATAGATTATAGATAGATAGATACTATTATAGATAGATTATAGATTATTAGTAGAGTTTTTCCGGGCATATCCAAGAGCATCAGGAGGGTCGCTTTTCTGTCAAGCTTAATTTTTGAAACCACATGGAAGGAACACAAACAATAGGGATGTTGGCACATGTTACAAATTTATGTAAAGTTATGTTTTACATATTAAATACAGTATTTGAAAACCTAAAATAACATTTTAAAAGTCTACTTATTTGTCTTAAAATTTAGAAAATTAATTTAAAATGCGTTATTTATCATGCATTATAACGTGACTGTAAACGCCAATAAGGCGATGACGTCACTGAACATTGAGCTAAGTACAAACTCACCTAACATAGCGCGAGCTCTGTATACGGTGTGTGCAATGTGACGTAATGACGCTTGGAGCGATTAAAGGCAATTTTAAAAACTATTTTTCTTTATTTAATTTTTTGTTAAAATTGGACATATTTCTTTACAAAAATCTTTTTTTCGTGTTTATCTATAGTATGTCTATCAAATAAAATCAATTAAAAAAATTGTCAACATCCCTATTATTGAATAAATAATAGTTATTTGGACTTGGCACAGTATGGCCAGGCGTAAAATAGATGTGTTATGTTTTTGTTCATGTGCTGATGAGTGATTGAAACAGGAGTTGATTAAATGTTCCCCCCGCAACTACTGATTATATCATTTGTCAAAATGTCTATCGCTATTTATGTAAATATACTTTTTGTACATAAAACAGGCAATTTTAGATATTACCAATATATAACAATTTATATTACAACTAGCTGTTGCCCGCAGCTTCGCCTACGTTAACTAAGATTTACAACGGGATCTTAGCGGGATGATATATCTTTACCGATAAATGGGCTATCGAACACTGAAATGTTTCATTAAAATCCGACCGATAGTTCCTGAGATTAGCGCGTTCAAATAAACAAACTCTTTAGCTTCATATCTTAAGGATTAAAAGCATGAGTAAAAAAATAAACTCGTTTAAATGTAGTCCAAAAAAATCAAAATTTCTGAATAAAATATGGTTGTTGTGCCTCACTCGACATAGATAGGTATAGTGTGTCGTGGACTTTTTTGTAGATAATTATAAGATCTACAATTAATTAGAACATTTTATGGTTCTATCTTTTATAGTTTAGGCAGCGTACGCAAAATAAGTAACTATTCTGGTTGATTTTTTACACCTCGTGTCCGAAAAACCCAAATATCTTACGGAACTCTGTATTTTTCCAGAATAAAATGTAGCCTATGTTACTCGTGGATAATGTAGCTTTCGAATGGTGAAAGAATTTTTGAAATCAGTCCAGTATTTTTTGAACCTATTCATTACAACCAAACAAAGTTTTACTCTTTATAATATTAGTGTAGATATACGGCGTCAATGACTCCCGCTTTTATAGGTCAGAATGAATATTATAGTTTATTATTTTGTAACTTGTGATAAAAAATCATCATTTTAGCTAAGTACCAACCGGCCTAATTAAATCGCGCGTAGGTACTTTATAATACGTTAGGCATCGATTTAGGTAAACTTTCAATTGTAAAAAATTTCTTCTTAGAATCTCAAAACTAATATAATACATTTTAACTAAACGCATAATGATATCTCATCTGTCTGTCAATGGTTATAATGCGGAAACCTTAGACCGATTTTGATTATTTTCCATTGACAGATAGATGATGTTAACAGTAACCTACATTTATTTTGGAAAACATTCGTAATGTGCGCAAAGTAAAGTGTTTACGCAGACGAAGCTGCGGCGAGGCTACCAAAACATATTGTTTATTTAATAATTATTTATGTACTACACTGAGAAACATACTTTAGTGAAATAATGAAAATAAACTCTGGTCCATAATTGTAATTGTTATTGTGCAGTAATATTTAATATTCATAATTAAACAGGTGAATTTGTAATGTCATTTTTACAAGAGCAAAAGAAAAAGTAATAAAATAGTAATTGTGTACACTCACATGTTTGAGAAAATTGTGTAATTGACACAAAATTGTATCCCGTATTAAATTCAAACGATATGTGTCACAGCCGTCACACAGATAAAATTAGTTACGTCACGTATATACACGCATACGTGATCGTAGGTCTGAATGTGACATATGTGTGGAAGACCTATTATAGAAGCAATGAAAAACACCCACTTTTTGGAACACGTGTATCGAAAAATAATAAAATTTCCTAAAAACCCTGTATTATTTTTTCAAAAGCCACGATGTTAAGGCATTTAACTATTTACTGATAGACCTTTTCTGGCTATCATAAAAATCATGATGTTATTAACTACAAACGGGCCTTTGATCTTAGCATTTTCTAAAGAGATTTATTTAAACGAATTAAAAATAACTTCGTGTTTTGGTTTGTGGGATTCGAAATTGTCAAAAAACTTAAATGTAAAAACTAAAAATCTTAATAAACTGCGATAATGTACGTAAAAAGTTATCTTATTACGAAAAGGTAATTATATTATAATAAAAAATAATACAACTTCAACAAAATCTCCCTATCTCTTGATTTTGTGCATTTAATATTTTTGTTTGTAAGATGCGATCACTTCGTGAGACTTACTCCCGGTTTCCGAAAGGCAACGTAATAATTAACTAATCAACTGTCAAACTGGTTGTTAAGTGTCAAATGAGTTGCTATAAGCATGGTTAAATTACATAATTAGATCAGCCTCTCATTACAATTACAATGAAAAGCTGTCAAATTTGACTCTCGAATTGTTAACCGCCATTACCAGCCATGTTAGTTGACATACACTTTGACCAACGTTTTATAAACTGAGCGTTAATATTTTACACCAAACCAAACAAATTATATTTATCAGTTAGAATAGAAAATCCCAGATATATCCAGATAGAGTAACGAGAATATATCAGGGCCGGTGCGAAGAAGATGAAATAAAAACGATTTATATGTTATGTTATTTTCCAAATGACTAAAGTTTTGCAAAATATTCGCATGAACACATCTACGATAAAAATAACGTCTTTCAAGCTTTTAGAATAAAAATTTGAAAACTATATGAGTTAAGAACACGGGATTGTACAATAATAATGAATTTTGTAAGTTTGGATTTTTTTTGTTCTATGAGATACCTTTGACAACGGTGTTTCATAACATTACAATCTAGCCTAGATACAAGCTAATAAGTAATTTTATTTTAACCTAAAATGCTAATATTAGAGTAATATTAATAATGTGTCCTCTGGCACCTATCTTATTATCTCTGTTTAAGGGGAAGATACTCTGTTAGAACACAAGTTCTTTCTGCAGCACTCACTACACTGCACTATGCAACACTGTCACTTTTATGACATAATAATGAATTTTGTAAGTTTGGATTGAGGGGGTAATCTTTAATCTCATTTCAAAAATTCTTTAGTCTGTATAGATAGAGAGTTCTACGTTACTACTATTAGACGTAGGCCGAAAAACATCATTTATAATCAATCTGTGTACGTAAGCTGCAGCCAGCAACTAGTTTTCTTTTAAACGCTGTCTGAACTGGACTTTATCAAAGGAGTAGGTAAATACAAAGTCATAAAATTATTTACATCAATCGTTAACTTTGGCAAAGTTAAGGTCGCACGTCCCTGAACTATCACATACACCGCAATTACTGCTTCAATACAACCCAAAAGTTTTCGTACATTTATTAAGACGAGGTCGCATAAACCAGTGACAAGGTAGCCTGTAGGATATGAATTATTATAATGAGAACTCGCAACAAATTGGACTAGCTACTAGTCATAATTTTTATCCCGTGTTTACTTTTACTCATACGAGTTGTAATATAATGTATACAACGGACTATAGTATATTATTTATATTAGAGACTTGTAGCTATGATGGTCCAGTGGGTATGAACTCGACCGCTTATTTCAGAGATTCCGGCTTCGATCCTGACCCCCATGTGCCTTGAAATGGGTTTTTCTAAATTTCTAACTGCACCCTTAACACGAGACCATCGTGAAAGAAAACATCGTAAGGGAACCCTGCATGCCTGGTGAGATTGAAAGTCTTTGAAGATATTCAAGTTCACCAGCCCGCATTTTGGCAACGCATCGTTGAATTATGCCCCATTACTCTCCTCACTTGATTTCGAAGAGGAGACCCGTGCAGTGGGACATATAAGGGTTGACACTTTCTACCTACTTTAGTATAGACTAAAGACTATATCACATAGTATGCTATCTTTACTTAATACTATAGTAAAGCTTAAGTTTCATAGGGAACTGACAGTAGATGTGTAACGATTGTGGCGCGTTGGTAGACTGGGCGCAGCACACCCCGAGATGTGCTGTGCTAAGTGACGAACTGACGTCGTTTGTCAATGGACTTGTCTGTCAAGCATCATAGCAACGATGCTCGGTGGCGATGAGTTCTGAAGGCGAAGGTCTCCTTCTTCGAATCAGTAACGTCTCAAACGGAGGGCTACGAGCGGGTGGGAGATGCGCTGCTTATTGCGCCTCCAGTAGGCAGTAACGCCTCTGTGCTTATATCTGGTTCTCGTTTGGAACCTGGCCCTCAAAATGTGGCTGAAGGCACTCGCAGGTGGCTTAGTGGAGTGTATTTCCCAATAAGAGTAACAGGCTCGGTAGCGAAAAAAGGCTAATTTCGTTTAATAGTAGTTTGTTACTTTGTTTCGTTTGATACTTGAAGAATGGTTTTTCTATAATTAAAATACATAAGAAGTATTAATATTAAACGATTGTTTCTAAACAAAATATTACGCATGCGAAAAATCTAATCAAAAAATATATTTTAGGAACATCTGAAACATTTGTAAAGAAAGTAAAAACTTCAACAAAGAGTTTGGAAAAATCGAAAAACATAATATCTACTTACAATAACACTGCAATCAAAATGAGTTGTGAGAGTTATTATTGAATACTTGCTTCAATAGACATAAATTCAATTGAGGAAAATTGATAAATTATTAATTTGAAATGGAATTAAGTATTGCAATTTATAAACAAATTCATTTCCGTTTGAGAATTAGAGCTAGCGTCTCGGTGAGAATTACACGTTGCAAAAGGACTTCCCATCGGATATTGCAGAATAAGAAAAATATAGCAGAATTTATCATCCAGTGAACTATGTCATCCAGAAGTTCTGCATTTTTATATTAGCCTATCCTAATAAAAACAAAGTTTAGTGATTGAAAAATATACAGACATAGTATTTGATAACATCTATGTTTAAGAATCAACATCTATATGTTTAAAAATTAAAAAAAAAAATTTAATTAGTTTTTATTAATAAAATTACATAAATACAATTGGAAAATGTTCTCCGTAGTTTAAGAGGCTTTATTAATTTATCTTTCTACCTCGAAAAAATAGACAGGGACCAAAAATTAATAACATCCACATACACAGACAAATGCCATTCTTGAATAAGTAACTGAGTACGCACCAAAATCAAAGCGTAAATATTACAGATACCAATTTTTGTAGTAATACGTTAAGACAATTTTTGTACTATTTCTAATATAACTATGGGATTTTTTTTAAATAGGTACTTCTGTCAAATATATTTCATACAAATATCCAATTTGGCACATAGGATTCAAAACGAGGACCCCCGCTAGAAAACTAAAGTTACCGATATCACGCGAAGAATAAGATGGTCAAAGTGGTAGTGGGCTGGCCACACACTCAGAACGGATGGCCGATGAGTCATTAAGGTTCAAAAGTGGAGGCCGCGTTTAGGTAGACGAAGTGTTGGTCGGACATTAATCAGGTGGGAAGACGATCTCCGTGCAGTCAGTGGCCGGACCGTGTTTAATGCGATTGGCAATTGATCGGTCGTCTTGGCGTTCATTAAGGGAGGCATTGGACGGATAAAGGCTGATGATCATGTTCACTATAGTTGATATTCAGTATGTTCGTTGGATAGGCAATAGACAAGCCACTTGATCGGGTCTATGTGTGTATACTGAGACGGAAGATAATAACTTTTGGTACCAATAGTCTTTCCTTGTAATATAGAGCTTAGTGATCTTATCTGACATTCAATACTTAAAATATAAAATCTATGATGGCTGGATCCAAATATTTACGATGAACGAAAGAAAAGTGTAATATGTATTTTGCTTTTTTTGTATGTTTTCATTAATTCGTTAATATTATGAATTATGAAAAACATGCAAATAAATATCTAATAATTTAGTTTTCATATTATTAGACTTTACAAAAAAACATGTAAATGTTTAATAACATTTATTTAGTTCATTTTATGCATTTCGCCACACTATTAAGTCCACGTAACATTTTTAATTTTTCCGTCTCCGTAAATAATTTTCCATTATAGCTTTTATCTCTTTTGACATTGAAAAAGGCGTGCTGGCATATTAAATAATGTTTGATGACATTAGTTAGGGAAACCTTTGATCTTATATTTATTTCATACAACCCCTTTTAATGACACCGCCATTAAAAGGAGATCTTTACATTAACTTTGCAAATTGTGCTACCAATACATTTTCTTCTGAACACTAATTACGGTACAAGTAAATATAATAATTGATAAACTTCAGTGTCTTACGTATGTTATGAGATATTTTTACCGAGCCTTAAAATACTAGCGTTTGCACGCGGCTTCACCCGCGTTAGCAAACGATATTTCCTTTTTTTAATGTATCCTTCTAACTTTCGAGAATATTTGTACAAAGTTTCATAATGATCGGTTGAGCAGTTTTCGCTTAAATGCGTAACAAACATCCCTACACATTGATAATATTAGTAAGGATAATAATATTAAAAATCGTTTGTATAGCCGATAATACACACCTGAGGCGATCTTTTTCAACGCATTTTCATAAAAAGCTTCCTCAAAGAGCCTTCCCGTTTCATTGTTGGACGGAAACGAATTTTCATAATGAACTTATCTCTTACGAAAGGATGTATGAGAATCACCTTTGTCTTTTTTCCTTTATCCAACAGTGAAGTATCAGATACAAGTTATGTTCTTATTTGATGTTAACGGTCAATATTTTAAAAGAAAAATCATTCGAGGATAACCACACTTTGTTTCTTCTAGAAGTAAAAACTATACGACTATTTAAAGTCAAAATGAAATCCTTTTTAATGAATTCAGTACATATTTAGGTAGGAGGGATGCGCTGTGCCTAGCTCCCGGCTGCATGATGACCATCTTGTTTGTGTCTCCCGTGAAATAGCTTTGCTCTGTTTCGGAGGAAAGAGCAAGAATGTTAGTAATAAAAGTCATAATGACTGGCCCTAAGACTTAACATCCTATGTCTAAGGATCTAATCTTCTCTTCCTAGTTCCAAGTAAACAAGCTATATTATTGGGTGACGTCAATCACTTACCATCAGATGCCACGTCTGTCAGTCTCTATACAACTAAAAAAACAATTGGTTTCTGATTTATTAATTAATTTATATTAAAAATATATTTTATACATTTGGGGTTTGGAATAATAACTAAAATGTATAAGCGTTCACAATATTCTTGTTGAAGCTTGGATCGTCTAGTAACACATCAATCACAGCTTAAATATAGATTACTTTCACAAAGCCACGTCGCACTTAATCGAGACACAAAAAGTAAAATTTATACCTAAATAGCGCGAATGAATTTAATTATTCAATAATTGCATAGCTACATTGTCGCTACATTCCTGCCTTGGCATAACTGGAGCATGCATATATTACTGTAATAAATTAGAATTGTTATTTTAGTTTACTGATTGCGATAAGTAAATTGGCCATTATGGTGTGTGAAAGCAAACTAAATGAAATGCTATTCAACTACCGATGGGGATTCGCTGCACCGTGCGCCACCTTCATGTTCGTTATTCCCCTGAAACAGCTTTGCTGTGTTTCGAAGAAAAAGATAAGCAGTGAATTACTGACACCGAGATTTAACATCTTATCGGCAATATCTCGCCCTACCTGGTTTAGATCTTGTCGTGACGATGGTCGATGGGGCTCATATATCAGTAGAACTCAACACCTTAGACGAAGCGAATCGAGCCGAGGGGTCTTGTACCTATTAGAAACGGTACAAAAGAACAGGGAGCTAGGGGTGAGGACGGAAACCTCACCTCATTGTACCATCCCGACGTTGGGAGTGGTTGTTCTGTGGTGCAGGGCAACCCTGCGGAGATGGCATAGGTCGGAGGGACGGAGCCGTTGAGATGCCTCGTTTGCTAATAGATCCGGTGCACCTGATCAAAGGCATTGGTGGCACTCGCCGGGTTTTAGTAGGTAGAGCTGCGTCCACTTACCAGCTTTCGGGCGCAGCGAGTGCCACATACCTAGTTCCAGATAAACTGGCTTATGTTCATGGGTTCATGGGACCTCTTACCATAAGGCTACACGTCGTTCAAACGTTCTAAAACTAAACTACAAACGTTCAAAATCTTTCCATTAATAAATTTAAGAAAATTGTTAAGGAACGTTTGTGTGGTAAAGCCTATTACGAAATAAAAGATTTTATTGAAGATACCAACACCTTGGGAATAAGACACTCACTCTTAAGATATGATGTTACATGTTGTATTTATAAAATATTATGTACTCATTTTATTGACAAAAGAGCAACCCCTAAGTTTTTTTCTCGTTTTTCTTAGGGGATCCTGCATCTCAAACGAGTTTTTTTTTTTTGTTTTTTTTTTATATACTATTACTACTTATTGACTACTTATGTTTTGACTTATTTCAAGTGTACAAGTTGTACCTACGTAATAAAGATATTTTTGATTTGATTTGATTTGTCTGCCGTTTGCATATCTAAGTAACATAGAAAACTCACTAGTAAAAATAAAGTATTTTGTGTACTTTGATTCACAAATTGAAATTAGCGTAATGGTTATGATTATAGAAGCTTTATTACACCGGTAACGGATATTGTGCTTTTAGCTGTGTCTCGAGGGATTAACAAGATAAGTATTTTTTTGCGTTATAACCCGAGCCTGGTATAATAAAGCGTAGATATGGCTGAATTTGTTTATGTTAACGGCTTTTTTTTTCTTTAACGCCGGGTAATGCGTTGAGGCATCCCACGGGGGAGTGGGTCTCCCCGGGCGGGTATGAGGGACTCGCTGCGCCCGAAAGATGGTAAGTGGACGCAGCTCTACTCACTAAAACCCGGCTAGTGTAATCAATGCCGCCTTTAGCGAGGTGCCCCGGGACCTGTTACGTTAACGGCTATATTGTAATAAATAATAAGTAGTACTAGTTAGTATCCTTCTTATCGATAAATTAGCTTGTCCTAACGGGGCCCCGTATCGACAGATCGGGAATAATTTTTTTACTGGGATTTTATATAGCTTTAGAGCTTTTGTTAATCCAACCTGCTACTATGTCAATGATACGGCGGTAGCTACGCCGCTACTAATTAGTCACAAGAAACATTTGTGATTGATCTTAAAATAACAAAAAAAGGAATGTGAGGTTTTATGAAACCACGGTAAAATACTATTTTTCACATTATAGACATTTAACAAATAAAATAGCGTGAAGCACTAGCGCTAATGAGTAATAGTCTATACCAGTCTTTCCCAAAGTGGGCGATAACGCCCCCTTGTGGGCGCTGCAGAACCCAGAAAGAAAAGGGGGGGGGGGGGTTGTAATTTTATTTAGCTAGTAGGCCTCTTAAACAACCTCTTAACTGCAAGAGCTCTCGACTCTCAACAACAACTTGTGAACATCAACTAATATGAATTAAAAGATAGCTCAAACTCGATTCTATATTCTCGATGAGTCCACTTTACTAACTAATGAAGCATTGTTGTTGTCTTACGTGAGGTTTATTAAAGATGAGAAAATATGTGAAGAACTATTATTTGCTAGAAATTTAGAGACCGATACAAAAGGTGAAACCATATTCAATACATTGGAAAAGTTTTGCGATGAGAAAGAGATTCCTTTAAAAAATATTATTTCAGTTACTACGGATGGCGCTCCGGCTATGACAGGCTGCCACAAAGGCTTCATAGCGTACTTAAAAAATAAAATTCCAGATGTCCTTGGTGTACATTGCGTTATTCATAGACAACATTTAGTTGCTAGAAACTTAAGCGAAAAACTATTTCAATCACTGCAATATGTCATCAAAGCAGTCAATAAAACCCGCAACAGCTCTTTGAATGATAGATTATTTCATCAGCTTTGTGTTACTAATGACGAGGATTTCAACCGTTTGTTGTATCATACTGAAGTTCGTTGGCTATCAAGAGGCAATTGTCTGACTCGATTTTACAACCTGTTTGACTCTGTTATAGAGTTCTTGGAAACTAAAGATACAGAATTGCACGACAAGCTCGTAGCATCAAAAAATGATATAGCTTACATGACAGACCTGTATAAATTGTTCAACGACATGAATCTCCAACTGCAAGGCGATAAACTAAATTTAATTAAAACAAAAAAACGTCGTTGCTGCTTTCGCAGCCAAACTGCTTCTACACAAAAAGAATCTGGGCAGACGTGAGTTTCACAATTTTCCAAATTTATCAGTATCATGCAGTAACGACGAATTGTTTGCCTACTGCCAACATTTGGAAAACCTCCACATTGACTTCACCGAACGATACCAGGACATTTTGAACTTGGAAATACCAGACTGGGTGTTGGATCCGTTTTCAAATGTCAACACAGCAATGTCACCTCAGCTGGAAGAAGAACTTATAGAATTGACAACAAACGAGGAAATAAAAATCAAGTTAAAAAATGGTTACCAAGAATTTTGGCTACAAAAACCGATCCCGCAATTGTACCCTGGATTGTGGTCAATCGTTCAACGATTCTTGATAGCATTCCCATCGTCATATTTGTGTGAACGTGGATTTAGTGCTGTGACAACACTGCTTACTAAAAAGCGAAATCGTTTGCTTGTTACCGAACGTGGCGACTTGCGACTGTTCTTGAGTAAATTGGAACCTGATATCAACAAATTTATTAAACAGCATCAGATTCATCCTTCACATTAGTTTTTATATAAGGATTGATTATTTTAGTTATATTTTTAATAAAAGATACTCTGTTTTAATACTATAAAGTTGCGTTTCAATAATCATTCTTATTGGCAGGTGGAGCCTGTAAGAGTTAACTTGAGACCTTAAGCGCCGTTGTATGTTACCTACTGCGCTCAGGTTTCAAGTTGCGGGTTATAGTAAAAGTTTCGTTTAGAATTCTCCGTTAATATACATAATATGTAGGTCACAATAATTAATTAATTCAATTTGAAGTTATAGTGGTTTTTAAATCGGTGAAAAAATGGGGGCGCTAAAAAAATATTTATTCTCAAAGTGGGCAGTAGACAAAATAAGTTTGGGAACCACTGGTCTATACAGTACACGGTCAACTGATGCGAACTATAGGCGCCGCCATATTGGCCTCCGACCGTCACGCGATATGCAATACCCAGGCGAAAAAGTTTGAGATGATGTAATAAAATTTTCACTTTAAAATAAAAGGCAAATACCAACACTTGTATGTACATTTAAATAATTCTATTTCTGGTAATGATCGCAAATGTTCACACTACATCACAACAAAGCGGCGATGCCACGTAAATTGCCTAAAATAATAAATTCTACACCTCAGTATCCTTTTCCATAACATGAATACTAATATATACCTAATCCTTTATAAAAATATTCACGTACTTCACATTTCAATATATTACAAAAGGGTTACAGAACTCCTCTATAAAATATTATACCATTTCCCAACTAAAATAATTTTCAATGCAAATGGTTGAGCTTGTAAAATTTAAATACAATAAGTTACTTTAGTTTGACATAAAGCTCGTTTTTATGAGGTAATAATTTTTATCGCGGTGTAAAAACAATTTAGTCATCACACGCGTGTTTCTATTTTGAATGCTCTATAAATAAAAGTCCGTTAAAAGATTTGGACTGAAATCTAAAGAAAGATTGTCATTTGCAGTCGAACATGTCATGCTAATAGCTGAAAGTAATAGAAGCTGTAGTATTTAAATTTCAAGCAAAATTTGATTCCGTCCGTAAAAATGGTTCATAATAATACGTGCTAATATATATATATATATATATATATATATATATATATATATATATATATATATATATATATATATATATATATATATATATATATATATATATATATATACTAGCGGACCCCACAGACGTTGTCCTTTAGATACGAATCGATAGTGGCAGTACAGATCAATAACCTGATACCGACTGCAGCGCCATCTGCCGGTCTGATTTGTGAATCTAAACCATCCTCGAATCTACTTGAACACACACAAAGAAAATCACTCAAATCGGTCCAGTCGTTTAGGAGGAGTTCAGTCACATACACACGCACACAAGAAATATATATATATAAATAAATAATAGATTATTTGTATTAAAAATTTTGGTCGGCCAATAACCAGGGGGTAAGACGATCTCCGTGCAGCGGCTAATACTTAATCTGTGGTGGCCGGTCCGTGTTAGATGCCCTCTCGCATCGCAGTGAGATCATAACAATGCATCAACTGGTGAGCAACAAAAATATTATTTTTCAATGAAATGAAAAAAAAAACAGTCTTCAACCACTTGACTGTCGTCTCAATATTGCCTAAGCTGGGCACGTGATCGCCGGAACTTTTGACCATAGCATAAAGTCATTTTACGGTTGCAATGTTCGAATATTTTTACAGAGAAGAGCAAATTGGCAATTGCAGAAAAAAGCAGCCACCATTCGCTGGCCTATCAAAATATATAATTGTCAATATGCGCCAATTTCGTCATGGAAACTCGCGTTATAAGACTGATTGGTCAGAAGGGTCAAATTATCTTGTACGCAGCAGCAAACGACCGCGCGGCGCGTAGAAGTAAGTTTCAGGCTAATAAGAGTTTTTAGTGCCACGCAGGCGAAATTACAATGTAAGATAAATTTGTTATTATAACTTTTCATATGTGTACTTATAATCTTCTAGTTGTTTCTAAAACCTAGCGGTAGGCTCTTTTAGTTGTTTTAATCAGTCTACAGAATTTGATTTAGATTTATACATGTTCTGTTCATTTCAATTCCAGCTGAATGTGTAGTAATTTAATATATAATATAAGTAATCCTGGTTAATCTGTTCCACGGCCGGCGGCATACTATTTCTGTTTAATAGGCCAATACCGGCGATAAACCCTACAATTTACTGACACATAAATGTACATGACATCTGTACAAAGTGTACATTCGCTTTATGAACTTGTGGTCATGTATTTTATTGCTTAGGACTACTCAAACGACAGATCTACCCGATATTGAGCATATATCGATAGAGAGATCGATATATGCTCCGTATTAATCTTTTGTTTAGTCAAAGACCATCAATTTATATTTTAGTGGTTCGAGTAATCTTTCTCGATATCCTTTTGACTGTCAAGAAGTCGGCAATAAATTATCAAGATGCTATGAGATAGGAGACCCTAAAAATGTAACATAAATGATATATTACTATTGATATGTAATGATTTATACTTATTTCAACCTAGAAATATTTACCTTTGGCCAACGCGACGTGGTAACATACGCCGCCTTTCGAAAAAGACCTTTTATAAATATTTCGATAAATGAAATATGTCAATACTCATTATATTCGCATTTTTACTACCCTTGTCTACATCTATCTTGTAGATTTTTTTTGTAGGTGTCAAGAAAGTCCTTCGTTCAAATTTTATCCTACCCTTAATAGTAAGTGCAAACATCAGTGGGCAAACCTAAAAACTAATCAACTTCTTTAAGACGCGGCACCCGAAAATAATTCCCACACTCGCTAACCCCATTTCACGTAATTTCGATGAGATAGCTTAATTTACTTCCATGCTCAAAAAGATGAACACAAAAGTCTATGCGAAAAGAAGCATTGCTGTCGTTTTTAAAAATTTCGAAGTATGAACATTATAGAGTTTCGAAATAATGGTCAAAAAAGAACAAAATGAAAGTTGAAAAAAAAGTAGACCGAGCAAATTTTTTTGCTAAATAAATAATATATATGTGTGATAATAATAATAAATCTGACCGAAGCTTAAAGTTCCACTTATATTACGTATCTTTTCCAATATCCCCATACAATATTTATGAAGTAATAGCTCTCATAAATTAATATGTTTTGTTTATACTCAATAATTAAAGTGCCTTTCATAGCAACCACCTGCGGCAAGAATTTGATTAAAATCATCGGAAAGATGGCTTAATTTGAGGTTTGCGACATACGGGCGAAACACAATGAATCTTATTTGTTCGTAAAAGCAATTAATATATTTTTATATTACATATTATGATACAAATTGACATTCTTTGTTATACTTCATACAAAATATTTCCTTTTACACATACATTTCATATGATATATCATATATGCCAGTGGATGTTCAAACATAAACTACGTTACCAACAACATCAAATGAAATCTCGCTCATAGCAACTTTTTATTATTTATATTTACTAAACATAGATGAACGACAAATTTCGGAAAGTTCTGCTTCAGCCAATTAGCCTCACGAACCATCCACACATTTTTAAATAGGTACATAATATGCACAATTCTTCAGACAACACACACAGCAAACAACATTAGTTTTATTTTCGATCTTCCTAAGCCGTGCAAGAAATGGAACAAAGTCTTAAGTCCACACTTAAATCCTTTAAATTTTCATTAAAATCTATTTTAATGTTTTGGGTGATCAAAAACCTTCAGATGGACAGACAAAAAATCTAAAGATGTTTAATGATTTTATATTATTGGAATAACATTGTTTACAATCTCCAATTATATTTTCTATTATTTAAATTTGAACTTATTTATACTAATATATATTATAATATTTAAAAATATTATTTATTATATTTAATTTTAATTAAAGATTAATCTGTAATAATGTATTTAAATAGATTCGAGAAAGACACAAATCACGAGTTCGAATCCTGCTAAGAGCAGAAAATTTATGTCACGAATATAGATGTCTGTATTTATATAAATTTCATAAAATTCCCACCCCACGATTCCCACGAAATTACCCGTAGCAGAAGTTCGTACCCACCCCGGCGCTGATTAACGTGGTTAAATAATTTATTATTTACATATCCATTATGCCTGTTGGTCTTGTGGTTAGTGACCCGGACTGCTAAACCGGAAGGTTGTGAGTTCGATTCCTATCCAATAGAAGATGAGCATGATCATATTTTATTCTGTATCTGGACATAATTCATCTATAATACTCGTATGTACGTACTTAGCAAATAGGAAAGTATGAATTAGATGTCTGGTTGCCATCATATAGACTCTGCCTTTTTTTTATGACGCAGCGGAAATCGACCATACCAGGGCCTGGGTAGGGGCGCTGGCATGTGTGGGGACTCGCATTTGGGTGCCCTACTCCACTAAAACCACTGCGTGAGCCTTCAGTCGCTATATTTGAGGGACCCGGATCTGTGCAGGCGACGAGATTCCCTCAGCGACAGACTGGTCCCGGCAAGACCAGATTCTCCACAATAGGGGGACTGCCCGGCTACGACTTGGCAGTCCCCACGACGTCGTGTCTTAAGCTGGGCCCGGGTTCCCATCCCGAGCCCGACACGAGCACAGGGGCTTTATTGAAGGCGCATTAAATAGCGCCTCCGACGCACCCCCGTTCGTCGTCTACGGGGGGAGGCTACATCAGCGGCCTCCTCTCTCACCCGTTCGTCGGCCTCCTTCTGGGACATCACTGTCTCGCAGAAAGAGGCCATTGCCGTCCAGGACTCGTCAGAGCCAAGCATCACGGCTATGACGCTCGACAAAGACAAGTCCCCTCCGATGACAGACGTCAAATCATGTCGCAGCGCTGCCCATCTCGGGCACACCTCGAGGGTGTGCTGGGCAGATATAGACTCTGCCTAGTTTGGAATCAGATAGCCATGTTTGAGTTGTCTTTACATCATCATCATCATCAGCCTTTATCCGTCCTCTGCTGAACATAGGCCTCTCTGAATGAAATATATCTATATATATTAATATTAATTCATTCTGCAACGTTTTATATAAAATAACAAGATATACATTAGTAACAAACCTTGCTAAAATTTACTTGAAACCAAAATTGTTGACATTACATAGAGAAAATCTTTACTATTTCTGGCACTTTGACGTAAGAATTTGTATTACTGTTCCCATTAAAATAGCCATATTTTTGTCATTCGGCGCACTTGGAATATGCAGACAGTCTTGTTTCCAAAATTAGAATCTGTCGTCATATAAATATCTAGCGCCTTGATAATGTGAAATTATGATGGATACCGACAGAAATATTCAGGTATAAATATATTTCTCATAATATATTATAGTATAGTTTCAAACTCGTATTATTTCTATCACGAGTACTAAATATAAAAATAATAATATAATATAAACGCATCACACTAATCATATCTACTGCTTGTAACTCATATCATTATCATCACCATCATCATCATCATCATTAGCTGTAATCCGTCCGCTACTGAAAGTCAATGAACGCCAAGACGACCAAACCCTTGCCAACCCGCATACAACATGAATCGGCGCCACTGTACGAAGATTGTTAACTCCGGTAGATATTTATTTAAGATTTTATTCAAATAATAGAGACAATAAAAAAAGTATGGCTTGAATTTAAAGTCCAGGTGTGAGCTCATCTTGTGCACTAAAACTAAGTCCTAAATTTCACTTCCGAGTCGCTTGCTTATGCATGATGCAAAGTGCAAACTTGTATACTTTTAGCGAGAGTCGCCTCAGAGCCATCGAATCTATATTAATGGGCGACTTCTATGGCCAAAAGGAAATTTAACGTTTATTCTTCAACATAATATAATAGAAATGCATCAGCGTAATTCGACTGTGGATTTAATTAATATATGCAAAAGATACAAAATGTGAAATTATTTAAACTAATTGAATTATAATCTGTTGCAGATGTCGCACGCTGCGCACGCCTGGTAACATCCTGGTCGCTAACTTGGCTCTAAGCGACTTCCTCATGCTGGCAAAAACTCCGATATTCATTTTCAACTCCTTCCATCTAGGGCCCGTGCTTGGAAAGACTGGTGAGTAAATGTGTCAAACAAAGTAAAGGCTAACGGCGGCTTTCAATATTCTATCTATCTTAAAATTTTCTGATCGATCTTAAAATTTTGACAGATTTTGTAAGAAAATGTGTCAAAATTTCAAGTAAGACAAGAAAATTTTAAGATAGATAGGATATTGAAAGCCGCCGTTAAACGTGTAGTACTTGCAGTTTTTCGTAGAGTAGGTAGGTATTTTTCGTTAGCCTTTTTCTTTTTATTATTTCTTCTAAAATTACTAGTTACTTAGTACTTGAAAACATGGCTGACTCTATTTACGCCTATGGTCAAATAATTTAATTATTGAATTAGACAAAATTAAAGGACTATTATATCTTTAAAAATTTGTATGTTTAGTAAAAACTGTGTGCGTGTAAGCTTTTCGCGGGATTGTTATAAAATTTCATCATTAAAATTTAACATACGGGCACTGACGACCAATGCAAGTTACTATTTTTGAATATAGAATGAGCGTTACATCCGCCAGAAATAAAATCTGAGCAACCCTCCAGTCGTGCCTAAAGAAGTTTTACTAAAATAAGACAATAAAAAAACTATAAACTAGTCAAAAAAATAGTTATGCAGCTTTTGAAATTTTCAATTACTTGATAAAAGTATGTTAACTATGGCTGGTGTTGAATCGCATGTTACACGAACGCATTGCAAGTATACATGGTTTTCTATAAAATAACATGGTTTTTAAGTGTTAATTGACATTTTTTAAAAGCTCTAATTACGTTGCTATGTATAATAACATTATTAAAAATAATAAATTAAACTCATAGATAAGACGGAACTATTTAATATTAATAAAGTTATTTGTAAGCCATTGTATGTCGTTCAATCGTCTTAAGATGAAGGGGCTCCTCTAATATTAATATAGTTATAAAGTTTAATACGAGCTACCTTCCATGTATTGAGACTGAGATACGGCTTTTTCATTATATTATATTTAATTTAATAATACAAGAGGTATTGTAAATAATTCGTAAGACAAAAAAGTTTCGTCTTATTATATATATTTCTGTTATCCCAATGTTCTTAGTTAAACAAAAATATTTCATTGAATTTTTTTTTTTTTTTTTTTTCGAAAGGTCTAGACTTTTAGGCCTGATGGCCTTTAAGCTCAATCGGTAGGTAGGTGAGCAGATGGCTCACCTAGTAAAATTCGAAAGGGGGGCGCCCCCCTCCATGCCCCGCAGGGGGCGCGGTATATCGCGCGCGCTACTCTGGAGAGTAGGTGTTAGGCTAGTCAAATCCAATACGGTCGACGAGTCATTAGCGGATGAAGTTAAACTATTAGTCGGAGGGCCGGCCCTCCCCTCCCCCTCTGACGGGGGAGGTGGGTCGTGCGCGGAACCCGTCCAATCGACCGATAGCAAAGTGCTATCGGTGTTTTCGCGGTTTTGATTAGTGTAGACTCGTATCGGATTCGAACCTAATCTTACCCGATCGATCCGGATCGATGCATTTACCATGTGTAGGGATCGACGTCGCTCACGACCCCGAGGCCCAAGCGGTGTGACTGAGTACCTAACCCCGGATGTTGTATTGTTATGTGTGTGTATTCTATCTTGAATTTCGCGTCGCGCTTTTGCGTCGCGCATTAATAGCTGAGATATTTCGTCAGCCGGATCGGTAGTAACGTGTTTAGGTAACCTAAAACTCTTTGAGACTGAGCTATCAGGGACATAGTCTGCCGCGCTCACTATGAGCGGGTTTGGGTGATGGAGTGCCTTTTCAAAGTGACGTACTGACATCTCTTTGAAGTGGCTCCTAATCGAATCTAACTTGAGGTCCCTATGTAGGTCGATGTTTCTTATGTACCATGGGCAACCGGTTGCTATGCGTAAGAATTTGTTTTGCAATATCTGCAAAGGTTTGAGTCGACTCTGTGGCACGTGCGCGAACGCAACACAGGCGTACGATATAATCGGTCTTATACACGCTTTGTATAAGGTAAGTTTATGCCTGAGGGGCATCTTACTTTTCTTGTTTATCAAGAAGTATAATCGACTTAAAACGGATTTGGCCTTTTTTATTATGTTATTTATGTGCGGCCTGAATGACATCGACCTGTCTAACGTGACCCCCAGGTATTTCACCTGCCCTACTCTAGGGATTATGGTGCCGTTTAGTTTGATCGGCATCATTTGTCGACGACTCTGATTGAGCGTGCCCCTTCTCTTTGTAAATTGGATTGATTGACTTTTGTCTGGGTTAATCTCTATTCTCCATTTAGCGAACCACTCACCTAGTTTGGTGACGGCTTTCTGAAGGGAGCGAGATGCTGTCCTTGCTGACGTATGGGTCACATATAGTGCAGTGTCGTCGGCAAAGAGTGCTAGTTTTAACGCAGGGTTTCTGGGTATATCGGACGTGTACAGATTGTACAAAGTCGGGGAGTTTTCATTGAAAAATTATGATGCAATGCAAAGCAGATAGATGAAAATAACATTTTCTTGTAGCTGATATTAAATTGTAGCACTGGCTGCACAATAGGAAACGATTTACGGACATTATGTTCAAATGCCGTCGTTTCTATCGTTAAATTCTTCGATTGCAAAATTGTCCATGCCATTTCAATTTATTCTTTCAATATATAAACAGGAATCTTAAAAAAATCTAAGTTACAAGCGAAATCTATGGTTATAATAGTCACTTTAAATGTATGTTTGTTACCCTTTCACGCAAGAACTGGAGAATGGATATTATTGATTACATTAGAGGGTATAGCTTACAAATCAGAATAACACATAGGCTTTAATTTATCCCCGTACTCTTGCTGTAATTAGAAGTACGCGGGTGAAACCGCGGGGCGCCTCTGGTATGTGTGCAGTGTATGAAATTAAAACATTTATCTGTACATATTGTTTCAGGTTGTATCATATACGGGTTCACCGGTGGATTGAGTGGCACCACTTCAATAGCAACTCTGACTGCTATCGCTCTAGACCGCTACTGGGCTGTGGTGCATCCCTTGCAGCCGCTACGAGCGCTAACAGCCATCCGTGCCAGGCTGCTAGCCGTCGGAGCCTGGCTTTACGCTGCCATATTTGCTGCCATACCTGCCATGGATATAGGCTACGGACGCTACGTCCCTGAAGGTTTCTTAACAAGCTGCAGCTTTGACTATCTCACAGATGAATTAAAACCACGATATTTTATTTTCATATTCTTTTGCGCCGGCTGGTTAGCCCCACTATGTATAATATCATACTGTTACACAAATATTCTTAACATAGTTGTTTGTCAAAGGAACATGCCTAATAAAAACCTCGGTCAAAGAATGTCATCGAGGCATGTTAAAGAACAAACGAAACGCAAGGCCGAAGTTAAATTAGCTGTTCTAGTAATTGTTGTAATAGCTTTATTCTTTATTTCTTGGACTCCGTACGCAGTCATCGCACTATTGGGCATATTCGGACAAAAACACCTCATAACGCCTATTACATCTATGATACCGGCTTTATTTTGTAAAACAGCTGCGTGCATTAATCCATTTATTTATATCATTACACATCCTAAGTTTAGGAAAGAATTACAAAAGCTTCTTTTTAAAGACAAATCTCGACGAATGGACGGGACAATGCGCACTATAGGCTATACTGAATCGAATAAATTTCGCAGAGCAAGCAAAGACTTGAGTGAGACTGACGTTGAAGTGATCGAAATGAAAGACATTCCATATCAAAACCAGGCCTACAGCGCTGTGCCTGTAGAAACTGTATCCGGCAAAATATCGGGCAGAACGGGCTCGCAGAGATCTCAGACGAGTGTCAGCATGAAGAGTTTTGAGGAAAATCTTGTAACGCCGCCTTCCTGGTATTCCAAGCCTCAATTTTCAAAGAAAAGGAGTTTTAACAGAAGCTCCTCAAAAAAATCTTTTTAATCCTTTTTGTGTCCTATTTCTAAATTATTCCCGTCTATAGTTAGACTCACGCATACTCTGTTAGATAATATTGTCTGCGTTTCGATTTTATGTTTCTACTTATAAGATCACCTGTCTACTGTTATAGTCTAATATGTATTTATATTTCGTATAAATGTTAAATATTACATAAGTAATACATGAATTAAGTAATAACTTTATGAAATAATAGTCACAGTTTAAATGTAGCTGCAACTACACGTAAGGTTGTTTTTTTTTCGAAATGTCCTATGCTGTAGCCCGAAGGCCTTTGAGCGAAATCGGAGCAACGGGTGGGCAGGGCAAGAAATACGTAAGGTGCGATGTCTGGAGGTGAGGCAAAGATCCCCTGTGTAGTTGGCTTCACTATACGGAAGTCGGGAGTTGAGATTAAATCCCGTAGAGTGCTTTTTAATCACAGATGCTGACCCCAACGGGTCCAATGGGCCCGATGGGATATAATGCGGGGACTATAAATGAAAACCCTCGAACATCTTGATGATAGTAGTGTAAACAATTATTGGGTATTATAGCTTCAAATCAGAAATTATAGCCCCTTTTAATATGTTTTAACACTTAAAACTACTTCACGAACGCTGTGTTACTCGACCTTTCATAGACATTAACCTTTTGCAAAAACAATTGGCAATTCCCAAAACAGGTAGCTGTGAAAAATATGAAAAAGTGTAACGTTTTATTGCATTTTTCAGTTCGTGTAATTATGTGTATTTAGGTTTAACCGAGGAGTTTTTGCTACAGATGGTTGATAGGTTGCAACGACCTGGGTGGATGAGGAGCACCTTTCAAGTGAAAATCAAGAACTGTATAAAGAAATAGGTACTTCTGGACAATATTATGTTAAAGAAGTTCAGGAATAGAGATGAAAAGTACTGATTTGTATAGTTAAAATCATAGCGCGAAATATGATTTCACAAAACATATTTTAGTATGACTAAAATAAATGATATTTTTGTTATAAATAATCATATTTATTGTTATAAAAATATCTGTATTTTTGTCTAGATGGTGTTGATGTTAAATAAAAGTTGTATGCAAAATAAATATTACAAAGCACAAAAATCTGTGAGAAAATAATGGATGTTAATAATTAGCTAGTCAATTGTAGTCTTAAATAATATAAATTATATCTATAAAAGAAACACGATTAAACTTGATGTACTTTGTTATTTTTCGTATTATTCCTCGCCCAAATCATGCATATCTCATCTAGCAGTGTGTAAGTCTCTTAATCGGCTACAATTAAAATGACCAAGTTAACATAATATGACTTACAGCTGTTTAATGAATCGTTAAGAAATTTTAATTATAATATTTTTCACACATTCACACAGACACTCGATATTCGACAATGAAACGAATGTTTTTGTTTTTGTTGTATTTGTCTTTTTTTTAAATATAATAAATTTATGGTTTCGATTTTATTAAGGATCGGTCGTCTTGGTGTTCATTGAGGGAGGCCTATGTTCAGCAGTGGACGGATAAAGGCTGATGATGATGATGATGATGATGGTGATATCGATACTTATTTGGTCACAACACTAAATTAGAACTGTCATCGAGAAAATAAAGAATTGGAAATAGTATAATTAGATAGAGTCATCGCCACTTTAGAAGTCCGATAGACGCGGCGCTGCGGTCTCATAACTCAATGTTGCCAATTTATAGTGTAATGATTTTCCACCAAGTCTAATACAATAAAAAATTTAAATAATTATAGGGCCTATGGTCAGTAGTGGATTGATAAAGACTCAGTATGATAATAATGACAAAAATAATTATAGCAGCAAAATAAAAATCTCCCTGCCAGGTTTTAATAAAATAAAACATTTGTTTTTGTAAATATTTCATTCGTATTTTTTACGTATAACCGATTAGTAGAATTCATCTAAAACAAGCTTCTTCGGATGTGTTCGGCTTTTGCCAGGAGTGACGATTTTCTCAGAAGTAATTGCTGCCATTGTTACTTCTTTTGTTATTCGACCTTTTTTACAGAAACACCTGAAAATATAATTCATCTGAGCAAGGATTTAATTCTTTTACCTTGTATTTATATTCATATAAAATATCATAAGATAAATGTAGGTATAGAGTTAATGATAATATTTTAACCATAAATTAGGCAAAAATAAGTGACTCTGGCATCTCTAAAATTTACCTGTCATGGCAGTGACATTTATAAACATTTTATTCAACGGGGTTAATTGTTGTTTATTTTTACTTTCTAATTCACAAAATTATTTCACTTTAATGATTATTTTACGGCCTTCACTTTTTACACCTCACTTTATATTATATGCTCCATATTTTACGTAAAACAATTTAAAATATCACAACTTCTTACTCCAGACAGACGTCAAGATGTCAATGTTGTCAAATTTAGTTCGGCCATTAGTCGCAGGACTTTAAAAGTGGCGATGACTATATATTTTATACCTGTCATTCCCGTAAATTCATTTAAAAACCTAAAAATGTGGGATTCCCTTTCAAAAGTGCCTGAATTGTTCTTATGGAGGTAGAAGTCAGAGGTCTCTTTGGTCAACTAAAAGAATAATGCACAGGCTTTAGAACTTGGAGTACAGAACTAGAAAGAAAGAGTGCCATCTCTATCCATGAAAAGCGTGTAATATAATAAGGAAGGCCGTACAATAGAAAGAGTTAAATCTTCTAACCCTTATTATATAAATTGTAATAAAAGGACTTCTAATCCTTATAACACACCAACTCCATTGAAGTCTGTTGTGAACTGTTATGAACATTTAAAATGGACACTCTTTCAATTTGTCTATTTAGGTAATGTCACGGCCATAGCTACATTGCAGTTGAATAACACTGCAACAGGGCACACCTCTCGCTTACATAATACCGGCATAATACCTTACAATGCCTTACATAATACTTGACAACGCGAGTCGCGTTTCGAGCGGTTTGTGAGCTTCCGGTGGCCCATTGGGTGGATAGGGCACGGAGCCACTGCATCACCATAGCCTCTTGTTTTTGTTTGTTTGTAGTGGTCCGATGATGATGATGATGGGCGTTGGTATTCAGTAGTCACTATAAGGCACCGACTGCCCGTTTGACTGCTTATGGCATGAAAAACATCTCGTTACTATTTAACAATTGATATTAAACACCATAATATACATAACTTTATACATAATTTCTTACTAAGTAAGTAATCTACAAGCGAATTCGTAATATTTAACTTTCCGTTTAAAATTACTTATTATTTTAAGTTTTGAGATGCGCTTTTAGTTTGGTCCATGTTGAATAGTCTAAAATGGATTGTACTGTATATTATGTTATTCTACCAGTAAAAGCAAATCACAAGTAAGAAGCGTTGGTTGTACTAATTTATGTGGTTAACCCCATAACGGACGGTGATAAATGGCAATCAGCATTCAGACCGCCTTATTGCTCTTGTGACCTACATAATATGTTATATATTATGATTATATTGGTTATAAGTAGGTACTTATTTTTGAGACGATTTTAACAGTAGATAAATTCTGAATAACGTTAATAATACTACATATTACTAATATAGAACTGAAAAACTAGAAATATTTTTTACGACTTAGGTCATCCATTCAAATGATTATATGGCAGTTTTAGTAAGCGCACGTAGCGCTTAAAACTGCTTACATCAAGCATATACTAGTAGATCGACCTGCCTGCTAATTAAAAAATTCAATACTTTATGTCTTGACAGACAATTATTTTGTAAGTAGATAACAGAATTTGACCTACATAGCTAAATCTTATTATCACCCTGTTAGAAAGGGACACACTCCCTTGGTACCAGCTGTCTCTGTCGGCTCGTTTTTTTAGTTTAGAGTCATGGATGTAGTATATAACAGGATGGCGTACTCGGAAAAATGTATTTACGAAAGTGAACACTAACTCAACGCATTAAGTATTATTTTCTAATGGGCATTACACAGCTGCTGATCCGAGCTGAGCGGGATAGCAATATGTTAGGAGTGTGTCTCGTTCTTTTATCTTGCCGGCTTAAAAATGTATTTTATTAAAAATTTTGGCTGATCAATAATTTCATCGAAAAAAATTGTCTTTTTAATATTATTTAGACAATTGTATGTCAAGAAATTGTAATTGAATTTATTTATTTAAATATATTTCCAATTTAAAAAGAAAACATAAATTATTATTTTGCTTATCTTTATCTTTTATTTCTTATGGTAGCCCAGTTAAGTGTCATTTTGACATTTTGTATTGTAATGGTTGCTATGGTTACTTAAATAACATAATTAGTAAATCAAACTACTATGGTGACCATGATTTTTTGGAACGAAGTTCTTTACGACAGGCTTGAAGGGGAATAATACCAATGCGAAAAGCAATGGTCAAAACGTGAGACAGAGTAACTCCGTACTAAACTTCCCACGTTCCTAATTATTTTAATCAGTTTGAATCCATGACATCTTTAGTTGTTTTGTATTCTAAATTCTTGAATTTAGATTACATTCTTGAATGCGTTATTATAAGAGTAAACCTAAGATTTGCAGTTAATATTTTGAGATGATAATGATATCTCGACCACCTGATGACGGATTCCCGTCAAGTATATACCTGGAAGTATTTGTATTATGTATTTCGTAATCCATCTACTATTCTTCAGATTTTAACCATTGCTAATGTTGGTATTTTCGTTTGTAAGTATAATACTTGTGTCAGATTTTTCAAGCACCCTAAATGCATCTAAGCTAGCTTGCGATATCTGCCGGGGCTAAACGCGCCTTTTGAAGAACTTAAAAACTCGAGATTTATAATATTATGGCAGTCGTGGTAAACTCATGCAGCGCCTAAAACTGCATACATCAAGTATGTACTAGTAGGATATAAACCTTACTTCAATTAAAATTTTCAATACCCATTTCCTAACAGTTTGAATTTTTGAAAGACATTTGTCCCACATGTCAAAATCTTATTGTCACCTTATAAGAAAGGGACACACTCCTAAACACTGGCTATCTCTGTCGGCTCGTTTTTCTGTTACGAGTTCGCGGTCCTGTTATATATTATTACGTCCATTTTTAGAGTACTCGGCCCTGTTAATATAAAGCCGGAACCGCACGTTTGTGACTTGCCGCAAGCCCCAAGCCTTCACAAGTCACAAGCATGCGGACGCCCCGCAAGCGCTTGCGGCAAATTATCTTTGGTTCCCTTTGGCTTGTGCACAATAACGATACTCGTCGGGTCGGCCACAAACCTTTGAAAGCCTACGCAAGCCAAAACAAACTTTGTATCCGCACGTTTGAATTAGTGAAGGCTTGCCAAGCCTCGACAATCGTGCGGCTTAATACATATAAATGCATTTTATAGCGGAACTTAAAATTTTATATGCACTAAACAAGCAAGTATTCAAGCAAAAGTTATTGATATTTAGGCCTCCATCAGATATTTATTATTATACGATTTAAAAATATTTCTAAAATTGCCAAAATCTCTATTCTGAAAAATCAAAACATATTTCACATTGTAGACACCATACATTTATTTTGAATCAATTTTACTTGATAAAATTTCACAAAACAATTAATTTACTTAACCAAACATGAAACATTGTTTACGTTACGCGCGTTGGCATGAGGTGGCCACTTTTTATAACAGAAATGTCAAAAGTTTTTATAAATGTAAAAATAAATAAAATGATGCTTTTTTACAATGAAATATTTCTATTTCGGTTAAATTAAAATCGAAGGAATATTTCAAAATATTTTTCCAAAAATTGTCAACATCCTTACTTGTCTAAAATATTAGATAAAGAATAAAAAATGAATGTTATCAGATCAATCGTAGGAGTGGATCTTAAAGACTTGTTTTTGATATATAACAATAATAGGTTATAGAATATCATAATATCTAATAGTATGTGTCTTCTTCTTCACCTTTAATATCTGGCAAGTTGCAACTCGATGTTTTAAGGTTGGTACAATTTCATAAATGTCAAAATTTATCTGGCATTGATCATTGTCATCTGTCAAATGTCAATAATATCTACTACGGCAAATTTCGATTATGACATACAGAGTTTATAATCTTCCATGGATTATATCAAAAATAGCTTGGAAAAGTAATCGCATTAATTGTAATCACATTAGTCGTAGATCATATTACAATGTATTATTCTTTGGATCTGATGCGATTGCCCTCAAAAGCCTCCAGAAAGTTAATGAATACAGGTATGTTATGGAACATTAAAACTTGTTAGCAGTGATTATGTTAGTCTAATATATGAAATTGCTTACAGGAAAAAAGAAGGACAAATTAAACGCCTAGACTTCGTCACAGCAAATTACAGTAAGAATAAATCTTCTATTGAAATCTATGCACAAAATGAAAATATCAAAACCTTGACTTGGCCCCAATTAAACATATGCAAAGGAGACTATGATTTGGGTTTGATAGTAGCATTCGGTCATTTAATTAAAGATGAGGTCCTTAAGAACTTTCCTTTGTAAGTATTTATTATTTTATTTTGAATCTGACTTTTATTGCTGTAAAATGTTCTAGTGAAAGTGTAAATTTAATAATAAAATTCACATTTTTTTATACTACTTCCATCTTAAATAAATTTTGCAGGGGAATGATAAATGTGCACCCAAGTCTCTTACCAAGATGGCGAGGGGCGGCTCCAATTATATACACATTACTGCATGGAGATGAAGTGGCTGGAGTGTCACTTATGAAAATTAAGCCTGATATATTTGATGTAGGTATGTATTATAAATTATGCTTCATAAGTTTTTTTTTTGGAAACTAACATAACAGCATTTAAAATATAAACTGTTTTTATATAATATATAACTTCAAAAAAAGGAACAAAATTTAAGATCAAAAACTTTATATTACAAATACTTATTTGATTCCATCCAGGACCCAGTATCCTTTTATGAAATCTATGTATTATAGTTTAGATATATTAAGTTGATACTTAGATTAAATGAATAATTTCAAATTTCAGGTGAAATTATAAGCCAAGAGAGAATTCCAATATCCGATAATGTTAAGTTACCTGAGTTGACTGAACAACTGTCTGATATTGGTGCAAATATGCTTATAGATTGCCTAAGAAATCTGCCCACTAGCTTGGAAAACGCTAAACCACAAAGTAACAAAGGAGTGACCTATGGTACTATATTCTATGACTCAAATATTATGTTAAAAGTGCATGTGATCAAAACACGCACAATCAATAATAAAACATGTTCTTTTTATTATAATACATTGGGATTAATACAGTTAATGTCTTTTATAAACTCTTATTAATTTGAAAAATTAAATATGCATTGTCTACCTTTTTCAATGTGAGGGATTAAGGAAGGAAAGAAGGGACAAATTTTGAGATAGGAAATAGGTTCTGAGAGATCATTGTAATTTAATTAAATGCAGCATTTTGTAACCGCTTTTAGCAGTCGTTGCCAAGTCAGACTCCAGCCTAACACCAAAGCAGGCAAGTCAGACTTCAACACTAAAATCAAAAACCTCTGATTTTTTTGTTGCATAGAAGGGAAAACAAACAATCAAAGCCTTTTGGCGACTATCAACACCCATAAACATCCACACAACCACACTTTATGCAGATGTTAGCCCTCCTTTTCTCTTTCCTCCCAATGGGTCATCAGAAACTTACCAACCGAAACGCGACAGCATAACTGCCACTTTACGCTGGTATCATGTAAGCAAGAGAGAGCAGCATAGCTCTACCTCTTTACAAATGGATCTCCATCCTTATAATTACTTTCCCATAATGGAGAATCTTATAAACTACATGTATCATAAATGTTTATGAATAAAAGAATATCATAATTACAACTTCTTGTATTTTTCCAGCAAAAAAAATAAGTAAAGACATCAGTGAAGTAAGATGGACAGAAATGACTGCAAGAGAAGTATATAATCTTTATCGAGCTATATATGGAGTTTATTCTTTGACAACAAAATTCAGAGATAAAGATATGAAACTCTTTAATGCATTTCTACCAAATCAAATTGAAGTTAATGAAAACAAAGTAATTGGATCTATAGAATATTGTGACAAAACAAAAGCAGTTAAAGTTTTATGTAAGGACAGAAGATACATTTATTTTAAATCTCTTAGAATTGTAGGTAAACGAGAGATATCGGCATTAGACTTTTATAATGGTTATATAAAGAATGTTTCATTAGATAAAAGAAAATTTATAGTTTGTTGTAGTTAGTGTCAATAGTAGTAGTCAATAAAATATATATAAAATACACATAATACGAAAATTTTATTTGCACCTTAGTTTATTATAGATTTATAACGACAAAATGACTAGTCTTTGGTTTGTCTTGTTGCCTTTTACATTTGAAATTGCCACCTTTAGCATTAGTACCACCAGTGACATTATTATTGAATATGAAATCAATGATGGCGATAATCAAAATTAATATATATCTTTATCATCAGCTTGTTTGAGTTGTGTGAATGTTCGTTAACTTCATAAGAATTCGTGTTACTGGTATATACAGATACTTTTATATTTAAACATAAAATGCTCAAAATGTATGAGTAGTGGTAGATATATCTAATATTGAGTATTGACATCACGAAGTATAGATATAATATTGAGGAGTCCGAACGGAATGTTGAACGAATAGTCGCAATTTAGGGAACAGAGTTTTTTCCGGTAGAACGCGCGTTACGGTTTCTTAGGAAGTACTCGTTTAAATCTTTACGTGGGAAGTATTGTGGCACAGATTGGTCCGCTACAATAGCGTCGGTAGGCACTCGATTCTAGCGCAGCCAGTGGCAGAAAAGTGAACTAAGATCTGGGTCTATTATTGTGTATATGAATACTATGGAAAAGCCTATTCCGTTCAGACACCTTATATCTATACTTCGTGATTGACACAAACTTTAAATAAAGATAGACGATTAGGGTTTAGGGAGTTTCTCCCTTTCTATTATAAAAGGAAAAAAACCAAGCACACTTAGTCAATCTATTTTATTTCAACACTTGCCTATGAAATATCCAACATTTTTAATCCTTAATTATATTAAAATAATATACAAATACATAAATATACACAAACACAATATTTATATTCAGAACCTAGTGTTTGTTAATTTTTTTGAGAAATGGAAACTTTAAATTTCATGACATAAATTGAAAATAATATGTAAGTAAATGTTAAATAATACAATATAATATATTTATTAAAAAAATAGATACTATAAAATTAATATATGTATAAGAATATAACATAAATATCTGGTAATACTTTAAATTGTACTAAATGTCATAATTTATTATATTTAATGGCCCTTCTCAATGGAAATTTCCAAACCTTCCAGATTATTGTTTTACCCTGTAATAGAAAATATAATGAATACATAAATAATTTATTCAATAAACAATACTTATATAGAACATATTATATAAAGGAGTCGAACATAGAATAATATACTATAGAAAGATAGTCCGCGCGCTCATTTTGAAGCACCTAATTTAGAGCCAGAAATAGATGCGTGGAATCGCATCAGTATTGGGCTCTCCACACTCTCACGAGACTTCTCGAATTTGCAAATTCTTGAAACCAGAGAATCGGCTCCTCCTTTTTATGTTCTCACGCGAGTGTGGAGAGCCCATATAATTTTTTACAATATTCCACTATAGCCCTTATAAGCTGAATTTAGCTGAACAGACATAGTCGCACCAACTACCGCGACGTCAGTCATTGTTGCAAGTTGATCAATAAAGAAGTATGAAGGTCGAGTTACCAAGTGTCAACAACCACTCTCGCGGTTGTTTGCCGCAAAAGTATTTCCCACATTTCCGGCAGTGACAGGAACAGCGGAAGTGATCGAGTGTAAATGTGAGTGTAAATAAATGTAACGCTTCAAAATAGAGACAGGCATATAATTGCGTAGGAGTAAGTAAGCGTGGTGTGCCTGGATATATTTATGAAATGACTTACCTCCAGTGTTAGCTAATACAGCAATGTGATTTTCTAACTATTCGTACCCTGTGAACATGTCATAGGTGTATAATTCACATGCGCATTTAATAACGTGGCGTTGTTCAATTGCCATTATAAAATGTGTTGATATGATAATAGAGGCTTATTTCATGCGAGGTATATTTATTATGCAGTAGGCAACATATTTAAGGATTATTATAAAACACTATGTTTATAAAAAATGTAGAAGGTAAACTGATGCAAATATAAAACAACTGCTTCTAATCAGGATGCACAAATAATAAAGTAAGGTGATAAATTATTAATCATGTTTTCCTATTAGACGAAGACATACAGTAAGCTTGTGCAAGTAATTTTTTTATAGACCTAAAACAGTTTTGCCGATAAAATTCAATGACAGATTTACTTTACAAACTTTAATTTATCAAAAACATTTTAAATGCGCTGTCCAGCTTTAAGTCTACTATTTTAAAAGTAGCAAATGTTAACATACCTATTATTCTAAGCTACGTACCTACTATGCTTTTAATTTTGTATAAATAAAACATTTATTTACTTACATACCTCTTTTATTTGTAATTTTAAATGACCAGTGAACTAAGACAGTATCCTAGTGAAACACGATATAATAATATGTAACAATTTTCTTCATTTAATGAACATTATAGTATCTGCCTACTTATGACTATTTTTTTTTTACTAAAGTAAGTGTTACATTTCACTTTCTAGATACTATGTACCTACACCAACCTAAACATTCATCTAGCATTATAATATGTAGGAGTATAAAAATACCTAAATAATAATATAAAAACATTAGCTATCCATCTACTTTCTGGTATAATAATGTTTATTATATATATATATATTTCGAATCATAAAACTGTAATATACTACAATCAGTATGGCAAACTGAATTACTGTAAGACAAATAATTTGTATCCAGCTCTCAACTAACTATAAAAACGTATAAAATTTTTAAGATTTTTTTTTATAACATATGGCCATAAATTATCGTAAATAATAATATGGTACTTGACAATTTTTGAAAAGTAATTTTAAAATATTCCTTATGTCTGAGCGGTCTATGTTATATTTACATTATTATATCTTTTTTAAATTTTCACTTTAAAACGCGGTCATCTATCATGGCGTCGCGCGTGACGTCAAAAGGTGCACAACAAACGTTTTAAGGTTGCGTTTATTTTCTAAATTAATAGTTTTACGAAAAATTAACAAGACTAATGGTTTCTAAAGATTTCAAATACTGTACAGTACCGCAATATTGAACGACCACAGTTAATACAAAAGTGACAAATTTTGCAATACAGATCATGACGTCACGAGCTGTGACTCACGTTTTTTGTCACTTGATCAATGGGTCTATTTTCGTAAATTTATTCTCAAAAATATTATTTAATCTTGATGATTTTCGTCAGATCACTTGATATTTTGCAATCCTGTGTTTTAATTAGCATAATAAATAAAGTACTTCTACTATTTTTATTACTGTCAACTACCGTATTATGATATTAAATGATATATATTTATGGATTATGATAGTAAAATTTATGGACAATGGCAACACAGGGACAGATACAACCATTTCTAAACATAAATAAACTTATAAAGTTAAATGCCAATAATTACCTTAAACATATTTGATCTTGCCGTTTATGTTTTTGTATATGTTAAAAATACATATATATTTAAGCGTATGTCAAACAATAATTATTATAACTAAATATATAACATTTACAAACGTGCCTTGGAACACAGCATGGAAGTAGGTCTTATACAAACTGGAGGATTGTTTATAAAATAAGCAAGTTCATATTTTTACAAACTTTTATTTTTATGGAAAAGAGATAAGTTTGTAGATTGTTCCAGTTTGTCATACTTCATCGCTAGTACCGCGGAGCCTAAAACGAAAGGAGAACGAACGATACAGCCGTCAAAATTGGCAAAATTTAAGTGTCTATTTTACCACCAGGGCAGCGTTAGTATCAATCCGAGTTTCGTGACGTCACGTTCTTATCACCACATTTGATAATATCTATATTGATATACCGGTAGATGACATTATCATCAACCGTTTGCTTAATGCATCATTATCTGCTTCCTTCAAATGCGTATAGCTTTGTTTGCTCCAGTCTTGCCACATTAAATGATTACCTTATAGTATTTTTTTTAATTTATCGATTTTTTGACAAGGGATCGGTCGTCTTGGCGTTTATTGTGGGGGGCCTATGTTCAGTAGTAGACGGATAAAGGCTGGTGAGGATGATATAAGTTTGTTTCATAAATAACCACCAGCTAAATTAAAATTTAAATATATATCCCCGATTTAAATTTAGCGACTGCAACGCACACTACAATAAAACTTTATTTTCTCTATAGTTCTTCTTCGTATCTAAGCTCCGTGGCTAGTACCTTAATTTCCAGGTACATGCGATGCAGTTATAACCTTACAATATACATAGTCAAAGTCGCACAAGAAAAAGTGTTTCAAATGTTTTGGCTAATTATTTTTAATATAATTCAGTCGTAAATATTCCAGTTTGATAATAATACCATGTAATAAATTCTTAACATTGAATTTTACCAACATAATGAACGTATTTATATTAATTTTAATTTAACAGCTCTTATTTTTCAATATAATTTAAAACATTTCTTTATTTTTCTGGTTTTACTGTTTTATTTAAAAATCCCCAATCATAAAAAACATTTCATTATGTTAGTAGACTAAAATAAAAATGAAAATGCGTGCACAGATGCGATGATTGTGGTCAAACTCTTCACTCAGGTCACAGAGAACTTTTGGGCGTCAGCTGCCTCCTAAAATATTAGTTACGTTAATGTGATATGTGATGATGTCAAATAAAGTCACGTTATTTACGCATGTAAAACGCAAACAAATGGAAGCCATGTGATAGAAAACTATCGTATAAAGGCAAAAAATTCAGACGTACACAGAAGGACAGTTCGTAAGGATTTTTTGTAAGAACTTTATTGGGGACTAGTCCCTAGTTCGCACTCGCTCGCTCTCGTAGGCTCATATGCTGGGTATATCGCTTTGTTCCTCTCATCACGCCGACAAGCGGACGTTTACATCGCAGAGTTTATCCTCAAAGCGCTCATAAGGACTGTTCTTCTATGGTACGTCTGAATTCTTTGATAAAGGGTAGACAAGACGTTACAATACATCGAATATTATATACCTATATGTTCCTGGTCTTTATAAAAAGTTGCAAAAAATAATCACTTGACATGATTTATTAATCATTTGTATCACTTTCAAGACGATCGACTATCAACGAAATTCACACAGCATTTCATGCAATTCAAGTTGGCTGAAGTAAAGTGGCAGATATCACTCACTCATTTTTTTTTTAGAGCTTTGAGAAGGCGTGTCAAGTATTTAGTATAGCAAAATATGCGCCTTCTCAAAGCTCTATTAAACGCACTTCATTAAATTACGCGTCTTGTAAATGATTTTTTTTTACTTTTTAAACATCTATCTATGGTCTATTGTATCGTCCTGTCCATCCGTTATCTACAACAAGTAAAATGATCAAGAAAGAACCAAATCTTTAGCATATTTTTCTGTAGGTTAAATTGTATGTATATTGTAAATGATTTTTAAATCCCAGTATTTAATAATATTATAATATGTGTAAAATATGCAACTTTGTTATACTAGTGAGATGTGCCAGTTTTTTATTTACTCATATAAATCATTGGTAAATTGGTAATAGAAGGAAAAGTGTAAGATTTCAGTGAGATTTTTTTCTGTCTTTTATAGACATTTTTATAAAGCGATTTACTTGTTTTATTCTGACAAAATTTACAGTATTCGGGGAATATTATGATTTATATTAATGAACTACAATTGAAACTAAAAATAATTCTCATATTTTATTTTTCAATAAATGTAAATAAAAGCAGGCAGGTTAAAATGTAAATATATTTAAACTCAAAAAATTTAAAACACAGCATGCATATAAGTTTATTATATTAGTAATACAATTCCAAACACATGTTATTAAATACGATGTTAGTGAAGCAGAGTATTGTAAACTTGTTAGAAAATGCTTATATTCTTTGGAGCGAATCTGCAAAACGTTTTATTTTATAGCATGATAATTAAGAACAAAAGGATAGAAACAATAAAAGCTCTATGTTTCAATATGTTTAATGCAATATTATAATATAAATCTATATTATAACTACAAGCACGTGCAAATATTAGGATCAGGTGACGCTTTTGTACACTATGTATAATGTAATATTCATATTTACTATATATTTTTTTTTTACTTATTCTAACTTAAATTACACAACATCAATAAAGTTTTATCTCAACAACAACCACTCGAAAATGTTCATTTACATTGATGGCAGTCAAAATTAGATAAAGGGGAGCATACTCGCTATATTATTACGCTTATTCATGAAATAATACATCAAAACAGATAACACTGGAATATCGAATATTGGGAAACTAACATACATATTAGGTACATAGATTAAAGAACGTGTGTCTGAAAACAAGAAAAATAATCATGCAATGTTTAGTAGATGTTTTATAGCGTCATAAACTATGCAGGTTATTGAGTGATATGTACAGTATCTCTATTTGCTTCTCGAATGTATGCGTCATCATAAAATCAATAAGTAACACCTAATATCATGTAACGCAACTTTTATAATATTTTCATATGTTATATCAGTACTGGCACATACACAAACGTTATTTACATACAATATATTTATGTTAAGTGGCACTACTTTACTAAAAGCTAGGCAGAAGTTATCTGATATGGCTTACATGTGCTCTGGATGGCTACGGATGCAGTTGATGAAATCGCTTGGCTTCAGTTCACCTCGACAGATGCGGAATACCGCTGTGAATAAGGGGAATCTGAAATAATAATAAATATTGTCAACTTCATTGGCGAGTATATTATTCCATTCCAAAAACTTATTTATTTGTTAACTTATAAAAATGTATCGAGAAACTTATGAATGTGAGTGTACATAGATTTGTTATCACGTTTAAAACAATTTGTAGCCTACACAAGCGTCGACAGCTGTTATTATATTTTTACTGGAAGTATGTAATATTTATTACAATTAAGTATTTTCCTAGCGGTATTGAAAAACTGAGGCGATAAAAACAAGAATAGTGGCCGGAGAGGTGTACCTCAAGGTTGTGGCGAGTACTGTCATCCTAGGCGATCTATTACGTTAGTAGCTACAATAATCATTATTTACACATAAGTACATATGTGATAGTAATCATCATCAACACTTTATCCTACCTTAATCTTTCCGCTAAAAACAATCACGAATTTTAAAATAATTGCAATATATATCGGGTATATTTATGTAAGAACTGTAACACAAGTACGGCAGACGAATCTAGGCTGGATGAGTGGATGAGCGAATTCACAGCCTATATTTCCTTTGGTCATGTCCAAGGGATTGCTTCCATGAGATACACTGGTAACCAAGATTCACGTCTGTTAATACAATGAGATATATGAGAGAGAGATACGAGATAAAGCGAAATTAATCCGCTGGACTTGTACGATATCAACCAAGGTAAACGACTTTTTAACGATTCCTACCTCTTCCTGCAACATAGCGTATGTGTAATTTTACATGTTCAATTTAATTATAAAAAATATAATTCCAGTGTTCGATGGAAACCTATGGAAGGATGGAACCATTTATCAAATATTTGCATGCATATAAAGAGATTGTCAAATGTAAGTAGCAACTAGATATATTTTGTTAGCAAAGACGATTGTTTATCAAATCTTTTTAAAACAACACACACACACGAGTGTAACCTTCAGAAAACGATTGCAATAAATTTTTACTGACATTACTGGAAATGACATTAGTACGTTTGTAATAGACGAAACATGAATTTCATTTACCTTTAATATAAAAAAAATACTTTAGAGAAACCCTACCCTCCCGCCTGATTTCGAGGAGACCCGTGCCCAGCAGTTGGACTTTGGGTTTGGGTTGCTACTTTACTTTTTTTTATGTTAGTTAGATGGACTAAGCAAACTGGCAAACGTACTACCTGGTGTACTTATACCAGGTCGTCGTCGTCCATGAGACTAACATAGTTTACCTGGAACTAGAATAGGCAACTTATTTCACTCACGATTCAGCCTTTGTAACATCCTAGATATGAATAAAGTTTATTATTTATTATTATTATTATTTATCTACATCCTATCCTGAGACATAAGATGTTAAGTCTCGGTGTCAGTAGCTCACTGCCTGTCTTACCCTTCTCTCTAACACAGCAAAGCTGTTTCATGGTAAAAACAAGCAAGATTGTGGTGTCCATGCAGCGCGGCACAGCATATACCTTTCACCGTTAGTAGTATGTATACTTTTGAGTGTAATATTTCTGAAAAATTTTGTATCAATTAACTATCCATAGTATAGTTAAAGTTTTGCATTTTGCATTATGTAATACTTTATTATATGAAGGACCTATAGCCTAGGCCCCTACAACTTATCGGGGGTCCTGGGCATTAGGACAATGGAGCCTCGACATGAATAACAATTTATACATCTGTGAGTTTGAATTTTGAACTAGAAAGAGTAATCATAGTAATTAGGACACTATTAAGTATTCTAATAGGCAATCATTGTTTAACTTCTTAAAATTATCACTAGATCATATTGTGATATAATAGCGGTGCCCCCATGGATCGCGAGGCCCTGGGCAGTTGCCCAGCGTGCCCAGTAGAAAAGACGTGATCCCAATAGCCGGTGGACTAATAGAGTTATAGGGTGGAAGCCTCATACAGGAATACGGAGGGTAGACGGACCACGAGAGGACTTTCAATTAGACCAGTGTTCTACTTGGATGTTAATGGTGATGCCATCGACCACACAACCTATAGACTCCGAATGTTTGATTTTTCATATTAAATACATTCTGGCAACTAGCTGAGGTGAGACGAAAGGGGTTGCAATGCTGTGATTAGCTAATTCAATGTCATACATTACCAATCACGGAACGTTAAAAAGAAATGGATATATTTCGCAACGGGAAAGAATGAGACGACACGATAATTTGAGTACATTGTTTACCGCTTACATCGGAATATTTTTATTATTAGGAGTCTATAGGTTATGTGGTCGATGTGTGATGCAGAGGTTTAGCCGTGGACGGCCAGCTGATAATGATGATATTATACGTATTTTAGTACCTACCTATGTTCAGTTCGTTGTTTTTACATAATGAAACTTTAATACATTCCACATTATACGTAATGAGAAACTACAGCAGGCACATTTTTATCTATATTGATAACACGGCAGAACGTTAAGGTCACAAATGTGTTAAACTCGTCTGAATTATCAAGTGATTAGAATATTGAGAGTACCTTATTATGTCAATGATCGACTCTAAATGGGCTACAGTATTGTCCAAGCTTTAATATCATATAGAAAATATATAGTACATTAATGGCATTTTAACACAAGAAAAATCATGAATGCGTCCAGCGCAAAAATTGCGAAATACCGAAAGCCTGAAACTGTATTTTTTTTCAATTCTTAAAGTTTGAGACGACAAGCAACAGACAAAGTTCCTTTAAACCTAATGTCGGATTGCAGACTTTTAAAATAGAGGGGTCAACGTCTGGAAGACAAAATATGTAAACGAATATATTATACAATGTCTTTGGCGCCGAAATGACTAGCCTTCCACGTGCAGCACCAGCTATTATTACAGCACGTGACTCACACAGGTTGTGGTCTGCGCGTGACAGCTGACTATTGTTTGCATAAGTGCTTTTGTGTACGACATAACAGAGACAAACGATTTTAAATTGCAATTTAGAACAAGAAAACAATCAAGCGATATACTGTGGTATAATAGTTATTTTAAAAATACAACTTTTATGCATTTTGAAGGTAGAAAAGACTATTCTAGAGTGTTCATTTTATAGCATCTTAAACATAAAATCAAAACAACCCTAGAAATTAGAATACACTTCGATTACATTACACTAATAAGCCTACATACTTATTTAAATAAGCCTGGGTGTTAAAACTTTTTTTTTTTTTTTGATGACGCAGCGGAAATCATTTACGATCTTACCAGGGCCTGGGTAGGCGCACTGGCGTGTGTGAGGACTCGCATTTGGGTGCCCTACCCCACTAAAACCGCTGCGTGAGCCTTTAGCCCAGTTCCCACGGGGGATCGCCGGCTAGAGCGGATGCTGCAGCCCACGAAACCGTACGGTACCCCCGAATCACCCTCACCGCGATAACCCGCTGCGCCGAGCGCAACGCGGCCTTAACGCTCGCAGTGAGGTGATCCGCCCAAATTGGGGCACCATACGTCGCCATACTCCGGCAGATTCCAGAGTACAGCTGCCTGCAGGCGGCGCTGGATCCTCCGAGGTTCGGGAGGAGTCTGCCCAGTGCACTCGCCGCCTTCACGACCCTCGGTCCCAACGTTTTGAAGTGTGGGCCGAAGGTCCAACCTCCGTCGAGGATGAGCCCCAGGTATTTGATATGGGGGCTCATCCTGACTCTCACCCCTCCAATCTGGAGGGCAGCCCCCTGGGTGTTAAAACTGTGTTAATGATAACTAACATATTTTTTTGGAATTTTGAGTGTTTTCAGGATCAAACCCAGAACCCCTAGCATAAGAGGTCTAGTCCATCCACCACTGGACCATCGTCGCTCTCAAATCTCAAATAAAATAAGATATTTTGCACGTGTGTATTAACAAAAATATACATAAAAGTTAAGCTCAAGATGACGGCAATGAATACAACTATGCTTCCATTGACCTTAACGCGAATGTGGATGAAAGCCAACGACTAAATTAGTACCAACCTCGAATTATATAACACCTTAAGGGCTTTGGCGTTGATATTGGCAAAGTTCTAGGTCAAGAAATTTTATCTGGCACAAAATCATTACAACTGGGACGTTACAATGAATAGATTTAAATAACAACGTTATAAATATATTGGACAATGGTTCAGTGGGTTTTGGCTCAACCTTTTGACCGTTGAGGGTCCGGGTTCTCAGCTGACGCCTTGTGGTACCTTGAAATATGTGTTGTTGCACCCTGAACATAAGACCATCGCTCGCTCACTGACGAAGAAAAACATAGCGAAGCCTGCATTTTACGATTGAGAAATGATATTGAAAACCTTAGAAGGTGTCAAGTTCACCAACCGGCATTGCGCCGGCGCTTCGGTAAACTATAGCCCAAATCCCTCCTCGTCTGATTTCGAGGACATCTGGGCCAGTAGTAGGACATATTATATAGATTGATATACTTTACTTTTTTTTTAATATTCTTCAAATTGCCCTTATTTTTTTATTATTGGTCATGCCATTTTATTAGATTCTTTTAGATATATTTTTTAGACTTTGTTATGCATGTGTCAGTCGTCTGGTTGCCAAAATACAGACCCCACCTAGTTTGTGATCAGATAGCGGTGTGCGAGTTGTTCCAACATAATATTATTAAATGTTCGTTTTACATACTTGTTCTCCATATTTTTGTTGGCTAACATATGGTTGACTTCCTCGGCGGTGATTGGTCCCTGTAATTTCTGTCCGTTGAGCATCTCATCTTCCAGCTCTTTGATAGAGCGACCAGTCTTCACGAACGCCTCTGCTACCCTCCTATTTCTTCCTCCTGTAGAAATTTAAAAAAATTAAAGATTAATTTCTTAATTTGATTTTTGCTATAAAGTGATGGTGTCCGAAAGCCAGGAATTGTAAAAATAAATATAAATTTATAAATAAAAAATAATATGAATAAAAGAATGTTAAAATTACATAAATAAAAATCACATATTTATTTTACTCGTAACAATTATAAATTCCATTAGAATACACTTTGGTTCGCAAATTTTATGCAATTCATATCGATTTTTAAATATCTTTATCTATCCAAAGCATTGTTGAGATATGCTTACAATTTTGTAGTAAAAATATTATAATACAATAATTATCATATAAACAATATTACTTAGATAAACGAAGTTTGATTAAAGTTATTTAAATTATTCTATACGTATACTTCTTCCGTGTAGTGATTTGGAGTTCGGATTAAAACAAAGGTGAAAGGACAATAAATTTAAAGTTCGAATTCCGATCGTCCGTTCAAAAAACCTGACCTCGATGAATAATAAAATGTATTAAGTATTATTCAAACACGTTTTATTTGTACCTACGTTACAATTTAATTTTATTCTTTTACTTAGTTACATGAGAAGAATATTCAAAGTGGATCATGTAACTTATGGGTCTGCTGGAATTACCGGTGGCTTACGTTACGCAATTTGTACGTAATCTCGTTTGACGTACACGTCATAGCCTGTTCCTAAACGAAATGTGCGTAAAAGTATAGTAACACGTGCGAGATGCGTGTAGGTGCACCTTGACATCGAATGTTAGGCGGCGAACATTAGAATAGACCGCGTTAAATATTCTTTTGCAAATTCCGTTACGACTTAATGCCACTATTAGCGGTGAAGCAAAGCATTAACTTTATTTGCATAATTTAAAATACATCAAATTACCATACTGTCCGTGATACACTAATTACTTCTTCACGATTTGATAATGTAAAAATTATTACTGAAAATATGATTTTACTCTAATTTTGTTATTTAATTATAAGCTTATTTTTGTAGTCACATAAAACCATTTTAAGCACATTTTTCATGCCGTCCTCCATATTATGATTTTGTACTCCGCACAACATTAAACACAGCATATTGAAGAACTCAGTGGCCAATCTCTATGATATGCAGCATATCCCATAACAAACAATCACGTTTTAAAGAACATAAAATTTGATACAAATCTTCGGGACGAAATTTGATCCAATTTTTCAAATTACAATTATTTATCTTTACTTTATATTTGTATAGTCGTATTTACATTGTCGTAACTACAAATTGGTTGTTTATTTCATTGATTGCTAAAAAAGGGCATAGTCAGGCTTTAAGAACGTTTTGGGTTCAATAATAAATGGTCACATTACAGATATCGTAATAAGTTCTCCGACCCATTAATATTTCTGTTTGTTTTCATTGTCAAAATGCAGAAGAATAATCCATTTGGTTTTACACTGTGGTTTTATTATCTCCGTTAGAGAGTTGTGACTAGGGTTGCCAGATCAGAATATCAAAATATCGGGGAAAAAAATCAAATAGTCGGGATTTGCGGATTGTTGTCGGGAGAAAGAAAATTTTAGTGAGAAGAAATTATTTTAAATTATTTTTGGTAGGGAATTTTAGAATTAACCCTTTTTGTGGAGATTTTGAGATTTTTCTAAAGTCTGGAAATCAATAAAAAAGTCGGGAGAGTCCAGTCCCTCTAGACAAGTGGCAAACGCTCGATTCTATTCCTTTGCGTTTTCTCAGTAACTCCATAGGGTTGCTGCAAATTTTTTAAAGTTTATTAAGACACATAATAAATATGGCCTAGTTTGTAAAAACGTTTAACAACGTCTGTACTTCGTTTAAAACGAACATTATCATTATAATATTTCTTGAATTTTATTTAATGTCGTAAGCTAGTGTAATTCCAATACAATAAGTATTCTTTTCTATTATTTTCGTTTAGCGTTTATGCGACTCTTTTAGGGGGGACGAATTACATACGTTTTAAGACGTTTTTACAAACAAAACCAAATACTTTATGTGTCTTAATAAACGTTCTTCAAAAATTTTGCAACAACCCTACGAGTTAGCGAGAAAACGCAAACGAATAGAATCGGCGCGTATGCCACTTGTCTAGGGGTGCAGATGATTCCCGACCATCTGGCAACCTTAGTTGTGACCCCGTGATCTACCCACGAGGATAATCATTTAATTATTGAATCTAATGATTCTTTACCTTGTACTTGGTTACATCACCAGATCCGATGTATTATAATTTATAAGACTAGATTAATGGGAATATAATCTTTTTGTACTCTTCTAACTCCACCTTCATTTATGTAACAGAGTATTTTCCTATAACGTGATTTTAATTCACTGAAAAACGGTATTTAATGAAAGTTTACGTACTCATCAAAAACCGGTGACAATACATAATGAGATTATAATATTACATTTTATATTGTGCTATGTTTTTTTTAAATTAAAAAAAAACATAAGTACAGTCGAATTGATAACCTCCTCCTTTTTTTGAAGTCGGTTTAAAATAACTCTTAAGTATAGTTTAGTTTGTGCTGATATAAAACATGTTTGTTTAGTTTTTAAAACTATAGTTATTTAATTTGAAAAATTATATAAAGTTATTAACATTATTAACATGTACTATCTAATCGGTACGAGACAGACATTGTGATTTACAAAGTGCGGGTATTAATAACGCTTATCCGAATATAAACAAAGATTAATAAAGATATCGTACGCACTAATACGATAGTATTACATTAATTCCAACGATATAATGTAAATATATATAAATACGATCGATTTTTGCATACGAGTTGATGTTATATTTTAGTGGATGCATCTATGTATTTTGATATCGTGTTATTTAGCAACCTAATACGAACGAATACGTAATATGATGTCAGCATATCGCATATTCCTAGTGCATTTATTTATCATAAATATTAATTACATAAGTGCATCAGAACTTATAAAATACTATGGTTTAAGCTTCTATCTATACTAATATTATAAAGAGGAAAGATTTGATTGTTTGTTTGTATTGATAGGCTTCGAAACTATCGATTTGAAAAATTACTTTACTGATGGGAAGCTACACTATCCCCGGTGAACATAGGCTATGTTAAATTTTCAAAAAGTTAGGGACCCGTTTTAAATCATAGTTGACGCAGGCAAAGCTGCATGCAACAGCTAGTGTGATAGTATATAGGTATACACACATTTATTTATTTTATTTATCGATAAATTACAATAAAATGTACATTTGCACAATTAAATCACTAATTTATAATTATAAACTCCGTGCGAGTTTCTCGATTGAACTTTTTCTAAAATTGAATTGTCTAATCAATAAATAGCCTTAAACTTTGAATCCCCAAGAGCTAACTAAAATTGAATAATACTGTTAGTTCTGAATATTACCGCTTTCAAACAAACTCTTCACATCTAAAATTAGTAGATATAATAATATATCCGCAGCCCGAATGCTCAAACGCAACTCAAATATGGGAACTGCTAACATTTTGATGACATATGGATTTAAGACGTGTTCAGTAGTATGAGGAGCCCCCAAATATTTAAGTGGCGTTTGAGAATTCGGGCGTAACTTGTGTAATGTGCAGGGCCGTAGAGGGGGCATTGTGGGGCAATGCCCTACCTTGAAGTCACTATGCCCTACCTTAAAAATACCAAAAACTAACAAAAATTATAATGAAACGAATACGACTTTATTTTCCGCCCTACCTGTAACAATACTGCCCTACCCCAAATTAGACTCTAGCTACAGTCCTGGTAATGTGGTATATGTGTGTAGAAGTGTATAAACTATCGCGAGTATGGTATATTGCAGGCGTAATAAAAATATTTGTATAACAAAAAAAAACAGTAACAAATAGTAAATATTTGTACGCGTTCAAATTGTGCATCACGACTAATACCATCAGTAATACATGCGGTAGAATAATCCATTGAGATTAGATAAATAGATACATAACATCAGCAGTCAGAGTTATCAATGTCGTCTACTTAGTTTACCTTTACCGCTTTTGAACATGATAAGATTAAATTATATAAGGTTAGGTAGAGAAAATAGTAGAGATGCAATGCGTGCAATTTTGATGAGTTGAAAAAAAATGGACCTAGAGTAAAAAAATCATGATTTGTTTTGTTTTCATTTTTTTTTTGGCTTCGCTAACCATTTTCATATCAATGGATATTTGGTATTTATACTAATTTTCCTCATATTCAAATTCACACTAGATATTATACTCATTAAAAAACGAGATTTCTATTATTTATAGCATGCAGATTCTATGCATTTATATCTATGTAATATTATATGTACCAATCAAGAAAGTATTTGTCATAGTCCATAGGACAAGTAATTAGTAAGCGATTTAAAATACATCAAGATATTGAATATTGATTTTAACGTACAAATAAGTTTAGCGGTGAGAAAAATGAGCTTACGAGCTGCGCTGATGAGCAAGCGGACATAACATATATCAGTCTTATACCACGAACCACCATCCGGAATCCTGCTTATCTATACTAATGTTTTAATGTGAAAGTAGGGATGTTTGTTACGCTTTCACGCAAAAACTATTCTATCATCATCATGAAACTTTGTACAAAAATTGTCGGAGGTACTAGAAGACGTAACATAGGATACATTTAAAAAACAAAAAAAATGATGTGGTGTCGTGGGACACCAGGTGGGAACGAAGTTCCTTCGGCTAAAAAGAAAGGTATTATACACTACTCGCTTGTGTATGCGACTTTCGCGGCTGCGCACATCTTATTTAACGCTTTTTATTCCACGCACTTTTTCTTACGGTTTTACTATCACATTTTTTCAGTTCGGTTGAGCAGCAAAATCCGTATCCCCTTCAAGCCTGCCGTAAGGAACTTCGTTCCAAAAAGGATTTTTTTGCTAACGCGGACGAAGCCGCGGGTAACAGCTAGTCTTCTATGAAACCACATTTTTCGTGCGAAAGAGACAGTGTGATTACTACACCGAGACTACAACTAACATCTTACGTTTAGGATAATCACGAAGCCTTTATACCCAATACATCATTGTCAAAGTCAAAGTAATTTTTTTTATTTAAAATATTACCACCAAAGTATCTTTTTGAACGTCAATTGAGTCTACTACCGGTTTCAAAGCAAGCCCACTGAGAAGAACCACTGGGTAAAACGTCTATCAGTTTACCTATTCAAGTGTGAAAGAAGTTCTTACCGTAACATGTGGTGATAAGATCCGCGACTCCACACGACTCGAAGAAGGTGCTCAGTTTGCTGCCCGGATAGAAGACGTCGACAAACTTGATCATCTCCATCAGTCCAAGCCTGATGACTGCCGCCTTCGTGTTGTCACCGAAGCCTAAGCCATCCACGAATCCCGCGCCTACCGCCACTATGTTCTGGTATAGACATAATATATTACATCGAGTTAAGAATATAACAGTTATTTTTTTCGAATATAGCAACCATGGACAAGAGACGACCTAAGTCTTGAGTCCCCCGTGTCCATGTTTGCTAATATAAGAAACGTCAAGCATGTTAACATCTCAGTAAGCCGCGATAAAATCCATTAAGCCCCGTTCGTCTGAGCGCTTTTTAATCAAGCGGTAAAAAATCGTTTGAATGAGACAAATGGACACCCATGCATCTATTTACACGAACGTTTTTTGTTGAGCATTGTTGGATTTTTACTTTGTGTGTTTCACGATAAATCGAATTGAGCATGCCAAAGTCGCAACTTGAGCCAACGCCGGGTTTTAACCGCGACGGTTTTTAAGCGCTCGTGCAAACGAGGGCTAGGTTGTTTCAATAATCACACTGGACGACGATAGCTCGCCTTGGTGTTCTCTTCGCTACGTTTGACAAATATCAGGGACCCATATTAAGCTCATCCGTTATAAGAAACTGTTGAGAGTTTATCTCAAAGAGACTACTCACAACTTACTATTCTATACCCAAGGCCTTAATTAAAGAGTATTAATTAACAGACTTGGTTGTGAGCGGTAGTGGATAGAATTCCGTCAAGGGCAAAATGTATGTCGAACATGAACTAATTCTCTCGTCGTAACTACTTGTACGAGTGTTAAAGATTGGAGATATCTGATTTATAAAATGTTAAAAAAGTTTTAAAAAAACGCTATTATAAATTTTGCGACTTAGAAGTAGGTAGGTGGGTATATATCTATTGTTAAATTCACAGTAGGTATATTTAATCAACACATGATCTATAATTACATACTACGTAAATGACTCTTCTCTTTTAAAGATTTTTAAAGTATATAGCGTTTTTCAGAAGAGACGATTAGCAATTCATTTATCAGGAGTATTCGTAAATATTATTTTAAAAATAATAATTTGATTTTTACTACATAGTAGTACCATTACAGGGCAATGAGCTTATATAGTAACATATTATAATATCATTGTTACAGGGTACGATATACGATTGAATGTATTGATTTTTTTACCTTGTGCACTAGATACACTTTTTAATCGTTTGTCTGCTGATAATGATAAAACGAACACATTGTTCCAACATTCAAAATCACAGCCAATATTATTTTATCGTCGCAATACAATGCAATAAACGCGTGATTTTCACATGCTGACGTATTAAATGATAACGTACGTATGAACGTACATATCATGTAATGCGTCGGCATGTTAAATACTTCTATCACTTGCGTGCAAAAAATTGACAGGGAATTCAAATAGGGTGTTATTTAACTGGTTAGCATAGTATTCGTATTTTTGTGAGCAGAAAAATATAATCGGTGGACAGAAATAGCTAATTGATCAGCAAACATTTCAAAATCAATTAGCAATTTATGTCATTTTGGATGGCTGTGATTATTTTTGTACAGAATAATAATAAAAATATAAGCTGCAATGAGCTGCTCCGGTTAAACGAAATTTTGGGATGCACTCAAATGGTAAGCAATAAAATTTATTTTGTGCTCCTTTTTTTATGTGAATGCAGCATTCCGCATGCGATTCGTAGTCGGGAACTACTATTATTTCTTCTCAATTACAATTATTATCCATTTTACTTGCTTTAATTTAAAGTGTCGAATCGGAGCTTATATCAATATGTATTTTGATAAGTTCTAAAAACCTTTGCTACTTAGGCAAATAGGGAGTTCTAATCCAGCCAAAATGTGTAATTGTAACTGTAAATTTGAGATGTGTAAATATTAAGATTTATTTATAAACTTATGTATGTTTGAACATAAACAAAAATTAAATTAAATTAAAAAATAAATTACTGATATATACCAAATAACTGAATCGCTTAGTGCTTGATTTTATTATAAACATCTATTATTATGTATCGAAAATACATCTACGTATCATAACTTACCTTTAATGCTCCACATATTTCGACTGCATCTTCGTCATCCACGACAACAACCCTGAAGTACTCGGTCTGTATGATGTCGCGCAGAACCGGCGCTAACATGACGTCGCGACATCCAATGGTGGTCTCGCAGAACTTCTCGTCTGCCACCTAATACATTATTTTTAATAAATGTCACTAATGCCACACACGCCAAACCCAAACATAATAACGACGGGAACCCCACGGGTGGAACCAGCGGTCGTAATGGTGGCAACAAAGTCACAATTTTGAAATGCTTTAGTGATATGAACATCAAAGTATTTTAAAAATTCACTTTACATTTGAGTCTACTCAATTTAAAACCAGAATTGTCATTTTTCGAGCATTCTTACGCCGTTGACCTAGGCCAAAAGTTGCCTCTATATCCCATCAAATTAATTGCGAAAATCTTTGACATTAACTTTAATTAAGTACAAATAAAAAGGTCTGTATTATGAATCGTGTAACTTTAACAAGAAACAAGTTATTATCATATACCTTATTAACGCTATTATAGTGTAGCATTAACTAGCATCAAAATAGAAAAACATATAAAACAAGAGTGGGAATGTCCATGCTGTATTCCACCCCACTGAATGGGTTCCACCATCACAATTATTGTTTTATCGCCTTAGCTTAGGTACTATTTCCAAAAGTCAGAAATGAAGCAATATATAGACAAAAACAAATTAAAAACAAGCAGCCTAATAATTACAAGCATAAAGACATCATCAGCAACAGTGACTATTAAAGATGACATGGTTTGACTACAGGCTTTAATTCAAATAATGCTTATTAAACACATCTACAGGAATATAAATAAGTGTTTGTTACAACGAATTTATCTCCGGAACAATCACACATTTTCACAAGTCTTTTTTCATTTAACAGATCCATTATTGACTAAATATACTTTGTTTTTTTTGCAGGTGCATGCATCCTAAAAAGTCAAAACAAGAATTACCTCTGAAGCAATGTTAGCACCCATCAGGACGGCACAAGGAATCTTCAGGCATCTTGTAATGATGTGTGAAATTAAGTCAATGCCACCACCCTCTGCTATATCAAAACCCTGGCAACAAAAACATATATTTTCATAATGTTAACATAACCTTAACTATAAATCTTGTCAACATGAATATGGAACTTATTTACAGCGGGTTCTTGAAGGATTCAAAAAGTATGTACAATGGACAGGTCAATTGTAAGTTGGCAGACCCTCTAGCTTCAGAGGCTATAACCTGGTATAAATTAATTAATCTATCTGTTGAGTATAGGTATAGGAAATTGTACCTATAAAGCTTATGTGTGTACATCAAGCATTCAAAGGCAAAAGAACATTAATAAAATAATAATAATATAAATGATTTTGATTGGTAACATTAACTATTATTTCAAATGAATTTAATACGGTCATCATAATACGGAACACATGTTAATTTATCACTTGGAAACAATAGTATTCATTTTGAATCACTTTCTTAAAGTAAATTATCTGCTCTGCTTTTCCAAAATTTACTCATTGGCATTTGTTACTTGAGAGGATATCCATACTATTCTATGGCATTGGACTGTATATCTTAAAAAACAAATAAAAATATGACCTCTACAATTATAATACTTTAATATAATATACTGTATGAAAAGGTCAAACTTAATATTTTCTTTTATACTAATTTTATCTTGTATCAAAATGGTATTACCTTTATAAGAGAGAGTGCAGAAGCTGTTGGTTTAATTTTTCCAAGCAGTGTAGAGCAAATTTTTCGCACAAATTGGTGAGGTACAACAAAAACTAAAAGATCAGCATCCTTCGCAGCATCTACTAAATCGGGTACCGCAACCTATATAACATACATATAAAAATCAATCAAATAATAATATAAAACACCTTTCACTTTTTATAATATAAATGCAGTTATTAATACTATGAACAAAAGTGTTTAAATAATATAATTTATGAAATAAATATGCTTACAACATTGGGTGGAAGTTTGTGCCCAGGTAGGTATTTCACATTTTCATGAGTTTCATTAATAATTTCAGTTAGCTTTTTACCATCAATTAATTCTTCAAATACCCACATTGTGACTGTATCCTCAAAATTAGGGAGACGGGCAGCATTGCGACCAATTATTTTTGCAATCGCAGAACCCCTATTAAATAATACAGAATCATCAATATTTACAAGTACATTAAACGCATTTTATCACTTTAAAATCTGTAGTTATGTCATCGCACTTTACACTCAGTCAGAATATTTAATTTGAGATCAATAAAAATAATGTAAATTAAATAAAATCTTACCAATTCCCTGAACCCACAATACAGACTCGATTTTTAATTTGATTTTCTGCCATTATTGTAAATCAGAATTAAAAATAATATTTAGTTAAGTAATATTATAATATGATAATAGCACGGCTATGTAATTTAAAAATACCACACAATTGGCACAGCCAACCTTTACTACACACTTGAAGACGCAAACTAAAACTTCTCATGAGCTACTCCAATGACGTTATCTATTTTATCATAATAATATGAAGATAACATTTATCGCTCAGTGACGGACGACGATTCTTGGTTCAATTTCACTATTTTACAAAAATATCATGAAAAATATTTTGCCAAATTTGACATTGACAGTTGTCTGTTGTTTTCTCTTTTTTTTCTATACTCCTTGCACTGTTAGACCAGAAGTCATGCTGCCAACGCTATCTTAATCGTTATTAATTAATATTGTGTGCTTCCCAAATTCCAATTACAGAGGTCAACCTCAGTGCCGCACATTACTGAATTGTGCTTATGCTTAATTAGAACGTTCAATATTGGAAAAAATGTGAAAGAACATGTTTTCTTTTATTTTAACATATTCATTTTATCATATTCATAGCCACAATTTGTTACTAATTTTATATATGATATAATTGATAGATTTGATGAGAGCTGATGATTGAAACCAAAAGTTTAATATATTATATATAGTTATTTAAAACTTAAATGAACGTCGTAGCTTCACAGAGTCGAAAGTTATTACAAATGGAAGTCTCGCAGCAAAGTGATCTTTAAAGTGGCGGGGCTGCTCCTCCCTCGCACGCGATCTACTACAGTCCTTACTTAATATCGTAATAAATTCTTTGATTCTTTAGCTATTTAAGAGTATAATAATTGGAATTCCTGTGGGGATGATATTATATAGAGCAGCTACCACACGAAACTGTATCCGCCGATTTTGTTATCAACCGATTTTTGAATTGCTTCCTTAAAGGACTTAAGGATTTTTAGGGTAGGAGCAGTTTTAAAGTCGTACCTATATTTACGTAAAAAAAAAGTAAAAAAATACAACTATAAGAAATAATTTCGCGTTTTTTTTTCACTCGTACCATTTCAGGCCACGCCAATACTATTATTCTTTGTTTTTGCAAGGGTTTAACTACATTGTGTATATATAGACGACTTCTGTGTATAAAAATTACTGTACAAAAGACTTGTATCCAGCTCTTGATAAAAAAATATATAAATTTCTGGGCAAAAGACTTGTATCCAGCTCTTAATAAATTAAAAATTATTTAGAAATTTCTCGAAAAAGCACGTTCTCCAGAAGTTGGACGTCATATTACATTTGCCAATCATTTATTGTTCTTGAATCTCGTATCTGCGTGAATTGTGTGATCAACGTGATCGTATTTTCTGGAAGTGATATTAAAATTTTATTTATTTTGTTGGATTAAAAGGTAAGTAATTTTAACCGTTTAGCATTTTTGGTCTTAATTAATTTTCAATACCATGTAACTTCACAATTTCAATTTATTTAGGGCTGCAGCTTAAAGTAAAATTTATTCGTCTTTTGAAAAGCAATGATTCATCCAATAGATAAATTAAATTCATTACCCTGCTTTAATCTGCCATGCCAAAATGCTACGCCATTATTACTCTATTGTCTAGCAATCCATTTCCTACCTATAATGTACATCAAAACGTAACATGTACGCTATACGGGAAATATATGTTTGCGACTGATCAATACTCTAATAATCTAAATACGTCAAAGTGGTTTCCTACTTAGTTTGGTAGATTTCGAATTATTTAAATATTTGTGAATTAAGTAACTAGGTTACTTAGATTTAATCGTAAATACGTAGAAAATTAATGTTTACAAAAATTTTCTTTAGCAGCATAATGGTGAAAGAAACTACTTTTTATGATATTTTGGGAGTTAAACCGAACTGCACTACAGATGAATTGAAGAAAGCATATAGAAAGTTAGCTTTAAAGTATCACCCTGACAAAAATCCTAATGAAGGAGAGAGATTTAAGCAGATCTCTCAGGCTTATGAGGTCCTTTCAAACCCAGATAAAAGGAGAATCTATGATCAAGGTAAGTTATTATTGAAAAAAAATATTTAAACAAGTCTTAAAATTTTAACTTTATGGCCATGATAATATATTTGTGCATGGTAAAATTGCTTCCATCTAAAACTTAGTTATCATGTAATTTTAAAGGTGGTGAACAAGCCTTAAAAGAGGGTGGAGGTGGTGGCGGTGGATTCTCCTCACCCATGGACTTGTTTGACATGTTCTTTGGTGGAGGCTTCAGTGGTGGAAGACGTCGTGGTCGCGAAAGGAAAGGCAAAGATGTTATACATCAACTGTCTGTCACGCTTGAAGATCTATACAAAGGTGCTGTAAGGAAACTAGCTCTACAGAAAAATGTAATATGTGAAAAGTGTGAGGGTCGGGGAGGAAAAAAGGTAATTTTTATTAATGAATAAAGAAAAAAAAATGCACATTATTACATTGATACCAAATAAGTGTAAATTTTCATTAACAGGGTGCAGTGCAAACATGTACCACCTGCAGAGGTTCCGGTATGCAAGTTCAAATTCAGCAGCCTGTCCCAGGCATGATCCAACAAATTCAAACAGTATGTTCAGAGTGTCGTGGCCAGGGAGAAATGATAGATCCCAAAGATCGCTGCAAAGTTTGTCAGGTATGTCTGAAAGTATAAGGAAAATTGTAATTATTTTGTTTCTGGCTTATAAAATTTTTATTAGTAATTGTTTCATGGTAAGTGCTTGAATAAAAATATTTAGTATATTTTTAAAAATTCAGGGTCGTAAAACAGTGAGAGAGCGTAAGATACTAGAAGTTCACATTGACAAGGGTATGAATGATGGTCAGAAGATAGTATTTAGTGGAGAAGGTGATCAGGAACCGGAATTGGAAGCTGGGGATCTCATCATAGTTTTAGATGAGAAAGAACATGAGGTAAGGAAATAAAAAATATCTTTGTAAAGTTAATAACACTATACATATAACAAACAAATTGCAATGTTCATTATTCATGGGTTTCATTATCATGGTGACCATGTGATCACTTAAGTGTATTATTAATATTAAAAGGTAAATAGGCAAACAGAAGACAAGAATAACAAAACAGATACAAATGACAATACTTACACTAGGTTTCCAAAAGCTGATCAGCCCAAAAATTAAGAAATCAACTGTCAAATCTTTTGTTAAGTGTCAAATGAGTTGCTAGAAGCATGGATCAGCCTATCAGTTGATATAGCCACTGCAATGAAAAGCTCTTTGACATTAACTGCCATTAACAGCCATGTCAGATGATATACACTTTGACCAATGTCTCTGAAACTGGGCATTAAAATGAAATTAGCTGGCCTATAATTACATTCAAATTGTAGTTTCTTAGTTTATTATACTACTTTTAATAAGAAAAACAAAGTTGGTCATAATATTAACTAAATGAAATGTTCCTTCTTAACATTTACTGTACATTGGGCACATAAACACTGTATAAATCTAACATGATAAAATGCATAAAAGTTTTTTGATTATAATAATAATAGTGCCACCAACTTATCCGTGAAGTAGCCAAAATAGGAACCTATCTAACGAGAATTCCTATGTCACACTATTAAAAAAAAACTTGAATTTATTAATTGTTATATTCATACATATAACACAAGATCTAACAAACCTATCAAGGGAAGTGGTTAATATGGTGTAAATTCACATTTTTTTCACACACTATTTGATGACTATTTTTATCTTTTTTAAATAACAATGGAATTTGAAATATTAAAACTGCAACTATGTATATCATAACTCTTTATTATAATTTACTATATTTTAATTTAAACAATTTTAGGTATTCAAACGTTCTGGTAATGATCTAATTATAAGAATGAACATTGAACTGGTTGAAGCCCTCTGTGGCTTCCAGAAAGTGATCAGAACTTTGGATGACAGAGATATAGTGGTCACTGTATTACCCGGTGAAGTAACCAAACATGGTGATGTCAAGTGTGTCCTAAATGAGGGTATGTTCTTTGATATTTTGTTCAAATTTTAAAAAGGCTAATGTTTTCAATATTGTTTGTAACCTATAATAATTATTATATGCTTTTATTTTTTCTAAACAGACATTTATCTAAATCATGTATATGCATAAAAATATTGTTATGCCTTGAAGTATGTGATGTAACTGATCAAAAATATTTTATAATTCCAGGTATGCCAATGTACAAAAATCCATTTGAAAAAGGACAGCTCATAATGCAATTCCTAGTTAATTTCCCAAATCGCATTCCACCAGAAGTCATTCCAGCATTGGAGAACTGTCTTCCTCCTAGACCTAGGGTAAGAAGATTTTTTTAATGTACATTTTCATAACATCAGCCATTAGTTATTAGTTGTGTATACAAATAGTGTGAAATAATGTTGAGCACCCAGATTAATATCTTTCTAAGACTGGAAAGATGAAAAATAGTATAATACACATGTAAAAAACAAAAATATCATCATTTCTAAGTTTGCTTATTTAGTTCTTTGTGGTCTCTACTATGACACTTGGGCTTAGAATATTGATTGAGATTTAAAAATTTCTTGCACAGATCGAAATTCCTGAATTAGCTGAAGAATGTCAGTTGATTGACTTGGATCCAGAGATGGAGAACAGACGGCGTCGCGCTCACGCCGGTGCCGCTTATGACGAAGACGACGACCGCCCGGGCATGAACAGGGTTCAATGCGCCACTGGCTAAAATAGTAATATTAACACAATGCACTTCCTATGGACCTATACATGATCTTATCACTGATATGAATAAATACTGGATCTTATAAAATTATTTTCTTCTGTAAGCTTAGTTTTACATTAACATAATATGACCGCTCTGCCAAGAGCACCCAGGACGAGAGAATAAATGCATTCAATTGTGTCTAATTAGTAGCATGTTTTAATTTTTTGTTATTGTAATAACACTCATGTAAGAATTTTAACCTAACTCACCTTTAGTTTATTATATGCTGATTCCATATATTTAGCAAAAGAAAAAAAAAACAAATATGTTTTTTAAGTTGGAGGTGAAAATAATTCTAATTGTTAGAATTTCATTCATATCAAAAGGAATAAATTTATTTTGAGTAACTTTAAATTAAAAAAAAAAGCTTTTTGGCATAATCAACTTATATCAGACACTTATCTTAATGGTTAACAAGACACATTTTATTAAAATATTTAACTGGTTTTTTTTTGTATAATATTATAATTATGCACCAATCTGTATAAAATTAAATAAAAACTGCTTCATTTGTCTGCATCTGTTTGGACAAAATTTGTTATTTATTTCATAACTATGCTTGTCTTAATGACTATGTTAGCACAGGTCCATATTGGAGATATGCGTAATTTAGAAAAATTAGATACATTATAGCTGTGATTTTGTTTTTAACATATTTTGTATGTTATCCTTGTCTAATTTTCATTACTATATACAGTAGTGATAATTTATAGACAGATTTCACTCTAGAGTATTGATGGTTCGAAATTTATTATTTCATCAAACAATACCTGTATTTATAATGTGGTGGCAATCCAAAACTTAATATTATATGTTGGTTATGGTAAACAGTAGCATTAAATTATTCATGTAACAGCTTCAAACTTATAGTAATAAAAGTTTTGTCTCCTCTATGGTGTTTTGTTATACCTCGTTATAGTGACCCAATAAAGATTTTCAGTAAAAAAATCATTATTATCGTTAGCCTCGTCGCGTCCACTCCTGAACGTAGGCCTCCTTCAAAGGACGCTAAGATGGCTGATCCTAATGAGGGAAATATGTCGTGCGATGATGGAAATATTTGAAAGTTTCTTCCATCAAAGCTGTACGAGGATGTGTAGAGGGGATGTGAAAATGCGCATGAATGTGCGGTGAGAACCGTGCGAAGAAGCGTTGCGAAACTAATGTGTTGAGGCTAAGGGTGCACTCTAAAAATAAACTATATTCGCTTCTTTCTTCATCGCAATATAGGTATTCACTCAGTGCACTCAGGGCCTCGTCAACTGCCACAGTAGTCAGTAGTGTCTGATTCGAATCGGCATTAGAATGCCGATTCGAATCAGACACTACTGATGTTAGGTTTTGCTAGGTCCACTTCCTGTGGGACTTTATTTTAAAATAAGAATCATTTAAGAAAGCCCCGCTTTCTCGAGATAGTTGACAAGCATATTTTTCTCTCAGTGTGGACTTCGCGTGGCCCTAAACACGACTCGATACCTGATCGTACTACTTTGCCATGGCAGTCCCCCATAATAACATTGAAGAGAGCTTTGGAAGTGTTGTGCAAGGCCCTGGGCTAAAGACATCCTCTAACAATATAGAGGATGTCACTCACTCTGACGGCAAAGTAAAAGCAACCCTCTATTTGTCGTCAGAGTATATCGGGGTTGGTGCATAGTGGTGAATTTTAGTAGACCTTGTTGACAAGGGACCTGTGGACGCAGAATCCCATCTCCTTGTCTTCTGACTACATAACCCCAAGACGTGCCATCGGATACTACCCAGTTCAACCAAGTTCAAATAAATAATAATGGAAAACAGTTATTACTATAAACTAGCTACTGCCCGCCGCTTCGCCTGCGTTAACTAAGATTGGCAATGACATCTTAGCGTGATGATATATGCTTATAGGCTATAGCCTTCCACGATAAATGGGTTATCGAAAACTAAAAGAATCTTTCAAATACTGGTAGTATTTATATGCAGTTCCTGAGATTCGCGTATTCAAATAAAGAAACTCTTCAGCTTTATATATTTAGTCTAGTATAAGATATATACAATTTAAATAAGTTTGTTCATGTTAAATGAAAAATTAAATAAATTCCACTTCCGATATTTTGATTGGATCTTAGTAACAATAATTATGTGTTAGGTTACACATACCCAATTTTGTATAAGTAATAATTTTTACTAATTCATTAATTCCATATAATTTTTCTACATTTCTGCATGCAGTTGTGTAATAAGTCAAATTAATTATTATATGTAAGTTTAACCTTAATACACAAATAAGAGCCTGCCATAATCAAAATAATATGGTGGTCCATTATTCAATAAAATACTGCTAATTATGGACAGCTGTTTATGCATTAACAATTATAATCATACATAACATTTACATTTTATAATAAAACAATTTTTATGGTTTTTTTATCAACATGTTTATTAATAATTATGAAAATGGTTGATACTTGTTGGTAGCTGGAGGTTATATTATTATATTAGGCATGAAATGTTAATAGTTCTTATAATATTTTAGTCTAAAAAGGTATGCATATCCCTTGTTATTACCAAGAGCCAAATATCCACTATTAGGTGAAAAGTTTACTGTATGCACTCGTTTAAGATTTTCTCTAGGGAAATTGCAAAAAACATGATAAGAAGGAATATGTACAAGTTTCAAAGCATCGGGGTACAAATTTGACGCTAAAGATAAAATTTCTGAGGTTGCATTAAATTTCAAATTGGTTATTTTGGTTCTTAAATTTGATATAGTTTTGTGTGGTATTGGAGTCTTAGCTGTCATATTTGTTGCATCATATATATTAACAATACCTTCTCCGGTGCCAGTGGCAAAGAGCCTTCCGCATGGACTTGTTGCTATACACGAAGGAGTAACACAACCTTCATCATAAAATTTTTTCTGAGCTCTGAATGTTGCCATGTCCCATATGATGATCTCTCCTTCCACACAATAACTATACAACAGTGCTGAATCATGACTGAATACTAATGATTGAACATTAGTATTGTGTTTCAAAGATCTGATTAGTTCTTTTGATTGTGTACAAATAATATAAGCTTCATTAAATCCATCACTTGTAGCAATAAATTTACCATCAGGAGACATAACAAAAGTTTGTGGTTTCTTCACAACTCTTGGCAACTGAACTAGCTTAGGTTCTGCTTTAACTAAATTATATACACAGTATTCATGACAAAATTTGGATGAAATATATGCTTCAGTGCCATCAGGTGTAAATTGCGTGGTTGAAATTTTCCATTTCTTTAAGCTAAAGTTATGAATTTTAGTATTAGTGTCACCACCAATGGAGAATAACGTAGCTACTCCAGAATGACCTGCTACAATAGAGACACTCATTTTTGGATGAAATTCTATACATGATATAACTGGCCCCTCATTTCGAGTTTCAGCATTTATTTTGGGTAATGATTTAACTTCTAAAAAATCTTTTGGGAGTTCTACAGGGGGCGGTCTTATTAAATGGCCAACTGATTTTACTAATTTATCTTCTTCTGTTCTAATATCTTCTTCTTTTGGCTTCTGAATTTTTGCCCAGTTTGGTGTGCCAACTAAAGTCTCATATTTTTGTTTCAATTTTTGGGTGTATATACCATCACTCTTTATATTTGGGATTAAATTCACTTTCAAATTATCATCATCTTCATCTAACCAGGCAGGCTTTATATCTAAATCTAATTCAATATTATTTTGTAAAGGTAAATTTTCAGCAAATTTTTTTGATTTGTTGAATAGAAGTGATGATAATCTGGAAAAAATTTACTTATATCATATACTCATATAGTATTAGCAGTAAATATTCCCGGTATAATATGATAATATACCTTAAAAGACATACTAATTGAAAGACCTAAGTGAAACTTGTTAAAGTAAAAAAAAATATAATTTATACTTCTATATTATCTTGTGTAAAAATTATTTCAACAAAACATTTCAATGTATGATTGATTAAACAGAGTCAAATTAAAATACTTCTTTATTTAAGCAATAAAAAGATATAGGCGACCGCGGGAAGCTATATGTAGTTATTACAGCTTAATTACTTCGAAAATTAATGTTTACCTCGATTCTTCTTCATCAAGACTTGAAGTTTTGCGCTTCATTTTCAAACTTTTGTATTACATATATGAGTTATTCGTCTATTAATGTACAGTATTCCTATATTTAGTAACTGAATTTGATCAAATTTGCTTGTATACGAAATATTTTATAAACTTATATATTGGACACAATAATCTTGTGTGAACTGTGGTGTGAACATAACCTTATTTTAAAACTGTCATTATTATTTTTTTTGTTTTATTTATGGCATTAGTTACAAACTATCAGCCACGAAGCAGTTATAATATTCAAAGAAAAAATTGTAATACTGGATCCACACGTTTGCAGCTTGCCGCAAACTCCAAAACTCTACAAGGCACAAACATGTGGACGCGTCGCAAGCGCTTGTGGCAAATTCCCTTTGATTTGTGCACAAAACTGACACTCGTCGGATCGGCCACGACCCTTGTAAACCTACGCAAGCTCAGACACCCGTATCCACGCGTTTGATTGTGAGAGTTTATCGAAGCTTGCCAAGCGTGCGGACAGCGCTTAATTTATATTCTATCAAATTCGGATATTCGAGTTTATCAATACTCGATCTATCGATATAATATTTTTTGTAGTCTACAGCCCTGCAAAAATTCTGTTATTAAAAAAATATGTGTCAAAATAAATGTAAACGGCATTAGTTTCAAAATTATTAGAAAGTTGTTCATAAATAAATGTCTTTCTTCAATCTTAAATAACTAATAAACTTGAATAATAACATTTATTAACTTAATAATAATATTTTTAATTAGTATCATAACGTTCATATAATGTCACAAAGGAGACGGTCCAAAATTGTATGGGACGTTGGTCTACTATTGTACACATAATGATATGAAGGAAAATAAATATTCAAACAGTTTTAATTTGTTCATATCCATAATTTTTTTTCAATTTCAGTATAAGTATAATTTAGATATGCAACATAACATAATATAACAATGGCGTAGGAATATTTTCTTTGGTGTTTATGGCTATAAATCTATGTCCAAATAAAAAGTCCAAGTCGTCAAAATATTCACAAAAATGCAAGAAACACATTCACGAGTTAACAACTCCATAACAAATCTTGAAATAGATAAAAAAAGTTAAGAAAGTACCATGATTGACACCATTTTTCAATAATGACGTTTAAGTAATAGCCGCCATCGTTGTATGGAATAAATATTATTTGAAAAACTTGATATTTTAACATAAACTAATTTATTTTATTTTAAATGAAATCTATGTATTTTTATTTATTTATAGTATTTATTTATACTGTACAAGACTAGACCAGAAATGGACCGTCTCCTTTAGCTTTATTTTTAAACAGCATAGCTTTTAAAATTCACATTGATAGTTGAATTCGAATTCAGATATAATATATCTATAGGAATTAAATGATTTTCGATATTATCGACATATGTGACGAGTCGATGTATTTTTAGAATGCTCGGGCTTCACTAGCAAACTATGCCTCTCTTTCTATTATTATTCTTTTCTGTTCGCTCCTAGCATTAGCGTACGGCGTCTTGTTCACCCCCGTATAGTAAAGTTAACCAATCAGAGATACGAGTGTATCACAACAAGAACTCTATTATTGGTCGAATACGCTAAACGAGTAGGCTAACTTTATTATAATCCGACTGATCGTAAGATCCACTACAGATCATACAAAGAAACAATTATATGTACCTTTATTATTTGGTCGTTTATAAAACAGTTTTAGAGTGATTTCATTCGTTGTGCTTATTGAGAGTTTCACTTGGATTTGGAAAGCTTCTCTTTGCCGAAGATTAAATTTTGTGTAGTGAAACCAGAAGTTCCTTGGAACAACAATTTGTTATACCTGTGTTACAAGTCACTTATAAGACTTCATGGAAGTTAGGTGAAACGTTTAACAAGGAAGGATGAAAAAAACATATTATAATCGGTGACCTTTTTATATTCTGAAGTGTCAATATGGATCATATACTATAAAAATATAAAGAAGGATAATTACAGTTTAATTAACGACACCATTTTAACAATGGGCCACAAACGAGCACCGCCATAAAACTACTAACAACTTCATTTGTTTTGCCTATCATAAAACCATTGGGCAATTGATGACATCTATAGATAAAAAACGAGCGGCCGAGAATGGTGCATCTGTTCCAGAATATAGTGAGGGCATCTAGCGATGATCAGGTGGTGGAGAGCGATGCAAGGTGGAGTTATCCCTGGCCAGCTGGTGGGTCAGCACCAACCGTACTGGTGGCGTTCAGCTAGTGAGCGTATCGCTTATGTGGCGTGTGATGTGTGTGCGAGATGTCCGGCAAGCCGGCGAGTGTGGCCGCGCCGAGACCGGGCGTGGCTGGCGCGCCGCGCGTGCTGGTGTACGTGGCGGAGGCGCGCCAGCTAGAGGCGGCCGCCGCGGGCCCCGACCCGCCGCCGCACTCCCATCCACCTCTTGATGCGCTCTATCTACACGATAATCTGCCGCAGCAGATCTCGCTCTCAAGAAGCACCCTGTACAGGTCCCAAACAGACACAGTTGATCAAAGAAATTCACAAGGTGGTCTCGTTTACAAGCCTTTCAATGACACTGATAACAGATTGAGTACTTATGGTACATCTGATAATTTATTGAACCCAGCAAGTGAACTCTACCCGGTTCCACAGCCTTTTTTAAAAGAACCTTGCCTAAGAAGTGATAATAATGTAAGTGATAGGACGAGTAATGTTGCTTTGAAGCGAGAGTGTGCTACATCTGAATGGGAGAGTGGAGAGGCTTATCATGTTGCTGTTCAAGACTCAAGGGACCTGGCCACATATCAAAACAGGTATCCAGGAAATTCTGATAATAATATGTCATCAGTGTTACCAGTAGTGGCAAATAGCAGTAATCAGTATACCGAAAGTGGTGTAGTGCAAAGTGATGGTGAAGGAGTCAATTGTAATGACAGGGAGTTATCAGTTAATAAGAGTTTTGTGAATTATCAGTTGTTAGAACAAAGTGAAACACATCAGTCCATTGTGAATCAAAGTATAAACATATTAAACCAGCAAGTTGGGGTTAGTAGATCTTTAGTAAGTGAGCCTGGTGGAGGGAGTGCACCCCAGCTTGTACGGACAGCTGAAGGTGTAGTGTTAGCGGTGTTGCCATCCTCTGTGCTACCTTCAACAAACGAAGCACCAGAACTTAGGACTGTGCAGTGTGAACCACAAACTATTACTGTGCCACTCGGGTGGAGAAGAATTATTAATGGAACCTCTGTTGTTTATATAAGGTAAGGTCTCTACTTAGACTATATAAAACGGGATATTTATCATGTTAGGCTACAAGACTGAAGTATGCACGTAAATGCTGATGGCATTAGAGGTAACGGATTACCTCCTTTCTTATATGTTTGTTGGATAAAACTTCTATTGTTATTTCCACCCCTACTATTGTCCTTTGTATTACATACCCTTAACTCACGATCCTGTTTTCAACAGATGAAGCTCACCATGTGTTCACTGTTATAAGTCTCAGCTAATAAGAGGTAGTGCCATGCTGCTTTGCAGCTAAATTGGGCCAGCACGACCTGGGAGGAACCTCTTGCCCCTAAAGTGATAGCTAAGCTGTCGCATTTCGTGCAGTTTGTGAGTTTCCGGTGGCTCATTGGGTGGGATAGGTAAAAGGAGGTCAATGCATCTGCATAACCTCTGGTTATGTGGATGTTAATGAGCGTTGATACTTGCAAGCTTGTTCGTTTGCCTTTCTATGCTATAAAAAAAAAAGCTTTTATCTTTAAAAGTCATTTGTATATTGCTAGACAGTTATTGTAGCTAATACTAAAATATTTGGCACTTGACAATTGTATGATAATTGAAAGGAGTAACATTTACAGTGATAAAGAAATTTGCTAAACAAAATGCATGACAAAAAAAGCTCATTAGTTGACACTGGCCTAACATAATCCTGCATACCTTTCATAGAATTTCCTCTTAGTGTCATAAGGGATTGAGTTAAGTAACTGTGCTGTTTTTTTTCTAATGCCTACTTACTAATAGGATTTTGCTCGGAAGAAAAAATACATGTTCCCAACAACTAAACAAAGAACCTTTCAACAGGTACAGTTTTTATAAAGCTTTTTGGAGTTTAATATCTAGAAATCATTAATCTGATTATAATGTTGAGGGAATAGCAAAATAATTCAACCTTATCCACCCTAAACATTAGAATCAGGTATATGGACTGGTTTTTTTAAATTAACATCAGTGACTGATATCTGGTCATGTTATCTATACACTTATTTATAATTATTCAATATCTTGTTGTAATTTGACTATTATTGTACAATGATAATCATATCAATGCTAGTTACAACCTACATATTTATTTTACTCAATTACTTATTTATCTTGTGTGCACAGCAAAACCATTCTTTCTTAGTATGTAAACAGAATATTATGAAACAAAGTTAAATTTTTCTAACTAATTAACAACTAAAGTTTTCGGTGTTTTAAAGTTATTATAAAATAAATTTTATTTATAGATTATAGATTGCTTAGATTAAAATTTTATTATTAGAAATTAAATTGAGTAATTTAGAAAACTTTTCCATACTTACTATAAATAATAAATTAATAAAAGTACCACAAAGACTGGAAAGGTTTATTTAGTGCTTATTTCTAATAATGATGTTGTAATGTAGACTTTTATAATTAATGTGGTGACTTGCGATCAGTATGATGTCTTACGTAAACAATTGACAGTTACTTGTTTTGATATTTTCTATATTTAGAGACTTACACCCATATTCAAGAAGCATACTTGTATAAGTAATGAAGCAATACTATGCAAAGAATGCTACTATTTTTGCGCTCCTTGTGTCAATAGCCCAATATTGACATGAGGCACAGGGGCGGGTTTGATTTAAGTATTGTCTATGAATTGGTTTGAATGACCCTATAAATTCTGGAGAATTGTGACACCTCATAGTATTGTTTGCGATAGTATTGTTTGCGAATACGGGTGTAAAGTTGTTAGCAAGTTTATGAAAATGTTATTATATTTTATAGACTTCCTATAGATTCCAAGCAGTAACATTTGATATTTACATATGTTGTTCATCTCTAACACAAGTACACATTTTGATATTTTTTTCACAGTAGTGAAATAATTAATAAATTGTCCATTACCAAAGGCTGTGAAAATAAAAATGTGTGATAATATTTTATCATTAACAATAATTGAATTTCTTCTTTTAATTTTTGCATGTGCTGGCATGACTTGACTAGACATGAATTGTCCCAGCTGAGATCTAGTACATAATGAATCTATTTTTAAATTGAATATTGCGGAATTTCTTTTGTTTAGGAGGTTTTTCTTGGCCTCAGAAATAAATACTTAAATGATAAGTATCAAAAATTAATTCGAAGATAAAATTTTAACTCGTCAAATAATCCGATAAGAATTCATTATTATTCTAATAATAATACAATGATACAATATTTAAATACAGTAGTGTTAATCTACATTCCAACCAATAAAAGTTTTGATCAATTAATCGAAGAACATGCAAGCTCATAAGCTCAGATCGTGCGTTCACGTTAAATCAATCCCGCACAAGTGGACAAACCAGTTGGGCAGCTGGGCCGACGTGGGCATGGTGAGTGACGAGATGTACCGAACTCATATTTGATATGTCATACATTCTATATGTACGAGATAATGTTTATCTTACAGGGATTTTCTACATTAAGATATAGTTACACGTAAATTATGTTAAACTAGACTTTCACACATACCTGATTTTTAGATGAGCCCAACGGTATCACATTAGTGTATTATATTTAGGGCATATTATAAAAATGAAGAAAGAGCAAACAGATTAGGAACAAAATATTACAAACTTTATAGATGTACGATCTAAAATCAAGTAAAATGCTTGATATATTAAAATTTCGTCGCTTATTTTGGATACATAAATAACACATGATAGCTTTCGATAAAACCATAAAATAGTCACAGCATTGCTACCATGTACGGACGGACATATCGAATTATGAGGTTTCCGTTTTATGGCTGCGGGACTCTAAATCGTCATGGCATGTTTTTATATAAAATCTTATACAGATCATAATTACATTAACACTCACCATGTATAAAACTGTGTAGAAACTGGTATTTAACCGTAATCAGATTTAGTTTGTTTTATATAACTAATATATTGTTTACACGACTATAACTATACCCTACTACCTACTACTACCTACTACCTACTACCTACTATACCCTACTACCTACTACCTAACTATAACCTACTTAAAAATAAGAACATTACTTGAGACGATTCATACAGGAATATAGTAATTTAAACTGATTTTACTCCTAACGCTTAGTTTACGTGAGTTTGTTAAGTCTCAGTATAAAAATAATAATAATAATGTTTTAATTATATTATAGAGTTTTCTTATTGTTTACGCGAATTTCACTCATTTTATAAACAACTTTTACGGATTTTATCGCGGGTTATTGAGATTTTTTAAGTGCCCGACGCTTCTGATACTTTACAGCAACCATGGTTCCACCGTGTCCATGTCCTCCACAGTCCTCCCATGACCTCTCCCACCTCTCGTGAAAGTTGTTTTATTATAATATAGGTATTAAAGAGCTGATCTGCGGTTACACCTGCATTAAAAAAAATTGCAATTTATTTATCTGATGCCTGTCCTGTTTCACAGGAGAAACAAGTAAGATGAATGGAAGTATGTTTGTTACATAGAGGAATAAAAAGTCACTTCCCCTAATTTTTGCTTCCAATAATTGGATATGCATATTTTTGCATACGTCGTTTAAGACTATTGTAGTTGACTCATAATATCTACTGTGTAAATTACATACGCGGCGCACGTGACTCATTCGTTTTTTTATTGCAATTATTCGAAAGGCAAAGGAGTTCTAAATGAGAACTTAGTCATCCTAAAAATATATATTATTCTTTCTTTCTTTCTTTCATCCAATAATTGTACTTTATTATAATGAAACAACTTTGAAACAACCATGTATATAAAGTATCCGAAACGTCGGGCTTGTAAAAAACTAAATAAACCGCGATAAAATCTGCAAAAGTTGTTTCATTATAATGAGTGAAATTCGCGTAAACATAAGAACACAATATTGTACTTTATTCTTAAAAAAAACTTATATTTAGAGTTTAGATGCTGAATAATTATTGACATTGACCATGAATAGGAAAATAATTGAAGCGTTCACTCACTCACTCTCTCAAGTAAAATAAAAGGAAACAGATGTCATTTACGTAGAAGTAGTTATAATTTTATTGGTACCAAATGTGAACATGTCTGGCTTCAAAAATTTAGTTCGTATTCGTGGTAAACATGTGCCCATTGTCATGATAGAGGTATTGTGTTAGTTTATGGGACTTTTATCTACGTATCTTTTACATGTTCCAATAATTAAACATTTATTTAGAAAAAAAAAATACCGAATGATGATGATTGGTCGTCATTATACACATTACACATCCATGATTCCGCAAACAGTATTATATTGGTATTATTTTTTACTGTTGACTTTATCAATAAAATTAAAGTGCTTTATTATAATTTTAAATTACATCTCTTCATGCGGTATGTCGGAACTAACAAAAAAAATATCTTTTTTTTCTGTCCAATGTCTGTATGAATGTTTGATTCAGCTTATCTTCGAAATTGCTATGCCGATTTCGACGGGACTTTTATTGGTAATTTAGGCTATGAAATGATCATCATCAATCTGGGCACAACTGTAAATGAGTTAACGCGAGCGAAGCTCCGGGCACCGTTTACGTTCTTTATGGATGACTAGTATCCATAAAGAACGTCACTTTACGTAACCGCCTAACAAAAACACGGGGCGCGTCGAGGGCCGAGGCCTGCCTGCGCTCATTACATGTCTCTTATCTGTCATTGGCAGTACAATATCTCACTAAACAATGCCGTTACCTCCTTGGGTGGTATTTATGGGGACAAGTTTTAAAATTTCTCCATAATTTACTACACGGCTAACAGTTAAGCGATAACAAAGTTAATACCTAAACACACTAGTGACGCAACGGCCGCTGTGAATCTATTCCGGTTATTGTGATGATGAAAAAATTGTAAAGTTACGCTCATATAAATCTCAACTGACTGTTATTACCTTATTGATTTACAGCTTCGAAGCTGACGTGCTGTTCTCTCTAAAAAGGGATTTATTTAACAGAACCATAGAGCCTTTGTTAAGGGTTGCATAATGTCGGCTCGTTCAATGCTTGCGACCGATTGTTTCGATGGATGCGATGGGCGGCACCCGGCATTCTGATCCGATTTACAATTCGTTCCGACTTTCTTTACAGACCTCACAAAGGATCGTCTGCAGTCTCGTTGCGTCCACCACCCGTCGTTTGAAGTTTTTTACCTCCTGGCGTTTGTCCGAAATATATAATAATTGTCCGATAGAGGAGCAGGCTGCAACTTAAAGAAAAATAATCTGAGGGAATCTGATGACAAGTCATAAAACATCAAACAAAGTAGTTTGTCTTGCTGTTTAATCAAATCGCTGACAACGTTCAAGCCTCTGGTTAAACGTTTAACGTTAATTGAATGACTAATTAATCTTCTTTTAAGCGTATGTGCAACTTTTAAATTATTCCTATAACTGAATTATGAGGCAACCTTTGAACTGTAATGTTATACAAAAAATGAAATATGATCCTTTAGTAAGTTAGGAGTCAGTAAAACTTTACAATGTTCCTAATTTGAGTTTTACAGCCTCTACCCGTGATGAATGGCTATTGTGAAATACTATACTCGATAAAACAAAAGCAAAAACCATAAGAATGCTGAATAGCCTCTTAAAACCAACCGCATTGGTCATTACGAACTTCAATATCTTTATTGTTGCATTTTAAGACTTCGTTGCTTTCTCCTTTATGTTTGCGATAAGTATGCATTGAAAATTCTTATGCAAGTCAAACATGCTTATCCATTCTTGGTAATATGAAACTAATTTGTCAGTAAATTGATTTTTGTTTGTCATCATCATTATATTGTTGACCCTTTTTTTATTTGTTGTAAATAGACCATGAAGTTTGAGACGGATGTTTCCTTGTCATTCGCATCTACTAGGACCAGCTACTTCACGGTGATCTCTACCTATATTGCCACAATAAACGAATCGAAATCAAACATAATCAACGAAAACTCGTGTCTCGTCAGTTGTTGCCTCATGCTTCTTAGTTCTAATGTTACTAAAACGTCATTATTAAATTTGATAATTATTTGAAATTTCACGTCATAATTTTGTAGTGGACCAATCAGCGTCACAGTCCTGAATCGCATGGCATAGGTCCATTCGAAAAAAAAAATTCGGTCGGTCGAAGATCCCCTTTGGGGTCTAACACCTTCTCCCATATCTGCAGTCCATATGACGACCAGTATTGTTTTTTAAATGGATATAAGGATCATAAGATTAGCTCTCACCAATAACATTTTAAATGGGATAATTACTACATAATATTATGTATGTTTCATTTTTATTTTGCGCAACTCGATATTTTGACATGACCGTTTTTAATATTTACTAGCTGTTGCCCGCAGCTTCGCCTGCGTTAACTAAGATTTACAACGGGAGCTTAGTACGCAAAATAAGTAACTTTTCTGGTTGATTTTTTACACCTTGTGTCCGAAAAACCCAAATATCTTACGGAACCCTATTTCTTTTCAGAATAAAATGTAGCCTATGTTACTCATGGATAATGTAGCTTTCGAATGGTGAAAGAATTTTTGAAATCGGTCCAGTACTTTTTGAGCCAAGATTACAACCAAACAAACAAACAAACAAAGTTTTCCTCTTTATAATGAAACAACTTTTACGGATTTTATCGCGGTTTATTTAGTTTTTTACAATCCCGACGTTTCGGACACTTTACAGCGACCATGGTCACGGGAGGACTCCGTAAACATAAGAAAACAATAAAGTTTTCCTCTTTATAATATTAGTGTAGACAAACAAACAAACAAACAAAGTTTTCCTCTTTATAATATTAGTGTAGATCACCTATTACGTCATAGCTCGCAAACATTACCTGCCTCTTTATTAGAATAGGTAGGTATCGTAAATTGAGTATTTACGAAATAGCTCAGCACAGGACTGGAATCCCTGGGAGTTAGAACTTTTAAATAAAGAACAGATGTCGTGAAAAAAAATGTAGCAATGTTAAACTGTAAGTGGAGAACTGAATAATAACTAGAATGTTTTCAACTAAAAATGTAGTCTACTCATGTGATTTTAATTTAAAATTTTCACGGTCGATGTCGTTTTTTGCGAACGCTATGCAAAAAATATATTATATATTTTCAATGCCAAACGGCGCTAGGTTACAGTCGTTTTAAATAATATTTTATATTTTGTATTTGACACCTAGAAGCAATACAAGGAAAACGCAATTGTAAGACAGATAAAAAACAAACAAAATAAGTACCTACCTCTGGTTGTTTTTCTGCGTCGTATCGATTCTATGGTTATGAACTGGTTTTTTATACCTGTCGATATTTGTCGGAGATAAATTATGATCATGGCAACTTCCAGATAGTTGAGTGTTGATTTTTTATTATATTATGGCATCAGTTATTCTGTTAAAACCGTTTCGTGATGTTTTTCTTTTAAGGAACCACAATAAAATTTATCCGCTTATAATAGATGGATATGGTATGAATAATATCGCCTTAAAATCTAATTTCTATGTATTATCTATTCTAGGAGTTCTTTCGCTACTTATTGAACTATTCGCTAATGATCGCACTTTTTATAGTTTCGTGAAAGATTACTAAGAATGTGCTAAGGTTACCGAGAAACGGTGATAAATATATTGACATAGTTACTATATATACCTATAATTGAATGAGCAGCCATTTATCTTCAATTTGTAAACGTCCTTCGTCCTTCTGTATGGATTTGAACCCGCGACAAACCCGTTATAAAAAGAGGCATGCTATGATCTGTTATCTAATATCTACCATACTAATCAATCGTGTTAATAACTGATTTATACATAAAATATAAAAATACTAGCGGACCCCACAGACGTTGTCCTTTAGATACGAATCGATAGTGGCAGTACAGATCAATAACCTAGATACCGACTGCAGCGCCATCTGCCGGTCTGATTTGTGAATCTTAACCATCCTCGAATCTACTTGAACACACACAAAGAAAATCATTCAAATCGGTCCAGCCGTTTAGGAGGAGTTCAGTCACATACACACGCACACAAGAAATATATATATTAAGATGAACAACTGCGAAGTTAATAGTCATAATAATGAAGATGACTAAACAAAATATGAGTTTCTTTTTGTGTATGATATCTGCACTATATGTATCTTAATTGAAACCGATGTTTTGGTTTACCGGTACTGAAACATGTTCGAATCGTAATGAGCACAGACAATTAAATACATCAAAGACAAGATCATACGCTTGTTGACCCAAGCTGCTCTGATGCGGAAATAATATGGATTACGTAAGCGGAGTCGAACATTTTTTATTGCTCCATTAAATGAGGCACAGCGCCCACGCTGGGTGGAGAGACTCACTATTACATTATGGCTACATACAATCCGTGAGAGCTCAGGCATCGTGCCGTATTGGCCCGTGTCACATCAAAGCGTGATGCTGCAATCGAGTCACGTGATGCCTCGAATTATAACGCGACACGATAAAAATGTTATTAGTTTACGTTTTCTTTTGCTGCACATTTTTAACGTTAGTTGAGATTAATAAATTAGAGGTAACTGACAAATTAATTACTTGCTAGCGTGTAGACTACGCTGATTAAAACTAATTAATCCAAATTAAGCTTTTAATTAAGCCTAAAAACTTTATTGTGTCAGTTTTAAGAATCCATATGAAATTATGGCTATTGTATATATACACATGAGAAATAGGCGAGTCTCTAATCTGATGGGATAAGAGATATTACTAGATAGAGATATCACTCGATTATAACAGAAATTAAAACATTTGATTTAGAAAACGAGAATATCATAAAACAAGTCATTAGTTTTATGCGCACAGAAACTTGATTCGTCCATATTTACAATGTATGATTGTATTCATCCTGTGTTATGAATAGATTTTAATGGCCAATAAATGGCAATTAAAAGAAGCATATGCAAATTCCTCGTTTTATGCGAATTCTTGCACGGCTTATGTGTTACCGGTCGCGTAACTCCGGGTGTTATTCTGCTCTCTACTCTATCTACTCTCAGACTTGTACAATTAATTGCCACTTACAACGAGTGTTGTTATTTGGTAACACTTAATTGGTACAGATTCAGATAACTGTGCTATTGTTTTATCTGTTTTTAATTCTTGAACATGTTAGTATTTTTATAAGTTAATCGCAACATGAGCTTATAGATTTGAGATTTTTGGGAGCAATTTTAATAGGATTTTTTTATTAAATTCATAAAAGTTGCTATACTACCATAACACTAGTAGTTATATATTACGTCCACAATATAATATAAATAGTCCACAAGTAACCACAGTGCACTGTCCCGGTGATCAGTAAACAAAACAAATGCCTATAGAATATTGCTCTATTAAATATTTAGGTAACATAATAATAATATTATAATATACTATTTTAATTGGGTACTACTCATTTAAAACGACTAACCCGATCCTCGATATAGCCTCGCGCTTCTCCTAGTGTGGGGATGAGCGTGTCAAAGGCGGGGTTTGGGCGGTAGCTGTCTTGCGCCTAATTGTTTTGGATGAGTAGTAGTTACTGATGACTGATTATATACAGTTTTAGAGATCAGGCGTTTAGGACATGAGTTCGGTCTTTGATAAGCTTTTAGCTTTCAAAGCAACTTATTTGTATGTAGTCATATATGGATCTTTAGGTTTGTGTTCGTTCCTAAATAATACGTGTATGTAAAAACATACAGTTTATATATAATTTTATTATTACTACCTAAGAAGATAGTAATAATAAAACTAATTATGAATTTTTTGTGTTATTGTCCATACATATGTATTAACAACGAATATTTGTATGGTACGTACGCCAAAATTATAATCGGCTATCAATCACGCTAATGTATTGACAGTCATTAGATTACAAATATATACTGTCGATTAACATCTCTACTAATATTATAAATGCGAAAATAACTCTGTCTGTCTGTTACGCTTTTACGCCTAAACCACTGCACCGATTTTTATGAAATTTAGTACACATATAGACCAGACCTTGGGAAAGGGCATAGGCTACCCTTTATCGCGAATAAAGGCTTGGAGGGGTTTGTTTGAATGCGGTAATCCCAGGAACTATTCGTCGGATTTGAATGATTCTTTCAGTGTTAGATATCCTATTTATCGAGTAAGGCTATATACGATCCCGCTAAGTCGCCTTTATAAATCATATTTAACGCAGGTGAAGCTGCGGGCAACAACTAGTAAGCTATAAAGCAAAAAAAGAACCAGATTTTAACATTGTAATGACGCACAACTGATGTACACTCATACACTGCATCGAAAATAAAGAAAAATATCTCAAGTATTTTTTAATTTGAAAATAATGTACAGCGTGTGGAGTCGCCATTAATCATTCAAGTTTCAACAGAGCTTGAGAAATAAACGCTGTAACGTCAAGATACAGCACGGATCTGCCGGATGCGATGCTCACATGGGCCCCAGACGGACGGAATAAAATGTGGCGATCCCACTCGTTCCCACACGCCACAAAGGGATTGAGTCAAGGTTGCTATGCGATTCTAACAAAAAGTATTGAAAACTTGCTCTCTCGTATTGCAACTTTGATGATATCTCGATAGTCGATACCGAACGTATGTGCGTCTTGGCAGGTGTTATTGAAAAACTTGACTCGACAACATTTCTGAGTCACTTTATTGATGGTTTATGAAATATAGCCAGCTATTTAAACGCACCTATCGCATCGATATGCGATCTTTGTTTCGATCGAGATATTTTTCCAATTCTATTGTTGTGTATTGTTTTCATAAATTGCTAATTTATATTTGATTGGTATTAATTGACGTGAATTCGAGTTTAGTAATCAGTTTTACCTTCAGTGTCAATTGTGACGCACGTGGGTGTACTGGCCTTAGGATCTGTGGTGACCAGTTTCTAATCAGTATTGTTTTCTAGTTGTTGGACTTTGTTTGCGTTTTATAACTAATATATTATGGCAGAACTCAGAGGCCATTTATAATATCTATGGCCTGGTGTTATAGGGCCAAAGCACGTTTTTGTATGTACGTATGTACGTTTTTGTACGATTTTATCGATTTAAAAGCCCATTTTCTTGGACTATTATGAAATATTGTTATTACGAAAGTAAACTTTTGAAATAATGTTTGAAGTATTGTTTGCAAGAAAAAAAAATATACTTTTTCAATAAACTGGAATAATTAACTGGCTTAATAAACTCGATTCATACAAAAATGTACTTTGGCCCTTCTAGCATCCGGCCACAGATACGTCTAATACACCATATTTGTTTTCATTGTTGATTGGTAACCCTTCAGGTATTTATATTTGTTTGGTTTAGGGCCTGTTTCACAATCTCCACATAAGTTCCGAATAGGCTATCGGCAACATATTTGACAGACAGAGTATGGAGTATCTGTCAAATATGTTGCCGATATTTGGAACTTATCTGGAGATTGTGAAACAGGCCCTTAATATGATAGTTTTATAGTTTACATTAAATATTAAGGACTGACATGCCACGTGATGGTAGGGGGTCAACATCGCCCAAGAACATTAAACATTAACTAATTTACCTGGAACTCAAGCGACTCGTTTATGTATTGCTTATCCCGAGACTGAACATGTTAAGTCTCTGTGTCAGTAATTACAATGCCTGTCTTGCCCTTCTCTCCAAGACAGCAAAGCTGTTCCACGTCAGAAACAAGCAAGGTACCCATGCAACGATGAGTAATTCCTCCCACCTGTAATTTATGATATATTTTAATGTTATGGCGTCCTTTGTGATTCTGTATATAATTGTTAAGGGAGTAATGTAAGTATATCGCTTATCGATCCTCGTTTCACCTTGCGTATCTGTTGAGCGTATATAATTAAAATGAATAGGTACCACGTAGGCTCGTACGTCGTCGGCTGATGTACCGGTCATGGATCTCTATTCTCTGTAGCTCTCTGTCTGATGTTTGGTCAATTTAAGTTGTATTAAGTGTTAAGTTGTATTTACAACAGTATACGGCCTAATGATGATTGTTTCAATACTGTATACTCCCCTTGATTTATTTACTATATATATAATAATAAGCTGATAAGACAGGGCTATTTCGCGTTCATAATTAAGTATGGATTAATCCATTCCAATCCATCCATCCATATGGATTCACCTAAATGATGAAGTATAAATAGTGAGTGCACTGTGCAGTAGACATTAGCGAGCGTGAGGACTGAGGTGCGCGGCGGTGAGCGGCTGGACGCGGGCCATTCACCTGCGCCGATAACTGGCCCGCTTATTACGTTAACGTGTATTTAGTTCACAGTTATTATGAGCCACTTGTCAGACATTCGAATTCATTAACCCATATGGTTTAGTTTGTTTTGCTCGTTCATGGGTACAAGACGATAATTATTATTGTACATCTGTTGAAAACACATTACAAAGAGAATTGAGGATATTTAACTATCAATAGTTTTTAAATTAACATGGTTACTTTCATTATTTAAACTATTTTAAACGGGATATTTACCACGTTTTTTAGCATTATTTCGCAGAGCTCGATATTTCGACATTGGCTACGAATGTCATGTTCACGAGAGTCTCGTGTTATCAATAGTTTGTGCTGCAGTAGTTATGGCTAAATTGAATACAGAAAGTTTTTACCTTATAATTGATACGTTAAAAACAGTGAAACTGTACAAATCTGTGAACGATTAAATGTCGTGAGTCGTATCGCAATCCCGTTTATCTCATAGTATATGTAAAAGATACTCTAATGGAAGTTTGTCAATACTCACTGTATTTAATTGAATTCATTACTAATTACTAATAGACTGCCGCTATAAATTATGAAATAACTATGTTACTTTAATGGAATGAGAAAATTTGCTGTCAACCAGCAACCTGATGGTAATGGTCCATATCGAATGGCTTATGAATAAACAATTTCACCCAGGGCAAGTCCTTTTGTACCATATCCAGACAACTCGTGTATTTGTCGCCTATCCTGTTGGAAGATATGGTAGGTCTTAGTTTGTATCTAATTACTCTACCTGTCCAGCCCATCTTGGGTGAAATACCTCACGGAAGAAATAAGACATACAGTGGTTATACAGACAGACTCGCCAAACAAAGTTCACTGCTTCTATTAATACATTCAAGTAGAGTAAGGAAAGTAGGAGACCATCGCTCGCTCACCGGTGAAGGAAAACATCGTGGGGAAACCTGCATGCCTGATGAGATTGTGAAAATCTTTGAAGGTATGTGAAGTTCACCAACCCGCACTGGGCCAGCGCATCGGTGAACTATGCCCGTTACCTTCCTCGCCTGATTTCGAGGAGACCTGACATTAAGGGTTGATACTTTGCACATTAATTATCCATGATATTTATTTACCAGTGACGCACAGTTTCGCTAAGTGTTCATTACGGACGGTTCACTGTAAACGTTGATTGGGGTGCACCGTGCAACTCAATGCCGTGGCGGGGTGAACGATACTTTCTTTCTCCCCCATTCAACTTCCTCTAATGCCTATTTACGGCGCCACTTGGTTTATACACATTCAATTTATTATGTCAAACATTGAATCGTTTAAGGACGTGCATAGGGTGGCCCCACGATATGTCGATGATTCAAGAACACAACGGCGATGGAAGCAAATACGATATTACAATTTAAATTTACATTCCAGATTGACTAAATAATATGATAATAAGAAAACGTGGATAAGTTAGAGTTTATGATCCCCTGTAAGTAGTAACTTAACTACGAAGAATATTTACTACATACTAGCAATACGTACATTTAGTTTCTGTTATGATATTTCGTTTATCGTTAGGTTCCCCGCGTAAAAATAAAAAGAGACGAAAACGAATAATACATTTTAATAAATTTGAAAATTATATAGTAGTATAAAGGTTTCTATTTTATTAATCAACGCCATGTTAACGAACAAACTTACTCATTCAAATTTAACACGTGATATTTTTTACTTTCGCTTTTACCGAACGTTTAATAGTTAAAAATGAAGGTTTTATTCAGTTTACAATTTTGTCCTTGATTTTGTTATTCGGAAAGGTAGCGCTAATCGATTTCAATGTATTTCTGATGAAATGACCTTTATCGGATGGATTAATATTATAACAGGAAGTGTGTGGTAGTAATCATTATGATAATTCCGTGTTCTCTTGTGTCGAATCCGATCGGTTACAATCGCGGCTAACCAATCAAAACCTGTTTGCATCCATATTCCATATTACTTATTACAACGATGAAACAACTTTTACGGTTATATTATGTATTTTTTGTTGAAAACCGCGAAATAATCGCTAAAAGTAATTTCATTGCAAATTGCAATGTGTAAAATTCGCGTAAGCATTTGAAATAATCTTTAGTACCAACAGCTTTTAACGTTTGTATTAATTACTTCCTTCTCAATTTGAATATCAATACTAGAATTGTATAAAATAAAATTAAAATACTCTACATTTTATGATGTACTTAATTTGTTTAAAAATAACGAGTAGCTAATTGTACAAAATTGTGCTAAGCTAATATTAAGTGTGGTAATGCGTATGTTGCCAGCCTAAAATAAACGTAAAAACACAATTAACGACTAGCACGTTTGTATTTTAGTTCGTCTCGTATGCCTCTGTGGGCGTAACGTAAACAATAAAATAGTTTACTAAACTTGGAGCCAAAATAGAAATGCTTAATTGCTGACATTGGGATTATTTTGTATAGTCATTTAATTAAATTAAAACTTGACGTACGTTTCTCGCTGCGTTAGTTGATCTTAGAGCTTTCTGAGCTTGACCTTTTTAACCGACTTCATTTTGTATTAGTATTGTGATTTATATTTTTCTGTGCCCTTTATCCACGTCGTTCGAATACTTTTCTCTAAAATTTAGCTATCACAAAAAAACGATATATGGATTATGCAGTTTTGTATATTTAGAACATAAACACTAACATTTAAAAAGGTCTGCTGTGATGTCGAGTGGTGGACCCATGGGTCCAACGGTGGACTAGTAACGATGATGATGAAACAAGGACATGCGAATAAAGTACATATTATAAAATGTTTATGTTGTAAATTAAATAAAGAGATTTTTCATAATAGAAGAAGGTGAATTATGGAAATCCCCGATTTAGGGTAATTTTAATAAATTTTTTGATAAGAAGCAATGAAAAAAATAATAAAATTAACGACTTTGTAAAAATATGAATTAATTACTTAAGTATGTTCCTTTCAGTAAAATGTTTATTCAGTACAAACTCAAGGCGATTTGAATTAAGTATATCTTTATGTTCAATGAATAAGTCAATCTAATTATATAGGGACACTATAATTTTGTACTTGTTCCATTTCATATTTACCTACATTATGTGTAATACTAGCGATAATAATATGCAAATTACGTGAACGTTTTCGCTCTGATGAACAAAACATGACTAAGATAGTAATTTGTACTAGTGTGTGTGTTTTGTGAGGTTCCAAGAAAGCCACGGTAGAGGTGGTTTTATTTTTATTACTTTTAAGCTTTTGATTATTCATAGTAAAGGTTGTTTGTCTTTTTATTATTATTAATAATGATCGTACGATTCGTGTATAGTTATAACTAGCTGTTACCCGCACCTTCGAATGCGTTAACTAAAATTTAGAACGGGCTCTGAGCGGAATAATATATTGTGCATGTATTATGCATATAAACCTTACTCTTGAATTGCTCTATCTATAAAAAAAAAAAAACCGCATCAAAATCCGTTGCGTACTTTTAAAGATTTAAGCATACATTACCCACATACAAAGGGAGCTACTTTGTTTTCTACATATTATGTAAAGATAATTGATTGTTGATGTTATATGTTTATGATGATGATGATGAGGTACTGGATATTGTTAATTAAGTTTATATTTATTTAGGGTGGAAATATTCATCAAAATCTAGATTTATTTATCACACGCCGGGAGCGATTGCGTACATAGTAATTATCAGATTCATAGGTTGCCCGATGTTTTGTCCACATAGGATACAGAATTTTTTATATACAGTATCTGTAGTAGTTTGTGCGACGTGACAAGCTTGATTGCAGTGAGGAATAAAATGTTAATTGTTAAATGTAAATTCTACCTACAATTAGGTAGACTATTCACTTGCATACACCAGAGTTATGTAACAGAAGCCAATGAACACTGCGTGTGTAAATTCCGTTACGCTCACCTGTAATATTTAATAAAAGCTTTGCGGTATATTATTAAGTACGCCATTACTTTGGTGGCGAATGTACATAAAAGTTTAATGGATAGTGTGGTTATAATCGGGCGAATACAAATTGAGTCACGAAAGGGTTTCCCTGAGTGACTCACGGGTCGAGTGGCCAACGTGATAAAATTTATCGAAACACGCCGAACCAGAGCTGTGTCTGGCTGAGTGTGAAGTGTTTTCTGTGCTTCTTTAAATGTATGTACGACGATTAATCATCATGATCATCAGCTTTAATAAGCGTCAAGCCTAGCTTTCCTGAGTCGCGTGGCGCCTCTACGTCGTAGGCTTTTAAACAGTCAACAATCTTCCATTATTATTTATTTGCTAAGGTTTGTGTGAATATTATACTCTTTGTAGTAGAATTACTTTTTAATATTTACCTGTCACTATTTTAAGATAAGGCTATGGTCGAATTATGGTCACATTTTTAACAAACATTTTGTGTTGTCGCAACAAAAACAGTAATAAAGTTAGTAAAAGTACAAACTTCATTTTCGATCGTTCATATATAACATCCATTCGTTCACAATCGTGTTCCAATTTTCTTTATTAACTTGTATCGATGTCGATCTCCCAGCGTGTGTGCACATTATTAATAATATATAGGCGATATGTTAACACGTAACTGCATACTATATTAGTATATGTACCAGGGATGTTATGGATATGAAATTTCGGGTACGGATTGGATATGGATATAGAAAAGATCATTATACCGGATACGTATATGAAATTATTTCGGATTATCGGTTAGTTTCGGATAATTTCGGTTACCGATATTAGATTTTTGAGGAATTTCAGAAGTAAAATATGTATAAATAGGTAATAAAATGGTTTTATTTGGTAGGAACAAAAGTCAGTCAGATAAATGTTGAGTGTTTACTACTGAAACTGCCCGGCCGATCAAAACAACCTGACATAACGTGTAGCAATTTGGCTCCGCCCCTATCCGATATTATCCGAATCTTTTATTTCGGATTCGGTTACGGTTACGGATATTATTTTATATCGGATATCCGATAGTTTCGGTTACGGTTACAGAGCTCCCTAACAACCATGATATGTACAGTTGGCTTATGGATATAATAAATACATTATTTACGAAAGTCGCAACTAGTGTGGGATTTTTTTTTAATAATTACAATACAATATGAAAACTTTTTGTTGTATGAACAAAATAGATTGTTTCTTTCTTTCTTACATGTGTAAAGATGCTTCTAAACGGGCATTCATTTCACTAAAATGTGTGGCTTCATCAGGATGGCCAGATTTTTGCCATTTTGAACATTGCCGACAATTACAGCCAGACTACGCAATATGTGACTTTATTTTGTTGTGTCTCTCTAATCTCTCACATGACTTGCTATGAGCTACACATGCACGGTCGATGTGTTTCGAACGGTTTGCTGCATTAAATTTGTTCGTGATAGCCGGGCTATTATAGCCACATATTGCTGTAAAAGAATTACCCGTTTACAAGCACTTTTAGTGTGACACATCTTAACATTTTTTTTGTTGAATTTTGCTGTTATAAAAGGTTTTTGACATTTCAATTGACGTTATTCCACAGTAACGTCAATAGTAGTTCATACTACTAATATTTAGGCACACACTATGTTATTCTGGAATATAAGCTACGACACTGCCAATTTTTATCACAATCCATTCGGTAGTTTTGTGGTGATTTAGTAACAAACATTCAAACATCCTACTTTCGCATAATTAGTAAGATTGATACATGTCAAGTATACCAGACAACTTACGTCATCGGTAATTCCCCCTCGGTAAAGTGAGCACGGTGACATTAGATACATGGGGTCAAACAGTCCCTCGTCTGTTCATAGTGACGTGTTAAACGTATCAGTGACAAGTCGTTCAGTGAATAGTATGTATTACAGTCTAATAATATCAGGATAAACTGGTCTTACCTAATCACCATGATGAAGAGACGTTTGATGTTTTTGTTTAGGATTTAAATTATATTTTCCTTATAGGCTGACTTAAAAGTCGATAAAAGTGGAGTATTAGTCAACGCGGCGGCAGCAGCTAATAATTTACAAAAAAACAAAACTCACTTTGTTACCCCATTACTATAAAAACCGCCCGGAGGGTGCATATAATTATAATATTGTTTTATAAAACTTTCTTTAGCATGTATACAACTTATTTGTACCTATTTTTGTGTAAGTTATAACTAATAAACTGTTAAATAGAAAAGATTGACATTTAGTAATTAGTTAAATTGTTATTATTAAATCTAATTACATACATGTGCCTCTCCATGGATTGAATGTTTGATATAAATTATAAATATACAAAGGTACCTTTGTTATGTGATTATCTTTGATTTCTGTGTAATTATAAAGACAGTATAGAGGCAACTGATTACATGCACTACTAATTATATTTCATTGAAAGGAATGTTTAAGTAAATTAATTCTGTCCATGAAACCATCCTAACACATCTTCCTCAATAGATCTGTGCAATGGCGACGATGACATTATATATTATTATACTGTAAATATCAAATGTATATCACTATATGTTATTATACTGTAAATATCTCATTCACAGTATAACACCGCTATGGATATAAATCTAAAAAATTCCAAAATATACAAATAGGTTCTCACCCCGAATAATATTTGTGGGGTAAAGTCATCAAATACTTAAGTTATTGGATTCACTCGCGTCGAAAGCTTATCCAAAATCGATGAGCCCTTAATAACATTGTAATGTCCGCCTTTTCACTCCGATTGAACCGAAGTTAATTTATCGGGGAAGCTCGTTTAAGGACAGGCGAGCTTACATCAATGCGTTATTTAAACGCGCGCTACAAATTGAGCCTTTATTTATTCATACAAGGGGAGCGCAGTTGATATGGGTCGGGGCCGTCTGATAAAGAACCGCTCGGCCCATCAAAGTATTTCCAGACCCGTGTCAAGCGCTCCGCCAAGAATATCAATCGGCAAATAACATGTCGCGGTCACCCTTCCTTAATGCTATTGATTAGCTTTTTATATTGACACGATATGTCTATGCACCTTTTAGAATATAAATTATTAGTATTTACGTCTATATCTAGATTATGTTATAATATCTACTGCATCGTAAAATTGGATATTTATTATGTGACTATTTGTGCATAGTACCTTGATAGTTTTAGATTGTTGAAGATAATAAATTAAGATTGAAACTGAAAAGACAACACTTTTTTATAAACATTCTGTGTAAGGTTATTCAAAAGATGACCATAATAAAAATATTATACATTTTTCATAGGTACTATTTTGCTTCCGACGAATTCGTAATGTCTGATACATTATTTATCTTCGAGAGTGGTTTACAATCTGTAAGACAGAATCAATGTTCTTTGGTCTCCTTTGTAGCGCAGATTAAATACCGATACTAAATATAGGGTGGCAATATTGGCTGACACTTCAATAGAATTCAAGTGACAGATAACCAACAGACCATTATGATAACCACTGGTTTTTTGTTATAAAAAACGCCTTAGGGCGATAGGGTGATGGGGCGCCTGGGTGACCCTATATTATGTGGATTTAGACTTACTCTTGTCTTATAGGTATTGATGTACTTACATATATTCCGTTATTCATTCAATTATCAAAATTCTTGTTGTACTGTATTTGTTAAGTATTTTGATATTTGAATATACATACATATAAAGAGTTAAAATAGTATTCTTAGAATTAACAAAATAAGCATTAATTTTATAAAGTGTCTTTCAAAAATGACTTAGGTGGAAATTGAATAAACCAAACAGTGTATGAGATATCGACAATATTGTTTTTTTTAAGATATTTATGACATTTGTACTTATGGCATACATCGTTGAACGGTTGCACGGATCCGAGAGGTCAAATTTTTAAGGCAAAAAAAAATAATTAAATAAATTCCTTCTGGTTTTGAATGATGGCCTACCTACCTTATGTGGATTTTCACGGCACCTCAGAAAACCCCACACGAAAAAGTAGTAAAATCGCATGAACTTGGTGACAATTCACGTCATCTCTGCGAGAAATAATCTTACTATCAAACTAACTGCTCATGCAAAATATCCATTCTGTCGTTCGCTGTGCGCTGTTCAATTTAAGCCAAAAAATGTTCATCATTTATCTGTAGAACTCGGCGGTGTTGATTATGGCCTCGCAAACGTCGTTTTCGAAAAAATGCGGACCAAAAAGCAACGTTGCAACGACCGACGCACCAAACAGCAAGTTCTTGTGAATACATCGCCACAATGTGAAAATCATGTGGGTCGTGGTCGTCTTATATACGACAATTTTGCTCTTTAACAAAACTATTAGGCCAACAATGCGCCTCGTCGCTAAAGATTATTTATGAGCCAAAATCGGGGTCCCCTCCGAAACGTTCCGAAGCCTATTCAGCGAACAACCGGCGTTCTATGGTTGAGCTCTTGGGTCATTTGGATCTTGTACGGATCAAGGCCCAACTTCCGACGCAGAATTCTCCAAGTTGAAGTCTGCGAAATGCCGAGTTCTTGTGCATAGCGAGAAATCTCCCGCACACTCTCACGCATAACGGCGATGCTCTGGCTGATGTGGCGTTCCTTTAACGCAAGAGTTTTGGTTCTTTGTTCCATTTGTTTGCAGCGATCATCTCGAATTTGATATCGATTTGATTACAATTGGGCTTTTAAATTACACATACTCTCAAATCGTCACTAAATCGAAAAAAAGAGTAGAGATATATTTGTAGAGAAAGGATAAAGTGCGTCTGTTGATTTACATATGAAACTTGAAACTGTCTCCACGCTTACCCCTTAAACCCACGACCAATTAATTCACGCTTACACAAATTGCTTGTGAAGCGTTGACAAGAGAGATATAATGTCAAACAATATTTGTAATGAAATATGAGGAGTCGGTTGTTAAACAAAGGCGGGATACAAAACATTTAAGAATTGGGAACGACAGAATAGGACGTGTTTACGTTATTTTCCAGTTGCGTGAAATAATATATATTATATTATATTTCATTACTTTCCTAATTACTGTAATTATTATTCTAAAGTAGTATTAATAAAAATATTTACTACATTATAATTGTTTTATCGCATTCGTTTAAGTTTTTTACATTCCGATGTTTGTAATACCATAAATAAAATGAAATCTAAAAAATGTTTACTCATAATAAGGAAAAGTTACAAAAACATAAGAAACCAAACCTCCTTACAGCTTTCTGCGATAATACAAATAAGTACAAAGAGATGAGGAAAAGTATACAATGTTAAAATAGGAACAAGGATACATGTTCAGGGTGGAATGGAGTCATTGCTTAATACTGTGGTTAGTTTTACTCGTCATTTAAAATTCGGAGAAAGGAGAAACTGACTCACCAAGACTCGGTTTTATTCAGAATTCTATTTCTATTAATGAATAAAGTGCTAAGAATTTATATTAATACCAATATTAGCATAATGGGGGTAATAATATTTTTCTGTCCGTGTCAAGGTCAGGTAGTAGGTACGTGTAGGAAAATAATATGTATCCTTAAATAAATCCAGATACGTATTTTTTGAACAAACAATAGTTTAGGGTTGGGAGATAGAGGTTGCAAGGTGCAAAGGAGTTGGCGTGTTGAGTAATTATCGCCACCTGCCTATGTACGCGCTACCCCAAACATGTGAGCCGAACGCCAGTTTCGCTCACCGATATTAAACTGCACAGTGGTCGCAACCACAGACTCTGTATGATTAAAAAACGAATAAAATCTTTTTGTGGTCGCGGTCTACCTTAGCGGGTGTACCAGACCGTGAACAATCGCTGTGAATTATCATGTGAAACGCTTATAAAGGAGGTTGTTTGCAAAGCGGATCGAGGTGTAATAATGTTGCCAAGGCATGCACTATTCTGTCATCGTAAACGGAATGTTTTATTTGCAAATTGAACTTAATTGCTCCCGGAGGCGTATTGACGCTTATCTTTGCTTAAATCGTGTTCCCTCCTGCAATGCAGTAATTTCAATCTATCGTTAGCGCATTGCAGATAATTGGATATTTTTACCTTTTCATTAAAATATGCATGTCTCGCGTCTCGAGAATGCTTTTGTTAAAGTTGCCATATAATCTACTGATGCAGATAAGCTTTATGCTATAGCTAACCTGTTATTCTCATTTATCATCGTCAGACGCTTCAGATATCTCACTACTGTGTCATTATTTATGTTATTTCAGTTTACCCTTTTTATTTTTGTTATCGTGTTAAATCTTTCCGGAATAAATCACACGATACTCGGTTCCGCTTTATTATAAATTATCCTACATTTTACTTTGATTTCTTGATATTTAGACTCAAGTAAGTTAAGTTTTTTATGATGGTTACTGGATAACGAAAAATTGAATTTGAATTTTCAGTGATTGCTATCTTGACTTCTTTTGTTATAATATGCCCTTTAAACTTGTTCAACACATATAGTTTTCGTAATTAATTATTACTGTAATAGTTTTCAACATGTTATTTGGAAAGGGACGCGCTTTACTAAATTAAATATTGATTGACCGAGCAGCAGTCAGTTAACCAGGATCACAAGACTCGAATGGGGCATGCACGGTTGACTAGAAAGCTTCAACGTTCGCTTTTCAGCAAATATGCCTTCAATCGTTTACACGAATCACTGCCCCGGACCCCTGTCAGTGAACACTCTATTAATTAGAGGCTCCCTTGATTATTGACTATACTTTAATAGCGGGCACCCGGACGGGGCCTTTGTTGAAACTTGCGTACAATCGATAAGGTTTCGTGTACTGCGACTCAACACTGGTGTAAAAACATAGACCTGTGAATGATGTAAATACGTAATGTGCTCACATTCACCAAGTAGGTATAATGTCGGTTATTATTCCATATAAACGCGTGTCGTGAGTTATTCCCTTCTTTATGTTTTAACCACAAACAATAATCAGTACTTGATTATGGCGTTTGCGGTTTTGGAATTCATTTGAGATTGCTTTAAATTATTATTTTTTCTTTTGACTCATGTGCTTCTATTTCCTACTTTACTGATACAAAATTAATACATCATTTCTGGGAATGCAAAACGGCTTTTTGAATGCAATTGCAAATAGCATGCAATTGGAACCAGACATCGTCATCATGTCAAATGTTTTATATAAACTTTCATCATCAAATTTTGTTTCCATTCCATCCAATTCCACTGTCGTACAGAAGCCATATTTTATGTATAACTTTAATTGTTTCACTTAGTAATAGCTGTTTGTTAATACTTTTTATTATTATTTTATGCAAATATCAATCGAAAAAAACACACAGATTACAAGTAGAACACACAGACTGAAATATGAATTTATATTTTGCGAGATAACGTGGAAATGAGACTAACAGAATATATTAATAAAATTCTTGGTCATTTTTTGTTCTGCCAAACTATTTATAAATGGTGCTATGAATTTCAAAATGTAAAGCTATAAATTAACTTAAGCTACGTAGCGAGTAATATTTGTCTATGCATATTTTTACATTTAGATAAATCTCTATGATAAATGTACCTTAATGACAATTTATATTCGTATACATTTGCACGTTCATCATTGCGTTACTTAAATATATTTATGGAAATGTAGGCTTGACACTGTTTTATAATTGTTTAGCCCCGTAATTGCCTTTGTTGGGTCTCCGCCGCTAGAAATAGAGGAAAAACAAGGTCATCTCATCTACAGAATATATCTAGCTATAGGATGGTTAGTCCTCCTTCCAGATGGAATCCTTACATGTATTTCATCTTATTGGATATGCTGGTTTCTCTACATTGATCGAACTTGTCAAATGTTTTCTTTTATTGGTGAACATGTTCATGTTCTTAAGGGCAGATAGTTATGGGAAATTCACGCGATCATCAGTCAAAACTCAGAATGCAAACGAACTAAATCGCCGCTTACAAATAATTGTTTTAAACGTGTAAATATTTAATTTTAGCCCGGTTTCTGAAACGTAGTTTAAGGTGTATGTCAACTAACACGGCTGTTAATGACGGTTAACATACGATTCTAGACAGAATTTTATTGTAATGGGAATGTCAACTGACAGGATGATCAAATTGAGTAATTTAACCATGCGTCTAGCAACTTATTTGACACTTGACTGTTGATTTGTTAATTTTTGCGTTGATCAGGACAGGCCGGGCGTTAGAGTAAGTAATCGTAAACAGGTATTTGAATGGTGTTTTATGTTGCAGCCCCAGCGGCACGGCGCTGGGCACGCTGCCTCAACTGCGGGACTACTTGCAAACGGCTGGTACCTGCAAGTGCGGGCTGCCCTGCCCGCTCAGACCGGAGACTGCGTTCAATTTTGACCCCAAGGTATGTATTATTAAAGCGTCATATCCACATTTACGACTTATCTATTTGTTTTCGTACCGGAGCTTTCTAAATAATAATAAAATTTGCGTTCCATATTTTATTATCAGAAAATGTCTGATATTCTGGTTTTGCCCGGGAAGTTGAAAACGAGTTCTATTTATAATTACCGGCTTTTGATTTTTTTCGTTTCTAATTTCAAGTGTAAAGCAAGTATGTACATATTATTAACATGTGAAACGATCAAGGTTATAAATTATAATAAATCACCGTTGTGATTCATTTTTCATATAGCATTTTTACATGATAATATGTTTTATGATGTTATTTTGTATTTGTAAAATTTTCTTGAATACATACCTATATATTAAATTTTATGTTACATTATACGATACGGATTGAAAAGTTCACCTAGTCTAGTCAAAAACCAAATAAAATGTATACAATTTTTTCTTTCGACGTAATCTCCATTTAGTTAATAGACTTCTTCCGTGTACTTTCAAAAGCTTCTTTTTTCTTTTTTTGACTCTGGAGTGTAGTGATGAACCCAGATTTCATCCATTGTCACCAATCTACCAAGAAAACCTTGCGGATCAGCTTCGAACATCTCCAAACAGTCGCGACAAATCATGAGTCGAATTCCCTAGTAGTTACTAGGGAATTCGATTTATTATTACTTATTTATCCCCAGATTACTTTCGGTAGAGCAGTTGCTCTATCGAAAGTAATCTGGGGGTATAATTAATAAAGATAATAATAAAATAATAATAATGTATAACAGTTGGTGAACCATTAAATAAATAAATAAATAATAAACTAACCTATCTGAAACCTTAGAAAAGCTTTAAAATTCATTGACAATGATAATTTGCCTTTTTTCATTTATTGTTCTCTTCTCGTATTTAAATTGTTTGTGAAATTTCATCTAAACAGGATTACAAATTGAAAATCCACATTATAAAATTGAATAATGACATTTATTAAATGACCAGGCCGCTAACTTTCCAATCCACCTGGTATTAAATATAGATCCAGCCCAGTCACAAAATATTATATGAACCTACTGTATACCCATGACGGTCCCGAGCGAGGTGAAACAATTTATATACGTTAATGAATATTTATTGATGACAATAAATAACTGGTACAGAGATATATTGAATTGATTCAACTCACACTTTATGGGGCATATATTGTACAATACAATATTTTTTTTTAACTTTTTCTTCTTAATATATATAGTTTGCCGGTTGCCACAATAATGCGTTTATTTTGCTACTTTAGTATTTTTAAGTTGTAGCAGCTTGTTTTAGGAAGAAAGACAGGAGGAGTAGGTAGTGTAAATTATTGGCACTGAGATCTATCGGGCTACGCGGCTCGCGACCCGCAATGCATTTAGTGTATGCCAGTCTTGAGAATTGAGACTGCGCATGCATGGAGTGCCTGAATAGACTGATGACTACTAGTAGTAATCAACACCAGACTCCAGCGCTATCTATTTACGATTAATTTCTTTTATATACGTCATTAGAAATAAGTTAAAATAAAAGTGAATTAAATATTATCATCTATAAATGATTTAATTGTATTAGGACCTGTTTCACAATCTCCAGATAAGTTCCGAATAGGCTATCGGCAACTTATTTGACAGATACTTGACAGATACTCCATACTCTATCTGGCAAATATGTTACCAATAGCCTATTCGGCACTTATCTGGACATTGTGAAACAGGCCCTTAAAGAATTTTCGTACATCTTTTTTATAATAGGATGATTAATATACAACTAGTGCTAGCCTTGAGAGAGCCTCGCGGTCTCGCAAATCACGCGGCGTAGTGATGCGTTTGTGAAGCTAAATGAAAATAAAATATATTCGCCTGTCTTAGTTTGCATATTGATGATAATTATATTTTTAATCCGCGCTTTTGTCCACAATTGCTGCTTACAGTTCACGTATAAGAGACGGATTTAATCATTTTCAATGACTTACATTCGAGTTCACTTTACCAAAAGTACTTACATAAACGTAATTGGGTAAAGTGAGCTAAAATCTGTATTAAGATATTATTATATCAACATTTGTTGATATAATAATATCTTTTGTGGAGGCTGCGGATTGTCTAAAGTTAATGTTTTCTCGTAGAATCTACAATTTTTTAGTTAATAAATAGAAATAATAGATTTCACATGATAGGCACATGGTATGCCTATCATGTGAAATCTATAAAGTAAATAAAAAAAATAGATAAAGAATATTCTTTACCTATTAAAACTTTAACGAAGTTTTTCTTATAATTGTAGGAAGTATTTAATTTTTCACTAAACTAAACGTTGGACTAACTATAATGCGATGTAGTTTTTGTCGATTCAATTTGGTTCTTCGACTAGACTTTTTATACCTAGAAATTGAAATACGATCGGTTTGATCGTTATTGATGAACAAACAGTAGGTGCGTCATTGACCCCGCAACAAAATTAACCTGGGATAGCGCACCTATACATCACTACAATTTTATTATGATATACTTATCAAAAGTAATTATGACTAAGCTAGCAATAAAATAATAGTTATAGTAAAACAGTTTTCATTTTGAGATTACAATCTTGTAGCAACGATATTTTCACATGTCGCACGGGCTGTATAAAACGAACGATCTAGAGGTAAGCACACTGCAGAATTATTCAAATCATACCCATTGGCCAACACGTGAGTCGCTCTGTTTACAGTGGTCTGTGTGCAACACGAATACAATCCTTATCTGTCGTGATTATAATAAAGAAACATGTTTTGTGTCCTTCAATTTTAATTCCGTTCCACTTATCTCCACCGTTTGATCTGTTTTGCAATGCGTATGTATATTCATAAATCTCTACCTCATTTGTATGAACTCGTTTTTTGGTCTAATACGATGGAAATATAAATTTAATGTTCGCAGTTCGACCATTGAATTTATATTATTGCGTTTTATAATCCCAAATGTTTGTTTCAATCGCCAGCGTATCGTTGAATGAGATATTTTATATTATCTGTAATGTGGTGTTTTGTACTTGTAGTGTAAAACAATACGCTTAGTTTTAGTGCGTGGTATATTATCTTAATGGTTTGTGCATTCTGCAGATTCAATAAAGGTAGTGCTTACGTAGTCGCAATCGTGCGACAGACAAGTTAATTCTGTCAAAGCTTGTAGCGACCTCCTCGCCCTGCCTTTGTGTGCACTTGAAATGTACAAATTGCACCGCGGCCTGCAGGGGAGGTCGCTGCACTACCCCCTCCCGCCGCTCGCCTCCCCTCCCGCCCCGTCCGCTCTCATCGATTCCTCTTTGTTCCGAGCATTCGTCTTGAGATGCACTCTACGAGATCTCGATTTCACATTCAGTGATAGCGCAGAATCGATCCACGAGCATCTTTTCGTCTTGTCGTAGATGGATAGAATTCCTGAGACATAACTAGTTTCGAACGTCGCCATCCACCTCTTGATTTAAAACGAGACTTGAATAGAAAATACTTTTCATATTTCTTTTGTGTTTCTTATTTCAAGCATTCGTTGAATTGCTTTGTATGTATATAAATTAATATTCCTTTTATGATGCCTTATTATCTTTGAAATTATCGTTATGTTAATGCCATAAATGTGATAATTAACTTAAGAGGGATATGAGTATCTTTCTAAGAAAATCTTATCTTATTATTATTAAAATCAATATTAAAATCCATCACTACATTCCTTATTAGCTTAACAACAAAAAGCAAAATTATTGATCGAATATATTATTTTGGGCTTTTGGCCCGGCCGTTGAATCCTCAGTATACCTAAGAGGGTTAATAAAATACTTACAAAATATTACTATAGTAGCTTCTATCATAATCCTTGATCCAAAATAGGTTTGGTAACATACCATCTAGATTTTCGAGATGGGTTGGGACATTACAAAAAAAAAAAAAAAAACAAATGATATACGGCAAATTTAAATTCTAATTATTTATTTCAGACACGAGGTCCATAATATGTTAGTATATTTTAATAGGCTTTGCTTCGTGTTTGAACAAGTTTATATTCATATAATATTTTGTATCTTATAATCGATACGTTTCAGAATGATATGCGGGGTTAGATAAGAGAACAAAACAAAACGAAGTGCCGGAGATTGTCGAGATACATTTGTCAGGGGACGAACATTCGTCACCCTGTCGATGTCGTCGTGACGGCCATACAAATACAAGCTCGTAATTCGGAATCGTGAGGTAGTCGTTGACCCTCCGTTGTCAACGAACAACAAGAGCTGCAAATAGTACAGATTAGAACCGAACGAAATGTAGTACGGTCATTAAAATATCATTAGGTGTAGCGTATGTACAAATCATTTGGCAAATTATTTAGACTAAAAGATTTAGAATGTAAAACTGTGACAACACAGTGGCACCAACATCTACGTCACCATGTTTTTTTCAACTTTTATGTTGAATATTTTATTGTAAACCATACTTATGCTAATTTCATAATTTAAATGGCCTATGAATGCAGTCTGTTATGGTAGTTATAGAGCAACTAACAAAACAATTGACTAGGTATATTGAACCCGATTTTACTTAGAATTACTAACTACTAACTAGTATACTTAACCACTTGTTATGGCTCAAATTATGACAAAAAGTTAATGCTATCGTGGCATCTACAAAAAGCTCCCAAGACCGTGATGTTTTTGTTGCGGTTGTTTTGTCGAAACGATACATCATTATGATTTAACATTTAATAAATCGAATTAAAACCGTGCGAAAGTAACATTGTTGCCTCTCCGTTCGGGTTGGTGCATTGTTTTTACAGAACAAAGCTGCGCCGCTTCCGCGTGGCAGCCTCGTTTCGAGTGACATTTAAACGATCGATCAAGGTCTTAGCCGGATTTCGAATCGTATTGTTTAAAGTATTAATTTATTACATTGATTGTTGATATGCGACATTCACATTTCCTGATCGATCGCGTCCAAATAAATGCAAACGAGGTTTTGTTGCAGCTGCTATAAAATATATTTGAGGTGTCATTCGATTATTAAAACTTTTAGAGTGCTTCACGCAGACAGTTAGCGAGAGGTAAATAGCAGCTGTGGTTCAGCGTAATATTTTTAAACTTTTGTCGAAAAATGTTTCATTTTTTTTAAATCTTTTTCAGACGTTTATTTATGACAAGCTGAATCCGACAAACGTTCTACCTTCACCGAAAAATGTTTATCGTCATAATGATTTCATTTCGTATTATTCTTGTCATCATGATAAAAATTAAAAACAACAACATGAAAAAAAAAAAAAAACAAAATAGAATAATATGATGCGGTGGTTCTAAAGTTATGTGCGTACATAGTACATACTTTTCGGCGATTAATTTTTATATAGATTAAGTTTTTTAAATTTATATGAGTTCGGTAATACGGGTTAGTAAATCTCCCTTTAATTATTATTATTGTTATGATGATCGGCGCATCTAATAGTGCAGTACTCTACACATTTTGCTGTCTATCTAATTGAGACAGGCCTACTATCCAAGCGAATGACGAGGCTGGTCTATACACAGCCTCACCAGCCGTATTCTGCCGAAAACGAACATAAGCCCACAATAATAATTAAAGACAGGATACTAAATGAAACCTTGACATTTTTATGTGTAATATCTGAGCGCCGTTTCCTTAATTATATATTTAATGCCGCTGTAATCTACTTGTACGTAATTAGTTTTATAATACATCAAATTATGTTTACACACATTTTTAACACTTAAAATCATTAACCTGTATAACCATGTAAAGTCGCTGCATATAGATTGGCTCACTGGTGAGATAAGAAATTATTGTATTTTATTTAATGTGAATTTAAATTACACCTACTTATTAATAAAATACCAACAAGTTATGTGTCACATTCAGTTGTATAGCTGAAGTAAGGTTTTCATTATATTCTTGAATTTAGTTATTATACAAATGCTTACATCCGACAAGGTCTTCTTTCTATCAAGATTGGTCATCTTGGCGTTCATTGACGCCTATGATCAGCAGTGGACGGATAAAGGCTTGCTGCTGATGATGATGATTATGCAAATACACTGGAGTCGTGTCATATTTATTGTTTAATAATTTATTAAAAATATTCCAATATTAGGTATATTGGAATATTTTTATGTAACGATCAATTTTATTCGTTTATTTTAAACATTTCTCAGAACAAGTTTATAATTTCAGTGATACCAGCAGCAGGTATTCTTAAAAATACTTATGTATTATATAACATTTTGTACATCATGTTGAACACTCCATTATAAATACATAGATACATATTTATCATACAAAATACCCGGTCGAAATTTATTATGTACACATACATAATATGTATATACATAAACATTGCGTTGCATTAAAAACAATCGTAATACATAGTACATACATATTTGCATTTGCGTAAGATACCTACGTATTTTCACTACTTACGTAGTTATGTGTAAGTTATAATAAAACGTTGAAATGAGTTTCTAAACGTCGACTTTCTCGGTGAGGTGAAAGTGGTGACCGGGCCGGTACATTCCGATCGGAAACCTTGTTTGGTATAACACGGAAGATACCGTGTGCCTTACAATAAATTATGACCCCCGTGTTTCCGACCTTTCTCTCGGCTGGCTTTTGTGCTTTGTTCTCGCTCACTCGAATAATTTAAGTCACACAAGTTTTATTGAAGAGAAAACGATCGTAGACGTTACATAGATCCATAATATTGGTGCTTATTGAATTTGCAATTTTATAATATCATAGATTCGTTGTTGCGTAAGTTAATCGAAATGTTTCATTTAAAATAATATTCAAATGAACGAAATCAAATTAAATAAGATAGAAAATGTGGGTCGAGTATATTTTAATTTTCAGGGTTTCTTACCCGAATAAGGGCAAAACGGGAACCCTATTACCGAAACTCCGTTCTCCGTCCGTCCGTCTGTTATCAGGTTGTATTTCATGAACCATGATTGTATTTCTGTTGCCGCTATAATAACATAGGTACTAAAATACAATAAAATTAACATTTAACGGGCATCCATGCCCTACAATTTTCATTACATTGTCTATTACTTAGACACTGGAGTCCGATACCGAACTCAATTAAAACAATAATTTGCTTAAAAACATGTATAATATAGATATTCTAGCCATCTAGTTACAGTTGTCTTATAAGAAGCAATTAGGAATGAAAATATTTTAAAGAAAAGTCATAGAACATTTTTATTGTCACTTTTTTCTTCTAAAACCAAACAGGTTAGTTGGTAGGATATTTTAGATCATATAAACATTGCTCGTTAGAAAGTCGTAGGCGTGAACATCATCCCCGCCGTTAAAATCGCCGGATTTTAACCCTCAGATTGATTCTCTGTTGCTGGAAGAAGGCTAAGTCGCGTAAAAGGTCTTCGAAAGATTCCTCGAGTCGTTTGAACGTCCGCCACGCGACATACCCCGTCACGCCCAGGGAACAGCTTACTGATGCGCCCTACACGCCAACACAGTGGTGGCACATTTTCTTCTTGTAATAATACCAGGTCTCCAAGTCTCAGAGGGGTATCAGGAACGCGCCACTTTGTTCTCTGTTGTAACTCTGCCAAGTACTCGTGCTGCCATCTCTTCCAAAAGTGTTGTCGGATTTGTTCGAGCCGTTGGTAACGTCGGAGATTAGAAGCCTTGCAGTCGACGAGATTCGGTGACGGCAATGCGGTTAGCGGCCGACCAAGCAGGAAGTGCCCCGGAGTGAGGAACTGAAGGTCATTTGGAGACGAGGACATGGGACAAATGGGACGGCTATTTAATATGGCTTCAACTTGCGCAAACAGGGTGCTTATCTCCTCGTATGTTAAATGTGAATTGCCCATAACACGCCTTATGTGAAATTTTGCGGATTTCACTCCAGCCTCCCAGATGCCACCAAAATGGGGAGCGTAAGCAGGAGAAAATACAAATTTAATTTCTTCTTCACTACAAAAGGAATTTATGGATTCTCTATTAGATTTTAGAAAGTTGCCTATTTCTTTCGCGGCGGCTACAAAATTTCGACCGTTATCACAAAAAATCTCTACAGGCCTTCCGCGACGGGCTACAAATCTGCGTAAAGCTAAAATAAAAGCTTCTCTTGAGAGGTCGCTAACTGCTTCTAAGTGCAAGCACTTAAACCTCAAACAAACAAAAATACATAAATAACATTTTGTTGTCTTTGCTCCACGGCCCGTTCGATTTAAAATAAGGAAAGGACCAGCCATATCTACACCAACACTACGAAACGGGAAGTCCACCGTAATACGCTGTGAAGGCAAGTTTCCCATCAACGGAGTCAAAGTCTTGCCTTGCACTTTCCTACACTGCATACAATTGTGCACAGTTCTCCTCGCGAGGTGCCGTCCATTAATGGGCCATACATAGTTCCGTACGCTAGCAAGAAGTAGCTGTGGACCAGCATGTAACTTATGCAAATGCTCCCGCTCAAAGATAAGTTTAGTGAGGTAGTGTGATGAATGTAATAAAATTGGATGCTTGCTTTCAAATGGGAGCGACGATTGGTCTAAACGACCTCCTACGCGTATCAATCCACTAGCATCCATGAAAGGTGTAAGAGCTATAATGCTAGACCGAGAACTAATTGCCTTATTTTTAGTCAACAACCCATATTCGACAGGAAATGATTCCTGTTGTGCTACGCGACAAAGCAAATGAAAAGAACCTTGCAATTCTTGCACACTTAGTGCTTCTAGATCCTTGGACTTGGAGTTTCTTAAATTGTGAAGAAATCGCAACACATATGCATACACTCGCTTTAGTCGATTTAATTTAGAAAAATTGTGGAATGGAATTACCGAAGAAGTGCTATTACCTAGATTAGCAACATTTGCCCTTAACTCTATATCATTTGAGTCTTGTTGTACATCTCTCGATAAAGTAGGCCAAGATGATTCGTCTTGCAATAAAAACTCCGGGCCATACCACCACAAATTATTATTCCTAAGTTCTTCAGGATACGCCCCGCGGGATATGAGATCAGCCGGATTCTGCAAGGTAGGTACGTAGCGCCAATCCCTAACATCGGTTAACTCTGTTACCTCTGCGACTCTGTTGGCCACAAATGTTTTAAGTTTTCGAGAGCTAGTGCGTAGCCAAGCAAGGACGACGCTAGAGTCACACCAGTGGATCCTGCGTTCTATAGGAAACCTCAACGAGTCAACGACTGCCTTACATAGCCGAGCCGCCAGCACAGCGGCGCATAGTTCTAAGCGAGGTATAGTGCAGGCCTTCACAGGTGCTACTTTCGATTTGGAACATAAAAGATTAACACTTACATTGCCTGCCGCATCTACAGACTTAATAAAAACGCATGCTCCGTACGCCTTCTGCGAGGCGTCGCTGAAGGAGTGTAGTTCTATTATAACTGGTAAGTTGCATGAAACTTTCCTAGGTATAAAGAGTGAAAATAACTCATTAAGAGTATTATAAAATTTTAACCAAGCCATTTTCATGTCATTTGAAATTTCGTCATCCCAATCAACTTTATCAAGCCATAACTGCTGCATAATCAATTTAGGGATAATTATGCAGGGGGACACAAAACCTAGTGGATCAAAGATTCTAAAGGATGTTGATAATATAGAACGCTTAGTTATTTTCTCAAAATTAGGAGGCATGTCAAAGGAATAAAATAAGTGATCTGTTGCTGAATCCCACCCTAAGCCGAGGGCGCTGGTAGACTCACTTAAAATCAGTTTATCAGCAGAGCTTGAAGAACAGGACTGCAGAACTAAAGGAGAGTTCGATTTATATTTGCGTAAATTAAAGCATCCTGCCTTCAAGGCCTCCGACACAGAATGTTGAATTAATATCAATTCATTTTCGTCGTTGCAACCAGTAATTAGGTCATCTACATATAGGTCATGTTGTAAAATAGTTTTCGTGAGTGGATCCTCGCACTCCTCCCCCAGCTGCCAAAGACATCTCGTGCTTAAATAACTAGCACTTGCGAAGCCGTAAGTGATAGTATTAAGTCTCAGTATTTTGAGAGGGTCACGCTCATCTTCTCTCCATAAGATGAGTTGTAAATTGCGATCGGACTCGTCTACCACAATCTGCCGGTACATTTTTTCTATATCCGCCATCAGGATGTACTTGTGGAAGCGAGCCCGAACTAATATGGAGAAAAGAGAGTCTTGCGTTCGAGGCCCGACCATTTGAATGTCATTGACGGATACGCCGGAAGAGGTGCAAGCAGACGCGTCGAACACCACCCGTATTTTTGTTGTCTCACTGTTCTCTTTGAACACCGGATGATGAGGCAAGTAATAACATAAATTCAATGTAAGACTATCGAGCGCTACTTCCGAGAGATGACCTAATTCTGCGTACTCTCGGATGAATGCTACATACTGAGACTTGACCTCAGGCTGTCTCTTAAAGCGCTTCTCTAAATTATGAAATCTTTTTTTGGCCATGGCATATGAATCGCCAAGACAGTCGGGTGATTTAAATAAAGGAAGCCTCACACAGAATCTACCATTGGACAAGCGACGGGTATGCTGCACAAAATGCCTTTCACATGCCTGCTCGCTGTCATTTAAATAAACCTTAGAAGGAATCTCCTCTAGTTCCCAAAACCTACCCATTTTAGTATGTAGATCATTATCTCGTGCAAAATTTGTAAGAACAGTATTACACTTTATATTATTATTAAATTGCTTGCTGAACAAAGACACAGGACCACCAATAAGCCAACCTAACTTCGAACGGTGTAATCTAGGACACCCTGGGCCCAATGACTGTTGCTCAGAGCCGATTATGTCCCAAAACAGATCCGAACCGATGAGTATATCAACTTGTGCCGGTTCATAAAACTTGGGATCCGCTAGGACAATATTACTAGGAATCTTAAGTGAACTAATATCAAAACTAGAATTAGGTAGCGAACTAGTAAGTTGGTTCATGATATAAAAATTGGATGTAACATTAAAGGACGTATTAAAAGATTTTATTTGAACAACACAATATTCTGTGATAGTTCCTGAATAATTATTACCAAAACCAATGACATTCGTAGACCTTAAAGGAGTGACATCTAGTGACAATTTTCGTTTTAAATTTAAAGTTAAAAATGAAGTTTGGCTGCCACAATCTAACAAGGCACGCACGGTTACAGATTTACGCGTCCTTGGATTGACAGCCTCAATCAGAGCCGTCGACAATAAGACCTGACTAAAATTCTCATTACAAAAGTTAGCTAGTGTGTCGACAGGGATAATATTGCTTACAGCAGTGGTAGTATTGCCTTCAATATTTGTAGTAAGGTGCAGGAGTGAGTTGTGTCTTTTTTTACACTCTTGGCAAGGCCCGAAACGACATTGACGCGGATAATGGCCAGCCTTCAAACAATTCTTGCATAGGTTCAATTTAGTCGCCTGAGTTATACGATCACTAACGCTCATCGCCTTAAATGATGGACAATCAAATATCCTATGCTCGGTGGAATTACAACAAGCACATGGATTAAAAGAAGACGGTATTTTTTGTTGATTAATACTAGTGTTGCTGTTACTAGTGCAAGCATATGATTTCAAATTGGAACGTTCCGGCTTAGCATTAGCAGTAGTCGCGGCTTGCTGCTGACCATGATAAGATTTAGAAGAGCTCTCAGCCTTACTGCGATGTACTGATTCTAGAATGGACGCACGATCGTTCAAAAATTTGAGAAAATCTTTAAGCGTGGGCGTATCAGCTGACATTGCATTACGGTGTTCCTCCCATCTCATGAATGTGTTACTGTCTAGCTTAGATGAAACCAAATGTATAATTATAACGTCCCAATGATCAGTTGCCTGTCCTAGATTAGATAGTGCACGCAAATTCTTGGTCACGTGATCGACCAGGAAGCGCAGCGACCTCTCAGACTCTTTATGTAATGCGGTAATATTAAAAAGCGAACTAAGGTGATGCTCTATTAATAAACGTTTGTTGTCATAACGTTGTAATAGTAGGTTCCAAGCCTCCTCATAATTATTGGAAGAAACTTCGAGATTCGCAACAGTACGAGCTGGTTCACCCTCTAAATAAGACAGTAAATAATGGAATTTGTTCACGGCGCTAATTCGACTATTTTGATGAACCAGAGATTTGAATGTATCTCGAAATTCCATCCACTTAAGATGTGAACCATCAAACTTAGTAATGTTAATTAACGGAAGCCTAAAACCAGTTTCATTATGGTCGAGCCCACACTGGCTTACATTATGATAGTTACTAGACTCTCGGGCACTGTCCACGGGACCGTGCAACTGCAACAGTGTTTGAGCCGCCACAATATTGCTAACAAAGGCCCTTTCAATGATTTCTCGTTCCGCGAGCTCCTCGTCTAACTTATTAAAATTAATAACCTCAATTTCGCTTTGTAAATCATCAAATTTAGAAGATAACGCTTCAAATCTACTAAGCTTAAGAGTAAGTTCGGCCCTATCCGTCGTAGTAAGCGTGTCCAACTCATCCAATCTATCAACATAATTTTTAAACTTAGTTACTTGTCCCTTGACAGAACTACGCTTGGTTATTAGTTCCGCCAAGTTTTTCATGTCGTTCTCGATTCCCATCGTAAAACGTTAAAGAATATTGCAAATTTGTGAAGAAGAAATTAAATTAAAGTGTAAGAAAATAAAATTTCTAACTTAAAATAGCCAATGAAAACGCTCACACCCCTTCCGGTGGTATCTTCCGCACGGCAGGTCGAGGTGGTGGAGGCTGGTAGCGGGCACAAACACCGCGGTGATGTGGCGCGGGCTGTGCGGCGGCGCGGCGGTACGTATCGGTCCCGCTCACTAGTTAACGGCACCTCTGTAATGTTCAGTGGAATAATCACCACACAGAAAACACAACTAGTATACAGAGGGATTACTTGTTTTCTAGATTGAATTCGACATAAAAAAATGTAATTACGTATGTTTGCACAAGTTAAAACCACTAAACAAGGTTCAGAAAATGGTTGAAATAGGAATTAGGTTACTGAAAGGGACTTTTAGTGCAATTATAGTCTGCTGCGCTGCGGGTGGTCCATAGTCCAACAACCGGCGATGCTGACTCCTTATTCCCTTCCGACGTACATGAATGCTCCGTGGGGTTTAGCTCGTTCCTCTATACTTGTCTGGACTCGGTGCGGTGCTGCCCGGTAGATAATTGCTACAGTGCTGTGCTGACCAATTCCAGCAGGACTCCAAACTCCCACAATCCAAGTGTTTGAATCAATATCTTCCGATTACGTCCTGTCACGGTCGCCAAATTATGTCTACGAGAGACACTGGAAGCTTAAACAAACCTCTGTTCTGAATTAATAAGTATATTTAATTACAGACACTGTTTTGTCTTAGATATAGAATTTTGTAACATTGTTCTTAGTATATGTTTTTAGCATTAATTAATAGTCGTTATTTCGTTGCTATATCTACGTTAAGCGTCCTCTTCTCAGTCGTAGTGTTAATATGTAGTCATGACAACATGACTTCTATTTGGAACGCGTTTGGCGCGCAGACATACTCCCGCCCTTGAAGAGCCGTAGGGACTTCAATCCTCTTCATCAGCCAGTAGCGGTAGGAATCAGTAGGAAAATGTCTCCTGCACGTTAGTTGCCGTTGTTGGTACGCCTCTCGAAGCACTGTTGAAAGTCGCATATTAATTTTGCCAGCGGCGCCAGAATTGTTGTCTTATCTGCTCGATTCTAGCGTGCCGTCTGAGCGAGCTTTGGCAGTCCTCTTCCATGGCAGGACCCGGTAGCGAGGTGAGCGGCCGACCTACCAGAAAGTGTCCAAGAGTGAGAGGTAGTAGTAAGTTTGGAGCGTAACGAGATATACAGATGTTCATTATCGCTTAGCAGTTTTAGCTTTCAGAATTCCTAGTCCCCAAATTTTCGCAATTTGTTTTTAAATATAGTTGGAAGACTCAAGATTGGAGGAAAAGTTGCAATGCGATACGTTTGCCTTATAATTTTGAATTAATTCCTCGCTCAAAGAGATAGGACCGGATATAATCCAGCCGAACTGGGAATTAATTAACGTAGGTTATATTTAGATAGATAAGAATTCGACGCTCCACACTATCGGTAACCAGACCGCTGCGGGCACTCGGTGCTGCAGCAGCAGCCTACAATAGCTCAAGTAGCAGATGCACGATCATCGTGTTTGAACTTGACCCGATTGCACGCGATCAGCTGATGCAAGTATAAGGTGTGAAATTCACAATATCGTCCTGCTACTAAATAGATAAAATACCATAGGATATGGGCAACACTTACTGGGAGTCTCAGTATAGACTAGTTGTAGCAATAAGATCGTAAATTCTTGGTAAAATAATAATATGAAAATAAAATGTTCTTAAAATAATAAGATAATGTGTATATAAAAATAGATTATAGCTCGCTTGGCATTGAAATAACGAGTGGTTTTTGGAAGAAATGAAAATTCATTGAAAGAGAACTAGGACACTGGTTGCATAGAAAAAGATATACTTTAACTGATTAGATGCAGATTGGAAATAGGCGGAAGAATCAGTTAGGAGATAGGACACTTAGCTGGAGAGGCCTGACCGCGGTGCTGATAGCTCACCAGCGGTGACAGTTCCGGAGAGGTCTGACCGCGGCGCTGTTAGCTGACCGACGGCGACAGTTCCGGATAGGTCTGACCGCGGCGCTGATAGCTGACCGACGGCGACAGTTCCAGATGTCTTGATTCTTGCGCTCGAACTGGCACGTGGACCTGGGTCTGGCTGCGGCGCTGATGATGTCCGGCGTGGCTCAGGTATACGACGTGGTTCGTAACTTTCGTTGATTAGTATGTCCTGTCCTGTCACGGTCGCCAAACTATGTCTATTACTTAGACACTGGAGTCCGATACCGAACTCAATTAAAACAATAATTTGCTTAAAAACATGTATAATATAGATATTCTAGCCATCTAGTTACAGTTGTCTTATAAGAAGCAATTAGGAATGAAAATATTTTAAAGAAAAGTCATAGAACATTTTTATTGTCACTTTTTTCTTCTAAAACCAAACAGGTTAGTTGGTAGGATATTTTAGATCATATAAACATTGCTCGTTAGAAAGTCGTAGGCGTGAACAACATAATTTAGATATTGCACCCGTACAAAGCCGGGGTGTGCAGCTAGTCGAATTTTATAGCATACATTTCGAGAACTTTTGAACCGATTATGACATAAACTTTACACAGCATAATATGGTTAAATATAATGGTTTAGTAAGGTTTTGATTGGCCAATTTATAATTTGTTATATCTAGTACCTACGCTCGTGAATAATATTATCTGTATCAATACAATTCGTATTCAATAATTCCTGTTATTTATTAGTGGTAATTCGTTTTGTTTGTTATGAGATATGGCTATGATTTATTAATTACTAGCTGTTGCTCGCAGCTTCGCCTGCGTTAACTAGATTTACAATGGGATCTTAGTACGCAAAATAAGTAACTTTTCTGGATGATTTTTTACACCTTGTGTCCGAAAAACCCAAATATCTTACGGAACCCTATTTTTTCCAAAATAAAATTTAGCCTATGTTATTCGTAGATAATGTAGCTTTCAAACGGTGAAAGAATTTTTGAAATCGGTCCAGTACTTTTTGAGCCTATTCATTACAACCGAACAAACAAAGTTTTCCTCTTTACAATATTAGTATAGATATGCTACCAAAATTAAGATTACTATATTATATTATAAATGTAGAGGATAGTGTTTTTTATATTTAAAAACATGGGACAAAGGGCATTAGTAAAACTGTGGGACGTATAAAAACGTCAGCTAACACGCCCGCGCATGGCACAATAAAATGTATTTACAGACAGTTGTTGCGACACGCTTCGCCAGGCCGCGTATACGATACGTGGCAACAGTCGGCTTTGTTCGCTATCTGCTGGATTGTTTATCGGCCATTGTAAACCAGAGATCAGCTTCCGATGTCCGCCACTATGTGCGGGGACGCCCTAAGCTCCCAGGATTGTTAAACGTATAACAATTTATCAATCACATTGACGCCCGGTTTCTACAATGTTGGACAAAGTCTATGTTTTTTTTTAATATCATAAGAGGGCAAAGGAACAGTCGAAACCTTGCGAATATCGACGCCCATTAACATCCACATAACCAAAGGTTATGCAGATGCATTGCCCACCTTTTTCATATCCATCGGAAACTCACAAACCGCACTTTACGCCGATTTAATGTGAGCGAGAAGTTCCTACCCGGTCGTGCCGGCCCAATTTGGCTGCAAAGCAGCATGGCACTACCTCTACCTCTTTCAACTAACATGGATGTTAATGGCGGTCAACATACGATTCTAGGTCAAATTTAACAGCTTTTCATTGTAGTGGCTATGTCAACTGATATGCTGATCAAATTAAATAATTTAACCATGCTTCTAGCAACTCATTTTACACTTAACAAGAAATTTGAGAGTTGATCGGTATTAACCGATTATGTTTGAAACAATTATGTTTTGCGTTCATCAGCCTTTCAGAAACCGGGCGTGAGTGTGATAAATTATTATCATTTTTTCAGTTCATCCCGAATTCCAGACCCCAGATACTCCTATGTTCTATGACGTATGAATGGTAGCTGATAATGACCATGACACAATATTACGATGGGTTGTATATACAGGGTGTCGACGAAACAGGATGTTGTGCTAGGCCATTCCAAAACTTTTTCTCTGAGGAACCTCCCCTCTATCTCATAAATAAAAAAATATATTTTTTAAATTCATTTATTTTTCTTTCACTCATTACGTTACAATTAGATGTGAAATTGCTTACATAGTGTTGGTATGTCTCTAAACTTTCTACTAAAAATAAAAAAATAATGGTTTTGGGAAGATTTTTTTTCCTTTACGAGATAGAAGGGAGGTTCCTGAAAGAAAAAGTTTTAGAATGTTTTTTATTGTAAATATAAGCTATAAATAATGTTTTAAGTTATATATACCGTAGAACCTATAAATTAATGCTATTTATAACTTGTAACCAGAGTTGAAGGAAAGTTTCGTTGTCACTTGTCTATGTTGACAACAGGAAGTCGTGTGAGATATGTCAAGCCAGTACGATGCTTTCACCGGATCATGTTGCAAATTAAGGGAAATATTCAACTGTGGATATACAGTATGACAAAGGACCGAATAGTCTAAGGCTTAAAAAAAAATTAATTTTTGGACTTCTTTTATCATCTTCCTTACCTTTAAATTACTTACAATTAGTGCTCTTGAATGCTTCGATTCAACTTAATCTGTCGTGAAAGGAAATATCGTGGAGAGACTATCTTCAGAATCATTATCAGCCTTTATCCGTCCACTGTTGAACATAGGCCTTCCTTAATGAACGCCAAGATGACCGATCCCTTATTAGTTAATTATTAATTATACAAAATGAAAATTCTCAATTTTATAAATTGACAGATATAATATAATATTACTAAAATATGAATCTTGAAATGCCCTTGTTCTATAACGCAAAATTACGTCTATTCTAAATGTCGTAATTATACAAAAATTAGGCTGGAAAGTGAACGAATAAATGTAGCAATTAGCTGTCAGCTGTCGAGGGTCCGTCACTAATTAACGAGAACATTTACGACGGCCAAACCTCCCCCGTGTCCCACCTCCGCGATCGAAACGTCCACCTTGGACTTGGTGCAAATGCATACCTAGAGCATAGCTATTATATTTTTTTCGGTTTCACACGTCTTTAATTAAAACCGGCATTAAATAATTATATTAAAATTAACAATTAGTAAAATTCAATATCTATTATAATATATTATATGTAACATAATACGAAAATAATATCCTCAGGGCCTGTTTCACAATGTCCAGTTAAGTTCCCAATAGGCTATCGGCAACATATTTGACAGATAGCGTATGGAGTATCTGTCAAATATGTTGCCGATAGCCTATTGGGCACTTAACTGGAGATTGTGAAACAGGCCCTCAGCATAATATAATACTTCTAAGGTGCCGACATATGTTTTAGTTTTACAGCAAAAATTTTCTTCGAAAATATTTTTTTAATACATATTTATTAATTTCACGATCAGACGTAAAATGATTTTTTCAAATTCAAATGGTTAATTTATTAGCGCATTTAAGCTAACTAAAACCATCTTTTCAGATATTCAAAACGCAAAATAATAGCTCAGTTTGCGGAGATCACAAAATCCACATACAAAGTCCACAATCCGAAGCTGAAACAAGTACTGACGCTGTTGGAATTTTAATTAAAATGATGCTATAAGATAATGATTTACTAACAATGAATACAGCTTTTAATTAATTCTAAAGTAATTTTATTATTTTATAGCAGTCTTAAATTCTTGTTACAAGCAAAGGCCGTCATGGAGTAAAAACATTTGCGAGATTAATATTTGAAGTCTTGTATACATTTTTTCCAACTTTTATTTCAAATGGAATTATACTTTTATCTTAAAGCTCATTTTTGATGTTATTATATTGTACTAAAGGAGTATTATTTTCTAAAGCTTTTAGTACATTTTATTATATTCCTATTATGAAATACATTGCGTGTCTGTCATCTGTCCTCCCTTTGAAAAGGTGTCCTTATATCATCTTCTATCATGTCAAATTCGTGTTCCAAAGTACGTGAAAATTAATTTAGTCGACTAAAATGAATAGTAGATGATACACAAATGATGAATAATTCAACAGTGAAATGTATAGCTATCAATTAGTGCTTCCATATGCTGTCTCGACGTGTTGTGGGGCGCGCGACGCACAGAGACGTCCATCAATCTGATTGGTTTAATATTGAAATGTACTATTGCATTGTTACTATGGGTAATATACCTGTCCGGGCGGCGGGCACATCGCTCCACCGTCGTGGTCCGAGTCACTCCGATCCGGTTTATCGCGATTAATCTTGTATCGTTGATTAACGGCTTCTCATGGTTGATATGCTAAAACTTGTGTGTATAATTTTTTGTAATCGTCAATGATGAGCGTAATTAGTCGGGGTTTTGTAATGGTGATATTGCAAAAAGAGAGGCTAAGAATAAAGTATTTATGCAAGGCCAAGCTAAAATAAGATCGATATCGATGCTTCAACTTTCTTCAGATAGCTTTGCTCGTCAAATGATAGTGATAACTTTAGTATGCTAAACTCCCAATACAGGTAATGAGTGTTTTAGTACGTTACTATATTATGTACTTGATGTTTAAATATCTATAGACTATTAAAATGAATTCATACAATCCGTGTATTTGTTGGTTTCAATTAATGAACGATACGACGAACAGAGTGTCAAACTATAAGCTGTGAAAGGCTCACACACACACAGTTTGCAGATATTTACTGAGAGAGCTGCTCTACGTTTAGTATATTTGTGTAGATATTCTTGTTTTGTCTTGATGTCAGCATCAGTAGTTGTAGAAGTTGTACATTAATTTTAGTTTCGCCAGCGTCCGCATTGATTGTTGCTAAAGTTTGGTTTTATGTTAGTGTTGTGACGCTCCTCCAGGAGTCCGGAAACTAACATCAGACTATAGTGTTCTGAAAATTAAAATAAATTTAAATACACTTTTGCAGCTTATTTTATTCAGTATCTAGTAATAAAAATCAGTCAGTTTAGTAAAAATAACAAAAACCAAAATATTATGTCCTTTAAATCGACGTTAATAAGTTAAAAGGTCATTTATCTTCTTAATTTGGAGAGTTTCTTTGTGTAATGTTCTACTTTTCTGTATTCGCATTAGCCCGAAATTCTTGTTATTACGGCTTGTGGTATGTGCGAAATGTTTGCATAACGCAATTAACCACCGAATTGTTTGAACAAAACTATGTATGTAGTTTGATCTGAATAATGAAGTCTTATTGAACGTATTGTACTCATATAATTGTTACATATCACGCGAACGAGATTTATGGTAATATTGATTTCACACTACCCAATTGTGTTATCTTTATTAGTAGGTTTAGTCTACATCTACACTAATATTATAAAGAGGAAAACTTTGTTTGTTTGGTTGTAACGAATAGGCTCAAAAAGTACTGGACCGATTTCAAAAATTCTTTCACCATTCGAAAGCTACATTATCCACGAGTAACATAGGCTACATTTTATTCTGAAAAAAAAATGGGTTCCGTAAGATATTTGGGTTTTTCGGACACAAGGTGTAAAAAATCAACCAGAAAAGTTACTTAATTTTGCGTACGCTGCCTAAACTATAAAAGATAGAACCATAAAATGTTCTAATTAATTGTAGATCTTATAAATATCTACAAAAAAGTCCACGACACACTATACCTATCTATGTTGAGTGAGGCACAACAACCATATTTTATTCAGAAATTTTGATTTTTTTGGACTACATTTAAACGAGTTTATTTTACTCATGCTTTTAACCCTTAAGATATGAAGCTAAAGAGTTTGTTTATTTGAACGCGCTAATCTCAGGAATTATTGGTCGGATTTTAATGAAACAATTCAGTGTTCGATAGCCCATTTATCGGTAAAGATATATCATCCCGCTAAGATCCCGTTGTAAATCTTAGTTAACGCAGGCGAAGCTGCGGGCAACAGCTAGTAGTGCCATATAAGTCTTAAAAGGCGATACTCACAAAACGGGTTTTGATATGTTAGCATAGTAAGTGACTCAATTTAGATGTAGAGAGAGTTTATCCCATTCCAATTCAGCACGGTGATATCCAACGATTATGATTCGTGCCGCAATCGTCAAGAGTAGATAATATATTTATCATTGTCGACAAGCTATTGATGTGTCCCGTAAATCATTTTAATTGATGCTTTGCAACAAACGCGAGTGTCCGCTAAGGAGCACAAGGGCGTGTGTGTTCATTGCATGAAGGTGAAACGGTTTATTTCAACATAACAAACAAACTATACAACAACAAACACACACACAACAACAAACAATAAACACTTACAACAACACAAAACGGTTCCTCGTTTTGATGACAGTCTCCTGACAAGGGTTAATAATTTTCAACACGCTCGCACACCAAGCGCCCATTCAAGTATGTCCTAAAGCAATTACTTATTGAATATACAATTTTCTCTTTACATATATTAATTTATTTTACGTAAGTAGTGACACAAGGTAATGTGAGTACCCATTTCGTTCGTTTCGACTTTCGCTGAAGAGTCTTTTTAGTGGACATGTGCTTATTAAGAAGTTTCCTTCAATTGTTGTACTGTTAAAGATTTGTATAAAATAGACATGATATACGTCTTTGAAGTGTTATATAATATGCAAAATAAGAAATGAAAATAAGAGATAGTTATCTCTCTGTAGATGGTGTGGACGCGTCGATACCTTGTGCTCCGAGTACGTACTGAGGTGCACGCTCTCAGTACATTAAACGAGTCACGAAATGGTCTCGTGAAATGGCAAAATGTCATATCGTAAGCTTATCACTGTCAAATACTTGGAGTAATATTTGGATAAATAATTATGATCTTTTGTGAAAGTTGTAAATACTCACACTGTAACTAGACCATCTAATTTTAAATTATCGTTTCACCTTTTTTACACCAACAGAAAACCGTTACAGACAATTGACATACTCGACTCGGTGACAGTCTTTTTGCGTGATAGAGATAGTTTTTTAAGTGATTGAAACGGCTTGATTATGTGTCATGGCAATTTAATATTTATGGAATTTAAAAATAATGTCTTGATGATAGTATTAAAACTAATGACCCGAAAACTGTTTTTATCGGTATAGTGTCAGGGAAACAGTCGAATGAGAAAAACCTATGAGCAACGGCTAGTATCGACCTTAGTCGTCGGTTGATCGTTAAATGTTTACGACGACGGGCGACGGGCACCTTGATAACAACGTTCAATTAAGCGCTGACTCAACCTTACTATTATACGGTATAATACTTAATCATCAGATGGACAATGTTGTGTAAACGCATGCTTATATCTCTGCTATTTGGTGTCCGGCGTGGGCGCGTCCTTGTGATGAATGTAATATAATATATTAACATGTGATAAGGTGTCTGTTTATAATTTTTTAAACATATTGCATACAAAGTCTTTATCCGTGTAGAAGGTGTGTAAAAATTAATACGTATACAATACATAAAACAATTTAGATTTAAGTAAATATTTCTTATTTACGTTTATATATCATAGGTAGTAGATATTACTTTATAACAGACTAGAACATTTAGGAAATGGTTAAAGGATTATGATAAATATATTATAAAAATCATCTTTCCTGCAGGCTGCTTGTGATACTAAAGTCCGGTTTCTGAAACGTTGGTCAAAGTGTATATCAACTTACATGGCTGTTAATGGCGGTTAACATACGATTCTAGAGTCAAAGTTGACAGCTTTTAATTGTAGTGGCTATGTCAACTGATAGGCTTATCAAATTAAGTAATCATTTGACACTTAACAAGATATTTGACAGTTGATTTGTTAATTTTTGCGCTGATCGGTCTTTTGGAAACCGGGCGTTAATAGTTAATCGAATGTTAATTTGGCGTGTAAAGACAGCTTTATAATCTGGTGTGCAGTGTGCACGCGCCCTTGTGATTTACATAAAGCAGCGTTACCTGGCCGATACCCGAGTTCGCTAATCAATTTATGTAAAACACCGAGCACCAACAACAGATTAATATCTAATCGAAAATTTCAAGTCTAATTTGCCTCATTAGTCGCGTGTCGATTTATTATTAAGTAAACCGTAACGCTTATATTCGTGATTAATACTTTGTTAGTAAAATTACCAACGTACGAAAATGAAAGAATCTATATTCTACACTAATACTAGCTGTCCTGACAGACTTTGTTCTACCAAAATTAAAATTTCAATTCAAAAATAGGGGTTGATGTTAGAGGGGTGAAAATTTTGGATTGTATGTATTTTTTAATGCCACATTATAAAAAAATAAAAACATAAAAATTCCGTCCAAAAATTAAAAAAAAATTTTTAAGGGTGAACAACCCTTATTACTTAGGGGTATGAGAAATAGATGTTGGCCGATTCTCAGACCTACTCAATATGCTCACAAAATTTCATGAGAATCGGTCAAGCCGTTTCGGAGGAGTACGAGAACGAACATTGTGACACGAGAATTTTATATATAAGATAAAAAAAAAAATTAAACTAAAAATTTCTGCACAAGTCTAATGCTATGCTATAATGAGTGACATAGGCTACAAATAAATATCATCAGTACGCTTTTATATGTAAGTAGTATGCACAAGTCATGATATAATAATATTCTAATATGTAGCATAATAATTAAACTAGACGAAATCGATAGGCCTTGAACCGTAGCAAATACACATATGGGCAATAGATTAATCTACTCTATTATGAAAGATAAACATGATGTTTTAATAAACACTTGTATGTAACGAGTGCGATGAGCACGTTATATTGACTAGAATAAAAATAGACCTCGCCGCATAAAACACTTGTTATGTTGTGATAGTGTGCCCTGAATACGTTAGTTGTGTTCTGCTGGTTTGTTTTTCAAACATATTACTATCAATATTCATTCAATTGCCGCGGCCGTATTACTTTTTATGTAAAACTTAGAATTGATAATATTATAGATATAAAAAGCTAACCCGACAAATGTTACAATAAATATTATTTAACCAAGGCACAGCGCATAAATGAACAAACAATAATAGGCCCCATGCTCGAATTAAGTAGGCCCCTCTTTATTGGTTATTTTGGAGGAACTTATTTGGAAATCATAAATCTGCTATTTCTAAATTCAATTTAGTTTTATAAAACATAATGAAACAACTTTTACGGATTTTATACACGCCCGACGTTTCGGATAGGTACAGCAACCGTTCTCATGGAAGGACTGACGTGTCAGATGTCCTAAAGTTAATTTGAAATTTAAGAAATGTGTTTCGATTGTATAGCTGTGGTTTTTGTATATTATACAGTAAACTTTAACCCATCTACGTAGGGCACTATTTCAATGGACGCTAAGTACTTAAGTAGCCATACTTAGCGTCCATTAAAATAGTACTACGTTGAGGAGGTTGATACGGGTGATGATGACGGCGATACAAGAATATAAAGTGTGATTTCAACGTGAACATTGCATATTCATAAACTTATAAAAACAGCATTGCATACATTCTTTAAACTTCTACGAATAAAATACACGTATTGAGTTAATTTTAAACCCCTGCACTGTAATTGTTTACATGACGTAACTATTTAAATATAATGCAATAAAGCAAAACCAATCTTGTGGGAGTGGGAATATGCAGTGCAATGTTCCGTAACGTAGTAAGAAACATTCTCTACTTTTTAACAGTCTAATAAGCTTGATTTTTTTTTTGTTTTTGGTTTTGTATTTTTAATTCCCTGCTCAGAAATTAGACATGGCGACTTTCACTCTACAGTAAGGGAAAGTCACTCAGAGAAGTGTATGTACTGTATATGTCTACATCAGCCTGCTTCAGTTATGTTGGACAATAGGGCTCAACAAACGCTCAGGCGGACGATCTCCATTCTCCCGTCACTCGCAAACCTTTTACACCTTATGCTATACTTAATGTATCTTATTTCTCCTTGTGATAGCCCCTGTAAATGTTTTCTAATTACTCTTAACTTCTGTATCTAGAAATCTTAAGATACAGAAGTATGATGGATGTATGATCTAAAAAATATCTACAATTACTGAACATCTAAGTAGATCATTATAATGAGTGAAATTCGCGTAAACTTAAGAAAACAACATCTAAGTAGAGTTGAACGGACGATTTGCAAATCCGTAAAAGCGTTCTGTTATGCCATTTTATGATTGCGTAGCGCTATAATTATAGCGTGAACAGTAAGCTAAATGCAGTTTAACGTATTACATAAAACGTCGATGAAATGTGAAAAGCGCTTTGTATGTGTCTAAGCGGCAATATCCTAGTTTTAACCAAACACTACAGGCACGCAGCTGTGTCAGCGCTCACCGAGTATCGAGCGCAATTTGTGTGTGCAGCGATGCACGGTAGGTGTCCGCGGTAATAAATGCCGTACGCAGTCGTCGAACAACGCATCTGTGAACAAACCGCCCTCTGCACTTTATTAGCTGCAACTAAAATGATTTATACGACACCAACGTTTATGATATACACAAACTACTGGGACGGTAACGGTGCTCTTAACGGCACATTTTTACTGCAATTAAACACCCACAAACGTGTGAAACGATGTTGAATGTCACATAATTGAGTTATTCCGATCGCCCACATCATCTGATCCACGTTGAAATTATTATGTGAAAGGCAAGTTTACGAGCAGTGTGATGTGATGATTGTAAAAATCAGTTTTGATAAATGTTCATACCAAATAGATTCCTTATGCTCCCTGAATACGCTTTTATGAATACACCCTGTACTGAATATTAAACTACATTACGCGAGCAGCGCTCCGCGTTTTCACCGGGTGTATGGGGATAACTTATAGCCTGTCTTATTTTGATGTGTAAACTATTTATGTTATTTTAAATTTTCATCGAAAGCGTGAAAGAGCAATAAACATGCAAACTTACATCACTTTTGCCTTCATACATTTTTTTTATGAATAATATATAACTAATAAATATTATTTAGAATTTCGAATATACAGACTGAATATAAATTATTTCTTTTGAAGCAGTTCCTTTACAATATACTCGTAGATAAATGTAAATGGAATGCCTATTCAATGTCATAGTGCATATTTTGTATTGTGTCAATGTTTATATTATGTGCAACCAAATCATTTATTCTTTTTTTTTTTCGAATGGACCTATGCTGTTGGCCTTAAGCCTTAATCCCTTTAAGCTTCATCGGGAAAGTAGAGGTGCAGATGAGTCATCTAAGAATATTTACCATTTGTTATTCGTTGTTTTTCAATAATATAAAAAAGAAAAGTAGCAACCCATATAATATGTCCCACTACTGGGCACGGGTCTTTCACATTAAATTTTATTTCAATTATAAATTTAATGAATATTTGTATTCTATATAATATGGTCCTACAAATAGTCGTATAACGTGTTCCGTTTTGGTACATTCTCAGGTGGTGAGCAAGCCATATCAAGCTGCATCTAGTGCGGAGTCGACGAAGTTGTGCAACCACAAGCGGAAACTACTGGCGACGCTCCAGTCGAGAGCTCAATCACCCGCCACCTCACCGCCGCCCACCACCGAACAGAAAAAACGTAAGTCAATTTACACCGATACATAAGTGTTACGTTCACTTTTATCAATCAACATTCCCTTCGTATGTACGTATTTGTACATAGTGAAATTTTATTACATTTTAAATTCGTACAACATGCTCATTTAAACAACAAAATAGGGAGCGTTATTACTTCCTGTGCTATTAGTAGGCTTTGGGGTAAAATAATCAACAAATTGGCCATTATAAAAGTATTTGCCCATTGCGGAACCGGCGATTAGGATCTGGAATATTTAAAAATAGATGCGGTAGTCGTGCCGACATGCCCGCCTTACGTTGGAGTTGCCATATGTTCATAAACATCGGCCTCAAATCTTCGCAAATAAAAAAGGTACAGATTGAGATGTCACAAAAAGATTGTCAGTCTATCTATCATTCTTTGCCTCATAACCGGAACATGAGTTAATGATTCAAATCTTAACTGTTTAAAAGATTACATCGTCTTGAGTGAGTCTGCACAAAGGTCCACTGCTGAACATAGGCCTTTCTCAATGAGCGGATTATTATGTAAACAGAACATAGTATAAAGGTCATTTTCTGATATGATGACAATTTATAATTTATATGTATTTAAAATTCAAAAGCATGTTTTATATTCGTAATTGTTTTTATTTAGTTTAATTATATAGTATATTTTTAAACGCATATAATTATAATATAATAAAATAAAATACCTTCCTATCTTGGAGCCAAGATAAATTACTCCATTCTTTATATATATTCATTTGTAAAGAATTGTTCAATATGTGAGTAAAATAACGTCGCTTGCGATTTAAAGGTATTGTTGAATAATGTTTGGTTTCAATGAAATTCAAAATTACTGTGGGATTATATTTAGTACCTAAAACAACGTGCTGTTTAAAATACAATGCGTAATTTGTACGTACCTTGTAGTTGGTAATTGTTACGTAAATAATGTTATTAACTTGTGCAACCGCCAATTATCGTTCATTAAAAGAATTAGAGGCTAAATAGATTATGTTTGCTCTTTATATTTAGGGCATACTTACTTTATTTACTAGATTCAAACGATCGACTTCTAATCTTCAATGTACCAAAGTAAACGGTCGATTCTAAATAATTTTGTTGCTTGTGGAGTATCGACTATCGATCGGTTGCTTTCATCTTTGCCCCTTTCTTGTTTGATCAAAGGACATTGTTTATTACTCCAGTAAATTATATAACGATCACACGCTTTGTTTTTGCGTTGCAATTTGATTAAAGGCTTGAATTGACCAATGACCATATACTTAGCTAATATTGTTACAATTTTTTTCTGATATATTTTAGGCGTTGTTAACTGATTATTAGTAATTATAATATCTAATTAAGCATTTAAATATATTCATCGAAATTAAATAAAAAAAAACCGTCAGAAAATAATATTAAACCTCTGTTATTGTAATAAAAAGACAACCGCTAAATAAGATGGAAATCTTATTTCAAACCAACAGAATAGGTCTCGGAAAGATGAGCAGATTTCCGACGACGGCAGTAACTCAATATAATGGTTATTAAGACGCTGTTCTTGAGCAGGCCTCAAGAAATTCTTGAACGTTTTAAAGGGAATGTTTTAATAGAATAACGCGAAATTCATTTCAATAATTTGAATGTTTTATTCGTGAAATAAATAAAATATGAATCTGAAATTATTGTAATGTATTATTTTGTTCCTTTTGTTGTTATATAAAATTATTTTTCATACATCATCATAACATTTAGGATGTTCAAAAGAAACCTTAATACCTATAACTTTTTTCTTGTCATTTGTTTTGAAATTGCTAGACTTTCTTTTAGCAAATAAATAAGAAACCATCAGGCAGACAAGTCCATAACATTTACAAGTATGGGAAACAAAGTATATGTTTTATTCACATTCACTTCACTGACTACATATTTGCGAGCTCACAAGATGGAAGCTACGTGACTGCGTCCGTGATCGCTGCACTAGAGAAATATATTATTATACAAATAAAATTACAATTTTACTGGCTCAGTGGTGATGTTGTGTGGCACGATTCATTACGTCCCCGTGAACTCATTATCGCTATTTTGGCGCATGGAGTTCCTTATAGCAAAATTATACAGAGCAGTAATGGCCCGCTTTTAACTTGAGGGAAATCTTCAAAATGATATACTGGCTTTCTAAGAATGTAAAGCGTCATTTTATACGCCAAAAGCTCCTAAATTACCACTAAGCGCTTAAAAAGTAATTAGGAATCGTGTGTTTTGATTTATATTGATATGAAATTGTAACTTCAAATTGGATGGGAGTAATAATGAGACTCTTTAACAGGCCGATGATAGTCATCTCTATCATGATAAAAAAAAAAGAAATATAGGTATTTACTTATCATGTCTGAGCTCTATCATCGATTGATAATACAATAAATAAGCGGAATTTTTGCGAAAGAATTATCCCAAATATCAGGTATGTATTGACCGCAGTAGCCTGTAAGTAGAAAAATAACGATACAAAAGTCGATTCTGCCTTACTCGTAGCACGTAGGCTGCACTCCGTATGGCATTCCGTTTAAATTAAAAGCTTGTATACAGTCGGTTTGACTTTACAATGCGGTTACAGCACTTTTCACTTGGCTGCTTCGAATGTTTTTGATATTTACGTTTTGTCTAACGACAAGGACTCTCTAAATTCCTAGAGCAACAAATGTAAAGTATAAAATCATTGTTTCATAAAAGTGCATGTATTGAAAATATATTTTGCATTATTTATTAAACCTAGAGACTTTTATAAATTCATTTCTCTGTATTCAGCTGGATTTAGATTTGCTCCCGTCGAATTTTGCCTGTAATTGTTTTGACATGTTTTAAATGTTTTTACTATATATTTTTAAATTTACCATTTTGGTATAACAAGTCCACTAATGGACGGAGGTCGTATACTTTCATAGTTACTATTATTATTAAGAATGTGTGTTTGTTACTCTTTCACGGCAAAACGGCTGGACCGATTTGGCTGAAAGTTGAAATGGTAATGGCATGTACTTTGAATTAGAAAATAGGCTACATTTTACGCTGGAAAAAATCATTTTCCTTATTATTAGTACTACTCATCCAAAACGATTAGGTGAATGACGGCGACGCCCGATAGTCGAAGCGAATTAATTATTTACAGTACTTTTAATAAAACACTTGTATTTTTAATTTAGAATTATAAACAAAACAATTCAGCTTAAAATGTTGGCTAACTCAAAACCAAAAATAAAAATAATTCATGTTTCAAGTTCTGAAATACTATAGATATGTAGGTAAAACTATTTTTAACTCAGAGATGTTAATTTAGTATAATAACATCATAATATATGAATCGATAAATTAAGGAATTTAACACACGTAAGTCATTAGTTTTATTCTTTTTTATTTGTAAATATACAATTAACAAACCCCCTTACCGCACACCCCACAGTGTATAGGTACAGTGCGAGTGTCACAAAACACGATGTGCACAATGTAACAATTAGTGTGAAGTCAGCTTTAGTTGCAGAACATTATTATCGTATTAGCGGGCGGGCGTTCCAGCGCAATCTCCGCTCCCTCCTTCATCCAATTACATGAGTGTGAACCCAACGGGATTAGCACGGCTCGGGACCCGGAACCGGCACCCGGCACGCGTCGTCCGGCACCCGGCATTCGTCACCCGGCACACGCCGCCCGGCCTGCCTGTACCTGCCCGTCACCCGGGTACATGTAGCACACGACACTAGTGTACACAGTTGATTGAATTCGGTGTTGCCATTATAATACGCTATGGTGTACCTATTTATTTATAATAGGCTACCGATCTAATATTTTGAGTTTTAGTACATTTAATGTGTCATGAATGTTAACATTTCAACAGGTCGCCATGGATTACATAAAAAATAATTTGTTGTGTATTACGATAATAATACGCGTTTATACAATTAATGCCAGTGTAGAATAAAATAATAATAGTAGCACTAAAAATGTGGTAAAAGAACCTTAAAAATTTTCATGAATATAATTTGTATTGCATAAATATTATCTACATGGTAATTAATACTTTTAATGAAAACCGTTGGTGTTCCTACACGGAGGTCTAAAAATAAAATAATTAGATATACTCTATTGATAATGGCGGACATCGGACCGCACCCAATTACCATTACCGAATCGAAACGGCCATCTGTTGTTATATTTTCATAATTAAACGATCGTATCAATTGATATTTTGATAGCACGCCAGCGTTTACCTCAATTTACATACGACAATAGGCCGCAGACCAAAACATCCCGTTATTTATGACGCGTCACGGAATCCTTTGATCCAATATAATAACATCATTAGTGCGAAAAAAACACCAAAATATTCCGCTTAATTAGTTTGTCATGTCGTTCCAAAATTTTCTATATAATAAATGCTTGATACACATAATAATATAACAAATACACAAAATGTTGGCTTTTCTTTTTTTGTCAACTCTGAAACTCTAAAAAATATAAATTAAAAAACTCAAAATCAACATTTCGCAGCTCTTAGGATTGTTCCAAATTCCGTATTTATGGGCAAAGGGATTATTAGGGATGAACATAATTTAGATTATGATAACGGATTGACTTATGTATATTTAGTGTGAAAAGAATGGTACATATATTTTTGAAAAAAAAAAATGTGAAGCGTGTAAAGCGAAGACGAAAATGGCGATTAACGCCAGTTAAGTCGATGTGTTTTATTTGTAGGAGTAAAGCAACATAGAAAAGTGGTTGCTCGCTAGGAGTTGTTTCTTGTAACAAAGAGGGTATAGCGGTCTCTTTGTTGTTAAGTGGCAAGGGTGTGGGGGTGCATTTAGTGTGGCATGAATAGCGGGTAACTGCACTTCGTCAGCCGTCCGTCCGGGAGTAACAACCTGCGACCGCCCATCCCCTCCCGCCCGGCGAAATACAACTCCCGCATTTTTATTACACCTGCGTTAAATCACTCGCGTTGTCCGCCGTTAATGATGTTTTAATGAATTCCAGCGGCACAATAGACAGACAATAATTGGAGTAGCTACTCCCATCAATATAATATAATCGCTTCACAGAGACCCCGTGACAATGTTAGCCCAGCTTTAATCTTGTTTTAAAGTTAAATTGAGTAACGTTATTCGAGCGTATTTTATTCACCCCTTTGTTATTCAAAATATAATATTATGTGTAATGAAATATGTGTGCAATGAGAATTTTTTTACACATGAGTATAAAATAATAATATTTTACAGGAATTCGTTAATTTATCTAGTGTCATATATTTGAAATTACAGTCGTATATTTAATTTTATAGTCTGTATTAATTTACCAAATTGCTCTTTGCCAATTTAAATGTAAAATTAAAATTTGGACGGTATAATTAAAAAGGATTAAGCGGTAAGAGCTCTCGGACTGGATTTAGTTAAGATATAAACGATGTTAAAGGGAGATTACTAGAGGGCCGTGCGAGTAACAAATCGGAAAGAGTGCACGGCGAGCCGCAGAATTGTGTAATTACCGTTAAGGAAGTCGGCCGTTTAGAGCAAACAAAAACGCTGGCGACTCGATCAGTGGCGGGAACAAAGGGCGGCTGTAATTTGAAACAATCGGCGGTGGTGCAGAGCGGGCGCCGGGCGGCGTGGGCGCGCACCCCGCCGACTATTGATCTGACAGCCGCCCACCGCCCGCCCGCCCCCGCCCACGCCGCCCACCGCGCCCAACGCGCCCAAACCACCCTGCGCCCGCCTCGCCTCGCGTACAACTCCCATTTTAATTGCAAATCTGCTAGATAATGTGCAAATAGATAACGGTATTATACTCAGCTCGCTAACTAATTATGGAACGCTATCAAATTACTCGCCCTCATACTTTTTAACTTGTCAGTCACGTTTGAGTAGCGTCCCATTGTTGTTTCAATTATCACATTCTATTACTTAATATCGTTACGGAATGGATGGCGTATTCACATTACTTATTGAATTTATGTAAACGATACATTCATACGGGTCGACATCCACATTGTTCGTTATTGTATTGATGCAAATTAATAAATTCTAGCATTATTAGGGAGGTTTTATTCTGCATTGCATTTTAACACCAAAATATAGTCCGCCTTATTTACATTATTATAAAATATGAAAGTATAAAAATGTTTATTAACAAAAATCTCCTTTATACGTTTGGTAAGTTTATGTTCGCAACATAAAATGCATTCGCGCAAGTTTGTGATCATTAAATATAAATGTTTCGGTCGAATCTATTTTATTGACTCTTTTATTATTGATGCTATTATACTTGATGACATTGTACGTTTGTTATTTGAATGTTGTACAATGTTAAGATACAGGGGCGTCTAGAGAGCGGCCCAAAGTCACGCCGTCCGTCCTTTGACCTCACTTTATGAAACTCTTTTATTGACGTACTCTTCTATCTCATAAATTTGGCTCCAGTTTTCAATTTAACTTTTGTGATTGTAATAACATCAATTGCCTACATTTTCATATGAATTATACGGGAATAAGATTATACATTTAGATTAAAATCATATTCGTTTTTATAACGTTTACCATGTTATATGTTTACAGAAACTAGCGCGGAAACGTTGAAAAAGAAAATGAAGAAAAGGCCCGGTTTCGCGGCCAATATGAGTGTGTCCCAAATGATGGTGCAAAGGGAGAGACCCCACAATGAGTTCAAGGTACGCACACTATTACGTATTCATGGTAGTGATAAGAGTTGAACCCTTGCCAGAAACACTGCCTCTAGGTATGCTTTATTTTTATTACCCATATCGACTTTGAAAACGTTCGCTGCTTCCCTTGACATATTACTTTGTTGCTCTAACATTTTATGATTATGTAACATTGTTTTTTATGTACTTTTTTTGTACGTTTTATATTTTTCGTTTACGTTTTATAAATAGGCAGTCTTACGTTTTCATTTGAAAACAGCTTTCTTTGTTATGTTTCATGTCATTTGTAACTTTGTATTTAGATATCCAAATACATATTGTAATAAATATTAACAAAATTTTAATCATTAAGTATGTTTTTACAAGCAATAATATAAATATATATGACTTTTTAATATATAACTTTTATCTTATTTTTACAGAATAACGAAAACGAACAAAAGCAAGCAGGAGTGATGTTGCAACGAGCTACAAACCTTCAGCAAGGTGTTTCTTATACCCAACAGAATACTGGTAATGTTATGGAGGAAATGAAACAGGAGACCCATGTTCAAAGAGGCGCACACTATCTCACAGTGAACAGTGGCTGGATAACACAACACCCGGAAAATATAGAGGCAGGACAGAAAACCAATACTTCAGGGACAGGTCTCATGAACGCTTTAAATGTAGGTCTACCTGTCCTCGGAACTAACGGTCAAATAATAGGAGTTAATACTGGGTATAATAAACATACGTTAAATAAAAATATAAACACTGCAGCTCAACACAGCAATATAGATCAAGATCATAAAGCAGATGAAAAAGATATGTTGCAAACTCTTAAGCCGCCTGTTAAAGATGAAGAGCCACAAATATTTTGTGGTCTCAATCAACCGCTTACTCCGGAAGTTATGAAGAAAATAAACGAGCAGCAACAAATATTTATTCAACGTAATCAGAAACAGATCGAAGTAATGAAGGGATACAAAACGCAGATGTCTGATAGCTATAGCCAAAACAAATCACAGGTTCAAAATCAATTCCCCACACAAGGGCAGCTGGTAATACATAATGGAACCGTTGTAAAGACTAGTTCCGCTAAAACTCCGCCGTGGCAAGTTAAAAGAAACGATCTGATATGTCCAAGTCCGAAGCAACTCAAGACGGAAGGAGATTTTGAAGAGAATAACACGAATACACCAGATGATAATGGAGGATTGATTTCATTTTCGAATAATGATCAATCATTAAATCAAGGTATGTGTTCGAGAGTACCTCCCCTGCCTCAACATTACAGCGTCATGGGCCAAGGACAACAATGGACAAACATAGATGTAAATAAGAAAAAACCAAAAGGAAACATTAAAAGTTCCAAAAAGAAATCAACAACAACAGATAATAAATTTGTCTTCAACAATAACGGTGTCAGATATTTACAAGACGGTAAATCGAAGTCCTGTGAAGACATCGTGAGTAATAATGTTCCGTCTTTTATGGATGACCCCAACGGATATTTAGCGCAACAAACAGTTTTATTGAATAACACCATTTCAAGACAAGTTGGTCTAAATCCATCATACGAAGGAAACCATACAGACAGTTCCAATATGTCTTATAGTTCGCTAAATCATTCCGATAAAACTAAAAGTTATACCAAAGTTGGAGAGCCGTTGAACTCATTTAGAAGTAATATGATTTCAAATCCGTCACCCTCGCCGAATAACACCCCAGACAGCAGTCTTGCGTCTGATAAGTGTCTGGAAAACTCATCTCAGTGTTGTAAAGGGTGTAATGTTTCATTCAAAGGGAATTCAGAAAACTCAGAACATCAGATGAGACATAAATATATGAAGCAACAAAATATGTACAATGTTGAATCAGATAGCGGAGTTCTCGGCATGTCCAGTCCTAAAAGTGGTTTCGATGAAAGTCCAGTGACGTCATCAACCTTTATCGATAGAAATATTATGATGAATGAGCACTGTGGTCCGATCCAAGCGGGTATCGTTAGTACGAGCAATGTGTCGCCGGGTGAAACGTTACAGCAACCGGAACCATCTCCGACGCTATCTAACAGTTCTCGTAGTACCGATACACCACACAGTAGCCAAGGGAATAATTCTCAAGTGCAAAATAATTGCACATACCCTATGCCAAGTCCGGCATATTCTAATCCTGGATCTAGCAGAGACAACTTCAACAGTAATCCACCAACGCCAGGAAGCAATCAAGCTTACCCCTATAATTCACCAGGACCGCCCAATGTTCAACCTATATGTGGTACACAAATGATGCATTTCATATCCAACCACAATGTTAATAAGAATTTGATGGAGGTAGATAACATATCAATGGTGGGAGTTAGGCCCGGAATGAAAAACCAAGACGTCGTAAGGTTGGAAAATAAGAAACGAATGGAAAATACGATGCCCGGGTACTGTCCACCGCCGCATTTGGGAGGCGGGCCTGCTCATTCTTTGATACAGGCGTACTATGTGCAGACTTTTGTCACAACGATGGCGAGTGGTTTCTCGGTGACAAGGGATACAGTAACATCTGTGCTAGCTGGTAAAGCCAACACAGCTACGACATCAATAAATTCATCGCAAGCTAACTTCGTCAGACCTCCGCCTCCTCCCAGTATTAATTTAGCGACTACCTACGCTATACCCAACAACCAACCCGACCCCTTCATTAACGCTGTGAACTTACCCACTAGTTACCCCCTTCACATAGCGGGAACAACAGCCCAGAATATGATCTCAAAGTCGCCTTTAGAAATGGTTCAGAATGTGATAAGCAGTCTTCCGTCTAAACCGGAGACGAGCATTCCGCAAACGACCTCAATGCCCCAAAGAAGGACATGTTCCACTCCAGGACAGATTCTAATTTCATCTACGGGTCAAATCATAGTATCAAATAATCAAATGCCGCCGCCTCCGCCGAAAAATATTAATTCCGTATCACCGATATCAAGTTCATCGACAAATGTCACGACGTCTGTGACACACGTGGTCCCGGCTGTGGGGGGTGTTCAACCGCTAGTCAACCAACAGACAGTGGTAGTGAACACTTTGCCGACGCCATTTGTAATTCAACCTCCCATGATGGCGGTCGATGGTCAGGTCGTTCAACAAAATACGGTGCTACCGCAGATGGTGACCAGCGGCTTAGTATCAGGACAGCACGCTAACGATAACACCCGACAAATCGAGGTTAAAAATGGACAGAGTTTTATGCAAGGGGTAGCAATGTTGTCCCCAGAGAGCATAAAGAAAAGGAGCAAGAAAAAGAAAAATACTACAACCAATATTACGAATGTATTACAAATAACTGCTCCTCAACAGACGCCTAACAATATAATGGTGCATCATACGTCTCCTCAGCACAATTCTAACCCCCAGTTTTCACCCAGAGGATTTCAACTCTCGCCAACTAATAACATATCGCCGACACCTATGTTGCAAGCTCTGACAATAGTGCCCGGCAAGTCTGGAACTCCAGCTCACATCGTGATGAATGGCCAGGGGAGCTCGAGTAGTTTTGGCTCCCAACAGATTATAACGAACACGTCACCCTCGCAACCTATAAATTTACTGCAACCTGTTAATCTTATTAATAACGCTAGCAGCATGATGTCCAATTTCCCGGCGTTCCAACAATTCATCTTACCCAATCTTGGTGGCATGGTTATGACGGCTGACGGAACAGCTATTATTCAAGACAATTCGACCGGAATGCCTATGCAACTACAATTACAGACCGTTAACGGGCAAAACGTCCTCACACCAGTACAAAATCCTAATGTATTCTCTGGTACCAACAGTGGCGTAGTCATTAGAGCTCAAAATCAACCGGGAAAGATAATCCAATCACAACATAGCCCCGGTGCTCAATTTCTGTCGCCGAACAATCAAGTAATGGTCAACAGTCCCAATTTTAATGGCCAGCTAAGTCCATTACTGGCAAACTTGAGTCCGACCAGCGTGACATTCAATACCAGTCCGCATCAAGTGCGACCAGGGAATGTGCAAACACAAGAGTTCATCCAAACCAACCAGATGGGTCAAACGTTGATGGTTCCATTGTCACCCAAACAAGTCTCCGCGAGTGCGAACAGGGGTAATTCCACATTCGTGCAACAGAACACGACTATTGTGCAACAGCAGACCACTCTAGTGTCCAATTCACAGAACACGCAGATGTCTTCCATAACGACTAATTTACAAGGCGGCAACTCCTCGCGGGTGAGTATCGATCACAATTTGCTCGTAGCTCATAGACCTGTGACCAATCAAAAGAGTCGAAACTTCGTCCAGATCTCCCAGGAGAGTAATCAAATTATAGAAACTAAGGAAGAAAAGCATCAAATGCTGCCGTATAATCAAGTGCAGATGAACGAGAGCGAGGAGAAAGTCGATAATTCAGAGGGATACGCCAAGTTCATGAACGATTTTAATCCCTTATTGGACCAGGGAATGAACTCTCATGTGCGACATTCGGTGTCTACCCAGACTTTAGTGAATCAGCAACGGGGAAAGTCTCCCAACAGTCAGGCGATATCCGGCAGCAGTCCGCCTGACACCACCACTCACAGTCCGCTCGGAGCCCTGGAGACAGCGGCCAGTCCAAGGCTATATGGTACTAGGTGCATGTCCACTCAGGGCAACTACGCCGACACCACCACCAAGTCTCCAGAACCAACGGACGTGAACTCATCAGTAAGTATTATCTTATATATCCTACTATAATATTATAAACGCGAAATTTTGTATGTATTTCTGTTTGTAACTGTATGACACAAAATCTATTGAATGGATTTTAATAAAACTTTACAATGATATAGCTCAGAACACATACGCTATGGTTAGTAAAGATATCGTGTAAATTGTCCCAAATCTAATCTTGGGCGTGTAAAGTCGCTAGCACCAGATATTTGAAGATACTTTGTTTCAATAATTTAAAATACAATTAGCCAGGATTCTTAAGTTATTTTCATAGAAACGCTATTGTTTAGTGATAGTAGAATGTTTACACCGTGTTCATTTGTACTGTAAATTAATTTGATAGAGGTCGCATTACAAGGGACACAGAAAAAGAAAGAACTTCCTTTGAAAATATATCTTGTTTTAGATTTCTTTCACTTTTAGACTTATAATATTATAACATAAATTTCGCTAGATGTTAATGTTTGTGATGTTATTTTCAGGGAATGGTACAATGTGTTTCGAGTAGCGAACAAGACATCGCGGAGTCGCGGGAGAGGACCTGGTCCACGCCGCGCAGTGACGTCAACTCAGATACCGAATCACAAAGTAATCATTTTAGTTTGTTGTAAATTTTACCTTGTTACTTTTATTCTTTTAGAAGAAGATAATATAATTTATTTGTTTCAATTAATAAAAAAAAGAGATAGATCCAGATAAAAAGATTTTTTGTTAGATAAAAGTCTGGTTAGAACTTTGATGCGAGATGTAATAGAAAGGTAAATAGTATGTACAACAAAAATCCTTTGTAATATAATATAAAAAATATAATTATTATATTGTAATGATGAATAGTTGCTATACCACTTGAAAACTGTTTACTTCATCTTGCTCATCATCTTGCTTGTTTCTTCCCTGAAACGCCTTTGTGTTTCGGAGAAGAGTGCTACACAGGCGGTGTAATTACAGGCACTCAGACTTAACATCTAATGTCTTAGGATAGTCAACAGTAAACAAATTGCCTAGTCAGTTACCATCAGGTGGCAAGTTTGCCTATGCAACTAACATATAAAAAATCAGCGCGGAACTAAATATGCGTGAAATCAGCAATCCTGCTCTCAAACTAAATAATTAAAAAATTACAAATTTTTTTTCTAGCTCATTTGGAAGTATACTATAGGTTTTGGCAATGAAATGTAGTTGTGACAACAAAGGGGATATTTTTTGAGGTACATCTTAATCGTCATATATATTAAAAGATGTTGAATAGTTTTTATGATATTTCAGATATGATGTCCAACATACAACTGATGCGCCTGAATCGTACTCACATGCCAGTGGAGTCAACTGAGATGCAATACCAACCGAATATGAGCTCCTCCTCAGGAAACAACCAAAACATCCTCCCCATATCGTCAAACCTCTACGACCGACACGGCTATAAGAGGAAAAACGATTTTGGAGACGGCTCGTCGTATCGGACTGACAAAATCATGAGAACTAATTACGGTATGGTACATTGCTTGCCCAAAAACACGAACTACGAGATGGGCAACCCACAAGAGAAGCAACAGACGAGACATTACCCCCCCGCCGGGAATAGCTCCGACATATCCACCCACAAGTTCGATAGATTAGGCTCCAGAGACGGTGAGTACTATTATATACATGTTAGCTTTTCAAAGCTTTGTGTCCTTTGCTGCTTTCAACTGCTCAACGTTCAACTTAAAATTGCCCATAATTAATATTTAATGTTGTGAAATATTTTAACTCTAAAGAAAATATGTTTTTCAATGTACATACGAAACAATATATATTTTGACATTTGATTTAATTTCGTATCTTTTACACGTATAACAAAACGCACCGAATATTCTTGCTTTCAATAATACTAATATCCAGAACCATTTCACGCTTAAGTCACAGCTAACAAAATTCAAAATTGTACTATAATGTTGTGTCTTGTATTGGTTTTGGATTGGCTATGCCGCCGTTAATACGAAATTGAATTTCCGTCTCTGTATATCATGAAATACAATCGTCCTGATGTGTATTGTGGTATATTTCAGCTTCCTCATAATGCGATACTATTGGTCATTGGTTTTCTTTTGGTTGGGTTAATACAAGATACAGCTGTATATAAAGGGTGTACTGGAAACTAATAATCAGAAACGAGCGTGCGAACGCCCTTGCCTCCGCCTTTCTGTCGCTTTCCATTGCACCACTCTGAAGTAACAAAATTGGCTCACAAATTGGGATCTCATTACTAACGCATCATTGTAAAGCCATCATACCATCCGATCATTATTGTAAGTAAAGCACGTTTCATATGCTGTAATTTATCATTGAGGAGGAAATAATAAAACACACTTGTATGTACCGCTTATTACAAAGTTATTCGGTGACATCTATTTTGTGTACATTTAATGTAATGTCGCATTTGATAAAAAAATTATTACCACTGCACACAGATCAGTAAAATTCTCTCGTTAACAAGATGTCTCTCAATCTACCTTAGTTAAAAAGTTATAAGATTTACTATTTTCTCCTCGATATTGTTTTACTTTGACTAAGATCTTGCTAAGAAAACTCTTGAAAGTTTTGTTTTGTAAATAACTATTTATACTTAATTAATCAGACTCATTACTGTACCTTGTTTCTAAGCTTTAAAAGAATTATCACGAATCACATTTTTTATTTTAATAAAAGGAAGGTTAAAGAGTATTTAAAAACATAGATTAATATTTTGGTATTTTTAACCTACCTTTTACATGTCACATAAGTTGAGGTGTTGGGGTCGAGGTGCTGGATAAATCATTCAAATAAGACATGAAATAAATGACTATGATACGATCGGTAGATTCCAAAAGCGAAGACGATTCTGACAAACAAGATGTCGAGAAACCAATGAGCAAGTTCCATGTTGGAGATCTAGTTTGGGGTCCCGTGAAGGGTTACGCCTCCTGGCCAGGGAAGTTGGAAGGCAGGTGTGAGGACGGCAAGTGGAGTGTGCGCTGGTTCGGTGGAGACAGAGCGCCCAGTGCGGTGGACGACGCCAAACTGCTGACGCTCTCTGAGGGACTGGAAGCGCACCACGCGGCACGGACCAAACATAGGAAGTGAGTTCAAGGAGGATAAGATCCGTGGAAAGGGACCACACCGTATTCAGTTACATTAAGTACCTTATATTATATTAGCATACATTATTTTCAAAAGTTTTTTGTATTTTCGTATAAGATCATTCAATAACATGCTGTCACCCAATAATGATGTATGCATACAAAATAATAATTTACCGTAAAACGAAGTCTCGATTACATTATTTCAATTGTAAGTTACTTGTATTTTCATTCCACGCAAACCAATTATGTATAAAATTTTAGTCTGCTGTTGATGATCTTAGTAAGGAGGTATGTTTTGACGTAAATGCGATTTTAGACTTGTATTATAATAAATATTATTGAAAACTTTACTCAAACTTCTACTGAAAAAAATCAAAGATATAATATTATTTATAGTATATATTAGATGCTCGCTAAGTAGCTCCATACTTGGCCACAATAACGTAATCGATATATTTGTGAATATGCTTTTATGTTACGTAATTATATTGATATTACGGTGTGGTTCCTTTGTTAATACATTTGTAGACTAACGTTTGTGTGAGATTAACCCAACCCAAATTGAACAAAGATCAATTATTATGAACGAACATAATCCTTGTTTAGAATCACTTGTTTATTATATTTTTTTATAATTCACTGCTACAAGATTTGATTTGCCTATACATATACGTTTATACATAAATATTAATTTGATACAGGAGCAGAAAGCTAAACACACTATTAGAGAATGCTATACAAGAAGCGATGTCCGACTTGGACAAGAAAAGTGAGAAGCCGTCGGAAAAGTCTTCGGACGATAACAGCAACTATTGTACGGAGCTCATCACGGACACTCCCAGGCGGAGTAAGAAACAGGACAAGAGGAACAAGCTGTATAAGAAAAGTTCTAGCAAATTCGATGGGTCGCGCTTGCGTAGCTCACGATGACATAATATATGGTCTTAGATTCTATAGAAACATTAAAAACTTGGTGTAATATTACTGTGTTAGTTAATCGTAATCTTACCTCATAATCATCACACTTTTAATGTCTACATTCTTTATCACAAGTATAACTTTAGCTATTGGAAACTTAGTCGTTTTTGTGTTTTAAACTTTGTATGAACAGTGCAATAAGGGACTCGTTAGTTAGCGTGCGTACGACCAGCGGTGGCCGGTAAGTAATATATGTTATAATACTACAACCATTCTTAAGAGAACGCGGTAAAAGTTTTTTAATATATTAATATAGTAAATAAATAATTTAGAATTAAGCTGTGGAAGTGATCGAATCACTCACATTTAAAGTTAAAAGTAGGTTTCTCATTAATATATGAATTTGAACAAAAATGTGGCATACCATGTAGATTGTTTATAGAGACGCTTTAGAATAAGGCTAGTGGTACTTCATATCATTTCTTTATTTACATCAATAATACATAAAATATTTAGGGTGTCTATTAGGATTGCAGCTCATGGTTTGAGCGTAAAGTTTCCAACACATTCTCAGAGTATATTGGAGAAGACAGTATTAATATGTTCGGTGTACACAAACAAATTCTTAAATGTAAAGTTACGTCTGTCAATCAATAACATTCTAGTCAGACTGCGCACTAATTGTGAAATTGAGAAATTTTTACCACAAGCCCACCAAGCAAAAAAACAAAACGCATATATAGAATTTAAACCAGGCATTATTCATTGTGTACGTTTACTTGTAACACTACTAAATAATACTGACCTACCTCCTGCGTATCCACGTCCAAACTGTGAAGAAAATTTTACGCTCGTCATTTGCATTATAATTTAAATTTGACGCCTAATATAAAGCCGAAATAGATTTTCTATTTAAATCGATATGTTGTACAATTTTAGTGACATGTAAATTTAAAAAAAATATCATATATATTATATATCTTGTACATTTATTACGTTTTGTTAGAAAGTTGTAACTTGATTTCTAGTCAAAATATTGAACATATTAAAATGTAGATCTCGCGATTGAGATAATTGACAATAAAACTGGCCTGGCGACCTACAGTCTCTTTGCATAATAAATAAGTACAGTATTTATTTACTTTGAACAATATGGTGATCGCTTACGGTAAAGTAAGTACTTTTGTTAATAATTTATTAGTGTGTAGCTATTATTTCACGTGCGTCACATATTTTTATAGAAGACTTACTAAGAGCTGTCTCCCAAACGTCACTCTTAGCTAACTTCAGTCCGAGCAAGTTAAAACTTAAATTGCGCATACTTCACGTTGTACTCCATACACATGTTGAATATTTTGCGTCAATGGCTACTGAAACAGAATCTATATTTTATTAAATATTTCCAATCTTTAGCTGTAGTTAGATAAAAATAATAATAGTATGTCAGTTTTAAATTTAATTGGCGATTCTTTAATATATTTTTGTTCTTCCTCCTAAAGATTCTATTCCTCTAAATTGTTTTTTCAAATATGTATAGACCTATACATGTTAAGTTTCCATGACATAATATATTTTTTTCCTTTGCCAAAATTTGTATCGAATCATTGACAAAAAAGCGTCCGAATTCTTTAACTTTACCTATCTTTACTGTCTTTGCCAGTACGGAAATAAAACTCTAAGAAGGCAATTTATCTGAAAGTCTTTTCGATGTAATTTTCGTGAAATAAAAAAATAAAACTAATAAAGATATAAAGGATGGGGAAAGTAGGAGGATTACTCATTGTGATAAAGTAAAGGTAAGTTAAATTGTTCCCATGGTTGAAAATATAAAGTGAACGTTCATTATCAATTTTAACAAAATATGTATGTGGAATGTACACTACGTATTATATACAAAAAAAAAGGGTCAAATCAAGACTTACTACATTTTTACGACAAAAAATTCCAGACTTTTATATTATTTACAAAATTAAATAAAGGTTTTCTTATAGAGCTGACGATCACATTTTGTTCTTAAACTTTGAGATTCGAAAATTATTCTGATATTACAACTATCATCACACGTAGTTTAATTTTTATATGTAAGAGTATCACTATAAGTGTCGCTTATTTTTATAGATTTATTTGTGGTATAAGGGAGATTATAAAAAGGAAACATTTTAAAAATGCTTTTTAATCACACTAATCAAATAAATGTGAAATATGATTTTTATTAAATGGTAGGTAGGATGTTAGGTCACGTGTTTCATGAGTACTCTTTGATAGGTAATTTGTTATCGGCATTAATTGTTAGATAATATTATGTACGTGTAAAATTATTTGATGTGATCTTTGAAATCTATATATCGAAGAGTAACGATAGCTTACTGTTTATATTGTACCTTGTGTAAGTTCATGATATGTCCTAAATGAATGTGGCGATATGTCGTCGTAATATTTAAATAAATATTGTTTATTAAATTATCAGATAGCACACCCTGTGCAACGGTATTATGTAAATAGTATAACTGTAGTTATGTATAGTATTTTATTTCATTGAAATTAATGTTTTATAGACTAATATACAATATAAGATTATTTATTTGTTTTGCTGTGTACATATTTTTTTCAATAAAATGTACCTGTTTTTATTTTTGTTTATTTCTTATACACCCCTAAAAAAAAGTAAAGTATCAACCCTACTATGTCCCACTGCTGGGAACGGGCCCTTCCTTGAAATCAGGCGAGCCGCGAGGAGGGTAATGGACCATAGTTTACCGATGCGCTGGCCCAATGCGGGATGGTGAACTTCACATCTTTCAAAGTCTTTCAATCTCATGAGGCGTGTAGGTTTCCTCACGATGTTTTCCTTCACCGGTGAGCGATGATCTCGTGTTTAAGGTGCACTAAGGAATTTAAAAAAAAAAACCTATTTCAAGGCACGGGGGGGCCGAATCGAACCCGGAAACTCTCGCATAGGAGGCTGTGTCCTTACCCACTTGACCACTCGCTCTAGAAACCCCTAAGTTGTATATAACTTGTATATTACTACTCCAGCCAAAATCGATGTATGTTGTGGTTAAAACTGCTATTACAAAAGTGGCTGACTTTTAGGGCTACCTATAGACTTTTTTATAATTTTACGGTATAATTAAATACATATAAAGGAGACGTTTCATCTTTGTATGGACCCTGGGCCAACTTGATGTACAGTTGATAGGTAGTGTTTCATAAAACATAAATAACACGAATTAACATTTAATTTTGAAAAAAATAACCTTGTTTTCATCCGATTATTTTCATCCGATTATTAAAATATGATAGTAGAAAAAAACTCATTTTTTGCTCGCAATCCATGCACACATAATTCATTCAATAAGGCTACAAAACTAGTGTTTGGTCAATCAATTTATTTATTTTTGTACAGAAAACAAATGAAAATCCTAATGTGTTAGTATTTTAAGTGCGATATTCGTATTTTCGCCATTATTTTGGATATTCGTACATCATGCTGGCCTGATATGAGACATCGCCTTTTAAAATCAAGTAAAAGATAAAAATATATACGTTTCAAATCAAATGTAAGGAACCAATTATTTAGTAATACTTACATATTTTATTTATAAATTAAGATGGTTTGTCATAGCTTCCAGTGTTGACATCAAAAAGTTAGTTTAGAGCAGTGTTTCCCAAACTCTTTTTTACATGGACCACTTTCAAAGTTTTCCCGTATCAGATGGACCCCTTGCTGAGCTTTTTTTCCGAAGACTAAGAAAAACACGTTCTTTTACAAAATTTTATTTCAACATTGACATTAGCGCATCTGCTGATGGACTTGAAAACTTCGGTGTTCCAATCATGCATTAGCACATTTTGGCATTCTGCGGAACTCACGTTACGTAGTACTCAGTAATTGGAAAACACACTTTATCTGCTCACTGCTCAAGTCATACAGTTGTTAATATAGCTTACTAGCAATAGAGGGCGGAATAGGCGGAATAGGAGGGCGGGACAATAGCGCCATCTACACTGGGTACAACGAACATTATATAGGATGTTCTACTGAAAACCTTATGGGAAGCTCATGGGACAATCGAATCAATTGGAATCGTCTATCGTGTACACTATAATTGTTATAATAGGTACTTAACACCACTAACACTTAATTAATTTATGACGTAATTAATATTTTAGTTTATATTATTATAAGCATTATTTTTACCTGAGATGGGAGATATTTTTATTATACAGATTTGGCAGCGGATATGTAGTTTTACATTTAAAATATCCTACGTCCGACCATGCGCAGCAGTGGACGGAGAAAGGTTGATAATGTTGCCGATGATAATGATTATACGTAATGTACTTACTATTATAGTACGTAAAATATTATATTGTAATTTTTGTGTTCATTGTGGAAGAGTTTCATACTAATGCGAAAATTATCACCTTACACTAATTAAACTAATATGAGACCACCTAGAAAACGTATTCTCTCTAAAATATGGTTCTAGTAATAAAATAATGGGCATACAATAATATTAGTGTAATGTATGTATGGTACATACATGATACATACTCATGAATAAAAAGTCTAAGTAATCATTCATTTTTAAGTTACTAGGTAAATCAAATTTAAAACGCCATCATATTATAATGCAGACACTTATATTGTAACTTAAGTTGCTTTTCGTTAGCGTTACTAAGTTATGATTTAAAGTTATACTGTATTGTCAGAGTGCAGCGTATGTGCTTCCTAAGGGATTTAGCTTTAGTTACTTAGTGACTTGCACGGGCGAGTTGCTCGCATTTACTATAAAGTCTATGACCTAATATTATAGCAGTTGTGGCCCATAATTATATTAGAATTATGATTTAAATAATACATAACATATATTTCATGGTAATATGAAGTAAATATCATAAAAGGAAATGTAGTTTAGAAACAAAAAATAAATATTATAAGGTAACAAGTAAAAATTTTACTATCAGAACTGTTTTAAGGTATAAAGTTTTAACGATTTTACCCCTTTATTAGGTCACCGAGAAGGCCAAAGTCTTTAAGTGAGACTCCTCCTGTGACCAAACTTTCAACATTGTACTAATTCTACTCATTAAGAATTAACGTATTCACCAAATCACGATTAGATATTTAGCGCTCAGCATGCTTTGTTGGAAAACTCTTTAGGTAATGGAATTTATACTAAAAATATGTTTAGGTTTTAAGTACACAAAGTTATAACAAAAAATGTTGTGGTAAGCTAGTGGTAAGCACAGAAAACGAATTGTAAATAAACGCAAAAAACACTTTATTTGAAGTTAGCTTGAAGTCATGCTATATAGCATGTTTAAATTATTATCATTATAAATAATCTATAACCCTGTTTTACAGGTAATTTCGTACACTAAGAGCATTTTATAAAGTATGTACTCAGTACTTTGTATTCTCTCATGTGTTGTCAATATTATGATAGCAGCTAAAATCCATTTGTCTCGACATGGTCTCGACGGGAAGGCTCTATCTATGATATCAGTTTACAAAATAAACAGAAACTGAAATAGCGCCCTAGAAAAGTTGACGCCTGCAATATGTTCGGATTAAAAAATAATATCGTCGTGTTTGCTCCTACATGAATAACTGTTTGTACACCGATATGTATTGACAAAGCGAGCTCAGGACGTATATCCCCGATTTTTTTCCATTAAAATAAGAAATTCTTTGGGTACTATATACACAGGGCTTAGCGAAAAAACTTTTTCTATTTTCACCAGACCGGGCAGGAAAATTTTAATAGACAAGTTGAGCAGCACTAATAGAAAAATGGTGGACGAAAATAATCTAATAAAAGAACCGAATTGGTCTTGACATTTAGGTCTATTATACATTTTATTTATAGAATGATTTAGTAGATAAAAGGATTACTAGGTTTTCACGATAATATTATATATTATAATCGTAAAGGAAAGATTGTTGTTTCTAAAAAAACCAGCAACCTCCTAGGAAAGAGAGCATCGTCATTAACAAATAAAGTTTATTTTGCGATTTCAACCCTGTTACATATAATATTAATTAGTACAGTCATATACCCAAGCTTATTATATCAGAAGTGAATTTAAGAGTAAAGAAAACACTTAAAGTATAAAGAAAACTTAAAGCCTGTATCTAAAGATCCCGGATGCTAGGAGCGCTCTCCAAGACCGACCATTGCGCTCGGGTCAATAACGCTTGCCTATACAATTTTATAATGTCCATCTGAAGTGGGCGGACCTGGTGCGAAATTCTAGACTTTCATGCTTTTTGGTTAAGGGTTAAAGTTCTGTATCAGCAGCTTACATTTGTGGAAAATAGGTTCGTTTACACATAACCTATTGTGTTATAAACATAATGGACATGGTGGCGATCAGGAATGAAAGACAACCATCTGACCTAGTATTTTATCTAAACACACTACACGAAAAATATATGGTACCTATTAAAAGAGGGTTAGCTGAAGTAACATTTAGGTACTTCAACAATATCAACTGCGTTTTTCAAGTACGCGATTTCTTCATAAACTGAAAGACTGCTATGATTCAGAAGGAGTTGAACGTAACTCATATTATATATATATATATATATATATATATATATATATATATATATATATATAGTATTATACATCGGTAATAAATAATCATAATTTATTATGATCTTTGCTACGTCTAGTCGCCGTATAAGTCGTGAATCGTGGATTAGTGGCACAGGTACAATAATAGCAACATACTTTAACATAATATGTCCCACTGCTGGGCATGGGTCTCCTCCTCGAAATCAGATGAAGATGATGTTAGACCATAGATCACCGATGCGTTGACCCAGTGCGGGTTGGTAAACTTCACACATCTTCAAAGACTTTTAATCTCATCAGACTAGTAGGTTTCCTCATGATGTTTTCCTTCACCGGTGAGTGCAGATAGAAATTTAAGAAATCTATTTCAAGGCACTATAGGGGTCAGAATCGAACCCTCATTCAAGAGGCCGAGCCTATACCTACCAGACTTATTGTAGCTCATTTATGACATATTCGCTGGACTTACCCCCTAGTCGCGCCTTAACTAGTTTTACATAAAAACCTATATTTTTTTAATAAAACGCTAAAAAGAATATAAATATCTGAATAATTGGTATCTTTAAAATATTTTACATAAAATAACAATATTTGTCATAAAATACATATAGATTTTTATAGGTTTATAAGCGATACACCCAAGATACACCGATAAAACATTTTATTAAGTGAAACAAGTATATTAAAACAAAGTTTTACACTAAACTTCATAAGATTCTTCATAAGATCTTTATTTTTAGGTGGGCTTCTATCGTAACATTAGTAGAGATAGAAAATAAATCGTCAATGAAGACACATAGCGGAAACATATCATTCCGACATTTTATTCGATTCTTTAAATTTCGTCCATTTTGTAATTTGTCTGAGCTTTGAAAAGAAGCTCTCTTCTCTCTATCTAATCTCTGTATCTTTTATCATCCGATCCTATTTTTAAAATTAGCAAGTTTCTTTATACCTATCTAATTTTAGTGATTCACTCTTTTTATTTATTAGATTAGCCACAAATCGAATTTGAATAAAGAAATCATTCACAACTCTACATGTAAAAAGCTCAAAAATATTTTTTTATGATATTTATTTCGAAATTTCTCATAATGGTACATTAAATAATAGCTACAAGATATTATCAGGGACCAATTGCAGTTTAATATGGTCTAGTTGCAATTACAGAGAATCCAGATCAGTCAGGGGTGTGATGGGCCATCGGTTTCCGGCCCAGCATGGCGGATAACGCGGCGCGACGTCTAACGGCCGACCCACTTTAAATGGCCCATATCGTTACTATCAACGGTGATTTGGACTAATCTAATACAGTTACAGTCAAAATAAGTGGGCATCTAAATTTTGTACTGACAAGATAAGTTTCGTAATAGCTTACGATTTGAATAACAACAGAACTACTTGATAATTATTGTTCTGTCGTAATTGTTCTGAAATATTTTAATTGCAAAATGACGTATTTTATTATTTCTATTATTGTAGGTATTTAGGATAGGATACTTGTTAATTAAATAAATTTGGTCGACCTCAGATCTCTCCTTACCCAAGCTTACAATTTTAGTAATGTCCGACCTTAATTTTTTATGAGCTTAAACGGGCAAACAAAAGAAAATGTTACACTCTACTTAATTAGCTTTTTAAACAATATAATGATGAATTCATAATTTTCGTAACAAAAATACTCCATCGCGAAGAAGAGAACAATAGCCTTAAAACACAATGTCAATTATGTTTTATTTACAAATTGTAGTCACAGAGCTTTACCAAATGGATATCCGTTTCAACCGCTGTGTACTCGATTAGTACAAATTATGTGGTATTCCCTCGTCAGTTTGCCGGAGCATGAGTAGAACGGAACGTCGTGTGTTGCTATATTAATGGCGGTGGATGCGCGCCGGTGGCTACTCTTCGGAGTGGAATGTTCCAAGGACATTAGTGCTCAAATGCGACGCGCGTGGTGCGTTGGCAGCGTATTATCTCCTGAGATTTATCACCCGGCCACGCCTTAAATGGCTCAGACATGTTTCGACTTCGTTTCCTTTTGTATATCGATACGAGTCCCACCAATATTAGTTAGAAAATTGAAGTGGAAAATCGTGAGAGTCATAGCGTCGCAAAAATAAGACGTTGTTTTGTAATTCCTATTATGTGCATTACATAGCTAGTTTCTTGTTTTAAATCGTTCTTTATCATCATCTTTTGATGATTTTTCCATGTCCACAGCGGATACTTATCTGTTAGTGATTTATTTCTGAAATATAAAAAAATCCTACTATTAGGGTCTGTTTCACAATGTACCAGTAAAGTACCCTATAGCTATATGACACATAAATTAATTGACAGATGAATCTTCTAGTTAGTCTTGATTGGGTTTCACCATCATCCTCCCTATAAATTTATTTGGCAGATCCCTATTTCTGGTTAGTAGGCTTGGCAACCTCGCATTTCATAGTTCCATTTTACGATAAATATGTTTTAGAAAAACATTCCATGTTGTAAATATACATGAAAATATGTTTTTATAATTTAATTGTATGTATCATACCATCTTTATACCTTTTATTTACATAGACCTTGTATATAATGTTATCCCTTAATTATTAAACGATCAAAACACAATTTAAATTATTTTGTATATTACTGTTACCGGAACGTCAAATTGTCAAATGTCGTAAAGCTGTCAACCGCGTATATATCTGTCAACTAATTTATCTGACAGATGAATTTGCTAATGGCCAGTTGATCCGAGCATTATCATTCATTGAGTCCCATAAACTAAATAAATCTGTTATTCTTACTGATTCCAAGAGTTGTTTACAGGCTATTGTTGCTAACCAATTTAAATCAAAATCTAAATTTCCTTACATACTAAAAATTAAAAATTTACTTTGCAGTTGCCATTCTAAAAACATTGAAGTTGTCCTTGCTTGGGTACCTGGCCACAGTGGCATTTTGGGTAATGAAACTGCGGATCTTTGTGCCAAAGACGCCACAATTACAGGCTGTATGGACCATTACAGAGTTTATTCTAATGATTTACTCCCACTAGCTAAGCAACGACTGCTCTCTTCTTGGAATTCTTGTTGGCAAAAAACTATTTCTTCTAAAGGTAAACACTACGCTAATATTCAAGGCTTTATTCCTCCCCGGCCTTGGTTCTGCAATTTCAAAGATATTCATAAACGTGTTACAAGTACGATCTGCAGATTAAGGCTAGGCCATACGTGTACCCCCGTCCATCTGGCTAAACTTCATATCAGGGACAGTTCTATTTGCGAATGTGGTCTTGACGAGGGCTCTCCAAATCACATCTTTTTCAGTTGCCCGCGTTTATCTTCTTCCCTCTATGATCTCCTTCCTCCTGATATTCCTCGCCCCATTGATCTCAATTCTCTTCTTTCCCTTGTCAACTCTCCTTTCGTTTATACTCTTAGTTCATTCATTAACCATAATAATATTAAGCTGTAGTTTGTCTGTCTTTTAATCAACTAACCCCTGTATATATATTGTGTGCGTCTTATTTGTTTTAGGTACATCAACAGCGATCCTGTCATCAAACATTCTTAGCTGCTCACTTAATTCTTAGCTACAATCTGGGACCTTGTTCGTTCACGAAGCCCGCTTTATAAAGCAGAGTATTATATACACTTGACATTGGCGAAATCTATAAGGAAACGCCATTAACTCAAACACAACCAGTTGATCCGACCTATAGTTTACAGGGAACTTTATTAGCCAAATATTGCTATATGTCAATTGTGAAACAAAAACGTTGTAGTTATGTGGTAAATATGTTGCAAATAGCTTAAATGGAACTTTATTAGGATATTGTGAAACAAACCCTTAAATTATTAATTTGTACCAAATGTGTTTAATAAAATTTGGTAACAAATAACCTTCCTAATTTAGACTTACGATATTAACAATTTAGTTACTGTACCTATCTATATCTGGTTAGGGTTTAGCTGAGCATCCGACTCGTCTCGTTCAAAGTCTGCTTATGTTTGTTTATGTAAATCATACACTATTCAGTTTCCATGTATGCTAGAACCTACCATTACCAGTATATATTTATTGTTTCATACTGTCTATAAGAGATTAATACACATTAGTATTCAGTTAACCCATTTATTACTAATCATCATCATTTTAATAATATACGGTGCATAGTTACATAGGTTGTTACTTACAGTTATACACGCAAATTAACCACACTTTACCTAGAAGATGCTTCCGTTAGCAAAGTCCGCCATCAAGAGGAAGAAAAAACAAAAACCTATCACGACATTCCATCTAATTTCAAAATTTTACCTACAACCATAGATTATGTCAATTGAGTTATAAATATTACAGATTATTAATTAATCCTAGTAGACTACATTTATAAATTTAAATCAAATGACAATAAACAATACATAAAATAATTATTCCTATTATTTTAAACAATCATCTAAAACGGGCGACAACATCCGGCCTTCCTGCATACGCATTCGCCCTCGACTGCGTTGGTGTCTGGTGCATCTGCGGAAAACGAGCTCACATTAATGTTGTTACCAGAGGTTACTCACATGTTCATCGATCTTAGAATGCAAACGTTAGCTTTTCCAACTAGCCTAACTTTGTATTCCTAAGTTTTTATAATATTGACAACTGTAATATTTACACTAAGGAACTATTTACATTTAAACGATTACTGTTCCCTCAGCGGCCAGTATGTTAAAATGTAAATAAAACTACTTGCTACACCACACGCACTTCACATGACCAAGTTACTGTTCCATCAACGGCCAGCCTGGTTTCTCTAGGTACCGCCTTCGGCCAGTCCTAGTCCATCACCGCATCCTTGGACACATGAAATGCTATCAGCGAGTTTGTAGCAAATGCACTAGACCTCTATAAATATTTTGAATGATAAAAAAAAAATAAGTTAATTAAAGTTAGAATTAAGTTCATGTACATATGTATAAAATATTATTTTGTAGCACTGTCTATTAATTTTAATACCTGACAACATCCAGGTCTTCCTCCCAAGCCATGTTTAGTGTTCAAGATCGATTAATTTTATCCATGGCTTGATATTCTCAACGCAAGCGATGCCTTCATAGCGCCTGGAAGACCTTTCAGTGCCCTTCATATCGACAACTTTATAACGATCATGCCCTAGAACTTCTGTAATTTGAAAAGGTCCTTTAAAGAGTGGTAATAATTTTGTGCTTTGTCCATCATTATTTTGGCTAGTAATCTTAATCACTACAAGATCGCCTACGGTATATGCAGGTGCATTTTTCCTCTTTGAGTCGAACGATTCCTTCTGTTTTTCGGCGCATTTTTGTATATTTTTATCCACTGATTCTCTTAAACTAGTAACATCAACTATAGATTCTGGAATATCACCAGACATATTGTCCGAATCTAGCTGTAACCTATATCCAAAGAAAACCTCACTGGGAACAGCCGAGGTAGTTTTATTTATCGTAGAATTAATACCCTGCTGAATATGACTTATACACAAATCCCATTTATTAGAGTCGATATCTGCACCCATACTACGTAGAGCCTCTAATATAGTCTGGTTATAACGTTCCACCTAGCCGTTAGAGCGGGGCATGGCAGTGGCGATCACGTGCTGCCGGATGCCCTTATCATTACAGTATTTAACAAAAGTTTTTGACGTGAAGGCACTTCCTGCATCACATATTAATCTCTTGGGGTTTCCAAAAACATTAAAAATTTTGTTTAATTCGTTAATTACATTTTTACTCTTTGTGTTACGCACTGCAGCCATAAAAACAAATTTCGTAAAAGAATCTACGATCACTAGCAAGTGAGTGTTTTTCTTTGTTGTCCTAACGAATGGCCCCAAGTGATCAATATGTAGTGTGTGGAACGGTCTAGCATATTTAGGAATAGGAAACAATAGTCCCGGTTTTTTGCCATGTACATTTTTAAAATATATACAATTTATACAGTTTTTAACATACTTTGAAACAATTTTTTTCATGTGACGAAACCAGTATCTATTTTTTATTCGCTCTAGTGTTTTATCTACGGCAAAATGTCCAACATTATCATGGTTCGCTCTGATAACTTGCCAAATACATTGCTTAGGTAGGAGGGCCCGCCTACCATACTCTGTCCTACGAAATACTTTATTGCCTACTAGCTCGTAATTTTGAAATATTTGCTTATTATTATGGGCCTCCCCCGACTCTAATATTTCTTTAATCGAACAAATATTAGCGTCCTGGAGCTGAACCGACAATAACCAGTCTGTTTCGGTAATTTGCATTACGTGCTCACTGCTCACATTTGTATTCGGAGGGTTTCTACTTAACGCATCAACATGCTGCATTTGAACGCCAGGCTTGTGAACGATATCAAAAGAAAACTCCTGTGTTTGTAACACCCACCTACCTATTCGTGGGTTAATTTCTTTTTTACTAATAGAGTATTTAACAGCGTTACAATCAGGCACTATTTTAAATGTCGTACCCAACAAATAGTGCCTAAATTTTTGCAGTCCGACAGTAATCGCTAAGAACTCTAGCTCGAATGAATGATATCGCTTTTCCGCGTCTGTTGTACATCTACTATAAAAATGAACGGGCCTCTCTCCGCTTTCAGTGACTTGTACTATAATACAACCGAGTCCATCCCGACTAGCGTCAGTGTATAATACGACTGGCAATTTAGGATCAAATATAGCTAATGTGGCTTCGGATAACGCTTGCTTTAGAACGGACACCGCCTGAGCTTGTTCAGTACCCCACTCCCACGGACAATCTTTTTTTAATAGCTTTGTTAGTGGTTTGCATAGAATGGCACAATTTCTTATAAATTTTCTAAAATAATTAATCAGTCCTAAGAACTGTCTTATCTGATGAATATTTTGCGGCGTTGGATAATCTTCAATAGCATTTAATTTCCCTTTACCCGGCTTTACCCCTTCAGACGAAATTTCATAACCCAAAAAATTAATGTCTTGAAAGAAATTACATTTTTCCAAATTTATAGTGAGTCCATTATCCTGCAATATTTTTAATACTGATTCTAAAATTTTAAAATTTTCCTCTAAAGTGTCCGTTGCAATTAATAAATCATCCATGTAACAGATGACACGATTAAAGCGTAGGTTACCTAACACCGTATTCATTAGTCGTTGAAAAACGGCCGGTCCATTGCATAGCCCGAACGGCATTCTAACAAACTCATAATGGCCGTCGGGCGTTATAAATGCGGTTTTTGGTATAGACCTTTCATTAACCAAAATATGATAGTACCCACTTTTCAAATCGAGCAACGTAAATAATTTACATCCGCGCAACCTATCTATCAAATCTTCAACAATAGGCATAGGGTATTTTTCTTTTACCGTAATTTTATTTAACTGGCGGTAATCAACACAGAGCCTCTTCTCGTTATTCGGTTTGTCAACCAAAAGAATAGGGCTAGCGTACGGCGAATTACTAGGACGTATTATGCTATTTTTTAACAATTCATCGATCGCTTCGCGTGTAATGTTTTTTTCGGATTCGGACATACGATACGGGCGCTGTGAAACTGGTTTATTAGTTGTCAATTCAATGTCTAATTCGACACATGACGTTTTTCCTAAAGTTGAAAGGTCATTTGCAATACAGTGCGGGTATTTGGAGAACAACGTGCGTAAGGCCGAAACTTGTTCGTTAGAGTTACACTTTAAAATTGAACTTTCAAGCAATAATACCTGTTGTTTTGTCACCGATTGAAACATTAACGTATTACCCACTCTAGTGTACATAATTTCAGCGCTTTCAGTGAAGTTCCTCCCTATCAAAATATCACAGTTAGCCAAGTTATCAATGACGTAAAAAATGACTCGAAGTGTAACACTATCGACGGATAAATTTGCCTGTACTGCCTTTGTAACTTCCGTGCATGAATGATCCGTGAAACCGGTAAGCTTGATAGGATTTTGAAGCATAAATGGATTAAAACCTAGTTTATTGACTAATTTAAGCGAAATTAATGAGCAATCACTGCCCATATCGATAAAAGCTTGACATTTATGTTTATTCAAAACTATTTCTTTGTAAAATTTTTGTTTCGGATTTAGTGAATTTACTAATTTAACCTCTGCTTCCTCCGTTTTAGTTTTAGGTTTCGATCTACATGCATTTTCTAAATGACCTATTCTTTTACAAAACCCACAGGTTATCTCCGAGTTTTTGTATTTACAGTTTATCTTTTTATGACCGGTTTCGCCACACGTAAAACATGTTATTTTACTTAAATCGAGTTTAACTGAATCTAATGCCAAATTCGACTTCCTATCAATACTTATCGAAGCTTGAGAGGCAGGTCGTTTTATATTGTTACCGTGCAAATAATTATTTTTAACCGGAAGTATTTTTGTGTCAACGTTTGTGTAAGTTTTACTGTGTAGAAAGGATGCTAATTCATCGCGATGCCTAAAACTTCCGGCCTCCGCCGCTGTACATATATTTTTATCACCTATGCATCCTACAATAATAGATATAATGTCGCGATCAGAAAATGATAATCTCAGCCTATCTATTTTACTTATTTGTTGAAAATAGAATTCATATAACGACTGTCCTTCGATGGGCTTCGTTTCCATTAACTCTTTAAGCATCGCATACATATTTCTCCTAGTCTCAAAAGTATCTAGTAATGTATAGCGCCAATCTTTCCACTTCCACGTAGTCCACGAAGTTTTATTTTTTTGCAACGAGTCATACCACGTTTTTGCCGTATTTCGAAGCTTTTGCAAAGCTTGATACTTCGTAACCCTATCACTCCAATCGAAGGCACGTGCATTTGCCTCCACAACATTGATCCACATGCTAATATCATCAACTAACGGGTCGAATTCGGGCACCACCGAAGACAATAAAATATTCTGACTCACAGTAGGTGATGATTGCCTGCGGGCACGCTTTGACCTCCTTTTGCTGCGTCTCCAGCGCGAGCGCTCGCTGCCGCTCGTGCTGCTGCTGCTGCTGGAGGAGCTACTGCTGCTGCTGGAGGAGCTACTGCTTGTCGACGGGACACGCCTCCTTTTCCTTGACCGCTTCTTATCACCCACACGTGGCCGAAAATGTGGCATTTCGTGGATTTTCGCACTTCTGATATAAGAAATTAATACACATTAGTATTCAGTTAACCCATTTATTACTAATCATCATCATTTTAATAATATACGGTGCATAGTTACATAGGTTGTTACTTACAGTTATACACGCAAATTAACCACACTTTACCTAGAAGATGCTTCCGTTAGCAAAGTCCGCCATCAAGAGGAAGAAAAAACAAAAACCTATCACGACATCCCATCTAATTTCAAAATTTTACCTACAACCATAGATTATGTCAATTGAGTTATAAATATTACAGATTATTAATTAATCCTAGTAGACTACATTTATAAATTTAAATCAAATGACAATAAACAATACATAAAATAATTATTCCTATTATTTTAAACAATCATCTAAAACGGGCGACAACATGTCTATTACTTAGACACTGGAGTCCGATACCGAACTCAATTAAAACAATAATTTGCTTAAAAACATGTATAATATAGATATTCTAGCCATCTAGTTACAATTGTCTTATTAGAATCAATTAGGAATGAAAATATATTTTAAAGAAAAGTCATAGAACATTCTTATTGTCATTTTTTTCTTCTAAAACCAAACAGGTTAGTTGGTAGGATATTTTAGATCATATAAACATTGCTTGTTAGAAAGTCGTAGGCGTGAACACATACAATCGTCTGTTTTTATGACCGTGCACTGGATACGTAAATAATACTTTTAAATTGTGCCTGGTATAGTACCTATTTGGTTGTCGAAATTAGTAAGGATTTAAAATCGGATTTCAGTTTTCCTCTAATATGTAAGCTTAGCTAAAACATTCATATAACATTTACGTGATTTAGTCATAATGGATTGATATTTAATCCCGACTTCGATTAATATTTCGCTATTGGTAAATTCTGGTAATCTCTATAGTTCCATTACTGTTAAACATAAATATTATTTCATTAGCAATAACCTAAAAACATCGATAGTTTTTAGGTGATCATGAGATAATACCAAACAGAAATGTTAAGATTTTCACGTTTTACATAACAAATACTACTCTGGCAAGCAAAATCTGAAAATGTTGTCATATTATGAAATATAAATACAAATTCCTAAGATAAAACGTTAGAACAAGGGTAAAATTTTATGAATGTCTGCAGCGGAGCTTGGGTAACGTCATCAAAAAGCCGTAAATGTTGCATATTTGCTACCACGAGGGAAATTTTCCATTTGAACGATCTCGCTATTTAAGAAACATGCATTTTACGATTCTTGACGACTCCTTTTAGTTTTATAGCTTTGCATAGTTTTTATGGAACCATTAAATATGATTTCACTTAACTAATTAAAACGTTAACTTTTATCAACTTTTTATGGTGGTAGGAAGGATAAGTTGTAAGACAAGTTACATGGTGGTTTATGGTTAACTTCGACCTATGACCATGCTCATAGCGAAGTTTACCTGAGAATAGCCTATCGGATACCAATAAGCTATAAGATATGCACGAAAAGATACCCTTACGTGCCAGACCTACATCTTTCTGCTTTACTGTTATTACTGCGTTTCTAAAACAAATTAAAGATGTTTCACGAAACAATTAGCATGGTAATACTGGAGGGACGGATGGCCTGTGCCGCGCTCTTCTCTGCATGGGTATCACCTGTTATTGTTTATCTCAGCTTAGCTCTGTAAAGAGGGACGGGATAGGCAGTCTCATTCCTGGCACTGAGTTATATTATCACGTGTATAGGCAACACATACATGAGCTGCCTGGGCTAGTCCCAGGCAAAATATAGGTGACGGATGCTGACCACTTAACAGCAGGTGGCTCAGCTGCTCGTTTGCATATCTACGTAAAAAAAATACTCATTTACTAAATAAAATATCTTATCTAACTAGGTCAAAAAAATGCTCAATAGAGAAAATATGTATAAAGAAAATAATTACACCAAATGTTTCAGAAAATTATACAAAAGAATTTAAATATTATGATTGCTGATGAATTCAGTTCTTTCTCTAGAGTTTTGAAGGAATTAACATTATAAATCAAATATAACAATAAAGGATTCGAATACAAAAGCAAAAAGACAAAGGCGTAATTGGGAGAGAAGACTGTGTTTAAATTAAAAACAGCGCGAAATTAAGACGATAATAACTTTACAAACTTGTTTGAATATTTTATCCCTATTTGAAAGCGTTATAGATAACAAGAAATATCATAAATTAAGGCTGGTTTTATCGTAGGAGAAATAGATCGAGCAGATAGCGCCCATCTTGGAAGTCCTTTACCTAAAAGGTGAAACAAGTCTCATTATATTAACTTTATGAATCTCTAATATTTATTTTACGTATTGTGTTCTTATTTTGAATTATACATGTAGATAAAATTAATAGCAGTCGGTTACGCTCGAATTGTTAGTCAGTAGCTAGACTAGCGCACGAAGGTTATTTGGACCACTCCCTATATCTTGGTATTAAATATACACTATAAAATTTTATGTAATTCATACAATAGTAGCAAATATGACGGCAAAACATATAGTACCTAGTATAAGCACTCATAAAGTACGTAAATTAAAAAGGTAGGTACCGTAACAAAAATCGTCTTCGAATAAATCATTTGAATAACAACTTGAAGGAATGCTAATATCTATTTCTAAACCATTATTTGCTTATTACTATTCTCGTGGTTATAATTTTATACGAAAATAAAACTCAGTTTCATGGCGATCCTCAGAAAATAATATTTGTTTAAATGACAAAGTTGCGACGGCGCTCGGCACATGTTTAATGTTATACGCAAATTTCCAATACAGCTACACCAGATGTTAGTAGTAAAATTGCACGAGGTTTAATAACAGGGCGGCCGCATTAGCTGCGCTTTCCTCTCATAAACATAAACCGAGCGTTTGCAATCAGTTAATGTGCAGATTAACTGGGTGTTACGTTCATGTGTTTTGGCGAGGCCAAGTTTTATTAAAGCAGTCACGGTTTCAAATGAGAAAATGTTATTATTTTGACGGACATATTATATTATTATATTAGTACCCGGATGATCGAGCTTTATTAACGACATTTTCTAAAAATGAATCCTAGCTAGATCATTTAACGCATCTGAAACTCCATGTATACTTTTTTGAAAATCGTTGGAGCCGTTTCCAAGAAGATTCATATAATATTATATATATATATATATATATATATATATATATATATATATATATATATATATATATAATATGTAACACAAGAATTACACGCTTAAAGGTAGGTATACGATACAATAAAGTAATCTTTTATTTGTTCTATGAACGAAATGACATCAGCTTTCTATATGATATTTTAAGTTATTAACCTTGTGAACAGTTTGTAGATAATGTCGAAATCGAGTTCTGCGAAATAAAAGTTAAAAACATGGTAAATATCCCGTTTTAATTTTTTTTACACGAGTGACTGTTCGATGAAAATCGACCGTTTCAATGGGAATTCGGCTGTACCACATGTGACTAAAATGGCAAGCTCCAAAGTAGACTAAGCACTTTTAGCCGTATTACACAAAGTTGCATGCAGCTGGTGGCTAAAATTAATCGCGCAAATACCCAGTTGAAGCCGATCGCCTGTATTCTTTTAATAGTCGCATAACATGCGCAGTGCGATTGGTCAGGTTTTTTGCTGGTCCGGTCTCAATATTCAGGTTAAGATTGTTATGCATAATTGACATGTTTCTTGCATCTTTCATGTAAACGTGCAGGAGCTTCGATTTTTACAGGCGATGGGATTGTTCACTGGTCGCACAGCATCGACACATATCCCCAAGGTATAAGGCAGAAGTTCCTTTGCCTTTACGTCTAAAGAATTGTTGAACAAACAAGGTTATGTTTTAGAATAAGAGATAAACACTCTTTTTTTTTTTTTTTTTTGCTGACGCAGCGGAAATCCTTTACGACCATACCAGGGCCTGGGTAGGCGCGCTGGCGTGTGTGGGGACTCGCATTTGGGTGCCCTACCCCACTAAAACCGCTGCGTGAGCCTTCAGCCGCTATATTTGAGGGACCCGGATCTGTGCAGGCGACGGGATACCCTCAGCGACAGACTGGTCCCGGCAAGACCAGATTCTCCACAATAGGGGGACTGCCCGGCTACGACTTGGCAGTCCCCACGACGTCGTGTCTTAAGCTGGGCCCGGGTTCCCATCCCGAGCCCGACACGAGCACAGGGGCTTTATTGAAGGCGCATTAAATAGCGCCTCCGACGCACCCCCGTTCGTCGTCTACGGGGGGAGGCTACGTCAGCGGCCTCCTCTCTCACCCGTTCGTCGGCCTCCTTCTGGGACATCACTGTCTCGCAGAAAGAGGCCATTGCCGTCCAGGACTCGTCAGAGCCAAGCATCGCGGTGATGACACTCGACAAAGACAAGTCCCCTCCGATAACAGACGTCAAATCATGACGCAGCGCCGCCCATCTCGGGCACACCTCGAGGGTGTGCTGGGCAGAGTCCACCGCCGCGCTACAATCGTGACATCCTGTCGTCGGCTCCCTTTGGGCCGTCCGACACAGGTAATCACCAAAGCATCCGTGCCCGGTGAGAACCTGCGTCAGACGGAAGGTGAGGGGTTTGCGCTTACGGCGCATCCACCGCTCAAGAACCGGGCGCAGAGCAGCCGTTAGGCGTTTGCCATACGGCTGCCGCGCCAAGTCCTCTCCCCACCTCCGCAAGAGATAAACACTCTTAATCCAATCATAATTGTTTTAGATTATTGACTGTTATGTTTATCTTTTGAGTTTTGTTGCCGGAAATAATACACTAGGGCCCGGTTCCCGAAAGTATGATCAACGCAAAAATTAACAAATCAACTGTAGTTTCTTGTTAAGTGTCGAATGAGTTGCTAAAAGCATGGTTAAATTAATTAATAAAATCAGCCTGTGAGTTGACATAACAATTATAATGAAAAGCTGTCAAATTTGACTCTAGAATAGTATGTTAACCGCCATTAACAGCCATTTTAGTTGACATACACCTTGACCAACGTTTAAAAACCGGGCGTAAATTGCACACATTTTAATACATTTTAAAATACCTATCACCACCAAATATATATCCATTTTTTTGTCAATTTCTTGTAAACTTGCAATGACAAAAGTATGTATTCTACCTAGTTGACACCCTGGATAAGAGGCTATGCAACCAGAAACTGTATTAGGTATATAATGTGATACTAAGCATATTATTCCATTATAAGTTCCCAGGGCATTCGACGCACGCCGTAAGTAGCTCTCAAAACTATGTGTAACGTGATCAAATTAATTACCATGTCCAGGTGTCCGGTTGATTGTTTTGGCTTTAATTGAATTGTTGTCAGTATATCACCTCACGTGACCCACTCGATCAATAGCTTGAAGCACTTCTATACAAACTATAGTACGTACCTTATATCGGCATTGTATGCATATAACACATTAACTCACTTGAAAGTAAAGTATATAATATAGATGGAGTTATAGTATCTATCGATTCTGTTCTCGTGCGACTCATGCGAACTAAATATAAGTAGTATGTTTATATAAATTAATCGTATATTGTTTTTGTTTTGATTTATTCGATTAACATATGGTTTATATATTGTTTTCTTATGTTAACGCGAATTTCACTCATTATAATGAAACCACTTTTACGGATTTTATCGCGGTTTGTTTCGTTTTTTATGAGCCCGACGTTTTGGATACTTTACAGCAACCATGGTCACGGGAGGACTGAAGTGTCAGACGTCCCACTGTTACAAAGTTATTCAAAACTACCTTATGATACAACAATATTTAATTAGTCCCATTATATTAAATTCAATTTAATAAACATCCTAATTTCAATAGAGAAGATGGCCGGTCACTACCACCTGCTTGGGATCCCATAATAAAAATAATAAAATCAAAATCCAAGCATAACATGGCACATACTAAAGACTCAGTTAGCACCTTCTGCGTAGATAGGACTAAATATTGTTGTACCATAGGGTAGTTTCGAATAACGTTGTAACAGTAGGACGTCTGACACGTCTGACACCTCTGTCCTCCCGTGACCATGGTTGCTCTAAAGTATCCGAAACGCCGGGCTTGTAAAAAACTTAATAAACCGTGATAAAATCCGTAAAAGTTGTTTCATTATAATATCGTTTATATATTATATCACGAGAGAACTAAATTCAAAAGTTACCCACGAGTCAACGCACAGTTTATAACTAAACAAAGCTTTATATTTTCTACTTTAGTTTTGAAACGCTATTTAAAGATTCACTATTGAAAATTCATCACTAAAAGTTTCCATAATCGAAAATTTTTAATATTACTGAAACAATAGCTGTATTCTCGCCAGTTTTAACGTAGTTTCTAGCACAAAAGTTAATCTACACCAAACAAACATTATGTTCTCATTGGTTGAAAATATCTACGTGGCTGTTCTAATAACCGCATACTGTTGAATTGTATAAAGCTATTACGCTTTATACAATTATTGTACTTACTTTGTCTACTAAGATATGGAAACGAATAGAAGTTTAATACAAAAATAATAATAATCTTGTGTTGTATTTTAGTGTCTGTATATTGATAATCCTACCTTACCTACCTTTTAGAAACATTTTATTATAACAAAGAGATCTAATCTTGTTATAACTTGTGAATTTCAACATATAGGTATGTACAATTATTTTAAAGAGAAACTCAGGTTTAATAATTTGTGATGCAAGTTTATGTGAAAATAAATTATTATTACGCTAATTGTAGCAACGTTATAAAAATACAGATCAACAAGTCAACTAAAGCGGTAACAATGAAACTGAACTAAAAATATTTTCAGTTCAGTTTCAGTTTTTTTCTACTGCAACCAGAAATTGAATAAAAAGACACTATATAAAGTTATCTTTGAAATAATACTTACATTTTTATTGGGGTATAAAATAACACAATAAAAAATAATTTGTAATAAATTATTAGGCTGTGTTTGTAGTTTTTTTCGGTATATTTGTTATATGGCTGTATCTTTTTGTTAGGATTGATGGTGTCGGACCATCATAATCGCCTGCACCATTCAGCCACGACGTCGTTTCTGTTGCCTACTGATCTGGGACCCTAGAAAAGGCGGCTGATGGCGCTCGCGGGTGGTTTAGTCCAGGTAGTGTATATTCACAAGTGTGATTCCTACAACTGTCGTGCAACGAGTAATCTAAATACACGATAAATCAAAAACCCCCTTCGTCATATAAAAAACGATTTTCAATGTATCTGGTGGCATTGTGATCAGGCTGCAGGCTATATTATAATTCGGCCTCCTGAAAAATCTAATTTCAAATGAAATTTAAGATAAATGATGTCTTCACGTTATAGGTGTGACATGCGTCATGTTTGTGATGGTTTTTGCCCCATTAGATAATACACGATAAAAAGCCTAAGCTCCGAGGAGCTAATACGTCATTTATCATCTCCGGCCGACCGTAGACGTACAGGCCGTGTCGCAATACATCATCATAAATCACGCTAAACGCTAGATGTTTGATGTGGCGGAGACTAAAACGCCTGTACCAGACAAAAGTCTCTATTAACTATTTCATTAATAAATTATCCCAAGTTATTAACTTCTTGGAACAGAAAATCAACATTTTCTTTATATTAACATATTTGAGACTAAAACGCCTGTACAAGACAAAAGTCTCTATTTAACTATTTCATTAATAAATTTGCCCGAGTTACTAACTTCTTGGAACAGAAAATCAACATTTTCTTCATATTGGCATTTTTTGTAACTCTAATATAACACAAACTGCTCATAATTCTTGGTGTAATGCAAAATTTGTCGTTATTTAATCATTGAGTAATGTTAGCCTAATTAGTTCTTATTACCTAAAAATACTCGTATATTTTTACGTAGATACTACTCATTAAAATATTTATTTTGTTGATATAATAGGCGTTAGCCAATCAAATGTAAAAAACGATATTCATACGGTCGAATCGGGAAACGCCTCCTTCCTTGAAGTCGTTTAATAAAGTCTCTATAAGTAAAAATAACTTAATACTGAAAAAAAAAAATTTAATAAAATTTATTATATTTAATGACGAAGTATAGGCGTAGTAATCAATACCTAATTAGACACAAATATCTTTATAGCCCACGTAAGGAGATTACCGATCGTAATATACTTATGTCACATACACCTGACATTTTTAAGCATACCCCTGACACAGGGGTCGGTATCTAGGATTAAATGTAAGGGAGGAGGGTCATGACACCCATGGCTCACGGTTTATCAAACGCGTGAGGCGTTTGAGGAGACTTCGCGTCGCTAATATATTTTGCTCGTGCACATTGCCTTTTAATTCTCCTCTTTGGGTCTTGTTTTGATTATTGCCAAATTTGAAAATTAGAATAATTGTTTATATTTATTTATAATGAAATATCTTCTAATATACAAAATTTCTGTGTCACAATGTTCGTTCCCATACTCCTCCGAAAAGGCTCGACCGATTTTTGTAAAATTGTGTGCTTATCGGGTAGGTCTGAGAATCGGCCAACATCTACTTTTCATCCCTCTAAATTTTGGGATGACCCACCCCAAAATATTTTTTTTATTTTATTGACAAATTTTTTTATTTTAATTTTTTTATAATTCAGCACACAAAAATACATAAAACTCCCAAATTTTCACCCCTCTACGATTAACTTCTATTTTTTAATAGCAATATTTTATACTTATACTTTTGGCAAACGAAGTCTATCAGGGCAGCTAGTAATTTATCCACTTTTTTTTGTTTTTTCGTAAAATATTAGTAATTTATTAACTTTATCAAGCAAGTTATTTAATTTTTCTACCAAAAACGATCTGAACATGATCTGAACATAACCAATATCAAGTAGCTACTCATGATGAGAGGAATATCATACAAAATATAGCTCTACATTTTATAATAGTTTGAAATTGAATTGGACGGTGAAGCTCTTAAATTGTAAGCAGTCATTAGTGCGGGTCCGGTAGTTCTGGAACTATTGAAAGTGTAATCGATTAGCGATAATTTGACAGAAGTGCATGGAGCCATGGAGCCGTGAGTGTGCGATATTTTAAAGGTAACGGGCCGGTCGGTCGCAATCATAATAAATTACTTCACATTTATTTAACCCTCTATTGGCTTTGTTAATTGGCTGTTTGACCCTTATACCTTTATTGACTTTGCTGTAATAAATGTGAGGCCCTCATTAAAAGTTTAGATTTCTTTGAACGAAATTAGCTCAGTAATACGTTTAACAACGTAGAGTTACATGCCACAATGAAGAGAATTTTAGTAGTAAGTATTTCTGGTAACAAATTGTTTTAATTAATTTGTGAAACTTTGATATGATATTCAGTGAGTAAATACTATCGAAATTAAATTATATAGGCACACAAACAAACCGTTGAACAGAAGTATGCTTAGATAAAAACTTTTTGAATCAGCACAAAATAAGGTAGAACTGTATTTACTGATTAAGATTTTCATAGTAGTATGGCCGATTTAGCTGTCAGCTGCTGATGGATTCCGTGACATAATATTGATACTTCTGTTAGCAACCGTAGCGGCAACCGTAGCGCCATCTGGCGGCTATAAGTCGGAAACGGGGAACAGATTCCAGTTTACCTGCGTGTGGCGTGACGTAGTCGTTGTCAAAGTGTGGGTAGGACGGCCGAGCGTTAGGAAGGTCATTAAGTTTGCCTTTAAATAGCGGGGTATAATTTTTAGAGGGGTCATTCGCGTCTGTGAGTTTGAGGAGGACGAAGCTCTGCCCGAATCGTATTGTAAGGTCACGTAAGCCATTGTTTATTTTAATGTGTAAAGTGTAATAATATTGCAGTAGTTCATGTGAGTAAATGTATGGGCAGAGTGAGTAAGAATGTATCTTAAAATATGTACCTGTGAACCTTAATATTGTTATTTTATGGATAATATAATAAATGTTTATATTTAAAACGCATTTTCACTTCTGATGTTTAAATCAGAAGTGGGATGGCCAACTCATTGCCCCACAATTTTACTGACGTTAGTGTGAATTGTTTAATAGGCGCATTAGCGCGCCAGGCTTTAGTTTATTTTTACAGACGGTGGTAAATCCTCACGACACTGTGTGGCTATAGTGTTGTATATAAAATAACAGTTTGGATGCTGTATGATGCTGGGAGTAGCCATATACAGCGTGAACACAGTAGAAGCAGAGAATAGATGGTCGTGACCACTCATTCGATACAGTGCGTAGCTACGAATGTGGTTTTGTGAATGGTTGAGTAATGGATCAAACACAGCTGGTATGTTAATCTTGTCTGATATAGCTGTTGCCACAAAGTGTGAAAGCGATTAATTTTTTTTTTTTTTTTTAAACGTTATTAAGTGATTTGTGATTTTTAAGTGGACAGTCGCGTATTTTACTTGGCTGGATAATTGTAGATATATTATTGCGTGCGTATTGCTGGCGTAATAACACCATGTGGTAACTTAATTTCGTATAGCTTACTTTGTACAATGTAAGGGGCTAATTTAGATAAGAGGCAAACGAGTAATGGACAAGATGAGCAGCTTTTAGCAGTGTTAAAGGTACATTCATGGATAGTGAAATGAGCCGAGGATATGATAGAATATAATACGAAGACTTAGTGTATAAGAGATAGTGAACGAGGAAGTAGGACAATTGTCGTTTGGAAAGAGGAACTTGATACGTTTAAAGTGGTAAAAAAATGTATTTTAATAGCAAGTGTTCTTTAGGTCAAGATAAAATGTTTTACGTATATAATAATTACGTATTTTATAAAAAGAGAAGATCTTGTGTGTTGAATGTTCTAGTGTGACGAAATGTTCTTTAAATGGAATTGATAACTAGGCGAGGCAAAGACGAACCTGGTACTTTTAGTGGTATGAAAGGTTCTTCAAAAGGAAATGATCACTAGACAAGGTGAAGACGAGTTTGGTACGTTCAGTGTGATGAAAGATTCTTTAAAAGATATTGATCACTAGACGAGGTTAAGACGAACTTGGTACGTTCAGTGTGATGACAGATTATTTAAAAGGAATTGATGACTAGACGAGGTAAAGATGAATTTATGTTCGGTATGATGAAGTTTCGTTAAATGAAAGTCATGTTCTAGTGTGATCGAATGTCCTTAAAATGATCACCAGGTGAATAAAAGACTATTTTGGTACGTTCAAGTGTGACGAAATGTCCTTTAAAATAAAGTTTTATTAAATTTAATGTGGTATGGATTAAAAGTGGTTTGGTAAGGATAAATACTTTTTATTTATATGTGGTTAAAGAAATGAGTGTAAAAGCAGTGAGGTAATGAGTCGGGTGATCAGAATAGATGGTTTCCAATTATTTTGTTAAAGAGTTAAGACATTCCAGATTTGTAATTCGATGATGACGATAGGAACGCTGATATGTTGGGTAGCTAAAGTTAAAAATGTTGCTAATAAAGGGAGTTGCTGTGCCTAGTTGCGTGTGTTCACAAGTCAGAGAGACAACTGAAATTTTTGATTTTTAATTAAATGCAAACACTAATTATAGGCTTCGGGCCTACGTTTTAGATAATATTAAAATAAATTGGGGAAATACTTATCGATTATCAAATCTAAGAGGCAGTGAGATATTTATTGCCATAATGTTCAGGTAATATTATTCGGGTAAAGTCGGGTAATTCATTATTGAATGAATAATGATAAGTATAATAGTATTGTGTGGTAGATAGGCAAATGAATTTTTCAGTGACATTATGTTGAAGTTACCTTTTTCTTTATCTTATGTTATATTTTTCTTTATCTTATTGGCCTAATAGAAACAAACTACTAGACGTCACCTAAGACTAAAGGGACGGTGCTAAAAGTTTGGTTGGTTTTGCCTAAGCATAAAGGTGAACCGTGGCCATGTAGATAAAGAATAGACTAGGGTCATGGTGGTGCTGTTTTCTTTCGTACGTTTATTGGAACCTAAGACTAAAGGTACAATAAGGTTACGCGTACGAACGAAACTAGCACCAGCCTAATAGAAAGTCATGATAATCGAGACAGTTTATGAGCAACAAACTAATTTGTGTTTCTATACTAATACATTTCTTGTGTGACTAGATGTGTGGAAATGTCGTGCCTGAGGGCATGCACGATGCAGGATGGCCGTGTTAGCAACCGTAGCGGCAACCGTAGCGCCATCTGGCGGCTATAAGTCGGAAACGGGGAACAGATTCCAGTTTACCTGCGTGTGGCGTGACGTAGTCGTTGTCAAAGTGTGGGTAGGACGGCCGAGCGTTAGGAAGGTCATTAAGTTTGCCTTAAATAGCGGGGTATAATTGTTAGAGGGTCATTCGCGTCTGTGAGTTTGAGGAGGACGAAGCTCTGCCCGAATCGTATTGTAAGGTCACGTAAGCCATTGTTTATTTTAATGTGTAAAGTGTAATAATATTGCAGTAGTTCATGTGAGTAAATGTATGGGCAGAGTGAGTAAGAATGTATCTTAAAATATGTACCTGTGAACCTTAATATTGTTATTTTATGGATAATATAATAAATGTTTATATTTAAAACGCATTTTCACTTCTGATGTTTAAACTTCTAAGCTAGAACAACATTAAGAAAATATATATAACAAACGATGAAGATACTGTAGTATCTTCATCGTTTGTTATATATATTTTCTTAATGTTTTGATGCTAGATTATTTTACGTTTACAAAAGAAATTTTCCATATTATGTACACATTCCTAATAATAATATTATTAGGAATGTGTACATAATATGGAAAATTTCTTTTGTAATAATAAATAGGCAATGCAGGTAAAATTTAATAAGTTGAGTATTGCATTGTATTCATATGGTTAATTTGATCGACCTCAATTACGACCATGTTCAGAATATCCGTGTTCCATTCATTTATTAGAATTAATTACACAATGAATAGACTATATTAATTACGTTTGTAGTATTCTATTTCCTAAAATATACGTTATTTATGGTCATATAATTAAATGCTTATCATTATTTGTTGTACATGATATCAATGATTAGGATGTTTTTAAAAATACCAGCACATACACGCGTAAAGTTTGATGGTAGGCTTTTTTTATATTAGTTGGATAGACAAACTGACAGACGAACCATCTAATGGTAAGCGGTTAACGTCGCTCATGAACATAAACTAGTCTAGCTAGAACTAGGCCAGACATCCTAGACGAGTTGGGATAGGCAAAAGGAGTTCCACCGGGACTAGCCATTGTCCACGACGACACATGGTAAGCTTCGGTTCCAGTAACTCCTCCTCTTCCTAGGAAGCCTTCTGCTTGCCTGAATGTTGATCCATATAATTGGAATATTAAATGCAAATACTAATTTCTGAAATTAGTGCATTTAGAAAAATAAACTCTACAGTTTTTATTCTATGTTACAGATTCTTCTCCTAAAGAGAAGACTTTATTGCTTTAAGTGTAATACCTATATTGACACTGTCAATATGCTAATACTGTCTTGTCACGGTAATTGCTTAAATTAGCATGATATATTGATAATTATGAAGCTCATAATATTATATTACACTGCTGAACATAAGTAATGGTATACGCTGTGGTTTTTTATATGCAATCGAAATGCGTTTTGGACTTGGGAATTATTCTTGACAGTACACATAATTTTTTTACGCAAAGAAAGTACCGTAATATATCACATAGTATCGTAAGTGATATCAGGATTGGTGAATTATTTGTATGAAATTGCTAAGATGGATGCTAGGGGTGACCAGCATGGATAAAGTCAGAAACGATTGCATACGAGGAAGCCTTAAAATAGAACCGGTGCTTTAAAATATAAAAAGCCACCAACCGGCATGGTTTGGGCAAGGAAAAGCGATTACATGAAACGTAGGATAATTGACATGCTGATGGAAGGGGAAGAACGAAGAAGCGATGGCTGGATGGGATCAAGTGAGAGTGTGGAGTTACGCGGGAACTTACGAGCGGAGGGCCAGAATGGAGACACAAGACATACAAAACCGACCCGAAACAAACAAATGGGAATAATAATGGCTAGGAAGAAGAAGAAGAAGATGATGATGGTGAGGATTTGTAAAGATTTTCATTTTGTTTGTTCATTTTTTGTGTATTGTGAAAACGTTTGTGTAGCGTTCGATTATACGCAAAGTGTACTCAAGTCTGATTAAAGAAAAAATCGTGTATGAGAATATTTTAAACACAAGGACGTACAAGTGCGAACGTTGACCCGCAATATAAGATAATGTGAAAGCACCAGCTATCTCCAATGGGACTAAAAAAATAAAAGGAATAAGGTTTTTATATATTACAAATATTAAATTCTGCACAAAAATTCTGCTGGTAAATTTAGATGGCAGAATTAGGAATAATGTCTTAGGTTTAAACCCTGACAGTGACGTCATTGATATAAATGTCTGTCTGAGATATCTTCTAATCTAATTAATATATGGATGAATTTTTAACCATCATCATAATCCTAATATTGTCTCAACGAGCGCCTAGACGGATGCATCTTGGATCCATTTATGACCCGCCACTGTACGAAGATCGTCTTAACATGTAGTACTTCGTCTTGCTTAAAATCTTTATTATGCAAACAAATAATACAATATTATTAAAAACTAGCAGCGCCCTGCGATTTTACCCGCGTACTTCCCATTCCCGTCATTCCTGTGTGAGTACGGTGATAAATTACAGCCCATGTGTTATTCGGATGTATAAGCTATATTATTGTAAAGTTTCATTAAAATCTATTTTGTAGTTTTTACGTGAAAGAGTAACAAACATCCATCCATCCGTCCATACTTACAAATTTTCGCGTTTATAATATCAGTAGGTTTATAATATCAATAAAATGTCGACTGAAAGTAAAGTTTTTCATAAAGCGATTACATACAAGTAGTATAATCATCATCATCATCATCATCGGCCTTTATTTTTTTATTTAAGTAGTAATATATATCAAATATATTTTGTATAAAAATGTATTTATTTATTGCGCCCCATGTTATGGCAAAGTCACCCCGAATGATGTATCAGCGTGAAAGCGTATCGGTAGAGTATGATAAGAGATATTTACAATATATTTTCTCGTATCTGTACAAGCTGAATCAGCGTTAAGTTTCGGCTGTTAATATATCCGAGTCGGGATGTTGAAAAATCATTTCCCGCGTCATAAATTGTAGCAGCAGGGGTGGCCAACATTGAAAAATTGCAGTCGCCATGTAATCGCTGTGTCGAGCCGGGGAGCCAGGAGCCGCCAACCAGGGGCGCTAATGTTGTAAGTTAAATTTATCTTATACAACATTTATTATATCTGAAAGTGGAATGGTTTCTGTCAATGACTCAGCGTTGTTCGGTAAAGCATAAAAAGTTGGATTTTTCGCAGCAATTTAGAAGTTCGGGGAATTTAACGACAAAGTTACTGTAAAGGGAGATGCGTAATAATTTTTTAGGGAGGTATATTTATATTATTTTCATATTTTATCAAAATCTTTTCCGTTGTATAAATAATGTGGTGATAGTGACAAGTACTGCCTACTTGTCACTATATTCGGAAGTCTTGAGTTTGAACCCTATCAAATAATAATAATTTGGATCCGATCCTGGCCGCAGTTTCGCATAACGGTAAGTCCCATGGTACAGTATCAAAAAATATTTTATCAAAATAATTTATATGTTTTGAGGTATAAATTTAATACCGATAATGATATCGAAAAACCGTACAATTACCGATATTTGGTTCGGTGCCAATACAACGATAAACGTGCATTTATCGGTCCTCAGTGTACTCATTAATAACCGCTATAGTGAAACATAACTCGTAATAAGACCCCAAGTGTCGCCGGCCTGTAATTACTGACCCAGGATCAACTTGACAATTGCAAAACAATTAAATTAACATCAATAATGGCCTTATTATGTTCCGTGTTAAATTATGCGAATGCTTAGTTTGTGGCCGTCCTTGCTTCGATTATTCCATTATGTCAAATGTTTCGTAAGATGACAGGAATACCCCGAGGACCCGCCCCTCCTAAGGTTTATGCTTACCCTTTGCGAAAGCTCCCTTTGGCGAATTATGAGCGGCGGGCCTTGAATACTAAGGACGTAAAATTCAGATCTCAGGTATCCGAAGCTAAGCCGATCGCCTCGTCTGGGCACGCGAACAAATCCGAGAGGTATAAATCAATCCCTTGCATATAGAATTGGAGATCAATCGGACGAGTAAATAAAATTGGTATCGAGTTTGCTCGCTGATCCCCTACTAACAATGTGAAAATAGGGATAAAATGGCATTTGTGACTGAGATTAAAAAGAAAATAAATTGCCTCTAGTATCGTGTTAAACTAGTTTCTCTCCCCCACTACATTAGTAATAAGATATCTGTATATTGTTGTTGAGGTTTTATTGTAAAAATTGATACTATTTTATCTGTTTTTTTTTGTGAATAAGAAATTAGACCTTTTTGAATCGTATAGATAGAGTTTCAAAAGGGTTAGGGTTAGGATTTAACCTTGTAATAGTTCAAGATTAAAGCCTGCGAGTGTGGTATCCCTTGAGGTCAAAACACAGTCAGGTCTGTAGATCCACCGTAAAATAATACAATGTTTTGTCTAAGTTTAATTATATTATATTTTCTGGATTCATTTTACATAAACAATTAAAAGCTCTACTAGTAACTTATCTTTACTCATGATAGTATAAAATAATTAAATTGTATTTTTGCTACGCTATACACGCTTATTAATATATTTCTTATCGATTATTTATTTTTGTCATATGAAGTATAATATAATACTATTTAAGTATTAATATTATTTAGAAATAAAGACCATACTCATGATATTCGGCAAGAATAAACCTTCAATTTCAATTAAACACTAAATAAATACGCTCATAAGAAGCAAAATCAATACGTAGTAGCATTTATAAAATATATCAACTCTATCCCAAATAACATTTCAACCTACTTTATTGGGAGATATCGTAAACAAAATTTCGCTAGGGTGGAACTACGTAAACAGATTGGATCAAGGTTAAAAGTAAGTAACTGGGTGATAAAATTGATAACGTACGGATCTTTTAACATGTATTCGGGTACTTAAGACACGTTGTTTTTACATGTTAGGGTAAATTCGACCCATTGAGCCACATGTTAAGATACTTTTGATCCCCATGTACATGTAGGATATACGTATTCGACCTACTGCTGCATAAATGAGTAGACACCGCAAACGAGCCACCTCACCTAACCCTCTCAACTCCGACATTTTCTAATGATTCCCGCTAGCATAAAGCATTTTCGGTGTAATGAAGGTAGTATTGAAGGTTTTTATTTAATCCTAAGGACGCGTTTGCTCGTAATACCTGGAGTTATGTAATAAAGTTACAGTGATATTTTATTTGAATCTTGGAATAAATAGAAGAACGAGGAATTTTGTATTTTTTTTACAAAAATCCTTTTGAGGTATATTATTTTAGTTACGTTAATTGTATATACCGTTGCTAATGTTTTAAAAGTATGTATGGCGATGGCGCTCAAATATATTTAACCTATTGTTTAGCTAGCAACACGTAGTATTTATATTCCTGTTACCGAGAATCCATTACTCAGTATATCATAAAGGTAATATAGTATTTCATTTCGTTGTAACATAAGAATTTTCAAAGAACTTGTAAAGACATTATTCTTGGAAAACAAATTAGTACACTGGTACATGTAAATACTATTGTGTTAATAGGTGTGCTTATTAGCACACCTATTTATTTAAAAAATCATCGTTTGAAGAGCGTGAACAGCCTATAAGTATCAACAAAAATGTTATGTTCGAGAGAGGAAAAGAGATTTTAATACATCAGAGACATTACGAATAGAATCTTCCAGCTAAAAAGTCATTATCCACCCTAGGGCGGCTCCGAGAGGGCTTGCAAGATTTAATGCTTATTGGAACCAAACGGTGCATGTAAAATAGTCCCCTAAAAAGTCCTAGTAAAGACTGTCGAGAGCAGAGCGTTCAATTGAATGCGTCCCCACAGCGGCCATGTACGTCATACGTTTTGTTTTTTGCCTTTCATGACACACGAGCTCCCCACTGACACAATTTCTTTGTTATACGTCACTTTGAAGAAGGCTCGACGAAATATGGAACTAGGATTTACAGACACCATTTCACCAGAAAATATGTGCTTCTTATCCAACGCGGGAGTTTTCAGCTATTAAATTTTATAAGCCCAAGTCGATGTTAGGTTTAAGATATCTTTTTGACAAAGTAATATCCAAATTTTAATGATATTACGCAGGAAACTCACATTTTAGATGGACTTTGTGGAATATAGTAGGAATATGAACATCATGTACATAGGGAAAGAGACTAGGCTAGATTATAGAAAACTAGTTAATTGATTCAAACCACATAACTTATTTAAACTTGCCGGCCAATAAAGAATCATACTTTCCGATGTAGCTCTAAGGCCTTAGGGCAACAGCATAGGTCCTTTCGAAAAAAAAAAAATTGCAGCTATAGTCTGAAACTTATAAAATATGAACGTGTGTTCAGGCGCTGTGTTTCATGCTCATTATCACCGACTGCTAGCACACTAACGGTGATGACGTCTATATTAGCGATGGATTATGCGATGAAAGCATTATTTAGAACTTAAAAATTTCTGCCAGGGGAAAATCAGCAATAATTTTAAAGAAGATACAATCTTTTTTGACGGATGACGAATTCACAAAACCATTATCTTCGCTTCGTTATGAGCGTATTAGAGCCATTTCTTTTCTAAAAGAGAGAATTGAGGTTTGAATTTATTTAAGAGTTAAATAATGAGGTTGTGAGCATTCCCGATGCAGTTTCGCAAAACTAATTGGCTGGCGTAACTTCAACTGAATAAAAATCTATTTTGTTGGTTGGTACGTTTCACTAAAGCGGCTCTAGTGCTGTCCATTTTTCAATTCATTTATTTCACGAATAAATTTTGTATTCCGTTGCGCATAAGAAAAATAAATTATTTTAAAAGAATTGATGATTTTGATTCACATTAATTTACTTTTACTTCTATCGTGGACGTATTTGAGTTCAAAATTTATTGGCAATAGTCAAAGTTCAAAATAATAGAAACAAGTGATTGGAGACTATCAGCTGATTACTGAGATTTTGTACTATTGGTACCTATATAATACGCTGTACATGTACATGTATAATACAAATGTAACATATCTCTATGTATATAAAGACATCGTGTGCAATAAGCTGCTAAAATACAGAACTTATTTAAATTACATTTATCAGTTTTATTTAACTGGATGGGTGGTTGTCTACCCGGGCCTAGTCGTATGTATATTTGTTTGTCTGTTTGTGATTCATGGATGAAGTGTTGTTTAATATCACATGTCATAATCAATTCATTAATTAATTCACGACAATTTATTTGAATCTCGTCAAGTGCAGAGAATTAGAGATAAGCTCTTACGAGCTTACTGAAAGATCAGGTTACCGCGGTGGTTTTCATAAATATTTAAAGCAAAATTGTAGAAGATATTTTTCTCTACATTGTAAGATTACTATACAGTAAAGATAATTATTTATACTTGTAAAGATGAAAAATGTTCTACATATTTAACAAAAAAAATTTTTTTCGAATGTTTATTCAAATTCTATTGCCATTGTACCGGTCTAATTTGTAGTCAAATAGTTGTAGGCCTTTATTGTTCTGGATTGTATTGGATTTAAGGTCGATGATGTCGAGTGTAGGCAACACTATCTAGTACAGTAGTCTCGTCACGTGCACGAGGCTTCACTGTGACCTCCGGCAGCTCACACTACAGCTGCTTAAACTTGTGCCAATTACACCGGAGACCCACTCTACAAGATAATTTAATTGACGTCTGACACACAACTCAGTCTTTGAGACCTTCAGAAATGTGTAGATTTTGTGCTATCATAATTAGTATTTTAAGAAAAAAAAAATCATTCTTCAACATGAAAAGTGATTTCAAGGTATGTAATACAGTACCTATACGTAACTATCTTGTATGTATTTTCAATGTGAATAATCATTAATCAAAATGATGATACGTAATAAAATACTTTAAAGACAAAGGAAAATAAAGGAATAAGTTTGTACCAAGTCTAAAAATGTAAGATTCAATTATATTAAGGTCGTAAAATAGAATATTGAATATTTTTACATGCAGCAATAAAATATATTTAAATGATAAACCTTCCAAGTTCACAAAGTCAATAACGAAGGAGACTGTAACTGAGTTTGTCTCTGGGAATATCTTTTATTATTATCAGATAGCAAATCGCACAGTTGGACTCCGCCATAAATTCCAAACCAGAATAATGTCTAGTCACGGGACACATGTTAATAAAAAGATTCTCGTTTATACAAAACGTAAAAGGTTTATGATATACTAGCTGTTGCCCGGAGCTTTACCCGCGTTAGCAAAAAACATTTCCCTTTATTTTAAATGTATCCTATGTTACTTCTAGTACCTCCGAAAATATGTGTACGAAGTTTCATGATGATCGGTATAGTAGTTATTTTGTGAAAGCGAAACAAACACCCCGACTTTCACATTTATAATATTATACTAGCTGTTGCTCGCGGTTTCGCTCGCGTTCAATTCGGAGTAGCGCAAATCCGTACGTACGTATAGTAAACACAGACAGATTTTTTTTGAACTACCCTGCGAACTTTCATTTCCTATTTCATGTCCATTTAGGTAAAAACCTTAAAACGGTGGAACAATTATTATTAATGGTTATTTAATTCTTATCAAGTGCCTAAATACAACGTTTCATGGCGTCATCTTCTATGTATAATGACGAACTTCCATAAAAACTTTCATCCCCTATTTAAACCCCCTTAAGCTTCTTTTCGCAATAAAAAGTAGCCTATGTCCTTTCCCACGCTCTAATCTATCTCTGTTCAAAAATTCGTCAAAATCGGTTCCGTGGTTTAGGCGTAAAAGCGTAACAGACAGACAGACAGACAGAGTTACTTTCGCATATATAATATTAGTAAGGATAATCCTACTATCCTACTAATATTATAAACGCGAAAGTTTGTAAGTATGGATGTTTGTTACTCTTTGACGTAAAAACTACTAAATGAATTTTAATGAAACTTTGCAATCATATAGCTTATACATCAGAATAACAAATAGGCTATAATTTATCTCCGTGCTTCTACGGGAACGGGAATAACCGCGAGACGCTGCTTGTATTGCATATATTTAGAAACTACGCACAATAACCGGCCAATACGATTCAGACTTGCGCATGAAGGGTTCCATACAACACCTTGTTCTGCGACTATTGCTAGCGCTCATCAGCTGATGTTATTAATGTGGCGTAAAAATCCGCAAATTTTTATTATAGCGGCAACATAAATACATCATAACAATATGTGAAAATTTTAATTATTTAGGTATCACAGCTCATGAGATACAACCTGCAGTGCTATTCTGTAAGAGTCATTTTCTAGGCTGTGCGCCACGACGTATCTCAAAATTATTACATCAAGTAGAAACAGTTGAAGTCAATTCTTTCCTCTCCGATTTTCTTGTGAAATTTTCTTTTATCACAGAGAGATCAACTTCGACGAATCGAGTACATACTAGTTAGAAAGATTTGATTAGTATAAAACTAGGACTTTTTTTTGAGGTCGATTATTTACCCATTTAGCTGTGAGTTCCGAAAGTGGCCTCCGCTCCAGAACTCTATGGGCCATCAGCAGGATGCTGGAGACAGGGATCAGCAGCTTTGGCATTTATCGAAAAAGGCAGACGTCTTGCAGCGAACGGATTAAGGCTGATAATGATGACGATGATTAAATAACTTTATTAGTCCGACCATTTTAGTCAATGACATCGTTATACAAACGTTATGTGTACTAACAAGCGGTTTAAGTTGAGCAAAGTATTTAAGTGCCACGGCTAACCCTTCAAGCTAATTACAAGCGATTAAAGCGAATTTAAGGGGCTAATAAAGTTTTGGAATAAACATTATTAGCAACTTTTTATTATCGTCATTAGGCTGTATATAATAATATAATGTGCTATAAGGTACCTATAAGAAGGCTTTCGTAATGCTCGGTGATGACGAGTTCTGGATGGCGGTGGTATCTTTTAACGAGACATATAGGATCTTTATAATGATCACTTATGATCCTCTTAGCGGCTAAGTTTATAATGAGGGTTCGCAACGCGCCCATGTCAGTAATAACCTAGAAGGAAGCCGATGAGCAGATGAGAAAGTAGGGCGCCGACGAAGCCTCCCCCCCCCCCCCCCCCCGTGGGCAACGTACAGGGTTCGTAGAAGGCGCCTCTCTGCTCGTACCCACTAAGCAGGGAACTGCTTAGTGGGTTACGAGGAGTAGTCTGGCCGAGACTAATCTCCAAGTACTCCCGTTACCTGTGGATCCGGGACCCTCGAAAAACGGCTGAAGACGCTCGCAGTGTGGTGTTATAAAAAGGGTTTGTTCACTTGAAATTGCAATAAGAGAGATTTCGTAATGACTTATTTATCATCAGCACCAATAAACTAATTAAAAAGTACATTTCTATCAAACTGTTACAAATAAAATGTCATTTATGCAATGCATTAATTAAAGCAATGATACTTATGCCGATCAACTAGTAGAGTGGACTCCATTTAGGCATTTCAAAGAGATTTCTAAATCTGCAACTATCAATATTCTTTCGAATGAATCCAAAATGTGAGTGTAAAGATCACGAAGTGCACGCGGACATGTAAATGCGATCTGAGGGCCTTTGACATTCAATTAGTTCTGCCGATCCTGATGGAGCGGCGCACCGTCGCGCCGCGCGCGTCGCGGGCCCAAACAAATGAAAGCCGTATTATTAAAAGTGCCGATACCATCCGAGTGATTACTTTCATGCCTCTATTCAATGCAATTATTTGTATAAAAAATATTTTTTATTCGTCGAGCTTTTTGGCAATGGCTTGTTCGCTTTTATTTAACTTCGGTTTTACTGAAAGTGAATATCGATTTGAACTCTCAGTTTGTTTGATAGCAGTTTTATTATTTATTTGCAATAATTATTTAATGTTCATTTTTTATTTAGAAGCCATAGTGAGGTTTTTATTTATTTGTAATGATAATATAAAAAAGCATATAAGTAAATGGCCGTTATAAAATACGTTCGTATACAAGGGGGGTAAATTATCATGTGTGACATGAGGTGATAAAGGGGGGGGGGGGTTGATCTACGGCAACATGATGTTCACTATTCATTAAAACATTTAAAAATGGTATATTTTTTGATCATATAATATACATATCAAATCTTATTGTAAGAACTAAATTAATCCGATAGTGCCTGCATCGCTTCCTGTTAACAAACCAATATATGTTATCCATATCCCGGGAAAAAGTGATAAAATAGCAGACATAGAAAGTATAAATCTGTCTACGATTACTGATAAAATAACATTTCGCTTATAAAGATTAGACAAAACACGTGTCAACAGAAATTGGTACGCGTCCTTGTCTCGCGCAGACAATATTCCTGCCCAAACATTTTATATAACCATATTGTTTCCTTTTATTTACAATACAAGCACTTACTGTAACAAAACTATCGTTCACTTATTGCAATACTTTATATCGGACTGTGGTCGATAAACTCAACTTTAGTCTAAAAACCGCGTTACAAAGATTCATATAATATACTAGCTGTCCCGACAGACTTTGTTCTGCCAAAATTAAAATTGCAATTAAAAAATGGGGGTTGATCGTAGAGGAGTCAAAATTTAAGGTTGTATGTATTTTTGTATGCTGTATCATAAAAAAATAATTATAAAAATAAAAACAAAAAAATGGGGTCATCTTCATTTAGGAGTATGAAAAATAGATGTTGGCCGATTCTCAGACCTACTAAATATGCGTATAAAATTTCATAAAAATCGGTCGAGCCAAATTAGTTCAATTACGCACCCCGTAACACGAGAATTTTATATATTAGCTATTTAGTATCCATTTTATGTTTAAGATCGTATACATTTAAATTAGTCCCCTCTTGCGAAGTCTTTCGTTTTCATTCTTTGAATGTGTCTCCGGGGAACGTTTTTACAAAGTTTAATAGCTCTCCCAGTAACCAGTCGATTTGTTTAGAGATTCACTAAGATTTACAACGCGGTATTGAATTACTCATTATACGGTTATTGTCATTTTTTTACAACTTTTTTTAGCTGCCCTTAAATCTTTTCAAGCATTTCTTTTTATTCGCTTTTTATAATGGTCATAATATTTTACGACATTTCATAATTTTCTTATCTAGACGAATTTTTTTTGAATTTTTGTGAACAGGCGCAGAATGTGTTTTTTTGTTCAACACTTGTTTCGAAACAAAATTAGAAAAGATAAAATGTGGTGTCGTGGGACACCAGGTAGGAACGAAGTTCCTTCGGCTAAGAAGAAAGGTATTATACACTACTCGCTTGTGTATGCGACTGTCGCGCCTGCGCACGTCTCATTTAACGCTTTTTATTCCACGCACTTTTTCTTACGGTTTTACTATCACATTTTTTTCAGTTCGGTCGCGCAGCAAAATCCCTATCCCTATTCTAATATCCTATCCAAGCCTGCCGTAAGGAACTTCGTTCCAAAAGTAAAGTTTTTATACCGGGTACAAATTTCAATAAACAAATCTCTTTTGACCCAAAGAAGACAATTACTCACGCCAATATCGAGTTGTAACGGAATTCATCGCTGAAAAGTATTTTTATTATTAGATAAATAGTACAATAAAATTGCATTGATATATTTTTAAATTTCTTGTGTGCATGAAATACATAGCGATTGTATTATTGGTATGCCTTAATCACTAGTAAATTATATTATTTCATATATTTTTAAAGTTTATTTAAATAGACATATTACCGGCAATATGTATCATTCTTGAATATAATGTCTAGACAATGTACAGCATACCTAGGGCGTCCGTAAATGTATGAAATATGATCACACACATACATACTCTATCCAGGCAATAAATACAATTCCTAGAGATTTTATGGAGTACTAGCTGGTCTCCCGGCATTTCGTAAAATAGATTTAGATCTATATTTATATATGTAGTATACTACCTACACCTTTGAGGTATTTTATACATTGCCTAGGAATTGTATTGAATTGAACCTGAATTATGCAGATTGCCGATAATGAATAAAACAACATGCCATGCTTAGTAAAACAAATATATCCTTTTATCTTTACATGAAACTTCCAATTCCTTAACCTCATATAATACTGACATGGGCTTAGTGCCCGATGACTTATTGTAATCTTTCTTATCTTTAGAGCAGTGTCTCTATTTTTATATTATAAGAACTGAAGTACACGAGACGGCAAATGAATAAAAGCTCCTTTTTGGATTGGCTTGTTTGGATTTGTTGCCAACCCCAAACTTAGCCTGCGTCGAGCTATCACTCAAATGCCTTATTGAAAAGCTTGGCGGAATGCTTTTAAACGTTATTTTTAGATGCTTGTGTTACGAGATTTCTTTAGTAGAACTAAATTTATTATTGCGTTGCTACTGTTTTATTATTGAGATCGTTAAATTAAGTTTTAATTCCTTTTATTCGCTAAATAATGATTCAAACTTTTTTCTATAATTTCAAATGAGATAAAAAAAACATAGCCCTATCTATTTTTATTCGATCTTCAAAATGACAAAACAGAACTTTTATAAAATTGGTCATCTAACGGTCTGTCTGCCTTGTAATTTGCTGTAAACATACTTAAGTTCTTAGCTATTTTGTCTGATAACTAGATTCTGATATCAGATTCATATCTAATCCACACAAAACATTAATGTAAAGTTCTCACCGCAGCGATTAATTTATTAATTTAATTGAATTGTTTGCAATTTATTTTCCGATTACGTTCCCTTCGATTTTTGTAAAGCAACACTTTATAATCTACCTTCCCGAGGATTAACGCGAAACCAACGGCAGCGAAAAATATCCAGCCGTGTATCGGCGGTGCCCAGTTAATTACTGCTGAATATTTATTGGTCGTTTGAATATATCGCCCGCGGCAGATAAGCCTTTAACTTGCATTATATATTTTTTAACGCCAATTTAAAATACGTATATTTCAAGATACTTTTTTCAAAAAATGCATTCATGCATAGTTTGTGGGTTTATACCGTTGAATATATTGTATAAGCCAGCATGTTCAGTCTGTCTTTCTTTACAATCCCAAGGTAGCATTCAATCTATCTTTTTTTATTAACATAAATGCTTGAAAGCATTTTTAAGGGGGAAAAATGTTTTGGGTCATATTGAAGCAAAAAGGAACTAATTGTGTGTGTAGCAATTATTGTGCCTACTTAATACTTGTGGTTTCTAGACGCTTGTTGGAATCTAAGAATAAGGTCATATACGACTTCATAGTCAGACACTAACTAATTTGCGTAAAAATACCTTAGAATACGTTTTTAATTCGTAATTAGCAGAATAATTACTATTATTTATATATTACTGCTTAGTAAGCAAGGCAGTATAATGGTTAATTAAGATATTACATGGCTGTATAGATTTAAAGGAAATAGTAACTTTGTTACTGATTGATCAAAGCTCCTAACAAGCCTTTGTTTTTGAGTCCTGTATTAGCCACGAGAATTGTAATAAGCAATATATTTTAGCTGAGACACATGTGAGTCACATATGTAAAATAAAAAGGTTCCACTATAGAAATTAATTATTCTGTTATGCACATCGTGAGGACTGCTTAACTGTTTAATGGCGGGCTGGCAGTCCCCTCTTACTCAGGCTTTTCGGAGGGGCCAGCCTGTTTTGAGGTGCTTCTGTTACCTGCATCGTCAAAAAGCTGTTGAATGTTGACTTACAGTGGTTTTTCTCTGGGTATACACTGTCCAAGTGTGAGCCCCACATAGGGTCTGGAACCACCCATGTTCCTGGCTACATACATAAAGGACTGCTCTGCGTAAAAATATAATCATGTATTAAATTCAAATGGTCGTACCTTGAATCAATAACTGCACCAAACTTATCATCAAGTTAGCGGCAACGGTCATCATGAACGTCACGGGATGTGGGTTTTGTGCTAATTCACTCAGGGGTATCGAGTAAAATACTTCAAACGGTATTTATTGCCAGTGGGAAGGATGCGACGTGGCGCGCTCTTATCTTTTATGTTGTTATTCTGGTTAATGGTATTATGTTTATTTTCATTAATTTTATTTAGATCGGGATCTCAGGATGTAGCAGTCTCGCGAACAAGTCAGTAGGTTGTTATATCGAGTTCCATAAAATAAAATTAACGGCGTGTTTCTTGTTTGTAAATAATAATTATTATTTGGTTAGGCTTGGGATAGGTATGTACGTCTCATATTTCGCCTGAAACTTGATGTTTAGGTACGCAAACTTTGACCCTACTACTTGAAAAAATAATCTTATACAGGGGTAATAGTAAATGCAAACTATTTACTTCAACCACGATGTACGTAATGATTATATGTATTCTTAAATAGTTGATGTTTACCTGCTTACGTACGGATCTCGAATCTCACGTCCAAAGCATAAACCACCACCTCTGAAAAATGCATAGGTGTGCCTCCACGTCCGAATTACAGGGACAACCGTGCCTTACACTGAGACGTATAAAAGTCGCTTATTCATACTGTTCTCAAATATTAATATTGTAAGCAATTTTGCTTGTGGTGTCAATGTTGAGTGATGCGGCTATTTTTTAAGCAAAAATAAATCTTTTTAACTGATGGTAATAGTTCTAACATTTCTTTTCTTTTATTTCTATTTTATTTATTTACTAGCTGTTGCCCATAGCTTCGCCTGCGTTTACTAAGATTTACAACGGGATCTTAGTACGCAAAATAAGTAAGTTTTCTGGTTGATTTTTTACACCTTGTGTCCGAACAACCCAAATATCTTACGGAACCCTATTTTTTTCCAGAATAAAATTTAGCCTAAGTCACTCGTGGATAATGTAGCCTTCGAATGGTGAAAGAATTTTTGAAATCGGTCCAGTACTTTTAGAGCCTATTCATTACAACCAAACAAACAAACAAAGTTTTCCTCTTTATATTATTAATGTAGATGTAGATGTAGAAGTGTAGATGTAGATCATAATAGTTAAGATAATTACATCACATTATCAATTGTTATAGAGAATATTTTTGCCATAAAACGTTCTTATTTTTTTCAGTAGTAATAATAAAATTATAGAAGAATTGTGCCAAGACTTGCTGATTCGTCCGAAAGTTTTGCTATTACTCGATTTGAGCATGGGCGTGATCCCTTTCACATTACTTTTATCGACGACCTTCGGTGGACGCGCCCTATGTAAATGTTATTGCGTCCTCCGAAACATAGCTGGAGGAGACATTCCGCTCCCAGACTCGAACGGGTGGAAATTCCAAGAAGTTTTCCACTATTATTGACCATTGTTCACAGTAAATATAGCAGTTGTGACGAAATGAGGAAAGGGTATCCTTTTACGATATATTTCGCTTGGTGATGAGAAAATGAAAACGTATTTTCGTTCTTATTATTTGAGCGTTTCAGCAAACGTTATTTTGGTTATCATTTAGATTTAGTATCATTTAGATATTTTTATCAAATTAAAGTACATTTTTGAGAAATTGTTTGATTAATAAGTTATACAAACAAAACAATGGTATATCAAGGTATTCGGTACGGTAAAGTTACGTTTCAATTAGGTTAAATTTAAATAAGTCAATTTTCATTAGGGATCTAATTTCGATGTACTAGCAATAAAATGTACCTATATTTCGTGCGGTGTAGCTTGGTGCGGCTGACACATGCCAATATGACGTTGACCTCTGTCAGTATCACATGGTTAGGGATGTAAAATTATGTTATTAATTTTTATTTCTATCGATACTTGCAGCATAAATTTAGTTCTTATTAATAGTGAGTGTAATCAAAGAGCGTTTGTGTGGTAAAAGATATTACAAAATAAAAGACTTCATTGAAGATACCACACACGCGTATTATAAGTTTTATTATTATTATTTAGACGACACAAACTCTTGGGATTGTATTGCTCTTTTATCAATTGTCTATCTAGAATGTGGATAAATTTTGAGCCTGCAGTATTTTGAACTAAACTTGTGTAAAGGTGAAACGTATGACATGCTCGCTTATGCCATTGCAGTGGTGGCGTTGTGGCATCCCACAGTATAAGACCCATCGGTCTTCCACTTCTCTCTAATATGTGGAAGAGGTTGATGCTGGCTCACGCGTCCTGGCATGTGTGGAGGTGCTGCTGTGGTGGCTGGTCGTGTTATACGATTTCTACCTAGCTGATTTTCTTTTCTTTTATTAACATCCTCTGGTTTGTTTTGGATGCTGCGGGGTCTAAATTTACCTACTTATTAATCTTAGGCTAGAGTGCAGTAAGTAGTAGTAGAATGTTTATAAAAATTCTTAACTATAAGTATTTTAAAAAGAGCAACTCAACAGAGTTTCTTACTAAACTAATATGTATTTCATTTTTTGTAACAGAATATCTGAAAAGATTAGGTCCACTGAGTTTGTTTCGCCGGTTCTTCTCAGTGGGCTTGCTTTGGAACCGGTGGTAGACTCAATTGACTTTCAAAAAGATACTTTGATTGTACTATTTTGAATAAAAAAATTTAACAAAATAAAAAGAGACATTATATCTGATTGGGAACGTGACATACATATTGATAACATTATGGACTCATCGTTTATAATATCTGTCACAGACACAGACGATGAATGTAGTGACTATTCAGATGTTTCAGACTCTGATATTAGTTTTAACGAATAAAATTATTTTTTATATGTATTCTGTTGTTAAATTTATTATATTTATAGAGTTTTTACTACAATAAGTAAATAAACTACGCCCAATATATGTGTTTTATTATTAAAAATATCGACTATCTATCGTAGCGATACATCACATCACTAGATACGTCTATGGCGTTACGTTTTAAGCATAACACATTGCTTAATTTTTCTTTCCGTTACATTTAATTTATAGACTAGAACATTCTGATTGGGTTTAATTTAATTTACTACAGTAATTAATTATTTAATACATAACGAGTGTGAAATAGTTAAATTAGTAAGTCATTATTTATAAATTGTTGCACCATTCAGGAGTGAAATGAAACGTTACTGGAACTGTCACCCGCACCATGCTACATCGAAATAGGTATATTATATTTTATTTCTAACGTTATATTCGTGTCTTTATATACAGGGTTAAAAAAATCAATACGGTCTATATGTCCCTTGCTATTGTGTTATAATAATTTTGGTCGAATTTATTTACGAATGCCTACGGGCAACTTCAGCCGGAGCCCAGCACAATCTTTGCCGCGTCGCCGCGAGGGATATACAACAATACAAATACACTGCATTCGTAATCGAATTCGATTACATTCAAAACTTCTCAATTTAAGAGAAATTGCTAATCATAATTGAAGAATTAATAAGATTGAAAGACTCTGGTCGTGAAATAAGTGAACCTGCAACTTGAATTCACTAAAAAACGGACAGGAATTTTCAATATTAATTAAATAAATACCTGTCTATGAGTTCATTCTATGATGCGTTAGCTGTACCAATATTGTATATAATAAAGGTTCTTTCGTATGTAACGGATATGACGTCAGCCGCCGTTATCTTGCCAAGCAGCCGAGCCGCCATATTGACAACCCCTCCACTCCCGCCAGCCGCCATCGCCAAGCCACCAGTGGAAGGGTGTTGCCAATATAAGCCCAGCTAGCCATTTCTTTAGTTCGATTCTACTTTAATAAATCAAAGTTAACGTTACTCTGCCTAACTTATTTTACCCTTCTTACAAGTCAGAAGTGGTATTAGCAAAATGAAGCGTCGGCTTCAAAACGCTCAAACCTCTCGGTCATCGGACGAGTCTGAGCAGGAAGATTGTGAGGTGACACCACCAGCAAAGAAGCTATTGAAGTCATTACTGACGAAAGAGGTCCAAAAAGCGATACATGCGTTACAAGAAGACGAATCTGGGTCAATCAAAACAAAGGGACACCGTGCCGCTTCCTTGATACCGGAGTTTGATCCTGAATCTGAGGACTATACAGTACAATCGTGGATACGGAAGATCGATCAAATCGGTGAAATTCACGGATGGGATGAAAGTACCAAATCGTTTCATTTACAAGATAAACTAAGAGGCCAAGCCAAGAAATGGTACAATCGCTTGGAAAACTACGATCTTTCCTGGACCGAATGGAAAGAAATGTTGTTACGTGCGTTTCCAAAGCATAGAGATTACGGTAATATGCTTGAAGAGCTATTACAAAGAAAAAAACTACCCTCCGAAACGATGACAAAATACTACCAAGATAAAGTCGCCATGTGTTTCCGTTGTAATTTACCCGATACTGCTAGCGTGTCGTGTATTATTCGTGGATTACCATTACCCTTGCAGCCAAATGCACGTGCATTTCAATGTCAATCGCCCGGCGAACTTTATGAAGGATTTCTGTGTGCACTTGACGATTATCGTGTTATACCTCAAGAACAAAGACTCCAAAAAACCGTTTTCCAGCGTGCACCGTCTGAGAAAAGATTTTCTACACCTAATCCCGAGACTGATCCGTGCCCTAGATGCAAGAAAACTGGACATTTATTGCGTGATTGCACTCAGCCGGACACTCGTACATGCTACAAATGTGGAGCCCGAGGACACATCGCCTTGCGTTGTACAAATAGTGGATCAAGCAAAATTCCATCTGACAAAGAAATCAATATTTTAACCTATAACGATATATACATGAAAGTGGCCAAAGTTAACGGCATCTACATAAAGGCATACATTGACACTGGAAGCCAAGTTAATGTGCTTAATGAACAAGTCGCGAAAGCCTTATCACTAAAGGTTAAACCTACAGCAGTGGCCTTGAAAGGATTTTCAGGTGGAATTGCGACTAGTCGCGGAGAAGTGCAATTCCAATTGGAAATTGATGGCATAACAATGCAATCTGAAGCCTACCTCTCGAATATAAACATGAAGGAAGTCAACCTCCTAATCGGACAGCCAATAATCAACATGAAGGGTATGAGCTTAACTGTCAGTAATGGTTGTGCTAAACTTGAGTCCGTTTCAGAATCACCACTCGGAGATATTCAGGCGGTTGAAGAAAAAGACCGGTTCGAAGTCGTGACCGTAAACGAAGAACGACTTCCGCCCGGTCCCTCCATCATCCAAGTTCGGGTGCTGGGGAACAATACCGATAACGACGTGGTCACACCACCGAGACACTATGAACTGGATGGCGTCTCCTACTCCCTGCCTGCCACCCTGCTTCGTGGTGAGGACGGCTACATCAAAGCCGTCAACATGGGCCGCAAGGCCATCGTGTGGCCGCCGGGCGTGGTCCTGGCAAGGGCCGAAAGCTGCGCAACGCCACAGCCAGATAGCCAGGTGTGTTGCCTTTCTAGTCATTCTAATTTCGTCAATGATGTGCCTGACACTAATTATGCCATTGCCATTTTATCTAAGCTCGGGGGAGTAGAGTTAAGCCAAATTAAAACGGGGCCACTATCTAACAAGGAACGCTTAAAGTTATTAAATTTGTTAACAAAATATCAGAGTTGCTTTGCATTGAGTACGCGTGATTTAGGTTGTACTAATTTAGTAAAAATGTCAATTAAACTTACTAGTAACCAGCCTGTATACCACCGGCCCTACAGACTTTCACACAGTGAGCAATCTATAGTCAAGTCAAAAGTAAATGAACTTTTAGATGCGGGGATTATTAAAGAATCTGAATCTAGTTATGCCTCACCGGTAATACTTGTTAAGAAAAAGAACGGCGACAGTAGGTTATGTGTAGACTACCGCGCATTGAACGCAATTACAGTAAAGGATAGGTACCCATTACCAAATATTGACGATCAAATTTCCAAGTTAGCAGGGAAACGGTTCTTTACGAGCTTAGATTTAGCCCAAAGTTATCATCAATTGCAGATCATTCCAGAGGATACACATAAGACTGCCTTTATAACACCGCAGGGGCATTTCGAATATACTAAAATTCCATTCGGTTTAGCGAATGCACCCTCCGTTTTCATGCGCTTAATAAATAAAATCGTTGAATCTGTGGGTAGTAATAAAACAAAAAGCCAATCCGAAAAAGCGAGTAAATCGGAGATATTAGCATTTTTAGATGATCTACTCCTACCCTCGGTTGATGTAGAATCAGGATTAGAGATTTTAGAAAATGTACTGAGTAAATTAAAGGATGAGAACTTAAAATTAAATATGCAAAAGTGTTCTTTTTTGCAAAAAAAAGTTACGTATTTAGGCCATGAAATATCATCGGATGGCATGCAACCAGGCGAAATTAAATTAGCGGCCGTGTCTCAATTTCCCGTCCCAAGTAATGTACATAGTGTTCGCCAGTTTATCGGTTTGTGTAGTTACTTTAGAAAATTTATTCCGAATTTTGCTATCATTGCACGCCCGTTAACTGAATTAACAAAAAAGAATGTATCTTGGGTATGGGGTGGCGATCAAAGCAACAGTTTTGAGCAATTAAAAAAACATTTGTGTTCCAAACCCGTGCTGGCTTTGTATGACCCCGAACTTCCTACAGAAATACATACGGATGCGTGCAAGTTAGGTATCGCCGGGATTCTCTTACAAAGACAAAATGATAACTCCTTGCGGCCCGTGATGTATTTTAGTCGGGTTACCAGTAAGGAAGAAAGCGTGTATCATAGTTATGAACTTGAAACTCTCGCGGTCGTTGAATCATTACGTAGGTTTCGTGTATATGTAGTAGGTAAACCTGTTAAAATAATAACTGATTGTACCGCGGTTCGTGCCACACTCACTAAGCGCGACCTCATACCTCGCATTGCCAGATGGTGGCTTTTAATACAAGATTATGACATTAGTGTTGAGTATAGGCCTGGCGAACGCATGAAGCACGTAGACGCGTTAAGTAGGCATCCAATCGATACAATGAATGTCAATCGTCTGGAAGTATCAGATTGGTTTTATACAGTGCAATGTCAAGACGAGCGGATTTGTTCAATTATTAATAGATTAAAAGACAACACAGCTGAATCTGACATTAAAAACAATTATGAAATCAGTGACAACCGACTTTATCGTAAAACTATTAACGGCAACCGGCTCGTAGTTCCAAATTCGGCTAGGTGGAAAATTGTCCAAATGCACCATGACGACATTGGTCACGTAGGGTTGAACCGTTGCACTGAGTTAATTAAAAGCGAATATTGGTTTCCTAAGATGACGCGTTTTATAAAAAAATACGTGACCGCATGTCTTCATTGTGCATATGGCAAGGGTAATTATGGTAGGCAGGAAGGAATGCTTCATCCCATTTCAAAACCTTCTAAGCCAATGAAAATGGTGCATATAGATCACGTTGGCCCTTTCTGTAGAAGTCGTAAGGGGTACCAGTACTTGCTTGTGATGACCGATTCGTTTTCTAAATTTGTAATAGCTGAAGCGACACGTACCGTTAATTCTGTTGAGACTATTCGAGTGCTTAGGAAAATATTTAGTTTGTTTGGGTATCCCAGTCATGTTGTAACAGATCATGGAAAGGCGTTCACGAGCAGGTACTTTAAAAAGTTTTCCACAGATAAGCAGTTTAGACATACGTTAAACGCGATTGCCTGTCCTCGTGCTAATGGCCAAGTAGAGCGCACAAATAGGACTATCTTAGATGCCTTACGAGCGACTGACCCTAGTGAAGCTTCTAGTAACTGGATTAATTCTATGCCTGACATAATTTGGGGAATAAATAATACTACTCATAGCACAACCGGTTATAAGCCATATGACCTGATGTTCGCTACACCCGGTAGGTCAGTATGTGATATTTCCATCCCAAGGCAAAGGTTGGAATCTGTAGAGTCACGGCGCCGAAAGGCTGCTGAAAAAATACATAAGGCAAGTGGCAAAATGAAGGCCAACTTTGACAAAAAGCGAAAAAAAGCTCATGTATACACAAAGGGGGACTTAGTATTGTGGAGACGGGCACCAACAAGTAGTGCTGCTCGAGTAAATACTAAATTAGATGATCTATATTCTGGTCCATATATAGTCATTAAAGTTGTTGGCAATGATAGATATCGGATTAGGAGTATTAAAGGGTTGCGAGGTTACAAGAGTTTTACCGGGCTGGTATCAGCTGATTCATTGCGGCCTTATCGAAGTGTAGTGCCATTGTCAGATAGTGCTAGTAGTTCTGACGAACAACTGGAAACTGAAGACCTGATCGATCTATTAGAAAGCTAATTGTGTCATACGCTTCCCATTGCGGGAGCAATTGTTACAGGATGGCCGAGTGTAACGGATATGACGTCAGCCGCCGTTATCTTGCCAAGCAGCCGAGCCGCCATATTGACAACCCCTCCACTCCCGCCAGCCGCCATCGCCAAGCCACCAGTGGAAGGGTGTTGCCAATATAAGCCCAGCTAGCCATTTCTTTAGTTCGATTCTACTTTAATAAATCAAAGTTAACGTTACTCTGCCTAACTTATTTTACCCTTCTTACACGTAGTATAAATATTGTGGAAATGTTAGTGTGGCCTGTCTGTGCGGCGGAGATAAGTCTGCCGCAGCAAAAGTCGGCAGTGCGGCCAATACTAATGAATCAAGTTTGCGAGAGAGCGGCTCGCTGCCTGCCAAATTCAACTTTTAATTGATTTGACATTATTCCGTTTGTGGTGCCGCCGATTGCGACGCCCCTTTCAATTATAACTCATCTCCCGATGAAATGATCAAATGAATATTAATTTACTAAGTTAAATTAAGTTATTTAAATTAGTAATTGCCTTGTTAAAATGTAAAAGATATCGTCCAATGTTATTTATATAAACAATTTCAAGACCTCATATTTTTACAATGTTTTTTTCTTTAGTTCTTTTAATTTAGTTTCTAGGTATTTTATTATAATAAAACAACTTTTACCAATCTTATCATACTTTATTAAATTCTTACATTCACCACGTTTTGAATGACATCATATAAAATTTGTAAAGTTTGCGTAAACATTAGAAACAAACGTAATATACGTTTGTTTCTAATGTTTACGCATCTTCATTCTTGATTCAATACCATTAAATTATAGATGTCTCCAAAAGACTTAGTTGTATGTAGTAGTTATGAGAAAAATAAGTGTCTTATACAGAAATGAAATATAAAGGTTATTACAGACTTAATCAAACATAAAAGTATATAAAAACGTATAAATACAAATCCAACTTATTCCTCCAGTAACGACATCCAATATGCTCTACATCGCAACTTTATATAAGTAGAAATTCCAAGACGACGTGCAAGCTCTGCTACATCTTAAACTTGTAAATGAAAAGTTAACTTGTAAGTGTTTTCAGAACAGATGCGGTCGCGCGGGACAGCTGAAAAATTTCGAATCTTTGATTTTTTCCAGAGATACGATGTTATATAATTTTATATCATTTCCATGTACGAATAATATGAAGAAAGTATTTTTCGTTAGGAAGTTAATATTAGTTTAAAGTTTAGATCTCATTTCGAGCTATTCTTGGCAACTGTCAGAAATACGTGTCGGTAAAATTTATGTTTGCGAATGAGTTCTGTCGTAGTCGTTAAAACTTCGCCTAGCGCTTCGGAAAAGAAAATAAGTTTTTATTAATAGTTTTTATTTCGCTGTAGGTCCACGTTTAATGTGATACACAGGTTTTAATCGTTAACATTACGAGGGTCATAGACTTCGCTTTTTAAGCTCTACAATTGTCGTTATTATTTTATCATATTGTAATAATTTTAAATAATCTATAAATTACTAGACTCTAAGATAAATATATCATGAATATACTGGCTACTATGATTAATTTTCTTCACTTAGCTAAACCATCATCGTCCTTTACTTAAGTCTCCCTCAATGAATGCCAAGATGACATATCCTTAAACACCACCTCAAACCATCAATTTAGCTTAGCATGAACATTCTATTTGTAAAATCCTAACCAGAATAAACGTAAAGACAAAGAAAATGAAATAATAATATTCATATATAAAAGCAAGTTAATGGCTTTTCCCTTTTCTGTCTAATGAACTAAACTAAACTTTACTGACTGTTCGTCATATTATGTTTTGTTACGAGTAATACGGAAAGTATATCAATCCCAATCAAGGATGTCAATCTTACGTATCCGTTTGTGTGCTCAAACCTTTCTAAAACCTTTCACATATTTTGTTTTATATCCATTTCGTTTGATGTCGATGTGTATTCTGTGTATGTTTGCTCGTATCGATTGTATTCAACGCTGATTGGACGATATTCTCGTATAATAATATTAATGCCTGTCGCACTAATTAAATTGGCACGTCCGATCTCTCGCAAAATAGATTTGTTTATCTAATAACAGACATTGATAGATTTCAATATTGGTATTAACATGGGAACGATGTATAATTTAAAGTTCTACTAAAACCTTAAACAAATATTTCTAATGGATTGGAATTGAATTTGGACTCGGCCTCTTGAGTGAGAGATACGGGTTCGATCCTGGCCCCCTGTGATGCCTTGAAATTGTTTTTTTTTTAATTTCTACGTCAACCGGAACAGCAACGAAAAAAATAACGCGGAAACCTGTATGCCTGACGAGATTAAATTCTCTGAAGGTGTGTGAATTACACCAATCCGCATTGTGCCAGTGCATCGGTGAACTATGGCCCAATACCCTCCTCGAATGATTTTGAGCCAGAGATGAGTGGAACATTACATAAGAGTTGCTAATATATATTATACACATAAAAAAGTGTTAGTTTAATTCACTGAAATTGCGACAATATTATGTTTATTTAATTTATAACAAATAAGATATAAGAAAAGGAAATGTACCCTAACTAAAGGTTTGTAAAGCTACCTTCGTCCGTAGTCGTTTCGGCTCTTGAACGCTCGATAATCATCGGTGGAAAGGGGCCCCCAATTCGTCACAGCTATTGCGTCCACAGATGGTTGTTCCATCTGCTGATTGCACTAGAGTCTAGACTACACTCTATTTAGTAAGGCGAATCGATTATACACGGGTCGTTAATGTTCGATTCTATGTATCTAGTCGTGGGGATGTAATTACTATAACCACTGGCAAAAACACAAGGATAATAATAGTGGTAAAGATCAAACTTTATTTATAGCCGCTACTATAGTTTTATGGCTTGAGAAGAAGCTTGTTAAAGTTTGGATTAAAAGCAAAATGAAGTAAATCTGTAAAAACTTTACTAAAACTTTAAAAGAAACTTATAAATAGATTCGTTAGAGACGCTTGTTGTGTAATCGTAATATTTCTTTCGTAAATCTTAGAATAGTGAGTCCAAATTACAGTGAAGTACGTTTATTTGCATAAGATAAAATTAATTAATAATACTAATAAATAAGGAAAATTACTCAATATTTTATAGTTAAGAGCGGTAAGTACTTTTTTAATGTTTACTTGTTTTATTTTGTAGCTAGCGATAAATGTACTGTCTATTGTTGTTCTATTCACATTTAATTTTCTACATAGTTATATCCTTTTATATGGTTCCTATTTAGCTTAATTTAATTATGTAATCCTCCGCTGTTGCTGTCTCAAATAAATTATAATAAAATTAAAAAAAAAACGAACGGCAAAATATCAGCTTTACATATTGTTATCAATTACTTTAAATTTAATTATTTTTAATTAAAATAAAAACTATTACACAGTACGCCTTATAATGTAAGTCTCTAAAACATGTTTGAGAATCTCATAAACTACGCGCATGAGTAGGTATATTTAAGTGTCAGTACCCGGATGACCGAGCTTTGCTCAGTAAAGTTGATTATTGAAAACACGAATAAAACGACCTTTTCTAAAAATGGATCCTAGCTAAATTTCATGGCTGTTTCCGAGATTCAGAATATATATTTATACAAGATTTGTTTGTTTAAAGGTATGCGATGAAAAGTACATTCTAGGTTATTCAAATGAAGTCGTAATCCATAAAACCTTGGTTCGTGGTTAGAAACAAACCTTTAGGGCCGTATAGAGATAATTACTCGCCGGTATATAATGGGTTTACGGTAACCTCAGAGGGGAACATCGGCTGATGTCTTTTGCAAGCGCTACTTTAATAAATTGCTTTAATGAGGGTTAGGAGAATCGTTTCTGCTGATGTTAAACATAAATTATGTTTCAGTTCACGTATACACAGTACACATATAGTATATATGTCGTAGTATGATTTGATAAAACGTTTTTTTGCGAAAATACTAGGGATTTTGCGAAAACACGGATAATTAGACATTGGCATTACATTTCTCAATCTTACTAAAAAAGGGAGGGTTTTTGCAAAAATACCAGTTGCTAAAGCAGCAAGATGGAAAATCCTTAACTCTGATTGGCTTGATTTTGGTTGACAGGCAAACTCTTTATGCGATTGGTTCATATTTTACCTTGTAGGTTCGAGTATACAATAGGATCCCAGACAAGGTTCAAAATCCTTCCATCAATAAATTCAAAAAGTTATTAAAGAAAGCTTGTTTTTACCACACAAATAGAATATAACAAAGTAAGTCTTAATGGAAGATACCACGCGATGGGAATAGGGCGTTCCTCCCAGGAATTTCAGGATAGCATGTAAATTTGTAATAGAATATTTGAAAAGATTAGTTCCACTGATTTTACTTCGCCGGTTCTTCGTGGTACTATTTTTAGTAAGATTAAGAAATATTATATCCTGTTAGCTATTTTTTGATTATTTAAAGTAGTTAAGGTATGATTAATTTTCTGTAATTGATGTGTTCCCCGGGCCACTAGTTTATATTTTAACTAAATTGTTTAGCAAAAAAGCAAAGAAACTATAAATCAAAGGCATCGCCTTTTCTTGCCCTTTAAAATTAAAAAAATATTTTTTTTATAAAAATCTTAAATATAAGTATTAATATAAAAAGAATTCAATATATGTATTTCCGTTGTCTGGTACCCGTAACTCAAGTCTCTTCGAGCACTTACCACGGGACCAGATTGACGTGGTGTAAAAAGCGTCCATAGATATTATTATATTATTATTATTAATATGACTTAAATAGGCATTTATACTTTCCAAACGTAATTAATTTGGCCTTCCTGAACGAAACATTTCCTACTACCCTCATCCTAAATCTATTCCATTCCTACGAATGTGAGGGTACTAGGAAAAGTGAGTTGACGTTTCGCCGTGTCGTGGTCGAGTCGAGCTCTCGCGTGTCTCCTCAAATAAATATCGAAAACCGTCTGGACTCATCATCCCGTCGACGCGTATAGTTTTTTTCGCGGTGCGACATCATCACGGGTGTGGAAAACAGTATAAAGACGAGGCGCCCTTAACATCTTGCGCGGGGCAACAGAAACCAGGTTCGTCCCTAATAATTTATACCTTTTCCTAACACACAGTATACATATTATAGCACATACACTTACAGCTTATACACAGTGCACACTATAGCGCCAAGAAGTCGAATTTTCTCAATTTAAAATAAAATGAAAAAAAAACCAAAGTGATATTTACAAATCGTAAACTCATAAGAAATAAATCGAGATAAATGATTAGGTATGAGAAATAGAAATCTGTTGTTATTTATAATTGTGCCCTCTCATTACACTGTTATAATAATAAGACACCGACACACAGGCTAGCGTTATGTTACTTTACTTAGAATCGAAAATATTATAAACGATATATGATCCAGACCAAAATGTTCGTATGCCAAGAATCAACATGAACTCGATTGAGTTTTTTCGCAGATACAAAAATATGTAATAAATCAAATTATTTACTATCTGAAATCCTATAAATTTCACTGAAAATTAACAAGACCAATGAAAAAGGTATTATAGTTAATAAAATCAGGCGTTGCCTCGCGGAAATCCATTATATAAAATAATAAACTATTTTTTTTTTACTAGGAATAATCCCGGGAACCACACAACATTGTTGGTAGTCTCTTATTGTGATGTGTACCTAGTGCATGCATACGCCACATGCATATGCGTGCACTGACACATTTGCTGTAAAGGCTGCACGATTCGCAAGCAATCTGCAAGTATCATTGCTAATATTATAATTTAATATTTTAAGAAAAAAGTATTTTTCACATGAAATGACCAAACTTTAACATTGAGTATTTTCTGTCTATTTACTTTCCTATTAAACTTTGTTTGTTGTTTGTAGATATAGGACCAGACGGACTTGAGATTTATCTTTGCGATACCGCACTATTAGGGCGGAGGTACATTCAATTTGGTTTTTACCTGAATTGCCCGAAGGCATTAGGCCGCATCTGAACTTACATCCAGGTCTTCATATGGCCATGCTCTCACCGGGAGAGCGGACAAGCGTTAAGTGCTCTACTGAAATCATATACTTAATATGGTATAATGAAAAGAGCCAGCGCCCGCGCCCGCGGCTTCGCCCGCGTTTGCAAAATAATCCTTTTTTTAAATAAAAAGTATCCTATGTATCCCAGTTTCATGATTCGTCGAGTAATTTTTGCGTGAAATCGTAACAAACGTCCACGCTTTCACATTTATAATATTAATAAGGATATACGTAAGGATATTCAAGAAGGTTGATAGTCATTAGCGGCGCTCGATTGAACCTCACTGGCCATAACAGTTTTCTGATGTTTTTTTGATGTTATGATATTCTAGAAATGCATTTTTTAAATCATCATTTATAACATAAAATTAGTTTTAAATAACAACGTTAATTTCAGTCTTGCTAATATTTTTGGTTATTTCATTTAATCACACATTCACTTTTAAGCAGAAAAATCTTATAAAACGAACTTAATTAAGCCATGACCACAACACAAAACAGTAATTAGAATTCTTTGCTGACTTACTATAATTAAAAAAGGCTGAAAAATCTTTGTCCGACAATGTGTTTCTGATTTTGAACACACTATCGTTTTCAAATTTTTTAGGCTCCCTCTTCTTTCATTTTTATCTTCAAATATAAATGATTACACAACATTTTCAACCATCTTGCCTCGAGAGTCTCAACCGAAAGTCCGGAGACAATAAAACTTACGAAAAGCCCCGGGACTACGAGACACGAGACGTCCCGGGACCCAAACCTTAATCATCAACCACTACTTAAGCCGATATACTAAATATAGTATCGCTAGTGTTCTTAAAGCAGCTTTACTTTTAAGCTTTTTCGCGAAACCAACTTAGTCACTGTCGTTTTGGCAGGTAATGGCTGATAATTAAAGGAAGGAAAGGAAAATGATAACTATAAAATGATTATGAAAGTAAAATATGTCACATTATTTATCATATTATACTGAGGGAAATATATTACATAATATATTAAACACTTTTAAAGTTACGCAAACCAAAATGGCGTATGTTTAAGATAACACCTGTGTATTTGTACAGTATACTTATCATTATTTTTTAAATAAATTCAATACATTAAATTTAAACACAAATATCTAACGAAATTAAAAAAGCAATAAAGAGAAGTGTAATTAATTTTAAAATCCACTAAATTTAATAGATTATATTTTATTTAATATATAATTTATTTGACATATTATTTTAACAGACAGTAGAAAACGCACTTGAAAGTAGTAATAATATACAAATTTAGTTTTTTTTTGAAGTAGGTACCTACATAATACTGCTACAAATGACTAGTACGAAATAGAAAAATATTTTGTGTTATTCAACATTTTCTTTGCGTCTGTATGTGTGTAGTTTCAATTGACATAAAGGAAACCAGAATGAGGTTATCACTGACTTTAAATTGAGAATTACAGACTTTATAAAATGTTTGAGCTGAGAATTTCTAGATGTGGGTCAGTTCCATTATACGAGAATTTTATGCATTCTTAAAAAAACGAACTATTTTCAGATTATCATGTTAAGTTAAAGTTCGTTGAAACTTACTAAAAATAATCAAACGACATCTTGCACGCGGTGAATTTCTAGTGTGTTACTACCATCGAAGATCAAAATCATTATATAAAAAAAAGTAAAGTGTCAACCCTTATATGTCTCACTGCTGGGCACGGGTCTCCTTCTCGAAATCAGGCGAGGAGGGTAATGGGCCATTGTTCACCGACGCGCTGGCCCAATGCGGGTTGGTGAACTTCACATCCCTTCAGAGGCTTTAAATCTCATCAGGTATGCAGGTTTCCTCACAACGTTTTCCTTCACCGGTGAGCGAGCGATGGCCTCGTGTTTGGGGTGCACTTAGAAATTTAGAAAAATAATAAAGGTATATTTGAATAAAAGTTTTAATAAATTTTATCTTATTGTTTTCTTATGTTTACGCGAATTTCACTCATTATAATGAAACAACTTTTACGGATTTTATCGCGGTTTATTTAGTTTTTTTACAATCCCGACGTTTCGGACACTTTACATGATAAACCACAGGTCCTCGCAAAAGAACACCGATTCCAACCAAGGATGATTCGCGAGGCTATTGAAATTAAAAAACATCCTAATTTCAATAGAGAAGATGGCTGGCCACTACCATCTGCTTGGGATCCCATAATAAAAATAATAAAATCTAAATCCAAGCATAATAATATGTCACAGACTAAAGACTCAGTTAGCACCTTTTGCATAGATAGGACTAAATAAAAATATTGTTGTATCATAGGGTAGTTTCGAATAACTTTTGTAACAGAAGGACATCTGACACCTCAGTCCTCCCGTGACTATGGTTGCTGTAAAGTGTCCGAAACGTCGGGATTGTAAAAAACTAAATAAACCGCGATAAAATCCATAAAAGTTGTTTCATTAAAATTTTATCTTTTCATACCCCGTTATAACTACCAACTGGCAACTGCCTGCAGTGTGTTGAACTAAACTTGTGTAAAGGTGAAACGTATGACATGTCATGCTCGCTTACGCCACTTCCCTCTAATATGTGGAAGAGGTTGACGCTGGCTCACGCGTCCTAGCCTGTGTGGAGGTGCTGCTGTGGTGGCTGGTCGTGTTATGCGGTTTCTACCTAGCTGAGTTTTTTTTTCTTTTTTTATTAACAACATCTGGTTTGTTTTGGATATTGCGGGCTCTAAATATATTTACTTATGTCTTATTTTATCTTAGGCTAGTGTGTATAAGACTAGTAATAAATGAATGTGATTAAGTATTTTTATAAAAATTGTATACTATATTTTAAAAGGAGCAACCCAACAGAGTTTCTTGCTGAATTCTTCTTATATTATACTATACTACAATAGTAGTATGTATTGTTTGTATTTTTTTTAAAGGATTTTTGAAAAGACTCGTTCCACTGAGTTTGTTTTGCCGGTTCTTCTCAGTGGACTTGCTTAGGAACCGGTGGTAGGCTCATTTGACGTTCAAAAAGATAGTTTGATGGTACTATTTTGAATAAAATTTTTGACTTTTGACTTTTGAAACTGGTACCGATTACTTGGGAGATCGTGCGTTCCGATCCTTGGGTCCGTTCGACGGATCTCCCTTATAAAATCATGAATATGCCACAATCAATAAAATTTAATCAACTATAATAAATCAACGCAAAAACAGGATAGTGAATAGAATTGGTAGTCCTTTGATTTACACCTAATATTATTAAAATGTATTAGCCATTTTTTGTGTTTCAATTTTTTTAAGAGATTTAATTGTATGTATTTCATTTTTTACCAATCATGTTTTATTATGTAATACAAACCAATTGCTCGATATAAAAACATTGATTTATATTACATGTATCTAATAGAGACACATTATCTCAACAATGAACCAGTTGTCGTAAGTAGTCATTATAACTTTAGCGGCACTGAAACGTTTTGGAATGGCGACATTAAAAGAAGAGAACTGAACAAAAAAGGGATTTTTCTGTTTTCATTTACTTTCCATTACTCTTTTAACTCGTTTGTCATTCTTTTATTCAGCTTGACGAGCGTAAAGAAGAAGAATGGCTGTTTATTTACGTAGCTAAGTGACTGGAGTAAAAAAAAAACATTCCAGGCAGGCTTCTTTGATTGTTGTTTGCTGTCGCGACGAACTTTAACGGCGCGAGTGATAATGTGGAATGTGTATCTGCTACAAATAACAACAAACGACCTCTCCAATCCTGCCCCAATCCTATCGTTTTATTGTCATCCGTTCTAATGTAAGAAAACACTCACGTGTTTTTCTTTTTATGTACGTTTATAAGTTCTGCAATTTTTCTTAATTTTTAAGTAGTATTGACAAAAAAGTAATACGTAAATACCTGTTAAATAAATTAATAATTATTTTTGATATATTTATGAATCTTTCAAAGCGCAGATATTTTTTATCATTCATTACCTATAGTTTAACGTAGAGATCCGATTTTGTTTTATGACTTATAAATATGCGTACTCATTCACAGCCCTATACTTATGTAGGACTGTAATTTGGTACAGTAAGATTAAAGTCATGTCAGCGGGGAGCATGAAACAATGGCGGCTACTAATCGACATTCCTACGTATATATTGGCAAACTAGCTGTTACCCGCAGCTTCGCCCGCGTGAACTTAGGTTTACGGATTTATCATGTTTGATGATGATGATTTTCCATTTCAATAATGACTAAGTTTTTGTATTAAAATGGATATAATATGGTATCCTGAATATAAAGATATTATATTCCTTCGCAGACTTTCTGCATGCATATTTACTATTTAGGATACTATTATTACACTGCCCGTTTTATTTTCTTGGGTATTATTTTGATATTGCCATATCTTCTAAAGTATTCATTTAATTTGCATGATGTAAAAGGGAAAAATAATCTTCATGAAGTGCTCAAGCTAATTAACTAATTTAATATGATAAGGATTCATATCATATTTGTGTAAATAACTTTCAAATTATAGCGTTATAATTGTCCATTTTTTAAAGTATTAAATGGATATAGTATGATATCCCTAAGAGATAGACATATGTCATCGCGGACTTTTTTATAGATCTATTTAAGATACACAATTCCTCCATACATTATTTTGTTATATCTCGAAGGGTTTAGGCAGCGTTTTCGTTGGAAACTCCCAGACGGTCAATTTTTTTCCGACACCTTCAACAATTATTGTTATATTTTAGCCACTGTATATAAAAGCTTGATAAATTATGTACATAAACCTTCCTCTTGAATTGTCCTATCCATTAAAGAAAACTGCATCAAAATCCCTTGCGTAGTTTTAAAGATTTAAGCGTACAAAGGGATATAGGGACAGAAAAAGCGACTTTGTTTTATAATATGTAGTGATATAATCAGGACTGATGTTATCCAGTTAGTACCTACTGCAAATGACTCAACTACAACTAACTCAATCTAGTGAAATAGAGGAATTTCCTCCCAAAATACGTCAAAAAAATATTATGTTGTGATCAATAATGATCTAATGGTAATATCCAAACACTCGTAGGCCAGTATGATTAAGCCAGATGATGATTAGATTAATTCGTAGAAAATTACTCGCATATTATAATATTCAAATTACTAGTGTAGCGCTGGAAGTTTGAGCTCTGCATAGTTCCCTGGGGTTGGTCCTGCCATGGGCATTATCCTGCATGTTCATTTAGCTGCGAAGTAATCAGTTTAAATGGGAAGGACAACGAACTACTTTACATATATTAATTAAACAAGACTACCAAATGAATTATTATACAAATAACAATGCATTTATGACTGCAACGTAATAACTTTTTAATATGACACCAAAATCTTACTACTGATATGTCTCTCATCTTTATTATTTTAATTATTATTTTTTATGTTATTTTTTATGTATTAATGAAGTCAAGATAATCTGTGAAATAAACTGAACTCAATTTATCAATAAATATTATTTTTATCTTTTATTATGTAGTGGTAATAATTGTACTGCATATGCAATGTTATACTGTGACGTTTATTTCATGTATTTCTTTAATCAACTGTTATCTATTAACAGCGATGGCCGAATAATAAAGCCCAAATCTCTGGGGATTGATATTCTAGTGTTCGGCATCTGATGCCATCGAGGTGGCGATGCTAACTGAAAACCTTTAGGAATAGCACTGAGGTTATAAAAAATATCAAATCTTTTATATAAATGTTAATATAACAATTAAAAAAAATTGTTGCTTAAAACACAATGCTCTATATAGGGTTGACCATGCATTAAAAAATATGAATTTAATTTTTTACTAACTATTATTCATCCAAACAAATATGTATATTTTCTTTTTATTCTTACTCTTTACTAACTTTTTAAATAAAAAAGGTAATTTAATTAATTTAAATTTAATTTTATTTTATACTCTATATTGTCTATATTTTACAATTAATTCGGTTTACTGAAAATGAGACACGGTATTGATTAATATTGGTCTCTTTGTTACAAAGCATCGAATAAATCCTTTGTATAGACTGTAGGGAATGAAATCCGAGATTTTGTTTAAATTGAACCCACGCTTCCTTAATTATATATTCCTGGTGTAAGTTCTATATAAATGCTTTCACATTCATTATATTCTGGAATACCACAGTATATACTGTGGTATTCTACTTTATTCTTTGTTTTTTTTCAGTTTTATACATCAATTATTAGTGTAAAATATCTAATTCCTTTTGCAGTAAGAACCTAAATATATTTAGTGATTATAAAGTTTGATGGTAATTAAGCTTGCGATTTCGTATTAATCACTTAGTCGGACAAGCTAATGTCCCGTTGAGTTATCGTTAATTTAACACTTAAAACGTTTTTATTCAAGTGGATAATTGCAAGAGGGCGGCTGTAATGGGCCACGTTCGGGCTCCGCAAAGATTGATGACGTGCTGCGAAACATTCGGATAGCGGACTGGATATTTGAATAAGAAAAAGTGAATTGTCCAGGATTACGGACGAGATAATCACTCGCTTTTTTGTATAACGTTTTTTTGAATTTTGCGGGGCTGTTTTATTATCAGGCAATCTAAATGTAATCGCGTTGAAGATATTTTAGCTTGAACGCTTAAAGTGGGTTTGTTGGTTTTTTGGTACGAAATATTTGTACCGTTTTATGTCGTTTAAAATGTTATCGTTTGCCAAATCGGAAGCTTATATCCTGGATTTATAGTCTGCTAGAGATAGATTAAAAAGTGATTTAGATTGGAAGATGAGAAGTGAGGGAATTCGTATGTTCTTCATCATCGAACATAATGTGTCTGAGCAAATGCAAGAGCATAATGTGTTTGTCACGGGATGCTTTAGGGCATTGAAAATAGCCAAATATGTGAACTCCCAAGGGTTAATGACGACCTACAAGGGATGTAAATGGAAATATAAATTGGAGGTCTGTGAGATGTAAATGGGGGCCTAATAATGTTCGATTCACTTATTTAAGTGGATATGACTTCACTTTCTTCATTAAATAATAAAATTATAAGCTGTAAGGCCCCGTTCGTACGAGCGCTTTTTTCCGAGCGATAAAACACCGTTGAATGAGACATATGGACACCCATGTATCTGTTAGCACGAAGGCGTTTTTAAAGCGCGACGTTTTTTTATCGAGCACTGTTGCATTTTCGGTAGTGAGTATTTAACGTAAAATCGAATTTAGCATGCCAAACCTCTGTGACTCAAGCCGACGCGGCGACTTCGGGTTTTACCGCGACGGTTTTTAAGCGCTCATACGAACGCAGGCGAAGTGTAGATTTATTAGATTATAATTTATATTTCATGACAATAAAAGCGCTTTCTAATATACCACTTGAATAAGTAGTAGTTAAAAGTATTTAAAAAAAAAATGTTATTTATATTGAGACTGCATTTAAATACTAAAAAATAAAGGAGGTACAAAGTAAAAAGGACTTGTTATTATGGAAGCAAAATGTAATTGAACATTAATATCACACTCGGTAAGCCGCAACGTGAAACCAAATGAGTAAGCATACGTGAAAATATGTAAATTAGAATGTAAACAATGGAATTATAATAAAGGTAAAGACCATTTCCACTTGCTTGTTTAAAGGCGAAGATAATGTAACAAAAACGAGCGGGCGAGCTGTACCTAATCTAAAGTGAAAAGATTTAGAGTTCCCCCCAAATTATCACACGATGTTATTACTGTTTTACATTATGTCTCCGTTAGAAGCATCGAGTTTGAAGCACTTGTTATATTACTTTACGGGTTCAGATTTGAAAGTAAATGTGATTGGGGTGGCCAGGGGGCGATGCCCCCCGCTCACAATCCGTGCCTTTGATTCGTGTTGCAACAGCAAATCTCTTTGTGTCCTCAAGACGTACTGACATGACTGTAATAAAAATAAAACAGTTTCTGTTTGTTTAAAGAAAATCTTGTTTTTATTTGTCATACACATTTAATAAAGTATACTAAGCTGGACTTTAAGTTTCAACTTATTTAAGTATTGGAAACTTTATTTTATATATTTAACTAGCTGTTGTCCGTAGTCTCGCCTGCGTTAACTAAGATTTACAACGGAATCTTAGTACGCAAAATAAGTAACTTTTCTGGTTGATTTTTTACACCTTGTGTCCGAAAAACCCAAATATCTTACGGAACCCAATTTTTTTTCAGAATAAAATTTAGCCTATGTTACTCGTGAATAATGTAGCTTTCGAATGGTGAAAGAATTTTTGAAGTCGGTCCAGTACTTTTTGAGCCTATTCATTACAACCAACCAAACAAACAAAGTTTTCCTCTTTATAATATTAGTGTAGAAGTGTAGATGTAGATATCAGATGACGATGATGCAATTTTCTTTATCAATTTCATTTGTAAATATTTGATGGCGTTAAGTTGGATACGAATAGTTTAACAACTCTATATTAAAAAAAAAACGTCTTAATGAACCACATTGAATTCTCAATTCGTCTATAGATAAATTGACTGTTGACATGTCAGACTCATGATTCATGGACCGTTTACATAGTGCGAGCTGCTACAAAGAGAGTCTGCAGCTACTCGTTTTGTTTACAAAATACATAGTGCTGCCTAGTCTTGCAAGCTGTTGCGTTTATTATTAATAATTAATATAAAAAAAATACGGCCAAATGCAAGCTGGATCCGCGCACGTAGGGTTCCGTACATTATATTTCATATTATATCGCCACATAAAACATTAGACAGGTCAACAAAGATAAATTGTATGAATAAATATATATAGGTATACGCGTTAATTTATAGCCTTTTAGATTTTTATCTTTATTTATGCTGTAAGACCTTGCTTTTTGCTAAATTTCGTTATTCTAGGTCAGGTCACACTATATAAACTAGTCATAGTATTAGACCATCACTATTTTGCCTAAGATACATATTTCAGCGGGCTCCTGGTAATTCAGATCATTCATTATAAAACACTTAAAAAACCCACAATACGTAAATAATATTACTTCATATCCGTGGAAATTTCAATAAAGTTGAAAGTAAATGAAAAACTCATAAAGTAAGGTATGTTTTTAAAATGAACTTGAGTGTAAATATGTATTCAGTTCTCGTTTTGTAATATTACACAATATTTGCAATATTGAATGCGTGGCAATACAAGAAGCAATGGAAAGAAAATACCGGCAAGTGACTGCACCATAAGAGTATATTGCTATTGGCCGCCGAAGAATATTGGAATTCCTACACACGTGAACCCGCTCTATACATACACGCTTAGATAATTCGCTGTGTCTCACTATAATAGTGCCCATAATATTATGTACCTAATATTGTGCCATAATATTATGCGCGGTGAATAGATTTTTTTTAAATGTAATTGGGGGATGAAGAAAATGATTTGCGGGATGATTCACTCTCGGAAGTCACTGACACTACGTAGAAAGGAAAAGACGACGAGACTGTATATTTCGTTCGAATCGAAAAAAAAATTATCATTCCTTCTCTCTCTCTCTCTATTTAAGAGCTTTGCTCTTGTCGGTGGAGTATTCGCCACTCACTTCTCTTCTCTGCCAACACCTTTCCCTCCTGATACGACATAACCTGTACTTTCTGCTTTTTTGTTGCATATACATCCGTCTCGGTCTACCACTTCATCTTTTTCCCTAAATCTTTCCTTCTATGATATTTTTTAAAAACCTTCATATTCATAATATTCCTTACATATCTTATTTCTTTAATTGATCGATATAAACAACAGTTACCCTTATTATCATATATTACCTACGTGTTATTAATTTCATCCAGATTTGTTTATAAATATTACTAAAATTACTATTTTTTTTTATAATTGTTATAAATTTAAAGATGAAAAAAAAAAACATTTAAAAACTAATATTGTTTATTACATTTATTACTCATTATTACTTATAAATAAAATTCTTTAAATGTTAATTTTAATGGTCACAGATTTATATTTTTTAGTTTTGTCCACCCATAAAAATAATCAAAATTAACATAATACCTATACATATTTTTTACTTTCAAATGCATTCATTTCCCTAAAAAACTGTTTAATTAGGACTATTTTCACTAAACGCAGCGATGTTTTAGTTCTATACTTGTTGGTGCACCATATTTTTATACATATATTATATACTAATAAATACTCAGGTCCAATGAAAATAGGTATTCAAATGATATAACTATACGCTAGTTCTCAATACGGTAGTTTTCCTTCTATAAATCAGGCGAGATATGTCAAAGCTCACTTATGCGCTGGCCCAATTCGAAGTCACAAACTCCAAATGATATAATCAATACTGGAATCGTATTTTATATGTTTGATATTGCAGTATAAATATATGCAAGGAGCATATAGCGATATCATAGTTCACTAATTATAACGTCTCTAAAGTTCTCCCGTGACAATGTTTTTAGTAGACTACATTGCATATCAATTATTAAAACTGTAAACGAATTCATAGACACAAGCTGCATAAAGTACGGGGCTGCAGTGGCTGTACGGGGTTTTAACATGTCGATCATGATGAATGTCCGCAATATATCTGGCTTATTAAAATCGGGGAGGTAAATCAATCCGTGCATCATAAAAAAGCTTAAATTGAAAAGTCGTAAATAATGATCGCGAATTCGGAAATAAAACTTGAAATTTCCGTATAAATTGTAGGGTAGTTCATAAATATTTCAACGCTGACGTCTCGCACAAACTCGGGAGGATGTTTTAATAAAATTCAATTGCACTACTTTATAAATTTATTGCTTAAAATTTACAATTTATTCTTTAATCCGACTCATCGTCGCTGAGCAGACGCATCGCTTTACGTTTAGCTGGCAACACCACGGTGTCCTCTTCCGCATCACTGTCGTCTGGAATTTTTAAAACATTTTCACAATTTTATAAGAAAAAGGATAACGAGGACTTTCGGTGTCAGATATAACGTCGTCTATAATTAAAAGGCTGATCGTATTTGGTAACATGAATTATAAAATAATAAAAATGTTGGGAGTGGACAAAGTTTCACAATTACATTGATAAGAAAATTTTTGCTAAGATTTTACCTGAATTTTGATTCAAAAAGCAAGATTATATGTTTATGAAATATGTAATTCAGTAGCGTAGAGAAAAAAAAGAACTGAGCACGTAATATTCACGACTATTTTTGCTAAGTTTTTATCTGAATTTTGATTCAAAAAGCAAGATTATAAGAAATTTATGAAATATGTAATTCAGTAGCGTAGAATCGAAAAGAACTGCGCATGTTATATTCACGACAATTTTTTTTTTATATTTACAAATCTTACCTGAATTATGTTTTGGTAGATCTCCCAGAATGTCCTCGGTGTCCGGTAGATTTGTATGCTGCAGTGTCTTCCTCGCAAACGAGAGGATATCTTCTTCAACGTCATTTTCTTCCACTTCATCGATTCTAGGCATCTTGTCTCGACTGTTTTCCTGCTCGGAATCTGTGCTGCGACTTCTCTTCCTACTGTTTTCGACAACATTATTGCTTTTAAACACTTCATTGTTTTCTCTCATCTTCCGTAAATTATCAAAAACATCATCGTCGTCGCTTGAGTCGTCAGCTTTGGCATTGCTCGATTGTTCGAGAGATGCGGTAACGTTTGTGTCTATTATGAGTTCTTTATTAATGGCTTTTAATATAATCTCCCGTCTCTTTCTGATTGTTTCATGGTGAAGATTGCTAGGAATTCTCCAGTATGTTTCCTAAAATAATAAATAGTTTCAGAGTTTTTACGTAAAATAAAAAAGCTATTGAATTTATGATTTATGGCGTTATAGTTAGCTTTCAACTTTTATTCGTCAAATGCCGATTCTCTTTAAAGTTTCAATAAATGCCAAGTCTTAGATCGGTTAATTAATGGTAATATCTATCTCTTTGATTATTCTAAAATTTTGAGTTCAGCTTAGCAAATCTCATTAACTTTTTACATACATAAATATATGAGACTTTTAAATATTAACTGAAGTAAAAATGTAAAAAAATACAAAATAAATATACAATCCATACATTTTTATATGTTTCTATTTAATTTTAAAATTCGATTCAATAGATCCGAGTTTTGTTTTTTAAAGTAAATGTTGAAAATAATACACGATTTTCTTATTTCTAAGAATAAAACATATCACGTAAATAGTGAAACAAAAAATAAAACATATGTAGAGAAGTTTCGGGTTCATTTAAGTGTGTGGTAATCGTCGCTCAAACGACGTCTCAAGAGATTATTAACAAATCGTATTCCGTTTGAGATTCTTATATGTAAATATTTTCTGAGATTATTAAATCACTTTATATTATAGTATTTTTTGTATAAAATATCATTTTAATACTATATAAACTTTACTTTTCTTAAGTATTGTATGTACGTCGAAAAAAAACATAACACTATTATATTGAAAATAAAGCTGGTTGTTTACGAAGGTTTTATCTCTAAAAATGTAAGAACACTTATTATTTCCCCTTATGTCAGCAAAGGTGGGCAAAAGTGTTCAGTGTGTTAGATAAATCCATATGATATATTCCCGGCTCTGGTCACCGCTATAAATTACTCATAGCCGGTTGCTCGCTCGGATACCAACATAAAGGACGGAGTAGGCGACTCGTGAACCGCGCTACGCTGCGCAAAGTGATCGTTTGAAATTTTATTCCGATTGCGAATCACACACATTCTAACAATAAGAAATTAACAATAGGGAAAAATTGTACTGACTTTATCAAATATTCCTATATTGAAATTCAAACAATTCTGAAAATATCCCTATATTGAAATGTCAGGCAATATTTAAAAATATCCTTTAAAGTACCGCTCACTAAAGACTATATTAATATATAATATATTATATATGCCTGACTATAGACTAGCAAGACATCACATGCTTATGCATACTTTAGTACGTAATATAAAAATATTTAGCAAAGTTAAAAGCATGTTTATTAGATGGATTATGAATAAAAGCAGTGATACGTATGTAGGGATATGATGAATTTATAAGGGGACAATTTATGTCTTTGAGACCTGAAATTTTTCGCATGTAACTACACTGGTACATGGACGAGATAGCCGCTGTCGCGTGTGCTACATCTATATTTAAGCCAGATATACTCCACATGCAACCTTACAACCTTTATGGCTGGTAAACTAACCCTGTTGTGTTAACCACATACATTTTTAACGATTAGGCTTATATATTTCTAGCTCTTGACTGCGGCTTCGCCCACGTTAGAAAACAAAGTTTCCTTTTTTTTAATGTACATATCCATTGCTACTTCTAGTATCTCCGAGAATATGTGTACAAAGTTTCTTGATGATCGGTCGAGTAGATTTCCCGCGAAAGCGTAACAAAATCCCTACTTTCACATTTATAATATTAAATTATTAAGGATAATTTTCTGTAAATGATGCAGCTAAGTGTTGCCTGGTGTGAAAATTATACTTCTTTGGTCCAATTGAAAGTAAGGGAGCTGCATTCCTTTCACCCTTATTCACCTTTACCTCTTTTAAAGTTATTTCCCTCTTAACATTATCTCTCTTCTTTTCTAAAACTCTATCAACCCATCCTATACCCAACTTAAATTCTTGCTCATGATAGCATGAGCAATTGTATCTAGACAAATACATAAAATCTTTTTGTCCTGTTTGAAGGAGTGTTATTTTAAGTCCTTACCTGTTCGTCCTCTGGAGGCATTACGCCAATACTCTTCAAGACGTTTTGAAACGTTTTGCTCTCCATGGCTTCCACGGACTCTTTAGATATGGGCACGAGCGGTGTCCCTTCCGCCGTAGGATCGTAACCCTCGGCTTCTTGGTCCAACGCCACCTCTTCCAAATTCTCTGCCAACCACTGAAGACCTTCGGTGTAACCTAAGTGTAATAATTATTTAGTTATAACAATTTATTAGTATACATTACATATATTGTTATATCCAACATTTAACTGAATTTCAGTCCTCCCGTGACCATGGTGGCTGTAAAGTATCCGAAACGTCGGGCTCATAAAAAATCAAATAAATCGCGATAAATCCTTAAAAAATTCTTTCATTATAATGAATTTCAGTATTTATTTCTTAGTCATTGTTACAAATTTTATTGCGTTTAGTCAAGTTAAAGTAGGTGAGAAGAGAGAGCTATTAAATACCATCGAAAACAGAAGAGGAAAAATGTTAGGACACTTGATACGGCACGACCACTTTATGAGAGGAATAATTGAAGGGAAGGTAGAAGATAGAAGGAAGCGAGGCAGACCGAGAAGAAGTTTTATAGACCAGGTGAAGGAAAAACTGATGGGCGTGTCGTATCAGGAGGTCAAGAGAAGGGCGGAGTGCAGACAGGAATGCAAAAAGCTCCACCGACAAGAGCGAAGCTCTTAAATTTGAGAAGTCAAGTTAAAAGAGATATTTATAAAATCTGTAAAAAAGTATTTTTAACGTCATCAGCTTTATTGGCCTAAATTAATCAAAATAAATATATCAATTTCGACTGATATTTGTTAATGACCTTCGTTAATAGGATGTTCCGTATATTTTTTTATTGATAAACGAGGATTCGAATTCGCTCAATAAGTATCGCTAATATTTTATTTGATGATACCTGATGGTAAGTGGACGACATCGCTCCTTAACATAAACTAGGTTGGAGCTAGCCCCGGCAACTCATTCATGTGTTGCCTAACCTGGTTCAAACACAGCAATATGATGGTACCCATGCAGCCGTAAGCGCGACACAACGCATTCCTCTCACCGGTAAAATTATTTGCCTACACTCCTTATATTCTAGTTTCATAGTCCTATTACAGCTTTATCGTAATTTATTATTGAAGTACTTACATATTTTAATGAACATTAAATCCTTACCATCATCGACGGCTCGTACGAGAAGTTTAGCAATTTCATTGGCACTTAATTCCTTGCTCCCTGATTTGCTCTTCGTTGGTCTATTAATTTTCTTGGCCTGTTTATTCTTCCTTGCAATTTTTTGAGTTTTAGCTGGTTTGGTCGCAGGTGTAATATTATTATCGCTGTCTTCGTCTGAGCTTGACGACTCTGATGAACTATCTACGGTATCAAATTACAAGAAAATTAAATTTCAATATTATATTATACATCCACTGTTTAGATTAGGCCATAATAATATTGCTTCCCCAGATGTATAAAATAGAAGCCTGTATCAGCAGTGGATGGCTAAATATGATGATAATGTATAAAATGTAAAATAATCTACTCGATCATTATTATATCGAATCAAATCAAATATCTCTATTTCATAGGTAGCAATTTGTACACTTGAAATAAGTCAAAAATTTTGTCAATAAAAAATAAAAAAACTATACTGGACCACGCGGCTTTACCCGCGTGCTATGCCTATGCGTTTTTCTGATGTAATCTATATGATTGTAAAGTTATATCAAAACATATTCAATAGTTTTGACGTGAAAGATAATTTAAAATATAAAATTTCGTGTCTATAATATTAGTAGGTTTTATAAGCAATCACCGATCACTTACTTATTTTGATATTTGGATAGTACGTTGTTACAAGAACTGAACAACAATAATAAACTTAAGGGACCTGTATTTATATTTTATATACTTATGCACTATATGTACAGAGATCTAAGACCCCGCTGAGCCATTTGTATTCATCATACAAATTTCTGCTTTTAGCGAACCTGCAACCCTCGAGAAATGGCGCGCTTATCACTCACATTACTATTCAACGGGTTCACTCGAAATATACTCGCTACAAAGAAAAAAAAAACTGGACAAGTACAAGTTAGGGTTTTGAAAAATGTGTTTTTTTTAATGTCTTGAGACCTACCTTTATTATCAAATTTCATGATTTTCATATTGTTTTCTTACTGGTTGCTGGAAAGTATCCGATACGTCGGGCATGTAAATTTGTTTCATCATAATTTCATGATTTTATGTCGAAAAAAAGAAGGTAAGTAATCTGTAGATTTTGATTTGCCAGACACATTTGTAATTTTGAGAAACGAAACTCTACATACTTTCATTTCAAAAGAAGCATATTGCATTAGATGATTTGTGCTCGAAGAAGTTTAACGTTTATAAATCAAACTCGAAGCAATACTTTTGAAAATGTACAGGAAATTACACATGCATGTTTCCAAATCGAATCAGAAAGAGATCACGTATTAAGAAACACGTTTTACGTAGGGACGCTGAAATGTATGGAAATGCTTTTAAAATATGAACGTGGGTGGAAAATATAAGTCCAATGTACCAAAAATGCATTGATTTAACACATTAATATTTTAGTACTTAATCGATAACTAAAGTGAGAATCAATGGTCTAGTTGTTTAGGGTGTAAACTTCACACACCTTTCAAAGACTATTAATCTCATCAGGCATGCAGGTTTCCTCACGATGTTTTCCTTTACAGATGAGCGAGCGATGGTCTCATGTTTAGGATGCTCTTAGAAAGAGACCGAGTCTTTACCCCCTGGACCACCGACGCTCAAAAATATTCTTTTTTAATTTATTTTTTTACTTTTTGAAGTATAATATTCCTGTAGTTTGGCAAATTTGGTATACATCTATGTATTAAGTTTTACTTACAGTTAGTATACATGATTAAATAAAGATTATTTATAGACAAATATATTACAGTAATGTAATTACTACATATATGTATATAACGCTGGGATAATTGATAAAGATAATAAATATAGATAATAAATATCTGCATAATAGTCGCAGGACAAAAAGTACACTGATATGCAAACCAGGTCATTCGGCCAAACATAACGCATGAATAAATCACATGTTAAATTAATTATAATTGTAACTAAATTAAGTGCACGTTTTAATATCGTATAAACAATTTATGATAACATTATGATAATATATTGTTCGAGATTGTGCGAAAATATGAAAAAAATACATAGAGAATTGCTCCACTACATTTTTTGTTTAAAATTATTTAAAACGCAGACCTATATTTGCTTCTATTATTTTGTTACAGAATGTACATTCATTTAAATATTATTTTATTTATTACCCGTTTTTTATAGTCCACGGTAAAATTATTGTTCTAACTTTAAGACAAGTTAATATACTTTTAAATGTGACTTGGACTAACCGTGACCCGATAAAAAAATGCCTTACAAATATTTTCTTCTAGTAAAATATTTTTTTTTTAATTGCTAAATTCAAATGAACTCTTTCCAAGCTAAAGAAATATACTTTTTAACTTTTGTATACAATTTAACGTATACCTACTATAGATTGAAGCCGAAGTCTTTTATTTATCCGGACACAAATCCCTATGGAAAAGAAAACAGAAAGTACAATAGGAAAGTCGGGGAAAGTTCAATTGCTTAGAAACTCACCGTTGGATTTATCGGCGGCGCTCGCAGTCGACTTTTGTTTCCTACACTGCGCCCTGTCCCGTACGATCCCCAGCTGTAGCAGCCGGTCCACGTAGCTGCGCTTCTGCCGCTTGCGACCCATTTCCCCCATTATTAATCCCATCGGATCTATTTTGTTCAAAAACGATTTGAAAGTTGATTTAATATGAATAGGTATAAATTTTACGAAATAATTATAGAAATATGAGATTTATAATTTAATTATTATTTATCGCTAATAATATCATTGTGAATGAGATGTTAATATAAAATCATAAATGAAAAGTAGTAAGAGTTGAATAAGACATTAAGAGACTGTGCGCTTTAGTCCTGGAATTCACAACATAAGTAATCGTAAATGAACATTGATACAATATCAAACGACCAAAAGATGAAATTTATTGTGGCTTTCACTGAAAAACTTAACAGATATTGTTCACGATAACATAACATTGCTGAAATATATTAATAAAATTTAAACTTTTTTTTATATTTTCATAGATTTTTTTAGTAAGTATTTCAACTATTTTCGGAATTTAAAATAAAGATATTGATAAATTACGTACCCGGAGATTCGCCGTATTGTTCCCACAGTTCTCTCAAACGATTATCCTCTTCCTCGGTGAATTCTTTGGGAACTTTATCTCTCCGCTCCCGGTTGCTCCGTTTGGTAGGCGCCCGGAATATGAGCCCCAAATCCTTTAACTTTTTGATAACGCTCCGCCGGGTGCGCGTCTGATCGATCAAGTTGTCCAGGATCCAGTCGATCACGTCTACATAAAGGAAACAAAGCGGCTATGACGTCACAGTTTACACTTTTGTAAAAATTTTAAATATATTTTTTTCCTTTAATAACAAATATAAAAAAAAAACTAAAAATGAGTTTTATTTAAACCAGGAAAAAAATTGAAACACAATTCACTAAACTATTTGAAAATATGATATTTGAATAGTTATCTTCTATGCAAGTGCAATGCAGTTCAATTTTCCTATGCCAATAAGTAGTAACCTATAAAGATTTTTTAATTGAACTATTATTGGTTCTTTCTGTTTTGTATTACAAAAGTTTAGACAGTTGTACATATTCACAATACCAGATATAAAAAAATGTACTAGAAAATGATAGTATGTGACATTCTAAAATACTTTAGTTTTGAACTCGAGTACTCGTATTACTTTTTTAACTTATTTAAATCTGGGGTACAAGCGCCAGAAGTTGCTGGCATCGGCTAATATAATTTAAATGTATTTCAATCGAGTAGATACGGAAAATTGGCAACATTCGGTAGGTACCCTATGTTATTCAGCTTTATTATTGGCTCCCCTTCTTGTTCATAAATTTGATAAGTACCAAATTATCTTGTAGCCAGGTATATTTTTGAACGTTAAAATGCTTATCGAGCCGTAAACGATAACAGATTTTTCATTAATGAACAATTGCGCATACGCAAATTCGATCTTTATCATTACCACCGGCCTCTTATTCTAAATTAAAATGGTTCACTGTAAAATCATTGAATTTATCATTCGATAAAACCCGAGGAGAAGACAACGAAATGTCGTAAGTAAATTTAATTTCCTGAAATTTCGGCTACGCAGCAGAAGCCTATTGTGGATGCATCAAGATTAGTTTAATGGTATGATGTTGAGGTTGTGTTGAGTTCATGCCTGATATACCATTTAGAGTGAATTTAAACAGGAGATCTTTAAAGTATTTGGCACTAAGGCCAACGGAAAATTTTATAAAATGTTTTAACTTAGTAAATATATCAATAGATTGGGTGTATTTTTCGTTCGAAAAGTTGAAATGAAATGAAAGGAAAACAATATGAGATGTTATATTTGAAATTGAATATAACATAAAATATTATAATTTTGTTAAAAAGCGTAAATGTTTTTTTTAACGATATTTTTCTAAGTGTGCTAAATAATTGGTAGAAAATACATTTATTATTCTTTATAGCCTTCACGTCGTTGTACACCTAAAATAAACACAGCACTCTTTTATTATTCTATGATTTTGTAAAGCCGAGGCAGTGAATGTAAGGAACAAATTTTGTAAATCTTGCAGCCATTCGAGCGTGTATAATAACATATAAAGAACATTACACGAACACGACGAGATCTTAAAACAGGACGCGGAAAATACTGAGACAAAGGAATGTTTTTACGATTCACAAATTTATTGTATTAGGTATAAAAATATTAAGAGCATTATAATATTAACTAGTTTTGTGTTCAACTTGTGAGTATAAATACGATAGCTGATTTTGAGCATGAAATGTTTGTATTAAAATTATTCATAAGAACCCCGAAGAAGGGGCCTCTTCTTATAAGAGGGATAAAAAGAGCCCCCTCGGCTCAATTCGCTTCGCCCAAGGTGTTGGGCTCACCCTGGACTACTGAGCCCCACCGCCACGACAAGACCTGAATCATCGTGGGGGATCATAAAAAAAATATTTATTTTGGTGCAGTGGTTTTCTGAAGTAATGTGCGTTCACACATTTCGGCGATTCATTTATATAGATACATACAATTATTTCGTAGATAGTGTCAGCAATAATAGCCCCAAGGGGGTAAAGGTTGATTAGTGGACTCCGTCCCTTTTAGAGTTCAATCAGACGGACTAAGTAAGTTCTACATTTTATACGGTCAGATTAGATGAATCTTGAATTTGTTCAAGAAAAAAATAAGAAATGCTGCAAAATCCCAGTGAAACAATATCAAAGCGAAAACAGCGAGAAAATTGTTTTTAATAGAAGGTTATATCCTCAATTATTTGTATCCTCTCTCAGGCTTAAGTCGTCGTTTAAACGCTCATTCCCATAAAAGTATTCAAATGTCATTAAATGACATTTTAGGTTCTCGGCAACGTTTGAAATGAAAGAATAAATTCATTTGACCCGTGTTTAAGGATTTCGCAGATACATTTTTAAAAGTAAATGTTTTATTCATCTCATATTTCAAATATGAGTATATAAATCAAACCAATTATATTAGGAATGTTTCAACGTTAATAATAATTGATAGTGCATTAAGCATTGAAGATGCGTTCAAGAAGCAGCGATGGCGGAGAGATTGCGGACTCCAACGCGAATTAGTAGTTAGATTATAAAAGTTACAAATGTTGATCCAAAATATTTTTCAATTTTCTTATGGAAAGTAAAGAAACCTGATTATCTTGTGCAGGTTTCTTTACTTTCCAAACTTTGACAGGGAGTTACATCCAACATTAGATCGTCGCATGCGTAGGTTTAACTCTTTTCTCCAGATTATGAAATATTATGTGACTTCATCTTCTTTAAAATAATAGATTTTAGCAATGACAAAACTGAAGTACCGTTATTTGAAATATTAGAATTTTGATAGTACTTTGAAAATATATTTGAACCGGCAAACAGCAGAAGGCTAAATCTTTATTCGTACGTATAATCCTGCCATCTTATCGACAGATTAATGTCTAATGGCGTATGTAACGTAGATAGGACTTTTCTACGCCGCATTTTAACAATTTCGAAATTAGATTTAATAAATTTAGAACAAAAGAAAATAAAACATTGATAAAAAGAACAAAACATCTATAAAACAATATTATATTTCTTGAAGGATCCAAAATGTTATTATCCGTTCTTGGACCTGACAAATAACAATAAATAACTCATGTATTTTTATAACACTAGTAAAAATATATTTTTATATCGAGCGGAGTAAAAACATGCCCCAGTTTTATTTGTACAATCACGAAAATTTTCTTTATATACAAACGCCGAAGATAATATTTATGTATTGGAAAACTTATAATGGAATTGGTAATTTTTTTTGTGATATATTTTAATACTAAACGTGATGTAGAATGGCTAGTCGACGGTTTAGGATTGTAAAGGGTTGATATTATTATGTATGATAATTGGCTGGGTAGTAAAAGTTTTACATGGTGTGTGAGACGGTAAATACGAGTCCACCCTGGATAAGCACAGACAAGTACCGCTAGAAACTGGCAGTTTGTACCCGAAGGACTGCAACAGAAGGACACCGGATCTGCATAACCTCTGGTTGTAGTGGGTGTCGCTAGTGCCATAAAAATGTCAGTCTAGGCATCCCTATCATATCACCAGCCATTATGCGTCCACTGCTGAACATAGGCCCCCCTCAACGAACGCCAAGACGACCGATCCCGATATGAATATATCGATCTAAGCATACTAAAGGTATGTTGACGCATGTTATAAATTTACGTTAAATTGTGTTTTACAATATATTAAAGAAAGTATTTGGAAACCTAAAATAACATTTTAAAAGCATACTTATTTGTCTTAAAATTTAAAAAATAAATTTTAAATGCGTTATTTATCATGCATTATCACGTGACTGCAAACACTAGGAATCGAATAAGGCGATGACGTCACCGACCAGAGGACTAAGTACAAACTGTCATAATTTATAACATAACGCGAACTCATTTTAACGGTGTGTGACGTAATCACGGTTACACGACAGCTTGGAGCATTTTAGCGACAATTTCAAAAACAATTTATCTACACATAATTTTTTGTTAAAATTGGACATATTTCTTAACAAAAGTCATTTTTTCGTGTTTACCTATGGTATATCTATCAAATAAAATCAATTAAAAAAATTTGTCAACATCCCTATTAGATTATTAAGTTTGAGGCGTCTATTGAATTTAAATTGAATATTGTCTCATCGGTTGATATCAATTTGTATGTATGTATGTATGGTTGAGCTACTTACCCTGATCCGTGTGTGGGTTGGATTGGTTTTCCATATATAATGCTCGCAGTTCGTCTTCCTGCGTCTCGGTCCAGGAGCCTTTCCCCGGTTTATCCCTGTCGAAAGGTCCCGTCATTAATCATAATTTATCCTTTCACAAAGTATCTACTTGGAAATTTTCGCTTGGGAACGCTTCAAAGACCAACTCTTAACTGGTAAAGTTAAATCAATAATTTAATTAGATCGTTTTGTTAAAGAGTATATTTTAGTGCTTTGGGGTCAAATTTATAAGTAGCTTTAGTTATTTTGTATATTTAATGTTAGATGGTTATAGTATATTATGTTTTGTTCCTAAGGGATTTTTAACAAAGTTCGTAATTAACAAAACAAATTATCCATGCTGCATTGTAGTCGCATTGGGCTGGTAGGTCCGGGGTCAAGTGACAGCTATGCTGTAGCGTTTCGTGACTTGTGAGTTTTCGGTGGTTCATTGAAAAAAGGAGGGCAAAACATACACATAACCTTTGGTTGTGAGCATGTATATAGGCGATGCATTGCCTTCTCTTTTATTTCCACCCCAGTAGCCCACTGGAAACACACTCACAAGCGACAGCGTAGCTGTCACTTTATGCCGATGTTATGAAAGCGAGAGGAACCACCGTAGTCGTGCTGGCTCAGCTGCAATGCAGCAATGGCACTACCTCTACCGAACGTTTATCAGAATATGATTAATTGAATGAGTCATATAAATAGTCAAAGTCAAAAATTTTATTCAAAATAGTACTATGAAAATACCTTTTTGAACGTCAATTGAGTCTACCACCGGTTCCAAAGCCAGTCCATTGAGAACAACCGACGAAACAAACTAAGTAGGACATACATAATGACAAACTTATTCGGATAACCAGACAAGAGCATGATCATCAACATGAAACTCTATAAATCATATTATAAACTCTCATAATAACTGTATGAAATTTTTACTTAATCTAGTTAAATAAAAATCTTAGTTCGATATCAAATCGAACAATCGCTTTTATGTAGGAAATTTTACGATTTTGAAACTTCACAAAATGGTTTTAATAAAAACATTGTACAGATACTGAAGTATGAAACTGGATAAGTTGTAAAATCTCTTCAGCCGTTTTACGAACAGCATTCGACGTTCGTTCCGTTGGCCTCTGCTTTATTACGACCCAACTTGGGAATTAATTAAAAATTTTATTTTATTTATTGTAGCGTTCTAAAGAGAATTATATTTTAGTTACAGGAATCGCTAATAAACACTACTTGAAGTTTGCTGTGAACATTTTAAATTCTTGTAAAAGGGTTGCTTACAGTTCCTTCTCATATTCCACAAGATTAAGTAGATTGCGTTTTGCTATTTTAGATTTAGATACACTACGATGCAATATTTTAAATCATTTTATATACTTATTTGATTTTTTTCTCGAATTGACTAACCTCCTCCTTTTTAGATTAGTTTAATAAAAGAAGTATGAACATAGGTATATATTTTTAAGCAGAAATAAATAGCCGGATTTTAAACACGAACCAACATTTTGGAGGAGACTTAGATTTCTTCAGGGATTCTTGTACTGTTTTTATGAGTAGAATTTTGTTTTATTTTTACTAGACAGAGAATATCATGATTCAAATCAGCAAAAACGATATAACGCGTAGACTTGCGTAGATTTAGTCCGAACTTTCTTCAGCGTAGATTTTGTTATTTGACAGCAACGTGGAAAAACAGGCCCAAGATTTACTGTTGGTCGTGACTAATAATGAGCCGTGAAATCGAGACCTAAATATATCCTCAAAAGACACATTAACCCTGACGCGCTTAATCTTAGTCACAAAAAACTGCCAAAAAAATGTAATCAAAAATATTATTATATGATTTAGACTTACCCGATCTCTTAAAGCCGGCTTTAGCTCAGACCTGTGAAGTTTTTCAGTCTACTTGGAGAATGTCGAAACAAATAAGAATCGACAGCCTTTGTTAACAACTAGGAAAGTTCATATGAGAAAAGTTTCCCGGTAATTAAAACGGAGAGAATTATATTATATAATTCAGATTTTTTTATGTTTTTAACGGTTTTTTTAGTAAAGTTTTACTATGGATATTGAACTTACCTCTGATCAGTATAGAGATTGTATCCCGTTTCGATCTCGACCGCATCCTTCGAGTTCTTCCAGAACAGAAGTTCGATGAAAACTTTGGGGTTGTCCGACGCTATCTCCGTGAATTTTCTTATTATAAATATCGCGAATTTCTCCAGTTCCTTGGATAAATAAAATAATTATTCAATATTACTGAATGGTTTTTTTTCTTTTCTTTTTGATATCGAGCTTTCGCTTCATCATTATTCTCAATGCTAAGGACATTTCTAGAACATACTATCTTACTTAACTTATTTATTCATTTCTTAAGACATCAGTCGGTCTGTTCCTATGTTATATACTTTCTATATAAAGGAAGTGCCTCAAAAAACGTTTCACATAAAGTTTCGCCAAGGACTCCATGTACCTTATTTTAGTTTAGTTATTTTAGAGTTATATTTACCATAAAAAGTAATTATTGTTAACTAATAACATGTTGGTTCAAAGAAATAATGTTCTTATAATGCGACAAGTCGTGTAAGATATGTACCTACTACCTACATGTAGGGTGCTAAAATGAGTTTCTTAGCGATGCAATTAATATGTCACGTCTGCTGCTCCTTCGCACCTGCAGGCTGCAGTAAGCCTCTGTTTAGAGCCAGACGTAGCTACTTTTCAGCTCAGCTGGCGTCGAGGATATACTTGTATAAAACTTGTTAAAAACTCATACAAACTTTGTCGTGTCGTACCTAAACTTTTATAAATATTTAAAGATATTTTCTAATTTTGGTAACCTAGTCCAAAAGTTAGTCCTGGCGATTTGAGTATAATATTGGAACAACAATGTAAAATGAAAGGTAATTAATGAGTTAAAAATTTAATACTGATTCTAGTTTAGTATTTAACAATGTATTTTAATCTCACTTCAATTCATTAGAATATTTTAACATAATATTATATCATCACATTTTAAATTACATAATTATTATATACCTATTAATTAAACATAGGTACTATTTACGCAAATAAAAAACATTTACTTCCAACAACATTCAGTAAGCAAACAATATTTAGCTGTAGCTGTACCAAAAAAATCTGAAAACTTTTATATAAGTACATCTATAAACGTTCAAAAAACTGAAAAGCAATTGAAGTACCTTAAAATGAGAGATGGGGTTTTCTAGAATTTTCTGAAACGTCAAAAACAGCGTTCCCTGAAACATCATGGATGGCAGCTTGCAGTCCCACGCCACGCGGTGCAGCATCTTCACGGCGCAGTGGTTCGTGTGCGGCGTGTTTCTGTCGAACCGCTCCAGCAGCGACGCGCACGCACTCACTACGCGCGGCTGACAGAACCTGAAATGTAACTCGATGTTTTCGAGGGCCATACGGACGTCATAGGCGAGGCATACTCAACTTTTTTGGTATGGGGCCACAAGTGTCTACTAGTTACAGACACGGGCCACAACATATTCTTAAATTAATTTACATGTTAAGTATTTTTTTGTCATTTAAATAAAAAAAGGTATGTGTGCGATTCACACACGATAGAAGTGAAACACATGTTAAATGCTCAAATACAAGTAAGTATTAAACAGTCTGCAATATACATATACACCGACATTTGCTCTCTCGCTCTTTTGTATTTGTGTCTCTTACCTGTCGTTTTTTCCGTTGCATCCGGTTTGAAATCACAACGATTCTAAAGAAGTTTCACTTCAAAATTGCTCATTACTAATGTGTGTTAGTAATTTTATAAGGTTTAGAATATATGTAGGACTGTCACGATGATGATCAAAAATATCTCTGTTAGGCATGCCTTCGGTAATTCTCGAGGCCCTGGGCTGTAGCCCAAAAAGCCTTTATGTCCCCCTATATTTAAGCCCACACCCCGGTTGGGATTTGGTTGAAATGATATATCATCATTATCACCACCACCACCACAACCACTATCGTCATCAGCCTTTATTGCGAGTGGCAAGGGATCGGTCGTTCTGGCGTTTATTGAGAGAGGCCTATGTTCAGCAGTAGAAATTATTCATATGAATAACAGTTCTTAGATTTTTACGTATCACGCACAAAAAAAGATCATGACGGAAAAGATATGGGTTAGACGGATACCTTCGAACAAAGTCTTGAAAATCGAAATCTGTTTCGACGATAGCTGTTGTTTTCTCTTCCTCTTCTTCGTCTTCTATGAAATAGATTAAAACCATTAAGTACTTCAAAAGTATGCATAAAATAATATGATCATATCAGATTATTTTTCTGTAATAAACAAATTAAAAGTGAAGTAGTAAATGTAGATATATTAAAAAGAGCGACAAATTTGCATATAGGATGTTGTAAAATAATATGAGCATCTCTTCACTAACGAAGCGCCGTTCTATAAGCTGCTTTCACAAAGGTATATTTTAGTTTTTAAAGCCACGGCTTTTGAACTCAATAACTATGATTGAAAAAAGAATTTTTAAACACGGCTTTATTTTACTTTTATATAAATCATTACTATACTACATATTTTATATGGCTTTGTGAAGGGTTGTGTTTTAGTTAAAGGAGTAAGGACTTGTGTTTAGTGTCGTAAGAAACATATATGTAATTTAAAAAAAATGTTTTAACTTATTTTATACATAATTTTCAATCTTCGTACAATTTTTCTAATAAATAGTAGACATTTTTAAAATCATTTTTAAATATAAGCCCTACTTGCTTAGTAACAGAAATGTCTGTGAAAAATTATCTATTCAAATAAAACGTTTCCAAGTATAGTACTCAAAGTAATTCATTTTAATTTTTTTGTGACAGATTAATTTTTATGATGAGAGATAAATTTCGGTTCCAACGAAAGAAGCGTAATTGATAAATTAACAAGTCTATTGAAAATTACCCCTTCTCTAGATTTTACTTTGAAAGTAATATTATTTATAGTAACTTTTGATTCGAAAACAGCTGAACTGTAACTGGCCGAATATCAAAAAGTAAAAACTTTTAATGAGTTCGATTTTGGCCAGTGTCTAGATGAAAATGATTATGATCCTTCGAAAATTTGAAGTCATTGTTGCTTGCATTTTTGCATCTTAAAGGAAATATTTTAATAACCTTATATAGGTTTCAGCGTGGTAGTCTTTGGCAGAATTCGAGGTATTTTTGTAAATCTAGCCATAAATGAAGTTCGCAAAAACAATAATGTAAAATATCCAGGTAAATTGCATGGGTTAAATACAAAAGGTCTTGCAATTTAAATACATTTTCATCAAAATGATTTGATAGCTGTTTCGCTATCTGAGGATTTTTATATTGTTTAGTACAAGATAATGTATGCGTAATCTTATCTTACTAATACTTATATAAAACTGAAAAGTTTGTTTGTTTGAACTCCATAATTTCCGGAACTATTGGTGAAAAGTCAAAACTTTTTATCCAAAATAGTACCACCAAAGTATATTTTTGAATGTCAATTGAGTCTACCACCGGTCGAACTTGGAAGATTTCAGTTTTTACATAGCCCATTTATCGCGCTATATATAATCCGCTAAGATGCCCTTGTAAATCTAAGTTAGCCCAGGTAAAGCTGCGGGCAACAGTTAGTAAAAAATATAAGAACACTCCGTAATCCTCGGTACTATAATAACAAAGGATACATTAACTGATTGTTGACGTCACTAAGTATTATACATAAAGTAAAGAATATTTCTTGAAACTCGACAAAAAGTTTAATACAAAGAGCTTCCATTATCATAATTGACACGAAAATGTCTTAATTTTGATTAGTTCGATGAAACTAAAAGAGCGCTGACGAAATACTAATAATAAGTAATAGGATTTGAGATAATTGGCTTACCCTCGTCGTAGTCGGAATTCTCATGAGGTTCGTCCTCAATATCTTGGTCATCTGCAACGAAACATTTTTTATATTGATTTAACCTAGATGAGTATCTAGGCTGTTCGGTAGACCATTCGTTTATAAAATGAAATACAAAATTTAATGTAATAAGTCTTAAATATTAATTATTTCGAATTCTAAATGCACAATTTAATTGTCTTTTTTTAGCTGCGCCAACTTTAACACATGGTCATCATTTTCATAAGCCTTTATCCGTCCACTGCTGAACATAGGCCTCTAATGAACGCCAAGACGACCAGAACAGATGATATATTATATTACTTGTATTTAATTTTTTTTTTCTTAATCAAACAAAAAATGTTGACACAAACATAGTTTGTTCCAGTTTTCATGGGCTGTGTAATTCGACGCTGATGACGATTACGGTAAGTTTCACGTTTTGATAAATCGCTATTAATTAAATTTAAACATGTATACGAATGTACGCCGTAGATAAAGTCTATAGGCACGTCCACGGGACAGGTATTTTACACACACTTATAGCGTAACTCAATAAGGGGATTATATACGCTCTCCTTCGTGTTAGGCATAAAATGTAAATGTTATTAAATGGAAATGTTATTTCGGGAGCGAATATCAATATAAATACAGACGACTCTTGAACAAAAACGTGTCGTACAACTGTATTTTGTAACAAAATGTATTTTTATTCTTTATTTTATCTGTACAACGGATTATAATGACTCAATTTTCAATCAATATTAACTTTTACAGGAACTAATTTAGTTTTCACATTTTGCAAAAAAAAAAAAAAAAAATGAGCAGATGGCTTTAAGAAATACAAAACATCAGTAAAAAATGCAAATGAAAAAGAAAATAGAAAGTTAATGACATACCAGTATGCAGATACTTAATCATATTTGCTACGTGATTTTTTTTTTACAATAATATATCATAACATATAAAATACTAAGCACAACCTAGAATAAATTCAGCCCTTAATAAAATAGCCTACATTGTGTGTTGTCTTTCTACGAAATAACACCTAATCAGATTTCGTTAAAGTTTGGCAAGAAGGAGATTACACCGTGACGAATGGCCATCGACCACATAACCCATAGACTCCTAATAACAGGGGAACGGGTTCTGGCGACACATTTGACTTATAGTTCCGATGTAAGCCGTAAACAATGTACTCAAACTATCGTTTCGTCTCATTCTTTCCCGTTGCGAAATATATTCATTTCTTTTTAACGTTCCGCCATTGGTAATGTATGACATTGAATTAGCTAATCACAGCATTGCAACCCCTTTCGTCTCACCTAAATAGTTGCCAGAATGCATTTAATACGAAAAATCAAACATTAGGAGTCTATAGGTTGTGTGGTCGATGCGAATGGCCTATCAAAATAAACGTTATCACTTCGCGTGAGACAACATCTAAGTCAACGTAAGCAATGTTACGGGCAACAGCTAGTATAAATGTTACTAATGTAGTTTTACTGTTCAAATGTTGACATTACGATATACGATAGATATTTGCACGTCTCTAATGTGGGACTTTGCTAATTAATTCCAAACGTAAATCGTCCGATCGATACAAATTTTGCACTTTGAGCTTTATAAAGATGAAAGATAAACATAAGTTTGATCCCTCGTTTGTGTTCCACACTAGTTAATATGAGTTGTGCTTACCTTGCGTTTCGACTCCCAAATCCGTGTTATAAACTGTTTCTAGCATATCCAACTCCTCGTCGGCTGGGATCCCGCTCGCGCCGAATACACCCTCTTCGGGCCATATCTCCCTGCGTTCAATTTTCTATTACATATTTATAATAGTATACTTAGGGACCCCCTATTTGTCGATCAATTTTAGTATACAATACCTGAGTTTTTTTTACCTTCAACGTATATTAACGTTGTATGAATGTATTAAGTTCTTTATAATTAATTATGTTTCAGAAAATTGTCATATTATGTCATAAATTGTAACTTTTGTTTCAGGTAATTTTAACTCCTATATTAAAATATCTACGTATATATAATAATAAATCGGTGTTTGTAAGTTTGGAGTAGAAATTAATTTTCCAAAGACACGAAGGACAATTTAAAATAGATAGAAAGATTACGGCTTATAATAATTGTAATTATAGTTTAAGTAAAGACTTTACGTAACACTAGTAGCGCCCCGCGTGTTCATCCGCGTGCTTTACATTCCCGGGATAAATTATAGCCTATGCATGTCACAAATAAATGCCTGTTATTGGTAAAATAATTTTTAACATCGGTAGATAGGTCTGGGACCTACTCGACGACCTCACAAACCTTACCATAAACACAAATATAAATTACACTGAAATACAAACCTGGCAGCACGAAACATGCCTACTGCTTCTTCATACTTCTCTTCTCGCATAAGTTTTTGAATTTTCTTCATACAATCACCCCTAAAATAAAATACTGTGTTAACTCGATTCCGCAATTTAAAGTTGTGTATTTTTATCATAACTAATCAATTCGGCCTTTTTCATCGTAGAAATTTGTAATGAGTGATAAATAGAAAGTATAAAGGCGCTACTATGATGCTCATATGAAATTTTTTTCCTAAACCAAACTTTTGAGAGATTAAAAATAGTTTAAACTTTCAGATTTTTCTCTCTTAAACTGCGGGGAATCTATACGTCAAAGGGTTGGTGAATTTTTATTTATTCCTAACCTCCTCTTTGATTTTAACGTTACCAAATATTTAACGTTGATATTTAACGATTTGAAGTATATTCAATAAAGATTATTTACATAAATAATCTTTAGTAGTAGTGAATACTCAAAACTGAATACGAAATCCGCATGCCTCCATCAACCACGAAATAGGTGCTAAGTAGAAAAAATGGTTTTTGAAGGGTTAAAATACTCAACAAAGAAACCAGTTTAAGCCACATCTTCATATACCAAATATGTAAGGAGTCACCCATTTCCTAGACAAAGATATATAATGTAGAAAAGAGAAATATTTCAGTTCTATCATCAGTTGAAGACTTCAATGAAATTAAATCCATCGACAGAAAAAAAACAGGTGGCAAATGAATTACAGGCCTCTCCCACGGCCGAGTTTAAGTTGAAAGTACATAACATTGAGAACTAGGCTCTAATCTACCAATCATGTTCTAGCTTGAACTTAACTGAGAAAGTTTTCAACAAAATTTGTAGTATAAAGTTCCTATTAAATTTTATTCTCATGAAACATAGAAAAATAAGACCGCAATATGTAGAACGAATGAAAATCATATAACCATTTCATTTTAAATGGCTATTTTGCGTGTATTCAACTCGTTTCTAAACGGACAAAAAGCTTATCTAGAAATATGAATTGTTCAATTCCGTTTTCACAATTTTTGGCACCGGAACAAGGCGTTTCAAATATTTACAATGCACGAAATTCAAAATGTTGCCAATCGATATACAAAGCTCGCAGGACCAACAAAACTGTTCTCCACTTACCCTTCATTTACTAACATCTTTTTTTAATAGCTTGTGCGTAAAATATTTTACTGCTAACAAATATAAAACTATACGTTTTTAGGGTTCACACAAGACTATAAAGTAAAAAAATTAAACCCTTTTATTAAATAAATAAATAAATGAATAAGTCTTGTACTAAATATGTATGTACTACATTAATATCCAAATATAATTATTATCACGGAACGTTATTTAGAAAAACGTTTAAAAGTTAAATTTTATTTAATATCAGACACATTCAAACTATTATTAAGGCGCGCAATTTTAAAAATCTCTACATATTTATCTTAAGCATTAGGTTCCAAAATTTTGGAACTATTTATATAGTAATCTTAATGTCTTGTTGGGAACAAATTTTCCAGACGGACATTCTGGCAGAGTTTAAAACATAAGTTTAGATCTATTTCATCGACCTATTTATAAGACAGGTCCAACCCATTAGCTTCTTGGTGGATGTACTTGTCAATAATTAATGATTGTAAATTAATAAATATAATACCTTTGGTCTTCTATGGGGACATCTGAGGCTGCGTCGAACGGCGGGGGAAACTCCTGCGCCGGCGCCGACAGCGCTTGGGTAACCCGCTCTCTTACCACCTCCATCGGAACTTCCTTCACGATCTTTGGTTTTGGGGCCATCGCCTTCTTCTCTGGTAAAGTTAGATAAGGAATTCACATAATTCGATAATAGTTAACAGTCAAGAAAAATACTTAGGGCCTTAATTTTTAAGGACATCGTTTACATCTAACGGTAGACGTTTGGCTATGTATAATGTATACATGGATATAGTTATATTATAGTAAGTCCGTGAATGTATATTGCCTCTGTCAAAATTAAGATAATAATGCTAAATAGTTACTCATAATTATCATTACTATCCGTCCACTGCTAAACATAGACACCGCCTTAAATGAACAGTTTTCTATATTTTTAATGCCCTAATTTAAGAATTCACCATTTGGAACTCAAAATTTTACATTTGAAATCGCCAATCAATCATTGAGAGGTTATTTGTTTCAGACAACTTTTTTTTTACAATGTAAGGGCTGGTGAAATCGCAAAGAATAAGTTCTAAAAATTTTATATTTTTAGAACTTATTTTTTGCGTTTTAAGTTTGATAAAAAACATACTGGCAGTAATGATATACATAAAACGGAAAATGTCAGACGAGCATATTGTATAATGGAAGAGTAAAGTAAAATCAACTGGCTCGTGAACTAAGTGGAGTGAATGTTTGAAGCGAACGTCTCGTCGCGCGAGACTCGTGTAGTGTGTACATAGCGGACTAAACCCCGAGATGAAACATGAGTTAAACAGTGGAATAACTTCAAACACCGCTTCAACTATCTCTACACGTCCACCTGTTGTTAACTTTCTGCAATCTAAGATCTATGGCTATTCTCAGAGAATTCGATAAGTACAATAATTTTACTCCTTCATACTCGAGTATTGTTAACAAAACACTTATAGCTTGTTAAAGTAGTCATCATCATCATCAGCCTTTATCCGTCCACTGCTGAACTTAGGCCTCCCTCAATGAACGCCAAGACGACCGATCCCCTGCCACTCGCATCCAACACGGACCGGTCACTACACGCAGATCGTCTTCCCACCTGGTAAATGGCCGACCATCACTTCGTCTACCTTCATTACCTTATTAGCCCATCGGCCATCCGTTATCCTGAGTCTGTGACTAGCCCACTGCCACTTCAACGAGCTTATTCTTCGCATGATATCAATAACATTAGTTTTCTAGGGAGTGTCTTTGTTTCTAGCTACCAAAGAAATACCCAGTATAGCACGCTCCATTGAACGCATTGGTTGAAATCTTTTGACTTCAAACTGTGCGTTATAGACAACGTGAGAATATGGCAAAGCTTTCTGAATGTCAAACCTAAGCTCAGTATGTTTGAAGGCTCTTATAGGGCTCCCGTCTCGTCATCTAAGAAACGGGCCATAAATGTGAGACATTTTAAATTATTAATTATCTTAACATGAGTATATACGAGTTCCTGTAAGCTGTTGTGATTCCAAGATATACGATGCTAAATCACATATAGGCGGTATTTATTCGAGTAGGATCGCTTCAGATTAGATAAACGCATCCTGTGCTCGTTGTTCCAAACGCAAATTGTTTGATGCTCAAAGCAGAAACGCATATCCCGTTTGAAGCAGAGGCGCGGGTTAATTGGATATGGTTTAAAAATAAATAATACCGCCGCGCCGTGGGCAAACGTACAAGTATCGTGAAATACATGATACGTTTTAAAAATATTTTTATGCAATAATGGATTAAAATCTACCCAATTTCACGATTTAGAATGTATTTAATCAAAATTTGTTTTTTTTTAATATCGTGCCCCGCGGCTATGGGCGCTTTGCCTTAGATTTATGTGTAGTCGTATAGAGATGATGATATTTAGAGACCCAATGCTAAGAGTTCGTATTCGACAGGACATCATCTTTTTTTTTTCTAACGAAATCTATAAGGATTTAAGCTTGGAACTGTATAACTGGTATGAATTCTCGTGTTAAATGAATCATTTGATAGATTAACTTTAAAGAACATAATATTTGAAATATAGATTTCATTTATAAAGAATAAACAAAAAAAAGAGGTATAAGTGCAAATAATAACTTACACAAAAGCGACCACTCAAACAGTCAAAAATAATACCTTTGGACTTATAATGCTCTATAATCCCATAGGATTACATGGATCCATGGATTAATGCTTTAGGGAACAGTGTTAGTTTTTTGAACAGTACATTTTCAAATTTGATTTTTGAGAGCTCTTTTGTTGCGGATGATATATAGAGCTGGATGATTTATTACGAGGCACCAGGACAAAGGGCAGGGCTTTTTGTATCGGCGGTGTTGCTCGGAGCACTAAACAGATGCCCACTTGGACCATCAGGACTTGTATGGCTAGAGGTATGTTAGACTCAACACTGCTAAAAGGAGCTGCATAAAACATACTGTTAAGTTTCAAATATTTCTGTTACCTGCTATTCGGCATATTACACATAGGAAGTTACGCTCGGCTTCTGAAACGTTGGTCAAAATGTATGTCAACTAACATTTTTGTCAACAACAAATTTGACAGCTTTTCATTGTAGTGGAAATGTCAACTGACATGCTGATTTTTTGAAATTAAGTAATTTAACCATGCTAATAACTCATTTGAAACTTAAGGCTATGCGCGCACGGGTTACTTTTGTCAGTGTGACTGTTTCGTCACTCTTATCAAGTCCATGGATATGTGTGGAGATGCGCGCATGTTATGACGTGACAAGTGGGTGACATTTATGTACGCCGACTGGCGAACACGCCTGTGACGAAACTGTCACCGCGCCATTAGGTTTTTATGCTTATGTGTTTAGGCTTCGATTTCAAAAAAGAGTTGTCACTGTCACCCTTCGTAAGCGCACCATTTTGGAAACGTGACGTGCCAATGACAAAAACTTTAATGTCACGGTGACAAAAGTAACCCGTGCGCGCCTAGCCGTTCAGTTGATTTGTTAATTTTTGCGTTGATCAGCCTTTCGGAAACCGGTCATTAGTCTCATGACACTATTTTAAACTAACGTGGTGGGCTATTTTCACTATTAAAGATTGTTATGAGACTATTGATTTTACGGTGAGAGAGATGCCAGCACCACCACCTTGCTTGTTTCTCCCACGAAACAGCATTGCTGTGTTTTTGAGAGCACAGGTAGTGTAATTACAGACACTGAGACTTATAGATATTATGTCCAGTAGGCAACACGTAAATGAGTTACATGAACTAGTTACGGGTAAACTAGCTAATATTAATGGCGACTTTGACCACTCTCCAGAGACAGTAGAGCTGACTCTCTCCTTTCAGATGCGCTCATCAATTAATAAGATTTTTTTTATTTACGTCTGATTATCTGATCCTTTTAAGTGTATTTGCAACGAGTCAACGTTTCCAGGCGGCTATATCCGGTTATTCGAATATGCGGTCTCCTAACGCATGAAAAATTACGAAGTACCTAAAGATGAAAAGTGTTTACGTAGTTGGAAAAATAATGATAGTTGTGATGTTAAGAATAGACGCGGACGCGGTAGTTATTAGTTCAGCTCTTAGATCATTAATATGTCTAGATGGAGTGTCGCCCTACAAACGAAACAAAAAGTTCTATTTAATTTTTGTTAGTTTAATAATTATGGCTTACTACCAGCGCACTGCGGTTTCACCCGCGTACTTCCTATTCCCGTGAAAAATTAAAGCCTTTTTGAAATTATTTTGATGTTTAAGCTATATTGTAAAGTTTCATCAAAATTCATTCAGTAGTTTTTGCGTGAAAGAATTACAAACATACGTTCATACATTCTTACTCACTTTCGCGTTTGTAAAATTAGTAGGATATCAACCTGTTTCATAACCAATAGATAACCTGTTAATTGTTATGGAATTGATTATGATGGAACCATCGAGCACGATGAAATATGCTTTATATTTATTATGGAGCAAATAACATAATACCTATGAAATAAAAAAAGACGTGTGGCACTCGGGGACTGCCGCGGTAATGCTATTGCATAGCATTTTGTATCAACTTATGCAATTATAATTATTTATTTATTTTAATTATTAATGCAGTATTTCTTTTTCTTTGATATTAATTCAAGTTACACTTTTTGAGCGTGGTGACCGATAAGAAAACATTTTTTTTTCCTTTATTAAATAAATAAAAAAATATAAATATTTTAAACAATATTAACTAATATTGTTTAAAATATTTTTATTATTTTACAATACATGTGTTATATTTTATTGTTATTCGTGCGAGCTTCGTAGTGTCGTACAATACGTCTAGTTGCAAGCACACAAACACCGTGTCGAAGACTGCCGAAAAGAAACGACGTTAGACGATGCATGGCCTTCAAGTTACACCTCCGTGCCCGTCGGAGTGGGGAGCGTTAGGTTTTATTTTCGTTACGGAATTTCTGTACTCGGTCCCCGCGCTCAAGGCCCGCGATAGAAGCTATGCAATAGCTTAAAAAGAACAGGCCAACATTTTCAAAGATGTATTCGTGAATAGTGATACCAGCGACTACAGTTCTCCCATAATCATCCTTTTTAATCTCGTTACACTTCAACACAAACCTTCATTATAAATAAAAACAATAATGCGTAAAAATTCATGAGTAATTTATGACAGTGGGACGGATACTAAACACAGAGAAACTATTTAGAGGCTAACAGTTAGACGCTATTTTTTTGGACGTGTTTTCCGCGCGACACTCTATCTAGACATATTATTGATCTAAGGTTCAGCTATTCATTTTTTGTTAACTTGAAATTGTATTTTTCCATGACAATCACGATTGCTCTAGTGTAACATAGGGATGTTCTTCGGAAACCATCAATCATAGGATATTCTACGTTTGTGTATACACGTTCGACGAGTTTGAGCTCTGTCAGCAATCGCTTCAATCTGCCCTGTTTGTTTCAAAGGCTTTTTTACCCTTTCATATCTAACCAATAAATGTAGCTTTGATGTCGACTCCTTTTTTGTCTGTTTTTTAACTGAAATTATGGTCACGCAGAGTGATTTCATAAACTATTAATAAAATGTATTTTTAAGACTAGCCTTATTCAGCAGCTTTGTTCGCGAATTTTTGAATTTTAGAAATTAATTTACAGCTCTATCGTAAAGCCTTCATTAGGTAGCGATATTTTTATACGGTTGAAGTACGGTTGAGTTTCAAAGATTACGCCCTACATTCAAACTTATAAACATTCCCTTCTGTACCACCTGTATTTATAACATCTACTTCAGGTTTATAACATTAATATATGGTAGATTAGCTCAGACAATAACCGGTAAATGAAATGTGCTGTGCCGTGCGCCGGCTGCATGGGTACCGCCATCTTGCTTGTTCTCTCGTGAAACAGCTTTGCTGTGTTTCGGAGGGAACAGCAAGACAGGCAGTGTAATGACTGGCACCGAGACTTGTGTCTCAGGATAGGCAACAAACACATAGTGAGATGACTGGCCAAAGAATACAGACGTACATAGAAGGACAGTTCTTAATGATTTTTTGTGCCGACTTTTTCGGAGACTAGTCCCAGTTCGCACTCACTCGCGCTTGTAGGCATCATATGCTGGACATTGCGGTGTTTCTCTCGTCACGCCGCCAAGCGGACGTTTACATCGCAGAGTTTGTCCTTAAAGCACTCATAAGAACTGGCCTTCTATGTACGTCCGTATTCTTTGGTCTGGCCTAGTTCCACGTAAACTACGATATTTTTACTGGCGACGTCGTCCTCTTACCACCAGACAGAATCTCTGCCAGTTCCTTATCCAACTATCATAAAAAATGACAATAATATTATTTCAACATTAGTATAATAATAATAACTTACTTTTCGTCTTCGCCTTCTTGCGTACTTTCTTCTGCACCACTAATCCGGTTTTCTTGCAGAATTGTTCCAGCATTTTTAGAAACAGATGCACAGTTTCAACCAAATCTATTAGATATGACCTACAAACAAAACACGATTTGATAAAGTTTCTTATTTCGCGACCGTATGTTAATGCGCAGATCGCAAGACACGTTAAACTTAGATTTAGTTATCGAATATAAATGTAATATTTGTTTTAGATTTATCTGTTTTTCTTATAATGCTATATATGTTAAAGTAGCGATAGGGTAAAGTAGAAGATTCAAGTATCAAAGCCATCAAGCATAATATTATAACCCGAGTAAAGTACAAAAATAACATTTCTGTTCTGCGACCCGATTGCCGAACTGAGCTAGCAAATTATTCAACGTGCCTAAAGAAATTGTTACATATAAAAAAATAATTACACTATCTGTAAAGGCTACACTCACCTCGGCATCTTATTATCGTCATAATTCAGTATGATCGACAGGATGAACTCGCGATACTCCAGCACGTAGAATATGTTGCTCTTGAGGACTTTGGCGGACTCTCTGACGTCATTCTCGCCCTTGTCCATCGCGAGGAGCGTGTGTAACAATTCCTTGTAGGCACGCAACGCGAGGTGTAATCTCCTCACCCACAATGAGAACTTCTTTTTCTCCACTTTGATCATGTCGTAATATTTCTCCATCTGTTGTTGCACGTAATGGAACATCGGCACGGACATTGTCTCACTGAAAAGTTTCTTGCGTATTAAAGTTTTGCCATCTTTTTTAACAACCGTTTATTTATTTGTTAGAATGTCGTATAATATAGTTTTATTTACTTTAATTTAGAGTCTTACATTCTACTTCCTAAAATATTGTAATAGAATGAAATAGAAAAATAGTATATTGTTATATATGAATAGGCACTGTTGTTAAACATGCCTTGATGTCATACATATTCCTTATATAAGTGAATATTTTTATTACCTCACTAATCCAACTTGAAAATTATGTCCTCTATTAAATTCCATGAAAAATTTCATCGCCCATAAGTAATAAGACTCATCATTTTGCTGGGCCTTTGCTCTTACGAGGATATCCTTTACATAATGCATCATAGGATTATATGAACTATTTAAGAATTCTATACAAAACTCCTTCAGAAATAATCTAAAACAAAGCATTATTAAATTGTCAATTATCTGTGAATTTTCTCTTCTAAAAACCTCAAGGACTTGCATAAACACCATTCAAGTTTGTGGTGGAAGTCCACCTATTATAGTCATTTTTGTCACTAAGCAAATAATTTAAAGGAAAGACTCATTACTGATCTTTCACAAAAACAAGTCCCTCTACCACGACTTTTTTTTAATTCATAAGGAGGCAAGAAGAGAGCAGAGCTCTATGATGACAACCAATGCCCATAGAGATCCACACAACCAAAAGTTATGCAGATGTGCTGCCCTACTTTTCTCAATCCCATTATCAATGCTTTCACACAAATGCATCTCCAATAGCTGTCACTTTACACATAATACCTATGTGAGCGAGAGATACCACCCTGGTTGTGCTGGTCTACCGGTCTTCTTAATACTGAGTTCAACCCAAGTCAATACAGAAATCTTAGCAGATACCTGACAGCAAATGCTGATCTTCTTTCCAGCATGCCACTTTCCACTGGCCTTCTGTTCTTTGGTTTCATCAACTTAGATTGTTTACTTCCGTTGAATGTTAAATTTGATATTTTGTTTAGAGGTTTTAAGGTAATCAATTCATTTTCTGATATGGATTTCATATTTTGTATCACATATGTGCCACCAAATCGTGAATGCCTATAAATAAATAAAATATTTACAGGAAAATATATTTCATGATTAATGTTTTTTGGGGTGATTGTATTTGTAACTCAAAAACAAAATAGAAATAAAAAATTAAACAACTTTTAACAAAAAAGTATCAACCCTTTGTCCCACTGCTGGGCACGGGTCTCCTCCTCGAAATCAGGCGAGGAGGGTAATGGGCCAATAGTTCACCACGCTGAACTTTTAGCAAAATCACCTGTAAAGTCACACATTAGGAATAGGTCCTAAATTGCCCCCAAAGGAGACGGTTACAAACATACATACAGGTGAATCTAATAACAAGTGTGTAAAAATGTAAAAAGTTGTTTATTTATAACAAATATAATAATATGTATAATATATAATTTAGAAGATTTTTTTTAAATACAGTAAATATGTAGTTTGTTTGTTGACCTTGAACCCGAGTATTGTTTTATTTTATTAATCCGTTCCTTATTTTCCTTCATTCTAATCATTAACAGTTCCTGCTCGTCTTTAAGTTTTTCATCCACACTCCTTTGTAATGCAGCATCTGCGAGGCTTGATGGGTTCTGCTCCCTCAGTAAATGGGATATTATCTCTATTATATGCATAAAATACTGTTTCTCATTTTCTGATGACATATATAGAATTATATCTAAGATACCAGACTGGTTTAATGCCCACAGAACCTAAAAGAAATATGATGGTTTACAGTTGAAGATTTTTTTTTAAACAATTGATCATATAAACAGAGATGACATTCATAACTTTTAAAACTTGTGAGAAAAGGTAGTAGTAATAGTATGGTAACGGTAGTTTGTACAATATTAAATGATTGTCTTGATATTTTGTCTCTTTTCTTCTCCTGAAACCTAACTTTGTTTTTTCTTTATCTGGAGACGTAAATATATCTTCATATAAAATAAATGCTCACCTGGTCATGTACACTTGCATCATTTTCAGGCCTCTTCTCTTTATCAAGGTCGGCAGGAACATGTAACACATTCCGAATTAGTATAAGTATTCTCTCAATAATAAGACCTGTATCTTCATCTCTTTCTGACCAGTCCTATACAAATTAAGCAGATATTTTATATGATCCACAGTCTACACAATAAAGTAATAATAATATAAGTTAATGGTATAACATATTTATACTTTAACAATATTTCTATTTGGGGGTAACAGCATTTACTAGAAAGAGCTGAGCTAAGAATAGGAAAATGTATTTAACACAAATTTAACCACTTACTATTTCTAAAGTTTTTGCCAATTTTTTTGCAAACACTTGCCATGTTTCTACTTTGGTAAAAGCATCTTCCTTATAAGATTGTAAATGTGATAGTATTTGTAAATAATTATGTCGAGCTGTTCTTTCAGTAGGGACTTCTTCTCTGTATAGTAATAATGCTGGATTTGTTAGGTTAACTATAAGTCTGTAAAAGAAATTTAGTAAGTAGTTTATCTTTTATATATTCCGTATTCAAATGGCTTATATCCAATTTTACCTTAACGTAACATCAAAAAGTTCCGCATTTTCCCAATGATCTACTAACATTGGTAATAGATCAGTTTGCAAAACCTTGGTCTGCCCAAAGTGACGACGAATCTCATGGTCTTCACCGTCTCTTCGAAGATATCTAATCAAGTCTTTTACTGTGTTAAGAGTAAAGTCGTCTATCATATACTTTCCAGTCTTTTTGTTAATTGTTCCTAGTGCATTGCATGTGGCTGAAAGTTCAGCCGATAGTAAGGAGCTCATTTTTATATACTATTTTTTTGTAGCATGAACCCTTTTTTAATAAAATTATAACAAAATCTCTAACACCAATAATACACAAAATATATTACATTATTTATCATTCGAATAATATTTTATTTATCAAAACATTCTTGACAACTTCCGTGACTTTTAAAAGCCCGCGAAACTTTTTTTTTTCGTTCCTCTTGGAACCGGCTAAGACCAAAGGCCATGCTAACAAGTCTGTCCTTCTAAGCGATTTAAGGACGGGAAACCCCAAGGAAGACGTTTGAAATATTTATAGAATATATTTTAGTTGTATATTTACTTTTAAAATAAATAGTAAAATTAATATTAATGTATATCTAAGGAGGCTCTTGTACAACAAGTATGCTTTTTGTTATAGTGTGTATATATTGTAGGTATTTATTATTATAATGTTACCCACGGAGCCCTTCGTATGCGAAGCGCGAGTTCTGGGCCAGTTTTTATTGTCGTTAAGTTTGTTAATACTCTTGCCAAATAGTAAAAGCTTATCGCCATAAAATGGAGACAAAAAGACTCCTGCATTTTGCTTTACAGCACGCCCCGCGGCCCGCTCACCACTTATAATATTTTGAGAATCACATACAAATCACATACTTCAATATGATTTAGGATAATAATTTGAACTCATGCATAAAATAAAATAAAAATATCATTTTTGAGAATATGCAAAGGGAGTTTAATAATTACTGTTAATAAAAACTTCTGTTCTAAGATGTTCAAAAAGAAAATTGCTCTGGGGCGTATTAATTTTGTAACTTTAACCTTTTTTATTTGGTGTTTCTTTCGTAATCGAATATAACTGTGATGCCACTCTAACTAATCTTTGTTCGGGCAAATGGTCAGATTAAATTTCGCGTTCTGCACGTCACTTGCTCCTAATGCCTCTAAGTAAAGCTATGTGTAGACGGTTAGTGAAAATTTACAAAGTTGGCATAACTCCAATTTTAAAATTATTTAGAAATTAGTGAAGTGCATGTCTCCATTATTACATACTTATAAGTCATAATGAAATTAGGAGTTCTTATCTTCATCAAGCTGTTCATAAAAGATTAGAATATTATATTTTATTACATTATATTATAATATGACAAAAAAGCTGTATACTAAGAAATAATTATTGTGATAATTTTTTACCCTAAGCACTTAGGTATGCAAATAAATCATATTTTGTCTGTATGTATAATTTTTAATAACTTAGAACACAGATAGCCCCAAAGTGGCTTAGAAAAACACACTTAACTTAAAAAAATATTTTCTTCGTTCAATAAAATTAATACCGAAAATGAAAACGGGCGAATTCCTTGAAGCATCGGCACGGAAGTTCAACAAATGAAGTATTACAAAGGTAATGCCGGTTCAAATACTTATGAAAACCAACACAAAGATACGACTGATGCTCAAGTTTATTAAGTCGCCCCTTCGTCAAATCAGGATAAGCTTGCCTTGCAATCAAATTGAAAATTAAATTACATATTGTGAGTATGAAATAAAATGTCTTAGTATTTTTATTACGTTATGGAAATGGCATCTTCTTTTCAAAAACTGGTTTTATTGGGCTTAGCTTTGTAAATTAGGGCTACACATATTATGATGGCTATGTCCGTATAGACTTTGTATTCGTAATTGTTATGTAAGGGATGAATGTATACCTACTAATAATTAAGATAGTTTATTTATTTAATACTAGCTGTTGCCCGCAGCTTCGCCTGCGTTAACTAAGATTTACAACGGGATCTTAGCGGGATCTTTACCGATAAATGGGCTATCGAACACTGAAATGTTTCATTAAAATCCGACCGATAGTTCCTGAGATTAGCGCGTTCAAATAAACAAACTCTTTAGCTTCATAATGTTAGCAACCGTAGCGCCATCTGGCGGCTATGAGTCGGAAACGGGGAACAGGTTCCAGTTTACCTGCGTCTGGCGTGACGTAGTCATTGTCAAAGTGTGGGTAGGACGGCCGAGCGTTATGAAGGTCATTAAGTTTGCCTTGAAATAGCGGGGTATAATTATTAGAGGGGTCATTCGCGTCTGTGAGTTTGAGGAGGACGAAGCTCTGCCCGAATTGTATTGTAAGGTCACGTAAGCCATTGTTTATTTTAAAGTGTAATATGGCGATAGTGTGTGTAAATGTATGGGCAGTGTGAGTAAGAATGTATCTTAAAATATGTACCTGTGAACTTTAAATATTGTTATTTTATGGATAATATATTAAATGTTCATATTTAAAACGCATTTTCACTTCTGATGTTTAAATCAGAAGTGGGATGGCCAACTCATTGCCCCACAATTTTACTGACGTTAGTGTGAATTGTTTAATAGGCGCATTAGCGCGCCAGGCTTTAGTTTATTTTTACAGACGGTGGTAAATCCTCACGACATTGTGTGGCTATAGTGTGGTTACTAAAATAATAGCTTGGATGCTGTATTATGCTGGGAATAGCCATATACAGCGTGAACACAGCGGAAGGAGAGAGTAGATGGTCAAGACGACTCAATGCGATACAGTGCGAATGTAGTCTTGTGAATGATTGAGTAATGGATCAAACACAGCTGGTATGTCAATCTTGTCTGATATAGCTGTTGCCACAAAGTGTGAAAGCGATTTATTTTTTTTTTATGTTATTAAGTGACTTGTGATTTAGATAAAGTGGACAGTCGCGTAGTTTACTTGGCTGGATAATTGTAGATATATTATTGCGTGCGTATTGCTGGCGTAATAAAACCACGTGTTAACTTAATTTCGTATAGCTTCTAGCTTCTAGCTAAAGGGTCTAGTTTTGGATAAGAGGCAAACGAGTAATGGACAAAATGAGCAGCTTTTAGCAGTGTTAAAAGTACATTTATGAAAAGTGAAATGAGGATATGATGGAATATAATTCGAAGACATATTGTATAAGAGATAGTGAAGGAGAAAAATAATTGTATGGAAAGTGGAACTTGACACATTCGAAGTGGTACAAAATGTCTTTTAATAGCAAGTGCTCTTTAGGTCAAGATAAAATGTTTTACATAATAATATTAAGTATTTTATAAAAAGAGAAGATCTTGTATGTTGAATGTCCTAGTGTGAGAAAATTTTCTATAGATGGGATTGATTACTAGATGATGGAAGACTAATTTGGTACGTTGAATATGATAAAAGGGTCTTCAAAAGGAATTTATCACTAGACAAGGCTAAGACGAGCTTGGTACGTTCAGTGTGATGAAAGGTTCTTCAAAAGGTATTGATCACTAGAAGAAGTTAAGACTAACTTGGTACGTTCAGTATGATGACAGATTATTTAAAAGGAAGTGATGACTAGACGAGGTAAAGATGAATTTATGTTCGGTATGATGAAGTTTCGTTAAATGAAAGTGATGTTCTAAAGTGATCTAATGTCCTTTATATGAAAATGATCACCAGGTGAATAAAAGACTATTTTGGTACGTTCAAGTGTGACGAAATGTCCTTAAATGAAAGTTTTATTAAATTTATTGTGGTAAGGATTTAAAGTGGTTTGGTAAAGATTAACACTTTTCATTTATATGTGGTTAAAGGAATATGAGTGTAAAAGCAGTAAGGTAAAGTAAAAGCGAGTCGTGTGATCAGAATAGTGTGAAATTATGTTGTTAAAGAGTTAAGACATTCCAGATTTGTAATTTGATGATGACGATAGGAACGCCGATATGTTGGGTAGCTAAAGTTAAAAAATGTTGCTAATAAAGGGAGTCGCTGTGCCTAGTTGCGTGTGTTCACAAGTCAGAGAGACAACTGAAATTTTTGATTTTTAATTAAATGCCAACACTTATGATTATAGGCTTCGGGCCTGCCTAAAAACGTTTTAGATGATATTAAAATAAATTGGGGAAAGACTTATCGATTATCAAATCTAAGAGGCAGTGAGATATTTATTGCCATAGTGTTCAGGTAATATTATTCGGGTAAAGTCAGGTAATACATAATTGAATGAATAATAAGTATAATAGTATTGTGTGGTAGTTAGGCAAATGAATTGTTCAAAGTGACATTATGTTAAAGTTACCTTTTTCTTTTTCTTATGTTATATTTTTCTTTATCTTATTGGCCTAATAGAAACAAACTACTAGACGTCACCTAAGACTAAAGGGACGGTGCTAAAAGTTTGGTTGGTTTTTCCTAAGCATAAAGGTGAACCGTGGCCATGTAGATAAAGGAATAGACTAGGGTCATGGTGGTGCTGTTTTCTTTCGTACGTTTATTGGAACCTAAGACTAAAGGTACAATAAGGTTACGCGTGCGAACGAATATAGCACCAGCCTAATAGAAAGTCATGATAATCGAGACAGTTTATGAGCAACAAACTAATTTGTGTTTCTATACTAATATATTTCTTGTGTGACTAGATGTGTGGAAATGTCGTGCCTGAGGGCATGCACGATGCAGGATGGCCGTGTTAGCAACCGTAGCGCCATCTGGCGGCTATGAGTCGGAAACGGGGAACAGGTTCCAGTTTACCTGCGTCTGGCGTGACGTAGTCATTGTGAAAGTGTGGGTAGGACGGCCGAGCGTTATGAAGGTCATTAAGTTTGCCTTTAAATAGCGGGGTATAATTATTAGAGGGGTCATTCGCGTCTGTGAGTTTGAGGAGGACGAAGCTCTGCCCGAATTGTATTGTAAGGTCACGTAAGCCATTGTTTATTTTAAAGTGTAATATGGCGATAGTGTGTGTAAATGTATGGGCAGTGTGAGTAAGAATGTATCTTAAAATATGTACCTGTGAACCTTAAATATTGTTATTTTATGGATAATATATTAAATGTTCATATTTAAAACGCATTTTCACTTCTGATGTTTAAAATAATATCTTAAGGATTAAAAGCATGAGTAAAATAAACTCGTTTAAATGTAGTCCAAAAAAATCAAAATTTCTGAATAAAATATGGTTGTTGTGCCTCACTCGACATAGATAGGTATAGTGTGTCGTAGACTTTCTTGTAGATATTTATAAGATCTACAATTAATTACAACATTTTATGGTTCTATCTTTTATAGCTTAGGCAGCGTACGCAAAATAAATAACTTTTCTGGTTGACTTTTTACACCTCTTGTCCGAAAAACCCAAGTATCTTACGGAACCCTGTTTTTTTCCAGAATAAAATTTAGCCTATGTTACTCGTGGATAATGTAGGTTTCGAATGGTGAAAGAATTTTTGAAATCGGCCCAGTACTTTATGAGCCTATTCATTACAACCAAACAAAGTTTTCCTTTTTATAATATTAGTGTAGATATAGTGTAGATGTATAGTATAGATAGATTTCGCCATAACTTAAAAACCGATCGTCCAATTTTAATCATTCAAAGTCGAAATATTATCTACATAAGCTGTACTTAGTGATTAAATAATTTATTTTGATAAGGATCCAAAGCATGAGTAAAATAAACGCGTTTAAATGTAGTCCAAAAAAAAATTCAAAATATCTAAATAAAAAAATGGTAGTAGGTAATTATAATTATATTTAATAAAAAAATATAAATCTATTGATCTTTATCATCTTATGATATAATTATTAAATGATAAAAATAATTATTTGGACTAATCATATAATTCTAGTATTAGAATATGTTTAATGTAGGTATCCTTTGCTATCAACCTTTGTTTATCAACAGGGACGTACCTACCGCTGTGTCAGCCGTATCCATTTATACGGCTAATACGGGGCCCTCGCGGCAAGGCCCCAAAGTGACAAAGCAAAAAATCTTAAAACTATTCAGCATCCCATTTTAAAGTTTTACAACAAGCTACGCTACTGTCCATCAGCTATGTTCGTTTACTCGCAACCGTGTCGCAACCTAACGGAGCAAATTTTATAAACAGACATAATAAATTAAGAACAAAAATTCATGATACATGAATTGTCGAAATATTTCAACATGCCGTGATGTAGCTATAGTCTGCAGCAGTCTTTACATCACATTAAGTTAAACTGTGCTCAGACAAGTTGGTTTACGAAGCTTTAAATTGATCTCTGCCAGTGAATACAGTCGCAGTGCCTATTTTCACTGGCCTTTCGCCAGATTGCAGTACCTAGGACGAGCCTGGCACCTCACCAATGGCTGGGATTATCTCAGTCTAATGGCCATCGCAGGATTATTGCGTGTATTATGGCTAATGCCACCACTGCGGCTAGTCAACGCGTTCATTATAATATACAGATCGTTTTCAAGTATTATTACTATCATTATTTAGGAACATTCTATGCGCTTGAAAGCTTTATCTAAGTGCCAATCTAGTAGGCCATGTTTGGATAGCCCGTAAAATATAATAGTTCAAATTTTTACCCTCCGACTAAATAAAAGTATTTTAATACTTATTTGGTCTGAGTTTTTATAATAATATGAGTATCTATAATTTAATCAATGTCTTATATGGTTGATTATAATGCGGGTTGGTGAACTTCACACAATTCAAAGACTTTTAATCTGATCGAATATGTAGCTTTCGTCTCGATGTTTTCCTTTACCGGTGAACGATAGTGGGTATATAGTGGCTCAGCCTCTTGAGTAAGAGAAGGTCCGGTTTGAATCCTGAACCACGGTGATGCCTTGAAATGGCTGTTTTTAAATTTCTAAGTGCACCTAAACACGAGACCATCGCTCGCCCACCAGTGAAGGAAACCATCGTGAGGAAAACTGCATGCCTGAGGAGATTAAAAGTCTTTGAAAGTGTGTGAAGTTCACCAACCCGCATTGAGTCATCGCATCGGTGAACAATGGCCTCCTCGCCTGATTTCGAGGAGGAGACCCGTACTCTGCAGTAGGATATATTATATGGGTTGTTACTTTATTTTACTAATTAATATCGTACTACTTTTTCTATCAATACCTCTCAGGCAATAATCATTTATCATACATTATCATCAATCAATCATATTTATATAAATATATATTATGATACACACACAGTATATCTACATAGTAATTGTAATGTAAAGTATTTTTTTTTTTTCGCCAAAAAATTAAGAAACAAAATAAAAAAGCCGTTGCTGAGGCAAAAAGGCGGGAAAAAAGATAGGTACTTGAACATTTTTTTATACTTCTATTCCAATTTCAAGCATTTTTTCACTTCTCACAATCCCCATTTTCTCGCTTTTTAAGGCGTTTTATCAACTTCTTTATCGATTATTATATTTACGAATCAATTATTTCATTGCCTTATTACTAATTGCTAAGAATAGACGGTAAAATCTTATTATACCTACAATACGTTTCTAGTACCTTAAGGGAATTATTTCTTGAGAAACAATAAAGTGGGTGGTCATTCGTCAGAGGCATTGTTACTGTCACAGGAATGTAATCAAGCAATCTGTCACAGCCCCCTCTTAGAGAAACAGAACTCAAATACGAAAAAAATCAGACGATGCTACAACCTTTCGAAATTGAATCCTCCTACATGATGTTTTTTGTGAAACGACTACGATTTATAGGTTTTTATGTAATTATTCTAAGGGCTTTTATCATAAAATATTATTTTTTATTTTTAAATGTTTTTTAAAGAAAATAAAAAAGATTCATTCTAAAATGATATTTGAATGTAACAGTTATTGTTTAGACAGAAAATAAAAGATGTATCTTAAAACCTATTAAACAAATATAGGTAGGTACGTAATAATTATGCGTGTGGCTAATAAAATAGAATAACATATCGATATGCATAATAATAATCAATTTTTTGTATTTTATTAATGTATTTAAGATAGTAGATATTCCATATTTCGTCATATAAAAATTATCATTCCATTCTGACCCAAAACCTCGCATAGCGTATTTCTTACGACCGACGAAATAAACTTCATACCTACTCATGGGTAGCCATGCGCGATCTTAAACGCTCCTCATTTTTCTATAGCCGAAGGAAAATTGCTGTCGTATTTCCGACTCCCATGTCCTTAAGCTGGAGACAACTAGATTATCCGTGGGGAAATAAAACGAAGACACGAGAACATCAATCTTTAGTCGTGTCATTCTGAAGAAAGCATTAAATGATTATATGACGCAAGGAAAATATTCTATTTCACTTACAATTTACAAACTAAACACAAATGAGCCTACAAAATATCGTCGAAATGGTCTCATTTATTCCGAATAGCGGTGTTTTAATGCTGGAACAGAAGTAATAAAAGCAATTAAAGAGGCATAAGTAGAAGTTAGTCGCGGTTCCGCAGCCGTCGCTCACTAAACTTTGGCCAATTATAGCTAAGGGATGTTTACTTAAAACATATAATGCTTAAAGAATATTTTTGCTAATTACAATATCATCATTATCTCCATCTTTGGCGAGACGCTGAAATGTTTTTAGTTAAAGAGCACAATCGTTGCTGTTTTTAAATTGATCATCAGTAGTTCTACCTTCTTATCCTTTCTATTATTTCACCTGAATTTATTTCGAGAAACTAAAATTGTAAACATAAATTTGGATATTTTTGGATATTTGGATTGGATAAAATCAGTTTATAAAAGTCTGAATATTACAAATATCTTTGACAATCAATAATATTTGTTTCTAAAACTTATCAATTACAATAATTATCACAAGTAGCTTATCTAGCCATGTTATTAATTGATGAGATGTAATGTTTTGCAAAACCGAGTCAGAGAGGGTAATCCCCTCTGCTTGCAGCAGCAAATTCTGTCCCGAGGGTGCATAGTTTATATCAAGAATAATACACGGTAAATAACAAATACATCAATGTTATTGAATCATAAAAGCGTAAACAGTTATTGATCGGTATGCAAATGGATTATATACCATTATATTATTAATTTTATATCCAGTTCAGTTTTCGATTACAACAGTCAGCGGAGACGTTGATACTTTTACTGACATTCTAAATATGTATTATTAACTTTATGAATATTTCCAGCATCTAGACACGCGGCAGCGGGTCAAGCCAAGTTCATCTAATCTCTTTATTTCTAGTTTGAGGGATCCGCCCCGCCCCGCTCTCCTCTGCGTTTGTACCGTCATCCTGTTCCTTTCCTTCGTGAAACACCTTTGTTGTTTTAAAAATGGGACAGGATAAGTGCTGCAATTACTGGCACCGACACTTACAAACTTACGTCTTAGGCCACATGAGTGAGTTGCCTGGGTGGGCTAGTTTCAGCTTTACCTGTTTATGTCCATAGACGCATGCAAAAGCCTATACATTTACAACCTAACGTAGAATATATAACGTATAATATAGAAAAATATAAAAATCAATTTAACTGAACAATCAGGCACTAAACTATTTCATAATCTCTTTTATGTTTAATGAAAATTGTGATTACACACATATAATTGCAAAGTACAAAATTCTAATTGAAATTGTAGAGATAGTGAATAATTAGCAGAAAGTTCCGATAGGTAGGATCGGATTAAACTAGACATGGGGCCGTCCCCTATAAGCCTTTTGTAATACCCGAGCGTCAAGAGTACATCTAATCAGGGCTAGAGACAGTTTCAAGTCTGCAGTGGGCTGCGCGCGGCCATCCTGTTAATAACGAAAGTACTCGAGAAGGGGCGCCCGCTAAGTCTTATCTGTCTTCCGATGCCTCCGTCTTACATTTAATTGTTCAAGTTTTATAGCACCGACCCTTTTTGATATAGGCCTTAGTAATAAAGTTATCGAAGCCTCAAATCCCGTTATGTTTTACTCGCTTTGCAATTAATCAAAGTAATATGTCCTTAATATCTTTCTTATTTGAGTGATTAAATTCTACTTAATTTGACAGCAAGTATCATTCCCATACAATATGTATTCTATTCTATTCGTTTAGCGTTTGTGTCACTTGTCTAGGGGCGTTGTGCGAGTAGGTATCTATAGGTCTGGAGTTAACTAGCATTGAGAAACAGGTAAATCTAAGCCTGTTTCTTTATATGTGAACGCAGAAGACAACATAGAAATATTATACCTGCACTGCTAGGTACACTCGCGTAGTCCTGTCTGTTTATGTAAGCTAAGGATATTTGTGCTTGCGTAGTTGCGCTCAACAGTGTTGTTATAAAATCGCTATACGTACATAAACATTATTGAGTAGTTAATTTAAAAAGTATTAATTACAACGAGAATGCTAAGAAAGAATAGAAAACTTATAATCTTTAATGTATCCTCGATGTTGGATTATAAAATAATATTTTAGAGAAAAGTAATAATCCGAACTACATAAAGAACATTGCATCCAAGGATTTTATGATTTTATTATAGTACATGTCAAAGTATAAAAATGCTAAAGAAATTATCTCTCATTTTTCAAAGTCGCATACAAATTTGAAGTTATATATAAAACCTTTTATTGTATTTTCATTTCGTTTACAGGAGACGGCCATAACGCGAAGTCGAATGTATGGCGTTATTTAGTATTTATAGACATCTCCCATTCATTCTATTTATGCAAGCACGATTTTGAATGCACAAAAAATATATTTAAAAAAGTCTATTAACGTTTAATACTATGATATTATTTTGTTAATTTAATTATCAACATGAAAGTAGAAGTAAGGAATTTATCTTTATGTACGATAAAATGGACGTCGAACAACGTAAAATAAAGGTGGCGCTTGAGTAGCAAGAGCGCAACAATTTAAATGTGTGTTCGCTTATTAAATAATATTATATATTATATATACACCTTAGATCATTAATATGTCTAAATGGAGTGTCGCCCTACAATCAAAACAAAAAGAACAGGCCAACATTTTCAAACATGTGCCCATAATTAGTGATACCAGCTACTACAGTTCTCCCATAAATTCTTTTTAATCTTGTTACACTTTTACAACACTACCTTCATTATAAATAAAAACAATAATACGTAGCAATTCATGCGTATTCGATGTCAGCGGGACTGATACTAAACACGGAGAAATCATTTAGAGGCCAACAGTTAGCCGCTATTTTTTGGACGTATTTTCCGCGCGACACTCTATCTAGACATATTATTGATCTAAGATATACACATTCTATTTAAATATAACTTCTACTTCATTTCATATCATTTATTTTCACCAAAACTTTTGTCCCTACTCTATGATTATTATCAGTAGCTCAAGTGCCTTTTGTGCTCCTTTGATAAAATAATTCACCAGCCAGTACATAAATAAATTACTTTACATTATATATTGGCCATACCTAATTTCGTAGGATAAAGAATAGTGTAGTGAATTCCTTTATTGTTATCCACGTAAGGGAAAATTTAGATGTGCCCCTTCTGAAATTGGAGAGACGTGGAAGTTCCTCACGTAGTCGTACCACTTTTATGTGGGTTGCTCAAAGGTAAACCCACAATCAATTGATAATGTCGTAGAGGTGAATGAACTGATCCAATAGAGATTTCGTCCTTTCCGTGTTTACATATTTAGTATGGCTAGGGAATTTGCAATTAAAAAATAGCGCTCTGAGGGACTGCCAACAAAAATGATAGCTTTTAACTTAGAATTATTATGAAATTACGAAATTTCAAATTATTGATATATAGAAAAAATTGAAATTTTATAATGATGTCATGCTGTCACATTAGCATGTTGGTAATGCGAAATTTCCCTCCACCAAAAGCTGCTCAACGCGGCTAAATAAATTTTCACTTAACAAAAGAAAAAACAATGAAAGTAAAAACATAATGTATTCTTTGATTCTTTAGCTACGCAATGGTATAATTGAAATTTGAGTGAGTAAAAAAAAAAGTAAAGTATCAATCCTTATATGTCCCACTGCTGGGCACGGGTCTCCTTCCTCGAAATCAGGCGAGGAGGGTAATGGGCCAATAGTCCACCTCGCTGGCCCAGTGCGGGTTGGTGAACTTCACATACCTTCAAATACTTTCAATCTCATTAGGCATGCAGGTTTCCTCACGATGTTTTCCTTCTCGTGTGCACTTAGAAATTTAGAAAAACCCATTTCAAGGCACACACGGACGGGTCAGGATCGAACCCGGAACCCCTCGCATAAGAGGCCGAGTCCGTCTACCACACACGTATGATAGATATATAGATATAACACGAAACTGTATGGCACGATTTTTTTATCATTGCTTTTTTTTGTGAGCAATTTTAAAGACGTATTCTCGTCAATACTATACATGTATATTGTATACTATTATAATACCTCCATTATTTGTACTTACTCTATCTAGGATAGTTTCTATTATTACTACCTACTCTATCTTGGATAGGGAATGCTTAAACTTAATAAAAGAGTCTAAAAATAGCATCGACTATGAAAAATCAGTATTTTACGCAGTTATTACTGATAAGTGCCTTTTTTATTGATTGTTGTCGCGAGAAATACTTGGTTATTTGCCTAAATATTGTAGTCAGAATATTATGTCAAGACTTTTAAGCTAAATACAAATACATTGTTTCACTTCGCCGAATATTGTAGGAGCCCGTCTCAGCAATCGCCATAAAGGAAACCAGCTGTATAAATTTCAGCTTCAGCGGTTTTGCTTGGACTATAATGATATTCATTGTATAACACCGTTGTAGTAATTGCTTATTTAAGTACGAACGGAATAGCCTGTTTTTATATTTATTTGGAGATATATTATAAATTTAGAGTTGAGGTGATTAAAAACGTATGGGCAAATCATGTGTATTCTTGGTATCCATATAAATGTAATATAAATGTAGTATAAATCCATATAATATTCGCACATTTTTGTGTTACTAATTTTTGTTGACCATTAATACTTTCTGATGTTTTCACACTAGAAATGATTAGTGGTGTTTTTTGTGTAAAGAGTAAGTAAATATTGCTCTTTGAGATTTGGCTGCGTTTTTCCTTATAAAACAGTGCTATAAAACGCGTCTTTATCAGTCAAAAACATAAATCCTAATTAACAATATTGCATTTGATAGTTGCCTAAACATATCAAGACTTGTCTGGTAGGTACTAAATATATAATTATAGCCGGTGGGAGATATCCTGCTTGTCTCTCCCGTAAAACAGCTTTGCTGTATTTTGGAAAGAATATCAATATAGGCAGTGTGTAATTAATGTATTACTCTCACACACTTAACATTTAATCTTTCAGGATAAACCGCATAAGTGCCCGGACTAGTCTCAGCTCAGATTAACTTGTTTATGGGCGATGCTAAACAATTAAGACCGTCGCTCGTCTGTCCGTCAGCATACCTAACTGACATAAAAATAGCCTATAATTTCGGTCTAATTCAATAGGGATGTTGACACATGTTACAAATTCATGTAAAGTTATGTTTTACGTATTAAATACACTATTTGAAAACCTAAAATAACATTTTAAAAGTCTACTTATTTGTCTTAAAATTTAGAAAATTATTTAAAATGCGTTATTTATCATGCATGATCACGTGACTGTAAACGCCAATAAGGCGCTGACGTCACTGAACATTGAGCTAAGTACAAACTCACCTAACATAGCGCGAGCTCTGAATGCGGTGTGTGACGTAATGACGCTTGTAGCTTTTCAAGGGCAATTTTAAAAACTATTTTTCTTTATATAATTTTTTGTTAAAATTGGACATATTTCTTTACAAAAGGTTTTTTTTCGTGTTTATCTGTAGTATATCTATCAAATAAAATCAATTAAAAAAAATAGTCAACATCCCTATTATAGCATAATTCGCACAATTTTAGAATCATTCTATACACATTCGTTATATCAAGCAGTGTACGCGGGTTGATGATGACGATGATGTTCCAATATTGGATCATCATCATAAGATATTGTGCCACTAACACTACTAAGGCCGCTACTGTACACCGCTACTGTATGTTACCACTGCTGTACTCTCGCTCTGAACACTCCCTATGTCTCGCCGAGAGGGGGTCTACGGAGTTTGGAAGTATAGCACAAGATTCAGATTCAAACCATTTTTTCTTATATAATATCTATAACATGTATTATTATAGATAAAAAATTCATGTTTGTTTCAAAACATTAAAAGATTCATGTCACTTTGGCATTCACTAAAATTGTTCTCAGCACACGCTGATGTTGATATTATGAGGCACTCCAAGGTTTTAATCTAAAAGGTCTGAAAAGGTTAAAGCAGAATTGAAAGAAACATAAAGGACATCTGTGACAAAGGATAAAGTGTCGCCCGAGATCGCAATATAGTCATACGAATAAGAAATGTGTCTTAACTCATTTTAAGTCGCGTAAAAATATAAAATCGTAATGCCGTCGTAATGCCCAGATTTAAATGTATCGGTTTCGTGCAGAAGAGCTTGTCGTTTAAGCAGTTCAAAATATGAGCCGCCATAAAAAAGTAAAGATTTTTGATACTGGCGCGCTTCAGTTTATAGGTTCAAATTAAAGATTTCAACTTAAAGATTTTTGATAATTCTAATAAGTAAAATAATTAATTTTTAACCTATTATTTATAGTTTTTAATGTATCTTGCATACTTATATTATTAATAAAAATTCATTTATGTATTTGTCTAAAAAAATATATTTATTTTTATTTTTATTTGTTAGTTTATATAAAAATGAAAGCAAACAGTAAAATAAGATTGCCATAAAACCTCGAGGCTTACTAGAAACCAAAAAAACTGACGATAATGATATTTGTGTACATTTGACAACCCTAAAATATATATACCACACCTGTGATGCACTTATACCGTAATATTTCAATTTGTATCACACATCAAAGAGAGCGAGCTATTGGTTTTCACAACGTGTAGTAACAGAGAACAATTCAATTTACTTTTATAGCCGACGGTGATCCCCTCTAGTGGAACAGATTCGCTGTCGGAAGCTAATCATCGCATCTTCTTGATTCGCTATCTCTTCTTTGAAGATTGCCTTTAAATCCCATGCGAATAGAACATAAACCTTGATATCTAAAGAAATTTCAATTACTTGTACCGTGTTATCTTACCTCAGATTTACGGTATATTTTCGGATTTTCTTTGCAATTTATTTAATCAAGTACAGGTTTCTTTAGATTAACATTAATCTATATTAAAATAATATGTGATACTGTTAGATAATAAATAAATATTAAAAAGAGATAGACGGCTAAGTTTAGAAGGCACATAAAAAAGTAATCAAAAATGTATGTTATTTATGATGCTTGTCGAAAATCATATGTAATGTACAGAGTACACGCGACATAGTATATAATATACGTAGTACACGCTTTAACATAAAAAATCGAAAACTCAACAAAAATAAATTAGAAATTAAGCAAAAAAAATCAAGTCAAGCTTTTTAATTTTAAGCAAAATTTTAAGTATAATACGCATTAGTAGTAAATATGAAATAATTGATTTAATGCGGACACTATATTATTATCTAAGGAAAACACATTTTGCTTACATAATTTAGAATCAACATACAGTACCTTTTTTAAAGTTGTCGTCACTTTTAAATATTTTTACACACAATATAGGTACAATTAATAATTATAATAAAGACGTCAATCCTAAATTGTATCTTGTATTGGATTTTTGAGAGTAAATTATGATGAGAACTATTCAAATACATGTTAATAGAACATTTTTAGAACCTTGTTGAATATATTCCAGCCTAGTCCCATTACATCTCCTGTTTTTGTAGTAGTTAGCAAGTTTTTGTCGTACAGGTAAATCTCTGGCTCAAGCTAAGAAACTACGCTTGAAAAATAGTTCTCGGAAAAGCGGCTTCATATTTTTTGCGCGACCCAACTAAGTACAATTTTCTCAATTTACTCAGCTAAGGAGCAATGTGTAGCTTGCACGGATTCGCGTAGACGTCTCGGGCTACTCATATAATGTTTCATTTTCTTACACACATTTTAGATTGCGATATAAAACATGTAATAAAGTAGTACTTTAATGTACGGATTCCAGGAATTGTACAATCGCAGATTTATAAATATATTATGTACAATAATGAAGTTGTATAAAAAGCAATTAGTTTTATTTTTATCTAAAAAGTATTAAATACGTTTAATCCTAAAAAGCATTAGTTCTAAAAAGTATAAAATACGCATTATACCTATTTAACTAAGTGATATTAAAGAGGAAGGAAAGATTTAAGCGAATACTAATAAATACCGAAATACGGCAATAAACGAGAATTCCTTTAATCCTGGTGATGCTATAAATTTAAAGCCAGATTTGAAACCACAATTTCAGACTAAAATACTCTCCGACTATCGTCAATTACAGTTCATTACTGCGCCGGCCCGACAGCGAAGGGAATTATTCAGCTTAAAATCTTAAACCCTAACTTTAAGCTGAAAAATTAAAGCAAGCACCACTACAACTATCATTATCTTTGAATAATTTGATAAAGTTAGGGCCTGTTTCACAATCTCCAGTTAAGTTCCCAATAGGCTATCGCCAACATATTTGACAGATAGAGTATGGAGTATCTGTCAAATATCTGTCAAATATGTTGCCGATAGCCTATTGGGCACTTAACTGGACATTGTGAAACAGGCCCTTAGAGTTTTAATAATTTAAGGAGGCAACCAAACAGCTGAGCGACGATGGTTCATTGTGTCAGCCTCTTGAGCGAAAGGGTCCGGGTTCCATCCTGACCACCTCCCCTATCATCATCATCGTCAGCCTTTATCCGTCCACTGCTGAACATAGGCCTCCCTCAATGAACGCCAAGACGACCGATTCCTTGCTACTCGCATCCAACGCGGACCTGCCACTGCACGGAGATCTTCCCATCTGGTTAATGGCCGACCAACACTTCGTCTACCTAAACGCGGCCTCCCCTATGGTGCCTTGAAATGGGTTTGACCATCGCTCGCTCATCGACGAAGGAAAATATCGTGAGGAAACCTGCATGCCTGGTGAGATTCAAGTATTTGAGGGTGTGTGAAGTTCGCCAACCCGCATTGGGCCAGCGCCTCGATGAACTATGGCTCGATACCCTCCTCGTCTGATTTCTAGGAGACTCCAACGGTGGTACATATCAAAGAAAGAAAGATATAATTTTATTTATTTATTATTCACTAAATAGATACTATCTTACATATAGCATACTAAAATATATTAAATGTGAGCTTAGATCTACGTAAGCATTATACCTGTTTTAGCCATAACATCATTCTGTCTATTTGTGATATAAACTTTACAGTATAGCGGATATCATGTCGCTGAAAACTCAACTTGGCTTCTACTATTATTTCTAGTCATGCACGCTTCTGAGATAGAACATAATATTTGTGGTATTTTTAATGTTTTATCTTATCTTCTAATACAATATCCGTATCTTGTATCTGACTGATTTTCATATTCAAAACTCAAAATTCTAAAACAATTTAATTAGTCTATCCCGTGCTTGTACCGATAATTTTATCTTTGTTTGGTTTTTATTTATTTACTTAACAGTTTATTTACACGTGAGTAGTTACAACAGTAAAAAAGACATAAAAATGCTGGTACAAAGCTTTGGTTTTATGTAAGTTTATGTGTAATATGTGTATTATGTAATATATGTTATATGTATTATTGTACTGTGGAATAAATAAAACCATCATTCTACTTTTCAGAATAAATCATTTTTATAACGAATGTAATGTGGATGAAAATCATAAAACACGTATTTAACCGTAAAGCTGAGGTACTCTAATGAAAGCAGGTGCCTTAACTTCGCATTTTTCAATTTGTTTACCGTTTTCGATGTCGAGCTTGATAAAGGAGAGCTCGAAACATATTTTAATTTTCTTTATCCCCTTATTCTAATGTGAGTGCGCGGAGCGCTGGAATTCATTTACCTTCTTAAATTAATGACATCCTATTGTACAAACGTTATACATTCTTATAATTCTTTTAGCCTATATTTGAAATGAATTTAACGATAAAATTTATTGTACATTTCACATCGTTTTTATAAAGAATAAAATCGAGTTTTTCCGTGGTTTCAGCCCTGGTTGGAGACAAATATTTTGCTTCAGCTAACAGCTGTTGCTAATGCTCACTAGAGTAAAATCGTGGACAACTAACTCCAAGATAGGCGTTAATGTGATGAAAGTAATATATCTTAAAGCCACAGGCTTGTGTAGAGTGATGAGGTCGGTTTTAAATCTCGTCCCTTTCAGAAAAAAGGGTGTATTCAGGTAGAAGATAAATTATTAATTTGCTTAAAGGTGATTATTTCCCATATCTTTCTGGGTAACACGTAATAATATATATTAAGTTAAACACGTAATAATATAGGCATTAATAATATGATAATTTATTGATTTTTCAATTCTTTCAATAATTAATTAATAAATTCAATTAACTAAGTAATATATTCGCTAGGATAAAGTGAAAGTTGTGTAAAGATTTGGAAAATGATATTCCGAACTATATTCCTGTCCACGTTGAGCTGAGACAGATCAATATTGAAACAAGTGGGCGTTTCTGATCTTTAGGTTGTATATCTTATACCCGTTTATCTAAATATTTTGTCGTTGGAAAATAAAATTGAGGTTTGAAAACACGTTTGAAAAATCCACTTGGTAGAAGTAGTCTGGACTTCTGAAACTGGAAATTTTACTGCAAAAGCAAAAGAGTTAGTTTCTACTTTACCTTCTTAATATATAATTATTATATTTATTCTGTACATAAAATACTACACTGATGTAAAATGTTATAACAATGACGTGGAAAAACATAGATTGTACATTAATAGGAGAATAAGTTATAATAATTGTAGTACTAGTAGTAGTGGTGGTAGTAGTAATAGCAAGCAAGTGTGTAGTAGCTTCTACCCACATTTCCAAACTGATGCATGCAGATGCAGCATCGGTAAAAAGTGATATTTAAAAAAAAGGAGCTATATGCGAAAAACTAATGTAGTTTATTGGGGGTTCGCCTCTGATCTTTGGGTCCTATGTAAATTTTATCGCTCCACAGAATGCTGCGGTCCCGGAATAGCATCGACAGCTGGAGATTTATCGCACCCAAAATGCCGCGCGCTGGAAACTGAAAAACTATATATTTGTACTCAAGTAAATGGGTATTAATAAATTAGAGTAGGTTTTATATTTCGTATTTCATATTATATTAAAGTTCCCCGAGTAGCTGTTCTTAATTATCCTTATACCTCGTCATACACTCTTAGCAGAGCCGTCGTGGTCGTAGTGACGGTATCAGGTTTATGCTTTAGCCAAGTGACGGTACTTATCTTGGACTCTTGGTCAGAGGCATTACCGTAACATTTAACCATGGTGATATCAGTCACATTCTTGATGATGTCAGTACATCTTGTCGAAATGTGTCCTCGCGAACTTTTTCCTACTACTAACCTCTAGTCCATTCCTCTAAGTGTCTCTTCATACATTTAGTATTTCAGGAGATGTGGCCTTTTGGCTTTTTAACTTTTTAGCTTCAGTATTCATTATTATACAATCGACGAAAGTCTGCAGCTGTTTGTATTCGATGCCGACGAAGGTCTCTTCAGTAGCATAAATTGAATAAGGTTGATAATAAATATCATTTAATTCCTGCTCAATTTACTAGTTCGTTGAACTCCATACATTATTAGATCTGCAATGAAATGCAATACGTATTGTATTCAATTTCTAATTAAATCAAGGTTCACTAACCTTCATTCATTTATTACTGGCTATGATGTAATCACTAATCGTTAGGCACTGAAGCTGCTCTAGAAAGGCCGTTTAGTACGTTTTAACCTCTTGGAATCGCTGGTCTATAATGTCTCTGGCAGACATTATGGCGAAAACGAATAAAACATTTATCAATTGAATTGAGTTAATATATCTTATGTAGGTATAGTAATTGCAGAGAAATGACGATATCTGGAATCCACAATTATAAATCCGCGTAAAATTGATTACCGAAAAAGTCGTTTAAAAATTACACATTTTATTGAATCTTTTAGAATTAAGAAAAAATATTTGTTTCTACTTTTATTTATTCGTCTGCCATTTTTAAGATTATTATGATTGCACTGGCAAAAAATATATAAATATTATATTCTATTCTATTCAAGGTGGCGATCGCAAATTGATAGGAGCAGTAATATGATGGAATTTCTCTTAATGAATGTCAGGAAAGAATGCCGTTCATTAAAAGAGGTGAACCCGTTGATGGGTGATTAAAAGGATGCCTTTTCATGGTCTTTCCTATTAATTTATTCGATATTAATTTTTCATTAACTAAATTAGTAAAATAAGTGAATGCAGTCAAAACATAACACTGATTTGATTCAACCATTATCCTCTAATTTCAGCCATCAATAAATATTTATTGCAAAACCACAATATTCAGGTGGTTGATATATATAGTAATGCTTATATTCTAGTATGTCCACTACATAGACGTATTATCAATAGGAGTACATAGAGGCGTCCACATGTTCATACATGCATCGTACGCATCGCGCACATCCGACGTAGCATCACAGTATTATTTGTATAGAAAGTCATACAAGTGTGTCCATTAAACCGCGTCGTCCGGATCGCACTCAAATGTCACTGAAACTACGATTCATTTGATGCGATGCATGCAATGCGTACGATGCGAACATATTGTATAGGCTTAACTTACATCCAAGACGGCGATCTCTATTTACTCAAATATGGTTAACTACAATCCGTGTAGAACAATATAAGCTCTGTAGTACATATTAAAAGTCTCTAGAAATTTCTTCAGTTGGAACTTGTTGTGAGTAGTAAACTTTTTGAATAAATAAAGTTAATGTAATAAGCAGGTCAACAGCGAGCGGGGAGTAACAATTTCCAAGCAAAAGACTTAATATTCGACTTTATAGTACACAGAGAGACAATTTCATTTAAAGATAGTGTAATATTTATACGGAGTGAATTCAATAAGAATAATATATATAATTATGTTGTGTAATTAATAATATCGTGTGTCCGAATGATTTTTTTTTTACTTACGGCAGGCTTGGACGGGATAGGGATTTTGATGCGCGATCGAACTTCAAAAAATGTGATAGTAAAACCGTAAGAAAAAGTGCGTGGAATAAAAGCGTTAAATGAGACGTGCGCAGGCGCGACAGTCGCATACACAAGCGAGTAGTGTATAATACCTTTCTTTTTAGCCGAAGGAACTTCGTTCCTACCTGGTGTCCCACGACACCACATTTCTTTTATTAACATCATTTAGTGATAACGATTCAAACACGCTGTACTTAATAAAAAATTATTAACTAGTGGAATACGTTCAAGCGTTATAATGTTATTTATAGATTTTCATGAGAATAGCAATGAAGCCATCAGTCATAGAACAATTGTGTTAAGCACGTTGAGGTGGCAGTGGGACGGACACATACACTGAAGCACTAATAGCTGTTGGGCTGATGGAGTTAAAGACCGGGACTTCGTTTGGCATGATAAGTTCGGCCGACTTGTAGCTAGAAGTCATCATCGATCAGTCATCATCAGCGATTTGTCGATACAAATCGCCGTCTTAGCGTTCGTTGATAGAGGTCCAGCAGTGGACGGATAAAGGCAGATAATGATGTTACAACCATTTTTTTACGCTTAAAGCATATTTTTTGCATAATATATAAAAATTAACGTGTTTATACTTTTTTTTCAGACAGAAATATAGCTTTGTCTTTAAAATAGATTTTTTATTCTGTTAGATAACTCAATTATTGACAGTGATTCGCAATACCGTTTATAATCCAACTCGCGGATTTCCATAATGTAATGGCTTTAGTATTGCTGTGCGAAACTGTTAGGCTAAATAACTATCATTATTATCAGCATTTTTCGTTGCCTTTTTGCATCTTTAGTTGCCTTTTTTTATCCATCGCTGGATACAGACGTTCCTTCAATCAACGCCAACGTATCTGATAGTCGTCACTCATCGCTTCCAACCAGGATTGGCCATTGCATAGGTTCTTCTCAAACAGTTGGAGGTCAGCCTACACTCTTTCCTCCTTATTCACTTTAGAATAATAGTAGCTCACCAGCTTTGTGCACTTTGGCATATGTGACAATACCTCGGCCACTTATCGATCTGTTCATGTGCAGGCTGCCACTTCATATAAGTTTATTATACTAATAAAAAATATAGCTTTTGTAGTCTAACAAAAATAGCCCGGGGAGAGTGAAAACAATAGCGTGGACATATCAAACGATGCAGGATTATTGGCTCACATTAAATTGCTTTTAAATATACATGTCGATCGGAGTTATAATGCAAATTGTTTGAAAAACGACAACACAGAATAAAATTGAAGGCTATATTGATGAATTAGCAAAATCCCGCGGTTTCAACTTAATGTTAATCTGATGTTGTTAAGCATAGGCTAAACAACATCAGAGTATAATATAGCTTACACATAGGCGTAAGCTATAGTATTGTAAAGTTTCATAAAAATACATTCACTAGTTTTGCGTGGTCGAGTAACAAACATTTCAACCATTTTTTTACAAACTTTAGCGTTAATATTAATGGTAGAATGATTAATATTTTTTTAACCTATTTTTTATTAAAAATCAATTGTTTAGTAGAATGTCATTTAGAAGTCATGTCAATGTAAAAGGACGGCAATAGGGCGACACTGAACGTTCTTAGCATTTGGTGACTTTTAAACGATTTGATAAAAAATAAGTTTAAATTTTGAAAATGGAACCATTATTAATAACTAATATTGTATTTCATTCTATAAAATCGTTTGTTATACGATTTGGCGGAAATTTGCATATTTTGTTAAATAAGGTGTTATTATACCTAACTACGGAATACCTTTAACGCGTGCAATGTTTTTTTATGAATTTGAATGCCATCTAAGCCAATGAGAAGGTTATGATAAAAGATACGATGTTATGATAGACATTGATTGGCCTTTAGTCTTTACAAAGAAGCCCCTTCTCGTGCCATCTGGTTTACTGTTTACTGAATTTAAACGTGGTGGCACTAATCTCACCGATGCACGATGATCTGTTCGACTGACAGCAACTACTGTAGATAATATCAATGTTGTTCGGCGTATGATAGAGACAAAATAGTAACAAAAGAGGCTCTAAAAAATAGTAACTGCAAAATACTACACGAAGAATCGTTCGCTATTTGTCATGGAGAAAAATTCGGCAGAAACGACCTTGCAGATGAATCCTTCTTTACCACGACAACGCCTCGTTTCACAGCGTCAAACAAACGATCGACTATTTGAAGACATTTGGAATTACTGTATAGTGTAGACCTTTTTTACAAAACCGTTTTATAGACAATGCTGAGGTCGTGTTTGAGTGTCAAAAGGCCGTCGATGAGACCCCTAAGGACGAGTGGGCAAAGTAGTTTTTATTCGTGATTCCATCGCATGCAGAGCTGTTTAGATGTAAATGGACACTATTTTGAAAAAATATAATAAAGCAAATAACTTTTTTTATTAAGGTAGGTGAAACATAGAGCAAGACGGACTGGGTATAGAGACCGAGGACATAGGGCTCTGGCACCGGATCGAGGTCCATGTCAATCAATAAAGTAAATTGAACACTAAAATAATTTTATGTTTCTTTGATCTAAATCGTCATTATTATATTAATTGTTATCAACCATTAGGAACGTAACCCCGCTTCTGAATTAACGTTCAAGTATATCCAATTAGTATCGTTGTTGAAAGTACTTTTGGTATCAATCAGCTCGACAGATAACTTTAGGCCATGCCATGTTTTTTATTTTCGAGTTTCGCACACGCTTTTACAAGTGTCTTTTTTTAGAAAAAAGTAACGTAGCTGTTCCGCGAGAGTGCGCACTCTGTGGTTTTTGTCCACTCGTAAAAAATACGACCGGGGGAAAATCGGCCCCCTACAAAAATAGGCAATCTTCTATTTTGTTTTGTAATATAATCTGTTTAAATATCTTTACATAGTATAAAATAAAACCGCTCTTTTTGTATGTGTGCTTAAATCTTTAAAAGTACGCAACGGCTTTTGATGCGGTTGTTTTTAATAGATAGAACAATTCAAGTTCAACAATTTAATTCAAAATATGCATAATACATGCACAATATATCTCAGATCCCGTTTTTAATTTTATTTACAGAAGGCAAAGCTGCGGGTAACAGCTAGTGTGCCTATTAATCTTAAACTACGATATGTGTACTCCCAATAAACAATACATAGCTATTTGTAATAGTATACACTATAGGTATAATATATATTCCAAGATTAATGTTTTTTTTTTTGCTATCAAAAGGAGGCAACCAATCAGACGGAGCGTTATGGTGACTACCAACGTCTATATACAGCAGCACAACCATCCCTTTCCCTATTCCCCTCAATGCGTCACAGAAAACTCACAAACCGCACGAAACGCCACAAAATATACACCACGTTGGTATAATGTGAGCGAGAGGTATATCGTATTGGCCCAATTCGCTAAAAAGGCTGCTAAGAAGCAGGGAACTAAATTTCATTAAACCGAACTACCTCTTACTTACTAAGCTCTGATTATAATGTGATCAGCATATCTATATATGCTGTAGAGTCATTTTATGGTCATGATTGGCCTGAGAGAGTTTTTCTATTAAAAATCTATTTTCAAAAAATGAGACATTATTAATAATATCATTACATTTATTACAATAAACATTAAACGTCAGATTATCCTCAGGGCACCTGAGGGATTTTAGTCATTGAAAATAAATAAATAATAGAAACATTTAATCTCAAGATCGATATTATTGGTAAGACAATTGATTCCCAATCTAATAAATAACGAATAATTGATTGCTCAATCTAATATACGATGCTTAGTGCTTACAATCAAATATCACATTATCCCTTGCAATTCAATATTACCATTGCTGTCTAATACTGACGCGAATTTCATCACAGATTTTATCGCGACTTATTAATGTTTTTACAGGCATGTACGTCATGACCGTACTCGTGGTCGCTTTTAACGCCCGGTTTCCAAAAGGCTGATCAACGCAAAGGTTAACAAATCAACTGTCAAGTCTCTCGTTAAATGTCAAATGAGTTTATAGAAACATGGATAAATTACTTAATTTGATCGGCCTGTCAGTTGGCATAGCCACTACGATGAAAAACTGACTCGACTCTAGAATCGTACGTTAACCGCCATTAACAGCCATGTTAGTTGAAATACATTTTGGCCAACGTTTCAGAAACCGGGCATATCTTAAGTTTTTTTTATAAAATTGTAATCAGTTTGGTTAGTTGTATAATTAGTCTGGTCAGAGTAGAGACAGGCGTGCTTCGCCTGTCCTGACTAGCCCAGGACGGACCCTTCTGATTGGCCGGCCGCAACCACCGCACGTCATTCAGGGAGCCAGCCGACCGCATCTGCTTATATTATATATCTAATCCTATATACCCTCAACCACTGAGCTTATTAGCCACACTAAATAATAGTTTTATCATAGTACACATAACGAAAGAAGTGTGTATTATTTTAGTATAACATATTCTCTATCTATAATTTTAGAGCCAATCTTAAGATTACATAATAGTACTTATATAGAGTATTAATAATAATATTAATAATTAGTAGTAATAGGGTATTAATAATAACAAAAACAATATCATTATCTGCGTACTTCACTTTCCGTAGGGAGTATGAGAATAAATTATAGCCTATGTCACAACAAATAACGTAGCCTAGCATATTGGTGAAAAAAATTTCAAAATCGATTTAGAGATTACCTTCTACAACCTCTCAAAGTCACAAACTTTACATTTTAATAATATTAGTATATATAACCGTAACTAATATTATTATTAAAGTGTTAAATAAAAAATCTGTTTACATAGAAAACGATTTGCGTTGACCGAACTATAATCAGAATAAACCACAAAAGGACGAACGCATAGGATCTTCTTTAAGCCCAAAAATTTAAGATGAATTTATCAAAATAATATTATCAGATAACCTTAAATTGATATGAAATATGTAAAACCATCTAAAACATGAAAGGACAAAAATGTCTCTAAGGGTCACGCCGCGCCGGTCCCTTATTTATCCGCCGACACAAATATTGACAATCCATTACCAACATCGCGAAAAATCATGTAAAAATAACATCTTCAAAGTATCTCTGTTTATTCATTGCAATCTGGACATTTTAATGAACGGTTATATTTTATAAACAGTATTCCGCTACCTGCATTAAAGCTTTGTGGCTGCAATAAACTAAGATGGCGGCGGATTATATTTCTGTAAATAAATAAAGACTAGAGTAAAATCATTCAGGAGATTATAACCAAGAATGGAGTTTATAATTGAACTTGAGTTACATATTAATATTTATGTTTGCAGCCTCTGACTTGTGAATGTGCTAAAGCCACACACGCCGTCGTAAACAACGTTGTCGTTTCTAGTAAAATGATAACACAGGTAGATATAGTAATACAGACTTAAGCTTTCTTAATCACAGAACCCACACAAATTTTAGCAGGGGTTATTATCTTTTGAGATTTAATTAATTGATAAAGATTCAATATTTCGATTTGTCCTATCGATTTTTTATAAATAGAACAAAAGCTTCTGCTAAACGTCGAGATTTATCGTTTAATGTACTATTCAAGGAAAATATACATATATAGCAGCTTACCGCGAATTCACATGTAGTTCCTGATCCCGTGGGAATACGGGAACAAATATATAATAATGTGACCTATGTTACTCGCTGATGTCATGACTCTCTATTGGTGTAAGATTTTTTTTAATAAGACAAACAAACAATCAAATATTTCATCTTTATAATATTAGTATAGACATAAAAAAAACTTTTTTAAACTTACGCTAGACCTTTAGGCTATAACACAAATTGTTATTTCAGTACAGCCCACCATATTCCGTAGTAATGAGCACCAGGTATAAGGCAGTCTGGTGTCCATTACCATTACCTGCATGACCTAGTTCCAGGCTCTAAGACTGGCCGTTGACGTCGGCCGCCATTGTGGAGGGTCTTGTTATCTTTTTTGTTAAAAATAGTGCAGTGACGTTGCTTAAATTGAAACTGTCCAGCACCTTGTTAAAATATTTCCAGGTAAATGTGAAATTTCACTTGAAATTTCTAGACGAAAAATTTCGTATGTTGTGTAACATATTGATTCTGTTTTTAGATTTGACTCGTATGAAAAAACTACCGTAGCATCAGGAGTCACTAGTTCAAAAATACTAGAAACATCAAAATTTTAAAACCAAAGAATTTGTTTGAGTACCCTCAAATTTCGAACTACGTTGAAAGTAAAAATCTTTTATACTATCTACATGAGTTTTTTAACGTTTATTGAATGAAGCCCACGTCGAGTAGTCGTTGAAAAGGAGTTGATAATGATTCATATTAATAGATTATGATTATACCACAAGTAGGGGAAGGTACGTACAGGCCAATTGCATGCCATTGGTCTTGGCTAGCGGGTATGAATGGTGTAAATCTAGTGCAATGGTAATATTAATAGTGCAAGCATGTGTGTGGCCTAGCTTTAGGTTTCAAGCTGTACTTGATATAATATAAGTAATAGACACCAATCAATATGTTATACTAAAATTGCTTCATTTTTTAATCATAACATAAGAACGTATACATAAAAGTGAATTATCAAACCATATAATTTGTATAATGGGTACGGATCTCCTCCTCGAAAGTGGAGGCGAGATATATATTATATAGGCCCCATTGGGCCATAACTCCACTGATGAGCTTGCCTACTTTGGGTTGGTATTAACTCTATCTACCTATCTCTAGCTTTGTGTTGCCTATCCTGAGACACGATGTAATTACACTGAAAGAACAGAGACAAGCAAAATGGTGGTACCCTTATGCAGCTGGTTAGGTTAGTTATTGGAATGCCCGTTATGGTTATTGGAATTAGGTAGCTTTCCCTAACCACAAATAGCAGAAATATGAGTAACGAAGGGGATCGGCAGGCATGGTATTATTAGTAAGAGGCATAGGGATGGCCGTAGGAACGTGTATGGAAAAAGGTTGTTACTAAGCACCCTCAATTTTTATGTTTGTTTTTCACGGTATAACGACTTGCCATAAGGATTACTTTCGAAGTATAAAGTGAAAAAAAAGGTTTTTTTTTGGCAAAATAATTAAAATAAATATATTCATCAACTTGAAAAGTGAAAAGCAATACTTTTTACATGCTTTTTATTATTTAACAATATTTTTACAACACTTTTAGGTACTGCCCGAGTCGCACGAGCCACCGTCAAAGGAAAGCAATGCATAAATGTTTAAACCAAAATAAGGTCTCGTATTCGGTGATATGATATAAAATATTTTGCATATCGAGAGGTATTATTATATGTTCGTATTAATGTTAAATCTGTCATTTTTTGTTTCTAAAATTTTATTTATTCATGAAACAATTGTATCACTAAGACAAAACTATTTCGCTACGGAAAACAACCCAAAAAATGGTGTGGTGCATACCACACCGCATATATTGGTGGTGTGTACCTTTTGTTGGTGTCTAGTTTTTATGTGACATCGCGGAAGAGTAACAGTGCGATACAAATTGGCAGGAACGTGAAACCACGCGTGAACGAGGACGCGTCGCAGCATCATGTTCCACAATGCGCGGTAATTGCTTCAGACGTGACCCGTGCAGCCTGTACCCGCATCCCTGTCCCTACCCATCCCGCCTATCCCACCTGCCTATCCCACCCGTCCCAACTATCCTACCTCCCTATCCACGTATCATACAATAATACTGTTTTAATGAACGCACCCCCATGCAAATCTGCGTTAATGGAGTCAATGTGCGCCAACGTTAAATGTAATCGTTTTGTATGCGATTTCAATGTAACGTTAAGAAGTAACGACGGGGTATAATCATGATTATTCCCTAATATTCCGTATAAAATTTTAAAATAAAAACAGCTTTTGTTTTTGCTCAAAACCTCAAATTACGAAACGGGCGAACGAGATGATAAAATGATTAGAATTGACAAGGAGGAATGACGAAACCATATTTCTTAACGGAGACCCATATGGAACCTACGCTTAGGCTGTGAGTGAGTGAGACCTACGCTTTGGGTACACCAAACTAAAACCACTGCGAGCTTGTAAGACGGAAATGCAATGGGAGCACAATGCATCAAAAAAATCAAAATATTAATAAAAGTATATTTTGACGTGACAACTTTTATAATTCGATAGAGCCAGCTACACTTATGAAAAAACATGACTCATGCGGCGTTACCTCGCTCTGAGTTGTTCCATTTATAGCTTGAAGTGCAAGCGAGAGCGCGGAACGAGCGACAAAGAAAAATAAATTGGCCCATTAGTATTTTCTTATGACGTTGTCACGTTCAACTATCGTCAGTAAACCAACTTTACAGGCAACCGATTTTTTGAATGTATCACTGGTCTCAAGGCAAGCCCACTGAGAAGACCTGGCGAAGCAAACTCAGTGGAACTAATCTTTTCAAATATTCCATAACAAATATTACATATTATCCTGGAATGCCTGGGAAAACGTCCTATTCCGAAGGTATCTTTTGTGACATCTATTACTTTATAATATCCTTTTCCACACAAAGGCTCTTCAATAACTTTCTTGAATTTTTTTATAGATATAAAATAACATTTTTAGTCCAATTATTTATATTAAATCTGCAATATTGCTTCAATAATTAATTGTATGCTGATTCTCGTAATGTTTAATCTGCACGTCATCATTATCAGCCTTATCCGTCAACTGCTGAACATAGGCCTCCTTCAATGAACGTCAAGATCCCTTGCTACTCGCATCCAATAGGACCGGCCAGTACTCGGAGATCGTCTTTATCTACCTAAACGCGCTTGGACCTTTTTGACCCATTCATCATCCATTCTTCTGAGTGTGTGATCAACCTACTGACCCTTCAGCACGTTTGTTCGTGTTATCTGCATTTGATTAATAATAGTATTGAAAATCATAATAAACACTTATGTACGCTAAGATTTAACCTTATTTTATTTATAAGATATAAGCTTAACCGTAGCCTAATATAATAAAAGCCTAAAGCTCAGTGCTGGTAGAGATTCCACTAGATGGACCGATGACCTGGTAAAGGTGGCAGGAATCCACTGGATGCCTTCGTCGCAGCACTGGTAATTGTAGAGATCCTTGGTGGAGGCCTATGTCCACTAAACTTCTTGTGGCAGGATGAAAGAATGAAAATGAAAAGACTTCGCTACTGTTGCTGTCGTAGTATATCCTCTATATTCGCTAAGTGTAAGTCGTATATATAACATTAATATATTTTTTCAGATTTAACTAGCTACAAAATCATACAGCTTACATAAAACAACGCGATATGTTGAAATATAATTTATAGTTGCAACATAATATTATACAAACTGTCAGCGCTGCTATTCTACCGCATACCTAAATCCACTTGCCAATTAAACCTCTATTGATTTTGCTATTTGCGCATCTACCCACCTCACCTCGTTGGTCAACAGACGATTTCTGAAAGTTCATAATGTAACCAAATATTTTATCAATGCTTCAGCTTTTCTACCTTATTAGCCCATCGGTTATCCGTTCTCTCGAGTGTGTTACCAGCCACTGCCACTTCAAAGACCTTATTTTTGCGCGTGGTTTCGGTAACTTTACCTCTTCGTTGGTCTTTGTTAAACGACTTCAAGGAAGAAGATGTTTCTCAATTCGACCGTATATATTATACTTTCTTTACGAACCCTATTAATTTGCCAAAAAGCTTTTAAGCCAGTTCACTTCTTTACTTCACACTTATGTATTTCTGAAACTCAATAGAATAGTATATTTTTAATAAAAAATATTGTTGAAGTACTGAGTATAAGGCTATTGTTATCGCGGGATTATTTTTATTTCTCGGACTTGAGATTCCAATGGAAAAATGTGGAGTGCTCGTAACCAACGTAAATATGTCACGGAGAGTGGTGTCTTGCCTACACTAATAAAATATGCAAGAATTGTATGTTTGTTTAGACGGTGCTTCCGTTAAAATTGCAGGTATAATAATAATAATAATATCTACGGACGCTTTTACACCACGTCAATCTGGTCCCGTGCTAAGTTCTCGAAGAGACTTGTGTTACGGGTACCAGACAACGGAAATACATATATTTAATACTTTTTATATTAATACTTATATTTAGGATTTTTATTATATAATACACAAATTTAATACACATCCATGACCCAGGAACAAAGAAACTTTTTTTTTGTGTTCCTTGGCGAGATTCGAACCCGTTACCTCCGGCTTGTGCGCCAACACGCTAACCACTGAGCCACAGGGGTCGTCAAATACCAAATTTAAATAGTATTGAAGAACTGACATCGACAGTTTTAGTTAATCTCCCAAACATCGCGATTCACAAATAAAAACTATATCTTTGGGGCACGGTAGTGCCTCTCCAACGTCAATCAAAAAAAGTTTGATTTATTTAACTCTTTTTGGACTCGTGCGTAAAATTTTGTAATGCATAAAAGTCTATTATTATTAGATTGAATTGTACAAGCTTGGCTATTGTCCTATTACCAACAATTGCGACAAGTACCGATAGTATTTTTAATACTTATTTAATTTTTATATGTATGAAATGAAAGTTCACTCATAATTTCATGTTCACTCAAATTCAATGATTATTTTTATCTACGAGACTATTTTAATGTGAAAATATATTTGAATGCATGCTTATTAAGGAAACAATGTCTGATTATCATATAGGTACGGGTCAGATGATGTTCTCTATACCATATAAGGTGTTATTCGCTGAATGTTCGTTCTATCTCGGCGAAATTTAGTTATCGGGCGGTGATTGGACCAACGACGCCTGAAAACACGATTATGCGTCAACTTAATTTCAAACTAAGCGGCGAGGAGGCAATCTATTAGGCTTTGTCATGTGATACTCCATCACGAACGTGTTTAGTCTCTAGCTTTCTATTCCATATTGTCACTGCTTATAAGATAACTTTTCTTATAAGTGATTTTTTTATTGAAATAAAACAGGAACAAACATATTATCATTTTTTTAAATCACAATTCATTAAATAAGGTCCTTGCAACTTTTTTCGGATCGTTTTCCGTACGTGGTATGTAGGTACCATTATCAAAATTATTTTTATATTATTTTATACCCGTAGGTGTGTAAATAACTTTTTAAGCGTTTTGATAGTGGCACTTAAACAAATAGCACCCCTCAATTTCTAATATGCAAAATTTTATATGCATTAGACGTGTAACGTATTTAAGTAAATTGATATTTAGGTCTTTATTATAGTCATCGCCACTTTAGAAGTCCGATAGACGCGGCACTGCGGTCTCATAACTCAATGTTGCCAATTTATAGTGTAATGATTTTCCACCAAGTCTAGTACAATAAAAAAATTAAATAATTATAGGGCCTATGGTCAGTAGTGGATTGATAAAGACTGAGTATGATAATAATGACAAAAATAATTATAGCAGCAAAATAAAAATCTCCCTGCCAGGTTTTAGTAAAATAAAACATTTTTTTTTTAGTAAATATTTCATTCGTATTTTTTACGTATAACCGATTAGTAGAATTCATCTAAAACAAGCTTCTACGGATGTGTTCGGCTTTTGCCAGGAGTGACGATTTTCTCAGAAGTAATTGCTGCCATTGTTACTTCTTTTGTTATTCGACCTTTTTTACAAAAACACCTGAAAATATAATTCATCTGAGCAAGGATTTAATTCTTTTACCTTGTATTTATATTCATATAAAATATCATAAGATAAATGTAGGTATAGAGTTAATGATAATATTTTAACCATAAGTTAGGCAAAAATAAGTGACTCTGGCATCTCTAAAATTTACCTGTCATGGCAGTGACATTTAATATCATTTTATTCAACGGGGTTAATTGTTGTTTATTTTTACTTTCTAATTCACAAAATTATTTCACTTTAATGATCATTTTACGGCCTTCACTTTACACCTCACTTTATATTATATGCTCCATATTTCACGTAAAACAATTTAAAATATCACAACTTCTTACTCCAGACAGACGTCAAGATGTCAATGTTGTCAAATTTAGTTCGGCCATTAGTCGCAGGACTTTAAAAGTGGCGACGACTATAGATATTTATTATTAAACACGCCATGACAAAATGATGTCAGTGTTGTATAGCGAAAATGTATTTTTTTTTTAAATGTAAAAATATTATAAAATGACAGTTTTTGCAGTAAAAATAATAATATACTTACTCCAAATAATTCCGAAAAAAATTATAATCCCAAAAAAACGTCCCATAAATCCGATCTCCCGAATAAAGCTATATGCATATAAAACACAGTAAGTATTTACTATTTACGTATGTGTGTGTATCAAAAAGTGAACTGACTATAAAAATATGCACCAAGTAAAGAGATGCCGGTTTTTATTGAACGTAAAAACCCTGGTGACATTAGCATTAGGGAAAAAGTTTATAAGTAAAGTATTCCCGAAAGTTCTATATTTTTCTTATCTATCTCACATCTTAAGTTCAGTGTTGCTAGCAAAATTTAACAGCTCCATTTTACTAAATTACCGGATTATCCGTTATCATTTAGGCAGTCTGATTGTATTGGGTATGAATATTTCTGCAAATTCGTTTGTGAGATATAAATGGATTAGGCTTGCCTTATCTAAAATGAATTCTCAAAGACAACGAAAGTCAGAATATTCTTTACTGATTAATACATACTGCCAAGAAAAACAAAAAAGGTCGCAAAATAATTTTCTTTTAATAGGAACTTCTCAAAAAATAATTAATAGGATTTGCTATAGAAGCCCGTCCAACGAGTAATTTCCATCGCTCTCTAAGCAATAATAACAGGACGAGCTTAATTAAATTGCTAGAAGATATTTTAAAGAACCCCCACATTTTTCCATTAAAAGTAATAAATATTATGAAATATTTCCACAAAATTAATATATTATACGAGATGCGGTCTACAGCTCCCAAATAAGACATGTAAAGTGACATTAATACTTGTGTATATTATATGTGATAACCAGATGAGACATATTTTTTATTAAACATTTTGTATAAACAAATATGCCTATAATTACTTGCCTAGCCGAAAGTGATCATGGCTATTTTTAATTTAATTAACTTTAATCATTTTTTTTTCTTCACTTTCATACTTTTAATAACCACATGAAAATTTCACTAATAGTTTTTAACACACAGAATATGCCTAGGTAGGCTTGCCTTCTCATTTCTGATTATGGCTACTTGACAAGCAGATGTAAACATAAACAGGTAAGTCAATATAGTTGACTTCATCGATTTGCTAATTTATCGAAAGTTATATCAAATTTCAGATTATTTTATTACAAAATCAGTCATACAAACTTGCCTGCAAAAAATCGTACTTAAAGTACTTTAATTTAATAAAAAATAGCAATGAGCACTTTTGGATAGGCAAGTAATTATAGGCACATTTGTTTATACAAAATATTTGATAAAAAATACGTCTCATCTTGTTATCAAATCGGTGAAGGATGGACGATCTTCCACGGCTCTTAGACCATAAGATAAAATCTGAAATTCATACGGATTCATTTTATTAAAAAAATAAGAGAAAAGACTAGCCGACGCACCTTGCTTGACCTTTGATTTTTATGGTAATTCCGATTAAGATTTAGAATCTTCTTTATTGTTTTTTTTTATTAGGAACAAGATAACGAGATTTTGTCTAACGAACATAAACAACTGTGATTTATTAATTTATGAACTATTATTGCTACGAAACTTTTAAAAAATTCCTTCCGATTTATGAAATACCTACTCTTATGTTTTATTAAACTTTTTTCCTCATAAAAGTTAAACAAAACAGCTCATTTTCATTTAAAGTCCGCGAAAAGCCGCGAGCGGTTATATTATGTTCTGTGAATAATATAAAGTGGTTTCCTTACAATATAGTCCAAATCTGACGATACAAGACCTTTAGTAGACCAAATCAAATTTACTCAAAATCTTTAGGCCTGAGGAGATTACCACAATCTTGTTTCATAGCTAGTATTGATTAAGTTGGCTATTGTTATTGCTTTGTGTTTAGCTCCGTATGGCTCCTACTCTTTGAATGGCTGGAGGAAATTAATTTGTGAGCCCCTGTTTACATAGCGAATTTGGGGTGGCCGGCCGCAAAACGGGGTTGCCAGAAAGAAAATAGAAAATCAAGAGAAAAAAATAAAATATTCATAACGCAATTCATTGTGGAGGAGCGGAATTAATTATACTACGAATCTATTATTATTTACACTCCCTAAAATAAAATGAACGACTTTAAACGTTAGACAGATACGTATATCTTATTTATTCACAAAAATGTTTGTACTGGTTTTTGTCCGTGGTTTCCCTCGCCACAATTAAAAGAAACTATCCTTTAAAAGTCCCTCTAAATAGCCTGAAATCTAAGATTCGCCGCATCCATTGTATTCCGCTATACAAAGAGGCTTTTTTTTTTAAATTTAATAAAATAAAACCGAAATTAGTACGTTCATACATACATTCAAATAGATGAAAAAATATAGATAAATAGGAACTATAATATAATATATTTTATATCTTAGGTCAATGTAATACTCCTATTATGTAAATGTTTATTATTGTATGTTGTATGAACCTTCATATTGTTCGTACAAACTAAGTAGATATTTATTCCCGATGCAAAAAGAGGGATGTTATGAGTTTGACCACTCTGTCTATCTGTCCATGGCACCGTAGCTCTGAAACGAGTAAAGCGATGTTATTCAGCTATTTTTTATTCAAAAACATTTTTTCTAGCGATGGTTCTTGAATAATTTCTGTAATAGTTGAACCGTTTCAATTTTCAGATTTTTTTTCTCTTCTCAGAGCTAGCTTATTTTTGTGGCAAATATTTTAACTTAAGAGTAGCAAAGAAGATGATGGAAATTATTTGAAAAAAAAACAGGTGTCTTAAAAACTTCACGCTTGTATTCTTTATACACAGATTAACCTAGCCAGGTTTGAACTCATGACTTGTGAAAGTATGGTAATATAGTCTTCAAAGAGAAAATATAATAAACACCAAACATAAATACAAAAAGTGTAAAATGTAATCTTTAATACGTACAATTTTCTATTCAATCGCAAAAATATTTTTGCGATGAATAAACAATTTAAACATAGATATAGGATTATCGGATAAAAACGTATGTCAGACATTTCACGGACATAAAACAAGGCGAAGTGTGACAAGCTTTCGTTTCCACATAATAGAATGAACATTGTCCTCGACACAATGCTTGTGTTATGAATACATAACGACACATTAGTCCGCATATGTTGAGCGCTTATTAACTATACAAATATTTGTTGCCTGCGGTTAAATCAACAGGGCGGTTGAGCCCCCAGGCGTGCCCCAGGTCGTGAAGATATTCTAATCATTGAATATACGCGATCTATGTATACTGAACGTAAAGTTTTACCGGTGGAACGGAAGTGCTGTACTGCTCGGCTTTGGTAGAGAACCACCAGTCTGTTTTCTGCCGTGAGGTAGATATTATACTCTATACATATAGCCTTCTACCCTATAGTAGTGTAATAACAAGTATCCACTTGATATCTATGTATCTTTTTGCTTTCTTGTTTATGAATTAAATTGCGTTTACGGTTGAACTTATGCCTCACCTACTGAACGTAATTGCAACTCTTTCTCTGTATTTACCAAAATGTTGGAAAGCATGTGGAATATAAAAATATGTGGAATATATAAAAAAAAACCTTTCATTAAATGGTTTTTGTCTACAAACTATGACCCAATTATATAGCATAATATTAACAATACAATGTTTGCATTGCTAGAGAAATTCGTCGTATTATTGCTATAGTTGGTAAATTGCACAAGTTTCATACAAAGTAAGGGCTTTACTACTACAGAACATTGTAATGTATTTAGTGTAACTTGCGGGAAATAAGTTAAAAGAAAACGCTACTTTAAATATAAGCCACACCACATATATATTATATACGTTTTGCACTGCAAACCTGACGCAATATACATACAAATTTGGTGAGGTTGCCAAAATCGCCTATGTACGTAAATGAATTCCACAGTGCTAACTCTTGTCAAAATAGTAGACCAATTCTACTCATTCCTTTACCTATCATTCGACTCAAGTGCAAGGTCGACTGACAACGAGTTTAGACACTAGCACTGGCCACTTACACAAATTTAAGATTTTAAATTAACATAGTTATTTTCACTGCTAAAACTATCTAAAACGGAATATTTACCATGTTATTTTTATTTCGCAGAGCTGTATATTTTGACCTTGACTACAAATGTCATGTTAACGATACTGAGAAGAAAAGAGAGAAGAACATAAGAGACTTCGTTCGACTTTCGTCGCCTGTTAAAAACAACGCTCGTTACAGCCATCTTTGACGATTACATATTCGCCCTGAGTCTCGAGCTCTGCAAAATAAAAATAAAACATGGTTCGTTTAATCTTGTGTTGACTAACCTGAGAGGAAAGATGTCTTGTTGCCAGTAATTGCCACAACCACACAAAGCCTATCCTTCTATCCAAATAACAGCAAAGCTGTTTTGGAAGCACGGCAATAAGCAGTATGTTGGTAGCTGGTACCGACGGAAGTGCGGCCCAAGGTTTTTCTGTATTACCATTCCTATGTAAAAGATAAGTATTTATACCCTAAGAGACTTTCGAGAATATCTACTACTATTTTCTATAAAATGTAAGAGGATAAATTGCGACACAATAGTATACAGAATCGAACGTCAAACGGTGAAATATAGACCCTACCTCTAGGCAGGGGGCCCATTGTCGGAGACAAGTTGCGGGTCTGCTTGAGGGTATTTGTGGTTCCTATAAATTATCCCTTTTATTTCACTTTCCGTACTCTAATAAGATTTTTTATGTAATACATAGAAAAGATTTCAGTCACGAAATGTGTGTTCTACCACCTAAAAACTTCATATAATAATTACACAGTATAAAATAAGGTAAGCAATAAAAATAGAGCAATCGGTGAAACATTGCCAAATTGATATGAGCATTAAATGTAGCCTTTTTGATGCTAACATTAAAAAGGCTACATTCATTACTTCTAAATGAATAGGTAAATTGGCAGATGTGTCACCTGGTAGGAAATGGTAAGGGTCGCCCACGAATAAACTAATTTACCTGGTTCTAGCCGAGGCAACTCATCTATGAACTGCTTATATGCTAATAACTACACAGTCTTTCCTACCCTGCTCTCCAAAATACAGCAATGCTGTTTCACGCGATATGTGATTCAATAAGAAAAATAACAGCCGATCGGCCATTATGGTTCAAGAGTGGAGACCGCGTTTATGTAGACGTAGTGTTGGACGGTCATTAACCAGGTAGGAAGAGGATCTCCAAGCAGTGGCCGGTCCGTGTTGGATGCGAGAGGCAAGGGATCGGTCGTCTTGGCCTTCGTTGAGGGAGGCCTATGTTCAGCAGTGAACGGATAAAGGCGGATGAAGATGATAATGATGATGAAGCAAAATAAGTTACCCATAAAAATGAGAGCCCAGCACAGCGCATCCATTACCACCTGTAAAATCGAACTAAAAGTTTAATATCACCGATTTAATATAGCATCATTTCCACTCACCCCTGTGTTGCCTTATTGTCACTCCGGCATGACATTGGATATAATTCGATCTAAAACTTAGATGTGGTAGTGGACAGCGGAGCAAGAGCCTCGTTAACGCTGAACCGAAAGTTGGAGGTAAGTCAGTGGTGTGCGCTGGCCTTTAATCTGGCATAAAGCCATGTTTTCATTACGCAAGTGCAAACCTGCAGCTTACATGCGAGTAGTTTTGGCCTTGATTGATTGCAGGATGACGTTTGCACTAATCACTCTAAGTATCTTATCTTAAAGTATTATAAATCTATCTCTATTCTAAAGCCACAAGTTTCAGTTTAAAAAAATTGTTGAAAGTTTGAGTTCACGAAATGATAAATTTAATTCAGTTATTGCTCTGGATGTTTATTGGCCAAGACTTTCATCTCACATCTGAATAGATTGGCAATCACTGAAATGCGCTTCATACCAAGAAGTTTAGTTCATTAGTAAAGACTGATTTAATGGATAGCTCTCATTTCGTACAAACTTAAATCCATTTAAATCTAAAGTGAAAAAAGCATCTCATAGAAACATCGCACAAGAAAAAAAGTGAATAGGAAATTTTCAGAGCGTTTTAACTAATTTAATTAAAATAGAGTTATTTTTTTACTTAACGGAGCACTTCTGAATGCCAGTATTGCAATAGTCACTTTAATTACAATATTAAAGCTATTTCAGCAGACATTTTCTCTTAATTTTATATATATTACCACGATTCTATGAATATATGATTTCTATGATATTCTATGAATGAATAACCTAAAAGCAGTTCCTAATATGCCAAGTTATACCTCGCGCACTTGGCGCCTTCATCTGCGGTCCCAACGTAGTCCTAACATTCTATCTTTCCTAACTTTCTTTGCGGACAATAGCAATTAGTAAAACTGGTAAGAAAATAATTAAGCACAAAAGGGCTTAGGTTTAGAAAAGGGCCTAAATGTAACCTTCTAAAAACTCCGACATCGCTCACGATAACTACTTTAAAATCAAATAAAAGAACCCTCTTTTATCTCATTAGCGGTAATGACCTGATATATAGCATTTTAATGTGACTAGAGAAAAGTATCTTGAAGTGAGCGGGAAGTGTAACAAGGTATTTAAGTGGAACTTACGATATACCCGTCTCCAATAGCCGTACTAAATAACGCTCTATGTTCGGAGCGCCGAGTCGTGCCATGCCAAATTGCTTGCCAACTTCCTACAGACTTTCCGTTTGAATATTATTTTGACTAAACGCAAAAAAAGTTGTTCTTCAGTGCGTTCTTGTTACATAACTACATAATATGTCAAATATATGAACAGTGCAAATAATATTCGTAAAATTGCTATCCCAAAGTAGACACAGGAGACGTTAAGTTATTTTTTAAGAAATATATTATAGTCCAAGAGCAATTTTTAACAATTATCTGACGTTTCAAACTTAACAATCATTTTCGTATCATCTAAATAGTAAGTTAAAATAAGTTATCGCTAGAAAATATGGGCTGTACTATCCGATCGTCTGTATTAGTATCATCTTTAGCTGTTTTATCAAAGAAATAAACATTCTTTGATGAAACAGCTTTGCTGTAGTTCAAAATGGGGGCGAGGCGGGCGAAATAATCGCGCCATCAGGATTTACCATAATACGTCTTAGGACTTTAAGTTTATCAAATTTTCTCTGGGTACTAGACTATGCATCATCACTTGCTTATCGGTAGAGAAAAATATCACTAGACAATCTTAATTCCTGATGTCTCCTGGGAGAAGTCTTAGGGGTCGCTGTTCATATGCTAATTTAAGTTCATATTAAAAGCCGTGAATGGGGAAAGTAATCTTACCCCATTTTTTGATACAAAGAGTTAGAGGAAATAAAAAAAGACGTATCCGTGGACATTTTATTTTACCAGAAATCAATAATATTACCTACTTACGAAGTCCAATCATGAAAGTCGTAGGCAGCAGCTATACAAGGCCCTTAGAGAGTTGAATTTACGACTGGCTACGCTTTAACTATGCTATTAATTTCCAAGATCGACAGTTTAAAAAAGTTAGTAAAACCTGCAAGGTCGAATTTGGTCTTTTTCAACAATTATTTTAAAATACTTTAGCAACCGTAGTTACCATACCATTATAACATATTAATCATGTAAAGTAGGATAAAAATATCTCATATATTTTATGTTGGCATCTTCATATATTATGGAACCGATGCTTAGATCTAATAAATCGTCTTTCAGTGAAATAAAGAGGTTGGTTGGCTGATTCGCCGTTATTGAGAAGGAGAGCGTGCCATAAATCCATAATATATTGTTCACTCAAGGCTTAACTTGGACGGATCACCTCTAAATCTGGAGTGGAGGACTGGAGGCTCACTCAAATGACGTTGCGAGATGGTTGTTTGTTGGAGCTATATTTAATATCAATAACGTTGTCATATCCTTTAAATCATAGTTTTTATGACGATAAAGAGATTACTTCTAACGCTGGTTCATCTATCTATACTTCATGGCTCTTTTTATCATATTGATATTGGTTTATGTGAGTGAAACAATGAATTTAATATTATGATCTTGAATAAGATTTAAGAGCACTTTTTTGTTTAAAGTTAATGTGCTTATAGTAGTAAAAGTTGCTAGTTTACAGATATGTGTTACATCAATCCTATTTATTTGGTTTTTTTTTAACTTATTCTAGCAAGGAAATAAATTATAAGCTACATTTTTTAATTCCGCTCTGGCAATGTCGCGGAAAAAAATTAGTAAAGAATACGTTATTGTACCAGATGGTCCGAGAACTATTTTTGACAATAATATGTATATTATATAATAATTTGAATACGTTACGTAAACGTTTCAAAGTTAATAATTATTTTCATATTATCGGAATAGTAAGTAAGTCACCGCTAGAAAAGATTTATTTAGTAATACAGCTTTGCTGCGGTTTGTAAGAAAGGCGAGACAGTTGGTGTAATATTGGAAGCAGGGTTTACCATTTTACGTCTTATGATGGACAAAGCACGACCTGGGAGTGGTAGCCGGTAGGTGAACTCGTCCGTGGACAACGTTAACCAACTTACTTCTACGACATTTCTACAACGTTTTTTTAATCAAGCTTAACTTTATTAGCATTATCATTCGATTTTGTTTTATTTTCGTATTCCCGGTGTGCTCAGTTTTATTCCATTTACAGATAGCTGAAGTCAACGATAAACGAATTTAAAATAACGGCTGACACTCAATAAAATATTCAACAAGTCAATGCTATTATGCGAACGTTCATTCGTTTCTTGTGTAATAATGTTATATATTTATTACCTATAGCCGATTCTGTTTTATGTACATTTTTAATAGAATCACACAAAAAGAATACTTCAGTATACATTTTTCAACTACAACTCTTTAACAATCTTGTTTTTAAATATTGAATTTTGTTTTATATTGAATTCGTTTTGATAATAAATATGAGCTTTGAAGTTGTATGTAGTAATAATCACTTAACAACAAATTATTATATTTACATAAACGTATGTTAAAAAATATGAGCGTATCTCATCCTCTTAGAAATATATACAAAATATGAACATTTACGCTTTTATGTAAAGTCGCAAGAAGCCGACGAGACTCAAGGCAGGACGAATGGCCCTTCACTATGTCTCAAAACGTTTTCATTAACGCTCAGACATAACAAAAGATTATTATTTTACAAAAGAGGCGTTAAGGTAAGTTTTGTATTTTTGAGATATTTTATCAAGTTTGGACTATTCACTTATAATTTAAATTTGAAATGTCATCAAGGCGCAAACACCTTTTTTTAGCATTTCACAGTATTCTATAGTAGTTATATATAATATTTACTATCAAATTCTAAAATGAATTAAGAAATAATTAGAGGCCCTTTTAATACAAAATATAGCCAAATCCGACCTTACTAATCACACGCATCAAGATGTTGTAGCAATCATAATATCTTCCATTTTATAACATTAAATAAACCCGTCATATTTGAAAGGCCGGCGATGCTCTGCAAATCCATTTTATATGACAGTTCCGTTGATGTCACTAATCACTTACTAAAAGGTGAAACGATTATCTGTTTGCTCTCTTTTCTTAAAAATAAATATTCTTAATCAATAGACCACCACCGCTAATCATCGACTTCTTATATGGATCTTCAACCTGGTTGGTTTCCCCTCAACCGATGGTTATATTTTATGTAGAGCCTTCCCACGCTACATCTTCTGTTATGAAATTGCCACTATAATACAATTCTAATATTAACCTAAATACATCTTTATTGACATGATGTTCATATGCTCTTATTGAAGGTTTTGTCTTTTTGCTATTCAAATTCCATTGAAACTCTCAGTTTCAACAACAAACTTCCAAACTTCATCATGTAAACATTTGTAGAGTACGATCTAGTTTCGCTTGCATGAAAATGTGTGTCTAAAATCTTGCTTCTGTAGGAGCTGTTTTTAAAGCAACAAACTGTCAAATAAGTACGTAATTATGTTTGTTCGTTATTATATGTTTCGAAGAGATAAATGTCTCAAGTAAAAGTATAGTTGTAACTGTCGAAGTTTTTCAATTTATTACTTGTAGAAAAGTAAAGGTACATTTTCTATTTCTCTGAAAATAAAATATTATCTGTTGATATCATTAAATTTCTTTTTATAACAAATAGATTTATATTTGTATTTTTGAAGTGAAACTTCTTTAGAATCGTTGTGATTTCAAACCGGATGCAACGGTAAAAACGACAGGTAAGAGACAAATACAAAAGAACGAAAGAGCAAATGTCGGTGTCTATGTGTATTGCACACTGTTTAATACTTGCTTGTATTTGAGCATTTAACGTGTGTTTCACTTCTATCGCGTGTGAATCACACACACACCTTTTTTAAATATATTGTTTTGTTGAAAAATCGTTACCGTCACGACGACGTGTACAGAGTAGCTGAGCAAAACTTTGTATTGTTTATGTAAGTTAGATAGGTTTTCTTTCAAACTTTCATACGTGCAACCTGATGGTCAACGTCACCCATGAACTGAACCTCGTTTACCTGGAACTAGCTCAGGCAACTTATTTGTCTTGCCTATCCTGTGATATACGTTAAGGGCCTGTTTCACAATCTCCAGATAAGTTCCGAATAGGCTATCGGCAACATATTTGACAGATAGAGTATGGAGTATCTGTCAAATATGTTGTGAATGAAAACTATTTTAAAAGTTTCAACATATATGACGTCACACTAAAGAGGGGGGAGTTCCACAAATGTGATCAAGGGGAGGAGTCAAAATATCCAAAAATTCATGTAACGTAATTAATTGATGGCTGCTAAGCTGTAAAGCTGTTCTACTGAAGAAACAAACAAGATAGTGATACTCTTACGGCACAGCACAACCCTCCCACCGATAGATCCAAATCCCGGGTTCCAGAGATATTCTTAGGGACAGGCCTTCATCTAGAAGTGGCCTAGTATAATTTTCATCTAATTAATATAAACAATTTTAATATAAAATCATGCGCCATTAAAAATACAAAATGTACGTCTCATTAGGTGACAGCTGCGTCAATTAAACATAAAATATAGTCCCCGGAGGTTGTCCTCCTCTTTCCGGACCCCGTCTTCTACAGCCCCCCCCTCCCCCTCCGCGATCTCATTAGTAGAGCTCTGAATGTACAATTTGTTCTGAAACAGACACCAATTGCATATATAATATGTATAAGCATCACCGCTCGTTCAAGGTTAAGATCGTTTTATTCTCATTAAATCGTTATTGTGTTTAAATAAAAAAGAAGATTTATTCGTTCAATTTTTGTTATAATTATAAGAGAACTCAAATAAAAATATCATCCGTAAAATACAGTAGTCTTTCAAAGTCTTTTTAAGTAATCTTTACGCGTGATTGGAATAAAGTTTCATACACATATCTAATTTATGATTTTTGTATCTTATAAGTCAAGAAGCGTAAAGTGAACGTACTATGTATGTATTGTAAGTACCTATAATATGTCACAACATATTATATTTACGACTAGTGCAAGACATTATTTTTTAATATAAAGTACCTACTGAGCGTTACTTCAGCTAGAAAAAATTCAGAGACACATTCCAGTCGCACTTGTACAAGTTTTACTTCAACAGATCCTTCTTGGTGGCCGCCGGATCTGACATTCAACTTAGACCTAGCAACTGAATCGAGATTACCATTATAATTGGTTGGAGATTGACTTCTCCATTCTTCACTTCATTCTCTTTTACTTTAATCCTCAGTTATAATATTAGTACCTGGTTGACCGAGCATTTGCTCGGTACCCTTATTGATAAAATACGATAAAAATTTTCTTCCAAAAAAAATTATCTTAAAAAAGAAAAAAATAGAATTCGGACTGGAGATTCTGGATTGGAACTAGGCTCGTTCGGATATAACTGCCTAATTACAACACTAAGCTACCATGACATGTTATTTGACAGCGAAATTTACGTCCTTATTCTAATCATATTTTATCGATGCCTCAAAACACGGATAAAAAAAGTTTTCTAAAAATTTATCTTAGCTAGATCGATTTATCGCCGTTTTTAACACATGTACTTATACAAAATTTCATGAAAATCGTTGGAGCCGTTTCCGAGATCCCGATTCTATATATATATACAAGAATTGCTCGTTTAAAGGTATAAGATAATAAATTTTATGTATTACGTAATATATGTATGTATGAGTGACGATGGTCCAGTAGGTAATAGACTCGGCCTTTTTAGCGAGTTCGGGTTCGATCATGACCTCCCCGGTGGTATTTTGAGATGGCTTGTTCTAAATATTTAAGCGCACCCTAAAACACGAAACCTCAACGGTGAGTGAAAACGTCGTAAGGGATGCTCGATGAGATTGAAAGTCTTTGAAGGTGTGTAAAGTTCACCAACCCGCACTAGGCCAGCGCATCGGTGAACTATGGCCCAATACCCTCCTCACCTGTTTTCGAGGAGGTTTCCTCCTGCCCAGCAGTGGGATATACATTTTTTTACGTAATGTAATTATTTTATTTTAATCATAAGTCTATCACCTTATCTTATTTCAATCATAAGTCTATCATCATGATAAGCCATAGATGGATTTTTGTTACTCTTTCACGTAAAAACTAGTGAATGGATTTTTATGAAACTTAACAATGACATAGCTTAAACATCAGAATAGCACATAGGCTATAATTTATTACCGTACTCCTACGTGAATTGGAAGTACGCGGGTGAAACCGCGTGGCGCTGCTAGTAAGTCTACATACATACACCATACATTGTAAATGCCAACTCCTCCTATACAATTTTACTGTTCTGATTGTGGTTAAAGGACAATGTCGAAAAGCACTTTCGAAAAAAAAGTTCCGATTTGTCACCATTAAGTTACTTTAAAAACCGCTAAAAAGACTTATTTACAACGATAAAGGTTACGTTAAAACAACATCAAGGATACGAATTAACGTTCTCATTATGAGGGATCTTACTTTCATTGGGAGCGCTTGACTGCGCGAGATTCTACTAAGCACTGGTAATAAAGCCTCTATAAAATTACACTAATAGCGCAACACTTAGAAAAAGAGTTCGTATTGTTTTTTTTTATATGTTTAAGCTCTTAATTTACTTCTACGCTAAGGGGTTTATTTATGATAGAGTCGGTGGCATTTCTAAGATATTTAGTTTTTCTTCAATTGTTTTAACATGGAGTAAGTATAAAGTAGTAAGTATTCATAAGTTTTATACTTACTGAAAAAAATATTATTCTGTCTTTGTTAAATTCATATATTATTATGATTCGTTAACTGGCATATAAATATAATTATATATTAAAAACATAGATAAATAATAATATCATCATCATCATCATCAGACTCTATAGTCTGACGGCTATCCGTCAACTGTTGAACTTAGGCTTCCCTCAATGAACACCAAGACGTCCGATCCCTTGGCCCTCTAAATAAATAGGAATATATATCTACGAGTATCTAGTATGTTATTGAAAATAAAAAAAGACCTTAAATAGGTACTTACTAATATCAAATGTGAAAATAGGGATGTTTGTGACCTAACTAAAAACTACTCCGGTTGAGTCATCATCTTTGTACACATATTCTCAGAGGTACTAGTAACATAGGATACATTAAAAAAGGATTTTTTTGCCAACGCGGGCCAAGCAGCGGGCAAAACTAGTGTAATATAAATTGAAAGTCAGCCATACTGGTTAAATCTATATCAGATGGTAATCTCTATCTCTATCGATAATCTATGGTATTAAAGATGTAGGCCATCTTATCCAGGAATAAGAGGGTATAGGATATGGATCCGATTACAGTGTGCCTGTAACATATTAACTAACTGTAAATTATTATCATCCTCTGGTTTGTTTTGGATGCTGCGGGATCTAAATTTACCAACTCATTAATCTTAGGCTAGTGTGCAATAGTAGTATGTTTATAAAAATTCTTAACTATATTTTAAAAATAGCAACCCAACAGAGTTTCTTACTATACTAATTAAAAGTATGTATTTCATTTTTTGTAACTGAATATCTGGAAAGATTAGTTCCACTGAGTTTGTTTCGCCGGTTCTTCTCAGTGGGCTTTCTTTCGAACCGGTGGTATACTCAATTGACTTTCAAAAAGATACATTTCTTGTACTATTTTGAATAAAAAATTTTGACTTTGATATAAATTTAGTTTATCTATACTTATGTTTACAAATGTAAACGTAATAAAAAAAACATCATACATATTGAATTTGGCTTCTATTCCCATATGTAATGTGTTACATGTATGAACCTCGCCAAGGGCAAACTTCATAAGATAGCTGTTGAATATGTTTACCTCGGAGACATTTCCGGTATGTATTTATTCACATATTTTATATGATTTATACTGATCTATACAACATATTATGTATAATTAAAAATACACATTACATAATTAAAGTCTCACATATTAGTACTTCTGTACCTTTTTAATTTTATTTCCATTTTAAATACATTGTAGGTTAATACCACCTTTCCTTTCCTTACTAAATCTAATTTCAAAAGTTTATTTTTTATTTATATTGGGGTCAAACAATACCACAACAAAATTAAACAATAATATTAAAAAGTATAACAATATGACATCAACTCCGCTAACCACAGTTTACTAAGAAAATAGAGAAAGAAAATCTTCTAGTTGAGAGCTGACTGTGTAAAAAGATAGTTTGTTAAAAGAAATGAATAAATTAACAATAAATTTATTTTGATTTAAAAGGAAATTAGGAATTTTGTGTGTTAGCGAATACGTTATTTAATTAATAAGTTATGTTTGTTTTTTTTTTATAATATTAGTTAGGATAAACACAAGTTTTTTTTTTCTTATTCAAGCGAAGAAATTTAGAAGCTACTTTTTTGATCACGCGTGTGAAGCCGCAGACAAACGCTAGTTCTCTTTTAATTGTCAAGCTCAGAAGCTAAGAATACCCTCCATTCTCAAAATACATTAACTCCCTATTACCTATAAAATGTAAATAGGAAGCTGTATAATATAAATTTCCCCTGAACACTTTAATAATAATTCAAGACCATAAAGTTAAACTAAAGCCTCTATGTAAAACTTTACTAACGATATCGAGCTATCTACCAAATATTCGAGAGTGATTTACACGTGAGATAACTTTAATCATAAATCAATATTCGTGTAGGTTTACCTCACTGACTTTTGATCAAGCATTCAATTAAAACAAGTATACCTTCAGAATTTTCATTTATTGTATTACGAAATTCATATTTTACAGATTTTAGAAACAACTTTTACAGATTTTATCGAGGTTTATTAAGTTTTTCACATGCCCAATGTTTTACTTTACAACAACCATGGTCACGGGAGGACTCCTTCCCGACCCCCCCATGGTTCAAGCCTTGTCGTGGCGGTGGGGCTCAATAGCCCAGGGTGACCCCAACACCTTGGGCGAAGCGAATTGAGCCGATGGGGCGATTTGTATCCCTCTTATAAGAAGAGGGGACAAAAGAACAGGGGGCAAGGGGTGAGGATGGGAACCTCCCCTCATCGTACTGTCCCGACGTTGGGAGAGGAACCTCACCAAAGGCGGCAGTGGTGGCACTCGCTGAGTTTTAGTGGGTAGAGCGGCGTCCACTTACCATTTTTCGGGCGCAGCGAGTCCCACATACCTGCCTGGGGAGACCCACTCCTCTGCGGGATGCGTCAGTGCATTTCCCGGCGTAAAAAAAAGACTTCTTCCCTAAAGTTGTTTCATTATAATGAGTGATATTCGCGTAAATACAAAAAAAATATATCTTCCATCTTTTACCTGGCCCTTTAGCATCTATACCGTATAGATTTTCTCGATGACGTTCGATTCAGAGCGCCGCCATGGTGAATAAAATATTACCGTGGAATTCAAAACGAGGAAAAGGAGTCATTGTGATTGGAGAGTCAATGAGTCTAAAAATGTCAGAACGCCATAACGCCATCTGAAAAATAATAAAAACCGTCTTACTTAAACATTTGATTAACTGTAAAGTAAGTCAAGTTAACGTTTTGATGTTAACTCATGTGTTTATTTATTTGTCATACATTACACTATCATGACAGCTCCAGACGTGACAGGTCCAGGTGAACCCCCAGGGGTCCACCAAAGACTCGAAGAGGGTCCACGATAAGCATGACAAAAATGGGGGTCCACAATCGTAAGGTCAATAAACACCAATTTAAAAAGAAAAATGTTGGCTTGATCTCTCCTATCAATATTGTTAAGATAATTTTACTTTTATAATAAATATAATGAAATATCTTTAAACGAGCAATTTTTGGAAAAAAAGCTCAGCAAGGAGTCCACCTGATGCGGGAAAACTTTGAAAGTGGTCTTTAAAACAAAAGGGTTTGGGATACACTGGCTTAAACAATTCGACAGTGAGGTAAAAAATATAAATTTAAAATTATGAAAATTACATACAATATATTTTAGGTAATAAATGTATTTGTTTATTGATAAACTTGATTCTTTATATTATAAAAAACTTATTTGAAGTATTGCTGTGGGTCTGGTCACAGAAATCTGTATTCATGACAATCTGTAATATGACATTTGAATGATGTAGTGAATCGATGAAACACCCGGGAAATATATTTCAGGCATTACTCCGCTTCTGACTTTCCAATTGAAAGTTAATATAAAATTCAATAAAAGCGCATACATCATTTTATTATTTCAGTCGCTTAAAAGGTTTTTTTGTCAATACGCCATTAATATTAATGTATAAAAGTAGTTTCAACCTTTTTATTGTTTCACTGTTGTGCATGGGTCTCCTCCTCGAGATCTGGCGAGGAGGGTAGTGGTATTAGTGAACCTCACACACCTTCAAATGGTCCGGGAGCCAGGTGAAAATTTGGTCAATCATTTCCTCCCGCGAGATACTTCGTGAGACGTATCGGAGAACAGTATCATAAAGCCTCGTGAACGTCAGCTGGCTCTCGGTTGGGGGGATGAGCGGTGGAAGCCCCCCACACATGAAGAAAAATAAAATAACATTTCAGTCACTTCCTCTCAGCTCAAATATTTGTTAAATTATAGTTAACCCTAGTGTTAACCTAAGTGGTTTATATGGATGATAGCTTAATTTATAAAGATATCATCCATATAAACCACTCGACTGAAAGTGAAAAAAAAAATTCATTTTCGAGTCACCAGCTAACGTACAAGGTACCATGTCATAACCAGCTGATTATTATTTTTTTTCGTTAAGATATTGGGCTAACTACAATTAAACAAATATTTTTATATTTTATCTACATGATTGGGAGGCTTCCACTCCTCATCCTCCCAACCGCGCGCCAGATGACGTCCACTAGGCTTTATAATACTATTCTCTGATACGTCTCACGAATTATTTCGCGAGAGGAAGTTGGTCATGAAGACCTGTTACTGGCTCCCGGGCTAAAAGATTTTTATTCAGGCATGCAGGTGGTTCACAGGAGCCTCGTGTTCAAATTTGGGAAAACCCATTTGAGGCACCAAGGGGTCGGGATTAAATCCGAATATAAACGTATCTTGATCTTGTGTCAGTCGTTGGTAAATACAAATATGGCAATAATTAATTAATTTGTCTTATTTTTAAGAAAAAGGCGTTAAATCAAAAAAATATACTTTTTAAAAAACTGATCTTGCTGCGACGATAGAACATACGATATAACAAAAATACCTTTACAATTAAAATTGTACAGTACTTGGAAGCTTTTCGAAGTCACAAAAAATGGTTTCGAATATTGATCTTTTATATTTTTTCAATCTGATGCCTGGTACACGTACCTGTACACATCCTAGCGTGAATGGCTATATATGATGTTATTGCTATTATTATTTATAAGCCAGTTACTACTGCACTTCCGAAACATATATAGGGCAATAATTAATTGTCATTTGCTTGCATAACATTGCATAATTATATCAATTACCTTCAGGCCATTTGTCAAATGACTAAATCTCCATACAAATCTTACCATTCGACAGATGGTCCTCTAATAATTAATTTAGACATACTAGTAGCCTTTAAAAATGCAATTCACTTGGTCTCTTACGTTTAAATTAGAAATATCCTAAAACTTACAGTTCAACAGAACAATTGTTATATATGGCTAGCTGAACCGAGCGTGCGTTGCTATACTTCCAACTAAAATAAATTTGAAGAAAAGACATTACACAAATTTTGAATTCATAGGAATGGCAGTGATACCGCCGTCTGCCGAAAATCTTACTCAGAAACTTTCGTGGACTCATACACAACGACTTTGCAAAAAATTATCACACGTTCAAATACATAGTTTACGATGGAATCGTAGTAATAATTTATATTTATAAAAATAAATGTTCGTCTATATTATCATGTCCTTAATATTATTATATTCATTCAGATTCATTCATTATTATTGATACTGAAATAATATAAGATCTATGTCAATTTCAACATATTAAAACATATATTTCGTACATCTCATTTGACAAATCCATTGAATTAGATATAATGTTAGACACAAATAGCCTTAATTTAATCAACATAACAGCAACAGAAGATATCCGAGTCGAATACATCAATGTCAACATGGGATGAATCAGCCGTATTTGTACACGTAGTATACGATAATACGGCGGGCGCTGGAGAAAATTTATGTTGCGGTTCGAACATGTCTAGCTTAAGCTCCGACCTGCTATTCCTGGAAGCCGCAGGATCTAAGTAATTTGAGTACAGTCCTTATTATACCATTTTGACATTAATTACGGATTTTCTCCTAATCCAAAGCGATGGGAGCTTTCTTAGCGAGTTCTTTTCTTTGTGCATGAAACTTCCAAATTAAAGTCGAGAAGTTTCCCTTTTGTTCGTGATGTTTGCTCTCGAGAAATCTCTTTTTAACAAAATCGACTTTCATATTCTGCGTTTAAATAAAGTGATTTTGGTGAAAATGTATTTGTGCTCATTCAATTGTTTATCGATTGTTTAGTTTTGAGGACCCCATTATAATTATAAACCTATACATAGGTTATAGTCTTTTATGAACATGTATATTATGATTGTATTGTAGTAATTTTCATTTTGATAGATGTATTGTGTATTATAAACATTATATTCTATTATAAACATTTCTTCTGAAAAAAAATCATCATACGTTTATATTTTCCAAACGAATAAAGTACTAAATCATGTATTAGCGTTAACTTTACTATAATATAGTAATATTCAAGATTATTATGTCATCAATATTGGAATAACAATATTTTGGGCTAGAATTTTTTTTTTTGACTTGCTCTCGTTAATCATCTAAATTAAAAATGTTGTTGAGTTTACGCATAGCTTAATGGAATGTTCAGTGAATATTTTTTAAAAGAAGCATTCCGTTGAAAGAACCGAGATGGTAGGGCGGTTTTGATAATTTAAGTAATGATACTTTAAATGTAACTAGTATTATTGAATGCATATTCAAATTTTGCAAAATATAATAATTACTAGCAGCGCCCCGCGGTTTCATCCGCGTACTTCCCGTGGGATAGAGGTGGAGTGTAACAAACATACATTATTCATCCTATTCTCATAATAATAATGATGTATGTTTATTACTTTTTAACATTATAATAATATTATAGCTTACACGTCAGAATAACACTTAAACTATTATTTATAATCGTACTTCCACGCTATGTATTGAAATGTTATTTAATATTTGTTATTATTTTTAATGTGCATTATAATAAAAGTAACACTGTATAGAAATGAATATTTTAGCGATGAATAGCTTAATAGCTTAGTGTAGTCTCGAATAAAGAAATTTGATTTGATTTGATTTAACAGGTTTCAATTTCATAATCATACAAAAATTTACAAAAGTGAATATTCGTATAAAACATTAATTGAATGAAATATCGATCAATGGCGCTTTAATATTTAATATTCAATCTGTATGTTATTAGTGAGGAGTGAATGAGGTAATAAAGTAATACATAAACAAACAACCCAGCCCAGCCCGGCCTTCCGTCACAAGTCACAGCTCCCGTCACCTGGTCATAAATTTTAATGTACCCATTATGTACAAGGCCAATTTCACTAGACAGTTCAATAAATAAAGGAAGATGAATATTGTACTAATGAACGGAGCGTTGACCCTAGTTATAATTTCTCTCGCCTCAATGGTCATTGCTTTTTTTACATATTTGGCGGTTCAAGTTTCGCCCGACTGCTTAAAATTAAAAAAAAATTAAATACTCTATTATTTTGACGACCTCTGTCGCTCAAGCCGGAGATTTGAAACACCGGCCGGGAACGAAAAGTCTTATATATTCCTGGGTCATGGATGTGTATTAAATATGTGTTTTATAACAAAAATCTTGAATATAATATGTATTGTATAAAATTATCTATACTAATATTATAAAGAGGAAAGATTTGATTGCTTGTTTGTATTGAATAGACTTTGAAACTACTTGACCGATTTAAAAATATCTTTCACTGTTAGGAAGCTACACTATCCCTAGTGAACAAAGGCTATATTAAATTTTTAAAAGTTAGGGTCCCGTTTTAAATCTTAATCAAAATCAAAATCAAAATCAAAAATATCTTTATTACGTAGGTACAACTTGTACACTTGAAATAAGTCAAAACATAAGTAGTCAATAAGTAGTAATAGTATATATAAAAAAAAAAAACTCGCTTGAGATGCAGGATCCCCTAAGAAAAACGGGAAAAAAACTTAGGGGTTGCTCTTTTGTCAATAAAATGAGTACATAATATTTTATAAATACAACATGTAACATCATATCTTAAGAGTGAGTGTCTTATTCCCAAGGTGTGGTATCTTCAATAAAATCTTTTATTTCGTAATAGGCTTTACCACACAAACGTTCCTTAACAATTTTCTTAAATTTATTAATGGAAAGATTTTGAACGTTTTCTGGGATCCTATTGTAAAAACGTATACATTGTCCCATAAACGAAGTACTAACTTTATTCAGTCTAAAGAATGGAACATTTAATTTATTTTTGTTTCTAGTATTTATATTGTGGTTGTCGCATTTTTTTACAAATTCATTAATATTTTTACGGACATACATCACATTAGCAAATATGTATTGAGAAGCGACAGTCAAGATGGCAATTTCTTTAAATTTATCTCTCAATGATACACGGGGGCCTAAACAATATATGGCTCGAATAGCTCGCTTCTGCAACAAGAAGATCGTATTAATATCCGCGGCATTCCCCCACAGTAGAATGCCGTAAGACATAATACTGTGGAAATATGCATGATATACTAATCGCGCCGTATTTTCATCCGTTATGATTCTTATTTTCTTAACTGCAAAAGCTGCAGTACCGAGCCTACTTGCCAACGTGGCTATATGTGGCGCCCACTGTAGCTTAGTATCTATGGTAATTCCGAGAAATTTGGTTGAATCCACCAAGTCCATCACCTCTCCGTTAAGTGATACACTAGTTTGCACCTGCTTAACATTAGGGAGCGTAAATTTTATCAGTTTTGTTTTATTTGAGTTAAGCAATAAGTTATTGGCGCTAAACCAATGCACCATGTTCGAAAGAGCATTGTTTACCTCGTCAAAGACCATTTGTTGTCGTTTAATTTTAAAAATTACAGATGTATCATCAGCAAACAATACAATTTCATGTTTATCCTTCATGAGTGAAGCCAAGTCATTTATATAAACAAGGAAGAGAAATGGACCAAGAATGGATCCTTGAGGCACCCCCATTTTTATTTTGGTACCAGAGGAACTTAGTTGATGCAGGCGAAGCTGCGTGTAACAGCATCCTTTGTATGTACTCACTGCTGTGTTTCGAAAAGGAGGACAAGACAGGCCGTGTAATTACTGGCACTGAGACTTAACATTTTTTAATTGGCAACACATAAATGAGTTTCATGCACTAGTTCCAGGTAAACTAGTTCATCTTAATGGGTGACGTCGACCACTTACCATCAGGTGTCATGTCTGCCACTTTTTCTATCCAACTAAAATAAAAAAGCTTTTAAAATACTTTCATGTAAGTTGCGTACTAGTAGTAATAAGTTATAGTCTAAGGCGCAGTTACACTTTTAACTATTGGAACCCAGACTACTTATTGTTTGTTTTTTTTGTGTTATTAAGCTATCCATGCTATTATCTATTCTGCAATCTGAAGTTCTTTTCGTTTTGGTTCTATTTTCAGGTAGGTATATAAATATAAAATTATTCAAATGTTCTTATCAAAGTTTCATTTTAATTGCGTAAAATATTTCAAGTACTGGCCATTTAATAGGTAGCGAATATCTGTGGTTACTCAATACCCTTTGATTAATTAAATTTGAAATATTGTTCAAACTCACAAACTTGGCGGTAGCTAATAAAAGATTGGAATACAGATGGATGTTATGTTAACAAAGTATTATATGTTGTAGTATTATAAAAAGAACACTTAATTTAAAAAATAAATAAATATTAGACAAAACATTAATAAAAGGAGATTTTTTGCAGAACAGTGGACTGCAACTGGATAGTCGGATTAGCTGGTGGTAAGTGATAAGGGATCGATCGTCTTAAAGGCTGATGATGAAGATGATGATAATGGTGATGAAGGTGATGATTATGATCATGATGACATAGACAACCAGTACACCAGAGGATACCAACCTTAGGTACGCTCTTTTCACAAAGATCTCTAAGTCATATAAGTCGTCGTAAGAGTGATTTTTTGTTGATAATTTGATGTATTTCTTAATTTATGAGTGATTGTCCCTTTTTTAATACTTAATTTAATTCATATTGAAATTCAATTAAGCGATTGAGCGACGATAGTCCAGTGGTGAGTGGACTCGGCCTCTCATGCGAGAGGTTCCGGGTTCGATCCTGACCTCCCCGCGTGCGCCTTGAAATGGGTTTTTCTAAATTTCTAAGTGCACACATGAGACCATCGTTTGCTCACCAATGAAGGAAAATATCGTGAGGAAACCTGCGTGCCTCATGAGATTGAAAGTCCTTGAAGATATGCGAAGTTCACCAACCCGCATTAGGCCAGCGCATCGGTGAACTATGGCCCATTAACCCTCCTCGACTGATTTCGAGGAGGAGACCCGTGCCCAGCATGAGACATATACTTTTTTATTGAAATTCAGATTTATCACGAAAATTTTGTATTATACACGACATTAACTGTTAAAAATAAACACTATATTCAAGAGAGATTCACTCAGTCGACTAGTCGGTTTTACAAACGGTTGGATTTTATCATAAACGCCGCGGAGATTCAACGCATTAGTTGCAAAAAATCTCTAAATATTTTTAGATAAACTCAGATGCAATACACAATGCTGCAAGTCTAATGGGGTATCATACCTCTACAGCGAGAGATATTTTAGAATGTATTTTTAGCAATATTAACTTACAGTATAGTATACTAAAACATAACATTAAAATTTAGCGTCAAAAATCCGCCATTTTGATTTACTTTGTCACTCTCATAATTAAAAAAAAATCTGAAGACACCTTTCAATCTAAAATCCATAGAGTCGTTCAAGCTGCAGTAGGTGCTACAATAAAGACACAAATACAAAAATTAAAATAGCCCTCCTGTATTTGGGTCAAAATTTCATTAATTATTATTATACTTATCCTTTACGAATCAAATAATATTTACTCTATAAGTATTATAATTTCAATCAAAAACCTTTCAATCTAAAATCCATAGAGTCGTTCAAGCTGCAGTAGGTGCTACAATAAAGACAGAAATACAAAAATTAAAATAGCCCTCCTGTATTTGGGTCAAAATTTCATTAATTATTATTATACTTATCCTTTACGAATCAAATAATATTTACTCTATAAGTATTATAATTTCATAATATCGGTCACAATACAAACAGCCGATAATAATAAAAAACTTTCTCCCGTAGCCCTCAAACGTAATTTACATGCTGGGACGGGGAAGTAGGAAACTCAAGTAAGACACTAGTCAGAAAATTAATCTTATCTCGATTTTCTCGTATTTTCCTACGTCTGTTTAACCGAGCAAGTTTTAATTGCACCGAACTTGAGCCGATCGCGTTCATTAGGAAGGAAAAATTAAATTAACGTCTCATTTAAATGATTAAATAACAATATGCATAAAAACTAATGTTTCTCTAAAATATTGCAATAGGAATTTTTGTATTGTTTTCTTATGTTTACGCCAATTTCATTTACTATAATGAAACAAATTTTACGGATTTATAAAGGTCCTCCTGCGACCATGGTTCCTGTAAAGTATCCCAAACGTCGGGCATATAAAAAACTCAATAAACCGCGATAAAATCCGTAAAAGTTGTTTCATTAGATTCCATAGATTATTTAAGCTGCTAGCTGATCCGACAAACGTTGTTTTGCCATAGGTATAAACTATTTCTATGGGGGGCATGGCGTGCAAGCCCCCCTCTACCCGTGGGAAGTTCCCTCCCTGTAAGTTGGGGGGAAAACAAGTGGTGTCGGCAGACGCTGAGATGGCCGAATAATGTCAAGCCATCTTAGCGTTCTCCAGGTGAACGTCAACCACTGCGCCGCGGCTCAGGACCTTTTCCTGCAGTCCATGGCGGAGTGGAGCGTTGACGTCGCGATCGTTGCCGAGCCGTACGCTGTGCCTTCCAGCCCACACTGGGCGGAGGACAGCGACGGTTTGGTAGCGATCGTGGTGGGGCCTGGAGCCGGCCCTCCCCTCGCAGTCAAAGCGAGGGGCCGCGGGTACGTGGCGGCGGTTCGGGGAGAAGTGGCTTTTGTTGGAGTCTATTTTTCCCCGAACCGCGATTTGGCGGCCCTGGAGCGGTTTCTCGACGTTCTGGGGCCGCTGGTGGGGCAGCTAGCTCCACTAGAGGTGTTTGTGGCCGGAGACCTTAACGCCAAGTCCACGGCGTGGGGCAATCCGATCACGAACCCGAAAGGGAGGGAAGTGGAGGAGTGGGCGCTAGCTGCCGGACTGTCCCTGCTCAACAGAGGGTCAGTCCAGACGTGCGTGCGTTGGTCGGGAGGTTCCGTGGTAGACGTCACTTTCGCCACGCCGGCCATAGCACGCAGAGTGGAGGGGTGGAGGGTTGAGACGGGGGTGGAGACTCTCTCGGACCATCGTTATATTAGGTATGAGGTGTCTCCAGCCCCCGTCCGTCCGGCGTCATCGTCGTCGCCATCGTCGTCAGGTGGGAGGCGAAGCCAGTTTCCGCGTTGGGCGCTCACAAAGCTTGACCGGGAACTGGCTGAGGAGGCCGCCATAGTCGGCCGATGGAGCCTCCCGCCGCTGGCGGAGCTAGGGGTGGATGAGGCGGCTGACCGTCTCTGCGACGCTTTCACAGCGGTTTGCAGAGCGGCCATGCCGCGTTGTAGACGTCCGCCCCAAAGGAGGGCGCTGTATTGGTGGTCGGCAGAGATAGCCTGTTACGGTTATAAAAAATGAAATAAATGGAATAAAATTAAAATAAAAAAAATGTGAAACTGTTAAAGATATATTATGAAATAAAAATGTTGTACATTAAAAGTTAAGTTAAATTTGGAAAACAGGTTTGGGTCCGACTATTAAAAATATGAGAAAATTTATTTAAATTAGCTAATTAAGGTTGTAAGAGAGCGTGGATTCGATTATTCCTGATATCAAGTTGGGAGCTAATTTAAAAGAGAACTTAACATAGACTGCGTCCGGTCACGTGCCACGTGGTCCGTGCTTCGTCCAGCGCGCCGTCCCGTCGCTCAGCGTGGCGGTGAGCAGGACCGAAGCCAGCACTGTGGTGTGCGGTCCCCGAAGAGAGAGGTCAGGAGAAGTATGGGATCAGTGATTCCGTGGGGTCCGTGGGTAAATTAATAAGTGGGTAGTGGGATCCCAGCTGCTCTGGTTCCCGTCGTCTGCTTCCTTTTGGACCCCGTCCACAGCTACTCGGCCACGCCCAGGATTAGCACCGCACCGACCACGACGGCAACGCCTGGGACCCTGAAAGGTCACGCCAACACGGGTGAGCCTTTCCATAACCAACCCCCATGAATGTCCAGGGTTGACACGGAAATGGCCATTAAAAGCATAAAAGCACAGAACACAATAGAAATAAGCACTAAGCCCTATGATAAAATATTACTAAAAAAAACACTATTAAATTGTAAGGCAGTGCATTTTGGTTGTAAATTAATTTTAGCGTTTTACATTAATAATTATAAGCAGAAGGCTTACACACTAATTATAACAAAGAGATTACTTAAGATAACACGTGTGTTCCTACAAGGACTCACCCACTAAAATATAACGCGGCGCGTGTGCGCTTCTCAGCACTCTCCGGCAGAAAAAGAACGATCGACCGGTCCGTAAGCGGCACGACTCGATTCCAAGACGCTTCACATATCGTGACGTCGTAATATGTCTTGGCCAATAGTGATCGAGTAGGCGAATGAAGAAATTCGCGCGCGGAATATGAATTTAGTATTAAAAAACGAATAAAATCTATGTAACATAATATATATGTTACAATACCCCCCCCGTCAGAGAAGAATTTTGCTTCTCTGGCAAAATTCTGAAGAAGGTAACGCGAGAAGAAACTCTGGCACAGCGCTCGAGAGAAAGAGAAAAAAAAAAATCAACGCTACTGATTCTACTTCTCAATAACAAGATAAGAATTGTTAACTCATCCGTAGCCGATCACAGAAATGCTACGCTACATTAAAAAAAAAAATTTAGCTTCACTGCTACGCTGCGCTACGAGATGTAGACAGCGTATCCGATCATACGTCACTCACATTCATCATCATCCAAATTCTCACAAGCAGCGTGCGTTATCAGTACTACACAAACAACGCCCTGACACAAAGAGATATGGTCTACTATGGACACATACTCACCAGCTACTATAAACCGAAAAATTTAATTTAATTTAATATGCCAAAAAGTATTCCCGATGAAGGCTTTTAGCATGTGTGCATATACTATAACAATATAAATATGTGGAATCGCCACCCGTCCCGGAATTAGATAAGCTATATTAAAGTTATTAACTTATGGCGTAGGCTTAAAATAATATAAAAGTACAATTAAGAGATGTACTCGAGTTATTGCTCAGTGGAATAACTCAAATATATTACCAAAATACATAACTGGCACAAAAGTCATTGCTCAGTGGAACGACTTGTACCCTAAATACATAACCAGTACATAAGACATGTACCATAACACACAACAATCTATGTCATGTACCTATTGTATATGCACGCTTTAGAGATCATCACCCGTCTCAAAATTGGAATACATAGTGTGAATTTTGAAAAAAGATAATAACGTTATTACTTAGATCATTAATATTATTGATCTAAGGATTATTATATTATTTCATTACTAAAGCTACCTATTATTTTCAGGTCTTTCATATTAATTAGATAAAAAAAATGTATTAAGACAAGTTAAAATCTGGCATATGCCTAACATAATATAACACCTAACATTTTGCCATTTAAATTCAATAATACGTCATACGCTAACGTTAACCGTTTAATGTAAAAAAATATGAAATACGTTGTACACTAACTCGACTTTAGCAAAGATAAAAATTTAATATAACGTGTCATCGTGAGTCCTTATTGAAACAAACCCCAGAGATAATACAAAATAATACACAATAGATAACAACAAGTAAACACAAAAGTATCCGATACAGAGGGTATTCGGAAAAAAAGTGAACAAACAACCCAAGTACAAAGATTACGAGTTATATAACACTTATCACTTATCATTCATTCTTATGATTGAATATTTTATGATTTCATAATTGAAACTTTTATTATACTATTTTATTATATTCAATACTTACATTATTCATTGTTATCACTATTCACTTTTATTATATATTGATTAAAATTTACACTAGATTTTAACATTTTATGATTTAATACTTCTTAATCTAATATTTTAATGATTTAATATTTTAAATTTTACTACATTTTAATATGAATTGTACTTGGTTTGTTAATATGTATAATATGTTTAGAGAGAACATAAATTAACAACATCACACAATTCACAACACATACATTTAAAAGACACGGGACCATTTCCACACCACCAGACAAACTTAATACCAGGAATATTTTAACCCGTTGGGCGTCATTGTTACGGTTAAAAAAAAAATTATATAATTGTGAATAAATGAAAATAAAAGATGTAAAATTTGTTATCAATATATTATAGAAATATTATCTTTTACATATAAAGTTATGAATTTAAATTTAGAAAAATAGGTTGTTGGCCGACTATTACAACAATTAAATAAATAAGTTAATTAAGGTTATAAGAGAGCGTGGATTCGATTATTCCTGATATCAAGTTGGGAGCTAATTTAAAAGAGAACTTAACATAGACTGCGTCCGGTCACGTGCCACGTGGTCCGTGCTTCGTCCAGCGCGCCGTCCCGTCGCTCAGCGTGGCGGTGAGCAGGACCGAAGCCAGCACTGTGGTGTGCGGTCCCCGAAGAGAGAGGTCAGGAGAAGTATGGGATCAGTGATTCCGTGGGGTCCGTGGGTAAATTAATAAGTGGGTAGTGGGATCCCAGCTGCTCTGGTTCCCGTCGTCTGCTTCCTTTTGGACCCCGTCCACAGCTACTCGGCCACGCCCAGGATTAGCACCGCACCGACCACGACGGCAACGCCTGGGACCCTGAAAGGTCACGCCAACACGGGTGAGCCTTTCCATAACCAACCCCCATGAATGTCCAGGGTTGACACGGAAATGGCCATTAAAAGCATAAAAGCACAGAACACAATAGAAATAAGCACTAAGCCCTATGATAAAATATTACTAAAAAAAACACTATTAAATTGTAAGGCAGTGCATTTTGGTTGTAAATTAATTTTAGCGTTTTACATTAATAATTATAAGCAGAAGGCTTACACACTAATTATAACAAAGAGATTACTTAAGATAACACGTGTGTTCCTACAAGGACTCACCCACTAAAATATAACGCGGCGCGTGTGCGCTTCTCAGCACTCTCCGGCAGAAAAAGAACGATCGACCGGTCCGTAAGCGGCACGACTCGATTCCAAGACGCTTCACATATCGTGACGTCGTAATATGTCTTGGCCAATAGTGATCGAGTAGGCGAATGAAGAAATTCGCGCGCGGAATATGAATTTAGTATTAAAAAACGAATAAAATCTATGTAACATAATATATATGTTACAAGCCGACCTCCGGGTCGCCTGTAACGGGGCGAGGAGACAGTACACCCGGAGCAGGCGGCGGCGCCCTCAAGACGTCGACAGGGACGACAGACTGCGCAGGGCCTACGTGGAAAAGGTAAAGGCCCTGAAGCAGGCCATTTGCCGAGCCAAAGAGGAGGCCTGGCAGGAGCTAGTTGAGGGTCTCGATCGGGACCCCTGGGGCCGACCGTATAAGTGGGCGCGGAACAAGCTCCGTGCCCAGTCGGCCCCTATCAACGAGACGCTCCAGCCGGACCAACTGAGAAGGATTGTCGGGGAACTTTTCCCTGACACACCTGGGGGGTTCTGTCCCCCCAGGATGGCTCGGCAGGCGCAGACGCCGGACGAGGAGGATGTTCCGCCATCCGTCACGGAGGCTGAAATGGGGGCGGTTTTGGCTCGCCTCCAGAGTAAGAAGAGGGCGCCGGGTCCGGACGGGGTGCACGGGAAGGTACTTGCTATCTCTCTCGTGTACCTCGGCGATAGCCTTCGGGAGCTGTTTGACCGCTGCCTGCGGTCTGGTCAGTTCCCGAGGGCATGGAAGGAAGGCCGGCTCTGCCTAATACCGAAGGCGGGGCGGCCCACGGACTCGGCTTCGTCGGTGCGACCGGTGGTGCTGCTGAACGAGGCTGGGAAGGCTCTAGAAAGAGTTGTGGCATCCCGGCTCGTTCAGCACCTCGAGGAGGGTCCGGGACCTGGACTCTCAGAGTCCCAATTCGGGTTCCGGGCACGCCGGTCTACGATCGACGCCCTCAAACGCCTGCGGGCGGTGACGGGTGAGGCGGAACACAGCGGAGAGGTGGTGGTCGCGGTGTCGCTGGACATCGCGAACGCCTTCAACAGTCTCCCGCACAGTGTGATACGGGAGGCACTGGCCTACTTTGGAGTGCCTCCCTATCTCAGGAGACTGTTGGACGCGTACCTCTCCGACAGGAGGGTAGCCTGCGAGAACCGGTGCGGGTCCGTAGAGTGGTGGCGAGTCGGGTGCGGTGTCCCACAGGGATCAGTGCTAGGTCCAATCCTGTGGGACATCGGGTACGACTGGGTCCTGCGAGGCCGTCTCCTCCCCGGGACGGGTGTCATATGTTACGCCGATGACACCCTCGTATACGCCCGGGGACGAACATACAGGGAGGCGGCGCGGCTGGCCGAGGTCACGCAAGACCTCGTGATCGGCCGCATAGAGAGTTTAGGGCTTCAGGTCAGACCATCCAAGACCGAAGCCCTTCTCTTCCGTGGGATTGGGCGGAAAGGACCCCCACCGGGGGCTGCCCTCCAGATTGGAGGGGTGAGAGTCAGGATGAGCCCCCATATCAAGTACCTGGGGCTCATCCTCGACGGAGGTTGGACCTTCGGCCCACACTTCAAAACGTTGGGACCGAGGGTCGTGAAGGCGGCGAGTGCGCTGGGCAGACTCCTCCCGAACCTCGGAGGACCCAGCGCCGCCTGCAGGCAGCTGTACTCTGGAGTCTGCCGGAGTATGGCGACGTATGGTGCCCCAATTTGGGCGGATCACCTCACTGCGAGCGTTAAGGCCGCGTTGCGCTCGGCGCAGCGGGTCATCGCGGTGAGGGTGATTCGGGGGTACCGTACGGTTTCGTGGGCTGCAGCATCCGCTCTAGCCGGCGATCCCCCGTGGGAACTTGTGGCTGAGGTTCTGGCCGAGACACACTCCTATGTCTCGGATAGGAGGTCTCTGGGCTTGAGCCTTTCGCCTGACGGGGTCCTACGGGTCCGCCGACTAGGGATGGAGACATTAATGCGGAGGTGGGGAGAGGACCTGGCGCGTCAGCCGTATGGCAAACGCCTAACGGCTGCTCTGCGCCCGGTTCTTGAGCGGTGGATGCGCCGTAAGCGCAAACCCCTCACCTTCCGTCTGACGCAGGTTCTCACCGGGCACGGATGCTTTGGTGATTACTTGTGTCGGACGGCCCAAAGGGAGCCGACGACAGGATGTCACGATTGTGGCGCGGCGGTGGACTCTGCCCAGCACACCCTCGAGGTGTGCCCGAGATGGGCGGCGCTGCGTCATGATTTGACGTCTGTCATCGGAGGGGACTTGTCTTTGTCGAGCGTCATCACCGCGATGCTTGGCTCTGACGAGTCCTGGACGGCAATGGCCTCTTTCTGCGAGACAGTGATGTCCCAGAAGGAGGCCGACGAACGGGTGAGAGAGGAGGCCGCTGACGTAGCCTCCCCCCGTAGACGACGAACGGGGGTGCGTCGGAGGCGCTATTTAATGCGCCTTCAATAAAGCCCCTGTGCTCGTGTCGGGCTCGGGATGGGAACCCGGGCCCAGCTTAAGACACGACGTCGTGGGGACTGCCAAGTCGTAGCCGGGCAGTCCCCCTATTGTGGAGAATCTGGTCTTGCCGGGACCAGTCTGTCGCTGAGGGTATCCCGTCGCCTGCACAGATCCGGGTCCCTCAATTATAGCGGCTGAAGGCTCACGCAGCGGTTTTAGTGGGGTAGGGCACCCAATGCGAGTCCCCACACACGCCAGTGCGCCTACCCAGGCCCTGGTAAGGTCGTAAATGATTTCCGCTGCGTCATCAAAAAAAAAAAAAAAAAAGGTATAAACTATTTCTAGTTAATATTTTGGTACTTAAAATGAAATGAAATGCATGAAAAACCCCCAATTAAGAAGCCTAATTCGCCATTTTATATATATACAAATTCCCTTTAATATTTAGAAGGTTACATTTCCTTTCTTTATATCTGCCTACGCAGATTATTTTTATTTGTAATGAGGGCAATACATACCTACTTTCATTCTGAAATGAGAAAATTCTATAATGTTATGTGTTACTTCTGTCTCCACTTGTATTCTCCCCGTAAGGGGTTGAATTTCTAAAAAACCTTTCTTGCACTTGCTCACTTGTATCATGAAAGTTACCTAGAAACTACTCAGTACTTCCTAGAACTCAAGTTTCTACGAGTAGGTACGGCAATTACGGCTGTGTAAGTCAGTGACTCACATATCAATTCACCAGAGGTTTTCCTTCTTAATATTTAGAAATTCAATTTCAATAGTTAATTAACAATCAAATGGAATTATATAATCGTAAAATTACATGCAACAACTTTCCAGTACTTTGGTTTTAGTCATCTTTGTCTGTTGTTTTCGTGATTTTACTATAAAAACGTAAAATTACGATCACCATTATGTACCTAATGTTTAAAACCAAATATTTTACAAGCATTGCGTTTAAAATACACCAGTTTCCATAAATAAATCCAAAAGAACAGTATTAAAATTTATATTCAAAATTGATACTTTCGATTGAAAGGTGCGAATTAAAATTTCACCGTACAGTTTAATTGAAACAATGAAATATTCCGACGTCGCTGTCTACGCAAATGACGACTAATGGGTTGAATTATAAAAGTATGAACGTGGTGACAATTTAAAAGCGTCGGTAAAAAGTCTGCTATTAAAGATTTACCCGTATTGTTGTGTACGACGCAATAACTCGGGAATACTACTTACACAACCACTACTCGAAAACCCTCCTGAATAGACGATACCTACATTGTTATGGTTATAGTGGATTCCTTATAACGTTAAAATGTTATTACGTATTTTTATTACCTTTTATTGGATCGTGAAATATTAGATAGGGGTTTTTTTATTACAAGGTATAACACAATATTTATCACGATATAATCCAAACTTTGGTTTTTTTTTCTTTAACGCCGGGAAATGCACTGACGCTTCCCCCAGGCAGGTATGTGGGACTCGCTGCGCCCGAAAGCTGGTAAATGGACGCAGCTCTACCCACTAAAACCCGGCAAGTGCTACCAATGCCGCCTTGGGTGAGGCGCCCCGGACCTACTAGCACAGGGCACCTCGACGGCCAGTCAGTCCCCTCAGGGACGGCACCTCCACAGATGGGTTGCCCCGCACCACAAAACAACCCCTCCCACCATCAGGACGATACAATGAGGCGAGGTTCCCATCCTCGCCCCTTTCCATTGCTCTTTTGCCCCCTCTTCTAATAAGAGCCCCCTTGGCTCAATTAGCTTCGCCCAAGACATTGGGCTCACCCTAGGCTACTGAGCCCTACCGCCACAACAAGGCTTGAACCATGGTGGGGAATCCATACTTACCACTACTACGATTAGCGGAGGATTGGCTGTCTTTATCGGCTTAAAGGATGCCCAAGTCTAACAGTGAACTAAAATTGGCACACATTTAAGATGATACTACCATATTTTGTAACTGAAATGTATTTGAATTCGCTTATTATAATCTCCTAAATATCCATTGTTACATTTTGGTTAGTTAGATTGTATAGTAATAATTATGAATAAATGGAATATTAAGCTAGAATTTGCAGCGATAAGTGACTCATTGAAAGCGCTGGCAGACACCGATAAAAGGCTTGCCTGAGTCGCATGTTTGCTAATCGCGATCTCTTCCCTTATATCCAATGTGCAGCTCAATTATAATTTATTACGAGTATTATATTAATTCGATTTAAATTGATTTGATTTCTGTCCATCCATCGTCGGAACGAAATACATAAAGGAAGTTTTTACAAAGATGATAAATCTTTTGACGTTTACATTCGTGATGATAAAAATAAGCTTTTACATAATCGTATCGTATTTTCACCGAAACATGTTTATAGCATCACTATTTTATATTAACAGTGGTGATAAAATAAAAATTATAGTGTCATACATCATTTCCCTGCGCTCAAATGACCGGAAACTTCCGATAAGTCTGAGCCTAAACTGCTAAAATATGTACTCGGAGCCGCTGAACATTTTAGCGCACTATATCAAAACAATTGCCATAAAAACTGGCGTTACCGTTATGTATCCAAAGAACTGTAAAAACAAACATCAATAAAGACTATTTTTCATTTGTAATTCTAATGACCAAACAATTTTAAGCCTTATTCTAAATGCCAAAAGTACAGATAACAAAATCTTAACAGTGTTATGCCAAAACATATGACACAAAAAATCTTCGATCTCAAACTTTTCTAATATAAATCGCCCTAATATAGAATACATATTTGGGTCTAGACAGTACAAAAAACTTTCCAGATAAACAAACGTAATTCGCACAAATCCAATACAGTAAGTTCTATTCAGCAAACAAAATAGCATACAAAACAAACGCTCAAATTGGAAAGACTAACACATTATTCTCGGAGGATCAAGAGGATCGTGGAGGGTGATAATTTGACATGTGAGATGCTAAAGGGTGTAAATCCCGTTGCAAATGACAGGCCACGTGACCCCTCCGAGAGGACCTCCCCCTCCCGCTCTCTGTAATCAATAATTTGCATCCGATTAAACAAATTGTGATATAAAATTCGTAACGCGCCATTAACTCGTTTACCTGCACGCCAATATTTATTGGCACATGAAACTTAAATTATTCGAGCATTTAATTTTTGAATATAACATTTTAGCTGTGACCGTTTGCTGCATTAATTGTTGCCTTGTTAAGTTTCATTTTAAAAGTAAATAGTTTATTAAGAATGCCATTTTTAAATATTTTTTACCTTTATTTATTATATATAATATTATGGCATTGACATATTTTTGCTACGATTCGTGGTTAGCCCATCAGTTTAGGTCAGCACACACACACATATTCAATGCAAAAAAGAAAACACAATATACACGGTCGATTTGATACCTAATTCACCTTAGTGCGAAAAACTAAAACTTCAATACTGAGTAAATCAATGAATTGAGCCAAAATCAGTATGATGATTATTATTATCATACTTTTATATTGAAAAACACAAAAATTCAGTATATATTAATAAATAATAAAATGGCTGCTACCTTATTAAGCACTGAACGTGAGGAGACCGTCCTATGGAGAAGTAATAAATGTTTGAACTGTGATAAATTGAAAATATACCAAAACTTGTAGTTGTTAGACAATAAGACATACTTTTTAAAAGTGGGGAATAAATAAGATATGATACGTTTGAAATATTTTGTGTCCATATTTCAGTTCTCTGGAAGTGATCTCTGTCTGAGATATGTCTATTTATTATTATTCACTTTTTCTCGTGTTATTCCGTGTTATTTTTAAACATCAATGAGATACAATAAAAATAATTTGCTCTCTTATAATACAGGCTGTATAACAGTGTAAACACTATAATAACGAAGATAGTTTAATAAAACCACAATGTGAGCGTACAACACTATATGAACACAAATTTATGGGCAATTGGCTGCAATGCTTCGCTGTATTCAACAGCCCTGAAGGCTAAGTTAATCGTGAGACGGTCAATTATAAAGACATATGAGGGGTCCACACGTTCTCAGCTGCTTTTGTCTCTGTAATTGGCTCTTTTTGTCATTCAGCCTCGATTAATAAAGTATTCTGTTCGTAATGATGATACGATTTAGTTTTCGTCCTTTTTTGTTACATTTGATCGCACGAGATTTGCAAACCTAAAAACTAACATTTAAAGAGCTTTATTGAATCGTTAGAAACTTGTCATGTTTTTGAATCATTAGAAAGTGAATCAATAGCTTTTTTATTCTTTTATTGACTACTATTTTGACGAATTTCACTACAAGTGTTAGTTGTTACCAACGAAATAAAGATATTTGGATTTGATTGGTTTAAAAAATTTAAAAACAGCTTTTATAGGCATAGTAGAAGTTAAAATAAGTTCTCAATAATCCCTGAGAGCAACTTATGTAAATTTAATCTAAACTGAGCACTGAAACCCGTAGCCGGACCGGAAAATTAGTGAGATCTCATTTGCCGTAATCAGTTGTAGCTGCTACCGTCCATCACTGTTCTACTTACACAGGCTAAATTGCAAATGAGCTTTGGGGAATGTAAGTCGATTTTAGCCTAGTGACAATTTGATTAATATTATAGAATTAAATTATTCGTTGTTTCATGGAATTTGGATGCTAAATGTGTGGGTTAGTTACATTTGACGAAGAATCTTCCTGTTAGATATTTTTAAATCGGACTTTGCCCATTATTTCTTCCCACCCCTTTATCTTCTGTATAGCCAGGACCGGTAGCGGTAACCAAAGGACCCTTTGATACAATCTCAGGGAGCATTCGGGATGCGTTAAAACTGCCTAGTGCCTTGGGATTCTGAACGATATTAATGAATAGAATTCAGGAGGAGTAGGAAAAATTCCAGTTTCCGTTCAAAGCGGGAGACAGTATAGGAGTTTCTGTTAGGTAGTATATAAAATAAATAGCTACAAATATATTGTGTCTAATTTAGATTCGAGATATGGGTTCATGAGGTTTTTGTGCGTGCGCGACAACTCCTACCTAATGTGGTTGTTTGTGAAGGTATGTAACCTTCTTCGTTCTTTACAAAAAAGTGGATATGAGAAATTTCAATCTGTTTCGATATAGGTGATACTATTTTTTCATGCTTAAAAAACCTACTATTATCCTTTAAATTGAAGTAACATTATATAATAATTATTAATTTCGGTAAGTTTCATGTAGGAAGTAATCTTTGAAACTATACTCATTTAAATTATAATATCAAAAATTTAAAATCGTCTAAAAAAATATTGTTAAGATTTTCTGCGTTTTTTTGCTACGTTTCTTTAATATTGGTGCCTACAACTTATCTTTCTACTACTATAAATACTATGATGCGCTTTCAAAGCATCCGATATGTTTTTTTGTTCATTGTATATCGAAAATTAATAATATGAACGCATCATCGAACAAACTAACTCAGCCAAATAACCATATTTGAAGATAAGTCAAAAACTGCTTATCAGTTCAAACTAATGGAACAAAAACAGAAACACCAGCACAAACGTTTGTTCGTCAAAACAAATGAAGTCCAAATCCCGTCTTCGTAATATAGGCCCTTAATTTAGGGGAAGCGCGGGACGAAGGTGGGATTCAGGAGTTGTAACCACATTTCTCTCATGCACATGTTTGTTAAGATTAAGTAGTAGCTGAGGGACAAAATCATCGACCACACAGCCTATAGACTCCTAATGTTGATTTTTCGTATTAAATGCATTCTGGCAACTATCTGAGGTGTGACGAAAGGGGTTGCAATGCTGTGATTAACTAATTCAATGTCATACATTACGAATCACGGAACTTTAAAAACAAATGGATATATTTCGCAACGGGAAAGAATGAGACGACACGATAGTTTGAGTACATTGTTTACGGCTTACATCGGAACTATAAGTCAAATGTGTTGCCAGAACCCGTTTCCCTGTTATTAGGAGTCTATGGGATATGTGGTCGATGGACAAAATTTATAAAAAGAATCATGAAACCCGAATATTTGAGTAAACACGGCCGAAGCTATGGTACCAGCTAGTATCTAACAATAATTTGATATAAAACAAATCCCTGGTATAATACACAGCGAAAGCTGTTATTTCTATGATGTGGGTATCCCGGATATGTGGCGAGTTGACGGCTGCCTCCGCGTCTCCCTGCCAATAACTGGCACGCGCTTGGCATACTCAAGCGAGACCTACCCGATTTTTTGACTGGACTATATATTTATGTACCCGCGACTTAATTTAAGAGATAAAATATAGTTTTCAGAATCTTTACGGAGCAGGTTTTACAAACATAGAAAACTTTACCTTATCATCAAGATTTATATAAAAAGGAAAAGCTATTCTCAGGGTAACAAATGAGGATATTGACTTATTTTTTATTATTTTAATATTAAAATTAGAATTATTGATTGATTGGCTATATTCGTATTTATCCACAATAAGGTTAGCCCATACAACAGGATCTAACTATATTAAATTCAATAGTACTAGTAGTATTGTAGTTTTGATATCTTCAATTAACTACATGAAGAAAATTCTCTATACCTCAAACGAATACACATTAGAGCTAACCCAAACCCGACGCCATGAACATGGCGGGGGGCAACCCCCCAAATTTTTAACGTCATAGGATGATCCAACCGGATCACCCCATTTCCGATGACGCATAACGGTCACTAGGACCATTAGCATAGATCCAACCGAAAAAAAAAAAAAAAAAAAAAAAAAATTAGAGCTAACCAAGTTAATTGGATACCTATAACACTGGCTGAACTTACTATACGTACGTACGTATAGTAAGTTGAGCTAGTGTTATAGCGGAACGGAAATCATGGAATAAATAAAATAGTGCAGAGTACACCATTCTAATCATTTTTTAGTACATTAGGTAACACAACGGAGTGGTGTAAACCGAACACACGGCTGAGAACACTATTAAGACACTTGTTATTCACACAACCCACGTACACCACATCGCAAACGGAAAAATCCAATTAACTTCATACGAAGAGTTCCAGCAAACTGCGCCTCCCCGGTCCACGCCACTCGCACTAACGACTATTTTTCAATAACGATAATGGAGTAACCTCTCACTTATTACATCTGCAGGCGTTATCTGATGTGCCTCGTCCTTTGAATACGTTTATGCCAAAATCCATTGGTACAGTTATTTATTACTGAAAATAAATGTTACACTGAAATAACTTTTTTGCTTATTGAATAGTATAAACACGTTTAAGGGCCTGTTTCACAATCTCCAGATAAGTTCCGAATAGGCTATCTGCAACATATTTGACAGATACTCCATACTCTCTCTGTCGAATATGTTGCCGATAGTCTATTCGGAACTTATCTGGAGATTGTGAAACAGGCCCAAAGTACACATTTTGTGTGTAGGAGACATACATAAACAAACAATTGTCAGTTTTGTAACTGACAAATCAATTTAGGACTAGCTTTTGAACGCAGCTTCGTCTGCGTCAACTAAGTTTTTTTACGGGTCTCTAATTTTTTTGCAAATTTAATATAGTCGTCATCGTCATCAACTAATGAAACTATAATGAATCATTGACTCAGAGGATTTAACAGTTATTTAATGCTTCAATTTAAGCTTAGTTAAATTTAACAAAACGTATTAAGTCCTCTATTCAAAATCAATAATTATAAGTTTATCAATTTAAATCTGTTAAATACGCACTGAGAAAATAAAAACATCCTGCCTTTTGTAAAGTCGGAATTAATTTGATAATAAGCGTCGCTTTTATGCGCAAAGTAGTTGAATTACAGCATTAGTTAACTGCTAAACTAGGGTAAGTAGGAATAAGTTGCACAAACAAGTTGTGATAAGAAACTTTGGTCAGAGCGCGCAAGCCACGCTATTTGACAATACTTAAAGCTTATCAGATGAAACTGCATTGTTCCTTTAATTAACATCGCCAGATGTAGAATTCAGCTAGTTAAATGTACTAGAAACTAGATTTGCTTTTAAGCTAACAATTCTATTCGTATAATAACATAATTGTACTGTATTGTAGTGACATGGTTATTTTCATCACTAAAATTATTTTAATCGGAATATTTAGCATATTTATTATTTATTTTTTTCTTGTGTTTACGCCAATTTCACTCATTATAATGAAAGAGAAAAAAAAATGACTCTCGTGACCATGTTCCCTGTAAAGTATCCGAAACATCGGGCATATGAAAAACTTATTAAACTGCGATAAAATCCGTAAAAGTTGTTTCATTATAATGAGTGAAATTCGCGTAAACATAAGAAAACAGAAAGGATTTTTTTGTTCCCTTCCTGAACCCGCTACTAACACGCTAACCATTGAGCAACAGAGGTGGTAATTAGAATGTATATAAGCGTAAAGTTTAATCAGAAACAAATTCATCACTCAAAACCTGGTGGGAGTGAAGTGAAATTTATACATGAATAATTGAAAACGTAGGTAAAAGGCACAAGTAAAGTCGTTATCGCTGCCCCTTTGGGAAATGAGGCAATGGAAAAATTTTGTTCGACCAGAAAAAAATTCTCTCATCCTTTGACTGGAAAATGGATTAGGTAGAAAGTGATGTTTTTGTGACATTTTGTATTTCAATGTAATGAATGTATTTTGTTCCGATGAAAATACATTAAAGAAGGATTGTAATTAAATATGATTATATATATTTTTTGTTCCAAGTAATATTAACATGTAGCGATACAATATTGTACAATACTACGATACACATTTAATTATAAGGTGATTATTAAAATTGGTAGTAGCAATATTGAATTTCATAAATACTTTTAATATTATGAACGCGATATTGAAATATTTTTAAATTAAAATATGATGATGATGAATCAAAAAATATAGCTTTAAGCTAGAGGCTAGGATAGGGACAACTGAGGGTCCGTTGTCTTTGATCTAGAGCAGTCTTTCCCAAAGTGGGCGATAACGCCCCCTTGTGGGCGCTGCAGGTCTCAAGGGGGGCGGTAAGAGACCCAGAAAGAAAATCGGGGCGTTGTGTCGAGGCGGGGGGTGATTTGTAATTTTATTTAGCTAGTAGGCCTCTTAAACAACCTCTTAACTGCAAGAGCTCTCGACTTTCAACAACAACTTGTGAACATCAACTAATATGAATTAAAAGATTGCTCAAACTCGATTCTATATTTCTCTCCGCGTAGTTCATATATCTGTCATATTTTATTGAATATAGAAAAAATGAATCATCATGTCAATCGGTCGCTCCGTTTCGCAATGAAAGTAGACACAAATAAAAAGGCAACAGACACACTTTCGCATTTTAATAGTTATTAGTACTCGTAGATATCTATCATGTTTTAACAAGTTTTTGTTAAATAACCCGAATTGTGCATTCCTGTAGCAGTCGGATGATTCATTGAATACTTGTTCGGACTTATTGAGTACGATTGAGCGTCGAATGAGATTAACGAGTTTATGCATGTTTGTTTTATTCCTGTCGGTGCGTGCTGCTTAAGCATTTCTATATAAACAATGTAATATTTATTTTATTTTCATTTGTGGTCTCGCGCGCAATAGATGAGCACTACTTACACCTCCTCTACACTACTCACGAAGTTGAACGTATTTCTCAATGCAAAACAATGTCGGAAGTAAAAAAGAAGAGACGGCAATACTGTGCGGAATATATTAAATTCGGATTTATTGAAAATCCCACAAACCCATCGTCGCCTTTGAGTCTTCTATGTCTAAAAACATTTTCGAATGAAGCAATGAAGCCTTCAAGGCTGCTAGATCATTTGAATAAAATGCATCCAGATAAGAAAGACAAGAATGTAGCATATTTTCGAGACCTAGAGAAGAAGCATAATACACAGCCAAGTGTAGCAAAACTATTTTCGGCGGCTGCTAAGCAAGATGACGTCGGACTTCGAGCTTCGTACAATATCTCTTTGTTAATTGCTCAAAAAGGCAAACCACATAACATCGGAGAAGAGTTAATATTGCCAGCAATAAATGAAGTAATAACTACTGTGCTTCATAAACCGGCCGCAGATATTATCCGAAAAATTCCTTTGAGTAATAATTCTGTGCAAAGACGAATTGATGAAATGGCTGAAAACATTGAAGAATCATTGTGCGATCACCTGACAAAGTCAATTCTCAATTCAGCTCGATGAGTCCACTTTACCAACTAATGAAGCATTGTTGTTGTCTTACGTGAGATTTGTTAAAGATGAGAAAATATGTGAAGAACTATTATTTGCTAGAAATTTAGAGACAAAAGGTGAAACCATATTCAATACATTGGAAAAGTTTTGCGATGAGAAAGAGATTCCTTTGAAAAATATTATTTCAGTTGCTACGGATGGCGCTCCGGCTATGACAGGGTGCCATAAAGGCTTCATAGCGTACTTAAAAAATAAAATTCCAGATGTCCTTGGTGTACATTGCGTTATTCATAGACAACATTTAGTTGCTAGAAACTTAAGTGAGAAACTATTTCAATCACTGCAATATGTCATCAAAGCAGTCAATAAAATCCGCAACAGCTCTTTGAATGATAGATTATTTCATCAGCTTTGTGTTACTAATGACGAGGATTTCAACCGTTTGTTGTATCATACTGAAGTTCGTTGGCTATCAAGAGGCAATTGTCTGACTCGATTTTACAACCGGTCTGACTCTGTTATAGAGTTCTTGGAAACTAAAGATACAGAATTGCACGACAAGCTCATAACATCAAAAAATGATATAGCTTACATGACAGACCTGTATAAATTGTTCAACGACATGAATCTCCAACTGCAAGGCGATAAACTAAATTTAATTAAAACAAAAAACGTCGTTGCTGCTTTCGCAGCCAAACTGCTTCTACACAAAAAGAATCTGGGCAGACGTGAGTTTCACAATTTTTACAAATTTATCAGTATCATGCAGTAACGACGAATTGTTTGCCTACTGCCAACATTTGGAAAACCTCCACATTGACTTCACCGAACGATACCAGGACATTTTGAACCTGTAAATACCAGACTGGGTGTTGGATCCGTTTTCAAATGTCAACACAGCAATGTCACCTCAGCTGGAAGAAGAACTTATAGAATTGACAACAAACGAGGAAATAAAAATCAAGTTCAAAAAATGGTTACCAAGGATTTTGGCTACAAAAACCGATCCCGCAATTGTACCCTGGATTGTGGTCAATCGTTCAACGATTCTTGATAGCATTCCCATCGTCATATTTGTGTGAACGTGGATTTAGTGCTGTGACAACACTGCTTACTAAAAAGCGAAATCGTTTGCTTGTTACCGAACGTGGCGACTTGCGACTGTTCTTGAGTAAATTGGAACCTGATATCAACAAACTTATTAAACAGCATCAGATTCATCCTTCACATTAGTTTTTATATAAGGATTGATTATTTTAGTTATATTTTTAATGAAAGATACTCTGTTTTAATACTATGAAGTTGCGTTTCAATAATCATTCTTATTGGCAGGTGGAGCCCGCAAGAATTAACTTGAGACCTTAAGCGCCGTTGTATGTTACCTACTGCGCTCAGGTTTCAAGTTGCGGGTTATAGTAAAAGTTTCGTTTAGAATTTTCCGTTAATATACATAATATACATATATAGGTCACAATAATTAATTAATTCAATTTGAAGTTATAGTGGTTTTTAAATAGGCGAAAAAATGGGGGCGCTAAAAAAATATTTATTCTCAAAGTGGGCAGTAGACAAAATAAGTTTGGGAACCACTGATCTAGAGGGTAAGACGATCTCGGTAAAGCCGGTCCAAATGGGAGGCATGCGGTTTATCGGCCGTCTCGACGTTCACCACAAAAGGCCAATGTTTATCGTACGGGCGACTATGGCGTAATAATATAATTGTGATGATAATGAATAATTGAATATAATTCGATTTATTATACATTTTCAAAAATCATTGGAAAGCTAGTTAAGTACCTATGTATGAGAAAGGAAAAAATTGCGTAACTAAGTTGCGAAGGTTACAAGTTTTTCCAGGAATGCAAATGATATAATATGAAAACGGAAATTACATTTTACAACGGAAATTACATTGGAGTTCTTTCTAAACTACTTTTTGTGGAACCTTGCTTATTTTATCACTTAATTATATTATTAACACAAGAAGAAGAACAACAACAACAACAATTACAAGAAGAAATCACGCTAATTCCAATCCAAATATTATCATTAACATCTTCATCATTATCTATCCGTCCACTGCTGAACATAGGTCTCCTTTGATGAAACCCCTATACCTATACATTAAAGAAAAAAATCTGAGTATTGTGATATTTAAAAAGAACACAGATTATACAAAAATGCCGACTACCGGTCAAATAAGTTGTGAAATTGTGAAGTCATTTATCACATTGTTGAGAAGTCTGTCTCTTACAAAGTCTTGTAGGTACTATTGAGATAAGAACAGTATTTGGGGCGCAAATGTTAAAACAAAAACACATTACTGTAAAAGCAAATGTGTTCGCTATTATGATAAGAGATTAGTCGCCGCAAGTAGCTCGTAGTTCCAGGCTATACAAACGTTTGTCCTCCTGTATAACCCGCAAGTGTTCGCTCATTTGCATTTTGCAGTCTGCTTGGCGAAGCTTATACTGAATTTTGTCTGCACATTGTATTAGCACCTACTCCCTACACCTACTGTAGTATGTACCTTAGAATTATGTAAAATCTCGCAATACGTAGTTACTGCTTACATAATAGATTTCTGCTAAGCTCACATTTAGACAGCCGACTTTAGAATAAAAGCTTCAAAATAGATTTGGCGCTGGCTAACTCATTTGTATTTGTTATATATAATATTTATTACAATTTTTTACAAGTTATTTTTAGCACTGGGTTATACTCAGCTAATATACGTTTTAGACATTTGAAGGTTAACTTTAGATCATCTTGTTTTCTTATGTTTACGCGAATTTCACTCATAATAAAACAATTTTTACAGATTTTCTCGCGGTTTATTAAGTTTCCACCTACCACGTATATGCCTGACGTTTCGGATACTTTATAGCAAACATGTTCACGGGAAGACAGTCCTCTATAATAATGCATACAAACTATGATAATCATCATCATAAAGCCATCTATAATAATATAATAGATACATACAAATTGGGAACCTTCTCCTGTTTTAGTTAAGAAAACAAATGAAACATTGTCAATTTTATAAACAGCATATGAGACCTTTATACGTCCCACGACTGGGCTTCTTCATATAATCAAGCTAAACGTATACCATTTGTAAACAAAATGGCTGTGATATAGAAAACCACAACGTAGAGTAAAACTATTTCGATTCATGCGAGATTGAACGAAAGTGGTTTATTAAGAATTGCACAAGCAAAAGTCTCCCTTAGCTACATTAAATAAATTCTGTTTTCTAAACGGTATCACTATCATCAGTCCGATTCCATCCATTGTTGGATGTAGCCTTCATTGAACACCAAAATCGTCATCCCTTCTGAAAAGATTGAATGATAAAGAAAATTAAAGATGTTCAGCGGTAGGAGGGTTGCACTGTACAGCGCTCCCGGCTGCATGGCTACCACCATCCTTCTTGTGTCTCCCGAGAAACAGCTTTGCTGTGTTTCGGAGAGAACAGCAAGACAGGAAGTGTAAGTGTAAGTGAAATGTTATGTACTGGTACCGAGACTTAACATCTTGTCTCAGGATAAGCAACGCATAAATGAGTTGCTTGACCTAGTTCCAAGTAAACTAGTCTGTTCTTTGGTAACGTTAAGCTATCAGCTGCTTACCTCACTAATCTACTTAAAGTGGCTTATTTACATTAAGGTCGATCATTATTATGCCAATTCTTGTACCATTGAGTACTGGTTAGTCATGTATTGTCCTTATGTTGGCAACTTTACACAGCATGAAATATTTGAGCGCACATGCAGAATTTTCTATGTCAAAAATTTTCCTGGTAGTAAAATCTCAAGGAGAGTTTGAGTTAGGATTGTTTTATACTTGCCTAGAGCTTGAGGCCACTCGTATTACTATAGACTAAAAACAAATTAAAGGAATTTTTATTTCATTCGATATTGCTGGACCCACCAAAAAATAATTAATATCCTCATTCACTCTATGTGATGTGGTTTGGTTTGCAAAAGTCTATCTCAAAAACTCATTTTCCCGTCATAACAATTGCTCAAAACTTTCGCCTATGTTGAGTTTTGAAATTGTGACCGCATTTGGAAAAGTAAACTCCCAAAACTCTTTAATAATATCATAACAATAATATCAATTTGCATGTTCCACTGCTGAGCAGGTCTTCTCCTTGAAATTGGACGAGGAGGGTCTTAAGAGTTCTCCGACTCGCTGACCCGATGCGGGATGTTGAACTTCGCACACCTTGAGAGACGATTAATGTTATCAGGCACGCAGGTTGATCGAGATGTTTCCCTTCAACTGTGAGCAAGCAATGGTTTCATGTTCATGTAGAATTCTAATAATTCATTTCAAGGCCACCCCAAAAGTCAGAATCGAACCCGGATCTCTCACTCAAGGCTCAACCACTAGTCATATAACTATTTAAAACCGGAAATTTACTATGTTTTTCAGTTTGTTCGCTTAGCTGATATTTTGATAATATCGAAAGCATTGTTCACTAGTCTTGTTTTAAATATTATTAAAAGTAAAAATAGCTATTTAAAAAAAAAATGTTTTGCACAATATGCTATTTGACTAGTTTCTATAAACCATCTCATATATACTTATTTATTGGTGTATAATGATCATATAAATAATATTTATTTAATAATAAGTATTTTGTATCAAAAAAGCATTACATGTAGGTAAACACCGATGATCTGTGCTGGTAAAATGCTTGATTTAGGTATATGGCATCAAGTCAGCCTAGTGACGTAACGCGTCTGTAAATATACGAGTAGTTACTAATTACTTGCTCTGTGGATGATTATTATAGATGCTTGACGTCACATTAAATAAGCAATCAAAACCGTATAATATGCTCGTATTTTACCAACCTCAAAACAAAATTATTTAAATTTCGGTTTTTTGACGATAATATTCATTTTTTTTAATGCAAATTACTCTTAAAATCCATATTCTTCGTGAATGGCAATATAACATCATTAATTTCTTGTGCTAAACACGGTAATAATGATAATCATCTTCAATATTCATCCCGTCGTTTCGTAAGTGCCAGGTGAACAGTTGCTAATGAATTCCATGAATTTGTGAAAAGCCTGAACGAGGCCTCGAAGATTTATTCGAATAATGTAATATACCTAGAAATGATCCTTTCAACTGGTACAGAAACAATGCATGCGGCTCATTTATCAATGCCACATCTTAACAACGAGAGCGGCCGATTTCCCTCAATGTTTCACTATATAAAGAAATAAGATACAAAAATAAACATTCAAGTGAATATATTGTTTCTTTTATTTAGAATGTTTTTTTCTCTTTTTCTTTCAACAATACTTTCAAATTCTGTGATCCTCAGGATTGATATATTTTAGGATATGAGATCTTAAAAAATTACATGATATGCATTGTGTAAAACCTTTTCGCACAAAACGTTGATTTTTGCTGCTGGTATTATACAAATTACAGTCGTTTTTATAATAATATCTTAAAATTGGACTGCAGATAGAAGTGAAAACATATATTATACCTAATTTAGAATATTATGACTATGTAAGGCCCTGTTCGCACGGACGCTTTTTATCGAGCGTTAAAAAAGAGTTTGATTGGGACAAATGGGTACCCACGTATCTGTTGACACGAAAGCGTTTTTAAAGCACGGAGCTTTTTTGTCAAGTGCTATTGGATTTTCGACGTTGAGTGTTTGTTCAAGTTTTAAATAACACATTGAATGCGTGCGGTGACGGAACACATGTTTCTAATATAACAATCCTTTCCAAACTTACCACATATACGACGACGATACTATGACGACGGTTGATTTTGTGTCATCCCAATAAATCAATTTTAAATTATTATTTATGTTCCCACGTAAGGGAACATGTCAGCTACCGAGAACATCGTGAGTGTGCAGGTTTTAACGAAGGGCGGTATCGGTCCATGATACGACCGTGACTCGACAGACGAACTTCTCCTATGACATTAACTTGATTCATCTTAATGAAAACTTTTCACGCATTAATAACATTTTGGAATGCTTTGACAGTCCTTGTTATAGAACGATCACGAGTATGACACCCGTATTCACAAACAATACTATAAGGTATCGCAGTACTCCCGAACGCATGGGGTCATTCAAATTAATTCATAGACGAGACTTAAATAAAATCCGCCACTGTGCGTCTGTCAAACCCGACTATTAACACGAGGAGCGCTTAGATATAGAATAGCGTATTTTGCATAGTGTTTTTTTTAGTTAGCCAAGCACGCTTCTTATATACGGGTGTAATAATAAACAGTAGACAATTTTAAACTATAAATATAAATAATTATAAATTTGAGTGACGATGGTCCAGTGGAGGGTCACGGCCTCTTATGCGAGAGATTCCGGGTTCGATCTTGACCTCATCTGTGTGTACCTTAAAATGAGTTTTTCTAAAATTTCTAAGTACACCCTAAGCACAAGACCATCGCTCACTCATCAGTGAAGGAAAACATCGTAAGGAAACCTGCATGCCTGCTGATATTGAAAGTGTTTGAAGGTGTTTGTAGTTCACCAACCCGCATTGGGCCAGCGCATCGGTAAATCCTCGCCTGATTTCGTGGAGGCGATCCGTGCGACTGCTGGAGTGGGACATACATTATAAAAGTTGATTGATACTAGACAATTTAAATACTTGAACACTACAATACAATTTACTGCATTACCAATCATTTCCAATTCTAGTTTCTATGAGGGGTGTTTTTTTCTTCGACTGATGAAGTTTGTAGTGGAAGTTACATAAGGTTTCGGTCAAGAAAGCGGAAGGTCCGTCCACCTCCACCTAGACGAGGTGACGATATGCTTGCAAGGTCAGACCCATATGTATGAAACTGAAAAACATAGTAAATATCACGTCTTAAATAACCTTAGTAATAAAAATACGTAATTATTTAAAATCGTGTTTAGACCAATTCTGGCTACGAGGATTTGATCAAGATTCAAAATATGTAGCGTATGATTAACAAAATATAAACCTAAAATAAAAGGCTGACCTCTGACGTTTAATGAGCACAATTTGCATTATCACATTAGTTAAAGGTGGCGTTAAATCAGTTCTAATTTAAATAAAAGTAAAATTTTTCAGCAGTATAAGTTTCGCAAAGTATTCAAATTCAATTTAAAAATCCACTGAGTTTTCACGTCTTGAAACTTAATTTAACATAAACTTGTATTTACTAGTGAAATCTTTTACTAATAACTGCCCAGAATAAGTTCGCAATTTACCACTTTTTAATACTTTTGCGACCAATTGAGAAAACTTTTAATTGACTTTCAGTTCTTTTTAAGCTCTGAAAAATCTTTTCATATGAAACGTGCATTCTTAGCGTTCACTTAAATATGTTTTCAGCCCTTATGCTTAATTTATTGTATACTAGCTGTTGCCTGCGGCTTTGCCCGTGTTAGCAAAAAATAAAAAAAATAAACCACTGTGTATTTTACACTACTCCACATACAGCCTTGCATCCCTACTTTCACATTTATAATATAAGTAAGGATAAAATAAAAAATAAACTCAACCGGATTTTTGTTATGCTACTATAATTAAAATTAATTTATAAGTGTGGAATTTTTGCATTGGCAATATTATAATAACAAATAATAAAAATCAATTCGCGTTAGCTAGCCCCGTGTTTAGATCGTAAGAACTTGTGTTACGGGCATAAGCAGCGGAAGTAAATTTCAGAAACGTATATAAATACACATATCTGCACTTGGCGGGATTAGAACCTTTTTTTTTCTTTTCTTTAAAATCGGGAAATGCACTGACGCATCACGCAGGGGAGTGGGTCTCCCAAGGCGGGTATGTGGGACTCGCTGCGCCCGAAAGCTGATAAATGGACGCAGCTCTACCCACTAAAACCCGGCGAGTGCCACCAATGCCGCCTTTGGTGAGGCGGCATTGGTGGCACTCGAGTCAGGACAGTACAATGAGGCGAGGTTCCCATCTTCGCCCCTCCTCTTTTGCCTTTTAGAACCTGCGATAGCTGTGTTGTGTCCAATAGCACGATAACTCGATGAGCCGGCCGTCAAAAAATATAATTTTTGTACTCAAAATTTGTTGAAAGATAAATTTAAGTCGCAGACAGCCGGTCTAGGTGACCTATAATGGCCTGGTGTGGAACTATGTTCTAGAAGAGGATTGATAAAATGTATAATGATAAAGATGATAGTGATAAAACTCTTGCTTCACTTTATGATACAGTACATTTAAAAGCTAAAGGAAATAAGATATCAACTACTAGACTATTAAAAAAAAGAAATGTGGTGTCGTGGGACACCAGGTAGGAACGAAGTTCCTTCGGCTAAAAATATATAAATGAATAAATATCTTACGTAACCCCTTTTTTTTCAGAATATAATTTAGCCTATGTTACTCGTGGATAATGTAGCTTGCGAATGTCGAAAGAAATTTTGAAATCGGTACTGTACTTTTTGAGCCTATTCATTACAACCAAACAAACAAACAAAGTTTTCTTTTTTATAATATAAAGTGTAGAAGTGTAGATTTAGGATTCTATTATTACGCTACCCATTCAAATCACGGCAACACGATTTATTTTCTTGCGTATTATTTTGATTTTGCTATATCTCCTAAAGTATTCATTTAATTTGCACGATGTAAAGGGGAAAAATAATCTTCATGAATGCTGAAGCTAATTAACTGATTTAAAATGATAAGGATTCATACCGTATCTGTGTAAATAGCTTTCAAATTATCGCGTTATAATTGCTAATTTTTAAAGTATTAAATCAATATAGTATGATATCCCTAAGGGATAGACATATGCCATCGCGGACTTTTTTGTAGACCTATTTAAGATATACAATTCCACCATACATTATTTTGTTAAATCTCAAAAGGTTTAGGCAGCGTTTTCGTTGAAAACTCCCAGGCGGCCAACTTTTTTCCGACACCTCCAACAATTATTGTTATACCTTAGCTAATGTTTATAAAAACTTAATAAATTATATACGTAAACCTTCCTCTTGAATTGTCCTATCTATTAAAAAAAGATATTATACACTACTCGCTTGTGTATGCGACTGTCGCGCCTGCGCACGTCTCATTTAACGCTTTTTATTCCACGCACTTTTTCTTACGGTTTTACTATCACTTTTTTACCCCTCCCTTTCCCTTACCCCTCCAAGCCTGCCGTAAGGAACTTCGTTCCAAAAGGACTTGTTCTATGCGAGTCTATCATAAAACTATGACAAATGTAAAATTTATAATAGAGTATTGAAAAGACTTACTACATTACGTTTGCTTCGCTGATACTTCTCAGTAACTTTGAAACCTGAAATAGATACAAAAATTAACTCTCAAATGAAAGTAAAAAGTAAATGATTGCTGCCATTAAAATCTATTTTATGAATTGTAGCCGTCGCGTAGGTGTAACGTTTTGGTTCATAAAATAGATTCTCGGGAAAAATATTTTATAACGTAAACCCACGTAATTTCATTCAGTAAGATCTTATATTAATTATACCTAGAAAAGTCAATATTTCAAAAGAAATAAGTACTTCAAAGAGTAAAAACGATCAAAAGATAAAAGTCTATAAATATTTAAAAAAAAGAAATAATTTTGTAGACGTGGATTCAGAAATTTTAAGTCACTAGAAAGTTACATTGAAATAAATTAGTAATTAGTTATTATTATTTTTACCCGGACAAATATGCAAGAAAGCGAGCGCACAAATGCTAAAATATCTATGTATAAAAAATCTCTGTTAGCCTTTTCTAAAATCTTACCATTACCTATACATTCTAATAAAAACTGTGCTCTAAACGTACACGCACATAAAAGGATATCGACATTTCTTCAGCATTCCTTTGTAAAAAGTAGAAATCGCATTACATAAATTACTTAAAATGTTCCCGGCTAAAACAATATATTCCGTTCAGAGTCAATATTCAACCGTTATATTTTACCAAACGTAAAAGCGGGGCCCGTTTTCCGCTCCTATTGTTCCGTGTGAGGAGGCGAAATTAAGGAGCATTTTATGTTTTCATTTTTAATTCTCGCTGAATGTGAAATTTAAAAAGCAGATAATAACCTTTAGCGAATAAAGCGCGGTCAAAAGCTGTAAAATGTGCCCGCTTATTGCTCTGTTTTAATTACATTCTTCGCACTTTGCCGTTCACTTCGTTTATTCGCTATCGTCATTTGCAATATTACAAAATGGCGTACATACGATTGTTAATTTTGGACACTATGTGATAATTAAAACGTATACCAAACACAATGATTACAGTTATATTATCTTATCTTATACCTTTAAACGAGCAATTCTTGTGTATATAAGGTCTTTGTAAATTAACTACGAACCATTTGGGTACGTGATCTACTGCTTGTGTAAAGACGTTTAGGCAAAAAAAAAAAAAAAGTAAAAATTTGAAAAAAAAAAATAAAAAGTAATAAAAATTGCAAGAAATGAAATCTATTGCATTAAACCGTCTGCCCGCAATACATGTACACAAGAAAAGTATACTCAATTAAATCAAATTGCAAGAAATTAAACCTATTGCAATAATAAATCGTCCGTGCGCAATACAAGGTCATTTCTCGGGTCATTGGGTTCATGTCTCGACAGCTGATCGACCGCCGCGCGACGTAACGCGGTTTCAACGATTTCATTCACGTTTAAGACCGCCAGATTGATAGCAACATACACAACTAAGTAAGTACGTATTACTTTTAAGCAAGTAGGTACGTATTACTTTTTACGGTACATTATTAAAATAACATAAATTAAAACTAATTTGTAATACTAATCAGACGTTGATAAAGTAGTAGAAGTAGGTACTATTTAATAAATATGCTAATGTGAAAGATCCTTTATCACGGTATTACACACAGCATTGCCGCTTCCTTTGTCGGCTTCTTTAAAAGACAGCGGCGTTGCCATATTGTACAAACTACAAATAAATAAAATATTACACCCCCCTCGCCCCTGTAATGCATAATGTTGTTAGTTTTTGCTCTAGTTGCGATTTTATTGTTGTAAGATTACGTAGATTTTATAAAAAGTATTTTATAAAATAGTTCTGTAAAAAGTGTCATAGAACTTAACTAACTATTATTACGACTAATTATAATTATTATCATTTCAAACCCTAAATGAGATGTAAATTTCAAAAGGTACTTAGTTGTGTATGTTGCTATCAATCTGGCGGTCTTAAAACGTGAATGAAATCGTTGAAACCGCGTTACGTCGCGCGGCGGTCGATCAGCTGTCGAGTCATGAACCCAATGACCCGAGAAATGACCTTGTATTGCGCACGGACGATTTATTATTGCAATAGGTTTAATTTCTTGCAATATGATTTAATTGAGTATACTTTTCTTGTGTACATGTATTGCGGGCAGACGGTTTAATGCAATAGATTTCATTTCTTGCAATTTTTATTACTTTTTTTTTTTTTTTTTCAAATTTTTACTTATTTTTTTTTTGTGCCTAAACGTCTTTACACAAGCAGTAGATCACGTACCCAAATGGTTCGTAGTTAATTTACAAAGACCTTATATATATATAATCGGGATCTCGGAAACGGCTCCAACGATTTTCATGAAATTTTGTATACATGTGTTAAAATCGGCGATAAATCGATCTAGCTAGGATACATTTTTAGAAAACTTTTTTTTATCCGTGTTTTGAGGCATCGATAAAATATGATTAGAATACGAACGTAAATTAGATTCGAATCTCCAGTCCGAATTTTTTTTTCTTTTTTTTAAGATCTTTTTTTTTTGGAAGAAAATTTTTATCGTATTTTATCACTTAGGGTACCGAGCAAATGCTCGGTCAACCAGGTACTAAATTATAAAATCGTAAAATTCGCCTTTTCACAAAAGAATTTAAAATGAAAAGTTAATATTGTGAATATTTGACGCTTTCAAAATCTCACCTTTACCCAATCTAGTGTGAAATCAATTAATGTCATCGTCATCACTTTAATTGCTAAAATATAAGTGGCTTAATTAAAATACACTAAGGCCTTATTAAATAGCTCCGCGTAGGACGTCTTCAAATAATATTACCAAAAATACTTCGTTTATAAAGAACCTTTCATGTTTGATGTTCCCTTATTTTGTTTAGGTAATATTAAGGGTTTGTTTCACAATATCCTAATAAAGTTCCATTTAAGCTATTTGCAACATATTTACCACATAACTACAACGTTTTTGTTTCACAATTGACATATAGCAATATTTGGCTAATAAAGTTCCCTGTAAACTATAGGTCGGATCAACTGGCCATTAGCAAATTTATCTGCCACATAAATTAGTTGACAGATATATACGCGGTTGACAGCTTCACGACATTTGACAATTTGACGTTCCGGTAACGGTAATATATAAAATAATTTAAATTGTGTTTTGATCGTTTAATAATTAAGGGATGACATTATATACAAGGTCTATGTAAATAAAAGGTATAAAGATGGTATGATACATACAATTAAATTATAAAAACATATTTTCATGTATATTTACAACGTGGAATTTTTTTCTAAAACATATTTATCGTAAAATGGAACGATGAAATGCGAGGTTGCCAAGCCTACTAACCAGTAAGTGCCAAATAGGGATCTGCCAAATAAATTTATAGGGAAGATGATGGTGAAACCCAATCAAGACTAACTAGAAGATTTATGTGTCAGTTAATTTATGTGTCATATAGCTATAGGGTACTTTACTAGTATATTGTGAAACAGACCCTTAATGTAATAAGTATTATTTTTCATATAATTTTGATAAAGTATCCATCATAAGTATCAAACTGATTTTATCCACATAGCATTTTTTAAGGATTAATAATTTTGATAGTTTGTATTTCAGCTTCATGTATTGGGAATTCTCGTTAGATTTGTATTATATGTGACACGAGTTTCAGATATATTAAAGTTATAAAATTCGTAATAAAACATTTTTGGAGTTTACTCCTTAAGAATCGATTTTCATATATAAGGCGCCCGGTATGAGAAAAATCCGAGGGGTAAAACCAACTGAACTAACGAAAAAGTGTCACGTTTTTGGTGCGCACCTTTAGTGCGCAACTTTCTAATTTAGCTGTGAGTGTATTGAGACGTACATAGGGTATGCTGTATAGGCGACTATACCTATATACTATATGTTATTTTTTGCGTATGGTTAGATACTCGTACTTGAGGAGTAAACTCCAGTCGTGCGTCGGAGCTGACACACACACATTTTTTTTTTTTCACGTTGTCTTTTTAATTTTACTTATTCAAAGTAATTATTTTGAATAAGTGAAATTTGTTCTTATACAGAAACAAACCGTGGGAATACGGGGATAAATTATAGCCTATGTGTTATTCTGATGTGTAAGCTATATTATTGTAAGGTTTCATTAAAATTCATTCAGTAGTTTTTACGTGAAACATCCATACTTTAAAACTTTCGCGTTTATAATATTAGTAGGATTACAAGTAATGTTCAATATATCGTTCGAATGTTTGAACTCCTATTTAAATCTAACTATAATCAACTATCTGTTATCTGGCTCAAAATTTTTATTGAAATTGATTTTATTAGTATATTAATACTAATAAAATCGATTTCAATAAAAAAAATTGATCCAGTTTTTTTATTCATTGGCAATTAGCCACAACCAGTATGTTGGAACTGATTTTAACAAGAATATTCAAAAATGAATGAACATATCTTTTTTTACTTAAAAAAGTGAAATCAAATATAAACAAGTATTTCGCACGTTTCAACTTTAATGTTTCTAGACAGGATCGACTTTCTTCTTAAAGATATAACTTACGGATAAAAGCTAAGATAATAGGTAAATAATTTTCTATATTAGCTAAAGTGGCCGCTATAGACAATGAAGCGGAAGTAATTGCTAGTGTATTAAAGTATAAGCGAGCTTTACCTGTACAGGACGCGGTTTGAACATTGTGCATTAAACTTTTAATAATAGCACTAAAACTATTCTCGATGGTATATTAAAGTCCCGTAGCAGTTTTTTAAAGAATATTATTTTATAGTCATAAAATTTCCTAAATATAAAAGTTATTTTATTATTTCTAAGCTAAGAAGCTTTTGTTTATTGCAAAATTCGTTTTCTCGTTTGAGCAAGATGAAGAAAAAACAGATAAAACGGATATATAGGATATAGAAAATTCTTAATTTTTGATTAATTACGATATGTATCTACGATATCTGTGTCTGCCAGTTTCTAGTACCATGCACAGAAATCTACCAATTTATTGTTAAATTCTGTTTTTTCATTAATTTATTCCACTGCAGTTAGCTTTAAAGGCTTCTATGAACGCTTACTGTCAATTCCCCGCCACTCGAACTAAAATTATCGTGCCATTTAATATGAGGCATCACCATAAAAAGATGATCGTGTTGCAAATAGGCCTATGCGACTGAGGATCGGTCTCCGTCAACGAACGCCAAGATTGACGATCCCTTGTCACTCGTATCCAGTGTCCAACATGGACCGACGACCGCACCAGAGAGAGATCACCTTCCAACCTCGTCAACGGTCGACTATGAGGTTACTGTGACTGGTTCAATGAACTCGCAATGGGAATGGTTATAATATTGTATACTTATACCCTCCTCTCCTGATTTCGAGAAGACCCGTGCCCAATGGGACATATAAGGGTTGATACTTATACCATACATTTAACGCTAATAAGGCAAAAAGTGGTTCACATGTTGTTTTCTTATGTTTACGCGAATTTAACTCATTATAATGAAACGAATTTACGGATTTTATCGCGGCTTATTAAGTTTTTTACAAGCCCGACGTTTCGGATACTTTACAGCAACCATGGTCACGGAAGGAACTTAATAAACCGCGATAAAATCCTTAACTTTGTTTTATTATAACAAAAAGTGGTTTCAAAATATCATCTAATCACTGGGATTGTTATGGAAGTATTGCTACAATTTATCTTTATACTCCACAGCCTTTAGTGCTAGGTTAATGTAAAAAGGTCGTTTATCTGCCTTAGGATTACTTATGATCTACACTCGGCCTGACCTCAACCATACATCACATATTATAATAACCACTGCCCCCATTATATTACGTTTTACCTTGTTCTCGTCTCCTCGAATCCGGACGAGGAGAGTATTAAGCCAAAGTTTCCCTGTACGTTGACCAATGCGGGCAAACTTATGCAATCAAAAACTTTTAATCCTATTAGCTGCCAATTCTTAATTATATCGACACTTGGCTTGGTGATATTGAAGCTATGTTAAAAACGAACTTCGTTTTATGATTCGATTTTGATATTATAGAATTTCGACAAAGTTTGACGTGATGACAAAATCAATTTTAAAACTCTTACTAATATAATACTTTGTATGTATGGATGTCTGTAACTCCTTCCGCAAAAACTACTGAATGGCTTTTGATTAAACTTTACAACTTTACTTTTTTCGATGTGACAACGTCTAATAACTCGATACTACGGACTGCATGGCCGAAAAAGTCTCTCTCATTGTGCCGTTAAGCTCATTATCGCTTTCTGCAAGCGAGAGCGCGACACGAACGAGAGAGAGGCATTATCAACTGATTATTGTCACGTCAAACTATTGTCCGTAAACCGATTTTACAGACAACCAATTGTTTTTACTTTACCTGCGGTATTTCCGAACCATCCATATCGGGTGTCTATGGATGTCGCTCATCACCAGGTGAACCAACTGTCCGTTTGCCCCTCTTCTTAAAAGAAACAATAAGGTATAGAGCATTAGAATAACATATAAGGTATAATAATTTATCCCCACACTCCCACGGGTTCGAGAACCGCGTACGCAGGCGAATCCACGGAGCGCTGTTATTATCACATATTTCTCCTAAATATATTTTATTTTATATCAAATACCTAAACATCTCAATTCGAACGTATACACTAAGCGAAAAGAACTAATAAAATTATAAAAAATAACCATTTATTAAGACTTTTAATAAAAACCGTCTAAAATTAGACATAAATGAGAACAAACGGCTGTGAAGAAACGCTTATGTTTATACTAAGTCGACCTTTTTTTTTCATTTTTAAGGAAAAAGATTACTACCCCGCCTTTCGGATGATCAAGGCTTCGAATTATGAGATCCGCGTCTTGAATACTAAATGATGAAATTGCCAACGGTCTGAGTGAAATTATCTAAAATTACGGTTACCGAACCAATTGGTTTCCTGTCAGCCCCTTCAGAGAAGGGATTCCATACAGATCAAACAAAAAATCCTTCAGTTTCAATTGGAGAAAATTCGTCGCTTATTGGAATTAACAGATATTTTTATTAATATTTCAAAGTCGATCTCCGAATATAAAAATATTACAATTTTTATGTCCATTGTAAGTATTATTTGAATATTGTTTTAAATTATGGTTTTATTAGCATATTTATACTGTATTTCTTACAGGTGTACATATCAATTGGTTCAACCATATTTTAGCAACATATTATTGTTCTTAATGTCATTAAAGTAAGTATTAAAGTAAGATTTTAAAATTTTAACTTGAATGGTGCGGGTTCTTAGATCATTAAGGTACAAGAAGCAATAATATGAGTCTATTAGTAACAATAATATCCTAATTCTTAATAGGTTTTCATTAAACTTTATGGCTGAGTTGTTTGACTAAGAAGCAGTATTCTTTGAATTTTATTTTTAAATAATATGCATTAAAAATGATTGATTTTGGTAAATCATACTGATTTCATGAATTAATCAACTAAATACTATGGAAAATCATATTGTAGAAACAGTACTACATAGCTTATGAAATAAATATTATATGGTAGGTACCTACATAACATTCTTATATTCCCTTTTCCCCTCATATTGAGGATGAAACCTATGCGTCGCTTTGCCAATGCATTACCCTCAATGTGGGGCAGTCTGTTAAAAAAAGATAAAAGGCTTTCCAGAAATTTCTGACTAGTTGCTCCCTACAGTTTCTCCCGTGTTGGAATAAAAATGTTTAGTAATCGACACAATGGGCTATCAAATGGAGAAATATATATTTTTTCAATTCCAATAAGTTAGTATACTAGCGCGTTCTTATACACATTCTCATTTGTTTGAAACCATTCAGCATAATATCTTCTCAACAAGTAAAAGATAAAAATGTTTCACTTTTTCATAAGTCATGCATACATTAAACAATTACTTTCTATTTTATTTTATTGTTTATTATTGAAATATTTGTTTGAAAATATGTTATAAATATTTGCTTGCCTAGTGATTATGGGCTGGACGTCTTGAGTGAGAGCTCGGGGTTCGATTCTGACCATGCCATGAATATGTGCTTCTAAATTACTAAGTTCACCCGACACGAGACTATCTCTCGCTCACCGGTGAAGGAAAATATCGTGAAGAAACCTGCTTGATTGATGTGATGATAAGTCTACGAAGGTGTGTGGAGTTCACCAACATGTACTGGGCCAGCGCATCGGTGAACTACATACAGCCTAGCCTAGCCATTACACCCTACTCGCATAATTTCGAGGAGACCCGCGGCCGGCATATCTCATATAATGGATTCGCAAAGTAACGCATAATTCTATTATCTATATTATTATTACAAGTATACTACTTCATCTAAAACTCTACATGCTCAGAGTTGTAAATTAATATTTTATTCATCCATCTGGTTAGAAATATTACCACTTTTTATTATCTTAACAAAACAGTATGTTTTCACATTTTAAAAAGGGTGAGTAATGTGCAAAACTAGTGCCAGTTTTGCACATCACAAAAACCAAATGTATAGTAATTAGTTATTAAAGAAATAAGCGCGAAGAGGCGTTAAAGGAGAAAGCTGAATATCCCTTTGAAGTTCATTTTATCGTAGGGTACAGGTATTGGAAAAAGCAATCGGCTTACTGCAAATTGAAAGGACACCATCGGTATACCAATCCCATAGCTGCTTCAATGATGTTTTTTATCATCTCACACGATACATACACACGATTATAATTAGACTCACTTCTATCTGATAAAGGATGAATCTGAGAGCTTAGACAAAGTAGTTACTTTGTCTAAGCTCTCAGATTTTTGACTTTACTTCATAGCGAAATTCGACATCTTCATTGAATTATCGACAGACATATGTTAAAAATATACCGAAATTCGTCATCGTCATTGAGTTATCGACATACATAAAATGATGTTAAGTTATTAGACCTTTTCGTAATTTAAGTTTAATAACAATTAATTATTTATTGTCAGTGTCATATAGACATTGACAATAAATAATCAATGGACAATTTATGATTTTGTTACGAATATTACCATTGTCTACCTTTCTTTATTACCATTGTTTAACTTTCGATCCATATAACGATTGACCACGTGATTTAGCGGGGCTTATGTCAATCCCATACATTTTATACTTTTCTAACTTAGTTATCTTTTTCGTATTGTTACTTTGTCCAAGCCATAGGGTACTGAATTACACTTACTGGCAAATTATACAGTACAACAATAAAAATATTTACATTTATGTGATTCATAACAAAACATTGCGTTATAAGCATGAGAAGTTTATGTTCGAAGGTACTCTTAGTTAAAGTACACCTAATTTAAACCATTAACAAATTGAAACAAGTTCTCAGAAGTCTCATTTTAGTGGTATTTTGTTACCGATACTTCTAGTTTATCAGAGTTTGTTGGTTAGAGAAACGAAAAGTTTTCGTTATTATTTTACGTTCGTTTACAACACCGATATTTGATCAAAGGTACTTGACACTAACAGCATCCCGAATATTTGTAATTTGAAATTTTATTTATTATTATGGTGATCCCTTGCCACTCGACGTATACCTGAACGCGACTTCCTCTCTTGAACCTTATTGGCCCATCGACCATCTGTTCTCATTTTTGCCACTTTAACGCGTGACGAATCACTAGTATTATATACTCGAAAAATACTCAAAATCAAAAGACTTGTTTCGTTCTACCCACAGGTTCTACTTTACATACAGTACTGTATGTGTAAGTACTGTGTAATTTTGTCAATCATACCGCTTCTGACATTTAAATTGATATAAATAAGAATTACTACTAATATTATGACATAATCACTGAAGGAACTTCGAAATGTTCGGCATAAAATGTAGTCATGTTCTCCGATCCGATTTGGCTGAAAGTTCAAATGGTACTTTCAGCCTAATCGGTTCAGCCGCTTTGCTGTGAAATAGTAACAAACATCCAAACTTACGTCCGTTCGCGTCTTTAATATTAGTACAATTACAAATGTCAAATGCAGTTACGTTGTAACTTCAACATTCCACATTCCGGGTATTTTCTAAGCCGCAGCCAAAGAAAAATACATCATTCGGATATGACAGTGAATAACAGCCCACGTATCATTTGTCAACGTCACCCACTCATCGCAGAGCAAAACACAATTTCAAAAAGACGTTCTTGTTTCCATTAACATCGCGCGGATTTTTTATCAACTTTTTACATCAATGTGATTTGTCAGTTTTTTTAAGTCCCAACGCACAAACGGGTGTTATTAATTTGACTATGTGTCTGTGGCGCCTTAGCTTATACATAGTTGCCCAAAGGATATGTTTTTAAATCTAAAATTTAGTATAGTGTTAATTCTTTGACACGCATATAATCTGGCAGTTCGCATATTTTCAATCAATTTACTTTAGAAGTTTTAAAAATAGGTAAAAGTATAAAATTTACTTTTTCAATCACATCCTTCTATTTCATCCCATGGACGTAACTCGTCATCTGCATCGTTTGTACAATTAACACCTTTCACGTTTTTCGTTTTTTCATTCCCATCAATCGCTGTTACAAAAAAATGGTAAAGAAACGCAGTAAAACTTTAAACATCCATTTTGCTAGAATGGTAAGCAACGATGGTCCAGTGGAGGGTGGTCTCGGCCTCTTATGCGAGAAGTTCCGGGTTTCGTCCTGACCCCCCATGTGTGTCTTGAAATAGGCTTTTCTAAAATTTCTAAGTGCACCCCAAACACGAGACCATCGTTCGCTCATCGGTGAAGGAAAACATCGTGAGGTAACCTGCATACCTGATGAGATTGAAAGTCTTTGAAGGTATGTGAAGTTCACCAACTCGCATTGGGCCAGCGTATCGGTGAACTATGGCCCATTACCCTCCTGATTTCAAGAAGGAAACCCGTGCCCAGTGGGACATATAAGGGTTGATAATTTACTTGTTTTTTTAATGCAATTAGCAATTACCACATCACCTAGGTAATTATATTATCAACTGATCAAAGGATTCTAAAGTGTTGTGAATAGGTGATATTGCCTGATTTGATGAAGAAGGGACAATATTGCTAATGTAAAAACTTATAAATCCTTTTTTGTATACAATGTAATGTCATTGTGGAAATTCTTGGGAGGAAAAAAATTCAGCCATTTGACTTGTTTTGGCTGAATGGATATAAATAAAAACTAACTTAGACTTAGTTCCTCCTAACTATTCATTTTAAAAAAAAGTCACGTCTTGTTTTAAAAGATATGCATATCTCTTAGAAACAGAAAAATACACATAATACATATGTACTGACTTTGATTAAACAATAGCAAATAGAAATGTTAACCTTACTTTACTTTCATATCGGCAGATAGGCAGATCAATATATCTGTACGTACCTGATCTTAGTACAGGTACATTATCGGTAAAATCCACTTATCCGAGTCATCGCTAATCCCCGTGCTTAGCTTGGCAATTATGCATTTCATTGAACGCTAACAAAAAGAAGATACCCTTAATCCTCGAGAGATAGTCGGCAAAAAGTACAAAAGTTAAATTGTGTAGATTCCGCTAATTGAAGTCAATTAACAAATGATCTATTTCTATATTTGTAACTAGAAACCGCTAAGTAATTTTACTGGCATAGTTTCCGTTCCCGTTGAAATAGAGGTATAAAATATAGCTTATATTACTGTTTGATAATATAGCTTTTTATTAGTGATTTTTAAAATTAGTTTGTGGCGGACCAATCACAGCGCCACAATCCTGAATCGCGCTATCAGAATTCCAGCGTCCGGTCGCTATATATACGACCTCTAAAACGATAACTAGTGGGCTTCGGCCTGGCCGAGCATTGCACCACGCTCGGTTGGAGATCTCCCTTTGGGGCCTATCACCACATATTCCCACATTGGTGACCCTCGACAGAACACGCCTCCTTCTGGACATTCATCATCATCACTCCCCACCCCACCGCACCACGCCAGCCAGCTTCAAGCCTCTTCGGGTACTTCGACCACTAGCCTCAACGCACAGCGGCCTGGTCTAACCCTCACCGGCTTCAACGGGCTATCGCACTACCACGACCGGTCAGCAAGCAGAGCACTCAATCTCTCCTGGTCAAGCAGCACGTAGTATCAGCACCGCACGGCAGCAGCACTCCGACTCACTGGAGCCCCGTGCAAGCAGCAGCACAGTTCCGACTCACTGGGACTCACTGGCACTGGCGACTCAAGCAGAAGACTCAAGATTCCGACCTCCGGTCTTCGGGGGGGAGTGATGTGGCGGACCAATCACAGCGCCACAATCCTGAATCGCGCTATCAGAATTCCAGCGTCCGGTCGCTATATATACGACCTCTAAAACGATAACTAGTGGGCTTCGGCCTGGCCGAGCATTGCACTACGCTCGGTCGGCTTTGGGGCCAACCACCATATTCCCACAAGTTTAGTTGTATATGCGTTATAACGTTACAAACAAACTCACATTCACATCTGTAATATTAGTTGGGATACTTAATAGCTTGCATTATATATTTATTTGCTAGTAATATGTTGCTATATATAGAATACGTAAAAGGTTTTATTAAGGCAAAGTACATTACAAGATACGTTTTGTGGTTGTGTTGGTCGTGAATGCTCGGGATCGTATTTTGAATTCCGAATGGAATGAATAAATAAAATCAACTGAATTTAGAATGAGGTTTGTAAGAAACGAAATTAAATTCCAACTACATATATACCTATTTATTTCGTACATTTTAAACTTAATAACAAAAAAAATAAGCGAGTTTGTTGCACGATAGAAATATCAATATACCTAAAGATTGTTTTACAATAAAATAAAATAAAAACTAACACAAAAATATATTCTTAGGAGCATGTTTTATGTACTTATATAATATGGACTTCATCATTCTTTAAAAGAGAAATACAATTAAAAATTGTATAATCTACATACATAGTTGTAACATACTGAAGAAATTAACCCTTTTCTTTTAAATTTAACTAATTATTGAATCAATTGACCTAATTCTTTTAAGTAAATTAAATACTTTAGGCGATACACTACTACATACATAACATAACAAATAAAATCATTAATATACAGAGACTTAAATACCTTTACACTCTAAATCAACACGTAGTCTGGTGAAAATATTAATAAAGGTGTTCTATAAGTAATTTCTAAAATTTTACTAATATTATAAACGCGGAAGTTTGTAAGAACGTATGGATTTAGGGACGTCCACTCTGTATGTTTATTACTCTGTCACGTAAAAATCAAATAATTTTGATGAAACTATTCACGAATATAGATGACAAATAAGAATAGCACATAGGCTATAACTTATACCCGTACTCCTACCGGAATAGGGAGTACACGAATGACACCCTGGCCACTGCTAGTGAAACAAAATTCGCAATTGTAATATACTCTATAATAGAAATTTCTCCTCCTCTCCATCCACAAACATGCTACCGAGGTAGTACATGTCTGAAAGTATTTTCCTCTTTGTTGTTTCACTGTTATGGAAACATAAATATAGAGATTGATTTTACGATGGGAGTTGATGGATGGAATGAAAAATAACAATGATTGATGACAGACGCGCTTATAATGATTAATGTACATGAAATCCTCCGGCACCTGACCCGAAAGAATTAAATTTACTCAGTCATTATTTGGTACTAGAACATTGAAGCGTTTAGGTAGACGAAGTGTTGGTCGGCCATTAACCAGATGGGAAGACGATCTCCGTGCAGTGGCAGGTCCGCGTTGGATGCGAGTAGCAAGGGATCGGTCGTCTTGGCGTTCATTGAGGGAGGCCTATGTTAAGCAGTGGACGGATAAAAGATGATGATGATGATGATGATGAAAACATTGTAAATCAAGATATAGTTTAGTTTGGAAGAATTATAATAGAGACTGATACATAATTCAAATGCTGCAATGCGGTCCCACGGGATCGACATGAATGTTCTCGTATAGTTGGTACTTAAGTGATGTACTGAGACGGAATATTAGCTCTTTACAGCGGGCGACCTTACAATCACCATATTCCGCTATTTGTAGGATCCAGTTGAAAAAAATCTAAAAAGAATCTCGCTTTGAGACGCTCACTAGTTAATCGTGGAATTGATTTTAAATCGAATGATTTGCGATCGAAAACAATCGTATGTTTTTAATGTTTACTCAAATTTCACTCGTTATATTAAATATTTTTCTGATGGATCTGACGTATTATAATGATATTTTTATTCCCGTCGTTCATTATTTTGGAAACTTTACAGCAATTATTGTTAGTTGTTACGGCAAGACCAGTGAGGGAAAACCTTAATACTATAAATATGATAATTTTACTCTTTTTTTACGCCCATCGCAATAAAAACTACTAATATAATATTTATATATAGTCTGACTCAATACAAAATGTATATTTTGATATTTTACATTTAGAAAACTCGCATCTGTTAAGCGAATTTAAATTTCCATAAAAAATTCAACAGATTCCATGGTTCCGTGACAAATTTCTGAACATATCAGTTTTAATCTGGGATGTTGTTAATATATATCATATGTGAAAAAAGTTAATATAATTAAGATGAAGAAATTGTTTGTTTAAACGCTCCTATTTTTAAGACGAAGGCATTTAGAAATTATATTGTAAATTATTGGTAAATACAACCGAGGGAAATCACTAGTGTAACATCCAGAAAGATTAAGTCTTAAGAAATATCAAAAGTATGTTTATGGTCGATATTAAATATCAAGAATACATATTTCTACCATCTCGTTATCTAAATAAGATCGGTATCATAAAAATAAGAAAATCCGACAGAAACGTAACGTGCTCTTATAATGGGCATCGTAATAGCGATTCGGATAAAAAAGCCATTAGCTTTGTAAAGGTGAATTTATAGATAAGCATACCCTTACCACTTGGGCTCCTCGAAATCAGGTGAGAATATATTAAGCTTTGATTCATCTATTTTCGCCTTTTAATGAAAATATGAAACACTAACATCCTTACCAGTATTAGACACGCGACTTTTCTCTGAATTGTTTCCTTGATCGGCCCGCAGACGATATTGATAAAGTCAGATGAAAGACGGAAAAAAAGAGTAAATTTTAAAAGGTCAATATCAGGCTGCACCGTGCAAGAGCGAACTCAGATTAGAAGTTCAGCTGTAATATGCTGAAACTACACTTTTAAGTAATACACACTGGCTTTTACACGCAGCTTTGTCCGCATTTACCCAGACTGTAGCTATTTTTACTACAAGGACTGATGATGAATATTTCCATTGCCCGAGTCACTCAGTGATAAATGCAATACTGATGAAGGAAATTTTAAATCGGATGGCTCCTTTCGATGATCACCCCCTACATCTGAACACACAAAATTACATTCTTATCGATTGAATCGCTGAATGCACGCGCATAACTTTAAAAGCGCTCTTTCATTAAATTCCTTATTCTTGATGGAAGGTGATGAGCTCTAATACCAGTAATTCCAGTGTCTAGCCATTGTTGCTTCACTGAAGAAGCGAATCTAACCTGACCAAGATATTTGTATTGGAATTTAATGTATTTTGATTTCATCCTTTCTGAAGGTGATGACGACGCGTTTTTGTCTAATGGTTAACTAGTTTCGATCGTGTTATTTTATAACTCATACATACTTTTTAATATCGGTCGTATTAGCGTACATTGAAGGAGGTCTATGTTCAGCAGTGGACGTATGTAAGCTGACGATGATGATATAGTTACTTAATAAGTATTGATATATTCCACAATTGTCATGGTTCAATTCATCGGCACGTCCCGTTGTTTGCTCAACATATGATACGCCCAAATGTATGTCATTAGGACCGCCTGATTTGGGCCCGCCTCGAGCTGCTTCCTGTCAGGGTCGAAACGGGATCATTTTCGCGAACAATTCGGTACGTGTTATTGCACATTTACTGGAATTTATTGTCTGGCTCAAGTACTGTATAATGATGATTTATAATTATGAATCCACACGTTTGTTAATGCATCATTAACCAACATATTAAAATTACAAATATGAATTGCCAATTATTGTTAAATGCTATTTTTTTTTAATGTTAATTAAAGAAAACGAGCAAGAAAATCACATGATGAATATGATTAAAATTAATATAACCCGTAAATAGCCCAGGTAACTAAATCTTTTATTTATGTATCCTGAGACATGAGAATTTTTTTTCGAAAGGTCTAGACTTTAAGGCCTGATGGCCTTTAAGCTCAATCGGTAGGTGGGTGAGCAGATGGCTCACCTAATAAAATTCGAAAGGAGGGCGCCCCCCTCCATGCCACGCAGGGGGCGCGGTACATCGCGCGCGCTACTCTGGAGAGTAGGTGTTTGGCTAGTCAAATCCAATACGGTCGACGAGTCATTAGCGGATGAAGTTAAATTTAATAGTTTAACCGGCCGGGCCAGGACATGAGATTGTAAAGTCTCCATGAAGTAATTACATTTAACGAATCACAGCAGCGCTATTCGATTGATGATATAAACAAGATGATAAGACCCACCAGTAATGAAATTATTTGAAAAAGTAAGTTCTGTTTCTTTTGAGGAATTCGTGGCTAATAGCAACCGCGCGGATCGTTCCACCAGGTTAAGCCACGCCTGCCGAGGTTGGTCCGTGGATGGCTGACCATCTTTTTTACATCCTGGTTCCTTCGTACCGCGAATAGCACGTTGATGGATCTTTGATAGTCGTTATGCCTTGTTAGAAGCCCGAAAATCTAACAAATAGTCTTACCACGGGGTGTATGACCCAATTACTGAGTTTTATAGGTCAGATAGACAGTCGCTCTATTTAAAATAATAATTCAGCTGTATCCCTTTAGATGGGTAGCCGACCTCAAATATAGTCGGAGAAAGGCCAGGCAGAAGAGAGAAGTGTTGTTTATTTTATCAAAAACCCAAACACATAGAGTATGTAAGCAAACGCTTAATTGAAAACACACCTACCAGGTTCATTAGAAGTTTTGTTGAATTCATTAGCTTCTTCAAGTAAAGCGCGAAAACATCAATTAACAACAACTATATCAAGCTACCTACAAAGCGATCATACAAAAGGAAGACTTTAACTATCGGCGAAAATTTTGTTTTAATAATAACTAATTTAAGTTCGTTTTCGTTAATTTAAGTAAAATTTTATCGATTTCTGCTTTCATAAAATTATTCATCAATATTTTAATTGTCTGGTAAAATATTTTATTGCTTTTTTTTATTATACATATTATATTTAAATAATTTAATTAATATACTTTTTATTTCACAAGACATTGACTTACTAAGCTTTTTGTTCTTCTTAAAATATTTACTAAGTCATATATTAAAAGAGAGTTTTTTGTTATTATTAGATAACAACTTTTTAATTTTTTTATTGTTTCATCATTATCACTCGCTCTTTATTGCGCACAGCTGGGCATAGGCCATGCTTTATTATTTTACCCTTCAAGTTTTAAGTATAACTGAAGCCCGCGAAATAAATATTAAAATTTGTTTATACACGTATATATATTTATATATACGTGTATATAAAAATTTGTATATAAGTATTATATAATCTTAATAAAATTGCAATTGCCAGGATTCGTTTCGCATTTAGAACAGATTAAAAACTTTCCTATCGAAAGCAGTAAGCTCCTAAACATTTAGCCATTTTGAAAATATTAATTTGCCTTATCAAGTTTATTATTTAATTTAGCGCGTGTTTATTTACATCAGTATTGCCAATTAAGGTTAAAAAGATTCGCCTATGAATATTTAAGTTACAAGTACGTTATTAGTATTCCACTCCGCCGCCATTAGTTTGGTTAGGGTACTTGGGAAGTCTCAGGGGCCACTCCCTAAACAGGTTACCAAACCGCATTTATACTGTCGTCGAATACAAATAGAAATGTAATTGGTCGTGTTCATAAACGATTTTTTTTTGTTTGTAGGGAATAAAATAAAAGGAAGTAGGATTTTTTGAGATATTTTCTTTTCAAAGGTCGGTACAAATTTATGCTTGAAATATAGTTTATAAGGTGATAAGAATGCTGCTATTTTTTTTTGTTGCCTGCAGCAAATAAATAATGCATCATGTACTATCGATCATATTATAATTAGTCACATGAAAGGAATGCTTTATGACACCCGAATAAACTTATCAAAACCATTTGTCAAAAATAAAAGCAGAAGAAGGAACTAAACAGCGGGGAACTAAGGCGGGTTTCAGGAATGGACGTAATAATATATAACAGGACCGCGAACTCGTAACAGAAAAACGAGCCGACAGAGATAGCCAGTGTTAAGGAGTGTGTCCCTTTCTTATAAGGTGACAATAAGATTTTGACATGTGGGACAAATTCAAATTTGTCTTACAAAAATTGAAAATTTTAATTGCAGTAAGGTTGATATTCTACCAGTACATACTTGATGTATGCAATTTTAAGCGCTGCATGAGTTTACCACGACTGCCATAATATTATAAATCTCGAGTTTTTAAGTTCTTCAAAAGGCGCGTTTAGCCCCGGCAGATATCGCAAGCTAGCTTAGATGCATTTAGGGTGCTTGAAAATTCTGACACAAGTATTATACTTACAAACGAAAATAACAACATTAGCAATGGTTAAAATCTGAAGAATAGTAGATGAATTACGAAATATATAATACTAATACTTCCAGGTATAATATACTTGACGGGAATCCGTCATCAGGTGGTCGAGATATCATTATCATCCCAAAATATTAACTGCAAATCTTAGGTTTACTCTCATAATAACGCATTGTTGAATTAAGATTACAAAACAACTAAAGATGCCATGGATTCAAACTGATTAAAATAAGTAGGAACGTGGGAAGTTTAGTACGGAGTCACTCTGTCTCACGTTCTGACCATTGCTTTTCGGATTGCTATTATTCCCCTCCAAGCCTGCCGTAAGGAACTTCGTTCCAAAAAATCATGGTCACCATAGTAGTTTGATTTACTAATTATGTTATTTAAGTAACCATAGCAACCATTACAATACAAAATGTCAAGATGACACTTAACTGGGCTACCATAAGAAATAAAAGAAATAAGCAAAATAATAATTTATGTTTTCTTTTTGAATTGGAAATATATTTAAATAAATAAATTCAATTACAATTTCTTGACATACAATTGTCAAAATAATATTAAAAAGACAATTTTTTCGATGAAATTTTTGATCAGTCGAAATTTTTAATAAAATACATTTTTAAGCTGGCAAGATAAAAGAACGAGACACACTCCTAACATATTGCTATCCCGCTCGGCTCGGATCAGCATCTGTGTAATGCCCATTAGAATATAATACTTAATGCGTTGAGTTAGTGTTCACTTTCGTAAATACATTTTTTCCGAGTAAGCCATCCTGTTATTATACTACATCCATGGTTTCAGGTAACACTTGTCATGCGCCTAATTTTTTTGGTCGAGTAGTATGTGTCATGTCTACTTGGAAAATATAAAAAAAATCTAGCTTTACACAAATAATAGAAAAAAAAGTAAAAAATATATATGCTAGAATTTAAACTTTGTATGGTTGGACCATACAAAGTTTAAATTCTAGCATATATCGCATAATATATAATAATCGCATGGGACGTGTGCTCAGAATAGAATTCCAAAAAAATTTCATTAACTTTAAGTAAATTTAAATTATTAAAAAGTATATTAAAATATAATAGATAATAGTATAGACATAAATAAAATAAGATACTTTAGGGCCTGTTTCATCATCTCCAGTTAAGTGCCCAATAGGCTATCGGCAACATATTTGACAGATAGAGTATGGAGTATCTGTCAAATATCTGTCAAATATGTTGCCGATAGCCTATTGGGAACTTATCTGGAGATTGTGAAACAGGCCCTTAATAATCATATAGTAATATTCTGAATACAAGCTTACGATATATTTGTGTACGATTAGGGATTAAATACATAATATACGATTTATAAATTAAAAACTACAAATATATTTTACGTCTTAAGTATAAAAATTAAACGAAACTTCGTTAACCAAGCTGAGCATAAACAACACGGAGTATAATACATTTTAATAAAAAACATTTTTATTAATAAGGCAAGTTTAAAATGCAAGCTGCGTACTCCTTAACTTATTCTCGGAAGATAACTCGGAAGAATTGCTTTATTTAAACTTCAATGGCTTAAGCAAGGCAGTCGAGAGAAACTGCCTTAAGAAGTATTATATTAAGTATTTACTGCTCTCTATTTTGTTTAGAATAAATGTATATTTATATAAATTACTATTCAATTAAACAACCACAATAATAATATAACAAAAATGAAATTGTATATGATGGTAGATTAAATGTCCGTCTATCGTAAAACTTACGAAGAATGTCAACTATAATTATATATTATTATTATTAAGTATATATTATATTATTATTATTATTATTGTCTATTTTCTTGACTTTCAAGCCATAATGTTTGGTTTACATTTCAGTATGTATATACAGGTTTAAACGAACCCCGACTACTTTTAGTCGAAGTCTATATTTCATTTGTTCTTTTTAGTTGATTGAAATTTAAATTATACACTAGATTTAATTAGGTGAAACGACATATCACTGATTTCATATCAGTATTTTGTAATATTACTAGATTTGTTGAGTAAGACGTCTTAAATAAGAATATTCAATATCCGCAGGGATTCCGTGGTATCACTAGGGAGTTCGAGAAATCTTTGATATCCTCATTTCACTGCGAGATAAATAAAACATTAAATCTTAAGTTGATATTTTAAATGAGTAGTACATAGATTTAAGAGAAAGTAAACCTTTAAATCGATAATTATGATGAAGTGTGGTTAGTCGAAAAAAAATTGTGGCCTATTTTAAAATAGGCCACAATTTTTTATATATTAATATCGTAATGAGTGAATTTTAAAAATCTTTGTTTTTTTTAATAAATTTTAAAAATATTTCATGGATCATTTGTATCGAACTCTACAGAGCGTGTTCTGAGGCCCACCTGGCCGACTTCAAAGGAACACGGACACAAATGTAAAGTGAAGTTATCTACATTTTATTAGCACTCTTTGTATTGGGGTTTTTTATGATCAATTTCAAAACTTTATTGTGGCAACAAATTATTCATAATTTGGAAGAAGAAAGGTTTATTTTTATTGGTTGGAAATAAATAATCTTAGTGCTTATTCGTAAGGATGTTTTTTGTTTAGCTTAAAATCTATTTGTTTGAAGCCCTCTACTGCATCACATATGTAATACGTGAGTCTAGGGTTGCCAGGCGTCCGGATAAAGCTAGTATATAGGTAGACTTTTTGATTGCGTGTCCGGCCAAAATAAACGGTGTCCGGCTTATCCGGCTTTTGTTAGGCTTTTAACATTTCGCAAACGAGCGATGCCACATCAGTCTTAGGCTAATCAAAAAAGGCTTGATTTTACATACATTTTTGTCGTACCAATTAATATTGAGAAATAATCCTCAATAATGTAGGGTGTCCAGTCTTTCAATCCAAATGTCCGCCCAAACTGGCTGGTCTGTCCGGCTATTAGGTTGGCCGACGTGGCAACCCTACGTGAGTCATATCACACGAGACCAAGCCTCAATTTAGTGTAAATTTACAATGTGATAACGTCTATCTTTAAAAAAATATTAAGTTACGTACTACTATTTTCAATTAATTAGTTCTATTTATTTTTACTGTGCTGTTTCAAGTGTTTTTAGAGAAAATATTTTAACTTTACATGTTGACCATATTGAAATCGATATTTATAAAAATAACGCCAACTTTGTATAAAATATAAAGTTTTTCAATTTATTAAAACGTAAGCACAACATTATTTTATTCGATAAAGTAGATAACTTTAATGCAGATAATTTAGTCTACGTGCCGATTTTGGTCTCGGTAGATTTGAATTTGCGAGACATTTTGTAAGCAAAGATAATTTTGTTGAACGCTAAATCAATACTATACCAGCGCGTGTAGCATTGAAATTCTATTCCTAAGGGATTGGACAGGATTGGGGTCACACATATGAAAGGAAGTTATAGAATTGGCCACTGATTTCAGTATGGTGCTAGTGTGTATGTGCGAAAGCTTTCAATTCACAAATATACAAATAATTTGATACTGAATTTCCAGAATAGGAATAAATTCGAAATGTACACCAACTCAACATCATAGACTTAAGAAGAAAAAGACATTGTTACAAGTTCTGCAAATCCAAATTCTTTTTTTAAAAAGATATGTCAAACTGACAGTGTCGAATTGACTTTTTTCTTTTCAAAGTTAAATAATCTATTATGTAAATTGTAAAAGGTACGATGGGGTTGCTATGTCTTGCTAAGAAAAAAAATATATATAGATAAAGATGCAGTTAGTGAATATCGTTGAAAAGATAAGTTTGATGCCGTGCGCTTATATTTAGGAAATATGCAGTTATTCCTCCAACGAAACGGCTGCAGCTGAGACTCAGTAAGTGCACGATAAACTGTAAGTACTGATCAGACTAACTTTGTGTATCTAAGACACGGATCAGTTGTATACTCTCGAGGTTGACAGGTTGTCAACATATACGAGTAGTTGAGATCTACATATCAGTAAAAACCCAGTCAAGCGCATCTGAATTTCGTGCTAGTCTTCAATGGAAATAGGTTATGTTATGTTTAGACAGACACATCTGACTAACAGTCCATTAGTCAGATGCGCTACGGAGCTACACTATAAGGGTTACGTTTTATCATTTCGAGTAATCTAACCCTAAAACGCGATAGCAAAACATGATTTAAAACCATCTAAGCAAAATAACAAAGGGTTGATTATATTATTTTATTTATCATACCCAACGAGCGATGTATTACATTACATCGAGATAGGAGTCAACACGCCATGCTAATGAGCCCGCGCCTGATAAAAGCTAATTTACGAATGCCTACCCCCTCCCCTCACATCCCGCTTAACGCTACTACCGCGTACGAATTTAGCTCTAAATTTAATGTCATATAACCTGCCCTGTTATTATTAGTGAGGGTCGAAAATCAAATAATACGTCGCTGGTAGAGAAGAAAATACATTATAAACATAAAACTGGTACAATAAGCGCTGAATTATGTTACCTTGTTTTTCTTTTTTTTACATGAAATGTTTTGAAAAAGATGTGCAAATTAATGAACTACATAATTTTTATTTGAGTAAACATCTGTCCACCCAAGGTTTCCATCAGTTGAACCGTTGAGTCTAGTGATAAATTAAATAATATTACTGGGCTCACTCACGTTAATCTCAGATTAATCTAGTAGTAGACTCTTTTTATACCGCAGGGAAATCCTTAATGTAGCCAGAATCTTCCCGAAGATCCTGGCCCTATGTGGGACTTACACCTGGGATTGTCCTACCCAAACTCAAACCACTGTAAGAACCTGTAGTCGTTTTTAAGTGTCCCGTATCTGCAGGCAAGGGCGATCCTCGGCGAAGTCTATGACTAGTTTTCGGAGATGATTTTTTGTCTATTATATAAGTATTAATTAACAAAGTATGCTAGTTTGTCCGTAAACTGCAAACGGGTAGAGTAACAGTACTTTTATCTATTACTAGCAACAAGCTGCCCGGACAGTCTTCATCCGTTTTTGAAACAAAGAAAAATACAAAACATACAAAAAAAATATTAGCCGAATTAGTAGAGCCATTTTCGAGTAACGCGCTTAGCAACATTCAGTTTTATATATATTTTGTAATTAATATGACTGAGTTGTAACTATATCGTTTCTAAAACAAAGCTTATCAAAACAGTATAAAGTATATTGAAGACAGTATTAAACATATGAATCGTGATCAATATTGAACATCGTTATCACGTTACAACAAGATCGTGTAAACAGGCCCCTAACGAGCCCCGATGATCCAAATAAAAAATATTATATGGAAATATTTTTATCTCCTTTCCATGAAATATAAAGTAATAAATGTACACAATACACATTATTATTACTTCTGAATATTTTAATACTAATAGCGCTTCAGTGATTGACTAAAGCTTGGTTTCTGAGACGTTGGTCAAAGGGTATGTCAACTAACATTATTGGCGCTTAACATACGATTCTAGAGTCAAATTTGACAGACTTTCATGGTAGAGTCCGCGCCACTTAAGAAGTCCGATAGACGCGGCGCTGCGGTCTCATAACTCAATGTTGCCAATTTGTAGTGTAATGATTTTCCACTAAGTCTAGTACAATAAAAAGTTTAAATAACTATAGGGCCTAAGGTCAGTAGTGCGTTGATAAAGACTGATGATGATAATAATGACAAAAATAATTATAGCTGCAAAATAAAAATCTCCCTGCCAGGTTTTAGTAAAATAAAACATTTTTTTTTAAATATTTCGTTTGTATTTTTACGTATAACCGTACCGTACCGTTTTTTACGTAGAATTCATCTAAAACAAGCTTCTTGACGATTTTCTCAGAAGTAATTGCTGCCGTTGTTACTTCTTTTGTTATTCGACCTTTTTTACAGAAACACCTGAAAATATGATTCATCTGAGCAAGGTTTTAATCCTTTTACCTTGTAATTATATATTCATATAAAATATCATAAGATAAATGTAGGTATAGAGTTAATGATAATATTTTAACCATAAATTAGGCAAAAATGAGTGACTTTAAAATTTACCTGTCATGGCAGTGACATTTATAAACATATTATTCAACGGGGTTAATTGTTGTTTATTTTTACTTTCTAATTCACAAAATTATTTTACTTTAATGATCATTATACGGCCTTCACTTTTTACGCCTTACTTTATATTATATGCTCCATATTTCACGTATAACAATTTAAAATATCACAACTTCTTACTCCAGACAGATGTCAATATGTCAATCTTGTCAAATTAGGTTCGGGCATTAGTCGTAGGACTTCATAAGTGGCGTGGACTTTAGTGGCTATGTCAACAATGGACGTAATAATATACAACAGGACCGAGCACTCGTAACAGAAAAACGAGCCGACAGAGATAGCCAGTGTTAAGGAGTGTATCCCTTTCTTATAAGGTGACAATAAGATTTTGACAGGTGGGACAAATGTCTTTCAAAAATTCAAACTGTCAGGAAATGGGTATTGAAAATTTTTATTTAATTTTAATTTTTTTTATTGTTTTTTTTTTGTAAGGTTTATATCCTACTAGTACATACTTGATGTATGCAGTTTTAAGCGCTGCATGAGTTTACCACGTCTGCTATAATATTATAAATCTCGAGTTTTTAAGTTCTTCAAAAGGCGCGTTTAGCCCCGGCAGATATCGCAAGCTAGCTTGAATGCATTTAGGGTGTTTGAAAAATCTAACACAAGTATTATACTTATAAACGAAAATACCAACATTAGCAATGGTTAAAATCTGAAGAATAGTAGATGGATTACGAAATACATAATACAAATACTTCCATACTACAGACTTGACAGGAATCCGTCATCAGGTGGTCGAGTTATCATTATCATCCCAAAATATTAACTGCAAATCTTAGGTTTACTCTCATTATAACGCATTCTTTAATTAAGATTACAAAACAATTAAAAATGCCATGGATTCAAACCGATTAAAATAATTAGGAACGTGGGAAGTTTAGTACGGAGTCACTCTGTCTCTCGTTCTGACCATTGCTTTTCGCATTGCTATTATTCCCCTCCAAGCCTGCCGTAAGGAACTTCGTTTCAAAAAATCATGGTCACCATAGTAGTTTGATTTACTAATTATGTTATTTAAGTAACCATAGCAACCATTACAATACAAAATGTCAAGATGACACTTAACTGGGCTACCATAAGAAATAAAAGAAATAAGCAAAATAATAATTTATGTTTTCTTTTTGAATTGGAAATATATTTAAATAAATAAATTCAATTACAATTTCTTGTCATACAATTGTCAAAATAATATTAAAAAGACAATTTTTTTTGATGAAATTTTTGATCAGCCAAAATATTTAATAAAATACATTTTTAAGCTGGCAAGATAAAAGAACGAGGCACACTCCTAACATATTGCTATCCCGCTCGGCTCGGATCAGCATCTGTGTAATGCCCATTAGAATATAATACTTAATGCGTTGAGTTAGTGTTCACTTTCGTAAATACATTTTTTCCGAGTAAGCCATCCTGTTATTATACTACATCCATGATGTCAACTGACAGGCTGATCAAATTAAGTAATTGACACTTAACAAAGAGACTTAACAGTTGATTAGTTAATTTTTGCGTTGATCTGCCTTTCGGAAACCGGCCGTAAGTGACTATTTGTTGGGTGTGATGAATTAAGACTAAAGCCATACAACAGACGAGCTCTTAATTATTTTTTACATTTAAGCAATACCAGTAAATAGTAATCTTATATCTCTAAACGAGCAATTCTTGTATATATATTTATATATAATCTGAATCTCGGAAACGGCTCCAACGATTTTCATGACATTTTGTATACATGGGTTAAAAAATATAAATGATAAATTTTTAGAAAACTTTTTTGTCCGTGTTTTGAGGCAATGACAAAATATGATTAGAATACGAACGTAAATTTCGCTGTCAAATAGTATCTCATGATAGCTTAGTGGAGAAATTAGACAGTTATGAATCGAAAAGAGCCTGGATTCCTAACTCCAGTGCGATCACGTTTTTGCTTTTTTTAAGTTCATTTTTTGTGATTCTATACATAACCAATAAAAATATTTTAAGCTTTTTATATACATGACATAAATATTTATGAAAATCTTTAAATATGAATACTACGATACTGCAAACTATTTATTATAGGCTATCCCAAAGACCAGTCACTAGTGGAAGGAATACGTATATGCCTCGCACCAAGTGTGCGATGTGTACTATCTTGTTTTTTTGTGACAGGGGTTGCTTAAAAAACAAACAGAAAATCAGGACAGGCAGAGTAATTACTAGCAGTGAAAATAAAAAGTGGACTCATCTAGAAATTTTCCGCTACTAGCTCGAAAAAATATATTATCCATCAATATTGAACTACTCCAAAGGTAGGTTGGTTACAGGTACAGGCGATATTTGAAATTCGTGATTTTTTCGTTTATTTGAGTTGTCAGTTTGTTCGTGAAGTAAGGCAAATTTGTTTGAGTTACATTGTTGGAAGAGTAGGAAAATATTACAGTTTAGTTGTACGTGGATAAAATATCAGAATAATAAGAATTCAATAAACTTTCGATGTAATAAGGGGAACATAGTTTATATAAGGTTCTTAGGAGTAACGATCTTCAGAGACGTAAACGTATATTGGCTAATATGTTAGAAGAGACAGGTCTCGTATTATGATCCTAGTTGGATCATCCGTTAAAGTTTATTAAACACTAGCTGTTGCCCGCAGCTTGGCCTGCGTTAACTAAGATTTACAACGGGATCTTAGTACGCGAAATAACATTTTTTACACCTTGTGTCCGAAAAACCAAAATATCTTACGGAACCCTATTTTTAACTGAACAAAATTTAGCCTATGTTACTCGTGTATAATGTAGCTTCCGAATGGTGAAAGAATTTTTGAAATCGGTCCAGTACTTTTTGAGCCTATTCATTACAAACATGCAAACATACAAAAATAGGTACAAATCTTTCCTCTTTATAATATTAGTATAGATATAGATATAACATTTTCAAAAAAAAAATTAAAGTAAAAACTTCCTTTGGCGCACCGAGCAAAAATCTTTTGTAGGCAGTCAATGAGGCTGATTCGTCACGCTCTGAAGTGAAAGGCTCGATCGGATGAACTCGGAACCGCCGAGTATAACCGAGCGAAAAATATACATTTAGCTGCTCTTCGCTACTGTGTCGCTGTGTTTACCTAATCAATATGTTTTTATTATATTATTGATACGTAATACTAATAATTATTACTTGGCTTACATTTATATAACAATCATGTGGCTTACATTTTTGGTTTTCACTTATGGCGTGCGGCCTTAAGCAGCCTTTTTTTTTTAAATTTTACTTAAAAAACCTGATGTGCAATTATTTTGTGGTAAGTAGACAAAAGCGACGATGGACTCGGCTTCTTATGCGAGAGGTTCCGGGTTCGATCCTGAACCCCCGTGTGTTGAAATTGGTTTTTCTAAATTTCTACGTGCACTCCAAACACAGGACCATCGCTCGCTCACCGGTGAAGGAAACCATCGTGAAGGAATCTGCATGCCTTATGAGATTAAAAGTCTTTGAAGGCATGTGAAGTTTACCAACCCACACTGGGCCAGCGCGATGAACTATTGGCCCATTACCCTCCTCGTCTGATTTCGAGGAGGAGACCCGTGCCCAGCAGTGGGACATAAAGGGTTGATATTATTACTATATTATTATATTTGTTTTCGTTACATTAAGTAAACAGCGTCGCTATGAATTAATACAAATTCACCTAGCACCAGTCCAGGCAACTTATTCATGTGTTGCCTTTCGACATGAGACAGTAAGTCTCGGTGTCAGCTACTCTGCCTGTCCTGACCTACTTTCTGAAAAACAAAGCTATTGCTGAGGCAAATTTACCTTGAGGCAGAAATAAACAGAATATTATGGTAGAATACGGTATTGGTATCTATGAAGACTAAAAAGTTATCTGTTGAAAAGAACAGATTATAGATCGCCTCTTTGCCTATAAGTTTTCTTTAAAGTTCATTACACGTAAAGCGGTCTTAACTAATGACTTACAAAATTGCTGTTTCAAATAGCACAGCAGAGCCATATTTCATAATAATAATAATAATATAACTTTATTGCACACACATAATTTACACCAAAAAAATATAGATAAAATGAAAGGGAGTAGTACAATAAGTCGCCTTATCGCTATATAGCGATTTCTTCCAGGTAACCATAATATATTGAAAGAAAACTCAAGTGTCACAGGTTTCGCTATGTTGCTTACGTTCCTCATGCAAGATAAATGCCTCCTAAAAACACATTGAATGCTACATTTTAGTAATTTCAAGTTATCAGTTTATGGGCCGGAGGCTTATTGGAAATTCATTATCAATAACGTGGGCGGTTATTATCGATAGCTTTGTTTAACATCTCTGTTTTGTATTAAAATTAACATTACTATGATTAAACGTACTAAAATTAATCATCATTGTAAAGCTAATGTGACTGGTAAAATCATGATATTACTGGTTGTCCACTTTATTTGTCATTGTTATTTAATTAATTAATACGTCAACAATCTAGACTATGAGGCGGTAGTTGAAATGCAATTAGCAAGTCATTTATGTATTTACTATTTAAAAATCAGATAACAAAAAATATGTTAGTAACATAATTTATCGACTATAATTGTTGTATAATTATTCTTAAAAAAATATATTCATCATCATCATCACATCATTATCATCAGTCTCTATCTTTCCACTGTTGAACATAGGCCCTCCTCAATGAAAGCCGAGACGACCGATCCCTTGCCACTCGCATCCGACGCGGACCGGCCACTGCTCGGAGATCGTCTTCCCATCTGGTTAGTGGCCGACCAACACTTCGTCTACCTAAAAGAAAGCACATGAAAGATAATAAACACATATGCATAATATAACCAGAATCCGATGTGTGGTGTGGATAAGGGAATAAACAGATTTATACGGCAGTGCAGCCTACTGGCATTTCAATCGTCCTACAAACAACTTTATGTTCTTTATTGCGTGCCCGTATTGCTGGCTACAACTAAAGTTATAAAGCTTAAAACCCGAGCGACTCGTTCATTGTTCAGAAATTTTGTGGTAAGCGTACCATAAATTTCGTGCTTAGGGCAAAGTTAGTGAATAATTTTCCGTGTCTCTGTTTATTATAAACCCGCAAAGTTCACATCGACATGTTACGCAATCGTGAGATTTCTGCTTGTTGATTTATTTTTAGTTGTAAATTCATTCCTAATGTTATATACCTATTAATATTTATTTTGACCTATATTTTGGTTTATTTTTATTATCGTTATCAGCCTTTCGTCGTCTGCTGGACAAAGGCCTCTCTAAATAAATACTAAGATGTTAGAAGATGTCGTAACCATGACCGACTAATGGCACAACTTCATTATAATTTCTCTGCATATCCTAAGCGAGAGCTATTTGTTTTAATATGCACCAAAACTTTAATTTTTGACGATGATTAGATGCTGATATTTTGGATGTTCTTGCTTATTTTCTTCAAAACTACCTCTGTGGCTCCTTGGTTAGCGCATTGGCGTTCAAGACGGAGGTAGCGGGTTCGAATCTCGCCAGGGAATTCTGTGTTCCTGGGTCATGAATGTGTATTAAATTTGTGTATTATATAATAAAAATCTTAAATATATGTATTAATATAAAAGTATTAAATATATATGTATTTCCGTTGTCTGGTACCCGTAACACAAATTCTTCGGAAACTTAGCACGGGACCAAATTGACGTAGTGTAAAAGCGTTCATAGATATTATTATTATTATTTTCTTCAAGAAGCAGATTTGCTGCATTTCCAAAAGAAGACATGCAGTTATTTTTTTTTTAATATTATCTGAATTGGCAAATGAGCAGACAAGCCACACGATGTCAAATGGTCAGCGTAACCCACGAACAAAAGCAAGTTAACCTGAAACTAGTCACTAGGCCAGGCAACTCATTGAGTTGTTACCTATCCTGAGACTGAGATGTTCAGTCTCTATGGCAGGAATTACACTGATTTATTAAATCAAAATATAGGTAGTGTGACCTTTAACATATTATATTCCACAGAATTAATTATAATACAAATAACCTCAGGCAGATTTACAAACGTAACTTTTGCACTACTTGGTAAATATTCCAGCTTTGATTTTTTTAAATATTATTTATATTAGAATAATTTAGCTATTTAAAAAACTATATAATTTATTTAAAGGAATAAGGAACATATATAAGTGTTTTTTCTCATCTGAAAATCATAAATATTATTTGTAAAGTTCCAGATCTTAAAACATTATAACCTCAATCACAGCAATATTGAAATTGAAAACCTACAATATCGGAAACGCTAAAACCATTTATCAAATTAATAGATAAAAGCATACAATAGATTCACTCTTTGGCATTTACCAAAGGTAACAATCACGCTGACTGGTTCTATCGAAATCAATAAACGTCGATAGTATGATCAACCAAAACATTGACCATATTTCATTTTAATGTATGATACGTATTTTAATATCTTAATTAATACCATTTGATGGTAATTTTATTAATTATATATTTTATGAATCAAAATGTATATAAAGTATAGTAGAATTTATATACATTTACATACTGTATAATATATTCACATACATATATATATGATTATAGTATAATTCTCTCTCACTTAAAAAATCTCAAATCTATATCCTTCCATTTTACAAGTCTCCCGAGTAGAATGCATAATTTTGCTACAAAAAATTAACCAAGGACGAAATTGGCACCGCAAAAATATATTTTGTTGTTTCAACATAAATACACAAAGCTAGGACACGCAGTAAGATAACTTTCTGCCGAGTTCAGTAATTGAGCCCGCTCTAAAATCCTTTGCTGACAGCTCTCTGTAACTGAGTTTGAAGACAGCTGCTAAAGTCATTTTTTTTTTTCACTCCGAACAATATTATTACAAATTTAACTTTGTAGGTCGGCGAAATTTTTACAAGAATATCGAGGTAGACGTGACTTTACGGACTATGTTAAACAGTACTTTATAAAAACAATATTCAACTTTTACTTTTATTACTTCAAACGTATGTAATAATTTGTTAAGAAATATTAAATGAACCTAACAGCAATACAAATTTAGCGATCGGCTGGTGAGATGAGTCCAGTAAGTGGATACTAAAGGCAAAAAAAAACGAATTTAAAATTGGACTAATCAAAAAAATCAAATAAAGTCATTGAAACAAAATATATTTAAACATTTCTATGTGTAAACAAAAAAAATATTTAGATAGAGAAAATGTTTATTTTTATTTTAATAACATTTCTTTGTATAAGCAGAGAAAATATTTAGACAATAAGGGCCTGTTTCACAATCTCCAGATAAGTGCCGAATATCGGCAACATGTTTGACAGATTCTCCATACTCTATCTGTCAAATATGTTGCCGATATTCGGCACTTATCTGGAGATTGTGAAACAGGCCCTAAGAAGGCTTAGAAAATAAGACGACTGTTAGTGACAGTGAGATAAACTTCAATAAATATCTAATTGTTGGCACCCAATGATTTCTGAATATTAATTAATCACGGCATAGTTGACGTGTATTTGAAGGGACATTGCCAGTAAGACGTCTTTGCTAATAACGAGACTATGATTAGTAAATATAAAAAAACCAATAACCAAGCCTTTGATAATGGTAAAGTTATTATACTACGATGAAAGCCATTGAAAAAGGAAGAGAATATAAATATTTTTCTTAGTAAAATATTTTTTCCTTTCATAAACTATAGTATATATCATAATATACTAGTAATTTGAAAGCCTTCAATCATCCCAATATAATTTTTTTGTGCTTTAAAAATTATCGGTACTTGTCTTATAGCCTGAAAATCAAGTGCATTTAAATTACGTTACTTATCCGTTTTATATTTATAATATGTTAATTTCATGACCAATCTCATGATTAAAATACTCTGTAGATCGCAAAAATAAACGCTAGCTCATAGTTTGTCTAACAGCTCACATGCACTTGTATATTCCTTATATGTATAGCCTTAAGACATTCTTGTTAATTAATTAATTAATTATAGTTTCTTATCAAACGCAAAAAAATATCTGCATTCTAGTGTTACAGTAGGTATATCTTAGAGTTAAGCCTGTATTCGATTGAAGGTGATCGTTGATTAGATGACAGTGATGATAAGAACAAAATATATCTATGTTACAATTTAGATGACTACCAATTAACTTAAATTCAGATTTATATCTTTTTTGCAAAATCTTAGCATATTTACCCCAGCCTGAGTCTCAATTTGATTGATAAAAATGATAACATGGCAATACGAAATGAAGGCATCATCTTAAGCCAACGAAAATATAATCCTCTGGGAAAATTTGACATGACAGGATAAATTTAAATTAGAGAAAATTTTTGTTCAAAAACGCTTTGTGATGAGTAAACTTGGCTTCCCCACCCCCTTGCCTACCGTCCCACCATTTGATATTAATTTTAAACGGACAGCTCTCCCGTTTTATCATGACTTCGGTGATGGCAGATTAATATCAAATATATGCAAATAAATAATAATTGTGCAACAATCACATGACGTAAGCCTTCGGCGTGGTAGTAGTATTAGTATTAGGAATGAAATTGAATTTAAGAAATTTATATAAATATTAAATCATATCGGTATATCCCTATGGTTGACTAGGAAAGAATGCATTAGTATTAAGTCCGCCAATTTTTTTTTAATTGATTGATATTTTAAATTTGGAACAATAAAGCATAAATAAATAAAATCATCAACGCAGTGTTCTCTTCTATTTTTATCGCATAAATTTTCTTCATTTGGCGGGAAACGAGCTGGCAACCTAGTCAGGCCTGTAGCTAGAGTCGAATTAGAGATACGGCAGCATTTGTTACACGTAGGACGGAAGATAAAAAAAATATCATTATTGATCTGCTCTCCATGTATTCTATATTTCTAGATTTCATATATCTAGATTGAACCATAATAATTTACATATTGTTTTCTAATGTTTACGCGAATATCACTCATTATAATGAAACAACTTATACGGATTTTATCGCGGTTAATTATATAGCATGTAAAAATCATAATAAATCGCGATAAAATTCGTAAAATTTGTTTCATTATAATAATCCATCTTACTTTTTGGTGTTTTTAAGGTAGAGTATAGTGATTTTAAGGTAAGGCATTGCCCTCCTCAAACTACGGCCGTGAATCTAGTATGTGCATTTGTATATGAATTAACAATAAAGATCACGTTAACCTTAACAGGCTTTAAACGATTTGTCAGCGTTTCAAGTTTTATTACTTCCATAACGTTTATTATATTATAGCGATATAAAACAGGCGTAAGAGGCTAACGTGTACAAAATGTACGGATTCCATGAGCACGTCTTAACGCTAACCAAAATTACATTACTGATGAATGATATAGGTACAGTAGACCCTTTGTCTGCGGTTATGTGTATTATATTACCCAGAATATCGGTAATAAAAAAGAATCCAAATACACGATTACACTTTAGTACTTTACCCGCAAAAATCGTGATGATCTGAAATTTTGCTGAATCCTTAGAATTGTTGTACATATATTATGTATATAGAAACTGTAAAAAATAAAGCAATACACCTTTTTTTAATCAAGCGTTGCCAAAAGAGGTTTAGTTTTCCCGAAAGCGGGAAATGACATGGCCACTGATAAACATTTAGTATTCAGCAATATATAATAATAATACATAATAATAATATATAATAATACGTAAATGGCTATCTGTGAATGTTTATTAATATAAACACATAAATATCAGTGGCAACTGTTTTAAAATAATTCGGTAGAGTCAATATAGTCGGTGAAATGTTATTACACATATTTTGTTTTTCAGGCTTGCTGCGACACAATTTATAAACAAATTGTAATAATTCATTTTTTATTCATAAGATATTTTCGGCATGCTTTGAAATTTAATACTACGCAACGGTCTGACGTTTGGAGCAATTTCTGGCTCCAAATGAAGTGCTACAAATAAGCACACAGACTACCTTTCTATATGTTATTATTCTATGGCTGAATCATTCACATCAAATTCACTTTATCACATACTAGCTGTTGCCTGCAGCTTCGCCTGCGTTAACTAAGATTTACAACGGGATCTTAGTATGCGAAATAACATTTTTTACACCATGTGTCCGAAAAACCAAAATATCTTACGGAACCCTATTTTTATCAGAATAAAATTTAGCCTATATTACTCGTGGATAATGTAGCTTCCGAATGGTGAAAGAATTTTTGAAATCGGTACAGTACTTTATGAGCCTATTCATTACAAACATACAAACATACAAAAATAGGTACAAATCTTTCCTCTTTATAATATTAGTATAGATTCAGCATTATAACGCAGTCATCACACATTATTCGATTTATCATTAATCGATGATAGCAACTTTCAAAAAAATTTAAATGTAGATTAAATATAGATTTTTTTTATATAAAAGCAGCCAATTTAACAAAACATCTCTAGTTCTGCCTCAAGAGGAGTATCAGTTATGTAAAGATATTTCATGCTAATATGACTTGCAAACGAACAAACGGTTAGCGTTAGCTAATAACGTAGGTATATAACATAATATAGACGAGTTCTACTACTTAGGAATTTATTTCTTCAAGATCGCAATAAACAAAAAACGACTGTGTAAAAACAGTTTTTGTTTCGTAATACATTAAGTAATGACACATACAGGTGAAACCCAAGTAGATAGGTATTAATTATACCCATTAATTTTTGTATTTAATTATTTAATTAATGTGATAATATATTCTGATTGATTTTAAATTATTTGTTTCCAATCATAATAATTGTGGTTTAATCGGATGAAAACGCCGAAACTTTTCAAATAATCCACGATAACGCTGTGGTTCTGGAAACATTTAATATTAACTAGCATTATAGTACTGTCACGTTGCCAGAGGCGTGATAAGCCGAACAATATACTTGGTACTAATACTAAGCCTCATAAAGCATATTTGGCACTCAATTAGTATTGGTCTCTATGCATCTAAGAATCTATGCCACACTGGGACGATTTTGTAGAATTTTATCACGACTTTCTATGCCGCCTTTTTTACCGTAACTTATTATAGATGGTTCCGGGAAATGATTAAAAAAATTAAATAATTTTCTGTAAGTTTGAGTTATTAGGAGTTGATAAAGTTAATTAACTACTGAGCAGTCTGCTACGAGGAGTAAGTCCTGTTGCCTGCACATTGGGAGATTCAAAGAGCGTCTAAAATCACTCGTAGGTGTTTTAGTTGGGGTAGTGCACTCCCAGTGCAAGTCTAACATCGTCTAGGAGCCTAGACTCGAAATTGTAGAACATGCGAGTTTGAGTACATCGAGTAGGTTTGCTGAGGCACAAATGTATGCATCTGCAATAATCCGCCTTCGCAGCAACGCTGATGATCTCCTGAAGGTATTCTGAGATAGGTGGGACTCGCTTCTCCTGCGCAGATGGAGCGGTCCACATTTATGTTATTTAAATAACTAACATTCTCAGGCTAGAATATAAGATATTATTATTAATAACCCGATATGGAACGTTTTTCGGAATAAAATTAAAATAATATTATTTATTTTATTGCATTTCCCTGCATTAACAAAAAAGAAGTCAGCCAGTTTAATCATTATCATAATCCATACGAGTAGGAGGTCAACTTGACCTCATTGAAAGTAGTCTATTCAGCATTATCGTCATCACGATAGGGTTTTATTCGTCTACTACTGGGTCTTTTTAATGTCGTTCCCACGGCTCTTGTATCCAAATAGGACAGTTCACTCCTTTTCCTCAACCTAAAAAGAACTACCATCTCATTTTAAGTCGATCGCTCTTCTTAGCAGAGTGTAATCTCAACCGTAACCGTAACCGAAAAAGAATAATAGAACGTTTTTACAGCTATTTGCTTTTAATTAAAAAAAATAGGGGTTTTAAAATTCATTGGTAATCAGATGGCGTGAGAACGTAATTTAAAGTGCGCTTCGCTGGGCAGAGGTAGCGATGCGTGAGGTCCCACTGATAGTGACTATGTAAGCCGTATGAGGGCCACGTGAATATTGCTACTGGCAGGATATACTGTGCACATAAAAATACGATTCAGGGCTATATGTAAATGTATGAATGAAATTTTTGCAACAAAAATTTTTGCATGGATGACTTTCATATACGTGGCATAACAAAAACTATGTTATATATAAATTCCCATTTATATTTAAAGACGACGTAAACCTTATATCGTCATTAGTTTATAGATACCAGATCAATTTTTCTCCTTTCAAAACCATATAATCATATCCTGGACTGAATTTTTTAGGCAACCCATATGCAACATGTTTATTGACATATTAAATTGAATATAAAACAAGTTTCATCAAATAAGCATCTCGGTGAAGGTCGTTTTATATACCGTATCCTATGCTATTAGTATCGAAATGGCTTGTCAGCTACCTGAGTTATGTCATTTAATTATTATTAGATACTAACGATGCTCCATAACCGAGTAGTATTATAGAGTCCCGGGTTCGATCCTGACCCTTATATTGTCATGGAATGGGTTTTCCTATATTTTTAACCGACTTCAAAAAAAGAAGGAGGTTATCAATTCGTCTGTATGTTCTTTTTTTTGTATGTTTGTTACACGATTACTCCGCTGTTTGAGAATGGATTTTGGTGATTCTTGTTTTGTTTGAAAGCTTATGTTTCCGAATTGGTCCCATATTAATTTGATCGACATCTAATCAGCGGTTTTTAAGTTATTTTCAATAATGCTTATTTGGTTGGTTTTGTATACCCAGACGATTTGCTCATTTTATTACTTGTCGATGTAATATGAATAATATGAACAAAACCACTGAAGGATACTTTTGAGAGTATCAAAGTATTGTGAGGTCATCATCATCAACTTTCATCCGTCCACGGCTGAACATAGGTTCCCTCAATGAACGCTAAGACGACAGGTCCCTTACCACTAGCATCCAACACAGATCGGGAACGCCAAAAATTTTTAAACTAAAAAACTATATTACTTATGTATAAACTTAAAACTAAAAAGTACAAAATAAAATTAATTTTAAATAAAAAACCAAAAACCGACTTCAAAACTTTACCTTAATTTATGTACAACTAAAAAATTTAAAATAATATTGAAATACTTCGAAGTGAAGTAGAAGTATACTATTTAAAATTGGGTATTTTTGGAGTCGGTACCAGCCAAAACATCGATGCCCTTCAGACATCAGACAGACATCTACTCAATACTTGGTGTATGTGATTGATCATTAAAATATCCTCTTTGGCTGACACCGACTCCAAAAATACACAATTTTAAATAGTATACTTCTACTTCACTTCGAAGTATTTCAATATTATTTTAAATTTTTTAGTTGTACAGTTAAGGTATAGTTTTGAAGTCGGTTTTTGGTTTTTTATTTAAAATTAATTTTATTACGTGCACCTAAACATCGCTTACTCACCGATGAAAAACATCGTGAGGAAACCTGCGTGCCTGATGAAATTAAAAGTCTTTAAAGGTGTGTGTAATACACCAACCTGTATCGGTAAACTACGGTCCATTCCTCGCCTGCTTTCAACAAAGAGACCCGTATCCAGCAGTGGAACATATAAAGTGATATCGTTGTATATTATATAATATATCCCAAGCAAAACAGACTATCATCCAGACTGAAAATTTAATTCATTGATCTCGTAAAGAAAGAACCAGTATGTCTAAACAAGCTTTAGTATTACACCATTGAAATCTCTTAGAAAGGCAAAAAGTAAATGTAAAGCAGGGCAACAGTATTTTTTTATAAAAGGGATTTTATAATAACCACCGTTGATAAAGTCTTTCAAAGCTAAAGTAGCTTTTGAAAAGGTATAAGCGCCTATTGTTACGTCCCGAAATGTCTAGAAATCAAATAACCGAAAGATCAATCGGGTATTAGGTAATCGGATACAAAGGCCGCAAGTTAAGATTAAATTCTGCACAAGCAATAATGTTAATATCTTATGTATCAGTTCTAATTACAAATATTTGATTTTACAAGTATTGACCTACTATTTTAAGTTAGGTCTTAAAAGAGCTTAAATTCCAAATCGTCTTAAATATCCTAGGATCCTTATCATCATTATTATCTTTGAAAGATGATCAGAGCAGTATCAAATATTTGGAGTTTTATGGCATTTATGTTCGTGGCTTAATAAGTTAAAACCGGGACTTGTAAGGCAGTGGTTAGAAGGCTGGATATTCTTAGGTGGTGGGGAATTATTTGCACAACTGAGTCTGTGTGTCTCTGGCATAACCATAACTGAAATTAATATTTCAAGAACATACCCTAAAACTGGATTGATTCATACTAATTACCTAAAAGACTCTATTCTAGACTTTTATCTCATTTAAGTATAATAATATAAGAAGAAAAGAATATCCTCTTCCTAAGCTCGTGTTTAAGCATTGCAAATCCTTCTACTTACGAACGAGAAATAAACTAACAAACATACAAATTTATAAATTGAATGGGATAGGATATGAAACACGCCGTAATGTACAAGATGCCTACATTTATGTTAAAGTCTCCATCTCCTTCCAATACATCAAGATAAGCGTGCGATAAGCCTCCTACGGCATACACCTTGAGAGGGAAAAACTCGGATGGGTCCCAAGACGTCGCGTCGTGTGAAAAGAGGTAATGCATGTTTTCCTTTCAAGTAGACATTTTGGTGAATCGATTTTATTTCCAACTTTTAACTAACATGTTTCACAAATCTAACAAAGTGCTAACTAAGTCGAGTTGATTATGGCTTAGATTATTATTCTTCCACGAATTATGACAAAGCATTTGATCTTAAATAAGAATATGAAGTATACATATCAGCTATACTCATTGAAATCTAATAACATATAGATTTCTATGGTTATTCTAATATTATAAATAGGTTCACTTTGTGAGCTTGTTGGATTGTAAGGGGTTATCATTGAATCTACTAAACCGATTTTGAAAATTATTTTTCCAATATAAGGTTACGTTATTTTTGAGTGACATAGGCTATAATTTACGCCCGATAAAGTACGCGGGTGAAACTGCGGGGCGTTGCTAGTTTGAAATATTGTTCACTGGCATGAGTGTTCAGGATATTGTGTAACATTATTTATAGTTATGAAATGTACAGGCCTGTGGACCGTAGTCACGAGGCGAACAAATAAATGAGCGCGCAATCAGTCTTACGTAACGCAGACTCCAATATATGATTCGGAAATTAATATCTTGTTCATCTTTGTTTTCAATATAGCAAAGAAATTATTATAAGAAAGCAACGACCATAACTTGTTTCTCTAGTTGTTTTTTCAAACATAATAATAATTGCACTCAAATATACTCAATAATCACGAGTAGTATGTACGGTACATGAAGTTTAACCCAAATGTCAAGTATAAGCTTCATTAGAGAAAAGATGTGTAAAAAGGATGGCACCATCCTACGTACGGATGAAGGTGAGTAATCGTCTTCCGTTGGGACCCAAAATTTAATTTAGAATAGAAAACTACTGTACTACGAATGTTTGACAGAGATTTTTTTTTTTTGAAATAATTTCGTTTTACCCAGTTACAAATTTTCTTAACCTTAGTAATTGGTTACCTAGGAGAGAAATACGTACAAATATATACAATTTAGAAATATGTTATTTAATGTTTAATAGCAATATAAGTTTATCAAGTACTATAAAGATACTATAATGACATCCCGAGTAATGTCTAGTAACCACAATCTGTATAGCGACATGCGTCCGTTCTGCGGCATCTTGGTGATATGCAGTCATTAATCATTATGCCAGTACTTCCAAGACTCGCTTAATCAAGTGTGAATGTTCTAGGCGTCTGCGCCACCACTCCTCCAATCTCTCGCATATTTTGTTTTAAATATTTTAACATGACTAAACGATACTTCTGAAGTCGTCAAGAGAAAGTTTTCATGTACCGTGTCATTTCGAAATCTTCGACATCGATTAGTTTGGAAACTCTTCGAGAGTTCGCCTCTCAGTTGCTAAATATAATCAACATTCAAATATATAATTTAAAGGTACGTTATGTTGTTTAATAAAGATTCTAAGTGTATCTTGCTACAGATAATATCATCATAATTTTTCCGTCCACCGGACATAAGGTAGCTTTAATAAAACTCAAGACGACATCCACACCACTCGTATCCAATGTACGAATACTTATATATTGAGACTATTACTATACTTATCATAATTGATGGCTTCATTTAAGGCAAAAGGTAGATACTAATGGCTATTGTCATTACAAGGGGCTACTATGTGAGAAACAAGTGTAGTGTTCGTACGAATTTGAGCGTCAGATATATCGCTCCATATTTTCAAAGACAGAGCCATCATATACCATCAGATATCGAGCTGAATCTGATTTTCGAACATTTGAAATACTAGCAGCGCGTTGCGGTTACACCCGCGTACTTCCCATTCCTTTGGGTTTTTGGGAGTCCTGAATGAATCTGTGCCATTTTGATTTCTGATATATATAAGCTTCATGATTGTAATTTTTCTTCAAAATTCATTCAGTAGTTTTTGCGTAAAAGCATCCATACAAACTTTCACATTTCGAATATTAGTATAGGGAAAATAATATTAGTAACACAAACACTTAATAAAATTTAATTAAGAGTGTTACGTTTACTCTTCTCTGATCCTCAAAAAATGTTTTAACTAAAAACAAGATGGAATCTCAAGATAAAGCAAATAATTCTTGAATAGAATAAGAAATGGTTCCTGGTGGCTCCTGTGGGAACCTACCACATGGCTCCCGCGGGATCGTTTTACCGAACGTTATTTTAGTATCGGCTTTTACTCGCAACTTCTATGCCTTAGTCTTTGTCCATTTGTATATACAGATTTATGTTAATAATTTGAACAAATGAAGTTGATAATTCTCATTTGCAATAAATATTAAGGAAAACTAATAAATAAAACTAACTAAACGTTGCAGGCTTGCGCACAACAGACAGACAAACAATTTTTCCTTTCACAAAAATTGACCACGTTATTTAAAACCCGTCAAACATACTTTGTGTCATCAATCTTAACTAGGTTTTCCTGCACACTGTGATAAAAACAATGTATTGGCAAACTATGAGTAGACCGCTTTATAACTCTATGTTAACAAGCTTATCTGCCGAATAATTTCCACTATCCCAAAACTACTGTAATTAATTAATCACTCTACCAAAACTTGCTCTATTCGCTTCATAAACCACAAAGTTGTAACAACAAAAATGGCTTAATATTACCAACTCATACATTATTAACTTTAGTTAAAGTATATGCGAAAACAAATTTGATTATTACGAGTTGCGCGCGAGCGGTTGTATTAGACTCACGTCTCTGTATCGGTTCGCGAGAGCGTAAATTCTACCTGCGGATATTATTTTTTAACTACCCCCATGTCAGTTACTATAAAAGACAATGGATAGTTTTGCTCGATCAATGAGTTTTAACTCTAACCAATCCGATGGGGGAGAGTCGTGTGTGCGGGATGGGAATAATGTGCAAGAAGTTGAGGAAGTGTTATATGAAGCCCAAAGAGGCCCGGAAAAGAGAACAAGACGGGAGAGTGAGGAGGAAATGGAGGATGATGGGGAGTTTGTTACTGTAAATAGAAGATCCAAACGTCTGTTGCGTAGTTACTCTGATAACATGAATCAGAGAAATAACATTGAAGAGGCTGTAGAAAAATCAGGTTTCGTTGTAAGATTGTCTTCTAAACAAATACTGCCTAAACAATTTGGTATGGCTAAGCTTTTAACTAAAGAAAATATTGAAAACATAATTGCTATTAAATATAAAAGCCCATTCAAAATTAATATTGTATTTAAAACCAAGGAAGACGCCAATAAATTGTTAAACTGCCAGAAATTTAATGAATCTCAGTATATTTGTCAAAGTGTGGATGATGTAATTCTTTCTCATGGTATAGTAAGGGATGTAGACTTGGACGTAGAAGAGAAGGAAGTACTCGAACAATTTAAATGTGAATATGATATTGTAGCCATGAAAAGACTAAAGCGTTTAACTGATAATGGTAAATGGGTTGATAGTACGGTCATCCGATTAGCATTCAAAAGTTCCTCTTTACCCTCGTATATATGTGGATACGGGTGTCGGTTCAAAGTGGAACCATACGTTTTTCCAGTAACTCAATGCTCAGGATGTTGGAGATTCGGACACATAAAAAAATTTTGTCCAATTAAAAAGATCAAATGCCCAAAATGTGGTCAAGACCATGAGAATTGTGAAACAAATATATTCAAATGTATCAATTGTAAAGGGGAACACATGGCATTAGATAAAAATTGTCCAGTGTTTATAAAAGAAAAGAAGGTTAAAAAATTAATGAGTGAGAATAGCTGTACTTATAAAAGAGCTTTATTGATCTATAATAATCTAAGTAATACTGAGGCGAAAAGAGTTTCTTTATCTCAACCTAATTCAGAAAGAAATGGAAAACAAGGATCACATAAAATTTCATATAGAGATGTACTACTAGGGGAAAATAATGTAAATGACACTGAAAAAGAAATAGGAATAAATATCGAAAATACTGAGTCTACTAAGCATGTAGAAAATAAAAATAAAAAACGAACAAACAAGACAAAAAGTAAACCTACGACGAGTTCAAATATACAAGAAATAAGACAAGAATGTGAAATAGAGGAAGATGGGGAGAAAGAAAAAGAAGAAGAAGGCATGCATGAAAAGTGTGAGACAAATTCATCAGGGGAAATTAAAAAAAAGGGGTTTTTTGCAAGGGCCAAGACTATTCTTATAAAAATAAAGTCGATATCAGTGTCAGACAGGTCATTTGAAGAAAAGGTTTGTTTATGTATACAATACGTCTTCAAAGAAATCATGTCATATTTAAGTGTGAACTTTATGGGTGGGGATATAGTTGACTTCTTATTTAAGAGTAATGGCTAGACACAATTTTAATATAAATATACTACAGTGGAATGCACAAAGCTTAAAGCCGAAAATGTCAAACTTTGAGACTCTACTCAATAGGGAAAAAATACACCTAGCGGTAGTTAGCGAAACTTGGCTAGAACCAAACTCTTATATGAATCTGTCAGGATACAAAATATATAGACAAGATAGATCAGATGGTTATGGTGGCGTTGCTATTATATGTCACAATTCTTTACAAACATTTAAAATTTCTTGTCCGGTTAGTAATTCTGGCATTGAGATTATTGCTATAAAAATTTTAAATTGTAAGATTTTACATAATATTGTTTCCATATATTGTCCATCGTCTGTTCGTACTGTGCAATCAGATTGGGATGGAATATTTTCACAGTTTTCAACAAACACCTTGATAGCAGGTGATTTTAATGCTCACCACCATAATTGGTCCAACAGGAATGACACTCGCGGTAATCAATTATTCGACAGTTCCTTGGATAATGGCTACTTTTCTCTAAATACTGGAAAAATTACTAGAGTTAAATTTGTAAACAATACTCTCCAGGAAACATCTCCAGATATTTCGTTTTGTTCCGCAGACATTGCAATTAATACGGATTGGGACGTCACCAATGAAAGCTTGGGTAGTGACCATTTAATTATTAAAGTATGTATAAAATATAAAGATCAATTACAATTTGCTACGAAAAGAAATTTTAAGTCAGCCAATTGGCCAAAATATAAAGATATTGTCGACAATTTATTTACTCAGTGTACTGGAACTTTTGGTAGTGTTCAGGAGATGTATGATTGTTTTATAAAAAATATTAATCAAGCAGTTGACCAAAGTATCCCTTACAATAAGATATGTAATAATCCATCCCGTAATTTTATATCTAAAAGTTATTGGAGTCCGGAATTATCAAAGATTGTTGGCCAACGACGACTAGCACTTAAGTCATTTAGAAGAAATCCAACGCCACAAAATCTATCCTCCCTAAATGTTTTAATCTCAATGGCTCAACGCTTGATAAGGCAAGCTAAATCTCGAAGTTTTCAAAACTTTTGCGATAGTATTAATGAGTCTACCACCTTATCGGATATGTGGCGTAAAATGAAATGGATTAAGGGGTTTAGACAAACAAAATCATATACGTCTGACTTAGCTAAAGAAGAACTCCTGGTTTCCTTGACTCCCGATTTTGTGGCTGATCCTCCCTGGTCATTTTCTTCAAACAACCCGAAGCTTGATAAAGATTTCACATTACATGAGATGGAAAACTGTCTTAAGCGCAGTGATACTTCTCCTGGACATGATGAAATATATTACTCTATGTTATATAACCTACCAGATAATGGTAAACAATTTCTACTGAATTTGTACAACTTTATATATAGATCTAGTTGTGTTCCTATTCAATGGAGGAAGATACAAATTGTACCAGTATCCAAACATAATGCAGACCAAAATTCTAAACTTAGACCTATAGCATTAATGTCCTGTTTGTGTAAGATATTCCATTTATTGCTAGCTAAACGTTTGGAGTGGTTTATCGAATATAACACATTTCTGTCATCAAGCACAGTGGGATTTAGGAGAGGTCAATCTTGTCTCGACTGTTTGGTTCGCCTGGTTTCAAGTGTTCAAATCGGCTTCTCACAAAATATTCCAACAATAGCATGCTTTTTAGATATAGAGGGAGCTTATAATAATGTCTCAATTCGGAAAGTCGTGTCTATTTTAGACGAGTTAAATGTCGGAAAGAGGATGTGTTTATATTTATGGGAATTTTTAAAGGAAAGACATCTCCAAATAAAATGTGAAGAGAGTAAAAACGTTCTGACTAGATGGACTAACAAGGGATTACCCCAAGGTGATCCCATATCACCTTTACTCTTTAACATTGTAACCTTTGAGATTTGCCAACGGATTAATCAAGTTAATATATGTCAATATGCAGATGACTTTGTTATTTTTGCCAAACACAGTAATATTGAGCATAGTGTTTTAAGCTTACAAAGAGCGATCAACTGTTTAATTGAAATATTAGAACAGCTTGGACTAGAACTTTCGGCTCAAAAATGTAAATACATTATCTTTAGCAGGGCTCGCAGGAGCCCACAAGTACAAATTTATGTAAGAGAGCAATTACTTAATTCTATTGATTATGTAAAATATTTGGGATTTTGGCTAGACAGATCTCTTAGATGGTCTAAACATATAAACGAAATATTTGAGAAGTCTTGTAAATTTTTGAATCTGTTGAAAGTTTTGGCGGGGTCGAATTGGGGAACACATCCTTTGCATATTCGTAGAATATACATTGCTCTTGTGAGAAGTCGATTGGATTACGGTAGCTATCTTTATGACAATGCAGCTAATTGCCATGTGGCTAAGCTAGACAAAATACAAAACCAGGCTCTTAGAATTGCAGGCGGTTTTATAAAGTCCACGCCAATACACATTATGGAAAGTGAAATGTGCATTCCACCTTTAAAAACAAGGAGATTATATTTGTGCTACAAATACTGCTTGAAGGTTAAGTCTTTATCTAATAGTATAAATACTCACTTGTTTGATAAACTTTGTAGTTTTATTGACAATAGATTTTGGATGCATAAAAAGAAGCCATTGCCAGCAGTGTGTTACAATGAAATCAAACAAGATCTAATGTCGTCATCATTTCCGCTTGAAATGTTTACTTTAGATACGTGGGTCTCCGACATCAATTTAAAGAGCATAATTTATAGTAGATTAGATAGTATAACAGGATCAAAGTCGCAATACCCGGACCATCATACTTTAAAATGTGAAATATTACAAGAACTACAGCGTAAATATAATGAATTCCACGTAATTTATACTGATGCATCTAAAACAGCACACGGTCTCGGTACTGCGTATTATGATCCAAAAAATAAAACTTATAAGTTACACAAAATTAAAAATAAATATGTATCTATCATGACTGCTGAACTTTTTGGTATTTCCCAGGCATTGTGCTATGCTTGTGGTTTGAATGTTCGTAAAATAGTTATATTTACCGATAGTCAAAGTGCTCTTCTCCACATTGTAAGGTGCTCCCTTGGTTATCGAGGAATGACTACGGCATACAATATCCTTGATAAAATAAATAAAGCCGTGAATTTAACTATCGCTCTGCAATGGGTTCCATCTCATGTAGGCCTTTCTGGGAACGAGGAGGCTGACAGATTAGCTAAAAAAGCTGTATTGGAAGGTGACGAAGCGAATATCCTACCAAGATACTCAGAGGTGTTGACAAAATACAAACGAATATGTTATAATATATTTAAAGAATACTTTGACGAACGATCCACCTTAAAGGGTATTTGGTACAAATCAATTCAGTGTGAGCCTCCTCGTATCCCGTGGTTCTGCGCAACTTCATTGAACAGACAACAGGTTGTATCAGCATTTCGACTGCGAGCCGGGCATGTGCCTGGCAAGAGCTTCGCGTATCTGATGAGGAAGGTGAACTCTCCTAACTGTGAGCATTGTAACAGGCGGGATGACGTGTACCATAGATTAATCGAATGTGTTCGGTATGCCGACAACAGACATTTATTGTTCACAAAATTTAAATTAAATATTATGAATGTTGGTGTGTTACAAAGTGTCCTGGCTGATCCTAAATCTGATGCTGCTAGAATGTTATTTAATATGTTTAATTTTACAACTTAGTAGTAACATTGTAGGTTATAAGTAATATATAACAATATGTGTTTGTAATTAGAATAAGGTACAATGGGATTGACATTGTCATTTTATGTACAAAAATCCCTTTTTAAATAAAGAATTAAAAAAAAAAAAAAAAAAAATTTGATTATTATATCAAACCAGTTTAAATTAATACCATGAAAGAAGGACATTTTTTTGAACTAATCTATTCATAAGAAACAAATATAGGTATATTTGCTCCTGATGATCACTGATTTAATGATTTACATGGTCTTTAATATCACCTCGTCATTGATAGGAAGTGTATAATTAAGTGTAAAGTTATAAGAAAAACATTTCTTTACGGTGTCCCGCAAGGCTTGGTGCTTGAGCCAACATTGTTTCTGGTTTATATAAATCAATTATGATAATTGGCAGAAATGTTGAATCTTCTGTTATGAAGACAGGGTTAGTTTTTAAAATCTACTAACACCAAAAATATTAAAAACTAATATTATATGTTTTACTCCGGATCAAAGGACTTAGCCGCGTTAAAGTTTATGTCTTAAAATTCATGGGTTTTTTGACCAATATGACAAAAACGCATTCACATTTACAACTTATTTCGATCCGAATGAGAAAATTCATTTGGATTTTTAAAAAAATGCGACACGTAATATACAGTAAATTACCAAATAAAATCTATATTATTTTGGCCCCATCAGGTATTACATATTGTATTCCCTATCTGGGTTAGTGCCTCCAAGACTAACTTTCAATATCTTGAGAGGGCACAAATATTACTTCTAAAAGTAATATATGTTAAGCCTTACCGGTACTCAACAAATGACTTATATATAAACTCTATAGCCTCGTATCAATCAGAAACTTTATACTTTGCTACTCATACTCAACTTACATAAAAATATTCCATTTGATCTAGACACACACATTATATTGTTGTTATTGTTATTGTAAGTTTTCCTTTTTAATTACGTCTATATTTTTTCTACTGTCTTCTGTTTGTCTTGGCAAAGAGCAAGTGATTCCCAACACAAGTATTGTATTACTCTTGGGATTATTAAATACGAAAGTATATTATATGTCTATGATTAAAACCTTGCTATATTGACATTAAGTAATAAACCTATTTTATTATATTATATGTAGGTATGTATAAAAGTGAAGTGTGTGTCAGCAGTGGACAGATAAAGGCTGATGATGAAGATGATGTATAAAATAATGAATCCCTGTTTCCCTCAGTCACGGATTCACCTTTATATTTTTAATAATAGTTGGATAGGTGAAAGGACACGGGAGCCTCACGATGGTAAGCCTCACTCCCTAACATTAACTTCAGGTTTAATTAATTAACTAAAAGCACATGCAAGACACTCATGGCTATTCCGAGACGGAAGATTAAGTCTGTAGGGAAATCGTCGTGAGGAAACCTGCTTGTCTGATTAGATTTAAAGTCTTTAAAGGTATATAAAGCTCACCAGCCCGCATCGGGCCAGCCCAGCGTTGAAACATGGTCCAATAACCTCCTCTTCTGATTCCGATGACGAGCGAGGAGGCCCCGTGTCCAGCAGTGGAACATAAAAGGGTTGAAACCTTACTCTTTACTTTTATAATATAAAACTGAATGTAGACAATCACAAAAAATACTTAGGCAATTTAAAAAGCGATGCGATATTAGTAAAATAGATAGTATTTCGTACGTAATACATAACTACGAGGGGCGATCAAAAAGTAATGATAATGAATATAATAAAACAACGATTCTAATTTAAATTTAATTTATTTTTCTACGTAGTCTCCTAACAAGTCTATACATTTAGTCCAACGTTTCTCTAAACCTAAAATACCCTTTAAAAAAAAATCTTTATCAGAGCTCTCCCAAAATGCCTCTACAGCAGCCATCACCTCGCTATCATCGTCAAATTTCTTGCCCCTGAGGTGTTCCTTGAGCCGAGGAAACAAATGAAAGTCGCTGGGGGCTAAATCTGGAGAATAGGGCGGGTGTTCGACCAGTTCGAAGCCCACTTCTCGAATGGCAGCCATCGCAACTTCGGCTTTGTGTGCAGGAGCGTTGTCCTGATGAAACAGGACTTTCGCTCGGAGTTTGCCGCGTCTTTTTTCCTTTATGGCTTCTCGTAGTCGTCTTATTTGATCAGCGTAGTAGGAGCCCGTTATAGTAGCTCCCTTTTCCAGGTAATCAACCATTATGATTCCCTCAGCATCCCAGAAAACGGACGCCATAACCTTGCCCGCCGAGCTTGAAACTCTGAACTTCTTCGGCGTCGGTGAGGATGGCCTTTTCCAAGTCATCGATTGTTGTTTGGTCTCAGGATCAAAATGATGAATCCATGTTTCGTCCATGGTCACAAATCGAGACAAAAAATTTTCTTTGTCAGCCTGGAACTTTGCAAGATTGGCTCTTGAAATGTCAACTCGCTTTTGCTTTTGTTCGTCCGTTAACATTCGCGGTACCCAACGAGCGGAGACCTTTTTCATATTCATTTTGCTGGTCAAAATGCTTTGAATGCTGCCATATGAGATCCCTGTGACCTCAGCTAAATGTCTGACGGTTACTCTTCGGTCTGCTAATACGATTTCTTCGACTTTTTTCACGTTTTCCTCAGTGAGGGACGAGGTTGGGCGTCCCTCGCGATGTTCATCTTCTGTGGTCCTTCTACCCAGCTTAAACTCTTTGCACCACCGTAGAATATGGAGGAGCAGAGTCCCCTAATGTCTCCACCAAATCAGCGTGTATCTCTTTGGTAGACATTTTTTTCAAATAGAGGTACTTGATGACGCATCTCACTTCGTGTTTCTCCATTTTCGTGTTGTCGCTCCGACTGCTGGTATTCAAATGAATGTAGCTCCTGCAAATGACGTCCTATTTATACAATTTTTTAGCTGGGAAGTCATGAGGGACTGAGGAAGTAAAAAACATTTTTTTTGGATTTTTATCTTCTTTAAAAATACCTGTTTATCATTACTTTTTGATCGCCCCTAGTATGTATTACGTTTATGTGTTACGTACAAATTACTACAGGTTTTTAGTATCCCTTGTTATATATGCATATTAGCGCCAACAAAATGTTTACGTGCCTAACTAGGTAAGTAAACATTTTGCTAGCGCCTACATACATGCTAATTTAAGCAGATTTTATCAAGTAGAATTGTTCGTTAACAAAACACCCCATATAATGCAGGCGCGTCGCGCCATCGTCACACAGTCTGAATGTCAAAGAGGAGACTCTGTAGCGTGAGCATCACATCTCTAATTACGGGTTTGTTCTAATACCATCATCACTATCACCCGCTCTTAGTCACTGGACATGAAAGCTAATTGACATTTAGCTGATTAAATATTATAATATTAAAAAAATATTAATTTTTTTATTATTTATACAGTACTTACTACAAGTTACTAATACAAAAATGATAATCACATTTTATTACAAAAACCTAATATTTACATTTAACTTATGGCTAATTTATTACTTTTAAGTACAGCGGCTATCGAATTAATTATATATCGCTAGGGCCGTCTCTCCTACATGAAACTTTGGTAGGGTTTCTACATTTAACTCTTAATCTAATTAGAAAGTTTGTGACTTTAATCATAGATGTAGACTCATAATAATAAATTTTATCATAAATGGATACTCATAATAATATTTTTTTTTATCCACGTAAGAAATCCACGTGCTAGTATTGCTGAAAAATGTAGTTATTTTTGACACTGAAAAACATTCTTTGTGTATAAAATGTTAATTTTTAAATGTAAAGGCTTTTTTTTATATTTGAACATGTAAAAAATCACGCATTGTTTATATATCTGATTGAAGCGTAACCAGAATACGGGATTATTATTAAACAATTTGGGAGTACGGATAATCACAGTTACTGTATAAATAATAGCATATTGCGAACAATTATAAGAGTCCAGCGACTGCCAGTCTCCTGAGATGAAACGAATCGCCCTCAACTATAATGAAACTTTCGCGTTGGAAATGGTCCACACATTTTTGTCTGACATCTCTTTTTGTCAAAATTGAAAAAAATCATTCAAAAATATTCGCATAAATTTTATAATTCATGGATTGTTAATTGATTTATAATACAAAACATACTTATATATAAGCTTTTTATGACTTTTTAGATTTATGCAATGATACGTGAACTCTGTCCTAATAAGCACTTAATCTAGAAAATAAATGTTATTACCAACCTAACAATGGAAAGTGACATGTAAGGTTAACAAAAAAAATATTATTAATTGTCACTCTTGACAAGCATTGTCATTCGACGTGTTGTTTGTGATGTTTTTACGTTCGACCGATTTACCTCGTATTGTCTAATAAAAGATACTGTAGGATAAAATGAAGGAATCAGTGAGCTATTAACATTGTTTTGCGGATGAGTAGCGACAGTAATTGGTGTGTCGGCTGCGGACACACGATTTATCGTCTCACCGTACTTAATTGAGTCGGCTCACTAGCTGCCAGCTCTTTGTCCGGTAATCACGACAGTTTTACCATGCTTTATTCAATATTTGCTTCAATAACGTTTCTTTGACTAGATGATTATTACTATTTTTTATTTTTTTTATTTTACATAAACAATGTATTTCGATAAAATAATGTTGTACTTTTTGACATTATTATAAACTTAATAGCACACTGTATGTCTTGATCATAAATAATATACTTTTTAAGAATATTATATCGATTTGTAGAGATTGGACAAACGTGGTTTGTTAACAATAGAAAAGCGCAAACAATATTTCACTTTGATTTAAGCATGAATATTTATCGTTATACCGTCACCCTTTTATCTTGGCTACATTTTGTATTTATTCAAACATCTGGGTTCCGATGAAAATGAAACACAAGATTTTAAACAAAAATTTGCATAAGCTTGAAAGCGAGAAGCAGAAGACCTTTTTAGCGTCCAGTAAAACATTCAATGCATACACCGTTACCTGTTATATTCTGCTTCTTACCATGCTTTGTCATGCTGCTAAGTCCTCATAGTTATTAAAGCTTTTATATTAAAAATGAAGCGAGCTGTTTGCCAGTGACAAAATCCGAAATTTGAGAGGGGAGCTCTTTAAAGTTGAAAATATATTAAAGATAGGAACCAAAGAAACGTTTCATGTAAAGCACAATATCGTACTTTCGAGCTGTAAGCGGATTATGAGAGCTTTCGAAGTAGGCTGCTTTGAAACTCGCAAGAAAAGCAATATCCATTATCTTGGCAGGGCTTTGTGTACCGACCGCTGCATTGTTGGTTGCTTGCACCCACCGCACCCGTACTTACTCCTATATTGTTTGATTTGAGGAGATTCAGACTTTTATTTGAAATTGTGAATAAAATGCACTTCAATTAAAGAATTAAAAGTTGAAGTCTGGTTGGATCAATGCTATGGTAGAAATATGAAAGGATGAATTCACTAGACCGTACTAGGACAAACCAGATGCACCAAGATAGGTCGCTTATAACGAATAATTCAACAAAAACTAGTATGGCGTTTTGAAAAAAAAAACCAACGCTGTTGCTGCCTATCAGCCAAAATGTATGTCTTTTATACATTGATATTTAAGTACAATGCACACATACCTTGTAGTGAGGAGCTCGTGGCTCAGTGCTTATTGCAGCGCGGATCGATTCACTAGGTTAAGCAACGTTTGCCGAGGTTGGTCCGTGGATGGGTGACCATCTTTTGCATACCAAGACTCCTCCGTGCTTCGTAAAGCACGTTAAGCCGTAGGTCCCGGCTGTCATTTGTGGATCTTTGACAGTCGTTACGGGTCGTCAGAAGCCCGAGAGTCTGACAAGTAGTCTTACCACACCGTACCGTACCACCCAGTTGCTGCGTTGTGGAGGTCAGGTAAGCAACCGCTAAATTTAAAATACTGATACTCAGCTGAATCCAGTTAGACTGGAAGCCGACACCAAAATATATGGGTAAAGGCTTGGAGATGATGATGAAGAAATACTTAGTAGTATTCTTTTACAGTGGCATAGTCATTTTGAAAACTAATTTTTATTTCATAAATTAATATTCTATTAGCAGGAATTAAAGCTCATATTTCTAATTTTCTAATGTAATCCACGATAAAATCTTAATGGAACTCGAGCTCAGCATATTAATAAGCATTGTGCTTGTACTTCATATTCGTTAGCGTAATAACGGTCCCATGGCGATCTGCGGACAGCTCTTAATGTCTCGTGTATACAGCTCGCAAACTCAACAAGTTTAGTAACAAGAGCCGACTATTGGCCTGAAACTTCCCAACACTTCCGCGACACGATCTTGTGTATATTATGGATGCTTACACAAAACGTTTCAAAAGATTTAGTCAAGTTTGTAATGTGTCCTTTTTTATTAAGTTCCATAACATCGCATTAATAAAGTTACGTATAGTACATAATTTATTTGTAAGAATATGATTGGATAAGATTGCCTGTATGTAATGCATGTTGGGTAGCGTGCGAAATTCTGCCCAGCGTCAACAAAAAAAAAGTGTGTAAATTATTTATGTGTTACCAATGCCAGTTTGAAGTTACTATATTTTCTTAATGAGTTTTACTTCTGTCAGAAAAAAAAACTGACTTATCACGTCAACATCAAACTCTATATTCGAATTTAAGCACATGATTAACTAACGAAACAATTATAATAACTACTAAATGTGTAAATAAAAAATATTCCATTTCTATTAACTAATGTTTGGTTTATTAAATATTTACTAAGCATTTCAATTTATGAAAAATTGCGAGCTTACCTAATCAATTTGAAATGTCAATGAACCAGAAATTTATTGAATTATAAAAGGTGTTCTAATTTACACAATTTCCACAAATCATCATAATCAGCCTACAGCCGTTGACTGCTGAACAGAAATGGACATCACTGGATGCCAAGACGCTTTTAAAATACACGGCTGCAAGATTAGTGCGCACATCTCTTTTTTCGCTGAAAACCAATTTTTATGTACATATTTACAATTATTAGAAGAATATATATTTAATTACCAGATTTGTTTTTGATTAATTTTTAATTCATTAAATATTTTTAATTAAATTATTTTTAATTGATTTTTGGGGAAAAATTATGTTTACTTGTTCACTTTTTCTCTTTTTTATCATATCCGGTTGCCTAATGAAATCCGCCCGCAAATAAGGGTTACACGTTACTACATACGAATGTATATTAATACAGTGATATCGATATTTAATCAATAATTCCTGAAAAATCAATAAAAAGTATATCATTATATTATAGTTAATAGGATCAGGCGTTACTTTTCGTAAATCCATTTTAAAAAGGATATTAAATTATATTTTAATTAGCAATATATCCCGCGAACTACACAGTATTTACAGATAGTGTGTGAGTGAACGCATATGCTTCCATATAGCATATTCATATTATGTTGCAAAATTTAATAAAGATAATTTAAGATAAGCATCCAAATGTCCGCGTCAAACGGATTTTTATAGAAAGTGACACTTCAGTGCGATTCGTATTGTGTGGATATGTGGACGCACTTCAATGACTTTCTATACAAAGAATACTACAATCCGTCTAAAACAAAAACGTAAATATAAAAAATTGTAAAGAGTTTAAATACTAAATCAGCACTTATACAAATAAAGTGCAGAGCTTTGGGCGGGTTAATATAGCTCCAAACGCTTTGTTCTACAGCTCTTGCAGCGCATTCTAGTAGTTAACGACAAAAAACGAAATAATGACATTTCTCTTTGCTAAATAGTGTTTGTCACAGGCTTTGTGTCTACATTTAAAGAGTTCTCACCACAATAGTTCATTTAGAGTGAAACAATGCGCTTTAGCTACGATAATAAAAACGTATTGACCATTGGCACTATGCTAGTAGGTTTCTATTAAAAATGTAGAAACTGGAGAGATCTAAATAGCAAGCTAAATTCCAGCTGTAGCATATTCTGTATATTATAATGCTTTATAATCTTTGACTTACTTTAAAATCTTTATATAACTTTATATATACCTTAATCTTACCTTTAAAATATGAAATAGATGAGACATAAAAAGATAACTATTAATGTAGTAAAGTAAATATTTAATGGAATTTTTGATAAGCATAGCAGGGGGACATATAAATCAATCTTTTTTTTTCGCAGTGGATATGCTTTGCGCATTCACCTCTGGGTGGGTCGTCCCCCGTCGGGGACTCCCGGCGCCCTCGTGACTACTACCGGCGACCGGTTTACCGCACTAAAACCACTGCGGGTGGCCATCAGCCGCTTAAAGGGAGTATCCCGGATCTGACTAACACAGGACACCCTCTGCGACCAGCCAGTTCGCTCAAGACTAACCGGGCTTCTTCCTAGTATAGGGTTGCTCCGACAACCTGGAGCACCCCGCCGACGCTGGAACATTTCTACCGGGGCAGGTTCCCAGCCTTACCCCGAGTTCCGTTAGACGGGAGGCAGAAGGTGCGCATAGCGCCTCCTTCGTGCTCCCGTCCTACGTCGACGGAGCGGGACGGATGTGACGTCGTCTTCTCTATCCCGCTCCACGGCCTCCTTCTGTGAAATAACGGTTTTGCAGAAGGTGACCGCCGCCTGCCAGGCCTCATCGCTCTCGAGCATGCAGCGCACCATACTCGATAGCGAGAGGTCCCCTCCAAGCACTGCCACGAGATTATGTCGCTGTGCGGCCCATATAAATCAATCCTTACTACACTACACTATAACACTGTTTAAAAAGTTAATTTTAAATGAAAAACCAAAACCGACTTCAAAACTATACCTTCAAATTATGTACAACTAAAAAATTTTAAATAATATTTAAATACTTCGAGTACTACTTTTTAAAATTAGTCATTTTGGGAGTCGGTGCCAGCCAATAAGGACAGTCTAATCACAATTCACAGCATTTGAATACATAATATTATACTCTCACATCTATTATAAATTCCTTTGCAATTATTGATTTTGTACTCATACGAGTACACCCAGTATTGAATAGATGTCTGTTAAGGTTATCTTTGCTTTGGCTGGTACCGACTCCAAAAATAACTAATTTTAAAAAGTAGTACTCGAAGTATTTAAATATTATTTAAAATTTTTTAGTTGTACATAATTTGAAGGTATAGTTTTGAAGTCGGTTTTGGTTTTTCATTTAAAATTAACTTTATTTTGTACTTTTTAGTTTAAAGTATAGGGCTAGTAAGGCTAGTAAACTTTCTTAGAGGGCTTACACAAATTTATCAAGGCTTAATGAAAAACAAACGAAGAAAGGATTTAAATTAACACACAGCCAAAAGCGATTTGGAAAGTTGTATGCAATACATATATTATCATCGACATCAGCCTTTCTCCATCCACTGTTGAACATAGGCCTCCCTCAATGAACGCCAAGACGACCGATCAGAGAATGATGATGAGATGATGATGATAATTTTATGTTTTGCATACACAATTTTACAGAGTGCATACACAAATTAGTTAGAATTTCTGCCACAGACCGCATCCTTACAGTAAGCCGTTGAGGAATTGATCATCATATTTGGCTACGACAGTTACTTGACCACTGGACCATAAAGACGTTACGTTAGCCAAATATCCTGATGGCCTATAAAAAATTCAGCCGAGTATCGTTAATTTGCTCCTAAGAATTGAAGAGTTTCGTCACTTTATTATGGATCCCATGATCAGAACCTAACCAAGTTTTCACCAAACTATCCTTGAACTACATTCTTTCATATAAACTAATAATCATCGAAATCGGTTGGCGTGATATTCAGTTATTCATCTATTTGTCGCGTACATGCCTAATGCAAATTTATGACTTTTATGGTTTTCTCATGGATACCATCATCAGAACTGGACTAGATTAAAATGGGACCACATGGGGAGCATCAGCTTTCTAGTACAAAAAGAATCATCAAAATCGGTTCACCCAGTCAAAAGTTATGAGGTAACACTTATAAAAAAAAAAAAAAAACATACAGTCGAATTGATAACCTCCTCCTTTTTTTTTGAAGTCGGTTAAAAAGAGGAAAATATATTTTGTCCACTGTATTATCCATACTTGTTTAAACAATTTAAAGTAGTAAACTTACATTTTAGTTACCTACATTTTTTTTCAAAAATCTATATAAAACTTTCCCGCAGCTTCACCCGCGTTAACAAAAAATCACCTGTTACTTCTAGTACCTCTGAGAATAATATGTGTACAAAGTTTCATGATCGGTTGAGTAGTTCTATAATATTTAGTACTAGTATAGATGAAACAGTAGATAACTATCGGAAATCAAAATATACATAGGTACTTTTGATTACTCTCACAAATTATAATGTCACGATCGCTGCGTCTTCCTTAGTTACGTAATAAGGAAATAATTATCCTTTATGAACGTACCTAATATTAACGCATAATGAACGTAACCTACGAAAATTTGCTTCATATAGCACCATCATCATCATCAGCCCGTAATTGCCTTCTACCGAGCACAGGCTTCCCTTCTCCCCTCCACTGTCCCTAGTCCGTCTCATCTCTGGTTTTCCCTACCCACGTCATCGTTCCATCTCGTCATCGGAGGTTCAGGACTTCTCCGACCCAGTCTAGGTCACTATTCGGTTAGTGTTGTGGACCATCCGCCACCAGCACTAAGCCAAACTCCCAACTACATTTTAATTTCGCATCTATATCTCCGACACCTTTGATCTCCATACGACGTCTCATCTCGTCACTGCGGATAATATCTTGTAATTTGATGTCGAGCGTCGCTCATTCTACGGCCCTTTGTGCGACTCTTATTTTGTACAGCCTCCTGTATTCAAATCTCGGCACCGTAAATCATTACTTACAGAGGTCTCACTTGGTTGTACCATATACATGTAAAACTCCAAAAAACTTACTAACATTTTTAAAGTTTAATAATAGGACACGCTTGATATATACTTATCTGCATGGATACCTTACACCTTGTGCTGTTCTGTGAATCAAAGATGGGTAAGAAAGGCAGTGTAATACCGGTCCACATAAATAAGATACCCTGGATAATTGTAGGTGAACTTGTGGGCAACGTTGACCGCTCAACGTGATCAAGGGTCAGTCTGTCCATGCTTATATACTGTCCATTTGAGAGAAAATATTTATTCTATTCAGGTAATAATTATACATAAATATGCAACTGTAAAGTATTGTACGAGCGACGATGGTCCAGTGGTTTGGGGCCTCTTGAACGAAAGGGTCCGAGTTTGTTTCTGATCCCTGTGGTGCCTTGAATGGTTTTTCTAAACTAACTGTACCCTATATACTCGCTTATCGGTGAAGGAAAACATCGTAAAGAAACCTGCTTGCCTAATGATATTTAAAATCTGTGAGTGTGAAGTTGACCAACCCGCATTGGGCCTGCGCCTCGGTGAACTATAGCCCGATACTCACCTCGCCTTATTTCGAGGAGGTGACCCGTGCCCAGCAGTAGGACATATATGGGTTGCTACTTTGAAATATTGTAACAATAACCTTTAAGTAACTAGCGGATTCGACAGACTTCGTTCTGTCAAAACAGTTTATTTGCAATAAATAAAATTGCAATCTCAAATTTGAGAAATAAACTATCCTATCTTTTAAGTTGGAGAAAAGCACACATTTTAAAAGAAAAAACATTAAAACCGGTTAAGTGGTTTAGGAGTCCATTGAGGACAAACATTGTGACACGAGATTTATATATATTAGATAATATCAAACGTATACATAAGGTACGAGACTCGTACTGAACAGACAACTTACAATAATCACTAAGATTGAACGTCGAACATTCACCCACGTAAGATTCTTAGAATAACAATGAATGAATTAATTAATTAGTATACAACACTAACAAGTAAATAACGCCAGTATTTGTCTTTATTCAGAAAGATCTTTAACACAGAGCAAGTACTTCTCTGGTGTCTTAGTTTTATTAACTTTGTCGATGAAGCAGTAATAACCCGACGATAACTTAACCAATGAACTGATCTTGCCGGTCCAGTGACTTGAAAAATCTAGGTCCATATCTTTTATTCTTGTCTTGCTTGTTCGGATCTATTAATATAAGTTGTATGGATCGGGTAGAGACGATACGAAACGACGAGTTTAATGTGTATCATTTCGAAATTTACGATATTACACGCCTTTTTGTATGTTTGCAACATAAGCCTTTGGGCGCGACTTTGACCAACATAAATCGGCCAGATTTTGTTCAAACTTTGGAGATTTATCGAGGACCAATAACAATACACTAATTCGATAAGATTATTCTATTTTTCAATTTCTAAAAGTGTGTTTTTTAGTTTTTTTTTTTTTTTGAACTATTAATTTTAATTTTTAATAGAATATCGTGAATATATTAGTCTCTGACGAATCCCTACTTAATGTAATAAATGTGAATGTAAGGTATTTGTTACGCTTTCACGCGTTCTATCTAACCGATCATCGTAAAACTTTATACACTTTGTATACTGTTAAAGTATTAGTTGTAAAAGTATTAGAAGTAACATAGGATACTTTTCTGAAAAAAAAAATAGCGCAGGTGAAGCCGCGGGCAACAGCTAGTAGCTAGCTAGCTAGTATATTATAGTTCACTGATCTCGTAATGAACCCTAAGCCCGATACTCAGATATTATTACTGAAATAAGTCCTCCAATTCCTGAAATATTTTCAGGTGTCGATACTAGGGACGTTCCTAAATCATGATCATAGGTGACAGTAATCGCGTGCCTTTGACAAGAATATTTCAACACTAAAAAATACCTTATGTTTATTAAAATAGTCTCTTCTTTTCATCATCATCATCATCAGCAGCAGCAGCAGCAGCATATTTTATCACACAACACAGGAGTCGTCTTTTAAACAAGAAAAATTTGAAATCCCAAACATACTATTTACTTATTATTGTCAAAAGGAATTTCTTTCTTTACAGTATTTACTTGCAAAAAAAATTCATGGAATGATTTCATATCCCGAAATAAAGCAACATTTATTTTGATTTGCAATTCTCTTTAAAGGCTAAATGTGAAATCACAATACAAAAATGTTTTTATAGAATCATAGATGTCATTATTAGCATCATCCCTGTGTCCGTATTTCATCTTTTGCATATAAATCAATATAAATAAATCAGTACTAATCAACAATCACACCACGTTAACCTAATTTCGTGGTGAGTTCGTAAGAACTTTTGTTACGTCATACGTGTACTAAGACGGAAATAAATTTAAGAAATTTATATAAATAGATGTGGAAATCCTTGGGGTAGGCCTATACCCAGCAGTGGGCATCGATTGGCTGACATGATGATTTTGATGATGATATAAATACATTACGTTCATCACATCATCATTATCATCATCAACAACAACATTGTCATTATCAATAGCTTTGTTCGTCTACTGCTGAACATAGGCCACCTCCAATTAACGCCAGGACGACCGATCCCAAACAACACGGACCGGTCACTACACGGAGATCGTCTTCCCATCTGGTTAATATCCGACCAACACTTCCTCTACCTAAGCGTCGCCTCCACTTTTGAATTTAATGGCCAATGGCCAATCGTCTATAGTGTTGCTCACTAAGAAGGGAAAGTAGCATGAACTTTAACTCCCATCCATCATACAATTAAAGTAAGTAGCAACCCATATTAGTCCCACTACTGGGCACTGGCACAATGCGGGTTGGTGAAATTCACACACTTTCAAAGACTTTTAGTCTTATCAGGCATGCAGGTCTCCTCACGATGCTTTCCTTCACCGGTGAGCGAGCGATGGTATTGTGTTTAGAGTGCCCTTAGAAATTTAGAAAAATTTCAAGGCACCACAGGGAGGGTCAGGATCGACCCTAGACCCTCTGGCTTAAGAAGCTAAGCCTGTTAGGTTAAGTGGGTTGCAAATAGGATGAGAATAAATATTCTGAACGCAGCTGGGAACTATTATTAGATAGTATATAAAATAGATTAAAAAAATAAGATCACTATTACTAAATACACTCTTATATTTTATATTCGTGTTACATCGAACATAAAACTCAAGCTAGCATTCACATTCAGTGAGTGAATAATCACCACAGATCTAAGTAAGTCGAGACGGCGCTGTCATTATCTTTTTCTTCGGGATTTAGCGAAAAGTAGGGATAAAGATAGGATTGTAAGAATAGGCTTTGGATAATAGACACATGCTAACATGTAGTGCATTAAATATACCACTGTCGAATAGAACAGATATAGAGAGTACGTCTGGCAGGAGTAACACCGGCTATTAATACTTAGCCTGTGGTGCCTTAAAAAAGATTTATTTAAATTTTTAAGCGCACCCTAAAAAAAGGAAAACAGCTTGAGGAAACGTGCCTGATAAGATTTAAAGTCTTTAAATGTATGTGAAGGTTACCAACCCGCATTGGGCCAGCGCATTGGTGACTATGGCCCATTACCCTCCTCGCCTAATTTCGAGGAAGAGACCCGTGGTCATTGGAGACATATTTGAGCTTCTACTTTACTTTTTTTACTTACATTTACAAGTACGTACACATTACACACAAGAATTATTACGAATTTATCTCTATATATTGTAAACGATTTTTAACTTTATGGCAATCTAATTAACTTTATCAAAACAAGAGCGCCAGTTAGTACCATTTATAATCAAAACAGATTTAACTGGAAGCATACGTTAAGCTTTAACGATCCATTAACTTGACAAAAGCTTTAAACGAAACGGCCTATTTAAGATTAACATAAATATCCCCGTACAATGTATAATAATTAATTGTGTTATTCTCACAACCTACGCGCAAAATCTAAATAGAAATGTTATAAAACTAGACTCTAGAGTCTACAGGGTGTAGTGAAAATAAGTAAAATTTAGTTTTAATATAATGTATGGGATTCTTGCCTTTTCTGACTGTTTTTTTTTTTGTTGCTAGTCATAACACACGGGGAGAGATCAGGATCGAACCAGGAACCTCTTGCGGAGAGGCTGAGTCCATCCACCACTGGACCATCGTCGCTCAAGTCTCGGTACTGAAAATTACGCTTCCAACTGATTCCATAAAAATAGAGACATTCCTATTAGAGCTAAGTGTATTTGTGTTCACCCTTTACCAGGGCGGGACAGGGCTAAATATTTTCGTGTAATGGCAGGACAACGTTTGCTGGGTTCTTGTATAAGAATATAGGCAGTAAAGGTAAATGATAGCTATTATTTTCAGTATTAGCAATTTGCTGAAACGTCTCTTTTACGAGTACCCATCTGTATTTATTACCACTTAATATGTGACCATCTGCCTGGTAGCTATAAGGTTTTAAATCCTTCAAACCTAAACTATATATTTTAGATTTCTGTATTTCAAATAGTTAAAACTGAAAGATTCGATTCATTTTCTTAATAACACAATTCAAAACAAAGTATAAATATTTCTCATTATAATTTATTATATTACATTACAAATTAGTCTCTATCAATCATTTATATTATTCATAATTATTCTTAGCAAAAGAGTAAAAGGCTCTGGCTTTTATTCTAAGATACTTTAAGTACCTACAAAATGGATAATCTCATAAACAGGACGACATATTTAATTGTAATTCATTTAATATTTTGCAACATTTTACAAGGTTTGTTAATATTATATATACTGAACAAAGAATTCCTTACATTTCGAATCGAAGAAATATTCACAAACAAAATCGCACTTACCGACCCTTTACATATTTTCTAAATTAAAGACAAACAGCTGGTTGTGACATCACCCTAAAATCACACCGTAATATATTTGTTTTGTTCGTAAGTTCATAGCAATAATTTCAAAGCAATATTTAATTATTAAATAATGACTTAATTTATGATTATTTATTAACAAAGGGAGTAATAAGAAAACGTACAGGTACAAAAGCCGTAACCTTCGAGTTTTTCTTTTAAATTTCATCATTTAAACAGTTTTGTCTAATTTTTACTATAGGACTCAAATCAAAATGTATTTATTATTAGGCAATAATTAATTTATTATTTAGAAATATAACACCTTAACACACAATCCAAGACGATGCTATACAAAACAAGTAATCTCAATGGTGAACATATTAATTTTATATATTATTAAATTAAATAATTATTATCTTTATTTTCAACAACTACTTGGACTAATCTCAGGAGTTTCATAAAATAATCAATTTGGCATTTTCTAACACCAAATCATTATTCAAAGTGTGTAATTTAATATGAAAATAATATATTAATAAAAGTTGCCCAAATATAATTTCAAATAAAACCATTTTTATGAGTCCACTTATTTACAGCACATCTCGAGCATTTTATTACATAATGAGAGCTCGGTTGGATCAAGTGAAGGTTGCGTAATTTCCTTACTGCTCTTAGCTCGAGTTCACTTAATAGATATGTATTTATACCTGTTTACTCTTCATCCTTAGTTAGATTGTTTTCATATGAACAAATATTTGACCCAGTTACGCAACGTTAAAAAGAAGAGTTATTATTATAGTATTCTTAAAATTTATACGTCTAGGTAGACAAAGTGTTGATCAGCCAATAATCAGACGATCTTCGTGCAGTGCCGTGTTGGATGCGAGTGACAAGGAATTGGTCGTCCTGGCGTTCATTTATGATGGTGGATGTATGTATACTTGCATCTATGCATGTTCCATCGTAGAGGCTAAACACTTATCCGATTTTAATCAATGAGGTTTCAATCTATTGATTATAACCCGGACGAACTAATGAGCATTGTTAAACTATATTTTAACCAAGCTTAAAAAGCAGGGGTAAAATTCTTCTTACTCGAATCATATTTTATAAAAAAAAATATTCTTCATTAATTAAAATTATTCTGTGCATATTTATGTCAAATTATATTGATAAGTATAAAACTGTTTAATTCTAGACTAAACGTAACTTAGAACCGCTAGTTTTTATAGCTTTATTAAACGCATAAGGTCATGAACCACCCAAGCTAAGTACCACTGATAGAGCACGCGTCTAAGTTTTCCAGATAAATCTTAATCGTGATACTGGTGTTCCGATAACCGAGTCGAGCTACTATTATGGGTGTTGCATAGTTTTAGCTATATTGTACTTTTATTCATCATTATTGAGCCAGTATTAGTCGTCTATTGAGCATCGACCTCGTTCAACGAAGACAGCTGATCCTCGGCTATTACTTGCGCCAATAAGTTCATCGTCATCCAATCTAGTATTCATACCCTCTTCACTTTTCTTTCTTTTCCCTTTTTCATTTTAACTTCTCTTTTCTAGAATTCAATATAAATGTATCATCATATATACAGACTGGATACGATAATACGACATTAATTCAACTTAACGGCTATACTAGTATTTTGAATCTATCAAATATGTCCTAACGTATATATAAAAAAAAAGTTTTTTTCAAACAAACTAAATAGCATAAATATAAAATATTTGTAAAACAGTTATGTTAAAATAGGTTCACTGACCGATAACAATGGCCGTGACGTAATTGTGCGTACAGCGTAGTGTAGTGTTACTTACGCCGTGATATTTTGGCGGCAATAATGTTATGGTGATCATGATGATGATGATGATGATGAATGTCGATTAACGCATGATCAAACAAAGAACGTGCGACGTCACAACTCACAGGATCGCGGTGACCTACTAAGACTTCAGTGTCAGTACTGACACACAACTTACACGACACGAGTGCATAATCGTCAAGGTCAACATTACTTCCCAATTTCTATTTTCAACCAATTATCAAAACGAAATAGAAACAATCGGACCTAGATATTTTGTCCTTTTTGCACAGCTGTCTCTTTGACGATGCCGCGCCGACCGGCCGGGGTCGTTCACCCGTACGTGATAACTCAGTGAAAAGTTTATGATATAGAAATGAAAATATTGTCCTGTGCCTAAACTACGAGGTATTTTTGGATAATTTTTTGTATACAGACTCTTATGGTTGTTTTACATATGCAGTTTAATTTAATGTCGTATCGTCGTATCCAGTCTGTATAATTCTTCTGTACGTGACTTGACAGTCAAATCCTCCTAAACAGCTGACCGATTTGAATGATTTTTTTTTTTGTATGCAATTGGGTGGCGCCCTGGATAGTTTAGATTCACAAATCGGCGAGCAGATGGCGCTGCAGTCGGAATCTATGTTATATATTTATACTGCAACTAAACGGTTAGATCGATTTGTATCAAAAGAACCGAAGTTTGCTAGTATTATATAATTTTTATTCAACGATCACACCAGGCTAATTTAGCTCCTTGGTAAGTCCTTAAAACCTTGTATTACGCGTACTAAAAACGGAAAAAAAATTAAGACCCGATATGGACTATTTATATTCATCATACAAATTATCTGTAGCCGCGTGTCCAGTAGACTAACCACTCGAAATTCGCTGTCAAAGTTCTAATATAACTGATAATTTTTAAGCTATAAAAGTAGAAAAAAGGAATGAACATTTTGCTTATTTCTTATCTTAAATTGTTGTTATCAATCCTCTAAATATAATAATCGAAAAATCTAGAATATATCGTCAGTAAAAACCACGAAGACGAAAAATCAATGGAACTTTGCCTACTGTCCTGTTGCCTGAATGAATGTTAGACCATACTTTGTCTATTAACGTTACTTTAGCATTATCAAGCAGGTCATCGAGTATATCTTTATTACGAACGACAGCACGAATGTTCGTGGGTTCTTGGCAGATTGCCAGTGGCTTCGATTGTTTCGTCATTCACTAACATCACCAGGATCAAATTGACAGAATGTCCAAATTTTTTACCAATTAAAAATCAGTATTTTTAAAACAAAAACATTAATAAAACATGTAATTATCTTCACATAAAATTCCTTTATTTCCGCTAACGTAACGGTGTGTTTAAATTGTGTTTGATTATGATTGAAACGTATATTTGCACAAACATAAACATTCATGCAAAGGGATCCATATTTATTCGCTAACGCAAGCTTAATTAAACGCGAAAGTGCTCATTTTGAATCACAATCACAAGATGGGGGCTTTACGCGAATGTACAATAAAAAATCTAGAAACGACGCGGTTTAGAGTAGTGTTGTATTAAACTCTTCTACACTAATATTATAAAGAGGAAAACTTTGTTTTGTTTGTTTGGTTGTAATGAATAGGCTCAAAAAGTACTGGACCGATTTCAAAAATTCTTTCAGCGTTCGAAAGTTACCATTATACACGAGTAACATAGGCTAAATTTTATACTGATAAAAAAAATAGAGTTACGTAAGATATTTGGTTTTTCAGCGACAAGGTGTAAAAAATCAACCAGAAAAGTTTCTTATTTTGCGTACTAAGATCTTGTTGTAAATCTTAGTGAACGCAGGCGAAGCTGCGGGCAACAGCTAGTCTATTATAAATAGATTGCGTAGACAATTATCGTCATCATTATCATCTCCCAATCCCACTCGCATCCAACACGGACCGGCCAATACAAGGAGATTCTTTCCACCTAGCTAATGGCCCACTTCATCTACCTAAACTTTTTTCACATTATGGACATTTAACAAACAAAATAGTGTGGGGCACTGGCACAAAATATGACTAATAGTCTATTCACTACACGGTCAGGTGATGCCAACTACGGTCGCCGCCATTTTGGCCTCCGACCGTCACGCGACATGCAATACCCAGACGAAAAAGTTTGAGACGATGTAATAAAAGTGTCACTTTAAAATGTCGTATACACTATAAGGGCTATTTAAGAACTTAGTATTTAAATTAGAAGAATATTCTAGGATTTATATATCAATGTTCTGAAAGCAACGTAACATTCTTAACGTTATCGCGCCGAGTGTTTTATTAAAATCATAAATCGCATGTCAAATGCACCCGTTACCCAAGACGGCTGTATTGTATTTTATGTAAATCTCCTTAAGTAATGAATCAACTTAACATTTTTTTAAATAACGTTCTTGTTGCATTATCATGAAATATGCAATAACTCAAATAAAGCAATAACGATGTATGCAATATACAGATAAATGTCACTGGATAGAGCGATCAGCGATTGTACGTATGGAACTTTCATATACAATGCGAACACGACTCGAACGTATTAACTTTTCCAATAATCTACAACTAATAAATCGTAACGTGGATGATAAAGTCGAGTCTCACGTTCAGATGAGCGCGACTCCAATTCGCTTTATTTGCTAATTAGTAAAGTTCCTCTTTGACGTAGCTCTACGTTAACGTGCACGAGTGTTGAGCTCTTCATAATAATTATCATCGTTAGCGAACTGCAAAACCTGTCTGATGGGAGCGTTTTATGATGCACTAATCAAAAGTATTGTGTCTAATTCCTAAATTCAAAAAGCAAATGTTTTATTGTTTTCACTGTGAAGTTATGCTACTCTTTGTACAATAATAGCTAAATTGAAGTTTAAGCTGTAGCTTAGGCTGTACAGGCTGGTCTCGTGAACGGATGGCCGATGGACAAATCTGGTCTTCCACTTAAGGCGCGTGTAGTTAGACGAAAGTTGGTCGGCTATTCTAAGGGCATTATCAATAATTATATTTGTATTGTCAACATAAGGCATCTTTAATTCTTTTTATTTAGCTTAAGTATTTTGCTAATGAAGTGAACAAAGAATAATTCTTTGAAAGAGGCTGGATACTCTTTTTTTAACCGACCGCTATTGTTTAAACTACCCAACCGAAACTAATTCCATATAAATCATATTTGAATACAATATTAAAATATATAATCTATTGTTTATCTTTCTATGAAATAAAATAGAATACACGTTTCCTTTTTCCCTTAATAGTAAGTGATTATTTTTTGAGGTCGTGTATTTTTCATATTTATATTTTAAATAAGAGTTTATTGCAAAATTCATAAAATACTGTTACAATGCCATGAATTATTATTGTTTTCTTTGTTAAAGTAATAAAGTTTATTATATACATTAAAGTTCGTTTAGTACAGCTAGTTCATTAGTACAGTTTTTATATAAAACACTGTTTAGTTTTGACATATATTTCATCAGTTTATTCTTGTTCAGGTACTGTGGATTATATTCATTTTCTTTTCTTTTTATTGCTAATATGCTCTGTGGAAATAATTTTAACGGAGTATATATTTTAAAATGATAATATTTTGCGTTATAGTAGCTTGTCAGCTATTTATTACGAACCAGCTTAATTTACATAATAGGTATAAAAAATCCATAAATCATTGTAAAAAGCATGCATAATATTTATAATTTTACGGGGCTGTGTAAAACTAATCAGAATTGTTTGTATGATAAAGGAATTCTTACGTGGTTTAAACATAAAGTGTGACTAATTCCAGTTTTACTCCAAGTATAAATATTTTAACAACTGATATAAGAATAATTCGGTCTATAACACCTATACAAGCTATCTATACAAAGCTAGACAAATGCTTGATAGATTATAAATTAAATATTAGCCTATCACGATGGCTGATAACAACTTTAAGTTAGTAATCGTAGAGCACAGCGAGAGCCTACAAATTCGAAATCAGTGTAATAAAATTTAAATATTCTAACCTAAAACACTTCAGTAGCCCACAGATAGAGCCTTAGATTGGAAATTTTACCTCTAGATTATTTAGATAATTTAAGCGAATAGCTTTACATTTTATATTTTGTTTATTATTGTTATACGTATCGTTTTATGTCATACCATTATTTATACTTAATAACTACTACTAAATATTTACTTAATATATATACTTAAAAACTTAGTTGTATTTTACTATACGCAACCAGACTATATATATTGTTTTCTTAAGTTTACGCGAATTTCACTCATTATAATGAAACAACTTTTACGGATTTTATCGCGGTTTATTTAGTTTTTTACAAGCCCGACGTTTCGGAAACTTTACAGCAACCATGGTCACGGGAGGACTGAGGTGTCAGACGTCCTACTGTTACAAAGTTATTCGAAACTACCCTATGATACAACAATATTTTATTTAGTCCTTGTAAAAAACTAAATAAACCGCGATAAAATCCGTAAAAGTTGTTTCATTATACAGACTATATATACTTCAGTTAACCAATAAATCATATTATCATAATGACAGATTTATAAATAAAGACAGATGGAGCATGCCGAACACGCGAGTGACAGTAGTTTAGTATAAAACTTCTTGGGTTTATTTTATTTTTACAGATGTAAATAGCACAATAACAAAATATTTGAAATACAACATCAAACCAACCACGAATCTTATATTACCTTTACAACAAATACACAAAGAGTTAAAATAAATATAATTTTGCTTTCATGGTTATTAAAGATACTTAGTCCTTAAATGCTTAATTAATTTAAAAGCGTGGACGCTCGCTCTTGTGTGATTAAAATCGGTGAAAATATTCTCTATTTTGCGTTAATATACTCTATATTGCGAGAGACATTACATTTATATTATAATGAAGTGCCGAGTGCGACTTTTTGTTTTAAGAGCGTTTAAATTATATTATACTGGCTATTTTATTAAAATTAGATTTATTTATAAAAATATCGAATATTATAATATGCACAAAGTTTCATGATGATTACATTCACATTTATAACATTAATGTATAATATGATTATATCAGGTTTTAATCCTATTACGCTAAGAAAAATGTCGTTAAAGTGGCAGTGGGCCGGTTATTCACTCAGAGGAACGGATGGTCGGTGGGCCAATAAGGTTCAAGAGTGGATGCCGCGTTTAGGTACACGAAGTGTTGGTCGGCCATTTACCAGGTGGGAATACGATCTCCGTGCAGTAGCCGGTCCGCGTTGTATGATCGTGGCAAGGGATCGGTCGTCTTGGTGTTCATTGTCTTGGTGTTTATTATTTATTTAAAAATATACGTAAAAGATAATCTTTTTAAGATTTCAAACTCAACATTTGTGTAGAGATTTTAATAAAGTTTTTTTCAAATGTGTACTGTGTAGTTTATATTTTGGAAAGAAAATAAAGGTGCATTATTAATTTATTTTTGTTTAACCTATATTATATAATCAAGGCCCTAAATTGATAAGAATTTTACGTGTATGTATATGTAGGTATGCTAACCTCTATGGACTTCGTATTTTGTGTCATATTTTGCTACTTTTCAACTTAACTCGGGATTCGACGATAAGATAACCTTTAAATAAAGTAGTACAGACACAGTTTGAATGAAAAATGAACTCTGTATTGTTAACGTCTGGCACCGACCCGAACATCTCTTATCAACACAATCATTTCACTAGTCTAGACTCGTGTACTCTTATATAAATCTTATGTCAAGCTCCCTAAGAAATCGTCCTGGAAAACTTTTATTTATTCTAGAACATTTTGTAACTTATTTATTTACAAGGAAATATATATTCATATAACCATAAACGAAACGAAAGCCGATGTCCTGAACAACATCTTATAATTTACCGGATTCTGATTCTACACCATTTTTAAATCCACTTGAACGCACACAATAAATTTCATCAAAATGAGTCCCTTTAGAAGTAGTACAAGAGACTAAGATATACGCACATACATAATGTAAAGGGTCTCTGCGGTCACTATGCTGTACAGCCTACGGGCTTCCTGCACCGGTGACTGAGCGATAGAAATCTAAATAATAAGGTATTATATAGAAATGGTATACAGCGCGGTGATCTATCGAAACGCGTGTCGCCAGTAGGCGAGGCTACACCAAGGAATAAATTATTGTCCATTGGGTAATACATTTCTTTTTTTGATACGATGCTTTTCTATTAGCATTAAACGTAAAAAGCAATGTATTAACTATTAAGTACTCGTATGACGAATAAATTCAAAAGTTGTGCCATCCATTAAATTTATAGTAAGTATATGGTTTAAAATTATTTTTAATAGGACATCAATATTCCTACGAACTTACCGATGAAATGTTATTTCTTCACTAGTGGATTACACGTTATAGATGAATTTTTACATGCTACAAAACACCATGTTTAACCTCACTTACTTCGAAAAAGTTTTATTAGCGACTAATCTTACGTACGCGCGTTGGTGCCATCCATGATCCACGTCATCAGTATGGCAACAACGTCACGCACAGTTAGCACTTATATCCTCCTATTATTCCATCCTCAGCCCCTATTATTTAGATTTCTGTTGGGCAAACGTATGTGGAAATTAAGGAAACCTATCATTCATTGGTCAGGCTCAAACCCTAACCACTTCTTTCAAACCAAACCCCCACTAAAGAAATCGTAGACGCTCGCTGTGAAATAATTTGCATAGATAATATAATTTAAAATAAAAACAAGAATCGCGAAGAATTATAAGCGTCCGCTCGAGTCAGTTTTAACTTAGCTTTGTCGCGTTCTATATATATTCCAACTATTTTTAAACAGAAAGTGTCGTGGTGATTCATTTAAAAGGAAATCTATGTAATAAAAGCTTTCCAATTCCTTTGCATAGCCATTTTCATATTTCCAAAGTAGTCGTAGATATCTGAAGGTATTATCCCGTCTGTTCTCAGCTTAAATCCTTGTCGCTTCGGTGAATTTTCAATTATCGGCACTCATCTCTTGTGATAAGTATGCACTGATTTATTCACGCGGATCCATATTCTACACGCCATTTTGTTTTACCGTTCAATGTAACTGAAACTTACAAAGTGTATATATTTGTAAAGTTAGAAAGGTGGACCTAAATGTTTGATGATACTTTTAACTTTATATAAAACTGTAATTCTAGAATAGCTTAATACTCACAGGATGTTTTCAATTAACAACACCATTAATCTAATCCTATTGTACTTAAAATTTTTAGAATTAAAGGATTAACTGCTTATCTGACCTCCACAACCCAGTAACTGGGTGATACAGTACGCCATGGTAAGACTGATGGTCAGATTTTCAGGCTTCTGACGACCCGTAACGATCCATAGATCCACGAATGACAGCCAGGACCAACGGTTTAAAGTGCTTGTTGAGGCACGGGATAGTTTCGGTATGTAAAGATAAATTTGAGAAGTGTATCTTGACAAAACACATTCAATACATCAATTAAACTACACATATAATATAACTCCCCATTGATAATACATTTTAAATAAATGTAGTTCAGCAATCACGTTACGCTAGCTAGCCCCGTCGTAAATTTGTAAGAACTTGTGTAAAGACCGGATACACATGCCATTAGCTGGCATACTTGCATACTAGGTCCTTGCACGTGCCAGCTATTGTCATGCGTATACATTAACTGACATGTCTGGATCTGGCAAGCAAATAGATTGCACACAATTTGAATTACTTGCATACAATACGCGGAAGCTGCTACACCGGTACGTATGAACGGATTCGCGAGCTACGGGAATGCCAGAAGGTATAGAGATATCGCCATTGGTGTCATCATCATTATGTTGTAAATTGCAAAACAATATTATATTTAATCCACTCAAATGCCTTCCATTTCAAGTTCAACGTGGACTAAAATGAACCAGGATGCACAGCATATCTTGCCCTTCTGAATATTCACACTTTTCGTCTATTGATTTTAAATCTCTTCTTAAATCTTTTTTTATCTCAGAGACGCTTGCCAAAAGTACACAGTCATTGCACGGTAGAGCGAAAGTTTCATATTTTGACTCCCGATTCCTACATTTTTTTCAAACACCTTGCATTATTTTTAAACACCTTGAGCTGAATCTGCTGAAGTAAGATGGAGCTGTTTTTTTTTAATCATAAAGTAACCAAGCAGTCAGCAGCCTTATAGTGACTACCGACGCCCAAACCGCACGACCAAAAGTTATGCAGATGCGTTGCCCTCTTTTTACCTAGCCCCCTAATGGGCCACTAGAAACTTACAAACCGTACGAAACGCGCCAGCGTAGCTGTCAAACTAAAGTGACCTTTGCGCCGGTATTATGTGAGGAAGAGGTTCCTCACCGTTCGTGCCGGCCCAATTCGACTGCAAAAACAAAATGGTTTGATCATATGTTAAAAATGTGCGAACAAGCTTTCAAAATTTTCTAATAGCAGTGTAGTCGAATTTCGTTATAAATACATGAAAACTGAAATACAGTGTTTTCTATGTGACTCTATCACTTTCTACAGGCCATATAATATACAAGCCACATTAATACAGGAACATGTAGCTGCCAAATAATCCAATGATCGCTATAAAGGCTATAAGGCTCACTGTAACTCGAGTTCACTGTAACTCAGTTGGATTTACACGTCAGAGTAGCCTGACCACTCGACCAGCGGGCCGTAATGTACTGTATTATGTACAAAGGTACACAGAATCATATACCGATATTAGTTACCATATTCCTTTAAATAAGCCAATTTAAAAACAGAAAAACTCATACATAAAAACAGTGTTAGTTTAAAAATCTAGCCGGCGGCTGGTGACACTGCGTGCCTGACGTTTATTTTGCAGCCGGCGCGACGCGTAAATATATATTTACGAGGTTGCTAATAAAGCTAACAAAAGGTTTTTTTTTACGTAGACTCGATAAATTTATTTAGGAAAAATGCACACATTTTCTAAATTATTATTTCTATATTTATTTATTATTTCTATATTAACATCAACAACATCATCATCGTCATCATCATGTCTTTATCCGTTCACTGATGAACATAGGCCGCCCTCAATGAACATGTAAATGTGCCGCTTATGACTATGATTTAAGCTATAAATTTATTTTAAGCTATAAATAATATTTTATGCGAGTAAAGTTTACGTGATCGTTAACATATATTTGTTCTTCAAAAAACAAAATAATTAAAGCAAAAATTAACGTCATTCGGTAGTCCCTCTTGATTTTGTTTGTTGTAAAATGGTGTAAAAATAATATAATCTTTCAAAGGCCTTTGTTTATCACAGAATTTCTCTCTTTTATAAAGCTTGGGATACTTCACAATAGTGTATTACTCGTCATATTTAAGTCCATTACATTGTTCATGTCACAATGAGACCAACGTCACGAAACAAATCACTAATATGATGCAACACTATGCAACACAAAACAGTTTGTGTGACTCGCAGTGTCAGACTTACTGTTTTGTGCAACGCAGCTTAGTAATTAATATTTAGTCGCTCTTAAAATTAATATAAAATAATATTTTCTGAAAATTCATATATTTTATACAGGCTTCTCAGAATTTAAACAGCGAACGGATAGTTAATTAAACGAAAACTTTCCATTAAAATAAATGATATGAATTCCTAATAAGCCCTCGCTTAGTTAGGGAAACTTCATAGAAAATTTACTGAAAAGATGAGGCAAATTCTTAAGAGATGTTTATTTAATGTGACTAATATTAATTTTACTGCAAATGTTTTATTAAAATGGTGCCAAAGGGAATGAATTTCAGCAAAAGGCAGTATTCTCGTTGGTAAATATTTTAGAAGAATCTCACCAAAAAAATCTTGTCACGTGCAAGGTTTGCAGAAAGCTATCTTAAGGGCCTGTTTCACAATCTCCATTTAAGTTCCCTATAGGCTATTGGCAACATATTTGACAGATGTTTGACAGATACTCCATACTCTATCTGTCAAACATCTGTCAAATATGTTGCCAATAGCCTATAGGGAACTTAAAGGGAGATTGTGAAACAGGCCCTAAGAGTATTAAATACAATACTAATTCGGATGCCTTTAATATAAATCAAAAACTAAGAGCCAATTAATAATTAACATTTATCATATATGTATGAGCAGGATTCAACAGCCCTGCAGACAGCTATAGTTCAGAATAAGCCGAAGTATGGCAAAGTACGGTGCACACACCTGGGCGGGTTACCTTATCGCGAGGAATAAGCCCAGCTGCGCTCGACGCAGGCTCTGTATGTCACGATTGTGGCGCATCGGTGGACTTGGCCCAGCACATCTTTAATATGTATCCGAGATAAGTGAAGCTGCGTCGCGATCTGACATCAGTTATTGAAGGGGCATCTATGCCGAGCGTCATCATATTTTTTCTGCAAGATGTAACGTGGGAGCGAAAGAGGCCGATGAGCGGTTGACAGAGAAGGGAGCCGACGAAACTTCACTCCGCAGGTGACAATCGGGGATACGCAGTAATTGCTATTTTATGCAGTAATGCCTATGTGCTTTTGTTGGGTTCAGGATAGAAACGTGAATCCAGTATAGAACGTCCAGAGGACAGCTCAGTGAGAGCCGGGCAGATCCCTTACGAGGAGCAGTTTTGCCGTTGCCGGGGATAACTCGTCTCTATGTTGAAATTGCCTGACCCTGCAGATCTGGTGTCCTCTAAAAGCGTCCCCTAAAAGTCCTAAAAGCGGCTGAAGACGCTCGCGTGGTTTTTTTTGGGTAGGGCCCTCCCAGTCCCATCTAGAGTCACGATTTTCCCGAACTTCCTACTAATATATCCGTAAAGGGTTTCTCTGCGTTATCAAAAAAAATGCCACTCATAAGGACTGCCAACAGAAGTGAAAACTTTTAACTTAGAATTATGACATTGTGATATTTTAAATTTTAATGCAAAAAAATCATAATGACGTCATAAAGTCACATCAGCATGTCGGTGACGCGAACCTTTAAGATTTCTACTCACCAAAAAGTGCTCATCGCGACTAAAGAAGTTTTTACTTTAAAAGAAAGAATTCAAACCCGTTACATCTGCCTGAACCTGCCGTTTGTTATTCAGACCATTCGACCAAAGGTCGATTACTGATGATTTTATATAACAGAAACTTAAGTTTGCGTAAGTTAGGTATTTGTTAAGGTATAGCTTCCGTTGCCAACGGCATCGCCTACGCTTACTCCATTTTGAAATTATGTAATAACAATAAACTTTATGTTTTCGAATATAAATTTTATTATTTTCCTCAATCGGACTTTTGTTAAGTTATTTATTAAAATAGAATTGATAATAATTTATGCAGAAGGTTTTTTTGTAATCAGACTGAGCCTATTATTTTAAGCTCTGGCTAATACGTAGGTATACAGTAAGGGGTAAATAAATTCTATGTTGTTATTCGAAATTCATCTCAGATAACATTGTTAACGCTATCTATATAAATCTCGTAAGAGGGGGTCGTTTCTCTAGGAAGGGCAATTTTGTATCAGATCAAGGCAAATGTAATAAGTGCGTAAATATGAAAGAACAATACGAGGTAAATTAGTTTCATAGGGGAAGAAACTCAATTGTCAAAGGATGGTCGTGCTTCATCCGCGATACATTTTTCATAAAGTATTTTCGCATTTCTTTTATTCATATCCCATTTTTGTGAAGCAAAATGCTTGAATCAAACTCCTTTTAGTATATATTATCATGTTCAAATACTTTTATTTTTATTTGCTGACTATTCGTAATTTATGATACTTTGTTGTGTGTATAGTAGTGGCATTAGTAATAAAAGTAATTTATATTAATTAAAAAGATCTGCAAAATATTAATATGCGCTGCGAATAATTGTTAAGTTAGTAAAAAATAATCAAATTATCATGGTTGTTGTTTTTCAAGAAATTCAGAAACCAAAAATTATGATTTGGTAAAAAACCTACAACAATGAGTTCTAACGCGAGGTAAAAACATGAGGAGTAGTATCAAATTATATAAAATAATAATTTGTGAGTCTCATAAATTATAAGACTCGTTATAAGTTACAATATAATTAACATGAATGAATCAAATAATTATTTAAACGTGAAATTATGTGTACGTTATAATGAAACAACTTTTTCGGATTTTATCACGGTTTATTTAGTATTTTATGAGTCCGACGTTTCGGATACTTTACAACATCCATGGTCACGGTAGGACTGAAGGCATATAAAAAAAAGCCGCGATAAAATCCATATCAGTCGTATAAGTGAATTTCGCTTAAATGTGAGAAAACAATATCGACGAGGAAGTTAGAAAAGAATAAAATGTATGAGATTGACATAAGCCGCGCTAAGTCACGTGGTTAACCGATATCGTGGTCGCAAGTTGGTCAAAATCACAAACTGTGTATTGATTATTATCGATCGTTATTGGCTATGTTATCACATTGCCTTGGAATTGGTAGTCGACAACTCATCGTCGAATTTCGGTATCGTTTCGCTATGAAGCGATATAACTTTGTCTAAGCTCCCGGCAGCGCCACCAATCTCCGACAAGTACATTTAAGGTAAGGGTTCAGTGAACCACTTTATTCAAATGAAATTAACTTGAATTGTCATTTTGACGTTCGACAACCCTTAGGTGCACGGATCCGTCAATGAATGTGTAATAATGAACATAGGTGCCTCATATAAATTGTGTTCATATAAATGGTGTCCATATGAAGCCCCTGGGGACGTCAGATAAGGTGTTCCCAATGAATTCCCCACTAACGAAGTCCCGGTCTAGTTCTAGTGATGAATATTATATCATGACCTCAACTAATTCCAAGTTTCAGAACTTCATTACACGCGCCACTGAAGATTTAAAGCGGTGATAAAATTATAACAATGATATGTGCTAGCGTTATTTGATTAAAATTGTTACGGAGTAGCATAGAGATTTTATCATGCATTGATATTGTGAACATTGTATGAAATCTATTTCATTTTAATGCAGTGGTTGCCAATGTTTTGTTCATCCAGGATCACTTTGACTACAGTATAATTAAAAGGGACCACAATTAAAAACTACCGGTAAAAGTATTAAAGTAAAATATTAACCCTTATATGTACTGCTGGACACGAATCTCCTCGAAATCAAGCGAGGAGGGTATTATGACGTAGTTCACAGTAGTAGGATTGGTGAACTTCACACACCTTCAAAGATCATAATAGTCTCATCAGGCATTCAGGTCTCCTTACGATGTCTTCCTTCACCGGCGAGCAAGAGCAAAATTAAAAAAATACCCGTTTCGAGGCACCACAGAGGGTCGGAATCGAATATAGCTATTTTGTTTTTATAGTTATTCAAGTAAGCTATAATATAGCTTACTGATAAATTTTAGCTTTTATTAGAATTTAATTTTTAATTTACTTTTTTTACAATGATTTCTAAATATTATTAACCTAAAAGTAAGTAGCAACGCAAAAGCGCTGTGTTTTGAAAACGCTTTCGTGTGAACAAAGACAAAGTATCCGTTTGTTTCATTCAACGCATTTTTAACGCTCGGTAAAGGTGCTCACGCGAACGGGGCCTTAGTTCCGAATGTGGACTCACATTCACATAAGTCATAACAAACTTGCTAAGAGTGTGTACAAAACTATTACTTATCGGAAATATTTAATTTGTATCATAGCAACTCCCTTGGGGCACCTCTTTATTAATTATCGTATCCTGCGGCCACTATTATCCATTTCACTAGAAGTTTCCATGTTAACTGAATACACATTAAATTATAATATAAAGAGATAAATTTATTATGTATCGTGTAAGAAAACTCTATAAGGACGCTTACCATTAACAAACTTCGAATTCATATTTTCATACAATCTATTTTTTTGGACTAATCAATACAGCTACTACAATTGGATTAATAAACTAATGAAGACAACCTCAAGCATGATATTGATTCATTATAATCATCAGTTAGTATCCGTCCACTGCTGAACATCCTTCAATTAATGCCGAGGTAATATTATAATGATTAATTATAATAAAAAATAAAAGAATTCCTAATAAAGTAATACAAAAGTAAAGATATAATAATATGGTAGTAATAATAATAATAATATAATTTATCATTTAGATTATAATATTAAAATATTGTTAATAGTTACTTAACTCTCGAAATGACGACGTCAGATATCAACAACACATCGTAGAGTCAAATATTTGAGGTTGATATGTGCAATATCTCGGCTCATTGTCTTTTTAATATGTATTATAAATTCCCATAGATGTTTAATATCGAGAACAGTAAAGTTTAAGTGTGTCTCCATAATTTGTTGACTTTCGAAACATATCTTAAAACAAAAGCAATATTCCGTACTCACTATCTCGTTAGTGTGGCAACTTAATATAACTCTGAAACACTTATTAAGCTTACTTATTGAACAAAGACTTTTGTAAGAGGAATGTTATTTTAATAAAATAAAAAATATACAAAAGTACCAAGTACTATGAGCGACGATGGTCTAGAGCCTATGGGCTCGGCCAAGAGAGCGAGAGGGTCCGTCTTCGATCCTCACTACACCAGCCTGAGGTGCGTTGATAGAGATTTTCTAAATCTAAATTTCTAAGTGCACCCTAAACTAGAGACATCGCACGCCCATCGGCAAAGGAAAACATTGTGAGGAAACCTGCATGCCTGATGAGATTAAAGGTTTGAAGGTGAGTGAAGCTCCAGCCAGGCCAGCCAGCGCTTATAGAACTATGGCCCGATACCCTCCTCGTCTGATTACGAGGAGGAGACCCGTGCCCAGCAGTGGGACATCTAATATGGGAATAGTGGGACATCTACTGCATACACATTTATATTATTCAATAAGAGTGTTAGTTTAATTATTTTTAGTTAGTTTTTTTTTACCAAGAACTTGTGGTACAAGGTGTGACGAGGGACCGACCGTCTTGGCATTGTTTGGAGGAGACATATACTCCAATAGTGGTCTAATCGAAACTGATAATATTATGATTATTGAAAACAAAAGTATAATAAATTTAAGATATATCCATGTCATATTTAGTACACTGATAATACTCTTTATTCAAATAAAATATTATAGGTATGTAATAAGGATATCCCTAATTGCCTTTTTAAGAGCTTAAACTACCCTTTAATAGGCAATGTAAGTAAAGTACTGTGCTGTGGCACGTATATAAGATACGCCAGAGCCCATTTTCTAAATCCTATTCCAAACTTTTAGACTATCCGTATAATCCTTTATTTTCCGTTCTTAAGCTCACAATAAAAGGCCATGCGCTCTCCAAGTCGGAGGTGAAGGCGATTGCAAGTAACACGTTTGTTTTTTGTGTAAATAAAAAATTCAACGTTGACCCTATAAAGATGAAGATCTGGTTTCAAAGAAACGAGAGATCAGATTAATAAAAGGATTATATATGTTTCAATAAAAGTTTTTTATTTTATATTTGTATCAAACTCTGAGCTCGGATTATTTATACGTTTATTCATGTATATTTTAAGGCAGCCCTTTAAAACTCTTTGCCCCCTTTCATACGAGCGCTTATCAACCGTCGCGGTAAAACCCGACGTCGGCTTGAGTTGCGAGTTTGGCATGCTAAATTCAATTTAACGTCAAACACTCAACGTCGAAAATCAAACAATAGTCGATAAAAAAGCGTGGCGCTTTAAAAACGCCCTCGTGTGAACAGATACAAGAGTATCCTCAATCAAACGTTTTTAAACGCTGTTAAAAAACGCTCGTGCGAACGGGGCCTTTCGTGTTTTTATCGACGCGTTTTATAAAAATCTGTCAAGCGATTTCAACACAGGCAAAAAATTGGATGTGGATTAGGTAAATTTTTGCATCGACTACATTCGAATAAATATTATGCAAGGTACATACGCTTTACTTCACGGATCTTAGAAAGCTGTTTAGCTGTGCCGTAGCCGGTTCCCAACAACATTCAACTTGAACGAGTTTCGTATTCGAAGTGCCGAAGTTGCAGCGTTTAAACTTAACTCGATTTGGATCTGAAATATCTAGTAAATCGCGTGTAACTTTATTATATTGAAATACGATATATTTTCCTCTAAGTTTCTATATTGTGGCAATGAATCGTTTGACGGCACTTTAGTTATTGATTGTACTTAACGGTTACAATATTGAAAGCGATGTGACAGTATACTGTCACAAGTATACTTGTGAGTAAGTTTCAGCTTGTATACAAATATATCTTAGCTAAATAGGTATCTTCAGAAGTACACATTTGTAAGCACGTACGTATGTGTAGGATCATTTATGTGTAGTCGGTAGGAAGTTATTTGTGTTAATTGAATGAGGCCTTTAACCAATAGTGGAAAAGGTCCTTAATGATAGAATATAAATATTATAATTTGATTCCAATTTATTATATCAATATATGGTTATCTGGAAGAAATCGCTTTATAGCGATAAGGTCGCCTTATTGTACTTCTCCTTTTCATTTTATGTATAAATTATTATTATTATTTTTAAAACTATGTGTGTGCAATAAAGTTATATTATTATTATTTTTGTTATTCCATAAAAATGTTTTCCTCCTGGTACGATCGATCGACGATCTCCGTGCAGTGGCCGATTCGTGTTTAATCCGAGTGACAAGGGATTGGTCATCTTGAAATTCATAGAGGGAGGCCTATGCCCGGCAGTGGACGGATAAATACTGATGATGATGATGATGATGATGACGATAAACATGTTTGTAACGAAAATTTAATCAATATATACATATTTTATACGGGCATATATATTCGTACCTCAGTAATGTAATCAAAACATCAAACGTAGCCTCCAGGTATCGATTATTCTCGGAAAACCCAAATGCGCGGCAAATGTGACCACACGCGGTGATCCAAGCACCATTGAATCCTTATTACTTGTAACTTGCAATTAGAGAATAGTTTTAAAGAACGCCCATATACTGCCCAATAGAACGAATTGTTAAATTAATCAATAACATTAATAGAACTAAAAAAAAAAAATACTAAACCCATTAAGGTGCTGTGCACAGTCAAAATAGGCTTAATTAAACAGTTTTCTGACAAGAAATACAAATTATGTATAAAAATATAACTCGAGCGATTCGAACGAAACATCGTACCATGGCGTCTTTTCGTTTCTCTTTCAATTCGTAGCGGGACAGTGACTTCCGAGACCGAACCGTCATTTGCTTCACCACCTCTAATACATTTAGCAGTTATCTATTCATTGCGCTTTAAGTGATCTAAGTAAAATCATAAATCACGAGGAAATAAAAAGAATAAGTTAAAAATATATTTAAATACATTAGTGAATGACGTCGTGATCATCATAATAATTAATTGCTGTATGATTTTTTCAAGTACTACGCCACGCTACGCTACGCCACACTACGCTATGCTACGCCATTCGACATAACGCTACACCAATAAAAGTATCGCTACGTCACATTACGCTATGCTACGCCATTCTACATAACGCTACACCGATAGAAGTATCACTACGCCACGCTACGTAACGCTATCATAATTATGTACTATGGATAGTTCAACTCATTTTTGCCCGCGGCTGTGTGCGTGTGCTTGTCATCACACGACATTAATTATGTGTGGCAGTGGACAGTGACGCGACGGTCACTGATATCACGCATATTAAGTTGACCGTTCCATAAGACACTATTTTATGCCACATAATAAACAGTACGGCCAACATGAAAAATGAAATAAGTATACTTGTTGTTCATCGAGGGAGGTCTATGTTGAGTAGTAGACGGGTAAGGGCTGATGATGATGATGATGATGATGATGATGATGATGATGATGATGACGACGATGATGATGATACATTACACTTAGTATGGAAGTTGGTAATAAATTGACAAATTTATAAGAGAATATTTCTTAGATAATCAAATTGAATAACAAATAAAGTCAACTGACTGAAATTGTGCAGTATAGAACACGTTTCTACAATATCTGCAATCAATGATGCTCTCAATTCAATGAACAGCTTACAAAGCCAGTAGCGATCATTGGCTATCATTGGTTTTCGTATAATGCACATTACCCTCACTAACGACACATTCTTCGACACTGCACCGACACAAGTCTCATACAAGCGCCGTACTTATCAAGTGCCTATATTTACATAAAACCAAACGTGCTGGGTATTTTTATATCTACTTAAATATGTACGGAAAGACACCGTCACTGCAATTTCATTCCGTTTTATTTGAAACTCCCTGTGCTAGTCATCGATATATTACAAAATCACGACACAATATTAAAATTTGTAAAAATTAAATTATACTAGTAAATAAAGTAATAAGTCCGAATTATTTTAGGACATTGTTACCTTCTATATTTACATTGGATTAAAGAAAAATGTATTAAACCAAATGTGCATCTTAGTAAGTATATCGGTGGCAAATAACGGAGCCAGTAGACTGTAACGAAGAGTAGATTTTTTTTCACAAACAATTGCAATTCCAATGTGCCAGTCGGCTATCGGGCGCTATTTAAATCTAACCACCCGAGCTAACTAAAAGGAAAATGATCTCTAAAAAACATCAGCCATTTTTATTTGGGACATAATAGGAAAAACAAAGCGGTTGATACACGAGTAAACACCGTCAAAGGAAACCTTGGAAATAAGACAAATAAAACCGAATAAAACACATGGGCTGAAAGATAATAGGGACTGTTGTCAAAATATTCCAAATAGAAAAATACCTGGAACATTAATATAGTTACCAAGATATTATGAACGAATTGATGTTACGATGTCAATGACACCCAGGAATATTAATTTTTAGAATCAGACCAGACGACAATTTGTCTGACACATAGCCTCTTTTAGGCACAAAGTGATGGGTCTATGTGAAGTCTAATAATTAGACTTATAGGATAATTATTATCCTATCTATATTTTTTTTACCGCAAAGCCATTTAGCCCGGGAGCCAGTAACAGGTCTTCATGACCAACTTCCTCTCAAGCGATATTTAGTGAAATGCATCAGTACATAGTAGGTATTATAAAGCCTCGTGAACGTCAGCTGGCTCGCGGTTGGGGGGATGAGCGGTGGGAGCCCCCCACGCATGAAGGAAAAAAAATTCAGTCATTTCCTCTCAGCTCAAATATTTGTTAACTTTCAATACAAAGAATACTAAGACCCGTTTGATGCGATGCTTACGATGCGTACGATGCGAACATATGGACGCTTAGGTACATTAATACGACAAATCAAAACCAGCACAAGAATTGACACATCCATATTATATTGTTTTCTTATGTTTACGCGAATTTCACACATTATATAGAAACAACTTTTACGGATTTTATCGCGGTTTATTTAGTTTTTTACAAGCCCGACGTTTCGGATACTTTACAGCAACCATGGTCACGGGTCCTCCCGTGACCATGATTGCTTGACCATAAACCGCGATAAAATCCGTAAAAGTTGTTTCATTATAACATCCATATTATGTTTAGTAACAAAAATGTGCCCAGATTAATATACGAGTAGATGATGTTCATGGATACAATAGGTGATGCTTTTGTACAAAAAATAAATAAAAAGGGGAGTGCGCTTTTGTCACGGTCAAATCACCCGCATATGGCGCAATTTTGTTTCCTGTTGGAATGAATTGGAGGCAAAACTCATCGTACAATATGTGCCCACAATATGTGACAGTCGCACATATTTCGTATTATTTTAATCTAAAATAAATGAACATTGCAAATTGTACTTAAAAGCCAAGGTAACTTGTAAAAGTAAGTCCACTTTTTATGATAGTTGGTTAGGCAAATGTCATGCCCTAGTGATAAGTGGTCAACAATATGGACATAAACCAGTTCATCCGGGACTTGCACAGACCAGAGATAAAAGAAACCTGAAGAGTACTTTTTTTTTTGATGACGCAGCGGAAATCCTTTACGACCATAGCAGGACCTGGGTAGGCGCGCTGGCGTGTGTGGGGACTCGCATTTGGGTGCCCTACCCTACTAAAACCGCTGCGTGAGCCTTCAGCCGCTATATTTGAGGGACCCGGATCTGTGCAGGCGACGGGATACCCTCAGCGACAGACTGGTCTCGGCAAGACCAGATTCTCCACAATAGGGGGACTGCCCGGCTACGACTTGGCAGTCCCACGACGTCGTGTCTTAAGCTGGGCCCGGGTTCCCATCCCGAGCCCGACACGAGCACAGGGTCTTTATTGAAGGCGCATTAAATAGCGCCTCCGACGCACCCCCGTTCGTCGTCTACAGGGGGAGGCTACGTCAGCGGCCAACCTGAAGAGTACTACGTTGACAACATATCAGTAGTATTTATTATCTTAAAACTACTACCTGTTTACACGAGTTCGCCGAGACTAAAAAATATTTTTAAGCACGATCAATATCTTCAATCTATCAATAAGTTCATAAAACCAACTTCAGCTTTATTATTTTCTAGGAATAAAACCTCCGTGATTATTTTAGTGTAGATTAACCTAGGTTGGCAATAATAATTACAAAACATAATCATTTTATCAAACATCGAACAATGAGGTGATCACAACACCTTGCATGCAACATTTTATAAAATTGTAAAGAAGCGTTGAAGTGGCAGTAGGTCGGCTTGGTGTTATAAAATAGAGCCGGTGGGTCAATATGATTCAGGGATCGTCGATCGGGGACCCGATGTAGGTCGGCGTCGAATACATTTGATCACAAACTCGTCGTCACTTTCTTTGGTTAAAGCTATTTGGTACCCACAAATTCGCATTTCCAAACCGAAATTCGCTGTGATTTAGTAAATTTTGAAATAATGAAGTCGAAATCCTTAACCTACCTCAGATTCCACTACTAAGTTGCAGATTTTAAAAAATATAAAAGGAGACCATACCACCTCGATTTCCTCGTACGTTTATGCACTACATAGAAACCTATACTGTCTAGTGTATTTTTGAACCGGTTTGAAGGGTTTCCTTTAAGAAAAGAGTATACTCATATTTGAAAGGCCGGCAACGAACCTGTTAAAAATAAAGGCTTTCTATGTAAGTCACATAACACGGAACCAAATGAACCGACTATGCGTTAACCCCCTCTTCTATAGAAGAATAAGAAGAGAAGAAATGTGATAATATTTGTCTACCGAAATGCTTTAAGCTGACACAACAGTTTAAAAGTTAGCAAAACGAAATATCTTCGTGTTCATATAATATCAATCGATAGTCGGTTGTATAGTAGATAACAATAAAAACTTTTCGAAACAATTCCTACAATAGTTTACATCTTTAATATTCTTAGCACATTTCGCTAACAAAAGCACAGATAGCCTAACAAGAGCTATAAGAATAAAATAAAAATAACAAGTCGATATCCCTGTTGACTGCTCGTTATCTCGGCCATTGTATAAACGAAAGGACCGAATAAATGTTGCCATAGGCGAAATAAAACATGAAATTTTATTTTTGCCCAAATCAAGTGCATTTATGATTTTTTATATCGTCCATTATAGAACTGGTATGTAGGTCATTTAATATCCACTTGTATACAATCTCTTTACTATTGAATTATCTCGGCCTCATTTTCTATTCCAGAAACTAGTAAAGGTCAAAGCAGACTTTTTGTTGGTACTGGATTTCTTCTTAAAGACTGCATTTTTGGTTCAGGGAATCAAATCATAAAGATCATCATCACCTAGGTCGTAAAAATGTGAAAAACATTTTATTAAGTGATCGAGATAATGTCATCTCTCAGCTAAACTCTAATAGACCACTTAATCGGTGTCCAACTAATTTATTATATAAGATCCAGCGATCTATGATCATGTCATTTCAATTGCACTTATAAGTAGTTGCTACAGAACAAGTTAAGTTAAATCGCAATATTATAAAAACTGAAATACTTTTATCGAATCTTGACGCAAAGTTAAATTGGAAAAAAGCAGACGAGCTTTAGTTAAGTGCGGAGCGCTAATAAGGGAGAAGGAGCAAGTTGGGAAAGTTGTTGGTGTTGCAAATATTTCCTTTATGAAAACATCCGAAGATCGCTCGATGCTTTCATAACAAAATATAGAAATTAATTCAGTGTCTGACGCGGCATTCTTGTGTATATTTTCTCCTTTATCATTATTTTTTACGACACCACTCGTCCGCAAAGTTATGAGGAAAACCTTCGCGTTACGGCCGAGGTATGTGACATTACGATATATCAAAATGATGACGGTAATATCAAAGTTTTGTTCGATATTTTTGTAATTTAACTTACGGTATCGATAAAAATAACGATCACATGATATTGTATGACTTTCTGTACTTAATTTTGTTCTTTTTGGTATAGTTCTCAAGTAATATAAATTTGAATGTCGTTGATCCTGAATGAATGGAAAGCTTGATGAATAACTGATATAGGGCAGATATAGATATTCAATTCTCTGCACAGGTTGTCGTAGCAGCTATACACATTACACGCTAAAACATATTTGTTAGACTTATTAGCTTATTTAGGATCCAGAGATAAAAATAAATACTAGATACATTCCATATTTTTTTTTTAATTTTAGCACCTTTAAGAAAACTTTATACTCTGGGGGCCTAGCCAAAATGCAATTAAGAAAGCGTTAGCGAAGTTCGAAAATGATAAAATGTATGGGATTGACATAAGGCCGCGCTTAATCACGTCGAACTTCGCTAACGCTTTCTTAATGGCATTTTGGCTAGGCTCTCTGGCCAGTCTTTCATGTTGCTCCGAATGTCCGAGTTTAATTTGAACTATAGTGTAATCATAGAATGCATGTAATTTATCTATACTCATAAATGTTCGTAATTCAGTAAAAATAGTTTGGAATGTTCAATTAGTTGGCAAATCTTATGTAATGAGGAGTAAAATCACCCCATTGGCTCAAGATTAATTATGACTGCGGCAGGACATATTCCACGTCGGTTGTTTTGTTCCTCTCGTATAAGCTCATTTCGCTTATATCACACGCGTAGTCCGGATTACGCAAGGCAAGATAAATGACACACATACACATATTATTTTATCATTTCATTGGAGTCGTTCAAAAATCAACAGGAAAATATCCGTTCTAAGGAACTTCTTTTACGTACACTACTACTTTGACTCACAAATTATTTATTTCATAATATGTACCAACCAAATATATATTCTTCCGTAACAAGAGAGGAGCGATTATCTTTACTCTGGTTATTCTTGCACTAAATACATTTCGGAAATGTACATGTTTCTGTTGCTGTAGAGTGTAGAACAACAATGAGAACAACTATAAAACCTAGTGTTCGGAGTACGAGATCCTACTTTCTAAGTTGGACCAAACTGTACACACTAAGATCGGTTTTGCGGTTTACTTCATCATGGTTAAACAATCTAATACTAACTTATTAAAGGATAAATATTTGTCTTTAAAAAAAGAATTAAATTGCAAATATTAAATACAACTTGGGTTGTTGTACCCGTCTCCAATTATGGCTTAGCAACCTCCTTCAGATTTTCGGACAGTTGTAAATAAATTAAATGTAAATAATAAAGTCTGACATCAAGGTGACATAAACTAAATTTATACTTTAAATTCAGCTTTCATTTTATGGTTCAAATACGAGCTTTTACTTAAGTTTACATTATATTATGTTGTCTGACCTTTGTATTGTTAATGACAACTATGACGTATATGATAGGAAATAATTCATCTCTAGTTCATCACAATGTTTTGACATTTAAGAAACCACCAACATATACTTACATACTATGGCCATGAATATAATATAGCACCGCACCTTTACAGATCTGATATAACCCTTCACTAAAAAGGGGTCATTAAGAATGACCGAATATAAAAACATTTTTTGCAAAGTAACATGAATACAACTAACAAATGGCACAGCGATAAGAAATATAACTCACGTGCCGGTGGGAGGAAGTCGTCCCTCGATATCAGCCTCCTTTATATCATTCAGATTAATATAACATCATAAATAAAATTATTTTCCATTTTACATGTCACTTTATTTTTAACATAAATAGACTAGAGGTTTTTCCATTTTTATTATTATCTTGAGATGAAATGTTCGTCCTCTAATAAAAACTTATTTTTTTTTTAATAAAGCAGTACCTTATTTGTAAATAAAAAAATAATAGCTCAGGTTAGATATAGAGTCAAGTTATATCATGCAATTTGCGGAGCGTAGGTATTCTTGACAGAAATATATTATGGCCAATGGGCAGTTATTATGAACTAATAATGGGCTCAAGAGATAAGTCCAAACATTTTTCTAAATAGGTGAAACGATTTTCATGAAAATCAAGACAATGGAAAAAAAATAGTTGAAAGAAACTTCTTATTAAGAAGGCGATTGATTATCTTAGAACTACTCTAATTATGTTTTAAAAGTAGGTTACGGTACATATCATCTTGATACTACCCTTAGGAGCGTAGTGGTAATCATAATAATTACGTAAATGAGTCCGTCCTAGGAAAGACAAAGTTCTTATACTCTTCTATACCATAATCTTTTTTTATTTATGTAAGCTGATTTTAATTATGGCAGGTCCAGTGCCCTTGGTCAAAAATGCAATAATTCGACTTATTTACACAAAATAGCTTTTCTCTGTGCAAACACCACAACCTACAAACTTGTCTTAGGGTAGGCAACGTATAGGCAAATAGCCAGGGAATATGTCATTTTAATCAACAAATAAATAAATAATATAGACTAAAAGTCAACTAGTAGCAAAGATCTTAATAAATCAGGATTGTCTGTCTCTGTCTGATATTAAAAAGCTTTAAAGACTACGCGCACACATATTTATATCAAATTTGTTTATTCAAAAAATACCTTGTAAAACGCTTTTAAGTGTTAAAATAAAAATAACTTTATTTGATTACATCAATTAGCCCAATTGTAAGTTTTAATAGCCAGACATAGACAGGAATATAATTCTGTAACGACGATACTTAATTAAAACGGCGTAGCTTTTCACAGATATTTCTAATCAGAATAACAGTAACTTTTGAAAGTCACAAAACTGATGTTCGATCGCTCCTAGTAATGGGATTATTATCGCTGATCCGAAACGAGCCCTCTCGTTATACGCAATAAAATGTCGAATAATTTAAAGTATACTTTACTTTTTATCGTCGAATGTTTTAATTAAAATTACAATAATATTTTTTTAAGTATGATTATTATTTATTATAAATTTATACATATTAGAAAATATTAGATTTTTTGGCACCTGATAATAATTATTAAACAAGGAGGAAATTTTTGGTGCCAGTAATTACCCTGCCCATGTAGCCCATCCCTCCGAAACACAGCAAAGCTGTTTCACGGGAAAAATGCGTAAAAAGGTGGTGACTATGCAGTCGGTGCACGCCATAACGCATCCCTTCCACTGTTAAATACTGTTTAAATATATCGTATCATAATATTAATTTATATCATAGTTCCTTGTTACACAATATTAAATTTACAATCAAAGGTTTCGAATGATTTTAAAATAAATAATGTTAATCCATTTGTGTATATTAAAGTTAATATTTGTATTTATTTTGTTTACCGAAATACATTCTGGAAAATGTATGCTAAAATATTCTTACTCGGAGCCATATAAATCTGAGCTACTTTTGACATAAAGTGCGCGGAATATTAAATCTGTAAATGGCGAATAGAATATTTTATTTACTGAATGAGATATGGAAGCACAAAAATTATGTGGCACATATTTTACGTCAAGAATTAATGATTGCAATGAATGCTGCGTACAATCAGCTGAGAAAATAGTCGCCCGTATTTTGGTTGATTGGTTTGCATGTCGTAAGCCTGTATATTCCTATATACCGTAGTAAAACAAATATAAAACTAAGTTGGCGATTACAAGACTCCCAACAGATGTGGAACGTCGTTAATATTAAAATCTTAAATGAATAAACTCTGTAACGCAAGATATATAAAATACTAGCTGCCCCGACAGACTTCGTTGTGCCAAAAGTTGAAAAAATAGAGGTTGATCATAGAGGGGTGAAAATTTAGGGTTGTGAGTATTTTATATGCTGTATTGTATCATAAAAAAATAAAACAGAAAATTTTGTCTATAAAATAAAATATTAAATAAAAATAAAAAATATATTTTGAAGTGGGTCACCCTTATCATTTAGGGGGATGAAAAATAGATATCGGCTGATTCTCAGTATGCACACAAAATTTCATAAAAATCGGTCGAGCCGTTTCGGAGGAGTATGGGAACGAACATTGTGAGACGAGAATTTTATATATTACATTAGATTTCAGTAGGGGTAGTATATCATTATAAGTTGTAACCATGATGAATGGGAGCTAAATTTCAGGAAATATTTATATAAACTGATACATAACAGTTTTTATGATAATACGTGTACGCGAGATTCAAGCTCTTAATTGTTTGGCTGGCCAGTCACGCCACGAGATTAATATGTCAGACCCATTACAAATCTTCGCATTAACAATTGTGTTTCAGCGGTAAAAAAATATGCCACACAATTTTTCTCTTAAATATTTTTGAGCTTCACAGATATTTTTAGCCGACCATACCTAAAGCGCTTTCCTTTCTAATCTAAAATTTCTTGAGGCCTTAACTCTACATTAAATATTACATTATAGACTTTATATCTTCTTTAATATTACTTTCATTTCCGTTAAAATGTTATATATACTCCGCTATATTAAATTGTATTGAATATATTAATAATAATACAAAAGCAGTAAACTAATCAACGCTGCTTTTCTAATATGCTTAGAATAGCACTACTTATTATATTATGATTGATGAAAATGATGTAAGAAAATCGGATATTTTGACGTATGTACATTATACATTTTTAATATGCACACTAACTTTTAATAATAATAATAATAATAATAATCATTTATTTGCAAGAATGTAGTGCCATATAGTTCTATTTACATTCATAATTGAGAGTCTTACATTCTACTTCCTAGAAGTGTGCAAATTTTTTTGTTTACAATTAGTACATACATTAGTTTAATAATAATATCTAGGTATAAGTAAAATATCCTGCTTTATACAAATACATACTAAAATTTAATTTCTGTGTAATACAAACTTTCATAAAAAAAAAAATTATATTAGTTGCTTATCATTTAGGAATTCTTTAACATTATAATAGCATTTTTTGATGAGCAGATTGAAAATATTTTTTTAAATACAATAAAATTTTCATCTTTGTACTGTTTTGGTAATTTATTATATAATGTAATAGCCATGCAAAATGCACTGTTAGCATAAATTTGAAGTTTTTTTATTGGAACATATATTCTATTTTCTCTACGTGACCTATGACTAGTTACTTCTCTCTGTGTTTTAAATAATTCACTATGTTTATGCACGAAAATAAGCATTTCGAATATAAATAGACAAGGTAGGGGCAAAATTTTATATTGCTGGAACAGTGGTTTACAGCTGTCAAGACGTTTCGCGCCACAGAGGGCCCTTATACATGCCTTTTGTCTTAGAAAAATGTTATGACTATGAACTGAGTTTCCCCATAAAATTATACCGTATCTTAAAATAGATGATACATAGCCATGATATGCTAGTAACGCTGTGTGTATATTTACATTAAAATAAAGAGTTCTAAGCACATACACGAATCTGTCAAGTTTAGTACTAAGTTTATCTACGTGAGCTTTCCAGTTGCAGTGTTGGTCAACGATAATTCCTAAAAAAGGAGTTTCCTCCACAACCTGTATAGAAGAACCATTATAATTTGTATTCAGATTTATATTTTTACTTTTATAGGTTTTAAAATTTATTATCTTAGTTTTATTTAAATTAATTGTAAGGTTGTTTAATTCTAGCCATTCCATGGTCGTTTCCATAACATTCTTAAATTCCGTCAGTAAATTAAATTTTTCTTTATTAGCTAATATTATTGTTATATCATCAGCATACATAATACATTCTTGCTTTATAACATCAGGAAACTCGTTAATGTACAATAAGAACAACAACGGTCCTAATACACTACCTTGAGGGACCCCATACGGATTACAGGTTTTATACAATGATTTTACACTTATTTTTTGCTGCCCTTCCATTTGTGATATTTCTACTGATTGTTTACGATCTTTGAGGTAACTGGCTATCCAATCTAAAGCTTTCCCCCTAATTCCGTATCTTTCTAGTTTCGAAAGCAATGTATTGTGACAAACTAAATCAAATGCTTTTGTCATGTCTAAAAAAATTGCTATAACGGAATTACTGAAATTTAGTTTTTCTGTCACTATTTTATTTAGATTAAAACAAGCTAGGGTAGTATTACTATTTTTTTTAAATCCGTACTGTTGAGGTTTCAATAAATTAAAGGAATTTAAGAAGTCATAGATTTTTGTATGCATTATTTTTTCTATTATTTTAGATAAATTTGATAATAATGTCACTGGACGGTAATTATTTGTATTATTTTTGTCACCTTTTTTAAAAAGTGGCTTTATTAAAATGAAAATTTTAGATTATTTGGAAATTTGCCGTCAATGAAAGATAAGTTGATGATATGACTTAAAGGATAACTTAGACTTGCAGCACATAGTTTTATTATTTTTGTACTAATATTATCAAATCCCGTAGAATTGGTGTTGTTTAATGCTTTTATTACTTTAAAAATGTCTTCTGGATTAGTAGGAGATAGAAATAATGTTTTATTGTAGAAAGGAATTTGGTTCATTTTTGATTGAAATTTATTAGGGTTAATTTTATTACATATTGAAAGAAATTTTTCATTAAATTGTTCCGCTATATCTGTGGGGTTATTTACAATTATGTCATTTATTTCTATGTTTTGTATTAAATTGTTAATTGCTTTCGTATCTGTAGCTGAATGAATTACGTCCCATGATGCCTTGCATTTATTTTTAGCCCGATTGATGTATTTGTTATTTCCCAGAGATTGCGATTTAGATATACATATCTTGAGTAACTTTGAGTATTTAAGGTATTTCTGTTTGTTACTTTTTTTATTAGATTTAGACCGCAAATACTCTAAATATAACTTTCTTTTAACAATGCAAGATTTTTTAAGGCCTCTGGTTATCCATTTGTTTTTTAATTTTTTATGAACAATTTTTATCCTAATCTCCGGAAAACACAAATTATAAAACAGAATTAGTTCGTCTCGAAATTTGTCGAATGCACTGTTCGTATCATTATCGTTATACACTTCACTAAAAGATAACGCAGATACGCATTCACGGAATTTTAGTATGTTATATTTACAATAATCACGTTTTTTTTCGAAATGATATTCTAATTTTTTAATGATTTTTTTGCTGTTATTTTCCGATTTAAAAGTTAACATTTGTGCTGTTTCGTGATCTGATAAAGCCAAGTAATGAATTTGAGGAATAGCGTCTTTTATATTACTTACTATTAAATCGATACAAGCTTTTTTCCTAGTCGGCTTTGCTATATGATTTGTTAAGTTATGGTTGGATATAATAGATAATAGTTGCTTGGAGTATTTATTACAATTTAGAATATTTATATTCCAATCTCCGCATAATACAATTTTTTTTCTTGTTGTTATTTTTATATGATGTAAAAGTGCCTCTAGATTTGTAAAGAACAAGTTTATGTCGGAAGTCGGTGTTCTATAAATACATATAACAATTAAATTAATAGATATAATTTTTACAGCACAATATTCAAAGTGATTTTCAATTGGCGGTATTAATTTCATTAAATTATTTAGAGGTTCAAAATTTATTTCCCTACTAACTATAATACAGGTTCCTCCCCTTTTTTGTTTTGATCTGGTAAACTGCGTTGCTACGATATAGTTTTTTAATTTGAGATTTAACTCTGATCCACGTTTAATGAACGTTTCTGTTAAACAAATTATGTCTACTTCATTGTTATCTCTCTCTGTAATGCCTTTTAAAGTGATTTCAAATAAATTAATTTTATTTAATATACCAGCTATGTTTTGATGCATTATCGTCACCGACTCGTTAGTGTTTTCGAAAAAGCAACGGCGAAGATGGAGATTCATTAACGCAAATATTTCTATCATGTGACATTTTATGAAAATAATATGGAATGGTACCTACTTTTAGATTACATTTCTTTTTGTCTGGTTTGATATTTTTTACAGGATTTAATGTTTTTTTTTTGATTTCAAGGAAAAAAAGTATGGTATAGTTCCTTTTCTGTATATAGTTTTCTTCAAATTCTGATTCTTTAATGGTTTTGTAATAAATTTTTCTTTATAATTTATGTAATCTATTTCAATATTAAGTTTAAAACATAAATATTCCCCCATTTTTTTATTATTATAAATTGAATAATATTTATCTATGGGATTTATATACATGCAATTAGAATAGTTACGTACTAATAAGCTAATATTATAATTAAATAATTTGGTATTGAGATAAGGATTATAGCTGGTACCTACTATAAATACTTTGTTACTTTTTAGATGACAGATTGTAGTACAGAGATCGGTATATAATTTATGCGGATTCCTATCATTTGAGCCAACACTAATTATTACTATGTCATCGTTACTTAATTTTTTACTTAGAATATTACATTCGTTCAGTATGTGCGAAGACGAAGCATAAGGTTTTATATGGCCACATATCGAATATTTATCATTATATTTATTTAATCTAGCACGGTACATTGATAACGGTAGATGTTTTAGCTGTTGATCTCCTAGTATAAATATCTTTTTTTTTTTAAACTACCCTCTTCCACCTTTTGCTGTGTTATGTTTGTTTCATTCGCGTCTTTGGTTTGACTTACACAATATGTCAACTCTTTAGGTGATATTTTTTTTGATGTTAAATTTGTACTTGTATCAACTATTCTATTTTTGCAAACGCTATCATAGTGAACCAGTGGTGAATGTCGATTTGTTTTACTATGTATGTTTAATATTTTTTTTGATATTGGTGTAGTCGAGATTCTGCTTGGAGTATTTAGTGCGTGTGTATTAGTGTCTGACAATTTTTTTAACATAGTTATAATTTTGTTTTTTGAATCCAATTCACGTTTAAGTGTTGTTATTTCCAAGTTCAAGTTACTGATCTCCTCGTGAGCGCTGGTGAGTTCTTCTTGAAGTTTTTCAACATCCGATTTTAATTCGATTATTTCGGTCATGTCTACGGGCGCATTATAGGGTTGACTTGATGTTGTAATATTTAATAAACTGGAATTTAATAAAGATTCCTCTTCGAATATCGAATCAATATCCTGCTCTGATTTAGATTTAAACAATCTTTTTCGATAAGTTATATTTTCCATTGTAAATAATATGTATCAATTCCACTTCTATGTTAGTACAAGAAACGTTCAATAGATGTCAGTAGTAGTCTCGTATTGGTAATTTAAAATTTGTATTTATAATATTTGTTTTATTTATTTGTACTTGTATGTTAAATTTAAGAAATAAATAACTTACGGTACTCTATTTCTGTCTTCTGGATTCTTTATTAATATTATTAAGATACCTTTGTTTCTTCCTCGTTCAGTTTTACTTTGCACTCGACCGTTAAATTTTGTGTTATTGATTTTTCTATCTCTTCCCAGAGAATATCACTTCACTAATATAATAACTTAATTATCTTATACTAAGGGCTGTGCTTAATGCCTAAATAGCTTAATTTAGATACTATTTAAATGTAAAAATAATTTTAAAATACGGCGCCGATCTTCTGAGTTCGAATGACAGCTGTCGTTTTATTTTAATTGCTTTATGGAAGTTATGCTATCAGCCGTGCTATTCTGTAAGAGTCATTTTCTAGGTAGTGCGCGGTGACGAGCTCGTCTCGCCCATCGCCTTTATTTCGATGACGAGCTTAAGTCTGAGCAAATCGGTATTCTGTAGCTACTATGCGCTCGTCGACGATATCGTGGCCGTACGTGAAAACGCCCTCTTAGCGTAGTGAGGTCGACAAGTTCTAGGGCTTGACACAAATGTCTTAACGAAATAATCGGTAAATATCGGTTAACTGTTTAGTAGGTCATAAAAATGGAAAATAGGGTTTTTTTAATAACTTAGCACAATATATTATTGTTACACTTGATTTTTCATCAAAACAAGAGATTGAGGTATTTTATATTTAAATAACAGATTTAAAACAAACAAAAAACCTCCTTGGCATTAGACAAATGGTTGACAATAATGACAAATGATAATTTTAAAACAATAATAATTTTGTTATGAAATTTATTTTGTCTTTAATTAAACGTTTTGGACATTAAAAGGTACGTATTAAAGCTTATATATTGATGAATAATTAATCCATGTTGTGTCAAGGCTAATAATTCTCAAGTATTATAGGTATTATGAAGTTATTAAACTTGTGTCCATAGTATTCATGGTATAAACATAACAAATCATCACAGCAAACTTAGGATTTCCTTGTTTATTTTTAAATATTTATTTATCTTTACAGGATCATAATGTCAAGTGGAGAAGGTATTGAAGTGTTTGAAAGAGAGACGCTATCTTGTCACAGGGTGGCTCGAACCTTATATGCTCGAGATCGCACACTACACGAGCAGCTTGGCAAGATGTAGCCTGCAGTGCTTGCGTTAAAACCCAGCAGCAATGGGCAAAGGTAATTTATATTGTCTATTTGTCAATTTTATTTGCTTTTATAATGAAACAACTTTTACGGATTTTGTCGCGGTTTATTGAGTTTTTTACCTAATTTATTCACTATCAAAATATAGCAATTGAACAATCTAAATAATTAATACCCATTGCTCTAACATATTATATTATGTGTGTTTATCCGCGCGGATTGATCCACCAGGTTAAGCAACGCTTGCCAAGGTTGGTCCGTGGATGGGTGACCATCTTTAAATACCGAGACTCCTCCGTGCCTCGAAAAGCACGTTAAGCCGTTGGTCCCGGCTGTCATTCGTGGATCTTTGATGGTCGTTATGGGTTGACGGGTAGAAGCCCGAGAATCTGACAACTAGTCTAACCGTGGGGTACCGTATCACCCAGTTACTGGGTTGTGGAGGTCCGACAGCAGTCGCTCCATGTAAAATACTGGTATTCAGCTGAATCCGGTTAGACTGGAAGCTGACCCCAATATATAGTTGGAAAAAGGTTAGGCAGATGATGATGCTCTAACATATTATAATGTTTTGTTCATTGTTGTAGTATTGGAAGGATAAGAAGACTGCAGTGAAGAAGAAGGCAGCTGAAATATGAATAGCGAGACAAATACATATTATGTGGTTGTGGTCAAAGTAGAAAAAATTGGTTTGGTGGGTGGAGACGCTTTTGCTAGTGGTGATGGGTATAATTTATTTCTAAGGCCACTGGCTCAAAGTCACGTAGACCTATAGCATTATGGCGTCTCTACTATTGTTGGCTATAAAAGGTTCAGAGATAGCACAGCCAACTATAAACTATTACACCGGAGGTTCAGACTTAATAATAATGAGTGTGGTTGGGTGAAGTGTGCTCTCTCTTAAATAAAAATATACATTTTATATACGTTGTTTTTTTGTACATTTTTTTTCTTATTATAGGTATTTATATAAAATATAACGAATTCTTATGAGCCTCATTATAGAAATATATCATCATTATCATCATCACCCTTTATCCGACCACTGCTAAACATAGGTCTCTCTCAATAAACGCCAAGACCACTGATCCTTTGCCATGTGCATTTAATCCATGTGGACTGGATACTGCACGGAGATCGTCTTCCCGCCTGCTTAATGGCCGACCAAAACTTCGTAAACGAAGTGTTGGTCGGCGTAGGTAAGCCTAAGCGCGGCCTTCACTCTTGAACCTTATTGGCCCATCCGCCACTGCCACTTCAACAGGCTTAGTCTTCGTGTAATATCGATTATCGATTTCTTTAGTTCTCTGGCAGAGGTCTTTGTTTAAAATCCTATCTGCCAAAGAAACACCTAGCGTAGCACTACCATAACACGTTGAGCTACGGCAAACTTTCGGACCAGTCGAAACTTAAGAGACCACGTTTCGGCCCCGTAGGTATTTATATGAAATATACGAAATTCTAATAAACTTAATTATAAAATAAAATAGCCTTTATTGCTGTTTTCTTACAAAATCATTTATCTACAATCTACAAATGCCTATTATGATTACTATATTAAAAATCTATCCCCCTCCATCCCCCTGTCTCTTGCTACTCGGGTCCATAGTGGACCTGCAACCTTTTTTATTTCCTTTTTTTATTTTTATACGAAATAGTAAACTTAGTTATTAAAATATTAATTATTTATTTTATAAATATAGTATACGTATGTGGTACACAAACTTTATTGTTTCAATTTCGATTCCACAATAGATTGTAACTCACTCTTTATCATTTAATAATCACAACAAATACAACAAGAAAACAGTTTTTATCGCATCGAATAAATCCATATCACAGGAAACGTTTTGAAATTTTCGTAAGCTTGTCGAGTTTGGTCTATGTCGTCCTTTTTTTGCTTCTTCCGAAGAATAAACCATTGAAAAAATCGATCTGCCTTATAAATTACTATATTTGTGACTAAAATATATTTCGAATTTAAATAATTTAACAACAATATTATACTTTCAGCCTCAAAAATGTAGCTTTTAGATTTGACACTTAAAAGCGAGCCGGTAGGCGAGGCCGTGAGGCGAGCTCGATACTATTTTTCGTTACGGAATACCAAAATGTATGAAGAAACGTCAAGAACACGCCGTAGAGTAGTTCTTGTCCCTCCCGTCACAGCGTTGATGACGCTAGTGTGTGTTTGATATGGTTTGACAAGTTTAGTGAATACCAAATTGCATTCACGGCGCTGTCACAAGGTTGCGATAGCGCTGCGTTTCTTACAGAATAGCACGGCAGGGCTAAGCGGCTAAACTAAGGCTATATATTATAATCCCCGTATACGCGTAGATGAACTATGCGTTTTAAACCGCGGGGTGGTTAAAAATATAAAAATGAAGTACTAACGAAATGCACCAGTTTCTAAGTGCACCCTGAACATGAGACCATCGTTCTTTCACCGGTGAAGGAAAACATCATGAGAAAACCTGATAAGATTAAAAACTCTTTGAAGGTGTGTGAAGTTCACCAATTCGCAATGGGCCAATACAGCGCCTCGGTGAACTATGGCCCGATACCCTGCTCGCCTGATTACGAGGAGGATCCTCGTGCCCAGCAGTGGGACATATATGGGTTGCTACTTTACTTTACTACATCACTACGGTTTCGTTTTTGATTTGTAAAATGAACCTTTGTGATAAGATTGAAATCAAAGTTGATTGTGGATTACCAATATCCAGCGAAGAGGTTCGGATCGGCGCTTTCATGAGCTCTAGAGAATGATCAACTAACATCCCAGCGTTCAAACTTCTTAGCTCAAACTCCCATTGACCTAATCTCGATCTACATCCACATTCAATGTAGAATCCATCTTTACGAACACAAAAAACTTGGATAGAAGCCAGCGTTTAAAAAGCCCCTTTAAAAAAACCGCATTTACTAAAGCCGCCTAAACCTTTTTCGATATTAGTATTTTTTACTTATGCTTACATCTTCTATTAATTGTATTTATTTCTACTCGTCTGACTTTAGGGTTAGACTATTTATTTACCGGTAATACTTTCTTATAATATTCATAGGTACTCACTACTACAATATATTAATTCTATTCTCTTAATATTTCAATTGATAAATAAAAACAACAGTTCCCCTATTTATCTTATATTACATTATTGGATGATGATGACGTAATATTGTTATTACACTTATAAAAACTAAAATATATGATGTTTTAACAAATCTTTTATTAATATTTTCATTATTTTCAGTTTCCATTGTGAAGTGTGTGAAAAAATAATTTTGTTTTAAATACAAGTAAGTATTTATACGGAAGATGGAATAAAAAAGTCGGCTCGATTCTGTCACGGCTTTTGAATTTTTACTGCCAAAGCGCGCCAAAAGACGTTAAAGATAATAAAAGCATTTTTTTTCTATCAACACAAATAAATGACGTTAATTGAATATTTATGTTTATGTTGAAAATAAAACCGTATCATGTTCCATAATTTAAATTTTTGGTCACTGTAATGCGACCAACTAGATAGATGCGCCTGTGGGTACGCCGCGCCGCCGCGGTCCGGAGTACCTCCTTCCTCTAATTAGTTTTATTTCTCTTTGCCTCATTCATTTCAAAGATTGCCATCGTCCCCTCATTTTAATTTTGTAAACTCTAATCCTTGTCAAATTTCCTTTGACAAATAATATGTATTTTTCACAATGTCGCAGTTGAAAATTTTCCTGTTATGTTACAAATTGTTTACGTCTTTAAATAGGTAAATCACAAAAGTCATAATATATAGTTTTTTTACGATTTCACATAAATAGTTAATCAGATTTTCGTCAAATTACACGTACATACTACAACCATAATCCGGACTAGAACCTTGCCTACTCTCTAAACGTACGTAAGATTGCCTTTACAATATTATGATCATATAACTACTCGTAACTAGTCCGCAAGACAAAAAAAAGCTTATAAATAATAAAGGCTTATCTCCAAGGAGATATGACAATACAACACTGTTTCCAGGTTGAAGATAATTCGAATAAGAGCGTCTTAAAACAATAGACTTGCTACGTCGCAATAAGCAATCCATTTCTCAATTGAACCGTTACTCTTCAATCGAATACTAAATTTGACCGAATTATATCATCGGTTAAATTTGTATCCATAGAATCAGAAAAATGTTTACTCCTTAAAATTATCTGTCTTGTCGTTCTAGTTTTATTTCATACTAGCTGTTGCCCACAGCTTCGCCTGCGTTAACTAAGATTTACAACGGCAGCTTAGTACGCAAAATAAGTAACTTTTCTGGTTGATTTTTTACACCTTCTGTCCAAAAAACCCAAATATCTTAAGGAACCCTATTTTTTTTCAGAATAAAATGTAGCCTATGTTACTCGTGGATAATGTAGCTTTCGAATGGTGAAAGAATTTTTGAAATCGGTCCAGTACTTTGTGAGCCTATTCATTACAACCAAACAAACAGACAAACAAACAAACAAAGTTTTCCTCTTTATAATATTAGTGTAGACTAGCAGCGCCCCGCGGTTTCACCCGCGTACTTCCCATTCCCGTGGGAGTACGGTGATAAATTATAGCCTATGTGTTATTCTGATGTATAAGCTATATAATTGTAAAATTTCATGAAAATCCATTTAGTAGTTTTTACGTGAAAGAGTAACAAAACACACATACCTCACAAACTTTCGCATTTATAATATTTGTAGGATTACAATATTTTTTGTTAAATTAGCTAAATTATATCTATGTAATGGCCTAAGTTCAGCAGTGGACGGATAAAGGCTGATGATGATGAATGTCCTTTTAAAATATTCCCCTTAATATATTCCACATTCCAAAAATGTTTCTAGGTTTGACTTTTGACTAAATTCCAAATACCAATTCCTTAAATTTAACTTCAAAACGGACGGTTATGACAGTAATTTAGATCTCAATTTTACCTTGGGGTAAGAATTTCATGAATTTCGTTCGATAGGTCACTGTCTACTGACTATATTTTACAAACATGGCGGTTTCAACACAGCAACAATAAATCAGGCGCAACAAACGATGCATAAAGTTAGTTCCACGTTTTTTGGATTATTGTTTCTAGCTGTCAATACTTAATTTTTTTGTTGCTTGTACCCGTCAATCAGGTCAGACGTATAGCAGAAGAATATGTTTTATTTTAAATATGTACAAGTACTGTATTCAATTGCGATTTCCATGTAAAAGAAATCAAATTAAATGCGTGTAGATAGAGATTGGCATCAATTATAAACAGCGCATGTCACATTAATATAAACATTTTTAGTATGTCAATGTAATGCCTAATAAACACATCTGTGTTTATTAATGTGTTTATTAATGCCTAATAAACACAGATGATGGCTTAAAATACACTCACGTAGTTTCATTATTTAGAACAGTGGTTCCCAAACTCTTTTGTTTCATAGACCCCTTTCAAACTTTTCCTGCATCAGATGGACCCCTTGCTGACCTTTTTTTTAAGAATGGCTCGTTTAAAATATTTCATTATAATAGTAAAATTCTCTTAACAATATTGATAGGAGAAGTCAAGCCAACATGGTTCTTCATGGTTGTATGGCTCATTGGTTCTTCACTAACGAAACCAAATTAATTTTCTTAATTTTCATGGACCCCCTTACGATAGTGGACCCCCATTTTTTGTCACGCTCATCGTGAACCCCCTTCGAGTCTTCCGTGGACCCCTGGGGGCCCACCTGGACCATTTTGGGAATCACTGATTTAGAACATCGGCCAATTATTTATCTGCCGATGTAGTTTTTTGTATCTCACTCTATAATCTATATCGTACAGTTATTACCTACACATAATTTCAAACTACAATTCACAAAGATATAATATTATATTCAATAAATTGCTGCTATTTGTTACTAAATTGATCCGAATAAAGCCGTCAAATTACCAACGTCAAATTCGGCTGTCACCTGAGCCGGGCAAGAATGCGGACGCAATTTTTATTCGGTCCCAGTTAATATTCCAGACTCGTCCCACGGGAGTATCCCGGCAACGGCTATTCGATGTCTCGATCATATAAAAACGAATTATTGACCTCCTTGGACCGCGATCGGTTTTATTATGCAAGCAATTATTGCGCTAATGAAATAACTACTTGGTACTTACTCGTGTTTATGGCACATAAATATTTGGTTATAGAATTAACATTATTATATAAAAAAGAAAAAGCGGTTAAGGCTTTCTCAAGAAACGAGTTTCCGAACTAGAGCGATTGAAAAATACTTTTAGTTTTCTCCTCTTCATTAAGAAAAAAATCAATGATCACGATGTTTATTATAAATTATTATTAAGTCTTATGCAAACGTAGCATGGTTATCGCCACGTGCATATTTAACTGCTTTGAAATATATTCTATGTTGTCTTAATTTTATAATTAATTTCCAAGCATTTTGAAAAAAAAATATCTTTTGGACTTAATAACTATTAGTCATTACTAGCATTTGTCGCCTAAAGTAGTAAGTAAGTAGCCAAGTAATTTAAGGATCACAATACCACAGCAAAATACTAACTGAAGTTGCAGAGTACGTCGAGAATCAACACTTTTTTAAATGAGGGTATACCATTGACCTTTTGTCGAGGGTGCGAATATAAAAATAACTTTCACACTGTATCAGACTAACACTTGATGAAATTTATTCTTTTTTAGTCAAGCTTACATATGGAAAGTGTATACATGTGAAAAGGTTTTACATTTTTAATAGAAGATATGAAATTATTGTTAATATATTAAAAACAAAAAGACAAGAAAGAGATAAAAAAGCGCTTAAAAAGCTAAGACAGCCTAACGAAGCGAAGCCCTGCAGTAGTGAGATGACATTGATAATGACGTTCTGTGGGTTTTAAGGTTCGCCTCCACTGCGGCGCACGAACGCTACCCGCGTTTGTCGAGCTTCACTGTGCAAGAAAATGACAGTTAATGCGTAGCGTGTCTGTGGGTCACAGTGGAGACAATCGAATTTTCATGCAAGCTTGGTTTAACCAACGCGCGTAGTCTCTCCCTGCGCCGCGGTGGACCCGCGCCTTAAAACATGTACGTAGCCTCTCCATTCGCCGAGGTGGAGCGGCGCCTTAAAAGTCACGTGCGTAGCCTCACTATGCGCCGCAGTGGAGCCGCGCCTTGAAAACACACGTGCGTAGACTCTCCGTTCGTGTGTTACATAACCGACGCATGAATTATAATAATGAATAAAATGAAAATTAGATATGGGAATTAGAGGATGATAATAATACGATCATTAGCATTTTATTTAAATACTCTTGAGACGAAAATAATACGTATTCAGATAAAATCCTTAATATTACGATGACATACTTTAAAAACATCGTTTTACTGACATCGGATAATCGGGTTTGTATGTATGTTTGTTACTCTGTCTAGCAAAAACTACTCAATGTATTTTAATAATATACCTTATCTTATACATCAAAATTCTTCACTTCGGATCGCTGCATGTTATAATATAAGCTATAACTATTTGTAAAATCAAGGAATAATATATTAGGAAAGTTGTACATCAAATTTCGCCAAAATTACAAACAGCAATTTGTGTGATTATTTCAATTGTATACTAAAAGCAAGAACCACTTTTATCTTGCAGTCTGTCATTCTGAAAGTTCAATGTACGCAATATTTTGTATGTTCACTTTCCACCATTCCCCCCAAAGGGCGTGGCAAAGAGTTGACAGTATTTGATTTGCATCCTGCTAGTTACGGCGAATCGAAATATACTTCGTCAATTCATCAGAGCCACTTTAGGTCAATGGCAATAGGAAATAAAGACAGGTGTATTTTTTCGTTGGATTTTAAAATACATGTACCGTTCAAAATGAGATTTCATTGTAAAATAGTTAAAAATAATTTCCACAAAGTAACGCCTGATTCAATTAACTACCTTTCAAAATATAAAAATATATTTTATATAAAATGCACATTAAATAGCATATAGATAATAATTTTTCAGTGTATACTATATTATACATATTCGATTTTTACATATTATATTATATTACATTACATATTGTATACGATTCTATGTTGTGTTGAGTGTCTATTAAAGTTGTTTTTTTACCTTATTTGTCCATAAAAGTTTCGTATAAATATAAATTACATACGATACTTTTTGTTCGTTTGAAAATTCCCTTTTATTTTAAAATATAAAACAAAATAGTTCGGTTGACAATGGTTATTCAATAACAAACGTGCGAAAGAATAGCGCTTACCCTGCGCCGAGTGTATTCAATGGGGCTGCTGCGTCCAATATACTTCATTCGACGAAGTGATTTACATTTATCGCTCACTGGAAAAGGCCGGATCGATTAAAGGTGGATCTAGTGCTTGGAACAAATAAACCTGGAGAATATTCACTGACTCCACAAAGTAAAGAATAAAAGGAATCGGTTTATTATTTACCGTTATTTCGTTTGATGCAACTTATGACGTAAAATTGTGATTTTAAATTAAGGCCTGCCAGTAACTGACTGGAAGCTGTAGGCTAAGTGGCGTGTTTTAGAAGATGATATTTACCTTCGGTAAACAAGACTTACCTTTGAGTAATCCAAATCCAATTATTGCACTTAAAATTATAATTTATAGTTAAAATTTCTAGGTCAACAAACATTTAAAAAGGTACTTATGAAAGTTGAAAAATAACTTTTTACTATATCTCTTCTTCTTTAAATTGGTAAAAATGTGGGAATCTGTTCCATTTCTGATGACACAACTGGTCGAGTGGTCAGACTACTACTTTACGGAGCAGTCGGGGGTTCCAATTCCGCCAACTGCAGATAATTTATATGATGAATATTATATGGATGTCTATATACGGTCATGGGTTTGTATTTATTTATGTATATAAATTTCTTTAATTTAAATCCGTTCTAGAAATACAAGTTCTTACGAACTTTACTCGGAGCTAGATTAACGTTATTTTTAGTTTTTGTTTTACTCATTTTAATTTGTATGTGTAATGTGGAATTATGAATAAAAAGGTGTGTGTGATTCACGTACGATAGAAGTGAAACACACGTTAAAAGCTCAAATACAAGCAAGTATTAAACAGTGTACAATATACATACCGACGTATACATACATACATACATAACGAAAATAACACACCGACATTTGCTCTCTCGCTCTTTTGTATTTGTGTCTCTTACCTGTCGTTTTTTCCGTTGCATCCGGTTTGAAATCACAACGATTCTAAAGAAGTTTCACTTCAAAAGTTTATCTATCCATACCTATATCTATCTATCTACTTATATTTACTTCACTGATAAAATTACAATCCTGAAGCTTTACAATGTTCGATTAAAAACAAATGAGAATAATCAGAAATTATTACAGGTTCTTCACAGAATGCCCAATTATGTTTAATAACCTCTTATTGAAACGTTAAAAGCTTTAAGTGCATACGTTTTGGTGCTCAGCGAAACGAGGGCTCTTCATTAAGTGGATAAAATAAATAATTGCATTCAAATTAAAACTTAATATTACAATGTAGCCACCATAATAAACGATAATTTTGTAAAATTGAAAATACGATTTTAATTATGTTCATTAAGTCAAAAAAAGTCCTCTATCGTGTATCCTCGTGTTACAAAAAAATATTTCAAACGCTTAAAAACAATATTTGGTTGCAGAATTTGTAATGTTTTACTGTTTTATGTTATTAAAATTGTAGTTATTTTATTAGCGTTAGATTGTAATATTTGTTGCCTCATTTTTTGCTTAAAAACTGGACTGGATTATTCGGCCTAATAACTAGATAGGTCTTATTATCATGGCACAAAGAATTTTATGTATTTGTCTGTTTTTACTTTTTATATCTGAAGGCCTCTTATTTAGTCTCAAGTGTTAAATTGTTTTGTGTTTGGGATAACATGGCCCTATGTGAGTTGTCCCAACATAATTTTCATCAAAACCATAAATAAAATATTATGTCTTTGATTTATTCAAACTTCAAAAGTTAAAAGTCAAAATGCAAAAACTTCACTTTATAACTTATCCCATTACCCTCTACTGTATTCTATATTTACATACGTATCTGATGGTTTTTATTTGGACCTGTCTTGGGACGCTTGATGAGGCTCTATGCGGAGCACTTTGTAGCTCGATACTGTACGGCCGTTGAATGTAAACGCGAACACTTCACATAAAAACCTGTTGGCACAATATGGCTGCTCAAGTGGAACTCTATTTTGTAGAAAGGGGTTTGGTTGCGTTAGTTCATAAAAGCTTTCGTTGTTTTGCCTTTGGTATTATGGAGAGCTTTGTTATAGAGGACAAAAAATACTGTACTCGAGTTTACTTTGAAGATTTCCAACGGGGTTAATGATAAATTTTGTTCTATGACAGTTATGACGATATAATATGATGAACATTACTTATAATGATGATGATGATAATTTATATATTTTTTAAATTAATTTATTCAACAGAAAATATATTAATTAATAAGGTTTGCGGCCCACACACGTCAGCTACAAATAGATACCAAGTACTATATTTACTTAAAGACAATGATATTATGAATAATATAAGCTCATTGCTCAAAGACCATACATATTTTTGTAACATAATGTCACTTTACATTTTTATGTTAGTTGGATAGGAATACTGGCAAATTTGCCACTGAATGATAAAAAATCAACTTTTTCTATGAAATTTATCAGTGGGACGAATGCGCTGTGCTGCGCTCCCGACTGCATTTTTCTCTATGTTTTGGAGAGAAGGACTAACAGAGACTAGCATCATATGTTATGGCAACCCATAAATAAGTTGCCTGGGCAAATTCTATTGTTATATTTATACGACATCAGCCACTTACAAACAGGCGAGTCTGCTAGTTTCAAAAAATAAAAATCAAAACGGGATTACCACGGGATTATTACGGGATATGGGACAGTAATAATGTTCCCTTTCCTGTCTTTCTCTCAGATAAGAGCTTTCACGGTAGAAATACTGGATAATGGTACCAAAGCAGACGAGAGCGGCACAGCGCATCCCCCCTCCACACTAGTAAATGTAATACGTTTTGAAATATCAACCACCCTTAACATACGAGGCCAGCGTACCTTTTATAGGTACAGAGAGCGCCTTATATTAAACTTCACCAAACATAATCGATGCCATGTCACAGCTAATGCATCGATATTGGATACACTTTATTAAAAATTGATCCCTTATACCACAATATGTCAAAGAACATGATCTTCCAATTTAGCACATATAATGCTCCATATAAAATAGTAACTCTACTTCTATTACAGTGATACGATATAATAACTTACTATATGCAGTTTGAAAGAGTTGGAAAACTAAATAAAGTACTTATAAGCTACTAGAATACACGATTAGAATAATACTTTAAGTCATATATTTAAAAAATACATAGTATTGATTAAAAACTAGCCATAATCGGTTCATCCAAATCAAAATATAATAATTATTTTTTAACCAAACTATAATATAAAATTATAATAACTACTCATAAATAATAAAATAAATTAGATTAAAACTATATCAACACTATATTCAATCTTCAAACTTCAAAAAATTTGTATAGTCTTAATTTATGAATACTATATTATTAGATTAAATTTTATCAATAGTACAATAGTTTAAAGTAGTTTTAAAATCTTTATCAACGAGTTTTGCTTAAACCTGATAAGCTTTATACAAATTTGATTAGCTTAAGGTAAACAAGTCTTAACGGTGTTTTGGATGTCATGTATTAATTAGAGTATCTAGGGGGAAGATTTAAACGTGCCGGTGCCCAAGCCCACACAAATGCGGCACGATAAGCCGATTACCAAGTTAAAAGCGAACGAAAACCAACGCAAGTTAGTCGGATTAATACAACCTTTGTTTACAAATACTTTTATAATCCTTAAGAAATACTAAATCTTCGACAAAGCTGCACACTTCTTTAAAAATTTCACGTTATTTTGTCAAAAAATCTAGTTTACATGATTTTTTATTCGTTTATTTATGTACTTTTACATAAATACGTTTATGTATGTATAAACTTATTTATTAATCCTTACCGAAAGCCAGATATCAGTAAGACATTCATTTTAATAAATTTTCATCTTCCAGACAAAAGCATAGATACGATTTATAATCCTGTAACAATTTCCATCCGTATCTATTCTAATACTAAATACTCGTATATCTTATTATTTGTTTCAAGCATTTCAATCATTCAGACAGGTCTGTTGCATCCGTTTGAGTAAACACGAAACTCCATATTCCTCTTGTTATAGTATTCAACGTAACTAACATTACAAAGCAATACCAATATTTAATTTATTACATCCACGTATTTGTAATATAATACCTGGTTGACCGAGCATTTGCTCGGTTTTTTATTTTATTGTGAATTATAGATAATATTATAAAGTTTTTCTTCCAAAAAAATTAAAATGAAACAAGTAAAAAATAACCGGACTGGAGATACGAACCAGGCTCTTTTCGATTCATAACTGCCTATTTTCTCAACGTAGCTATCATGGCATATTATTTGACAACGGATAAAACAATTTTTTTCTAAAAATGTATCCTAGCTTGATCGATTTATCGACGTTTTTAATCCGTGTATACAAAATTTCATGAAAATTTGAGCAGTTTGGAGCCGTTGGAGCCGAATTGCTCGTTTAAAAATATGAGATTTACTCTGGGTTTTCAAGGAAAAATTGAAATAATAATAGACCAAGATCCTAGAGCTACCAGACCTCATGTTATTATGTACCTTGGTCAATGGCAATAATACCGTTCTTTGTGAGTAATCTTTTGTCATTTTATAACATCCTTATAAATTGTATCGGATTATATTTATTATTTTTCCGTGCTGTAACCAACTTTATCACCATCATCATCATCATCAGCCTTTACCCGTCCACTGCTGGACATAGGCCTCCATCAATGAATGCCAAGACGACCGATCCCTTGTCACTCGCCCAATATATTATTATCTGCAATAGTTACCTATCTGATAAAAATTTCTTAAGACTGTGGAATATCAGTTATCAGCTAGTGCTACCAGCGAGACAAACGTATCGCATCGAAATTATGGTCCAAGAGTCCGTGGACGATCGACCTTATAGGTACGCTTAACTACGCTACGGTAAGCCTTGGAACACTTGCCTGCCGATTTCTGTTCATAGTTATCACGCAGCAGGTATAATCAGGTAAATCAATTTAGACAACTTCACCGATATGATTACCAATAAAACATGATTAGAAGAAACATAAAAAATGATTTAAATTAATTTAATCAAAGTAGCTACGAAAACTTTTCGATAGGCAAAATATCATAACCGTGTATATAAATCAAAAATCCTACTAATATTATAAAGGCGAAAGTTTATAAGTATGAATGTTTGTTACTCTTTCACGTAAAAACTACTGAATGGATTTTAATGAAACTACTACTCTTTCGGGAATGAGAATTACACGGGTGAAACCGTGGGGCGCTGAAAGTATTTAATAAAAATTATCAAATGGGTGAAGGTCGGTCTCTCACGATCTCTCAGGGGTATTAAAACTTATCAGAAATCTCGGCTTAGATTTTCTGGAACGATTTTTTTTGGTTTTTTCTCGTACAGTCGAAACAGCAACTCAAAATTTTATTATGTCAGTTGTTGAAAGATACAATCTTGTTAAAATTGTCAAATAAAAATAATACATTACATCATCGAAACAAAGCGAAATAATATTTTATCGTTTGTAATAATTTGGGTATCACTTTATAAGCGCTCATTATTCCTCAGCATCCTATATCGTTTCGGCAGACTGCTGCAAATTCATAAAATCATTTACTTTATGGAAATGAAAAGAAAATTATGGTGACATAAAAGATTTCATTGCGACGGCATTTCATGAAGGGTTACATCAGGCAGGCAACCGCTCGTAAAATCTAGGCCAATATTTTTACAGGGGGAGAAAAAAGTGATTTCCACTCAAATTCTGTCGATCTCAGCTAGGGCTCAAAATATTAATATGGAGGGAAACAATGTTTGTTTTGGCCGGGAATATGTGTGTTTAGATTTATATTATTAGTTTTTACTTAAATAGCAGTTACGAAACATTTGAATTCTAAGTTATAAGATTTCTCTTCTATCGGACATCACTATGCCTGCCAATTTTTATTTACTTTTCTTTTGCAAAGTACGTAATATAGCTTTACACAACGCAAAAATAGAGTTGACATAATCCTTTGCGAGAGAGTGGGGTCGATACTGGGTTGGACACCTGTACAACGGATTCCCGGGCTCACTCTCTGTTACAACATTATAGTTTAGAGTAAGTCTCTATTAATTCTAAAAATCAACGGTAGGATAAAAAAATATTGTGTGGTTTTGTCAAACCACGGTAAAAGTTAAACTTTCGTTTATATTATAGACATTTAATAAACAAAATAGCGTGGAGCATTGGCACAAGTGAGTATTAGTTTATTCACCACACGGTCAGCTGATGCGAACTATAGGCGCCGTTAGCAGAAAGTATTCAAAATTAACCTATTATTGTATGTGTGAGTGTGTGTGTGTAAATATCGTCACTTTATAAATATTTATAAAGATAACGATTACACCAAACATGGCAATTACTACTAAACTATATTTATTTATATATGAGTTAAATCCTTAATGACGACAAAGTGGGATGAATTTTAAAACGATTACACGGCAATATTTTTTCACGTACATTATCTTCCTGTCCGTCGTAATTTACCTCCGCAATATTGTGCAGAAAATTCGTTGCACCCGCTTAACGTTAGCATTAAGGACGCTAAAGCGTACGTTTGAAAATATGAGAACAGCCGAGCCTTTATAACGAAGATTTATAATGAGATAGTTATCTTTATTACCGGGAAGCTTCCCACTATGTTAAATCCAATAAACTATTTCATTTAATTTCTCCGGCAAGCTTTGAAATTGCATTTAATTTTAGACTCAGTACGAATTCCATTTCCGATGTATTTCAAATTTGAATTCTCATTTTCTATACATATTTTTATAGGTGTAGATTTGATTGAATAAGGGATTAAACAATTTCAACATCCCCGAATTTAGCATCATAATTTTTTGTTTAGTAATTTATGTGCTATAATAAATTACGATTAGGATGCCATGCAGTATTCAATATGAATTTTCTGAGACTGGTACGAGTAGTTTTTATATTGTTCATAGGCCACTGAACATGGTGATCCTGGACCGAGAAGTTAAATACTGGGTTTATGCGTGATAGTAATATCAAATCGGACACGAACAAAGCTTTTCTGAAAACGCAAATTATACAATGTTTCGCACGAGCGATTGAATATAATTTATGCATGTTCTCAAGTCGGCGCACTCCGCAACTATTCATTTATTCAACAATATAATTGCCAGTCTACCGCACTGAGAGAGGTAATGCTTGCTATAAAAGGTTGCCAATTGATGTGTCGACGCTTGTCGTGTGCAACTTTACATTATAATCATGTTTTCTTCCTAATCATCATCATCATCAGCTTTTATCTATCTACTGCTGAACATAGGCCTCTCTCAACGATCGCTAAGACGGTCAATGTCTTTCTATATGCATCGGACCGGGCACTACAAATCAATTGTCCTCCCAACTGGTTAATGGTCAATCAACTCTCCGTCTACATTGGTCATCCGTTTTGCTGAGCTTGTAACCAGCCCTCTGCTACTTCAACGAACTTATTCTTTGTGCGATATCGAAAACTTTAGTTTTTTTGGCGTATGTCTTTATTCCGAATCCTATCTGTTAAAAAAACACCCAACATAGCACACTCCATAGCACGTTGAGTTATGGCAAACATTAGAACCAGCCGTAAATTTAGAGGCCACATTTCGCCCCGTAGGTCTCCGCGATATGGACAACGTGAGAATATGGCTAAGCTTCCTAAATATTTACGCAAAATCTTTTTTTTATCCCCGAATATATTATATTGTACTTTAACGTTATTATCAGCGAGTTTTAAAGAATATTAATGAAAATTAAGTTTTTTTATAATTACTGCCATTGATATATTATTAGAATAATGAACGGACAATCAGCTGTCATGGTATCCTATACAAGCAATGTACAGCAATATATGTGTTATTGGTGATGAAAATCCAATGATTTCATATCCAATTTTTTCGAATTAAATTAATAGTGAAGCCGTTGAAGCAAAATTTCGTGAGAAATCATGACGAGACGAAAAGTCTTTAAAGAAGCGGTGTTCGACAACCTAGTCATAATGTTTAGTTGTAACCTCACTTTTTTAAGAGTTAAACTTTTTTTCTGATTTTAAAGATCAGGACTGCTTTTTAAAGTATTAAATCGTCCACAAAATTAGGAGCCTAATACACCCGAGCCCTAGTTTTGCCCCTGATTAGGGCGAGGGCCTATTGTGCGCCTTATTATTGTGGTTGAGTAGTACATATAAAGATCTACCGGTTCTGTCATGTCAAACAAGAAAGAGCCGTCACTTCTAAACTTTTCACATAACACGCAAAGACTAACAAAAAGCCATTATGCAATGCCAAACCAGTGCACCAAACAACGAAAATGCATATAACTATTATATAAATAACTGCATATAACTATTATACAGATCTATACCCCTAATGCAAAACATAGTAACCTGGTTTGCAAAAAAAGTGAGAATCAAACCTGCGGTTCTAGAAGTGTATAGCAAACTGCATGACTAAACTGAGCATAACTTATCACTTATATCAATTAATCGCCTTTACTTGAAAATTGCGTTCAAACATCAAAATTAGCATCCATCCGCTATGTCAAATTACGTTAATATTCATTGAAGTGAGGCTGAAGACTCCCCACTTCAATGTGAACGACCTCATGTGATTTAAATAAATCATACCAATATAATAAAATTACGCACCACAAATACACACGCACGCCCACTCAAGAGTTATCGGCAGACATAGATACAGGCTCCATTCGACTGTTATTGTAAACGCAGCTAGGGTATAATTTGGCAGCGCGCTTTGATGCTATCACGCCACATTTCCCTACAGATACTGGGTTATTTAATGCCGCTATTTGGCTCGCGTCCTACGATAGCAAAACAAGTATTTTTGCATTTATATAAGCCCATATAATTTCTTAAAATTACGCCTACTAAACTGTGAACCTGAGCTAAGAATTTATACGTTCGTGTTCAATTCTCGTCACGGATTTCAAAAATGGCGTACGGACCATGTGTCTTAAACGTAATTATAATTCTTGAATAATTTTATCGTGATTTGAATATATATTCTACATTATCATGATAGAAATCATAGTATTTATATGTAATTTTAAGAAAAAGTCATTAAAATGTAACATATTTTAATACAATTATGTTTATGTATTTATTGCTTTTATTACTAAACATGCATGAGGTATGTTATTTTAGATTAATAATGTATAGTTGATTACACAATTGCACGTGCAAACAAAAAGCAAAAAAGTTTAAGTTCAGGAAGACGAAGGAATGCCTAATCTATTCCGGAATCAAAATTCATAAAATTGTACCCTCGAAGCAACCTAGTGAAAAAGCCCTTACAAGGAAAAGGTTAATCCTTTTTTGTGTCGCTTAGTTTCACCGTCTAGGCTCTCCTTGTCTGATACATTACCAATTACAGTACAGTAGGCACTCGAGCAGAGTTTGGATAGAGCCAATCCTGCTCAATGGGTCCGCCAATAGCTTGATTGCTGTTTTTTATAACCAGCACCAGCCTATTATAACGACACCCGAGATTTAACAAACAAAGAAAACCCGGTTAGCGCTATCCAATGCATTAAAACATTATGACCTAAATAAACAACAGAAAATACCTATACATAAAACTTTGCAATCAGCTTACAATTCAGGTAATATTAAATTATGCAAAACAAAATTTGGCAACTTAAAAAGTAATTTTATGAATAACGCTCCCAACTATTCTCATTTTCGTACCGCGTATTGAATAAATTAACTGAAAATTCAGCAACACGTAGATATAGCAATAAAGTAAATTAATTAATTTCGAGTCCCAATAGACAAAGAGGTTTGTAGAATAATTAATAATACAACGGAAAGAACCTCAAAAGTTTGCGGCATGAAATATGAGGGAATTAAAGTTCGATACTGCTAAGTTAACTTGTTCAGTTACCTGTTTAAAATTCTCAGGTGCTGCGACCGAGCTTCCAACTTGTTTTGTTGTCGTGAAAACATCAAGCCGCTGTTTGACACCTCGACTTCAAACAACAACAGTTACTTGCGGTTACCCAAATAACTGTTGCCCTTTGAGACACTGAGCACTTTCGCTAGCAATGTTAAGTAATGCGAAGGTAAAATACAAGTAGTTATTAGCCATTTTGAAACGTAAATCAAGTAAAATATTAGATTGTGAGTTGTTTATTAATTATATTAATTATAATTGATGCATACAACTTCATACCGTGACATGCGATCTTGATGCGAGATGCAAGTTAGACAGATCTTGGTACTAGAATGGTGTAGTGTGTATGCATGTGTTAGGTTTATGGAGTCAGTAATAAACGTAACTTTAATCGGCAATGTAGTCATTCAATGTCCCATCCTCACACTAGCATTTATGATACATGTTCTAACCTCTTTTCTTTCATTGCTTCATTTAATATCTATTCCACGAAGTGAGTAGAATAGAAAAACCATGTGTAATGACGTCCAGTACACATATATAAGACTCAGTGTGGGTTATTTTCGAATACGCATGAAAAAATCAGTATACCTAAATTATTAAACAATTACAAACCTTACTAGATGTCTCACTCAAACAATACTAATACTTTTCCTGTAAAACAATCGTATTCGAAGTTGAAGAATTAAATCATTAGTGGTATAATTAGAATTTAAATTATTACAAGTAAATATACATAAGGTAACATTCTTCACTAAGTTTCAATAGCAAGGGATTATTATGCCAAAGTTGCAGCCACAATCGAACATCTTGGTCAGTTTGATCTCCGTTTGGGTAAAACTTTGCAACTAATCTAATTAGTAGAGGCTTACCGAAAATCTATAAATTCACCAATCATCGAGCTTACAGCTTGTATAAACGAGATTAAGCTCGATCGTTGTTTGCTATTTGATATCAATGTTATTGTAATTAATCAAAAACATATTTTAATGAATTCAGTGACAGAATATTAAAATCAATGTCACAATATCATTCGACATCTGATGCAGGGGTTTGGTGATTGTGGTACCTACAGACGCGAATTCGTGGGCTCAATTCTCGGCAAGTGATTACAATTTGGAAGATGCCTTAAATGCTAGTCACAGGGTATTGATGTGAGCTCATATTTGTTTACGATTGGTATGGTTTCTTAAAATTATCTCCTTCTTGGGCTCAAATCTCACCGAAAGGGTTACATTGGCTAGAAAATTGTTATCGATAACTTGCAGGCGATAGCGAATTTCGCTCTCTTCTCGCTAAGAAGCGATGGCATTTTGGCTAGGCCCCCTGGTTTTATCTAACGTTCACCTCATAGTGAGTGGTGATAGCGAAATATTTATTTTACATCAGAAAATATAGAAAGGTTGGGAGATATTGTAAGCACGTCGTCAAGATTCTATCCCGGCACATCTAAAATTTAATTAAAAGAAGACTAACTTATTAAAATTTGTAAGACTAAATAAGAATTGAGAATAAAATGAAGAAACAAAAAAACAACATGATTCCACAATAAGCGAAACATAGTTAGCAACGCCGATTCTTAATTAGGTTTGTTTGTAAAAGTTCGCCGCAAAACTGCTGGATTCTTTCTCTGTGAATTACGTATTTAACTTTCTTTAACACTAATTTCCTGGCGCTATTTAAGTTTTTAACAAAATAAACATTTTAATAAGATACATATTTTCTGATTCCGTTTCTAGGCTATACTAGTATTTAATCTATTTATTTCAACATGTAACACCAACCTCTATGACCTGGAGTTTCTCGTCCTAATAATATTACAAGGCCTGCAAATAATTCATGTATATTGTATTTGCAATTAAATAATACAACACTTATATTTTCAGCAGCCCTATCTAATTAAGACATGTTAAGTTATATATAAAAATCTGCTGCACCGTTAAATCACATACATTCTCAATGTATATATTCCGATTTGACACGTACATACACGTGTAATGTGCATACATAAAATCAACCAACATCTCACACTGCAGGGTACTGGTCTCATCCTTGAAATCAGGCCAGGGGGTATTGGGCCATGAACTTTACACGCTTTTAAAGACTTTCAACATATATATAATAATTAGGCATGCAGATTTCCTCGAGATGTTTTCCTTCACCGGTGAGCGAACGGTGGTCTCGTATTCAGGTGCACTTAGACATTGAGAAAAAAGGCACCACAGATGATCAGGATCGAACCCGGACCCCTCACTCGAGAGACTGGGTCCAAACCCACCAAATCATCGTCGCTCGCTTGGTGTAATACATACTGCACCCAAAATATCATTCATTAATAATTTTTTCTCGTTTTCATCAATCTCGTCCATCAATTTACTAGTATTTCCTATAAAAATGCTAGGAAAAGATTTGATATTATAATCGTACAATGTTTAATTTATGAACAAAGAAATTCAAAAGCAATAAATAAGTGTTAAAATATATAAATAAATAACGTCCACACCTGACGGTTCAATTTCTTCATCTAAGCTCAACGTGCTATAAATTTAAGAAAATCGAATAATGATTTGTGAGGAGACCGGGGATAGCAGACGGGCGACGATAAATCAATGACGTATTTAGAATAAACATTTCTTACATTATGGTTCATCCAAAGCGGAAATATTTATTTAAATTTTCAATGTTTGTACGTAAACTGTTCGTCTCGAGTTGGAGTCCATTTCATGGGATTTTCTACTAAAAAACAACCTATCGAGTACTTTAAAGTAAAGAAATAAGGGCCGGTTGTTTCAAATCATCAAATTGTAATAAATATAAAAATATTAATCTTTTTGTAATGTACTTACAAGTCTGTAAATTATTGTGTTAACTGTAAGCGAATAAGACTGTAAGCAGCATTAGACAAACCTCTGTGGTTTTGAATGCTGTACTTTAGTGTTAAATTGATTTGTATCTTTTAATAATAAATAAAAATAAAAAAAAATACTGAGACTTCGTTAAATTTTGACGTCTGTTAAAAGCAAAGCTCTTTGGTCACTAATGTTCGTTATCGCCATCTTTAACGATTACATATTCGTTAAAATTGGTCGATGCAATCCGCCCTAAGATATTCAATTTAATCGCCTGATAGTTGTGTTTGCCAATTATTTTAAACGGAACTAACCTTCATAGGATTTAAATTCCAATATATAGCATTAACGTTATAAGTGTAACTATTCTACGTAATGTAAAGTACATAAAGGCAATACTCGTAGTCGTCCAATTAGAATCCCAACATATTAATTGAAACAACAGAGTATATAGAAGCCGAAGTTTGAAATTACGGCCACCGAAGCGTTATCAGCGTAAAGTTACGCCAACTTGGACAAAAGGCATCGTCAAGTGTTTCAATTGAGATAAAGGGATAGAATTACGGGTACAGTAATGCTAGACATAAAGCAACTTGCTCAACGATCGATGAAAACGACAAACCAACAAGCTGTCAACCTACAGTTTAAATACCTTCATTAACATTGACAAATTTTGCTTACCCTATTGGAATAAAGTCTAAAGCTGTAAATTTGATAACGGCTTCTTCTGCCTCGCACCAACAATGGAATCAACTTCCACCCACGGTATTTCCAAACCGAGACGACTTAGGGTCTTTCAACAAAGAACATACTCATATTTGAAATACTGCTATACCTCTGGGGTCTGTGGATATCGCTATCATTTACTATCAGCCGACCGTCCGTTTGCAAAAAATAATTTTTAAAATCAATTTATAAGTCCTATTGCTCGGAAGAGCAACGGTATCGGCTTTTGTCAAATTTTATAAGCGGTGTATTTGAAAGGCTTTGAAAAACGAAGAGGTATGATAATGTAGGCTCGGCCTGACATGATACAAGTGAGACATGTAACAGCTGACTCACAGCCGCGACGTCATATTATAATGACGATGTTAACGATATATGAAGTTTCTCGATCATAATTACAGATCCCCAGCGTATAATATCATCCCCTACTCGGGGTAGATATTTAAATAACGATAATTGAGCGAGTATTATGTATAATTATAATTACATGATGTGCTTTTTTAGCAAACATAAAAATAACAAAAAATCATGATGACATAAACCCTGCTAGAGTTATTAATTGCCATATGCTCAAAAACTGACGGTCGCCGCTTAACGAAAGTGATATGAAAGCAATTTCGAAATCCCTGTTTTTAGCTGCGTTAATGGATAATTACGGCAAGAAAATGGGAACACAGTAATAGCATATATTAGAGTAATTGTGGGATACCAGGCTGTCAAGCGTGAGTTTTTGTTTTGCGCCCGTTCTCAGCAAAAAAAATCTCTATTTTGCTCTCTATTTTGATACACTTCCCTTATTGCCTCAGCCAGGATCGGAATACTTGGTGTTAGCATATCGAGCAATGTGCAATTTCATAGTAATTTGTAAAAAGAGGCGAAACTAGTCTCCAATCGGTGTGTATATCCCCTGCCTACAATTATACAAGATGCACATTCGGGATCCGCTTACCTATGGGGCTGGGATACTCTTATACTTCCATTGAACAGCGTTCAACGCAGAGCGACTAGAATCGATGACGGTTCGTCGACATTTCGGTTACGCTCTATGGATATCGCCTATCTCTTGCCATCGGATGACAGGACTGTTCGTTTGCTCCCAGTTATAAAGAAAAGAGTTCGGGTGCCAAAAATCATAAAACCCTCAGACAGGAAGTTGATTTATTAAATCATTAAGGGCTTAAATTTTTTGGAAAAATAGAGATGATTAATTATAAGATTTAAATTATTGCAGGCTGGAAGAAATTACCATAAGATATTTTTCTATAAATGCTTTTAATATTAATTTTTATCAATAAGTTTGTTAAACGTTAAACACAAAATCTGTGATACCATTTTATAGCACTTACAGTCTAAAAATCAACCACTGGCGAATTGCAGGGCAACAGAATTCAGATAAATTTTAAAAAGTTTTAAAAACTCCAACTCGCCCTTTTATGTGATAACCCATTCGCTTTAGTTATTCCATTTCCCAGTTTCAACTCCCTATTCTAGATCGTCTTTTTTATTAAAAACTTTTTTATTTCTAGAGTATAAATTTCGTCAAATTAGATTTTTTGCATACTTTACTCAAAATTATGTCTTATTTTTTCTTTATTATATTTTAATGAAAATTAGACAGATTTGGTATATTAATTATACTCGGAGAAGTTTCACAGATAACCCACCTAAATAAGCACACACATCACAGGCACTTTTTTGGTTTTTATTACGAGTAGCATAAGCAAGCTATGACGTACCCCCACCATGGTTCAAGCCTTGTCGTGGTGGTGGGGCTCAGCAGCCTAGGGTGAGCCCAACATCTTGGGCGAAGCTAATTGAGCCAGGGGCTCTTTGTACCCCTCCTATAAGAAGAGGGGGCAAAAGAGCAGGGGGCAAGAGGCGAGGATGGAAGCCTCGCCTCATTGTACTGTCCCGACGGTGGGAGGGGTTGTTCTGTGGTGCGGTGCAACCCCTCTGTGGAGGTGCCGTCGGTCCCCCGAGGGACTAGCTAGCCGTCGAGGTGCCCTGTTGCTTATAGATCCGGGGCACTTCACCAATGGCGGCATTGGTGGCACTCGCCCGGTTTTAGTGGGTAGAGTTGCGTCCATTTACCAGCTTTCGGGCGCAGCGAGTCCCACATACCCGCCTGGGGAGACCCACTCCCCAGCGGTATGCGTCAGTGCATTTCCCGGCGTAAAAGAAAAAAAAAGCTATGACGTACAAATAACATATTATTACGTCTCTCTATTAAGATCTTATTAAAACGCTCTTTTTTATTAATAATAAAGAGAAACATTTATTATATTCATGCTTGACTGTGAAACTTGTATAAAAAAAATTAATAAAAACAATTTGTAGTCGCAATATAAAATACCCAGATTTTTCAAAGAGCTCGTCATAAAAAGACAAATAGTAGAAGAGTACTAATTTTGTTATGAGAAATTTTATGTAGACTTCAATGAAATACTCGTTTTCTATTTCTATATTTTGTGAAACGAATTTATGCTTTGAAAGTAACCGGCGCAAACTTAGTGACGTTTAAAAATGTAAAATACAAGTTGAATATTCTTTAGATATACTTTTTATTTTTGTATGTTATACATATAAATTTAAATCAAAAATGTGTATGTTATCTTTTTGAATAAAATGTAATATATACGTATTTTTGTATGCTGTACATTATATAAAATGTATGTGACTACTGACTAGGGCTTGCTGTATCTAACACTATCCAAGGTACCTACTTAAAAAAATCATAAGATATGAAAATGATTTCTGTTGAAGAATATTACCTTTTTTACAGCATAGAAGGGCAAATGAGCAGTCGAATTCTTTTGACGACTATCGACGACCACACACATCCACACAAGTAGAGAAGGAGGAAGGTAATGTCTCATATCCCACAAAATGGGCTACTGAAATAACTATAAAAGTCTATTTATATATTTAATAACAGTTATATGGATTAAGGGAACCTTTGTTCATTATTATTTTCATTTTAAAGCAAAATATGTTAAAAATGTGAAAGTCATAACTAATAAGCGGCGAAGTGAGAGAGCAGCAACAAAGGCCAAAATGAATTATTCAAAATGGATGCAGCTTACCTAACAAATAGCTACCACTTTTACATTTTAAAGAGATGAAAATCTTGTCGTGTTTGGTTTATCCACATAAAAACTTTATAAATATGAAATACTAGCAGCGCTCCGTAGTTTTATTCGCGTGGGAGTACTGGCAATGATGTTTTTTTTTCGAATGGACCTATTTTGGCCTTGATGCCTTTAAGCTTCAATGTAAGTAGATGTACAAGCATAGCTTATTACTGTAAAGTTTCATCAATCCAATTCAAAATCCAGTTAATCGTTTATGCGGAAAAGAGTAACAAACATCCTTATCATTTACACAAGCTTTCTCAATAATAATATTAGTGAGAAGCATGCTATTGGTTTTTTTTACCGACATTAAAAAAGGAGGATTATTCTCAATCAGTCGTATTTTTTTTGTTTGTTTGTTACAATCAAAGCCTTAGAGTAAAATTACTAGTTTCTGTTGAAAAATTTATGGCTTCAAAACTCTACTTTTTTACTCGTATCACGTATAAGAGACACTTCAAGAATAGTATGTTGTATGAATATGTTCTAGGCCATCATTGTTCATCAAGCCATAACAATTTGCATGGTTTCGTAAATACCAGACAACATTACAAGATTTCATTTACAACACTACGACATGAAATCGAATATATTTCTTAATAATATTTGAAACTACCATCGCACAAATCGACATGTTACTATAAGTCCTTGACGCGGGGGTATCGTTAAACATAACATTATCATTTTCATGTGATATGCAAATTCAACCGGTTTTAATCAAATTTATTTTAGTGAAAATGAAGAAAATATTCACACCAGTGCACAACAATATCATATATGAACTAACCAATGCGAAACAACCTCAACTATTCGCTTTCAATCCGAAACTTCAGACTCACGTATCTTGTGGGATCCAAACGTAAAGTTGTTACTGACAAATAGAAGATCACATTGGAAGCGAAAACGTCTTAAACTACGGCCCAAGTAAACCCAGCTTTGGAACTATCCCAACCATTTGCCGGAAAAACTCTCGAGAAAGGTCTACCTATTACTTGATAATAAGCCTCCGATCTGTTACTGCAATAAAGTGTTCTGATAATGGAAGAGCTTGCAATAAAACAAGAACCACTAACTTCCCTTTATGATGGATTTCTTATAACAAAAACCTATAACTATTACTCACATTAATCCTTACTTAATATTATAAATGCGAAAGTAACTCTGTCTGTCTGTCTGTCTGTCTGTTACGCTTTCACGCCTAAACCACTGAACCGATTTTGATGAAATTTGGAACAGAGATAGATCTCAAAAAATCTGTCTGTGTTTACTCTGTTAATAATTAACTTAATCTGTTGTATACGTGTGTATGGAACTGCGCTACTCCGAATTTTACGCGAGCGAAGCCGCGGGTAGCAGCTAGTTTTATTATAAATAGAGAAATATTGGCCTTAATAGCGTAAGATCACGTTAGTTTATTAATAAAACATATGAGAGAGGGACAGCAAAACAGAAATCTTGCCGTTCATTGAGAGAGTCCTAGATCCAGAATTATATACTTATATCGACACCTGTAAGCAAGCCGATAATGATAGAAATAAAATACTTTAATCCAACAATTTTCAATATAATTTTTAAAATTTTCTTGTCATTCTTCAAACTAGAGCTTAACTTAGTTGATGAATTAATGCAACCATTTTCATTAAGGCTCTTATTGAAGCTTGGATTAAACTGGGGTTGGAAATTAACGCCAACCACGATTACAGACCTTTGTCACTAACAATTATGATTTATTAAGTCAGACGTGTAATAAGAGCCGTGATTTTAATTAATTTGTAATAAAATATGACCTTTTATAAATTAAGATGGTTGTTGTTCTTAAACATCTTTTACGTGAATCCACAGATTATAACACATTGTTTTAATCATCAGCTCATCGATCTCTCGTTTCTATGATAGATTGTGCGTAATGATCGCGATTCGTATATTGTTTATATTGATCTTGAAACATGTCTAGTTTGCGGGGTATATTTAAAATCCGGAGAATTAGCAGAGTATTGAAAGTCTGCATTCACTAAATTACGTAATTAAAAATAATACGTTACTTTATTTGGCCGTTTTCCCATGTTCACAAATACAATCGTCTTGCTTATTATGGGATTATTTTCGGAAAGACAAACACGACATGCAGATCATCATTAATTGATCATCATGAAATCATGCCATCTTTCATCTTGCGTCAGTTTCAGCAAAGCATGAATGAGTTAGCTGAGCTGTAGAATCAAATTTAAAAGTTATTAATTTAATTTTCCCCTATGTTTTTAGACTTTTAAAAAGAACTCAGCTGCAATACCCAAATTATCAGTATCAGGATTAAACTTTGAATATTCATGTCTTTTTAAGCTCCTTTTTAGCATTTTGACATAAAAGTCACTAAGCTTCTTTTAATTATTAACTCGAGAAATGTTCTGAAATATAGAAATATTAAAGTATACACACGTATATAAGATTTACGTACATACTTTGTGTAACCAGCCTTACCTTCTAAACATACTAATTAGCTTTATCTTCCTATGTTTTCCCAACGATATTTTGGATCGGCTCCCAGTCTTATACAGGATTTGGATGCATCTGGATGATAAGCTGTAGTATTTAACAAGCGACTGCCTATCTGACCTCCACAACCTAGTAAATATCTAATACCCTACCGCATGGTAAAACTGGTTGTCTGACCTTCAGGTTTCCGACGACCTGTAATGACTGTCAAAGATGCACGAATTACAACCGTGACCAACGGATTACTGTGCTTTCCGAGGCACGGAGGAATCTCGATATGTTAAGATGGTTTTTTGGATTCCCCGTGAGTGTAGCTAAATCTGATGGCTTGACCCGCGTGGCTGTTATTACTTAGACACTAGCGCCATACTTAGTGACGAGCTCCTCTGATGTTTACTTGTACATCTTGCCCTATATGTTACAAAGAAAAAAACATTTTTAGCGATTTGGTTTTCTTTATCACGCCACTCCGTTTTGATACAAAATATTTAGCGCGCAAATAAAAAAACACAATGTACAATCATATATAAATAACAGATTCGAAATTCAAATGACAGATTCCAAAACCAATTTAAAATTATCATAATTAAAATATTTTGTATACTTTTAATAATTGTAAACAGTATTTATGGCCTGACTTTCTAAAGTTGATTAGTTATAGCAGTGGTCCCTGTACTCAGACTTAAATTCAATGGTCTAGATAACACGAAATCAGGCATGGCGGCTATAGCTGCATTCTATGTACTGTGTTGATCTTAATACTCCGTTAGTAGTACACATTTCTTCATCGTGTTTTTCTTTATAGGAAAGTAAGCGATGTTAACAGCGTCAGATAAAAAGAATGAGCGGGGATAAACTTTTTATTTCCAGGCCGAGCCTAACTAGTTAGAACTCCTTGCTCCTACAATCGTCATTTACAAAGATGTGGTTTTTCTAATGAGTGCACACCCATGGAATAGATCACATACTACGACATTTGTACCTTGAATACACAAAAATTAAATTATATAATTTGCTTGCTTTCAATACTAAAAATATTTCAAATGGAATATTTGTTCACGAGCCTGAGAGTCTCATACGTAGACAACGTCTAAATACCGAGATCCGCGAATTAAAAAAAAACATAGTAAATATCCCGTATTAAATAGTTTTAGTCCACAAAAAATCTCTGTCTTTTATATAATATGACCTTCTGTGAAATCTAATAAGTGCTATTATTAAAGTATTATAATAGAAAATCCAATATTAAAACTAGTTTCAAGGAAAACAGGATTTAATAACATTTAGTCGTGAGAAAAATAGTTTTGACTCCCTATTTTATAACAGAAAACTTTCAAGTTGAGAAAAGTTAAAGAGAAAAAAGGAAGCAGACACAAGAACACTCAAGTCCATTAAAAGTAAAGAAATATCTTGTACTTTCTTGTAAAAGTTCGCACTATTATTTTTCCAGCGCGGGCCAAATGTATAACTTTGTTTTGTCATCATGCGATTTTGTTATTATAACTATAAAAAAAGTCATTTATTAGAAATTTACAAGCTATAATATCTATTGATGGGCCTTGTTAGTAAAATGGACTCAAAAAACAAACAGCATATCACTGTCATGTCCACAGATTTATAAATAAAGACAGATGGAGTATGCCGAACACGCAAGTGACGCCACCAAAGCGAATTTCAAAAGTAAAAGTCTAGTAGACGTTTAGAGTACGACGCCATGTCAAGCGCTTGAGAGCGGTTTTGAATTTGTATTCGCTTTGAAGCGTCACTCGGGTGTTCGGCATCCGTCTTTATTTATAAATCTGTGGTTATGTCTTTATTTTCATAATTCGATAAAACTTACACAAGGTATAAAAGTCGTCAATCGGCATTTCGCCCGGACTCCTTTGAACTTATGTTTTTCACATCAGGTTTTAATAATGATTGCCGATATGTTTTATGATTGGCTTTATTTTTATGTTTTGGTTCATGCTTTTTAAATAATATCTCGTTACGTTTGAATAATATCTCGTTACGGATTTTTACGCGGTTTTTTAAAGTTTCTTACATGTCCAACATTTTGTATACTTGACAGCAACCATCACGGTAACATTGTCCCGTATGTAATTTTTGTATCTGTCTTGTGACACACTTGCCACCAGTGACTAATATTGCTGTTAAGTATACGAAACGTACAACATGTTAAAAACTCAATAAACTGCGATAAAATCCGTAAATGTTCTTTTATTATAAATGTTTACAATCTTAAAGCCTATTATCATTACAATTTTAAGGCAAACACAATGTTTTTAACAATAGAATATGGTAGCATTTCTATACCTAGTTTATCTTTTGGATTACATGTCATAATTGCTTTCTTAAAAATACAATTAATGCCTAAAATACTGTTTGTATATAATATGCTATTGGCGTTATTAATCCTTTCAGTGCCTCTGATAATGTGAATTCTGCAGACAGCATAAACTCTAATAATTCCTATTGAATTCACGTCCGTACATCCCCCTATTTTCCACCCCCGATAGACAAAGCTTTAATCCTTTCAAAGCAGCTAATCTTTAAATCTTACGTTCACAATGTTGCCCAAATGCACACAAAGTGCAGATGTCCCCACAGCTTGACAATTGGCTCGTAGACTCATTGTTACACGATAAAACAATGAGCATTAAAGTCTTTCTGTCTACGTTCGAGTCGACTCTAACATTTGCACTAATTTCTATAGCGATGAATAGAATTCCTAATGAAAAAAATCGAGTGCAAACGCTGTCTAAGGCTTCTAGCTTTTATGAACTTACACAAATAGCAGAAGGGCTACTTGATAATTTAAAGGTTCAAGATATTCTATTCGCTTTCATATTTCTGACTATTGTATACTATATTATACTCATGCCCATCATATATACCAGGCGACTCTTGTTCTTACGTTGATTAGGTACAGCGGTGCTATTCTGTAAAAGTCATTTTCTAGGCTGTGCGCCGCGACGAACTCGTCGCGTCCACAGCGTTGACGGCGCTAGAGTGTTTGATATGGTTTGACAAGATTAGTGAATACCAATTTGAATACACAGCGCTGTGACAGCGTTGCGACAGCGCTGCGTTTCTTACAGAATAGCACTGCTGAATTTCTATTCAGCAGTGCTATTCTCAAATAAATTAGATAATTCAATAAATTGAACAATTAATTAAAATTGGGCAATTCCCTTTCACATGATTTCCACTATATCAACCCGTGTCCATACTCCATCCAGCAGGTGGCATGAGATCGGCATCGGAGGCGTATGTTCAGCAGTGGACAGGTAGAGAGGAGCGCGCCAACCCCTGTGTGCGAACCTATTTTTTCACGATTGCTTAAACTTATTAATTTTTATTATTTGCTAAATACTCGTAGATAAAATTAGGTCGGTCAGTTTAGATTTATGTTATTTTTACTCAATGCTCTGAACAAAAAAGCTTTGTTAACCCCTATTGCTTTGGCGCCTGTGTGCGCCGCACACTTTGCACATAGAGGCGGTGCGGCCCTGCAGGTAAAAGCTGATAATGATGACGATATAAAGCTGAAAATACCGTTTTTACCGTCTCTAATTATGATATATGCTGAAAGATTTTAGTATTATTTATTCTTAAATTTTCTTCTTTTCTATCTTTCATAGATAAAATACTTTCAATAAACGTATTAAGGGAAATTAGGCTATATATAGTAGTATATTGTTTTTGTATCTTACATCGTAAACTTAAGTAAAAATAAAATTTACCTAAAAAGGAAAAACAAAATGAGCGCTTCGAATGCTTAAGTTATTCCCTACTTATTCCCACTATCTGCGTGGAAAGAATTATCGAGAATGGAATAGTCGATAACCGCAGATTCCGATGCCATAACCCTTCAGCTGGCTAGAGTCGAGGGCCATCCGAACGGGAACAAGGGTTTCATTAAACATTGGACGATGATTGAGATAATTGCTATTTACCTGTTACATTCTTTCAGTAAATACGCACATATATGCGAATTAAATATTACTAATGAGATAGTTTTGTATTGGTATAGCTGTTTTATATTTATAAAATAAATGATAATATCTGGATGATACTAAATCCAATGTGAAATAAACATAATGTCTCCTCATACTTGTAGTAGTAGTAGACTTTATTTTTGACGACCTTTGTGGCTCAATGGTTAGCGCGTTGGCGCTCAAGCCGGGAGCGGGTTTGAATCCCGCCAGGTAACAAAAAGTTTATGTTCCTGGGTCATGGATGCATATTAATTATGTGTATACATTTAATAAAATTCTTAAATATATGTAATAATATAAACAGTATTAAATGTACGTATTTCCATTGTCCCCACTAATACAAGTTCACCGAAACACACCATCCGTAACACAAGTTCTTCGAAAACTTACGACGGGACCAGATTGACATGGTGTAAAAGCGTCCATAGATATTATTATATTTATTATTATTATTATTTACTTTGTCTTATGTGCATACAGATTGCACTGCAAATGATAAATAAACATTTTACTAAATAATCAAATCATTATAAATCCTAAAATGCATAAAATGTGAGTTTTACATATTAAAATGCGTGTAAACATTATATTCGATATAATGATATTGTGGTTAATCGAACAAATATTTCTCTGTAGTGTTTAAATTTGCGTTTCGAATAAAAAAATTATATTTTTTTAGGAAAGTTCAAAGATCTTTACATTATTTAGATTCTTAATTGGCACTTTTTTGTTAAAGAATTTTTATATTGCCTTGATTAGGAGATATTTCTTTGAAGTTCCTTAAATTTGGATTATGTTACTCTGCGATATTTTATCCAAGCTTAATTGGAATTTTTACTAAGATTTACTTTGTTAGAGAGTTGATAGTCAAGAAGCCCTAATTAGTATTGAAATTGTTAAAGTTTCCCAAAGGATACCCTTAAAAAGAGCTTTCCCTGGTTAATACATAAAAATGTAACGATTCACGTATAATCTTTTTTGGTTATGGGTATAAAATAACATCGAATCCTGTTCCACCATAGCGAATATTTTTCCTGTCTGTTTTTCCTGTTTAGCTATTTTACGTTAGTGAATAGGCAAACCGTGCGCAACGTGTCACCTGCTGCTAAGTGGCCGACGTGGCCCATGAACTTTCATTAACACCATGCCATAGCCTCGGGTAGGCACACTGGCGTGTGTGGGGACTCGCATTAGGTTGCACCCCACTAAAACCGCTGCAAGCGCTTTCAGCCACTTAGTGAGTGTCCCGGATCAGTGGGCAACAGGATCACCTCAGCGACAGACTGGCCCTGGCAAGGCCAGATTCTTCAGGTATAGGGGAGACTACCCGACGCTACTAAGCAGTCCCCACGTCGCATCGTCTTGCCTAGCGGGGTCAGGGTATGAACTTTTACTGTAGTTTACCTAGAACTAGCTCCAGCCTGGTGTTAATATGTTGCCTACCCTGAGACTCGTAAAGTCTCGGTCACATTCGAAAAACAGCAGTTCCGGAGAGTAGCTCGTTTGCATAAACATACAACATTTACATTACACAATTTTAAAATAGCTCCTATAAACCCGACAGTATATAGTTTTGTACCTATTTCCTCGCACCGCGTGTCGTAAACACCCTGAATCTTATTTTGTATTCCGCAAGGAATGAATAAATAAATCGAACGGAATTCAATACGGGATCTAAAGTACTGAATTAAATGTGACCGAAAACTGAATATGTTTCGTAACATTTAGTGATTTTGAAAAGAATATGAACTGTCGTAGTTTCTACTCCGACTAGTATAATAACGTACTAAGCCTACGTATTGTAATGAAATAACTTTGATGGATTTATATACAGGAATTCTCACGTAACCTTGTTGCTGTAAAGTATCCGAAATATTGGGCATATACAAAATCTTAATAAGCCGCGATAAAATCCGTAAAATTTATTTAATTATAATGAGTGAAACACGCGTTTTGCGTAAACATTTGGAAGCATAAAAATACGTATTGCTTCAACGCTATATTTTTTTCACATCCTTTAAAAATACAAGCAAAGAGATAAATGTTTTGTAAACCACAAAAGTAGATATTGCCATTTCCTCTTCCAAAGAAATAGATTTTTTTTCAAGACTGTCATAACTTATATGGACTTTGTGGATGGCAGGGAATCGGCATTAAGTAGCATTCATTAAAACAATTCCCAATTACTGCAATGACGATTGATAAAAGGGGAAAGATTGTTGTTGATGATGATGATGAAAATTGTGGTAAATGATGTAATCAAATAAGAGTACCTAATGATAAAAAATATTTAACAAACCAATTAATTATCGACTTGGTCTCAGTTGAAAGAACTTATACCAAATAGGTATTAGATATTAATTTTGTTTTAATTTATTCATTAATTCCATTTGCGTTGCTTATTTAACTTTGAAATCATTTCAAGATTAAAGGGTTTGATTTTGTATTGGTAAAGTAAACTAAATAAAGTTAAACCAACTTTACACGTAGTCAGCAATTTGTAGTTGCAGTGGCTATTCCGTCCGGGCTAGTTTTTTTTTTCATTTCTAGGCTTTTGAAAACTGCTGAACTACAAAACTATACCGTGTATCAGGAAAATTGTTAGTTATTTTTCTCTGAGTTTAAATTTACTATCCTCTAAACATGTCCCTTTAAAAAACATCACTATATATAATGTCTCTTCATAAATATTCAACTATAGTATTACATGAACTAAGTATAATTAGGCGGTACTGAGGGCCTAGCTAGAATGTCATTAAGAAAGCGTTAGCGAAGTTTTAAAATGATAAAATGTATAGGATGGACCACGTGATTAAGCGCGGCCTTATGTCAATCCCCTACATTTTATCATTTTCGAACTTCGCTGACGCTTTCTTAATGGCATTTTGGCTAGGCCCCCTGGAACTCTGGAGCTTTGATTCAAATAAGAAACAAGACATTTCATTCATTCTATTTATTATCTTTGGCTATTTTTGTACAATACAAACTACTTACGTAAAAACATGTATCTACACATCGTTTTGTTCAAAATTTTATATATCAAGTTACAACCTTAGTTCCGAGTGACGCCAGAAATAAGTTAACGTGTCGCTAATATAAATAAGTGAATACATGATTTATATGTTTAAAAATGTAATATAGTGAATATGTAAGTATGCAGGATTACGGCAAACATATAACGTCCTTCCCATATTACGTAGTTATTCATGAAAGGTACCAAGCTGCTATCTTTCAATTCTCTGATCGACGTTAAATTATAATCCGTACCACAAACAATAACCCAATACCCGGAGGCACAATTCCGAATCTAGCTTGCTTAAATTGTTCAATCACTAACCCATTCAAGTATAAGCTTTAATTCCCATACTCTGTTTTGAATGAAAATCTTAACCAGCTCTTTCCGAACATGAAAAACACGCCCAATGAAAAATGTTCTACTACAGCGTATTGATAACATAATATATAAAGTTTCTTTATATCTATCGTCTTAAAAATGATAATATTCAAAATAAAATGACTTGGCTTATATGTCGAGATAAATTTTGGCACAATTTTATACATAAATATCACAAGACTCGACATGCGGTGCTGACATCACAGTTTTGTAGAATTTATTTCACTCAAATGTGCATAGGATTTTTCATGATTCGCTTTTTAAAAAATGCTTAACATCAATATGTAAAACCGTGATTAACACGATTTTTGACAAACAAGAAATACTCGTATTGTTAAGGCGCTGTGAATGTCTAATTTCATGCATTTGAGGAGGTGAAACAAATGAAGTGCGGGACGATACGCTCTCGGAAGTCACTGTTCCGCTACGTACAAATGAAAGAGAGGCAAAGAGACGAGAGAATAGGAGATAACATTTCTAGATTATTTATTACTTCTTACAAAAATCTTACTTCATTCGATAAATAAAAACAACAGTTCCCGTTAGCATCGTATATTAATTATATCACTGTTATTAATTTTATCAATATTTATTTACAAATAAATACAAATACAATTGCTAGAATGTAAACTTTAAAAGTTACTTTTTGAAAAATTTTAAATATTTTTTTTATGTTCTTACATGTATACATTTCCCAAAAACTGTTTTATTATTCACAGCGCCTTAAACTGGCGGTAATGAAAGTAAAAAACATATACTGAAACATTTAATGATTTAAGTGTGCATTAGGTTTATTATTTTACCCCTCACGTACATGATGGCTGTTTCAGCAGCACCCATACATTATCTCTACATGACAGGTTATGATTAGAATTAACCAAACCTTACAGGCGCTAAGTTGTTAACGCTTCGAATGTTACCGGGATACATTTTAGGGGCAAATGATCAAAGAGCAAACTTTAGCTTAAATACTTCCAACCCCTAATGAGAAAATATATATTTTTATTAGAATAACAAATTACACCGTTAAAATATAACACAATATTGTTTTTTATTACAATGTTATTTAAGTAATCGTATGTGTTCATTATAATACTATGAACTTAATTCAGTCAGCACAGCACGTCGCGCATAGTCCTCCGTACAAGTTTACTCCATTATGAAAATACTAAAATGATTAAAATTCATATGTCTAATAGCGTTAGAAAAGTTATAGGGAAGACATGATCTTTGCAAATATTTTGATTTTATTTAATTTTAATACCATTACTCCATGCTATATCACAACAGGACAAAATATTTTCTAAGGTTACAATTCAAGATTTTTACAACACTAGCAATACAGTTATAATTTAAGCGTTTATATTACATTATACATTTAACATATACTATTCAAGTCACAAAGCTGGGATAAGAAATAATAATAAGTTCTTTTTTGCTAATCATACAAATTTCTCGAGATTATGTAACTCTATTAAACATAATTCAAAGTAAAGTTCTACTTTTTCCAGTATATGTTTGAATTATTTCAAGTTGCATTATAATATTTCACAAATACTTGAAGAGATTCTCAATTCGGCTTTAAATAATTATTTTACATTACTAGGTTTCTTTTATTTTAAGATGTTTCTAAACGGGCAATCATTTCATTTAAATGTGTGACTGCAACAGAATGGTCAGCAACATTAACGGCAATGACAGTCAGACTACGCAATATAGATTATGGTGTGGCTACTATAGAGGAGCTTTTGCGTGGTCGATCTAAAATTTATTCGTGATAGCCGGGCTATTGTAGCCAACGTTGTAGCTTAATATTGCCGTAAAAGTATTGCCCGCTTACAAGCATCATTACAACCATAAACACAAGTAAACAAATGTTTTATAAAAAGTGATAATGGCACAATAATTACGTACCTATATTACTACGATTAATCTATTCTCATATTAAAACAAATTATTTACAATATTTACACCGATAAAATATAGCCAAAGCTAGACAGTATATCTCTCAATTTGTACTTATATCATAAAAAAATATCTACGTCAAGTTATATCACAATTCCCACCTCAAATGCAGCCGACCGCCTTAAACTGTAACAAAAAACATTTGCTCATATACATTTTGTATGGAAGCAAAGATTGCTGGTTTATGCTGCTAAATCAGATCATAAGCAGAAAAGGAGTAACCAACCAATCATATAAGTTGCTTGTAATGAAATCTGCTTATAAAAATGACTAATGCTATGTGACGGTGCCAGTAATTACGCTGCATGTTGCCATACTCTCCGAAACACATCAAACCTGTTTCAATGGTGTTTGATAATGATTACCATACAGAGGCCGGGGCGAGTCGGATGCGAGTACCCAGCATTTACCTACGACTACGGCAACAGGCCAGCTACTACTGGTTAGATTGGATAATAATGATGATAGTGAATAAAAACTATTAAAGAACTAAACTGGCACACTACGATAAAAACTTGCCTTTTAAATGTAGAATTTAGTACACTGTGCAATCATAACTTTTTTGGCAAAACTGATAAAGTGGAATAGCGATCTGATATTGGAACAGTGCTATAAAATTTTATTGACACATTATAGAGGTTCATAGATAACTGTTGCCCCCGTCGTTACCCGCCTTGTGGCATTCCCACCGCATTTGGAGGAACGCCGAATTCTAGCACATCTATTCATTTATATAGAAGGATGTATTATTAGTCTCATGAATTTATTTTCAAAAGATATTCCTAGGTCTTTGCGATCAGGTTAACGAGGTAAGACGTAAATGCTTGCGAGTGAGCTAATAAATAATTAAAATCAATGCACGAACGCGTCTCAGAAGATTAAATCTTTATACTCTACCATCTGTAGCAACATAATAACAGTATACAGTATTAAAAACCGCAAAATTTAGATTTGGGAAAACATTACTATGGGTAATGCCCAATTTTTTAACCAAACTATTATATGAAAGTAGGTGTAGTATTAACATTAATAAATAATCATCTAAATTTTCCTTCAATTAAGATAGTGTCGCAAATGTTCTATAAAATAAATGTTTAATGCGCACATATATGTTGCAAAACTACACCATACGTTGAGTATTACTTGCTAAACTTAAACTGGAACTAACTAACACACTCTATTGATATTCACTTATATCATTATAAACTACTACTAATCCTGTTAGTATGACATTTACATATTATGTATGAATAGATGTACATTAATTTACTAATGCTATTGACTGCTATGGTCATTAAACATGAAAATTAAAAAGACTGCAATAAATCGTGTAACGTCCGTGCGGGTGAAGCCGCGGGTAACAGCCAGCTTCTGCTAATGACCTGAGTAAACAAAAATATAAAGAAAAATGCATGGTACATTTATAAAGGTAATAAAATATTATAATATCATACTTACATTAGCGCTACGTTAAGAGAGAGTCGTATTCAAAAGGCGTAGGGTCAGCTGCACGAAAATGTCACCATAATACCCCTCCAGAAATGTTTGACACTTCTATTTGGTCCTCTATACTAGAGTTTATTTCTTGCACTGTTCTCCGCTTGAAGCGTAATCGAAAACTCGCCCAAAGAGCTACTGCAATTACTATTAAACAAATAATACCACCAGTGACAGTGTATTCGATATACTTCGTTTGTATTGATTGAAAAGGAGAATGTTCTAATAGTTGGCCTGATTTAACTGTGTAATCATTTTTAATTGGATCATTCTGGATTGCTGCTTTCATTGCATCCATTTTTGTCTCTGGGAGAATCGATCCATCTGGTGTTTTAGCATTTTTGTTGCCAGTAGCACGATCAACGCTATCTATGCTTAATTTTGACCTCACGAATGGTGAGTAAGATTTAATATCGGTATATTTAGGAAAATCGTCATTTTGATTCAATCCTTCTTTATATTTTATGGTAACCGCTTCCTTTTTGTCGTTTAACCGTCTCTTATCTACAGTATCATGATGTTGGATTTCCTTTTTTGAATGAATATTATCTAATACAAGTTTCTTAGTAAACTTAGTCTCATCAAGTTCGTTTTCTATTTTCATGTTTATTATGTCTTTTATAGCTTCTTTTTGAGGTGTAAGACTTTCATTGGAGTGTTTATTAATCATTATACTACTACTCTTGATGTCATTGCTTCGTTTTAGCGGTGTTTTTTCTGTTTTGTTATATAAGTATCCGTAGTATCTCAATAACTTGTTAATCATTTCAGTGCTATACAAGTTAACTGGTGGTAAACTTTCACTTATAGTGAATGTTTCTGGAAAAGTGCAGTTGTATTTACTAATTTCTAATTTGGCTTCTGGTGTGGAATAGTAGCATGTTTCATTATTTGAGGAATTATTGTTCCAATTCATCCAATCATTTAACCACGTTTCATTGTTACAATTTATCTTATTGCCGTGCAAACGTAATGTCTTTAGTTGGACCAGGTAAAACAGTAAGTCATTACGAATTTCACTGATATTGTTCATTCTTAAATCTAAATACTGAAGATGAGAAAAGGCAGCTAAGGCAGCGGAGTCCGAAAGAAATTGCCTCGCCAATCCTGGGCTAGACTTGAGATGAAGCATCTGTACACTCTCAGGAGATGACATCGGAAAGGAACCATCGACTTCTGGCATAGAAATATTTAAAAAACAAAGCCGTAGGTCACGCAGTGATAACGGCCCATCAAATGTGCTTGAAGATAAGATTTTTATCGGATTATTTGATAGGTCTAACATCTCTAATGAAAGTAAATCATCAAACACATGATCTTCTATATAATTAATCAAATTATTTTTGATCAATAATATTTTAAGATTAGGCAAGTTCTTCAAATCAGGTATAGATAGATTTTTTATTAAATTGTCATTAAAGGACAAATATTTTAGTTCATCTGGTAAAGATTTTGGCACAACATCGAGATAATTTTTATTTATATTCAAAAATAGAAGCATTTCCAATCGCCCTAAAGAATCATCTTCGACGGAAGAAATTTTATTGTCCGAAAAGTCTAGTGATTGTAGTAACGGATAACTATCCAAATCTCCACATCTTATTGACGTAATGTTATTACCGATTAGGGATAAGAAGCGCACCGAATGTGTGAACGCTTCAGGAACTTGATAAAGGCCAGTTCTCGAGGCATCGATCTGCTGTAATCTACGCCCAGTACCCACTAACAATTGTGTATCCAACTGTGTAATACCCAGATGCGGGTTATCTGTCAATAATAAACGCGCAAGATTGGGCAAATGTTGTAAAGCTCCGGGTGCAACGATCCTTAGGTTATTATGTGAGATGTCCAAATGTTGTAGTAGCCAATTATTGAAATAATCCTCATTCAGAAACTCCAACTTATTTCTGCTAATGTTAAGATGTTGAAGGTTTTTTAGTGGCATAAATACATTTGTCAACACAGTCAATTGGTTATCGGAAAGATCGAGCGTCTCCAGTTTCGATAATCCTGTAAAACTATCCTCAAATATTTTATTTATTTCATTTTTTCTTAGAATCAATTGCCTAAGATTCACAAAACTTCCAAATAGATCCCTATTTATATATTTCAATTTATTGAATGATAAGTTGATTTCCCGCACTTTAACAGACTTTATATTTATAGTTAGTTTGGATATACTGTTGTTAGTCATAGAAATAGAAAAAGCACTTAAAGTCGGAAAATTAAAATCCACTATGCTTAAATTACATAAGCATTGATATTTCACTGAAACTTCAGTATATGTTTTAACCAATGTTTTATTTATATTCTTTAAGTCTTCATCACAGCATACTTGTACCTCGTGTCTTATTCCGTTATCTTTCAGAGATAAACTATAAGAGGATGGTAAGCAGGATGTTCTATTCTTATTTGTTTTACAAACTTCCGGGCACGTCGTCACCGAGCTTTTTACCACCCACGTTATTATTAAAATAGTAAATACACACTTCTCTGCGACGTTAGCCATCTCGTTCGACATCATTCGACAACTAAGCTGGATTGAAAACTAAATAACTTAAAAGTTCACACGATTGAAACTTATGACTGATGGTAATCGCATTTGAATCAGTTTTAATTGAATATAAACACATCATAGTTACTATAAATTCCACGGCACAGCACTATTAAGTCATTCGATTCACAAACCGTATATAAGTTATCATGTCGAACACGCGAAGGTGCACAGGTGAGTAACACGTGACTAGTGATGTGCCCGAGCGTACGTACTGGTAGCGACAAGTCGCATGCGTGTTATCGCTGCGTAGCCTTGGCGGCCGGCCGCGGTGCAGGCGACGGCAGGTCTGGCCGAGCACTGCGTGGATCGAGGCTGAGTCGCGTAGCGCCGGCGCCCTGCCGCCTCTCACATCCTCTCATTTTTATATAGTCAACTAACTTCTACACCGCCACTATTTATGTGTGTCATACGCGGCTCTAATACGTGCACATCATTTCGGGAGAGCAAGTATTTGGAGATGTTATTTATATATCTCGGGCGCTCCACTTGAAATTGCTCCCCGTTGGACTCTCGGTGGGGAACTATGATTTGAGCGATAAATATCATTTCTGATTCGCCTCTAACACTCCTTGTTAAGGAAATAGGCTTTTTAGCTTAACGAAATATAATCCAAGGGATCCGTAGTATTTTTTTATGTGATCAAAAGCTTCATGTATTATATTTCTAATTCCTTAAAACTAAATAGTACTTTGTTATTGTAAACTAACGCGATGACTATTCATATTGAAATATAAATGTTTGTTCGGTTTATTTATAGTAATATTGAGTACCATAATTTCGGCAATAAAGACTAGATAATATATAATAATAATAATAGATATTAATAAATTAATATTGAAAAAAATAAGAAATATTGAAATAATATTTTAATTCTATTTAATTTTCTGGTCAAAATAAATTTGCCTTTTTCTTTGGATTTAGCTTCTAAATGGAATTGCCACAGTCAGAGTGAATATTATAATGTTCGATCTTTAGCCAATGTTCAATTATGACAGTATAATTTATAAATCGCAAAGTCAGATAAGTGGACAAGACAACGACAATACTTTTTAACCTTTTATAACCCAAATGGTTTCCAAATTCAATGCAGTCGTAAAAACCACAAAAAATGGTGTAAATCATTACGTGCGTTTGACTTCCTTAATATGCTTACGTCTGACAACCTGTAGAGCTCACCGGCCTGAATAAGGCCAGGCATAGGTAAACGATATGCTCTTTGTCGTATTTTAATAAGGATGTATGCCCGAGAGTAAACGGTACATGTACATAATTAAGGACAAATTTAAGTACCTTCAGTAGCTTAAACTTAGCTTAGCTAAACTTTTGATGAGAATGTAGATTATTAACAACAAATATATCTTTATTTACATACGTTAATAGAAAAATAATTACATTATGAAACGAACATTTATGTCATTGCATTTCCTGAAAAGGCTAAACACATTTATAAAAGTACGACCCTCTGTGCCCAGGCTCAAGATAAATCATCGTCAGGAAATGGAGGTTTTGCGGTACACCATATAAAAAGGGGATAAGCAGCAAAAGGAGCCACCAGTATATCAACGTGTTTATACTATGTTTCTTACGTATAAACATTTGTGTGTATTTCAAAAGGATCTTAGAATATTTTATTTTAATAAGAATGTTTTTGTGTATGCATAATTTTAGGGGCTTAGAAATACTTGTTGTGTAAATATATTTTGTGGAATATACTTATATACATTTTTTAAACTTTAATACTTATACAAAAAAAGTTTAAATATGTTAGAGAGCTTAGTACTAATTCAATCATCAAATCTATACCTTATGTAGCTATACTGAGTCAAAATCAGTTCAGATTATATTCAGCCCATGTCTATAAATTACAAAAAAAAATCGCTTGAAGGAAAACACAATTCTGAGGATGGTAGAATGTAGATAGATACATCCTTTTTCATTGTATTATTTTTCGCGTTTTTTTGTATTTTTTTTTTTCATTTATACATTTGTTAATTGCAAAAAGTTTTTATATTTGTGTTATCCCGAATGATTATTTCTATCATTCCCAGTACCTATATAAGGTTTCATCTCCCTCAGGCGTCCGCGCCATGGAATGTACACGCTCAATTAACTTCACTACTTTGATATTTTTCGGTCTTTTTTGCCAAGCTGGCCACACTATGATTAATAGTGTGCATAGGAATGATAAAAATCCTTTCTATATTTGCTGAATAGCAGGTAAAATGTAAAATAATATATTCATGCGATTAATAAAACATTGTTATTAAAGTTCTTTAAATTTTATTCAATAGATCCTGCAAATTAAAAATTTTAATCACATTTTTAATTATATATTATTACAAATGGACTATCCATGATATGTTGATATGTATGTGTTGCAGTCATCTGGTTGAATCAGTCATTTGATTGTATCACTAGCGCGTTAATCGAATGACGACATTTAATTGAATGACTAGGCCGAACGTTGATTGAACAAGCGTCGCTCAACGTCCAACTAGATAGCGGATATATAGCCCTTTGAACAGAGCGGACGTAAAATCAGTCAGGTGATTGTAATGTAGTTCATTTTTTCCCCACCGCGGCGTTAGTAGTCACCAAAACAAACTTGGCATAAAACTCTCATTTCACAAGGTGAATAAGATTTAAGTTAACAACTTTCTGGAGTCATGGAGAGAGATTTCCATATTTTAATACATTACTTTTAAAAAATTATGATATATTTTTAGCCTATCGACTTAAAATACAATATAAAATCATAATAAGGTGTGTCATGTCATGTCCTCATTTTAGTTATGTAAAGGAAGCTACTTTTTGAGTTGTGAACTTATGGTCGCTCTAAAAAACATTACAAAGTCGGATATATCCCATTCAACGACAATGCTAAATGACGTTCAGTCAAGACATTGAACGTTACATTCAACAACATGACGAGTTGTCCTTTAGTCATTCAATTAAAATAAATGTCGTTATTCGATTAACGCGCTAGTGGTACAATCAAATGACTGATTCAACCAGATGACTGCGACATATACAAACATATTCTCATTACACAATTTTGTGGATTGCACAACACAGGATTTTGTGATGCGATCGTGTTAATATTTTTGGTTGCTTTACAGCAACCATACTGCTTCATCATCATTATCATCATCCGCCTTTATCCGTCCACTGCTGAACATACTGCTTAGTATCTAAAAATTCGGCAGTGAAATTAAAAAAGTTACCTTAAAATCACAAAAAATTAACTTCACTATAGTAATAAAACAATTAATTTATTTGCGTAAACATTTGAAATCCGCGAATCATATTCACTATAAAAAAAATAACAAAAGTAGATAAGTTATTGTGGGTTATACGTTTATCGCCGTTTACTAGTGTAAGACCAATGCTGGAACGAAATTGATGTCATTAGTGTAACGAGGGACAGCGGCCGACGCAGCGGTCTCCGAGGTAACTCTTTAGCTAGACCTAATGAAGCTTACCCTTGGCAGTCTGCCGACGCCACTGATTGTTCTACCGATGTTTTTAAAGCTACGGACTAATTGGACAACTAAAAATTACTAGTGACTTAATTGATATTACACGAATGTTGTTTTCCTAATGTATTGAATGTTTTAAAAATGCAAATAAAAAACAGGTTACTTTTTTATTTTCTTTTCTTGATACTGTCCAAGTGCGAGTCGGACTTGCAAACAAAATACCACTTTATATTAACTTGTTTTCATTTTTAAAAACATTTTCAGGTCATGCAAAAAACGATATTTGTATATATTTATCTTTTATCGTGTATTTGCAAGTTTTGCGTTTCTTATAATTACAAATAAATAATAATTGTAACGAATAAAAGTAGTTTATTAGAACACCTGTGAACAAAACAAGGGTTGTGGCATTAAATTTTATTCGTCCCGCCCGCCCTCAAGCCGCAATGGTAAATAGCCGTCGTTCTCATTACCCTGTCTCCCTCGCAGTCAACGGCGAACCTATTACGTTTCTGAAACACTGTTTAAATTGTTCCAAGGAACGCGAGGAAGCACCAAGCATTTACCTTTAATCATCATCAGCATGTCGCTATCAACGTTTATCAGTCCACTGCAGAATGAACTGGACAACCTCATGCGATTTTTTGCTACTCGCATTCAACCTTAATGGGGTTTTTAAAAGTTTGTGTTTGGTTTTTTTTTTTATAAATATATATTTATAATTACTATTTATATTTATATGTATGTATGTTACTTAACTTTATGCTCTTACCTTCATTGAATTGTGCAATTAAATTATTAAATATTTATTCTAGTCTTTATTAAAGATCTTTAGTTACTTCGCATCTCTACGTAGGTCAAGTTACATGGGTGTTACAGCGAGCTTACTAGGCACCCGTCCTTATTGTGCTAAGCACATCCATGCGTCGTCTACCCTGAAATGCCAGGACTCAACGTCTCTTTGCCAATTAAAAGTAATTGCACTGTATTTTACTTTTCCTTCCAAAATACTAAATTCGCTAGTTTATTTGCATTTTTATCTAAATGAAATCAAAGAGGCTTCTCCGCGCATTTCATGCATTTTTTACTGTACTAACTTTATTTCGTATAATATCTTTTTAAAAAAAGGTATTGATTGAAAGAAGAAATTTTCCAAAAACAACCATCTTAACCCGGATCAAAACGGAGTAGCGGTCAGGCTTCGAAAGGTCGACATTAAATCAATTACACCCACATGAAAGTATACGAAATACATGCATCGTTGAAATATGAGAGGGCAGTTTTCTATACCCTTGTCCAATTGACACGTAAGAGTTATTGGTCCACAATAAAATAGAAGCGCTCAAGATTCCACGCGGACTTGATATAAGAAGCATATAATGTTTGTGCTTTTATTTTTAGACCATTAGTATGTATTTCGCTTAGAGCGACGATAATCCAGTGGGTATGGACTCGGCCTCTTGTGCGAGAGGTTCCGGGTTCGATCCTGACCCCCCGTGTGCCTTGAAATGAGTTTTTCTAAATTTCTAAGGGCACCCTAAACACGAGACCATCGCTCGCGCGGTTGCTACTTTATTTCGCTTAGTAATAAAAAGCTAATATTAGAAAAGGGTCACAAATAGGACGAATTTTAGAATGTATAAGATGCATACTATAAATGACATGTCAATGTGGCTGGTCCAGGATTATTTATGTGACGGAGAATCTGCTATCATGCCTTTCATTGAAAGAGCTACTTGCAGCAGTGGACGTATATAAATACATTATGATAATGAATACATATTTTTGGAACGAAGTTCCTTACGGCAGGCTTGGAGGGGATAGGGATTTTGCTGCGCGACCGAACTGAAAAAAATGTGATAGTAAAACCATAAGAAAAAGTGCGTGGAATAAAACCGTTAAATGAGACGTGCGCAGGCGCGACAGTCGCATACACAAGCGAGTAGTGTATAATACCTTTCTTTTTAGCCAAAGGAACTTCGTTCCTACCTGGTGCCCCCGACACCACATTTCTTTTTTATTTTTAGGCTAGACAGTAGGCTACATCCACAGATATAGCAACCTAGGTTAGGTGGTCTGTGGCCACACCTTACGTCTTGAGATAGGCTGCGTAAATGAATTGCCACGTTTTTATTTCGTTAGTAAAACCTTATTTCCCTTACTCCTAGAAGATAAATTAGGAATTAAAAAGATAAAATTAAAAAAAATATAATTTGCTAAAATACATACCTACCCCTTTTCCTCCCCTATATAACAAACTTGCCACAATTAAATCTAAATACGATTGAATTAAGCCGACCTTTGTTTGAAATTAATTTGATCAATAAGAGTAACTGCTGAGAGGTGTGTGTATAATGCCATTGGATGGGGGACAATAAGTGCTTAAAACAAAATACGTAAATAGGAAGCTCAAAGCGTTTAATTGTTAGAGTGTTTCGCGGTAACATCACGTTTTGTTTACTTAACGAAACAAAGATATTGTATTCTTACTCGTTAATTATGTACGAGTACCTAATACCTTATATTACATAAATATTACAGAGATATTTTCAGATAAAAGCCTAAGAATTCAGAAAATTTAAAATTACTTTAAAAACTAAGTGCGATACGGTTCACTTTCTCATTATCTAGAGTCATGACTAGGCGCTTCATAGTCTTAAATTGCGTCATCAATCATAATAGCACACGAGCGATGCGTCACGATCGAGTCCTGACGTTAATATCCACGTTCATAATTCTGAACTTCATTGAACATTCATCGGTGGGGTGGGTCACAACCGGCGCTCCCGTTTTCCCTGGTATGCTATTGAAGTGAAACTTCTTCAGAATCGTTGTAATTTCAAACCGGATACGACGGAAAAAACGACAGGTAAGAGACACAAATACCAAAGAGCGAGAGGGCAAATGTCGGTGTGTATGTATATAATTGCAGACTGTTTAATACTTGCTTGTATTTGAGCATTTAACATGTGTTTCACTTCTATCGTGTGTGAATCGCACACACACCTGTTTTTATTTTTTAAACAATTCTAATGCTTTTGCTGTGGCAAGAAAACCAAACTAATCATAGCCATGTTCCTTCCTTTCCATCACGGGAAGTCTTCACTCGATCGTGGCAAATGAAACATTACCAAAATATCGAGACCACAACAGAGTCGTAAATAGCCTTTTTTGTGCCCTGTGCGAGCTTCTATAACCGCGCACTTAGCAAACCGAAAAATATTATAGTCCTGCCTGGTCTGGCCATTCTTGCGCCCAGAGCCCTGTGCTTGGGCACCGGTGGTACCCTCCTATTAACGGCTCTGGACCACAATAAAATTAAAAACGCGGTAAGCACCCGAACTAATATATATTTAAACACTAGCGGACCTGACAGACGTTGTTCTGGCTTACTCACTTGTCTTAATCACAATGTACTGTAGATACATAATACACAGTAGTGTTAATATTATATTACTGTAACAACAGTATACCTCTGTGACGAAAGTAGATAAGATAATATAACAATAAGTCGGTCAGTTTACCCAACTAGATAAAACTTTTTTTGACGTGACGTCTTATAATTCGATGGAGCCGGCTGCACGCATGAAAAAACATGACTCATGCGGCGTTACCTAGCTCTGAGGCGTTTCATTTAAATCTTGAAGTGCAAGCGAGAGCGCGGAACGAGCGACAAAGAGGCACAATCGGCCCATCAGTATTTTCTTATGACGTTGTCACGTTCAAATATCGTTAGTAAACCGATTTTATTTTTATTAATAAAGATAAAGACTAACTGTGATTTTTGATATCTTTCATCTCGAATCTGAATCAAAGTCACCTTGGCGAAATGAATATATATAATGAATAACTCGTTGATGTTAATAAAACGGCATGGGCCATTTTCAAATGGCCCGTCGTAAAAATAAAACATAACCCTATTATCCTTCTCCCGCCATAATGACTTATTTAAAACGTTTGCTTCATGATACGGCGATGCTGCTGATTTGTGCACAAAATGGCTGTCCTAATGAACGCCAAACCTCATTTAATAATGTAATATTTTTTGTTATATATAAATCTTACCTTGTTTTCTTTCTTCGCTATATAATTGTAAATTTATTGGGTAAAACCTATATATACTGTATACTGAAGGATGGAAAGGCTGATAAATATTAGCCTACATGAGTTATGTTATCTATTATTCTGTCGTTATACATTTATATTCGTATTTCTTATAGTATAGAGAGCGCTTTCGTAAAGATAAAGTGTCCAAGGATCAATTATCTAGTAAAAGTCAATACAGGTTACATGCTAGCAGGACATCAGCAACTTTAAAATTTAAAAATATCTTTATTCAGAAATTAAATTTTAATGATGATAATTAAAGGAATTCAATTAAAAAATACAATGCAGGTCTTAGCACTGGTCGTGATCAAGTTGCTGTTTTAGTTTCGAAAACGATTTCCGAAACTTTAAATGAATATTCGTATTCACAGATGTGCCAATGGAAGCTAGTTGCCACTTGTTCGTCGCTACTTCGGCATTTGAAAATTATTAAACTTTAAACTATAGTATTTTTATTTTTTATAGTTTATTTTCTTACTATAATTATTCCTGGTAATACGATTCGAAAAAAAGGAAAATATTTTTTATGCAATATAAAAAAAAATCTATTAAATCACCATCATAATACTTATATCAGCATAAAAAAATGTAAAGAGTTTTATGTTCTAGGCACAAAAAATCATAAAAAGCGAGATATTTGTAAAAACTGATTCTTTTAATCTTTAACTTTAAATATCTTATAACACGGATATGAGATTTCAAAAAAAAATATACAATATTACTAAAATATAATATATATATTATTAATACATATTTAGTGTAATTTGTGTTTTAACCCTATAATTCAACGCCACAAAATATGTTTGTGCATTTTATTTTGAATGTAGGTACTTAAAGATTTTGATGGCTCTAATTTATTCATTGGCAAGTGAATAACGATTTGGAAGGGCAAAGTGTTCATTACCGGGGCTCAGTCGCGACTGACGAAATTGTCATCAACCCGCTAATATTCAAATTTACGCAAACGATGTTATGGAACGGAGGATATTGGAGTTACTACCCTAACAGGTACGAAAATAAACATTATGTATTAACAGCAATTTATCTTTTATAAACATAAATTGCTTTAAAATTTATATTTTTTTTTCAATAACAAAAGAGATAATTTAAGCTAGGAACAGAAGGACATTGCTAAAAACCTCATCGAAATCGGTTTCATCATTAAGAATTAAGCCACAGATGGAAACCCATAGAGCGGAAATTAATAACATTCATTTTATTGCTTCGGGAATGAAAAATATGATATAAATTATATTATTCTCAAGCCATTTTGTAACCATCAAACCATCACAAATACAACTGAAGTTTCTACTAGTCTTACAGGTTTAGTTCTTTTAGCTTTTTTCACATAATAGAGTCGCACAAATTTCCGCAACCATCAGCCAAATTGGGTCGGCACGACGGGGTGGTACCTCTCGCTCACATAGTACCGGCATAGTTGTCGAGTTTCGTGCGTTTTATGACTTTTCCGTGGCCTATTGGGGAATAGGGAAAAGGAGGGCAACGTATCGGCATAATCTCTAATTGTTAAGATGTGTATGAGTATTGGGTGTCGATATTCGTCAGAAGCCTTAGCAACACTGAGCATTTAAACAAAATGTTCTCTTATTAAATTTACAAAATAAACTAGATGTTTTAATTGGGCCTATAAGAAAATAATGTGAAATATTGAAAGCTTACCTGTGAAAAGCAATGACATTATACCTCTTTTGTCTTTCAAATGTGTTGTGTCCTTGTGTCACAATTTGTTCTCATACAACAATTTAATACAACACATATTATACGGTGTGCTTTGACATTTAATACTATGTAACGCCCCGGCGTTTGGTGCCATCTGGCTTGCATTCTATGATAGACCGTACCTACCATTACCTACTTTAAATGAAGGTAAAAGACCAATGACTCATTCGAAAAATGATACAACCAAGACAAATTTCGTGCTTTAAGCACGTCATAAGTAATTTATGTTTTTTTTTTGTCGTGTTAGTTATCGTGAGTACAAGGCTTGATGATGATGAGCGATACTGGTAAGGGGAGAAGAACATTTGCCAAGCTGGTGGCCGTAGTTCACCAATGCGCCGCGCTGGCCCAATGCGGGTTGGTGAACTTTACACACCTTCAAAGATTTTAAATCTCATCAGGCATTCAGATTTCCTCACGATGTTTTCCTTCACCGATAAGCGAGTGATGATCTCGTGTTCAGGGTGCTCTTATTAATTTAGAAAAAAAGAGGTGCTCTTATTAATTTATAAAATCAATTAAGCAAACGAAAAAAAAAACATCTTTACAAAAACATATTTTACACAAATGTTTTAAACCAGTATAATATACTCATCAAACAATTTTATATTCACATTATTCACGTACAAAAAAAAATTCTTTATTTTGTTTAATTTTAAAAAACTTTTTTTTATATTCTCGCCGTTAACTTTTGTTTTTCACAGAACTAGAAAAATGTCCCATAATGGCCGTAATAAAAAAAATGTCATCTTTATCAAATCTCAACCTTTCGGCGACCACTAATAATTAATGACGGTAATATTACTAGGAATAAATAATTATAATTTAAAAATGGTCAAGTATAAATTTTAAAAAATATTAGTACTTAATCTATGAAGTTGGTCTCCTCCCTGTGGAAATGAGACTTGTAGCGGAGCTGAGTAATTACCGGTCCGTCAGGCCCCTCAGACGGCCAGTCCGAGTGCGATTGGCAGATCCGAGGTACGCCCGCCACGTCACAGATAAAGGCCTTATCAATTAATATCGCCTTAATACCAACGCATTCCTGCACATTCAGATTAATATAAGCAAGAAAATATGTTGCGCTATGAAGTAATTACTTATCGTAAAAGATGTTAATTTCGCACACATAAGATTTTAATTGTTTGAAATTGTCGCTATGCAACGAAGCAAATAAATATTTGAGATTATTAAATAAATTTATACCGTATTTAAAATCGAAAAAAAACACCGTAGTAGTTAGCAGATAGGTGCATATTGGACTTTGAACAACAATAAATAAATAAAGGTTTATGATATGTTTTCATTTACAAAAAAAAAACTAAATAAACGTAAACATATATCATAGAAATCCTTAAAAGACTGAAGTAAATATCTCAAACACAGATTGAAAACGACTGATCCGGGTATACACCTAGGCAGCCACGTGAAGACGTGTGAAAAGAAAATACATCGTATGAAGGTAGGGGAGCTCGAAACCGGAATGCGGTTTGAGGGAATTAATTATTATCGGGCCAATGTTCCAATTGAACGCCCCCAGCGGAAGACAACGCCGGAAATTTATTGCAAATGTCATTTCAAAATGCAAACCTCTTGGCGGGCTTCGAGAAAAATGATAATTTCCTCAACCTGACTGGTTCCAACGTCGGCAACCGTAACAAGATTTCGTATTGTTCTTAGATGGAGAGGGTCGTGTTTATTGGTACAATCCGATCGGTACCTTTACATGTAACAATCGATGATTTAACGTGCCTAATTTGAAGATTAGCCAAAATTAAAGATTTCACAATAAAAATAGAATACGAGTACATGTTGAATTACCACAAGTCTTTTTTTTTGTCTAAGTTTTAAAGAGGCTTCGGCCACTCTTGATGGCCATGCCAGCCTCATGGGATCTTTCATAACTTTAATATTCCGCTACGTCCACATTCGTAACCAAATTTTCGTAACTGGTTACGAAAAAGGAAAATTTTTCCCTGTTTCGTAACCAGTTATGAAACAAGACTTTTTTTTCCATTTTCATAACCAGAGCCTCTTAGTCATGTATGGCCTCCTGGTACTATTTCCGGGAACAATGGTTTGTATTGTGAATACATGTTTTAAAACGTGGATTTATTTATTATAGTTAACTCTAAGGCCTCGCCCTCGAATTTAGCGGGCAGCGGGGCGGCGGCGCAGGCAACGTATACCCGCGCCGCTGTTTTCGAGAACCGGTCCATTTGATTTCTACGCAAAGATCCTGCCGCTCCCGCGCTGCCACGGGCCACCGTTTTTTTTTCGAAACCAGTGTTGCCACCGTCGCCGCCCAGCTGCGTGCTAAATTCGAGGCAGATGCCTTACTGTTGTTTCTGGTGGTTTTCTGAGCACGGTTCAGACAGCCAAACATTAACATCCGGGCAACGTAATAATATTAAATTATTGTGAAAAACTTTGTTCCTAATATTAACTGATATACGGACGCATTCTACTAGCCAATGAACCACAAGTCTTACGCCATTAATATCAAATATACCAACTGGGCTTGCCATACTTAATGACAATCCGTTGTCGAATTATTCAATCTAATTAACCGACTTCAAAATATGAGGAAATTCTCAATTCGAGTGTAAATATATATTTTTTGTTTTTGTTACCTCAGAACTTTCGACAGGATGAATCGATTTAGGTACATGCATGGTCCTCTTTTATTTGAAAGCTGGTGCGTCCGAGAATAAAATATGTGGTTATAGATATAGCAGAATATAAAAATAACAATGGTAATATAATTTTGAATATATTTCAACGTTTTATTTGTGTAACGTTTTCAACGTTTCTTATCGAATTGAATTACTCTAGCAGCAGTTTTTTATTACTTATGCTTAAATCTGAATGCAGTGTTACGTTGATTGTGAATTTACTACGTGTATTTTGAAGGATATTAAATAAATTGATGTCGTTGTTTAAAGTGGCGACTTTATTGTTGATTTCATCCACATGCCAATGCCAATCAGATGAAAGGTAGTAGAACTTATTTAATCAGTTTGTGTGTTCAATTTGGATTTTTCCGTGGTCGGTCATTTGAGGCACATTCTTTTAAACTTTGCCCCAAGTGAAGGAAGGGACTTTCGACTTTACATATTTTGAGGCGTTACGGGGGCCTCATATCTTTTTAGCATTTCCATCATATTCTTTTAGGATCCACTAATTATGTAACGTTTTATTGTATCCGCTTTGAATTGCACTAGAATTGTGAGAGAACTTGTCGTGTTCATTTTTTCCAAACAGCTTTTCTATTATACATAATATTATGCCTATATGCCTTTAAAGATATTCCATCTACCTATACTGGAGAACTTATTATATTATAATAAACCATTTAATATTACCAAATAAAGATTTTAATACTTATTATAACTTTCTCTACTTTTTATATAATAGAGCTTGTGTTTGTATAAATATTATGTTATTTTTTCAGTACGCAAGCGCAGTTGTATGCTTCAAAAGTCTTTGCTCACATGTGTAATATGTTCAACCAATGTTTAATTACAAAACTAAATAACGAAAAGTAAGTTAATTTATCGTTTTCAAAGTTTTTAGCATACGGTACGGAGATCACTTTCCACCTCCTTACCGGCTAGCCGTTAATTATTATAACATAAAAGCTGACTTTTTGTGACCACTAGTTCTATGTAAGAAGCATAAAATATAAAGGTTCCATCCTTACTATATTTAATATTATAAATGCGAAAGTAACTCTGTCTGTCTGTCTCCAACAGACAGACTGTTACGCTTTCACGCCTAAACCACTGAACCGATTTTGATGAAATTTGGAACAGAGATAGATTATGGCTTGGGAAAGGACATAGGCTACTTTTTGTTGCGAATAAAAGCTTCGGGGGGTTTAAATAGGGGATGAAACTTTGTATGGAAGTTCGTCAATATACATAGAAGATGACGCCATGAAACTTTGTATTCAGGCACTTGATAAGAATTAAATAACCATTAATATTTGTTCCGCCGTTTTTAAGATTTTTACCTATATGGGCATGAAATAGGAGATGAAAGTTCGCAGGGTAGCTCAAAAAAAATCTGTCTGGGTTTACTATACGTATATTCATCGGTAACATGTACATCCTTTTTATCCTTACTAATATTATAAATGCAAAAGTAACTCTGTCTGTCTGTCTGTTACCCTTTCACGCCTAGACCACTGCACCGATTTTGATGAAATTTAGAACAGAGATAGATTAGACCTTGGGAAAGGACATAAGTTACTTTCTTTTGCGAAAAAAGCTTAGGGGGGTTTAAATAGGGGATGAAAGTTTGTATGGAAGTTCGCCATTATACATGGAAGATGACGCCATGAAACTTTGCATTTAGGCACTTGATAAGAATTAAATTAGAACGTAATTAGCATTAATTTAACACACCACCACCTATTGTACTACATTCTGTGATTAAATAAATTATGATTATTATTATTATTATTAAATAACCATTAATAATTGTTCCGCTGTTTTTAAGATTTTTACCTATATGGGCATGAAATAGGAGATGAAAGTTCGCAGGGTAGTTCAAAAAAATCGGTCTGTGTTTACTATACGTACGTACGGAACTATGCTACTCCGAATTTTACGCGAGCGAAGCCGCGGGTAACAGCTAGTAAAGTTAATAAAACGTAAAAAGTTAGACACCTGCAGTTCTAATTGATACCATTGGAAGAACTTGTAACAAGAATCTAAAATAATAAAAATTGCCAGTTATTGCGACTGCCGATATAAGTAAAAGTGAAGTGAAGTATCAACCCTTATATATAATATCGAAATCATGCGAGGAGAGTTATCCTAGCTATATGTATAGGGCTTTAGTTCACCGATGCGCTTTTAAATCTCATCAGGCATGCAGGTTTCCTCGCGATATTTTCCTTCACCGATGAGCCAGCGATGATCTCGTGTTTAGAGTGCACTCAGAAAAGAAAAACCCATTTCAAGGCACACGTGGAGTCAGGATCTAGCCCGGAATTTCTCGCATAAGAGGCCGAGTTAATACCCACTTGAACATCGTCCCTCGTAAACTTATAACTAAGAATTATTATACCGCATCCACACGTTTTTGACTTCAGACTTGCCGAAAGCTCTAAGCCTCCACAAGACACAAGCATGTGGCGCCTCGCAAGCGCTTGCGGCAAATTCTCTTTCGTTACCTTTGGCTTGTGCACAATACAGTCGGATCAGCCACAAACCCTTGCAAACCTACGCAAGCCATGACAAACTCTGTATCCACACGTTTGAATTTGTGAAGGCTTGCCAAGCCTCGGCAAGCGTGCGGTTCCGGCTTTAACTTTATGAAATTTCATTTTTTTTTTTACTTCGGTCCAGCGGGTGTTATAGCACGCGAATAAAATCAACTGACTACTAATAAAATTACTGTTACAGATTTATAGTTGATGATCCATACAACTATATCAACACATATGCAAGGACAACGGTGGGTTATGCATATAAATTTACAAGCAACCGTAAATTCTTTGCTAATCTTATCAACACGGTGATGTTTAAGGAAATGCTGAATAAGGACCTAAAAGTTTTACAAAAGAATTTCGTCGACAAAATTAAATTCTGTGACTTGTCTATTCTCAATAATGATTTAGTCAAAGGGTTACAGCCTCGTGGTGCAAATGAAAAATTTTAATGTTATTATCATTCTTGATCTACACAAATAAATATACTTAATTGTTTAGTATGTATTTCACTTGAAAATATTATGTAAATACCAAAATTTATGGGATCTCTAATTGCATACAATTAGTATGAAAAAAATTTCTTTTCTCTCTCTAAATGTTTGTTTTAAATAAGCTTTAAACTTCAAAGCTAATTAAAATATTTTCACATTCGGATAACACGTTGCCCGAGAATGGAAAAAATACTTTTTTTATATTGTTTTCTTATGTTTACGCGAATTTCACTCGTTATAATGAAACAAATTTTACGGATTTTATCGCAGTTTATTAAGTTTTTTACAAGCCCGACGTTTCGGATACTTAACAGCAACCATGATCTTCCCGTGACCATGCTGGCTGCCGCGATAAAATCCGTAAAACTTTTTTATTTAAAACTAAATTCCAACTATAAAATATTATGAAATATAGCCCGGAAGCCAGTAACAGGTCTTCATGACCAAGTTCCTCTCAAGCGATATTAATGAAATGCATCAGTACATCAGCCTCGTGAATGTCAGCTGGCGCGCGGTTGGGGGGTTTAAACGTAGTGATTATATTCTCTTGTTGCTAGATTTGTTACTATTTTTCACTAAATCAAGGACTATACAGCAATCATACTAATGTTTTCCTGGTCACTATGGAGGGTAGAGATTAGGAGTGTCATCTCTGTGTATGGAAAATGACCGTCAAAAAGCGTTAAATAACACAGTTGCAAAAGGGTAAACTTTTTAACGTGTGTGCCCCAAGAAATTACGCACACACACAAAAATATGTATACCAATACTTTTTGAACTGTTATTTATAGCATACAACTAGACACCCCCATATGAGATGGTACTCCTTATCTCTACCCTCCATACTGGTCACCTTAGTGTTGCATATAGAAGTACACGCCACGAATGAAGTCCGATAGACGTGGCGCTGCGGAGTGCGGTCTCATAACTCAATGTTGCCAATTTCTAGTGTAATAATTTTCCACTAAGGCCTAGGGCTAGTACAATAAAAATTACAATTAATTATAGGGCCTTTGTTCAGCAGTGAATGGATAAAGGCTAATGATGATAATAATGACAAAAATAATTATGGCAGCAAAATAAAAATCTCCCTACCATTTTTTAGTAAAATAAAACATTTAAAAAAATACATGTGTATTTTATACGTATAGCCGATTAGTCGAAATCATCTAGAAAAAGTTTTTTCAATCACGTTCGTTTTTTCCAGGGATGACGAGTTTCTTAGAAGTAATTTTTGCTATTGTTACTTCTATTATTATTCCAGATTTTTTGTCACACAAACACCAGAAAATATTATTCATCTGAGAAAGGTTTTACTTCTTTTACTTTGTATTCATATTTACATAAAATGTCATAAGATAAATGTATAGAATTAATGATAATATTTTAGCCATAAATTAGGCAAAAATTAGTGACTCTGGCATCTCTAAAATTTGCCTGTCATGGCGGTGACATTCATAAACATATTATTCAGCGGGGTTAATAGTTGTTTGTTCTTACTTTCTAATCCACAAAATTCTTTCATTTTAACAATCATTAGACGGCCTTAACTTTTTTTCCCTTAACGCTCCATATTTCAAGTAAAATAAGTTAGAATCTCATTATTACTCTTCTTACTCTAGACAGATGTCAAGATGTCAGGATTGTCAAATTTAGTTCCGGCTTTGGCCGCAGGACTTCATTAGTGGCGCGAACTATACATAAGCTACTTATTCTTAAATTTTGTTTCTGTTGGAACAGATTAAGACCTGAGGGATATATTTTATGAAAAATAAATTAAAAATGAAAGCTTTCCTATCAAAAAAGGTTTAAAGCAATTTTTAATTAAATTAGTTAAAAAATATAAGGCCAAAAACTGATACTGCTATTATTTTAATAAAAATATATTTCTCTTGAAATTAACTTTTACTGGTTATCATATTGGTGAAGTTATCAAATTGCCTTACCCGTTCATAGCTGCTTGCCAGATAGCTATGGACAGAAATCAGTAGGCAAGCCTAGCCAGGCATTTTCTCTATATTAAAAATTACCTATTGAGACTAAATTTTTTTGGTTATCATAACATTGTAAGTGATGATAAAAGAAATAATTAAAATTAATTTTATCAAAAATAGACACTTAATATGTCTCATCTGGTTATCAGACGGGTGAAGATCGATATCCCACGGGCTCTTAGCCTATAATAATAGTTGAAGATTCATGTGTCTTGTGCTAAATGTCAAGTAAATGTCATTTGATAAGAAAATCATCATAGATCATAATCATAACTTATTTATTAGATCCAAAGATATAGAATCACTTAGATTTGACATGCTACTAACAATAGAGGCGACGAACGAGATGGATAATACAAAATTACGCTACGTGCGATAGAAATGCCTATAGTTTGTTTTGTCTTTGTCTCCGTACTAGTTTTTCTGTGTCTGACACGTATCGTTTGTGGCAAACATTGAGTTGAGTGAATGTTGTGTTAGTGATAATTAAAGCGTTTTGGACAAAAGTTAGTGCATAAAATACAATTGTTTTATTAAGTGATATCCCCTAAACTATATAACCATGGTACAGTGTTGTGTTTCTGGCTGTAAAAGCCGCAGTGAACGAAAAATCGAAAACATAACCTTTCACATGTAAGTTCAGAATTACCCTTCCTTACTGAAATAATTGAGTAAGTAAGTACTAACTTTACGGTTAGTTATATTGAATAATAGTTAAAATTGCTTAGAAAGTATATTAAATAAGTTAAATATAACATATAAAAGTTTTCTTTTTTTGTGTATTATCCGACTACTAAAGTACGTCACCAAAGTCAATAAAGGCGGCCATTATACACTTAATTTCAATTTAGCCGGGTTTGAAGCTTCTTAGGGATATCACTTAAAAGTGAAAGAAATTACCCATTTTCGTGGGGAAATATTATATTATATCGAATTAGCTTATTTTGAGTGGTAGTACTATGAGTAATATTAGCACAAGGAACTCCTTGGTAGTTTAAAATGTGTCGTCACACTGTACCGCAATTAAGGCCGCATTGTTCGGATCATGTAAAGAAATAACAAAATATATTTACGATAGTAATTAAATGTTGAAATTGTAAAAAAATAAATTTTATTATAAGCTACCATATCCAACACATTCCATGTTTTGTAGTTATATCTGTCAAATTGCTAGCTCTTGTTTTTTCAGGTTCCCTAAAGATGAGAATATTCGTGATATATGGATAAAAGCCACTGGACGTCAAAATTGGAAGCCTACTGTATACACCCGCATGTGCTCTAACCACTTTGAGAGACATTTATTTCGAAGAACTCGGTGCAAAGTGTTTTTAGATAAGTTTGCACTTCCAAAATTATTGATACATGTGAGTTTTTTTTTAATAAGTCATTTAGTAAGTGATTTTAAATAGACACTGGTTATTTAATATATTGATCTCAATATGTATTATCTGACTTTTAGGATTCTATGAATGAAGATGCAGATAATCAAGCTGAAGGTGTTCAGCTGCAACAAGATATGATGATTGTGGTAATACAGTTCAATACAATTTAAATATTATTGTAATAAAGCAATTAATTGATTATTTATCCGGTTTTTTAATAATTTTCAGAGTTCTTGTACGGCTGATGAAACAAATAAACTGTTGGAAACAAATTTAGCCATTGTGGAATCTGTAAGTATTAAATAACCAACAGTCATACAGCAATGTATATAATCACGAGTATGTAGCAGTGGAAGGTATTGTATTTACTTAATTAGTAAAGTTATTTTTGTATTTTTTAGTATCAGCAACAAAAAGAAAATAATAATCCGAGTACTTCACAACCAACCGAGATCTTAACACCTCGAAAAAAGAAGCTCATGACACAGTTGCGACGAAAAACATTACTTGCTGATTTAAGAAAAAAGAAAATCGCAGCACTAAAATCAAAGACCAGGAGACTTAAAAAGAAAAATTCAAAACGCTGTGACATTATTGCTAGCCTACAGTCTAAAATGTTGATAAATCAAGAAACTGCTGATTTATTGGCATCAGTAAATGATAAAAATAATGATCTTTTAAAAGTAAAAAGTAAATTCTCAAAAGAAGTTCGCAAATTTGCCCTTCACTTACATTTTATCAGCCCACGGGCTTACAATTTTGTAAGAGATCAATTTAATACCTGTCTCCCGCACACCCGCACCTTAGCGCGATGGTACCAATCCATTAATTGTGAGCCCGGGTTTACCAAAGAGTCTTTTAAAGCTCTTTCCCTGCTAGTTAAAAATAACCCAAGCAAAACATTCAAATGCTGTTTGATTTTTGACGAAATGGCCATCCGAAAGTGTGTACAGTGGGATGGTAGTAATTATGTGGGTTTTGTAAACATCGGCCAACATCTAGACGACGATACTCAATCTATTGCTAGGGAAGTCTTAGTCTTTATGCTCACTTCTATTAATGGTAGCTGGAAACTTCCTGTGGGCTATTTTTTAACCGATAAAGTAAGCGCTGAACAAAAGGCTTCCTTATTAAAGATTTGCTTAAATATGATTAATGAATGTGGATTAGAAGTTGTAAACGTTACGTTTGATGGATGTCCTGTAAATTTTTCTATGGCAAAAATATTGGGTTGTCAAATAGATAAAGACAGTGAAATAAATCCCGTATTCGTACATAATAGTAAAAAAATTTCTATATTTCCAGACCCATCCCACATGCTTAAACTTGTTCGAAATACATTGGGTGACAAGTCGATTTTATCGAATTTGAATGGCGATATTGTATCTTGGGGATACATCAAAAGTTTAGTAAAATTGCAAGAAAACGAAGGTTTACATATGGCTAATAAGATTAGAGAGTCTCATATACATTATAAAAACCAAATAATGAAAGTTAAGTTGGCAGCACAAGTACTTAGTGCTTCGGTAGCTGATGCAATAGAATATTGTCGTGAAAACTTAAAAATTTCAGAATTTATTAATTCCGAAGCGACTGTTTATTTTATTAGACAATTTAATAATTTGTTTGACATAATGAACTCGCGAAATTTAAATGCTCATGGCTTCAAAAAACCAATCAACCCAAATAATTGTGAAAATATAAAACAATGCTTAGAAGAAATCTTTAATTATATAAAATCTTTAAAAATTGGCGATTTAAATATTATTGAGAGTAACCGAAAAACTGGATTTAAAGGATTTTTAATTTGTATTAAAACTATTATATTTTTATATGAGGAGCACATATTAAACGGTAGCCTAAATTTCTTAAGTACTTATAAGTTAAGTCAAGACCACTTAGAAATTTTTTTTAGTGCAATTAGGGCAAAAGGTGGATTCAACAATAACCCGACTGCCATACAGTTTAAATCTGCCTACAAAAGGTTATTAATTCACGGCGAACTAAAACATTTAGTCGGAAATTGTGTTCCCCTCTGTGATATAAGTATTTTGAGTCACTATAGCCCCGAAATGGCAATTAATAGTACCACCGGCCAAAATAAATTAATTACTGATAGCGAAATTAAACGTGATACTTTGGATACAGAAATAATAATACCTGAAGATCACGATTACTTATTTGATTCTACAAGATTAACAGAATTTTCTAAATCGATAATTGTGTACATAGCTGGTTTTGTTGTAAAAGCATTAAAAAATCAACTCACTTGTGAAGAATGTCTGACATTTTTAACATCACCAGAAAAACATAAAACTACACTGCAATTTAAAAAAGATAAGGGTGGTCTTTATTATCCATCACTATCTGTGATCAAATTATGTGAAATTTCAGAAGAAATTTTTAAGAAATTTAAAATGATTAATAAGACAGATACAATACAATTTCTATTACAGCAGTGCATGAAAAGATGTGTTGGAAATAATTTATTTAATGATCATATTAATAATAATAGTCATTTTGCAACAAACCACCATTACGTTTTGCTAATAAAAGCGATCTGTAAGAAATATTTAAATGTAAGAATACATCATTACACAAAAAATATGATAAAAAAAGAAAAAAATGTACGAAATTTTTATAACAAACTTATATTGTTTAAGGGACAATAAAATATTTAAAAATTATTTAAGATTTGTTATTCCTTATCTCATTCCTACTACGTATATTTGTTTAACTAAAATGCACTTATGATCAAATAATTTAAAAAATAAACGTCATAGCTTTAAACTGTTACAGATATGGATATAATATTATGTGATAAATAAAGTGATGATGTTGATTAATGTATGGATGTTCGTTTGTTTCTCATTTATGCAAAAACTACTGAATAGATTTTGATACATCTTTATTATAATATTATAAAGTTTAAAGTCAAAGTCAATTTTTTTATTCAAAATAGTACAGTTAAAGTATCTTTTTGAACGTCAATTGAGTCTACCACCGGTTCCAAAGCAAGCCCACTGAGAAGAATCGGCGAAACAAACTCAGTGGAACTAATCTTTTCATAATCTGTTATAAAAAATTAAATACATACTACTATATTAATATAGTAAAAAACTCTGTAGGGTTGCTCTTTTCAAAATATAGTTAAGGATTTTTATAAACATACTACTGCTACTTACTAGACACAAGCCTAAAATTAATAAGTAGGTAAATTTAGACCCCGCAACACAGAAAACAAACTAGAGGATGTTGATAAAAGAAAAAAAAAACAGGTAGTAATCGCATAACACGACCAGCCACCACAGCAACACCTCCACATAGGCCAGAACGCGTGAGCCAGCGTCAACCTCTTCCACATATTAGAGGGAAGTGGAAGACCCATCCCACAACGCCACCACTGCAATGGCATAAGCGAGCATGACATGTCATACGTTTCACCCTTACACAAGTTAAGTTCTAAATACTGCAGGCTCCAAATTTATCCACATTCTAGGTAGACAATTGATAAAAGAGCAATACAATCCCAAGGTTTCGTGTCGTCTAAATAATAATTAATCTTATAATACGCTTTTTTATCTGCAAGCCTGGGAGGAACGCCCTATTCCCAAGGTGGTATCTTCAGTCTTTTACTTTGTAATATTCTTTACCACGCAGACGCTCTTTGATAACTTTTTTAAATTTATTGATGGATAGATTTTTAACGTTTTCTGGGATCCTATTGTAAAAGCGTATACAGTTGCCTTTAAAAGAGTTGCTTACTTTAGTAAGTCTAATCACTGGGGCATACTAGCCTGTGTTTATTACGTATATCCCTACTATGAATGTCACTTTTCTTATTGTAATCATTTATATTCTTCCGGACGTACAGTAAATTATCCAAAAGCTTATATATTATTAGGATCACACATTGGTTATAATTTATTTCCGTACTCCCAAGGATATGAGAAGGGCGCGAGTGAAACCGCGGGCGCAGCTAGTGCGCCATAATTAAATCATTTTTATGACACTAAAGCAAAATACTTTGTTGTACACCACTCGAAACGTATTTATTCACAATAAAAATTTGGGGAAAATTTCTCCTATAATGGTAACATTGTTATTGCACCTACTATAGCCAAGTAGTATTACTATATAGTTTGTGACTATAGCTCTGTTCCTTTCGGGTGCACGCACTTGTCAAATCTAAGTGATTCTTTATCTTAGATTAGATCATTAATCATTATTAGATTACAAAAACAACACAAATTACAGAAAACAAAAATCAAGGCTCAATTTTTTTACTTAACTCGAGCCTTTGAGCTTGTTTATATTATTCTACGGAAACGATTTAAAGAAATAAATGTGTTTGATATAAGGCAGTAATATTTTAGAAATGAATATAGCAGAGAGTGAAAAGTGCATAATAAATACAAAAGATGGGCCTATTTGTGGATATATTGAAAAAAATGATCTTGGAACCTATTATAAATTTAAGAAAATCCCATATGCAAAACCACCTATTGGATCGCTCAGATTCATGGTAAGCATGAGTATATTTTTTATTATAAATATATGACTATGCAGAGGTAATTAATTATTTTCTACTTTTAAAGGAAATATATCTACCATACATGCTTATTGAGTTTCAAACAATTGTGTAAATTATTCCTAAAAATAACTTATCATGGACTCAAAAAACTTTAGTTTAATTCCTTTTTTATTTACAATAATTAATTTACATTTTTCTAATATTAAAATCGTTTTTTGAGTACGCAATAAACCTTCTTATATTTTTCAGCCACCTTCTCCTTGTGAACCTTGGACCCAGCTTTTGGACTGTACAAAAGATGCTCCACCACCACTATGTTCTAAAATAGGTTCACATATTTCAGGGTCTGAAGACTGCCTTTACTTAGAAGTATCTACTACAACTATAAAACCAGATAAACCACTTCCAGTCATGTTTTGGATTGGAAGTTGTAGATTTTTTATGTATGCTGATGAAATGTATGATCCGTCCCTGATAAATAATCAAGAAATAATATTTGTACGCTGCGGATTTAGGTTAGGTCCATTTGGGTTTCTGTCTAATATGGAAATTACAGCTCCCGGTAACAGTGGCTTGAAAGATATAGTAATGGCCCTAAAATGGGTTCAAAGAAATATTGCAGACTTTGGTGGTGATCCCAATAATGTCACAATTTTTGGAAATAGTGCAGGTGGATCTATTGTACATTTCATGCTCCTATCTCCAATGGCATCGGGACTATTTCATAAGGCGATTATGCAAAGTTTTAGTGCATTGAACCGTTGGTCATTCACAAAAAATCCAATACCAATATTAATTAAACTAGCAAAAGAATTAGGCATAACAAAAACTGACCATAGTGAAATTGTGGAAGAGCTTAAAACATTGGATGCCATGAACCTAATGAATGCATGTATGGAATTATGGAATCGTGAATTTAACACTCAACTCATTGATATTTTTGATGCAATGTTTAAACCATGTGCAGAAGAGGAATTTGAAGGTCAACCAGTTTTTCTTAATAAAAATCCAGAATTAATTATTAAATCGAAGAAATTTAACAAAGTCCCTATTATTCTTGGAAGTAATAATACTGAGTCCTCAGTGTTGCAATATGTGAAAGGAGATATTTATGAGAATCTTGAAAATATTAACAATGATACTTCACTTATAGTCCCTAAATGTCACTTGATTGATGAAAGGTTAGGAAAGAAATTTGGTCAGCGCTTAATAGATTTTTACTTTAAAGGGGAAGTAAAAAACTGCAATAAGACCCAATATTTGCAGTTTCTAAGTGATTATCAGTGCTTGTATTATTTAAATACAACAGTTCGTCAGCATTGTGAAAAAGCACCTGAATACCCAATTTACTACTACATATTGAATTATGCTGGGGAGTGGACTGTTCCTAAAAATTATGAATTCTTTAATTCAATGGGACATTTTGGAGAACTGCCATTTTTATTTCAAATAAAACTACCAAATTCAACATTTTGTGATGGATCTCGTGATTCCATTAACACAAGAAAAAGGGTAGTAAAAATGTGGACCAATTTTGCTAAATATGGGTAAGTAAAACTCTTAATACCTTGCTTTGGATTGAATGATTTGAATATATTACTGGCACAAAGATTTATGTTAGGTCTCAGGATATTATTTATGTATATAGGTGACTCTTCTGCCTCTATGCTTATCATTTAAAACACCAGATTTTTTTATTTGGGACTTTTATGTGCTCAAAAATTATGCCAACATGAACACTTCCAACAGTCCTGTTCTCTTCTACTTAAATAATTCCTACAAGACTTTAAAGTTTGCCTAAAATAGAACGCCTATTTATTTTAATTTAAAATGCAATTCATAAAATATACCTTTATTCTATACTCATGAAATACATATCAAAAAGAAGTGATGAAAAACCTCTGCTTCCGTTAAATAGAACAATTATTTAATATATTTTAAGATCTAACTTCATTAAAAAATTATTTACTTCAATATGTCCAGATCACAGAACCTTGCAGCCCAGCAGATGGCGCTGCAGTCGGTTTCTAGGTTATATATCTAGTTTTGAATCTAAAGGACAACCTCTGTCGGGTCCATTAGTATAAGTGTAAGATGTAAGTTTGAAAAGAGACTTAAGGATAGGAACTATATAAGATGCTTAAATATTCAATTATTTCAGGAATCCTACACCTGATGAAAATGATCCAGACTTGCAAATAACTTGGGATCCAGTTCAGAGTTCTGATAAATTGAACTACTTAAGCATTGGTTGTGAACTGACAAAAGGTAGGAATCCATTCCATGAAAGAATGAAATTTTGGGACCAGCTTCATCAAGAGTTTATGTTTTTAACAACTCTTATATATTTTAATGATTATGGAGTATTACGGTAACAAAAAATTTCTAGTTGGTTAATTAGCATTTACATTCTTTGTAAAAGAAGTTTAAAGACAAGAACGTAATGACGTTCTTGTCTTTAAACTTCTTTTATATCTGTGAAATATATGCAAAAATATTAATATTAATTTGTTAACAAATAAACAAGCCTTGAAAGTTGGTTATGCATTTATGTTGAAAAATACTCAAAATTTTAAATACCTTTTTGACTAACTATGTAAGCCATGTATAAGAAAAAAGAATTATCAAAGTTGGTTCATAAAAGATGATGATAAAGCTCTGAACAAACATAAAAACGTCTCCTTCCTTGGAGTCAAATGACTTCAGAGAAAAAAAGAGAATTGAGGGAATTTAGCATATCCTAATTTTTATGAAAAGATGTGTTATAATTTTACCAGTTTAGGTTGTTGAGTTTAGGTATAATATATAAAGAACAAAGGCCACGGCCTCTTGAGCGAGAGGTCCGGTTTGATATAGATCAAAGCGTTCATAAGAACTGGTCTTCTATGTACATCTGTATTCTTTGCCATAGCTATATTATGGCAAAGAATACAGACGTACATAGAAGGCCAGTTCTTATGAGCGCTTTGAGAACAAACTCTGCGATGTAAACGTCCGCTTGGCGGCGTAACGAGAGGGGCACAGCGGTGTCCCCAGCATATGAGCCTACGAGAGCGAGCGAGTGCAAACTGGGGATTACTCCCCGAAAAAGTCGACACAAAAATCATTAAGAACTGTCCTTCTATGTCTGTATTCTTTGACTATGGTGTATTTTTGATAATTTTACTGTAATGGCCCATTTTGATCTAGATAGTTAAACTTAAATTGTTGACTTCGTTTATAATATTTTAGTAAAATTTAACTAGTACGCAAAAGTTTTGAAATGCGTCTACCATAATATGTCGTAGACGCGAGTTAAGGATGCGAAGTGCTTCAAAGCTATCGAAAGGTACTTCGCAGCTTTTACTTAAAGTATCTTTTTTTTTATTCGCTATAATAACACACTTAAATAAATTACTTTTTGATTTTCCTAAAGATGCGAGGCATCAATAGTACTCTAGTAAAGTCAAACCAAAAGCAATTTTATAACGTTTTGTGAAAATAACTACATAAAGCTTAAACTTATACCTACTCTTACTCAGAAAATCCTTTAGAGTAAAATTACCCTAAGATAAGTCGAAGAAACCTGATTTCGAAATTCTAAAAATGCTACAAATGTACCTATGGTGTAAAATTTCGATCATTATCTTCTTATTGGTTTATGGGATATAAATGTAATTCTAATTTTACTATGTAGGATAAGTTATATTATTTTAAGTATATTATTATAAGGTTATTCCTCTTATTACCCTTTAAAATTTACGGACAAAAATCCATTTCAAAGATTTAAATAATAAAAAGAACATTAGTAACGTATAAGACGAATTTATTAACTAGCTTGAGCAAAAAAAAAATGACAAGGTATTGCTTTAAATTGCAGCGGAAAATATTTTAAGGTATTTAATATCGTAACTTTCTCTTCACTCTGTAAATTCGTCGAAATTCTGATCAGAATTTTTCCGAAATTAATGCCATATTGCGTTTTTATCGATATCATGGTAAAACGGTCACGCAAGCAACTTGCGTATTGAACCCGGTGCGAACATATTATTATTCTGTGTCATACATATTATCATAATACTATTTTATCGTTTCTGTTTTGTGCGAGCAGGGCCCTAAATATTACAAGAAACAACACAAGATTTTTACTGATGAATAAAAACTACATGTAGCAATGCTATTTTTTACTATCATAAATAGCTTCATACTAAGTATATTTTTGCTACATATATTATAATATTTGAGTGCTCTAGTACTACGAGTATAATATAAAGTAGTTATGCTGATTTACCTACATACATACTTTAGTTAGAAAATCTTATTAACTTCAAGGAAATCAACACTACAATCATAGATAAAATGTTGAGTACAAGAAGCCATGAAGCCTATAATTATCTGTCATAAGTTTTTAGATTAGACTTTGTAATGATGTGATATCGACTAGCTAGTTATGTCGCTATGTGTTATCTATCAACTGGGACCACTTATTGTTCGAAAGAGATATTTATTTATAACACGATATATTGTTGTTGTTTTATTTATATACAATTTCTATTATATTAATTAAAGAACAAATTTGTGTTTTTATTTAATTTCAATATGAATCTTGATATTTTATTTGACTAGTGATAAAGGTGTGAAAAGCTTAGGAATACTTATGATCACATTTTAACTAGAATGGATAAAGGATTTCGTCCAACGACACGTTTGCTGATCAGAATCGACTATGCAATATCCTTTGATTGTAAATCATACTATTATCATTGGTGATAGATGGTTTTACCTATTTGACAGGTATATTAAAAAAAGAAGCTTGTATGTTGGTACCAATCTTTATTTTGTAAAATAAAAAAATGTTTTATCACATAACAACATACAAGGTTTTGTATCAAACACTAACATCAGAGCCAACATAAAAAACGTGTTTTAAATAAATGAATGCCACCATTATCTACAACAGCAAAAATAATCGGCGAGGTGTTAATAATTTTAGACATAAATAAATATGATCTACAAATACTACGTAATCAGTGCAAAATATAATTACACATAGTTGGTGTAGATTGCTTACTTCTTGGAAGCGTATACCTTTCTTGGTTCATATTGCAGCCATCTGAAATAAATTATCAACATCGTTTACTGTTATAGAAATCACCATCCATCACTTTTTAACTTTTTATTACAAACGTTTTTAACTTTACATTTATATACTGACATAATATAGTATATTAATGTATATTTTATAAATTTATAAAAAATAATAAATAAATAAATGGAAATTTTATTGGCCAATGAATGTCTGTTTTAAAAATAACAACAATTTATAGTTAACACCATGATTAAAGTTTACACTTCCAGAAATTTGTTTGGTTGGAATAGCAATGTAATCTTTTTCTACACAGAATGCTTGACGTACACATAAAACTAACGATAGACTTTACCACATGAAAAGCATAAAATTGTCTTATTTTTACTTTTTATTTTAGCAATAAGTATAACATAAAACTTAGGGCCTGTTTCACCACTTCCTAATAAGTGCCAGATCGGCTATCCATAACATATTTGACAGATACTCCATAGTCATATCTGTCAAATATGTTATGAATGGCCTATCCGGCACTTATCTGGAGGTTGTGAAACAGGCCCTTAGTGTAAGAATACAATATTAGGATAGTACAACATAAGTATATAATACGCTAGAGTATTAGCAGATGCCTTCAAATATCAGTATGCTCTTTTCTTTAAGGTTCCGGAAACCCGTGGGTGACAGCCATTTCCATATGGTGGTTGCGTGAGTTAGGAATTGGAATATTAGATCGTATATACTCACTGCGTGTACGAAACTAAACGATGTGTGTAGTTAAAACTGGTACCCCCCCATAGGCACGGACTGGTCGGCGCTGAACTGGTACTGGTCGGAGCTGGTGACCGGCGCCAAACGGCTATCCTCCCCCTCCACAGTGAAGTAGTTCTCTATTATCTCGAACGACTTTTGGTATATGTCCAAGTTCTCGTGAGATTGGAGGAACTCGATCTTGTCCAATCCTGTCGGACATGTTACAAATTATTTATGGATACAGACCAAATCAACAGTAACAACAAAAGTTTATACACATAGCTGTAATACATAAATCGGAAGTCTTAGGGCCTGTTTCACAATCTCCCTTTAAGTTCCCTATAGGCTATTGGCAACATATTTGACAGATGTTTGACAGATAGAGTATGGAGTATCTGTCAAATATGTTGCCAATAGCCTATAGGGAACTTAAAGGGAGATTGTGAAACAGGCCCTTAGTATGTACGCGCTAATACTCGTCACGTCGGCAGCTTATATCTATATATTATTATTTTTTTCGATTTGATAGCCCAGTTATAAAGAAAGAAAATAGGCAATTTATTTTGTAGGCATTCCGTTTTTAAGTTCTGTGCAAGTGAATCCGCGGTGAACAACTAGTATAGCAGTAGTATATAAAAGTAATTATTATATTTCTTAGGTGATTTAACGTGTATAAGTTAGAATTATTAAAAAAATATTACAAAGACAAAAAAGTTAGTAATGAAAGTAAATTAGTTACCAAAACATTCCTCGATGAGGGGGACATAGGGGTTTTCACCCTGGTGCGACTGCTGTCCAGCCTTTAGAATATTGTCGAGTCCGTTGAGAGCCACTTGCACCGTCTTGGTATCGCTTAACGTCAACAATTCGCACAAGGCCAGTATAGCACCCTGTTTCACTAAATAACTGGAAACATACAAATCATAATGTTAATTCCAAATAATGGAAGCATTAGACATTATATGTATTTATGAATAATAAATAATTTTCCTAAAATTACCATATATTATAGTGTATACATTTTGAACATTTTTGCATGCTGAAATTAATCATCATCAAATCAAGCTAAGGCATCATATGCATTCACAGCCGACCGCAAGCAAAAATGTATATGTAACATTTGTATACGCGCTACGATGCACGCTATCGCTACGGTCGCTCTGCGAGCTGCTTTTTCTATGACCACACACTGTGCCGCACAGTGCGTATAGCAATCGCGTGGGTACCCGTAAGGCGACTCGGGTAACCGAATGGTGCATAGGGGTTCTAAGCGCCACTGTGATTTCTTGTGTAATTTAGTAAAATGTATTTCTATGAACTAAATGGACATAGAATAAATGCTCATTCTTTTATAAACTTTTATAAACTGTATCCACCTTTGTATTTACACACATAAGCAAATAAATTGATTTGATTGATTTGATTTTAATAAAGCATACTGCATATTGGCAAGTGTGTAACTTTCAAAGAAATTACTAGCTTAGAGCCAGCGGTATTAGTATTATTATATAGTTACCTAATTTGCGCGTGCGTCCCCCCACTAGTAGCATTAGTGATGGCCCACGCGGCTTCTTTTCTCGTCTTGAATTCCGCGTGCCTTAATATGTCTATTAATCTGGGGAAGATATCTGCGTCGATAACCGCCTAAAAAAATAATGATCAAATTAGATATGGGTTTTAATGTACCTTCATCTAATAATATGAACATAAAAAATATGGCTAAGGGCAAAATGTGTATAGTTGCACATATTATGATTACTATAGTAGGTACCTCTGTGATCTGTCCTGTATTAGTCGTCTATGGTCTATGCACCTGTTTTAGTTGTCTATGTAGCTGTATTAGTTGTCTATACACCTGTATTAATTGTCTATGTAGCTGTATTAATTGTCTGTGTAGCTGTATTAGTAGTCTATTCACCTGTATTATTAGTCTATGCACCTGTATTAGTAGTCTATGTACCTTTATTAGTTGTCTATGTAGCTGTATTAGTAGTCTATACACCTGTATTAATTGTCTATGCGCCTGTATTAGTAGTCTATGCACCTGTATTAGTAGTCTATGCACCTGTATTAGTAGTCTTTGTAGCTGTATTAGTAGTCTATACACCTGTATTAGTTGTCTATGTAGCTGTATTAGTAGTCTATGCACCTGTATTAGTAGTCTATGTAGCTGTATTAGAAGTCTATACACCTGTATTAGTTGTCTATGTAGCTGTATTAGTAGTCTATACACCTGTATTAGTTGTCTATGTAGCTGTATTAGTAGTCTCGAGAGCACCTGTATCTGCATGGCGTTGCCGGCGGTGATGTTGGAGAGGGTCCAGCAGGCCTCCTTGCGCAGCGCCTCGGTGTGCGACACGAGCAGAGCCAGCAGGCTCGGCAGCGGGTTGCAGTTGAGCACGGCCTGCGTCTGCGCGTCGTTGCCCGTCACTATGTTGCCCACCGCGCGCAGCGCCGCCGACACCACCGAGTACTTGCTGTGCCTGTACACAGAACATTTATCACGCATTTTATAGCGAATCTAGCATTAGCTTATAAAAAAATATTGACATGTTTCAAGTGCTATGTAATTTGCCTATGAAATAAATATTATTTAATTTGATTTGTTTAATCGTGTACATAATTCATAATACATATATTGTTTGCTAACGTTTACTCTAATTTCATGGACGATTTAGTAACGGTTTATTAAAAAAATTACGGGCCCTACGGTCAGATACTTGACAGCCATGGTCACGTGAGGACATGATGCTCCCGTGACCATGGTTAATGTAAAGTAAGCATACTCTGAAGCGTTGGCCATGTAAGAATAACTCGTTTGTTTTACTACAGATCCTATTCTACGTATTAGTTGGATGGGTATAAGTAGACGAGACACCGGTTGATAAGTGATCAGAGCCCATGAACAAAGAGTCCACCTGGAATTAGCCTAGACCCTAGGTAACACATTTATGTCTATCCTAAGATATAGGATTATCTGTCTCGGAGCCAGGAATTACGCTGCCAATCCGACTCTTATATCCGAAACACAGTAAAACATTTCAAGGAAGGATGGTAAAGCACATACATATTGTTTCCTTAGCCTTGTTATTTATATTCGCCTACACAGTCACTTTGAGTCAATGCATACATGTCCGGCTCTGTTTTCGGTGGTAAGCACATGCCACCTATATGCATAACCCGTTTGGACTAATATAGTAATAGAGTTAAGAGTGTTGTATTGACCCGTGGAAGATATGCGAAAAATCTGTGTCATCCTTCCATCTGCTTGTTCTGTTTATTTCTTTAGTAAAATCTTTATCGTGTGTCGTTAAAAAGCAGCAATCTACACAAAAAAATCATATAAAATTCTATGGAAAAACAATTTTTCATCACATGTAACTTACGATAGCAGCTCGACAAGTCTTCTACAAACTCCAGCATCGATGACCGCTTGGATCTTTTCATTCGGTCCGTCCGAGAGGTAGGAGAGCGCCCAGCAAGCATCGCCCAACAGATACTCATCAGTGTGATGTAATAATTTAGCTAATACTGGTATACCTAAAAAGTTAAATATTTTTTAAACAGGCATGATTAGATTCCTTAATATTTTTGAGTGCTACCGCCTATATAATAATACTATTTACAACAACATTCAAGTCTCATAAGGAAAGCAGTCGTGAACAATAGTTGCCATTCGTTCAGCATCGCACAGTAGACGTATCCAATTCAAGTTTTTGAGTTCGCAATTCATAGCCAACAAACTACCTTAACTGATAACAGTTTATACTATAGCCATCCCCACGATGTATGATGTTACAATCTTACAATCGTGTAAGACTAAAGTGACGGGCAAACTCGATGAGATGCCATATCGGCGGAGGGACGGAATTAAGAAGAGCGTCCAGGACTTCATCACCTTAGTCTTACTAACAGACGAAGTCGAGCCTAACAGAAGTGCAGTTCAAGTTGAAGGTATTAGACCACTTAAAAACTGTAATTATTTCGTAATATTATATCGGTGAGTAGGTTATCTAAAAAGACTTTGAAAGTCAATTAGTGGTTGCATCGGCGGACTCCGGTACCTCACCGCATGCCATCGAGTGCGATGGCCCGGCGGTTGCTACGCGTGAGTGGCTCGGAGCAAACTGGGCTACCGATCACAGCCAGACACATGACATAAGACACTTTTCCATTTACATATTATGTACGTGCCGCACACGTCTACCCCGTGGCGGACACTCGATACACTATTAAAATACATAAAATAGTGTGATTAAATCAGAGGCGTTGTCTACTAGTGCCTATGGTCGATGGCCCGTTTGAGCCGGTTCGAACATGTCTAAACATCCGACTCGTTTATGATGACGCGGCCGCAAGCTATACTGTGCTGCACCACGCCTTGAATCCGGAACGGGGCGGGGCTCTACACACCCCACCCCGAATAAAGATATTATAATTAACAGAAATACATTATTAATTCACATAACTAACCTGGAGCAACCGCTTCGAAATTCGTTGGAGGGTTTTTGCCTCTACATAAATTAGATAATGTCCATACTGCATTTTTTGTTATGGATAACCTTGAGTACTTGTTGAAAATTCTGAAACACATTTTTAATATAATTAAATATTATTTTATGAAATATCGAAATTGAAAACAAGATATATAATATCTTGTTAAAGTGTGTTTGTAGTTACTAATACATATATTACTAATACATTTGTAACACAGTATAGTTATTACATTACACTACTGGCTAAAATAGGACTATCCGGAAGTGGATGAATACAGGCTGATAAAAATGATAATTACGATGATTATTATCGCTATATCATGATAAAAGAATCATATGACCCCAAGAAAAAGTAAACACATACTCCAACAGTGGCGGCAGTACTCCAGCGGCGAGCATTGTGTCGCGAAAGCGCGGCGAATCCCCAGCGATGTTGCCTAACGCCCACACCGCCTGCTCGCGCACGTCGTCGTTCGTGCCCGCCCCTATTAGCGACACCAGCACCGGGATAGCACCGCACTCCACTACGACACGCGTCTGCTCCGACGTGCCCGACGCTATGTTCGTCAACGCCCACGCAGCTTCGAACTGGAATTTAAAAGAAAAAAAACATTTTCATAAGAAAAATATTTCTATTTCAATTTTTACACGAGTATACAATTTTAGTTCAATTTGAATTGAAGCTACACAATGGAAAGGACCAAAGGGAAAAAGGAATGTTGGTCGGCCAATACGTCGGTGGGCTGATGACATATCACAGGTCGCAGGAAACGACTGGATAAAATCAGGCAAGGACAGGGAGTTATGGAAAAGGATGGAGGAGGCCTTTACCCAAATAGGGGTCCATATCTCATAAATAATACTAACATTAATTATAATAAGTAATTTTCCTTATTTTTTTTTTTAACACATAACACACTAACAAAACATTATATTGTATTGTAAAAACGAAAGTGATGATATGGAATAAATGGCTTTATTATTATTATTATTATTACAATTTTAGTTGCAAGATATGGTATTTGTGGTATACTATACCACGTGAATTTGAAACGCTTACAAAGATTTAAGCCTAATATACTTTATATACTATACACCACTATTTTTTAATTACCCAAAAAAAAATTGGGTATATCAGTCGCCGCTACTGAACACGTTACAGTAATAAAAAAAACGAAAATCGTTATTAAATAAGGAACGAGTTTGTGCGGTACGGAGCGACGGTCGGGCGGCTGATGTTTATGATTAATAAATTGTGGGTAGTCTACATACTAATCGCCGAGCGCCAACGGTATGAAAAGGAGCGCAATAGCTTACTTCTATCTTGATTTTCATTAATTAAATGACACATTGTATTTTTCGTTGTAGAATTCTTGTGTCCATGATTTTGCATTGAATATAGGGAAACTTTAACATTTTATAACTTCTTCATAATTGAGTAAAAAAAATTATGACTACATATTATATACGATTATGTATGTCTTATATACTACCCAATTTTTTTTTTTTTGTAGTTATAAAATAGTGGTGTATAATGAATATAACCCTTTATCTCAGAATTTTTTTTTAAATAAAATTTAAGCACTTATGTATATTGCACAAACGCAGTATGTGTATATACACTATGCCTCGCTGACCGCGAGACACGAGCTGTGCGGGAGTTCGTTCACCTCACGCGACGAACGCTGTGTGTCAGCTGTAGCAGTCCGGCCGGCATAAACAGCAATATACAATAAACAAGTTACATTGCATTTTTTTTTAAAAGATTGTTTTAAAGCATTATCATTAAATGTCTGTTTCAATTTTTTTACCAAACAAGTATATTAGACAACCAAAAAAACCAAAAATCTTGTATCATGTCAGGCTATACCTAGACTATCATACATAGCTCTTAGTTTTAATTTTATTAATTTTAAAAAAGTTTCATGAAGTTGGGAAATGGTATTAAATTATTTTCAATTTAAAAAAAATATATTTTTTGTGACTGTATCTAAACACATAGATTGTGAAGTAAAATAATAAAACTAGATTACCTGCAATGTAGGATTTGAAGTATTGGTTAGAAATTCAACAAATTTAGGAACAATTCCTGTTCGAATAACTTCATCTATAAGTGGATTTGGTTCCCGACTTAAAAGTTTTCTAAATTTTTGTGTGGCCATAACTTGTTCTTGAGGATTGTCCCCATAGATAGCTGCTATCATTGCCGGCGTAATGTCTTCTGATGGTAAAAGGCTCATATCATCCTATAAAAAAAACATTATTATGTAAACACATAATACATGAAATTTAGGAAACTGTATAACCATTTACCAACACTGGTCTATAGTACTGGTGGTCCAAAAAGTTGTCTATGACATATTTAACATTTTGTGTCTTATAAATACAATTATGATACAAAGAACATAACAAATAAAAATGTAATTCTGGAGACATACTAGTTTAACTGCTAGCTATAATCAGTACATAATATTTAAAAAATATAATTTTGATACAAAGCTCATTCCTGATAAGACAGAAGGGAAATCTTTTTTTATGTCAGAGCAAAATTTTCTTAGTTTCGGACTTTCCTTTTAAATAGAATTTGACCACTTCCAAAGAATTACCAACACATAGCATCAAGTGCCAACTTATATAGCACATATAGAGCGTAATTACTAAAATGTCAGAAACAACATATTTTCATTATTTCATTAATAAATAAATAAAAACACATTCTGAACACCATTCAATTTTAGTTTTAGTACATGGTGAATATGAATTTTATATTAAGATTTTAGATTTAGATTACAATCTATAGCCTGATTATGCATTATTCTAATTCATGCTTACAATATTAAATTTAAAAAGTGGTAGTAATATTTAACCTGAAAAGATATATCGGGAGCATTTGGTCCTGGTAAGTTAACATTTCTTCTTTTAAAAATTTGTTGCTCTCTTTTCTGTTTTCTTAATTGTACACCTTCCTCTTCTCTTCGACGCCGCAATTCATCAGCACTAAGGCCTGCATTCTTGTAACGGTGCTTATGGCCACTGGACATCTATTTATTCATGAAAATTATAATAAAATATAATGTTTTCTTATGTTTATACAAATTTCACCCATTATAATGAAACAAATTTATGGATTGGAATGAGTAAAATTTATGAAAAAATTAGGAAACAATAAACTGTTATGTTAATAATTTCTATTATTTTGATTCATATTAATTTCCAATGTAGAAAATTAATTTATAGCTATAAAATAAATTTGAGTTATTTTGATATTCACTTCCAATAAATCATACTGGGTTGTATCCATTGTCAACTTTATTGTTAATTAATTTCAAGTTTGATAAAAATAGCCTATGTACACTATTTTCTTACTGTTTTGTTTTGTATTTTACAACTATCTACATCAAGGATTTTTATTTTAATCACTGATACTTGTTAAACAAAACAAGGTACTGCTTAACATAAGCATTGAGTTCTTATTAAAAACTTACTGTTTTAGACTATATAAAGATATACAAAAAAGTTTGTCCTTTGTAAAATCAATTCAACATCTGTTAAATACAATAAAATTCTTTTAAACACAATTTAATCCAATCTAAAATCTTAAATCACGTCATTAGACATTCAAGATACATTTTTTATGACAGGTGTCAAATTCTGCAATAGATATCTCATATCAGTATTATACTCTTATACTTTTTGGATATTAGTCTGCACCACGTCTGCACTCTGCACTACTCTGCACTTCTGCAGTCATGAGTCACTTATAAAATATAGGAGAAGATCGGTGGGAAACGTTATGGCGCCGCGCGGTTGCGTTTTTTTCTGTTTTCCGATATAAAATAGGAAATATATTCCTATTTTATTCGTTCGGAGTGATTTTCTAGAGTTTTTTTTTTAAGAACGAAATCTGTTTGTAATGTGATTGGTTGGCGAACAATGCTACGCTACACTGATTACCGTTACCGATCCTACCGCAGACAGCGGCAGAAAAAAGAATGTGAATAGTACGGAAAAGCCCATATCGTTCGAACTTCTTATATCTATATTCCGTGAACACGGTATACACCATAAGAAGGTCCGCCTTGCTCTAAGGTCATCCGTTAGTAATTATAACAGATTGACACTTTTGCATTACTGATACTATTTTGTTATGATACCTAATTCATCGATGAAAAAGAATCGAATTTTTACCAAAGCTTTGATTTTGAAATTATTATTATTTTAATTTTCATCTTTAAAGCGGCATGGGCAGATCCGATGTGTTGGATGTCGAAATTTGCCGCAAACGCCTGCGACGCGACGACCACATATTTGTGCCTTGTAGAGGTTTGGAGTTTGCTGCAAGCCGCAAACGTGTGGATCCGGTATAGCATTTATTACTGTCAAGTGTCAAAAATACATAAATTCAATAACACACTTAACTTAGAGCCTTATGACCCTTGAAATACATTTCATAAAGGCATACTTGTCATGTGAATTGTGTCATATTATGTGATTTTCCTTGTTGTGTCCTGCCAAGTGCTTATATTTAAATACTTTTGTCGATACAAAATGAATAGATCAATTTTATTTCGAAAAAATATATATTCAATAACGAGATGTTTGGCTACTCCTGCTGGACCACCGTCTGCAAGTGGTTCCACCTCACCTAAATATAGACCAACCGAATTTCAAAAGTTTCTTCTCGTATGGACTAAAAAGTATAAGAGCAAGGAGGAAATCCCATCATTAGTATCGTACGTTCTTTATTTGTAACATATAAAATGTATTATTATGCTATTTGTTTTCATCCATCTTTGCTTAATTGAATGAAACAATTTCAAAATTTGACATTATGATTGCTTAAATTTTAAAATATCTAAGCTGTCTTGCTGTTCTTCTGTTACTACTATACAGTTCTTAACTGCACTTTTCCTTTTCTTGATAAAGGTACAAGCCCTTTTTTAATTTGTTCCTTTATGTCTTTACAAACTAAGGAAGCAACTATTTTTTTTTGAATGATTTGGTCAGAGGCAAAGTATTTAATGCATAAATATCCTTCATAACATTAATATTGTTTAAATTTTTAAAAGACAACTATAATATAGAAATAATTTTAACAGCTTTATTAAAAACTCATCAAAAAATTCAAGTACATAAAATCAAAATATAAAATCTGTAAAAAAAATATCAAAAAATCTCTTCAATAAGTAGATTAGGGGAAGAGTAAATTAGTCTTACAGTTCAAGTATGTGTTTATAATATTTTCATGTATTTTTAGGTATGAATTAATTGATAGATCCCGAAGTGAAGCTAGGATTAAAATATCCAATGTATTGATATTTTTGACAGCTCTTGCAAGTTTAGGAGCAATATTGTTGGGAAAAGCAGCAGCAAAAAGAGGAGAATCAGTCCACCAAATGAACTTGGACTGGCATAAGAAATATGAAGAAGATTATAAGAAAAAACATGAAGCTAAAGACCAATAATTGACTTTACCTGCTAAATAAGCTGAAATTGTTTTGCGTAGTCTAGATGTTAAATCTGAAGATTTTTGTTTAAAAATTGTAAGCATACTATTTTTATAGTTACATTGTGATATTATTTCAACACTACTAGTTTTCTAAATATATTTACAAGATATGAATACATTTTAAAAATTTTTGCTTATTTTATTGATATACTTATTACCTACAATGCCATTGTGATATATATGTGATTTCCCTGTAAACCAATTTTTATAGGACTTAAAGGATTACCAAGTCTTTAAATTTAATTTTAAAGTCATTCTATTCATTTTATATCTTATCAAATTTAATGAGCTGTGAAGGGATATTTCTAAATTATGTCCAATAACATTATGACAAATCCTTCAAGCATTTTAACAGCAATAAACTTAGGGATTGGTTGTAAAATGTTGCATAATGATTATATAAAAACAGGTTATGTAAGCTAAAATCTATAAAAACATTTATTTATAATTTCAGTCTTCATAACTCATTTGGCTTATAAAATGTCCTGCATTTTTCAGTAAATAATTTTCCTGTTTTTTCCTTTATAACTTCTTCCACGCTTAATTCAGTCTGTAATAGGCGCAACTACAACAAAAAATATGTATTTAGATAATGCAACATAATCCACTGTGTTGATATTTTCAACAATACACACAACAATCTACACAATCACAAGTACAATCTCTTACACTTCCAGTGGTTTGGCCAACAGTGATTTCCTATGTATTTCAAAATTTATAATTTACTGTATTTAAGTTTGTTTGAGAAGACCATCTCCGTCTGTGTTGGATGCATGTTGCAAGGGAATGGTTGGAAAGCAAATAAAAGCTGATGATGATTAAGTTTGTAGTTGGTTACCAATATTTATATAAACATCCACACTTGTATTTACAATATCTATAAGAGATATAATAAGCATTACCCTTTCAAAACTACTTACTAAATTGAATCTATTTTGTATATTAATGCAGGTTATATCAATAATATAACCTGCATTAATATACAAAATAGATTCATTCATATTCTGGTTGCATTGCAAAAAATTTGGTCATATAAATACCTTTCTTTGTTCAAATTTTAAACTTTTTAAAATGTCTAAGCTGTCTGGCTGTTCTTCCTTTGCAATTTTTAAATTCTTTACTGTTTCGGCTGTTACTACTATACAGTTCTTTATTACACTTTCCCTTTCCTTATGCCCTTTTTGAATTTGTTCATATAAATCTTGACAAGCCAGGGAAGCATCTATTTTCTTTTTGAATGATTCGGTCGGAAGCGAAGTATTTAATGCATAAACAATTTTATCATCAAGTACTCTCATTTTCCTTAGGATATCCTTTAAAATATAATTATTTAACATATTATAGGTTATGTAGACACAAGATCGTTTTGTCGAAATACAATAACTACCGCAATTACTTTCAAAATCTTCATTTATTATTCTAATATTTGATTATACAAACCTGAAATTCTAAAAAATCGGGGCAAATCATTATAATATCTTAAATATTTTTATTAACACACTTATTACTTGGTTATTCCGGTCTCGGTGATCCTAATCTTACCCTGAAAAGATATAATAATATATGTTTTTTTACGAAATTAAAAAAAACAGTTAAGAAATATTGTGTTAACTTATGTTTATTAAAAAGCACCTAAGTATGTTTCCAAGAGAATATAATCACTACGTTTATTTCTTATTTGGTATGTTTATTTCATCTAAAAATATAATATATTTATTGAAAGCACTTGAAAGGTTCATATGTTCATATATAGTAGATGAGGGCGCTAGGTTGTAAGTTGACACTTGACAGTTGACACTAATTTCTATCTGATTTCTAAATCGAGAAGTTGACAATTGAATCTAGGACTAAAGTGTGGCCGTTTTGAGGCTCGTATTCTAAAACGTGACTTGAGCGCTGATCGGCGCCTGATACTAGTTTTGGGTACCGCCAAAACTAGTATCAAGCGCCGATCAGCGCTCAAGTCACCTTTTAGAATACGAGCCTGAGATTTGTTCAATCATGAAGTTTCGTAATTATAATAATCACATTTGAAAGAGCAATTGCTGTTCTTTATTGTCAATAGTGACGTGCAGCTAATCATAAAATTAATCGAATGTAGAATTTTAGGTCACAGCATTTATTTATTTCACTTATATTTAAAAACTAAATATTATAATAGGATCCCACGAACATTTATTTTAATTTTTATACGATTATAATTATTTGGGAACATGTTTACCACACAAAATGGCATTTGTTTTACTAAATTCAATTGAATGAAATTATCAAATGAAATCTAAAGCCAGAACCGCACGCTTACCAACCCTCGGCAAGCCCTTACAAATTCAAACGTGTCGATACAGAATTTGTCTTGGCTTGCGTAGGTTTGAAAGAGTTTGTGGCCGATCCGACGAGTGTCGGTATTGTGCACAAGCCAAAGGAAAAAAAGATAATTTGCCGTAAACGCTTGCGATGCGTCCATAATATATGCTTGTGACTTGTGAAGGTTAGGAATTTGCGGCAAGCCACAAACGTGTGGATCCGTTATTTATATAATACGATCGTCACATGGTACGATAGGTAGGATCGCTGACCAGCACAACTACTACCTTCGGCAAACTTGCGTTAATGCTCAATGCAATACAAAGCAGTTTTGACCTGACACAGCTTAGACCAATACTGACCTAACGATAAAGAATGCAAAAGTATAAAAATTAATTAGTTTTTGTTTAAATGAGGTGCTAATAGGCCAATTCTTTTGCAAAATTAAAAAAATATAAATAAACTATACCTAACAAAAATTGGTGCGGAACTTTACAGACTTAAGTACTTAACGTGGTCTACGTTAGGTCTGTATAGGTCCACCAAAATTCGATTAAGTTCATTTCGATTTCAAAAATCCTTCGATGGGGTGCTAACTTTGCGTGGGTCACCTTTTTTAAAGATTCATCGGTAATACAGATTGGTTGATATCTCTTCAATATCGATGAATCATGAATAATCAATATCACATCACTATTGACAGCTGCCGTCAAAAATGAAAATTCCGTTTCTTTCCCTCTTTTCAACAAGAACTAAGAAGTCAAGATGAAGTACGTTTGTATTGGAAATAATATTTCTATATATCAATACAATCATATTTAGGAATATATTGTGGTTTCTAGAAATTGAAGTGAAGTGATGTTGTTTTGCTTAAAAGTGTTTTATTTTCAGGATCGGACTTTGCGCCTACAGTGGTTACAAGATTTACCCCGGCCATGGGAAAACCATGGTTAAAGTGGATGGCAAGGTACTATTTTTTAATTACAGTATAAATTCTGTTACGAACATGTTATTCTTTAATTTTTTGCTGATTTTTTAATGCAATGTGTTGTATGTTAATAAAATACTACAAGTAAGGTTAGTAATTTTGAGTCATTTGCTATTTATATTTTGTTTTTCAGACTTTCACATTCTTAAATTCAAAATGTGAAGCTGCGCATTTAATGAGGAGGAATCCTCGAAAAGTAACATGGACTGTCCTTTATAGGTAAGTTTAATTTTATTTGTTGACAATCTTTATGATCAATGAAGAAATTCTTGCAGCTGCTTAACAATATAATGCCTTCATATAGCCGATGTCCATACCTAGCTAGTATCTTATAGTATTAATATGATTCTAATAAAAATAAATATTTTGTTATTTTTATTTGATAAATGGGTTGGCTATAACAAAATGTATATGTAGGAATTTAATTAGTAGGGAAAAAGTAAGTAAGCTTAAATTTTACAACTATTAAAGTGAGTAATCATTTTAATATAATTATTTTTTAATAGGCGTAAGTTCAAGAAGGGCCAGGAAGAAGAACAAGCCAAGAAACGCACCAGAAGGACACAAAAATTCCAACGTGCCATTGTTGGTGCTTCTCTCAGTGACATCATGGCTAAGCGTAACATGAAGCCTGAAGTAAGAAAGGCTCAAAGAGACCAAGCAATCAAGTGAGATATTTTTTTTTGACAATTTATAATGTTAATATAATGTCAGTGACTGGTTTATACATTTTTAAGTTATAGGCTTGATGTCCACATTTTTTTTTTCAAAGGTGACTTTTCATCTTTGTATGGACCCTCATATATGATAGTAGGAAAATATTTATACTTTGCTCGCCATCCATGCACACATAAATTGATTGTATGGCTACAAAACTGGCGCTTGGTAGGGCAATTCTCAAAATCAAATATATTTTTGTACAAAAAAAAAATGACAATGTGACTTAGTGTGGTTGCCATAATTTTGCCGATATTTTGGATATGCATACATCTCGTTGGTCTGAAATGAAATGTTGCCTTTGAAAGTTTGGAACACCAAATGTACAAAGTACTACTCTTTTACAATAAGTAAAAGAGCAGTCATTAAATTTGTTGCAGACTGTAAAACATCTTAAATCAGTAGCGCAGAAGTCTTTCATTTCTATCAGGTAGCAAGAATTGTATGGTCCCCAAAAATTTGCTGTCCTAAGCTCAAGCCTACTGGTAAATTTGCCACTGCTGGAAGTATATACTAAATAGTATTTATCCTTAAAGAAAATTAATAATAACTAAATTTACTCTATTAATATTTAAATACATCACTTATTACTTTTATCAAGAATTGTTTGCAAATAACATACAGTATATGATTGCTCCAATGTAAATTTAAAACAGGTATTTTATGATTTTTTAATGTGTATGAAATATAATAGAATATTATATACCTATATTATGTTCAGCAGTGGACGGATAAAGGCTGATGATGATGATACCTATATTATTGATATCTATATTATACACACTGCATTAAAAATAAAAATGTCATTAATGATTACAAACAAATTATTTTCAGAGCTGCTAAGGAGCAGAAGAAATCCACTAAAGCTGCCAAGAAGGCTACTGCTCCACCAACAAAGGTGAAGGCACCACCTAAACCTAAAGCAGCGAAAGTCAGTCAAAAAGCAGCACCTCGTGTTGGTGGAAAACGATAAGAACTTTTAAATAAAACCTCAAACTAACTAGGAGTTTTCTTTTCTTTTGAAGCAAATATATCTATTATCTAAGTGCCACACAATATAATATTATTATACCCATAAATTCTATCAATTTCGACAGCTGGATTTTATTCTGATTGTTGACATTGCTTTTTACTAAAATGCAAAAATAAAATTATGTAATAAAAAAAATTGGGATCCATATTTAAACTGCACTCTCAACTGACCTGACATCCCTTTTTTTTATATCAGTTAAAGTGCAACTTTAAGTTGCTGCAACTCCCAAAAAATAATTAGGGCCTGTTTCATAATCTCCCTTTAAGTTCCCTATAGGCTATTGGCAACATATTTGACAGATAGAGTATGGAGTATCTGGCAAACATCTGTCAAATATGTTGCCTATAGCCTATAGGGAACTTAACGGGAGATTGTGAAACAGGCCCTAAGGGCCTGTTTCACAATACTCAGATACTCCATACTCTATCTGTCAAACATCTGTCAAATATGTTCCCTATAGCCTATAGGGAACTTAACGGGAGATTGTGAAACAGGCCCTTAGAGTATCAAACCTGTTGAAAATGAAACCAAAATATCTAGTGTTGAATATTGTATTGTGGTGGATGATACTAGGGCTTTGGGTAACAAGTTAGCACTGGTAAGTCTGTAATGACTATTAGTATTATTAATACTAATTTTATAAAGACGATTTGAGTGTTTGTTGGAATTGAATAAGCTCCGAAACTACTTAAACGATTTGAAAAATTCTTTCGCTGATGGGAAGCTACGCTATATATTAGGCATGTCGATTCTTTAAAAAAAAATCGATTTCCGATTCAATTCGAATCGAACTTACTAGAATCGATTCTAGTTTAAATCGAGCATTAAAAGATCGATTTTCGATTAATCGCGCCAATTTCAAACATGCCTTATTGCCTAAAACAAACGATATAGAAAACCACTCCTAATTAATGAAAGCATTCATTATTATTACATTATTTACACTATGATGCGTTCAAATTACGACTAAGTACTTAAATTTTGCGTCCGACAACCGCAAAAAATTAAAAAACTAAATACCGCAGCCAGTTGAGGAATATTAAGTTCTTTGAATTGATTGCATCGATTCGGGAGGTTTATGAATCGATTCATTGATCGATGTGGTATTCAAGATCAATCTGAAAAATCGATTATATTACCTAAAAGAATCGATTTTTCAATTAATCGATTTAAAATCGACATGCCTACTATATATTTAATTTTCATATGGTAATATAGAGTCAGAGTAATTATACAGTAATTTGGGAATAAGGTAAAATGCCCCAAAGGGAGATCTCCTATCAGGCTAGGTGCAGTGCTTGGCTAGATGTTGTATAATATATTATAGCGGTCGGACGCTGGAATTCTGATAGCGCGATTCAGGATTGTGGCACTGATTGGTCCGCTACAGGAATAATAATGCTGTGAAGGCAATTTTCATGCAGATTATTTTTTTCTATTTAACAGGCACTTAAAAAAACATCTTTCCAACCTCAAACGTTTTGTATGCCTTATAGTTCACATCACAATTAATATGATGCTGATTTTTAAAGCACATAATCAACAATAATATATAACTTTCTCGCTATCGTGATCTGCCTTGAGTTGGTTACGAAGGGTTTACGTTCAATAGAAGGTAATTGCGAGCTAATGATGACTAATAAGGAATTGAAATATAATGATAATGCTGTAATTAACAGTTGTATTAGATATTATTTTACTAAAACTTTGAGGCACCTAAAAATTTTATAAGGTAGTAAGTAAAGTGGCTACTAAACTTCTAAAGCCAATCCAGAAGATTGGAGCCGCAAACGTGACTACCGAGTAGATTGTCGATGTCCGACGATAAGATGTGCAGCCACTGTACAAAGATCATCTTTTTTACTATTAATACATTTGACGACCTCTGTAGCTCAATCGTTAACGCAGTTAGCGCTCAAGTCGCTTTTTGTTCCGTAGCTGGTTCGAATTCCACCAGGGAACAAAAACTTTGTGTCGAAGATGTGTATTATATAATAAAAAATATATGGATATAATAAAAAATAAATGTATAAAGTAAAAATATTAAATTTATTTCCGGTTGTCAGGTATCCACTTCATAACACAAGTTTTCAACATGAACTTACCACGGCACTAGATTGACGTGGTGTAAGAGCGTCTATAGATATTTATAGATTATCAGCTGATGTGATAGTTATGCATGCTACAAAGACTATTCACAACTTGGATACAAATCATTTTTTTATTAAATTCATCAACTAAAATTCTATTATTGAATAAGGGCATAGATTGCAAAAAATGTAATAAGTTACTATATGTATGTACTAATTCTGATAGCCTTTATGGAAAAAAAATTTTGATTAGTAATAGTGTTCATTATTCTTTGAAATCAGTTGGCAGTCTTCTGCTGGCAGAGATCTCCCGGTAAAAAAAATTAGAGATTTTTAAATAATTAATCACATAGTTTACAACACTTTATTGTAAGCACTTGTTTACATTCATTAAACAGACATGCTAATTACAATGGGCTGAAAAAATGTAATAAATTACCATATATTTTCAATGACTATTTAATTGCACCACTTCCTATGTGAACAGTTTATGCATTCTTTGCTAGGGTTTCCGCCTTGGCAACAACTTCTTCAATTGGTCCAACCATGTAAAATGCTACCTCAGGTAAATGATCGTATTCGCCCTGAAGGATCTTAGAGAAACCTTTGATGGTTTCTTCCAATGGCACAAGTTTTCCAGCATGACCAGTGAAAACTTCAGCAACTTGGAAAGGCTGTGACAAGAACCTCTGGATTTTACGGGCACGAGCGACAGTGAGTTTGTCTTCCTCAGACAATTCATCCATACCTAAGATAGCAATAATATCTTGAAGAGATTTGTAGTCTTGAAGGATCTTCTGGACACCACGAGCTACATTGTAGTGCTCAGCTCCGATAATGTTAGGGTCCATGATACGGGAGGTGGAGTCAAGGGGGTCCACAGCTGGGTAAATACCTAACTCGGCAATAGCTCTGGATAACACTGTGGTGGCATCCAAGTGAGCAAAAGTAGTAGCTGGGGCGGGATCAGTCAAGTCATCAGCTGGTACATAAATGGCCTGCACAGACGTAATGGAACCTTTCTTTGTGGTGGTAATACGTTCCTGCATGGTACCCATGTCAGTGGCCAATGTTGGCTGGTAACCTACAGCAGATGGAATACGACCCAGCAGGGCAGATACTTCGGAACCGGCCTGGGTGAAACGGAAGATGTTGTCAATGAAAAGTAGTACATCCTGACCCTCCTGGTCACGGAAATACTCAGCAACAGTCAAACCAGTCAAGGCAACTCGTGCACGTGCACCAGGGGGCTCGTTCATCTGACCGTATACAAGAGCTACCTTAGAAGTCTTGTCCTTTAATGAAATTACACCAGACTCAATCATTTCATGGTACAAGTCATTACCCTCACGGGTGCGCTCACCTACTCCAGCAAACACAGAGTAACCACCATGGGCTTTTGCGACGTTGTTGATCAGTTCCATAATGAGTACAGTTTTTCCAACACCAGCTCCACCAAACAGACCAATTTTACCTCCCTTGGCATAAGGAGCAAGTAAATCTACAACTTTGATACCTGTGACCAGGATTTCTTGTTGTACAGACATGTCAACAAACTCTGGAGCTTCAGCGTGGATAGCTGCGGTCTTGTCGGTGGGGATGGGACCACGCTCATCAATGGGCTCTCCTATTACGTTGATGATACGTCCGAGAGTTTCTGCTCCCACAGGAATACGGATTGGAGAGCCGGAGTCAAGGACTGGTTGTCCTCTGACTAAACCTTCTGTTCCGTCCATGGCGATGGTACGGACGGTGTTCTCCCCCAAGTGCTGAGCTACCTCGAGAACTAGTCGGGGTGTGCGGTTTTGAACTTCGAGGGCATTGAGGATGGGTGGTAGATTATCCTCAAACTGTACATCTACGACGGCACCGATAACAGCTACCACCTTACCTTGACCTTTGCCAGCAGCGGCTTTAGCGGCGTAATCACGTTTGTTCACTAAGGCACCAGCAACCAAAGGGGTTTTTTCAGCTAGTGAACTGTTAACTACCGTTCTTGTGGCCAGAAGACCAGCTCTACCGACGGTAGAAAACATTTTCGAAGTCGGAAGTCACTCGTGGGAATGTAAAGTAGTCGAAAAATTCTTTTTTCGAAAATCGGCACTTCTATAGAGTTTACGTAAGAGGAATAATGGTGCTGTAACTTTTTTCAATGACAAGAATCTATGGTCTAGAGGTGTAGTGTTTTGCTTTATCGATTGAATTTTTAATTTTTAATATTTTAAATAATCGCTATTCGTAAAACAAAATCACGGTTTTTAACTAATAATTTATTTGCTTTCAAAATATTTTTTTGTCGTTTTTCATTTATCCTTGGCCTCGATCTACAATTAATGGCGGATAAATTAAATTTATTATAAGCTATATTATTCCGTTACATACTGAAGCAATATTAAAGGTGTCATTAGAAAAGGTAAATGGGAAATGGTTAAAGTATACTGCGAACTGCGAAGCCGTTTCTCTTTATAGATAAATAAGATAAAGCGTAGACAGACAAAACTACAGAACTTTGAAAAATTCCTTTACATTCACAGAAGATGAAATGCAAATTTTCTATAGATAGAAGAGGACTTTTGTATCTCTCATTGCATGCTGGTTTTTTCAAACCGTGCAAACATTTAGCTATGCAAGTAAGATATTGGGACATTGATCCTACAATTTTCATGCCGTTTCTCCAAATTACAGATTAAAATATATAGTTTACGATAGATATTGTAGTATACCTTCTGGTCTAATGTTGAAAACCAATTCTTTTTTGGAACGAAGTTTCTTACGGCAGACTTGGACCGAACTGAAAAAAATATGAAAGTAAAACCGTAAGAAAAAGTGCGTGGAATAAAAGCGTTAAATGAGACGTGCGCAGGCGCGACAGTCGCATACATAAGCGAGTAGTGTATAATACCTTTCTTTTTAGCCGAAGGAACTTCGTTCCTACCTGGTGTCCCACGACACCACATTTCTTTTTGTTTTTTTAAGGTCAAACTAATAATACAAGGAGAAGTCATGAGGGGAGCTGTGCTGAGCTGTGTGTGATGCATGTCATCGTTCTGAAGTCCAAGATTATTGTTAATAAGTTAAGTGTGCCTTCTGGTCTTAGCCTATATCCAACAGATTAGAAGGAAAAAGTAACTTTCCTATTTATTTTGCTCTATGCTTGTCATTTGCATTTTGATTTTTGCTTGCCTATCTGTCATTCAGCATGTGTAAAATAATATGCTATACAGATAGTATTTAAAATACAATTTTATAATTATTACTTACTAGTACGTGTAGTGAGCCTTAATAGCCTTAATGATGGAGTACATGAATGCGTCTGAAAGTAATTTAACGCCAAACAGTACAAGGGTGTAAGTAAAATAGGTTATGTTTTTTAATAACCTTTTAATCTTTTCATTTCGTTTATAAATGGAATGGCATATATATTATACTAATTTGATATAGGTATTGTAAAGTAAATTTTATTATTTTATTAATGTAATTTTGTAATTTATAATTTTTCTTTAATGATTTTTTGTATGAACAAACAAATATTCTTTAATAATGTAAATTAAATATTTTAGATTATGCTGTCAGTGTGCTGTGCCTATAGAAGCTAATCCTTCTAATATGTGCGTTGCATGCCTACGTGCTCATGTTGACATCACAGATGGGATTCCAAAACAATCAACACTATTCTTTTGTAGGGGATGTGAAAGGTAATTCATACCTAAAACCATATGTTTCGTGTATAATCGTTTGATTTGTAATTATTATTTTATATAGTCAGGCTTATGGTCAGCTGTAGTCAGATAAAGGCTTATGATGATGATAATAAAGTCAGCACTATACTGTTGGCTCAGATCAAAATAATTAAATTGAAAAAGAAATAATTGAATTAAAAGTTCTTATATGATTTTAAAATGATTAAAAATTGCACAATATTTCTTGTAGATACTTACAACCTCCTGCAGAGTGGGTTGTCTGCGCTTTGGAATCACGTGAGCTGTTGGCTCTATGTCTTAAAAGATTAAAGGGCTTAAACAGAGTTAAATTGGTGGATGCTGGTTTCGCATGGACAGAACCCCATTCTAAAAGGATAAAGGTAATTTAAGATAAAATTATACCATATTATTTTTTAGATTGCAAAGTATGTTTAGTATATTGGAGAATTTATCTCCTTCCAATTAGAGAAGAAGTTCTCTGTAAAGTGGCCAGGCTTGTGGCCAGTGATATTAATTGAAAGTGTGGGTCTAGCAAAAGATATAGTGAGAGCTGTGGCCATCCTATGAAAATTTAAAGAAAGATAATTTCTAAAGTGTTTGTTAAGCAAACAAGTTTATTTTATTTTTTATTTATTTTCATTATTCTCCAAACAAAAAGTATGTATTGTAATTCTTTGATGTATTTTCTATATTTTGAATTAAATATTTTCCTAATCATTATACATTAAATTTACATGATGCTTGTTTGCAACTTATCAAAATAAATGTTGAAAATCAATTTTTTTTGTTTTTTTAAGGTCAAACTAACCGTACAAGGAGAAGTTATGGGCGGTGCTGTGCTGCAACAAACATTTATAGTGGAATATGTGGTACAACATCAGATGTGTGATGCATGCCATCGTTCTGAAGCCCAAGATTATTGGCGTGCCCTTGTACAAGTCCGACAACGAGCTAACAACAGGAAAACTTTTTACTATCTAGAACAGCTTATTTTAAAACATAAGGCACATGCCAATACACTTGGAATTAAACCTAAGCATGGTGAGTGTAAATTCTTTTCTTTTAATTTTTACACCAAAACTTTCTTCTATTTTGTATACTATAATATGATATTTAATCAGGTTAACTGCAAAGAATTTCAATTTGATAGTTGATTATTATATTTCTGGAAGGAAAGATAAAAGACCTAAAAGGTATCTAATTCTGATCAATGAAATTAACAGCAATATATATATTTTTATTGCCATGTATTTCTGAATTCACCACTATGGCAGGCAATCTATTTTTACGCTCATTATGTTATTTTCAGATGGCTTGGACTTTTTCTATGCAAATGAGAATCATGCTCGTAAAATGGTTGATTTCATCCAATCGGTATTGCCTATTAAGTGCCAACATTCCAAGAAGCTTATATCTCATGACATCCACAGTAATATATTTAACTACAAGTTTACATTTAGTATTGAAATTGTGCCTTTGTCGAAGGACAGTGTGGTCTGTCTCCCCAAGAAGTTGACTCATCAGCTGGGATCAATATCGCCTATATGTCTTGTACAAAGAGTTACAAGCACAATACATTTAATTGATGCTAATACTGGACAAGGTAATTTCAAAATATTTTGTAATTTTTATGGCTGTTTTCGCATCAATTTATTACAACACTCATATAATATACTTAAGGAACACATAATAGTATTTAATAAGAGTTTGTTGACCTTTAACTAAATGAGATGTGTCTTACAGTGGTTGGTAATCAAATAAGAATGCATTAAAATTAATTTATGGTATGGAATTGTCATTAATGTTTACATTAATTAAAATAAAATAAGAAAGAAAGGTCCAGCGCTGGATGGATATAAGTTAATAATAATATACTTAATTTCAATTTACTTAATTTACAATAAATGTAAAGCATTGACCCCTATAAGTCCTACTGCTGGGCAGGGGTCTCCTCCTTGAAATCAAGTGAGGGTGTTGGGCCACTTCACACACCTTTAAAGACTTCTGGGTTTCCTAATGATGTTTTCCTTTACTGGTGAGTGAGAGATGAACTCACATTTAGATTTACTGAGAAAAAATTCCATTTATCACACCACAGGGAGTTAGAATCGAACCTGGACTCTAATTTACAATGCATTTAAATGTTTCATATGCATTATATTATCTGCTATGTTTCAGTGTGTGATCTCTCGTCTACTGCATATTGGAGACACCCATTTTCTCCAATCTGTAATCCTAAACAACTGGTGGAATACATTGTTATGGATATAGATATATTAAAAGAGCATGTATGTATTTCTTATTTATTACGTTATTCACTACAGAGGGAGCAATTTTACTTTGCCTGACTAAAGTGATTTTGGAACATTTTTATACACGGTGTATTTTGAACGCTTTGAAAATCGAAGAGCTGTGATAGTGTAGGCTAGGCCTGACATGATAGAAGTGAAAAAAAAACGCGAAATTATAAAAAAAATTTTTGGTTGTCTTTTAAAATAAGATTAAAACAGAAATGTAACAGCTGACTCACAGCCGCGTGCTCATTTTTCACAGTTCGTACAGCTCGAGGTGTACGAACTCCCGCACCGCGCGGGACTTACGGTCAGCGTGAGTTCATAGCGTATATGCATATATCGCGGGCATGCAAAATACATAAGTGCTAAAATTTTCTTAAAAAACGTTGTACCTTATAGTATAACATATAGTATATTATTAGGCTTAAATTTTTCAAAGCGTTCTAAATACACTCATCACGTCGCTCACGTCATATTGAAAGTTCTGAAAACGTAACTTCAATCTGGCCAAGTTAAATTTTAGTATAAATAATTATTATTTAAAACAACAAGCATCAAAACTGATTATCCTGAAATGGTTGTAAGTCAATAATTACACTGCCTGATCTGCCCTGCTCTCTGTTTTGATTATAATTCATCTTCAGAAATCAGTGAAGAAATCAGTAGGATAGTTGAATGTGATAAATAAAAAAACAGTCTTCTTTTCTAGATGAGAGACTTGGTTGTTATTAATTTATTATTTTCGTGATATGCGTCTTTTTTTGTCCTATTAAATTGTATCTAGTAGTTGTATGCGTTTTTTATTATATTTCACATGTTGCAGGAAAAAAAATCATTTCCTGGCCAAGGCATGGTGTCTAATAAGCATGTTGTTGCCGACGTTTGGGTTGTGAAGGCGAGTGAATTGGGTTTGGACGTCAACCCTGTACATACCAGAACACATCTCGGCCATATTTTGAAACCAGGCGACACTGTTCTAGGGTAATTATTGTAATCTCACTTCTTAGGCGCTATACAGTCCTTGGGCCTAGCCAAAATGCCATTAAGAAAGCGTTAGCGAAGTTCGAAAATGATAAAATGTATAGGATGGACCACGTGATTAAGCGCGGACTTATGTCAATCCCATACATTTTATCATTTTCGAACTCCGTTAACGTTTTCTTAATGGCATTTTGGCTAGGCCCTCTGACTCGGACATCCGCGTCGCACTGTATAATATATTATAATAAATGCGAAAGTTTGTTTGTATGGCTGTGTGTTACTATTCTACAAAAAAGATAAAGATTGGATTTTAATGAAAGCTTACAATAATTATATAGAATATCTCATAGACTAATTTTTAAACATAATATTATGTGAATTGTTCAAAAATTAATACTGTGAAGACGAAGGCCTGGGCGCCACCTAGTTCTTAATAAAAGCATAATATTATTTTATTCATCATTGTCTCTGAAAATGCAAAAAAGCTTTTTTTTAAATCTAGTGCTTGAAACACCAGCTTTACTGCAACTACGTTTTATTGTTTGGTAATTTATTTTTTCTTTTTATTAATAGGTACAATTTGGGCGATTCTAACGTGAATGACACGAACCTTGACAAACTTGATCAAAGCAACATACCGGATGTGTTCTTGGTGAAGAAATACTACGGCGAGCGGTCCGCCAGGAGACGGGCCCGCGCGTGGAAATTGAAGCACATGGCCGAGGAACTGCATGAAGGCCTTAGCTCGACCAATGAGTAAGATATAATATTACTTCTAAACTAATCAAATCATGGGGCGGGGCTTATGATTTTATTTTTAATTTACTCCTTATGCATTGATTTTTATGTAAGGCGCTCGGTAAAAAACCTGATCAGTGATCAAACTCTCGGTGAAAACGCGCTCGTGTGAACGTGGCCTTACTATCGGTTATTGGTAGCCCTCCCTTCGTATCGTATCGAATTTTCGCTTACGATTGGTTTTTATAGAAACACTTTTGAGTTACGCCCCTTCGACACTTCTACGACTCGTAAGCAAAATGGATCGTTTTACTAATATAGGTACCGGGTATTAATGATCTTGATAAACGGCTAGCGGCGTGTCTTGACAGTAAAATGACGTAAAATGAAACGCTGTAATTACATGATTTTCACATTATATCGTCGCACTCGCATATTATATAAACGCATTTGTGTGTGTTCACGCATAAACGGGCCGGGCGTCCCGCAGCAGCCAATTTTTCAGATTAAAATCTTAAATTATAAAATATAGATTTTTCCTATTATTTATTATACAGGGATAAATTATTCGATTAATTATTATAATTACGCCTTTAAAAAAAAATAAAGGCTAAAGGCAGGTGCTCTGTTAGAGAGATTACTTTTATTTTAGATAAGATAATTCGATACACACTGTACAGATTATGCATGACATTGATTACTGTATAGGATTATATTTTATTCGTGATATAAAGATTATGGCTACATGTAGATGTCGTGATTTTTCGTTAAAACAAACAATATTGAATATGTAAATGTACCTACGTACTTATTGATGATGTGTGTCGCTTAACTTCAAACTCGGATAAATCCACTCTACACACTTCGGAGATAATTAAGAAAAACGTATAATTATCTCAATTTGATGATTTAAAGGCAGATTTTTTTTTATTGAGGCAACAGTAATAAACAAAACAATCCTGTTCAGTACATTCAGTGTTAAAATCCTTCATTCATGTAGGGACAAACATTTTAGGTTATTCTTTTTTTATGTAATAAATAATATTACTTCTGTCGTCTTGGCGTTCATTGCGATTTAAGGGTGGCTTATGTTCAATAATGGATCGATAGAGAATGATGATGATGATGATGATAATGAATCTAAAATTTAGATGTTAAAAGGCTTAAATAATTTAACTTAACCAGAGACCTAAATGAAAGTTTCACACTTTTACAATATTAGCATATAATTGACTAGCAGCGCCCCGCGGTTTCTCCCGCGTACTTGCCATTCCCGTGGGAGTACGGTGATAAATTATAGTCTCTCTCTCTATGTACTATGTGTTGTGTTATTCTGAAGTATACGCGATATTTTTGTAAAGTTTCATCAAAATCCATTCAGTAGTTTTTACGTGAAAGCGTAACAAACATCCATACTTACAAACTTTTACGTTTATAGTAAAATCACACGTGTGACACAAAAAAAAATATTATTAAGTATTATAATACATACTTACATAGGTTACTATTATAATAATGGAAAACCGCATGCGCGTCAAACGCGAGCCTGTCTGCTCTTTAGCGTTTCTTAAAAGTGTTTCATTTTCAGGGATTACAATGAATTCCTGGACGATTTGGAGGAAGATCCGGCATTCAGACAGAACATCAACATATTCAAGGACGGGAACAAAGTGCCGGTGGACACGGACGACATCGATCCCAGTCTACCGCGGATCACTCTCGCTGAAATGTTGGACGACTTGGTGATCGAGGACGTCGACATGACAGACGTTTGATTGTATATATGTAACGAGTGTTTAAACAAAATAAATTTGTTTTATATTATTATTACTTGTTTTGTATCTTGAAGTTAAGATTTTGCTATTTAATGTAAGACTGCTGAATTTAGAATTAAACGCATCTCGCGTTGTATTGAAAACTAGTTTGCTAAGTTATTTATAGCTCAGTTATGACTTATAAGCATATACGCCAGTATTCATATTTACTTCTGTCATAAACATAACGCTTGTGTGGGTTTTTAGTTTTAGCATATCCCTTACACCCGTATTTACAAACGATACTTTGAGGTTTCACAATACTCCTGAACGCATAGGGTCATTCACAATTCATAGACAATACTTCAGTGAAGTCCGCCACTGTGCGTCTGTCAAACCCATATAAAACCCGACTATTGACACGAGAAGCGCATAGATAGTAGCGTTCTTTGCATAGTGTTGTTTCGTTACTTACCTAAGTACGCTTTTTGGAGACATCTAAAGTAATTGTTGAAAATCTATAGTTTTAGACTCGTGACAGCCGAGCATCGTGATGACGCTCGGCTGACAGGTCAGTGGTCACCGTGCCTAAGGCGTCTTAATCTAGCATATCCATGTAACAAAGTCTCCAAATCGTTATCTTAATAAAAATGTGACTTTAGCCGTGTCATTTTATCAATTGATAGTATTTGAAATGATAAATATACCGATACCATCAACTCATTGTGTGTAATAAAGAAAAAAATTATAAATCATAAAGTAATATATTACAATAGGCACTCCTATTACTCCCGAGCATATTTACCATACCTAACTCGAGTGTTCAAAGTATTTTTGATAAAGGCCACAGTGGTCGCCGGTGATAAAAAACAGTCCTCATTAGAGCCCGCATCACATAGTCTTTACGAATATGTTTACTATGTTGCTTGTATATATCGTGTATATATAAGAGAGTGGTCTGTATCTCCTGGTAGTGCAAAACAATTGTCAAGATGAAAGTTTTAGTTTTTACTCTTCTTATTATAAGTTCAACTGTTACTTCGCAGCTCCTTACATCAGGCAAGTGTATCTAATATCTATCTTTTGTAACGAAAGTGTTTTGTTTGTATGTGAAGTATAAGGATATGCTGGACCGAAAAATACCGAAATAGTGGCGGACGCGGTAGAATGGGTCCCAGTTTTGCTGGTACCTTCTGCCGAGCCTTCACTTAGGCGAAACGACCCGGTGGGGGCAGTCCGCCTGGGGTCTCATTTCATTCGGTGGTTTAGGCATAGACTCGCCACAGAAACGACTCCGACACCATAAAACGTGGAAGTCACACTCCACGGCTGGCGGGGAGCAATCCCCCAGTTTATTTCATCATACGGTGAAGCCAACCGGCTCACCTCACACCCGATGAAGCATTAAGGTCACTAGGGCCATTAGCATAGCTCCAACCGAAAAAAATATACATATAAGTATCTATACAAAATATGACTATGAAAATTAACATTGTTTTATAATATTTACCTACATAGTATATTCCTATTTCCAATTAGGATAAGTTGACTTATTTACCAGAGGCGACAAACCTATTAAAACTCAAAGGGTTTCCAAGTCTCATTTAATGTCACTTTCAGCAAGCTCTTTTACATGTAACAACGTTTCCGTGATACGGTGTTCGTATCGGTCGACATCTAATTACATATGGCATGCAATATGGCATGTCGTGGTATGTAATGGCAATTTTAGTAGACGCAAGTGGCGGAAGATTGGTTTTCTTGGCGTCCGTTAAACGAGGCAAATGTCCAGCATTAAACAGATATTGGCTGATTATGATGATTAATGAGTTTGATGTGTAGAAGCCATTATCCCACCTCCAGCGCCAAATTATCTTCCGGTATCTACTATCGAGACAATTTAAAATGTAATGGATCAAAATGGGTTCTACGGCCACTTCTTTAATATTTATGTAGGTAATTAACACAAATAAAATCATGCTTTTTTGTTTATAGATGATCTTCAGAACTTATTTACAAAATTCGTTAGAAAGGAGCTATCGCAACCCGAATTTGATATACTATTGAATGTGCTAAAAGTATATTATAGTCCCACACCAGCGTATCGTAATGGACGTGGAAGTGAAGCTAGATCGGTAAGATTTTTTATTTTACTTTTTTTTCCTTCTGCAACATGGCAATCTGTTGAATTAACAATAAGCCTTGATTGTGGTTGATCTGAAGTTAAGTGACGGTGAGCCGTGCCAACTTATTGGAGGGCATTCACATATTATGGCAGAACCTATTCTGGAGAGTAGGAACGCTATGTCTTTTTAATCGTCTGTGCTGTAGTGATCCGCATCCACTCAGTTTATAGTTTAAGTATATTTTATTTTTATTTTACTTACTGCATATATATTTTTTTGTTTTCGCGGTTTCTTTTTATTATAAGAGACGGACAGTCGGTTCATCTGATGGCGAGTGATAACGACATCCAACGACACCCGCCACGCCAGAGGATTAGCAATCGGAAGCCTTTCAAAATAAGTATGTTCTTTTCTTGAAGAGCTCCAAGTTGTATCGGTTCGGAAATACCGTATTTAGAATAATTGAAATCTTAAAAATCGAAAATTATCTCATAGAAAATAACTGAACCAATTAAACACGTTAGACCTTTACAGAATCTAGATCAAATCAGTAGATTCGGCCTTTACATATCTATTATATCCGATATTTAAAGTTTGAGAAAAAAATACACTTTTGTTACAGAATTTGGAGTGTTTGATTTGTCGAAGTGGAATCGCTGCTCTTTTTGAACTTGTGAGAAATGGAGCCGCAGATAAAGATCTAATTGAAGCTACCACTATAATGTGCTCTTCCCTTGGCATTGTAAGTCCCAAGGCGTGCGAAGGAGTTGCCGAATTAAATGCGGTAAATATTATGTTTATTGCTTACGTTGCACATTTCCAAACACGAACTTGACTATAAACAGTGACGGATTTAGGCTTGATGCCGCCCTAGGCCCTATTTATGGCGCCGCCCTTAATGATTGGATATCATTCGGTGATAATATTATAATCTTTTAAAAAATTTAAATCTTATTCATAGACTGAAAGGTTAATAAAAAAATTGAATTATTATAAACATTCTATAAAAATTTCTTTACAAAAAATAATCAAAACTCTTTTTCAAAGGAGACTGCCTTTACTTTTTTTGCCTCTGAAATTTTGGAATTTCAAAAATTTTGCCGCCCCTCAAATCATGCCGCCCTATGCCCGGGCCTCACGGGCCTAGGCGTAAATCTAGCACTGACTATAAACTATTAACGGACCCGAAAGATGACAACACATTTTGTAGTCCACTGAACCAAATTGCGAATTTAAACCATTTTCGAATTCACAGAAAAAAAATCATCAGTCCTGCTGGACTGACCTTTTTTGTGCTAAGCTGCTGTTTAGGAGGAGTGTATGTCAACACACGCACATTTTCAATAGTATGGTTGTTTTAATAGCCCAATGTCTTCTCAAGTTACATTGCTCCTTAAAGTATATCGAAACCTAAGTACTTTAGCGGCTTAATAAACAACAACGAGAAACTTAATATAGATATTAATTAAAAAAAACTTATTTATGTATGTTTGATTATTTTTAAGCCGATAATAACTTACATAATCAGAACGACACCAGAAGCCACGCCAGCAGCGATGTGTGGTCTTTTGTTACAAAATGTCAGGAACGATGTGTGTAATTATAACGACCCAAGATTCGAATGGGAGGTGGAGCTACCTCAACGTGTTGAATATATCGAGGATTATAATGAGGTACCGACTTTATTTTCTATCTATTTTTGTGTGGCACACATGTATAGCAACGTAGCTTGTTCTAGAGGGCCCCTTATTGATATACAGTGGACCCCCGATTACCTGACAAACGTTTTGCAGGGAATTGTCGGATTATCGAAATTGTCGAATTATAAGGTACTGCCTAAGACCTGTAGTCCAGAATTTTTTACAAAACCTTGTAATCTGACAAATTACAGATTTAATGATAGGATTCCATATGAAGTACGAATCATACTTCATTATTAAAGCTGCTGGGCACAGGTCTCCCCCTCGAAATTATTATCTATGAGGTGCTGGCCCAATGCGGGTTGGTGACCTTCACACACCTTACTACTACCCCACAAGACTTAATCTCATGAGGCATGCAGGTTTCCTCGTGATATTTTCCTTCACCGATGATGGACCGATGGTCTTATTAAATAAAAACTATTTAAAGGCACTACAGACGATCAGGATCAAACACGCACTCTCTCGATCGCCGAGCCTATTTAACTGGACCATCGTCGCTCATGGAATAATCCTTACTAATATTTAAAATGTGAAAGAAGGGATGTTTGTTACGCTTTCACGCGAAAACTACTCAACCGATCATCATAAAACTTTGTACACATATTCTTGGAGGTACTAGAAGTAACATGGGAACCTACATTTAAAAAAGGATTTTTTTTTGCTAACGCGGACAACAGATAGTAATAATATAAAATATAGTTTTACTTCCATTTATGAATAATAAGTATAACCAATAATTATCAGGAAGAAGATGATTCAAGATTCCCCCTCAACGTCGTTCTGTTGTCCGACGCCCATATCGATCCATATTATGAACCCAACGGCGTGGCAGATTGCGACGAGCCAACGTGCTGTAGGAAAAATCAAAATCCGCGAACTTATATGTACACAACGGAAATACACGACGAAGATTTGTCTAGAAGCAGCTATAAAGTGAATGACGAATTGGTGTTAGACACGGCTGCTTTGGCGTCTATTGCACCCAGGGTTAAACGAGTGGATGGCCGTTCCTCACCGCCTGCGGGATACTGGGGTGACTACAGGAACTGTGATACTCCGATATGGGCATACGATGATGTCATAGATAGAATAGCGTCAGCGCACAGGGTAAATATTTTTTTATTATGTGTTTTTTACTTAATTCATTACTAAAAAAACATACAGACGAATTGAGAGCCTCCCTTTTTTTGGAAGTCGGGTAAAAATGTCTGTAAGCTGGTTGAAGCGCCACTAAAAAGGTATCAATGTTTCGAAAGAGATAGAATGGATGAGTTATTTAGTTATGAGTTTTCTCCATCCCTTCCGTTTCTTATATGAGATTTATTCCGGGATATGGAGGTTAGGTCAGACAGTGAAGTTTCTGCATCCAGGCGGCCTAGCCAAAATGCCATTAAAAAGCGTTAGCAAAGTTCGAAATGATAAAATGTATATGCACCACGTGATTAAGCGCGGCCTTATGTCAATCTCATACATTTTATCATTTTCGAACTTCGCTAACGCTTTCTTAATGGCATTTTGGCTAGGCCCCCAGATCTAGATAGGTCATAGTATAGTCTGGTCTCGCATGTCGATTTGTACCTATGTCCCACCGACTCCTACCCACTCAATAAAAATATATATTATGAAAAACATATAACATACATTATACATATTACTTTACCCTTAGAATATCGACGTTGTATACTACATGGGAGATAGCATTGACCACCACGTGTGGGAGACCACTTACGACATGATTAATGATGTCAACATACACATCATCGAGAAAATGAGAAGTAAATTTGGGGATGACGTTCCTATATTACCGGTGATAGGTAACCACGAATCACAACCGACGAATCAGTAAGTACTTAATCATTTTTAGTGGACATTTATATTTTTTTAATACGTATAAAATGCATCGCTTTAATTTCCCTTTCATCATCATCAGCTTTTATCCGTTCACTACTGTACATAGGCCTCCCTCTATGAACGCCCTTTAGAGGAAATATATTTGTATTAACAAAAATCGGAGATTTTTATTTGACTGTTATTTGCATCAAAAAGTTGTTAAATCTATAAATATACTAGCGGACCCCACAGACGTTGTCCTTTAAATACGAATCGATAGTGGCAGTACAGATCAATAACCTAGATACCGACTGCAGCGCCATCTGCCGGTCTAATTTGTGAATCTAAACCATCCTCGAATCTACTTGAACACACACAAAGAAAATCACTCAAATCGGTCCAGTCGTTTAGGAGGAGTTCAGTCACATACACACGCACACAAGAAATATATATATTAAGATTAAATTAAAAACTAAAATATAATCTAGCACTTTGAGGACAATCTTTCAGATGAGTGGTGTGTCTATGGCTGATGAGGATCAGCAGAATAGGTATAACAGATATTCCAAAAGATTTCTTCCTAGATAATGGGATACCTCTCTTTATCAAAATTTTTTCATTATCACTATTACCTATATACCTAAATATTAATGGATTCAAGAGATAAGTCTACGTACGTCTCTTTTAATACTTTGCCACTAATTACTTAATCCACGTGCCAGTACATAGCCCATAGGAACTTACTAAACTAAATAAAAACAATAGGTAAGCTAAAAAACTTGTTTGGCAGTAGTTGCAAATAGGCTAATCATGATTTTACAAGGAATTTATCTACGGCTCGACAACTGCCAAATGGCAAGAGAAGTTTTATATTGAAACTGTTGATGTGAAGGTTCGAGCAACCATTATTGTTATATACGTGTTCGTTTTTGTAAATACAATTTAGCATGGTGCCTTTAAACATAAGTATCTAAGTATGTAAAATTTCCAGATTTGCGCCGAGTTACATAACCGGCGACAAACTGAATACAACATGGCTTTACGATGCTTTAGCAGATAAATGGGGCCATTACTTAACAGAGGAAGCTAAGGCTACTGTGAGAGAGCGTGGCGAGTTCTCTATGTTAATAAAGCCCAAATTACGCGTTATCTCAATTAATAACAATATTGCTTATCGAAATAATTGGTAAGATTATTGATTCTTTTAAAATTATCTATTTTGTAATTCTAGAATATTTAAGATCTGTTAAATTATGAAATAACATATTATGAAAAACGAATATTAGATCCGTAAAGGAAGAGCTCGCGGCTCAGTGGTAATGGCCGCGCGGTTCGTTTCAGCTGATTAAACAACGCTTGCCGAGGTTGGTCCGTGGATGGGTGACTATCTTTATATACCGAGACTCCTTGCCTCGGAAAGCACGTTAAGTCGTTAGTCTCGGCTGTCATTCGTAAATCTTTGGCAGTCGTTATGGGTCGTCAAAAGTCCGAGAGTCTGACAACCAGTTACTGGATTGTGAAGGGCAGATAAGCAGTCGCTCCATTTAAAACACTGATATTCAGATGAAACCGGTTAGACTAGAAGCACACATCAATATATAGTTGGAAAAAGGCTAGGAGACGGTGAACAGTAATCAGTCTTGTGATAGATATACATTAATATTTGGTGATTATTTTATAGGTGGCTTTTATATGATCCACTTGACGCTAAAAAACACTTGGACTGGTTAGTCGATGAGTTATATAAAGCGGAATTGGCTGGGGAGAAGGTTCATATCCTTGGTCACATACCACCAGGCGTTCATGACTTCACATATACATGGACAAGAGAGTACAATAAAATTGTTAATCGGTAAGCCTTTGTCGATGATAGTCTCCTTGGAAAATGTTATCGAAATATGTTCAATAGTTTTGAGTTAATGCAAAGTTGAATAAAAATCGCGTGAGTAAAGAAAACACTTTCCCTTTGGAAAAAGTTAGTGTTAAATAATGGAAAGAAGAAGTAACATTTAATCCTTTAAGTGCTTTTAAAGTAAAAACAGAGGAAATCTCCCGAAATTGCTGTTTGTATGTCCCATTTTAATGCTTACAAGTTTCCTATAATAGTTTGGTTATTTAAACATATGTTTTAGTTTTTTTTTGAAGTGAAACTTCTTTAGAATCGTTGTGATTTCAAACCGAATGCAACGGAAAAAACGACAGACATGTAAGAGACACAAATACAAATGAGCGAGAGAGCAAATGTCGGTGTGTATGTATATTGTACAATGTTTACTTGCTCACATTTAACATGTGTTTCACTTCAATCGTGTGTGAATCGCACACACACCTTTTTATATAATCTACGTGAAACCTAAAAGTCCTGGAAAGATATAACGGAACAATAACATTTATTGGAACGAAGTTCCTTACGTCAGGCTTAGAGGGGATAGGGATTTAGCTGCGCGACCGAATTGAAAAAAATTTGATAGTAAAACCGTAAGAAAAAGTGCGTGGAATAAAACCGTTAAATGAGCGAGTAGTGTATAATACCTTTCTTTTAAGCCGAAGGAACTTCGTTCCTACCTGGTGTCCCACGACACCACATCTTTTTTTTTATATTCACAGAGGCCCCCAGCCACATAGTCAAAGAGACATTTCTCCTTTCAGATTCTCTTCGACTATTGCAGCAGAATTTAACGGGCATACACATTCAGACGAATTCAAAATATTTTACGACTCCGATGGCAATCCGATCAACGTCGCTTGGGGTACAGGCAGCGCTACTTCATATAGCAATTATAATCTCAATTATAAAATTGCAACGATCGACTCGAGGACCTATGTAAGATATTCTCAAGTCATTTAATGCCGCTCAAAAAGTCGCTAGTCGGTAGAAGCCGCTTTCAACTTTACAAGTTGAGAGCAACTTGTAAAGTTGAAAGCGGCTTCTACCTTTTAAATTCTACACGATGATAAACTTTGACCTTAAACATGATCCTGATCCGTGATTTCAAACGTCATTTTGTTCTAAAAAACAAAATTTACGACCAACTAGCCAGTTGGCTGCAGGTCGAGTGGTCAGGCTACTAGACTTTTTACTCGGCGGTCGCGTGTTCGTATCCCGACAAGTGCAGATAATTCGTATGATGAACATAGATGTCTGCACCGGATCAGCGGCGTGAATAATATACATACATATTTATACAACAAACAGTAACAGTTCTTATGAATTTACCATGGGGCTAGGTTACCGTGATGTAAATGGTGGATACTATTTATTTATATTCGAATAGAACAAAGGTATCGACGTAAACCGGACACGCCTATTCGGAATAGGACAAAGGCCTCATCAAAGATGTTGTTAATAAAAATAATAATCTAAAAAAATATTTTCAGGAACCAATTAACATAGCAAACTACGTTTACAACTTAACAGAGGCTAATTTAACACCAAACAGAAGACCACACTGGTTCCAATTATACGACTTCAAAAATAGTTTTGAACTGGAGGATCTCACTGCATCTTCAATGGATGGTCTTGTTAACAGTATGGTAACACATAAAAAATACCTTCTGGATCTATATTCAGCATTTTACTCCAAGATCAGTGACACCAGGTGGCCATATTGTAATGAATATTGTAAAATAGATAATCTCTGCAAAACAGTTGTGACAATACTATGGGAACGACAAAAATGTGATGAGCTCCATCAATTATTTTTTAATTAACCTATTATTAATAAAATACTCTTATGAAAACAAACATATTTAATCTATTTTACAACCTTACACTAGAACCATTATTTAATAATAAAATAATTTAATGATCTTTAATGCTTAACCAATTAATATCGGGCTTCCACTTCAAGTCTTTGCTTGGAATTTTGTGTAGTATTGACAGCTGAAAAAAAAAACAGAATATAATAATATTTAAAAAAATGTTTAAAAACAAAATAATATATTATACACATCAGAATGTCACATGCTTAAAGGTCAAATAATGTGATATATACTAAAAATTATCTCACATTAATTCATTTAAGATGTCAGCAGGTCTTTTGTGACCAGTTCTACTGAAAGGTTCACAAAGAATAAATGATTAGGTAATTCTTCAATTCCTTACATAAGCCCTCAAAATTAATATCAGAGAAAAAATCAAGAACAAAGATGTTGCACACAGATGGTATATACTCAAATGGTAACCTCAAAGACCACAATTCTATATTATGTTTTGATTGAAATAAACTATTATTATTATAAACATGGATAAGTTTAAATGTATATTTTTTCAAATATTTTTTTTCTAAATTTAAAATTCTATGGTAATTGCATTTTAAAATTGCCTGTAAGCATAAAACAATAAGTAATTTTAAATAATTACAAACCTGATGCCTTATGAAATGTACAATTTTTTCTATGTGCTCTGCTTTGGTATCAGGAGACAGAGAATAGAACCTTCTCCAAACAGCAGCTGCCAGAACCTTGTCATCATCCAACCCTTCATCATATGCTATTAATGCAGCTTGAAATTGTTCAGAAAGTTCTAGTACTTGTTTTTTTGCTACCGCTGGATTTGCACCCTGCAATGAACAATTAAAATTTTGTTCAATTTTTTTACCTCATTTTTCCTTAAGATAGTAAAATTAAGGAGATTGATCAAAATATGGTATAGTATGTGCAACAATATGAATAACATTTACAAATTGATGTATTTAATTATAAATTTTTGTACCTCTAATAATTTCACTCTGTTACCGACATCTGCCCACAGCGCTTCTATTATGCAGTTTCTTACAAAATGACCATCTCCTTTGATATATTTCTTCTTGTCTTCAACAACAGTGGTAACGTCTTCAGCCATATAACACACTAATAATAGCCAGACATGGAGCTCAGTCACAATAAACCATGATGCAAATGTATCCGAGAGTTCTAATTCCTCAAACCAATCTGTATATGCTACTTTATCTGGTACACACTCATAGAGAAAATATCCAGTTAGTTTAAGACGCTATAAAAAACAATTTTACTATTAAAATTTTACCAGTAAATATGGCACAAAATTTAATCTGCATTGAATTCAGTATTTTATCTATATTACGCTTATGTCATAATATGTAATGGGAAATGAAATATTTCCCAGAAAAACTTGCTCTGTGATTGTTTGTCACATGGAGTTGCAGAGAAAACGAAAAAAAATATTGAATTAAATTTTAATGTAGCCCTTTCTGATAACTCAAAATCAGAAGCTATTTTTAGCTGAGCTGCCAAGTTATACAGTAATAATAGTATACTATGTTGAGTAGTTAATTCTCTCTGTAAAATAACAGGTTATAGAAAGGCAGTGCAAATACTGACACGAAGGCTAGGACACACCACATAAATTACTTTCCTAGGATAGCCTTGAGCAACCCAGGTTATGTTAATGGAAGAGGTTGACTACTCATCATTTAGTGGCACATCTGATAGTTTGCTTATTGCATAAAAATATTATGAAATAACTAATTGGAGTAATATTTGAATAGCCGTTATTTACCGTTCTTGTCTGATCCATCCAACCAACCGCTTTCATGAATTTTTTTATATAGCTATCTTCGATTGCTACAGAACCTTGTAGTCTTGTATTAGGAATTCTAACCTCTGAAGAAATATTATTCGGTCTTGCATAATCAATTTTATTACAAATAGTTTGACATAAAATGCCCTAAAATAAAAGACACACTCTTTAGATATTGGCGATTCATTCTAGTTTTGTTTCAACTTGTTCTCCAAATTAGATATTAGTTTTTCTTTAAACTTACTCTTGAGAAAATACGACTCCTCAGCATACTTGAATATAAATACATAGTTCAACGTCAATATATTATTAGCATTATAACAGTTTCTTGAAGTAAAGTATTATATGTATTTTTTTTACTATTGTTAATATTTTTTTCAATATATCATAAACCAGCTATGTATCTGTTTTCTATTTTTATTAATCATCATTTACGTTTCGCATTTCACAGAAATATGAAACATCACATATTACAGCGGTAGGATAATTTATATAATATTATACTCTTTGAAATAGGGATGTCGGATGGTGTTTAATTTATAAAGATTTATTTGTCTTTGGTTCATAATATCAGCCAGCTGAATGCTGATAGATCAGCTGCATTCTGTCATGACACATTTAAAAAATCGATTGAACCTAACACGGATCGGAATTTCTGAAAATATACAGCCGGAACCGCACGCTTGCCAAGCCTCGCCAAGCCCTCTCAAATTCAAACGTGTAATACAGAGTTTGTCTTGGCTTGCGTAGGTTTACAAGGGTTTGTGGCCGATCCGACGAGTGTCAGTAATGTGCACAAACCAAAGGGAACAAAAGAGAATTTGTCGCAAGCGCTTGCGATGCGTCCACATGCTTGTGACTTGTGGAGGTTTGGAGCCCACGGCAAGCCACAAGCGTATGGATCTGGTATAAAGCCGGAACTACACGCTTGCCAATCTCGGCAAGCTCTCACAAATTCAAACGTAAGGTTATAGAGTTTGTCTTGGCTTACGTAGGCATGCAAGGGTTTGTGCACAATCCAAAGAGAACAAAAAATAATTTGCCGGAAGCGCTTGCGATGCGTCGACGTGCTTGTGACTTGTGGAGGTTTGGAGTTTGCGGCAAGCCACAAGCGTGCGGATGCGGTATAAGAATAGACATAAATTTATAATTTAAAACAATGTTAACATACAAAAATCAACGAATGAGATAAAATAAACTAACTAAGTAACAACCATAATATTGGAACCAGTTTTTAATTTCTAATACCTTAGAAACTTAATAAATACTAAGGCTCGTATTCTAAAACGTCGTATTTTAGAATATGAGCATAATTACTCTCGATTCACATAAGACTTATTTATTAAAATAGCAATAACGAAGCAAGACTATTATAGAACCGCAAGAAACAGATAAGCAAAAGAAATTAAAATATTTTTTCTATAATTCGAACGTCGTTAATGTCACTTCAATCGCCGTAAAAAATTGTTCAAATCACGAAAAAATGGTAGTCCGTTGGAGCAAGGTCTGGCGAATATTGAGGTTGACGAATTGCCTCTAATTGCAATTCTTGTAGAGTTAAAATGGTTTCCCGTGCTGGATTAGGTCTTGCGTTATCATAGAGCCATGATGGTGAAGATAGATTCATAAGTCGGGACTCTCTCACTGCTAGTTTTGCTATCATTATTCGGCACAGTTGCATCTGCCGTTATTGCTTGACCAGATCGGAGAAAAATATAATGAATAACATCATGTTGAAGCCACCAAACAATTGCCATTATCTATTTATTTGTAAGCTTAGCTTTAGGACACTTGCGCCTTTTGACCTGGGGTCAGCTATTATATTTTCACTTACGGCTCTCGTAAAAAATCCTTTATTTGTGTATCGATTCAATAAGTTCATTGTGAAAATTTTGGTAACAAAAATCGGTTTTTCTGAAGTCAGGGAACACTAAAATATTTTATGAAATCCATGCCATTGTTTTGGGGTACTTACTAGTTTTTTTTTTAATCATATTAATGTACCAAAAAAATTTTTAACATAATTTTTTAAATGTTTTATGCCAAATGTTGCCTGTATGAAAAAGTAAAAGAAGTCTTTGAGGTTACATAATTTTCTTCACTGCCACTTAGTACCTTACGTTCAGCTGCTAAAATTAATAAAAATGTTAGGGGCAGTGAGTAAAGTTGGAAGCGGTTTTTTAGCCGCTAAGGCTGTAGCAGAGAAAGCCCTAGCAGAATGTGGCAAGGTTGTCGCTGTATCTGCAGGACAGAAAAGAGATTATGCAAAAGCAGCAGGCAAAGGACAAGGTAAGGTGGTTGCAGTTATTGGTGCAGTCGTAGATGTTCAATTTGAGGATAATCTTCCACCTATCCTCAATGCCCTCGAAGTACAAAACCGCACACCCCGCCTCGTTCTCGAGGTAGCTCAGCACTTGGGTGAGAACACCGTCCGTACCATCGCCATGGACGGAACAGAAGGTTTAGTCAGAGGACAACCAGTCCTTGACTCCGGCTCTCCAATCCGTATTCCTGTGGGAGCAGAAACTCTCGGACGTATCATCAACGTAATAGGAGAGCCCATTGATGAGCGTGGTCCCATCCCCACCGACAAGACCGCAGCTATCCACGCTGAAGCTCCAGAGTTTGTTGACATGTCTGTACAACAAGAAATCCTGGTCACAGGTATCAAAGTTGTAGATTTACTTGCTCCTTATGCCAAGGGAGGTAAAATTGGTCTGTTTGGTGGAGCTGGTGTTGGAAAAACTGTACTCATTATGGAACTGATCAACAACGTCGCAAAAGCCCATGGTGGTTACTCTGTGTTTGCTGGAGTGGGTGAGCGCACCCGTGAGGGTAATGACTTGTACCATGAAATGATTGAGTCTGGTGTAATTTCATTAAAGGACAAGACTTCTAAGGTAGCTCTTGTATACGGTCAAATGAATGAGCCCCCTGGTGCACGTGCACGAGTTGCCCTGACTGGTTTGACTGTTGCTGAGTATTTCCGTGACCAGGAGGGTCAGGATGTACTACTTTTCATTGACAACATTTTCCGTTTTACCCAGGCTGGTTCCGAAGTATCTGCCCTGCTGGGTCGTATTCCATCTGCTGTAGGTTACCAGCCAACATTGGCCACTGACATGGGTACCATGCAGGAACGTATTACCACCACAAAGAAAGGTTCCATTACATCCGTGCAGGCCATTTATGTACCAGCTGATGATTTGACTGATCCCGCCCCAGCTACTACTTTTGCTCACTTGGACGCCACCACTGTGTTGTCAAGAGCTATTGCAGAGTTAGGTATTTACCCAGCTGTGGACCCCCTCGACTCCACCTCCCGTATCATGGACCCTAACATTATCGGAGCTGAGCACTACAATGTAGCTCGTGGTGTCCAGAAGATCCTTCAAGACTACAAATCTCTTCAAGATATTATTGCTATCTTAGGTATGGATGAATTGTCTGAGGAAGACAAACTTACTGTTGCTCGTGCCCGTAAAATCCAGAGGTTCTTGTCACAACCTTTCCAAGTTGCTGAAGTTTTCACTGGCCATGCTGGAAAGTTAGTACCACTTGAAGAGACCATTAAAGGATTCTCAAAAATCCTGCAAGGTGAATATGACCATTTGCCAGAGGTTGCATTCTACATGGTGGGCCCAATTGAAGAGGTGGTCGCCAAGGCTGAAACACTAGCCAAAAATGCCTAATTTTACTTATGTAACCAATTATTGATTACAACTATCATGGATAATAATTAAATTTAGTGATATATCATAAGTGAGTTTTATTTTATTAAGATTCCATCCATGCATAATATATTGATTGAAACTTTAAAAATTTACGTTTTATTTTATAAATTTAATCTTTTAGCATTTATCCATTCCATTTGAAGCAGAGGGATTATTATTTACATAGGTATGAATATACCTTTGAATCTACCATTTATCTTTGAACTAATACCAAAACAGACTAATACTTATAATAATAATTGTCAGTCAATGAAAATAGTTTAAAAAGGTTATTAATATCCTTTTGTATTTAAATTTTAAAGTGTGTCAGGTTGAATCCTTTTTTTTCGGATGGACCTATGCTAATGGCCCTAATGCTTCGTCGGAAGTGGGGTGAGCTGGTTGGTATCACCCAGTGATATAGTAAGTGGGGGGTTGCCCCCCGTCAGCAGTGGAGTGTGACTTCCACGGCTTCATGGCGTCGGGTTTGGGGTTGAATCCACACTATCTCTAAATAGCTGTAAATTAATTAAAAAATTTCCTATAGCAGTGTAAAGATTTTTTACATTTCTTACTTCTTACCTCCTAAATACACAAATATCATATATGTATATATAATAGTCGTCGTAATTATTATTAGTGCAATCAGCAATGCATACATCCAAAATAATAAGATTTTTTCACTTGTCAACTCTTTTTTAATTATGAAGTTACAGGAGCTTGTATATTTGTCATAGTTACTTGCAGTTTCGCCGATTGATCGTGATACTACGGAAAATCTTTATGAAAATGATTTGTGATAACCTGACAAGTGTGGCATATCTTTTGTTTTATATTCCAAAATAATTGCGAAATAGGCGATAATTTCAAAAATTCATTTATTTTGATACCACTGTATTTTAAGCAATGATGGTCCAGTGGGTATATGGGTTCAGCTTCTTAAGCAAGAGAACTGGGGTCAGTGTGCCTTGAAATGGGTTTTATCAAATTTCTAAGTGTACCCGAAACATGAGACCATCCGCTCACCAGTGAAGGAAAATACCTAGAGGAAGTCTGCATGCCTAATAATATTCAATATTAATAAAATAATAAGAAAGTCTCTGAAGGTGTTGAAGTCCACCAACCCGCATTGTGCCAGCGCATCGGTGAACTACGGCCCAATAACCCTCCTCACTTGATTCTGAGAAGGAGACCCGTAGCCAGTTGTGAGGCATATGTGGGTTGGTGCTTTATTTAATAACGTGTATTCTACTAGGACGTGTAGACTTGATTGACGATTGAATGAATCACAATTCACAGACAATAATTACGTATTAACATAATATCAATTATGAATCTTCTTTCATAATATGGTTAGTGCATCTCCATAGTGCGTCTACGTCTATCATTGCAAGTCTCAGTACAGATATTATACTGTCCTGTATTACTCATTCACGAAATAAATGAGCAGAATGATAGTTCAAGGGGCAACAACATTATATACCTACGCAACAAGCTCTGAATCTATATTGCTACAGTAGGTAACTGAAATATATATTTTATTTGGGAAGGTCTTTTCTGTAAACAAACAGTCTTACGTCACGCTTTTGAAACATTGTCAATTTAGCCCTTCGTTACAAAGTTTGCAGCAGTGTTCATTGATAGGGTCCGAGAAGCTTTCCTATCAATGAACGACAATGATATTATATTAAAATTAATATCATTGATGAACGATAGGAAAGTCATTCAGTCTGTCATTAAGACACCAAGTAAGAAAGATCATGTTTCATGATGGAAGACTGTAGTTAAATGAATAAATATACTACAAATCTTATGATCCATATACTAGGTAATAACATCAATCTTATTCCGTTCATATTGTTATTTATCCTAATTAATTTTATTAAAACTAATAAATATTTTATTAAGTAAGTATTATAAATTCTTGTCGCACTCAACTAATAACAGGCAAAACATAGCTTAGGTTTTTGAGGCATTATGGACATATTTAGACATTAGTGGCGTAACTACAGGGTGGCAAGTCGGGCCCACGAAAATGCCACGGGCCCCCAGCTGGAAGGGGCCCCCGGTCGGAGGAGAATTCCAACTCCCAACGTTTATTATTACACATATAGTAAAAGTGTCTTTCCTAGCATCCGACGAATTTGCCACGGGCCCCGAACGGTACAGTTACGCCACTGTTAGACATCATTCTTTAAAAGTTTAAATTATATCATCCAAGTGATCCAACACAATTTACGTTACTTGGCGTGTCTTTTGATTGTTTGCCAATATTTAGATTATATGAAATAGTTTCCGCATTGTCAATATTAATGATTATATTTAGGTTGGTTAAATAAAGAAAAACTTTAAATGAATGTCATTTAATTACTTTTACTAGCTAAAGTAGCAGGAAACTGTACAATGTAGGTAGGTACTTAAAATAATTTTTCTTCTAAGTAAATAAAAAAATCACGAGTTTGCATAGACATACTAGCTTTCCGCCTTTTCTGATCGCAATACCTCCTTTTCTGACTCTTCTATATCTTTTTCTGTTTGTATGCTTTTTGTTTCTAATGTTGCATCATTTTTGGTATCATTGTCATCGATCGTAACATCTGTTTTTAATATATCACTATTACTATCGCTGGACTTTGATGTTGTTGGTACCGAACACTGAAGTGTTTTATCTACGTCACTATTATTTGATGCGGTCCGTATTGCACAATCGACTTTAGGAACTGGTACTACAACAACTTGGTCAGATTTTTTTTCTTCATTTGTCTTATTGTCTTTATTTGGATCCTTTAACTTGATAGTTTGGAATTTTAGCGGATTACTTAATGATTGCGTTCCGTCTTTGTTTCTGTTGATGGGCTTAATGACAAGTATTTTAGTTTTCATTCCTGCTTTCGTAAAATCAGTTAAATTTTTCTTAATTATAGGATTTTTCATTACATCTATGCCTCGGCCAAATTTGAATGGAAATACTGTTGGGATACTAACATTACTTTTCTCTTTCTCAACTGAAGTAGGCTCTTTCGTTATTTGGTCATTTGTATCATCTGTTTCATTTTTAATATTATCTTCAGAAACATCGATTCGTTCTGAAACATCTTTAATGGAAGGAATTTGTGACTTAATCAGTATTTTCTCATTGTCACTATCAAGCGTATTCGAAGATGCTTCTTTGATATCATTTTCATCTTTTATTTGTGTTAGTAATTCGTCTGATTTGGTATCTTTTGTTGGACTATGGTCATTGTTTGTTTCTACTAAGTCTTTCTTGGGTGATATTTTATCTGATTTTGATATTTTTGGTGCAAATGGCCTTGCAAAAACGTTATATATTCGAGGACCTTTGCTATTGCAATTACTATTGAACAAAAAACTAGTATTTTTCATTTGGGCTTTTGCGTTTTCTACACTTTTTCGTGATAATGTAGCCAATGCCCCAGTGAATTCCTTATTAACAATATCGTAATTATTTGAAGTTTCTGGTTGCATCTTCTTTTTATTTGCATAAGTTCTATTACTTAACACTTGTGAATCTCGGTAACCTTGGGCTTCCATTTTTAATAAATTTGATAAATCATACTCGAAATCCTCATGTTTTGGTTTAGTTTTCTTGCGCACTGGTCTCCGGGATGCCACGGACGATCTGGCTATTATTGGGTATTTAGTAAGTTTTTCTTCATTATCGTCCATATCTGAGGAATTTTCTTCAAATGTCTTTGAATTTGACGATGAATCATTTTCTATAATATTTGCTTTTTCTTTTGTGCTATCTTCTTTTAGATCTTCACTCTTGTCTGAAAACAATAAATACTTCATTAATGTATTTTTTTTGTTGTATAAATCACATTATTAATAAGCATTAAAAAAAAATCCTGTTACTTATTTTTCAAATCAATTATAACGAAATCAATGCAAATATACATAGATGAAAATAAAATACTAACCAATAGTTGTGGAATCTCGCAACCTTTTAGTATTGGTTTTACAATGATTTATTTTCCGCTTTCTCGATCCTTCTACACGTACGCTACTCGACGAACTATCAGATAATCTACTCGAGTCACTAGAACATCTGCTTGGCCTTCTAGACTCAGGACACACTTCGTTCGGGTCATTTAAATCATCATTACATTCAGACATTTCTAATGCTTCGGGACCATCTATTGCCTTAAGGGTGCTGAAATAAAAATCTGTATCTCCCTTAAGTTTATGAACAGTTTTTATATGTTCTGGTAATTTCTCGAATTCGTAATGTTTATAGTTACACAATTTACATCCGTACCGTATCCACTTGTAGTGTGTAGCCATATGATCCAATAGATTTTGTGTGTCACTAAATTTCATGTCGCATTTCTTACATAGAAAAGTGTCTAAATCGACATCCAAAATCATTTTTTGTTTTAATGCATGTAAATTACTTTTTTCAGCTTGATAGGCAAATGGTAACCGATTAATGAATTTATTTTCGTAAGATATATCTTTATTTTCTGTACTAGTGTTCGCGTCTGTATCTTCATTCTCTTTTTTATCGTCTATTATGGTCATAACAGCTTCCGTTAATTTATTCTCTTCTGGTGCAACTATTGTATTTTTCACTAAAAGAGATTTGGAAGAATCGTTGATTTCTTTCTTCAATTCTGTAAAAATATCAAATAAACCATATACTATTTGACACAATTTATAAACTTATGTTTATGTATTTACTTTAGTGTAACTTTATATTTTAAAACTTACCATTTGCTTCAGATTTAGCTGTAAACACCATATTAGTAGGTGGCCCTTTGTTGTAGTCCTTTCGGATCTGTATCTCAATTTTCTTTGTCTCCTGTGGCCTGCGGGCGAGTGCCCTGGAGCGCGGCTGGCACGTGTTGGTATGCGCTGCGAGCGCCGCCAGCCGAGCGAACGTGCGTCCGCATCCACCACAGCGAGGTAATTCCCCGTCACCCTCCATATTGTCCATCCATTCCTAATAATTAATACCTTAAATATTATACTTAATAATACATATTATTACCAACGGCAATGATGCGCTTGTACCATAATCCTGATTGTTTATACTGTGAAACTGCTCTGCCAAGTTTATATAGTTGTGTGGGAATATGGTGATGAGCCACAAAGGGAGGGAGGGATTCAGGTTTGTGGCGCTGTGATTGGTCTGCCACAGTTGCATGGGCTAGTTTCAGGTCTGCGTGCACGGCGACCTTGACCACTTTTGAAATAGGATAAAATTGTTGATGAACACCTAGATAATTAACCATCACCTTGGCTGTTTTCATAAACTTCGTTGTTTTTTATTGAATTTATCTTGATGATTGAAATATCCGCAAAATGTATGTAAAAATTTAATATAAAAAAATAAAAAAAAAATATCTCAAGCTTTTTCTGTTTTTGCATGGAAGGTATTTTTAGTATACCATATTTACCTGGTTTTCTTGTTCTAATCTCTCCTCTTCTGTCTTTTTTTGCGAAGATGAGTTTTTAACATTTGTTTTTCTTTTTTCATAGAATGCAGGTGGGTTGTCCATTCTGAAAGCTTTTGCCTGGATAGATTCTCTGAGCCTACGAATTTGAGCCGCAGTTTTCCTGTAATAATTATTTAGTTTTATTTCAATTAATTCACATTATGATCAGTTTTATGAGTGTTGTTGTATCCTATATATATCATAATAGAATTAATTTTAGCCAAAATGCATATTAAAATATGCTTTATCTTACGCAAACTTAAGCATTTTTACTTTATTATTTCAGTTCGTTAGTAAATCATTTATTTAAAAAAATTGGTTGTCTGTAAAGTCGGTTTACGGGCGGTACGAACGGAACTGAGCCGATCGCTCGAGCCGATCATGCCTCTCTCTCGTTCGTGCCGCGCTCTCGCTTGAGGAACGCCACATGACGTCATCTTTTTTGTGCATGCTGCCCGTAATATCGAGTTATTAGACGTTGTCACGTCAAAAGTAGATTGTGGTAATATGGTCAGTCTTATGGACACTTAACGCAGCGGTCGCGAGTTCGAATCCCGGCAAGTGCAGACAACTTGTATGATGAATAAAGATGTCTCCAAGGGATCATGGATGTGGATATATAAAATAAAAAAATATATATATTCAGTTCCTAGTAGCTGTAACATATTTTGAGCAACTTGCATTTGGATTTTAGACAGTTGTAAGTAAAATAACTGTAGGCGCTTTACAGTGCGATAACCGTCCGCAGCGACAGTTCGCGAAGGAGTGTAGAGCGCCTGACTGGATAAAAAGCATATTACCTATGAACTTTAAACAAATGACGATAAACACTCCAGGATGTAGAAAATATCACAAGACAATCTGGACATGGATAAACCAGCCTATTTTCTAAATGTTTGTGTTTCATATGATATTTTAATGTTTTCAAAGTTGTAAATTGGAGGTCACCTGAAAATAAACAAAAATTATACTTTACAAAATTAAACAAACATTTCAATTTTTAGCTACATTATTAACATCAGCTTACATAGTTCGGTTAGCACATAAAATGAGAGTAATTTGCATGTATAGTCATGTGCAAGAGCTGTGTAATAAGGTTATTAAATCATGTAATATATTTCATACTCACAAGCTTTACATTCATGTACATTCGTATCCTCGCTGTCATCATCATCGTCACTAATTTGTATGACATTTTCAGTTTCTGTAGGAGTTTTACTTTGGATTTTAAATTTGCCATCACTCTGTAATACTGCGTTTTCTTGACATAATATTTTGTTGAGCTCTTGCACCTAAAAGGGCATTATTATAAATATCTCGTAACAAATTCGAATCAATTCAAATATCGGTATAATTCATTGCAGGACTTATTGTATAAAACAAACAATACAAATTAAGAACATATAATATAAAAAAAAAGTAAAGTATTAACCCTTATAATATGTCCCACTGCTGGGCACAGGTCTCCCTCGAAATCAAGCGAGGAGGGTAATGGGCCAATGGCCATAGTTCACCGATGCGCTGGCCCAATGCAGGAACTTCACATTCTTCCAAAGATTTCAATCTCATCCGGCATGCAGATTTCCTCACGATGTTTTTCTTCACCGGCGAGCAAACGATGGTCTTATGTGCACAGATGCTCAGGTGCACTTAGAAATTGAGAACACACGGGGCGTCAGGATCGAACCCAAAACCTCTCGCATAAGTCCGAGTATGTGGTAGTCACAAATCTTTGTGACTACCAAACTACAGTCTCATGGAAAACTACAATGCAGGCATGAGAAAATTTTTGTATGATTATATTTTTATAAAGATTAGAATAAATGTTGATGAATACTATCATTGCATGAACTTATGTAAATTTATCAACTTCATACCAATTACTATTATGGTCCTTTGGTACTATTGTTAAATTTGAATGGCATTAAGTGTAAGCCTTATATAAAATTAGAATCAAGATTTTCACTGACAAGAATTTGTTCACATTTATTATAGTGGGGTGACAGTAATAGGTCAATTTTTTACCAACATAATTATTGGTGGTAATGATGTTGACACCACCTTGACCATGTCTCAGAGTTACTGGTTCTACTTAAGTTCTACAGAAGCTGTAGTTCTATAGAACTATTGTCTGTTGTCCAAAAGTTTAGTATATTATATACTTACTAGAGATGAGTGCTTATAAATACTTTAAAATATTGGCGATTTTATAAATCAGTAATGTAAAAGCTATTTACACAATATATATATCAATCCCTATCATCATCACTACTTATTTTAATACAAGGTCCTTGCCCACTTTTCTCCGTCTATCTGACAGATAAATGCAGTAATTCCCAAGGCAGGTTTTTGTGTAAATAGGTAAATAATATATGGATAATCATTGTAAGATTGAAAAATTTAAGCCATTGTAAAGGTTCCATACAATAATCAAAAATCTTTTTTATTTTATTTAGAGGTTTAACAAAAAATATTATGGTCAGATATTTCTCTTTTAAAGATCTACAAAAAAGTAGAAAAAGGATCAACAGCAATCTGTTTATGTCCATAAATCTTAAAAGTTTACTCAGGTGCAGCCGCTGCCAACACTTAGTAAAATATAATACAGCGCAGACATCCATATTGAATATACAATTAATTTGCAAGTGCAAGGATTTGAACCTGTGTGACTGTAGACTATGCATATAAGTATAATCAAAGTATAATCTTACTTGAGCTCTCAAACTGTCAGACTTTTGACCATCATAGTTAATATTCTGATAAACTGCTGCAGTGCTTTTGGGAATCTTCTGAAATGTTATTTGATGGTTTTCTAGTGCACTGTCTTGTACAGCTTTCCGTTTAGCAATTCTTTCAATAACTTCAGTTAAATCTTTGGTAAGTGGTATTCTATCATCACATTCCTTAGATTCAACTGATTCCGTCTTGTCTTCTTCTTTTAAAGATTCTTGATAGCACTCTTCTAACTGTTTTATTTTTGATACTTCATTAACCTAAAATAAGAAAAAAATTAGCAACAGAAATATATTTGTTCTGATCATAAGGTTGAAATGTTAAGTATATTTCAACCTTATGATGAGTCTGTCTAAGACTGTTTCTTCAATGAAAATAAGTATTTAATTATACTATCACTAAGAAAATAACAAGAACATTAACTTACCAAAGATGTAGACTTCACAAAGTGTCCATGTACAGAAGAATTAAACTTTTCTTTACAGTATATACGTTTATGAGATATAAAGTTAACCAAGCTTCTAAATATATTGCGGCAGACCTTACATTCATACAATAGGTCACATTCATTAGATATCAAACTCTTTAGCTGAAATCATGAATGTATTAATTATTTTATAAGTTTTACAGTATATGTTACCTTTACACCTAATATTTTTTTATATTACATTATTTGAATACAATTAATATATCTATATGTAAATTAACCATAACATACTTCTTCAGTAGCCACATCAAAAATCTTTCTTGCTTGACTAAAGCCTGTTATACTAGTTAAAATAGGTTTTCTTAGTAATGAAAAATCAATATCATCTGGTTCTTCATTTGCTTGACTGGAACATCTTATTGATTTACTCTTATCTTCTTTTTTCTTAGTATTTAGCTTATTACCAGCCATATTGATATACCTAGGGAAACAAATATGTAAGGTAATTCCTGTACAATCGAAATCCCAACAAATCAGAAATATATACCTACCTATGCAATTAATGGGCCAAAATACCTATTCAGTCAAAGAGGATATAAACACTACGTTTTATATTCAGTGACAAAATATTTCTGTTCGACAATAACGGATATAACTTTAGCCCAGAATGTATTACCTAATAATAATCATTACAAAGAACGAAGTTAATTCTGACACTTTTATCTCAAAGACTGTACTTGAAATTAATACATATTAATAATATCTCACTATACATACAGTATTTCCATCCAGCATGGTTTCGTAGCATTAATAGTACGTACCTATGAACCTCGAAATCCGACAGTCTCTCCCTCAAATTTTTCTAATAATGTTTGTTGTTCTTCAATAAAAATAACTCTGTTCTTCATAATAACTACGATAGAAAACTAAATGAACAGAGAAAAGTCTCTAATCATAATAAAAAAAGCGAAACGAATAACTTGTAAAATCCTAGGTTCCGACAAATGTGCCTCCATCACGCCTCCATATTTAACAAATGAATATATAGATATATTGTCCGACTGTCGCTCGCTAGTTGGTAGTCGCTACCTCCAACCAGCTGTGTTCAAAGTAAGAAGTATGTTATTTTATTGTTTCTATTTATTAAGTCAACAAATAGCCTAAGCAAGGAACTAATTACTTATTTAATTTGTTAAGAAATAAAGACCCCTGAAATATTGAGACGTGGACGTGAAATTAAAATTTTTAAACGAATGTGGAGGCGAAAATTTATGTCAATTTTCTTTTGACATCACTGTCGTTAAAAAATTGACATTTCTTAAAAGTGTCAAAGTCAAACAAATTTTTATAATAAGTAGATTTTGCATCATATTTTTTGCACTTAGAATTAGCTTATATTATTCTAAAGAACACTCCAATATCCATGAACTGTATTGTTCATTCATATTTGTTTTTATATATCTCCTGAAATTGTATATTTGCACTATCAAAAAAGGTTAAGAGAACAAGTGTATTGTTGTATCTTTACTTTTGAACTGTAATTTAAATTTCAAACGAATGTAGGTATTAGAGAAAGCCGGTGTTTAATAAAATTACCTTTTTGAAACGTTGATGTTTATTTGACGATTATATTTTAAGCAAATGGCTGTTGCTGAATCCCAAACTTTGGATTATCAGCAGAGGAGATGGCACAACATAAGAAAACTATTGGAAAGATCAGGACCTTTCTGTCATCCAGATTTTGAGCCCTCTGCTGAAATATTGGATTTCATTATGAATTCTTGCAAAGTATTAGTCGTTGGTGCTGGAGGATTGGGATGTGAATTGCTTAAAGATCTAGCATTAATGGGGTTTAGAAAAATTCACATAGTAGATATGGATACTATAGAACTTTCAAATCTTAATAGGCAGTTCCTTTTTCGAAAAAATGATATAGGATTATCAAAAGCAAAATGTGCAGTAGAGTTTGTTAACAAAAGGTTAGTAAAAACTTTCTATTGTTAAAAATAAATCATCAAAAAATTGTCAGTCAATGTTTCATTATTAAGTATTATGAAAACTTGTTAAAGGATACCAGGATGTGAAGCTACAGCACACCACTGTGCTATACAAGATTTAGATGAGGGTTTCTATCGACAATTTCATATAGTCGTCTGTGGTCTGGACTCCATTGTAGCAAGACGCTGGTTAAATGGAATGCTCATATCTCTGCTGCAGTATAATGATGATAGTAATATTAATATTCATTTATTACTTTTAACCTTCGTTAATTATGAAAAAAAAAAAAAAAATCACTACCAAAGCACTAAAATCTTAACTTAAAAAGATATAACCACTAAACCTTTGGATCATACATAGGTGTGATTAAAATATACATATGATTAAAATGTTTAGTAGTTATAAATAGAAAAGGCAATATATTATTATATTTTCTAATCTCTGGATGCCATGTGCAGAATTTTTTTGGTTCATCTAAAATTGAGTTGAAGTTGTATAATTTTTTTTAGTTGTTATACCTAAGCTTCCTTCACCTTTTCAACCCTAATATCACAAAGTTCTTTGCTCTATTATGTTAGAGAATAGACATGTTTTGCTGATATGTGATATTGTAAATTTTCAGGAAGTCTTGACCAAAGTAGTGTTATCCCGCTTGTTGATGGAGGTACTGAAGGTTTTAAGGGTAATGCAAGAGTTATACTACCGGGGATGAGTGCATGTATAGAATGCACACTTGATTTATACCCACCTCAAAAAACATTTCCTTTATGTACAATAGCTAATACACCTAGGTATGTATAACATGGTTTATTCATAATTTAAAGGTGCTTACTATCTGTCACCTAGAAGAAGGCGAGTCTGAAACCTATCTTGACCTATCTCTAGAAATTGAAAAAAAAAAAACAAAAACAAATTCTCTTCTCATTTATTGATTTCTTCAATTTTATTCATCTGATTTTTGCAATCAGTTTCATCATTTAAATTGTTAAATATATTTTTTACTCTAGGTTACCAGAACACTGTGTTGAATATGTGAAGGTGATTCAATGGAGTAAAGAAAACCCATGGGGCAGTGAAACTCATCTAGATGGTGACGACCCGCAGCATGTTGCATGGGTATTTGAGAAAGCTCAGGAAAGAGCAATGAAGCATGGCATAACATCTGTGACATATAGACTGACACAGGGTGTCTTGAAGAACATAATACCCGCTGTTGCCAGCACCAATGCTGCAATTGCTGCTACATGTGCTACAGAGGTAAACATATGAATTTGCTTTTTATGTTAGTTGAATAGGAGCATGTCACTTAATGGAGGCAATTTCTCAGTGAATGTGTTGGAATTTTGGGATAAGGATAATACATCTTTTTAGCCATGTCTGACAGCCATGCCTTTATTAATTGAGCTGCTAAATTATTTAGATAGTTAGCTAGCCTCAATTTGTAGGTTTTACTGTGGCTCCTTACTTTTATTGAGGTATGAGTTAATAGCACTTACCCACAGCTGGATTCCATATGTCCAACTTGGCTTTAAGATGCTTTTATAAATAAGAAACTTCTTATCAGTAGATAGTTTGGAGTTACATCACATGAATCAGTAAAGGTTTATGTAGTGGATGTTTAGTTCATCTTGTTTCATTTTTAAGTGAGTTTTCTAAGTTGCTGGTCCAAGTGTATACCGAGATATCGCAAACTGTCACTATGTTATAGTATAGGCTCAAAAGAGGGCAATTTTTGTGTCGCAAAAGTTACTTAGACTGGTTTGCTTATACTAATTTACCATTTGTTAAGCCAAAGGCTTATTTCGTCCAGTCCCTTCGGAAGCATGGCTGACGCCTTGTTAGGAGATAAGATGTCTTTATCATCTGCATAGGTGGCCGTTATTACTCCTTAAGCTTCTGGTAAGTCTGCAGAATAAATAGTGTAAAGTATTGGACCTAGGACAGACCCCTGTGGGACGCCGGCTTTGATGTCATGCAATCGTGACATATCAGTACCCTCCTTTACTTGAAATAACCTGTTTCACAGATACGACTCAAAAATTAAGTAATAGCTGTGTGGAATGTTAGCCTTTATCTTGTACAGCAGTCCATTATGCTAAGCTTTATCAAAAGCTTGCTCAATATCAAGGAAAGCACAGGCGCGGTATTCTTTGTGTTCCAGTGGATATTTTATTGCCTGACAGACCCTATGCACTTATTCTACAGTTGAGTGACTCTGCCTGAATCCAAATTGTTGGTCAGGAATCACTTTCCAATCAATTAGCAATGGCATAACTAAGGGAAGAAGGATCTTCTCAAACAACTTCGAGAGTGTAGGTAGCAAACTAATCGGCCGATATGACCTTATGTGTTGAGTAGGTTTACCTAGCTTAAAGATCATAATGATCTGCGATACCTTTCATGCCTTTCAGATTAGTGAAAAGTACTGGATGTGTAAGATGCCATTGAATAATGTGGTCATTCAAACATTATTGCTATATTTAGGAGGTTTTGTAATATATTTTTGGTATTAAGATGATTCCACAGACCTCTTTTGGTGTAGTTAGTTTTGGCGGAAAATCCAATTGAAGGTCCTCACTAAGAGTTCTTTTTCTTTCAAAAAAATTAAATGACAATTATTTTTTTTATTGGGGTAAGTGTGAAAAGTTGTGATTGAATTTTTTCTTATTTCAGGTATTTAAGTTAGCATCTTCTTGCTGTGCTAACATGAATAATTATATGGTTCTCAATATGTCAGAGGGTGTGTATACATATACATTTAGTGCAGAAAAACAAGCAGATTGTGTAGCCTGTAGTAATTCAACAAAAGTAATGGAAACTGATCCAGATGCCACATTACAAGCTATATATAACAAGCTTTGCGAGGATAAAAATTATTTGATGAAAGGTCCAGGTAAGTCATATATACTTAACTAACAACTCAAAAAATAGCACACATCAATAAATTTCCATAGGTACTGTTTTTTTTTATCCAGTGTCACAGCATTGCTGTTTATTGAAACAAAATGAACATCTGGGTGAACTATTTAACTTTTCATGCGTGATACTGACCACTTACACTGGCTTATCTGCCAGCTTGCTTATTCAACTAATATCATAAAATGATAACCACAATTATTATTTAACCTCTCTGTCTGGGCTGTCCAAAAATTGCAATAGCCACATATTTGGATTGGCTTCCTAATGCTATTTATTATTTAAATCTGTTTTATAGGTATAACTACAATTATAAATGGACGCAATAAAACATTATATATGTCGTCAGTAAAAAGCATAGAAGAGAAGACAAGAGATAATCTTAAGAAGAAAATTACAGAGCTAGGGTTGTATAATGGAGCTGAAATCTTAGTGGCAGATGTGACTACACCTGGCACAATTACAATAAAATTAAAATTCATTGAAAACAATGATGTTGATATGTCACGATAGCTTCATTGCATTAAAATGTTTATTTATAATACGTGAAAACTGCTTTTGAATACTTAAATAAATGTTTAACAAACTATATCTTGTATATTTCATATTTGCTGCTATTGTTTTTATTATGACAATATCTTCCTAGATAATCATGAATTTATTCAGTCGACATAACTTCGAGAGGAAAGCCGATAGGAGGATTCAATTAAAATACAGGGCAGCATTTAGGAAGCTTTGCTATATTTTCACGTCATCTATACCGCAGAGTTTGAAAACAAAAGTCTTCAACCAATGCTTTCACTTCGTGATGATCTACGCGGCCGAAACGTGGAATCTTAATTGACGACGTTTCCACAAGTTTGCCGTAGCTCAACGTTGGTGATGATGATGATGATTTAGCTACAAATGAGATTATTGTTTATTGTTGAAATACATAATGTAAGATATTTCTATACTAATATTATAAAGAGGAAAACTTTGTTTGTTTGGTTGTAATGAATAGGCTCAAAAAGTACTGGACCGATTTCAAAACTTTTCACCGTTTGAAAGTTACATTTTCTACGAGTAATATAGGCTTAATTTTATTCTGGAAAAAAATAGGGTTCCGTAAGATATTTGGTTTTTCGGACACAAGGTGTAAAAAATCATCCAGAAAAGTTACTTATTTTGCGTACTAAGATCCCGTTGATCCCGTCTTAGTTAACGCAGGCAAAGCTGCGGGCAACATTTTACCGATGCAATAAAATTTTTTTCGCTACCACACAGTGATAGATTTAGGCTTGATGCCGCCCTAGGTCCTGCTTATCGCGCCGCCCTTAATATAAAAAAAAGTAAAGTATCGACCATTGCTGGGCACGGGTCTCCCCCTCGAAATCAGGCGAGGAGGGTAATGGGCCAATAGTTCACCGCGCTGGCCCAGTGCGGGTTGGTGAACTTCACATACCTTCAAAGACTTTCAATCTTATCAGGCATGCAGGTTTCCTCACGATATTTTCCTTCACCGGTGAGCGAACGATGGTCTCGTGTGCACATAGAAAATTAGAAAAACCCATTTCAAGGCACACACGGACAGGTCAGGATCGAACCCTGAACCCCTCGCATAAGAGGCCGAGTCCGTCCACCACTGTCGCTCACACCATGTGATAATTAGTAATGAAACAAAAAGTACAGAAGATCATTCGGTAAAGCTTAAATTAAATAAAAAAAAATCTTAATAATGGGCTGAAAAGTAAATATAAAATTGAATGATTATAGGTATATACTATAAATAATTCTTTACAAAAATTATTCTAAATTCATTTTCAAAGGCTTTACTTTTTAAAAATTTAATTTAATTTAAAAATTTTGGCGCCCCTCAAATCATGCCGCCCTAGGCCCGGGCCTCACGGGCCCATAGGTAAATCTGGGTAAATCCATCACTGCTACCACATCCGGTAAAAGCACTATTTTTAGGAGTGTTTGATTGTGCAAAGCGTCGCTGTGTTATTGGAATTTGGAACGTCAAATATGCTTTTATGCGCCAGGAAACACAAATCAGTAGCAACTATTACAGAATTAGGCTCGTATTCTAAAACGTGACTTGAGCGCTGATCGGCGCTTGATACTAGTCTTCGCGGTACCTAAGACTAGTATCAAGCGCCGATCAGCGCTCAAGTCACGTTTTAGAATACGAGCCTAATCAGTGGGGACAATAAAGTCGGTGAAAATATGTTCACAGTCGGGCAACACTGTTACAAAATGTTTCAATTTTAACCTAATTAATTACAAAATACGGTAAGGTATGTAAAAATTCTTTTGTTTTTATTGTGGTTATACATGGTTGTGACACAATTTAACGGCACTGTCGTAGTATGATTTGATAAAACGTTTTTTTTGCGAAAATACTAGGGATTTTGCGAAAACACGGATAATTAGACATTGGCATTACCACAAATCATTATAGTTATTTTTTATTCGTAAAGCTGAAACCGCACGCTTGCCAAGCTTTGGCAAGCCCTTACAAATTCAAACGTGTGGATACAGAGTTTGTCTTGGCTTGCGTAGGTTTGCACGCGTTTGTGGCCAATCCGACGAATGTCGGTTTTGTTTACAAATCGAAGGGAATTTGCCGATGCCGTAAGCCCTTGCGATGCGTCATGTTTGTGACTTGTAGAGGTTTAAAGTTTGCGGCAAGCCACAAACGTGTGGATCCGGTATAAGGCTTTTTCGCTCCAATTAGAGGTTTTTAAAGTTTATTATTCTATGTCCCAAGTGTATATTGTAATTACTAAATGGCTGCGCACGGTATATAAGGAGAATGTGATGCAGAAGTATATAATATATACTATATTATTTAGGAAAAGTAATTTTATTCGCACTTTTGGTGAGATTTGTCACAATATCGTGAAGCTAAGGATATTGAAAAATAATTATAGAGATACTATTTGAAACTAGTAATAATAATTTTGAATCTGTTTCGCCTCGTTGTTTTGAAGTGAAGACTGACGTGGTATTGTTGCTACTTGCTTGTCAATTGTCAAATGTCAACCTAAATCAAAGCCACCACTATACAGTATACTATTAATTATTAAATATTATTCCCGTTAATAACAAATCTGGAAGTTTTTAGCAGATCGTAACCGTAGAATAAGCCAAAATGTTGGACAGTTTATTTGACGATGTGAAACGCATGAACAAGAGACAGGTATATTTTCTTTTACAATTGCTTTGATACTTTTGATGACGTTAACCTTTTACCGGTTATAATTTTATACAAACAAATTTTATTCCAGTTTATCTATCAAGTGCTTAGTTTTGGCATGATAGTATCGTCAGCTCTTATGATATGGAAAGGTTTAATGGTTGTAACTGGCAGTGAAAGTCCGATAGTTGTCGTGTTGTCTGGTAGTATGGAGCCTGCATTTCACAGAGGGGATCTACTGTTCTTGACCAACTATCCCGATGAACCCGTACGTGTCGGTGAAATTGTTGTTTTCAAGGTGAAAGGACGTGATATTCCAATTGTACATAGAGTACTTAAGTTACATGAAAAGTAAGATTTTTGATAATAATAACTATGGATAAAGTCTATTTCATAATGGATTTCATTTGAATGCGTTTATTATTATTTTAGGAACAATGGTACTGTCAAATTTTTAACCAAAGGTGATAACAATAGTGTTGATGATCGAGGATTATATGCCCAAGGCCAGCTCTGGCTAACTAAAAAGGATGTAGTTGGACGCACAAGAGGATTTCTACCATATGTGGGAATGGTCACAATATATATGAATGAATACCCAAAGTTTAAGGTTAGTGTCAATCTATACAAATAAAAATTAATTGTCAAAATTTTTGACAATTAATTAGAACTAAGGCAGCAAATTAAATAATTCCTTTCTTGGTGTGTTGGTTATCATTTGGACAAGGTTTGTCAATTAAAGTAATTATGATGAAGTATAGGTAAGGGCAGGAAAACACTTGTCGGATTCAGCATGTGTTTTATAATTTTGAATTTTTTTTAATTCCTCTATCATTGTGTTGCTTTGAGTGTAAATAACATAAATCAGCAAATAAACAGTCTGCTTATGAGTAATAAAAATTTACTACTGGTATATTATTTTTATGCATTAAAGAATAGTATTGTAAATTTAGTGGAATAGTAATGGCTATGTTTAGATAGACATAGTGTTGATTGGTCATTAACCCGGTGGGTAGACAATCTCTACTGGGCCATGTTGGATGTTAGTGTTGTGTGTAGAAAAGTATTGACCATTTTGGTGTTCATTGAGGGAGTCCTATGTTCAGCAGTGGACCGATAGAGGCTGATCATGATGATGATGATGATAGTAAAATAATAGTATTCATTTATATCATATAGTGGAAATAACACATACTAGGTAATGCAAGTAACAAAATATGCACACCTTGCATTAGTCATCTATATAGATAGACATACAAAAATTTCTGAACATGACTGACTGATTGATAGATTTAGTAATGACTAATTATTAATTGAATTCTTATTTCTATTCCAGTTTGCTGTCCTTGGGTGTTTAGCAGTTTACGTTCTAGTACATAGAGAGTAAAGACGTAACTTGATCTGATGGAAAAGGTGAAATGTGTAAAGGATGCAAATTATCCTGCAAATTTTAAATATTATTGATTAAAATAAGTTCTCTTTAATACTTTTATTTTCATCAAAAAAATCCTTATTTGTACTCATAATGTCTTAGTTGCTATCATAGCTTGGCATTAACTCGTTAATCCGTTAATTAACGAAGTTAAGATTTTGATTAAAGGTTTAACTTTCAAGTTAACTTTTAAAATGGTTTATAGACATGTTAACATCCGTTAATAATGCAGAAGTCCGTTAATCGTTAATCCAATGCCTACTATTTACCGCACCGCAGGGCACCGCGGAGCGAAAAATAGGTTCCGACAAGCATGAAACGACAAGTGCCGGGAGGCGGCAAACAGTCTAGTCAACAAGTTCAAAAACGTGTTAATTAGTTATTTAAACTCTTATGCCGTAATTTATAAAAACTGAGATTGGAAAACCATTAGTTAATTAACAATGTTATAACTTTTAAGTAATAGTTCATATTAAAGGAAAGTTATTTAGGATATAAGGAAGGGTATTTTATATAGGATCAAGAGATAAAGTTGATAGAATAATCCGTAATTAATAGTAAATAGTTTATTAATTACGTTAATCAACATCATTGCGCAATCATATATTCTAAATTCAATTATCTTTCACTGGTACCTGTATATTCTTATATAATCTACATCGACCACACAATCTATAGACCCCTAATGTTTGATTTTTCGTATTAAATGCATTCTGGCAACTAGCTGAGGTGAGACGAAAGGGGTTACAATGCTGTGATTAGCTAATTCAATGTCATACATTACCAATCACGGAACGTTAAAAAGAAATGGACATATTTCGCAACGGGAAAGAATGAGATGACACGATAGTTTGAGTACATTGTTTGATTGTTTACGGCTTACACCGGAACTATAAGTCAGATGTGTCGCCAGAACCCGTTTCCCTGTTATTAGGAGTCTATGGGTTATGTGGTCAATGATAATCTATAACTTCACTACAGGTCGTGAATACAGGCATATTATTTATTAATATAATAAATATGTGAACATTACTTTAAACTTTAAAGTAATGTTCACATATTTCATCGTGATGCATTTTTTTCATCATTTTTTCATTTTAAAGTTTAAACGAAAAAAATATGCATCACGAAACTTATTCCTAATGAAACATGAAATGATTCGCTATTTTCACCTCGATGATAAAGCATTTTTTCTACGTTTATCCCGGATAGATCAAGTACGATTTCTCGGCCATTGTAACGCTGAAAGAGCCGGCTGTCGATCTGGATTTAAAATCTATCAATCTCTTATACTGGTGAGCTGATATATTATTATATTACCATCTTACATCACTTATATGCATAGAATAATGATGTATAGAACGATAGGTCTCATACAAGCGCTTTAAAAAAATTAGGATAAATCGAATAAGAGTTGCCAGAGCAGGTGCAGTTTTTCCGAAAGCGGGAAATTATTCGGCCCCTCAATCTTACTGAAATCGCATGGGACTGGTCGAACATTAAGAAGTGAGGTTGACTATTGGTCCGTGAGCCAGTGGAAAATTTGGTTAATTATTTTCTCTCGCGAGATAATTTGTGAGACGTATCAGCGAATAGTACAGGGTGGACCAAAAGTCTTTTTACTTTTTAAACAATGATAAAAAAAAAAACTAGATAAATGATGTAAAAACTATTTATTTATTATTAAAATAGACATGTAGAGATTTTATTTTTTGAAAATTACGTCATCCATATGTGACCCTTGTTCATCACGAACGACACTGTTGCAACCTGGAGCGAAAATTTTCAATCACGGCTTTACAGGTGTTTTGTGTAATGTTTTGCATTTCCCCGCTGATACGTACCTTTAATTCCTCAAGAGACGCTGAGTTGGAGTTGAAAACTTTACTCTTAAGGTATCCCCAAAGAAAAAAAAACCATTGGGGATAAATCTGGATTACGAGGTGGCCAGTTAATGTCACCTCTTTAGGATATCAATTTTTGACCAAAAATTTTACGAACTGCAATCAATGAGTCGTTGGAGGTGTGACATGTTGCCCCATCTTGTTGAAACCATGAGCGTTGATTAAAACCATTAAAATCCTGTAGCGCTGGAGAGAAAAAGTTCCGTAGCATGGCTATATATCGCTCTGTGTTCACTGTAACAGCATGTCCTCTTTGATCTTCGTAAAAGTATGGACCAATACTTTTGAGAAAGACTTGCTGACAAAGCTGCCAATACAGTAACTTTGGGTGAACGCAGGGGCTTTTGATAATTTAATTTAGGATTAGTGTCACTCCAGTATCTGCAATTTTGTCGGTTCACGTGTCCATTTAAGTGGAAGTGTGCTTCGTCTGAGAAAAAAATGACGTTAAATTTGGTGAACTTCTCTAGCATATCGTTAGAAAACTGAAGAGTGTGAGAGTTGAATGGCGCCATGGCACTGAATTCCCGTAGCCTGCTCTCGAGTTACGTATCCCTTCCGCCCCACCCCGCCTTCGCTGCTCGATGTAGGTACTGATTTAAAAGTAAACGGACTTATGGTCCACCCTGTATTATAAAGCCTCGTGGACGTCAGCTGGCGCGAGGTTGGGGGGATGAGCGGTGGGAGCCTCCGAATCATGTAAAAAAAAATCAGTCATTTCTCATTTATTTTAGTTTCATTCATTTCTTTTATTTAAGTTGGTCATGGAGACCTGTTACTGGCTCCCAGGCTATATACATCTCGCTAATATACAATAATGTTGGCTGCTACAGCAACTCAGCATATTATATTATCATATCATCTACATAATACGTTCATATAAAAATATATAGTCAGTAAAAAAAAAGAAGTATAGTATCAACCCACATAATATGTCGCACTGCTGGGCACGGGTCTCCTCGTAAGGCGAGAAGGGTATCGGACCATAGTTTACCGATACGCTGGCCCAATGCGGGTTGGTGAACTTCACACACCTTCAAAGACTTTAAATCTTATCAGGCATGCAGGTTTCCTCACGATGTTTTTCTTCACCGGAGAACGAGCGATGTTCTCGTCTTTAGGTAGCGCTTAGAAATTTTGAATAACCTATTTCAAGGCACCACATCAGTTTTGAACCCGGATCCTCTGCAGTTCTGCACCAGAGGACGAGTCCACACTCCACACCCACTGGACCATCGTCACTATATATTCGTCGTATAATTAATTAGTAATAATTAATTACTAGTACGAAAGTAATATGAAATAAAGAAAAACAGCGCCGTGCTATTTCCTGTCACTGAATTCGAGTTCATTTTATTACCTAGTTTATATTATATTGAGGATAAATTACTCATACACTAATTCTTACTGACGTAGACGCTAGCAAAATACCTGACTCTAAATTTTCCTACATGAGATTCCCCAATATTTCACATAGATACATACCACACCCTAACTATTGATATAAAAAGTTTTTATGTTTGTTTTACGTGTGCTGAAAGTTCCGCTCTAATGGGGTTGTTTAAAGTTTTTAAACTCTCATACTCTATCTGTTGATCATGTTTTGATGCGAGGGTTAAATCGTAACAAGCTAAAACTTTTGCTATATATATATTTCTCATAACGCGTTTTTAAAAGATTAATTTTACAACAGCACACATATTAAATAGTACATCAGTAATATCACTTACTCGTTAATTTATCTTACATTTTTTATTCGCTTTCGATTAAATAATTTTCTTAGGGCGGATTTCACCGATGCAAATAAACGCAATTAATTCGACTTAAGCTCGGTTTAGGCATTTAACTGAAGTTAGAGCTCCAAATTGCATTTCACCAACAGAAACTAACTGCAATTAGAGCATAATTGAGTTTTAATTCTGACCGGCCGATTTTTGACGTTTTAGCTCTAACAACTCGTTTAGAGAGATTGTCTAGCTCCAATATCTGGGATAGATACCGGAGATGGCGTTAAATTCTATGGCAATTCACGTCACTCTTTCGTTTTATGTTTTATGTTTACGGCACCTGTCTTCTTGAACTTGATATAGAAAAGAATGTGGTAACAAGTTCAAGAAGAGCCTCTTTCTCGCTAGTGGTGAAGGTCGTGTCCCATTTTCGTTCCGACATTATTGTACTGCATGAGATAATATAATATGTATTATGAAAATCAAATAAAGCAGAAATCAATTTTCAAATAAAAACTCCACGAGCAAAAAGTCAACAATTAAAAATAAAACTAGAGCTGATGTCAATATGTCATAGCTTCATAATATGTGACATCTGCGCTTAGATTTAAGGTGAAGTTTACATTAAAGGTATCTAAACTTTGTTTTCGTAAGCGCTATTGAATTGCAGCTGGTGAAATCCATTTAAGGAAAACCAAGATTATAATCCCACTATAACCTTGATTAAGCAAAACGTAGTTCTATTAAGCTTTGTTTCGGATACAAACGGTGAAATCAGACCTTAAATAGTCACCAAGACAGGATTATAATTACTAAAGAAAAGAAAACTGTGATGTACGTCAAAATATTTACATTCATAGTTCGCGGCCCGGCTATGTGTGGGCCCCATTATTTCTATTTATGATTATTGTATAGTAATTATTTAGGTAAAAAAAATCAAACATGATTGCTGACAAAATTAGATATCTGCTAGCGCCCTTATTACAAGGTTCTGTGTCTTATCTCCAAATTTTTGTATTCATCGGGGTCCCATTATCTTAGTGCCCAGAGCCCCAAATAGTTAAAGTGGTCATAGAGAATACAGTATGAAGAGCCTTTTGCTTTTATGCTCACTAACGTATGATATTTAAAATTAACTAACAGCATAAATAAGAAAAAGTTTGGTTTTTAACAGCAAACCGTAATCAGTGGGACTGAAAGGGTCACAGATACTTAAAGCTACTCATATATACACTGTAAGTATATCTTCATAAGAGTCGATTAAATTTCAACTTTCATCATCATCATCAGCCTTTATCCGTCCACTGCTGAACATAGGCCTCCCTCAATGAACGCCAAGACGACCGATCCCTTGCTACTCGCATCTAACGCGGACCTGGCACTGCATGGAGATCGTCTTCCCATCTGGTTAATGGCCGACCAAAACTTCGTCTGCCTAAACGCGGCTTCCACTCTTGAACTTTAATGGCCCAACTTTCATACCAACATTAATTCAATACCAACTGTATCTGGAGTGATGATGGTATTAGATAATTTTATTAGTTAGCTGTCACATTCTTAGCGCTCTTAATTAGACCGCTCGGTTCGCTGATCGTTTGCGGCTAAGCGGTATTCCGTGGTTAACGCTTTACTAGCTCATTACGCTTGTCCCGGGCGTAAACAAATCACCATGGGTGTTTATGTTACCTCTATTTGCAACGAACGAGTAATGATCTTCATTTGTTTTCATGCGCATGTCTAACTAATGAAGGTATCATTTTATATACAGCTACACTGTACATCGATCGAGTAAAGTAGAATACACATATTGTTTCTAGAACCGTACAAAAATAATTTTAATTGTACATCTAATCGAATCATTATAGGTCAAGTCCCTTTAGCTAGGGAACTGGTGAGCATTTAAGTCCCTATATCATTTGCTTATACTTCGCATTCATAGGCATTAAAGTTCGGATCAATACGACAAAATTTTCTTAAGGTTCTTCAAGGTCGTATGTTGCTGCGTTTTTTTACCTACAGGGCTTTAAATCTGTAAAAAAAAGAAATGTGGTGTCGTGGGACACCAGGTAGGAACGAAGTTCCTTCGGCTAAAAAGAAAGATATTATTATACACTAATCCCTTGTGTATGCGACTGTCGCGCCTGCGCACGTCTCATTTAACGCTTTTTATTCCACGCCCTTTTCTTACGGTTTTACTATCACATTTTATTCGGTTCGGTCACGCAGCAAAATCCCTATATCCAAGCCTGCCGCTTACGGCACGAAGTTCCTTAGAACTTCGTTCCAAAAAACATCGGAACTCAATCATTTGCTCGCGTCTGAATCTGGGATTGGTGGTTAATACCATTTTGATAACGAAGCAGAAAGAACCCCCTGAATACAAAAATAAATTGGCAGACATTTTACTCGCTGACCTTAACCATTAGAGCTTGTTGAAGTACACGCATAATTTATACAGTACTTTGAATCCCACGTTTTTCTTATACGCATTTCGACTTTCAAGGTTTGTAATACCAGCGTTTACACACTGGAATTACTTTAAAAAAATCCTAGAACTCCAATTACTCAAAAACTCCAGGTACTTCAATTACTTCAACTACCTATTAATATTTTGGAACACGTTTACGTTTGTGTATTAATTAGCCCTGAAGAGGCGCGAAGAACACTATAAACCGTCCTTCTCCGTACGAGAAAAAGTTCTATCAGTGAGCACGTGGGTACATTATTCACTTTAATTTATAGTTTGCAAACATAAACCTGTTGATTGTAAACCTGATCCAAGCGTAGATTAAAAAAAAAATAATTAAAATGGTCTGCTTTCGGAATATCATGGCCTGGGTGTCTGGCTCATTCATGTTCGTTTTTTATAAGCAATATGAGCTACGGTCAAAGATGCAGACGCAAGCAAATGATATAGAATTTCAATATTTTTTTACATTTTTAAGGGGGTTTCAATTGACAATGCAGCGCTACTACGGTGGAAGGCGCTTTCATTAATATTTCGCAGTCTTTAGTTTATCGCTATTAATAAAGTCTGCCACACGAGCAAATCAATTGAATATAGATTTTTTGCCCACCCTAGCTACTTTGCAGAATGTTAAGTTCCTTTCTCAAGAAGGTTTAAATATACTAATTCTTAAAAGTTATAGCAATAAAAAATGGTCACTATTAATCTGTTGACATATTATTTATTCTGTGACTGCTTTCGTAGTCCAACAGTGGAGAGACCGCCGCGCTAGTGAATGTATTAAGGAATGACTTCACTTAACTTTAACAAAAAAAAAAAAAAAAAACTTCGATTTCTTAGCTTTCTTCTTCCTTTGACTTTATATTCAAATTCTGAGGTTCTGTGATGAAAGTACGGCTTGAGGTATATATCAAAATATACAGTCGGGGACAATGCCAAATATCAATGAATAGTATTTTTTTATTAATAATAAGGGGATGTAAAATATAAAAAACAAAATTACATCCTTCTCATGGTCAAGATAATCGTTTTGTTCGTATGTGACAATATTTGAAATTTATTTTAAAGAGACTGTATCCGACGTAGCTTTAAACCTATATTTAAAATTAAAAGATGGCGACAAGCTAATTGATTGGCGTAAACTCAAGCTCTTGCTATGCAGGCATCTTTAAACTACTCCTCTCAAAAGAGCCCTAATTCATTCACTGTCCAATTAGCCGCATTATATTTTTGTACAGAATTACATACCTCTTTTTTAACTTTTAATTTAGTTTTTAAAATCAAGATTTTTTAAAATGAAAATTTAATAGAAATATAAGAAAATACAACAACTTTCATGTCACAGTTTTATGTATTGTAATTTATAATCAAACAGGTCGGAAAAAATTGAGTTGTGACCTATGTCATGTTACTAATTTAGATATAAGAACCCAAAATAACCGGTTAAACATTTATAAAAACGCCGTGGTCTTATAACGCCTATACTTATTATAAAATTTAGTGCCTTACCTTGAATTTCAACAAAAAATGCAGTAAGTTTTTCATACTTTTAAAGTATCGAAACTTTAAAAAATTAATTTAAAAAAAAAACTAATATTTATTATGCATAAAATTTTAGGCGACTATGTCATTCAATTTTGTGACCTAAGATAGGCTTACGACTAAAATTCTAGAAGAATCATCGTCAGCAGCAGTAGTAGATCACCACAGTTGAAATCTGGTTGATACTCAGCATTTTCCATACTTGTTTTCCTTATATCTGATAATCGTTAGACAAATATCATAGCAATTTCAAAACATGTATGTTACGGCATTGAAAACGTAGCGAACATTATCAAGTCTATACTTTATGCTTGAAATATTTCGTTTGCTAGTTGTTTCTAACTAATAACTCAGCAAGTAGTATCTTGGAATAAATTAAGCCTTAAAACTTAGCGAAACAAATTAATTATCTGTAACACGTCCCCGCCAGCGCCATCTGGCGATTAGCCCGCGATATTTGTGAGGAGCTTTGTTAGTTCGTGATTCATTGAAACTACAAGTTTGCTTTTACGCTTACTAAAGTGTTTGTTTCCTGGTTTATTTTACTCGAGTTAATGAAAGGAGCTTTCTTGGTGCAATTAAACTTTGACTTGATGTCTTAATATACACGTGCTGCGTTTTGAATAATTTGGCTTTGTTCATATTCAAACAATATGTGTGATGTAGCCTTGTAATGTATTTTAACATTTTACGCGTTGTTTGAAAAGTTCACAGTGATATAAAATTCGTAAAGTTACAATAGCGTTTTTCCAAATCAAATTTCATTTCAGCTTTTTATAAAATTTAAAGATTTAAACCAATTATTAATTAATGTTATTATATTTAATACTAGAATATTTTTTCATATAAAAGCATGATTAATATTTGGGAAGTATATAATAGTTGATTTAGGTATTTGGGGATAAATAATAAACATAAATTAAAACTATTGATTGCAAAATTGACCAAAAACACATGTTAACTTTTTTTTTTGAATGGAACTACGTCGGGTTTGTTAATGTGGCGAATCCATGCCGAACCACCGCTGGATGAAATGAGACCCCCACCGGGTTTTACCAAAGTAAAGGTCTGGCAGAAGGTGCCAGCAATACTGGGACCCATCCCACCGCGGTGGCCTCGGCTGCCGCCACGTGGTGTCTTGACTGTGAAGTTTGAGAGGCAAGACACCCCATCTCCCTATTGGACATGTTAACATTATATTGTCAGTGTAGAGGAAGCGTATTATAATAATAGACGTAACGCACAAGAAGTGTGTAGCATGTGCACGTATCATAAATGTAGCACACGCGTAGCGGAAAAGTAGCGTGCATACATGCACTCTACTTTTCCGTTACAGCTACAGTGCTACAGCACAAACGTAGTCTGCACGTAGCGCACACTAAATGTGTATCGGCTACGCACGGCAGCTTCGCACACTATGTTCGTGCGCTGAGGGTCATTTGGCGCAAATCACTGAACATCTGCAGCCGCGCCTGATACCCGAAACTGTGAAGTTGGCTTGTGCTGCAAACCGATATACATTTAGCGCAACTGCGACGTGAGCCAATAATCAACCATTTACCGCGTGTAATCGTAACACACCATAAACGAACTATGCACGTAGTGCAAACATGCCCAGCAGGTCCCGTATCCGTATTTCGCGTTCTGTACAATGTGTTTTATATTTCTGATAGAGTTAGATATAATATAAGAGACCTATTATCGTTAATGTAAACTATAACAACTCATACTAAACACTTATCAATTTTTTTATAGTACTTACGTATAAACGTCGTATCGCCTTATACAAAATCTGAAGTTGAAAAGTTCACTCGACATACATGGGTCAGATTGGACATGACTTTAAATTAAAAACTATTACATGACAAAGAGATAAAATATTCATTTATTATATTTATAATATCCGTAATACCTAAAAACACGGAGTTAGAATAATAAAATAAAAATAATTTTTATTTCTTTTCTTACCGATATTTTAATAAGGTACCCCATAATTTTATCTCACTGCATACGCTTCATTCATTTTATTCTCTAGCAGTTTAGTTTACTGAATGTTTTTTTCTACCGTGTACGAATTGCATAGATGTTTTTACAAGTATGAAGAAAAAAAAGGCTAGTGAAAATAATGTTTTATTCAAAAATTTATTGGATCTTAAAAAAAAAATGGATTTCAATCTGTGTTAGACCGCCATCATGTAGATTGACATGAGACAGCCGACATGATGTTTATAGCGTGAACATTTTGACTAAACCCTCTCATAATTAGATGCACATTCTATTATTGAATGCTGATGTAATTGGGTTGCTAATCCTCATTAAAAGCTTTCACAACTAGCAATAAATCCTATTATTAATACCGCAATTATTATAACAGTATAGCGATGAATTTATTAGTATGGCAGACTCGAGTGTAATTTGGTATATAAAATTTCATCGATCACACTTTTCGACTGGGGCACAATGCTTACGATATATTGAGAATAATTCATAACTTACCGCAGGGCCGTAGCTAGGGGGGGCATTGTGGGGCAATGCCCTACCTTGAAGTCACTATGCCCTACCTTAAAAATACCAAAAACTAAGATAAATGATAATGAAACGAATACGACTTTATCTTCCGCCCTACCTGTAACAAATGCTGCCCTACCCCAAATTAGACTCTAGCTACAGGCCTTCCTTACTTTATCGGAAAATATTCAATTAGGGCCAAGAATCTACTTATATCATCAAAAATATAATCAAACGTTTTGATAGCAATCGGTGAAGTGGGAAATCCGACGTAGCGTGACCAAATATACCTCGTCAACCTAATATTATGCGAAATGAGAAAGTCAAAATGAGGCCCCTAATGTAATACGGCTTATTATTTCTTGGAAGTAGTATTATTATACGTCGGGAAACGAAAGAATTTTATTTACGGGAGTTATTCTGATAATTCCACGTCATACGGTATTCGCATGTCACGAGCGCCATTTTATTGCATTTTTTCAGGGTACCGTTGTGATGAAATAACAAAAGGGTATCAGATGTTTTCCAGAAACTGATGTTCAAATGTAAATTTACACCACATTTTCCACTGTATCTCAAGCCTAAGCGCCGTGGATCACGTTGTGTACGTATGTAGAGTCGTTGGCGACACGTGCTGCCATTGCAGTCCACTCGCGCGTTCACATCCACTGAAACTCACCTAGACTGCGCCCACGATTTCCTGCAACATGTAAGAAATTGAAAAATGTTTCTCATAAATAACGCCTCTTTATCATATTGAGTTCGTGAAAGTTTATACAAATTGAAATGAAAATGTGATCACAAAATATACCAAGAATTTTTTACACTAAATAATCAAATCTTGAAATGATTATTATACAATATACATACTATGTAAAATGCAAGACTCGCTGACTTATCCACGCAAAGCTGAAGCTACTGTACGTAGAAACTTAAAATTTGTTACGGAGGTTCCTTTCATGAGTAAGTGAAAAGGCGTAAATAGGGTGGGGGGAGGGCTAAAGTTTGCAAGGAAATTTTCTCATTACTCTACTTAGTAGTATGAAAATTGATATACAAAATACTTATTGCAATTTCAGATAGGTTGACAGAATAGGCAACTTTGAAGTCTATAGCTTTGCAACCTTTTTTGGGCTAATAAAGGACGGATTACATATTTAAAAAATCCCCAAAATATTGTATCCCGATGTATGTAATCCCGAAATACATGTTTCCGTCGTGAAACTGTTATAATAATATAAGTCTATTAATCCACAGTTCTAGTATTTCAAATCGGTATAATATAATAATAATATCTATGGACGTTTTACACCACGTCAATCTGGTCCCGTGGTAAGAACTCGAAGAGACTTGTGTTACGGGTACCAGACAACGGAAATACATATATTTAATACTTTTTGTATTAATACTTATATTTAAGACTTTTATTATATAATACACATATTTAATACACATCCATGACCTAGGAACAAATAAACTTTTTTTTGTTCCCTGGCGAGATTCGAACCCGCTACCTCCGGCTTGTGCGCCAACGCGCTAACCACTGAGCCACAGAGGTCGTCTAGGTATAAATACATGGTTATGCGATTGGCAAGGGATCGGTCGTCTTGGCGTTCATTGAGGGAGGCCTACGTTCAGCAGTGGAGGAATAAAGGCTGATGATGATGATGATGAATACAAGAATGCCGCATAGAGCCTACGTAAAACAAGCATGGTAATATGCGATAATTATGCCAGTAAATATTATTGTAAGCTGATTTCATACGTAGAATACCAGCTATAGCGACTGGAATGTGTTGATTCATGATATCGCAAGCGGGCATGATTTTGGTTTGTACTTTGTAGCCCAAAACCATCGACCACATAACCCATAGACTCCTAATAACAGGGGAACGAGTTCTGGCAACACATCTGACTTATAGTTCCGATGTAAGCCGTAAACAATGTACTCAAACTATCGTGTCGTCTTATTCTTTCCTGTTGCGAAATATATCCATATCTTTTTAACGTTCCGCGATTGGAAATGTATGACATTGAATTAGCTAATCACAGCATTGTAACCCCCTCGTCTCACCTCAGCTAGTTGCCAGAATGCATTTAATACGAAAAATCAAACATTAGGAGTCTATAGGTTGTGTGGTCGATGCCCAAAACATACAGCATACAAAAATCTTTCATAGCGATGTTGATCAACCAAAATTGCCAGCGCTTGTTACATCAAAATAAAGTTACGCTTTTATTATTGGCTAGTTAAGCCGCTATAAAAAGCAATAATTACATAATAAAAATAACAAGCTAAATGTTAATTCTGATGAGATGCTACAATGTACGTTTGTAACCGAAAAGGGTTTTTATTGACAAAGTTATATGAAATTGGAGTAATGTTTCATTTAAAATTTTATAAATATAAATTTTGAGTTGGGGTTGTCTACGATGTATTACTAAACAGGTTTTAATTTCGACCTGTGTTATTGAAGGACATTAGTCCTTAGAACGGACACGACCCGTGTTTAATTTATTTTTATTAGAATACATAAATCTAAGAATTAGATGAATAAAGTTCCATTTACAATTTGATCACCTTTATTGCTTGTTTGCTATTATTTTTTTATTTAACAGGTCTTCTCAGGGACTACTAAGTAGTGCTATTTAAATTATCTATAATTCTCATTTAATAATAATAGAAGAAAGAAAAAGAGAAAGGGGAAACCTTGACAAATACAAACAGATTGTATGATGAATATTTACGACTTTTATTTTGTACTTGTACCCAAGGTACAACCGGTGAAGGAAATCATCATGAAACCTGCATGCCTGATAAGATTGAAAGTCTTTGAGGGTGAGTGAAGTTCACCAACCTGCATTGGGCCAGCGCATTGCACCCTCTTCGCCTGATTTCGAGAAGGAGACCCGTGCCCAACAGCGAGACATAATATAAGGGTTGATACTTTGTACCCAAGGTATTACATGATATAAAAACGGGGTACAATAGTTTAAAAAAGTTTAAATATTGTGATACTAGCAGTGCCCCGCGGTTTCACCCGTGTACTTCCCGTTCTTGCGGGAGTTTTAAGTGAAAGAGAAACAAACATCCATCCATCCATAATTACAAACTTTCGCGTTTATAATATTAGTAGGATTATATTTAAACGTGTTTGTTAGTTTAATGACGCGGCTAATTTGATATTAATGTAATGAAAATGCGATGTAAATGAAAGCATAACTAGTAATGAGAAGTATGAACATAATATTCCTTTGTAAAAATGAAAGGAAAACCTACAAGCATCGGAACGCTTTGGAATATTTTACTAAAGCTCTTGCGAAGTTTCTTTTATAATTCAATTCCTGATACATAAAATATTCTCTGTTGCAAATTATAAGAGTTCCTAGAAATATTTAAAAAAGGAAGGAGGTAATTTGTACATATACTTTCATACTAGGACGTGGTTGAATTGCCCTGATAGACGAGTAAATAAATAAAAGTGGACAATAAACCGAGTGAATAACGTACGAACTATAAAAGTGTGGTTATAAAACCGCTGAACACAAAGGTTATCAGTATTTAAAATCGTAAATTTGCGATTGCCAAAATAGCTTTGTTCGTTGACCACAGAACTATAATATCAGGTCATTACATTACATTACACATATAAATGCGTTTTGTACACTGGCCACTTTGATCTCAAATATTTCCTCTTTGGTTAAGAATTCCAAATTTAAATTTATACATGTAATCATGGATGTAGTATATAACAGGATGGCGTACTCGGAAAAAATGTATTTACGAAAGTAAACACTAACTAAATTCATTAAGTATTATTTTCTAATGGGCATTACACAGATGCTGATCCGAGCCGAGCGGGATAGCAATATGTTAGGAGTGTGTCTCGTTCTTTTATCTTGCCAGCTTAAAAATGTATTTTATTAAAAATTTTGGCTGATCAAAAATTTCATCGAAAAAATTGTCTTTTTAATGTTATTTTGACAATTATATGTCAAGAAATTGTAATTGAATTTATTTATTTAAATATATTTTCAATTCAAAAAGAAAACATAAATTATTATTTTGCTTATTTCTTTTATTTCCTATGGTAGCCCAGTTAAGTGTCATCTTGACATTTTGTATTGTAATGGTTGCTATGGTTACTTAAATGAGTATTTACCAAAATAATTGTACGTAAAGAAAATGTCGTTACGAAATATTGTTACGAAATAGTTCTGAATTGTAACTAAATAGTAAAACATACAGGACATAAGTCCTGTTTCACAATGGTGAAAAAATATCAATAAAATAATTATTTTAACAATATGCTAAGAAACCCCTTTCTGATCTTTAAAGGATCACCCCTGATCATTAACACATTTTACTAAAAAAAATGGCCAAGTGCGAGTCGGACTCGCGCACGAAGGGTTTTAATTTATTTTATTTTTAGTATGTGTTGTTCACCCTAAAAAATAAGTTATATAACCAAAAAGAATTCGACATGCCCATATTAATATAAATTGTTTAAAAGCAAACAAGCAAACTCTTCAGGTCTATAATATATGTATAGATTTTTTTTGATCGCTTGACAAACTCGAGTTTCGATGACTAAAAGACTATGAAAAGTAACAATAATAAAGCCATAATAGGCTCATAATCATGTGAAGAAGGATGGTATATTATAGTAGTGATGCTGATGATGAATATCATTTGCATACTGCAGCATATGCTTTCCATTCTTAAAATAACGCCGAAACTCTTAAACTTGTTTCTATACAGAATCAGGAGTTCTCCAGGCACCTTTCAAATCATGGTATACCTTGGTGCAAAATCCTACTTGTTGGTAGCATATTACGCTTAGAATACTTCTCACGAAACTGAAGTCACCACGTGTCTCCATATAAATTTTGAGGAGTTCCCTCGATTACTTATTGATCCATCCTTAAGGTAACCACTTTAGTGAATATAGTACTAAATTGGGATACTCTATACACGAAAAGAAAAACTTTGAAAATCGGTTAAAATTTTAGCCTATGTCTCATTCTGATGTATAAGCTATATTATTATTAAGTTTCATTAAAATCCATTCAGTATAGTTTTTGCGTGAATGAGTAACAAACATCCATACATACATCTATACATCCTCACATTTTTTGTTTCAACTCATTGTAAACTCATCCTTAGGACCTACTTTTTTGTAACGTAACGAAATAATTATCTAAAATAAGCAAAACAAAGTTCGCAATTGTAAATGGCTTATTATGAACTAGAACAGAGAATACATACGCATTTCATACATTCTTTGCAAATGTAATTAAAAAAGAAACATAGATTTCAACTTGTTGTTTTTCCAAAATAGACTGAAGTATCTTCTGTCTCGAAAAAGTAGTTCCACTATCGAAACACGTCCACATTGATTTTAACATAAAAAGAAACGGCAGAGGCGTCAAACAAACATCCAATAAGCGACAAGTTAGTGATGCCGTTAATAAAATCTTACGGGTGCGTTCTTCACTTTAATCGAATTTAATATAAAACGTAACTAAAGAGTAATAACGAAAATGTTTATGTATCCGACTCACTTTCTTTTTTGCGTTTAATTAGGTTTTTTATTAAGAGAACCCCACATTAAGATGTTTTTAATAAAAACAACATGAAATCATTCTAAATATTACCCACAAATAAATAATTTTAATGGGACAAATTAAATTTTATGAAGTCTTAAAACATGAAATGTGGAGGGTGGCAAATTTTTTTTATATGGAGAGTAAAAATATAGTTTTACTAAAAAACGTTTAATATATTAAATAAAATAAAAATACGATTTTATTTATTTTAATTTTCAAAGAGAAGTAGTTTTCCTTTACATTTATGTTTTTTTTTCTTTGTATTACAGACTAAAACATTCAAAACTATTTGATTGTTTCGAGGCACTTTTTTTTTTTAGTCAAATGGACAATAATTTTGGTAAATACTCAAATAACATAATTTGTAAATCAAACTACTATGGTGACCAAGATTTTTTTTTAAATATTACGTTATTTGTGTACTCGAGTAAGTCAAGTCTTCAATGTTAAAATAAGTTAGAATTTCTCAATTGAAGATATGCGGAGAAAATGTTTTAGAATAAGTTTAAGCAAATCCGCGTCAATAATTAAACACCATCGTTCACCATATTTTACTTTAATAAACATTAAAGCACATTGTTACTTAAGGGATGCTGCACTGTCTACATAAATGCTTTTGACGTGTGGGCCTAAGGATAAATTTGGACAAGACGAAAACCATGCGTAATGAATGCTTAATGAAACCAACCTTTGGTGCGGAACAATAGCAATGCGAAAAGCAATGGCCAGAACGTGAGACAGAGTGACTCCGTACTAAACTTCCCACGTTCCTAATTATTTTAATCAGTTTGAATCCATGGCATCTTTAATTGTTTTGTAATCTTAATTCAAGAATGCGTTATTATGAGAGTAAACCCAAGATTTGAAGTTAATATTTTGGGATGATAACGATATCTCGACCACCTGATGACGGATTCCCGTCAAGTATATACCTGGAAGTATTTGTATTATGTATTTCGTAAATTATCTACTATTCTTCAGATTTTAACCATTGCTAATGTTGGTATTTTCGTTTGTAAGTATAATACTTGTGTCAGATTTTTCAAGCACCCTAACGGTGGTTTTCCAATATCCAATCTATCTTAAAATTTTCTTATCTATCTTAAAATGTTGACAGATTTTGTATGAAAATGTGTCAAAATTTCAAGATATATAAGAAAATATTTAGATAGATAGGATATTGAAAACCGCCGTTAATGCATCTAAGCTAGCTTGCGATATCTGCCGGGGCTAAACGCGCCTTTTGAAGAACTTAAAAACTCGAAATTTATAATGTTATGGCAGTCGTGGTATACTCATGCAGCGCTTAAAACTGCATACATCAAGTATGTACTAGTAGGATATCAGTCTTACTGCAATTAAAATTTTCAATAAGTACCCATTTCTTGACAGTTTGAATTTTTGAAAGACAAATTTGAATTTGTCCCACATGTCAAAATCTTATTGTCACCTTATAAGAAAGGGACACAATCCTAAACACTGGCTATCTCTGTCGGCTCGTTTTTCTGTTACGAGTTCGCGGTCCTGTTATATATTATTACGTCCATTCATGTAATTTACTCATTATATATAACACTAATTGCGTTTCGAAAATCGTAATTCATTTGTTTTTTTCTCTTTTCTTTTTCACCTTTGCATCACTCAGTTTATAAAATGGAATATTTGAAATATCGTAATTCTCAAAAACTCATAATTGTTGATTGAGCAGACGGTTATAAGGCATACATTTCTTTACGCACAGATGTTAACGCGCAAAAAAGTTAAGAAAAATTAAGTTATTAATTAAATACTTTTTTTATTTCTTAATTTTTGATAAGTATGTCAAAAATATGCCTCACCCGTTTTGTTTTGAATTAGATCAATTTTTATTTTAGTTTTATCTTTGTCCTATCTGATAGTTCTTTTATGATTTACAACTTTAACTTTTTTATGGCATTAATTAAAGGCAACATACGAACCTAAAAACGTATTATGTCGTAGATCGGTGGCTTTATGAGCTGATAGTCTATGACTCAGACTACGAAAACGTATTTTATTGAAATATAAAAATTGAAAACATATTTGAATTGAACTTTATGAAACTTGATTGTACATGCGTAATTTATATCTAAATGGTGAGATTAGTGAAAAAACATGAACGAATCAAAAACTTTTTAATGGATTGCATTTACGCACAAAAATAACAACTTATTTTTATACCGTCAGCTTTTTCCCGCGTGGAAATCGAACATTTATAATGTGTGGAACTGGTCGTCTGCGTCGTTGGTTGTTCGCTTACGGTAATAGTTAAAATTCACTTTTTAACAGTAATACAATTTTATTAAGTAAAATTAAGATACATAATGTAGACGTGCGACCACCGCTACAATCGTCGCATAAAGTGAGGAAGTGGGGGACGGCGGACCCCGCCGCGGGCGTCTTCGGAGAATCGGTCGACGTATGCGTGTGTGTGTGTGACACACATTTGCAAGGCGTTAACAAGTTGCCGCCCCAGGAACGAAGTTTTGTTGATCCATGACTGGCAACGGACACAGTCGGTTAAAGGCGCGTCGTACAGATCCTGAAGTGGTAATCACATCTGCTACTCGAGCCACTCCATCGGAACCGGGATATATATTTGTAACTCGTCCTAGACGCCATTGATTAGGAGGCAACCGGTCATCCTTGATCAGCACCATTTCGCCAAGATTCAGTTGTCCACCTTGTCTTTGCCATTTCTGTCTCTTCTGTAATTCTGTTATATATTCCATATAAAAGCGATTCCAGAAATGAGCCTTCAGTTTCTGTATTCTCATATAACGTGAGAGTGTATGTAGTGCAGCGGTTTCTTTAACCTCAGGATTTGGGAGCGACGTAAATGTTCGTCCAATTAAAAAATGAGATGGGGTAAGAGCAACAAGATCAGATGGATCTAACGACATCGGAGTAAGAGGTCTTGAATTCAGAATGGCCTCGATATGTATGAGGACTGTGTTCATTTCTTCATAAGTTAAATTAGCTAAAGACACTACACGCTTTAGGTGATGCTTGACAGACTTTACGGAACCCTCGGCCAATCCATTAAAATGAGGACTATACGCTGGGTAAAATTTAAAATTTATTGAAGAGTCTGCAGCCTTAGAAGCTATATAAACAGAACTTTGTTTAAGGAATTTTGCAAGCTCATTGCAGGCGCCTACAAAATTCGTACCGTTGTCCGAAAAGATGTTGGCGGGCTTACCCCTGCGGGCTATGAAACGATTAAGTGCGGCTAAAAAAGTGTCACTGGTTAGGTCGGTGACGAGTTCTATATGTACTGCCTTTATCGCCAAGCAAACAAAAATACACAAATATGATTTTATTAGCTTGCTTCCCCTCCCTTTTCTATTCAAAATCATAACTGGCCCGGCGTAATCTACGGCTGTGTTAAGAAATGGAAATTCAGTGTATAAGCGCTGAGCAGGAAGATTGCCCATAATTGGTTGAACAGTTTTGCCAGAAAAACGACAGCATTTTATACAATTACGAACTGTTTTTCTTGCAAGGTTTCTACCACCAATAATCCAAAATTGTTGTCTTACTAAAGCTAATAACAGTTGCGGTCCAGCATGCAAAAAAACTATGTGATAATATTGACATATTAAGTTTGCGATATATGAGGAGCAGAGCAATATGGGATGTTTAGTTTCAAAATTATAAAATGAATTTGATAGTCTGCCTCCAACTCGCAATAAGTTGTCATTGCAGTCATAAAATGGATTTAAATTAAGTAATTTATTTTTTGCAGGTAACTCTTTTTTATTTTTTAATAATATATACTCTTTAAGAAAATCTTCTTGTTGTGCAAATCTACATAATGATTTTAATGCTGAATTTAGTTCATGAACCTTTAAATATCCACTAAGTTTATTATTTGGATTATGAGAATTGTGTATAAATCGTTGGGCGAAGGCTATGATTCTCTGTAACTTTCCCAACTTTGAAAAACGTCTAATAAAGTCTGAATGGAAGGTGAAATGATCATTTTGTTTTGATGCTAAATGACATTGTAATTTGAGTTCAGGTAATTTTTTATTTTTAGAACCGGTCGGTTGGACAGGCCATTCTGACTGATCCTGACAAAGAAAAAATGGTCCTGACCACCATAACGAACAGCTCTCTAATTGCTTTGCATCTGCACCACGTGACCCAATATCAGCTGGGTTTAAATGCGTTGGTACATAGCGCCACATTGAAGCATCTGACATTTCAAGAATTTCCTGAATTCTATTAAAAACGAATGGTTTTAATAAATGACTCTTTTCAGATTTTATCCAACTAAGAACAATAGTGGAGTCACACCAGTAAGTATAACTTTTTATATTTAATCTTAATGAACATTTTACCTTTTCAGCTAACCTTGCGGCGAGCAGCGCGCCACACAATTCTAGTCGCGGCACCGTAGCCGGTTTTATTGGAGCTACTCGACTTTTTGCAGTTAGCAAATGAACTGTTGCTTGGCCTTTAACCGCGATAGATTTAATATAAACACATGCTGAATATGCTTGCGTTGATGCGTCACTAAATGCATGAATTTCGACCTCAAACACAGAGCCATCAGTTAATATGAATCTTGGCATTTTAATGTTATTTATGTAAGTTAAAGAAAAAACAAATTTGTTCCAATTACCTTGTATTTCCGCTGGAACTGTTTCGTCCCATGAGATTTTTAATGACCATAATTCTTGCAAAATAATCTTTGCAGTTATTATGCATGGATTAATTAATCCTAAAGGATCAAAAATTTGTGACATTACTGATAATATGTGACGTTTACTAATATGTGCATTTTCTGTTATATTGACTGAGAATAACAGCTTGTCTTCTTTACAAGACCAAAGAAAACCTAAAGTTTTTGAACTCTCGTTCTGACTAAGGTTAAGTAACTCTTCGTTGCTATTCTCATTTACGATTTTATCAATTATATGTGGATAGTTAGAGTACCATTTACGCAAATGAAATCGCCTACCTTCTAACTGTCGGATAACACCTTTACATATTTTTATTAGCTCGGCCTCTGATGCTGCTCCTGTGACAAGGTCATCATAAAAAAAATCGTGCTGTATAACTTCAGATACAGACTTATCAGTACAATCTAAGCCTAATTGTTTCAAACATCTGGTTGCGAGGTAGGGAGCAGAGGCTGTGCCATATGTAACGGTGTTAAGTTTGTAATGTTTGAGTTGCTCGTGTGGTTCAAACCGCCACAATATTTGTTGCAACTGACGCTGTTCATTGGTTACGTTAATCATTCGGTACATTTTCTCAACGTCCGCAGTAGCAACATATTTATGCTGACGAAATCGAATTAAGATGCTTATGAGATCATCCTGCACAGTAGGACCTACCATTTGTATCTGATTAAAAGATACTCCAGATGTTGTCGCTGCGGAGGCATCAAAAACGACTCGTAATTTCGTTGACAAACTGCTTTCACGAAGAACACCATGATGTGGTAATAAATTTATGTAAGTATCATTTTTTGGACATGTATTCTCTGTCATATGACCTAAGCTTATATATTGTTTAATGAATTCACAATATTTCATTTTAAATGAGGAATCTTTTGAAAATCTACGCTCTAAAGATAGAAACCTCGATAACGTTTGCTGATAAGAATCACCAAGTTTGTCGGGAGATTCACTTAAAGGAATCGTCACAACAAAACTTCCGTCAGAATCGTAAGTATATGTATCTATAAAGTGTTGCTCACATTCTTGTTCCTCTTTGGATATATGCTTACGTATTGGTACTGCTTCAAATTCAAAAAACTGTTTTAAATGCTCATCAATATTTTGATCGGATGATATGATAGCATGTTTGCAATGGACTGTATTTGTATAACATTGTGTTTGTGCAAGACCGGAGATTAACCAACCAAACTTGGTTTCACTTAACGTCGGCTTGTTTTTTCCTAATGAAATGTTATTAGAGCAAAGCACACTCCAAAATATATCTGCCCCAAGAAGGATATCTACCTGCGATGGGTTGAAGTATGTGGGGTCGGCTAAAGTAATCCCCTTTGGAATTATTATTGATTTACAATCAACTTGAGTAGTAGGTAATAATTGTGTGATTCGTGGCACTATAAAACATTTAATTTCCTCTTTATACGTGGAATTAAGCGATGATATTAAAACATTACACCGTTTGGTTAAGTTTGAAGTTTGGCAGTTTAACCCTTCAACTAATGACGAAATCGAAGCGGTTGGTAAGTTAAGTTTATCACATAAGTTTTTTGTAATAAAGCTTGACGTGCTGCCATTATCTAACAATGCACGTATAATATGCTTTTTACCATTATAGTCAGTAGCTGCGATCAAAGCTGTTGACAATAATACACAACTTTTATCTATAGCTGACAAAGCTACATTATCATGTAAAGTGTAATTACGTTTTTGAGTTTCAGGTGAACTATGCAGCGACGGCGGCGTCAACTGCGGCACTGAAGAAGACAGCGACGGCGGCACTATATTCGGCGGCGTCGCTGAACAAAGAACAATATTACTATGTGCAGTGATCGATTCACTGGGTGTGTGTGATTCATGTGTATGTAATAAGCTATTTATTTGCTTATTGCAAACTCGACAAGGCCCTATTTTACAGGTATTTATGGTATGACCTTGACGTAAACAATTCAGACACAGTTTAAGAGCTTTCGCTTTAGACATACGATTTTCTAACGAAAAAGACCTAAACTTTTGACAACGATATATTGCGTGATTTTGCTTACATAACGGACAAACATAAGGTTTATTTATATGTGAGGAGTTGGAGTTCAAAAAGCTAAAGCTTGACGTGCTGCCATTATCTAACAATGCACGTATAATATGCTTTTTACCATTATAGTCAGTAGCTGCGATCAAAGCTGTTGACAATAATACACAACTTTTATCTATAGCTGACAAAGCTACATTATCATGTAAAGTGTAATTACGTTTTTGAGTTTCAGGTGAACTATGCAGCGACGGCGGCGTCAACTGCGGCACTGAAGAAGACAGCGACGGCGGCACTATATTCGGCGGCGTCGCTGAACAAAGAACAATATTACTATGTGCAGTGATCGATTCACTGGGTGTGTGTGATTCATGTGTATGTAATAAGCTATTTATTTGCTTATTGCAAACTCGACAAGGCCCTATTTTACAGGTATTTATGGTATGACCTTGACGTAAACAATTCAGACACAGTTTAAGAGCTTTCGCTTTAGACATACGATTTTCTAACGAAAAAGACCTAAACTTTTGACAACGATATATTGCGTGATTTTGCTTACATAACGGACAAACATAAGGTTTATTTATATGTGAGGAGTTGGAGTTCACTACTAATGATTTTTGACGATTATTATAAGTGACGTCACTCTGTCTACGTTTCGTGTGAGTGTCCTCCATGGTCTCCAACAGATCCGCTTGATTTTTTAGGAAAGTAATCATATTCTCAAGTGTCGGCAAGTCCTTTAACGTGTTACGGTAAGTTTCCCATTCACGGCTTGTGATAGGGTCTAATTTCATAGAAATAATATACACAATTAGTGCATCCCAATGTTCAGTAGGTAATTTTAAAGTTTTCAAAGCCCTAAGATTTTTATTTACTATGTCAATAATATTACGTAACGCTTTAGAAGACTCTTTAGTTATTGATTCTATATTAAAAATCGACTGAATATGATTAGTAACAAGAAGTCTTGTATTATTATATCGATCACACAAAAGATCCCATGCTACGTCATAATTAGCAGCTGAGAAGTCGAGCGAGCGTATGACTAATGCTGCACTATCCTTTAAAGTCGCGCGCAGATAATGAAATTTATGTATTTTAGGTATGGAGTTATCATTGTGCACAAGAGAAATAAATGTATCACGAAATTCAAGCCAGTCATGATTTTGACCCGAAAAGGTAGGTATAGGTATAGTAGGTAATTTAAGTTTAGGCCCACCTCCATGCACAGTACTAGAACCTGACACTAAACTCGAACCGGTGACGCCGGGCTGATCTTGACGCGCCAACAACTCCCGGGCAAGCGCGATGCTCTGGAAGTACTGGGACTCAAAATTCTCACGTTCAGTGAATTGGTCCTCTGGAATTTCAGAAATATTTTCAAGGTTAGATTGAACATCATCATACTCTGAATAAAGTTCTTCTATTTTAGTAAGGCGTATGTTAAGCTCGTTAATTGAAAGTGATGTTATCTTGTCTAACCTTTCGAAAGACTCTAAATAATTTTTAAAAAATGTAAGCTTAGCCTTAAATGTTGCACGCCTTTTAACTAAAGTTTTAGGGTCCATTGTGAGTTATATTTTAAGCACTTACGAAATCAGTATAAACTATAAATAAACACAAATCGAATTTAAGCGTAACTTATTTAAGAAGAATATTATAATAATATTAAGAAAAATACTTAAAAGCAATAATGGAGAGAAGCGAGGGTTCAGTAAGTACACGCAGCTATGTAAAAACTATGCATGCGATGCGAGTAGCTAACAGCGCCTTTAGCTAATGCAACAACCGTTCGGCAACCAATTTTGAATTTTGCGCGGCAACTGACCGCGGCAGCACTATTGGTAGTAAGCGGTAGCGCTAGCAGCAGTAAACGGCCACGACGCACATTCGTGATCGATTACAATAACGCCACCCTATATCCTTATTATATTATGTACTTCAACTGACTTCAACTTTCAAGGCAGGTGCAAAATCGTATCCAATATAGCATAGCTTATATGTAATTTTTCATTGCGAACAAGCCACGTCGATTCGCTCGTTTCCTTTGTCCCAAGCATGCACATGCACCGATATTATTTTTGTTTAAATCTTCGGCTCGATGAACCAAAAAATGTGTGGAACTGGTCGTCTGCGTCGTTGGTTGTTCGCTTACGGTAATAGTTAAAATTCACTTTTTAACAGTAATACAATTTTATTAAGTAAAATTAAGATACATAATGTAGACGTGCGACCACCGCTACAATCGTCGCATAAAGTGAGGAAGTGGGGGACGGCGGACCCCGCCGCGGGCGTCTTCGGAGAATCGGTCGACGTATGCGTGTGTGTGTGTGACACACATTTGCAAGGCGTTAACAATAAAGTTTATGAATTTACTTGCTAGAATAATAAAAATGCAAATAAATAATTAGCGTTTATTCTTTCTAATCCTAATATTATAAAATGTAAACGTATCTAAGGGCGCGTCCCCACGTTTGTCAAGTTTCGATTTTTAAGAGAATGTGATTGTCTCCACTGCAACCCGCGGTCATGCTAAGCAGTATGCCCTAATTAACATTTTCTTTACGCGCGTAGCATCTGTGTATAGGTAATACTACGTGCGTTTAAAGGCTTGTTTGCGTTCAGCAAATAGATATTATGAATTTTGTGTGTTAGAAAATGATGTATTTTTAATATTTCTATGGCCGCAATTATTAATTGCTCCTGTAAAGTTGTTGAAAAATGTAGCCTATGTCCTAATACAAGGTATAATATGAACAATCTTTAGATCAATAATATGTCTAGATAGAGTGTCGTGCGGAAAACACTTCCAAAAAAATAGCGTCCAACTGTCAGCCTCTAAATGCTTTCTCCGTGTTTAGTATCCATCCCGCTGTCATAGAATACGCATGAATCGTTAGGCATTATTGTTTTTATTTATAATTACGGTTTTTGTTGAAGTGTAACGAGATTAAAAAGGATGATTATGGGAGAACTGTAATCGAATTCGACTACAGTTTTCACGACACACTATTCACGAACACATGTTTGAAAATGTTGGCCAGTTCTTTTTGTTTTAATTGTATGGCGACACTCCATCTAGACACATTAATGATCTAAGATATAAGCTATCACCATATCAACTTCAGCCAAATCGTCGAGCCGTTTTGTTGTAAAAGCCTAACAAAGATTTAAGCTTACCAACTTTTACCTTTATGATATGAGTAAGATTATTTTAGAATAACCGCTTATAGCCGATCGGTCCGAATATGCATTATTAATTATCGTCTGCTCTCGCATTTAATATTACACTAGATCGCCTATAAATCGTTTTAAACCCTCCGATCGTCCAAAATCCTCCCTAGTCTTTTTTATTTATATGGCGTGTGATTTTCGCTAGTAAACAAAAAAAAAAAAAGAATATCTTAAACATATCTTTATGTAGATATACGACTTGGTTTGGTTATCAGAAACGAGCTCTGCACAGATGGTTGAAACTTTCGGCCTAGCCAGCAAAACATAAATCTCACGAAAACAAAAACTATGTGTAATCACATAAAAACAAATATAAAATAGGAGGAAAAATATTAGAATATATGGAACATTATACTAATTGAGGAAAACAAATTAGTTTCAATAGAGGCAATGAGCTGGAAATAGAGAAATCAAAAACACCTGGTCAAAATACTGGAGCCTCAAGGAAGTTTTTAAAAAAGATATGTCGATCAAACTAAAAAGAAGGTAACGGATTCATGAACTATCCTATGTTTAACATATGCTTGTTAAACATTGATTAACTATATAATAATTAAATAAATAAATAATTTATTAACATATGAATTAAGTTGATCATAAAAGATTAATATGATTTCAACGATGGGTAAAAATCATATGCCATGTTTATAATACGCGTATCAGAAATAGTTCGCTGTATCGATCTAACTGAACGCTCTCGAATGCAATATCCGCTTTTAAACGAGTTTTTGGATCAAAAAACTATTTTGGTCTATAATTATAGGGCGAGTCATGTGCAGCCACTACAATTGCATAACTTAAAAAATATTTATATACTCCGAGTAAATAGACAAAATATACTCACCATACATATATCAGCCTTTATCCGTCCACTGCTGACCATATAGGCCATGGGACATAGGCCTCGAAAATTTTAAGAGAATTGAAAAAAAAGTCTAAGAAAAGCTATCGCAAAGCAAGGCAAAACAAAAGAATCCGCATTAACAAAAGCTCAAATGTTATCATATTTAACATGTTATTTAATAATGCCAAAATTACATGAGACAAAAAATGTTTCTTTTAAGGTACATGAATAGGCAAACTGCTAAACGTGTCCGGCGGTAAGTTATCTATGCTCATGAGCATAATGCACATGGAAGTATACCCGGCCACTCAGTCAAGCGTTTCAAACACGCGCCCCTAGACAAGTGGCATTAACGGTAAACGAATAGAATAGAATACTTATTGTATGGGAATGACACTAGCTATCAAATCACGTATCGTAAGCTAGTGTCATTCCCATACAATAAGTATTCTATTCTATTCTATTCGTGTAGCGTTTGTGGCACTTATCTACCCATGTAAATGTCGCCCGGAATAAACGCTTCCCCCCTGGCGTTAAAGCTGCCGGTTTTGTGTCTTGACCATCGACCGTGTAGAACAAACTTCTTGGTATTTTCAATTTTGCTAAGTATATCTGTGAAAGTATGAACAAACAAAAACTGTAATAATACGCATTAAGTATTAAAATACTTTTGAGATATGATTAAAATGTTTTTGTTAAATATATTTTATGATACTTATAATGGTTATATCTAATTTAAGTTTATTTTTTAATAGTTACTCAAATTTTTCGTATTATCATTTTTCAGCATGGACTATGTTGCTTAATAAGTAATTTTAAAATAATTATTTTACTCATGTTCACTATAGGATCTTTTTGTGTATTTTTATATCACCATCGATTCATATCTATCTACAAGCTAATTAATTGGTATATTTTATAAAAAGCCTTAATAAAGACATGTCTTAAATTTTACCACATTTGGATGTTGCTCACAGCTTCACTTGCGTTAACTTATGTTTACAGATGGCGATTATTTCTAATATTTTTAGCGTTGTATTTTAATAATGGAAGCATTTTTGAAACCGATCGGCCCTAGTCTTTTTGAATTATTTCTAACTTTAATTGGTCCTAACGAAGGAGAATAATAAAAGAAAAATTCAAATCTAACCCCCCCTCCTGTAATATTAATCAAGTACAGGTATATAAATTTAATTTTAATATGGTATACATAAAGAATATCGCGGCACGATAAGAAGGCCGTTTTGACGTTTATCATTCAGCAGTGCTATTCTGTAAGAAAAACGCAGCGCTGTCGCCACGCTGTGACAGCGCTGTGAATTCAACTTGGTATTCACTAAGCTTGTCAAACCATATCAAACACCCTAGCAACGTCAACACTGTGGGCGCGATGAGCTCGTCGTGGCGCACAGCCTACAAAATGACTCTTACAGAATCAGGGGGCAGAATTGTAATAATCGAAGGAAAAAATTGCTGTTCTTTATTGTCAATAGTGACGTGCAGTTAATCATAAAATTTATCGAATTTATAATTTTAGGAAACAAAATTTATTTATCTAATTTCTTTATAAACTATATAATATATTAGGGTCCCGCGATTTATTTTTATTTTTATAAGATTATAATTGTTGGGGTACTTGTTTACCACAAAACTCGGCATTTCTTTTTCAAAAATCAAAATTTAAAAAAATTAAATCTAATCCGATCGTCACATAGAGGAATTAATAGGATCGCTGGCCAACACAATTTCTACCTTCGGCAAACATGCGTCAATATTCAATGCAAAACAAAGCAGATTCGACCTGACGTTGCATCGAAAAGTACAAACAGTGAGCGCACTAATATTGTGATGTAGTTTTATTAAAACTATTTAACCAAGTACTAATGTGTCAAAACGGCCATCATATCGTGCCGCGACTATTATTATACAATTTATGTAATAATATTGTCAACAATAAAAAAAGTGTATCATAGACATTAGTGCTTTTAAATGTAATTAAAATAATTGATAGCAACGCAGAATAATTTATTATTCTTTAGAAAGCAATTTCTCTACTTTATTATTTACTACAGTTGAGCGTTCTGTTAAAGAAATCCAAGTTAATAAGTAATAATTTTCTGAGAGAATATCTCCAGTAAAGTTGTATTTGTCAGATCCTATATCACATACCTTATTATAATTGACAACCAAATATGATTCTGGCACTTTTGTTTTGGGTCTAAACACTTTACCGTGTCATAACTTTCATTGTGAATATTTTATGCGATAATATGAACATTTTGGGTACACTTACCTAAACATATTATGACGAATTATAATTATTAATTACATTTCTAAAAGTGCATATTTTCAAATTTAACATTTAATTTCTCAATAATATGATTTTAATTTTATACAAATGGGACACGTAGGAGCAGGATTTTAGTAGATTTTTATATTTTTTCACTACTTTTAAAACCGTGTTGTTTTTTAAAACCAACCAATTGCACACTAGACTAATCATACCATAAGAGCCAGGAACAAATTTTGTCAACCATTCCTAGTAACTTTTTTTAGGGAGATGGGTGATATTTGCCCAGGTTAGGTTAGCTGCTGGATCTTGGGTGTATTTTAGTGCGGTAGCCTTCTACGATTATGCATGTAGAAAAAGAAATCGAATTTGCAGTCATTTAACTTTGAATTGGTGGATAATAAGTTAGTTGATCAAACAAACTAAAACATATACACGGATTTATTCTCTCTTGAAAATTTATCAATTAGCATATTTTATATAGTGTATATTTTGAGAAATATTTTTTTATATAATATTGAGAATTAAAAAAATGACAGTTTTTTTCATTCGATGCCCTGAAGATTGGAACGAAGGAGCATTATATGTAGAACGAACACCTATACTTTATTTGTATGCACCAGCTGACGAGTTTACCCTCACCATGTGTTACGAACTGTCAGGAGGAATTTTCATCTGGTAACAGAAAGATATTATAGGATTTTTATTAATTACCTTCTTATTCTTTTTTTAAAAATTATTGTAAGTAATTTTCCAATAAAGTGCTAATAAGGAAAATAGGAATTTTTAAAGTATTAGTTTTCATGCAATCGATGAAACGGAACGATAAACATCCATGGTTGAAATCCAAAGATATAAAGGGAACAATCTCGAGTTGGTTTGACTGTATTGTGTTCTGTAATTGGTAATGAACGTTTTACAAGTGCTTAAGTATTGGAAGGGGACTGTTTATTGCCTCATCGCTGTTTCTCTTGACGTGTGACCGTAAATTTTTTACGTCACGATTGAATGGCTCTACCAAAGCTTAGCCGGAGCGTAAAGATCCATGATTCCGCTTTATAGCGCCGTCCGCGTTCATTTTGTAAATATATCTCGAGTATGGCCCCGTTGTATACATATGAAATTTATTCTAATGATTGGATAATATGCTGTGCACTTCAGTCCTAGTAGCGAATAAAATCCTAAATGTCCTATGTGCACTTAATCATCATGTTCTCATGAATTAATTGATTTATCGCAAATGCCGGTAATTGGAAAAATAAATATATAAATATTATAAAATAATCACATCACGTTAACCTACCTCCCTAGGAACTGTCTCACTTCGCTCACCGGTGAAGGAAAACATCGTGAGGAAACCTGCATGCCTGATGAGATTGAAAGTCTTTGACGGTATGTGAAGTTCACTAACCCGCATTGGGCCAGCGCGTCGGTGAACTATGGCCCATTACCTTCCACGCCTGATTTTGAGGAGTCCCCTGCCCAACATTAATTACATTACATTAAAATACAACAACTTTACTTTTTCTAAGTTTGGCAACCATAATTAAAATGTTAATAGAAGATTAACAATAAAATTTATAAAATTTGTTTTATTCCAATAGAAATACTTTAAATCGGATTTATGTAAGGGGGCACGAGTGAATTCCATATCAATTACATTTGCGCCCTTTTCAGTTAAGACAGAATAGAACCAAATCAGATATCACGTCTTGGGTTTATTGCACGTTCGTTTCGTCCTCCGTGACCCGGTGCTATACGTGTCCGATGGACCGGTACGTCTCTCGAAGCATATCAAATCGGAAAGCATTGTTAATTGCCTCCTTATTCCTTATTTTAAATTCGAGGTTAAAAATAAGTGTGTGTGTTAGCTCCGACGCTCGACAGGAGTTTACTAATTACGAACGATTGTAAACTTAATGGATTAGTGAATAGGGGTAAATAAATGCATTTTTTAATGCTTAGAGATGCGTGCATGCGTGATACATTTATTTGTACTTAATATATAATGAATTTGTTAAAATACAGTTTGTAACTCGCCTGCTGCCTTCCTTGGATGTGGTAACTGTTTCTCAGTTCTTTAGTTTTTTCGTCTCTTCTCTTTTTGGTTTAACGCTTCGTCTAACATCGTGTGGCGTGAATATGGAAATCGTTTCTTAAGGAGTAAATTCCAAAAATTATTCTCATTCATTTTATATTATTAATATATACTATTTATTGGTTAAACAGACAAACGGTTAGACAAACCTGCCGGTTGCTTACCGACAAAGCCCTAGATCATATGAATTAGTTCACCCGAGACTAGGTGTCCATAAAAAAGATGGCATGGTAAAATGGTTTTGATGGAGGAAAGAAGCGGGAAAGGCGTTATGTATACCACCGGGGTTCAGGTTGCCTGGTTATGTGGGACACGCTCACTAAAGTTCAACTATATTCCACCTTCCTGCTTTTGGACAGAGTAATCTAAAGGCACACACACATGACTAAGTAATTCCACTTAGGAATTATTTCATTAGTTCTATACTCACAGGGTAAACAACCTGTGCCCGGATCAATAAAAGCTAATCTTATGTATATTTTTTATGTTCATTTATTTTATACTAGCTGTTACCCGCAGCTTCACCCGCAATAACTTATATTTACGGACGTATTCGGACATTGATGATCATTTTTCTTTTTTTTGTTATATTTCTAAAGCAAATATAAATGTATACATGGCAAATTACCTTAACCTGCCTCAGGAAATGTTATGTGTGGATGAAAATACAACAAGTAGTTTATGAATTTATTGGGGTACAGATAGAGTAACGCAGGGGAGGACTTAATATTAATAATGAAAAGGATTAGTATCGTATTTGTGTAAACAGCATTTATATTAGTTATAATCATGATGATTAATGCATGCATCCACAGCTGAATATCCTTAATGAACGTCAAGACGACCGACCCCTTGCTACTCCAGCACGGAACAGTCACGGGCGGACAACTTCTTGACAACCCACCTGGGTTAATGGCCGAAGTAAACTTTTATATTACCGTACTTTTATTAAAAAAATATTAAAATGAATACAGGTAATAATATGTTATCTCTAACATATAGACATATGCCATCGTGGATTTTTTTGTAGATCTATTTATAACAGAGACAGACAAACAGACGGACAGACAGACAGACAGATATACATACAGACAGACAAACAGATCTAATAGACGAACATAATTATGTTGCATTTATAATATTAGTAAGGATTATTGTTTTTCCTATTATCCCGATATCTTGAATTATTATTAATATCGTGTTAGTCATTTCTTTTCCTAATTGCTAATAAATACAGGTGATTGAATAATACAAAACAAAAGGTAAAATGATGTTTTTCCTTTAGTCTCGTAAATAAAATATAATGGTATATAGGCGTTTGTTTATAATATTCAATTTAGTCTTGTTTTGCTTCCGATGCAATCATTGATTTCACGTGAAGGTTATGTCAACTTATAATTATATTATCATAACTGTAAGACTTTAGTTTCAAAAATATCTAACAAACCTTTGCTAATACTTAATTTTTCTATTTGGTACTAACTAACTTGAAGGTTATTTAATTCCATTATTTTTATTGTAATTCGATAATAAAATATTCGAATTTGGCTACTCATTAACTCTCAATAAATCTCTAAATTATTAGGTTTCCGAAGCCTCAATAATCCAATCATTAAAATTTCATATCAAAAATATTTTTGGTCCTGCAGTTTACACCAACTAATATAATTTTATCTTATCCCGACTTAAATATTAGAATTCTCAATGGGTAAGTTGTGCTTGTATGTTTTTAATTATACACTCAAGTGTTACGGCTAACAATGTGTACAATGGCAAATATTTTTAATTAAAACAAATACGGCATTCTTCGAATAACAGTAGCGTGATGTTTCTCCTGGAACGCGTTAAACTATTTTAGATATTTTCTATTTTATTTCTTTTCCTTGTCCATCTAACCGGAAAGTAATTCACGTTTTGTGTCAAGCTAGGTTGGATGTATCAAGAAAATTTCTAATAAAGATTAAAAAATCAAGGAGTGACAATAAAAACTAGTGTGAATTTCGATAAGCTATTTTTATTATCGATTCGTATCGATGATTGAGAATTAAGAAGAGGCGAGAGCGAAGCACTTAATTGTTTAATTAATTATAAGAAATATTTTCGTTAAGTTGATTATAAGTAGAGTTGAAGCACGTTGATTGGCCTATAGACCGACCCTAGATTTAAAATAAAATATTTAAATTTAATCTTTGTTCTTCGAATAAAATAATTGAACTACACCTTATACGAATTTTAAATAAAAATTGGAAATGTAGAGCTTTTTCTATCCTTCGGTAACGTTAAGGCCGTCTTTGCTCGGGCATAAAAGCTGTTTTAAATATTGCCTCCGGATTTACCCTACTAAAGCCTTCTTACATATATATTACGTAACAGCGAAGTTATTTTGTGAAAATAACGTATGCAAATGATACAAATTTGCTTCTCCTTAGACTTTCGGATGGAGGTTTTTTATTGTTCCTTCTAAGTAATTTCTTTGTATTGTATTTAAGTGAAATAATTGATATAATATATATGTTGAAAACAACTAACAATTAAAAATATGAAGGATGGTAATAATAATAAAAAAAGAAATTGACCGTTTCAGGACGCCTGATGCCCGCAGATGTGAAACATTTATTATTCATAATTAATAAAAATCAACATCATAAGATGGAATAAAATAAAGGAAAAGGCAGCGTCTTACAAGTTGATTTTTAGCGCATATCAATGTTTAAGAATATTTAAGTTTAGATTTTTAACCTCCCACGCAAAAAGCTTGAAGTGTCTGTGCGACTGTCTGCGGTATCGTAGCCCACTAACAGAATAACCGAATTTGATTTGAATTTTTTTTTTACATGAAAGACGAATTGTTCGCGTATGCTTCGCGCATAATAATTATTAAATGAAAATCGGTGGAGAATGGCCGCTGCAACAAAATGGCGGATTACATATTTTCTCCCAACTTCCTCAATTTGGGTGAGTATCACATGAAAGGACTTCAAATCCCAGATGACTGATTGAATACATTGAGCATTAGCAATATTATATATTTGCATTACATAATGTTAAACTTAACTTGGCCATTAAACAGGTGGGAAGACGATCTCCGTGCAGTGGCAGGTCGTCTTGGCGTTCATTGAGGGAGGCATATGTTCAGCAGTGGACGGATAAAGGCTGATGATGATGATGATGATGATAAATGTTTAACTTGATTAATGGCATGCTCGTGAGAACTAACGTCACAAGTAGATGTAGAATAAAAATAGAAATTTGTTAATAATACATGCATTCCTGTGACCACGATATGTTTCTTTATATTCAAAATACAAAATATTTGCTATTTGTAATCCGAGCCCGCGACTTGTTCAAACATAATTTACGTTTTCGCCCTGAGCTTAAGCACAACAATATAAAATGAAGAAACAACATGAATTCGATACTAAAGGGCTTCGAATTGACGCCTACAAAAGGCGTATTCGGACGGCCGTTCGGCGACTGTTCAGCCAGGCGTAAACAAATTAATTGCTATCGGTTACGTTCCGATGTCGTAATTGCTTTGTTCGCGGGACGATCGATCAAGTGAGAAAAATTAATTGAAATCTCTGACGAATGGACGACATTAAGAGGTCTTTTAAACTTCTTTAGACATTTCCCGCAAAATTTCATCAATAAACTGTTCATACTAATTGGCTTTTAATTTTATGATTTATATCGATCGTTTTTTACTAATTACAAGAAAGCAGGAGGTCTCCCAATTCGGTTGCATTTTATTTTATTTTCTTGTTTCATAATAGCTATGCTCTGAAATGGTTTCTTTAAGTATTGAAGATATTAAGATCTTTGCCAGTGGCCGGTTCGTGTTGGATGCGAGTGACAAGGGATCCGCTGCCTTGGCGTTCATTGAAGGATTGATGTTCATTCAAAGATGATTGTACAAGTATTGGAAGTATTTTATATCTCAAGAAAGACAAGCTGTTTCAAGTTGGGTGGAGCTATATACGCCAATAAAACATGCATAGATGGGTGATGGGATGCTTACACACTAGTTTTTTTGTACAGTTGCTTACATCATATTGTACTCATGTATGGTTCGATAACGTGTTCTTACTACATACCAGGAGTCATTCGCTATTTTAATGCTAACGGGACATCCTACCAGGCGGACAAAATACTAAGAATTTGCAAAATGGTTGTGTGTCCTTTTTCTTTTTTTTTTAATTTTCTTCGGGTACAAAATCATATTTACTTATTTATTTTATGTTAGTTGGATAGACAAACTGTCAGACGCCACCCAAGAACATAAACAAATTTACCTGGTCTTAGCCCAAGTGCTGCCTATTTTAAGATATAGCCTATTATAAGTTGTTAAGTTTCAGTGGCATTTATTTTAGTCTTGCCCTTTTCTCACACACACACACAACTCACACTAACACAGTTAAATTATTGCACAGAATAATCAAGCAAGTTGGCGACATACTTGCAGCCGAGAAAGCGGTACAGCACATCTCACCCACCAGTAAAAGTTTGAAATTCAAATTGGAAAAAAACCAGTAGTTTAAATTCAAATTTGAAAATTGGTGTAAGAAAGCCACCGGAGCTTAGACTATTTAAAACTACTTAGTATTATAAACATTTTCGGTTGTTAAAAGTTTGGATTGTGTTATCTACGCCAAATGTGTTTCAAAAAGTAAACAAAAAGATTTTCAAAGGCTTTTTATAAAAGGACATTTATTTACAAAGGTCATTTGGCTCCCGAGTTATAGAAATGAAGAATCCCGGAAAAATGCTGTCCTTTTTGCCAGAGCAAATAATGAAACACTCTACGGTGAGGTAGTTAAATAGAAGAATATATTTATTTAAAAAATACCATGCCCCGTTATTTGTAATTTAATTCTGAGTAAATATTTGCGCTTTAAAAAATTCAAGGGCTTTTGAGCAGTCCTTTTTTTGATGAGCTAAAATTCTATACGTTTCTCAGATTCTGACATCGTAGCGGATTCGACTATGTTGCATAGGCAAGCATAAACTACAGAAGTATGTTCCTTTATAATTTCGCAATTCATGTCTCTATTCAGAGGTATATATTATTTCTTTTATATGAATGACTATTGCTAAGATTTTTCAAAGAAAAAATTGTAATGTAAGCTGGCAATGCCGCTGATGTGACCCTATGATTCGAGGTTGCTGAAAATATCGTAATACGATGTTAATATATTAAATACGAATTCAAGTTCACATTGTATAATAACATACATAATACAATGATATTCCCAATTTGTACTTACTGTATGGACTAATTTTATCTTTTATCTTGACTCACCTCATAGGCCGGAGTAATTTATTTGAAACATTCGCTAACGACGACAGAGATGAGAGCAGAGCGACGGTGGTCCAGTGGTGGACGGACTCGGCCTCTTACACGAGGGGTTCCGGGTTCGATCCTGACCCGTCCGTGTGTGCCTTGAAATGGGTTTTTCTAAATTTCTAATTGCACACGAGACCATCGTTCGCTCACCGGTGAAGGAAAACATCGTGAGGAAACCTGCATGCCTGATGAGATTGAAAGTCTTTGAAGGTATGTGAAGTTCACCAATCCGCACTGGGCCAGCGCGGTGGACTATTGGCCCATTACCCTCCTCGCTTGATTTCGAGGAGGAGACCCGTGCCCAGCAGTGGAACATGTAAGGGTTGATACTTTTATTCGCTAACGACAGATCTCCGAAATATTTATAAATATATTTAGTAATCGATAAATGTTGCAATGAAATATTTCCACATCAAAAACCACTTTATTAAACCTTACGTAATTTTTTTGCTGATGTACAAAAAGCTTAAAGCAACTTTGAAGTGAAACTTCTTTAGAATCGTTCGTCGTAAGAGACACAAATACAAAAGAGCGAGAGAGCAAATGCCGGTGTGTATGTATATTGCACTCTGTTTAATACTTGCTTGTATTTGAGCATTTAATGTGTGTTTCACTTCTATGGTGTGTGAATCACACACTCAACTTTTTTTTGTTTTATTAATTTTTATAGCATAGTACGATATTTTGTAGGTTTTGAGTATCAATAGCTTTCATTTAATGTCGTAGCGTGCTCTCTTTTTGATATATCTATATCGGAATACAGTATATTTATTCGCGTACGATTAGACATACATGTCTTTATTAATCTACTTAAGATTGAAGTACCGGGCTATGAATACCGTTATGTACAGAAGCGATTGCTTATCTACGCAAATCACTCGTTGAATATGCAACATCTAGTTTGGGAGCTCAGTAAGCATATGCTAAGACTATTAATTTTCAATATATTATTTAAAATATTTAACCCTTATTAACATTTAAGGCAGAAGTTGATTATACAATGAATTTTTGATTAATTATTATTATTAAGTATTCTGTTTATTTTCACAAAACAGTGTTTATCCAATTTTAATGTGAATCAAAGTAGTCAATAGGTCAGTAGAATATTGACTGTCTAGAACTATCTAGTTCTAGACAGTCAATATTAGTGTAATGAATTTTAAGCACTTTATATTTTATAATGCACTTTATAATGTGTCATTCAGCTAATAATGGTAATCCGAGATGGTGAATCAGTCATCAGTATGAGTTTTAATCTCATCAGGCATGCGAGTTTCCTCATAATGTATTCTTTTACCGCTAAGCAGGCGATGTTTTCATGTTAAGGTGCACGGTGGAATTTGAAAAGTCCATTTAAATGCACCGATCAGGATAAGAAGAAAATATAATTTAAAAATACAAAAAAGAAAGCTTTATACTGAAATTAAAAAAACCTAGGCATATAAGAAAGTTTTAATGCCTTCGATTTTTTAATGCTTTCAATAATTCAATCTTTTGGCCTTTCATTCTCTCGATCTTATGACCCCATGATCTGTCGAGATTTCGAACTTCTGACGTTTTAAGTTTTTAATCTTTCTTTGCTCTGACTATTTGACTTTTCGACATTTCGAACTTAGGACCTTCTAACCTTTTGATATTGTAACCTTTTGCCTTTTCGAACCTTCGTGATAATTTATTTTATTAATTTATTTTAATTTAAATTTATTTCACACTTCATTATTTTACATAATATTATATTTATATACGTTACGGATTACGGATACGCTCAAAAATTACACGTTAACAGGACCAAAGTTCTACTGTCTCATTTATTAGAAAATTTATTTTTATTTATATACTTAACTTAAATATTGTTAACGATGGCGTATACTGGGCTCAAAATTTATCCATATGTTAATTTAGATTCGTTTAACGAATGAAACAGATTTGATAAATTATATTATACTTCCTTTTATATTGACATCTATTGGCTGATCCGTTTATGCCTTTAATAGGTAAAGGCAGACACTTAGTTATATTTACAGCAGTGTTCGGACTGATATTTTATTCGATAGGACACTCATCACTTCTGCATATAGTTTTATTGTAATGCCGAATTGTAACATCGTATGAGAACTTAGGGCGGGTTGCAACGACCAAGTTTGACGAATATGTAATCGTTAAAGATGGCGGTAACGAACATTGGTGACCAAAGAGCGTAACGTTGTTTTTAACAGACGTTTTAACGAAGTCGTTACGTCGAATACGTTAACAGATGATTTGAAACAACCAACAATTATTGGTGAAATGTCAAAGACAGTCAGGTTTAGTTGTGCATTTAACATTAGTATGGATTAGTATGGATGGTAAACGATTTATTGCAAAACATAATTAATAGCAGCTTTAGTGATTTGAGGCTGACAGTGTCGAATGAGCCAATTACTAGTGATCGAGTCGTAATATATCTTCCTATCGGAATGGCTTATTGATTTGTCAAGTTACGAAATAATTGTATACATTTATAGGGGCAAGGGTGCCCTGGATATTTCAATATATTTGTTTACCCTCCGATCTCGGCTTGAACTGTAATTAAATTTGTTTCAAAACGATGTTACAAGTAAACTTTCAATTCCTGCGTGTATGCCATTTTGGGAATATTGTATCTCTGGAGTTTTATAATTATATTGTTTTGATGGCCGGTGGATACAAGTTTAGGTGCAATACGCAGAGGTCGTGACTTCGATTTTGAAAATTAGAAGGTTCTATTTTTGAAATAATATGCACAAATTAGGCAATGCCGTGATATGGTAGCGGAAGAAAGTGATATGGTCGGTGTGGAAGATCTCCCGCTCCCGAGTTTCGTCTGTCCTATGCTCGGAGGAGATAGAGTTATGTCGCAGAAGGAGGCCGCGGTGTGCGACGTTAAGCATGTAAAGGATACAGACTCGCTTCCAAGTCGAAAAAACGAATGAAACCTTTGAGCGATAGATCTTTGGAAATTCTAGGTTACTGGAGCATTATCCATGAAGAAGAGTCCTTGGTGAGTGATCGGCTAATTTTTATAACTATTTTTTTAAATATATTTAATTACCAGTTGGTCGAGTATTCTGTTTATTTTCACAAAACAGTGTTTATCCAATTATAATGTGAATCAAAGTAGTCAACAGCTGCGCAGCGGTCGCAAGTTCGAATCCTGCCAAGAGCAGATAATTTGTATAAAGAATATTGATGTCCTCATCGAGTCCTAATTAATTTATATATACTAAGTAGCTTTTGCCAGCGGCTTCACCCGCTTTAGCAAAAAAAACCCTTTTTTTAATAAAAAGTATCCTATGTTACTTCTAGTACCTCCCAGAATATGTGTACAAAGATTCATGATGATTCGTCGAGTAGTTTTTGCGTGAAAGAGTTACAAATATCTACACTTATAATATTAGTAAGGATAATAAGTATTTTATATAATTAATTTATTTATATAATTTTTAAAAAAATATGCCCGTTCCTAGTACCTAACACAAGTTATTTTGTGATATCTACGGAGATAGGTTAATTGTTTGTGAGTTGTGATTATTATCATTTACTTATTATTTAATTTAATTTTTAAGAAAAAATATAGTGTAACATAAAACCTCCTCCTTTTTTGAAGTCGGTTCATAATAAGTACGACTAACCGAAGAAAATGTAAATAAAACATTATTTTGACGGCAATGCGCTTTCATTTTTAAATATATGATTTTAAAACAAAAATATTTTATTACATTATTGTTACCTTGTTTCGTATGAATTTTAGCAATAACATTATTGAACTAACTTTTGGCTTCTAAGTTTGGTGCATATGTAAGCTTAAGAGCAGTTCTGAAACTGCTAATTACTTGCTTCTTGTTCAAACATATAGATAGACTGGTTTAGGCGGTGTAAATAATAAAAATCCTATTCATTTTAGCAACCACGATTTTGTATTTTTCGTAAAGACCAATCCAGAGTTTTTCATACCTGCAGGTATATAAATTTCATGACAGAGAAAAAAAAGGGAGAGTAGATAACGTTGAAACAAAGCTTTCATCATCATCATCAATAGCCTTTATCTGTCCACTTCTGAACACAGTCTCAATGCGCGCCGAGGCACAGTCTTAATATACATAAGTAATCATAGTTGATTTATTCTACCACTGAGATAGCTGATTGATTCAGGAATCAACAATAAGCATTTATAAGCGTAAGCACGCTAAGTTAAAATTTAATGACGATCTCTGTGGCTCAGTGGTTAGCGCGTTGGCGCTCAAGCCCGGAGGAAGCGGGCTCGAATTTCGCCAGGGAACACAAAAGTTTCGGTGTTCCTGGGTCATGGATGTGTATTAAATATGTGTATTATATAATAAAAATCTTAAATATATGTATTAATATAAAACGTATTAAATATATGTATTTCCGTTGTCTGGTACCTGTAACACAAGTCCTTCGGAAACTTAGCACGGTACAATATTGACGTGGTGTAAAAGCGTCCATAGATATTATTATAAAAAAAAGCAAGTAAAAAAAACTATATTATGTATGTATACTTTGAAGTTTTGAGAAACGATAGTAATGCTACTCATCTAAGGAATTAGAAAGAATAATGTTATTTATTTGTGTATATTGTTTTGTATGATTTATTTTATATTTTTGCCATCTTGCATCACGCATTTGTGTTCATAAGTCTGTTTTGTTTGCGAACGAAGAAAGTAAGTTCTGTTATCCTTTCTAAATATTTGAAATGGTCTTATGAGCGTTGAAATCATTTTCGTGTGCCTTCTTAATTTGTAAACTCGAGAAAATATTGCTTAAATAATAAGTAACTACATTTTGATACGTACTAAAACGATCCTTTAAAAATGTAGAGCTATTTAATTTTCTTTTCCGTTTCCTAGATCAACTCGAAAAGATAAAATCTTCGGTAAAAAGATATCGGTGTGGATATACGGATTATTCTACACCCGCATGGCAGACCCTTGTCAGGTTATACTGCGATGTAATTCAATCTAGGCCGCTCCATCAATCTGTGAGTTCTCACGCATATATTTCTGTTGATTTGACAAATGAGTAGGGTGTGGCATTTATGCGATGTTGGACGAGGTCCGAAAGCGTTCGTTTGGTAAATAGTTTTACTAGTCCTTTCCAGGTGTCAATGGCGAAGAAGGCAAATATTCGCACGAAATAAAGATAAACTTTGAATGTGAATATATTATATATTTAAATAAACACAGTTTAAAATAGACATCTTTTTATGCCTTTTATGTTTCTCTATTATTGTATCCTTTCATAAGCCTGCTATTGTGAATACGACTATAGATATTATATTAATAATAAGTTTAAAAACGATTATATTTAATAAACTTGTCATTTTAAAATCAACTCGTTTTTCAGCCGATTTATAATAAAATTTACCACAAATTGTTAACTCACAATGTTGAGGTTGCTAATATGCCAAAAAATAATATTTAAATTTAAAATATAATATGTTCAACATAAAAATGGATCTTTTCACATGTGTGTAAATAAAATATCAAAATAATGTATTCATACAGATTAGAGAATGTTGGAAACGTTTCTTTTAACGCTGTCACTTTTGTAATTTACATAGGTTTGATAGTGATATGCTAACGCGCTAGGAAGCTTATAACTCATAACGATAACATCTGGGTGGGGTCGCAAGTTCAGAAGACTTAATGTTACAAAATGACCTACACCTTTTTATTCATTTTTTTTAACAATACAAATTATTTTTGTATAATAAATATTATATGGAGTTTATTGGACGGAGCTAACCATAGCTGGATCAACTGAAATCCTCAAGTTTCTTCTAACTCCAGAGGTGCTATAATTTTTTTCTTTGGGAAATAATCTAAAGGAATAGGGAAATATATGATAAATTCTGGTAGGTACTTTGGCATCATCGTAAATACACTAACCCGTTTTACAAATCACACTCTCAGTTATATTGGCTACGGAAAGATAGATATGACATTAAATAGAGGTAGTGCCATACTGCTTTGCAGCCGAATTGGGCCGGCACGACCGGAGTGGTACCTCACATAATACCGGCGTAAAGTGACAGTTATGCTGTCGCGTTTCGTGCGGTTTGTGAGTTTTCGGTGGCCCATTGGGGGATAGGGATATGAAGGCAACGAATGGGGGATAGGAAGGCAATGCATCTGCATAACCTCTGGTTGTGTGGATGTTTATGGGCGTCGATAGTCGCCAAAAGGCTTCGACTGTTCGTTTGTCCTACTATGCTATATATAAAAAAAAACGATGAGAGTGACGATGATCCAGTGGGTATGGGCTCGGCATCTCGGTTCGATTCTGACCTGTGGTGCCTTGAAATGGGTTTTAATTAATTCCTAAGTACACCCTAAATATGAGGCTATCGCTCGATCACCGGTGAAGGAAAACATCGTGAGGAGCTCTACATGCCTGATGAGATTATAAATCTTTGAAGGTATGTCTAGCAGTGGAACATATAAGGGTTGATATTTTACGATACTCGACATAGGCAACTCACTCGTGCTTTGGCCACCCTGAAACGTAAACGTAAAAATGATCTTGGTACCAATAATACTTTCTGTCCAGCAATTTATTGTAAAACACAGCAAAGCAAAAACACACAAAATATAAGTAGTAAGATATAGGCATCCTTTTCACTGGTGAATATTACTGGGTGACGAATGACTTTAATCATATACGATAAACAACCATCCGGTTAAGATGTCAAGATGTTTGCGACTTCAAAAGTAAATTGCTATTTTTACCTTTGGAATTGAAAATAAGGGAAAATATAAAGAAATAAACGACGAGACAAACGTTTTGGATCAGGGCAATAATTTGCCATCAGTTAGTTTATTTGGCGTTCATTGAGGGAGGCCTATGTTCATCAGTGGACGGATAAAGGCTGATGGTGATGATGATGATGATGAAACTTGTATGACTATTCTTCAGTATTTAAACAATAATGCTGAATAATGTTCTCTGGAAATACTAGTCAGATTTTAAAACTTTTTTTTGCATCCAAGTCCTAAAAGGGAAGGTTAGTTATTTTTTTAAATAGTTGTTTATTTTTATATAGGAGCGGTGAAGCTTCGAGCAGTTATTTTATCTATAGAACAACACAATCTGCCACAGCCAGCGGACAGTAGAGTGTCCCATATATCAATTTTAAGACAAAGGCTTAACAAAGCACTAGTACCCAGTCCAAATACGCGTAAAAACTTCAAACACTTTGCACCCTAAGTTCACAACAGCCGAGGAAACTCCCTCATTACCGCGGCCGCCCAGCCGTGGATGATACGAGGGTGAAGAGCCCTGCAGTCTGCTGTTATGTCTATCTATAAATATTTAAGTGCTCGGTCGCAATGTGTTGTCGGATTTCCCCTCGGCTCGATATGCAACCGCTTTATTATCAAGCTTAATGGCAGTTTTACCTTTTCAATTAAATTGGCCCCTTTTGCCCACAGTCTGCAAAATTTACAACAGTATATAAAAGAATGTATTATTTCAATCATGACAATATACATGAAGATAGCCACATAGGCCTCGGGTACAGACAAGGCGGTATTTGAACCCATGTCCTCGCGACAGACGTTTGGAACAAGAGTATGTATATACAAAGAAGCATGTAATTGCTACGTTTGTATATACGTTTGAATGTAAATTGCAGCAATTTAAATATGGCATCAAATTTTGATGTAAAAAGTTATGGCTATTTCAGGTGCAGTTAGGGCGAGTTTTATTTGCCTGAACAACGAAATGCGCCACGAGGGTGGCGCGTGCTCGGGGCGTTTGCCTAATATGTTATTATGTGAAATAAAACGAGTCCGTTCTTAGACTAACGACTTGTCCATACCGCACAAACTACCTTATCACCACTAGCGTGCGCACAGCTTTAATTAAAATATATTACTGCTATTTAAAATCTTGGTTTCTTTGTGGTCATTCTTTCGTTCTTAATGCATTTTCATAATTTAGTATTATGACCAGTGCTACTCAGCCTTCATTATGACCTGGACTCGGATTTCAGCTCTTTTAAAGAATTTTGCATTTTCGAATTTTAAATGACGTGTTAAAGGATATCATATTATATATATTTCTAAAAATACATTATGATAAAAATAATTGTTTCATAAATCAGTTTGAATTTCCACAAACAGTTCACAGTTGAGACCGTTTAATTGAAAGTGACACGTTTCATTTCGCGCTTTTAAAAATGTATTATCCATAGCCAAAAGCTGACTTCGACCCAATTCCTTCATAAGCACAAGTATTTTAGCTGGTTCTATATTTTGACTATGAAAATGTTTTTGGAGTTTATTGGAGTTTACTCCTTAAGAATCGATTTTCATATATAAGGCGCCCGGTATGAGAAAAATCCGAGGGGTAAAACCAACTGAACTAACGAAAAAGTGTCACGTTTTTGGTGCGCACCTTTAGTGCGCAACTTTCTAATTTAGCTGTGAGTGTATTGAGACGTACAGTAACGTTCAAAAGTCCAGTAGCAATCGAACGCAGCTATAGCGTCAACACTTAACGTTACTTGTGACCTTTTTCTATAAAGATAATTCACACACACACACACACATACACTTTGTTTGTCTGTATAAATTCATATCGTTAATTTCGTCTCAACGTGTAAGCAATGCCGTGGCCCAGTGGTTAAGCAAGTGCATATATTTTATTCTACGATCACCTGTTAAATTGCAGGATCAAATCCATCCCACATTGGGTCTGCGTCGATTCTTCATTTTTAAATTGTAATGTTTTAAATTTTGAAATATTTATAAATTATTACGAATGTTTCTAACTAAAACTTAGTTAGAAATATAACATTCTAAACAGAGCAAAGAATGTGAGGGTAGATTTAAAATAAAATGATTACTGGCTTGGAAAAAATAAAATATTAAAATGTTGTTGGTTGGTGAATTCAGCTACGAGTGATTGTGTGCTAACTGTTTCAATTTAAAATAATAATTAGGTGTCCAATATGCAAGCAAATATTAATAGCGAATCAAGAGCTAATATTGTGGCCCTATATTCGAATGGCCTGAATATTTCTCAAATTTATAACGAAACTGGCTTCTCTGTAAGTAGAAATTAATTATATTATTGTGATGCATATTTTTTCAATGGTTAAAATTGTCTTTTACAATTTGTTAATTTTTTTTAGGGAAATACTGTTAAGTCGACGGGTGAAGAGATTCGAGGAAGAAGGTGGCTTGCAGAGTCGTAAACGAAGTGGAAGGCCACTTCTTATTAACCAGACTCAGCGGCGTTACATGGCAGCGGAGTATAAAACGTGTGGTCTCATACCGACAAGACGTTTTGCCGATGAATTAAACACCTCATTGGTAACCGTTCGTCGTGCACTTCATGACGAGGGACTACATCACTGAAAGCCGGCGAAAAAACCGTTTTTGACTCAAAGGCATAAAGACGAATGGCAGGAAGACTACATTTATGGCGTAAAGATAATAGTATATAAAGTGAAAATAACGTAGTGTCAAACACTGAATCTGGCAGAATAAGTGTGAACATGTGGGGATATGTGGGGATGGATTAGTGCGCAAGGGCCGGGTGATCTTGAATTTATACACACAAAATATTAATCAATATTATTACATTAAATATATGTTTTTGTGTCACACTAAGTATTAATTGTTATAATATTTATATTTCGTTAGTTTCAATCGGACATTGTAGTTTCTACCTAGGGACGTGCTGGCCAATGATTAGGAGGTTTGATATTTAAAGATTGAGGTTAAGTTTTAATCCTCTTTTCCTCGAGAAAATGAATAATTAAACTTTAACCTCAATAATAATATGAAATATTGGTATCACAATAGATATCTATAATATTTTTATTTTGATAGATCTATGGATCAAAGATTTTAACGTCAATCAATTCAATTGTTCAATTGTTAGGTCATTAAAATAAATATAACATATATTTTATATTTTGAAAGTGTTGTTTTATTATATTACCTACTTAATATATATTATATAATGTAATATATAGTAGTATATATAATATATTACTATATTACTATATACTACTTAAAATATATATATTTAATATTATTCTTAAGTAAATAAAACTTTAAAAAATTCATTTCATTAAAAAATAAATGAGTTTATAAGAATGTTAAGATAAAGACTTTGCAAAACTGAGATTCGATCCGTGACCATTTCAACTAGCGTCGATGCGAGGCCAACTATTTACCGATGAAGCTACGAGATATCTTACGTAGCTTGTGAAATTTTTGCATTATTATTGACACAGTGCAATAATGAATGAAGAGGACAAACAATATAACGTTATCTTTGTTTTGCATCCACTACACGCTTATACGCATGGTAACATGGCGCACACATTCAGAATACGCACTATACCGGCAAGCGAATACGGTCGTTACGATGCTACTGGACTTTTGAACGTTGACTGGGGTACCTGGGGGGATAGGGTATGCTGTATAGGCGACTATACCTATTACTATTGTAAAAACTTTAATGTAAAATATTTCGCCGATTAATTATAATTAATGTATATAAAATGAATAAATTTATATTTATATATGAATATTATTTTCTTCATTAATTTGTAAATTTACCCTTTCATATGATATTAATCTTTTTTCAGTTGAATAAACTTTTTTTTTGCGTATGGTTAGATACTCGTACTTGAGGAGTAAACTCCAGTCGTGCGTCGGAGCTGACACACACACATTTATGTTAATAATATCTAGTAGGTACTAAAACAAATATCTCATTACAATCCACGATTGAAGTTGTATAGACTTAAAAGTCCTTAAGGTTCTAGTTTGACTGTTGTTGTTTGTTGTTGTTTTGACGGGTTGTGCCCTCACAAATGCGATTTCCTTCTCTTCCTCGTGACGTTATTGACTATTTTATCTCTGCTTGAACGAATCATTCTATAGGATAAAGGTAAACCGATGTATGTGTGGTTGTTACCAAGTAGCTGTATTTTACAATAATATGAGAATTGTCATTACTAGCCAAACTTTCAACGCATGGGCACAATTGGCAACCTTCTTACCCGCCCAGGTAGAAATGTTCCGGCGTCGGCGGGGGCTCTTCAGGTTGTCAGAATTCTCTCATAGGAAGAAGCCTAGCTAGCCCTTTTGAGGGAACCGATTGGATGTGTGAGTCAGATCCAGAACAGACAAGCGGCTGAAGGCAACCGCACTAACGTTCGGTATACCAGCACTGAGGTTCGCGGGAGGATGCCGGGAGTCCCACATTGCGCACTATCCCGGGGACGTCACATGCCCAGGAGAATGTGCAAAGCATTTCCACTGCGACTAAACAAAAAAGGTCACCTTCTTGAAATAACTTACCATTGGTGCCTTAGCTAATAGTTTAACTAACATGTGTGAATTTCACTACAATTTATTATAAAACACAGCATAATTATCAAATGCTTGTGCATTCGAATACATGCAAATATTATGTTCACTACAGTATCGAGGAGTAACAGTAGCAATTAACATATACATATTGTTATATGATATAGATTCTCGTTCTCAAATATCATCATATCAAACGCCTATATAATAGCAGCTCTTGAATGCAATTCCTGAAATTGCCATAATAGGCAACATGATACACCGCTTACAGATAAATTACATTAATATATTATATTATATAATATATAATTAGCTATTATTTCGGTTCAAATTTACATACATAATACAAAAAAATATTTTAAATAAAGCTTTATAACCGATCACACCAAGATAACTCTTAGATCTCGGGTAAGCTTGTAAGAACTTTTGATACGGTCACTAAACGAAAAAATATATGATATAATTTTATTGAAATACTACTACTATTTTAATATATTATCACCGTATAATTTATGCGTTTGGCGGTGTATGAAACCTCTACTGTCCTTAAACAAGAATCGCTTCCGAATCTTATCGAATCGAATAACTATTGTATTTACTTCGATAGCTGTAAGTACCCTGGTACGCTTTCGCTAGTATGACTCACACTTTACTGATTTTGTAAATCCTTTAGCAGTAATCGTTATGTTAGTCGAGGGCTTGCATGAGATGCTGCGCATGGTTAACAGCGATGGGATAACTATAGAAGCCGTGCTAGAGTATGTCTATCTTGGGCATACTTAGCAGCTGGAGCGATATTTTTTGGCATATAGGATTCGCAACGAAGATATTTGCCAGAGAACTAAAGTTACCGATATCATGCGAAGTATAAGCTGGTTGAAGTGGCAACGGGCTCGTCAGGACCCTAGGAAAACGGATGGCGATGATAAGGCGACAATGCCCCGTCCCTATCGCACAAATTAACGTTTTTGCTAAAAATTTAGCTTGGCGTCGACTGTACATATATTAATTTATTTAAGGATTACCATTAAATAAAGTATATGTTCTTGATGTTCAAGCTAGAATAGCTTGTACAAAATTTCATAAGAGAAATTTTCGCGTTGATAATAATAGTGTGTATGTACTGTATTATACGCTATTATCATTCTATTGACACAAGTTTAGCAAGAGCATACTCCTTGTAAATCTTTCTACTACGTTCCGCGCCAAAGGAGAGTAAATAAGACGAGATTACAAAACTCCAATATTCACTTTGCTTGCGATCTGAGAAAATATGAGCTCGTTTTCCAACTTTGCGAGGATTTAGTGTCTTCCAATCATATTTCATAGCAACAGTATCATAAAAACTATTTTATATTTTTGCATTATATAAAATAAGTATTATTTATGTTTAAAAAAATATGATAGTAGAAACATATTACAATAAATTTAACAGTATAATAAATATGACAGTGGTGATAAATAGAACAAACGTAGTGCGGAAAATTTATCACAATACTTAAGTGTAAAGATATCCTTTAACCGTCTTCATCTTTCTGGTGTTAGTATTTCATTGGCCTCGTTCACCGACCAGGGAAAGAACGTCATTCATAGCGTCCGGGATTTGTGCAATCTAATCCGATAATTAGGTCCTGCTTCCAGAGGATTTTCAGCAGATTTCCGATTGGTTAACAGCTTTGATGTGCTAAGTCGTGCGATATACCGTCGTTCTTTTAGTCTGGTCAAACTTGTTGTGTACACGATTCCTCGACGATACCTTAACGTATTCCAACAGTTTGTTATATTGTTCTTTGGTGTGTTTGACAGAGCTTCTACCTAGTAAATAAAATATAATACTAAAACATTTTTTTATGATTTTAATCAGCAGTTAGTGAATATTTTTTTTCTATCTGTTACGGATAGAATCACAGGGACGTTTATCCTTTGGAAGAGGTTGACTGGCAAAACAGATCTGCAGAATTAAGTAAAATTCAGATAAATGACTAGATTAAGGCTTACATTAAATTTTTATTATATTTTGTCACAAAATTTTTTAGATCCACATGACTATTAATTTATTATTAAATTTAAATTGTAAAATAACTTTTTCATACATGAGTCACATTTTATTTAAAGCCTAAAAAGAGAAGAAAATTAAAACAAAGCAATTACATAATGATGCTGTAGAAAATTAAAATTTCTTTTTTTTTTAATATTTTGGTAAAGTAATATCTATTATTTACCATTACATAAGTAAGTTTTTTTTCTGCTTAATATGAACAATATTTTTTAGGATTTTGGCACCTTAATTGCGCATGTTCTAGAGAAATCTTAGATTCCGTTTTGTGTAATTCAATATTCGTATGTGTAAACAATTCGAGTGTCGAACTGAGACATTTCAAATAAGAGAATGTGTTCGACAGCGCTGTCACGTTCAGATGGCGTGTTCGGGTGCAATTTACTTCGTCGCGCCGCCTACTGTAATAACGACTTCCGTACCCCGTCGTGGCGCCTCCTCAAATTGGTCGCTTATCACCAATCTACCGCGTAGAATCAAATATCAGTTGGACCATTCACAATTTGTCAACTACGCTTTTAGTTTTTCTATTTTACTTACAGATTCAGCACGAGATGCATTTACTGTTTTTAGTAGGTACTTAGTTACTTTTATTATAAAATTTATTCCATCACGTCTATTTTTATCAGTCATTGGTAGTGTGGTTTTTATTTTTTTTCAAAGCTGTGGACAAAATAGTTTTTACATAAGTGATACAAAAATATTGTAATTTTATATTTGTCAAGACAACTTGTTCGCTTCGGTTGAGATAATATTGAATGTAATTTTATTTGTTTATAGGAAAGTTTTGTGTCGATCCCCACTACAAAGCCCCTTTGCCTTTGTCCATTCAAATTGAATCAGATTCACTTAAGAACATCCACAGAGAATGTTTAATCTTCTCTTAGGTGTGCATGAGTGAACGAAATTGATCGAGTTGTGTCGTTTTTTTAAAACTCTTCATATTATTATTCATTATAACATTCTATTCCGTTTACTGCTGCACTGAAGCCTGTTTAAATGAACGCTAAGATGGCCCATCTACTGCCGATCGCGTCTAATTAAGACAAGGCATTCGAATTTTCGGCAGTGTACTTTTTGCAGAAATATTTAATCAAAAAATCAAATTATTAATCAATAAATAAGAATTTTTTGCTAAAATTTCAATGAAAAATAACATACACATATTTCATTCTCGTAGTTAGTTATAGCGAAAGATACACTGCCAAAAATTTGAATGCCTCGTCTTAAGTCCAATCTGTTGAGGAATATGAATTTGCCTTGGTTTCTTAGTTATTGTCACTTCTACGTCTTTATCAAGGATAGGGTAATAGTATACGATATTCCAATTAAATAACCTAAATTGATTTAGTGTAACTCAAGTATTGTTAAAAAACCGATTGGTCGGCTGGTATTGATGACTGGTAACTGCTTCTACAAGAAGATTTCACGGGATCGAATCCGTTCAAGAGAATATAATTGATAAATTAATTTTATTAAATTAAATTAATTATAGAAAAAAATATTAATTAAAAAAAAAACGTTTGTGTGTGTGTGCGTGTGTGTGAGTTTATACTATGTAGGTTTATCTTTTATTTTTCTCTCTCATTTTTTTGTTATTAACTATTCGTTATTTATGATAAAATATATGTCATAATCGGCATCGCGCTTATAAAATCAAAACGGATAAAATATTTCCTACGAACATACGATTATTCAGGGCTAAGTGGTTTTATAATCTCACGGGATCACTTTTCCGAGGAATACGAGAAATAAATTTAATACTCCTTAAAATAATATCGAGAGAAGCTATAAACTAGTAAGTTAGAGAAGCAAAGTAAGGTTTTAGATCCTCTATAAACTTCCGAGATGTATGACTAATATATTTATTACGGAGTCGAAAATAGATTGACCACATATTTTTGAGTAATATTTTGTAAACTTCACAAAATTCTTCTAATAACACTACACCTTCTTTTTTCTTTCTTTTACGCCGGGAAATGCACTGACGCATACCGCTGGGGAGTGGGTCTCCCCAGGCGGGTATGTGGGACTCGCTGCGCCCGAAAGATGGTAAATGGACGCAGCTCTACCCACTAAAACCCGGCGAGTGCCACCAATGCCGCCTTTGGTGAGGTGCCCCGGATCTACAAGCAACAGGGCACCTGAGGTACGGAAGGTGAGGTACGGAAACTAGCCGTGACTAGCCACCTCCACAGAGCGGTTGCCCCGCACCACAGAACAACCACTCCCAACGTCTGGACAGTACAATGAGGTGAGGTTCCCATCCTCACCCCTTGCCTCCTGCTCTTTTTTTATTATATATTATATAAAATTTTTATTATATATATAAAACACATGTTTTAAATATGTGTATTATATAATAAAAATCCGTGACCCAGGAACACAGAAACATTTTGTTCCCTGATGAGATTCGAACCTGCTACCTCATTGTTTGAGCGCCAACGCGCTAACCGTTGAGCCACAGAGGTCGTCAATTATATATTAAAATGGTTTCTCTCGCTTACATAATACATGTTCAAAATGACAGCTATGCTGTCGCGTTTTTGCTGTTTGTGGGTTATTGGTGACCCATGGGGGAAAGGTGGGCTGTGCAAAGCCTCTTGTGCGGATGTCTGTGAGCGTCTGTAGTCTCCACAATGCACCTGCTCGCTTGCCTGAATATGGCGTTAAAGAAAGTCGATTGGCGTTGAAGAAGAGATGCAGTTACAAACAAATAGACTTATACATGGTGGTCCTCTGTAGAAAGGCATTTAATATGGAGAAAATGATAAGCAGAATCTGTGGAAGATTTGAAAATTAGAAGAAGATACACAATACTTACCTTGTAAATAGAATCATAATGTAGCTCTTGTGTTGATCTTTATTAAATGATGAACACGCTGTTGTGCGGCACTCAAGTAGTCTTTATCTCTATTAATATTTCTTGTCTCTTCCCGCCTAATTCAACTAAGCTCATTTCCACTGTAACAAAACGTCAACGAGGAAAGAGCATTGCGAATGTATTTATATTATTAGAACTATTTAGAACGGAAACTTTACTATGTCTTTATTTGTCGAGCTCGATATTTCGACATTATCTTGTCTCATAAATATCCCGTTTTAAATAGTTGTAATTAGAGATGAAACGGATAGTGATTTGGCCGGATACCGGATACCGGATATTCGGCCAGCTACGAAGCCGGAGCGCCGGATATCCGGCTGCCTGATATTCGGCAAAAAATTAATGTAAATCTTAGTTATCGCAGGCGAAGGTGCGGGCAACGGCTAGTGACATAATGTTACTAGCTGTTGCCCATGCACACGACGCGATCAATTTTTCATTTCACAAAGAAATTTTGAATATAAGTGCGTCTGGGTATAATCGTATCGCGCATATCAGTTTCTTCTTTTTCATCTGCTTCAAAAGCTTTCTAAAGGACTTGCCACAGACAAGAATATTGTCTGTTTACACGGTTTGTTTATATAGGTTTACCAGGATCTGATGGCAGAAAAAAAAGTTTAAATTTCTTTATATGGATCCAAAAAAAAAAATGTCCAGTGTGAACTGAAATTTCGAGGAATTGTTTTTGGTTTGGCTTCAAATTTCCTTTAAAAAGTGGTGAAAATCTCGAAGAAACCTCTGCGATGGCAATTTCTTACTTCATTTTTTGCCATCAGATCCTGGTAGACCTATACTATTGTTTATTTACTTGACATGTTTGATGTCCATGTGTTTCATTGAATAGAAATGTCATCATTAAAAAATCGATCGATAATAATTTGGCAATATTTTGATTTAAATAATGACGATAACAGGTACGCGGCATGTATCGTGTCAGGTTTAATCGATTATAAAAATAAAAGTTATCCATAACCTTTTTTGGTATGATTAGCTTTGTGTAAAATAATAATATTTTTTTGAACTTAACTATCCGGTATTTGGCCGGATATTGAGTTACTATCCGGTATCCGGCCGGATAGTCAAATCATGGCCGGATAGGCCGGGAATCGGATAGTTACCGGATATCCGTTTCATCTCTAGTTGTAATAATAATGAAAATAACCATGCTAATTAAAAATCATGTATTATATTATTTTCCAACGCTTACGTGTTTACACTTTACGTGATACATTAACACAAATCCAACACTATAATAAAATAGATGACCTTGAGACGGTTCAACCGATTTTGATTAATTATGTCTAAGAATACAGCGCTAAAAACTAGCTACTTCATGTTTCATGACTAACACACACACAGGCACACCCGTCTCTTACTGCTTACAAAAGCTATTATCCATGCGCCTATAGCAAAGTGACTTCAGCCGATACTAAGGGCCTGTTTCACAATCTCCAGTTAAGTGCCCAATAGGCTATCGGCAAAACATTTGACAGATACTTGACAGATACTCCATACTCTATCTGTCAAATATGTTGCCGATAGCCTATTGGGCACTTAACTGGAGATTCTGAAACAGGCCCTAAGTATTATATGTACTACTAATAGTAAAAAATTTTGTTGCAAAGCTATTTTTGCTTCAACATCATCATCATCATCATCATGCTTTATGTGTCCACAAACATTAATGAAATGAAAGCCATATACGCGATTTTACTTTTTACTTTAATATAATGACGACCTCTGTGGCTCAATGGTCAGCGCGGTGCCACTCAAGCCCGGAGGTAGCGGGTTCGAATCTCGCCAGGGAACAAAAAACGTTTCTGTGTTCCTGGGTCATGGATGTGTATTAAATATGTGTAGGTATTATATATAATGAAAATCTTAAATATAAGTAAGTATTAAATATATGTATTTCCGTTGTCTGGTACCCGTAACAAAAGTCTCTTCGAGAACTTAGCACGGGACCAGAATGACGTGGTGTAAAAGTGTCCATAGATATTATTATTATTATTATTTATTTATTTATTTATTTATTTATTTCGGCATATCAACAATATAAACACGATACATTATTATTTCATTTGTCAAACGATAGATAGAGTCCTCGCCACTTTAGAAGTCCGATAGACGCGGCGCTGCGGTCTCATAACTCAATGTTGCCAATTTATAGTGATTTTCCACCAAGTCTAGTACAATAAAAAATTTAAATAATTATAGGGCCTATGTTCAGTAGTGGATTGTTAAAGACTGATGATGATAATAATGGTAAAAATAATTATAGCAACAAAAAAAAGACCTTCCTGCCAGGTTTTAGTAAAATATAACATTTTTTTTAATATTTCGTTTGATTTTTTACGTATAACCGATTAGTATAATACATCTAAAACAAGCTTCTTCGGTTGTCTTCGGCTTTTGCCAGGGGTGTCGATTTTCTCAGAAGTAATTGCTGCCATTGTTACTTCTTTTGTTATTCGACCTTTTTTACAGAAACACCAAAAAATATAATTCATCTAGCAATGTTTTAATTCTTTTACCTTGTATTAATATTCATATAAAATATTATAAGATAAATGTAGGTATAGAGTTAATGATAATATTTTAACCATAAATTAGGCAAAAATGAGTGACTCTGGCATCTCTAAAATTTACCTGTCATGGCAGTGACATTTATAAACATATTATTTAACGGGGTTAATTGTTGTTTATTTTTACTTTCTAATTCACAAAATTATTTTACTTTAACGATCATTATAGGGCCTTCACTTTTTACACCTCATTTTATATTATATGCTCCATATTTCACGTAAAACAATTTAAAATATCATAACTTCTTACTCCAGACAGATGTCAAGATGTCAAACTTGTCAAATTTAGTTCAGGCATTAGTCGCAGGACTTCAAAAGTGACGAGGACTATAGTGCTTACATTTATTACAGACATGCACAACATTATTCTTAATAACGCGACATAACAAGTCCATGAAATGACAAATAGTTGATTTTATTATAAAATTACAAATTATTGATGAAATAACAACATTACAATAATAGTCCTAAGTTAATAAATATATAATATAATATGTTGTCAGAAAGTGTGAATATTGTTTGTTATTTGTTATTATAAAAATTTCAATAAATATATTTAGGCGAGCATGATCGAAATATGTTTTAAGTTGCCAAGACACGCGAGGTTAGTTAAGGCTGACATTCCTGCTAGTTAACGTTGGTTTGAGAAATAAAACCTTATTGACGTTGTTCATGATTATACCCCCGAAGTTATTATTGGATTTTTTATTGGGCCGTAGTTTATTGTTTTATACACACCAGCCTATTTCGCGTGACCTACAAATTAAAGATTTTTACTGGGATTACATTTTTTTTGTAATTAAGAAAAATTTAATTGAAGTCGAACTCCTTGAATGGGCTTAATGGCTTAGACGATAAGTAAAGATAAGTGAATAAAAAGCAAAACGTCAATTAATGGCAGGGGAACACGGAATACCCCAGCCGCGGGTATTGCACAAAACTAATACATTCCTCATTAATAACTACAGCCTTAATGAATTCCTCATTATCGCCGTATTTATTGCTTTGTTGATATTTGAAAATTATTCATTTCATCGTAGTTTCAAGTTTTAATGCTCTTATTTCTTAAGTCTAACAACATTGTCCAAAACGAGTGAGATGAAGAAATAGAGAAGATGTCTATCTTTTCTATTTCTTACAGTTTACACTCTTACAGTTTATTATGAGTATGATCAAACAAGCCTGTAGTAACAGTTAGAGTCGTATTTGGGGTAGAGCAGCATTTGTTAAAGGTAGCGCGGAAGATAAATCATAATGTAAAACCGCAAAGAAAATCGTTAAATTTGTTTCATTATAATAATTTATCTTAGTTTTTGGTGTTTTTAAGGTAGGGCATAGTGATTGTAAGGTAGGGCATTGGCCCCACATTGTCCTCTCCCCCCCAGCTAAGGCCCTGTGACCGAATATCCTTGGAATATTAAATATTTAGCACTGGTGTAGGTACTCTAGGTAGTTCCAGGATTATGCATTCTCTGGGATGTCTGACACATGTTCACACAGCAGGCGGTCTGACCGCGTATCTAGTGTCCATTGGGGCTGGACAATTTGACCGCATGAATGCAGTAAGCGTGAAAGCGGACGCTTAAACGCGTGACCATGCATTCTACAATACACCTCACATAGTCTGATTATAATGGAACTGTATAATATTTGGAAAAAGCCATTTTGAGAATGGAAAGTGAAATAGGAGGATCACCACCTATTTCACTTTCCATTCTCAAAATGGCTATCAAGTTATAATTATAATATTGTTCTAATAAGTCTCAGTTTTCTTCTTATCCGATATCATTATCTATACTTCGTATGTATGATTATTGTTTAATTTATTTTATGAGCCTGAGAATATGTAGGTTTATTCGCATCTTCGAGTAACTAATGAAATGACCATAAATAGACGAAATAACAAGATGTGGAAGCGCGTTTTATTCACGTGCCGTCGACGCGCGTCGACGCTTTGACAACGCATGAAAATAAACTAAAACGTAACGTGTGGATATTAAAAACCCACACTAGAATTGATGATTATGACAAAAATAAATATCTGTCTAATTTATTAATTTAAAAAAACTATATCATGGTTTAAAATGCCCAAAAATTCTTGCAGCCTTTGTAAAATATTTCTTAATCATAACATATACGTAAACAGAATAGGATGCTGCCAACAAAGAGTAAATTCTTATAAAACTATAGGAGTGCTTATTCATTTTTTTACACTTCACATTGAAACAAATTGCACTTATTATAATGAAACTTTTTTATGAATGTTATTAATTATTTTATCATAATATTATAACTCTCATGTTTTAGAGACGATATAACTACTTCATTGACTAAAAGTCGAATAAATCCTAACGTCATAAAATCCATATAAAGTTGCTTTAGTACTGTGCTATTAATATTTATTAGAGTGGCTTTTTCAATAGCATCACAACAGCGTACGAAGGTAAGGATTACAATACAAAACGTACACAGTAGCGTGCATAACGAACACACTTGTTGTTCGTGAAGCCATTGTGCTCGGGATGCATGGTTGTGCATGCATGCATGTGGACCCTACGGCTTTGCTGAGTGCCGATGTTTATGGTTTAGCATTTTAATTAATTTGATTTATTCAAAGACTCAAATAGAGGAGATGGCCTATTTGGTATAGTACGACATCGAGTGAAAAGCTACGAACTGCAAGGTTTCGAACCTCGCTCATAAAAATCTCTTTATGGTCGGTTCTTTCTATGTGAGCCATCATGGGGTCATCATCAGGGCTGCCTCTGGAGCTGATGATATGCCTGCACCGGTTTCTGTACGGCGCATTGACTACGATCGTATAGAATTTGGAGGACGACGGAGTCTTTCACTTGATCGATCCATCTTTTTAACAACAACCACGCGATCTTTTGCTTTCGGCCCATGAAAATACGATTTTATTAAATTTCTTGCACTTAGCAACATCTTAATAACCCGCGTCCTTGATAAAACCAAAGTATTTGAAGGTATAAAATAACATTTAAAAAATTTAAAAAAAAAAACGTGCGTAGCTCTTCAGTGCACCGCGGCGGAGCCGCGCCTTAATGCTCAGAGTTAAAAAAAGTTAGAATTAAAAAAAATCTAACTTTAGCCTAGCCTCACAATTAAAACATATAATAGCAGTTGTTACAATAATGTCTCCAATTTGTGATATTTAATCATTTTAATTATTAAAATTTCGTTAACGAGCAATTTTTCCCAAAATAACTAGCATGATTATAAAATATTTATACGATATTTTACACGATATTTTAAATAGCTAATAAGGTTAGACACATTTCATATAGACTTCCTCCTATATCTTCCAACGGGAGGTTCCTATGTACTTGTATGTATTCCTATGTGGTATGCACTCGTGAAAATAAAGTTTAGTGTTACAAATAAAACTATTACAACGAGCTCAATTACTCGATGTTTGGTTTTATTATTTTTCATAGCGTGACAGGCAAGCCCGCGGCTAGAATTAGAGGACTGTAACAGGAAAATGCCTGGGTCACCGTTGAAAATAATTTGAAGTCTACTTAAACGTGATTATTGTACATGTATTTTTCTTTAAGTGGTCACGTGCTTCCGTCATACCATTTGTTTTTATAACTTCTTGTGTATTTTGTGTATTTCCAACAACTATCATGGTTCACGATAGAATAGTAATAATAATATCTATGGACGCTTTTACACCACCTCAATCTGGTCCCGTAGTAAGTTTTCAAAGTGTTTTTGTGTTGTTTAAGTGTTACTGGTACCAGACAACGAAAATACATATAATATTTAATACTTACATTTTATATTAATACATATATTTGAGATTTTTATTATTAATACACATCCATGACCCAGGAATACAATTTTTTTTGTTCCAAGGCGGGATTCGAATCTGCTACCTCCCAGCTTAAGCGTTAACGCGCTAATCACTAAGAGTCACATGGGTCGTCAAATAAGAATAAAAGTGTTAACTACAATAAAAGTATCCACATAAAATCTTATTGGATCTAAAATAATAGGGTGGTAATTAAATAAAGTGAATAAATTTACACCCGAAGTAAAAATAGATAAATAGTATGCCATTGTCTTATTCAAGAACTACGCTACGGCTTTCGCCTGTGTTTGAGATGATATAAAATTATTTTTTAATACAGTTGCTCAAAAGGTAGCGTATTGCAGGGAAAGTGGCCTACACACACGTGCTTTTTCTTTACCTTTTCCGAACTCGTGCGTTTTCTTTACCAACTGTCATAATAATATACATTAAAAAGAAAAAAAAAACCAACCACGAATTTTTTACAAATATTTTTAAAAAGAACTACTAATTAATTTGTTTTAATATCAGATTTAATGATTCGATTAAAATATGAGTTAGGTTAGGTTTCATTTTATTTCATCTCATTAAATTTCATTTTTATTTCATATCAATAAAACAATTCCACCGAAGACTTGGCTGTATGGGCATAGTTCCCTTTGCCTATCCAGAATGGGTGAAGAAAAAAAATCTCAGCTTATATTATTTTACGTTGGGCGCCATTTTGTGTTTTTATTATTTTATTAAATTGCTTCATTTTTTCGCAACTGTATTAAAAATAGTCGTTCATTACACGTGCGGAACCGTCATCGCAACTTGTTCCGACTGTCAACCCTCGCCTTGGCTGCGCCTCGGCTCGGGTAGACATTTGTCGGAACTCTTTGCAATAACAGGCTTTCCGCACTTGTAATGAAATATACTATATTATCTTCTATACAACTTCTCACACAATTGAGTTGCTGGTGTTGTCACATGCACTGTGCCTTCCGAGCCAAGATAGGCTAGCCATACGAGAGCCCATCAATGTAATGACACTTGACTCTTTTATATTTATCAGAAGCTTTTCGCTGTAGCCAAAATCGGCTTAGAAAGCATCACCATCACCACAAATGTTTATACAAAATTGTATGAACTAGTACTCAATTAAGTACTCAATATTGTAAAGAAGGGTAAAATAAGATAGGCAGAGTAACGTTTACTTTGATTTATTGAAGTAGAATCATCTTAATCTCTAAAATCATCTTAACGAACTGGCTGGCTGGGCAATGCCCTCCCACTGCTTGCTTGGCGATGGCGGCTGGCGGGAGTGAATGGTTGTCAAAATGGCGGCTTGGCAAGATAAAGACAGCTGACGTCACATCGTTACAATATAGAAATCCTCGCCACTTTAGAAGTCCGATAGACGCGGCGCTGCGGTCTCATAACTCAATGTCAATTTCTAGTGTAATGATTTTCCACTAAAGGCCTGTTTCACAATCTCCCTTTAAGTTCCCTATAGGCTATTGGCAACATATTTGACAGATGTTTGACAGATACTCCATACTCTATCTGTCAAACATCTGTCAAATATGTTGCCAATAGCCTATAGGGAACTTAAAGGGAGATTGTGAAACAGGCCCTAAGTCTAGTACAATAAAAATTTTAAATAATTATAGGGCCTATGTTCAGTAGTGGATTGATAAAGACTGATGATGATAATAATGACAAAAATAATTATAGCAGCAAAATAAAAATATCCCTGCCAGGTTTTAGTAAAATAAAACATTTTTTTTTTAATATTTCGTTTGTATTTTTTACGTATAACCGATTAGTAGAATTCATCTAAAACAAGCTTTTTCGGTTGTGTTCGGCTTTTGCCAGGGGTGACGATTTTCTCAGAAGTAATTGCTGCCATTGTTATTCCTTTATTATTCGATTTTTTTTACAGAAACACCTGAAAATATAATAATTTATCTGAGCAAGGTTTTAATTCTTTTACCTTGTATTTATATTCATATAAAATATCATAAGATAAATGTAGGTATAGAGTTAATGATAATATTTTAACCATAAATTAGGCAAAAATTAGTGACACTGGTATCTCTAAAATTTATCTGTCATGGCAGTGACATTTATAAACATATTATTCAACGGGGTTAATTGATGTTTATTTTTACTTTCTAATTCACAAAATTATTTCACTTTAACGATAATTATACGGCCTTCAATTTTTACACCTTACTTTTTATTATATGCTCCATATTTCACGTAAAACAATTTAAAATATCACAACTTCTTACTCCAGACAGATGTCAAGATGTTAATCTTGTCAAATTTAGTTAGGGCATATGTCGCAGGACTTCAAAAGTGGCGCGGAGTCTACAATACAAAATACTCTAAAAAGTACTAAATTATTTAAAGTTAATTGAATCTACCATCAGTTCAAAGGCGAAGAAGAACCGGCTTCATTTACTTAATCTTTTCAATATTTTACAACATTTTTCTTTCAATGTATTACAGTTACAGTTAGCTTGTAGCTTGTAGTATAAAATATAAGCTTTGGAAATATATTTTACCATTTATCCTGCTGGTCTTAGTTAAATTTTGATTGTGTAATGGATTCCTTATTTAATAAATAATTAAATAATTAGTAAATAAAATAATGCTAATATAATGCAAACATTACAATCATGGTCCAAAGTAGCGATGATACAGTGTACTCGGTTCTATAATAAACTTATCTCGGCGAAAAACCCAAGTTTATCGATATTTGTAATAAGGTCATCTGCACCTATACGTCATAATATGTAGAGTATAACATAATATAATATTATACGTTGTAGGCAAAAAAATGAAGAAACGATTTTTTATACTTTTGGAAATTGTTTTAATTTTATTTTAATTTTTTATTTCTTAATTTTTAGTGATTCCGTAATTCGACTGATTTTATTTGTCTGAAATAAAATATTTTACTTATTGGATGAGGCCGAGGCGTATGACAACGTTCCGATGTCGCACCGTGTGTGTGTTCTTACCGAGATCACAATTCACATGACTCCCAGAAAGAGCTTAGGTGGCTCACCGAGGGGGTTCTGTAGGTACTCCCTACAGATACAGGTAGTTAGAGTAGGACGATCTGTTTTGAATTTTTTGTTGAAACTGTCCACATTGGAATTTTCATTTTTTTAAGATTTACATGACATTGTGACTTACATGGCAAAATGGTATTGAATTAATCTTTTTAATTTTTTTAACCTCTATTTGACCTTTGAAGACAAAGTTAAGTAAAAATACATAAGGGATTATATTATGAAAGTCGTTGCAACGATTTGCCTCAAGTTTTTGAGCAAACTACATTGGCATCTAATTAATAGTAGTTCATAGTGCTTTGTTTACTAAATACGCAGTTAAAAAACATATAATTAGTCAGCTAGAGTCAGATATACCTCCTTAAAAAGACAATTGCAATATTTTATGTAGAACTAGAAGCGCCCCGCGGTTTCACCCGCGTTCTCCCCATTCCCGTGGGAGTACAGGGATAAATTATAGCCTATGTGCTATTCTGATGTGTAAGCTATATTATTGTAAAGTTTTATTAAAATCCATTCATTAGTGTTTACATGAAAGAGTAACAAACATCCATACTTACAAACTTTCACGTTTATAATATTAGTAGGATGGCTAGTGTTTAAAATAGCATGTATGTCGATTGTGACAAATTTGAGACTAAACGTTTTAATAAAGCTGGTTTTACCGCATGATAAGAAATGATGCAAATTGTTATTGTTATAAAAATTGTTATAAATAATATGTACGTTATTGTTATACTCAGTCGCAAATGAGAGGTTGAAGCGAGAAGTTTATCAAACAGTTCAACAGTATTTTAACTATTCCAGTCAAAAATGAATTTTTACCTATCTATATTATTAATTGCAACGGTGGTAGTTGTGTGCAGTGCTACGCCAATTACAGACAGGTAAAAAGTTTTAACATCTATTTAATTCTGTAAGGACCTATGTTAATTTGTACACCTTACCATAGATTAGATAGATTTTTCGCAAAAACGGGCGTTATAAGTTTGACATATCCCTATGTGTGTGTCTGCGCGTGTGTGTGTCTGTCTATGATATCATAGCTCGCGAACGGATGAAACGATTTTTTATTTGAAAGGTGAATTCACCGCGAGTGATCTTAACTAATTTATGCCTTAAATTTTAGGTCTGATGTTTCGCCGTGTTTGGAGTGCAACAAGGACAAGGTATCTTATATTTATTTGATAATATTGGATCTTTAATTTTCCAATAAGTTTATTTTTATCAATGCAGGATATCGAGCATATAATCGGAATAGAGAGGTAATGTTATGTGTTTTGTATGAAAACAAATTCTGCCAAATTTGTGATACGTTCCTGCGCAAATAATGCGTTCTGATTGGCCGATTGGTGGCCATTGATGGGTGATTGACCAATATGACCCATACACATATTACTGGTGGTTTAATTGCAATTACATCAGGGAAAAGTCACTGACCAGTTAAGTTTTTGTGGCTCATATTGCTATTCTATCCGGCTACAAGCTTGATGATGATGATGATGATGATGATTATCAAAAAATAAATCTAAAATAAGTAAATAAAAGTAGATAATACAATCTTTATAATCTATACGAATAAAAAGGAATTGTAAAATTCGTTGCTGAGGGCAAAACTCGAGTAGGTCTACGGCTCGACCAATTCGCTAATTTTCTAAATCTTATTTTCGTTGTGGCATAAGGAAGGTACTTGGGTAAAGAAAAAAGTAAAAATTGGAAATAGAGAAACAGCATCCGTGTTTTCCATTAAGGAATTTTAGTTTTAGATTAATTCTTGTATTATTAATAACTATGTATCAGAATTATTAAATATATAATTCTTAACTAAGAAAAAATATGTCACTACTGTAAACTTAGTAAAATTAGAAATCCTATTCGATTTTTGTACAGACTTTCCATATTTTAGATTGTGAATGGATTCTCCAGTCCAACCTGGATAAGTTTAGAAGTTTAGACAAGTCTAGATCAGATCTTAATCAGCTGATACGATAATACCATCACCACCTGCTTCAGTCAGTGTTGAAGAGCATCAGAGGATGTCGAAGAACAAATCTCCAAAAATATATACAGCTCGTATACTTCTGAATATTTCATGTAAATACTATATTAATAAAATAAATTAATAGTTTGTGTTTTGTTATTCAGGAAGCACTTATGAGGATAAAAAGGACTCCTGATTACGAGTATTACGAGAAGAAGTCCGAGACGCACGTAAGTAAATATTAACCTTATGTCACAAAGTTTCAAGAGTTTAAGAGGGGAGGCAGCGTCTAGGTAGACGAAGTGTGCAATATGGCCTTTTTGGTGTTCATTGGAGGAGGTCTATGTTTAGCAGTGGATGGATAAAGGTTGATGAAGATGAAACCAGCTTTAAATATGAATTATGTTGTATACGACTATTTGACGACCTCTGTGGCTCAGTGGTTAGCGCGTTGGCGCACAAGCCGGAGGTAGCGGGTTCGAATCTCGCCAGGGAACACTAAAGAATTTCTGTGTTCCTGGGTCATGGATGTGTATTAAATTTGTGTATTATATAATAAAAATCTTAAATATAAGTATTAATATAAAAAGTATTAAATATATGTATTTCCGTTGTCTGGTACCCGTAACACAAGTCTCTTCGAGAACTTAGCACGGGACCAGATTGACGTGGTGTAAAAGCGTCCATAGATATTATTATTATTATTATTATTGTTATCTTTTATTTGTTTTTTTTCCTCCTTTTTACAGGGTTTTACTTTATCATGCGGGCCATAGCCAAGCATAATAAAGACTTAATGAATTTAATTAAACATAGAATTATATTGTGAGGGCACTGTTATCGGTTATGGTTGCAGATGTCAAAAATTTTCGGGTGATGCGGCAGGTATTTAAAATTGTGGCTTTCTGCATTATATTTATGATTTTAAATGGAACTTGTAGAATATCTAAGCTTTTTTTTAGAGTTTTGGGGATCACTCCGGTTGTAGAGATCACTATGGGGACTGTATGTACTGTATTTGCTTGCCATTGACGCTTAAGTTCAATAGACAAATCTTGGTATTTGGCAAGTTTTTCGTTGATAGTTGTTTGTATGTTATGTGTGTTTGGTATAGCAATATCAATGATATAAATAGTTTTGTTGGTTTTATCAAAAACTGTGATGTCTGGTCTATTGTAGTGTATCGTTTTGTCCGTTATAATCGTGCGATCCCAGTATATTTTGTGGTGTCTGTTTTCTAGTACTGTGGATGGGGTGTATTTGTAATATGCGACTTTTTTACTTATAAATTTAAATGTGTATGCCAAATGTTGATGAATAATAGATGCGACCTGGTCGTGGCGGTGTTTATAATCGGTCTGTACTATAGCTTTACAAGCTCCAGTGATGTGTTGTATAGTTTCTGGGGCGCTATTGCAATGTCTACATACGTCAGTCTGTTGGTCTAGGTCCTTGGTTATATACTTTCTATAGTTTCGAGTAGCTATAACTTGGTCTTGTATAGCTAGCACGAAAGCTTCAGTTTCTGGGAATAGGTCTCCTCTCTTCAAGAAAGAGTTTGATAGTAGCTTGTCTGCGTGTGATTCTGTAAGGTCGGCATAATGCCTTCCGTGTAAAGATTTTTTGGCCCACTCACAAGTTTTTTCTTGAAGGCTCGTTATTTTCTCACAACGTTGAATGTTTTTGTCGTGTAGATTAAGGATTGTGTAGCGGTCGTCGATATTAATAGTATATTTGTGTAATAGTGAGTGTTCTGATTTTGAATGAAAGTAATGTCTAAGAGTGGTTATTTGTTTGTTGTGTAGATTTTGTATATCTATTAGGCCTCTGCCACCCTCGTGTCGTGGTAGTGTAAGTCTTTGTATACATGATTTGGGATGGTGTTTCCTGTGCTTTGTGAGGTTTGTGTTAATATTACGCTGCAGTTTCTTCAGATCCGTCTGAGACCAATTTATTACACCAAATGAATATGTCAGAATAGGTATTGCAAAACTATTAATGGCTTTTATGGTATTACGTGAATTAAGATGAGATTTCAAGATAATGGTTAGTCTATGTCTAAATTTACGAATAAGTTCTTGTTTTGTCTGTTTTTCATCTATTTTTCTTGATTGATGAAATCCTAGATATTTGTATGTGTCTTCTTCAGTCATGGGTTCTATTTGCTCCCCATTATCCAGAATGTAAGTATTGGCTTGAATTTTTCCTTTATGAATAGAATGGATTTTGCATTTATCTATTCCGAATTGCATACCTATATCTTTGGAAAATGACTGTGTAATGTCAGCTAACTGGAATAATTCTGTTATATTGTCTGCGAAAAGTTTAATATCATCGACGTACATAAGGTGTGAAAGTATGTGTTGGGTGTTATTATATTTAAGTCTGAATCCAGCACCAGCTTGGTCGAGTAACTCAGATAAGGGATTCAAAGCTATACAAAACCAAAGAGGGCTTAGAGCGTCTCCCTGAAAAATGCCTCTCTGTATATGGATCGGCTCGCTGTCAATGAAATTTCCTTCTTGCCTTATACTAAGTTTTGTTTGCCAATTATTCATAATTATTTGTAAGAAAGTCACTATTGTTGGGCTAACCTTGTAATGTGTGAGACAATGTATCAGCCAGCTATGGGGTACCGAATCAAACGCCTTTCTATAATCTATATACATCGAGTGGATATTTCTTTTTCTTCTTAAAGCTTGTGTCATCGCTACCTTATCTATTATTAACTGTTCTTTGCATCCCTGGCTCTTTTTCCTGCATCCTTTTTGTTGTTCTTTGAATAAATTGTATTGTGTGAAATGTTTGTGAATAGTTTCACTGATACATGCGGTTAATATTTTATAAATAGTTTGTAAGCAAGTAATAGGGCGGTATTTGGCAGGATTTGTAGTGTCAGTGTCTTTAGGTAGTAAAAATGTTCGACCTTGCGTTAAGTAGGATGGCATTGTTTCTGGTAATTGTATGAACTGATTGAGATGGTTGTATAGTATTGGGTGTGTGCATGTGAGTTTTTTATACCAAAAGTTATGTATGTTATCTGTTCCCGGTGACTTCCAGTTATGTGTAAGTTTTATTACCTGTATAAATGTGTTAAGTGGTATGCTATCAAATTCCATTAACGGGACAGCAGCTGTGTTAGGACTATTACTTAGCCATTCACCATTTTGATTATGCTGGACAGGTCTCTCCCATATATCGGCCCAGTACTGTCTTAATGAATTTATCGGAGGTGATTGTGTGGTGCGTGTATTATGATGCTGTGCTGCTTCATTTGATACAATTGTTCTATAGAACCCACTTTCGTTGTTTGTAAATTGTGTGTTTTGGATTTTTCTTACAGTACAAGCTACGTATCTTCGAAGTCTACTAGATGCTGAGTTTAATTTTTGTTTTAGGGTGTCTAAGTATTCTTCAGGTTGTGTATTAAAATCTTCAAACGTAGAATGTTTTTGATAGCTATTCTTTATAGTTTCCACCGCAGTGACAATTTTTCGGCTCCTATTGCCTCTGATATATTGTGTTAAGCGCCCTATATCTGCTCTGTACTTTTTTATCTTTGTCTCTAATCTTAATTGCCAATTTGGTTTGTTACATGTCTGTCTACTACTAAGGTCATTTGGCCTACAAAGTTTTATTCCAATGAAAGTAGCTGTCGTGTATGCTGCGGTATAAATGATTGTTTGGAGTGATTCAAAGTTTTGATTTTGGGTAAGGTGTTGAGGGATCACGATTTCGTTGAGGTAATTTACAATTGATGTTATTTTACGTGATGTTCTCAATTTAGGAATATGCGGTCTGTTAGTAGGGTCTGTGTTTTTGAACTTAGCTAAATTTATCTTAAATTGTGTTAATATTTCTTCTATGTTTACATTAGAATCTATGGGTGGTATATGTTGTTCGTTTATTCTTCTTGAATGATCTGGTGATAATTGGTTATGTTCTAATATTATTTCTTCGTCCTGGTGTACTATCTGAGCTTGTTGAGTATTTATGTGTTCAAAGGATTGTATTTCGTGGTTTTCGTTTATATAGCTATTATAATTTTCAATATTGGATCTAGTTTGGTTTTTAATTCGTTGTATCGTATCTGGAGTAAGGAGTTTATTATTAATAATTGCTCTGCGTTGATCAGCTATATGCTGTTCCGACAGGTGTGATAAATGTGGAAAGTAAGTAATAACCTTTTCGTGTAATTTTTTCCTGTATGCTGTCATATTTGTTTCCATTTCTGTTACTTCGAAGTAAAGTTGTATGATCATCTCATTTACTTCTGGTGGCCATATCATTCTGCCTGAGGGTGCTGGAGTGTATGTATTTCCTGTGTTTTGTGTATTGTATATTGTTCTACTAAGTGTTTGTGAGAAAGAAGAGCATATTTGGGTTGTCGAAGTACCATTAATATGTTGCTCAACTTCAGACCATATTTCGTTTAATGTTTCTTGAGATAGTAATTTATTGTTGACTATGGCTCTTCGTTGATCTCCTATTCTTTGACGAGATGCATTCATATACGGAAACTTAGTATGAAATTCTTGATGTAAGGGTTCTAAGTATCCACGTTTAAGTGACTCTAGTTTGCTTGTAATGAGGTATGTACGCCAGATAAATACATTCATTTCTTTGGTCCACTTTTTTCGCGTACGGCTTACGTCTATAGTGGGTGTAGGATCAGTGGCACTTGCCTCCTGCACAACATCTTCAGACGTTGATGACGTTGATGGTGATGAACTTTCATTTTGGAAAGAGTGAGGTGATGAGCTTGGTGATTGAAAAATGCTATGACATGATGAAGACGGATTTGGTGATGATGGGTTTGTGATGATGGTGATGTTACCAGATATTTCTTGGTAATCTGCAACAGTATTTAACTGGGCAGAGTGCGATACGGTGTCCCCCCCAGAATACGTGGGACTGCCTCGGTCCGTGGACTTCGGGTCGGATTCTCCATCGCTGTTAGCTCCGGTACCGGCCTGGGGTAATTTATATCCGCTTCTTAAACGCATCGCATTTGGTTGTACTATAGCACCGTTTGTCACTGGTAAGTATTTAGCACGATGCTGCCAGTGTCCGCCCCTCACGTGGACTCAGATGGTCGGTCCGGACGTGGTGTTAGGTTTATGAGGGGCTTATTATTATTATTATTATTATTATTATTATACACTATACATAAAGCGGGTTGCACTCAGGCAGTGCCGACAGAAGCGAAAATTTGAATATTAACATTGTGCATTTTTGATATTTTGGGACGGTTTAATATTAAATTATAAATAAATGTATTAAATGGGATGTGTAATAGGAAATGTATTAGATATTAATTTTTTTTTATTAATTGTGTGTGTAATTCATAAAACATTTTTTACCCAACACAAAAAAGTGCACAACACCTCTAAAGAAGTTTTGACTTCAAAAATTAAGTAGCTACTAGGTCGCTACCCCTGTGAAAAAGCTACGTTTCAAAAGGAGAGCAGGATAGGCAGTAATTATAGCTAAGACATATCTATACATATCTAGCTATACATCCAATATCTCAGAATAGGCAACGCATAAATGAGTTGTCTGAACTAGATTTTGCTTCATTTGTAAAAAAAGAGTGTAATCAGTGAAATTATAATAAAACAACTTTTTCTTTGTCCTCCTAAAAATTGTAACCTGCCGCAATCGAATCCTTAAAAAGTTGTTTCATTACAAAAGAGTGAACAGTAATAAATCTGATTCGGCATATATTTTTTTACAGAGCCAGTCATACGAGCGTCACGTCAAAGTCACTGGAAACGACCCACAGATGACTTTCATCTGGCTTGGAAATGGAGAAGATAACAAAAATTATTTAAATATGCATATATATTAATTATAAAAATATAAAAAAAGCTATGCTAATGGTTTTATTATATTTACACGTTATATATTATAACATTCCGTAACTTTCGTAACAAATATCCTAAAATATTAAATACTCATGTATAAAATAATATTAATTTTAATAACGATAAATGTATTCAAAATGTTGATTGTAAAGATATATTATATTAAGTTATTTTATTGATTTAAGAGTTACTGATTTGACTAAACGGGTCTTTTACCCATTTAGGAGGGAAACTAGTATGATAGTATCGAGGAGAAGGATAGGGACTCACTCGGAAATGGCGCATTGAAGAGAGAAAATATATAATAAAATAAATATATAAATAATAGTTTAAACTATTTAAAACATAACACATAAAACCATAGAGATAACAGACAAATTAAAAATTATTGATAAAAACAAGACAAATTAAAACTATATGAATGTCTATAAACCAATCCGCAACTGAGCATACACCAACTTTTCATATGTTCCCAGACTATTGCCAAAGATGTCTATATCTGCCGACCTGCCCGATATGCGATTATATTATGTTGACGTTAATCTGGCAACCGGAGCATGTTTACCCAGATTGGTGCGATGTTGTGGGGTTGCGAAAAGATCGCGACGTTGTTTGTTTTGAACTTTAAGCTTACGTAAAATAACAATGTATTATTTTTAACCCGTGCTCTCTACCTCAATATGTATATTAATACAATACTCCTCTATCTTTGTTTATCTTTATTTTTAGTTAATATCCTTATGTGAAATATGTTAGTTTTCTTATCTTTGATGAAACGATGTTGTATGCTTGATGTGTTCTCCTATAATTGAAGGAGCACAAATTGCCAAATACTTTTATATTTACCTTTGCATGTACAGTGTATCCTTTGTTGGAGAACCTAATAATAAATAAATAACCATTAATAATTGTTCCACCGTTTTTAAGATTTTTACCTATATGGACATGAAATAGATAGGAGATGAAAGTTCGCAGGGTAGTTCAAAAATAATCTGTCTGTGTTTACTATACGTACGTACGGAACTGCGCTACTCCGAATTTAACGCGAGCGAAGCCGCGGGCAACAGCTAGTACATACATATATTATATATTTAAACGAGCAATTATATATATATATATATATATATATATATATATATATATATATATATATATATATATATATATATATATATATATATATATATATATATATATATATCTTGGTGGTGAAATTATAGGCAGTTATGAATCGAAAGGAGCATGGCTCGTACCTCCAATCCGATCACTTTTATGTTTTTTTTTTCAAGTTCATTTTTTTTAATTTAAATATTTTTTTTTTTTTTTTTACTAAGGATATATAAAACAAAACAAAAAAGAACCCAGCAAATGCTCGGTCAACCAGGTACTATCTTTAAACATGCATAGGCCACTTACGATTCATAATTGTAATAAATAAAATAAAAATATCAATTTAATAATAAATTAATTAAATATGATTAAAAGTAATTAACTAAATATAATAACAACAAATACAATAACTAAATTAATAATAGTGTAAATAAAAAAAAAATATTTTATTTTAAAAAAAGCGTGGGGTGCATGGTGTCAATATAGTTATAAATATTTTATTGACAGATATGAGTAGAGTGATTATCATTTTGATAATATCTTAAAAAGCACCCCACGCTTTTTTTAAAATAAAATATATTTTTTTTATTTACACTATTATTAATTTATAGTTATTGAAATTTTTAACACTATTCTTAATTTAAATTTATTAAAATTTATTTTCTATTTTTTAGTTTGGGTTTCTATAAAAAGCGTGTTTGTAGTTTTTTTAAACTATTTTATACTGTTTTAAATACGTCCATCTTCTTTTATTTTGTTATAGTTAGGAAGTGAGTTAATAGTTTAACACTTTTAATTCTTCACCCCTAATTCCTTAATCCATAATAATGCTATAAATGTGTAGGCTTTCACGCGGAAACTACTTAACCTATCATCATTAAACTTTGTACACTGTATATTCTTGAAGGTACTAGAAGAATCATAGGTTACATTTAAACAAAACTAGCTGTTATTCGCAACTTCACCTGCGTTACCTAAGATTTAGAACGGGATTTGAGCGGGATAATATTATATTGTGCATGTATTTTGCATATAAACCTTCCTCTTAAATTGTTCTATCTACAAAAAAAACCGCATCAAAATCCGTTGCGTACTTTCAAAGATTTAAGCATACATATAAAGGAAGCGACTTTGTTTAATACTATGTAAAGATATGAAATTTTTTGCTAACGCTGGCGAAGCCGCGGGTAACAACTAGTATAAGTATGTTATTAAATGTAATTAATTTTCTTTTTATATATTAAATCCTATAAAACTATGGAATCTTACTTACTTATATTTCATTTTCTCCGTTACTTATTGCACCCGTGCAAAACTGGGGTGCGCAATTAGATTTTTCGAAAGCTCATTTACTTTTGAAGTAAAAGACAATACACGGCCATCTACCGCTTTATTAATTTACTATCGTAAATGAAATTATAATGCTATGTGACGATATTTATTATACTCTGTTAGTATTTATTATAATATACCATTTCAGAGCCTTGTTAAGTTTGTGCCTCGTCGCGTGAATTTCTTCGAGCCGACACTAATGTGCTATATGCGCTTTCGTTAGGAATTCCTCTTTGGATCTCGTACTATAGTTTACTTCAGAGTACAAAGAAGAGAATTATTAAATCTTCTTTTTTTTGTTAGTGTACATCGATTTTTTTATGGCACTATAATATTATTAAAATCAAGTTATTAAGAGCAATAGAAAAGCACTCAGTGCTGCATTAAGTGCCCTAATATAAGATTTAGTTTTGTAACGTGAAACAAATCATCAAAGTTAAAACCTGATGTGATAAAAAGTATGTTATAAAAAGCTTTAAAGTATGTGTGAACTATACCAAACATAAGGTCAGCTAACTATGGCCTAAGAGATGGCTCCCTTTTTTCACTAGATTTTGAGCAGGAGACCCGCGCCCAACTTCAGCAGCAGAAAATGATAAATTAACTAATTAAGGGTCTGTTTCACAATCTCCAGATAAGTTCCGAATAGGCTATTCACAACATATTTGACAGATACTCCATACTCTATCTGTCAAATATGTTGTGAATAGCCTATTCGGAACTTATCTGGAGATTGTGAACAGGCCCTTAGATTTTTTAATATTTAATTGATAAAATATTCATAACGTTTAGATATTATTACAACATAGATGTAAGTATATCGCTAAGAAGTCCTCGTCTGATCGGCCTCGGTGGCATAGGTAAGTAGCTATAGCTATACCACGACACTTAAAAATAACGAGAAAAAAGCTTATGGGTTCACCTTTTACCCAAAAAATTAAACACATAATTTATACATTCTTTATCCCAAGGTGTGATATCTTTCTATATAAAAGGCAAATGTGATTGACTGATGAATCAACGCACATGCCAAACTCCTATGTGAGAAAATAGAAATTCCACAATTCTTTATATGACGCAGGCATTGACTAAATAAGGATTTTTCAAAATCCAACGCGCAACAGTGTAAGATAGGGAATTACAATTTTAAAGAAACGCCCGGGCCTAAGCCTAGCCTAGAAACTAAATTTTTGCAGTGAATTCTTCATGTAAGTGGCAATGGATCGGCCCTCTTGGTGTTCATTAAAAGAGGTGAAATATTAAAATAAGGGATGAATGAATGAATGAATAAATGAATTAACCAGATGGAATGACGATCTCTGTGCAGTACCCGGCCCGCGTAGGAGTGGCAAGGAATCCGTCGTCTTGGACACATAAAGGTTGATAATGAAATAAAAAGTTTCATACTGCGCTGCGCATGTGTGCTCACCATAACGATGTATGTGCTCTAATTGATATTTTTAACTGCAGCTTCTATGCATACAAGAAATTTTTAAAACAAAACATTGTAAACTAACAACTTTCCTAATAATTCATGTGTATTGATAAATGTATTATGTTTTTATTGTCTAAAGTAATTATGTTGTAGTTTTAAGTTCTCTGCATTTTCTTTACTTTTTTATTTCTTTTTTGTAAATGTTGTGTACAGCTTTAATTGGTTTTCAAACTTAAAATGTAAACTGTTTATGTCTTTAATTTTATTGTCTAGGTTTGTTAACTGTTGCTGTTCCTAATAAATAAATAAATACAAACTTTTATCCCCTAGTTCAGCCTCTTGGAAATGAAATTTTATACTGCCTAAGCCATAAGGTGGATCACTGTTATCATCCTCATCACCATAAGCAGCAGCAGTCTTTATACATCCGCTGCTGAACATAGGCCTCCTTTAATGAACGCCAAAATGGCCGAGCCCCTTGCCTTCTTTACTCGCAAGAGAAAAATCACAAGTGCAAAATTTTAAGTTTGTAGCCCAAATGATTATTGCCTGTGAATTTATTTAAAACGTATATTCCCTGTTTTACCCTTTTGGGGGCTGAATTCGGAAAAACCTTTCCTTAGAGGATGCCTATGTTATAAGAGCAATTTAATTTTTCTAGCTTTGGACGACATTTACACAGTGATTGATAACGGTAATTCTCCGAATTGAAGACCTTAACGAACTATAAGAAATATTGATAAGAATATATAATATAGATAAGAAAAAAGACAGTACTTTAGTATCAACTACGTCAGATTTAGTAGCCATCTTTTTTGAGCTTAACAGATATAAACATCTTGCAGGGTATAAAAATCAAGCAGTCGTAAATAACCGCTCTAAGAGAGAGTAGTGTGACTTTTTTTACTTTTTGAACCTTTAAGAAATTCATTTAAAAATGATTTTTTTTGTGCGTATATTATTATTTACGATATTTGTAGTTATCTGCAGTGCTACACCAGTAGAAAAGAGGTAAATTTTTTATAATAATAATATCCACCCAAAATATTTATAAGTGAATGATAATCTTATTAAATAATATAATCATATAGTGTTTTAAAGATAATAATCAAAATTATTTCATCCAAACAAAATAGTAATTTAATGAACTTGTTCAGTAAAGTCTAAATTCTTGCACTTGAATTCTTGAATTCACCGACTATGATTTTTTTAAATTCTGACTAAAAATCTGATTCTTATGAGATATATATCCTTGCTAACCCCCCATATACCCATGTTTATAGAGGTAGAGACATTGTTGAGTATGGCTTGTTGTACGACACCTAAACTAGGATAACATTGCATAATGAGCAATCGTATTAAAAAGCTACTCGCCTCCACTCCGAACCGTGAAATGTTAGTTTTGGTGCCTGGTTTGATTAATTGACAATTTATATACTAAAAAGCTTTTTTATTTTTAGCATTGATATTTCACCGTGTGTGGACTGCAATGCGGAGGAGGTAAGTCTTATTCATAACATCTATTAGAGATAGACGTGAAGGGAAATCTTACTTTGATTGCATCTTTTTTGTTACAGAATCTTTTTTATCTGTCTTTTGATGTCCTATTCCGTTTTTAAATAAGGATAGTTTTATACCTTTGACATTTATTTTGTTATATATAAATGTGAGTAGGCAATATTTAGTTTGTGTAGTGGCTTTTTATTCGTATTTTATCCGGATCGATCGGGTAAGATTAGGTTCGAATCCGATACGAGTCTACACTAACCAAAACCACGAAAACACCGATAGCACTTTGCTATCGGTCGATTGCACGGGTTTCGCGCACGACCCACCTCCCCCGTCAGAGGGGGAGGGGAAGGCCGGCCCTCCGACTAATAGTTTAACTTCATCCGCTAATGACTCGTCGACCGTATTGGATTTGACTAGCCAAACACCTACTCTCCAGAGTAGCGCGTGCGATATACCGCGCCCCCTGCGGGGCACGGAGGGGGCGCCCCCATTTCGAATTTTACTAGGTGAGCCATCTGCTCACCTACCTACCGATTGAGCTTAAAGGCCATCAGGCCTAAAAGTCTAGACCTTTCGAAAAAAAATCGTATTTTAACAATGCCAACTACTTTATATTGTATTTCTAAAGAGGTTTAAGATTTCTCTTCACGTAATTAATACGTAAATATATAGATACTGAGAATTAACATAAACTTAACTAAAGACATCTGTCGTTATAGTTTAGTGGCTCATAATTTAAGTATCTAGTATGAGTAAAGATTTTTATTTAAAGATAAAATAAAATATTAAAACAGCTTTTGTTCTGTATGTATAGATATAAAAATATTATCTATATCGTACATTATTTTAAAAGTAATTATAATTTAAAGTAAAACTATTTTTAGGAGTATACTCTGCGGCGTAGGCCTTTGCTAAATCTTTTCATTTATCTATTTATTTTGCCCTTTGCATCCATTGTGATCTGTATCAGGGCCTCAAAAAGTTACACGATCTTGCTTATTATTCAAATGTTTATATTTTTTGTATAAAAATGATAAATGTTAATCTTAATGTATTTTCGGTATATAAATAAATTTGCAATAGGCAATACGCAGATAAGGCACGGTCAGGTTTAACACATTTTGTCTAATATTAAATAATATATATCATCATAAATATAAATAGATACTCCTGCCAGGTATGAGCCCTGTGACGCGTGTCTGTTTGAATGGGTCCCATTTTTATGCTTATCTCTTTCTTGGAACAACTTTATTTAATTTCGGAAAAGAAGTTAGTCACTGTGACTAAGTATCTTAGCTGTTATAATAGGTTTTTTTAGACCCGAAAATTCTCTCCAAGTAGCTAACGGTGTTCTGGATAAAAGGCAGAACAGCCAGAGTAATTTTTGACTTTTTTTTTCTATTGTTGTCCCCGGAATTATGTATAGTGATAAATTTTGAGGAATTAAAAAAACATAAAATTTAGAATTTTGAACCCGAATAACTCTTGAAGCACATGGGATCGATGAAGACTTATAACACTTTATTTCTAATAGTGAACTCAAGGTCTCCACCAAAATTTGGGTCTGTGGGTCGTTTTGTTATTTGTTAAATCACTTTTTATGTCTAAATTAACCGAGCTATCTAGCATTATATAAGACGTGTCTCTAAAGATTTTATTTTTTTTATAATATTGTAAAACATGTTGACATTAACTAGATAACAGTTTTCGTAAATTTTATAATACTGATATTTTTTTCCAGGCAAAACTTAATAGAGTAAAAAGGAATCCTCAATATTATACTGAGAAAGTGATACATGGACACTCGGATACATACGTAATGTAAATATTTGATTTTTGTTTATCTGCCCATCTTTTAAGAGTAATTTGTGCTATTATGTAAAAGTAAATGGGAATATTTTCTTCAATTTTTAGCAGTTCTTCATATTATTTCTGAGTTGAGGCCAAACCATCTTAAAACATAGGATTATTTTATTAGTAAAAAATAGCAACCTGTATATTATGTCCACTGCTGGGCACGGATCTCCTCCTAGAAATCAGACGAGAAGGGCATCGGGCCATAGTTCACCGAGGCGTTGGATGGGTTGGTTGGATGGGCCACCCAGGGTTGATGAACTTCACACGCCTGCAAAGACTTTTAATCTTATCAGGCATACAGGTTTCCTTAAGATGTTTTCCTTCACCGATAGCGAGTGATACAGTGGACTTCAGCAGCATACACTTATATGGTACAATTTATACACACTTTGTGTGCATAGGTACAAAGCAGTGAATTATAGGTTTTGCACAATAAACCTAACGATGTCATTTGATCACATATCTACTACTCTTTATATTTTTCAAACCGGTGTGCGGCGCCTTATGTGAACAATGAACATTGCGGGCATCAGTATTAAAACATATTTAAATGTGCGTACTCCTATATTTACCAGAATATAACGTGCGGGTTTTAAAATACAGTCCTGATGACCCGGGCGAGGGCTTCTTTTATTAATGTTTCAAATTGTTACAGCGTATTGATATTTATTCATAAATAAAGGTGCGGCTGCACCGCGGAGCGCGCACGCAAAAAATTGTATGTCTTTATAGTCCAGTCATTATAGTAAGTTCACCTCGGAATTCGAGATACCCAGCTGTAAATCTATAAATATTTGTATATTGACATCCTAAAGTTGTCTCGAAAAGTTTTCTCAAAACCTAGATATGGTAGGGTGTTACCTGGGGTTCCGAATCATGCCCTAACCAAGTTTGAACTTGATAATATTATACACGATCAAAATGTTGATGTTGATGTTTGAATGACCGCGCGCTCTCCGCCCTCTATCTCGAAGACCGTTCACCATATAATTTTTTTTTAAACCAAAGTTGTAGAAAATTTTGTATCCTACAATATTGATACTGAATACAAATAGCGAAAAACCCATAGGAAATAAGATATTTACAAAAAAGCGCATAAACCGATTTTCGTGACTTTTGACCTTGAAAATTAATAGTTGCATACACCCTACCATATTATGTAGATTTTGATACAACTTTTAGGATGTCAATATACAAGTATTTACAAATTTACAGCTGGGTATCTCGAATTCCGAGATTCTTACCTAATTTGAGCTTAAATGACTGGACTATTACCTACTGCAACACACGGATTTCCTACGCTTTAATTGGCATTTTCTTCCAAAGCGAAGATTACCAAGCGTGCGTACCGCGTTCTTCACATATTTTTTAAAATTTTTATTTACACAAAGCTCAAGTAACATGAAGATAATAAATACATTTATTTATCAATTTTTCAGAGAGAGAACCTATGCGGCCGGAAACGTATATGGACCATATCCGGCAAGAATGCCAATAGTGGAGAAAATCGCCCAAGTTGCTAATGATATTCTTAACTCAATTTTCAATTGTTATTATTAGAGTTTCAATACAGGCTGTGTATATTCATTGAAAATTAATAAACAATGTTATATTTTTATGACTAAAATATCATAGTTATGAAAAATTTCTTAAAAATAAATGAATAATACGAATTTATATGGGTTTTAATTATTTTCATAAATTACTTAATATAAACTAAAAATAGTTTTAATTATCTTAATAAACTACTGTTTCTGTTTAGTTAATAAAGGAAATTATAAGTAATTTATTGATAAAATAATCGAGTTTATACAGTAAAATTACTAGCGAGCCCTTGTTGTGGTCTGAAATACAGGACGTCCTGTATTACAATAATTTAAACTTATACATACATATAAAGTACAATAATTCAAATTTTATAATGTAAACACATTATAGAATAAGTTTAAATTATTGTACTTTATGTTACCTGTAATTTACCAGGCATGTATGTTTGACGTCTGTCATCGGAGGGGACTTGTCTTTGCCGAGCGTCATCACCGCGATGCTCGGCTGTGACCTGGTCGGCAATGGCCTCTTTCTGTGAGACAGTGATCTCCCAGAAGGAGGCCGACGAACGGGTGAGAGAGGAGGCCGCCGACGTGGCCTCCCCCCGTAGACGACGAATGGGGGTGCGTCGGAGGCGCTACTTAATGCGCTTCCAGTAACACCCCTGTGCTCGTGCCGGGCTCGGGATGGGAACCCGGGCCCAACTTAAGACACGACGTCGTGGGAACTGCCAAGTCGTAGCCGGGCAGTCCCCTATTGTGGAGAATCTGGTCTTTGCCGGGATCAGTCTGTCGCTGAGGGTATTCCGTCGCTGGACACAGATCCGGGTTCCTCAAGTACCGCCATACTGGCGACTGAAGGCTCACGCAGCGGTTTTAGTGGGGTAGGGCACCCAAATGCGAGTCCCCACACACGCCAGCGCGCCTAACCAGGCCCTGGTATGGTCGTAAAGGATTTCCGCTGCGTCATCAAAAAAAAAAAGGCATGTATGTTTGAATTATATATTATTATTATAAAATATCTATATTCTAATGGATATGTCGTCAGGCCTAACAGAGTTTACCAATATCATGCTACTTAAGGTTTTTGGTAGGATGGTTTTATTATTACTTATATTATGTGATGCATTAAGTGTGAGGTTTCGGTCAAACTGACCGCTATTTGATTACTTAAAAACACAGTTAGAATATAATACAAAGTTGGAAGTTTACGAATATAACAAGGCAAAAGCAAAATGTGATAAAAGGGCTCGACTGATTTTAATAATATATATCTTAAAACCATTGCTAGAAATCCTAATTTTAAATTAAAAAAAAATCATCTAAATGCTCATTTTAGAGTTCATATTCGCAACGAGGCCAGGCAACTAATCCCATCATATCTAGATCCTACTGGTTACTGCCCTCCGCTTCTCCCAAATATCGCACGAATAGTTTGGTATAAGACGACGATTTCCGTGCAATGACCTCTCCTATTTGGATACAGGTAGAGGCATCAGATATTCTTCTTTTGTGGATTGGCATTCATTCATTCAATCAAACTGGCAGACGTGCTACCTCAAGGTAAGTGCTCGAGTTCGTCCATTAAGATAACCCAGTTTACTTGGAACTATCCAAGGTTGCATATACTGCGACATAAAATATTAAGCCTCGGTACCAGTAATTATACTGTCTTGTCCTTACCTTAGAAACACAGCGAAGCCTTTTTAAGAGAGAAACAAGCTAGACGATATTAACCATGGAGCCGGGAGGGATCGGAGGGAGAAATGCTTTGGAACGCATACAAAGCATTTCTCCCTCCGATAGAACTTAGAGAGAAGCTTGTGTCAAGCAGAGTACAGAAAAAGGTTGACTGATGATCATGTAACAGATGTCATACGTGACAGGTTCACTATCACTTCGACATACTTATGTGTGGACGATGCTTCAGAGACTATACCACAGGAGCTTGTGGAGCTATAGCCTTCTGTTTTTGTTATCGCAGTGGAAATACTTTGTGATTCGTCCGGAGATAAGTGGTACCGGGGGATATAGGACTCCCAGCGTCCCCCAAATACTTCCAGCGCCTGTATAAAAAGTAAAAAAAAAGTAAAGTATCAACCCTTATATGTCCCACTGCTGGGCACAGGTCTCCTCTTCGAAATCAGGCGAGGAGAGTAATGGGCTAATAGTTCACCGCGCTGGCCCAGTGCGGGTTGGTGAACTTCACATACCTTCAAAGACTTTCAATCTCATCAGGCATGCAGGTTTCCTCACGATGTTTTCCTTCACCTTTGAGCGAACGATGGTCTCGTGTGCACTTAGAAATTTAGAAAAACCCATTTCTAGGAACACACGGACGGGTCAGGATCGAACCCGGAACCCCTCGCAAAGAAGCCGAGTCCGTCCACCACTGGACCACCGTCGCTCCGTACTAAAACTATTGCGTGTAGCCTTCAGCTGCTTGGAGGGGAATATCCCGGATCTGGCTAACACAGAACGCTTAGAACTACATACGGCCTGTTCAATGTTCACCATTCTTGTTTATACTGCGACCAAACTAAGATAGCTAATGAAATAATAACATGTTTTCCTTATCAATATATGTAACGCGCATAACAAACACAAATACTGAATTATATTATTTATCATACTGACCTCTCAAATAAGTAGTATTAATAAAGAATAGAATTCAAGACTGGACTAAGGCTCCGAAGGTAGGGACCCCGCCCCCTCAGGGCAACAAGGTTAAAGCGGCATCATCATCATCGCCGCAGGTCACCAGGCGCGACCAAGTCGCGTCCCCCGCGCCCGGTACATCGGCGTCCACCCCGAACGAGGGCATGGACACCGAAACGCGCACGAAAGCGCCCCCCCCGATAGTCGTCCAGGACACAAAAAGCTGGACTATAGTCTCGAAGGCTATTTACGCGAAGCAGATTTTATACAAATCTGCACGTTCGTGCGCAGACGGCATAAGAGTCCAAGTGGCGGACTCTAATGACCACCGTAGGTTGACCGCTTTCTTAAGCGCCAACAAAATAGGATACCACACGTACGCGCTCGAAGATGAGCGCGTACTGCGTGTTGTCATCGGCGGTGTCCCCCGGGATATGGACCCGTCCGAAATCAAGGAGGACTTGATCCTCCAGGGATACCCTGTGGAGGAGGTACATAGGATGTACCACCCCCGCAACAAATTCAAGTACAAGATGGTACTTGTCATCCTGCCGCTAACGCCGGCGGCGAAAGCAATATTTAATGTCCGGGCCGTGTGTAACATGACCGGGCTAAAGGTAGAGTCCCCCCGTAAAAGGGGCATCATAGGGCAATGTCATCGTTGCCAATTATATGGTCATTCGGCAAGAAATTGCCAGGCGCACCCCAGGTGCGTTAAGTGTCTCGGCGACCACGGGACCCCCGACTGTCCCCGCGATAGGGCCACAGCTACGGAACCACCTAGCTGTGTCATCTGCAGAGGCCAAGGGCACCCGGCTAACTACCGCGGCTGCCCGAAAGCCCCCGCGGTGGTAAGGAAAGGGAGGAGAGCCGGGAAAAAACCTGGTCCTGCTCCCAGATCCACCACCCGACCCAGGGAGGAGAAGTATGTCCCCGCTCCGCCCCCTAAGACGAACGCGTGGCATGACAGAGCGGCTTCCCAGCCGTCTGCACCCGCAAAACCCGCTCCGGGCCCTCCAAGCCCCCCAGCGGCAGTAAGCAGGCAGCAAGCCCCCCCTGCAAGTACGAAGGTACGAGCAGCCCCCAGCTGTCCCGCTTCCCCCACCGACGAATTCGGGATAAACCTAGCGTTTGTCTCTCAGGCTCTCTGCGGTATAGATCCAGAAGAGCTAGCCGTCCTGGCCCGCAAACTACGCGCCGCCACCACCCTACAGCAGACATGCCAGGCATATAGTGAACATGCCACCCTGGTCGCCAAGATTAGGTCCCCCCCCTCTCAAAGCCCTTAAATGGCTACCACGGCTAGGACAAAACCGCGTTCGCTCCGACTAGTGTCGTTCAACGCGAACGGCATTAGCGCGAATTTAGAGGAAATTCGCATTTTCGTAAAAAAATACGATGTTGACGTCCTCCTTGTGCAGGAAACGTTTCTAAAACCATGTAATAGCAATCCGCGTATCCCTAATTATAACATCGTTAGGAATGATAGGTTGCGATCCCGACTCGGAGGTACACTAATTTATTACAAAAGAACACTCCATTGCATCCCATTAGACACACCGCCTCTAGCTTCACTGGAGGCGTCCGTCTGCCAGGTGAGCATGACCGGCCATCAGTCGATCATCATCGCCTCGGTATATCAATCGTGCAATAAAACATTACTCTTCAGCGATCTCAAATCGCTATTAGAACTAGGCAACGCCGTCTTTATAGCCGGCGACCTAAACAGTAAAAATCAGGCATGGGGCTGCAGAGAAAACAATAAAAATGGTATAATTCTCTGCCGCGCCGTCGATGATCTAGCCTGTACAGTAGTCGCCCCAGATGAGCCAACACGCTACGACTTCGCAAACAGCGATAGGAGTAATGTGCGGCCATCCATATTAGACATATGTATAATACGCAATGTATCCCTTCTGGTGCATTCTATTCAAACAGTACACGAGCTTAACTCAGACCACAGACCAGTATTAATTCAATTAGGTAACCCCGAGAATAATACTAAAAATCTAAAGAAAAAGATCATCGACTTTAAATTATTAAATGAAAATTTAAATTCACTTCGCTCGAGTCAACTCGACAACATCCCGGACACTATAGATAGTCCCGAGGCGGCCATTGCGGCCAGTTCCGACCTTACCGACCATCTGGTAGCGACGATGGAAAAGTCATCTAGGGAGATCTCAACGTCCAGCGATGGACACTGGGAGCTCCCGGATGACATTAAAGCACTCATACGCGCCAAAAACACCGCAAGGCGCAGATACGCTCGCTACCCGGCGGACGAGTATCGTCGTGACCTCCGTAACCTCGAAAGAGACGTTAAAACACGCATCTTAGAGCACAAAGCCGAAAAGTGGGATCGCCTCCTTAGTGAAATCTCACCCTCCCATGTGGCCTACTGGCCACTCGCTCGTTCTTTTAAAAAGAAAACGGAGGCATCTATGCCGCCATTAAAAAGACCAAATCGCGCGCCTGCACTAGAGGACGCCGACAAGGCGGAACTATTAGCCGACACACTAGAGAGCCAGTGTACCCCCAACATCACTACCCCCTCACCCTCCATAGGCTCCCACGTAGAGGAGGTAATTAGGGTAGTAGAGTCGAAGACTTCTGCGCCGCCGGAGGGGGATCCTATCCCTCCGACGGATGTAGAAGAAGTCCAAGACATTATCAAACGACTTCACTCCAAGAAGGCCCCCGGGCCGGACGGGATTTCCAACAAAGTCATTAAAATACTCCCACCCGCTCTTGTTTACCTCCTGGTTAGCATTTTCAACGCCCTCCTAAAGCGCTGTAGGTTCCCAGACCAATGGAAAGAAGCTACGGTTATCGGCATACCTAAGCCCGGCAAACCGGGCACGGAACCGTCTAGCTATCGGCCCATCAGTCTACTAAGCTCGATTGGCAAAATCTACGAACGGGTTCTGCTTAAGCGGCTCAAAGCCGTTATAGGCGAAAAGAACCTGTTCATAGACGAGCAATTCGCCTTCCGCGAAAACCACTGCTGTCCAATGCAAGTCCACCGTATGACCGAAGACATACTCAGAGGTTTCAATAAAAAGAACTCCCGCGATACGTGCGCCGTATTTTTCGATGTAGCTAAGGCCTTCGATAGGATATGGCACGAAGGCCTCGTGTACAAACTGTACAAGCTAGGAATACCGGATAGGCTAGTCATCATCATCCGCGACTATCTGTCAAACCGGTCATTTAGGTATAGGGTCGAAGGCACCCTCTCTTCCCTGAGACCTCTGAGGGCCGGAGTCCCCCAGGGCTCCGTGCTGTCCCCAACTCTATACAATCTGTACACATCAGATATCCCCAGACCTCCGGACGTCAAACTGGCTCTCTTCGCTGACGATACAGCTCTATACGTTACCCACCCTAATGCTAATAGAGCATCGCTATTTCTCCAACGTGCCGTCACCGAACTAGGCAACTGGTTCGCAAAATGGAGAATAGCTATTAACCCCGATAAAAGCGCGTCGATTCATTTCTCTCGTAAGAGAAAGACACGCTTACCTAAACGCAGACAAACATGGTTCACGATGAAACCAATCTTACTAAATAACGTCGTTATTCCCAGAGTTAGACAGGTCAAGTACCTGGGGGTCACCCTTGACAGGTCGATGTCGTTTAGACCACACATCGCCGCGATTTCTAAAAAAGCCCGTTTCGTCAGTAGTAGACTGTACTTCCTCATAAACAAAAAGAGCAAAATGCCCCTCAGGCACAAGCTCACCCTCTATAAATCATGTATCCGCCCCATCATGTCATACTCCTGTGTGGCATTCGCGCATGTGCCTCAGTATAGACTCAGAGGCCTCCAAACGATCCAAAATAAATTCTTACGTGTGGCAACCGGTTGCCCGTGGTACGTAAGAAACATCGACCTACATCGCGACCTCAGACTAGATTCGATTAGGGGCCATTTCAAAGCGATGTCAGAACGTCACTTCGAAAAGGCACTTCTCCACCCGAACCCACTCGTCGTGAGTGCGGCAAACTACACCCCCGATAGCTTAGCACCTAATAAGTCTAGGTTACCTAAGAATGTCATAACCGATCCTGTTGATAAAATCACAGAACTGTTAAAGCGCGACGCTGAAGCGCGACGTAAGCTACAACACACACTCAGACATAACACAGCCGGTGTTAGGCACACATTCACACCGCATGGGCCCCGGGGTCGTATGCGACGTCGAACCCTACACTCCGTTGACCAGTTGATCCGGATCAACCGCGACAGCATAGGCTCAGATCAGCTACGAGTCGACACCAATATAGACCGTGTAATCACCGATAGCACTCTGCTATCGGCAGCTTGCTCGGGTCCCGCGCTTGACCCGCCTCCCCCGCTACCGGGGGAGGGGAGGGCCGGCCCTCACGATAGGTTTCTAACGTCACCCGTTCCAAACCAGTCGACCGTAGCTTACCAAGTTAGGTACAAACCCGACGCCATGAACATGGCGGGGGGCAACCCCCCAAATTTTTAACGTCATAGGATGATCCAACCGGATCACCCCATTTCCGATGACGCATAACGGTCACTAGGACCATTAGCATAGATCCAACCGAAAAAAAAAAAAAAAAAAAATCAAGACTGGAAATTCTTGTAAATAGAACTATATTGTACTACATTCTCGCAAAAAATCGATTATTATTATAATTAAAGACATAATGTAGGTAAGAAAACCTAAAGGCGTACAATCCACTTAATCGCTCAAAATAAAAAAGCGTTCAAAATCTCACCAAAATGGCTTACACAATATCATTCACAATGAGCAGTATTCTAAAATTTTGAGGTGATGTAAACCGCGTTAAAATTCGTAAAACGTTGTTAAATTGTAACTAGTGAAATATATACAGACGATAGATTGAACTTATTGAAAACTTTCTTTTGATTTTAAGACCACTACGAGTATAATGCGATTTTGTTATTTACGAAAGTGCGTCCTCAAAGTTGTTTCACAAACAACCGTGGCTCATTGTCCGCTGCTCTTGTGTTTATCTGGTCCCCAGGTACGTTCCCTTTCAATCATGAAACTGACGTTTGATCAGTCCGCTATCCGCATTCAGGGAAATGCAAATGTAATTCCAAACAGGTTAGTTTATACCGAGCTTTTGTTGTTAGAGAATTGTAAGATTATTGATTAGTCTTCTAGCACCTTGGGGCCATAAGCTCTAAGAGAAGTTATACCCTATAGTTGCATAGATTTTATTTGGTACAAATTAACAATTAAAAGAGCGGGTATAAGTACGGTATTATAATATTGTGTTGTATACTGTAAAAACTTGGTACAAAAGGTTTCATGAGTTCCCTCATAAAACTAACAATATTGCTAGGGGTAACAAGACAGGAACGTTTCTCTTGAGCCCATGTTCGCTGCTATTGTCTCGTTCGGCAGACTTTAGGGGCTTGAACCAACTGTGTTAGGTGTGCAACCCATTGTTTAGCTTTCTTCACCTGCCAACACGGATTTCATACAAAGCCGTCACTCGTTTCTGTATTCTTGTTTGTTTTTGTTGCATGCAATTGGAGGTTTTGAGTGTACCACGCGAGAGCGCGTAAATCTCTTTTGTACATTCAAGGGTTCCCTTTTTTTCATGTTTCTATCTTCGTTATAGCAACATTTTCGAAACACTTCTTAAATTTGAATGCGATGTATTTCATGAGATTTGGGAAAAGTTACTTAATTGGGTTTATCGTTTCGTATCCTAATGGAATTTTACTTAAAACATGATCAATAATTTTAATTGACTCCATATAATCTTAATGATGATGATGAAAGTTTAGCTAAGTTTTTTTTTTAATTTGTTGCTCTACTTCGTTGCTTATTTGGTGTATGATCGGCAGGTTTCACGTATTTATTTATTTCATTTTATAATTATAATATTTTAAGCAAAATTTGAATATCAATCTTATTCGCAGAAATTTCCCAAGTTAAATCTTGTTACCTCGGTAAAAGGTCGCTGGGGAAATACGCTTTGCTGTCGTACAATTGGTTAATTGACCAACAATTCGAGATTTTACACTTTTCCCCTTTAAATTAAATACAAAACATATTGCAATAGCATTTATATTATTTCTTTTTAGCGTTGATTTCAGAAAGCCTAGCTTTAGTATTATCAACAACAATAAGGTTGTTATACGGCGGACAAATAGAATTGTTTTTATACAATCATTTAACCAAGCGCTTTTGTACTTGTTACCCAGTTTTTTTTTTGTAGAAAGTATTTTTAACGATGTAATATTATTTAATTATTAATTCATTTACCATTATTTCCAATACCGTTAGGTCAACGTTTTCCAAATCTAGTGAAAAAGTGCAATATAATCGTTTAAGCTCTTATAAAGTTTTATGTAAGAAAAAAGTACATGGCTACTTTTGACGACTACTATATAGCTACTTTCTAACTGTCAAAAGTAGTTTCATTATAATAACCGTTAATCTATAAACTTTATAAATCCATCGTTACTTTGCAAAATTAGTATACGTCCTCTCCATTTTTTTTAAAGTTGAGAAACTATAAATTCGTTCATATTGCGTCCAGGTGTAATCCAGTTTATCATGAACACAGATGGTCCCTCGGCGGAAGTCATATTCATAAACAAGTGCAGCGGAAGTTTGGCAACGGAAGTTTTTGTGTATTTATGGCGCTGCGCCGGGAGGCCCCGGCTCCTCTATCAATATGCGACTTTTGGCAAACGAAACACCGTACAATTCTTTATTGTGATATGAATATTGAGAATTACCAGTGATGTGCGCATCTGTATGGATTTTATGTGCTAGTTGGATGAGCAAGCTGGCATATATATGGTAAGTGGCATGATGACCACATTAAGTATCAACCCATATATTATGTCCCACTGCTGGACACGAGTCTCATCCTCGAAATCAGGCGAGGGTAATGAACTTCACACACCTTCAGGCTCTTTCAATCCTATCGAACATATAAGTTTCCTCTAGGTGATTTCCTTCACCGGTGAGCGAGCGATGGTCTCGTGTTTAAGGTGCACTTAGAAATTTAGAAAAACCCATTTCAAGGCACACTAGGATCGAGCCTCGAAACTCCCGCACTCTTGTGCGTGTCCAAATTCATACCCACTTAATCATTACCCTCAATTCATTCATGCTACTTATCCTTAGTCTGCTCACTTTCTTAAACATGACAAAGTTGTTTAAAAGGATGCAGGCACTCATAAAAACAAGAAAGCGCATATCACAACCCCACCCATTGGTAAAATATATGGCTCCGACGGTCTACGATGATCCTTCTTTTTTGAATAATAATCAGCATTGGAAAAATTAAGGGATCTTGGTTATTTATAAAACTTAACAAACACCATTTATGACAAATTGGGAGTATAGTCACATCTAAAGGTGACATGTACCTAGAAATTGACGGCCAAATTGGTGCTGCAGCTGTTTTTGGACGCCTACGGGATAAAGTATTTCATCCACATTACTTGAAAGTGTACATGGCCACGCGTGCTCAATGACGAAGCTACAGACATCAGAAAACAGTCACCAAGGGAAATCAGCCAGGATAAGATTTAAAGACTATAGTATGTGATGACGCTAATACTCACTCAGCCAGTGAATAGGTAATACAATGTGGCCTAATGCCCTTCTCGCCTGCTTTTGAAAGGGAGCGCCCAGGTAATGTTCAATTTGAATCACTACTATTATTTGTATCATTATGGATCATTACGTGAAACCATAAAAATCAAAATGCAACGACATTTCGATACTCGTTCAAAATCTAAAATAATTTCGTAGCCGTACAAATAAGCAGTAATTTAATACAAAAACGACGTTTCGCTTAACTTCCACTTATGCCATGAATAATAAAATACTGAAAATACCGAACGATTTCGACTGAGCACCACTTTAATACTCAGTGAATAACTTCAGTGAAATTTGTTATCAAAATTAAAGTGTGCTGTTACACAACATTAGCTTTATTAATAATGTATTCGTAACTTGAACGTAACGATACATTAAATAGAAACGCAAATGTTCAAATTTAATATTTTAGATAGGTTAAACATTCACATTTTTTCTATAAAAGAGGGGTACATAACAGAGACACAATATGTATAGAAGGTTAACTTGAAAAAATAATTGAAATAAAAACATGTGATTTACGAAGACTTGAACATTATTGGCTTTTTTATTGCAGACGAGAGTTTGAAGACTAAGCAGACGGCTTTGTATTAATTATTATTATAAGCGACTACGACCCACTGGCCGAAATTCGACCATAATTGTTTTATTGTTAAGTTTGAATCTTATTAGGGTTAATCTTTGTCAAGGGTTTTCCCAATACTCAAAGATACTTAGGCTAAATGCCTTTTTCTTTTCAAATTAAAAAAAATGTAGTTCAATTAATTTAAATGCAGACTAAAACAAAAATGAGAGTCTAGCAATAAAAAATATAAAGAAACTACTTTTCACGAATTAAATCGTGGTTTATTAAGATTTTTACAGGCCCGTCGATTCGGATACTTTACAGCAACCATGGTCACGCGAAGACTGGGGTATCAGACTACCTAAGGTTACAAAGTTGAAAATAACCTATAATACATTAAAATTAATAATTCATGTCTAAGTGAAAAGTGCTCAACCTACAGTTTTACCATATATTATAACTATAAACAAAAGAGCATAGATAATACGGATATGTATGTGTGTGTTCTGTGTATGATATGTGCTATTAATGTGTGTAATGTTTATTTTAATTAATTCAACGTTTTTCTAGTGAAGTTCTCCGACATATAAACACTTTATATATATATCAAATTCATGCATTCATTATCATACTTTTAAATTCATCTGTTCGCGCCATTTTCTTGAAAAGTAGTTCAAAGTTTTCGCTATACGTACTAATCTATAGATTATATTATAATTCTATAAGTTTTAACCCCTGATGCAAATAAAGATGTATTATAAGTTTGACTGCAATGTATGTTTGTCTGTGTATTGCGTTGGCTTCATTAGGTTCTATATTTTAAATTATTAATTATATTCATCAAAGTGTAAGTCATTGATTATTTTATATTAAATAACAAGTTTGAGTAAATTTATAATAATACATAGTTACAAATATATATATAAATGTTATTCAGAAAATAAACGATTCGTGAAATGAATACGGTGTTAGTGCACCGGAAGAGCGTATGTGATGAATTGATCACGTAAGATAAGATGGAGTGGCTCACTATATTTTCCAGGGTTAAAGGTTACAAACACTTTCTTGTTTTAGTAAGCAACATCAGGATTGGAGATAGGAAGGTTATTCCAAATTAACTTATTGTTTTATTCTTGTTTGTTATTTTGCAAATTATTTCACGTCTTTAAGTTTTTATTATTATATATTTTGTGATACAAGATTAATTATTAATTAATTAAAAATAAAAGAATAAAGATTAATTATTAATTAATAAAAAAATAATTGGTTGTTTTGCCCTTAATTAAAGGAGACCTATAAAATGATGTTAATGATGATGATGATGATGATGATATTTGGGATACGATTTCATACAACATAAATAGATCATATTGACTTGCATGCATTTTTATTTTTTGATTTTTTATTTTATTTACATTGTTCTTGTATTATTATGAATGTACTATGAATAGATTTTTTTTAATTTGTTAATTATCGTTTTATATATTATAGGTACCAGCGGACCCGAAAGACTTCGTTCTGTCAAAAAGATTTGGTATTTAGCAGTTTTTTGTTGAGAAATAATCTATCGTATCTTTTAAGTTGGAGAAAAGCACAGATTAAAAAAAAAACAAACATTAAGATCAGTTTTAGAGTTCATCCCGGAAACATCGTGACACTGGAATTATATATAATAGATTTTTAAAATAGTGGTTTTTTTCTTCAGTGAATCTATCATTAAAAAAAAACTGGAAAATCTAAATGAATGTGGTTTTATCGCAACATCTATTACTATTACTTATCATTCAAATTGGCATCCATGTTGTATTTAACTATTTTTTTATTACTATTAAAATGTATATTGACTACAATATAACATAAGGCATAACATATTATGTGTTCATTTAGGAAATCCCTTCGCATACAATTGTTAGGATTCAGAAGAGGAATTTACCAAATCCACCTAAACAATAACGCAGTGCTTATCCAAAACGGCCGGCCCATTATAATGTTGCAAATAAATAACCTAAATAGCATTACAGAGCTGAACAAAGAGTATGGGAATTTGCATAATACAGTTCACCTTTCGACTAGAAACTGGGCTTCAGCCAAGCCGAGTCTACTTAGTATGCTTAGGGCTAGCATCCACGTGCAACTAGTGATGTCTAAAAAATAATAATGTCTAAATTAACACAAGCTTTTACCACTGTACTGATGTTTTAGTCTAGTTACAACCATTTTATGCTTGTCTCTCCCTAATTTACAAAAGACTAAATGGAGAACATTATAAGATTAATTCACAATATTTAAACTTTTTTGACACGTGACCATTATATTCGTAGACAATGTCGAAATATCGAGCTCCGCGAAATAATATTGAATATCGTGGTAAATATCCAGTTTTAAATAGTTTAAATAATGAAAATAACCACGTTTATTCATAATTCACAATAGCTCAGTGGATGGTATGTGTCGGATGTGGCCGTCTTGGCGTTTATTGGAAGAGGCCTATGTTCCCCACCATGGTTCAGGCCTTGTCGTAGTGGTGGGGCTCCGTAGCCCAGGGTGACCCCAACACCTTGGGCGAAGTGAATTGAGCCGAGGGGGCCCTTTATGACCTCTTATTCTTATAAGAGGCAAAACAGCAGGGGGCAAGGGGCGAGGACGGGAACCTCGCCTTATTGTATTGTCCCGAAGTTGGAAGAGGTTGTTCCGTGGTGCAAGGCAACCTCTCTGAGGAGGTGGCGTCGGTGCCCTGAGGGACTGACTCGCCGTCCAGGTGCTCTGTTGCTTGTAGATCCGGGGCACCTCGCCAAAGGCGGTATTGGTGGCACTCGCCGGGTTTTAGTGGGTAGAAGAGGTTTCCTCCTCCTCTTAATTTCATTACACCTGCCGAGAAACTGCCACCGGGTGGTGATCTTCCCTGGGCAGTCTGGAAGTCCTTGAACAGGCTCCGAGCTGGTGTTGGAAGATACAGCCATTCCAGCAATGACAAGTGTAGCTACGGTGCTGTTCAGTCGATGGCTCATCTCTTACAGTGCCCGGACTGTCCCATATCATGTACCATGAAGGATTTGTTTGAGGCCACCGACACGGCAGTAGATTTGGCTATGTACTGGTGAAAGCATATATAAATAAACTATTACACAATAAAAAGTTTTAGCCATTTCGACTCGACAAGAAGAAGTGGGTAGAGCTGCGTCCACTTACCAGCTTTCGGACGTACCGAGTTCAACCCGCTTGGTGAGACCCACTCCCCCGCGGGATGCCTAAGCGCATTTCCTGGCGTTAAAGAAAAAAAAGGCCTATGTTCAGCAGTGAATAGATAAAGGCTGACGATGATACTGATGATGGTGAAATCATATTTTTAATTCTATTAATTTTAAATCTACGGTTGGAGACTATCTTCCAAGAATTAGCAAATATAAAAGAAAGTATATGACATATATTTTATTTTTATTTTATCAAGGAAAACAAATACATGAAATGACGAAGTATGGTAAATTCAACCCTGTTAGTCCAAAAAAGATTATCCGGCAACATAAGTTTATCTTTCTGATTACCTACAATCATAATACATCAAAAGATCGGCTTAGTTTTTGTGAGCAATGTTATTGTGGTTACTATAAATACTGTGCCTAGTAAAATAAAATAATAAAAAAGCAATAAAATATAAAAATATAATATAAAATAATAAAAAATCATAAATAATAAGAAAGTAATAACGGTAAGTGTAATTTACAAACAAGAAAAAAAATGAGTTTGTAATTCTAAAAAAATTTAGTTCCAAACACATTTTTTTTGTTTTAGTAATTCGTAATATTGAAACTTTTCTATAATGCAAAAAAAAAAAATTGTTTCCCTCGTCTTTGTTTTATTAATAAATTAAAATCAACAGACATAATGTGCTTTTAAAATGATGCAGCCTTGGAATGTTAAGAAGATTGATGCGTAAGTTTATTGCAACTAGTTGGTGTTGTACATGAGCACATAATTTAAAAACGTTAAGGAACTAGTATTGCCAGCATATCGGAATCCAATTTAAAAAGATAGATTTTCAGTAAACAAAAAGCTCCCAGCGACTGCATGCGGTAAGATTTTTGTTTTTATTGCATTGCATGAAATATAGTCGGTCGGAGGCTCGTTAAAAGAACACGATCCAGAATTACTCGTTGGCTAGGGAGGCGACGTTGGCTAACCCGCTTTATGTGCACTTAAAGCTGCTTCCTAGACTTGTTTCATCCACTCCAGTTTTAAGCGTATCTTAATTTAAGTCTGGACGAGGTGTATCCAGAGAGAAACAGATAAAAAGTTTCAAACAACCATTTTGAAACAGCGCTACATAGTTATTAATCTAGTGATTTGGACATTTGTTGTTGTTGCTTTATTTCGTGATAAAACAAGTTTAGGGCCTGTTTCACAATCTCCCTTTAAGTTCCCTATAGGCTATTGGCAACATATTTGACAGATGTTTGACAGATACTCCATACTCTATCTGTCAAACATCTGTCAAATATGTTGCCAATAGCCTATAGGGAACTTAAAGGGAGATTGTGAAACAGGCCCTTAGTGTAGTAAATATGATGGCCATTGTAGTTGTTAAGAGATTCACACCTCGGTCGCGAGTTCTAATTCTGCGATTGTTCACGATACGTTATTTTAATCTGATTTAATTTTGGGACTTTTGTATAGATTATATGTCAGTCCCATCGTATACACAATTATAAGTTGTTAAAGTTAAGTCACTGTTAAAGTTATAACAAATAAAATAAAATGAGAGAAATAGTTATACATAGGCTTAGTACCTTACTTATGAGTTATTTATACATTAAAATATACGTCCTAATGCTATAATTAATCTGTGTGATGGCATATAATATTACATACCAATCCTGTATAAACAGTGTTTTAATTTTTTTGAACGACGGTGGTTCAGTGGTTAATGAGCTTGGCCTCTCAAGCAAGAGCCAGAAGCAAGAACCTAGGATGGGTTCGATCCTGATCCCCCCCCCCCCCCCCAACCTCATTTTATGAACCACAGGGGTTCATAAAATGGGGTTTTCTAAATTTCTATGTGCACTCTAAACACGGATCACCGTTCGCTAATCGGTGAAGAAAAAAATCGTAAGGAAACCTGCATGCCTGATGAGATTAAAAGTCTTTGAAGGTATGTGAATTTCACCAACACGTATTGGGCCAGCGCTTCGGTGAACTATAGCCCACAACTATCCGCGCATGATTATGAGACCCGTGCCCAGCAGTGGGACATATAAGGGTTGATACTTTTACTTTACTGTATAAACATAGGAATATCCTGGTCATAGATAGAGGTAATTATTGACTGGCCTATTGGTCTGGTCCCTAGTGTCACTGACTACTAAACTGGTTGTGAAAATCTTGGGTTCGATTCCAAAGCACCCTATAGTGTTTAGTTCATTTTTACTTAAACTAGTCTTACTTAAACTTAAAAAAAATAAGCATAACTTAAAAACAGCAGGTCAGATCTTGATAAAATAATAATGGGATCTAATTGAAAACACCAGCTTTAAAACAAAAAAATAATTATCATAATTCATTCACAGTCAGCGGAGTAAACGTGTCTCAAATATATAATAAAAACATACAGACGAATTGAGAATCTTTTCTTTATATAATAATTTCTAATGTGGTTAAAATATGTCAGCACCGAAGCTATGAAGCTCAAATAATATTTTAAAGCAATATAATATTGTGTGTTTCTATAAAAACAGCACGAGAATGTAATTACGGTACAAAAGCTTTAGTAAATTGTTTTATCTTAAATTGTGATTTCTCCAGTTATTCCCACGTAAATACCCAATACATAATATGTTTGCGATGTGTTATTTGTTTACATTATGATAAACTCACACATTCTTTGTTGTTATCCAAACTTATTTAAAATCATAAAATTAAAAACAAAATATTTGTATGCCGACCAAATTATTTAAATGCTGTTTTTTTTTTGTCTCACCATATTTTATTATTGCTGATTATTTAATTAATTCTGTAGAGTGTGTATTTAGTGTAAACATTACATTGCTCGTGTGATCGTCAGTACAAGGTTCAGACGTCCCTCTCTCTCCTCCCAACCGCGCTCGGCTCGAGTAATCAGTCGGTAAGGACGCGCGCAGGAGAACTGTCCCTGCGCCGCCCTTAATCTTTGTGTCTAGCGTAGTGTGTATCTTAGATATAGGATATCCCCCTGCATACGTTAGATCGTTCAGGGTAACAATAAACGTATAAGCATTTATGTGGTGTTGATTTAATCACTCCCGCACAGTAAAGCCATACCACCATCCGCATACATTAAACTTCTCATAAATAAATACCGTTGAAATTCAAACGCATTGAAACCTTTTAAATGACAAATTTTAATGGCAAGCTAAGTGTACTTAATAAGATTTTCCGCGTTGTTTCTTTTCTGAGCCGTGGCTCAAATCTGTATTATTGTCTTACTTAAATTAAACAAATTTTCCTTAACAGACTTTTCTGCGACTCGATCTCGAAGCTTAGCGAAACCTACGAGGTTTTGGTTTTACCGGATGTTTCTTTTAAGCTGGCTCTTTGTTAGATATATCCTGTTAATTTATAACATTACAATAAAAGTAAAAACATAATTTATTACTGTATGTCTCTCTGTCTATATACGTATAAGACAATCGTAAGAAATATAGTTATAATTTTAATTTTTCTTTTAAATCCCATTATAACTAGGAGGTCCTAGAGATAAGTCGTGTTAGGACTTTTATTATTTGTTTATTTTTTGTTTTTTTTGGACAAAAGGAATAAGGGTTTCATTCACCAAATAAAAAAAAAAAGATACACATATGAAAGGTCTATGTATTATTTTTTTAATATTTTAATATTATAGTTCTCATCAAAATTAGTTTATTATTAAAATGTATTTATAGTATTCAAATATTTTACCATGCAAAGTAAAAAAGTAAATAAAAACTTACGAAAAAAGTAAATCCTTACTTTTAATATTATAAATGTATGAATGTTTGTAATTACGCTTTCCTGCGAAAACTACTCAACCGATCATCATGAAACAATGTGCACATATTCCCTGAGGTACTAGAAGTAACATAGGATACATCAAAAAAAAATTTTTGCTAACGCGGGCGAGGCCGCGAGCAACACCTAGTATAGCATTAAGCTCACAGAGTGATATTTATTAGGTGAACATTAATTGTAGATACAAGTTTTGAAAGTCATTAGCTATTTATTTGCCCCTAGTGTTGGGAAAAACCAGGATAAAGAGTGTACATTATCTTGGTTTTTCCATATATAAATAGACCATGATTAAAAAAAAAAACATTAAACAAATTAATAAGAAATGAGAGTCAGAGGTCTTGGTCTTGACTTGATATCGATAACGCTAGTAGTGTCATCGGCTTTTTTGAAACATTAATTAATAACAAACTTTAAGTGGATGAAATAGGGTTGCAATTTATATGGAATTTTCTCAGTTTTGGAAGTATAAAAATGGTTACGTAAGTTCTCGATTGCAATATTTGCAATAAAAATGATCAATGTAGGTGAAATGGACAACCTGGTCGGCAATGGCCTCTTTCTGCGAGACAGTGATGTCCCAGAAGGAGGCTGACGAACGGGTGAGAGAGTATTCCGCCGATTTTACTATTACTTCTTATTGACTACTTTTTTTAACTTATTTCAAGTGTACAAGTTGTACCTACGTAATAAAGATATTTTTGATTTGATTTGAATCGATGTGGCCCTCCCCCGTAGATGACGAACAGGGGTGCGCCGGAGGTGCTACTTAATCCGGTTCCAGTAACACTCCTGTGTTCGTGTCGGGCTCGAGATGGGAACTCGGGCCCCGCTGAAGACACGACGTCGCGGGGACTGCCAAGTGGTAGCCGGGCAGTCCCCCCATTGCGAAGAATCCCTCCCAGATCCAGGTCCCTCAGATAACGGCTGAAGGCTCACGCACATTTAATTGCAACACGTTGTCTATTTCTGTGGTCACACGTAATTAAATTGTTCGTAAAATTTCTTCTTAAATGAATAACAAATTATAAATCCGCAGGCTCACAATTTATTGATGACAGCTCAAGATGGCGACAGAAAAAAAACGTTAGTTTTTTTGATAGCCAATCGCGAACTTTTTAATCCACCTGGTGTATAACGACAGACCGTGAGTATAAATTGTACGAACGGAAAACGTATTTCGATTTTTACAACCACCTCATATTCAGTAATAATAAATATGTAGAAATCCTGGCGCGCGTAAGACCTAAAAGCAAAAGTATGGATTTAAGATTTACATGTATATTTCTTTAACAGATAATGGTTCCCTACGTTTTCATTTCGTAAAAAATAATTATCAAAATTCATTCTCAGTCAGCGGAGTAAACGTGTCTCAAATATATAATAAAAACATACAGACGAATTGAGAATCTTTTCTTCATATAATAATTTCTAATGTGGTTAAAATATGTCAGCACCGAAGCTATGAAGCTCAAATAATATTTTAAAGCAATATAATATTGTGCATTTCTATTAAAACAGCATGAGAATGTAATTACGGTACAAAAGCTTTAGTAAATTGTTTAATCTTAAATTGTGGTTTCTCCAGTTATTCCCACGTAAATTCCTAATAATATGTTTGCGATGTGTTATGTGTTTACATTATGATAAACTCACGCATGTTTCTTTGTTGTTATCCAAACTTAGTTAAAATCATAAAATAAAAAACAAAATATTATCTAAATGGAGGAAATTCACGCAAGTATTAGACTTGCCTGAATTTCCCTTATTGTAATAAAACTGTTATATTATACAGAGGTGATGCTTATAATGATCTACATCAACACAGAGTAAAGACTTTTGATTGTTTGTGTGTTTAAATTGAATAGGAAACCGAAACAACTGAACCGAATTGAAAAATTCTTTTACCTATGGTAAGCTACGTTATCGGGGAGTAACTTAGAATATTCATTATTTACCCGTGCAAAGCCGGGGCGGCTGCTAGTAGTCTATACTTGTCGCGTGGGGGTGGTAGATGCCCCCAGCGAGCACGATAGGAAGGGGTAGAATAGAGTAGGTTCGGACAAGTCTCACCTTATCTCGAGCCAGAAACTTTCTTTAGCTGGCCCACGTTCCGACAGCGTATTGCGTAGGGGTAATAAGGGAGGAATCACTGGCCTGACTGGACTCCTGGCGATGGTAGGTTGGCTGCAGCTTGGGTCTTCACGCTGGGCGTTCGGTTCAGCCGGCCGGCTGTTAGATGTTCTATACTTGGATACTTAGTATCCGAACTGTGCTCCGCGAACTCCCAGCGGAATTCAATAAAATTAGACGAGGGTTAGCCTCGGCTTCCGCCAGCCACGAAGTCAGGACAAGAAAAAAGGGCCAAGAGGTCGGTTAGAAGTGACAGCAACTCAAAAGGTCCCTAATCACAGCTTGTCTATCGTTCCATAAACAATATAGTTCTATAGTCAATTGTCAAACAGACTTTATAATTAATTAAGTTTTAATTTAGATTATTTATAATTTTGTTTAGGGATTAGATTAAATTATTATATTTATTATTATAAATTACAAGAGGTAAATTAATTTTATTTGAAAAAAGAAAGTAGAAACGGTTATTGAATTTTAGAGAGGTCGCTACTGAGCCAATAGAGTATGTCAATAGTTGACACTAGTTAACGATAGATGGCGCTTATACCATTAGTATGCTTAGTTAAACATAATATCTATTGCTGAATCTTTAATTTAAACCTAAAATCATGTAACGAGCTAGCGCAACGTTACAGTACCCCGCCAAAAAGCGTAGGATTTTGCCTACTACAGCAAAATCCGACTAAACTAACTATCTATTAAACTCACTGCAAGATAATATACTGAACTGCAGTCATACATACCAACTATGCATAGAACCAAACTTACTACACTTCCATCCTATACATACATCACACCTATACATACATCCCATCACATACACTCTTGCATCTCTCATGATATCTTTAAGTTAATAGTAGTAACCTAAAGATCCTTACATATGGAGTAAACAACCCAGCCGCTGTTGACTCAATAAGTTAGTTTAAGAGTATTAATTAGTATTATTTAGTTTAATTAATACAGCATAGTTTAGGTAGTAGATGTTAAATATTAAGAGTTTAAGATAAGTTCAAGTTAGGTTAGGTTAGATTATTTAAATATTTGAATTTAAGTTAAAGTTCAATTAGGTTTGTTAAAATAATTTATTTAGTTTTATTTAAGTAGGTTTTATGATTTATAGTTTACTAATTTAATGTCTTTAATATGCCAGTCACCTAGAGGTTTACCTGACATATCAGCAAGTGTGTAGACAAGTGGAGACTTTTTAAAAATTAATTACATTTAATGAATTGAATAAATGCAAGTAAATCTTAGTAACGGTTTCAGCGGTTGCTCTCTTGATTGTAAAAAGTAAGCAATACATACCAAAACAACAAGTTACAACTAGAATAAAATAGTTGATTTTAGTAGGGGTAGAGTCCTACAAAATCAATACTTATAACCTAAAGAATAAAGATATTTGATTTTAGTAAGATGTAGGGTCCTACTATATCAATACTCTTAACCTGAAGAGGGCTAGGGCAGCATCCTCGCCTCTGATCAGTACTTCATAGGTTAATTCGTTTTTGTTTAGCAAAAAGAATTTAATTAGGTAAGTCTCCATATTATCTAGCTATCAAAACTATTTATGTTATGCTATAGAAAACAATTAGGTTATGTAGGTTTAAAAATCTTAAGTAGTTAAAAGATTATCGAACGATAGATCAGCTGTTTACAAGTAGTTATAGTTAAATAGTGTTTTTTACAAAGCAATCTCCCTATTACGCTAAGTGACAAGTGAAGTGTAAAATATCAACGATAGAAGTTTATGAATTTAAAATAAAAATTGAAGATCAACTAAGTATTTAAATAATTTGAAAATTGAACTTGAATTTACTAGTTATTACTATAGCTTTGCGAACTTTTACGTATCACAATAAGTATTTAGTGTTTTTATAGTAATTTCAATAGTATTAAAGACAAAAGGTTAGATAATTAAATTTTGACGTCTAGCACGACCGAAACAAAAATATTGTAGCAAAATATTATGATATAGGCACAAAATAAGGAAATATAGATGAAATAGTAACAAACAGATATAAATTAGTTAAATAATTACGTACCAGCTCGCTCGGCGTCACCTCACGCTTACAACATTTTTTATATGTGGGTATATAGAAAAAAAATTTTAGATACTAATTTTAGAAAAAACACTATATTTCCTTAAAAATACGCTATCAGAACCTGGACAGGCCTTAGAAAGAATACACGTTGGGCGCCAGCTGACGCGTGGGGGTGGTAGATGCCCCCAGTGAGCACGATAGGAAGGGGTAGAATAGAGTAGGTTCGGACAAGTCTCACCTTATCTCGAGCCAGAAACTTTCTTTAGCTGGCCCACGTTCCGACAGCGTATTGCGTAGGGGTAATAAGGGAGGAATCACTGGCCTGACTGGACTCCTGGCGATGGTAGGTTGGCTGCAGCTTGGGTCTTCACGCTGGGCGTTCGGTTCAGCCGGCCGGCTGTTAGATGTTCTATACTTGGATACTTAGTATCCGAACTGTGCTCCGCGAACTCCCAGCGGAATTCAATAAAATTAGACGAGGGTTAGCCTCGGCTTCCGCCAGCCACGAAGTCAGGACAAGAAAAAAGGGCCAAGAGGTCGGTTAGAAGTGACAGCAACTCAAAAGGTCCCTAATCACAGCTTGTCTATCGTTCCATAAACAATATAGTTCTATAGTCAATTGTCAAACAGACTTTATAATTAATTAAGTTTTAATTTAGATTATTTATAATTTTGTTTAGGGATTAGATTAAATTATTATATTTATTATTATAAATTACAAGAGGTAAATTAATTTTATTTGAAAAAAGAAAGTAGAAACGGTTATTGAATTTTAGAGAGGTCGCTACTGAGCCAATAGAGTATGTCAATAGTTGACACTAGTTAACGATAGATGGCGCTTATACCATTAGTATGCTTAGTTAAACATAATATCTATTGCTGAATCTTTAATTTAAACCTAAAATCATGTAACGAGCTAGCGCAACGTTACATACTATACTCTCTACTGAGAGAGTGTCTTTATTTAACGATGGAATCTATGAGCGAAAATCGATTGCCAATATTTAGTAGTCAATTAGTCAGTCTCGTGATCGCCATTAATTTAACGCATTGTATTTTTTGTATGTATTAACGTGCTAATCTCCAAAACTATAACATCCGTATTCAAGCAAAGAACGCTACTATCTATGCGCTCCTCGTGTTAATAGTCGGGTTTGACAGACGCACAGTGGTGGATTTAATTTTAGTATTGTCCATGTATTGATTTGAATGACCCTATGCGTTCGGGAGTACTGTGACGCCTCACAGTATTGTTCGTGAATACGGATGTATTCGAAAAATACTTTTTACATTTATAGCTATCATTAAGGAAAGTAGCTATTCATTTTTAAGAAAACTGTCTTATGGGATGAGTGGAGCTGTAAATATAAAATTTTCATCAATAACCAGACCTATCCACTGCTAAACATAGGTCTTCCTTAATGAATACCAAGATGATTGATCCTTTGCCACTCGCATTCAATACGGACCAGCCACTGCACTGAAATCGTCTTCGAACGGTATAATTCATGTTATCAATATTTGCTCACCAGAAGTGATGTACCTACTGCACGTTGGAAGATGTAGATGGAATAACTCATCCACATCACCATTAAAGGATTGAGAAGGTAGCCGTTACAATTTCGTATTGCTCTATAAAACGCTATATTTATTTCCGGCAAAATGATCAATATATGAGTTTGGCGAGAATTTATATTTGGGAAAGTTTTCGTGGTTTATGTTTCCAAGATTCGTTTTATGTATTTTGTTTCATATTAATGATATCTGCATAGCGATTTGTCTTAAACTGCGGCATAAATGTATATAAAGGAAGATAATAATAGTATAAATATTAAGTAAATAGATAATAAAATAATATTAACCAACGATCACACTACGTTATTTTATATTACACACTACGTTAACCTAGCCCCATTGTAAGTTCTTAAGAACTTATGTTACACAAGATTTACAAATACATGTCAACTTTCAGTGGAGTGGTTTGTATGGATGATATCTTTATATATTAAGCTATCATCCCTATAAACCACTTCACTGAAAGTTAAAAAAAAATTCATGTTCGAGTCACCAGCTGACGTACAAGGTACCATGCCATAACCAGCTGATTATTTTTTTTTTCATTAAGATAGTGGGCTAACTACAATTTAACAAATATTTCAGCTGAGAGGAAATGACTGATTTGTTTTTTCTACATGATTGGGAGGCTCCCACCCCTCATCCCCCGAACCGCGCGCCAGCTGACGTCCACTAGGCTTTATAATACTATTCTCTGATACGTCTCACGAATTATCTCGCGGCAGGAAGTTGGTCATGAAGACCTGTTACTGGCTCCCGGGCTATAATATATTAAGCCCTCAAAACACGGATAAAAAAAAAGTTTTCTAAAAAAAATTCCTAGCTAGCCGATTTATCGCCGTTTTTAACCCGTGTGTATGTCGTAGTATGATTTGATAAAACGTTTTTTTGCGAAAATACTAGGGATATTGCGAAAACACGGATAATTAGACATTGGCATTACATTTCTTAATCTTACTGAAAAAAGGTAGGGCTTTTGCAAAAATACCAGTCGCCTTAGCAAGATTGAAAATCCTTAACTCTGACTGGCTTGATTTTGGTTGACAGGCAAACTCTTAATTCGATTGGTTCATATTTTGCCTTGTAGGTTCGAGTATTCAATAGGATCCCAGAAAACGTCAGACAGACAAAATCAGTGGACCTAATCTTTTCAAATATTCTATTACAAATTTACATGCTATCCTAAAATTCCTGGGAGGAACGCCCTATTCCCATCGCGTGGTATCTTCCATTAAGACTTACTTTGTTATATCCTATTTGTGTGGTAAAAACAAACTTACTTTAATATCTTTCTTAAATTTATTGATGGAAGGATTCTGAACGTTTTCTGGGATCCTATTGAATACTCGAACCTACAAGGCAAAATATGAACCAATCGAATTAAGAGTTTGCCTGTCAACCAAAATCAAGCCAGTCAGAGTTAAGGATTTTCAATCTTGCTAAGGCGACTGGTATTTTTGCAAAAACCCTACCTTTTTCAGTAAGATTGAGAAATGTAATGCCAATGTCTAATTATCCGTGTTTTCGCAATATCCCTAGTATTTTCGCAAAAAAACGTTTTATCAAATCATACTACGACATATACAAGAATTGCTCGTTTAAAGGTATAAACGCTCGTTTAAAGGTATAAGATTATGTTAAATTGAAACAGACATTTATTTTAATCAGGGCCTGTTTCATAATCTCCAGTTAAGTGCCCAATAGGCTATCGGCAACATATTTGACAGATATTTGACAGATACTCCATATTCTATCTGTCAAATATGTTGCCGATAGCCTATTGGCAACTTAACTGGAGATTGTAAAACAGGCCCTTATTCGAAAAAATATTACTTAAAGAAAGTCATTCCCACCATAAGATGACCATGAATTGACTTTCTTATGTCACTTAGCGCGGTCTCAACTTAGAATTCAAACACGAAAATACTTTGAAAAGTACTCAATGGCGTGATAAATAAAAAAGTATATTTCCACTTAGATTTATAACATTAGGTTGTGCAAGTGCGTTCAGTGAGGCGAGCTGCGGGCAGTCTATCACGGCATCACATGAGTTATATCCACCGTGATAGTGATAAGGGAGACCCGGCTTTCCTCTACATTAAAACCTCGTTAGAACTGGTCATTTCACTTTCATATCACTCCGATCTAGGTATGTAATGATACTTTTCGCAATTATTATTATAAGTATTTTTTTTTCGTTAGCCTTTGCGGCTTCGCCCCGTGGCGAATTTGTAACTAGAATAAGATAAAAAAGAAGTGGGGCTTATCTAACTAATGTTAAAAAATCAAACGTCTGTTATTCTAACAACATCTCTATATATTTATCATAATATTGAGAAACTTGTTGCGCCCGGGCCCGTACTTGCGTATAAATTTTGTGCATTGGACAATTACGTCGTTTTTGACATTTTATTTGCCCACTACTTTTCTATCATTTACAATATGTTAGTCGGTAAAGTAATAGTAAAGAACCGAATTCCTACTCCTTGATAAAAAACAACAAGAAACAATTTGCTGCTTGCGTGACTAATGAGTTTTCTTTTATTTCTTATTGTTTTCCAGATGTTGACCCTTGCTATCGACTTGCTTGCTACGATTAACTAGTTTATTATAGTACTAAAGCGATTTATGAGCATAGATTGTCATGTTAAGGTTTGTTAAGTCATGAAATCAGAGGCCAGTGCCCATTATATCGCTGAATTCCCCGACATTTTGACAATTTTAGATGTTATATACCTAGGTATAAATTTATTACTATCATCATTAGTTCTATTAAACTTTTACGAATTTTGTCGCGGTTTATTTAGATTTTTATGAGCCTAACGTTTCGGATACTTTACCAACTATTTACTTTTTACTTTACCGATACCTTACGCGTGCACTCGCACACATAATATTTTGTTTAACCACATAATCGTTCCATTTGCTACACTAGCGCCATCGTGGACGGTTTTCGAAACAGTTGTTCGCGGATAATTTCCGTGAGATGCATACTGTTCAACTTGTCACCTATACAAAATGCTATAGCTTCTATACTCCATCCTACTATCCTACTAATATTATAAACGCGAAAGATTGTAAGTCTAGATGTTTGTTACTCTTTCACGTAAAAACTATTGAATTGATTTTAATAAAACTTTACAATAATATAGCTTATACATCAGAATAACACATAGGCTATAATTTATCCCCGTAATCGCAAGGTAGCGGAAAGTACGCGGGTGAAACCGCGGGGCGCTGCCAGTAATCAATAATGATAATTTAATAAAGTGGTAAATAATGATTAATGATAATTTAATAAATACTGATAAAATATGAGACGGCGCACAATGGGATTGTTACGTTCTTCCTTATTTCTAACGTTACATTCAAATCACATGTACTGCAATCATTATTACAGAGATCATTAAGCCACTCTATATATTTTTTGTCATTATTTTTTGTTGAGACCCTTTATAACCTTTTGACGTAAGCTTGTTATGCTCCACCGTGATGTTAGCGTAGCCGTCCGCTCCGGGAACATGGAAGCTCATTTAAAACTACTGAAAGACGAACCGCATCGGGGAATAATGGGAAAAAGTTCATGTACATTATGTACAAAAAGGAATTTTTATTCAAATACTGCAAGCTTATGCACAATTCTTTGTAGTTTAATATCTTATTTTCATTTGTTTTGCTGCACTACAAAAGATGATCCTCATATTTATAATGGCTAAATACATCCCTCCCTGATATCTATAATGGCTAAATCATAATTTTTTCTTGTTTTTTTTATGTATACTCATTTCTTCAATTAATTGTAGAGGATTTTGTAAATGGGATACGACCACGATACGACCTTCAAGAAAAGAGCATACATACTAATACATCCTATTTTAAGGCTGAAAACAGTCCTGCTAACCATCTATCATCAAGTGAACTGACTCTATAATATAATAGATAAATAATGTGTTGAAGTAAAAAATCAAACGGCTTTTTAGTACTATATCCAAATCTTTATATCTAAGCTTGAATATAAAATAAAAAAAAGTTATTCACACAACAACAATAGAACATGATAGCTTATTAAAATTATCATAAGATATAAAATTTGTAGTTGTTCAAAATAGCAAATGCATAAAATATAAGAAGGAATAAAAAAAAATTAAAAAATTTGACGAGCTAATTAAAAAAGTACTAGGAAGTTGGCGGACGCGTTATTTTACAGGCAAATTGTATTTTACAATATTATAGTCGCCATCCCGTAGACTGTATTTCACGAGGGCGGAAAAACGAGCAGAACGGCGGTCTTACTTCGTCCGGGGAATGCCAAGATAAAACTAACTCCCCCTTTTTTGAATTATGAGTTTGACCGTATCGTATCACATCCTGTCCTTTTATTAAGCGTTTCAAATACAGTTTATTGCGGTTTATCGACAGGTTACATTTGAATATTGGATTCGATAAATGAGAATATTGCTTTGTATTCAACATATGTCAAACCAATAAACACGTGGGTTTTGTTTACCGCCTACGGCGTGTTGAGTTTTCACTGCAATTTCCTATCTTTAAGTCGTTTAGATGATATTGCTGTGTACTCTATATAAACCTATCGTGTCCAATATGTCTTATTAAATAGTGCGCACGCCGTTTCATTAATTCATGCATTCAATTTAATATTCAAGAATGTATTGATTTATTAATACAATTATTCATTGATTTATTCAAATAATTGAATGTATTTCTGCCGGTCTGCAGGTCAGCCTTCAATATACCTACTCGTATCCTCAAATATGGTCGTGAGCCGATCGTGTTTACAATCACTTTAATCTAACACTAATATTCTTAGACTTTCGGAAATCGGAATCACATTTTGTTTTTTATCCGTTCGTTTGCCATATATTTTATTCAAATTCTATTAGAGATTCAAATTTAGATTGTTTGTGCTTTCTGTAAAATGGTAGTAATGTCTGTGTTGAATGTGTCTTTAGATTTGTCAATATTTTGATCAGTTTTGGTCAAAATAAAATACTTAAAAGATTATTAGTTAATACTAAAATTAACTGCGGAACCAAATCGCACAAGCTGAAAGGTGAAATAAAAAAACAAATGACTGCGACATACCGTTTGTCGTCTCTACATTCGAGTCGATTTTACTGTCGAAGCGCATCAAAAGTTGTTTTTTTAATTTATTACTTATACTAATTTATCATTATTATTGAATTAAAAATGATATATCGACAACTAAAGTAAATAAAACGTTTTTACAGACGTTTATTTTTCATGTCATCTATATCTATATTTATTTTTTATATTGTAAATAAAAGTTATTCGTCGAAATGTATGTATGAACATAACTTCAAAACCACTGCACCAAATTGGATAATTCTTTTTTTGTTCTGTCTGTAATTTATATAATTAGACGTAGCTAAACAAGCTTATACTTTAAAGTATTACTTATACTGCTGGATATCGGACGTACGTGAATCAAAATGGTACTCACGCTTTGCAAAAAATCCTTATTAATCTTTTTATATACATCAAATATGAGCCTTTTTGCAAACGACCACTAAACCCAGCTAGTTCTGAAAATGCCGAGGTTAATATAAAAGTGAAGGAACGTCTTTCTGAGACTACAGTGTTCATAAATTTTGTTTATTCTCTGTGAAATATAACAAGACACGCATTTTACGAGCCGACAACAATTCGCAGCTCAATCTCCACTTGTTCGCCGGATATGGTAACATTCAGTTGCAGTTATTTCATAAATTGGCCGCTTCCCTACTTCGAGCTTGTATTTACTTCGCTTGTTCTATAAGACAATAAAAATGGAGGCAGATTTAATTCAATTTAGCATATTAAATGTAATGCAGTTGCAATATCCTTACTTAATATTATAAATGCGAAAAAACTGTAGCTTGGCACAGAATAAAACACTTTAAAATTAAAGTATTTACAAAAATGAAGTTCACAATTTATACATAAATATGCGCTTAAGGGCCGATTTCATCAACGTCGTATAAATATTATTCCCGGATTAAGATGTTCTTTACTCGCGAGTAAGCTAATTTTACATTTCACCAACACTTAACCTACGTATAAAATCTCTATACTAGAGTAAAACGTTACACCGTCGATTTCGGCCGTGTAAGCTGCCAAAGAGTATGTAAAACTAACGTTAAGAGACGGGACTGCCATACAAAAAAGACCATGTATGAAACGTGCACTCTAAACCAATACCAACCTAACAGACAGAACCATGGCGCCTGGCGGTACATACTGCCAACATAAGGACATAACTAGTTAGTACTGAGCTAGGACTAGTGAAAATTTATCGATATCGACTTTTTAAAGACTTTATAGAGCGAATTTTATTTAAAAAAAATAAACAAATGAAAGGTAAATAATACACATATTGTTTTAATAAATCTATAATTAACGAATTAACGGAAAAGAAACTTCAAATTTTCACAAAATCATTTATTTTCCAGCACTATAATTTTTATATAAAAAAATTTCTTGGAAACATTACTTCGCTTTTCTTTAGCAATATGTTTGTTTCTTAAATTTACGTATAAGTTTATAACAATTTTCACAAGTAAATATGAATTTTTGTCAATCAGGGTCCAGGTATTCTTTAAATTAACATCTTTTGGGAATCTGAAATAAGATATCGCTTTGACCCATTGTTTACACTTTAAAAGTGAATGATAAGTTGAATCTTAAAATGTAACTAAATGACTCAAACAGCATGTAATGCTTACGTTATAATATATTATAATAGAATAATTAGTCTGAGTTTATACATCGATGTCGATAAATCCTGATTGATGGGTAAGCACTACAATAAGTTTTTATAACAAGTTTATTTTATATATTTAAGTTGTTAAAATATATTAAACCTCTATAATTTCTACTAGAATTGATTTCCTTTATGGATTAAATAAGTAATTTAGCTTGCCGATCTTTATCTAATGGATATTTTACCATAAAAATACGTTTGTTACCAACCCGGCACGTTTTTATACCACAAATCTCACAAGCTACTTTTCTCATATTGTTTTACAGAAACACTATTTGAATCTCTGAGAATCACTCACAAAATGACTATAACTAAATAATATTACACTTTTATGTAATAAACACGTGAAAATGTAACTTTAGAAAACACAATATCTTTTATCTGCAATAACCGTCCATCTCATATCACTTTTTGACTTTTTCAATTTGTCTGTCAAAAATCAAAATGGCGGTCGATATAATCCATCTATATGTAGAAGAGCCATCGGTAAATGTAGGTCCAAAGTTAATAATGTTCTTCTTCATGTTATCGGATTATAGCAGCCATTAAAAAGGACGTCCGTTTCATACATCGTTTATTTTGTATAGGAGTTTCGCCAGCCTGTAAGCTGCTATTCCGAGATTAGTAGTGTTAGTCTCTGTCACTATCGCTTTCGTTTTTCATCGATTGCCATGATTTGTATGAAACAATATTATTATGTACGTTTTTGTTAAAAGAAGATTTACGTACCTGACTTATGTTCTGTTGATTTTGTGTAATGTTTTGTAATATTATATACCTGGCTGTTTCCCTAATAAAATAAAATAAAATTCAAATGTCAAACTAGCATATTATCCGAACAAATAAAAGAATACGCAGCGGCTAGCGCGTTTGCGCAAATCGAACTGTCTATTTTACTTGGGTGCATTACGTATTTATCAATTCTTTCGGTTAACGGAGTAACTATGCGAGAGTAAGACATCTCTAGAATAACGTGGTGAAATGTAATTGAAGTTAATCTTAGAATAATTTGACGGAGTAAAGTTATACTGTGATAGCTACTCTCGTATAAATTCAGTGTTGGTGAAATTGGCCCTTAAAATGCCGAAAAAAAAAAACAGTGTAATATAATTCTTCGGAAGGTAAGTCATCCTGATCTTATGTGTTCACCTTAGATCAATAATATCATGTCGCGTTCCTTAATAAATCTAAAACAATCATAAATAATACTGTATAAATCGTTATCATTTTAAATAAATTTATTGAATGAAGCGTTTCATGAAGATTATTTTTTCTTTCAACACTATGCTAATTAAATAGAGCTATAATGACCTTAACTTTCCCCTAGTCCGCATACGTTCGAAAATAAGTCAACGCGGGCGTAGCTGCGTAGTAGAATCATCTAACATCAGAAGAGGTAAGTTTCAGTTCTGTTCTGTTCAAGTAGTTGCAGTTCTGTAATTTAAATCTTAATAATTGATCTATTGACCGAGAAGGAGGTATATGCAACAAATAAAGGAGAAGGTACAGGTTATGTCGTATCAGGAGGTGAAGGTGTTGGCGGAAAGGAGGAATGAGTGGCGAATACTCCACCGACAAGAGCTCTTAAATAGAGAAAGAGAGAGAATTGATCTATGGTATATATTGTATAATTTTGACGCTATTGTATATGTATCTTTTATTACATTTATTAGCGGCTGTACACTCTACCCGAGGCAGTCCGAGGCAGGGCGAGCGCGAGACTTGCTACCCCTTCCGGTCGTTCGTCCGCCTCTTGCAGCCGACAGAAAGAGGGCGGCTCGTCAAGCTGGGGCAACTGGGCCGAGACCGGCCGTGCAAGTAGTACGGGACAGATCACCCGTTCCGGAGGCGTCACCTAGCACGGCGCTGCTGAACGCTAGCACCACGAAAAGGAGTCAGGAGGAGTTACCGGCTCTTCCAGTACGTCCAGCTGCGCGGCCAGCTTCTGGCTTATCAAAGAAGGGCAAGAAAGAAGCGTGGACCAACTTTGGCCCTGCTACTTCGAGGGACAATGTAGTGCCTCAAGTAGTGCCAGTGACTGTGGCGGCGGCTCCCGTTCATGCGTCTGGGTCTTTGGCGCCTACCGAGGCCTGGTCGGAGGTGACCAGGCGCAAGGCAACAAAAAAGAAGACGACGGAGAAGACCCATCCTCCTGCCTCCGGAGTTAAGACGAAGGGAGCAAAGCTGGTGCTCCCTAGCTCTGCGGCTATAATAGTCAAGCTTCGGCCGGAGGCTGCTCAACAGGGGGCTACATACTGCTCTGTGTTGACAAACGCCCAACAACAGCTTAACTTCGACGAGTTGGGAATTGGGCCCCTCAGGGTGCGCACAGCGGCTACAGGAGCTCGTCTTATCGAGATACCAGGGCGTTCCAGTGGCGAGAAGGCGGACATCCTCGCCGAAAAAATTGGAGAATTGCTGTCCGGCGTCGCAGAGGTTGTGAGACCCGTCAAGTCCACGGACTTCCGGTTGACGGGTCTAGACGAGACTATAACGGCAGAGCGGGTAAAGTCGGCGGTTGCTGCAGAAGGAGGCTGCACAGCCGACCAAGTGTGGGTCGGAGACATCTTCTTCGGCCCACGTGGCGTGGGGTTCGCCCGCATGTCGTGCCCGCTAGGGGCAGCTAAAAAGCTGATCCAGCTGGGTGCGATCCGCGTGGGTTGGAGTCGAGTGCAGGTAAGGCACGAGGGGTCTCGTCCCAGACATTGTTTTAAATGCCTGGGCCTCGGGCACTCAGCTAGCTTGTGTCCCTCCGATAAAGACCGTAGCGGGCTATGTTTCCGCTGCGGACAACCGGGTCACAAAGCGCCCGAGTGCCAGTCGGAGCTCCGCTGCGCCGTCTGTAGCGACGCAGGTAGGAAGGCGGACCATGTGATGGGGGGCAGATCTTGCAACCCCCCATCAATCCGTGGAAAGCTTCCCTCCTTCCCAAGTCCATCAGGGAGGGGATTGGTGGCGCCTGAGGCCGAGATGTCCCAGTAATGCCCGGACATCTCAGCTTTCTCCAGGCCAATGTTAACCACTGCGCCGCGGCTCAGGATCTTTTCCTGCAGTCGATGGCGGAGTGGAGAATTGATTTGGCGGTGGTAGCGGAGCCTTACTTCGTGCCTCAACAGTTGCACTGGGCTGGGGATGATGCGGGCTCTGTTGCCATAGTAGCGAGGCCATGCGAAGGCCCTCCCCTCATTCCCAGAATGAGGGGACCGGGGTATGTGGTTGCCGCTCGAGGGAAAGTCGTCATCATCGGCGTCTACTTCTCCCCAAACCGTAACCTAGCTGCCTTAGAACGTTTTTTAGGCGTTCTGGGGCCGCTGATAAGAAGACTTGCCCCCCTCCCCGTTATCGTGGCGGGGGACTTCAACGCTAAGTCCTCGGCGTGGGGTTCCCCTATCACCGATGCGAAGGGAAGGGAAGTAGAGGAGTGGGCCCTAGCCTCAGGACTGTCCCTGCTCAATATAGGGACAGCCCTGACCTGCGTGCGACGGATGGGCGGTTCTGTGGTTGACCTGTCGTTTGCCACTCCCGCCATTGCGAGAAGGGTGGAGAGGTGGAGGGTGGTAACGGAGGTGGAGACACTCTCGGACCATCGTTACATACGGTTCGAGGTGTCTCCAACCTCCGCATCGAGTCTAGCGACAATGTCCCGGAGGCATAGCCGGTTCCCACGTTGGGCAATCACCAAGCTTAACCGGGAACTGGCGGAAGAGGCGGCCATCATCAGCCGCTGGAGCCTCCCATCGAGTGAGCATCAGGGAGTGGACCAGATGGCTGACTGTCTCGGCGACGCATTCGCTAGCGTCTGCCGAGCAGCCATGCCTAGGCTAAGGGGTCCTCCCCCTATTCGACGGGCTGTTTACTGGTGGTCAGCAGATCTGGCTGACCTCCGCGCCACTTGCAATGTAGCGCGTCGCGCCTATGTTCGCAGTAGACGACGTCGCCCCCAGGACGTGGAGCGGGATGACCAATTGCACAGGGTGTACGCAGAGAAGCGCAAGACCCTGCAGCTGGCCATCAGTCGGGCTAAGGAGGAAGCGTGGCTGGAGTTGGTGGAAGGTCTCGAAAGGGACCCTTGGGGTCGACCGTACAAAAGAGCGCGAGACAAACTTCGCGCTCAGTCGGCCCCTCTGACGGAGACACTCCAGCCAGAGCTGCTGGGGACCATCATCGGGGAGCTATTTCCTGACCCTCCAGCGGGTTTCACCCCTCCGCAGATGGCCAGACGGATGCCGGACTTGATGGAGGAGGAGGGTGTTCCGCCACCCGTCACCGACGCTGAAATGGAGGCGGTTCTGTTCCGCCTCCGAAGTAAGAAAAGGGCGCCTGGTCCGGACGGGGTGCATGGAAGAGTTTTATCCATAGCTCTCGTGCACCTCGGAGACAGCCTTCGGGAACTTTTTGACCGCTGTATACGGTTCGGACAGTTCCCGAAGGCCTGGAAGGAAGGTCGGCTCACCCTGCTACCAAAGGGGGGCCGACCGCCGGACAGCGCATCGGCGGTGCGACCGATTGTGTTGCTGAGTGAGGCGGGAAAGGCCCTGGAAAGGATACTGGCCTCCCGTCTTGTTCGGCACCTGGATGAGGGCCCGGGACCCAAACTGTCAGAGTTTCAGTTCGGGTTCCGGGTCGGTCGGTCGACCATCGATGCTCTAGAGCGTGTCAAGTCGGTGACAAGTGACGCGGAACGCCAGGGAGAGGTGGTGGTGGCGGTGTCCTTGGACATTGCCAACGCCTTCAACAGCCTTCCCCACAGCGTAATACGGGAGGCATTGAAGTATTTCGGCGTGCCCCCGTATCTCGGAAGGCTGCTGAGGGCGTATCTCTCCGATAGGGAGATCGTGTACGAGGACCAGAGGGGGTCTCTAGTGAGGCGGCGAGTCGGGTGCGGCGTCCCGCAAGGGTCCGTTCTGGGCCCAATCCTGTGGGACGTCGGCTACGACTGGGTCCTACGGTGCAGCCTCCTTCCCGGGATGGATGTCATCTGCTATGCAGATGACACGTTCATTCTATCCCGTGGTCGGACATACACGGAGGCTGCGCGGCTGGCCGAGGTGGGAGTATCCCTTGTAGTCAGCCGCATAGAGCGATTGGGGCTTCGGGTCCGATTCGATAAAACCGAAGCTCTGCTCTTCCGTGGGGCTGGGAGGAAGGGGCCCCCTCCAGGAGCACGACTCCTTATCGGAGAGAAGGAGGTCAGGGTGAGTCCCACTATGAAATATCTTGGGCTCACTCTTGACGGAAGATGGACCTTTGGCCCCCATTTCCAACAACTGGGGCCGAAGGTCATAAGGGTGGCGTCAGCGCTGGGCCGACTCCTTCCTAACCTAGGAGGGCCCAGTGAAGCCTGCAGGCGCCTATACTCCGGAGTCTGCCGGAGTATAGCCATGTACGGAGCCCCAATTTGGGCGAATACCCTGACCACTAAGAACAAGGCTCTACTGCGGAGTATGCAGCGGGTCATAGCGGTGAGGGTAATCAGAGGCTACCGTACGGTCTCTTGGGTGGCAGCCACTGCCCTGGCTGGAGATCCACCGTGGGAGCTCGTGGCGTTGGTGCTCGCCGAGGTGCGCCTTTTCTGTTCCCAAAGGAGGTCACTATTTGGCGAGTCACCGACTTGGGAGGAGGTCTCGCGTGTGCGGAAACTCGGGCAACAGTGGCTGTTGCGAGGGTGGGGGGAAGTCTTGGCGCAGTCGCCGTATGGCCAGCGTACGGCCGAGGCACTGCGCCCGGTTCTGGAGGCGTGGATGCGCCGCCGGAAGAAACCCCTTACCTTCCGCCTGACACAGGTGCTCACCGGACATGGCTGTTTCGGTGCATACCTGTGTCGGGTAGCCAGGAGAGAGCCGACGTCAGCCTGCCACGAGTGTGGCGCTGTAGAGGACTCGGCTCAGCACACCCTAGAGGTGTGCGACAGATGGGCCGCACAGCGACATGATCTCGTGGCAGTGCTTGGAGAGGACCTCTCGCTTTCGAGTATGGTGCGCTGCATGCTCGAGAGCGATGAGGCCTGGCAGGCGGCGGTCACCTTCTGCGAAACCGTTATTTCACAGAAGGAGGCCGCGGAGCGGGATAGAGAAGACGACGTCACATCCGTCCCGCTCCGTCGACGTAGGACGGGAGCACGAAGGAGGCGCTATGCGCACCTTCTACCTCCCGTCTAACGGAACTCGGGGTAAGGCTGGGAACCTGCCCCGGTAGAAAGGTTCCGGTGTCGGCGGGGGTGCTCCAGGTTGTCGGAGCTCCCCCATACTAGGAAGAAGCCCGGTTAGCCTTGAGCGAACCGGCCGGTCGCGGGGGGTGTCCTGTGTTAGACAGATCCGGGATACTCCCTATCAAGCGGCTGATGGCAACCCGCAGTGGTTTTAGTGCGGTATACCGGCGCTGGTCGGGAGGGCGCCGGGAGTCCCACATATCTCCGGGGACGACCCATCCCCGGGTGAATGCGCAAAGCATTTCCACTGTGTTAAAAAAAAAAAAAAAAAAAAAAAAAAAAAAAAAAAAAAGGGCGAGCGCGAGAGTGTAGGTGGTAACGCTGGCTTGCCTCGGCTTGTCATTAATATAGGCGGACATAGAGGTCTCGGGTGAGACATAGCGAGTGCTCTCGACCGAGAGTGTACAGCCGCAATATTTATAGTGTGTGAAATTTTCATTATCGTCCTTCTGAGGAACTAAATATTTATATTAACTCTCAGACATGTGTCTCTATTCTTCCTTGTCTTCCTTAAATTTCTAATGTTGTCTTGTCCATGTCTTATAAAAATGTATAGAACGTAATTTTCCAAATATTCGGCCAGAAAGGTCGGATCCTGATAAATCCGAATATGCGGGTATGCATTATGCACAGCTTCATCGTAATCGAGTGGAATCGGTGTTCAATCATGTTTACTTACTATCGAATCCACACAATTAATCCCTTTGCGATCCAACTCGATTCACGTTTCAATAGTTGTGTTTGGTTTCAAATTTAAATATTTAGGTTCAGAATATATTAATCTCTTAAAAATATTTCCGTGATTTGGATGTTAGTTGAAGATTGTTTTTTAGATATACAATAATCATTTTTAGATACAAATAATCTCGATTGTTATAACTTAGTGATTTTAAGAGGCTTATATTTTGCAAGTAGTAGTGCGTTATAACTTATAAGTATAGTTTGTTTGATGAGAGGAGTATATGACGTTTACGTTTATGAGCCTTAACAATACTTACATGAAAGTTGAGTTTGAAGATTCGTGCAATTATACGCACATATAAATACTCGCAAGAGCCCAAATTTAAATCTTCTCTGTGGATGTTCTGTTGTGGAATAATATTAGTTTACTATTTATTGAACTTATATATTCAAAAAATAATCTAATTTATATATACTCGCATAAAAATACTTTTATGACTACAATTATATATGTTTTCAGTCTGTTCTAAAAGGACATTGGTTGTTGTTGTCAAAATGTTTAATACGTCACGTCACATTACTTTCGTCACCAACAGTCGATTCCTAGTTAGACCCTGCGTGTTGGATTTGTGATGTTTGTTGCCTATGCTCGCTTAGACGTATTTAATTGAAATTTGTTAGAGGTTAATTTTGTTACGTACAAACTTCGTTCATATTGAAAAGCATTAATTACGTAAGTTCGGCGTTTAGGGCAAGTCCCGAATATAATAGAACTTTGTACGGATGATTGACCGTCGATCATGATAAGGAATAGATGATGAAACTTTTTATCAATTAATCAGGAAGGATTGGCTGGTGCAGTCTTTTAGCCGAAACCGATCTGGAGGCCTAGCCAAAATACTATTAGGAAGGCGTTAGCGAAGTTCGAAAATGATAAAATGTATGGGATTGACATAAGGCCGCGCTTAATCACGTGGTCCATCCTATACATTTTATCATTTCAAACTTCGCTAACGCTTTCTTAATGGCATTTTGGCTAGGCCCCCTGGGCGACTTGCCGCTATATTATTTTAGCGTATAATGTGCTTTACTACGTGCGTAAAATTGGGGTATGGATAGGTATTGAAGACTCCTTATTAAAAGTCCAGTAAAGACTAAGAGATAGCGTTCATCGCATAGTATTTATTGCTTTACTACTTAACAAAGTACGCTTTTTGAATACGGTTGTTAATCTCTTCAGGCATGCAGGTTTTCAGGCTGGTTAGAAAAACCCATTTTAAGACCCCTCCCTCACCCCACCATGGTTCAAGCCTTGTCGTGGCGGTGGGGCTCAGTAGCCTAGGGTGAGCGTACTCTTATATAAAAAGAGGGGGCAAAAGAGCAGGGGCAAGGGATGAGGATGGGAACCTCGCTCCATTGTACTGTCCCGACGGTGGGAGGGGTTGTTTCGTGGTGCGGGGCAACCCGTCCGTGGAGGTGGCGTTGGCCCCCTGAGGGGACTGACTGATCGTCGAGGTGCCCTGTGCTACTAGATCCGGGGCGCCTCAACAAAGGCGGCATTGGTGGCACTCGCCGGGTTTTAGTGGGTAAAGCTGCGTCCATTTACCAGTTTTCGAGTGCAGCAAGTCCCACATACCCGCCTGTGGAGACCCACTCCCCTGCGGGATGCGTTAGTGGATTTCCCGGCGTAAAAGAAAAAAAAACCCCTCCCTCAAGAGGCCCAGGCCCACTAGATAGCCGCCGCTCAGAGCATACTTGTATGGTCTTCATTTTTTTTCTATCTATATAGAAAAACTAGACGAGGACAAAATAAATTAGCCTATCAATCCAAATGGATTTTTCGGCCATTTGGATTGCTGCGTGTCTTCCAAACAGTTTCATGAATATGATAAACGTATGCCAATTATATTTTGGACATCTTGCGGATTTAGATTTCCAAACGGATTGAAATCCATGCATCGAAACCATAAGGACGTCATCCGTGGCCAATTGTCAATGTCAAAAACGTGCGCCACGCCATTTTTAGAAGCCTATCGAATCGTATACGTAAATGGCCAAAATCTCGTTATTTTTTCTGATTTTTTTTCAATTTTTGAATAAAATAATATTTTAAAAATAAAATAATAAATATTTAGCATACAAAAACGTTTAAAAAATAAATAATTAAATTGAAATTTAATTTAAAAAAGTAAATTAATAAATGCATAAAATAAATAAATGTATAATGGATGGCATACTTAATTTTAATGAATAATTAATTATTTTGATTAATCGCATACTGGAAGTAAGTCTGCTTTTAGCCTTATCTAATGTAGGTACCATTAGAAGCTATTCCATTTAGGAGCCTTCCAAATAGACGTATTGTCGATGGCTGCCTTAATGTCGAAACGGCGTCAACTAAAAAAATGGAACCGTTCTAAAATACACATTTAGATTTAGACTTTTGTGTTTGTTTTTATTAGGCCAAATTAATACGTGTCTAAAAGAAAATGAGACTAATCTTGGTTTAGCGTCTGTGTAAGAGTTTGGTAAACTCTTACATCGGTTTTTACGCTTAGTTACTAAATATATTTAATGGTAATAAGAGATGTACATTGTATATATTATATTGTGTAATGTCGTTTTTTATTTAATTAAACAACTTTAACGTATTCCATCGCGGCTTATTAAGTTTTTTGCACGCCCGATCATGCTTGGTGTTTCGTAAAATCCTCAAAGGTTGTTTCATTATAATGAGTGTAATTCGTTCACACATTCGAAAACAATTTGTTTTTGTTAAAAAAATATTAATATTTGCAAATTTACGTTACATCTACAAATTCATTCTCTAAATCATAAAGGCATATAAGTCCTTATTAGTAAGTAATTCAATGCTAAGATATTAGAAACTATTAAAGTATCTGCAATCAAATATGTAGGTGTCTTGCGGAATGCAAGCGCACAAGCACAGATACAGTTCTCGAGTTCTCGGGTTCAGTATATTTATTTTGCTCACAGTCGATAAATGCTATTCTTTGTGAAACGACACGGAAAATACAACGAAAATATAAAAATATAGCTCTCAACTTGCATCGGATCCCCGGGGCGGGACTTACGCGCTACTTGTGTTTGCTACAATATCAATGTTGTAGTGTAAGAAAAATATTTGTTTCGTAATGAATTTGTTTCGAATGTGATTTCTTCTTCCGTACATGACTGATATAATATTTTAATAATAATTGGTTTTTCTTCTACCAATACACATGATATAAAATCGATTTCATGTAGTATGATAAATGGAAAAAATCGTTCGAGCGCTTTTTGAGAGCTTTATTATCTTTATTATTTACCTTACTATATGTTTCATTCAAATGCTTTTTAAAGCTCGTAAAAAAGCGTTCGTGCGAACGGGGGCTAAGTGTTGGTGGTTTAAAATTTGAAAATTCCTGTTGTCACCTCCACTTCACGGAGATCGTCTTCCTTGAAGGTATACCGACTTTTCGTACCGAACGACGCCTCCACTCAAGAGCTCAATTCGCCTCCTGGTTGTCAGCTCGGTGTGTTCAGCCCACTGCCACTTCAGTTTTCCTGCGCACGATGTTTTCGTTAAAATATATAGCCTAGAAAAACCTTCTGAAAAAGCATTATTAGGGCGGATAGTGTGGATCGGAACCGTGTGCTGTCCCGGTGCGGCCGTAACTTCACGCGTGGCCGCCCGCGGTAACGAGCGCCCACATAAAACAAAATGCCACTGACTGCGGATTCACTTGAATGCCAGAAATCCTGTAAATTGTCTCGGCGTCTGTAAGATTACATACAGCCATGGCTATTAGTAATCTCTATTAGACTAAATAAAACAGGATCTCTTCGTTATAAAAATATTTCCTTCAATATACAACGAGATTTTTTACGAGCGAATAGATCAGTGATTAAAATAAGAAAGCATTTTTTCACTTTATTGAAACGTAATTTTCGGAAAATTACATTTCAATAAAGTGAAAAAATGTGCCTCAGTAAAAATATTTTTTTGGAAAAGGCAAATTGTCAAGTGAGTCACTCGATAGTATTATTTAACGACTAAATTACTATATTTTTAGTGGCATTTTTATTACGAAATTATATTTGAAGGGCTTTTTAAAGAATCTTTCGCAGCTGGCAATAAAAACGGACTATGCAAAGCGGCAGACGATTTCAATTAAAGCTGACCGGTTCTATTTAAAAATTGGCAATTTGCTTATCTTAGTCCTACTTTACGGGTTTGAAATAGCTCGCTCCGGGAATGCATTAATCACTAATGCTACAGTTTAATCATGGTTGACGGTTTTGAAAGCGATGCAGATATTTGGGTAATATGTCAGAGATGCAGCGATGCTACGTCTCGCTGTACATCAGCTATTACTACCTCCATTATTGTTACAAATGGTACTAGTTATCACTTATTTATTTAATTATGATACACCAGCAGATTTGCAATTTGAAAAATAATAAAAATAAAATGTTCATCGTCACCATAAGCACATAATTGCATACCTGCAGAGCAGTATCGTCATTTATGTATTGATAGTATACGAATGGAAAGGATGCGTAAGGCTCTGCAAGATACCACCGTCCTGCTCATTTGTCGGAAAAAAGAACGAGACGGGCAGTGTAATTTTTCCGCCATACCAACCATTTTGTCTCACCATAGACAACACAACAAAAGCGACGATAGTCTGGATAGATGGGAGGCCCAGGTTCGATCCTGAAATGGGTTTTTCTAAATATCTAAGTGCACCCAATACGAGAGGGGAAAAATCGTCAGGACTCAGGAATCCTTCATGCCTGACGAAAATAAAAATCTCTGAAGATGTGTACAGTTGCCTAACCCGCATTGGTCAGCGCATCGGCGAACTATAGCTCAATACCCCCCTCGCCTGATTTCGAGGAGGAAACCCATGCTAATAAATGTATATATATTTATATATGCATGCATGCATATATATTTATATACAACTCATAGTACCGGGTAGTTTACCCGGTACTATGAGTTGTTTACGACCACTTACCATTATGTGACCCCTTTGCTCGTTTGATATAAAAGTATGAATGCCAGTACTTTTTTTTACCTTTTGAAACTAAAGCTTGCTAAATAAGATAAATTTACGATGTCATCGCAAGACGACCAAATATCGTGCAGATTGCCACCTCTATCTCTTCGTTGGGCTAATGGCGCAAAATCTTTTCTTAGACGTAAATTACTTGGAAAAACTTGTTATTGTCAAAGTTCACAGAGAATTTTAAGTTCAGATATATTAGTCTATAAAATTCCAGACACCTCTTTATCTTTCCGAAATCGCAAAATGCAGTTTGCGACAGTAAAATTTACATCATATTAAATTAACATCATAATAAAAATATAATAATAATGGATTTTACCGAATCAGGCAAATACAATATTTATTCACCGGTGGGTTTTTATATCTTCAAAATTAAAATCAGTTTGCAGCTTTATAAAAATTAAAGTTAACCGCTAAGTATAAAGTTAAAGTTCATTAATTTTATTGTCTATATACAGGCATATTATAGACTTTAGTATTTCGTGAGAAAGTACGCACCGTCATTTACAATCCCTTGTAATCCCTCAGGTCTGCTTGTACTAATTATTTATTCATATTTATGTTTTAGTTGCCAAATTTATAATTGAATTTAACTATACTTTGTAATAATTAAGTGCAGTATAAATATAATATTATGTTAGCATAATATTCAGCATAAAAGATTTTTTTATTGCTAAAAGAAACAAACATTACACCCCTTTTGGAAACATTTCGAATGCTCAACTTACCGGCAGGGATAATTTTACGAAACGGATGGAAGTAACCGTGCTTTTGAAAGCCTCAAAGTGCCTCTTTCGTTGCGAAATTAGCTGTTTCTGTGAGACCGGTTTCATTTTATATTTGGCCTGTAATATAAGCCCAACCATATCTCAGACTAGGCCAACCTCAACAAAGTATTTGTAAACTATTATTTGCAAATTAAAAGTATCAAATAAATGGCTACATTCACTGTGAATATTTTTTTTACAAGCTTTTACCTAAAAGTATCTTGAAATAAATATTTTACTCCAGGGGCTAAGATAATAAATAAAATCATTTTATACCTAATGGCTTATAAACACAATATAGGATCATTTTATTTAACCTTGTATGAATTATTACACTCAAATATTGTTACACTTATATGCACGCAATAATTATAAAACAACAGTCTTCATATTATAAGCGTTCAAGCGTAAAAATAATAAATAATATAAACAGATTCACATATTTATTAATTTTTATTCCTGAGACACGTTTGGCGAGCTTTGACGTTTAATACTACAGAGTGGCCCGGCGTTTGGAGCCATTTATGACTCCAGTTAAAGTGTTTGAAAATCGGTTCTTGTTTTATATAGTGTAATAATTCTAAGGGTAAGGGTGATATGTTTTCCATTTGATTATAACGAAAGAGTGATCATCTTCTTAACTAATGAAGATTAATTAAGATATTCTGATAAATACCTATATAAAAAACTTAGACAAGCGCGAGTTTGACTCGCGTGTTTAGGTTTCCGAAAATCGTGGATTTGAAATATAACAACAAATTTTACCTATGTGGAGACCTTGCTAAATTCCTTATTTATGATTGTAACGATAGCTGATGATCTAAGCAGCCTAGTTTATGATTCTATGTTCATGTGAAGGGCTCTCTTGGTTTTTGCTTTGTCATTTACAAGAACTGATACCTAAATCACATGAAACTAAATAAGGATTACATGTGTACGAAATATACATAAAGTCTCAAAAAGAGTTTGATGTGGGGATAGTCAATAGCGTCCCCAACAATACCAAAAAATGCAAGAATCAAGATATAATGAACTTGTCCGAGAATATATTATGTAAAGTAATAAACGTATTGTTTCGACAATAGAAGCCGGGAGCTTTATAACAAAGCCAGCTTCGGTCCTGTCAATTAGCAACGCAAAAAGGTATTCAAACAAATTTATCGGCCTCACTTATTTTGTGGCTTTTGTGATTTCAGCATCAGAGTTTATCTCATTTTAGGATTGACATATTTAAAAAAAGACATATTTAATAAATGTCACAAAGTTCTTTAATTATTCCTTCAAATGTGTAGGAAGTTTACCAAACTGCATTGGGCCAGCGCGGCGGCAGCGCATCGGTGAATTCTCTTCGCCTGATTTCAAGGAGGAAACCCGTGCCCAGCAGTAGGAACTAGTACAATTATTTTATTAGAATTTTAATATGACATACTAATAGTGCTGGATTTACGTATAGGCCCGTGAGGCCCGGGCCTAGGGCGGCATGATTTGAGGGGCGCCAAAATTTCAGAGACGAAAAAAGTAAAGAAGACTGCCTTTGAAAATGAGTTTGGATTATTTTTTTAAAGAATTGTCTATAGAATATACCTGTAACAATTCACTTTTTTATTTACTTTTCAGTCTATGAATAAGATTATGTTTTTTTAAAGATTAATTATAGTCTTTACCGAATGATGTTCTTTACTTTTTGTTTCATTACTGAATATCACATGCATAATATAAAGCTTTTAAAAATGACTAAATCTTAATAATTTCGAACTGGCCCAGCAGTGGGACATAGTTTAAGGGTAGATACTTTACTTTTTTCTAGCATTAAGGGCGGCAAAATAAACAGGGCCTAGGGCGGCGTCAAGCCTAAATCGGTCACTGCATACTATTATTTATTATTTTTTACAAATATCTTATTTCAATCCATAAATAAAATCAACAGTTATCTTTATTATCATTTAATACATTACTGTTATTAATTTACAAGATTTATTTGCAAATAATTGCTAGAATGTAAAAATGTTGATTTTTATTATCAAGAATATTCTTCGAAAATGAGTTTTGAACATGATAGTACCCATAAATATGATCAAGATTAACAAAATATATTTTTTGATGCTCTCAAATGTATAGATTTTCCTAAAATACTGTTAAAATCTATTTCGACTATGACAGGGTCTTAAAGCTTGTATGTTGCATAGTTTAATGAAAATTCTTTCAGTCGCTTTTGTATTGAGTTACATACCTACATCCAATCAATGTCTGTAATTCCGAATGTTTGTATTTAATAGTATTATTTAGTTATACCGACAGTGAATATTATAATAACCGAATGTTAGCATTGTTATCTAATATATAAAATTTCCCTGTCACAATGTTAGTTACCGTACTCCTCCAAAACGGCTTGACCGATCTTTATGAAATTATATATATATTCAGTAGGTCTGAGAATCGGCCAACATCTATTTTTCATCCCCCTAAATGTTAGGGGTAGTCCTAAATTTATTTTTTTATTTTTTAGACAAAATTTTTAATTTCTTTTTTTTTATGATACAACATACAGAAATACATACAACCCTAAATTTTCACCCCTCTACGATCAACCCCTATTTTTTAATAGCGATTTTAGCAGAACGAAGTCTGTCGGGACAGCTAGTATTAACATAAAACACGTAGTCGCTAAGGTGACATGACTTGTTCAGGCCTTGTCGTGGCGGTGGGGCTCAGTCGCCTAGATTGTACCCAGCACCTTGGGTGAAGCGAATTGAGGCGTGGGGGCTTATTGTACTCCTCTTATAAGAAAAGAGCAGGGGGCAAGGGGCGAGGACGGAAACTTCGCCTTACTTTACTGTCCCGAAGTTGGGAGGGGTTATTCTGTGGTGGTTTCGGGCGTAGCAAGTCCCACATACACGCTTGGGGAGGGTGACATGGCCTAATAACAGGGGAACGGGTTCTGGCAACACATCTGACTTATAGTTCCGATGTAAGCCGTAAACAATGTACTCAAACTATTGTGTCGTCTCATTCTTTCCCGTTGCGAAATATATCCATTTCTTTATAACGTTCCGTGATTGGCAATGTATGCCATTGAATTAGCTATCACAGCATTGCAACCCCTTTCGTCTCACCTCAGCTAGTTGCCAGAATGCATTTAATACGAAAAATCAAACAATAGGAGTCTATAGGTTGTGTGGTCGATGCTTCGTAATAATCTCTGTACCTATTTGTCGGCTACAACGAGAACGGGCTTTCCTGAAATTAGTAGATCGGAATAAATACAATTTTAATTCCATTGTTTGTTATTTTTCTATGTTAGTATATCTCCTTTGTATCGGTGGAGTGAATCCATTATGAAATTTCAAACGACTGTAACACTTCGTAATAAACGCTTTGAAATGTTCAAAGTGCTTTAGCGTTCTACGCCTTATGACGTAATAGTAGGAATATTTTTTCATCATCATCATCAATTTCTTTATCACATTTCCATATATATACTGGACTATATCTACCACTCCCAATTCAAACAGCTATGTGTTCATTCTTCATAAACGACATAATTTTCTTTACCTTATCTATACATCCCAATGTCAACGAAATGAAAATACAACGCTGTACGAGATCGCTCGGATATAAAATATCGCTCGGAATAATTAAAATCAATGGGTCATATTATATAGTCCTAGCGCATTAGCGACGATGGTCCAGTGGTGGATGGACTCGGCCTCTTATGCGAGAGGTCTGGGTTCAATCCTGACCCCCCCGTGTGTGCCTTGAAATGGGTTTTTCTAATTTTTAAGTGCACCCCAAACACGAGACCATCGTTCGCTCACCGGTGAAGGAAAACATCGTGAGGAAACCTGCATGCCTGATGAGATTGAACGTCTTTGAAGGTGTGTGAAGTTCACCAACCCGCACTGGGCCAGCGCGGTCAACTATTGGCCCATTACCCTCCTCGCCTGATTTCGAGGAGGAGACCCGTGCCCAGCAGTGGGACATAAAAGGGTTGATACTTTACTTTTATATAGTCCTATACTTTCCTGTCATGTCTACGGGGCTCGGCACAAGTAGAATTTCAGTCTTATCAGTAGTGGGGAGGTAGGTAGCAAGCGGCGTCGTTAAAAGTAGAGACATGGAGTATTTAAAAAAAACACCAATATTTAGAATCTTAGGACTGGGTCGAGCCCGTTTACCGACGAAGGCCATTTAGGAGCATATTATTAATATGCCAATGGCTGTTGCGTTTGAATTATTATATATGTTACTCATTTTGAATGAAAATTCTATGATCTGTTTATACGCATCTCCTCATTAAATTTAATTAGTTCAAATTGATGTACAGGCAGTATATTGGTTTATTTGTGGCTAAAGCCTTTGAAAATGGTAGAAAGTGAAAAGAAATATATTATGTACTTATATATAACAAAAATCCAAGAAAAATAATTTCATCGGTTATTATATTATTTCCTACTTACGCATTGAATAGTCTTTCCACAACAGTTTAAAGTAGGACTGACGAATCTAGACTAGTCTGATACACCTCATCGACTACGGTCTTAGATGTCCTTCTTAAAAACATCCTTATATTATATTATTAAAGTAAGCAAACGAATTTATGATATTACGTTATAATGATATTACGAAGAACAAAAAGACTAACAAGGAATACACATGAAATACAATAAAATACAATAAAATTAAATAAATATATTTTTATGTATTGTTCATATTATATATGTATGCGTATCTATAACCCGATAAATACATCTATATTCATCGTATAAATTATTTGTACATGCCAGGATTCGAACTTGAGACTCCGTAGTTTCGACAGGCTGCTCGTTAAATTCTCCCTAAAAACCAATAATGATATCTAAGATTTGGGTCATCGATACTACACGTACCTGTATTTTGATATTATGTGTGTTAATATACCGTTCCTAACATATTCTATTCCCAAGCCAAATATAGGGATTACATTCCGTCGTAACTTTCTTTCTTTACGAGTTTTATCGCACAAGTGAAGTTTTGCACTGACTTTATCTTTCTCAATTATAGACATGATACATAACATTTTTCATATAATAGCTGACATTGATCTCTTACCCATAACAATTATTTAAAATGTTAAACAATGTTACTAACATTATAGTATAGAATCAGTTTGTAAGTGTGGATGTTTTTTGCTTTTTAATGGCAAAAAAGTTCAACCATAGAAATATTAAGAACAGAAGAACTTTAATTCAAATATCTGTGAGTTCAACAGATTTAATAGTATATTAGTAATAAGTAGTAATTCACAAGGACGTCCATTAAAATAACAACATAATTTTCAAACGCACAAAATTAATAAGTAAGGATTGGCCAAACGCATACATATTTTAATAATAATAATAATAAGCCCCTCATAAACCTAACTCCACGTCCGGACCGACCATCTGTGTCCACGTGAGGGGCGGACACTAGAAGCATTGCGCTATATACTACCTAGTGACCAACGGAGCCATAGTTAAAAAAACTGCGATGCGATTAAGAAGCAAAAGAGTACTACCCCAGGCGGGTACCAGCGTGAATCGCGCTGGAGAATCCCGCACCAGGCTAACAGCCTCGGGCAGCCCCACGTATTCTGGGGGGGGCACCGTATCGCAAGAATCTGCCCAGTTTTAAACTGTTGCAGCAATCGGCACAACACCAGTCGAATCAACATCACATTCATCAACACCGATATCATCAAGTCATAGTTTATTCCAATCACCCAGCTCATCACCACAGTGGTGCAGATATGGATCCACACCAGAATCCTCATCATCTCTGTCATACGATGTTGCTCAAGAAGCAATTGCTTTATATCCTGAGCCCATTACTGACAGCATACAACCTACGTGTATATCTGAAAATTATGCATTAATAAATACCGTAGACACTAACTCATCCCCATTATCTTTAAGCATTGACACACCAGTCAGAAGTGTTTTACAGGAAATGCTTCCTGCAACCACTCTCGCTGGAAAGAGTAGACAACGGATGAAATGGACGAACAAAATAAACCAAGAGCTTCTCCGTTGCTACTACATCGTGACACAATGCGAAACAAATCTAACTGCATATCGACCCCTGTTACATCAGAAGTTTACTCAATTGTTTCCAGAATTAAGCAACCTTACCGAGCAGCGACTTGCTGACCAAATCAGATTAATACATAAAAACAATAGAATCTCAGCTCCAGAAAGGGAAAAAATAAAGCAATTAGTAATACAAGCAATTCATAGACCAGAAGAACTAGATGAACAGATTTCAATCAACAACACACAACAAAGTAATATGGACTCTTTCACTGATAATAATAACAGAGAACATGCCACATCCTACACTCAAATAACATCGCCACAAAATCTAACAGAAAACATTCATCACATCACACCGATCCCGCAAACAAGTCATCTCATTCAAAATGAAAATACTCAGACTATTCTAACAGAAATTAATGAAGATGACAACGCATTAGAGCAAGCAATAAATCTAGATAAAATTGAAAATACTTTTGCTGAAATGATTATCAAATACGCCGGTACAGATCCCACACTAAGACCCTCTATTCCCAAGCTAAAAGTAACACGTGCTTCAATAAAAATAGTCAATACAGTTAACGATATAGTAGGTAAACACTTAAACGATAAAGCCATAATCACTATAGGGGAAATTCATGAAGCTATATATTGCGCAGCAATGACAGTAACAGTTATATATAACAAACACAAATATGGAGGCAGAACTAGAGACAACACAACGCATAGAATAAACATACAGAGACAAAAGAAACCGCATTGGGAGAAACGACTAACAGATAAAATTTCAACATTTAGGAAACAAATAGGACAATTGACACAATATTTGAACGGGAACCTTAATCATAAGAAGCAAAAAAAATTAAATCCGAATAACAAAAGCAAAGAAGAAATCATTGACCAGTTAGATATCTGTAAACAAAAACTTCAAGCAAACTCAAAACGCCTTCGTCGATACAAATTAAGCAACCAAAGAAAATCTGATAACAATATATTCAATACTAACCAAAAACTATTTTATCGCAGTCTTAACACAGAAAATATAAAAATTACACAGGCCCCTAATGTAACCGATTTGCAGAACTATTGGGAAAATATATGGTCAAAACCCATACAACACAATCCAAACATTGCTTGGATAGAATCTGAAGAACATGAAGTACGTAATATAGAGATGATGCCAGAAATTACCATAGAAAAAGACGACGTAATCCAAGCCGTAAAAAAAACTCTGAACTGGAAAGCTCCTGGACCAGATAAAATCCAAAACTATTGGCTTAAATATATGACAACAACACATCAATATCTTGCTCAAACTCTTAACAGCCTGGTGCATAGCCCACAAGAGATGCCATCATTCCTCACACAAGGTGTCACTTATCTAAAGCCTAAAGACAGTGACACGACCAATCCTGCAAAATATAGACCCATCACATGCCTGCCAACCATCTATAAGATTCTAACATCTATCATCTCACAAAAATTGTACTCCCATATTTCACAAAATAAGATTATACCAGAAGAACAAAAAGGATGCAGTAAGGGATCCAGAGGATGCAAGGAACAACTTATAATAGACACAGAAATACACAATCAAGTTAAACAAAAACATAGGAACCTTCACTTCTCGTACATAGACTACCAAAAGGCATATGACAGTGTACCCCATTCGTGGCTACTACATATCCTTAAAATATACAAAATCGACAATAGGCTAATTAATTTCTTACAAATCATAATGAAAAAATGGACTACTAAGCTCATATTAAGAACAGACGGTCTGACGCTTGATACTTCTGCCATTAAGATATCGCGTGGTATTTTCCAAGGCGACTCCCTTAGCCCACTCTGGTTCTGTCTTGCCATTAATCCCCTCTCTAGGATCCTTAATAAAACTGGCTACGGTTATATTATTGAGAGAGAAAACGACGTTAAAGTGACACACCTACTTTATATGGATGACATCAAACTCTACGCAGCAAATAGGCAACAATTAGACCAACTTCTGTCATTAACAGAAAGTTTTAGTGACGATATTAAAATGAAATTTGGTACAGATAAGTGTAAAATTAACTGTATTATTAAAGGCCAACATAAAGAAACTATTCCACACATATTAGAACTTCAGGGAGGAACCATTGACAGTTTAGAAAATAGAGATACTTACAAATACTTAGGATACCTACAAAGTACATGCATAAATCACACAGAAATAAAAAATACACTAAAATTAAAATATAAACAAAGGATTAACAAAATATTAAATACCCAATTGTCCGCCAGAAATAAAACAAAAGCTGTTAACACCTATGCTGTACCAATATTAACGTACTCGTTTGGAGTTATCAAATGGTCTGACACAGAATTAGAGGCCTTAAACAAACTAACCAGAACTACATGCTACAAACACAATATCCACCACATTCATTCCGCAATACAACGTTTTACTTTAAAGAGAAAATTTGGGGGTCGTGGTTTCTTGGACATTAAAAACTTACACTACACACAAATACACAATTTAAGACTATATTTTTTAAATAAAGCTAAGGAAAGTGCCATACATAAAGCAATAGTAAATATATCTCACCCCGGAACACCACTTCAATTAAATAATGATCAGTTTAATCCGCAACAAAAAATCCTTAAAGATGAACAAAAGATCGAAATATGGAAAGGGAAAGCACTACATGGAAAGTACCCATTTCAACTACAACAAGATCATGTAGACAAAAATGCGTCCTGCACCTGGCTCATGAAAGGCAACATATTTGGCGAGACAGAAGGTTTCCTTATAGCCATTCAAGACCAAGTCATTAAAACCCGAAATTATGCCCGACACATCCTGAAAGAAGCAATACAAACAGATAAATGTAGATTATGTCATCAAAATACCGAAACCATAGACCACATTACAGGAGGCTGCAGTGTACTTGCCAACAAAGAATACACTCACCGCCATGATAACGTCGCCAAGCACATACACCAGCAACTCGCCCTGAAACATAAACTCCTTGACACATACACTCCATACTACAAATATAAACCTAAGAACGTCTTAGAAAATAATACCACAAAATTATACTGGAACCGCGACATTATAACAGACCGCACCATCTTAAGTAATAGACCCGATATAACTTTAACACTCAAACACACCAAAATTACTTACCTTGTAGACATCGCCGTACCTAACACGCACAATCTGAAACAGAAACACACAGAAAAAATACAAAAGTACATACCTCTAGCTGACGAAATTAAGCAGATGTGGAATCAGGACACCGTCACCATAATCCCCATCATCATATCTTCCACCGGTGTAGTTCCTAAAACTTTAAATACCACGTATATACTTCTCCTTTTCATTTTATGTATAAATTATTATTATTTTAAAATATGTGTGTGCAATAAAGTTATATTATTATTATTATATTATTATTATATACCCCTACAGAAATCAATAGTGCTCGATACATGCTCAATAGTCCGTCGTTTCCTAGACCCAACCATGCTTTCATTCAATGAGAACAGAGACATCACAAATGTCTCAACTCAACAACACACAGAACACTAACTACACACCACAAGTCATTACCATCTACACACAAAAATAAACAAGGATACTTGGCGTAAGCCCGTACCGAGTTTAAAAAAAAAAACCGACCTCGCGTCGAGCTTAAAGAAAAGAAAACAATAATAATAATAATAATAATGGTTTATTGCCACACAAAATAAACGCCCAGAAATAAAAGCACAGATACAAAATCTTAAATATAAGTACAAAAAATTAGGTTTTACAAAAATCACTTTTCGTGGGCAAAGGGAAAGTCTCAGCTTGTGCTGGCCCGAGTGATCTCGTGCAGCGCTGTTTTTCAACCTTTCCCTCTTTTACTAAAGTATTATATAAAAGTGTTTTATATTATTAATTAACATCCATTTTTTTCTAGTATTGGTAAGAATGCAATTCTTTTTTCATATCATACAAGGAAATACGTAAGCTGCCCTTTCAAACTCCACGCAGGCGAAGCTGCAGGCATCATCTAGTGTTAGTATATATTATATAGTTAGTATATTACTAGTTGTTTTTTTCGTATGTTTCGTTCATTCATACTTTCCGTTGACACTTCGTACGACGCAGACAATTTAAGTGCTTTGAAGTTCGTTAATTTGAAATCCGAACGTCCGTTTACCCGGCTCCGATCCGTCGGCTTACCGAAGGTGGATCACAGATAATATCTGTACATATTATGTACATTGAAACCTTGGTGCTTTGCCGAGTTTTCAAATATGAGTGAATAGTGAATACTAGAGATGCGCAGAATGGTAAGATTCGGCTGAACATTCGAATTCGGTAACCTACTCATATATTCTATTATGCATTGGAATTTGGTGGTAGGTGCGGAAGGTGAGACTGTCAAGATTACTAGATATATTAGAATTATGGTATTTTCAATGTTTTGATGACGTATTAACGATGGTACTCAACTGAGTAATACGTGATAAATATCTTTGAATGCACTTCATTCATACACGTATATGGATTACGAAAATAACTGTTACAATCGATTATGGTTTGAGGCCGCATTGTAAATTTTCCAATTGTCCAACAGTGACGTGTATTGTGAATATTAATGATACTTCTAAGGTTAGAAGGAAATACTTCAATTCGTAGAATTCATTTCCGCGGCGCCGCACTGGCGATGTGTCTACTTGGAATTCGATAAATAGCATAATGTTTTCAGCAAAACGTTTTATAGAAATCCATTATTGTCTCTGCGTACTAATTAGAAATAATACGTATTGAGGTGTATATTTTATAATTCAGAAATCGAAGATATAATTTCATCATTATCACCATCGGTCTTTATCCGTCCATTGCTAGGTCTCCCTCAATAAAGGTCCAGGCCCTAAACTTGCCACTCGAATTCCTATACTACTTGTATTTTGAAATATTGGCAGGAATGCGCTATGTCGTAATATGGTCGATGTGGATATCCCAAATGCTGCTTGTTTCTTGCGGTTACCTTGGGATAGAAGGAAAGTACAGGATATAAAGGTATACATGATGAGTCTCGGAGATAAAACACGTAGTTCTATCTCCGAGACTTACCATCGTACGTCTCCTTTACGTCTTCTCTACGTCTACTCTACTACCTACGCCCGAGGCACACATGAATGAGAGGGGGCTAGTCTCAAATGTAATTTATATTAACGGGCGACGTTGACCACTTTCCATCAGCAGACTATCCTGCTCTTCCTTGTGCCTGTCAAAAAAAAATGTTATTAAAATTATATAAAAAATGTTAGCAAAGTATAAAATATTTTATCAGAGACATCGAAGGAGGAATAAAATAAAAGAAAATGTGGTATCGTGGGACACCAGGTAGGAACGAAGTTCCTTCGGCTAAAAAGAAAGGTATTAAACACTACTCGCTTGTGTATGCGACTGTCGCGCCTGCGCACGTCTCATTTAACGCTTTTTATTCCACGCACTTTTTCTTACGGTTTTACTATCACATTTTTTTCAGTTCGGTCGCGCAGCAAAATCCCTTTCCCCTACCTATCCAAGCCTACCGTAAGGAACTTCGTTCCAAAAAATTGAAGTCGTTTAATAAGAATAAAACGAGGACTTAGTGCAATATTGGCAGCAACGAAAAATCACCGATACCGAATTATTTATATAAATAGTTTAAAAAAATTGATTGTCTATAAAGTCGGTTTACTGACGATAGTTGAACGTGACAACGTCATAAAAAATACTGATGGGCCAATCGTGCCTCTTTTTCGCTCGTTTCGCATTTACAAGCCTTAAAAGCTTGAAGTGCAAGCGAGAGTAATAGAGTAGAAGTGGAACGCCTCAGAGAGAGGTAACGCCGCATGAGTCATGTTTTTTCGTGCGTGCAGCCGGCTCCATCGAATTATGTTGTCACGTTAAAAATATTAGTATCTATTACAGAATCGACCTATTCCAAAATTAACTTTGATATTGGGGAATAACCCAGGTAACACCTAAATCAGTTGCCTAATCCATTTCCATGTTCATGGATGATATTTATTAAAAATCCAACTAACATAAAAATATGTATTCTTCAAATGTTTTGGTAAAAACTTAGAAGGTTTCCGAACTGGAGTCCTTCCAGTCACAACATGTGATTGTAAACAGTCCCAGTGGGAGTGTAGGATTACACCGCAAGTGCACCGCACGTTTCCGACTGAAGCCTTTGAAATACCACCTACTTTAAGATTTCCGTTAATAGATTGCTAAGATCAATAGAAGGTTGAACTAATTGTAGCTATGTTCAATTGAAGTTTTATACTATTAGTTTTTTTTAAATTTCCTTTAATATGTTGGGACAACTCACAGACAGTCATCTGATCCCAAACTAGGCAGAGCCTGTTCTTATGCAAATTATTATCGTTTGAATATAGTTCATTATCACGTTGTGATTTTTTTGTCCCTGTTGTAGCAAAATCAGACATTTTATACATCTTTTATGTTAGTGTTAGCGATGCAGCTCGGCTCTGGTATAATAACATTACTGCCGTGCGATATTTCCCGAATATTTTTGAAATAATTACTAACTTTATAACCTGATTTATCTACTTATAATATATTTCAAGATTCTCATGATAAAAACACACAAAAAGTTTCTAGAGTGAAACGTAATAGACTGGGTAATCTTATTTTGCTCTTATTTTGCGAACTTTAAATACTTCACTTCTACTTTATTTTCTTTCAGTACGTTGTAATTATTTCGATGAATAAATTTTGTTGCCGTTGTTGATTTTGACTACTTAGGATTTAAAAAGTAATAAGAATAGATTTTCGCATTACTAACGATTATTTTATTTATAAATATTGAGATTATTATTGAGCGTAAAACGCAATCGTAAAAAAGATCAGATCAGTGCTAAAAAGAATAACATAATATGATGGTAAATCGAACAAGGAACCACCGTAGCTCAACGTGATATGGAGCGTGCTATGCTGGGTGTTTCTTTGGCAAATAGGAGTCGAAACGAGGTCCTGCGCCAGAGAACTAAAGTTACCGATATCACACGAAGAATATGCACGTTGAAGTGACAATGGGCTGGTCACATACCCAGAAGAACGGATGGCCGACGGGCCAATAAGTTTTAAGCGGCGTGGTGTTTGTCGGCCATTAACCAGATGGGAAGACGATCTCCGTGCAGGGGATCGGTCGTCTTGGCGTTCATTGAGGGAGGCCTATGTTCAGCAGTGGACGGATAACGATCATCGATTTTTTCGAAAGCCAGCTTTCTAGTGATGGTTTTAAGGCATACTTTATAGAAAGCGTGTTTTTGTTTTAAAAATATTTACAGTATAACGTTAGGATCCTCTTTTATCATTTTAAAATATTTTGTATGTCTATATTATAATATAATATTATTTTTTACATCGCATGTATCACATTGTTTTTTTAATCTATAAGTAGATGTTGCTGCAGGGTTGGTAATTGATATCCAGATTAATCATTAGCAGACTTTGTTTGGATTACAAAAAGAAATATGTTTGATTAAGATTTTATTTTACTAAATTCCACCTACTATTTACTACATAATAATAGTATGGTTAAATAAATATTTTATTATGACAGTATATTTTTCCAAAATATACTGTCATAGTACATTCTTAATTCTTATACTTTTCAGTTTTAAAATAGTTTACTATAATGTTTACTCTTACGCATTATAGTGCCGCGTCAGACCGACCGAGGAAACTCCTAGTAATTTGACGTTCTACATTCCGCCCCATCTTGGTCCGAACTCGGAGCAGACTAATTTGAAAACGTGATCCTCTCGAGAAATGAGTTACTTAGAACTCTTTACTAATGTGATGTGGCCTGTACGCTGGTGGAGTAATAGTCATCAAAACCTGAATGAATAAAATGAATTCCAACTTCAAAGTTTTCAAATTTCTCCACATGTTACGAGTGAAGTGATTTTTTTTCAATATTTTGTCGCAATTGAATTATAAATGAATAAAAAAAATATTCAACAATTATACCACGTTAACCTAACCCTGTGGTAGGTTCGCAAGAACTTGTGCATATATAAATACATAATATACACGCTAATGACATGGTTTAAACATCTATATTCAGTATACAAATTATCTGCATTTGGTGGGATTCTACCCTGCGACCGCTAGTACCCTGACCAGTCGTCTAACCAGCCGTCAATGGTGGAGTGGCTGGTTGACCTCACTCTAACTGGCAAATTTGATCTTTGGACGCCTGATAATCATATTATGATATTGATCATAATGATATTAATGATGATAGTTACTAGTCACTTTTACTAGTACTTCACATTATTTATATCTTATTGTTAGTATTGTAAGTTAATTTTATGTTTCATGTATATGACAAAAAAGTGTGAAGTGTAAAGTGAAACCTGAAGCTTCGTTTGATTTAAATCGTCACGAAAATCTTACAAAAATGGTTTTCGTGACTATTTTTAATAATGGAGTCGGGATGGGAATCTGACATCTTTTCGTTGTCTCAACTTCATCAACGAAGGCATGTTCTTGTCAGCTTACTTATACGATATTCAATATCTCGTGGCCGGGTAAAGTTTAGTTTCTAGAGAATATCGGTTTTTATTTCTAGTTTCGTTACAGCAAAGTCCTGATAGGCTATGAGTACGCATTTATTTATATTTGATAAATGAAAGTGAAAAACTCTAAAAAAAATGAAAAAAAAGGCCTCATGGCGCAGGCATTATATGATCGAATATCTCTTTTCCCTACCGATGGACGCGTGCATAGTTTAAGCCGTAGATATTTTAAATGAGTTCTTAATATTTATATGCTTATAACGTTTGCGAAGAATACATGATTACAAAACAACAGAGTTGGAGGATTGTGAAAAATATGTATCACTAATATAATATTAATGTGTACACCATTAACTTATATAATAGAATTTCACGAAGTTCGTGCTTGAACTAGTCCACTGCCGTGTGGCCTATCGCGGTACAATCCGACGATAACTATATACAAAATATATAACCTCATTTTAGAAAAAATGTCTGAGTAATAAAATTATTTTTTTGATTTTATCGTGGTTTATTAAGACTATATAATATTATAATCCCGATGTCTCGAATAATTCATAGCCACCTGTGATGAATAATTGAAATCAAAGGATTTTTTTAATCGATCAATTTACCGGTAAGGGCAACACTTTAAACCGCAGCATAAAACCCCTTCTTAATCTGTCAGTGCATCAGTAGTACTGTATTTCGGAAAGGAAAGAAAAAAGAAAGGAAATAAAAGAAACATAAGTTGTCTGGGCTTATTGGGCTAAAGTTTTGTTATTGATTTACTTTGGCAGGAGCCATAAGAATGTTACCATAATTAGGACTAGTTCAAGATAATCTCGTTGGCGTAGATAATTCGTTAATGCTTTTAGCGAAGACCATCATTCTGTAAAAAGAGATAATCTTCCCTCGCAAAACAGATGTAAAAAAAAAAAACATAAAAACAGCCCACTTTCACTTCATTCGGATTATTTGCACAGAAAAAATGACCTGGAGTGTTACATATATAATACAAGATACAACGTACGTATTCAGTACTTGACTTTCTGTGAAAGAGAAAGCCTTATTCTAAGGGGAGGTGCTACGGTCTGCACTGATGTTGCGCCATACTCCATACATCATAGGCCCGGCATTTCAGTAGTCCGCGAGATTTCACAGGCGAAAGTCGCGCGTGTGTATAAATTTAAGTGAAACTTTTCACGGAGCGCAGTGGAAATATTTCGATACACGAGTTGAATACCCCTTAATCACTACCTCGCGTGTGTTAAACGCAATTTAATAGTTGACGATATACTTCATATTGTTTTTGAAAGAAGATGTTCGGATTTTTGGTTTCGTTTTGTACAAATATCATTTTAATATAGTTTTAATTACGCCTAATCGCTAGCGAATCTAAAAGGATATGTTGACAAAATAAAAACAGTTAACATGAAATTAAAATCTAATATGTGTGTTACTACTGCCTTTAAAATGGTACTAACGATTCTTGCCCTGGACTTGCATCTAACAAGATCAACATTTGCAAACTTATGTAAGTATTCATGATCTGTAAAATTATACGTCTTTTGGTTTTGACATCTAGTCCTAAAACATATTTGTGTTGAATAATTGTAACAGATTTTACATAAAAATAGCGGTAATAACCACATCATGTTGAAAACTTACTTACGCCGCGTTTTCACGGATATAAATGAATTAGCCGCTCAGCTGGACTTCAATAAACGATACAAAAACAAATGTCGATGATAATTATTTTATTAGTGCTTGCTCAGCTGGACTTCAATAAATGATACAAAAACAAATATCGATGATAATTATTTTATTAGTGCTTGCTCAGCTTGACTTCAATAAATGATACAAAAACAAATATCGATGATAATTATTTTATTAGTGCTTGCTCAGCTGGACTTCAATAAATGATACAAAAACAAATATCGATGATAATTATTTTATTAGTGCTTGCTCAGCTGGACTTCAATAAATGATACAAAAACAAATATCGATGATAATTATTTTATTAGTGTTTGCTCAGCTGGACTTCAATAAATGATACAAAAACAAATATCGATGATAATTATTTTATTAGCGCTTGTTTGTTGTATTAGTGCATGTTCGAGCTACGATGGTCTAAACTCTAGTGGGTATGGGCTCGGCCTCTCGGACAAGAGATCTGGGTACGATCCTGACCCTCTGTGGTGCTTGAAATGGGTTTCTCTAAATTTCTAAGTGCACAACGAGACTATCGCTCGCATACCGGCGAAGAAGCCCATCGCGAGCAAACCTACATGCACGATGTAAATAAATTCTTAGGTGTGTGAAGTTGATCAGCACGCATTCGGTAACTTCGCCTGATTTCGAGAAGAAGACCCGTGACGTTTATGAGTTTCTCCTTTACTTTATTTTGTATTCCATTCGAATGTTGAATTACGAACACTGTGAAACTTCCATAATCTTCGAATTAATAACGTTCGTACTTTTGGAATTTGTAAGGATGATTTTATAGTAGATATATAATGTACGTGTATAGCGTTTTCTCGTTACTCTGCATAAACTCATAATGCATGTTTCCTGCCCTAACTCCTGTCTATTTCAGGTCATTCACGTTGTTGGTCGTGAAACTATTACGAGGAGTTTGTTAGTGTAGCCAATATTTAGTCAACATTTAGTGTAACAAATTTGTCAATTATATTATCCTGTAAATGCACTCCATAAATTGAACTTTGAAAAGTTACTTTTATGTTTAAAGGTAACATTTAGCCTCGCGGTTTTATTTTGCCGCCAAAACAGATAGGGTATAGAAATTATATTATATATGAAAGGGACCATTGACTGTAGTGTTACAGTTTATTTTAGCTTGACCATTTTCATTTATACTAGCGTAGCATTTCCACTGCGAAAAAAAGGTGTAATAGCAAAGATTATGAATATAAAATATATTAGGTAGGTACTGTAATTTATATTTAATTCAGGCTTGGAAATTATGAAGATAATTATGTTCATTGACATTTCATCATCATCATCAGCCTTTATCCGTCCACTGCTGATATTTATCAAATAATATTAGAATCATACCGTCAGTTCCCAAAAATATATGATGCAATAAAATTGCTTTTAATTTTTTTAATTCTTTTATTTTTTTAACACCAAAAAAACTTCTTAATCTTCTATCTTACTACTCTTACTAATATTATAAGCGTGAAAGTTTGTATGCATGGATGTTTGTTACTCTTTAACGTAAAAACTACTGAATGGATTTTAATGAAACTTTACAATAATATAGTTTATATATCAGAATAACACATATGTTATAATTTATTATTCTTTTCCCTGTACTCCCACGGGAATAGGAAGTACGAATGTTAAACCGCGGAGCGCTGCTAGTCAACACTAATATTATAAAGAGGAAAGATTTGTATCTATTTTTGTATGTTTGTATGTTTATAATGAATAGGCTCAAAAAGTACGGGGCTGATTTAAAAAATTCTTTCACCATTCGAAAGCTACATTATCCACGAGTAACATAGGCTAAATTTTATTCTGATAAAAATAGGGTTCCGTAAGATATTTTGGTTTTTCGGACATAAGGTGTAAAAAATGTTATTTCGCGTACTAAGATCCCGTTGTAAATCTTACTTAACGCAGGCGAAGCTGCGGGCAACAGCTAGTTTTTAATATATTTATTAAAATTACAGCCAAAATCAACAAAACCTATGTTAATCACATCATTCACATCTCTAGATAATATACGTTACTATCTTTTACAAATACATAAAGTTAAAGAATATGTTTGTTTGGACACGCTAATCTCAAGAACTGTTGGTCGGATTTGAATGATTCTTTCAGTTTTAGATAGCCCATTTATCGAAGAAGGCTTTATATTATCCCGCTAAGATGCTGTTGTAAATCTTAATTAACGCAGGCGAAGCTGCGGGCAACAGCTAGCCATTGATAAGTACGTAATTAACTTGATACTTATCGTTGACAATGATAAAGGAAATTATTTTAATAACTATCCCGTGCAAGCCTGATTTAATTTAGCTCAATTTGATACGTTTCGCTTTGTTATTTTTTCTTGTTGAGCTCCTGTTTAAATATTTAACGATATAGCTAAAAGGTTTTGTTGATAAGTAATTTAGAATGGCTAACAAGAATAAAGTAATCTTAATCATAACAAGTTTAGATAGAAAACAATGTTTACAGATTAAATATTTGTAGGCTTGCTTGCATTAAGGGATGCTTTTTGCTGTGCTGAGTAACACCGTTTTGCTGGTTTATCTTTTGAAATAACTTTGCTGTAGGCAGGTAGTGTAATTACTGGACTGTACATCGAGATTTAACATACTGTGTCAGAGGATAAGTTACAAATAAATGAGTTATCTGGGCTAGTTCCAGGTAAACTAGGTACAAATTATTACTTTGTATTCTTAACAATATTTTTATAAACTTTATTAAACATTTGCGTGCTTAAATACAAAATTTAAGTTAAGACTTAAAGGCGTCTTAAATCACTTATTAAAAAGGATGTTTGGAAATGATTTTTGATCTATAATATACGTAACCAGGTTGACAATATATTGTATATACCTAATATACAATATACCGACGGGAGATGAATCTTGTTGCCCTATTTCCATGCGATGTGGATTCACCACAATGACTCGAATGGCTACGAAAGTGCTACGACGTTATTCCAGCACACCCTATAGATGTGCGATAAATGAGCCGCACAGCGTCACAAATTCGTGGGTTGGATCGCCTGTCGCTATGAGCTCTAGAGCGATGAGGCCTGGCAGGCGGCGGTCACTTTTTTTTTTTTGATGATGACGCAGCGGAAATCCTTTTCGGACCATACCAGGGCCTTGGGTAGGCGCGCTGGCGTGTGCACTCGCATTGGGTGCACTACCCCACTAAAACCACTGCGTGAGCCTTCAGCCGCTATCTGAGGGACCCGGATCTGCAGGCAACGGGAAACTTTCAGCGACAGACTGGTCCCAGCAAGACCAGATTCTCCACAATAGAGGGACTGCCCTACGACTTGGCAGGGCAGACTTAAGGGGCTGGATGCAACTCGTAGTAGTTTTATTTCGGTATGCCGATGCAAGGCGTAGTTCGGCGGCACCGGAATTCCCGGATACTCCCGGGAACTACTCATCCTCGGGTGAATATGCAAACGTGCAAAATGAATGAATAATATTATTGTAAGTATATAATCCTATAGAGCTAAACACGGTTTAATGAACGGATTTTGGGCAGGAAACACGCATGGTATTCGTAAGTGAGAAATATATATATATTTTTGTAATTACCAGGTTTGTTATAATTAGAGTTCTGAAGTATAATATATTTCCAAAACAGTTTACACCTATAAGGAACTAATATGAGGCCGCGAGAGTAACTTATATATCTATTGTATAAGCTTAAAAGAATTTTGTTTTATGGCTTTAAGAAACAGATACATTTCATATTTCCTAATTCGAAAAAAAACATAGTTTCTATCAGTGTAACAACATCACGATTTTTATGATCCTACTTATATTATAAATGCGAAAGTTTATAAATTTGGATGTTTGTTACTCCTTTACGTAAAAACTACTGAATGGATTCTGATGTAACTTTACAATAATATAGCTTATACACCAGAATAACACGTAGGCTATAATTTATCCCTGTACTTTCACGGGAATGGGAAGTACGCGGGTGAAACCGTGGGGCGCTGCTAGTTTACTCATGAATGAGAAAAAAACTAACGATTTTATAAACCAACAAGAAGTTCAGGACCAGGCCCCTTTCTATATTAATGATAAGATGTAAAATAAATATAATAAGATATAAAATTAAATAAAAATGTTTTCAGATTCAATTTACTCGTAGAATACGTTTTGTACTGTGATTTTCAAGCTCCTGACATAGCACTTTTGATAGTATAGACCGATCGGAACTTGATAACGGTACTTCTGTATAAACGAAGCTTAGAAATTTTATTTCAAAATTATTTGTTTCTGGTTACAACAAACGTCAGTAAATAATTATAAGGTAATTAACAAACAATTAATCGTCCTGATAAAACCTAACTGCTTTTAATACCTATTATTATTTAAGTATATAATTGTACCTCACGTACGTTCATGTTACCTTAAATGTTGTCATAAAAGATAAATATGCCTAGTACAGGTATGCATTAAAAAGCAACAAAAGAAACCTAAATTACGAGAAGGCTCTTGGCCCGCGCATAAACATTATCTTATATGGAGGCTGGGAAAATAAGTTATCTTATAATTATAAAATTGTAAAGTATCAACCCATATATGCCCCTCCGCTGGGCACGGGTCTCCTCATCGAAATTGGGCACGGAGGGGCATCGACCACATAACCCATAGACTCCTAATAACAGGGGAACGGGGTTTTGGCGACACATCTGACAGTGACACATCACACATCTGAGAGTGGAAAGAGATCGGTCGTCATGGCAATCATTGAGAGAGTTTCTTAGCAGTGGACTGATAAAGACTGATGATGATCATGCTAAGATTTGCTCACTTATGATAATCATACTAACAAATTTTAGTGTCAAGGTTCGTCTAAAAAAATCCATTCATCCATCCATTTTGTGTCATAAAAATGAGAAATGAGGGTTGATGATAGTAATTGTTTTCTAATAATAATCACGTGAAGTCCACCGTGAAAATACATATTAACGCTCTATAACGTGACTATAAAGTCACTATGAAAATCACTGTCCCCCGTATTTGGATTATCACAGCTAAATTTGACGTGCAGTCAATTAGCGGCAGGGTCCGGCGCGGGGAGCGCTCAATTTGTCAGTGACAGTGCCGGAAGTTTCGGCGATGTAATATCACTAATACAACGCTAAAAGGCTGTTAGTTGTTTAAAGTTTGCAAAAGTGGTCGCAGTATAGGAGACATTATTTATAGTGTGGAACAGATAATTTAACAACTTTATAAAAGCGATTGCGGTTTTAAGCATTACTGTCGTTTTTTAAAGTATGAATATTGAATACACGTAGTTCTGTAATATTTTTTTTAGAATTAAAATTTATAGGGGATATTTTTACTAATCGTTATCTCAGCTCGATAGAATATAATATGATAAAAATAACATTAAATTACATTCACGTTGTTATCTTAATTTGATAACAACAGCAAAAGATGCACTGCCAAAAATTCGAATACGCAAGACTATAAAGAATAACAATAAATATGCAAAATAATAGATATAAACTCTGCTGAACTGCTTCTGATTTCACAAACATTCCTTATGTTTGTGAAATCAGAAGCAGTTCAGCAATTATAACCTGATCAGTTATTCAGACACGGTATTGTTTCGTGACAAACGAAAATAATGTGACACGTCCGTAAACCCACTTACAAACTGTGCTGTAACATTAATTAAAAGTATTTTATTGTTTTACTTTGATTAAAACGAAACATGAAAACTTATTACTGTCATTATAAATTTAATAACATTATTAATTACGTGAGCGATATTTTTTTAATTATTGGAAGAAGTAGTGGAAATCAGTCTCAAAAATTTAAAAAAAATGCTGGTGTGTATGCCTTTGGAGTAATAGGACACATTGTAAAAAAAAAAAAAAACAATTTTTAAACTAGGTCCTTTATATCTGTCTGCAGTCGGTTTCCATAATCATTCACAATATTGGCCATTAGACAATATTCTAAGTGGTCTAAAGGTGTATTAGTTGACACAATAAGTATTATTTTTATTTCTTGAAAATATAATTTCTTATGGTCAGCATTTTATTTTTACAGCTACATTAGGTTTTACCTTTTTAGCATTTTTTTTACTTCTAATGCTTTATACATTTCCAAAGTGATTTCAAATATCCCGATTCAATATCCAAATGTAACGCGAGCTGAAATCAACAATTTTCAATTAAGCTTAGTTAAAAATCATAATGGCAAATCTTAAACTTTTAAGTGCTTTTAAAGTCGCTGCAATTTTGTACTAAAATAATTAATAACGTTATTCATTTTAAATTGCAAGACGCTCTTTATATAGGTCTTGTACGATACGTTTCCAAGAAATACATACAACTTTCGTTACTAGTTTAACTACTGCTATGCTTAACATAAGAGCAATGAAGTTTTTGTGTACATGTTCTCTAGTTAATGATACGTCAAAAGAGAAGTTTTTACTTTGAATAATTTATGTTTTGTGCATAGGAAAATACACATTGTATATTTAAAATATTAATAGTAATACAAATCACTACTGGCAGATACTGTAAATGAGTGCACTACTTAGTTTTAGACATTTCTAAATACCTTTAGTTGAATTTTTCACAAATACTTGATGATTGTAAGCATTTACACTTTTTAATAAGTCCACTATACTCCGTGCGGTGTAGCTTGGTGCGGCTGACACATGCCAATATGACGTTGACATACATGGTTAGAGATGTGACGTTATGCAATTTATTTTTATCGCTAACGATACTCGCAGTGTAAGTATTTAAGGTCTTATTAATAGTAGTGTGTGTTAGTGTGTTTATTCTGTTGTGCAGTGTATCTAGGTGTATAAACTTTTCAATGTATATATTTAGGGGCTACATAATAGTAGCTTTGAACTTATATTAAATAATCAAAATCAGGTTTATATTTTTTTCGTGACAACTTTTTTAACGATAATGATAGATTCTGTTGTTTCATTAATATAATGATAGACTTTTTACAATAATAATTGAACTACGCCCAATATACATTTTTATTATAAAGAACATCGACTTTCCATCCTAGTATAGTACATCCCATCACTAAGCATGTCTATGGTTTTACGTTATACGCATAGGATTTTGCTGAATTTTCCTTTCCATTTGACTTTATTTGGTGACTATCACATTCTGGTTGAGTTTGATTTAATTTACCACAGTAATTAGCGATCTACTATTTTACGAATGAGGTATTAATAAAATATTTAATTATATTTTTTTTATTGCAACGGCTTGCAAGAGTAAAACGTAACGTTACTGGAACTGTCACCCGCACCATGCTACACCGAAATAGGTATAGTAAAAAAAACTCTCTAAGGTTTAAGGCTTTTTGTGAAAAATAAAATAAAAAAACATTGGTCAAGTGCGAGTTGGACTCACGCACAAACATTTCCGATTTACTAACCATTGACTCTTTGGATGACACCATTTCGTAGAAACTAAATATTTTGTGAATATTTCAACTAAAAATTTTTTTCATATCGGGTAAAAAACGGCAAAAAAGTCACGTTTACTGTATGAGAGCCCCCTTTAATGTGTATATTGTTCTGTTTAGTATTTGTTATTATAGCAGCAACAGAAATACATTACTTATTTGTGAAAATTTCCACCGTCTGTCTATAAAGGTTTTTTCGATACAGCCTGGTGACAGACAGCGAAGACTTAGGTTTCGGTTTTTTTAGTTTCGGCCGTTTTTATCCATCGGTTAACTCTAAAATGAATCACGTAAAGCATTATTAGGAAAAAAATCACATTTTTTATAACTTAAATGGTACGCTCTATACTAAGCGGTTAAATAAACTAGCGTCGGTTAAGCCATTTGTTAGTAAAGAATTTACTGAAAATAATTTGAAGGCAACCAAAAAGTTTGAGACCCCAATACGGGAAAGTTATGGGTGCGTGTGTTACGAACGCCAATAATATTAGCCAAAAGGTCGGAAAATTTAATAATGCAGTGGATAAATGGTAACAGTCTACAATTTATTGGTTGTTGCCATTATAAATGTACAGCAATAACAATATCTGGCAATATTAACATATTTTAATTCATTTGATTAGCACTTCGATAGGGTCGTCGACTCGATAAAATTATCTTATTCATAAGAATTGTTTTTAGTTTGGTGTACATAGAGGGCGGCTCATGTTCAACAGTAGACTAGTGAAGGCTGATGATGATTACGACGACGACGACGATGATGATGATTACAATGATGATGGTGATGATGATGATGATGATGATGATAAGAACTGGTACTGGTCGTTTTCTCAACCAATAGACAACCGCTAATCGAAATAAGTCATGCTAAGTAAGTTTTTTAATCTAAGTTACGAGGCAAAATTGTTAGAAAAAAAAACAAAAAAATTAAGTTATAATGTTTAGACTATTTCTAACGTGAACGTACTTGTTAGCAGATAAGTAAGAATTCTACTAACCTAATTGACGTTACAATTATTAAGATATTAGACTCCCCCGTCTCTACATAGAGTGTAAGGAGAGGAAAGCTTACACCAAACAAAAGATTGCGGTCATACGCTTTTCGTTCGTTATCGTTCATAAAACTGTATATTAAATAGTTAATAGTTTTATGTCGCGTGTCTTGGAACTAATTTAATGAAAACAAGGTTTCCTAAATTGTATTCGAGCTGAAAGCCAGCCCAGGGTCGACATAGTTTACAGCCTCGAGTGAGTTGGTTAATAATAAGCTATGAATAATATTCAGGTGTCTGGTCGAATTGAAATCAAATCATCTTCAGAGGTATCTTCACGGTAGTAAATATATTTTAGTCGAGAGAGCTGTATTGTAATTGAATTATTTAATATACATAATTTCGTATTGTTAAGAGATATTGACTTACATTAATACATTTATTTTACACTAGCAGCGCCCCGCGGTCTCACTCGCGTATGTGTTATTCTGATGTGTGAGCTATATTATTGTAAAATTTCGTTATAATCCATTTTAGTTATTTTCATAGTAGTTTTTACGTGAAAGAGTAACAAACATCCATCCACCCATCCATACTTACACTTTCGCATTTATAATATTAGTAGGTTTAGTAGGATTGTGGCACAAATGCCCTTAAAATTGTAACGAATTGCAGTCGATCTAACGTGTAAGTTATTGGCGGTTGCCAGTTCATCTAACTGTTCTAACAGCTGCAATATAAAGTCTATATTTTCTATTTTAAAATGCAATATAGTGAAATTAGTTCTAACAGTTTCAAGATGATTTCCTTACAAATACACAAACAACATTCCCATTCATTGATAAATAGCAGAATGGGATACTTATGTATACAAATATAAGGAACTCCAATATATAGGAGTACAGTCCAATAATGCGTTCAGACTGATGTTGGGCCTCCCGCGATTCTATCCATCTAGACAAGTGGCACACACGCGAAACGAATAGGATAGAATAGAATACTTATTGTATTTTATTTATATTATTATTATATATTTGTTTTATTTATTGTACTTATTATATGGGAATGACACTAGTTTACGACATGTAATTTGATAGCTAGTGTCGTTCCCATACAATAAGTATTCTATTCTATTCTATTCTATTCATTTAACGTTTGTGCCATTTGTCTTCGAAATGTTCACGCAAACCGATGGCTTTTCAGTCGTAATACGGGAACATATCACATCGCTGATGCAGACAACCCGCAGGCGCTACAACACTATTTGGAGGGTGATTAGTGCTTGGAGTGATTGCCCAATCATAAGCTATTGGATACCAATTCATGTGCTCGTATTAACAACAGGCTTAAGAGATATTTTAATTCAATAGTTAGAGATAAGTCGAATGTATACAGTGTACTGAAATGGATTTCAAGCCAGTCAAAGTCAATTATTTTATTCAAAATAGTAAAATTAAAGTATCTTTTTGAACGTCAATTTAGTTCAAAGCAAGCCCACGAAGAACCGGCGAAACAAACTCAGTGCAACAAATTTTTTCAAGGTTTTGTAAATACTAAAAATATAATATGGACTTTGTCTGAAATATATATTTCTTTGTGATATTATAATATGCTTTTGTCTTAGGATAGTTAGAATAGGTCGATCAACGCCGATAAGGCCCGTGTGCAGAACAATTATCATAATTAATTCCTGACGCCCATTCATAATAAATGACGCTTTACCGCGAGTTCAATCGTAACACTATAACATACCCAATTACATACACCTACTAATTATTATATTATGATACTCTGTTTTTACGTTTTGCCTCTTCCTATTATTTCATAGTATCCTATTTAATATTACAAACGCGAAAGTTTGTTGAATGTATGGATGTATGTTACTCTTTCACGAAAAAAAAACTACTAAAAGGATTTTTATGAAACTTTACAATAATATAGCTTACACATCAGAAGGGCTATAATTTATACCTGTATTCCCACGGGAATGGGAATACGCGGGTTTCCACCGAGGACTGCTGGCTTGGCTAGGTACATATTATGTAATCGATAATATAATGTTTTCATGTCAAAGTTACTCGTAGCTATGTGTAATCTTATTAATATTAAACATGCGAAAGTTTCGATGTTTGTTACTTAATCACGACCAAACTATTGAACGGATTTTAATGAAAGTTGGCAGTTTTGTAGCTTATAGCCAGTATTAGATAGGCTACATTTTATTCCCAAAAATTCAAAGAACGTCTCCATAGCTCCATGTTTGGTTTATTATTTGTAGTAATTCATAATTGTGAAAATGACGACCTCTGTGGCTCAATGGTTAGCGCGATGGCGTTCAAGCCGGAGGTTGCGGGTTCGAATCCCGCCAGGGAACAAAAAAGTTTCTGTGTTCCTGGGTCGTGGATGTGTATTAAATATGTGTATTATATAATAAAAATCTTAAATATAAGTATTAATATAAAACGTATTAAATATATGTATTTCCGTTATCTGGTACCCGTAACACAAGTCTCCTCGAGAACTTACCACGGGACCAGATTGACGAGGTGTAAAAAGCGTCCATAGATATTATTATTATTATTATTATATTTATTTGCCGAATATGACGAGGTTTTCAAGCTTTTCTAATAATATAACGGGTATTTTTTTTATGTTTGTGTGTTTCTAAGAGGGGTAATCTTCGGAAGTACTCCGATCCGATCATCAAATTTCTTTTACCAACAAAGCTAAACTATTAATAAGTTACGTGTGACATAGACTATATTTTAAACAAAAAAAAAAAAAAAAAAGATAGCCGTACCTAAATTGGAACAACGTAACCAAGGGTATTAAAACTTTGCCGATAAAAGTCATTATTTCGTGTGCGCTGCAAAAACCATTAACGATTTGTAAAATAAAGTTCTATATTTAAACAGTACCTACTCATGATTAGTCACAAAAAAAAACCCGCGATGGTTTATTTGTGTTACAGGTAGTTGAGCAACAATAAGAGTTTTTGTTTAAATTTTTAATTTCAAATATAGGTAGAATCTAATAGTGGTGAAATTGGTATCAGGATAGTCATTTAAATTTTTTGATAGATCAGATTAATTATCTACGTATAATTAATTAAATTTTAGATTACTCTTGACTAGTCGTGGGCACAGGCTACTGGTCACTGGTTCGAATCCCGCCATGTGCAGATAATTTGTATGATGAATATAGATGTTCCCATCGGGTTACGGAAGTGTAACAATATCATTGACTCGACAAATTAAAAACACCAACAAGTAGATGAAGCTACAACGGAATTGATATGCTATAAGATATAGATACTGTTGTGTTGGCCTTTGAACTAATGACTGTCTACACAATTGCAAATTAATGGCATTTGCGGATATGTATATTTTATATTTACATACTTCAAATTACAACAGCCCGACGGCCATATTGCTTTATGGGCCAAAATAAACACGGATAAAGTTTATAAAGTAAAACTCAAAACATATCAATATAAACATGTTTAAAATAATGTTAATCCCTGACTGCGAAAACACAAAAATGATTATGTTAACAAGAGTAAACAAAATTTCGATACCCTTAACAACTTTGGTTAATAAAAATATTTACTTTAAGTACCTAGCCATTTTGGGTTGTTTTTTGGGATTGTTTATTATTTCCAACTTTATTAGCAACACGGTCCATGTAATTCGTGATTTTGCTTTTGACCGTGTGTTCAAAGACTTGTAGATAAAACTTTGCAAAAGTTTATAAAACACATAAATATACTTAATCTATTACAGAAAGTTTTAAATGCAATGATTATAACGTTTCTATTATTATGCTGCCACTTTTCAATGTATTTTTATATATCCTCATAATATTATGATAATGATAAAAAATGGTAAACTTGTATGCCTATCTTGATACATCTATAAAAAAACAAACTACAAAGTAAGAAGAACAATATTTGCATTTTTAATAAATACCACATAGACCAAAGTCATTAAAACCACTAGCAAGTAAGCACTTTAAGGCGTCTTTTGAAGATCCCGGATCTACAGCAACAAGCTCAATGGTCAAGGTCAGACTACTCCTCGTAAGAGGTAGCCCGGTTCCCACTGAGAAGTCTCCACGGATTTTTATCATACTGGGCCTAGGTTGGAACTCAACACGAGTATACGACAGGTAACGTATTACGTAGGCGCTACGCATAACGCACCCCTATTCGTGGCCTGCAAAAATTTGGAATAATAATGAGTTGTTTCTAAAAAAAAACCCACTATTATGTCTTGATCTGTGTAGCGTGAAATGCCGCTTATTTTAGTAGTTTGTACATGTAGCAAACTAACTGTGCCCGCGGCTTTGTCTACGTTAGCAAAAAAATATCCTTTTGTTTAATATGTGTAGTACTTCCGAAAATATGTGTTCAAAAATTTATGATAGTTGAATAGTTATCGCGTGAAAGCGTAACAAACATCCCTAATTTAACATTTATAATATTGGTAAGGATAGGCAGTAGGTTGAAGGCTTTTCATACTCATCATCGTCATTACCAATCCAATTTTGTCCAATGTTTAAAATACTATTACTATTCAAATTCGCTAAAAAGTAACTAATCCTTGGTTTATTCGCGTGTAATAACGAATATACTGTATATTGTGATTACTTAAGCATAGTTTTAGTGCATTCTAGAATAAACTTTATCAATACTGTAGAGACCTAGCGTGTCTTGTTAGAGCATGTAATGTGGTATTAAATCAATATTGATCATCACGAAGTTTTGCTTACTGCATTTAAATCGGCGAATAGATGGTTTGATGATTCGATGATTTGTACCAACGATTGAATTGTCTTCATCATCTGATGCTGATGAGTGATGGCAACTGTTCGTCTTAGGCTGGGTGTTGGTCTCTTTCAACGTCTTTGTTTGTTATTTCTTTCTATAATATAATTATCACCGTATCGGTTTGTTGTTTATTATGGTTATGACGTCATGATGTGACGTGTGACAGAGAATTAAATTTATTGACATCACGCGAAGAATAACTAATGAATGGCAGTGCACTGGTCACACACTCAGAAGAACAGATGGCCGATTGGCCAATATGTTTCAAGAGTGGAGGCCGCGTTTAGGTAGACGAAGTGTTGGTAGGTCATTAACCAGATGGGAAGACGATCTCCGTACAGTGGGTGGTCTGCGAGTGGCAAGGATCGGTCGTCTTGGCGTTCATTGAGGGAGGCCTATGTTCAGTAGGAGACGGATAGAGGCCGCTGACGATGAAGTGATTATGATATTATCTATGTGGTAAAAGAACGACTAGGCTTATTTATATATACCGATCTTTCTCTTTCTTAAAGATGTATAGCTTCACACCTCAATAAATTAAACTCATAAACACCTCAGAAAATATTAAAGAACTCAAGTATCATCTTCTAGTACAGTACGAAAACCTATGTTTCTGTACGTTGTTGTGCGAACAATAATTTCTTTGAATACAAAAGCATAAGAGGATGTGCATTGTGAATGTAACGTACTTCAACTTCAGTTATGCCCACACTACCTTTGTCTTGCGGACTCTTTGAGGCGAAACGTAAGTCGAATTTTCTCACCTACCGACATAACACATTATTTACAACATTTTTGTCGTAGAAGCTTGAATTTAAGTTTACAAAGCTAACCCTGAAGGCTACCAGCGTAAATTTGTAAAAAATGTACATTTATATGTAGAAATACTATATTTTTTTGTTTAAAAGTACTATATTTTTATTTATACTAATATTATAAAGAGGAAAACTTTGTTTGTTTGGTTGTAAAGAATAGGCTCAGAAAGCAGTACTTTTTGAGCCCAATATATAATAAGTATTCTTTTCTATTATATTCCTTTAGCGTTTATGCCACTCTTCTATGGGGGACGTTTTTAGACGTTTTTACAAACAAAACCATATACTTTATGTGTCTTAATAAATGTTCTTCAAAAATTTTGCAGCAACCCTATGAGTTAGCGAGAAAACGCAAAGGAATAGAATCGGCGCGTATGTCTAGGGGTGCAGATGTCGTATTTATTCTCGTGTAATGGATATTTCTTGTCCTTTCCATATAAACTAGAAGAAAATATAATCATTATGTTAGAAGAATATATCTGAAACTGTTAAACACCTACTAGTTGAAACTATGTTAACATACTTGGAAAGAAGCTGAATAAAGAAAAGAATTCATTGTTTGATCCGATTTGTATACAATACAATACGATACTAATACGTTTTTATAGTTGACTGGTATAGTGTGACGCTTTTCTTTTTGGTTCTGTTTTTGATAATAATTGATAGAAGTTTAGCAGTTACTTATAGGAGTTCTGTGTGCTATGTAAGGCCATCTAAAGTCTTGCTTATTCCGTTTAACAAAAAAAAAACGGTGCTGTGTTCTGAGGACGATCAAGCAGGAAGGTCTAGCTGCTTTGTGATACATCTCAATTTACATAGCAGACAGCTAATGACTATCATGAAACAGTAATAAATAATGTCAAACACTTTTAATAATGGTCCAGTGGATATGGACTCGGCCTCTTATGCAGGAGGTTCCGGGTTCGATTATGATCCCCCGTGTGCTTTGAAATGGGTTTTTATAAAATTTCTAAGTGCACCCTAAACACGATACTATCGCTCGCTCACCGGTGAAGGAAAACATCGTGAGAAAACCTGTATACCTGATGAGTTTGAAAGTCTTTGAAGGTGTGCGAAGTTCACTAGCTCGTATTGGGCCAGCGCATCGGTGAACTATGGCCCATTACCCTCCTCGCCTGATTTCAAGAGGAAGGACCGGTGCCCAACAGTGGGACATAATATAAGGGATCAACCCTTATATTTCACCTTTTTTACTCTTAATAATACAACGATGTTTATTTTCAGACGAGCCTGGTTTCAGCGGGCCCATTGAGAACGTGACAGCTCCTCTAGGGCGGGAGGCGGTGCTGGCGTGCTCAGTCCATAATCTATCATCATACAAGGTACAGTACCCGTATAAGTATATTATATCGTGTTGACAAGAAACGATCATACTTTTGAGTTTTTTTTACGTTTATTGTATTCGTTATAATTATTTTGAGCAATGTTTTATGTTAATATTCTAAATATGTATATTTTTGGACTACGATGAAAGGTAATTTAATTTCAGCAAACTTATTATCCTAATATTCGTCATGTGTGTGTCTTCACGAGTGGAGGGATGGTTGTACACGTACCCAAGTACGAGTACACCCAACCCTCCACAGTAGTTACTCTAGTTACCCAAGTAACTGAATGTTTGGCTATCATCGCGCAGTAGCTCATTCAAGTTGGGTTCGCGTGATAGGGAGCGATCGTGTTGACTTTAATTGCGTAAGAGGATGTTTCTCTTTACAGGGCTCATCTTGACTATAGTCTTAGATAGACGACTGTCGTATTTAAATTGCACTATTTTATTTTTTGAACTATTTAAAACGGGATATTTTAGTGTTTTTTAATATTATTTTGCGAAGCTTGGATATTTCGTTAATATGAAAATAACCATGTTAATGTTAATTAAAAAAAAACTATTTTATGTATTCTTTATTATGATTTAAACAGCACTACCTGTGAAAGTGTCCATATAATATGTGCTACTAGCAGAAACCTGCTGTTTTACCCGCGTATTTTCACATTCCCGTGTTATTCTGATGTGAAAGTTGTCATCAAAATCCATTTAATAAACAGTAAAATACATACATACATACATTTTTAAAATCTTTTACGTTTACTATATTATTAGGATGATTTACAATTTGGATTTTTGTCTCTTTGAAAAAGGCTCAACAGAAGTGGAAGCTTATGTTATGGTTAAAGCAAGTAATAAGTATATATTTACTATGTTGAGGCGGTTTTCAATTATTGTTTTACGCTTTGTGCATCTAATAAAGATAATATTTATTTACATCTGTTGTTTATATAGATAAAGGCACTATTGTTTGATGACATGTTGTACATACACATATTGCTTATTTGCGAGGCTTACGTCTGTTTATCCACTCTACGTCTCAGTACGGTTTGTTTTGGGAGGATAGAGTGGAGAAAGACCCCCGTTACTATGCTCCCACACATATTAAAATAATAGTTTATGGAAAATTATAATGCGGAAATAAAATGTGTCAATAAGTAATTTTTCATTATTTATTTATGTACAAATATTGATAGATATTACAAGAACGTCCAAAATTCAAAATAAAATATATCTTGAATACATTCATATAAACTGGCTTCACCTATGATATAATATATAATTCAATAAAAAAGATTGCCATAGTGTGCCTTGCGTAGGTATATTTAAAAATTTAAAGCCCTTAAATTTTACTTAATGATAGATAGCATTTAAAATGAAGAACTCCGTCAGAGAACTAAAGTTACCGATATCACGCGAAGCATTCGAAACGAAGATCTCCACCAGAGCTGTAGGTAGGTCCATAAACTCGTTGAAGAGCTAGGGGGCTGGATATATACTCAGGAGAACATGTTGATCACAGATAAAGTATTGGTCAGGCATTAACTAGGTTCCTGTCGATATCCGAGCAGAGGCCGGTCCGTGTCGGATGCGAATGATAAAGGATCGGTCGTCTTGACCATCATTCAGCAATGGACGGATAAATGATGATGACGAAATATTACTTGATATATTAATTAATTAATCCAATTAAATATTAATTGATTAATCCAGGCCCGACTACCGAAAACCATATATTGAAATGTATCTGTACTCTAGTAAATTAAAATCACAAATGTATCTAACTTTTTATTAGTAAGGCTATGATTGTTATACAAAATAAATAAAATGCTAACATTCTATGTATAGTTTTTTAGTTATATTTGACCTAGTTTTCGTTCATGAATTTGATAGCAGTGGATAAATTGTAAAAATCAACTCACGACAGAGTGTTGTTGACTTTGGAATAAATGTTAAATCGTGTTAACTTGAACTCACAGTGATGAGGCACACGGGGAAAGCAACATTTTTAATTAAAGCCAATTTAATTTGCAGCTCAATATTAGCTATTAAGAACATTATTTTGATGAGTAACTTTTATGTATATATAATTAATCAAAATTCATAAATATCACTATTGACGACACTTAGCCTACGTCCGTAGGCGATTCAAAGCAAACAGTGAAAAGTGTAATTATGTGCTGTTATTTATATTTTTTCTTGTTTACAAAATAATATGTCCAATGAAATCTGGAATATACTTCAGATTCTAGTGTACTCGTAGTGATTGATAAAATAAATCATGAAGTAAATGGCGTTAGAAAAGTTTGGATGAAGTCTGAATGAATTACATCTGGGTAATGCGGGCGAAGCTGAAGGCAAAAGTCAGTAGTCAAATATGAGAGGAAAAAGAGAAAAGATTGGTAAAAGAATTGATATTGATCTCTTTTGTTTACGCCTTTTTTATTTTTACGTTTTATACTAGAAAGCTTGTATTATTTTAAAAATAGGTGGTTGTAAGGTTGGCATAAGCTAGAATAAATTATTATGTAGTTTCATTAAAATTTATTCTCATCAAACATAACAAACATAATATAAACTTGCGCGTTAAAAATATAAGTAGGATCCTAGTCAGATCAGTCAAAATTGATCACTAAATTCTTATAATGTTTGTTACAATTTTATCGTACTTTGTGCCTAATACTAAACTAACTATATATTTACAAATTTACAAAACATTTAGTGATTACATAATTGAAATAAATTTTTACAATAAAATAAACATCGTTATTGTTAAACGTAGATTTAATATACGAGATATAACCACTTGTTTTTGAATGCAAAAATAATCGCGGGATGTAGGTACTTTCCACAAAGGAGACTGGAGACGTTAAAATCAAATGGCGAACAGCGTATAATAAGAAAATCGGTGGGAATATTTAGGGCGCGTGGTTGTAGTTTTTGGTTTTTTATTAATTATTATTATTTTGATTATATCGAACGGTTTTCTATAATGTTTAGGTATTTTTTAATTTAATTCAACCTTTATTATTGTGTGTTGATATTGTGAAAAACTATAATTCTGGGTGAGTGGGGTGGAGAATGATCGTTTATAGATGACTATACCGTGTCCAATATAGCTTGATCGATGACAGCTGTCATTCTAAAACACGCGAACGCCGTATTTTACGACGTGCATGTAGTATAATATTATATGCAATGATCATACTTTATATGCAGTGAGATCGCGATCTTGACTCGAAAAATAATCCTTATCCTTATTCTTATTCCTTTTCCTTATATTTAATAATATTATAAATGCGAAAGTAACTCTGTCTGTCTGTTACGCTTTCACGCCTAAATCACTCAACCGATTTTGATGAAATGTGGAACAGAGATAGATTAGAGCTTGGGAAAGGACATAGGCTACTTTTTGTTGCGGCACAAAAGGTTAGGGGGGGTTTAAATAGGGGATGAAAGTTTGTACGGAAGTTCGTCATTATACATAGAAGATGACGACATAAAACTTTGCATTTAGGTACTCGATGAGAATTAAATAACCATTAATAATTGATCCACCGTTTTTAAGATTTTTACCTATATGGGCATGAAATAGGAGATGAAAGTTCGCAGGGTAGTTCAAAAAAAATCTGTCTGTGTTTTGTATACGTACGTACGGAACTGCGCTACTCCGAATTTAACGCGAGCGAAGCCGCGGGCAACAGCTAGTAGTGATAATAATTTAATAGTGGGTGTAAAAAAGATGAAGGTGAAAGTAGGACTAATTTAATGCTCCTAATACTAATCGGTTTTCTTGGCGTTCATTGAGGGAGGCCTATGTTCAGCAGTGGTGATTTTTTTTTAGTCTATGGAGAGTGGAGACTTTTAGCACTATGTATAGCGTTAATCTCAAGGGCTCCACTTTTTCCATTTGAAGCGTTTTGAATTTTTTTTGACCGGAATTTTATCTTTATTTTATTATTCCGTAAAGATGCTTTTTATTTGGTTTCTTTAAATATACATTCAACAGATTCGTTTTAAAAATATAAGTGCCCAAGTATGTTTTGTCTTCGCTCTGTATTGACTTTAAAGTTACAGAATAATAAAGCACCTATAGATTATGCACATATAAACTAGTTAACACTTAAGGCACTGCTGCGACTTCACAATTTTCCCGAACATACATTGAGACGTTAAACGCGTCCAGAAATAGATGGCGCTACGTTGAAAATTATATATAAACGTAGAATAGGTACCCGAAAGATTTGTTTGGTCTATGTTAAATATATTTATATATTCTATTCTAGTTTGATTAGATTGTCTTTACGTTTGAGATACTTTAGTCTAATTCAATTTCTTCAAATAAATAATAAGGTAAATTATTTCAGCTTATCTCTCCCGCGAAATGTTTTGCTGTAATTTAGAGAGAAGGGCAGGATAGGCATATCGTCTTAGAAAATCTATTGATTGGCAGGCTAGAAACATAAATGAGACCTAGTATCTTGTATAGGCCGTTAACGGGAGGCTTTAAACACTTATTATCATTTGGCACGTCTGCCAGTATGAATCCAACTAATATGAAAAAAAAACCACGAAAATTTATAGGCACATTTGTTTTATAATAAATAAAAAGTTAAATGAAAACTAATATAATATTCATCAAATAATTAATTAATAACTATTTAGTATTAAGTCACGACAGTAGCCTGAAAGAAGCTTGCTAAATGTAACCATGTTATATTTACATTGCTGACCGCTGACAAAAAGATACAGTTTACAATCGACTTCTGTTCGTAGGTGGCGTGGCTTAGGGTGGACACGCAGACAATCCTCACCATCCACACGCACGTCATATCGAGGAGCCGTCGGGTTGGCGTCACCCACACAGACCACCGCATCTGGTTCCTGCACATACGGGAGCTACGGGAGACCGACAGGGGGTGGTACATGTGCCAGATCAACACAGACCCCATGAAAAGTCAATTAGGGTTTTTGGATATTGTTGGTAAGTTTGAAAGGTTTTGAGTACACCAGGGATTCTCAGTCTATGGTCCATGTGTCTCTAAGGGTTCCGGGGGATTTGGGGGTGATATACACGTAATATGCGAGGAAAATAAATTTATTGTAACTTTTCATAGCAAAGACGTTTGTTGAGGGATAAACTCCTTAACATCTTTACTCAGAAAATATTATCAAGTAATCCATATTTGATAAATAATAATAAAATTCAGCAGATATTTATGTTTATTGGGTTCTACAGCGCGTGTAGTGAATTATATATTGCTGGGGTTACAAGTAGTTGGTATTTAAGAAATGTTTAGAAAACCCTATAATACTACGTGTAATACTACAATAATTTGAATAAAATACTTTGGAAATCCTTGGTATATATTTTTATAATAATATGTAAATGAATAGACAAGCTGGCGGACAAGCCAAGGCAAACGGTTAACGCCAATGGACATAAAATATGTTACCATAAAGGAAGGAAGTATTAAATAATTTGGTATAATTAATGCATGTACAAGTTGCTCACGTAACGTTGAGTAATCTGCGTTCCCGGTATCATGAGTACCACCATCTAGCTTGTTTAGCTTGTTTAGCTTGTTTCTCCCGTGAAACAGCTTTGCAGTGTTTCGGAGAGAAGGGCAAGACAGGCAGTGTAATTACTGTCAATGAAACTTAACATTTTATGTCACAGACAGCACACCATTAGATGGCACGTCTGCCACTTTGCCTATCCAAAAACATAGGAACGGGGTTATCCCGTACCATAGAAAAGGGAAAACATATTGATTGAATTAAAGGAGAAGAGTTAATTTGGAAACATTAAGTTTTTACAAAAAGGGTAAATGAGAGCTAAAGATAATATTATAAAATGCTTGGTAAATTTTATGTACTGTAATAATTAATTTTTAATGATGTTTCAACAAGATTGAACTGAAATAGCTACCGCCTACGTTGTTTCTAAGACTTAAGAACATTCAAAAAATATAAGCTTGACTTTGTCGGCGTACTTATAGGCGTAGGTATAGACATTCAATATTGATCATCCTTATATTGCATAATTTGATAATTATTATGGTCATTAGTCCATTATTATTTTTACAATCAAATTAATTTAATTATATAAATAAGCACAATCTGTTAAATATCAAATACTATGTAGAAGATATTATGCTTTTGAAGAAGGTGAGACAACTTTTACTTAATTTGAAAGAATAAGAGGCTTCTTAGGCTCTATTTATATATTTTCACGGTGTATGATATAAAGATTTACCTGATCTTTCTTGTCATCTCTTAAAAGCGTCTTTGTTACGGATTATTACAATATTTCCTTCGCATGTCACGGACCGCCAAAACCCCCTTCACGAACCCGTACATGGAATACAGTTAAAGAAACCCTGTTATGCACATAATTTTTATAGGTTTACTACACGAAAAATGAAAAATCTAAATGATGTTTTTATTTCAGTGCCACCGGATATTCTAGATCGAGGCACAAGCATGGACCAAACAGTACGGGAAGGCGCCTCTATCAGCCTGACTTGTGTTGCGACGGGCTCACCGCACCCGCAAATAACGTGGCGCAGGGAGCATTCTCTGCCCATTACACTTTCAGATGGCGTGCAGGGTTAGTTTACAATACGTTAATGTATGTACGATGTGTATGTATGTATATGTATGATATCTATTTATTTATTTAATAGTTTATGTACACTGATAAACATATACAGCGAAACGGCGAAAATAAACACAATGTACAAAGTACAATCTAGCAGTCATCTAAGTACGAGACAATCTTAATTATTCTGTCTTAATATTGCTGAGTATAAAATCATGAAATGCTGACACATTCAGGTGGAGCCAGAAGAGCAGTCTTGTAAAAAAATAACCGATATTTCGAAAACAATGCACTTCATGTAAACAATGCTTGTAGAGAAAAAAATCACATGAAAACTTATTGTTTATGATTAATGGCTCATTTAATGAGCCGGTTTCTCTCTTGCCGATAACTATTAAAATATTGGATTAATGAGTAAAATGCGTCTATCCTTTAGGTCCATTAATTCTATGATTAAATATAAAAAATAATATAGTATAAAAGGCTTATTATGACTGTAATATTTAGATTATTTGTTATTGACTTGCTTGGGCTTTAAACTATTAAACTCACAAAGATGAATCTGCCTTCACTGCTACATTATAATATACATTTTTGCATACATTTTCGATAATATTATCATTACCGTCGAGTTTTCTGTTTACTTTTAATTAAATTGCACGATATTTATATTATAGCCAAGTGTTCTAAAGTTAATGAACACATTTTGAAATTAATTTTACGTAGTAACGTTTCAACCTTAATAAATATTTAAAATGAATGTACGTTGTGGGTTATCGGGGGCCGAGCCATGCCGCAAGGCGAGAATCAATTTGGTGTACAATTTGCACTCCGCTCAATGAGTGGTGTGCAACTAATCAATTTATGAAAGGATACACGCAAACATATCGTGCTGCATCTGATTTGGAAGATCGTTTCAACTTGATGCTTCTTACAGCTATATAAGCTGAGTTGGTGGATTTTTTTTTAAATACTTCTTTATTAAACGTAGTAAGATAATTTTTATTATAATGAAACAACTTGTACGGATTTTATCGCGGTTTATTTAGTTTTTTATGAACCCGAAGTTTCGAATACTTTACAGCAACCATGGTCTTCCCATGACCAAAACAGTTGTTTCATTATAAAGAGTGAAATTCGCGTAGTATGTTTACGCGAATTTCACTCATTATTAGAAAACAATAAGATAATTTTTATTTCTGTTGATTGTCGGTTGATGGAGTGTCTAAGTGACTGAGCTCATTTACAGTAATTGCGTGTGTTAAAAATCTTAATGGTTCTAATCCAATTGGTGGAGAAAATTTGCGTATTGTGAAGATTAAACAAGCGATTGAAACCCGTCGCTGTGGTTTTAGCTAGGGTATGCACTACCCAAGCTAGCTAGACATAAAGTTAGACACCACCTAGGTATCTGATTACATCCATAAAGATTTTCTCTCGCGAAAACATTCTTGTTTTATAATTTTTTTTTAATTATATATATTAAAATATCTGAATAACTAATTTATATTTCAATAAATAACTAATTAAATATCGTTTTATCAACAAGTCTATCAAACGCTAAAAAACGTTTTTTCGTATTAAAAAAAATCAATTATTTATTCATTGACTAAAAAAAAAATTACGAGATTTAGAAAAAGAACTTTCATAAATATACTAAATTACGACTACCAAACGATTGAAATAAAAATAAAACTATCAATTAACTTACAATTTTGCCATAGACGAAGGATAACGAAAATATGTCATTGATTAATATCAAATATGAGATTTGATCTAAGAGTAAGTACCTATAGAGTTCGTCATAGCGTGACCGCACAAGAAACAGCAATATTTTTTTTCAGTGTGACCATATAGGAAAATTTTCCCTATATGGTGGGTAATTAGGGGAGTTTATGTAAATGTACGTACGACAACAGCCCGAGTTGACTTTGGACTTTTTACTATTAAATATAAATTTAATTTTTAATATTTATTAGGTATCATATTATATAGTTTCAATAATTTTACTCCAATACTTGTTGCAACCTCTACATAGGTACGGTAAGTTTTGTTTGTCTGTATGTTTTTATTACATATTAGGCAAACGATCAGTCAGATCACCTGGTGGTATGCTATGTCACTAGACTAGGGAAATGAATACTTGCGACTTGCGATATTAATAATACTATTTATAAATTCGGACACTCTTACTTTTTATCTGAAATGTTTATACTACGCTAGACGGTTCTTTTTCGGTAATAGAGAGGGTTTTTCTCAGTACAAGTAGGTTTTACATGTAAGTGAGTAAGGTCAGGTTAAACTGTAAATTTATATCCTGATCTGTAACCGTGTGCACATTATAGTATAATTTATTTGCAATAAAAATAAAATACATTTTTTTAAATAATTTGTATGATATACTGGCCTTTAAATAAAACTAATTTGGTATGCATGCTCTTAATTCTCTCTTCGCTTTGAGATGTTTTTTTCATAATGAAATGAATTCTCACCTCAAGATATCTAAGAACACTTGCCTTAATTACCAACGACAGATGATTGTCGAGTGGACTTGGTTCCAATACGTGATTCCTTAATTTCGCAAATACATTAGAATCAACTAATTTTTTAAAAACGTTGTCAATCAACTTTGGCAGGCCATTTTTATTATTAAAATAAGCATTACCACGAGTGATTAAAATATGTCTCAGAGATTTTTCTAGAATTCCTACCTTACCTACATGCAGTAGGCAAACTTTTATTACTTTTTACTTTGATGACCTCTGTGGCTCAATGGTTAGCGCGTTGGCGCTCTAGCCGGAGGTTGCAGGTTTGAATCCCGCCAGGGAACAAAAAAGTTTTCTGTGTTCCTGGGTCATGGATGTGTATTAAATATGTGTATTATATAAAAAAAAAATTAAATTTAAGTATTAATACAAAAAGTATTAAATATATGTATTTTCCGTTGTCTGGTACCCATAACACAAGTCTCTTTGAGTACTTACCACGGGACCAGATTGACGTGGTGTAAAAAGCGTCCATAGATATTATTATTATTACATCTTGAGATGGATAATGCAATCCACCAAAATATCTTTTTTGAATAAAACTTCTATAATTTATTCTAATTTATGAGAAACAATCGGCAATCGCGGATAGACATTCCTCACACTTTATTGCTATTTTATTTACTTTACTGCTTCAATTTTTTTGGTATGAAATGTTTTATTTAATGTATTTTATAACATTTTACTAGTATCAAGTAAGTCAATACATTGAATTAAACTTAAAATATAATAAAAGTGGCAATTTGTGTTACTGTAAATAAGTAAAGGAAATTTAAGACGTAAGGAGATATAAATGAAATTATGTGTATTGACATACCAAGATATTGTTAGCATTATAAATATTTGTTTTTTTTTTCTCCATCTCACAACTGAACAACCTGTTTTTTTAACAAGGACAAAAGGAAATCCGTAACCGTAAGGTAAAAAAAAAATCACATCATGGCAACACTACACCTCGAACAATTAAAGGTTATGTTTTAATTAATTGTTGAAATTCTACATGTAATCGATATTTAATGAGTTACAACAAGTTGAATTTAAATTAAAACACGACATTATAATCAATTTATTACTACATTCATAATATATTTTCACATCTTTAAACAACTTACGAGTGCAATGTTAATCCATAAATTTTTGTTCACTGCGGCTTTTACACCCTAAAATTTTGCAACTCACCACTGCGCATTAACTCAATTCAAATAAATCGCAATAAATCACTGTTTCAAGTTTTGTAAAACTATTAAAATCTCCGAAAAACAAATACGTACGTATTTGTTTGGCAAGAATACACAGTTTGCCAAACAAAATATTTAGTCACGGTGACAGGGACAAAAGAAAAATCTTCTGTCTCTGTTTCTTACACTAAAATTATAACTTGTAGTCTCACTCTAACTCGTGACGTTTAAAATAGGACGACCTCTGTAGGTATTTACTCTTAGGATTTGATTATATTAAATTTTCTTCTTTCATATTGTATTTTTTCAGAACTTTTTTATCCATCTAAGCGATTATTCCGTAGAATCTGTCACGGAAAGTGCAACTCTTTATTTATTCACATCCCTTTTATTTGTCAGACCATTTATTGATGGGGCAGAATCTGTTGTGCTAATTTTTAAACTTCCATCCTTCCATCCTTAAATGAAAAGAAAATGCAAAACACAGTCTTTTGTTTTATCAAACCTTTCAATTTAAGTTTAGTTTCACTTTAGTTTTTATGTTCTATAAAGATAATAAGAAATGATAAAGTAACCTTTTCTTTGTAAAAGAAATTTCAAAATCGGTTTAGTCGAAATAAAGATTACCTACAACCTCACAAGTTCACAAAATTTTGCTCTTTATAATTTTTGTACTTAATATATACATCTATATTATACCATTATCGTAGATTAGTATAATAATGAAACGTCGCCCTGAAATGCAAGTCCCCAGGCGAGTATTTGGGACTCGCTGCGTCCAAACGATAGTACGGTGGACGCAGTTCTACCCACTAAAACCTGGCGCTGTTTTACTTATGCTGGTCCATTGCTGAAACTGCAGTTTTCCGCACCGGCAACGATGTGCCTGAAAGCATTATTTCCTAGAAGCGGAGGGTGTGATGTCCCCTACCCTCCTTAAGGCACCATAAACATGTGCCTTATAGCATGGAACTCACGTGAGCGCTCCTCACAGATCTCCACAGCGGTATATCCCGTCACCGCCGCGCCACCTCTTATTTCTGCATCATTATCTATCTAATAGAACCACCTGCTTGCGCTATCACTGACATTCATCGCTCGGATGACTGCGGGGACCGGCAGTGTCTTCCTTCTTCTTGAGGAGAGACTTCCCTCTGCCTGAGCCAGGCAGTCCGCCAAGGTGTGGTCAGCAGTGTTTACACTACTGTTACAGTGATGAGACACTAGCGTGCACTCCGATCCTGCCATTTTGCACAAGTACTTCCCAAACGTGACTCGTCAAGATCTGGGCAACACGGAAAGTGATACTATAAGCAAAGTATAATACGCAATAAGCCCTATTTTTAGAACTAATTAATTATTTTTGTTATTCAATTAATTATTCGCCCGTGAAGTGAAAGTCAAATGAGATGATAAAATAACATTAACCTTATATTTGTATATATGAGCGATTGCTTGACGGCACCTTGAGCGGCTTATTCCTAAATTAGAACCATCATATACAAATATTGTGTGCGAAAGCTTTCATTGTGGAATAAATTGGCATTAAGCATGCAAACAAAATAATTACAATCTTTGTACTTGTTAATTCATTATATTATATGATACAATTATAAATAGCACGATATATTATAATGAACTAGCTATTTATGCAACTTCACGTCATAATTTAGATTAACAGCCTTGTGCCTAACAGCATGGATAACATATAATATCATTGATGGATAATGACTATTCTATTTTTTTATTTGTATTTAAAAAATTCGTCCAGTGCCTAGTATAATAAAAACTGCCACGAAAATAAACCACTTGCAAACCACCGGCTATTTTCAAAGCAAAGTAAGTAAGTACGTTACTTATTTTAGTTACATAATTGCAATAATTGTGTGCGATAACGCAAATAAATGAAAATTGTATTTCATCGTATTATTTACGCGGTAGCAGGTACTTGTTTTATATGACCACATTATTATTGTTTGAGTTTAAAATGGGGAGTTCCCAATACCAAAAACTTTTAGTGTGCTATGCATCATTCAAATTTATACGTTTCTCGTATAAATTTTAATTAATATCCTATTAACTTTTAGCAGCAATAGGCATGATGACAGTACCTAAGAATAACTGAAATTATAATTTAAAATAAATATATAGGACAGAGACACTCAAAATAAATCACTTACTTTCAATTTACATGTGTGATTCTTTTTATTTTAAATAAAAATAAAACTATAAAAAATGACAATCCGCCATATTAGGTCAAACACCAACCATAAAATCGTGACGTCACGATTTTGTAAAACCACTACCACACGTTTGTGGCTTGCCGCAAACTCCAAACCTCAACACTCAACAACATGTGGACGCGTCGCAAGCGTTTGCGGCAAATTTCCTTTGATTTGTGCACAATACCGACATTCGTCGGATCGGCTACAAACCCTTGCAAACCTACGCAAGCCAAGACAAACTCTGTATCCACATGTGTGAGGGTTTGTCAAGGCTTGCCAAGCGTGCGAACTGTAAAATGTTTACGAAAACGTGACGTCATAAACAGACGCCATTACTATTCTAGTGTTTTGGTGCAAAATTTATTTTGGTGCAAACTTTATTTTTTTGCAGACATAATATTAATTTTGGATAAAGTAGATACGTAATAACATCGTTGAGTAGTTTTTCAAAATTTGTCATCATGCCTATTGCTATTATATGTATTTTTGTGTACTTTGGCGTCTAAAAGAATCAGAGTGATGAAAAAGTTTAATTAGGAACTGTATGGAAAGGCTTGATGAGTACGAGATGAGGTCAATCTTTTTGTATTCTGTACGTTCTATAAAATAGACCTTTTAATTGTTCTTCTACTTCTTTTAAGTTTTAGCTTCCTCTAGGATTTGCTAAAGTTAGAGTTCTTGCTTTTAATTGTTGGTGCTGGAAGAATGACCACTTTCAACTTATAAAAATTAGCAATAAGCAGTATAAAGCCATTGCTGCCCGTGAACCTGCTACTACAACTGCTATCATAATCTAATATCAATTAGGAAAAATCTAACGCCAATTAGGGAATTATTCATGCGTTTGTTATTTTGTATCGATGTCGTCGTTCATCTTGCTCGGAGGTTGCCTAGTTTCCGTAGTATCAAATTACTCTATGTTGCCTAGCTACTGAATATGTCTTGTTAGCACGGCTGTTGTTCAAGTGCAGGTTACAAAAAAAAAAATACCTCGTGTTGCTCAGTTACGCTGTAGTGCATTTCCGCCTAGTACGGTACAACACATCTCGACCGTTTGCAACACTTTTGGTCAGCTGATCAACTTTGTCGCTTAGTTTAGCTGCAGTGTAGTTCCGTTGCTGCTTTATGCATTTTATCTTATATAATTTAATATATAAAGAATATATTTTCGCGCCTCGTGTCGCAGTTCTGCAGTGGTAAAAAATACAGTTACGCCTAGTGCGGTTCTATTTTGCAGCCTGTAACACATGACTTTGGCTTAGTGACAAGGTCATGATCATTATAGATTTGACCACAAAGAGATCCCAGATTCCCCATCTCGCAGATTGATGGGAGGAGTTAGCGTGAGTACCGCAGGGCTCCGTGGCAGCCCTCGTTTCTCAGACCCCGGATATTTAGCCGGGCAACCGGTAGCCGGAAACAGATGACCTGGAGTACGGTGGTCATCCGATTGAACCTTGAACAGTTTACGTTCGACCCTCAAAACCTTTACTAGGTAATCCATCTGCTCACCTACCTACCAATTCAGCTTAAAAGCCATCAGGCCTAAAAATCTAGACCTTACGAAAAACCCTCAAAACCAACTTAAATACTATTTGTTACTATCGCTAATAATAACTATTATTTAAGATATTTTTACATATATCACATTATAGTTTCATTCATCAAATAAACGGTTACTCTTGATGTAAAACTGCGACCTGTTTGCAGAGTTTCTAATCACCTGATCATTGGGACTGGGGTAACCTATCACTCCTGCCATTAATAGAAACATTATCATGTTTCTATTATTGGCATAGCCGTAGCCGCATAACATGCTATTGAAACTAGTATTGTTTTCAGTATCATCGCTCGAGGGACCTGTGCTGAATATTAGCCGGGTGAGCAGACAGCACGCGGGCGCGTACCTGTGCATTGCCTCCAACGGGGTCCCGCCCACCGTGAGCAAGAGGATCATGCTCACCGTTGAGTGTGAGTAGAGTTTATTGAAGATTTATATTTTAGCTTAGCACAGATTTCAAGGTATCCTTTTCTAGCTTTTTTTACTCATTAGTCGTTTAGGCAAATTGGACGATGTGATATTCTGATGATAAGGTTTCTACGTCACCCATGTATATGTTCAAGATGATCTCGTTAAGATAATATGGAACTAGCTCAGAGAGCTCATCAGTTGTCTGGATTAGTTCCATAGTAAAGTGATGACTTTCTCTCTCTATTCAAGAGCCTTGCTCTTGTTGATGTAGTAATCGCCAATTATTTCTTCTCTCCGTCAATACGTTCACCCGATACGACACTACTTGTACTTTCTCCTTTATTTGTTCCATATAAGTTCTCCTCGGTCTTTCTCTTCCTCTCTTTCCCTTAATCTTCCCTTGTATGATATATTTTTAAAAGAGCATTCCAAAACCCAGGAGGAAATATGCATGACTCGTTTTTACCAATTTCTACGTTTTCTAATTTGGGATGTAAGATATTATATAGAGAAGATTCAGAAGAGTATATAATTGCTTTTTTTTACTTTCTTCTCTCATTTTTGCTGGATAAGACCCATGTAGCTAAGTAAAGCGCCCTTTTCACCGATGGACAGATCTTTTTACACAAAACTTAAAGTAAGATTCAATACTTAATAAGATTATTTATATTCTTGACAATATCATATTAAGATTGGAAAAATCTTCTTTACTGCATAATTCCTTCTAACAATGAAATAAAACTTTATTAATTACAATTATTAGTTATAAGTAGTTGTTTTCTGAATTATTACCTTGTTATATATAGTAATGACAATATTCTCCAACAGTTCCACCTTCAATAATTATAAGGAATCAGCTGGTTGGCGCTGCTCTGGGATCAGACTTGGTTCTGGAGTGTGAGACAGAAGCGTTTCCCAAACCTGTTAGTTATTGGAGTAGAGATAGTGGAGAAATAGTCCCTGTTGGTAAGAACACTTTACTCTTTAACAACTTATTCACGGCTCATAAAATTTTAATAAATATTTTTCCTTCCTCAAATTTCTTTCGAAGGGATCGATTAATAGCGGTGATCTCGCCCCTGTGTCCACAATTCATTATTAAATATGTTTTATACTGTTATTTTATTTCTGAAACGTCATATGCAAAACAAAGTATATTTATTTTATTCAAATTATTTAACTTGACTCTTTATTTATAACATACATTTAATGTCAATAACATGAAATCATTTTTCATTACAAAATAGTATCATTAGAGTATATTTTTAACATTCGATTGAGTCTACCATCGGTTATAAGTTTCCACCTCATAAAACATAATACAATTAAATATAAAATTATCAACCCTTATCATGTCTCAATGCTGGACCTCTTCTTTAAAATAAGGCGTGGGGGGTGTTTGGTCATAGTTCACCGATGAGCTGGCCTAATGTGGATTGATGGACTTCACACACCTTCAAAGACTTTTATTCTTATTAGGCACGAAGGTTTCCTCATGATGTTTTTGTTCACCGGCGACCTAACTATGGTCTTATGTTTAGGTACAAGTAGAAATTTAGAAAACCTAACAATTTTAAGGCATCACCGAGGTCAGAACCAGAACCTGACGCTCCAGATACCGTCATACAGTCTAGTTGGTGCCTTATATGTTATAAAACGTAAATAAATCAAACTCACCATAAATCAGTTAGGGGTATTAGTGTGTTTAAACAAACCTTTTGTTATGATGACGTCATTGTTTGTAATATACGTTTGGAGAAGTTGTCATTTGAACGTGAACAGTTCAGCGTATCAATATGAAAACATTCAGCTCTCACTTATAATTAAATCTCGCAGAAATAATCCTCTAGCCCAATGAATAATTCATGTTTCTATAAATTGGAACTGCTGAAAAAGTTCCGCTCTGCCGCTATTAATAGTTTAAATAAACGTATTGAAAAGTGACGTTGACAATTCAAAACAAACTTTCGATTTGATTAAAAATTCTAATTTGGCAAATCCTTTAGGAAGCCAATATTAAAGAAGAAGAAGAAGAAAAATTAATCAGAAGTGACGTTTTTCATTATTATGCATTTTAAATTATATTTATGATATTATAATGTATTTTAAACGTGCTAGACCTTCCTCAATGAACGTCAAAATGACCTTTAAGTTTTCTACTATCTACTCGCCCTTCTGCCCTCCAGAACCTCTCTGCCCCTTAGACAAGTGGCACAAACGCTAAATGAATAGAATAGAATAGAATACTTAATATATGGGAATGACATTAGCTTACGATATGTAATTTGACAGCTAGTGTCATTCCCATACAATATGAATTCTATTCATTTAGTATTTGTGCCACTTGTCTAGGGGGGCAGAGGCTTAAAGATAGAGGAAAATATAGACCAATAATGGAAAACATGATTTCTCGTTGGCGAAAACAAAACCGATGAAAATGTATAGAGCCATCAAAATTGCATGGATAACCTGTAAGCTCGGCGACGAACTTTTAATTAATTTACAAGTGATCACGCTTCGGAATGCAAACGCAATCAATTATTTTAATGAGTAAAATAAAATCCTTGTCGCTGCTTATACCCATTAAGTGTATTAAATGGAATCAACACTATTGAGGTAATTAAAATAATAATAGGGATCACTTATCAATATTGTTATTTACGAAACTTGCAAAACTATGAATAACAATAAATATATTATAGCGATAGCTTTTTGAGTGAACAGTTTTAGATCGTTGGTCTGGTGAATATGGAGTCGGTTCTTTGAGTGAGAGGTTCCGGGTTCGATCCTGACCCACGGTGGTGCCCTGTTATGCGTTTTTCTAAATTTCTAAGTGAAGTGTGCTCCCTAAACTAACCTTAACACGAGATCGTTGCTTGTTCACTGGTGAAGAAATACATCAAAACACGCATGATGACATTGAAAATCTTAGAAGGTCTGTAAATTCACCAACCCGCATTAGGCCAGCGCATCGGTAAGCTATGGCCCAATATACTACTAGCCTGATTTCGAAGAGATCCGGTCCCTTGCAGCGGGACATAATATGGTTGAAGTGATGTTAATGGGCCAAAAGGTATCTGAGTTCGACCGTCTTCATTAGAAGTAGCTTAAATTCAGTAGTAAATGAAATTTCGCGTTTCGTGCGGTTTTTGAGTATCCGGTGACCCATTGGGGGGACACACATATGCATAACCTCTGGTAATATGTATGTTAATGGGCGTTGATAGTCTGAAGGCTTCAACTGTTCGTGTGCGCTTCTATGCCATAAAAAAAGTAAACGAACATTATAGTTGATAATAGAGAAGATGATGAGTATATTCATATAAAATGTGAGTCAAGTCATTTTCAAGTACGTTTAAAATTTTCTTTTCAACTAGACTGGGAGTAATTGGCACCAGGTGGAAGGAAACTCGTGAGATATAATTGGCCAAACGTTGAATAGCCTTCGCGAACATCCATAAAAAAACATGTTACACATCTGAAACGGCATTATACATGTTCGTTATGGTATTAAACATGTATATTTATTTTACTTACATACCTAAAATAGGGATTTTAGTTAATTAGCGCGACATGTCAATCTCATACATTTTATTATTTTCGAATTTCGTTATCGTATTGTTACTTTGTCTAAGTCCCCCGGTACTGTCGACAAATAACTTTAAGCCCGAACCTAAAAATTACAAGAATACACATACTATACAGTTTCTCACTGATGATTTTTGTTTTAGGAGGTAGCTTAGAGCCGTTAAAGATAGCTGGATCGTATCGATCACTTTTAAGGCTTCCTCTGAAGAGACTCACGACCAGTGACTATGGAACATACAAGTGTATTTCCAAGAACGCCTTGGGAGATACGGAGGGAACCATTAAATTATATCGTAAGTATACAAACCACATTTTAAAATATGCTCATTAGCACTATAATAATAAAACATATAAGTTTTGTCACTCACGCGCTCAAGGTTTCATGTAAAAGAATTTTTCTTTAGTAATGTAACAACCAATTAGTGTACTTCAGGTCTTTTTTGTTTTTCCTTCACCTATGTTATGTGAACTAGCTCTTGCTCAATGTGTGATTTAGCAAGAATCTATATTAATTGGAATTTCATTTGAAAGACACACATTACTAGATACTGATGAGGGTTTCGTTCTATTATTTTGAAGATAGGAAATTGAAAAAAATTAAGATCGACCTGTATAAAATATATAATCAGTCAAAATTTAGTCTGCATAAAAAAACAGTATTATATTTGCCATCGATTGTCATAAAATAAAAATCAGACGAGAAAGGTTTCCTATCAGGCCAAGAGTATATTCAGGAAGTAAAATCAGGGATGGGAAAGTGTTCATTAATAATGTGAAAGATTCGTGGAATTTACGTTTTAGCAAACTTCCCAACTTACATGTAAGTTTAGGAAGCAACTAACCACAACATTGTATACGAATATAAACCGATATTGGAACATATTCTCAATAGGATGTTTGAGAGAAGAAGGCCGTACTTTAACTTTCAGTTTGAAACATCTGTTCAACTTCCTCGTACATTAATTACTTTTTCATTAAGAAAATTGTCTTATAATTTTCTACAAGTGCTGCATTTGAATTTTCTTTTTAAACGTTTCTTTTTTCTTCAATAATTTACTTGAAGGAAAAGGTTTACTAAAGATCACAATTATTTAACTTTTAGTTACCTACTTCTCTGGGGTACCTATGTAACAAGTATATAATTTGAAATATATAATATGGCTGAAAATAGAATATGTATTTTTGTAATTTTACAAACATTTAAAAAACATATTTATTATGTTTTATAATCGCTTTATTAATTAAAAGGACTAAAATACCTTATGATATTAATACTAATCATACCATTTGAAACAGCTCTACCGCCGCCAACACTTGAAAACAAAAGTGGTATGTCATTGAAATAATATTTCTAATTTAAAACGAATAAACTCTATTTCTATTTTATTAAGATTTTTGCTTACCTTTTGAATCCGTGGTGAGAAAATATTCTTTATTACAGTTATCCAGAAGCTTAACATCATGGTTGAAAAATCGTCTGAAAATACTCCGTACGGTACTCAAGGTGAGTCTGATCCATCAAAATGTTTAACGTTTAACTTGCTAGTAAGATTTGGTTATGGAGAAGTACGGCTTATCCAAGATAATATTAAATTTATAATAAATACATGTTGTGTCATTTATTATGAAGTGATTATATTTAAAATATTCGAATTATTATTCCTTTTTTGTCGTTTTTTAATTGCAAATAGTATTTTTTTTAAATAATTAAAGAAGGTTAAAAGGGATAATGCACACAATGCAGTTTTAATTGGAAATATGTAATGAGAGGCTACAGTGTAGGTGGCAATTTCTTTAAACTTTTCCTTTAATGATACCTTGAGACTCAGACTCGTATGGCTCGAATAGCTCGCTTTTGTAAGTTTTGCAACACGAATATCGATTTTGTATCTGCGGTATTCCCTAATAGTAAAATACTGTAAAACTACTGTAAAATACATCTGATATGTAAGTATGTGCCGGTGAAGGAAAACATCGTGAGGAAACCTGCATGCCTGATGAGATTGAAAGTCTTTGAAGGTATGTGAAGTTCACCAACTCGCACAACCAGCGCGGTGAACTATGGCCCATTACCCTCCTCGCCTAATTTCGAGGAGGAGACCCGTGCCCAGCAGTGGGACTTAAAGCGTTGATTCTTATTGTAAGTATGTTATACTAAGCGCACTGTTTTTTTCATTCTATAGGTTTCGTATTTTCCTAATCGCAAAGGCTGCAGAACCGAGTCTATTCCTCCTCCCAAGCTGTAAAGTATGTTTCAATACATCAACTCTCGCATCAGTTGTCGAATAATCACTAGATGATACCAACCGGCTCACCCCACTCCCGACGAAGGATAAGGGCCATTAGGGCCACTAGCATAGTTCCATCCGAAAAAAAAAGTTGTCGAATCAATCCGAATAACTGTATCGAGCAACTGACGGTTATTAAAGATAAAATAAAAGTTGATTTATTTTATATAATTTTTACGAACATTTCACTGAGAGTTGGTTGTATTGAAATAAACCTCGATATTGATCTCATTTAATGATTATAATGTTTAATTCAGATTTCAGACTACAAGACTACAACAAGGCGGCGTCTATGGGCCGATTATGTAGCGGATCTTTGTTCCCCATGTTTATAATAATTATAAGAAAATTAACATTTTAAAATGTGTTTTATAGACAATAGACTTGTAGAACAATCTTTGTTGTTAACAATTCTCACAAAAGATTCAGTTAATGAATCAGAGTTCCTTGCTACATGTACATTATTTTCAAATTATTCAAATTCAAACCTTGAACCCTATTTCGCTTATATTATTTTAGCCTTTAACGGCCAATGAAAAAAAAAATATTTATACTATATCCAATATTATCGATTATACTTATTGTTAGTTTTTCATACATATTTTAAAGGCAACAACTATTATACCGGAATTAAAGAGCGACTAGGCCCCGACACTCCATCGATTACGATTTTTTTTAAATATTTTATGTCTCCCTGCTCTTTTGACTATCCAACCAATAGGCAATTGGGCAGAACAATCACATGATGGTAAGAGTTGCCTTGCTTAACCTAAGCCCCCCTTCGCACAAGCTCTTAAAGACCATCGCAGTGAAGACCATCGCGGTGAAACCCGACGTCAGCTTGAGTTGCGAGTTTGGCATGCTAAATTGGATTTAACGTCAATCACTCAACGTCGAAAATCCAACAGTGCTCGATAAAAAAGCGTTGCGTCTTAAAAACGCCGTCGTGTGAACAGATACATGGGTATTTCTCACTCAAACGGTTTTTACCGCTCTGTAAAAAAGCGCATGTGTGAACAGGGCTTTAGGCTAGCCCAAGCAACACATTATTGTGTTGTCTTTCTCGAGACATAGGATGTTAAGTCTCTGTGCCTATAATTACACTGCCTGTCCTACTGCCTATATTATCACCACTCTCCTAAACTAACGAATACTTTGTACGGTAGTAACCAGCATAAAAGTTCCCACAAAGCATTGTCATACACCAAAAAGTACGTATGTACGTCAATGGAAATATATTTTCCTCTTCCTAAATACATCTAACTGAATTCATTGTGGGTCTTAAGGCATTTTAACGTATACTTAAATCTCCCGGATATCGCATGAAAGGGTCATAATATGTTGGTTAGTTACCGCTGTCGATCCGTGTTACTAGTCTGCACCATACCACCACTCTACAGATGGGACCAGACCGTATAAAAAAGTACTTCAATGTTAGTCCCCCCGACATCTTTAATTTTATATTCGTAGCTTCATTATAAGTTCTGAAATGTATGTATGTTGAGTCTCAAGTTCTAAAAATAAATGTTTGAATTTCGAAAACAGTCCATTTTTTTCAAATGGGGAAGTACAATATTTTTTTATTTACAAAATTTCTTAAGTATTTTAAATTAGAGGTTGTTAAGGTCAGTCGGATATACTGATTGGCTCCGGAATCCCAGTTGTTCCCTCGCAGCTTATTATATATAGTAAACTTCAGTGCTTCTACCTGATTTCCCAATGATTTGCGTTCGCTTTTTGAAATTATTTATATGAAAACATTATAATAAATGAAGAAACTCTCGTAGTCATCTGGCTGTGTTAGTTTAATTAATTACTGAAATATTAAATCTATAAATCACCTTTATTTCATTGAATTGTTTGTAACATTAATTTATTTTATCTTTTGAAGTAACACAAATACAGTTTGATATAGAATTTATGATTGTGTTAGTAATTATTATTGAACTGTCGTAGATTTAATTAATTTAACATAGATTTACTCTAACAACAGCACAATAACACTAGAAAATCTATAAAAGCTGTCGACATATCTTAAACTAATAATAATTATAAGTTTAGAATAAAAAACACTTGTTAAATGTCAATATGTGTGTGGATATTTATCATAAGAATTATATACAGACTGAAATACGACGCAACTTGTACATATTGTGTAGACGTGACTAAGTTAGGGAATAAAACAAAAACAACTGTTACATACATAAATATAGAAAAGCATGAGCTGTTACAAACATACATTAGGAACATTTATTTCATTATTGCTTTATCTATAAACCTATGCTTTGAATCCGGAAAGTTTATGTAAAAGAAGAGATAGCACAATATTGGAATTTGACGTGATACTGACAAATGCAATTTGCTCTCACTTGCCACGCCATCAGGCTTGATTTAGTGCTCAGCTGGTGAGCCCTAATGTCGGGCGGGCAGAGCTAAATCAATAAAAATGTACGGAAAGCAAACGCTGATGGCCCCATGAGCTAACAACTGCAGAGTTTAGTCGCGGCATATTTTATTATATCGAAAAGGTCGGCGATATTATGATTAGCATAACCAAAATGCCACTATAGCAGCGTTTAAAATAGTCACGCTGCATTATCACTTTTCCGATGTCAATTATTGCGACTAAATATTACAATCTTACACTTTAGCGTTTGCGATCATTAATCTTATGACTGTCATGAGTTGTGAGATATCAAACCATCGAACTCATCCCATGGGCAGACGCAAGCATTGATATCAAACTACGTATAATTAACCGCGTATCCTTTTCTCCCCTTTACCAAAGGAGTCTGAGAGAAGGAAGAAATAGGAAGGGTAAAATCACTCGATTCGAAACTCTCGAAATCGAATCGATTATTATTAAACGCTATTTAAAATAGCATGTCTACCCTAGCCAAAGCAGCAGCTTTCATTACAGTATAATATTAAGTTTTCAACGTCAGACTGTAGGCGGAGTCATATTATGTAGATTATGTTGCAGACACTGTTGATAAACTTGCATATGTTATAATTTTATCGTATGTCAATTATTAGCGAAAAACAATTTGCTGTGTATTGATCGAAGTTACTTTTACCGAGTGGTAAGCGTATCCGTCAGCTTTGTACCTATATCATTTCTCTCGTATTAAACTTCAGGCCGGCCAAGATCAATTCAGCATATTTTAAAGAAAAGTAAGTTTATTAGCAATCAAAATCACAATTAATCTAGTCTTGTTAAATATTTGTTGGGACGGCGACATAGCTTTAAACTTTCTATAATTGTTATGTATTTTACACTTATATTACAATTATGTTTTTTTATATATAATAGAGTAGTGTACAAACAATTGTGTAATAATAGAATCACGTAAACGCTTGTTTGAGCTTAATAGTTTGGTTTAATATTTGTTTCATTTAATGCGGACCACTATATCTACGTATTGTAGATAAATATAAGTTTATAAAAATATATAAGTGTTTTATTTTTACCTACCTTACCTTTAAATTAAGGTTCTAGAGTCGGCCATTTACAGAGTCGGAAGACAGATCCGTGTTGGATGCGAGTGGCAAGGGATAAGTCGTCTTGGCGTTCATTCAGGATAGTCTATTATACGTTGATGAATAAAGGCTGATGATGATGATGAAATTGATAGCACCATTATGATTCGTTGCTATTTGTTAAAATGGATGTCTTTACAAAGACGCAGCGGAAGACTGCACTACATTCCAGTAGCGCTAACGACTACAACGACGTAATAAAAGAGCATACTCGTACTCATATTAGAAATGTTAGCGTCGCACCAGCACACTTCCAAGTATTGTGATGTAGATGTAGTGCTGATGTATGTTTTATTAATGTTACTTGGACAAAATGGGCTCAAGAGCAACATGAATGTACGTTCACCTTCTGGACCATAATATTGTCCAGTACATTTATGTAAGAGGTAGTGCCTTGCTGCTTTGCAGCCAAATTGGGCCGGCATGACTGGGGTTGGTACCTCTCGCTCATATAATACCAGCGTAAAGTGACAGTTATGCTATCGCTTTCGTGTGGTTTGTGAGTTTCCGGTGGCCCATTGGGGGGATAGGGAAAGGAGGGCAACTCATCTGCATAGCCTTTGGTTGTGTGGATGTTAATGGGCGTCGATAGTCGCAAGGCTTCGGTTGTTCGTTTGCCCTCCTATGATATAAAAAAAAATGTATAAAACACTTGCGAGCGCCTTGAATCGCTTTTTGACGTACCTAGATTTGCATGATGGTAAGAATCACCCCAGCGACAGGCTGGCCCCGGTGATTGCCAGACTACTCTTCGTAAGAGGGACTGCCCGGCCGCTACTTAGAAGTCACTGTGACATCGTGCTTAACTGGGCCAGGTTTCCGTTGTTTTTGCCGAGATATAAGGTGGTAAATCTCGGTGTCAGTAAATATTGCTGCCTACTTTCACTATACTATACTGCCCTTATCTATAAAACGTAGTAAAACATATGGAAGAAATAAGCAGGGTGATGGTGTCCAGGCAGATGGGAGCGTGCATAGCACCTTCCTCCGACCAGTAAAGGTCTGTTCGCATCCCTCCGTGTCACGACGTCGATGCCGTACCGTGAAAATACACATCAGGTTGCCGTGCCCTTTAAAATTCCGGTACATTCTTCACAAACGTATCTAAGCAACGTCGTCTGATGTCTTGTCCCCAAATCACTGAACGTTTTGCAGGAGTGAAATCAATAAATCACAATTTAAGATCTTCAAATTTTTGTCACATTTAAACACTATCGAGCGATTATAAAATTAAGTAAAAACACTAGGCTCCTCTAGTATATGTGGTCTGTCGGCCTCTGTCGGCTGCTACTATTGTTTAACATCTTCCGCATGCGCATCACAGAACCTTTTCGTTTCAGTATAGTAAGCCTATCTCTTCTTGTTTCTTGTTGCGGACATTTCATTGATGTACAATGCTTTATCAGCCCACGATAATTCTATCATAATGTGGTATTCATTGTTGTATACTTTTAAGTAAAATTAATCCACTGACGTGTAAATAAATGTAGCTGAAAATAGATAAATGCTATCTTAAAATCACAATATTTCAACCTAGCCATATAGATGCCTGTACCAAAACCTATATTCTTAAGAATTTACAACGATAAATAACACAAGTTCTTAATATATATAACGCAACGGTGAATTCTTATGAACTTGTACACTTGTACTTGTACGATACAGACATCAATAGGTATTTATCATACATATTATTTGCATTTGTCGATTATATATTATTATAACATTCAGCCACCCGACCACCAGACCAGCAGTCGACAAATAGAACTAACAAAACAATGTGCACATGTCTATGTAATTATCTTTGAAATTTTTGGCTGACGAATAAATTAATTTTGCAAAATCAAGCAGAAAAAAAAATCTTAAATGCCCATGAAAACTTGTTCGACAGGTAATAGGAATGAAAATAAACGGAATAACGAAACGAATATTAAAAACTATAATATATTATTATGTTGATATCAACCCTTTTATAATATGCCACGCACATACCTTCGTGGTCTCCGTGATATTTTTATAATAATGGGTATGGACTCTTGAGCGAGGGGGTACGGGCACCCTGAACACGAGACCATCGCTCGCTCATCGGTTCAAGAAATCATCGTGAGGAACCTGTATGCCTGATGAGATTAACAGTCTTTGAAGGTATGTGAAGTTCACTAGCCCACATTGGCTAGCGCCTCGGTGAACTATGGCCCGATAAGCTTCGACCAGTAATCTAGGAAATACGTGACCTAATGGTAATTCAGACACATCACCTATCAACGAGCATTCTGGATGCCAGGAACGAGATCTTATTGGATCGTAAATGCATTGCTGATGATTGATCGAAGAAAGCAGGTTAGTTGTAGATGGTAGCAAATAACAACATTTTATAATCATCAATCAACCTCGATCCGTCCAATTCTGAAAATAGGCCTCCTTCAATGAACGCCAACACTACCGAACTTTTACATCCAACAGTGACAGGCTACTGTGAGATCATCTTCTCATCTGATTTAAGGTTTTCCCAAATTCAGCGTCAAATATCTTTTATACTGATATTTCCACTAATTCATCACTGATTAAAGGTAACATTTATTAACGGCGGTTTTCAATATCCTAATATTTTCTTATCTATCTTGAAATTTTGACACATTTTCTCACAAAATCTGTCAAAAATTTAAGATAGATAAGAAAATTGTAAGATAGATAGGATATTGAAAACCGCTGTAAGTCGACAAAAAGCTGGTCAAACTCAATGTAATCCAGTGCTATATATTATGTATAATAACATTTTCCTTTGCACTTTACAACCCAATCTATTTTTGTGTTACTCAGTTATAATGTTTTATTGCTTATAAAAATATGGCTCCTGTCAGCAAAACGTGTGATAAAAAATCTGGTATTTTATGTGTGTTCCGAGTTCTAAATTAAGTCGGATAATATGTCAGTTCAAGTTACGTCAAGGTTCTTGACTTCTGCTGACTGACTGTCCTCGACTATTGCGTAGATATTCTTTACGGACGTCCAGAAAAGGTTTTTTTTATGAAGCAGAGAAAAGCTTTTTACCTATATACCCAGGCTACGCCGGATGGGTGCCTGGCCCTATGTAATAATATATATAATAAAAAAAAGGTAGGATCTAGTGCGAATCACACATAGGGCCAGGCACCCTATGTGTGATTCGCACTAGATCCTACCTTTTTTTTTCTTTTATGCCGGGAAATGCGCTGACGTATTCCGCTGGGGAGTGGGTCTCTCCAGGCGGGTATGTGGGACTCGCTGCGCCCGATAGATGGTAAGTGGACGCAGCTCTACCCACTAAAACCTGGCGAGTACCACCAATGCCGCCTTTGGTGAAGTGCCCCGGATCTGCTTGCATACCTTGACGGCCAGTTAGTCCTCAGGAGACCGACGCCACCTCCACAGAAGGGTTGTCCCGCATCACAGAACAACCCCTCCCAAGGTCGGGACAGTACAATGAGGTGAGGTTCCCGTCCTCACCCCTTGCCCCCTGCTCTTTGGCCCTCTCTTGTAATAGGGGTACAAAAAGCCCCCTCGGCTCAATTCTTCGCCCAAGGTGCTGGGTTCACCCTGGGCTACTATGCCCCACCGCCACGACAAGGCCTGTACCATACTGAGGGTTAGTGTCCTACCCAAACTAGACAACTGCGAGCGCCTTTGGTCGCTTTTAAAGGATCCCGGATCTGTAGGCAACAGATCTGTATCAACTCAGCTATAGAATCGCCTTGTAACGGATGGACCAGCGGCGTGACAAACTAAACCAGGTAATTTTTAATATTTAATACGTTAAATGAAATAACTGACTAAGGGCCTGTTTCACAATCTCCAGATAAGTTCCGAATAGGCTGTCGGCAACATATTTGACAGATACTCCACACCCCATCTGTCAAATATGTTGCCGATAGCCTATTCGAAACTTATCTAGAGATTGTGAAACAGGCCCTTAATATAATATTTTCACTTAAATCAACCTGTAAGATATAAATAACAAAAAATCAATTTTGAGAATAGATCACTCTCAACGCTTCGCGAGGCATTTATAATTGCCTTTTCTGATAAAGAAAATTACAATTTATTATAAATGATTCGCTTTTAATTAAGCCACGGCTTTTGTAATAATTCCCTTTCAATATTCTTATATGAAATAATAACTTTAGCCTTTAAAAGTTGACAATATGACATTCGAAATCTTTACTAATACTAATAATAGTAATTCTACTAATCCTACTAATATTTTAACGCGAAAGTTTGTAAGTTGTTTGTTACTTTTTCACGTAAAAACTACTAAATGATTTTTAATATAGCTTATACATCAGAATAACACATAGACTATAATTTATGGCCGCACTTTCACGGGAATGGGAATTACGCGGGTGAAACCGCGGGGCGCGTCTAAGTAATATTATAAATATTAAAGTGGGGATGTTTGTTACGCTTTCCCGCGACAACTACTTAACCGATCATCATGAATCTTTGTACACATATTCTCGGAGGTACATACATTAGATACATTAAATAAAAAAGGAAATTTTGTTTGGTAACGCGGGCGAAGCCGCGGGCAATTGCTAGTTTAACATAAATTAAGTTGCATATAGCTTAGATGAGCTAACCTCTCATCGCTTTTTTATAATCTTGCCTTTAAAAATTAAAAGTAAATATGTTTCTTCGATTACATACTTCATTTTAAACAACTATCTATGAAACTTTCTATATTCGATCTTCGCGATCAACAGCATTTTTGGCATAGATATAATAGATAGATATATATAGATTCGGTTTTGTTTTACTTTTTCCTTCATCAAGGAGCAAGCAATTATCATAAGGTTAGATACTCGTACATCGAACTCGAGATCTCTCAATTTGAATTCGAGCCTGTAGCAGCTAGTCAGTGTTGCCAACAACTTAACTAGCTCTCCACTAGATTCAGTTATAAAATCATCAGAATACCACTAATAAAATATGGGCCTAATTTCATAATCGCTAAATTTTTCACTAAAAAGCATCTTAGTCATTACTAAATAATAAGTATATCGGTTATGAATATAATTTATTAAGATACAAATATTAAAACATTATAAGTACACGAGATATTTTTTTGGGAATTTTAAAATCGTTGTAAAATTTTCCTTCCAATCTTAAACTACAACCACAATTAGTTTAAGGATTTATACTCATTTTATTCTAAGACCAATATTGCAATGAGGTAGTGTTATGAGTTTATAATAATTGTCATATTTTCAATATTTGAAGTTGAATTTTACTAAACCACAAAAAAATCCACCGTCTACTAAACCAACAGTTTTAGTGGAAAAACCAATAAACTGGCAACACTGAAACCATTCTTGATTATATACCTTTATCGTACAGGCTATCGTTTAACATTTGATATACAATGAAATACCATAATATCGTATATTGAGTTTCTCTTTAATGAGTTAGACATTATTTATAATTTTTATTTTATATAACAGTACCTGGTTGACCGAGCATTTCGGTACCGTTAGTAATAAAATACGATAAAATTTTTCTCCAAAAAAAAAAAGATCTTAAAAAAAGGAATATATATATATATATATATATATATATATATATATATATATATATATATATACAAGAATTGCTCGTTTAAATATATAAGATTCCAATTAAATTAATTTTCTTCTTACTCCTCTGCTTTTATAGTTCAAACTATAAATTGATATTTTATATAGTATGTAGTAGGTAAAGGACTAGTGGATAGTAGAGGGTGTTCTCGTTTTAAACAATTCATATTTAAACGACTTTCACAATTAATATAAAACTGACCTTATAATTTACTATCTTATATTAATTGATCATTGTTGGTTCCATTTACTTTCATCAATCAATAAAAGGTAGCGGCATGTATAAAAATATAAAGACGCTACGGCATTTCCGGTAGTACAAGGATTGCATAAAACATCGTCCATGGCGAGGAAATAAACCCGGCATTCTAGGCAGCTTGCCACATGAAGTATTTTAAAATATTTACCGTTCAAAAATACGGCATTTTAATATTTTGCAATTTTGCGAGAGTACTCTCCTACCTACATACTAGCGAGTAATTGTATGTTTCCCTTTTATTCAAATTAATTTTTTTGGTAAATTATTATGATTAAAAATATATTTAAAACGAATGTTATTTTTGCAAGCATATTTTAATGGGGTAGACTAAGTTAATAAATATGGTATAATATATAATCATATAAAATAAATATTATAATGATGACGCATGAGATGGGTAGTTATTTAAGAAATTTATAATAGAACTAGCTTGGACCGCGACCTCCACGCCGTCCACATGTATATAGATATCACCGCATGTTTTAATAAGCCCCCTTTATAATTGTGATATGTTCTTTTTTTAGCTTTGCTGACCCAGATCATTTTTGTTTGTAATCAGGATTTAGGACCCTATATATACCATTTTTCATACTGCTGAGTCCAGTAATTTTAATTTTTAATTTCCTTTACAAAATTTACCCCCCATTCTATCTCTTCAGGAAGGAATGTTGACCATTTCATATAAACAGACAATTCTTAAATGAAATCAACAACTTACTTCCAGAAAAATGAGAAAATTTAATACAAATTATCCCTATTTCAAAAATCCTCTCTTAGAGCTCACTTAAATTATGAAAGGAACACCTGTAACAAATCTAAGTTAATTTAAGTTATTTAATTTAAGTTTCTGGCTCTGTATCGACTGTGTGTTGATATATAATAAGTCTGTGAGTCTTGCTTTTTATACATATACATAATATTATAAAGTAACAGACTCCTGGGACCCTGGTTAGCACAGGTAATAATGTTTGCAACTATTGATCCCAGCGTTGTAAGCCGCCATTGCAGTGTTAACGAATTGTTGTTCCAGCTTGACCGGTTGTCTTTCCTGGACTCAAACCCTAATGAGAATTCTCGTAAATCAACTCCTGCCTGTTATTTGACTAGCATCAAGAGAATCATCGAGAGAAAGTGTTTGTGCAATGTTAAAATAGTCGCCATTTTCGGCTGGGGTTTAAATTTTTAAACGTAGAACTTTTAATTGGTCTGTTTAAATGACTGCTAGATGTTACCAGTGTCTACGTCCACGTGTATATTGTAATCGAAATTATTATTTAGATTGGAAGAGTCCTTTTATGAGATATGTTAACTAATTTTATTTGTATTGTTGGTTTTTAAAATGAAACTTTTATTACATCGTCTTAAACTTTTTCGTTTGTGTAGCATGTTGCGTGACGGTCGGCCGCGGAGTAGGGATAAAGTGCGATGAGTGCCTTTCACTCGTTACAGCAGCCGAGACCAATATGGCGGCGCCTATAGTTCGCATCAGTTGACCCTGTACTGTGTGTGACTATTACTCATTTTGTGCTAGTGCTCCACGCTATTTTGTTTATTTCTTAGTTAAATGTGAAAAATAGTTTCACTTTTACCGTGGTTTCATATAACCACACAATCCTTTTTCATATACGTAGGTATATATCGGCACGGGTTTAGTAAAGAAATATTAAATATTATTTGGAAAATACTTATTTAAAGTCTCTATAACCCAAACTGTACGTAACGGTTCAAACTCCTCAAAATTATTACAATTTGATGTTAGGTATTCCCAATAGAAACATCACTCAATTAGTTTTGTTGAGTTGGGGATCTAATAAAATATAATTGTAAAGTTCTAGAACTCTGAACACGAATATTCTATAAGACAATATAAATATTTAATAATGCATCAAAAGTGACGAAAGAAGTTTTTATATTGCATATGATATCTATGGATGGAGGAGCTCGTGATTAAGTAATAACAAGCCGCGCGGATCGATCCATCAAGTTAAGCAACGCTTGCCTGGGTTGGTCCGTGGATGGGTGACCATCTTTACATACCGAGATTCCTCTGTGCCTCGGAAAGCACGTTAAGCCGTTGGTCTCGGCTTTCATTCGTGGATCTTTGACAGATGTTACGGGTCGTCAGAACCCCGAAAGTCTGACAACCAGTCTTACCACGCGGTACCGTATCACCCACTTACTAGGTTGTGGAGGTCAGATAGGCTGTCGCTTCATTTAAGTCTGCTGTCAGCTGTATCCGTTTATACAAGAAGCCGAACCCAAAATATAGTTGGGAAAAGGCTAGGCAGATGGCAGAAGATATGAGTTAAGATTATGAGATAAGGGAATCACTTGATAAAGAATCGATCTTCCCTTTTATTTCTTCAAGTATTAAAATTGTTGTTTCAAATACCTGTACAATTTATACGCTATGAATTAAGATTTGCAAAACTGGCGTTAACATAAAAAAAATGCATCTTTAACAAATTAAAACAACACAACCGTGCATCGCTGTATTTCATATCCCAAGTTTAATATACCATAGTAATCTTTGTACAAAGAAAAATTTATTATTTAAAAAAGGTACGAAACAAAGCTCTTATGGATGTTCCACCTCATGATTTGCGTTGCGAGGAATACACCAGAGCCACATCGTTCACTTAAGCATATTACTGTGGGCAATGTCGACACAACTTCGCGCCCAGTGAGATAACCGCCAAACAATTGTGGCGCACTGGGAGCAAACTTGTGAAGCGTGAGATATCAGGGATGGGAACACTACAGTTTCAGCCGGTATTCAGACGTTTTATATCTATTGCTGTGGTAACCCTAGCTTGGTTCATAGTTCATTGACTTGTATGACTTTGCGTAGTTTAATGATTTTTATAACTTAATTGTTATCCTTACTGATATTATAATTGTGAAAGTAGGGATGTTTGTTACGATTTCTCGCAATAAGTACTCAATTGATAATCTGAAAATATATAACATCCTGCTTCAACTGAGCGGAGCATCAATGAAAAATGTGGTAAAAAAGGAAAAAAAAATACTCTCCTTTCGTTGCGTGCAATATGTAAACGGTTCAAGTTACGTAATAATTATAGATGACGCATTGTTATCTTTAAAAGATCTAAAAAATGCAACAGTGCATGTCTATCTTTGAAGTTTAACTCACTATAATTTTTATGGCTATCAATTGTCTTCTTAAATATATATTTTGCGGATTTGATGAATTTTATTAACATACTATTGTTATCCAAATAAATGCGTCATTATTTATAAGAATTTGATTTTGAAAAAATAAATGTACTAAACATAGTTTTATTTCAACGAATATCTAAGGAGATATAATCATAGTTTTATTCAAGTACCACGCGTACATTTATAAGGTGCAAGCCCGCCCACATTAGCTCTGCGATATACCAGAAGGCGGTACCTTCGTTCCTTACGCTTTTAAATATATTCTTTAGCGATATAAAAAAAAAATCTATTACTTATACAGTTAATATTATAAAAGGAAAATATTTGTTTTTTTTTGTTTGTTACGGATGAATTTAAAAACCATTCAACTGATTTTTAAATTTTTATTAAACGACTTCAAGGAAGGAGACGTTTCTCAATTCGACCGTATATATGCTTTTTTAACCGACTTCAAAAAAAAGGAGGAGGTTATCAATTCGACTGTATGTTTTTTTTTTTTTTTTTTTATAAGTGTTACCTCATAACTTCTGACTGGGTGAACCGATTTTGATGATTCTTTTTGTATTAGAAAGCTGATGCTCCCCATGTGGTCCCATTTTAATTTAGTCCAGTTCTGATGATGGTATCCATGAGAAAACCATAAAAGTCTTAAATTTGCATTAGGCATGTACGCGACAAATAGATGAATAACTGAATATCACGCCAACCGATTTCGATGATTATTAGTTTATATGAAAGAATGTAGTGCAAGGATAGTTTGGTGAAAACTTGGTTAGGTTCTGATCAAGGGATCCATAATAAAGTAACGGAACTCTTCAATTCTAAGGAGCAAATTAACGATACTCGGCTGATTTTTTTATAGGCCATCAGGATATTTGCCTAACGTAACGTCTTTATGGTCCAGTGGTCATGTAACTGTCGTAGCCAAATATGATGATCAATTCCTCAACGGCTTACTGTAAGGATGCGGTCTGTGGCAGAAATTCTAACTAATTTGTGGATGCACTCTGTAAAATTGTGTATGTAAAAAATAAAATTATCATCATCATCTCATCATCATTCTCTGATCGATCGTCTTGGCGTTCATTGAGAGAGGCCTATGTTCAGCAGTGGATGGAGAAAGGCTGATGTCGATAATAATATATGTATTGCATACATCTTTCCAAATCGCTTTTGGCTGTGTGTTAATTTAAATCCTTTCTTCGTTTGTTTTTCATTAAGCCTTGATAAATTTGTGTAAGCCCTCTAAGAAAGTTTACTAGCCTTACTAGCCCTATACTTAAAACTAAAAAGTACAAAATAAAGTTAATTTTAAATAAAACCAAAACCGACTTCAAAACTATACCTTCAAATTATGTACAACTAAAAATTTTTAAATAATATTTAAATACTTCGAGTACCTTTTTAAAATAAGTAATTTTTGGAGTCGGTACCAGCCAAAGCAAAGATAACCTTAACAGACATCTATTCAATACTGGGTGTACTCGTATGAGTACAAAATCAATAATTGCAATGAAATTTATAATAGATGTGAGAGTACCTACTATTATGTATTCAAATGCTGTGAATTGTGATTAAACTGTCCTTATTGGCTGGCACCGACTCCCAAAATGACTTATTTTAAAAAGGTACTCGAAGTATTTAAATATTATTTAAAAATTTTTAGTTGTACATAATTTGAAGGTATAGTTTTGAAGTCGGTTTTGGTTTTATTTAAAATTAACTTTTTTTATGTTTGTTCAAGGCTTATCGTCCTTTTTTATGAACTGATTTTGATAATTCTTTTTTTGTTGAAAAGTAGATACTTTCGAAGTAGTCCCATGTTAAGGAAATCAGGATCTGATGATGGCAGACCAGAGAAATCGAGGGGAACTTTCAAAAATCGTAGGGATGACTAGTGCGTTTCTAGGTTTTTTCATTAAGTATTTCAAAGCACTACAATTCCATAAATGTTTGGAGATGATCTGATGATGGAGTCAAGAGACAGTCTAGGTAACTCCTCAACGAACTACGGCAGCTATCTTGTGTTTGAGCTTGATTAATTAGCATTGATAAGTACTTTGTACCTAGAGGGGTTATGACTGTCATTAGCGATCTGATGATGAAGAAGAAGGTCAATTCAGGAAACTCCTTAATAATTTGGAGTAGCTATCTTGTGTTTGGACTTAATTCATTTATATTGATTAGAACTTTGCAACCATATAGGTTATAATGCAGGTCTAATGTGATGATGGAGCCGAGAGACGGTTGAAGGCACTCCTCAACGATTCACAGCAGCTACCTTGTGTTTTAGCTTGATTAATTTGCATTGATAAGAACTTTGCACCTAGATGGGTTTTGACTGTCATTAGGGGTCTGATGATGAAGACGAAGGACGACTCAGAGAAATCCTCAACGCTTTGGAATAGCTATTTTGTGTTTGGACTTAATTCATTTATATTGATAAGAACTTTGCATCTATATTATTTCTCGGTCTACCCATCACTTAAAAGTGTAAAATAAAATAATTTTTAACAAAAAAAGAAACTACTTCAAACAGTAAACTAAAAACAAAAAAATAAATTTACTTTGCACAAAGTAAATACGTTTTTTTAACCGACTTCAAAAAAAGGAGGAGGTTATCAATTCGACTGTATGTTTTTTTTTTTTTTTTTTTTTATAATTGTTACCGCATAACTTTTGACTGGGTGAATTGATTTCGATGATTCTTTTTTTATTAGAAAGCTGACGCTCCCCATGTGGTCCCATTTTAATCTAGTCCAGTTCTGATGATGGTATCCATGAGAAAACCATAAAAGTCTTAAATTTGCATTAGGTACGTCCGCGACAAATAGATGAATAACTGAATATCACGCCAACCGATTTCGATGATTATTAGTTCATTTGAAAGAATGTACTTCAAGGGAAGTTTGGTGAAAACTTGGTTGGGTTCTGATCATGGGATCCATAACAAAGTAGCTGAACTCTTCAATTCTTAGGAGCAAATTAATGATACTCGGCTGAATGTTTTATAGGCCATCCGGATATTTGCCTAACGTAACGGCTTTATGGTCAAGTGGTCAAGTAACTGTCGTAGCCGAATATGATGATCAATTCTTCAACGGCTTACAGTAAGCATGCGATCTGTGGCAGAAATTCTGTCTGTAATTTGTGTATGCACTCTGTAAAATTGTGTATGCAATACCAGCTAAAGCAAAGATAACCTTAACAGTGATCTAATCAATACTGGGTGTACTTGTATGAGTACAAAATTAATCATCGCAAAGAAATTTATAATAGATGTGAGAGTATAACGTTATGTATTCAAGTGCTGTGAATTGTGATTAAACTGTCCTTCTTGGCTGGCACCGACTCCCAAAATAACTAATTTAAAAAAGTATAAGTAAGACATATAAGTTTCATTATATTCATTGATTAATTATTTTTGTTAACGAACTTCACCTCGAAGTATTTAAACATTATTTTTAACATTTTTAGTTGCACATAATTTAAAGGTATATTTTTGAAGTCGGTTTTGGTTTTTCATTTAAAATTAACTTTATTATTTAGTTAAATCAATATGAATAAATAATTAATTATTTTATAATTTTGAAGTCGGGGCCAAGTAAATGCTACAACAACCTAACTTCAATATTAAATTACTAAGCACACTTAATATTTTTAAATGTATCAAAGCAATTACAAAATAATAACGGTATAAGAAAAATATTTTTTTTTGACAAATTCTTATAATAGCATGAACATATTAAATTGAATATGTATAATTGAATCACAAAAGTTGGAAGAAAGATTGATAATATCTATACACAGTTATTGTTTTACTTGGCACCGACTACAGAATTATAAAATAATGAATTATTTATTCATTTTGATTTAATTAAATAAAAAACGTATTACTTTGTGCAAAGTAAATTTATTTATTGGTTTTTAGTTTACTGTTTGAAGTCGTTTCTTTTTTTGTTAAAAATTATTTTATATTCATTATTAACATATTAACACGGAGGTACATAGGCTATAGTAATTATCATCGTCAATCAGAATACGGTTGTAAATCTAAGTTATGGCAGGCAAAGCTGCAGGCAACAAATAGTACAATATTATAATAATTTACATAGCACATCGTGCTAATGTAATATTATACATATGCTATAAACAATAATATATCAAATGCTGAGTGGCTGCCTCTATTGCTCACATTATTAATACCGTGTATATTATTATTATGTTGTTGTGAATAATAAAAATATATTTCTTTCTTTCTTTCAAATAAGTCAACGATTTCCTTATTATTTAATATAACAAGGTAATATTAGTGATCAACGTCGCATAAGAAGATGGTACTTATGTATTTAATATCACGAAATTAATGACTTCGGTATTGGAGAATTATATAAAACCTATATTATGTTAAACGCTTGACTTTGATACTCGGTTATTTATTCCGTTCCTATGTAATTAAAAACATAATGAAAACTTCCATATTATGAAATATTCCAAGATTTTCTCATCATGTTTAATTTTCAATTGATGCCGTCAGCAATTTAATAAGTAAATATTATGTAGGTGTACTGTGTAAGTGTTTAATTAAGTATTATGCAATTAAAATATTTATAATAATTAAAGTTGTTCTAAAATAAATTTGTAGGGATTTCTAAGAAATTCTTAAGCAATTAAAAGTCTTGAAAAATTGTTATCAATATCATTCTGAAATTGATTCTCATTTAGCGATCTTATTAAATACTAGGTTTTGCCTGCGGCTTCGCTCCCCTAATGTAGATTAAAAAATACATCAAATCGGTTTACTTTTTTTTGGAAGGGGATAGAGCATTTTAAGATATTGTTATAATATATACGCCCTTCATTGGGTTGGTTCAGCATCCAACAATCAGATAGAATATTTATTATTATATTATTGGCCACACCATTCAAACTTTAGTTCTCTGGTATAATAGGTCTTCGTTATAAATCCTAACTGCCAAAGAAATACCCAGTATAGCACGCTCCATAGCACGTTGAGCTTCGGCAAACTTTCAGATCAGAGGTAAATTATGACGCCACGTTTTGGCCCCGTGGGTCATCATGGGGAAAACGCATTGGTTGACTCTCGTCTTCAAACTTTGCAGTATAGGCGAAGTGAGAATATGTCTAAGCATCCTGAATGCTGCTCATCGGAATTAAATTCTCCCATTGGATTCCTTTTCGAAGTTCTATCGACATAGCTGCAAAGTATGTCCAAAATAGAAAACTCTTGCGCAACTTCAAGATGTTAACCGGTCTAGGGAGAACGTGTGCATTGAACATGACTTTCGTCTTGTCCAAATTAATCGTAAGATCTACTTGTCGAGGGGAATTATTTAGACCGTGTAGCGTCTTCTGTCTCCTCATTAAACATACAATAAGTATTTAAGTCAAGTTCGTAGGTATGGCTGTGTGTAGTGATATCCAAGTATAGGAGGATATTAAAATTCTCCACTCTCCAGTCAAGATTTAAACTTGGGTAAGCATATAATGATTTTTATGTTTAATTTTCTGTAGTGTCTCTCGAACGCTACTATTTCATATAATAAAATAATCGTCAGTTGATCTAAAATCTTCACTACAAATCATTCTTCATTCACTTCACCGAATTAAACTTACGCAAAAATCATATATATTGTGAAATTATTAAATTCGGCTAAGATGCGTTTGTGCCAAGAGTAACAAACTTCCATATATACACTTTCACGTTTATAATATTAGTAGGATGATGTTAGTTGGCCAAAAAAGATCCTTATATTCATAATGTTCGATTTGCGTGTCGCAAAAGTATCGTATCAGTAGGGCTATTCTGTAAGGTTGTTTTCGAATCTTGAAGCGGAATCCGCGGTGATATGACGAATTTGACGGATTTGTATTCTTTAAAACTCGACTCTCTACTTATATCAATAAAGATCATTTTCGAAGTGACGTAATGTGAGCTCAGATGAAGCTCGATATTGAAATGGTTTCTTACAGAATAGCCCTACAGGTGGCTAATGGGCAAGTATTTATTAGTTATTTGCCAAACTGCCCTAACTAGTTTCAACACTGTAAACCCACATGACTAAGGACAGTAGAACGATTCTGTGACGCTAATTTGTAACGTCAAAACCTCGGTGATGAGTATCCGAGAATTTTGACACATGGATTAATTATTTATATTTTGTTTTTGTCTTAGGCTAAACCCTTCTAAGCTAAGACTTGGCAGTCGCAACTTTGGGAGGGCCTCACGGTCTCACCGCTTTATATGGATTTGTATGTAATGCTTTCTGAGTGACAGTGAAGCGCGGCCGGGGGAGGGGAGGTCGACTACATTTGTACGCTTAGCAGCACGACACTGCCAGGACCGCGACTGCAGACTTGCGGTTGCTGCAATCTGCTACCTGATGGTAGAACTAAACTGGTTTTTTTAATGTAGTCATTATATACATTATTTTCTTCTACTATATATAAATCATTTTGCAAATGTCACTTATAGTATTATAACTACCTACTTTTATTAAAGTGCTGATACATCATATTACGATTATAAAGAAATATATTCTAATCTATTTCTGGTAATTACAGGTAACGTATCATTTCTGTTATTAATAATTTTTAATTACATAAATAAGCATGTCGTGGCCTGTTGTAACGTCAGACGAAAGTTGGTGGCAGATTAACGTACGCCTAGCAATTATCGAAGTGTGGCGTCATTAAGGGAATTGTGATTTGTGACGCAGTTTAGGCAAAAAGAAGTCGAAACACGTGGAAGTATTTATGTCTTCTTATACGTAAATTCCGTTTATACGTAAACGGAATTTATTCATTTCAATAAACAGGTTTTTTTAGATGTAACATAGTATAACGACGTTGAATTGAATTTATTGGTGGATTTGTTTTGATGAGACGAAAGTGACCAGGAGCTTTGCGCCGCGATCCAGCCTACAGACTACCTACTGTAAAGAAGCTTTATTAACTTGTTCAAGTACTTTAACATAATAAATAATTCTAGAGTATTTGCCAATGGGACTGTGGGATTAAAGTGCGCACCTTAAATAGATGTCCGACCGAGCGGGGTGCAGTGCTCGGCAAGACCGAAGCCCTCTTGCTATCGTATCAGGTGTTGTATATATAGCGTCCGGATACTGGAATTCTGATAGCGCGATTCAGGAATGTTGACGCTGATTGGTCCGCTACAGAACAAACCATAAAAACAATGGAGCTGTTGATTTTGCTTATGTACCAAGACCTACAAATTCTTAAAATAGGTAACGTCTATATATGAGGTTTCTATGTCGGTAGGCTATGCCTAGGCTAGACAATAAGTACTTCATAAGTTTTTCCACTAATCAATCAAACCGAGTCCAAAAATTTAATAATAAGATGAAATTGCCATCACCAAAATAATCTTTTACCTTTAGCGATTCATAAAAATTCTATTCGAGCGAGATCTTTTTAAAAGTAATTAAGTACAAATAGATTGGTTAACTAAACGCGGCCTGCCAACTATCATTGAACCATCATCGTTAGTTAACTAACTAAATAATTAAGGTGCTATTTTCATTTATAAATTGGATAATAGCTCAAGTGTTCATAGGCCCTAGAGCTCATAAGGCCATAAATATTCATAGCTTCATTTGCTTTTAGACGGTCGATACATCACACAGACGAATGCCAAGCGTGAAAATACTGAAGCTATGGAATAATACAATACACTGTAGACTAAATTAATTATGAGTCAAGTATATTGTAGAATATATATTCGACGACCTCTGTGGCTCAGTGGTTAGCGCGTTGGCGCACAAGCCGGAGGTAGCGGGTTCGAATCTCGCCAGGGAACACAGTGTTCTTGGGTCATGGACGTGTATTAAATATGTGTATTATATAATAAAAATATTAAATATATGTATTAATATAAAAAATATTAAATATATGTATTTCCGTTGTATGGTACCCGTAGCACAAGTCTCTTAGAGAACTTACCACGGGATTGACGTGGTGTAAAAGCGTCCATAGATATTATTATTATTATATATTACACGTAGTAACAGTAGTACGGTCGGGTATTAATCAGAAACATGATCTCCGTGTAGTGGCTGGTTCGTTGGATGTGAGTGGCAAGGGATCGTCCGTCTTGGCGTTCAGTGGACGGGTAAAGGCTGATAATGATGAAGTATATTTATATTTAACAATAATTGATAGACACTTTATGTTATTATGGTAGTGAGCGACGATGGTCCATTGGTTTGGGTTGGGTTATGGGTTCGATATCTTGAGCGAGAGGATCCGGGTTCGATCCTGACCGCTCTAACCCTCGTGGTGCCTTGAAATGGGTTTTTCTAAATTTTTAAGTGCACCCTGAACACGAGGCCGTCGCTCGCTCATCAGCGAAGGAAAACGTGAGGAGTCTGAATGCTTGATGAGATTAAAAGTCTTTGAAGGTGTGTGAAGCACAACCCGCATTGGGCCAGCGTATCGGTGAACTATGGCCCGATACCTTCCTCGCCTGATTTCGAAGAGGAGACCCGTGCTCAGCAGTGGGACATGTATGGGTTGCTGCTTAACTCAGTACATAAGTATGGTGCAAAACTTGGCCTCTAACAACAAGTCTGGTTCATCTGGTGACATTTCTTAGCGTGCTTTTCTTTAGATTTCTTTGTCTAATCTGTCAATCAATAAGAGAACGATTTCATATATTATCTATACATATAATAAATTTGTAGAGGAGCCGTTTCTGTACATTGAAAATATTAAAAAAAAGAATAGCCTGGGTGTTAAAGGATTACTAACAGAATCCATTTCCAGCATTTTTGGAATTTTTGTCTGTTTGTCTGTTTGTCTGTATGTCTGTTTGTCTGTTTGTCTGTTTGTCTGTTTAGTTGTGCACGCATCACGTGAAAACTACAAAACCAGTGTAAATAAATTTTATCCATAAAAATTAAGCGTAACTTAGAGTAACATTTAGTTTTTGTTTCATCGCAATCGCTTCACTCTATCAAAAGATATATGTATTTGAAATGTAGCTAAATAAGATACTTAACAAATAGGATCAGATCAACGCCATCTATTGACCATTTACGGCGGCTTTCAATATCCTATCTATCATAAAATTTTCTTATCTATCTTGAAATATTGACACATTTTTTTAGAAAATCTGTCATAATTTTAAGATATATAAGAAAATTTTAAGATAGGATATTGAAAGCCGCCGTTATAGTACCGATTTATTGACGATTTACAGTACCGACTTATAAGTAGGTATGTAGGTTGTCAACAGATGGCGTTGCATGTATCTGATCCTATTTGTTAAGTTTAATGAATTTGTTATTATATTTTGTTAAAACCTTAAAACGTTGGAAAGGAATAGTAATCCTTACTAATATTATAAATGCGAAAGTAACTCTGTCTGTCTGTCTGGCTGTTACGCTTTCACGCCTAAACCACTTAACCGATTTTGATGAAATTTGGTACAGAGATAAACTAGAGCTTGGAAAAGGACATAGTCTATTTTTTATCGCGAAAAAAAGCTTAGGGGGGTTCAAAAAAAATCTGGGTTGCGTTGGCGCAGTGCGACGTAGTGGGGGAAATGTCACTATATTGCTACCCAAACAGGCAGACACGTGAGGGCATTTTTCAGCTGTAACAATTTCGATTTGTTCATAGAATTTTGCTTTCGTTAATGTTCTTAATATATTCGGCGAAATACAATGTTTCATGTATTGTTATTTGTATTTAATTATTTAATTATATGTTATTGAATGGAGAAAAGGGGGCTGCTATATGTGTACGTTCTAATAAAGCTTAAAAAGAAGATGCGGCCCATCCAAATAGATAAAGAATTGTATGACACTATTATCCAAAACATGGTACACGGTCCCTGTGGTGTTAGAAATTCAGCCTCGCAATACATGAACATTGGAAAATGCACATGGATTTTCATTAATCAGTTGATAAAAGAAACGGTGCAAAATGACAATGGCTACCCGTTGTACAGGCGCACAGCGCCCGAAGACGATGGCCGAACAGTTACAATTAAGATTCGATCTGGAGCGAACGAAACCTTAGACGTCCCATATTTGCCTATTTTATATACAATTTTCAATGCTCATATTATTGTAGAAGTGTCCGCGCAATCAAATATATAAATATATAAACAAAGGAATTGACAGGCTATAATATTTAATCTCAGGAATGAAGGTGGAGCACATCTTCTGAATGAAGTGCAAACATTTCAAGCAGGACGTTACGTCAGCAGTAATAAAGTAGCATGGCGGCTCCTTAGCTTCCTCTTGCCTGAAAGACATCCAACAGTAACCTATCTTGCTGTACACTTAGAAAAGGAAGAGTGCATATATTTTACCGAGAACAATTTCCAAGAAAAAGTATCTACACCGCCCAAAACAACATTAACAGCCTTTTTCCATCTTTGTCAGGGCGATTCCTTTGCCAAAACGTGTTTCTGTGCTAAAATCTCCCGTTGTTATACCTGAAACACATCTACAAAGGACTGCGAACGCCGTTTTCAATGTCTGTTGAAAATTGGCCCAGAATAAAATCATCTGATGCCCTTGGTCATGTGTACACCGTCCACGATACTAATTTTGAATGTTTCTGTTTACGTTTGCTACTACACCAAATTCAGGGTCCTATAAGCTATAATGATCTTAAAATTGTCAACGGCCAGAAATTCGGAACATATAGAGAAGCATGTGAAACTCTGGGTCTGTTAGAGAATGATAATCACTGAGACGAAACTATAAAGGAAGCTGTCCAGTGCAAATCACCAGCCAAAATCAGAGACCTTTATGCAACCTATCCTAATCTATCTTATCCTAATGAATTATGGAACAAATATAAAGAGTACATGGCGGAAGACATTTTGCGTACGCTACATTAGACACACACGGACATGATATACAATGAACACATTTATCATCATCAGCAAAACGAAGCCCCTGGAAAAATTTAAGACAAAGTAATGGCTATAGTGGGTAAGCGTTTGAATGAATTTGGAATGATTAGCCCTCGGAGAACGAATAAAAATGAACTATCAGATGAGATTATACGAAAAATAAACTATGACATACCAGCTTTGCAGCAGCAAGTAGCTGAATTGATACCCAAATTACTACCAGAACAAAAACGAGTATTTGACGAAGTGTTGCAGCTAACAGAACATGGGAATGGCGCGCTACTCTTTGATCTCACCCAGGAAGATTCATCTATCTGTAATTTTAGTAAAAATAGCGCATGGAATGCTATTGTACGTCAGTGCAAAATCTTGGTGTGGGATGAAAGTACTAAGGCGCACAAAAAAGGGTAGAAACACTAAATTGAACGCTCCGGGATTTGCGCAACAGTACCTATGTTATTTTAATTTTTATTTTTATTTATGGGAGAGATGGTGGTTTTATTGGCTGGTGATTTCCGCCAAACGTTAGCAGTCATTCAGAAGGGGACACTTGCAGACGAAATTAAAGCATGTCTCAAGTGGTTCACTATATGGGCCACCGTAATGAAGTTCAGTTTGACTACAAATATGATGACACAAATGCTGGCAACCATGCCGAAACACTATTTAAAATAGGAGATGGTCGGCTAGAAACTAATGTAGAGGGCTGATTCAATTAGTACACAGTGGTTTAGAATTAGTTGCAAGTGTTTACCCAGACTTATAAAACAATATACAAGAAAATCAATATTAATGTGAAAAAGCAATTTTAGCACCAAAAAATGATATTGTCAACTAAGTAAATCCTGACATATAAGTAAGAATAAAGTACCAGGACAGGTACAACAGAGTATTTGTTAATAGACACAGTTATGGTACAGAAAAAAGCATATCATATCCCGTAGAGTTTCTAAATTCGCTTGAGCTGTCAGATGTACCCTCACAAAAACTTAAATTAAAACTAGGTGTCCCAGTCATGCTCATGTGAAATTTGGATGCCCAGAGACTATGTAATGACAATTTTTCTAATTGACAATTGTATGTAGCATATTCGCGTGTGTCCAATGCCCAGAATGTCTACATTCTATCCCCAAATGGAAAGGCAATATATAATATTGTTTACAATAGTTTATTAAAATAATATTCTGTTCCGAGTTGTCTTCTTTGTTCTAAATCAGGAAAGGGGAACTGCGCTACTCCAAATTTTACGCGAGCGAAGCCGCGGGCAACAGCTAGTATGATATAAAATGCTTGAATGCTTGCTTTTCTCCATGCAGTAGCAGGTCCGTAATGGATGCGAGTAGCAAGGGATCGGACGTCTTGGCGTTCATTGAGGGAGGCCTATGTTCAGCAGTGGACGAATAAAGGCTGATAATGATGATGATGATAAGAACGCTTAAGAAGCAGTGGGCTGTTTGCATTGGTAGAAAAGCTGATGGCCGCAAGGTCGAAATAATCTGGAGTGAAAGCCACGTTCCGTGAGGATCGGTCGGATTTATTACGAATCAGTGCCCGGTCCTTGTAGGATTGAAGTGGCGGGAAATTGCGCTGTCAAGAGACTTATTTGCAGAATTGGAATGATGGGGCTGATAATGATGATAATAATATTTGTGCTTGAATCAACTAGTCATACGACTACGTCGATTTGGAAAGTCAATAATTTTAAGTCCAAATGGAATTTAATTTTAGTTAGTCTAGCCTCGGCTGTGTTATGTTAAGTGAAAATTCAAATAATGTTTTGATATAATTATTGAATACATCATCCATATTCGCCTGCTGGCATTAGTTTCACCCGTGTAATTATAGTCCGTTATTCTGAAATACCTACTAATATTATAAACGCAAAAGTTTCTAAGAATGTATGGATGTATGTTTGTTACTCTTATACGCGAAAACTGCAAAATGGATTTGGCTGAAACAAACAATAATATATCTTACAAACACATCTGAATTCATCAACACATCTGAAGCATAGGCTATTATCCCCGTACTCCTACGGGAATGTGAAGTACGCGGGTGAAACCGCGGAGCTCTGATAATGAGATGTAAAGGTTTAAATCCATTTAGTTCTATTTGGCGTAAAGGAGTAAAAACCAACCAAATAGACTTTCACATTTAAATATTAGTAAAAGTAAAAGTCAAGTATCAACTCTTATACGTCCCACTGCTGGGCACGGGTCTCCTCCTCGAAATCAAGCGAGGAGGGTAGTGGGTCATAGTTCACCGACGCGCTGGCCTAATGCTTGTTGGTGAACTTCACATACCTTGCATGCAGGTTTCCTCACGATGTTGTCCTTCATCGATGAGCGAACGGTGATTCGTGTTTTGGGTGCACAGAAATTTAGAAAAACCTATTTATGGACTACAGGGGGTCAGGATCGAATCCGGGCCTTCTCGCTTGAGAGACCGAGCTCTTTACCCACTGGACCACCGTCGCTTTAAATATTAATAGGGTACAGCAAATTGATGTACCGACCTGACATAAATAATTACAATCAGCCTGTTACGTAAGCCAGATTCTTCACAAGACACATCTTTATGCTATCAGTATAATAATTATGTATACACAGAGAGAAATTATAAATTCAATTATAAAGTAGTTGCCTTTTATCCGCCGCAAAAGCGGAACTGTAGTATTTTATAATATTACAAAGAATGTCATTAAATGAAGCCCTGGAAATATAATCTATACATAAAATAAAATTGGAGTGTCTGTTTGTAATATTAAAATTTTTACTACACGCATACATTGACTTACTAATATAAGTCAATGCATGCATATAAATAAAGTATGAGTACCTATAGTATATACGGTACACATATACCAAAATAAAATTATTTTTACAATTTTTGTCTGTCTGCTTGTTCCGGATAACCTCTGAAATGGCTGGACCGATTTTGAGGGGACTTTTACTGGTAGGTAGCTATTATAATAAGGAGTGACTAAGGCTATAAAAATAATCATCATCAAACAGAATACGTCCGTAAACCTAAATTAACGCGGGCGAAGTTGCGGTCAAGAGCTAGTATAATATAAGAAACGATAAAATATCAAAGCGGCAACTATTCCATTACAAATAAATGATGTACGCTGCATTCTTATTAAATGTCGTGCTATTTTAAACCTTACCCTTAATAATATTATAAATACGAAAGTTCGGATGTTTGAATATTTGTTACTTAATCACGTCAAAACTACTGAACAGATTTTGATAAGACTTGGGAGTGTTGTTGCTTGTGATTGTACCAGACAATAATCCTCCTCCAGACCGATTTCGGTCCCAGCGACCACTTCGACTCCCTGCTATTGAACCAGAATAATGCATGGTTACATCTTTTTATCCTGACAAAAATCATAATTCCTACGGGAATTATATTTGCCATTTTTAGTAGAAATTTATCAAGTCAATTGATATGTCAAAAATTATAATTGTTACTAGCGGACCCCACAGACGTTGTCCTTTAGATACGATTCGATAGTAGCAGTACAGATCAATAACCTAGATACCGACTGCAGCGCCATCTGCCGGTCTGATTTGTGAATCTAAACCATTCTCGAATCTCCACGAAAACAAACAAAAAATTTCATCAAAATTGGTCCAGTCGTTTAGGAGGAGTTCAGTCACATACACACGCACACAAGAAATATATATATTAAGATTATAATTATAATTCTGGGATTGTTGTTTTAATATTGATAAATAACCTTTAATTCTATTTACTATGTATATCTCATACCAAGTATGCATAATAAAAATAACAGCAGAATTTTATGGATTATTAAGTAAGAAATTCTTTAGTACTTATGATGAGTAAACGTAGTATAATAAATAAAATAAAATAAACTTTATTTATTTAAAAGATAAATAAAATCCATATTAGAAACTACAAAGAAAGTATTGCTTATTCGCCCTATTTTTATCTGTAACAAAAAAAAAATCAACAATGTACCGCTGAACGTTTTGATCTCGATATTGTAGATTAAAGAATTCGACTGGATTTATAAAGAACTACATAATGTTACCCTTGCTCACTATAATTACTTAACTGGCCTTTAAAATAATGAATTGATGGATAAGCTATACCGAGTAAATATATTTTACCTGAAGTATGTATTTGATATTATATTATACTAAAAGTAACACCTACTTTTTGGGTTTAATTATTTTGAATATACCAATGCCGTAGCTTATATTCTTTTGATTCTTACAATAATAAGTATTCTTATATTAATTACCAATTTATGAAAAATCTTGGCACAACAAATCTTTTAACCTACCTCAGGAGTTATTTATTTATTTCAATTACACAATTCTATTTTATTTATTATTTTATTATTATTCTTATTCATTATTCTTCTTAGTTATTGTATCTCAACTAAACAGCATATAAATCCATCCAGTAGTTTTGAGTTGTGTAATACACTTTAAATTACCGATTTGTAATTGCCACTTTTTAAATTAAATGGGCTTCAGTAACATGTTATTTTTAACGTAATATAAATATGCCAACAGGGACTTTTCCGCAGGCATATTTAGGATAAACTATTACAGCATGTATTTATTTAATACACTACTTAAACTTAAGAACAACTTAACTTACCCGACTAGGACGTGAGGTGTACGGTCCCAGGCACCCGTGCGACCCGGTCGAATCACGACGACACGAATATAATATTTCGTTGCGCATTATTTTGGTTTCGCTATATCTTGTATTCATTTAATTGTGAAAAGGGAAAAAATAATCTTCATGATATGAATGAAATGATAAGAATGAAAACCACATTTGTGTAAATAGCTGTCCGATTACCGCTTATAACTGCCCATTATTTAAATATTAAAATTAATATAGTTCTTAAGTGATACACATTTGCTATCACGAAATTTTCTATATATTTAATTTTTTTTTAAGATGCACAATTCCACATCTCAAAGGGTTTACAAAATAGTTTTCCGCTTTAAGCTCCAACACGGCTTATTTATTTCCAACAGTATAATAAGAGCAGAATTTTATAGTGATTTCTTTCCCGTTGAATTTCCGAAATAAATACTATCCTATATCCTTTCTCGGTCTTAAACTATCTTCACACAAAATTCATTGAAATCGGTTATATGGCTTAGGCGCGACAGACAGACAGAATAATCTCGCGACATAAGCGTTGCGAAACTTAAAAAGTCAGAAAAGATAAACGAGTCATACGTATGCATAAACGTATCATGTTAACGTAACATTTTTTTATCAAAACAGTAATTTATTGTCATTCGTATAACCATGGGGGTGGGTCACATTTAGGGGGATGAAAAAAGATGTTGGCCCATTCTCAGACCTCCTGAATATGCGTATAAAATTTCATAAAAATCGGTCAAGCCGTTTCGCAGTAGTATGATAACTAACTGTGATACGACAATTTTATATATTAGATAATAAAAATACCTTCAATGTATATAGGTCATTGTTGTGCCTGATGATTATACCCGTTAAATTTTCATAGATATTATTTTATCTGTCAAAATCACATAAAACAGCTTGAGGAGCTTAAATATTCGACGAAGATCAAAGAATCAAGTGTTACGATCTGATATCGATGTTAATAAGTCAATAAAACGTCGCTGGAGTGGAAACAATCTCATTTTATGAGTCTCGAGACGATAACTATGTACTAGGATCCAGCCCTTCAAAATACCTATCTATACACAGTTATCAGGACACTTCGATGGAATGTAAGAGACACATTACACAACTTACATACTACTTTTCGCATCTTAAAAAAAGTTTTTTTTATGAACCTCGAAGGATTACTTAAGTATCGACTTTAGGCAAGTATATCTTACGTAAATGGCCTGAAAAAGCTGTTATTTATCTTAATATTTTAACTTTCGTTCTAAATAAACCCTTGTCCTTTGTTATATCGTCGCAAAAATTGATTTTGATTTAAATACATACCTATTACTATTGATCTTTTAAAAATAATAATAACGTAAGATTATGATCTAACCTATCTACCTAAGAAATATCAGGTATAAATCTCCAATTCATGACTGGAGTTATGAGTTGGAGATGTAGGTGAGAGTGAATACTGTACGGATGCTTTGTGCTATGTCCTCGGCTGCATGGATAGATAGGCAAAAAGACATAATCAGGGAATACATGTATACAAATAGCACAAACCCACTGGCATTCACTCTCTAAGCAGTTTTGTTTAGTAACGAGCATAGCAGCAGCATAAGTGCTGCCTTCAAAACTCTCACCTCTCACCTTTTACCTCTAAACTCTCACCGCGTCTCACAATGAACCCAATATATCAGTCACGTTGGTTGCAAAACATCTGGTTCTGTATGCACAGGGGGCCTAGCCAAAATGCCATTAAGAAAGCGTTAGCGAAGTTTGAAAATGATAAAATGTATGAGATTGACATAAAGCCGCGCTTAATCACGTGGTCTATCCTATCGTTTTATATGGATAGGCGACATTGACCGCCTGTTGGTTGTTATGCTTTCTATGCAATTATCATTTTCTCTGAAAAATAAAACTGTAAAGAATTCGTTATAATGAAACAACTTACTACTCTACTCAAACTAAAAGATCAATTAAAACTCGCGTTAAAGAACATATAGCTGACTTAAAACACCGTCGCTATACTAAGTCAGCAATCTGTGAACATAGCCTAGATAATGCCCGCCATTATATCAGATTTGATAAACCACAGGTCCTCGCAAAAGAACACCGATTCCAACCAAGGATGATTCGCGAGGCTATTGAAATTAAAAAACATCCTAATTTCAATAGAGAAGATGGCTGGCCACTACCATCTGCTTGGGATCCCATAATAAAAATAATAAAATCTAAATCCAAGCATAATAATATGTCACAGACTAAAAACTCAGTTAGCACCTTTTGCATAGATAGGACTAAATAAAAATATTGTTGTATCATAGGGTAGTTTCGAATAACTTTTGTAACAGTAGGACATCTGACACCTCAGTCCTCCCGTGACCATGGTCGCTGTAAAGTGTCCGAAACGTCGGGATTGTAAAAAACTAAATAAACCGCGATAAAATCCGTAAAAGTTGTTTCATTATAATGAGTGAAATTCGCGTAAACATAAGAAAACAATATGTAAAGAATTCGTTTCAAATAAGAATGTTTTATTTTTTAAACTTATTTACGCTTCAAGTGACAATAGTAATCTCAATACGATTTTGTTAATATGCATTTTACGTATACATGAGATTGTATTTACTGAGAAGTTAGTAATAAACAATCTTAATGGCGGTAGCAGAGCGTGTAATATCTATTAAGCAAGGCTGTCCACAAACGTCTCTCCCTGCACTTGACTAAATTACCGCAAATTTTCCTAGTAATATTAAACCGAGCGTGCGCTTGAAACACGAATACTAAATTGTCAATAGCAACTATCTCGGCGTATATCGATATCATAGTTAAGCTGAGTAATTAATCGAAATAGGGATATAATTTGTCTTCGTCACGAAGTAAATAGCTAATTCACACACATTACAGACAATAGTGCGCCCCTAGGCTTTATTGATTACCCTCTATTGTCTGTTTTCGGCCCTTCTAAATGATACACTTGACACTATTAGTTCGATAATAAAGGTTAACGACGTAACGAGGGAATCTCTTGTCATTTATTATTTGACTAGCTGTGCCCTCGACTTCGTTCGCGTAGATGATGTAACTTAACAATAAGTTTTTTAGCGTGAAGCGCCGCGCTGTGTTCAAATTATAGGATGTTACAAAACTTACTCTATTAAAGGCATAATAGTTGAATGATAATTAGTTTTTATGTAGAATAATATGCACCAGTGCAAATGCTCGGGCGCTCGCTTTTTTTTTGATTGACCTCATGGCCGGGAGTGGCAGGGAGGATAAACAAAGAGAGTAAGGTAGGTAGGATTACCGCGACGCTGACGTTTTTTGCAACGAATGCTTACAAAGATATAATAATATTATACCAAATAATATACTAGTTATACTTTGTTTTATTTAGAACTATTTGTTGCCCGCATATTCGGTGCTGCAGCAGCATTAGCATAAAAAAAATATTTTTGTTGTATCATATCTTAAGTTACTTCTAGTACCTCCGAGAATATGACGTATACAGTGTTTCATTATGATCGGTTGAGTAGTTTTAAGCGTAACAAACATCCGTACATTTAGACCAGTGATTTCCAAAGTGGTCCAGGTGGACCCCCACGGGTCCACGGAAGACTCTGAGGGGGTCCACGATGAGCGTGACAAAAAATGGGGGTCCACAATAGTAAGTACATGAAAATTAATTTGGTTTCGATAGTGAAGAATCAAAATGTTGGCTTGACTTCTCCTATCAATATTGTTAAGAGAATTTTACTATTATAGCGAAATATCTTTAAATGAGCAAAAAAAAAAGCTCAGCAAGGGCTCCACCTGATGCAGTAAAAGTTTGAAAGTTGTCTATGAAACAAAAAAAATTGGGAACCTCTGCACTAGACCATCGTCGCTATAATACTAATCATTAATTATTAAATAATTATATATAATATTAATTACTTATGCACAATATTTAATTTTTTATGTAATAAATGCATCATATTATACTACATGATCATCATATTTTTACGAAGCTTTTTATAAAGTATCCTACCAATGAATTTTTATTACACGTATTTTACCCCGAAGCTTGATCCGGAACGCGTGTTTCATTATTTTTACCATATTAATACGTTTCTGTCCGTAAAATATTTGGTTACAATATTAAAAATAGTAGGATGCAATAAGGTTCAAGAGTGGAGGCCACGGAGGTAGACGAAGTGTTGGTGTCCATTAACCAGGTGGGAAGACGATTACGTCACGATCTGACGTCTGTTGTTGGAGGGGACTTGTCTTTGTCGAGCCTCATCACTGCGATGCTCGGCTGTGACGAGTCCTGGACGGCAATGGCTTCTTTCTGCGAGACAGTAATGTCCCAGAAGGAGGCCGACGAACGGGTGAGAAAGGAGGCCGCGAATGAGGCCTCCCCCCGTAGACGACGAACAGGGGTGCGTCGGAGGCGCTACCTAATGCGCTTCCAGTAACACCCCTGTACTCGTGCCGGGCTCGGGATGGGAACCTGGGCCCTGCTAGACACGACGTCGTGGGGACTGCCAAGTCGTAGCCGGGCAGTCCCCCTATTGTGGAGAATCTGGTCTTGCCGGGACCAGTCTGTCGCTGAGGGTATCCCGTCGCCTGCACAGATCCGGGTCCCTCAAATATAGCGGCTGAAGGCTCACGCAGCGGTTTTAGTGGGGTAGGGCACCCAAATGCGAGTCCCCACACACGCCAGCGCGCCTACCCAGGCCCTGGATGGTCGTAAAGGATTTCCGCTGCGTCATCAAAAAAAAAAAAAAAGGTGGGAAGACGATCTCCGTGCGGTGGCCGGTCCATGTTGGATGTTAGTGTCAAGGGAAGGTCGTCTTGGTGTTAATAGGAGGTATTTAGTTTTTTTTCTTCATTGTTCGGCTAAAAGCTGATTATGATGATATTATATAAGAAACAGTTTTATGTAAGACCGAATATGTTAATATTCTCATTAAATTCAACGTTAATTCACAAAATTAAACAAGTTTTATATTTACTGGCGAGTGATAGATAGAGATAATTTGGTGTGAATTTATTGGAGAACACTACTAATAGTCTGAGATCCGGGATTAGAAAAATATACCCTCACCTGTTAATTGAAACATTTTTTTTATAAGCAGATTTCAATATCATGAATTTATAAAAACAACCTCTGCCACCATAGCCTTTGCCTGTTGCATCCACCCCTGGATTCACTCACATACTATGTGAGGGAATACATTTTGCTACATTTATCTACCTTTTCTCACTTGGCTGCAGGTAAGTATAGCAATCTTAGCGATGGCTGCCACATACATTGAGGTGTATAATATAAAATAATGACGGTTTTAACTTACTACATGTAATCAACATGAGAGAGTAAACATTAAAAATAAATTAGTTGTTAATTAATTATTTATTATTAATTGCAGCGGGCATATGGTGGCAGAGGTTGTTTTTATAAGTTCATGATATTTCAATCATCTTATAAAAAATTGTTTCATTTAATTAACGGATCAGGATATATTTTTATAATCCCGGAGCTCAGACTATAAGTGAAACATAATATTTTGAGTTGGCATTCTCATGTACACGCTGAAATATAATATACTTAAACTGACTGAAATATATCACTATTCGGTAAAAATCAGATTTGTTAAACGATACCATGCCATTCAAAATATGAACTGACAAGGAGACGATTGTATGATTGATTATTAATTAATTGTTATTATTGTAATATCATAAAATAAATTATATCATTTTAAATTTACAGTGCATGCTTTGTAAAGGGTATAGAAGTGGCATATAATATATTATATTCCGTTAAATTGATTTTTTTTGTCAATACGGTAAAAATTGTTATATCAAATAAGCCTCTCGTTCGTCAAAGATTTAGCGACAACCCTATAGCGTTATATTTTTAGCGTTTATCGCAACTGAGTTTCGGAGCGTTTGCCACTTGTCTAGAGGGGCAGTTTTGGAAATAACTAACGGGGTTGGCTAAATGGAGGGCAACGCATGATTGGATAACCTCTGTTTGTGCGGATGTGTATGTGCATCGCTAGCCACCATGAGCCTCAGTCTGCACGTTTGTCTCCTATTGATAAAAAAATGTAATAATTATTTCTTTCTAAGATACTGTTCATACGTGAATATATTCTTTTGTAAAATCCTTTCATATAAGCCAAAAAAGCAACAGTTCGGAAAATAAAACAAAAACATTTGAATGAGGACACAAATAATGCCTGCCCGCTTCTTTTTCGTGGCATTAAAATGCAAGCTTTTTACATTTGAACGGGTACAGAGCTTAGCAATTTACCTTTAATGATCGACCGTTTAGGCCTTCCCCCCCAATATATTACATGAAATAGCAAGTTCTTATGATCATAACAGAGGGCAGGGGAAGTTTTCATTGCTTCTCGTATTACAGTGGCATTTCCACTTGATAATCTGCGACCGCTTTAACGAGTCGTATTCACGCTGAATTAGGAGATTCCACCTAACGCGTTTTATAATGTCGTCGGTGATTTTACCACCCTTTTTGTTATATGTCACTTTATCTAAAGTTCGTTTTTGTTTTTGAGGTTATAAATATAGCGTTATAAAAAGTTTTATATGATTTACTAGCCGCCCCGACAGACGTCGTTCGGGAAAAAAATTAAATTGCAATTAAAAATAGGGGTTGATCGTACAGGGGTGAAAGTTTAAGGTTGTATGTATTTTTATATATTGTATCATAAAAAAATTAAAAAAAAAATAGTCTTAAAAATAAAAAATTTGGGGTGGGTTACCCTTGCCATTTGATAAATAGTATAATGAATATGAAAAATAAATATGAATGTAAAATAGATGTTGGCCAATTCTCAGACCTACTGATTATGCATATAAAATTTCATAAAAATCGGCCGAGCCGTTTCGGAGTCGTTCAATTACGCACCTGACACGAGAATTTTATATATTAGAGATGTGATTGTGACAACCGCGTAGAATCCTAATTCTTAATCAAAAAAATGTTCATGATAAAATAATTAAAGAAGTCGTTTAAAAATATATTTTATCATTATAATTTACAGAGATTTACAAGATTTACAGGAAATAAGCAGCTATTAATCGTATTAAAATTAATTAATAATTCGTTATATTTAATGGAAGTATACGTGTCTGAGAAAATATAATATTTTTGTACTTTAAAGTAGAGAATTTTTATGTTTTATTTTATTTTTACGTGTAATATTTTTTAACATTAAGTGCAAATTTTGCTATTCCAAAATTGCGGAAAAATGTTTGATTTAATTATATAAAATCCATTGGAAGTTCGTGGGCAGGCAGATAGAAGTGCCATTCAGTGAACTAACGGAACTTTGAAGTTTCAAGTCGACTATCAGCTGCAACTGGGAACGTATATTTTTAGATTCGAATTTGTAAAGTTTAAGATTCGTTTTACCTCCATATATAACTATGGCTATAACATACATTTAAAAATCTTTAAAATTCTGGTAGGTACTGGTAATAGGCTACTTAATTTTTTTTAACTGTAACATGCTCAAGTTTGTAAGCTTGTTTGTAATTTACATTTCTCAAGGCAGTCGAGGTCGAGTCAAGAGTCGCATCGTTACGTAGATGGACCTATTAGAATTACATATTTTCCTATTTGTTTTGATATCACAGTTTTTAGAAAGATTATATAGTTCACACGCCAAAGAAACTAGCGTCAATCTACTATTCAACGAGAAGAAGAAATAAAAAAAAAACGTAATATAATCTTGTAACCACTTAAAATTTATATCAAAACTAGTAGCGCCAAACGGTTTCACTCGCGTATTTTTCGTTCCCGTGGGAGGACGGTGATAAATTATAGCCTATGTTTTATTCTGATATGTAAGCAATGTCATTGTAAAGTTTCATAAAAAAAAACCATTTAGTAGTTTTTTAGTGACAGAGTAACAAACATCCATACTTACAAACTTTCGCGTTCATAATATTAGTAGGATAATGAACCATTTTACCCACAATATCATTAATTATTATTTCCATTCAAATATTTCAAAGTAGATAACAATTTTCGTATTTAATTCCCGTCAATACAATACTTAAAACTTATCGCGTGACTAAAAACTTTTTGTGTGGCTCCCTTGTGTAAGTTTACAAGAAAATTGCTTATTTTTTACAGAAATTATTTTGTGTTGAAGCTATAAATTCAACACTTAATTCTATTTATTACACAACACACTAGATCCTTTAGGCAGATGTAGTTTAAGCCTGTAAAATATATATTTTTATTATTGACTTCGATTAATTTTCTGTATGAATATCTAAAAACATACATTTTTACAATTTACTTTGTTGGACAGTATAGTGTTAGGCATTTTATTAGATCATTAGAATTTTCATAGAATCAACTTTTACATAATTATCCTCCTATGAAGAATTTACCTGCTATTTCGGAATTTCTTTTGAGAAAGGTATGAAAAATTTATGTAATTTCAGCTATTTTATCGCTAGGAGGAAGAAAAATTTTTGATAATATAATACAGGCTTAAATAATTAGGAAAATCGATTGGGCTTTAACATTTCATTATTGTTTTATATCTATACGGTTAAATAAAATTGGAGCGTCTGTTTGTACTCGTAATATTAAAATATTCGATTTTTGCTAAATAACATTTTTTAAAATTTTTGTCTATCTATCTGTATTTTTGTTAGGGATAATCTCTGTAACGCCTAGACCGATTGGATGGTACTTTCACAGACCATACATATATAAAAAAAAATTGAAATTGAATTTTTTATATATATATATATATATATATATATATATATATATATATATATATATATATATATATATATATATATATATATATATATATATATATATATATATATATATATATATATATAAAATTGAAATTTTGTATAATAAAATAACAGCTTTTTAATAGAAAGTATACTAAAATAACATTACATTTTTTGTTTGTCTGTCTATTTCTTTGGACTAATCTCTGAAACGCCTGCAGCAATTTTTACGATACGACTGTAAATCTAAGGAACCGCGGGCGAAGCTGCGGGTAGCTGTAGCTATTTATTCTAATATTATAAAGCTGAAGAGTGTGTTTGTTTGGTTGAACAACTTACTAATCTCAAGAAGGAAATGGTTCGAATTGAAAAATATTTTTGTATTGTAAATCCGTTTGTCAGGAAAGGCTTAGACCAATAGGAGCGGAGCATTCATGAAAAATGTGGCAAAACGGGAGAAACATATTTATGCGTGCGCTGCGTAAACGATTTAAGCTACGTAATAAATATTTAAGACGAAATTGCAATTAAATTTAAAATAAAAATAAAAAATGCCCGCGACAGCAATATTATGTGTATTAAAAACGCTGCCTTGTTTCCTTTAGACATGTAATAAAAAATATTATGCTGGGATATTCCCTTTTTAGAGATCTACAAGAAGAAAAAAATATTTTAATACGTCCGTAAATCTAAATTAACGCGGGCAAAGCTGCGTGCAACAGTAGTTATATATTATGATAAAATGTATCTTCTGATTTAAGCTCCATCTGCATATATGGTTATGTATTGTGTATAAAAAATGCAACTAATTGTTGAATTTATAGCGTTAACAACAAAACAATTTCTGTAAAAAAGAATAAGCAATTTTCATGAAAACTTACACAAGAGAAGCCATACAAAAAGTTTTTAGTCGCGCGATAAAGTATTTGTATTGACGCGAATTAGATACAAAAATTGTTTTCTAGTTTGAAATATTGGCATTCTAATGTTTTTTTTTTGAAAATATAAAGGCAATAGTGATAATGATATTGCGAATATAAGAGATTATTATTTTAAAATTAATCGTATGGAGTTTGTATTTTTGTATTATATATTTCTTTTAATTGTATATTACCTTTTTTCTAATTTACTAGTAGATTAACGAGGTTTCTCTGGCATATGAACTAAATAACCTTGCTCAATGACTGGGCTATTAAATATCTGTATTTTAAAAAAATACGACTGTTACATTTTTGTAATATTTTACACCTTTAAATAATAATTAATTGAAATAATATTTATTTTGCATAGTTAAAGGTCTACCTTTGTAATCAAGTTCACTAATTACTGCATAACACTAAAGCATAAGCTATAATGCGTTAAATTTATGAATAAGTTACATTTAGGCCCCGTTCGCACGAAGGTTTAATAAGCGTCGCGTTAAAACCCGAAGTTGGCGTTTTAGAAGGAGCCAATATACGTAATTATAGGAACGCTTAATAATAATCAGTATGAATAGTACTCGCTGCAGTGTTTAGCTACGTATTGTAAAATATGAATATGAAACGAACATTAGCGGCAATAGCCATTTTTATTGCAAAAAGGCAAAGAAGGGAGAAAAAAATATTGGTTACATACCCTCAATAAAAGCGACATTAAAAAAAAAAAAGAAATTGTGACGCTCTATGAAGACTTTTAGTTTAAGTAAGTATTTCGGAAGGAATCTGTGTCTTGGCGTTCAGAGAGGTACTTGCTACAGATCGGGATCGTGGAAGCGGAATTGGATTTGCGACGTTGAGCGTTGGAAATTAGATCGAATTAAGCATTCGAAACTCGAAACTCGTACTAACGTTGGGTTTTAACGCGAAGCTTAGTAAACGCTCGTGTGAACTAAGAACTAGAGGTTAATAAGCATCGTGTTAAAACTCGACATTTTCAAAATTCGATTTATTTCCAAGGCCAACGTCGCAAATACAACAGCGCTCGATTAAAAAGCGCCGCGCTTAAAAAGGCTTTCTTGTGAATAAACACATATCCATTTGTGTCAATTACATGTTTATTTTTACGCTCGATGAAAAAGTATTTGTGCGAACGAAGCCTAATGATTTTTTAACGCTCGGTAAAAGAACACTCGTGCGAACGAGGCTTAAAACCCGCTAAAGGCGATTTCAAAGGGATCAAACCAAAATCACGTCTTAGTGAGAAATCGTAGTATGCGGGATAGGGAAAATAAAATTTAATATTTACAAATTTCGTATTGGTAATGAATAAAACACATTTATACAGTAGTGAGAAAGCAAAACAAATAATGTTATTTAATAAATAAATGTAAAAGTATATTATAGTGTATTTGTAATTATGTAACTTGGAAAATTCACTTATTTTTGTTTCATATATTTTTAGGTAGAAGAAGAAGAAGAAGAAACATACTTTATTGTGCTTACAAGCTAACATAATATTACAATTGGTATTTTTAAATACAAAACTTACGAAAAAAAATAAAATTCACAAAGACGGTCATCGTTGAGGTTGTGAATTCTACCAGACAACCTTGGAGTATAGAGGAGATTTTAAAATAATACAGAGTAGATGGTGGATGGGATGGTGGGATGATTAAGAAAATAAAACAAAATTAGCAAAGTGATGTATTAGAAAATAATGTAATTTGCCTAACGAACTTAACTTTTCCGACATATCGAAATTAGCATTTTTTGGAGTTTACACCTTAAGAATCGATTTTCATATATAAGGCCGGGGAATGAAAAGCTATGTGAGTAAAATTTAACTACGACGTTACACGATATCACACGATGTTACACGAATATGTCAAACGAAGCTTTAAACGAAATATTTTTTTATACTCCTGTCGTGCGTCGGAGCTGACTCACACACTTTTTTCATTCATAATTTGAAACCCGAATGGTTGCAAATTATGAATGAAAGAAGTATTGTCATGCATGAATCAACATCTTGTTCCACGACTGTATCTAATTCCCCACTTACTTGATAATAGACAATGCCGTGACGGACAAAGATCGCGTATTAAACTGGATAAAAAATCGTATTAAGCCCTAAAAAAGCACTAAAACCTGTCTAAAGTTACGGGAATCAACGTAAAATGGTGTATAAGGCGAATAATGGTTAAGTGGGTATTACTGCATATTTTTTAGCATTTCGGGCAATCAATAATCCTGTCGACAGTCAAGAGTATTTCCAAAAGAAAATCTCAAGGGCGCATAGACAATTACACTATCTTGTTACAAAACAGTATCGCTTCGAGGTCACCTATCCAGTCCTAAAATAGTATGGACTAGGGGTATGTAGATTTGTGTTGTGAATTCAATTTTCTTTGTCGCTCAATTCTTAGGAGACCACTTAAATCAAAGCTATTATATAGCTCCTTATCCTCGCCAATTTTTTTATCACGAAAATATATTTCTTAAACATTTTAGAGTCTTTAAAATAACACACAATTTAAACTTTAAAACTACATATGAGATTTTCATTCCGATTCAAGATTCTTGTCTCGCTCATGTTAAGCAATTGATTTTGAATAAGTTGAAATCTTCAAGTTACTCTATGTTGGTATCTTCAGAAAATACTTATTTCCTAGTAAATAACTTCTTGCCTTTTGCGAGCTTCTTTTGTTTATGTGGATTCAATATCGGATGCATATCAATGTATTGTTCTGTTTTTAGAATTATTCCACCGGTTTCAATTTTGCTTAACAACATAAACTTAATATTTCGGGTCCTGCAATTTTCATCAGGATATGCTATACTAGACGCTGCACAAAGGCGAAACAAAATATACGTGTATTGTAGTGGCTTTACAGATCTGTTTGAGACTGGTTCATATCACTATGACAAAAAACAAATGTAACTTTCCGACTTACTAAAAACATTGTTTTAGGAAAATATTACAAACTCAATATTTTAGAAAAGATTTTTTTGCAACAAGAATAATTTTTCCTGTGTGTTTTAAGAGACAGGAATCTTACCTATTATTTCTGGTAATAAATCATAATATTATGAGTTCTTAATTTATTATCAGAAATAATAGTTTATCGTCGTAGAAAGCGTCGGTAACAACGAATGTTGGCGATTAATATCTGAAACTGGCACTAGATAGGGTGGGATTATGACAGGTAACAGGTTTCAGATGTAGTCAGCAGCTTTGTTATAGCTAATTAGCGCTGCAATATTGAGTTACTATCATAGCCGTATTGTTATGAAGCGAACATACACCGTCAAACATGGATCACTTGGCCATGAATGATGATGATTAACTTATACATTATATACATTTATATATTTATACATTTATATTAATATACATTTATATTTTATTTTATTTTATTTTTATTTTTATTTATTTGGAATAGTTACAGGCTACAGATAATTCAACACGCACGTTAAAAATATAAATAGAAGAATCTTTTTCAACACTGAAGCCCTATTATAACTAAACACAACATTCTTACAACAAATTCGAGTCATTTAATTGTGTTACAAAGGCAAAAAGAAAAACATATAACAATACAATATTAAAAAGAAGAAGAAACAAATAGGCAACAATACAATTATGAGAAATAAGTTGATTGATTGGTAGACAACATTGCTATTCAAACCCGTAGGTGTATAAAAATAACGCTTTTAACTAATTGATATAAAATAAACAATTAATATAAAATAAACATAAAACATAGCATTATAAAACATAGCATAGCATATATTTATACATTTTGGTGCGTTTGTTTTGCCTTACCACGATCTTAGGCTTGTATAGGATGTAATCATCATCAGCCTTTATCCGTCCACTGCCGAACATAAGCCTTCCTCTATGAATGCCAAGACGACCGATCCCTTGCTAACACTTTGTCTACTTAAGCGCGGCCTCCACTCTTGAAACTTATTGGCCCATCGGCCATCCGTTCTTCTGAGTGCGTGACCAGCCCACTGCCACTTCAACGAGGTTATTCCGGCGGAGGTCTTGGTTTCGATCTATCTGCCGAAGAAACACCCAGCATAGCACGTTGAGCTACGGAAAACTTGCGGACCAAATTAAGAGGCCACGTTGTATGGTAAATAATTCTAGGTATATATAGAAAGGGAAAAAATATTTTAATGTTCTCTAAAAACACTTGCAAGTGTCGCGTTCGGGTGCTCTTCGAGAAGTATCTCGGCATTAAATAAATTGAATGTATGCTCAAAGAGATTACAGTTTAAGTGGGATGTGCCTTAAAGTATTTAACATGAAATGATTTCGAAAGTTTTTTAAGTAATAACTCATCATATATTGTGTATAAATTTGTGTAATAGAACGCGATTTATGCTTTATATTTGAAACAAAGTGTATTCGAGTCTAGGTATTCGAGACTGGGAAGTAGGACATAGCTGTAAATCTTTTAATACCCAAACGTGGCGGTGTATAGCTTAATTTATGCGCGTTTTGCTCACCACTAACAGCTTTTTAACAAACATTTATTAACACGATAATAATGCAAGGAGGATTTAAAATAAGTTAAGTATGATTAAATTGAGTACTATTTATAATTAATTTCACATGAAAATGAAAGTCCTCCCATAACTATGATTGCTGCATATTATCTGAAACGTCGGGCATATGAAAATTATAATAAACCGCGATATAATCCGTAAATTGTTGTCTTATTATAACGAGTGTTCGCGTAAAGATTAGAAAACAATATATAAAAATATCTTTTACTTTTACGCGATGCACTATAATGTATTTTTTTCATTAATATCTTTCAGATATTTCTTCTGAAAGATATTAAGAGACTCCTTCCAGCAGCCAGCGCACGACGACGAAGATGGGTTTAAAATAGATTATTACAATTTCATGCATTTCTCCTATATATTATGTATAATATATAAAATTTAATACTTAATAAATTTGGAAAATCCAAAAGTGCACGCCTGATAATCTAATTTTTCATAATTAAATTGATTATCCTAGAGAATGTAATGACTTTTTGTTTATTTGCAAAAGCCAGTTGCCAACCAATAAACATTCATCTAATCTCATTAATGTTTTTATTAATATTAATAAACGACCGATGAACGTATATTAACTGTGAAACGCTGCAGTGTGTTACTTTATATGATAAAAAAATCGAAACGACATTTTTTTCAATCGATTTCCCCATCCTACCCAAAATCCATAAACCCATACACACGGGCGTCCTGAAAATATTATTTTTAGTTGATAAAAGAGAGATAAAATGATAAAATGATTTAAAACGGAATATTTACCATTAACGAAACTGAACAGTGCCGTGAATTAAACGTTCGTAGATGATGTCCAAATATCGAGTTACGCGAAATAAAAATATAAAACATATTAAATATAACATTTTAAATAATTTGAGTACGTAATAAAAATGAACATGCTCATTTTTTTATTTAATTTAAAATCTTATATATATTTTATGTTATTATTTACTGCTTTCAATAAAATAATTGGATTTGAAATATATTCTACTAGGTGTTGCCAGCGGCTTCGATCGAGTTAACATTTTTTTAAAGTAGAAGTAACATGTTACTTCTAATACCACCAAGAATAAATTTACAAGTTTCATTAAGGTCGGTTACGTAGTTTTCGCGTGAAAGTGTACTAGTGATTTAAAAAAAAAAGTTATCAAAATATGGTAAACAAACTAAGTTTTTCATTAAAAACACGATCGCGACGGGTCAGACTGTATTTAAAAAGAAGTCTGTTATTCAATCACAATATACATAAAAAATGTCAACCAAATTACTCTTCTAAGAAGAGGTAATTGACACACACGTACATACATCGAGATTATTTTTAAAAATATTTATTTCATAATGTAGCGTCTTTATTTAATGCATTATCGCACCGTTTAGAACAAATAAACCTAAGACTTCTATTTTATATTGTGAAATATGTACCTAATGCAGTCACGCTACGACGACCTTTACAAAGAGTGAGCTTAGCGGAATGCGCTTCGCGGGTCATATATAATTTTAGTTTTATGCTCGTTATACAAACAGGCAGCGCTATAACAGTCAAGACTTAAAATATTAAGTGGAGTTAATTTGGATAAGCGAAAATGTATTAAGGAGGGAGAAACGGGTATTTTATAATTGAGATTCACCATCATATTACAAAGATAATACATTGCTATTAATTTTATATTGTAGACCTTTTATAAGGCCTGATTGGGACTGATTCGAAGAACATAAGTACTTCTGGCAAGCTATAATTTTATGGTTGTTCTAAATGGGGGTTTATGAAAATAGCTATACCAACGCATTTTTTTCTAAACTGCGTATAGCATATTTTTTATGTAGAGAGCAATTTAAGAATGTAATTTTTAGAATGAGTAAACTTGTCCAATTTTTTTAAATAATAAATTTTTGGTCCGAAAGGCCTGTTCGCGCCTTGCAGTAAAATTGATTTGACTGCAGCTGTTACACAGCCAAAAGAATGACATCGGAATGGATCATCCGTGCCTATGCCCCACAGTGACTAGACTAGCCAGTCGAAAATTTCACGAATATACTTTGTTTTATAAAGTTCCTACTGCTGTTACGTTAGCAACAAAACCAAAATCCTATAATATTACAATATCCGTTCATATGGACATATTATAGGACTTGAAATTATAACACTTCGCAGTTCAGTTTATTATACACTAGCTGTTGCCCGCAGTTTCGCCTGCATGTATATTTTTTAGGCATTTTTTTACACCTTGGGTAACATTATTGTAATTTTAGTCGGGATTATAATTTTTTTAATACAATTAAAATAGCCTATATTAATCAACGATAATGTGGCATTCAATTGGTGAAAGAATTTGTTAAATCGGTTCAGTACTTTTTGAGCCAATCCATTACAAACATACATACAAATTTTCCTCTTTATAATATTATATTAGTATAGATGGTGCCTCAAACTTTTAAGATAAACAGGAGTTTCTTCAAAAATAAAACTGTTACTAGTTACTATATGATTGTCATTGTAATATTTCTACGACTTGTATTCGATATTGTATTCTGATAGTATTCAGCTCTGAGCCAGATATTGTCAGGTAACTGAACCGCACTGAAATGTCGACTGTCGAGCGATTTATCTTTCTTATCACATGGAACATCACTAATTCCTCGAATACGACACTGTTAATGTGTGTTTGTAGTTTACATTACCTTAATCATAGTGATTTAGTGTTTGCTAAGCGTACATTTTTAAGATGCATTGATTTTATTATTGTAATCTTTATATACAATATTTTTTCTGTGCGTGTGTTTGGCAGTGAAGTCCTTCTAAACGGCTGGACCGATTTTAATGAAATTTTCAGTGTAGATTTATTTTTTATCTAAAGGACAACGTCTGTTGGGTCCTCGAGTAGGTACTATAAAAGTGAACTTCTCTCTCTTTGAACCACAATCGGTGTGCATATAAGAAGTGTACGGCGGGATCATATTTTTCTTCTGCGGACTTAGGTAGTATAAATAAACGTCAAAAGTAAAATAATTAAATTGGAAATGGTGACATTTGACTGGCCTGTTGGTCTAGTGGTTAGTAAAACTGACTGCTAAGCTGGAGGTTGTGGGTTCGATTCCCACCCTGGACAAATCTTTGTGTGATGAGAGTGAAAATTTATTATGTCTGGGCTTACTATATTATATAATATGTATATGTATTTAGAAATATATTCGTATGTATCAGTTCGTTGCAACAATACAGGCTCTGCCTTGTTTGAAATCAGATAGCCGTGTGTGTATGTACCAAGATAATATTAGTAATATTATTATTAATCGAGAAATTGCAGCACCTACAATATTATAGAACTGACTACAATAATACAGAAAATCGGACATCTTCACGCAATGTAAGTACAAAGAAATCAGATTATCATCATTTTTTATATTTCTTTAATATAAATTATTGATTCATCATCATCATCATCACCACCATCATCATCATCATCATCATCATCATCATCATCATCATCATCATCATCATCATCATCATCATCATCATCATCATCATCATCATCATCATCATCATCATCATCAGCCTTTATCCGTTCCCTTATAATTATGAAACTAGAATTAATAGTTAAATCTACAGTGTTGTATTTATGAGGAGCTCCTGGTTCAGTGATAACAATCACGCGGGTCGATCCATCATCATTTATCATCTTCACATACCGAGACTCCTTCTTTTTCTTTCGAATGGACCTATGATGTTGGCCTTAAGGCCTTTAAGCTTCATCGGAAAAGTAGATCTAAGAACGGGACTCCTCCATGAACAAGACGTTGGTTCCGGCTATCATTCCTGGATCTTTGACAGTCGTTTCGGGTCGTCAGAAGCCCGAGACCACAGAGAATCGTATATTATAATTACATAATATATTATATTCTTCATCTCTTTTTTGACAAAATATTCTTGTTTGTTTTATACACTGTGAAATGAAATTAAATGGTAAAAAATCTGTCAGCATTATACTAAAAGTGCCCTAAGCAAGCGGGTTGGCTTTTAGTTCATTCCGAGTAGCTTTATGGATTTTCTTAATGACCTGCGAGACATAGCTTTAAGCCTTTCAGGTGTAATTTGAGCTAACATAATAATTAATTTTTCAAATGAAAATGGTCTGTAGTAAATACTTAGTTTTATGGGTCGGTAAGAATAAATATTACAAAAAAAGAGGTACACACCTCTTCACAGATTCACACACGATAGAAGTGAAACACGCGTTAAATGCTCAAATACAAGCAAGTATTAAACAGTGTGCAATATACATACACACTGACATTTGCTCTCTCGCTCTTTTGTATTTGTGTCTCTTACCTGTCGTTTTTTTCCGTTACATCCGGTTTGAAATCACAACGATTCTAAAGAAGTTTCACTTCAAAAATATCTTCGAATCATTTTCAGAGATCTTGTTCAAGAGCTAGATTATATTAAACGTATTATTTTCTAGAGTAAGTAGATATTCTTAGCATTACCATCGCATTTACAATGAGATGTTATTATTTCTGATTATTGAAATATTTAAACCTATTCATGTAAGCTATAATTTCATAACTTTTATATATCATGTCCGATGTACACGATGAAATAAATTTTTATTAAATACTTTTTAAAGCTTATTTTAATACATGTGCATAATATTCCCGCTTATACCTGTGTTATATTATATTCATTCTGCGATTTCCTTTGTTAATTTTAAATTATAATATTGAGTTTATAATTTTGTCAACTAACATGGCTGTTAATGGCAGTAAGCATACGATTCTAGAGTCAAAGACACCTTTCCATTGTCGTGGCTAGTATACTCAGTGCGGTGTAGCTTGGTGCGGCTGACACATGCCAATATGACGTTGACATACATGATTAGAGATGTGACGTTTTGCTATTTATTTTTATCGCTAACGATACTCGCAGCGTAAGTATAGTTCTTATTAATAGTAGTGTGTGTTAGTGTGTGTATTCTGTTGTGCAGTGTATCTAGGTGTATAAACTTTTCAATGTATATATTTAGGGGCTACATAATAGTAGCTTTGAACTTATATTAAATAACCAAAATCAGGTTTATATTTTTTTCGTGACGACTTTTTTAACGATAATGATATATTCTGTTGTTTCATTAATATAATGATAGACTTTTTACAATAATAATTGAACTACGCCCAATATACATTTTTTATTATAAAGAACGTCGACTTTCCATCCTAGTATAGTACGTCCCATCACTAAGCACGTCTATGGTTTTACGTTATACGCATAGGACTTTGCTTAATTTTTCTTTCCATTTGATTTTATTTGAAACTATCACATTCTGGTTGGGTTTGATTTAATTTACCACAGTAATTGGCGATCTACTATTTTACGAATGAGGTATTAATAAAATACTTAATTATATTTTTTTTAATTGCGACCGCTTGCAAGAGAGTAACGTTACTGGAACTGTCACCCGCACCATGCTACACCGAAATAGAGTCCTCGCCACTTTAGAAGTCCGATAGACGCGGCGCTGCGGTCTCATAACTCAATGTTGCCAATTTATAGTGTAATGATTTTCCACCAAATCTAGTACAATAAATAATTTAAATAATTATAGGGCCTATGGTCAGTAGTGGATTGTTAAAGACTGATGATGATAATAATTACAAAAATAATTATAGCAGCAAAATAAAAATCTCCCTGACAGGTTTTAGTAAAATAAAACATTTTTTTGTAAATATTTCGTTCTTATTTTTTACGTATAACCGATTAGTAGAATTCATCTAAAACAAGCTTCTTCGGATGTGTTCGGCTTTTGCCAGGAGTGACGATTTTCTCAGAAGTAATTGCTGCCACTGTTACTTCTTTTGTTATTCGACCTTTTTTACAGAAACACTTGAAAATATAATTCCTCTGAGCAAGGATTTAATTCTTTTACCTTGTATTTATATTCATTTAAAATATCATAAGATAAATGTAGGTATAGAGTTAATGATAATATTTTAACCATACCTAAATTAGGCAAAAATAAGTGACTCTGGCATCTCTAAAATTTACCTGTCATGGCAGTGACATTTATAAACATATTATTCAACGGGGTTAATTGTTGTTTATTTTTACTTTCTAATTCACAAAATTATTTCACTTTAATGATCATTTTACGGCCTTCACTTTTTACATCTCACTTTATATTATATGCTCCATATTTCACGTAAAACAATTTAAAATATCACAACTTCTTACTCCAGACAGACGTCAAGATGTCAATGTTGTCAAATTTAGTTCGGGCATTAGTCGCAGGACTTTATAAGTGGCGCGGACTATAGGTATAGTGGCTATGTCAACTGACAGGCTGATAAAATTAAGTAATTTAACCTTACTTCTAGTAACATTTGACACTTCGTAACGTTGCGCTAGCTCGTTACATGATTTTAGGCTTAAATTAAAAATTCAGCAATAGATATTATGTTTAAGTAAGCATACTAATGGTATAAGCGCCATCTAGCGTTAACTAGCGTCAACTATTGACATACTCTATTGGCTCACTAGCGACCATTCTAAAATTCAATAACTGTTTGCTTATATCTTTTTTCTCAAATAAAATTAATTTACCTCTTGTAATTTATAATAATAAATATAATAATTTAATCTAATCCCTAAACAAAATTACAAATAAACTAAATTAAAACTTAATTAAGTAATTATAAAGTCTGTTTGACAATTGACTATAGAACTATATTGTTTATGGAACGATAGACAAGCTGTGATTAGGGACCCTTTTGATTTGCTGTCACTTCTAACCGACCTCTTGGCTCTCTTTCTTGTCCTGACTTCGTGGCTGGCGGAAGCCGAGGCTAACCCTCGTCTAATTTTATTGAATTCCGCTGGGAGTTCGCGGAGCACAGTTCGGATAGACTAATTATCCAAGTGTAGAAGACCTAACAGCCGGCCGGCTGAACCGAACGCCCAGCGTGAAGACCCAAGCTGCAGCCAACCTACCATCGCCAGGAGTCCAGTCAGGCCAGTGATTCCTCCCTTATTACCCCTACACAATACGCTATCGGAACGTGGGCCAGCCAAGGAAAGTTTCTGGCTCGAGATAAGGTAAGTCTTATCCGAACCCCCCTTCCTATCGTGCTCGCTGGGGGCGACAACTTAACAAGAGATTTGACAGTTGATTAATTAATTTTTCCGTTGATCAGCCTTTCGGAAACCGGGCATTAGTGTTTCATTATAAAAGTACTTCTACACTAATATTATTAAGAGGAAAACTTTGTTTGTTTGTTTGGTTGTAACGAATAGGCTCATAAAGTACTGGGCCTATTTCAAAAATTCTTTCACCATTCGAAAGTTACTTTATCCACGAGTAACATAGGCTAAATTTTATTCTGAAAAAAAAGATAGGGTTTCGTAAGATAAGATAAGAGAGGTTTTTAGGACCCAAGGTGTAAAAAACCAACCAGAAAAGTTACTTATTTTGCGTACTAAGACCCCGTTTTAAATCTTAGTTGACGCAGGCGAAGCTGCGGGCAACATCTAGTCATATATAAGACCACAGTAGGATTGTCTAGTATAATGTCCAGACCAGTCATACCGTAATGATCGACGCCGTAACCTGTCATAATCGTCTGACTATCATTGATCCAACTTTACACTCAGGTTATTGCGGGAGGGATATTGTTCAACGCGTCCGATACTCGCGTACTTATCTGTATCAAACAGATCTGTCACTTGTCACACACAGAAACTTAGCTGTCACTGTGAACAAATAAGCTTCGAGAAAACCCTGACAGTCTCAAGTTGAATGTGCGAGGTTTGTAGTCAGGAATAGTTTTGGAAATATTCGTAACGCGACTAGCGTCTAATATTTTGGTGTTATAACTTGATACATTTAGAGATAATTTTTTTAAGTTTTTTTATAATAGCATTAATTTTTCATTTTTATAGGATAACGTGCTGAGTTTAGCCAGAAACGGAATGTCAAAATTACAACGGGGTATATACATATATTCTCAGGCTTTCTATTTAATGGGATACAAAATTGAAATACTCCCGAGTTATTTTATTTCCGGAAAATATCTGCAAAATTCACTTTGTCTGAACGCAAGTATTTGCTGTATAATTTTCCGCCCTTAATTAGTTTTAAATTACGTGATGATCGTTTTGTTAATTCGTTGATTTCGTACTGATAAACACCACGAACTCTTTATTGTTTAATTTAATAAAGTAATAAAAGTTAATGTTCTTCAGCGTGACTCAGCATTACTTGGGGGGGAGGGAATATTATTTATTTGTTTTGGAGGGGTCGCTGGATTTTAAGTATAATGAAATATAAAAAATAAAAACTCCTAAGAGCGGAATTTTATTATTCGTGTTAAATTATGTTGCTTAGTAGAAATTCAAACATAATTCTTTAAAATTTAATAGTCTTTAGCTAATGTTGTAGTGAAAAATAAATACTTAATGATATTAATCTACTAGCTATCAACACAGCTACCTTCAATAATTTCACATCTAGTGGCGAATTACAAAAAAGTGGATGGCATGAAAAACATGCCCAATGTTTATATTATATGAACATACATTTGACGATCTCTGTGGCTCAATGGCTCTTGACTTAGCAAGTTGACGCTCAAAGCAGGAGGTAGCGGGTTCAAATCCAAACAAAAAGTTCATGTGTTCCTGAGTCATGGATGTGTATTAAATATGTGTTATAAAAAGTATTAAATAGATTATGTATTTCGGTTATCTGGTACCCATAACACAAGTTCTTCGGAAACTTACCACGGGACCAGATTGATGAGGTGTAAAAACGTCCATAGATATTATTATAATATTTATGTACAGTCGACGCCACCTCGAGTCGTACACTTTACACTTTTTACTATTAAAAATTGAACGCAGCGCAAGGTGCGAGAGGATGTAATATTATATTCTTGTAATTTTGTATCACTTGAGCGGTACACCGCAGGTGCTGTGATGTATGAATGAATTTAATCATTATGATATTATAAATTATTATTTAATGCTCGCTTGTTTCTTCCGTTAAACAGATTTACTATGTTTTCATAGAAGCGTAAGAGAGCGTAATTCTGTAAGAGGTAGTGCCATGCTGCTTTGGAGCCTAATTCGCCACGACCGGGCAGTCGAAGAGGAGATGGAGAATCTTCTCCCTCGTCCCTCGCTGATGGAGACATGAAAAATCCTACTTACACTTCTAGCGTTCCAGTGTCGGAAGACCTGATTAGTGTGTGTCCTTTAGCCATATCACCAACGGCATGATAACGTGACCACAACCTTAATATCGCGTTTTGTCATGTCCTATCTCCTGACTACACGCTAATAAATCAATGGCCCCAGCTTGGACTATGCCCACGTCCTTACTTTCGTTTTTTCATGATGTAACAAGTTTTCAACAGCTGTGTTAATTCGAAATCAATCAATATTTTCTATTATAATTTTTCTTTGATACAAAATATACCAAAACTGGGTCAGGTAAATTGAAACCTTCAAACTTCCTACAATTATGATGATGTTACTTTTTTTGGTTATTAATTATTATAAACGTTTTTTTTAATATACAAAAAATACTCTTTGCAATATGGACCGTTATTGCACAGTAATAATCTGAAACCGAATAACAACATAATATATTTATTTGATATTTTTAACATAACATTAAGGTTAAACTTTATAGAACATAAAAATGGTCGAATTTTGAACGGTTGAATCTGATATTACCTTAAAATATTTACTTTCAAATGAAAACATGTTTGGATGGATGGACGTTTTCTAATATAGACATTCAAATTTAGTTATATATTTTTTATTGAATACTTTTACAAATTTACTTATTATTGTATTTTGTTTTCTTATGTTTACGCAAATGCCATTTACTATAATGAAACAATTTTTACGGATTGCATCGCAGTTTATTAGGTTTATAATATGCCCAACGTTGCGGATACTTTAAAGCAACTAGGTATAGTACCAGTCCTCCCGTGACCATGGTTGCAGTAAAGAACCCGAAACGTCGGACATATAAAAAACATAATAACCCGCGACAAAATCCGTAAAACTTGTTTCATTATAATATTGTATTTTGTAAAACATGCGTACATAGGTATTATATAATGATTTTTTCAATCCTTCTCCATTAAAACTTCAAACTCTTCCTACGCTAAATCTCAACCTCCTTGTGCGGAATTTGTTATTAAATATTTTACAATGTATTGTTTTTCTGTCGCAGAAATAACTTCTTTACAGTTATTTCTAATTAGGTAGATTTACAGATTGATGCAGTTCCATACGATTCTGCTGTAGGCCGGAGTTATTATTTCACTTGACCTCAATGCCTATATTGTCATTATGATGCTGCATTGTCTATGTTTTTGAATGAAAAATTGCATAAAGCTTTTGACCTCACCCATATTGAAATACAAGTGATGTTGATTACGAATCAGATCATAAATGTCACAATTTCTCGCTACTTAGTTTCAAAATTAGTATAGTGCAATACTATAGATATGATTTATCCGATTCTTTATTATAATAGTTATATATGACTAGAATTGATATGAAAGCTTGCTGAATGGAGTGTTGCTGTAAATATAAGGTACACTTGACTTACTAAAACTTGTCCATGTCGCGAATCATACATTTTAGACACGCGCGCTAATTCAGAAGCGCTGCACAAGACATAACTTGAAAGTTATAACATAATTTAAAAGGATTTTAGGACAAGCCACTGGGTAAGTAAGTGGTCAACGCCCATGAACATAAACAATTAAACCTGAAACTAACGCAGCCCACCCGGAGAGGACACTCGATATTCGTAATTATATTATCTTTCCTATCTTAATTTATACAACAAAGTTGTTTGTTTGACGGAAGAAGCAGGCAGGATCCATTAATGTGGGGGGCATAAACGTATCCGTCCCACAAGATAAAAAAAAAGTTTAGGCGTCACCAGACGGTAACTCAAGCTTTTATGAAGTTTTACTTCAATTGCGCGCATAGATTACAAGATTCATACTTTTTTATTATTAACAGTTTTTTTTAATAAAACTCAGGGCCTTTTTCACAATCTCCAGATAAGTTCCGAATAGGCTATCGGCAACACATTTGACTGATAGAGTATGGAGTATCTGTCAAGTATCTGTCAAATATGTTGCCGATAGCCTATTCGGAACTTATCTGGAGATTGTGAAACAGGCCCTTAGAGTCCTAAACTAGATGACAACAAGGATCACAACAGAATAGCGAATATGATCAACCGAATTACGGAAATTGAATGTTTCGCGTGAAACACTAAACGTGATTTACGTTTAGTGGATTCAGTTCAATTTATATTTATACTTCATGGTTAGATCAACATAGATACCGCAAATGGAAAATTGACCACATGCGAATATATTACATCAATTCGATTAAAGCTGAATTCACACAATATTCTTATGGAACTATTAACTTCGTTTCGATGTCATAAATATTGCAACGCATTTAGGAATGTCATAAACAGGAAAATGTTAAAATTAAGGCGCGGCTCCACCGCGGCGCACGGAAATTCTACGTGCGTGTTAGACTTTGTTTTGCAATAAAATGTTAATTATTAACATTTTCTTGTAAAGCGAACTGACACGGTTTCAAAACACGGTTCGTGCCTTGTCGTGGCGATGGGGCTCAGTAGCCTAGTGTGAACCCAGCACCTTGGGCGAAGCGAGATGAGCCAAAGGGGTCTCTTTGTATCCCTCTTATAAGGGGGGGGGGGGGGGGGGGAAAGAGCACGGTGCAAGGGGCGAGGACGGGAACCTCGCCTCATTGTTCTGTCCCGACGTTGGGAGGGGTTGTTCTGTGGTGCGGGGTAACCCCTCCGAGGAGGTGGCTGCTTGGTGGTTGCTTGTAGATCCGGGGCACCTCACCAAAGGCGGCATTGGTGGCACTCGCCGGGTTTTAGTAGGTAGAGCTGCGTCCACTTACTGTTCACGACGACAATAGAATGATGTAAATAATATTGATTTAAACATAAACATTTTGTTCACGACGACAATAGAATGATGTAAATAATATTGATTTAAACATAAACATTTAAGTACACATTTAATAAGATAAGACTGATTTAAAAAGCAAACACATAAGAATGCATACTTGTGAGACTTATTGTAATTTTCTAACAGTACATTGTTTACCTTATAGTTTATTAACTTAATCGCAATTTATATTAAACATGTTGGATAATACTTAGAATATAGTTTATAATCGTTGCTAAATTGAAGAAATATTAAGATAATGTTAAGTTTAAAATATTTAATATGTAAAGAAACGTATAATGTTTATGAGAAAATTCCCATTGCAATCTTATTTTGAAATTCCAATTGGGTTAGTAAAATGTCCGTTACTATAAATCCAATTGGATAAGGGAGACAGCAATAGAAAATGTCAAGCTGGAAGACATTAGACCGAGACATGCTTGTGTAATAGAGAAAGGAAGTGATGTGGGTGTACCCGGAAGTATTCCGCGGGGGACGAGGTAGTATAAATATGTAAAATGTAGATTTTTGATCGTCAGTCCCACATGCATGCTCGGATGGTGATGTCTTATAGGTAAAAATGTGTAAAAACTGAATATTGTTATATTAATGTATATTGTATGTAAATTGTTTATGGATTAAATAAAGATATTGAGTAAAAACCACTTAAGGGGGTGAGGCATGGAACATTCTAGAAGGTTTCATAGAAATGGTATAAAAGGGTGGACAAAATCGTAGAAATTCATTCGATACAAGTCTCCGAAGCAAGAAAGTAAATAGTAAAAGTTATAAAGTGTTAAAGTTAGTCCCTGCCTCATTCCAATAGTACTCTCAATAGTTAATCAGTGTTCAGTATTTTATTTCAAGCCCCTTAGTTCATTTTAATAATCATCAACCCGAAGCCAGTCAACTTAAAGTTTAGAATCAGTTTAAAGTCAGTTTCATCACCATAATCACCCCGCTGGTGACATAGTCTATAGCCGTAGGTAATCTACGCACATACCGTGAACATTTTATGGTCCTTCGACCCGGGATCCACGGAAAAGGATCCGAAGAAAGAAGAAATTAAGAAAAATCCAGTGCCGGCTAAATCATGTCACAGGCAAGATCGAAGCAGGGAAGCATAGCCGATGCTACGGAGACCCAGGCGAATCCTGACCCACGTCTGGCGGGGGTCAGAACGAGAAGCGGTACAAGCTCGGCTAGGTCAGTAATTCAAGAGGCGCCGGAGGAAAATTCGGCGACCTCGGAGGGCACCGCAGTGACGTCCGAAGGCACAACGGCGACGAGTACAGACACGGAGCGCACTACCTATACTTCAGCGACGGAAGAAACTTTGAGGGACGCGGAGGACACGCGCCAGAACAAGCGTGCGTCGCGTCAATCAACGGAAAATAATAATGGAAAAAATACACAGGTATTAAGGCTACAAGCCGCGGAAAAAGTCGCAGAATTGAAGTTATTAGAGGTACGTGCGTCTCTCGCGCTCGCCCAAGCGAAGTTAGCCTCACAACTCGCTGCGGTTGGGGGGGTCGACAATGAAGACCAGCAACCCCCGGCGAAAGAAAATGATGGAGAGCAGACCAGCCCAGTGGAAGAATGGTTAGAACGGCAGGCTCAAGCCGACGAGAAAAAGAGGGAAGAAATACCGCGGCCACAGAACACAGAGGTCACATCCCTGGCCGCGGCCCTCACGCAAGCGGTGAGAATGTCGAGAGATGCCCCGAGATTCCTGCAAGATCTGCCGGTATTCAGCGGGCATTGTTCAGGGTGGCTAGCATATAGAGCTACCTATTACGAGACAGAAGAAATGTTCTCGCATACGGAAAATTTAACTAGGCTTAGAAGAAGCCTGAGAGGTGCGGCCCTTGAAGCGGTCAACAGCCTACTTATTAGCCAGCCGGACCCGCGAGCTGTTATGCAAGCGCTCGAGAGAAGATTTGGTCGTCCGGACACACTGGCGATGAACGAAATACAAAAGATTAAGGCGCTGGGTAAACTAAACGATAACCCACGCGACCTGTGCATATTTGCTAATAAGATAGCGAATATTGTTGCCACTATAGAGGCATTGAAGAAAATTCACTATCTCTTTAATCCTGAGTTAGTGAAGAACATAGTTGAAAAATTAACTCCTATCTTGAAAAATAAATGGTATGACTATGCGGCAACAATGAAAGAAGATACTTCAGACTTGAAGAAAATGACGACATTTTTAAATCTGGAAGCGGATAAATGCGGCGCTTATGCACAACCGGAGGACATAATTGGCGAGTCGCAGCTAGAAAGAGTGCCGAGAAAAAGATTTGAAAGAACATACGCAACAGAGGTCGGAAGAAAGAAAGAATGTCCGATATGCAGACAGGATCACTATCTTCCTGACTGCAAGCGATTCACCAACACTCAAGTAAGTGATCGCTGGGAAATCGCGAAAAAACACCGCCTCTGCTATCAATGTTTAAAAGGCACACATCGCCGCGGCAACTGTAACGCCAAGCGATGCGGACAAGAGGGCTGTAGCATGGCTCACCATCGCCTGTTACACCACAAGAAGCCGCCTATGATGTCTTCGACTGCTGAGCTGCCACGCCAGGCTGATGAAGCGACTGCTACCGTCGAAGTGGTGAATAACGCAAACTGTATGAAGAGTCGACAAGCGTTTTTGAAGATCGCCCCAGTCACGATTACCGGGAAAAATAATACCCGAGTCGACACCTACGCGCTCATGGATGACGGCAGCACCGCCACCTTGATCGACGAAGGGCTCGCAGACATATTGGAGCTTGACGGCCCACAAGATAACATGTGGGTCCAGGGCCTTAATGAAACAACAAAGCATGAAAATAGCAAAAGGGTCGACTTCAAAATCCGAGGGCGTTACGATAAAAAAGATTACACCACTCAAAACGCTCGCACGGTACAAAAGCTCGCGTTTACAAGCCAACGTATAGAAAAGAAAGATCTCCGAGACTGTCCGCATCTAAGGGATATAGAAGACCGCCTAGTCTACCAGAACGTTCGCCCTAAGGTTCTCATTGGACAAGACAACTGGGAACTCTTAGTGGCGATGGAAACGAGAACGGGAAAGAAAAACCAACCTGTCGCATCTCACACGCGACTAGGCTGGGTATTACACGGCTACCGGTCTTCACATGACAACCCGGTAGGCTTTTGCGGCCACACAGTCGCGACGAACGAAGAAAACAATGAAAAAGTGGCTGACGACGCGACGAGACAAACCCCGGCGGATTTCGGAGCCACACACAGGTTGTTTCATGGCCCGGAGTTCTTAAGAAAAACCGAAGATTGCTGGCCCACTGAAGAAAAAAGTAATCGCGAAATCCACACGGGGGAAGAAAAATGTAATGCGACGTGCGGCGCGACAAACGAAAGTTATCTCCCAGACATAGAGAGAATAGAAAAATGGCGGACATTAATACGCGCGACGGGTCGAGTATTACAGTTTATCGATCTATGTCGCATTAAACACACCGTCGCGGCGACAAGGAAAAGAACGAAGAAAAACGAGGAAAGCGACGCAACCTGGGGTCCGCGGAAAACGCCAAAAATAAACCAAGAAAAGCCCCGCGTTAATCCGCGACGAACGAAATTTATAACTCTCGAGGCACAGTATTTAATAAAGGCCGAAGAAATATGGCTGAGAAAAGTTCAAATGGACTGCTATGCCGAAGAAAGAAAAAGATTAATGGAAGGAAAAACTAAGTCCTCAACGGCGGGAGATCGCCTCGCGTCGCTGAGTATATTTATGGAAAATGGCTTAATAAAGCTTAAAGGGCGTATCGGAGCGGCCGCGGATATAAAACAAGAAACGACTAACCCCGTGATACTGGACGGCGGGCACAAGTATACGAGAATGTACATACAACATGTACACGTCGAAATGCATCACGGGGGCGTAGAGCTCACTGTCAATGAGCTTCGGCAGCGGTTTTGGATAACCCGCATTCGACCTACAGTAAAAGGGGTCATAAGAAACTGCCAAGCCTGCCGTATCCGGAAAGCCAAGCCAATGAGTCCGGCCACCGGAGATCTGCCCGCGGCCCGGCTAACGCATCACGCACGTCCCTTCTCATTCACGGGACTCGACTACTTCGGCCCGATTGAAGTGACAGTGGGACGACACAGAGAAAAGCGATGGGTGGCATTATTCACCTGTCTAACGACGCGAGCCATACATCTCGAAGTCGTCACTTCGCTCAGCGCGGCCTCGGCCATAGCCGCGCTCCGGAGATTCGTCGCGAGAAGGGGACAACCGACCGAGCTTTGGAGCGACAACGCGACGTGTTTCAAAGCCGCGGAGAAAGAATTGAAAGAAGCTTGGGAAGAGTACAAAAACGAAGTAAACGCTCGACATATCGTTTGGCGATATATCCCTCCAGGCGCTCCATTCATGGGCGGAGCCTGGGAAAGATTGGTGCGCAGTGTAAAAGAAACACTCCGCGTCACGCTGCATGAAAAACACCCGAGCGACGAAACATTCTACACTCTATTGGTAGAAGCCGAGAATATAATAAACTCGAGACCGCTAACCCACGTGACGGTCAATCCGGATGAACCCGAAGCTTTGACCCCGAACCACGTACTTCTGGGGTCAAACAGCCACGTGCCTGCGCCAGGAAAATTTGAAGAAAATGCTTCGACGCGCCAATTATGGAAGCGCGCCCAGCACCTAGCCGACGAGTTCTGGAGGAGGTGGGTGAAAGAATATCTCCCACTACTTCAACACAGGCGGGAGCCGCATACCACAGGCTCTACCCCGAAGATAGGCGATGTCGTTATAATATGCGACTCGAACCTACCTAGAAACGTCTGGCCCAAAGGAAGAGTTAAGGCGCTGTATCCCGGACATGACAACGTGGTGCGAGTCGTCGATGTAGAAACCAGCAACGGACATGTGCTTCGGCGTCCCTGTAAGAAGATCGTCGTGCTGCCAGGAGTGTCACCTTCGTGACAGGCGGGAGAAATGTTCACGACGACAATAGAATGATGTAAATAATATTGATTTAAACATAAACATTTTGTTCACGACGACAATAGAATGATGTAAATAATATTGATTTAAACATAAACATTTAAGTACACATTTAATAAGATAAGACTGATTTAAAAAGCAAACACATAAGAATGCATACTTGTGAGACTTATTGTAATTTTCTAACAGTACATTGTTTACCTTATAGTTTATTAACTTAATCGCAATTTATATTAAACATGTTGGATAATACTTAGAATATAGTTTATAATCGTTGCTAAATTGAAGAAATATTAAGATAATGTTAAGTTTAAAATATTTAATATGTAAAGAAACGTATAATGTTTATGAGAAAATTCCCATTGCAATCTTATTTTGAAATTCCAATTGGGTTAGTAAAATGTCCGTTACTATAAATCCAATTGGATAAGGGAGACAGCAATAGAAAATGTCAAGCTGGAAGACATTAGACCGAGACATGCTTGTGTAATAGAGAAAGGAAGTGATGTGGGTGTACCCGGAAGTATTCCGCGGGGGACGAGGTAGTATAAATATGTAAAATGTAGATTTTTGATCGTCAGTCCCACATGCATGCTCGGATGGTGATGTCTTATAGGTAAAAATGTGTAAAAACTGAATATTGTTATATTAATGTATATTGTATGTAAATTGTTTATGGATTAAATAAAGATATTGAGTAAAAACCACTTAAGGGGGTGAGGCATGGAACATTCTAGAAGGTTTCATAGAAATGGTATAAAAGGGTGGACAAAATCGTAGAAATTCATTCGATACAAGTCTCCGAAGCAAGAAAGTAAATAGTAAAAGTTATAAAGTGTTAAAGTTAGTCCCTGCCTCATTCCAATAGTACTCTCAATAGTTAATCAGTGTTCAGTATTTTATTTCAAGCCCCTTAGTTCATTTTAATAATCATCAACCCGAAGCCAGTCAACTTAAAGTTTAGAATCAGTTTAAAGTCAGTTTCATCACCATAATCACCCCGCTGGTGACATAGTCTATAGCCGTAGGTAATCTACGCACATACCGTGCACACTTACCATCTTTCGGGCGCAGCGAGTCTCACATACCCGCCTGGGGAGACCCACTCCCCCGCGGGATGCCAGCAGCATTTCCCGGCGTTAAAGAAAAAAAGGTAATATTTTAGTTTCAAATAATTAATTAGAGATCCGTACCGAACTCGGAACGATTTAACTTATCATATTTAAGGTATTGGAGGTGCCTAATCTCCACTATTTCTATCGGCGGGGTGCGGGAGAAATATCTTTCCTCGATAGCTCGTGAGGCTAGATAATATAGGAGGTAATCCAGTTTAAATTTATATAATATTAATACGGAGAGAGATGAGAGGGCGTTGCAGTGCCTTTGCTTACTTCGGCTCCGTAGTTTTTCTTGTTTTAAAAATAATCAAAGTGCATCAATCAATCGAAATAACCTTTAAAAGTGAACAAATGACAGTGAAAAAAAGAATAAAATAATGGAAACATGCTATAAGGAGAAAAAAACAGTGTAAAACAGTGAAATAATATTTGATGTATAAAGTGCTACTACCGGCAAACAAAGACGTAGGCACAAACATTATCATTATAATAACAACAATTGTGAAAGAGCTCAGTGTCTAAAAGCACTCTAAAAATCAAAACAGTGAGTTTAAACAAATTGTAAATAGAATCAAAAAAAAAATCAAACAAAAAAGAATAATCTCAAAGTAATCTCGCCAAGTCACCTAGGAGCAAATACCACTACAGCGACATCTAGCGAAGCTGGCTCATATCATCACCACAGACTTATTTGAAACAGAAAACCTACATGTACAATAATTACCAATTAAATAGCAAAGTAGTCCGGCAAACTGACAATAGGTGGCACTGTCTACATTATTATAACAAATACGGATTTATCTCCTTACACAATTTAGTTAAAAAATATATCACTAGAGGGCACCTGTAGTACTGAAGCAGGAAAAATAGTTTTGCCCACACTAAATAATCAAAACATGGAGGAAATTATAACAACACTTAGAAAAATACAAAAGGAAATGGAAGAACAAAAACAAACTATTTTGAAAAATGGCGAACACATAACGGACCAAGTAACGCAGAATGTTAACAGAATGTTAGATGAAAAATTCTCTTTATGGGAAAATAAAATAGATAATCTTAAAGAAAAAGCGGAGAATCAAGAGAAAAGACTCTACTTCTTAGAAAAACAAGCAAGAAACAGAAACATAGTCTTCTTTGGTATAGAGGAAAATGAGTCTTCATATGAGAGCTTGGAAAACATAATTATTAATTTTATCGAAGAACATTTTTCTATCAAACTAGTAAATCGAGACATACAGGAAGTTAGAAGACTGGGAAAAAAAGGCAAAAGGAGTCGCCCTATAACAGCAACCCTTCTAACTGTGGGTCTCAAGACAAAAATATACAGACAAAGAGGTTTGTTGAAAGATACTAAATATTATATGAAAGAAGACTACCCATACTACGTTCTAGAGAAAAGAAAAGAACTCCAAGAAGAAGCGAGAATAGAGAGAGAGAAAGGGCATAAAGTTATTATAAAATACGATAAACTTGTTATACTAAAAAATAAATCCAGCAATAGCAGCAACAAAAGAACACTCTCTCTTTCTCCAGAGAACTTTCCTCTCCGCCATAACACCAAAAGTACACAAGCGTACAAAAAAAACAGAACACTACCTTCCCATTCAGCAGTAAAGAAATCATGTAGTGTACCAGAAGGCACCGAGAAACCTGGTCTTATGAATTTTCTAATCAACACAAAAGGTCAAAAATCATCAATCATTCAGGAAAACATAAGCTCGTAGCAACCAGAGCCCCCCTCTCCGATAAATCTCATAACCGAACAATTAAAGCCAAGAAACAATAAACATCTCCCAACCCGGCTGGTCACCGTGGGAGATAAAGACCAAAACCCTCCAAAGAAAGAAAATAATATCATACATACAAAATCTTATCCGAACCCTTACTGTAAACAATTAAATGAGAAAATTACCACAGAAAATCTCGGCTTAACAAAGCCACCTCCCAGATTGTCAAAATCAAACAAACTTTATATATTAACATATAACGTGAGAACACTTTCAACATATGAACGTCTATGCGAACTAAGTGAAGCAATGAAGGAAATAAAATTCGACGTAATCGGCTTATCTGAAATACGGCGTCTAGGCAATAAAATAGAGGAATATGACGACTTTATCTTGTGTCACACCGGAGAAACGCCAGGCAAACATGGAGTAGGTTTCCTAATTAATAAAATTCACAAGGAAAAAATAGAAAGCTACACCGGTATAACTGAAAGGGTCGCACTATTAAATTTAAATTTTGAAGGTAAGAAATTATCTATAATACAAATATATGCACCCACAGAATCATCTGAAGAAAAAGAAATCGACAGTCTTTATTTAAATGTGAATAAAGCTATAGATCTAGCGCACAAAGAATATATTCTAATGGGTGACTTTAATGCTAAAATCGGACAACCCAAGAAATCAGAATACTTGGTAACAAAATTAAATGGATACGGTGAAAGAAATCAGAGAGGCCAAACATTAATTAACTTCGCCCTCGAAAAAAAGCTCTCTATTTTAAACACATATTTTAAGAAGAAACCTCACCGAAAGTGGACATGGAGGTCACCAAATGGCCAACACAAAAATGAAATTGACTTCATTCTCTCTAACAGGCCAAATTTATTCCTAAACGTAGAGGTACTAAATGTTAACTTTTCCTCCGACCATAGGCCAGTAAGGGCAACAATATCAATAAATACAACAAAAAAAAATCGATCCAATTTTAAAAGCTACAAAAACTGCACTTTTAGAAACGAACAAGAAATAACAAAATACAATGAAATTATAAAATCTTACTTACCAGACCTACTGGAATGGAAAGAAACTACATCAGTACAATGCTACTACGACAAACTAGTAAAGACTATTACACGAAGTCTCCAGAGTGCTGCAACACACAAAAATACAAACAAAACCCATAAAATATTATCAGAGCGCACACTAGAACTTCTACAGAGAAGACGGCATCTACAAAAAACTAAAAATAAAACTCGGTCTATGAAACAAGAATTATCAGCTCTCTACAAGCTGGTAAGCAAGTATATAAAATATGATTACGCCAGATACAGGTACAACATAATTGAAAAACATCTAAACCAAGCAGGAAGCTCAAAGAAGGCCTATAAGGCACTCCAAACAAACATAACATGGATAGATGGACTACATAGATCTGGAAAAACGCTTAACAATCGCCAGGATATCATAAACATAGCAACAGAATTCTACAAAACCCTGTATAGCGCCAAAACACAGTCTAGCCCAAGGCGTCCTACAAGAAAATACGAAGAGGACAACATAACTCCCATCACCGCGGAAGAAGTTGCATTCGCATTGAAAAGGTTAAAACCAGATAAAAGTCCCGGTGCAGATAACATACCAAACGAAGCCTTAAAATCAGCAAGTGTACTGCTATCTCAGCCCCTAGCCCTACTATTTAACAAAATATTGGATACTGCCGTGACGCCGACACAATGGTCAGAATCCAACATTATTCTAATTTATAAAAAAGGAGACCCCAACGATATTGCTAATTATCGACCAATAAGCTTATTGGCATGTATATATAAACTCTTTTCTTCCATTTTAAATGACAGAATAAGTACCACTCTTGACGCGAAACAACCAATTGAACAAGCTGGGTTTAGAAAAGGATTCTCGACGGTTGACCATATTCACACCTTGGAACAAATTATCGAAAAATACCAAGAAAAGAATCGAGCCCTTTTTATAGCTTTCATCGACTACAAAAAAGCTTTTGACACTGTATCACACTCAAGCATATGGGAAACACTGGAAGACCAAAACGTAGAAAATAAATACATACAGATAATTAAAAATATATACGATGGGAACACCGGTAGAGTTAAGCTGGAAAAAATAGGACCGAGTTTCCCAATTGAAAGGGGTGTTAAACAGGGCGACCCACTGTCCCCAAAAATATTTGTCGCTATACTTGAAGCTATAATAGGAAAACTAAATTGGAACAACTATGGTATAAACATCGACGGAGATTACCTGAGCCACTTACGCTTTGCAGATGACCTGGTACTTTTAACAGAATCCGCACCCCAACTACAAAAAATGATAGAGACTTTAAACGAGAGGAGTAAATCTGTAGGTCTAGAAATGAACCTATCCAAAACGATGCTTATGACAAACAGCAAGCAAGCGAAAATATCGGTGGACAACAAAACACTCAAATACACCGAACAATACACATACCTAGGCAAGCAAATCAGTTTCAACAAGAACAACAATGAACTAGAAGTAGATCGCAGAACACAGCTTGCATGGAATAAATATTGGAGCCTAAAGGATATATTTAAAAGTAATATGCCCCTATATTTAAAAACCAAAGCCCTAAAGTCATCACTCCTACCATGTTTAACTTATGCTTGCCAAACATGGAAATTCACAACAAAAATAAAAAACAAAATAACTACTTGCCAACGAGGTATGGAGCGCAGTATGCTCAATATAAAGAAAATTGAAAAAATCAGACATTCAGATATAAGAAATTGGACAAAAGCCACAGACGCTCTACATTACGCAAAAAAACTAAAATGGAAATGGGCGGGGCATATAGCTCGACTACATGATAAAAGATGGACGACAAGGGTGACGTCATGGTACGGACCCAATGGAAAACGTTTAAGAGGAAGACCCCTTACGAGATGGGACGACGAAATAGCTAGAGTTGCCGGCCCACATTGGATGAGAGTAGCCCAAGACAGGGAAAAATGGTTTTCTTTGGAGGAGGCCTTCACCTGCGGAGAGGTTCTTGCCAATAATCAAAAATATTAAAGATTAAAGATACAAACACAATAAAAAAAATATAGTAAAAAAAAAAAAAAAAAAAAAAAAAAAAAAAAAAAAAATATAACTTACAAAGCAACTAACATCACTTCTGGAAATTATTTTACTAACGCACTAACTTAGAATAAAATATCTGTTTTTTAAGATTTTTGCAAGAAATAAATAAGGCTTTATTATTATTATTATTATTATTATTATTAATACGGAAAAGTAAAATTAGAGAGTGGACTGTATTTTTGCGTTTGTTAAAAATACCTATGTGAAATTAACTTGCATTAGCTTGTACAATATATACAGACTTAAGGTCGACGTACAGGAGGTAGGAATAGGAAATGTGTGACTGACCTGGTGTATTCTTGCTCTCCTTCCTGGGCTACCAGCAGCTCTCGTACCCCCTCGCTTAGTCTTCTAAAAGTCTGTAGATATGCGGCAACAACACACACACACACACACACACACGATCGCGTTCAAAGCTTTGAAAGGCATAGGCCTATAGCTTAGTTTACAGTTTAACAGTTAGCGAAAAAGCGTCTATAGTTGTTGACGGCAGGCGGAAGAGAGAGACGGAGTCACACGTGTATGTAAGGAGGGACGTTGACAAGTGACAAGCATAATGCAAGTTTTTTATTAAACTACCCTCGACTCTGGAGCCGATTTTTGCCGATAAAATTCGTTAGTAAGCTTGCGCTGCGAAAACGAAGAAAAAAGAAGAAATTAACGATATATTAAAAAATGTTATTTAAGTTAATAGTACTCATAATAATCTGCGATTGTTAACCTGAGTATAAGTATCCACGGTCACAGATTTTTCCTTAAATTTTTAAAGTCTTTTAATAAAAGTATCGACTCGAATGAACGATACATTTCAATGAGTAATCTGATGCCAGGCTTGTATTTTTATTAGAACTTTGCAAACATAAAATATAAAAATAGTGTTAATATTAAATAGTTTATTCATTCCTTCAAATGTTTAAGTTATAAATACCATACAATTAAGGAGAAAGAATACTCGTTAAGTAATAATGCTCTTTAGTCTTTCCATTACCTGTATCTAATTTCACAAATGATTCGAACATCTGTGCCAAAATGCTAATTAACAAGGCAAAAGGAGCGACCAGCGAAATAAGCCCTCGCAGGCGCCAGAGACCAAGGAGGGTGAGACGCCGTTAACTTTTATTGTATGCTTTTGTAAAAGTGTGTTGTCCAAATTAGTTGGCTTTAAGTATGTACCCAACGCTTACGACAAGCTATTCTATTTTAATACAATTAATGATGCAGTATTAGATTTAGAATTAATTATATAAAAATTTAGAAATAACATGAAAATTGCTTTCAAAATTTCTCTTATAAATCCCAGACAACAGGCCTGTACGCGCCTCAGTGGCTTAGTGTTCAAAAGGCTACCTACTGTCATAATGTCAGCTAGAGTACACTGGGTAGCATAATACTTATGAAACAGTAAATTTTGTTCAAATTAAGCATCAGTCAGCATTCGTACACAAGTTCGATATATAGTAGCTTGTAGTATTATGGTCTTACAAAAACAAATTACGAAAAAAACTTCGTTAAGTAATATTTAGTCACCTCTTAGTTAAGCTATAAAATAATGTTTGAATTTTGTTTTATCATCATCATCATCAGCCTTTATCCGTCCACTGCTGAACATAGGCCTCCCTCAATGAACGCCAAGACGACCGATCCCTTGCATTTTGTTTACTTATAAAAATTGATTAGCTGTTGCTTATACAAGAAAATAAGAGAGAACGATAAATATTTTTCTCTCATATCAAACAAATGCAAGTAAGAATATCAGTTGTCAATAGGACCCGCCATCTTACATCTTAGAGAGACTTAAAATATATCTCGGCAGTGTTTAATTTTGGCGGCCAATTTTATTTTTCAAGCATTACTTATAAACTTCTTAACCCTAATTGATAGACCTTTTTATGAGGTTTTTGCTTATCAGTTGTTCAACAATTGATTCAATATTAAAAGGGGTTTATAAATAAGGGTGGTTTATATAATTTCGGTTAAAAGATTGCAGCGCTATTTATGAATCGTGAATAAAATCCTCAGTACAACCTCAATGAACGTCAATTTCCTGATGAATTTATTTGTATGGTTTACTGACTGCCTCTCTTTTGACGAATTATTTTTATTGAATTTAATTTGGTCAACTATGCAGTTTCAGTAAATATTTTCTTTCAGTTTACAAATTCGTTCCATCGCTTTTAATTCATTTTGTTAATAAAATTGAATTGTACGTGGTTTGTGTTATAAATAATTTCCATAAAAGTACAACATCATGAATAAACTAATTAGCTGCACACCGCGGAGCCGCAGTTACAGATGACCAGACACGAATTAAAGCGTTTAATTACAAGGATATTCTAACAGTGCTGTTAGAATAAAAGGCTTTAGTACAAAATTATAATACAATTTACAGGAATTTCTTTACATTATTTCAACCACTAAAATTATATTATAATATTACAATAATTAGAAATTGTACGACCAGCTTCATCATCCCGATAATGACTCTGTCGGAACCGGTCACTGCTTGGAGACCGTCTACTTAAATGTTCATTATGGTGGTTAAAATATGAATTTACATGAAGGATCGATGGTTAGGTGGATAAGGTTGGCATAAGAAAATGATGCTGTCGAGACGTTTGCCGGGTTCAGTTTGTATTTAATACAATTTGTTAATAATCTTCATAATATAGTTATTTTTTTTACAGATTATTCATAATCTTACTAGCAAACTAATACTGAACCTTTACCCTAACTACTAAGGTAAACCAAAACATATTACTAAAACAAATTATTATTAGCTCCTATTTCCCTGTACGTTTATTATTCTAGGTTATATAGATTTTTTCAAAACAATTACAATGAAAACAGTTACAGAACTTAGACAATGTTTAAAACGAGATATTAAGTTATTCACTTTTATTTCGTGGATCTTAATATTTCAGCGGACGAAAGCTTTGTTCGATATTTGAAAGCAGCATAAACAATTTATAATGTAAATAATTTAATATGCTTTTAAATAATATTATAAATATTTATATTATTGACAATATGATACGATGTGGTATGGCATATTTGAACTTGTCTTATGTCGGAATGACACTCTCAGACATTCTTGAACTTAGTCTCGTAACTTAAAGTTATGTGTTGACGAATACTTTAAGTATTACAAGTACTTAACAGTAACAGTGTAAACTGATTATAAAATTATTTGAGTTTGTATATTATATTTTTACTTTGTGTTTTAAAGAAGGTATTTAACAACAAATATGGGTCAGCTGATGCGAACTATAGGCGCCGCCATATTAAACCCCGACCGTCACGCAACATTCAACACACAGACGAAAAAGTTTGAGACGATATAATGTTCTCGCTTTAAAAATGTTGTTGCAATATCCCTAATCTTTTTTTCTGGCACGTTTTACCTCAAGATATTTGCTATTGATTAATTCAATCAAATTCTCATAAAGGATACAATATGTGGATATTACGTGATAACAAGGTATGTATTAGTTATATGCACTTATTAATAATAGTACAGTTCGAACATAACTACTAATTATATAAATTTAGAAATACCTATTAAATTTTAATCAAAGCAACATGTATGTCTGCTCACTTTAGAGATTATGTCATTATGGACTGGACTATCGTTTATCCCAGGATTAAATATTAAAAGAAGCACTTCAATAAAGCAATGATATTTAAGAATTAAATAGATATAATAATGAATTGCCAAAGTTTTTTAGCATATTTTTATTTGATTGCATTTGATCCCCATTAAATTGGGATTGCTGACTGGAAGCTAGATTACTGCATGATTGGGACTATTGTATTTTTATTTACGTATTTTTGTGCTTAAAATATTTTAATTACTTAAAAGTACGGGAAAAATATTTATTTAATTTTAAATATTATATTATTTATTATACAGCTATAATAATTATTATATTTATTTTAAAACTATTTATCGTTTATTAATTGCTTTTTTATAAAAGCATGACTTAAATTCAATTTGAAATATCGAAAATATTGGAGAAACCAGGATTTTGATGAAATAGTATTTGAAATATTTATTCGCGTAAAAATTTTATGTACGAAAAAACAAACTATATGCCAGAGTTCCTAGATTTGGGTACGTCTTTCCACAAAAACATAATGCGCAAATATTTATAATATTTTTTTATTAGGATTAAAAACGTATCGTTTAGCACCATACACGTAAATAGTATCGATAAACTAGAAAGTCGGCATGATATAACTGCTAAGTACGACTCCGGGATGTCATCCGTGCTTTGTATGAAATTAGAATTTCGCGACGAATTTCGCAAGTTAGCGCAGCGTGAAATTGTATCTGGCTTGCAGCGGGCGTCAGCCTGACGTAGTATACTTCTCTCGGACAGATGTCATAGGTTTCGAATACGTTCAATTTATTATCTCATTGTAAATCGCAAATCTTGGAAAGGATCCAGTTAGTATAATTTAGGTAATTGTTTTATTATAACAGGCTTATTGGCATGTTGTGTTGTTTTTAATCACTTAAAGCGTAATAATTATAATTAATTAGGTAGGTGAATCCGACAAACGTTGTCTCATCATTTACTTTGTTTCCCTATCTACCATATACACCCAGGATAGCACGCTGCACAGCATGCTGGGCGACGGCAAACTTTCTATGGACTATCACTAAGATTCCCGAGTGCTGCCCATTCCAATTGAAATCTCTCAAGGGCTTCCCTCTCGATTTTAATTTATATATTAAAAAATATGTCTATTCGTGTACAATTGTATAACTACTACACTGGCAGGTCCGCGTTGGATTCGAGTAGCATGGGATCGGTCATCTTGGCGTTCATTGAGGGAGGCCTATGTTCAGCAGTGGACGGATAAAGACTGATGATGGTGATGATGATGATGATGATGATCATGAACTACTATATGTAGTTCATGATCAGTAGTGAGTATGTATACATAATATATTCGACTAGAAGTACAGCTACTCCACAAGTACTATAGCGTCCTGTATATTTTGATTTAGAATGTTCTAGTATTATATTAAAATCCTATCCTATCCTACTTATATTTTCATAATAAATTCTAAATAGTATTTTTTTTGTTAGTTGTTTTCTTTTGCAGTATTTGAGAGGCTGACTAAATTATTATATAAGTAAAGTTCTTTGAATTTTATTAACACTTAATTTTGATAGCAAGTAATAAATTAATTTCAGATTTTGCAACGTGTATTATTTTTGTATATTTGCAACTTTGTACCATAACTTACTTGTACTATTATCATACTTAAGCGGTATGTAATATACAACTCATTATTTATTTTAAGTGTTTCAATATAAAGGTAAGGAAAAATCAGCCAAATAACATATGATACAAAGCGATTTGTTAAGTACAAATCTCGCAACGCTGTAATGTGGACATCGCGTGACTGCGAGCCGTGATACAGGGTGTATCAAAGAACAACGCTATACAGCTTTGTATGAGATACTGAGATATGAGTATGGAATCTTTGTGCGGAAATTCAGAAATATGAAATTTTACAACATATGGATACTTTGCTTGACCTGTTATTAATTAATTATAGTCCAGTCAGGCTTAATAAAAAAAACTTATAGGATAAAAATAAGAAATTAGAAGAGGAAACGAAAAAAAGCCGAGTAAGAATCTCGGCCTTTTTATTTCTCGGGGTGAATACAATTTTACAAATAGGATGAGTAAATAGGCTTAGGCGCTATTTACTTACAAGTATAAGGAATTTTATTGCAGTTCAGTATTTACTTAAGAATATGAGTAAGCTTTCAGTAGTAATATTTTTTAAAGAAATACGCTTTAGTTTCACATTTATACGGTTTATTTTAAAAATAATCCATTTCCGAATAAAACATGCTGAAACAAAAAGATACTGCTTTTAATTCTTTTTAATTTTTAATGTAACGCCTGTATATATTTTGTTTATTTTAAAGGTTGGCAACTTTATTCTCTGAACAAATGAGATTTAAGTTTTTTTTTTTTTAGAGTTTAAGATTTTTACTTTGCCTTTAATAATACTCGACAAAAATCACAGGACTTTTATAATGTCCTTAGGGAGAAATTAAATATTAGCTGTAAAACTTGAGTTACTTTAAATAAAAGTGATAAAAGTATAATATGCTTAACATACTAGTAATCTAAAGTAAGTCTATTATATTTATTAAAAACTTAAAGCTGTAATTTTCAGAATGTGCTTTAAATAATAGTTATCTTAAGTAAATATATAATGATATGTAGGTATTAAAAAAGTTGAAGTTGTAATTTGCAGTTTCGGCTATAAGTTATTTTGAGAAGGCTTTTGAGTCAGGACGAAAGGTATGTCGATTTTGTGGTTGGCGGTTTTAATTGTGTCGTAGGGAATTGCATGGGATTGCATATACATGCACATAATATGCAATATAAGAAAGGAATGTGATTTAAGATCAAGTCACATACTATGGATTTTTTTTGAGAAACTCGCACACGGCCATCTGATCCTAAACTGGGCAAAGCCTATTCTTATGGTAACCAGACAACTGATACATTACTTATATATTTCTAAATATATACATATTATAGATAAATTACGCCCAGACACAAAACAAATGATCATGCTCATCACACAAACATTTGTCCTGGGTGGGAATTGAACCCACGACCTTCTGGTTTAGCAATCAGGGTCACTAACCATTAGACCACCAGGCCAATATTTTGTTTTAGTATTATTTGGATAGGGAAACTGGCAGACGTGCCACGTGATGGTATGTGGTAGACGTCGCCCCTGAACATAGCCTACTCAACTTATTAATGTGTACCTACCGATTAAGCTTAAAGGCCATCAGGCCTAAAAGTCTAGACCTTTCGAAAAAAATAATAATATTAATGTGTTGCGTATCCTGAAACATAATAATATGTTAAGTCTCTGCGCCAGTAATTACACTTACGGGATAAACAAGCAAGCAGTATCCATGCAGAGCGCGTCACAACTGAATCCGCGCATCCTTTTCTCCGGTAATATGGATAAACAAGCGATAGTTAAATGGATAAAGCAGTAGTTTTCCAAATGAAATGAATAGATGTGACATTATAGTGCCCTGACATGACATATGTAATTAGTATATAAGATATTATATTGTAGGTATTCATTTGATAAATGAGTATTATACCGGCACCCGAATCTTACACTCGGCAACACCCTCACACGATTTATATAGTACTAGCTGCGGCCCGCAGCTTCGCCTGCGTTAACAAAGATTTACAACGGGAGCTTAGTACGCAAAATAAGTAACTTTTCTGGTTGATTTTTTACACCTTGTGTCCGAAAAACCCAAATATCTTACGGAACCCTATTTTATTTCAGAATAAAATGTAGCCTATGTTACTCGTGGATAATGTAGCTTTCAAATGGTAAAAGAATTTTTGAAATCGGTCCAGTACTTTTTGAGCCTATTCATTACAACCAAACAAACAAACAAAGTTTTCCTCTTTATAATATTAGTGTAGATGTAGATATTTCATTACAAGTGCAGAAAGCCTGTCATTGCAAAGAGTTCCGACAAATGTCTACTGTGTTGACAGTCGGAACAAGTTGCAATGACGGTTCCGCACGTGTAAAGAACGACTATTTTTAATACAGTAACGAAAAAATGAAGCAATTTAGTAAAATAATAAGAACACAAAATGGCGCCCAACGTAAAAGAATATGAGCTGAGATTTTTTTTCTTCACCCATTCTGGGTAGGCAAAGGGAGCTATGCCCATACAGCCAAGTCTTCAGTGGAATTGTTTTATTGATTAGGAAAAAAATAAATTTAATAAGATGAAATAAAATGAATATAATATTTATATAATAATAACTTAACTCATTAAATTAAATCATTAAATCTAAAATTGAAACAAATTAGTAGCTTCTTTTTAAAAATATTTGCATGAATCATAAAAACATCAATGAATTCTTTTTAGTAAAAACTTCGTGGTTGGTTTTTTTTTCTTTTTAATATGTACATTATTTATTACGACGGACGTATAGCGTTCGGAAAGTGGGCTATTACACACTCGTGCTTTTTATTTAACTTTTCCGAACTCGTGCGTTCTCTTTCCCAACTGTCAAAATAATGTATATTAAAAAGAAAAAAACAAACCACGAAGTTTTTACTAAAAGGAATTCATTGATGTTTTTATGATTCATGCAAATATTTTTAAAAAGGAGCTACTAATTTGTTTCAATATCAGATTTAATGATTTAATTCAATGTGTTCGGCTAGGTTTTATCTTATTAAAATTTTTTTTTCTTATCAATAAAACAATTCCACTGAAGACTTGGCTGTATGGCCATAGATCCCTTTGCCTAACCAGAATGGGTGAAGAAAAAAAAATCTGCTTATATTCTTTTACGTTCGGCGCCATTTTGTGTTTTTATTATTTTATTAAATTGCTTCATTTTTTCGCAACTGTATTAAAAATAGTCGTTCATTACACGTGCGGAACCGTCCTTGCAACTTGTTCCGACTGTCAACCCTCGCCTTCGGCTGCGCCTCGGCTCGGGTAGTCATTTGTCGGAACTCGTTGCAATGACAGGCTTTTCGCACTTGTAACGAAATATACTATTGACAGTTGGGAAAGAGAACGCACGAGTTCGGAAAAGGTAAAGAAAAAGCACGAGTGTGTAATAGCCCACTTTCCGAACGCTATACGTCCCTGCAATACGCCACTTTTTTAGCAACTGTATTAAAAAAAATATTTAATTTCAATGGGATGTAGTTTGTTTTATTTCATTTCAGTGAAGATACATGTACCTATAGATTATTATCAAATGTAAATATTTACTATTATTATTATTAAGTATAATAATTATAATATGTTGGGACAACTCAATACGGCCATCTGATCCCAAACTAGATAGAGGTTGTATTGTGAATGTGCATGAATAAACTGTATTTTAATTGTATTCTTAAATGTATTTCTCAGAAGTAATATTTAATTTTAATTGTGATAAAAGTATCAACCCTTATATGACCTACCGCTACGTGAGCCTTCAGCCGCTATATTTGAGGGACCCGGATCTGTGCAGGCGACGGCATACCCTCAGCGACAGACTGGTCCCGGCAAAGACCAGATTCTCCACAATAGGGGGACTGCCCGGCTACGACTTGGCAGTCCCCATGACGTCGTGTCTTAAGCTGGGCCCGGGTTCCCACCCCGAGCCCGACACGAGCACAGGGGCTTTATTGAAGGCGCATTAAATAGCGCCTCCGACGCACCCCCGTTCGTCGTCTACGGGGGGAGGCTGCGTCAGCGGCCTCCTCTCTCACCCGTTCGTCGGCCTCCTTCTGGGACATCACTGTCTCGCAGAAAGAGGCCATTGCCGTCCAGGACTCGTCAGAGTCAAGCATCGCAGTGATGACGCTCGACAAAGACAAGTCCCCTCCGATGACAGACGTCAAATCATGACGCAGCGCCGCCCATCTCGGGCACACCTCGAGGGTGTGCTGGGAACCCTTATATGACCCACTGCTGCGCATGAGTCTCCTCCTCGAAATCAGGCGAGGAGGGTAATGGGCTTTAATTTACCGACGCGCTGGCCCAATGCGGGTTGGTCAACTTCACATACTTTCAAAGACTTAAATCTCATCAGGCTTGCAGGTTTTCTCACGATATTTTCCTTCCCCGATGAGCCAGACATGGTCTCGTGTTTGGGGTGTACTTAGAAATTTAGAAAAACCCATTTCAAGGCACACACGGGGGGTCAAGATCGAACCCAGAACCTCGCGCATAAGAGGCCGAGTCCATCTACCACTGGACCATTGTCGCTTGTTCAATTGTGATAATCAACTTAAATTTTAGTTTTTACCAGTTAACAGTTAACGCTAGTAGTTTAGCAGTCTCGAAGAATCCATTAAACCAAAGTTTAAGCTAAGTTTATAGGTACTAGGCGTTGTAATGTAGTCTATATTAGCGCTCACATAAATATATTCAACAACTGTTTTCATTTAAACTTGGTTTTCATTTTGTGTTTTCTCTTCGCGTTAATTTAGGCGAAAGTTAAAAGTACGATTAAACTAATCACGTTACCTTTACCTGAATATTAAAATAATTCAAATCCTCTCGTTAAATATGCTAAAGCTGGCAAAGAAAACTGGATAATCTGTTGGGTGTCCGGCATATTAAAGAAGCCGCCGCGCTTAGAACCTTTTGTGGAGATCAAAGGTACTTCACCGCTCCACTAATTGATCCCTAAATTTTGATGACATTCTTATCTTAATTATGGTAGAATTAAGCTTGAAACGATAAAATTACACATTTACCAAGGATAAAACTCGTCAAGTACATTCATATCTAAGTAAATCTTTCTATAGGTTCAACAGGGTAGTTTTGAACGACTTTGTAAAAGTTGGAAGGCTGACACCCCAGTCCTCCCGTGACCATGGTTGCTGTAAGGTATCCAAAACGTTGTGCTTGTAAAAAACTCAATAAACCGTTCGTTACAAAAAAGTCCGTAAAAGTTATTTCATCATAATGAGAGAAATTTGCGTAAACATAAGAAAACAATATGTGTGTATATTAGCTAACAGATCATATTAGCATGACCTAAGCACAATGATCATGATTTAGGGCCTATTTCATCACTTCCTGATAAATTCCGGATAGCCTATCCACAACATATTTGACAGATACTTCATACTCTATCTGTCAAATATGTTGTGGATAGCCTATCCGGCACTTATCAGGAAGTGGTGAAACAGGCCCTAAGTTAAATAGGTTGTTTTGCATTCGTGTACAGCGATTGCATAAATAAGACCCTAAAATCATATACAAAGTTTATTGACGTGCAAGCAAAGGGGTAGAATACTCGTGGGCCACGCCTCCCGCCGGCCCGGCACCGCGAGTGCAATTCCAAGAACTTTATAATAGTTCTGCGACTTTCACAGTACACTCTAACGACGTACCTTGGTTTTTTCTAGAACTATTTTAATTACGAATTTTATTGGATATTAATGAATGGTATAAAATAGTTCGAGATCATCATCATCAGTCTTAATCCGTCTTATTATAAGTATTAATTTGCAAGTATTATTGTAAGTATTTTTGTGAATATTTATATGAATATTTTAGAGTTAATTTTTAATTATAAGTTTTTAGTTTGATATTGTTGTTTATTGTTAATATTGTTACGTAGATAAACATGTTGCATATATGGGTTGCCTGAATAAAATTCAGTTCAAGATATGATTTTCAAAATTTGTCAACCGGAATTTGGAACTGATTTTTCGCAGATAGCCCTTTACCACAGTATTCATAATGAAATAATCTTTGATATAATTTAATTTCAATTCAATAATCAGACCGGTGCAAAATACTCTAGTATCGATTTACCTGTTTACACGTGGTAGCCCGAGAGTTGTGACCAGATAATAATAGGCAACTTATTGTCAGCATATTCTATGGGCTTCATACTTTCAATTGGCATAGAATTTGTCAAATAATCGAACCGGAAAAATGTATAAAAAAATATTAATTAATAATATCCTGGACTGATTTTTTTAGGCAACCCATATGCAACATGTTTATCGACATATTAAATTAAATATAAAATACATTTCATCAAATAAGCATCTCGGTGAAGGTCGTTTTATATACCGTATCCTATGCTAATGTGTTACTTTAAATGATGAACCAAACAAACCAATGTTCTATTGCAATGCAATTGTATCGATCTTAATATACGTACAAAAGATTTATTGGGATAGCCGTTACGATTGATGGAGTTTCACAGAACTACTAGGGTTTCCTTTCTGTTTAAAATTCAATGTGATACTCACAACAATTTAGGGTTGCATCTATTCCCCACCATGGATCTGAGCCTTGTCGCGGCGGTGGGGCTTAAGCCTGGGGTGTATCCAGCATCTTGGGCGACCAATCAGACCTCGGGCGGCAGTTGTTTTCGACCACTGCCGGCCAAGCCGCTCCCCGGTCCATAGGGTTGGGGGTGGTGGTCGCCATCCCAAGTCGGGATGGGGACTGCGTGGAAGACAACCACTATAAAAATTACCCTAATCTCAAGTTTTGGTGCGCGGCAAGGAGATGAATGGTTGGTGGGTAACCAGCCGTTAGCGCACACCTAGCCGGGGTACCTGCGGACCCCCCGGTCAGGCATAAATGTACGCCATCCTGGTGCATAGGGCTCTGCCCAGGATGCTATCTTCCCTGCCCCCGAAGATGGAAACATCAGAGGGTAAGTATTGTAAAAATTAGTTCCAAAAAGGCAAACACTCTCCGGGCGGGTACTGCGAATCCCGCCAGTCTTCGGACTGAGGCCCCGTGTAATACGGAGGGGGCCAAACAATGCTTCGGCGGTTCGGCGAACCCGGACCACCGCGACCGGGCGAACATAATTGATTCTGATTTAGCAAGCGATTTCGACATGACGACAGATAGGATGGATGGTAGACGACTGTGTGTCCCGGATTGTTTTCTGGGAACTATGGCGGGGGGAGAAGGTAGAAGTCAGGGAGAGGAAATCACCGTTGATGATAAGAGTAGAGGGGATGTCCGGCGGGAGGAAGATCTAGTGTATGATGTGGGGGGCCTTAAGGAAATGGGGCTAAACTCCGGGTTCGAGGACCTGGAGAGTGGTGCCGAGGCATCAAGAGAGGCGTCGATAGATAGGAGCAACAGGGGCGGCATAACCTTCGATGAGTTTCGGGGTCTGGAGTCTGGGGCCTCAGAGTCGGAGGCCTCCGCTACCAAACGATTATATTCGCAGCGGGGGCTTGTAGCTGTTACGGCCAAGGCCTCGGTTGCTAAAAGGGGAAGAGTGAAGGATGTGACGGGCAGACTTACATCAGCTCGTCTGGAGCAACGGGACAGAATGGAGGATACTAGAGAATCCGAATTCATGGCTTCTCTCGATCGTAGGGCATTCCGTAAGCCCAGGGAGGAGGCCACAATCGTTACTGCATTGCCCCCAGGCCCTCTAGATATCGATCCGGACCGAATGGGGACCGAAGAGTTAAAGTCAGCCGGCGAGGGCAACCTCAAGGAAATTCTTGGCGTGGTGGGTCGAAGTACCAACCTTAAGGGTGGATACTCTAACAAGATTCGTCGATCCGCTGGCGTCCTGCAGCTTGTCATCGACGCCCTGGCCACTCGTACGGAGACTGAGGAGACGCGCCGTCTCAGAGCCGATATTGGCAGGCTACAGAGAGAGGTGGCCAACCTGAGAGAGGAAAATCAGGCGTATCGTAGGGATTTCGAGGAAGCTAAGGTGGCGGCGGCAGCTCAGAGGAAGAGCGTAAGCCCAATGTCTAACGAGCAGTTGAGCATTTTCGAAAGCAACATCACCAGGTTGGTTGGTAATCTGGTTGATGGAAGGCTTGCGGCTCTCGAAGATAGGCTGCTGCCTCCAGTAGTTTGCCGGCCTCCTCTTGCAACGGACAAAGGAAGGGTCGCTCAAGCGACCCGGGCGGCAATAGCGGCGAAGAGAGGGGCCATTGTCACGCAGGAGTTGCCACCGGTGGAGACACCGCAAGTGCAGGAATTGCGGACGCATAGTAGAGCGCCGGCACAAGCAGCGGTTGAGGAGTTTCCACCACTGCCTGTTCGTGCTGCAGCGCGGTCGACGCCTGCTCCAAAGAAGGGGAAAAAGAAGGGACATAGAGAGGCAGAGTGGACCAGTTTTGGCCCCTCTGTCTCCAGACAGACCCAGCTGCCTGTGCCGCATCAAGCAGGAACTTCTGCTCCAACCATAGCCCCTGAGGATGGATGGTCAGAGGTCGTTCGACGCAAGGCACCAGTAAAGAAGAAGACAGCGCCTCAAAAATCAGCACCCCAATTACTAAAGGGTGCCACTAGGGGTCTCAAGCTTATGCTGCCGAGCTCTTCGGCAGTAGTTGTCAAGTTGCGGCCAGAGGCAGCACTAAAGGGGGTCACCTACGGTGAGGTCCTTACCAAAGCTCAGACCGAGATAGGCGATGTGCGGACGATGGGCATAGGGCCTGTTCGTATTAGGGAGTCGGCCACGGGAGGTCGTCTTATCGAGGTGCCAGGACGTGCTAGTGGAGAGCAAGCAGATGTCCTAGCCAATAAGATTGCGGAGGTATTGGCGGGTGTTGCAGAAGTGACCAGGCCCGTCAAGTCAACTGATTTCAGGTTGACGGGCCTGGATGATACGGCGACACAAGATCGCATACGGTCGACGGCCGCGGCTGAGGGTGGCTGTTCTCCTGGACAAGTGTGGGTCGGCGATATATATCGCGGCCCACGCGGGCTCGGATTCGCCCGAATGTCGTGCCCCCTAACGGCGGCCAAAAAGTTGATGCAGCTAGGGCACCTTGTCATTGGATGGAGCAGGGTCCAGCTGCAGCATATCGGAACTCGTCCCAGGCACTGTTTCAAATGCCTGGGCGTAGGGCACGCAGCTACGGTGTGCCCCTCGGAGAAAGATCGCAGCGATTTGTGCTTCCGTTGCGGACAGCCGGGCCACAAGGCGTCCGACTGTGAGGCCGAGTTCCGGTGTGCCGTCTGTGCCGACGCCGGCCAAAAGGCAGACCACGTGATGGGGGGCAGATCATGCAAGCCCCCACTCACCCGCGGAAAGGTTACTTTCTCCCCACGTCCTTCGGGGAGAGTTGCGGCGCCCGAGCCTGAGATGTCCGAATAATGACAGGACATCTTAGCTTCTTACAGGCCAACGTAAACCACTCCGCTGCGGCTCAGGACCTTCTCCTGCAGTCCATGGTGGAGTGGTGCGTAGACGTGGTGATTGTGTCGGAGCCTTATTATGTGCCCCTCCAACCACATTGGGCCGGGGACGATACGGGCTCCGTCGCGATATTCACGAAGCCCGGTGCTGGACCCCCCCTTATACCTAGAGCAAAGGGACGCGGATACGTGGTGGCGTTTCGGGGAGAGGTTGCGATTATTGGCGTATACTTTTCCCCGAACCGCGATCTGGCGGCCCTAGAACAGTTTCTCGATGGTCTGGGGCCGCTGGTTGGAGGACTAGCTCCCCTTCCCGTGATAGTGGCAGGAGACTTTAACGCTAAATCCTCGGCGTGGGGGTCTCCTGTTACAAATCCTAAGGGTAGGGAGGTAGAAGAATGGGCACTAGCCGCAGGGCTGTCCCTGCTGAACAGAGGGACAGTCCTAACCTGCGTGCGACAAACAGGCGGTTCAGTGGTGGACCTCTCCTTCGCCACTCCCACCATCGCGCGTAGAGTGGAGGGATGGAGAGTAGTTACGGAGGTGGAGACACTTTCGGACCACCGCTACATACGGTTTGAAGTGTCTTCCGCCTCCACATTGAGTCCGGCGTCTTTGTCCAGGAGGCATAGCCGGTTTCCGCGTTGGGCACTTACCAAGCTCAACCGGGAGCTAGCGGAGGAGGCGGCCATTGTCGGTCGCTGGAGCCTCCCGTCGAGTGAGAACCAGGGAGTGGACGAAATGGCATGCTGCCTCGGCAACGCATTCACTAACGTATGTCGAGCAGCCATGCCTAGGCTGAGGGGTCTTCCCCCCTCTCGACGGGCAGTCTACTGGTGGTCCGCAGAGTTGGCTGATCTTCGCGCTGCCTGCAATGTAGCGCGTCGCACTTATGTTCGCAGCAGGCGGCGCCGTCCTCAGGACGTGGAGCGGGACAACCGGCTGTATGAGATCTACAGGGAACAGCGTAGAATCCTGCAGCTGGCCATCAGACAGGCCAAGGAAGAGGCGTGGCTGGAGCTAGTGGAAGGTCTCGAAAGAGACCCTTGGGGCCGGCCGTATAAAAGAGCTAGAGGTAAACTTCGTACCCAGTTGGCCCCATTGACGGAGACGCTCCAGCCAGAGCTGCTAAGGAACATCGTCGGGCAGTTGTTCCCTGATCCCCCGGTAGGCTTCACCCCTCCGCGAATGGCCCGACCGACGTCGGTCCCGATGGAGGAGGAGGGTGTTCCGCCACCCGTCACCGACGCTGAAATGGAGGCGGTTCTGTTCCGCCTCCGAAGTAAGAAGAGGGCGCCAGGTCCAGACGGGGTGCACGGAAGAGTTCTATCTATAGCTCTCGTGCACCTCGGAGACAGTCTTCGGGAGCTATTTGACCGCTGTATGCGTTCCAGCCAGTTCCCGAGGATCTGGAAGGAAGGTCGGCTCACCCTGCTACCAAAGGGGGGCCGTCCACCGGACAACGCGTCGGCTGTGCGACCCATTGTGCTGCTGAACGAGACGGGGAAGGCTCTGGAAAGAATCTTAGCCTCCCGTCTTGTTCGGCATCTGGATGGCCAGGGGCCCGGACTATCAGAGTCTCAGTTCGGGTTCCGGATCGGTCGTTCGACCATTGATGCCCTAGGGCGCCTTAAGTCGGTGACGAATGAGGCGGAACGCCGGGGAGAGGTGGTGGTGGCGGTGTCCTTGGACATCGCCAATGCCTTCAATAGCCTTCCCCACAGCGTAATACGGGAGGCACTGAAATATTTCGGCGTACCCCCGTATCTCAGAAGGCTGTTGGAGGCGTATCTCTCCGATAGAGAAGTCGTTTTCGAGGATCAGTCGGGGTCCCTAGTAAGGTGGAGAGTCGGCTGCGGCGTCCCGCAAGGGTCGGTTCTGGGTCCGACCCTTTGGAACGTCGGGTACGACTGGGTTCTGCGGAGCGGCCTTCTCCCCGGGATGGATGTTATCTGCTATGCAGATGACACACTCGTCTTGTCTCGGGGACGAATATATAAAGAGGCTGCGCGGCTGGCTGAGGTGGGAGTATCCCTCGTTGCCAGCCGTATAGAGCGAGTAGGGCTTCATGTCCGCTGGGACAAGACTGAAGCCCTGCTCTTCCGCGGGCCTGGGAAGAAAGGGCCCCCACCGGGAGCACGACTTCGTATCGGAGAAACGGAGGTCAGGGTGAGCCCCACCATGAATTATCTGGGGCTCATGCTCGATGGGAGGTGGACCTTCGGTCCCCACTTCCAACAACTGGGACCAAAGATCACGAGAGTGGCGTCAGCGCTGGGAAGACTCCTGCCAAATGTAGGAGGGCCCAGCGAAGCCTGCAGGCGGCTGTACTCAGGAGTGTGTCGGAGTATGGCTACGTATGGAGCCCCTATCTGGGCGGACTCTCTCACCGCTCGAAATAAAGCCTTGCTGCGGAGAATGCAGCGGAGCTTAGCGGTGAGAGTAATCAGGGGTTACCGTACGGTCTCCTGGGTGGCAGCCACTGCCCTGGCTGGAGATGCGCCATGGGAGCTCGTGGCGTTGGTTCTCGCTGAGGTGCGCCTGTTTGTCCTACAGAGGAGGTCAATCGGTGAGTCACCTAACTGGGAGGAGCTCTCAAGAGTACAAAGGTTGGGGCAACAGTGGCTTTTACAAAGATGGGGGGAGATCCTGGCACAGTCACCATACGGCCAACGTACGGCCGAGGCACTGCGTCCGGTCCTGGAGGCGTGGATGCGCCGCCGGAAGAAACCCCTCACCTTCCGCCTGACACAGATACTCACCGGACATGGCTGTTTCGGTGCGTACCTGTGTCGGGTGGCCAGGAGGGAGCTGACGTCAGCCTGTCACGAGTGCGGTGATGTAGAGGATTCGGCCCAGCACACCTTAGAGGTGTGCGATAGATGGGCCGCACAGCGCCACGACCTCGTGGCAGTGCTTGGAGGGGACCTCTCGCTCTCGAGTGTAGTGCGCTGCATGCTCGAGAGCGATGAGGCCTGGCAGGCGGTGGTCACCTTCTGCGAAACCGTCATCTCGCAGAAGGAGGCCGCGGAGCGGGACAGAGAGGACGACCCTACGTCCGTCCCACTCCGTCGACGTAGGACGGGAATGCGGAGGAGACGCTATGCGCACCTCCTGCCTCTCGTCTAACGGGACTCGGGGTAAGGCTGGGTACCTGCCCCAGTAGAAAAGTTTCGGCGTCGGCGGGGGTGCTTCAGGTTGTCGGAGTTCCCCCATACTTGTAGGAGCCCGGTTAGCCCTTTTGAGGGAACCGGCCGGTCGCGAGGCGTGTCCTGTGTTAGACAGATCCGGGACACTCCTCAAAAAGCGGCTGAAGGCAACCCGCAGTGGTTTTAGTGAGGTATACCGGCGTCTGCAGGAGTCTGGGGTCGCCGGGAGTCCCACATATCCCCGGGGACGACCCATCCCCGGGTGAATGCGCAAAGCATTTCCACTGCGAAAAAAAAAAAAAAAAAAAAAAAGGGTTGCATCTATTGTATTTATGGCAACAAGGGGCGGTAGAAAAGAATTATCGTATGGTCCTAACATATTTTTTATAAACATATGTTTGGACCATCAGGGTTGACCCTTCAACGGGCACTGCATTATTTCAGCCATATTGTGAAAACTGATTTTTTTTTAATATAGAAGAAGGGGCAAACGGACAGACAGTTCCCATCTTGTGGTAAAAGCTAAGACTAATTTTCAAGAAGGTCCCTAAATTGTACAGTTCGTAAATATCGTAGGTGGCAGCCGGTCCTAAATAGAGGCCGTGGGAAGTAATAAATTAAAAAAAAAATCTGTGAATGAATGTAGGTCATTCTGGAAGTACCGGATCTTAATTAAGTTAAAAAATTGATACATTATTGAATTTATGGATCGTAGAAAAATGTTATTTACTACTTAGCTTAGGAATGCATGACTCAGTGTATGATTTCTTATTGAATTGACAAAAAAAATTTAATATAATGTGTATATACAGCTGTTGAACGCAGCTTCCCCGCGTTAACTTAGGTTACATTCTTCGATCATTAATGATCGAAGGTTTGACGAATCGGTTTCGCGAACTTGACGAGTACTTAGCCCCTGGACTTACCTGAGCCCAGTGGTACGCCTAAAAGCAGTCCCCAGCTAAAACAAAAAAAAAATCAGGTCTACTCATATATATTAGATTTATAAAAATTATTGATTATTTTATGATATACAATTTTGTAGTCATTGTAATAGCTAACCCGGAAACGCTGTTTTGCCATATATCTTGTACCGGTGAAGAAATACATCGTGAGGAAACCTGCATGCCCGATGATATTGAAATTCTTTGAAGGTATGTGAAGTTCACCAACCCTTATTGGGCCAGCGCGGTGAACTATGGCCCATTACCGCCCTCGCCTGAATTCGAGAAGGAGACCCATGCCCAGCAGTGGGACATATATCTGTTGCTTATTTTATAAATTTATCTCCCACTCCCACGGGAGTACGCGAGTGAAGGGACGCCGCTTGTGTGTAATAATATAATGCTTGCCAACGAACGAAGCCTTACTTACTTACTTTTTACCTTACTTTTTTTAATATCTTGTAAGTCAAATAATTAAAAATAATGTTTTAAAACCGCTTAGAAACTTCCTCATTGAAGTCGCCAACTTTGCCATAGGTATATGCATCATTTTAAATTGTGAACAGTCATATATTTAAGTCGAGAAATAAAGAGGTCCCGTAGAAACTCCAAATGAGTATTAAGCTACATATTCTTTTTTATAGTTGCATGCATTATCATCATCACCTTTACCCCTCCACTGCTGAACATAGGTCTCCCTCAATGAACGCTAATACGACCGATCCTTTGCTACTCGCATCTAACGCATTCTTACATCAGTTTATTAGTTAGCTATCGCTTAGTCCAGGAAAAAGATCTATACAAAATTTAGCCCCCATTTCACCTACACAGATCATTTTTCCGGAGGTAATTGGGAACTTAAGTACCTACTTTTGTACTTCTAAATCCAGAAGTAAGAAAATTCCATATAAACCACTCCCCATAAGGTAAAATATACCTAAGAAGGTTGAATTTCTAAAAAGCATTCCTAGTACTCACTTAACCTAAAAGGAACTTAATTAACATTAAGGAACCCCGGTACCAAGATTCTAGGTACAGTAGTTTTGGCTGTGTATATAAGTCAGTGAGTTAGGTTTGCCTTTGATCATAATTATAATAAATGGTCATAATATATTATTATAATACTTATTCCAACGTTAGCGTAAAAGCGCACAAAAATATGTTTTGTATTTATCCTCATGAATCACTCTGATTATTGCTGAAACCTGCATCAAAATCCGTTAAGTTGTTTAAAGGATCTAAGCGAACATATTATAGCGAAATCGACTTCATCTACACTAATATTCTAAAGAGGAAAACTTTGTTTGTTTGTTTGGTTGTAATGAATAGGTTCAAAAAGTACTGGACCGATTTCAAAAATTCACAATTCGAAAGCTAGATTATCCACGAGTAACATAGGCTAAATTTTATGCTGAAAAAAAATAGGGTCCCGTAAGATATTTGAGTTTTTCGGACACAAGGTGTTAAAAATCAACCAGAAAAGTTACTTATTTTGCGTACTAAGATCCCGTTGTAAATCTTAGTTAACGCAGGCGAAGCTGCGGGCAACAGCTAGTGTTTTATATGATAACGTATTTCTACATCAATATAGGTGTTTAGATATTCTGTAATTACGTGCTGTCAGTGATGTCGCGCTGGGCGAGTGATCACAAGGAGTCACTGAAAATCAGCGTCTCACCATTGCCGTAATGGTGTGACAAATGCTGAGTGGCTGCCTTTATTGTTCACATTATTAATCGTAAGCTGTTTATTATTATTATGTTGTTGTGAACAATAAAAATATTTTTCTTTCTATCAAATATGAGATTAGGTGATAGATGATAGATGAGATCTATCTTACGTATTAGAGGGCCGGATTACGAGTGAATTCGTCTGTGTGACCTATGATTATTATTAACAATATCAGTCTGCTTTAATAATAATAAATCAAAAACTTTTTTCTGACCAAAAAGATTGACACAATTTTTATCCGTCAAAGAGCCTGCCAAAATCACGACACTTGGCAACACAAAATTGTGAACAAGACTCAAGGTTGGGTCACGTTTCAACACCGCAGGTTCTGAAACCATTAAAATGACTTGAGAACATAAAAAACTCCTAGAACGTTCGTTCGTAATGAACCGGCTAATTGAAAAGTAATGTCTAATTTTTCCGTCCAACAGCATTATTCACAAAAGGAAATATCACGAGGTAATCTAACCGCTTCAAAGAATTCAGAAGGTGTTGAACGAAACGTGATTTTTTTCAACCTGACTCCGAGAATTAACTTGCACGTGTCAAATATAGCTTAGTATCTCGGTCTGATGAGATTCTTGTTCAGCAAAGGTAAGGGTAAATTATATTGGTTTTAACCTGACTGCTTGTAGGTATAGGATACATAATATTATGTTTATATTATAAAGATTACTATTTCATAGTGCGGTCAGAACAACTAGAAAAATAACGTTAAAATGAGAAAAATGGTTACCCATGTAATATTTTGTTCAATCAAAAGCGTTTTTAAAGTGCGGCGATTTTTTCGTGAGCTTACTGTTAGTCTTTTGATGTTAAAATTTGGACTTCAAATAGGATTTAGCATATGGAATTACGTTTATCTGTTTACATCGACGTTAAAAAGCGCCAGCGCGCTGCGGCGGGCACTATATTGGCTGCGTGCTCGCGTAGCGTTTGCACCTATATGCAGCAATGGTACGGTGTGGTAATGTAAGAATCTTGTTTTATAAGATTTTGACCGATATATCAGAATACTCAATATTTTCTTGCGTTCCATAATGTTTTACAATGGTGGACCTAAAACTTGACTAGATCATAATATTTTGGACTTTGCCGAACAGAGCAAAATTCGAAGAAAGGACTTTTTGTTATTGTTGATTTATAATATAGTCTATAATTACTTTAACAGCATGTATAATATATACATATAGGTGAATGTGGCGAAGAAGAAAACAGCTCCTTAAGTAAATAGAAATCTAATTAAACTTTTTTACTAGTCAGTTGTGAATATTGACGTGTAAATGAATGTTGTATTAAATATTTTGAGTATAGTATGCACTTTCAAATTTTTATTGCCTTAACGGCATATTGAAACTCTTTATTTTTTATGCCATTAGAAGGCAAACGTGCGGGCCTACCTACATACCTTATAGTGACTAATGATCTACATAGACATCCGCACAACGAGAAGTTATGCAGTTGCGTTACCATCCTTTTCCCTATCACCCTTAATGCACCACTGGAAACTTATAAACCACACTAAACGCCACTGCATACAACGTCGGTATAATGTGAGCGATAGATGCCAGCCCGGTCGTGCTGGCCTAATTTGGCTGTAAAGCAGCTCTTACTCTTTATTTTGGTAAGGTGTTAGAAATAATGTAACAAGGACTGGCCTGTATTTGGTTTACCATATAATGTTTCAGCCTTCTTAGCGTTATTTAAATTTGGCTTAAGTTCAGCAGTAAACGGATAAAGATGATGATGATAACGAAACCAACTTGAAGTGATAAGGGTGGTGTGTATCAGTAGCATATTTAATTGAAGAGTTTCCAGCGTTATAATTATATTTTGTAAGACGAGATGTAAACTAATAACAAAACTTCAAAGGACTATTTGGTAAACGGAGTCAAATATTCACAAATAAAATTTTAAAGGTTATTTTCGGTTATTGTGTTACTAACAATATTGTGTATAAAAGAGTTATTACTGTAACATTTCTAATCTACGTTTTCGCTTGAGCTCACTATAAAGCTCATGTAAGCAGCGAGTACTCTTCAGCGATTAGTTTCATATAAGCGCTCGAACTATTAACGGTTTAAGAGGATAAGCTCCAAAACTAATAGCTCAGACACGGGATACTGTTGATTATTCTAATCTTATTGACGCTGTTCTGTTGATTATTGAGCTACCTTTACTGAAATAATGCCACATTTATGGATGATTATCATGTAATTGTTTATCGGTATGTCACGTGATAATAATAATTAATGTTTCAGTTTGTGATAATGATGACGATGATTATATAGAAGATGATGATAAATTGGACGACCTCTGTCACTCAATGGCAAGCGCGTTGGCGCTTAAGCTGGAGGTTCGAATCCCGCCAGGGAACGAAAAAGTTTCTGTGTTCCTGGGTCATGGGTGTGCATTAAATACATATAATAAAACTCTTAAATACAAGCATTATATATATATCCGGTGTCTCGTACACAAGTTCTTCAGAATCTTACCACAGGACTAGATTGACGTGGTGTAAAAGCGTCCATTGATGTTATCATAATTATCTTATTTCAAATATGCTCTAGTTGACTAGAAAGTAGAAGTAAGCTAGAAATGATGATTTTGAAACCCTAATACTATTTACTGTCAGCAAGCGAACATTGTTTATATTATAAAAATATGTAATGCAAGAGACAGTCTCTATTGTCTTGTAACCGTACTAACAAATTTCAAACTTTTTGGTTGTCAATAACTTACACTGTTCAATAGAAGCAATGGTTTGTGAAGCAAAATTATTGGCTGATTTTATACATAAATTTGTATAGCGCTACTGCAATTTGTGTCATAAGATAAAATTATAAGTAGAACTCATCTATAGTTCTATAATAAATTTATATTTAATAATTTTTATTAATGTCAATAATTTCAACTTTACGTTATTTGCTATCCGTGTACATTATTGTGAAAGAGGGTCCGGCGAATGTTAATCCAAGTCCATTCGACTATCGTCAGTCGTCACTCAATAATGTATTTAAATTAAAAAAAATTAAAAAAATATATTTTCATATGACAATGACTTTATTTAAAGAAATAAAAAAAAATAGAAAATCTTATATTTTTTTTATATATTATGCTAGTATTATTATCTGAAAACTGCCCATACCAGATTAAAATTTGATTAACTTACACCGAACAAAAACCTGTTTGTAATACTTACTTCTAGAAATAGTGATAAAGCTTAGCTTCTTCGTGATTGTAGCTTATTATATGTGATGAGTGCACAATGAAAAACACTAAAATGGTTGCAACAGTAGATAGAACTCAGAAAAAAAAAAGTCAAAATAAGACCGACTTATTTTCATCTGACTCTCATGATTGCAATACCACGTGGAACAAGGTTGATGAAGTTAGAATCTGTCTAAAGCTGTCCACTGAGGTATCACATCATCCGTATGCATTTCACATTCTAGAGTTTTCAGATTTCCTACTGGACATGGGAAACAGTGTGTATCAACAGAAACAAGGAAAAGTGGTTCTAAACGCAAACCTCTGCTGTAAAGTTTCATTAATGCGAGCCCTCATATCAGCCATGTATGGAAACGCAAAGCAAATACCAACTTGCAAAAATTCCTGGTTTTGGGAAATAGCTATTTTGCCTCCACGAAACGGCTAAGCAGCAGTAATAAACGCTGAAATTGAGCTTGGTTTCGGGGAACAATGTTACATATATCGTCCTCAATAGAGTTATGGAAGATTAATAATCTACCAGCTACCTAGTAGAATTTTTAGAATCCCTCAGTGCTCCTGGACAACCAGCTCATAAAATAAATTTTAAATTCACAGAAACTTCTCAGAAATTTAAGCCCGTCAAAGCATTACAACGATACCAGATTAAAAGTGAAAAATTATTTACAACGAAACGTGATAGAAGCTGAGATTTTACCAGGATGCGGAATAGGTGATAGTGTTTTCATTCTCGGATTCCTCTCTTTCCAAATAATTTCCAATTTAGTTTTAAGCGAATGTAGTTTCCAGTGCGCCTTTGTACGCGATGACAATTAATGAAGCCTAAAGGTCAGATGCAAAAAGTTGTGGGTGTAAACTAGTTATTAGCTGTTTTTGCATGGTCATCCCACGATGCTTAATATCGTGTATAGAGAGTCTGGATTTTTGAAATACACAAACGCCGGTGTATAAAGTCCAAATTAAACCACAAAAAACGATATCCAAAAAGTGCGGCCCATCACATTTTACACAACATTACATTCATGTAATTTTTATTCAGTGTTATCCACTTTTACCAATTGTTTTGCCACTATTATTATATTTTAGTAAACTGTGATAATTTTGTAGGTAAAATAATAATTATTAAAAGTGATGTTATTTATTAATATAACGGAGAAGATCAACGTGTATCCATATGAAAGGCTTACTGTAACATGCATTACACGTTGATAAAATTCACAAGTCTTACCGGGAAATATCTAGACATGTACCTTTGAAATACTATTAATCAGTGTTGAAAAGCAAATCTATGAAAGGATTTTGTGTCAGGTCGAAGATGATATGCACCTATGATATACAAAGTCGATATACAAAGAAAGAGAATTCTGTCTATAAGAGGACATAAATGTACGTTTAACAAATATCATTTGCTTAAAAATTACATCAACTTTAAATTAGCTCTGCCTATTCAAGCTAAGGCCAGGTTACTGTTATAAGTAAGGGCTAGCTAATTTTATAAAAATAATGTTGAAAACAGAACTAATAATCTATATTAACTAGCTGCCCCGACAGACTTCGTTCGGTCAAAATAAAAAGTCTCATAAAACTAAATAGTTCAACATGAAATATGTGTATAAGATAAGATATAAAATGGTGTCATATGTAAAAAAGGAAGATACCAGAACCACTTATACGGTCCCACGTTGAATATAGGCTATTTTTTTTTTACGCCAGGAAATGCACTGACGCATCCCGCTGGGGAGTGGGTCTCCCCAGGCGGGTATGCGGGACTCGCTGCGCCCGAAAGATGTTAAGTGGACGCAGGTCTACCCACTAAAACCCGGCGAGTGCAAGCAACAGGGCACCTCGACGGCTAGTCAGTCCCTTAGGGGACCGATACCACCTCAACAGAGCGGTTGCCCCGCACCACAGAACAACCACTCCCAACGTCTGGACAGTACGATGAGGTTCCCATCCTCACCCTTTGCCCCCTGCCTGCATGTTGTCCCCTCTTCTTATAAGAGGGGTACAAAGAGCCCTCTCGCGTCGGCTCAATTCGCTTCGCCCAAGGTGTTAGGGTCACCCTGGGCTACTGAGCCCCACCGCCACGACAAGGTTTGAACCATGGTGGGGACGCTGAATATAGGCCTCTTTCAATCAACGCTAACGGCTGATCCTCACCACATAACCGATCAACGCAAAAAGAAAAACAAAATGGAATAGATAACTAATTACAAATAAACCAAGAGTACACGCTCGTGTATAATGATTCCTACAGTTGTTGCATGCAAAAAAATTTCTAGTTACACTCATTATGTATCACAATCTGGTCGTCTGACAACCCTATGTTACACTTGCAGCTTTGCAGTCATTTTGTAGTGCACTAGAATGTTCGAGTAACCATTCTCGGATGGAAGTTGTCTAATTAACAAACCGCTGAGCATTCCGAATCACGTTGTTTTTATTGCCCGCGTTTGACCTGTTTCATCAGCGTTTTAAATTATTACCGTATTACGTAGCTTTTCAATGTCATTTTATATTTTATTCTACAACAGTTTTTAGTGATTCAAATTAAATGAACATTTACTGAAAATCACGTCGAGATATATTATATTCATGGTTGAGATGATTCACCCCTTGAGTTTCATAAAAGGAAAGAGCACAGTGATTGATAAAATATATTTTAAACGGACCTAAAGATAACATATATATTTATCATATAATTTTTCTCGACGTTTTCGACCATCTAGCTACTATAATTAAGTAATAATAATAAAGGAGACGTCTAGGAAGCAATACCAAAATTATTAATATTATACATAGAAGCACAATGATCATTAATTATTAAGATACATTGAGTCTTTTAATTAATTGGGAATATTAAGTGGTTCACATATTGTTTTCTTAGGTTTACGCGAATTTCACTCATTATAATGAAACAACTTTTTACGGATTTTATCGCGATTTATCGCGGTTTTACCGTAATTGAATCTGTAAAAAGTTCTTTCATTATTAAGTGGTTCATTAATTTCCTAATAAGTTGTAGTTTATAATCTCTAAAATGTATAGTATTTTTTTTATTCAACAAAGTGAAACAACAATATATTCGATGTTCCCGGCACACGTCCATGAATAATATACTTAAAATCCTCCAATACGATAGCTGCATTTGAGTAAAAATATTTCTAATTTAGCTAACCTCAGCGTAAGTAGTTTTCCTAGTCCGGCTGAGCGTCTTGTAAATACTTAATTGCATGTCCAAAGTTCCCATTTAACGCCTAGTCGGCTCATTCGATGTTTTCAAGATTAATTCTCTAGCATTAAGACTAGACGCTTCTGACTCAGTTTTGGCGGGAAACACTTTGTGACGTTTATAAGATAGGTAATACGGAGACGCTTTAATAGCTAGTAATAATTAATCGAAAACTTTCTCAATGTAATCCTATTATATATATTCTACGTGTAGTTTTTAAAGACACTAAGTGCGACGATTAATTAAAATGTTTTCTTTGACTTTATTATGTTGAAGTAAAAATATTGCGAAAGCTCTTTATCGATTTCAGTAACGACTGACAAATAATATGTACTGTTACGTAGATTTTTCTCCATATTAGAATATTTAATAATTTAATTTATTTCACGGCAGCTGAAACTTTTTTTTTTTGAAAGGTCTAGACTTCTCGGCTTGATGGCCTTTAAGCTCAATAGGTGGACATGGCGGCTAGTCCCGTGGACAGGCCAATGGACACTTCATGCAGCGGTCGTGGGTTCGAATACGCGCAACTTCAGATAATGATTTGTATGATGAATATAATTCGTCTCTTTATCACCTGATGGGCCGTATAGCATAAGTACTCGGGGTTAGCGTTTACGGCGTATCCACTTTGCCATGCGGCTGCCGCGCCAGGTTCTTCCCTTCACCTCCACATTAAAGCTTCCTGCCGTAGTTGGCGAAGACGCAGGATCCCATCCAACGTAAGGCTCTCACTGAGAGACCTTCTGTCGACTTAAAATAAGGAAACCATCTTGTAAAGGATAATCATCATGTCCACCCGTAAAGGCAGATTAGTTTTAATTTATCGTTGCAACATCTTAACTTACTATGTTTGTTATTCGAGGGGGAGGGAGGGAGATAGTTCTCCTTAGTTTCTATAGTTCATAGTAGTAAATAAAATACACTAATCAATTGTCAGATTTTGAATCTGTTATGTTTACTCCACAGATTTATAAATAAAGACAGATGCAGCATGCCGAACACGCGAGAGACGCCACCAAAGCAAATACAAATTCAAAAGCGAACACAATCTAATAGACGTTTAGAGTACGACACTATGTCAAGCACTTGAAAGAGCTTTTGAATTTGTATTCGCTTTGAAGCGTCATTCGGGGGTTCATGATCCATCTGTCTTTATTTATAAATCTGTGGTTTACTCAAACTAAAAAAAAAAAACATTTTAAGCATATTAATAAAAAAAGAAATGCCGTTTATATTTATAAACTGCTATAACTTGCTGTGCTGGAAACTAAAAAAAAAACAGTATTTAATTAATTCTATTGTGCATAAATTATAATGATCATAGTTATTAAAATGATTTGTTAATAAATTGAAGTTCCTAAATCAATAATCTCATTTAATTTAATCAAGCGATCTTTTGAAAGTTGCTGAATTTTACATTGTTAACAATGGTAAATAATATGTCGGACATAACAACAGGAACTAGAGCGTCGAAGGAAATCTTCTAATTCAACAAGCATTAATATTCTGCGATAATATCTTCGCGCAATGCAAACGCAATCAAACTCGGCAAACTCAAACACTGAGGCTGTCCTCGTAAACGAGTAATCGAGTGTTCAATTGAGCAAGATCTCGATTATCCAGAAATTGAAATCGAATGCGGCAAGCGAATTGAAAAGGAATATTCTACGGTACTTTTTAGTTCCGAAGAAGCTTCTCGGAGCATTGATCCTTGTCTATAGCATGCTATCGACTAAGATGTGTATAATTCAATTTTTACTATCCATTTATCCATAACAAAAAAAAAGAAGTACAACCCTATTATTTTTTAAATATAGATCTAGGTGCTGTCCTCATATAAAAGTTAAAAAAAAAACTGCTGCTGGGCATGGGTCTCCTCCTCAATATCCGACGAGGAGATAATTGTTTTTGGGATTCAAAGACTTAGTCTCAGCAGACATGCAGGATTCTTCAAGATGTTTTCCTATACCGGGAAACAAGCGATGGTATCATGTTCAGGTGCACTGAGAAATTTAGTAAATCTCATTTCAAGGCAATAAAACGGGTCACCGTGACGATAGTCCAATGGTTGATGAGCTCGGCCTCTATGCGAGAGGTTCCGGGTTCGATCCTGATCGGGATCGTTCGCTCACCGTTGAAGGAAAACATCGTGAGGAAACCTGCATGTCTGAAGAGATTAAAAGTCTATGAAGGTATGTGAAGTTCACCAACTCGCACTGGGCCAGTGCATTGGCCCATAATAACATGCCTCAACCTCCTTGCCTGATTTCGAGGAGGAGAGCCGTGCCCGTGTTGATACTTCTTTTTAAGATGGGTCAGGATCAATCGAAACCTTTCGTTCAAGTGGCCTATACCCATTAGACCAACCTCGTTTTGTCCACTATTACCTCTTAACTAACCTATTAACTTTGCAAAATTTTAGCAATTTTTTATCTGATAAATTTTAACCAAATGGAACTCTCTGAAAGATCTTTGAAATTGACACAAACGATAATGTTGATTTTTACTTTTATCATTAAGTTAATTGACTGGCAAACATAACTAATATTTTACAAGAGGACGTTTTACTTTTTACCAATTTACGTTTCCTTTGGTGTTCTGCAAAGCATTTACTTTATTCATTACATAATAAGGTAAATTATTATATAAACATTACATAATTATATACATAATTATTATGTATTTTAATTTATTCGTGAAGTATTTATCGCTATTAAGCCGCACTTAAAATTAACATCAAATCGGACTGATTCTTGTTCAGATGCTGTGATTTTCGTTTCTTAGTTGATTAAAACTTTTATAAATAAACCAAAATAAAAAAAAAAGTAATAATCATATTTTTTTAATTAATCAATAATGATGAATATATAATAATTATAAGAAAATATTTTAATGTAAAAAAGCGTGTGGTGCTGATTTCGCTATTGCTATCAGAGAAGCAAATGTGTGCTATGGGTAACTAATTAAATTAAAAAAATATGTACTGCCGATAAATCCTTAAAAGTCGTTTCTTTATAACGTTTGAATTGGTTAGAACCAAGTCCAAAGGAGTCGGTTACAAATATACAGGTGAAGCTAATAAAAAGCGTGTAAAAATATCTCGCTAGCTTTTAATTATAAGCTTGAAAAGTGGGTTATTAAATTTACTTCCAGCTATCCGGACGGAAATAAATCATTTTATTCATTAACAACAAACTACTTGTTTAAAATATTTTAAATTATCATGGTTATTAATTTGTTCCTCGCGACGGTCCGCAGACGGTTTATGCATTTAGGGTGAGGGGTTGTGTGCGACGTTGCGTTTATGTATAAAACTACTAGTTCGATTTTAATTGCATTTTCAGTGATGGGTTTGGATTTGATTGCTACATTTTTTTTATATCATCGGGCAAACGAACAGTCGAAGCCTTGCGACTATCGACGCCCATTAATATCCACATAACCAAAGGTTATGTAGATGCGTTGCCCTCTTTTTCCCTATCCCCCAATGGGCCACCGGAAACTCAAAAACCGCACGAAACGTGACAGCTAAGCTGTCACTTTAAATGTCCTAAATATGAGTCTGATTTTGATGCGGTTTTAGTGATCTATCTCTAGATTTTACGGTGAAAACTTATCAGAAAGTACTGAAGTAAACAATTTTTTATATGATATTAATTATCAACATAGAAGTCCGTAGTCCAATTTCGTTGCAGTTTTAATTCAGTGATGGGTTTTGGTGTGTTGGTGCAAGTTGATTAGTGAAAATGCATAAACAGCTCATTAATGAACGTGCGCTAGTCACTCGGAGGCGCTGCAGTAATATCTTATTTTAGTTAATGCTGGTCAGATCTTCATTAAATAAATATGGGATCAAATTATATTAAGTCATGTAAAAAAAAGAATCGTCGAAATCCATTCAGTTAGCGAAGTAATCGTGTGACAAACATACAAAAAATCATACAGAGGAATTGAGAACCACCTCTTTTTTAAGTCGGTGAAATATAATTTTCATTTGCTAGTAAAAAAGAACTTGTTCAAAGTTATGAAATCACGAAGTTGTATATTTTTAATCAGGTTAAAGAGCGACGACCCGTCCTTCACAACGCTGCCCTACTACGGTTTCACTAGGACATGTCTTTGAATTTTAAGATAATCAGCTTCTTGCTTGGTTGCTAACTATAATACATACATTTTTAATTAATGCACTCACTAATACCATGTAATATTATCCTCCTTCTTCTTACACCGTGAAGTCAAGAATGCGAGCAAACATTTCCTTTGGTCTGTCTTACCGGCCTAATTTAGACCGAGGGCTGCCCTCCACATCGGAAGGGTCAGAATGAGCATCCTATCAAATATTGGGGCTCATCTTTGATGAAGGATGGACCTTTTGCACATATTCTCTAATGTTAAGACCCAAGTCGTGAAGACGGTAAGTGGAATGGGCAGTGTCCTCACGAATCTCGTTAGAACCACAATCAGTGCCGTCTGCAGGCAGCTATACTCCTGAGTGTACCCATTTTGTCATGTCACCTTACAGCGAAGAACGAAGTCCAGCTGCGATCGGTGCAGCGAGTTTGAGAGAGAGCGTTAAGAGTGATTTGGAGATACTGTGTGGTATCAGGGGCGGCAGACACAGCTCTGGCCGGTGACCCCCCATGGGAACTCGTGGAACTCGTGGCGGAAGTTTTTGCCGGTCCGGGATGGAACTCTCAAAAGGCACCCAGGTACTAGGCTACATAAAGGTTACCCTGCGGCTTGTTTCTGCGGCGTCTGATCATTTAAACCGTAAAACTAGTTCATGATTCGCCTATTGTAACAAATCTTGAAGTTTAGCTACTACGAAACATAACTAGAGAGGAAATATGAGGGATATAATATTATGAATACTCAGTAATTCCTACAATCATTGAATAAAAGTAAAAGTATTATAAACCAATTTAATAAAAATTTACTCGATCGAAAAATGAAGCCTTTTTGGAGTGAAATTAATTTTGTAATATACAAATTGAAACTTCTACATTTCGGTTATTAATCCTGGGGTAGTCGGAAACGAGCCCTTGCGTATTGATTCAGAATCGGAAGGTTTACAAAGCCATCCAGATACTTGATACAGTTTCACACTAGTCCTGTGACAACGGAACCTATTGTTGTTTTACTGAAGAATGCCTTGTACGTTACATTGTTTTCATACACTTAGTGAAAATGTAAACTTTTGTTACTTATCTTGACGTATAAGAATGAGCAGATATTTTTTCTACTTCCTACTACTATTATAAATGCGAAAGTTTGTAAGTAAGGATGGATGAATGTTTGTTATTGTTTCACGTAAAAACTACTGAATGGAATATTATAAAAGCTTACAATTATATAGCTTACACATCAGAATAACACATAGGCTATAATTTATCCCCGTACTCCCACGGGAATAGGAAATACGCGGGTGAAACCGCAGGACGCTGGTTGTAATTATAATAATATAAATATAGCTGTGCGTCTGTTAGAAGTTTGATTAGCGGTTCATTCTTTAACTCTCATTGATTGTATTGGTACTCTTGAGATAGATGCACTAAGATAAACTAAAATAAATCAGTATTTTAATGGTATAATATGATATGTGGTTGATGACATATCTCTGCTGTAATTGCTGTTTCTATATGTGGGGAACTATTGTTAGCTGTATGTTTCTATGTTAATTGTGTATTTGTAAGTGTTTAAGCTGTTGTTCCTCCTAAAAATTAAATAAATAAATAAATAAATAAATAATTTTATTTGCAAGACCCACAAATCACATAACACTTAAAAATGTAAACAATTTTAGATAGTGAGGACATTGCAAATCTGGTATTAAGCTCGGCATTTGCTGGCATTGCTGTCAGCGTCGATCTTCCGCTTGAGCTGCTGGGTGACAGCACAGTGGCACCAACGATCACATTTTACATTACACCCACAATAAAACAACAGATACAACATTTTAACAAAACAATTTTATCAGGTGAGGATGTTATAGCCACTCTATTGTTTTAAATATGTATTTTATACTGATCTTTTTCAGTTTGAGGGCGGCATCTTTTACTAGATGGTCAGCTCTATCAGCCCAGCATTTGCTTTGATGCAGAACCGAGTCCTTCCTTTTGAGTCTCCTTCTTTCAATGGCTAAGGGGTGTAGGATTAGAATTCACAACTGTCACGAAGGCAGTGCGTGAGTCGCTTATGATGGTGAAACTCATTTCGTCCTGTAGTAGTGTCATACGCTAGAAGTTCCGGAATTGGTAATACGACGGCAGTTAAAGTTTGATGGCCATAGTTACGGTCTCATTGCTTCTTCCGTGCGCCACTCACCTTGATCTGAATCTGCGGTCGTCGGTGACTATTGTTATAATATCATATCAAGTAATAAGGATATTAGGCACATACAATAATGTAATTTTGGTATCTATAATTCTAAATAATAAAGGCGCAATTTTACATTGTTTGGATATTTGGATACGATAGTATAGCTTACACATCATAATAAGGTATAGGCCTATGTACGCTATATTATAAAGTTTCATCAAAATCCAGTCAGTATTTTTTGCGAGAAAATGTAACAAACGTACATTCGTACATATAGTCAAACATTTGCGTTTATAATATTACTGGTATTAGTTGAAAGTATAATAATTGAAAAGATATTCGTAAGTAATCGCATTTGAACATTCTTATATTTTTTATGCTGTCCTTATAAATCATTTCATGGAAGTTATTTGTGGAAGAATTCCTGTTGAAAAAATGTCGTTTATATTGCCAGTTATTGCATGCAATCTTATTAGTCGAGGTTAATATTGATTTTCCTACGCATATTCTTAGTTTTATGAGGCTAAGATCTTAATACATTATCTGCGTATTGAGATATATTTTTAGTATTTTTTTATCGTCAAATTTTGAGGAAAGGACTATAAGTACCTATAGAAATTTTAGATAATAGCTCCATCAATGCGTCCATAATAAGTAAGTTAGTCGATGCAATTCATAAGGACGCTTCATACAGATCGAATTTTGAAAATCAAATATTTAAACAAATAAAGACATTTTAAAAAAATGTCTTAGCATTGTGAATTTATTTGAATAATTCATCAAACAAAACCCTCTCCGGTCTCAGCCAGGCATAGAAATAATTTTGATCTATATTATAATGTATATTTAGATGAACTGTGTGTATATAAAGCGAAACGTTCTATCTTAACAAAATTATTAAGCCACCTAAAATGCCTTTTATAATGACTTTCACAAAGCTAATGCTCAACGTTTGTTTCAAAGGAATATAATGTAGATATTTCATGAGCTTATTGCCGTTATAGTTTTGATATTATTCTATTTTGAATTTCATGAGTATTAACAGATTTTGCCATATAAGCAGTGGTCTTCATCCATTTTCGGCGTTAAAAAAATATAATAAATTCTAGAAAACTCTAAATTGCAATAGAACTGGAAAATATTTTTGAGTCTCATAAATCGATTAACGCCGGCTGCACTAAAAATCATGACTCATACTCACGTTCTGGCTAAACCGAACATCCAAGCAAGAGTGCGGAACAAGCGATTGAAACTAGAGAGGCACGATCGGCCTAAGCGTTTGCCTCGTGACACATTAGCATATGGCGTTAGCATGTAAAATTAACGTCCGTAAAACATCTTTACAGACTTTTTTTTTGGTTTATATGTTGCCTTTAATTTTTTTTAAGTTGTAGATTTTTATTCAACTGAATAGAAAATTAAAAGGTAAAATTCTTATATAATATAATTCATACAAAAAAAATAAAATAAGATAATTTACTAGGTGAATACAGTTTTTTCATAAATTTAGTGAATTATATAAAAAATAAAACTTAAATAAAACTTACTAAATAATTTTATTAATTTTTTTTTAATAAAGGCTCCTTAAGCTTCAAGGGAGATGTTATTATTGAATTGCAAGCATTTGCTGATAAAAATTTAATTTGAATGCCTTGTCTAAGAAGTAAGAGAAAACGGAAATTTCTTTAATGCTAGAATGTATTTGAAATAGTCATTGATATTATTGACATTTTTTTAAATAAAAGGATTATTTCTTCCGGAAATTATTTTTTTAAGAGATTAACTTTTTTATATAATCAGTTAATCGCTTATTTTAAGGAATTGGCAAAATGATTGAGTTATCATAAGAAATAATGTGTTCTTTAAGCCTATCAGTTATTAAAATAATCCAAAACTGCGGATAAGTTAGATAAATCTATCGGTATAAATTTCACATACACGTGAATCACTGCGAATGGACTCTAGGAATAATTAATAGCCCACTAGTGGTTCCGTGTCCGTTAAGAATAGTAAATTTTACAAAGCTTAATAATATATCAATAATATATACATTACTAAGTACTGGTCAAAGCATATATACATAATTAAACAATCACAAATAATTTTAGCTATTTCGACTCGACAATAAGAAGAAGAATTATACATTTTTTACGTTAAATTTTTACGTTACCTACAGACGTACTTGATGGTAAGTGGTAAAAGGTTTTCTTTGAACATGAACATAAACCTGGAACCAGCTCATTCATGTGTCTATCTTGACACTATATGTTAAGTTTCAGTACCAGTAATTACTGAAACAATCGAGGACAGCCAGTGTAAGTACTCTGCCTGCCCTGCGTCCGCTGCGAAATACAGCATATCTGTTTCAAGCAGAATCAATAAATTGATTTTTTTTTCAAGATTAAAAGTAGTCCATTCCAGAGTATAATCTATCTAACTCTATGTTCAGTAAATTTCCGATTCATTAAATTTTGTCGTAATTGACAAATAAACACCCAAAGCTATTTTATAAGATTACTGAAATATTCCATATATTTAGGCATATTGTTTTAATGTAATAGGAACAATAAATTATTTCACAAAATTAATAATGACCAGTGTTTATTATTCAATACAGTTAGACACCAATTAGCGTTGATTTTCATACTAATGTATATTTTGGGAGAATTTGTAATCGGCTATCTGATGCATTCTAAAATTAAATTTCTTCATCACTATGTTCCCGATAATTATAATAATATGAAGTTAAAAGTTTATTATTTTATTTTGCAGCAATGTAGGCGCCGGATAGTTTGTTGTTCATTTGTCACAATTGAAAAAAAGCTTTATTTAAAATACACAAAAAAAAGTTGACACTGGGATAGCAGATTTGAAATATCAAATGATCTATTAAACCTTATTAATAATATATAAAGGAGTTTCACATTCAAAATGTGTTATTCGAAATTACAAGATACATCAATATTATTAGGGCCTGTTTCACAATCTCCAGATAAGTTCCCAATAGGCTATTTTTACATATTTGACAGATATTTGACAGATACTCCATACTCTAGCTGTCAAATATGTTGCCGATAGCCTATTGGGAACTTATCTGGAGATTGTGAAATAGGCCCTTTAGTCAGTTAAACGTTGAGCATGTAAAAATCTTAACGAGCGAACCGCGACATAATCTGTAAAAGCTTCATTATAATGTATTATAAAGTTGTTTGATCTTATGTTATTATGATGTGATTGACGTTTGTATAGGGCAATCATAGATTACAAAGAATCGATATTTCCTTTCGCATCCCCCGCAACTGCGCTGCAATGACATCAATCATCTACGCTCTCATACCTCCATAGCTTTACGGAATATGACGTCCGACCCGTAATTACACACTTTATACGTGATTACACGAGGTACTAAGTTAAATATCCCGTGAAATCATTTTTAATTTTTTTTCTTCGACTCATACTTCTTTTCAAATTCTTTTAATTTTTGGACCGTACATACGAATTGTGACTAACATTAGTTTGTAATTATGTCCTCAAAGTGAAAGGTGTCTTGATCAAATATCTTTATCTGAAAACTCTCATCCGTATAGAAAGTCGCGATTGAGATATAAACAAACTATTTAAGTTTCTTAATTATTATTAGCACCTATTTTATTTAAACCAAATAATAAAAAATTATAAAATTATAAAAAAGCAAAAAATACTTTAACAAGATATAAATAAGGACTAACCTTATCTTGTTAAAGTATTTATTCTGATTTGTTTTTTTTTTTAATGTACTAGCATATCTTTCCTAGTGATGATGCATAATAGAATATCTATGTTATTTTTTCAGAAATCGTCTAAAAATTTTATAAATTTCACCCATTGCATTGAGTATTCCGACGGTGTAGGACATGGGTGATTCGACGGCGAACACAATATGTGTAAATTTAGAAAACGTTTTCGGCACATTATTACTTTAGGGATTTTCAAGGAAATTGCCTTATTACCCGTTTTCAGTTCGATTCTTAGCTGGGATTTAGTTGGATTTTCCGTAACGAAATATTTATTTATTAAATGGCAATTGCCTGCCTTTTACAAATTTGACAATTATATTACCTTTAAATATATAGTCCGCGCCACTTATAAAGTCCTGCGACTAATGCCCGAACTAAATTTGACAACATTGACATCTTGACGTCTGTCTGGAGTAAATAGTTGTGATATTTTAAATTGTTTTACGTGAAATATGGAGCATATAATATAAAGTGAGGTGTAAAAAGTAAAGGCCGTAAAATGATCATTAAAGTAAATAATTTTGTGAATTAGAAAGTAAAAATAAACAACAATTAACCCCGTTGAATAATATGTTTATAAATGTCACTGACATGACAGGTAAATTTTAGAGATGCCAGAGTCACTTATTTTTGCCTAATTTATGGTTAAAATATTATCATTAACTCTATACCTACATTTATCTTATGATATTTTATATGAATATAAATACAAGGTAAAAGAATTAAATCCTTGGTAATAAAAGGTGTTTCTGTAAAAAAGGTCGAATAACAAAAGAAGTAACAATGGCAGCAATTACTTCTGAGAAAATCGTCACTCCTGGCAAAAGCCGAACACATCCAAAGAAGCTTGTTTTAGATGAATTCTACTTATCGGTTATACGTAAAAAATACGAACGAAATATTTACAAAAAAATGTTTTATTTTACTAAAACCTGGCAGGGAGATTTTTATTTTGCTGCTATAATTATTTTTGTCATTATTATCATCATCAGTCTTTATCAATCCACTACTGATCATAGGCCCATATAATTATTTAAATTTTTTATTGTACTAGACTACGTGGAAAATCATTACACTATAAATTGGCAACATTGAGTTATGAGACCGCAGCGCCGCATCTATCGGACTTCTAAAGTGGCGAGGACTCTAGTCATTACACATTTAATTTTTTCTTTTTTAACTTTTTTCCGAACAATAACTTCTAACTTAAAATCTAAAGAGATGGGATAAGAAAGAGTGTCATCATAATAATGTTGTGGGATATGTGGTGATAGGCCCCAAAGGGAGATCTCCGACCGAGCGAGGTGCAATGCTCGGCCAGGCCGAAGCCCACTAACTAGCGTGTCAGATGTCGTATATATAGCGACCGGGCGCTGGAACTCTGATAGCGCGATTCAGGATTGTGGCGCTGTGATTGGTCCGCCACAATGTTAACAAAAAAGTAATGACCATTAAATTAAATACATGTGAAAATAATCAAGCACTAATTATTAACTAAGCTTACTTATGTAGTAGTAAAGTGCCATACTATTGTATATGTAAATGTGTATAATATAGAGCCGTAATTCAGCCTTACTCAGAACACCAATTTGTTCTACGGATAACAGGCATTCACGCTCGTCCATACGTATAAGATATTTATAAAATCCAAATAAAATATAGTTTAATTTTACGTGGGAAAATAGAAAACGGAATTAATAGACAGTATGCGTTAGGAAAAACACATTTAAGGCAATATCGTCTTTGAGAATTAGGGAAGTGAGCGAGAACTGATCAAAAAATTCGTTAAAGATTTTAAACTGTATAATGTCAGTCCATAATGCGTCTTCGATGCTGATTTATTTGACTTTGGTATGTGATATCTACATTTTCAAATGGAAAACGGTAGAGTAGTAGTACGGTAGAGTAGTAGTACGGTAGAGTAGAAGTAATAATTTATATTTAATATGTAGATTTTTTTTTATAGCACAGAACGGCAAACGAACAGTCTAAGCCTTTGGGCGACTAATAAATATCCGCACAACCAAAAATTATGCAGATACGTTTCCCTCCTTTTCACTACCCCCCGCCAAGACTATATAAGACTAGCTGTCACCCGCGACTTCACCCGCAAAGTTACATGATGATTGAGTAGTATTCGCGTGAAAGCGTTACAAACATCCCTAATTTCACATTTATAATATTACTAAAGATACATAGCAACATCAACGCATCGTAAAACAAGGCTTCAGTGTATTCAGATCACGTAAGCGTGGTGTATGAAACAAACTAAACAGTAAGAATACCTCACTCTCGTAGGTAAATTGTTTTGCTTGTTATTTATGTTTGCCTGCTTGCTGCTACGTGCGTTGTGTGCTAAGGGCAGACCTACGAAGTTGCCACTCAATACAAACATTTGTGATTAGGGATTGGTGTTCTGTGTAACTTTTTGATTTTCACGCTTATAATTCCACTAATGTACAAGTAATTTTGTTTATATTAATAGTGACATTAGTTCGTGAACGAAGGTTAATGAAGAGATTGTTTTTGCATATTTTTTTTAATAATAATATGTTTATTGTAAGAATTAATTTATAATTAAATTAAGTAATTTATTTAATTATTACTTAATTAATTCATTAATTAATTAAGTACTCATTTTAGTAGAAAATGTTATTTCAGTTAGTACATGATACTATGACAAGATTTTGAGAAAAAAAACTTCCTGATTTGCTTGTTTCATAATTTCAACTTACTTGTACATCTTCAATTTTTATAAACATTTATTAAAAACGGGAATCTTAGGATCAAACCAAGTAAAGCTATTTCTTCCGTGTTATTTCTCACTATTTAGGTGGTAGTCCTTTTGGTATAATGTACGTTTGATAACGTCACTTACTACCGAATAAGTTGTCGCGTGCGTGGCGGGTATTCACGCTTTTCAAACTTTCTAATTATTTTTAGTCGTAATTTCACGACTTTCATGTTTCCTCAGTGTTGATATTTCATTCAAATAAGTATTTTTTTCCTTATGTTTGATAAAATATAATATTATGAATCTAATATAATTTATAATGTGCATACATTTTTTATATTTTGGTAGAATATAACAGAATAGACCTATGTGTAATTGTCTACACTAATATTATAAAGAGGAAAACTTTGTTTGTTTGTTTGGTTGTAATGAATAGGCTCAAAAAGTACTGGACCGATTTCAAAACTTCTTTCACCATTTGAAACCTACATTATCCACGAGTAGCATAGGCTAAATTTTATTCTGAAAAAAAAACAGGGTTCCGTAAGATATTTGGGTTTTTCGGACACGAGGTGTAAAAATCAACCAGAAAATTTACTTATTTTGCGTACGCTGCCTAAACTATAAAAGATAGAACGATAAAATGTAGTAATTAATTGTAGATCTTATAATAATAATAATAATAATAATAATAATAATAATATCTATGGACACTTTTACACCACGTCAATCTGGTCCCGTGCTAAGTACTCGAAGAGACTTGTGTTACGCGTACCAGACAACGGAAATACATATATTTAATACTTTTTATATTAATACTTATATTTAAGATTTTTATTATATAATACACATATTTAATACACATCCATGACCCAGGAACAAATAAACTTTTTTTTGTTCCCTGGCGAGATTCGAACCCGCTACCTCCGGCTTGTGCGCTAACGCGCTAACCACTGCGCCACAGAGGTCGTCATTATAATAATCTACAAAAAAGTCCACGACACACTATACCTATTTATGTCGAGTGAGGCACAACAACCATATTTTATTCAGAAATTTTGATTTTTTTGGACTACATTTAAACGAGTTTATTTTACTCATCCTTTTAATCCTTAAGATATGAAGCTAAGGAGTTTGTTTATTTGAACGTGCTGGATTTTAATGAAACATTTCAGTGTTCGATAGCCCATTTATCGGTAAAGATATATCATCACGCTAAGATGCCGTTGTAAATCTAAGTTAACGCAGGCGAAGCTGCGGGCAACAGCTAGTTGTTCATATTTTTACAGTTACTTGTATTATACATGTTAGGGAGCAAACAATATATTATTAAGAAGTTAATGTTATAGAATATTAAAATATCATGTAGATTAAAAAAATAATTATTTATTAAAATATACAGGTATAATATAAATATTATATAATGTGGTCAACACACTCTATTGCTTTTTTAACGGCTTTTCGGCTTTTGAAATGTGCAATTTTTGTTTCACGTGTACTCATATTACGTTGTTACATTCTAGTCTTTCTACTGAATTTTAGGTTATTTCAGATAGGTAATATTTATTTTTGTTTCATCGTGAAATTTACTTACCTTTTAGCTTGGCTTCCTTTTAGCTGTAAATGTATAATTTTCTTTTTACGTGTAATGTACAATTTTATTTTATAATTTTAAAGGCAAATTTTACAAGGTAAAATTTGCAATGAAAGTGGTTCTGATTCCTTAAACTGCAGACGAATGATGGTCACAAGTTTTGCTTTTTTTTGAATGACCAAGAATAGATTCTTGGTCATCTTATTGTAATACTATTAAAATTTATTTCTTAGAAGAAATAATTTTTAATAGTATTACAATAATACTGGGCATTCAATCAAAGTAAAGACTCTCGCTACCATTCATCTGGCCTCTGTGTGACGGTCGTTGTCCCATTTTGAAGACTGATCCTGCATCGCACCGAACAATTTCTACTCCAGAATATTATCTCCATACAATCAGTTCTTCAGAGTCTGAAGTTGAGACTGTGATCACTACCGCTTCGATATTCGGATTTCCATAGTAATAAATCATAACGCTGATTCGTAATAGCGCATAAATTATATAAGCAATATTGTACTAGTGATTGATAATTATGACTGTAATTAATATGATTTGCTCCCTCAGGCCGAACTAAGAATATAATGGAACGCAATTAATTCACAGGTGGGTTGTGTGTGATTCCTTCCATTCTTTTCTTCGCATCACCTAATGTTTGCTAATTGCTAATTTGTGCAAAAATATTTAGATATCTTGTTAAAAAACTACGAAGAGAGTAAAATAACATTCAAAACCAAGGACTCGGATAATAGAAAAGCTCGGTAAAGTTTATTGTTGAAGACTCGATTTTATATAACATACAAGAATTACTTGTTTACAGATATAAATAATAAATATAAATTTATTACTTTTACACGCTAACTTAGGCTTCAATATATAATTTCTCCTTAATGGTATGTCCATCAACCGCATTAATATCGTTCGAAACTTGGAAGAGCATTTTGATAGCAAAATGACAGTGTCTGATCAAATAGAGTATGCTGCGAGTAAAGCTTATGAAAACTAGGCTTTGCATTTCACAGGCCTGGCTGCTTTTAAATGCGTTTATAACTCGTATGTGCGGAGCATTTTTAGAATATGAAATCCCTATCTGGTCGCCACAGCACTTACAAAATTCGGCTGGACAACATACAAAGGATGGTTATAAATTATTTACACTATCACTTTAAAATTCTCGTTCTTATGAAGAAGATGTACTGTTCATCATAATTATTTTAACAAAGATGGATTGATGGATGGATGGATATTTGTAGATATTATGTGCCTCTTCTCATGCAATTAAGATTGTCACGCATTATTATAAAGTATAGGCTTCAGAATCCCTACTACCAGAACGCTCTACACAACATTTATATTTTATTTATTTTTATTTTAAAATTATTAATTAATTAACATAGACTCTAAACACTTGGACCTATTTGCTGGAAGCAGGGCGGGAGGTCATTAAAATCATAACTGATGTACAATGATTGCCACATTCCGAGTACAGAACAATACATTATCATCTAGTTGTATCATGCGATCTCATTAATATCCTATTGTGTGTATTTATGTGTATTTACAGTATGTATGTGTGTATCATATTATGCAACTTATTATGCATATCATTAAATTTATGTGTAATTATATTATTTAATTATAACAAAAATTATTACAAGTACTTACATTATTTTGAAAGTACCTGGTTGACCGAGCATTTGCTCGGTACCCTTTAGTGATAAAATACGATAAAAATTTTCTTCCAAAAAAAAATGATCTTAAAAAAAGGAAAAAATAAAATTCGGACTGGAGATTCTAACCAGGCTCGTTCGGATTTAACTGCCTAATTTCACCACTAAGCTATCATAACATATTATTTGATAGCGAAATTTACGTTCCTATTCTAATCATATTTTATCGATGCCTCAAAACACGGATAAAAAAAAGTTTTCTAAAAATGTATCCTAGCTAGATCGATTTATAGCGGTTTTTTACACATGTATACAAAATTTTATAAAAATCGTTGGAGCCGTTTCCGAGATCCCGATTCTATATATAAGATTATTTAGCTCCTTGAGCTGCTTAGTAACATCAAGTGAATGTTAACATTAAATGCTCATAATTATTATAATTGAGAGTAATCTATTAATAGCTCGCTTACAGTTCGTACTAAATGTTACGATTAGTAAATAACGCTGTTGGTTTCTTACTAAATAAATAGAAGTAACAACTTCATTGCAATATTTCGAATATTCATAAAATCTTGCCTTTTTGATTTTTAGATTGCGATGAAGATAAATTATAAAAATGAGATTTTTATTTATTTATAGATGTAATAACGAACTTTGCAAAATAGGATTCTTTTCCACACTTCCGCCCAGTATTATTGAATTTGAACGCCAACTAGTCAATATTAAGGCGCTGTGTATAGTAAAAATAGGCTGAAATAAACAGCTTTTCGGTGAGAAATAATGTATACATTTCAAAAAATATAAAATATATATTACAGTAATCTCTCGATCATATTATTTATGTATGGACGGTTGTGTTGAAAAATCATTTTTGAAAAAAAAACTAGATAAAAAAAATATATATATAATAAAAATATAAATCCTTAAAGTTGTCATTTTATCAATAATTAGACACATCTGTATTATTTGTTAACAGATCCTTATGAAATTAATAACAGTGATATTATGGGGAACTATATTTTATTTATTTAAATTAAATATTTGTAAGGGGCAATAAATAATATATAAATGGTGCCTAACTCTAGCGATTCGAACGCTATACCGTACCATCGTAACGTCTCATTGCTTCTCTTTCATTTCTACGTAGCGGGACAGTCATAAGAGACAATCATCCTGCTCTTCATTTGTCTTTTCTCTTTCACAAATACATTTAAAAGTTATCTATTGTCTGCGCCTTAATATAAATTTTCACTCGATAAATTTGCTTTTGTAGCTACGATGTTTTCTCTACACATCAATATCCAGACGTCTGAAGCAAATCACATTTTCAAATAAACTTCGTTTCAAATTTACATGATCCCAAAGACTCAGTGAAATGGAATACAAACATAATATGATATAGATATATATGATATATCAAATTATATCAAAAACATGAAATGTTTAGATTTATATTCTAGTCTGATAGATTAATATATACTTCGCAAAAAAAAAGGTTTTGAAAATACCACACCACTTATTATTTTCAAAAGAACGGTTTCATAAAGACAATTAATGTAAGAAGATCTTGGTATATTGTTTTCTTATGTTTACGCAAATTTGACTCATTATAATGAAATAACTTTTACGGATTTTATCGCGGTTTATTTAGTTTTTTATGAGCCCGACGTTTCGGGTCGGAATTAAATAAACCGCGATAAAATCTGTAAAAGTTATTTCATTATAAAATCTTGTTATATCACTAGTTCGTGCCCGTAGCTTCGGCCGTGTCGGGTTTAAAAAATTAGGTTATTAGAGTTTTGTAGCCAAATGGAAAAAACGGAATCCTTATGGATTCATCATGTCTGTCTGTTTATCCGTCCGTATGTCACAGCCACTTTTTCCAAAACTATGAGAACTATACTGTTGGAACTTGGTAAGTTGCAATGTATTCTATAAGCATTAAGATTTTCACACAAAAATAGAAAAAATAAATAAATTTTGGGGGTTCTTTTTCTTTCTTTCTTTCAATTTACTTAGAACTAAAAATAAAAAAATTGTCATCAAAGCCATACGTGTGGGGGTAGGCCTTCAAAAATGATATTGAGGTTTCTAATATATTTTTTTCTAAATTTAATAGTTTGCGCAAGAGACACTTCATAGTGGTAAAATGTGTGTACGTTTATAACTTAATAAACTAAGGAAATTATAAAAATAAAAAAAAAATATGATGTACATTACGATGCAAACATTCATCGAAAATCATTTTGAACGGGACCTAGTAAGTAGTTTTTTTAAATAGAGTTGTCCTCTAGTCGGACCTAAAGTAAATTTACTAGGTTGAATATTAAATGATAAAGTATATTAAGGTAAGGCATCTCTTTAAACTAATAATTATAAGACTTGTAGCTTTCGGCTAGAGCCCAGCCGAAAGTTCTTCACGTGCTTTTGACGAATACGTGGTAATAAATTATGAGTTACTACATAATAAGGCAAATGTCGGTACTTACTTTGAATTTTTTAATAAAATGTTAGTGTTACCTTCGGTTAGAACAGTGGTTCCCAAACCATTTTGTTTCATAGCCCACTTTCAAAGTTTTCCTGCATATTTTTTTTTTCAAGAATTGCTTTCACTCGAAACCAAATTAATGTTCATGGATCGGGCTTACAAGTATGGACCCCCTTCGAGTCTTCCGTGGACCCCTGGGGGTCCATCTGGACCACTTTAGAAATCACTGGATTAGAACAATTAGGCTTTCTATTCGAAGGTATCCATCCAGAAGGTAAGCCATCACCATTTAAAATTTTTAGCCAAATCGATTCAACGGATGTTTTGCCGAGAAAGACCAACCGACATCAAATCTCAAACTTTCGCATGTAGGTATACTATCAATTAACAAATTAAACAAAGGCTCAAATTAAGATTAACATAATAAATGCATATGAGATCGTCCTCATGCAATTAATTATTACACTTATTTACTGAAAAGTACTTACACATAATAATATGGACAACAATATTTTATTGAGTCTAAAATGGCGTAATTGTGTTATAATAAAAAGCACATGTGCATAAGACAAGCAATAAAAACAAACGCGGCTGTTTGGTGAGACGATAGCTATAAGAACGAATGTACCAATTGGCAATTATTACGACTCTGTTTTGTTTAATATTCGGCTATGCGATTTCACATCGTCTTTATTTCATGCAGATCTATAATGTATTATGTAAGGCGCATTGTAAAGAAATAAGAAAACAACGAGAAGTAATACAATTTTACGATAATGGAAAAACGGGAGTGACACTAAAAATACAAAAATATTATATTTAGTGCCTGTTTCACCACTCCCTGATAAGTGCCGGATAGGCTATTCACAACATATTTGACAGATACTCCATACTCTATCTGTCAAATATGTTGTGGATAGCCTATCCGACACTTATCAGAAAGTGGTGAAACAGGCCCTAATAGTAATAAACATACTCATTTAGATAACTTCATTAAGAACTTGTGAGAGCTCATAAGAACTTGTGTATTGGTAAAAAGTAAAGTAAATTATAGAAATATTAAAAAAAAATAAAAAAGTAAATTATAGAATAATAAAGATACTTTACCCATATTTGTCCTACTGCTGGGCATGAGCCTCTTCATTGAAATCAGGAGAGTTGAGCCATGGTTGCTCCGGGCACTTAGACAGAGGGCCCCGACAAAACGACAATTTGAAATTTCTGAGCCCGATTTTTGACTTGGGAAGGGTGAGCCATCAGGGCATGAATGGTATTATAATGAGCAATCAGAAATTTGTTTGTTTTTATAATAATATTATCTCTTAATCAAATAATGAGGCCCCATGGATTTCGGGGCCCTGGGCACCTGCCCAGAGTGACAATTGGGATAGACGGGCATGGGTATACTATATATTTAAACACAATGTAAACCCGTTTTTCTCCTTATCGTAAGTAATCCTACTAATAAAAAAAACATGAAAGTTTTTAAGAATGCATGGATGTATATTTGTCACTCTTTCACACAAAAACTACTAAATGGATTTTGATGAAACTTTACAATAATATAGCCTACACATCAGTAAAACACAGTCTTTATCGAGAATATGAAGTACACGAGTGAAACAGCGGGGCTCTACTAGTATAATAAAAGGTAAATTAATAACCATAATACTAAACTTCCATACTAATTCACAAAGAGTAAGCGCCTCTCAAACATTCTTTTATCCCGTGTGTTTTTTATTCGTCGTGTTACTGTAACAAGAGCCTATTACGTGGCCCAAAGAGAATAAAGTAAGTATTAAATGTGAAGGATACCTTCGAAAACCTAATGGGGCTTATTAAATCATTTCATGTATGAAGGATTCCGTTATTATGAGAATAATTGCTTATGGCGCTCACGCAAATGTACAAACTTTTTTTTCAGTTTAGTAATATATTACTAAAATTATTTAAAACAGGATACATACATGAGGCTGGACTATGCGGATAGAGGTTGACGGCATTAGCTGAAGTGTCCGTACTCCGTAGTGTACGGTACGGACACTAATACGATACGGACAGAATATGTCAAAATATCGAACTCTGCGAAATAGAAATAAAAAAAAAAACAAGGCAAATATCCCGTTTTAAATAATTTTTGTAATAATTATATTACTCATGTTCTTATGTGATTGGTTATACATACTTGAAGGAGGCGTTGATCGAACCCCACCATGGTTCAGAACTTGTCGTGGCGGTGGGGCTCAGTAGCCTAGGAGTCAGCACCTTGGGCGTAGCGCATTGAGCCGAGGGCGCACTTTGCAATTCTTTACGAGATAGAGGGGCGGTTCCTGGGAGAAAAAGTTTTAGAATGGCCTAGCACAACATCCTGTTTCGTTTGATCCTTACTTTCTGGGACATCCTTTATATAAGTTTTTCAATACAGCGCCCTCTATAAATCTTTGATACTCATTACTCATGCCAATATAATATAGCTCGACCTGACAAATTATTGTTGACATAACAAACGTCATATAATCTATAACAGGCGTGTTATTGGGCGAGATCTAAATAATTACCAGCGCTGTGATATTACTCATGGCAACTCAAGCTTGGAGAATTTGCGCCGTATATCAGTATCATCAGATTCTTGACAGTGACTTATTGCAATCTTGGCTTGCACGATTTTTTTAATCGTAGTCGTTTCTTACAGAATAATATACTTTATGGTCACTTACGCAATTTAAAGAACGGAGTTATTCATCTTTAATTAACGGTATTTAGAGTCATTAGCAGAATTGACAGGGTAGTGATTTTGATCAACCTGACTCCCCTGGCCTGGCAAACCTGGCCCCAAACCATTTACCTAAAGATAAGTTTTATAAACTTCAGCAGTTATTTTAAAATTGTATTGGAATAGGGAAACTGGCAGATGTGTCACCTGTTGGTAAGTGGTGAGCGTCACCCATGAACATTTTTTTTTCTGACGTGATAGCGTCTAATAACTCGATATTACGGGCAGCATGCACGAAAAAGATGACGTCATGTAGCGTTCTGAAAGCGAGAGCGCGGCACGAACGAGAGAGAGGCATGATCGGTTAGAACGATCGGCTGAGTTTGGTTCGTGCTGCATGTAATGTTTGACGTTGTCACGTCAATTTTTTTTGTTCGTTGCATAGCTAAATGGGCAGGCAAGCCACATGATGGCGACTGGTCAGCGTCGCCCATGCGACGTAAGCTAGTTAAACTGTCTACAAGTTAAACTAATATACCTATACTATAGTAGGTATAATGATAGACGTTATATACTCAAATGATTTTCGTAATTGGTTATTCAAAGTCTGAAACATCGCAATACGAAAATAATATGTTATTACGATAAGTATTCCGTTCCATACATTGAAATAATCGAGTTTAGTGGAGGGGCCTTCAGCTTTTAATTAGACGATCTCTACCTATGCAGGAGAAAGCGCGCCACAGAAGGGCTCAGTGCATCCTCTTACCAATTATACTTATAGACTACAAAAATTATAAAAAGAGTAGTTTTCTTATGTTTACACGAATTTCACTCATTATAATGAAACAACTTTTACGGATTTTATCGCAGTTTATTTAGTTTTTTACAAGCATGGTCACGTGACCATGGTTGCTGTAAAATAAAAGTTGTTTTATTATAAAAGAGTAGTTACTAAAACTATCCTGCGCTTTTAAGGGTTTAGAACAGGTACACTGCCTGCCTGCCTGCCTGTGCATATTCTAGTGAAGTGATAAAATTATTATCATCACATTATATATTATAAAAAGTATTAACACGCTTTGTAAAGCTTTTAAAAGCATCGTAATTATCTTGATAGTGGATTGCTGACGTCCCAAAAAGACGTGAATTATCAAAATTCATCAAAATTATGCATGACAAAGAGATGAATTTGATTTATTAAGCTGCCATCTATTATCTCCTTGACTAACTATTGAAAACTAACATTTGAACCTATCGTGATGCTAAAAATATTCTACAGACATAATAATATAGTCACTATAAAAAAAAAACTGCCAGCAAAAATGTGGTGACAAACATATTATTATTAAAATTAAAATATTCAATTTATTATTTTAACTTTTTAGAAAACTCCTTCCAAAAAATAAATAACCAATATATTAAATTAAAACACAAAATTCCTGCCCTCTCGTAGCGAATCTATGAACTAATAACAGGGAATACTTATATAACAGTTACATACATCTAAAAGTAGGTGGCGCTTTCTTTAATACTTAATGCTTTACAGTTTACAGCATCAAAAGCTTAACAGAAAAGAAGATAAAAGATCAAAATTAAGTGCGAATTCTTTTTTAAATAGAGAATTTTGCTACAAAATGGACCCTAAGCCATTATAATAATCATTATAAACCACATAAGATACACAATATGTATTGTCAAGTCTCTACTTTATGAATCTACTATAGTACTTTTGCTATCAAACAATTTGTAAATAATTAATAATAGTGTAATCATTTGTGTTATTTTCTTATGTTGTAAATTGTTAGATATTTATGTTTGACGGCATGTTATTTGAGTGGTTTAACTACCGGATAAAATATTTCTTAAATTTATTTCCTTTCCTAGCATATATCCGTAACACAACTTCTTACGAAATCGCCACGGGGCTAGGTGAACGTGGTGTGATTGATAAAATAAATTTATTTAATTCATTAAATTTATAATAGGTACTGTAATAATATTGAAATATTACATAATAATGTTTATTTTAATTATTTGAATCTTTTCTCTATCTCTTGTGGTCTGTTTTAATTTTTATTATAATATTTTAACAGATAACAGAGTATACATTTGGTTGTATTAGAATTTCAGTCTCATCTCTCTTAGTCATAAGGGCATAACAAATGTAGAGCTAAGAAAAATATTCTTAATAAATATGCTGCCCGGCAAACTAAGTCTAGTCAGGAAAATCCTGTCATTATTTCATTAGTTTCTGACTTCTCGTTCCTTCTTAAGCAGTGTGTTGCTAACCTATACAAGAGGTGCAAAAACCACGTCCCATCCATCACAAAAATATTAAAAAGACAGACTAATTTCAAAATCAAAAACGAATTTTAATTTTTATGCCGAACTAGCAGCGATCTGCGGTTTCACCCGCGTATTTCCCATTCTCATAGAAGTACAGGGATGAATTAAAGTATATGTATTATTCTGATATATAAGCTGTATTTGTTTTGTAAAGATTCATAAAGATTTATTTAGTATTTATTGTGTGAACAATTAACAAACATTTATACATAATTTCCCGTTTTTATTGTTGATGTTATAATAAATAATGTTTGAGTAATGGCAAATTTGATTCTTTTTTGAGGACAATTTTTTGATAAGCATCTATGTTCGCCAACGTTTATCGCGCTTGATGTCGATGACGTGAATCGCCACGATTTATGGTCATTTTTGAAAAAAACTGGTTTCCCGGGTTCCTCTATAAATCCTTACATTAACTACCATTGATTTTTTACTTATTTGGAAGATATTCGATATCAAAGTATCGAATTAACGCTAACAATATAAATAGCAGCGGGCGGTCTCCGTGTTCACCAATCTTTTCTATAATGCCTGTCTATAAAAAGAATGAAAATTATACAACTTTATGTATACACATATTAAATGTAACTGTATAGTGTAAAATCAATTTCTTTTGAATCAGTTTTGACGGCTGGCAGCTTAAGGGACAATAAAACGCAGCTACCGCTAAATGTAGACATTTTTTATGATGCTTATAGAGATGACTGCACTAAGTCGTGGATGGTTTCTAATACTAGTATGTTCTAGTGCGTTCGGTAACAAAAGTACCCACGAACATACCGCGGGAGTAGCTTAAGGCGGTGTTATTGTTGTATATTTATTCCTACACATATTTATATCACACGGCTTACTCTATATTCAACACATGTTAGTGATTCTGTAAGGGGCTAGAGATCTGTAACTCAGATTTCCAATCTAGTACGAACTCCAGCCTCTCACGTTGGTTGACTACTGTGTGTCTAATTTCATGAATGTACTTTATTACTGTACTTAAACCTCTGTGATGGAAAATAAATAAAATTATTATCATTATTATTGAATTGAACAAATTTAATTATTATTATATTAACATTAATTATTTTGGTTTTTTTTTCTAGACATAAAATATTAATTTTAAAAAAATGACAACAATTTTTAATGTATCTATGTATGTACCTGGTCTAAAATTATAAACAAAGCCTGAGACACACTGATTCTACTATAAAAAAACAATGCCATATTTGAGAAAAAATTGTCAATATAAATGTAGAGCTTTCGAACAGCCTATAACAGCCATGATTGATATTTGTCATGGATTATTACATTATTCATCACGACGAGCGAGGCGTTTTACAGAGTAAATATACTGACAATCGTATTAGCATCGGCGTGCCAGTTTTTCTATTTGCCTCTGAGGTCGCCATTTTCATAAAATTATCACTTCTCCTTTCGCTGTTGCTATCTCGATAATGTATTTAGTGTTCTCATGTAACCTTTTTTTACGATCGTTGTGTTATAAATAGTTTTCGCTATTGACACGTACGTACTAAAAGACGGTGGTCATTATTTTATATACTAATATGTCGATTTGTGTATCACAGAAATAGACGCTGTAATTACTCGCTAATTTAACAGGAGTCTTCCATTACGACACATTATCGTTTAATGCTGTAGGTTATGTAATTTGAGAATCATTTAAGGTGAAGAAGGAAGGCTATTTGGTTTATTTTTATTTTAAAAATATTTAATTTTAATAATCTATCACTACTTACTTGAACAATTTTTCATATCAAATACATTTAATAAGAGTATAGACATTTAGACCCTCCTCGCCTGATTTCGAGGAAGAGACCCGTGCCCAGCAGTGGGACATGAAAGGTTGATACTTTACTTTTTTTTATAGACATTTTAAACTTTCTACATAATGCTAGAAGTCTCTAAATCATTCTAGAATTTTCTAGAAAATTCTTAATCTTCCAGAACATTGGTATACATATTAAAGCTTTCTAGAACATTATAAATAAATAATAGTATTATATTTTTAAAGTTAATTTAGAGTTAGCGTGTTTCAACCCCGTACATTCTACACTCTTATAACTATCTACTCGTAACCACCATATTGCACGATAGGAACTTTGTACCTGTTGCCACGCACAATTTCGTTGGCGATGCGTAGGTTTGGCTGCAGAGTGGAGTATAGAGACACACAAAAAAAGTACAGATGGGCTTGAAAACGCAAATGATAAGTAATAGTGTTTAAATCGTAGAACCAAAACTTCTTTAATAAATCATAAAATAAAATAAACTAGTTTGGGTTGAATGACCCATGTTTTGGCGGTCAGTAAAATATGCCTACACTTAACAGGATGATGATAATTGTGACGTTAAATTTGAATATTAAAGTGTTTACTTGTACTCTATAACTTTTATAGTAGTTGGATGGATGTATACTGGTATCCATTAGAAGACGGATAATACGAGTATAACAATAATATAATGAGTAGAAAACGCAAAGCTATTGAAAACTAAACGAGATGACCGTTTTTGCTTAAAATTTTATGGTTTCGTAAATATTATGGTATAAATATAAATTTGTAGCAACCATTTAACAAAATGACATATCTTGATGACTGTACGGTCTATATATAGTCCTCGCCACTTTAGAAGTCCGATAGACGCGGCGCTGCGGTCTCATAACTCAATGTTGCCAATTTATAGTCTAATGTTTTTCCACCAAGTCTAGTACAATAAAAAATTTAAATAATTATAGGGCCTATGGTCAGTAGTGGATTGTTAAAGACTGATGATGATAATAATGACAAAAATAATTATAGCAGCAAAATAAAAATCTCCCTGCCAAGTTTTAGTAAAATAAAACATTTTTTTGTAAATATTTCGTTCGTATTTTTACGTATAACCGATTAGTAGAATTCATCTAAAACAAGCTTCTTCGGATGTGTTCGGCTTTTGCCAGGAGTGACGATTTTCTCAGAAGTAATTGCTGCCATTGTTACTTCTTTTGTTATTCGACCTTTTTTACAGAAACACCTGAAAATATAATTCCTCTGAGCAAGTATTTAATTCTTTTACCTTGTATTTATATTCATATAAAATATCATAATATAAATGTAGGTATAGAGTTAATGATAATATTTTAACCATAAATTAGGCAAAAATAAGTGACTCTGGCATCTCTAAAATTTACCTGTCATGTCAGTGACATTAATAAACATTTTATTCAACGGGGTTAATTGTTGTTTATTTTTACTTTCTAATTCACAAAATTATTTCAGTTTAATGATCATTATACGGCCTTCACTTTTTACACCTCACTTTATATTATATGCTCCATATTTCACGTAAAACAATTTAAAATATCACAACTTCTTACTCCAGACAGACGTCAAGATGTCAATGTTGTCAAATTTAGTTCGGGCATTAGTCGCAGGACTTCAAAAGTGGCGATGACTCTAGGTAATTGTTGAATATCGCTTCCCCCTGATTATAAGGCCCCGTACGCACGAGCGTTTTTTTAAAGCGTTTCAATGAGACAAATGGATACATATGTTACCTGTTCACTCGAAAGCATTTTATTTCGACATTGAGCGTTGGTTGTTAAATCGAACATACGAAGCTCGCAATTCGCGTCAACGTCGGAATTTAACGCGACGCTTATTAAGCGCTCGTTAGCACGGTGCCTTAAAGTAATCTTCCTTCAAAATATGTACATTCTGTTGTTACTTTTTAGTATAAAGTACATTTTTGTATTGTATTACAAGATTCACCATTCAATAAATTGGCAAGTCACGATAGCTTGTTGAAACTTCCTTGAAACGGAAAACAATGAATTATGAATGAAATCTTTGTTGTCAAACTTGCCTTGTACGTGCCTTGAACGTTTTTTTGTGTTAAGACTTGCAGCATCTTACACTTGAACTTGATATAACAAGAGCTTACATAAAAACTGATGACATAAACTGACCATGGGATAAGAACTCACTACCCCTCAGTTAAAACATTACATGTTATGCTGACGGGTCGTGAGTTCTCATACTATGGTTCATCTAAAACCCACTATGTTATGTTGAGAGGTAGAGAGTTCTTATCCTATGGAACAAAACCATATACTTTATGCGTCTTAATAAACGTACATCAAAAATTTTCCAGCAACCCTATGAGTTAGCGAGAAAACGCAAAGGAATAGAATCGGCGCGTATGCCACTTGTCTAGGGGTGATGTTAAGGATGGAGGATTCATTCGTTTGAGCCCAATATCGAAAAAGTATCTTTAAAAAAGTATATTTTGTATTAATTTATTTAATAAAAATCGCAATACATTTTTAAGGTTTTTTACGTAGAATGTAAACAAATAAATTATTAAGACTATCAAGACGTGTGATAACGAGGCACTTCGTGAACATTACCCGAATATTTATCTTTAAGGTACCTTCCTAACACTTCTGTTTATCTGAAACGAACAAATTACAACAAAAGATAAGAAAATACGATCAAAACATTTTACCTTTTTTTAAAAAACATAATATTTGAGTGAGCTAATGTTGTAAAAATAAGGTCCTCATTAGAATGAATCGGTCAAGTGTGAGTTGCGTGATAAGAATATGCGGAGTCAGTGAATCTCTATCAGTATAATTTTACAAATAAATATAATTTTAAATAAAAAAACCGACTTCAAAACTTTAAAATAATATTTAAATACTTCGAGATGAAGATAATTATTATTTAATATTGAAACTTATATTATTATGTCTTACTTATACAATTTAAAATTAGGTATTTTTGGAGTCGGCACCAGCAGGTAGTTAAAAAAAAATTCATACAGACAAACTGAGAACCTCCCTTTTTTTGGAAGTCGGTTAATAATGCATTTGTGTGTGGAAAGTGGAAATCCCTTTAGGACCTACCAGGGCCTTGGTAGGCATACTGGCGTATACCCTGCTAAAACCACTGCAAACGCCATCAGCCGCTTTCGCAGACAACGAGAACTCAGCGACAGACTGGTCCCGGCAAAGCCGGATTCTTCAGATATAGGGGGGCTGCTAAAGACAAGCTCCCTCCGATGAATGGTTACCACTACCCTGCTTGATCCTAAAACAGCTTTGATATGTTCCACAGAGAAAAGAGAAAAGCAACACAAGCACTAGCAGAGGGACTTTACATATTGTATCAAGATAGACATCACATTTTTATAGCGCTGGGAAATCCTTTATAGATATAGCAAGGATCTTTTGGGAGATCCTGACCCTATATGGGACAGACCCCTGGAAGTGCTCTACCTAAACTAGGCTGGCATATAAGCTATATCACTCTACGTAAGAGGCTACTGCCGGGGAGCTATTAAGCAGTCGACACAACTTCGCATTTTTATTTAATATATTCGCATTCAGCGAATTGAAGAGAAAAGCTGTTACTCAGAGGTGACATACTTATAATTACCTATGTTGCCACATAAATCTTTACGGAACCCTAATAATATAAGGGCAACAAAAATCAAACGCCATCTTTATTTTTAACCAGATAATGTGTTTTTGAATGTCCACCGTTTAATTACAGTCATTAATTTAATCAAGTAGCACTAATAAAAACAAATGAATAAATATCTGCTCAGAACGACGTATAAAATCTATTCTTGCTTATTGCGGCTGTACACTCTCGGTCTGGACACTCGCTGTCTCAGCCTAAGCCTCTCGGCTCGCCTAATAATAAATAATTAATATTATATAAATTACAGGCTGAGGCAGGCGAGCGCTACTATATACACGCTCGCGCTCGCCATGCCTCGACTGCCTCGGAGAGAGTGTTAGACTGCCATTAGGTTTTATTTTTGCCCCGTGCATTTTTGGACCATTTTTATGGAATGCCATCATTTATTGCTACAAATAAACGTATATATAGCTTTTCATAAATTGAATACCACAATTGTTAATAAATCAATTAAAAATATTAATTAAATAAAAAGATACTAATGTTACAGGTTTTCAACTTTTCTCTTTTTTAAAAACTTTTCTTCACTGGTAACTATCACGTCGCGAAAAATGGAAACAAAAGACAAACAAACAATATCCAATTTATAATTTTAATAAGCGTATTAAAATGACGGACATGGACGTGTTTCATTAATAAAGTATATAATTAATAAAACGTCCCCCGTAATATAAAATCTACTTTGTGAATATTATGGCCAAAGAATACGAAAGAAACAAAAATATTATATTAAAATATAGTTATAATAATTGATAGTCTGTTAACATGAAATACATGTTTTTTGTAAAATTGATTATATTCCATATATTATCTATTGTTAATATATTTTAGTATCTATTAAATATTGCAAAAACTGAAGATGTTTTCAAAGATGATGACTAACCATCGTAAAATATATAAAAAAAAAAAAAAAAAAATTGTATTATTTTTAACTTCCAATATCTTCTTATCTTTCCTTCTATTGACCCCTGAACGAGTCACTCCATAGACCTGGTATTTCTGGAGATATTAAATTGGTAATGCGCAATTCCTTTCGCACAGATAATATAGAGATCGAATTTTCAATCATTTTGCCATCGATCAAGGAAGATGATAACAACCGATGTCTATGTTATATTGCATCAAAATCAATCTCTAAAACTCTATTAAAATAATTTTTATCAATGGTGTCTTATACACGTGCGATACAAGTTTCAAGGGCAAGTGTTTGATGTCCGATTATGTTCGACGTTAGCAAGGCTTTTAAACTTCATTATTTATATAGCGAGTGTTAAATTTGGAGACATTGACTTTGACACCTCTAATTATATTTATTTAGGAATATTTTATGTGATCGGTGTGTTATGATGTCCCCAGCCCGAGAGTCGGGTCAAGGTTTTACTTTTCTTAAGCCGGCACTGAACTGGATTTTACTAAGCCTTTCTTTGATACAGTAAACTCGTTATTCATTATGTGAAAGGGAAGGAATGCAGTATGTACAGATTACTTTTGGATTATACTAAATTTAATTTTTTGCTTACTCTTTAAGCATTTTTAGTAGATCTATCTGCATTATATAATATCAAGTTTCAAAATGGTATGATGATGATAATGTAGCAAACAAACTGCTAGTTTGTTTGCTACATTATCATGATCATACACGTAAAAAAGTTTTTACTTTAATTATTTAATTAGTAAATTAGCGCCCGGTTTCCGAAAAACTTATCATCAACTGTCAAGTCGCTAGTTAGTGTCAAATGATTGGTTAGAAACATGGTTAAATTACTTAATTTGATCGGTCTGTCAGTTGACATATAACCACTACAATGAAAAAAAATTGACTCTAGAATAGTATGTTAACCTTAATAGTTATGTTAGTTGACATACACTTTGACCAACGTTTCAGAAACTGGGCGTTAATCTCCTATGTCAAATTTACAAATATTATAAAAAATATGGTCCTTGTTTGATGCAGGCGGCGGGATATCGGTCGTTTTGGCCTTCTTAATAAGGGGTCTAAATGTGGAAAGGGATGGAAAGGTGATAATATTTATGGTGGTAAGGAAAACAATTATCTAAATGATCGGTACAGAATAAAATACCGATTCTTAAATATAAAAAAGTATCAACCCTTATAATATGTCCCACTGCTGGGCACGGGGCCTGATTTCGAGGAAGGAGCCTCGAAATCAGGCGAGGAGGGTAATGGGCCAATAGTCCACCGCGCTGGCCCAGTGCGGGTTGGTGAACTTCACATACCTTTAAAGACTTTCAATCTCATCAGGCATGCAGGTTTCACGATGTTTTCCTTCGCCGTTCGTGAGCGAACGATGGTCTCGTGTGCACTTAGAAATTTAGAAAAACCCATTTCAAGGCACACATGGACGGGTCAGGATCGGAACCCGGAACCCCATTCTTAATCCCTATTCTTAAATATACTCCATGTATATATTATATGGTTAATGTTTTGCTAAAACCTTTCCATTTACATATAATATAGTAGATGTATAAAGAAAATTATTATCCTAATGATCGCTGGCATAATGATGACCGTGAAGTAGGTAACTGGTTCAAATTTGATGCAAATATAATGGGATCGGCCGTATTAGCGTCTCAAGTATCAGGCCAAAAATTTAAATAAATTAATAATTAATCGATTGCGGAATTGGAAAATGATTGCTCGAGATCTTTATCTTCCAATGAGCTACAGAGGAAGCTGTATTAACAATATGGCTATCAGGTTGTTCTATTTTTGCATAAACTAATAAACGCCTAACTCATTATTATTAAAGGACAAGACGTTTTTTGTTAATCCATAAAATATTGTATTAATAATACATTGATTTATTGAGTTTGAATAAATTAATATTATTCTTGGATTGGATTATATATTAGCTTATCTTTTATTAACGTTTATAAAAAGATAATATTACCGTGTAAACTAATATTATCGTAATTATTCATTCATATTTGATGTTCTTACAAATGTAATTAAGAGAGTTTTTTCATCTAATAAAACAATAACCACACAACCAGAGGTTGTGCAGATTCGTTGCCTCCTTTTCCCCATCCAATCCACCCAAGCCCAAGCCACCGTAAACTCACGAAACTCGACAGCCTAACTGTCACTTCCTGTAGTGCCGGCCCAATTCGGCTGCAATACAGCATGATACGTCTTCCTAAACTGTAAACTAATTATTTATGCACAGTGATTTGCTGCATATTTAAATTATTTATTTTATCATAGATCTATAAAATAAATAATTCAAAATTCGGCATTATCAATAGGGATTAATATCTGAATACATGAATACGTTTATCTTTTATGAATGGTAGCTACAGCTAGGTATAGTAATATATATCTGGGGATACGAATATGTCTGTCAAATTTCAATGTGTATGTACAGAATTCTCAAATGAGTGGGATAATTGTTGAGATTTACGTCCAATACTCAAAGTATTGGACATAAATCTCAACTTATAAATGAAAATAAATTGTACTACATTTGGTTTTGTTATACAGTATTGCGTGAATACTCACAGTTAAGGTTAAGTTGTTATTGACATACAAATTAATTAATATGCATATTCAGAGAGTTATTAATAGTTTAATTATAGAAACAAATTTTACTTAAATTTCAAGACAGGTGTTATTTATTTTGAAGCAAATTATGGATTTTTTCTATGGAAAAATTTACGATTTCATCCTTTCAGTAAACAAACCATCATGAATATTATGTAGATAAAAAATTGTTCGAAGAATTTCGCAAAATTTGTATCATTATAATAACAGACCACCTAGTAAATTATTAAAGAGAATATAGAAATTATAAATAACCAAGAAGTAAAAAAAAAAAAAAAAAAAAACAGTCCACGTAGAGATTCTGTTTACCAATTGGGTTACTACTTGTTGATGAAGCTGATGGGTAGACATTATCGAGCTAGTTATGGATAAGAGTGAAGAAGGAGATGAGATAAAGAGAGTGGGCATATCGCCTAAGCCTGGAGCTATGGATTTCTATTTGTCCCAAGGCCTTACGAAAGAGCTTAATTTTCATATATTCTATCACTGGGGTGCAGAAGAAATATCAGCTTTTCTCCGAGAATTAAGAGACTGAAAATTACGAATTGCTCTTTAATGAAAGGATTATCCAAACTTAAATTTCTGAAAAAGATCTGTGGTATTTCAATTTGCGTTGTTACCACTCTCTCGTTTCCACCAAATTATTTGGGCTGAACTATTTTATTTATGTGAAAAGTTATATCGTACTACTTCAAATTAATTCAAATTAAAACCAATTAAAATGTTCTATTTACATGTAATTTGTACTCGGAATGTTTAAAAGAAACATTTATGCGATGTATCTGCATATATTTGTATACTAGAGATAGATTGTAAAGATAAATAACACGTTGAAATAAGAAAATAGTTTTTTATTCATATTTATTGTAAATAACATTGATTAAAATAAATTACAATAGATATTTATTACAACGTATAAATAGTCTAGATAACAACATTGTTCTACAAATAGCTAATACTAAAATGCCATACTCCACAGCAACCAATTTTAGTCGGATATCATGAATGATATTATTCATAATCAAATGGACTTGAAAATATAAAAATATAAACTTCACTGTCTATTCAGAAAAAAGTATTAAACCTATTAAATTTTTGGATAACAATAGTTACACAATTATTGTAGTCGCTAAGCTCCTTGTAAAACCAAGGATATAAATTATTTACAATATTCCGATGTCTGCGTAAAACAGTCCCGAAAATTCAGTCAAGTAACACTACTGTCACAAAGGTAAATACTGCTATTAAATTATGCTCTAAATCATTTATTGACTCATATGTAGATGGTGTCAATTGTGTAACCGTTTGGCTTTGGTTTGGAAAATAAGCTTGATGCAGATTTGATGATATTGAGTAAAGGCTTGAAAGAAGAAGAATCTGCTTGGAAGAAAGAGCGGGGTTGTTGCTGTTGTTGATATTGATACTGGTACTGGTTGTTGTATTGGTTGTAGAACTGGTAGTTGAATCCCCTGCTCGCTCCGGTGCTCTCGGGTATGGCGTTTGAGATGTAGCCATTGTTGTTGTAGTTATCCACAGATTGATAGCTTGAAGAACTGGTGAAACTGGCAGCTGGAAAAAAATATGTATATGAATGAAGACGTAAAAAAACCGGGATTCAAAAGGTTTGTAAGTAATATTTTGTCTATAATCGAAAATATAACCGTACATACCACATAAACCAGAATATTTTCTGGAGTCAGACAGGCCAAAGGCACTGCACGATGGGCTTCCTTTTTCGTAAGGGTTCGCTCCGATAACGTTTCCACCGGGTCCATAGTTGCACACGTATAACTTGGTGTACCCGCGGACGTTGTCGTAGTAGAAGGTGAAGCCGCAGCCAACGTGAGATGTCTCACCCCAAACCAACTGCAAGATAAATTAATACATCTTACTTAAAACAGATATATGTAATCTTTTTGGACAAAAATTTTCCTTGCGAACGTACAAAAAGTCATTAATGATATTAGAAAACCTTTACAGTAATCCGTAATTTGTCTGATCTCTAATAATTTATTTTGATCCGCTCAACATTAAGCGTGATTGATTGACAAACATCAAGATAATCTATATAAAATGAAATCAAATAAACGAATAAGCAATATAATATAAAATTGAATTTACTTTTAAATCTATTTTGAGTGTTTACCTGAGAATAATGTCCTGTTCCATGTCCACCATTGATTGGTTTGAAGCCGTAAATACGGACTTCATCAAACCAAGCGTTGATTTGTTTCATGAAGTCAGGTTCAGAGTCTGCTGGTTCAGATGGTGGGCGTGTAGTCCAGGTTGCTGCGAGGTTCTGTCCGACTGGGAAACGACCAACATCACGTTGGGCGGCCCGGTCATGGGCGGGAGTGCATTGGTCCGCCCAGCGTTGTGCTCTCGCTGCTAGTTCATCGTCCCATACCTAAGGAATAAATCAATGCTTAATTAAAACTTGTCCAAAAAGAGATCGCATACGCGCTAATTGGTTTCGCGTTCTCGCGTTTTTCATTCTAGCGCTTAAGTTGTCGAGACCAACACGTTCTGTACACCTAATATGTAAATGTATGTAATACAAAACAAGGTATACAGAATACGCGCGACCGCTTCGAGATAAATATGAAATATATTGACTTTCAATGCAAATTTATTACAGTTAAAACGAAGACAAAAGCAGAAATATCTACAACTGCAATAAAATAAAACTGGTCACTATGACAGGACAGTGAACATGAATCCTTTTTATTTTAGAGTTCAGTAACATGCGTGTAAAGAAACAAGTACATATAATATAACGAGGAAAAGGAGAAGATCACATTACACGATAACATCATAAAAGCAAGTCATAAAAAATAATGTTCTTTTGATAAAACGAATAAATTTGTATGCTTTGTATCTAATTAATAAATTATCATAAATATTTTAATGAGTTTATATCGGGACACAATACTAACATTTAAGCAATATTATGTTATTGACCAAGGAATATAAATTGACTTATAACAGCCACACTAAAAGCCTCTGCCATATTTTGGTCGGAAGGAAAAAAATATTCCAATCAAATTATGCCTATTAATTTTATTTATTGCAATAAATCTTACCATCTCCATCATGTTAGCTGCGGGTGGCTGGCTGGATACTTGTCCTAAGGCTACGGATTGTCGCAGACGGTTATGAGCGTCCACAATTGCTTGCTTCTCATATGTCGACAATCCTCCGGAACCTATGGGGATATAAAGTTTAATTATTAGAAAACTGAAACATCTTTTACAGAAAAAATTTGTAAATAAAATATTTTTAAATTTTGCCCTATATAAATTTATATTAAGGTGTCCTTGATCTTCGACGTTCAAACCACAAGTCAAGGTAAAATGCTCCATGAAATATGTTAATATCGTATTTTATCAAGAGCTATCTAATTTATTAGAGCAGTTAATACTTTACAGGTATTCTGTGCAAATAAAATTTAACGACTACAATCCATACGTTAATGCAAATATTACTTTTATTTAGAACAGATTACATTCTGAGTCTAGAGACATTGCGGCGACAGTCACACTTAATACGAAATAGAAAAATATTAAAAATAAAATATGATCAATAACATCCAATATCAGAATCTCTGATGTTTACATTGTATATTGATTGTTTTTAAATTGTTTAGTTTCATATTTAGATTCATTATTTTATATATATGTCAATTAAATTTATTTATCATTAACTTGAGCTGAATGAACTTACGTATAATTTGCCTTCCAGCTCCGCAACCCTCTGTTGCCGCGAGACTCCCCATAACAAACAACACTAGGGCGATCATTTTATACTTTAATATTCACAACACTTTAACTGAAAATACACAATTTAAGTTGAGATTCGTAACAAAAGTGTCAACTTATATTTACGAAACGTCAAACTTTAATTTTGCCGGTGATCCGCCGCACTTCGTGCCGCGCGCTCTCCGGATTTTAGCAATATGCAAAGTTTGTGAAGACGCGCGCGCTTAAGTACCCGCCCTCGCGTTACCACGGAGACACAGCGACGCCACTGTCGCGATGCTGTAAGCCGAAACATCTTTAATCACTCTCACGTCATCCTATCGCACCAAAACACATAATATACATATAGAAAATAACGTAATTCATTCATTGCATAACATAGTATATTACTCGATTTTGTGTATCAATGCTGCGAATAACCGATCGTCTAGTGTATTCAGTTACGAAATACAGAAAGGTTAAAAGTACATCGTTCAGCCACTTTTTATCTGCGGTAATAATTTAAAACTCATTATCCTGCACCCGGTGGTTTTCAATGAAATCGAGTTCTTGTGATGTGTCCGAGCCAAACGTGGAAATATGTTGACAGATATTGGTCGGAACGGAAGTAGTCTTTAAGCAAAATTATAGGCAGCTAAAAACAAGGAACCTTTTTTTCTTTTAAAGGCTACCTCATTTTATGGCTTTTCGAGTATAAATGGAAAGGTCTTAAGACATTTTCATATTTCTGTAAAAAATATCGTATGAGTATGGTTGGATTTGCTCGTCTCGAGGCTTATACTAAGTGCCAAGAAAACAAGTTAAGGCCAACGCAATTTCAAGTGGATCTATAAAGAAAATTTAAATAATTATGGATATAAACTTAGATTCGTTTATACTAAGGAGACATCGTGTCTGTTACCAACCAATCCGGTTTTTCACCTGAGCAGAATTTTTGCTCGTGCTTTAATAATTTGCATATTAATGTCTCTTATTTGATATCATAGGTAATGGATTCAACGCGAAATTTCATCCTTTGCCAAAGTCAAGTTCTTTTTTTTCTTCTTTTAAAACTGGTTGCTTAATTCACACCTGATTCTTATCATTGGGCAAATGTTGAATGAAGACTTTTTGCTTTTGTAAACATGGTAGAGTTGAAGTAAAGAGTAATAAAACACTAACACGAAATTTTTACTATCGAACAAGTAAGAACCAATCATAACAATATACTGAATTTTACTACCTTTAGATAGAAAATTATAATTATTGATGTCTTCATAATTATATGTACCCATTAGGCCCATTCGAGAGCACAATATTTGGTGGACGCCAGACTGTTGGTTGTAGTTATTGAAAAAAAGAAACTCGCTATGTAAATATACGAGAAACTTACGCTCGTATTCAAGAAGCGTACTTGGGTAAGTAATGAAACAATAGTATGCAAAAAACGCTTCTGTCCATGCGTTCCTGTTATCGAGTATAGTCGAGTATAGTCGAGTTTTATAAGGGTTTGACACACGCACGTAAGTATTGTATATGAATTGGTTTGAATGACCCTATGCGTTCGGGAGTGACATCTTACACTTGACTTGTTGAGTGACAATGGCCTAGTGGGTATATGTTCCGCCTCTTGGGTGAGAGGAGCGGGTTAGGTCCAGGCCACCATTTCTAAATTCCTATGTACACCTGAACAGGAGACCATCGTTTGCTCCTCAGTAAAGGAAAATATCGCCAGGAAACCTGCATGCTTGATAAGATTAATCGAATAGAAATAATTGACAGAGAATTGCAGAAGTCAGCTATAATTAAAATTCTTAACTTTTAAACTTCTATAAGGTATGTATAATAATATGAGATAACAACATCTGCAATGCAAAAGATGTACAGGAATTATATATCTCTTTCTTGTTTTGGTTATTTTGCCTATAAAATCTTAAATAATATGATTCAGGTTTGATAAGTTTTCTCCGAAAAGTGACGAAGCTGCCTTCTTATTTCTGCTAATAAAAAGTAAAATGACCTAATCCCCGCTGGGATAATATCAAAAACGTGTATTGCTCAAATTAATAATTCTTAAATTACATATAAATGCTAATTCTGTTTCTTATTAATTTAAGTTTAAATGTTTTACGATTGCAAATGATATATGTTAAGAACAATATTAGCTGGCACTTTAGGAAGTGCATTTGATAGCATCGTAACAGGAAACAATGATTGATGTTATGTAGACGAATAAATGGAGAAACCATAATAAAAACAAATATAAATTATTATGTAGGTACAAGGTAACTTTTTATTTCCACTTTTTTCAATACGATATGTCTGGTCTTATGTTCCGCGTTGTTTGATGTGCCGCCGCTTCTGCGACATGGCTTTTATTTTAAATATCAAGTCATAAGGACTTTTGGCCCATTAAAACGTGAAATTAATGTGGTGATGCATTCTTTCTTTTTGCGTTATTTCTTGTTAATTTAATTAACTAGATATTGAAAACATTTTCCTCCGAGCGCTCGTTAAATTTTGAATAACGTTTCAATTTTCATCGCCAATTTTGAAAATGAAATGTGTAACAATATTTTCGAATAAGTAATTGTGACAAATTTTAAATATGAAATAAGAATGAACGACTCTTATTATTTATGGCGGCGGTGGCGGTTTATGATACTTAAATGAAAATGAAAAATCTAAAGAAAAATAGTTGTAGTATTCTGTGAATCGTCTGAGTTATTTATCGATATCGTATTCATGGTCAATGACTGAGACGCTAGCGTCCGAGTAGGCGAGTACCTTTGTGTTTAATCTGTCTTAATATTTGCCAACGTAAAACATATCGCATCCTGCTAAAACCATAGATAAACATTAATTCATGAAAGCGTTACTTCGCGAAGCATGTTTTACAATGTATAATAAATACTTTATTGCTTGTCATAATAACTATAACTATATAACATATTCTTTGTTTTCCAAAGTCCTTAAAGTATCCAATGTTAGTAAATAAGAATCCCACTAGTCCTACTAATATTATGAACGCGCAAGTTTGAAAGTATGGATGTTTGTTACTCTTTCGCGTAAAAACTACTAAATGCATTTTTATGAAACTTTACAATAACATAGCATATACATCAGAATATCACTTAGGCTATCATTTATCACCGTTAAATATGTTACTAGTTATAAATATTATGTCTAAGTATTTTTGACAAAATATGTTACATTTTATACTATTTCACTTGATTTACAATTACATGTTTTAATCATTAAATATTTTTTTAGCCTATTGGAGTAGCCAGCAATAGGCCGGGTAAAGGCCTCTCCTGCATTACTCCATTTATCGTGATCCTGCCTACTAGATCCAACTAGATCTTATCAGGCATCTAGATCATCACGCCATCGTTTTCCCTTAAAAGGCAGACCGTAGTGCCTTGAAGTCTTTGCCCGTCCAGAGGAACCAAGTCGACGAAAAAGTAAAAAAAAAAATAACTTCTATGATTAAACGTCAAATATTTATTAAATCCCACTTTTTTTTAATTTTACCGATGGGAAAAAATTAAAAAGAGATTTACTAAGTGCGGTACAATTGAGGTTTATATTTACAATCTGCCTAAGATCAACACTGCTTAAATTATGTTTGTCAATTATTGATTATGTAATGTCGTGTAGACTGTTTGCTTATTCAATATAGACTTGTCACTTCTAGTTAAAAACACGAATATACCATTATCAGGGCCATTAATATCCATTACACTTTAGGAAACACTAAGCAGGACTTTATAAATTGGACATAAAATGTAATCAGAAATATGATGATAAAATTCTTTTTACATCAAACGCCCGAACAAAATGAATACAACGCTACTTTGTACTGAAAAAAAACCTGTTCATGGAGACAATATTATGTTAAATATTATACTGTGAACTTTTAAAATAGGGACGAGAATTGCACATAAAAAGTAAAAGCAAAGTATCGACCCTTTATGTCCCACTGCTGGGCACGGGTCTCCTCCTCCGAAATCAGGCGAGGAGCGTGATGGGCCAATTGTTCACCGATTGTTGTTAGTGCGGGCTGGTGAACTTACATGCCTTCAAAGACTTTCAATCTCATCAGTCATACAGGTTTCCTCACGATGTTTTCCTTCACTGGTGAGCGAGCGATGGTCTCGTGTTTGGGGTGCACTTAGAAATTTAGAAAAACTCATTTCAAGGCACACACGGGGGGTCAGGGTCGAACCTGGAACATATCGGATAAGAGGCCGAGTTCACCCAACACTAGACTATCGTCGCTCGACTTGCGCATAAAAAGTAAAGTGTCAACCCGTTAATATCCCACTGCTGGGCACGGGTCTCCTCCTCGAAATCAGGCGAGGAGGGTAATGGGCCAATAGTTCACCGCGCTGGCCCAGTGCGGGTTTGTGATTTGCGCATACTTTGATGAAATATTTTCCCATCGATAAGCGTAACGCTTATCGGTATTGTCGGTACTACCGACAGACAAACCACCTGAATATAATTGCACCCAAGAACATAACCAATTGTACTTCGATAAATATTAAATATCTAAAAGACCTAACAGAATAAACAAATAATTTGTAATCGTCTCACAATAAAAGTGTACACATTTTAGGCTTCTGTCCCCACCCTGCATTTTTCAAAACTCGTACAAGTACAATTATTGTAATGTATAATATGTTACTTTTTAATAACAACAAAAATTATAAGCAAGATGACAGATGCTAGTGACAATAAATATACCTAGAGTCCGCGCCACTTAAGAAGTCCGATAGACGCGGCGCTGCGGTCTCATAACTCAATGTTGCCAATTTCTAGTGTAATGATTTTCCACCGAGTCTAGTACAATAAAAAAAAATTAAATAATTATAGGGCCTATGGTCAGTAGTGGATTGATAAAGTCTGATGATGATAATAATGACAAAAATAATTATAGCAGCAAAATAAAAATCTCCCTGCCAGGTTTTAGTAAAATAAAACAGTTTTTTGTAAATATTTCGTTTGTATTTTTTACGTATAACCGATTAGTAGAATTCATCTAAAACAAACTTCTACGGGTGTGTTCAGCTTTTGCCAGGGGCGACGATTTTCTCAGAAGTAATTGCTGCCATTGTTACTTCTTTTGTTATTCGACCTCTTTTACAGAAACACCTGAAAATATAATTCATCTGAGCAAGGTTTTAATTCTTTTACCTTGTATTTATATTCGTATACAATATCATAAGATAAATGTAGGTATAGAGTTAATGATAATATTTTAACCATAAATTAGGCAAAAATGAGTGACTCTGGCATCACTAAAATTTACCTGTCATGGCAGTGACATTTATAAACATATTATTCAACGGGGTTAATTGTTGTTTATTTTTACTTTCAAATTCACAAAATTATTTCACTTTAATGATCATTATACGGCCTTCACTTTTTATACCTCACTTTATATTATATGTTCCATATTTCACGTAAAACAATTTAAAATTTCACAACTTCTTACTCCAGACAGATGTCAAGATGTCAATCTTGTCAAATCTAGTTCGGGCATAAGTCGCAGGACTTCATAAGTGGCGCGGACTATACTGCCAGTTTTCTTTCTAAAATAATATCAAAGTTTGACGAATGAAACATTCTGCGCATTGTGTGGTCTCAACGGAACAAAATTAGTGGATACTATTGAAAAACACAAAATATTATTGGATATAGATTTATTGATCCTTCTTTTGTCCATTTGTTATATTAATCTTGTCAACACTCAATATCGAGGTTAACAAATGCACTGTTTATTGTTTCTAATAGAATGAAGTCACGTTTTATAATAAACGTTTTAAAAGACACATCTTTAATTTATGACTTGAGATTTTACATAAATAATTATAAGGTTTTTCTTGTTTTGTGATGATAAAATATAAGATGATAATGGGAGATGGATATTAAGTTTCATTGACATCTGGGTGAAGTGCTTTAGAATTTGAGTGAGACAAAGTAAATGCACGTAATATTTTTACTATTATGTTACGTGAGAACTGCGAGGCTAACGCCCAAATACTCAAACGCAACTCAAATTTAGGAGCTGCCTGAGGTGCATATTGAGGAGATTCCAAATATTTAAGTGGTGTTTGGGAATTCGGGCGTAAGTTTTTAGAAATCAAACTTCTGATAAGTCCAAACGAAACAAGAACATTATGTAATTGTACATGTAGACTATCGATTTTAATAGTGAAAAGTGGACTGTATTTAGGTTTGATAAGAATGCTATCCAGTGACAAATAGATGATTGGAAAAACCATGCAACCGACTCACCAGCGTCTCTGCGTAGCTGCTGTAGGTATCGGCGCCGACAAATCCGACAATGTCCTGGATTAGCGAGAAAACGACTTTTCGCACACGCACTGAGTTTATGATTCTTGATGATGTATGTAAACGATAATTCGACAGGGTTCGAGTTCGAAAGCGACAGTATGGCGCGCGTGCGTCTCTTCGATAATGTCTTTAGCGTTCGACAGCTCAGCGAGCAGTACACAGTCACCGATATCTACCGTCACTGGATTTAAACACTTAAATTTATTCGAATTTCGAATAACCGACAAATTTTACAGTCGCTAATGTTGCTAGTGTGATTAAATCGATACAAAATAAAGAAAAGTATTTAAATAAAATATAAGCAAAAATTAAGTATGTATTATTATAATTAATTAAAATAAAATTATTAATGCTGATTCTACAGTAATTGTTGAATTGATAATGTGACCAATGTGCAATTCGTACAAAATATTTATATTAGAAATTGTATTATTGTTAATTAATAGTGTAACAAAATATTACAAAATTCACCTGGAAAAATTCATTAAAAATGTTGAGCACAACTATGACTTTTTCTTTAAATGGCGTTGATTAGGTATTATATCAAGACATAATACAGTTTCCGTTTTATTGTAAAAACGTAAACTCGTTCTATTAAACATTTGAGTTGATAATTTTGAAAAAATTAAGTCATATTTTAATATTTAAATCAAATCTATAGGCCTGCCTATTAACTGATAAAATTGTGATTATATGCCTCTGTATGTTGATGGTAGAAAAAACGAATTTATTAGATAATACTGGTAGTAGCTTTATTAACATTTGCGACAAAAAATCTCCTATTATTACTTGTAGTAATATTATGTAAAAAATGCATAAGTTTTACATAATTTTACTAAATATCTTTAATTATACTGAGTTCACAGAAAATGAAATATTTTCGATATTTTCAATTTATGTTACGCAGAATAAAAAAAAATATATGGCAACATTAAAAGCAATTTCTACGTGGCTCGTGATGAGGTTGTTCCATTCTGATCTGCCGGAAAATTGGGCCTACAACATCAGAGTACTTCATACATCCGGGGGTACTTCGCTCACATAACACTTACGTAAAGTGGCAGCTATTCTGTCGCGTTTCGTGCAGTTTGTGAGTTTATGGTGATTGGGGGGCTTGGGATTCAACCTTAAAAAAGATCATGCATCTGCATAACTTTTTGTGGTGTATTAGCTGACGATAATCATTTTAAGACTCCTTGCTTGGGGGGCAAATATTATATTATGTTAAAATTTCTAAGCTATTTTACCCTGTATCCCGAATAGGATAAAATTTAGGATAAAAGTAAAATAATAAATTGATTTTAATAAATTTAACAAAAGACAAAAATGGATTTGACATCACTGCTATTTATAATTATTTATTAATATATAATGTGAATGCCACGCTTGACTAGATTAAAATTGGGTTATAGAGGAAAATAAATTTATGAACATTTCTGTGAATACTTTGTCTTGCTTCTTTTATTCTTGAAAATTAGATTCGTGTTACTAAAATGAAGTATACTTTTCCATTATACGTGAAGTAAATAAATCAAATTATATTGACCTCCTGAATGAGTCATGGTCAATCTTCGCATGGACCTTAACACTTTCCAAATGTTAATCAATATTGGAACGGTAGTGCTTAATCACAAGTAATGGAGATCGATTGATTTATCATCATTATTGGCCTGTATCCGTCAACTTGACAAAGGCCCTTGACATTCGTCACTGCCCATCTCTTGCGCATCAATCAGCTCTTTGATGTATGTGACAGGTATTCTTGCAAATTATGTATCATCATTATTATCAGTCTGTCCACTACAGCTATGATTTTGTGGAAGTGTGACTTGCATAAAGAAAAACGTGAAGCGATGTTGGACGAAATCGACCGGACGAAACTGGGCCCGGTCTACCATGAAGATCTGACTGCCAGGGAGAGCAACTTTAGAAACATAAGGATGTTTGCGCACAAATGGCAGAAACGAAGGATCGACATGATATCGTAGTTGCAAGATTGACCCACCCGGACTGCCGTGCCGTCACTAACGTGATTGGAAGTCATAAGCCCCAGAAGGGGGAGAGTGACGAAGAGAGCGATCAAGCAGGTACCCCGTATATCTCCCGTGTTTCGCTCCGTATACCGAGAGGTGGGTACGTGCATGGGAAAGTTGATGGGCTATATCCACTACAGTTACAAACTGTTTGAAGGCAAATTTGATCTCTGATCACTTGTATCTAAAGAGAGAAGCTTTATGCATGAAGACAGGTTCTGGTGTAGTCCGTGATCCACTTACGCTTTAAGTCGAAAGCAATCTTTTGAAATTATATTTTTTTGTCATTATTTTAAATTTGCAAAATATCGCTTGCTAAATTTAATATTGTAACTTTATTACGGTTCAAAAGATACATAAGTTTATAGGATGGCTAACGGTGGAGGCTGAGTAATAGTATCGTTTACTATATACGGATATTATAAACACAAAAACTAACGAAAACACGTGTAAAATATTTCTAGGAATAAATTTATAGGTGAATTAAAAAAAAACTTGCTTTACATCTCGGAAAGTCCAAGATATGAGGTGACTATTTTTATGTAACATCTATTGATCTAGAAATAAATAGAATAGAATGGTTGAACTGGGCTGGTGATACACTCAGTTGCACGGATGGCCATTTGACCAATTACTTTCAAGAGTGGAGGCCCCGTTGGGTAGAAGAGTTGGTCGGTCATTAACCAGGCGGGAAGACAATCTCCGTACATGGGATCGGTCGCCTTTGTGTCCATTGAGGAAGGATGTTTAGTAGTGGACGGAAACAAGCAGATGATGATGATGATGATAATGGTTGATTAGTGTTTTTAAATGTGGTGAGATATCATCATCATCATCTCCTCCCCTTATTCGTCTACTGCTGATAACTACTTCCTTAAGGTAGGTAGATATAGATAAATAGAATAGTTAAAAATCAGTAAAACATTTTTTTAGTTGATAGGACGGATGCGCTATGATTTTTCGCCTGACTGTACGTGTGCTTGTTTCAACCAGCCTGCCAGTATCGTTATTAGTACTAGCTCTACCAATTGAGCTAAAGGCCTAAAAGTCTAGAGCTTTCGGGAAATAAAATTGTTCCAGAGTGTACTATTTTGAATTGTAGGATTAAGTATCTCATTTATTTCCATGGTTGACATTGAGTATTTGACATATTATTTCTTCGGAATTAGTTGATGATAAATAAAAAAAAAGTCATCGTATATATACGCATACGATTCACATTCTAATTAAATCACGAGTTTGATACAAGGAAAACGAAAGTGTCAAAAGTTCTTTTACAAAGAACCGAACATTATACCCACACGAGCTTCGTAGAATTACTTTCAATTACAAACAACATGAACTTAAATTTAGATGTATTGCTTTCTCCAGATAAGCAACTCGTATTATTATGAGTCAGAGCGAGACTAAACGTATTGAATTGCAAATGAGAATGGTACAGCAATAGTGTTAGAAAACTGACATTTAACCCGTCCCACTTTCAAAGCATCATTTTATGAACTAAATATTTATACTCACAAAGTCAAAGAAAGATAAAGCTGCAGTTTTATTTATATAAACAATTTGCACAAATTACGATGATTCATTCTCTTTATACTAATTGATTCAAATTTTTTGTCGAAATCTTAGTTCTATGTCAAAAAAACTTTATGATCGCAATATTTTAAGATAGAAATAAGAGTTAAATGTCAAAAATAGGATTGCCCATCTTCCAGCTCATTAATTATCCTCATTTAAATTAAAAATATAATCAAGTAGCTGTTGCCCACGGCTATGCCTGCGTTAGTGAAAAAAAATGCCTTTTTTTATGTATCCTATGTTACTTCTAGTACCTCCGAGAATATATTATTATTGTGTAAAAAGTTGTATGATGATCGGTTGAGTAGTGCTCGCGTGAAAGCGTTACAAACATCCCAACTTTCACATTTTTCTAATATTACTAAAAGTTGCCCACAGCTTTGCTCGCGTTAGCAAAAAAATTTTGTTATGTATCCTATGTTACTTCTAGTACCTCTGAGAATATGTTTACAAAGTTTCATGATGATCGGTTCAGTAGGTATCGCGTGAAAGCGTAACAAACATCTCTACTCTCACATTTATAATATTCGTAAGAATAAGGATATAATCAATCATTTAAAATCTTTTCAATGGCAAATTGGTTGACTAATAGACATAATATTGTTTATTTGGGTCTTGGGTATCTTTAGTGAGTAATGTATTCCTATATTAATGACCGCAAAGTGTGTGCCCCAATATACCAGGATGACTCATTATGGTACATGACAGGAAAACAAAATGAATAAGGTCACCGGCCCAAGCTTTCGACTTTCAATTGAATTATTGACTAGTGATCGCTCGCATCGATGTCTGGCATTAACGTATGCCTTTTTAAATTGCTTCATTTATAAGGCCCCTACGAATAAATTGTGCTTTTTGTCATATTTTACGTCTACAAGAGCAATTCCTTTTTTTATTACTTCTTCTTATTTAATTAAATCACAATTAACGCAGTCAGCGCTTCGCTTATTGAATAGTATGATAGCCTACGATAGTAATATTGACATATTTACTACGAAACCCAATGAATTTGCTAAATCATGTTGTATGTTTTTAGAATCCATTTGAATACCAGTGTTGTGTACAATTTTAGCTAAATTTCTTAATTGTTTTGTGTATTTTATACTTATACTTTGATTGTTATTGTGTGTTTGTTTGTTTTTTACCTATTTGTTATAATTATGTTTATGATTGATATTTATAGTGCGCCTTGGTTTTTACTGTAAGTGCAATAAATGTAAATGGAAATAAATAAATAAATAAATATAAACATTTTATTTTAGTCTAATCAACGTGACTAATTTGTATATAAGATATTTGTTGTATTTAACATGCTAGAATAAAGATAACATTTTTTTATCTTTATTACTTGTTTCTATAGAAGTTTTGCTAGATTGTTGCGAATTATTTTTTTTTTCTTTTATAAGAGACCAAATTAAAATAAAATGTAAAGTATAGGTAGTATCCGAAATCAGGCGTTGGCCCGGTGTGGATTGGAGAACTTTACACACCTTCAAAGATATTCAATCTCATGCTCAGGTTTCCTCATGGTGTTTTCCTTTACCGGTATTTCACTTTTACTTCGACGAATCCATAATAATATTATATTTAAATAAAAAATGCCAGCTTAAATACCTCTGATTCACACGATTCCCTATTGTATTCAAATATAAATACATTGCGGTTAAAATTTGCACGGGGATACGCTTAAAATTATCATTGTATGTACCGTGGTTGTATTATTCACAAGTTCTTACTTATATCGAGTAAAGGTTTCATAAAAAAGTGTCTCTGTAGAATGTAGTCCTTGAAACTTTATTAAATCCGATTTTAAAAAAATGGCATAATACTCGGTATATAAAAATTACTATTATCAGGTTGTAAATCTTAGTAAACGCGGGGGAAACTGCTGGCAATCGCTAGTTGAATATATTGTAATTCATATTTGTACGGTTCTGTTTCCTCCTACTTAATACATTTTGATGTTATATTTAATTAAGTATTGTAAAAGAAGATCATTAACTAAAAAATAATGAGCAAATTATCAAGAATATTTTTAGTATATTTGACTACAAAGAGTTTAACGCCAATAAAAAAAAGCAAAATATGGATGTGTTAAGTTCTCATATGGCTGGTCTGTGCAAATTATATCATATTCGCCCTCTTTTCGTTATTGGCAGTTGAACGTAAAAGGGCTTATTATTTGTTGACCTTTGGTTTATCATTTATTGCCATTTAGTACACCGACGTTAGAAATCACATTTTTGTATGTATAGGCCCTCACTTGAATATATTTGAACAAACGCGTTTTTAATATGCATATAAACTAGTATTTTAATATTTTACCTGTAAACACCTAGTTTTCACCACACAATAAATTCAGGAAGTCGGGAATATACCACATTTACACAATGCGAAAATATTTTAACTTGGCTAATTCAAAAAAGGTTAAATAAATTGCAATTTCTACTTAATTCGGTTAGCTATTTATTAAGTAAACTTCCTCCCAACAGTACTTATAAGTTTGCAGTGTGCTGTTAAGTTCGTCAATAAAACTCAATATGTATAAGGACTTGATGCAACCAGGGATTGCTAACTCTTTCTATTAAACGATTTTAATGGTGATGAAAAATTTTTATTTTCGAACTTTGTTCACTAGTTTAGCAATCTAACTTCGTCATTTGACAATGCTTTTCAATATTTATTTCAATATTTTTTTACAAATTTTAATTTTAGAACTTTCATTTATTTTTCACTCTTTTCATTTATTTATATTTTTCGGAAACTTTTATCACATGAGAAATACTCTGCCGTTGTCCTCCTGTGACAATCGCTGTAAATATTTAAAAAAATAATAATAATTGGAAATCTTGTTTTATTGATATTAGGTATGTTGTAAATAATCTTTTATTTAAAAAAAGAGAATCTTTTGATTCTCTTTTTTTAAAGTCAATGTCCTTTTTATGGCACTTGGGATGATTATTTAAAATATATTATGTACATTATCAAAGAATTTATTTTATAGCAAAATGTCTCCGAAACAAACTTTAATATTGCATTTTTTATCAATTTAGATAGGCGTTATAATGTTTTATTTTATTATTCACATATAGCTCAAGTTGGCTAAAACAAAACAGCGTCCATAAAATAAACAATATAATGTCTCTTCACTACTATTTTGCATCAATACAAATAAACTTATTTTCTATAATAATCTAATGACACAAAAAGGTTGGCGATTCCTGTATCTGATTTTTGATACTGCGAATTACCTTAGAGCGATAAAGTTAAATACTTTATATATGAGCCTTGACACATCTAAGGGATTGTTTTTCCTTATTTATTAAATATAGCCTTCGAATGCCAATACTTTATATTATATCCGTATGACACAATTTATTGCTTCTATTATCTAAAATTTTATTGTCATTGCTTAATGATCTTTTCTACGATTAATTAAATTATTGTAAGAAGAAACTTTTTGTGATGTTCTCGATTATTATTATTGGTGTTTAATTTTAGGATGCAGTATATTTTCTTAATTTAAATTAATAATAGTAGCTTAATCCTCGTTTCGGAATTGAACTTTATTAATATTTGTTTCTATTTTTAATGTTATTTGGATAGGCAAACTAGCAAAGTTTGTAGGTAGGTAGGTACGACGAAGTGGTCAGTTTCTGCCATCACAGGTACTTACCCTATATTTCAGCTGCCATTAATTATAGTGCCTTCTCTCCAAAACAAGAAATATTGTTATTGTTAAATAAAGTTTTTTTATTATGTAAAATATTACTCATATTATTTATAAAATATATCTGTAAATCAAATGTGCGTATGTAATATTGGATATCGAAAATGTATAAACACACAAGCGTGTCTTTAAAAACAATGTAAACGCAGAGGTGGTGATTTCTGGTCCCGGTAAGTGCATATTGTAATGTGTAATATTATGTTTTAACAAACTTACTGTGGACCCAGGTGAATAAAGCTTTTATCATTTTTATTTGATATGTTGATTTTGATAACATAAAATATAAAAAGCTTATACTATAACGAAGTATATAACAAAAAAGCTGATGATCTTAAACTTGACTTGACAGATTTTGATAATCTAAAACTACCGCTAGAAAACCTTTTTTCATGTTTAAAAAAAAAACGAATCTTAATCCTTTCTTTTTTTAAATTCAGTTTAGAAAGAGGTTATTCAATGTTAATAAAAAATCACTCACAAGATACCAGCGTAAAGTGTGTCGCGTTTCGTCCGGTTTTTGAATTTTCGGTTGCCCATTGGGGGGAGAAAAGTAGGAAGGTGGGAGAGAATAACCTCTTGTTCTTTGGATGTTTATGGGCGTCGAAAGTCGCCAAAAGGTTTCGACTGTTCGTTTGCCTTTCTATGTCATGAAAAAATCATCCGCTTAAGTGTAGCTCTAGTAGCGCCATAGAAGGGCTTAAGAGTCAAACTTATAGAAATTTAAAAAATGTCTCAGTTGGTAACAAAGTTTAGTCACAATATTATGGGCGTAGAATTTGGAAGCTAATAAATTCAAGTATTATTTAATTAGTACTAGTTTATATGGTTGAGGAAGCTGCAGATCAGGGCCTACACAGCTATTAAGCAGCAGGGCGCTCACAAGGTAGAGTTACAGTGAATTATAGCCATACCTCACAATAATGATCTATTGTGTATTGTCATTGAAATATTTATACACGTGATGACATATTATTAAATCTATTATTATTAAAATTTATAATTATATCTTGTTTACAGCTCCTCTATCAATCTGCTTAGTGCTAATGGCAAAGAAAACATTTGTGGCATAAATTTTAAAACTCGAACGTAGATAGATACTTGTGCATTCCCTGTTTTATTTGCTACTAATTTAAGTTGCTTCAATCATATAATTTAACTCAAATAATAATATCATAACAAGTTTGGTTTGTTTATGACATTGTATGACTCTTTCATAACATAAGGATGTGACCATTACTTCTAAAGCAATAGTCACATTGGTCATACATACAATTCGCTTACGTCTGTACTTACGTAGGACACCTCGTAATTATGTGTTGTAAAAAATAAATAGAATCTGCCACACAACAACTGTCAATATTTCATTAGACGTGCGTACTAAGTTTACGGCTATGATTAATGTAATAATAGTAGGATGTGCAGTCTGTGGACACATTATCACGAGTGTGTTTAGCTTGTTTTGTGAAAAACCATTGAATCACTTTTCAATAATATTTGTTTTTTTAACATATTACATATATTTTTACAAAGAACTAAAATAATATTATGAATATCTTTAAAGAGAGGTAAAGATAAAAGAAAACTAAATATTATGTAATTATAAAAGTAAAGTATTCATAATTAAAAGTCCTGAATGGTTAGCCAGTAACGAGGATCAGCCGTCATGGCGATCCATGGCGTTTATTGAAGGACGAATGTCGAGTAGTGGACGGATAAAGGCTGATGATGATGCACGAAAAATATTTTTTAATAATCCCAAAGTTATTTAGAATTTTATAGGTCTTGGTTTGGTTTTATAATTGATTCTTTTTTTTTTTTTTTGATGACGTAGCGGAAATCCTTTGCGATTACATACCAGGGCCTGGGTAGGCGCGCTGGCGTGTGTGGGGACTCGCATTTGGGTTCCCTACCCCACTAAAACAGCTGCGTGAGCCTTCAGCCGCTATACTTGAGGGACCCGGATCTGTGCAGGCGACGGGATATCCTCAGCGACAGACTGGTCCCGGCAAAGACCAGATTCTCCACAATAGGGGGACTGCCCGGCTACGACTTGGCAGTTCCCACGACGTCGTGTCTTAAGCTGGGCCCGGGTTCCCATCCCGAGCCCGACACGAGCACAGGGGTGTTACTGGAAGCGCATTAAGTAACGCCTCCGACGCACCCCCATTCGTCGTCTACGGGGGGAGGCCACGTCGGCGGCCTCCTCTCTCACCCGTTCGTCGGCCTCCTTCTGGGAGATCACTGTCTTACAGAAAGAGGCCATTGCCGTCCAGGTCTCGTCACAGCCGAGCATCGCGGTGATGACGCTCGGCAAAGACAAGTCCCCTCCGATGACAGACGTCAGATCGCGACGCAGCACCGCCCATCTCGGGCACACCTCGAGGGTGTGCTGGGCAGAGTCCACCGCTGCGTCACAGTCGTGACATCCAGTCGTCGGCTCCCTTTGGGCCGTCCGACACAGGTAATCACCAAGGCATCCTTCATCAATCATTTCTATAAATTAGAAATTAATTTCATTATTCTGCAGTCATAATTTCTATGAATACACTATTATTTATCAGTTACTAAATAAATATTAAATTATAAATCCCTAACTACTATTTAGGCATAATTTTGACAAATCCTTTTCTTGTTTGTACTGATGTGACTGAATCTGCTGAAATAGTGTTAATTCAATATCCTAAATATCTTAATATTTTCTTATCTATCTTGGAATTTTGACACATTTTCTTAAAAAATCTGTCAAAATATTAAGATCGATAAGAAAATTTTAAAATAGATAGGATATTGAAAGCCGCCGTTAATATTCAACTTTGATATTGCTATTTGTTTCAGGGATAATTTATTGTATTTTTTCTATTTTTCATAAAAACGGCAATCGTGAATTGCAAATTGAAAATGGATTTGAAAGCTTTTCTATCTAGAATATTCGATATTGCTAAAAGATGTATCTATAATGTGGATATGATAATGTTAACATCGGTTATATATGATTTATTAACATATAATATCGTTAATAACATAGCTTTGTTTGTCGTCACGGTCTATACAAGATGGTCAGTGTACACATGAACGTAAAATATCTTGAGAAGAGCTATGTTTGCAATTGACGCCCGGCTCTACAAACATGGCCTCGCTACTAATGACTTAACAAATAAGCTGTTATAATTACATAAAGATGTGCCTGAATCGACTTCAATTAGATTCCAGTTTTTCCTTTGTTTGTTTGTTGCTATGTCGATCGTTCCTATCCTCTCCTCTACCTATCCTCAAATCGTAGGTATTCTAAAGTCTAAATAGTTAAATACTGCGCGCGCTTTGCCCTCTCCAACGAAAGTTGTCTTGAGCAACTATAACTATTTAAAAAAAAATATTAACAAAATTTGTAGAGAATTTAATCCTCTACAATATTTATAATATTATATACAAATAGCACAAAACCCATAAGTACTACCAGGGTGAGCCCAACACCTTGGGTGAAGCTAATTGAGCCAAGGGGACTCTTTGTACCCCTCTTATAAGAAGAGGGGGCAAAAGAGCAGGGGGCAAGGGGCGAGGATGGGAATCTCGTCTCATCGTACTGTCTTGACGGTGGGAGGGGTTGTGCTGTGGTGCGGGGCAACCCATCTGTGGAGGTGGCCTGTGCTAGTTCTGGGGCGCCTCACCATAGGCGGCATTGGTGGCACTCGCCGGGTTTTAGTGGGTATAGCTGCGTCTTGTGTGTTTTTATTAGTTACATTATTTGTACTTCCCTATATAATTTCATGTTTGAACAAATGAAGGTGACTTTTCGCGAGACGAGTTTTTCTGTAGTTTATTTTTGTAATAAAGAATGCAATGTATTACAAATGAAATATAAATGTAAGATTTACACTTAACTAACGTCAGTTGCTTCTTTGAACGTCATTTGCCTCGCGAGGAACAATATTTCAAATGCTAAGTTATCAGCGTTGTATCAAAGATAACCATCAGACACGCCTTATCAAAGGTCAATCTCGAATTTACAAGTTTATATTATCGTTCGTCGACGATCACAAACAGTGATATAATGTGAATTTATAGCAAATTATCAGGTTATTGAATTTGTTAATACAGCTTCTAAATATCGATTGATTTAAATTTACGACACATAAATCTAACTCAATCAAAAATTCGTATCATAATTTATGTAAATATTTAACGTGACTTCGATAGTTTTGAACTGATTTATTTAAAATTGCTTTTACTTTGCATAATTATTTTTAAGGTTCCAAAGCTTATGCAAATTTTTGTTTTACTTAAATTTTCTAGTCCTATTTCATAATGATAGATATAAATGTGTAATATATAATATATCTAATAAGAACTACTTTTTTCTGTGTTTTGAACAAATATTAAAAAAAATATAATAATATATATAATTTCATCAATATCGAAGTACACCGGGAAGAGAAAAAAAACTCATTGTGTTAAAAATAATTCACTAAAGATTAACCATCTGAGTGAAAATTATTGTGAGATACGAACTAGATTATAAATACTAAATCCAATTTCGATTAGATTTTTAATTTTTAACGTGATTGGGAAAACTAGTACCTTGTTAATATTTATCTCACATTTAGCAGAAGACCCTAACGACGACCTCACGACTCTTTCCGGAGAACTCGGCTGACTTCCGTAAAGTACAATTTACTGTGCCTTTGCTGACATTACTTAGTAATCTACTCACGAATTGAGTGTTTTAACGATGCGATATCCTGTAAATATCGAGGTTAATACTTTATTAAAATTTAAAAATCTATGTGTATCTCAGTATCATAGTACAACAGCAGTAAGATTAGCAACATTTATCAAATGAAATGACATCTTAATAATTTTTCAGTTCATAAGCTCCGTTCGCACGAGATTTTCACCGATTGTTAAAAAATACGTTTGGATAACACAGATGGATACCCATATATTTGTTCATACGAAATAATTTTAAAGCGTTTTATTTTTGTCAAATGCTGTTGAATTTACGACGTTGAAAGTTGGAGATCAAATTAACTTAGCATACGGAACTCGCAACTTGCGCCAGCGTCGGGTTTGAACTCGACGCTTTTTTAAGCGCTCGTGTGAACGGTGGATTAATGTTTCAAAAGTAACTGTCCTATTATTTTTTTTGCTAATATGTTAATATTCATTGTAAGAGTAGATTCTTAAGAAGGCTTTTCGGCGAAGTTATAGGTGAAGCTGTAACTGTAATTTATATAAGCTTAGAATAATATATTTTCACACATACTCATATTTCATATAGCAATAAAATATATCTGATCCTCGTAGTAGGTATTCGAACTTAATAAAATAAATCATATTACATCGTGTTAAAATTATGCTTATAACAATTTTATGAATATTCAAAATTAAAATTAATTAATATTAATTGCGTTCCAATTTTCTGTCCATATCCTATTAACATACATATGATTTACTAATGTGCTACAGTTAATATAACAGGTGCTAGTCAACGAGCTGTTGTTTAGTGTAAACTGATATTTCTCTGGTAAAAAGACGATTTTATATTCGTTTGAAATAGATTCTGGTATTTTTTCAGTTATTCAGACGTGTCATATAAGGCAAAAACGAATATTTTTACGGGTAAAAAATACTTTTTTTTGCGTTTGGCAATTCTCTTTTACACTCACAAACTTTTTAACTGTCTTTTATTTCTCAATTTACAGACGCACGGTATATATATTATGTGCAAGTAGCATATTGACGGTACTGCATATTTTTATTTTTATCAAATATCAAAATGAAATTAAATAAAATTTTAATATGATTCTAATTTTTATGTTCCTTGGAATAAAATATTAAAATTTTAAAATCCTTTCAACTCTACTTTAATAATATACAGTTATTGTTCCCTATATTTATGTAAAAAATTATTTTGCATACCTACTTAATTGATTTCTTAAAATATTTATTTTGGTCAAATTTCACTACTTTTAAAATCAAATAAATTTTAATATGATTCTAATTTTTATGTTCCTTGGAATAAAATATTAAAATTTTAATATGAATCCTTTCAACTCTACTTTAATAATATACAGTTATTGTTCCCTATATTTATGTAAAAAATTAATGGGAAAAATATCTTGGAGAATATAAAAAAAGAAAAAAAAATTGTTAAAATTTTGTTCAACGTAAGATTATGCCATTAAAGCAACAACGAACTTTTTTAATTACCTACTACATAATCAGCTCTTCATGAATAGTCATGACATTTAAGACATGTGAAAATTTTATCCTTAACAATATCGACTGGATATTATTCTAATAATAATATTATCATTATATATTAATATATATAACTTTAGAAATAGTAATGTGAAAACCATATTTTATCATATTAATAACCTTCAACCAATTTAGAGCCTACTGAAACCATTATATTATATAAAAAATGTATAAATTTAGAGAAATATTATGTAAATTTTTCATATTATTGACATCAATTATAATATTTTGGTGTAGTGACATGTATTTCTTTAAAGGTTAAACCTTTTAATCTAAATTGTTCAGATCTACGTCATAATAATTAAAACTTTAGTTAATATTAAATTAATATCAGTTAATTTAAAGGTCTTCTGTTTTGAATTTCTCTAATAATGTCAGTTAATTCATAATAAAGCTCTAATTTTAAGGTTTAAAAAAATATGTTGAAAGACAAGTTATAATTAAATAATATTTCCCAAGAAAACGTTTGAAAACCTACCTACCCACGTATTATGTAGGATTTTTTATGTAAATTGGCTTGCCTAGCATGATGGCAATAAATGGCATGATCGCATGGCACGCGTTGTATTTTTATTAATATAATTTCTACTATTAACTTAGATTTAACAATTCTGCCAATTTTCACATGATGGCTAAGTTTTTTTGCAGATTATATTTATAATATTTTTTTCGTATTTATAAAACTGCTGCGTCAATGCTGAGCAAGCTTTATTTTTCCGAAGTGAAATCTGTTTTTTTTTAAATTCGTATACTTAATTATTAAAATCAAAAGCAAGAAAAAAGTTTTAATACATCAAAGTGGAGTGGATCTAATTGGATGTTATCTTTCATATTATATCTAATTAATCTTATGGGCAATGTATTTTAAATTTAGAATGCACAAAGAGAGATGCAGTGTCGGTCACCTACTAAAAATTATATTTATCATTGCTTGACATTCTAAATGCAAATTATGGAGACTATCCATTGACCGAGTTATAGATAGAGTTCTCTCTACGACGACGAGACGAGAAGGGCATACAATTCAATGCAATAACATTCGATGATTCTAATTTTCTGTTGTAAAACTATGACCGTTCTGTTGACGTTATTGATTTATTCTTTTCAATGTTCTGTGTTTTTCGAAATATAATTAATTAATTAAACGAACTTACCTGAAGTGAGGGTCTATTGTAATTATACGAGATGCTTAGTCCGAGATATCAGTCTTCCACCCGCCCTCATCTTAATCATGGAAATCATAGTCAATTTTAATAGATTGATGCTTTGAAAATAATGAATTACAGATATTATAGTGGACAAGTTTTTTGATTTTAAATGCTCTAAATAGTCGCGATATGCACAATGCAAGGATTTTGAAATGGATTAGAAGATATCGGACTAAGCTCGAGTTTAATATGAATTATATAACCGTTCAATTCAACATTTCAAACTGTTATATTGAGGTCCTCAAATAGCATAAAAATGGTGTAAATTTGAAGTAGCGAAATGGCAAATCTGACAATCTGGCATCCGTCATGATTGACAGGTGCCAGGAGGATTTGAACTCGCGACCGCTGCGTAAGTATTCAGAAGCCTGACCACTCAATCAGCCGGCCGTCAAAAATAAATAGTTTCACGAGGATGCAGCCGATCTTTTTATTTTGAAATGAGGTTGCACGTTTGTTTTTTATGACTTAGCCGCGAATGATTTAGCACCCATTCTTCTTATTTTATAGCGGGTCACACTTGTCACGACTTCGATAACAACAGTTAGTCGCGCGCGGTGAATCGGAAACTAATATCATTGTCATAACAAATCATGTTATTTCACAAAAGATGACTAACCGTTAAATTGTGTGTTTATCTGGTTCACATATCCATTTTAAAATAAATTAATGATGGCATTTACATATAAAGCTTAGCCATTGTCACCTATTTTTTATAATCTACATAATAATATTATAATGACTTTAATCGTAATATAGAGTTAAATTCACCTACTTTATTAAATAAATTAACTGTCTAATGATTATTTATTACTACACTGCTATTAATACGAAGTAATAAATAATTATAAGTGTGAATAATATTACATAATAAACTTTAAAAGTAAATATAAGCTTTGTTTAGCGCACCCGTTGGCAAAGAAATATTACAAAACATTTGCAGATGCATCTAAAGATAACCGGCGCTTACTTGAGTTGTCTGAGCCGAGCACAGTAAGGATTCACAGATGAAGCTTACTTTATCTAGCTCAGCTCGTGCGATCTAATCGCTCATTAGTTAGATGTCATTCTAATAACCTACAACAAAAAAATATAAGCAATTATATACATTTTTTATGCCATAGGGAGGTAAACGGGTGGTCGGAGCTTTTTGGTGACTAAGAAGCCTATCGACAATCTGCGGTTTTTCAAATGCATTGCCCTCCCTTTCCCTTCAGGCCCACCCCCTTTGGGCTACCAGAAACTCACAAACCGCACGAAACGCTACAGGATTACTGTCACTTTACTATCGTGCCACCCAGTTTGGCTGATGATGAAAATGAGGTTAATAATATTTTAGCCGAAACAAACATGATTCACATGTGTAGGGCCTTTTCGATCCACATACCAATGTCTTATCGGGTAAGCAAGTATTTTGATATCCTCATTCCTCGTCATTTTTTCCTTCAGATAAAATCTTTTAGCAAGGGACTGCAATAATTATCTTAATTAGCATTAATTTATCTTGTGTTTTATGGCTTTAGGAATAATTTATTCACTCATAATTTATTGCGTGTAATGTAATTAACAATTCCGATGTAAGTTTGACAATTCAAGTTAAATAAGATACTTGAGTATGTTTGAATCTTACTGACATTATCAGCGTAAAAGTTTGTAAGAAAAAATTGTATGTTTGTTACTCTTTTATCCAAAATTGCTCAATGTATTTTGATGAAACTTTACAATAATAACCACCAAGTAGGACATAGGCTATAATTTATACCCGTACACCTACGGTAACCGCGGATCGCTACTAGTTTATAAGTAGCTTTACCCAACTATAAAAAAATACTACATCAAAGTATGTTATGTAGTGTAGCCGTTGGGAGCATCACAAGTTCATACAAATGTTCACACATTCATACACTTCATACATTTTTCTTATAGAAAAGATGGCAACCGGACAGTCGGTTCACCTTGTATTAAGTGATAAGTGATATCCATAGACACATTTTTGGATGTCGCAGTTGCAGTAGCAGATGCTTTCGCACCATATCAGGGCCTCAGGTAGACATACTGGCGTGTGTGGGGACTCGCATTAGGGTGCACTACCCCACTAAAACCACTGCGAGCGCCTTCAGCCCCTTTGTGAGGGTCCCGGATTCCCGGATATCCCGGAAGGGCAGTTTAGCCGCTACTAAGCAGTCCTCACGAGGCTATGTCTAGCATCCGACGCACCCCCGTTCGTCGTCTACGTGGGGAGGCTACGTCAGCGGCCTCCTCTCTCACCTGTTCGTCGGTTTCCATTTGGGACATTACTGTCTCGCAGGAGGCCATTGCCGTCCAGCACTCGTCATTATCGAGCATCACTGTGATGACGCCTGGCAGAAACAAGTCCTCTCCAATAAATCCATAGACACCTGCTACACTAGAGGAACAGCAGGACCGTAGCCGGACTTTCAATACACATACATACAATATACATACGTACAATATACATACATACAATATACATACATTCTTCGGTGGCCATAATCGAGTAATAAGGCGAACACAGTCCAGTGTTCCGTATGTCAATGGCGCCCGAATAAATCGTAATTGACAGTCAGTTTCCTTTAACAGTTAACTGAGTTATTCACGCGTGTTAATGGATTTAATTATGTTTGTGTCGGATTGATTACAATCCGAGTAATTAATACCTAGCTTTGAATTATGAGTTTCATATGTTGGTAACGCAGTAAATTTAAATATATTGAAACATAGTTGCAAACCAACATGTAATTAAATGTAATGTATTGATTGTATAATATTGAGCTTTACACTTTTATGTTTAAAGCAGTAAATTATATAATTTTGTGGAGCTATTTCCTTATAGACAGGAATAAGTTTATTCCTGTCTATAAACAAAGCATACTACAACTACAACTCTATATAAAAAACTATTTTTTTTTCAAAAGGTAATGCTTTTTTAAGTAATCATATCAAAGTTACGTCTGATACGACACATTTGATGTTTAAATATAAAATACTATATCATTTATATCTATGGTATTATTTTTTGCATTTTTTTAAGTTTATGCTCGCTATTAATAGAATATACATGTTTGTCATAGTCAAATGTTACTCAGTAAATCACATTCAGTATAAGGTTATTAGCCGAAGCGAATATAATATAAGCCGAATTAAACATTTTTTCGTGAGAATATATGTATTATGTATTAGTTTAGAGTGTCTAGACCATAGAAATATTAAGAACTTATTTCAAATATCTGTGGTCTAGACCATAGCGCGACGATTGTGGAGCAATTTTTTGTAACACAATAAAAAATGTAAAAGCTCCGTTTATGCTTAACCATATATAAGTAATATTACTCATTTAAAGAAATTTAAAGAGAAATTTAAGATAGAATTTAATAAAGAAGAATATGTGCCGTAATTTTGCCGTATTCGAATATCGTTTTCTAACGTTTACTAACGTTAACGTTACTCATTATAATATACTATTTAAATTCAGTAGTTTCCCATAACGAAGAAATGTAAAATTTATTTTTTATTTTCAAACATATTGGTTTCGCAAGAATCATCTTATTAAAATAAACTCTGCGCGTAATATTTTGGGAAATAAGCAGAATAACATGTTTATGTTCTTAAACAATCAGCTGTCGAAATTGCGAAGGAGCTTTTCTGCGTAGTAGTAACAGGAAAGTTCTTGTCGAGTGCGCAAATAGCAAGTGTTATATTTGCTTAGGCTGTGTCATTTGCGTCAGTTGGAGCCTCATGCGAAATTAGAATAAAACAACGTCAATGAGAGCATGCCAAAATATTTGCGTTTATTTTACACTTGGTACGTACGAGTAAGGTAGCGCTGATATATTTTAGCAATATTTTACGTGTAAATTTTATGTGTATATATTTCGTTACGCGATTGTGAGCCAGGAATAAAACAATGTCTTGCCTTATTTATGTGACAATATAACCGCATATTGTCGTCATAAAGATTAATTTGTCACTCAATAGATAATCCCTCTTCCTCTTTTTCAATCAATCTTTCCAAATCTTTCAAACCAATTTAAAAAAAAGAAGTGGAAGAGGTGGACCGGCGAGGAGTTATATGCAACAAATAAAGGAGAAGGTACAGGTTATGCCTTATCAGGAGGTGAAGGTGTTGGCGGAAAGGAGGAATGAGTGGCGAACACTCCACCGACAAGAGTAAAGCTCTTAAATAGAGAGATTAAGAGAGAAAATCCCACCAGATAATCATATTTAATTAATTTATGTATGAGTAATATAATGACAGATGCTTATTTATAATAAAAAAAAAATAAATAACAAATGGGATAGTAATATTAAATATTTATATATTTTAACAATAGTCTTTTGGTAAGCAATTTCAATGTTTATTATATAAATATTTACAATTTATCGAGATTCCCAGCCACCATTCCCACGAGTGCAGATCAAGCCACTGAAAATCTGTACTATAGTGGTAAAAAGGTAAGGCTAAGGTAAAAACCTACATGAGTAATTATATTAATTATCCTTATTACTCCGTGGAATCTAGGTCATTATAATGTAGACTTTCTTTTAAAATTAGCTTGTTGTGGTTATTACTCATAATTGCCATACTTGAGCAAATTTTCGAGTGTTGAGTTTGAGTCTTGAGTTCATTTTGCTCTACAACTTTGCTCGTACCAGAGCAAGGTAAACCAATGACAAAGTATAAACGAAACTTTCGTGTATCTATACTAATATTTTATCTTTAATAATATAATATAATATAAAGAGGAAAGATTTGATTGTTTGTTTGTATAGAATAGGCTCTGTAACTACTTGACCAATTTAAAAAATACTTTCACTGTTGGAAAGCTACACTATCACTGGAGAACATAGGCTATATTGAATTTCTAAAAAGTAAGGGACCGTTTTAAATAGTTGACGCAGGCGAAGCTGCATGCAACAGCTAGTTTTTAATATTCTGACTATTCGGTGTTGACTATACTCTAACATAGAGCCATCCAAAAATGTTAACAATGTCTTATTTCTTATGTCGGTCATCTTGGCGTTCATTAAGGGAGGCCTATTTTTAGCAGTGGACTGGTATAAGCTGATGATGATAATGATGGTGATGTAATAAAATACACAATTTTATAACGTTCCAGTTCAACAATAAACGTGATTTTTTAATATTGGTGTACAAATAGCCATAATATGATTTTTATACCATCAAGCCTACATTATGCTCGACTTTATTATCTTTTAGAAATTCCTGTTTTCCGGCAGTAATTTTACCAATTTTTTATATATTCATGATGTTCATCATGGCTTAAATAACATTATATTACATATTATTTTTACTAGTCAAAGTTCAATCTTCATTCATATTATAATAGTCAATGTCGTTGTAAATTATTCTAACATAGAGCAGTACCTTGCTGGACATAGGAACTTTTATAAGTCGGAAACGGGGAACGGGTTCCAGTTTACCTGCGTGTGGCGTGACGTAGTCGTTGTTAAAGTGTGGGTAGTACGGCCGAGCGTTATGAAGGTCATTAAGTTTGCCTTTAAATACCGGGGTATAATTATTAGAGGGGTCATTCGCGTCTGTGAGTTTGAGGAGGACGAAGCTCTGCCCGAATCGTATTGTAAGGTCACGTAAGCCATTGTTTATTTTAATGTGTAAAGTGTAATATGGCGATAGTGTGTGTAAATGTATGGGCAGTGTGAGTAAGAATGTATCTTAAAATATGTACCTGTGAACCTTAATATTGATATTTTCATGGATAATATAATAAATGTTTATATTTAAAACGCATTTTCACTTCTGATGTTTAAATAATGTCGAGGTAGCTTATCCTATTTACACATTTAAATAGAACTGCCCGTTGGACAAAAAACGAGCAAATAAGTTATTATAAGAATATGTGTTTATGTATTATTTCTGTCAAATACAGCGTCATGCTTAGCCCAAGTAGAACTTCGTTAACTAATTAGTTTTAAAGAAAAACTCAACATTTTAAATTACGCTAATAGAGTTTTATTATGACGAATATATTATATAGAATATTTAACATGAATGTTAACTCTTAAATAGTGCGTTTTTTAAAGAATTTTATAATTTCAATGGTGTGCATGAAATTTTCCGAACGAATAGCTTATAAGTGCTTTGACTTGTCATATCCACGGTCACACGGTAAAAAACATATACAGACGACCTCTTGACCTTTATATGCATAAATACTTACGTACCATTTATATACAAAAATAGTATATATTTTTTAAAGAAAATTTGTTTTAAAGGAAATGTTACTTTCAAAATTAATATTTTTTTATACATATGGATTCTTAATTTTATATTATAATTAATTGGGGCGAAATTGTTGTATATAGTTTATATATGTAACTAACAATTTAACGCCCGAATACTCAAACACAACTCTTTGGAAGCTGCTTACATTTTGGATGACATGACAATGACATAATATTATGGATTACATCGCTCGGCAGTCCTTGTGACCGCCATATTTTGTATTTTTTTTTTATTAGCCTATGCTGTCCGACTGCTGGGCAAAGGCCTTATATTAAAGCGTCAAATTTTAGCTATATTAGGACTAAAAAAAATTGATAAATGATGCGATTAATTATTATATATTATATGCAATAGCGATGATGATTAAAAAGCTTGATTTGTGAATATTGTACAGTTATTATTTACGACAGTGTAATTAGTGACTGACTAATGCAACTTTAATTAGTAACGTGTATTTTTTATTTTCACCATTATGTCTAAATTATAATAGTCCTTGCCGCTGTACCGTTACAGTATATTAAATTTTAAAATCTATGAGAAGATTTGCCTAATTTAGTAGGTCTTTCACCGGCATGATTTCTGTTATTGCTTTTTATTTAAGCGGTTTATAAGATTGAGTTTAAGCAATTTTGAGCGGTTCAATAAAACGTCACATAAACTGTGTCATTCGGTCATTAAATGAGCCTCTCTTTGTCCAGAACTGCCGGCATAAAATTCGAAGTCGAGGATTATGGTTTTATAGTTCATTTATTAATAATTTTCTGCAACAGCAGTTTCTGTCTTTTTTAGTATGCTACATTGTAATCTTATTTGTGTTGTTGTATATTTCTTTATTTTATCGACAGATATTATGAAACAATTCATTAACTCTTTATATGACTGTATGATAACTTAGTTTATTTTGATACTTAAGTTAGTAGTTTTGTGTTTCTTTTTATGTTGATTTATAACACAACGACTTAAGATAACAAAAAAAGTTTGATATATAGTAACTTATGTAAGAATTTCACACTTATATGTAAAAAAAGTTTTTGAAGAAATTACACAGTTATCAGTCGTTAACGACATCTATGGCTCAATGGTTAGCGCGTTGGTGCTTAAGCCGGGAGTTTCTGTATTTAGTGGTCATGGATGTGTATTAAATATGTGCATTATATTATAATAAAAATTTTAAATTTAAGTATTAGTTTAAAAGTATTATATAAATTTCTATTATCTGGTACCCGTAACACAAGTCTTTGGAAACTTAGCACGGGACCAGATTGACGTGGTGTAAAAATCGTCCATAGATATTATTATTTTATTATTATTATTATTATATTATTGTATCAAAAATTTTCTTTTATGAGACACCGTCCGTGGCGGCAAAATGAAGTAATTTTAATAGCTTCATTTATTACTAGAACTTTTAATTATATTCCATGTTATCATGGTAAATTATATTACGTTTTTATGGTAGCGTCTTCACTATTAACGGTCTCTCTAAGATATGGTACGATAGACTTTTATCACGAGTACATTTGTATGAATTAAATTATTGTATTTCTTTAAACTACTAGGTCATAAAATTTCAAACATATTTTTTGCAAAAAGACAACAAAAAGAAAAATGAAAACGCTTGAAACATTTCTACGTATTGAGCAAACTTATGTTCTATTTGAATGTTTTCATTTCATTATTTTATTGTAATGGATACATCATCAAATTTCGATAACATCAAATAAACTCAAAAAAAAAAAACTTGGGCTGTTTATCTTTTGAGTTTATAAACGCAGGTGACTGCGCTTTTTATTGCTAAGTGTATGTATGACACATATATAAGCACGTGCGTTTGATATTCTTAGCAGACTTACTTCAAGTAAGCAAGCGAGTAAGCTCAAGTTACGCATGAATAAGATTACAATAAACATCAGCCTCTACTGCTGCATGGACGTAAAGCCCAAGCTGATCAACTGAGCAAAAAAAAAAAAGGTTTGTCCTATTATAAGAAAACTTATCACAGAAAATGATATGTACAAGCATACTGTATTATTAACATGTACTTTATAAATGGGTTAAGTTAAAGCTCAATTCTAAAAATGAAAGTGAAATTTCATAAAGTTTTGGTTAGCTAACATCTTAGAGCAAAGGGTCCTTCTTCCTCCTTAGGTTCCATAAGGAAGACCGCGTTGCTCTAAGACTAACATTTATAAGTATTTTGAATGATCTCGAATTTATACATTTCCTTCCTTTTAATTCCTACAAAACTGTTGAATTAAGGCTATTTTCACTACACATTTGCCTTAAATGTGATTAGTGGACGCACTTGTATGATTTTCTATAGAAAGTAAACTAAAATCCGTTGCGTCGGCGCAGGCCAAACCCGTACCTTTAATTGATACCACGATATACCAAGGAATAACACTTACTTTTAAGTCAAAAGAGGTTCTCATCTTATACTGCTATAAAATAATTAATCAGTTCACACAGTCAGTCCGCTTTTTCCTATTATGAAAGAGTTTTTAATATGTATAATTTACATATTACGGTGTATTTATAATTTATTGTTATAGCATATACCTAATATACAATTTATAATAGGATACAATAAAATTATTGAGTTCGGACACTTCACTATTTTCGGTGTTTATTATGTTAGAATTTGATTATAAAATCATAAAAATGTATTTTAGCGACTTTTACACCTTTTCGTGTTTTTTTTATAAATAAAAGCCTCCATTGTCACCATCTATGTTTTTTTTAAATTTTATTTCTTATTTTTATAAGCCATACAATCTTAAGATTAAGTCGGCTTTTACCATCTATGTTGTCATTCGACATTTATTATTTTGATATAGCGACATCTGTGGGCACTTTCAGTAAGTAAATTCACAACCTTTCAGATTTTCGTGGCGTTCAATCATGGTGATGATGATGATGATGATGATGATGATGATGATGATGATGATGATGATGACGATGATGATGGCGATAATGATGACGATAGTGATGATGATGGTGACGATGATGATTATGACGACGAAACTTTACTAATAAAGCTTTAGAGTTTGTTTGTTTGTTTCTTTGAACGCGCTGCTTTTATTTGAAATAAGGAGATCGAAACAGATTAATATACGAGAAGGGCAAAGTTCGAAGCGTCTATTACATATTCGTAGCTCTTGGAAAGATACTGAACTAATTTTTATTCATCATATCACCACGGTACCCAAGAAAGCGGTACAAGATGAATATATTTGAATAATAAATTTTGCAAATAGCGATGACTTCATAAACTTTGAGCGACTTTCGTGTCACGTTTTGCTTTAATTATTCTTATATCAATTAAGATAACAACAAGTTTGGGTAATTAAAGTGGAGACATTAAAATATGATCCATATTCTAATTTCCGTTGCAAAATTATTTGATTAATAGATAAAATCTAATATAAATAACTTTAAAGTTATATTTTTGTTATTTGAATAGGAATACTGGCAGACGAGTCATAAGGTTTTGTATATTACTTTGTAGTTACTACCACAATTAACACTTGGGTTAGTTGACATTTTAATGTTGTTCATAGAATGTTTAACCTAACCTCAATTCTCCCTCAAACGTTCCCGAAAATTTCATGATGCTTATGTGTTCTTTAATTAGTTCATGAAACATTATTGCTTATTTAAATTATACGCCCTACTCTTCTTTTATTTGATATATCTTCTTCATCATCAAAATATAACATTGTTTGCATAATTTTTATATGAATTACTGCAGCAAAAAAATAATCTAATTGCCTTATTAAAAATCAATGCAATAAATCGTAGCAAAATTGTTTGCTCTTAATATCGTTCCACGTGTTCCAGTCTTTACATCTATCGGCTATACATTATTAGGATATACTTCACAGCAGCTCCATATCACACCCAAGCCGGTTACATAAATATATACAAAATTTTATGTAAGAATTAATTTACATACTGCATAATATTATATATGTATTCTTATCCCAGTGGCAACAAAACTTTCCATATAAATGAGAAGGCAAGTGTATAATACACTCTACCCTTAATTAATAAAGTATAACATACACAGTTTAATAATTTCATAATTAATAATATAATTTTATTATTCACTAGCTTTTTCTCATAACTAAGAGATATCATCCTCGTTAACTAAGAGATATCTGAATTGATGATGACTATTTTTATAGCGTACCCCTCTTGACATTAGCTATCTGTCAATAAAAGTCCCGTCCTAATCGGCTGAGCCCAGAGCTGAGCTGAAAAAAACAGACAGACAGACAAGAATGAAAAAAAATCTTTTTAGTTGTAAGAATCGTATACATCATAGACATATTAAGAATAGAACTTATTTCAAATATCTGTGGTATTATACATCATATGAATTTTGTGAAAATCTGTTAATTTTAAAGTACAAACAGACGCTTAAATTATTTATTTACTTGTATATATTAATTTATTTATCTCTTAAAAACTCTTAAAAATTAGTAATACTATTAGTACCTACTCAAATAATTTTAAGATATGTTGTTCTCAGATGATAACTGGTAGAATCCTGATTACTGAAGACTGAGAACTGAATCAAATCTACTTGTTAGATGTTTAAGAATAATATAAGGTGAAATTACTGAAAAATCTCATTTTTTATGATAGGCAACGCGTGGTCGACCACGTGACCTGGTACAATAAATACTACTTGTAGGTAGACTCGTTAACGTTTATGGGCGACGTCGACCACTTGCCATCAGACGACTTTACCGGTTTACCATCTGCTATATAGGAACCAGTTTAAAATTCGAATTATATTATTGGTATTATAATTACATTTTGCTTATGCATCTCAGATTAAAAAGAAAAAAGAAATGAGTTATGACTATGGAAAATTTACTTTTTCTTAAAATTAATCCGGAGTTTTTCTCTCCTAATCACTAATCAGGGGGCCTAGCTAAAATGCAATTAAGAAAGCGTTAGCGAAGTTCGAAAATAATAAAATATATGGGATTGACTTAAGGCCGCGCTTAATCACGTGGTCCATCCTATACATTTTATAATTTTCATGGCTTTTTTAATGGCTTTTTGGCTAGGCCCCATGTTCATATCTTTGTCCCAAAGTAAAATATTTTAAACTTTTACTTTTGTCTGCCTACATAATAGTCGTATAAACAGATTATTGACCTCTGAGACTAATGTATACTCGACTAGTCGACGAAACTAAATAGGTATATAATAAATCGTATCGTTTTATCTCGCGATTGTTGTTTATAACAGTCAGGTGTTCGGATCCTCTTATCTTCTTTTTATTCGTCATTGACAATTTACGATTCATCTTTATGTAGGTATTGGACGGTCACGTTGTGATTTCATGTGGCTTATGTTAATTTTAGTATTGAGTTTCCAGACAGAGTGGCAGCGCCGTTTAAGGCGGCATTGGTTTTAAGTATTGTATTGCATTTACACATACTACAGGAATTTTGATATATTTCAATATTATATTGGGTTATTTAACTAAGGTTTAAAAGTGTATTATTTTCAAAAAAAAAAAAAGATAGTTATGCAAGGGTGATAAGATAATTTATACTATTAATGTGTTACTGTGTACTTTTAGGTACAAACCCTAGTTTTGCTGTTACTATCAGATAAAGCTTCCAAAGTTCTTCCTAATAATTTTATTTGAATTTTAGTCCTTACTAGTTAAGTAACTAATCAACTGATTTGACATTATTTACCATATAAGTATGCGAAGCTGGTGCCTAATTTATACATAAGAAGCTGAAGAAGAAGAATGATTAAAAAACGATAAAAGCTAATGGGATACAGTGGACTGAAATCAAAATTGGCAATACACACATATATATATATCATACTCAGTTTTTTCTTATACTATTTCCATTTCTTTATTTTCTCGATGACTGATCCTGACTGAAACTTGAACGAGCGTCTTTTTTTACATTATCTATGCATTATTTTATTAAAATATGACGTTTTCACACGTACAAGGTTATACCAGAGTCGGAGAAACTTATAGGGATAGAGCTATATCGATAAACGTAACACGATAACAGACCCGATATTTTGATACAAGATGTAAAAAACTAAACTATTGCCGGATACTTTTATACAAATTTATTAACTAATATTATATTTCATTACAAGATGTTACACGTATTAATTTTTGCTTGATAATGCCAATTTCTTTAAAATTTTCGAAGCTCTTGTAAAACTGTTACTCTCGACACTCGACAATGAAACGAAATAAACGAAACGAAAAAATATATTTGAATGTTTTTTTTGTATTTGTCTTTGTTCAAAATATAATGAATTTATGCTATCGATATCAATAGGGATTGGTCGTCTTGGCGTTCATTGAGGGAGGCCTATGTTCAGCAGTGGACGGATAAAGGCTGATGATGATAATGATGGTGATATCATTACTTATTTGGTCATAACACTAAAACTATCAAATTAGAACTGTCATCGAGAAAATAAAGAAATGGAAATAGTATAGCGTAAAAATACAATATCATGTTTTTATTTGTTTTAAAGAATTGCACATTTGTTGGCATGCAAGATTATCTAAAGATCTAATTAAATGCGCTTTCTGTACATGTTTCAAATGTCATACGAATCGCCCATTTCGGAATTGTTTTTAATAATACAGACGATATTTATTCCAAATCAATGATTATTACGAAATATTACATTAATAACCTTTTAAATTATGTACTAGTTTGTATGTCGATAAATTACATTGGCTACCAAGGCTCAAGGCATAAATTTATGTAGACCTTATCTTCATCACTTTAAAATAAAAATATAGCAAATTTATCATTCAAATGTTTGTCCATATCGTTGACAGACGGGGCCAAAATGGTGGCCTCCTAATACTTCCCTAAGAGGAAGAACCTCTTCACTAAGTGCATGTATTAATATTATGTTAATGGATGTTCTTTTAATAAATAGACTTTAAATATTATAAACATTTTATTTACAATATGTTTTAATTTTAAAGATGGAAGGGATATTTTGGCCACTTTGCCATTTTGCCATTTGCCATTGCCACTTTGCCATTTGTCTTCATAATACCGTAGGCACTTCACTACGCAGAGTGCACCCTTCTTGTTTATGCCGTTATATATTCGTATATCAAAATACATTTTTGTGTCTACATTGCATGCTAAAAACTGGCATTACATAAATGCATAAATGCTATTTTTGTTAGAAAAAAATAATTTGCCCATGTAATAGCCTATGGCCCCATATCCAACGGATTGGTGGTGATGATGAAAATGTCCTCTATTTTATACGTCTAATATATACTAGCAGCGCGAAGAAGTATTTTTAACGTCTCCATAGACACTTTTATGTTTAAGTCAAAGTTTTTCGTTACTATCTAGGCCTGATTGGTAAGTACTTTAGTACAAAGAGGCAGATTGGTGAACAAGCCTTCTGATAAATTGTATTATGAATCTGGGTAACTCTTATTATTCTAGGTTCTTCTTCTTTCTTCTATGCTGACTTCCACCATATGCCATAGGTGGAAGTCAACATAGGATCGACCATTCTGCTATCAACCCGCAAACAGCTTTGTTATGTTTCTGAAACCAAAGCAGAACAACAGGTTTCACACATGGATGGCGATGTCTAGGTATCTAAGAACGTAAAATCGCGTTTTGTTTCTTTTATGGGTTAATTAATTAATTACTGAATTAATTAATGTAATTAAATACATTAATAAATTAATTATATTAAGTAAATAAATACAACTGGTCCGAAAGTATACTGTTGCTCAACATGCTATGGAGAGTGTTATGCTAGGTGTTCCTTTAGCACATAGGATTCAAAACGAAGACATCATAGCAAGGGATCGGTCGTCTTGCCGCTCATTGACGAATGCCTATGTTCAGCAGTGGACGGATAAAGGCTGATGTTGATGATGATGATGCTTATCTATATGGATATATTGAGATTGTAAAAAATATCAGTACTATTAATCTAATGCGTGTTTAATATAAGCAGAGGGGTGTACCACAAAAAACATAGAAAACCCTTTATAAATATCACACTCTATAAAATTAACCCCTTCCTAAAAATATCATGAGCTCGACATCTTGAGCGAGAGGTTCTGGGTTCGATCCAGACCCGCCCCCCACCTCCCCCACCTGTTTGGATGGGTCATGATTGGATCGTGCCTTGAAATAGGGTTATTAAATTCCTAAGTGCACCCTTAAAACACCAGACAATTGCTCACCGGTGAAGGAAAACATCGTGAGGAACTGCATTCCTGATGAGATTGAAAGACTTTGAAAGTATGTGAAGTCTACCAACCCGCACTGGGCCAGCGCATTGGTAAACTATGGTTCAATACCCTTCTCTCCTGATTTTGATGAGCGGCGGGGCATATATAACCCGTATATGCCCCGCTGTTGGACCCAGATATTAACTACTTGACTACCTAAAAATATTATTATGAACATTGTCGTATTATGTTCGAAAACCATAAGCAAATTCAAGGCTGGTGGCTGATGCAATCTTTTCTTTCGTAAAATTTCACACACAATGCACTCAGAGTACTCACCTATCTTACCTACTCGTATTTTTAATAGAGTTTAAATTTGAAATTTTCCTTAAAATAGTTACCTACTAAGTATAACTATTTTTAATAGAATTTAAATTTTAAATGTTTCATTTTATTATTTTTCTTGAATATATTTGGATAAATACATTCATCTATACTAAACCAGTTTAAAGTTTTATAGAATACAAATTATGGGTTTTAGGAAATAATTTTACATTTTAGAAATGAATAGAGGTGAATGAATGGAAACTGGAGATCTGTTATTGCGGGTGATATAATATAATGTATTTACTTTTAAAAATACAATATTTTATTAAAAAATTATATGAATTTTACGCATTTAAGAAATTGTATTTTATATTATTGAAGCGGTGCAGCAAATCCCTTTTATTTGACTGAGAATTGTTTTTTATTGAGCATATTTTACGCCTCCTCATCCAAAACAAGGATTGAGATTTGTACTTTCCATAAAATTTTCGATGAAATATTTGATAAGGGAAGAAAGCCCGCCAAATCACCTGCATCCGCCGCATTATCAGATCTCCTGGTTTATTTATATCTTCTTTCTCCCGTGAAATAGCTTTGCTGTGTTTTGGAGAGAAGAATAAGATAGCTGTGATTATACAGGTACCGAGACTTTTTATCAGGGTATGCAACTTATAAATGAGTTGCCTTAGCTTTAGTTAAAAGCAAACAAATAGGTAGTTCAGGTCATGGGCGATGTCGACTACATACTATAAGTTGGCAGGTCAGCTTACTTATCTCCCCTTAAAGAGGGGGCTCTACCCCTCTTTAAAGGAGGATGGGAACCTCACCTCATTGTACTGTCCCGACGTTAGAAGAGGAAGAGGCGTCGATCTCCTAAGGGACTGAGTAGTCATCGAGGTGCTCTGCTAACTAACAGATCCGATACAGCTCACCAAAGGCGGCATTGGTGGCACTCGCCGGATTTAGTGGGTAGATCTGCGTCCACTTACCAGCTTTCGGATGCAGTGAGTCCCACATACCCTGGGGAGATCCACTCCCCAGCGGGATGCCTCAGTGCATTTCGCGGCGTTAAAGAAGAAAAAATGGTCGGTTTGCTTGTACAACTAACACTAAGAATACAGGAGCATGTAAAATCACGGAGAACAGATACTAATAAAACATAACAACAAATATAGTATCTCATACAATAAGTAAGGACTCGTATACGGAAAATATGAATTATGATGTTATTTTTTACGTCATTTCGGAATTCGGAGTTGTGTTTATGTCAGCACTTATTAACAAGGCGGTTTACTTGATAGCTGTCATGAATGGACATTGAATCAAAATCTTATTGACACTTTTAAGGGCCTCTCGACCCACATGGGATTCATGGGTTTGAGCAATATTTGCACGCTTTATTTTCATAAGATCACGTACAAGGATTAATATATTTAACGAAAATAAACCCGTAAGTTAGCGACGATGGGTATTAGCTCGACCATCTTGGAAGTGCGGGTTCTATCCTGAACCCTGTGGTGCCTTGATATTGTTTCTTATTTCTACGTGCACCTGTACATCAGATATTCGCTTAGTCACCGGTGAAGGAAAAATACCGTGACTAAATCTGCATGCCTGATGGGATTAAAATATTTGAAGGCGTGTAAAGTTCACTTACCCGCATTGGCCAGCGCATCAGTGAAGTATGGTCCAACCTCCTTAACTGTTTTAGAGGAGTAGACACGTGCAATGAGACACATAAGGTTAAGGTAATATTGCTGTTATTAACGCCTATAATCTATATAGATATGAAAATTAATGTGAGATAGGCAATAGCAGACTCCTCCTGAATTATTCTAATTAAATTTATTGCGGTCCTTCCTGAAGTAGATGACCCATTAGTGATTACTTACTAGGGTCCTGTAGGGCTATTCTGTAAGGTGGTTTTCGAATCTCGAAAGCGGAATCCGCGGTGATATGATGAATTTGTATTCTTTAAAACTCGACTCTCTATCTATATCAATAAACTTCGCTTTCGAAGTAAGCGTAAAGTGAGCTCTATCACTCAGGTGAAACTCGATATCAAATTGGTTTTTACAGAATAGCACTACTGACTATACAAGAGTAAGCAATCTTGGGAACGGGTCGTGTGCTTAGCCAGAGGCCATAGTCCTAATTCTACTACGGTTGATATATTGATCAATTGTCTGTCTTTACGCATGAGTTTGAATCTCGCCTTAGGCAAATCATTTGTATGAATTATCAAAGAAATGTTTTGCTTTTTGCTTTTGTCATTATCGGGGTCATGGATCTTTGCGTATGTAAAAAGTAAAAGTAAATTATCGACCTTTTATGTCCCACTGCTGGGCACGGGTCTCCACCTCGAAATCAGACGAAGAGGGTAGTGGGACATAATTCACAGAAGCGCTGGCCTAGTGCGGGTTGGTGAACTTTACATGCCTTCAAAAACTTTCAATCTCATCAGGCATGCAGGTTTCCTCACGATGTTTTTCTTCACAGGTTTTACGTATGTATTTATAAATTATTTACATTTGTTTCCGCTCTTAGACTAATAACACGTGTGCTTACCATGAGACAAGGTTAGGTTGTTTAGTAAATCCCCACCATGGTTCAAGCCTTGTCGTGGCGGTGGGGCTCAGTAGCCTATGGTGAGCCCAACACCTTGGGCGAAGCTAATTGAGCCAAGGGGGCTCTTTGTACCCCTCTTATAAGAAGAGGGAGCAAAAGAGCAAGGGGCGAGGATGGGAACCTCGCCTCATTGTACTGTCCTGAAGGACGGGTTGTTCTGTGGTGCGGGACAACCTCTCTGTGGAGTGCCCTGCGAGGTGCCCTGTGCTAGAAGATCCGGGGCGCCTCACCAAAGGCTTCATTGGTGGCACTCGCCGGGTTTTAGTGGGTAGAGCTGCGTCCATTTACCAGCTTTCGGGCGCAGCGAGTCCCACATACCCGCCTCGGTAGACCCACTCCTCTGCGGGATGCGTCAGTGCATTTCCCGGCGTTAAATAAAAAAAAAAGGTTGTTTAGTAAATATTTATATGTTAGTTTGAAATACAAGATTTTTGGGATTACTGCTTACCACAACATAGTAAGAAGTAACAAAAGACGTCATGGTGTTAATTAAAAAACGGTTTTGTCCAGACATAATATAGATTATCATGATGACTACAGTATATATAGTAATAATAACAAAACTATAATGTGTGCTAAAAGTAGCGACCATAGTGTACACAAAATGGGTGTGTTTTAAAATCTCGTAACTCGTGTTAATATAAAACAGCGACGTTTTCTGTGACTCATCTCCCAGGTGACACAATGAATATAATATGTGCCCATCTACACTTACAATATAATATAATGATAAATAGTTTAAAAAAAAGTAAAAAGCACGCGTTCATTATCATCAGCCTTTATCCGTCCACTGCTGAACATAGGCCTCCCTCAATGAACGCCAAGACGACTGATCCCTTGCTACTCGCATCCAACGCGGACCTGCACGGAAATCGTCTTCCCATCTGGTTAATGGCCGACCAACACGCGTTAGTTTTTGCGAATAAAAAAATGGATTAATCTTTTTGAATTAGTATAATATTATCGGTCCTCCATAGATCTACAAAGTTGAAATATGGCCTCTTAAGGTGGATCGATATCGCGCCCAAAGGAGTTTGTTACAATTATACAAACAAACATAGTATTCAGCTGAAGCTAATAAAAAGCGTGAAAAAAAAAATAAAGACACAACAAATATTAAGATCTACGGACTTAAGAGATGGACAAACAATAAATTATTAAATATTAATATTATTACTTATAAACTTTTAAAAAATATTTTTTATATTATTCGACAACTTGGGAAGCTCGTAAGAACTTTAGTTACGGGAACTAGGAACGAAAATAAAGCAAAGAAATTGATATAAAACCTACACCTCATTACCCGGTTCAGACAATCATAATACAAATTGTCTACACCTTGCGGGATTCGAACACGCGACCGCTAAGTAGTGCCCAGTCCTGACCGCTCGGCTACCCGTAAAATATCTTATGAACGTGTTAAAATTTATTTGTTTTCGGACGGAAAAATTTAGATATTGGTATTTGGTAATGATGATAATATTTGCTTAACCATTTTTATTAGGTATCTTAAATTTTTCTGTAATTAGGTGTAAGGGATTGCGGATGTCTAAAGGTGACAAATAAACCAGTTTTATCAAAGGTACGGATGCTGAGACAGACGAACGGATGGATGCCAGACCCAGTCACAACAATTACCAGCGGAAACTGTTGACACGTAGTGTTAATATTACTATAAAAGGGCGTTGACCTTCAGTTTGAAGGTCACTGAAAATTTGCATCGAACGCGGGTTCGAATTATGCCAAGATAATTTTTTTGATGAATAATATTGTCGAGATCTGAAAATGGATGTATTAATGCGGATTACTCAAATGTATTACAAATACTAGCAGGGCCGGATTAAAACTAATCGCTGTCCCTGGGCTGCTGAAAAAAAATGCCACGTCATCTCGTCGTCAGTTATATTTGACTCTCTGCAAAAAGATGGTAAGGTGGACCACAGACTCTCAGGCCAGACCAAGACTGTTTTTTTTTTACTTTCCATATTTTGCCAGCCTAGAAAATTTGCCACCCTGGGCACTAGCCCCGACTGCCCCTATTGTAAATCTACCGCTGACTACTAGTATCTGTACACAAATCTATAAAAACGACAACGTATACACGGCGTGCCTCTTAGTTATTACTTATAACTCCCTTTTTTTCAGGATGGAGCTATGCTAATGGCCCAAGTGCCCTTAACGCTTCATTGGACGTGAGGCGAGCCGGTTGGCTTCACCATTGGATGAAGATGGATAGGGGGTTGCTCCACGCCAGTCATGGAGTGTGACTTCCATGGCTTCATGGCGTCGGGTTGATCCAGTGGTGGGTCCGTACCGTACCATCGTCGGATGAAATGGGAAATCGTATGATATAGATTACTTACTACTCCCGTGAACACTGTTGCTGTAAAGCGTTCAAATTTTTCGCATATAAAACCATTATCATCATCATCATCGTCAGCCTTTATCCTTTCTCTGCTGAACAGAGGCCTCCCTCAATAAACGCCAGATGTAAAATCTTATTACGATAAATTCCGTGAAAAGGTACTTGATGATAAAATAGTAAGTACCATATGAATCTATATACATACTCTTTAATCTTTATCAGGTTGTTGTCATCTCCTGGGCGTGAATAAAGCTTAACACCTGTTACCTACGTAATTACTCGTTTACTTGGATATTTATTTGAAGAGATGAAGACAAAGTCGTTAAAAATAATATAAGCATAATATATTATAAAGACAGCATTATTAAATAATACCATTCATTTCAATGGTCTGCCATTAGTTTTTTCTGTGATATTATATAATACTAACGAGTCATTATCTTCATAATCAATAAACGATTAATAAAAACCTCCTTTTTTAATTTTTTTTGCAATAAAACACACAACATTATGGTAAATGCCACGACGAAAACTTAATAATACCAAAGCTAATAAAAACTCTTTATTAAATACATTTTTTTTATTAAACTATATTTTAATTAAGGAGGTTTGTATTTTTTGCAATATTAAGCCATAAATCATAATATAGTTTATGATAGTAATGGTTGTCATATTAATTTTTTTTATGACTTTTAATGGTAGTTCGGTTGTTTCGGTGGAGTGAACTTGGTTATTTTGAATCGATGGATTGAAGAAAGTGATGATGCTCATACTCATTATCTAGCGTAAGTCAGTACTAATTCAAAAGATACAAGATGTATATTTATGGAATTATTACTTAGATTGATCCAGATTAGTCATAACGACAAATAAAAAATCTAGTAGGCTTAACTTTTTTTAGTCATATCGAAATATTTTTTATACACGGGAATGGTTGTTATGATATTTTTCTAACTTCCCTTTTAGATTATTACTACCTGCTATTTTTATAGACGCGTCGCTCAGTATCGATCAATAAAACTATTAATACATCAACGAAACTTGAACATAATTTACGAGTCCGCATTAAAAATTACGTAAGACGACATCACTAAAAATATTTCGAGAAAAATTTCGTTAGAGCGTCTTTTGAAGATGTCGATCGTCTGTTTTTATAGCTTTTCGTATTAAGGTTTACTTTAGCACCTTGTTAACCTTCGGTTGTTCACGTTCCGATACCTACCGCAGGCCTCGGCGGTTTTCCATTTAAATTCAATATTTTAAAAAGTACCGAGCACCCTGACCTTCGCAACTTTTCAGAAATTAATCGATCAATATTTTATAGCATTTTTTGACCTCTCGTTAGCTTTAGATGGTGGGACCGAATTAATAAGCATAAAATTACATGCTTATCTCAGCTTATCTATATTATTATAATAGTATAATCTGAATTTTAGATTAGATATTATAAAATTTCACCAATCGGCTTCGAATTGTCATACCTAAGTCAATTCGTATTCAAGAAATATACACTACACATACAAAATTTAAAAAAGTGTTTGTGTGTAAAGTTATTTTATTATTTAATTAATAAAGCTGCTTAAATTAATTAACGTTATTAAATATATTTTTATATTTATAGAATATTGTATTTGTCGTTAAAACTGCCAATATATCATGGCCCGCAATAAAAACTGGCGGTGTTAAGTCATTTGACTTTACTGGAACCTTCTATACACGTGTATAAGTAGCGTTATTTATTATTTCGACAGATTTGGTGGCTTGACTTATCGTGGCTTTAATTCCTAATAATATACAATTTTTACAGTACTTTTCAATTTTATTTAGACACAAAACTTTATCCCCTCTCCCCCTTCCAATTCCTTATTGTTGTTATTGAGAGCCAATTTCATATTTATTACCTGTCAAATAAATATGCCTTCTCATTTTTTTACTTATAAATATATCTATTAAAATGAGTCATTGTTGTATGATTCATATTATAAATAACGATTTAAAATAATTTATGACACAAATCTAAGGGCCCTATGTCACACGTAATCTTATTTAAAAAAATGTTACAATAGACTTCTCGTCATTCAGCGTAGGTTTACCCCAGCTAGATTCAATGCGAGTTTACTTAAATAATTATATACTTTGATTGAGTATGTCAAGATATTACAGAGCTAGTTGAAGGCCTGTGACATAACGGGGTCATTGTCATTATGTCATATTTAACACGTATATCGTGTCGTAGCGATTACCAGTTTCCAATTCCTCACTATTATCTCTATAATATGCACTTTTTACATTAAAAAAAGTTTCTATATCGCATTTTATATTTTTTATTGTAATCGATTTGATCAACGTTGTAAGAATAGTTCGAACGATTTAAACGCGCTTTTCAGTCATATTATATTATCATAAAACAACGCCGACCTCCTTCCTCCTTACGATTCCGTAGGGAAGACCGTGTCGCATTACGTATATTATGCACAATGTGAGTTTTAAACTCTAAAACCTTTTACGATTTTTTATTTATAAATAGTATAAAAATGTAACAAAAACTGCTCAATACTAAAACGTTTTTAGACTTACGTTAGGTAACATTCGATATTATGTTTATTCACATAAAAAATCATTTTTTACATTGTAAGATTAATGAAACTCTTAACCGATTTCATCGTGATTCTTTAAGTTTTTAAATATGTTTTTGTATGATGTTTAGTTAATATATAATTTTTCTTACATTCGTTAAATGCGAACATGAACATGTTCAACATATTCAACGAATTGAACATTAGTTTGAGAAAAGTTATGATTTGTATGAACCTTTAATTATACTATCAAACATCTATACATCAATTGTGCAAGGTTGGTCATGATTTACTCAATATTCTATTTTTCTATAATTGTTACGTAGAAATAAGATAGGCTTAAGTTATTAATACTGTTTGATTATAAAATGGTGGTGGCATAGTCACTGCGTGACAAAACCCCTTTCTAAAAATAAACATAAAAAACCTTTAATTAACATTATATAGTAAATAATATTTTTGTTTTGTAAGGTCTTTTCGTAATGAAAACCCTTAGAAAACTCTTCAAATTTAAAACGCTATTGTTTTTTATTTTTTATTTCCTAAATACATTTTACTTCCTTTTTAATTTTTATGATTCATTTCCAATACTATATTATTTTTAAACTGATTTTAAAATATCAGTAAACGGATGTTTTTTTTTAATTGAGTCACGATTTTTTCTACTTGAAATGATTTTTTTTAAGATAGAACTCAAATAAAGGACACACAATACATGCATAGGTTGAGAGCGAACCAACGAAATGAGAGATGGGCACATGAAAAATTGCACAAAATCTTTTTTAAGATGTACACATTAAGTTAAAAAAATAAAAACATAACACATTCCTATTTTTCATTGGTGCCTCTAACTAATGACAAATAGGAAACATAAAATAGTTAAGAAACCAATCTGTAAGTAAACAATAGTTTTTGGAACGAAGTTCCTTACGGCAGGCTTGGAGGGGAAAGGGATTTTGCTGCGCGACCGAACTGAAAAAAATGTGATAGTAAAACCGTAAGAAAAAGTGCGTGGAATAAAAGCGTTAAATGAGACGTGCGCAGGCGCGACAGTCGCATACACAAGCGAGTAGTGTAATAATACCTTTCTTTTTAGCCGAAGGAACTTCGTTCCTACCTGGTGTCCCACGACACCTCATTTCTTTTTTTTTTAATTTTTCGAAGCTAATGTCGAAGACGTCGTAATGACTAACATCCAATCGTATGTCAGTCTGGCAATCGAGCAGATTCAGTCTGGTGGCTACGAATATACTGCGACGATTAAGGGCAATTTTGAAGGAATGTTACTGTTTAATTTAACTTTTCAGTTCGATAGAGACAGTCAATATAGGTAATAATAATAAACCTTATTGCATACAGTCATACATAATTTATATAAAAAGTAAAAAGTAAAGTATCAACCTTCTCCTTCTCCTTCTCGGATCTCGGGTCTCCTTCCTCGAAATCAGGCGAGGAGGGTAATGGGCCAATAGTCCACCGCGCTGGCCCAGTGCGGATTGGTTTTGTTGTTGTGAGTGTTGGATTGGATTGAAAGTCTTTGAAGGTATGAACTTTACATACCTTCAAAGACTTTCAATCTCATCAGGCATGCAGGTTTCCTCACAATGCTTTCCTTCACCGGTGAGCGAACGATGGTCTCGTGTGCACTTAGAAATTTAGAAAAACCCATTTCAAGGCACACACGGACGGGTCAGGATCGAACCCGGAACCCCTCGCGTAAGAGGCCGAGTCCATCCACCACTGGACCACCGTCGCTCCACATAATTTATTTACTAAATAAAATTACATAAGTAAATAGTACAATTGGCGGCCTTATCGTTTTAGAGCGATTTCTTTTTATAAGTTATTTAATACAAGTTATTTAATAATTTGTATAGAAATATTAGATCTAAAATAGTGCGTCGAGAGATCATTTTAAAGTGGCAAAGACTATTCTTGTAAAAATCTATAGAGTGACAAATGACAATCCACTTCTAAAATTTAAATTATGAAGAAGACGTGTCTTTTATAATCTATTTATAATTTATATGTATATTTATCAATCATTATATTTATAATTTGAATTCATAAAACTAACACAATCGTTTGACCTTCGTTCATAAAGTACTTTAATAGGTCATATAATTCCACAAAAGGTCAATGTAACACTACATAATATTTGCAATTAAATTAATTAATGTAATTATTCTATCACTAATCAGAAATAATGCATTAATATTTTAAAACCAATTCTTATACCCGCGGTTTTGAAACTTGGCCAGAAATATTTTTACCAATTATTATACCTTTTTATTGATAAACATATTATTTAAAAACACACCCTGAAATTAGCAAATCATCGTGAAAGCTATTATTACTAGAGAAGAGGTATAAACTGTATAGTCTGGTAAATTTTCACTACAATCAGTTCAGTAGTAATAGTTTAAGATATCTTAAGATTTTTTTTAAGAAAACTAGCCTGTTTCTTCCAATATAAATGTTGAGCATGCTTATGATCAGATATATGAAATTTGATCATAAATTCGGAATTTAGACTAAAAATATGAATGATACACTTTTGCGTCATACGTCGAATATCTCAGTTATGACGTAAAACTTACTGACAACCCGTGAAACTGGGCGTGATAACAAAATCCTATGATTAATAGTCGGCATTGTATGTAATAACTTGATTTACTTTTAGTTTCTGTAACTAATAAAAACAAGCACGAATTAAGTATTGGTAGGCGCCAGTCTCAATTAGATGTGAGGTATTTTGAAAATATGATTTGTGAGTATTTTGAAAGTGTTGCTTGTAATCTATGTTTTAAGCGAATGTTTTTTTTTTATTTAAAGTAGGTATTTTATCTTTACTATGTTACAGTAAAACTACTATATAGTACTATTACATAGTACCATATAGTACTACTACTACCTACAATAAAGAATGTGTACATAATCATTGTTTCTAAATATTTGATGATAATTTACAATTTATCTGTTTGATATCCATCAAAATGTCATTGATTAGCTTCGCTGTGACTGGTTTTGCATCTTAATGTATAAAATTTTGGTCAGGTCAATAGTTCAAGAAACATTTACGAAGGTTTTTTTAAAATAAAATAATAATAAAAAATGATGTCACAGACACAAATGTGACTCATGTCTTTTTATAAAAAAATTGAAACTACTTAATCATCATCAGCCTATATTGTCACGAAAATATCTTCCGAATCCAACTTATTACAAAAAAGAAGTCCAACTTTTTCGGGTGCTTTGAGTTAAGTGCTGTTGGGTTTGAACATAATTTCTAAAACATTGGAAGTCAAAATTAATATAATAATGAGTCTCATATATAAAGCCTTTGTTAGAATTCATTAATTAACATAGAAAATTTTATAATGATGTATAATAAGGGGTGTGTCTCATAGTGACAGCGAGACACGATCGAGGCGCTGCTGCGCCGTTTGGTTACGCTTGTCACATGTAAGAGTGATACCAGTAGTGCTATTTTGTAAGAGTCATTTTCTAGGTTGTGCGCCACAACAAGTCGTCGCGCCCACAGCGTTGACGGCGCTAGGGTGTTTGATATGGTTTGACAAGCTTAGTGAATACCAAGTTGAATTCACAGCGCTGTCACAGCGTGGCGACAGCACTGCGTTTCTTACAGAATAGCACTGGACCTGCTTACTTCTACTATAAAGAATTTACTTGAAACACCACATTTATTAGTATTGCATTAATGCTGTTATAATATTTTTTATGCTATATATTTTGCTTAGATCAATAACATGTCTAGATAGAGAGTCGCGCGGAAAACACGTCCAAAAAAAAAGCGTCCGACTGTTGTCCTCTAAATGCTTTCTCCGTGTTTAGTATTCGTCCCGCTGTCATAGAACAATAATGCGTAACAATTCACGCGTATGAATTGTTACGCATTATTGTTTTTATTTATAATGAAGGTTTGTGTTGAAGTGTAACGAGATTAAAAAGGATGTTTATGGGAGAACTGTAGTAGCTGGTATCACTATTCACGAACACATCTTTGAAAATGTTAGTCTGTTTTTTTGTTTTGATTGTAGGGCGACACTCCATCTAGACATAATATTAATGATCTAAGATATTTTGCTTTTATGCCTTATAATATTGATATTTTGTGTTGCAAATTTGATTTCAATGTATATTAGTGTTAAAAGAGTTTGACGTGTCAATCATAAATTATTATTATAATATGTAATTACATTGTTAATAAATATAAATTTGTTTCATAAGCGTTCCAGATAAATAATTAGATACCGTATAGAAATTTGACAACGTGTTGATGTTGATTAGAAAAAATTAAAAAGGAAATATTCTTATACAATGGAAATATTTAAAATCTACTCTTACCTTTATTAATCATTATATCAAATCTATTTCAATCTTTCATTTCACATACAGGGATATAATGTATAAAACACAGGCCAGTTAAAAATTTCACTACAACCCCTAAACCTCCTTCAATGAACGCCTCGACGATCGATCTCTTGACTCTTGCTTCCAACACGAGCCGGCATTAACACGGATAAATAAGCATAATAAATGTGAATAAAAACATTCAGAGATGTGGGCTATGCAAAGAACAATCTTTAAAATGTAGTAGAAAAGAACAGATAAAGCTGCCGTCGAAGAGTAGGCTGGCCATCACCGGGTCCAGTCTGTCAATGAGGTGCTCCTGTTACCTGCAGATTCGGGATCCTCAAAAAGTGGCTAAAGGCGCTTGGGTATGCACTGTTCAAGTCCCACTTATCATCTATAAAGATTATCCTGCATCATAAAATAAGGTCAAGCTACCATTACATAAAGTGATGAAGGCACAACTAAGAATTACTCTCAAAACAATTGAATAGTCAAATTTAATCAGTTTGTTTTGGGATTCCAAATTTAAAATGTTGAATTCGCAGAATGTTACTCAATTATATTCTGTTCACAAATAGCCTTCAGGTTTAAGGAAATGAATCGTGAATAGATAACAAGTGTTTTGCAAAAAACAAGTGATTGATTGTGAAACATATACAAATGCTTTTTTGCGTGCCAAAAACATTTTGCACAATGCGCATCTTCGGATAAACGTAAGATGTCGGAAGAGTCTGTTTAATTTTATACATATTCTTTAACAATCGTCAATTAGATGATTCTTTATTGGCATATGGATTAAGATCTTCAATTTATACTCAGCGACAGATTTATTACCAGCACAAGGTTTTACAGCGTTCCTTGAAAACACATTATATGCTGCATGTTACGTAAACATGTCTTCTGCCATGTTTTATTTTTGAATAACAAGTTCAAAATATATGCCAATAACTGGAAACATAATTTGTTTAAACAATAGAATAACACATTAATAAATGTCCAGCAAGAACTGCGCAGTTTTCAAAAACTCTAGTTTTCATAAATTTTGCTGCATTCCAGTGTTAGTGTCATTACGTAATATTTTTATATTTTACGAGGCAACGCATATATTTTAATATTTTTTAAAAGTAAATAATCAATGACTTATGAATGTGACTAAGTGTGCAAATTTGAGTGTCTCTTAAGTTTACTGCCTTTAAGACATAGGATGTTAGGTATTGATGCCTTAAATTATAATTTATAACACATGTTCTATCTACCACTCCCTGTTAGTATAAAGCTGTTTCAAATAAAGAAAAATTAGAACAGGCAGAATGTCATTATTACCATGTATATTATTTATAAAATTCATATTATATATCAACCCTCAATATAAATACACCTTGGCACAAAAGAGTATGTGCTGACAATTTTAATAAATATATTTTAATAAATGATAACATGTAATGACACTACTTGACCAATAAGTGCTAGATTTAGAGTAACTCTTGTTTCACATTTTTTTAATAATTTGATTAAATTATTTTTTCCCCTAAGGTGGCACCTTATTTTTTTCTAAACTCTTTTTTGTCAGGCTAGTGCATTGGTAACAGCAGAGCAATGTCAAACACAGGTAAAACATCTGCTCATTAAAATCCCGTATAACTGATTGCATTTCATATCTCTTTATCGCTGTTGCTTGTTTATCACTGTTGTCACATGCCGTTCAAGCGAGATTACACTAACAACTTCTCGAAACCTCAAACCTGATCTAAACCCGTCGTTTGTGTTTGAAACCAGGAACTACTTTGGCAAATTCATAAACATAATAGAGTATAATCTGATAAGGGATTTGTGAAAACGATGACATTTTTTCTATATAATCTTAAGATCTACAGAGACATCTTGAGCTCTGAAGCAGGTCAAGTAGTAATTTTAAAACGCTCACACAAAATCGCGGATAAAATTTGTTTATGTAGGAAGTAAATATTTTGGATAAACATAACGTGTAAATTTAATTTCACCATCAAGACGAGGAATTCGAATTTTTGGCATGATTTTTTTACCTTTGGGTATAGAAAGCAAAGTACGTGAATGAAATGTATAGGTTATTTTTCATCATAATATATACATACAAGCTGGGTTAGAAGTTTTTATCATCATAATCACACTCTTGACTTATACTCAGTCATACACTTATACTTGTCTCCTTCAATTTTTTTTGCTGAAGGAAAATAACTTGAATAAACCTACCTATATGTCTGGATAGATTAACAGTCTTTGAAAGTTACCGAAGTTCGAAAGTAGTAAGTAAAAGTTCACCAATCAAAATCAAATTCAACCTCATCGGGCCACCCCAATATAAACTATTCTTTCAATAGATAATGTTACAAAAATATGTATTCAATTTAAAACATAGGTACTATAATGTACTTCTTTTCTCTTCTTCTGCTTAGCCTTTCTCAACTATGTTTGACGTCTGCTTATAGCAGACTTACCGGATTCAGCTGAATTTTTCAGCTGAAAAAAGTATTTTAAATGGAGCCATTGCCTATGTGACGTCAACAACACAGTAACTGGGTAATGCGTACTCCGTGGCAGGACTGGTTGTTAGAGCTTTAGACGGTCCGTAACTACTGTATGTGAAGATCCTCATCGACAAACTAGCCTCAACACGCGTAGATAAACCTGATGGATCGAACCTGAGTCACGAGCTCCAAAGCATCTTATAATTTACAAATTACGTAAAGGTATAAAACTTTTTTGAAAGTATCGAACTGCCAAATACTTGTAATATAGAAACTCCTTATTCAAAGAAGATTTTTTAATTTATTTAAAAATCTTGCACAGGCATCGCCGCAAGTAAAAGGTCTATCAATAATCAAGTTTGAAACAACCCGAGCACATGTTGAATATACACGTGAATGTCCATATCACAAATAAAAAAGCAAAACCATATAATATATTATTATATCAACGTGTATGCTATAATATGTTTAAATGAATATTAAAATACAAATATTTCCAACGTTATGATAACACAATAATATATTTAATGTAATAATAGCTCAAGAGTAACCGAACTATTATAGAATAGGGCTCGTTTAATTTTAGAGGAGCACAAACTTAGCAAACAAAAAAAAATGTCATTATAAAATTTATAATTAGTGTTAGTATTACGATTTTTGAATTCAAATATTTCAAATTTATTTTAAATGTCTTATAATAAGAGAAAAACCCACGTTCCATAAATATGATCTTGCAATTTCTTCTCAATATAATTCATTTTATTGTTTTACTCAACGAAATAAGGCACATAAATACTAAGGCCAATTTTTTTTTATTGTTTTATGCTAATTGATAACAATTTATTTCCCCACCATGGCTCAGGCCTTATAAGAAGAGGGGACAAAAGAGCAGGGGGCAAGGGGTGAGGATGGGAACCTCACCTCATCGTACTGTCCCGACGTTGGGAGTGGTTGTTCTCTGGTGCGGAACAACCGCTATGTGGAGGTGGCGTCGGTCCCCTGAAGGACTGACTAGCCGTCAAGGTGCCCTGTTGCTTGTAGATCCGGGATAACTCACCAAAGGCGGCAGTGGTGGCACTCGTTTAAAAAAAAAAATTTGCTAATTGCAAGTGTTTTTCTTGAAACCGATTACGGTATTTATCAAGTATAATATTATTGGTATTTTTTCCATCGGCTCCCGAGTTATAATAATAAGTACCTCCACACAAAATACCTCTAATTCATAAACGTTTTATGAAAATATATCTTTATTAAAGAAATTATAATTTGATTGAATATTGATGTGCCCACCGAAAAAAAAAAACTAATAAAATTTATTGTAGTAAAAACTATATAGATTTTAGAAAAATGTCAACTGGGTTATTAAATTGATATAAATATTCTATTAATTATTGTTTAATGGCACATATTCTTTGACTCCTTTTTTTATTACGTCTTATAAATTTTTTATCATAAGAGGCCGTTTTTCCTATATGCATAGGCAAAACGGCCGCTACTTTTTTGAATAGAAGCAATAGTATTTAGTTCAGGAGGAGTGTTTCAAACATGATTTTATCATTTTTTTTTATTTATTAAATAATTGCAAATATTATGTATTACTATGTTAAATATTATTAACATTTATTAAAATTATTATTAGATTAATTTTCAGTAGCATATGCAACACTTGGAATTGTAAGTTACTGGGTACATAATATTATTATATTTATATACTTTTTTAATACTAAATTAGCGCCCCGTAGTTTGACTTGCGTACTTTGAATTCCCGGAGGTGTACAGGGATAAATTATTGCTTATGTGTTATTCTTTTGTGTAAACTATATTATTTTAAAGTACTATCAAAATCCATTCATTATTTTTTGTATGAACGAGCAACAATCATTAAAATCAAATTGATTCGAGCGAAACACAGCCAAGGCATGCCGATAGGTGCTTTACCGTTTACGTCAAAAATGTATTGTAGATATGAATACTTTTTTCACATTTTAATATTCATAAAATATCTCCATTGTGTATGACACAGAAGTTGTAAAACTCGTCCGGTTACAAATGACGTCGATCGTTTAAACGATCACTCACTTGCAAACTGCCGCCGGCAATTTGGACACGCCGAATCTTCTCGTAATGCCGAGATGATTAAATGCCATTACTCCTGCACCGGCAACAATCCCGTGGATAACTGTTAAATTTATTGCTTTAATTTCATGTTACACAATTTAACAAACAAATAATAATAAAATACTTTATTTTGCGCAAGTAGGTACAATAAAAAAATAACAAATACAGGACAATAGTTACTTAAAATTAGGTACAAGAAAGGCGGGCCTACCACTCGACTCTAAGCGATTTCTTCCAGACAACCATTGGTGAAGAGAAGATAATTTTGGAGGATGAATCACGAAGGATGAATCAGGATGGATCACGAAGAACCGGCGAAGCAAAATCAGTGGAACTAATCTTTTCAAATATTCTATTACAAATTTACATGCTATCCTGAAATTCCTGGGAGGAACATTCTATTCCCATCGCGTGGTATCTTCCATTAAGACTTACTTGGTTATAAGTATTCTATTTGTGTAGTAAAAACAAACTTTCTTTAATAACTTTTTAAATTTATTGATGGAAGGATTTTGAACGTTGTCTGGGATCCTATTGTATACTCGAACCTACAAGGCAAAATATGAACCAATCGCATTGAGAGTTTGCCTGTCAACCAAAATCAAGCCAATCAGAGTTAAGGATTTTCAATCTTGCTAAGGCGACTGGTATTTTTGCAAAAACCCTACCTTTTTTCAGTAAGATTGAGAAATGTAATGCCAATGTCTAATTATCCGTGTTTTCGCAAAATCCCTAGTATTTTCGCAAAAAAACGTTTTATCAAATCATACTACGACATATATAAATCTAACATATTATGTTAATAAGAATAGAGCGTGTACAAAGTAAAAATATTAAAGTCTAAAATATAAAAAATATATTACACACTATTAAAAAATGATTATTTGATTATCTGCGTCTCTTGAGCTTTTAATAATTTTCTACTTACTTCTGAAACAAAGACAAACCTCGACAAACTAAATGGTAATTTTTTGACGGGAATACGCTAAGGCAGATATGCTAGAGGTTTATAGGGACCCGGGGGTTAGGTGGGGCTCTCTGCATCCAAAAAGAGTGTATGTTAGGCGGATGCAGACTCTACCCACTCAACACCAGCGGTGTTCGCCTCGTCGTCAGGCCAGCCCTGTGGGAACTGTGGACGTCCACAGGTCCTCGACGAAGGGTCATCATACAATCTCTCTAGTAGTAAGAGGTAGCATCCCCTCCTCGTACTTACGCGTGAAGCGTATCCTCCGATCTGCCACGCATAGGTTTCTCATGGCGAGACGAAATTCTCTATATATAACGGTATATTTGTCAAAAGAAATGTGGGTTCGTGGGACACCAGGTAGAAACGAAGTTCCTTCGCCTAAAAAGAAAGGTATTATACACTACTCGCTTGTGTATGCGACTGTCGCGCTTGCGCACGTCTCATTTAACGCTTTTATTCCACGCACTTTTTCTTACGGTTTTACGATCACATTTTTTCAGTTCGGTCGCGCAGCAAAATCCCTATCCCCTCCAAGCCTGCCGTAAGGAACTTCGTTCCAAAAATGCGCTTGCAAATGTCAACACACTCAATCAAACAGATCATTACATTAATTTTGTACCTAATATCTTAAAAAAAAACATAACCGAACAATAAAGAAAGACCTAAAAGGTGCTAGCGTTGACAAGAACAGATTTACCTGTTCTTGTTTCTATAATGGAACCTTAAATAATGTTAAACTCAAATCGACTTTTGCTTCGTCATAGACAAAAATAAAAGTTAACTAATACTCATGTTATGGCGCCAAATATATTACCCAAGTCTTATGAATCAAATCTCCTCTACTCAAAAAAAGTTCATAGTAAAGTCGATTCGTTTATACAGAATATTAACAACCATACAAAATAAAACACATCAAAAAACTGTATTGACGTCAGGTAAAAACTAATTAACAATTTCACGGCAAAGATTTCGAAATACATAACACGGCACACCTTTAGGAATCACACTTGATTTTATAATAAAAGACCGCACATACAACAAAATATTATTGATATATTTTTAGAACAACTAATATAAATCCTTACGAATATTATAAATGCGAAAGTAACTCTGTCTGTCTGTTACGCTTTCACGCCTAAACCACTGCACTGATTTTGATGAAACTTGGAACAGAGATAGATTAGAGCTTGGGAAAGGACATAGGCTACTTTTTGTCGAAAAAAAGCTTAGGGGTGGTTTAAATAGGGAATGAAAGTTTGTATGGAAGTTCGTCATTATACATAGAAGATGACGCCATGAAACTTTGCATTTAGGCACTTGATAAAAATTAAATAACCATTAATAATAATTGTTCCACCGTTTTTAAGATTTTTACCTATATGAGCATGAAATAGGAGATGAAAGTTCGCAGGGTAGTTAAAAAAATATGTCTGTGTTTACTATACGTACGTACGGAACTGCGCTACTTCGAATATAACGCGAGCGAAGCCGCGAGCAACGGGTAGTTATAAATAAATCTTTTCTCAAATGCGTAAAGGTATGAATGGCAAAGGTATGTGATATACATCTCCGTCTGCCAGGTGAGCATGACCGGCCATCAGTCGATCATCATCGCCTCGGTATATCAATCGTGCAATAAAACATTACTCTTCAGCGATCTCAAATCGCTATTAGAACTAGGCAACGCCGTCTTTATAGCCGGCGACCTAAACAGTAAAAATCAGGCATGGGGCTGCAGAGAAAACAATAAAAATGGTATAATTCTCTGCCGCGCCGTCGATGATCTAGCCTGTACAGTAGTCGCCCCTAGAGATGTAAAGAACTCGAGCCTTTTGAGTCTTAAATTTTAGACTCGGCTGACAAATTGCACAGCTCGACTCGTTATACCAAGAACCCCAGACTCGAGCACTTAAGTCTAAATAAAGACACGAGCGCAACATGGCGCTCGAGTCTTGATTCGCGCTCGAGTCGTTTTACGCGACGAGTCGCGCTCAAGTTCTTTTCCATTTGGAGTTCCTTTATAAATAAACAGGAAATAAAATATGTAACTTTGTGAGATATAATAGTAATTTAATTATTTTTGTAACGTCTAATATTCTTAGCTTTTGAAAATATTAAATATCATTGTGTTGTAATTATTTATTGTCTCCATTTTTATTCCAATAATTATAAATAATAACCACAGAAGTAAAAAGGTAAGTTAAGTAAAGATTCGTAAAATAAAAAGCAATAAATATTGTTCCGTACCCACATAACAAATAAGTGTCGCGTTTTTATCCCTCTTGAGGTACACAGAACATAATAATGCCATGCCTAAAGGCCACATTTAGCATGTTGCCACATAAACTATGTATTTTAAATAAATCAACCTTATTACGCTCAAGACTCGATACGCTCGAGCTCTTTTTAAGACTTGAGTTCTTTTTGAGACGTGAGTTTCTTTTTTAAGACTCGAGCTTTTTTGAAATACGAGTTCTATTTTGGCGCTCGAGTCTTCGAAAAAGGACTGGAGCTCGGGTCGACTCATAGCTCTGAGTTTTGTTAGCACACCGAGTCTTGTAAAATTGAGCCGAGTCTATCGAATTAAGACTCAAAGACTCGAGTTCTTTACATCTCTAGTCGCCCCAGATGAGCCAACACGCTATGACTTCGCAAACAGCGATAGGAGTAATGTGCGGCCATCCATATTAGACATATGTATAATACGCAATGTATCCCTTCTGGTGCATTCTATTCAAACAGTACACGAGCTTAACTCAGACCACAGACCAGTATTAATTCAATTAGGTAACCCCGAGAATAATACTAAAAATCAAAAGAAAAAGATCATCGACTTTAAATTACTAAATGAAAATTTAAATTCACTTCGCTCGAGTCAACTCGACAACATCCCGGACACTATAGAGAGTCCCGAGGCGGCCATTGCGGCCAGTTCCAACCTTACCGACCATCTGGTAGCGACGATGGAAAAGTCATCTAGGGAGATCTCAACGTCCAGCGATGGACACTGGGAGCTCCCGGATGACATTAAAGCACTCATACGCGCCAAAAACACCGCAAGGCGCAGATACGCTCGCTACCCGGCGGACGAGTATCGTCGTGACCTCCGTAACCTCGAAAGAGACGTTAAAACACGCATCTTAGAGCACAAAGCCGAAAAGTGGGATCGCCTCCTTAGTGAAATCTCACCCTCCCATGTGGCCTACTGGCCACTCGCTCGTTCATTTAGAAAGAAAACGGAGGCATCTATGCCGCCATTAAAAAGACCTAATCGCGCGCCTGCACTAGAGGACGCCGACAAGGCGGAACTATTAGCCGATACACTAGAGAGCCAGTGTACCCCAAACATCACTACCCCCTCACCCTCCATAGGCTCCCACGTAGAGGAGGTAATTAGGGTAGTAGAGTCGAAGACTTCTGCGCCGCCGGAGGGGGATCCTATCCCTCCGACGGATGTAGAAGAAGTCCAAGACATTATCAAACGACTTCACTCCAAGAAGGCCCCCGGGCCGGACGGGATTTCCAACAAAGTCATTAAAATACTCCCACCCGCTCTTGTTTACCTCCTGGTTAGCATTTTCAACGCCCTCCTAAAGGGCTGTAGGTTCCCAGACCAATGGAAAGAAGCTACGGTTATCGGCATACCTAAGCCCGGCAAACCGGGCACGGAACCGTCTAGCTATCGGCCCATCAGTCTACTAAGCTCGATTGGCAAAATCTACGAACGGGTTCTGCTTAAGCGGCTCAAAGCCGTTATAGGCGAAAAGAACCTGTTCATAGACGAGCAATTCGCCTTCCGCGAAAACCACTGCTGTCCAAGGCAAGTCCACCGTATGACCGAAGACATACTCAGAGGTTTCAATAAAAAGAACTCCCGCGATACGTGCGCCGTATTTTTCGATGTAGCAAAGGCCTTCGATAGGATATGGCACGAAGGCCTCGTGTACAAACTGTACAAGCTAGGAATACCGGATAGGCTAGTCATCATCATCCGCGACTATCTGTCAAACCGGTCATTTAGGTATAGGGTCGAAGGCACCCTCTCTTCCCTGAGACCTCTGAGGGCCGGAGTCCCCCAGGGCTCCGTGCTGTCCCCAACTCTATACAATCTGTACACATCAGATATCCCTAGACCTCCGGACGTCAAACTGGCTCTCTTCGCTGATGATACAGCTCTATACGTTACCCACCCTAATGCTAATAGAGCATCGCTATTTCTCCAACGTGCCGTCACCGAACTAGGCAACTGGTTCGCAAAATGGAGAATAGCTATTAACCCCGATAAAAGCGCGTCGATTCATTTCTCTCGTAAGAGAAAGACACGCTTACCTAAACGCAGACAAACATGGTTCACGATGAAACCAATCTTACTAAATAACGTCGTTATTCCCAGAGTTAGACAGGTCAAGTACCTGGGGGTCACCCTCGACAGGTCGATGTCGTTTAGACCACACATCGCCGCGATTTCTAAAAAAGCCCGTTTCGTCAGTAGTAGACTGTACTTCCTCATAAACAAAAAGAGCAAAATGCCCCTCAGGCACAAGCTCACCCTCTATAAATCATGTATCCGCCCCATCATGTCATACTCCTGTGTGGCATTCGCGCATGTGCCTCAGCATAGACTCAGAGGCCTCCAAACGATCCAAAATAAATTCTTACGTGTGGCAACCGGTTGCCCGTGGTACGTAAGAAACATCGACCTACACCGTGACCTCAGACTAGATTCGATTAGGGGCCATTTCAAAGCGATGTCAGAACGTCACTTCGAAAAGGCACTTCTCCACCCGAACCCACTCGTCGTGAGTGCGGCAAACTACACCCCCGATAGCTTAGCACCTAATAAGTCTAGGTTACCTAAGAATGTCATAACCGATCCTGTTGATAAAATCACAGAACTGTTAAAGCGCGACGCTGAAGCGCGACGTAAGCTACAACACACACTCAGACATAACACAGCCGGTGTTAGGCACACATTCACACCGCATGGGCCCCGGGGTCGTATGCGACGTCGAACCCTACACTCCGTTGACCAGTTGATCCGGATCAACCGCGACAGCATAGGCTCAGATCAGCTACGAGTCGACACCAATATAGACCGTGTAATCACCGATAGCACTCTGCTATCGGCAGCTTGCTCGGGTCCCGCGCTTGACCCGCCTCCCCCGCTACCGGGGGAGGGGAGGGCCGGCCCTCACGATAGGTTTCTAACGTCACCCGTTCCAAACCAGTCGACCGTAGCTGACCAAGTTAGGTACAAACCCGACGCCATGAACATGGCGGGGGGCAACCCCCCAAATTTTTAACGTCATAGGATGATCCAACCGGATCACCCCATTTCCGATGACGCATAACGGTCACTAGGACCATTAGCATAGATCCAACCGAAAAAAAAAAAAAAAAAAAAAAAAAAAAAAAAAGATATACATCTGACTTGGATGGGAAGATCAACCAAGTATTCTCACGGTTTTGACTCAGAAGTGTCCGTTAGGCAATTTCAGTATTTTTACTAAGCTTGAAATATTTATTTTTTTTTTTTTTTTTTTTTTTTTTAATTTATTGTTCAAAACACAGAATAAATCACACATAATAATAGATTAAAAGCTTGCCGCGAAAACTCACATGAGCTTATCTGGACAAGCCGCCGCGTCGCATACAATATTATTATCAAAACAAGATAGTGCCATACCGTACCTTATTATACAAGGAAAAAAAAGAATTTTAAACACTTAAAGATTTTAGTAAATGATCTTTCAGGGATTTTCTATATTTGCGTTTGTCCCGGTATAACTCCTGTAATTCTTCGGGAAGTTCATTAACTAAAGTAGGTATAATGACGTGTAACATTCTAGCTCCATAAAAATTACTAACAATCGGTGTTATGAACTTCTTTGAATAGTTAATTTTCCTTAATTTATTTGGTCTACATTTCTCGATTAGTAAGGTTGGATCATTAACTTCATTTAGAATATTAAATTTAACCAAGGTATATACATCCATAACATTGCAATATTGAAATATATCATTGACATTCATATTGATTTTGTTTTTAAACTTTGGGATAATGGTTTTTAAAAGACGTACCTGAAGAATATAAATATTATTCAAGTGGGTTTTACAGGTCCTACCGTAGCTACTTAGGCCGTAATTGATAACAGATTGAGCTAGGGCTAAATAAAGTATTCTACAAATTTTATATGGAAGTTTATGTTTCAGTATATATAATTTACTAAGTAATGATCTTAATTTTGAGCTAACAAACTCTATGTGAGGTTTCCAGCTAAATCTGTTATCAACCACAATGCCGAGATAAGTATGTTGGTTTACTTGTTCTATTAGTGGACATTGACAATTCAGAAGAGTACGATTGCTATGGAAACATTGATGAGTATGGGCCACGATAGTCGGGGAGATGATTGGTGTGTTATGAGAAGAGTGTATATGAATGTATTTAGTTTTATTAGCGTTTATCACCAGCCCGACATCGTGGGCCCATTTGCAAATAAGATTATAGTTATTCTGCATAATAATTACAGCCTCAGATACTGATTTGTGAGCCGCAATCAAACATGTATCGTCAGCAAATTGATAAATGGAGCCTTGTTTTATCAAATTACACATATCATTAACATAGAGGAGATATTCGATTGGTCCAATTATCGACCCCTGAGCGGTACCTTTTGTGGTGTCATACATATTACTATAGCAATTGGAGATTTAAACGGTGGAAAAGCGATCCGAGTGATAATCTTTAATTAATTCTAGAAGTGGGCCTTGAATACCATTTTGTGATAATTTTCTATATAGAATATTAAAATCTAGCAAATCGAAGGCTTTTGAGAAGTCAATAAATAAAGTGATTACATGATATTTTTCATTAAGATAGTTGTTAACTTCATCTGTAAATTCTCTCAGCAAGTCAGTGGTACTCCTATTTTTCTGAAAACCATACTGTTTGTAGTTAATTATTTGATGGTCCCGCAGAAAGGATGACATTTGATCCCCAAAAAATTTTTCAATAATTTTATTAATGCACGATAGTATAGTGATGGGGCGGTAGTTATTGTAATCATTATGTTTGCCCTTTTTGTATATAGGTCTGATGCAACCGATTTTGAGCGAGCGAGGATATATTCCTGTATCCAGACAACAGTTTATTAGGTGACATATGACTGGTGATAGCTCCTCAGATAAATATTTAATTTCACGTGCCCGGATTCCATCGAAACCTGGGCTCTTTTTTATGTTAATATGCTTTAAGATTTGAGCAATAGCATCACTACTAGCGCGTTTTGCTCTCATGGTCACATTAGGTTTTATTTCGTACAAACTTTGATCTAATAGTTTAATGTGGCAATTATTGTTTATTTTACTAACTGAGAGGTCAAACTCTTTTGCAAAATTGTTTGCTAACGTTAATGGGGTTAAATTAAATAATTTTATAAGGGTTTCATCAATACGTCTACAAATTTTTCCGCATATCCTATTAATTATGCCCCACATTATTCTTGGATTTTTGAAATTATTACACACTTCTGACATAATATAGTTATTTTTCAATGTATTTGCGTATTTGTTGGTTTTATTGCGATAATTATTATAATGTAATCTTTTAACACAGTTATTTTCATCTTTTCGCCACGCCTTATACAATTGATCCCGCCTAAAACACATATTTATTAGTCTCTGGTTAGCCCATTTACATGAGCTCCGCTTGTTTTTAATATTAGTTGATTTTGATAATGAACATATCTTGTATACCATGTTAAAGTTATTATCTATAGATGAAATGATTTCGTTTGGGTTTTGAGTATCTAAACATTCACGCCATTCAATTTTACGAAGTTCATTCTTTAGTTTATTAATATCTAATACGTTTACGGGTGCAGCGCCGGACCGGTTTGGGTCGAGCTCGGGCGCATCGACGGATGACGTCATCGGCCACGCACATGCAGTTATGCAGTGATCAGCTGGTGCGATGCTCACTGCCGCGCTATACACACTTACGTTACAATAGCTACGAATGAATAGATGGTCAATACACGACTTGCTTAATGCATTGCCGCATTTTTCTATACGTGTATATTGATTTATTGCACTCTCAAAGCCCAAATTACTCAAGGAATTTAGATATAAGGTAGTTACAGGGTTATCCCGCTTCAAGTCAATATTCATATCACCAATTACAAGGTAATTATTTTTATGCGTGTAGGCCTTAATTAATTTAGTCAATTCTCCTATAAATCGGGATTTACATGTGTTAGGTGGTCTGTAAACGGCACATATTCCTATGCAATTTCTTTTATAGACATTTAATTCACCCGTTATGTATTCCATTTCTTTATATGAATTATTATTAAACCTGGTGAAGGTCACTGATTTATGTACATACAGAATCACTCCTCCACCTCTTTTGCTATGTCGTAGCTCGGAATATAAGTAATAATCAGGCAGTTCGAATAATTGGATCAATTGCGTTTTAATATTTACCTCGGTAAGAACAATCAAATGTATTAACGACTTAGAATTATTTACTACATATTCGAGTTGAGCAAAGTTTTTAATCAAAGACCTAATATTAACATGAAGTATTAATAGAGGGTTTTGGTCCATTGGCACATTATGGATAAAATCATTCCAGGTATCATAGTTACATTCATTTATGGTAGGGTTTAAATCATCCATTAGTACAATTGAATTTTAAGCACACTTAACTTGACATAGTAATGAAATGAACTAAGAATAATTGAAAAGTCAGGGAGAGTCAAGTATTGAAAGTTAAGCTATGGGAAAGAGAATATATTATATATATGTATATAGCGCATACCTGTGAGGATATTATTGGATACCTGAGTTCACCTGATTTTTCATTTTTTCTATGTCCTGTAGATTTTTTATGATTGTTATTTTGGATGTATCATTTTTACGCAACAAAATAGAACCATTTTTACACCAAATATATTTAACGGAATCCTTTAATTCTTCTTTTGTCTTCCACAACAAGAAGGCGGTCGAGGGGGTTAGTGATTCCCGTAGGTAAATTTTTCCACTCCCTGCCATCCCAATGTCTGCTGGAGTAATGTTTGTTTTTCTTGCAGTATCTATCCACAGGTTTCGGGTTCCCTCCTTAAGTGTGACAGTAATCACAGGTGTATCCCTCTTCTTTCTGCCATTGTTGGAAGTATTACGTGACTTCTTTCTATATGCCTGAATGACATCATTTGGATTTAGTTTTATATTGGTAGCGAAAATTTTTATTATATTTTCTACATTTTCACTTTCTTTTTCTTCTATTCCACATAGTTCCAACTGGTTAGATAATTGATTTTGCTGAATTTGATTTAATTTATTTTCCATAACTTCATATTTTAGGTTAGTATTTTTTAGAGTATTGCGTAGTTCCGCACATTGATTTTCTAATAATTTCATATTCTTTTCATATATGATCATCTTATGTTCGTACTCGTCTATTTTATCAGAATAGAACTCCAGGGTGCGTTGAAGCTCATCCTTGATGACCTCTTTAACTTCCTCCCTGATGATGCGCAAGGCTTCCTGTGTTTGACTAAATGTCGAATTTGTGCACACGTAGTCATTGACCTCATCAGGAATGATACCAGATAACCGCCTGGGCTTGGTGCCGCTACAATTTTTACACTTCCAATCAACGGAGTCTGTCATGATCAGAACGTTTAGCTGCTCCAAGTTGAGTTCGGCACAGGAACCATGAATCCATTTGCTACATGTCCCACACTGAATTCCTGGCACTTTTTTATTAATGATTTTATTACATTTATAGCATCTAACCATTGTAGATAATTTTTCTATTTACAACTATACAGCGATGTACTATAGATATTCTTACCATACATTATTTTCCGGGCTGTAAATTTGTACCTGTAATGTTCATAGTTAAATAATTATTATAAACTTGTAATTCATCTTTATATTTGCTTTGCATTAACGCATCGGTTTTGATGAAAATTCAGGTGTTTAAGTGGGTCCGAGAATGTTTTGTCATAAATTCAGTCTACTACCAAATGTTTCTATAAGGCATCTGTCGGCCCTGCTAGTTTATATATAAAAATCTAATATTAAGGTAAAACATAATAATTTTAGGTACAATTTTTTTATTTAACATTCATCATCATCATTTTTTTTGTTTATATAAATCTTTTTTGAATATTTTTACTTATATATTTAATACTTTTAGCTATGGTCTCATCCCATCACTAAGGCGCTTTATTTTTCTCTCTGCTCTTATTTAAAATCGTGTCATCACCGACAATTTGACATGGATTTCTGCTCATATAAAAGAAAACAATTTGGAGGTATATAATAACTCGTAATTATTACATTTTATAAATAGGTTTTATACTGTTGTGTGCCACTGCTGTATGATTATAATATACGCATTAACTTCGATAATTAAATATATTATTACTACTGTCGTCTTCATGTTATTTATTAGGAGGTTATATAATAAACAGACATCTCAACCTAGGTTAGGTGGTCTGTGTATTAAACACTCTGTTTATCAAGTGTGATTAATAGCAAGATAGAAGAACACATTTCTGGAAATATAATGGAAATAAAATATATCTAAATTTAAAGGAGTTGGTACAAAGAACACGGTATGGCCTCAGTGAGAGTAAGGTTTGCTTTTTTGTCATTGAAGTTGACATATTATATTTTAATAAAGCCAATTTGAATCTTATTTGTAAAATCTGTTTAAATAATAAGTACAAAACAATAATAAATATAACAGTTAGCTCTTTTATATTTCTAATTATGTACAACCAATAAGGAATCCTAAAATGTCTAATAATAATATGTATTATGTAGGCTTACATTCATATTTGCAGAATGTTTTTCTACATGTATTAAATAATAATAATAATAACAATAAACTATTGTAAATTAAACAGACAAATACACAATTGCAATAAAAATGACAAGACATTTAATCATTTAGATACAATATGTAATAATTATTATGATATCATCTTAACGGTCTTACGATACGTAATTTCCTATTAATCTGATCAATTTGCACTTGTACACGAACGTAGTGTTTGTGAAAGGTCAGGGTGTCTCAAACCAACAGTAATTAAAGGTTATTTCTGGCGATAACAATCAGTAAAACAGTTACCTCCATGCTCGATGTAAAAAGCCGATGGTTCGACCCGACAGACCTTGGTATGAAGGACCGTGTGTTAAAAGTCAACCGATGTACATCATTTTAGTTCAGTGTTGCCAGCTTGCAAAATATAATCTACTTTATAGGCACGTGAATTAATATTAAATTAATTTTAGATATTCGTGCCAAGGAATGTGAAACACAACCCTCCGTGTCTTATATCTACACTATGTCAGATACTTTATAATGTATATATGTTTATCATTTAATTTGACCTCTGACAAACGAGACGACTATCTCCGTGCAGCAAGTGGTGCTGCCATACATCTGCCAAACATCTCACAATTCAAAATAACCATTAAAATAGACAAATACACATGTATTTTAAAAAAATGTAGATCTCATTGTAATTTCAGCGTATTCAAGTTTTGCCAAGTTGAGGTTACTTAATTTTTACTTTTATTGGGTACTACTAGTACTCTATTGAGTTACTTAATTGTTCCTTACATAACTGGCAGCCGTACCACCAAATGGCAAGTGATCGACGTTACCCACATGGGTTCTCTCTCTAACTCATTCAAGTGTTGCCAATCCTGTGACATTAGATGTTAAGTCTAAGTGCCAGTAATCACACTATCTGGTTTGCCCTTCTCCCTTGTATCTATAGAATTAAATATTGCACATATAATTGGGTGACATTTTTTTAAATAGTAGATCAAATTGTAAATCAGTAACCTATTAATTCAATGATTATAATTAAAGTTGTCAAACTTCATTCTTTATTACTAAAATATTCAATATGCTAAGCCATATTATTAATCATTTGATTACATAAATTTATATTCTATAGTCATAATATAGCTTAGATTGTATACACATATAATTGTATAAGATAAAGCAAGAGAGAAGAAATCGATCTGTTTTCGAATCTATAAAATACTTGAAAAAAATTTCATTGTCATCATCATCAGCCTTTATTCGTCTACTGCTGAACATAGGCCTCCCGCAATGAACGCCAAGACGACGATTCATCTTCTCACCTGGTTAAGTAACATTTATTATAATTTTTCTATTTTACAACTAACAACTTAAAAATATATATGTTAAAAAATAAGGTAAGAAAATATAATATAAGAATGAAAATAATTATGTATTTCAAAATGTATTGTTCACTTTTACTATAATTTTAAGATTAAATAACCTATTCGAAGGGAGATAATTTCACCTGGCAATCGTAATTTCGCTCTGACTTACGAGAGTATAAAGGTTTCGCGCTTACTTCAAAAAGAAAAAAGTTGTGACGCTGGTTTTTTGTAGTGATTAACGTTTTGTAATACAAGATTAATATAATCAGAATGTTGATTTTTATCTTTTACTATATAAATTTATATTGTCGACCTTTTTCTTAAAAAAATAATGGATTGACATTTTAAAATTAATTAATTAGGTGATTTGAAACATAGAGACATTTAGTGTATATAATTTGTGGACCCCGAAGAATAATTCCATCATTCTTTTTAATCAGCTAATAAAAACGATGAGTCATTTCTTAAATTGTCACCATCAGTAATTTTTTGTTTCTTAACACATTAATATAAAACTTAATGAAACGCTAACTTTTGTGATCTCTAAGCAAAAAGTAAACAAAGCCGTATAATGTGGTTAGTTTTCCTGTTATTATGGCTTAATTTAAATTTTCTAGAAAATATAAGAAGATTCAGTTTGGTTGTTATATTATGGTTAAAGTTAAGTCGAATAAGTTTAAATTAAATTTTAAATTAATTAAATAATTTAAACATAAGGTAATTTCTATTTTAAATAATTATATTTAAAAGTGGAATTCCTGTATTAAAATTCATGAACAACCTCTTTGTAATATTAATACGAGTAGCATTTTATACCGGTGAAAGTCTATACGGAATATGCTTTATACTTTACTCACTTATCTTATAAATATGTTTCGATAACGAAAAAGTTGACTGAGGAAGTATTGAAGAGACTAGCCCAAACTACTCCCCATTAGGGTGACTTTCAATATTAATCATAAAATGGCAGGCTTGTCAGTTTGCCTACCAAAGTAGCATAAAATACAAATCGCTCTGCTAGAGGAAATAATCGCATGTGCCAAGGTAATAAATACGGAGCCGTCAAAACTGTCCCGTTTGCCACATTGGTCTTAAATACACTGTGTCGCTTTAATGTATTGGTCGGCGCAAATTAAAAGGAACGAATTAAAATTGTGATTTACGACATACACCATGACAATAGTCGTGTATATATATCTTTATTGAATCCTTAAAATCCTTAATTTTGCCTTTGTTTTATACATTTTATACATCAATGTTCGCGACTAAAAACAAGAATTTAATTACATCATCGATTTGAATACGCTTTCATTAATATTAATTTAAATGCGGTACGAACAGACTATGTGGCGACGAAGTTGTTTTTTTCATATTTAGAATTTAGAATATCAAATACTTCTAAGAAATTCCCAAGAATGTCCTTTTTGTGATGTTTTATGAAACGCTTTGATATTAAAAGCACCCTACTTAGGAATGAAGCAAAGCACATTTTTATACATTAATGTAGGTCTGTATATACAGCTATATTAATTTATTTTAATAAAAATAAAATAACAAAAACAAATACACACCAGACATTATATCAAATACCTCGTCAGAGGCAAGATGGGCCCGCCTTTTGAAATGACCATCGGCCATCACTTGGATTACTGCAGGGAATGCCAGGTACGCGTTGATTATAGGGATGAAGAGTGCCCTTGCCTCCGCCCAAGCTGGGCACTGCTAGCTGCTGCCGCAACGACGACTCCCTCCTTAGTTGGTAAAATCTACGTCCACTTTACCATTTTTTGGGCGTAGTAGTAGTAATTTCCCCCCTAGTAGTAATAGTAGCCCGGTGGTATAAGGCCGATTTTTTTTCAAGATAGCTCTTGAAGAGATCTTTGAGCATTTTGTGGTTTTTAGAAAAGGAGTGTGGAGGATTCGCTTAGGGAAACGAGGTGTTGGTCGGCCACTAAGCAGACTTATTTAAATTCTATTTTACGTATCTATAAGTCGAAGACAGTCGTATTTGCGGCTACAAAACGAACGTTTAACGCGAATTTCACACATTATAATGAAATAGCTTATACTCATAGGACTCATGGTCCTCTTGTAACCATGCTTTTGCTGTTTTATGTATTATAAATGCTGGATCGTCGGGCACGTAAAAATTAATAAGCCGCGATAAAATCCGTAAAATTTGTTTCATTATAACGTATGTTAAAATTAAAAATAACTCTACACGTTCATGACGATAAAAATTTGTTGATTTTATTTATAGAACTAGTAACACAGGTTCACTCAGAGCCCGCAGGACGAAAGGTATGTATTTTGTTTTGATGAATATAAAATGCCAATGACAAGAAACATCGTAAGAAAAGCATAGTATTTAAAAGACGGTGTATGAACCACACTGAATTAAGTAAACAGCCCTTCTATACAACTGGCAAACTTGTAACAAATAGAAATAGAATAGAATACTTATTGTATGGGTATAACAATAGCTGCTCAAATTACATGTCGTAAACTAGTATCATTCCCATATAATAAGTATTCTATTCTATTTCTATACGTTTAGCGTTTGTGCCACTTGTCTAGGGGGGCTGATAGGTAAACAAGAAAGCAATAACCTCGCCACCCGTCCATGGGAGTGGGACGTTAAAATATGGATGATGATGATGAGAATGTTATGATTACTTAATTCCTGTACCGGGGTCATATCGTGTATCGATTGATAATAAATATAACCATACATAAAATCTCTAAAATGAATAGCTATAAAAATTGATAATCAAAATTTTAGGTAGGTATACTATGTAAGGTGCACACCAGCACACAAATAAGTAAAATAAAAATAAACTATTTTAAGCAAAATTTTGTAGAATTTGCATTATATGGTATCTGGTAAACTTTGTTACGCAAGATTCTGTTAAATGTTTTGATTAAAAAACCTATTACGTACGTTAGTTCATTAAAAGGAATTGTCATGCCTTTTAAAAATAAACAATGGTTTCTTTCATAAATTCTACAATGAAATGAATTATTATTGGACCGTATTATTAATGTAATATTATTTGTAAAGAAATCAGAAAATCAGAAATCAGAAATCAAAAAAAAATCCTTGATCCTATGAATCCTAATTCCTTAGGAATAATCAAAGTAAATCTAACTAATTTGTATTAATTAAGACATGACTTATTATAAATTAGCTACGGCTATGGTTTTCCTTTGATTTGATTCTAAACGTAAAGTTATTGGTTTGTTTAATCTTCTATGATAGTTTTGTCTGGATATAAAAATATGTTCATTGAGACATTAATGCAACACTTTGTTCTGGCTATTTAAAGAGAAAAAAAAAATAACAAAAAAGGTAACTGCTAGAACAAATTTGTGTGCTTAGATTTATAAATTTTGTGTGTTATATAAATTGTGTTAAATTTTTTAATGTATTATAAATATTGGGCATATTACTATATTAATGTCATTTAGTAGAGTGTAAAATGGCATTTCAAACTAAAAATATCTATCTGATTTATTTTAAGCATTGTCGTAACCTGTTCGATATTTAAGTTAATTGTTGTTACCATATAATGTTATGGTTACAAATTATAAATACTTACTTACAGAATTTTTATCAATTAGTATTAAAATTTTAATTATAAATTTCAATAATAATATCTACAAAAAAAAAAACATAATACATCCATTATTATATTTACTTCAATACTATGTTATCAGTGTTCTGACTATAAAATAATAGCGGACCCGTCAGTTATGTGCCGTATATAAACAGTTTATAGTGAACCGAATAAACCGTGATAAAATCCACTTGAACACACGCGCAAAGTTTCATCGAAATCAGTGCAGTCCTTTCGGATAATTTTTTCCCCTTATATACGAACGTATAATCAAACTATATAATTCCCACTTCTTACTATAACTAAACTTGAATCAGTTTAAATTGATATATTTATTGAATATCCTAATATTATGTATTAACAGGGTCTCGTGATTTCAATCCCGAGGTAGAGTATAATAATCAGGAGAGGGAGGAGTAGGTACGGAACTACTTCCCGTAGACAAATTGGAACCTTTGCCCACATAAAAATGTTTTTACTCATCCACTACAGTACAGATATATAGGTATACTAGCGGACTCGACAGACTTCGTTCTGTCAAAACAATTAATTTGCAATAAATAAAATTGCAATCTCAAATTTGAGAAATAAACTATCCTATCTTTTAAGTTGGAGAAAAGCACACATTTTAAAAGAAAAAACATTAAAATCGGTTAAGTGGTTTAGGAGTCCATTGAGGACAAACATTGTGACACGAGATTTATATATATTAAGATATAAAATGTATAAAAACACTTCACTAAACTTAAACTACAATTATTATATAGCTTACACATCAGACTAAGACATAGGCTATAATTTATATGTTATAATATACTCCCACAGAAATGGGAAGTATAGCACTGGTGAAACCGCGGAGCGCTGCTAGTGATAATATAATAAGTATAATATCAATTTTTCTGTAATAAGCTCATCAATTTTTTGCATGACGTTTTAGTTGAATTTAATTAATTTTTTTTTAATTAAAAAAGGTTTTAGTTAATTTTTATATTTTAAAGTTGTTTCAGGCTTTTTTCTATAATTCATATTCATTTGACACAATATATTTCCTAACGAGATATAGCGGCATCTGAATATTGGAAAATGAGAATTTTTAGTATTTATTAAAGCAACAAGGCAACGAGCTGATTCTCTTGTAGTGGGTCTCTTTGGATATTCATGATCTTACCAAAAGGTGAACCGAATGCCCGCTTGTTTCCTTTTCTGTAAAAAAGAGACGTCACGGGACGCCTGTCAGATGTTAAAAATCTAAATATTTTTTTACTAGTAATAGGCATAAAATAACAGATTACGGCAGGAACTAAATACTTATCATAAAACTAACATTATTTTTTTTAAAGGTTTATTATATTCAACGTTGACTCTGACTTTGACAATGCGTCGCCACGGCATGCGTCGCCACGCCATCGGTTTTATAGTCCTCGCCACTTTAGAAGTCCGATAGACGCGGCGCTGCGGTCTCATAACTCAATGTTGCCAATTTATAGTGAAATGATTTTCCATCAAGTCTAGTACAATAAAAAAAATAATAATTATAGGGCCTATGGTCAGTAGTGGATTGATAAAGACTGAGTATGATAATAATGACAAAAATAATTATAGCGGCAAAATAAAAATCTCCCTGCCAGGTTTTAGTAAAATAAAACATTTTTTTGTAAATATTTCGTTCGTATTTTTTACGTATAACCGATTAGTAGAATTCATCTAAAACAAGCTTTCTCAGAAGTAATTGCTGCCATTGTTACTTCTTTTGTTATTCGACCTTTTTTACAGAAACACCTGAAAATATAATTCCTCTGAGCAAGGATTTAATTCTTTTACCTTGTATTTATATTCATATAAAATATCATAAGATAAATGTAGGCATAGAGTTAATGATAATATTTTAACCATAAATTAGGCAAAAATAAGTGACTCTGGCATCTCTAAAATTTACCTGTCATGTCAGTGACATTTATAAACATATTATTCAACGGGGTTAATTGTTGTTTATTTTTACTTTCTAATTCACAAAATTATTTCAGTTTAATGATCATTATACGGCCTTCACTTTTTACACCTCACTTTATATTATATGCCCCATATTTCACGTAAAACAATTTAATATATCACAACTTCTTACTCCAGACAGACGTCAAGATGTCAATGTTGTCAAATTTAGTTCGGGCATTAGTCGCAGGACTTCAAAAGTGGCGATGACTCTACGTGCGGCGATTTTCAATGAAATAATGTGCAAAGGCAAATTTAATGAATCTGGTCTATTAATAATAATGATGTCATCATCATCATCATCATGCTATAGTGCACTGCTGGACTTAGGCCTCTCCTCAGTCGAGCCATTTCCTCGATAGTGATCTTTTGAATAACGATGTACCGCCCTAAATATCTTCTACCAAACGTCTGGCTTATTCTCCGCCTACAGAGTGCGTGTGGTATCAAATACTTGTTTGTGCGAACTAGTTCAAACCGTTCATTATGTCCGAACGATATATTATGTATTTTATCATTCGCTTTTGGTCATTATAGATTTTATTATGTAAAGCAAAATCTATGATTCATAATATAATATTAATACGAATTGTCATGAGGTGAAATACTTGACCTGCGAATTGAGACTAAAGAAACGTTTCTTTTAAGCTAAATATGGAAGTGGATATATAAACATATTATATTATTTAAAATGTTATGACTCTTTTCGGATTTTTTATAAATAGTAATAGCCTTTTGTGTGGTCTAAGAATGTAAAACTACCATGATAATTTACATAAATAAATGAAAGATCGACCTAAAAATAGATCGACGACCTTCGTGCATTGGTCGGTGCTAGTTGAATGCAAGTGGCAGAGAATCTGCCTTCATTACATTCACAGAGTCTAGGTTCAATCGTACACGGAAAAAGGTTGATATTGACGAAAACGAAGGGCGTATAGTTAACGCGAAAAAATAATTAAAGAATTTAATTTTGGATGCGACTTCATTTTGTATACTTACTATGTAAAGATGAAATTCGTGTAAATATCAAAATACAGTTATAGTTCATAGATATAAGTTTTCTTCTTGAATCTACATTATTAAATTTACTTATATAAAAAAAATTATAATAAACAAGTCTATAAAATGTGTTTACATAATATTATAGTCAAATGAAAATTCAGCGCGATAAAATGCTTATAGTTTTACAAAACACTAAAGGTACAAACTATTGAATTGTTTATGATAGCAAAATGAAGAAAACCATAAGATTAGAGAAAAAATATGAGGAATTTTAAGGAACCATTTCTTTAACATAGAATATGGAAGATCTCTATAAACAGAAACGTAATTCTATAGGTAGTTCTATACTTCACGCTCTTATCTGCAATCTAATTTGTTGAAGGTATTGTCAACAATTAATATTTTAGAGTTCTAAAAGCTAGTTGAGCTACCAGTAGTTTACCAGCAAACGTTGTACTGTCATATAAATTATTTCTAGAAATGAATTAGTATACTTTGTATTTTTATATATCTAGTACCTGGTTGACCGAGCATTTGCTCGGTACCCTTAGTGATAAAATACAATAAAAATTAAAAAAAAAATGATCTTAAAAAAAGGAAAAAAAAAAAACAATTCAGACTGGTGAATCGAACCACGCTCGTTCGGATTTAGCTGCCTAATTACACCACTAAACTACCATGACATATTATTTGACAGCGAAATTTACGTTCGTATTCAAATCATATTTTTTCGATGTCTCAAAACACGGATAAAAAGTTTTCTAAAAATTTATCCTAGCTAGATCGATTTATCACCGTTTCTAACCCTTGTATACAAAATTTCATTAAAATTGCTGGAGCCGTTTCCGAGATCCCGATTCTATGCACTTCAGTATTTACTTCATCTAGCGTCTTATTTGATATTCTGTACAGACGGGTACCTTCACTGTATTAAGGTAGAAGACCAAGAGATGGCGCTTTATATATTTAAGTTTATAATTCTTTTATAATTATATTCATTTACAAATACATGTAGTTATAAATATTAACATTAAGATCTTTTTTTTGTTCTAAAACGTAAATACGGTATAATTATTTCAAGAACTTAATTTTTAATTTATTTAATTAGCACTAGATGTCGTTTTCTTATGGATTTCCCAAGTAGTGTTAAGTCGTGAACAACATTTGTTAAAATAACTCTTATTTTTATGTTCAATTAAAAAAACTGTTTTGTATTAAGTATATATTTTATATTTAAAGCATTAAGTACTTAAATAAAATAATCTTATACCTTTAAAGACATTCTATAAATAGAGGGTTACAGTTCTCTTTTAGTTCTGCTATCGCTTTTGCCATTGGTAGATGAGTATTCCGCAATTTGATACTAGTTTTATTATTGAGCGTTACTTCTGAGAAATTGTCTAAAACGATGTTGTTGTGTGGGTGCGGCCTCATATTTGCCAATGCCGTCAATTGTTTGCTGTGACCGCTTATAAAACCCAGCTGGCGACATATTTTTTCGAGTTCAGATTTTGTATGATTCTGTGATGGGTAACACTTGGAAAACCAGACCCCATGCGATCGTATCACCACTTCCCCGACTCCGTTTCTGTAATAAAAGGATTATACATTAAGGTGGTTCGTCTCGGTTACCGACCTCTCTTTTCTCGCTAGATGACGCTACTTATGCAAAATAAGGGTTTTATTTATTTTACAAATAGACCTTTGCATTTAGATGCTTAAAAATTATATTCGCGAACTATTTGTCAATTAGGCTTAATATATTTTATATAATATTTTAGTTTATCAAAGGAAAATCATTCAAGAATGTCGGTTGAAAGTTGGTGCATAATATTTTGAACTAAACACTCACACTGACATATTGTATTCTTATGATTATTCTAACCGCTAATTTCATCAAAACAATAACATAAGTAATGGCCTAACAATAATGCCACGAACGTGCGATCACTAGGTACGTGGTTCAAATCTCCTCCAGATAAGTTTATCTTTTTGTTTTTTTATTTTATAATATTTTTTATTATTATTTTATATTATTTATAATTGTATAGCTATGCCACTTTACTATCTTTATAAAAAAAGTAAAGTAAAGTATCAACTCTTATATGTCCCACTGCTGGGCACGGGTCTTCTTCCCCGAAATCAGGCGAGCAGGGTAATGTGCCAATAGTTCGCGGCGCTGGCCCAGTGCGGATTGGTGAACTTCAAATACCTTCAAAGACTTTCGATCTCATCAGGAATGCAGGTTTCCTCACGATGTTTTCTGCACCGGTGAGCGAACGATGGTCTCGTGTGCACTTAGAAATTTAGAAAAACCCGTTTCAAGGCACACACGGACGGGTCAGGATCGAACCCGGAACCCCTCGCGTAAGAGGCCGGGTCGCTCTATCTTTATAAAATATGTGGTATTTTTGAATAAAACAACATTTTTACACATGTCTTTTATTTTTTTTCACTATTTAGTGATTATGTATTTACATAGGTATTCAATTTTATCACCCTTCTTGAGCTTCAAGCAAGACCACCGACAGGCGCAGATCCTTAAAAAAAAGGAAATCTTAAACATATGTATGAAGATATTTTAATTTTTTATTTTACGAACGGGTGAGAGAGGAGGCCGCTGACGCAGCCTCCCCCGTAGACGACGAACGGGGGTGCGTCGGAGGCGCTATTTAATGCGCTTTCAATAAAGCCCCTGTGCTCGTGTCGGGCTCGGGATGGGAACCCGGGCCCAGCTTAAGACACGCCGTCGTGGGGACTGCATAGTCGTAGCCGGGCAGTCCCCTATTGTGGAGAATCTGGTCTTTACTGGGACCAGTCTGTCGCTGAGGGTATCCCGTCGCCTGCACAGATCCGGGTCCCTCAAATATAGCGGCTGAAGGCTCACGTAGCGGTTTTAGTGGGGTAGGGCACCCAAATGCGAGTCCCCACACACGCCAGCGCGCCTACCCAGGCCCTGGTATGGTCGTAAATGATTTCCGCTGCGTCATCAAAAAAAAAAAGTATCTAAGGAAATTATAATATAATCTTGGAGTTTTTGCATTATCACTTTGAAACGTTTCATTCTTCTTTGATTTTTTACGCTATACATCTTCACGACTGAAAATTATGCAACTTTTGTAATACAAACAAAATTCGGTCAGAGCCTCAGAGGGAGGCAATAATTATTGAATTCCTAATGCACACATACACTATGATGGCGCTTTAGTTGAGCCGTAACTCTTTTTCTGCTTTTTCTTGGACCTGAATACTTATGTTTTTTGTAATTCGCAATTGATGTCGGATTCATGGTGCTGGTGCACGCTATTTTCACAAGCTTTTGTATAAGTTTTCTCCGCGAACTCTAGCTGCTCGAAACTAAAATAGGTCAAAACCCAAATAATACAAGTTTTTGTTTATATTATATTTCAAAACCACAATTAATTACGTATGTAAGTAAATAAACAAAACTGGGAACGACATTCGACAAATTAGATTGACATTTGTTTGATAGCTACCAGCAATAATCATAGGTGTGAGTGTTGCCACTTTACTGGGTACATTTTTCACTAATTTCGCCACTGCTCTACAATACAATATTCAGCAAACAATAATTATGCTTTTTGTAAAGACAAGTTTAATGCTGCTCTTATCTGTTTTAAATATAACTAAAATAAATAAGACAGCCAAGCATAGGCCGTCAACAAGGTATAGAATAAAGAAAACAAATTATCGAGTTATCTTTCAGCACGTTCATAATTACCCATGAATATTAGATTTTTTTTTCTTTTACGCCGGGAAATGCACTGACGCATCCCGCAGGGGAGTGGGTCTCCCCAGGCAGGTATGTAGGACTAGCTGCGCCCGAAAGATGGTAAGTGGACGCAGCTCTACCCACTAAAACCCGGCGAGTGCCACCAATGCCGCCTTTGGTGAGGTGCCCCGGATTTACCAGCAACAGGGCACCTCGACGGCAAGTCAGTCCCTCAGGGGACCGACACCACCTCCACAGAGCGGTTGTTCCACACCACAGAACAACCACTCCCAACGTCGGGACGGTACGATGATGTGAGGTTCCCATCCTCACCCCTTGCCCCCTGCTCTTTTGTCCCCTCTTATAAGAGGGATACAAAAAGCCCCCTCGACTCAATTCGCTTCGCCCAAGGTGTTGGGGTCACCCTGGACTACTGAGCCCCACCGCCACGACAAGGCCTGAGCCATGGTGGGGATGAGTATTAGATTTGTTTTACTGTTGTTTTATATTATTTTACAAAGTTAAAAAATAAAATTTAATAAGTATAATAATCAAATTATTTATAAAGCGTATTACTCTTACTCGATACACAATTATTTTACAGATTACCAAAGTATCATGTATGATAATTGAAAAAATAATGTGATTTCGATATTACTAAATTTTTGGAAAAATCTCAATTTTTAAGGGAGACACCCTCATCTGGCAAGACTGTTGACAAAACTGCAAAGTATAAAAATAAGGTCTCTGATCGCGAGAATACGCGAGCATAAGATAGGCAACGTCGCATGCAGTTCTTAATCAAGTCGGCAACGCCGTAAATTCGTGTATATTTACACACTAGAGACTACACACTCATGCGTAATTTATAAGATTTTTCATCGTCTGATATAATATCTCTGACATTATAAATATGAAATTTTATTGATTTTGCGAAAATAAGTATCCCAAAGTAATTCCCTACGCAAATATCGAGGCATATCTACTAATATTTAGCGTGTGAATGCCGATTTATTTTTGTATGAAAAACGAACCACCTTAACCTACAATAATGTACGTAATACGTAAAACAAGGAAGGTGTTGCTCTGTATTTCTAGAGAAACAACATTTATCTTACAATGACTTATAATTATTGGATTATTACTTATTTGACTTATTAGATTGATATGTTATATTTAATTAAGATAAATAAAACCGATATCCAATTACCTATTTCTTTTGAGTGCTACAAATGTATTAAGATTGTCTAACAAAAGTTGAAGTGCACAAATAACTAGACTTATGCATTTTTTTAAAATAAACGTTAATATGCAATCCAGTTTGCAAATATATTTTATGAATTAGAACGCCTAATAAAATTGTGCAGCAATAATACTTTTTGACGAAAACTCTTTCGAATAAATATAAAATCATAATGGTGTTATAACTTTACCAAGAACATAACAGTCCGATGTTGATCATATGTAGAACATTGTTAAAAATAATGTTGGTTTAGTTACTTTTCATCTTAGAAATAATTAATTATGAATAATACATACTGTGTTCCTTCTGGAGCATGGAGAGCGAAACATTGTCTTTCATCTTCCCCATTGGGACAGTCCCGTATTCCATCGCACACCATGTCCATGGCAACACAATAATCGTCGTTATTCTGACCGCCACGACAGCTGAAAAACGAAAAAAATATTATAAAATAATGTGTATATAAAAAAGGATAAGGGCTGATGATGATGATGATATAGGTTATTCTTGAAATTATATATTATAATGGTCACTTCGTACCCGACCAATGTACATTGAAGTTATACTACTATATTATACAGTGGCTTATATATTAAAGGTGATTAGAATAAAGTAGTAAAAATAGATTCCATCTAATGATTTTATAAATCGGCGTGATTTTTCAAATAATATTTCTGCAAAAAATAGGGATTTTTAGAAAACCCACTTCATAAAAATATTATCTACTTTGCTGTAATTGTCAATATGAATAGATTTTGGTGTAAAATTATTTACGTACTCAAACGCTTGTCTGGCGAAACATTTGCAGAATGTAGGGTCTTCGTCACTCCTATCATGACAGTGTAAAATTCCATCGCATAATCTCGACGGCATGACTCGGCTGAGGTAGTCGGAGCATCTGAAGCTTCCAGGTTCGTCTGTACTATCACCGCAGTCATTGTGGCCATTTTTAAATAACTCCTTAGCTATACACCGACCGTTACGACATTTTAGTTCACCGGAAGGACAATCTGGAATTAAATTACAGTACATAAATCAAATTATGGGGAACCGTGTATTAAATTATGCGTTTCGACAAATGAATCCAAATGTTTTAGATTATATTATGTACGCGTATGATAATATTTTACATTTACAGATTTATCAAATTACAACGTAGCGACTTTCATCTTAGTTTAATAAAAATTAAATCAGGAACAATCGAAGCATATTTCATAGACAGTAAGCTTACCACAGCCTTTGTGGAAAGGACTATGAGCACAGATATCAGTCTTTAATTTACATGCACTCTTAGACTCATCACTTGCGTCCTCACAGTTTGGAATTCCATCACAAACGTTACGCAGATCTACACAACGTCCTCTCTGACATCGGAAGCCCAAACAGTTTTCAGTATAGTCCAACTCCCGTGAATTAGACAAGAGCGTGTCTGCAATGGTAAATATTTATTAAAATACTAGTTTGTACTATTTTTATAAGTTAGCACTGGATATCCAATACTAATAAAGTGATGACTACAATTTTTTGCAATTCCCCATATGGCCATAAAAATTTTATACTTAAAATGCTTAAAATAATATTCACTATGACTGGAGTGCCATCTATCGAGTCCAGTTGTATTTGAAAACTCCTACTCAAATATTTATAGCATAGAATTTCAAACAAATCATTTTAGCCGATTAAGAAGCAGACACGTGTACAGAAAAATATAAACGGAAAAAAAGATAAAAATTCCACATCATATTATACATTTTTACCTTTGGAATGTTTTATTTCGTATTTCAAATGTTCGATTTCAAAAGCAGTTATTCTTTTCGTATCACACTTATCTTTTTTTACGTATGAAGCAGCAGGATACCATCCGTCTTTTGAATGACAGCTAATAATAACACCGAAATCTTCAGACGATTCTTGCTGAAATAAGATGATTCGTTTAAAATATCGTGTTTTTTTACCGGCACGTAAACACAAAAATAAACATAAAACAACGAATATTATTCACATATTTTTGAATGTCTGGATTCTTTTTAAAAGTTTAAAAATTCAGAATAATAAAAGTAATTTAAAATATTTTTTGGCGTTGCTTGGTCTACATCGCTGCCAGGTTAAAGATCTTATCATTCTACTACACATAAGTTAAATCGAAATATTAAAATAAGCTTAATTTCTTAAAAGTTGAGAGCAACTAAGCCGAATTCAACTTACTTCGCATAAATTAACATTTGATTCATACGTGAAACAGCGACTATTTAATTCGCAATCGCTTTGTACTTCCTTCAAGAACAATGTGAATGAAGTATTAAATTTATTTTGTCCAACCACTACACACGAATCGCTTATATCTTCATTGTGTCTGAAACAAAACGTACTTGGTATTGATTTCATTTTATTTGTATTTTTTTCGAACTAGCTCTAGAGTCTAGCGTGTATAAGCTCGGCATCTTGAGTGAGGGATCCGATCTAGTTTTTGACCCCTTGTGGTGCCCTAAAATAGCTCGCCCAGCGGTGAAAGAAAATATAGTGAGGAAACCTGCATGCCTGGATGAGATTAAAAGTCATCAATCCCCATCGGGCGCAGCACTGAACTAAGTGAAGAAGGTGAAGGATTTTTGTATTTAAAATTCGAAGTCAATTAAACTAAAACTACGATTACAAGAAAAAAAACTTACGGCGACGAAACACCCATTGGTTTTACTATAGCAGAATACTTGGCAGGATCCATTAGATGTAACAAAGTCACTTTGCTACGGTAAAATTCTTTTATAACGTCGACTTTATGTATTTGCTCGTACGGTCCCTTAATGTTTTCAAGTGTTCTATGTGATCCTAATATTATCGTAATATAGTGATGAGTTAGACTAAAAATAAATTAATTGATTAGCAAAATTAATAAAAATATACCAAATACCGTCATATTTTTCTCTATATATATATATTGTTTTCTTATGTTTACGCGAATTTCACTCATTATAATGAAACAACTTCTGACACCTCAGTCCTCCCGTGACCATGGTCGCTGTAAAGTGTCCGAAACGTCGGGATTGTAAAAAACTAAATAAACCGCGATAAAATCTATATATATATATCTTATAATAATTATTGTTACGAAGACAAAATTGTTTTATATTAATAATAATAACAATTAATAATGAATATATCTTTGTTGTAGAAACATTGACATAAAAGTATATTGACGATTCAAACCTACATTGTTTTTCGAAGACAAGAATGGCTCACTAAAACCCACGATAAATCAATTAGCACTCCTGTACATTTATAACTTCCGTCTACATACAGTTTGGCAATCCAAGGCCATGTGATTTCTTTAGGGTCTTCTGCCGTTTTTCCTAATGTCAGTACCTCAGGGACTTCCAAATCCGTAAATAATGAGGGATCACAAAAAACGTAAAGCGTCATACAAGTTTTTGTGATGTTGGGCACACAATTCTCTCTTATAATCTCCGGATCGTTTATAATTACGTTTCTGGCCATGTCACCTTCTTTATTGAATTTGAAAGTAAAATGTACTGGCATCGAGTTATTTAGATTTCTCTTCATTCGTCTACCTCCCATATCTAATAAATCACTATCTTTTATATTAATATGTTTCAATAAATATCTATTTGCAGAACTGAAAAAAATATACAAAAGCGTACTTTAACTTCCATTCATTTTTGGCTACAATACAAGGTATTATTATGCGTACTTGCTGACATATTTGATCCTACCTGAAGCCCATATATCTACACACGTAGTTGGCAGCTTCCTCTTGCAAATCAATTGACATAGTTTCTTCACACAATATATGCCAACTGCTATCTTGTTTTTTAGTTATATAGCCCTGTAGACTAACTTCAGGTTTGCCATTAAAATCATAGACCACTTCTTTACCGTTCGATAAAGTTACTAAAAAAATAATGTATAATTAATATCAGTTCAGAGCAATATAACATTACTAATTAAATAATTGTACACTTACGACAGTCTAATTCATCATCTCCCGAGGGACATTGCCGATGTCCATCGCAAACATATTTGGATGGAATACATAACTGATCCCGCTTACATAGAAATTGCTTATCCTCACAGTCAACTAAAATTTAAAGAAGTTGTAACGAACATTACCATAAAATAGTTTGAAGTAAATCAACATGTAAGTGTAACCTGTGTCGAAGATATAATTAAGAATGAATTCTTTATACGAATTTATATAAGTAAAATATCATAAACATTTACACAACAAAACGTGTCTTTATATTTTTGACTTTTTACTGTACATTATATTTTTTCTTGTAATGAAATTCATTGTTCGTAATAAAAAACCGTAATATTTCTTACAACAGTCTAATTCATCTTGTCCATCAGAACAATCGATATTCCCGTCACATAAGAGGTTCCTTTCGAAGGTTGCCAAATAATCCGTGCATGTGCATCCAAATTCATCCGTTCCATCTTCACAGTCTGCTTTTTGATCACATCGATGTTTATAAGGTATCGATTGTTGTATTCTGAAGGATAAATTATCTTATTAGATTTGATAGGAAAAAACTTGACACTTTATTTATTTTTTAACAATAAGTATATAATAGTTACTAACATTATTTAAGCTAGATTTTTCAAGCTTTGATATTATGCTAGACGACTAAATATATTTATGCACACTTGTTAGTTAACAACATTACTACGATGTTTATGGTTGATCTGGTAGTAACATAATGTTTTGTGGCTATCGCGCTTGGAGTTTGAAAAAGTAGCATAAGAATTCTTATTTAAATATATATTCATTCGGGTGTTTACCGCATTTATACATTATAGTTTTATATATTTCGGCAATGTTTCAATTGAAGTCAAAAAAATCTAATTTGGCAAAATAATTTAGATAAAATATAGCCTATTTTCTAATCCAAGATTATATCTCTATCTATCAAGATATCTATCCTTTCGGCCATAATGGTTTAATTTTGCGATTAAAAAGCAACAAACATCCGAACTTACTAACTTTTACAATATAATATGAGTAAGGTCTAGAATTTATAATTCAAGCGTTTGCTTAAGTCACCGTGCTATAAAATATAATTATTATGTTACATTATTTATATTCAAAGTATGTACATCGTTTTATATAGTATGAAATAGCCTTAAGTAAAAATGGGAAAACTTATGTAATATTTCCTAAAAGACTCCTACTGTAAAGCTCAGTTACAAAAGGAACATTATGGTAATTGAAGTATATTGTTAAAACAAATACTTTGCATTACTTAAAACTATTTAAGACGGAATATTTATCATGCTATCAGGATCTTTGGGGATCTTTGGTGATTGGACAAGACATTCGTAGATATTGTCAAAATATCCAGTATAACGAAACTGAAAAACATAGTAAATGTAAATGTACGGAACATTTTAAATAATTTTACTAATAAAAATAACCATATTAATTTAAAATTTATATATACCTTGCACATTCAAATTCAGAGGGAAACAAATGTTTTTTTCTTGCTTTAGCTGTTTTAATTAATTCAGTGGTAGGAATATCTTCACTTTTGTTAGTTCTTGTGGCCCCTTCATCAATATTTTCTAATTTTTCATTTAGTTTATCTTGAGTCATATCCCCTCTTTGAATTTTTTCATCGCTTGGTAAATTTGACTCTAAATTAGACGAATTGTGTATAGACTTATTGCAATGTTCAGACGTACCTTCTGTATGACAGAGACTTCTAATATCTTCTGACCCATCGATATTATTCGATCGAATACTGGATGAGTTTAATTGATCATCAGCATCTTTATGACTGCTAGTGTGAGTTTCTTCGTCACTTTTCGATTGATCTAAGTCAGACTGGTGATCTTGAATATTTGCTTCAATTGTATTTACTGTAGAGACGTCATGTCCAGAGTTTATTTCTGAAAACATACTAATAGTTGTTGTTTCTATTGAAGTAAAATGCTTTGTTTCCTCGTTTGATATCATTTGTATTGGGTCGCTTGTAACATTTTCAGTTGATGCTTCTTTAGACTCAGAAGAAGAAGAAGAACTTTCTGGAGTTACTTCTACTGTAGATGCATTATGGAAACGATTTTCAAGGTGATCAAAATTTTGAGTATCGTTTATGACTTTATAGTCTATAGACGGATTTCCCCTTTCAGTAGAAAGCTCAATCACTTCCGTAAAATCATAGGTTGGTTTTTCCGTTTCGTCAAAATTTTCATAAGCTGATTCATTTTTCACCATGTTTAAACTTTTTATTTCCGAAATATTTACTTTTTTATCTTCAAATTCGTTTGAATTTACTTCTCGGAACATCTTTGGTTTCTTATAGTCACAATTTATTTCATCTTCCCCATCCAAGCAATCAATCACTTCATCACACATCCGTTTCTTAGGTAAACATTTTAAAATACCAGAGTCACATCTAAATCCTGGACATTCTTGCTTAGGTTGAATAGCTGGCAAATACTTTGATGCTAAAAAAATGATAAATATTTTTTATAAAATTAATTACCTACGTTATATATGAATTGATTTATGCTAAAATTACTTTTAATTATATAGAAAAAAAAATGATGTTGATGAAAAAAGAAGTAGTTAAATATAAAAAATAAGGCACATTTATTTACAAGCGTCATTTTCTTTAACTTACAAATCTGAAGTCTTATCCATGAAACAAAAAGGCTGACTCTTGTATACACTCCTGGTTCGCCTTTTTGACCACAACCATTTCCGTGGCTGACAATACCAGCAATATACCATTGTTGAGCGTTCATAGGGTTTTTACATAGCAGTGGTCCTCCGCTGTCACCCTGTGGTAATAAAACATTTTACTTATGTATGCCGAATATAACTGAACGATTTGAGATTTTATAAATTTTTAAAGAACTGTGGCGGCACATGCACAACTATTTCATGGACAAAAATTCCTGTGCTTTTATATTTAACTAATTATAAGCCATCATCAGCTAAGAAATGTAATAGGCAAACGATTTTTATCTTAGTTAGCGCCCAAATAAATCAGTCAAAGTATAAAAGAGATTCGCAATCGTTTTACCTGGCAAGTATCCTTGCCACCCTCGACAAAACCAGCACATATTTCGTTGCCAGCTAGATCTTCCCGATGGTTACATCGATTCCAAATTGGCACCTCAACCTCACGCATATGATCAGCTGAAATCCAAATATTTGATAACTAAAATCTAACATAAAACAAATTCTCTTTTTAGATATTATGCTGCATCACTTACATCTATTGTGGTCAATAGTATTTTGCTAGAAAAAAAAGAAAAAAGTAACTCACGATCAGGTCCTCGTTCAACTGTTGCACCCCAGCCTACAGCCGTGCAAATTGTACCCGGCTGTGGCCCAGATTCCCAATCAAGGCCGGCTACCTCAGAACTTGGCAAGCATATTGGTCGGATCCATCGACTGAATTGAATACCGGGCCTCACGTGTAACAGGGAGATATCATTTCTCATGTTTTCTTGATTGTAATACTGGTTAACTATAACGTGTGATACACGGTGATTTTGTTCTTGTGGTGAAAAAGATAGCCGACGAAGCATGCCAACTCGAACCTCATAATAGTGTTGCCAAAATCTAGGAATAAAAACTACACTTGATAAAAAAGTTGATGATCAAATTTTGGGACCAATGTCATAGCGTAGATAAGGCTTAGATGATTTAACCCTTTAACCGCCCAACTTCAAATCAACTGTCGTGCCTCCAGCGCCCGGCGCTGTGAAACTAAAAATATCGTTTTTGATGGAAAACAGCTTAATAAATAAAAAATCACACTAAACGAGTTGTGGTTTTCAGTCGGAGATATACGACGCAAGCGAAAGGGACCCGAAAATATTTGTCGGATAAATCCGACGTAAGCGGTTAACATTTCCACGTCCGTCACTAATCCTAGGCATGATGACCTCCTTGACAAGTCTTGAATATTTACTGACTTAATTAAGCACTTTGCCTCTACTAAAACAAGTACAAAATGTGAATCAGACTTCATAAACAACTTACTTATGAACGCAATGTGCGGCCGACATAATCCAATTTTGATTAATTATAACCCCTCCACAGTGAAACATTCCGTCCCTGTATAGAGCAACCATCCAAGGCCAAGCCGCCGGCTGACTTGGCTTACCGCCGACCACTCTAGTTTCTGCCCTTTTGTCCCTTGCATCATCAATCCTAGCAGAATTATTCATTAAGCCGTTCTCCTCCGAATGTTTTGCTGTATATCTTTTCTCTCTTTTACCATAAAATAAAAACGGGTATGGTTGTTGGTATAGGAATCTTTTATTACGACCAAATATGTTATTTTCTGTAGCTATATTCTGAAATTTTTATCATATTGTTTTAACATTAGATTGTAAAATGTGCAAATTATCAGTATGATCAGTATTTTATCTAAGAATAATAATCATTTCATCTTGACATACTTAAGTTATATATTTTACGAATTTTATCTATATTGTTTTTAAAAGACAGTGACATAAAACTTATATATTATAATCTATATACTAAAATCACAAATAATGGTGGGTCAATCATTATTCAGTCGGTTAATTACTGGTCGTTCAACTAATCACTTAACTAGTCATTCAACTGGTCACTCGTCTAGTTGCTAAACTAGTTGCTTGCATAGTCGTTAAACAAAGTTCTTATAAGATGCTTCATCTTCATTATCCTCCGATAATATAATTATTTAGCTATGTACCCAGAATAATATATGCTAAATTATAAAAAAAACGAAATTATATAAAGAAACTAATTCACTCTTAAGCATTTATTAGAAGTCGCCCACATTAGAATGTTTGTATCAAAAATTATATTTCTTAAATAAAAATATTTTAATAAGAATGTTAAAGGCAACAAAATATTTATGGTCGTTAGAGAGTCAATATCAGAGTAACTTCCGTCATAAAATTTTATTAGGCTCGTTACCTCTCTTAATATTTGCGAAGTTGGCTGAATTCTAGTGCCACATACTAGATCTGGGCACGTCACGTATACAGCTGAGGAATTCAGGCATGTATCGGTTATTGCAGTCAAGCCTCCTGGTACCATATTAATGTATTCCATCTTAAGAGCTGGATCAATGTTAACCATTTGTATGTATGGCGGCCTGAAAATAATATAGAATGTGTCAGAATTGTTTAAAAACTTTTAAAGAATTAGTGTATTTTTAAAATTAAATTAAATTGAAATACTAGAGAATCGTTTTCAGATTTTACGTACCTATATACATATTTTAACCAATAAGTTACGAATAAAAAAAAATATCCAATCCGATCTAGATGAATAATTGTTATTAAAAAAAACTCATTATATATATCATTATAATAATTTTTTTCAAGTCAATAATGTAATGATACATTCCCTTTTGTTCCATTACCTTATAATAAGACCAGTCTCCCGGCGACAGGCGTCATGGGCCCACATATACGGGTTACTACACACGGAATACCAGTGACCTTTGAAGTTCCTCTGTAAATATCCTTCTGTGTTTGAAACCGCAAACAACTAAAACAAAAAAAATATATTTAAAAACTAACAACGCCCGCGGTTTCACCCGTGTTCTTCCCATTCCAGTGGGAGTACGAGAATAATCAGAGCCGATGTGCTATTCTGATGTGTAATGTAAAGTTTCATCATAATTAATTCAGTAATATCTGCGTGAAAGAGTAACTAACATACATCCATACATTTTTACAAACTTTAACGTATTTATTTGTAGGATTGTTGAAAGCATTTTCCATTTATATGGCAATGCAGAAAGATTTTCAAATCACAATTTTACTTCCAAACAGTTATGTTGAAGTATGCTAAAACAATTAACGTCACCATTAAATGGTAATAGCGGTTTCAAAATTATTATTTGAGACTTGATTGAAATTATGATATATAAAAGTAATATTAAATTGAAACGTACTGGTTTCATGTGCAGTTTTGGAGCTAGCATAATGCAATCTGCTTCATCTTTGTGGTTTGAACAATCTGCTTGACTATCACAGCGTTGTTCTCTAGAAAAACATGTTCCTTCTTGATTTACATGTGCATTTTCACAGCTAAACTCATCATCGTTGCATCCTATAAACAATGATATAATATTATGAAATTCATTCCAAAATTTATTTCGTTCAAAACAGGCGATAAATATGGAAAAATAAAACCTTTACATAGGCATACATAAGAAGGCACGAAAACATTTTTAAACAGTGTACTATTAGTTAGTAAATAATAGTATTATTATTTTTACACTACTATTATCACACCAACAGCAAATAATTTTTATGTTGTGTCTCGATATGTACGTTATGAGCATTGCTTTTTTAACCGACTTCAAAAAAAGAAGGAGGTTATCAATTCGTCTGTATGTTTTTTTTTGTATGTTTGTTACACGATTACTCTGCTGTTTGAGAATGGATTTTGGTGATTCTTGTTTTGTTTGAAAGCTTATGTTACCGAATTGGTCCCATATTAATTTGATCGACATCTAATCAGCGGTTTTTAAGTTATTTTCAATAATGCTTATTGGTTGGTTTTGTATACCCAGACAATTTGCTCATCTTATTACTTGTCGATGTAATATGAATAATATGAACAAAAACCACTGAATGTTATAATTTGGAAAGTATCAAAGTATTGTGAGGTCACCGTCATCATCATTATCAACTTTCATCCGTCCACGGCTGAATATAGGTCCCCTCAATGAACGCTAAGACGCCAAAAATTTTGCAAGACGAAATAATAACTATATTACTTATGTATAAACTTAAAACTAAAAAGTAAAAAATAAAATTAATTTTAAATTAAAAAACCAAAAACCGACTTCAAAACTATACCTTAATTTATGTAGGTACAACAAAAAAAATTTAAAATAATATTGAAATACTTCGAGGTGAAGTAGAAGTATACTATTTAAAATTGGGTATTTTTGGAGTCGGTACCAGCCAAAACATCGATGCCCTTCACAGATATCTACTCAATACTTGGTGTATGTGATTGTTCGTTAAATATCCTCTTTGGCAGGCATCGACTCCAAAAATACCCAATTTTAAATAGTACCTATACTTCTACTTCACCTTGAAGTATTTCAATATTATTTTAAATTTTTTAGTTGTTCCTACATAAATTAAGGTATAGTTTTGAAGTCGGTTTTTGGTTTTTTAATTTAAAATTAATTTTATTATATCAACGAATTATTTAACTTATTACATGCACGTGCACTATTTTCTCTTACCATTGCAACCCATTTCATCTTCTCCAAAGGGACAGTCAAAGTAGCCATCACAAATCCTCGTTGGTTCTACCCTGTCTTTACAAGTACACTGCAACTCATCGCTCATATCACTACAGTCAACGAATCCATTGCAACAGTTCTTTTCATCAATACAAGCTTCGCCATTATCACATGCGAATTCGCCCGCTTGACATTGTATTTCACGGATCGTTGTGTTACTAGTTTCATCGGATACTATATCTTGTCTGGAAATAATACCTCGTATATATGAAGTTGAAAAAATACTTCAAAAGTATGTATAAGTTAATATTATTTAATTTTACTTAAACAGAAATATCCAAACGAAAAATTTACAAATCCATAAGGTCTTAAATTCGATGTACGAAATAAAATCAAGTCTAAAAAAAAGTAACTTCAGTAACTTAATTTTACTTAAACAGAAATATTCAAACGAAAAATTTACAAATCCATAAGGTCTTAAATTCGATGTACGAAATAAAATCAAGTCTAAATCAAAATAATGGGTGCTACATCGTAACCTTCCACTTATTGACATATATTCCTGAGCAGGAATATATGTCAATAAATGCCAAGGCGACCAATCCCATCGACATTTGGAAAACAAAATAACTGATCATACCTGTATTGCTTTTGTTTAACTTATTATGAAAATAACTTACTTTTCAGCTAGGTATCTGGCTATCTCAATATCTTGTGGATGTTCCTTGAAATTTTCTCTACTTACATCATGACTAAACGATGAATGTTGATCATGTGCTATGTGTCTGTAACTGTATTATAGGTAATCATTATACGTCATTAAACAATAAGCCCAGAATTTATCCAATTTTGGTTATTATGAATCAAATTTTACCTTCCATAGGGGTGCGGATATTCATTTTCTTGTTTATCATAAACACCTGAAAAATATATATAATATATTAATTATGTTTAGCTTGCTACAGCGACGATGGTCCAGTGGAAGTGGGCTCAGCCTGTCAAGTCAGAGGGTTTGGATTCTTTCGACCCCCAGTGGTTCTTTGAAATTGGTTTTTCTAAATTTCTAAGCGTGCTCTAAGCACGAGATCATCGCTTGCTTATGGGTGAAGGAAAAAAATTCGGTTGCCGGTATAAGGAAGCAATCCTGTTTTTCGCACTCAAATTTTCACGCGAAGCTATACTAAATTCGAAAAATGAGGGTCAATTAAATAGTGCAATTATTGGAAATTACAATAGGTAACAAATCCCTTCCTTCGTGAGCTTACTAGGTATATGCTAGTAAAACCATAGAGATGTATCTCGGAAAATAATAGTTCGTCAACGAATAAATAAATTAATTTAGACATAATTTTCATAGTGTAAGTCGTAATAATTGCAATAAGTGGATTATTAGGAATTAAGGTTAGACTATATTTGTAATATCATTTGAATAGTTCGTTCAGAGTTTTAGACATAATATTAATTTAGCTTACCGTGCAAATGTGGAAAACTTTGTTTCATTAATCTCGCTAACAAGCAGGTATCTGTTAGTTGTGGTGTGGGTCCTCGATTATGATATTGTTCAGAATGTGTGGGAATAATATTCATTGAATTTTGTATTTGATAGTGACTATGATGACCGGCCGGTACGCTTTTCATACTGTGTGTGTTCGTTTGGAAATTGGATTCTAACATTTTCGAGTTGGTAAAATCTGATCGATGGTTTGGATGAAAATTTGTCGCTAATTTATCCGATTTTTTCTGTCTTCTATGGTGATTAGCGCCAATTTGTAAATTGTGTAAATTATTGTATGTTATTAGGTCTAGTTGTGCCATAAGTTCTTTGCATCTGTCCTTGTGAGATTCCTCGTTGCATAGAATGTTGTGCTCGGAAATTATTCTTCTGGCTTTTTCAATTTGGTCATCCGTATATTGTCTGATGGGCTTCTTTATTTCAACAGTTCGGCTATTAATTTGTCTTTTTATTCTAGAAAAATTTGAACGACTCTGTGAATTGTTTCTCAGTCGTAAAACAATTTCAAAATCTTCCGGAACGAACGTGGTATTGGCTGCTGTATTAAATTTTGTCACTAAAATAAAATTTCCATTTTGTAGACTGTCTGCTGAAATAAATTAATTTTGAAGTAAGTTATTATAATAAAAATAATAATATCTATGGACTCTTTTTACACCACTTCATCTGGTCCCGTGGTAAGTTCTCGAAGGACTTGTGTTACGGGTACCAGACAACGGAAATATATTTAATACAAGCTGCGCCCCGCCGCTTTACCCGCGTACTTCCCATTCCCGTGGGAGAACGGTGATAAATTATAGCCTATGTGTTATTTTGATGTATAAGCTATATTATTAAAGTTTCATTAAAATCCAGTAGTTTTTACGTGAAAGAGTAACTAACATCCATACTTACATACTTCCACGTTTATAATATTAGTAGGACTTTTATATTAATACATATACTTTATATTTGTATTATATAATACACATATTTAATACACATCCATAACCCAAGAACACGGAAAACTTTTTTATTCTCATGCTGGATTCGAACCCGCTATATATGGCTTGAGCGTCAACGCGCTAACAATTGAGCCACAGAAGGCGGCAAAAATTTTTGCTTTTATTGATTTGTTGTCAGCCTTATTTCTATCGTAATCTAATTGACAACCGAGAAATTGATTGAGTTAAGGCGCTTTGGATTTGTTCGAATAAATAATTCACTTTACATACTTTATTAGAAAGGCTTGTGTAAGAAACATAACAAAATAATTCTTTCTAGAGTTGAATTTTGAGAAATAAAGTGTATAAATTTAAAGTTTGAGAAAATAAGTGTAAATACATATTGTATTATATTTGTTAAATAATCTTTATTTTACATATAAAACTAACATAATTATTTAATAAAACTTACCATCACTGGTAAGCCACCAAAGTACCCAAAAGTACACTCCAAAGAAAAACGATATACATATGACAATAACTATTATTTTGATCAATACTGAGGTAAGACATTTACTGGAATTTGGACCATCTGAAATTGATAAAAAAAGACACATCGGTTTATAAAATCCATAATCATTAGCAATATCTGCATTATATAATGCACACTATTGGGTACAGCTTAGCTTTCCTTCACTATGTCAGAGGAGTATGAAGTAGGTCGTCTATGTATCGGAATATATCGGCAAAACTGGCTGGTAATCTGCACAAAGTCTACCGGCTGGTAAAAAGTAAAAGCTCTTAGATTTTTCTCTTAACTCAGTGAGGAAACGTAATGTGCTTCCTCGCTATGTTTTACTTTTTAGATCCGCTAAATAATGTTGCAAATTTACGAAAATTATATAGTGCAAAGTTCGTTCACTAAACGGAATCTCAAGTTGCAGGGACAAACGTAAAATAGAATAATAAGCGTGTTTTCGTATGAAGTAATGTAATTGTATAATTCAAATGTAATCCATATTATATTGGTTTTGGTATAGGTTATTACCATTTTCCTTAGTTTCAGCCAAGCCCATCGGTAAACGACCCACTATATTCTTCTCCAGTGTATGCTTCATTTCTAGCCGAAAGAACACGGAATTTACCTGAAATCAAAGTTATCTTTGAGTAATAATAATAATATGTTAGCATATCTCACACACGGCCATCTGATCCCAAACTAGGCAAAGCCTGTTCTTATAGCAACCAGACAACTGATACATTACCTATATATTTATAAATATTTTCATATTATAGATAAACTAGCTGTTAAATTCGGAGTAGCGCAGTTCCGTACGTACGTATATTACTGTACGACGATACGATTACTATACACAGAGAGATTTTTTTTTAACTACCCTGCGAACTTTCATCTCCTATGTCATGCCCATATAGGTAAAAATCTTAAAAACGGTGGAACAATTATAAATGGTTATTGAATTATTATCAAGTGCCTAAATGCAAAGTTTCATGGCGTAATCTTCTATGTATAATGACGAACTTCCATAAAAACTTTCATCCTCGATTGAAACCCCCCTAAGCATTTTTTCGCAACAAAAATTAGCCTATGTCTTGGGAAAGCCCAAGCTCTAATCTATCTCCGTTTCAAGTTTCATCAAAATCGGTTCAGTGGTTTAGGCGTGAAAGCGTAAACTTTCGCATTTATAATTTTAGTAAGGATTTCGCCCAGACACAGAACAAATGATCATGCTCATCACAGAAACATTTGTAGTGGGTGGAATCGAATCCACGATCTTCTGGTTTAGCAGTCAGGATCGCTCTAGGCTATCAGGCCAGTCAAGTAACAGTAGTGTACAATTTGCAAAACTTCATAATTATTAACTCGAAAAAGTTTTGATATGACTTTCTCTATATGCTGGATTTCCTAAATATAAGCATTGTTGAATTAACAATTAAATTACATTTAAAACATTAAGGGCCTGTTTCACAATCTCCCGTTAAGTTCCCTATAGGCTATAGGCAACATATTTGACAGATAGAGTATGGAGTATCTGTCAAACATCTGTCAAATATGTTGCCTATAGCCTATAGGGAACTTAACGGGAGATTGTGAAACAGGCCCTTAAATTACATTGTGGATATTTAATTAGTCATTATGAAAAATGACACTCAAAATTCAGCGATATTTATTTTTTCGCATAACCATAGTTACTCGTATACATTTTCATTAAAGTATTATTAACTAAAATAGAGGAAATGGATTTCAATATTAACAAATACATAGAGACGGAATCAAGTTGTTAATTGAAGATATTTTAATCAACGGAAGTAGTCATTTACATTTGAAGCAAGCAAATATTGAACAAGGCCGATAAATGGGTTAACATTTTCAATAGGGAAAAACAATATTTGGAAGTAGAAAGTCCGAATTGATTAAAATTGGCGAGATATTTCCATCGTGGCGTTTATTTTAATAATGTGATTATTGGAGTCGGACTTAAAAAGATTATAGTTTCTAATATTTATCTTAAATCATACATTATTTATTTTTTTATAATTTATGTACACTGAGAAACACATAATATGTATAGATGATCGGGAATGCATAAATGCATCATGAAAGGCAAAAAAGTAGTCAATAAGAAGTAATAAAAAAAATAAAAATGAACTCGTTTGAGATGCAGGATCCCCTAAGAAAAACGAGCAATACAGCAGATATAAGATATCAATAATAAAGACAACGATACTACGGCGTCTACGAGGCTCTTAACAATCGTACAAATTACCCCATTGGTGTCGAATAACCGTCGCCTATAATGCAATTCCTTTATTTGTACATTTTCGTTATACAAAGTTTACTGCTTTTGATTCATTATAATATTAATAAATATATCAGAATACAAAATATCCTGAGTTTTGATAGTATAAGCTATTTATATTGCATTTTAATAAATAACATAAACTATTCATAATTGTTAATAATATTATTTAAATATTATGAGAAATCGCCATGTGCGTAATCGTATGCTAGAGTTCAACGGGCATACAAAGATGACACAATACAATATACACCATTAAAATTACTTTAATAAATAAATTTACTAAGATATTTAAAATTTAAGATGATTTACGTGCAGATCGATCTGCATCATGTCGTGCGATCGGTCGTCTTGGCGTTCATTGAGGGAAGCCTATGTTCAGCAGTGGACGGATAAAGGCAGTGGTGATGATGATGATGAAAATATTTGAATATAAAAAAAAACTGAAATCATAATTAATATTTTATGCAAACTCAATTCAACTCTATTTTATTTGTTGGTTGATTTAGGAGCAATTAATAGCAATTCATATGCGAGAAAAGTTCACGAGTCCTTTGAAGGTTTCAAATATACAACCCCGTGGCTGATTAAATAGTTCAAAAAGCAATGCTAACAATAGTTCCGATGGCTTATCATACGGAACCCTTAAATGAAAAATATCGAATGTGAAAATTAGCTTAACGTTAAAGAGTTTAGAAGTTAAATCTCGCTTTAAAGAAAGTTTAAGAAAGTTAAGACATAAATTTGACGCTCAAAATGGATTGTTTTAATTTTTAATTAAATTTTTACTTTTATGGTTTGTACTGCAAGATAAATTGTTGCGATTTTTAAGTAAATTTTAAGTGATAATAATTAAAGTTACACTTACATATAAATTATATCTAAGTAAATTAAGACACTATCACACAACTTAATCAAATGTCTACGTCGCGAACCACATCCTGACAATGTACTGCATAATTTTTCATTTTCGCTGACTAAATTCAAATTACATTTTGTTTAGTAAGTATCTTGCAAAACTGCTTATGTTCATTTTGCAATTGTTTATATTAAAATATTATGTCTGTACTTTTGTGGTGTGATGTTACATTTAGGTGTATATTTAATTTATACGTCATTATTGATAAGAGTTGATTAAACTTACCATTTGGTTATTTGGACCATCAAAGGGTTTTTCAATGGGTTTTAGAGCAGCCATCCAGAAGTTTAGGTTGATAATATATACTTATGAACTATTATTGTACCAAATTAACTTAGCTCTACGGTATCCTCAATAACTAATTTTATTTTATTTAAAATATATACATAGATTAAAAGCAAGAAAAAAGTATCGGCCTATATCTAATTACATAGGAAAATAATCTCTATACAGCCAGTCCTAATAGAATGATCGTTTGTCAAATACATTTTGAGAATAACATGACATTGAACAGACAGTGATGTTAATATTATTCATATATTTTATACCTTATTATATTATAAAAATGTATGAATTATACAAATGTAAAAAATATCCCTTATATTTGAGATATATCTAAATTAGAAGCCAATAGATTTTAATATTTCTACTATCATTTAATAATAAAACTTAATATTAGCACGTTACGTGTGCTAGATCAAAGGCAACAGCTTCGAAAGCAATTTAAAGTTATCGTAGGGACCTGTGTTAACTAGCGTCTCAGAGGCTATCCATCTCACTATTTATCTACTAATTTTCTACGGTGTAAACACTAAATAGTAGTTAATGTAAGTGTACAATAATGTGAATATTTCCTTACAATTAAGGATTATTCTTAGTTTAGTTTGTTGGTTTCACTGTCCTACTTTTTTAAATTGAGGCACTAGCACAAAATAAAAACGCTAGTGTGTAGATTTTTTTTTTGTCGCAGTGGATATACTTTGCGCATTTACCCGCGGATGAGCCGTCCCCGAGGATATGTGGGACTCCAGACGCAACATTATTTTATGTTTATTTAAAGCTTAGGCTTAATTACTATCAGATTCAATTGTATATAATTTGGTATAAATCCTGAGACAAAATAAAGAAAAATCGTAACGTTCTTGACGATATAGTGTTTATATAAATGCAATATTTCTGTAAATATGCGTGTAATAACAAGATATGGAAGACGATGTGGAACAAAAATTTATTAAAAAAAAGATAAATTACAGTAGAAATATGATAATTGGTACTTAATTTTATTAGTGCTTGAGTTTAAAACTAAAAAAAAGATAAATATTAATTAATTAATTAAAACAGAAACCACTGTTTTACTTAAAAGAAAACGTGTTCATTGACATTACGAGTACGATAACGATATAGAGAAGGTAGGCTTTATACTGTGGCCTATTTGGGTAATCACCAATATTAAGTAAAATTTACTCAATATTTAGTGTGCTTTGTTTAAACAAAAACTTAAACACGATTAAAATATTTTTACACTCACAATAAACTCAAATTGAAAATGACCCTTTTGTAGATACAAGGCGGTACTTTTCTGTTCTAGCTACAACGCTTAAATAGAGAAATACCGCCTACTTTAAGTTAGCATAGTAGACATTAAGAAAACGCTCATTTTTTGGCATACTACATACAGTGAGAATACATGGGTGAAGTGCATTCAGGGATAATTATTAAAATTGATAAACAAAGTTATTGGTGTAACAAATCTATCTTCGAGTAAAATGTGTAGCGGTAAAATAATGAGCTATTATTTTCTTCTTTTGCTTAGATAATTCTTGAAGGGTGGAATCGTTGATTGGGTCTTTAATTATTAATTTCTCAATCAAAATAATCCTTCCAGTTTCATTTCTTGAAATTGATATCATTTATACCCGTCAAATATAACGATTGAATTGATTTTTTTTTTCTGGAAGAGGAGGCAAAGACTGTCGGGTCTCTTGATGGTAAGTTCTATATGCTCGAAAATATAAAAAAACTTATTATAAACATCAGTTAGGCTATTATTTTTAGTCTAAATTATAATAAGAACGTAAAATGCATCACATTCATTAATTAATGTTTTGATTACGGTTACATCACCCAGAGATTTAAAAATATTTTATATTTTCTTATTTACAGAGTAGCCCATGTAAACGAATACTCAGCCACTTTCTAGTGAGCAAGATGCAAATAAATTGTTAAGTTTGTTGAGTAAACAAAAAGTAAAGTATGAACCCTTATCTGTCCCACTGCTGGACACGGGTCTGCTCCTCGAAATCAGGCGAGTTTGTTGTATGCAATAGAGAATTCGATGAGTGCAACGCGAATATTTATCGAGATCAGAAGTGATCGACATTTAACAGTAATAAATGCTATGCCACTAATAAGTTTTATAGAATAAATATTATTCACTTACAAATACGGAACATAATGTACATTTTTATTGAAGTGATAATGTGACCTTTTGGTTTAGGGGAGTATTATCGCTGTCCTACGCCTACAAGTTTGAAAGCTGAGAGCCGCCTACCCTTTTATTGTAAAGACTGAGTGAGGATAAAAATAAAGCAAAGGAAGGACGGGTTTGGATTTATGAGATTTATTCCAGTCACGTGCCATAAAGCATACGCTGTCATGACTTCAATAAGCGTGAAAATATTGATCTAATCTGATACGACTATAGCCTCCGAGATTGAAGGCAGCAGCAATGCCTTTAAGCAAACTATAGGTACTTTAATAGGTAAAAAAGTGAAAAATCGAGAAAGTGCGAGTCGTACTCGCATACAAAGGGTTCCCTACTATTATATATTATAAAACATTAGAAAACAAACAAAGTCTGTTGTGCGGGAGTCCCCCTAAACATATAATTTATTTTAAATAGATTTTTAAAGTTATGTACATAATATTATATCAAACTTCTACTCTGTTGCGTTATTAATATCAATCAAAAAACGTAAACGTGACATTTGGAAGCTACTTAATAATATTAATGTGTCGTGAATGATAATATATCATTAACCGTAACAGTTGAAATCCATCCATACCTACTGGTAATACATATATTACGGATGGACAGCGGATGCGATCTTAGAAATGGTTTTATGCTTTGGTTAAGGATCCCTAAATAAGAAATATTTCAAATAGAAAAAATAGATTTATTCACCTGTATAGTGGAAAGTACGAACCATTTTCTGGAATCTTAATATTATTTCTGACATGCTTGATATGAGATAGGTTTGATATGTGATATGTTTATATTATCATAGTCAAGTGAAACATGGTAAGTACGGTTCTAGTATTAATCCCATGCTTGCGTATATCATTAGGTCTACATGACATAGCTCCATGGTCACACTCGTATATTAACACGATTTGGTCTGTGGCTATGTGGAAAATTGCTCGCTTTCTGACCGTTGCGGAGTTTATATTGTATGGGGGTCGTAGCTGGCTTTATTTGTTGTGCGTAGTTGACCAAGAGTGAACCAAGTGCTTCCCTGCTGGTATGTGTTTTAAATTTAAGGACATCTTCATTAATAATATTGATAGAATAACACTATGTAAGTAAAATTACAAATTAATACTTCATGATGACTGATATAAATTCTGACTTGGATAAAGGCGAATAAGTTACTTCTTACTGTACCTACATAACATCTTTTTATTAAACTAACGTGTAACTTGATCTTGAGTTGAGATACTATGAATAAAAATAGCAAATAACATAATATATGAGCCAATTTGCAAATAAACATCATACAAATATATTTTACGCATGTCAAAGAAAACAGAATAACCCGAGACCAAACAACGACCGTAATTTCATGCGTAATATGATTACCAAAAGTAAGTAAAGCAACAAAAGAAATTTGAGCAACACCGACACAAACCGTAAAATACACATTTTATAACGTTTACTGGATATAAAATTTTATCTAATAATATTTAACAGCAATATATAAAATTTCCAGATATATGAAATGGCAACGACGAAATGAAATGCGACGAGATGAAAGTTATTATACTTATTGCGATTTTGATATTTTTGTCACCAAGCTGTGACGGAGAACAGATGAATACGACGGAGCAGTATCTGAGCAGTGTGATGGCTGATCTTTGGCTGGAAGGAGCTGACGTGGTCAGGATTATTTGGAGAGACTGTTCAAAAAAGGTTCGATTATATATTAATAGCTCGACCCCTTTACGTTCCGCTGTTGGAATTTGGTCTCAAATAAAGATGGTGCGGGTTGTTAGCATTCGATTCATCTTGCGTATTTACGCAGTAGGAGTTTCACTCACGTGAAGGTAATTTTATTGTTATTGGAACGAAGCTCCTTATCGCGCGTTGTGAAAGGGAGCTAGACAGAAAAAAATCTTACGAAAAGTTGTCACGACAGTTTTTGCTATAGTAAGCTATTGTAAGCTATGCGGCGTGCGCATGTTTCTCTGTCTCTCTCTCTCTCTCTCTCTTTCCCTCTCTCTCTCTCTCTTATAGAAAGCAAGCCAGATATTTTCATTTCTATTTCGCATTGAACAGTGTGGTGTCGCGACGATTATTTTTGTTGAGTGTATACAGGTTTTTTGTAAATAAATAATAATTATTATTTACAAAAAACCTGTATACACATTACACTTGGATAGAACTTCGTTCCATCCGGGTGTCCCTTGACACCTCTCAAGTTTTTTTGTCGTATTCGTATACGCTTTAGTGTCATTTCTCATAATGTTTACATATAAATCAATCACAGGAGCCCTGATTATCAAATGTTATATAACGATTAAAAAGTTGGACAGACAAAAAGTTAGATCATTCCTAACTTATTTATTTTTAATTCGAAAGCTGTTAAAATACATAAAAAGATTTAATATTTAATTAATTATCGACATAATATAAAAAAGTTATGAAGTTCTTTAGTCGTCCATTTTTAATTAAAAATATAATAAAGGAGATAGTGATCTCCTTTATAACGTTTAATACCCTTGGCACACTGCCGCAGAAATATTTACCTCTAAGCTTATAACGACGAAAATCATAAATCCGATATATTTTTTCCTTAGCTAAGTTAATTTAAAAATAAAAAATAAACATAAATGTTAATGATATAAAATTAAATAGTACTTAGGAATCCTATATGAATAGTAATTTTATGGGATAGCGTTACTTTTGGATAGTAAAAATTAGAGTCCCGAAAATATTGAAATCAACCAAATAGTGACTGCACGATTTTCAAGTTATTTTCTGCTTTTTTGACGTGACAACGTCTAATAACTCTATATTACGGGCAGCATGCACGAAAAAGATGACGTCATGTAGCGTTCGGCCTGCGAGAGCGCGGAACGAGAAATGCAATTAGACATGTAGATAGGATCCTCTAGTAGGTAGGTAGGTTCAAGGTAACTTATAAAAAACGTTATGCTTTTGACTGAATTGTGAATCTAAAACCATTCTCAAAGCCACTTGAATACAAAGTATTATCAAAATCGATTCAGACGTTAAGAAGAAACGACACAATAATAAACGCACATAAGAATTATATAATATACAGACCACAAACTGAAACTTTTTAACAAAATCTAGAGAAACCAAACGATTGTATTAGATTTTGCTCTTATCATTTTTAATCAATTTTTATTTTCTTATAACGATGGTAGGGTATTGATATAGTCCTTAACACAGTATCGAGTTTCCTCAAAAGCATAATTGATTGAGTTTTGTACTTCAACCTTAAGGGTGGGAAACTTATACCGTCCATTGAAAGTTTTCTTAAGCGCTATTGAACAAACAAAATTTTCATACATCACTTCACATTAGGTAAGGCCAGAGTTCATGTCTTATTGATATACATACCCAAAACATACTAGGTGTAGCCCGTGGGCTTACCCGCAAATATCTATAGTCATTTAATGGAGACATGAACCTGTTTTCCAAATAAAAAGTAAGTGGTTTTTTTTTACATTTTTGTCCGGAATAGTATTATGATCAGCTATCTGTGTGAAATTAAATGCAAATCTGTTTAGGTATTGAACAAAATTCCAAATCCTTAAAATTTTACTTCTGTAGCAATCGGAAACTGGTGAATTTAAGATTTAAAATGTAAATTGAGGAAAGCCCGCCTAACAAATATTGTGATAATGAATTTACCTTCTATAAATTTCAAATATTTCTGACGTTAGAAAGCTAAAAACTAAATATGTAAAATGATACATACATACTACTTTAGCCTGCAACTCAGTTCGCGAATACTTTAGTTATCGGGGCATATGTTTTAATTAACCCCCGCTATAATTGTGACATGCTTCTTCCTTTATTTTAGCCTTCGTAGATTATTTTTATTTGTAACATGAGCCCTATGTAACACTAATTTTCATACTACTAAGCCTAGTTATAAGAAAATTTCCATCCAAACTTTATGAGCGAGGGGCTCCCCATTTTACCCCTTTAAAGGAAGATTTTATCAATTTTACCTACATAGATCATTTTGAGTCATAATCGAGAACATATTCCTATTTCCAATATACTTCCTATTCCAGAAATAAGAAAACTCCAAATAAATTTAAACCTAGTACAATTCACAAGACAAACAAAAAGTTATTTTTTAAATATCACACAACAATTTCAGAATCAAATATATTAATATGTTTTCAGCTGGTAGACGTTAAAGATATTATCGACCACAAGGAGTACTTTCCAAAGTTTGTGAGGTGCATGAAGAGAAAAACCTTGAGGGCCCTAGATCGTTCCTTGAGTCCCGACGTAGTGCCCATATCGGACGGAGTTAGTTTCGTCAGGTACGAACTAGTCGACACCACAGGGAATATTATGGCAGAAAATGAAACAAGGTAAGCAGCTTAGTTTCTTAATAGATATCTTTTATATTTCCCTCGTAAAATATAAAATCACGCCCACATCAAGCTATAGGTTTTCGCAGCTTGGTCTTCTATTGCAGATAGTAAAACGCTTTTTATATTGTAATAAGTATCTGCTAAAGCACGTTTATTATAAAATAAAATATTATTAATAATATTAATAGTAATGATAGTTCACGATATGTGTAAAAGTATAATCTTTGTCATTCTATTATGTCACATGACACATCCATGCTAATTTAATAGAATATATTATAACATTAGCAAACAATAGAAATGTTAGTTTTTAACAACTTCAAACTTTAGAACAAATATTATTATAAGGCAAGGCAAGTATAAATTACTATAGTACCACAAAATAAAAACGAATTAGTATTTATGTTGTGATAGTACGCAGGCTGGTGCTCGGGAAACAATATCTAATATACCTACTTTATTAAGGGTAATCCAAGTTGCATGCGAATTAGCAAGAGACCGTTTATAAATATTATATTAAATTATCGTTTATTGATAGAGGTTTTCATGTATATGCACCCGTAAAACTTATCATACTCCACAATGCATATCGCATGTAATCCCATTCTACAATCAATAAAGACTTAAAAGTATTGTAAAAAAGTTACTCGATAACAGACAGCGGTTGTACTGTGGCTGTAGGGTTAATGCACGCGAAACAATTTGTCATCGTAACAAAGTGGGTTTCGAATGAAATTGCGTAACCGAGCGCTCTACATTCAGCAATATCGCGACACGTCCAAACAAACTAAAGGTCGTGTCACACACGCCGTGCGATCACGAGACTTTTGTCACAAATATTCTCATATTTTTGTTTTCTTATATAAATTACGCGAATTTCACTCATTATGATGAAACGTTTCGGATATTTTACAGCAAAAGTTGTTTCATTGTCACTTTATATTAGATACATACATTTACATAAACATTTTCACATATCGAAAAATTTAAATGTTTGATTTTTGCTATGCTATATTTTCCTATGCTGGGTAAAGGTCTTTGTGGGTATCTTAATGTAAAATTTATAAATTACTAGCAACGGTTTCGCCCGCGTACTTGCCATACACGTAGGTAAATATTATAGGGATGCATTATAGCTTAAGTCATAATCTAATGTGTAAGCTATAGTGAGCTTTAAGTTACAAGTATCTAGTAAATACAAAGTAGCTATGCACGTAAAATATAAGCAAATGCAGTAAGATTGAATACGTTAGCGAAGTAAATTCATTATATAAAATGTAAAACATAAACACAGCTTGCGCTGAGAATAATTCAATGCAATTTAAAAGATGAAAAAGTTGAGCTTAGCGCTCCGCCATCATGCATATTTAAATACTTGTTAATAAGTTTTCTATTACTTATTAGCATGAATGTAACATAAACGCCCTTCATTCCACTGCTAGAGCCTGTTCGGGTCACTAAACCAGGAGGCAGCTTCTTCCTCCTCAAGGAAGGTCAATTATGACAGTTGAATTGTTTCCACTTCTGGAAATGCGGACAACGCTATTACTTTCATCAGGCATGAGGTTTTCCTCACAATATTTCCTTGCAATGTCAGATGCACTAAAAATTTAGTGAAGTGCAGATAGTATTTCTAAGTCCGGTCTTACATTGAATACGAATTTTTTGCCATAGCTCACTTTATTTGCATTGCTATATCCAAAGGTCTTGAAGTTTCTCGATTTTCAATTTTATGTTCCAATTATATTCAAGTGTATTGGAATAACGTAAATTGAAATATGAGCCATAATAACAAGCTAAAAATAAAATGGCGCTGCTGAAGGATTCAAATAGTTTTTTTTTGAATGAGTTCGTTAAATGCACAAACAAATGCTTACAAAATTAGATTGTGGACCTTTGAACTTCACACTTGCGGTCTTAAAGTTAATGAATGCCACAATTAATACTCTCTTGTTCGTAATTAATTATAGTGCTTTTGTAAAGTTGTGAGACACATTTTAAATTTCGAATCTACATACTATCTATTTACATATTAATAATCTATAATCTTTACAATTTTGTTCTAAGATTTATTACAATTTAAATGGATTAAATGTTTTACAAGAATTCCATAAAATGATTCCAATTGAATCCGTAAAAAAATGTTTAATGAGTGAAATTCGCATAAACATTAGAAACAATATTTTTAACGACGTTTTTTATGTACTCCGATTTGAAGACTGGATTGTTATTATGATTATTTTTTGTCTTGTTTGTAACAAGTGAAGAAGTCCCTTTGCCATTCAAATTAATAGCAATATAATTAATCTATAATTGATAGGCTTGACGAAGAAGACTTCATAAATGGTTAAACATTTTTTTTATGTTAGACAGGCAAACTGGTAGATGTACCTGATGATAAGTGATTGACGTCACACATGAACAGATACTACTTTGAACAGTCAAAGTAGTTTCTGTTCAAGTGTTACTGTTAGATATCTTATTTATTTTAGGCAAATTTGAATGAATTTATGTAACTAGTATGTTGTTATTATTTAGATGTATATTAGTATGTTGTTATTTAGATTTATTTACAAAAATTGTAAAACTATATTTTTAAAAGAGCAACCCTACAGAATTTTTTAGTAGATTCTTTTCTGGGGAAAACTACTTTGCAAATCTAGCATTAGCTTTAAAAAAATTGACATATTTCAAGTGCTATGTAATTTTCCTACGAAATAAATATTATTTGATTTGAGATACATATAGCCCACGAAACTCATTTATGTGTTGCCTATCTAGGCATAACATATAAAGTTTCGCATTCGCTGTCAATTGCTAAGCGGTATTATTTGTTTTTTAATACAATTACAATATATTATTATTATTGTAAAGATTATAATGATTTATTATCTATCTGATCATCATCATTATTAGCTACCTTTTTTCTTCCTTCCTAAAGGCAGTGCCTTTAAAGGATCACTAAATGCACCGGTATGACTTCCGCAATGAAACTTTAACTGTGTTAAAATATGTAGTATGTACTTTCTCAAATAATATAAAATTGTTATTTTTATTTGAAAGCAAAACATGAGTAATGTGAATTTTCAGCACGTGGTCAGAAAAGGAATTGGAGGAAGGTGACTGGCGGACCCTCGCCTTACAACGAATGGCGAAAATCCTCCGCACTCATGTTATTAAATTTGATTTTCACAATGACCATGCAATAGACAAAGGTAAAATATTTTTTTATTTTATTTTATTATTTACAAAGGTAAAATATTTTTTATTTTTATTTTATTATTTACTAGCGTTTTCATTGATTTTTTTAAATAATAACAGTGTATCTAGATTTAAAGGCGTTCTGAAAACGGAGTTGCAGGGAAGACGAGCATACATTCATACATTATTACAAACTTTCGCGTTTATAATATTAGTAGGATAACATATGCGATCCATATCAGTCAAACTGCTGAGAACGGGCTCTTCTTCGAACTCAGGAGAGAAGGGGGGTTATTGGAGAACTTCATACCTAAAACCTTATTTCCAGTATGGTTGTACCTACTAGATTTTTTCCCCATATTTTCATCGGTAAGCTCATTCTCAAACTTCTCTAACTTCATACAGATCTATTAAGACGTTAAAGATTTTACAACAATACTTTTGTTTACACAGATTAAGAACCAAAAAATATAATATTCATTCATTAATTTTACGAGCAAACATTTAAATTGTAATGATGTTGTTTTTGGACAGCTTTATCCAACTTATTTTGCATTAATATTTTGAAGATTTTCCATTGGTTTGATTTTGTAAATTAACTATATAATAAATTGCTTATTCTTGAACTGAAGAATATCGTATACATATTTAAAGAACGATTACGGCTTCATTAGTTTCGATCTAAATAATTCCTGGAACCGGAGATTGATTTATCCACATCAATTATTCCATTATTGTATAATACTCTACGAGTAGTTTATCGATAACTTTATATTGAAACGCGTGTGAGTGGAAATAATTTAATAAAGATTAATCTTGAGCGCCATAATATTATGAGCTCTAAAATGAAAATTCTAGAGAAAATTTACACAAATTACGTCATTAAAATGTACATCTTAATGTATATCATTATCTTATCTACAATATCGTTAATGCTTGACAAAGTCATCCCTTAAAAAATCCAAAATGGCTGATCTTGGTTAGTAAATTCGACTGTCATATTTTTGATGTCATGTCTTATAATTCGATAGAGCCGGCTGCACGCACAAAAAACATGACTCATGCGGCGTCACCTCGCTCTGAGGCGTTCCATTTAAGGATTGAAGTGCAAGCGAGAGAGCGAAACGAGCGACAAAGAGGCACAATCGGCCCATCAGTATTTTCTTATGACATTGTCACGTTCAATTATCGTCAGTAAGCCGACTTTTTTCTTTTAGCTGAATCTCGCGGCCGACGCAGACATCAAATGCTAACGATGATGATGTTCGGAGTCGTGTCTATAGGCATGGTGCTGGTACCTATGGGCTTCCAATTCCTAGCGGTTCTCGGAGGAAAGGCCTTACTTTTAGCTAAAATGGCGCTCATCCTCGCTTCAATACAAGGCCTCAAAAAGGTAGATATTTTATTTTGGGCTAATAAATATTTTTAATTAAAAAAGGCTATATGCCGCGATACAGCTGAAGTATAATGGCAGCTGTACACTCTTCTTTAGACAGATCGAGGCATTGCGAGCGCGAAAGTCTAGATGGTAGCCTCGCCTGCTTCGACCTTTATATTGTATCACATAATTACTAGCTGTTGCCTGTAACTTCACCCGCATTAACTTATATTTACTAACGCATCCATACTGATGATGATAATTTTACTACTGCTAATTTTATTATATCTCTAAATAAAATAATGCAGCAAATAGACTTTCGTATATTATATGTATAATATTAGTAAGAATCAGTCTCGGGCGAGACAAAGTGAGTTCTTACGAGCGAGAGTCTACAGCCGCCATAAAAGGGAATATTAATTTGTTAGATTCACAAAAAATCTGAGTTTATAAACGATGGCGAATTTATTAGGCTTGAGTATAATTAACAATTAAATTGGACCGGAAAAAAGGTCGTAACAATATTAACAATATAATATTATAATTATAAATACGCAAATAATCCGCTTAATTTCTAATTATTTTTCTATCTAGGTTGACACTAACGATGGGTATCATGACCGAGGGAAGGTATGCCATCAAATGAATAGCTTTTACACCTATTTGACTAAATTAATTGACTAATTAACTAAAAATTCACGTTTCAGCTAATGCACTTTTACTCATTCCGTCTGAAGATAACCGGTTAACAGATGTTCTGTTCCAGATCGCTACAAGTCCGTTGAGTTACGGATTCTATCACTCCTTCCCGCCTTACGACCATTACGAGAGGAGAAGCCGAGACGGGTGGTCGGACTCGGGAGTCATCCCACCTACCACACCACCAGCATCGTCCGGAGCATGGTCAAAAATAGATGAATTCAAAGATAGAATACACATTGCTGAATCTAAAATTGTGAAAAGAGCAACTGAAGGGAGCTTGAAAAGGGAGGAATCAAAAGAGAGTTCAAGATTATTTCCTATTTATTCTCCACTGGGCTCTCTTCCTGTGGGTACTCCCCTTCTGCACTCTGCTCCATTGGGCTCCCTTCCTGTATACTCCGCCATAGACACTCCCCTGACAGACCTTACCACTACACCGGGAGAAGTCCAAGCAGACTATTCACTGGACTTACCCTACAATGGGTTTCGTTTTCAAAGTCCCACTACTGTCGTTTCAGCTTGACATTTTTGTAAAGCTATTTCAAGCATTGTATAATGTAGTAACAAGTATATTTTCTTACTTTTCACAAGTATTGTATCCGAATAGACATGTGTATTTAAATACGTACTATAAATAATAAGATATTATATTGAAAATAAATGTTTTATTATATTTTGCACGATACTATATACATAAATGTTTTCTATGAATTATAGTAGTAATAGTATAAGACTAAATAGATGTTATTTATTTTAATGGTTTAATTTATACGTGGTTATTTGTAATATTTATAGATAAGTTAATTTATTACAATAAATGCTAAATGAGGTTAATAAATTTAATATTATAACCATTAAACAGATGTATTAAAAACTGTTACATTGTTTACATTTTCTAAGCACCGACCTCTTTTTTTGAAATTGTCTAACCAACCAACTAAGATCCGGGTTTGAAATCCTTACATAGTATAAAACTATTAGTATAAAACGCACGTACGCAATGGATTTTGATGCGGTTTTTTATTAATAGATAAAACAATTCAAGGGGAAGGTTCAAATGTATAATACATGCATAATATAGTATTGGAACACCGATAATATTTATATCATCCCGCTCAGATCCCGTTCTAATTAGTTAAAGCAGGCGAAGCTGCGGGTAACTGCTAGTAGGAAATATATTTGAAACAAAAAAGTGTAAAAGCAGCCTTTTTACATTGGGAAATCCTAAATCCTAATGGACGCCGCTATAAAGCTGCGTGAATGAATGAATACCGTTATCTCTGACCCCGGATCCGATTAGTGGCCCATGGACTCCAGACTTAGCCCGACTGCCACGACGAGGCTTGCATCCGATGGTTGGGAAGTGAGTGAGTGACCCCTCATCTCGGAAATACTAAGCCCGATAATAACCGATTACTGCCTGACAAAGATGTACCAGTAATTTTCATCAGTTGATTCCACTGATCGTTGGTCGTATTATCTTTCGAAATAATCCTGATTGACTTCTATAGAATTCTTAAGATATTTTTGGAACAAAGCTTGATTAATAGATATCTGTGAGAATACGTGTACGGGATATTATATAAAAAGGACAGCCTATAATTATTAACTATAAATACATAGCCCTGAATGAATGATAAGTACTGATCTAAAAATAATTTATTCTAATTTTAATTAATATTGATGTTTTAATAATCCTAAGAACAACTAAAACTTGAATTAATAATAATATAGGTATAGTTGTTGATCTTTATATGACCGGGTTACTAACTCAAAGATTTACACTCAAGGTTATTATAATATATCAGAGTTAAATTCGTACATTCGTTGCTTAGATGTTTATAATTTACTTCTTCTTTTTTACAATCAGTACTGAACACAAGTCTAAGCTAGGCGCGCACGGGTTACTTTTGTCACCGTGACATTAAAGTTTTTGTCATTGTCACGTCACGTTTCCAAAGTTGTGCGCTCACGAAGGGTGACAGTGACAACTCTTTTTTGAAATCGAAGCGTCATTTGCCGATATGTCTATGACTGCCATAAAAACCTAATGGCGCGGTGACAGTTTCGTCACGGGCGTGTTCGCCGGTCGGCGTACATAAATGTCACCCACTTGTCATGTCATAACATGCGCGCATCTCCACACATATCCATGGACTTGATAAGAGTGACGAAACAGTCACGGTAACAAAAGTAACTAGTGCGCGCTAGCCTTTACTTTGTCTATAGCCATCAACTTTACTTAAATTTATACCTACCTAGATTTTTAATAACGAAGACGGGTCATGTTCACTGATACATTTTGTAATGGACTGAATGGTAAATCTAAGCCATTCTCGAATCCACTTGAAAACACAAAATATACCATCGAAATCGGTCTAGCCGTTTAAGAAGTTTTGGTAATAATTGTATATCATATAAACACAGACAAGGAAGACTTCGATAATTATATATGTGACTGTGCTACGAAATGAGGAGTCACACATACATATTTATATACAAATACACATAGAACTAATTTAAAACTGCAACTTTATACCCTCTTGCTATTTTTAACGCCACGGTTTTCAAAGCTTAAAAATGTACACTTTAGCAATTACTCCCCCGTATAAGAGCCTAAAGCATATAGTATATATTTAGGAAGAATTAAATTGCTACATTAATAATTTACAAGACATAATTATGAGTGATATCAAAGGATGCCAACTGACAAACGAGCGGGAGTTAGTCCGATATTAAATGTAGCTTACATCCTTCATTTTGTATATTAGGACTATTACATACACATACATTTTCAGGAAAGTCTAGACAAAGTCTGGAGAAGTTCACTAGTGAGAATTAAGTGCTTGTATCGCACGACGTCAATTTATGACTGTAATAACTTAACTTCTAATGGACACTTAAAGATTATATATACTACTTTATATGTGATCAATTGTGTGTGAGATTTAAGTATATTTACCCCCCTGCCACTTATTAATCTGTAATGGCATATCTGAGCAGATTATCACGTCCATGCTGGAAGAAATTTAAACTATTCTCATCTGTAAATAAAAGTTCAACTATTTTTTATTTTTTAGAAAAGAAAAAAAAAAGTTACCAACTATATATTTTTTTTATTCAAAGTATTTTTCGGATGAGCCTACCAATTTAGATTTATTATAAAACATTATTATGAATGAAGTTTTTTTAAGATTTGATATAAAAAATATAATTTTTAATATTAAAAACGTGTAATGATTGTCTCCGTATGCTTTCCTATATCATATCATAATAATTATGTGATATCATACCCGCCGTAAGGCCAAGTAACCCGATCATGAATTGCCTATCCTGAAACATAAGTACTTACTTATGTCTGATTTAAATCAAAAATTCATCTCTATACCAACATTACATTTAATTATTAAGACATTAAATTTGACGATTTTTTACCCAAATAATAACATTTCGTTAGATTTGACCCGATCTCTACCCCGTTATAATCTTACGTAAAATTTTTCAAATGTGTATTTTTATGTAAATGTTATAGATTGATTTTACAAGAGTATATTTCAATGTATTTATTTAAGGAATAATACTCGTATTTTATCTATCTGAATGCTATCTAAAATCATAGTAGTATTATCATAATTATTCGTCTACAGTCAGAAAAAATATAGTCAAGAAATATTATTTAATATATCTCTCAATTTTCTTGCGAATAAAAAATGCGTGATATTTGATTGTCCTTCCCTTTCCCACACATGAGTTTGGGCAAGATTCGGTGCATTATTAAAAAAACCTTTTGTAATTAATGGATAATATTTCTCTCTCTGTCTATTAACATTTCACTGGTGATAAAATTTACAACAATTATGCTGGCAACCTTGTCATTTTGTGAATGAATGTTTAATAAAGGTCCCCTAATCAAACCTAGATCACTGAATATTTAATTGCTATTTAATAAATTAGTAAGGGCAAAACCAAAAAATCTCGGTCTTCTAAATATAAAGGACCTTGTATTTGTAAAATGAATATACCACAAATTGTCTTATATCTTTGATATTTTAATACCAAGGTACAATAATAATTCATTATCATCATTATCAGCCTTTATCCGTCCTCTGCTGAACCTATGTTCAGCCTATGCCTTATTCAATGAACGCCAAGACGACGGATCCCTTGCTACTGGCATCCAATGCGGACCTGCCACTGCACGGAGATCGTCTTCCCATCTCGTTAATGGCCGACCAACACCTCGTCTACCCAAAACGCGGCCTCCACTCTTGAACCTTAATGGCTCATCGGCCACCCGTTCTTCTGAGTGCGTGACCAGCCCATTGCCACTTCAACATGCTTATTCTTACCGAGATATCCGTAACTTTAGTTCTCTGGCGGAGGTCTTCGTTTCGAATCCTATCTGCCAAAGAAATAGAGCGTGCTGTGCACCCAGCACATAGCATGTTGAGCTACGGCAAACTTGCGGACCAGTCGTAAATTAAGAGGCCACTTAATTAATAATAATTAAATAAAAAAATCCTAACCAACAATCACACCACGTTAAACTAGTCCCGTGGTAAGCTCGTAAGAACTTGTGTTTAGGGTACTAGGAACGAAAATAAATTTTAGAATTTAATATACATAATAACACATGTTGAGATTCGAACCAATGACCGCTTTAATCATTTGCAGTGCTATAAACACTCGACTAGACTAGAATGTTTAGATAAAAGATAAAACTTAAAAAAAAAACTAGCTATGTTAGCAAAAAAAAAATCCTTTTTTTATGTATTCTATGTTACTTCTATTATATTCTTTATTTGAATATGTCGCCTAATACAAGACGTCATGTGTGGGTTCAATAATGAAAAATGGAATAACAATAAAACAGTTCTTAAAAAATGTTACTTCTAGTACCTTCGCGAATATGCGTACAAAGTTTCATAATGATCGGTTGAGAAGTTTTCGCGTGAATAGTTGAATAGAATAGAAAAATAGAAAAAAAATAGAAAAATGTGAATAAAAGTTTAATATTAGTGTAGATTTTTTGAATACAAGCATTTTCATCTTTTCTGCAGATCCTTCAATAACTACAACTCGACTTCAGTAGAGAAACTACGTGGGCAAATCTAGTAAAATATAATTTCAACTAGTTATTGCCCTCCCTGTGGAATAGCTTTATATGGACAGACTTTCAGCAATCGTATAATTATCACATTACGGTGGTTTGAAAACATTTTAGAATATTCTCAGATAATAATAGAAATGGTTAATGCCCAAGTGCATAAGAACGCCCAAGATGTATATTATTGATGTAAAATAGTCGTTTTGGCGTTCTTTGAAAGATGACAAAGTAGTCGTTTTGGCTTTCTTTGAAAGAAGACAAAGATGTCGTTTTGTTTCTCTTTGAAAGACGGACTGTCTTTTTAAGAGTAAGAACTTCATAACCAGATAATGATGATAACAGAACAGTTGATTGTGTTAATCCCTTGTAATTCAGGATCCGAATTGTTCTAAGTCAGCGTTACTTCCACGAAAACCTTACTTTACAACACCATTTTCGAATAAAATATATTTTACTACGTCATGCATGTAATATACAATAGACACGGGCATTACTTACCTACACTTATGCATTGAAAGGAAGAGAAGTGTTAATATACATATAATATAGGTATGCGTGCTCTCACAAAAACAAAAAAAAACTAAGCTTAGTTTCGCAGACAGTGCTAGCAGACCTTTTTTTTACGCATGGAAATGCACTGACGCATTCCGCTGGGGAGTGGGTCTCCCCAGGCGGGTATGTGGGACTCGCTACGCCCGAAAGATGGTAAGTGGACGCAGCTCTACCCACTAAAAACCGGCGAGTGCCACCACTGCCGCCTTTGGTGAGGTGCCCCGGATCAAGCAAGAGGGCACCTCAACGGCTAGCCAGTCCCTCAGGAGACCGACGCCACCTCCAAAGAGCGATTGTTCCGCACTACAGAACAACCACTCCCAACGTCGGGACAGTACGATGAGGTGAGGTTCCCATCCTCACCCCTTGACCCCTGCTCTTTTGTCCCCTCTTCTTATAAGAGGGATACAAATAGCCTCCTCGGCGCAAGGTGCAACCTTGCTTCGCCCAAGGTGTTGGGGTCGGCCAGGGCTACTGAGCCCCACCGCCACGACAAGGCCTGAACCATGGTGGGGCAGCAGACTATACCTATATTAATGTTCAAGAAACTCTTAATATTACGTAATTTTAAACTTTTAATATTAGGTATAACTTAAAGTTATATTGAAAGTTTGCGCAATATCAACTCTAGTACGCTTTCCAATCACGTAGTTTTAAAAATTTCACTTTGATAAGATAGTTCCAACCGTGTTAATATTCAATTATTTCCTCCTCACAATGTCCTAAATTGAATTGTCGTGTCTTTCTCCCAAGAAATAAATCTCCTAATTCAAAATTAACAGTCTAAAGGTGCTTCAGAGGGTTGAGTGTTGGAACATAATATTATTATTATTTAATATTAGGTTTTATTAATTTGATAAATATTTTTTTTATCTTAGGGCCTGTTTCACAATCTCCAGTTATGTTCCCAATAGGCTATCGGCAACATTTGACAGATACTCCTTACTCCATCTGTCAAATATGTTGCCGATAGCCTATTGGGAACTTAACTGGAGATTGTGAAACAGGCCCTAAAAGTACTTATTCTTATGTTTCACTATTTTAATAGGATTGCTAATAGCTATTGACATAATTAAACATTAATAAATCTTTTCTTATATAATATGAGTTTTTATATATTTTTTAAATGCATTAGAAAAAATAAATAATTGAAGAACGTATGGAATACCTTCCTATTATTTGAGAATTCGTTCTTAGTTTTGTTAGTGGAAGAATGCATAACATAATATTATTATATATAGAAAGAACATGTAAATAATTATATTATAATATTATGTGGAACATAATCTCCTATTTAGTCTCAATATGACCAAACGTATGTGGAGTTTGGAATTCGCAATCACACTCTTAATTATACAAGGATCAATAAAACATTCAAATTTTATTGCTTAATATGAAAGCAGAAACTGTTGTCTGCGATTTCTAATATAATTAATAGTCTAAGGGCTCATACGCACTTGCATGCGCCGTAAGCGCAACACCCTCACCTCTGTCTGATACAGATGCTCACCGGGCACGGTTGATTTGGTGAGTACCTGCGCCGGACAGCCCACGGGTAGCCGGTGACAGTATGTCATGATTGCTGCGCGCTCACCCTCGACGTGTGTCCGAGACATGCGGCGCAGTCAGTCATCGTAGGGAACTTGTCTCTTCAAAGCATCATTATCGAGATGCTTAGTGACAGCGATTCCCTTATGGTCAAGGTCTCCTTCTACGAGGCAGTAATGTCTCAGATGGAGGCAGACAAGTGGGTGAGAAAGGCCGCCCCTCTAGAGGACGTAGGTACGTAGGAGGCGCTATCTAATGCGTCTGTGCTCGTGTCGGGTTAAGGATGGGAATCTCAGCTAAGTCGGGTAACCGCTCAGTGTGTATGGGCACTAATGAAAGGAAAGCAATCGTGACGTACGAGTATATATTTACTTTAATGTAAAGTAAGTTTTGATAAATCGCTATCAGTCATATAACATCGCGTATTCTATAAACAGTTTATTTTTACATTATCTTGATAAGAACATAATATAGGTCCTCGCTAGAAATGGCAAAATAGGTGCAATATAATATTCACTTTGCCCACAGGAGCATAAATGTCAATAAGATGAAGTTGCGCAATATTTTTATCTCCTGGGATTTTAAGGACAAAAGTATATACTACTTTTGTTCTTAAAATCCTAGGAGAACAATGACTTGTAGAAAGAGAAGAGAGCGAACGAAGGTAAAACCAAAAAAAAAGAACTTACGTATCCTCCATTTTAGCCTTATGCTTAATAAGAGACAGGATAAATTCCATATTATTAAAAGATTTTTCTAAAATAAATACGAAACATTTAGAAATGTAAAACTAAAAGCAAAAATGCATTATCATTCGAATAGAATTCTGAGAAATACAACGCTAGCAAAATATATGTCAGCGCCTGTGGGGAGATATTGCTATTTGTAAAATGATTTATGCACTAATTACTTTACTAATCCGTCTCTGTAACATATTTGTGGAGATGTGTACCCCTAGATTCGATTAAAAGTCTGCTGTAAGTAATCAGACTTTGAAAAAAACTAAACGACTAAGTAATAAAGTTTAGTTATGTTAGTTGTTTTTCTTATGTTAGTTGGATAGGCAAACGTAGCACCTGGTGACAAGCGCTTGACCAGTTACCCAGACGTTAAAATAAGCCAGTTTACCTGGAACAAGTCCAGGCAACTTATTTATGTATTGCCTGTCGTGAGATATAAGATGTAAAGTCTCGATTCCAGTAATACATGGCTCGCTATTCCTCCCGAAACACAGCAAAGCTGTTTCGCGACAGAAATAAGCAACACAGTGGTACCCATGCAGTCTGAAGCGCGGCAGAACGTATCCCGTATAAAGTTGGGAACCTCTAGAATCTTATTACTCAGCTTACATGTTTTATGTTTAAAGATTTAAAATCTACGCACAAGAAAAGTAATAAATTTTCAAATTAATTCCAGGACAAATAATACTTACTACGCATATTCACTTTTACACGTAATAATAATTTCTCTCTCGCTGGAGTGCTGCGATTTACTTTGCTATGTAATGGTCTTAACATAGTAGTCCCCATTTGCTGTTTAATTGTTATTTTGATGTTATGTTATTAGTACTTGATTGTGTAAGAATCTATAGCTTGCACTATTAAAGTGAATGGGCACCAAAAAGAGATGTTACAAAATGAAATTTCATTGAGGATTTTCTGAGGATATACATACACGATGCATACATACCTTCATATCTATTAACTATGAACATAAAGTTCTTAAGAAGCACAATATCAAAAAGTTATTAATCGTGCTAGAGTTCGTAAATACTTATTACTGTACTTTATTTGTAGATAACAATAATATTCTTAACCCAAAAGGTACAGAGGTCTGCAAAGTTGGTGTCAAATTATAGAAATAAAGTCCCATATTACTCTAAGATAAGCAAAATTTGATTAGCTCTTTAAAATTGAGAAAGAATAAGTGTTTTATTCTAGGGATAGATAAATTAAATGCGAGTAAGTTTTATTATGAAGTCACATGAAGGTAACTTTATCCATGCTGGGTTTCTTAAATTGTAGGAGTAATTTTAGGGCCGGTTGTTTCAAACCATCTGTTAACGTAAGAGACTTCGTTAAATTTTAACGTCTGTAAAAACAACGCACTTTGGTCACCAATGTTCGTTACCGCCATCTTTAACGATTACATATTCGTTAAAATCGGTCGATGCAACCCGCTAGTTATATATTTAATTGCCTTTTTTTAATATATTTGGTGTTATAATTGATTACTTTATTCGTTAATTAATGAATAGGATTTCACCCTAAATTACCTCCTGTAAGTGAATTAAGATCCAGTAATAATATAGATTATGCTATCAACTACATAATGAAGAACTAGGTTACTTATCTCATCGACGTTATTAAACGCTTCATACTCATTAGTACTCTTTAATAAATTATTCATGGCAAGTGTTAATCTGTATGGTGCAATGACAATTAAAAATGTAGAACAAGCAAATAGCAAGATTCATTAAAAACAGATTGTGTCTTCCTTTTTCCTAAAATATCTTTAATTTTTTTCTTATTTTTTCAAATAGCATATACCGTGGAGTCTCTATTCGAACTTTACCAAGAATCAATAAAGGGAAATATTAAAGAAGCCAACAAAAATATTGATGTAGCGTATGGCATTTTGCATTGAAATTTTTATAACATTTCTGTACCGGTCTATTTTTAAAACCATTTTTCCATTTTATACATAATATAAAATAATTTATACTGTCCGCGGTCTATACATTAACATTACGTTTTATCAGAGACCATCAATGATCATAATTCTACGTTAAAGCAGTTCTAACGTGAATTTAATAAATGTAACACTTTAAAAAAACAGAAAGGATGAATCATAAAAAGTTGTAAAACGCACGTATACGTTTCAAATATATTATACTTTCTGTCATACTTTTTTTGGCACAGGTTTCTACCTCGAAATCAAGAGAGTCTTCCACAATGCGGGTGGATAAACTCGACATACTTTCATTTTTTAATCACATCGGGAATTAAGGTTTTCCCACGATTTCCTTAACCAGCAAGAAAGCAATGGTTTCATTTTTATGTACTACCGGCCAGGATTGAACCCAGATCTCTCCATCAAAACCACGGCCACTCCAGTGACCAGAGTCACTAAACCAGGCCCAAAATGTACGAGAATCTTTTCAATGAAGTTTGGCTACATAAGCCATCTACGAGCACACGAAGTTTAGAAGAGGAGTTGAAGTCACAGCTGAAATCGGCCGGATCAAATTATCATCATCAGATTTATTCTTAGTTTTAAACTAGATAAAACTTAATAACTTTAGGTGGAAATATCATTTGTTTTTATCACATTCTACAGATTAACCATGCTTTCTTTCGAAATAAAACATCTACACATTTAATAGAACTATCGTAATAATTATCTTAATTGGCCCTTTACAACGAACACACGTTCAAAACATTGACTTAAACAAATACTGATAAAATTCGCTCGTGCTACAAACATGATAACATTATACTCTCGAAATCGTTCTGAAATACTTGTTTTATGGTGCTCATGTTTCTCCAACTATAGCTATATTCAGGTGTATCAATCAACCCATTAGAAGGTATCATTAGTGTATTTGTGTAAAAGGAATCGTAAAAGCGCATCGGGGGGTGCGCAGAACATAACGTAACACTTATAAAGGGAGAAGGAAAGTCGCCCCATTCACAATTCGTCAGCCGTCGACGTTAGCGCCCCGAAGCCTATACCAGAACTGATTTCAAACAAGTGTTATTTTATTAGTGTTTCCGATTAATATCGATATGAGAATTATAACGTTGTTGGTAGCTGCTGTGCTGACGATAGAAGCCACGCAAGCCCTCGTTTTGCCGGTAAGTTTGTTTAAAAAGTTTTGTGTAACTTTATATTTTTTCATAAGTTTTTTGTCATTATTGTTTAATTCATTATTCGAACTAAAGCACAATTGCAATGCGATTATTGAGTAATGAATTCTATTTTATTTATACATTAATATAATTCTACATTATAGAAATAACCTATTTTATCATGGGGATATTTAATTTACATTGCAACGTAAAATTATATTTTTAGACATAATAAATTTATACCTTTATAAATATTGTATACATGATAATGGTTACTAATTAAGCTTTTTGTATACGAAAATCTGAGGTCATTTTGTAGACACAGCTCTCCAATAAACAGGAAACCGACATCGCTTTTATTGATAGGTTTTATACATTTTTCACTGGTTTATTTTAGATTCGATTATTTATACACATACTATTTTTTATATTCGTTTATCAAATATCAATTTTTACAGTTAATATTTTATACTATTAATATATCAAAACTTTGCTGTAACCTAATTGTGAAATTAATTATTCTGGTGAAATATAAAATGATTCTCCTTAATTCTAAGGACGTACCAATTTTATCTTTATAAATTTGATATGGATTTACTTTTTCTTAGTGCTATTTTTTTTTTATTAAAATAGTATCAACTGTAACTTTTGTTGAAAAAGTAGCCAATCACTGCCCAATACCCACCCTCTCACTTCGATCTTTCATGATACTATGACATTTAATTAAAATAAATTATTGGTTTTCTTACTTCAATCATATTTGATATTATCAAATGTATACAAATCATCATTTTATTCATCTTATGGAGGGCTTATATTCAACAGTAGAGGAATTTCTGCTAAATATAAACCTCCTTCTATGAACGCCAAGACGACCAATCCCTTAACACTCTCATCCAACGCGGTCAGGCTACTGCACGAAGATCGTCTTCCCGCCTGATTGATGTCCGACCAACACTTTGGACACAAGATAGACAATATTTTTTATTTTATTTTACAATTTTTGGTAAACTTACAGCTAACATTAACAACCATAAATAAATAATATTAATAATACATAAGGTAGACATAAAGTTTTACTCAGGGCAAAATAAATATGTAGTATGTACTAACGTTTTCTTATATTTACGCGAAATTAACTCATTGTAATGAAACCATGATTTCTGTTTCGTGTCTGTAAAGTATCAGGCATATAAAAAAACTTAGTAAGCCCCGATAAAATCCGTAAAAGTAGTTTCCTTAGATATAATATATTGTTCTAACGTTTAGAAACTATGTTTTATACATAAGAAAATGATTTTAGCATAGCATTTTATAATAAAAAAGTAATAAAAAATAATTTCGAAGTTGCACATTAACTTTTCATAGATGCGTGTTTCAATATAATGATTTTTACTGATACCCATTGATAACATAAATTGAGTATGATATTATATATTCGCCAACTTTATTAAAATGAAACTTGATATTGTAATCTTAAAGTCTCGAAGCTAAAGCCATAAAAGTAAAGTTTCATCCAAACTGTACACCAGCGATTTAGCTATAGCTAAATTAAACATTATGAATACATAATAATAATGAACACTTTTAAACTAACGAATTTTAAACTAGCATAAAAGAATGTTATTTTATACCTAGTTCTTAGAAAAGTTATACTTCTAATAGGCTTAAAAAAAGTTTTCTAAGCCTATAAAAGTATTTTATCTATATCTTGCAAGTCTTAGAAAACAGATATATGTTATGTAAGTTTCATTAATATTTTTATATCTGTTGTAAATTTTAAGTGTTTTCTTTTGAGCTGAGGCCTTCACTGAAAAACATTATCACTTTGACAAATTTACTTTTTGTGAAAGATTCCTATCCAACTGCAACACTTCAAAGAACATTAGAAGTCAATAAATATTTATAACCTTTTATCACTCTTACATATTATTGATACATTTGAAAGGGATAAAAATTCTAGTCGAATAAAATGCTCTTTAGATTTCCATAAAAAATATCTTTTTATGGAAATCAAAATAGTCGCTGCAGAATTATTTTTCCTTACTATTCATCACGTACAGGCGCCGCTATTAATATTAAAAAGAATGTCGGGTCCAGTGAGTGATTTAAGGTTCTTAAGTTTCTAAAGCTAGAATTAGAAGAATTTTATATCTATAGTCGCGGCACGATAAGAAGGCCGTTTTGACGTTTGTCCGTTCATGAAGTTTGGTAATTATAATAATCAAATTTGAAGGAGAAAATTGCTGTTCTTTATTGTTAATAGTGACGTGCAGATAATCATAAAATTTACGAATGTATAATTTTAGGAAACAAAATTTATTTATTTAATTTCTTTTTTTAACTATTATCGATACTATATTAGGGTCCCGCGAACATTTATTTTTTATTTTAGTAAGATTATAATTATTGGGGTACTTGTTTACCACACAACTAGGCATTTCTTTTTCAAAATTTTTTTTTTTTAATGAAATCTCATACGATCGTCGCATAGAAGAATTAATAGGATCGCAGGCCAACACACTACTACAACAGTACTACCTCCGGCAAACTTGCGTCAATGTTCAATGCAAAACAAAGCAGTTTCGACCTGACTTTGCATCGAAAAATACAAACTGTGAGCGCATTGCGATTGTGATATAGTTTTATTAAAACTATTAATTAACCATTAATAAAAACTTACAGATTTGATTATATTTTTTTCAAGAATAATTTGACATTTACATCACTATTCTAATGTGTCAAAACGGCCATCATATCGTCCCGCGAGATGTTAGTAATGTTAGTTATCTATCCCTATTTTAGGGACTATATCGAAAATTTTAGCAGATGGATACTAGGAGTATATAATATAATATACAGGCTTTTAATATAATCTGAAAGATTTCGCTAAAATGTGAAAACTTTTAAATGATGTTAGCATAAAAATAAAGCGGTATTTGTGATTGTCTCCACCGCAACCCATAGACTCTACGCATTAATTGACATATTCCTGCAAAGCGAAGCTGGATACATGTGCGTAGAACCTCGGCGGAAACGCGCCTTAACAGACGCGTGTAATCTCTTCGTGCGCCGCGGTGGAGACGCGCCTTAACACACGCCTGTAACATAACATAATACTTAGGTATAGGGTGGGTAAATATAGTAAAAAGATAGTACTTAATACTTATTTTGTCCCTGTTGTCAGGACTATCTATCTGAAGAGGGAACATCAATCCTGGACACCTACGATACTAATCCTTAACATTTTAACAATCTCCTAACAAACGTGCTAAGCGATCCATTCGTCGTTACCCTAGTGTTGCTCAATATGGCCTCCTTTTTTCACAACTTCTTTATCAGTGGAGATTTTGTATGGAGATTTGTCTATGATATTTTGTGTCTGATAATGTGAGTTGTCATGGTAACTATTTCTATCTTCTAATAAGCCACCATCTTTTGCGTCACGTGCGTGCGTGCGTACGTAACTCAACCCAACTATTATGTCCTATTGCTGGGCGCAGGTCTTGGGCAGGGGTCAAGGTCAGGGGTGTTTGGCCAGAATTTACCGATATGCTGACCCAATGCAAGTTGGTGACACATATCTTCGAAGACATTCAAATCTCATTAGGCAAGCAGGTTTCTTCAAGTTTTCCTTTACCGGTGAGCGAGCGATGGTATCATGTGTAAGTGCATATTTAGACAACTCTTTTCAAGGCTTCATGTGCCATGCTGTCTGAATCGAACCCGTATCTCAATAGACCGAGCCAATAATAATACTGAACCATGTCCAACCAAACATTGCCATGCTCATCATGTATATTATTCATTTGTCCCTGCATTTGCTGATTTTTTTGTCTTCTTATCCTTAAGTATACTTATAGCTCAAAGTAGGAATTAAGTTTATTATTATAGTGGCTAACTGGTTCCTATTTATTCCACGTTACGCGTTGGGTATGTGAGATAAAGAAACAATTTTTTGATAATATGTATAATCCAAATTTTACATTATTACGGATTGTCTTGTAACAAAAAGTATGAAACTTTCATCAATATAATATTAAGCAATTAACGCTATATAATTATATCTATAGTTATATGCAGACATATGGTATATTGAAGAACAGAAAAAATGGGCCTTAAACTTTAAATAAGTCATAATAAATTAAAAAACTGTGAAAATCACTGAAACTAAACATGATGATGATAATATGAAAACTGATGTTGATGAAAAAACTAATATCGGAATTTTGCCTTATCAATAAGATAATTTAAAGCGTGGGACTTTCAAAAGCCACATTTCAAAGACTTTATGCATTGCAGATTTCAATCAGACCACGCATGTATTGAAAAACGAATTTCATCACCATCCTTATCAGCCTTATCCGTCTACTGTTGAATATAAGCTTTCATTAATTAACGCAAAGACTTGCTTGCCTCCTTTTAATTCTATTTTAGAACAGATAAATAAGCTTTAATCAATGTCGCCTATTTAACAAGACATAGACGACTTCAGCTCCTATTATGTTTCATGCCCGAGTCATTAATCATCAAATAATCCAAAAAACGAATTCCTAGGACTATGATAAATATTGGTACCAGTATATACACACACTGTCTTCCCTTTTTATTTCTTGGAAACAGAAAGTCATTGATTGAAATTTATATAATTATTTAATTTATCGAAATATATAATATTGTATCGAAAGAAATAAATGACATTCATTCATTCGTTCATTCAGAATGGTCGTAATTGGTACAGACCGGGTTGTTTCATAACAGGCTTGGCAAATTCGTATTACTAATTATTGTCAAAGAATTGGACTTGTACACAGGGTTTTGTATCACAGTAATATTTATATACGTCCTTTGATAACATTAATACGTTTATTGAATAAAGATTGTTTTATTTTAAAATAATTATTTTAAGCAGCGTAGGTTTTTAGTATCTGTACAAATATACATAAGGCATCAAATTCGTATAGTTCAAGAGACGCGCTTTTGTTACTGTGATTCGACTTACGGGCAGCTGAAACTTTGATTGTTGGCACTTTTTAGATACGGCAACTGGATAATAGATTGATTTTTATTTACTTAACTATCCTGATAATACCATCATTAAATTATACATTTTTGATGCAAATGGTCTATAATATTATCCATAAACATTCATTATTCTGGAACTGCAGTTGACTTTGAATTTGATTGAAATTGAATGAATGAACGAATGAATGAATTAATTAATTTTACTGTGCAGACACAGGATTGAGACATGAACGAATAAAATTTTACATTTATACATTTAAAGTGCCAAAACAAAGGTGTTAAGTTTCGAGCGCAGCACAGCACATCACTCTAATCTCATAATATTTTTAAATATTAGAATTCATAAAATACATAAGCCGTTATATAATAAGTTATTTGTTTAGACTAAGTACATAAAGAAGTACTTAATACATAATAAATCGTACAAGCTCTCCTCGGGCAACTCAATAGTTCCTTCAATATGCAGCTTAGTATAATACTCTTGCATTGTTTGAACTCTTTGAAGTATTCTTTTGAATATTATGTTCTCTTGCTTTATATTAGATTGCATTACTATAATTGTATATGTTCAATTATTAAAATAAAATGAATATTTTAAGTTTATATTGCTAACTAGCTCCTGCTTTAAACTACATTTTTTTTTCAAACTTTCCGTGAATATTTTATGAATACTTATAAAATCAAGTTCAAATCGGATCAGAATTTTTGTTAATACACTCTCTTATTAGTCCGATCCAATCTGATCCAATCCGATTTACCAGTTGATAAAGTACTGATACGCCAGATGTTTCAAACTTACTGAAATGCTAGACATACAATTATTAGTTCTAATGTTCGTGAAATAAACTCAACATGTGTGCAAATATAAAATGTATATAACTATTTTTATTATTTAAGTATAAACTCTAAATGAAAACAGAAACAATAAATTTCTTATAAAGTTCTTACAAAGGACTTGTTTAATTTTCCAAAATTATATAACAGTAAGGTTCCCGCCACAATTGAGTCCCATTTACCTAAAATTTCCTTCATCTTAATTATCAAGCCGGGGCAGGCCCGCAACAGTGTTGCACTCCGCTTTGTCGTGGGATGAATAGCTGTGATTTAACAATAATAATAATAATAGTATCGTAACAACACTGCTTGGAATTCTAAATTTATATAAAGGTTTTATGTGTCTAAATATTAGGCACGTGTCTCATTCAATCGGATTTAAAAGAAGATTAGCGGTCTCTATACACCCTTTTTTTTTCCTTTTACGCCGGGAAATGCACTGACGCATACCGCTGGGGAGTGGGTCTCCCCAGGCGGGTATGTGGGACTCGCTGCGCCCGAAAGGTGGTAAGTGGACGCAGCTCTACCCACTAAAACCCGGCGAGTGCCACCAATGCCGCCTTTGGTGAGGTGCCCCGGATCTACAAGCAACAGGGCACCTCGACGGCTAGTCAGTCCCTCAGGGGACTGACGCCACCTCTACAGAGCGGTTGCCCCGCACCACAGAACAACCACTCCCAACGTCTGGACAGTACAATGAGGTGAGGTTCCCATCCTCACCCCTTGCCCCCTGCTCTTTTGTCCCCTCTTCTTATAAGAGGGGTACAAAGAGCCCCCTCGGCTCAATTCGCTTCACCCAAGGTGTTTGGGTCACCCTGGGCTACTGTGCCCCACCGCCACGACAAGGCCTGAACCATGGTGGGGGGTCTCTATACACCCTCATATAATATATGATTTTATCAGGTACACATATTTCTTCACTACCCATGGTTTTCTTGGCTGGTGAGCAAGCCATGCTAATATTATACGCATGTCAAAGTAAATAGTAAAATAAAATAACTACTATAAACAGTAAAAATGTTTTTCATAGGATTATTCCCTCAGAGATGAATATCGGCAACATCTATGGAGTGGGATTTCCCTTAGATTATTCATACAAATTTATTTCAAAGTTATTTTTGTATTCCTAAAAATAAATTTTGCGACTAAGCGATGTATTATCTTTGTCCCCTTACCTATCTATCTCTGATCACGATAGCGTGCGTATGATCAAGTATCGCGAGGAGAGATTTTTATTAAAATTAATTATTTTTTAATATTCACAACCATTAAAGCTCCAATTGCTTTTGGATTTTAGTATGGAATGCCTTATTCAAACCTTAATCACTTTTACCTTTACCTTATTTAAACCATAATTAAATTTACTTACATTGGCGACTGTCTTAGAACTCAAACTCAGAATCACACATAGTAGCACCCCTTGATAGCACCCATAAAAACTACTAATAACAGTTGTTTTGCGAGGAAATAAAATAAATAAACCATAACGTCGATTACAATAATATTGTTTTCAATGTTAACGCGAATTTCACCCATTATAAAGAAACAACTTTTACGAATTTTCACATCGCTTATCATTAAAAAAAAACTTTTTCTATAGCACTTAATCATCACCATCATCATCAGCGTTTATACGTGTACTGCTGAACATAGGCCTTCCTCAATGAACGCCAAGACGACCGATCCCTTATACAACATTTACTAAAATATAATTTTTGTACCAGTAACTACACAAATCTATATGGCCTCTCTATTGATAACGCAGAAAAGCTGTTTGAGAAGAAAGGCGAAAGCACATAAATGTGGGCGTTCCTTTTGTTATCTCTTTCACATTCAAGCTTAAAGAAGTATTAGATATAGAGCTCTATGTTCAGTACCTCATAGATAATAATAAGCATTCGAGTAAATACAAAATAGGTAGTCGATTGTCTACCTACCTATTTTGTGTATATGCTAAGAAATAAAATAAAAATTCTAAAATAAAGTTTGCCTAGTGTAGTAACATATATTTTATTTAAATTAAATTATTTCTGGCAACAGAACAAAATGTTCTTTTCTTTATAGAATAAACATTGCATTAAAATTATTCCTTTACTTTTAGACCTACCAATGAAGCAATCCTACACAGACTGCATTTAGTGTATTAGCTATTTAATAAACTCTTAAATACATCTATAATGCTAATGCAGTTTGTTTGTACTTACTATCGTAAATAATAACTTATCTAAAAGATACGATATAATACAAATATTTAATTTTGATACGATTATAAAATACATATAAAAATATAAGCCAGTACACTAAAGGGCCTTGTAAATACTTAATAATGATAGTTAATACATTATACAAATATTACAATTATCTATAGGTACAAGGTTTACACTAACAAAATTTTCCTAAAGAAAATAAACAGTAACATCAGGAAACAAAACGGTGTACTCTAAGATGGAATTTTCTGCTTACAAGCTAATCAACTAACGCTCGATACAAATTTTAATCAAATTAAGTATTATGAAATAAGATAAGAACTAAGCCGAGTTCTTATCAGTTACAGTTTTTGTACGGAAAAACAATAATATTTAGTTTAAGATAGTTAAAAGAAGTACAAAAAATAAAATACCTATATATAGGTCTAGCTTCCAGAAAAAGAACTGTAATAATTAAAATATTTATTACAGTTCTTTTTCTGGAAGCCAGACCGAATCACTGGATTGAATTTTATAATGCTCCAAATGCTTGCAAAACGTAAAGGCGACATATATAGAGATATACCCCGGTTGATACGAGAAGCCGTTGAAATTGCTAAATACAGTAATTTCAATATGGAAAATGGGTTTCAACCGTTGAGAGTATGAAAATCACTAATTAGGTTATGCAAATCCTTGAAGAATGCTATAAAAAAATTTCAAATTGATACGGTGTGCTTCGTCTGTGGAACACAGGATCAAGTGTTGAGTGTATGTTATAATACAAGGGACACATAATAAGTAGGGGTGAAAATGACAATAGTAGGGGTGACCGGTAATAGAAAGTAGTCTGATATGGACACCTCTAACGCTGGTCAATGATGACCTTTATACTTCAAACCCGGGAATAATACATTCGTAGGTAATGTCGAAATATTGAGCACCTAGAAATATAAAAAAATATGGTAAATATCCCGTGTTAAGTAATTTTTTTTTCTTATCAGGCTTTTCAACGATTGCCTTTACCTTTGATTATATAACTAACATAAAAGATCAGATTCCAACCCAGGGGTTAAGTCAACAAGCCCATCGTTGTTCACAATTGAAATATAGGGATGAAAATAAGCCTCTAAGATTTTTGGTATAATACAAACCGAAATACATGTAATCAATACACAAAGAACAAACAAAGAACTTGTAATATAAGTTAGGACACAATATTTATAAAACTAGTTAAGACTTCTCGTATCATTTTCACCAGTGGCTCGGGGGAACGTTTCCAGCTTTTGTGGACGAGACAATATTTTTGATTTTCTTGGCGCAATTCATAAGCTCTTCATTCTAGACCAGGCGTAATGTTAGTGTAAGTTTACGTGAACCAAGTGTATATACTAAGACCTTACTTACCTGGTCTAAAGAAATAAGGGGAAAACTGTCACTATTTAGGTGTCTGGTAAGCACACAAGCAACTAAATAATACCTTCTTGCATTAAATCTGAAAAGCCTAATAAATATTTACAATAAAAATGGCTTACAGGCATTTTATTTTACTTTGTAGTTGTATCTTTATGTATTAATTAATTAAGCTTAAAATAGGAAAAAAACTTTATAAGCAACTCTAATTGGATGGTATGTTAAATGAGAAACTCTTCGTAATTACAAAAACCGATATTTGAAACATCAGGCTGTTATCTGCACTTGGAACAAACTTGCTTACGGCTTATTTTAGAAATAGCTCGCCACTTTTATATTTAATATTGCGCTAATAATTTTATTTCAGGGCAATATAATATAGCACATAATATACAATAAGATCATGTATTTATATTTTTATTGTGAAACATCCATTACCGGCAAGGCACGTTCCATAGCAGTAAAATTGATTCGAATGAAGCGACATGACGCTGTCACGTTTTTCGCGCGTGTGCAATATTTTTTTTTAAATGTTTGTTTTTTAGAATTAATTTTTATAAATGCGTTAGACGACTTTTGGACTTGACGTGTATGATATAAAATCAATAGCATAGTATTTTATTGGTAGGTATTTTATTACCTTTTCCTCGAATTTATTGTTTTAAAGTTTAAACTAACGCGATCTTTATTCATATTTAAAAAGAAAATGTGGTGTCGTGGGACACCAGGTAGGAACGAAGTTTCTTCGGCTAAAAAGAAAGATATTAAACACTACTCGCTTGTGTATGCGACTGTCGCGCCTGCGCACGTCTAATTTAACGCTTTTTATTCCACGCACTTTTTCTTACGGTTTTACTATCACATTTTTTTCAGTTCGGTCGCGCAGCAAAATCCCTATAGCAAGCCTGCCGTAAGGAACTTCGTTCCAAAAATTATAAACCCAAATATCTTACGTAACCCCTTTTTTTTTTTCAGAATATAATTTAGCCTATGTTACTCGTGGATAATGTAGCTTTCGAATGTCGAAAGAAATTTTGAAATCGGTACCGTACTTTTTGAGCCTATTCATTACAAACAAACAAAGTTTTCCTCTTTAAATATTAGTGTAGATTTAGGATTCTATTATTACGCTACCCATTCAAATCACGGCAACACGATTAATTTGCTTGCGTATTATTTTGATTTTGCTATATCTCCTAAAGTATTCATTTAATTTGCATGATGTAAAGGGGAAAAGTAATCTTCATGAAGTGCTGAAGCTAATTAACTGATTTAAAATGATAAGGATTCATACCGTATTTGTGTAAACAACTTTCAAATTATCTATAATTGCTAATTTTTTCAAGTATTAAATCGATATAGTATGATATCCCTAAGAGATAGACATATGCCATCGCGGACTTTTTTGTAGACCTATTTAAGATATACAATTCTACCATACATTATTTTGTTACATCTCAAAGGGTTTAGGTAGCGTTTTCGTTGAAAACTCCCAGGCGGCCAATTTTTTTCCGACACCTCCAATAATTATTGTTATATCTTAGCTAATGTATATAAAAACTTAATAAATTATATACATAAACCTTCCTCTTGAATTGTCCTATCTATTAAAAAAATATATTATACACTACTCGCTTGTGTATGCGACTGTCGCGCCTGCGCACGTCTCATTTAACGCTTTTTTATTCCACGCCCTTTTTCTTACGGTTTTACTATCACATTTTTTTCGGTTGGGTCGCGCAGCAAAATCCCTATCCCCTCCAAGCCTGCCGTAAGGAACTTCATTCCATATATTATACTTATTCGGGTGTGCGGTCTCCCCATGATCATGATTTTGGAACATTGTCGAAATATCAGGACTCAATCCTAATAAAACTATTCCTTTATGTCACAAACAATATTAATATCCAAAGTATTGTATTGTTTTACGTTTCTTGCCGCTTCTTACAACTATTGTTTATCTTTAAATAATACGTATTGGAATTGTAGGCGTCCATTGGGCAATCCATTGTGGTCGCTTACCTACTAATTACTATTATTGACTGAGATAATCATATTTTTAATAATATTAACACTATTTTCCTTAATATACTGAAATTTGAATGAAAAATCTTTTACGATCTTTTACTTTTCATGTCCTTGATTAAGTAATCAACAGGACACGACAAATTATGTCGTGTCCTGTTGATTTATTTTTTATGCTCGACTTTTCTGATACTTTACAGCAAACATGGGAGAACTGATATTGGACTTTTTTTTTTTTTGATGATGATGATATTGGACCTAATAAAACTGTGATCAGTATATTATGTCGTTTTATACAATAATAATAAAATTTGCTATGAACATAAGCAACATATATTATATTGCAATATTAATATAATATCAATATATTTGTCTTAATCCAATAAACACGGTGTTAGAATAATTTACAAAAATATTTTATTCACAATCATACTCTTATTTATCGAACTGGTAGATTTATTGATTTATTGACGCCTCAAAGTGTTTTTTTCTGACAATATTTGCATGCACAAAACTTTCTCAAACTTTAATCGGACAAAATGGTTTCTGGGACTGGAAAAATACTATAAAATAATTATTACAAACTTTGTACGTATTCAACTTCTCTTTAATTCACCTCTTAAAATTCAACGGCTGTAGAATGCACAAACACACAAGTGTAGTACCACTGAGTTATTATTTCTATCAATGGGAGGGATGCATATGCTGTGCTACCGTCTACCATAGTAATTTTGCTTAGGGCTTCCATCAAACAGCTTTGCTGCGTTTCGAAAGAAAAGGCAGAATAAGCTTTGTGATTACTGGCACGGAGGCAACAATCTTTCTACTCAGACTGGCAATACACGAATTAGTTGTCTGTGATGATCCTAGATTAATGTTTATGTTTATGGGTTACGCTGACTATTTTTATTAGGTGGCACCTCTGTTTATCCAATCACTAAAAAAACCTATTAATTATTACATAAGCCTAATCGTGAATGGTTATTTTAACATATAGCATTTTCTTCATTATTTTTTAGATTGGCACTGGGCTGATTTATCCAATCAGCCCAGTCATATCATATTAAATAGATAATCATAGATTTATTTTTTATTGCCCACTATAAAAAATTATGGACTATCCCTAGATAGACCCTCAGTATCGTCGTATAATATTTTCTTTAAAAACGAAACGTGGGTGAAAATTGTAGCGAAATAAATAGTTTTGCTAGGACTTCTAGTGTTAAAGGCGCGCCCGCGTTGCCTACGATTTATCGATCAGATTTTTTTTGGCATTTACACGTTCTGCTTCATACCATAACGATAAATACACTCACCGAAACTAACTATATTAGAGGAAGCACGTCATGGATTTATCTCACTAAGGGCCTGTTTCACAATCTCCAGATAAGTGCCGAATAGGCTATCGGCAACATATTTGACAGATACTCCATACTCTATCTGTCAAATATGACAGATACTCCAAACTCTATCTGTCAAATATGTTGCCGATAGCCTATTCGGCACTTATCTGGATATTGTGAAACAGGCCCTAATATTCATTAATGGTGTTCATCGCTATTATCATTACCAATCTCTAGCTACATTATTTATCTATCTGAAATTAAACAAAATAATCTATACAATATATTTAATCTTCAGGAATCAGACATTGTGAAAAAAAAATACTTTTTTAAAGTGGAAGAGTTTTATTTGTTATATTGGTTTTTCATATAATCCGTGAAAATCTTTCCATAAATCTAAGGCAAGATTTTTACAGATTATAAAAATAAAGATATAATAAATAGGTACAAGTAACTTAATGGATTTTGGCGCTCGCTGCCCACACTTAAGCTTAATAAAAATGTCATCTTTCGTAAACTTAAGAAATGAAATTTATTGTTTTGGAAGACGAACATTTATTCTGATTAAATGCTTTTTTTGTTAAAAGGTTGTAGCAGAAACTTGACGATTGTTTTTGTAACGTTTTGTTTTATGAAGTTATGATTCAGAAATAATATAAGTTAAATGCTTAACTTAACGTTAAAATATTACTTAAGTACATAATATTATAAAAAATATTAAAAAGTATTAAAATATGGAGAACCACGTATAAGTGTATTATTGCTTTTTATAATTAGTTATTAAACTTTATTCTTTTAGTTCATATTTGAGTGAACGCAGTTTGATAAAAACACATTATATTTTTATCGAGTAGATTTGTTTCTAATAATGGCTCTTATAGGCATTGTCAAAAGCACTAAGCGTATGAAAAGGTAATATAGTATTTTGTTTCCCTTGCAATTTTGATGATTATCTGAACTGACACTAGTCGACTAATAAAGAAGTGTTTTGTGAATTCTTCCTAAGCATGGTCGTGACGGTCAATCTACTATATTTTCTTATAACAATTCATATGAATTTTCAAACTAAATTAAATTTTCCATCAACGTGTAATGCACTTAATCCACGAGTGTCTTAAAACTTTGGCAGTCTTGCGAACTACACTATTAAACTATTAAATCATGAATATTATTCGAATAATTAAACCAAGTTGGGTACAAATAGGATTTAGTGACGCATAAAGCCTGTCTTCGCATAAATTAATTTGTCTCTGGACTTGTCAATAACAGCTAAATCTGTCATCCGAACGAGAATTTACCTGGCATATGGAAATATTATTGACATTCATTATCACAATTTTATGAAAAAATGACATGAGGTTTCTAACACACGTTTTATTTTAGCTAGTGGTTTGAACGAGTGGATTAGCAATTATTTTATACTAAGTTTTATCTTGGCGTTCATTGAGAAAGGCCTATGTTTAGCCCCTGGTAGGGTCCGAAAAGGATTTCCGCTGCGTCATAAAAAAAAAGGCCTATGTTTAGCAGTGGGCGGATAAAAGCTGATGATTATGAAGTCGCTTTTTTGCCAAAGTTATGGCTATAATATTATCATTAATTTTATACATTCATCTTATGACATTTTATGTAAATATGAACACAAAGTAAAATAAATAAAACCTTTTCCAGATGAATGATATTTTGATATGTTATTATCATCATTATCAACCTTTGTTAAGAGTCGATATTTTCTATACATAAAATAGCTTAAAAATTTAAATTTAACTTATGTATTATAATTTTGGGTAATATCATTTTATCCGTTTCTTTTCTTTAGGGATATTATTGTATGTAAAACTGCACGACTCGCTATTTCGTTTTTCACGATAAAATTAATTGTTTTTAAAACATACTCAGTTGCTTATTAAATAACATTCCAACATAAATACACATTAAGTGTTACCCACTCATATCTACTAGTAATATTATAATAACTAAGCGACAGTGAAATGCTCATATTTATCGAGAAAGTCCGCAGCGTGTTACATAGAATCAATGAACGCCAAGACGACCGATCCCTTGCCATTCGCATCCAAACAGACCGGCCACTGCTCGAAGATCGTCTGCTCACCTGGTTAATGGCCAATCAACACTTCGTCTACTAATATAATCACGGCCTCCACTCTTGAAACTTAATGGCCCCTCGGTCATCCGTTCTCCTGAGTGGGTGACCAGCCCATTACCACTTCAACGTGCTTATTCTTCGCGTGATATCGCTAACTTTAGTTCTTTGGTAGATTTCTTCATAATATAAGTATTTAACATTCTGGTACGATAATTTTTCAAACAATTTCCCTGCCGTATACACCGATTTATTGTACTTGTGTCTCATCACATACATACATACACAACATCTTTATTATTTACGAAGCTAAACTAAATAATTCTTATTGAATTATATTTGTGTTTTTCACACATTATATGGCTTGATGTAAGTCCACTCTGCGATTGTTCAAACTTTCACAAACTTTAAGTTAAAATTAAAAAGCAATACGTGCTTCCGTGGAAAATTGTTTTCAACAAAGCAATGTTCCGATTTTGTTGCTGTGCTTGTTTTACACTGTAACCAATGTTGAGATAAACTTTTCTATGTCCAAAGAAACTTAACAACACTACTAATGATATGATGCTCCCTTGAACACATATAACATTTCATCTTCAACATCAGTAGGGCTACTCTGTAAGGTTGTTTTCGTATCTCGAAAGCGGAATCCGCGGTTATATGACGAATTTGACGGATTTGTATTCTTTGAAACTCGACTCTCTACCTATATCGATAAAGATCATTTTCGAAGTGACGTAATGTGAGCTCTATCACTCAAATGAAGTTCGATATTGAAATAGTTTCTTACAGAATAGCCCTACAGTACTTTTTCGTCCACTGCTGAATATATGTCTACCTCAATGAATGCCAAGACGCAACCAACGTGGACCGGTCCCTGCATGGAAATCGTCCTGTCGGTTTATTTATTAGGACCAAATACAGTTCATCAATAAAGACAATAAACATTATAATAATCTAATCTAATAAAGTTTAAAAAAATATGGCAGAATTCAGTCATTTAAATACCACTAAACATAAAATAACAGATATAATGATTAATTAGTTATGCTTTTTGGTGTCAACATTAACATGAACAGTCAATGATGCACTAAATTAATTTAGTATTTAGCTAACTGCAATTATAGCATGTGTGATTGTTACTGAAATATGTAAATTTTATGCGAATTTAAGTGTATCAAACGACCAAAAAGTTGGATAGCGTCAAGTGAAGCGTTTTTGCTGTTCGCCGAAAAAGCTTGATGCATAAAGCTATTTGCATCGCAATAAAATTCTGAATCACGTTATAAAATGTTGTCGGCTTTTTAATTTTAAAGATACGAAATTTTATTTATTATCAGCATTTAATTAAGTATCACAATAGGCTTTTAATTTGACAGAATTAAAATGGATGGATGGATTAGAATTTGAAGTTTTTCTACTTATTTCTTAATTATGTTAAATTCATTCAACTTATAATTTTAACAGGTTATGTTCGTATGTTAAGTATTTACACATAGTTTAACTAAATATTAGTTTTAGTTTTGGAACATTTGTAGAAAATTAAGGGTTTAGAACGACTAAAACTCGGGTAACAGTAAACAATCGTTTGTTAGGCCTAATTTGTCGAAGAAAATTAGATGAAACTATATTTTAATCGTTATTAAATTCCTTATATGTTTGTTAATATTGTAAACGATTTTGCCGATAAATGTTCTTTGTAATTCTAGAACCTACGCATTATATAATGTTGTGTAGTATAATATGTAATGTTACAAAAGGTAAAAAATAATTAATGTCTTGTGAACAGGACATTCGTAGATAATGTCGAAACTATAAATCCGCGAAATAAAAGTAAAAACATAACAAATATATATTCAAATTTATTTCTTGTTCTTATGTACATGTAACACAAATTCTTACGAACTTAACAAAGGGCTAGGTTAACGCGGTGATTGTTGATTTGTATTAATATAATATTAAGTTATTTACATTTAATATTATATTCTCAATATCAAATACACAAACCATACCAAGAAGTTTGTTTATATTTTATATTTCATCATTATTCTTATTGATCCAACGTTTATGTATACTTTTATTGAATAATACATTGTATATCAATGTGACAATACAACTTTTGATATTGATTCTAATGTCTTAGTAAATAAAATATATTTTGTCTTATATTTGATATTTCTTTGTCATCAGGGTTGGACGGGCAGCGAGAATAACGATGCCGGCTCAGCTTTGTCGTGGTTCTCAAGAGTGCGACGTTTTCCACTTACCACGCATCGTGTCATAGATCCTAATGAAGGTACTTTACTTTTATCTTATTTCGAGCCAGAAAGAGGACCTAATGTGTCGAATTATGTGACAAATATTATTATATCAACATAAATATTGAATTGTCTTGCTTTTATTTATCTATGTATTATATTTTCATTTTCACACATTGTTTCTCTATCTGTAAGGACTACTGTTTTGTAAGTTTTGTATTTATGAATAATTCAAATCAGTTCGGCTCTAGAAATAGGATCTTTTCAACAATGAAATTATTTACAGTACTAAATGGAAAATTAGTTATCGTGTAGGTACTAGTACTCAGTTAAATTTTTCCGAAATATTTTGATCAATTTCTGCATTTAGGCTAAAAAGCTCAAAGAAAAAAAAACTGCAAAACGTCTCTATTAAACTTGTCACTACACAAATCTAAAAGATCGTATTATGGCACTTTTAATAAAGGTGTTCACACTTTAAAGTGCCATTAGTCCACTCTTTTATGAGCTCTTTTGTTGCGCCTGTCCGCTGTCGTCCACAAGAGGACTTCATATTAAAGAACGTCATAGAAATGAACAGGTGCTCAAACTATGAAGAACTTTAATAAACTCTTTTCTCCACTCTTGATAATATTAACTTTCGATAATTTCATAAATTATAAGTAAAAGCTGACCCGTAGTAATTAACCGATCTTATAATTGGCGAATAATGACGATACATTGAGATAACGCTTGAAACAACGTTATTTCTAATGCTTTCTAATTTACGTTACGTCATGATCGAATTAATTATTACGTTTTTAATGTAAAATTTTCGAATTTTAATAATTATTAGCGATCTACAAATTAAAAGAACAACCGACTTTTGTATATTTCTGCTTGTATTATTAGTATATTTTATATAATTTACGTTTTTGAAAAATTACTAGAACGATGACGATGAAACATGGCCTTAATCCTTTAAATAATCAAAAGTAGTGTTTATGGCACAATTCCTGATCGTAACCAATTTGGGTGTGTCCGACTGGCCGCGATAAAACTTCCACGAGGATCGAAATATCACGGAGGGGAATATGTGTTTTCATGCGTTTTCCTTTCATAACTATAAAATACTAATGCGATAGGTAGCGCACTCACGTATTATAAGCGAAGACATGATAATTTCCATTACATAACTACTGTAGCAATAGAAATGTACGTTCCTATTTTGGTCATGGGCCTTCTGTCCGAAACTATATTATGAAGTTATTCCTTTAATTTATAGGGATATTTATCAGTAAGGAAGATTTTTTCTGTTACTCGGACAAGCAAACAGGCAGACGTGCTTTCCGATGCTAAGTGATCGACGTCGGCCCATGAACATAAACTAATTTATACGGAACTAGCTCAAGCTTTATTTACTTATTATTACAATTATACATAGACATTACATTTTTTTTTTTATTTAAGTTAAGTCTCGGTGCCAGTAATTGCGGTCTCTGTCTTTTCCTTCCCTCGGAGACACAGTAAAGCTGTTTCACGGAAGAGATTAGCTAGATGGTGGTACCAATGCAGCCGAAATGGCACAGCATTTCTCTCTTCATCCACTCACATTAAACAATCAATATCTCCCATTTTCTTTTTCTTTCGGAGAACTAGTGAGATTAGCAAGGTCAATTACAGAAAAGGCAGTTAGAGAACTGTTACGATAATCAGAAATCTCGCCCTGCTCCGATATGACCTGACGTCAACAAGCTCCAAGTGTCCAAGTGACAACAGCAATGTATCATCGTCATAATTCAGACTTAAAAGATGTCAAAAGCTTTCAGTGTTCGGCTTAGCGGATTAGCTTGGGTCGACCGACGTGATGACGTTCAATGCAGGCGGCTCTTCAGTGAATATCTGAAACAACAATCACACTGATTATGAATGTGTCACTAATTCATATCTACACGCTGTTTTGACTCGTTGAATAAGAATGAATGTATTTTTAAAGCTATGCACACACAATTATATCACAGTTACCATTATAGCATGTGAACAAATACTATATTAAGTATTGAAGCTTCTGTACCTACTTAATGTATGTAATATACGTGTCTGAAATTTGATAGATATTACCTAAAAATACAGTGTAGTTATTTGTTGTGTAATTAATTATCAGATAGATTGTGTTAGAGGAGGACCGAGAGAGATTTATCTTCACTCGTCTGTTTTTTTTTATAAACACGCTTATGTTAACTTGCCAATCTACAAGACGTGTTCATGTTTTTTTTTTGTTAATGAAACTGTTAAAATCAAATGCAATTGATTTTAATTTTAATCCATAAATAAAATAAGGTTTATACAATAAATTATGTGTTATTACGTTCATCGTTATACCATAGAACTACTATTATTTTGATCTACAATCATTTTCGTATTACTATATCTATAAAGATGAAAATATGAATATTGGTATAATGTTGCATACATTTTTACCCTCAGATTGTTTCTTGGTGACGGCTGAAGAGGGGGAGTTATTCTTCAAGTCGCCGTCAGAGGAGCCCACAGTGTGTGGTATCTACATGATTGCCGAGCCTGATAAGCGAATCCAGGTCATTTTCAACTACATAGACGTGCCGTGCGATAACGGTGGACTCGTCGCGGTGAGTTCGGATACATTATGTTGCTTTACTTTAATTTTGTTTTAATAAATTTGAGAATATAATGATTTTTGTTTTAGTGGACTACGGATAGGCATATAATGTAAATTGTAAAATCAAATATTTCTTCTATTTTTCTTCTATCATATTGTAAAAAAAATAAGTATTTTAAGTTATGCGAAGCTCTGAGTCGATCGGAGCGTGCTTTGTCTGGCATCGACACAAAACTTGCTTTAGCCTATCATTAGCCAAAAAAAAATCCTATATTCTATTTACATGTTCGGTCACTATTTAAAATGTATGGTAAGTCGATCATAAACAATAAGACTTTGCGTATGTCTATGTATACGATTGGTAGTGTTACTAACCTGTGTTACTCGTATATAAGGTTATCACATACCACATATTCTCTTTCATCATATTCTGCTACAAAAAAAAAGTTATTTCATTTCACATTTTCTAGCCTAACTCAATCGGAAAATTCGGTGTACTCTGATTAATGTACATAAACTCATATACGACATTCGCATTTACCGAATGGTCAAAATTTACTGACGAGTTTAATTAATTATGTGCCTCACACCCGACGTATATTGATATCGTTGACTTGACAATGTAACACAATATCACCATTGCTGAAATGGATTGAGTATTCAGTTCCGAGCGACAATAGTCCAGTGGGTATATGCGCGGCTCCTTAAGCGAGAGGGTCCGGGTTCAATCTTGATTGCTATAGCAAATGTAATGGGTTTTCTAAATTTCTAAGTGCACCAGAACATGAGACCATCGTTAGCTCACCGGTGAAGGAAAACCTCGTGAGGAAACCTGCATGCCTGAACAGATTGAAAGTATTTGAAGGTGTGTGAAGTTCACTAACCCATATTGAGTCCGCGCATCGAATATTATAAAATGTAGTATTTAAATCGCAAATGTAAAAGACCATTAAATTTTAAAAAAGTATAAAGGTAATTTTAACCTCTTTAACACGGGGTATTGATCCCTCACGACTCTTGAAAAAGGGCTTTCCGGAGTGTTATCGTAATAGCGAATTCCGTGGGAAATATACATAATAGTTAGCCCAATTTAAGCCTCTTAGGTGTATAAAATATGTTAGTTTATTTAATTGAAACATTTGCTACAGTGGATAGACGGTTGGGAGCTCAACGGTCAAGTCTGGCCAGCCGACTCGTGGGACGACGACAGAGTGGTAGAGTCCTGCGACCGGAGGCCCCACCGCAAGCTGGTGTCCCGTCAAAACGCCGCGCTCGTGCAGTACAGAGTCCCAGCTAGGGGAAAAGGCTTCTCCATCACCATACGACACTTGAGGAATGCTCGACGTAAGTCTAGTGTATAATGGGATTGCTTTTTAAGAGGTTTGTCATAGCTGCATTGTAGCCGAATTAGGCGGGCACGACTGGGTTGGTATCTCTTGCTCACACGATACCGGCGTAAAGTAACAGCTATGCTGTCGCGTTTCGGTCGATTTGTGTGTATCCAGCAATCATTTCCGTCATACATTTGCACTAATGATTATCAACTGCAATGACCAATTAAAACTAAACAACTTGGTTGTATCATTAAAATAAAAATACTTTATTAAAATGGACGCTTTTACACCACGACCAATAGCGTCCATTGTATTAATTAATAATTAATGAAAACCATAACATTTATCGAAGTAGCTGTACTTACATACGCATATAAAAATTAGGTTATAAGCCAAATAGGCCAGTCATTTTGTTCGTTGCACCCTTATATATTAATAATTGCTTAACCAAACAATCTAATATAAGTACAGGGAAAACAATTCAGCCTTCTAAATAAAAAAATAAATTGTTTCTATAGTAAATATTTAAACTCGGCGTGTTGCAATTTATAGATTTTAGATTCAATGGTTTGTGATATTATGAGATAGTAAATGCCTGCGTCGTTACACGGATGTGAGTTTAAAAAATACTAAATGTATTTACGACCAATACTTTTTAAGTTTATTACATATTTTATGCTCGTTTAAATAAAGATGGTAATTCGTGTATGTTTATAGCTCTATATATCTCATTTTTTTTAATTCAGAGGTAATTTTTTGTAGCTTAGATCGTCATTTCCGTAGGTCAAAAAAAACCTTATAATAAAACAATTTTGACGGAATTTATCGCGGTTTAAAACGTCGGGCATGTAAAAACCTTATAAACAGCGATTTTTCTAACATTTGCATAATACCTAAAAGCGTTTAAATATCCTACTTCAATAACAACCGAAAGCAATCTTACTACTTATTCTAAATTTAGTACACGAAACAGTTTTTATGGTGCTAACATGAAACGAAGAACGTTTTTTCGAAATTCAATTTGTTATCATAAATTCTGACGTAAATATCGTTAGCAATTCAACGTAGCTCACGCCGAATTTCAAAGCATTCGACTGTAGGAAATATCACACGGCCGTTTTCTTACAGAATAGTATCTAATAGAATTTTCTTTTTTATTCCTCATTTAAAAAAAAAACTGTCTTTTTCTATCCACTGCTAGACATAAGCCTCACGTAATGATGTCGACTGACCATTCGTCTTTACGAACTTCACACCAGAACTTTATTACCCAACTAGCAACGAGTTCAAACTTGAGCCTGGACATCTGGATGTGATCAGCCCACAACTACTTTAGTGTAGCCTAAACTGAATTATTTTATACTAATGGCAGTCTAATTGATAGTGAAATTTATATTGATGTAAGCTTCTACATATTGATGAAACATTCGTTTTTTTTGTAAAAATTGTGCCTATTTCACACAATTGACCTATATAAAATAGTATCAGCCAATATCAACGAAACTAAATAGTTTCAATTTAAACTACGATAAAAACCCAAGTATTAAAGATTATTGTAGGCGATTTATTTTACGAACCATTTTTTTGTTTGTGGCTAAAACAACTATGGTTATCATGACTACCCTTATTCACACAACAACAACTATCTTAACAACATCGATATGATCCACTTATCTTTACTTACCCGCTTGGTCACTGATCTAATCACGACTAATCTATCTTAATTAATATCCAACACCAATTCATTACGAGACCGAGATATTAAGGTCATATTATACCAGAACGGTCTGTTAGCACTACAGAAATATATTTGATTTGATACTGTAATTGACTATTAAGATTTCCATCATCTAGCGTTTTTTGTTTTGTATGCATTTAATAGCATTATACTCTTCGTGATTTCACACTTCTTACTGATAATTTTCAACCACTATTTTGTATTCGTCACTTAGTTAGGCAAACTGCCTCCTGACGGTAAGTCGCGAACGTCACATATGATCGAAATCTAGTTTACCTGAAACTAGCCCTGGTAACTTATTTATGTGTATATTTATGATTTATGTGTATCTTAAGACAGAAGATGTTAAGTGACGGTGCCAGTAATTGCCCTGCCTGTGCTGCCTTACTCTTTAAAATGCAGTAAAGCTGTTTCATGGACGAGACAAGCAAGCTGGTACTTATGCAGGCGATAGCGGTGCACAGCGCGTGCCTCCCACCGCTAAACTGTAGAATATATAGCTTACTGGGAAAAATTTGCTAATTGAAGATTTTTTTTATATTTACAGCAACTGATAACTTTAATAAATAAACCTAACTAAATAATTAGACTATCAATTCCAAATTATTTTTTTCCCAACTGTACTAATTCGAACAGACAATTCGGATTCCGGATTTTAATAATCAAACAAACAAACTCCTCAGATTGATTATATTAGTAGATGTCTCATTAAACAAATTGCTGCAATAAATATAATATGATGATATTCCACCAACCAATTGCTGCAATAAAAATGATATGATGGTATTTGATATGATTTCCCTCAGCATGTAACGTGATGCTGTTCGGCGCGGAGGGCGTGTACACACTCCGCAACCACGGTGAGACGGGCAACTGCTCCGTGCTCGCCGTCTCCCCGGCCACAGTGCGAGTGCTCGACCTCAATGTGGGACAAACGGTGAAAAGGGACAGTTTACTTGAAGTTGAGACAGGCACCATTCACCATGTAAGTAAACCACCGTGAATTCAATTTCAGAATTTTGAAGCGAAACTTTAAATAATGGAAACGGCTTCACGAATGAGAAATGACAAAGTAAGTCGCTAGTTTGAAACGTGTAAGCGTAAGCGAAAATGTACCAATAAAATCTTGCACACTCTGTAGAGTTTGGACTTCTATTGCAGTGAGAAGTACATTTAATATAATCACATAAAACGTGTTTTCCATTTTTAAGCGTTTTTTAAAATAAAATCTGTAGTATATGTATATTTATAGTAATACATATTAAAAGAGTATATTTATTTTACACGAGTTGAAAAATAATTAAATTAAAAAATGGTTGGACATTTTAAATTAATTTTCAAATTTTAATTCGTCTAGTTTATGCACTTAGCGATTAGTAAATTGATTAAATACATTTCTTCTCATTTCTGGTATATATTGTGTTTAGTTATAATAGGGCTTCAGTGTTGAAAAAGATTCTTCTATTTATATTTTTAACGTGCATGTTGAATTATCTGTAGCCTGTAACTATTTCAAATAAATAGAAATAAAATAAAATAAAATATAAATATAAAGATTTAATTCATGGAGTATTTGTTTCATTAATTAAATTCAATCAACGTTCTTGTAATGTATTAGCAGACACACTCCAAACGCCTGTCTATTTCGCGTCGTTTAGAATCAGTAAGTTTATTGAATCTCAATTCAAGTACGAAATTCGATTAGAAACAAGAGTTCGGTAAATACTGTTTAGCTATTAAGTTTTCAACTAAGTATTTTGGACGGAAATCACCAAACCGTACTTATGCTATTGTACCATTGAAATGAGGACGCCACACTTGGGCCTACGTAAGCGAAATTATTATAGAACTAAACACATAAACTCTGTTTAAGTTGAGCGCTCTATTAATATACTCTCTATAATATATTATACTCTCTATTAATACGCTCTATACATTGGTAGGTGTCCTATTTCAAGAAACTACCGCTCAATTATCTTTTAATGTATTATAATATTATAGTTAATAACGTCTTGCCGGATAAATGTTGCTGTTGATGATGATAAGGATGATATTATGTTCAGCAACATTAATCATCATCATCATCAGCCTTCATACTCCCACTGCCAAACAGAGGCCTCCGTCATTGAACGTCACGACGACCGATATATTGCCACTCGAGTCCAACACGAACCCGTCCGGTTTATGGTCGACTAACACTTCGTCTACCTAAACGAGGCCTCCACTCGTGAGTCTTATTGGCCCATCGGCCATCCGTTCTCCTTAGTGACCCACAGCAATGTAATGGTTTAAAACTTTCCTTTTCAATTATGACTGATCAAGAAAGCGTAATCCACCATCCTTGGACGGGACAATAGTTTTCGTCCAGAAGAATTAGGCTCTGTCGTGGTGGTAATTTACGTTGTAATTCACACTAAGTCGTCTGAAGCTTGAGATCCGATCTTTCCTCGCCTTATAAGCATATAGAAACTTCTATTACCCACGACTTAGGGACTTTGAAGAAAAGTGCATAGTTATATTTAAAAAGCTGCCAACACTTCTCCTCCGGTGTACCGTAATAACGGGTGTCTACAGATGTCGCTTTTTCTTGCCACCAGCTAAACTGGCTATTCAATCACTTCTATATATAGAAACTCAAATGTGAAGAAAGAAGAATCTAAAAATAACCTACAGTACGAATTGCCCGATTTGACTCAATTAAGAGCGTTTATTTAGTACAATTGAAAATTGAAAAGGTTGGCAGAATAATTGCAATCAAACGGCGTGGGAGTTCTTTGATCTTATGACTATGTCATTACGTTTAACGAATGAAAAAATATTTCTTACCTCGTTTTATATATCGAACGACAATATTAATAGCGTTGAAATTGTGCTATTTTGTAAAACGGCTCAACTAAAAAGAATTAAATGTGCCTATGCCTATCCAACTAACGAGTTAGTTGGATAGGCAATCTGCCTAACGCGCCATCTAGAGGTCGTTGTCACCTTTGATAGTACTACCGATAGATGGCGCTCTTCCGTTCCTAGATCGCGCTATTGGTATGCTGAGCATAAACTGTTAAGACTTCAAATTTACTGTGATTTGTTATGATGATGATGATCCTATATATTACTGGCGTTCTATATAGGACACTTTTTTAAAACACAGTCTGAGCTCTGCTTAGTGCTTAGTAACTGTGACAATTAAATTTCTATAAATTACAATGTACGAACATTGATATTTGATAATAACAAAATGTTGGGACTTGGGTTCAGTTTCTCGTTTCATCAAACGAGTTGAATTCATAAAAGAGGTTATCTCATATTTCGTAACTCGTTGACGAATCCCACGAGTTGAAATTTGTACACGGTAAACTCCCGTTGAATAGACATAACGTTGATTCAGCTAGTTCGTTGATTAAACGCCCATCACTAGTTAGGTTATAATATTTATAATGATAATATTATTATTGTACTCTTATACTTATGCCGCTAGCATGCTTTGCGCGACCGGTTACTAGGGAGACCACTCGCAAGTCAACTAGTACACCTGGAACTAGCCCGCAACTTATGTATGTCTATCCTGAGATATAAGACTAGCAACGCCCCGCGGTTACCCCGCGTACTTCCCATTCCCGTGAGAGTACGGTGATAAATGCCTATGTGTTATTCTGATGTATAAAGCTATATAATTGTCGAGTTTCATGAAAATCCAGTCAGTTTTTACGTGAAAGAGTAACAAACATGCATACTTACAAACTTTTGCGTTTATAATATAATACTAGCTGTTGTCCGCAGCTTGGCCTGCGTTAACTTAGATTTACAGCGGCATTTTAGCGGGATAATATAGTCTATAGCCTTCATCGATATATAATATACAATAGGCTATAGATTATATATGGATTACTCATTGATTATATATAGATATAATATAGACCTTACTAAAACTTGTTTTTAAGATTAGCACGTTCAAACAAACTAACTCTTTTGCTTTATATTTTATTATACATGTAGTAATTGAAGAATTTGTAGTTTGAGTAGAACCCCTCTGCTGCACTGAGGCTCCAGCCCCGGTGCGGCGCCCCAACACGTAGGTATAGTAATTTTTCAGTCTTCCTTGAGAAATCATTTTTTAGGTAACAGACATCCATGCACCCATACTTACATATTTACGCATTTATATAATATAGTATAGCTCCGCCCCGCGTTCCCGTAGGAGTAATGGGATGAATTATAGTTTATGTGCTACATTATTATTAAGTTTCATCAAAATCCATTCGGTAGTTTTTGCGTGAAAGATTAACAAACATCCATACTCACAAACTTTCGCATTTATAATATTAGTAGGATTAGTAAGTAGGATGTTAAGTCCCGCTGCCAGTGATGCTCTTGCCTGTCTTACTCTTCTCTCCGAAAAACAGCATAGATGTTCAGTTCGGTAGAAACAAGTAAGATGGTGATATCAGTCTGTTTTTTATTCTGTTTTATTCTTATATATCATTTTATACAATATTAAAATTGTCATAAATATTTTATTGGTAACACGCCAAGGGAACTGTAGTCGGCTTTTTGCAATGTCTTTTACGATTCATGATGTGTGTCTTTCAGTAGGACGTTAATAAAATATGACAATATAACTTCACACAGAATTTTATATCTAGTGCTGATATATTAAAATTAATGCTATGATATATTAAAATTGCCTATTTTTTGTCCTTCGTAAATAACAGAAATTAAGAAGCGAACTGAATAAGCTTTAGAAAAAAGTTATAAATTGTGAGGTCAATTCACGCAATACATATAAGATAAATGCGTTTTATATTTACCTTTAATATGAAAATTAATAATAATAATAAATAATTATTTCCATTTGCCTTGACTTCCATTTTATAAGTATTTAATTGAGTAGAAAAAAAGAGAACAGAAGCCCCAATTTGATTAAAATCAAATAATAGATTCAAAACCGAAATACTCATCATTTATACCTTTTTTATTATTATATTCTTTGATATTCTATAGCTTGCCAATATTTTTATTATTTGTATTATATATTACTTACCATACATACCTATAAATTACACTTTTAATCATCACTTAATTAACGCTTACAGCGGTGACTAGGAATAAGGATTCTAATTAATAGTAATCCATGAAACTTCTCATCAGACTAAAAAATATTTTACAAATATAATACAACAAATTAACATACTGTATAATATATAAAATGAATGTCTGTCTGTATGTCCTTTATATAATCGTAAATTATGCACTTAATCATGTGATGATCTTTAGGAAATATGTTACGCATGAGCCTACGAAGGTTTCTGCGTTGGTACGACCCCTTGTTGAATTAAAGCTTCCCAAAGCGCCTCATGTTCAATGGAGTCAAAGGCTTTGCAGTAGTCAACAAAGGCGATGTACAAGGCTTTACCATATTCTTGACATTTTTCTACAAGTTGTTTTACTACGTGGATATGATCGATAGTTGAGAACCCCGCTCTAAAGACCACCTGTTCTATGGGTTGTTGTTCATCCATATACATAATTTTTGTTATTCTGTTTAAGATAAGTTTAGAAAATATTTTGTAAATATTAGACATGAGGCTTATCGGCCTATAGTCATGAATTTTCAACAGATAGCGCCACTGTTATTCCAATGAATTGCAATATTTATTTTATGTATCTCTTTAAAAAAATAATTGATGGCGTAACAACGCGCGCAGAGTACAGCTGGTAAATTTACGTTAATGCGGACGAACTCACGGGCAACAGCTAGTTATTTATAAACCCCGACTCACGAAAGCTTAACAAGTTCGATGGCTAAGTATTCTGTTTGTTTAGTGCACAAAGCGGGGTCTGCCGGATTACGTGGACATTGGCGGAGCGAGCGGCCTCGACCACACCAAAATGGAGGTGTACGACAGCGTCTGTGGACTCGACTCTAATGAAGGTAAAATAGTATTCACTTCTAACTAAATATTATGCGACACTAAAATTACGACAAAATAGTTTTACACAGGACTAAATTTGGCTAAACAGTGTTTTTACAAGACTAAATTTTCAAATAAAAAGTCTGCCCCTCTAGACAAATGCTCCGATTCTATGCAGTTGCGTTTTTCGCTAATTCCATAGGGTTGCTGAAATATTTTTGAAGAATATTTATTCAGACACATAAAGTATATGGTTTTGTATGTAAAAACGTTTAACAACGTCTGTATTAAGTTTAAAACTAAATATTATATATTATATAATATTATCATTATATTTCTTGATTTTTTTTAAATGTCGTATGCTACACTTCGTTCGTATGCACTAAGTTAATATAATAAGTTAATTTAAAAATAAAATATTCGTTTAGCGTTTATGCTACTTGTCTAGAGGGGACGAAGTAAATACGTTTTAGACGTTTTTACAAACAAAACCATGTACTTTAAGTAGGTATGTGTCTGAATAAACGTTCGTCAAAGATTTTGCGACAACCCTATGGCGTTATATTTTCAGCATTTATCGCAGTTAAGGCTGATCTCGTGCATTAATAGATGATAATGAGATGATGAATAGATGTAAAACTTTCGGATTATAAAGACAAATAAACAGTGTAATGTTCGGTTATATTGTTTTATTTATTTTGATAGAGTAAACTAGCGGTTTAAGTTTTTAGCTTAGTCCATAAAGATATTATCAACTTGTCAGTCTAGTTACTACTTACTTAAATACATTTAAAATTACCTATAGTTACAAACTTTAAAACCATAAAAAAGGCTTTTCGTAATAAGAAATTGTTCTTCAAATATTATAAATCGTGAAAGTTTGATGGGTGGATGTTTGTAATTGTTTCACACAAAAACGAATGAATGGATTTGAATGATAATTTTCAATAGTATAGCTTAAACATCAGGAAAACATAAGTTATTATGTATTGGTCCAAAATCTTACTCTGTGCAGCAGAATTCGCGAGCGATAGTTATTAGGTACGCTATATACATCTAATCGTTTAATTAAAACCTTTACCTCAGAGTAATGTGCGGCTATTGAAATATGCCAACCGCAAATTAAAAGTTGAAATTCGGTTAAAAGTTCTTCTCTCATATTATTTGGAAAATAGATATAATTATGATAATCCGTTTTCGTAAAGATATAATGTAGGATAGAGAGGTAGGGTGACCATGCATGATTGAGAGTTAGTCGAGAATTTCTAATAACCTTTACGAGGTAAATTTGCTGAAAACTGAAATTAATTACAGAGGATTATAAAAATACTAGCTATTGTCCGCGGCTTCGTCCGCGCTAGCAAAAAAGAATCTAAGCAAAAAAAATTTAATGTTACGATGTTACTCCTAGTATCTCCGAGAATATGTGTACAGAGTTGCATGATGATCGGTTGTGTAGTTTTTGCGTAAAAGCTTAACAAACATCTCCACTTTCACATTTATAATATTAGTATAGATAAATAAGTAACAATTTAACAATTTACTCCACATTTTATCAATTTTTGGTGAGTGTTCCGCATTCCCGACGATTTCGTATACTTTGAAGGATTCATAGTCACCAAGTAACCTCGTCATGTAATAATCTCGTAAATACAAGAAAATGGATAAAACGACTGGCATGTTGGTCTAGCGGTTAGCGACCCTGACTGCTAAACCAGAAGGTTCGATTCCCACCCAAAACAAATGTTGGTTTGATGAACATAATCATTTGTTCTGTGTCTGGGCGTAATTTATCTTTAATATGTATATATTTAAAAATATATAAGTAGTATATCAGCTGTTGTTTTCTTCTTTTACGGATTTTATCGCTGTTTATTTAGTTTTTTTATGAGCCCGACGTTTCGGATACTTTACAGCAGTCACAGTCCTTCCGTGACCATGGTTGCTGTAAAGTATCCGAAACGTCGGGCTCATAAAAACTAAATAAACCGCGATAAAATCCGCTAAAGTTGTTTCAGTATATTAGCTGTCTGATTACCATAAGAACAGGCTTTGCCTAGTTTGGGATCAGATGGCCGTGTGTGAGTTGTCCCAACATATTTAAAAACAAATATTAAAAAAAACTTATATTTCAGGACGCCGTCCGCTATTAATCGCATGCGAGGACACCGTAGTCCGATTGGTATCGAGCGGGAGATACCAGAACTCTATTACCCTGGCGTTCACACCATTACCCCTGGAACACATCGAGCACGCCGACCTGATCTGTGGAATAAATGACCTGTAACTTGACAACCACACGACTTTGGCCGGAAGGATAAATCTTCAGAATAAATTTAGTTCCCTGATCTAGATTGTTGGGAAATATGTTTCAGATCTACTCTGCTGCCATCAACTGAAATTAGTATTTAAGCAATGTTAAGTAACGCCGAGTAATTATATTAGTATGCCGACAAATATATTTTCTTGTCAAACGTGTTAATTACACTACACTGATAATTCCTAATTTCTAATGTTAAGTAAGGTATAACTTTTAAGTGTAGCCAAAAATTTACAAACTTTATTATATTATATAATCATATATAAGGGCTCTTTTCACGGAACCTTTTTTGCTAATTACTTAACTTTTTTGTATAATATGCGAAGAGATGATATGATTTTTGGGTCTTTTTATGCACATTTTAGGCATTTATGATTTCCACCGACTTGACCCGTGAAAAGAAGTCCTAAGTACACACCTCATCCTGTCCTTAACATTCCGATAGGGATATACCTACCTGTAATCTAGTCAATGTGTTGTGGCTAAGAGTTTTCAAATATATTATGTATCGTATTAATTATATTATAAAATACATCATAAATATAGCTGGTTTATAAAGTTTTTATTGTTTTATTTTACCACCAATAATTAGCAGGCATAAAATTAATCAATTTAAAGTAGAACGCATAATATGTGTCCCACTTCAGGGCACGGAATCCTCGAAATCAGGCGAGGAGTAGTCGTGCCATAGTTCACTGAGTTGCTGGTGCGTGCGTGTTGGTGAACTTCACTCACGTAATCTAATCTCATCAGGCATGCAGGTTTCCTCACGACATTTCCTTCGCCAATGGTTAGTTAATTTATTTTAACTGTTTAAAATGGATCGTCGAACTAGTAGACATGATATCTTATGAAAAGATAGCATCGTCCCCTAGGTCGATGCTATCTTTTCATAAGATACTAGTCCTAACTAGTATCTACATGCAAATCATATAAGAGTTTTATTTTAAAATAGATCACTAATAAATTATTATTCTATCCTTCATTTTTTTTAAAGTATATTTTATTAGATTTGAAATAGTGGCCCAGAATTGAAATAAATGCCTTTATACGTAAGGCTATTAAGATCTACAGTAATAGGAACATTTTGTTTCCCATGTCTGCAAGTTCGGAAAATTGCAAAAAATTTGCTTGCCCAGAATTCCTTCAGAAGCAAACTTTATTGGTCATGATCTCCTGCAAAACAAACAAGCACATCCGATATTGATCCTTAGAGTACAAACCACAGGTGACTTGTCCATTGCTGAACTTGATAGCGCCTATAGCTGCTTTCCGGAAGAGAAACGGGATTATAATTTCGAATTAGAAGGATCGGAAAAGGGAATATGAAAATGTCACAACTAGTTTCAAATATGAGTTGAGAGGAAATATTAATTTTTTGGTTAATAAGACCATCACCGAAAAATGTATAATAAAACACCCTAATTTACTTAACTTTTATTTACGTAATAGTCTCAGAATAAAGATTGTATTTACGGAATATTTAAAGCAAACATTTGAACATAATATCTAATAATTTTCAGATAAAACATATTCGCTAAGTTTTACTACTGCAAAATAAGTCACAGCTTCACAATAATACAATATAACATATAATATTATAATTTTGACTGTTACTATGCATACATACACCTACAGGAAATAAAACAATTTAATACATGAGATATTAAAAAATAAAATACACGACAAAATGCAAAATATTAACGTAAATGGATATGTATGTAATTTTTTCCATCATCGTTAAAACGTAAATACTGTTATATTATAACCAGGCGTGAAATTGTAAGCTGTCAAGGAAATTGTGATTGGACAAATAATCTTCGTCCATTTACATCTAGACGCGCGGGAGTGCGTCAAGCCAAGTTCCTGTTGGCGAGCAAGCACCATAAAGTAATATTACACGAACCTACTACTTTTTACCCCTCTCATAATTGTAATATAACGTAATATTTTCCGATGTTAATGCGACTCTACATTCTCGGTCGAAGGCACTCGCTATATCTCACCCAAGGCCTCTCGGTCCACCTAATAAACTATTAATGACAAGCTGAAGCGGGTGTGCACTTCCATCTATACTCTCGCGCTCGTACTGCCTCGGACTGTCTCGGGGAAAGAGTAGGGCTTTCATTACAAATATTTTTTGACAGTTTACAATTTCGCGATGAAAATTATAATGTATTTACAATTTTACGTTGACCAATTCACTGTTAGGAAGTTAGGACACTTCCTAATAATGAAATGAAAAAAGAGCTCTAAGATAAAGTGCCTAATTCAATAACAAAATTGATATTGTCAACGTCATTTGCATGTTAGTTTCCATTAGCTAGTATTGAGTGAGTGCACACTGATATGTATACGTCATAGCACCTAATTTAAAGCGAGACCTACTGTAGATATACAAGTATCATAAGGTTTAAGCGCTTATTATGGATCCTCCAGTAACATTAAGTAACCAATTTGCAAGCCACCAATTTAGTCAAAATATTAAAAATATATTATAGTTTCACTAAAAATTATCGTCTATTTTAAACACTGTAGCGTTTTTAAGTGATTTGAAATCGAATATGGAATAATTGATATTCAAAACAAGAATTCAAATGTATATAATATAAATAGTTAATTAGTTTTTATCATAAAAATTTCAACATAATTTTCGGGTTTCGATCGATAAGATATTTTTGTCTATGATGTAAATAATGATCCGAGTTCAAAAAATCAATTGCTCAATCCAATTACTTCAAATTTGTTTCACAATTTACATTATACCTGAAACATTTTTGTAAGAGAAATTCTAAATGTAGGAAAGGAATTATATCAAAAAATATATTCATATTACAAATACGATACGATATTATAAACAAAGTGAAATATATTTAAAAAAATAATATAAATCCAACATTTTACGTAGTGAAATAAATTAATTACATTATATAATATAATGAAATGGAATTATTTTTAACATTCAAATTACAAAACTAGAATTGACTTAATAGACAACAATTATATTACTTTTTTAACAAATGATATTATGGTTAAGCTTAAATAACCTCTACGTTAGCTTCGTGATCTGAGAAACGAATAAACGAAGATGGAACCATGAATGTGAAATTTAATCTAAATTCGCATAAGAATAAAAGCTTTATTATACGAATAACATCAAACATTCACCTACTAACAGACGATAGAACTACTTAACCAAACTATATTTTAATAATTTTCTTAATTAACATTCAATATCGATAATTATACGATTTCTATGTTGAAGCTGTAAAAAGAATATCTTTCATTCTACTGAATACTATGGAAAATGTTGAGCATATATTTTAACATTTAATACGTTTTTATTTTTTTTAATTCTGATACATCTAATACTTTCTCATTAAATTAATTATCATACAACGATTTTTATATTACCTAACATAAATTTTATGAGTAACAGAATTCTACTATACTTTTAACATTCAATCTAATGTTTGACAGAAGTAACAGTAAATAAGTATTTATCAACCGATATAAATTTAAACACTGCAATAACATTTTTTTTTTCTTTTTCGATTTTATCACTGAAAATATAACCATGTTAGGCCGGCTTAAAAAATATTGATATTATAATGTCTAATGTGTTCATTAAATTCTATGTTTAATGAAACCAAAATATTGTAACAGATTTTGCTATTTTATATATCATTTAATGACTGTCGCAAATTGCATTAGTTGATGCCTAGTTCGCAATGGTGTTCATATATTTTTCTGTAGACTTAAATATTCTATAACTGGGTTGGAAAGAATCGCAGTTGGATGCTAAAGCACTTATAGTAGAAATATAACGTAAAAAAATGTTTTCAATTTTATAATCAGATATATATTATTATGATATCATTAAATATACGCATTCGTTCAAATCCGAGTTCAGTATATTTATTCTTATTAGTGATGTATTAATTTATGAATAAATAAATAATAAGAATTATTATAATTATAATATTTTAATAATGCTACGAATGTTGTGTAGCCATATACCATGAGCATGCGTAACCCAAAGATAAGGCTATTGAACAACACTGCTATTTGAATTAAAAACCATAAAAAAAGCTATAATTTTCAAATGAAATAAATTAATGATCTGAACCATATACTGCAACATATTCGAAATCTAGATTAACACTAACTATCCCAAGATCCTAACATTATATAATCTAATTAAAGCTATCCCATATGTTCTTTTTAATTGTGCTTAATTCAACATGAAAGCGTGCGTGCAAAATAATCTAAACTTTGATCCATATAAAACAACATACAATAAAGTCTTTGCTGTGTCTCAAAGTTTATTCACCTCTGTATCACAATTTACTACGTGCCTATGAAGATTTCGTTTTGAACGAACTATAAGTTTTCTGAGAGCTATTTTATTAGTAACTAATAATACTTAAATGATTATGCATTATAAATATTTGTAGAAGAGGTATAATAAATCTTATTGTATCCAACAGCTCTGAAACTCGCTCAAGAATAGTAATTGACAATAGCATAGAAATGTTTTCTAACGCTAATTTAATGTTTCTTCATTACTAATATTTTATAAGGTTTACTAATTTCATAAGATGATTTCCACTTAAAGCATTGCTATGCTATAACATTACTTTATAAAACTGAAAGGTTTACGATCACTACTATAGTACGTATATATAAACAATCACTAAGTCTAATACTTTATATATTTATTTGTATAGTGTTAATTGAGGTTTACTTCTAGAATACTTAGTACAGTGTTGCAACTGCGTGGCAGTGCTAAAATCGGAATTGTAAACATTTTTTTATAAATACATCATATATATACCTTTTAAATTGGGATACGCGTTCTAACCATAAGAAGGGTTGTATTTACAAAATATACTATTATTTGTTCAAAGTCATAAGAATTTGAAATTCATAAGATCCATATGTATTACCAATTATAGCTTCCTTAATAGTTATAAATATTTTGTTTAAAAATTCGTCTCACAACGTGCACTCGACTATATAATGCGTCGATATAAAATTCTAAAAATTTACTACATTGAGATATGTATCATTTGCTATATAAGCAGAGGCACACATTGATATGTATAGTGATATTTATAGAAATCGCAGTATTGTATTACGGGCCTGAACTCAAAACATTCACGATCAGAGTAAAGTATCGACAAAGGTTGTCGCTACTTTGCACTCTCTATACCCACAGAAAGTCGAACAGAAAATTCGACTAATGAAATCGATTCTTTATTACAATCATATCGAATCACAGGGCTGAAGAATCGAATAACACATTTCTGTTGATCTACCGACAGAAATTGTTCATTCGCTTGTCCACAGTAGTTCTTTCCCAGTATACAATACAGCGATCCCAGTTAAAGTTTGTGAAAGCATCACTTTAACAATTAAAGCCGACATTTATTATATATAATACACAAATAAGTATCCACGACATAACTTAATACAACCAACTCTCTCTTCTACAAGGTAGAGGTACATTGTATAAACTAATTACATGAAGTCTACTAGTTTTCATACAACTATATATGAATAATAAGTATAAACTATAAAATATGATTTTTTAATTTCACTTAGTTCTCTGGCTATGGTGGGCCGTGAAGAAAATTGATCGTAAAATATTTAATTGTACCATTATATGTGTTACAAGTCTCTTTAAATAGCATTCCTTAGCAATTTTCATACCACATCGAACAATCTTACACTTTTTATCCATAGTCTTCCAATCACTGAGTCAGAGTTCTCGAAGCTTCTACGTAATCCAACGCGCGACACAACGTTCGAAATCCGTCTCTCATTAATACAATACGTTCGAAAATATTTCCTATTAAAATGATATGTATTAGTGTTAGAGTGATATTTTATATATTATTATACTTGACGAGACGTTTACAAGGCAACTGTAGTTGCGAGTGCGGTCAGCAGCAGAATGGGCAGCGTGGTACCAGCCACGCTGCTATACGGGCCGGTCACAGCACCATCGCACGGCACGTGATCCAATTCTAAAAAAAATGAACATTTCATATAAATATCTTAATAAAGATTTACATACTTATAAAATAATAATAGATAAATATTTTTCACATTTTTGATACTTATATATTATATAAAGTGGCTATCGTTGTTTGCTTAGACGAAGTAACATCGTTTCGTAGCGGAAAGATACCGAAATTCGTCAATGTCCTTAAGTTATCAATGACAATTTCCTAGCTAATAACGCACACGATAGAAGTGAAACACGTGTTAAATGCTCAAATACAAGGAAGTATTAAACAGTGTGCAATACACATACACACCGACATTTGCATGCTCGCTCTTTTATGTTTGTGTCTCTTACCTGTCGTTTTTTCCGTTGCGTCCGGTTTGAAATCACAACGATTCTAAAGAAGTTTCACTTCAAAATATTGACAATATCGATCGATAAATAATAGACAGTTTGTGATTTTGTTACGATAACGATTGACCACGTGATCTAAAGCGAATTTTGTCAATCCCATACAATTTATCTTTTTTGAATTTCGTTATGGTTTTTGTAATATTACTTTGTCTAAGGGTTTGTTGCACTTCTGCATCCTGGTGAATTTTAATACGCATCTTATCTTGGAACAAAATATAATGCTCTACATTTGTAATATAGAGTTGTATCTAGCTGCCGATTAAAAGAATTATTGACACTTGTTTGCGTATGATTTCCAGATAAATAATTATGTTCCTTATTAGGTCAAACGAGCCCGTAATTAGTTCACACTTTGCATGAGGTAGTGCCATGCTGTATTCCCAATTGTATGTATCTGTACAGCTGTTCTCGCTCATAATTGATACCGGCGTAAAGTGACTTCAAAAAGAACTAGGAAAAGGAGGGCAACGTATCTGGATATCCTTTGGTTATATATATATATATATATATATATATATATATATATATATATATATATATATATATATATGTACTAAATATTTACCTACTACATACTCAATTTAAACTCAATCGTTTTTGCTGCACCAATGGAGATTACTATCTCATACATTACCATTTATTTTTTATTAATACCTCGTACCGGTTATACGAGGTGTCACAATATATTAACTTGATTTTTTTGTGAGTAGATTTATAATTAAGTTGTGTCTAATAATTTTTTTAATGGGACTGTAGAAAATGAAATTATTGTTTTGGTAGTCTCTGTCACTAAGCGTAGCTTTATACTGATGATATCTTAATTAGATGAGAGTAATTTGAAAGACTCTTTATAACATTAATATACGTACCGGGAGTATAATAATAATACGTATTATTTTTTACCGGAGGGATACTCTGTACCGCGCTCCCAGCTTCATGGGTATTCAACAGTTTGCTGTGTTTCGGAGAGAAGTGCAAGATAGCCACACAGCAAATAAGTTAACTGAGCTATCCAAATTATATTCACGGGAGATGTCGAACTCTTACTATCAGGTGTTACGTATGCCTATCCAAATATAAAAAAAATACATCAGATAATTGATTTTACAGTTTTTGACAACATTTTGTATTTTTAACCTAAAATATATAATACGTTATATTAAAGTATTTATATACTTTAATATAACGTATTATATATTTTTATATAATACGTTATATTAAAGTATATATTTATAATTGGGGCACACGTATTTTTCGTTTTTAGAAATTATGAACTTTTTATAATGAAACAACTTTTACGGATTTTATCGCGGTTTATTTAGTTTTTTACAAGCCCGACGTTTCGGATACTTTACAGCAACCATGGTCACGGGAGGACTGAGGTGTCAGATGTCCTTCTGTTACAAAAGTTATTCGAAACTACCCTATGATACAACAATATTTTTATTTAGTCCTATCTATGCAAAAGGTGCTAACTGAGTCTTTAGTCTGTGACATATTATTATGCTTGGATTTAGATTTTATTATTTTTTATTATGGGATCCCAAGCAGATGGCAGTGGCCAGCCATCTTCTCTATTGAAATTAGGATGCTTTTTAATTTCAATAGCCTCGCGAATCATCCTTGGTTGGAATCGGTGTTCTTTTGCGAGGACCTGTGGTTTATCAAATCTGATATAATGGCGGGCATTATCTAGGCTATGTTCACAGATTGCTGACTTAGTATAGCGACGGTGTTTTAAGTCAGCTATATGTTCTTTAACGCTAAAACTAAATAAACCGCGATAAAATCCGTAATAGTTGTTTCATTATAATGAGTGAAATTCGCGTAAACATAAGAAAACAATTATGAACTTTTTTCATTCATACTTTCAACTTTTGAATTCGGTGTGTATTCTAAAAAGACGTAAGCGCCGAAGGTGGAATGGTGATAATGCTTTTGACTTCCTCTGACCCGTCAAAAAAAAACTGTCATATTTCTATGTGTCGAGTTGTCGTTATTTATCAGCTTGTAAAACTCGTTTCTTTTCAATTAAAATCGTGATTTTTTTTTTGCTAGTGTTACTAACTTCGTTCTATTTTTATTAAGTAACTATGAAAGTTTCGGAAGAATTTTTATTAGCGGATAAGAAAAAAATGCTTTAAGTAGACTAGACATTGACAATTGACAGGCCTTGATTGACATTAATGTTTTCATCTAAAACATGGGAATACTAAGGCAAAGGTAACTGCCTCATTCTACTATATTTTATGTGATTTCATCACATGTTTTTTGGTTTTAATTTTTTTCTTAGATAATATGAAGAAATTTCAAAATAAAAAAACAGGTATGTTTGCTTGCTTGTATTTGAGCATTTAACACGTGTTAAATGCTCAAACACAAGCAAGTATTAAACAGTCTGCAATATACATACACACCGACATTTGCTCTCTCGCTCTTTTGTATTTTTGTCTCTTACCTGTCGTTTTTTCCGTTGCATCCGGTTTTACATCACAACGATTCTAAAGAAGTTTCACTTCAAAAAAATATATATTTGAACTAATCCTAGTTTCATATTCACGAAAATAAAGAAATGGAATTTTTATTTTAAGGTCATGTCAATTTTGAAATGTTGTCAATCCTGGACAAGGTAATTTACCGCTGAGCTTGTTGAGGAAGTCGTTCCAGAAGGCGCAGGCGGAGGCGCGCGGGCCCCGGGGGCCGGCCGGGCCGCTGGCTCCGTCCGCCGTGTACGTGTAGTAGTGGGGTGACGACCGCGAGTACAGCGGCCACTTCTCGTCCGGCTTGTGCGGCTTCCTGGAATATGCGATTACTTGGCTAAATTGTTGTATGTGACAAGCTTTTGCTCGTAATAAGCGTTTACTTGCGTACATGATTGCATAAAATTATGGGGTCAACAGAAGACCTGTTTGTTTTTTTTTATACATTTGATAACATTGTGTGTATTTATTTTTAAGCAAATCAATCAAATCATCAGGTATATTATTGTATTTAGTATAAATGTGGTGGGTTAAATGAGTAAAATTTTTGTATGAAATGGGTGTAATGATTATAGAAGAGTGAAAAATTTCTGGTATATAACTGAAGCGAAACATCATCTGCCTAGCCTTTTTCCAACTATATTTTGGGGTCGATTTCCAGTCTAACATAATTCAGCTGAATATCAGTATTTCATATGGAGCGACTGCTTATTCGATCTCCACAATATGGTAACGGTGGTACGGTATCCCGTGTTAAGACTGGTTGTCAGACTTTCGAGCTTCTGACGACCCGTAACGACTATCAAAGATTCACGAGTGACAGGCGGGACCATCGGCTCAACGTGCTTTCTGAGGCACGGAGGTGTCTCGGTATGGCAAGACGGTAACCCATGCACGGACCAACTTTGACAAGCTGTGAGAACATGTTCCCAAATGCGAGTGCGATGAATTAAATGAATTCCTGTTCGATATTTGTGATTATAAAACATTGCCAGCTGGCTTAACCTTATATAGGTGTATAGCTTTTTTAAATAAAGAATTAAAAAAACAACATTGCCTTTTTTAAAATATACATTAGTGTGTACTAAAACATGAATCAAAATAATGATTACGTGGTTGATTTGGAAAAATGAAGCAACCGTGCTCAAGTAGCTAATGGAACTGCCAGAAAATTTTCCATGATATTAATCATTTCATGTCACCGAGAGCATGAATGCGAATAAACAACTGGTTTTGAATCGTAAGTGCTTTTGCTGCCTTTGTAAAAAAGTATTTTATAACGCCCTTTAGAATATAGTCATATTATATCAAGCTTAGTGTTTTTAATCATTGACATAATACATCAATTTAAACTGAATGCGATGTTTTTGCGATGTAAGCGTGTTCAAACTCAATTGATCAAAAGTTGTTTTTCCTATTTGATACAGTAAAAACCCACAATAACTCTTACAATGGACATTTTGTGCCTCTGTTTAAAGATGAATGGTACAAAAAATCTAAAGAGGATTATGAAAAACATATCGCATAATTTTATCAGGATAGTATTACCTGATATTCAAGTCAAACCACAGGGCTCATGATATTTTAACCTTAACACAATTAATATTAAACTAGAGACACTTAAAGTAAAATCAATACATATTCCTAAACACAATGTAAATTTAGTAATGCTTAAATATAATTTAATAAGCAGAATTGGATCATTTTCCGGACAGTCTAATAACTAAAATTATCGAGTTATATGATATTATGATCATTACAAAGAGCTAAATCTCCTTTGAGGTTTAATGTCATTTTAGAACGATACATAATATTTGAAACTAACATGATTTAGGTATTAAATTTATTTAAAGCATCAATGAAGCCCGTTAAGAAGATATATATGACGGGGGGAAGGTCCTCGCCATCATTATTATTAGCACTCATGGTCTTCAGTTGTGGGTGTCGGTGGGTAGTGTCGGATGAAGAAATAGACTTCCTCACTTAGATAGTGTTTAATCACTTTGTTACGAAATAGATAGACACAATAGAAAAGTAGGCACGTATAACTTGGTACGTATCGTAGAATGCGAGATGGTTTAGCGACGACCGCTCGCACTGCTCGCCAAGCAAAGAATGACCAGTTTGTCGGTGGCGTGCGCGCATCGCCAACTCCATCAAGCACCACCAGGTGACGCTGGCATACCGGATACAACTCGATTGCGACATATATAAATAATAGGCAATACTCAACTAAAATTAATAACAAAAACTATTTAAAGCGAGCTGATGTTTACTTTATCGAAGTCTACGTAGACGATATCGAAATCCTTACTAATAATATAAATGCGAAAGTAACTGTCTATCTGTAACGCTTTTACACCTAAACCGCTGAACCGATTTTGATGAAATTTAGAACAGGAATAGATTAGAGCTTGAGAAAGGATATAGGCTACTTATTGTCGGGGAAAAAAGCTTAGGGGGGTTTAAATAGGGGATGAAAGTTTGTATGGAAGTTCGTCATTATATATAGAAGATGACGCCATGAAACTTTGCATTTAGGCACTTGATAAGAATTAAATAACCATTAATAATTGTTCCACCGTTTTTAAGATTTTTACCTATATGGGCATGACATAGGAGATGAAAGTTCGCAGGGTAGTTAAAAAAAAAATGTCTGTGTTTACTATACGTACGTACGGAACTGCGCTACTACGAATTTAACGCGAGTGAAGGCGCGGGTAACAACTAGGATAAAATAAAGATAAAATAACGTTATATATTCCGGGTTCAAAAGTTTTATTAATGAAAATAACATATTAAATTTCTTATTGTGAAACTGTTTGTTGATCCAAATAAATGGAAAAAAATTAAATCCTGTACAAACTCAATAGATGGGAAAAACAGAAGAAACATCAAAAACAGTTTTAAAGTCCATACGTACTAAAAGCTAGTCGTAAAAACGTACGGAAATACGCTAGTGCGATACTTGAAAAAAGCAACGTAAAAACAAACAACGTAACAATAAAACCGACCGTAGCAATTGGCTGGAACCCGCATCATAGTTCATAAGGAAATTATTGTTACATAAATATATTAGCCATGTGAAGACAATATCCATGCAGTGGTCGTCAGTGTTGAATGCGATTGGAAGTGATCGGTTGTCTTAACGTTCATTGAGAAAGGCCAAGTTCAGCAATAAATGGATAAAGGCTGATAATATATTTGCTTGTACTCAGCTATAGAGGCCCTAATATAGAAACATTTAATATATTATAAAATACATATGTTAGTGGTCTTATAAAGTACGTTGGTATCAAAATACCTCTTTACAAACGTACGTAATTGTGAATGAAAAAGACAAATCAATATTTATACATACATTTCTCACTTCTTTTGTGTTGTCTATTCTTATTTGCAAACGAATTGTGTTTTCCTATTGATGTAACATAATTCGATTACTAAGGACGGTATTCAGTCTTACCCGACGGATGAGCCAACCGAATTTGTATTCTGCTTTCGTGTTACAAACACATTCTCAAACTTAGTATAACATCGAGAAACTTCCAATTGTTTATTTTCTTAATAAAAGCGTTCTTATTTATCTTGAAATTCTTAAATTAAGCAAAGAAGTGGTAAGCTGCATGTATCACGAACATACTTATTTGTATATTAAAACTATTATATATTACTAGCGGACCCCACAGACGTTGTCCTTTAGATACGAATCGATAGTGGCAGTACAGATCAATAACCTAGATACCGACTGCAGCGCCATCTGCCGGTCTGATTTGTGAATCTAAACCATCCTCGAATCTACTTGAACACACACAAAGAAAATCACTCAAATCGGTCCAGTCGTTTAGGAGGAGTTCAGTCACATACACACGCACACAAGAAATATATATATAAAGATATATTAAGATATATTTAAAACAGGATATTTACCATGTTTTTTAAGTTAATTTCGCGGAGCTCTATATTTCGACATTGTCTATGAATGTCTTGTTCACGAGTCTAATGAATAAAAGATTCATAGACAACAGATAATATTTTAAATGAACATGGTTATGTTGGTTATGTATAATCTGGATCACGTTGTAGTAATATTCAGATTTCATTCATCAATAGTCAGACTTTCATCGAATGAATTGATGGAATACTGGCTCTTTATTATATTGGTATGCGTTTCCGGAGTATAGTAATACATATTATATGTTACCGGTGGTAGGGATGTGCTGTGCTGCGCTCCCTGCTGTATAAGTACGACTATGTTGCTTGTTTCTTTCTTAAAACAGCTTTGCTGTGTTTCGTAGAGAAGGGTAAGTCAGGCAGGCAAGAAATTAGTTGCCTGGACTAGTCCCAGGTTCATCAGTGACGTTAACAACTTATCATCAGGTAGCACATGCCAATTTCATCATCATCATCAGCCTTTATCCGTCCACTGCTTAACATAGGCCTCCCTCATTGAACGCCAAGATGACCGATCCATGCCAATTTGCCTATCTAAAAACATTTTATAAAAAATTATAATGTACAGACTTACCCGGTCAACGCGAATCTGGTGAAGGACTGCATGATGTGCCCGGCCAGGTCTCTCTCACGCGTGTGGTACTGCAGCGACATGTTGAGCGGATGACCAAACACGTACTCCATCTCGTCACCGTGCATCACGCCCATCCACTCGCCCCACAGGCTGGTACTCGTGCGCTATAAATATACAATATTGTGTATTTATCGTATGTAACCTTTAAACGAGCAATTCTTGTAAATATATAATCTGAATCTCGGAAACGGTTCCAATGATTTTCACTAAATGTATATAATATAGTCTCTTCGAAGACTTAGCACGGGACCAGATTGACGTGGTGTAAAAGAGTCCATAGAAATTATTATTATTATATGGAGTTTCAGGAGCGATAAATCGATCTATCTAGATTTCATATTTAGAAAATGTAATTTCATTCGTGTTTTCAGTAATCAATTTTACCTTCTACATTCTCATCTGGGTACTGTTTCTAAAAGACACTTTTGGTCACTTGAATTATTTTAAGTAAGAAATAACATCATAATTAAACTGCACTTTAGAAATAAAGGCTTTGCTACGAGGCATGTATTGAGGCATATAATATATTGGAACCTATAGTAGAGTCAATATAATCTTAAAATTACCTAGGAATGTTAAACTCAAAGCAATGGATAAATCTTGAAACTTATTTGCTGTAAAGTTAAGTAGTTAAGGCCTAAGTTAATTAGGGCCTAAGAGGCCCTCAACGGAAGAAAGAGAAAGAGGCTAAGGAGAAAAAAAGAAGAAAAAATAAGATAGTCTTAATTGATCTTGAAATGACTATTCAAGTCAGCAACATTAGGATAATAATAAGCTATATATCGTTTGCGTAATTTGCATAAACCACCCACCTTTACAACAAAGTTATAATATAATTCAAACAAACTTCAGTGGGTTTATCAAACAGTAATATAACTTTCGTGTCACCTTCTGACTGTTTTTCAGCATTATGAATTTACCTTGTTTTTGCTGAATTCAGAATGTCTTTTGATTATTACAATTCCAAATCTGGATAATTTTATAGTAAAAGTAAATTACTTTCATACTTAAATATCATATACTCTATCGTACAATTGTCTGTGCGTTAATGTAAGTAGTATTATTTGCTGTTAACTTTTTATAAGGCTTACTTTCAGCATAGTTCGATATAGCATTGTATGAAAGAAACGTGTTAATTTGTATTATCATACAAATGGGGATATCATATACATAATCGAGGGCCTGACGCCAATTTTTTTCTCTGTAACGTTTCATTAGACACCTTTTTATAGGATTAAACTTAGAAAATTAGATTTCTACACACTGAACATAAATATTTTTAAAAGATAGAGTAAAAAAACTAACAAAAAGGACTCGCTTATAGTTGTCATCGGTCTTAAAAAGTGTGCAAAATTTAACGTCGTATCACAGATCATTAAATAAATAAAACATGATCTCAATTTACGAGCATTTCCTCGTAAGACATTCGTGGTCAATGTCATAAACGCAATATCAATTTTCTCGAAAGACAGATAAAAACAGGGACACCAAAAAATATCCCGTTTTAAATAGTTTCAGTAATTAGAATGTACAACGAAAGATGGAATAAGTAAAGAAAAATAATAAGTGATGAATGAGAGTAGTGACGGTATCACTGCATGACGGCGTCATGCCATTTGTATTCGTAACATAAATAGTTGATTTTACTCCCAAAGCACGCCAACAAATTCAAATAATATTTATAGTGGTAAGTTAAACTAAAAACCAATACATATTCATGAAAATGTTCTGGAATACGAGCAACTCAATAATGGGTCAATCAACTATTCTTTGTAAAAACCTTGTCCCTACCCATAATATATTTATATGACTCACAAAACAAATCATTTACCAAATTTCATATCATAAACAGTTTTTAGAATACACAGTGTTGATATTAAACGCAATTTCATTATCAAGATTCAATTACTTTTAATTATTTTAATGGTAACTTAGTTGACAAAATCTCCTTCCCATACAAATAATTGCTGTCCTCATGACTAGTTCAATTATTCATTGACGCATTATTTTAAAATCTTGTATGAAAACGCATTAATTTCCATTTTTTATTACAATCTATAATACTTTCTTAACCTGTTTACATGTTTTCCAAATTTTTAATGTTTAATTTTACTATTTAAAAAAAAATAACAAACTGTGTCCCTAAATTTCTTTCAAAACTGCTGTCCACTAAGTTGTAGCCTTTGAAAGTTCTGAAATAAAAACATGGTTGGCCATAGTAATCCTAAACGTATCAATGAACGTCAGAGGACGATGCAATAGCATTTCACCATTTTGTTTGCGCGGCTACCTCGCGTTAGAACCACTCAAGTCGTTCAAGGAAGAAGGTGTGTTAATTAAGTGTCTCCTAAGTTCTCATTCAAAAAGTGGTTAATATACATTATTTTTATTTGTAAATACTTGCATATTGTTTTGATTATGTCTTATTTACAATACTAGAAAGCATTTTCGTGTTTATTGAACAATACAGTGAGTACGCTGGTATAACCTATAAAATGTCTCTTAAGTTACCGGTCACTTACGTTACTTTGATGGTAACATAAGAGACATCGTGATAACTTAAGAGACTTTTTAGAGGAGTTCAAAAAATTATTAATGTTTTTGACATGCTGGTGAATGTCCGGTATTTATTTTCATCATACAATTTCGGTCATATATTAGTTAATGACGACGTGTGAATATGGCGAAGCTTCCTAAATGCTGCCCATCCTAATTGAATCCTCCTATCGGCTCCCCTCTCGCTTTGAAGAAATGGAAAGTGGTAAAGTCTATCTCATTCCTCGTCACAGCGCTGGGGCTTTGCCAGGTCCACTTTCTGTAGGGTTTCTTTTTAAAATACGAATTCATTAAAAAGAGCCCCTATTTCTCGAGAAAGTTGACTAGCATTTGCCCCCTGTGGTTACGACTGCCGACACCATGTAAAAACGATTCGATACCTAATCGTACTCCTACTTTGGCATTGAAGTCCCCCATAACGACATTGAAGTGGGCCTTGGAGGTGTTGTGTAAGGCCCTGGAGACATCCTCGTAAGTTGCCTCTACTTCGTCGTCAGAGTGTGTCAAGGTTGGTGCATATACTTGTATCACCTTGAGGCTGTATCTCTTGGTAAGTTTGATTACGAGATATGCAACCCTACTCGACACACTTGAGACTTCGACAATGTTGTTGACAAGGGACTAGTGGACGAGGAATCCCATTTCACATTCAAGCATTTTTTACTTGTGAAGGTTCACGCTGGTATAAATAAAACGTATACTTACGCAAGTCAAGCCTTAGGTGATATAAGGTGGTGTAAGATGATGGCGAGATTCAAGTTATGTTTCTTCGGGCTGAAAGTCTAAGTCGAAATTTCGATTAGACTAAAAGATGTAGCGTATATTGAATTTCATGATATTATAAAGATTCTTTCTGAACCTAAAATACTTAATGATAAGGACCGAGTTTATTATGAGTTTGAAGACCCCTTAGATATTTTTGAAAAGTGATTGTGTTGGTCTCATTATTAAACATTATGTTTAAATTAGTTAATGTTATTTAGTTCCTAGTTTTAGATAGTTTCTATTTTTAGTGAGTTTATTTCATAAAGAATCTTAGAGAAACAGATAAGCTTCTTTAACGTTATGGTTCTCACTTTTGTATGTAAAAGCATTTAATTTCAAATATTCTGATAGTTAAACTCAAGAAATATTATAATTTTGTTAAAATTTATATTAATAAATGTTTTTTAATTTCTTTATAATTATTGTAATTTACCTGAACCGTTGTATTCAATATGTTGAAGTACTAAAGTAACTATTCCAGATAGTAACCTAAGAGAAATATGTCTTTTATGTTACCCTGTTGTCCCTAAATATTGATTCCTAATATTACAAATAACTCAGATACTTTAATTCATGTGTTAGAAATTAAGGATGAATAACTCTTTCTATGCAGTAACAAGTAGATTATAGGCAACGCCGATCTTATAATTTCACCGGATTATTGATTTATTAAAAAAAATACTATGTAAAATAAGAATGAGTAACATAGGAGACACAATATCGTGCTTTATTGTTCAGCATTTTCTTTTTGGGCCTTATTATTTATATACATATGACAAGTTCTAGCGTAAATCTTTCTAACAAAGTCGTTTTATAAGATGTTTATAATATAATTTGAGCCTGCAAAAATATTTCTTTTCGGTAACATAGTGGACCAGATTTATGACATCAAGAGATAAAAACCTACATATAAGGCAGACAAATTATAAAACTGCACTGCCAACGACTGAATGACATGGATTAGTAAATATTCTAATAAAGTGGAAAGAAAACGTAAAAGAAATTCGCCTTTTTTTTTAAATTATCTTTTTTAAAAATCCTGACAAAATGTACAAAGAATAGTTGATTGACCCTAATATTAATACTTGGTACATCCCACTCAAACTGATTCATGTAACAATATTTACGTTAGATGAATACGAACTAGACTGCAAACTTTGGATGTATGATATTTAATATTCAAAGCTATTTAAATAAGTGAAAGCTAATGCTACTACTGTTCCAAATTCCACTTGTGCAAAATGGAACGGCGACAGGTCGGCTCCCAAAATAACCATTTAATCCGCGACCTTTGGCTTCCGTCCGCTTATTAAATTGATGAAGAGCTCCTATTACCTTAGGTATTTAAATGTGATTCAATTTAAGTAGACAAGGTACTACTTTATTTAAGACGAAAAGTAGCTTGGCGTTACTTGAAAAAGTAGCTTGGCGTTATTTGAAAAAGCAGCTTGGCGTTACTTGATTACTACACAGTACTTATCAATTATAAAAGTTAATTTTCGTGTTGTGTGTCTTTTTACTGTATTTTATATGGAGTACAATTTGATATTTTTTTGGTAAATGTAGACTAATATTAAAACATTATATTTTATATCATATATTTTTGGTTTATTATAAAAACAAGAAAGTTCGAATGTATATCGTATAAAAGAAAAATATGGTAGTAATTGACTAAACTACTCGTATCGACATACATCATCATTAATTATTTGATTTTAGTACTTGAGTCGACAAAATAATATTAATCTTGGCCGAAAAATTTCCAAACGAAGATAGTAGCAAAAGATAGTCCTTTGTCGAATAATTAAACCTTTGTTGTTAACCTATCTAGTTCGGTCTAATTAGTCGTAAAATATCAAGCCAGACTTATCGATTTTCAATCAAAACCCGCAATATTGTTTCAACATTTTATCTATTGATAAGTATCGAACAGTTAGCTATAAGATTTACAATCTTAGTGTTTTTGTACCCGTGACTCATTGGCAGGATATGTCGCCTGTCAGACCGAGCTGAGGCGGCCGCCTACGTTCATGTTGATTTATTGCCTACAATTTGTCTCAGTTTTTCATACTTAGGCCGATAATTAGGACGATTCGTGAAATTTCTGCCTTTTCGAGGCGTGATTTAACCTTTTACAAAATATTTTCTCTCTCCTTTGTAAAATGGATATTTTTGAGACGCCATTTTGTGTATCTATCTTCGTATATAGTTATTATAACAAAACCTCTTTCTTTGAAATTATTATAGTATTTTTTACTACGAATATTTCAAATGATTCCTTTCTGCTGTGAGTTACTGTTTGGTGGCAGTATAAGAGCCACGTAGAAACAAATTGTCATATTATAAAGGGCAGTAAAAAAAGAAAGTTTTTTTTTTTTACGTCCGAAACCCTATGAAGAGCTATTATTAAATAACACCTACAGATAATATTTGGTAAGGTCAGCCTAAAAGGAAACTTTGCCATTTCGCCCACGGGCACAAGCTTCACAAAATATACCCTAAGGCTGTTCTATATTAAGTTTTGTACTAATTTCTAATACTTAGAAATAAAAGATATTATTAGTAATTTGGCCTTCAATTCATCACTGTCGTCACTAGTTATTTTACTATAATATAAGATAAGTAAATTTATTAATTCATTGTTATTAGATTAAATAATGCATCATACAGTAATCCTACTAACATCAATACCACGGCCAGATCAAGAAACACGGATAGATCAAGCTCCACTTATAGGGTTCACATTTATTAGGTATTTTAATTGGACCGAACCGCAGACTAATTGTAAAATAATTAATCAGCATAATTTATGTGGACTGGAGACTCGATTCAAGCTCTATCCAAAAACATACGATTTCCCACTGAGCTATTATAATAATCCACCACTACCATCTACAGACTAGGCCTCTTATGCGAGAGGTTCCGGGTTCGTTCCTGACCCCCGTGTGTGCCTTGAATGGGTTTTTCTAAATTTCTAAGTGCACTCCAAACACGAGACCGTCGCTCGCTCACCGGTGAAGGAAACCATCGTGAGTATTTGAAGGTATGTGAAGTTCACCAACCGCCTTAGGCCAGCGCATTGGTGAACTATGGCCCATTACCCTCCTCGCCTAGGAGACCCGTCCTCAACAGTGGGACATAAAGGGATGATACTTTACTTTTACTTCTATTATAATAATAAATGGTAGATCTATAATTGGTAAGAATCCCTATCTATTCTACCGTAATTTACATCGATAGCTTTCAGATAACGTTTTCAAAGAGTAGTAATGAATTGAAATATGTAAATTGCTCAGATAAGATGAAAAGACTAAAGAATATACTTCAATTTTCTTACTTTATACCCACGTAATCGAACGTAGGAAGGCAACGGTCATTGCCTTTTCGTCTTAAAGCAAAACAAGCAACGAGATATTCTTGGTTTGTACAAGAATTGCAATATTTTCTCCTTTAGTATTTTTTATTGTTTTATTTACAGTAAAACATAATTTGTATTTAAGTATATAGATATCGAACACGTTAATGAAACTATTTGAATTGGTATATTTACTTTAGAGTTAATTTTTTATTTTGCGGAGAACGACATTTTTTTAGGATTTTGCCTAGACTTCCTTGATGTATAGACTGTTGTACTGCCACAGTACGGGGAAAGTATACTTTATACAGTTGATAAAAAATAGTATTCAAAGAAAACATTCAAATATTTTGTCTTTTAATTTCCTAAAATCATTTGAATGAGACTATCAAGTTGATTTTAATTAAATGTACTTCAATAGTATAACCATTTGTGTATTAAATAGAAAATCAATTCTATATAAAGCTTAATTTTCTTTTATCTATAGAAAATTAAGAGCTGGAGCGGATATTTCAATACCCACAATCAAACTGCACTTCATAGTATGCTAATTCTATTCACAGGAGACCTCGAATCCCAAGCGTTGGATTGTCGGGACTATTCAAATTAGTGCACAAAAGAAGTAAAAATACTCACGGGATATTATTAGCTTACAATAGAAGACGATGCGATGCATTTGAATAACCCGTTAATGCAATGTCAAAACTATTTTAGAAGCGACATCACCGATTTAGTCTTTATTTTAAGATACCTTTATTCCGTATTTAACTACAAAACGAAAGCATTTCTTCTTCAAGGTAAGGTTTGGAATATGAAAAGTGTCTTTCGAGAAATATCGCAATGGGTATAATTATATCTATTCCTTGATTGCCGAAGGATACAATTTTTGTGACTAAAAATCAGATAAGTATACAACGTAAATAATTATTATAATAGCTTTAAAACATAATAAATAACCTACATTTTACTGTGTAAAAATATGAACTACTTCTTTTATTTTATATTACTGGTATTATAAAAAACCATGACGAGTATAATGAGGAATATTATTGCATAGTATATATAATATAACGAGGAGCATATTTGAATATAATATTATCTGTGTATTAAAAGGCCAACTCTAGCAAACGTACGAAGCCGGGTAAGAGCTCTCGCCTTCGGTTCGTTAGACAAATTAAAGCGTAAGAGCGTTGGCATGCCAAGATTTTTGCAAATGAATTCTAAAGGGGGACCCTGTTACGTGTATGTGTCAACGCCTTTATATATTTGTGATGTTTTAATAGAAATAAATAAAAGTTATATTTATTAATTAAATACACACTTTTTTATTTATCAAAATCTCATGTGGCATTCACACTTATATCCGAAACTGTTTGAGTTAAATAAACTCAAACTTGAAAATACACTTTTCCACCGAGACTTTTGAATACGATAGGCTATATTTTTTTAATTATATTAGGAAATAACATGCAGCAGATTTTTGATATTTATAAATGGAACAGAGAAGAAAACAATCGATACTTACATGAGTGAAGTAATAGTAATAAACGTCCACACCGGAGTCAGCGAGAACCTCGGCAAAGTAGTTAGTGGGGCACACGAAGAAGTAGTCTCCCACAATATCCGCGATCATCTTCTGGTTCAAATAGCCATCGGTGATTTCCTCCCAGTCTGTGTACTAAAATAAATATAACGATTAGCTTGTTAGTTATATACGTAAAGCAAAAACATTATACCCCTTTTTGAGATGATTGCCCAAACGGAGGAATTTGAAATTTGGTACAGTTAAAGATTAAGTGGAGAGAGAGTGCAGAAATATATAATTTTTGTATAATAGTAATTATAAATTAAAATCATTAAATAAAATATTATGTAATTCAAAATTTTTAAATGTGAAACAATGGCTGACAAAGTTTTTTACAAATAAATATAGAGCATTAGATATAGATACTGTCAAACTGTATTTGAAGTTGAATGATTTTTTTATTGAGTAAACAAAATATTTACGAGTAAAAGTTCAAGAACTAAAACCCCACTGCAAAAGATTTGAAAACCATTTTGAAGTCGCTTAAAATAAATCCAATGTCAGCCGCATAATATTAATGAATCGATTGACACGACGTTCATTGAAATCAGTTGAATAGTTTAGGTAAATACTACATTACATAATATGGTGGAATATACATACGTTAATGCAAACAAACATTCATGTATATACTGATAAAATTATAGCCCGCCAAATGTTTCGCTTCGTTGTGGTTGGTTAAATTGCGATCATTAGGTAATGAATTCCCCAAAGTTTTGTAATGAATACTTGTTACAAACCATCATGAACATTATTATATTATTTTTACACACATTTTCTATTATATACTAATGCAAAAGATTTTAAACTTAGATATTTTTGCTATTAAATTTTTTGTCTACGAAATGCTTGTTAACCATTCATTTTTTTTTGGATGTCGCAGTGAAAATGCTTTCGCACCATATCAGGGCCTCGGGTAGGCACACTGACGTGCATGGGGATTCGCATTGGGGTGCACTACCCCACTAAAACCACTGCGAGCGCCTTCAGCCGCTTTGTGAGGGTCCCGGAAGCGCAGGCAACAGGATCAGATCCATACAAGTCTTAGTGGATCCCGTTGGAAATAGCTTGATTGTGTCAATATATTTTATACTAGATCGCAGCTTTACCTACGTTAACTAAGATTTACAACGGCTTCTTCGATAAAATATGGACTATATAAAACTGATAGAAGCTTTAGAATCCTAAAATTAGCGCGATCAAAATAATAAACTCTTCACCTTTATATACTAGTATAAGATATTACCTATATTCAGATTGTATAGACGACTAACGTTCTCTTTTGTTTGTTTTCTGTTTGTCGTTTACATGTATCGTGAGTGCAGGCGGAGAAGAGCATTTTCCATTATTAAAGGTAATTCCAGTTAGGATATCCTCATTATCCGTGAGAATGAAATATTCTTCCGAGAATTCCGAGAAACATGTTTTAGCGTCAGTTTTTGCAGTGGTAACTACATTCCAATATCACATCATTTTCCGTAGATTAAAACAAGTTCTTAATAAATTAACAAATTACATGTAAGTATGTAAAATTTTCGAAAATCGAACAAATAAGGTAAGCAAAAAGTAATGCAAAGAAGGCTTAGAATTGAAATTTTTTAAGTATAGTTTAAGTAAAACTAAGTTTTTAACTAAAAAAAAGTTTTTAAGTATAATTTTTAGGTAGGTTCCTGAATATAACTATACAATTACCTATTCAACTAATGTTAAAATTGTTTTTTAATTTGTCTTTTACCTGCATGTTCATAAAATTGGATGTTTTTATTTAATTAGAGACATAATATTATGTTTGACTAAAGAAAATACATGAGGAGACGATTCCAATTTCTTAAAGATATTTCTCCTTTAAACATACCAGGCGGTAAATCGTTTTACGTGCAATAATGTGTAGATTTTGCGCTTCTATGTCTAATAAGTTAAGGGTATGATATTTAAAAAATAATTCCTTTTGATAGCATACCAGGGAAAACGAACAGTGAACGTCTGTTGACAACTATCGACGCCTAAAATCATCCACACAGCCGGAGGTTATGCAGATACGTTATCCTCTTTATTCCTAATGGGCCAAAGAAAACGTATGTACTGCACGAAACGCAACAGCATAGCTCTCTTTACGCCAATATCATATTATGAGCGGTATAATCCGGATTGTGCTGGACATAGGCCAGAACACTAATCAAATCAACGAGTGCAAAATGTGGCTTGTAGTTAATGATGTATCATTAAAATTTTCATCATATAATAGACACACTGCTGTTATAATGTACTAAATTGTGTAACAACTATTTTATTTTAGTCAGGTTATCACATAATTTTTAAGGTTTTAAGTGAGTAAACATTTTATAAACACAGTGTGGCAGCAGCATACGATCCATTGAAGTCAACACCTCAGATTAGTAGCAAACAACTGCAGATTACAATCACTAATCTGGCTCAGCTTGCGAGTGCCTAAATACATAGTCTGAACACCTTTAATATATAAAACAACCAACCTCTTCCATATATGAACACCCTGTTTATTGTAGAATATTGAAAAGATTAGAGACTGAGTTTCATTAACCGATTCTTCCCAGTAAGTTAGTCCGGGCGGTGAATTCAAATGACGTTAAATGAGCTACTGAGTACTATATTGTTTTTTTTTTTTCTCATGATTGTTATGATGTAAGTAATAAGAAGTATAAATCTCTAGAAGTCTGAATTCCCTCTGAAAAATCTGATATTTAGACCTAACTATCTATTAGGACACGTGTTACTGGTATTCTGAATAATTCATATATTCTATGCAATCCCTAGGCATTGTACAGAATGCTTAGACCGCCCAGGTACCTAGTTCAAGAGAATGAAATATTTTAAAATTAATGTCTATTACAATATGTCCTGTCTACCTAGGTTCCTAAGAATACAGAATATGGTCGGCAATAATAATGTAACATGAAATCGGCGTAAAGTGACAGCTAAGCTGTCGCGTTTAGTGCGGCTTAAGAGTTTTCGGTGGTCCATTGGGGGGAGGGGGGGGGGGGTAGGGAATAGGAGAGCAACGAATCAGTATAACTTCTGGTTATGTGGATGTTAAAGGGCGTCGATAGATAGCAAGGCTTCGACTGTTCGTTTGCCCTCCTATGATATAAAAAATAATGATAATATTAGAACTTGATAACGAATTTAAAAAAAAAAACTTTTGCGTTTGTAGGTAAGGTAGTACAGGGTATTTGTTTTAGAGGGAGATAATATTGCTTTTTGTAATTTTGGGTGCGAGTGTAGGCATAGGTAAAGGTTATTTATCATACCGTTATTTAAAATTCCTTCTGTTACAAAACCTAAAACCAGCTCATACGGTTAAATATTCTAGTCTAATCGATTTCGCGACCTTTACTTGAATTATGAACTCTAAATAAAACATCAACATAGGTACCAACTGCGCTCACACATTTCAACCAAATTATCCATATCAGATTAAAATAATTCTTCACCAGTTATAACGAAGCAAAATAGGCTATAAAAAGAATTTTAATTGGTCCGAACCAGGCTTAACGAAACTTATATTCTATTCATTTTTTTTTGGGACGCAGTGAAATGTTTCAGAACCTACTAGAACCTTGGATGTAAACAGGCGTGTGTAGGGAATCGCAGGCAACAGTATCTTCTCAGCGACAGCCTAGCTTCGCCAAAGCCAGACTCTTCAAATTTAAGGTCCGACCGCTACTAAGCAATCCTCACGAAGTCATGTCTTCAACGGGGCCCGGATACCCAGCCCTAGGCTGTGACGCAGCGCCGAACATCTCGGGCATACTTTGAGGGTGTGCAGATCATCAGTCCACCGCCGCACCACAATTATTACATCCAGTCGTCGGCTCCTTATGATCCGACTCAAGTAGTCTTATGCATCCGTGCCCGGTGAGAATGTGCGTCAGACGGAAGGTGAGGGGCTTGCGGTTACGGCTCATCCACGGCTCGAGAATCGGACCTTAAACCTTTAGGCGTTTACCATACGGCTGATGCGCCAGGTCCTCCTCCCATCTCCGCATTAATGTATCTTGCTTCCGCCCAGAGATGCGAGACATAGGAGTTTTTCCCAGCAAGAACCGCCACGAGTTCCCCCAGGGGGTCACCGGCCAGAGCGAATGCTGCAGCCCACGATACCGTACGATACCCCCGGATCACCCTCACCGCGACGATCCACTGCCCCGAGCACGATAAGGCCCGCAGTGAGGTCACCCAAATCAGGGCACCGTTCGTCTCCATACTTAGGCAGACTTTCGAATACGGCTGTAGGCGGCACTGGGTCCTCCGAGGTTCGGATGAAGTCTTCCGAGCGCATTCGCTTCATTTTTTGCTATTCTATTCTATCCTAACCTAAGTTAGTATAGTATAAATCCTATCTTTAAACAATAAAAGTTTATATACTTATAAACGTATTTTCAATACAAAGCCATAAGCTTATAGTGTTCAATCGATAGTGAATATCGGATTGCACTAAAACCGGCACTTAACCAATTACTCTTGAGCGTCATAGATTGGCAGATACAGTTTAAAGCGGTTTGTGGGGAGTGAGCATTCATTTTTAATAGACTAGAAGCAGCACTCTGTTAATGGGATGAGAAAACTTTGAAAGATATTGATATAAATTAATATGGCTGATTCATTATATTTGATAAACTGGATCAAAATTATACATATTATTACTTATACAGAATAGTTCACTTTGTATTTTGTTTTCATTTATTTAAGGTAAATAATTAAAGCTTGATTGAATTTCTTCAAAAAAATATTTTTCAAAACCATCTCCAATTAACAAGATCTATCAAATGAAACTTTTAAGGACAGGACCGAAAATAAAACATACTTTACAATTAAAATTAGCTTGAATATAAATAAATAAAAAAGGTTTTATTTAAAAAAGTGCACTACATTTTTATTCTAAAAAATCTGCTTTATTTTCAAGAATGTTTGGTCGAGTATAATTGTTTTATCTTTTTTGACTATAGATACAGCTACAGTTATAATTTACACATAAAAATCAACTCACCTGAAATACTATGGCCTCGCGTTTGATTTTAGAAAACTCCTTAAAAATCGTGTCGATTATTTCCAAAAACTTTTCACGCTGCAAAAAACTGGGCCCATCCTTTTCAAAGTAGTCGAGAAAATCGTATAGCAGGAAATATGTCCCTGAAATTAAAAAATAAATTAATAGCATTACTTTTAGTTAAGTTAAGTAACTCTATGAAAAGTCTTGGTAACTTTATACGGGCTTTGCTATCTAATAAGGATTTTATTACCTATCCGCTTGTCTGTCTAGCTAGCTCCACCCTATATTCCTAGATTGCAATCGAATGAGTATGCTGCTTACTGGCACTAAGGCTAACATCTTGTGTCTATAATACAATAGGTAAAGCGAAGAGGACCAGCTCTGGCTAACTAAAATATGTTAAACTCAATTATATGGACAAACGATGAGCGACGATGGTCCAGTGGGTTTGGATACGACCTCTTGTGCGGAAGGTTCCGGGTTCGATCAAGACAGTTCAGCACATCGGTGAACTATGGCCCTCCTCACTTGATTTCGAGAAAGAGACCCGTGCCCGGCAGTGGGACATATGTGGGTTACTTTACTTTTATATAGGCAAAGATGGACATTTTCAAATAGCTTTTATTAGCTTTGGTTGTTTTGTCTATGTTATTAAAATTGATATAACAATCTCATTAACACATACTGCACTTGATCAGATGCTTATCTATCTATATATAACATACTACTAAAGTATATTAAGTATATATATAGTCTTTGTTTTATCACCGTATTTCCACCTGAGTGGTAGATGTCTGCCTGCATACCTACCGTCAACCGTGGACCATTAAAGGCATTAAATATAAGAACCTCATTAGGCTAATAGCCATAAAGTTATCGATCTACTTTAAGTTAATTAGTATTGAAATTGTGCACGTCGCGATAAATTTTATGGCGGTATTTTGCCGGTACTTCCAGTAATAATAATTATTGAAGCAAACGTTTACTGGTGAAAATGTAATTTTCATTCCATTACAGAACCAACGTTTTTACATGAGTGTTATTTTTTTGATTATAACTATTACAATGAAACGCACCTATAATAAGCATTAGATTTAATATCCTACTAATATTATTATAAACGCGAAAGTTTGTAAGTATGGATGGATGTTTGTTACTCTTTCACGCTAAAACTATAATTGAATTGATTATTATGAAATTTTACAGTTATATAGCTTATACACCATAATAACACATAGATAATAATTTATCCTCGTATTGCCACGGGAAGGGGAAGTACGCTAGTGAAACTGCGGAACGCTGCTTGTACGATACAACTCCACACTTTTATATTTTCTTCATAAATTGACAAAACTGATTCCATATGGGATACTGCTGCTTGTCTAACTGTCTGAAACCAAATCCTATCTAAATCGTTGTTCTAGAATCTTCGCCAGATTGTCGCAAATTAAAAAAAATTGCTGAAAATATATATTTTTTTTAAATCATCAAAAATAATATGTTCTCTCTTTTCATACTTTTATAACAAGTTTATATACCTACAGATATACCAAATAACCAAATACATTTTAATGCTACAAATATGTAAAATCAATTTATTACGGCGAACACATTTTTTTTAAATTCTCGTAGCAATGCTACCACATTAAACGAAGCTGTCCGTTTCGCTCCTGACACATTTAAGGAAAAAAAACGCGCTTCAGAACTATCGAAAGATCTAATCAACATTCTATTCATTTTAAATAATTATTTTTAAGTTGTAGTTAATATTTAAAGTTGAATGTTTCGAATCCTACCAAACACGTAATAGTTTTGAATTTTTACTGTACTTATAACAAGCACTTAACGCATTTTAAGCATTTAAAGGCGCGACTCCACCGCGGCGCAATAAAATTTATGTTATTGTCACTACTCACTACTCCACTTCAATTCATTTTCTCATAAAGCAAAGCTTGTCGGATGTAGTGTCATCTTCGTGCGCCCCGGTGGAGTCGCGCATTTATTCAAGCCATGCTTAAACGCGTTAGTGGTAGATATGTCATTTAAAACTCGTAATAAAAACGCTTATAAACGCAAGCATTCAGAATAAAGGTCCTTATACCTATATATTCTAATATTCTAGAAGCCGTGTGTTATTCGCGGTTTGGCATACAATGATATATTTGATCACGTAAATAAATTAAAACATACAAAGATATTATATTATATAAAGTTTTAATCAAATTTTGCCAGTTAGAATCCCTGTATAGTTAACCATCGCAAATATAATTAAATAATATCATTAAAACGTGATTATAATTCATATTTTCCATCCTCAGATCATGAAACCGTCTCGATAACTGTTCAATATTCTTCGGATGAAGACATTTTCAAATCAAATTCAAACGTGAGCAACATTTAAATGAATCGTAATAATTCCTTTTGACATCAACAACACGTCTGCCTATAAAGAGTGATACCAGAGCAGAGTGTACATAGCAATTAAATCTATGAAAATCTAGCCATTTTATAGATTTCCAAAACTTCGGTATAGTTTAATTCAAAGTAGGAGCGCCCCGCGGTTTCACCCGCTTAATTCCCATTCCCGTAAGAGTACGGGGATATATGTGTTATTCTGTTGTATAAGCTAAATTATTGTATTTTTTCATTAAATTATTGTAAAGTTTCACTAAAATCCATTCAGTAGTTTTTACATGAAAGAGTAACAATGTAGGGACACAATATTATGTATCGTGTATGTAGTTACGGATATGTCATTGTGTGTATTTGCCCGTCTGCAATTTCATTCCTATGTATGTTAATTCAGTCACTAATAAACTGTTTTGTGGAAACATCGTTTCAATAATATTCCGCTCACCCTTCTGATGTACGTGTGGTGTTGGTATAATATACTGGTAGCGCTGGTATTATCATCATCAGGCATATACATATACCACGCCTCAATATAAACGTACAACAAACATCCATACTTACAAACTGTCGTGTTTATAATATTACTTATATAGTAGAAAGTAGGATAGTAGGATGAGTCGTATTTCCCCGGCAAATATATAAAACGTAAAATGTATGTGCTACTCAAGTGTACAAGAAAAATTGCGCGATCTACTAGTAATATGTAGTTCATATTATCACGTTTTGCTACTGAGATGAGAGAGATAATGGAATAATAAAAGAAAGTAGACATAATGTGCGCTTAAGGAAAATAAGACTCGAGTCAATATTACCACTACCCCAGTTTTCTAGAATTCACTCTTATCACAGTTGGAAACTGAGGGGGTGCGTGGCAACCAAGAGGGTGGGGTGCAGGGGAGGGGCGCTACGTGGGCGAGTCTGTAGTACTTGGTAGTACGACTAAATACCCGCGGCGTGGTATTGTTGTGTCTACATTAGTTTGCGCAGGCGTCAGGCGTTCCCCCCTTCCCCCCACGCACCTCAGTCCTGCCCGATGGAACCGCGCTATCTGTTGATATTTTATTATCAATTATTGTAATGCTCATCAATTATGTTTTCCGTTTGAGATACAGTAGCCAGGTTAATAGGGGTTATCAGAATAGTAATTATTTCAATATTACACACTTAAAATTTGCAACGAGGGAAATTGTTGTATGAGATATATTGTAAAACATCAACAGAACGTTATATTTTGTTAACAAATCTCGCTGATAAAGTTAAATCACCCCAAAAAAATATGACCCAAGCGTTTTCGTGTACATAAAATATTTCATTTGTAATAATTTATTGACTTTCGACAAAATTTAAGTAAAGGTAGAATTTAAAATTAGTGCAGAAACATTTTAAGCCGTATCTTTTTAAGCACATCATGAAAAGTAATGACTAAAAATACAAGCGACAATAACAATATAACGAGACAATTAAAAGATTTTTCCTCGATTAATTAATAAAGAAACAAAACAAATAACGAAAGCTACATAGAGTTAAATGCAAAGCAAATGCACTAATTAACCAGTGACCTGACAATATTCCAAGTGGATTCTTATAAAACTTTACAAATCCTATAGGGGAACTTTTTATTAGATCTTTTGAAGGAGTCTAAGAAGCATTTTCTCAGATGCTATTGTAAAAGTAAACTGTTACTGGAAAAATATTATTTTCTCGTAGTATACATCTTGCATTGAGTCTGTACTAGTTTCTTGTCATATATAATAATATTATAATATATTTTACGAAGATAATACGGTTCATAGCGCAGTTATTCATCGATATATATTATATAGAAATAACAATTTATATTCAAAGGAACGTAAAATGAAAATATGCATAGAGCTTGTAACGATGTTAGTGAAATATTTGTATGGCGAATATTTTAGCAGTATATCAATTTATAGTGCCAATATTGCGATTGATATACAATACAAAAAAGTGGTTTTATAAAAAATACAAGGAAAGCATAAAGCGTTGAACTGTAGAGGGTTTTTTTTTTTTTTAATATTCATGTGATGATTCTTAATGATGCACGATGTAATGTGTGTACACAAGATTTTTTTTGAAACGTATGGTTTTTTTTGTATAAAATAAGAAATAATAAAAAAAAATTAATAATAATATTTTTCTATCAATTGTACATATTTTATCAGTCTGGTCAGTACATCGAGCATGATATGACCACATACAGTAATAATGTTAGCCATAAAAATCAATAGCAAAAAAAAAGGTTATTTATTTGTTATCGATTAGCTCCGATAATTTTATATGCACTGAGTGAATTGTGTTAATGATTTAAATAAATGAGAAGACTATGCCATTTAGAGTAGAAAAAAAACCTATTGTAATAACAATACTTAGTTATAGTAGTAGTTATGTCAAAAAAATCGGCTGTCTGTAAAGTTGGATTACTGACGATAGTTGAACGTTGTTGAAGGTAACGTAATTGAACGTTGAAGTGATAACGTCATAGGAAAATACTGATGGGCCGATTGTGCCTCGATGTCGCTCGTTTTGCGCTCTCGCTTGCAATTCAAGCCTTAAATTGAACGCCTCAGAGCGAGGTAACACCGCATTAGTCATGTTTTTTCGTGCGTGCAGCAGGCTCTATCGAATTATAAGACATTGTCACGTCAAAAGACTTGAATATTAAATAATATAAGACACTTACCTTCATCCTGATTACTACCCAGCAAAACCTCTGCATTATGAAACTTTCCTTCCTTCATCATTGTATCTGGGTCTTTCGGTAAAAATACTCCATCAACTGTTGGCGCTGATGGAAAACCGAGTATGCCAGTGTACGAGTTCCATTGCTGCACAGATATTGTTTTAGCGTCAACTCCACGCATACAATCCATGACCAAGCTTGGATCTGCAGCAAGAAGGCTACTATTGCAATTGCAGTCGTCTATCAAAACCTTCCCGATATCTTGTGCTCTTTCCCCTGTCATCCAACTCCAAGGGGCATTTAGAGTTCCTGATTGTAAGATACCTCTCTTGAACAATCCCTTCATTTCTGGCGACAACATATGAAGGCTTACACTACCACCACCAGCTGATTCTCCAAACAAAGTTATCAATTCAGGATCACCGCCAAATGCACGGGCATTCTCTTTAATCCATCGTATAGCTAATTGCTGATCCCAGAGTCCCATATTTCCTGGCGCTTCCTCGCTTCCAGGAGAAAAGAATTTATTTAAATACAAAAACCCAAAAGCACCAACTCTGTACTGCATCGATGCAACAATGACGTCACTTGATGAAGCCATTATGTCCGCCTTATACAGGTCAAGTGTAGCCGTTCCACTCATGTAACCACCTCCATAAATCCATACTAAAATAGGTACCTTCGGCCTCTCAGTTAGAGGCTTATCTTGATGATGCCTTACTCGTAAATGTTGAGGCACCCAAATATTTAAATAAAGACAGTCTTCTGAAATATTGGTATTAGGATTCCACATTTCTTCGCCTTCAAACCCTGGAAAGTATTCGTATCTTTCTTGATAACAACTGTTTGGCATAGCAGTTGCTTCAAGAACTCCATGCCAAGGATCAATCGGGACAGGCTTGCGAAATCTCAGTGGACCCAACGGTGGTTTTGCAAACGGAATCCCAGTGAATATATGTACTTCTCGGCCCATGACTGTTTTGGCATAGCCCTTAACGAGACCGCTTTTTGTTTCAACAATCAGCGGGTCATTGTGGAAGTTTTTAGGCGCTGGGCTCGTTGTTGGCGTTGTCTGAGTAGTGGACGTAGTAGTGTCATGGTGGTTCGCCCAGGAGCGACCCCATACTCCCGATATCCAAAAGCACAAAAGCAGCTTTGTGAGGACGATTTTGTTGTGAGCAATCATTTTTAGGTATTCTTTAAGCAGAATTAACGAGTCGTATGTAATCGAAAGTAATCCGCTAATTTTATTAGATTTTTATTGAAACACATTTCTGTTCACGACCAGTTTTATAGTTGCTGCACGGACACGTTCCTGAAACAAGAAAATACAATTACTTTCATGACGAATTGCATCGTGCTATTGCATTTTTGATGTTGAGTCTACTTATCGAGACAATTTAATATGTGACTAAGTATCTAACATCTAATGAAATTCTTAATACATATTTACTAAGTTGATGTTTTACGGTATTCTTATGGTGTTTGTGACAGTACGATGAACTTGGTTGTTGTTAAGTATTCTAAACGTTGAGAACGTAACAATCTGAATAAACTGTTATAAAATATAATTAACAATCTATCATTCCTAAAATTTATCATATCAATATATACTATATAATTTTGTAATAATCTAATAAAGTTGGTCATGAAGACCTGTTACTGGCTCCCGGGCTATAAGTAGTAACAGTAATTCTCATGGTTTAAGGAAGAGCGGGATAACCTGGCACAAGCATCGCTATGCTTAAAAGGTTGTTCTCAACAATGTGTCTACGTACTATACTGTTTATGTTTGGGAAATAAAAGTTTTTATTTATTTATTATTTATTTATACTCAATTTTAAATTATTTACATTAAATTAAAACAAATTTATGAAGTGCTAAAGGTCCATTTGTTAAACAATTACTATCCATAAGCTTTCGCAATCTATTAGCTGACAGAAAAAATTTTATGGACGTCGAAATGGAAAATCAACCACTACGGTATCGACTACAATAATTACACACCATTTTAATTTAGTGATATTATATTATATTGTAAGACAGAGATTATACTGTCTGGAGCTATTGATTTTTCATCCCACAAATATATGCTGAAAAGGTCATCAAAAAGAAAACTTTAATGTAAGACGTATTGTTCGTACATTATTAATACGTTAAGACGAGGCATTAGATTTTTAGGCTTTCCATATTGTAAGCAAAGTAAGTTAGTTTATCGTGGTTTATTAAGTTTTTTTATATGATCTCCCGTGACCATGCTTGCTGTAAAGTATCCAAAACGTCGGGTATATAAAAAACTTAATAAACCGCGATAGAATCCGTGAAAGTTGTTTCATTATAATGAGTGAAATTCGCGTAAACATGAGAAATCAATAACTAAGTGAATAAAAAATTAATATAGAATTAATTATATTCATTAAAATTAATTATATTAATAAAGCATGCAAATATAGGGGTCTAGGCTCCGAATATGATTTTGTCCCATTCGGTGTCGAGACCCTTGGTCCGTGGGATCGCTCTTTAAGGAAATAGCGAAAGTTATAAAAAAAATAAATGTCATTTTTCATTATATATTTAAGAGACGGGAATAGAAGAACACATACAGAAGTAAATTAAGCTATCTTATCGAAACTATGTGAAATGGTCCTAACGAGCGGAGGAATAATTTTTTGTTGCGTCGTCATAAGCAATTAAAAAAAAAATACATAGGCAAATAGTTACCAAAAAAATAATAATTCTAAAGTTATTGCCAGGGGTTACATTGCCTGTCCTGCTTGCCCAACCCTTCTTTATGAAACACAGCAACGCTGTTACACGGGAAAAGCCAGCAACATGTATCCATGCAGCCAGAAGCGCGGCGCCAGTGCACCCCTCTTACATAATAAACATAAATTTAAATCTTACTTTGCAATAAAGATTCAGTAATATACAAATATACCAATCCCGCTCCAAAAATCATCAAATGTATAACTTATGATACTTGGAAAATCTAGGGACTTAATGTTGATGATGATGATGATGGCTATAGGTATAGATTAAAAACTTAAAGCCTTAAAATTTACTTTTTGATTAAAAAAAAGATCTAGAACTTCTATAATTTTAATATATAGATTTTGGACCATGAGTCGTAAGTATTATTGATATCTAGGTACGCACAATGCACTGTATACACAAACCCATACAAATTCTTAACAAAAGCCAAGATATCATGTATCTGCGTATTGTGAATTATACCCGTGTACGAGGAAATATATCTCGAATTTCATCCGTAAGCTACAACACACACTCAGACATAACACAGCCGGTGTTAGGCACACATTCACACCGCATGGGCCCCGGGGTCGTATGCGACGTCGAACCCTACACTCCGTTGACCAGTTGATCCGGATCAACCGCGACAGCATAGGCTCAGATCAGCTACGAGTCGACACCAATATAGACCGTGTAATCACCGATAGCACTCTGCTATCGGCAGCTTGCTCGGGTCCCGCGCTTGACCCGCCTCTCCCGCTACCGGGGGAGGGGAGGGCCGGCCCTCACGATAGGTTTCTAACGTCACCCGTTCCAAACCAGTCGACCGTAGCTGACCAAGTTAGGTACAAACCCGACGCCATGAACATGGCGGGGGGCAACCCCCCAAATTTTTAACGTCATAGGATGATCCAACCGGATCACCCCATTTCCGATGACGCATAACGGTCACTAGGACCATTAGCATAGATCCAACCGAAAAAAAAAAAAAAGAATTTCATCGAAGCTCTTAGCTAGAAGGTGAATTAACAAATGCTCATTAGATTTTACATTAAATATGTAAAGATTTTGCGTGTACATAAATTTATTTGACATTCAATAGATATCTAATCAGCGGGCACGTAAAAATACGATCCGACCTTTTTACGGCTCCCAAAATCATTGCTGAGGTATCCATGAGTTTATATCGCGAGGGACACTTTTTTATACCTACTACTTAATAAATTATACAAAAATGTCAATTTTTGGAATGAGGTGAATTATAAATATTTGTTTGAGATGTTGATGGATTTACTGGAAATAGATAGATGACTAGATGAATTATTGAATGACTAAAACTGCAAGGGAGCTTAAAAAAGAAGAAGTTGAATTTATGTTTTAATTAATTAACTACTTATTAAAATAGATAATTGATTGGAAATCACAAAAGATTAACGATATTTTTTAAGGCCATAGCATAAATATTATGTCTAGTAGAGAAAGATAATTCTAATTCAATTATTATCAGTTTTTGTGAATTATTTATTCGGACTCTAATTAATCCAATTTTCGAAGTATTATTTTATAAATTTGCATTCACTAAAACGCATGCAACGCAACGCAAAGTAATATAAAAAAGTAAAAAAGAAAAGTCCTTACTGAAACTGCTCCTTGTGGTAGTTTTAACTTTGGAGACAATCGTAATTCTAACCGATCACTGGGGAAACATTGGTGTTGGCTTTCCAAATAAAAGGTTAGAAAAAAACAAAAGCTTACCTACATTATTTACACGTTCGTTATATTTTCATATTAAATTAATTTGCTGAGGATCCAATAACTTCAACATTAAATATATATTTTTTTAATTCTTGAAATATTTACCTAATAAAGCTTAAAAGTTTGATTGAACGCACTAATTTCCGTCATCTGGTCGGATTAAAAAGAAAACTTCTTATTTAAGCGGATTTTTTGAGTCTGTTAAATTATGATGAACGTTAAACTAAATATGATTAAAATGAATTTGATAAAACGACAGCCATATTTTGAAATAGATGGGCAAAATAATCTATATAAGTTTGTAAAATTGGTACTTAAAGTAGTAGTATTGCCACTATATTATTACAGTGAACGGCAATAAAAGTACAATTTATCCGAACATTCATTATATCAACTGAAACTTACAATTAAAAACTTGTTAAACGGCAACGCTACTTCACAAATATAATTTATGTTTCCTGCCTACCAATAAAATTTACAACTTCAATAAATTCCCATTAAATCTTTTAAATCGTGAATACTAAAGCCTAAAGTGTATAGAGAATACTTGTATAGTAAACTATAATAGTATACTATACTATCGTCATACCTAATAATACACTATAGTTTATTCAAGAGAGCGTGCAACTATAATCATAAGCACTAAAGGAACTCTGGTGAAGTGATAAATTATTTTGATGTCGTAGCATACGAAGGCGCTTGCTGAGATCACCGTAGTGTCCCTTGACACTACTCTTCATTGTAAATTAAGTTACTATGTACTCAGACCGTCTCGTGCAACTACGTGATAACTTAGTCCGTATACAAGCAAGTTAGCGTAATACGAGTATCCACACAAAGCGCAACATGTCGAGAATAACGAGATAATTATTATTAATGCCACTTTATAATACATCGAAAATAATTGAGACTTACCGCTTTTACAAAGTTTTTAATAATTATTTAGTTGCCTTCATCATTACTTAAAGTATTTAAGATATGATAAAAACATTACATAGCAAAATAAGTAATAAATAATTTTAGGTATGTTTTAAAAAAACAAAATGTATCAACCCTTATACGTCCCACTACTAGGCACGGGTCTCCTCGAAATCAGGCGAGGAGGGTAATGGGCCATACTTCACCGAGGCGCTGGCCCAATACGAGGTGGTGAAATTCACACACCTTCAAAGGCTTTTATTCACATCAGGCATGCAGGTTTCTTCACGATATTTTCCTTCACCAATGAGCGAGCGATAGTCTTATGTTTAGTTATAAATTTAGAAAAAAACCACTCCAAGGCAACACAAGGTGTCAGGATCGAACCCGGGCCTTCTTGCTTAAAGACTCGGATTAATCATTTAATTTTGATGATATCACTAGGCATTTAGATGTTATATAAAAATATAATCGATTCTTATGAAATTCTATCGGCAATATGTTGTAATAAAAAAGCAACTTAATCTTGTATAGCATTGCCTCAATTATAATAAGGATCGCAAACGCCAGACGATACGTTAAGCTGCCCATCCCAGCTCTGGAATCAGGGATGGGCTGATACAGGTGTACTGAGACCCTTTAATAATCAATTTTATGTCCCTTACACTCAGGTCGAAGGTAAATCTACCATCGTTCAACCGTAAACCTCACTACGATTAAAGTTTAACTAAAGTCAGTTTGTAGTTTCCTTTGGCGCACGTGAAATAGCTAAAACTTTAAAATGACGTACAAGTGGACTTGTGTACGTTCGAACTATTATAATATATTAATTAACACCACTATAATAGTAACTACGGCAGACCTAAAAGTTTTGATAAATATTCTAATGGACTAATTGTAAACGGACTACATTATGTATGGTCAATAATTATAAGTCAATATATTTTTATTAGATTTTTATAGAGTATTCGATATTTATAATATAATAATTTCATAGTTCAAATTATATCACATAGTACTAAAATATGTATTTTAGAGATATATAAGAAGAAATGAGGTTAATAAAAATGAATGAGTGATAATTAAAACCAGCGGCTAATGACACGCCTGACGCCTACAGTCACTTGTTTTTTATATAAATATATCAAAATTACGCAAGTGTGCTTTCCAGCTGCTTAATTGTTACTTAGTCATTATTTTGACCATTAGATCAGCCCATAAAAGATATAATATTGTCCATTCCTTGTAACTTCCAACGCTTTGATAAGCCAAGTTACGGCTTAGTATGTTTGTTTTTTAAGGAAAACCAGTATGTTTGTTGATTTATATGATTCAATATTTTTAAATAAAAAAAATTACACATATTTTTAATTAATAATCTTTTTAATAGAATATCAGCCACAGAAAATTGTAACAACAATAAAATATACTTTCATAATATATCATTTTCTTAAGATCGATCGAAACCCGAAGAAACTCTAGAGAAAAACTGGCAGATGAACACGGGGTAAGGCGACATACGAGGGGAGGGGTCGGGTCGCGGGTGGGGGGTCGGCGCGCGCCGCTCGATAAATCGATGCCAGTAATACAATGCTATGCGGTGCGACGGCCTTGGGAGCCTGCAGCCTGCAAGACACACCTCCTGCCTACTCAAGTTCATTGCCAACGCGCAATTCCTCCCAATTACATACTTAACGCCACGTGCAGGCTTTGCGATTATGTAACGATATGAAATATTTATGTATGAAGTTATTATTTATTGGGTAAGGAATTAAGTTTTTTTCATTTCTTTATCTAGACTAGGTTTAGATTCAGGATGACTATTACGACTGCCTCTTCCTGATGACGTCCAGCTGACAGGCTGGAGTGGAATTGAGAGCCCCAACTACAGTTACTTAACTATATTATGTTGTTGGAATTTTTTGTAAAAATGTTTATCTTAGCAAGTGCTAATTACTAAATACTTATATAAGACCTACTTGAGTCTTTTTATCGGAGTATAGTTGTATCGGAGTATAATCTTTCATAAGTAGTATTTTTTACGATTTCATATTTTTTACGTTCATAATATTTTCAGCTCCTCACATTATAATTGCAACACTGTGGCTATACAATAATGTGTTGGCCTAAGGTAAAATCCGGAAAGTGGACGCAGTGTATTTATTTTATTAGTTTTTTTTATGTACATAAAATTTATTATAACTAATATATTAATATCTAAGTGGCTATAGGCTAAATATGCGCAATGTTTACTAAAAGTAGTGCATTTCTCAAACTCCCAACTAAACATTAATAGTTTAAATAAAAATAGTGAGCGCCCCACACTAAGTAAGCCCACGGTAAGTCGTCAAGCAAAATTAATGTTTTTCGCTTGGGCGTTTTAACGTCTTCGCTGTAGACACAACAAGTACTTCTGCTTAAGAGGTATGTAATTACTAGCTTTATAATTTTATACTTAGTAATTAATTTATTAATTGTGTATCTAAATATAAACAATAATTTATTTTTAGTTTTCATATCAAAAAGGATAGCTGTTGTCCTTATTTCGTCATATCCTACGAAAAGTGCCACAAAAGCCAAAGTGGCTTTTTATTATTATTGTAGATTCAAAATCTACACTCTAGTTTACATAACTCTCTTTAAAAAAAACATGAAAAACTAATTATATCAGCAAGAAAAAAATGTTTTAAAATAAGACACAATTGTTGCCGCTAGAATCGTTCGCCGAAAACGGCCACAATGGCCACAGTAACTATTTTCCACGAGTGTTTGAGGTGGCGGAGCAGGTCGCAAGCGCCATACCGCCACTTTTCGCCGTGTTTGCGTGATGTGTGTATTTCTAATGATTTCACTCGCATCGTTCAAATATTACCACCAAACAAAACAAAAGGAATAAACGAGGACACAAGATAGTAGACATGGCAGTGTTTTAAACCAAAAAAACCCGTAAAAGTATGAAATTAATAAATAAATAGATTAATTTGTAATTTAGTGCAGCACTCAATGTGTTTTACTTAACTCCGCCGAAAAGGGCCACTACGGCTGTAGTGGCTAGAGAAAAGTGGAGCCCTAATTACTTTTGTGTCCTTATTTCATGTGCACTTTATATTTATTGATTTTTTGGTACTTACTAGAATTTGTATGTACGTTTTATAATTATTAGAAAAGCCCTTAGTGCTCTTACGACCCTGAGTATTCCGAAGAAAAACGGCATAATGTCAATTATGGCTAATATGGTCTATTATTTTCCCGCGAATAAAGCTTTAGGGGACAATTTTAGTATAAATATGGGACTATAAGCCTCATAATCAATTTTATATTAAGCCTAGATGCCTTTGCGTATGTATTATATATTAACATTTTGAAACTATCAATTAGTATTGATATAAAACACAAAAAACCTCCCCCTGAAAACTTGGTCATTTGTAATTATGGCACTATTCGTAGGATATGACGATTTTAAGGTAAATATACCCTTAGATTCGTTTATCCTCTCACAGAATTGGCTATAAGTTAGGAGTAGCTTTTTTAAGCTTTAAGTCTGTCTTTCACATATACCTACATATTACTTAGGGTCTGTTTCAAAATGTACCAATAAAGTACCCGATTGCTATTTAGCACATAAACTACCTAACAGATGAATCTTCTAGTTTGTCTTGATTATGTTTTACCATTATCTTACATGTAAATGTATTTGGCAGATAGCTGTTTGCCACTTACTAGTTAGTAGGCATGGCAGTATTTCATAGTTCTATTTTACGATATAATAAAATGTTTTAGGAAAACATTCCGTGTTGTTAATACACATGAAAATATATTTTTAAAACTTAAATGTATATTTCACCATTTTGTATACATTTTATTATCATAACAGCTTGTATATTTTATCCCATAATGAATTATTGATCAAAAAACAGAATATTATACATTATTTTGTTATATTATCTACTGTTTTTTTTAATTACTATTACTACTTATTGACTACTTATGTTTTGACTTATTTCAAGTGTACAATTTGTACCTACGTAATAAAGATATTTTTGATTTTGATTGATTTTGACTTTGTTACCGAAATGTCAAACTTTCAAAATAATATGTCGTCAAGTTGTCAACCACGTATATGGCTGTCCACTAATTTATCTGGCACATAAATTTGCTATTGGTCAGTTGATCCGTCATAAAGTTTATTTAGAACTTTATTCACCAGATAGTGCTATTTATCAATTGTGAAACGAAAACTTTGTCGTTATTGAGTAACTATGTTGCAAATAGCTTATTTGGACTTTATTCGGACATTGTGAAACAGGCCCTTAATAATATAATAATATGAAGTATATTTTTTTTTAATATGGGTAAGCTCTGAAGTAAATACTTACTTGAAGGAAGGTATAGATTTGTTTATTTTTTTAATTAACTGTACTGATAGTTAAAATAATTCGACAACCCTATTTTTAACCTCAAATATTACCTCACTAATATCCTATGATTTGGAACCGTATTTATCGTATCACATACGAGATTTGCGATCACATATGCAAGTTTCGATCCGATTTAATCCCTGATTGTAGTGAACGCGTGCGAGAACTAAGCTGTCTAATACTCAAATCGCCTGACTGAGCGTACACAATAGATGAACTACTAAGGAAATTACTACTATAGTTAATAAATGTGATTAATATTTGTATACATGTTTATACATGTCCCAATAAGGCTGTGGTTTGTATGAAGGTCACGAGAACTCACTGTTTATAAAAAGGTTAGGTCTCCCATTCGCAACCTTCGTTGCAACTCTTCTTCTATTATTTTTTTCTTTTGTTTCTTTCTCTTTCTTTACTTCTAATCTCAGGAACCCTGAGGGATTCGTTTAGAATGAGTCTGCTACTAATTCGAACGGAGTACGAACTAGAGTGAAAAGCCTGCAATTGTAAAAATACCTAATTGCATGAAACCAAATGGAGAATTCTCCAACTGGCAGATTTTATGTCGTATCCTATTTCATAGTACCTACATCTCATTCGTTGCCTTCTCAAAAACTAAAACAACGACCAATATACATCTTAAAGCTAAAATTATTCTTAACTTTATAATATGATCAAAATGATCTATTTGCAGAAAATTCCTTTCCATAAAATATAATATTACACTATTATAATGAGAAAAGTCTTAGCTTTAATAAATGAAAGTATAGCTCAAGATAATAGTAGAGGGTTTGCTTTGTGCAGCACACTTTACGTCGCCGTCCAACCGGCTCTTTCATCCGCCAAAGAGCTTTTGTGTGATAGAACAGCGAGACAGCCGGTGTAATTACTGAAACTGCACACCTTTTAATTATGTTTTATACCACCGGTTTAATAAAACATCATGACCCGTATACCTAACAAGATTTAAAAACTAGGATTGTATGAGTTTGGCAGGTTACATCGGGCCAGTACTAACGCGCGTATTCAAGAAGTGTATTTGGCTAACTAATGAAAGAACACTGCAAAGAATGCACTATCTATGCCCACTTCGTGTCAATAGTTTGGTAGTCGATAAGGTAGTAAAATATTGTCTATGAATTGGTTTGATTGGCCCTATGCTTTCTGAAGTACTGTGACACCTCATTTCTGTTTCATCATTGTTTGGGAAAACGGGTTTTAAATTAAGACTTGTAAAGCATAGGGTCATTTAAACTAATTTGTAGACAATACTTAAATGAAATCCAACTCTATGAGTCTGTTAAAACCATATAAAGCCCAACTTTTGACACCAGGAGCGCATAGATAGAATAGGTAGAAGCATTCTTTGGACTAGAATCTACGAACAAAAGTTCGAAACGTCAGAATATAAGTCAAAGTCAAAATAATACATTGGGATAACCAAGCTACAGAGAAATACCACTGTTTCTATAAATATTGATTCCATTTTAATATTTAAATTTGAATCTCAAGTAGAGAAATTTAAAAGTAAAAATTCCTTCAGTTTACTTAATCTACTCTTCAAACAAATTGTTTTTATAGTAAATAACTAACTTGAGTAACGCTTTGAGCCGTGTTTGCACCATTTTGTTGTAAATTGGAAAGTATAATAGGTAAGTAAGTTACAGTAGCAAGTATAGTACTGTTGCTATGAAGTCGTAATAAAGTAGTAAATCATATATGTAAAGCCCGGCAACAGCTCTTATAGAAAATGAGCCTCGTGAAACAATTTCCATATGAATGTTACGGAGGGTGAAGAAAAGTTCAGGGACGAATCAAATGAAGTGAAAACGTTTATGTGGACGTGGGGAATGTTTTCCACAGACAGACGACTTAATTAAAATAATACATAATTCATATAATTAATAAATGTAAATAACATTATGTAATAAATTTGAATTTCTCGTACTACACATAATTAGTAAGACGGGTTACAAATGACCTTATTTAACCCGGCGTCTCGTAGGTGGGTCATAATAAAAAGAGGCAGTGCCATGCTGCTTTGTAGCCGAATTGGGCCGGCACGACCGGGGTGGTACCTCTCGCTCACATAATACCGGCGTAAAGTGGCAGTTATGCTGTCGCGTATCATGCGGTTTGTGAGTTTCCGGTGGCCCATTCGAGGGATAGGGAATAGGAGGGCAACGCATGTTTTTAAATGCGGGTACTAAAGAAAAATAATAATGTAACGTTACGACGCTACTCAGTAGCTGCAGTGAGTGGCCCGCCTCCCTCGATTCTTATGTCAACTTAGACGGTGTGCGCTTGCACAGGAAGTTAGACGCGGTCAAACAACAAAAAGGTAAATGTGACCCAATCATACATTCGATAATACCATTTCGTGCCAATCACCTTTGACTCTGACCATGTTTTACGCCATGTTGAATATGTCAGCGAAAAACGCATATATAACTTATAAAGAGAACACTAATTTAATTCATGAAATAAATTGAATAACATGAAAAAATATGATATACCTGAATAATTTAGTAGTTGAAAAGTGTTTAACTGTCAACGGTTAAAATTCACACGGTAACAATTTCACAACAGTGCTCGGCAAACTAGATAGTTTATTTCTATTGTGTTTTTGGATGTATATTGTATTTAATCGGTGTATTGTTTGCTGCATGACAAGATAGTTTAATTTCCATAAAGTAAATAAACAAAACCACATTTTATCATTTTTTGCAATAAAAATTGCATTATTACTTATCGGTCTATCAAGATTAAATCAAAATAAATGTAAAGTTATTTTATCGGAAAGCATGAACTGGGCCTACGAAATGTAGGGTAGTTGCATCAACACCACTGGGACTTCATTTACTTCTATTTAAAGAGGGGAATAATTTTGAAATATAAAAGTAAAAAGTGTTTAGAGGTTTTTTGTCGCGAAAATACATAATAATTCGGTATTCGAGTGTGCATTGTACAAGCAAAACGGTACAAACAATTTTTTTTTCCTTTACGCCGGGAAATGCACTGACGCATACCGCTGGGGAGTGGGTCTCCCCAGGCGGATATGTGGGAAAGCTAGTAAGCTTCACCCAAGGTGTTTGGATCACCCTGGGCTACTGTGCCCCACCGCCACGACAAGACCTGAACCATGGTGGGGATAGTAATGATTACTTCTATATACGACACTATTACATAATTGTTGAAAATAAACTTTTACATTTATTCTACGTTCTGTTCGTGTTGCAAGTTTTTATATCATAATATGCAAATATTCATTATTTTATTTGATTTGGTTAATAAAAAAACTTATTTCCAAATACTTTTGATACTTAATATAATAAAGTTAAAAACATTTCTGATAGAAAATAGATATTTATTTTAGTATTTCAATGTTATTGGCAATTTCTTTTATAGAACTCTACATCCTGACATAGGATCCTCGAAGTCTCTTTTTGTAAATGAGTATGACTGTGCTTTAAAGAACATACAGTTGACTTAAAACACCGTCGATATACTAAAGTCAACAATCTGTGAACATAGTCTTGACAATACCCGCCATTATATCAGATTTGATAAACCACAGGTTCTCGCAAAGGAACACCGATTTCAACCAAGAATGATTTGCGAGGCTATTGAAATTAAAAAAACATCCTAATTTCAATAGAGAAGATGGCTGGCCGCTACCTACAACTTAAATAAAAATAATAAAATCAAAATCCTTCCCTTAATAAGAATAATAAAATCAAAATCCAAGCATAATATGTCACAGACAAAAGACTCAGTTAGCACCTTCTGCGTAGATAGGACTTAATAAAATATTGATGTATCATAGGGTAGTTTCGAATAACTTTGTTACTAGGACGTCGACACCTCAGTCCTCCCGTGACCATGGTTGCTGTAAAGTATCCGAAACGCCGCGTCGGGCTTGTAAAAAACTTAATAAACCGCGATAAAATCCGTAAAAATTGTTTCGTTATAATGTCTGTGCTGCGATATTTTTTTATCTACTACTCAGTCGGTTTCGGGTATAATATAGAAGGTAGGTCCTTAAGTACCATACATTCATATTTTTAAAGAAGAATAAAATTTCTTCCTTTGTTGATTACGAATTAACTCAAAAACTACTCAATCTATTTAAAAACTTCTTTGGCAGTTAAAATTTTAACCTAAACTATATTAACATATCGTAACATAGACTATAAATATAATTAATAACAGTGCGAATACGGCTGTAAATCGAAATAAACGCAGACGAAGTTGCAAGCAAAAGCTAGTCTACTATAAATATAAATAAACTTGTTATACACAATATTTATGTTAATAATATACTACTAGATTGCTTCTTCGAAAGAAATGGATAATACACAAACTTTCCCGAATAAACCGCCGTAACGTGCATTCGAAATGTTTTTACTCCCGTCCAAGCGCGCCATTAAATAACCATCAAAATATATACCCCGCTTGTATTATACCCGAGCACGAATTGTTTCTCCAATACCTCAAGGTTAGTCCTTAAAATTATAAAGGCGCTGTTCAGATATATATTATGAAATTGTATATATGTTGTAAGTTTTGACCTACCAAAAAAGTCTACAGACCAAAATAAATATTGTTAACTATAGACTAGTTATTTCATAATGATAGTGAAATAAGCCCGATTGTGAACCCTCTATCCTGACTAGTGACCGAAAAAGGTTGCGTTTTAACTGCGCAACTATGAACTTGAGGAATTAAAAAAAGATTCTCAAAAAACGGAAATTTCGGAAAAGCTTACATCTTCCGGAATTCTTTCTCTGTTATTTATAATTTTATTTCGATGCTGAAAATAGGCATTTTGAATAGTTTGTATTAAGAAACATAATATGAATGTACCAGTTGTCTAGTTGCCATAATACCTACTCTGCCTAGTTTGGGATCAGATGGCTATGTGTCAGTTGTGCCAATATATAAAAAAAATCTGTCTGACTCCAAATATGTGGGTAGTGTCCACCAATGTGATAAAATCTAACTTAAATAAAAAAGGACCGCCGTACGGACGTAGAACCCTTATCTAGTAATTAAGAGTGTTTTGTTCAGAAAATTGTTTCCACTCGAATTACCAAGGGTCAGAAAAGACAGAAATATCTATTTGTATTTAGCTCGGATATTTTAAGCTAAAAACGTCCTTTCACGCCTGACTCTGGACTCTGGAAATAGAAACAAGGCCGTGGGAGTATGAGGTCATGACAATATATAGCATGGACTAGAATCAGTGTTCAAGCTATAACACATTTGACGAAAATATGAATAAGCTAACATAAATGCTGTATGCATTTCTCATTGTTATAAGTATATTGATACGGAAATATTATAACAAGCACATTCCTAAATCTTTGAGGTTTAAACGCGAACCACTCGTACTTTCTTAGACGATACATCGAATTTAACTGATCTAAAGTTATTTATATAGTTAGTGGCAATGGGCTGGTCACGCACTCAGAAGAATGGATGGCCGATGTACCATTAAGTTTCAAGAGTGGAGGCCGCGTTTAGGTAGACGAAGTGTTGGTCGGTCATTAACCAGATGGGAAGACGATCTCCGTGCAGAGCTGGTCCGCGAAGGATGCGAGTAGCAAGGGATCGCTCGTCTTGGCGTTCATTGAGGGAGGCCTATGTTCAGCAGTGGACGGATAAAGGCTGATAATGATTATAAAAGTTATATAGATATGTGTGGTCATAAAGTGTTTAATATGAATGCAGATGAAGTGAGATGCTCATAACTTTAAAAACTAACTTTGTTCCAGCCAAGTTAAATTACTTGTACTATATCTAGCATACTTATCTAGCATATTAATTATTTAGAAAACATCATGATATACATTTTTCAGTTCACTGTACAGAGAACGTGATCCATTTGGCATAGGCAGAGTTACTTTTTATTCTGAATAGCAGGCATTTTATTTTATACTAACCAAGATTATAAATACCTCAGCCTGTAAAAACAAACAATATAAGAGAGTTTATATCAAAAATAGATGCAGTCAAAAATGAATAAATTAAAGTTAAATTTTACCCACTGCAGACTAGTTTGTATAGAAATAGGCGAACCTAGAAATGCTATTTCATTTATAAATAAGGATGAGTGGAAATAAATATATGTTAGTAGAGACGATAAGCTTAAATTCCTTCATAACACGAATGAATATTTTAAGCTTATAGCTGAAGCTTGAGCTTTTTAAAATATGTATAAAGCTTTGTATAGTTTAACAATATAACCCGTACGATACAATATTTTGCTCAGTTATCTTTATAATATCGTGAAAAAATGATGAAATGGAATATAAAGGAAATATAGAGTAAACTTTGTTCTGTTCTTTCAGTAACGCCGTTGTACTATTGTTCATCAAAACATTGCTTGAGGGGCTGCGCAACGAAATGTAAGTTCTTATTTGTTTCTTGTTAAGGCGACGAAAGTTATCTTGTATCGTATGCAAGGTTTGCATATGCACAAACCAACCAACTCAAGTTGTTAACATTAACTTATCTTGCAAATAACAAGGCAAAATTTTCTCATACGAGTAATTAAGATTTTCAATCATTTCCAAGTGTGGAATTCTGGTTTTTTAATTCTGGTAGTGAATGATAACCAATTAAGACAAAAGCTTTCCAGTTTTAATAAATATGGGATAAATACAAATCACGATTAAAAAGAACAAAAATAGTGGAATCCACAATGCTAGACGTGAATATAAAATTGATTTTTGTCCTAATTCCCATTCTATAATGGAGGCCCTTCTTAATAATTTAGTTCTCAACAAATCTGAGGATTTCCGTCATCCTACTCTTAGATAACATCAAGCCTCGCTTTGAGCAAAGCTGATCCCACTAGAAGACTCTTCAAGTAGTTTTAAATAAAGGCCACTTTCTGATTACAAGAAAATTAAAAAGAAACAAAAGCTTCGAATGGTTCATTAACATACCATGAGCTAATTAAGCTGTAATATAAGGTAAATTAAAAGTAATATTCGGATTACAGTTTTATAACTGAATTGCTGGGATGACCTCGGCGAAATCCTCTGTTTTCGTGTTGTTAATGACCTTGTTAGCTTTGCTTCTTGACGTTATACGTATAAAAAGTGCAGGTTGTAAAGAATGTTGGTTCTAAGTCACGCAAAGGTTACTTAATATGTTATAACGTAGGAATTTTCAGCTGTGTGTAAATTTTCATTAGTTCTGTGTCTAATATCGTGCATATAATTTAAAAGCATATCAAATAAAACAAATTCAGTATACACAATCTATTACTAATACTATTTAGATTTTTAAGAAAATTTTTAGATACCTTGCAATTTTTTTGCATAGATAGAATCTAATTTTAAGATCGTGTTTCATAAATTGCTTTTGAAATAAATGGATGTCTTGTAAAAAAATTAATCGTAGACAATCCCAATTAATGGCTGATTTAAAATGATGGGGAGGTCTATGTTCAGTATTGGACGGATGAAGGCTGATGATGATGATACGTCATAATTATCATCAGTCAAGACGCATACCAGGCTAGCCTGCCCGTAGTGGTAGTGTACTATATATTGTAAAACAGTTTTAACAATCTCGCGTCTGAGTGTTTGTTACCTCTGATCCATGGAGTATAGAAAGCAAGGAGAGCCATCTCAGTATATTAAAAAGTGTCCACTGAAAGGCAGTAATTTAAGATGGCACCATAATAGATGGTGCAATGTATTTAAAAAGGCGTCACAAATAATTAGAGTAGGATACTAGGCTAAAGAAGAAAAGAAAAACTTCCTCTTTGTTACCGCACATTTCATGAAAATGTGACTATTGCATGTCTCCTCATTGCTAATTCATTCACATCATTTCCTTTTCCGACACTAGCGCTATTTTGACGAGTCTTCGAACCATAATTTGTTGTTTACAAGTGGACACTTTTTCAACTGATCCCCCATACTAGGTTCTCCTTGCCTTTACCCACCATACTCTGAACACGTATAGCGCACATTAAACCAGTTCAGTGAGCAATATCAAATAAGTTTTATAAAAACCTTCTTCTAATGTCTACACATGTGGCTGTATGAGAGAAAATGGCGCTCACTAATAGCTCTTTGCTGCTAACAGTCCACTCTGCCTAATTGATGTAGAGAAATGAAACGGCTAACAAAGAAGCATTTAACAACGTTGTTTGTTAATCTTTGTTTAATTGAAAAGAAATTTAGTTAAAAAAGTTAACAGACTATTTAAAATATAATATCTCAATATTTTTGTAAATGTTGATAAATTGTGTCTAAAACTGATAAATTCAGTACAAATAGACACTTTTTAATACAGTAGAACCTCGATAAGTTAAAGTCCAAGGGAAACACAAAATATTTTAATTTATAGAGGTTTTAAGTTATCAAGAGTCATATATTAGTGCTAGGTCAAGGGAAAGGATCATATTATTTTTTGAAGTTATAGAGGTTTTTAAGTTATCGAGGTTCTACTATTTAATCATATTTAAAATACTACTAGCTGCCTGCGTTAACTAATATTTAGAACAGGATCTGAGCGGGATGGTATTATATAGCCTTCCTCGATAAATATGCTATATAAAACTGAAAGAATCTTTCAAATTCATTCAATAGTTCCTGAGATTAGCACGTAAACAAGCACACTCTTCAGCTTTATATATTAGTATAATATTACTTGTAGTTTAGCTAAGCGATAAACGTTTTTATCTAGTGATTACAGTTGCCAGATAAAAGCTAATGATGAAACATAGATATAAATAAATGGACGTAAGCAGCAGGTTTGCCTGTGGTCTACGTAGAGCCCAACCTTTAGAGTGAGATTTACATTTTGAATCGTCAAGTTTCAAGCTTTTATAAGACACTAGCGGACTCGACAGACTTCGTTCTGTCAAAACAATTAATTTGCAATAAATAAAATTGCAATCTCAAATTTGAGAAATAAACTATCCTATCTTTTAAGTTGGAGAAAAGCACACATTTTAAAAGAAAAAAACATTAAAATCGGTTAAGTGGTTTAGGATTCCATTGAGGACAAACATTGTGAGACGAGATTTATATAAATTAAGATAACACTCAGTAACAAACATACATTCATACATTCACAAACTTTCATGTTCATAATATTTTAGAAAATAACGTTTAATCTAATCTATTGAGTAGCTGTGATACGATAAACAACGTCAAACATTGAACGTAAGCAAAACTTAAAAATACGACCAACATTAAAGAATGTATTTCGATCAAAGTACTAATTAATTTTAAGATAATATTGACTAAAACTTGACTAATGAGTTACAAAGAAGATATTATCAGCTTGCCTCTAATTTCATTCCTCGCGTGCCACATATCTATTACTCATCCGAAATTTCAATTTTGTGCAGGCTCTACGACGCCAGTGAGGCTATTATATTATGAAACCGAATCGATACTTCTTTTAGTCTTAAATTAAATTGAAATGTTTCATTCAATTTTCCATTGAACAGTATAAATCCTTAAAAGTAACCTTTTTTGGATCGATAGCAAAAAACCGGTCAACATGCGTTAGGATGTAGTCTGTGGACCGGAGAGTAGCTAGCTTGATAAAATATTATATCGTAACTAACACAGGTCATTGACTAGCTGTTGCCCGCAGCTTCGTCTGCTTTAAGTAAGATTTACAACGACATATTAGCGGAACGATATATTATAGTCTTCCAGAATATATTGGCTGTCTGAAACTGAAAGATTTTTTCAAATCGGACCAAAAGATTAGGGCATTCCAACGACTCTTCAGCTTTATATAAGGTCACAAAATATTATTCTTAACAATAATAAATAATATGCCAAAATATTTCTTTATAATCCGACGGAATTAAAAATATTTTTTACCAAAATTATTTTAAACAGAATATATTAAGTCTCTTTTCGATATTGATTAGGTACAACCGCAGGGCAAGCTAGTTAAAAAATATTTTTTCATTTTAACAATAAGAAGTTCTCCATAAAGCTAATAATCCTACATTTCAAGATGGCTTCTAAAAAAGTTTGTGAATTTTCTCAGGCAAATAAAGCTGCGCCACTGTGAAGACTCTCATAAACGTCGTAAATCATACTTAATTCTCTGTCGGAGGCACATTCGCTGTCCCTCATCCGTGAGCGGAATCTTATTTTCTCTCCCAACACTTTTTCACTGCCATATTATTATTTGTATCACAACATCAAAGAAAAATGTTCATTTTCGTTAATTAAATACACATATTACGCAACGATGAAGCCTCCAGACTAACGATTAAGATTGAAAAGGCTTACTTAATTCGGAGTATTTAGTGGATGTATAAAGTAACTTCTACGACCTAGTGGCAATTCTACATAGGGTCAGGAATTACCCACCTACCTGCATAAAGATTTCCCTGCGTACACAAAAAAAAAACATCAAATATGACGAACTAAATAATTATAAGCTATTTATTTAAATTTAAGGGCGTCTACGCGTTCATTGAAAAGGGCCTATATCCAGCATCGGAGAGAACAATGCTATATTTGCATTAATAGAAATAGTGTAGCTTTAGTGTAGCAGTGAACGAAAAATGAATACGTTTATATGAATAAATAATATTAATGAAAACAAAATCGCAACGAAAAATAATTCACCTAATAAAATACTCGACGTACAAAAGTAATGACGCTAAAGTGGAAATCTCTGTTCGCAATCGAAGCCAACACTTTATTAATGAAAGAGTCCACACGTGTTTATGTAACTACAATTAAACGAACGTACAAATCAATTTGGCGGTTAGCCAAACATTGCATGTTGGAAAGTTCAAATTATGTTGGAAAATCAAATTTACTTTTTTTAATGCACATATGGATTTTAATTTGATTGTTGTTCTTACAGTCCATGGCTTTTAAAGCGTATAACATTATGGTATCTGTTTATTTTTGTTTCTTAATAATATAACTTAAATGGCGAACGCATTCATACTTTCCAAACGTAATTAATTTAGCCTTCCTGAACGCAATATTTCCTACTACCCTCATCCTAAATCTATTCTATTTCTACGAATCTGGGGGTACTGGGAAAAGTGAGTTGACGTTTCACCGTATCGTGGTCGAGTCGAGTCTCTCGCGTGTCTCCTCAAATAATTACCGAAAACCGTCTGGACTCATCATCCCGTCGCGTATAGTTTTATTCGCGGTGCGACATCATCACGGGTGTGGAAACAGTATAAAGAAGACGAGGCGCCTTTAACATCTTGCGCGGGGCAACGGGAACCAGGTTCGTCCCTAATAATTTATACCTTTTCCTAACAATTTTTGAACCACTGGAGCTATTTAAATGTTATAATATAAAATTCTCGTGTCACAGTGCTAGTTACCATACTCCTCCAAAACGGCTTGACCGATTTTTATGAAATTTTATATGCATATTCAGTAGGTCTGAGAATCGGCCAACATCTGTCTTCATCCCCCTAAATGTAAAGGGTACCACTAATTATTATTTTTTAGACAACTTTTTTGTATTTGTTTTTTTATTTTTATCCTTCTTTGATCAACCCCTATTTTTTAATTACAATTTTAATTTTGACAAAACGAAGTCTGTCAGCCATTAAGTGTCACAGTACCGTAAGGAGGAAGGAGGTCTGCGATGCTTTTCTCTGTCAGCACAGCTCAGTCAGTTTTAATTAAAATTTAAACAGTTACATTAACATTCGAACTGTTACTTCAATATCCAATATCCATTTTAAAACATGTTGGAAATAAAGTAACAGCTAACAGAAATACACCTTTATAATATTTTATTGAATTAATCAGTATGTTAAAAAAATGTCCGGAAGTTCACGGAATATATTTTATTTATATAGCTATACTAAGGATCAATACTCTCCACTACATTGTATTGAGTTCAGTATTAAAAATATTGTGTTATGTGATTTCAATTGAATATTTTTTTTCTTCTAAGTGAAAATCTTTTCCCTTAAAAGCTTTTAGGAAGAAAATTTCAAGAATTCCAATATTAAAGTAATACTTTTTTTCTACTCTATGATTACTTTACCTAAATGTATCCATACTTTATAACATAATGGTTTCCTAAATTTGAATAACGCAGTATATGCAATGTCTTTATTGATTTAACTTTCATTTCATATATTTTTAGCCCACCCCAATTTACCGTTTGTTTTAAAACAATTCCGCGAAATGATTTAAGTGCCTAAAATCCGTAACAAAACATAAATTAGCTTTCACAATCCTGACTCGGGTTATGATAAATGATATGTTATTTTCCATTCTTACAGTGTATATTCAAAAGCACGATGTCTAACGGGAGTATTATTTATTGTTATTATTCTTCAATAACCCTCAAAATCTTTTATTGCTGTCAAATACTATAACATAGCTAAATAATGAAAAATACCTTTTTTTTATATTTAAAAATATAAAATACTAGCTGTTGCCCGCAGTTTTCTAGGATTACAACGACATCTTAGTGGAATAATATTTTTTTCCTCGTTAAATGGGATATCTAAAATTGAAAGAATTTTTCAAATCCGTAAAAAAAATCCCTGAGAATAGCGCGTTCAAACAAATAAACTGATTAAGTTTATATAATAGTATAAGATATGGGATTTGTTTCTAATTACAATACCTTAAAAATGATGCCCTTTTTTTTCTATTTCGCTATAATGTGTTGGTGATTCGTCCCTCCAAAACAGATTTGTTTATAGAAAAAAAATATTATTATTAGCATAGTGACATAGAAGCTTTCAACATATAGGCAAATACAAAGTATTTGACCGTGACTAGTTAGTAGTAGTATATTTGGTTTATAACGCTTGGGCGCCAAAGCAAACGCCTTACACGATCCTCGAAGCTGAAGCTAACTGCCCCATATTGATTTTCTATTAAGCCATCGGTAAGCGTAGGCGATAAACAAAATATCATGTAACCTCAACATACTCGATGAAATCTATTTTATTTCATCTATATTATTTCTTAATTAATAGGATTGTTTTAGAGACAGACAGACAGTTAGGATTTTTCAATATAAAGGCATCGCTCACAAACAGTTATAAATTACGCAAGAATTTCTATCGTATCTTTCGTCGAGACATTTTTATGTCAGGTACGTTTTTGATATAAATAAGGAATCTTGGAAATATTTAAACCAAGGCCAAGAGAGGTTTGTATACCATCGATCTTATTTCAAAAATCATATTTTTTTTTATAATAATATCTATGGACGCTTTTACACCACGTCAATCTGGTCCCGTGCTAAGTTCTCAAAGAGACTTGTGTTACGGGTACCAGACAACGGAAATACATATATTTAATATTTTTTATATTAATACTTATATTTAAGATTTTTATTATATAGTATACAAATTTAATACACATCCATGACCCAGGAACACAGAAACTCTTTTGTGTTCCCTGGTGAGATTCAAACCCGCTACCTCCGGCTTGTGCGCCAACGCGCTAACCACTGAGCCACAGAGGTCGTCTATATTTATTTTATAGCATATTAAAAATTATTCAATAATGTAGATGCAATATCGAAGGTATCATTAATTAACCGACTTCAAAAAAAGGAGGAGGTTATCATTCGAGTCAGATTTAATATAGGTTTGACAGACGCACAGTTGCGGATTTTATTTAAAGTATAGTTTTTGATTTTTTATAGTATAGTTTGAATTACACAAATGACAATTGTTTATGAATACGGGTGTAAGAAATATTATAACAATGATTTTATGAATTTCAAATTAAAATTTTATTTATTATTATTTTTTTATTTAATAAGAGAACATTTTGTTTCAATTTTGCCCGATTATGTAAATATTTTCACCGACAGTGTTGTCCGTCTAATTTTAAAAAAGTCGCTTCTGATATTTACGTTTTTAAATAAATAAATAAATAATATGTATAATAATTAAAAATAATATAATCACTCTCGTAATTTATCAACTTTAAATAAACATACCCATTATTTACCACATAATATAACTATTTATGTATTATGTCTAAATACTAAATGTTAACAGTGGCTGAATCATTTCCCGCTTTCCGAAAATCCGCACCTATACTGGCAACTTGTGTGATTCGATATTTTATGCTTCATTTTTTAAGGAGCGCTTGTATTAAGACTATGTTCTTTATTGTAATTATTCTAAGATCGACAACAATATTATACAAATGAAAAAATTAAATATGAGGAAGTAGGAACCGATTTTATTTTGAATTTATACTTTCCTCTCTCCAGCGTTCTCTCTGCTTTCAGATAAGATCTTGCCTCAAAGAGAATATAAACCAGCGTTCAGCAGTAAAGCTTGTATATCTGTTACTGCTAAAACCGTTCACCCTCGACCTGTATAGACTGTATCGATATTTAGTGCCTCTTCGTTTTCTATATTAGTTTCCGATATGTTGAGCTAATTCGATTAGAAAATCGGAACGATGCTCGAATATGCTATGTTCTAAGTACTTTTTTGTGCCCTTGGAGACACGTACATGGAAAGGTAAGTTACAATTTTTGAAGTCATGCGTCGTAGTGGCAGGCTTTTTTTTAATAATATGTGATTATAATAATACAAAATATTGTTATATGAAATTATTATAACTATTGTTATGTAAAAAGTTCGCATAAATATTATGAGCAAACAATATAATTATATTGTTTGCTAATAATATTTATGCCAACTTTTTACTGTTCCTGACGTGCCAGATGTTCAGCTCGTAGTTATTATTCAGTAAGTCATGGTAGAACAGTGACCTTATATTATAAATGTTGTATATAACCTAACCTAACCTCTCTGACAATAAATTCGTCAATCAAACATAAGAAACAGACACCACCACCAGCAATTCCTTCGAGAATAGTCGATTTTAATATTATCAATACATACTAAACTAAAAATATTAAAGCTAATTTAAGCAACCTCTAATTCTACGCACTCGAATATGAAATAATACGTAGAAGTATAATTACTCAGCATAGGTATTAATAACAATCATTATTTCTTTGTATTAATACGAGGAAAATATTATTGTTATAACAATATATTGTTAGCAACTTTGTGAATATAATATGTTATGTATAATACAGTATTCAGAGGAAAATTCGAATGTTTACCAAATGGAAATAGAGGCTACATTTAAACACGCAGGTGAAAAGGTCTAGTTTAAAACAAGAAGGCTGTTTTTATAACATTGTTGAGTTCGATCAATACCGCTCTTTAGGAGCGCAATGGTCAAGGCAAAACGGAGTCCATGGTATATATTATTCCTATCTTATCGGATAAAGCCACTGGGTCACCTTAACGATGCTTTAATTATAATAAATTTAACAAAAAACGTGTTAAACTAGTGATTGTAGACAGATATATTTAGTCAGTTTATGAATAAGGAACTGAAAGGTGAATAAAATGTTAGGTTTTCTACCTATATAGAGAGCTTGAAATAATGGTTAATATGAACATAAATCTATATCAATATTGAAACTTTAAATAAATTCATACCTGCCGACTTGGTAATTGTAAGAATTATTATTATTATGGCAATCTATCTCTATTTATAATTATGGTAATATCAATAAAAATTTATTTAAAAAAACTTTATTGCATGCGACATAAAGTTTAAAAAAAATATTCCTCTTGACATGAACAAAATATTCTGATAGCGATGGCAAAATATTCTATTTATAATGCATTTTATTTAATAACGAAAAACACAACGGTTTACAGGTAGCTTGGCAATCAGCCAAATTTTATGCAACAGTTAGGAATTGGAAAATAACACTAAATGGTTAAAAGTATTCACGAATAGTAAAAACTAAAATAAAACTTTTAAAATATACGAACAAAACTCATCATATTATACTGTAAGTGAATACAGGAAAATGGGGATAAGATCCTGTAATAATATCTTCTAGCCTGAAGATATTTAGCGAAAACTACATAATTTATAATGAAACACAACAACAATAAAATAAATATCACTGTATTTATAATTAATAAATAAAATGTACCATTATTATTGTAAGAGATAGTGTCGTGCTGCTTTGCAGCCATATTGGGCCGCTATGACCTCTAGTTCATATAATAATGGCGTAAAGCGACAGCTTGGCTGTCGCGGTTGCGGTTTGTGGGTTTCTGGTCGCCTATTGGGGGAATAGGGTTAAGGACAGCAACGCATCTGCATAAAAGTCTCTAAAAGGCGTTGACTATTCGTGACTTCTTGTATGGCATAAAAATAAAAACAAAATCCTTCTTTTTTGCTTATTTCTAAATATACTTAGCTGTGTACTGTACTGTGTATGTACTGAGCGGAAAAAATGAAAATATTGAGAGGTAGACAAAATTAAACAAAGATTATAAACTGCTAGCTGATAGAGCCGGGTAATAAACTCATTAAGATAGAGTTATTATGATAAAGCAGGGTAGGGGACTGGCGTGTATAATAACAGAGGAATTGACAGGGTAATTGCACCATATTAACCAGAACCCATAATTTTTGTGACATTTTTATAGTCAAAATTGAATGAATTCATAACTAAAATGAAGGTTTAAGGAATATAATATTCTTAAAAGGACCAAGAAAATGATCTACAGGATTTTGCGTCCATAAGACATAAATATTTGACGCAGGGTAACGCATTTCGGATGTATTCATGTTACTGGATAGACTTCTGGACCCTATGTGGGTCTCACACTTGAAAATACACCAACTAAACGTAACGTACGCTTTTTGAGGGTTTGATCTGTAGGCAACTTGATCCTGTTCCTATGTGGCGGGATAGCACCGGCAAAGGCCAGACTACTCTTCGTAAGGGTTATCTGCTTGGTCGTCACTAATTAGTCCCAGCGACGTCGCGCCTAACTGGTCTATGTTCCCCATTCTGTTTCGGAACGAAATCAAGGGCGTTACTGGAGGAGTATTAAGTAGTAACTGGAGGTAAGACAACCCGCTCAACTGGTCGCCAGCTATACTCTGGAGTCTGCTGGAGTATGGTAACGTAATATAATAGTGCACATAATATTACGTTACCATATTCCAGCAGACTCCAGAGCATAGCTGGCTGCAGGTGGCTCTGGGTCTTTAGAGTCCTCTGAACTTCAAGAAATGTGGGCTATTATAGGTCCGTCAAACATAAGCCCCAGATATTTGATATGGGGGCTCATTCTAACCCTCCGATTTGGAGAGCAGCTGCCGGTGGAGGCCCTTTTCAAGGTCCCGCAGGAGAGAAGGGCTTTGATCATTATAACATTCGATTTATATCATTGCATAGTAAAAATTAAGTAAATATCCTATCTAGGCCAAAATTAGCACGTCAGCAAATTTTGCAGCGAATGACCGCTCACTGACCTTTAGCAACCTATTTAACGATGAACCAGGTTAAATTGATTGAACGGTGAGTGTGTGATAATGGATGTATCGCTGTTCCGCGGTCCGAGACTCGAGTGGTCAATAATTTGAATTATTAACAGCAATTTAGTTTATATTAAACCGTTGTTACAATCCGCTTAAAATTTCTTCCTCGCAATTCAAAACCTGTTCCTGTTCGCGATGCAGGTTCTTATTTCTTACTTGGACAGGATTTAAAAATGACGTACAATAAACGTTTCTTTATGTTTTAGGAGACCAATAAGAAGTCAACCTTCCAGTGTTTGACCTTTGAGGGTGATATGTCACCCGATTTTATAACTAATGACTTTTCTTAGTTTGTTGAGACTTTGTAAACAAATTTTTCAGTCCTATTAACACACATAAAATTAAATATAGATTTTTTTTTAATCTGCAGAGCTCGGCGTGTATGTATGTCATACTTAGTAATGCACACTCCGTCTCAATTTCGTATGTGATATCACCAACAACTTAATTTAATTAACCCAATTCTCACACATAAAATTCAGCTCAAAATATTTACAAAGGTTGTAACAGTTAATTTTTAAATGACTACGTTGGAGCACCAAAAATTTAAAAATGGACGAAAACAAAGTAAATATTTCCAACGTTGAAACAAGTTCATCGTTTAAAATGAAACTATTAATTAAGTTTGCTAAAGACTTCTGTGTAGCTTCAGCGCTCATAACCCAATTACTGCGCGGGTAGATGATTCAAGTACAATATTGATATTGCAAGTCTATTTGTTCTTTGTAATATTATCACTCGAATGATTGCATTGGCTAACGAATACTGCAACTGTTATTTAACTAAAGTGATGTTAATCGTCAGTTTTTACTATACAAATGTAGACGCGATCAGAACTTCTGTATACTTATCATATATTAGGGGTTTAAGTATGATATTGCCGTTTTCTACTAAAAATTTTATTTTTTTAATTTAACATAATATTTATTTAATCAAATTAATTACCATTATTATCTATGAGTATATAATATATCATTGCCATCTAACAGGCAAGTCATTTATGTTTTTGCCATAGAACTCTGGTTATCTAGATTCAACAAACTTTGTGAAGGTATTTTGTACTGCCTCATGAAAATGAAAAAATTTAACACGTAGAAAATTAAAACATCACGAAAAAATGATAGTTCGTTGGAGCAAGGTCTGGCAAATACGGAGGGTGACGAATGGTTTCTAATTGCAGTTCCTGTAGAGTTAAAATGGTTACTCGTAATGTATGAGGTCTCACATTTTCAAAGAGCAATAATAGTGAAGTGGCATGAGTCGGGGCTGTTTCACAGATAGTTTTGCTATCATTGTTTGGAGATCGCAACAGTATCTGCTTTTATTGATTGACGAGATCGAAGAAAGCTAATAATAGTAAATAACAGCATGCTGAAGCCACCAAACAGTTACCATTACCTTTTTATTTGTAAACTTTGCTTTAGGACACTGTTGCACCGTTTGATCTGGGGCCACCTATTGTATTTTTTGCTTACGGAATCCACTTTTCAATATATCTCACAAGTCAAGTTCACCTCTACCATTTGGTTATTAAGTATATGGAGAGCGGGTTTAATATCGTTCTCACTAAACCTGTATCAGACATGGAAATATCTATCTATAGAAGTAAAACCAATGCACCAAATTAGATAATTCCTTTTTTATTGTGTTGGCCATCATCAGGACAAGATTTCTATAAAAACATGATGACGCGGCATGGGTTAGGGGCATTACAACATTTGCCGGGCTAATCTTGTTATTCACAACGTGGTTAATAAAACGGTTGTTATAAGAATCTAATTTAGAAAAAACAAAAATTATAAAATCTAAAAATTTATCACTAAGAGATAAAGTCCTTGACTTGGAATTTAAAAAGTAAATCTTTATGAGACTGAAACCTACTTGAGCTACACTCGTTCTATCTTCAAGAGACAAAGTCTAGTTTGATTCCGATGTATAAAACTATGACCTATTTACCCACATGGATATTGAAAAAAACTAGATGTAAACTATTATAAAGCAGAAACGCTGCAAGCCTCGCTTAGCATAAACTAACTTTCCTAAGAGCGCACAAAATATGTAAAAAATCTACAAATTTTCATACTCTTTCTTTTACATCGTGACACATTTTCCTGGCATTTTAATTACATATTTCTGGATACAGAGGAGCTCGTGGCGCAGTGGTAACAGTCGCGCGGATCGATCCACCAGGTTAAGCAACTCTTGCCGAGGTTGGTCCGTGGATGGGTGACCATCTTTACATACCGAGACTCCTCCGTGCCTCGGAAAGCACGTTAAGTCGTTGGTCCACGCCGTCATTCGTGGATCTTTGACAGTCGTTACGGGTCGTTAGAGGCCCGAGAATCTGACAACCAGTCTAACCGCGGGGTACCGTATCACCCAGTTACTGGGTTGTGGAGGTCCGACAGCAGTCGCTCCATGTAGAATACTGGTATTCGGCTGAATCCGGTTAGACTGGAAGCCGACCTCAATATATAGTTGGGAAAAGGCTAGACAGATGATTTCTGGATACAGACCTTTTATTTATAAATCTGTGTTTCTTGAGTTAAAACTTAAATTCCCCGTCTTTTTTTTCATGTAGCCTCGGTTTAATGTCAATAAAATTTGCAAACTCTATTTCTTCTCTACAATTTAGTAATTTATTAGATATATTTTACGAAAACAATGGCTCCGTTTGTGCTATTAAATTTTTGGATAGTAGTAATAAGCATAATAATAATAATAATAATAATAATATAACTTTATTGCACACACATAGTTTAAAATAATAATAATTTATACATAAAATGAAAAGGAGAAGTACAACAAGGCGACCTTATCGCTATAAAGCGATTTCTTCCAGGTAACCATATATTGAAAGAATAAATTACAAAAGGAGAAAGGGTGTGCGCCAGAAGTTATAACATGTAATTATAATATATACAAAAAACACAAAAAGCAGCACTAAAACTAAACATTATAAAAATAAATTGCACAATAATATCATACGATGAATAAACGAAGAAGAAGAAGAAGAGAAAAAAAAAAAAAAAAAAACGAGAAGCATCAAAGAAAGATGGCTTGTAAATTGTAATTTGTGTTGATAAATAATTAAAATTAAATAACAAAATATATATTTAAGCATCTAAATAATGTTCTCTGAGGAGTCCCTTAAAAATGTTGAGACTCTTAGCTTCCTTAATACAATTTGGCAATGAGTTCCAAAGACTAACGGATGTAGCAGCAAAAGAGTTACTATAAAATTTAGTTTTTTGTTCGGGTACATTTAATCATGCATTTAAGCATCTGTAGTAAATCGTTACATCATGTAGAGAACACAAGGATTTAACGTTTTAGATCATTATTAACAACTTAAAGTATATCAAAGTAGTGTATTATTACGACAAATAGTTGTTATTTATCAAACATAATGCTGACTTTTGATTCACATTAGTGACATTTATATATCACGCAGCGGACTCTAGAGACACGTAATTCATTTATTGTGACTGTCACTGTCATTCCTTTATCATAGAGCCGGAATCTACTTTAATATTATATTCATTCGTTTGTCTGTTGCTTTTTTGCAATTTAGCTAGTGATAAGATTTATATATAAGATGGTGTGGAGATGGAATATATCATGATGAAGCCTATACATGAGAATGATTCAAAGTTAATGCAGACAAATGTAAGATTTAAGAGCAGTCCTTGATCCACATATCTAGTTATGCAACATGTACCGAAATTTTGCCAATCTAAATAAATTTTAGCTAAATCAATACAGACCTGACCAAGTGCTAATTTGGGATTTGCAGGCCTACCTACCGAGCATGAGCGAAGATGGGTCCGGCCCCTGGAGTGAGAGGTCAGAGTTCGATACTAGATACTAGCCCGAGTGGTGCCTTGAAATGGGTTTTTCTAATTTTCTCAGAGATCGTGAGGAAATCAGCATGCCTAATGGGATTAATAGTCTAGATGTGTGAAGCTCACGAACTGTCATTGCACCAGCCCATCAGTGAACTATGGCCTAACTCACTACATCTTTCTCCCGTCTGATTTCGAGGACACGAGCCGGTCCAGCAGTGCGACATATATGGGTTGATACTTTAAAGGCTTAGCTATATATCTTGAAGTTTTTTTGTATAGTATTAACATGGTGATATGGTGATGCACTGCAATCAAAAGAGATACGGAATGACGTTCCGTCTATCTATGTCACATAGGGATGTTCTAGTTACGAAATGTCGAGAGATTTTAATTGAAATTTCATCGTTGAGTATAAACTAACAAGAGATACAGGAAACCGTTACGCAATAAGCGTCCTCTTTCGACTCTTCCGACTTTCTTTTTCCGACTCCAACAAAATGTGATTAATTTCATGGAGTATGAATAATGCCCTTTTAATCCTAACGATCGCGTATATCAAAATTATTTAAAAATGATCTAACAATATATATTTACAATATATGTACATTATTATTATCATCATTAACAGCTGAAATCAGTTCAGTGTTAGACTGCTGCATTAGGAAAATTAGGCCAGGACCTGTAGATTTTACAAACATGCTAAAAACAATCATCCACATAATGCACAGCAAAAAACATACAAGAACATGAAATACGTGTAAATATTATAACAAACATTTCATTATTAATTACCGTGATACATGAAAAGCATATATAATAAACGTTTTATCGTTAACACAGCGGCACAGCTCTCGTATTTGCAGCTGTGAAACGGGACTGCCCTCTGCTGAGCGTGAGATTTAATTGAATTATTTGAATGAATCCGACGCTTCCGCCGCCCTGCAGCCCGACGCTTGCCGACTGCAGGATATATCAATTGCCGGCTCAAAACAAATATTTCATTACTATATATTTTTTATTCAAAGATATAGACACATCTAAAAATAAAATAAGCGATTTAAAACAAACAATTGTTTATAAAATATAGATAATATGTTGTTGATAATTAACCAAAAAAAGCTATAGATCTGTTTACAAATTAACTCGATTTGAAATTATATAATATCTAATAATATACATCTAAATAAAAATAAAAATGATCACAAAAAAAAATTGGAAAGTAACAACCGAAATTGTAAATAAACAGTTACTCCAGAAACATCATTAAAACTTATTTAAACAAACATAATAATACACAACACTATAAATAACATGCCAATAAAACGTATACTTACAAATAATATGCCGAAGACAAACATAGAGCACAATATTAAAATCCTGAGTCTGTTATGGAAATTGGAATGACACTAAAGTTCACTAGCAAACACACGCGTGCTTTGTATGGGAGAATATGGGCTCTGTGTGCGCGATGCTGTTCCATCAACGTCTGCGAGTAGACTGAGCGACGACCGGTGATGTCGGGCGGTAGCTCGCTTGTGGGGTTGTCGCTACGCTCACTGTTTTCCCCGGATTAGCGCTTTGGGAACGGTCAATATCAATATATTATGCATTCCCAAAAGGAATAATATAGTAATAGTTTGGGACGAAATCCGGTTTAATTATACTGATATCGTTGAATAGTTTCAAGATAACTTAAACGAAATTACAAACTTATATGTTACTTGAAATTAATTTAATATTTTTTGCTGTAAATGTTTAAAGTCTCTGTGGCTTGTGATTCATTGAGGGGATTTTATCTTCGTGTAGTGGCCGAGTGAGTGGTCCGCGTTGGATGCGAGTAGCAAGGGATCGGTCGTCTTGACGTTCATTGAGGGAGGCCTATGTTCAGCAGTGGACGGATAAGGGCTGATGACGATAATGATGATTATGATGAAATGTTAAAAGTAATATGTACGTAATTCTGTTAAAACCTTTATAAACGTGTTTTCTCCCTATATCACATATCTTTACAAGCAACTTTGTCTACTTGTATTTTGGACAGCTGGATAAAATGAAGCACTTGTACAATGGAGCTTTTTGAGGTGATAACGTCCTACAAATCGTGAAACGCCGGCTGCAGGCGCGATATAGCGTGACTCAGGTTCTCGATCCGGCTAAGCTTAGCATGCAAGCGAGAGCACAGAATTAGTGATAGAGAGGCACGATCGGTGTAAGCGTTAGGCTTGTGACGCGTTATGACCTTATCACGCAAAATCATTATCCGTAAACCAACTTTACAGATTTTTTACCAGATGTTTTTACCAATAAATTAGAGTACAGATTACTGATGATTACATGTTACCTAAAAGTCGCGCTTTTCTATTTTTTACGCCTTTATTTCTCTATATGCTACGACATAAAAAGTCACTGTACCAAAGGAAATTCGGGCCAGATTCTTCCCATTTCAGCGGGTAGTTTTGGAGTATGGTATCACCGACCGTAGATAATCACTCCTCCCAACTGCTATCGTGCCCCGGGCACCCTACGCGATGGCTCTTTACTAATGCATTTATTATATAACGAGGCCTTTACATTGTTCGCGATCAACTGACTATTATAATAGACAAGTTGTTATTTGAAACTTGCACATGAGACATGTCAATTAAGGTTCCTGTAATACTTCATAATGCAACAAAACACTAAACAGCTTTACAAAACGAATAAAATATGAGTTATAATAATATTATTAATTGTGCTTGGTAAATACACAGATTTAGGGACGCGTTAAATTACATTTATTAAAAAGAAACAATTATATGTCGTTTCGGAAGAAAATTAGTTTTTGAATAGCCTCAACAGCCTTATCTTGAATAGGCTTTCACATTCATTATATTACTTTGACTTATTCATAACAAAATATACATTTAATGAAACATAGATAACCTGTAGATCGAAAAGATGCAAAGAATACAAAACATTGGTCGATCCACGACGAACCTAATTATTATTTTAAATCACAATTCACATCGTCTGTCCTCCTCCTCAAAAGAGCTTACAAAGAACTTATGGAAAACGACACAAACATATTTATGCGTCATTCAGAGATTCAGATGATTTCATACATAGACCAATGCGAAAACTGCAATAGTAGACACAACTTTGACATGACCGATATGCTGAAAGTGTCGCTGCGTTATTCAGCTTGGAAAGGCTTCGTGCGCGTTTTGGGCCAGCATGTCCGTCGTGAATATTGAAAACAATACACAATCAACGCTCGTGCAGGGTCTATTACATAGCGACACTTAGATAGACTTGACTATGAGATATCGTTTAATGCGACAGCAGATTGCATGACGACACCATGTTATTCTTGCATGTATTATATAGACAGTCGATACAGGAGTTTGAAATGGCAGAAGTTATGAAGACGTCAAAATCTAATTGAATTAGTAACACATTTAAATTACCTATTCTGTATATAGAATGTCGAAGAGATGCCTAAAATGTTCAAAATCTCTCTTACATACTTAAACGTGTTACCTATTGCAATAATTTTAGAAAAAACACAACGTCTGGCTATATTATATTTGTATAGGACTGGTGAACGTAGGAAGACATTTTGTGATAAATACATATAAAAATTACTACTACTACCTACTACTACTGAACGAATATCGATGAAATTATTCAGTTTGGTCTAAACCTTAATTGACAGCCAAGCTGTCGCTTTACCCCATTTTCATGTGAACGAGAGGTACCACCCTGATCGCGCAGGCCCAACTTGGCAGCAAAGCAGCATGACACCACTCCTTACTTAATATTATTACAGTTCAATCATCATTCATTCATCAATATCTGCTACAGTTCATAATCTTTTACCACTTAGAAAACTCTTTCTGTACTGACTTACCTTATGGACTATATATACAATGAAAAAAAAATCGTACATACACGTGCATACGTACAAATAAGTGATTCGTTCAAATTATTTATCTAACAACAAATAAAGTAACATAATTACTAGAATAAATTGTTATGAAATTTATTATTTTGCTTGTAATTAACTTTATTAATCTGTATATCAGTGGAGAATACACTGAGCTTACATGAAACAGACGTACTGCTTGTAAGTCTGTTTCATGTACGAGTAAGCTTCAAATACTATAAGAATTTTAAAAGTACGAAACCTCAAACATTGCAAAGTTCCCTAATTCAATTTATATTATAATTTATGACCCTTACAGGTGCAATGTATAGACCCCTAATGACAGTCGCAATGCAAAGGTGTAAAGTGTAAACATAAAGGTTTGCTGTGTTTTGCTGTAAGTCGTAGGGGAGTTCTTTTGAATGCCTTTCGGCTCCATTATCTAATCAACTCCAGACATTCATTAATTTGTAGCGATTTCAATACTTTATGAAAAAAATTACAAACCTACTAGTCACCCCTACGATTTACGTATGTGCCCCTCGATTTCTATGGGATGCCATGATCAAATTCTGGTTTCCTTATCATGAGGTTATTCTGCAGATATCTCATTTCCAGCAAAAAAAGAATCATCGAAATCAGTTCCCTCATCATCTATAAGAAAACAATACATCCGTATGTACTCAATTAGGCTACTACCTCCACATATTTTGAAGTCAGTTAACAAAATATATTATTATTATAATTATCGACCCGTGCTCGTACTAAAGCCTAACTGAGTCGGATAGTCAATAGAGCTCTATAATTATCAGAGGCCTCTTACAATTAACTTTGTAAAGCAAAATGTCATACGAGTAAACTGAGATTTTTGAACTCTTTTATTTTCTAATGTTAGCACGAACTTCACTGATATTGATGTTTTTTTTTTAGTTGGATATGCAAATTGGCAGACGTGCCACCTGATAGTAAGTGGTTGACGTCGCCCATGTACATAAACTAGTTTACGTGAATCTAGCCCAAGCTACTCATTTATGTATCGCAAGTTTAGACAGAACATGTAAATTCTCGATGTATGTAATCTCTCCAAAGCTTGACCTTCTCTCAAAAACACAGCAAAGCTGTTTCACGGAAGAAAGAAACAAGATGGTGGTATACATGCAGCCGGGCCTGTGTTATATCGGTAAAACATATTTTATTATGAACTTTTACTTTACTTATAACCACGGATTATGAAAGCTTTACATTTCAGACGAATACGATGGTACCGAGGACATGGTTGCTGTTAAGTATCCTAAGCCCGGAAAATGTTAAAATCTAAATAAAACGCACGTTTTATGTAATGTGAACTCTTTTAATTCTTTTAAATTTTGAATTCAAAACAATCATTTCGATTTTTTTTTCTATCTATCTATACGCTCCTTTTTATTCAAAGCTTTATAAAAATATGGTTTTTACAGACATAAGAAAAAAACGTAATAATATGCGCTCTAGTTCCGTCAATTTCTTCAGATCGGTTAAAAGAACCCACTTTCATCAATTGTTAAAATATTTTACTGATTTAAATAACTTTTATTTGTGTCAGTCTTAAAACTACTAGGTGTGTTAAGCAAACTAGCAGGTAGAACATTTTATAGTTTTCTATTAGTAATATTTCAAACAAAAGTATTAAAATTAGATTAAATTCCATGTAAATACTTGTTTTTGAAGTTTTATAAGACCGAGTTCTGAAAGCATTTTTTTCTATTCTCTGTGGCCGACATACATAATTCAAACTGCGATCTTAATTCAGCTACTGGTGTGGGGATACAAAAGGAGAACATAATGTTACCGATATTATTTAGGTTAATAGATTGACTTTGGTGAGAAAATATCATCGAGCATTTTAAAATATTAAATACATTATTCAATAAAACAAGAAATTTTGGTGAGTTTTTCCCAAATTTAGTGATCAATAAATGTATAGTTTGTACTTTATTAAAAAGTCTTACAAGCTGTTACTAGTCATTAATTCAAGCCTTATCGGAATCGCTGTCAATGTGTCAACGTATTTTAATTATGAAAGAGTTTTTAAATCGATCAAGTAGTTTTTGAGTTATCCAACAGAAAATCAAATCTTATTAATCAATAGATAAATAGATAATATTTAAATTTATTTTTAATATCGCATAAACAAACATTTAGGACCTGTACGCATAGATGTATGCAATGTGCATGGTACTTGATTAAAACTATTATATTTCTTTATTCGTTGAAATCAAACAATGACAAGGGAAATTTTGTTCAAACATATCTTAATATCTTTTGATTCAAAGTTTTTATTTGGATAAAAATTTATATAATTCTCTTCGCAACTCCTTCGCAAAATATGCATTATTTTAGAATTCATAAAAAATATTTGAGCTAACCTTAAAATATAGACAATGTCCTGACGTCGAGTTTTTTTTTAACTTGTAAAAGGGTATTTATCCGTACCAAATACTTTTTACATAACTTTAACCGATTGCGCAGCGCACGCATCGAATAGTCTCAAAAGAAATATTTTCTCCCATTTTTGCCACATTTTTCATTGAGACTCCGCTCCTATTCGTCACAGCAGGATGCTATGTAGTCTACAATCTTCCGCGATACATAGACTGTACAACTTAAAAATATTCAATTCCAACCATATTTATTTATATATTCTTTTTTATTTTGAGATTGGCGCATACAACTGAACAAATAAACTTCAGATTTATAATATTAGTATAAATAGTTTTAGGCCGTAGCTGATTGATAATGCTTATAACCTATGTTACTCCTTATACATCAGCTATCTGACTAAAAAGTCTCGTGAAAATTGATTCAGCTCTTTCGAAAATTATCCAGAATAAACAGACTGACCGACAGACAGACAAAAAATTTAAAAGATGTTATTTTGGTACAATATGTACCGTGTATAGGTACATCCATTTTATTCATTTAGTAAAAAGCAGTGATTTTAATATTACAAACAGACACTCCCTTTATTTATCAGTATAGATACAAATCACAATTCCACCGTACATTGATTGATACACTACTTAAGCTTTCGGACGCCCCGGTCGGAGGCGAGGCGCGGGGTCATGGGGCGCCAGTCAAATAACAGCGACATGAATATATTATTTCATTGCGCAATATTTTGATTTTGCTATCATAATAAGCCAAGTCTCCTAAGGTATTCATTCACACACTCAGAAAAACGGATGGTCGATGGGCCAATAAGGTTCAAGAGTTTAGGCAAAGAATTCAGACGTACATAGAAGAACAGTTTCGCAGCAGAATCCGCTTGGCGGTGTGACGAGAGGGACACAAAATCCTTAAGAATTGTCCTTCTATGTACGTCTGAATTCTTTGGTTTAGGTAGACGAAGTGTTGGTCGGCCATTAACCAGGTGGGAAGATGATCTCCGAGCAGTGGCCGGTCCGCGTTGGATGTGAGTGGCAAGGGATCGGTCGTCTTGGCGTTCATTGGGAGAGACCTGTGTTCAGATAAGTAAGTGCACGGATAAAGGCTGATGATCATAATAATGATGAAGGTATTCAGTTAATTCCCAAGGTGTAAGGGGAAAAAATAATCTTCATGAAATGAGGCAACTAACGTATTAAAAATAATATATTAAGGATTATTGCCATATTTGTGTAAAAAGTTTACCAATCACCGCTTTGCTATTGCCCACTTTTAAGTATTAAAATGGATGTAGTATATTATCCTTAAGAGATAGACATAATATTCTATCGCGTGATTTTTGTAGACCTAATTTGTTATATATCAAAAGGTTTAGTGAGCGTTTTCGTTAAAAGCTCCCAGGCGGCTCGTTTTTTCCTAGTCCTAGGGTTGTAGCCGCACAGTTCCTGTCCCTGTGGGATTTCCGGGATGAAAACTATCCTATGTCTCACTTCACGGGTCTCAAACTATCTTTGACAAAATTTTATCCAAATCGGTGCAGTGCCTTAGTGTGAAGAAGAGACAAACGAACTGACAAACGGTGTTACTTTTGCGATAATAATACGAAAGTAAAAATATTTTATTAGTAAAAACAAAAATCAAGATATATGATCGCAAACAAAGACATACTTAATATTGCACAATTTTGAACATTGATAGCCTTTTTATTAGAGATGCGCCGAAAGTTCGGCCGAATATTCGTATTCGGTACATTCGGCATATTTTTTCATGTTCGTATTCGGCCGAATATCCGGTTAATTTGCCGAATAATTACCGAATAATTAAGTGAGGTTTATTTCAAAGTTTTACATTGTTTTTTTGTACCTACTAATTATTTATTAGTAAAATAATAAAGAATAACTTTAACAATCAATTAAAATAAATTTTAAATCAAGAGAACTTCTGCTTTTTGTTACAAATGATAAATTAAACTAAATTAGATCCCAGTAAAATTAGAAATTTAAAGAACATTATATTTTTTGAAAAACATTTTTTTTAATATTTGTCGTAAACAAAACGAAAAATTAAAGAGGAAAGAAACACCATTAAAACTATGGAGAATCGAAGAGGAAGTATGATTGGTCACCTGATACGACATGACCCGTTTTTTTAAAAATATCATAGAAAGAAAGATTGAGGGAAAAAGAGGAAGAGGTAGACCGAGACGGACTTATGTGGACCAAATAAAGGAGAAAGTACAGGTTACGTCGCATCGGGAAGTGAAGAATTTGGCAGAGAAGAGAAGTAAGTGGTGAATACTCCACCGACAAGATCAAAGCTCTTAAATAAAGAGAGAGAGAAACAAAACACAAATTTTAGTTAACTTTAACAATCAGTATTAGTTACCTAAGATTGAAGTTTTAATCAAATTAAGTTTTTGTGACCATTGGTCAATATTAGCAGAATAAAATTTGATATTCAGGATTACTAGTAAGATCCTTTAATAATCATATCGTAAAAATATCACACGTACATAAATTAAATAATGATTTATCAAGAAATTAAAATAAATACAATTAATAATTAAAAGTGGAAAATCTGTCGTGGTAGTAGTGTAAATACTAAGCTTTCAGCTTTCAAAATTGAACCAAATGATTCGGCCGAACATTCGGTTCGGTACATTTTGGACCGAATATTCGGCCGAATCGCATCACTGCTTTTTATAATGAAACAACTTTTACGGATTTTATCGCGGTTTATTTAGTTTTTTACAAGCCCGACGTTTCGGATACTTTACAGCAACCATGGTCACGGGATTCATTATAATGAGTGAAATTCGTGTAACCATAAGAAAACAATATTGATAGCTTTTCAGTATTTGTCACAACTCACACCATTACAGCTATGGTAAGATGCTGATTTTCTGTGACTCCTCGTGATCACTCGCTTGGCGCATCACAAACAGCAATTTAACTTAATAGTATGAACATTACTATAACATACATTATTTTAGTAAAACATCGTGAGGAAACCTGCATGCCTGATGAAATTGAAAGTCTTTGAAGGTATGTAAAGTTCACCAACCAGCAACTGCGCATCGGTGAACTATGGCCCCTTACCCTCCTCGCCTAATTTCGAGGAGGAGACACGTGCCCATCAGTGGGACATATTATAAGGGTTGTTACTACTAGATGAAAAATATAAAGTGGTTACGAATTCTTCAATTTTACGAGACGTTTTTTGACTCTAAAATTTCCAACGGAATTTAAAAGATACTTTAAATTCCAGCGTAAATATTAATTTAATTTAAGATGAAAGAAGCGAGTTTACATAAAATATAACATTTCCAAAGAGGAGCTAAATGCACATTGCAACAGCTTGACTCGATTTTAGCGTTAGTGGGTCAAGGCTAGCACTTACCTGGGGCTTAAAATAGAATTGAAAAATTATACCACTTATAGTATGCTAATATTTAACTAAACAGGTGAAGGCTTTTTAAAGGTATTTATGTTACCCCTTTAAAAATAAAGAAAATGTGATTATTATCAGTTGATGAATTTCATTGTAGTGTGTCGTGCAGCACACAACCGGCGGTCAGATTTGACCCGTATAAATATAAAGATACAGGATATTAGATTTATAAAAAGAATAGATTTTTTGGCTGGCCTGTTGGTCTAGTGGTTAGAGACCCTGGCTGCTAAACCAGAAGGTCATGGGTTCGATTCCCACCCAGGACAAATGTTTGTGTGATGAGCATGATCATATTTTGTTCTGTATCTGGGCGTAATTTATCTATAATATGTATATATTTAGAAATATGTATACGTGTATCAGTTGTCTGGTTACCATCAGAACAGGCTTTGCCTAGTTTAGGATCAGATGGTCGTGTGTGAGTTGTCCCAACATATTATTATTAGCTTTATTAGCTAATAATAATATAGCCTAGCTAATAATAATATATAGCCTAAGTAAGTAAGCCTAGTGTATTAAAGGCGAAATTTGGTTGTATACAGGGTTTATTGACCGCCGAAATCCGAATGACTAGACCAGATAACGATCTTTAGTGGACAATCCGGGTTGGACACGAGCCGCCTACGGTCAATAATTATGTCGTATCCATGAGGATTTATTTATATAAATATTAGCATAGTTTACTGATAATTTATGAGTGATTTATCCTACTAATATTATATATGCGAAAGTTTGTGAGTATGGATGTTTGTTACTCTTTCACGCAAAAACTACCGAATGGATTTTGATGAAACTTCATAATAATGTAGCTTATACATCAGATTCACACATAGGCTATAATTCATCCCAATATTCCCACGGGAACGCGGGGCGCTGTAATACTTTATTATATAAATGTGAAAGTATGTAAGTGTGGGTGGATGGATGTATTATTATCCCGCTAAAATGCCGTTGTAAATCTTAGTTAACGCAGACGAAGTTGCGGGCAACAGCTAGTCGCTAATATATTATGGAAGGATATAAAGAATTTAGTTAGATGCTTCTGCTAAAAGCGTCGTTTTAATCACTCTGTATAATGAATAAATATACCTACCTTACGAACCCCACCGAAGTCTCCCCACCAAAATCAAGTAAAGAGGAGTATATTTTTTATGAACCTGCCAACTATTTTAGTTGAACATAATAATATATCCTCAAATACTTCGGAGTTATTATTTTAATATATATGTTGTTATTTTAAGTAGTAAGCAAATTATTTTGAAGAAAGCAACATACGACCCAATCCATTATAGACTTGTTTTTGTACTTCATGTGAGACGTTAACCTGTGGACTTACTAATATATAAGTCATATTTATTGTATCCATGCGTTAACCTTAATAATTGTCAAGTGGCACGTCTGCCATTTAAACGGCAATGTTCAGATGAGCCAAAAAAACACATGACGATAGAGGTGTAGGTAGCCTTGCCAGGCGTCCGGATAAAGCCGGACATAGGTAGGCTTTTTGGTTGCGTGTCCGGCCAAAATAAACGGTGACTGGCTTTTGTTAGGCTTTTTATATTTCAAGAGTTCATAGTCAAAAAGGTTTGATTTCACATACAATTTTTAATAATGTAGTGTCCGGTCTTTCTACCCAAATGTCCGGCAAAACATGCTGGCCTGTCCGGCAATTAGGATTAGCGTTCAACCGCCATGTTGTGTGCACATATTATAAAAGCTATAAAGGTATTGTTAAATAAAAAACCAAATTTAATGAAACAAATATATTTCATTACGAAATTAATTACCCAACAAATCCATTATCAACACGTTTTCAAACCTTTTTCTTCAATTATAATAGGAAAATGTGCCTTTTTTTAAAGTGCCAAATATTCTTTGAATGCGCTATAAAATGTAGTTACTTTGAGATCATGAAATTAAGACGTTTATAATTTGGGTTTTAAATGAACTCTCGCCATCCGTTCATTCAGTAACCACATTTTATTGCACTTATGCCTAATGGTAACACTACAACACACACATTTATTGCACATTTAGAAATTTCGTAAAGTGTTTTTTGTCTTTTTATATTTTTTTTTTATAATTTTGGAGATCCAAGACATTTACTATAATTTTGCACATCGATATTAAATGAAATAATATACACAATAGCTTTATTTAAAATGTGGCGCAATACACACCCAAAATATCGAACTATACCTAAGTTAATTTGGACAATGGACACGATATTTAAATTAAATGGACCTTTATACAGATACTTCGACAACAAAGAGAATTAAAAACTTGAAACTCGTTTATAAAAGTTAAAAAGTTCATCGTGGTAAAACTATAAAACAGGACTCTCTGTTTAACAGCAATAGTTATCTGAAATATATTAGTTAAAAAAAATATATTATATGATATAACAGTATGTATTAAAACTAGTGATTGCGTCCCGTCAGTTATGACGACTCGGTCTGCCTGTTTGCATTGCGACTATTGTCTATAGTAAAATGCAACATATTTTATGTTCAAAATATTATTAACATTTTACTATAGGAATATTTTCAATACATTTCTGTATCACCCATCTCAATTCCCGATGACAAAGTCCCGAGTGACACACTGACGAACAATCAAAACGCAAACATTTTTCAACAAAAACCTTCCTTATTCTAAATATCGAAAATGAGACTAAGATTAAAGACACGGGTCTTTTCACGGATTTATGAATAACAGCGTAAGAAATTGTACATTTATATTACCTATACATAATGTCATATTCTAGACCAATATAACTCCATACTCGATAAGGCCATAAAACAAGTTAACACATATAAAAATTATAAGTGACTTTCAGCGTCAAATTAAATTAACATCGACTAACTATCTCTACAACAGTAAACATAATGAAGAGCTTACAGCTTGAAACAACGAAAAGATGAAATACATATTTCATGCTAAACCTGCCGAATATTACAATTTTGATGAAATAAATTACAATCTACCAAAGTTTCTAGCACACCTATATTGACACTTTGGTTTTCAAGAGACAATGTAATAATGACCAACGATCAATTTTATTTAGACACTGGCAAAATAATTTACAATACTTAAACCATATTATTGCTGATGTTGTATCTATATTATGTATTGTATCAATATTATTATCTATGGAAGCTTCAATAAATAAAATGTCTCTGAAGAACAATTTCTATCACATATCATTACACATTGTAGCACCACGCGGTTAATAGACCCATCTACGTTAACTACACTTACCTCTATTCATTGTTTGTATATGGACATGTATAAAAATGAATACATCTGAAAAATAATTTAAGATTGGTATATAAAAACATTCTGTACAAGTTATGTTTAAAAATTAAATAAACTCTCTTATTATTTTACTACTAAACTATTGAGACTGTGTTTGGTTTTAAGAAACATTAAAAATCAATAACTATTCATTAATATTAATTATTGACTGCGAAACTTCTGGCCTACGTTACTTCTACCCAAAAATCAGTCTACATTCGATCGTTGGCTAGGCTGTGGAGAGATACCTTTCATACGCTATGCTGTATCAACTTATAGTAATATCACAATACTTGCAACCACCACACATAATGACCATTAAATCTAAGTCCCGATTTAAAATTACGTGGACAACTTTTAAACAACCGATACGCTTTCGTGTCTACTGGCGTTTGGTGATTGCACGTAAAACATCCTGAAAATCAGTACAACTATTATAAAGAAGGCTTGTCTGTCGTTGTCATTCGATGCAAAGGATCAAAAAAACGCACATAGTGAAGCTAGAAAAAAATGTCTGTGGGATCTGCTAGGAATCAGAATGTCGAATGACATCGGTGAAACAAGACGTGTTTTTTATGCTTGCAATTACTAACATTTAAATCCTGTAAGAAACAGTTAACTTTGTCTGAGAAAACAAATGAGTAAGATATATTTGGACGGAGATATAATTATGTATAAAACGTTATAAAACGGTTCTGTTGTGCGCGAAACAATCATTTGTGTTATCGTTGAGTCGTTGTATAAATAAGTCAATACATTCTTTCTCTCACACCATATATATCAAAACTATTAAATAATTAAACGTATTAAATAATGCCCATTAGTTCACAGTCCACGGTAAAATTATTAAAATAAGCCTGCTTTCAGCAGATACATTAGTAACAGGTTGTCCTAATATTGTGTAAATTGTGAAAACTAACAAAATGTTCATAGGTTGGAAACAGAAAATCACTTAAATTCTAATATATCACATTCGACCTGGTAGCACATATTATGTACAACACAATTGTTGTGCTCGAAGTATTTTAGAATCTGAAATGAAAATTACAATATTACCTATAATAGGTGAAAGTATATATATATTAAGACCACACCGATTTACACTACGAGAATTAAAATAACGTGGAAACAATCACTCAAAGACACCACATTGGAAATCTAGTATTAATTGACTTTTAAATTGGTTTTCTTTGAATCATTAAAGAAAATAAAATTCTTGTTGGTTCTTTGAAGAAATCATTGGCCATTTTAAACGTATCTTTGAATCCAAATAGTACTTTAAATGCTAATTCGAACTAAGATGATCATGAATGAATCAAAGAAATCACTATAAGACATATTTCATGACACATGCCTTACTATCTTTGATTCCATAAGAACAAGGGAGATCGTGTATGTCGCAAATATACCTAGAGCGTATGTCTGCTTCGCTTAATAATCCTTTAAATTTTTAAATAAATATTAGTTCAATTAAGTACGAGTCCGGCGGCCGCAGAAATGCTGTGCTTTAGATTCGCGGTGCACTTAATAAATATACAAGCTTTACAAAAAAAAATCAGAGGCTACTTTGAGTGATTTATGAGCTTACGTTATAAGACACTAATTTACACCACAACATCGAGTTACTACCGCTGATATAATTATAAAACTGTCAACATCAATTTTGAATAATTAGTTTATATAAAGACACCGCCAAATATCTACATATACACAGAGACAAGACGTCAATTAATTTTGACAACAAGTTAATACGAGATAAATTAGTACGAAATTATGAATTTAGAAAAGGAGACTGACCATTTTAGCAAGCACACTGTTCACATGTTTTTTTTTATGTTTTTCGTTTGTTCCACACTTTACCATCACTTGATAATAATAGATTTCACGGCATATAATATTTTTAAAAATAATATAATACGTTAATATTACATTTCTACATAAATAAATATATTGTAATTTTGAGCAAATAAAATATTTTTATATAATACAATTAATTTTCTCTAATTGTCTCTTTGCCTCTTCAGTCAGTCTCCTTCCGAATATTTCCTAATATTAACATTTAATATATTACGTCCAAATAAGTTTTCACGTTATATTGCGAATAGAGTATTTCGGTAGTAAAAATAAAAAGTTCAAGAGTATTGCTTCTCGTTTATACTAAACGTTTTCTACTACCTAATTTTGACTTATAATTTATATCCCTCTGGCGTTTTCAATATCTATAATTTATAATACGTTTAATTTATAAGAATATGAAACGAAAGAAATAATACAATTAATGTTTCCATCCCCACGCACCTATATTATATAATAGCACTAAATAATTTAGGCTATGTTTGCTACTGTAAAGTAGGTACTGACATTTGTTCGTTGTACTTATATAAATTTATCAGTTAATGTAAGAAATATATGTATATGTAAACAATAAAAAGTACTGGTAGTTATAATGTCCGTGTATAAACAGGGGAGACCAGGCCAAAATCCAACACCTACCAACCAAAATCGAACAAAAAAAAAAACACATAAAGAATAAAAGTTATAAAAATGAAAATCTAGTGTATGGTGCAAGTCATATGTGCGATAGTTACTTTCAATGCAAAAATGACTTCATGTGTAGAGAATGCTTCATTAGATTCTGTGACACAACTTAGAAACAAATTATTTGATATCAACTTTTTCTGTTTTGTATTCAACAACTACAACATTTAATGGTTAGCCGTCGGTTTTGCCCCGGTCTCTTCTACATCTGAAAACTCAAATCACAATCATTTAATGCCATGTTCTCGTTAAAATATTTTTAAAACTATAAATATGGTATTCTCTTACTATAGCGACAGTAAATATCGATTGTTTATAATATAGTTTCAAATGAAAAATCAAAAATACTAGCCCGCCTATCGACACATAAATTTACTTTATCGTAAATCTTTATAATTGTTTTAATTGACAGTTGCTTATACGTAGTAAATATTCCGGTTTGAAATATTCAGCTATTGGACATACAAAAATATTATATACTATTGTAATAATTAATATGAGCTCACTAAAATATAATACTACATAATATAGACAGTAATATTTGTTAAGATTAAAGTATGAAGTTTTAAATACTTAAATCATTTATCAACAAGAAAGTGTTAGAATAAAATATATAAATAGATACAATTTAAAAATTGTGAGAGGCTAAAAAAATTATATTTTTTTATAATCATTAAGTTACCTATTCATTCCTATATAATATTAAGTATAAGTAAAATACTTTAAGATAGCTCTGTGTAATTAAGTTAACGTGTGTCTTGAATAAGTGTTGTTTGTAAACTAATTACAATAAATAAAATAAATATTACTCTATGGCATATATTTAAAATGTCTGTATTTAAATCTGCTTGTAAAATGTATGTATAAATAATATCACATTATCGGCAGTTAGTATTAGTGTATAATATAATATTGGCATTATCGGTAATATAGGATCGGGCAAGTATTTTGAGGCGCATTTCAGTTACTAGTATTAGGTGTTTCATTGTTCAGTGACTAAGTATATTATAAACGAAATGTGTAAAAACAATCTAGACGTTTACTTTATCTACATCTGGGTTTACTTTTATGAGGTACATATTTTGGCACAGAGAGATTTCTTAAACTACAATTAATATATCTAACGTTAAAATTACTTTAAATTACATAAAACATTTATTTTCGATGTTCTAAAACTTGTTGACTGGTCTTAATCATATGAATCACAGCTTTTTGCATTCTCCTACTTAGGTACCTATCGTCACCGCTACAATTTTTCTAATTTTCGTTCAATGGAATGACTTTTAATCTTAATATATCCACACAATACACCGATTTGTTAATAAGTTGACATAATTTAAATACTTGAGATTTAAAATTATTCTTCTTTTGTGAAGAATGAAACACATTAAATTAAAAAGGAGATCAAATTCAGGGATCCGAGGACGTAATTCGTTTTTCAAATTTTAAGTTGTCTTCCGTAGCGTTACGTGACGCGCTAGAGTCGTTTATTTCCAAGCGGCGATCATATTCATTATATTATGTATTCGTAATATAATAAAATAGAAAATTATTACATTTATTAAACTATAAATAGATACCACTCCGAAATAAAATCTGTTATCTTTACCTTAGACCTGCTTAGATATATATCCATAATAAAATTGTAAAGTTAAAAAACTTTTAAAAAATATTCCATTTGCGGTTAAAATAAACCGGCTATTAACTATAGAGGTATTGCGAAGATGGAAAACGGGACGGGGCGATGGATCAGCGAGCGTTGTGTACGTGTGTCGTGAGGTGCTTGGACAAGTAGTCAGCGCGGGCGAAGCACTTGCCGCAGGCCTCGCAGTGGTAGGGCCGCTCGCCCGTGTGGATCCGCAGGTGGCGGGTCAAGTCGCTCTTCCCGCCAAACGCACGCCCACAGAATAGACAAACAAACGGACGTTCTCCTGTGTGCTTTCTAACATGTAGCTTCAAATTTTCTTTGGACCTAACGCATTTGCCGCAGAAGGGACAAGCGAACCTTCTCTCCCTCTCCCTTTGTCGATCGTCGTTTTGTAAGAATCCCAGTATTCCGGAATGTGAGCTTGGACTCTCCAGTTTGCTGCTATCGCCTCGTTCACTCTCTGAACTGTCAGCAATGGAGCTTACGCTAGCAAAAGATACGGGAATTCGTCTCCGTTCGTAATTAGACGATAGATCTTCCCGTTTTGTCTCTCCTTCGACGCTAGAGTTACGGCATTCAGTGGAATCATCGACCGTCACGATCGAATCAGTGGGGCCATTTGAGTCGACTGTACTATCTTGTTCGGCGTCACCGATCGCTTCAATCGGGGAAGTTCTCGTATCTTCTGCCTTATTTTTCTTTTTCATGGATAAATCCATTTCACCGCACTGACCGATCTGTACTTCATTTGTACTGGAAACCTGGTCTATTGCTTCCGGAGGATCGGTGTTCTTTGTGTGTAATCTCTCAAGTGTGTGATTTAGGCGATGTTTTTTGAAGGATTTTAAATATCGGAACTGCATTCCGCACACGTCACAAGTGAATAACTTATCTGCTGGCAGTCTTGCTCGGTGGTTTTGTTCTCTGTGTTTTACGTAAGCTGACCTATATCGATAGCTCTGCCCGCACTGTTCACACACAAACGGTTTGTCTTCGCCGGGTGCTTGTGATGAATGTTGCAATGCAGCATGGCGTTCTAGGAGCCATGTGGATGGAAACGAGGCGAGACAAACGCCACAACGACGTCTCTCTGAATGCAGTAAATGGCGACTTTGGTAAGCCATACAATCGTCGCTCAAATACCTGCGCAGGCGGCAGGCTTGCAGTGCCAACAGAGGGGACCACAGCGGCAGTGCAGTGGGGCTTCTTGTCGGTATCGGGGTGGGTAAGCTTGGCGAGCCGCATGACATGTCCAGGCACATCTGGAATACAAATTAGAAGAATGAACAAAATGTATTGTATAAGGTGAATAAATGCTTGAAATATGTCGTGTACGTACCTGTATATAAAAAGGGGTATCGTAACAAACTAATGAAAGAATAGTTATGTAATGATTTTAGAGCTTTTATTTGTCAAAATTGTATTTTTACAGCTATGATATGCTTATATTTGTTTCAAAAGTTACAATGATCAACAGCGATGGATCTGTTTACTGTTGCTATTACAATTGACGAAACACCAATTCTATCCTCGACCGTTCTGATATACTGTAACTATATTTCAACAAATTCGTACCGCTCTCTGTTACAACATTATGAACTATAAATAATGTTAAGGCAAAACAGATTTTCACTAATCTAAATTGTCAACAATGAATGTTAAATAAACAGCTTAAGGGAAAAAAGTTCGATACCTCTATGAGGACAACGACAATAAGCTATATAAATAAAGTGGACCTACGCTATTTGAACTTGTGCTGAATATCATTTAGAGCATAATACTCAGCGCCACGTTTGTTTCAGTGAATCACATTTTGATATTTAATGTCACTAACAAACGCAACGCACACTATTGCAAATGCTTATCCAAAACTTATGCTAAATAAATTATAATTAACGAATTATAATTAACAAAACAAATTGTACCAATATACAATAATTAATACACCTACAGGAACTTAGAAAAATTGCAATATAAGTTCTATATTTAGGTATGCCACTTAAACGTATTAAGAATAATCACAACAAACCAGTGTCGCTCGATTCACTCCTGGTTCTCACTTTACGGGTAAAACTTAACATTACTATCTAAGGCTATACGAATAAATCTATTGTCCTATTATTGGTCGTAAAATAATTTTGCACTGGTTTATTTGTTTGTCATATAAACATTAAGATTGGAATGCGCTATCTATGGAGATGCTCGTTTCTGATCTAGCTAAAGAAGGCATACGGTACATAATCAACAGAATCCTGCAAGTCACATATCATAACGCAACTTACAATTTTCACCATAAAATTACACATTTTCACTAAAATTCATTTCCTACATAAACTATGTATATTCCGTGATTTTGCAGCCTTTATATAAGTCTTATATAGGCAAGAGGCACTCTAAATATAAAACTGTGGTCACAATTCATGATATAAAAACGAATCTAAGACGTAACTATTTACGCCCGCAAACACTACACATAAAACTAATGTTATTTTTTTTTTATAGTGATATCAAATCTTTTCACGGTCAAAGATTCTCAAACCAATGTGAAGAACATAAAATATATTCATAACAAGCACTGACATAGGTATATTAATGTATATTCATAATGTGAAACTTTGGTGCGTGCCTACATTTTTTTTTTTCATTTTTACGTTTTTTTCATCAAAGTATAGGTTTTATGTATAGTGTTAGGCCTTTAATAATTAACAATTCTTGCTATTCTCGCCTTACATGCTCGGTAGGTACTTGGAAAAAATATATCTACATAAATTTGACATAAATATAGTTTATACTAAATATTTAACTTTGTGCTAACGGCGTGTGAACTTGGGTTGTGGCTACAATTGTTAAAATTTGAATAACTGCACTCGCGTCGCGTTACGTCTACTCGGCAAAAAACACGGTAATTACTAGTCTCCGCCTACCGCCTATATACACGATACATACAAATATAACAATATCATTTCATTAATAAATAGTGGCTCTGAATGTTAGGAAATAAAATATTTTTTTAAAACTGCATTCTGTACTATTATAAAAACTATTATGATAAAACGTACATACAAATTTGTTTACGCATTTATTATTTCTATTAATTTATGTAAATTGTAAATATTGCTTCTTTCTTAAAATAAGAAGAGGAACATTAATAAGGTTTCAATATTGCTATATGTTTGGTAACATTCCTTTCTGAAAAATGAAAATAGTGCAGCTTTTCAAATAGCAACATTATTGTGTCACTAATAAACATTTTAATTTTAGTTTATCATTTTTTTTTTACAAATATTAGATCACTATAGCTCCAGAAAGTAGCGCATCTACCAATCTATTCGCTAAATATGCATTACACGAGACTTATGACAAAAATTAATGCTTCAACTTTATAGTAAACTCTCTAGATCTTTACACAGAAGTATAAAAACTTGTCTATTCAAATGATAGATAAGAAACAGTGGGTTTTCAAATTCATTTCGCTGCATTCACGCAAAAATAACGTGAACCGTGAAATCAATTTCAACACACACGGCGGAATGTTTGTAGTATAAAACCATTAGGTACTCAACTCTTTGCACTAAATGACCGTAATACATTGTAAAATAATTTCGTACACAAATACTGCGTATTCTATATCTAATTAACATTACCATGTGCATCGGAAGAGCTTCCTACGAACACTACCAGAGCATTTTCTTCACAAACCGTAAAAATATTTATTCAATATTTCACATGCCACGGTACTACTAGCGACACAATGGGATCTACATAAATATTATCAGTATACTAACGATGAATAGCGAATCAACTGCCTAAAGTCGGAATAATCTAATTTTGGTATTCAAAAACAAGTGATATCGGCCTTTACACGTATTTAAATTAATAACATTAAAAATTTAACCAAATGTGTCTTCTAAATAATTTTATATAATTCATAAAACCACTATCCTTTAGGAGCCGTAATAAGTTGAATATTAATTAAAAACATTATTATTCACCATTTTACTGGTAGCTGCGAATCGAAAAGCCCGCTATCCATCCACTAAAATTACAAACCCAAACATCAGCCAAAACTTATTAGTAATGAGATCTGTTTTAACGAAACTTTTAGCCAAAACTAGATATGCTACTAATTTTTTTTTCAATTTTTATTTTAATTTCAAAATATAATTTACTACCGAAGATTAATAATAATAACACATATTTTAAGTAAAACAGCCTGTTAAGAACCTCATATTCTGAAATCAATCCAAGACGCGTGCTTAGTTGTAAATATCACAGACCTTTTTCTAAATTACCATAATACTTTCAAACGAGATATTCCATATAATTTACAATTAATTATTTCTACTATTAAAACGGTTAAACCACCTACATTTAAAAGAAATATAATAAATATTTTACGTTCTAAAAGTATTCCAATGTAGGTTTATCAAGCAATTTCATTATTTTAGATGATATGTACGGTCTACCGAAGATTTTGAACAAATCTGCTACATCTATCGACTAGGATAAAAACAATTATACACATAATATTTTCCAAGAACAGTATCGACAAATCAATCGCTTTAGTACCGTAGCATAGCAAAAACAAAATACACAATCTAGAATTTATTCAAACAATCACAGCGAAATTGAGCGCGATCGATATTTTCCTTACATCAATCAATTAACCGATGTGCGATTCTTACTACAGATAAATATCGTTTTTTATTTTCTCCATTTGAATCGATAGTTACTACATTCATACTTGATATTTTTATATCGATAATTAAGTAATAATGACATTTAAATCAAAATGGGGTCACATCATAATTTGTGGAAAAAATGTATGTTGATTCGTATATTTGCTAACATTGTTATTTAGTGCCAACCAAAGGAGGGTTAGTATTTAATAATATTCGCACATCGATAAACAAATACAATTATTGTTAACAAAGGCCAAATATAGGCATTGTACATACAGCCAGGCTGAATAACAAAATTTTATTTCAATCATGATATATTCTTATTCCAAACATATTAAACCGCGCTCAATAAATTCGCCCAATATTCAATCAATCAGTCACAAATCAAAGCTTTAGTATAGTTCTCCAGTTGTGATGTAAACAGTGTAGAAGTATTAATACTTCATTAAAATCAAATTATCTGTCTATATATAACAATTTAAAATCATAAATATTGTACCTATTGAAATGAAAGTTATAATTCATAAAATATCCCTGTATTTGACTCTGTTTAATTTACTGAACACAGCTGTTATGAGTTTCAAATGTTCTATATGTATATTTATTAAATCGCTTACTGATTTGATAATGATGCATATAGAACATTTGAATCGTGCTACAAAAATAATATTGAGGTGTGGTTTATTATTTATCCAGTATGAAAATATATAAAAAGTTTATAAACAGTATCAGTAATCAATGTACTAGTACCTATGCCGCTTGAATTCTAGACGAGCAAGGAGAGCAGTGTTTAACACTCAATTTATATAATTCACTTGTCAATATGAATATCTAGAAGAAGGGGCATAGTTTTTCAAATCAACTGAAATAAAGTGCTTAAAGCTTTGATTCCCATGATCACACATCCACAACCCACCCCATGACAAAGAGCTACTGAAGCGTACATCCTAATAAATTTCCTAAAAATCCGATATCATGTATCAAACTATATATATTTACATTTATATGTCGTAATATTGCTTTCGAATTACCTCAGGGGGGCGTGCGTTGTTAACGTCGATATACATAAAGTTAGTAAAGATCTCAAATCCCTAATTGTATAAATACATCGAGTGCAATTTGTAGATTCTATCAATCTTTAAAGCACTCCTCTTAAATCTTTAATATGTATTATAAAATCAATCTTGAGAGAACTACATATTTTATATGCGTGTCTCTAATGATTATGCCAGCTCTAAATTAATATGTTAACGTATTCTATATGTACATCTTTTAAAGTGGCAACAGAACAGTCATAAGAGCATCTCGAAGAGCGAAAGCAAACGAGTTTGATTTATATATTTATATTTTTTTGAAAAGCATTAGATTTCTAGCTAACTTTGGCTATGCCATCTAAGGGACCGTCGACAAATAAATTAATAAGGCGTAAAGAAAGCACCTAGGTTTTGAAATATATTGTAGCGGAAAAAAATAATATAACGCTCATTTTTAAACTGACGTGAGTTAATTATCTAAGTGAAATATCAAATATTATTCATATCATTCAGATCACAGTTGCGGCGTTAAATCACATTCTTAACTAATTCAACATATTGTCCTGTTATTGTTCAGACATCTTTCACCATTAACTATTTCCAGTGATAATATATAGTATTGGCTAAAATATTCTGATAAAATTGTGCACTATCTTCGCTCCAGGCTCATTGGTGTGGACTCTCTTCTTCGGTGTCGACGGGACTCGGTGAAAGGAACTTTCTCGCATATTTTGGATAGTGGGTCTTTTCGTGCGCTTTCAATATTGTAGATCTTGAAAATGTTTTGCCGCATAGTACACATCGAAACGGTCTTTCGCCTAAAACAAAAAGTTTTTTTAAGTTGTGCAACCTCTTTTTATATTATTACGATAATCATTTAACCTTCTTGTTAAAATGGTAGAATAAAAGCACTTACCTGTGTGTACTCTACAGTGATCCTTCATATGGTGTCTCAATTTGAATGCTTTCCCACAAAATTCACATTTGAAAGGTCTGTCGCCGGTGTGAACTGGTAGATGTGCGATCAGCGAAGACACGTCTGGAAAGCTCTTCCCGCAAAACTTGCAAAGCACTACATTTCCGGGCTCCACCGGACCAATATCCAAATCCAGAGGAGATTCTTCGGTCGGCATATTCATATAAGTAGGTTCACTAAACTGTCCTATCAGCGGTAAGCCCATAGGTCTGCCCATTAAAGCATCTCGGTACTTCAGGGTGTCAAGTGTGTGGGTCGTCAATATATGCCTGGTCAGTTTGCTCTGATGCGGGAATGCTGCGCCGCAATGTATGCAAGGATACCCTCTTTCCCCTTCGTCAATTCTCCCCCTACCGGACCCTTCGTACTCCTGCAACCACAAAAAGAACATCAACTTCTTTTTCTCTTGTTCGGTTTTTACGCGAACCAAAGTGGGTGCAATAATCTACCACTACTTTCTAAATTGAGATGCAGTCTCGAAAATTTTGAATTTCAATATCTAAATAAGAAGTTGACGCTCATTTTTGCCCAAAGAATGTGCAGGAGTGAACCCGGGAGCCAGCTACGCGTAACGCCTTTTTGTTTAGCAACACGCTCGCGTAAAAGGTATATTTTATGCAACAACGTGTATAATATATGGCCAAAATTTAAATATAAAATTTGCCCAAAATATATATCAAACAAAATGAATGTATATAAAAAATGATGGCCAACAAAATGAAGGTCAACTTCTTGACAGCAAGGCATAGTAATCGATGTTCGAAATAGCGCAGCACATCAACAAACATGCAAGTACAGAGGAATATCCACAGACTAACAACAAATACACCGACCTTATTGCTATACTGCCATCAATTTGCTCATGTACTGAGTAGATATTAACCACAGTACATCTTATTTTAATATTAGATTTAAAATTAATCAAAGTTAAGAAATAAAAGGGAATATCTTATTCCATTTTTTTAAATATTCTGATTATAATTATGGCCATAGAGTAACATGCAGCTCTCGCTCAGCAAAATAATAACAGAAATAAAAATTGATTTATAATTAAATTTACATTAAAAATTAAAAAATATTCTTAGCCCCATCTTGGAGAAGTTAACTTACTTTACAAATTTTCATTGTTATATCATTAGTTGAAAATAAAAATAAAAAATAGTATCAAAAAGTTACTCATTGAAATCAAGCAGAAAAACAATTGGTTTAAATATTAAGAAAACTTTAAGTTAGAAAGAAGAGCTTCATTTCATTTTGAATTTAAATTTTCAAGATATTAAATATAAAATTCGAGTTTAAATTACAGCAGCCTAACTTTTCTCAAATAGGGATAACAACTTCAAAGATATTTTTAACTGCTTCATATATGAACCAAGTGTCATCATACTATTCATTGATATATATGTTTAATTCATTTATTATTAGAAAAAAATGCACTACTTACAAAACATTCAAAGCATTATTTTATTAAAAAAGCAACTAAATCAAAGGTTTACAAGTGGTAACAGTAAGAGAAAAGAAAGAAAATAATGTATTATACAATAAACAAAAAATACCACCACATAAGAACATGCAACTTCAAGCAGGAACATTAAAAAAGTTGACTATCACTGATAGAAGCCTCTCATCTGTTTACCAGATGATGATAAATTCTAATTTCAATGCAACTATTGCATTGTATCAAACTTTAAAATACACCTACATGCTCATTTTTGTCATTTGATGTGTAACAATATATCTATACTATAATATGTGTATAACATTAAAGCGGATTACATTCATGTGCTAAATTAAACTACTACTTGATAAGCCTGATAAGGGATTTCTGGTGTTGCTACTAGCATAGGGCTTTTATTATTGGCATTATTAACTGTCAAAAAGTATGTTAGTAGTACATTATTAATTTTGCTTAAGCAAAAAGGTTGACAACGACTGATTGATAGCTGGTCTATAGAACCTTTTCAAGTATTTCTATTGTGTTGAGTGCAAGTGCCGTGTAAGTTGAATGTGTAGGTTTATTAATCACAATGCTGTAGCTATTTCTAAAAAGTATATTGCTTAGGCTCTATGTAATATAAATAGAACATTTGACCACATTAAGGCTTTGAATACTTACAGACTCATGTTGCAATCTATACTCCGCCTCCATGCCTTTATCATCATTACTTCTGTCCCAATCTGCCTCCTTTTTCAATGACTGAAATCATATCATACAAGATCATTGTTTGTTTAGTTAAATAATTATACTACTAATAATACTATTATATCTTTATTATAGTAAATAGCACTTGTTTACTACCATGACTTAGCCTCATGGGCTAATTTTAGTCACCCATAACCCAGACCACAAATATATATTAAAATTTAAGTCTTTTTAATTTTTATATGTACCTCGTCTTTGTCTATGTTGCTTTCTAAATATTAGCTTTATGATTTTGATGAATAGACCCATTGGGACCTAAATATTAAAAACTTATGCATAGTTCATACAAATATAGTGTTAGAATTTTGTAATACTGAATAAAATCTACATTATTTTATTGTTATATTAAAATAAATCTTACAAGGGGTACTTGCTGAACTGGTGGTAGTCCAGATGGGCCAGCAATAGGTTCATTTCTTGGGCTTGTTAAAGTGCTGTGAGGATGCGGAAGGCCTGGATGTGATAATGTACTTAATACGCTCAGCCTTTGCTCTACAGGAGAATACCGAGATCCCAGCCCAGTGCCATGACTGTTTATAGTCATATTGAGACCTGAAAAAAAATATAGTGTATCATTTACTAAATATCACACAATTTTTCCTTATTTGCATCTTAAAAATCTTGAATTAAAATGAGGATAAAAATTTAATGTCATATGTTAGATTTTAATGTTAGCATACACAATTTATCTTTAATTTTTTATTTTGATTAAAATGTAAACAAGAAAATAATAATGTATTTCTAAACTCAAACCTAGCTTTGGATGATAATAAGTTGAGAATGGATAAATTTATTTTTGGTATTAAAAGAACTTATTATCGAACATCAACGACAAAAATATAATGTTTTATTTGATCTAACCATGGAACTTTAAACCAGAAATATGTGAGTCCAATAAAACTTAAAGAGTGCATCTTGTTGTACTTGGTTTGTATCGCTCCTGTGATAGTCATATTCTATATTTATAAATAAAATAAGTAATTCTTTCCTATTTTTTCGTTTTTTTTAATTCTTATCAAAAAACATTAAATTAATTTCTTCTGAGAAAAATAGTAAATAATTATTGTTATCACAAAATTGTTATCAACTGTCAAGTGTCAAACGAACACTATCAGAATTCAGTTTTTTTTAATGGATTGCACTTGGTGTATTGCCAATGTCGAGTATCAAGTCTGTCGTTAACTATCTTTGGTCTCGCTTCGCTAAGGGGTGTGGTTTGACTCTGCAAATCCGTATCAACTCCACCATCCAGAACAGTCATCTCTCCACGACAGTTCTCCACAATATTCGCAAACTAATCACAATATACACAGATTTTTTTTCGAAACGAACACTATAGAAAACCACTCCGGAATAAAATGATGATTAATTATCGGTAGATAAACAGAAAAACAACCGCGCTCTTCGATGCTTCTCGCCGCTCCTCGCGGTTTTTTTATGATTTAGGAGTAATTACTAATTATTATAGGGAAGATTTTCCTTGATTGTTTGTAAAATTTTACTCACAGAACAGAAAACAACAACTGATTTTACTGTTCTATGATTTCATTAAAAAAGAATGGCGAAAGTATGAACCATAAAATGTTTAATTTTACACTTTACGTTTCATATTTTGTATTTATTTATTTCCGCACTTTAATAAACATAAGATTGTTATTTACGTAGATAGAAATTAACAAACATTCCGTTTTGAATTATTATAATCCCTTCGTGTACTTATTTGACTTAATTTTATATCCGAATTTCCTATTTTTATTGTTTTAAAATTATTGAAATTGTTACTTGTTAGTACTTTCAATATTTTACAATTGATAAATAATTCATAATCATTTTTTCAGGTGTAAAAAATAAAAATATACTAATATACTAAAGTAAGCGTTCACACTGTATGTATTGTAACCTTTGCATACACGTATTCGAGGAAGAAAAAAAATGTAGGCACTGATAAGTGATAACTTTTTTTATGTTTGTATTTGTAATTTTTATTTATACTGATATAACTATTGCAAACATAAAAGTTTTAAGTGTTAAATAAAAAAAATATTACAATAATATCAACTCTTATTTATTATTATGACCCACTGCTAGGCACGAATCTCCTCGAAATTCGACGAGGAGAGTGTTGGACCATAGTTAACTGATGCGCTGGCCAAATGCAGGTTGGTGAACCTTACACACCTTCAAAAACTTTAAATCACATAAGACGTGCAGGTTTCCTCGCGGTGTTTTCCTTCACCCGTGAGCAAGAGATATTAGCCTCATATTATAATATCTTATTCAAATGTATTATTATTCATGTGTTATAAACATCGATAAAACCTATTTCAAGGCACCACAGGGTCAGGATCGAACCGGGACCTTTTAAGTGGCTGTGCCCAAGTCCCTAGACAAATGGATTTAGACTATCCATAATTATTAATTTGTACAATAGGGATGTTGACTATTTTTTTTTATTGATTTTATTTGAAAGATATACTATAGATAAACACGAAAAAAAGATTTTTGTAAAGAAATATGTCCAATTTTAACAAAAAATTAAATAAAGAAAAATAGTTTTTTAAATTGCCGTTAAAACGCTCCAAGCGTCATAACGTCACACACCGCATCAGAGCTCGCGCTATGTTAGGTGAGTTATGACAGTTTGTACTTAACTCAATGTTCAGTGACGTCATCGCCTTATTGGCGTTTACAGTCACGTGATAATGCATGTTAAATAACGCATTTAAAAATTAATTTTCAAAATTTTAAGACAAATAAGTAGACTTTTTAAATGTTATTTTAGGTTTTCAAATACTGTATTTAATATGTAAAACATAACTTTACATGAATTTGTAACATGTGTCAACATCCCTATTAATTGATCTTTTGACTGATGACTAGAGACGTCCGAACCCCGCCTTCGTTCCGCGCTTTTGCTTAGGGTAGTATGCGCGGGGCGACGCGAAGGCCAGGTTCACGCATCGTCTATCATGCGCCTAATAATTTTGATATTTTAGTAAATGAATGGAAATAATTTAGGAACGCACAATAAGATGGTTTTATAAATTATATGCGTACCAATGTTATCATTAGCACCGTTGGATCTAATCGAAACTGTGTCTTCTTCTGGCGATGACGGTCGCATTGGCTCATCAGGAGGCTCATCCTTTGGGATGGGTGGATGCGTTAGAGTTGGAGCTTCAATTGACGTTTCAGGCCTAAATCGACGTATAGACAGTAGGGGGGACATTCGAGGAGGAGAAGTTTCCGTTGTTTCTCTATGAGTATCTCTTAAATCTCGCAGGTCCCTGATGTCTCTGGTATCTCTATTTTCTCTGCTATCTCTTTGTTCTCTTAGTTCTCGCGTTTCACGAGAGTCTCTTATATCTCTAGTTTCTCGTGTATCTCTAATTATCTCGCGAGTATCTCTTATTTCACGCTCCCGGTCCCGTTCCCTGGGTTCTCGAGGTTCTCGTTCCCTCGTGTCTTTGCTCTCTCTTTCACGTATTTCGCGCAACTCTTTAGTATCGCGTCTGTCTTCTTTCTCCCGACAGTCGCGTTCTTCTAACCTTTCGTGTGAGTCAGTGCCCTCTTTATTGTCTTGTGGCTGACACTCCTCCATTGGCTCTGGAACGTTCCTTGTTGTAATGCCAGCTGCGCTTAAAGTCGTCATTTCAGCTAGGCCCTTGACCTACAACCGACAAAGAATTCAAATTAGTGGTTGTTAATGTAATTACACAGAAAAAGCGCCGATGTTTTTTATTCGTGTAGGTCAAAACAGACTTAATAGTATTTATTATTATTTATGTAATAAAGTCGCTTTTTGTTTATGTGTATCGATATTTTTTAAAAAAGATACATAATGTATTTAAATACGGTTTTCATAGTCGTGTTTGTCGTAAACTTTGTTGGTTACAGGTAAATTAAAAAAATATTTCAGACTTAAAATTATTCGAGGTCTGAGTGACTAAGGCTATAAAATAAATAACATTAATCCTGATACGGCTGTAAAACTAAGTTAAGGTGGTTCACCCACCTTAAGGGCTAAGCTGTAGGGGCTAGCTAGTGTATCATATAATATAATAATCTGCATCGACACTTAAGTTAGTGATGCAGAGCATAAGTAATAAGCTATAAACCGCTCAAGTACTATTAACACTAAACATTCAGACATTTGCATATTGTTATTACGCTTAGGATTGATAAAAAACGTTAATTAAAAAACATTTTTAACTTTATATTATTTTTGTTACATATTCTGTGGCCTCCCACGGTATACGGACATACATATAACAGTAATTTACTTATATTTATTTATTTTCGTTCAAAATCAACCGACGGACATACCTACCACAGAGTTTAAGTATTTAAAGTTGGTTCCTTTTAGCTATGGATTCTTGTGAATTTTAGAGGTGTTAAATTTTTTGGCGTTAATATTTCAATGGAATATCGAACGTAATGATTTGCAGATTAATATTTAATCCCTAGATAATTATTAACATATGGGTGGGAGCATCTGTCGCCGAGGTCAAATATTTGCTTGATCCGTTTGATGCAATATCCGTAAGAATATTTAAATCCGTAATAAATTATAATTTGCCAAGGTTATTATATTAGTTAAATCGATTCAGAAGAGGTGCGTTATTTTAGCAGCCGTAAAAAAGTAAAGTATCGTATGAACCCTCATAATTATGTCCTACACGATGGGCACGAGTCTCCTCCTCGAAATCAGGCGAGGAGGGTAATGGGCCATAGTTCACCGATGCGCTGCCCCAATGCGGGTTGGTGAAATTCACATACCTCTAAAGTGTTTCAATATCATCAGGCATACAGGTTTCCTCACGATTTTTTCCTTCACCGGTGAGCGAACGATGGTCTCGTGTTTGGGGTGCACTAAGGAATTTAGAAAAACCCATTTCATGGTACACACGGGGGGGTCAGGATCGAGCCTAGCTCTCTCATTAGCTATTATTTACCTGAAGACTCTCAGCAGTTTTGAGGAGTGCTGGCAGTTGGCAGTACTGGACGTTCACCTCGCCCTTGTACATGAAGTCAACGAGTGTGCGGAGCTCCTCTAAACCCACGTCCTTCAGGATAACTATTGGATGGCGTGAAGGGTGATCCACGAAAAGCGAACGGAAGTAGGATGAACACGCAGACAATACTACCTGAAATATGTATTGCAATACTTTTAGACATATGAAATTGAATCAACATTTGTGGGGAATAATGGATTTACTTTTATTCTATATATTATCGACTATCGACTGGTCTGTTGGTTTGGTGGTTAGTGACCCAGACTGCTAAACCAGAAAGCCGTGGGTTCGATTCCCACCCAGGACAAATGTTTGTGTGATGAGAATGATTATTTGTTCTATGCCAGGGAGTAATTTATCTATAATAATATTATGTATTTAGATATGTATAAGTAAGTATGTATCAGTAATTGTGGTAGCCATACAGGTGTCGCTAAGCTCTGATGTCCGTAAATATTTATCATTTTAATTTTTTAGGGAACTAAGAAGTGATGTATTATAACGTCATTGTAACTTACAATACGTTAGTACGTACGTAGTAGTCACATTATTCTGCTCGAATTGAGCCCTTGATATTATGACTGACTACCAAAAGATTTAGCTTGTCCAGAAATTCTGATTGTCGATCAAAGTGACGTTAGTACGTGGACTTACCTACTAACTAATATAACTACTATATCCATGTGTTTGTAGTCCTTTCGCATTGTTGACGTTCAAGAGGATACAATTTATGTTTCAAGACCTTTTCTATGTATCTACTAATCCATGAAAATCTGTCGTTACTGATTTTTAAATATATTTAACTGTCAAGATAAACCTTCTATATGTTCGTTCCCGTCTTTCCCTTTCACTGTGAGTCTGTGAGAGAGAGCTGATACAAAGCAATATGAGTTCGCCATTGCGTGCTGGTAGTAGGAGGCTAACGTCCCATTCAAAACTATAGAATAAAAAATATTTTTGCAACAAATAAAAGGATTCAATTTCATGAATCAGCGGTTGGAAACAAGAGTTATGTTGGTTCGCGAGCTATAGTAGATTGGTTTTTTTCCAATTTACTTGTTCTATTAGGACTCAAAGGCCGATAATATTGTATACTATATCAAACAAGTTTCTTATCAGGGGGCCTAGCCAAAATGCTGTTAAGAAAGTGTTAGCGAAGTTCGAAAATGATAAAATGTATAGGATGGACCACGTGATTGATTAAGCGCGACCTTATGTCATGACATTTTATAATTTTCGAACTTCGCCAACGCTTTCTTAGTGGCATTTTGGTTAGGCCCCCAGATTTTTTCTCTTTTATCCCGTTTTCGGGCCAAGTAATTTCGATTTTACTACGAATCTCTAAAAACTTCATCTTCAATTTTTACCTGAGCTACATCCGATACTACTTTAAAGCGACCTTCATAAATATATTACTGTAAGGGTTTGTTTCACAATATCCTAATAAAGTTCCATTTAAGCTATTTGCAACATATTTACCACATAACTACAACGTTTTTGTTTCACAATTGACATATAGCAATATTTGGCTAATAAAGTTCCCTGTAAACTATAGGTCGGATCAACTGGCCATTAGCAAATTCATCTGTCAGATAAATTAGTTGACAGATATATACGCGGTTGATAGCTTCACGACATTTGACAATTTGACGTTCCGGTAACGGTAATATACAAAATAATTTAAATTGTGTTTTGATCGTTTAATAATTAAGGGATAACATTATATACAAGGTCTATGTAAATAAAAGGTATAAAGATGGCATGATACATACAATTAAATTATAAAAACATATTTTCATGTATATTTACAACATGGAATTTTTTTCTAAAACATATTTATCGTAAAATGGAACGATGAAATGCGAGGTTGCCAAGCCTACTAACCAGTAAGTGCCAAATAGAGATCTGCCAAATAAATTTATAGGGAAGATGATGGTGAAACCCAATCAAGACTAACTAGAAGATTTATGTGTCAGTTAATTTATGTGTCATATAGCTATAGGGTACTTTACTAGTATATTGTGAAACAGACCCTAACTGTATAACATATTTGACAGAATAGATTAAGGAGTATCTGTCAAATATGTTATAGATAGCCTATCCAGCACTACACAGCACTTATCTGGAGGTTGTGAAACAGGCCCTAAGTATAGTTTACGTATACGATACCTTGTGAGCCCGAATGGAGGCTCCTTCGGAACAGGCGAGCGTAACGTCCACCAAACTCTCGTCGTGTAGCAACTGGCTGAAAACTCCCAGCAGGTTGCTCTGATGATTGTTCCACCTCAGGCAATAGTGCTCACTTCCCATGTCTGAGCTAGCTCCCGCCGCTAGAAAATGAAAAAAAAAACGTTGTTTATTATTATGTAAATAACTTCTGTGTCGAGGTGTCTCGTCCCCGTCAGTCCATCCCTTTGAGACAGTTTTGCCAGGTGCAAATATAAGATAAGTACGATTATTTTTAATCTTTATTATGTCAAAAACATTTTAATGTAACCCCGCAATAAAATGTCTGAAGTTTTATACGATAATAATTGAATTTTATCCTGATAAGCAAAAGGTAAGAAGAATCACTAGAATTCATGTAGTATTTTTCTCACTGAAGTAATTATAGTAAAAAAGTAAAGTAATGACCTCATATTATGTGTCCCGACGCAGGGCACATGCCTCATCGAAATAATAGAAGACCTTCCTTGCCAGATTTCAGAGTTGGGATATGATATAGTTCCCCTTGATTAGGCCATAGCTCACCGATACGCTGAACTTCTCACACCTTCAAAGATTTTTAATATCATCAGGCACGCAGGTTTCCTCACGATGTTTTCTTACACCAGTGAGCGAACGATGGTATTTCGGTGCACTTAGTAATTTAGAAAACCCCATTTCAAGGCACCACCGGGGATCATGATCGAATTCGGCCTTCGCACTTAGAAGACCATACCCATACTCACTGGACCATCGAGGCTCTAGTAGTAAGTAATTATAATTTATAGCCCACAGTGAAATATTGGTAGTAAAGAGGTAGTACCATGCTGCTTTGGGCTTTGCAGCTGAATTGAGCCCGCACCACCGGGGTGGCTCTCATAATACCGTCGTAACGTGGCAGCTATGCTGTCGCGATTCATGCGGTTTGTGAGTTGCTTATTGGGGGGATACAGAAAAGGAATGTAACGCATCTGCATAACCTCTGGTAGTGTGGATATTTATGGGCATCGATAGTCGCCAAAAGCTTCGACTGTCCGTTTGCTCTCCTATGCTATATATAAAAGATTGGTACCTTAAATTAAATACGCATCTAATATCTGCGATTGAAATCATAATGCAGCTTATTCGATTTTTAACTATTCAAGCTCGTACCGACAGAAAATGACAGTAGGCAGTTGTAGCTGCGCTTACGCCGCGTACACGTCTACGTGGTTACCATATTATAGGACATAGGTACTACGTTGTTCGGGAAAAAGGATAGAAGGGCATTACCTATGTATAATGACAATAGTTGGTATTAATGATATAGTGTACGCACTCATGCACATAACATCTTTCGTCTTAGGAAAGGCATTAGCGTTTAGGTTCTAAGGCGATGTTGAACACCTACGAGTACCTAGGTACCTCGTATGTTTGAGAGCATAACTCACATGAACATCATATTCGTATTTTTTATAGAAAATTCCATTCTTCATTTAATAGTAATTAGTTGTTAGAAAGTACTGCTATTGGTTCCACATTTATGGAATTTCATGGAATCATAACTACTAATAAACATCCAACTTTATTAGTTTTTGTTACAATGTAAGATTATTAGATCAGCACATTATATCGAAATAGAACCACCAGTAGGTAAAATACAAGTGTGCCCAAATCGACGAATAATAGTATAGTAAAGTATCAACCTTTATATTTCCCATGGCTAGGTAAGGGTCTCTTCCTCGAAATCAGGCGAGGAGGGTATTGAAAACGACGAATAGTATAATTTAAATTTTTGCGATCAAAACAGAATTGATGGACATTAATTTGCATACCTTTATAATATAAGCTGTTTACGAATTTACTAAATGCGAAGGAGTATTATAATTGCTAAACAATTTATTTCTAATGTTGTGTTTTGTATGTACATTTTGATAACATGTTTCAAAAATAGCTGTAGGGTCGAAAAGTTCATATACACTATCAACGTGTTACTCTAAAAAAAAGCATATATATGGTCGAATTGAGAAACGTCTCCTTCCTTGAAGTCGTTTAAAAATGATTATTTTTGAATCATCATCATCAGCCTTTATCCGTCCACTGCTGAACATATGCTGCCCTCAATGAACGCCAAGACGACCGATCCCTTGCTACTCGCATCCAACGCGGACCTGCCACTGCACGGAGATCGTCTTCCCATCTGGTTAATGGCCGACCAACACTTCGTCTACCTAAACGCGGCCTCCACTCTTGCAACTTAATGGCCCATCGGCCATCCGTTATTCTGAGTGCGTGACCAGCCCATTGCCACTTCAACGTGCTTATTCTTCGCGTGATATCGGTAACTTTAGTTCTGCCCGCGTTGCGTTCTCCCCGTGATGACCTACGGGGCCGAAACGTGCCCTCTTAATTTACGACTGGTCCGCAAGTTTGCCGTAGCTCAACGTGCTATGGAGCGTGCTATGCTGAGTGTTTCTTTGGCAGATATTTTTGAATAATTAATTTTAAATATTGTATACTTTAATCCGCGAATTGAACCGCGTCGACTTGACATGAGGATGATGAACATATTATGGTTCATAGGATAATATTAATATGTTGGGCAAAAAGTCTTTTCGTATATAGTAGGTAGGTCTGACTGGTTTTGGTATCATCAAAAAGTTTAAATGAGATAATTCCGAATTCATATTTCGAAAACAAAAGAGTTTGGCTGGAAGGTGTTAATGCATCCGCCGTATGTCAACTGTTTCGGTCTCTGCAAAATACCTTAAACTTGACGAGAGGACTGCCAAAACCACTTGTTGCAGTTTTTTGATCAGAAGCCCCAAAATTTTTATGGCAATGGGATCACGCCCCAACCTACAAAAAGGCAAAAAGTTATCCAATAAAATGACATCTACATATATATAAACTTTAGTCAAATGTAAATAAACTTTTTGAAAAAACTTTTGAATTTTTATATAAAATGCGAAAAAAACTTTTTCCCCAACTTAATATGTCAATAGTAAAAGTAAAAGTAATATCAAATAGTAACCATTAAAATTTACATTCTAGCAATTGTGTCTGTATTACATATTTGTAAACTAATCTTGATGAAATTAATAGCAGTGATGTAATATATGATAATAATTAATATAAAAATATATATTAAATAATATTTTTACACTGATTCGAACGAAATATAGTACTATCTAGGCTTCTTCCCGTTTCTCTTTCATTTCTACGTAAAAACACTGCCGAGAGCGAATCGTCCCGCTCTTCATTTGTTAAACACCGCAAGGCGCAGATACGCTCGCTACCCGGCGGACGAGTATCGTCGTGACCTCCGTAACCTCGAAAGAGACGTTAAAACACGCATCTTAGAGCACAAAGCCGAAAAGTGGGATCGCCTCCTTAGTGAAATCTCACCCTCCCATGTGGCCTACTGGCCACTCGCTCGTTCATTTAGAAAGAAAACGGAGGCATCTATGCCGCCATTAAAAAGACCCAATCGCGCGCCTGCACTAGAGGACGCCGACAAGGCGGAACTATTAGCCGATACACTAGAGAGCCAGTGTACCCCAAACATCACTACCCCCTCACCCTCCATAGGCTCCCACGTAGAGGAGGTAATTAGGGTAGTAGAGTCGAAGACTTCTGCGCCGCCGGAGGGGGATCCTATCCCTCCGACGGATGTAGAAGAAGTCCAAGACATTATCAAACGACTTCACTCCAAGAAGGCCCCCGGGCCGGACGGGATTTCCAACAAAGTCATTAAAATACTCCCACCCGCTCTTGTTTACCTCCTGGTTAGCATTTTCAACGCCCTCCTAAAGGGCTGTAGGTTCCCAGACCAATGGAAAGAAGCTACGGTTATCGGCATACCTAAGCCCGGCAAACCGGGCACGGAACCGTCTAGCTATCGGCCCATCAGTCTACTAAGCTCGATTGGCAAAATCTACGAACGGGTTCTGCTTAAGCGGCTCAAAGCCGTTATAGGCGAAAAGAACCTGTTCATAGACGAGCAATTCGCCTTCCGCGAAAACCACTGCTGTCCAAGGCAAGTCCACCGTATGACCGAAGACATACTCAGAGGTTTCAATAAAAAGAACTCCCGCGATACGTGCGCCGTATTTTTCGATGTAGCAAAGGCCTTCGATAGGATATGGCACGAAGGCCTCGTGTACAAACTGTACAAGCTAGGAATACCGGATAGGCTAGTCATCATCATCCGCGACTATCTGTCAAACCGGTCATTTAGGTATAGGGTCGAAGGCACCCTCTCTTCCCTGAGACCTCTGAGGGCCGGAGTCCCCCAGGGCTCCGTGCTGTCCCCAACTCTATACAATCTGTACACATCAGATATCCCCAGACCTCCGGACGTCAAACTGGCTCTCTTCGCTGACGATACAGCTCTATACGTTACCCACCCTAATGCTAATAGAGCATCGCTATTTCTCCAACGTGCCGTCACCGAACTAGGCAACTGGTTCGCAAAATGGAGAATAGCTATTAACCCCGATAAAAGCGCGTCGATTCATTTCTCTCGTAAGAGAAAGACACGCTTACCTAAACGCAGACAAACATGGTTCACGATGAAACCAATCTTACTAAATAACGTCGTTATTCCCAGAGTTAGACAGGTCAAGTACCTGGGGGTCACCCTCGACAGGTCGATGTCGTTTAGACCACACATCGCCGCGATTTCTAAAAAAGCCCGTTTCGTCAGTAGTAGACTGTACTTCCTCATAAACAAAAAGAGCAAAATGCCCCTCAGGCACAAGCTCACCCTCTATAAATCATGTATCCGCCCCATCATGTCATACTCCTGTGTGGCATTCGCGCATGTGCCTCAGCATAGACTCAGAGGCCTCCAAACGATCCAAAATAAATTCTTACGTGTGGCAACCGGTTGCCCGTGGTACGTAAGAAACATCGACCTACACCGTGACCTCAGACTAGATTCGATTAGGGGCCATTTCAAAGCGATGTCAGAACGTCACTTCGAAAAGGCACTTCTCCACCCGAACCCACTCGTCGTGAGTGCGGCAAACTACACCCCCGATAGCTTAGCACCTAATAAGTCTAGGTTACCTAAGAATGTCATAACCGATCCTGTTGATAAAATCACAGAACTGTTAAAGCGCGACGCTGAAGCGCGACGTAAGCTACAACACACACTCAGACATAACACAGCCGGTGTTAGGCACACATTCACACCGCATGGGCCCCGGGGTCGTATGCGACGTCGAACCCTACACTCCGTTGACCAGTTGATCCGGATCAACCGCGACAGCATAGGCTCAGATCAGCTACGAGTCGACACCAATATAGACCGTGTAATCACCGATAGCACTCTGCTATCGGCAGCTTGCTCGGGTCCCGCGCTTGACCCGCCTCCCCCGCTACCGGGGGAGGGGAGGGCCGGCCCTCACGATAGGTTTCTAACGTCACCCGTTCCAAACCAGTCGACCGTAGCTGACCAAGTTAGGTACAAACCCGACGCCATGAACATGGCGGGGGGCAACCCCCCAAATTTTTAACGTCATAGGATGATCCAACCGGATCACCCCATTTCCGATGACGCATAACGGTCACTAGGACCATTAGCATAGATCCAACCGAAAAAAAAAAAAAAAAAAAATCTTCATTTGTTTTAACCTCTCATGTAACACATTTAAAAGTTCTCTATTTACCGCGTCTTAATTCTAATATTTTTTGGTTATGGAGGTAATGGTTTTACATTGCCTAGACGCTCATTGAATAATGCAACTTAACAAATCAACTCATTTTATAAAGATTGATTTTTACCGATACCTACTACGGAGACGTAGAATCCTTAGGCTTCGTTCACAGGACACGCTCACACAATTTGTCAATTTATAGTCTTTTCCATATTTTTATGTTAATTTACAATTATGTAATATTTGTCCTATATCTATGTTCACGGGATAATGGCCCATACGGGATTTATATATTTTTTTTATTTAAAAACCAACCATAAAAAGATTTTGTATCACGTTTCATCACTTGAGTCATCATTTTCTTATTTAAAGCAAATGGACAGTCGATTCATCCACTGTTCAGTTACCGCCGACTTCAATGGACATCTACCATACAGGGGGGTTTTTAGATGCTTTGGGTCTTTAAGCTACAATGTGCTCTATATATGAAGGTACATAAGTCTAAAATACTGGTGGTAGAAACTGGTTTCCCATAGTAGCAGACAGGAAATCAACCTGCAATAGTACTACTATTTTTCGACGACGAGGTGGCTGGTAGAATTTTAAGTATTATGTGATACTAATTTTAAAATAAACTGTTTTCAATTTCTTTTTGTCATTCAAAAAGGTATATTAGCAAATGTTTTACTTTTTATAATCGAAAACTGGGTCTTCATTGATCATTCTAATTGAAATTAAAATTCCTAAAAATGTTCTTTTTTTTCTATATTTATTCATTATATTTAAATTAATCCAATACAATTGAAATGAGTAACGAAACATACCTACAGTATGTTTCGTTACTAGAATTAAAACTGTTATCTCTTCGAATAAATTGTATTTATACGAATTATTTTCGTTTGTAAGGAAATAGAAAAATTGTTTGTACAGAAGTTCCTCTCAGAAATATAATTTCGCGTTTATTTGGCTTGATTATTTAGTTGGTAGGAAAAACCAGGGTATGACTAGTGCACGTTTTAAACTCCTGGAAGAATGGAGGTGAAATTTTAAGGAAGTTAATAAATTTTGAAAATAGAGCCTTTGCTGGTTGGGTACGAGAACACTGTTTAACGGTGTGCATCCGTCACTCTCTGTAGGACACCCATATAATATTATGTATGTCCACATTGACATAAGAGCTCAAGATCTTACGAGCATGCGGCGGATCCCCTGATCAGTCGCGTACAGATCCCTCCGCAATGAGAACTCTCTGGAGAGTGGTCCTGGGTAGTGAACGGGGCGGCCGTTCACCGTCACCTTCCACAGATACTTTCCGAAACGGCTGTGTCCTGATCATATTTTTCATTACGCTATTACGCTCTCGTCACACATTCACTACCTTAGAAACTACCCAAGTCAAGCGTGCGTAAGAAATTTTTACTTCAAAAATATTATTTTTCAACATTATCAAATTATATATTTTTTATATTATCTTTAAAAATATTTCTTTTGTGCGTGTGTTTGTCACAGAAGTCCTCCTAAATAGCTGCAGCGATTTTAATGAAATTTTCTGTGTTACCTTCGGGTGGATTCGAGAAAGGTTTAGATTCAAAAACTAGCCCGACAGATGGCCCTGCAGTCCTTATCTAGGTTATTTATCTATACCGCAACTAAACGGCTGGATCGATATGTACCTAAAGGACAACGTCTGTTGGGTCCTCTAGTAGATAAATATAATTTTATAAGATCAGATATTTTATAAATGTTTCCGCATTATGTATATTGAGAATTAAACATGTTTACTTATATTTGTATTTTGTAGTGTTTTGTAAATTTAAGCGTGGGTAGAAACGCAGAATCATAAAAATTAATGCAACTGCCGCAATTGTGTTTGTAATTATTTTATGCAAAACATTTGTGGTCGTAACACGCGTAATGCATCTTGATGTTATATCCGTATATTTTATGATTACCATTTCGCACCTTCATGCGAGAAGATAAATATAGTCGCGATTATACTATTTATATGTGGTGCGCGCACACGCGTGCGTCCGCGACGCATTCAAGATCAAGGGCACGCGATTGCGCAAGAGTTGGCTGTCGCACCGCACTGCACTGTGTGATGTCATCGGGCGACGGGCGTCTGCGTCCCCCACTCCGCTCTCGTGATGTATCAGAAAGGCCGCGAACACGGAACGATCTATTTTTATATTTTGAACGTGCAAAATTCTGTGACCTTAGAAATATCAAGTAAATGTCTAGACTTTAGAATATTAATGCCTTATTAATAAAAAAAATATAATGCTTTAACTGTGAATATAATAATATTCTAATTTAAAAATGATTTGCATATAAATGACATGTAATTATGCCGCCAAAAATTTCTTTTCCGACGTCGGGGGATTATATTATTTTATTTAACAAATTACTAAAACAATAATATAATAAAGTAATAAAATTTCAAATAGCCATTTAAAGCATTATCAAACTGGCTGATTGGTAAATCGTTAAGTGGCGAAATGCTAATTTGAGTGGTTTGACTTCCCCAAGATAAGGGATTATGATGAATTTGATAATTTGTTCCGGATACTACGGAACGTCCCTACTAACGTATCCATATTAAGAGCTTTTATAAATAACGTGATTAACGGTTACCTATCGACACAACAGTTAAAAAGTTAGGGAACAAAATTAAAAAAAAATCAGTTTGGGAGTTATAATAATAATAATATAAATGACACAAAAAAAATAGTGTAAACATCTGATAAGAATACAATCAGGTGACCTTGATTCGCTATATAGCGATTTCTTTCAGGCAACCATCCATTAAAAGTTTTACATACATATACAGATTGTGCGCCAAAAGTTATCAAATACTGTTTTTGATGATTTTATGGCCAGGTTGCGAGCAAACTGCAAATACCTCTAGAATAAGCTACGACACTAACTAAGCTAGTTCTCATTATTTTGTTCAATGCTTATAGTCATATTTATTGTAACGCACAGCTAGTGTTCTATAAAACTAGGAAACAAATACCCACTCGGACATCAAAGTATTATTTACCCGCGTTGTTAAACGTAACCCCGTATTTATAATTAGTTTTCAATCACAATCTACACTAATATTATAAAGACGAAAGATTTGTACCTATTTTTGTAAGTTTGTATGTTTGTAATGAATAGGCTCAAAAAGTACTGGACCGATTTCAAAAATTCTTTCACCATTCGAAAGCTACATTATGCACGAGTAACATAGGCTAAATTTTATTCTGATAAAAAATAGGGTTCCGTAAGATATTTTGGTTTTTCGGACACAAGGTGTAAAAAATGTTATTTCGCGTACTAAGATCCCGTTGTAAATCTTAGTTAACGCAGGCGAAGCTGCGGGCAACAGCTAGTCGTTAATATAATAATATTATGTTAGACATAATGGAACGAATAATTTCAAACTATTTTTAAGTCGTCAACGGAAGTTGTGAAGCCAAATTCACTCAAATATTATAGATATTCATTATGCTTTGTCTCTGCAGTTTTATACAAAAACACTTAAAAGCTAATACAAATTTAGAAGTGTAGAAAGTATTAAATCGAGATAGCACTATTGATTCAATATTGACCACTGAACCAGTCGTTATAGCTTCGTCTTCAATTACTATTTCATCATATCTTAGCCTCGATTTTGTAATGTAGTTAATATTTGGTAGATTTTTTAGCACTAACTCTTTTAAGTAGATTCCTATCATTATTATAATAACATTTTATAACATAACGTACAACTTTCGATCCAAAATATTTCCAAAATGATGATGTTAGTAAAATAGCCGAATTTAAAATTAGATTTATACTAGCTGCCCCGACAGACTTCGTTCTGCCAATATTAAAATTGCAATTACAAAATAGGGGTTGATCGTAGAAGGGTGAAAATTTAGGGTTGTATGTATTTTTCAATGCCACATTATAAAAAAATAAAAACAAAAAATTTCGTCCAAAAATTAACAAAAAAATTTTAAGGGTGAACAACTCCTATCACTTAGGGGTATGAAAAATAGATGTTGGCCGATTCTCAGACCTACTGAATATGCATATAAAATTTCATAAAGATCGGTCAAGCCGTTTCGGAGGAGTACGGTAACTAACATTGTGACAGGGAAATTTTATATATTAGATAACTTTTTTGTTAAACCTAATGTTACTTGTTCGTTTTTATTAACCGGTTTAGAACTGGTGGATATGTGACTATGCAAGGCTATGCAAAAAATATACAGACGTATTAATAGCTTTTTCAAGGAGGATCTATTAAGCAATTTATATCCAAGCGGTCTAGGACATAGTTTCCTATTATTAAACAAACTTGAACATCATCCACGCGTGAAAATTGACAATTTTTCAATCGTAGACACAGTCGGACCCTTATGTCTGAGGATCGGGATCAGCTTCAGGGTTGAATCTGGTGCGGATGATCTGTCTCCACCAGTTTATATCCAGTGATGCACTACCTACGATCCTACACTCACCTACGACCGTGTAGAATCTTGGGGAAGATGAATCTTTGAGTTGAGAGTTCATGTTGATGATGAACGTCCACTTCTGTATTTCCGACCACAACCAGATTTTCCAAACTCGTCACCTCTGCGGAATGTGTGAAAGTTTGTAAGTATGGATGTTTGTTACTTTTTCACGTAAAAACTGCTGAATGGATTTTAATGAAACTTTACAAAAATATAGCTTGCACATCAGAATAACACAGGCTACAATTTAGCTTCGTAGTAGTACTCCCACGCGGATGGGAAATACGCGGCTGATACAGCGGGACGCTGCTTGTAGCAAATATGGTCTTATTTACATTCGTCAGGATTGATGCATTCACGGAATTATTAACATACGTCTCCTGTATCACATCTCGAATGCATCAATTTTTTGTCTCCCCCCGGCCAGGATCTTCCATGCCACTCTATACAGAAATCTAGGTATTACCAGAATTTGCTATTTTTTTACATAATGATGAATTACATCATGTTAATATTTATTAACATGATGAATTAATCTGTCTCAATAATTGTGAATAAAGATGAAAGAATGAAATAAAGATTTTCTAGCACATTTCCATACAATTCATTATAACTTATGTACCCAGGGAGTGGTGCGTTCAACGTTTAATAAAATGCATGCAGTGATGAGATCAGTATAGAATAAACATTTGTGTAACGATGGGATTAAAATTCAAATATCAATTACTACCGTTCAGAATAAATTAAGTAAGAAATGTTGCAATATTTTTATGAACTACAAGCTGAACCCGGCAAAGATTGTAATGCACTCAAAAATGTTAAGCGTCGTGATCATTTTTTCCATACAAATCTTGTCCCGATGATACAACAACAAAAAATAATTATCTAATTTGGTGCAGTGGTTCTGTAGCAATGTCAGAGTTCATTTTTATTCAATTCCAGCTGTTGCTCGCTGCTTCGCCCGCGTTAGCAAAAAAAAACCTTTTTTATGACTCCTATGTTACTTCTAGTACCTCCGATTATGTGTACAATGATGATTTCATGATGATCGGTTGAGTAGTTTTCACGTGAAAGCGTAACAAACATCCCTACTTTGACATTAATAATATTATGGATAGATTTCAAAAAAACTCTTCTATAAAAGTAAGTAGTAACTCTTAATTTAAAAAAGGAATGTATGAAATTGACATTATCATATTTTTTAATATCGGAAGTGTGTCATGAAAAGCTATTATCTCAAAGAAATAACATTATGTACATGGATGGTTACTGGTTATTACAGCTATGTGTGACCTTCGTCGTACAATAGTGATGCTGGCGTGCACGACGTATTTAAAGACGGCTTTACATGATCACAGCAGAATATTATACAAGTTTACCTGAATAGACAATGTGCGTACAACCATTCGTATTATCGCCAATAAAATAATATAATTGCTTATTAAAACATATTTTATATTTGCAAACCTTAGAATCTGCGATTATTACGTGCCTTTACGAGATATATGCCAAGATAGATTGGCAATGAATTAATGGTAATTGATTAAAGCAATCAAAATAAATTCTTATTTAATTGACAACGCTGGGAATTCAAAGACAAACCGGCAATCACAATAGACTGAAGTTATGGTGGGGTACATAAAGCTATTTAATTTAATAGACTAGTATGTATTTGTTTTTAGGAATAAATTTAATACTACGAGTCATACTCGAGGAATTTGCACTTGCATGAGTTGTACAATTGTTACATTTTTGACCCTGTACATTATTATAGCATAGGAACTATAAAAAATATATGTAGAGTCGAAGTCTTTTAACGACTATCGACTCCCATAAGTATCCACACAACCACAGACTATGCAGTTATGTTGCCCTTCTTTATCCTTAATCTCATTCAAGCTAATATTAATAGCTGTATAATCATTTAAAAGTTTATTAAATTTGGTATGGTGACAATAAAATATTAATGTTCCAGTTATTCTATCATCATCATCAGCCTTTATCAGTATACTGCTGCACATAGTCTCCTCTCATAAAGACGCTCAACGCCAAGACATTCTATATTTACTATAAAGTTTAAATTAATTAGCATTTTATAATAAAAATTAATGAAAACAATTCATAACGTTTGCAGAGAAGCTACTGCTTTTTAAAGTTTTATCCTTTTTAATCCATGAAAATAAAGTTTGTCTATTGCAATATGAAGTATAAATCTAAATTAAGACCCTATTGTTGTGAAAAGAGATCCTTATCTTATCATTTATCCCATCTAAACGCTCATAATTAAACACTTTAACGCAAACATTTGTGTTGACTTTTTTTTTCGAAAGGTCCAAACTTTTAGGCCTGATAGCCTTTAAGCTTAATCGGTAAGTAGGTGAGCAGATGATTCACCTAGAAATTAATGTATTGACAAAAAATTCCCAATAAATAAAAAAAAAAAACTTCAATCATATGGAAATGCGTCTTAATTTACACGCGCAGTATTGCGAACATTGCGTGGGGATCAAGGTCGCGCAAAACAACGCACACTACGCTAGCAATATCTTTGAGCTGTCTACCCGCCGATTGGTTTGGTGGATTAACCGAACGTCGGCTGGACATCCGGTCGCGCCTAAAACTCATACGTTATCACAAAACTGCCGCGTGAGATTGCTCTAAAATATCCTGTTTTGCATATTACATGTTTTCAGTATTTTAGTTTCATATATTTTTAAATAGGTACTTTTCTAAGAATAATGCATAAAAAATAGACAAATTATTAATTTCATTGTAATAATATTTACGGAGTCAGAACCGCGAGTCGCGAATAGAATTTCATACTACGTCACTAAACAAAAAAATATTAAAAACGAGAGTGTTTTTTTTTTAATTTGTAGCTCTACTTTTTGTTGAATTTATTTGATACTATCTGTTGTCCGCGGCTTCGCCTGCGTTAACTAAGTTTTACGGAAGTATTCGGATACGTCCATTAATCTAAGTTAACGTGGTAACTTAGGCTATAAAAATTTAATATTTTTTAACGACTAAGTTGCTCTTTGTTACATAAGCTATCTTCCAGTGAAAGTCCCGTCTAAATCGGGTTTATCATCTATCAATAAATCAGATTATTTTATCTGCATAGAAAATACCTATAAAAAAAATACTTTAATATAATACGGTACATGATCTGGAACTTCGTTGCGTTAGTTACGATTTCATATATTAAAAGTTTAAGTATTTTATTCACAGCTAAAGACTTAAGCTTACTCCAGGAGGGTTATGCTTGTGTTACAGGAATGTCTTTAAATGTCGTATCTCTTACTAACGTAGATTAACGTAATTATCCTGTAAAAAAGTTGAGAACCAATGGAGTGTCATAAAACCTTTTTGTGTACTTTATTGCGATTTTTTATGTATTGCACTGTTTTCTTTAAATATCAATTTTTTTATCCTCTACTTTCTAATTTATTTATGAGATTGTGGAGATATACAATATAATAACTATTTCTACCATTATAACTTTATTTATCTAGTCCGATGGGAGTAATGCGCTGTTCTGCGCTACCGGCTGCATGACTACCTCCATCTTGCTTGTTCCGCCCGCGAAACAGCTTTGCTGTGTTTTGAAAAGTAGGGCATGACAGGCAGCATAAATACTGGCACCGAGAAAATCTTATGCTACTATAAAACTAACAAAAAAAATCCTTATTTTTGCATGTAGAACAGTATCTTAATAGACTAACGCCCGGTTTCTGAAACGTTGGTCAAAGTGTATGTCAACTAACATGGTTTTTAATGGCGGTTAACATACGACCCTAGAGTCAAATTTTATTATACAGCTTTTAATTGTCGTGGCTATGTTCACTGACAGGCTGATCAAATTAAGTAATTTAACCATGCTTCTAGCAACTCATTTGACACTTAACAAGAGACTTGACAGTTGATTTGTTAATTAACGCGTTGATCAGCCTTTCAGAAACCGGGCGTAAGCCTCTATCTAAATATTTACTATTCGTTTTAAACCTATTACTATTGCGGTTAAAGTACTTAGGTATTTATTTCTCAAATTTGAAGTACGTTGTGTGTAAATAAACACAATATTAAGTGAAGTGACGGGAAAAAATAGAATTTGTAACATTTGTATCCTAAAATTAACATAGGTACATATGAAAAAAACCAAAAAATGTATCAATTCTATTCATAGGTCAAATTGTCAATATTAACTTCTTGTCCAATACCATATTAGTTCTGTAAGACCATTGTTTACAAGTCAATTATTTTTAATACACGCGACTTATTACCATAAGAAGCAGCTGCTAACTATATCTACGTGTTCAAGGTATTTATTATAAAACGTAATAGAAGACATTTTCATATTGAGGTAAATAAAATATAACTTAAAAAATATTTCTTAGTTTTTATATAATATGACATTTTTTTCAATAACAAATTACATAATAAATATCTATGGACGCTTTTACATCACGTCAATCTGGTTAAATATTTTAATTTATTGCTTAGATTGTCGTTACATATTAATTTAAATAAGTTTAACAAATTGAGCCTCAATAATTATTTCTGGTGAGATTACATCGTATTTTTTTTTTCTTAATCGGTAAATTTTATTGGAATCATGTATCAATTATATTTTATTTATTAATGACTAAGCTAGGGGTGTAGCTGAGAGTAGAAATAAATATCTAAAAGAGGCGGTATTTTTTTTGTTTGTTTGATAATTAAACTGGCAGACGCAGGAGCGTAAGTGGTCGACATCACCGAAGAACATATATACTGGGACATACATTATCTGGGACTTTCTCAGGCTCATTAACGTGTTCCCCACCACGGTTCAGGCTTTGTTGTGGTGGTGGGGCTCAGTAGCCCAGGGTGACCTCAACACCTTGGGCGAAGCAAGTTGAGCCGACGAGGCTCTTTGTACCCCTCTTATAAGAAGAAGGGGGAAAAGAGCAGGGGCAAGGGGCGAGGACAGGAACCTCGCCTCATTGTGGCGTCGGTCCCCTGAGGGACTGACTAGCCGTCAAGGTGCCCTGTTGCTTGTAGATCCGGGGCACCTCACGGCGTTGGTGGCACTCGCCGGGTTTTAGTGAGAGCTGCGTCTACTTACCAGCTTTCGGGCGCAACTACTTCCACATACCCGCCTGGGGAGACCCACTCCCCTGCGGAATGCCGAAGCGCATTTCCCGGCGTTAAAGAGAAAAAAAAAAAAAAAAGCCTCATTTACGTGTTGCCTCCTGAGACATAAGGTGCAAAGTCTTGGTGCCATTAATTACCTGCCCGTCTAGCCTCCTTTGGAAACACATCTACGTCGTTTCACAGGAAAAACAAGCAAGATACTCGGGAGCGCGGCACAGCGACCCCTTCAAGCGGGTGATTCATATTCACTCCTTTCATTTTTAACCGACTTCAAAAAAAGAAGGAGGTTATCAATTCGTCTGTATGTTTTTTTTTTGTATGTTTGTTACACGATTACTCCGCTGTTTGAGAATGGATTTTGTTGATTCTTGTTTTGTTTGAAAGCTTATGTTTCCGAATTGGTCCCATATTAATTTGATCGACATCTAATCAGCGGTTTTTAAGTTATTTTCAATAATTCTTATTTGGTTGGTTTTGTATACCCAGACGATTTCCTCATTTTATTACTTGTCGATGTAATATGAATAATATGAACAAAAACCACTGAATAGGATACTTTGTAAAGTATCAAAGTATTGTGAGGTCATCATCGTCATCATCATCAACTTTCATCCGTCCACGGCTGAACATAGGTTTCCTCGATGAACGCTAAGACGACAGGTCCCTTACCACTAGCATCCAACACAGATCGGGAACGCCAAAAATTTTTCAAGAAAAAATAAAAACTATATTACTTATGTATAAACTTAAAACTAAAAAGTACAAAATAAAATTAATTTTAAATAAAAAACCAAAAAACCGACTTCAAAACTATACCTTAATTTATGTACAACTAGAAATTTTAAAATAATATTGAAATACTTCGAGGTGAAGTAGAAGTATACTATTTAAAATTGGGTATTTTTGGAGTCGGTACCAGCCAAAACAACGATGCCCTTCACAGACATCTACTCAATACTTGGTGTATGTGATTGATCATTATAATATCCTCTTTGATTTGGCACCGACTCCAAAAATACCCAATTTTAAATGGTATACTTCTACTTCACATCGAAGTATTTCAATATTATTTTAAAATTTTTAGTTATACATAAATTAAGGTATAGTTTTGAAGTCGGCTTTTCGGTTTTTTATTTAAAATTAATTTTGTTATTGTAACTACACAATACTCAAATAAACAATTAATTTGTATTATATCCGTAGTGACAACTATTTCTTAAACAGTTATGTAAGTCACTGTCAGTACAATTTAAAAAAAGTACATTGAGATAATAATGACAATTAATTTGTTATCCACTGAAGTAATAAAAATAACTTTTCGTGCAAATATAAAAATAGTTTTAGCTGCTCTACTGTTATAAGTTTTTGAGTGCATTACGAGTTATTAAGTAAAGGCTTCTAGCTATTAATATAAACTAAGGAATATTTATTTATAGTAACTTAGTAACTATAGTATGTTGTCATAGTAGAAAATTTAAGCTACTTTTAAGTATATAATGAAATAATAGTCAACAAGGTAAATAATATTTACGTTGCTACCAAACTCCATTGATATACATTTACAAGGTGGGAACAGCTGTATGCTGCGCCTACGCAGAATTTTTGCACGAAACATCGCCTATCAGCGTCTCACATCAATAAAATAAATCCAGAAATGCATTTGAAATTCTCAAAGTCAAGTATTATGTCCTGACATTATAACAATATTCAATGTGTGACAATTTTGTTGCGTAATTTCTTTGAAACAATAAGTCTGGTACAGTTTGGCTTCGGTGTTAAAATGAAGTTAATAATCAGTCATTTTTGTTTTGTGACAAATCATTCTCCATAATACAAGTTGTTAACCACGTACTCGCCTGCGCACACTTAGATTGACAATTATATGGGTATATTATTACAGCGGTTGTTGATACATTCGATGTAGCGTGTTTGACGTATATAGTAAACTGTAGATTATCCCAAATAATTCTTTTATCGGGATAAAAGTAATAACATGCTCTAGTCCGGATTTTGATCTAAACTTCAGTGTAAATTCACTCTACTTTTACGCGCATGATGTGAATCTACCTAGATCATTTTTTATGTCAATAAAATTTTAAAATAATGTTTTCAATTAATTTCCAATAAAAAAACATATTACAGGCATTTTAAATGTTGCGGTAAATGTTAAACCGCTTCTATTAAAATATTCCTTATCTTCCATCTATCTCAATATGATGAGTCAAAAAGGGTGATTCCGCGCTTAATCTGGCGTCTTATGCCATTATTTCCCAAAATTATCCTTGACTGCGTTCTTTACTATTCCCGTGAATTATTAGCAATTAATTTTACACTCTTATTTGGATTTTTTCTATGATGCCCTGAGAATAAGCTCCTTTCTTTAATAAATGGAAAACACAATAGGTTTTGGAACGATCTAAGGCTTTAATATTATTTTACTATTCTTAAATTGCACTTTATATAATAAAAAAAATACGATCATAACCTGTGATTTTCTAAAAGCACATCAATTATATCAATAATAAAGCTGATGTTTCACATACATATACAGTTTGTTTTATTTATTTATTTAATAATTTATGTACACTGAGAAACATATAAAGTGAAATAGTGATGAAAAACACTGGTACAAAGGTACTACTTATTCCATAATTTCTTCCAGTAGTCCTACTAAAGGAGAATTTAATTAACAATACAAAATCAGTGTGCACATAATAACCTAATGAATACTCTACTAGTTTGGTAGGTCAGGAATGGAATAGGTATGTAAAATTATAGTGGAAAAACACATCATAGGATGAATGCAGAACAACGCAAAAATTTGGCTCGTTAGAAATTATAGAGCAACGTTATGGGAATTTCCAAATTCGCCAACACAAAAAACACAACCTCAGACTACGAGGTCGATGTACGCTGAATCAAATTGCTCACTTAATGACTGTTTGCCTATTATTCTATAGAAACTTATGAACTCGTGATCGATGGAAAAAAGACTTACGTTTAATATATTCTTAGTAAAACGAAGAGCTTATCTTGGAAACTAAGAACTAAACAAAAAATTAACTTTTCTATATTTTGGATAATTCATTTAACAAGAGGATTTATATTACATCATTTTTATATGAAGAAATGTAATAATAATAGTATAATCACATATTCATATATTATAATCATTTCATAGACTAGCAGACGATCTATATTATAAACATAGAGTCTATATTATTTAATGAGTCAATGTAGAGAACGCTTAATAAAGGACTTTTTCACCGTCAATATCATCGGAAACTTGTCACGCTTAGTTTTTTCTTTATGTGCATAATTAATAATTATTAATATTAAAACATGGTTTGATTATATTTAAAGTACCTACTTATATTTATACTTAATTTTTTTAGTGAATATTTTTTTATTAAAAGACATAAACTAAATAAATGTTTAGATAATTTATAATAAAATAATAAGCTTGGGACCACCGCCTTATATAGACATCAACGAGAGAGTGGTCGTAAGAACTCTGATCAAAAAAGCTTAAGAGTAACAATGCTTTTCTTAACACAATGAATAATTAATGTGAAATTATCACTATGAGGCTAATTTTTGTTGTAAATGACTAGATATATTTACCGTACCCTACCCACAACCAAGTTTCCTTAAATTATTGATGCTTTATTGAGTTAAATTTCTTTGCCAGATATTATTTGATATAAGATGTTAGAAATTTCATAAAATTTTATGATAAATTAAAAATACAAAGTTAATTCAGATTGATTAAATAATTTGTGATTTTTTTCTAAAGCTTTTACGGACGCAAATATGATGAAACATTCATCATTTTTTTATGTTGTCAAATTTCCTCAAATTAACATTTATTTAAAGAAATCAAATGAAAAATTTTATAAGCGTATTTAGGGCTTATAAAATTAAAAAATAACTAAAAATAAAGCTTCAACAAATTATACTGTGAAATATAATTTACCAACATGTTAGGGAAGCACAGAAACCTAAAACTGGTCTTTTTAAAGAGCTTTTACGAAATAAACAGTTTTATTAAATAAAAAAAATTGCGTTTGACTTTACATTGATACTCTTACTAATTTCTATACATTTTTATAAACAATATAAATTTAACACCTTTTGTATGTCGGTTACATTAACTTACTTCCGCGATAATAGGTACCTACTTATTATATATACAACACATTATAAACAATGTAAAAATATGTTAAATTTCAACAACACATTGAGTAAAGTTTAAAAAAACATAATAGTATGACATGGTAATCAATTATTAAAAAGTCACAATTCACAATTTGCAAAACTTCTTTCAAGAAAAGTAAATGTATTCATTTTAAACGACTTTTTATCATTTAAGTTTTTCAACATACGGGAAAGTTTCAAGAAGAAAGAAGTATTTGTTAATACACCATACGGCATTAGGTTTGTCGCTTGACTATGCCGACTAATAGTTTAACTTCATCCGCTAATGACTCGTCGACTGTATTGGATTTGACTAGCCAAAACCTACTCTCCAGAGTAGCGCGCGCGATATACCGCGCCCCCTGCGGGGCACGGAGGGGGGCGCCCCCTTTCGAATTTTACTAGATGAGCCATCTGCTGAGCTTACCGATTGAGCTTAAAGGCCATCATGCCTAAAAGTCTAGACCCTTCGAAAAAAAAATCTTGACTATGGTGTGTATTACCAGTGTCGATTGAGCAATTCCAACAGATATTTTTTAAAGTTTTTATACATATTAATAGTTCAAACTTTTGATACTTATTTCTGACAATAGTGTTACAAACTGAATATAACGATGGCGTGACGTTTTAAATCAACCTTCCTCAATAAACGGGTTATTTAACGCATATTAATATAATATATTTTAGTTTAAAATATTCGTCAAGTTTATTTTTAATATACACTACAAAACTAATTTATTTTACTATCTATGTTTTCACATAATATTATAAACATTTTTATTAAATGTAATACTCTAGTTATTTATAATCAGAGTACAACAGTATCATTATAAAATTATATTAAACATCTGCCGTTTTAGCATATGGTCCTATTATCTACGAATCTGTCTTGTACAGATAACAACTTAGTGAAAATAAAACAATTTTGCTTGAATGCATAATTTTTTACGCATTAATTTATGGGTCTATTTTTAAATTACGTATAGAGTAGTTATAAGGATGGACATAATAATAAATACCGTTCACAAAAATCTCCATCATTTATCCATCGCAAAGAACAGACTTTCGACGAATAACCTAAATTTTGAAACGCTCCATAATACTATGTCACAAATAAATTTAAAGTTACAAACTTATAAGCACACTAAGTTTTAAGTTATTCATATAATATTATGGTATCGTTACAAATCAAGAGAACTTCTTACTATTTAGGACTTTAGAGCTCATTTAGAGTTAGTAAAATTTTAATTATAAAGTGTGTTACTCTTTTACTCTACTCTTTAAGTTAATACTCTTTGTGAAGTTTTTACCTACCTTCAAATACTCTTAAGTTAGAGACATGACTTGTTCTTCTAAATTCAAACGTTACGTCCAAAAATTAAATCCACTATAAAATGTTGCAATTGAAATTGATTTCAAAGTGCTAAAAATTCGGAATGGCATACCTAGTTATCATATTTTTACATATACGATAATTTATGAGGCAGATACTAGCATGCATGCGCTCAAGGGTAAAGTCTCCGTCCGGACATATGCGCGTGCGACTATTTTGCAACTGTGTGCGTTCATGAAATAACCTAGGTGATACCTATTGTAGAAGTGATATGTGTGTGTTAGCGAATTGTGTCTGAGTGCGTAGCCGTCGGCGTCGGCGGCTGACTTTTTTCATTGCAGAACAGTTGCTATGCCCAAAATATTCACGCACTTGGACTGATGTCGAATCTATTTAATTCATTGTGCTTTACATCATAATATATCGACAACATAGAAGGCATATTAAAACACATTACATTTTAAGTAACATCTAATTACATGGAAATAAAATAAAGTCAAATTATAAATAGTTAATTAGGTATATGCTAATGTACTGATCGTTTTAATGGTTTTGTTTATCACAGACAATGATAATTATAACAAAAGACTATCATCTACGAGCGATGGTCCAGTGGTGGATGGTCTCGGCCTCTTATGCAAGAGGTTCCGGTTTCGATCCCGTGTGTGCCTTGAAATGGGTTTTTCTAAAATTTCTAAGTGCACCCCAAACAAAAGACCATCGGCTCACCGGTGAAGGAAAATATCGTGAGGAAACCTACATGCCTGAAAAGATTAAAAGTCTTTGAAGGTAAGTATGTGAAGTTCACCAACCCGCACTGGGCCAGCGCTGTGAACTATTGGCCCATTACCCTCCTCGCCTGATTTCGAGGAGGAGACCCGTGCCCAGCAGTGGAACATAGACAAAGGGTTGATACTTTTTTTATCTACGAACGCATGAATAAAAAAATGGAATGTTCGATATGTATGGTATCCTAAACTAGCATTGGCAGCGAACCGCATGTATCACAACAAATTTGTTTTAGTTCGTCCCCTTCCTGTCTCACGCCGACACCTATCGATGTTGTACAGAACGATTTCTTATTACACAATTTATTAAAATCATAGGAAGCTTCATAATATCATTCGTAGTATGAAATTATTAGAATGTATAACACGAAAACGCTTTTATAATATCGTTTAGGCGGCCATTTTAAATTTCTGTGACGTAACATATTATGGAGTTTTTAATTATAAATGTTATTATTGGTTTGAAAAGTATTTTATTCATGATCATCATCATCAGCCTTTATCCGTCCACTGCTGAACATAGGCCTCCCTCAATGAACACCAAGACCCCCGATCCCTTGCTACTCGCATCCAACGCGGACCTGCTACTGCACGGAGATCGTCTTCCCATTTCTCTTATTCTATTACTTATCTATATTTTATTACTATTATTAATATCAAAACTGGATATAGCTCTTGTTGGATATTGTCATGTTCTCTTTCCAATTACGTCAAAACAGAATACACCAGACAGACAGTTAGGAACTAAGCAGTAGTGGGACACTTTACATACACGTTTTTTAGCTTTAGTATGGTACCAGAATTCTGATTTTATTCATTACCTGTCTTTCGAATATAGTAATAGAACCAACATATAACTACAGCGGCCTGTTTAGACCCGTGTTAATTAACATAAAAAAATGACAGTCATAGGCACAGACGATGAAAGTGAAACTTATAACTTACAATTATTTTAACTTACATTAATTTTAAATTTCATAATTACGTCATAATCTCACATTGACATGTCGGTGTCGCGAGTCTCTTAGATTTTCCACTACCAAAAATTACTCATCGCTAAAGAAGTTTTTATTCAATGATTATAATATTTAAAGCCATTATTAACAGTCCAAATCTTTCCAAACAAATCAACCCTTTTGTGTTGAACTATGTTTTAATTAGCAACCATAACGAGCAACGCCTTTACCACTTTATTAAATCAAAAACGCGAACTACGTAATATAGTCTACACTACAAAATAAGAACACGTGATATTAATTTACTATAATATTATTATATATTAATAGTTTTTTTTTAAAGCTGTAAAAAGTGAGTACGTGCTGACTGACACCAGAAATGTAATTTTCAATTAATTTGGCAGGTTTTGGTTAATGTATACGCGGCTGTCGTTAATAACAATAATATAACTGTAAAAAGAAGTTTTATTATAAAATTATTAAGTATAATTTTATAAAAATGAAACTTCTTTTTACCATTTTCATCACGTTATACACCTTTCCCCGTTATTTGTCCTCTCGTAAAGTCTACACAAACATTTAAATATACAATCGTATATTTTATGTATTTGATTTTTTTTTAACATTTACCGGGAGATTTACTTTGGTTTTTTCATTCATTTCATGTAGCCACGTGACATTGCTGTATTTGTTAAATATTTAAATATTATTCGATCGCTATTACGCTCATTTGAATAAGCAATTATCAAATGGGCAAGCTATATATTTCTAGACACAAAAAAAAACTAAATTTAAATACTGTCAGGGGCGCTGAGTTTGGGATTTTAATTGCTTCTTGATAAGCAATGTCTATAATATCGTATATATTCAATGTCAATTCAAAGAGAAAAAAGTTAAAGTAATCGCTCTAAAGAATTGCTATGCACTTCTCGTACGCGCAACTGTTATCTGATAGGCTATTTATTATACCTGATAACCTTGACAACAAGGAACAACTGATTATCTTTAATTTCTTATCTACGCATAAAGCAAACGTCAAACAATTTTGATTCGGACTGTTGCTACTGCGTCCACCGTATTCCCTACCTTAGTGTATAAAATAAATAGTCGTTTAAAGGCGCTTGAACACCGCGGCGCATGCAAAGACTGCGCACATTTGTGAAAATATCAATTGCAAGAAACTGTCAATTGTGACCGTGGCTTGCAGTTGAAACAATCTCATACATTTTCTTGCAAAGCAAAACTTTTCAAACGTACGTAGCCTGAAGCCTCTCAGTGCGCCGCGGTGAAGTTGCGCCGGTCCCGTTTAAAGTAACTTTTCTTTGACTATCTTACTAATATTATAAACGTGAAAGTGAGTATGTATGAATGTTTGTTACTCTTTCACGTAATAACTACTGAATGGATTTTAGTGAAACTTTAAAATAATATAGCTTGTATAGATCAAAATAACACATAAGCTATAATTTATCCCTGTACCCCACGAGAATGTGAAGTACGCGGGTGAAACCGCGGGATGCTGCTAGTTACTGATATAATAACAACTGTTTCAGTCAATATCTGCATTCAAATACCGTCAATGCCGGAGTTTTTAATTTAGCTGTTTTAAGTTAATTTTAAATAATCAAACAATATATTAATGTTTTAATTACATATGTCAAGCGGTAGTTATTGTTATTTGTCAACACTGATTTTCAAACTGTATATTTTTTGTGTGCCAATATTTTGGTCATACTTCATTAAATGCTTTGTTTATGAAAAAACTGATTTATTTGGAAAACATGTATTAGCCACACTGTTCGCTTTAAATGCAATATTTCCGCTTTGTTCCTAATCAAGTTATGATGATCAACTTTGCCTCGTGTGCACAGATGTCACTGTGCACTTTTAAATTCACAAATCAATACTTGCATTGGAGTATTGATTTCTACATTAAAAATAAAATTTCAATGTTACTCTGTGCTTAAATTATTTCTCTAACTATTTTTTATTTTATTTTTAAGCCTAAGTTAGTGAATGGCTTAATTTATACGGCATTGTATTTTTAATAAATTTTGATAATAACTGTAAGTATACAAAATATCGATGAATCAAAATAAATAGGTCAACGAAATGTATAAACACTAGCAGCGCCCCGCGGTTTCACCTGCGTACTTCCCTTTCCCGTGGGAGTACGGAGATAAATTATAGCCTATTTGTTATTCTGATATATAAGCTATATTGTCGTAAATTTTTAATAAAATCCATACAGTAGATATTACGTAAAAGAGTAACAACCATTCGTCTATACTTACAAACTTTCGCGTTTATAATATTACTAGGATTTTCTCTTTGTTCTCACTAATATGATGCTGTGCCTCCTCATATATATGATACTGATAAATATATTATTTACCTACCTTAATCAGCTTAAAGACCAAATTTATGTTACGTATCTCTACAATTCGTACCCAGTTGATTATAATGTGAGGTAGGTCAGCGCTCGCAATAATAGGCGTTATCAGCATTGTACCGGTAGATATAAAACAAAATTTTGTTTCATTCTTTACTTCAATGTCTGAAATATTATTACATGTGATAATGAAAAAAAATGCACCAAAATACTATTTTGAACTTTGTGTTTTTGTGCCGATACCATGCCTTATATATTTGTTATAATCTTAGATCATTAATATGTCTAGATGGAGTGTCGCCCTACAATCAAAACAAAAAGAACAGGCCAACATTTTCAAAGATGTGTTAGTGAATAGTGATACCAGCTACTACAGTTCTCCCATAATCATCCTTTTTAATCTCGTTACACTTCAACACAAACCTTCATTATAAATAAAAACAATAATGCGTAACAATTAATGCGTAATCAATGACAACGGGACGGATACTAAATACGGAGAAAGCATTTAGAGACGAACAGTTAGCCGCTATTTTTTGTACGCTTTTTCCGCGCGACACTCTATCTAGACATAATATTGATCTAAGATTATAATAATAATTTACTTATGACAATGAATTAATCTAGACAGGAGACAGGCGAATCGTTTAGTGTTTTTTCACCAAAATAGGCTCGCTCGAACCGCGTAGGCGATGCCGCCGGCAAGACTAGTAATTATAGTAATATATAGTCGTATATTCAAACTTACTTCGCACTCTCAAACTTGTAAAAGAGACGTATATTTTATTTTACAAGGATTGCGTTGTATCATCATTATCATAATCAGCCTTTATCCATCCACTGCTGAACAAAGGCCTTCCTCAATGTGTTATATGTTATCGTACTAATATTATAGACGCGAAAGTTTGTAAGTATGGACGTTTGTTACTCTTTCACGTAAAAACCACTGAATGGATTTTCATGAAACTCTACAAGAATATAGCTTATAAATCAGAATAACACATAGGCTATAATTTATCACCGTACTCCCACGGGTATGAGAAGTACGCGGGTAAAATCGCGAGGCGCGGCTTGTTTGTTATAATTATACTATGTTAAATTTTGTATACTTTACAATTGAATTGCACAGTACCTGTAATGATAGTTGTAAGTTGTGATTGAATATATTATAATAATAAAAAAACGCCCACGTATTGATTGATATAGAAAATACATTCTACTATTGGGTCATTGAGATATGAGATTAAAAACAGACTTTCTAAATGCCTTTAGTGAAAAACATTAAAGGCAATCTTTATTATTTTCATAAAAATATTACCTGAATCCTACCATTCCTGAATCTTATGGAATTAACTTCTTTTTCTATTGTTAGAAATATTATTAAATACAATAAATATCTACTTCAGAAGTTTATAACGCCTTCAATCACTACAGAAAACTGAAAATAAGTTCTTCATATTTTTCGTCCCTGGAAGGACACATGGCTTTGTTTTGGTCGGTCTTAGTAATATTAAAAATAAAGAATGTAACAATAAAAATTTATAAAGTGTTGCAAATACAGGTAAGAATTTAATGAATATTTGACTATTATTATAGTAAAATCCAAATAAAATTTAACCCTGTTTGTGTTTTGTATTATCAAGAAAATAAAATTTATGCAACATTTAAAATATACTCTTATTTTTTTGTTCTTATTCATCATAATATTGCTTTATGTTATAAATTAGCGTATATTTAAAATACACTTACAATACAATATAAGGGGTGTATATTTATCATTCATCATTATTTCCTGTCCAGATAGTTGAAGAGATACATACTTCTTTGTACTTAGATATTATAAAAGTAATATACGCTTTATCCCACTTTAACTTATCTATTTTCACGGCAACATTGAAAAGTAAACAATTACTGTATTCACGAGGCGTTGCGTTGCTTTTAATATTTTCATGAGACTTGATTTAGTCCACGTTGGTGCAATCACGGTAAATAACTAGTGTTACATCAAACAATAAACGTCACGATCGTGAAAATTATATACTTTTTTTATCGCTTTTGCATATTATTATATAAATATATAGACATATTTACGTACAAAGTGTGCACAAATAAAATATATTAAGGTAACAAAAAGGTGTGCATACCTTGAAAAGAACAGATTACCTAAATGTAAAAAACTTAGGTATAAAACCATATAGATATAACTCATGCATGATAAATACCTAGTTATGTATAACTTTACATTGTACACATGAGTTAAATAACTCCTAATGTATGGTTATGAAAAAAACGATGCGCACGTAGCTATTAAAAAGAAAAAGCAGTACCCGCAAGTTTTCCCCAAACTCTGCAACCGCCAAAATTTAGGCGCGCGTGTTACGAAGTGTTGTACCGTTTTCAGGCGAGGTCACAAGATCCTGTTAAACGTGCATTAAACCTAACAGTTTGCGGTTTTGTTTTAAAGTTATTCATATCACTGATAGCAAATTTAATCTTCTAAATTATTTTCATCAAACAAATATAAATTAATATACTATGTAGGTTTATGAAGCTGAGACTGAAAATGTGTTAAATACAGATGTAAATAAATGAGGTGAATGCATACAGCAACAGATTGTTATATTGTTGCATTCTAGAGTATTAGCAATGACACTTTATAGCGATTTTCCGAATGACTCACTGTTCCTTCCCTAACCGTTTCAACCTACCTATAATTCAATGTGTTGAATGCGCATACGGCTGAAGTACAACGGTTGTGTTGGGCGCTCAGGATCGACGGCGGGCGGCGCACAAACACTCACATTCAAATATTCGTCTAACCTTAATGCGAATCGGCGCACTCCGGGTTCCATCCGACGACAGTCGTCGAAAATGACGGGTTGAAGGTTTCGCTTCAGGTATAACAGCAAAAGCGACACTGGTTTCGAGGGTACGATAGGTTTTGCGGCGCGGGCGTCGGGCCGGACGGCAGGCGCATCGGCGCGCCGCCACCGGCGGTGTGGTCGCGGGGCTGCGGCGCGTCGGCCGCGCTACATGTCACGGTGCGGCGAGCGCGCTCTTCGCGCCGTGGTCACCGACTCACAGTGGCGTCGCCGTCCTACTGTCTGCCCGACGGCCGGGACGGCGGCGCGCGTTGCACCGCCCCGCTGCACCGCCTGCCCCCCTACCGCTGAACCCCCCTCAACCTCCTCCTCTCGCCGCACTACACCCGCCCCGCCCCGAAGAATTTTCCGCATCGGGCGGGAAAAATCGATTGTGCAGCGAGCCCCGAATAATTTCGGCAAGACGCACGGCGCCCTTGCGTCCTCGTCGTGGTCGGTGCCGTCGTCGTCGCCGCGACGGTCAAGCGCAGCGCACCGCTACACCAGTCCCCTCCTATACATTAAATCTTTACCTAGAGACCAACTTATTTATAAAGATAATATTTTAACGACGCAGTTTTTGTATTGAAAAATAATTTATAATGTATAACTTTTTACTGCACTCATAATATGGAATAAGCTTTATTATTTTAATACGTCCTATTTACTGGTTTAATTCGTAACTGAGCAATTTGAATATCCTAATACTCATGCAAAAGGCGTTTAATTTAAATGCCTCTTATTTCTTAAAATTAAAATGATCATGACATGATATCAAAATGTTATAGAAAAACACGGTTAATATTAGTTTTATAGGTTTAAGTTACAGTTACAAAAAAAATATGGCAATTTACTCTAAATCAATTCCGTACCAATTCATATTAATAATGCAAGCATAATTAATTCTCGGAATATGACATCAATGTCTAACAGTTGGCCGGTGTAGAGTTTCCTATTCATAGGTAAATGGACTCATTGAAAAAGTTTATTATAATATCGCTTATGCATTGTTAATTTCCTACTACAATTAAGAAATAATTATTTTTTATACAAAAAAATCTTGTTGTTATTATGTCATTAATGAAATCATTATTAATATATTATATAAGTAAAATAATAGTTTAAAAAATATATAAGGTTTTTTTATTGATTATTATTTTAATATAATAATTATTATTAATCGGAAAAAAATTACAGACCTTTGCATAATATGTAAAAAATAACAATAATATATTATATCAAAATATAGTGATAATATTATGTTCCTGATAAATGTTGATATCTGATGCACTCACTATCTACGTAGAGTTTACTGTGTAAAGCCATATATTTTTTTATGTTTTTGAATTAGAATTCTAACTAATATTATAAATGTGACAGGGATATTTGTTACGCTTTCATGTGAAAACTACTCAACCGATCGTCATGAAACTTTCTACACATATTCTCGGAGGTATTATATTATATATAGAGGTATATATTCTCCTACTAGAAGTAATATAGGATACATTAAAAAAACGGATTTTTTTTGCTAACGCAGTCGATGCCAACAATAAATGTGGTTTTCTTGAATTTTTTTGTTAAAAATCTTTTAACAGTCTAGGTTATTTTAAGGCTGATGATACAATAAGAGCTAAAGGTCTACATGAGAAGGCCTTAGCTCTACCACCCGCCGACGTTGCACCCACAAATACTACCATTAGGCGAATGCGGTCGTAGCCCTTTCTTTATTAAGGGCTTTGCCCTGCGTAAAGTTCAATTGCATTTATTAGGATTTTGGCCCGAGATACGTTATTATATTTTTCAGATGAATGTCTCGTTGTACCGTACATTTTGTAAGCTTTATACTCCTATGTTTTTCTTGCAAAAGTTTTTATAAATTATTATGTCAATTCCAATAAAAGTAATTATATATTATTATGTCAGTAACTCTTAGGGCCTGTTTCACAATCTCCAGATAAGTTCTGAATAAGCTATTCACAACATATTTGACAGATAGAGTATGGAGTAATATCTGTCTGTCAAATATGTTGTGAATAGCCTATTCGGAACCTATCTGGAGATTGTGAAACAGGCCCTAAATATACATTTAGGGCCTGTTTCACAATCAATTTATCCTATCATTTACCTAACTGTTATCGTGAAATATATTACATAGATATTTAGCGTTGTGATATACTTAATAAATAACTCAAAGAATAATTTTATTGGAACTCGGTTTTATTTCATTTGAGAAGAACTTGAATATTAATTAAATAAATAATTGCTATAATTTTTGTTTTCTTATGTTTACGCGAATTTCACTCATTATAATAAAACAACTTTTACGGATTTTATCGTTTTTTTAAATATATTTATAGCTATAATTTTTGCTTTATCTCGTTTTAAAAAGTGTGTCTTTAACCCTTACTTATTGCATTTGAGGTATTGTTATTTAGCTATACCAACACGTAATAGTCGAATATTGATCTCCTGTCCGCTAATTCCTTTTCAAATGTTAGTGACGAGGTACCTCCTTGCAACTTTTAAAGCTATCATATTTTTTTCCAAGGCGACGGCTTTGCTGCATACATCCAAAGCTGTCGTTTTATTTAAGCAACATTATATCTGTATTTTTTTATTCGATAGTTGAACTGATAAGGTGTAGATGTGTTGAAATAGCCTCAGTTTTTTGGGTGGTATTAAGTTTGTTGTTGTTGATAAGTGGTTTCTTCAATGTGTTTTTTGTGAATGATTTGTCACTCCATTATTGTTGAACCAAATAAGTCAGTATCATACACAAAAATAAATCATAAATTCTTTTTTAAGCAACATATCATCGATGAAAGAACATGGCTTCATCGTCGCCTTGAGGAAAAATTAAAAATATTTTGGGTGCCAGTATTTAAGCAGCACACAAATAAACATATTAAAATTTGCTTTGTTATATGCACTACTCGCAAAATTAAGTTACCGATAGTTATTTAGTAAAGAAAAAAGTGTAATAATTTTCTTCTATCAATCGATACGCTTCCTCGCATGCATGTAAATGAAATCCTTAATTAATTGAATACAATTTCGCAATTCTTGAAAAAGACGATTTTAAATTAATATGGCTATTTTCATTATTTAAACTATTTAAAACGGAATATTTATTATGTTTTTTAGTATTATTTCGCGGAACTCGATATTTTGACATTGCCAACGTATGTCATGTTCACGAGACTCCGCGAAATAATATTAAAAAGCATGGTAAATATTCCGTTTTAAATAGTTTAAATAACTTGAAACGAGGCTATAATGAATTTCTTTTGGCATGTTTAAGATATTAAAATTTCAAAGTGTTGGGTAGCACACAAATACTGTTCCGACCCGTATTCCTAAAGCCAAGTCAGCAGAACCGCTTCCAAGAACCGTCAGACGTGAGACCCGCCTGCATTCGTTAATGTCATACCTTGTGCAATCTATTCGGATAATGATTACGTTTTAACTATTGGCATCCATTTTAATATAAATATATTCGATTTAACCGACATGACAAAATCATAGTATACTCTTTGGAATGTTCATAATTCTTATGATATGCACAAAAATTATGTTTCGCATATTACAGGTACACATTCTTGAAAACAAAGTATCGGTAGATCTATGTAATGCTTATGCAAGTATTACATGTTATACGTAATAAAATGAGAATATTGAGAGTATAGTAGAGTAGTAGAGTATATTATTATTGAGTTAACTTTTGCCACTTTGTCACTCGTCTAGGGGGGCTGAAAATCAAACGTTTAAGATGAAGTCTACATTAGTCATGTTTCATGTAATATATGTATTAGGTATGTGTGATTTTAATTTATTTCGTAATTGTATTTTATTCTAATTTCAATTTGACTATTTATAATAATTTATTAAGTGGATAAAAATATCAAAGTTTTATTAACAAGGGGCTTTAATTAAGTATTTGACTGTATAAAAAATAATTGTTTTCTAAATTATATTATATATATTTTATGCTATTTCATATTACATCACACTTCTTACTATTTACTTGGGTGAGCCATTTGCCCACCCACTGCTCCGATTTCGCTCAAAGGCCCTCGGGCCACAGCATAGGATATTTTGAAAAAAAAAAATAACTTCTTATAATATAATATTTTAATTAAAGATAATATTTGGACATATACACATCGTTTCCTGTAAGTAGGTAAATAGACTAATAGAATTAAATAAAAAGTTATTAGTGTGGAAATTCTATTACCAAGAATCGGTTATTTTTATCATAGCATTTCGAAACTATAGGTATTCCTAGAAATTGATGTTTGCTTTTAGTAAAAATATTTTATTTACCTAATCACTTTTAGAAGTTTGCTTTCCCGCCTAAGACTAAGATCTAGCAATAGCATTATTTCGCAATATTATACAAAAAGTTGCATAAGTGGTATAATAGGATAAAAGCTTTTTAGTGCATTAGTAAAATATACTATACATATTATAATGAAACAACTTTTACGGATTTTATAGCGGTTTATTGGGTTTTTTATTATTATATATTTTCAACCACGGTCACGGGAGGACAGTCCTCCTGTAACCGTGGTTGCTGTAAAGTTGAAGTTTGAAAAATCCGTAAAAGTTGTTTCATTATAGTGAGTCAAATTCGCGTAAACATAAGGAAACAATATTATATATACATATTTATAAAATACTATAAAAAAGATATCAATTTGAGTCACCAGTAAATTTATGCGTATTAGGGCCTGTTTCACAATCTCCCGTTAAGTTCCCTATAGGCTATAGGGAACATATTTGACAGATAGTGTATGGAGTATCTGTCAAACATCTGTCAAATATGTTGCCAATAGCCTATAGGGAACTTAACGGGAGATTGTGAAACAGGCCCTTAACATTTTTGGGTGTTTAGTTGTTATAAGTGATATCATCATGATCCTTTTTCCTTGCACTGCTGGAAAAGGACAATTGGATTTCTGTGGCCTGTGAAAAAGTTCAAAGTTTTGCAACTTAAAAATTATAATTACATGAGCAAATCACTGGATATTTTCTATGGTTAGGCAAGCAAACAGACAGATATCCCACCTGATAATAAGTGCTCTGCGTCACCCTCGAACATATGGGATAATACTTGATGTACAAGCCCGGACAATACATTTTGTGTAAGGTAAACCTACAATTAATTACCTCTATTTATCAATCACTAGCTGTTACCCATGGCTTCATCCGAATTAGCAAAAAATCCTTTTTTTATGTATCCTATTCTACTTATAGTATCTCCGAAAATATGAGTACAAAGTTTCATGGTGTTCGGTTGAGTAGTTTTCGCGTGAAAGCTTAACAAACATCCCTACTTTCACATTTATAATATTGGTAAGGATTAACAATTTTTTCCTGGCCCTCTCGTTTGTGAAACACAAGCTGTTTCAATGCCATAAGCATATTGGAATAACCTTTGCAATATACTCAGCAGTGACTATAATATAGAATATAGATATATTTTGATCTCAGAAATAGTTGACAGTTACAGACAGAATTTATATTCTTGTATAATTTATCCGTTTATGCGCTACTACACTGAATATCTGAATAACCACGTTGATATTATATGCCATTGTAAATCTAAGTTACGCGGGCAACAGTACTAGCTAGCATTACATGTGAAACATGAAATATACAATCGATCGAATGAAATGGATTTAGATATTATGATATTCATTTTAAATTAAAAAAGAACTGGGATTTAAAGGAACTGCTAAAGAAGTAAAAACTTACAACTTAGAATTAAGATATTAAAATTCAAATTTCAATACTATCAATTCTTAAATGTCAGATTTGAAGCTTATGTAACGATGATGCGAGTTTCATGCATTTTGTTAACCAAAAAAGTGAAAATACATACACAGTTTACATAATTTAGCTCATGGAACGCTTATCGCGATTTTTTTTTTATCAAAAAAGTGCTCAACGCGCGTAAAGAAGTTTTGACTTCGAATCGAAGAAACAATAACTTAAATAAAATAATAATAAATGCATTACCTATAAACTATTTTAATTTTACTATAATAATATGATAACTTTGTAATCCTTCCGAACTAAATAATAATAAGCGGTGTACTTTCTGTGCGACTTTTAACTTAATAAGTCGACTTTTATACGTTGACTCTTGTGGCATCCTTGAGGCCTATCATCAATACTAAAACATTTTTTTATTGTTGCCCTAAAAAAGTAGCAGTAATAAAAATATAATATACAGTTAATAATAATAATAATAAACATTTATTAATGAACATATATTTTACAGTTACTATTATGTACATACCTAATAGAGTTTTATAAAGAATTTATTATACAGCTTTGTATAGCCTAAAGTAACAAATAATGTTACAATTAAATAAAAATCATGCGTCATGTACGTAAAAAAATGTAATTATAAATTCCGTGTGTGTAGGAGTCGCGGAATTTTAGCATATAGGTACGCAACATTTCAAAAGTTGCACCGCTCGCCACTGTTACGGAATCATTTTTTGTGGACTGTCTAGTTCTTAGCGTGTTAGGCACCGTTTTTTCTGCAAGCCAGTCGCTTCGTGACCTCGGCTGACATTAAAAATGGTTATGCCTCGTGCATTTATACTATTTTTTTGTTGAACAGGTTAGACGTATGGGATTGTTCTAAACATAACTTCGATGTTTATTCGGTTTTTATGATTGTGAGACTCAAATTTGACTTGCATTCTAGAGCAAGAAAAGTGCTGCTTTGCAGTCAAATTGGGCCAGCACATCCGGGGTGAGTCTCGCTCACATTAAATCGGCGTTAAGTGACAGCTATGCTGTTGCGTTTCGTGGGGCTTGTGAGTTTCCGGTGGCCCGTTGTAGGAAAAAGAAGAGCAACGCATCTGCATAACTTCTGGTTGTGTGGATATTAATGGGCGTCGATAGTCGCAAGGCTTCGACTGTTCGTTTGCCCTCGCTTTAAAAAAAATCTATAATCCTAATTAATGTTATAATCGGTGAAAGTGTGTCCGTTTGTTTGTTTGTCCTTCTTTCGCTTAACCAACCAACCGATTGACATGATTTTTTGCGACGAAATATTTTGAAGACCGGAAAATGACGTTCAAATTCTACAGGCAGTGGTGTTGCGTTGCCTTCTCGTTATTTTATTTCAGTTTGCGACTAATCAGTGATGTTAACAAAGTTGAAACAGGTGCAGCCATAAAGGGCGCTAGGCTATATATTATATTAATGTCGTAGATGGTTCTTTTTAGGGTTCCATGCCAAAACGGACTCTATTATTTTTACAAACTGTCTGCCTGTCTGTCCGTTTCATCAAACGTGATATATCGCTAAATAGTTGAAATTTTTCATACATGTTGTATTTTTGTTGTCTCTATAATAACAAATACAAAAAACAGAAAGCAAACATTTTATGCCGTATGCCGCAGTAATTTTTTGCCGTTTTTGGCTCGTTATTATTAAAGGTTGAAATATTCACAGAATACTTAGTTGTATATTCACTTTAAAGATAAATAATTAAAATATAATAAATATTTCAGTATTTAATAAAATAAATCTCATACAATTAATGTGTTTTATGCCGTTTAGTATAGATCATTGGTACGGAGCCCTTAGTACGTCAGTCGGAATTTTTTACTATGTATGAAAAAGTTTTTTACTATGATCTCTACTGTGAAAGTATCAACTTTAATCCAGGACTGGTCTTATGTCTATTGCAGATTGTAAACTATTAACCTTTATTTAATTGTGTAATGTATGATTTTTTCACTTTAAGCACTCTTTAGCCATGATAAATAAACAATCAGAAAAAGTAGTAGTAGTAGTAGTATAAAGCCTAGTTAAAGAAGCCGTTCTTTATACAAAAATGTATGCCGATACAGAAATCGTAAGTAAATATTTTCACATTTTTGTAATTAAATATCATAATATACATTCCATTTATATCTCATTGGGCTTAGACACCGACATTATAGTTATTTATGTCTTGATTTCACTAAAATTATGTTTTAAGCACGCCTTAGTCTGTGTGGGTGTGTTCCTGCGAGACAAATATTCGTTCTTGCTGAAATAGAATCCTGCTTATAATATAACCGTAGTTTGTATGAATGAATGGATATATTGATTTATATACGTATACATGTTACTTTTTCACACAAAACTAAGGAATGGATTTTCATTAATCTTTGAATAATAATGCTTACGTGTAACACAGGCTATAATTAATACCCGCTCTCCAACGGGAATGGCAAGTACGCGGGTGAAACCGCGGGGCGCTGCTACTAGACTATGTTATGGAGTAATTGTAATTGTCAATTACCAAAAACCACTCCGCATTAGTCTTTACCGGCATTATTAAATACCCAAAAATCATCTTTGATAAAACTTTCTTAATAATATTAACTTATGCTAGTGGCAATTGATCGGCCGTCTTTGTGTTGATTGAACCATGATAGAGGCTGACAAATGAGCTTCTAGAAGTCTGCTTTATGGATCATTAGTTGATGCTCCCGGCTGCCCGTGTCATCAAAAAAAAATCTTACTTCTAGTACCTCCGAGAACATGTGTACAGAATTTCATGATGTAGTTCAATAGTTTTCGCATGAAAGCGTAAGAAAAATCCCTACTTTTGCATTTTTAATATTGGTAAGGATAGTATGAAAAACACTTCGTTTGTTGACGGTACCTGATGGTTGCAAATAGAATTAGTTGAAAAAACCAAGCAGCTCCAATTCATTGATAATTTGCAGTAAATGTTGGAGAAAGTAATTTGCCTGTACTTTAGTGAGATAGAGGTAAATATAAATAAAAAGCGTCAAAGACTGTTTCAGCAAAGGAATCTAGACCTAAACAAAATGGCATACCGTTAATATTTGAAGCTAAGAATAATATTTAGATATATAATTTACTAATAACTTATATAATATTATATTAAAAATAAAGCCTAAATTGTAGGTACTCAAAAATGAGTTATCAAAGATTGTTTTTACCTACAATAATGATTATTGGTATATATGGTATACTGTAATTGTAAAACTGGTATCTTATGCCTAACATCCTAATACTGGAAACTATGTAACTAAAAAGTTTAATACTAAAGAGGAACTCTTAGACGAAAGACAAGGTGCGGTACCCTAATAGAAATATAAAAATCCTCAATTCGCTAGCCTACACAATACAATCTCTCTAACAAAGGGTTAATTGTAAAAAGATTGCCTACTCAATATAAATGATAAACTAAGATATAAGAAAAAACAAAGTCAACGACACATTGAGGAAAACTTTAATAATTCGACCGTAAAAACCGTAAAATGTACGTGACAAATCTGCGTTACTTTAAAATGGGGATTCACGGCACAAAAAAGTGCTTTGATTTGTTAGTCGTAGGCACAAATTAAATATATTTACTATTTTATTTGATCAGATCCGTTTTGTAGACGCAAGGCCAGACAGTCTTACTCGGTCAACGAACTCGACTTTCAACTACTATTAGGCTATTTGAAAAAAGTCTAGATCATAAAATGACTATATTTTTTAATTTGCGGCCTCCTATTGGTTGGCTTCGGCATATGGTAGACAGAATTCATAGGAATTATAAATCTTATGTTATATCATATTTAATAGATTTTGTCTAGGTTTTAGAGTTTCTTTTTATTCAACATTTCCAGGTGGAACTTTGAATACATTTTAACAATTAAAAAGAATACATTATCCATGAATCCAAATATCGTTTCTTTAGTTTTGTATAGGTAGAAAACTTGCAAAATTAAAAAGAATGGTGTAACATTGATTGTCTTTATATATTGACGTTAAGATTGTTAACTCGGTCAAAAATGTAGCTTCGCTGCTTTTAACATGCTGGAATAATAACGTTGAAATAATCTTACAGAAGTTTTTCTTTTCTTTCTAAATACACTATTTTATTATACTTTACACTAAAAACATCATTCACGATACAGGCAGGTAGGCATATGGATGAGGATTCTACTTACGTCTTATTTTGTGTATTGTTTGTTTAGTGTATAGTCGAATATTATAAAGCAATGTCATTTATCTATATGTTTAGTTAATTTTCGGATCGTCGTATATGAAAGGTGTTCATTTTTAGAGCAATATCATCATCAGTGCAAACATGTTCACTGCTGTCTAGATAAAGCTCGGTACTAAATCCTATCTTCGGCTCATCAGCTTTTGCACTTTCGCTCCATCTTGCCTGAGGGCGTCCTACACCGCCTTTGCCGAGCCGCGGTGTTGTCTCAAGAACACGTTTACCCCAGCTGCTAGACTCATGTAAGTGCCGCCAAGGCTTGGAACTTTTTAAAAACCTTACCTTTATCTTTGACTAAATTAGGATGTATCTAGTCAAAGAGTTCATGTTGTTTCATTTTTCTTTATTAAGAATCACGACATATTTTATGATGTTCTTTCAGAGATACATTGTTAATAGTTTCTAACTTAAAAACCTAAGTAAAAAAAGTAAAGTATCAACCCTTTATGTCCCACTGCTGGGCGCGGGTCTCCTCCTCGAAATCAGGCGAAAAGGGTAATTGGGCCAATAGTTTACCGCGCTGGCCCAGTGCGGGTTAGGAAACTACCTTCTAAGACTTTCAATCTCATCAGGCATGCAGGTTTCCTCACGATGTTTTCCTTCACTGGTAAGTGAGCGATGGTCTCGTGTTCTCGTGTCACTTAGAAATTTTAGAAAAACCCATTTCAAGGCACACACAAGGATCGAACCCGGAACCTCTCGCATAAGAGGCCGAGTCCATCCACCACTGGACCATCGTCGCTCTAAAAACCTAAAGATAACTTTTTATACTTATTATGATGTTATATTATATCTACTGTGGGAGAGTGATGCGACAATATGAATATTATTTATGTGCTGCAGATAATGCCTATAAGACAATATATATAGATATAGATCCAGTATATTACTTTCGTCTAAACGTTATTACGGTGAAAGTAACACTCTGTGCCGCTCTCCCAGTTGCACAGGTACCACCATCTTGCTTGATTCACCCGTGAAACAGCTTTGCTGTGTTTCGGAGAGAAAGAGCAAGAAAGGCAGAGTAATTACTGGCACCGAGACTTAACCACTTATTATAGCGGTCTGCAGGCAGAGTAGGTAGAGTCTTAGATTTTATAAGTTAGAGGAATATTGAGTAATAATCTCAGTCTCTGCCATCCGTACCGATTATACAAAAACAGACATTACTTATTAGTCCCTTCATTTTTTATTTCCTGCATCTCCATCTCAATAACAAATATTTTGGTAAACTTTCAACTAAGTATACACGAGTACTACATGCTACAGCTCAAGCTTTAACTTTAAGAAGGGACACTAAGCGTATCAATTAAAATTTAAAATAAAAAAAATTGAGACGAATTTAGAACCTCCCCTTTCTTCGAAGACAATTAGTAATATTATTACTCTAAAGTTTACAATCAAAAATGTGTTTCCATAATTATAACTCTACATTAATTAATTATTATTTAAATTTCACAAAAAAACGGTTCATTTCAATCCTATGTCATTTTGAATCCTATGTAAAATAGTTACATACTTTTATAACTTGTTTTTTATTATGAACGGATACGGAACGGAAATTTTAAGAAAATATAAATACGTCCATGACCGGGTACAGACACCTTTATCAAATTATCTTGGTGGTATTCGAACCTACGACCACTGCGATAGTGTCCAATATTTTGACCTCTCGATCAACCAGCCGTCTTGCCTAAAAATATTATAGAACAATATGATACTATAAAATATCACATAGGTACCCAGATAAAAAATTGTATCACTAGACTTTTATCAACGACTAGCTGTTTCTTGCAGCTTCGCCTGCTTTAAATAAGATTTACAATAGCATCTTAGCGGTATTATATATAGCCTTCGATAAATGAGCTATCTAACACTGCAAGAATCATTCAATTCAATTCAATTCAAGAATCAAACCAACCAGAAGTTCTTGAGATTAGCGCGTCCAAACAAACAAACTCTTCACCTTATTATATTGGTAAAAGATTTAAAAGTCGCGAATATCTTTAAGTGGGTATAAAATTAATCATTTTTACCATATAAAAGTGACTGGCCAGACGCAGAAAAAAAAACCAGATGTGCATCATAATTCTAGACATAGAAGCCAAACACGGGTAAATGACATTTAGTGCCCAAACTTGTTTATTTAAATAAAAAATTAAGGTGGTGAATAGGAATTAGGAATAGATTATCTGTATTATCGTCTGGAATCGATTTGGCACGGTGCATATGCTACTAAACATATTCTACATAAGTGTGACTAATAAAATATAATTAGGCAGGTGTTTAATCAACCTGGTTTTTTAAGCTGATTGCAACGTTGAGAATAAAATGCTTAGGAAAATTTCAGCTTATTCTTACATGGGATATATAAATTAAAGGTTAATTAGTTCTTTTGTCTAACTTCAGATTTATCGTATGATGGAGAGGTTTTATTTTACAGTAACATTATATCAACAGGCCGTTGTCGTCCGCTTATGGATGTACCTGTCTCAATAGATTATATGCGATTGATTATTTAGGAACTGTTGAACGCTCCATAGTAATAAAGTTATATATATCTAGCACTACGAGTAAGTCAGTGCATAAGCACACTTAAATGATGGTATGAAAATATCCTACTAATATTATAAATGTGAAAGTTTGTAAGTATGGATGGATGGATGGATGTTTGTTACTCTTTCACGTAAAAACTACTGAATGGATTTTTATGAAACTTTACAATGACAATATAGCATATACATAAAAATAACACATTTATCACCGTACTCCCACGGGAATGGGAAGTACGCAGTTGAAACCGCGGGGCGCTGCTAGTATGATAATACTGGCATTTTTATGGCATAAGGCGCATGATTAGGTATATTTATATACAAATCTCTGCCTGTGAAATGTCAAATTTTGTGATGCAAATTTAGAATGCACATGTATAGATGTGTTTGATTCGATACAATCGTTATGTAATAATTTTATAATATTTATAATAATTGTTAGGTATAATATAAGCAAATGAATTTTATTATTGTTGCTAATAATAATGGCAACATTCGCAGGGCTAAGTAGGTAGTAAAATATAGGAATTTTGATGTAACTAAAAAAACATTTAAGGACTTATTTCTTTGCGTGGGATACATCGTTTAGGAACGGTGCTGTAGGGCTACTCTGTAAAAATCATTTCAATATGGAGCTTCATCTGAGTGATAGACCACACTTTACGTCACTTCGAAAGTGAACTTTATTGATATAAAGAGATAGTCGAGTTTTAAAGAATACAAATTCGTCATATCATCGTGGATTCCGCTTTCTTTGATTTGAAAACGACCTTACAGAATAGCATAGCAATACTTGTTATAAGGTACCTAGTTACTTTGGAATCTTCACGTACTACGCGATGGTATTAACTAATTATAAACAGTAATGCATTAAGTTGTCACAAATAAACAAGTCTATGTTTTATTTCACTTATTATTATAAGTAAATTACGATAATACAGACTTCATAAAACCTTTTTTCATAATTCATAAAGAGTCAAAATCAATTATTTTAAAAAGCAAAAAAGTTTCAAATAATTTTGCAGCTGCATTAGGACAGGTGAGCGTCTAGTCTAAATTAGAAGTGATAAAGCTGACACAAAAACTAAATTCTTGTCTGTCTCGTGATCTGAGCATTAATTATAATAATCCAATTAAATTTTTATAATGTCTGTAAAATATTTATACGCATATAATAATATATTGGCGACAGAATGTGAATGTTTTTCGATTATTAAATAGCTTAATTAAAGTGTGAGACGGAAGTGGGTAGCTAGATATATAAAAGTTACAAATTTATTCATTAACAAAATGAAACTTAATCGCGATTTTTTACAGCAACCAATTTTCCGTGTGACCGCGGTTGCTGAAAGTATACTAATCGTCTTGAATATAAAAATCTTATAGACCGGGATAAAATTGATAAAAAGTTGTTTCATTATGAGTTTAATAAGCGTAAATTTTAGACACAACATACAATACGACGTATTATATAATGAAAATTGCTTTATACAATTTGAATACCGACTTTTTTAATATTGCAAAAATATTCACTACAATTGCATCTTTCGATACTAGGACTCTACATAAAAATTATGTATTTTAATTTAGAATTTTTCCTTTTTTTATGTTAATCGGATATTTCCTGTAATTAATAGAAGGCGTCTCTTATGGCCTTTAAAGCTGCATCGATAGAGTAGGTGAATGGATGGCCCACCTAAGAATAGGCGCCTCTCTCCACCTCTGGTCGACTTAGGTTAACTTGGATCTTTTCTATACCTACTTACCTATCTTTCATTTAGCGGTCGTTTAAAAAATTGCAAATTTCATTCATATTATGTAATATTATATAATGTAATTTGTATGGGCATGGAAACCAATGGAAAATCCAATCTATACTTTAATAGAGAAACAAAAATAGTGTACATTTGAATAAACGAGGCAATATTCTTTTGTTGTATGCTAACGCGAATTTCACTCATTATAATGAAACAACTTTTAGGGATTTAATCGCGGTTATAGTACAGCAGAGAGGTTAGTACCTCTTCTCGCAACATAGTACGGTACGCAACATAGCACAGTAACACGGTAGGACTACCACCCGTGACCATGAACGAGTGACCGAAACCATCCATATAAAAACAATACAGCAACAAACCGCGAATAAACTACTTCTAAAAAAAAGGTGTGTGTGTGATTCACACGATAAAGGTGAAACACACGTTAAATGCTCAAATACAAGCAAGTATTAAACAGTCTGCAATATACATACACACCGACATTTGCTCTCTCGCTCTTTTGTGTTTGTGTCTCTTACCTGTCGTTTTTTCCGTTGCATCCGGTTTGAAATCACAACGATTCTAAAGAAGTTTCACTTCAATAAACCGCGATAAAATTCGTAAAAGTTATTTTATTGAAACGAGATAATCTTCTAAGCTATTTATCTGGTCTTTATAAGCCGTTAATTTTTATAATGTTAAGATATATCTAAGTAACATAAGCTATAAACATCATCAATCCGCATACCGTTAAATCTAACTTAGCGCAGGGTAACCCAGGTGCCTGGGTCTCCTAGCAACACTTACAAATAATTCTAATCCGCTTACAAAATCACATTTATCGTATATTAATTGAGGAAAACTAAATAAAATTCACGCACATTATACGAGTTATACAACATGTATCTGCCATGCACAATTCACCTTGTCCTTGTGTGTTGTCGTGCTCTTGCAATCAAGACGTCACGCACGTAATAGCACATACGTTTTCCAATAAAACTTAGCCTGGTTATATCCAGTCCGTTTGTATGAAAAAATGGACTTTATAGTACGTATCTACGGTCTACCAGTAAGACCATCTTATTACCACATAAACGCATATTTAAAAAAAGAATCGCACATGATGTCTATGTTCTTATGACTCTTTTTCAAATAAAAATGTTTGGGTTTAGTAGTGTAATTTTCTTTACTATTAATTAAGAATGGTGTTACTCTTTGTTCTCCACCATGGTTCAGGCCTTGTCATGGCGGTGGGGCTCAGTAGCCCAGGGTGACCCCAACACCTTGGGCGAATCGAGCCGAGGGGGCTCTTTGTAGCCCTCTTATAAGAAAAGGGGGCAAAAGAGCAGGGGGCAAGGGGCGAGGACGGGAACCTCGACTCATTGTACTGTCCCGACGTTGGGAGGGGTTCCTCTGTGGTGCGGAGCAACCTCTCTGTGGAGGTGGCGTCGGTCCCCTGAGGGATTGACTAGCCGTCGAGGTGCCCGCTTGCTTGAAGATCCGGGGCACCTCACCAAAGGCGGCATTTATGGCACTCGCCGGGTTTTAGTCGGTAGAGATGCGTCCACTTACCAGCTTTCGGGCACAGCGAGTCCCACATACTCGCCTGGGGAGATCCACTCCCCCGCGGGATGCCTAAGCGCATTTCCCGGCGTTAAAGAAAACTGATGTACTACTGATGTTGTCGATATGTGATTAAACCCCTATTTAAATAAAAGATAAAAAAAAAAGATTTACAATCAAATGAAATATATTTTGTAGCATTAACATTTTTTTAAAGGGCGGTAGCTTCAACATTTCTTGCACTATTACTATACTAACCATATTGATATTAATTTAGGAAAATTTTGACCCCGAAAAAAAAAATACTTGTGTTTTTGTACTTGCAACTGTATTTGTATTTCAATTTGTTGATGTTTTATGATATATATTTGCTTTTTTTTATTATTTATTTATTTTCATTGCTGGCTTTTTCACGCGGCTCCGCCTACGTGGAGCTCGAGCTACTACACGAGTTACTCAGTGATTGGCAAGATATTTTCTATTGGTCCAATAGTTGTTGAGTTTATTCGTTACATACAAAAATACGAAATCTTTTGTTTTTATAATATTAGTGTAGGTAAATTACAACTAGTTTCAAGCTAATTCAAAGAGGGAAATCCCTCTTAAAATATGAAATTATTCTTCAATGGCATAAAGGACGTTAAATATTTACGATAATGAATAAACCGATGGATGGACAATATTATATTATATGCATTATTGTATATTATAATGATTAGTTTTGTATGATTAATATGGTACTGTAAACAAGGATTTAACATTATATTTGTATATGATGTTCATTCTTTAATCATAATTTATAAAGATGTAGTGCCATGCTGCTTTGCAGACAGGGGTGCTGCCCCTTCCTCACATATTACCGGCGTAAAGTGACAGCAATGCTGTCGATGTGAGTTTCCGGTTGCCCATGGGAGGAACGGGTACGGCTATAAAAAGAGAGAGAGAGAGATTCTAATCCATGGTTCTGCCAACGGTAAATAATAACTTAATTAACGCTTGTAAAATGATTTTTGTCCTGCACGCTCAGTCTTTGAAAGAGTTCATAGCATAGCTTTGCAGTGTTTTAGAAAACACATCAGGGCATGCTAAGTAATTTCCTACACTGAAATATTTATTTATATATTGCTGAAATATCTAGGTCTGACCCACGAAGGGTTCGTAACTTGTGAACTCATTCCTGTAATTAATAAAAATTTTATACATGTCGAAATAAAAAATATGTTTCATATTTAATTTAATATTAAAATACAAATTTTATAAGTAAGTATATTCAGTAGAAACTCGATTATCCGTACCTTAGTTATACGGATTCGCGATTATCCGGACTACCGACCGACCGGATCCGTATACTGAGAAAAATTCTTAATAATATAGCCTGTAGGGTGTTTGTTCTTTCTACCCAAATGTCCCGCCAAGCTGGCATGCACCCCGCGGGATCACTGCATACGCTCTTAATGTTTGTTTCAGTTAATATTTTATCGCGGTTTATTTAGTTTTTTACAAGCCCGACGTTTCGGATACTTTACAGCAACCATGGTCACGGGAGGACTCCCGTCAAATGATAATTACCAAATACATATTATAATGAAACAACTTTTACGGATTTTATCGCGGTTTATTTAGTTTTTCTTAATAAACATTGATTTTCGTTAATATGTATTTTTAATTTTTAATAAACACATAACATTATGTACTACATAATATGCACAAACCCCACTGCTCTTCATACATTCGATTATCCGGATTTTCGATTATCCGAATGCCCAACGACACCAATTAGTCCGGTTAATCGAGTTTCTACTGTAATATTATAAGAAAGAATGAAAGGCGTTTTGATAAATTATAATTTTCTTCTTCGTAACGTTCTTATTCAGTAATTATCACTGAGTAAAACACATGTTGTATTGATAATATTGCAAAAATTCATCATCATCAGCCCTTATCCGTCCACTGCTGAACATAGGCCTCCCTCAATGAACGCCAAGACGACCGATCCCTTGCTACTCGCATCTAATGCGGACTGCAAAGATTATCATATAACCTTATATCATGTTATTATTTAACTTATAAATATTAAATTCATTGTTATAATAAACATGACTAATAAACAAGCCACAAAAATCAGCAAAGTGGAACAATAAATGTGCTAACACTGCTCTGAGCTAATTTTATTTAAAGCTGGTAACACATACACGTACAAAGTGTCAAAAAAAGTCGGCTTGAAAAGTACGTACTTTATCATCTCCCTTAATCTTAGTTAAATTATTTAATGAACTGGATAAACAGGTGAATATCCTGTAATTCGGCAGTTCATTAATGGTCGAAAAATAAGAACAGATTGCAGAGGCCGTCAGTAAGTCCTTCTTTCCAAGAACCTCGTTCTCGAGAAAATTCATCAAATTCATCAAAATATATCCATGCCTTTAGAAGAAATACGGTGACATACACCCGTACAATATTAACTTATAATTATATGTTAACACCTTTTAATCTTTACTTACTTTTATTAGATTTTCTCTCTATTATGTGACTGGCTGCGATGAGTTTATGTATCAAACGACGATAGATGTACGCCACTAAGGCTTGACCTCATTTTATATCAGAATGCGGAGATGTAAAGCAAAAAGGAAAGAACTACAACGGATAACCTGTTCTAATTTTTTTTAATAATGTAATACATTATTTTGATTATTATCATTACATTTTTATGTTAAATTTGTTATTTTTTTATTCCGAGCGATTGTAAGTAGTTAGCGTCGCAGATTAAGGGGCTCCCAGACAAATTCGATCGTTTTCATATTCCTAAAAGTATACATTAATGTTACGTTAAAAATACCAAATAAATATATGTTGTAACTTGGTTTTAGCTTATTAATGTTACTATTAGATAATTTCATAAAACTTTCAAAATAAAGAGTAATAATTATTTACCTGAACCTCTTTTCGCATACAAAAATCGAATAGGATTTCTAATTATACAACTCACAGTAGTGAAATATTTTTTTGTTAGTGAGGAATTATGTACTTAATAATATTTGAAAAGTGGTTTTTTTAAATGTGCAGTTTTTAATCAGAAAATCGTAAAAATCTAATTTTTGCTTCGATTTCGCGCACGGGTGACGTGCGGCAGACGGCCAGAGGCCTCCGAACGTGGAAGTCGTGTCCATTGTTGCTCTAAATCGCTAATTTATTTACTGCTTTTATTCATTATTACATTTTTAGTGATCATTATTCATTATAATATATCAAATGGCAGTATTTTAAATTATGTTGTTTTTGTTTAAAAACCAATATGGTGTGTAATGAAAGACAGTGCAGTTCACTCGTGATACAAATAAAACCTTAATAAATGTAAAGTTAAATATGAAAGACGAATGTGGAATTTTAGGAGTATGATAACTGTAGGGTTTTTATATTGAAAATATTATTAAATATTATAAATATGAGAACAGAAAGGTTTTAACAAAAACAGCGCCATCTAGCAATAGTTTTCTGACACGTCATATACTGCCATCTATCAGATAATAGATAGAAGCTTTTTATCATTATATTTATTTACACTAATATTATTATAAAATATAAAGAGAACAGATTTGTATTTTGTATTTGTGTGTGTGTGTGTGTGTTGTTTATAAATGTTTCTAATGAAAAAAAAACTCGAAAACTACTATGTCTGCTATCAAAAAATTCTTTCAAAGCGTACACAAATTCAAAAGCGAACACAATCTAATAGACGTTTAGAGTACGACGCTATGTCAAGCACTTGAGAGCGCTTTTGTATTCGCTTTGAAGCGTCTCCTCCGTCTGTCTTTATTTATAAATCTGTGATAGCATGTATCAATGACTACAAAAAACGTTATGTCAGAATAGAAACTATTTACATTTAAAAATTGATAGAAATAATTAGTATAGCACACCGTACATCATTACAATGAAATAAGTAATAAATATCCGTAACATAATAATATGGATGTAATAAATTAAATTATGATGTTCATATACGTATGGATGTTTGTTTGTTTCTAAAACTACTGAATAGATTTTGACGAAACTTTATAATAACATTATAACGTTTAACTAGATACCTTATACATATAATAGAACCACACATAGCTTATAATAACTTATCCTCGTACTCCCTAGGGTATGTCAAGTACGCGGCTGAAACCGCGGGACACCACGTCTAGTGACAAATAATTTGCAATAAAAACATATTGAGATAATATAAACTATTTTATCTTTCAAGTTGGATCAAACTGAATACTGTAGTTATTTCTTCAATAACAATAATCCTTACTAATATTATAAATGCGAAAGTAACTCTGTCTGTCTGTCTGTCTGTTACGCTTCCACGCCTAAACCACTAAACCGATTTTGATAAAACTTGGAACAGAGATAGATAGTAGGTCAATAAATAGGTTTACAATACATGTCCCAACTTCCAACGATAGTCTAACCAAATTGTAAACTTATTTTGCATTTTTTCGAAAATTATACATTTCCGCAATAAGTTTTTTTATATCTAAAAACGTTTGTAATAACCAAAAAAAAAAAATAGATAAAATCATTTATATTTCTTCTCATCCCGCAATACTGTACATAAATTATATTATTTATGTTAGAGGTACTTTTGTCTCGTTACTCGTCTCTCACTCTTTTTCTCAATATAATAACAAAAAACTACTCTTCGTAACATTTCTCAATCAATATCTGGAATTTGGAAGATACCTGACCTATTAATATTTTATGGGAACAGTTGATATATATATACTAGCTGCAAGAAAAATTTCGATAGCGCGATTCAGAACTTCGATGATGAAACTATATTATTACTAACTATAAAATTGGTTCATGCTACTTGAAGATTGTTCAGTGTATCAATAATTATCTAAAAGTTTATAAAACACAGTCTTTTTGTAAATTGTTTTTTTATGTTTTAAAACATTCATATGCATTTTGTATTTATAAAGAACTGTTCATCTATGATTTTATAACATTAGCTTGCAGTCGGAGGGTATCTAACTTATCAAATATTTCGTAAGAACAGTTTGTATATATACTAGCAGCAAGAAAAAAATTCGATAGCGCGATTCAGGCCTGGGATAGTGAAATTATAATATTAAATATTGGTTCATATTTACTTGAGGATTATTCAGTGTAGCAATTATCAAAAAGTTTATTATTCGGTCTTTTTTTAATTGTTTTTTATGTTGTAAAATATTCATGTGTATTTTGTGTTTATAAAGTAAATAAACTTATTATAAATATTAAAGTTAATATTTTTATCTTTATTTTACGGAATGGTAACATTGCTTTTTGTCCGTGTACATGTTCTAGTAGTACAAGCTATTAGCCGCTAGACGGCGATGTTTAGGTTATTGAACTGTACGTAATATATGTGAGGGGTTCGCGGGTGGTCGGGAGCTGAAGAAAACAAAACGCGCAAGGTCATTGAGACGGGTGAGCCCCTTAAAATAAAGAATTTCAGTTAGGATTTGCCCAGGCATTCACATATTGCCTATCCTATGGCGTAAGATGGTATGTGACGGTGGCAGTGGTTGTGGTGAAAAACAAGCAGGTGGTACCTGTGCAGACGGGAGTATGGTACAAGCACATCTCTGTTGCCGAAAAAAAAATGTTTAAAATTATAAATCAGAATATTATTTTTCAATTTTGCAATTCAGAAACTCAAAGTAGAAGCTAAAAAGATAAAAAAAATATTATTAAGTAAGCTTATAACAGCAATTTTCCACAATTATAGATGATATTACGAAGTCAATAATAATGATCATTAACATCATGATGATATCACCCATATAATAATAATAATAATATCTAATATTATTATTATTAAATGCGTCCATAGGGACGCTTTTACACCACGTCATTCTGTTCCCGTGCTAAGTTCTCGAAGGACTTGTGTTACGGGTACCAGACAACGGAAATACATATATTTAATACTTTTTATATTAAAACTGTGATTAAAACCATATGAGATGTGATTTTAAAAGTGACAATTAGTGCAACTTCGGAAATCATATTGTGTATATTCTGTCATTCTCTGTTTGTCATCTGTTTCATTTTCTATTGTGTCATTTTCTCACTCAAATTTTCCTATCTTGGCATCAAATCTGAAATATTATTAAGTATGTATTTACAATATAATTAATAATTAATTGCAAGAGCACAAATCGGACCTGACTGACTTACTAACTATTGTAATTCTGAGATTAATATTAATACGCTTCCAAAACCAAGTCGCTTATATGAATTACCGTTTTTACTATAGAGCAAAACACTAAAAGTTACTCGTTAAGTACTCGTTAAATCTTGTATGAAAATTTAAAGTTCTTTGCCTATTTTAATCATCATCATTATCAGCCTTTATCCGTCCACTGCTACATAGGCCTCCCTCAATGAACGCCAAGACGACCTTTGCTTATTTTATTTGTTAGGAAACCCGCTATAATAAAATAGAAGTGGCTACATTTTACCATCTAAAATATACCAGCATAAATAAAGAACGGTAGGTACAACAGTTAGACGGCGCAAGCAAGCAGTGATTATAATTGGTATATTGATTTGATAATGGCTTTTATAAATAAAAATTGCCAAATAATATATGCAGGCAACAAATAGAGAAAAGTCAAAAAAATAAAAATAGAATACAAAATACAATTTTTTATTTAACATGGTAACAACAATAAAGGTCCAATCTGGATCCAAGGAGAGCCCACTGAGAGAAGCCAGCGAAACAAACTCATAAAATATAGAATAGGCAGCTGGTTCCGTTCTGGTGAGGCAGGAAATTCCTAAATAACGCAGACATGGATTTTCGGACATCGAGGTTTTGTATTTCGCATTCGCTTCCCCAAAAATACTTCTTGTTGGTTTTGTAGCAAGGGAAGCCACCATCAGGCTGTAGAACCTTATAGATGAATATATTTTTTCTTTGATTTTGTTTTTGACGAGCAGATTCTAAATTCAGATACAAAAATAAAATAATTTACATAATTTTGATAGAAAAAAAAAATAGGTAACTGAGGAAATTTTTAACTTTTAGGCTTTTAATTACATTAAGGATGCAGCTAAAGTAGTCGACGGATACTTAATAAACCATGATGTAATAAATGTTTAAATATAACTCTAAAGAAAATGATCATCAAAGAAATAAATCAAAACGAATGTATAAAAATGAAGTCTTCTATAACCTAACGTTATGCAATTATTCTTTTCAATAAAGTGGATCATATTACTGATTCGCGATAAAAATACAAAATTTCACTGGTTTTGCAATAGTAGTGTAGGTATCGCGGACAGTAGAACAATAATACCTAAAATATAGCATGAATGATATTTACTTATAAAGCAACTCTATCGCATGTGAACAAAATTCATTTTTATCTACCATTGCATGCACATAATGTAATGTTAAAATATATACGTCAGTTATTCAACAGCCAATAACAAATTAGTTGTATTGTTGTGCTCCAATTTTTATATACCTACATAACGTAATAAGTATATAAATGTACTTGAATTAAATTTACTATAAACGAGGTCAAACGTGTTAAACCAAAATAATATTAAAACATTTAAATGTTCAAGGCATTCTTATAAAAATAAAATTAATATACAACGCCTAGCAAATCAAAACTTTCAAAAAAACTATTTTGTCGTATCAAATTTAAAATCCTCATAAAATATTATATATAAAATAAATAAAATTAAAGTGTCTGTTTGTAATTTCAAATTAGTAGCATTTCACTAAATGAAAATCTATGGATTTCTTCTTTCTTCTCTATACTTAAAGGAATCATTTTATTTTGTCTGTCGGTCAGTTTGTTCCGGCTAATGTCGAAAATGCCTAGGCCGTTTTTGACGAAACTTTTCTGATAGTACAATATGCATTATATAATTATAAAGAATAAGATTATTTTATATATTCAAGAAAACCCCACTCCCTGTACAAGTAATATTAATTTAGCACTACCTAGACTTTGTCTTAGGGCAGGCTATCAGTATGACAGATTATTACATTAACATCGTTGATAAGCTTTTCGTTGATATCACTAATAATCCAGGATTATTTTATCTTTAATCTTTTTTCACTAGTTTTCAAACCAGTTGCGTCAAATTTCTCATTTTTGAACAAAATCTTGAATCTCGAATAGTTTTATTAGTCCTTGTAAGTAATTCAAATAATAAAGCTAAATAATATTGCCGAATATATCAAATAGAAGGATAGAAAAACAGTAACTTTAACTTGTAGGAAATATGTTGAGCCATCCATCTATGCAATAATAATAATATATAATTCTAGTGGACCCGACAAACGTTTTCCTGTACAAAACCTTTTAGTAGGGGACCGAATTATAAATAAAAACTATTCTGGAATCTACTGGAACACACAAAAAAACCACCCGAATCGGTCCAACCGCTTAGAAAGAATTCAGTGAAATACACAGGCACAGAAAAGTTATAAATATTAAGTTTTAGAGTGTTTCAAAGAACAAAACAGGAAGTACAATCACTGTAGAAACTTATGTGTCGGGCTTAACAAGACAGTACGTTAGTTCCAGGCTAGTCTCGGGCGATCGTCATTTAATTTAGGCATCGAGCATATAATCAGAAAGAGTATTAATGTGAGAAAGAAATAAAAAAGAAAGAGAATGTGAAAAAGAGAAAGTATTAATGTTAGCCATAAAATACGAATATGGTCAGTAATTTGTCACTGGATATAATATCAGTTCAACCAACCAGTGATCTGTCTGTACGTCCCATCGGCCAATTAGCTATTAATGGCCATCTTTCGGCCAATTCGCGCAGCGTCACAGGACAAAGTTGGCGGAATTTGTTTTCATACTAAACACATAATACTAGCTCTATTCCGGCTATATGCTCGCGTTTACGTGAAGATCAACCGACCATGATGGTGATAGTCTCATTGATACCGGCTCAACTTTCAAGGTGAGAAGTCTGAGTTTGAGCCAGACATCATGCCAACAAATTCGATATAATAAGCAGAGAAGAAACCTATGTAGGTTGGACCTAATCTGAATCTGAAACACCACATCTCATGGGATTAATTCTACATGAAGCTTGCCAATACATGCTGGGCCAGCGCATAGGCAAATTACGGCCTATAATCCTCACATGATTTCCATTAATCAGAGAATGGAAGAAAGGTCACATATGCAGGCATGCGGACAATGCCTTAAGTCTGCCACATTTTGGCAAAACCTAGACATTTCTCAACATGATTGGCCATTATTCGGACTTTACGATCATAAGTAACGCGTCGAAATTGCAAGACCATGCAATAGTTGAGCTAAGAAATATTTTGTTTCGTTATTATTTTAAAGAGCAACATGAATCGTATGACGTCACGAGTGAAAAAGCGGGAAACAAAATGCAAAGCTGCGAGCATGTGAGCGGCTCGTATGGAAAACGAAAGTCTTTCCGCGAAGTTTCATTCAGACGAAGTTGGCTCGCGGCTGCTGAAAGTTGGAGGCAACTAAGCAAACGTTTTATTATTGATAGTAATGACAACAATGTGACAAATAAATTTAAAATATTTTTTCTAACAATCACGTACGTTTAATTATTTTTTTTTGTTTGTTTCATGTTTTAATATCCTTAAGTAGATTAAATAGATTTTATTTGGTAATTTATACTTAGCATATAATGTGAAAAAATATTACCCATTTATATGTTTATATTTAAGTTTGAAATAGAAGGATTATGTTCAGTTAACTCTGCATACAAGTATAGTTTGTATAGTCACTGTCTGAGTAGAGCTTAAACCTATATTTAATATTATACATCCTATCTATCTATCTATGCTATCTTACGTCTGAGATCTCAATAATATAAACATCAAAAATTACCATTTTTTTATTATCGCATGATGTTAATTAAAAAAAAACCATGGCTTTATAATATTATATATACAAATAATAAGAGTAATATTTTTTATTTTAAATGTACAGACACAAAAATGTTCTCCCAAGATATTTTATCTTAGCATTTTACACACGTGAACAACGACGATAATATGATATAAAAAATTTAATTACCCTCAAAATTTCGCAATTCCTTCTTTTTATATAAGATTATATATTATTGTGACCTACAAAAGACCTTTTAAAGGTCAATGTTACATGTGTGTACGCAAAATTAAGCAAATCTTAATAAATTCTTAAGATAAATATTATAATAGCATTTTATTATAGTGTTTTATTTTATATTTTAAGTCTAAGAATAATCTAAACTATTATTATATTTTGATTGCAAGACAGTATGATATAAATTACTTTGGATATATTATGTAATGTTTCATCTCCGACAGAATAAAAATATTCAGATTCTCCATTTTAATTGTATATTTAGAAACCGTTTTTTTTAACTTTTCATTTATTTGAAATAATTAAGCTTAAAAAATTGGCGTTCATTGAGGGAGACCTATGTTCAGCTGTGGACGTATAAAGGCTGATGGTGATGATGATGACGATGATGATGATGAAGCTTCAAAAATGTGTTATAATACAATTAGGAACTCTGATGCTTGATGATGCTGAAACCCTTATAGTTAAGATTCAACCTGCCATTATTGTTAAACCACCTTACAACGAATTTAGGTAAACCAAATACTAAAATTGTTATTTTGTCTAAATTTATTATTTTCATGGCTCTATGAATCAATAATGTTAATCAAGAAAATATTAACTATCTCACAGTTAGTAGCAAATGCTGTACGCAACAAATAAGACTAGTGCAGTCATCACCATCATCATCAGGCCTTATCCGTCCACTGATAACCATAGGCCTCTCTCAATGAACGCCAAGACGACCGATCCCCTGCCACTCGCATCCAACGCGGACCGGCCACTGCTCGGACTTCGTCCAATCAACAAGTTCAAATAGACGAAAATTGATATAATGCTCTTAATTATTATTAATCAACTTAATTTGTTGAGAACAATTGACAACATTTCATATTTTTGTCCTGCATGTATTATTAGGTTTTATAAAAGTAAATACAAAACTAGGGCACACTTCTTTTTCCGTTTTTGGAAATTATGAACTTTTCATTCATAATTTCTACTTTGAAATTCGGTGTATTCTAAAAAGACGTAAGCGCCAAATGACGTCTAACTTGTGGATTATAGGCTTTTGATTTCTTCTGACCCGTCAAAAAAACTGTCATATATGTCAAGTTGTTGTTATTTGTCGGCTTGTTAAATTTATTTGTTTTCAATTAAATTTGTGAATTTTCTTATTTTCCAGTGTTATTAACCTCACTATGTTTTTATTAAACTTAACTACAAAATTTTCGAACGGATTTCCAGTTGCAGATAGCAAAAATTTGTCGAAAGTAGACTAGACATTGACAATTAACATGTCTTGTTTGACATTAATGTTTTTATCTAAAATATTGGAACGCTAAGGCAAAGGTAACTACCTCATTCTGCTCCATAAGTAACGTCATCACATGTTTTTTGGTTTTTTTTTCTCAGAAATGAAGAACTAAAAAAATATAAAAAATATATATTTGAACTCATGATACGAAAATAAAGAAATTATAAGTATTTTTATATAAGTATTTTTATTTTAGGGTCGTGTCAATTTTAAAATGTTGTCAATTGCAATTTTTATGTGGTAACAAATCCTCAAGTCATATTTTTCTACATCATTCCGAATCAAATGAGCAATCAGTCATACTTTCAAGAGCTGTATCCTACTATTGACTAATATTATAAACGTGAAAGCTTGTAAGTATGGATGGCTAAATAGATGGATGTTTGTTACTCTTTCACGCAAAAACCACTAAATGGATTTTAATGTAACTTTAAAATAATATAGCTCATACATTAGACTAACACAAAGGCTATTATAATTTATCACCGTACTCTTACGGGAATGTTAAGTACGCGGGTTAAACCGTGGAGCGCTGTTAGTTTTTCATATTTTAGAACTTCTATAGACTAATCGTGGGTAAACAGTCATTAATCCGTATTCAATATCACAGTACACAGGGACAAGCACCTCTTCCAATAAATGCCAAGAAAAGACTCACTTTTAGTATACGTAGAACTAATTAAAACTTAATGAAAAAATTAACAAATAAAAAACAGAGAACCCAAAATCATTTAGCTAGTAAAAAGCACATTTACTTGAACGGCAAACAGTTATAATAATAATATTATGAAAGAATAAAGTTATATTCCATCATGCATGTTATAGATTAGCCACTCTATGACCGTGTTCTATTTAAGTGCGTTTTCAATGTCACGAATTGGGGATGCTATACATTATGTACATGGCATACATAAGCTTACATAGACAAATACATAGTACTATTTCTATGAGCGTACCCCACCGATTGTAATCTGGGTGAGGGGCGAGCGGTCGGAGCGAGCGGACCAATCGCTGTGCTCTCGTGACCAGAAAAGTGGGAGGAGTTTCGCACCCCTAGTTTTCTAGGGGTTAGTGTGCTTCCGCGGCCAACCTAGTTTGCAGCAAACTCCGCGCACCGGGTCCCCCGCATCTACTAATTTAGGGTTGATCAATCGACAGCACCGTCGGCAGTTACGTAATGGACAACAGACAAATTTCTTGTGATCTTACATGCATACATGCATGGTTATTATATATGGATATTAATTTTCCATTACATGAAAGCGTTGGTATAATAAGCTTGTCTCACTAGCACTATTTAATAAAAACATACGGAAAAATATCATAGCATTCACAGAACATTATATTTTTCTACTCTTAGTAAAAAGTTTTCGTTCCATATATTTTTTTTATAAGACATGACCTTTCAAATACAAGGCACCGAAAGCTAAGTACTGTCCTTAAGATTTTTACTTCCTACTACTAGATGGCGTTTTCATGCTTTCCGTATTCCGCTGTGTCCAAACCTATATTTACAAGATCGATATATCACAGAATTAGACTAATAATAAATTAATTATTAATAGAACGTTACTTGTTAACGTATACACTGTCGTATTCATTTAGATATGTATAGAGTATAGACTATAGGTATTACTTATATAAATAGGTAATATCAAAGGACAATGTATGACTTCTGTTTTCCTCAGAAACTTGGATTATTAAAAATCATTTTTAGTTACAAAACTTTCTACTGCTCCTGCTTTCTCACATATCTTAGATAATATTTAGTGCCAAGCACAAGTCGCTCGTACACTTGACCTGTTTTACAATTTTCATTATAGACACCACAATTTTTCACTTATTTTATAGAAATAAAAATCGTAGAAATGTACGCACACTCCATTACAGTTCTTTACTTAAAAAAAATGACTGTTTTAAAGAAATATGAACTCTGTTAGAGATTGTGCTTTCTAAACATATTTTCTCTTTCTTATTTTAATATTATTTCATACTAGCAGCGCCCCGCGGTTTTAGCCGCGTACTTCCCATTCCCGTGGGAGTACAGGGATAAATAATTATAACCTATGTGTTATTCTGATGTATAAGCTATATTATTATAGCTACAACAGGTAACAAACATCCATACTTACAAACTTTCACGTTAATAATATTAGTAAGATAGTAACTCTAAGTAAGTAAGTAAGATAGTAAGACTATTTTGACTGTTTCGAATAAAATACAATTTATTTGAAATAAAATATTATAATAATAACACATGGAAATTGAAAAAAATAATACATTAGAATACCGAAATAAAAATAATAATTGTGTATGCAGAATAATAAAACCGGGCCGACTTTAAATGCAACGTTAATAAAAATATTATATTATTACAAACTTGTTAGCCTTGGCAGATACAACATGGGTCTAGTCTAGACTCTGGCTAGATTTACCAAAACCTACTCAAATTATAAGCGGATGTATCAATATTCTTAAATAATTGCTTCGTGTAGAAGCTATATATACTAGCAGTCTTTTTTAGCTAAAATGCTAGCGGTAAAATACTATTTAATAAGACTAGCGTCCGTCCCGGCTTTGCACGGATAAAAAATTTATTACTTATATAAAAATTTAATTACTTAGGTTAAGTTACTCGCTGATAATGTGGCTTTATATAGGTGAAAGAATTTTTCAAATCAGTCCAGTGGCTTAAATATAGATATCACTATTTTTTCACTATTTTTTTTACTACAATAGCTAAAACTACATTTTTATCGAGAAACATAGGTTGTAAAAATAATCATCATTGGCCCGCATGCTTCTATAATGCATGCGAAGCTGCGCGTAACAGCTAATCTATATATGTAAATAAAATTGAACTGTCAGTTTGTAATATTAAAATAACCGCTTTTAACTACATGCATATGAATACGAGTATATTATATACGGAACATATTATACCTACGTGGCGACAATGGTCCAGTGGTGGGTGGACTCGGCCTCTTATGCGAGAAGTTTCGGGTTCGATCCTGACCCCACCATGTGATCCTTGAAATGGGTTTTTTTAAATTTCTAAGTGCACCCTAAACACGAGACCATCGTTCGCTTACCGGTGATGGAAAACATCGTGAGGAAACCTGCATACCTGATGAGATTGAAAGTCTTTGAAGGTATGTGAAGTTCACCAACCCGGTGCGGGTACCTACTTACCAGTAGGCCAGCGCATCGGTGAACTATGGCACATTAGCTTCCTCGCCTGATTTCGAGGAGAAGACCAGTGTCGAGCAGTGGGACATAAAGGGTTGATACTTTTCTTTTTTTTTTACATATAGGTAAGTACCTTAATAACAATTTTTGTCTTTATGTCTCTTTGTTCCGGCTAATCTCTGAAATGGCTGGACTGATTTTGAAGGGATTTTACAGACAGGTAGCTGTTATAATAAGAAGTAACTTAGGCTATAAAAATAATAATCATCAAACCGGATACGTCCGTAAATCCAAGTTAACGCGGGCGAAACCGCGGGCAACAGCTAGATCTTAATAAAACGTGACAAAACAAATTAAAAAAAACGAATTTTATTATAATAAAAATAATACTTTATTTTGCTTACCATTCTTCTCTATAATATCTAAGCTAATATTATAGAGAAGAATGATTTGATTGTTTGTTTGTATTGAATAGGCTCCGAAATTACTTTTACGAAAAATTATTTCACTGTTAGGAACCTGCACTATCCCCAGTGAATATGTATGTTAAATTTTCAAAAAGTTGAGGATCCGTTTTAAATCTTAGTTGACGCAGGCGAAGCTGCGTGCAACAGCTAGTTAGTATAAGACAAGAAAAAAAAACAATGCAAACATTAAATATTTGTCTAATCCTAAAATATATTCAAAAATATTTTGTTACTTAAGTTAGGTACAGTAAGCTAGTTTAGTTAGCCTTGCGTAAGTTTATTTAGACAAACGATTATTCTTTGTTACGAAGATAATTATTATTATGAATAATTTATTCAAATAATAATATATGTATTAAATATCACGACGCATAAGCTGGTGCTGGTAAATAAGAGGATAGAGAAATCAATACGAAGTGACACTGAGAGAGAAATAGACGAATATTTTTTTCGAAAGGCCTAGACTTTTAGGCCTAATGGCCTTTAAGCTCAATCAGCGTAATATGCATGTAACAGCGTTGTCTCAACTTCTAATATCAACTCAAGCTATATGAAACAAAAAATAAAGCGCTACCATAAGAAAGTGATTCATAATTTCAGCACACCTTGAACTCTGGCGAGGGTATTAGGTCATAACGCATAATATATAATTCGCTGCTCTAATAAGCGTATCTTTAAACGTTCCTATCTTTTCAGGCATGCAGGTTTCCTCCCGACGTTATCTTTTATTACAAATAATTTTGTTATTATCAAATACAGATGTAATGCATTTAGAAAAGTTCCAATATTAAAGTAAAGGAAAATCAACGAATCCAATCTCCTCACATCAAGAGCAAAGACGATATAATATAGTTATATATAATTAGAATATACATACAACAATATTAGAATATACATATATAATAAGTTATTATTTGTACGTATTCGAATAATGTATTTTTGTTAATAACTAGTGGTAGTAACTAATTTAGTAAGCCACACTAATTTAGTAACAGCAATAGGTACCTATCGCATCCCAAATTTTCATACAGCTGAAGTTAGTCCAAAATTACACACTGTGCAAAATATCGTTTAATTTGCACAAACGAACAACAGGCACGAAATGTTATATACATTATATGGATTAAGATTTTTTATTTATTAGATTATATTATTTCTAGCAACGCCCCGCGGTTTCACCCGCGTACTTCCCATAATCGTGGATATACGGGGATAAATTATAGCCTATGTTTTATTCTGATGTATAAGCTATATTATTGTAAAGTTTTATCAAAATCCATTCAGTAGTTTTTACGTCAAAGAGTCACAAACATCCATCCATCCATACATTCTTACAAACTTTCGCATATAAATTAGTAGGATTAGTAGGATAGTCGAATTCAGTTTATGTGTGAGTCTCGATACTGTGTGCTACGTTACATCGAATAAACGTATGTGGACTTGTTTTACTTCAACTTTTGTATTCTGCTTTAGTTCAGTCGTACTAACTTTGCAACATGTTACTAGACGCTTTTTATAAAAAATTCTTACCGTGCAGATGCAGGCGTGGTATTATTTTTTATAAAGGGATGCTAAATTCCATTATGAAAATTAATATTGTCGTGCGCTTCTTGTAAGTATAGCAGGCATTATTAATTGTGTAATAGTGGAATACAGAAATTATAAATTACCTACTTATGTGCCGACAAGTTTTGTCTACGGAACGTGGATAGTCGGTATTTTTATTTACACCTATTTTATTACTAAGCTAGCTCTTATTCACAGCTACAACGACATAGTTTCTAGGTAAATAAAAGCATTTTTAGACTTAGACTTAGTTGACGTACATTTGACAATTTAAATAAATACTTATCATAAACTGTATAAGAAGAAATTTATGAATATCTGATTTATTTCTTCGCTTAAGCTGTGAGTAGATTTCTTGTCAAACACAATTTTAATTAGACTAGGCAGGTCCCCTTGGCAGTCGGGCGCACAAAGGAGTTTATAAGGTTCCATTTTGTCATTGAAAGAAACTCAAATCCTTAAAAAATGTTGAGAAGTTTTTTGTACTAAATAAATATATAGGAAAAACGTTGGTCGCCTTAAATAATTTTAAATCGCAGACATAGACAAATTTAGGAAATAGTTTTTCCCATAGAAATATTACTTATTTTAAATATCTGTGGTTTTTCCAATTTAAAAAAGGATATTGACAATTTCTTCTTTTTTTATTCTTGTTTCTTAGAGCCAATTTTGGCATTGTCTGATTTTTGTTCTTACAGTTGGCTCATTTACGGAACATTTTGGTAATAATCAATATCACAGAATCCATGACATGACAATTTAGTAACATTCAACCCGGATTCCAGGACCATATTATACTCTGTAACTCAAAAATAATAACCATAGACTATCTAAATAAAAATTTTTATTTAGTTAATGTTAGTTTAAATACTTACTTACTACTTAGCTTATTGGACGTTTATTTAATCCGCCATTAAGGTGAGCCCACTAAGAAGAAATGGCGAAACAAACTTAGGGTCGGTTGTTTCAAATCATCTGTAAACGTTTGACTTTGTTAAATTTTAACGTCTGTTAAAAACTACGCTCTTTGGTCACGTTCTTTACCGCCATCTTTCACGATTACATATTCGTTAAAATCGGTCGATGCAACCCGCCCTTAGTGTTGTACATATTGAGAGCTACATTTGAAACTAGTTGACATTTAATGTATAAAAATTAATAATAAACATGTTTGAGGACAAAGTGCGATCATAGCCCACGATTTGTAAACGGTGGGTATGTATCTAATACTATTATTATAGTCTCAATATCAGAATCGGGAGATAGTAAGATCGTGACGGGGCGACTGCGACGCGCCTTATCTTCGCATCGGCTTCGTGGCCATCGTAAATAATGTGCAACTTTTACCGCCACGCCCATCCGCGAATAGAACAAAAATACTATGCAGCGAATATTGCTGACCGATCAGCGATTTGACACGCGCTGGTCCGCAACACGTTTTCGTATAGCGTTTTTAGGTTCCTAACGATTTGAAATGCTAAAAATTTAAGGCTCTCCCGCTTCATCGTTCTTTATTTATATTTCCACCAAAAATTTTCTAGAAATACTTTCTTAGAAAGCATAGTCTTTACACTATAACTAACAGCCTTTATCACTGTTGGATATGAAGTTCGATGAACTCCTAAAAGTATTACGCATTACGTATTACGTATAATCAAAACCCTGTTTATATAACTGTTAAATAGCTTATTATAATGAAACAACTTTTACGGATTTTATCGCGGTTTATTTAGTTTTTTACAATCCCGACGTTTCGGACACTTTACAGCGACCATGGTCGCTAACTAAATAAACCGCGATAAAATCCGTAAAAGTTGTTTCATTATAAGGAGTGAAATTCGCGTAAACATAAGAAAACAATATGTTAAATAGCTTGTTAATCTCATTATTAACTTGAATACATGCACAAAAAAACCGAGTCCTTAGGCTGAAAGTCTGAAAAATTCCAATGTAATTTATCTGTATTTTGAAATTAATGTTGATTTTCAATTATGAAATTATAAAAGTGTCAAAAACAGTTACTTGAAATTTATTAGTAGGATAAGAAATTTTACAAAAAGAGCATATTTTCTTTAAATAAAGTCTAATAAATCATAACCATCATCATCAGTCTCTGTTCAGTACATTACTGAGCATAGATTAGACCCTCAATGAACACCAAGACAGGCGATCCCTTGCCACTCACGGTATTTAATGTATAATTTATTATTATAAGTATTGATTTATAAACATAAATATACTTTAAAAACAAATATTATGTGTAAAATCCTAAAATAAGTAACTAATGCTATCCCAACCTTCTACTAAATTTTAAAGAAATGTCTACTTATCAACATATTTGCATATTTTACAATAAACACATACCTACCCACTAGAACGATTACGAACTAGTTTATTTAAAAAAATATATATAACATAAGAAATAGGAAACATTTTCGATATAATATCTGTTATTTTTATATTTTTCTCTATATTTGCTAACAGTAATTCAGATTAGAAAATGTATTAATCTCTAGTGTAGACAAATTATATTAAATATTGTTTCCATAATACTTAACCTACATTAGCCACTTAAGTATAAAAAAATATATGTAAATGTTCTACGAGGAGACTCTAGGGTTTTTTAGTCTAAGCGTAGACGGTGCAGCACCAACCAACTGCGCCAACACTCCATCGTGGTCGTGGTCGTGGTCGTGGCGTTGTTTTTGACTGAAAACGGTGCACGCGCGCTTCATGCCACTCGTGGAGCCACGAAACCGGCAATTCCTTATGAGTAAAGCGTTTAAGCGTTTTAAGTGATTCGTTACAATATTTTTTCTTTTAACTTTATTTCTGATAAGTTTATTTTTCCTCTTTCCGTCCACTGTCCACATAGGTATTTTCTAATGCCCAGACGATGAATATCGACGGCTTCTTCGGGACTCGCATCTAACTAGAGCAGTCACTGCACGGAGTTGACATTCCATTTTTTTATGCTAGTACAGACAAACTTTAAAGTTACACCTATGAACATAAACCAGATTACCAGGAACTAGCCAAAGCAACTCATTTATATGTTGCCTATTCTAATACATAAGATGATAAGTCTGTCAGTAATTACGCTGCCTATCTTGCCCGTCTCACCAGCAACATGCACAAGCAAAGGAAGCTGATTCAAGGGAGAAACAAGCTCGTGGTTTCCATTCAAGAAGAGAACACAGCTCATCGCATTGCACTTGAATGAATATAAAAAACTTCTTATTTGGTGTAAAAATGAATGCTGTTAGGGTTTTTAAGTTATTTAAAAAAACATATTATAATATACGGTCGAATTGAGAAACGCCTCCTACCTTTAAGTCGTTTAAAAATACCATGTGTCTCGGAATGTATTTTATTACTGACATAATAATATCAAAATCGTTTGCCAAAATACTATTAAAATGAAACAAATCTCATAGCCACACATAGCTATCTCTCAATATGTATTACTTGGACTTTTAAGGGCACGATGCAGCTTTGACTAAATACGCCTGTTTACATAACATTTTGACCACTTGCCAGCCAGCGAATACAGCTAAATTGTTTCTGTAACATATTTTTAAGCACGCTAAAATTGTTTTGATATTATGATAGAAAGACATTTTAAGATTTAAAAGCTGCATATTTTTATTCGTCATACAAATAATATCAGTATTTTTTATATTTTAAATTTTCTGGAAATAAAGTATTTGTATTTGTATTTAAGTAAGTATTTGTATTTGTATTTAATTATTGCATATTATGAATGATACTATTGTACGTTTAGGAAGACGTCCACACAACCTGGTGAGAAGACGATCACCGCCGGTCACTATAGAATGCGAGTGTGGTCTTGGAGTTTATTAAAGGAGGTCTATATTCAGCTGTAAATGGATTATGATGATGATGATGGTGGTGGTGATCGTAGTAGTGGTGATGATGATGATGATGACGATGATGATAATGATGATGATGATGATGATGATGACGATGATGATGACGATGATGATGACGATGATGATGATGATGTTGGTGGTGATGGTGATGATGATGACGATGATGATAATGATGATGATGTTGGTGGTGGTGATGCTGATGATCATGATGATTACTTTTCTCGTCAAATCAAATATTGATTGTTGTATAGTTGTTCAGCTTATCTCTCTAGTTTGAAATGCAATATCACAAGCTTAATGTATTCACGTATGTCGCGAACCTATTGAAAGGGTAGGATAGCTACATACGTGAAATAGCTCGTATTAATATAATAGCGATAGCGAATATCGATCATCTTACCGTTCGTTATGTAATGGTGCATCGTAATATAAATGTTGTTTATTGATTTAAGATTGAATGCTCGGGAAACAATGATAAATATCCATCTACTCGATACAGATAGAAATAAACAAAGGCAGGAAATATAATGTATGTCACGCGGTATCACAATAATATTTGGAAGAGGTGCATATTATTTTATTAATTACGTCGTTATTCGCAAGACCTCGACTGTTCGTTTGCCCTTCTATGCTATAAAAAAACAGTCCATTACAGAAAAAAGGGAATCCTATGCTCAGGAGTGAACTATAACTGGCTGGTAATTAACAAGCTTTTATAAATAAATACATCAATACCGCATTCTAAGCTATTTAAAACAGGGCATTGTGCATGTTTTTCATTTTTATTTTGCGGAGCTCGATATTTCAAGTTTTTGAGTTTCGAGTTTTTTTTAAATAGTTTAGATAGTTTATTATTTACCACTTACTCCGATTGTATGACTAATAATCACGTATCTAATCTAACTAATATTATAAACGTTTAATTTGTAAGTATGGATTTTTGTTACTCTTTCACGTAAAACTACTGAATTGATTTTCGTGAAACTGTACAATAATATAGTTTATACACCAGAATAACACATAGGCTATAATTTATACCTGTACTCCCACGGGAATAGGAATTACGCGGGTGAAACCGCGGGGCGCTGCTAGTAGGTACAACATATTTTTTTGTTGAACAGTCGGTGACAGGTTATTGGTTGTGACATAATTATGCTTTAATGTCTTTTTGGTAAATAATTTATATCAACGTATACATACGAAATTATAGATTGTTAATTCTTAAAAATTCAAATTGTAAAACAGTAATTATTATACTAAAAACTCAAATATAATTACAAAAATATCTTCAAATAAAAAGTATGTAAAAACTTTAAGTTTTCAATCAACATAAACAACACGTTATCAAGTATGTTAATGATAAGAAATTTGATTTAATTAGAAAATGGACATGTAATAAGTCATGGAAAGTCATTGGAAAGGCATTGAATTTGACATTGAGAGTTTGTTATATTTTTATCCAAGTTTTAGCGAAGGCTTCGTTCATCATCATCATCATCAGCCTTTATCCGTCCACTGCTGAACATAGGCCTCCCTCAATGAACGCCAAGACGACGGATCCCCTGCCACTCGCATCCAACGCGGACCTGCCACTGCACGGAGATCGTCTTCCCATCTGGTTAATGGCCGACCAACACTTCGTCTACCTAAACGCGGCCTCCACTCTTGAACTTTATTGGCCCATCGGCCATCAGAACGGATTGAGTTTGTGACCGGCCCATTGCCACTTCAACGTGCATATTCTTCGCGTGATATCGGTAACTGTCCTCTGGCGGAGGACTTCGTTTCGAATCCTATCTGCCAAAGAAACACCCAGCATAGCACGCTCCATAGCACGTTGAGCTACGGCAAATGTACGGACCAGTCGTAAATTAAGAGGCCACGTTTCGGCCCCGTAGGTCATCACGGGGAGAACGCATTGGCTGAAGACTTTCGTCTTTAAACTCTGCGGTATAGACGACGTGAGAATATGGCGAAGGCTTCGTTCGTTGGTCTTAATTTCTGCGTTTGCATATATTATATTATAACATACAAATAGTGTCCCACGGTTTCACTCGCGTACTTAAGCTTTACAAAGCTATTTAAGACTAAATCTATATCTATACTAATATTATAAAGAGGAAAGATTTGTACCTATTTTTGTATGTTTGTATGTTTGTAATGAATAGGCTCAAAAAGTACTGGACCGATTTCAAAAATTCTTTCACCATTCGGAAGCTACATTATCCACGAGTAACATAGGCTAAATTTTATTCTGATGAAAATAGGGTTCCGTAAGATATTTTGGTTTTTCGGACACAAGGTGTAAAAAAGATTATTTCGCGTACTAAGAGATCCCGTTGTAAATCTTAGTTAACGCAGGCGAAGCTGCGGGCAACAGCTAGTAATAAATAAAACATGTCGAAGAATTAGATCCTTGTAAAAAAGCAAACTTTTTCTGTGGTTTCATCATGATAAAGTAACCTTGAAACCACATTTATTTTGTGGAAATGGAAATAGCCTTCCTAATCTTTGATTGATTAAATTACTTTCTTATTAGTATAACTTATTACTGGCTCCAACCGCTACTTAAGCCTTTTTATTTAGCCGAAGTTTCGAAAACCTTATAGCATGCCTGGTCAAGAAAGGATTACATGTAACTAGTTTCATGATAAATAGCGAAATTTTTTAGAGAAACAAGATAAAAAATATTATAGAAAGCAACACACTATTCGAACTTCAACCAATTACCATAGCTTAAGACAAAGATATTATGCTTCTTTAAACCTTAAGGCCTCTTCGCATGAGCCCTTTTTAAGCGTCGCAATACATAAATAGTATAAATACCGACGTTGGCGCGAGTTACGATCTCCGCATGCTAAATTCGATTTAACATCCAACACTCAACGTCGAAAATCCAACAGTCCTCGTAAAAAAGCGTGTCGATTTAAAAACGCTTTCGTGGAACAGATACATTCGTATCCATTTGTTTCATTCAAACGCTTCTTTAACGTTCGGAAAAAAAGCGCTCATATGTACTGGCCCTTATAGCATAATATATTTGCATTCAAATTTATAATTCAATTATTATTAAAAAAAATTGATAAGATTTCCTAATATCCCTTCGTATTTAATACATGAAATATAGCCAAGTACGCGTGTTTCCAATGAACATTATGTCTCTTTATAGTGGGCTTACTAACTCGTAAATCAACTCAGTTGGCATGCCACCATCAACGACGCCAAATGAATGCGAAACACATTTTTTTCTGCATCTAATAAATATAGCAGATGATATGAAATTGCACAGGCATCCTTAGAATACTAAGTACCTAAAAAAGTGGAAATACAAGCTAATATTATTATAAACGCGCAAAAATATTTAGTGCTGTATTCAAAGTTTGTATAAAATAATTATGTGTTTCATTATTCAGTAGCATCATTTAATTTATATTAATTCTTATTTGTTTCTATCTAATCCAAGCTCCATTTCTTTTAATGAATGTATTTAAATTTCGTGAAATGTATATTATATATTAAATCTGTCTCATTTACAGTAAAAAACCGGCCAAATACGAGTCGGACTCTTGCATCAAAAGTTCCGTACCAGCAAAAAACGCCAACAACTACTCTGTTCTATGGGAGCTTAATAAGCCCTTAATTATTATTATTATTTTGAATTTAGTAATTGTTGTTATAGCGACAATAAAAATACATAATCTGTGCAAATTTCAACTGTCTAGCTATTATGGTTCTTGAGATACAGCCTGGTGACAGACGAACGGACGGACGAACAGCGAAGTCTTAGTAACAGGGTCACGTTTGTACTCTTTGGGTACGAAATCCTAAAAATTACTTATTTGACTGCTGAATATGATTGCATGTATTGCTTTGTTCAGGTACATTACAAACTAATATTAAAAGCCAACGAATTTAGTCAATAATAATATCACACACATAATATACCATTAATTTATTTATTATTTCATTTGTTATGTTATTCACTATATTTATTTATAATTTCATTTTTTATGTTCTTCACTGTATTCATTTATCGAACGCATCCTTATTTAAAACGGTAAAAAATATGAATATTGCGTCCACAGCTTGAGTTACACTTTTATTCCAGGTAAGTTGGCAGAGGAACAATAAAACAGACATTAACTGGTGTCATAAATATCCTGAACGAGCTATTCCTTCAATTCAAATGTAGGCTATATTCCAATTTTAAGTAAACAATGACTTGGTGATACTTAGCTCGTTTCGACATGTTTTTTTACAGGCTTGAATGTTTATTAAGGGACCGCCTGTTAGTAAGGCGATCTAGTGTTTTACCGTAAGTACCAGGCCACTGAGAAAGTTTTGTAAAAAAAGTTTATATCCTGGATTTATCAATACGATTTCTAAAGAAGGCGTCAGTCGAGATTGGCTGTTTTAAAATGAACCGACGCCTAGCAAAGTGTAGTGATAGAAAAGCGCAGGATAAATTTTGATCGCTAGTTTCTTCACTGTGGCAGTGTTTAGTGTCGATTCCAATACGAAATCAAAGTTGCATTGTACGTTAAATGGTATCTTTAAAATGCTTGTAAGAAGTTTTATCCCCATGAGCGACAGGCGACCGAATACCCACGACAACGCGCCCGCGCACTTAGCGTTCAAAACTAGGACTTCTAGAACATTATACCAGTCAGAATAACATGTAGCCCTCCTTATAATCCTGATCTAGCATATTATTATATATTAGTACCGTTTATTATTCTCTAAAATAAAATAAAAAAACAATTGAAAAAAATCCAGTTTCTATTGCAGACAACTACAGACAGACAACAGTGTTCGAATAGGTCGTAGAAGAGGCGGACTGGAAAATGTGTTTCGAAAACTCACTTAAACATAATATAAGACTTTATATAAAGGCTGGTGGAGTCTACATGGAAAAGATTTAATAAACCTATTCTATCTATATAAGGTGATTTTCAGTTATACACGTGTAATTATCAAAAATACTATTATTGTTTTCTTATGTTTACGCGAATTTCACTCATTATAATGAAACAACTTTTACGTGACCATGGTTGCTGTAAAGTATCCGAAACGTCGGGCTTGTAAAAAACTAAATAAACCGCGATAAAATCCGTAAAAGTTGTTTCAAAAATACTATTTATAATATTTTAAAAATAGACGGTCAGTTTAGTCGTGTCTGCTGTATAATTTACTCATTAGTATTAACATATTTTTGTGTGGTAACGATTTTATTCGCCGGATAGTTTAAGGTTTTTGACATTGATTGTCTAGGCTTGGTTTCGGAAAAAAAATAGTTCAAAGCATTTTTATATAATATAGAAGAGCGAGCATCCGGCAAACGGACAGTTGGGTCATCTGATGGTAAGTGATTAGCGACTTACACCTACTACACCAGGATAAAATGGGTTTTTTGAAGTGAAACTTCGTTAGAATCGTTGTGATTTCAAACCGGACCCAACGGAAAAAACAACAGATAAAAGACTCAAATACAAAAAATTGTAGGATGAAACCGGGAAAGAATGAGACAGAAATATACATACTATTTTATATTATCGGTCTATCCTCTTTGTTTCATAATATAGTCGCATGTAATTAGTAAGCCAGAGCGAGAGAGTAAATGTTGGTGTGTATGTCTATTGCACACTGTTTAATACTTGCTTGTATTTGAGCATTTAACGTGTGTTTTACTTCTTTTTTATAGAAGAGGGGGCAAACAAAGTCTTTTCATCTAGGTATGAGCAATCAGCGACATCAACAGACACCCACTACACCAGTAGGGCTATGTTGTTAAAAACCTTTTCGATATCGAGCTTCACCTGAGTGATAGAGCTCACTTTACGCTCACTTCGAAAGCGAACTTTATATCTTGATATAGATAGATAGTCGAGTTTTAAAGAATCCAAATTCGTCAAAGTCGTCATATCACCGCGGATTCTGCTTTCGAGATTTGAAAACGACCTTACAGAAGCCCTACAGGAGTGGATGTGTTGCCGACCTTTCAGATATCTTATAGAACTTTCGAGAAAATATCATACCTATATGGATATGCTAGGAAGGTAAACTTTTAGTGGCGGAAAGGAAAATCCTTCGTAAGATCCTGGGTCGAGTACAAAGAGAGGATGGTAGCTGGAGAGTCCGAAAGAACGCAGAGATTGAAGAACTAGTGGCCGAACCAAATATCCTTGGAGAAATAAAAGCCCACCGCCTCCGATGGCTCGGCCACTTGGTCAGAACGGGGGAGGATCGGGGAGTATTGAGATCTTGGAAAACAGAGTTGACAACCCCCAGTCGGTCGTCCCAGATATCGCTGGAAGGACATGGTGGAGGCTGACCTGCGTGAGCTCGGGGTCGAGGACTGGTCAGAGGTTACGCAGGACAGAGACCAGTGGAAGTCTCTCGTTTCGGAGGCCAAGACCCACTTTGGGTCGCTTAGCCACATAAGGTAAGTTTAAGTTACATGAATATGCTATTTTCTCGAAAGTTCCCAAATCATATCGGTGTAGTTACAGTTTTATACTTCGACAGGGTCGATGCATGAGACATCTGTCACCTGGATGAGGTACCTATCTGATATTATGTCAACGGTCGCTAACGTGACAGCTAAATTTCATCGATGATGTCAATATTATGTATCAAAGAAGCGTTAAATTATTATTAGTCACAATAATTACACCAAGTACTTGTGTAATTGGCTAATCACTTAATTATTCTCTCGTGATAACCATTATTCAGTCGCGCTGAATTATTCATCGACGCATCCACAACAGCTGTATATTTTTTCCAATGTTCTTACGCTGCAGCTGATTGTAGAGGGGTAATAACTCTTGATCCGTGGAATTATCATCGTTGTATCAAGAATGTTACATCAACGTCATCGAGTTTTCTTCATACATATTAATGTTTTAAGATTTTTAAGATTTACATGGAAAAACGAAAAAAGTTGAAATTTAAGCTTCTTTAATTTTTAAAGTAATTATTGCAAGTGAACTAAATAATTCTACTAATGTTTGTTACTCTTTCACGTAAAAACTACTAAATGGATTTTTATGAAACTATACAATAATATAGTTGATACATCAGAATAACACATAGGCTATAATTTACCCCTATCCTCTCACAAGAATGAGAAGTACGCGGGAGAAACAGCGAGGCGCTGCTAGTGTGTTATAAAGAAAAAATAAAATGAAAATTGTACGCGTATAAGTTGTCCAGTTCCATCAAAAGCTATTTTCTTCCAGATTCCGGAAACCATTTACACTGTCTTCTGCGTTAGATAGAAAAGTTATGAAAGCGTGTAGATAATCGTTAAAACAGACTATTAATGTATTGAATTTCTATTGAATGAAAATCAATCCTGATGTATATACTATATAGGGTGTTGTATTTTTTGTATTGCAGCTTGCATGTCAGAGCGCGCTGGACAGGCGATGCTAACACAAAGCCACAGTTGCGTGTGCCTAATGTTTGCGTTTTGCTTGAAACCGGGTCAAAGATGGATATTGTATGAGGTCATTATTCTATTTAAAGCTATTTACTATTTAATGAGGACCATAAATGTATACAATATAATTTATTTTGTATTAATAATTGCCCTTTGCAGTCATTGTTTTATCGCTCATTCATTAGTGCCGACCTAACGTATTTTTTCTATCTCTATTTAAGATAAAAAAGTTTTAGTCACGCATTGTATAATATCGTCTTTATTCAAGTATCATCCAATACTTTTAATTATTTTAACTAAATACAACAACTTTTACATGATAATATCTGTTGCTGTGTATTTTATTCGCATTAAGGGCCTGTTTCACAATCTCCCTTTAAGTTCCCTATAGGCTATTGGCAACATATTTGACAGATGTTTGACAGATACTCCATACTCTATCTGTCAAACATCTGTCAAATATGTTGCCAATAGCCTATAGGGAACTTAAAGGGAGATTGTGAAACAGGCCCTTAGTAGACGTACAAATTTTATTAATTGAATTTAATAAATATTATTTTATACATAACATTATATTAATTCAACTGTATATCTCTTGACCTATTGATTGTGATTGACCTTGAGTGTTGCTCCCGCTGTGTTTCGGAGAAAAGGGCAGAATAGTCAGTGTTTTTCTGGCACCGTAACTTAACATCTTATGTCTCAGTATAGGCAACACATAAATAAGTTGCCAGGACTAGTTCGAATTAAACTAGTTTATATTCATCAATCATGGTTGGCGTCCACCACTTACCAGACAGGTGGTACGTCTGCCACTTTGTTTATCCAACTAATAACGGGCAAAATTACATTTCTTTCATTCAATTTCTTTCATTTTAACCCAATAGATGAAAGTCCTAAAGACGCGAAGAATATGCAAGTTGAAGTGGCAATGGACTGGTCAGACACTCAGAAGAACGGATGGATGATGGAGGCCGCGCTTAGGTAGACGAAGTGTTGGTCAGCCATTAACCAGGTGGGAAGACGATATCCGTGCAGTGGCAGATCCGTGTTGGATGCGAGTGGCAGAGGATCGGTCGTCTTGGCGTTCATTGAGGGAGGCCATTTTTCAGGACGGATAAATGCTGATGATGATGAGATGAAAGTCCTTAGATAGAATTAGATTTTTAATAGAGAAAGTACTATCTTAGACAGTATTTTACCTACACGTCGCGATGGTCCAAAGTGGCTTAGAGAAAATGCCTTCAAGACTTTTCCCGTTGGTTGACCTTCTACAAGATGGGATGCTTGGATATGCCGTTTTAGTTCTTATAGCAACAGTTTAAAAAGATTCTTGGTCATCTTGGCGTTCATTGAAAGAGTTCTATGTACAGCAGTGGACGGATTAAGAATGGGGATGATAATGAAAAAAAGATGTGTAACAAATGCGATACAAATATTATGAAGTCACAATTGAAAAACAGACACAACGTAAAATAGTGCACTAACACAGTGAGGAATAAACACACCGGCAATAATACTTTGTAAAGTTAAGTGTTACTTAGTATATTATACGTAATTATCGAATCTACACAGGTATTTATTAATTGCCAGTGTGGTAAGGTTATAAAGTTGCTTATTCGCCAAAATCTACCATGACATAGCACGACTAAGTTTAAGCAAAAAACCAGGCGATTTAAGACAAATTTATTATTACCGCACAATTACAATATTGTTACGACAATTAAAATAACGTTAAAATACGACTGAGGTCACAATTGGAACATAAAACAATATACATTCGGAATTATTTTTAATTTATTTAAATATTTAAGACAATTTAAGGAAGATATAAATCAATGACGAGAAAACCCCATACAATTATAATGTCAGCCTCGTTTCGCATGTTAAGTTTTTTCTTATAATTTCACAACGTTAGAAGTCGTGCATGCGTGAAACTAATGGACGCCAGTGGCGTTTGTAATCAATTATAATTAATTGTCGCGTAACATCATCCAATCTCGATAAATACTGGAATTTATTGTAGATAGTATATTTGACTATACTGCAGAATAACGACTCTCTCTACATTATCTCTACATCATCATATCTCAATCGCACACCCATTAACACGAAGACGTTTTTTGTGTTATGTGAGTAAGAAAGCTTTGTTCAAGCTTAATTTACAGTAAAATTATACAATCATTGTTTGTTGTGATCTGAAAATATAATTTTCTATCATAGTTAAAGATGCAATTATTTACTAAATATCTTTCTTTTAAGAGTCCTTTTTTACAACCGTCATTGCCCGGAGAGCATAAAGAAAGAAGAATAAGGGTAAAATTATTATGTTATTCTACAAATGGAACAACGAAAATAAATCTATGAACGTTTTTTGTATTTATTTATTTATTTATTTCAATTACACAATTCTCTGTACTTACAGCTAAGCCAAGACGTACATAGAATAAGCGAAAATATATATTAATAATTAAAAAAAGTCAAAATTGAATAAATTTCATTAAAAAATAATTGAAGCCAAATCTCAAATTTGAATACCTCATACCGCTATCAGGATCTACCTCTACACTTCTATGTAATGATTAATTTATCATAGAAGTGTAGAGGTAGAGGTAAATCCTCTACGGTCTACACTTTCATACCCAAAAATATAATAAAAAAAGAAACATAACACTATTATCTAATACCTGTACTGTTAAAAATGCATGTCTAGGGTCTACGAAATAAAAATATTATTGAAAACCGTGAGAACTAACGTACGGCGTACAAATGTTAAGATTATGTGCAGTACCAAAACCAAGAAAATTAAAATGAGAGATATTCTCATCAAGTTGTGGAGATAATGATGCAGGTAATTGCGTCGCCTTACATCCTGATTACACGTACAGACACGGGTACTCGTAACTATTTATGATTATAAAAGTTCTTAGCTTTCGTTGAATTGGTTACTATCCGGCAGTAAGTGAAAAAGGAGTGACATAGGAGATGCAATTGTATGTATTTTTAAATTACCCAGCTCTTAAAGTGTGACACTGATGGCACCATCCTACGTACTGCTGCATCTAAACAAGTAAACGACTTCGGTTGAGACACTCGCATACCTAATTGGAATTATTTAATATTTATTAATTATTATAGAATTCGTATATTAATATACGAATTCTTGGCTTTCGTTGAATTGGTTACTGTCCGGCAGTGAGTGAAAAAGCTTGACGATGATTAATTGAATTAATGGTGATGAACTATACATACGAGTAGCGTTACTGGACACTTTACGCAGCAGTCGCGGGTTCCAATACAGCCAATTGCAGATGATTCATATGATGAAGTGGTGTCTGCCACCGGGTCATGGATCAAGACATGTATCTTTTTATGCGTTCCTTGTACCCGTAACACAAGTTCTTACCAGCGAACTTACCACTGAAATAGATAATGTGAGTTGATTGTTGTTGATAATATCTATTATACCTATTATTTATATTTCATGATGTTGTTTTGGCGTTTTTTCAAAGAGGCTTACGTCCAGCTAGAGTTGGAAAAAGTTTTGTAATTACTATCATGGTACAACTATTTTATTCTATTCTATTCGTTTATCGTTCCACTTGTCTAGGGACCTGGCATGGAATACATTTTACTTCAATAAATTGCTTCATCGCAGAGGAAAAAAGTTAAAAACTTCATTGGTATTATTTGACTACGACAATTAGTCTATACACTGCGATTTTGAAAAACCACCTTCTAATTAGAGATGCAGTCGGGTTCGGGCATCGCTTGTGCTGCGTCTAGTTATTGTGGTCAATTAGTACAATAGAGATTATTCATTACGGATAGAATTTGTTATTGAAGGTAATTTCTTTTCTTTTTAGTTTTGCAAGATTTCACAATCATATCGACGAGAAACGAACCGAGGCACTGTTGTATGTCTATTTTTATCTGTTACTACTTGTTTTATATTTTTATGTTTTATATTTACGCAAATTTTACTCATTATAATAAAACTATTTTTACTGATTTTATCGCGGTTTATTAACCTCGTGACCATGGTTATTTTAGTGTCCGTAACGCCGGGAATTCGAAAAGCATAATAAAACGAATTATGTTACTACAGTCTACAGCTTGTTTTAATTAATTATCATAAATATACTTATTTATTTTGAGCCTTATCTTTATAACACGTATTTAATTCTGTCGATTCCAGAGTTACAGTTGCGAAACGAAAATGCAGATAATTTATATGATGAATAAGAATCATATTATTCTACTACACTGCATGGAAGTCAGATGCAGGTATTAGGTCAATTTTATTTCCGTAACCTATTAACCTGTTCCATGGTCCGTGAACGTCTAAACCAGGATCCGTAAAAGTTTACGTCCCTACAGATCTTACGTGAAGCTGAGCGACAATGGTCCAGTGGGTATGAATTCGTCCTCTTGTGGTTCCAGTTTCGATCCTGAAACCGGTGCCTTGAAATTGTTTTTTTTTAATTTATAAGCGCACCCTAAGCACAAGACCATCGCTCGCTCACCGGTGGAAGAAAACATAGCGAGGAAACCTGCATGCCTGATGAGATTGAAAATCTTTGAACATGCATTAAGCTAGCGCATGAGTAAACTATGGCCATTACCTCGCCTAAGGTCGAGGAGGAGACCCGTGCCCATATATGTTATGGGATGGGATGGGGGGATGGGATATGTTATATGGGTTGTTAATTAACTTTTTTTACAGGTCTTACCTGTGTTCACAAGCCCTGACTTTAAGAGACCCATGCCAAGTAAGCATATGCGATAGATAAAAATACTAAAGCCATTCAGCATAATATGCGATGTCCATAATGTGTACGCGTACCGGTCGTGTAAGCGAGATCCTCTCGCGCGGTTCCCATGGCTCACGTCTCGCGCGCACGTCGTCCGTCCTATTATCAATTAGAGTGCGCGCGTGCGGCCTGTCATTACTGCCAGCACGAGCACGCACCACGCACTGGGATCCCAATTGACAAAACACTCGTATTAACATTAAATTTAATTAATGGCAACACTAACAAATACGGTGACACCTGCCGGAGTACACAAACCTTTTTTTTCTTTGACGCCGGGAAATGCACTAACGCATCCCGCATGGGATTTGGTCTCCCCAGGCGGGTATGTGGGACTCGCTGCACTCGAAAGCTGGTAAATTGACGCAGCTCTACCCACTAAAACCCGGCGAGTGCCACCAATGCCGCCTTTGGTGAGGTGCCCCGGATCTACTAGCACAGGGCACCTCGACGACCAGTCAGTCCCCTCAGGGGGCCAACGCCATCTCCACGGACAGGTTGCCCCGCACCACAGAACAACCCCACCCACCGTCGGGACAGTACATTGAGACGAGGTTCCAATCCTCGCCCCTTGCCCCCTGCTCTTTTGCCCCTCTTCTTATAAGAGGGGTACAACGAGCCCCCTTGGCTCAATTAGCTTCGCCCAAGGGCTCACCCTAGGCTACTGAGCCTCACCGCCACGACAAGGCTTGAACCATGGAAGGGGAAGTACACAAACTAGGGAGAGACTTCGATTAATAGTCATACCATTATCTTTAAATTTAACTGCTGGCAACACTAGTATTAATAAGAGGTAGCCTAATAAGTAGTGACATGCCAGGGCCAATCCGGTAACCGCAGGAAGAGAGGCGCTTGCGTCGCAATCCTCTTAGCATTGGTATTACCGCTCTTGTTTCTTTCGTGAAGCTTAGCAGTGTTACGGTCAGCATACAAGGATAGTATTTTGTAATACATATTTCAGGTATCACAACGAGCGGATGACCGAGTCCATCGCAATTATAGCTGACCTCGGGTACTTGTTTTTTTACTGGTAACACTTTTCTAGTGTATAAAAAACGCGTCGTTAATACAATATTTTTTATAATTAGTTTTGAATCGCCTGTAAAAGCACAATGTTCTGCACACATGCTATGGCAGCATTAGCGTCAATTATATCGCATACAATTGTTATTTAGTATTATTACCTTTTAATTTGTACGTTTTACCAATAAATATGACGAGACGACCAAAAAATAAAACCATGAAGAAAGTTCATGAAAGCTTTTATTTAGAAAGAATTATTATTCCATATAATAATTAAAAGCTGTAGCGCTTATTTTATAAATGAGATCAATAATATGTTAATGGCTTAATTGTTGCCAAAATAAATGCTAATTTTGAAAATACCAAAGCAGATATGAATCAATCTATGTAATGCCTAAAATGAAAAAACAAATTGTTGTCATCTTCTAGAAGTAGAATGCTTAGTGCTTTAAAAATGTTTAAGTATTTTTTGAAAGTCAAAACGACGACGATTTTAACCAATGGGCATGTAAAAACTTAACAAATCGCGATAAAATTCTTTACTTGTTCCAATATAATTTTATTAGTTTCAAATGAGTGACTTTACTTGCAATAAAAAAAGATTGCTAGAAAAAAAACTAAATAATGTAAAATCTAGAAATTTTAAAACCCAATTCAACACAGATCAAAACTTGATCAAATGGTAATCTTGTAGACTAATCGAGCCAAAGCAATCCAAAAAGACGAAAATCCCAATTAGTACCGTTAGCATGTCTGCATAGCCTAACTAACCGGTTTCGTTTTCTTGCGAATGCTAATGCCTGAGTCTACAAAAAATAACTATTGCTGGTATATTTTATGTGAATATTTTTTGCACGTGTCTAATAATACCTGTACCTAAATATTTGTAGACGGAAAATCGAATGTATGCACAAAAATGTACGCTTTGTATTATCCAAGGCTTAAAATGAAGTTTTGTGTTAAAATAAAGACAAATGTTTTTTTAATTCAGGAAAGAAAAAATATTATATTTTCTAAAACATATCTCTAAGATCTATGCCTAAAAGGCCTAAAAGGAATATGTATGTTAAGTTTAAGACTTTGGTGACTCTGCAATAAAGTTGATTATTATTTTAGGTTTTGGTCTGTATCTATACATATATAAATAACTTGATTTTGCATTTTGATAAGATATTTTTATTAATCTTGTCTCATGCCTTATTAATTAAACAGCTTTAGTTATAGGCTGTATATCGTTTCCAGATTTCGGTTGAAGTTCCAACGGACAAGCAGAGCATTTTCCTATTCGAAATGTTTTCAAAAGTTATTTTATTTCTTAGATGACACTTAAATAAAATAATAGTATAGCGTCATAAAAACTTTCGTATAAACCTTTACAAAAAAATATAATTATGGCATATTATAACAAAAACATGAACTACATAACATCAACGAGATAATAAATAAAATTATATTTTACTTTTAAACAGATTTATTTCACGCGTTAAATGTGTAAAATTATGAAAAACTAGAAGCGCCCCGCGGTTTCACCCGCGTACTTCCGATTCCCGTGGGAGTACGGTGATAAATTATAGCCTAGTGTTATTCTGATGTATAAACTATATTATTGTAAAGTTTCATTAAAATCCATTTAGTAGTTTCTACGTGAAAGAGTAACAAGCAAAACTTTTACGTTTATAATATTAGTTAGATTCGCAAGTGATGACCCTAAAAATCAACTGCTGTGTTTTGTTTACTAACATTCTACATCAAGTTTCGCTGCAACGCACTCTGCGTTGCAGCTAGAGGTGGAGGGACACAATCCGATGATGATGATTTTGATGGATGCCGTTTTGAGTGTTGAGGCAACTGGATTTATATATTTTACTCAGGAATCGCAAGTCCCAATCTTGTTACTCTGATAATATTATGTACGATTATTATAGATGTCCGCACCGGCTAATATATAATAGTAGTAGTAAATTTTCTAATATTATGAAAGCGAAAGTTTGTGAATTTGGATGTTTGTTACTCTTTCACGTAAAAACTACTGAATGGATTTTAATGAAACTTTACAATAATAAAGCTTATACGTCAGAATGACACATAGGCTATTATAATATATCCCTGTACCCCTTGGGAATGATGTGATGATGCATGTTTGATGATTGGATAATATAAATCTTATACCTTTAAACGAGCAATTCTTGTATATATATATAGAATCGGGATCTCGGAAACGACTCCAACGATTTTGATGAAATTTTGTATACATGTGTTAAAAACGGCGATAAATAGATCTAGCTAGGATAAATTTTTAGAAAACTTTTTTTTTATCCGTGTTTTGAGGCATCGAAATTTGTTGATTAGAATATGAACGTAATTTTCGCTGTCAAATAATATGTCATGGTAGCTTAGTGGTGAAATTAGGCATTTAAATCTGAACGAGTCTGGTTCGAATCTCCAGTCCAAATTTTATTTTTTCCTTTTTTTTAAAATCTTTTTTTTTGGAAGAAAAATTTTATCGTATTTTATCACTAAGGGTACCGAGCAAATGCTCGGTCAACCAGGTACTATTAAAAAAATACGACGATAAATAATAATTGTAATTCGTGAGTTCTTTATAGCACTTGTCAGTAGTAAACTTAGACTTTATAAAATATAACGTGTTATTTAATTATTCTGAGTAATTATTCGAAATGGTCTCTGTACAATTGTATTTATAATTATATCTATACATTGTTTCTTTTTATGTTTATTACCATGCAGAATAATTTTGGATATAAATGCAGCGTTTGTAATTTATAAATTGCCTTTGTTTTTCTGCGTATTACATACCTTTAATAATTACAAAAAATATTTTTTATTTTGATACCTACGCTATTCTTGATTATGAAACGCCCAAACCCATGATGTATTGTCTGTAGTATTGTGTATGTAGATTCAAAGTATTTTCTAAACAACAATAATAGTTTGAAGTGTGTAAAAAGCTTTTAAATTTCCATTTCCTCCAAGGAAAACATTTTGGATAATACAGTGGTGTTAACATCGTTATGTTTTTCTGACGAAACTTAATTTTACGCAAGTATTACAAGTTAATTATATTTTAGTAGCAACATTTACATTATCATAACATGGTTTTAGTTAATGAGCCTATTTCGTGGTAAGAACAAGATATATCGTCTAACCAATGTAGTCACCCTTATGTGACCTTACTACTTGGATTCTATAATTATACATATTTTTATAGATTGATTTTTCACATTTTAGTAAAGATTATTTTTTTTTTGTTCCGCGGCATGTTTTCTTTTACATTTCATTTGTTTTTTTTTAATTGTATATCACTAGCGTTGCAATTCATACGCGGTGCAGGACTTTTTTTGTAATATTCAATTATTTGTAAACGTTTCTTTCTCCTTTCCTTTGCCGTTGAAAAATGTAATTTTTATTATTTCTTTTATTTTTTATTAACAGTCTTTTTAATGCATTGTATTTGATACATAAGAATAGACGAGAAATTAAGGAAAATAAATTTAAAAGATGTCAGGATATTACTTCTCAAATGATAATTTAGAATCTATTTTCTTCATATCTATGTCTTCCCATGTCACTATCTTTCAAGCAACCGACAGTTATAAGTAAAAGAAAAAAGTAAAAGAAATTTTCTTTTAATAAAATGTACTACAATATTCCAAATTAATTCATGTAATAACATTTCTCTTGATAATTAGGATAAATAATAAGTAAACGTAGCGTATTCCAAATCCAGTAGCGTTATGGTGCATTAAGTATAATCAAAACAAAAAAAAAACTAAAAATATTACTTCACAGTAATTAAACATAGTCCATGGCCTACTTTGCATAAGTCTAATTCAACTTACAGACCGTAACCCGAACCGTTTTCTGAACTGCTAAATTATCTTTGCTTTGCTAAAAAGTACTCACGATTTAATTTCACCGTACTGAAGTTAACTGAATAGATAGTATCAAAGTCTTCATTCTTACTTGTAAACAAAATGCATGATGCGCTTCCTCAAAACTCTATAAAACACAGATATTTGAAATAAGTACTTAATATTTCTATGTTATAAATCTTCACACCTGCATACTGCGCGTACTACAGTTTCTTAAAATAAAAAATTAATGACTCAAAATTAAATTTCCCAAAAAAATTCCTTACATACTTTGATCGTCGTTGATAATTACTTAATATCATAGATTTTAAACTTAATTTGTTTGTTAAAAAAAATCATAATATTAAATTTCATAACAGCATATTTTTACGGCATTATGAAAATCGACATACATAATATTTGTAGTCGCATACAATGCGGGGAGCGAATACGGCTGTTATTTTTATATTTGGAACGACATTGCTCTGCTAGTGAGAGGACTATTAGGGTTACATCGAATATGTAAGCGAGTCTAATAAGTGAAAATGCAATTAATTTCTATTTACATGACAGAAGTGAAAGCTTCTGGTAATATTACGTACCTAAAAATAAAAATATAATATTTAAAATGGGACTTCATAATGAACAGCAAAATGACTGATCCCTTGCCACTCGCATCAAACATGGATCGGCCACTACACGAAGATCACCTAACGTCTTCCCACCTGGTTATTGGCCGACCGACACTTCGTCTACCTAAATACGGCCTCAACTCTATAACCTTACTGAGCCATTGGCCATATGTTCTCCTGTTTGAGCCCACTGCCACTTCAACAAGCTTATTCTTCGTGTGATATCGGTAACTTTAATTAAATATAGGAGGATGTTCAGTAGTGGACGGACGGCTAATGATGATGATAATAAAGAATTACTAAAACAATGTACTATTTCTAGACATGAAACGTGGTGATAACGAATATACACGAATAATTACGACACCGATCCGAAAACAATACACGATCAGCGTTAAACTGAGCCGGTTCACTTCCATTGCAATGCAAGTTGTGATTGCAAACCGGATGCAACGGAAAAAACGACAGGTAAGAGACACAAATACAAAAGAGCGAGAGAGCAAATGTCGGTGTGTATGTATATTGCTTGTATTTGAGCATTTAACATGTGTTTCACTTCTATCGTGTGTGAATCGCACACACACCTTTTTTTTCCGAAAGGTCACTTTTAGGCCTGATGGCCTTTAAGCTCAATTGGCAGGTAGGTGAGCAGATGGCTACTACTCGCTACTCTGGAGAGTAGGTATCCCTCTTTTGTATTTGTGTCTCTTACCTGTCGTTTTTTTCGTTGCATCCGGTTTGAAATCACAACGATTCTAAAGAAGTTTCACTTCAATAATATTATATATATGAAGAGAAGGCCCTTAACGAAAGCAGCATGATCGTGCGGAGGCTGCGTGGTCGTGAGAGCGCGCGAGATAAGTGCGAGGTCGCGCGACGTCACGACCGCCCAACCCTCCACAAACCGCGAATGCTTTACGCAGAAATACTACACTAATTATTTTACATGGACTCGTGCATTTACTAGGCACATCAGCGAATACTACATCTTTTATTTTAGGAACACCTAGTTTACCTATCTTGTAATAGTTATCAGTAATATTACAAGTAGTCTTGTAATGTTATATGCCTACTACATTAAATACTACGTTTTTTTAAAAAACAACTCTACATTTACACTTGCAAATTTAGTTTCACTAGTCACCAAGTATTACACTTGTTTCTCAACTAGTCTTGTACATTTATAACAACATATCAATAAATACTAAATGTTTTTAGAATTCTCTTGCTTTGAGTATTGTAGTATAAATTTGAAAGAACTATATAATAAAGACATATAAAACGAATAAGAAATAAGCTACGTTACCTATATGACTTTAAAATAAGAATTCATTCAAATTCAAAATAAAGCTATCATTTTAAATCGTGACCTAAGGATCAATACATGAAAATTTTAACTTCTTCAGTTCAAATTTTTATGACTACTCGTATATAATATGTAAAACTAGTTTGTATTTAGAATTACCTACACAAAAAATGTTTAAACATTTAATTTAAATGTGTTTGACGAAATCAAAAAAAAGTAAAAAAGATATTACCCAGCTACGGAAAAACTTAAATTTTTTGAAGTAGTTTAAAATCGGATTTTCAACTATGTACTTCAAAAAATTAAAGAAGTACCTACAGAAGTTTAGGTGTTGGATGGAACATATAAAATTCAAAAAACCATCCATGGATTATAAATTTTATTTAACTTTTTTATTTTATTAAAAAAATCATTTAAATTTCTTAACCCTTTATTTCATTTTATCATTTTACCTTTATACCATTTCCCTTTGCCTCACCCTAGTAGGCTAAAATTATTAACCCTCATTTCAAGAAGTTATTTCTACAATTTAGTGGTAGTTATTAATTTGTAAAGCATATTTGTTATTCAGTATAAAGATATCAAAAATAACAAGACATTAATATGTTACGAGTAACTTGTGCTAATAACGTTTCGTACAAGAATGAGTTCGTAATTGACATATATTTGCTATACATTGTATTTTTACTGGCCTTTCCAATAGGAACCCTATTAAATAAAATAATGTGTATTTCTTTCAATTACAACACAAACTCCTACAAATGTACATAAAAACATCGCAGTTACACATCTAAATTGAAGTGCAATTTAGCCAGACCTTTCCGTAATGACAATCGTGTAATTAGCAGGGACTTGTTTATTCTCAAGGCCCGTAACATTTAGTTCACTTAAGCCTATGATAATCGCAATTATTTACACTATGACACGTGTAATTCATTATAACTAGATTAGCGATTAACGCGAAACAACTGCCTCATATTTATTTTGCACTCAACATTATATATATCCTAAATGTGCGTCGATACCAATGAATATAATATCATTGGTCGATCACACATCCTTCTCGTAATTAATAATAAATATAATATATTGAAAAGCTAAGATATATTTTCTTTGTACCAAAAAAAAGTCGAATTAAAGAAAAACGCAAACGCATGTCCTACTGAAATTGGTATTATGCTAGTTAATACCACGAAATATAGGAAGGAAAAAAAACTTTTTATGTTTTTATTTTGTACATTTAATTATTGTTAGTTATAAAAGGCGTAAAGTTATTACTCAAAATAAAATGACCTTCAATGTTAGAATAAACGCTCAATTCCGAAAAAGAATCTAATCAAATAATTCGTATTACGTACCTAATAATAATACTATAATTATCGTAAAAAAATAGCTCAAAGCCATCCAAATGTTAAACTTTTCTGCATTTTATACATTTTATACCTAAATTACAAAACTCTTTATTCGTATCGATATTTATTTTTTATGACTACTTCAGGTTTATCGACTTACTTTTGCCCATGGTAAGTATGGACTAGGTGGGCAATGGAATTTGTCAACGTGGTTGTTAAGTCGAACATCGTACTAACAACCAAACAACTGGAGATGTAAGAAGTTATGTAACAAAGTTTAACACTTGTAACGTAAGTTGGAAGCATAATATTTACTTAACATTACAAAAAATATTAATTTATATTTTAATTTTAATAATTTAATAAATGATGTACACTTTTTGCAATCCTGTAAAATATTTCAAGTTTTTTTATGTATATTTTTATCAACGCAATATTTAATCGTTTTTTGTATAAAGCGTATACCTTATGCCGGCAACTTATGTAAGAGGTAACATAAATAATGAGATAATAAAGTCAACGAACGACCATAAAACGCTTAACAAGCAACCCAGTTGTGTAGTCTCAATACCTAGTCTTGGCTTTACTACTAAAAATTTAAATCATGGGCAAAACCCTAATGGACGTAGTGAAGCATCAAGCACATAACATTTAGACGAAGACACAACATGGCCGCTTACTTTGTTGCCATCTACGATGACAACAGTTACAAAGAAGTAGTAAAATGATCGGTATTCGCTTAAGTACTATTGGAACTCAATTTCAATGTCAGACATGTCGGAACCGATCACATCAATTTCTAGATAGTCTAAAACATAGACATACGATTCTTTTAATGCATCAGATAAGAACTATGTCAGCTACTAATTAATTTGTGTATTGTATTCAAATTGAAACACCCGCTTCATGTCTGTTGCATTGAAGCGTAGACAAGGTTGGTCAAATGTCAAGTTCATACAAAAGTCGTATTGTATACTTGAAAAATTTGATGCCACCGTATAAATTACAATTTACTGCGTCGCATTCGATTCCGCATTGGTACTTTGAATCGATTGTCCACTGCAGTTATGCCCTCGACCACCAAGCAAGCACGCAATCCTCGTCTTACACACATTTGACAAATTACATAGTATTTTTTGGCGACGCACTTAACAAATTAAATAATCTTTTTGACGAAAAATTTGAAAAATTAATAAAATCATTTTTTATCAACATGTCAATTACGTTTAAGCTCGCGATCTTTTTAAAATTGAACTATCCCGTTTTCCGCTATGTAACGGCTTTCTGTTAGGGTTGTCTCGCCTTATATTCATATATTTTTTATAAGTACTTAGTTTATTTCAGTGAAAATATCAAAATAAGTATGATAATATGCAATGCATTTTTATTTCTTTTGATGATAAATAAAATAATAAGTGTTGGTTGGGCAGGTAGGTATTTTTTTTTTAATTAATGTTATGTTAACATAAAATTTTCTTTACATTAGTGTAATCGTATTATAAATTTATAATGTTTATAATAGGAAATATAAAAAAAACGCGAAAGTTCGTATGTATGTTCGTTTGTTGCTTTTTCAAACGAAAACTACAGTATTGATTTTGATGAAAATTTACAATAATAATTACCTTAGCTTACACGTCAGAATAACTACACATAGGCAATAATTTATCCCCGCGCTCCGAAGACACGGGTAGAACCGTGAGAAGTTGCTAGTTTCCAACGTTTATTTCAGTTAATTATTTCCCCGCCAAAATATGACTTTATCAGAAAGGCTCATCTCACAAAACCAGTAGTAATGAAATGCCATACCATGTACAGTAAAATTTATACTTCGTTTAAAGGTGATAAAGGTAACACCTACAAGAAAGGAAAATCTGCATACAATGCAGACACCGGTGCGCCGTTTCAGAACTAACTTGTTTCGCTATGTATGTATGTATGTATTCTTGTTAATACACTGTATTAGATGTCGCACGAGGTAATTACATAAACTGCCGACTTTTTATGGTAATTCCTACATTATAATATAATTTATGGCTTATAATTAAGTGATGAACGTTTAAATAAAATATTGAAGCTTTGTATTGTTTGACAACATGATCGCGAATGTCAAATAAAATATGTATTGTTTTTATTATAAAGCTTGTTTTTCATTATTATCCTTACGTGTTCATTGGAACCAAACCATACAAGCTTAATGTTAATTTATAAAAAAAGGTTTGTAACTCATGATTAACCACCATTGTACTTGTATTACTAAAATGGTATATTGCCTTAGACTTTACATAATATTTCTAGAATAATTCGTTTGTAAGATACTCTACAAACTATGACTACATGGATCAAGCATTACAGAAGAGAAGAATAATTACAAATGTTAAAAAAGCTTGCAGTTTGGGCCGATTAACGAAATATTTCTGTATATATGCTAACATGAATTGGCTAGTAGTTTAATCACTAAGGTGAAATAACATCCTACTAATATTATAAACGCGAAATTTTGTAAGTAGGGATGTTTGTTAGTCTTTCATGTAAAAATGACTGAATGAATTTTTATGAAACTTTACAATTATATAATTTATTCATCAGAATAGACAACATTTTCCCTCCTACCCTCCTTGCCTGATTTCGAGGAGAAGACCCGTGCCCAGCAGTGGAACATAAAGGGTTGATACTTTACTTTTTTTTTAGACAACATATTTATCTCCGTTCTCCCACGGGAATGGGAAGTACACAGGTGAAATCGCGGGGCGCTGCTAGTATCTACAATACAAACATATTTAGCCTGTTAATCATAACTCTATTTACCAGACTTATGTTCGTTTCTTTATAACCCTTTCTTAAGGCTGTGCGGTCGTTAAAGGGAGGCGCACGTGGTAAAGCACGGAGGAAATGTTTCACACGATATGAGTCACAAATCAATAAGTCCCATTCACACGCGGCCGTTCTCGAAATCGGCAAGCTGATTTGTGCATTCCGCACTCGGGAATCGTGTGTCAAAACAACTGCACCTGCACGCGGTTACCATTTGGTAACACGCTAGATTACCACGTAATACTAATATCATACACGTATCATACAGTTTATGCAAGAGTTCATTATAATCCACATATCAGCTCCCTCGGGGATATCGCCTTCGTCATCATTATCATCAACCCTTATGCGTATGTATGTGAAATCCAAAGCGGAGTTAGACGTCCTGTTTTGTTGGAAATCTACCATTTTATGATAATAATAACAATTGAAAATAAAATACACAAAAATATGTTTAAGTTATTTTTGACTTAATCTATCATAATGTAGGTGGTGCACCTGACCAAAGGCGGCATTGATGGCACTCGCCGGGTTTTAGTCGGTAGAGCTGCGTCCACATACCAGCTTTCGGGCGCAGCGAGTCCCACATACCCGCCTGGACTACCCACTCCCCCGCGGCATGCCTCAGCGCATTTCCCGGCGTTGAAGAAAAAAAGTGGTTTACAAACCAACCTTTTTACCTAATTGTCTGTCGGTCATAAGACAAATATTTATTTGTTTTATTTTATTTTATTTATACAGATAACCTGAAGATTTAACAGTAAAAGAGGAAAAAAATAAAAAAGTGGTCTATTCATTTAAGTCATTGACTTTACTTAGTGTAAAGTATGTATGACTTAAAATATATATCTATAAATTACAAAGTATTCCAATCCAATTATTAGGAATCATGGCAGCAGAAAACATTTATGTTGTTTCAAAATATAATAGTTTCCCTAATTTACTTGAAATATTAAAGGGGGTCTTAGCAATTAGTACTCAAACATTGTTTGCTTTAACACTGCAATGCCTGCCAAACAAATTGACTAAAATATTTCAACTTAAATATTGTTAATGGTAAAGAAAACACAATTGCTCGTTATTATTTCTAATATATACAGAGATGATGCGACGCCCGCTGTGTCACTACATAATTTTACAATTAATTCCAAAAAGAACGACTTTATGTTTCTTAACTTATTATCTACAGTAATAATGGCAAAATTTGTATAATAATTTACCTGTTAATTGATGTTATATACTAAATATATTTGATATTCGTGTATTTTTTATTATTTTTTAATATAAAACTTAATTAATTTTACTAGGTGATTCAGGAAAATGTCTATTGCAATTGCAATAGATCTAGAAATGAGGTAGGATTCTCATAAAAATCTGAGTTATCCTCTAGTCGCGCTAAAAAAGTTTTAATTCAAAAAATGAACAATGAACTGAACGTTTGAAATGTTATAAATAATTTATTTATTTATTGCAAAAGTAATAAATAAATAATTTAATTGGTGATTTAAAAAAATACCCTGCAATTTAAAAGAACAAAAAAAAAGAATATTTACTAGATTAATATAAATAATCCTAATTTAATATGTATAATTTTGAAACGACCAATGCGTTTTTTTTTGCGCAATTACTTTCCTTAGAAGATAAAATGAGTTGCCCTCTAGTCGCCCAGAAAGAAGTTTTTCTTATAAAGTTATGCTACTTTTTTTTCGGTTGGAGCTATGCTAATGGTCCTAGTGACCGTAATGCTTCTTAGGAAGTGAGGTTAGCCGGTTGAACCACCCAGTGATTTTAATAAATGGGGGGTTGCCCCCCGCCAGCCGTGGAGTGACTCCCACGGCTTCATGGCGTCGGGTTTGTAGCTGTGGTGGATCTCTGCCTCACCACCGTCGGATAAACTGAGCCCTAGGCGTACTAAGCCCACCAGGCGATTCCACGGGGTGGAGACCCAGCGGAGAGTGTCCGCAATACTAGAGACCCATATTCACCGCCGTGGCTTCAGCAGCCGCCACGTGAAGTCTTGGCTCTTGTGCAAGGGAGGCAAGACCCCCCAGTACCCTATAGGATGAGTTGTTTAAATGATTTATACTAGACAGATCAGTTACGGTCGCTGTTATGCTACTTGAAAATGATAGCGTATTATATTATTTGCCTGTTGAGTGTCACTACAACAAGCACGCGAGCAACGCCGAAAAACTTACAGCCATAAAGATGCAGAGTCTATTTTAGAGAGTTTGCAAGAAATTAAACGAAGTAAATTCGTAACGGCAGACACATTTTTATAAACAATAAAATTATCACACAATAGTTACTTAGAATGCAACTATTTATAGTTTTATATGCTCGTGTGTCATGCGTACGCAATTTTTAATTATACTTACCGTGAAGCACAAAGGTTAACTATATACAAATATGTATTTTTTGTACTATTTGAAGGAATCAACCTGAAAACTCTTTAATAGTTTTTCGTAATTGTAATTTTTATGAGTATTACATGGTTGGATGCGAGTGGCAAGGGTCATCTTGGCGTTTATTGAAGGAGGCCTATGCTCAGCAGAAATGATGATGATGATGATGATAGTATATGTATCTTTGTTTTTTTACTTATACTATCGAACTACTCATATGACCTTGTTTTTGTCTACTATACTACTAATTAAGAGTATTTGTATACTATTTTTTTTTAATTCAAAGTGTAAAATGTTTTTTATAAAATTAATTTCCTAGACTTATTATAAAATCTAGCTTTTACTGAATTTATTAATTGTAAAAAAGTACCAAATAAATTGTAAACAAAAAATGGAAAATGTTACTATTAATTTTTTCTTACAACTTTGTCATTTGTCAACATAGATAGGTACAGCAACAAATACGAAACTGACTCCAAAAGTAGAAATTATTAAGAGGTAAACACAAAGATTGTACATAAGTTGTGGCCACCAAAATTTATGAAATAAAAGAATTGTTTTAGTACTTTATATTTATTTTTTTAAAAAGTTATTTTCTTTAAATACTTTTTATCATACTTTTGGCGGTTAGTTTACGACTAGGGGCCCGGACGAACGAACCCCATCGCTGTCGTTGTGGGGTAGACGTCGATCCTCTGGGTCATCACGGTTTAGCGTGTCGTCGCAGTGCAGGGCGCATTCCGCGCCATGCCGCCTTAAATGACGTCATCCGTCGCGCCCTTGCCTCTTCGGGGGTACCAGCAGCTCTTGAACCCAATGGCATCGCCCGAGATGATGGCAAGAGGCCCGATGGTATGACGCTCATCCCATGGAAAAACGGGCGGTCACTCGTGTGGGATGCCACATGCGTGGACACTGTTGCCCCATCCCACGTGAGAGCGACCGCCCGCAAAGCCGGTGCAGCTGCGGCGACAGCCGAAAACAATAAAAGGCGTAAATATGCGGCCTTGGGAGAGCCGTATATATTTACGCCTTTTGCAGTTGAGACCTTGGGGCCTTGGGGTGCGGAAGCCCGTCAGCTGTTTAAGGAGATTTCCGCACGCCTCATTGACGTCTCCGGGGATCCAAGGGCTGGCGCGCATTTCGGACAAAGGTTGAGCCTTGCCATTCAACGGGGAAATGCCGCCAGCCTCTTGGGCACCCTACCCTGCGAGCGTAGCGACTTGGGGTCGATTTTTTATATTATTTAGTTTTATTTTTATTTTTAATTTGATTTAGTATATAGTTTATTTAAAGTAGTTATAGTATATTTTTGTCTTATGTTTATTACAATATGTGCATTTGTTTTAATTTAATATATTGTTAGTCTTGAAAATTATTTGTTGTGAACAATAAAAATGTGCTTTTTATCATATAAGCGCCTGCTTCCTATAACTATTAAAGGTCTTTTAGTAACAGTTATATATAAATAGTAATGTATAAGTATAATAATATATAAATCTTAATTTATATGTTTATAATGACAGTTCGCTTTACATTTCGCGTTGGAACTTCAATATGTATTTGGGTATAGTCAAACAATATAGTCCACGGAGTATTCCCAGGTTTGTAAAAATAACTAAATTCCAAATCAATAGTCCGCTTCAACTGCTGACCCAATGCAACCGAACTGGGCCACTTCTCTATTAATACAAATGCTTCGTCTGTCGTTTTTAACAGACGCCAATTTTAATTTTAGTTTCATCCATCCTGAACAAGGAAATGCTATTATTTCAAAAATAGTTTCACGAACGATTTTATCAAAATACGGATTGTTTTATATATTTTTAAGGTTTCCTAACATTTTTACATTAATGCATTTATCATTATCACCATCATCATCTTCATCATTATCATCATCAACAACTTCATCATCATCATCATCATCATCATCAGTAGTTTGGACTAAAATTCCTCACTGACGCCAATATTATCCATTTACTTGTGTATTATGCGACATATCGTATATCTTATCAAACCAAATCGATCCTATATCATTACATCAAAACAAAGCACACTTAAAAAATTCACGTGTATGAAGGATAAATCTATTTATATCATGAATATAAATGTCGGAGTAAAGGAAATTTATATATGTGCATTTTTTTTTTTGCATTACCTAGTACCGTAATTCGTGCCATTATGCCACGGTAGGTTACCTTGATCATATCATTATTAGTAGCAGCAACACTAGTTCTTACATTTTAGTCTAAGTATTTTAAGTCTTATCTAGTTTCAGTGTCGATTAAGGAATATATTTTCAAAAAATATTTTTCATAACATAACGGTTAGTACCTTTTCTCCAACACTAGTTCTTACCTCATTAAGTCGGTCTAGGTACTTCTAGTTCTTACTTGGTTTGATTCGATAAAAGAGGGATTTATTTTTATTTTAGTTTTCAACCACCTTTGTAATAGTTTCACATTATATACACTTACCCTAAGCATAACAAGTTAGCCTCTTGAAGCATAATATTATGTAACGACTGTTTCTAACAATGGGCCGACTCTTCCCTTCAGATTACTAATGTACCACGTGGGCGGTTCTACTTTAACATATTGTGTAAATGTAAAAACTCGCGTGTTCCGCTGCTTAACGTTTTTATCTTTTTACTAAACGAACCACACATTTATTGATTGTAATGGACATTTGGAAGGTACAAGGTTCGATGCTATCATTAGCAACGTTGTTCTTATTTATATTGATACTAGCCGATTATAATTCACAGTCATCCGGTTCTATGCAACAGATTATTTTGCCAAGTTTTCCAATTAAGTTTTCTTAAAATATGAACATGGCAACATCTGTTACCATAAACGATGAATGGATATCAACCATCAATTTTAAAGGTATAAATATGAAAATAATATTATTATTTTTGTTAACAAATTAATATTAATAAATAACAGGAATTAATAATAATCTATATTCCTATTAAAATTAAAGTTCAAGTTAAAAAGAAACTAATACTAAAAAAATATTATAAAATTTATGGAACGCAGTGTGTCTATGGTGAATGCTCAAACAGCCAATCAATCGGAATGTTAATCATCTGTGTGCATACATTTCTCGATCTGTGGTCATAGCGTGGTCATCTATAAACTCGCTGGTCCAAGTGAGCAGATGAAAGCGGTTCGGCTCATGCATTATTGAACACATCAAAGGAGAAAAATCGAAATGTGCATCGGCTAGTGAAGCGGTTTTCCAGCCGATTACCGCGGATGCATCAATTATGTCGTTCAATCGCGCCTCACCTCCGTAAACAATATAAACTACTTAAACTCTTACAATATACGACAATACTAGGGAAAAAAATATTACAATATGCCTTATATTTTTTTATGAAAAAAATATTACAATATACCTTTTATATATTGGTAACATATGTGATGATGCCGCTAAAAGTATTTTTTACATAAACAATATATAACTTTTAAATCTTTTACAATCTTAGTAATAGTAATAATAGTAAATCGAACGTATGTATCTTTATACAGTTTACTCACAGTAGAGACGAATCTTCCAATAAACAAGTACGACACAAGGGATACATCACAAAGAGACGAATTCAGTATTGGGAGTGAAATATGTTGGTGCCTATAAATCTCAATTTCAAACGTATTAATAATAGATATCAAACTACAAAAGCTGATTTTGTTATACACACTATTGAAAACGGGCACTGCCATATGAAAAATAAAAAATAAGTTATATTTAAGTTTTTTAGCAATGAGGACGAAGGAGGCTGCAAAAGTCGCGAGGGGTGCTTCTTGAGGCACAATTCATTAACTTATAGAAAATTTAGATAGGTTATTTTTATAGTAATGACAATGATATACCTAATGTTGATCTCATTAAAAAAAATTTAATTACTTAATTATTTATTTATTATTATTTAAATTAATTATTTTGATGGCAAAAATTTATTTTTGTATTATATTTCAAATGCTTATCGAAAGAATACTGTATTCTTTGTTTACGGGGCCCTCGAACACAGCTCAAACCTTTTTGCTTCACACCACTCTGTCAATCGGCAAAAATGTTAATTGTGTTATTGCTTTAATCGTTAAAAAACAAATTAAGTTATTATTATAATTGAAATAAATTGAAAATTTTAATACATAATATGGTAATTTATTGCCGATATTACAATAAATGAATATCTAATAAATGATTATGAAAACTAGGCGATTACTTACAGACATTCTGATATATTATAATATTCTATTCATATAATAAGTGTATGTATGACAGTGTTAATATGGCAGTAAATAAGGTAGATTATAAAGGCGGTAAATAACCTTTAATATATAATAGAATTGTTTTTAGAATTTCTGTAAGAAAAACAACCAAATAATGTATACGTATGAGTCATAAGTCTATTGCAAGTTTTTTTATTACGCTTGGTAAGATAGGTATATTATGTTGTGTTACATAGTAAGAGGTAGTGCACGCAATTTTGCAATTGAACCGGCAGGACCGGGGTAGTATTCTTTTACATTATTTCCGGTGGCCCATTGCGAAGGAGACGGAAAAGGAGGGCAATGCAGATGCTTAACCTCTGGTTGGGCGGAGATCTACGGTCGTCGGTAGTCTCGTCAGTCAGTCGTCAGTCAAGTCTTATGTCAAAAAACCTTTAGCTATGGATCTAAAATCAAACTATTGCTTGATATAGCCGCGAATTTCAAAGGCGTCAAAAATTCATGTAGATTTTTGAGAACGTATATAATTGATTGAATGTACTGTCTGTCCTTCATGGAAATTCATGTTATAGCAATGAAAGTTTTTACACTGTTTCCACTTTTTATTGTTATATATGTCGCAGTCATCTGGTTGAATCAGTCATTTGATTGTATCACTACTGTAAATAAATTTAAACGACCGGTTTCGACAAAGTCATCATCACCTGATGATTTGAAAATGATGACGCTTTTGGGAACGTATTTGGCACACAAAATCTAATTCCCTACTAGTAAGATATGTTGGTTAACCAGCTGCACTATTGGATACTTCAAAATCTTGAGAAAACACTAATAGCATTTACAAATGGCAGATGAATAAAAGTATAAATTAGATGTTTGTTCGCGTGCGATGCGTGTGGTGCGTGCGATGCGTGCGCTGCATCAGGCATGCCTATTCAATTACGGAAAGGTCAGGCTGTGCGCGGGCGCTAGATTATCGCCTCACCTGTCGCCCGCCCTACTCGATTAATGCGACTGCAAATGTTTTGTTATTATAAAAACATATTTATTGTTGATGATCAGCATGCTAATTCCATAATTATAAAAATATAGTTACAATAAATTTTATAATACAAAAAAATTAAAAAAGTGGAAGAGTTTATTTTTTACATTGAATTATATATTCAATGTTGCGTTTACAATTCGATTAAAAAATCATTATTCATTAATAAAAAGGTACATGTAAATTGTGTTTATTCAATTTTAGCTACCGATGATTCGATATTAAAAATTGCTAGCTATGGTGTATTATCATCATCATCATCATCAGCCTTTATCCGTCCACTACTGAACATAGGCCTGTGACAGAATGTCTTTAATAAATTAATATTTTAACGTTAACCTAGCGTAGTAAGCTCGCTAGAACTTGATTTACGGATACTAGAAACGGAAATAAAGAAATTTATATAAACAATATGTACATGCATAATTATTAATTACCAGTGCAAATCTATATTAATCATACAAAATATTTCTACTTGATAGGATTCGAAACCGCAAGCGCTTCTGAAAATGTTTATTTGCCTGACCCCTGCCTTCTTCCATCCACAAAAGAGATTTATGTTTACTTGCACGGACTCGTGCTAGTGACGGTGACAATTAAAGAATTACTTTATTATTTTATTTCAGTGCCGCTAACAACAACTAACTTCAACACTTAAAAATTTATGACGAATGTTGAGTGTTAATTTTATTATAACAATAAAACCTGCATCCACCTCATTATATGCAAATAAGGTTCTCGTACTAAAATATTATCAAAAGAGAAACATCGAATTTGAAATGTGCAAATGTGTTGAAATTATTTTTAATTAAATAATTTATTAGATTTTTCTAAGCTTTAGCGAGTGTACATAGAATAATGTATTTGTGTCAGAAACTCGATAGAGAGCCATTGATTTAGCCTGACGTTATACTATTCATATAATCTTGATAATGTTATCCTTGTTTCAAAACATATGAATACTAACAATAATTATTAGTGTTGTGTGTTTTCCGTTATGTGTTGTGACAATGTGACAAAGTGATGTGTTAAGGAACTCTAATCTTTATTTAATGAAAGAAAAAATGTATAAACAATTTAAGCGCAAGTCTTCGCAAAGGTTATGTTTTTACCTAAAAAAAAATGTATTTAGTAAAGAGGAACTTAATCTCGTTTTTTTGCTTGAATATCATGACAATAAAATAAGTTTTACGCTTATATGTAATACCGTTTTTATGACAGACGTTTATTTCAACTTATTACATTAGAAGAGCCTGCGAACCAATTCAATAACTAGAAAGCAATATACGAAATCAGTCTTGTCCATTTTTTTTAAAAACGTTATACGCGCGTAAACATATATAACATACGAGATAGCTCAGCGATATAAAATATCGATTTTTCTAAAACTTTGTGAGACAAAACTATCTGGGGTGTAAATATCCACCACAAATTATATCATGAACTAAGTAGAATGAAAACACCATTTACATAGTCAAAAATCTCAATATATTAAAGTTTGATACTTATAAAATAAGTGTAACGTAATAATGAATTTATTTTGCGAATTTCTCAACGTTTGTTAGTGCGGATCGGGCTCGATGACCCGAAATACGGTTTGAGGGGGTATTGCAGCCACCCACCCCCTTACCCCCTAGCCCAGCGGGGGCGCCGACCTTTCATTCATTACGCAATAAAAGTGCAAGGAGACTAGAAATAATATTCGAATAAGGACTCCGATAATTGGATCCGTCGTAACTCTTATGTAATGCACTAACGACTTGTACTGTGATTGAAATTTTTATTTGGACCATTTCTTAGTTTTCATTATTAAATTGATAAATTACGTTACGTTGACATTTCAGATAGATCAATATCAATATTTTCACGGTTGTAAGATTCGGTTAATGAGATGTAATTTCTTAATATAATAATATTATTCAGGCATTTTAATTTATTAAACTCTTTTTTATGGTTTGAAAATATTATCTACATGTATGTGTAAAAGCTATAATGTCTATGGAGTGAGTCATCGACCACACAACCTATAGACTCCTAATGTTTAATTTTTCGTATTAAATGCATTCTGGCAACCAGCTGAGGTGAGACGAAACGGGTTGCAATGCTGTGATTAGCAAATTCAATGTCATATATTACCAATCACGAAACGTTAAAAAGAAATGGATATATTTCGCAACGGGAAAGAATGAGACGACACGTTAGTTTGAGTACATTGTTTACGGCTTACATCGGAACTATAAGTCAGATGTGTCGCCAGAACCCGTTCCCCTGTTATTAGGAGTCTATGGGTTATGTGGTCGATGGAATGAGTGAAGAATGAAGAAAATGGTTATAAAACAGACACAGTGACTTAACTTGCAAAATAAACAATAGAATTCGTGTAAAAACTCAGGATAGTAAAAACAGGTTTACCCACATACATAGTGATATAAATAAAAAAGCCTTTTTTCACAGGTGACGAAGGAGCAAGGACATCGGGCGCTACCGTAACCCGCGGTGCGTGAGTGAGATTGTCAAACCGGTTGTCAAAACCTACTATTGTTTGAAGTTGGCAATATAATAATTATGTATTATTATGTTCATTGCCAATTTAATAAATTAATTTATTATTATTAATATATTTTACATAATATTATGTATTTTTACTTTTATATATATATAATAAAAACCAGTTTTTTTTTTAGTTTTTTCATTCATTAATTTGTTGTTTAATAGAGAATATTGGTATGAATCCATATTACAAATGCAAGTCATTCTGCCAGTGTTACCTCTTCTTGCCTAAGCTGCATGAGATATAGATATAAACTGTGAAGAAATAAACGTTACCATGAACAGACATTGGCTACATCGAGGACATACTGCGCAACAGCTATAAACATTTTTTTTTATTTAAAAGGCACGCCAACAACATAAACACATACATATTTTACAATTAACCTGATTTACAGTTATCCAGTGTTTATGTCTATTTAAATAGACATGCATGACATTGTTTAATTTGAAAAAACACAATTTTTATAAAAAAAAATACTAAATAACACAAATTTTATGAATTTATAAAAGTAGTACAAAAGTTTAGAATTATAATTTGGTTACGTATTACAAGATTATTTATTTTTATTGAGATTGTCATGAAGATGATGGAGAATATTAATTTTGATGACTTTTTCGAGTGTTTTATTAAAGGCGTGTTAACAATAGCCAGGCTATCACAAAAACATTTTAATTTGCTAAAAAAAACAAAAACAAGAGTATATGGAGGAGCCATACCAAGGAATTTTGTAGTATATTGCGTAGGCAATGTTGCTGGCCATCATGTAGCTACCACGCCTTTCAGTGTAATGATTGCCGTTATAGAAGCACCAGAATACTTTTTAAGGCATTTATCCGTTCACTGGTGTTTTAAAATGAATTTTAATTCTACTTCAATTTAAGTCATCTAAGATGAACCGAATAAATTATTTTAAACCTAAAAGTTTCAAGCCTTTCACACTCTACTATTATATAATTTGATAAAATATGTGACACATACTACATTAACAAGTTTGATGATTCTATTATTTTCATTAAATGAGAAAATTAATTCATTTGGAGTTAATTTGATGAGATCGTATCTAAGGGCATTAACGACGCTTGTAATACTTATATGTAAGACACGGTCTATAAACATCCAACTGGATTTTGCAAATATTTTTTTTAGGATCACAATCGCTATGAAGTAATAAGAAACAAAAAATATACCAGTAGGTTTTTTTTTGCTCTACTTTACTGGATATAAGCTATCATCACTCCGCATAATACCTCCTTTTAATCTAAGGGCCTGTTTCACAATCTCCAGTTAAGTTCCCAATAGGCTATCGGCAACATATTTGACAGATAGAGTATGGAGTATCTGTCAAATATCTGTCAAATATGTTGCCGATAGCCTATTGGGCACTTAACTGGAGATTATGAAACAGGCCCTAAGTGTACGTGGTTCACAAGCATTATACATATTGTATTTGTAACACACACAAATAATAAAGATTTTGTTTACTCTACTACTACTCTATAGGAGTCGATGATTAACAAGTTAGTCTCAGCCCAGATAGCTCCTGTCGATAATATGGACATAAAATAACAATAAATGCCTCTTTCGTAACATAACTATTCGATTTTGGGTAGACACTCAGCGTCCATTTTTTTTATTTAAGTTAGATTTTAAAATTTATTCAACCGTTACACTTCTACGAAATCAGTATATCGCTTGTATGCTCCAATGCGCGATGGTGACCTTGGCAGGCCGTCCAATAATAAAGTTTTAATTTATTTTTATTAAGCATTTATTTCTTGCTGTTTTGTTTTATCACTGTGTGAGCAGTTATTAGGCGATATTCAAATTCTTTTGTTATTCTATTTAAAATCTAGTTTCTCGGTTGAATTCCACTCTAGCTCAGAAAAGATTGTGGCATATATAATTTGATCAAACTAACGAAAGATCGGTAGACATCGAACTAACTAGATGGGAGGATAACTATTGCATTTCCCGACGTAATAGAAAAAAAAGCAGTAAAAGTATCAGCAGTCTTAGCGTTCATTTAAGGAGGCTTATGTATCAGGAGTGGAGTAGATGTTTAATGTAATAATAATTATTAATAATAATTGTGAGAAAAATAGTCTAAAACAAAGTTTATGTTTCAAATAATTTTAATTGAAAAAATGGCTTTGTATAATGTGACTCATCGGCCCAGATTTCATGCGTTAAACCCATATTATAATAAATACAAATTTATATTTACACCATTATTAAAACAAAAATTAAACTAAGGGGTGTTGAAGCACACGTTTTCATCTATATTAGGTAAAACTTATACACTTTTTATGGACAAATTAAACTTGATGCCCACGCCTCACGTTTCAACTAGCTCATTAAACTTTTTTTGGAAGGAAAAATCATAGAAGGACAATTAATGTGCCACAAACATCTATTTGCGTGGCATGACAGCAAAATAGTTCAGAGTGCCGTGACAAACAATGGCATGACTGTTTTACATTACTTATAATTTTTGATATTTTTTTTATACACCACGTTTATTTGGTCCCGTGGTATGTTTGTGTGTTTTACGGGTATCAGACGACGGAAATATACATATTTAATACTTTTTATATCAATACATATATTTAAGATGTGTATTATATAATGCACATCCATGACCCAGGAACACAGAAATGTTTTTTTTTCCTGGCAGGATTCGAACCCGCCAACGCACTAAACATTAAGCCACAGAAGTCATCAGATATTGATATAGGCCAATATCTACTGTCCCGTGATAAGAACTTATTTGCAAACATTTCAATAATTTAAGGCTAAGTATAAAAATACTTAACATAATGAAGGTATTCTATGTATAGGCACGAAAGCGTGATCTTGCGCCGCCCGAGGTCAAGCTAGGGGTCAGATCACGCACAATGAAAAGAGCTCTCTTATAAGCCGTGTAGCCTGCAATTTATAGTGGTTCAATCATAGATAGGCCCGTCTTAGCCAAGATAGCTTATCTCTATCTAGGATTCAATATAAATAATGTAATAAGCGTATGAAGTATTAATATCACATATTTTTTTGCAAGATTTTTTTTTCTCGGTTTATCTGTGTCCATACTAATGTTATAAATGTAAGAGTTTTTTGTCATATATTTACATTTCAACGCCTAAATCATTTTTTTTTTCATTATCTACGGACGCCTTTTACACCACGTCAATCTGGTCTCGTGGTAAGTATTCTAAGAGACTTGTGTTACGGGTACCAGACAACGGAAATACATATATTTAATATGTTTTATAATATTAACACTTATATTTAAGATTTTTATTATATAATACACATATTTAATACACATCCATGACCCAGGAACACATGAACTTTTTGTTTCCTGGCGGGAGTCGAACCCGCAACCTCCGGCTTGAACGCTAACGCGCTAACCATTGAGCCTCAGAGGTCGTCAAATCGTCGTCGCTGATAAGATATTGATGAAATTTGTCCCAAAGATAAATTTCAATGGGTGGAAAGATGTAAAGCATCTAACCAAACTGATAAAAATAAAAGTCTGCGATGTCAGGCAATGTCGGAGGTAGCTAGTAATAAATACTCTTATTAATTTCGTGTTAATTGAAGCTATAATTCATACTGTAATTTAAATGCTACTCAAGCATGTCTAAGTCAGTGAACTGCACGTTGTTTTGATAAGTTTAATAAAACTCACTCCAACATTAATCAGTTATAATTTATAAAGTTCTAGCAACATAAAAATACTGTATCGTCCATACCTTTGATCTTAAGCTAAAAAAAGGCTGACATTTTTAAAATGCATGTGATAAAACTAAGATAATAAAATAACGTGACAATTAATACATATTTTACCTATTTTCTGCTTGTGCATGATTTTTCTACTTAAAAATTATGAAATTATTAAATAACAAAATTTGTTTTTATGATGCTTGTATATGTAATCTGAATGTCTCAAATCGATTATTAACGATTAGTAAATTAATATATTAAAACCTTGGAACCTGTATAAAAAGTTGTATATTTTTATTTTTGACATCAAAATATTTTTTTATCAATAATGAAACTTTAAAGACTGGAGAACTACTACATTTAACGACTTTTTTACTGGTTCTAAGTATTCTAACATCGATAGATTAAGACTTGAAAGAACATTAATTGATCGATAAATTCCAAACCGTCCTGAATCAGTGTATATATAGTTACGATGCGTAAGCGCCTTGTAGTGTAACAAACATCCCTGAGGCACTACAGCGCGGAAGCAGGCTTTTATGGTCTTCCCCCTATAATTTTTTCACTGTTAGCTTACGATTTATGGCTATATCAATCTATTTATGGAACATGCAATAAAGCTAAAGAAGTTAAGCGGACCGTAGGTCTATTCTGTAACAAACCATTTCGATGTCGAGCTTCACCTGAATGATAGAGCTCACTTTACGTCACTTTAAAGTGAACTTTATTGATATATACAAATAGTCGAGTTTTAAAGAATAAAAATTTGTCAAAATTGTCATATCACCGTGGATTCCGCTATCGAGATTCGAAAACGACCTTACAGAAGAGCCCTACTGTACTGTTATTACGTATCATATTATATTACAGGTGGAAAGCAAGCGCTGTGCTTCAGACTTAATGGGTCTTGCACCATGGGCACCATCTTGCTTGTATCTCCCGTAGAACAGCTGTAATGTATATCAGAGGAAAGAGCGAGACAGGTGGTATAACTATTGTCATAAGGCTACTAAATCTGTCATCTGTCATATTCTTGACAAAGCTCGCCATTACGTGAAGATATAATAAACCACAATTCCTCGCAAAAGAACACCGTTTCCAACCAAGGATAATCCGTGTGGCTATTGAAATTAAATAATATGCTAATTTCAATAGAGAATATGGCTCTTTGGGATACCGTTATTAAAAAAAAATATATCAAAATCCCAGCACAATATGTCACAGATTAAATACTTGTTTAGCATTCTCTGCGGAGATAGAACTAATCAAAATAATGATGTATCATTGGGTAGTTTCGAATAACTTTGTAACGATAGAATATCTGACACCTCAGTCCTAGTCAGTCAGTTTCAGTCAGAGAACATATTATTATATTATACCCTAAAGGTTTTCAATCCTTCCGTGACCATGGTTGCTGTAAAGTATCCGAAACGTCGGGCTTGTAAAAAACTTAATAAACCGCGATAAAATCCGTAAATTTGTTTCATTACAATGAGTGACATTAACGTAAGCATTATAAAATACTACTGTAATATTTTTTTAATATAATGATGTGAAACCATAGCTTTGGCTTACGTGATCTGGTAATGACGATTGAAAAAAGTTGCATAAGAATAACGTAGTGTTTGGTTTATGCATCTTGCGAATCATATACAAAAAACCCTTATCCTAAAATAGATGAGGTGTCCCTCATAAGAAGTGTTCAGAGACAATTAATAAAATACAATATCTGGAATATATACCCCACATATTATATAAATAATTATGTATAACTTGTAGAAGTATAATATTGTCGTTTAAACTATGATAATATTTAAAAAATAACATTATTTTTGTATTAACTATTTTTAAACTGCATTTAAAATGTAGAGATCTTATCGGGACTAGTTTAACAATGTTAATATATTATAGTATATGTAATGTTAATATATGTTATGTTAATATATTATATATATTATAGTATATACATATTTCATTATTCTTACTAAAACAAAAAAAGAAAATTACTTTTATTGAAAAAAAAATTGCACGTCTACTTTCTTGTCTTGTTTTATATTAAGTTATTATTTAAAACAACATTATCATAATTTATTTACATTTTTTCTGAAAGACAAAAAAAATATGTTTAAACAAAAATTTGTGTGCTCGGTGCTCACCAATTCAGTTTCACGTCTACTATTGATTTTATCAAATCAGTGAATATGGGAGTTCTAAATCAGCATGAGCTAGAAACGATGTAAATATAATGCATAAACTTTTCTTATTTTTACTAAAATAGAAAAAAAATATTCTTATATTTAAGCTTTCGCTTCGCAAAAATTTGTAAGCGCGTCTAGTGTCGATTTTATATAACGAGAGACCAGTGTAAGGTTAGATTGGGCGCGGTCGTGCAGTAAGGTCTGCGACCCTACGCTCCCGATCCAGGTTATCAACATCACCCCCTGTCTGTACTACACCCCCTCTTGAAACGCTGCAGGGATTTTCTAGAACATAATATGGAAGCTCCTCAACTAAGTACGTTGACTTCGTTCAGTGGTGATGTAAATTTTTATTTCGCTTTCAACTATTCCTCTCTAAAATTCGTTTATATTAAATAATTCGATAATTTGAATATTTAATATATTTGGAATGAATTCTTATAGTAACAGGCGCCACTAAGATTAACATTTTAAAGAAACAGAAAGCGGAATTTCCATATTAGAAGAAGTTAATGTTCGTTACTTCTACTAGAAAGGATCTTCATCGCTTAGGTTCTAAACGCTGTAGCGACGTCCTCGTAAGTTAGGTCACGTAATATACCGTTTGATTAACAAAAATGTATATATCTTGTATTCAAGCGCAATCAAAAATAAATCATGCAAAACTTCTATGTTACATTTAAGCTTAAATATAGTATCATTTAGTTTCTAGTTAGTAAGGAAATGTTAAAAAAATATAGTAAACTTCAACGTTTAAAACGGCAAACTTGCCGCCAAGCTTCTATTTTGGAATCAGCTACTTAATATGGAACTTCGATGTTTATTCCATTTTGTTATATAATAGATAGATAGAGATAGATAATTCTAGACAGGACGCTCTCCAAAAAAATATTTGTCTAGACTTCAACCGGTTTGATTTCTTAGACGCAATAACTAACGGCATGGCTGATGTCACGATCAGATGTTGGCGCCAAGACTGGAAGCGAAAAAGTAAGCGATCACCTTCCGTTTCCAACGTTATTTCATTTCGCGTGATACATTGGTGGTTTGAACGATAAGAACAAGGTATTTTTAATGGAAAAATAATACAAAACAAATTTTTGCTACAATTAAATTAGTTGAGATAAGCAAATTAACAGACAAGCTACTAAATTAGTCAATCATGACATGTGACGAGATCGTCCTGAATTATAGTGCGATAAGGAACGCACTGTGATTTAGAGGGGACTTTTGTTTGCAAATGCTATTGCGGCCCCGTTGCGCCGTATATTCTCTTTCAAATATGATTTAATGCTTAGAATGATTTTCTTAACATTTTTTTTTCAATAGGATAATAAAAGACTTATGTGCACTTTATGCATTTTTTTCACAGTAATAAACCAATTTTTTAAATGGCGCATTAGTTCTTTTTTGGCCACTTGATTTTGACTTGAACATGATTGCGTGTTACTTATAATATGATATCCATGTCGCTTTTCCCGTCCCATTTTGGATTATGTTGTACCAAATCCAGCTGACTCGTGTGAATATGCAAGATCGGTCCTGGTTTCAATTACTAAGCTGGTTTTTTATTGACACAGAGAAATGCATTTACGATTATATCTAGGTTACCTCGGGCAAGGCATTTGGACCTATCTGGGACCGTAGGGCAGTTTTCCTACTTACCTTAGAAAATAAGAAGGTCGAGTTAGATAGTGCTTAAAATTAATGTAAAAGACATAATAAACAAACCTGCTTGGCTAATTTTAATTCAACTCGGGTTCAGAGGCTCCCCTAGTCATATTAATTATGCTGAGCTTAAGTTTACTGCATTATTTACTTGTTTTACATTTATTTATCTTTAAAAAAATATTTTTCTTTACGACGTTCCCACTTAGGGTGTCGTCATAATTCTTAGAATTAATTACTTACAATAATCCTTATTAAAAAATATTGGTATTTTTTTTAAATTAAAACTACTACATATTACGAAAACATTATTCATACCTTTAAAATAATCATCATCATCAGCCTTTAGCGGTCACACACTTTACACTTTGTCTACCTGAACGCGGCCACTACTCTTGAATCTTTTAAAAAAACACGTTTCTAAAATACTATCGAAGCTTGTAGGCGACTATCGATGCCTATAAACATCTACATAACAAGAGATTATGCACATGCGTTGCCCTCCTTTCCTCTATTCCACAACGGGCCACCGGAAACTCACAAACCAAATAAACGCGACAGCACAGCTGTCACTTTACGCCGGTCTCATGTGAGCAATAGGGACGAACCCGTTCGTACCGGCCCAATTTGACTGCAAGGCACCTAATTATAGTCAAATGAACCAATCTAAGGCCTACCATTTTGAACATATCAGCGAATACAAACTAAATGATGAATTACCGATAATGACAGCAATAAAGAACCCCAGCTGAAAGCACATGAGCATGCCTTAGTATTTTGTTAACCCTAAAATATTTAAGAATCGTCCGATCGTAAGTCTTATATGAGCTTTGTACCTGAAAATAAAAAGGTACATATTTCGAAACATCATCAGCCTTTATCCGTCCACTGCAGAACATAGGTCTCCCTTAATGAACACCATTACAACCGCCACCACTGCATCCAACACGGACCTGCCACCGCACGGAGATCAGCGTTCGTCCATTATAAGTAGCCAGGACAAGTTGGTGGTAGCGATCCATGGCCCGGGAATTCTTAACACCCTTTGTGCCCACCCTGCCAGGAATAGTGCGACGAACTAGGGGACTAAATTTTCCTCCGTTAAAAACCTCCGTTTCAGCACAATCAAAAACACAAAGACAAGCCAAGGCCTCAGACCTTAATATATTCTTGTCTTGTCTTGTAACCATTGCTGACTCTGCATTGATTTAATAATTACCAAAAAAATTTAAAAAAAAGGTAAAACATAAATCATTATATGTTCCACCGCTGGGCACTGGTCTCCTCCTTGAAATCAGGTGGGTGGTTTTCCCCAATTCGGGTTGTTCAATTTCACACACCTTTAAATGCTTTCATTCTCATGAAGCATGCAGGTTTCCTCCACCGATAAGCGAGCGCTAATCTCGCGTTCAAGTGCTCTAATAATTTATAAAAACCCGTTTTAAGGCACCACAGTGGTCAGAATATAACCCAGACCTCTCACTCTACTCTATACTCATTGGACCTTCGGTACTTTAAAAAACAATATTACAAAAACCAACCTTTGACTGTAAATTTCACTTGCCAACACGGCAAATTTAAATCCACGACAACAAATTTGTCTATGCTGAATATATCCAAGTAGAATTTTATCACCTAGATTTATTATACCATAGAGTACAGGGCTGAATTTTTCACGAGCTGAAACAATATGGCATCGGGTGCTCACGCGATGACAGCGGAGTTGCGTGTCCTAGCTTTCTAGACCTAACCCTGCGTGACTCCACCGAATGCACTTAATGCATATACTTGCATGCTTTTATTGAAAAACCCACGTTTAGACGATGATAAAATCGATTTTAACATGAAATATAAATTAACGATCTACTATATTTAATACTATATGAATATGTATCATGTGAGAACAAAAACAGTCTTGTTAAATGCCTTAACTAATGATAATAAAATAATAGCGATTACTATTACTACGTTTACTGATATTAATTATACTAGCAGCGCCGCACGGTTTCACTCACGTGCTTCTATTCCCATGATAGTAAGTGGATAAATTATAGCGTATGTGTTATTCTGATGTGTAAGCTATGTTACTGTAAAGTTTCATCAAAATTTATTCTGTAGTTTTAGCGTGAAAGAGTACCGAACATACTTCCTACACTGAAAGAATAATTCAAATGAAACCTACTTTCCTGAGAATAGGGAGGAGAAAGATTAAAGAATTAAAATTAATCTCGAAATTTTTTCATGAATTATCGTGATAATAGACATATGTACAATTTTTTAGCTTTGTACAATATTTTAGCAATATTTTTATTAACTTAAAAAAAAACATCAAAAATTTTATTATTCTTTTTATTACTTGATAAATCTAAAATATCGTATAATTAAAAAAATAATGAGATTAGCTGTAAAATCTTAATTATTTTTAATAAAAGCCCAAAGTGCAAATAAAAATGTAATGACTGTTATAAAACATTAATTATTTATATTTCATATGATTTTTATCCACTTATTATGTAGTATGGGGAATCGTCATAGCAATGAAAATTATGACGCGGCCCATATTTTATATTTAAGTGAGAAATATTTGTAACATGTATCAAGTATCATAGTATCAGCATGCACCCGTGCGAAGCCGGGGCATTTGCCATGGGCCTTGATGGCATAGAAATTGGATATATACCTATATCTACTTCTTCTTTTAAGCTCTAGCTTTTCAACGATTTGGCAACATGCGAAAGATAGAAATTGTTTGGTTGTTAAAATAATAACTCTACGAAAGAAGTGTCTTTGTGCGAGTACAAATTTGTGCATATCCTATAAATAAAAATGTCATTACATTTGGTGCGCTAACTTTAATGGCGGTACACTCTCCCCGAGACAGTCCGAGATTCATGTACTAGGCGGACCGAGAAGCCTCGGTCGAGACAACGAATGCTCTCTACCGAGAGTGTACAGCCACAATAATATCTTATGAAGCATGATCCTACCAGTGTAACATGTATAGCGCGTCCGGTGACCCGGTCCATCTGAATCCTACACGGTCATATATTAATACATAAATAGTATAGTTATTCTATACTATTACGGGCGCAATGTATTTATATACATTGCGCCCGACTCGCTCTTGACACTTTTAACTTTAAGACATTAGGTATTTCTATCATTACAAAAACATTTCATCTGGACAAAGAGTCTTTCATTCGTCAAGGGGCTACAGACACACCGAGAGTTGCAATTTTGACCTTTTATATACAAAATGCGTAAATACTTTTGTATAGTAATAACTAGGAAGAAATAGGCTGGCGTAATATGATACAGTATAGTAATAATTAAAGTAGTTTAAATATTTTTTATTTTTGATATAACAATGAATACACAAAATATGTAAAATCAAGGCTGAAATAAAATGATAAACTTTATAATAAAAGTCAAAATAGACCGACACTCTATATATTATAATGAAGGTTTATAGAGGCATCGCGGTAATCGGAATAAAACGTATGTTTACGATTGTAAAATAAATAAATCAATGCCTATTAAAAGTCGAAAGGAATACGCTGGCCACACGCTTGTCTATAAGGTTAAATTTCTTCCGCGAAGCAGCCTTGTAAGTTTAATAGAAAGAACGGCGCTATAATCTAATGGTTTTTATCCAACGGTGGTGAGGCAGAGACCCGCCAGAGGAACTAACCCGATGCCATAAAGCCGTGGAAGTCACACTCCATGGCTGGCGGGGGCAACCCCCCACTTATTATATCACGGGGTGAAGCCGGCTTCCCTCGCTACCGATGAAGCATTAGGGCCATTAGAATAGCTCCAACCGAAAAAAAAATTGTGTAATTAATGACACAAAATTTAAGTCTTAAGACTCACGTCAAATCGCCTCAACCTCATGCAATCTGATTTAATATAGAAAATATACATTGCTATGCATTAACCATATACGTAGCCATTTTAAACAGCGAGAGCTCAGTGCACAACCAGAAGGTTTATCGTCGGAAGTTGGGAGATGGCGTAAAAAGAGCGCCGCGTGCTGAGGTGCTCACTGGCGCCATCTAGACGTCTACATTGGCGCCATACACTCTCGCTCAAATTAATCTCCCAATGAGATCTTTCCAGAATATTACACAGCGATATTTTCATCACGGCGCATGAAAAGATCTTGACATTTCAGCTGGCAATGCGGGGGAAATGCTTCAGATATTATTTCGTTGCATATATATGCAAAAATATTACAATTTCTTGAGTAATAAAGTTTAAGTTAGTTTTACCTTATAAAAAAATAGTTCTTTATATACAATTTTCTGTAGTAAAGTTTCATGTATTTTATCTATACATTAAAATAGTTGTTGAAGTGTGTCTGCACATTCAAGTTGTTGCCTGGAAAATTGCTGACGCGATTTGAGTAGGCAGTCATATATTATGCTTTACTAACATAACAAGCAGTTTTAAGTCTATTTTAGGTCAGCCAGACACGCCCAAGACTTCTTCATAGTAAAAGTTTTGTCCAATCAAACAATTGTTTGACATTTTAATATACTTTTATATATTTCAGCCAATCGATATCGCGCGACCAAAGAGAAAGGTGAAAGCGAAAAATTGACATAAACAGCTTGCCAAATAAAATGAATGACGCTATTTCTATCTCACTCTAAATATTAAATAACGAACAGCATTCAAAGAATCGACAACCGGATCGTTATGCAACTGCAATGGATAGGAAAAGGTTGATGATGATCATAGAGGATACCTCTTTGATGTAAATACAGTGGAAAAGACAATGATTGAATTAAAAAGATTATTTATGTTAGTTGGATTGGAAGATGATGTCATCAACCCTTTATCGTCCACAGCTAGAGATAGACCTAAGTTAATGGACGCCAAGGCGATTGATTAAAAGCTATCCAACAAGGCACTGATATCATCGTCCGGTCTTGAAGGAGGTCGGCCGACCCTTCGTCTTTCCAATCATGCCTTTACACCAGAATTCAACTACAATGCATTACCTAATGATAACTATTCTAGAAGTATCTACGCTAGGCTAATTTGCAGATAATCTCTAGAACTAGTATAATTCCATAAGAATATCTGAAAGTCCGAGACGGTCAATGACCCAATTAAGTGAAATAAATTAAAGCCGTTATTTTGTCTAGGCATTCTAAATTTATAATGCCTACTTTTATCTAATGTATTCAAATAAAGTATATTGAGATTAAAATGTATAGTTATAGTCTTATGTGAAATTACAATTTTTACTTATATACAATTTTTGACAATAGAAAACAAGTGCATTTGAAAAATACGTAGACAAAGTAAGAGCTCTTGTAAAGACTTAAGAAAACTTACTTAAGAAGACTTAAATATTATATTTGTATCTACTGGCCGGTCAGCGAGTGCGAGTGGACGGGATCGATCATCTTAGCGTCCTTTGAGGGAGCTTTTAGGAGCAGATTGAAGGGCTATTGTCAGCAGTAGATGGATAAAGACGATGATGATGATGATACGTTCCTACAAGCATGGATAGGGCTAAATACTGAATGGAGGACACATTTGGTGTACAACATTAAAGAAATTAAAGACGATGAAGATTACACGTCACACTTACAAGTTACATTATACTTAAAATTACTCACGCACGCACTCACGCACCAATTCTTTTCTATTTTCGCCCCAAGAAATAGACGAATTATAGCAACTATTAAGAATATAAATAAAAATCGAATTTCTGGCGCAAGCAAAGCCTAGGACAATAAAAAGTGTACCAAAATTTCCATAAAAATATTACCAAAGTAATATTACGCAACGACGCGCTCGAGACGGTCAATGGCCTAATTAAGTGAAATACGGAATAAATTAAGTTTGTTATTTTGCATAGGCATTTGGACACATGTAATGCCTACATAATTATTTATTTAGTGCCGCTCCTCGCGTTTCAATCACCGTGAAATAAAAAAAACTTAAAAAAATAAAAAAAACCTGCCCAGTAAAGGGGTTACTTATCTAATGTATTGAAAACTTTCAAAACCGCCTGGAAGAAGCGTCGATACAACAAACATACGAACAAAGAAACATCAGCTTAACTATATTCCTTTAAATTCCATATACGCAATCTCTTGATAAATGAGAGTCGCGAAAGTGTGTAAGGGAACCATGTAGAAATTTCTCCACAACACCTTTCGTCTTCCTTGTGACCCTCACCTGATAGGGGCAGAAATAATTGAAGATTGCAATTAGTGGTACAAAATTTTAGGAACTAGTAATGTGGCGACACACAGTACGCATGGATAGACAACGCATGGATGATTCACGTAGGCCTATAGGTGAGGCCTAAACTCGTTTATGTTTACAAATTTTGATTCTTTACCAGGTGGATGCCTACCTCAACCTGTAGAAAAAAACATATTCATTTAATGCTAATTAAGCCAGTTTTCGTAGTTAACGTTTTAAAGGCTGTTTTAGACATAATATTGCCTGTGATAAAAAAATATAATAGGCAATGCGGCAATATCGCAACGGAATAGAGTGGATAGAGACTGGTAGAGGCTGGTAGAGGCCACTCTCTCTCACTCGCAGCGCTCACATAATACAGGGGTAATGTGACAGCTATGCTGTCACGTTGTCCCATGGCCCATATGGGAGAAAAGAAAAAAGATTGCAATGCTTCTTTATAACCTTGGTTGTGTGCATTTCCAAGGCATCGACTGCTTGTTTGCCACCTCATGGCATTACAAAAAAAAACAGTTTTTTTTTTCGGTATGAGCTATGGTGTTGACCTTAGCATTTACGCTTAATGGGAAGAGTAGGTGAGCTAATGGCTCATCTAAAACTTTTTAGGTGAGGTTTTTTCGATATGACCTATGCTGTTGGTCGGCCTTTGTGCTTAATCGCAATAGGAGATGAGCTGATGGCTCGTGTAAAAGTTTTTAGGGGGGGGGTTTCCCCCGCCAGCCGTGTAGTCCTTGACCGCACGGCCTTCGGCTTTAAATCTGAACATGCAGTGGGGCGGTGAAAAATTAGTAGGAATTATGAAAGCCTCATCACAAGTAATACAAAGAGGAAAAGTTAGTTCTGTCAGTACTTTCATGTGTTTCGTTGCTTATCTATGATATAAGTAATATTTTTTCACAAATATTGGTATGTTCTCGTTATATTTTTTGTAAGTGTATGTAGGTATACCATTTTATAAAAACTTATTTTTTTTAACTTAAATTATTTAAACTTTGTGTCTTTTTTGGTTAAATTTCTCATAGTGTATTTTACGCAATAAATTTTTAAAAGATTTTAGGATTTAAGTTGCTGAGGCTAATAAGCTTCAATATAGTAAATAAAAATTCTACATACCTAATGTTGGATTGTTACCTACTAAAACCTCTGTGATTCCCTTCATTTCATTTTTCATGCACAGTAGATAGATTTTTCAGAAACATCCCTATCAAAGACTGAACTTACGCATTCGGCATTACAGAGTAGCAAATCATTACCATCGTTACGTAACCTAGCCATTACTTTACACGTGTTTCCCATAAACATTTATGTCCACACTGTCATTCTATGCAACGATAACTTTAAAATATATAGGCGATTCATATTGAAACGTGCGTGAAATATGACATCATAGTGTGATATAAAATATGATGTTTTTTACACACGACACATCCGTTTCATTACAAACAAATATTAATAATTCTCAGATGGAAAGTGCATTTTGCTTGACCTTTTCAATGCCTTCTTGCTTATGTTTTAGGCTACTTTGCTATATTATAAAGTGCGTGTCAGTATAGTCCACCTACATATGCGACAGGCCTGTTAATTTAATGGTTAGTGACCATAATTGGTAAACCAGAAACTTGTGTCTTCAATTCCTAACCAGGACAAATTTTTGTGTGATGAGCGTGGTCATTTGTTCTGTGTCTGGGCGTATATAAGAGTCAGTTGTTTCTAATCATCTGTTAACGTAATAGACTTCGTTAAACTTTGACGTCTGTTAAAAACAACGCTCTTTGGTCACGAACGTTCGTTACCACCATCTTTAACGATAACAATATATTCGTTAAAATCGGTCGATGCAACCTGCCCTTAGTCTGTATCAGCTGTCTGGTTGTCACAATACAAGCTCTGCCTAATTTGGGATCGGATGGCCGTATGGGACTTATTCCAAAATACATTTTATTATTAATTGTTATGTAAACATCTCTGGGTGGGACAGCTTGAGGGGGAAATGCAAAATATTGAACATTCTTTATAAAATACGACGACCACTTGGTATAACTTGTAAAATAAATACCTTACAGAAGCTTAATTTTTTAGACCGAACGATACACAATAGATAAAGTCATTTTTGTACTGAGTTCGTTAGATCGTGTAGACATTACTCAGTCGATATTACTTATTCGTGTCCGTTGTAGACTGTGCTTTATTTCACGGGGTTCACTAAATTCTTGTACAATTTAGTAAAATCTTTTAGACAACAGCCAAAACAACTATGTTATAAATGTGAAAGTAGGGATGTTTGTTACGCTTTCACGCGAAAACTACTTAACGTCAATCGAGAACGATAATCAAGAAATTTTGTACATAATATATTCTCGGAGGTACCAGAAGTAACATAAGATACATAAAAAGGGATTTTTTTTACTCACGCTGGCGAAAATTAATTGTTTAAAATTCTATTCAGCATAAAAATGTAAGATATAGAAGAAATGTAAGGAAGTAATAAATATTTAATTCACCCATTCTTCATAACCTATTAACTTAATCTTACCGTCCAATTATTAACGTTATTTAATATTTATAAGTCTTGTCTATGGACTATGAGGACATAAAAGACGTTTGGATTTTCCATATCTCACGAGACATTTCTAAGGATGAACTAAAAGTCTGCGCGAACATTAGACTGTCAGGTAACGAAAGAAAATAAGCATTCAACCTTTTCATAAAACGCATCACTAATGTCTATTCAAAGTCTCTCAGGCTCGCTTCCAGATGAAACCGAAGACGTACTCAGCAGTTATTAAAGAAACATAAAATATGGAACCCTTCATATTTTCTTGAAATGTATGTTTGTTATATTTATGTTGTTTATGGTAGTTATTAAATTAGTTTAGGTAGACGAAGTGTTGGTCGGCCATTAACAAGGTGGGAAGACGATCTCCGAGCAGTGGCCGGCCCGTGTTGGATGCTAGTGGCAAGGGATCGGCCGTCTTGGCGTTCATTGAAAGAGCCCTAAGGGTAATGATGATGATGAGACGTTCTAGGAAATATAGTTAAAGTTCGCACAAATAAGCTTATTGCATGCACAAAAAGGTTGCACAAAAAATGCCTCGCTTAGCAGGTGGGTTGGCAATCGCAGATGATGATGAATTCGCATCAGCAGCACTGCTACCTGCTGCGCCGATCCGATTAAAGTTGCCGCTATCACTCGGTGTAAGCGATGATTAGTGATCGAGTCTATTCAAAGACTGTCACCAAGCATTCGATTCACAATATTAGCCTCCTTTGATGTTAGGAGGCTAAATGCCCTTTGACGACTTCTACGTCACCCTGGGTTGGTATTGGGGTAGGGGTATTCTTAAGTCGCCCCCATACTGCATGAGGGTGCAAGTGACAAGGGATTAGTCGTCTTGACGTTCACTCAGGGAGGCCTATATTCAGCAGTGGACAGATAAAAGCTAATGATGATAATATATTTATTAATGTTAACAGGTCAGTATTTTTCTAATGAGTACACATTTTAGGTATTCTATATATTGCCTAAGTGTTACATAAATACATACACACATACATACATACATACATACATATTCTGTATGACTACTGTTTAAGTTAGGGGTAGTAGTTAAATTGCCATTTCCCTTCCATGTTTTAATATATTTTATTGACCTCGAAGATCGTCTAAGGTTAATTTTTTTTTCTATTCTATTAAATGTATATTACAGTTACCATTAAATTGTTTTAATAAGATTTTGGTATATAAATTAAGGTAAGATATTTGATTTTAACAATTGCAAATCGCGACTTCTCACACAATTTTTTATGTTTAATTACGGTATTACAATAATACAGTAGCAATAAATAATACTTGAGTGTGTAATTACTGTAAGATATAACGAGATCTATTCAAGGAAGCTTTGGAACATTCGTAGTAAAGTCTACCTCCCCCCATAATCCCCCCTTGTCCTGCAGCCTGCAGTGACGTTGATTGATGCAGGTGCAGCAAGAAACCAGGACTGTTTTCACACTCAAAAGACACGAATTTCATACACGAAATCTACGGCAATCCGCCATTTTGAAATCCGAGACACGTGACTTTAGTCTATGGTCACTTTTTTGTCTATCGAGATGTCACTTAATATAATTATTATTTGCCCGTGAATGGCAAACAATATAGTTAATCGTGTGTGTTTAACGCAATTAACACAGATTTATACGATATACATTTTTACAGAACAATGCAAAACCTAACAGGACTATAAAATACTGGTTTATAGATATTCGCTTTAATTTGAATTTTTTTATAGTCGTTTAAAACATGGCTTAGTTTTTTTGTGTCGAATATACATCCGTCGCATATTCTAATATTTTATATGAATTAAAAATAATATAATTTTATTCCCATTATTTCATCATCATCATCATCATCATCAGTCTTATTCCGTCAACTGCTATTTCCATTATTTAATTGAAATTAAATTTAATTATGTTATTTATTGTTAATTATTATTATTTCCTATTTTGATATAATATAGACAACCAAAATTATCGAAATATTTAATTACATTAACTATTGTTTTACTACTCGACACCCATTAGTACGTGCTTTTTTTTGGACTAATTCTATTAATCTACCGACCAATATGCTCTTTCATAAAAATCACAGCAATTTCTCTACAGCTTAGGAATATCTAGAAAGGCACCACACCTATGCACGAAGGCAATCCATACGAAGCGCATCCCACCTTACGCTAGACACATATTTCTGGAAACTGCTCATTAGTCCCAGGAAAGCGCTTAGAAGTAAGCTCCCTACTTAGATATACATATACATTTATATGTTACATTATATTATATAGGTACATATATTATAAATGATGATGATAATACTAGCCCTTATTAATTTAGTAATTAACCGTCCCTCTTCGAAAACAGTCGAAGGTGTTGGCCCTTAGTTCACCGACGCGATTTAGAGATTACAAGATTCCGTAGCCAAATGATTCGTCGTGTTTATCTGTCTGTACGTCCGTATGTTATTATTTTCGAAACTATAAGAACTATAGTGTTGGAATTTGATTATCTCATATCAAGTTTATTCCTGTAAACCGCATTAAAATTTTCACACAAAAATAGAAAAACAAATAATATTTTTGTGTTTGCGTTATTTTTGCGTATAATATTTAGCGTTTGCGGAAGAGACATTTCCAAAGTGGTAAAATGTGACCCCTCCACCCCCTCCCTTTTACCTTCTAAAATAAGAAAATGATAAAAGCAAAAAAAAATATTTGATGTACTACATTGCCATGCAAACTTCCCACGAAAATTGGTTTGAACGATATCTAGAAAAAAATACACTATTATTAAAATATCGATTAAAGTTACAACGAAGTACAAAAACATTGATATCATGTTACTTGCTGCTACGGAACCCTTCATGGGCGAGTGCGACTCGCACTTAGCCGCTTTTGTTATTTGATATACAGGTTATCCACAATTGGAAAATTTAGACTTAAATCACACATTTAGATATTAAATAAGAATAAGTATTTTATCGATAGTTCACGCGGTCTAAAAAAAGCATTTCCAAAGATCGAGTAAAATGGACGTTCTTAAGCAACGTACAGCTCGAGTTTCGCTTCGTTTAAGCCTCATTAATAAATTCGCTTTACTAAGCGTACCCTTTTAAACCGTCTAGCGTACATAAAGGCACGACCAAACCGGACACCCCGTGAGAAATCGTTTTAATACTCAAAATCCGCTTGCAGTTTCAGCGTTTAATGAATTACGCTGGGTGCAGCCTCCGGCGCAAGACGTGCATCGATCAACGTCGCCCCCCCAACGCTCCCCCCTCCGCCCACTCTTTGGGGGATAGGCGCAGGGAGGCTACGTTCCTGCACTGCCCAAATAAAATATTCGCACAGTGTCTGTGCTCACTTGCTCAGATATGACAGCTGCGACGACGTGTGCGATTTTAAGACTGGCGTTAACGTATGAAGAATCAAAATATTTATAGCCATGAGCATATACTTATAAATCTTGTTAAAATTTTGTTGTATAATAAATATGTCTTTTGACATCTTTAAATCGTAAGAAAAACTTTATACTTCTCTATAATCAAGTCAATCTACCATAACTGAGAACCCTAAACAACTGACAGAAAGAATGCATTCAAATAAAAGATAGCAGTTCGTAGTCTTTTTTTTAATCTTAATACAAAATTGTTAGTTATTATCATATTTAGTTATTCGTTGTTTTATGTAAGCGATTAATTGTGTGCTACAGTAATATTATATAATAATAAAAATTTAATTACATAACATTTTGGTTGCACTATATAACGCATAATATATTATTAATATTAAAAAAAATCTGTGTATATAATTTCTATCTAAAGAAGTTTTCAATTATTGAAACTTTACATAAAGAAGTAAACATTAACATGCCGGTTTTAGAATGTTTCGTTCGTTTTTCTTATAGCACTTATATAGATTAGGGCGAGCGATAAAAAAGGTAACTGCAAATTCGTTGGCGTGCCCGTGTAAGCCTTCGCCTGTGGGGCTGGCGGCTGGTGGGGCTGCGGGTACGTGACGCTTCTGAATTATAAGAAAATGCATTTACAGAACACCGCAGTCCGGCGTATTTTCGTGTCTACGTGAGCTCTACAATATATATTAGGATGATACTAAACCGTTCCTTTATTTGACACTTTACATGTACAGCTTTGTACTGTGGAAATACTTTTTTAAAAGTTTAGTTCGATAGGCAAACTGGCAGACGTGCCACCTGAAAATAAGTGATCGACATAGCCTATGAACCTATCTGGAACCAATCGAGGTAACTCATAAAATGTATCCCGAGACTCTTATCTCGGTATGTATATGTATCTGTCCTAAAATTACACTGCTTGTCTTGCCCTTCCTTCGAAGTACAGCAAAGCTGTTTCACGAGAGTAACAAGAAATATGATGGTGGTAATACAGCCTGTAGTGCGGAACATCATGGGATAGCCCTTCCACCGGTAATACCCATTTTAGAACAAGCATATGATTATTGAATACGAGCTTCTCTAACAAGTTCAGGCTCTCGTGTACAAGTCATAAATACACGAAATATAAATAAAAGAAAGAATATTTGTTGGATGCTTGTGATTAACAGTTAATCAACAAACAACAAACAAAAATATGTTATAATGAAAGAAATTTATAAAGCAATAAAACCCGTAAATTTGTCTCATTATAATGAGTGAAATTCGCGTAAACATATTAAGAAAACAATATGTAAAGAAAAACATGGTTAAAACATGAATCCAGCTCTGGGTTGAAAAAAACATTTCTTTAACAAAATTTTGTTATTTACTTAAATAAAATATGAGATCATATTATAATGATGTATTTACAGACACGCCTATATTTACTGTATTTGTAAATATTTTACATTTATTAATAAATTGTCAATAGAGAAAACTCGTCAGCCAATATTAACAAATTACATAACGCTTTCAGCGTTAAATATTCTATACAGAAATTTCGTTTGCCGCAAAATGATTTTGAGAAAACTTCAACAAGAAATGCATGCAGCTTACTTGCATCCGAGCTTATCGCATCTATCAACGTCCGAAGGCTTTCACGGAAGGCTTTGTTCGCACCGTGTGGGCGCCCGCCCCGCCCGCCCTCCGACGTTACAAACAACTTTAGCGAACACCGACAAACCGCCCAACTTTTCTTTCTGGGTTGATAACCTTCAAACTTGATATATTAAACTTTTATATATTTTTTAATTTGCGTGCGCTAGATTAATTATATTATAAGATGTGTGTCGATCATTATTTAAACTTTTGCTACTAAGCATCACTTGTTTTAATAAAGATATATTATTGAGTTTCTAGACTAAGAACATAAAGCTATAAACAAGTATTTCTAGCAATCGTAATATTATATATTGAATATTAAATATCATCACTATTATCATCAATCCATCCACTCCTGAACATAGGCATCCCTCAATGAACACCGAGACGGCCGATCAGCTGCCACTCGCATCCAACACGGGCCGGCCACTGTACGTCGATCGTCTTCTCACTTGGTTAATAGCCGACCATAATCTAACAGACTCGAATGACATCTCAATATGTTTTTTTTATAAATTCCATCTTCATAAAATCGTATTGGAAAAATAAATTATCTGATAACATAATATGTTATGTTTTGTATATATTAGTCACGTAGTTATAGGTACGTATATATTTAATGTAAGTAAAAAAAATACTTTTTGATCTTGCATCTCTCCCTAAGCGTCCAAACTTATCTGAAATTATATTTTACGCGTTTCCTAAATATGGTTTTTGGGAGGGATTTGACGTTGGATGCATCTCTTGCATCTCGGAGTGAGGCAGCATCGATCAACGTCGGAGAGGCGGCCGATACTAATGGGGTTGCGACCGAAGTTACGAGCACACATGTACCACCTTATCACTGTCTACACAACTTTTAGAAGCCATTGAGATGAATATGGCTCATTTATTATACAGAATCTCAATTTTAATCATATTATTACTTCGATTCTATCCGTAATATTTAACGTAGGTTAAAAAAATTAATTATTATCGGTAAGAGCTTAGTAAGGTCGCTTTTTTCATAGGTCAATTATCTTTTCTGTATTTCTGGCTCTTCTCTTCACAATTAAACCTTTTTTATGAATTTAATTGATATAATTTAATTTATCGACGTGCAGGGTACCTTCGTGATCGAGGTTGCTGTAAAGTATCTGATACGTTAACCACGATATAATAACTAACATATAAAGCTGAAAAGTTTGTATATTTGAACGCGCTAATCTCAAGAATCGGATTTGAATAATTCTTTCAGTTTTAGATAGCTCATTTATCAACGAAGACTATACTCTATATACCATCTGCTGTTGTAAACCTTAGTTAAGCCAGGCGAAGCTGCTAGTAAATCAATAACATCCGTAAAAGTAATTTCATTGATATTGACATTATCGTAAACGTTAGAAATAGATATGTTCTAGTTTAGCCAAATTAATCTGACTAATATTTAACGTGAAAGTATGTGTATGTAAGTATGTATGTATATGAATTTCACGTAAAAATTTCTAAATAGCTCTTGACAAAATTTTACAATAATAATATAGCTTACGAATTAGAATAATACACAGGCTATATTAGTCCTACCCGCATTCCCACGGGAAAACACGAATAAAACTGCGGGGCGCTTCTAGTTTCATAAAATCTAAAGATTATTAGCGAAATAATTTAACAGGTAAAGAAACTACAATTTTTATTACGTATCAGTAAACTTTGATATGTGATTTGAAAAGTGACCGAAATAACAATTAAATTCACACATAGGTAATTTCTTCCTGTAAATTGAATCTAGTGGATTTTATATTTCGAATTCAATTCACCGGACTAATACGTAACCCTTGGGGTTCCCGCACGAACCCGCTTCGCCGACGTCCAACAAAAAGTTGCGATGTAATACGTGCCGTACATTCTCACCGTGTAACGTCATACTGTGTGGGTACCATAAGCGTTGAGGTTTCTAGGGAAGCATAGGACAAAAACAGGTGAAAAATATGTTACATATACGATTAAACATATTTTATATTTGAACTTCATAAGATCAGACGAATACATTCATTATTTTAATCTATACATAATAAGACTTGATTTCAAAATAATTACACAAATCATATATTCTTGCTCTGCATAAAATAATATAGACTCTATGCAAAACTATTAAAGCCTTATATGTAAATTTAAGAGAATCAAATTAATCTATCAAATTCACTTTTAAATTTAATTAATTAAATTCAATCAATTTTATAACCTGTATATCCTATTTAATCCAATAAACCAGTCTCTAAAAATCGAGTTGTAGATCGAGATAGAGATTAACTCTACCTTTACTAACTATCGAATAAAAATTTCAGTCACAGCCTGATTATAGTCAAATTTCAAACAAAACGGATAAGAAGTAACGGATGAGGAGCGTTCGTCAGAAGGATCACCCGTCCCGCATCCTTCTCGAACGTTCGCTTAATATCCGTACTGTTAGGGTCTTTTTACTACGTCGGGCGAAAAATAATTGATCGATTCCACCAGGGCTTAATGGCGGTATGACGTGAACTAACTTCATGCAGTGATCGGCGCAGATGCTCTGCGCTTTTCATTTATTTCTATCTTAGAACACGCATGGGAACCGTTTAACACATACTTTTTGTAATCACTTCTGTTTCTTTAAGTTTATTCGATTAGAAAAATTTACAAACGTTTAAAATGTATTACAAAATGGCGCTATTTCTTCAATGTTGCATATTTATTATTATTCAAAGAGCGGCTATTCCAGGCAAGGCCTGCCTTCGTATCACTGCGACCAGGGTTGATCTATTGTGATCACAACTATTTACAGCTCCGGTCCAAGTCCTGTTGTTTCTATGAACTCTAGGACTTTTTTGGTACCAAGAGATTTGATCTCTTCATGTTGTATATACATGTCCTTAGTTTTTCTTGATGTTTTAATAAAGCTGTTTGGCTGTTGATCTATTTCACGATTTTAAAAAATGGTCTTTTATAGAGTCAGTTAGGCTATATTTACGTGATAATATCATTTTGCGTCACACGTTGAACGCTTAGGCCGATCGTGCCTCTCTATTGCTTGTTCCGCAATCTCGCTTGCCGGCTCAGCTCTGATGGAACGTGAGCATGATTTATAAGCATAAATCATGCTCACGTTCCATCAGAGCTGATTTCTTCCGTGTAGCCGGCGCATATGATTAAGACGTAATCACGTCAAAAAGCACCTAAATATTATATCATTATTAATAAAGAAATGTATTTATCACAATGAGCTTACCTCTTATTGATACATCGATGCTACTTAATATTTTTACAGGCTAAGATGTATTAACCACCTGAAAAACTTCATTCCTTGTTGCATGCAAATGCAAAAAAAAACTTACCGGCGTTCGTTATCAAAATATGTATCACTAGAATACTAATAAAGACATCTACATAATCATTGATCCGTGATAAATAATTCACTCCAGTGTTATCAGATAGAACATAGTTATAATAAACTAACCCAATTATGAAGGAACTGACGATTGTATATCTTTATCTGCAATTACAGGCCGTTGGCGTGACGACATACCTATCTATAGGTAATTAATTACCGAGCGAAAGAAATTACTCATTACGTAATATTAATACGTTTGTCATAAGACGCGGTTTTTGTAGTTTTTAAATGAAAACGTAGGGAGTTTTTGTCGGAACATCGATCAGGAGCGATGGCGCATTTGGTCCGCCGAGAGCCGAGGGTACCGCAATTAATTAATGTCGTTCCGCTGATGACCGCTGCAAAATGCATTTTTAGCGACCGTCCACCTGGGACGCCTGTTTTTTACTTATTTATCGTTATATATAACGGTTGACTGAACCGCGCCAAGCTGGGTGTGCGACAAACGCTTTGCATTTTCAGTTTCACAACATATAAAACCAAAACTTGAAGAAATAGAAATTAAATTCTATTTCGTTTAACAAACTACTACTTAATCCTTTCATCGTCATCATTATCAGCTTCTATCCGTCCACTGTTGAACATAGATCTCCCTCAACAAACGCAAAGGCAGTCAATCTCATGCTACTTTAATAATGACTACATAGTTTGAAGAAAAACAAAATATCTATAGAGGGGTAAACGAGGAATTTCCGTGCCATTCCTTCGAGAGATTGAATGTTCTTAAATTGAATCTCTGTAATTAACCGTCTATTGTTTTTACGTGTTACTTTATTTCTAATCTATACGATGGGTATATAACGTTGAGTATGTCGGTCCGGCGTCCTCTACTCACGCATACAAAGTGTCCACGGTATTCATGAATAAGCTATTTTACGAAGCTATCGAGGCCAGTCGGACACGCCTCCTTCGGTTATTGGATAGACGCAGTGTCATCTAATTAAAGTTTGTTTAATTTCAACATCATGATCATCATGAACTGTTGAATATCGTGATTATTAAAGCTAACTTTAAGTTGACGACCTCTGTGGCTGAATGGTGATGACGCTCAAACCGGAGGTAGTGGGTTCGAATCCCACCCGGGAACAAAATAATTTTCAGTGTTCCTAAGTCATGGATGTGTTTTAAATATGTGTATAATATAATATAATATAATATAATTTTCAATGTACAAAGTATATTTTAAAAATGTAATATAATAGGAATCTTAAATATATGTATAGAATAAAAGTATTAAATATTTGTTTTTTGTTGTTATCCGGTATCCGTAACACGAGTCTCTTCGAGAACTTACCACGGGACCAGATTAACGTGTGAAAGTGTCCATAGGTATCATTTTTATTATATTAAGGTTAACTAAAGCAAGCGCTTTTTGTTCATTCATGTTGTATCATCATAAACAATATAAACTATAAATTCATCTTGATAACAGTATTGATCTGGCCGGGTATAAAGGCTCTTCGCACGGCTACTAGACCTGGGTCGAAGGCTAGGCTTTGAGATAGGCGGCCATTGTAGCCCATTGTCAGGGAAACAATGGCTATTTCAACACCCCACAATGGCTCCAGTTAGCTTTGTAAAAAATTAACGCGGAATGCGTGCGATGAAAGCACCAATTGCTGCAATGCCAGACATGATATAGAGACCTCATATGAACCACTGTCTATGATTATTTTATACTAAGTATAATAAAAATTATATATGTAATAGATTTTTGAAAATCTTAACTAATTGATATCGTGAAACCTGACAATTTGGAATGTCTATCTGTCTGTGTTATTTGTGATTATACAAAGTCTACCTTATTATTATGTTAAACATGATTTTTTTACGATTCTGTTGCCTTTTTATAATGTAATCCCTATTAGTATAAAAAGCTTGTAAAAACTATAAATAATAATTTACTAAACAATACAGCGTAAAAATACTTTTGTCAAAAATACATTAAGTACATATTTATCATAATTAAGTACTATTATAAGTGAAACGATATCACTCATTTAAGAATACACATCTCTAAGAATAATGAGCAAAAACCTTAAGGGTGTTTTTTAATATCATAAGTACTGGTAACATTGTAGAGATAAATCGGCAATGCTGTCCGTCTCACCGGAACAAAATAATTGCTTTCAGCGTGGTGAATGAACAGTGGTGGTACATACAAAGCTGTACCAAACTTTATAACTTTTTAAGCCGACTAATTCTCCATCTTACTAATGTACAATAATTATAGAATTTATAGCTGAATAAATGGCGTAATTGCTGTTACAAGTATATTCATATAAATAGGGAGAGATTAATATATTTTTTCCTGATATTAATAGTTATTAAAAGGTCGTAATCTATTTAGCAATAAACACGCATATAATATTTATAGGATAACGTGTACCGTAAAAGACAATGACCTCGCGGCTTTGATGACAGAACAGTTTCTCGTGAAACTATTATAGATTTTATCGGGACGTCCTATTTAACCATTCGATTATCTTTGGGTATACCAAAAATTTATAGATAAAAGAAATTGAAACACCTTAATATTATAGCCTCCTTACATACCTCTATGAAATCATAGAGGATCAGAATCACGATGAAATCATCATCATCATTATTATATTATAGCCTCCTTACATATCTCTATGATTTCATCATCATCATTATCAGACTGTAACCGTACACGAATGGACTGATCTTTCTCATGATGAAGATGGCCGATCCCTTGAGATGCCAATCTCACGTATATGCCCTAGGCTTTAGAATATAATTTGCTAGTATCATTTAGTTTTCAGTTATAATTTTTATTTTTGTGCAGAGGCATATATCGGCAAAGGTATACCAAAAGTAAGCCGTCGACGAGGCTTGTCCCTTAGGCGACAAACGGTGATGCGTATTGGCTCTTCTTAATGCGCCTCCAGTAAAGATCCTCTGCTTGCGCCGGGTTCAGGTAGGGAAAATGGGCCTAGTATTCGCGACATCGTGGAATACGGGCCTAGTATATGTCGCGGGGACTGCTTAGCGGCCGGGCAGTTCATCATTAGGAGGAGTAATCTGAAGGCCTCCCCCAGAAACGCAATTTAATCTAATCAAAGAAGTAACATAAATTGTTTATCTATTTCCAAGTCTATGAGTTCATAATTCTATATTTGCAAGCTTTAAGCGTTTAAGTTATAGTATTTATCAAAGTTAAAATATTTTTTATATTGTTTAATTAAAATTGTGTAATTGAGTTTTCCCATGGTCTTGGTCGCTGTAAAGTAAACGTCAGACAATTAAAAGAAATACTCATATACCCCGATAAAATATGTAAAAAGTCGTAATAATTATATATGTAAGTAATAAGTGAAAATCGCATAAACATTAATGAATGAAAACAATATGGAAGATTTTTTTAACATAGTAGCTTATTGAATTTCAAGTTGCCGCCACCGACTCCGAAGCGAGCCCACTAAAAGAACCAACAAAACAAACTCAGTGACGTCACAACGATAATCAAATTGCCATTCACTGTTACAAATCAACGTGGCCATCTCTGATAATAAGGCTGGCTTCCTCGTCGGATAGCATCCTGTAATTGGCTTTATTCCCCCAAATCAAAGGTCGTGAGATCAAATGGTAGTAAGTACAAGTGGAGTAAGGTATCGGGACCGATGTGATAGTCTGAATACAGGCCCAATTAGTTGGCTCGGGGTTCCGCACGTTTTTGCCCGCTAGTAGGCCAACGTGGCCGGGTAATGATGCTCTCTCTAACGTCATGAAATTATCTTTACCAATATACTTAACAATACAACAAGAAGCAATTATACTACGTTAAATCCTATTTGGGAGATTATGTTGATTATATATATGATGATATGCTTTATTTGTACCATAAATAAACATGAACAAAAATGCCGTCTTGTCGTTTCAAGCGGTCTCTACCAGACAATCATAATTCATGAGTAAGGAAAAAATACTTTATGTTACAGCGTAAAGAAGGTAGATAGGTGCAGTACAGAGACTACTAACAATTAACGCCTAGGCGGCCAATGCCTTTCGCATCCAACACGGGCCGGACGCTGCACGAAGAGCGTCTTTCCACCTGGTCAATGGCCAAACAAAGTAAAACCATCAACATTTCACAAATTATCTGCAATATATTCGGATTCGAACTCACGAACGATGCATGCAAAATCCAGTAGCCTTAATACTACACCGATTTGGAAACATAGTTATTGCTAAAACTAAAACCTTTTCCATAGACATTTATTATAGGTACATACTACACCCACAAATCTTCAATTTTTAATTCCATGTTTACTGTCGTCTGCTTTACTTTACAGCCAGACCGAGCTAAAACCTATATGCCTTTAATCACGGATACCCTCGTTAAGTACACGGTCACGCCGTAATACTGTTAGAGCATCGCAGGATATTTCATTTCCGTATGCTTGAGTCAAGCTGAAGCAATATTAGTTTCGTTTTATACGACGCCCAAGCCAGTCTAGTCGTGGTAGAATCAAGCAACTCGTAGCGTTCACAAGTTCGAATCCGCCAAGTATGTATGTATTATTTGACCACCAGGAGTTGAATACACTTATATGCTTGTATATTTTATAAATGTATACCTTAACAATACATTAAGTTTATTATATATACCTTTGTGTTTGTTTCCATTCCATCATCCTTGTACCCTTCTTCATTTAGTTGTTGCGAGCTTGCTGGGGGATTGATTAAAGGTTAACATCATTGATGGTAAAGTTGTTTGTAAGTAGAGTAACAACTAACATATTATGTCCCACTGCTGAGCACGGGTCCCCCTCTCGAAATCAGGCGAGGAGGGTATCGGGCCATAGTTTACCGAGGCGCTGGCTCAATGCGGGTTGGTGAACTTCACACGTCTTCCTCGCGATGTTTTCCTTCATCGATGAGCGAGCGATGGTCTCGTGTTCAGAGTGCCTTTAGAAGTTTTGAAAACCATTTCAAGGCATCCTACCCAGGCCGAGTCCGTAACCAATGGACCATCGCCTCTAATTGTTAGTATTATTGGTTTTTATAACGTGGTTACATGTTTGTGAGCAAAATTAAATTATACCGTATCGTTTCCTTCTTAGTTTGTTGACATTTTCTTTACACTTTTATTGTAATGTTTTTGTATCTATTGGAGATAGCCAGACTTGAATTCTGCCAGGATTTTACCATTGAAGCCAGCAGTTGCAATGATAGTTACTTGATTGGCCACAATACTGTCCATCGGCAAAAAAACTGCATCAAAAACATATATGGCTTTATACTTTACTCTTAGTGTTTAAGGTCATATTATAACATTATTATGTTGGTGACGTTAGTTTATAGCCTAATCTCGTAGAAGTTATGTATTAATACTCGCATAATCACGTAGATTATCCTAATCTACGTCCTAAGTCCTAAAAATGAACGGGCAGTGCATGGCTTAACGATTTTGGCACATTTCTTTCAATAATAAAATGTTTAAATATTCTAATCGGCAATATAGCTATGACACAGAAACAGTCGCAGATATTATGCAATAAGCATGTATCTTGTCATCAAAGTCCTTACTAATGAATGTGAAAGTAGGGATGTTTGTTACGCTTTCACACGAAATCTACTCAACTATCACTATCACAAACTTTGTACACGTATTCTCAGAGGTAATAGAAATAACACAGGATACCTTAAAAAAGAGATTTTTTTGCTAACACGGGCGAAGCCGCTGTCAACAACTAGTGACTTTAAAGGTTATTAGCATTCAATACAAACATTCAAAAACGTCTTTATGTAATTGTTTTTTAATACGAAATTTAATTTTTCACAAATCTTATATTAATAAAACCTTAGAAAAACTGTTGTAAACTGTTATCAGTTCTTGAATATACCAAGATGAGGGCCAAGGACATTATAGTATTGAGTATCGTATCGTCTTTATTCTACAAGGACAACTTCTATACGATCCAACTAACAATAGAGTTCCAACTTCGAAAGGTCGAGAGATCGAAGCGGCCGATGAGCCAATACTGTCCACTTAATTGTATCTATACTTCTGTACTTATATTATAAATATGAATGTATGTCTGTTTGTTTCGTTTTCACGCGAAAACTACTTAACTGAAAATCATGAAGCTTTGTGCACATATTCTTGGAGGTATTAAAAGTAACATAGGATACTTATTATGAAAGAAGAAACTAAATAATTTAAAAAAAGCCGCGTGTAAATCAGCTAGTAATCTGATATATCGCTTATATTATTTGTTAGTATTTTAATTACTTCTCTCCTCGGTCTCCTTGTATTAACAAATCATTTTTTATCAACATGTTTGTTTTTAATACTTATAAGCTTAAATCGTATTTATTACTTATTATATACTAAGTATAGTTTTCTTTATGTTACTTGGATAGGATGGCGGGTAGACGAGCCACGAATACGTGGTCAACGTGGCCCATGACATATAATGAAAGTATATAATAAAATATAGCCTGATTCCGTACCCAGTAATAGGAGAAATAAAGTTTGATACTTTTATTTTTCAATAAAAAATAAATACAACTAAGAACGTATTTAAATAGACACTATTGATTTTTAATAAGAATCACATTTTTCTATTATAAACAAGCAGCGTCCTGCGGTTTCACGCGTATTTTCCGTCCCTGTGGGAGTACGGGGATAAATTGTAGCCTATGTGTTATTCTGATGTATAAGCTATATTATTGTAAAGTTTCATTAATATCCATTCATTAGTTATTACGTGAAAGAGTAACAAACACCCATACTTACAAACTTTCGCATAATAATAGGATATGATTAATATGACATTAAACATAACAGTGTAAACTACACCCAGCGCGTTGAACCTTGGTCATGAAAACATAATGCGTGGGAAAACCAAGCAACGTGGTTAGATGGCTGTTGGATGGCAGTTAACGTCATAACGCGGATCCATTTCACTTAACTGTAGTGCACGCATTCAGCCGTTCTTGAAATATGCAAAGCATACTCACGACCAGCTTGCTGCAAGGGTAATGGTCCCTGGAATGCTTAAGCAAAAATCTAGCCTCATCACTTTTTAATATTAATGGTGTAAATAACTACCAGGACCATCTTTTAAGATCTTTTGTTCTATATTTGATTATTAAATTTGAATATATTTTCACTATAGATCTGTACTTAGCCTTTTAGTCATGTGGGACCATTTGTCATACAGTACCTAAATGTAAATTAATGTCTAAAATTTAGGTATTTATACCCCATTTGATCGTTGTCATTTATTTATTACAAGCTTTGAACCCTCTTGCTGGGTCATTTTTAATTGTATAGTTATTTGTTAATGTTAATAATCTATCACTACTTCACAATTTTTTTTTACAGTAAAACTCTATAAGAGTCTAGGTCATTCTAGAATTTTTTAGAACAATCTCGATCGATCAGAACTTTGGTATATATTAAAGCTTTCTAGATTATTCCAGAAATGTATAGATCAATCCAGACCATTTGAGACCAATAGTATATAGGGCCAAATGCCAAAAAAAAATTTTTAATTTAAATTACCTTTTTTTTATTCGTTTTATATTTGTTTCACCTAACACGTAGAAGATGTTTAGTAAAAAACCATTAATGAATTTACAACATGCCGTTGCTTTAAGTTGCACCTGCGACCAGCGATGTAAGCAAATCTACACGACATCTAGTCATCAATAACACCCTACAAGCGAAATTAATTTTAGCAAGGCGAACAAAATTAATTTCTCGAAACAAATAATTGTAAAACCATTTTTCCTAGAAACGAAAACATATTGCCGTTTCAAAATACGTGTGTCTGTGTAAATATACAACATTTCTTAGAACAATAATAAGTTTGTCTTATTATGATAGTTTATTAATACATGCACATCTCGTAGTTTATAAACAATTCCATTTCTAATAATACATATCCTACTTAATATTATAAAAGTGAAAGTTTGGATGGATGTTTGTTACTCTTTCACGTAAAAACTACTGAATGAATTTTAATAAAACTTAAGAGTAATATAGCTTATACATCAGAATAATACATACGCTATAATTTATCCCCGTACTCCCACGGGAATGGGAAATACGTGGGTACGTAAACCGCGGGGCGTATCTAATACTTCATTTTTTTATTTAACTATACAATCACATATTTTTACAGGGTTGTTTTCTAATGTTTACGTGAATTTCGCTTATTATATATAATAAAACAACTTTTACAGATTTTTTCGCGGTTTATTTTTACGTGGTCCCTTCATGACGGGTCACCCCGTTAAAGTTGTTTCATATGTTTTTACGAAAACTCATATTTTTTTCTATAATCATGATTAAAAGTGTTTAAAACGCGTATCTTTAACTGCTACTGTTAAACGCACGTGGTAATTAAAGGAGAGACAATTAAATTAAAGGAGTTTAGCAGGTGATCACCGCTTTTACCGTCGTATATTCTCATGTTATCAACACTAGGGCAGTGTTGTTTATTAAGTCTAAATAAAAAGTAATACTTTTTTCGCAAGAGCCATACTATTATATATGTATCAATAAAGTTACAAGAATAAAGATATAATTAAAATAAAAAACCATCATGGAGGTTCTTGCAGTTTTGTTTACTAGGCTCATCATTTTGGCATTACGTGCTAAAAACCATACCTTCTTCATCAATATTTCCTTCTTTACGTGCTTAAAAATTTAACCTAAAAAGTAATTGTTCTTTATTTAATAAAAACATATAGAAGTATTCGAGAAGTAGCGTAGAGCAGTCATTTAAACTAGTACGATAGTTCCTACTACTACTACTAATCCAGGCATCTCATTTATGTATTGCATATAGTGAGACATACGACGTTAAGTCTCGGTGCCAGCGATTACACTGTCTTGATTACTGCAAAGCTGTTTCACGGGAGAAACAAGCTAACGTACGTAAGAAGAATATTGAAAATATAATCCAAACAATATCTTATGTATCAATGACTAAAATACGTAAACAGGAATAATATAGACTTGATACAAAATTTATAATACATCAAAACGTAACAATATAGACCAATGCGTTTTGAAATCACGAGCGAACCTGCCCTTAAGCATCGGATGGGCGCGTGAGGCGTGGGTGATAGGAGTGCCTCGGATATAATACACACAACCGCGGTCGTGACAAGACCGCACAGCATCCAGATCCTATAATATTCTGTTTGCTCATTAAATAGCCTTTAGCTCGTAATGAATGAAATATCAATGTATCGCCACATTAGCCACATCAAAAAAAGATACTACCATTTAAAAAGAGATTTTATGAACATAAATAATAACTCAGCACTTTTGTTACTTTGAACGGTTACTTCGTTCATAAATCATCAAAAATAAAATAAATAAATAGTGTATCTTATCCACACATAATCATGATATGTCCTGTTTGGGATTTCAATCAGCGACCTCAATATGAAGGTCAGAGACAACAGCCGTCCGCTAAATTCAGAGGCGGATCTACATACGGGCTTTTTGAACTGCATCCCAAAGCCACATGCTGTTGTAAGAATATTAAATACTAGCTGTTGCCCGCAGCTTCGCCTGCGTTAACTAAGATTTACAGCGGGATCTTAGTACGCGAAATAACATTTTTTACACCTTGTGTCCGAAAAACCAAAATATCTTACGGAACCCTATTTTAATCAAAATAAATTTTAGCCTATGTTACTCGTGGATAATGTAGCTTCCGAATGGTGAAATAATTTTTGAAATCGGTCCAGTACTTTTTGAGCCTATTCATTACAAACATACAAAAATAGGTACAAATCTTCCTCTTTATAATATTAGTATAGATATAGATATAGAAGTATAGATATAAAAATAACTATTGGAAATTGTAATCAATTTTGGCAATCCTGAAGCAACGTCTTATTTTGTCGTTACTTTAGAAATAAGTTGTAAATTAAAAATTTCAATAAGTTAATGCAGAATAATACATGTAGCCAGCTCCAAGTCAAATTCATTCCACCCTTTTAATTCATCAAATTCAGTCAGCCCTTAGACAAATTAGTGTATATTACCCATAACAATAAATGTAACAAGAATCATGCTGTAAAGATGATTCTAGAAGGTTGTATGTTTATTATAATACATTGTATTCCCACAATAAACCAAGTGTATCCAGTGTATATTATATGCCTCACTGCCATCACTCAAACTCACAATCGTATACGTATTGAAAAAAAACCCCAGCCTACACTACTTATCAATTAGTATTTTTTTATCAAATAAGGAAAAATAAAGAATACCAAACATGAGCAACCACTTAAACTGTGCGGTCAGAAAAAGAGATGACTAGCACAAATAAAATTTTGGAACGAAGTAACGGGCGGCTTATTGTTATTTTTCCGCATTAATTTAACATCCGCAAAAAGTTCTCTTTCGCACAACGGTAATACATAAAATTAAGATTTTATCGTTTTAAGCTTTCATGCCCATAGTAATTGTAATACTATGGTCTTGCCGCCTAAGAGACAATAATTATTCCTTTATTTTAGGCTTATATTATTACTATCCACGCCCCGCGGTTTCACCCGCGTACTTCCCATTTCCGTGGGAGTACGATGATAAATTACAGCCTATGTGTTATTCTGATGTATAAGCTATATTATTGTAAAGTTTCATTAAAATCCATTCCTTGCATGCCTGATGAGATTGAAAATCTTTTCGTATTGGGCCAGTGCAGCGCATCGGTGAACTATGGCCCATTACCCTCCTCGCCTCCTTTGAGGAGAAGTCCCAGCAGTGGGACATATAAGGATTGATACTTTTTTAAGTGTATCAACCATTACACGTATATATACAATACGTTACATACGTATTACCGTTCGTTTGACATAAGTAGTTAAGTTTACTTAAAATCGTCTAGCACGGCAAATATGATTTATTTATAATTAAAGAAGATTTATTTTTGAAACAAAAGTGCAAAAATCAATATCACTGATATATAAATGTCTAAGCTAATGATTTGCCTTCCAATGCAGAAATTACATTAATTACACTATTATTATGCTATCGTACCACTCAAGCAGCTGGTGCGATGATATTATCATTGTACATTCATTTAATTCTCAAATCATTATGTCTGACATACTTTTATACGCCCCAATACTTTTTTGCGCCGCCGCGCCGTATCTATAGAGAGCAACCACTGCTACAGCATCCGCCGGTGGGACGGGTGCATTTGGTCTTTCGCCTACAGCCTACGTACGTACTACGTACTCTTTACGTACCAGTAAAGCAACACGGAGGACTCCGACATCGGAAGGAGGTACGTGTTGTCCTATAATGGCTATAACACGTACCTCATATTCGTCTACCTTTCTGCTCATTTTTGTCAAACTGCTTGCTTGTGTTTTAAATAGGCCGTGTAATTATTACTGCTACCGAGGTTAATAGTTTTACGTATCAGAGTAAGCAACACGTGCAGCAATATTAATGGGCGACGCTAACCATATCCATCAGACGACGTGCCTGCTGTTTGTCAAATCAACTAACAAAAAAAGGATTGTGTGATTTTATGGAACCACGGTAAAAGTGAAACTTTATCTCATATTATAGATATTTAACTAAAAATTTTCGGAATAATATTCCATTAAGTGTATACAGGGGCTGCGCTCCTCTTCCTTACTTCGCGGCCGACCGTCACGCGACATGCAACACGCAGACGAAAAAGTTTAAGACGATGTAATAAGAGTTTAAATAATACATCTTATAAATATAAGGGACACTGACCGATTTTACAATACCACTATTACCCATATGACCCCACGATCGAGGAAGTAATAGGGAAGAGCTCACCTCTCGTGATATGCCCACGCACCGCGGCCAGAACACGCCAGATCCACGTGTACCATTGTCCCGGCTTAGGCAATTAAAACCATAATTTATATACACGACAACCCGATGATTTATATTTAAATAATTTAAAATATATGGCCTTACATTTTATTTTAATTATGTATAATATAAATTACCATCAGAAATTTGTTTGTGTTTTCGTGTAATTGCTGTTAATAATTAGAATTAATTATATTATAATGTGAGCGTAGCATTATAATAGTCTGGCGAGAATTCGGTGACGTAGAGTAGTAAAAATTTAATTATTTTATTTATTGCACATAGTATATTTAAAAAAAATCCCGTCATGAGCTTATTGAAGCTATTACAGGTATTGTTAGCTTAAGAATTTTTTTTTTACATTCCTTTTGCAAGCGGTTACCTACTCTTGGCTGGATTTAAAAGCGTAACCTCTACGTACTGGCGTAAAATCTGCTATAACTTGCCGAAAGTGTTAAGCTTTTCCACTACACTGTTCCACAACAATTAACTTTATGATTGATGTTGTTAACACAAAAATAATTATGTAAACATATTTTTACATAGAACATTTGATAATTTTAATTAAGTAGCATGTAATAGGCCGTGTTTCGTCGTGTAACTGAATAAGTGTGTATTTTACAAATGCTGTAACGAATAAAAAAGTTGGATATGGCCGGATTCGTTATACGCAATTTATAAGCAAGTAAAAAGTTTAAAAACTAAGCCGACTGCATAAAACTTCTTTCAAAAGGCTTCACTTGTTCGCCTTCGCCTAAGTTCTTATATCTTTTTAAATCAGCTATATGCCAGTGAAAGGTCAAAATTGGTGAATTCGTTTCAGAGATCACCCAATACAGACATACCGACAGACAAAAATTGAAAAAAATATTATTTTAATGACAGGTTTCTTCTTGAATATGTATATTTGAAAAGTTTTGCTAAGTAACATCTTATTTACAACCAATTATTTATTCTTTCGCTTTGCGCTTCAAGTAACGACTCGACGGCTTATTACTTAATGAAATGGCCTTACCAGCGCCATCTAGTTTAGTTCTAAAGTAAGTTGTTAATGCCAAAAAAGGGTTGCAATTTAATGCGTATTAATTTTAAAATTAATTACTTTACATGTCATGTCGGCTTACATGTCATTTGTACCTACATTTTTCAACCTATGGAGGTAGTAACGGCAATGCGGATCTGTATAAAAATCAACATTTGCAAAGTAAAATTTGTCCTTTGGGCTTTTAATGTATTAAGAATTATGATTGGTCACACTATTTGTGTTTTTTCCTAAAAGTGCGGATTGATGTGGTGCAGTAACTGGTTATAAACACCCTTAGGGCCTCTTTCACAATCTCCAGCTAAGTTCCCAATAGGCTATCGGCAACATATTTGACAGATAGAGTATGGAGTATTTGTCAAATATCTGTCAAATATGTTGCCGATAGCCTATTGGGAACTTAACTGGAGATTGTGAAACAGGGCCTTAGACTAATGCAGCTGAAATTATTTACATTTTTAATTTTACATAATTAGCAATATATTGGGTACTCACTTATACAGGTAGCTCTTAACACTTGAGACAATTTATGAGAAAGTTACACCCGAAAAATTGGTAGTAATATTTGTGGCTTAATTTAAGGCAATTACATTACCATAGTAAAATTACAATTCATCATGAATACTAAACGTTTTTTTGTCCCACGATGTGCTGGAAATTATTTATTTATCGTCATACAATTACATAATAATTAAGTTATCAAAGTTTGATAAGCATCTTAGCATTAAACGACATGCAATCACTTCGGCTCCGTACACCGCAACGCTCACAAACGTGCCCATTAGCCGAATGTATAATTCCTGGCTGGTCTGGCTTTCGCGTTTGCCCATTTTGTGCCAATTAACCTACCCCGCTATCATTAAGTACCACCTGAGTGCTAAATATGTGTGTGTGTTCGGAACTGTGAAACTTTTATATCATACATTTAAATATGATAGCTATTGTTTATATCCTTTGTATTATGTTTGTCAAATAAAATAAAAATAATAAAGCTGAATATAAGAAATGAATCATTCCTAAGATCTCTTTCTTCATCTATCATATATGGCCTTATTAAATCTTCTATCATATCTATACGGATAAATGTCAGCAAAGGAGTCCTAGTAAATTTTAAACTCTATGCTTAATAATTAAGATCCTACATTGAATACCCAAAGGGTATTCAGTGATGTTTAGCGATGATGATGATGATGATGATGATGATGATGTAGAGTTACCTACCTTTTTAACCAAACCTTTACAAGGATATAATTTATGAACTTGTTGTTAAAATCTACTTGTGTACCTACTTCCATCTTTTGAAATTGACTTATTAGATAAATTAACTTTATAATCAAAATTCTTGGAACTAACCGTTTAATATTTCGGCAATAGTTCAATACTTCGCAATTAGCACAAGATGATACCGTTTTCCAATAACGAATTGCCGAGCGCATTGCTTAAACTAAAAATAAAAAAGTATAATCAAATGGAGCTGTAAAATAACAGCTACTGGACAACAAATATTCTAGGTTTAGGTCGTTAGTGTTTAATGGTCCAAGCCCGCGCACATCTACTTATTATACTTTAAAAAGTAGTCACTAGACGACTGGTAGATGTGAGACATCTTTGCTAATATAAAAATCCATAATTTAAAAATCTTTCACGAAAGATCGACTATAACAATTTATGATTAGTATAATTTTTTTTTTTCGTGAGATCTAGACTTTTAGGCCTGGAGGCCTTTAAGCTCAAACAGTAGGTAGGTGAGCAGATGGCTCATCTAGTATAAATCTGTAACAAAATATTTAAAAAAATCTAAATCGTGTCATTTGATTTTACGAAGACGCGACAAAAGACGTTTAAAAAAATTGTTAATTTAAATTTTACTTACCTACATGTTTTATTATAATAATGCAATTCAAATTAATGAAAATAATATGCAAAGCGTAATAATATAAATGTAAAACGTATACCTACATAAAAATATGCCTTAAATTAAACACGTTATCTTTTGTATTATTTAAAATTCTTTTTGTTCACCGTCCTATATAATTTATTGTTGTAATCACACATTATGCTTAATGGTTATGACATCAGTGGCTCTGCGCAGTTATATTAAAGATAATATAGTTATCAAAGATATACAATATGTTTAAACTCTATGCTGCAAGCTGAGATACATTAAAAAAAACTTTAAAAGCTTCTTTAGATTGGTTAAGCACATCGATCACACAGCCTATAGACTCCTATGTTTGATTTTTCGTATTAAATGCATTCTAGCAACTAGCTGAGGTGAGACGAGAGGGGTTGCAATGCTATGATTAGCTAATTCAATGTCATACATTACCAATCACGGAACTTTAAAAAGAATTGGATATATTTCGCAACGGGAAAGAATGAAACGACACGATAGTTTGAGTATGATTGATTGAATAGTTTGAATATGAGTATGAGTATATCAGGGATTACATCGGAACTATAAGTCAGTCTATGGGTTATGTGGTCGATGGTTGAGCACTAAAGTTGGGTAAACAAAAATCATGGCATTCCCGTCATCATCATTGAACGCTTTCCATGAGCTATGTATAATATAGACCAGTCTTTCCCAAAGTGGGCGATAACGCCCCCTTGTGGGCGCTGCAGGTCTCAAGGGGGGCGGTAAGAGACCCAGAAAGAAAATGGGGGCGTTGTGTCGAGGGGGGGGGGGGTGAGATTTGTAATTTTATTTAGCTAGTAGGCCTCTTAAACAACCTCTTAACTGCAAGAGCAATTGGCAGGTGGAGCCCGTAAGAGTTAACTTGAGACCTTGGGGGCGCTAAAAAAATATTTATTCTCAAAGTGGGCAGTAGACAAAATAAGTTTGGGAACCACTGATATAGACGGTCAACTGAGGTAGGTTATAGGTATAGGTGTACTTTATGGATTTATATATAAATATATATTTATTGGATGAATAAATAGCGTACAACTCGCGTTATTGTCACGCGTATCTTTATATGTATATTTCTTGTGTGCGAGTGTACTGTGTATGTCACGGAACTTCTTTTAAACGGCTGAACCGATTTTCATGACATTTTCTGTGTACCTTCAGGTGGATTCGACAATGGTTTAGATTCACAAATTAGCCCATCAGATGGCGCTGCAGTTGGTAACTGGGTTATTTATCTATAATGAAACTTAACGGCTGGATCAATCGAGTTGTACTATAATTATTTAACATTTCATAAAGTTATAATATTTCAATTTTATGGGTCCCCACAAATACTATTATGTACAAATTTAAATTCCGATGGGTCAAGAAGTAGTTTGCCAGTAGGTATCGACTATCTAATCGCATAAATCATCATCATTCGTAAAAAATGTGCGCATCAGTGACATTGTGAACATTTTATAACATTCCATTTTTGAAGTTACTTCAGCATCTGATTTTGAATTCCAACTTAAATGAGAGTTTACCCTTATAGATATCATAGAGCCTAGAATCCCAATGCAGATTTGGTCATCTTTCTGTTGTCTATTGTTTCAAAAATATATAAAAGTGGTTGTATAACGGCACAAAAAAATCTTACTAGATTAAAATATAGGAAATAATATATTATTTTCCATTAGTTATTTATGTTTGAAATGACCGATATCAAATTATAGTGCGTCGGGAAGGAATAACGGCGTCCGGTGACTGCATATATTGACAACATTTTTGTCGACGGTATATTATTTTATTTTATTTTTATTATTGAATATTAGAATATTCAATAGATCTGATGTAGACATCAGCTACATGACATTAGAAATTATGTTATAAAAATATTAAAAAAACCTAACCAGGCATCGGATTGCCGATAGAAGTGCATACTTATACTAAGTTATAATTTGAATGTATCTGTAGAAAGTATATATTATCAAGTATATGGTAAAATACAATAAGGCTATTATTAAAACTTGTTCTACGTGTTACCGTGACAACAGTGGTGTGAGTGGCGATACATTCGACAAATATAATAGTCTTTAGAATTTTAACGCTTATACTTTTGCTTTGCATGTGCCTAACAAATATATTTTTAAATGCATGCGATTTTTGAAGTCTCACATAACATTTATTTTTGCGGCAACTTTTACGATATCCAATGGGCGATACTTAAAATACAAACGCGTCCAATCAGACAAGCTTGACGTGAGCAAATGCAAAGAGAGCACCAATCTGGCGCTAGCGTGACGGGTCGATTTTAGAGTTACGATGAGATGATCTTTGTCACCCAAAAAAATTGTGCACAATGTATCTTAAAAAAAATATTTAACTAAACTACTTAGATTACTTCCTATAATTTTAAAATAATAAAAGAGGAAAACAAGCCTCAAATCTGAGCTATAAGTTAAAGATAAAATTATAAATTTCAGGAATATAAATTGTTATTTTGGTCTTTTTAGTTTCATACTACTTAAAAAATATATTTTTTTATGCCCATAAACCCTACTTTATTATTTTCTTATTTCTTTTAAAAATCGCATAACATTAGTATAATGAACTATTTAATCATTCATGTCCATTTGAAAATATCAAAATAAAGTTTTATTTTTCATATTGTGCCTCATAGTTGCGAAGCCCTGTTTCTTCGTAGTCTGATTGCTGTCATCAGATACTATCGACGATCATCGCTTGTCGTCCCGCGTACCGCCGAATTGCACATTTAACTCTCTTTAATGACATTTAACAAATACCTAAGTCCTCAGAATTGATTTTAGGGTATCGTATCTACAAGTGAAAACCTCGCATAAGCTTGAAAATCTGGTCAAGACTGTATAGCCATTAAATATAATTTTATTAGTGTAATTTGTAATCTACAAACGCAATATACATTTTGCTAAAAATTATTCATTAACTGTTCTTTTATATCGTCATCATCATCAGTATTTATCCGTCCACTGCTGATCATAGGCTACCCTAATGATCGCCGATCCCTTGCTACTCGCATCAAACACGGATATTCATAATTTAAAATATTTTTATTTGTAACCTACTAGACATAACTTTTACGTAAATAATTTTACATATTTTGAGCCAATTTAATATATAAATAACTTTTTTTATGTCATTTAAAATATTATATATAATGCATACATGACTTAATTTTTATGCACAATAAAGTATATTTCTTCTTCTTTTTCTTTGCATAATATACAATATATGTCATAATATTGCGCTACATAATAGTTATGTGTATAAAACCGCTACAAATATTGAAAGTTTAGTGCACTATCTGCGGGCCCCTAGAAATAAAATTGTATTATAGAAGATAGCCAGCTTAGTCGTGGTTAAACAAACTCGGCTCGAAGCGTTAGGCGTGGCTCGCGACCGTAAGGCACGCTACACAATTGTGTACTTGTAACTTCACACTATATATTACTTGAATTATAAATAAAACACATACATAAATGTTTTATACAACCTCAGTAAAATGCTTTTGTAATGCCTTTTGTTTTATTATTTGTTTCAAATACACATAAAAATTTTGTACACACTCAAATATTATATATAATATTTTTATTTTTTATTTCTACATTATAAATAATATTATTATTTTTTCACAATAGAAATACGAATTTATTTTACATAAAATTAAAATATAATTCTAGAATCCGTAAAATATTAGTCACTTAGGTAAAAATTGATTCCAATTTTAGGTTACAATCTATACTAATATTATAAAGACGAAAGATTTGATTAAATATTTGTTTGTATTGAATAGGATCCAAAACTACTTGAACAATTTTAAAAATTCTTTTACTGTTGGGAAGCTACACTATCCCCGGTGAACTTAGGCTATATTAAATTTTCAAAAAAGTTAGGGACCCATATTAAACCTCAGTTGACGCAGGCGAAGCTGCGTGCAACAGCTAGTCTGAAATGTAATTGAAGTTATAATTTTAAAAATTACCTTTAGAGACGGTCTCTGTTTTTATACTTAGTATAAATATATATGTTTGAACGCAGCTAGAAATGTGATCATTATAACTGGCAATAAACATAGTTTTTAATAATAGCATGATCCCCTTTACATATAAACAGTAACAAAACATTCAATTCCCGACATAGCTACAAAAATATCATTTCCATATATAGTATAAATTTGCAACCACTAGGCTAAAGATCCTCATTAAAATGGGTGTTACTTCGTCTATCATAGGATAATGATCAGCGAACTTTAATGAATGCGCCACTCTATGTTGATAATTAAGAACGCTATGAAAAAATAATTATCTTTGACACTCCTTATAAAGCATACTATTGTTTTACGCAATAAAGCCTAGGAGATTGTTATCGATCGTACGAGTGTGTAAGGAGTTAATTGTTTAACTAATTAAAATGTCACCATTATGTATGTTCCATATATTAATCCCACGTCAAGATGTAAGTACAATCACTAATGAAGCTGCAGGTGCTTACCACCTGCATCACCACTTAATGGTACTGTTTTAAACCACATATACCATAATTAATATTAGACAATAAATTTAAGTACCTAACACTGAAATTACAATTTACAAGTCTGTGATTCTAATCTACGCTTTTTATATATTCAAAGTTCTATACTTCCTAGGTTTATACGTTTAAAATTAAGGTAATAAAACAAATTTAATACAATGTAGCCAATTAAAATAGATGTTTTTTTTCTGTCGATAACTTAAATTCAACGATGAAGACATTCAGTTATAAAAGTTGTCGGTGCGCAAATCAAATTAAATCAGTTAGTGACTGAACAGAATCGTTCCTTAACACGAACGGATAAGACCGGCTGTTATTAAAAGGAATTGTGATAAAGAACATGTAATTTGTTCCGTAATTAATGCGAAACTGTGACGGGCGTGAGGAAAGCTTCTCAATTCGCATGTAGGGGATGTGTTTACAGATATTACTGATGCAAGTACAGATGGCGGCGATAACGTAATTAGTAGCGACTAATTTAATGCGCTTTAAGCGTTCAAAGTTTTACATGACACGAACACGTTCTTTTGTTTACCGTAAAGGAATGGTGGAACGATAAAACGAAGAGTGTCTGAAATCTCATCGTGCGCGTGGTCGCAGGTTGACATGTAAATTGAATTGCACCGTCAGCTGTCGCGCTTCAGATGTCGCTTTTATGTCATGTGGTAACGCTTTTTTATTTCTGTCGTAGCGGTAAATATTTTTCGAGAACAATTCCGTTTTCGATTGTGATTGCGTATAGCTCTTAAAGCAATATCTAATCGTCTCTCCTCTAAAAGTACATAAACCTTTCTTTATAATTTTCGAAATTCTGCCATCTAACGTAAACTATAATGGTTGCTTCGGCGCCAACATGAATATACATGAAAATCTAGATAAATAAAGTCTTCGCAGTAAACTGGGATCAGGGATTATTAATTAGTTGCAAACTGGCAGACATACCACCCAAAAGCAAATAGTAAGCGTCGGCAAAGAACATAATATACCAATTCATTCGAGAATAGACCGGCAACTCATCATACGTTGTCTTTCCCAAGACGTCAGATCGCAAAATTTCAGTCACACTTTTGTATTATACTGTCCTTCTTTCCGAAACACAGCAAAGCAGTTTGACGGGTACGCAATAAAGCGCGTCCGTCAGCCTTTGTTCATTCACTGCTGAACATTACCTATGTCCAGCATCAATGAACGCCAAGACGACCGATCCCTTGCCACTTGCATGTAACGCAGACCGACTACTGTACGGAGATCGTCTTCCCACCTGGTTAATGGCCGACCGACACTTCATCTACCGAAACACGGCCTGAGTGTGCCAGCCCACAACCACTTCAACGAGCTTATTCTTCGCGCGATATCGGTAAGTTTAGTTATTTCCACTTATATTTTAAAAAATCCTTTACTTTACGATTCCAAGATTCGCCATCATTATTATTCGCCATCAAGCACGCACAATCTTCGGCTTTTAACAGACGTGTGTGGGCATTAGTTAGGACTGACGTTCCAATAGGGCCGCTTGAGGAGTGCCGCTGATGTTGTCTCCCATCGCCTATCACGTGCTATGAATGGTAGACGATAATTGAAAAAACCTATCGAATCAAATCTCTTAAATCTGATACATTGTATTTAAATTGGATAAATAGTGATATTTTCTGCTTTTGCTCGTATTTAAAAATACTAACCATAATATAATGATTTATAAGCTTAATATTAATAAAACTATGATGCAAATTTAAAAAATCCTAATGAAATAACAAAATACCGTTAACCTTAGAATATCTGAACCGATTTTGATGAAACATTGCCAAGAACTACTGCAAAAATAAATATCTGCTTTATAAAAACCGTATTGCCTCTCTCGATTTAAGAATAATGATTTGAGGGACACACTAACAGTCATCTATCACCCGTATTTTTACGTTGGGTCTTATCTTTTTTTTTTTTTTTTTACTAATAACTAATCTGAAATGGGTAATCAAAAGAGAATAATAAATTGTATTTTTGTTTTTGTTGAGAATATATTTTCTTTTTATAACTTATCAAGGGGTATAAGTTTATTTCTTATATAGGAACAGGAATATCGGAGGTACTCTATACCTCTACTAGTATATTATGTTGATATAATAATTATCATATATACATCATTGTCATCATACATTATTGTAATTATCTTAGTATGAGTCTACAAATTATTTTTCTATTAATAAAAGCATTCGATTTATTTCAGTGTAACTTTCGGCACTGTGCAATGTAAATTAACTACGTGAATGAATTTTTCACATTTTAATCTTTATTAGAATTACCGCTAATCCTGATATTAATGCAAATGTATTTTCAGTAATATTCCGTATTTATTTTAGAATAAAATATTGCAAGTGTTCATATCCAAGCCATAAACATTTCAACTTTCAGCCAAATCGGTGGAAGCAACAAACATCCACACTTACAGACTTTCGCATATAAAATATTAGTCAGAATATAATGTTAGTAAAATACATGGAAAAAACTTTATTTTTATGTAATTAAAAATTCAAACGTTTTACATTAGGCAGCCGTTAATAATGTTTTTATATAAAATAGTAATTTATTCGTTAGTTTAGCACCCGCTCGGTAAGCTTAGTTAATAAAATGTAATTAGTTATTTGCCTTAAAGTTACGTAAGTGCTGTTTGATTGTAACTCAAATCTTGAATAACTTTGAATAGAATGAATCACGAAAAGGCTTCGCACGTACAGAGTGTACAACACAGGCCAGCGTCCTGATTTAATAAAATAGAAGCGCATAGATATTAGGACGCAGTTGCCTCGCCCGGTAATTCCTTTAACATGATATTATTCCTTCATTCGCTTTACATCGCTGCCTTTAAATGTTTAAATTACGGTAGATTTTTATAAACGATATTTTATTTAACACATAAGAAGATATGAATGTAGTCGTAGGTCATATATATATTTAAAGTTACTGATACTAGCTGGAAATATTAAATACATATTTCTTTACATCGCTACCTAAATGTTTAAATTACGGTAGATTTTTATAAACGACACGATAGTCGACATTTTATTTAAGACATAACTTAAGAGGATAAAATGTATTTGTAGGTCAAATATAAATTTAAAGTTACAGATAAAATTTATACTGGCTGGAAATATTATCTACATATTTTAATGTGCAAGAATATTAATTTAAAAGTTTTTGTTTAGCTACATTAATGTGGTGAAAAGGGTATATTCGTCCTGCTTTTTTATAAATGAAAGTATTGTTTTTACGTGCATATATTTATTATTTATTTTGAAATGCCATTTATTCACTTACTAGTAGCCTCTTAGAAGTGAAGTCGAGAATTTGACCGTAATTTTTGTACACGTACAATGTCGGACTAAAAAAGTTATTTCAATGTTTTCACTGGTCGCAAAATAAAAAAAATACGTTACTGGTCGCAACATTTAACATAAATTCACTTACAGAGAAAAAGTAGAAAGAGAGATTTTGTCTTTGAAATGTTATATTCTAAATTAGTCTCATGATATTAAAATATATTCTGAACGTTTCGGACACAACAGCAATCATGGTCTTGATAGGACCATGGGATATTCTTAAGTCCGACTAAATAATACAATTCCTTGCATTTTCCTTAAAAAAATCTTTGTTGCTCTATATTGCCTATACTGACATTAATAAATAATGATAATCATTACACAAAGATAAGTAAAGTGAGTATAAATAAAGAAATGGTAATGCAAGTTAAGAGGCGAGCGATACCCGTGTCTATGGTAGTTGGGCCGGGCGCGCGTGCGGCCTTTACTCTCTGGTCGTTTTGCGGCGTGCGTCGTGACCGTGCGCGCGCGTTCGTCACGCGCCGATCTGCGCGCGCACTATTTTATCGCATTAATTATTTGGAAAAGGATTCCCGTGGAGAGTCGACATTCTTGCGCGGGCTTGTGGGAAAATCGCGGTCAAAGGTACATTGACAATTTAAATTAAGGGGCTCTTCTATCGAATAAGTTCATTTTAAAGTATTTATTATCAAAGTAGCTACACATTGTCAATGCTATGCACTAATTTAACAAAAGAAATGAAACATGCTTAAATGTAAAAATATACAAATTTAAATTGTTAGAAAATAAATTAAAGAAGCTGTTATATCAAATCAAATCAAATCAAAAATATCTTTATTACGTAGGAACAACTTGTACACTTGAAATAAGTCAAAGCATAAGTAGTCAATAAGTAGTAATTTGTAATTAAAAAAAAATCGTTTACATGCAGGATCCCCTAAGAAAATCGAGAAAAAAACTTAGGGGTTGCTCTTTTGTCAATAAAATGAGTACACAATATTTTATAAATACAACATGTAACATCATAACATCTTAAGAGAGAGTGTCTTATTCCCAAGGTGTGGTATCTTCAATAAAATCTTTTATTTTATTTTATATTTTAAATATAGTAGGTCGTTAATGCAATAAATTTCAAAGTAAAGTAAATATATTTTCATTGTGAAATTAATTAATGATGTGATAGCGATAACATAAAACGCATCTCTTACTTAATATGCTCACTAGATACGATCTACACGCGTGCGGTCGACTTTTACACCTTGTACTAACGGCGCCAACTTATACAATTTTATACAACGATATGCATCACTGCTACACAATAATATAATACTAATCTGTAGAACTATAAAAGGATGGGACTACAAACATTTACATGCACAATAAAGCAGCTGATTTTAAGTTTTTTAATGGTCGTGACATTTATTACGTTGCATTGAACATCCCAATTCGAATTTTTAAATTTAAAACGTGCAACAATACACACTGTATCAATGGATTATTTTTTACCAGTAGCACCCTACGGTTTGTCTCACTTACTTGCAATTCCTGTGGGAGTAAAGATAAATTATGTGTTATTCTGTTGCGTAAGCTATATCATTGTAAATTCAGTAGTTTTTGAGCGTTATATTGACATCTTTAAAATTTTTGGATATATAAAACAAAATACATATTTGATGGGATGAATGCGCTTATACCGCTAGCCTGTGTGCATGGCTAACATCGTCCTACCACGTCCGTTCTCATAATACAGCCTTAATTTTAAAAAAGATTTACCATATCCAGTTACCATCGGGTGATACGTCTACAAACTTGCCTATCCAAGTAAAACAGAAAACGTTATAGGGATTTTACCGTGATTGAACAGAAGTGTTTAAATATCAGTATAGTGGCTATGACCGACTGCTGATACTTCAGAAGAAACATAACAAGAGAGAATTGTATAGATAAAATAAATAGTTCTTTATAATTATTGTAATGTACCTAGTAATAAATAAATATATAAGTTGTAGGGTAAAATACTTACCGAATTAAGTCAACCGCAATACGTATTGATATAAGCTATAAGCAAAATATATTATGTAACTAGTGGCCCGGGCAGACATCGTGGCGCAGACTGCAGCATAACCTATAGTGTCCAAAGCTATATACTATCTCACAAATTTGACTAAACCACAAACGAAAAACATAAAAAAATGTTAAGTTATATAAAAGTTCATCGCGGAGAAATAAGCCACGATTTTTTGTATACAAAGATTAAAAGCTACTCCAGCACATTTACGCTTCGACTTAAACGTCTAGAATAGATAGTTTTATAAACGCACGATGATTAAAGACTCGGCGCCTTTTCACGGCACTCAAGTAAAGTTGATGTCAGTTTAGCGATTTTATCGTCCACATTAATTGAGTAAGTTAAACGGTCTCTTGTAGATGGGTCGATACGAATAATGAACGCACTTATATTGCCGAGGTGTACGATATATTGTATAATTTTATGATTATTTATTACATCGTTAATACTATCTTGTAAATTATTTTAAACTAACCTTTCTATATTTTACTAACTATACTCAACAATGTGAACACATCTAACCATGTATAAGCTTAATTGACTTGGCAAGGAAAAGCCCTTTTACAAACATTGGAGAATCATTAAATTTGATCATAACAGTTTAGAAAATCATAGAGAATGACTTTGGTTCCTCACTATTTAAACTTAATTCAGCTTCCCTAGACAAGTAGCGAACGCTCCGATGCTATTCCGTTGCAATAAACGCTAACGACATAGGTTTGTTGTAAAAACTTTGAAGTACGTCTATTCAGACACATAAAGTATATGATTTTGTTTGTAAAAACGTCTAAAAATGTATATAAGTATGGGGAACCCCGAAAATTTATTGTTTTTGAAGCGAAACTTCTTTACGCGCATGAGGGTATTTTTTTATGGATGAAACGCGTCACGAATATGTGCAACGTTGACGAAGAAGAGGGAGAAAGCGATTGAAACTGATTGAGAGAGAGTGAGAATGGGCAAACGTAGCATGAAGCAACGCTATTGGTTATTTGTTTAGAAGTTAAATAGTAGTAAAATCCATTAAGGATTCCGTTTTTTACCATTTGGCTACCGAACCTTAAAAACATCTGATTCAACCTCTAGTCGCGCCCAAAAAGGTTTTACTTAAATAAGTTTTAAAACGGCTACGTTGACATATTGACGGGCGATCTACTCCAATCCTGATAATTTACAGAGCTACAACTTCTCCTTCGAAAGCCAAAGGATATTTTGCCATGTTCTATTAAGTCACTGACAGTCAAATCAATTCGATTTACCCTTGTATCTGAAAGGATACATAGCTACCTTATGACATAGCTCTCGATATATTGCTCTAGTACTTGGTTCCAAAGAGCTAATCAACTAACGTGATGCACGTAAAGCCGTTTCTGATATCGACGAAGTGTGTGGTACAATAATTTGCTGATGGCAGCCAACATCGATCTAGGTCGGACAGTGGCGACACGGCGGCGGCGTTACTCAGAATTTAGCCATAATCAAAAATTGAATATGAGGTACATGAAATTCTATTTATACCAGCGTCTACAGGCGATCGTGAAATTAAAAAATGTGAAATGTCTTTCATATTTATTACATATTTACATATCTTTGAGAAATGCCCGTTAACGCTGGTCAAATCAACATCGTGCTCATTTATACTTCAGACTACTAGCCTGGTGGTAAGTACGTTCAACTTCATGCTGTAAGTGACCAACCCTGCTGATGGGTAATTTCAAAGTAATTTTCAATTTCAGTTCTTTTTGCGCGATCTTTTTCAGATGAAGCAGATTAGTTTATAACATTTATAATTGTTGAGTTGTGATTTTCTTTCCTTCTTTTTTTCTTTCTATTTGGATTAAGAATATTCCGCACTTAGATAATATGGCTTCCTATATGTGAAAGAAATTCAAATTTATCCAATAGTTTCAGCGCCTGTTCATTGGACCATCGGGGAGATAAAAGAGGGGTCACGCATCGACATAATCTCTGGATGGCCAGATATGTGATGGTAGTCACCTTACAGCTTCAACTCCTCTTTCGCCTCTTTATGCCATAAAAAAATTCAATGGAGGTATCCAAACCATCAAATTTTTCCCCATTATCATATTAGTGTAGACAAGTTGTTATCCTCTTAATTGATTTTAAAGTTTCACATAAATTAAAGCTCATGTCTACTCATCAATGTTATTATGTTGTAGATAATAAATTCCTGGTACTAAATAGTACAGTTAAAACATTAAAAACAAATAACTGGCGAGCGTGCGTGTACTACCTTTGTTATTGATTGCAAGAAATATAAAGCTGCGTCCATAACAGAATCGTAACTATAATCGAATTTTATAAAAAAATAAGTTGTTAAAAATTAACCTATTTAATTTGATATTAACAGCTGTACACTAAATGCATAACATGAAAGTACCACTCGACCAACACAATTAGGCGCATAACTGGAATGGGGTTACAACACCCGAACTTATTGGAGGAAACGCGGAACGAAGATAGTTCGGGCACCGCCTATCATACCACTTATTGTTGTGTCTGTCTGTGGTCTGTCTGTTTGTTCCATTTAATCACTGAAACGGCTAGACCGATCTTGACGAATCTTTCAATGCCAGATAATGCGGAAGAAGCGGCGGGCAACAAATGGGAAAGAAGGAATCAATCAACCATTTTTACACTTTAATAATATTTATCGAATAAAAAAATTGATTGAAATTACTAAAAGACAAACTCCTAAGTACCAAGCTAAAAAGCCTGCCTAAGTATTAAAGCGATTGAATCGCTTTGAGATTTAAAATTGTCTTAACACAATTTGGCACTATACCAGCACGATAACGGAATAATCAAGCGGCAGATTCCTGTACAACAAGAATTTCGTCTCGCGGCTACAAAAAAGCAAAAAAAAACCAGACTGATTGCTGTCAATCTATCATAAAAAATATTGGATATTAAAAATGTCTGGCACATTGTAAAACTTTTAATTTGTTTTTTATATTGGCAAACAGTTGTTCTTGAAACTGAACGATTACAGCTAAAGACCTTCAAGACCGACCGATTTGGATATAATATGACTTAAACCACGATTTAAATAGTTGACCTTAGGTAAGCTCACTTACTTTTCCGATTGAGCTTAAAAGCTAATAAAGTAAGACTTTTCGAATAAAAAACATTTAGAACGCAGCTTTTTTGCTCCTTACGAACGATGACAAAAGGGCATTGTAAAATTACAATTGATTGTGTACGATATAATATTAAATGGATATTAATGTTAAGAATATTATAATAAAAATTACGATTATGATGACTGTTTTCCAATTATAGCACAAAAGGGCATTATGCGGCATAGTGCGCAACGCTGATGTTCTAATTACAGCAACGCTTCGCACAATCGAGTACTCTTTAAAGTAGTGCTTTTGCGTGCTGCGGTAGCAAAAACTTCAAGTATTTTTTTTATGTTGGTATTGATCGAAATTTTGTTTATTATCGATCATAATCATTGTTTATTGTTGAAAAAAAATATTTGGTCGTATCGTCGTAGTTTATTGGAAACAACAAAAAGTTTACTCAGACTGTGATAAAAAATAAATATTAATACCCACTAGATGAAAGCGCACAATGGCTATATATTTGAGAAAACAAAAGAAAAACACGTTGTTGACTTTTCTTTTCAACATTGAACTTAGCGCACGCTGCTGGTACACTTGAAAACTTTGACGTTCCTGTTAAGCATCAGCACAATTCGGCATTATGCGGCACTCGGTCGCTTTATCCTCTCTAATAGGAAAACACTCAATATTACATTATAAAATTCCAAATGACTGAGTTTACTCTTAAAAACTGCATCCAGACCCGCTTACACGAAGCTTAAACTTAAAACATCACTTTTTGCGTCTCGGGGTTAAAACTCATACATCTTAGTAATTCGGGCACGTGTATTCGCTCGACAGCTGTCGTTACAATCAACCTATTTTGAAAGACTTGTACAAGATCTATCGAACAATAATCCGTTCACTCTGGACATTGGAAAATCCTTGAGGAAGATAACATTGAAGAAGAAGTAGACTAATAAAAGAATAAACAAGAAGAAGAAGCATACAAAAGAACTACTACTATTTTCTAAAGTACTGGCACTACTTGTACATTTAATAATAATATTCGAAATCGAATTATTATTTTAAATTTTGTACAAAACTAAAATGGTAAAGCTATAGTCTATATTCTTAGTATATTATACCTAGTTAAAACAAAATGAGTACATTTTAAGGAAATAACATGTTTCTGATAATAGCTATCATCCGTGACCATATATCAGCCGAAGATTAACTATAATGACCATGAAACGCGACGAAGGATTTTAACAAGGAAAAAAGTAAATTAACTATAAATATATAATTTTAATATATTCGCACACATGCAAACCTTGCAACGTTTTCCTGTTAGTATTTTCAAACTTTACGTATTCAATATATTGAAATAAAAATATTGACTTCATAATATTTTTAAACTACTTACTCACATTTAATTCTGCGGACACTCGTCCACACTAGTCACAGTTACCGAAAGGCAAAGGTAGGCAGTTTATTATCATTTATAGAATTTAAGGTTGCCAGCCAAATAAGACTGCGGACTGGCAACTGGACTCAATTTTTTTTTTGTGAAAGAAGACAATGAAACAAACACTTATTTTTGTTTGTTTCATTGTCTTCTTCGGAGTAGTCTTCTAGGAGCGACCAGCGTTAGACAGTTTGAATACTCGAATGTGCTTCTAAGCGGGCAATGCTTTTAAAGTAATACGTGGCTACAATATTACCTACAATAGCCCGACTATCACTAAACCACAAAAAATCCACCAGTCATTTAAAGTAATATTTGATCACTATATATTTGGTGACCACCGTACCAGTTTTAATAAAAAAAATCCACTAAGTTGGCAACACTGCAAACTTCACATCGTGCCAGAAAAGGTTGCATCTATACAAAAAAATTGGTTGTCTGTAAAGTAGTTTTACGGTGGGTAGTTTGACGTGACAACGTCAAACATTACATGCAGCACGAACCGAACTGAGCCGATCATGCCTCTCTCTCGTTCGGGCCGCGCTCTCGCGGAACGCGACATGACGTCATCTTTTTTGTGTATGCAGCGCGTAATATCGAGTTATTAGATGTTGTCAAGTCAAAAATGAAACAACATTGAAGCTGAGCAATATTGCAGTATTTTTGAATGAAGAGAACACATCGTCAGGCAAAACATAATTCGCAGCCATATGGACGAGCCATACTTTAATACTGTCGTTTATAGCATAGCCTGGCTGTCACTGCCAACAATGTTTCTATCTATCCTTCTTGGCTATCCTGTTGCAGCCACACATTTCAGTTAAATGATTGGAAGCACTTTAATATAGACATCGACATCGGGAATGCTGAACTCCACCTATATACATTTCTATATGATTTTTTTTGTTCACTCTTAATTTTATTGTTACTTTACTTTACATTATTTGTTAGAATACTACGAGTCACAAGACCAAATTGGCACATTGGATTTTGTTAATTTATTAATTATTCTTAGCTAAAGCGTGTATAATATTAGACCCGTGTGAAACAAGCTTTGAGCGTGATTACTCGAGGCTCATGCAAAAACGAACAACTCTGTAGGCCAGTAAAATGGCCACAAAGTGGAAGCTTACACACAATACAAATAGCTTAGAGCATTTTGCGAATAACGCTATATTTATAATATGAAATATCACCCAGGTACGAAACTCTACATAACAAAATCGATTGAAGTTACGATCCGTTTCCAATTACTGTGCATGTACCGTTAGGCTTTATACTATGTTTAGCTTAAGAGTAAAAGATCCATATTAAACTATATGGATCTTAATATTTTGCTAGCTTTTGTCTAGCTTGCAAAACACTTACCTTTGTTACCTTGGATACGTAAGAAGATAACAGGATACTATAAAGAAATATTTTAGAAATGTAACATATTATAATAAGCGTTTACTGAGAGACAAAAGTTTGTATTTGATGTAGATACGCTAAATTAAATCTGTTTATTATTAACACACACAAAATTTATAAATGTTTTCAAATAATCTACAAAAACATCTCTAACATACAGATTTCGAAAAAAAAACAAGAATTTGTGATTAAAAAATTGTTTCGAGAATTAATTGAATTTAGTTTTGGAATGGCTCCAGTAGTAGATGAAAAAGATCTTTCTATAAAAATTGGCATAGCAAGTGTTTCACTTTAACTAATAACATTATAGATAGTTGCGGCATACACTTATTGCGGTCCATCCGACGGATCCGCTACAGAAACCAACCCGACACCAGAAGACCGTGAAGACGTAGACGGGGGGCAACCCTCGCCTCATAAAAATCATTGGGTAAGTTAAGGTTATTATAGCATTATAGCTCATACCATTGCGCCACTCATACCCTTTTATGAGAATTGTGCCAAGGGAGAAATTTGAAATTTGGTACAGTTAAAGATTAAGCATATAAGGAGTGCAGAAAGCTATACTTTTTGTATATATGCATTAAATTAATTTAATAAAAGTTTACGAACAACTACGATAAACACATTCAAAGATAAATAATGACAATGTCAAACAATGGAACACGGGCCAATTTGAAATTTTGAAGAATTAGTTTCTCTTGTTAAACTGTACTTGAAGTTTGGTGATATTTTTTTTTGATCAGATCGAATACTGATTGCTTTGCGACCTCTAGTTTAACCACTACTCTAAAGATATGATGAAATAGACTTAACATCCTTTAATATCATCTTACAATAATTAAGATCTTTCAAATAATTATCATAATCATCAACCCATTTATGTCCCACTGTTGGTCTCCCCGAAATCAGGCGAGGAGGTTGATGGGCTGTAGTTCACCAATGCGCTGGCCCAAAACGGATTGGCAAACTTTACACGCTTTCAAAGACCTCTAATTAAATCTGACATGCAAAATATTTTTTCACGATGTTTTTCTTCAGTGATGATCTTATGTTCAAATACACGGAGAAATTCACAAAAATCCATTTCAGACCACTCAAGGCTTTGTAGACCAGCGTCGCTCAGCTAAATAAAATTTGCTTCAGAGTAAAAGATTATTGTGTTTTTATATTTAATTTCATGTGTACAGTTCACTTCGTATCGATATCGTATTTTTCTTATTTTATGAACATAAAAGGATGATTATAAAAACGTTCGCGTATATTTTTTGAAAATTTTCGATTTGCTCTTCTCGTTTAGCATCTGTCCAGTTACCAGGGAGACTGGATAAGCCTTTACCGCCCCCACTGAGCCACGGTCAGAAATTTTAAGCCAAACCAGAGATAACATAAACCCAGTTAGATTGCTACAGTCTATAATATGTTAAAAAGAAGCAAATACATTTGTCATTATTATATCTATTAAATCGTATTCGTACACTGCTGCAGGTCTCTTTTAAAGAACAAAGCGCCCGATTCACTCTGAAATATTTTTATTTAAATCTTTTATGAGCTTTTATGATAATAATATGAGATAATAATATGAAGAAATAATAAACAAGAAGAGAAAAATGATTGTCTGTAAAAGTTTATGGACGACAGTTTTACCTGATATCATCATAATACGTCACAAGCCGAACGCTTAGGTCGATCGTGCGTCTCTATCGCTTGTTCCACGCTCTCGCTCGCACGCTCGACATAGCCGGAACGTGAGCATGAGTCATGCTTATTCGTGCGTCCAGGCGACGTTCATCGATTTTATTAATCGAAGAGTTTTACAAAACGTTATCATGTCAAAAATTTAACATGTCATGATTCTTCGGAAGATTTCTTCTAAATAACACAAAGATTAATATATGTACCTGGTACCTATTCACTTATACCAGTCACTTATTTATAAAATACGATACAATTTTTCTTCCAAAAAAAAAATGATCTTAAAAAAAGGAAAAAAAATGCCTCAAAACACGGATAAAAAATAGTTTTCTAAAAATTTGTCCTAGCTAGGTCGATTTATCGCCGTTTTTAACACATTTACACAAATATATATATATATATATATATATATATATATATATATATATATATATATATATAAAATAGTAAAACAAATTTACGGATTTGACGGAAAATCTTAGCAATATCAATATACACTGTGTATTCAATATCCTATTATATATAATAGACCTACCAGTACCTAGGATTGCGGTACCTTATTGTAAGAGCTATCTTATCCTTCTACATTGGATTTTTTCCCAATATAATACCACACAAATATGATAAGTTTCTCTGAACTTGTACTCACGAGTATTAGACGCGGCAATAAATTTATTAAATTTATTTTCAGTAAATATGATCTGGAGATAATGAATGTAGCACATATACGGAATTAAAAATCAAAAAACTAGTAGAAAAGAAGCGAAAATAAGGAAGCGATAAGATAAAATAAAAAAAGTAAACAAAAACCTCCAAAACTGTCTACAATATTCCATAAGTAAACTAATCATACACCATAAGTATTAAATGCTGATTTAATTTGATAAATAAGTCAAGAAATACTCACCAATTAATGTAACATCAGAATAAACACGCGAAAGGCTACCAGCTATAAAGCCTGAAGCAAAAGATAAAAAAGCATTGGGAAAGGCGGTCCGTTTTATCTAACCTGGCAAGAGAGGTTGGCACTTCTTTTATCTGCCAAACTTATTCTGCCCACCCTACATTGGATGTTAAATTGAAGAATTTATGTTACTGCGAGCCGGAAAAATGTTGACTAAAGGTAAGCGTCCACATACCCGCGTCGTACGCATCACAGAATATGTAAGCATCGCACGCATCGCATCAAACGGTTTGTAATACCAATACAAAGTCATACAATACGTCCGTACCGAACGGATCGCACTCAAGTGTTACTTTCTATGCAAAAAAACTATTAAAGAAACAACTATCCGTTTGATGCGATGCGTGTTATGCGGACAAGTGAAGCCTTACCTCCATTTAAAATATTAACATAAATTGCATTATTACGTTTACACTCAAATATATTTTTTTAATAATCATGAGCACCCGTTCGAACGCTTAAAAATCGTCGCGCTAAAACTTTTCGCTGGCTCGAGTTGCGAGTTTTGCATACTCAATTCGATTTAACAAACAAACACTCAACGTCCAAAATCCAATAGTGCTCGATAAACAAGCGTTGCGTTTTAAAACGCTACCGTGTGAACAGATAAATGAGTATTCATTTGTCTAATTCAAACGCTTATTTAAAGCTCGGTAAAAGCGTGCTTGTGTGACCTGGGCTTAAATGTAATAAATATTTTTAAAGTTAGAATAAAATAATATTTAAAAATTTAATTTGGTATACATTGACAAGTTACTCTTCGTGCAATATGCAATATAATAATAACCTTATTTTAAATGAAATATATTTTATTAATGCGAATCACGAAATAATATCGCGCTTTTATCTTTTCACAAAGCGCTGTGCATTTCTCACGAACTTCTCGACATTACATGTTTTATGAAATATTGATGCATTTCATTTATTAAATTATTTAAACCCATGAAATGCGCCAGACTAGAAGTGAATTATACGTAATTTATAGCTCCATGACGCTATTTCATATTCATAGTATTATCAAGACCTAGAATTCAAACCATTAAATAAAAACGAGGAAAATTGAAATCATAATAATATATTGAATATCTGAATAACAGCTTTGCTGTGTTTCAGACGGAACAGCAAGACAGACAGTGTTACTTAATATATATATAATAGTTTATCCTAATACATAACTATTAGGATAAACTACACAAGCCTAGGCTAGTTGCTAGTTTAAGTTAGACTCTCTCTCTAGACGAGACTCTCTCTCATGTCATGTCATGTCATGAATGTTCTCGTGAACATGACATTCATCGACATCGGGAATGCTGAACTCCACCTATATACATTTCTATATGATTTTTTTTGTTCACTCTTAATTTTATTGTTACTTTACTTTACATTATTTGTTAGAATACTACGAGTCACAAGACCAAATTGGCACATTGGATTTTGTTAATTTATTAATTATTCTTAGCTAAAGCGTGTATAATATTAGACCCGTGTGAAACAAGCTTTGAGCGTGATTACTCGAGGCTCATGCAAAAACGAACAACTCTGTAGGCCAGTAAAATGGCCACAAAGTGGAAGCTTACACACAATACAAATAGCTTAGAGCATTTTGCGAATAACGCTATATTTATAATATGAAATATCACCCAGGTACGAAACTCTACATAACAAAATCGATTGAAGTTACGATCCGTTTCCAATTACTGTGCATGTACCGTTAGGCTTTATACTATGTTTAGCTTAAGAGTAAAAGATCCATATTAAACTATATGGATCTTAATATTTTGCTAGCTTTTGTCTAGCTTGCAAAACACTTACCTTTGTTACCTTGGATACGTAAGAAGATAACAGGATACTATAAAGAAATATTTTAGAAATGTAACATATTATAATAAGCGTTTACTGAGAGACAAAGTCGATTTATCGCCGTTTTTAACACATTTACACAAATATATATATATATATATATAAAATAGTAAAACAAATTTACGGATTTGACGGAAAATCTTAGCAATATCAATATACACTGTGTATTCAATATCCTATTATATATAATAGACCTACCAGTACCTAGGATTGCGGTACCTTATTGTAAGAGCTATCTTATCCTTCTACATTGGATTTTTTCCCAATATAATACCACACAAATATGATAAGTTTCTCTGAACTTGTACTCACGAGTATTAGACGCGGCAATAAATTTATTAAATTTATTTTCAGTAAATATGATCTGGAGATAATGAATGTAGCACATATACGGAATTAAAAATCAAAAAACTAGTAGAAAAGAAGCGAAAATAAGGAAGCGATAAGATAAAATAAAAAAAGTAAACAAAAACCTCCAAAACTGTCTACAATATTCCATAAGTAAACTAATCATACACCATAAGTATTAAATGCTGATTTAATTTGATAAATAAGTCAAGAAATACTCACCAATTAATGTAACATCAGAATAAACACGCGAAAGGCTACCAGCTATAAAGCCTGAAGCAAAAGATAAAAAAGCATTGGGAAAGGCGGTCCGTTTTATCTAACCTGGCAAGAGAGGTTGGCACTTCTTTTATCTGCCAAACTTATTCTGCCCACCCTACATTGGATGTTAAATTGAAGAATTTATGTTACTGCGAGCCGGAAAAATGTTGACTAAAGGTAAGCGTCCACATACCCGCGTCGTACGCATCACAGAATATGTAAGCATCGCACGCATCGCATCAAACGGTTTGTAATACCAATACAAAGTCATACAATACGTCCGTACCGAACGGATCGCACTCAAGTGTTACTTTCTATTCAAAGAAACTATTAAAGAAACAACTATCCGTTTGATGCGATGCGTGTTATGCGGACAAGTGAAGCCTTACCTCCATTTAAAATATTAACATAAATTGCATTATTACGTTTACATTCAAATATATTTTTTTAATAATCATGAGCACCCGTTCGAACGCTTAAAAAGCGTCGCGCTAAAACTCTTCGCTGGCTCGAGTTGCGAGTTTTGCATACTCAATTCGATTTAACAAACAAACACTCAACGTCGAAAATCCAATAGTGCTCGATAAACAAGCGTTGCGTTTTAAAACGCTACCGTGTGAACAGATAAATGAGTATTCATTTGTCTAATTCAAACGCTTATTTAAAGCTCGGTAAAAGCGTGCTTGTGTGACCTGGGCTTAAATGTAATAAATATTTTTAAAGTTAGAATAAAATAATATTTAAAAATTTAATTTGGTATACATTGACAAGTTACTCTTCGTGCAATATGCAATATAATAATAACCTTATTTTAAATGAAATATATTTTATTAATGCGAATCACGAAATAATATCGCGCTTTTATCTTTTCACAAAGCGCTGTGCATTTCTCACGAACTTCTCGACATTACATGTTTTATGAAATATTGATGCATTTCATTTATTAAATTATTTAAACCCATGAAATGCGCCAGACTAGAAGTGAATTATACGTAATTTATAGCTCCATGACGCTATTTCATATTCATAGTATTATCAAGACCTAGAATTCAAACCATTAAATAAAAACGAGGAAAATTGAAATCATAATAATATATTGAATATCTGAATAACAGCTTTGCTGTGTTTCAGACGGAACAGCAAGACAGACAGTGTAATTACAGGCAGTATTACTTAATATGTTATGTATCAGGATAAACTACACAAGCCTAGGCTAGTTGCTAGTTTAAGTTAGACTCTCTCTCTAGACGAGACTCTCTCTCATGTCATGTCATGTCATGAATGTCATGTTCTCGTGAACATGACATTCGTAGACAATGTCGAAATATCGAGCTCCGCAAAACAATATTAAAAAACATGGTAAATATCCCGTTTTATATACTTTAAATAATGAAAATAACCATGTTAATTTAAAGTCTGACATTATTCTTATCCAAATAACATGAAAAAAGATCAAACCTCTTACGACTTGCGATGAATAAGTTCACATTAACTTTTTAACTATAGTTATTTTAACCAGAATTTCAGATATTGCCTTCTTATGTTTACGCGAGTTTCACTCATTATAACAAATTTACGGATTTTATCGCGGTTTATTAAGTTTTTTACAAGCCCGACGTTTCGGATACTTTACAGCAACCATGGTCACGGGAGGACTGAGGTGTCAGACGTCCTTCTGTTACAAAGTTATTCGAAACTACCCTATGATACAACAATATTTTATTTAGTCCTATCTACGCAGAAGATTCTAACTGAGTCTTTAGTCTGTGACATATTATGCTTGGATTTTGATTTTATTATTTTTATTATGGGATTCCAAGCAGACCATGATTGCTGTAAATATCCGAAACGTCGGGCTTGTAAAAACTCAATAAACTGCGATAAAATCCGTTAAGTTTCATTATAAAGAATTTCAGATTTTTTTTTTTACGATATGAATTACCTTAAGTATTTACAATTAGAAGACCGCTGCAGGATATAATAATCTTTATAGTATCTATAATATTATATACTTTATGATAGTGCTTTCCGCTGCTTCGCACCGTTAGCAAAAAAAAAATATTTTATATGTTTAATGTTTCCAATGTTACTTCTAGTACTTCCGAGAATATGTGTACAAAGTTTCATTATGATCAGTTGAGTAGTTTTCGCGTGAAAGCGTAGGTCACAAACATTCCTACTATCACATTTATTTTTTGCTATTAATATTATTCGTAACATTATGATTTCATAATATTTTATATAGTGTTACGATAATATAGCGGCACGGTTGTGTTATAATAATAATAGTAATAACATTATTTTCTCAAATAACTAATGACTCATTATGGTTAGTTAAAAAAATCTTAGAAAATATATCAGTCGTATTACTACGTCATCTTTTTTTTATAATAAACGATACCTTACCCGCGGACCATCGCTCTATCGTTCCGTTCACAACAACACAGCAACGATTAAGCGATAATGACTCTGTATATTAAGTTTTTTCAACTATTTCGCATACATTATAGCCTTTTAGAGCCTGAAGTATGTTATGCAATATTAAGATAATTGGAGGTATTATTAAAGGACATTGTAGTGTGATTGCCCTACGTCGTAGCTGCGTAGCGGGTAGGTCTACGGGCGGCCGTTGAACCCGCCTCGCCGCCGCCGAAATACCATGCACCCGTCTGAACTTATTTCACCCCGCCTTTTGACAGTTCAACGTAACGCACCCTCACCCGCAACCTTGCTGCAAACAACATTAATTAAAACAAACCTCCGAATCATATCACTCCGTATAGTATACATTACTTTGTGTTTTGATAGTTTTAGACACAATTTACAGTTACAGAAATGTATATAAACAATTGAATTTATACGTATTGGCAAGAGTTACTTTAATTACATATAAAAAATCTTAGATCACAGTCCCCTATATCATGTTTGTCATAATTAAAGTCAACGGTAAAGCAATTATTGCTATTATTAATAAAACATAATCTTATAATAGACATAAGTCTTACTATGTCTTTTATAAGCTGTAAGTTTTCTTAGTTACCATTTTACTTTCGATTGTTAGATATATAGTTTTGCTAATAGCTTGTAAGACTTAAACTTTACATCATAATTAAAGGTATTATAGTATTCTAATAATTGCACCCCACAAAACCATTAGCGTATTGTCTTGACTGTTGTATGTTATTCACCTTTTACATCTACAATATTAAAAATTAAAACTTGACACTGGCAAATAGTAAAAACTCATTGGCATAAATGAAGAAAAAAAAATTACAAATGAATTTCGAATTTTGAATTTACACAAACTTACTACGTCAAATGTAAATTCGAAATTCAAACGTCTATATAGCTTCAACATTCGAACATTCGTAATGATTCATTTTTATCAAACCAATCCGTCCTGTGACGTGATAGATTATCCTATTTCTTTCTTTTTCGTTTGAGAGAGCGTCGACCGTCGGCTAGGGGGGGAGACTGGTGGGGAGACGAGCCGCTGCACTGAACAGCGTCATTGCCCTGTCAACTGAACAATACTAAGCAGACGATGTTACGTATACCGATACGGAATAGGTGAACTGGAGTTCGCCGCACCGAGGGAGTTGAACGCATAACTATATATATTTAATAAGCAAATGTTAAGATTAAGTCTTACAATATATTTTTTGCACATACCTAAGTAGGCAGGTACCTACTGTACCAGGTGGTACAGTTAGCAAAATATAAAAAATGTAAGTACTGGTAGCTTATCCGTAGATTATTTTTACAAGCAATGGTTATATAATAATACAATAAATAATTAGAATATTTCACCTTTGGCAAACTCCGTAAAACTTAAAGCAGTCTTACTTTATTTTCCGACCGTCAGTGGCACCAAACTCTTAGTGGTTATTGCTTTACTTTTGTTGTGAACCGAGTTTTTATAAATTTATTTACTTCATTCGTATCATAATACGACCTTTGCAGTGGCACAAAGTTTAGCTTGTTGGCGCTCAATCTGAAGGTAGCGGATTCGAATCAAAAAGTCAGGAAGCAGAAAGTTTTCTGTGTTCCTGGGACATAAATATGCATTAAATGTGTGTGTTATAAAATATTTTTTTCAAATATATTATGTATAATATAAAAATACTAGCGGACCCCACAGACGTTGTCCTTTAGATACGGATCGATAGTGGCAGTACAGATCAATAACCTAGATACCGACTGCAGCGCCATCTGCCGGTCTGATTTGTGAATCTAAACCATCCTCGAATCTACTTGAACACACACAAAGGAAATCACTCAAATCGGTCCAGCCGTTTAGGAGGAGTTCAGTCACATACACACGCACACAAGAAATATATATATTAAGATTAAATATGTATGTTTCCATTGTCTGCTACCCAAAGCATAAGTTCTTCGAGAACTTACCACATGACCAGATTAACAATTTGATAATGATTTGACGAGGAGGGTAATTATCTCTCTTATTTATACCATGAAGTAAATAACATTCCTGTTAACTAAAACTTTCGTTTTTACTTTCAAAATTGTACACGTAAATACAACAAAGCTAATGAGCCGTTCGCATAAAATCCGCGTTGTTGAAAACAGACTATAATTAAAAACACGATAATATCTTTTATCTGTGTGATATTTAAAAAAAGAATTCGCTAAAAAAATTAAATCTCACCACACGCAACAATCGTCGAGGTATGATTAAATTTCCATAGAATTTTTTTCTCAACGACAGAAGCCACTAGTTCAAGAAGCTAATAACTCATATCAACTGAACTCGACAAATAGTATATAATCACGTCATCACATTTATTTCCGCTAGATTTCAGCACAAACACAATCCGATAATTATAGGAAACTAATGATTTTAATTACGAAATGCTTTATGGCGCGAACTAAAGAGATTCTAGCCCTCAATAAAGTTGCGTTTCTCGCAGGTTTGATTGTTTGCTCGTTGCATGTATCGCATGCAAAAACTTACAATTTGATCATGCCTAAAAATTTGTCGTTGACCAAGAAAAGAGATTTTAACCACTTGATGCCTTTCATAGACATATCGTTGATTTGGTGAATAAGAATTCATGGCTATTTTTGCGATGCTCATAAAAAAAAGACATGTGAATATTATGGCCTTCTAATGATAATATTTTTATTACAGTAATAAAATAATTTATTTCTCTTGCGAACTGCAATTACAAATACGTATATATAAAAAAGTAACGTGCGTTTGTTTGTAATACAATAATCAGTGAAAGATCACTAATTCAAACCGACAAACAATTAAAGAGCGTAATTAATGAAGGCTTTATGTTAATGTGGTTACCGAGTAACAGCTGCGGGGCGAAATGAGGCGGCGCTCATAATGTAGTGTCTAGACACGTGCATGCGTCACCCACCAGGGTTGCCAGTGGCGGGGACTACCCGGGATTAGGGTAAATTCGATTGGTAATTACAAAAAACGCACCTACTAGTATATATCTAGTGTATCAATGACTCAAACAAAAAAATCAGTCAAAAAAAATATAAACGATAATTCAAATAACAAGAATGCTGAAAAATATAGATAAATATTGTCTTACAGTATTTTAAAGAGCACAAAGAAGCTTATAATAGTGTTAGAAATGTTTTAACATTTCTAACACTATTATAAGACTTTTATTATTCATTATTATTCATTACGAAATATATTATTAGTTAAAAAAATCATTGACGTTCAACATTTCTTTATAACTTATAAATAAACTTAATACTTATTACTACAAAGATTAATTATTACTCAGAAGAACGGATGGCCGATGGGCCATTAAGTTTCTAAGAGTGGAGACCGCGTTTAGGTAGACGAAGTGTTGGTCGGCCATTAACTAGATGGGAAGACGTTCTCCGTGCAGTGGCTGGCATGCGTTGGATGCGAGTGGTAAGGGATCGGTCGTCTTGGCGTTCATTGAGGGAGGCCTATGTTCAGCAGTGGATGGATAAGGGCTGATGATGATGAATACAAAGATTTAAAAAATTGCTATTTTTTTGTTATAAACGGGTAACATATCTTTAGGAGTTTTGCCTGGGGCTAGTATTAATACAAGTAGCTAATTGGAGGAAAAGGGTAAGTGGTAGTGCAAGCCCGGGCATCCCTGCCGCATACACCAGCCTTCACGCAACGCTTAGAACAAGCACTATTTATCCGCTTACAAATGTAATATTCCTAATTGCAATACCCTTTTAGGCTTTGATGTGTTTTTTTTACGTATCAGTAAATTACCTTCAAACAAACTCACCACGGATATATTTTAAGATAGAGATATTGTATACAATATTATTATGAAACAACTTTTCCGGAATTACTTAACATTTGCTTACTTTAGCCTAAGTATATGTTGTTTCTTTGTATTAAGTGACATTACCGTAAACATTAGGAAACAATACAAAAAGTAGGTATTCAAAATTATATTAATAATTTTAAATACACACTAATACGCACATATTACATATAACTTTAGTACCATACATTTATATTATTAAATCAGATTAATCTATGTGCGGGCTTAAAGGACTACCTCTATGATATTCTGTTACCAGGGGGCCTAGCCAAAATGCCATTAAGAAAGCGTTAGCGAAGTTCGAAATGATAAAATTTATAGGATGGACCACGTGATTAAGCGCGGCTTATGTCAATCCCATACATTTTATCATTTTTTTCGAATTTCGCTAACGCTTTCTTAATGGCATTTTGGCTAGGCCCCCTGACACCTAAAGGCTAATCGTTCAAACATACAAGTAAAGCAAGAACTTGTCATTTTTCGAGCATCAACACGCCATCAACCGTGAACTGCAGTCCTGACACTCATTTCGTTTTCGTCTAAAAATTCCAGACAGAATACCTAGAAGTTGCAATGTTGACTGGAAGTATAATAAAGTTTTCAAGTTTTTTTTTTCTAGAACGCAAAAATCCATATTTGAAAATGTTTGCTTCCATAAACGAAGCAAATTTGGACTGTCAGCTTCAATAAAACCTTTTCCCTTGATTGCTCATGTTAACAGCACGAACTCCTCCCGAACTCACACTTGAATCGCCAAAAAAAATTGCAACACGTAACGGAGTAACGTTTTATTGCTTTGTTATCGGAGTTTTGTGCCCGATGCAAGTGAATTCAACTCCTAAAACTGCATAGGTTATGCATTTGTTGCAATCGTTTATACTTTATTCAAGTTTCCATAGCTAGTTCACATCAAGTTAACATACCGTAAAAACGAAACATTTAATATTTGCGTTTGTGTGCGCCCACACAACGCCTTGATAGAATATCAAGAAAGTATATAATTTAGTAAAATCCATAGGATTCGAGAACATGTGTACAAAGTTTCATGATGATCAGTTGAGTAGTTTTCGCGTGAAGCGTAGCAAAAATTCATACTTTCACATTTACGATATTAGTAAGAATAGTCAGTCTTGTAAAGATTCATATAAGGCTTGTGAATAATTAAACATTCTCGCAATCAGACATCGACATAGAACAGGTAACCTCCAAGAAGCTAAGATCTGTATAATAACTTATATACGGTACAACTTGTCTGTTGGATCCATCTGATGAAAATTATGACGATTGATTATATCAAAAATGACGAACATACACTTAACGATTGGTCGTTTCGATCAGTATTGTAGAGGCGATTCTTATATATAGGGCCCTCAAGGCGCATAAGAATTTCAAATATCACCAGGTAATTAGATTTTACGAACCTAGCACAAACAAAAATATACTTACTAACAATATAATACTAATAATAGATACTCCATACTCTATCTGTCAAGTATGTTGCCGATAGCCTATTCGTGACTTATCTGGAGATTGTGAAACAGTCCCTTATAATACTACATAGTTCTAATTAGCTTTTGAAGTAACTATAGTACTTTTCACATGCAAGCTGAAGCGGCTTTACAGCGACACCTATGGGCTATAAATATAAATCACCAACTAGAAAATCTAAACCGATTATAATGTCTAGGTCCTAAATATAAATGAACTTTTTCCAAGTCCACAACTCAATTGCTCCAATCTTGATGCTATCGAAAATATAAGTAACATTTAATTTACGTACATGAAGTACTTAAAACTTGAACAAAGAAAAAATCTTATTTGATATAATAATATCTTATTTGATAATATTATATTATTTAATGAAAAGTAAATGCCAGTGCAATTTTCTTATATTAAGTAAATGACAGCTTAAGAGTAGCTATTGTATTTGCACGAAACTGCAGACAAAACCCAGTGCGTCATAACAAATTTCTGAAGCTCTAGCTTACTTCAAGCCCACGGGAGAGGGGGCCACCCACCTCCTACCCCCCTATTTCCCACGCAACGACCTTTGTGCCTCGGCGATGCACTTTGACAGACTTTACTAATTCAATAGATGGACTATGCTTAGCCTCTCCTTTGTTAAATATGTTTTAATTAATGCATGCTCTTTAAATAATAAATTAAAAGCTACCTTTGTATTTACATATTGAGCTAATTTTCATAATTTAAATACTTATTTTATTTGGTTGCGTTTTTTAATTTTAGTGCTTTACGCACAAATATGTACAATATACTAGGTACGCAATAAAATATAATTATAATGAAAATTATAATAATAGTGCGTATATATTATATTAATTAAACATTTACGCTACGTTAGACCTATAAATAATAGTGTTTATTATTTATGATAAGTAGAATGTTTCAAACACTGAATATGTGCACTAGTATAACCTACGGCTCCGTCTGCACTTAGCGATACTTATAATTAGAGTTTAGACCTTGCGAGTATTATTAGAGTAGGAAAACGATCCTCGTTCAGTGGCCGGTCGATGTTGGATGCGAGTAGCAAAGAATCGGCTGTTTTTATGTTTAAGGAAAGATAGAGGCGGATGATGATGATGATATAGTTTCAGAAGAGATGACCCGTAATACAGAATTTACTATCCAACTTAAAAAAACGAGGTTTTTAACTATGAACGGTTTTTTAGATGTGTCATAATAATATGAAGATAGAGAGCTCGGGACAATCATATCTTATTACATTTAAACTTTATTGAACGTAAAATCAAATGCCATAAAACTAAAATGTCTTATATCGGTTAAATTGTATGACATAATCAAGAAACGCAATTAAAAATTACACCTGTAAATCCTTAAAATTCACGTACATAGCGAAATGGGAATTTCGTCACCGCACTGCAAAATTTGAAAGCATCGGGGCACTAAACCATAAATGAAGGCTTGAACGACAGGCGGGGTGGGTGGGTGGCTGGCTTGTTTTGGTCTGTTTGGCCCTACGGCTTCACAAAGACGTCGACCGATCCGCACACTAATTCAACGGAGATCGATAGCGCACCCGACCAGCGCGCCCTTTCACGCCCACCTTATAATCGGACCATAATTAAATTGTTCTGCTTTGTTATGTTTTATTAACATGCTAACTGGGAGTAGTTTAGCAATATTTAATAAGAATTAGATTTGTAGAAAAAAATCTGGTGATATATGCCCCCCTTCTCTCCTACATATTCGCCTACACCTTCGTCATTAAACATCGCGAAGGTTCGCTGGGTTTCGGGACTCAGGAGTCAGTAATTACTGGCATAAGAGACCTACTTATCTTGCCTTACTTCGCGTCTCAGGGTAGGCAACACGATGTACTTTAAACGGGCACATATTAGTGCGGGGAAAAGTCTTTTATATTCATGGATAGATTTGAGTTTTAGTTTAGTGCTATTATAGATTCATACGTTTTAGTTACCCTTTAGTGCATAATAAAATAGCGCTTATTGCATGTAATAAAAGATCTAAATTTTATTTAATTAGTACTTTCTACTTGTTGGCTAAAATAAAGTCGCATGCAAGATTATTCTAGAAATAGTCATCACCATCATCACCCTGTCTGATATAGAATATTTAATGAAAAATTGGTTTCGATTGGCTATTTCAAACACTCGTCGTCAATTTATTTAGACTTTATGAATAAACCACTTCTAGAAACTTCACAAAATTAATTTACCCAAATTTTTTTTTAATTGTCTTTATTGGAGCCACAAGATTACATTCGAACTTTTATAGATAGTTTTACTCAAATTTACGCGCTGCAATGTATGTGTGCGCTTGTCAATCCACAATTTTAAGGTGTGACAATGATGAAAGCATTTCCACTGCGACATTAAAAAAATAGTTCCAACGACTGTCAACAACAACGTCAATTAGTGACGATGAGGTGACGAAATAGAGGTTAAATAAAAAAATAAAAAAAATGTAAAGGAAAAGGACGTCTTATGTAACTACATTAGCTGTCTTCTCCTTTATTTGGGAAAACGGAAGCCGCTTTATAGATTAGATTAGTTCATTGAGTTTTGAAAGTACGCCGGTTCTTCTCAGTGGGCTTGCCTTTTTTAAGATGAGCCATCCGCTTATCTACTATACTGATTAAGCGTAAGGGTCTTTAGACCAACAGCATAGGCCATGTCAAAAAAGGGCTTGTCTTGGAACCGGTGTTAGATTCGATTGACATTCAAAAAGATACTTTGGTAGTATTTCGAATTTTAAAAAATAATTTTGATTATAAGAGCGCCCCACAAAGCGTATTAAAATTATAGTTAGAATCAGAGTTTCGATATTACCAAAATATTTTATTTAATGTAGATACTTAAGTGATATTATAAGACACAACACTCGATTCCATTCCAAATTAATCACAACTAATACCCATCGTAAGCTGTCTTATGTCGCATTTAAAAACAAAATACTTTTTTTATGTTAATCATAAAATATTAATTCCCGAATTTTAAATAACCGATAAGAAACGACCTACTACTGCATACATATACAATAATATGTAACTGAGATACATATATCTATATACATATACCATACAATTATTTTTTTAATACTTTTAAACAATCAAGAGGTATAAATATATCCCTGTCTGATATTCTATGATAGATTCTCCTTTGCAAATATCTCTAAAAAATGGCATGAAACACACAAAACCTTTAACTATTTAGCAAAAGACTAAAACAGCAAAATCACCAATTGTTCATCAGAAACTTTACTTTAGCTATCTAAAACTCTTTATTTTTATTTAATATTAATATAAATTTTCGATAAGCTAACTTTTATAAAAATTATATTCATATAAATATCAATAATATTCGTAACAAGTTCATTGCACACTCTTACTGAGAAGCAGCTATGCAAATGAAAGTGTTTAAAGTACAGGATTCATTTCAGCGAGAAACTTCAGCGCGACCTTCGACAGTCATAAGTTTCAATTACACTTGCCACGTCTTACTCAACAAACAACTTATCTCACCAATTAAACAATTAACGAGGTAGACTAGAACTGCTACAACTACTAGATATACTGCAGATACACGAACTATGGTATATTATACATTTATATAATATATCATACAATACAATTGTATGGTAGTAGTACCTATAAGAAAAAGCGGGGATCGGCCGTCTTGTAGTTCATTTAAGGAGCCCTATGTCAGATATTTATATCTTACTGCATCATTAATTTTAGCAGAAAGAGATTGCTAAAATTACTTACTAGTACTTAGTGATTGAGATACTACTATCAAAAAAAATTAATTCATATAATTATATATTGTAATTCGTTGGAATTAGAATATATAATTATATGACTCTACATGAAATGTATGTAATGTACATGACATTATATGAAAGCTTCATTAAATTTAAAACCAACATTAGACAAATAATGCTCCATTAAATTCCTTTTTCTGTCTGTTTAATATTTTTTAATATGATAAATTGCTATCAATACTCTCATAAATACAAAGATAACCGTTATATAGTAAGTAGTAAGTGTAACTGTAACTAAAAATCGAAAGAAACATTTTATTAATAATACAATTCGATTAAAGCCAGACATGAATTCAAAACGATACCGATAATACAGACTCTGATAGGATAGCGCAAACTTCCGAAATTGGAACCCACAACAAAGGAACGTCAAAGAAACTACCAAGTGCACGCGTGAAAACCGGCATAAAGAGCGACGTTGCAGCACGACGGTGGAGTAGCGTGCGTCCATTACCCCCCAGGGGGGCTGCCGAAAGAGGAGGTTGACTCACACCAAAAAGATGCATCGGGTTTCTGGACGAAACCGCACCGCCTCTTGTAATGAGTTTGCACCTTTATGTATTTCGCCATTTAAGTGCATTTCCGCTTAACGTTGTTAAATGTACGCAATTAATTAGTCTCATTTATTTCATGTAAAGTACATTTTATAGGGAATTATTTATTCTTTTAAATTATATCCACATCATATATTTCGTTTTTTATAATATCTCAGTGGTAGATACGAAATATTATTCTCAAGTCATTATTTTACGGCCGGTACCTAAGCTTTCTTAAAAAATTGCAATAAAACGCGTACATACCTACCTATCATCCAATTATTATTTCTAGAATATTGAAATGGTAATGAAAAATAAAAATATATGTTTTACGACATAATGTATATATTAGGATTTCTTTATAAGTTATTATTAAGTTTAACACGTACTTCAATTTGAAATATAAGCTGCCTGTGCTATTTTAATATATATTTCGTTATAAATTATAATAGCCATAAATAAAATAGCAGCAAAAACGGCAAATCTATAAAATATCAAGATAACTATGAATTTCATGTGTTTGCCAACATCCGAACGTTGTTTTTTTTTTTTTTACAGCGAAGAAAGTATTTCATTGTGAAGTTCAGAATATTAGAAAATTTATAATAAGAATACTTTGTTATCGCACGCACACACACGCCCTGTAAGGATAGTTATAATTTGAGATTAAGAAAGAAGTAAATTACGACAGAAATAGTAAGTAAATTACCAAATCTTTGGCCTTTATTAGTCTGACTTGTTGGCTAATTATTACTTTTTACTGTTACATCTAGAATATGTTAAGCACTGAATAAAAATATGCAGGTTCAATCAATTAGAATTTACCACTGACCAATATTAGATACATAAACCGTTTAGTATAAGTATGTAAGATGAGACCGAAATGGCCGTCACTATAATTATGCTATATTCATGGTGAACTAAAAAACATAATTTTATGAAAAATAAATATGACCATAATAATTATACAGTTCCATAAAAGCTATTAATATCTGTATAATATATAGTATTTATGTATACACATAAATATATACAGACAGACCCGCGCACCGATAAATCGTATTAGGCCCCACGTGCAGGGAATACATTTTTAATCTCGTTTCCTTTTTATTGCCAAAATACAAGACATACAAGACAATTTAACAGCGCTGTGTAACGCGTTGATCAATCTCGAACAAAAATTATATCGTAAGTTTTTGGACTCAATTAAATTCGGATATACTTTAAAAACGTCTATCGCTTATAAGCCTATGCACAATATTGCCAATAAAACTTGATATCAGAATATCAAGGTAGACGTATGTCTACGACGGTTAAACACTTTATTAATTCGTTAAGTATCGTTCATAGCTTTGTCCGTGCTGTTATAAATGTATTGTTACAGATGTTCGATCCATTTAAAACTTTTTGTACCACGTAAGAAACATCCCATGTAATTAATCTATCCATACAAAATTTTGCATATATACTAGTATTATACTTGTATATGCAAGGTTAAAATTAAGAAAACTTGCCAAAAATCTCGCTTAACGTCCACAGCAAAGTACGGAACCCTTGTAAAATAAAATATGCATGTCTGGCGATAATGGTGGAGAAAAACAAACAAGAATTGCGGTACCGTTAATAACGACCATGTAGCTGGGTATACATCTTTTCAGTGCGGACCGTGCATGCTGTGTCAAAGCACGTAATTAGTATTTAGGAAGGTGGTAAGAAAGGCGAGGTCGTGGGCCAGACGTCGGGTATCGATCCGACCTGCCCCACGCCCTGCCACCCCGTGGTGGGTGTAGGGAGCCACGCACATCGACCCACCAATTGACACACTTAAGGTAATACTTGGCACTTACGACGTTGCCTTCTTTGCTGATAGCTGAGATGGCTAGTTGCGACTTGCAACCTATATGCGCCCCGAAACTAATTCTTTACTTACGTAAGTTTTGAATTGCGCAAGTAAAGCGTTTATTTGATCTGTTTGCATTTTCATAGGGCAGGTACAAAGCTGGCAGTAACAGCAGAAAGTTACATTCGGGTTCGACCCAGTTGGCTATGAGCCCGCCTTGAGGTCGCATACGCCATGTATAAATAAATGTATTACTTAACCTTGAAATGCAGTTATATTATCTTATTATAATATAAGTGAATTTGCGGTAAAGATTTTACGGATTTCATGCATTATATTTATACGCTCACACACACTTGTATTAAGATGAGATCTATAAAGATAGATGTATCAATGATTCAAAGAATCAAATGAGAATAAGTCAATGTGCAAAAACCATTAGCTTTATAATAATAGCTTCATCATCGTCGTTATTATTAGCCCGTATTTATCCTGCTGGGCATAACAATAGTAATGCTAATAACGGCAGTGGAAACAAAGGACATTTGCGAGTGCCTAATGCACCCTGGTAAGGTTGTATGCAGAAACAAGCTAAATTTATGCCACGAAACTCGCCTTAATAATGAAAAATCTTAGTTACCTTACTGAAAACTTTGTTAGATTTTTTATCCGATTATCTCTAGAACCTAAGACAATACGCGTTGTGTTATGTAACAAAGGTAGAATTTCGGCTCGAATTCCTCTCACAGCAAGGTAATTTACTTATTTAGCTTTAGAACAGCCTGCATTTATTATAGATGTAATCTAAAGAAAGAGTAGCTGTATGTAGATGATATTTTACATGTAAAATATTAACATATTTTAAGTGATTATAAATTAATATAACATTATATATTAATATATACATACGAATATAACATTCTTTTAAGTGATTACTTTAAATACTTTAAAGTAAGTTCTAGTTTTCAATATCCTATTTATTTTTTAAGAAACGTGTATAACTATTTACGTTAGGATATTTATCTTGTCTATGGTTCAAATCTCCAGCTCGCACTAGAAATATCCTAGATTATTAAATTCTTTATACTGATTTAAGTTTTCTTTGTTTTCAATTGATATGAATGAACCACACGACTTAAGTGGTTTATGTCAAATTATTGATGATGAATCTGTAGCACACATTTCACATTTCACCCATCTCTCATAAAAGGACTAAGTGTGTACCTAATTTAATCAGCATGTAAACCTTCATGAAAGAAAATAAATATTATTATTATGTGTTATTAGTACCTAATGTACTACTTATTAGATATTTATATACTATTATTATAAATTACTGTAAAGTTAAAGTAGGTTTTTTGGTATAAAGAAGACTATAAAGTAATGAAGAAGGCTTAATTATTTCCTAATCTCAGCGGATTTGCTTTTCGTATGTTATAAAGACAATTTCCGGCAAAGGAATTAGGGGTGAAAATAAGCAGAGCACGCAGATGGTCCGAGGCAACGTTGCGATGCACTTTAGGGAGGGCCTTGGGATGGGTTAGAATTACCAGGGTGGTGGGGGGTGGGGTAAAATCACCCGCAATCATTTATAGCCAAACTGCCTGTGGAATAACTAGCTGTCACTAAATTCACGATAAGATTTCAACAAACACGCTTCATTGCTGCTTTTCAGTTTAAGCCGAAAACGTTTATTTAAGTTAAGCCGCGATGATTGTATTCTTCTAGAGATACATGTATAAAATTTCTTATAATGAAATTGCACATTTTGCTGTTTCTGTTGTTTTTAAAATGTTAAAGAACCCACAGGGATCTTCGGATAGAATGCAGCGTGCATTATTATTATACAAGTATTTTTTTTAACTTCTAGTTAGTTCTTACTGTTACGGACTAACTTGAAGTAAATACTTGATTCGATATAGTATTATTATTTCGAAATACGCAAGTCATAAACTTAAGAATTTTTGTGGAATTTAGGTGTTTTCGCATTCAAATGATTAATGTTTCAACGATGTAATAAATCAAACGGATAAAATATGAATATAAAAATCTACTTAAGACTATAATTCCCGTGATTATGTACATCAAATTGCCGTTATTTATGCATTTCGTACACATGTGAAATTTTATATTTAACTGAATATAATTTTAGTAAAATAAACCGCGTATCTCAAGTATAATACAGCTACCCTCTCTTAGCTGTGATGCGGGCCACGTGGCGAGATGCGACGTAGCTATTTGTGTCAGGAGCCTGCATCCGTGAGTCGTGACCCACTTTAGAACACCCCTTCCCGGGCCCCGTCGACACTGCTGTATATTTTGGTCTAGGTTATGGCCCTAAATGGAATTGAATACATTCTTCAATGCTTAAAGTATAATTATTTTATTTCATATTTTATATTATTTAATAATGTAATAGGTACTTATACTTGAATATGATTAGCAGGGGATTCAGTGAGTGAATATAGACAGTGGATGGGAATAGGCTGGTCATAATCAACAGAATATGATCCTACGATTAATATAAGTACTACAAAGATTATAAGTACGAAAGTTTGTAAAAATGTATGGGTGTATTGATTATTTACGATCAATTAGGTATTTGCAATTCTGCAGCACACATACTCTGTATTTCAATGTGATCTTATTAATGTTGTAGATTTCTTATTTGTTAGCTTTAGTTTCTATTTTCCTCTTTATGTATGTGTAATGTAAAATTGTGAATAAAAAGTTTATCTATCTATCTATCTATATGGATTTTGATGAAACTTTACAAGAGAGTCCATGACATGGGTGCCATCCTTCTGCGAGATACAAATGCCGCAGAAAGAGAAGGCGGAGCGGGAAAGGAAGCGCACTGGCGCCCCTTCCAGCAGAAAGGCGCGGTGGCGACAGACGGTCTCACCGCCGCGCCGTGAGGGACAAGGGGGCTTAGACAAAATAACATTAAAACAACAATAACGAATTTCGAAAAAATAATATGTGTGCGCAAGTCACACACGGTAGAAGTGAGACTCCTAAAAAGTCCCTGAATAAAAATACTTCTTGAAAAGTATTGAAAAAAATTATCAGTTAGAAGCGACAAATATACCTGATTATAAATGTATACAGTATAACGTGGTATAACATTACTTGATATAAGTATATCATTCTTAGATGAGAGAGATTCTGCTCACCTACTTTTTCGATCAAGCCTATAAAGGCCTTTAGGCCAACAGCATAGGTCCATTCGAAAAAAAAACTTAATGTCTGGTAGAATAAATTTAAAAAAAAAAACTTTTTATCTCATACAAAGAGTATATAAACACTTGATCTCATATCTGTATCTACATTTACATCGCGTGTAATCTCATTCATAGAAATACCAACAATATCTTGAGTATGCAAACTTTATGTAAAACATAGTGGATGCGTTTAGTAAAATCCCATTAAAGAGAGATTTTTTTTAAGATTATCAACGTGCGCGCGGAAGCGACTCAAATTAACATGAGTAATGAACGGTTCGCGTCGCTGGTGTCACGATAACCTCTAATTGCGATATCTAATTAAACGGAATACCATAATAATCGCATGTGCTGCGCAACCCGCCATCAAATTAGTTTCGCTCGTTTTCTAAATAATACTTTTAATGAGAAAAGCTGTATAAGTACTTTTTAAAATGACTCCAATGTCGTGCAAATATAAAAACCTTATGTTCTTAAGCTACTTTCGTTTATATACGTATTAAAGTTTCGCATTATGTTTATCGAAATTCGCAAGTATGTAATTAGAGGTACCTAATTCAGATTATTACTTAAAACAAGTATGAGGGATGCGCTGGGCCGCTCAGCCGGCTGCATGGGTACCCAGTTCACGAGAGAACTTCTCCTGTGAAAGAACTTTGCTGTGTTTCAGAGAGAAGGGCAAGACAGACTATGTATAATTACTGTTACCGAAACTTAACATCGTGTCTCAGTATAGGCAACACATAATTAAGTCGCCGAGGCTAGTTTCAGGTACACATGCCTCTTTGTCGCTCGTTCCGCGCTCTTGAAGCCTTAAATGGAACGCCTCAGAACGAGGTAACGCCGCATAAATCTATATAGTATATAAATTTTTTCGTGCGTACAGCCGGCTCCATCGAATTATAAGAGGCTTCGAATTAAAAGAAAATTCATCCGTTAACAATTTTTTTGTGACTTTCCTTTGCATACCGTTTAGGTAGTTGTTTCAATTTTATCACCCCATTACTTTTTTAAATTATCATTTAAGAATTCTCCGCTGCGTCTCTCATAAGCAACAGGTCCCGAGTCATCTTTCAAAATACGCGATATGGTTCTAGGCAGGATTTCTAAGAATTCTTTCGCTTACTGCTTTGATCACTTTTTTGTACGAACATTACGTGGATTGCAAGATCTAAAAAGATCTGGAACAGAAAACTATCACAGACAGGTTTCGTTGTACTTATCAATAGGCGATATTTTACTAATACCAAGCGTACGGAGAGTTTTACAAATTGTATTTACCTACTTTAATGAATTTTTTAAATGGATTTCAAATTCAAAATATGTAATATGTTGTTTATTTCTAATACTTTATTATGGTAATTAAAGACACAGGATTGCAAAGTATGAAATAATCTGACCAAAATCGACAAGATTATATTATATTTTTGAGAAATAAATTTACGGAAATAGACCCATTGAACACGTCACAGTAAACACGAGTAACAGCTCGTGACGTCATGGTCTGAAATGCAAAGTTTGTCACTTTTCAATTGTCGCTGTTGTTTGGTGGTTAAACATTGCGATACTATAGAGTATTTGTAAAAAATTTTGCAAAACATAATATAAGTAAATTTAGAAAATGAACTCAACCTTAAATGTTTGTGGTGCACCTACTGACGTCACGCACGACGCCATGATAGGTGACCGCGTTTTAAAGCCGAAATGTTAATATTTTTAAAAAATATATAAATAACATAGAAAGCTAATTTTTTTTAATTAAATATTCATAGATTTGACAAGGCCAATTGATATGGCCAGACTATGCATTCTAATTTGGATAGAATAGATATATAATTTGGATATCCATGAAAGAGAGAAAAAAAATGATCTTGCCTACCCAAACTAAGCATATTGTATGATATTTTTGAATATATGATAATTCTAATAAGAATAATATTTTTATTATTTTCTATTCATTTTTCAATTAAACAGTATGTATACACGTGTAAAAGTGGTAATAAAATAATATAATTTCATGTTTGATTTTTTATTGATTCATTTTTGTAACTGAGTCAGCCCGAATAGGCAAGGACAAAATAGGTAGTATAGAATCTACAAAATATATTGTAATAACATTCAACTGGTACATCTACCGCCACTGAGAATTCCGAATAATCAGGTACTTAAATCTTTGATAAGATTCGTCCAAAATATAAAAGAACTGAATAAGATACAACTCTTTTGAAATTTACCTTAAAGCTCAATACAATCTTATTCTAATAAAAAACATAATTTTTCGTGTCTTATCTCTACTTACTTCGTAGTCTATTCTTATTCTATACTTATGCAATATCATCGAAATATAAACACTACCTCTCAAAAGACCGGAGTACTCATTGGCAGTAGTATATTCTTGTTTGTGTCTCACACATCACAAGATAAACAATCAGGATTTAATTATAGTAATTCTAACTGGTGAATATTATTTATTTACAATTCTTATATTTTATATACATAAATATTAGGCTTAGAGATAAAGGATAGAACATAAACTTATATACTAGGGTCCATGAAGTTTACTTAACACAGATTCTATATCCATGTTCTGTATATTTGCTGACTTGAGAAGTTCTTGCGTTTCAGATTTTAGTTTTTTGGTACTTTGTATAGATTCCTCAACAACACAACTTTGATTTCTCTTTCTCCTCTTAGTGTCTGTATTATCTTTATATTGTATGTTTTCAATTTCTAATACTATTTCAGTCAATGGTGCTTCCTGTTGCTTTTCTTTAGGACTATTAACTTTTAAAGGTGTATCTAAACTCGTTAATGTTGAATCGAAAATTTCGATACATTGACTCCTTACATCTTTTATTGGTGTGTACAATTTTTCAATATTTGATATTGAACTAACAGCTGTAACTGTCTCGTTAAAATAAGATTCATCAGCAAAATCACCAGGATCTTGTTCAAACACAGTACTCATAGTAGTAGCATTTAATCTTATTGAAATTCCATCTTCCATACAGAGTTCCATACAAAATTTATCCTTTAATTTAGCTAAATCATTGTTTTGTGTGAATTTAGTTTCATCATATGTATATGAAAAATAATTTTTACTGTCCTCATTACAATCGCAAACTGATAGCTCTACTTCTTCTTCCTCTTCTTCTTCATTTTCATCATTTCCATCCTTATCGGTGTTTGCAGATTCAGAGTTAGGAATGGCGTTTACTTCTCTGAGTTGTTTATTTTCAATACCGGCAATCTCCATCACTGGTGGTTGTGTCAATCTTGGTGGAGTATCAAGTAGATCGCGTTCAATAATTTTAGCAGTCTCGGCATCGAAACTTCTTTTTGAATCAAAATTACTATCTTTGTTATTCTGACTATTTTTGTCACCGTCAGATTTCGAACAGTTTTCAATATATTTCTTTATATTATCGATATCATCTTCTTCGTTTTGTGGATATGAATTTTCTCGTATATCCTTTGATTTATCTTCTTGAGAACCATCATCTGACCATCGTAACGGTGGCTGTTCAGTATCAGAGTCTTGCGGACACAAAACTTTTAATTCCTTAAATACATCTTCTTTACTCTTACTTAAGTTATGTTCGCCGCTATCTGAATTAAATGATTTAGTACAATGAAGTTTTCGAGGAGTTGCCGATTTTCTACGAGATTTAGTTGGTGCGGCTGCAGCAGTCGCTGGTATTGCACATGCTTTTGTATCCTTAATCGTTCTTTTTTTGGATTGTGTTTCATGATAAAATAGCTGCTTTGAACTATCACTCAACTTCCTGTTTCTTTTAGCAGAAGATTCTTTTATTGGTATTTTTCTTGGTTTAACTTTCATAAAATGTTTCTGCGTTTCTATTTTTAATGGAGATACTTTTGTGTCTTTTCTACTCGGTTCACATTCAGATGATGATTCCTTGGGTTTAATTTTCCTATTTGGTGTGGCCCTAGAATTTTTTTTAATTGTTTTTTTATCTAATACGTAGGGACTATCAACATCATTTGATTTTGAATTTCTGTAAGGTTTGATTTCTTCCTGTGCTTTATTATGTTGATTAGAACTTTTACGATACGATACATTTTTTGTGCACTTCCTGACAGGCCTTCTTGACTTTTCATGTACTTCACCAAGACTATTTTCTTTGTCCATTCTCTCAACTCTTATAGCACACTCTAAAACTTCCGCAATTGGAATATAATCTTGATCATCTGGTTTATAATATGATCCACCACTAGAATAGTCTGTCTGTCTGGAAGAGTAGGATGATGGGGTGGCTTGAGTTATTTTTGGAGTATCAAAAAATCGAGGCGTAGGTATGTTCATGATCTTTATATCAGACATAGGTTCATCCGGAAGGTCTGGGCCAAGAAATCTAGGAGTTTCCATTTGAATATCATAGATTGCTTGCTTATAAGGGGTTTCCAGTAACTCTGATATGTTAAGTTTAGCACCTATAACATTTTGCAGAGCTAATCTCTCAGCCTCGGGAGTATCAGATTGTTCCATATCATTATCGATCTGAACTTGTTTGTTATTGTTTTCCTGTGGAGGAGTTTCACTATTGGCTGTAATAATATTTACAGTTGGTTTAACAGCGGCTAAGTTAGAATCATCCGTTTTTTTGTCAGGTTTACTTTTCTTTTTCGTCTTTTTGGATGGAGGCGTACTTTTCTCTTTTTCTTGTTTGATACAATTTGTTGGTTTCGATTTATTTATACTTTTAACTTTTGGTGTATCTTTATTTTTTAAACATTTTTTGCTAACTTTTTTATGTTCTTTTGGTGTCTTTTTTGTTATTTCAGTTTCATCTGGATCACTTGGCACGAGAAGTGCGCGAAGATCTGCATCCCAATTAGGTTTCTTCTTTGGTTTTACCGCTTTTTCTAATGGTTTATCTACTTGACTATTCTTATGAGGAATTCTAAAATTGGTAAAAGCATTCTCATCAATGCCTCTTTCCTTTCGTTCTTCTACATGATCAAGTAAGGCTTTAGAAGGAATATTAGAATCATTTGCATTTTTGTCATTACTATTTTCATTTAATATCCTTCTGGGTGTAGTAAAGTCCAAGACTCTAATATGAGATGTACGACGAGGTGTCGAAGAAGATTTTTTCATAGGTGGCAATACTGTTGGAGTACTTGTTTTACTTAAACTTATACCTGATGCTTCTTTAGGTAATGATGCAGTAGTCATATCTACTGTCTTTACTAATCCCTTTTCATTCGAGATTTCAATATCTTTTACATTTGTATCTTTATCTTCTATACTTTTATTGGAAACTGAACTAGGCGGTTGAACGTCGATAGTCAAAGGTTTTAGTACCCGGCCCGATATTGTACTATTTGTAGTAATTGTATCGACATTTTGCTTTTTAGTAGCTGTTGTCGTATGTGGTACCACAATATGAGGGTTTTTTGATGAGCCTGAAAATTTTCACATTCATTAAATATGTATAGATGATTCATTTAAAAATATGAATACGATTCTTTGTTTGATATTACCTGATGCAGGAACAATTATAATCGTGGGCATGGCCATTATTTCATCTTTAGTGTAGCTGTAGTTTGATCCAGTTTGCAATTTATTCTTGTATGCAGGAGTACCATTTATATAAAGCGTTTGCATTTGTACCAAAGGACTTGAGGTAGTAGATTTTAAAATTGGAGGCATTTTTGAGTAAGAATTATTAACTTTGATATCAGAAATTATTTTAATTTTTTGCTCAGGATTCTTTTCATGTAAAGTACTGGGCTTGCTATGTATTTCGTTGTACGTATAGCCAGATGGAGTTGCGGAAATTATCTGCCTTGTTGAGCTATCCATATTAATGATACAATTTGCATTATTCTGGTATATCCTAAAACCATAGGAGCTTTTTTAAACTCATGCTAGTTAGATGACAATAAAATTGATAAATTAATAAAAAAAGTTTAATTATTACTTTAATTATTACTGACACTTTAATTTAAAATGTTATAGAGTATGCAGGTGTCATATAGTTAAAGGAGCTATAAATATTAACATTTAATATATCTAAAGTTTTATCTTCTTAAGAAGTGTAACCAAAAACTCAGATTAAAAAAAATAAGATTTATTATTTTATATTCTAATAATTTTATAGTTATATTTACATAATACTGTGGCTAATATCTATTTTATGGTAAATTGTAAATGTATACTTACAGTGCACCAGACGGGTTATTGGATTTATGACTAGAAAAATCTTTATCTTTCATTGTATCTGTAAATAAACATAAACTCATTATTGTCATTTTTATAAATTCTTTCATCAACTTTATGAAACATAGTATTTGGTTTGCCTTTTTGTAAGAAAACCACTTTCTTTTAACAAAGCAACTGAATTATTATCTGATATTTATTATTTTACATACCTTCAACACCATCTGCAAATTCTTGAAAACTGCCAGTATTAACTATTGTTTTACTTGGAGGAACAGAATTGGCACTTTGTTCAGCTACTATATCTAATATAGTATCAAATTCCTCTGTATTCTTTGCAGGCGCATTTGACTTGCTCTGTTGAATAGAAAAAAAAACTTTAAACAAATCCACCTTCCAACTAACTACTCACACTCTGAATGCATGAATTTTTGAAAAAAAATTATTAGGTAGTCTCAAAGTTGGTAAATGGTCTCTTGCTGATAAACCTCATTATATTCGGCTAAAGGCTACTACAAAGTTGTGTGGCTATGATTTCTCTAAGCCTAGCACCACAATAAAGGCGTTGCCTGGTTGTTATATCATAGCAAAAGCCAGGTTCCTTGTGTACAAAAAAGTTCATCCTTCTTCTATTACATTATTCTCATGAATTATATATTTTTTATTACATTATTCTCATGAAATTGTCTGTCAGAGAACGGAAAGTATGCAAAGAAACAAATTCAAGTGCAGAATAAGCACACTGAAGTTGTAGTGGGGCATTCACATATGTCGACAAACTGATAGGCAGAAAATCAGTCAACCTCGAGCTAAATGGGGCGACAACCTCCATGTTAACGCCAGTTTTGTTTGGATTAGGATGAAGGTGAATTGACATAGTTTATGTACATGATGATGATGAATACTTATAAAATATCAAACTAATTTAAGTGTAAAATGATAACAAAACTAGTTTCGCATTTGTAATCTTATGCCCAGTCTCTGAAAATGCTTTTTATTGTAGTTGCTATGTCAACTAACAGGCTGATCAAATTAAGTAATTTGATCGGCCTTGATAGTTGATTTGTTAATTTTTACATTGATCAGCCTTTCGGAAGCCGGGCCTAAGTAATCAGTTTTATTCATATAGTATTAATAGTTTATTGATGACATCTATGTTTTGGAAGAATTTAGGTTTATTGGTCATTATAAAGTCTATCTGGTTTTTTGATTTATAGTTACCATTAATAAAGTTGGTTGTGATGTAGATCTGATATTATCATTACTATTTTCTGCGGTGCTACTTGTAACACTGTTTATGTTTGTTTCAACATGATCACTATTTGCACCCTGAATTAAATTGTCTTCATTAGAATTTAACTGGCACCTTTGAATGCTGTACACAACTGAAGAAACATTTTTTCGATTATCTTCTTGTATAACAGAATTTCCTGTAGAGTACAAATGACAATCATTAGAATAATTAACAAATAATATCAATGTAAATAGATGTAATGAGAATTAAATGTGATCATTTGTTTAATGAAACCATACAAACAAAAAATGCACAACTATTAGTTTAATAATACTATGAAAATCAATTCAACAATACTTTTTTATTTAAGTTCAGTAAGTAAAAATAATTTTAAAATATGATCAATGACAGTAAGTTCACAAAGTACAGCAGATGTTTTAAACTTTAAATAAAACCTTCTCATAAGCATAAAAAGATTGTATTTTTTTTTATTATTATTTGATTTGATTAAAATTTAAAAGCACTCTACAGATTTTGAGGTTTATAAGGATTGTATTATTTCTAATACTTAACTACCCATCAACTATTGTTAAAAACTAATAACCCCTTACGAAAAACCATATACACTTAAGATGAAATGATAACACTATACACAACCAGGGTGGTATCTCTTGGTCACATTACAACAGCTAGGAATACAAAAAAGAAGCAACACTTTATTTTCAATAATTTAACTCAATTATTACTTTATAATAGGTTTAACTATTATTATATTGAATAAATAGTATAAATTTAAAAGTACCTATTTTTTAAAACATTTAATCATACTGAGTTTTATAAAACATAACATTGAGCTTGAAATTGTTTAATGATTAATCTGTTCCCATTCCTATCAAGAGATAGGAAAGTGATTGAAAGAAGACTTTCAATCACTTTACAAATCAATCACTCAAGAGTTTGTTTTTTAACATTATTTCTTCATAGTACAATCTGCTTGATGCAATGCATGTCTTATGGACAACAACAAAAAAGAAATGAAGGACATGACACAAAACAATAAAAACATCAGGAAATACTTTAAACATCTTAGGAAACAACCTAATTCTAATCCATCAATATATTTTATTTTTATAATTATAAGCATTCTTGTAGACATGACAAAAGTTGTTATTTTTTTTATTATCATATTAAAATGAATAATCATACAATATATTTTTTTTATTCTCCTGAAGCTGAGTTGATGTTATTTAATGATTGACCCTAAATCCTAGCATATTATATACATTATGCTCTAAGAAAATTCCTTGATACTTTAAAGTATCTATACTTTTGTTTCAATACTTTTATCAGTATGATGGTCTTCTTTTAATAATACTCGCGAGTACAGTATTGGTAATTTCTATTCGATACCATGTCCCTAATAATTGCATAAAGTAGCAACTATGCTCTTGAATTTTGAGCAATTTGTGAGCTTAAGATGGCTTAGGGTGGGAGGGCTTTTGCATAACTTTTGATTGGATGCCTCCTTATTCCATAAATAAAGAAGTGATAGCAATATATTACCTGGCAAATCAGCTAAGGATGTAGCTTCTACTGAACATTCTGTGATATCTTCTGTTTCACAAGAAACTTGTTTCTTGACAAAAGAAGTGTGACATGAACAATTAGCATAGTTTATGCTGCAATCATCACAACTGTTTCCTTTTGATATAACATTTGGTTTGTATATTCTGTAAAAACAAATAAAATATAAAGATACTATTCTAAGATTTATATTATATCCTGTCAAAAATAAAAAAAAATTGTCCACAAAAAAATCATTCATAAAATTAGCTCCATAGAACACCAATAAAGAGAGCAGAGCAAAAGTTTTTTTTTGCTCATTTTTCTTATACAATATTTGTAACAAAAAATATTGACCTCAACATAAAGTATTTCTATAATATGCTCTTCACTGAACCAATTTAAAACTAAGTATTTATTAATTTATGTGTCTTTGAAGGTCTTCTTACCTAGGTTTTTCAGTATCTTGAAAATTAGCTTTTTGTATATCTACTAGTGCGACTAGAAGCTTAACAACTTCTAACAAATTAGTACACTGCATTAATTTTTTTCGTAAAGATATTGGCTTGCAGGATTCCACTGAAAAATACAATTATCATAAATAGTAAAAATCTAAACAACTGAATTTATACAACTGAAAATAAATGTATATAAGCACTGTAACAATGATGATGTTTGTAATTTGTTACCCTTTCAGGCAAAAACTTTACAATAATAATAACAGAGGCTATACTTTATCACAATTTTGTATGAATTGTTAAAATCTAATTCTGAGCGATTGAAGTCGCGGTAACCAACTAGTGAAATGTTTTATATAACTTAGAATCGGTAAATATTTTGATGAACAATCAGAAAAGTACATTTGAATCACATTATAGATAGTATTCACTTAATACTACATAAAGTTAAATCATAATATTTCGATATATGTGGCACTAAAATATCTAATTTACAAATTATCCACTTACCGTAAATCTTAACTGCCATGTATTCAGCCAGAATATTTTTGAGTGATGTCATAAACACCCTGCCATATTCGTTTCTAAAAGCATCTAAATAAGGACTAGCTTGAAGGAATTCATCATAAGCGGTCATCAAATGCTCCTCTGCGAGATATCCTAAAATTTACAAATTTCATTGTAATAAATAACAAGTACGTTAAACATTTGCAGACTCCCGCCAAATATCTTACCAAGTACAAGTTTTGCTACTTCTTGCGAGGGAAATGGTGGTAGAGCCATAATATTTAGTTGTAATGTCCAGACTTGTGGTTATTTTATTATTTACACCATCATGAAGCTATTATTGAAGCCGTCACAAGATTTATTTATTCCAAACTAATACGTAAGAAATTAGAAAAACAAAATAGCACATGAAAGACGCACAACTGCACAGACTACTTAGTATATCTACAGACGGTAATCTCCCATACAAAATTTCTCGCATTCCGGCTTTAATTATTGAATATCACTTTTTTCAATTTGACGCTTAAGCTATGGATACAAGGATTTTTAGACATTCGACGGAAGCTATGGATACAAGGATTTTAGCCTCGTTAAACGCTAGAATTACGCTGTACCCTTAATTATTATTTAATTTATTAATTATTTGGATTTATTTAATAGTATAAAATGGTAAATAAGAGACATTTCATTTACTTATTTTTTTTATTTATCGGTAAAAAAAATTATCTTAACAATAATAATTACATAATAATATTTTATACATAATAACAATTACAACAATGATGATAATTATAAATATATCATAATAATAGTAAAAACCATTATTTCCGACTACATGCTGCTTACATACAACTAATATACATTTTTTTGTTTCTTTTACGGCGGTTTTTTAATATCCCATCTATCTTAAAATTTTCAATGTGTCAATATTTCAAGATAGATAAGAACATTTTAAGATAGATAGGATATTGAAAGCCGCCGTAAGTCTGTTGTGTCGGTCTGTCGTTTTGGGCAAAGGCCTCCTCCATTTCTTTCCACCTTGTACAAGATGTACTGATGTAACTTAATATTTACTGTTCATTAAATCAAAATATTTTGTTTTACATAAGTACTTGTTACTGTTATAAATGCATCTGTAGGCGACAAGGGCATTGTTTTCATGGAAAAGAACCAGCTAGAAACTACATGGTTACTCTACAAATCATTGGTATTACAATATTATTATGTATTAAGTGCTAATTAAGTATGGGGGATAGTGTAGGCCCAAAAATAAGTAATCACTTGTTGCTAACTATAAAAAAAATAAGATAATTATAACAAAAGTTTACAAGCATCTGAGTATCTATAAAAACCTACAATGTTCCCACATTCACAAAAGTAGGTAAAAGTAACATATATTGTCATCAATGCTGTAACTATTCTGAGCAAAAGGTGGAAAAAAATGAACTGAAAATTATTGTTAAAATCTGAAAAAAAGTAATTGAAAAGATAATAAATCTAAGTATTAATCCAACAACCTAACTAGCTTTGAATTACCAATTGAAAAACCAATTCAATTGAATTGATTTTTCAATTAGTAATTCAATTGGTTCTTCTCCAATGAGAAGCCTTCTTCACTGGCTCCAAAGTGAGCTCAATGGCTTGCTTTGGAGCCAGTGTTAATTCAATATCTGTAATACCAATATCGGTAATTACCAAAATTCAAAATCAATTTAATTACCACCATTACAGTGATGAAGGCCTCTCATTGGAGAAGAACCGGTGAAACAAACTCAATGAAACCAATTTTTCAAATGTTACATAGATAATAACTTACAGTTACAGCACAATTAGTAAATAAACCAGAAAATGAAACATGATCAAATTTGTTACACATTTACATAAACATTTGAATGTTATAAGCTCTAATAATCTTACAGCTTTTTGACGAGAAGTTTCTTTCACTGTCCATCATGGCTGTTTTTCATTAATTGCTTTTTAAATCAATTGGTTTTAATTATCTGGCTATCCGGTTCACATGTGTCCCATCTGCATGTGCACCTAAAAATAAATGTGCTTTAGCTTTTCATATAACTTACAGTTACAGCACAATTAGAAATAAACCAGAAAATCAAACATCATAAAATTTGTTATAGGTTTACAAAAGTATTTCAATGTTATAAGCTCTAATATACTTACAACTTTGATGTTTTTCTTGCATTGTTATTTTTATAAACTGGCTTTTATTATCTGAATAGTCTGGCTCACTAATCTTCCATCTGCATATATAGACCTAATAATGAATAGCTTTAGTTTTTTATATAGGTAAACTTCAACTATTCAAAAAATCTTCATTGCTAGTAAAGTCTTTATAAAACTAAAGAGTGACTGCCACAGTTTAACTTAATACTTGTCTGCTATTTATCACCTGCAATTAAAATTTTTTTTACATACACAGTATTTAATAAATTTTAGTATCCTAAACAATGCCTGTTTTAAAGTTTGGTGTTTTATGTGTGCTAAAGCTTCAAAAGATAATTGAAAAAATTTGCAATATTCTACTTTAATAGTCATGACATTCATTGAGAGGCCTATTTCCAGTGAAGTGTAGACAGATTAAAGACAATAAATGATGATAACTGTATCAGTATATTATAAGAATATGAAAAAGGTATACTAAATTCTATTTCTCTTGTTTTTAAATTTCATTTCAAAAATGCTTTTTGCTGTATTGATGGCAAATGTTTATTATCTAATCTAGATTACACGAATTAAATACTCTTAACCTAAGACTTAATTCATAAAATGTTTCCAAAACAGCACTTATGTAGTTCACAATATAAACATGAAATGGATACTTTAATTTAATGATGTCTTTTAGGTTTTTCATGATACAAGATGTGTAAGTGTTCGTTCTTAAGTCTTCTTTCTAAGTATTCATTTGCTTCCTGAATTACATAACCAAAACAATCTGATGTAGATGCCTCAATAGCTGGATATAGAAATGAATTGAAATAGTATGTTTTAAGTCAGCAATAAGTACAACATGGACAACATTGTAAAGTTATATTTGCACAGGAAACAATATACAATTTTAAAATGATAAATTTATTCTAAAAAATAAAAGTAAAGTAGTAACTCATATGTCCCACTGAAAGATCAGGCGAGGAGGGTGTCGGACCATATTTGACCGACATAGAATTTGAATCTTAAAAGGCATGCAGGTTTCCTCAAGATGTTTTCCTTCACAGATACGATCCGATCGGTAAAATTTATTGTAGGACTATATATTTTTTTGCCTTAGAGCTTTCGAATTTAATCACGCTATCTCCACTACTTCGAAGAGAATATATTTAAAAATATCTTGACTATGCTTTTTCTTTAATAAGTAGCAATATTCATTTTAATCAAAATGATCATTAGTTTTGTTTAAATATAGATTTTTATTTGATAACTGTTAAGTTCTCTTACTTATAGATTAGTATCTATAAGTAAGAGGTTATTCTATAAAATCTATAAAATCAATAATACCATTGACTTACTCGTTCAATCCTTATGTTTCTTTACAGGTTTAGATAATCAGTGATTATGTTTAATATGGTCTTCATGTTTTTTAGCATATTAATTACAAAATAAAATTTAGATCGTAATGGCGGATGCCGGGTTTAGAGTTTAGACATTTAAAACAAAATATGGCGTCGCATGTCATGGCGTCGAAAAAGTGTGACGTCACAGAGAACTGTCAAACTCAATAATTCACGGTGCTCTTTGGTAGCGGAATGCGAGGATTTTTTGTTCGAAGTGTACCCCCCGTGCACAACTGACGGTTTAATTCTTTTTTTTTTTGTCGGCATTTTAGTACGGTCTTAATCTATCATTTAATGCCAAAAGTATGTAATTAATATAAAATTACTTAAATTATTTTTATGACACTACTAGCTATTGTCCGGGGTTTTGTTGGATTTTAATAAGATTTACGGAGGGATCAAGACTGATAACGATCATTTTTCGACTTTATTTTTTTGTTGTATCTGTAAAGGAAATAACGCATTGATTTTATATAAGCTCCAAGCGGCTTCACGTTTTATGGCTTGCACAATGATAATCCTTATGCTTTTTAGCAATTAACAAAAAAGAACTGCATCCGGAGTTATTGTTAATAACTGTTTAAAAAAAAGGTGTGTGTGCGATTCACACACGATAGAAGTGAAACACATGTTATATGCTCAAATACAAGCAAGTATTAAACAGTCTGCAATATACAATATACACACTGACATTTGCTCTCTCGCTCTTTTGTATTTGTGTTTCGTACCTGTCGTTTTTTCCGTTGCATCCGGTTTGAAATCACGATTCTAAAGAAGTTTCACTTCAAAAAGGAAAAGTAAAGTTGTGGGTAGAGAGTTTGTCTTGGCTTGCGTAGGTTTGCAAGGTTTTGTGGTCAATCCGACGAGTGTCGGTGTTAAGGCCTCGAAGGGGGTTATAAAAAAGAGTGGACTGTATTTAAATATAAATATTTATTGTGAGACAACGAAATGCCCGTATGCTGGTGCGCAACAGCTGGTGGCAGTCTGGCGGCCGAGCGATCGTGCGCCGCTCACCGCTCCTCCCGTGCGTTGACCCCGCTGTCGCCCTGTCGCCGCCCGACGAGGCCCGAATAGGCACGATAGGCGCCGACATACTCCCCGGGTTGACGTCAGTCGTCAATAGGTAGAGGACAGAGGCAGTTGAAGGCACGACGAATGGTTCCTTTCTTCGTCTTCACCTCTGCTACTCTTGTGACTCCGTCCACGCCCGGGTAGGTCCTGGAGACCCGACCGAGGCACCACAGCAGCGGCGGTGTCGTCTTGTCCTTGATCAGGACCATGGATCCCGTCTTCACTTTACCTCTGGAACTGAACCACTTGCATTTTTGCTGAAGTGAGGAAATGTACTCATTATGAAAGCGACGCCAAAAGTGAAGCTGGATGTACTGGATCCGCTTCCATCGTTCCAGAGTCGTTATTTTGGCGTCCGTCGTCTGAGAGCATGGCACAGACAAGAGTGGCCGTCCAATTAAAAGGTGAGCAGGTGTTAGTGCCAAATAATCAGTGGGATCGGATGATAATGGAGTAAGAGGGCGCGAATTTAAGACCGCCTCTATAAGAGAGAGACAAGTGACCATCTCCTCGAAAGTGAAATGTACGAGATGCAATAATCGTTTTAAGTGATGCTTACATGATTTTACAGCGGCTTCAGCCAATGAATTAAAATGAGGATTGTAAGCCGGTGTAAAGACGAATTCGATACCCTCTTGCGCGATTTCAGATGCAACATTTGATGAACGTAAGAACCTGTAGATTTCGTTCGCGGCGCCTATGAAATTTGTCCCGTTATCAGACGTGATACTTCGAGGTTTACCCCGACGTGCCACGAACCGATTAAGAGCGGCCATGTAAGCTTCGGTAGTAAGATCAGTGACGAGCTCCAAGTGGACGGCTTTTACTGCCGAGCAAACAAAGATGCACATATAAGATTTTGTAAGTTTGCAGCCGCGTCCCTTGCGATCGGCCAAAAGTACTGGGCCAGCGTAATCTACATAGCAGTTCAAAAATGGGAATTCGAGACTAGTTCTTGAGCTAGGTAAATGACCCATTATAGGCTGTATGTTTTGTGCCTTGTGTCTGAAACATTTTATACATTTATTCACGACAGACCTAGCTAATATTCTACCGCCTAGAGGCCAAAACGACTGTCGAATGTGACTTAGAAGTAATTGAGGGCCAGCGTGTAGAAGTTTTAAATGTTGCATTTGAAATAATTTGATTGTGAAAATGTGCTTACTACATACTACGATGGGATGCTTGGTACTGAAGTCGTAGGGGGAGTTATCGAGCCTCCCGCCCACGCGGATGAGATCATGATCATCAATGAATGCTGATAAACGAATGAGTTTACTATCACGAGCCAATTTTTTCCCAGATTTTAAAGTTTTGTAATCGTCAGGAAACATGTCTAGCTGAGAATAATGAATTATTAAATTGAATGAATTTTGTAGTTCTTTTGTCGACAGATTGCCACTTAATTTATTTTTATGTTTTAAATTGTAGATGAATCTTTGTAAATATGAGATTATGTTTTGTACCTTTGTTAAAGATGAATGTTTTTCTAATAAATTATATATGATTGATGAATGATTGGTGACGTCTGAATGATGAATATTACATGAATGATTACTATTGTCACTAATGAAATGCGTTACTACGTCCGGCAAATCATGTTTCACTGTATTAGGCATTTTTGGCCATTCGTTTTCGCATCGTAATAAAAAAGATGGTCCGGACCACCACAAAGATGAGTCTATGATATTGTTGGCGGATAGACCACGGGAAACAAGATCTGCCGGGTTGTCCCTCGACGGTACGTAGCTCCAGGTATGATCACGCGTGCTCTCATGTATCTCGTTCACTCTGCTCCTAACAAAAGGTTTTAATTGGTTAGAAGGAGTGGAGAGCCAGCCCAGGACTATTGTTGAGTCGCACCAGAATTTACATCTAAGAATGGGCATGGTAAGCGATTCTTGAACCCTAGTACACAACCTTGCACCTAACAAAGCTCCGCAAAGTTCGAGTCTCGGTATGGTAGTTGACTTAATGGGCGCTACACGGTTTCTAGAGACTAGAAGTTGTACGCCTATGCAACCCATTGTATTGCGTGAACGAATGTAGACACAAGCACCGTATGCCTTTTCTGACGCATCGGTAAAGACATGTATTTCGTGCATAGTAGAGTCTTCACGCAAAACCCAACGGGGAATTTTTAAAGTATTTAATGCAATTACCGTTTCTTCGAATGTAGACCATAGATTTTTAATGTTTAATGCTACTTCGTCGTCCCAGTCGTATTTTTCTATCCACAGTCGTTGCATAAGGATTTTTGCCTCAACAATACAAGGACCTACAAGGCCCAGAGGATCAAAAATCTGACTGATGACAGATAGGATGTGTCGTTTAGTGACTTTAGTAGAAGGTGTAATATTTATACTATAAGTCAGGGTGTCAGAATCACAAACCCAGTTAAGACCTAGAGTTTTAGATAGATAAGAATTTAAACCTTGTTCAGAGAAATGCAAAATATTATTGAAATTGTCGCTATTTGAAATTTGTTTTAGAATGTCTGGATGGTTAGATCTCCATTTCCGAAGGTTAAATTTAGCAGACGCCAGAACCGATTGAACCTGCTTTGAAACGTTGACAGTCTCTGCTATGGTACTCCCTCCACTTAAATAGTCATCTACATAAAAGTCCCGTCTTATGGCAGATTGGACTTTACTATCCGCAATGTTGTCAGCCAAGCTCACTAAGCATTTGGTTGCTAAGTAGGGCGCAGATGCAGTACCATAGGTGACCGTATTTAACGTATAGATCTTAAGGGGCTCTGATGGATCAAACCGGAATAAAATTTTTTGCAGAGGTCGTTGTTCTGGAGTTAACTCAACTGCCCTGTACATTTTTTCGACGTCACTGGACACCACATATTTATGTTGACGAAAACGTGTTAAAATGTTAAAAAGATCGTCTTGCACTACGGGACCGACCATCTGAATGTCATTCAATGACACTCCCGAACTAGAAGAGGACGATGCGTCGAATACTACGCGTAGTTGAGTAGTGGTGCTAGAACTACGAATAACCCCATGATGAGGTATATAATATTTTGTTATGCTGTTATCAATAGAACTGCAAGAGTCTAGTGTCATGTGGCCTAGACGTTCATATTCGCGCATAAACTCGATATATTTGTTTTTAAACGCGGGATCACGCTTAAACCTCCGCTCTAGTGACAAAAAACGTTTTTTAGTGTTTTCATAAGACTGTCCTAGAGTGCTGGGATCCCTTTTTAAAGGCATCGTGACGACGAACCTACCATCATTTTTACGAACGGTAGTTTCATGAAAAATTTGTTCACACATTCGTTCCTCAAGAGAATGTATATGCTTAGGTGACACATTGTCAAGCTCCCAAAATTGAGTAAGATCGGGAATGACATTGGAATGGAAGCATGGAGTATAAGAAAAATTAGACCTACTGTTAGGTTGTAGGGAAATACTACCTGACACTAACCATCCGAATTTGGTTTCCGATAGTTTTGGAAGATTTTTGCCTAAGTCAATAGTATTGTTGCATAACACATTCCAAAATACTTCTGCCCCTACCAGGATATCAACGGCCGACGGAACATTAAAGTTCGGGTCCGCTAATTTAAGACCTGTAGGAATAGGGACATTATTGATGTTCACGAAAGAACACGGCAGCAATTTTGTTATTTCGGGCAAAATGTAACACTCGATATCAACTTTGAAGGCACAGCATAAAGACTCTATTGTGAGATGACAAGACTGTGTACTAGTGGATATGTGATTATTAATACCCGTTACCTTGGTGCTCGTACCGCGTCGTGACAAACCCAGTGTATCCGACAAGCTCTTAGTTACGAAGTTCGCCGTACTACCGTTGTCCAGCAATAGACGTGCAGTGTACTTCTTACCCGTCGCGCTGATCACGTTCACGAGCGCTGTGGACAGTAAAACATGCGCAGAAGTAGCAAGCTGCATAGAATTGGCTGATAGCACAACATTAGACGTAGAAGGCGAAGCCGAAAGCAAAGCAGATGGCAAAGGATCAGCAAATTTATTGGGTTCATGTGCTTCTAAGTGTAAAAGCGTATTGTGTTTTTTATTGCAATATTTACAATGCGAAAGCTTGCATTGTTTAGCAAAATGTCCAAAGCGTAAGCAATTTTGACAAACATTAAAGTCATTAATTTTTTGTATGCGATCTTCTATGCTAAGGTTTCGAAACGACTCGCATTTAAACAAAGCGTGACCTTGGGAGCAAAGAGGACATTTATTTAATTTATGTAATTTTGTATTAATTTTTTTGTTGATTTGAGTGAGTTTTGTGTGGTTTGTGTGATTATTATTTAAGGCAACAATTGATTTATTTTGATAAGTATTCAACGTTTGACTAACTCGAGCTGATGATGATGTTGAACTAATATTAGATTCAACGGATTCCAACCAGTCCGCTCGTCTATTTAAAAAGGTACAAAATTGTGATAAATTGGGATTATCAGAGGAAAATGTATTTCTGTGCTCTTCCCAATCGCGACTGGTTGTCATGTCTAATTTTTTTACCATTACATGGATCAATATAGTATCCCAGTGTTCAGTCGGTTGGTTTAAGGATGTAAGTGCCCTGACATTCTTATTTATTACGTCGACAAGATTGCGTATTGAAATACTCGACTCCCTGCTTATTGGCTCGGTATCGAACAACGCTTGAATATGGTTACTGACAAGAAGACGATTATTATTGTATCGTTCGCACAACAAATTCCACGCAATTATGTAGTGATCGCCTTTAAAATCTATATTTTTAATAATTAAAGCTGCGTTGCCTTGAAGTGCAGCGCGCAAATAATGAAACTTATTTATATTATTAATGCTAGGGTTGTCGTGAATTAATGACTTAAATGTGTCTCTGAACTCAAGCCAGCACTGATAATTCCCATCAAAATGAGGCAAGTCGATTTTTGGCAAACGTACAAAATCTTTCCTATTGGAAATATGTGCACCTGAGTTAGCGTCTCCGAAGCCCGCCTCGGACCCCACACCGTTCGATGAAGCACCGAGCAGGCTGCGCGTGAGTGCCACCAGGTCGAAAAACTGACGGTCGAAGTCTTCACGTTCCGCAAATGCTGCATCGGCATCGTCGGCAAGAATTTCAATGTGGGTCTGTAAGTCATCAAATTCTGAATGTAGGGTTTCGAATTTGTTAAAACGCTCCTGTAAGCCTAGCCGCTGTAAATCCGATACTTCGGGACCACTTTTAATTAAATTTAAAAAATTATTATAAATTGTAAGCTTTGATTTAATTGAACTACGTTTTTTAATTAATGTTTTAATGTTATCTGCCATTATTTAGGTAAATCGAATGTGAAAATATGAATTAAATCAATAAAAAATAGTAAATATTAAAAGTAGGTCACTTGAAATTCCTTGTCTAACGGTCAATCGTCCGTTACAATGCAAGGACAAAGGATTGCGGTCAAAGTCACGTTCAAGGACACGACAACTTACTCGATGCGTATACGAGTGAACTAAACAATGGATTTGTAATGCATTCAAGTTATTAGTAATATTTTATTTGTAAATATTTTAATTTCTATGATTTTAAAGATAAGTCACTAATTATTTTTGGCAAAATATAGAAAAATAAAGGGAAATAAACTTTTTAATTGGAACGAACTCACTCAAATACTGTAAATATACTCCCAGAGAAAGACACCAGCTTCTTGAATTGTTGTCTTGCTGCAGCTACGGGAACGACTTCTTTGTTCTCACTTGCTGTGTTCGTATTTTAACGGTCAAATCTGCCGATGTTGACGTTCCAAATTTCAGCTTTCGCGTCGAAAACCCGAATCCTCTTCAAGGGCTCGAAGGACCAATGTTAAGGCCTCGAAGGGGGTTATAAAAAAGAGTGGACTGTATTTAAATATAAATATTTATTGTGAGACAACGAAATGCCCGTATGCTGGTGCGCAACAGCTGGTGGCAGTCTGGCGGCCGAGCGATCGTGCGCCGCTCACCGCTCCTCCCGTGCGTTGACCCCGCTGTCGCCCTGTCGCCGCCCGACGAGGCCCGAATAGGCACGATAGGCGCCGACAGTCGGTATTTTGAGTACGAATCAAAGGGAATTTGCCACAAGCGCTTGCGACGCGTCCACACGTTTGTGCCTATCCCAGTGTCGTTTGTGGCCTCGTGATGAATGGATTTTGTAAGTTATGCATGATTTGTTGTGAAATAAACTGAAGTTAACTTGTTTATGATAAAAACACAAGTTTATTTTACTATTTTTGATTTAACACGAAATTGGACATGTAACAAAAATTTAATTTAGTCTACTCAACACGTTTCAAACAAATCAAACATCGTTTAATATTCGAACAGTATGTTAGTATCGTTTCTACACTGTACATATTGATGGAATATTTAATAGCCCTAAAATAATTTAAAAACAATATGTCATGGTGACTGGCAAGTGAGGTTGTCAAGTGTCAAATATGTGTCAAATCAATCGTTAATCGTCATCTTAATTTTCATTTCTCAGTATTCACTAATCAGAATATTGTACTTTTAAATATTTCGTAAACTTAGTGTGCTATTTTTACTTATATTTTGCGTTTCCCTTAACGTTTAATCTCAATTCATTGTAACTTAACTGTATTATTGTTAAGTTTATTGTTATTGATAATATCTTTGAGTATTTTAAAATATCAAACAATGAGTTCTACTGCATCTGTAGCACTGTTTGCTTGTTCTCGTTGTTTTTCGAGACATCCTTTTGAAGAACTGTCTCCTGGTGAACAACTTTGTAAGGTAGGGTTTTTTATTGTTTCCTACTAAACTATAATACATTTCTGTTGAATCCATCGTTTACTGTTATAATGACGTCAATTATGACGCTTTGTTTTTCATGGGTTTCAGGAATGCCGTGGTTCTTTCCCAGTTGTGAAGTGTACGTATTGCCGTTCAGAATTTCAACAGACAAGGTCAGTATTGTTTTCTTATGTTTACGCGAATTTCACTCATTATAATGAAACAACTTTTACGGATTTTATCGCGGTTTATTTAGTTTTTTACAATCCCGACGTTTCGGACACTTTACAGCGACCATGGTCACGGGAGGACTGAGGTGTCAGATGTCCTACTGTTACAAAAGTTATTCGAAACTACCCTATGATACAACAATATTTTTATTTAGTCCTATCTATGCAAAAGGTGCTAACTGAGTCTTTAGTCTGTGACATATTATTATGCTTGGATTTAGATTTTATTATTTTTATTATGGGATCCCAAGCAGATGGTAGTGGCCAGCCATCTTCTCTATTGAAATTAGGATGTTTTTTAATTTCAATAGCCTCGCGAATCATCCTTGGTTGGAATCGGTGTTCTTTTGCGAGGACCTGTGGTTTATCAAATCTGATATAATGGCGGGCATTATCTAGGCTATGTTCACAGATTGCTGACTTAGTATAGCGACGGTGTTTTAAGTCAGCTATATGTTCTTTAACGCGAGTTTTAATTGATCTTTTAGTTTGACCTATGTAAGAGAGGCCACAGTCACAATCAAGCTTATAAACTCCTGCATCTTGTAAGGGTATATGACACTTGACAGATGGTAAGAATTGACCTATCTTTTTTGGCGGCTTGAAATAAGTTTTAATAGAAGCTCGCTTTAGGATGTAGCCAATCTTGTCAGTGACTCCCTTTATAATATCGTTGTTGCCGACATATTTATGGAGGACTTCGAGGAGACTGCTCTGCACACTTCACCCATTACACCCAGGTTCTACAAGCGGTACGTAGATGATACTTTCACAATATTACCATCTGATAAAGTAACCATATTCCTAGACCATCTTAATTCCATCAATAATAAAATTCAATTCACAATGGAATTAGAGGCCAATAATACTCTGGCTTTCTTAGATGTATTAGTTATCCGTAATCCCAATAATACCTTAAGCCATACAGTATATAGGAAACATACCCATACTGATAGGTACTTAAACGGCGAATCACACCACCATCCAACACAGTTAGCTACCGTGGGTAAATCTTTGTTTCAGAGAGCACAAGGGATCTGTGATGAGCAGCACTTGGAGACCGAGCTTCAACATGTCAAGCAAGTACTGCGGGACAACAAGCTTCGGGTACCGCGGCTCCATCGCAGTGAACGTGTGAAACCAACCACCGTTGAGCGAGTACCTGCTGTGCTGCCATTTATAAAGGGAGTCACTGACAAGATTGGCTACATCCTAAAGCGAGCTTCTATTAAAACTTATTTCAAGCCGCCAAAAAAGATAGGTCAATTCTTACCATCTGTCAAGTGTCATATACCCTTACAAGATGCAGGAGTTTATAAGCTTGATTGTGACTGTGGCCTCTCTTACATAGGTCAAACTAAAAGATCAATTAAAACTCGCGTTAAAGAACATATAGCTGACTTAAAACACCGTCGCTATACTAAGTCAGCAATCTGTGAACATAGCCTAGATAATGCCCGCCATTATATCAGATTTGATAAACCACAGGTCCTCGCAAAAGAACACCGATTCCAACCAAGGATGATTCGCGAGGCTATTGAAATTAAAAAACATCCTAATTTCAATAGAGAAGATGGCTGGCCACTACCATCTGCTTGGGATCCCATAATAAAAATAATAAAATCTAAATCCAAGCATAATAATATGTCACAGACTAAAGACTCAGTTAGCACCTTTTGCATAGATAGGACTAAATAAAAATATTGTTGTATCATAGGGTAGTTTCGAATAACTTTTGTAACAGTAGGACATCTGACACCTCAGTCCTCCCGTGACCATGGTCGCTGTAAAGTGTCCGAAACGTCGGGATTGTAAAAAACTAAATAAACCGCGATAAAATCCGTAAAAGTTGTTTCATTATAAGGTCAGTATTGCTTGCCAAATCATGTGATCTTTTCATAGCTGTCTACTATGAAATAAACATGAATATAAAATGATTTTTTACAAAGTCAAATATTATTATAGACCTGATCTCAATGCTGAATGTATGCTAATTTATGAATAACCAAATTTATTATCACACACTTCTTCATAACTCAATGTATTTAAAACATGATCTAAGTACAAGCAAATATAGAAATGAGTTGTTTCATGTTTGACAGATCATGTTATTTCCTCTTTTAGACTTACATTTACAATTACACACATTTGTAAACTATATTAATGTATATAATATTGTGAAGATGACTTATATGAAACAATGTTAAAGTTGGTTTGGAATCTAAATAATAATAATCTATTCAGAAAAATAAAATAAGAGTGTTTGTTTCTTATATAAAATACCCACTAAAGTAAATGCATATGATTTATAAATGTATATGTCCAGCCAACTAGCTTGTAACTAACAGCACCATTCATTTAGTGGTCATTTGATCAAACAGCTAAGCAAATGATATTATATAATGAGATATAATGAGTAATAGGCACAGGTGAAAGACTGGAGGAGCTTGAAGCTAAGTAACAAACTGGGAGTGTTACCATTACATTAAGCAGTGCTTGCTTGGGTTGGTCCGTGGATAGGTACTATCAATATACTGAGACTCCTTTGCTTCAGAAATCATGTTTAGCCCATTGGTCCTGGCTGCCATTTGTTGATCTTTAACAGTTGTTAAGGGTCATCAGAAGCTCAAAATACTGACACCTAGTCTTACCAAGTACCATATCACCCAGTTACTGTGTTGTAGATGTTAGATAGGTAGTGGCTCCATTTAAAATACTGGAGTTTAGCTGCATCCAGTAAGACTAAAAGCTACCCCTAAAATATATAGTTGGGAAAAAAAAACTTTTTTTGCTTGCATTAATTTATTAATGAGGAAGCCATTGTAAGCCCAAACAGCCATACCTGTGATAGGGGAAATTTCAAAGTATTTCAATGAAGATTTTGTTTTTTGCAGTAAATCAAATACTTCTTCTATATGCAAGAAATGTGAAGCAAATGTGAAAGCTTATGGCAAGCCCACTGCCTGTGAATACTGCAACATTATTGCTGCATTTATTGGTAATTTTGATTTTGTTTTACTATTCCGCGTTTAATGGAAAAACTTATAACAAAATTAAATAATAGAAAACTAAAATTATGAAAGCCACTGTTGATCTGAGAAAATGTGGATTTTTTTTAGATGTAATGTAAATTTGTTAAGAGGTAGTCTCATGCTGCTTTTCACCCGAATGTGATCAGCATAATCGGTGTGGTACACCACGCTCACGATAGACCAGCATAAAGTGAGCCATGCTGTCGCCTTTTCGGTGGCCTATTATGGGAAGGCCTATGGGAAAAATGATTGTAATGCATATACATAACCTTTGGTTGTGTGGTTCATTTGGCCTGGTGCTTCGACTACTCTGCTACCTCCTTATGACATAAAAAAACAATCATCAAAATATGTTAGAAAAACTTGTATATGGTATCTAAAATTGAATGTTTTAAATAAAGGTAACAAATGCCAGCGTTGCACCAATTCTGAACGTAAGTTTGGACCCGCAGTCACTTGCGAGCAATGTAAGCAGCGATGTGCATTTGATAGACATGATGATAAAAAGGTAAGAGGACAGCTACTTGATTCCAATATAATAATATAATAAATAACAAGAAACATAATCATTCTGCCTTTTGAAGAGTCTAAAAGTTTTATTTATGGATATTAATGTAATAATCTATTTATAATCATAACAAAAATAAATGAATAGGCTCAAAAAGTATTGGACCGATTTCAAAAATTCTTTTACCATTCGGAAGCTACATTATCCACGAGTAACATAGGCTAAATTTTTTTCTGATAAAAATAGGGTTCCGTAAGATATTTTGGTGTTTCGGACACAAGGTGTAAAAAATGTTATTTCGCATACTAAGATCCCGTTGTAAATCTTAGTTAACGCAGGCGAAGCTGCGGGCAACAGCTAGTCATAGTATAAACTAAGGAAGTGAATATATAAGGAATAATGAGTCGGTAGTAAGTCGAAAAAACCATAATATTACAATAATTAATTAATTTGGATCATCTAACAAATAAATATTATACCCAAAAATTACACCAAGTAAACCTAGCCCCATGTTAAGCTCGTGGCAACTTGTACTATGTTTGGTACTAAGAATGGAAATAAATTTAAGATATTTATATAAATACGTCTATGATCCGGTGCACACATCTATTTTCATCACAGAAGTTATCTGCACTTAGGCCGGATTCGAATCCGCGACCGCTACGTAGAGTGGCCAGTAGCCTTACCACTCGACAAGATTATTTAAAAAGCCCAAAGTGGACAGAGTAGGCAAACTGGATGGTAAAAATGAACTTGTGTGCAAACGTGCAAGCTGATGGGAAGTGGTCGATGTCCAATGAACGAAACCATGTTTACCTTGTACTAGCCCAGTCAACTCATTTATGTTTTGTCTATCCTGAGAAAGGTGTTAAATCTCTGAGAGTAATTACACTGCCTGTCTTGCTTTAACTACGAAACACCGAAGCTGTTTTAAGGAACAAGCAAGATGATTGGGAACTCATACTGCCAGGAGTATGGCACAGTGCATTCTTCTCATCTCACACAACATTGTGTTAGGTATTAATAGTAATCTATAAGTAGTAATGTCACATAACTAAAATTGTGTTGTTCATTAGGTGGATGGAAAGCTGCTGTGCTGGCTATGTACCCAATCCCTCAAGCGTGCTCTGGCAAGGACTAAACAACATTTATCCTCTGTGGATAAACATAAGCACAGGGGACATAAGTCAGTTATTCTTTTCCTACTTTTTCTTTTATTCATTTAATTTATATGATCGAAGATGGTTTTGTGTGTGATTGTATGTAAATAGTATATTATTTGGCTTAAATCTTTCCAAGCGTTCCAAATACACCTGATATACATAAGAAGGCATACCTAATTGTGAAATGACAGACAGACTGACTTTTAGTCACTTACCATAACATCTATAACGATTTATTTCACTTATAAATCATATTTGTTCTAGATACTTAGTAAGACAACATCACACGCAAATAAGACTAAAACCTCCTGCTCTAAGCAATGTTTCAAGGGGCATTTATTTTAGATATAAACTATTCCTTGTATTATGTTAGAATCATCTATTATATTAATTATGTCATCAGGTCCAAAAGCAGCCACAAGGATAAACGTAAATCTGATATGATGAAATCAATGAACTCAAATGATCTCAATGATTCTCAACCAATGGAAAAGAAGTCCAAGTTGAATCCATTGCAAGGTTTGTTCTATAATAGATTCATTTTGCTCAAAGAAAAATTATAGATTGAATTCTTATTTTTTTAAATTTTGGATTAAGTTAATTTTAACTGTTATAAATTTCCATTACAAATGTTAGTGCACAGAGTATAATAATATTATATCAATTTATAAGGACATGTTTTAATATAAAAAAGAAAAAAAAAATGATAAATCTAGCTGTATATTATGACATTTTTGAAACAGTTTCCCTTTATGTTTCTCTTCAGGTGAGCTGATAGACCCGAATAGTTCTGACCATGTGGTAGCAATGACCCAGCTCAAAGAGACCATTGCTAGCCTACAGAAGAAAGTGCAACAAAAGGATATGGAATTGCTTTCCAAAGATAAACTGGTATATCTCATTTTGTTTTACATATTATCCTTTAAATATATCGATTATAAAGCCTTTGAGATGTTGGAAAAATTGCGCTTATGCATAGAGTATTCAAAAAAGTGAAAAATAATCATGGCATAGAGCGTTGATGGACCAGTGGTTGGTGGACTCGGCTTTTTATGCGAGATGTTCCGGGTTCGATCCTGACTCTTTGTGTGAGCCTTGAACTGGGTTTTTCTAAATTTCTATGTGCACCAAACACGAGACCATCGCTCGCTTACCAGCGAAGGAAAACATCGTGAGGAAACCTGCATGCTTGATGAGATTAAAAGTTTTTGAAGGTACATGAAGTTCACCAACTGGTGAACTATGTTATGGCCCATTAACCTCCTCGCCTGATTTCGAAGAGGAGACCCATGCCCAGTAGCACATAATGTAAGGTTTGATACTTTACTTTAATCACGGTATAGAAGATAGTGATTGCTTAAATGAGATTAAGCAGTAATAGTATATTATATTTATTTTACTTCTTACTGTTTAAGATAACTGAATTGAAAGCACAGCATCACAACGACACAACAGATCTACGGAATGAAATGAAGAACAAGGACCGTCTTAATGAAACTAAATTCAATCTTATGAATACAAAGATACAGAATTTACTGAAAGAAGTGGCTACGCTTAGTAAATCAGCTAAGAAGAATAATAAGATCACCAAGTCTGCCCTTGCCAATACCGAGAACAGTGGCAGTGGCACGGACAGTCCTAGCACCAATTAGAACAATTTCAACCTAATAATAACCGATTGTTAATATTATATACTGGGCCTTAACATTATTGGTATGTCACTAGAAATCTATTTTTGTTTGTATAGCTGTATCATGTTACATTATACGTAAAATGCAGGTATATACTTGTAATATATGGGTGAATTAGATATACAAGATTTTATATATTCATAGCTCTTAGGATGTAGTTTACCACTGATTTGTCAGAGCTTGTTCATGATAATGCAAAGAGGTGTGACAGAATATGCTTTAAAAACTGCCAAAGCTAAATGACAGGTTGATAATCAAAGGCCCAATGTATAATGTTCATTCCTGGCACAGTATGTACCTAAGTTTAAGTGATACAACCGTGGAATATATTTCCCTATTATTTTTTTATCCTACAAATGATTTCATTTGTAGCTTTTTATAATCGTAAGTAGTGTTCAATTTAGTAATTAATTTTTTAATATATAAAATAAGCATTGAACAATCGATTAATTGATCCAGTATTTGTTGATACGGGTTAGAGGCGAGTTGAAACAAAGACATGCGACGGTGAAATATTGTATTTTACTTATTCCATTTTCTGAATTGTTCAGAAACTTGTATTCTGTGAGTTGGTATGTGATTTTTATTTATTTTAAATAATTGACATGGTGTAAATGTGACTTCTCGCGTGTGTGAGTTAGAGATTATTAATTTATTAGAATCAGTGGCGTGAGACTTGAATAAATTGAAAGATCATATCAAATTTAGTTTAGTAAGGTCAGGTGGGGTAAGAGAAACATACTTTACTGGTTTGTGAACATTTTGTTCTTCAGCTATCAAAATTATACATTTATTTCGATATTAATTGAAACAAATCTTCGCTTTTAAAATATACTAATATTTTTTTTGATACAGAACTAGATTGTTCGTATAATTACGGCACAATTTAGCAACAAAGCTAGGTCATAAAAATGTTCCTCTTTCCCGTGATTTGGGGTAAGAGGAACACTGGATACTTTTAAGTGATAACTAATGTTTTTAAGTGTTTATATAGCATGTATCAAATTATTTTTTGAGTTAAGAGAATGAGAACCTGACCTCGCTTAAAATAACGTCTTATTTAAGCTGACAGCATATAAAAACGAAATTTGGGGTAAGAGGAACATATAGGTAAGGTCAGAGGTGCTAAACTTTTTTTGGTATTAAATGAACGTATTAAAAACTAGCTTTCCGCCCGCGACTTTGTCCGCGTTTTGGTTATATCGCACTTGGCACAAATTTTCAAAACCCCCTTTAGTGTCCAGTGATCGGTTAAAATGAAGCCTATGCCCCTAGCATCGGGTGTCAAGCTACCTACCTACCTTCCAAATTTCTTAAGATTGGTTCAGTGGTTTAGGCGTGAAAACGCAACAGACAGAAAGACAGACTTTCGCATTTATAATATTTATTGGAATAGTGGGGATAGAAATGTATTATAAAAACAGATATGGTTTTAAAAATTTTCTAATTACAATTTAAAAAATAAACAAAACATAAACTTCTAACAATTTTGGAACTTTGGCCTATACGCGTAATTGTAAAAATAAATAATAAATTACTAACTAACTAACTAACTAATAACTAACTGCTTCTAATAGTTTTTCTTTCGGGTAAGATATTCTGTTGGTCTTTCTTGCGTAAGCCCGAGGCATTTTGCTTTTTCTGTAACAAATAAACAGTTAAGCAAATCATGGCTATTTACGGAACGTGTTATACCGGCTGACCATTTAAGTCCTGGCCAAAATTGTTAGGATAAACCTTAACCTTTTGTATGGAACCAACTTTCGTACTCGAAAAAAAATCTACTATTTCATACATTTTGGTCACAGCTGATCGATACTTTTGTATGGAACAGCTGACTTTTTATTTGTATTTGTATTATTGTATTTGAGTACGAAAGTTGGTCCCGTAGAAAATGTTGTTCATACTCATAAATAGGTTCATCCTACAAATGTTGGCCAGTATAAAAAGTCAGCCGGTATTTTAGCGGATTTTAAAAATGTTTGTTACCCCCTGAAACCGGGAAAGAGGAACATATGTTTCTCTTAACCTGGTATAGCCGTTCCTCTTTCCCAGCTTGCCATTTTGACGGTTATGTTTTTATTGACATCGAAAAAGCACTAAAAACACACACTACAAACAATGCAATACGTAGAAAATAAAGATTAAACGTAATAATTACACTTACCATAGCAATCAACCGCAGAACTGAATTTTTTAATATTTAAATAACAGAAACAAGGAACGCCGCTAGGTCTAGGTTTTTTTAGTTCGACAACAGATTTTTTTTTCTCTCTTTTACTCGCTTAATTGCCGTGTTTTAGAGCTATCTATCCAAGAATATATGAACTACAGCTAATACTGTTTTACCGACGTAGTCACCATAGAGCTAGGCGTTATAGTTTTCTTTTTACTAGCTACAGTTTCTCTTACCCCAGCGTCCCTCTTACCCCACCTGACCTTAGTAATATTATCTCGTTTCGGGAATATCGGTAATTGTGATTGTGAATACATTCTTCGTAATCATAAGAAATCATTTTTTGTTTTATACTTACCATTATTTTTATACTTTATATATTTTTCTTATGTCCATTATTTTATGTGTAACAATTGTGGTGGCGCTGATTTTTCTCAAGAACTTATAAATTGTTAACTTCAACAGCGCCTTAGGAAATTTTTAATTAATGGAGAAAAATGCAAATAAAGAACTAAAAATTCGATTCGAGTAATTATTTCATATTCCTGATTGTATTTGTAAATCTTTAAAAAATTAATAGTAAATACTCGTTTACGCAAATGCAACTTTGAAAAAGACAGCCAACTTCATATTGGTAATTGGCTATAATTTGGAAAATTGGCATTGAGAACAGGCTGATGACACTAAATTATGGATCGCAGCAGTAGGGAGTCCATTGTGTGCAAAAAGTGACCGCCAAACAACGAATAGGGATGTTGAATGACACATGTTACAAATTCACGTAAAGTTATGTTCTACATATTAAAGACAGTATTTTAAAACCTAAAATAACATTTCAAAAGTCTACTTATTTGTCTTAAAATTTAGAAAATTAATTTTAAAAATTAATTAAATCGGTGTGTGACGTAATGACGGTTACACGACAGTTTGATCGTTTTAGCGGCAATTTTCAAAACTATTTTCTTTTCATAATTTTTTGTTAAAATTGGACATATTTCTTTAAAAAAAGTCTTTTTCGTGTTCAACTCAAATATAATCAACTAAAAAAAAAACAATCAATATCCCTATTCTTTTTTGTTCGCAGCCGATAAAATGGTGACGCCATACTGGCAAAAATGCGGCTACCAGCTAGTCAATCTAAAGATATAAGTATACATTGTATAATCATTATTAAGTATAACATATAGTAAGTAATAGACCAAAATCTTCAGGCGCATAACCGGAATGCGGTTACAATGTCCCTAAAAAGGAAAGCGCGCGGTTTTGGGCGTCGCCTATCGTGTTATTAAATTTATCAAATAATATAAAATAGAACCATGCACGTAATATGACGTATGATCGTTATTCATAACAGCTTTCAATATAAATTACAAAAGTCCACGTAAGGAAATATTATTTACTAAATATATACACGATAGTGAAAATATTGTAAACATCTATTGATATTTAACGCACGTTTAAAACATAAACTGATTTGGCACGCTGTCTATCTCATTATTTGTTTTAGTACATTGAATCAATACGGATGTCTTAGTATTTTGACATGAAAGACTTGAATGAAATACAGCGATGTGATGCAAAAGCAAATACTTATTTAATTTCTTTGTGTGGTCAAAAAATGTTTTAGAATGAGCTTTGATTGTGCAAGCCGTATGTACTTCCATTGTCTATACTTTATATACGACAAGCAGCCCTGTCAGCTTACATATTCCCTAAGGAAAAGGAAATTCATAATGGTTTATTTGCCATTTTAATACAATAGCATAAAGTCAACAGCATTGGCTAACATTGCTCCCCAAGGCAAAACATGCATTAATAAATTGAAACTACTCACAAGAATTTTTGCAAGTTTTTTTGTAATTAATAAAATATGATTGATTTGATTGTAAGGACATGACCAATTTGGCAATTTTTTTCATTCATATCTTGTTAAGTAGGTGCTCAATCGTAATTAGATTAATTATCTACCTACATTAAAATAATAGCATCTGAGTGACCGAGCTTGGCTCGGTTATTACTATATTTTATACTTGAACATATAAAAAAAACAAAGGTATAAATCACCGAGCGGGATTCGAACTCGTGATATTTGTTTCTTGCTGTCCGCGTCTTAACCCCCGAGACCAAACGTAGGTACAATGGCTGGCAGGACGAAATTAGCGACCATATCCTGCGTGGAATGAAAAACGCACGAAAACTTGAAAACGAGCGTTTTCCCAAATATAAAACTAATCTAGATCGATTGTATACCCCGGAAAACCTCCAAATACCAAATTTCAGCGAAATCGTTAGAGCCGTTTCTGAGATCAGGTGGCCTAGCTGTTTAGGCCTCGAAGGGGGTTATAAAAAGAGTGTGGACTGTATTTAAATATAAATATTTATTGTGAGACAACGAAATGCCCGTATGCTGGTGCGCAACAGCTGGTGGCAGTCTGGCGGCCGAGCGATCGTGCGCCGCTCACCGCTCCTCCCGTGCGTTGACCCCGCTGTCGCCCTGTCGCCGCCCGACGAGGCCCGAATAGGCACGATAGGCGCCGACATACTCCCCGGGTTGACGTCAGTCGTCAATAGGTAGAGGACAGAGGCAGTTGAAGGCACGACGAATGATTCCTTTCTTCGTCTTCACCTCTGCTACTCTTGTGACTCCGTCCACGCCCGGGTAGGTCCTGGAGACCCGACCGAGGCACCACAGCAGCGGCGGTGTCGTCTTGTCCTTGATCAGGACCATGGATCCCGTCTTCACTTCACCTCTGGAACTGAACCACTTGCATTTTTGCTGAAGTGAGGAAATGTACTCATTATGAAAGCGACGCCAAAAGTGAAGCTGGATGTACTGGATCCGCTTCCATCGTTCCAGAGTCGTTATTTTGGCGTCCGTCGTCTGAGAGCATGGCACAGACAAGAGTGGCCGTCCAATTAAAAAGTGAGCAGGTGTTAGTGCCGAATAATCAGTGGGATCGGATGATAATGGAGTAAGAGGGCGCGAATTTAAGACCGCCTCTATAAGAGAGAGACAAGTGACCATCTCCTCGAAAGTGAAATGTACGAGATGCAATAACCGTTTTAAATGATGCTTACATGATTTTACAGCGGCTTCAGCCAATGAATTAAAATGAGGACTGTAAGCCGGTGTAAAGACGAATTCGATACCCTCTTGCGCGATGTCAGATGCAACATTTGATGAACGTAAGAACCTGTAGATTTCGTTCGCGGCGCCTATGAAATTTGTCCCGTTATCAGACGTGATACTTCGAGGTTTACCCCGACGTGCCACGAACCGATTAAGAGCGGCCATGTAAGCTTCGGTAGTAAGATCAGTGACGAGCTCCAAGTGGACGGCTTTTACTGCCGAGCAAACAAAGATGCACATATAAGATTTTGTAAGTTTGCAGCCGCGTCCCTTGCGATCGGCCAAAAGTACTGGACCAGCGTAATCTACATAGCAGTTCAAAAATGGGAATTCGAGACTAGTTCTTGAGCTAGGTAAATGACCCATTATAGGCTGTATGTTTTGCGCCTTGTGTCTGAAACATTTTATACATTTATTCACGACAGACCTAGCTAATATTCTACCGCCTAGAGGCCAAAACGACTGTCGAATGTGACTTAGAAGTAATTGAGGGCCAGCGTGTAGAAGTTTTAAATGTTGCATTTGAAATAATTTAATTGTGAAAATGTGCTTACTACATACTACGATGGGATGCTTGGTACTGAAGTCGTAGGGGGAGTTGTCGAGCCTCCCGCCCACGCGGATGAGATCATGATCATCAATGAATGCTGATAAACGAATGAGTTTACTATCACGAGCCAATTTTTTCCCAGATTTTAAAGTTTTGTAATCGTCAGGAAACATGTCTAGCTGAGAATAATGAATTATTAAATTAAATGAATTTTGTAGTTCTTTTGTCGACAGATTGCCACTTAATTTATTTTTATGTTTTAAATTGTAGATGAATCTTTGTAAATATGAGATTATGTTTTGTACCTTTGTTAAAGATGAATGTTTTTCTAATAAATTATATATGATTGATGAATGATTGGTGACGTCTGAATGATGAATATTACATGAATGATTACTATTGTCACTAATGAAATGCGTTACTACGTCCGGCAAATCGTGTTTCACTGTATTAGGCATTTTTGGCCATTCGTTTTCGCATCGTAATAAAAAAGATGGTCCGGACCACCACAAAGATGAGTCTATGATATTGTTGGCGGATAGACCACGGGAAACAAGATCTGCCGGGTTGTCCCTCGACGGTACGTAGCTCCAGGTATGATCACGCGTGCTCTCGTGTATCTCGTTCACTCTGCTCCTAACAAAAGGTTTTAATTGGTTAGAAGGAGTGGAGAGCCAGCCCAGGACTATTGTTGAGTCGCACCAGAATTTACATCTAAGAATGGGCATGGTAAGCGATTCTTGAACCCTAGTACACAACCTTGCACCTAACAAAGCTCCGCAAAGTTCGAGTCTCGGTATGGTAGTTGACTTAATGGGCGCTACACGGTTTCTAGAGACTAGAAGTTGTACGCCTATGCAACCCATTGTATTGCGTGAACGAATGTAGACACAAGCACCGTATGCCTTTTCTGACGCATCGGTAAAGACATGTATTTCGTGCATAGTAGAGCCTTCACGCAAAACCCAACGAGGAATTTTTAAAGTATTTAATGCAATTACCGTTTCTTCGAATGTAGACCATAGATTTTTAATGTTTAATGCTACTTCGTCGTCCCAGTCGTATTTTTCTATCCACAGTCGTTGCATCAGGATTTTTGCCTCAACAATACAAGGACCTACAAGGCCCAGAGGATCAAAAATCTGACTGATGACAGATAGGATGTGTCGTTTAGTGACTTTAGTAGAAGGTGTAATATTTATACTATAAGTCAGGGTGTCAGAATCACAAACCCAGTTAAGACCTAGAGTTTTAGATAGAGAAGAATTTAAACCTTGTTCAGAGAAATGCAAAATATTATTGAAATTGTCGCTATTTGAAATTTGTTTTAGAATGTCTGGATGGTTAGATCTCCATTTCCGAAGGTTAAATTTAGCAGACGCCAGAACTGATTGAACCTGCTTTGAAACGTTGACAGTCTCTGCTATGGTACTCCCTCCACTTAAATAGTCATCTACATAAAAGTCCCGTCTTATGGCAGATTGGACTTGACTATCCGCAATGTTGTCAGCCAAGCTCACTAAGCATTTGGTTGCTAAGTAGGGCGCAAATGCAGTACCATAGGTGACCGTATTTAACGTATCTTAAGGGGCTCTGACGGATCAAACCGGAATAAAATTTTTTGCAGAGGTCGTTGTTCTGGAGTTAACTCGATTGCCCTGTACATTTTTTCGACGTCACTGGACACCACATATTTATGTTGACGAAAACGTGTTAAAATATTAAAAAGATCGTCTTGCACTACGGGACCGACCATCTGAATGTCATTCAATGACACTCCCGAACTAGAAGAGGACGATGCGTCGAATACTACGCGTAGTTGAGTAGTGGTGCTAGAACTACGAATAACCCCATGATGAGGTATATAATATTTTGTTATGCTGTTATCAATAGAACTGCAAGAGTCTAGTGTCATGTGGCCTAGACGTTCATATTCGCGCATAAACTCGATATATTTGTTTTTAAACGCGGGATCACGCTTAAACCTCCGCTCTAGTGACAAAAAACGTTTTTTAGTGTTTTCATAAGACTGTCCTAGAGTGCTGGGATCCCTTTTTAAAGGCATCGTGACGACGAACCTACCATCATTTTTACGAACGGTAGTTTCATGAAAAATTTGTTCACACAATCGTTCCTCAAGAGAATGTGTATGCTTGGGTGACACATTGTCAAGCTCCCAAAATTGAGTAAGATCGGGAATGACATTGGAATGGAAGCATGGAGTATAAGAAAAATTAGACCTACTGTTAGGTTGTAGGGAAATACTACCTGACACTAACCATCCGAATTTGGTTTCCGATAGTTTTGGAAGATTTTTGCCTAAGTCAATAGTATTGTTGCATAACACATTCCAAAATACTTCTGCCCCTACCAGGATATCAACGACCGACGGAACATTAAAGTTCGGGTCCGCTAATTTAAGACCTGTAGGAATAGGGACATTATTGATGTTCACGAAAGAACACGGCAGCAATTTTGTTATTTCGGGCAAAATATAACACTCGATATCAACTTTGAAGGCACAGCATAAAGACTCTATTGTGAGATGACAAGACTGTGTACTAGTGGATATGTGATTATTAATACCCGTTACCTTGGTGCTCGTACCGCGTCGTGACAAACCCAGTGTATCCGACAAGCTCTTAGTTACGAAGTTCGCCGTACTACCGTTGTCCAGCAATAGACGTGCAGTGTACTTCTTACCCGTCGCGCTGATCACGTTCACGAGCGCTGTGGACAGTAAAACATGCGCAGAAGTAGCAAGCTGCATAGAATTGGCTGATAGCACAACATTAGACGTAGAAGGCGAAGCCGAAAGCAAAGCAGATGGCAAAGGATCAGCAAATTTATTGGGTTCTTGTGCTTCTAAGTGTAAAAGCGTATTGTGTTTTTTATTGCAATATTTACAATGTGAAAGCTTGCATTGTTTAGCAAAATGTCCAAAGCGTAAGCAATTTTGGCAAACATTGAAATCATTAATTTTTTGTATGCGATCTTCTATGCTAAGATTTCGAAACGACTCGCATTTAAACAAAGCGTGACCTTGGGAGCAAAGAGGACATTTATTTAACTTATGTAATTTTGTATTAATTTTTTTGTTGATTTGAGTGAGTTTTGAGTTGTTTGTGTGATTATTATTTAAGGCAACAATTGATTTATTTTGATAAGTATTCAACGTTTGATTAACTCGAGCTGATGATGATGTTGAACTAATATTAGATTCAACGGATTCCAACCAGTCCGCTCGTCTATTTAAAAAGGTACAAAATTGTGATAAGTTGGGATTATCAGAGGAAAATGTATTTCTGTGCTCTTCCCAATCGCGACTGGTTGTCATGTCTAATTTTTTAACCATTACATGGATCAGTATAGTATCCCAGTGTTCAGTCGGTTGGTTTAAGGATGTAAGTGCCCTGACATTCTTATTTATTACGTCGACAAGATTGCGTATTGAAATACTCGACTCCCTGCTTATTGGCTCGGTATCGAACAACGCTTGAATATGGTTACTGACAAGAAGACGATTATTATTGTATCGTTCGCACAGCAAATCCCACGCAATTATGTAGTGGTCGCCTTTAAAATCTATATTTTTAATAATTAAAGCTGCGTTGCCTTGAAGTGCAGCGCGCAAATAATGAAACTTATTTATATTATTAATGCTAGGGTTGTCGTGAATTAATGACTTAAATGTGTCTCTGAACTCAAGCCAGCACTGATAATTCCCATCAAAATGAGGCAAGTCGATTTTTGGCAAACGTACAAAATCATTCCTATTGGAAATATGTGCACCTGAATTAGCGTCTCCGAAGCCCGCCTCGGACCCCGCACCGTTCGATGAAGCACCGAGCAGGCTGCGCGTGAGTGCCACCAGGTCGAAAAACTGACGGTCGAAGTCTTCACGTTCCGCAAATGCTGCATCGGCATCGTCGGCAAGAATTTCAATGTGGGTCTGTAAGTCATCAAATTCTGAATGTAGGGTTTCGAATTTGTTAAAACGCTCCTGTAAGCCTAGCCGCTGTAAATCCGATACTTCGGGACCACTTTTAATTAAATTTAAAAAATTATTATAAATTGTAAGCTTTGATTTAATTGAACTACGTTTTTTAATTAATGTTTTAATGTTATCTGCCATTATTTAGGTAAATCGAATGTGAAAATATGAATTAAATCAATAAAAAATAGTAAATATTAAAAGTAGGTCACTTGAAATTCCTTGTCTAACGGTCAATCGTCCGTTACAATGCAAGGACAAAGGATTGCGGTCAAAGTCACGTTCAAGGACACGACAACTTACTCGATGCGTATACGACTGAACTACACAATGAATTTGTAATGCATTCAAGTTATTAGTAATATTTTATTTGTAAATATTTTAATTTCTATGATTTAAAAGATAAGTCACTAATTACTTTCGGCAAAATATAGAAAAATAAAGGGAAATAAACTTTTTAATTGGAACGAACTCACTCAAATACTGTAAATATACTCCCAGAGAAAGACACCAGCTTCTTGAATTGTTGTCTTGCTGCAGCTACGGGAACGACTTCTTTGTTCTCACTTGCTGTGTTCGTATTTTAACGGTCAAATCTGCCGATGTTGACGTTCCGAATTTCAGCTTTCGCGTCGAAAAACCAAATCCTCTTCAAGGGCTCGAAGGACCAATGTTTAGGCCTCGAAGGGGGTTATAAAAAGAGTGTGGACTGTATTTAAATATAAATATTTATTGTGAGACAACGAAATGCCCGTATGCTGGTGCGCAACAGCTGGTGGCAGTCTGGCGGCCGAGCGATCGTGCGCCGCTCACCGCTCCTCCCGTGCGTTGACCCCGCTGTCGCCCTGTCGCCGCCCGACGAGGCCCGAATAGGCACGATAGGCGCCGACACTAGCCAAAATGCTATTAAGAAAGCGTTAGCGACATTCGAAAATGATAAAATGTATGGGACCGACATAACGCCGCGCTTAATCACGTGGTCCATCATATACATTTTATCATTTCGAACTTCGCTAACGCTTTTTTAGTGGCATTTTGGCTAGGCCCTCTGGGAAACATATAAATAATAAATATACATAATATACACAAGAGGGGTTTAGGGTATAAGATTTGGAATTTCAATTTTGACAGGCGGTCTTAAAATCACGAATAAAAATATAAATATGGTTTGATTTTAAATTTGATGGATAGAACATAATAATAACCAATCTTAGAGTAATTCTAAGTAACCAATTTTTTTTTTTTATATAAGGAGGTGTGTCTATACTTTTACATCAATGTTTCTATAAAATTCGTCTCTGATTTTATTGTTAATAGTTTAAGTATTATTCAACATAGAAGTATATAAACGTGCCTTAACTAATGCAGTTCTACTAAGTAACGAGCCTCAGTCCACCTCGGATTCTCGCTAATCTGCGTCGTAACAACTAACAATGGATCTTCGTCTTTTCATTATTTTTACCTTGTTTGGTTTTTTAGAATCAAATGGTATTGTTAACTTGACGTATCTATCTATATATCTTTAATCTAACACAACATTTTTCACGTGATGCATAATAGTGTTGTATATTATTTATTAAGATAAATAATTTTGTTTCTTTTTTAGTGATTGACTTATCATGTGACCAAATTCGTCAGTTCGTCGACGGTCATAACATACGTCGACTAAATTTGGCCAAGGGTAAAGTTGATGGGCAGCCTGCCGCAGCAGAGATGAAGTCTGTGGTGAGTTTTCTTTTTTTTACAGGTTACTTAGTTTTTTTCTTTTACTTACTTTTTTAAGTTGGGTAGCAAAGCAGGCATAAGCAAGGTTGTTTCAGAAACAGACAAGAATGATTATGATTTGTGGTGGTACCCATGTATGATATAGACGGGAGTGTGGCACAAGCGCATTCTCCTATTGGTTATCTTTTTATCTTTAGTCTGCTAAATTATGTTGCAATCCATTTGTGATAGTATGATTTGTAAATAAAGACAGATGGAGTATGCCGAACACGCGTGTAACGCCAACAACAAATTCAAGAGCAAGCACAATCTAATAGAGGTTTAGAGTACGACGCTATGTCAAGCACTTGAGAGCGCTTCTGAATTTGTATTCGCTTTGAAGCGTCACTCGGGTGTTCGGCATGCTCCATCTATCTTTATTTATAAATCTGTGTATTTATGTGTGTGTATTCCTCAGGTTTGGGATGAAGAATTGGCAGAAAAAGCAGCAAAATGGGCCTCAACACATCAAATTAAACACAACCCGGACAGAACTGTCCGTATGTAGATATATTTCACTCTTATGTACTTTGCCGTCGTTTTAATTGCATTAATATATCTAAGGTCCCTACACGTAGAAACATGCATCAGCAAACGTCGACAGATGCATTCGTCCACGTCTGCGGTTCTTGTCAGTTGTTACAAACACCACAACAAACGTAACTAACGTAACGTAACGTGACGAACCATTGAATCACCCCTCTACAAGTCAGCGGACCCATCAGCCGACACATCTGTGTGTTGAGGGTTTATTTTCAGAAAGGTGTAGACTTTTCCGCCTATTGACCTTTAAGCTCAATGGATACAGTAAGTGAGCGGATGGCTCACCTAAAAGGTGTAGATGGCCTATAAAGATAATCTTACTGTTTATATTATTTTTGAGTGCTAGGAGTTTAAATCATTGCTAGGACCACAAAAAGAATCATTATGAATTGTTTTGAATATAAAGACTTGTCGCGAAAAATAGAAACAGATATCTACTAATGATATACATATATACATCCTTACTAATATAATGTGAAAGTAGAGATGTTTGTTACGCTTTCCCGCGAAAATTACTCAACCGATCATCATGAAACTTTGTACATATATTCTCAGAGGTAGTAGAAGTAACAAGGATAGGATTAAAAAAAAAGGATTATTTTGCTAACGCGGACGAAGCCCCGGGCAACAGCTAATAAATAATACTTATTGAATAATTACCTAATAAGTTTTACAGTTGTACATTCTATTATATTACAGCATCCGGCAGATTCGGCACTGGAGAAAATCTTTTGTGGACTGCCTCCAATAATCCAAAGTTCGAATTGGATATAGACTCAGCTGTAGAGGCGTGGTATAATGAACACAAGGATTACACATACGGGCCGCTGCAGCCGAGTGATTTCAGCAGCGATAAAAAACAAATCGGACACTACACCCAGGTCTGGCTTGTATTAATTTTGTGTAGCTCTGCCAATTAAAAATATGTCCTAGTCAAAATATGTCCATGATCCAAAATAATTAGGCGCATGACAGGATTCGCCCGAACCCCGCCTTCGCCCCCCGCTTACCCGTTAGAAGGGTGAAGGCAGAGTTCGAAGGTCGCTGTCAAGCGCCTTATTGTTTTGGATACGTAGTAGATACAAAACGAGTTCCTTCAGTTGAATTCTGTAATTATAACGTAAAATTATAATTTATAATTCTAGGTTAGTGTCCTTTTAAATCGTAGAGTGATTTTCAATGTGAATCTTTATAAAATAGGTACACTTATATCTTAAAGCAATAGGTATGCTTTAAAAATATAAGGGCCTGTTACACAATCTCCAGTTAAGTTCCCAATAGGCTATCGGCAACATATTTGACAGATATTTGACAGATACTCCATACTCTATCTGTGAAATATGTTGCCGATAGCCTATTGGGAACTGTGAAACAGGCCCTAAGTCTACCTATTTTATAGAGATCAGAAATGTCTAGAATAATACATTTAAAATGGTGTCGATTGTTTTAGCTGGTATGGTCAGACAGTATATACCTAGGATGTGGAATATCGAAAGTCTGGAAGGGAAAATACAAAAACTTTTACGTCGTGTGTAACTATGGCCCTGCGTAAGTATCTACGTATTCGTTTATTTTTCTTTTGTCGTAGTTCTTTTTTTGATTTTTCCTGTTTATTTATATGTATATGTTTTATTATAATTTATATTACTTTGAAGTTATTATGAGTGTAATGTAGTATTATAATATTTTTAAACATTTATTAATATTTTTAGTGGGAACTTTATGGGCAATACTCCTTACGAGAGTAGTGATCAAGGAAGCGGCACTCTAGCTTGTGGGATCGGCGACTGCAGTCACCCATACGGCCAGACATGTCCAGCCAATTAAACGGAGAAACGTTCCTTTTTATCCTACATATATCAAAATATGTTTATAATCAATAATTTATAATTGCTTAAACTATTATATAGATTATTATTTAATAGTATTTTAATATATTAAACATGAGACTCAAGCAATTCACTAATAGTCGTATGTATTATAAGCGTGTAATGCTTGAATGTGGTAATGATGTTATGGTACAAGCATCCTTACTAATGTTATTACGAAAGTAGGGATGTTTGTTACGCTTTCACGCGAAAACTACTGAACCGATGATCATGAAACTTTGTACACATATTCTCAGAGGTACTAGAAGTAACATAGGATACATTAAAAATAGGAATTTTTTTTTGTTTGATAACGCGGACGAAGCCGCGGGCAACAGATAGTAACCTATGTATATAATATTAAATACTTAGAATGATACTAGTAGGCTACTTATTATTGGATGCAGTGCAAAAGTCAATAAGTGTGGTGTCGAAACTCGAAACATATTAAACCTTTTTAGCATAGTCTTAGATAAGACATCCGTCGATCTAAATGAATTTAAACTTTTTTATGAAACAGCTACACATGATTTTCCATGATTCATCTCCTATATTATGACAAAGTTTCTAAAGGTCATACGTGCTCGTGATACGCTATATCATGGAGTATGGAAGTAAAGAGAACCGTCTTGTAAAGGGGACTAATACCTAAACCTATGTAAAAATATCCACAATAATTGTAAACGCAAGCCGCAAATACTTTGAAAAAAGATTTTTTTTATTAAAGTGAAACTTTTATTACTATTAATTTAATAGGTAATAATAATATCTTTGGACGCTTTTACCCCACGGCAAGCTGGCCCCGTGGCAAGTTCTCTAAGAAGTAGTAGGCAACGGAAGTAAGTACCAGACAACGGAAATATTATATTTAATATTCTATACATATATAATATATTGGAACGAAGTTCCTTACGGTAGGCTTGGAGGGGATAGGGATTTTGCTGCGCGACCGAACTAAAAAAAATGTGATAGTAAAACCGTAAGAAAAAGTGCGTGGAATAAAAGCGTTAAATGAGACGTGCGCAGGCGCGACAGTCGCATACACAAGCGAGTAGTGTATAATACCTTTCTTTTTAGCCGAAGGAACTTCGTTCCTACCTGGTGTCCCACGACACCACATTTTTTTTATATTATATTATACACAAATTCGATACACATACATGATGCAGGAATACAGAATATTATTTTGTTCCCTGGCGGGATTCGAGCCCGTTATCTCTGGCTTGAGCGCTAACGCGTTAACCATTCCATAGAGGTCGCCAAAGAATGTGAAACATAAAAAAAATCTGTGCATTCGTCACATAACGTATAGATAGTAAAAAATTATCATAGCAGAATGTATGGTATCTACATATTCATAAGTCACATAAGTTCTATGAATCTGTGACTAAGAAAAAAATGAATCAATGTGACAAAGTGATGATTATTTTAAATAAACCATTGCGATAACGGCCTTTAACAATATAATAATGTCATTGAAACAATTGATTATTTACATAAATCATTTCTTGTTTGCTTCATGTTTTTAATCACCCCGTCTATCAATTCTGCCACGAATCTTGTGAAACTACAACGTTGACAGGATAGTATCGATTTTTATCAGAAAGTTTTAGATCTCGAGTCTTGGTCATATGCGGAATATTAAATTCTACTTTCATCTTGGCGTTCATTGAGGGAGGCCTATGTTCAGAATTGTTCAAAAAGTGAGATGAGTGGACGACGTTTTTTGTTTACCGCTAAATTTATATAAATACATATTGTTTACACTTCCATGACATACCCGGTTCAGAAATCTATATTCATACAAATTATCTGCACTTGGCGGGTTGAAACCCGCAATCGCTGCGGTGACCAGTAGCCTGACCACTCGACCAGCCGGCCGTTGATATTATAAGTATTAATTTAATAAGACAAGTTTTACACTAGATACCTACTGAATTGAATTCTTTTTGAGTTTAAGAAGACAACTTTGTCGTTGTCTTTAAATTTTTCTTCGTCTTTACTCCTTTAAATACGACAATAGAAAAATATCGGTATCAAAAATGTAACAATTACCAGTAAGAGAAAACATGAAGAAACCTGTCGGCCAAGAAACAAAAAAAAACAGTGGAGGCAAAAAAGAAAGAAAAACAGCCTTTGGGCCTCACTTAGACAGACGACTTCTTTTCCTTGACGATTATAATTACAAAACCATTTTTAGCTCTTTAGACAGAGACCGGTGGAAGTCTCTCGTTTCGGAGGCCAATACCTACTTTGGGTCGCTGAGCCGCAAAAGTAAGTAACACTTGTCGGGCGAGCGTGGAGAGAAGACTTGTATCCAGAAGCGGGAACCTTATAATAGCAATCCGACACTAAAAAATTCGTAATTAATCATTTTAGAAAGCAGCTCCTGCAATCTCAGCAGTTATTCATACATCCTGACAAGCTGAACTGAAGTACCTACAAGACACGCGTTTTGATTAGAAATCATAAAGTAGGAGCATTATCGACAAATGTTTTAATCAAATTATGTTATCCATTATCTCAATGATAGCCCGGGTATTCGTTCTATAATTAATTGGCCTGTTGGTTGTGAGTCGATATCATGGTATGTCTGATTTATATTAAAGTTATTTTTTTCAAAGAAAAAGAAGAACACAATTTATATTTAATTATGTTTTTATTTGTTCATATTATGGTTTTCGAATATTTAAATTTGGCAATTTTTAGGGATTATTAGCGAATATTTACAGAATTCATTTATTACAGAAATTGGATGTCAATATTTAGGGATTATTAGCGAATATTATAGAAAAGTGACAAATTGTATGTGGTATTTTTTTAGTCCATCTTGTTTATTCTACTTGGGCTCGTGGTGTCATCATGGGCTGAGCCCCGAATAGTTGAGACGTCGATGAGAGTGGAGCTTCCACCCCCGGAAGATGTAAGCAGGTCCTCTGCAAGAAATGTCCACCAAAGCTGGATATCTATGCCCATTGATCACTTTGATCCTCAGAATACGGACACGTACCAAATGGTTTGTACAACATTTTGTTGATTTATTAAAACCATAATTTAATTTGAGGCTTCATAATTTCTCATGTAAGTAATTAGAATCATTGCCTATAACGATATAATGACTTTTAAATTGTGTTAAATATGTTACTTCTTCATCATCATCAGCCTTTATCCGTCCGCTGCTGAACAAGTGCCTCCGTCGATGAACGCCTTGCTATTCGCATCCAACACGAAGAACAACGTAAGAACGTTAATGGCCGACTAATATTTAGTCTACTGTGTTTTTTTATTACTTGTTTTTTTCCTACCTTATCATTACAGCAATTCATGTTTAATGAAGAGTTTTTTGGTGGAAGGGGATATCCGATATTTATATTAGTTGGTGGGGAATGGGACATAGTACCAGGATGGCTGCAGGGTGGTAACATGTACTTGATGGCCCAAGAGAACAAGGGATACCAAATATACACGGAACATCGGTACTATGGAGAAAGTCTGCCATACAAGTAAGATTATATTAGCTACTTAAACAAAGGATAAGGTAAATCATTCTGTGATTTGAACTTGATATTCGAATTGAGTGGTTCTGGTATAACTATTCAACACGTTCGTCGTTCACTGCGGAACAGGTCGATATCGGCCTGCCGCGATATTTCAGTGGATACCGACGGAAATTACTCTACTAGAATAGAATAGAATAGCGTCTACTGCATCTCTCGCTGGTACGAACCATTGTCTCGGATATTTATATATTTCAGCTTGTAGGATTTTTTTAGGTCAATTACAACGGCAATTCCGTATAGTATTGCCACTACTTTTAGTTTCATCATCATCAGCCTATATTCGTCCACTGCTTAACACAGTCTTCTCTCAATGGACGCCGATGACGGTCGATCTTTTGCTGCTCGCATCGAAAATAAACCGGCCCCTGCACGGGAGATTATCTTTCATCTGACCGAGAGTACCTACATTTAATAATTTTACTTACTTAGTCCTTTAAACTTATTATATTTTTAGGAACATGACGACGGAAAACTTAAGATTTTTGAACGTTGACCAAGCGTTAGCGGATCTGGCGTACTTCATCAAGGAGATAAAGAAATCCGCATTATTTGCTGACAGTAAAGTTATTCTGTATGGAGGTTCCTACGCAGCGAACATGGTGCTCTGGTTTAAGCAGCGATACCCTCATCTAGCAGTCGGAACAGTTGCGTCTAGTGGACCGATTTTGGGCAAAGTTGATTTTACAGGTCAGTCTTTATCTCTACCCATAAAGTAAAACGGACCTCCTTCCGTTGTTAGAGTAGTGTCGCTTTACGTCTCCTCCCGATTGCATCAAAATCGTTATGTTTGTGAAGTATATTTATGTATCTGTTTTGTACCCTGAAAGTGTTAATGGTTTTTAGCTTTAGAGGGTCCGCTGGCCGTTAGATTCTCTTAATAATTGTGTGAGCGACATTGAATGCAGGATTCCGAAGCGCTTTTTTGCAATACCTATACTAGTTTTAGTTCTTTAAATGCAGGTCACCATTTACTCCCATAAAATCTTTTAAATTTACAATCGTGACCTACATAGGTAAATTGAATGAAATGAAAATGCTAAATTTAAGTCTCTATTATTAATTTTTAGGTTACTTGGAGGTTGTTCACGAAGCCTTTCTAGCAGAGGGGGGGAATCAGTGTATATCAACGATCAGACAAGGAATAGAAGACACAATAGTTGCACTTCAAACTGAAGAAGGTCGTAAATCTGTAGAAGAAGCATACAGGTTAATTGTTATATTTTTTATTTTTTAAAAACAAAACCAATCCATGTAGCATCTGATTAACGCCGGCTTTTAATATTCTATCGGCTATCTTTCTTAAAATTTTCTTATCGATCTTAAAATTTTGACAGATTTTGTAAGAAAATGTGTCAAAATTTCAAGATAGATAAGAAAATATTAAGATAGATAGGACATTGAAAACCGCCGTAATAGTTTAAAACATGATCAGTACTTTCATCCTCATATCCAAGCGGTTGTATCAGTCATTATATACAAAAGTACTCTGTGGTATTAGTTTTTATCTAGCGGGACCCTGTTTCGAAATGACCGGTGTCTTTTTCATCTTCCCTTTTGCTTACTCACTTTGGGGTCCTCGAAGCTCCCGGGCTGTATACGCCCTGTAGCATCGCTGATACGGCTGGTACGGCAATAGCTGCTCCTCTGGTTTATTGGGACATATCCCCATAAATTCCATTTAAGATCTTTTGCTAATTACTGCCAGAAATATATTTAATTTATATGTATTTCGTTACTGACATTCCGGGCCGCACTCCTATGTATGAGTCCCGTCCATCCATCTTACTTTTGCTTTTCAACTGTTTGCTGTTACAGAATTAAGAACAGGACATACAATCAAATTAACAGTAGCAATGAATAAACTAAAGATAAAAAATAAAAATTTTGGAACACATAGCATGACAGACTAAACTTTTTTCATTGGTCCGAATTACAATTTCATTTAAAAAAAATTACAGGCTTTGCGGCCCCCTTAATTACGAGAACGACTATGATCTCGGCTACTTCTCCGGATTAATAAGTTGGAGCTTCTCGACGTCCGTGCAGCAAGCTAGGCCTGGAAGTTTGACCGCGATTTGTAACAACTTTGCCACCGAAATATATGGTATGATCAGTTTATTGTTTAAATAAAATAAATTAATGAATAAAGATATACAGAAGATCTAGAATAAATTAATGAAGTCATTATATACAGAAGATCACGCCATGAAACTTTGCATTTAGGCACTTGATAAGAATTAAAAACCACTTATAATTATTGTTCCACCGTTTTTAAGATTTTTACCTATATGGGCATGACATAGTGTATATAGGGTAGTTAAAAAAAATCTGTCTGTGTTTACTATACGTACGTACGGAACTGCGCTACTCCGAATTTAACGCGAGCGAAGCCGCGGGTAACATCTAGTAATTTCTATAAGAGTTTAAAATATGCTTCTATATAGTTTAGATTTTAACAAATCGGTGAATTTACATTTCGAGTCAGTTAAATAGTAAAAGTTTTCCAGGTACAAATCCCATGCAGAAGATTGGTGGATACATCGCAGCCACACGAAGTCTTGGCAACAGCTGTTGGAGTATCGATTATGAATCATTCATAACCTTTTACAAGGAACCATCAAACTGTAAGTGACTTTTAGTTTCGAATAATTTTTTTGTTTCGTCTTTATTATCGGCGCTTATCACCTTTGTAGCAAACTGCATAGAATCCGGCTCGAAGGACCAATGTATAGACCTCGAAGAAAGTTATAAGCAAGAGTGTGGACTGAATAATTTAAATTATTTATTACTGAGAACATTGAAATGCTCGTATGCGATGCGCAGCATCAGGTGGCAATGTGCGTTGACTCGCTGTCGCCCTGTCGCCGACCGTCGAGGCCCGAACAGGCGTGATAGGCGCCGACATAATCACTATCTGTTCATATGTTTACTACTGGATAGATGCCTCTTTTAATAGACATTAAGACTGTTGAATGTTCGGTACTCTTTCATGCAGCATGTTACTTATCCCCGTACTCCCACGGGAATTCTACTTCGTAAAGCTACGGGGCGCTGCTAGTTGTTTAAACATAAACATACTTATTATGTATTCGGTATTTTAAATTGTTATGTACTAGTATTTGACGTAAAGGCGGTTTGTTTTTCAGCTCGTGCTTGGTACTACCAGACGTGCACGGAGTACGGATATTTCCAGACAGCGCCGCGCTCCGGCACCGTGTTCGACGGCTTGAAGTGGCTCAGTGTAGACTTCTATGTGGATATCTGTAGACGAGCATTTGATCAGAAGTAAAAATCATTATTTATTACTTAGTATATTTTAACGCAATGCGATTTTTTTGTATCAATTATTTTTATAAACACTTTTCTAATGATAAGGTAAATAATACTTCATTACTCTCCTTCGATGAACGCCATTGCCGCCGATTTTGCCACTCGCATCCATTACGGACCAGCCGCTGCATGGAAATCGTCTACCCACTATAGATACCCCTAATTTCGACAAAAATAACTTATTATTTATTAAGTACCTCTACTTGAACAATTTAGAACGTTATAAAATATTAGAAAATATTTTTTAACTAATAAGTATTATAAATTATAATTAAAGTTTATAAAATGCAAATATGTTCCTAGGGTCAGTTAAATTAGCATTTAAAAAATTAAGTTTTTTTATACTGGAACTGGAAGCTGAAAATAACATCTTAAGAGTAAGTTATATACAGCAACATGCTGTAACAAAGCAAGTGAAAGAATTAATCGTCAAGTTTGGCGGAATGAGTTTCAATTTGTTTATTTTTTTATTTAATTTATTAAGGGCCTGTTTCACAATCTCCAGATAAGTTCCGAATAGGCTATCGGCAACATATTTGACAGATACTCCATACTCTATCCGTCAAATATGTTGCCGATATCCTATTCGGAACTTGTCTGGAGATTGTGAAACAGGCCCTCAATGTTATAATATGAATAGTCGGGAACGTTTTTGGTATTCAGTTATAGCAATTCTCAATGTCTTTAGGTTTACGGAGTCGTTCGTGTATGCTGCGGTGGACCGGGTGAACCTGATGTTCGGCGGGCTGCAGCCAGACGTCAACAATACCATCAACATACACGGACACATCGACCCCTGGCGCGCGCTCGGGGTCTACGACAGGGATTTAAAGGAGACCTCTCCAACATTTAATGTACCCCGGTAAGTTATCAGCGCCAGATTTTGTTTGTTCGATGGTTTGGAACTAGGAACAAATTTATTTTGTCGTAAAAAGCGACATCTAGCTATAAGATATTGTGCTAAATTGAGTGATACTTTGTTGAAAAATAAACCGAATTATTTGATATTTAGGAAAATAATTACATAGTCAAATAAACTTACGCTAATTTTGTTAGTTAAATAGTATCCAACATTTTATTCGTATTTATGCTTTAGTTCTTTTACCTCGAGTACTGTCCTTCGCATTCCAAATCCGTAGCCTCAAGAGTCGCTAAAAGTGAACCTTATTATATAATACACGCACAAGTTCAATGCAGTTGCGCGCTGTCGTATTTTATAATATGTAAAAAATACCTACTAAAAATTGTCTTATCGATATCAACTGAAAATAAAACATAGTGAAGAGACAAGTTTTAGTAGGTATTTTTATTCAAAAATGTCACAGGCCGCAGCTGCGTCCGTTTTGTGCTTGTTTTAAAGATATTCGATAATTTGATACAGCAATAATAAACGTAGGTATAGAACTAAAGGATACTAGACTTTTTTTTTCTTTTACGCCGGGAAATGCACTGACGCATCCCGCAGAGGAGTGGGGTAAGTGGACGCAGCTCTACCCACTAAAACCCGGCGAGTGCCACCACTGCCGCCTTTGGTGAGGTGCCCCGGACTACAAGCAACAGGGCACCTCGACGGCTAGTCAGTCCCTCAGGGGACCGACGCCACCTCCACAGAGCGGTTGTTCCGCACCACAGAACAACCACTCCCAACGTCGGGACAGTACGATGAGGTGAGGTTCCCAATCTCACCCCTTGCCCCCTCTTCTTATAAGAGGGATACAAAGAGCCCCCTCAGCTCAATTCGCTTCGCCCAAGTTGTTGGGGTACCCTGGGCTACTGAGCCCCACCGCCACGACAAGGCCTGAGTGCCATGGTGGAGAAAGGATACTAGACTAACATAACTCAAGGTATGCGATTTAGTTTCATATCTTGCAACTAGATGGCATTACGTATCGCTTACTACTCGAGTTTCCAGCCTATCTCCGGTTATACAATAGTAATCTTAGGGGTAGAGCGAGGAAACGAGAATGTTAATCGGCGTCATAAGGTCGCTTCTATATCAGAATATTTAATAAATTTCAATTTTTTTTCAAAAAAAATTAATTACCTAGGTTTTTATGGTCAAATAAATTTCTTGTTGATAGTAACTGGTATCCTTTAATACTGATGGTTACGTGAGCTTGTCATCTTTTTTTTTTCGAAAGGACCTATGCTGTTGGCCTTAAGGCGTTAAAGCTACATCGGAAAAGTAGATAAGCAGATGCCTCATCTAAAAAAGCTTGTCATCTAACAGGTTATACTTATTACCTCCATGCCTAACAGTGACTGTACTATATTTAGGTTACAAGACTTGTTGGTGGCTTTTAAGGCATAAATAAGATAATATCGCAATTGATTTGCGGCGGTTTTCAATATCCTATCTTAAAATTTTCTTATCCATCTTCAAATTTTGACAGATTTTGTAAGAAAACGATAGATAAGATAATTTCAAGATAGATAGGATATTGAAAACTGCCGTTAAGCATCGACTTCAGAGATCCAAGTCTTGTAACTTTCATCAGCGGCGTTATCGAAATATTATTTTTTAGATCATATTTAGTAATTTCACGGTGAATACAAAAAACACACTTCTGAATTAAAATTAAAAAAAACACCCATTATACATAGGTAAACTATATTATAGATAATAACCTTTTAGATATAGATAAAAAGAATTAAGATAATTAATGTACGCCTAAAAGACCACAATTTTCCCCATAAAATTATTAAGTCTTTTAAAACCAGATCTTTATTTTTGCATTGCAGAGCATCACACTGTTTCGACATGGGAGGCTGGCGCGTCACGGATACAATCCTAATGACGAACGTGCAACAAAACGCAAGGAGAATCGTCAAACGATGGCTTGCATAGTCACTTTATACTAGCATGTTACAGTATGCAAAAATGTCCAATAAATGTAGTATAAAACAATACGGCAACTTATTTATCCACTGCTATAACGGAATTTGAATTACCGCATAATTTTTATTTTTTTTCGTAAGGACCTATGCTGTTGGCTTTTAGGCCTTAAAGCTACATCGGAAAAGTAGATGAGCAGATGGCTCATCTAAAAAACCGCATAACTGTAATACTAGTTAGCACAAGAAAATTTATTTGCTATGCAATTTTAACAAGGTCTAGGAAATATTGTTTTCTTAAGTTTACGCGAATTTCACTCATTATAATGAAACAACTTTTACGGATTTTATCGCGGTTTATTTAGTTTTTTACAACTACTAACTAAACCGCGATAAAATCCGTAAAAGTTGTTTCATTATAAGGTCTAAGAAAATCCTACAATAACTCTTGGTGTGGTTGTGTAGAAAAAAGAAACATATTTAATATTTGTAAATTTGAAACAGCATGTCACTGTTTTTATTTATCTCATGCAGACAACAACAAAGAGTAAGCAAGGTTAAAGGAGATTTCGCATTTGTCGTCAAATTTCTTGATGGGATTATGGGACATTAGTAAATAAAATTCTTTATTATTGTTCCCGATAATGTGCCGAGAAAACACAATTTATTATTAGTTTAAAATTTCACATTCTGACAAAATTGAAAATCCACAGAATTAATCATTTAAACCTTCAACAAATCGAAAAATATTCCCTATCCATCCTACTAATATTACAACTCTAAAACTTATATACTCGACGAAGCGTCTACATCTACTCGTCGAAGGTTACAGCGAACTTCGAATTAAATGCACAGCGTACTACTGCTCTGGACGAGTCGGTGTGTTTTCGAAATGGCTCTTTTCCACATTATATCCTTTTCGGAAACACAACACAAATTGTACTACGAGGCAAATATAAGGCGGTCATAAAATAGACCCTCGGTGTACTGAATTGTCTCAAACAGTACTACATTTGCAGTGTGACGGGAAAGCGAAGGACTCATCTGTTCTTCGCGCACTCGTTCCACTGTGACTTGTCCAGAGAAGTAATCTACCCTATGGCTATATTAAAAGTGCTTACATCTCACTAGATCACAAAATAAAACATTTGAGATTGTTGGCAGTTCATTTTGGTAATAAAACATTAACAGAGGAATTAATAATATTAAAATTACATCGACTATTTCATTGCACATATAAATATTACTAATGCATATTGATCACATAGACATATCAAAATAAGATAAATTATTAGATGGCAGAGAATTTAAATCCATTGGGGGTGGGAACGTACATGAACTAACTCAAATTCAGATATGACGGCACCCGTTATGCCTATTTAATCTAAAGAATACTTAAATGATAAAAATAAGTTTCGCCTCGCGTTAACAATTAACATAAATTAACCTATAGAGAGACTACAGCGTTATGTCTGCGCTCTCGCTACATAGACACACATAGATAAGTGTTCGAAATATACTCGTAATTATTTACAATATGCTAAGTGCTCACACCGCAAGTCAATCTACAGTGAGCGGTTTGGGTGTCTCCCACGGGAAGCCCTCCCGACCAAAGTGACCGTATGTGCTGGTTCTCTGATAGATGGGTGCTCGGAGGTTCAATTCTCTGCAAAGATAAAATATTATTTATTAAAATATAAATTTAAAAAAAAAAATTGCATGGAAGATCAAGCATGTTTGCTCAGATATTGTAATATAAAAATAAAAAAAGTGTTCAAACTGATAGTGAATTATAGTGGTTAGTGGTCCTGCTACGGAATATTCTTACCTTTATCGCGATACTAACTACTAGATCTAAACTATATCTAACTTTACATTTGAAGTTCATGATACTTTTAAGGAGATTGAATTTTTATCATAGACAACTCGAATTAATTGCAACCAAGGAGTAGTTATTAATTTTTATAGTGATAATTTTTATCAGTATCCACAGCTTAAGCAAGATATGCTAAAATTATTTTTTAGTACCAGGCAATAGGGTTAGTGATAGCGTTTACGGCGTAAGGCTATATGCAAAAGCTGGTCTGGTATACGAAGCCATGAGTCGCGTCTTACAAACAAATGCAGAATATTTGGTATTCATTAGAACTTGATAGTTTTGAATAATAAACTAATAATTAAAACAAACATTTTTGACTTGTTATTATTAAAATAAATGGTGTCATAAATTTTATCCTTTCCCATCCAGTCGCATACTATACATATTCCGGCCGGATATCAGATATCATCGAAAATGATTCTAGCTGAAAACATTATGTAAAAATACTGGTACTTACTTGACGATTTTGCCAGGCCGAAGATCAAAGTTCTTCTGTATAATAGCAAGCAATTGCTGTTGTGTCTTGTGTGAAGTGCCATAGTCAAAGACTGTGATGGAAAGTGGCTCTGCTACTCCTATGGCATATGCAACCTAAAAACGATTTAACATAATTTGTTACAGTTGATATAATTACATATGTTATTCGGTGACAATGCAATAATATAAATAATAAATTACCTTTACAATACAAATAGAAATGCCAGTTTTTCATATATTTATTTCATTTCAAAATTCCATACAACAAATATTTAGACTTGAAATTTCATATTGGTTAGAAATAATTATAATCGTTATTTAATAAATAACGATTATAATTATTAAAAAAAAAAGTCAATTGTTCATTAACTTAAAATATTATGCAGCAATTGACAACCTAACATTTTAGTTATATTATTAACAGTTCTATTCTATAATAATGTTAAAAGTAAACTTTTATTGTTATAATGACAAGTGTATTCTAGACAAAAATGTATAAGGGATAACATGGACGTAGCATAGCAGAAGAAATAATTGATTGTATAATATTATTACGACAAATCACAATAATATGAATGCAAGACCTATAGAATGCAATACCAAACATACCTGAACCATGCAGCGCCTGCAGAGTCCGGCGCGGACCAGAGACTTGGCGACCCAGCGCGCGGCGTACGCGGCGGAGCGGTCCACCTTGGTGAAGTCTTTTCCGGAGAAGGCGCCGCCGCCGTGCGCGCCCCATCCGCCGTACGTGTCCACGATAATCTTGCGACCGGTGAGACCAGCATCAGACTAAAATAATAATAATACACTAATGTAATACACAATGTGTTACAGATCAGTATCAAGTAGAGACGGACCTTATCTTATGTTAGTTCAACCGAATACGAATTTCCGCCCGTATATAAGGTTCAAAATATTTCAAACCGAATCTTCGTTCAATTTGTTACAATAGTAGTTTTTATATTATTATCATCTTCACTTTTCCATCTACTCCTGAATAATAAGCTTGTTGAATGGGTAGTGGGCTGGTAGCACACTCAGGAGAATCGATGGCCAGTAGGCCAATAAGATTCAAGAATGGAGGTGAAAAAAGTTTTGGTCGGCCATTAGGCCCAGGGGAAAGACAATCTCCATGAAGTGGCTGGTCTGTGTTGATAACGAGTAGCAAAAGCCTATATTCTGTAGAAAACGTATTTTATATTATAATTAAAGAAAATCTAAAATAAGTTGGTATTTAAAACAGTGTTATTAAAATGTTAACTTCATAGAAATTAAAAATAAAACATAATAGCACACATACTCTGTATTTTAATGTAATCTTATTAATGTTGATTTTATTTCCTCTTTTTAATTTGCATGTGTAATGTGGAATTGTAAGTAAATTGAAGATTTGTAAGTTTATCTATCTAAATTTAATTTATAATACGTAAAAATGCAGGTGTTCATTTATAATCTTTTTTATTTTGTGAAAAATAGTTGGTATAGAAGTTACTTTAATTTTAAAAAAAATCTATGCACAATTTTAGCTAACCTGTTTTAATATTTTTTTTAAATAACATCAATTAAATTAAAATATTCGGTAAATTAACCGAATATTCGGCTGAATACGATCACGCGTTAATGTACCATATAGTAATGCTCAATTAAACATTTGAAACATTTTGTATCAAAAAAATTTTTAAAATATATTTACGAATTGTGAAATACTATTATTAATTAATTTCAGTTGCAAGATATAAAAATTGTGTTCATGTTTTTAACTGATATTGTGTAAGCACAACCTGCAGAGCTGACTTATAAAATTATAAATGCCATTATTCACCTGAGGTCCTCCAATGATGAATTTTCCACAAGGGTTAATGTGCACTACAGTTTTACTGTCAAGATAATGAGCCGGAATCACTTCCTTGATGACCTTTTCTCTTATTTCAGCTTTCAAATCTTCCAGAGAAATCTGCAAGATCAAATATATTATACACAAAACCTATTATATTTATGTTACTTTATATCAAGTAATTTGTATATCCATAACATTCAGAGTTTTTTCATTATCCTTTTGTTTTAAGACTTGTGGAACTGTCTGAAATGAAAACCTTTAAGTAAGCTTAATAAGTAAAGTTAATAAATTTTGCTAAATTATATGCCTTTGTTAGGCATTGGGTTTATAAAGACTGATGATGGTGATCTGAGATGATGAATGGTCACATAAAATAGAATAATAGCTAATTAAAGCAGCATCTGTAAAATTTGTTGCTCTCTTCTCTAATAAATCAAGACAAACAAACAATAAAATTATAATTAATCAAATAATTATGGAAAACATATGTATAAAAATAAATTTATCTTAAAATTTAATTTTATAATTACCTTTTCAGAGTGCTGAAGAGATACAACAACTGTGTGCACTCTTTGAGGCACTGTTGCTCCACCAGCAAACACATACTCGCATGTAACCTATGAACAATTGATTGAAATAAATAAAATAAGTGAAAATGTTTGTTGTTTGCCACAATGATATTTTTTTTTTTTGAGTTGATTTTATGCTTAAATTGTGCAAGAATTCTAAATAATACAATGCAGAAACATAAAGGAATCAAAACGATTTTAGAATTAAATATAGTCAGACATAAATTTTCATTGAGTCTGATTATATGTTTGGTACTTCAGTGTTGTTGTTATTTAACCATGCAAAACAAACCACACTTTGTGTGAATATACAAATTATTAAATAAAATCAATGTAAACAATTATAATAAAACAACTTTTACGGATCCTCCCATGACCATGATTGCTGTAAAGTATCAAAAATGTAAAAAACTTCAGAAACCATGACAAAATCTGTAAAAATGGTTGTATTACAATGAGTGAATTTCGGTATTTAAAGAATTTTAGCCAGCATTTATTTTATAAAAAATAAATGCTGGCTGGATATTATAATCACAAAATGTATCTAGAATGTTAATGTAACTTTAATTACCTGAGTCTTTGAGTCTGGTCTGGCCCACCAAAATTCGCCATTTCGTCTAAGTTCAGCAATTTTCTGGTTAAGTTTGTGGGCAAGCACAACTGTTAATGGCATACATTCTTCAGTTTCATCTGTTGCATATCCAAACATCAAACCCTAAAGAAAAACAAGAAATTACGACCAAAATAACTAAAAAGTAAATGGCTCTGCATTAGATATACAATTACCGTTATCATATCACATCCAAAACACATGCAAAACATCTGCATTATAATAATAGTTTATATTTTATAAATATTAACAGTCATACCAAGTCAGCACATAAGTTTGTTTATTCTTGGATAGCATGTATGGTTAAAAAAAAAGGCTTTACATCCACATATTTGTATGAGTACATAATATATGCACCTCATTACTAAATTAAATTGATGAATGTCTTGTGAAACTCAGTACATAGGTACTTGGGAAGATTCAAACTGTTTGTAGCAGGGATGTTATGGATATGAAATTTTGGATACGGATTGGATACGGATATAGAAAAGATTATTATACTGGATATGGATACGGATACAGATATGAAATTATTTCGGATTATCGGTTAGTTTCGGATAATTTCGGTTACGGATTTTAGATTTTGAAGGAATCGCAGAAGCAAATAATAAATAGCCAATAAAATGGTTTCATTTAGCAGGAAAAAAAATCAGTCACAAATGTTGAATGTTTTCTACCTAAAATGAAGTTTTAACAAAATTATTACCTATACTTAATCAGTAATTAAATAAATGCAAATAAACCGCCAGGCTGATCAAAACAACTTGTCACACATAAAAATTAGGATCCGCCTCTATCCGAATCTTTTATTTCGGATTCGGTTACGGTTATGGATATTATTTTATATTGTATATCTGATAGTTTAGGTTACGGTTACAGAGCTCCCTAACATCCCTGGTTTGTAGCATTGTTTTTAATATTTTATGGTTTATTTTCACAACCAGAAATCTTATCCAGGCTTTATTTTTTTCACATTTCTTGTAACCTACAATATTATTCATTCATGCGTCTGTAGTTTTCATACAGATGAGTTATGATAAAAGTATTACTCATTGTAGCATTTTTTGCCCTCTTTAACTTTGATTACTAGAAATAATAGAATTCTTGTAATATGAGTCATGCGTGTTAGAATGACGTGAGTAAAGTGATTACTTTAGAAATTCCTATTGTTCTGTTATTTTTACATATTAATTAATAATAATCTCTGCAAGACAGTCACTAACTGCAATTATTTCAAGTTTTTTCAATTTTGAATTGGATGAAGATATTATTATTTTTACCTGGTCTCCGGCGCCCACTTCCTCATCATTTCTGTTCTCATGCACACCAGCAGCTATGTCAGGTGACTGTTGGTCCAGTGCTAGCATTACACTGCATGTCTTGTAATCAAATCCTGTTCCCAACATGCATGATTTATGAAATATTTAACCATAATAATAAAATAATTTACAGTATGATCCCCAAATTTTTGATGAATTGACATTTGAAATGAGACTGTTGCACATGCATCAAGGTTTTAGACCAAATTTTTGTCAGGTATACCTGATCTCCGGCCCCAATATCCATTTCCTCTCTGTCTTGATATACCCCTTCGGCTATGTTAGGGCTTTGCTGTTCAATAGCCACCAACAAATTGAGTGTTTGCCAATCAAAACCTAGTATGCATGAAATAATCATATATTTTATGGGATCAAATGAATATATTCTGAAATTTCTTAACACCGGGCAATATGCCAATTTAGTTATAATTAATTGCCGGTTAATTTTGTCCTTTAAATGTCCAATATCTTCTTGCATAAATAAACTGTGTAATGTAAATAAAAACAAAATACAATCATACCTTTAGAGGAGTCATCATATCCAATGTGTTTAACAGTGTCCCTTACAATCTTTTGATAGTCAACATTTGCTTTAGAAGTGATTTCACCACACAATAAAATCATACCTGTCTTGGTTACCGTTTCTGCAAATATTTGAAACGTTAGTAAAATGCATTTTTTAAATATTTTGTAGTAACTTATTATTATAGCAACTCACCACATGCGACTTTTGCGTCGGGATCTTGCATCAAATGGGCATCAAGGATAGCATCACTTATTTGATCACACATTTTATCTGTAATTCATTAAATGTTTATTTACATAAGCGACTGTCAATCACATTATTTTCACTAAAATACTGTCCCCACGTGTTTTTATATTTTCGTCGGTTTTCATTTTCCGCATTGATTTCAATCAATGATGTAACCAATGAAGAAAGAAATAGCAACAAAAACATTTTTTTTAATAGTGAAATGTGAAAATTAAAAGTTATAACCAATAATGACGACAATCTAAACGAAAACAAATGTTATTATGTTGATGTAATATTTGCGCACATGTGTGGGGCAGCCATATTACGTTAAAGCTAAATCTTGAAAACTAACCTGGATGGCCTTCGCCAACTGATTCTGATGTGAATAAAAACACTGATCCATCTTCCATGTCATAACTGTGACCATTAGTTTTAGCATATCCATTCATTTTTGAGGTTTCCGGCATCCTGAATTTAGAGTTAGCTCACAAAAAATAACAAGACCAAGTCACTCTATAATAATACTGTGGAAAAGAGACCCGGCGTGCGCTCACAGTGATATTTATAAGGTCGGAGTGGCGCTGAAGTAACGTGAATATTAACCAATCACAGTAAAGATATTGCCATCAACTGCAGCAAGAGCTATTTCTCTATTGGTTGATTTTTTTTGTTTTGATTACCTGAATTCTGAAAGAATAAGAATTCGTGAATAAAAATGATAATAATTAAATAATTGTGTATGAATTACAAATGCAATAAAAACTTATGAACTAAGAAGCATTATTGCATAATATTTAAATAGACACAAAGAATATAATATAATGATGTATATAAATAAAAGGACTTTTTAATTCAATTATTATCAATGGAAGTTTTTACGAAAAATACTCCGTGCATTTTGCAGTTTAGCATAGAGTAATTGTTTTAGGGCCTGTTTCACAATCTCCAGTTAAGTTCCCAATAGGCTATCGGCAACTTATTTGACAGATATTTGACAGATAGAGTATGGAGTATCTGTCAAATATGTTGCCGATAGCCTATTGGGAACTTAACTGGAGATTGTGAAACAGGCCCTTAGAATTTAGAGTTTAGTAATAAATATATCTCTAGCAAGAGTTCCGTGTAAAGGCTAGACTAGTACTTAGTTAAGTACGCTGTGCATAATAAAAACATGAGACATGCATGCAATATTAATAATTATACCTACTTATACCTATTACATGCCTATAAAACAATATTATCTACCGAAAATACTAATTATTTTAAACATCTTCCGTTTTCATTCTTTTTTCTCCATTTGGCATTTTACTCTAGTTTATTCGTTACTACGCAAGAACTACGACTGAATGTAGGTAAGTATTTATTTACTAACAAAAATTTGTAAAAAAACCAAAATTTAACACCAAATTCAAAATATTAAGAATTATTGTTTTTAAATATATATTTTTTTATAACAAGATTTATTATAGGTACCTATAATCTTTTAAATTCTTAGTCCTTTTCCTTTTGAGGAAAAAGAAAACATACTTACCTACTTTAAAGTAGCAACATAAACTATGTAGGCACCTACTGATTTATTGTACTTACTTATTTTATAGATTTGAATCGAAAGTACAAGCCTATTTTTTGACGAACATGGTATTTCTAGGATACAGAACAAGGCCGTAATGGTGAATTTTACTACCTCTTAAAATATCATCTAAACCATTTTATTCTAGCACTAAACTTCTTGCTCTTTTGTAGGAATACGATGTTTTTTTCAACTCCCATGTTCTTTTAATTAGTTTCGATTAGATACTTTTCACACAAGTAGAATCTTCACAATAGTTTAAACGGTAGAGCAGAAGAGCGATCAAGATTTATAAAAACAGTGCTGCTCTAATAAATTCAACTTACCTTATAATGTAGAGCACTAGGTATGACACTAAATACTCTAAGTTTAAATTTTGATACCCGTAACCCTATTGAGTCGAGCCCAAACTAAAGACTGAGAGTCGATCTGCACATAAGTGTTTACTTATGGATAAAGTACTAATAAAATTATATTATAACTGTTTTAAAATTCTAGTCCAAGAGGGTGTTTTAAATGGCAAAGCTTTAGCAATATAAATTTTAGCGCATATGGAATAATATGTAACAACTTTCTGCAATGACCACAAGAAAAAAGGAATACAGTAAAGGAACTTGCCTAAAGAAGCACTTAGGATAATGGTTACCTATCTATCTATAGCTATTCAGATGGTCACGCGGCAAAGATTGCCTACGCATTGTCTATCGTTCGACTGACGATTCCTTAAAACGAGTAACAAATATAAATTTGATATTTTTTTGTAAAATCTAAAATGTTGACGAACAAGAGTAAGAAAATCCAGTATTTCATTATTATTCTGTATGATATGAGCAGAGTGGGTTGTTTCTGCCTGTTATTATAGCTAAATAAAGTTATTGTGTGTATCGAATACTAAAGTGACGATTAAGAACCATCTCCTAAACTATAATATAAAAGGTCAGACGAGAGTACGAGTTAGCGATAAATAAATATCTAAAGCTAGATATTTTTTCAGCAAAAACAACGATAAAAAGTATTATGTAAACAGAACATTATTTTCATTTAAAAACTTTTATTCTAAGTATTTTTATTTTTATTTTCGCACAACAAAGATAGCGTTGGGTGTTTCGTAAACATCTATTGAGTCTTGCTACAAAATGCGTCTCGGGGTAACAGAATCCTCTAAGATTATTCTATATCTACATATTTTTGAAATTATGATTTCTTAAAATACGATATTTCAATTACATAATAATATATTTTATTAAATATTGAACAAATTAGTCACTTAAAGATGGCCGAGAGAGAATATTATAATTTATAACTATTGCAGGACGTACTATTTAGGCATTGTTTTATGACTAAAATTAGTTCATTGTGGTGCATACTCGGAGGACATGAATTTGATAAGAATATAAATTTAAACTTAATCGAATGTAGAGTGATCATGAATAGCCCAAGGCAATGGAGACTTTAAAAGGTAAGTGTCTTTCATTATCTATATAATTTATTTAGCTTTATTGTTCGCATGACCTATATTATGTGAAGTGGTCGGTCCGTGTTGACCGATGGCAAGACTCAAGAGATCAGGCGTCTTGACATTCAATGAGGGAGGCCTATGTACAGAAGTGAACGGATAAAGGCTGTTGATAATGATTATTCAGTATTTTAGGAGAAAAATATAAATTAATATTTTTAACATATATAAAATCATGTATGGTGAATTTATGTAACATAAGAATAAAGACTTAGTAGCCGCATGCACTTATAATATAACTGAGTTAAAAATAATAAAACGATAATAAATTCTACTAATAATATTCAAAGAAAAAACTAAAAATGCGTAACGTTACGTACAAAAAAAAACCGACTTCAAAATATAAAATACTAGCTGTTGCCCGCAGCTTCGCCTGCGTTAACTAAGATTTACAACGGGATCATAGTACGCAAAATAAGTAACTTTTCTGGTTGATTTTTTACACCTTGTGTCCGAAAAACCCAAATATCTTACGGAACCCAATTTTTTTCAGAATAAAATCTGTCCAGTACTTTTTGAGCCTATTCATTACAACCAAACAAACAAACAAACAAACAAAGTTTTCCTCTTTATAATATTAGTTTAGAAAGACCTTTTTAGGTTTTTAAAAATAATTGCGTTCCTTCAACTTGTGTGCCTAGTGCCTACAATTACTTATAAATTATAATCGACTTCTTCGAATAATGTAAGTACATTATTGTTACTTTTGAAGTCGGTGTCGATTTTGTTGCTTTACTTTACATTACATACCCTGGCTGGCACAATAATATGAGATTATGATGATGATTCCGATCGCCTCGAAATACTATGATTCTATCTCTATCTATATATCTATATTTTAATAAAATATTAATTTTGTCGAGCTTAAATAACTTAATAAAATCATTATTGAGAATAACTCAAAAACAGCTTCAAATCTGATCAAGAGAGATATCATAAAATGAATATGGGGCTAATTGGAAACAATAGCTTTAAAAGAAACCATCAAAATCAATTCACAATCAGCGGAGTAATCGTGTCGTAAACAATGAACATTAAAAAACAACGATTAATTGAGAACCACCACATTTGAAGTCGGTTAGGATATAAATGTTAAGTAAACATCTTTTTCCAAAACAACGTGAACAAGAATATAAATAATCAAACAAAATGTAGGATATACAACATAATTACATTCTGCAATAATTGTTGAATATAATTATGTTCCCGTTTTATTAAAATTATGAATGTGACATTTTTAATTAAGTATTAAATAAATAATAATCGAAACATAGGACCTATTATTGTACAATATGATGTATACATTAATTTGCAGACTAATAGCATTAAACAGAAATAGCTTGTGACAGTATTGCATGACCCATTTTCTGGCGTAAAATGATAGTATCGTAAACATGCATATGCTTTATTATTTACTAGCTGTTGCCCGCAGCTTCGCCTGCGTTAACTAAGATTTACAACGGGATCTTAGCGGGATGATATATCTTTGCCGATAAATGGGCTATCGAACACTAAAATGTTTCATTAAAATCCGACCGATAGTTCCTGAGATTAGCGCGTTCAAATAAACAAACTCTTTAGCTTCATATCTTAAGGATTAAAAGCATGAGTAAAATAAACTCGTTTAAATGTAGTCCAAAAAAATCAAAATTTCTGAATGGTATGGTTGTTGAGCCTCACTCGACATAGATAGGTATAGTGTGTCGTGGACTTTTTTGTAGATATTTATAAGATCTACAATTAATTAGAACATTTTATGGTTCTATCTTTTATAGTTTAGGCAGCGTACGCAAAATAAATAACATTTCTGGTTGATTTTTTACACCTCGTGTCCGAAAAACCCAATTATCTTACCGAACCCTGTATTTTTCCAGAATAAAATTTAGCCTATGCTACTCGTGGATAATGTAGGTTTCGAATGGTGAAAGAACTTTTGAAATCGGTCCAGTACTTTATGAGCCTATTCGTTACAACCAAACAAACAAAGTTTTGCTCTTTATAATATTAGTGTAGATATATAGTATAGATAGATTTCGCCATAACTTCAAAACCGATCGTCCAATTTTAATCATTCAAAGTCGAAATATTATCTACATAAACTGTACTTAGTGATGAAATAATTTATTTTGATAAGGATCCAAAGCATGAGTAAAATAAACGCGTTTAAATGTAGTCCAAAAAAATACAAACTATCTAAATTAAAAAATGGTTACTGTGCCTCACTGGACATAGATAGGTATAACGTGTCGCGGACTTTTTTGTAGATAATTATAAGATCTACAATTAATTAAAACATTTTATGGTTCTATCTTTTATAGTTTAGGCAGCGTACGCAAAATAAGTAACTTTTCTGGTTGATTTTTACACCTTGTGTCCGAAAAACCTAAATATCTTACGAAACCCAATTTTTTTCAGAATAAAATGTAGCCTATGTTACTCGTGGATAACTTGGCTTTCGAATGGTGAAAGAATTTTTGAAATCGGTCCAGTACTTTTTGAGCCTATTTGTTACAACCAAACAAACAAAGTTTTCCTCTTTATAATATTAGTGTAGATAGTGTAGATGTAGACGAGCAAATTATGTTGAGCGCGTTCGGGATATCTTTGGGAATCGTCTTACTTGACAATTTCTTCGAAAACTTACTACGGGACCAGATCGACGTGGTGTAAAAGCGTACTCGTATGTCACTGGGTACAATTAGGTAAATTAGTATTTGTAGAGACTTTTTTTTTGTGATGACGCAGCGGAAATCCTTTACGACCATACCAGGGCCTGGGTAGGCGCGCTGGCGTGTGTGGGGACTCGCATTTGGGTACCCTATCCCACTAAAACCGCTGCGTGAGCCTTCAGCCGCTATATTTGAGGGACCCGGATCTGTGCAGGCGACGGGATATCCTCAGCGACAGACTGGTCCCGGCAAGACCAGATTCTCCACAATAGGGGGACTGCTCGGCTACGACTTGGCAGTCCCCACGACGTCGTGTCTTAAGCTGGGCCCGGGTTCCCATCCCGAGCCCGACACGAGCACAGGGGCTTTATTGAAGACGCATTAAATAGCGCCTCCGACGCACCCCCGTTGGTCGTCTACGGGGGGAGGCTACGTCAGCGGCCTCCTCTCTCACCCGTTCGTCGGCCTCCTTCTGGGACATCACTGTCTCGCAGAAAGATTTGTAGAGACTGACCTTTACTTAGACGATACTAAATTTATACTCGCCAATAGCGTGCAAGGTGCACCGTAGCTACAGGTCCCGTGGGATTATTTCAGGATAAAACTATACTCCCCACCATTATTCAGTCCTTGTCGTGGTGGTGGGGCTCAGTAGCCTAGGATGAGCCCAGCATCTTAGGTGAAGAGAATAGAGCCGAGGGGGCTCTTTGTATCCCTCTTATAAGAAGAGGGAACAAAAGAGCAGGGGTTAAGGGGCGAGGACAGGAGTCTCATCTCATTCTCATCCCGATTTCAGAAGATTTTGTTCTGTGGTGCGGCACAACCCCCCTGTGAGGGGGAGTCGGTCCCTGAGGGACTGACTAGACGTCGACTAGCTGTTGCTTGTAGATCCGGGGCACCTCACAAAAGGCGGCATTGGTGGCACTCGCCGGGTTTTAGTGGGTAGAGCTGCGTCCACTTACCATCTTTCGGGCGCAGCGAGTCCCACATACCCGCCTGGGGAGACCCGCTCTCCTGTAGGAGAGCCTTGCCTCAATGCCTCAGGCATTTCCCGGCGTTAAAGAAAAAAAGGATAAAACTATACTATATCCAAAACAAATTTTATTTGAATCTGTTCAGTGGTAATAGACTTAAATATTTAAACATTAATTGTTATTGTGGCTTAAGTTAATTATATGTATACCATTGCCAACTTTCAATCGGTCATGTAGTTTTTGGGCGAATCAAACACGAAAATCAAATCTTTCCTGTTTATAATAATAATACTGGCAATCACGTGTAAAATGATGGACAAATTAGTTTCTACAATGCATTTTTATAGATGACTAAAATGTATGATCTTATCAGATTATCTTCATTATGACACGCGTTCTTTTTATGGTGAACAGGTCCTGGCCAATTACTTTCTCCATTACTCTTCTTTCTTTGTTTCTCAACCATTTTGAAATACAATGTAGTTTATGTAAGTTGGTTGGTCAGCATCTCCATTACCACAAACAAAGTAAACCTGAAACTAGTCCAGGTAATTCATTCACGTGTTCATCCTGAGGCGTAAGATTTTAAGTCCTTGGACAGTAATTACACGCCTGCCTGGCTCTTCTCTACGAAACACAGCAAAGCTGTTTCAAGGAAGAGTCAAGCAGGATACTGGTACCCATGCAGGCCGCGCGGCCTAAGCGCATCACGGGATACAATCCCGCCCACCTGTTTTGGTCTAATACGTCACGTTATGGCGCCGTGTATAGTGAAAATAATTTTAATTAAACAGTGCATAAAAAATATATGCTTTTGTGGTCATATTTATGGGTGGACTGTTGTGTTCAAAACACATTTTATAGCAAAAGCAGATAGTAGCTAACCATTAAAATGTACTTCCTAGCAATTTTGTATTCGTATTATATGTAAACAAATCTTGGTGAAATTAATAACATTGATATAATATATTATGATAATAATAACTGATATTTTAATTTAATAAGATATTTGTAAGAATTATAAATAATATTTCTTTAGATTCAAACGAAATATAGTACCATCTAGGCGGCTTTTTGTTTCTCTTTCATTTCTAAGCAGAAACTCTCTAACTCTCACTCTACGTAGAAATGAAAGAGAAACAAGCAGCTTCCGATAGCGATTCGTCCCGAACTTCATATTTTGATTCACCCCCTCAAAAACATTTTAGAAGTTGTCTATTCAAGGTATAACTAAGGTGTACTAAGGTGGCTAGGTTTGATAATAAAACTAGCCTATCAAATTAATAGATAGGCTTTACCACCATTTCATCACCATCATCATCATCACCATCACCCCTTATCCGTCTACTGCTGAGCATAGGCCTCACACAAGACTTAGAACACCAAGACGGTCATATTACATACGGAGTTTTGAGTTTAACTTATTAAAAGGTGAGCCATCTGCTCACCTACCTATCGATTGAGCTTAAAGGCCATCAGGCCTAAAAAAAAAAAAATATTAAAAGTATATCAATATATGATCGAATTGAGAAACTCCTCCTTCTTTGAAGTCGTTTAAAAATATTATCGGTGATATGACGCAAACAAAAAATATGACGTCTTTTTCTATTTCCATGAAAAAATAATATGATTTCTTACTCATTTGTTTAATTATTATTATTTGAATATGCTTCATCTGCGTTACGTAATTATTGTAATTAAGTTTTGAAACAGGAAGATGTCGATATCTTTTGTAAATAGCTCGAAGAATGCTTTGATATGTCATGAAGGTTGATAAACTTTAAACTTTTGTTGGTCACGAAATCATGATATTACTGACGTGTGTGCTTTTAATTTATTAATCTGACGCAATGATACTGCAATTTATAATATTTATTAAGCCAGATTGATGTTATTGGTTTAAAGGATTCCAAAGTGTGCTTTTATAATGTTTAAAATGCCGTAGGAAGAAAGCAAATGTTATCAATGCGGTCAAAACCATGAGCGATCACCGTAGAAGGCCCACTGAATAAAAAAGTAATGTAGCAACCCATATACATAAAAAAAGTTAAAAAAGTAAAGTATCAACAGGATCGAACCCGGACCTCTCGCATAAGAGGCCGAGTCCATCCACCACTGGACCATCGTCGCTACCCATATACATATTATATCCCATTGCTGAGCACGGGTCTTTGAGGAGGGTATCGGGCCATAGTTCATCGATGCGCTAGCCCAATGCGAGTTAATTTCACACTCCCTCAAAGGCTTTTATTATCTCATTAGTGCAAGCAGGTTTCCTCACGATTTTTTCCTTCATCGATAGGCAAGCGATGGTCTCGTGTTTGGGGTTCGAAATTTTAGAAAAACCCCTTTTGATGGAATCACAGGGGGCGGGGTCAGGATCGTACCCGGACCCTCTTGCTAAGGAGACCGAACCCATAGCCACTGGACCATCATCGCTCGCCCAATTTTTTAAATTTAATGTGACTACTGTTGAAGTCTACGCTCTGCCCCGTACCTGTCCAAATTTAAGGCCCAGAAAGCTTCCAGCTCGAAATCCAAACCCAATCCAAATTCCATTACCTAGCGGCGTCCTGGATGATTTCGAAACTGTCCATATAGTCGGGTCTAAGTTCTTTAAGGCCTACCGTAAGAACCCGCTCAAGAAACTCACAGACCATACACTCCAGCTAATGCAGAGGTTCCCAAACTCTTTTGTTTCATAGACCACTTTCATCGTTTAAAGATATAGTAAAATAAGTCAAGCCATCATTTTGGTTCTTCAAGATCAAGTTACTTTTTGTATATTGTTTTTGTACATGCTCATCGTGGACCCTCTTCGAGTCTTCCGTGGAATCACTGAGCTAATGGAAGAAAGGTGTGAAATGTACGCGCAGTCAGTGGCGTAACTACACCGTTCGGGGCCCGTGGCAAATTCATCGGATGCTAGGAAAGACACATTTTTTTTTACTAAATGTGTAATAATAAATATTGGGACTTGGAATTCTCCTCCGACCGGGGGCCCCTTTCAGCTGGGGGCCCGTGGCATTTTACCGACTTGCCACCCTGTAGTTACGCCACTGCGCGCAGTATTAAGTGGATGCCCCCAAATCTGCGACAGCTCAATAAGCAAATCTCAAAGTCCGTTAAATAGGATCCGCTCCGATTCAATACTGATCGTGCTAAAGACTAGAGGCAATAGAGAAGAATGGGGGCATTAAAGTGGTCACGAGGGATTCGTCACTGGTCAAAAACAATTCGTGAAACTTAACACCGGCAATGGGAGGACCGTAAGGTCTAAGCCCGAGCTCATGAGGTCGGGAAGTTTTATGGAAGTTGTACACAGACTAGTACTGAGTCTCACCCGACATTTTTGTGTATGTACCTATGGTCTAAAACAAATATGATACAGAGTACCTTTATAGGGTATTTATAGGGTACATTTGCCCAATCGTAATTACGAGTATTCTAATATTTACCCTATAATCTTCTATGGTGTTTTAGCAAATGTTTTAGCTATATTATGAACATATCAGTTTGAAATAATTAAGATCTAGGTCGAAGTGTGTATAATTAAGCCTTATATGACACATATTAAGATGATTTTATCTGCTATATTGATGTTATATAATATTAAATTATTGTTATTCCCGAACCAGGTGAAGAGGTCATCCGATATAACACTTCGTGACAATCACATTCAATTGATATCTCGCATTATATTCGAAACAGTTTCGATAACAACCATTTACTAAAATGAATAAAATAATTAGCAGAAAATATGATTTAAAAAAAAGTTAATTTTAAAATTAAAAATAGTGTCCAAACTTTTTCCACACCTACATATTTTTTGTAGAGCCCGAGTGGATCTCAACTCCCACTGAAAGAGACTAAGCTAATCTGCCCCCCTAGACAACTATGGCACAAACGCTAAACGAATAGAATAGAATAGAATACTTATTGTGTGGTAATGACACTAGCTGTCAAATTACATGTCGTAACTACTCATAAGCTAGTGTGAACTGTCATTCCCATTCTTGGGTGAGCCATCTGCCCACCCACTGCTCCAATTTCGAAAATCCAATCTCAAAGGACTTCAGGCCATAGCATAGGACAGTTAAAAAAAAATCATTCCTGTACAATACGTACTCTATTCTATTCTTTTAGCGTTTTTGCCACATGTCTAGGGGGGCTAAGTCTCTAAGTGTAATTCGTTTTTTATGAGCAAAATAGATTTGAATCGACGGACATAGAAAAGTAGATAAACTTCAGAAGTAATTTTAACTTTGAGAAGTGCCGCATATTGGTAAATACTAGTATCAAGAAGAAAAGAAGTTCGTTAAAATTAAATATTCAGTGTAATAAAGTATATTATTACGTTGTTGGGATATTTAGAAGTTACGTTCATCAAGTCATTGGGTACACGTCTAGTCGTATATGACTATATTTAATAATTGTCTGGGTTATTTATCAACATTTATTAGAAAAACTAGCTGTCCCGACAGACTTCGTTCTGCTAAAATCGCTATTAAAAAATAGGGGTTGATCGTAGAGGGGTGAAAATTTAGGGTTGTATGTATTTTTGTATGTTGTATCATAAAAAAATAGTAATTAAAAATTTTGTCTAAAAAATAAAAAAATAAAAATTAGGGGAGGACTACCCCTAACATTTAGGGGGATGAAAAATAGATGTTGGCCGATTCTCAGACCTACTGAATATGCATATAAAATTTCATAAAGATCGGTCAAGCCGTTTTGGAGGAGTACGGTAACTAACATTGTGACAGGGAAATTTTATATATTAGATAGAAGAAAAATATGTACAGTGTTACAAAAAATATCTACAACCAATTAAACTCGTAAGTATGTCTAAAGATAAAAAAATATGTACAGTGGGTACAACCAATTTAGCTCGTAGGTATGTCTAAAAGTTAGCGATTCGATTTTTTCCGAAAATGCCTCGCATTTATGCTCAAAACCCAGTACTGCTAAACAAACTCGGTGGCCCGTTATCACCGTGCCTAAGTATCCGTGTCCGTCTTTCCTTTCTCTCTTAACCCCAGCAAAGCTGTTTTTCGGGATGAGCAAGCAGGATGGTAGCTGGTGGTACGGGGTACCCATGCAGATGAAGTAAGTACTAAGTAACTGCCTAAAAGATCCGTTCAAAACACTTAATCATTATTGACATGATGTAATGGTCGTATTAACCGAAGCGTACTAGTTATTATCTTAGTTATTATTGAAGTGAAATTAAACTAACGATAACCACATGTTGTTGAAATGTCAAAGCAATTTCATATTGCATCATAATGAAAAATAAATAAATAAATATTTGTCGTTTGGCTTTCTTAAAACAACTATCTGTATAGGTACTGTAATCTGTATTTTCCCATGCAACGTCATCATATTTTTTTACCCCAATAGAAAAAGGATTGTTTGATTTGGCGCAGTTGTTCGAAAGTTTTGTACGTTTACATTTCGGCAATTTAGGTATTATATATAAATTAAAATTTCTTATCGTTATAAACTTTATGCGTAGATCTTTTCGCAGTTCTCATAATATCTCGTCATGATGTCAGCAATATTATATCTTCAAAGTATCTCATTACTTATACACGTTGTTATATTAATTGTGAATCTTCAATATCACTCACTTAAAACATGATTATGTTATGATACGTCATAGTTTCTGGGAACAAACGCCGTACTCTAGGGTAATGTGAGATGTCTTCGCAACGCATTAAGTAAACAATGGATGAAGAAATATTACACGCATTACAATAATATCGCTATGGCGACGCTAAGGACGAAGCGCGTGCGCGTTATTATAATATTCATTACTAGCTGTTGCCCAAACTTCGCCTATGTTAACGAAGATTTACAACGGCATCTTACCGGGATAATATACAGCTTATAGCCTTCCTCGAAAAATGGGCTATCTAATACTGAAAGAATCATTTAAATTCGACTAACAGTTCCTGAGATAAGCGCGTTCAAACAAACAGACTCTTTATAATATATTAGCAAGTATAAGATTCAACGACAACATCAAAGGAAGAAATCTCGCGTCTTCGCGGCGCCCGTAACAATCTATGGAAACAATGTGTATAAACCAAATCATTACTCGAAATCTAATCAATCACTGCGACCCTTGGTATCAGTGCTAACCCATCTAGCAGATAATCCATTAACCTTAGAATCATAATATTGGTCTTGCTAAGCTTCGACCGTGGCGGAGATCAATTTATATCTATGCCAATTGCCATCAATCAACCTTAGTTTTCCTAAATATCTACAATCTTTAATCATTGGTTTTTTTCAACATATTTTGGACCCACTCACCACTGCCACATCAGTTTTCATCACATCTTTTCAATCTTTAGATTTATATTTAATCGAAATTAAATTTAAAATTAAAAAAACTCCAAGACATAAATGCGCCATTTTGTGATAGCGGCCATCTTGGATTTGAAATTGCCACAGTACTATATCCTTTCATTTAATAGCCGATTTTAATTCACCTTTTAAATAATTAAAAAAAAATCGGTTCATCCATTCGCAAGCTACGCAGTACAATGCCGCAGACAGACAAAAGTCTAAAAACCAATTAAATTATTATGAACAGAGGAAAACATGTTTGTCTACAAAATTACAAGCGCCTGTATGACGTTGCCCCTCTCGATATAGAAGGTCAAATGTCGAACGAATATTATAAAGATCGGGCGACACGTGTTATTTTATCATATTCTTTATTGCTATTAAATGGCAATTAATTATGATGCACTTTCTACGAATGTGAGTGTACCAGAGTACTTATCATTACACATATCAAATATTACACGTTACAAAATGTCACCCACGAAAATTATCCTGAACCATTCAATTATGGTAATAATAAAAAAATAGCCAGTCATAGCACCGCTGGAAGTGGAAGTGGAGGTTCTAAGTTAGAAGATTTTCTTAGTGGGAAGTAGGAAAATTATTTTTTCAAAATAATTTTGGCTTTACCGGCAGCAATTACCTAATTGAGCACTAATTAGTACCTAACTCTTAACTTTCACCATTACAGATTTTAAAATCTTCTTTCAGCTCTATGATTGCTCGTGTCGTTTGGCCAGCAATACTCTATACTTACAAAGCTACTTAAAAGTTAGCAGTGTTCTCATTTTTGGTCCACCTATCACAGCACCAAATATCTGTTATCAGCACCAAATTAGCACTAATTAAGCACTAAATTTTTATATATAAAACGAGGGATTTGGCTGACTTAATCCTACTAGTTTTACTATACACTGCTAACTTGATAGAGCTAGCAGTGTTCTCATTTTTGGTTTACCTATCACAGCACCAAATATCTGTTATCAGCACTAACTTAGCACTAAATGAGCACTAAATTTTGATATAAGCCGAGTGATTCTGCCGACTTGACCTTTCTAGCTTTTTAGGATTAGGATGACAAACATACATAAACTTATTAACCACGTTGGTATAGATAATTGTGTAGACAATCTGGTCAGCGTTTAAAAGGATGGACAAATGATTTTCATTGTTCGACTTTCGTGTGTATAATATTTATATTCAAGGCTTCCGATTTTTAGCTTCGTCATAGCGATAAAAAATTGCTTGCAAAATATGGGTGGATGAACTTCACATATAATGAACTAGCTGTTGCCTGCGGCTTCGTCAGCGTTTACTTACATTTACGGAGCTATCGGGGCTGAAGATAGCAACAAATACCTAGATACTAAAACAACAACTTTTTGGGAGGGCTTCACACAACAAATGTGGTTCTTTTGCAGTTTTTGGCTTTGAATATGTTAATAACGGCAGCAGACACTTAAAATATTCACAGAATATTAAATTATATAATATTATCGTTAAAATAAATTTCAATTCAAGTAAGATATATTTAATACAAATATATTTGATACAAGTGACACTCATGGGAATAAAGTATTTTTAGTAAAATTGTAACCGAACTAACAATCAGTAATATAAATAATAATTAATATTACCTAATTAATTATTATTTATTACGAAAAACAACAACTTTTTCAAGCGTTTATATTATATATAATTGCCGGTTTTAAATATATTTATTACTTTGCAAAATGTTCTGGAATCTAGAAGATACATAAGTATATCGCAAGTCAAAATCTTTGCTCCATCTGATACTAGGTACTATTGTGCAATTCCCTATTATGCATGTTTTGATATTTATGTATCTATCAGTAAATCTGTTTGTTACATTCATAGTTGTCGTATTTCCTACAAAAGACCATTGTAGGAAATACAACAACTTGTGAAGATACAAATCTATATCATTTGCATCTTCAGCAGTTTGTATGTACTTGACATCGCTACTATTCAAAATTTAAACTAATAATAATCTTGTTACCATATAATGAAATTTAATCATTAAATTAACTCTGTAAATATAATAATTTAATGTTCTTTAAAATATATATTTAATTCTCTCAGACTGAGGTCTGAGAGAATTAAATATATATTTTAAGTGGGTATTAAAGGAACTTATGTGAAGATATAGGATTAAAGTCTTCAATATCTACCACTTACCAGGATATATTTCAGCGTTTTTAATACCATTTCGCGTATTTTAACCGACTTCAAAAAAAGAAGAAGGTTATCAATTCGACTGTATGTTTTTTATCAGGGCTAAAGTAAGATTTTTGAATTAAAAAAGTAAGGAATGGAAAAAACCAATAAAAATTAAAAAATAGCTAGTCTCCTTATATTATGTAAAAATACGCATTATATCGGCGTAAAACTAATTACAAATTCATCTGCCTTTAAGCCTTTTGTGTCCATTTAGTCTGGATAATTTAGTCCGGTTACTAGGACGGAGGACCGCGTAAAAATGTAGAACAGTTATCTCAGTTATTAATGAGATTGGATTTACTTGTAATAAGTGACGAAGAGATATTATATAACGAAATAAAAATTCATGAAAAACTTACATCAGATTAGATTCATGGACATCAAAATTAGATAAAGTTGAGATTGACCTTCTAGATGTTTTTACAAGTTATAATTTTAACACAATTATCTTATTATTATTGCGGTATATTTTCCTTGACTTTTTAAGATGATATCATGTACGGACTATTCTAGAAAAATAACTTTTCCAACCGTATAGTAGAAAAGATGAATTGAGTATTTGAATGCATTCTAGTAGGTACCTATTCAAGATTGCTCCAGTGAAAGGGCTAATATGGAGAATGATACGCGACATATATCCTATGCACCATCACACCCCGGTGCCGCAAAGGCTAAAAGCCGCCACAGTTTCGCCAGTTGTGTCCACCCTCTTTCAGGAAATCGATCCCAAATTAGAATTCGACTGTGGCGAGAGAGTATTCCACTCTCTACGCCATTTGTCTCACCGTCCGAGAGTCCCCCACCTGGACACGAGCTGCCGTGGCCGACCTGGAAGTGCTTGAATAGACTTAGAACTCAGGTCGGCCGGAGCAAGGATAATTGTGTTCGGTGGGGATTCACAGACCCCGCCAATATAGAGTGCATGTGTGGTACCGTCCCACAAACAATGGACCATCTCATGTCGTGTCCTGCGTGCCCTACCACCTGCACATTGCAGGATTTAATAGACGCTCCTGAGAATGGAATACTCGTAGCTGAGTTCTGGGCGGATAAAATTTAGGTAGCCATCGACACGCTAAGAAGAAGAAGATTGCGAGGTGGACTGACCAGGTAAAAGCGGGTGTAAATGGCTCCTCATCACAACACTACACGAGGAAGACGGTCATCAGAGGGTATATCTAGCGTGTTGATAGTGTGTTCTAAAGCTTGCCACCAAGACCCAAAATAATGACCACGACTATTCTGTCAATGCTCGCTTTACCGCTTGTGCCGCATACGTTTGTGTTAATTAGTCTTTCCCGTCTTTTGTCTAAGCACGGATAACATTATCTCATCAAAACTATGCGATATGGGCAGAGCGAGCGCGGAAATTATCTTCGAGAATAGACAACTTTTAAAGGAGTTTGCGGGGGTGAAACAAATGAGGTGCCAGATGTAACCCAACCTAACCTAAGTACTCACAAAGAAATGTACGTATTGTAAACTAATTAACACAATTTTTGTAAATAGACATAATCATTTTACTAACTTTAGTATCGGACCAGTATAACAAAATATCATTCTTTATCTAACATTTATCTAAAATGAAAAAAAAAATATAATTAATCTTAGATAATATGTACGAATCACATTAGCTTTTAGTCAGATAACAATAATTGTTTGTATTAACCAGTAAACATAAAACACAGCTGGTGGACAAGAACATCAATGTTGGTCTGCAATTGAGACAAAGGCCTGTTATGATTTCAAGAGCTGGAATGTATCAAGATAGTTTGTGTTTTCGTGTTCATCATGATTCGAGTTTTCTATTATGGGTAGCTCGTTATGGTCATATATGACATACGAACTTTCTAGAATGTGCTATACTTATAAGACTATTTTGCTGTGCACTTGGATTATCTGCAGTCAGGTAAGTTTGTTTTAATATAACCAAATAAGAAACTATTTTGGTTTAAACTTCAATAGTCTTAAAATCTAACCAATAAAAACAACTAGGGACGCGACTGTTTTTCCATAAGCAAACTTGCTTGACATAAATAAATAACTCAATATCTTCTATTTTCCTTCCTATAATTAATTCCTTTTATATAATTGGTTTACGTCTGCAATTGTACATTTTTGAAACGATGAAAATTTTATACTCACTTAGCCTGCCGATGGCTGCCTAAAATTTGTAAGCCCAGAGCATCCTGTAATATTCAGGTGGCACAGCATATTATGCACTCTGAATTTGACTGCTCTATCAATCCCTGCGGAACACAGACCGACCTGATTTCGACCTATTAGATTGGCCACGGCAGCTCGCGTCCAAGTGAGGTGAGGTAAGGAGATTCTAGGATGGTGAAAAAAACGGTGTAGGGAGGCAAATACTCTCTCGCCAGTCTGATTTCAGCCTGGAATCGATCTTCTGAAAGAGGAGGCCACGTCCAGTGGTACTTTTGCCTTATTAGCCTTAGCGACACCGGGGTAAAATATATTTGCCTCAAATTGTATCCAGTAATTCATCACATGATTTTTATCACATCAATGAATGGCGCGATTTTTTCATTGCTTGATAAAATATGTTTGATTAATTTAATTTAATAACAAAAAATATATTATGTAATTATATCGCACGCATACGCTATGCAGAGTTTTCGCTGAGCTTGGATAAGTATCTTCAAATTTCTAAGCTGCTTGTATGGAAATACGAGCAGTAGAGTAATGTCCTAGACAGATCGGCTGCATTTTAACTGAAATATGAATGCAAATTTACAGTATGCAGTAAATACGACTGTAATAAAACTGCAAACCCACGTTGCAGTATAATTACAATTGGCGCGCTCATGGATTGCACTACCTACTAGAGTGTATTGCATATTATGATCTTTCTAGAAAGACGGGATAGTGTAGGTAATTAGATACAGATCATGGCAAAATAACTTACATTAAGGCCGCTTGATATTGTAGCTACCAAATTCAAAGAATTTCTGGGTGTGTAAGCAGTATCTATTGAAACAGCGAACTTAGAAGACTCAAAACTATTACCAATTCGTTAATCTCTCAAAATGTGCCTACAAATCAGGTATGTGTGAGTCTGATTCGCGCGCTAAGGGCGCGAATCAGACTCAACGGCTTTTACATGATTTTCACCGCTTATGCTATGACGATTGCCTGTCATATGGAATGCCCATGCGTTAGCACTCAAGTCGGAGGTAGCGGGTTCGAATCTCGCCAGGGAACAAAAAGTTTTCTGTGTTCCTGGATCATGGATGTAATTATAATGATTAAAGTGTATACTATAATAAAAATCTTAAATATAGGTATTAATATAAAAGTATTAAATATATGTATTTCCGTTATCTGGTACCCGTAACAAAAGCTCTTCAAAAACTTACCACGAGGCCAGATTGACGAGGTGTAAAAAAAGCGTCCATAGATATTATTATTATTATTATTACATTTGCATGTCGGTGACGTGAACCTATAAGATTTTTCTTAACCAAAAAGAAATTTAGGTAAAGAAATTTTCAATTCAAAAATAATATTTTGGACACAGCCAGTTTACAGCTTTCCCAATTTTCCTTGATCTGAAAATAGTTCGTATAGTTTTCTACTATTTTTTTTACATCCCACGGACCCTTAATTCTTGTGAAATATTGAAAACTGTCACAAAATATTTTGTTTTTATAAATGAATGTCTGAGAAGCTATCTGATTTACCCAAATAATTTAGTATCTACAGGTGGAAGCTCAAATCACGGATGACCTATTCCCTGTGGAAGCCCACCTGGACGTATGGCGTCAACGAACTGCTCGAGTCGCAATAAGAACCAATGATGATATTCAATGTCAAAAACCTAGTAGCATTTATACATGCGAGGTAAGAAACATAGATTTTTTTAATTTATAGAATCAGGCGTTACTTTTCGAAAATCGATTTTATATTAATCAGCAATGTATCCCGCGAACCATACAGTCTTAACAGAAAGTGTGTGAGAGCACGCATATGCGTGCATACCTATTACCTATAGCACCTCCCTCCTTTACCACACTGCATATAATGTGATATGCGTATACTCGTATGCACCAAAAATCACTCAAACACTTTCTGTAAAGACTGCATAGTTCGCGGGATATATTGCGAATTAATGTTTAATATCTTCTTTAAAATGGATTTTTTTGCTTAAAAATATTATATTATAGTTCATTAAAACTCCTTACCACACTGCGCCTCGAATCCGGCATATAATGAAAGTATAATTTAGGTATATCTCAATCCTTTTTTCGCAGGCAGATACGTAGATGATGTCAGTGACCGATTTAGGCTTGATGCCGCCCTAGGCCCTGTTTATTTTGCCGCCCTTAATGCTAGAAAAAAGTAAAGTATCAACCCTTATATTATGTCCCACTGCTGGGCCAGGGCGAAATTATTAAGATTTAGTCATTTTTAAAAGCTTTATATGCATGTTATATTCAGTAATGAAACAAAAAGTAGAGAACATCATTCGGTAAAGACTATAATTAATCTTTAAAAAAAACATAATCCTATTCATAGACTGAAAAGTAAATAAAAAAGTGAATTGTTATAGGTATATTCTATAGAGAATTCTTTACAAAAATTAATCCAAACTCATTTTCAAGGGCAGTCTTCTTTACTTCTTTCGTCTCTGAAATTTTGGCGCCCCTCAAATCATGCCGCTCTAGACCCGGGCCTCACGGGCCTATACGTAAATCCAGCACTGGATGATGTACCAAGAAGTAACTTAGGCTATAAAAATCGTCACAATGCGAATACGTTCGTAAATGTAATTTACCGCAGGCGAAGCCTCGGTCATGTCGTAGCGGTGGGGCTCTGTAGCCCAGGATGACCCCAACAACTTGGGCGAAGCGAATTGAGTTGAGGAGGCACTTTGTATCACTCTTATAAGAAGAGGAGACCAAAGAGCAGGGGTTGGCCCCCTGAGGGACTGACTAGCCGTCGAGGTGCCCTGTTGCTTGTAGATCCGGGGCACCTCACCAAAGGCGGCATTGGTGGCACTCGCCGGGTTTTAGTGGGTAGAGCTATTTCCACTTCCCCGCTTTCGGTCGCAGCAAGTTCCACATACCCGCCTGGGGAGACCTACTCCCCAAAAGTTAAAGAAAAAAAAGCTTCGCCTTCGCCTCAGCAACAGCTAGTAATAGATAAAAAAAAACGAGTATTTAATGTATTTAATTATTCCAAATGCTTGCATAATATTAGCATATCTGTCTAAATTTAGAATTTTTTAGATACCTACGGGACACCTAGATAACAATTTCTGTAAAAAAATACCGATATTTCTTGTATAAACTAAATTTGAACTACCCAAGAAAACTGATAAATTAAATACAATCTATATTGATTCTGATATTTTCAAACCATTTTTATATTTATTAAATATATTCCTGTTAAAGAACAAGGATTGATGGTAGAAGACTAGAAAAATTGAGGGTTGTGTGTATTTTAATTATATATAATAATTAGGATTGTATGTTGTTTAATGCCACATCATAAAATAAACGACAATAAAATAAAATATTTAGGGGTGTGTAACCCTTATCATTTAGGGGTATGAAAAATAGACGGCCGATTCTCAGACCTACCCGATATGCACGCGAAATTTTATAAAATCGGTCCAGCCGTCTCGAAGGGGTTTGGTAACAAACACCGTGACACGAGAATTTTATGTATTAGAAAGAAAGAAGAAAGAAAGAAAAATATTTTTACTGTTGTAATATTAACAAACATAATAAATATTAGATGATGTTGCAATTGTTCTAAAGTAACCTGTGATGTTGCATCTATTCTTATGGTTGTCAGAATGCTAGAAAAGGACACTAATTGTATCAAAGATCTTATTTGACTGGACGTTTCAGGAACCCCCAGACACGGCTCCCAGCTACTCAAGCAAGGTGTGCAACTACCGCAACGTGCAGTACCACGAGCAGGTATACAAGTGGGTGGCTGGACGGGGATGCCTTGTCTACACCCCTGACTTCCTCTACGTGGAGGGAAGGAATCCCATCAACTTGAACGCCGCCTGCATGTACGGAGATTTGTTCGCCCCCTGCTTGGAGATAGTAAGTAAAGTGCAACCATTTTTGTTAATCTGAGAAAGCTGTCGGCGCGTATTGTCAGGAAAATCGACATGAATGCCAATGACGGTATAGATTCCCTTATCTTTTTTAATACTGTTATCAACCATTACGCATAGTAGAATCGTTATAATCGCAACGCATAGGGCCCGTTACTAAAGGATTATTAAATAGCGCCTCTTACGTATCCCCGTTCGTCACCCACGGGGGAAGCCCACGTCGTCCCGCCAGCTCTCTCAGCTGTTCGTCTGCTTACTTCTGGGTCATTATACTGCCTCGCTGAAGGAGAACATCGTTGTCCAGGGCTCATCATCGATCGCGGTAATGATGTTCGGCAGAGATAAACCCCCTTCAGTGACCGATAACAGACCGCGAAGCAGCGCCGCTTGACGACGACGCAGGCCGCATCTACCGTCGGGCCACAATCCTGACATACCTATTGTCATCCGGCTCCCTTACGGCACGAGAGCTCACCAAAGCAACAGTGCCCAGTGAGCACCTGTATAACACGTATTACTATTACTATTTTTGCCATTCGGTTGCCGTGCTAGGTCCGCATTTGGGACTCTTGCCCTAATCTATGAACCCGCAGAATCCCTTGTAAGGCTCTCGCTGAAATACCTCCTATCCGACATAGGAGTGCATCTCGGCAAGTACCGCCGGCAGTGGCCAGTGGCCAGTGGCTGCCGCCCACGACAACGCGCGGTTCACCCGAATAACTCTTGGCGCAATGCGGCAAGTTGCAAACAAGGATCATAATAATTTAGTACTAATTACATATTACGATATTAGTATATTATAGGCCCCGCTCGCAAGAGCGTTTCATAAGCGTCGCGTTAAATTCCGACGTTGACGCGAATTGCGAGTTTTGCATGCCCATTTCGAATAACGAAAATTCAACGGATAGTGTACGATTGCAACGTTCTACGCTTTAAAAACGCTTTCGCGTAAATAAATAGGTGGGTATCAATTTGTGTCATATTCAAACGTTTTTAAGACACAGTAAAAAAGCGGTCGTGCGTACGGGGCTTTATTTAGCAGCATAAAGTATTTTTATATATGGAACGAAGTTCCTTACGGCAGGCTTGGAGGGGATAGGGATTTTGCTGCGCGACCGAACTGAAAAAAATGTGATAGTAAAACCGTAAGAAAAAGTGCGTGGAATAAAAAGCGTTAAATGAGACGTGTGCAGGCGCGACAGTCGCATACACAAGCGAGTAGTGTATAATACCTTTCTTTTTAGCCGAAGGAACTTCGTTCCTACCTGGTGTCCCACGACACCACATTTCTTTTTATTTTTCATAATTTTCGTAAAATATTTTAATTTCATTTGCTACGATCAATTGATAACATCATGAGTCGTGATGTCGTACTTTAAGTCACAAATCGTCTAGACATTATGCCTGCTTATTTCTTGCTTGATGCAGTTTTGGTGTGTTTCAGTAGGAACTAAAAAGAATGCTTATGTGATAAAATTACAGGATTAAAATCTTAGATGACTTTTATATTAAAAACCGGTTGATATGTGCTGAGATTAATGGGTTCTGTTATAGCTCTATTATTGTAACATGTAAAACGCCTTAATAAAGGTCATAGCAATTTACGAATATATGAAATATAACTAAATATATTTATATAACTACTAGCTGCCCCGACAGACTTCGTTCTGCCAATATTAAAATTGCAATGACAAAATAGGGGTTGATCGTAGGGGGGTCAAAATTTAGGGTTGTATGTATTTTTGTATGTTGTATTATAAAAAAATAGAAATTAAAAATTTTGTCTAAAAAATAAAAAAATAAATTTAGGGGTGGACTACCCCTAACATTTAGGGGTATGAAAAATAGATGTTGGCCGATTCTCAGACCTACTGAATATGCATATAAAATTTCATAAAGATCGGTCAAGCCGTTTCGGAGGAGTACGGTAACTAACATTGTGACAGGGAAATTTTATATATTAGAAATACCTATATTTTTTTTTCAATAAGTTTATTACATGTCCGGGTTTCGAAAACTTTGTTTAGTTAGGGACCGTTTTTAAAATTAAACTATCTAGAGGACCTGGGGTCCGGGGCCCCTAGCTGTAAACGTAGTGATTATATTCTCTTGGACCTTTGTTAGCATCCGTAAGTTTGGTGGCAGTACTTTTACACTCTCAAGGTGTTTGTGTCTCAAGGCTGCTGTAATAATTTTGCTGACCTTTTTAAACGTCTTTATTATGAATAGTTACAAGTTTTTTTGTCGCATGTCAAGGAACCCAAAATATCTTAGGAGTCTGTGGCCCACAATTTATAAAACCCCGCCTTAAGTAACGTTAAGAGTATATTTCTTCACACTTCACAATTAGTATCAAAAATAATAATCACAGGGGAATAGAAGTGATTTTTACTACGATTAGCGTTAAGGCTAGATATTTCTTGGATTTATCGTAAGTCTGAAGCAGTATAAAATTAAACCTTTTTTAAACACATACGATTTCGCTACAAAACAAAATCATCCTTACTAATAACATAAATTTTAAAGTGGGGACGTATGTTACGCTTTCACGTGAAAACTACTCAATCGACCATCATGAAACTTTGTACACATATTCTCGTTAGGTACTTAAAGTTTTTTTGCTAACGTGGGCGAAGACGCCTGGGTAGGCGCACTGGCGTGTGTGGGGACTCGCATTTGGGTACCCTACCCCACTAAAACCGCTGCGTGAGCCTTCAGCCGCTATAATTGAGGGACCCGGATCTGTGCAGGCGACGGGATACCCTCAGCGACAGACTGGTCCCGGCAAGACCAGATTCTCCACAATAGGGGGACTGCCCGGCTACGACTTGGCAGTCCCCACGACGTCGTGTCTTCAGCTGGGCCCGGGTTCCCATCCCGAGCCCGACACGAGCACAGGGGCTTTATTGAAGGCGCATTAAATAGCGCCTCCGACGCACCCCCGTTCGTCGTCTACGGGGGGAGGCTACGTCAGCGGCCTCCTCTCTCACCCGTTCGTCGGCCTCCTTCTGGGACATCACTGTCTCGCAGAAAGAGGCCATTGCCGTCCAGGACTCGTCAGAGCCAAGCATCGCGGTGATGACGCTCGACAAAGACAAGTCCCCTCCGATGACAGACGTCAAATCATGACGCAGCGCCACCCATCTCGGGCACACCTCGAGGGTGTGCTGGGCAGAGTCCACCGCCGCGCCACAATCGTGACATCCTGTCGTCGGCTCCCTTTGGGCCGTCCGACACAAGTAATCACCAAAGCATCCGTGCCCGGTGAGAACCTGCGTCAGACGGAAGGTGAGGGGTTTGCGCTTACGGCGCATCCACCGCTCAAGAACCGGGCGCAGAGCAGCCGTTAGGCGTTTGCCATACGGCTGACGCGCCAGGTCCTCTCCCCACCTCCGCATTAATGTCTCCATCCCTAGTCGGCGGACCCGTAGGACCCCGTCAGGCGAAAGGCTCAAGCCCAGAGACCTCCTATCCGAGACATAGGAGTGTGTCTCGGCCAGAACCTCCGCCACAAGTTGTGGGCGAAGACGCGGGCAAAAGCTAGTTTACATATAAAACAGATAAACTCAAACGCTTATCTCACTATTACCTTATTGTTTCCAGGCTAAAGAAGACGGGACATGCGGCTGCTATCCATTCGACCCAGCCTTCGAAGAAGTAGCGACGATGGTTCGTAACGCAACACTGCCCTCCGCTCACGGCCGCTGGGAAAAGTGCTTTTATGAAGCCAGTGACTGCTGCAACCATTACATGAGAGATACACCTTCTGTAACACCAAGTAAGTTAAGTATCGACGCTTTATGACCCACCGCTGGGCATGGGTCTCCTCCTCGAAATCAGGCGAGGAGGCCAATAGTTCACCGATGCGCTGGCCCAGTGCGGGTTGGTACACCAAGTAAATATAATTAATATATTTGTGAAATGTTTCGACTGGACACCCGTGGGAGCTCAGTTAAATGGATACAACCATCAACCTCGCTGTGCTTCCAAAAGAAGCGATAGACAGACAAAGTCTTAGTTTGTCTCGGAATAGGCAACACTTAAACGATTTGCCTGGGCTAGTTATATGTATGTAACTAATTTAGCTTCATGGGTGACGTCGACCATTTACTGTCAGGTGTCGCGCCTGGCAGTTTGCCTATTCAAGTAACATTAAAAAATACAACATAAAAATAAGTCATTCGTCTAAGTATAGACATCCTAATGATTTATCAATTGACACGCTAAGCTTTTGTAAAAAATATTTTATAGTGGATTTATTTATTATTTAATAGAATACCAATACCCAAAGGCCATATTTATGCTATTTTATTAAGTTAGTAAAAGTAGTTTGTTACAGTTTTCATTTATATTTTTGAGGATATTTTTATAGTAGCAGACTCCCCGCAATGTGATACCACTTTCGACGGATGGACGTGCTGGCATCCCGCAGATGCAGGCACTGTCGCAAGCGCGGTCTGCTCAGAGTTGGCATACTCCAATACTGGCCCCACTTGTCACCGTGAGTATGGCTAGAATATTCTAGTACCATCCCACACACATATACTCACATATTCATGTATTTTAGTAAAAAACAGACGCATTCTCTAACTCATCGGAGCTGAATAATTCCATTGTAATAAATGCATGTAATTTTATTGAATGAGACATTCGTTGGGAGAAAGTGATCTTTGGGTTTGTGGACACACAAATCCAGGGGCAGATCTACATTTAAACCTTTTTGGTTGCAGCCTAGGGCCCCATGAAAATAAAGGTATTCTATAGGTATTATTTATTTTTGGTTGTTGAAAACAATATGTAATATATCAAAGTAAAAATTATATTGTGGAAATCCTGAGATTAACGTCTTATTTTGTTGCTATTACTGTAATTAGTTACAAATTAAAAATAGCCATTATTTCAAAAAACATGCTCTAAGTAGCCAGGACCGCTTAAATTCAACGTCCTCTCTTGTACACACACATTTTTATTTTATTCTTAGTTATTTTATTTATATTTTAGACTTCAGCAGTAAAGAGTGCTATGGAAACGGGACCTGGGAGCTTGTCACAGAGTACGGCACTTGCAGCGTCACACCCCGTCTTCTCCGCCGCTACTGGCTTTATATAGGAGTGTTAGCAGCTTCTATATTAGCTTGCATACCAGCCGTCTTCATATTCTTCTTTTACAAGCGATTGCGTGTCACCAGAGTTATCTTACATAGAAATTTACTTATCGCTATCATTGTGAGAAATGTCCTGGTTATCGCTAGTAGAGCCCAGGTAAGTTCATTTATATACATTAACGTACTGACTTACAAAAGATCCTAAGTGTAAAAGATTCCCTAGTGTAGCAAACAGAATATCTAGCCATAAAAACACAATATCTTGAAAAAGTATTATTACCAATGTAATCCAATTATACTTTTATACTGGCCTCTGTATCTGGCGTTTAAATTCCAGTCCAATTTTCTGCTAAAACTGGAAGACTTGGATTTTCTACAAGTCCATAAACAACAATGAAAGAAACAAAAAAAGTCTGACTGTTCGTTTTTTTTGTCTAAAAAGCATCCGTCACCTCATTTTACAAAACTATGGACATGGTCCTTCGAGCCGGATTTATCATATAACGTGCAGTGAAAATGACTATAAGTGATATTAAACTAGAAGACTTAAATATTGATTGATACAATTTTATAATGTATACTTGCAAAATACAAATTGTGCTCTATGTATATCTGCAAACGTACATAATATCGTATTTGCAGATATACATAGATGAGTTAACCTCTACAGAAAATACAGTGATGTCAACCAATGGGACCTGGTGTCGTATTTTGGCAGTTCTAGAGCGAGCAGCGGCCAGCGCTGTGTTCGTATGCATGCTCGTCGAAGGGATATATCTCCATCGACTTATCGTGGCTACATTTCGTCAAAAATTAAGTGTCAAATGGCTATACGGATTGGGGGCAAGTAAGTTAATAGTTTATAGTAATTTCTTTAATTAACTTAGAAATAGTAAGTTCCACTTGTCAGAAATCAGCTGCAAGTTGAAACTGCTGGCTGCTTCTTGAGACTATAATGATAAAATTCATAGATATAGTTGAATAAATTCGATCTTGAGAGATTTATATTATAACCAATTGTTGAGTAACGATCTAATGAATCATAAACTGACTTGAAGTGGGTTGAATTCTGGTAAATATTTCTGTACCTCAGATGTGGTCGGTACAAAAAGGAATGGTAGAGCTGGTAGAATTCAACGAATAAAACATACCAACTTTTTAATTTTAAATCTTTAGCTTTATATATAAAATTCTTTATTTTTTATTTATGTTTTCTTTCATGATAGATTAGCGGTCCGCCCTGTTTTCGCGCGGCAATTTATGACCTTTGTTTTTCGCTGATTTCGTGAAAGAATTACAAAACGTTTCAGTAGTTTCTGAACCTATTTAATCCAAACAAATGAAGAGTAAAATCTTTCCTCTTTAAAAATATTATAGACTTATTGTTACTTATTTAATACAATCGTAAATATTTTACAGTTATAATCATGGCGCCTGTGACAGCGTGGGCAATCGTGATGAGCATCCACAACGACCATTCATGCTGGATGGTCTACACCATCCCCCACGTGCAGTGGATTCTCGACGTACCCAGAATCCTCATACTGGTGATTAACACGGTGCTCTTCGTCGACGTTATTCGTGTGCTTCTCACAAAAGTCAGGAATTCTGAGAACGCTAATCAACTGTAAGTCTTCTGTGAGGTATAGCTAAATTAGTCACCTTACTATTTTGAAAGATAAAGTAGAAACTTACTAACATATGTGTGGTTAAAATAAATAAATCAGATAAAAAAACATAATCGTCTTCAAGATGTACACTAACCATCAATGTTGAATCATCATAATCATCATCATCATCAGCAGTAGCAACAGCAACAATATGCTAAACATAGGCATCCTTCAATGCATGCCAAGACGACCGATCCTATGCATACGCATCTAACACGGCATAAAGATCAAAAATCGGAAAAGAAATCCTAAAAGAAAGTGAAAAGCCCATAAAGCTTAATATTAATAAATACTGGTTGGGATATACTTATTATTTTTTTTAGGAGTACAGCAAAAGCCACGTTGTTTTTGATGCCGCTATTTGGAATACAATTTATATTTACAGCATTTCGACCAAGCACTACAAATTGTATCACTGAACAAATATATTACTATGTTGCGTATACTGTTGAAGGAATACAAGGGTTTTTAGTGGCATTGTTGTATTGCTATGTAAATAAGGAGGTAAGTAATTAAAAAAGTTTGAAGTTGAAAATTTAAAACATATCTCATACTAAAATTAGTTCAAATTTTAAATAACTTCTCAGAGACCTCGCATTTAGAATGTCTCATTTGGAAGCATTATGAGCCAAAAAAGAAAAGCCAAAAAAATTAAAATTCCAGAATTTCAAAATCCATTAAAATAAGTTTGAAATTTCCTACTTTGCTTACTAATAACATCTACTATTTTTAAAAATATTACTCTTAATTTATCAGCGTGTTGCATTTTTAGGTGCACTCGTTAATAAAAGCAACGTATCTTAAAACTGAAATCGCAGTTACATCCCGCATCCGAGGCTCACTTACTACAGGCGCCAATGGTGACCCCGATGATAGAAGACTAACATATAGCACAAACTTACCAGCACACAACGAAGACACACATAAAGATCATAACATAAAACCTAAGTATGTTGCTGAAATAATTTCTATACAAGCAAGTGAACGATTAGCTGAAATACTTGATCCAATTTATGAGACTATAGATCCAGGTGTAACAAACGAAAGCTTCGACTTTTCGGAACGTACCGATTTGGACAATGACTCTGGATTCACACCAATTCAAAACTCCAAAATAGATGACTACTATGGTTTCACCAACGTGTCTAGTGTCTCAATAGGTTGTAGGGATTGGTTAAAAGACACACCGTCGTACGCTGGTAGCGGAAATACTGCCATAGAACATAAGCCGTGTTTTGGAATGGACGAAGTCAATGATAAACTGGAAAATGTAAGAGATGTTTCAGAGAATGTCGATTATGTTGATATGGATGCAGTGCTAAGAAACGATGTCAATAATACTAAGGTAATTGGTATTGATCCACCTGAGGGACTTGATGAAGATATAGATTTAAAGCCAACTTTCACTGGCTGTGATAATATGCTCGATGAAATTATGCAATGCATTCAAACAAATGAAGATGACAATATAAATCTTAACCCTGAACTTCTGGCACCTAATAGACCAGAAGGGGAAAAAATAGTTTTCGTAAACGATTGAATTTGTAAATTACCTTTTGAAAATTAAAAAAATATTTATTAAATTAATAAAGGACGTAAAATATGTTGTTTATATTTCATAAAGGTTTTGTTAAATAAATGCAAATTGTTTATTTTATAAATTTCTATGAACAGCATATGAGTGGGAGAAGTGGTTTGATGCATGTCATAATTAACCTGCTTGTACCAAAATATGAATGTAAGCAAAAACGTCAAAACTACAAATAGAGTACCATAAAGTAAAGTAAGAGTACAAACCCTCAATAAACGGTAGGACATTCTTCATCATGGAGGTCCAATATTAACAGTATATGACTATGACATCCTTTTCTCTACATAATATATTAATTTATTACTATTTTGAGTTCAAGTTCGATTCTAAATGTTGTGACTTCGTACATCTGAGTACTTAGAGTGGTGGCAGATGGAAATCTGGTTACTCTGGTTTTCATATTAAATTTTATGAATACAGCCCCTCTAGACAAGTTCTTTTTAAGAACGTTTATTAAGATACATAATGAATATGGTTTAGTTTGTTAAAACGTTTAACAACGTCTGTACTTCGCTTAAAACGAATATTATTGTTATAATATTTCTTGATTTTTTTTAAATGTCGTAAGCTAGTTAATTCCCATACAATAAGTATTCTTTTCTATTATATTCGTTTAGCGTTTATGCCACTCTTCTAGGGGGAACGAATCACATACGTTTTTAGACGTTTTTACAAACAAAACCGTAAACAAAATACACTTTATGTGTCTTAATAAACGTTCTTAAAAAAATTTGCAGCAACCCTATGGAGTTAGCGAGTAAACGCAAAAGAATAGAATTGAGCGTTTGCCACTTGTCTAGGGATGCTGATAAGCTTATCAGTTGGGTTACATTGCATGAAAAACTACAAAGCGACTCATAAGGTCAGCTAATGAAGAAATAATTAAAAATAATGATAGGTTGAAATATACTTTTAATGTGTGATCAGAGATTCATCATTGCCTACAAGAAAACAAAAAAAAAACGCTGAGTTTAAAGACCAAAAAATAAATCAATATACAGAGATAAGTGTAACTTAATAGCGACTCGATAAGTGGATAAGTGTTGTATGTACCATATACCTTGCGCAATGACATGCAACATATAGTAATTCATCATTAAACTTGCTTCAAATCTAGATCCTTTCAAATGCAAACTACAAAAGTGAACGCCGCTATTGCGTATACGCAGTTCACTCTGAACCTTTTAACGAATATACAAAAGTTTCAGCACACTTTTAAAACATACCGGTAAAATAGTTAAGTAATAAATAATGTTCGTAAAATTATTAGGAGTAGCTTTGCTTTGTTTTTGTGTGTCTGGTTTCCCGGACGGTGCACCGATAGATGCTTGTGTCAAGGATCGAGCTAACCAGCCCAACCATGGACAGCACAGATCCAAACCCTTATCAACCTCACCCTACAGAGTGACGGCTTCTTCAGTTCATTATTCGCCGGGTGACCAGATTACAGGTAAGAATATCATATTTAAAACACCTGCTGCCCCGACAGACTTTGTTCTGCCAAAAGTACTAATATTGCTATTAAAAATAGGGGTTGAGTGTAGAGGGGTGAAAAATTAGGGTTGTATATAATTTTGTATGATGTAAGTATCATAAATAAATAAAAACAAAAAATTTTGTTTAAAAAAAACAATAATTTAGGGGTGGACCACCCTTAACATTTAGAGGGATGAAAAATAGATGTCCGATTCTCAGACCTACCTGATAAGCACACAAAATTTTAACAAAATCGGTTCAGCCGTTTCGGAGGAGTTCAATAACGTACACCATGACACGAGAATTTTACAAATAAGATTGGATTCACATACGCTTTTAAAGAACTGATTGTAACAGGGACCAGCCCTAATTGTGCTAGGAATATACAATGAACCCATCCGGTTTCGGTCTCAATCCTTTTATTCCCAAACACTACAAAGTTTCTTCATGCGAGGAAGCACGATGGTACTACTCATAACAGACGGGCGCATTTATGCGACACAAAACGCAACCTTCATGTCGGCATATAAACGTCCAAAATCGATAATCAATTATTTTTCCATTCCCCTAACAGAAACGGAACATAATCACTTACAAGTTAAGCTTAATCCTTAGTCGTATGCCCAAAAAATTACAATAGGTAAACTGGCAGAGCCCCGCGTTTTACTGGCGTATTTCCCATTCCCGTGGGAGTACAGGGATAAATTATTATAGTCTAATTTGTTATTTTAATGTGTAAGCTATTGTAAAGTTTCATCAAAATCCATTCAGTAGTTTTTTCGTGAAAAAGTATTAGACATACATCCAAACATTCTTATAAACTTACCCGTTTATAATATTACTTAGTAAGACGTTATTAATGTTGGATTTTTACCAGCAATCACTAAATGAAGGTTATATAGTACATGAAATCTTCATGTAGCAATACCTTCTTATTGCTATAAACATATTGAGAAACATCTTGATGACGCAAGGTCAATTAAAAACCGTTAGAAATAGATCAAACTTATCAAGCTCATATCACTTTACCGTATATACAAGTACAGTAACTAACATTTGAAGTTAGTGAAATTATTAGGAGTAAATCATCATCATTTCTTCTTTCACTGGACATTCGTTTAATAACGACATCTTTTTAAAAATAAATAGCAAATCCTCATAGATTAATATCACCAGCACCTACTGTAACTAGTTTGTATCAGGCCGATGACGAAAAGTATAGATTATCTGAATTGTAGGTCACACTCTTATGGTAGTGACTTAACCGGTTCATACGATCACATGTGGTCAAATCGATATTTCTGGAAACAAATAAAGGTTATGATTATGATTGCTTGTTTCTACAGTTTCAAGAGCTGTCGGTTTTTATAAAATTTACACCGACCTAGACAACTAGAGAATCTGTTTTATTAATAGCTACGCGTACTTTCCATTCCCAAGGGAGTACGGGGATATATTATAGCCTGTGTTATTCTGATGTGTAGGTTGTATTATTGTAAGGTTATATCAAAATCCATTCAGTAGTTTTTGCGTGAAAGAATAACAAACATACACCCCTATGTATGCATATAATATTCAAACAAACTTTAGCTTTTATAATATTAGTAGGATATTGCCTCTTATTCTATTGTAATGTATACTTATTATGATGAAATAAGTTTTATGGAGTGTAACGCGTCTTATTTAGTTTTTTACATGGGTTACGTTTTACGTTACGTTTCAGACACTCTAGAGCAGACTATGCTCTCGGGATGCTCTATTTTTATATTACTGTTAATTAATCTAGCTTTGGGCTTAGTAGGTTGTAGGTATGGCTTTACTTATAATTTACCTATCTCTCTGTAATAAAGACACTAAAAAAATATAATTGTTTTAAAATACAGATCAGGAAAAGATGGTGTCCAACTTATGGTTTAGCACTTAGCTAATAATAGCTGTAGGGCTATTCTGTAAAAAACCTTTTTGATAACGAGCTTCACCTGAGTGATAGAGCTCACTTTACGTCAATTAGAAAGTGAACTTTATTGCTTAAGATAGTCGAGTTTTAAAGAATACAAACTCGTCAAATTCGTTATATCACCGCGGATTCCGCTTTCGAGATTCGAAAACAACCTATAGAATAGCCCTACTGTGATGAAATCGATTCTAAAGTAAATAGTAAGCTAGATGTTATAAGTTATAATTTATTTTAGAATTATACCTCAATTCCGTAACAGTAATCGCTTGACATTTTCTTAGATAAGTCTATCTGCTAATCTACTCTTCCGATGAACCTTAAAGGCCAACAGGATAGGTGCATTCGAAAAAAAAATCGCTTGATATCGATTATACTGACCAAGGCTCCTATTGGATGTATTTAAATATACTTATTAGGACTTGCGACTGCGTGGCTTATAAGGCTTAACCCATGCATCTACTGGAATTTCAAATTCCTCCATTGACACATCTTTATAAATAAATTCTCATTAGCAATGAATTGCAGTTACCATATCAGGCCGGCAACCGTTTAAAGGATTCTTCATCCAAGCTCGATCGGTGGAATCGGATCAGTGGCTGGGCTCATGGCAGGAGACTCCAAATACAACCATTCACCCAGAATGCGCGTCAATCACTCATGCAGACCCAAGGAATAAGACGCGGGCTACTTTTCTGTGGAGAGCGCCACCGGATTCACATGGTCGGGTGTACTTCACGTAAGTATTTACAAAATAACTTGACTTTTATATGTGTAATATGTATTCATATTCATGGATGACATAGATATTTTTGTGATGAGTGAAAGGTAAGGTTAGCAACTTGATGAAGCTTTATAGACAAACGTAAAATGGACCTACATAGCATTTTTTTTAAATTCTGTGCGCTATGGCACACTTGTTGCTGGGTTGGAGAATTGAAACAGGACGAGTGATGAATTGAAACAAGAATTAGTCCTTCAGAATTTCTTCCTTTATTTTTCTTCTTAGTTATCTTCCATACTATTCTTGCCGAATACTGAATGTCGATCCTTAAAATCGACCCAATATTTATATGAATCCTGCGTAAGAGTTATATACATTCTTATTGGTTAGCCAATCAGAATAGTTATACAATTTGCCAATAAGAATCTAACTATATGCCTTTCGCTCTTACAGTATAGCCTATCTTTTCTAACAGTACAATTTCTTTACATCAAGTTTTCTTATAGAAATAATTAACAATATCATAAACTTTCTATTAAATATGAAACTTTAAACAATGAACTAACTAAATAACACATTATTATCAACAAAAACAATCATTAACATGGTTAAATTAAACATTTAAAATTCCCATACATATTGGCATCTCTTTTACACATACGGAAAAGGAGCGGGACAACAAGCTATGAGGTAACCTCGGTTGGCGTACAACCGAGTCGGGGCGAGACTACTTTTCGGCCCTTAGTAGAAACTTACGTAGTTACACTTTCTAATTAGTTCTAAAGGCTTTTATATGAATTTATTCTATTCTAATTGAGTTTATAAGATTCTAATATGATTAACTCGTATACTAATTAACTTTATGTGCTTCTAATGTGATTCTAACACATTCTAATGTAATTAAAGTGACAATTCTTATAGGACTTATTACTATATGAAAAGTATTAAAGTAAATCTTATGTCTCTAAGCAAATAATTGAGTTAATATTTACATTCCTATCAAACTATTGACTATTAAACTATATTTACATATTAATCGCGGTGTCTTCGGCGTCGTCCTGCACATTCCTCCCGCCGTGTGGCTCCGTCACACCTTCTTCCGGTGCTGCGACGACGTTGTCCTCGATGGGCAGGATCACCAGCTTCCGTACCGGGCGCCGAAGTACTCCTCCTCTGGTCCGGATGTCGACGGTCCTCACGACGTTGTCAGGTCCAGGAAACGTTGCGACGACTTTCCCTTTTAGCCATACGTTGCGCGGTGAGTTCTGATCGACTAGCAGAACTAGATCTCCGACTTGTATCGGGGGGCCTCGGCCATGGGGCTCCCGCCGGTTTTGGAGTTCGGGCAGGTACTCGCGTAGCCATCTTTCCCAGAAGGTGTCTGCTAGCTTCTGCGCGGCTTGCCAGCTGGATTTCGAGATGGTGTCCTTTTCCGAGAAGTGTCCGAATGCTGGTACTCTTCCTGGTCCTCCCAATAGGAAGTGGTTGGGAGTCAGAGCTTCTGGATCTTCTGGGTCGACTGATACATGAGTTAGAGGTCGACTGTTGACGGTGTATTCAGCCTCCGCCAGTAGCGTTGAGAGTACTTCTTCCGTTGGATGTTGCTCGTGGAGTGTCGACGTCAGGCTGGTCTTCACGGATCTCACCATTCGTTCCCACGCGCCGCCCATGAATGGCGCTCCAGGAGGGATGAACCGCCAGCTTATTTGTCTCTTCGCCGCTTCTTCGGCCGTTGACTCGTCGATCGCTCGGCGCAGTTCTTTGTCTGCCGCTTTCAAGTTGGTCCCGTTGTCTGACCAGATCTCCGTTGGACAGCCTCTTCTGGCCATCATTCTTCGTAATGCCATGACTGCTGAGCTGCTGCTGAGTGAGCCGGTTATTTCTAGGTGTATCGCTCTCGTGGTCAGACAAGTGAAGATGGCGACGTATCTCTTCTGGTGCGAGCGACCTACGGTGACTGACAGAGGTCCGAAGTAGTCCACTCCTGTGAATGTGAACGGGCGTTGATGATGAGCCAGTCGACACGATGGCAGGTCTCCAGTTCTCGGAAAGGGTGGCGCTTGTGTCTTCATTCTGCAACGTAGGCATTGTCGTATGATCGTGCGGGTTATCGGGCGTAGACGCAGAACCCAATACTGTTGGCGGCACTCGTTGACCGTTGTTTCTACCCCGGCGTGATGAAGCTTGCAGTGTATGTTCTTGATCCATAGCTTCACCGTCGGATGATTTCCGTCTATGATCATAGGACTTCTTTGGGCTTCTGATACTTCTTGTATGGCTGCTATGCGGCTTCTTAGCTTGAGGGCCCCGTTGACGTATTCTAGACTCAGCTGATGAAGTCGGCTTTCTTTACTGACAGGCTTCCCTCTTCTTATGTCTTGTAGTTCTTGAGTGAAGGCTTCTTGTTGAGAAGACCGCATGAGAAGTTTTTCTGCCTTGATCAGGAGCTCTGCAGGAACTGGTATGAATTTTCTTTCTTCTTTCTTCTGTTCCTGTCGCGGCTGTCTTCTTTCGACTTTATTGTTGGTCTTCTTCCAACTTGGATCGGCTTCAGAGTTTCTTGCATTTCTCTTGTAATTCACCTGTTCTGTGGACCGGCAGAGTTGAAGGAACTGGAGTACTCTTGCTGTTGAGTAGCGCAGTCTATCCCAGTTGGAGAAGCGTGAGACCTCGGGTAGGGCTTCTGATATCTTCGGAGTATCGTCGACTGAGATGTGATGAGTCCTTTCTTCTCCCGTTTCTTCTACCGTCGCACTAGCAGGCTGTTCCGTTGGCCATAAGTCTTCAGGCTCGTAGAGAAACTCTGGTCCTTTGTACCATCTGTGATTCTTGTCGAAGGTGGGTGGTACGTCCCTTGTGGCGTCGTCAGCGACGTTGAGTTTGGTCGGAACCCATCTCCATTCATTTACTGTGGAGCATTCTTCTATGGCGGCTAGTCGGTGCGCAACGTATGGCTTGTAGGAGCGGGATCCCGTCTTGATCCAGGTAAGTACAGTTCTGCTGTCTGTCCAGAAGGTCTTCGAGTCTGGTTTCCTTTCATGTTCTTCTATGACGGCTTCGGCGAGTCTTGCTCCCATGACAGCGGCTTGTAGCTCCAGTCTTGGTATTGATGTCACTTTCAATGGTGACACCTTGGCTTTGGCCATGACGAGTGACACGTTGACTTCGCCATTCGGAGCTACCGTTCGCCAGAACAGTACCGTTGAATATGCAGACTCGCTGGCGTCGGTGAAGACATGTAGCTGAAGAGACACGGCGTTGCTGTAGCCTAGGTAGCATCTTGGTATGGCTACATTCGAGAGGTTCTTCAGGTGGAGTAGCCAGTTCTGCCAATCTTCTGAGAGGTCTTCATCAATCTCGTCGTCCCAGGATGTTCCACGTCGCCATACCTCTTGTAATATCTGCTTGGCCTTGATGGTGACTGGTGAGGCGAAACCAAGCGGGTCGAAGAGAGACATCACGACCCTTAGTGCTTCTCTCTTGGTTGGCTTCTTCCCCTCGGCGAGTGACGACGGTATTCTTGTCATATTGAGATTGAAGGTGAATTCGTCCCTCTCTGGCTTCCAGATGAGTCCCAGTACCCTCTCGAGTCTATCTTCAGATTTGTACAGTTCGATGTCTTCTTGACCTTCTGTTTCTCCTATGGCTTCTAGGAGCTTCGTTGAGTTGGACTTCCATTGCTTCAACTCGAAGTTTGCTTCTTTATGTATGCTTCGGACTTCTGTAGTGATGCGTATCGCTTCTTCAAGGCTCTTGAAGCTGTCCAAGTAGTCGTCGACGTAATGCTTCTTTACTATGGCTCTTGCGGCTTCGGGATAGGTTTCTTCGTATTTCTTCGCGTTGAAGTTCTTCACGAAGATAGCTGTTGCCGGAGAGCTTGATGCGCCGAAGATGAGTGACGTCATCCTATATTCATCCGGTGGTTGGTCATCTCTTCTATCCTTTCGCCATAAGTACCGCAAGGCGTCTCTGTCTCCTTCTCGAAGCTTCACTTGCATAAACATTTCCTTGATATCCGCAGTCACAGCGACGGTGTGTTGTCGGAACCGCATGACGACACCTGGCAGCGATTGTAGTAGATCTGGACCTTTGAGGAGCTGATCGTTGAGCGATGTCCCTTTCGTCTTGGCTGCCGCATCATGTACCACTCTTAGCTTGTCCGGCTTCATTGGGTTGACTACTCCGAAGTGTGGTAGGTACCACGTCTTGTTTGGTGTCTTCGTCTTCGGAGCTGGCTCGGCGTACCCTTTCGTGATGAGTGCTTCCATCTGTTCTGTATATTTCTGCTTCAGCTTCGGATCCCGGTCGAGCTTCTTTTCGATGTTGTAGAGCCTCTTCAACGAGTTTTCATAGTTGTCGGGGAGGTTGATATCTTCTTTCTTCCATAAGAGCGCCGTCTCGTATTTTCCTGTCTTCGTGTGGACTGTATTCTTTTCTAGGATACGTAAGGCTTGCTCTTCTGGATCAGTCTTCGGCTTCTTAGGGTTGATGCACAGAGAGTCCATTGCGAAGTACTGCTTCATTAGGTCTTCTAGGTTGTCTTCAGCTGGATCTTCTCTCAGGTGGTGAATGTAGTTGACGTATGAGCTTCTTGTGTGGCTTCCATGGAGCACCCATCCGAGCGGTGTGAGTGACGCCACTGGTTGTTCTCTATTCCCTTTCTTCACCGTCGACGTGAGAAGAAGATGCCAGTTGTCTTGACCTATTAGTATTTCTGGCTTCGCATGTGTGTACGTGATGAACTCGCTGATGTCTTGAAGATGTTGACATTCTTCAATCTTCTCCCTTGGAACCTTCTGAGTGGCTACATGAAGATTCTTCACTGTTCTTGCTTGTATATCTTCTTCATGTTCATTTGCTCCCTTTAGTTTGATGTTGACTCTTCTTGATTTATTTTCAGAGGTCTTCAACTCGTTGATAGCTTCTATGCGCAGTGGGTCGATGGGTCCTCTTGCTCCGATGCGGTGAGCCAGGTTCTCGTCGATGAGTGTTACTGTTGACCCATCATCCAGAAGGGCGTATGTGTCGATCGCTCCTGCTGGTCCCGACGCTGTGACTGGGATGATCTTCAAGTAAGACTGTCTTGTAGCTGAAGTCCAGGCGGAGTTGATTGCTTCAGTTGACTTCTGGTCGTCTTCTTTCCTTTCAGTGTTCTTCGTGACATGCAGCATCCGGTTATGATAATATTTACAGTTGTCGATGCCACATGTCCGTTGACGACACGTGTGAGTCTTGTTCCTATAGCGCAGGCATCTGAAGCATAGCCGACGACTCTTGGCGATGTCCCATCTTCCGTGAACATCTTCTTTCTTGAACTTATCGCAGTCATTCGTTGTATGTCCTGTTGCCTCGCATACAGGGCACTTGGCTATTGGCTGCTTCTCTGCGACATGGTTCACTCGCTGATGACGTCTTGGTGCTGTGGTGGGCTGCGGCTGTGAACCCACTTGCTCCGGTTGTGCGAATGGTCCGCATAGTTCAGCTTCTCTTTTCATGAACTTGTCGAACTTCAGAAGTGCTGGCTCGTCCTTCGGCAATGTTGCAGAGTAGTCGAAGTATCTATATCTGAGTGTCGGTGTTAGCTTATCCACCATGGCCCTTGCGATTTCCGGATTGTAGAGATAGTAGACGCAGTTCAATGCTTGCAGTGTAGACACGGCGTTAGTCACTTTAGTTGAGAAGATGCATATGTCCCTTGGTGACTCGGAGAGGCGCGGCAGTGTGCGCAGTGTGTCTATTTCCATCATGGCGATTGATTCTGGTCTTCCAAATCTCGACTCCAGAGTCTTCATAATGTCAGCAGGGTCGGCGTTTGTGATAAGCAGACCATCGACGGCTTCTTTGGCTTTTCCTTTCAAATTTCTTCGAAGCCTGTTGATATTTTCCGTCTTCGAATAGAGGTTTTCTGTTTCTTCATAGCCGGCCTTGAAGTGAAGCCATTCTTGATGAGCTCCATTGAAGACGGGTAGTTCCATTAGCCTTGGACGCGCAGACTTGACAGCGAGAGTGATGGCCTCGGTTAGCTGTGACAGCTCCGACCGAGGATACTTGCATTTTTCTTCCATGAAGACAGCTGGCTCCGATTTCCTTTCATTTATTTTATTCGGTGGCTCTGGTCTTCTTTCTTCAGACACGATGACAGGTTCGTTGCATCTTCTGTCTTCAGTGTTGATCGGTTGCCCCAATGTGTTCCTTTCTTCTGTGGTGGCAGGCTGATGAGGTTCGTGGCTGATGGCTAATACTGGTGGCTCTGTCTGAGCCTGCAGCCATGTGCTGACCCGTGTGGTGGTGGCTTCCATCTTCGAGCACACGGAGACAACATCTTCTTCTTCATTATCGGAGTCCGCTTCCAATACGGCAAGGCGAGCAGCGGCTAGTTCGACTTGGAGGTGCGCTAACTCTTCCTTTGCCTTCGCTATCTTGTAAGCCTTCGTTGACTTGACAGAGGCGGCCCGTTTCCTTTCTTCATGCTTGTCGGCTTCAGGTAGACAAGCAACTGTTGTGTTCGCTTTACGAACTGTAGGCGGCGCGTCCCGACTGGCAGTAGTCGAGGGACGTGGCGGATGATCGGCTTGTGATTCAGTATCCGGCTTCTCGGTGACGTTGGACTTCGTAGCGTCGGTGCTGGTGGTAAGTGTGGTACTAGTCTGCTCCGTAGTACCGGTGCCTGTGGTGTCGCCCGATATTCGCGTTCGTTCTGAACCGGTGGTTTCGTATGACGTGTGCTCAGTCTCGGACGCAGACTGTTGCGCCCCCATAGCCTGTTGGGTTTTACGTGTGACCGGCATATTCGCTACGATACTTTCACTATCACTATAATCGGCGATCAGTTCAATCAGACACTGTACACTTAACACTAATTAATTTCACACTACTATATACAAGTCACTATTCACTATACACTAACGTCACTATTAATAGTTCATTATATACAGGACACTATATTTCACACTGTTCACTCGACGCGGACCCTATCTACTCGACGCACACTATATACCCGACGCGGACGCTATATACTCGACGCACGCACTATATACCCGACGCGGACGCTATATACCCGACGCGGACGCTATATACCCGACGCGGACGCTATATACTCGACGCGGATCGCGGACGGTGACGCGGACACTATATACCCGACGCGGACGCTATATACTCGACGCGGATCGCGGACGGTGACGTGGACACTATTTCACTCGACACGGACGGTTGTCGAGGATTATTTCACACTTCGCGACGAGTATACGCTTCACTCTTGACGACGAGCAGGGATTTCACTCTTGACGGCGAGTATATTCTTCAATCTTGACGACGAGCAGGGATTTCACTCTTGACGACGAGCAGGGATTCCGCTTCTTTCTTCTCTACAATCCGGCTCGAAGGACCATAAATGTGCGCTATGGCACACTTGTTGCTGGGTTGGAGAATTGAAACAGGACGAGTGATGAATTGAAACAAGAATTAGTCCTTCAGAATTTCTTCCTTTATTTTTCTTCTTAGTTATCTTCCATACTATTCTTGCCGAATACTGAATGTCGATCCTTAAAATCGACCCAATATTTATATGAATCCTGCGTAAGAGTTATCTACATTCTTATTGGTTAGCCAATCAGAATAGTTATACAATTTGCCAATAAGAATCTAACTATATGCCTTTCGCTCTTACAGTATAGCCTATCTTTTCTAACAGTACAATTTCTTTACATCAAGTTTTCTTATAGAAATAATTAACAATATCATAAACTTTCTATTAAATATGAAACTTTAAACAATGAACTAACTAAATAACACATTATTATCAACAAAAACAATCATTAACATGGTTAAATTAAACATTTAAAATTCCCATACATATTGGCATCTCTTTTACACATACGGAAAAGGAGCGGGACAACAAGCTATGAGGTAACCTCGGTTGGCGTACAACCGAGTCGGGGCGAGACTACTTTTCGGCCCTTAGTAGAAACTTACGTAGTTACACTTTCTAATTAGTTCTAAAGGCTTTTATATGAATTTATTCTATTCTAATTGAGTTTATAAGATTCTAATATGATTAACTCGTATACTAATTAACTTTATGTGCTTCTAATGTGATTCTAACACATTCTAATGTAATTAAAGTGACAATTCTTATAGGACTTATTACTATATGAAAAGTATTAAAGTAAATCTTATGTCTCTAAGCAAATAATTGAGTTAATATTTACATTCCTATCAAACTATTGACTATTAAACTATATTTACATATTAATCGCGGTGTCTTCGGCGTCGTCCTGCACAAATTCCATTTTTGTAAAGATATCCAGCAAAGACGAGGTACCCGAAACTAATTTTCACGCCCCACATAGATTTAATGAGATAGCTTAATTTACTTCGTGCGCAAAAAAAGAGGACAGACTGTGGCGCCGCTAATAAACACAAACGACTATGCGGAATACGCATATGCAATGAAAGTATGAAATAAATCATATAAAATAAACCACTCAAGCAAATAACATGATTTATTAGTAAACAGACATCATACAAAATCGTTTTAATTTGTATTAAAAGCAATTCATAGGATGATCCAACCGGATCACCCCATTTCCGATGACGCATAACGGTCACTAGGACCATTAGCATAGATCCAACCGAAAAAAAAAAAAATGTATTAAAAGCTATTTCCTGTGACTATGCTCATGCCTATGTAAATGGTTTGGGCCATTTTGGCTATGGTGATAGGTCAGGAACGCACTCCGGCCTCTCACGTCAAGATCTTGTTGACCTCATCAAGCTATCGATGCTATGAAAATATTTATATGTATCTTATTGAGAATAACAAAAGACCCTGCAATCAGCGGAGAGCTGTTATCTAAATATTTTTTACCCTATGACCATCAACTTTGACATTGTTATTGGTTATGAAAATAATATATGAAACAATAATAAAGATTTGTTATCAGTATTATCAATACTTCGATTTTTAAAAGGAAACAAATTGAAGGGGTTAGTTTTCAATTTTCCGTTTCGAGGGTCAAGGCTCAAGGTCAAGTTCTGATGATGTATTGCACCAGGGGATTAATATTATCAGCCTTAATTAACCAGATTAAATTTGTCATGCAATTATGTAAGGATTTTTATAGACTTATATTTTTTGAGATTTCCGTCTTGAAAATGGCTAACTTTATTTACGCGCGTTGTTTGTCTACGGACAAACGAAGTGGCAGAAGCGTTGTAGCGGAGATCAATTATTATTAGGTATATTATATATAGTATATACCAAACCTTTTCTCTTCTAACTTCCGATTTATCATCCACATAGAATTATTAAAAAAGCATGATTATAATAATATATCACAGAAGTAGAGAAGAAAAAAAACTGAAAAATTTATTTCTTATCATGTTACACGAAAAAATCTACGAAACCTTCAGTACGCAAATCATACTCATAGTCCATAGATAATAACAGTATATTATATACTATGACGTACACTAATTATACGTCGTAGAAGCATTTCTAAAACTTATTTATGTAGCGATCAATAAGACGTTTCAGTAGTTCGAAGTACTCTACTGGTACTTACCCTCAACTGTGATATTTGTGAGTGCATGCTTTTATATCTAGGCAGTAAGGACCAGAAAAAAGGATAAAGATATGGGATTGATTAGTGAGATCTATTCACGTGCCGCTATACAGTGTGGTGTGTACGCTATTTCACGCTGCCGGTGGTATGAAGGCCGGTCGGACACACCCATATCGTCTCGACTTAGGGCCTTTTCACACTGCATTTGTAGGGCTCTTCTGTAAAAACATTTCGATATCGAGCTTTACCGAGTGATAGAGCTCACTTTACGCTCACTTCGAAAGCGAAGTTTATTGATATAGACAGATAGTCGAGATTTAAACAATACAAATTCGTCATATCACTGAGGATTCCGCTTTCGAGATTCGGAAACAACCTTACAAAATAGCCCTACTGATCCACGCACAAGATTCATTTCCATTACTTACCTAATTTCTGTTGGTCATTCGTGAGTCTTCTTTCAAAAATGATTTTTAACTAACCGTAACCATAGTTTTAATACTTCATGAACAGTGATGATGCAGGAGAATTTTCATATTTTTATAGAATCGGATTAAATATAGTGCGGCACCTCTTTTAGGAGGCTATTATCAATTTACATTTAAAATTATCAACATGTGTACTTTATTGTAATCTTAATATTTTTGCAGGGGCACTGTTCTGAAGAACTACGGAACATTTTGGGCCAATCTAATAGCTGAAGCACCTTTGGATCCATCATCTTTACAAGTTATTGGTTAAGTTATCATATTCCAAATCTGAAATTTTATTAATTAAAATTTAATTTCTTAAGTTATTTATTATTTTATTTTTATCTTTGTAACGTCACGTTACGTTCCTCTCGTTGCATATCAAAATAATTTAGGCGCGTCGAAACAAATTTATCCGAAGAAAAAATCTTGAGTAACAATGGTCCAGTGGTGAGAGGTGAGCCTCTAGCAAAGAGCGAGCGGTTCCAGATTCGATCCTAGCCTTTGGTACCTAGAAATGGGTTTTTCTGATTTTCTAAGATCACCCTAAACTCGAGACCATTGCTCGCTCACCGGTGAAGGAAAACATCGCGAGGAAACCTGCATTTGTCTGACGAGACTATAAGTGTAAGAGGGTGTGTGAAAAAAAAGCGACGAGTGTCCAGTGCATATGGGCTCGGCCTCTTGAGCGAGAGGGTCCGGGTTCAATCCTGACACCCTGCAATACCTTGACATAGTTTTTTTTTAATTTATAGTGCACCCTAAACACAAGAAGATAACTCGCTATGGCTTATAACCCTCCTCGTCTGATTTCGAGGAGGAGACCCGTGCCCAGCAGTGGGACGTATATGGTATCCTATTTTTTCTATCCTAATAGTCTTTAAATAATGTTTAATCGGATTCACTCAGGGACAACTTTTACGGACTACGCGGTTTATTAAAATTGTTACACGGCCAACGTCTATACATAATACAACCATGGTCACGAGAGGTCTGGCTTCCAATTACCTTAATCACGATAAAATCCATAAAAAGATAAGAAAATAAGTACAACGTATTATGTAATAAATATTTTATTTTAATATAAGCACATATTAATCACATTTTAATCATTACATCGCTCAGCATTTCATCTGCTACAAGAAATAAAGCGTTGAGTACAGTCTTCCAAATCAGAGAGAGTTGGTACTTATAAAATACAATACAAAGTAAATAGAAACAGCCAATTTTGAATAACAAAACATAAGTTATTTACCAAAACAGAATCTAGTTCAGGTGATAAGAAAACTTGCAAAACTTTTGTTGTTATTAAACATTACAATATAAATAACAACAAAAGTAACACGATACATGCAAGGAATATCGTAGCTGTGGTTTATTTACTGGGTGAATGGTAATCTATTGGAATTTGCCAAATGATATAAAGTACGCACATCATTTGAAATAAAAAAAATGTTTTATTGTTTTATAATTTTTTATGCTAATTTGTTGCGTTTGTTAATAACTGTCTCCATGAATGGAGAACTTAGTAAAAGCTTTATTACTCATACTAATCACCAGCCAATGATATATCTTGTAGGTATATAAAAAAAAAAGCTGATTCACCACAACTCTTGTAGTTCTTTCCTCAGATTTGCTTTACATGTTGTTAAAATTTTTGTTAAATTAATATTCATGCACATTTTAGTCCATACATAAGGCACTATAATGCGAAATAAAAATTGGAAGTGTTCTTCTTGGGAAGCCAGTATAAAATAGCCAATATGAGTTACGGCGCCTTCGCCTTCAGCACGGGTCGTTTGACGTCCATGAGATCGCATATTTCGTTCCGGATCGGCCGCAGTTCGTTTACGTCCCTCTCCCAATCCGTATCTGCTAGTATCGACATTACCTGTTTTGACGAAAAGAGATTTAATCGTAAGCGTGGTGAATTGATAGATTATCAATAATTATAAAAACAACTTACATATTATTATTATTACATATTTTTTATTATATGGCAATTTCTATTTAAGGTATGTTAAATACATACTTTTACATTTCTATATTTTCTAGCCTTAATGATTTTTTTGTTAAAATATGATAAAATATGTATATGGGAGAAGCTAGGCGATGATGATGATTATAATAATTGTAAGATCTCAATTGATTAAACTAAACCTTAATAAGTAATTTTAAAAGTAATAGTTTAGTAAGTTAATTAACTAAACATTAAAATATCGAACTGCAAATGTAAGTATGATTATAATTAAAACCAAAGAATATTTTATTTTATTTTGACTTCTTCGGATAACTTACAGCTAGTAAGTAGCTAACAAGTAGGGTGCAATAATTGTTTTAATGTGAAATATGTAATGGCGCGCTTTGGCAGTACCACCGACTCGGATGCCTTAACAGCATTATGTTATATTATAGACTTATTAATTACAAATTCTAATATTAAATTAGATATTCCACATTTCTTACCTGATCGAGGTTGTCTTGTGGCACGGAGCTGACATCGCCGTACAGGGTCAGCGCTTCGTACAACCGCGCGGCCGCACAGCGCCGCACGTAGCGGTCGGCGCAGCACAGCCGCACGCACAGCTGCGACAGCGCGCGCGAGCTCACCGTCCCGCCCACCTGACATGACAACGACTTAATAAAACAAATGAAAGAAAACGTAAATTTTATTTTATTTTCTTAGGATAGCTAACAGCATGCATATGACATTAGTAGTTCAAATATAGGATAGATATCAAAAAGTCATTAATAAGCTACCACAGCTGCAGCAGCAGTAAGCGGCAATATAAAAATAAAAAATGTGAAAAGATACAATCATATTTAAAGGAGAGATAGAACGTTGAGCAGACTACAACAAAATAAAGTTGATATTAGTAAAATTCACTAACCAGTCAGAAATGAATCAGATCAGAAAGTTTTGGATATTGCCCTTCTATAAGTTATTGTCAAATGTATTAGAAAATTACAGGTAGAAGTACGTGATAAGTGCGCTGGTATTTTTAAACTGATTTATGACGCTCATCACATGACCATTGGAATCATAGAGATTGACGAACAATAGCGAACGCATCGCATCACGCGACACGTGTTTAGTTACAGACTACAGAGTATTTTATATCGTTGATCGTATTTTGACGTGACAACCTCTAATAATTCGATGGAGCCGGCTGCACGCACAAAAAACATGACTCTTGTAGCGTTACCTCGCTCTGAGGCGTTCCATTTAAAGCTTGAAGTGCAAGCGAGCGCGGAACGAGCGAAAAAGAGGCACAATTGGCCCATCAATATTTTCTTATGACGTTCTCAGTAGAAAATAGTTGAACGTGACAACGTCAACGTGACAGCAGGAAAATAATCGGTTGTGTGGAAAAAATGGAAAACAGACAACCAATTTTTTTAGTAATAGTTTTCTAGTGCTTTGTGATAATAAATGTTGTAGGAACTATCTAATAAAAAACCTTAAAAAGGCATGACATTACTACTTCTCCCAAGCACAAAAAGTGATAACTCCAGTTAGTTACTTATTATTCAGTCTCGCATTCTCTATTCCCAGCCGTGCAGTCTGATCTCGGTGATTGTAATACACTGCGCTAAATACCTGTATCAGTTGGCATAGCACGTTGATGGAGTCGAGCATCTTGTACACGCTGCTGCCGCCGCGCAGCTCCTGCTGCAGGTTCTTGAGCACGTCCATAGCGAACGTGGACTCCGGATCTTCGAGTATCGGTGATATTGCACCTAAAAATGAATAATGTATTTTTTATGGGTAAACTTGCAGACGTCCCACCTGATGGGAACATAAACTATCTAATTTACCTATACTTTAGAACAAGCTCCGGCAACTCATTTGTGTGTTATCCACCTTGAGATGAAAGATTTTAAGTCTCGGTGCCAAGAATTGCAGTTCCTGTCTTGCTCTTCCCTCCGAAGTAGGTACAGCAAAGCTGTTTCACAGTACATACGAGCATGATGGTCGTAACCATACAATCGGCAGCGCGAGACAAGGCATGTGGCAAACTTATTAGGTCCCGTTCGCACAAGCGTTTTTTGTACCGAGCGTTCAAATAACGTTTATATGACACAAATAGATACCGTACTTTTTTCAAACCTCACCGATTTTCGACATCGAGCGTTCGACGTCAAATCGAATTGAGCATGCGGAACTCGCAACTCGCACCAACGTGAGGTTTTAACGCGACGTATTAATCTCATGCGAACGGGGCCTCACTACTACTTACGTAGTGACCGTGGTGTGAAGTGGCAGGGTCGCCATGTAAGGATGTTGGTGTGTGTAAGTCTTGGGTGTCGGTATAACATTCCTTTATTGAATGAATGATGAATGAAATGAATACAATGTCTTATATCCTAATTACATTCATTATGTCAGGACACTACAATGTTTTCTGTAAAGCACCCGCAAATTGTCTCATCAACACATATACGAATCAAATGGCCCTGAAAATCGTTGAAAGCTTACCCGAACTGAGCAGCCTGTCGAGGAAATTGAACATGGGTGTCATGATTCGTTTGACATGCAGGTTGTCCTTGAACACCTGTATCACCGTGTCGCATATCGCTTTCAGCGTCTCCTTATCATGATGGAGAGATTTCAGGAAAGAGAACAACGATTGAGTCGTATGCTTTACCTGGAACAAGCGTTAAACTTATATGTAATTGTTTAAGAAAAGGTTTGATAACTCCAATACATCGACCACATAACCCATAGACTCCTAATAACAGGGGAACGGGTTCTGGCGACACATCTGACTTATAGTTTCGATGCAAGCCGTAAGCAATGTACTCAAACTATAGTGTCGTCTCATTCTTTCCCGTTGCGAAATATATCAATTTCTTTTTAACGTTCCGTGATTGGTAACGTATGACATTGAATTAGGTAATCACAGCATTGCAACTCCTTTCGTCTCACCTCAGCTAATTGCCAGAAAGCATTTAATACGAAAAATCAAACATTAGGAGTCTATAGGTTGTGTGGTCGATTATAAGTTTAAAAAAAAATAATAAGAGTTGGTTTACGGTAAGAGATTTTAATATAGACCTTTGGGGACAAGAAGTTCGTTATATTAGAAGTGCTTCTGTACTGGTGAAATAAAAAAAATATTCAATTTGTACCGTTACTAACCAAGCTCTCGGTGAGCTCACCCGCGCTGACCACCAGCCCCTTGACGACGTGGTAGCGGTAGATGTCGAAGCGGAGCAGCTGCACGAACCGCGGCATGGTGTGTCCGGGGAACAGCCACAGCACCACGCTAGAGTTCTCGCTCGCCCGCCCCTTGTCCTCCTCGCTGGGGGGGCGTATCTCCACCTCCTCCGACGGGAATATCCGCTTGAGCGCGTCGTGGTGCGGAATGTTCGGTATCTCCGGTTCACTGGGGAATATAGGTTAATCAAAAGGTGACCGATATCTGAAATAATACACTACTACGCGTTGGACCGGTGAAGGAGAACATCGTGAGGAAACCTGCATGACTGATGAGATTGAAAGTCTTTGAAGGTATGTGAAGTTCACCAACCCGCGTTGGGCCAGCGCATCGGTGAACTATGGCCCATTACCCTCCTCACCTGATTTCGAGGAGGAGACCCGTGCCCAGCAGTGGGACATATAAGGGTTGATACTTTATTTTTACGCGTTGGACAGATATGTGCATCAGAGAGGGATGTGCATAAGACAAGAAGTGTAATTAATAGTACCAAATAAGATGGACCAGTCTCAGATGAACTCCATGGACCAGGATGACTACTTACTTACCCTAATAGACGGGTTGACGAGCCATCTGCCAATTTGCCTGTCCAATTAATATAAAAAAATTAAATTAAACAACACTAACTTGTAGAGCAACGACATGAATATCCGGCCGGCGTGCGCGCGCGTGCGGTCGATCTTCTCGACGGCCTGCTGCGCCACGCCGCACGCGCACGCCCGCACCAGCGCCGCATCCAGCAGCGCCGGCGCCACGTCTGCGCACTGACGGCAGATCGACAGCAGACCTGCACGCAACGACGTGTTCACATATTTACAAAACTGTTTGTATTGTGACCTTATGACCCATGACATATTGAATAAATCACCAAGATAAGCCATCACAAGTGAGTTCTTAAGTGATCAGATGACTGGACTCCCGAGAATCCTCCACCTGGACACGAGCTGCCGTGGCCGATCTGGAAGTGCTTGAATAGACTCTCAGGTCTCTACTCTCTCAGGTCGGCCGGAGAAAGGATAACTGTGTTGGGTGGGGATTCACAGACCCCGGCAATATAGAGTGCAGGTGTGGTGCCGTCCCACAAACAATGGACCATCTGATGTCGTGTCCTGCGTGCCCTACCACCTGCACATTGCAGGACTTAATAAACGCTACTGAGAATGGAATACTCGTAGCTGAGTTCAGGGCGGATAAAATCTAGGTAGCCATCAACAGGCTAACAAGAAGAAGATGACTGGACTATCTTTATACACAGATGTAAAATAGTCACGAATAAATTTCATCGCGTATACAAATACAAAAAAATTGCAAAGAGAGCTATTTATAACATGTAATTTACTTAAGTTTGTTCACACTAAAATCACACGTAAGTTTAAAATCATAAATGAATAAAACCTAATCCGTGGCACTCACCAGTCATGCTGGCCTCTCTGACCCAGGCACCGACATCCCCGCGCAGGTCCACCGTGTACTCGGCTAGACTGGCCAGCAGAGCGTTGGCCACGCGCTCTATCTGCGGCGCCATCGCGCCTTGCGGGCCTAGCGTACGGCATACCTGGTACGAAAACGTTTTATTTTATAGGCAACACTACAAGGTGGCAAGTGTGAGTAGATAACTCACAAATACACATTGTAAATTTTGTACGACTTATAGAAATAGCTTGGTGCTTATCTAGCCTTTATCTTATATACCGCCTATTCTGAGACTCTTGCGTCTCTCTCTCTATCTCTCTCTCTCTATAATGAATTGCACCAAAGCATCATAAAAGTTATCAGATACGTACGTGGTAAAAAGAGCGCATTTTTATCTAGTTCTAGTAGTTATCTAAAGAGGCCTTTTTTACAGAGTGAAGATGTTCCAGTGGGTATCAGCTCGACCTCTTTAGTGAAAGGTATAGGCTCGATCCTGACAAGAAGTGCAACAATCATCGTTAGAAAAATTGCATGTAAGTTCAAGTGTTTAAAGGTGTGTAAAGTTCACCAACCCACATTGGACCAGTGGTGAACTATGGCCTGACACCTTCCTCACCGGATTTCGAGGAGACCCAGCAGTGGAACATAATGTAAGGTTTGATTAAATATATCAAACACACAAACAACATCGTCTTCATAGTCATATACGTAACGGAATTATTTAATGCAAATTCAGAGAAGTTGGACAATTATAGCTGACTATATCATAACGATATATAACATTGATTAATATCATTTGGAACTGACCTCAGTCAGCCCCAACACAGCGTCGCGGCGCGCCTCCGCCCACTTTAACGTAGTATCCGTCACTTTAGTACATTCGATCAGCGAATCCACCACCAGCTCTAGGTTCTCAGACAAAATGAACTCTGGCAGTGATCCTGTATAAACAAATATTAATTAGCATTTAAATTGTCTCTTAATCTGAAAACCATAATCAAACTCGTGAAAATCTCGTTAGTTATATAGTATATTAAAATATACTATAATAGAGTATTGTATTGTAATAGCTTATAAAATGAAAAATGTAAAAGCTACATTATACAGACAACAAAATCTAATTGTGCAACGATGTGTACAATACTTTTTCTTCTTCTTCCTTTGGCTTTAGCTCCCTGGTATAATTATTGTCAGTGTCAGAATGGCTGCTTCAATATTCGGTGACTATAATCTATTGTATAAACTATTGAAAAGATTTGTGGAATTCATATTTTAAGGGTGTTAGCAGTATGGTACTTCTTAATTTAATAAACACAATCTTATATTCAATAACTATAGAACATTATAACTTATTGAGACACTACAATATATTTGAACAGATATTGTGCTGGACAGTTGGTCTACATAAAACCGGAAAAATCAAGGGTTAGTAGGACATTACTCTGCGTACAATACTCAGGACTACAGGACAGAAAAATGTTAATAGTGGTCAAAAGTAAAAAAAAAAATCAAAATTATGACACAAGAAAAATAAACAATTTACTAACATTTTTACCAAAAACATAAGCTATAATTTTCCAGTAACAAGTTCTACAAAAAGATCGAGAAAAGTGTCGTGCCTTGGGAGAGGCCTATGTCCAGCAGTGGACTGCCGTAGGCTGGCGATGATGATGAAGTTCTAAAAATATATATAAAATAGTTACCGATAGCTCTTGCATATCCCATTCTCAACACGAGTCCATTGACACTGGTGCTGGTCAGCTGCTCGCAGTATTTCTCAATCAACTGCTTCCTCTGGTCCTTGACGCTAACGTCACCCATCATGCCGTTGTCGTCTTTCAAGTACTCGTTGATGACCAGCGGCAGGGCCTCAATGGCTTTCTCCCGCACGACTTGTACCTCGTGAGCTAGGCACTCCTCTATCAAGCTTAACCATTCGTCTGTGAAAATTTACAAAAATCTATACACATATTACTACACACTTAACAATTATAAAATGTACAAAATTGTCTAAATATCTGTATCTAGTATAATGGCGCTACTTCTACAATCATCATTATCACAATCGATCCCTCATATGATTAATTGCTGGGCACGGATGGCACACTCCTCGAAATCAGGCGAGGCTGTTGGACATCGTTAACTTTACATACCTAACCCTTAATAATATGATGCACAGGTTTTCTCACGATATTTTTCCTTAAGAAAGTTTTATTCTTAAAAGAAGATGATTTTTCAAGAGTATAAAGTTTGCCTACACTGCCTCTCTATCGACGAATTATTGAACTTATACTACATGCTTTGGTAACCCCTTCCGAAGACTTAAAGTCAGCTAAAGCTCAGTGGCTTCAGTAGTGGTATAGTTACCGACAACCTCCCGCTGGTGGTAGGGCGCCTTAGCCAGTGCCAGGCGACCAATGGCGTGGCAGGCGGCCTGGCGCACCAGCTCCCCGCCCAGCCCGCGCAGCTGCCCGCGCCGCCGCAGCGCGCCCGCCAGCCCGCGCACCCCCTCCCGCACCTCTTCCGGGATCAGCGACGACGCCAACGACCCTTACATAGGCATAGTACATTCATCACATATTGAAGTGAAACTTCTTTAGAATCGTTGTGATTTCAAACCGGATGCAACGGAAAAAACGACAAGTAAGAGACCCCAATACAAAAGAGCGAGAAAGAAAATGTCGGTGTGTATGTATATTGCAAACTGTTTAATAATTGCTTGTATTTGAGCATTTAACGTGCGTTTTACTTCTATCGTGTGTGAATCGCACACACACCTTTTTTTTTAAATTGATATGGTCATTTTAATATCTAAAACGATTTAAAACGGGATATTCACAATGTTTTTATCTATATTTCGCGGAACTAGATATTTTACATTATCTACGAAAAACACTCGTAGACATAATAAAAAAAACATATTAAATATCCCGTATTATATAACTTTAGTATTTTACGTTTCAGGATGTCATAAATACACGCGAATGGGGCGGACTATAGAATATTGGTGACATTTTTTCTCAAAGCTAATGCATTCCTCTCATTCTATGTGTTAACTCTATGCCTATAAAGTATCTAATTCGATTTATAAAAGGTTTCACTTGAATTCAAAACTTCATGGTTATCACATGTATTATTCAGGTTACCTACTTGACTGTACGCTGAGGTAATAAATCAGTTCATATATTATGTAAATTAATTTGTTGAAAATGAATAATATTCACTAATGTATTAAAATAATTTAACAGAAGTGTCAAATAAATATCACGTCAATTTAGAATTGTTTTTATATATTTTTCTTATGCCTACAATCAAACTAGGCAGATTGTAATAAAATTATCAAGAAGACTAATTGAAATGGGACTGAGTTTGCGAAAACTATACACTAGTAGTAGTAGCTATATTATTTAGCAATTGCAAAGGTTCATCAAAATCCATTCAATAGTTTTTGAGTAGAGTGTAACAAGAGTAAGTAAGCAAGTAAAAGTGTAACAAGGATGTTACATCTTACAAACGTTAGGATTTATAATATTAATAGGAAATTATAGTAGTAGGTATTCTGTATTGTTTATTTGAAAAGTATTTTCTTTGAAAAACTCACCATCGGGTAGCTTGGACTGAGAGAGCGCGTGCGTTACCTCCCCTATAGCGAGGATGGCTCCGTGACGCGCATTTAAATCTATGGACTCGGTCTTTTTCATCAGTTTCGGAAGTACGACAGTAGCGACATACTCGGGCATCTGTAACAATATGGAACGACGATCTAGTGAAAACCGCAGGGTCTCGTTGGATGCAGGTGGCACTAGACCGGTCACGCTGGACAACCATTGGAAAGGCCTATGTTCAGCAGTAGACGGCTACAGGCTGAGATGATGATGATGAATCAATAACATAATATATAGGTATTAAATTAATTCGCACTTATATGTAGATAATTTAGAAATGGAGTAAAATATGGTTTTTATCGATGTATTTCCGGTCGCCCATTGGGGGGATAGGAAAGGAGGGCAACGCATCTGCATAATCTTTGGTTATGTGGATGTTAATGGGCGTCGATAGTCAAGAGGGTTCGACTGTTCGTTTGCCCTCTTCACTACATCACTACATATTATAAAACAAAGTCGCTTTTTCTGTCCCTATATCCCTTTGTACGCTTAAATCTTTAAAACAACGCAACGGATTTTGATGCGGTTTTTTTTAATGGATAGGGCAATTCAAGAGGAAGGTTTATGTACATAATTTATTAAGTTTTTATATACATTGGCTAAGATATAACAATAATTGTTGGAGGTGTCGGAAAAAATAAGCCGTATTCGAGTTTTCAACGAAAACGCTGCCTAAACCGTTTGAGATATAACGAAATAATGTATGGTGGAATTGTGTATCTTAAATAAGTCTACAAAAAAGTCCGCGATGGCATATGTCTATCTCTTAGAGATATCATACAATATCCATTTAATACTTTAAAAAAATGGGCAATTATAACGCGATAGTTTAAAAGTTATTTACACAAATATGATATTAATACTTATCATTTTAAATCAATTAATTAGCTTGAGCACTTAATAAAGATTATTTTTGCCCTTTACATCATGCAAATTAAATGAATACTTTAGGAGATATGGCAAAATCAAAATAATGCACAAGAAAATAAATCGTGTTGGCGTGATTTGCACGGGCGCGGCGGTTTGGTGTCTAAGGCCATAGTGTATTAACTCTGGTAGACGTAATATGCCATTTCCGATGACGCATAACGGTCACTAGGACCATTAGCATAGATCCAACCGAAAAAAAAAGACGTAATATGATCAACATATAATTATGGTGGAATAATATTATAATAATAATAGTATCCTAAATATGCCTACAAAAGTCTGCGAAGGGATATAAGTCTTTATTTTCAAGATAACATATTATGTCCATTTTAATACAAAAACTTAGTAATTAGTAAAATAGAAAACGATCATAATCAGACATGATAAATCCGTAAATCTAAGTTCACGCGGGCGAAGCTGCGGGTATATAATATAAAAAAGTGTTTAACAATAATAAGAGGTCAGAGTAAGACCGTCCACATCGAGATTGTCGTCCCATCGTACATCGACTGTAGTCAACACATCTTCAGTTATCTCGAATGCAGCTTCCACTACAGCTTACATTACTACTTCTCGACCAAACAGTCATCAATTTTCGTCCGCAGTATGAAGCACTTTCAACTTTTTCATTATACATTTTACAAATTAAAAATACAAACTATTAATGAAATTTAAAAAAAAAACGATTACTTTTAATGTGCTGATAAGATTTTTTTTAAATGGGTTTAACATGCAATTGATAAGTGATTTGTGACTGATAGAGGCTACAGCAGAGAAATTACAGGTTTCGATTAACTACCTTATCGGTGAGTTTATTGAGCGCCTTCGCGGCGAGCTCCCGTATCGCGTGGTCCCAATGGTCCACCTTGAGATCCACGAGGTGGTCCACGAGCGGCTGAGTGTACTCGGGGTAGGCGGCCACCTGCGGCGCCACCACGAGGTAGGCGTTGGTGCGCGGGCCCACCGTCTGGAAGTCGGCCGTGGTGAGCACGTCAATGCCGTGCGGGAACATGCCGTGACGGCCCACGTTCTCTTGATACGCCGCGGACGCGGCACGACGACAGTTGATCTGATGAATTAGTTTTAAATTGTATACAACTATTACTAACTTAATTTCGTTTGTTAATAGAATACAGCTGTCGCTGTCGTTAACTGAATAACAGTCACGTTTTTTATATTAAGAATCTTATAAATGCCGTCACTATTGATTTTAAAAGTGGAAATGTATTATTATCATAGACAAACATCAGGCATTTTTTTGAGGGAAGGTCGAGCTCACCTATCATAGAATATTATGTCATATCATCATATATATATCAGTTTACATTTATAAAATTAATCAATTCATACAATTTAATTTTAGATCGAGCAAAGCGATGATCATACCTCTCGGTCAAAGCAGGCCGTGGCTATAAGCGCGGTGGCGAGTGCGTGCGCGTGCGGCGCTAGAGCGTCCGCGTGGTACGCTCGCGCCAGTGCCCAGGCGGCGTGGCAGGCTGCGTCCCGCGCCGCGCGCCCCCCTCCGCCGCCGCCGCCAGCGCGCGCTTCGTCCCGAGCGAGCGCCCGCACCGCGCACCGCACGCACGCTCCTAACTGTGTCGGTGATAGCAGCCCGCGCCGACCTAACGGGCGAAAAAAGGAGATTGATTTTACAATTCAAACATATTCAAAGTCGTTAGCTGACTAATGTAGATTGCTTATTGCACATACTAGCAGAATTTAAACGAAGTACTTAGTTTCAAAAGGTATACAAGAAATAAAAATTGCTGTTAAATATTATCATTAATGTCCGTTGAAATGTTGGTAGTTACCAAGTTCAGCCAGAGCCATGCAAGCGCCGTGCCAAGCGGTATCACGCTCGTGCTCGGCGAAGAGGGTCAATACGCTCTCACAGACGTCCGCTGCGGCCAATACCGGCAGGCGAGCTCCAATACGGCCCACGCCCTTAGCGGCGGACCATCGCACAACCGTGTCATCGTCACGCAGGGAGCATAGCAACAACTCAACTACATCCTCTACCTGTTCAAATGATTAAGATTAAATTAGATGACACAAATTACATTTTCCTATTAATGGGCTTATTAGTTAGTTCTTTATTTTATCAACTCTTTAACCATTGCTGTTTTTTTATATATACAAATATTTTGTACCGAAAGGGTAAAACGAGAACTCTATAACAGATTTTTACAATGTATATTCAATTTCCCAATTGTTATCTGCATTCAATGAATGCTAAGACAACCAGTCTCTTGCCACTTGCATCCAGCATGGACCAGCCACTGCAAGGAGATCATTTTCCCACCTGGTTCCTAAATATATATTTAGGTAGTATTAACAATTAAGATTAAAATCCACCTCTTGTGGTATATCCTGGTCATCATCATCAGTTGGTGAAGTGATTGGTTCTATATCTCCTGCTGCTGCAGCACCGCTAAGGGTTACAGCTAAAGATCTGGATCCTCTCGTATAACGCCATGTAGCCACTCTTGGTTTTAGGAATGTTAGACCTTAAAAACGCAATAATTAAAAGTATATATTATAAGCAATTTCTCATGAGTCAATTTATAATAATATAAATTATTACAGTAACACATTAGAAGAATTCCTTAACTTAAAAATATACAGTAAAATATACTGTGACAAAATATAATAAGTTTTACATACATTAACATTCTTAAAAACCAGTCACATGTCACTTACCAATTCTTTGTACAATTTTCACACCATACTTTCGTACCAGCATTGCTTTATGCTGTTGATAGTTTTGATTAGTCACCCAACTAAGCAGTTTAGAAGCGAATGGCAGTAGGTCATCTCTTTTACCATGTTTCAGTACTGCAGCTACAGCTGCTAATACACCATAGCGGATTGTGTCTTCTTCTTGTAAATTGGAATGTAAGTCACAGGCCCAATCAAAGAAGGGGCCCATGTATAATTCTTTAACATCTGACCTGTAATTTATTCATATTGTTTTGTTACAATTATATAATATATTGATACTTATCTTTCTTTTATGTCTATATATATAATTTGATACACATATACAAGGCTTTCGCTATCAATGATTCACCACAAAAATCTAATGTATAATAAATTTATAAGTGTTTCTATATTATCAAAGTCAATTGTGTATTAAAGGGAAACTAGCATTATTTATTTCTATAAAACATTTATCTGCTAACATTATTAAAGATTAACATACAGTGAAACTACAAGTAACATTAGATTTTTATAATTTTAGAGCAGTAACAAGTTTTCAACTAAGTTAATATATATAAAGTAATACAACTCAATGTTTTTTTCTATATAAATAAGTCTCACCTGATAAGAAACTTAGAAGCCAAGTAAGCACTTGCTTCTGCACATGAGTCTTTAGATAATGCATAAATCTTGCAAATGTTATAAATCCTTTCCATTACAGTCAGCTTTTTAGATGTACCAGCACCTACAAATATTTTACACTTATTAACAAACAGCATTTTTAAGACGTTTTTACTATTTAAATTTAAGTAACTATACTTCACCTGGTTGATCAGGAGCAAAACCATCAAGTCGGCTCATGTGAAATGGAATGATGACAACAATAGACAACCACAACAGTAATACAAATCTGCTGCGCCATGTTTCTTTATCATTTGGATCTTGCATTTCTAGATATGTTAGTACTGTGAGAAGATCTGAAACCTAAGACCAGAAAATGTAGATCATACCATCATAATTCATACGCTAATTTTAAGTAGTTAGAAAACAGCCAAATTATTTTCTAAGCTTACCTCATGTGGGAGGTGTCTTACTACCACTTTGTAGCCTCGTACTCTTATAATTTGATACATATAATTAAAAGTGGCATGCTTTAATTCAAATGGAGATTCTTTGTCCTTAACAATGTTCATAAATTTGGCTAATATCTTTTCCAAGTGAGGATCAAGGAGATGCGGCTGCTCGTAATATTGTTTCAATATATTGTAAAGTTTATCGTATTCTACTTCAAGAGCAGAAGAATTATAGATATTTTTCACATTGTCGATCATGTTCAAAACCTCCTCCACTTCCGAAAAATGCTCTAAAGCACATCCTAAGCCTGTATTATCGCAGTCGTCGTCGCGGTTCATATCTGCGTCTAGTCCCACCATTATTAGTTTACCCTTCACAAGAGAATAAAAAGATAATAATGTTTTTCGTTAATACTTAGTAAATAAAACTAATTTTATTATCAATACGAACAAAAACGGTACTTAATTTCGTGAAATACAACTTTTTTCGTAAACTGTTATTTATTTTTTCTCAACTCTCAAGTATCAAGAGTAAAGTCAAGTCATGTATTCTTCTTCTTTAGCTTTAGCCACACTTTAGCTGCCTTACAGAATTGCCAGAAAAGTCATGTTGTACCGGATTTGTGGTTTGCCGCAAGTTCCAAACCTCCACAAGTAACAACATGTGGACGCATCGCAAGCGCTTGCGGCAAATTCTCTTTTGTTCTCTTTGGTTTATTCACAATACCGACACTGGTCGGATCGGCCACAAACCCTTACAAACCTACGTAAGCCAAGACAAACTCTGTATCCACACGTTCGAATTTGTGAGGGCTTGCCGAGGCTTGGCAAGCCCTCACAAATTTTTACATATTATGTACAGCAAAGGGTATAATTATTGTACAGGCTCATGCAAGAAGGTCAGTAGTGATGTCGACAGAATGAATACTAAAAATTAGTATTTTAATAGGTAATTAAATACACAACATCACAAAATATTAAGTAATCAGACTAAAATATATAAAATTGTGACCTATTTTTGAAAATTAATTTACTAATAACCTATTGATCACGGTCACCCAATTTTCGTTATACACGCTATTATGGCGTCGCGAGTGAGGTACTCAAACTCTGTATCCACAGGTTTGAATTTGTGAGGGCTTGCCGAGGCTTGGCAAGCGTGCGGTTCTGGTTTCAACCATTTGTCTTGGCTTGCGTAGGTTTACAAGGGTTTGTGGCCGATCCCACGAGTATCGGTTTTGTTCACAAATCAAAGGGAATTGGCCGCAAGTACTTGCGATGCGTCTACACATCGTCCACATGCTTGTGACTAGTAGACGTTTGGAGTTTGCGTCAAGCCACAAACGTGTGGGTCGGGTATAAACGTCAAAAATGTCAACTTGGCGTCCAAATTACAAAGGCAAAATATAATATCTATAATTTATGAGCCTAAAATTGATATTAAGGCCCTAAAATATGAATTTGTAGTTATTTCTGAATAAACAACGAAATGGCTGGCAGTAAGTTGTTTTGTAAACGTATCCTATGATTTTATGTAGTTGTCTTTTAGTTGCAATTCTTATCTACATAATCAAACAGAAAACATTGCAGAGAGCAGAGGACCTGCTAAACGAAAGGTTAAGCCGGTGGAGCCCCAGTCATTATTGGATTTTGATCTCGGAGAGGGTGAGAGTTCAGACGATTCGGATTTCCGGATTGAAGATCATCCTGAAGAAAGCGATGACTATTCTATTAATACAGATGACGACGATAAGAGTAAGCACTAGCTAATATTATTCCATAATATTTTTTAAATAGGAAAATAAAGTATATAAAAATTATTTTAGGAGAAAGTAACTTTAATATTTCTTATTCCAGTATACACTAACACAAACAAGAATGTCAACAATGAAACAGTTATTTGTAAAAAAACATTGTTGAATGTTTTATTTGATTGTTTACCAATTATAATTATAAAATACCAGTCTTAATTGACTTATTAATGATTATGTTTATATTTGCATAGTGATGCATGCACGACTATTGGCATAGTTTACTATAGTATGACTCAACTGAGATTATTCGGACACTAAAATTGTAATCATTAAGAAAAAAGCTTTTCTTTGGAACATAAGTCAGAATTTTGGCTTCGCCAGCTGCTCCCTTGGCACTGATTGCTTGCTTTTATCATGTTTTAATATAATCAAATTCCACATATCTGTATATCCTTACCAAAAGTGAAAATTAAAGATTGATATTATTTTTTAGAAAGAGGTGCTAATTCCGCCAGTTCGGATGATCAGTCAGGTTCAGATGATGATAATGATTACAAAAATACCAATAACAAACTCGGTGTAGAGTTGTGTGTTACAGATTTGTTAGAAAAAGCAAAGAAGCATGAGTTTAAGGTAGTATTAATACACCATATTTTTATTTGCTTGAGAAAAGAAACATTTTTTCTCTAACTGGAAATTGTTTACATACAGTTCTAGTTATTTTATATTATATGAAGTGCATAGATAGTATATGAAGAGCAGGATACATTAGTCTTAAAACATGACCTTAAATTATGATTATGAATATAGACATGCTAAAGTTTGTAAAATATATTTTCTTTATATGCGAATAGAGTCTTCTAAAGTTGTAGATATTCATTATAATGAAACAACTTTTACGGATTTTATTGTGGTTTATTTAGTTTTTTATGAACCTGAGGTTTCGGATACTTTACAGCAACCATGGTCACGGAAGGACCATAATTCATTGTAGAAATTCTTGCTCTGTGCTTATTTTGTTTAAATTATATTTAGGATTGAATTAACTTATTATAAATAATGCTTTCAGTTTCCGGACTTGGCAAACTTTTTAATATGTGCTGGATGCCTAGGCTCAAGGAGTGATGATTTTAATGAAATTGTGGAATGTGATGGATGTGGTGTCACAGTTCATGAAGGTAATGTATATTAGTATTGTCAATTTGATATTATTTTAATACCACCCTTGGTGGGTCACCCTTATCATCTAGGGTGATGAAAAATAGATGATAGCCGATTCTCAAACCTACCCGATATGTACACAAATATTTTATCAAAATTGGTCAAACCATTTCGGAGGAGTATGGGAGCGAACATTGTGACATGATAATTTTATTTATTTGATCTTATTTGCTTTTGTGAAGGTTGCTATGGAGTGTCAGATGTTACAAGTGAGTCTAGTACAGTTAGTTCAGCATCAACAGAGCCTTGGTTTTGTGAAGCATGCAAGGCTGGCGTCACCGATCCAAACTGTGAATTATGTCCAAACAAAGGTATGTTCCTTTATATAGAAAACAATTAAAATACCAATGTTTGTAGGTTAATTGATAATGAAAATTTGTGTCCACAAGTTCATCATCACAATAATTGTTGTATGTAATATTTATTGTTTTTTGTAGGTGGCATATTCAAAGAAACAGAAGTGGGAGCTTGGGTGCATTTGGTGTGTGCCCTTTATGTGCCTGGAGTAGCTTTCTCAGAGGTATTTATTATAATGATAAACCAAAGTATGTTTTAATTATTGTTGTATTGTTGATATGTTTGAGTAATGAGATGAAAATATATATAAATAAATGTCTAAATATTATGTAAGATCAAAGTAAATAAGCCACATAATATTAATTATCTCAGGTGCTACTGAAATAAAACAGATTTTTAAGATCATCTTACCCAAGACAAACTTGAAGATTCAATTTATTTGCTCATACAGTAGAACCTCGATAAGTTAAAGTCCAAGGGAAACACAAAATATTTTAAGCTATAGAGGTTTTAAGTTATCAAGGGTCACATTAGTGATAGGTCAAGGGAAAGGATCATATTATTTTTTGAAGTTATAGAGGTTCTTAAGTTAGTGAGGCTTGAGTTGTCGAGGTTCTACTGTATTTCTCAAGTTTAATGTGTTCTGTGCCATATTTTATGTAAAATTCATATAAATGTTACTATTTATATATATCACATTATTTTTTAATCATACATGTAAAATGTATATTCGTAGGTAGAGCGTCTCTCCGGGGTGACGCTGTTCGAGATGGCGTATTCGCGGTGGGGAGCGCGCAGCTGTGCGCTGTGCGAGGACAATACGGTCGCGCGTGCGGGCGTGTGCGTCGGCTGCGACGCTGGCATGTGCAAAACCTTCTTTCACGTCACGTGGTATGAATCAATAACGATAGCTCATAATAGGGTTATTATAATAAAACAACCTCCCTGTTTTATTTTAGTATGTGACAATGGCGCCAAATATAAACCAAGATTAAATACCAAAAAAATTCCGGTGGCTCATTGGGAGTATAGGGAAAAGGAAGGTAACGCATCGCATCTGCATAACCTCTGGTTGGGATGTTTATGGGCGTTGATAGTCGCCAAAAGGCTTCGACTGTTCGTTTGCCGTCCTATGAAATAAAAAAAAGTTTTTTCATGATAATGAGAGGAATTCGCGTAAATCATTATTTATTATATCACCGACATTTGAAATACTAACAATTATGATATGTATATAATCTAGTATGTATGACATTTAATATGCTCCTAATATCTCTGAAAAGGAAATTGGTTACAGAAGGTGGAATCGTTTTAAATTTGTTTTATATTATCTCTCAGTGGACAACGGGAGGGTTTACTAGCTGAAGCTCATTCTGAAGAAGTTGAACAAGCAGATCCATTTTATGCTCATTGTCGTCTTCACTCTGATAAGGCTCTCGTGAAGAAACGAAAACGGAATTGGTTGGCGTTGCAGCTTCGTACTGAAAAAAGGTTTTTTGACACAATAATATGTATATATATAAAACTTTGAAAATCAAGAATTGCTATAAAACTTTCCTACGCCGTAATTTTAATTTTTACTAAAGATATGTGTTTTTTTTAGGAAATTGGAACTACAAAACAACCTGAGCACTGATGAGAAGAAACGAATACAACGCAAGCTTGTTAAGTATAGGAGGAAGTATGCTCAGCAAAAGGAGAATAGAAATCCTCCTTGGGGTAAATATTATAAACAAAATTAAAACGGAACCTACAGACAATTAATACTAAATCTCCGTTATATAAGATTGTATGTTTATATTATTAATTTTTATCAATTCAGTTCCAACACAGAAGATGGCTCGTATGCTGTACAGTAGTGCGTCGGCGATGAGGAAGTTCCAGCGAAAAGCAGAATGTATGGGAATAGACACGCATGCCCTCGAGTTTAGAGATGCTCAGGTGAAATTGCACAGTGTAAAATATAAGTTAAAGCTGCGATAGTCTACACTAGAATCTAGATGTTATTTAAGCATAGAGTAGACTCTGATTTAAGTACGAGAGTATTATGTTCTAGATGAACTCATGGACACCTGACAAACGTGTTCTTCTAATCTTGTCATAGTGACTTGCACAGGCAAACAAGAACGTTGTAACATGTGTCATGCATGTAAAGATCAAAAGTTGTGAGTGATGTGTTAATGTAAAAGCGAACCATATTCTTATGCTCTCCGCTCCTAATTTGAAGTCATACTTACGCCATCCAGTGAGCATTATAACGTTTTTAATGTCGAATTCTGGCAACAAGAAGAAGGTCTGTTGAATACAACGGGGGTAGGTTATCTTGGCTGTCTGTAGAAGCTCATTGCCCAATACGGTATTTTACGTATGATTACAACACGCTATGCACATATAAACATGAAACATATCTACAGATGTGCGCCTTGCGGGATGTATCTCGTCGCTGGCACGTGCCCCCCGCGTTCTCGGTGGAGTTCGTGGGCTATTACCTGGAGCGTAACTCGCGCGTGGCCTCGCTGCGGGCCGCGCTGCGCCGCCTCACCGCCGAGAACGAGCAGCTGCTGGCAGCCGATGACACGCTCCGGACCGACTACGATCAGGTACTGACCACACAGTAAAGACCGACTAACCTCAGGTAGGACGTTGAGTCTCTTAAATAAGAACTAAAAAGACTAACTAAGAAGACTAACCTCAGGTAGGAGGACGTTGAATCTCTTAAAAATCTTTGGAAAAAAATCTTGGCGAAATTTCTTTTGAAAACAGTGCGAGACACATGGCAAAACAGATTAAAGGCCTGTAGAAACCAAAGGTGGCCGTTTTTTTGCTGACTGTTAAATATGTATTTTATTTGAATAATATAAAGAAACGCATTTTCATTTGTAACAGAACATAAAGCTGGACTTTTTTAGATGGACTATTTTAGGAAGTCCAAGTTGATGAAGAAATAATTGGACAGTTTTTATATTTTTATTTCGATTTGTCAATTTTTTTTAATACACATTAATTTCATCAAATGCAAAGTTATTATATGAAATTCCTTATCAAGATAAATATATGTTAATATGTAAGCACTATCTATCGTTTGTTAAATGAAATAATAATGTATTGTGTTTATATTGTTGATATGGCGAAATAAATAAATATGTCGGGCAGGCGTCTAAAGAAAATACGGAGGCGCTCGCGGAACTGGCGTCAACGCGGAAGGGGCTGCAGTTGCTGTACGACGCTGTGGTGGCGGTGCTGCCGCGGAAGGCGGTGCCGGCGCTGCTGGAGGACCGCCCCCTGCTGCCGCCCGCGCCGCCGCGCTCCACGCCCAAGGTCACGCCCCAACAGCTACACAAACGGTATGCATTGGCGTTCATTACTTAACAATGTTTTTTAACCATAAATATATTATAAGCATCAGTTGTGAATTTAATTTTTGAAACAAGCAAATATAATGTTATTATTTGAATCTGTTTTCATATATGACAAGTTGATGAAGTTGAACATCTTACTAAGTATACTAAGTATCTTTAACATTAATTTTCATCATAATAATGTTAAATGATTTTGTAGTAGTCAGTGGTAGTCATTTCAATATTTTATCTGCGGCTATGAGTATCCATGGGTGGTGATGACTTCCAAGGTTATTTACCATCAGGTTATTTACAAAAGAAATTACAGTAAGTGTTTCAAATTAACTATATCATATATATACATCTTTTTGTTTTTATCGCGTATTATGCTGTTTTCAATGAAATTTGCTAAAATTACGTAGGCCCATAACGCGGCTGCCGTGGTATGGGCCTATGTAATGGTCGTTTGCTGTAAAATGGACCGACCAGCAGGTCAATGCCTGTTCCCACCGCGGCTGCACTTAAGATGGGCGTTGGTTTTCCTCTTAGCGACAATCCGGACGCTCGCCAAGGAAAAGTTTTATCAACCTCGCTGGAAGGTATGTCCGTGTTTATTTTTATAGCTGTTTACAATATTATAGGAAACTAGAAAAACTGAATGTATTTGTAGTGTAGGATTGGATACATATTTGGCCTCCTATTTGATGGATTAATTTTCATTTTGTCAGTTTAAGACATTACGCGTTCGAATACTCTAGTCAGCCTTTTATGACTGAAAATGTTATTTAATACCCAGTAGGTTTATTATTGTATAGGTATTTAAACTGCCTGTCCTGTCTTTATCTCCAAAAGGCAGCGAAGCCATTTTACGAAAGAAAAGCAGGATGGTGGGACCCGAGGCAGATGGGTGCGTGATCCAAGTTATGCCATCACAGGAACTTAATAGTGAAGAAAGTTCTCTAACTCCGATATATAGTGGATATCGGTTCCATTTGTTGGTGGCACTTTCGTACCGGTTCCCGATATGGTACTGACCGTGCTCGTTTGCACGCAGCGCGGTCGGAGGCGCTGTCGGCGCGCGAGTGCGCGGCGTGCGGGCGCAGCAGCGAGCGGCACCTGATGGCCGCGTGCGACACGTGCCGCCACCACTACCACCTGCACTGCCTCAAGCCGCCGCTGCAGCGCCCGCCCAAGAAGAGCAAGCTGTACGGCTGGTGAGTTTGATGACTAGTTTCTAGAACATCACTCGATCTTTGCGATGGTGGTTCTACTACTTCTTTTAGCCGAAGACTTTTACTTTATTAGTTTACTGCATTATACTTTTTAAATGTCATAAAATAACAAGTACCCAAAATAGAAAATAATGCATAAGGATAGTTTTCAACTCTTGATATTAAAACGTGATAATTAATTGTATAAATATATTTTGAACAGGCAATGCTCTGAATGTGATAAGACGTCAGATTCCGAGCCTGAGGTATTGGAGAAGAAAGCTCCCCGCCGCTCGCGTATCCGGTACAGCAAAGACGGCGCCATCATAACGGAACCGCTCAGCCCCGGCTGCGCGCCCAGCTCACCGCCGCCGAAACCCAAATTCGATAAGAGCAAGCAAGAGAAAACAAAAGCCAACTCCTCCTCGGAAAATATATCACCCATCAAAGTGACCATCAAGCCATTCGAATTCACCAATGAAGATGGCGAAGTGAAGGCCATGAAGAGGCTGAAATCAAAGAGAGATATATCTGGCGGTAACGGAGAAGAAAGCTGTTCAAAGAAGATCAGGCGCAGTTTCACCTCACCCATACTCACGAACACGCCGCTCATGTCCATAACCCCGCTCGTCGCTGACAGCCCTTACGACTCACAAAACGAACAATCGAACGAGTCCGCTATGCCCCCACCGAAGAAAGACGAGAGCTTCTACTCCCAGAACCTATCGTTTTCGGCCCTCCTAAATGATTCCAAGGAGAGGGATAGCAAGGCGATCGAGAGCTCAATAGAGAACACCCTAGCGAACTTGTCGTCCGACATCGCTACGTACAAAGCCAACAGGAAGCGGAGGAAGGAGAAGCACAGGTCGCGGTATTCGCCCGACCTCCTGCGGTCACCGTCCAAGTCGCACAAACACAAGAGGAAGAAGAAGACGCAAGACATGGAGAACCCCGAACCGCCTCACCCTCGGATCACCATCAAAGTAAGAATTACACAGTCGGCCGAACAATATATACGTCTCATATTATAATTGAATGCTAGAGCGAGAGATAGATAGTTGCAGTCAATTGAACAAATATCGACAACTTCATTTATGTAGTAATAACATCTCATGTTCAATTACAACTGACGAACTCACACTGTAATTTTTGAATAGTATAGGAATAAAACAATGTAGATCTATTTTGATAAGATACAAGTTATTAGTAGACTTGATTAATTACACACATACCTTAAGATAGCTAAACGCAAAAAAAATATCCACAGCCTGTATAAATTTTTTTGCATTGGTTATCGATTAATATAGCGCCGAGTGTGCAGTATTTATATTAACTAAAATAAATCTGGAAAATTTGTTTGATAGTTTGAGTCTGGAATTGGGAATACGCAGGGACGGCTTGTACGTTTACATGCTCTCCAGACGACCTCTGTGGCTCAGCGGTTAGCGCGTTGGCGCTCAAGCCGGAGGTAGCGGGTTCGAATCTCGCCAGGGAACAAAATGTTTTCTGTGTTCCTGGGTCATGGATGTGTATTGAATATGTGTATTCTATAATAAAAATCTTAAATATATGTATTAATATAAAAGTATTAAATATATATTGTATTTCCGTTGTACCCTGTTACCCGTAACACAAGTTCTTCGGAAACTTACCACGGGACCAGATGGCCGTGGTGTAAAAACGTCCATAGATATTATTATTATTATGCTGTATAAATGAGTGATCGTTTATTTTGTTCTTAGATAAAGCCGATACCGAAGCCGGACGGGTCGCTGGACACGCAGATGTTCTACGTACCCACCGACAGCAACGACGGGCCGCCGCCCGCCGTCATGAAGAAACTATCTAAGGTACGTGTACTATTTACCTTTAATAACATAATATGTTATCACTATGATAAATAGTCGCAAACCCCAATAGAAAAAGGCGTGACTTTTTGTATGTATGGATACTTTTCATCCGACGACGGTGAGGCAGACACCCGCCAAAGGAAGAAACCCGTTGCCATGAAGCCGTGGAAGTCACACTCCACGGCTGGCGGGCGACAACCCCTCTCCACTTACTATATCACAGGGTGAAGCCAACCAGCTCACCCCACCACTGACGAAGCTTTAGGGCCATTAGGGCCATTAGCATAGCTCCATCCGAAAAATAGTGTATGGATGCTATAAAAAACTTAATACATTAGATAGACAAAGAAACATCTACCTACACCCACATGTAAAAGATGCAACAGTACGACAAGAGATAGTGCCATTGCCGAACTGAGCCGTCATGACCGGAATGGTACCTCTCGCTCACTCAATACCGGCCTAAAGTGACAGCTACGCTGTCGCGTTTCGTGCGGTTTGTTAGTTCCCAGTAGCCCAATCCCATCCCCTCCGGATGAGAAGGAGGGGATCGGAAAAAGAAGGGCAATGCATCTGCATAACCACCTCAGGTTACACAGATGTTAATGGGCGCCGGTAATCACCAGGCTTCGACTGTATTTATTTATTTATTATTGTTGTTGTATTATTAGTAAAATTATTATAGTTGGAATGTTAAGATATGTTATATGATAGAATGTTAGATTTTTTGACGCAGGATAATGCATTTTCGTAAGTATCCAGGCTTCCTCGGGTAAGGCTGGATCTATGTGGAACTTCCACTAGGGCAGTGTACATCCCTACTAAATCCATTGCGAGCGCCTTCAGCCGCTTAATGACAGTCCAGGTCTAGGAATGTCATACTAATCGAATACAAGATAGAGAACAGGTTCATTGACACATTTGTTTCAGCAAGCGGAACCAGAAATCCCTGCGCCGGTACAGGATCCGACGCCACCGGTTGATCCGTTATCTACTACAGCAGCTGTAAGTATCTCAATAATCATTTTAAGGTTGCGGTGGTATTATAGAAAACTATTATTATGTTATACTAGCTTTTTAGCGCGGCTTCGCCCCCGTGGAGTTCGCATAAGTGGTTCAATATGCATTTCCTTCCTAGAATAATATTAGAAAAAAACCCAAAAATATTATAATATGCAAACGTGTATTAATACAACAACTTCTTATATCGAATTACCTTTTAGAATAATATAAATTTTGTGCGTTTGACAATCAGGTACATTGTTATTGATATTTCAATTATCGTACATAATTATATATTACAAGGAATAAAATAAGGCAAATGTAATTAATTCGCGTAGGAGGTTTGAATTTTTCGGAATAAAATGTAGCTTGTGTTATTTTGGTATATATCTTCATCAAAACCCCTTCGGTAGTTTGTCGCGATTGAGTAACAAACATCCAAAGATAAGTATGTTGTGTTATGACCTCACGTCTTGTCACAATAATATCATACGTTAGGTTATTCGCATGAAAAGCTATATCTCTGTTTGCTGTTAGTTATAAATTATGTACAATAATATTCTAGCAAGGAAATACGTAATAGGGCCACTCAATCTACAAAAAAGTATTCACTATCTACTACATACTACGTGTCATCAACTACTCGTAGAGACTTATTGTTAATGTTACCATATACTGATAGATTATTATCTGTTACGCAAGCTTCCCCCAGGCCCGGAAGGAAAACCCCCCGAACCAGGATACGTTAAGCCAAAGGTATAATAGCTGTAAAGCGATACAAATACATACGACAATTATTCATCACAATAGGGATATTGACAATTTTTTAAAATTGATTCTATTTGCTAGGACCATAGGTAATCACGAAAAAAATACTTTTGTTAATAAATATGTCCAACATTAACAAAAAATTATGTAAAGAAAAATAGTTTTCAAAATTGCCGCTAAAACGCTCCAAGCTGTCATGTAACCGTGATTACGTCACACGCCGATAAACAGAGTTCGCGTTCTGTCGAAGTTGATTGAGTACTCACTACTTGTTACAAAAATGTTTAATTAGACGCCGTAAAAAATTGTTATTAATAATTACAAAATAGTCAAAATAGCACCCGGTGACACTAATAGTGTAGCTTGGTTTATGTTATGAGTTATGACAGTTTGCACTTAGTTTAGCGGTCAGTGACATCATCGCCTTATATTGGCGTTTACAGTCACGTATACGTCACAATACATAGTAAATAACGCATTTAAAATTAATTTTCTAAATTTTAAGACAAATAAGTAGATTTTTAAAATGTTATTTTAGGTTTTCAAATACTGTCTTTAATGTATAAAGCATAACTTTATGTGAATTTGTAATACATGTCAACATCCCTATTCGATCGAGGCAGATTTATTTTTAAACACCTAATGTTAATCATACGGTCAATATAATATGTAAAATATATTGCTTGATTCTAAATTATAATACTGTCTTTACATGCCCTGTAAAATGAAATCCACGATACCTAATAAATATTTGGATAAATATTGCATTTATATAAAATACTAGCTGTTACCCGCAGCTTCGCCCGCGTGAATCTAAGATTTACGGATTTATCATGTCTGATGATGATCATTTTCTATTTTATAATAATTACATACTAAGTTTTTGTATTAAAATGGATATAATATGTTATCTTGAAAATAAAGACTTATATCCCTTCGCAGATTTTTGTAGGCATATTTAGGATACTATTATTATAATATTATTCCACCATAATATTATGTTGATCATATTACGTCTGCCAGAGTTAATACACTACGGCCTTAGACACCAGACAACCGCCCGTGCGAATCACGCCAACACGATTTATTTTCTTGTGCATTATTTTGATTTTGCCATATCTCCTAAAGTATTCATTTAATTTGCATGATGTTAAGGGCAAAAATAATCTTCATAAAATGCTCAAGCTAATTAATTGATTAAAAATGATAAGTATTCATATCGTATTTGTGTAAATAACTTTTAAACTATCGCGTTATAATTGCCCATTTTTTTAAAGTATTAAATGGATATAGTATGATATCCCTAAGAGATAGACATATGCCATCGCGGACTTTTTTGTAGACTTATTTAAGATACATAATTCCACCATACATTATTTTGTTATATCTCAAACGGTTTAGGCAGCGTTTTCGTTGAAAACTCCCAGACGGCCTATTTTTTTCCGACACCTCCAACAATTATTGTTATATCTTAGCTAATGTATATAAAAACTCAATAAATTGTGTACATAAACCTTCCTCTTGAATTGTCCTATCCATTAAAAAAACCGCATTACAATCAGTTGCGTAGTTTTAAAGATTTAAGCGTACAAAGGGATATAGGGACAGAAAAAGCGACTTTGTTTTATAATATGTAGTGATATCACGTAGGTCAGTGATAATGTATCGATCTAAATACGTAGCTAATTAAGATTCAGTTAGATCGTATTGTTTAATACAACTGTAATACTAAAAACACTATTTAAAACAATGTAACGCCGAGATGTCGGTAAAAATGTTACGTCGCGAAACATGATGTTTTGGCGCGTTCATTAAAACTCGCACTTAACGCCGCCCTTTTATTCCTAGCGGGGGAGTGGGCTCGTCTTTTGTTGTTTCATGTTGTTGGTAATAATACGACGGGAGACGCGACGTTAAGTGTTGTGCTATTTTTTTAATTGTTACAGTTTAAATATAATGTTCCGAACTTAAATTGACAGTTTTTTGCGATACATTCATTAGCGAGCTGCGAAATAATCATAAAAGAAAACATACAGTGCGCTTATCTAATTTACTTGATGTTGAAGAGTCCATGGATTTTTAATTTGATTATTTAAACGTCTAGCAAGTCAAATGTGTATTACTAGCTTAAGACATCTCATGGGTTTTTGATTCTTATTTTTTTTTACTTTATACTTACGGAAGCGATAGACAATGTGTTACGGTTAGGTTAAAAACACACGTACACACGTGCAGTATAAATTCGTATGTATATAAAGAAAAAAACAAAAAGGAATATAAAAAAAGGTATGTGTGCGATTCACACACGATAGAAGTGAAACACACGTTAAATGCTCAAATCCAAGCAAGTATTAAACAGTCTGCAATATACATACACACCGACATTTGCTCTCTCGCTCTTTTACTAGGTGAGCCATCTGCTCACCTACCTACCGATTGAGCTTAAAGGCCATCAGGCCTAAAAGTCTAGACCTTTCGAAAAAAAAAAAAATTCTCTCGCTCTGGCTCACTAATTACAGCATATGGGACATAGAGGAGAGACCGAGAATATAAAATAGTATGTATATTTCTGTCTAATTCTTTGCCGGCTTCATCCTACTCATTTTTGTATTTTTGTCTCTTACCTGTCGTTTTTTCCGTTGCATCCGGTTTGAAATCACAACGATGCTAAAGAAGTTTCACTTCAAAAACTTTTCCATTCGATAATGTTGTAATGAAACGTAGCGTTCCCGCGAGAGCCGCGCGCGCCGCAGCGACGTGTCAGAGACGCCCGCCCTCACCAGCTCGCTGGCGCCGCTGTCGCAGTGCGACGTGTGCAACCAGCCCGGGGACGCCACCAACCTAGTGCGGTGAGTCTTCCACACCCGAAGTCCCAACTCTGCAACTCCTCGAAATCACGCGAGGAGACTAAAACACGTATAGGGTTTTGCCAGATTTTAATTGTTATATTTCCATGGTATTTACATGTCGCACCTTTAGAATTATACAGACTCAATACGAAATTTTGATATTTTGACTTTCCGCCACAGAACGACTTAAAATGGTCATCTGCATCGACTTTAATTAAAACAGTGACCGATTTATGAGTAGAAAAGGACAAACACATATTTCGGTCTTTATCGCTCGGCCCCTGTTCCCCGCGCCCTCTCGGGTTTAGAGTGACGCAATCAGTAATGTGCCACGCGTCATATGTGAAAGTCGCTACCTGTTTGTTTTTGTGGAGACCTAATCCGGATTCAGTCTTTACATTACTGAAAAATAAGGTATGTACACGTTACTTTTTTTGATAAAGTAAAGACCCATTTTGTAATAAGTCCATGTTATAGCAAAAATGTTAATTGTGTACAAGACTTATTATTGTTTAAGTCCATCTTTAACTGAAAATATATTACAATTAAAGACTCAATCATCCTTTGGTCGTTATAATTATAAAATACTGTGCATTATAAAAACTTATTCGTGATTACGGCTTTCTTGTAATAAAAGTATAGTTTTTAAAAAGTCGTATTTATCGAAATGTCTTTCTGGTAATGAAATTGTTTTGTTTCTTCAATTGAATGTGACAATTATAGTTCATAATATATTTTTTTACATTTTAGGTGAAACAAGTCAAAACATGAAAAGAAGAGTAGATTACATTTTAGAAAAAGTCAATTTCAACAGTAAAAACCAGGTAAAGATACTTTTGTTCGTATTGTTTTGATAAAAACAAGAATAATAATTCTTGTTTTTACCAAAACAAGAATAATAATTCTTGTTTTTACCAAAACAGTAATTATTTTATGCAATAACCTTCTTAATACCCTTATTTTTAGGCACATGCTAATAATATGACGGAAACATCACAAAATTACCAAGATAACTGTGTTGGTATGGTATGTACCTTGGTAATATATTTGAAACAGATTGGTGTTAAATTGTTGGATATCAAAAATTAAAATATTATATTTTCAGACTGACACAAACAAAGAAAATAATATTCTGCCATTTAATTCATCTTGTGAGGAGTATCCAGATAAATTATCATTCAACCAGATGGACCAAATTGTTGCAGAGGTAAATACACACATAAATAGTGTCAATAGATATTATTTTATTGTATTAACATCAGAACTTAAAACTATTCGCGGTATAGAAAAAGTTTGGACTTACGTGGGTAAAATCGTAAAGAACAGCTGCTAGTATTAGGTAGTTACCAAACAGTTTCCTTATGGTAGATGTTGTGTGTACTTTGACTTTTATATTGACATAATTTAATCCAATTTTTATTTGTTAAAAATTTACTTTCAGGTCATCCCCGAAACAAATAATGAATCGTTAACGGATAGCCCTTCCATAATAGAAAACTCTCCAAACCGATCCATTCCATACTTTGACCCAAAGGTGCTTTGTGTAGCTGACACCAACAAGGTGGGTTTTCAATTGACAATTTAAATATTATGTTGTTTATTTCTTCTTCTATTTAAATGAAATAATATTATTTCCAGCTACAAAAGAAAACGCAAATCCAGGAATTTACTATAGTTTTAGAACCAGAGTTGAACAATTCTGAACAGTCACATGTACCTACTAATGAAAAAGAATACCCACCGTCAAAAAAGTCATATCGTGATTCGTCAACATCATCTGACAGTACTACTTCTTCTTCAAGTAGATCTTCATCATCATCGTCGTCGTCTTCTGATGCTCACACCAATTTTGACAAAAATACATCAAATACCCATTTATCCATAGATGGGCCTTCCACATCCAACTTGACGGGTCAAGTTACACGCAAAAGTACAAAGAATTACCATCAGTCACCCATTCATTCAAATGAAAGTGATGTAGACTTAAGCGACACAGACCCAACTTATAATCTTGATAGCTCTCAGTCTAGAAGAACTACTCGTTTATCCAGCAGCAGTTCTTCGTCTTCAGCCAATACTGCCCTCGAATTGACTAAAACTTCAGAGACAACTAGAAAATCAAGAAAACGCATACGTAATCCATCAAACTGGAAGCAAAATGTTGCAAAAATCTTAAGAAACACTGGAAAGGCTTATGTTTCATGTACCACTAAAAAGGAAGTATCGGCCCGTGTCATTAAAGATGCTTGTAAATGTAGACTTAAATGTCCAGAAAACGTCGTTGATGCAGACAGAACAACATTGTTTGATAAATATTGGTCATTAGGGAACATAGAACTACAAAGATGTTTCATACGAAATTGCATGATGGAAATTAAGCCAAAGTACAAATATAGTAATTCTGCTAAACCTAGGCTACCGAATAATGCATTTTATTTCACAATAAACGACACCCGAATTCGGGTATGTAAGACTTTCTTCATTAATACTCTGGGAATATGCGATCGTCAGATCAGAACAGTAAAAAAGAAGACTGACCCACAAGGATTCTTAAATACCGATATAAGAGGTAAGCACGTGTCAAGACAGCCAATAGATCCAGCACTCATTGAGAATATTAAACAACACATAAACTCAATTCCAAGAATAGAGTCTCATTATTTGAGAGCAGCAACTTCCAGAGAATACATCAGTGGGGATAGAACAATAACTGATATCTGGAAAGATTTTGATAAAATTCAAAAACAAGAAGGTAAACCTTCTTGTGACTATTGGGTCTACTATGAAATTTTTACAAAACAATTTAATATTAGCTTTTTTCAACCGAAAAAAGACAGATGCGATTTATGTCTAGACTATGAAGTTGCAACGGTGGATCGGAAAACAAAAATAAAAGATAAATACGATGAGCACCTTAAAGAAAGAGATTTGTGTCGCCAAGAAAAACGCCTAGACCGCCAAAACATCAATGGTACATTCATTTGCTCTGTTTATGATTTACAAGCCGTAATGCAGTGCCCTACCGGAGACATTTCTTCGTTTTTTTACAAATCAAAACTCAATTGTCTAAATTTCACTATAGTAGAATTAATGGCTAAGAAATCAGAAATACCTAAAAAACGTAAAAGAAATGAAGAAGACAATGACAATGCCATAGGTGCTTACAGTGACGTGTACAGCTACTTTTGGGATGAAGTGCAAGGAAACAGGGGAGCTAATGAAATAGGATCGTGTATTCTAGACTATCTGAACAACTTAAATGAACAAAATCCGAATAAAAATCTTCATGTCACTTTTTATTCGGATAATTGTTGTGGGCAGAATAAAAATAAGTTTATAATAACGTTATATTCTTATGCAGTTACTCATTTTGAAAACATAGAAACCATCACTCACAAATACCTCATCAAGGGACATACACAAAACGAAGGAGATAATGTTCATAGTTTGATTGAGAAAGAAGTAAAAAAAAACAAAAAAGCTGGACCAATTTTTGCACCATATCAATATGTAACTCTGATTAAAAATGCACGTAAGAATGGGAAACCTTTTACCGTTAAAGAGTTAACATACGAGTTTTTTACTAATTTAAAGGCACTTCAAGAACTATGGGGATATAATTTCAACGAAGATGATGATAAAAACAATGTTATTTTGAACGACGTAAAAGTTTTGCAGTTTAATAAAGCCGAACCATTTATCTTCTCTTATAAAACTTCGTACAGTCAAAGTGAGTTCAAAAAGGTTAACATAAGGAACAAACGTAAGAAAATGTTGAGTCCAGAAGAAATAACTGTGACCAAAGCATTTTCACAAAGACTAGAGTTAAGTGAACGTAAGAAAAAAGACTTGCGCGATCTCCTCTCGAAAAACCTAATTCCTAGTTATTACGCAGATTTTTATAACTCTATACTGTAATTTTTTGTTATTATAAAAGTTTTAAGTATTAAGTTCCAAACAAGTTCCTTAATGATTGTGATAAGCTATACCTAATTATTAGGCAATTTATTTCAAAGATTTAAGTTTTGTTATGCAAAGTTTATTGGTAAATTATTTACCATGGTTGTGATGATTGATAATAATAATAAAAGTAGATTTTTAAGCTAAAACTCTTTGTAAGTTTAATTTTTAATAAAACATTTTATTTTTTAATGTTGTTTTTTATGTATCGAATATAAAATTACCCTAAATAATTTAACTATTATAGTGTCTTATTTGTGGATGTAACGCATCTTACAATCAAAACTCAGAAATATAGAGACCTAAAACATAAAAGGTCTTTTTAAAAAATCCAATTTCATTAAAATAAAATCCTAAAATGCACCATGATTTAAAAATGTTTTAAATATTATAGTTTTATTTATTTGATTTCATTTATTTATTTAAAATGATCTAGGTAAATAACTAAAGTTTGATATAAAAATAACAATTTCATAATATTTTCAAAAATCAGTCGAATATCTTTTGTTTTCTACAAGATTGATAGACTTGTGAATCTTTATGCCACGCTTACCAAAAATTTGCGTTTCCTTGTTGAGTCTCTATAATTCTAAGGGTGCGATGTATGCATTAGAATAACCCCTTAACCGGAGTTCGCATATATAAATAAATAAGGCATGACGGAAAGAGTTGAAAGGAAGTAGGAAAGAGTACACCAGGATTCAAACAATATAACACTGAGGCAAATTAACAGAAGAAGGCACTTTGATATTAACAAACTGTGCCCTTGCATTTTTTTTAATAAATTGTTTTTGATATAAAATTATATATTATGTCTGTTGTTCTCGAGCGCCTGAAAAGCTTTTAGAATAATGAATCTTTCATTAATGAATAAAATAAATTAATCATACTGCAACACAGTCGCCGTTTTAGATTACTTAAACCATGTTCCGAATACGTGTTGCCCAATAAAGAAACAAATAATATAACGAAGTCGAGATAGTCAATACATTACTTACTATGAAACCATGCATCAAACGTATAATGATACAATACGCGATAATCCCGCGTGATCCGGCATGTGATGTGATATGATATGATGTGATGTGGTGTGATGTGATTGAGCTCAAGTGTGTCTGTGGCGCAGGTGCGACGAGTGCCATAAGCGGTACCACTTCACGTGCCTCGAGCCGCCGCTCAATAAGAATCCCAAGAAGCGCGGCTATTCATGGCACTGTGCCGACTGCGATCCCACCGTGAGTATTGATTTGGGCTTTACAAATTGACAGACAAACGGAAATAAAAAAAGACTTTCATGTATTTTTAGGTCAATCTCGTTAAAATGTTAAATTAGAATTGGCCGATGAAACAAAGCGATCGAAGGGAGGGCTGGTCGACCTTTAAGTTACGTAGCCAGGCCAAAGATACGATGAAATTGGCGATCTTGAAATTCATAAAATGAGGCCTATTACCAACAGTAGACAGATGATTGATAGAAGAATAAAATATATTTATATAGATATTCATATATAAAAATATATATATTTATTTGATAATGTGTTTTCAGGACCTGGAAGAAAATAATTGAACGTGGGTCTGATATCTTTGCACGAGATACTAAATGACGTACGATAAACAAAAGCACAAAATAATTGTCTTATGTCTGCATTTTGTTCGAAATATTTTCACACAATATGGTTTAATGGTCACGTAAAAAACGTCATGACATTTTGGCATGCACACGTATGCTAGTCTAGGTTCTACTTATTAGTTCGCGTATAAATCTTGACTGGTCAGAAGTCGCTCTTAAAAGGGTGCCACATTAATAGGTATATTATGTACTAAATCCTTAGGCTGCGTTCTGACGATACGCGCACGCTAAGCGCACGTCAATTCAGTAGCTGGTGCGAGGCAGGCGCGTGGCGTGTGCGGATGGACTTCGATTAATGCAATTTGTGATCTATTCATGTGACAATAGGGTTCAAATTATATCCAAAATAAATCAAAGCGTGTTAAACGAGGGAGCTGACGAACGTGCCGAGCGCGTGTCGTCTGTACGCAGCCTTAGTAAAACTAATTTTAGACCAGTCAAGGAATATTGCGCGAAATGTACTTGTCTATATTATCACTAGTCTATAGCTAGTGTCGAGTGGTAATTGCTACAGTTGTTAAGACGTATGTAAAAAGTACAATAATCATTGCTCATAGCATATAGTAGTCATATGTAGTTGAAATATCTAAGACAACGCAGAGAATCCGCTTGTGTAATAAATCCTTTTTTTTAATAACACGGCTTTATTAATATTGACTAACGTTTCATTTGTGAACAATTGCTTACCAAATAAAATCGACAAACACTACATGTTTTCATAAAGCGGAACACAAAATATTTATTCAAACGCCAGTGTATTTTCTCTTATCTATTCCAGTCGAATAGATAAAAAACTAATAATATTTTGTTACGGATGAAACGTAATATATCAAATACACGAGCTACTGACGTTTATGGTTAAATCACTAGAGCATTGTTTGACTTCGTATATTATTTTGTTATATTATGTAATAATAAATACTTGAATTCTTTCATGTAACTTTAATATCATGTATTAATTAATGTTTATTGTATTATTTATACTTACTTTAGTGTCATCCGCCCTTAGTCTCCAAGATATCATCAGTTTTCAAAATCATATTGTTTTTTTTTAAATTTCTAATTTCTTTTATTATAATGAAATAACTATTACGGATTTTATATGACCGCTTGCTGTAAAGTATCCGAAACGTCGAGCATGTAAAAAACTTAATACGCCGCGATAAAATCCGTAAAAGTTGTTTTATCTTTATGCTATGTAGATACCATCTCTAACTCGAATGTAAATTTTTACACTCAAAAGCAATTTACATATTTATACAGCTTGTATCAGCCGGTACACATGATTATTTTTACACTTGCTGACTACGTGTAATCTCAAAAATCTACTTGTAATATACATATTTGTATAGAATTTTATGTATTATCGTGGTTACTACTTTGAGTATTTTGCGACGTATCGCTTATGTAAGAAATTGTAGAAATAAAGATGAAGAGTCGCTTACACGACAGTTTGCTAATCAATTTGAAGCTACCCCTATTTGAAATGTGTATCAGATAATATTGAAATAGAACGTTTCAATTTTTAGCAAGAGGTCGTGTAAGTAGCATAAGAAAATATTGTTGTTTTATTGCAAATATTTTCCAGACGTAAATTATTAAATTTGTTGTTTCTCGATTATGGTAATAAATAAAAAGCTAAACAATAAATTAAGAAAAAAAAAAACAATTCAATTAATGTTGAAAAGTAACTTTCTAGAAGTAAATGGCATTAATAATGAGGAAATTAGACATTCAGGAAGATGTGTGTGGGGGTGTAAGTTAGACATTAAATCATGCCACCTAAAAGTTTCCTCAGCTATAAGTAAGGCTGCGAGAACAATTACTTGGACAAGTTGGGGAGCGTTCATTGTTACTAAATTCTCAACCCTATGCTATAAGCACGTTTTACAAATTGTTGAGTTGTTGGTATGAATAATGGATTTTTGTAGCGAACTGTATTATTTATTTTGGCGAAACATACACAGTACGCTAGTGTGAGTCATACGCTATGCTGCGCTTCTAAATGCATGGGTACCACTATCTTGATTGACCCCCCTCCCCCCCGTAAAACAGCTTTGCTGTGTTTCAGAGAGAAACGAAACAGATATTACTAGCACCGAAACTGAACATCTCAGGAAAGGGAACACAAATGAGTTGCCTTTTTTTTAACGCCGGGAAAAGCGCTTAGCCATCCCGCGGGGGAGTGGGACTCCCCAGGCGGGTATGTGGGACTCGCTGCGCCCGAAAGCTGGAAAGTGGACGCAGCTCTATCCACTAAAACCCGGCGAGTGCCACCGATGCCGCTTTTGGTGAGGTGCCCCGGATCTACAAGCAACAGGGCACCTCGACGGCTAGTCAGTCTCTCAGGGGACCGACGCCACCTCGGCAGAGGGGTTGCCCCGCACCACGAAACAACAACTTCCAACGTCGGGACAGAACGATGAGGTGAGGTTCCCGTCCTCGCCCCTTGCCCCCTGCTCTTTAGCCCCCTCTTTTTATAAAGAGGGGTACAAAAAGCCCCCGCGGCTCAATTCGCTTCGCCCAAGGTGCTGGGTTCAACCTAGGCTACTGAACCCCACCGCCACGACAAGGCTTGAACCATGGTGGGGATAAACTAAACGTCTAACTCCCAGTTTGCCTATCCACTAACATAAAAAAAAAGTTGAGTTACCCTGTATATAATTATCGCACATATCGCTTTTGTGTCTGGACGAAACATTGCCATAGCTCGATACATCTAATGCAAAAAGTTACAAGCTACTCTCATAGTCGACTGTAAGAATTAATTATCTATATTGGCATTATGGAGGTGAAGTTTGCGAGTTTGTAAGGGGTAATCTAAGGATTTATTGAACTGATTTTGAAAATTCTTTTAACAATAGAAAGCTAGGTTATTTGTTAGTGACATAGGCTATTTATCCCCGTACACCCACGGGAATGTGAACCGCGACGATCGCTGCTATCATGATGGTGGTAATGTTGGTTTGTATGCTTAAGAAATTGCCTTGAAACATAAGATGATAAAGCTCGGTGCTTTTGCACCGCAAAGCTGTTGTACGGGAGAATAGGAACATAGTTGTAACTTGTAACCACACAGCCAAGGCACAAGCACTTTTTTTCGTTTTTCCTATCGGACGCTAACATGAGTCAAAATAAAAACGAGATAAGACTTAAATTACATACTGAGACTCTGTGAACTCAGTATTTGATTCGGATCTGTAACCGGAATCAACTTTCCAAACTCAAACTTTAGTTTTAGTACTATTGACACAGAATTACCTCAGGCGAGCTGGTCATTCGTTCAAGCTAAATGTCTAGTGAATTTGAACCAAGTCAATAGGGGTACTAAACAAGTTATTTGAATAGACCTCACAAATAAGGTTTAGTTTCAACGGTTAAGTTAACCGCATGCCATATTCAAGCGAGTTCACGAGTTGTTTCGCCTATTTCCGACAAGTTCCGTGAATGAAACTAGTTTCATCTTCATATGGAAAATGGAGTACAGTTTAATGTGCATCCCGTATACTTCAAAACTAACCAGGAGTAAAGTACAGAGCACACTATCAACATACGTTTTCTAAGAAAAATATACGCTACTTTTCCTCGGAACGTATGAGACGTATAAAGTCTTTAAATACTACTAGGCACTGATGGATGATTTAATTTTCTCTTTGAAAATTAAAGAATTTATTTTGTACCGCGGTTTAGCTGAATGAATAAATAAAAAAATCCTACTGTCCTATTAATAGAAAGGTGAAAGTTTGTTTACATGGATGTTTGTTACTTTTTCACGTAAAAACTACTAAATGATAATAATGAAACTACAATGATATTGCTTATACATCAACAAAATAACATATAGGCTATAATTTATCCTCGTGCTCCCACGGGAACGGGAAGTACGCGGGTGAAATCGCGGGGCGCTGCTAGTAATGAATAAAAGAAAATAAAAATCGTAATTATCAATCCTTCCTTATTTCTTTGTAACTCGTATTTATTATACCGTTATTTCTAGACCAGTCGACAAGCTTTACTTATCATCAATGAGCCATAATTTTAATTTTTTTACACTAAGGACAATTAGTTTAGCTTGACTTATTTATAGGAACTGATTATCGTATAAAGTTCTTCACTACATATTATAAAACAAAGTCGCTTTTTCTGTCCCTATATCCCTTTGTACGCTTAAATCTTTAAAACTACGCAACGGATTTTGATGCGGTTTTTTTTAATGGATAGGACAATTCAAGAGGAAGGTTTATGTACATAATTTATTAAGTTTTTATATACATTGGCTAAGATATAACAATAATTGTTGGAGGTGTCGGAAAAAAATATGCAGTCTGGGAGTTTTCAACGAAAACGCTGCCTAAACCCTTTGAGATATAACAAAATAATGTATGGTAGAATTGTGTGTCTTAAATAGGTCTACAAAAAAGTCCGCGATGGCATATATCTATCTCTTCGGGATATCATACTATATCCATTTAATACTTTAAAAAAACGGGAAATTATAACGCGATAGTTTGAAAGTTATTTACACAAATATGGTATGAATCTTTATCATTTTAAATCAATTAATTGCCTTGAGCACTTTATGAAGATTATTTTTGCTCTTTACATCATGCAAATTAAATGAATACTTTAGGAGATATGGCAAAATCAAAATAATGCAGAAGAAAATAAATCGTGTTGGTGTTCGAACGGGCGGGCGTTGTGTGTCTAAGGCCGTAGTGTATCAACTCTGGTAGACGTAATATTATGATCAATCATCAATGTATGGTGGAATATAATATAATAATAGTATCCTTAATATGCCTACAGAAAGTCTGCGAAGGGATATATGTCTTTATGTTCAAGATAACATATATCCATTTTAATACAAAAACTTAGTAATTAATCATATAGAAAATGATCATCCTCAGACATGATATATCCGTAAATCTAAGTTCACGCGGGCGAAGCTGCGGGTAACAGCTAGTATATTATAATGCAATGATATTGTATAATATAAGCTCATTGTTATAATGATAGAACTCAGTGCAACTATAGGTATTTTTTTGTTAGTTACATAGGCTGTACTGGCAGACGTGGTCTGTTGAGTTTCAAATTAGTCTCCATAGTCGCGGGTAGTTAAATAAAAAACTTGCATTATACTTGTCACCAGTCAACGTCCTTCCTTACATACATGTGTGACACTCCGCCTCTCTTCCGCCAGCCGTCAACAAGTATATACGATTTTTTGTTAACTGTTAAACTGTAAACTAAGCTATAAGGCATAGGCCTATCAAAGCTTTGAACGCGATCGCGCGCGTGTGTGTGTGTGTGTGTGTTAGTCGCTTATCTACAGACTTTTAGAAGACTAAGCGAGGGGGATCGAGAGCTGCTGGCAGCCCTGGAAGAAGAGCAAGAATACACCAGGTCAGTCACACATCTCCATCCTGCCCCCTGTACGTTGACCTTCAGTCTGTCCTATATATTGTACAAGCTAATGAAAGTTTATTTCATATATTTGTAACAAACGCAAAAATACAGTCCACTCTCTCATTTTACTTTTCCGTATCAATTTTATAAGGTTAAACTGGATTATCTCCCTTCTATGTTATCTGGCCTCACGAGCTATCGAGGAAAGATATTTCTCCCGCACCCCGCCGATAGAAATAGTGGAGATTAGGCACCTCCATGGTCGTAGAATTTTAATTTAATCTTATAATAATGTAATTGCCATGAATAGATGCCGATGTAAATATTTTGTCTGAGTTCCATTATGTAGCTAGCTTCGTAAATACATTTTCATTTTAATTTAAACTTGAGCGCACTGCAAACACATCAGTTTTTGCCGGATATTCGACTGTATTTTATTTCCTCAGCAACTCAGTACAATATCGACAAGTTGAAATATTCTTCTACTCCTTTCTTGTGCATCTCGTTTCTTCCATTAAATGGGGCAGAATTGCATTAATATTCTTTGTAAGTATCGAATTAGTAATTCAAAGGGTGCGTGTTACACAGGTTCTAATTACACGTGTTAGTAAAACAGGTAAGCATTCTTTAACATTTCATTTAAATTGGGATAGCTTGTCTCAGACGGTTCCCTGTATTTAAATTAGCCGGAGGGTCTTTATGTATTATGGCTTACAGACGTCGCGGTTTCATATACCGCGGGGAACTCGTATCATTGATAGAGCTGACACGCCGCTACCCTGTACACGTAATTTAAAAGGTATTTGAAGATATTTATAACTGTGTTAAAGCCTTACACCCGTTTTTACAAACAATACTTTAAGCTGTCACAGTACTCCCGAATGAATAGGGTTATTCAAACCAATACATAGACTATTATCATCATCATCATCATCATCAGCCTGCGGCAGTCCACTGCTGGACATAGGCCTCTCCCAAGGTAGGTCACTTGAACTTTGAGTATCCAGTTGCTGCTAATCACCTTGCGCAGATCGTCGCTCCATCTAGACATAGCCTCATAGTTATTACTTAAAAAAACTGTGCGTCGGTTAAACCCACATTAAATCCGACTATAGACATCAAGGGCGCTTAGATAGAGGCGTTATTTGCATAGTATTGTTTCATTACTTAGCCAAGTCCTGAATACAAGTTGTCTCTTGGATTTTTTTTGACATTCAGGCTTAAAAAATTGAAGTAAATATCTAAGTTATTCTCGACTTCATTTCTTCACACTCGATAATTCTGAATATGTTAAATTACCTGAGTTTTATAAATGAATATCTGGCAGGATTCCTACGTTTATACTCTAAAAATAGTCGCATATAGTTAATAGAATCAGGCGTTACTTTGCGGAAATCCATTTTAAAAAAGATGTTAAACTATATATTAATTAGCAATATCCCGCGAACCATGCAGTCTCTATAGTAAATGTGTAAGTGCACGCATATGCATGCATATAGCACCGCCCTCCTTTCCCACACTGCATATGCGTACACTCGCATGCACCACCACCACACACACTACCATAAAAGACCACCACCATAAAATCTACGCACGTTTCACCCCGACACCGAGGCATCCTCAGGATGTAGACTCTACGATTAGTAATCGTTAAGTGACTTGCCGGCCCGAACACCTGCCTTATATTAGGTGTTTTCCCCACTACCCCCACCAAATAACCGTATTATCGGAGAACTCGTTAGGTCTGTTTGGTCATTCAAAAGTGCAACCGTTCTATTATTTTTATGTTTTATTATTTCAAGTTGTTCCAACACACTTAGTCGAAATCCCTTGTCACATTTATGAAGAACCTGGAACGTATGGCTGCTACTAACGCTATGTCCCGTCTCTAATAGGTGTTTTGCAAAATGAGACTTTTGAGGCTGATCGTTTGCAAACGCTGAGATATGTTCTTTATATCTGGTTTCAAAGCTACGCCCTGTCTGGCCTACATATACACCGCTACATTGTGAACATTTTAATTTGTAAACACCAGATGAATATTTGCAGTCTATTTTGTCTTTATTGCTACAAATATTTCTCAACGTATTATTGGTCTTGTAGGCAACATGGATATCATTATTTCTCAGCGTCTTAGCTATGCGTTCAGATACCGATCCCATATAGGTCAAGCTGGATTTATAATTCTTAACATCTTTAACTGGCGGCACTGCATATAAAAATCGCAATATAAAATAGTCGCATATGTCTTGGCCTGACTCGCCAGTGGACAATAAGATAAGAATTTTAATTAAAATATAATTAGAAGACTTCTATGGATGATGAATGAATATGAAATGATAAATTAATTATCTATCGTCTAATATGAACTGAGAGTGTCATCTATTTTTAAACAGTTACGGAGAAATCCATTATCGTCATTCCGTTGTAAATTAGTAATCGATTTTAGCAATTTATGTGGCAAGGTAAGTGCTCATTCATGTTGCACCACATTCAGTTCCAACCTCGCCATCAGGTAACGAGTGAAGACCTAATCAAACCTTCAACAAGGCAGTGCTTCATTTTTCATCGCGCCCTTTTCAAAACTCGATTTTTGAAACGAACTTAATTGATACTTATATTCGCTTTCTGAGTTACATTTTCTTTTTGTTATGTGTCATGTAATTTTTAATTTAATTTATAGGTTCGTAGTAGTTAGCTTTAGGTGGGATCTTACTCGCACGGTTTGTTTTCAGTAGTACTTAGGATTTGTAGCTTAAAATCTCCGTAAGATATAAATTATAATGTAAATAAATTCAAACAACTTTATATTAGACTAAGGGCCTGTTTCACAATCTCCCTTTAAGTTCCCTATAGGCTATTGGCAACATATTTGACAGATGTTTGACAGATAGAGTATGGAGTATCTGTCAAACATCTGTCAAATATGTTGCCAATAGCCTATAGGGAACTTAAAGGGAGATTGTGAAACAGGCCCTAAGATAAGATCTTAGTCCCTAAAATATCTTCTTAAGATTCTTCTTCGGAACTTCTTAAGATAAAACATCAAGGTCACCATGAAGAAAGCATTATTATTGTTTTATTAAATAATGATAAAATACGTATGAAATATCGAAATAATTGAAATTATATTTTAATACTTATCGAAACAACCTTTAAAAGAATGTATCGATGAAATGGTTCGGCAAAATTTAAACGATCTTTTTAGTCCACCCATTCCTTTGAAATAGCGTGATAAGTTTATTATCTGCACAGCCTGTATCATGCATGTAAAGAAATATTAAATGCATGTTCGGGCCAGTGAGCGCATTGTTTCATTAAATATTTTATTAATCGCGCTTTATCTGTGAAACTTTTATAACCGTGTATGTATTCCGCAACTGAATATTCTATTTTAGTAGAGTGATCAAATTTGTCGGCGTAGAGAACTGTATAGGCTAAAGTTATGTAGGTAGAGATGACAGACGGTGAGCTAATATAGTTCTGAAGGGACGAGAAACGGGTCTTAGCGTTCATTAATAGAGGCCTATATTCAGGAATTAACAGGGTCGATAATGATAAAATAAACAGTGCAAAAATCGAGTGCTTGAAGCAGGTTTGTAAATTTATGATCGTCTCTCTTTAGAAGGAACTCGCAAAGCATTTTATGTAAATGACGACATAAAAATGTGGGTAAGAAACGTAATTAACGATAAAGTATTGACATAACTCTGAATTGATTTAAATTTTAGTTATGGAGTTCCAATACTTCTTATTAAAATATAAATTAGGTTATTCCTGAATATATTACAATGAGTTCTTTTCTATAATCCTTCCTTTTCCTGACAGCGATGTACAGAAAGAGAAGATCTTTATATACCTACGAACCACGTAAGGTTCAAGAGTGGGGGCCGCGTTTAGGTAGATGAACTATTTGGTCAGCCATACCTCGTGGGAAGATGATCTCTGTGCAGTGACCGGTCCGTGCCGGATGCGAGTGACAAGGAATCGGTCATCTTGGCTTTTATTTAAGGTGGCCTATTTTATTTTATTTTATTTTATTTTATTTTGTTTATTAAGAAACCAACAGCGTTATTTATAAAACATAACATATAGTACAATCTATAAGTAAGCTATTAACAGGTTTCTCTTAATTACAATATGAGCGTTTGACATTCCCTTAAATCTAAGCAGCTAGTGTAGCAAAAACAAAGAAATGACGTAAGTAGTTAGATTATTTATATAAATAATGTTATAATATATACTCATTCGTATGGTAATATAATGTAAATAAAAACAAATTAAATTATATTTATGATAGTATACATATTATATATATAATACACTGTACATACACATAAATGCATACAATATGATATTAATGGGATCATCTATATAAATTTATATGTAACATATTTTTATACTCGGAGTATGGCGCTCATTGTACATCAGTCAGGGTTTTAATGACCTCCCGTCTAAATCCCGCCCTGCTTCCACCAAATAAATCCAGGTGTTTGAAGTTTGTGTTATATGTGCGGACAATTCGGGAAAGAACGGAATTTCTGGCAAAGTTAGTGTGGTGATGTGGTGTGTGCAGTAAAGGTGTGTGGCGCGTCCTGGTGGTGGGGACTCGAAAACCTATGCTTTCTAATAATGCGGGACAATCTAAATTGCAACGGACAATGTCAAACAAAAGGCACATATCTACGAGTGTCCTTCTTTGTTCTAATGTTAAAATTTGATGAACAGTGCAACCTTCCTCATAGGAACGAGGACTCTTTTTGAAGCGATAGTTTAAATAATTAATAAACTTTTTTTGAATGCTTTCTAGTCTAATCTTGTAAGTGGTGTACTGTGGCGACCAGATAGGGATTGCATATTCTAAAATGCTCCGCACATACGAGTAATAAACGCATTTAAGAGCAGCCGGATCTGTGAAAGACTGACAAACACGTAGGGTAAATCCGAGGTTTTTATAAGCTTTGTTCGCAGCATAGTCTATTTGATCAAACAGTATCATTTTACTATCAAAATGCACTCCCAAGTCTCGAACGACATTACTGCGGTTGATAAAAGTACCATTAAAGGAATAATTATATATAAGAGGCCTAAGCCTTCGTGTAAAAGAAACACATTCACATTTATTTATGTTAAGTGTTATTTTATTATCTTCGTAATATTTAAACAAGCTATCTAAGTCCTTTTGTAGTAATAGGCAGTCCTGATTATTACTAATTTTACGAAAGATTTTTTTATCGTCGGCAAACATGAGATGATGGGAATTATTGAGACACCGCTGAATATCGTATAAGTACGCATTGTAAAAGAGTGGGCCTAAATGCGAGCCTTGAGGTACACCAGTAGGTATATCTATAAAATCGGAGCGAAAACCACCCAAAACAACTGCCTGGGAGCGATTGCTTAGGTACGATTGAACCCACCGCAACAGGTCGCCATGAATCCCCAGTCTTTGTAGTTTGTTCAAAAGTATGACGTGATCCACACGATCAAAAGCTTTTTCAAAATCTGTGTAAATCACGTCCACTTGACCACCACGCTCCATGGCATTCAAAACAAAGTTGGAAAAATATGCTAGGTTAGTAATAGTAGATCGTTTCGCAATAAATCCGTGTTGTGTTTCTGGAATGGATCGCGAGATAACTGGATAGATTTCCTTATAAACTATAGCCTCAAGTAATTTTCCAACCGTGTTTAATATAGAGATTCCTCTATAGTTACTAATATCAGCTCTCGAACCCTTTTTGTGGATAGGTATAATATGGGCGCTCTTCCATTTAGAAGGAAAAACTCCTTCATTAAGAGAGCGGTTAAAGAGGATCGTTAATGGAAGAGCAAGCGAATCTGCACATCTTGACCAAAAAATTGGGGGTAGTCCATCACTACCCGCACCCTTCGAAATATCCAGTTTTTTAAGTTTATTTTTCACATCCTCGTGGTGGATTTGTAGCGTCGAGATGGTGTTGTTACTAACCTCGTCATTCATAATGGCGTCTGACATATTGTAGCTAGACGGAACTCCAAACGTGCTCTTAAAAAATATGTTAAAAGCATCGCAAATATCTTTCCCGTCTGTATAGGTCCTACCATTCATGTGCAACGACCGCGGATACTGCGAGCCACCACCACGCATGGCTTTCACAAAACTCCAAAACTTTTTTGGCTGCGATCTAATACTGGATTGAGAGATATCTACATAATTATTAAAACAACTCTTTTGAACGATTCGTGCTCTTGCGCGCAATAATGAGAACTCATCGTAATCCAAACGGTTACCATATTTTTTCCATCTGAAATGAGCTTTGGCTTTCTCTCTATGAATTTTTATTAAAGCAGGGCTATACCATTTTGGATACGAGCGTTTTGGTGGTTTATTTGTTAGGGGGACGAATTCGTTGACACGTTGAAATAATACATCATACAAGATATCTGTCGCTTCATTTAAGGGACAAGAACTAAGAAGTGATTCCCAATTATACTTATATAGATGTTCGTTTATACTAGCGTAATCAGCCTTCATAAAGTTACGTTTTGGCGTCGGAGATTCCCGAAAAGGTAAAATAAGAAGGTCTTTAACTTCACAATATAGCGAAGGATGCGCGATATCTTCTTTAAGTATAGGGTTAGTACAGCGGTTAATCGACAAAGGGAGATTAGAGAATGAGAGATCTAAGGTATTGCCCGCGTGGTTTTTTAAGTAGTTAAATTGTGAAAATCCAAAGTAAGCGAATTCGTCAATCAGTCGTGCTGCCGCACTTTGTACTTCCACAGGGCCTCGCTTTAAGTAAATAGGCCCATTGATCTCCCATGAAATACAAGGTAAGTTAAAATCCCCGAAAACTAGGAAGTTGTCGTCCGCATGCTGTTCGTAAACGTTGCTTACGCACCGAATAATGTAATCTATGCTTTGGGGTATATTATGTGGGTCCGGACTTATGTAAGTTAAATATATATGTAGATCATGCCGAGAGGTAAGTGAGTACGCCGGCACCGTTATCGACAGAATTTCGGTAGAACCGAAAGAGCCGAGATCACGTCGTACCGCACCGAACTGACGGCGACACGCAATCATTACACCGCCACCCATCGTTTTACCGCTGACGCCCGGATCACGGTCTGCCCGAAACACGTCGTACCTATCGTCAAATAGTTCACTATCGAAAATGCCATCGTGAAGCCAAGATTCAGTTATAATTATTAAGTCATAATCGTTGGACAAAATATTTTGTTGGAATTCTAGACACTTTGTACGAAGCCCACGAACATTCTGGTAGTATATGTTTAGGGTTTGATTAGCCATATCTGTAGTAGTAAGCTCTGATCGTAATCAATCAAATGTATATTAATTGAACATGGATAATTGTTATGCAGAATAAATTCCCAACGACGAATAAATGATACTGTAGGCGGTAGTATATTGTTGTGGAACCAGGAGACGACAAGATAAAATAAAGTATTCTGATCCTCCACTGTTCTGATCCACAAGGTCACCACGTATAACACCAGATTCAAAAGGTACATATTATTGTTCCGTTTATAAATGTAGTAAAATGTGAGGGTACCTAGAGAAATTAGTGAATGCCGTCCGAGACGACTGCTCAATCTGCAATGTATTACAATGTATGCGCTCGAAGTATGTGCGTGCTCAATCGTTACTAACTTCATCAAAAAAAACTGCTTCCTTAAATAATATTTAATTTTATTATATTGTAAAAATCTGTGTATCTGTCTATATTCAGCAGTGAACGGATAAAGGCTGACGCACTGTGATGATGATAATAACTTTATAATAACTTACCCACAGAGTTGAAAGAAAAATCAATGACATCTTTTAAAAGGGCACTTAATAAGTGGTTGATGGATAAGTGTTTTTATTCCCTGACCGAATATTTTTCACATTGTAAATAATACAAATTAGTGACATAAATATTTGAACACTTTTAGATTATAATATTTTCTAGATGGTTGAAATTATAATAATAACTTTAAAAAAAAATGATAATTTTATATTGTAATAATTAAATGACATTTCTATAATTCAAGTCAAATTGTAATAATTTTGAACTTTATGTATTTTCTAATTTTGACTTATATAATATTTGCATGCTCTGCTGTAGCTAAATGTGAGAATCCTATGTGTTTATGTTCGTACACCTGTAAATTTACCACATTTAAAGCAAATAAATAAATTTGAATTTGAATTTTAATAATGTTCTGTGCGTGCGTGAAATTTATTTAATATTAGAACATTTTTTGCGCATCACAAAAGTAAAAAAATAGTTACGATAAAATTGAATCGACGGTAAAGCGACGCGGACATTTTTAAACTAAAACTTTATAAAAAAATCCAAAAGCTGAAAAATGTTACAGTGGGTGCGAGCCGTGAAATTCCAGAAAGAATATTGGAATTTTTAAGTATTTAGAGAAGAGAAATTTTAACATTGCCACATGTGAATCTAACGACACTTTAGTTATTTTTCTTTTAGTGTATTTCAGCAATTAAATTTTAGGAAACAATTCAGGCTGATTCCAAAAGAATGTTTAAATGCGTCGAGTGGTTAAATATTTTCAAATATAACTTAAATAGATTGTGGTAAATTTTATTTTATGCCTTTACCCATACTTTTCATCATCTTTCATTCTTATTATTTGGAAGTACTTAGTCTCCTCTACTTTTAAAACCTAACCATCACGTAAGGTTGAAGCAGTGAGTACTTGCATTCGATTTAAAGTACAACTTTTTATGCTCAAAGTGTTAAAGTACTACTTATATCTATATACTGAGCTGATGTCCTGATGATATGTATTGGTTGTGATATCCAAATTTGTATCGTAATCATCCCATCTTAATCATCAAAACATGTTTACGTCAGTGTTTTAGTTTATTTTCACTTTGTGCTTATCGCAATAGTGTTCTCTTATAAAATTGTAGTCTAAAATTTGTTAATTATCTAAAATTGTTAATCGTGATCGTTTTGTACCGATCTACACCTAACCGGGTTCGCTTTGTGCCTCGCTTTTGCGTAGCCAATTCTGAAAGTAGCGTTAAAAAAATGATAATTTTTATATGGCTTTTAAAGCCACCTAATTATAATATTTTCTCAGTAACAAATAACGAAAGACCGTAATAGTAGTAGTGACATAGGCTCATCAAACAGCGAGGCAAATTAAATTAAGATGGCGCTTCAACCCTGTACGAGGTCGAAAATGTCCACGGTGTGTAACGTGTAGAGTAAAAAGCGTATAGGCAACGCGCAAATAAATAAGTTACCTAGGGCAAAGAATTCAGACGTACATAGAAGGACAGTTCTTATGGGCGCTTTGAGGACAAACTGCGATGTAAACGTCCGCTTGGCGGCGTGACGAGAGGGACACCGCGATGTCCCCAGCGTATGAGCCTACGAGAGCGAGGTAGTGCGAACTGGGGACTAGTCCCCAATAAAGTAGGCACAAAAAATCCTTAAGATTTGTGCTTCTATGTACGTCTGAATTCTTTGCCTAGGCTAGCGGGCTGGGGGCACTGATCAGGTTGGCCATGTTTGATTATTAGCTTTCCCTCTCAATTAATAAATAGTTAAGTGATTTTAGTACATACTATGACATTACATATTGCTATATATTAGTGTAAAGAAACTATAATAGATTAATAACGTTGATAAATTATCTAATATATCATTAATAAAATTTAAAAAAAAATTAAATACTAAGCAATATTATGAATTCAAGCTAATAATCGATATAGAATCAATATATAGATTCCGCGGATGTTCCCAATTCCTGAGAAATATTTTTCTCAACATTAATGTTGTCAACAGCGGCAAAGGAAAAGATTTATTGAAAAATTGTCAAATTAGTGTGAGGAATTGATCTTGTTATCAGGACCCTTGTCTGTTGAATAAAATATAATGCCCTGAACAATATATACTTATTTAGGACGTAGACTTTGCGCTGTCTGATCACAGATATTTTATCTGATAACGAAAAGGTTATGTAACAGATGGTTGCCTAAGCTTTTACATAATATTATAATCGAATACACATCGAATACATATTTTATATATCTGATAACTTTTTGAAATAGCTTAACAACCTTAGGCATATAAAGTATACCTTTACATAATCTTTATTAACTTTTTTATTTAACTTGTTTAAGTGTGCTAATTCTTCAGCAATCAGCATTCAGTATACTTCCGATGGTTTCATAGGCTTCATTTATTTCATACAATCTTCTCCCGCATGATGTTTCAGTATTGATCAAGTGACGTCAAGAAGTCTTGTCTGGATCTAATTATATAATTATATTATGTAATTTACGTAATATAATGTATTATATTTTATAAAATCTAATACATAAAACTCTCGTGCACGGTGTTAGTTACCATACTCCTCCGAAACGGCTAGACCGATTTTTATGGAATAATTGTGCATATCGGGTAGGCATGAGAATGGGCCAAAACATTTTTTTATTCTACCTAAATGAAAATGGTTTTATTTTTTATGATACAGCATACATAAATACATACAACCCTAAATTTTCACCCCTCTGCGATCAACTCCTAATTTTTAATAGCAATATTAGTACTTATAGCAGGACGAAGTCTGTCGGGGCAGCTAGTTGTATATAAACAACAGTAATAATAATAATGCTTATCCTATGTCTTTAGTCCTACTTCACCCACATTACTATCCCCTCATCAATGGTTTTCGGGAAGGGACCGCTTGGAGCGGTAAGTCCGTCTTTTTATACTTATTTATATTAAAATTTTGTACTATAATTATATTTATTGTTATTATATAATACAAAACATAGACGCTTAAAACGAAGACTATTCCCACTATTCCAATAACTTTCATTAATGCAAAATCCTGGCATAATTTTACTGGCAGAATAACACGTGTCATGTTTATACAGCTAATACTAATTTACAACAAAGTTAGTCAAAACTCGTTATAAATGCACGAGCTCATTTGCTCCATAGGAAGTAGATGGTCCAAGGGCGGATGTGGCCGGGGGGAGGGGGGAGGGGGCAGGGGGCAGGAGACAGGCGGGTAGCCTTGTCCTGTGTTTGTGTCGCTATTTGTCTGCCACTTATCAATGTGTTGCCTCAATAAAGTTGGGTCGTATAGCGTCGGTTTTATCGTTTCATACAGATTTCAGATGATGCAGGACGTCATATTGTGCTGAAGTTTCACATGAAAAGTTTCACGCATCGCAATTTATTATCTTAACTCGAATTCGCTGTAACAGACGATGTGTTTATGGTTTTTGGTGATTTGCTGTTCACAGTTCACGTATATCTACGGTTCGGTCTTTTTCCTTTTACATTTTAGTTTCAGGCCTTATTAGATTTGATTTAAATAATTTACATTAAAACGCTCGTATGGCTCCCTAACCTGAAAGAATCAACGACATAAAATCACATGCTTTGTCGAACTATTTCACATACGAATTAGCCGTTCTTGTTATTCTCCCTCTTTATTGAACTCGACTTATGGAAATGTATTCATTTAAATATTATTATCAGAAAATAAAACACAGTTAAAGGTGATCGGAAAAGAAATAATATCTTTAAATTAGAATTTTCTTAGCAAGTTTCTTTTTTTTTAACATTTCGCATTTGATTTCAATATATTGATATGGCATTCCGCCAACTAGCATTGTAACGCGATGGCGAAGTTACTACGTGAGTTATTATGGCCATTCATGAGAAACAATAAAACGATTTCGCTTGATAGCCACATTACTGCGACGGAGGCAAGCTGGAGACATAATTTGATTGTGGCATTGATAGCGGAAAAAAAACAGCTCGAATAATTTCCGAGTTTGAAAGTTGTATGAACTGTCGTTATGAGAATGATACAATACAAGTATAAGGGTGCTTTGAATCTTGTTTCTAACTTGGCTAAAACATCGCTTATAATTTTAATTTGCTGGAAATATGCCTACGCCCGGCATTTCTAGGTCGTACGCGTGGGGTCTAAACCACAAAGTTATTATACCTAACGGAAGGTTTATCTAACTTTATGGTCTAACTAAACAAAGTCACACTATTTTTTTAAAGTATGAAACAGTCATTAAAAATATTCTTATATACGGGACAATTTTTATATTCCATATTTTTTATATCGGTAGACTTCAAAGAATTTACTCATTCTTATTGCTTTAAACAAATTAGATTCCTTTTAAATTCCGCCATGTTACTCTTTAAAACAATGATTAAGTAATTGGCGTGAAAATATTCGCTTCGTGGAAACTTTCTTATAAACATATTTATCAAGATCACACAATTATTATGAAAGTTTTTATTTTTTAAATGATATTTATTTCAAGGTAACCAACAAAATAATAAACTTTGATTTATCAAAGTTCGCAATCATAGCCGCGTAGATTTAGGGTAGGTTAGGTTCTATTTATTCTTGATAATGTGATCCTTCATGCAATAGGTATACTTTGCTAAAATTTCGAAATGCAATCTGTGGTTTGCTTAGAGCAACGCGGTCTTCCTACGACACCGTAAGGAGGTCCCGCGTTGCTCTAAGGTGGTTTGGGAAGAAAACGTAACAAACACGAAACGAACACAAAACGTTTTCTATTTAAATAACATAAGGTTATTGAATTTAATGACTTAACATCTCTTAAAAACAACACAATATATTTACGTTCGTCTGTTTACGGGCCTGCCACAACATGCGGGCAGTGATACAGGAGAGATACAATCGGCTATGTGATGCCAGTGACGGAGACTATAGGGCCCAGATGCAACCGGGAAGCATTGGTTCAACGGAATATTGCAGGGTATTGAAATCCGTGGAGCGAAGGCGGTATGCGGGTTGCATATAGTTGAAATTTAGCATGCAAGCGCAAACATGTATCTTCGGCAAGGCAATATTGAGCAAATCTCTCGGCACATTACAATAACACAACATATTTCGACATTTAAGTGTGTTGATCGTTTATAAATGTATAAAAATAATATCAGATTTCATAAACACCATTATATCAGATTTGATAAACCATAGGTCTTCGCAAAAGAACACCGATTCCAACCAAGGATAAATCGCAAGGCTACAGCAATTAAAAAAAAAAACATTCTACTTTCAATAGAGAATATGGCTGGCTACTACCACCTGCTTGGGATCTCATACTAAAAATTATAAAATTAAAATCCAAGTATAACTTGTCACAGACTAAAGACTTAGTTGGCAGTTTCAGCGTAGATAGGACTAAACAAAATATTGTTGTATCATAGGGTAGTTTCAAAACTTTGTAACAGTAGGACGTCTGACACCTGAGTCCTCCCGTGACTATGGATGCTGTAAAGTATCCGAAATGTCGGGCATATAAAAAACTCAATAATTCGCGATAAAATCCGTAAAAGTTGTTTCATTATAATGAGTTAAATTCGCGTAAACATAAGGAAACAATAATGTATGAAAATAAACCTGAGTCCAGCAGTAATATTACTTACACCCGATGTCAGACATCATTCGTTATTCTTTCACCGCGGCGCACGGGGAAGCTCCGCCAATTTACATGCTCTAATAATAATAGAACTCCTGGAAGTACTTACTCTTATACACAGATAAAACAAATCAACTTATCGACTCCTTTGAGTGAAGTACAGACTGAGATTGAGTCAATAGACATTTGCTAGTGCGATAAGGAAATCACAGCGGCAGCAATATAGCCGCTTCCTTTCCATGTTTACGTTTAAGGTGTACTTACTATATCTGTTTGTTTCGTTCAAGATATGCACGTGAATTCGTATTTCGCTGCACCTAGCCATGAATAATTTTCTGGAAGAGATTCATACGTTATTCAAACTCCGAAGTTGTGTACACTACATGAATATTAGAGTACGTTTTGTTGTCGAGTCAGTGTAAATGTTTGGCATGAAGTATGATATGGTTAAGGAGGTTTATTATTTTCGATTGTGATCCCTCAAGTATTGATAAATACGGTGTTCTCACCGACCCTCCATGTGAGGATGTTGCAGTGTTCGGGTAAAAAAAAGTAAAGTATCAACCCTTATGTCCCACTGCTGGGCACGGGTCTCCTCCTCGAAATCAGGCGAGGAGGGTAATGGGCCATAGTTCAACGATGCGCTGGCCCAGTGCGAGTTGGCGAACTTCATATGCCTACAAAGATTTTTAAGCTCATCAGGCATGCAGGTTTCCTCACGATGTTTTCCTTTACCTGTTTGGGGTGCACTTAGAAATATTTGAAATACCTGTTAATCCATTTCAAGGCACACACGGGGGGTCAGGATCGAATCCGGAACCTCTGACAGAAGAAGCCTAGTCCACCCATTTTTTTTAAATCTACTTGTAATTCATTCTACTACGATTTTAAATGTGGGCTAAAAAGTTAGAACTATATAGACGCCAAAATATGCTTAAAACTAAACAAGGTGATCGCTGCTGTGGCGAGTCCTGTGACAGGACGCTCCACAGACACGGCGAAATTACTAAAGTCCTGTCATGGGACGCTCCACAGACGAGAGGTTAAGATAAATATAAATATTTTTGAGAATTTACAATTTTAAATTGAATTTTTAGAAATGTGTCAGTCTTTTGCTTATAAAATGTATAGAAATTTTTGTAGTTCACGTACTAACAACACTTTGAATACTCACCGTCTTTATTTAGAGTTGACATGAAAGTATTCAGGCGACACGAAAAGAATAGTAATATAAATATACTTGTTTGAAATTCACAAAATGTACACATTTAAAACTCACATGAGTGCCATTTCGTAAGAATTTGAATAACTTAGAAAAGGAACGCACGAATTTACTTCCAACACAATAGAGATACCGAAATAATCATCTAACAAAAATGTAACATCTATTGGTATCAGAGAAAATACACCATGATGGTCATATCAAATGAAGAATACAATTTAATTGAGTATGAAAAAAAAATTTTTTAACCAAAACTATATATAGATACAAAATATACATGTATAACCTAAAATTTTATTTGTCTTGCTAAATTAATAATGCATATCGACCTAGCAGAAATGAGCCTGCTACCTGGCTTACATAGCGATTTTGACTTTATACTACAAGATAACTTATATGCCGATATGTAAGATAAACAGTAATATCAAAAAGTTGTCCCAAAGTAATAAAAGATTTGTCTGACATGTTACATTGATAACCTTTACTCGTATGAGTAAGTTAGATAACTTATCCACTCAGTGGGAAATGTGTAAAGGGAATAAATGAAAAAGCAAAGGAAGGGAGAGTAAACCTTAGTAATAATTGAGTTAAAATATCTTACACGATTTTAATGAGAGGCGCCTGCAAAGAAGGCTTCTTGAAAAGTTAAAGTAACAAGGATGAACTCCAGACTTTTGCTTCTAATGAGACGACTAACAGCGTGACTTTAACAAGAAAACTTAATTTTATAAAATGTTCTATTCCGCTTTTTATAACAGCTCTAGCTCTCCGCTGCGGCCGTTTAATATGTAACTCAGATTTACAATCATGTAGTAATTATTTTTATACTCTATTATGTTTTAGCATATGTGCAGCAGTGAATAAAGGCTGATGATGAACATAAGGTTTGTATGTTTTTTATCCTGGGGCCTGTTTCACAATCTCCAGTTAAGTTCCCAATAGGCTATCGGCAACATATTTGACAGATATTTGATACTCCATTCTCTATCTGTCAAATATGTTGCCGATAGCCTATTGGGAACTTAACTGAAGATTGTGAAACAGGCCCTTAGAATCTTTTAAGTTAAAATAAGGTACCTTCGTAAGTTTAAGTAAGGTACCTTCGTTCTAAAGGCAATATGTTTTGTCAACTTAGCAGATATGAAACTAATGATGATAACTTTATATCAAGTTGCCACTTGGATGTCTCAGGCTTAAGATTTATTGTCACGCTTATATTATATTTATTATATTATTTAGCTTTTTATTTAAAGAAATTAAGTTAATTATATCTATATTCATTGTCGTAGGGAGTTACCTATGTCCTTTAGAATTTATTGTATTATAAAATTCATTTTTGAAGTAAATCTTTCCTAGAGGCATCTACTCCTTACAGGGTAACTTAGAGTTTTTTCCGACGGAAGTAATGCTCAGTATTTTATATTTAATAATATCAACTTGTATCTTGATACTCCGACGAAAGGCAAAGTTCATAATACGGATGAATGTGAATAGTAAAGTATTATTCGACTAATTAGTACATCACAGGCATATTACAAATTATTTAAATATTTTCTCTACTTTAAGTAAAGTTAATCTTTTTTTAAAGTTTTTATTTCAATTGCGTTAAGAATAATGCATTTAAAAATATTTTTTGCTTACTTTTAATCTATTTTGCTACATACAAATGTATTTACTAATCTACGCTTAAACCCTCCTTATTTTATAGAATAAGCCTTTAATATAGAAACCGAGCAAATGTCGCATAGAGACAGGCGCTCGTCTGACCGTAGGCTAAACGAATTAGTGCCTTAGTGGAACTAGAAGATTAGAGCGAGGTGTCACGTTTGCTCTTATCACTGTGATCTCACACACCATCTCCGAGATACAATGAGCTGGATTACTTTAAGGGCTTCAACTTCATTTAGAATTATCAAACACAAAGATACAAACATAGGTTGTTCGTCCGTAAACTCCATTATTTAGCAAATGTGATAATAAAGTTATGCATGTGTGCATAACTTTAGGTAGGTAGGCAGGTCCAAAACTCTAGGTGGGACAAGGCTGTTCGGGCTACTGGCTTTATAATATATAATTATTTTATATTATTTAATATCCATGGGAAACAGGTAGAGTGCACAGAAGATAATAAGGACAAAGAAAAACGAAGAAAGTGCCCCCTTTCTTATACTATGATTATTATATTTCATAGTCTACTATATACATATACTGGTGGGAGAGATGCGCTGTGCAGGGTATATTATATGTTCTGTGGCTGTGCCGCGCTTCCAAATACCACCATTTTGCTCGATTCTCCCGTAAAAAAGCTTTGCTGTGTTTCAGAGAGAAGCGAAACAGATATTACTGGCACCGAAACTAAACATCTCGTGTCTCAGGAAAGGCAACACATAAATAAGTTGAAAGATAGAGTAAGACAAAAACAAAAAATATCAACCCTGCATGTCCCACTGCTGGGCACGGGTCTCCTCCTCGAAATTAGGCGAGGAGGGTAATGGGCCAATAGTTCACCGCGCTGGCCCAGTGCGGGTTGGTGAACTTCACCGGTGAGCGAGCGATGGTCTCGTGTTTAAGGTACACTTAGAAATTTAGAAAAACCTGGAATCTCTCGCGTAAGAGGCCTGGTCCATCCACCACTGGACCATCGTCGCGTCGCGAGACAAAAACAAAAAGAAAAGAGAAGGTTAAAGATGACGGGATAATGATAACGACCATTCAAAGTGACTTACGTTTCTTTGAAATAATTGTTTGTAGATAATAATGGAAGACAAAAGATCTCAAAGCCTTTAGTAATCGCTTTCTGTTATCCTGAATATTGCCGCTAACTAGGGGTCGGTGACTGTGCAAAATTTTTGCCAGTAAGGGTAATTAATAGAATAAAGCATTGCATATTGATTTATGATTCAATAAATCTATACATATATTCAATAAATATACACAAAATTATCAAAAAATATCTTACTGCAATAAACTATATTACAATACCTATTTGTCTTGCTTCCAGCCTATAAGTGATATTTAGATATTGTTACGTAAAAATCGCATCCATGAATCAGTTATCTACATTTTTCTCCCATTTTTGTATCAATTCATCGATAAACTTATTCATAAATGAAAATATGAGAAAACTAACAAGCACGATTCAAAGTCTCTAAGAATGAGATCAATCGACCTACATAATATATTATATTGGTTGGTTATAATAAGCAAAAGTAAAATAAAATTGGCTATCATGTTTTTAATTATCTGGTTTAGGCCTATTTTATTAGTAAGTTTAGTAGTGGTAATCTATACTCTAGTATATACTTTCTGTTTATTCTATTAATGATATATGATACAGTTTTATTTGTACCTCTGGCTTTCCTTTCGGGAATGTCGGGCTTGTCGGTAACAACCATTATTCGTAGTAATAAAGCTCGTTTACATTGAAAAATGTACCTATATGTAAATTTAAGACATTTTATCGTGATTTAAGAATCTTTCACATCATGATATCTATGTTATATAATTATTTTGTAATAGGTAGTGCTTGTAAGAGGTAGTGCCATGCTTTGTAGCCAAGTTGGGCCGGTACGACCGGGGTTCGTACCTCTCGCTCACATAATACCGGTGAAAAGTGACAGTTATGCTGTCGCATTTCGTGCGGTTTGTGAGTTTCCGATGGCCCATTGGGTAGATAGGGAAAAGGAGGGCAACGCATCTGCATAACCTTTGGTTGTGTAGATGTTAATGGGCGTTGATAGTCGCAAGGCTTCAACTGTTCGTTTGCCCTCCTATGCTATAAAAAAACATATGTATGTAAATATGTAAAGGTATTAAAATAGTCATTTATTGGACTACTCATAGGACGTCTGCTGGCCTGCTTATCAACTTGTATTATGTAACTCAGAGACCAGAAAATTACCAGGAGAAAAATGTAATAATTTCTTTTATAAAATTTAAACTAATAATAAAAAAGGCTTGACTTATTTTAATATTAATGTGGATATATAGATATTATAGCAGAGATAAAAATATGTCTGCTCGTTTTAAAATATCTTTTAATCTTTAATTTATGTATGTAAGTGGAAATAGACTGGCCGCCAAACAAACTCATACAGTTTGTTTGGCGGCCCTTTTCGAGTGGTTGTCTATTCTGTCCCCTAGACAAGTAGCACAAATGCAAAATTAATAGAATAAAATACTTATTGTATGGGAATGGCACTTGCTGTCAAATTACAAGTCATAAGCTAGTATCATTCCCATACAATAAGTATTCTATTCTATTCGTTTAACGTTTATGCTGTTTGTCTAGGGGTGTTGAAATGCAAGAGGTTTTGACAATTATTTCTGGCAAAATGATTATTGTAGGGCTGCTTATTTTGTTATTTTTAATAACAATAAAAAAGCCGTCCGATCTCTTTGCCATGTAACTCTTTTCGATAGGACTTAGTAGTTTTGCCGGAAATCGAGATAAACCATTTTCCCCCCTTAAAATGCACCCCCTGCCCCTTCCCGAATTTGGATCGCCCGTAATTTATTTTTCCTTTCATTATTATCATATTCCCCTTCTTTTCTAATGAGTTTCATCCGACTGTGATTTTCTTTCCTTTTTTACCTTTTTTGAAGTCATTGGCACCGGTCTATATGTAAACTTTACGTGAATTTGTAACATTTGTCAACATCCCTATTGCGTCACTCTCATGGAAATATTTTACTCCAATATAAATAAAAAATAATATTTGATCAGTTGTAGTACTCGCTTTACAGCCATGAGCTGAATCTTGGAGGCAGGTGGCTCACACGCCCGCGTTATTCCCCGGCGTGATTGATGGACGAAGTATAATAGTTTTCGCGAACAGTCACACATCACTTGTATTGTTTTCCCGAATATATCCCTTAAGATTTGTGGGTATAATATGTTGGCACAAATAACTGTATTATGATCACATTTTCATATTTTACATTTATTTATGATTGATCAAAACATCAAAAATATCATAAGTGAGGTGGTGGTTTTTGAACGATGTTTTAAATTTAACTGCGCATTAAAGAAAAGTTAAACTTTAAATTTTTCGTGGCTATTAACAATGTGATTTTAAAACATTTTTATTGACTACTTGACCAGCTGCAGCTGTAGTAGTACCTGGAAATGTTTTAACGACCAAAACATACCGTATACAAGGCTATTTTAATGAATTTAATATTATATAAGTAAATTATTTTTTATTGAATTCATAAGAAATTTATAAAGTAATGGCAAAATAAGACATCAATCTTAGAATCGCAATTTTTTAAAATAATTTTCGAAGAGTTTTATTTTTATATATTTGTTATTATTTTCAAACCTCTTTCTTTCTTTAATACCGGGAAATGCGCTTAGGAATCCCGCGGGGGAGTGGGTCTCCCCAGACGGGTATGTGGGACTCGCTGCGGCCATAAGATTGTAGTAGACGCAGCTCTACCCACTAAAACCCGGCGAGTGCCACCAATGCCGCCTTTTGGTAAGGTGCCACGGATCTGCACCGACGGCTAGTCAGTCCCTCAGAGGCCCGACGCCACCTCCACAGAGGGGTTGCCTCACACCACACCACAGAACATGGGATTTTTTTTTCTAAATTTCTACGTGCACCTAAGCACAAGACCATTGGTCACTCACCGGTGAAGTAAAACATCGTGAGAAAACCTGCGTGCCTGATGAGATTGAAATGTGTGTAAAGTTTACTAACTCGCATAGGGACAGCGCATCGGAGAACGATGGCCCAATATCCTCCTGATTTCGAGAAGGAGACCAGTGCCCGGCAGTGGGCCATAAATAGGTTAAAAAAGAGAGAAATATAAAATGACGTGTACTTGAATATCACTCTCACAATTCAACGCGCGGAGTGCTATTGGACGTGAAGGGGTGTAATTGGCACTAGACCGTGTCTATCGAATCGACGTGTTACAAACAAATCATGATTGCTGGCATAGCGACTTTAAATGATGCCTCGAAAAACTTTATCCAGTTATTGCTAGTTATAGGTACATTATTATTTTATGAATTGAAACATGGTATAGATATAATAACAAATAATACAACAAGGAAGCATTAATAAGTAGTAAACATTTTTTTATATTGTTACTTCTCCATCATCATCATCATCGCCATAGGCCTGTTCATCACTGAGTAGTGATAATTTGAGTAAATTAGGCATCCTCAAAGAATACCAAGACGAGCGATGCCTTTCCACCCGCAAGGCGTTTAGTTATTAAAACTATTATTTTTAAATAACTATAAGACTTTTAGATAAGTTTTGATTTGCAAAATTCAATCCACCTATTGACTACCTCAACACACATTTTTTTGTTTATTAAAAACGTCCTTTAGAACACACTTTCGTTACAAAATATATCTTAAACATTTTCATGTAAATAAAGATTATGATAAAAAAGTCATGTTCATGTTTTATACACCGGAAAGAGGTCCATGTTGTTTTATGAATATATAATATACCTACCGACAATATTTGTATCTTGATTACTATTGTAAACTTTTTCCTTCCACTGCTGGTAATAGGTCTCCTTCCATGAACGATAAGACGACCCATCTCCTTATGACGGAGATATATACAGTAAAATATTTCCAATAGTTTATTAACCTAAAAGTAAATTGTAAGATTGTAAGACGTATGGCGTGATGTGAGATGTTATGATAATATTATTTATGGGGCAAGTGCATTTGTACTAATAATTAACCTTTTATCATTGCTTTATGCATGTACTTGATTAACTCCGGGCATTGCTTATTCCATTTAGGTTTTTGTATTAAGCTTATATAGTATATATTTACTACGAGGATACTACAAAAAAAAAAAAAATCAATATTAAATCAACTTTTAGTACTAATACTACGAGTAGATGTAGGTTTTTAGAGACATAATTATATAGTATTTAGTGCATAATATTACCCACTACACTGTATAAACTATTATTATTTATATATTATAATAAAGAAAAAGATGATTTATGTACTTACTACGTAATTTTTTTAGTAAAATTGCCCATGAAGCTTTATTTTTTAGTTATTCAAATTCTCGATATTTTTTCCTATTAAGCCTTTTAAACTTATTTGGAATACAAACAGATATACTTAGTATCTACTAAATTATATTTTTGATACTTTTCTGATATGAAAAGGGCAAAAAATGTAATGGTTTTTTTTGCTACTTGAAGACCTATTTTTATAAATCCTGGTCTATAAAATCGTTACTCTTTTATTTTTATTATAAATGATAGAAAAGACACAAAACTTTAAACTAAAAAACAAATTTTACTTTCTTGAACAGATGGACAAAGTTAGTTGTTAGTGTGAATAGATAGGACATAGATATTGACCTCATGTGCTAGAGATGCTACGTTAGTTCGGTAAGCAAATTGTTTATCAATATACAACGCTTATATAAGTGAATAAGAATTTCTTTTAAGTCCTCAGTGTACTTGTAGTAGTCGTTCAGAACATTTTAATTAAATTAAGTGCCTAACAAATGTAGGAAATTTTAAAGGTTAAGGAAGTAAGGTAAGTTAATATGTATAAAAATAAAAACACTTTAAATAAATACATATTATGTAGAATTTATTTATATATTTAAATAATATAATATACATAGAATTTATTATTTTAAATACATTATTTAGTTAGTATCGATTAGTTAGTAAAGACTTGCTTAATTTTAACATATAATAACAATAAAAAAATATGGAGAGATGTTACTTTTGATGACTAAGTTCAAAGTAACATCTCTTCATATCTTTTTATGTTTTTTTTTGTATTTGTTAAATGGGCTTACCATTGATGTTATGTTACACATACAGATTTAATAAAAAAACAAACAGCGCCACGCGTTTTCATCCGCGTATTTCTTCACATAGGCGTGAGTGTACACAGTAAAAGAATTTTCAAAATCGGATCAACATATCCAAAAATTACCCTTTACAAACTCACCAACTGACAAACATTACCTCTTTATAATATATTTTCATCGATTAAAAACTTTATCTTGGATTAAGCTAGTATTAAATGGAAAAATCTTAAAGTATATTTATCCGTTAAATATAATTAAAAACCCCTTTACCATTTTAGGTTTCGAGATGTATCAGCACGCGGTAGTTGTTGCGCTTTTGGTTCTGTCGGCAGTATTATGCAGTCTCGCTGCTGATATTATTGACGAATCTAAAGAAGACAAGTGCAGGCAGATTTCCTCCTGTTCATCGTGTCTCAAGAAGGTGGATTGTACGTGGTGTGTCACCAAAAGTCTGTGCACGAACCGCTCCTGTGGTAACGACAATGTTATTTATCCCAAAAACGTTGCCGCCCTCATGTCCGGTGATGACTTTTGCCCGCGTGTAGTCGAATCGAAACAAGAACTGACATTTAAAAGTGGAAAGAAAAATATACTATCGGTAAATATTATACAAATATATCTATACATGGCGTTCACTCCGTGGAAATGTAAAATAAATTTAAACGGTAAAGAGACAATCCATCCAGCGGTGCTGATAGCGGATTCCGTGTATTGTGAATCGGTTGAATTGAGGAACAAATCGGAAAATCCTTTCACGGAAGGCAGTGTTACGGTATTGTGGGATTACAATAAGGCTCTCGATGGATCACAGCGGTTCAAAGTTTGCCGGTGCGATTTAGCGCCCGACTGTGTTGCTTGTAAAAATGCTTAGATATAAAAATAAAGTATTTTTTTAATTATTATGCCTTTTATATTTTGAAAACAACAACGATGCTGAGCGATATATAACATTATTGTTGATAAAATATTGGTTTTAAAACATTTTACTTATGATAATCAATGGAAAGAGTTTGTATGTGTTCCTCAACGCCAGCTAAGTTGTCAGACATTGGAACATCTTACAAACAAGGTATATTAACGATTAAAAAAAAAATGTGTGTGTGTCAGCTCCGACGCACGACTGGAGTTTACTCCTCAAGTACGAGTATCTAACCATACGCAAAAAAAATTTAATATAAATACATCGACACTAATAGAAACAAACAAGCCCAATAACATATGCACCAAAAACGTGACACTTTTTCGTTAGTTCAGTTGGTTTTACCCCTCGGATTTTTCTCATACCGGGCGCCTTATATATGAAAATCGATTCTTAAGGAGTAAACTCCAATAAACTCCAATAAACTCCAAAAACTTCTTTGTCTATTTCGTAGTCAATCGCATTATGTTATATCGTGACAGATAATAAATGCATTTACGTGAAACAGCCTTTGTAATTAGTAAAATGACTAATAATACTAATTCATATTTATTTCTTTTTTTAATTCATATTTAACTACCATCTAATGAATGATGTGTTAGAAATTAAATAAACATGTAATTCAGCATGTTAATCGGCTTTGAAATGATAAAAACATTATTTAAAACGTGTGTTTTATATTGAGAAATAGTTTGGGGATTATCAATAAAATACGAGTAGGTATCGTATGCTTTATCGGCAGCCATAATCGGTGTTTAACGAACCGACAAAGCATGGATGAGATGAGCTTTCAGCACCTGCTACAAACATGTTGACTATGAATATGTGCTATAAGATTTTGAAATATAAGAAAATGATTAAATTCTCATTCGGTGGGATGGTTGTGAAGGTTCTATTTTCAATATATAAGAGCGTGCTTATACCCTGACAGACTTTATTTTGCCAAAAGTAACTAATATTGCTGTTAAAAAGAGGAGTTGGTCGTAGAGTGCTCAAAATAAAGGGTAAAATATATGTATTTTTGTATCATAAAAAAATAAAAACAAAAAAAAAATTGCTAAAAAAATAAGCCCATAAATTTAGGGATGAAACAACCTTAACATTTAAAGGGATGTAAATTAGATGTAGGCCGATTCTCAGACCTACGTGGTATGCACACAAAATTTTATAAAATCGGTCGAGCTGTTTCGAAAGAGGATGGGAACGAACATTGTGACACGAGAATTTTATATATTAAATTATGGTAAGATCATAATGATATGCTATCTTATCATCTTCGGAACCTTCGAGTTCCATCCTTTTTTTACATTTGACTTTTGGCAATTAGCAAATTTGCTTATAAAATGAGCACATACATTTTCTTTGTTAGTTGCATCAGCAAACTGTCAGACGTGCTACCGGATGGTAAGTGGTCAGCGTCGCCCATGAACACAGACAAGTTATCCTGAGGCTAGCCTAGGGTTACCAGTTTAGAATTTCAAAATATCGGAAAAAAAATCAAATAATTGGAATTTGGGGATTGTTTCCGGAAGAAAAAAGATATTCGTAAGAAAATGTATTTTAAATTATTTTTGGTAGGTCATTTTAGAAATATCTGTTTATCTGGAGATTTTGAGATTTTTCTGGAGTCTGGAGATCAAAAAAAAAAGTCAAGGGAATCCAGACGATTCCCGACCATCTGGCAACCTTAGGATAGCCTCGGCAACTCATTCATATATTGCTTATCTGGAGGGTTAAGAGCCTCTGTGCCAGTAACTGTACTGTACCGTCTATCTTGCCCTACTCTCAGAAACACAGCAGAGCTGTTTCTGAGAGACACTAGCAAGATCAATAGTCGTAGCATCAGAGAAGCCTTGATACGTTTTTTTTTATGATGGAGGAAAGGTTTAGTGGAAAAATAAACAGAATGAATATAATATGCAATTAGACGAGCGGAAAAATGTGTAAGCAACGTTGACTTAACTCTTGTAAATATCGTAAGCATGTGATTGTAAAGGCCATAGCTAATTTGCTAATTTATGCTAAGCTAGAGAGGCCAGGAATCGGCCGTCTTGCCGTTCAATTTGGGAGGCCGAAGCTTAGCAGTTGACGGGGAGCTGCTGCTGATGATGATTGATGATATTCTAAGTGAATTTTTTGTCTGAATACAATTTATTCCATTTAACAAAAAAATAGAAATTTCGCCTTCTAACATAGCTTTATCTGTTGAATAATCTGTTGAGTGTAAATATTTAATTATTAATGTAACTAAAACACATTACAATTTTACTTATTTATTTGTTTATTGGTGGTCTCTGAATATTATTGTTCTCTCAATTAATTCATTGTGTATATTAATAATGGACGAGAATAAACAATGTAATGGCGTCACTCGTGATAAGGGTACACAAACATTATTTGTGTTAGATGAGTGAGGATCTTTCCATCCCGGAGACAATATGCTATTCATAGATACTAAATGACGTGCTAATAGCTTTGATTCAATATAGAGATGGACGATGATTGAGAGCAGTTGTTACACCGAATGAGGGCAATATACTGACATAAATAATGGAATAATAATATGATACATAGTATTATTTACATCATACTTTCGTGGGTGCGTATTAAGAGCACAGATTTTCGTACTTTCATGTAAAAATTTTCTTTATTTTTGTCATGTAATTATTTCATCATCATCATCATCATCATCAGCCTTTATCCGTCCACTGCTGAACATAAGCCTCCCTCAATGACCGCCAAGACGACCGATCCCTTGCTACTCGCATCCAACTTAAATTATATAAGTAATAACATTATTACTAGCTGTAAATTGTAGAGATGGGAATTTGAAAATTATTTCTGGCAGCTGCCTATCCTTTTAGCAATTGAGCTAAGACTAGACGTAAGCTAAATAAAGCCTAGGACTAAAAATAAATTAGATTATTTATATATCGTTTTATAGCAGCAATACTATTTCTATATGATGTAGTCTCATGTTGCTTTCAGCCAATTTGCATGGCCGGCACGACGTAGCGACATATGATAGTGGCGTAAAATGACAGTTATGCTGTCGCATTTTGTGTAGTTTGTAAGTAGGTGGCCCATTGGGGGGATAGGGAAATGTAGGCCGACGCATTTGCATAATCTCTGGCTGTATGCATGTGTTTGGGGTGACGATAGTCGCCAAGGCACTGCTATTTGCCCTAGTAAGATAAATAGCATCCGAAAGCCAAAATGCTATAAAAACAGCAGCCTATCTACATAATATATAACACATATTTATGCATGAAATACCTATTTTCTATAAATACTAGTACGCTATAATTAAGTCAACTACAAAAGATTAGAAGAGGCGAGCAGGATGGTAGGTTCGTACGGAGATAAGCCTAAAACGTTTGTTTGATTGTTCAGATCGTTCGGTTGGGTTTGTGACGCCAAATCGTTCTGGCAACGAGTTTTGTTCTAAACAGATTATTGGAAATGTATTCAGATTGCTATAAAAGGTAAAATACTAAAGCGTATATGAAATTTGTACTAATACTCCATTGAAAAAAAGCCTAAATGTGTCGGATATAAGAAAGTCATTCATACTCTTTGTAGGTGATTTAATTGAACTATTCCAAGAAATACTCGACTAGATGAAATTCTTCATTCTATATTGTCAAGATGGATTCCCTTTGAGAAAATAATTAGCTGCCAACAGGTATCAATTGTCATTTACGGCTTATTCGAAGAATTTATCGAATATTCCCCTAAAAGAGAGCGATGGTCTAGTGATTATGGGCTCGGCTTCTTGAGTGTGAGGTCTGAGTTCAACCCTGACCCCATGTGGTACCTTGAATTAGGTTTCTATAATTTTCTAAGTAAAACTGAACATGAGACCATCGCTCGCTCACCGGTGAGGGAAAACATCGTGAGGAAACCTGCATGCCTGATGAGATTTCAAGTCTTTGAAGGTATGTGAAGTTCACCAACACGCATTGGGCCAGCACATAGCTGAACTATGGTCCAATACGATCTTCGCCGAATTTCGAGGAAGAGACCCATGTCCAACCACTGCCAGCAACTTATGTTTCTTCCTACAAATCGATAAGCCGATGAAAGTACGGTTGCGGTAAATGTAGATATATATTGTATTATACAATTTTTTTTTTGGTCTGTATTTAAGATAAAATACAAACTTTCTATTTACATTAGATTCAGCACTAAAGTGCTAATAAATTATTCAGAACTGAAGTTTTTATGTCTATCCGAATCCGAATCTCTGATGCAGCCTTCTGATCGCATCAGCTCAAGTTTTTCGACCATGTTGGCTGCTAAAAGTTAAAGGTTGTCAGCAATCACACTTCCTGTTCATTCCCTTAAACAAAGCAGAGCTGTTTAGTCATGCAGACGGGCACTCCAAACAGCACACCTTTTGCCTTAGAATTTCGTAATACGCTTTATTCGAAAATTAAATGAAAGCTTTCATTCATTCTAACTTTAATATTTCATAACCTGTTAAATATTTCTTAGAACGTTTTACGAACAGTAAAAAGTTTAGACGAGAAATAAAAATTCACACAAACTGCGATCAAAGGAAAATGTTCAAACGAGAGTGAAAATAAATCTATCTAACTCGAAACAGTTATGTAAACATCACGATCAGTTAGTTGTTATATGTATTTTGATAAACTATAGACGGACGGATAAGGGCTGATGATGATGATGATGAAATTAATGACTGAATTGACTAACACGCTTTGTTTCATAAAATTATGGTACAATTTGTTATGAAAGATCCAGACGAGTTTTATGGTTTGCTATGACTCGCGCCCAGCAGTGGTACATAATATATTATTATGGTTTGATACTTTATTTTTACTAGCTTTGATGGTGTTTTCCAGCGGTATTCGGACTGCTGATTATTATTTTTATAGTTCATATTATTCTTAAATAATTATAATTATCATTCCAATGGTGATAGAGTTTTTAAAATCGGTACATTAGTTTTGTAGTTTATTCGTTACGAACATGCAAAAATGCAAGGGTTTTGCTGAATGCCGCTGAGACTTGAAATTCCCCATAGATGCTCCGTGAGTACTTTAAAGGATATTCCATGTCCTATGTGACAGAATTTGGTCCCTTTTTAACCGTCTTCAGAAAGGAGGAAGTTCTCAGTTCAACTGTTTTTTAATATATTTATTCTACAATCACTTCGCTGATTGTGAATGGATATTGGTTAAAAAAAAGAAATGTGGTGTCGTGGGACACCAGGTAGGAACGAAGTTCCTTCGGCTGAAAAGAAAGGTATTATACACTACTCGCTTGTGTATGCGACTGTCGCGCCTGCGCACGTCTCATTTAACGCTTTTATTCCACAAACTTTTTCTTACGGTTTTACTATCACATTTTTTTCAGTTCGGTCGCGCAGCAAAATCCCTATCCCCTCCAATCCTGCCGTAAGGAACTTCGTTTCAAATATAAATCTAGCATTCCCTATTTGGTTTCATATAATATAAATTTAATCATCTGACCAGCCGTTTTTGAGTTATTCCAATACTTCATTTTTCTTATACTTTAATTTAGAGATACACAAAACCCTTTTTCAGCGAAACACCTTGAGCTTGAAAGATTCTTTGAAATGGTTAATTTATTATTCGAACATTATAATTGTATTATTTTCATTCATCTTTGACTGTAAATATTAATAAATTAATTTCGTCAATCTACAAATTGATTGCTGATAAAAATCTTTATCTCGTATATTTCGTGATTATAAAGTACGATAAAATGCTATTTGGATCGTTCGATAATCGATCTTGAATATCGATCATTTTTATTGTAATCGAATTAATATTATACTTGATGAGTGATGACTTTAATTATCGTTGTATTTTGTGAGCCACATTAATACTACGAGTAGATTTGAATTTTTATCAGATTATGACATAAAATGCTGAAATGAATAACACAGTTTTTTTGTTTCAGTTTAAGTTCTCTTTAAGATCCATTCTCTTGTCGGTAGAGTAATCGCCAAACGTTCCTTCTCTCTTAATTTAATTAAATTAATCTTAGTTTAACTTTAAATCATTACTTTAATTTGTTGCGAAATAAGCAGTGTCTAGAAAAGAAAGTTGAGATACTCACTTTGTATCGAATTTAAATTCGCATGAATTCGAAAATATAGATCAAAGAGAATAAGGCCAAGAATTTAATATACATTAATAAACTCTTTATAACTTTAGAATATGACTGTCAGAATTTTAAGCATTTCTTGGCCTCGGCAAAAAGCTAGAGCCGGAGGCTGAGGGATGATTCGGCCGCCACTAAGCAGTCCCCGTAACGTGGTGCTATACTAAGCCCAGGCTACAAAAATATACCTAGTGGGTAGTAAAAGATCGAGACAGGCAAATTTTGATCACAATCATCCATATTCATCTTATATTTGATATCATTATATTTATTTCAAATAACAACATAGACGACAAAATCTCCAAAAATAGAGAGTACTAGCAGCGCCCCGTGGTTTCATCCGTGTATTTTCCATTTTCGTAGGAGTACGGTGATAAATTAATAATTATAGCCTATACGTTATTCTGATGTATACTGTAAAATTTTATTAAAATCCATTCAGTAGCTTTACGTGAAAGAGTAACAAACATCCATCTATCCATACTTACAAAATTTCGCGTCTATAATATTAGTAGGAAGTAGGGTTGTAATTAAGGAGCTATGCATAGTGCACACACTAGTAACATTAAACACTATCAGAGAATATCTCGATTGTAAAACAAAGGGGAGTTTATACTTATACTTTGATACGTATACAGGAAAGCGTACTTTGAAGGGCTTTTCTTCAAAGTAGTCTGTACCAATATCATGTCTACTTATAGTCAACTCTTTCTTTAATATTAAATGAAGCGTGACATCAGTATACATGTGTATATAATTTGTGTAGGAAAGGCATTCGTTCGTTATTAATCATTTCCAATAAACGTAAAGTTTAAGGGTGTATGAATCAATAATTTAAAAAAAATATATCTACTTTTACTTTGAAGATTTATATTAGGATTCCTGATTCACATTTCTGGGCGCATATAATTTTATAGTATTTATATAAGGTTTTAGCAAATTAATGCCCTTTACATTTGACTTTTCTTTACAAAAATTTGATTATAAATACCAATTACTTATCGGTAATTTTAATTTTACTAATGTAACAAACTCTAAAATAAACGATTAGTAGCTAATAATTTATATATTAAAACTTCAACACTTTAACAACATGATTATATAATACAATTTATACTCGCCACGGAGAATATGAATTAAGGTAACTACGTAAGAACTTCATTTCAGAGGTAACCAGATTGTAAGAGCTTTGTAATATTTGTGGGTAAACAAAGGATAAGCCCGTAATATTATGGTTTACAGATGGTTGTGTTAGGCATTGCAAGCGGGGTTTAAGCCACGCGCTATGTTCGCTATGTCTATCCTACGTGCTACGAATTTGCTTGTTCTTGATCTCTACCTTTATTTTTTTGTAACAATCATACAGAACATACTTTTTAGTGAAGGGTTAGAAGAAGTTTTAATGGTATCCCTATTAAAAAAAATAAAAAATTCTTTAAAATCGTTTAATGTTGTCATATATGCCGGATAGCCCATAGCCTAATAGGATTCGTAGTGGAGGACCCGTTCGGAAAGATGGAGGTTAACCGCATATTAAATGGGATAAAAGTTTGTGCAGTGACGGGTCCTCGTTGAGTGGTGAGGGGTCTTGTCTTAGCGTCAATTAAAAGAGGGGGCGAAGACGGCATTAGTTCAGCAGTTGAAAAAGTTGATGATTATATTAATAATGATTAACAAGATGTGAATAATCAGGATTGCCCTTTATTAATGATAAAATCCTTATTATAAAACTTTTAACCGCGATAAAATCCGTAAAACTTGTTTCATTATAATGAGTGAAATTCGCGTAAACATAAGAAAATAGATAAAATTCTTTCTCTCATACAGTATAATAAGCGCATTACAGACGCAGACAGCTCATATAAATGGCTAGCATTATAACAGGGCCAATTTAAACCGTACACTTGCTCTATCATCAAACAAACCATAATTTCTAGAATTTAGATTCTACAATATAGAAATACACTATAGAAAAAGTAAGTCAGTCAGTTGTTCTGATTTTATTGATTAAAGAATATTTAAGTATATTATATGTATAGGTATATTCGCAAGTTGCTTACTTTGTAAAGCTCCACTGTAATTGTTATAAGCACAAAGCTTCTTAGCTATTGCAAAGTCTGATGGCAATTAGGTTTGAAATAGGTTAAAAGTTTTTCTTACTGAAATTATTTCTGTAGGGCGTGCTGGTGACATTAAATAAATAAGTCGCTTTAATTAGTTGCCCATAACAGCGTTAATTAACGGTGTTCATTAAATCATAAAAAAAACTAGAAAACAATGATAATATGATTTAACCAATAAATTCAAAACGTTTATCATAAATTAAAAAATGCTTTAAAAATTGCTATTTATTAATTACAGTCTATAATAAATTAATTATTAACAATAATTCGTGAATATAGATAAATAAGAAGACTAGCTTTATTAAATTCATAATAACAATTGCATAAATCTCGTAAATGTGTGTAGCAACAATATTAAGCAGTTTTCATTATGCACTTAAAGAAGCGACTTTCTTAAGCTATTCAATTTTTTAACATAAAAATTTTAAAACACTTGTTTTAGTTATATCAAAAGATTTCGTAATTTATCTCATATTCCTTTGAGGGGCACGAACTACATTAGCAATTACATCGGTAGAGTCCCACCAAATTGTTTTTATTCCTATTTGTAAAACGACAAAATCTGCCTCTTTTATAAGCAAAAATACTGTTTTATTAAAGTCATATACTGTGATATTATAATACTTCTCACTGTTTTTTCTATACTTATGCAATAGGCTTTAATTTAAGATAAAATTGTTAAGTGATTTTAGATTCTGTTTACTTATTTAATACTAAAAATATTTCCGCAATAAAAAACCTATTAATACTTTACATTAGCTTCATAGGTCACATTATTGGCACTAACTATGAAAGATTTGTGGAATTTGAGTTATTGAAAATTATACAATATGAAAAGTTTGTAAAGGCTAGTTAGAAATTATTATTAAACATGTAAATTGTTCGGATCTACCATTCTTCACGTTCTAGAGATTTTGTTAATTAAAAATATTTAATACATATTTAATATTATTTAGTACTAGTAGCGCCCCGCGGCTTTACCCGCGTACTTCCCATTTTCGTGGCAGTACGGTGACAAATTATAGCCTATGTGCTATTCTGATGTATAAGTTATATTATTGTAAAGTTTCATTAAAATGAATTCAGTAGTTTTTATGTGAGAGAGTAACGAACATCCATACTTACAATGTATCACGTCCTTAATATTGCTATAAAGATTTTTTCCTTAGGGTTTATTTTATATATAAAGCTTATTCGAAGTGGTTTCCTTTAACGTCAATACCGTCGCATGCACTTTTTACATTGGAAAACTCTTCAATTGTTACAAAGCTCCAAATTATCATAGTATTGAGAGCAAGCAAACTGACCATAAATCATAGTCCGCCGCAATAAGATCTGGGCTAAATGACAGCTAGTCTTCACCTAGAGGTGAAGACTAGCTGTCATTTAGCCCGGAAGTCCGGAACGTTGGTTTTGAAAAAAGATTGGGTGGATTGAGCTTTACGATCTGACCCTGAATCTTGCTGAAAGGACAATTTCTGGTTATTTCATATAGAACATGTTGTTAAGGGGCTTAAACAATCCTCTCAAAAGTACCATGATAAACTCGTATGATTTTGATGTACTTTTGACGTGACAACGTCTTATAATTCGATGGAGCCGGCTGCATGCACGAAAAACACGACTCGTGCGGCGTTACCTCGCTCTGAGGCGTTAAAGTAGCGAAAAAAAAAGAAAGCGAAGTTAGCGAGCGAAAAAAATGTTTAAGTAGCTTACATTCTACTTACAATTAAAATAAAATAGAAACAATTTCTACATACTTTTGTCATTTTAAACTTCTTGTACTTTATTTAACACAAAAGTATGTCAGAGTGATTATTACTTAGTACATATTCAACATCGTGAGTGACGATGGTCCAGTGGTGGATGGACTCGGCCTCTTATGCGAGAGGTTCCAGGTTCGATCCTGGCCCCCGTGTGTGCCTTGAATTTTTCAACATTTTTAAGTGCACAGTATAACACGAGACCACCGCTCGCTCACCGGTAAAGGAAAACATCGTAAGGAAACCTGCATACTTGATAACATTGAAAATCTTTAAGGTATGTGAAGTTCACCAATCCGCATTGGGCCGGCGCTTCGGTGAACTATGGCCCATTACCCTCCTCGTCTGATTTCGAAGAGGAGACCCGTACCCAGCAGTGGGACATATAGGGGGTCGATACTTTACGTTTTTATACATATTCGCCATTAGTAATCATAATATACAAAGTTAAATATTTAAAATCATACTAGCAACGATAATAATATTATGTCAAATGAATCTCACCTGTACTGTTTAGTTACATTATGTTACGTTTTGATAAAAACAAGGCCATACATTTTTATCATTAAATATATTTGCAATGGATTTATATTTTAATGATTAGTGAAAGGTAATGGCAGACACGGGATTATAATATATTTTAAGCTCTTTATGTCATAGCATAAATCTTCGTTGAAGTGGCATTGGGCTGGTAACACACTCAGAAAAATGGATGGTCGATGCGCCAATAAGGTTCAAGCGTGGAGGCCGTGTTTCGGTGGATGAAGTGTCGGTCGGTCATTAACCAGGTGGGAAGACGATCTTCGTGCTGACCGTGTTGAATGCGAAAGGGATGTGTCGTCTTGACGTTCATTGAGGGAGACCTATATTCAGCAATGGATGGATAAAGGCTGACGATGTAGGTGATGATGATAAATAAAATATATTAAATCCTTAATTTTTGGATTAATCAATACATTATTAAGTTACATATGCTAAATTATGCAAATCGGTGGAGGAGCTGCTTGATAAGAATTGGGTAATGTCTTTTATAAATAATTCTTCCGGAGTGTGATACAGCTATACTGTTTTTCGAAGAGAAAAGTAGGACAGGCAGTCTAGTTACTGGCACTGAGACTTACCATCTCACGTCTTAGGATAGGCATGATGTGAATGGGTTACCTAGATCAGTTCCAGGTAAACTAGGTTACTATCCACTTACCATCATGTAGCACGTCCGTCAGCTTATCCATTAACTAACTAAATTTGCAAAATTTCAAAATACTGTAAGCATTTGTGACAAAATAAAGTACTGTTTGTCTGATAAGTCTATTGCTATTTGAAACACTACAACATTTTTCGGCAATTATAAGCATCATAGTAGACGGTGTAGATCTAGATTATAAAAACTAGAACTCAATAAATTTTAATAAAACAAAGAATAATAATTCATTAATTTTTTAAGTACTTATTATATTTTACTTTACATTTTTCATTATTCTTAGTTCCATGTTATAAATAATATTAGATTAAATAAAGAAAATGCATCCATAAGATTTTCTGAATAAAGCATTGTTTAGATAAAAGAAGCCGATAATATCGTATTTGATAATAATATTTTTTTTTAGATTTTATCTTCGACTCTTGAAGAGATTTTTCTAATGTGAACGATGCTTATCGATTTATCAATCAAAGTTTTTCAATAAGATAACAGATTTATCATGAGAAATTCACGTCAATGAGGTTAAATAACCTAATAAATATTAGTACTAATATTATATAAAGACCAAAATTTATTTTAATAATTTATATTTTGTTTTAGAAATTAAATAAGTACATATAATTTATTAAAACAACTACTTATATAGTAAAACTTATATTTAAAAAAAAGTTCTGAAGCATATAGTAATAAGAGGACTGCATTAACTGATTGACTGCATTAATTTGAGAAATACGAATAACTTAAATTAACTTATAAAACTTACTAAATATATAAAACTATAAAATTCTATAGGAATATTTACTTCTATCTGCAGTTGCTATTTGCATTTACATTAATAGTATAGTTAGAAGTCTATTACAATAGAAAAAATGATTACATGTTTTCTTTAAAAATGTCTGGACTTGATTATTATGTGTATTATTTATTATGTGTAGTGTGACGACAACTAAGGCAGTTAACAGTTTAAATTGCTATAACCATAGCTTCAAAAAATGTAATGGGCCGAATAAAATAAAAAACAAGTTTATTGATGTTGTCACTTTAATAGTTTTAAGGATTTCCTGTCATAATGATTCCATCATTTCCCGAGTGACCTTAGAGTAGGTGTTTATTCAAGCTTTTATTAACGTACCAGTTTTAAGGCTGATGATGATGATTATGATGTCATAAGGGTAACGTTAATGCTGATCAATTAATTACCAATTAAATAATTTTTAATAGGACTTTGAGACTTGTACTAGGATAGGAATAATTTAAACAATTCACAAAATATCTTTAAAAAATAAAGGGTGATAATATCATTCAAATTCAAATTCATTCGAATATTTCTCTAGTGTAAAAGATAAAATTGCAGATGCGTATTTGGAGTATTTGTTTGAAGAATGTAGAAATAAATAACAAAATTTTTATTACTTATACATTTGGTTCATTATTTTGGGGACAGTGGCTTACACATAAAAGATAAATTTTGGGTTTTTTCGTGAGACTATTAAGATAAACATTTATATTATAAATTTTATACGTGTTTTTGCGGCGCAGGCAAGATAGCTATAACTTTATGAATAGCCTATGTGATATTCTGATGTGTCAGCTATATTACTGTAAAATTACATCAAAATCCGATTGGTAGTTTTTGCGTCCCGTAGTCCTCCCGTGACCATGGTTGCTGTAAAGTATCCGAAACGTCGGGCATTTTTTTTTATTAGCCTATGCTGTCCCACTGCTAGGCAAAGGCCTCCCCCAAGTTCTTTCAAATATAAAAAACTTAATAAACCTTGTAAGTTGTTTTATTGTAAACTAGCTGTTGCCCACAGCTTCGCCTGCGTTAACTAAGATTTACAACGGGATCTTAGTACTCAAAATAAGTAACTTTTCTGGTTGAGTTTTTACACCTTGTGTCCGAAAAAACCAAATATCTAACGGAACCCTGTTTTTTTCCAGAATAAAATTTAGCCTATGTTACTCGTGGATAATGTAGCTTTCGAATGGTGAAATAAATTTTGAAATCCGTCCAGTACTTTTTGAGCCTATTCATTACAACCAAACAAACAAACAAAGTTTTCCTCTTTATAATATTAGTGTAGAAAAATGTAAGGAACTTTTTAAATATAAACGTAAAAACAAAACACTAAATATTCTTTATTAAAACAAAAATAAACAACTTTACGACTAAACACACATTATTTACCGTCATTAAGGTTTAAAATGATATTGGTAAGAAAAAGATCGCGCTGTATAACCGGTTGATAACGGTATGCATATCAATCCGTCCTCGCTTCATGTTCACATTGCTATAAAGAAACATCAATATTATCCTCTGACCCTTGCTCAGGTACTGACGTCTACTATTTTCCTCTTATATCGGCTGCTTATCGAACTTAACAAAATGTTAAAGTGAACAAACAACGTGCTAAATAGTTTATAATAATTAATAATATTGAAATAATGACATTTTAAGTGATATTTGTGACAAGATGACCGTAACAGAGAATCCGGTTGCTAGTGTTGTGAACATTGTGAATTGCGAGAAAGCTGAAATAAAGAAGAGTTTTACAAATGCGGAATTCCAATGGAGAGCTGTGCTAGCGGAATTTCTATCAACCACGCTTCTATTATTCCTGGGATGCATGTCATGTATACCCGCCACTGGGTTAGCGATACATCCACCGATGTATGGCCCGTTCGGCTTCGGACTAGTTGTCCTTTTTAATATAACAGCTTTTGGACACATATCTGGGGCGCACATGAATCCTTCAGTGACACTCTCTGCGATTTTGTACGGGATTATGTCTATCCCTCTCGGGATAGCGTACGTGATCGCGCAAATTGCTGGAGCAATCGCCGGCTACGGTCTTCTGGTCGTTGTTTCACCAATCGACCTCGTACAAGAATCTGTATGCGTTACGCAACCACACCCTGATCAGTTTGGGTATCAATCGTTGCTTATCGAGGTAATTCTGTCCATGGCTTTAGGATTTATAAACTGTTCCGTTTGGGATCCAGTTAATTCTGGCCTTAAAGATGCTATTCCTTTGAAGTTCGGTTTTACAATCGCTGCCTTGTCCCTTGCCGGTGGCTCCCTGACTGGGGCCAGTATGAATCCCGCTAGGTCCTTGGGCCCTGCTATATTTACCGGTAATTGGAATACTCACTGGGTGTACTGGGTTGGACCTATTATTGGTGGAGCTATAGCACCGATATTCTATAGATTGATTTGGCTTAAACCAAACGATAAGCATGTTGATTGATTCTGTTGAAAATAAGATCATTGTATTATATACTATCTATATTAGGTAAAATGTTATATTAAATTAATTGTAAATACTCCAATAATTATAAGTTAAATATAATTAATTAAATATTCAATTATCTATCTTGCCCCGGTAATACACAAGGTATAAATAGTAAAAAATGCATATTATATAACAGTCAAAGTCAAAGTATTTATTGCTACTAAGTGTGAAAAGGTTCTTAAATGTTATATGAGCACTTAAAACTTAGCGCCTTTTACAGTTTAGGTTCATGTGTGAATTTATGCCCTTGGAGATGAACTACTATATCTAAAAACTATCCCAAGACTTTTCGGAATAGTCGCCTATCATTTGGCTACCGTGCTAGAGAGGTCATTTATATTCTTACCATATTGTATATAGTCGTAAATGTGATTTCTGTATTACACAATATAATTAACTTATATAAAGATTAAGCTAATTAAGTATAACATACTTATACTTATGTATAGCTTATACGTAAATAATTATAATAAAATTTGAAATGATTTTGTGTTTAATTAAAATACGTAGAAACCTTTAAATAAATATCACGTTTAATGAGCTATAGAGGAAGAATGATCTAATAACTCATGCGTGTTTCGCCTGTCCATAATATAACAAGATTATTCGTTGCTAGAGGCTACCGATGTGATCCATTTAGTTATGCGATCCCCACATCGCTTTTTTTAATCTAATCACGACATGATCCTGTCTGTCTGGTTATTTAGTCCTCTAACCCCTTAACGCTAGTATATTTTTTAAATAAAATAAAAAGTTTTAATATAAAATAATAACGAGCAGCGATGGTTAATGAATTCAAATCTCGAAGTGAAAGTTAGTGAAAGTCCACTATCCTGTCTGACTTGTGCACGCCCAAAAATTCGTCTAAACTCTTTGAACTTATATTTTAATGTAAGTCCAATTTCTTGTTCGTTAGTGAAAATAACAACGAAAGAAAATCTTCACCTGTATAAATAAGATTGTACCGACAAAATGTATGTACGCACATAACTTCAGAAAACAAATTAGATAATTCTTTTTTGTAATGTTCAGTATCGTTAGGACATTTATTTTACACAAAGTAAAAATATTATTATAGCGAGGTATGTTTATACCGTATAGGCAAGACAACGTTTTCCGGATTCAGCTTGTATTTAATAAAATTTAAATTTAGAAGCTGTGTAACAAAATGCTTAGTTAATATAAAAATAAACCGTTTTTAAACCAGCACAATGGCTGAGCCCGAGGGCTATAAGTCGCTTATATTTGTTATTAAAATAGGTTAAAGATAATCAAAAAATATATAGTGTTGGTCTGCTAATTAATCAGGTCTTGGCGTTTATTAAAAGATGATTAAACCTGTATCCAATATTAGACTGATACCAGCTGATAATTGTAACGTTTTTATTAAAATGTTTTCCTGTTACATACCTACTTGTACCCGTAATAAAATGGCTATATTTTGGTGTGAATATGTAGTTGAAATAACATTGCTGGTGGCTTTAGATATACTTATATTTATCATTTATGGATGTCATTTATAACATTACTATCAAAGTGAGTTTTACACAAATACATGATAAGAAAATTTCATATACTCCCTTTGTTTATCTTACGTACGTAATATTCTCTCTTTTGATATTTTCCGGCGCACTTCATTTGAAATTTCTCTTGAAATGTTTGTTAACTTATAATATTTATTTTACAGTTACCTATTATTTAGGAGTATCTAATAAGTACATACCTAAAAGGCAGCGAGCGATGAAGGACTTGTAGGTACCGACTCGGCCTCTTTAGTGAGTCCGGGTTCAATCCTGTCCCCCTCTGGTGAAATGATTTTTTCTTAATCTAAATTTATGTGTATATAAAATTCAAGTGTTTACTTTAGTGATTAGTAACATCATTAAATATTGTATTACTTATCTCTTTAGAACTAAAGTAACGTATTCATGTAAATATTTCTTGTCACTCGGATCTAACACGCTCATGGTACAAGGAGATGGTTGGACGGCGAGTCCTGATGGAACTTGATGATCGATCAACATATGAACAGACATAAAAGTTAATACCGTCTAGAAAGTTAACGTAAAGGAAATTCTTCATCATCATCATCAGCTTCTACCCGTCCACTGCTGAAAATAGGCCTCCCTTGATGAATGTCAGTCCCTTGTCACTAACTTCCACCCCGACTGGCCACTGCACTTACATCGCCTTCTTTTGTCAATGGCCGACCAAAATTTATACCCTATATTAAATCGTACCATGCATAAAAATTATCTAATACCTATTGAATACTTTATGTATGCCTAAGAGGAGTCGATTCGACAACGATTCCGATAATACCTTTTTCTGAACGATTTTTATTCTTATAATGGCTTAAACGTGCTCACGGCGGGTTATAGCCGGGAGTACGTCCCCCTTATTCATTTTGGAATTAAGGGAGGAAAGAAAGGACTAAGGCATCATTGACCGCTTACTAGAATGTACGTTATTTCATGTAAGGCTTTTTAGCTTCTCTTCACGTGCCATAGTGTTGATAGTATTTTATTTGTAGTTTCTGATTGTCTGTTTTTTATTGTCTGTTTTTATTGTGTATTTGTCTGATAACTAGCAGACGTGCCGTATGTGGTCACCGTTGCCCCGGGAACTCATTTCTGTGGAGCCAATCCTGAGGTGGCATGGGATTTTTAGTCTATATGCTAGTAAATACACTGCCTGTATTGTCTTCTCCGAAATACAGTCTGATATAAGAGTTTATTTTCTAGGATATAAGTATGTGAATTTTTATTCAGGTTAGGAAGCCGTAAAGCTGTAAGAAAGAGTGTAATTTGTTGTGTATGTAATTATGTATGTAACTAAGTGCCTTTTTAAATTGAAAAAAATGTTGTGTGCTTTAATATTGCTACCCAAATTAAAGGGCACTTAATTTGTTTGTTGTGCCCCTAGCATCAGCGCTATAACTCTGCGATATAAATCTGTTAATGAAATTAAATGTAAATAAATGAGCATTTACCATGCTTTTAACAATTCGAAGATAATACATAAAAATTAATCTCCGTTAAATGGAAATAAAAAACGGGATACATAATCCGTATCATATAGTTCCAATATTCAAAGAAAACATTTAAGATAAAATAACCATGCCAATAATTCTTTATTCTGTCTAAAATAACTACATTAACCCATATATGCCCAGTGGGTCGTTTTTGTCCTGCGAGGTATGTTGCAGGAGAAATGTGATATTGTTAATATGACTACTTATTTGCGACGATTGGCACTATCTATAAGATGATGAGAGTATTTTCTACCAAAATAAATAAACAAATTTCCTTGACGGGCAATTTTTAAACTTCTAGTGACATTTGAAGTCGGCACTTCTTTTGAGTTGGCAAAAAAGTGTGACTTTGCGGAAAAAAATGTATGTAACATTTGTTTCTAGACTAATTTATCTAATGTGCTGTTATAGTCATAAAATAAGATAGTTTACCTATATATTTACAGTAAAAGTGTTCGGATAGAAATACTTATTACGGAGATATAGGTACGTAAACACACGTGGGTCGATATCGACCCCTTGGGCAGATGTATGACTTGCTATTATTTTTATTTCAAGTGCAAAAGACAACTTACAATGAACGACAGCATAGAAATATTGGAAAATTTGAACTCCAACGATGAGTTCCAAGGTTCTGATATGTGAATGGAACCTTCCGGTGATGGTATGGTACCTGTCGGCAACTCCGGCGATGAGGCAGATTCATATTTTCATAATTTATCCCGTGGATAGCTACTCGCTTTTGTAAATCTTACTTGGACATCCACATGGTGAAGACACCACATCCAGCGAGGATGAGTAACCAGATAATACACCATTATCGCCATTGAAACTAGACCGTCGTGGTAGAACACGTGGGAGGAGCACGCGGAAGATCATGTGGAATGGCATGTGAAAGCCTGCGAGGAACATAATTTGGATGAGGACGCAGAGTGAACGTAAAAGCAGTCGAGGACGAGGTCGAACTACTCAACGTCAAGCTGGTAGTAGTAGGCAGAGCATGCTAGGGTGAAGAAAGATCACTTAAACGACCGTGAGTGAAGGGAGTACACCGCTATCTAGGTCTGTTATAATTTCTTCTGAAAACGAAGAACCTGTAACAGTTTTAGAACTGTTTTTATAAATAATTGAGTTATTTAGTCAAACCAACAGTTATATGCTGTTCAATCGACTACAACTGATTGCTATCCTTATTTTGTCAGCATGCATCGCTGCCACGAAGCCGCATGTACTAGAATAGCAATGAAGAAAGTCACAATATTCCTACCTGGGCTCTCTCGGAAACTCCAAGTGGTGTAAAATTAGCAACCAAAATGTTTGGACGAGTTTAATTCTTGATTTTATATCATAAGTGAATAATAAATACCATAATTGCATTTTTATTCTGTATTGATTATAAGCAACAAATCCGCCCATGGGGTCGTTTTCGACCCATTAAAAAAAACACCCTTCCCCAACTCCTGCTCCAAATTACTACTTACAGTCTTCATAAGGACCCATCAGGTGTGAACATATCCAAAAATCAAAGATATCGCAACTAAAAATAGTTCTGGGCATATATGGGTTAATAACAAATAATTAACCTAGTTAATTTACGTTACAAAAAATTCAAACTAGTCAAACTATCGAGCAAAACAAATGTTGAAACATAGTAAATGTTACGATTTAAATAGTTTTAAATGTTATTAAATTTGTTTTGGGACAAACAAACATGGATTAAGAGTCGATAAGAGAATCCGTGTCAAATCGGATAACCGGCTTGGGTTTTCTACTCCTTATCATACACGAATTACGATTTCTACGATGTGTGACGATGCATCTTTTTTTTATTCAACTACAAATAGTTACAACGTATTTTTTGTTCATTTATGTAGCTGAATATCAATTAATCTAGTCTTGTTACGAAGTATCAAGCAAAGTCTTGTTATTTTTAGCATCGCATTATTAAAGTTAATAAAAAATATTCATCATCATCATCATCATCAGCCTTTATCCGTCCACTGCTGAACATAGGCCTCCCTCAATGAACGCCAAGACGACCGATCCCTTGCTACTCGCATCCTACGCCTGCCACTGCACGGAGATCGTCTTCCCATCTGGTTAATGGCCGACCAACACTTCGTCTACCTAAACGCGGCCTCCACTCTTGAACCTTAATGGCCCATCGGCCATCCGTTCTTCTGAGTGCGTGACCAGCCCATTACTATTTCAACGTGCATATTCTTCGCATGATATTGGTAAAGTTAGTTTTCTGGCGGAGGACTTCGTTTCGAATAAATGCCAAAGAATTTTTTATTTTATTTTATTTATCACCAAAATGACCCACAATAAAAAATATAAGTTAGTAAAAATATAAATTAATAATAATTATTTTTATCATGCCCGAACTTTCGGATATTTTACAGCAACCATAAGCGAAGGATACCATAGGTACGGCAGGATCATGTAATTATATGATAAGTATCCGAGCCGTTGGGGATGTGAAAATCTTAATAAACCACGATAAATCCGTTAATAGTTGTTTCATTAGAATAGGTGAAATTCGTGCTAAAAAACAAAAAACATTAGAAAACATTATGAAATCTATTAACTGTCTTTATCAGTTACACTTTGACGCCTAAATGGAGATTTTGGAAAACTTAAATTGGAAATAAGGCTTTTTGAGGAAAGACTATTAAAAAATAATGTATACTTATCTATTTTATCTATGTTATCACACGTAAAGTAGTTAACAGATATAAAAAGGATAAAAACTAAAGGTGCGCTGAATACGAGAAACAAATAACTTTCGTTTTTTCCGTAATAAATCTAATCAGATCTAAAATATCTGTCGGTGCTAAAATTCTATCTATAAGTCATCAATCAATTTATATGGCCAATGACTTGTAATTAATCCTTCTATATAATTGATTATCATAACAATAAAATTAAAAATCAGATAAAGTTGTTTGCACAGACAGGCAGCTGAACTTTGCATAATGCGCCATTTTTAGGTGGCGGCCATTTTGAATTTGAATTTGTCATAGTGTATTATGTAATCTATATAATATATAGAGTCCTCGCCACTTTAGAAGTCCGATAGACGCGGTCTCATAACTCAATGTTGCCAATTTCTAGTGTAATGATTTTCCACCAAGTCTAGTACAATAAAAAAATTAAATAATTATAGGGCCAATGTTCAGTAGTGGATTGATAAAGACTGATGATGATAATAATGATAAAAATAATTATAGCAACAAAAAAACCTTCCTGCCAGGTTTTAGTAAAATATAACATTTTTTTTTAATATTTCGTTTGATTTTTTACGTATAACCGATTAGTAGAATACATCTAAAACAAGCTTCTTCGGTGGTGTTCGGCTTTTGGCAGGGGTGACGATTTTCTCAGAAGTAATTGCTGCATTGTTACTTCTTTTGTTATTCGACCTTTTTTACAGAAACACCAAAAAATATAATTCATCTAGCAATGTTTTAATTCTTTTACCTTGTATTAATATTCATATAAAATATCATAAGATAAATATAGGTATAGAGTTAATGATAATATTTTAACCATAAATTAGGCAAAAATGAGTGACTCTGGCATCTCTAAAATTTACCTGTCATGGCAGTGACATTTATAAACATATCATTTAACGGGGTTAATTGTTGTTTATTTTTACTTTCTAATTCACAATATTATTTCACTTTAACGATCATTATACGGCCTTCACTTTTTACACCTCATTTTATATTATATGCTCCATATTTCACGTAAAACAATTTAAAATATCACAACTTCTTACTCCAGACAGATGTCAAGATGTCAATCTTGTCAAATTTAGTTCAGGCATTAGTCGCAGGACTTCAAAAGTGACGAGCACTATAGGTACTAGTCAAGCAAATGATATCTTGGATAAAAAAATCCACTCCCGACTAATTCACCTTTCTAACAAGTATATACTAAGAATAGTCAATAGTGAATTCTGCTAAAATTAAAAAAGTATCTATCCACATTATAGAGCAATATCAAGTTTTTTGTTTTTTGTTTGTTAACTATTGGGATTATTAAATTCAAGGCTTTACTGTAACACGTATTATACCGGTTTTACTGTAGCACATATGTGAGATAAAAGACAAAGGAAAATTAAGGATCCTCAGTAAACAACCCTTCAGTAGCGGAGCGTTGTTATTCAGTGTAAGTACTCGGTATTATTATAATATGATTAACTTTATTCCTTGTTTTCGAAGGATGTAAACAAACTTCATTGTCAAGAGGCAGTTCTTCGCTTAATTTGGCTTTGGCAATGGCGCTTGGAATTTAATTTTCACATTGAATTTGGGGAGTATGATGGAAATGTATTTGGTCTCTGAAATATTTATTAAGTGAATCAATGAATGAAAATATCCCTTAGGACCAGTATATTTCCTAAGAGATATTTTCATTTGCTGGGCTAGGATCTCCTTCTTGAAATGGACGGTGTTGAGTTTAAGTAAAATCTGAAAACGTCTATATATTATTATTCTACTTCCTATCCTACTAATATTATAAACGCGAAAGTTTGTAAGTATGGATGTTTGTTACTCTTTCATGTAAAAACAACTGCACGGTTTTTGATGTAACTTTACAATGATATAGCTTATATATCAGAATAACACATAGGCTATAGTTCGCTGGAAAAAATGCGGGGCGCTGTTAGTGTTAAATAAAATAAAAATTGAGTCCCACTCGTCACCGTTCAGGAATCCTATGTATTTACATTTCTTCGTACATACACGTATTATATACGCACTTGCCGCCATTCCTCGCTGGTGACTAATTGCGCATCGTATTAAATTATTATTTCTTAATTAATAAAGTAATAAGCACATTTCTCGCACTAACACCACTTGGTACATATTACGAACAGTATTGGGAAATATTGTTTGTTAATATTAATATTACGTTTATAATGTCATGGTGAATTCGGCATAGAGATATAGTTCAAAATATGAACGGTGGGCAAAATCTGGGATAGAGGAGATTGGTAGAAAAAAGGGGCCTATGCTCAGCAGTGGGCAATAACTGGATCATTATGATGACAATGGTGATGATGATCAAAACAACTAGATAAGAAAGAAGGCATATATGAATATTGATTTGTTGAAATACATTTATTTAATTCCAGCAGTCGCTTTAAAAACGCTTCATATTAAATCATATCTCATGCTGATAAAAAATGAAGCGTAATAATTATATTTTGGTGATTGATCAAACGATGTTAGAAACAAAGCATTCTTTGTTATAAGTTTTATGTCCACCCTCATCAGCTTTTCAACGTTCAGATATAACTTTATCCGTCCAACAAGTTCCGAGCTTTGTCATATTCGTTTGTAACTAATAAGGGTAGTTCAAATACGTATCGTAAGTTGGTAAAGTTAATATTGTTATAAGGGTCTCTGTATTTCATGAAAAAGCCAGATTGATATTATAATGAATGAAATTTTGCAAATTTTAACGCGGTTCGTTATCTTTTTTATATGCTCGACGGATAATAACAGTATTACGTTTGGGATAACTGACACACGGCTATCCTATTCCAAACTAGGCAAAGCCAGTGTTATACTAAACAGACAACCAATACATACTTACATATTTCTAAATACGTACAGATTATAAACGAATAAAGCCCAGACACAGAGTAATGATCATGATCATTATACAAGTATTTGTTTTGTTTGGGAATCGAACCCACGACCTTCGGCTTAGGACTCAGAGACACTAACCACTAGATCAAAGATCTAATCAAATACTTTTCAACTATCAGGGACAGGGGATGTAAAGTATCTGATAGGTCATGCATGTATATTTTGTGAAATTCATTATAATTTGTGAAATTCGATCAAAGAGAAAATTTATGATAATTATTATAATCTTTGAGTATGTGCCATTAACCAGGTGGGAAGACGATCTTCATGCAGTGGCCGATTCGTGTTGGATGCGAGTGGCAAGGGATCGGTCGTCTAGGCGTTTATTGAGGGAGGCCTATGTTCAGCAGTGGACGGTAAGAGGCTGATAATGATGGTGATAATGTCTCACAATTCCATGCCATCATTTAATAGGTTTTTGGGACAAGTATAAAATTGTATCCCCAGTTTATAATTAGTTGTAAGTTATTGTTATCATTCTTTCGAAACAAAATAAGAGTGCATCTAACAAAGATTCTGATATATCTGGACATAGAAATTGAAACTAGTTAAGATCTATCGTGTTTACAGGAGCAGATGCTATAATAGAGGCTGATTTACAGTGAACAGAGATTATCTGGATACAGAAGCAATAGACACAGTCTAAACACTACAGATTGCAATCAGCGTTTTGGTAACAGCACAGCGATGCTATGTTCTGTAGCGTTTGGTTATTGTTTTGTTTGTTTTCAAAATTCGATACTAAAATATAGTAATATTAAGTTTATTCATAAATATATTCATATCCTAATTACAAATGCCTTCCCCTGGGGATACAAACCTTTGTTATTTGTTGTGGTTTACAAAGTTATAACGATTTACGATATTATACTAACAAAACATTTCTGCATTAACACAGTTTCATACACAATCGCTGAAAAAGGTTTAGGAAGACAAAAAAGTGGAACATAAAAAATTTGCTACCATGGGCATTGCTGATAGAAGTGAAACTTAAAACTTATAATTATTGTGACATAAAATTACCTATTGCTGCCGCGAATCTGGCATGTCGGTGACGCGAACCTAGCATGTCGGTGACGCGAACCTAGCATATCGGTGATGCGAACCTAGCATGTTGGTGACGCGAACCTAACATGTCGATGACGCGAACCTATTATGTCAGTGACGCAAACCTAGCATGATGGTGACGCGAACTAGCATTTCGATGACGCGAACCTGTAAGATTTTCCTCTACTAAAAAGGGCATTTTCAGGCTATTCAATGTAATTGTGAAATTACATTGAATAAAATGATGAAATTTACTACGCATAATAATATCGGGTATATTACTCACTGTCCCATGTCATACGTATTCACAAAATAATAATATTTTAAGATGGGTTAAAATCACGTAAATATGAACGCTGACTAGCTGTAATCTACACTATATAATATTATAAAGAGGAAGACTTTGTTTGTTTGTAATTAATAGGCTCAAAAAGTACTGGACCGATTTCAAAACTTCTTTCACCATTCGAAAGCTACGTTATCCACGAGTAACATAGGCTAAATTTTATTCTGGAAAAAATTGGGTTCCGTAAGATATTTGGGTTTTTTGGACACAAGGTGTAAAAAATCAACCAGAAAAGTTACTTATTTTGCGCACTAAGATCTCGTTGTAAATCTTAGTTAACGCAGGCGAAGCTGCGGGCAACACCTAGTATGGAGATATAGACATGCAGAATTCACGGAACTATAATAATTTGGAATCGAGATCATCACTTCCTCTGGAGAAGGAGAGGAGGTTTTTTTTTCTGTACTACGGGTAAATGCTTGCCAGAAAAAGCAATCTCATTTTGGTTAATTAATTGTGCACTTTACTATCTAAGTCATAAGAGTCTTTATGTGCCTATAACCAGGTTAATAATTAGCCCCGACTACAGAAAACGAGTCTCTGTTACATCACACTGAAGTCTTCAGCACGCTTCCTCCATAATTCAGTAAAAAGTCTCCAATGTATCGCTCGTAAAGCTACTTCAAGTTTTAACTGAACTTTTAACTTCTGGTAAGAAATTTGTTCTTTAGTAAACGATGAACTTCTCTTTTGCCAACTTAACAAACAAACAATATAAAAGTCTTAACAAGATTTCAATAGATTTAGTTTGAGTAAAAACACGATAAACACTTATGTAATGAGAAACTTTCAACTGAAGATTGAAGGCTCTTAATCAGTACAACTTAATCGACTATGGAATCAGCTTTTACAAAATCGATTTAAGATTGAAGGCTATCTAATTTGAAAACAGACATTATAATTTCAAATTCGATAATCGATTCTCTCAAATTGTGATTGAATCATAACTAATGTAAGCGAGTGGGCGAGCATTACATCTCCATAATTTTTGTTTACTGTTTGAATAATGTGATTAATTTTAGATTCGTCCTGAATATTATTAGATATAAGCAATTAATGTAATAATTGTTGTCACAGTGAAATTTATCAAAATTATTGACTCGTTTTATGAACTCTAGTTATCCATGGTGATTATTTCGTAAGCACAGATTTATAAATAAAGACAGATGGAGCATGCCGAACACGCAAGTGACGCCACCAAAGCGAATACAAATTCATAAGCACGCTCAAGTGCTTGACATAGTGTCGTACTCTGTGTGTGTGTATAAATCTGTGTTCATAAGTATGATTTTGTTACATGTAAGGCGACTACTTTATAAACCATAATATTATTTAAAATAAAGTAAAACTAAATAAAAAATATAATAAAAAATGTAGATTATATACAATAAATAATATTATATACTAAAATAAACTCGACTCAGTTGATATTTTTACTTTTTTGCTACAAACAGTGTAAAAAGTGTGACGCACAAAACTCCAGAGAATACTCTCGAAACAAAACTTTTACCATTATGAAAACTTATATTTGATTTATAATAAGATTTAAATGTTTTGTATCAATTTACAATTTGCGGCTGGCTTATAAAATGCGACGAGAACGACTCTAGTGTAGGTATGGGCTTGGCCTCTAGAAGAAGACTCGTGTCCAGCAGTGGGACATACAAGTGTTACTTTTTCCTTTCTTTTTTCTTTGACAACATTAAAATCTTTTGACCCAACTACATTTTGGCATGCCTCGACAACGCAGGCTTATTTTATATCATTATCATCGTCATAATTATCAGCTTGTAACCATATGCCGGCCATTTGCAAAGAAATTTGGCCCGTGAGCCCATAATAATAAAGTAAAAAATATGAAAACTGAAGTATTTATACATGCAATAATATTCGTGAGCTATACAGCCATCTGATTCAAGTTGTGAATTTATTATTAAATATTGCTGAATTTTTACTCAAAGCGTCACGAAATAAAAGCGATGTATGATGAAAATAAAAATAAAAGCTTCGAATACTTCTGAATTTGGTTCAGGGATTTCGAATCGGATTCCATAATGGGAGTCAGTTTGGCATGTTCTCGATTTACACGAACATGCAAAAGTGTTACAGGGTTCGGTACACGCGCCAATTAACTTTGAAAGCTATCATCACCAGCGCTAACGGTCTTAAAATTAATTGTGAGATCTATTGTATAATAATAATACCTGCTAAGATATTATTTATATAGAAAATATTTAAAAAATAGATCTAAAAATAAAAGCACTATCATCACGCGAAGTATAAGAAATAAAAAAAACTGTAAAGGCCAAGGACCAATAACATGTAGCTACTTTTTAGCTAGAACTCTCGATATGACTTAAGATGTTATATGTTGTATTTATAAAATATTATGTATTTATCTCATTTTGTTGACAAAAGAGCAACCCCTAAGTTTTTTCTCGTTTTTCTATGGGGATCCTGCATGTCAAACAAGTTTTTTTATTACTTCTTATTGACTACGATTTTTTGACTTATTTCAAGTGAATAAGTTGTTACCTACATAGTAAAGATATTTTTGATTTGATTTGATTTGACTACAATAATGATAAATAAAAAAAAGATCGGATTTAAAATAAATACGAATTCACTGCCGGGATGTTAAACAACGTGACGTGTTCATATTTCCATATAGATTTTATTAATCATTAATACATATGTTAACATACTGATCGATCAAAACAATAAGACAACATGGCGCTTTGTAGCCAATTAGGAAAGCGCGGAACGGAGGCGTGGTTCGGGCGTCGTAACCGCATTCCTTACATGCGCCTAATTGTTTTGGTTGATTCATATGCAGAAATTTTAAATCTACCAATCGTCCCGCGACGGCCACCTTTTTTTTGTAAATTTGTTATTTGTTGAAATTTTTTTTTTCATAAAAGTTTGGTAGAGCAAAAATATCTCGATTTCTTTTAAATGTAAGTTGACATACGGCTTTTGAGTATAAAAGAAAATTACTTTCCTCCTAAAACAATGAAAGCTCGAAAACTTTTAATGGATTTTTGGATGAGAATTTGTTTTATAATGGATTATGCACTTAAGAGGCGATACAGGGAAGAAAAGTTTGAAGTATATTAGTTCAATCTTAAGCCTTTATAGGAATTATTGACGGGAGAGCTTTAATTTAGAAAAGCTTGCACATATAATTTTCATTTTATTAATATTTATGAGGGAATCTAACAGTTTTTAAAGTGATAATTTCTTTAGCCGCCTTTTTGGTTGGGTAATAGGTTTTAGGTTCGCGTCGACATTATTATGTTTTTTTGTATTAAAGTGTTAAGATTATCTTATGTCATAATTCCAAGTTTTTACTAATAACAGCAATCCCTATGACTGCAACTTTTTTATAAGCATCTTCGCGTACCTTTGAACCTCGAAAGATATTTTTATTTTAATATAAAAAAAGAAGAATTTTAATTTAAAGCTAAATGTCAGATTTAAAGCATCTTTTTAGATTTTTATTTAGTAAAGATACTCAAATTGGCATACGGAGAGTAGTGGGAAAAATGAAATTTTCTGGCGAGCTTAGAATGGCTTATACCCGTAACAAAAGGCAGTTTGTGTTTTGATTCCAGCAGAAAGGCGAGCTTTCAATCTCAAACAAGCGGTGTGGAAAATCCGACGCAAGCGGGTGCGTTGCACAAAGTAATTTCTAAGTGGTATTGATTATCATCATCATCATCATTTTATTTTACTATTTCATATTGATTTCTAATGAAGGAATTCTACTCCGAATATACCGCAATAAAATCAGTACAAAGTTGTTTCATTACACTCTACTTCTTACAACGCTGCCCTTCCATTAGTCAGCCCTCATTTATTTGAGAATGAAAGGGCCAAAGATTAAGTTTCGTCGAGAATAGGTATTTTTCAATCTTTATCACCATATTTTCTGGTATTATTTCAAAAATAGCTAAATGTTAGTTCTCATTCATCTGGTAGACAATTACATTCAATTTCTAAATGTTTAGAAATTTATATGGTTTCTATCGTAAGATAAGCCAGAAAAATTATAAAAATACATAATAATCTTTCAAATAGATAAAGATAGTGGGATCTGGGATCTAGCATCAGCGACATTGGAGCTGGTTTGATGGGAAGTATTTTGATGCCATAAAAGTCACCAATAGTCAGTGACTCCAAGAGTCAGTTCAACAAGGATAATTTAAGTGAAAACGAATACGTTAATAAGTTTATACTCGTATAATAAATGATATAATATGGTGTTCATAGCAATAATCAAAAAAAGGGGAACGAATTAACGAAATACAAGCAAATAAGTAATATTAAGATAGGTACGTAAATCTTCTTTTTATGTCAGTTGGACAGCCATAGGTAGACGAGCCATCTGATGAAGTGGCCAGCATCGCCCTTTACCATCATAGGATGTTTTATCTCGTCAGCTATTCGAAATGAATAACAGGATAGTCAGTATGCTTTAATCATAGCAGTGTTACGAAGGAAATAAGCAGCCTGGCGACACCGAACACTTTCTAATAGTAGAAAACTACAATAGTGATGTCACCATTAGTGATTTCATTGCCATCTCTTTTATGGGGTTAAATAACAATCATCGCCATGATTGCGAAGTGTTTAATCGTTTACCAATAACAATTAAGCATGTTATTATGTCCAACTACACCCAAAATGTAACGTTCCATATTATAAAGAGCGTATTGCGGTGTGAATGGCGAAATGTTCGCTAAAATCGTTTTCAGATTTAGGTCGAAGTCCGCAAACCCCTCCTTTTCTCTATACGCTTTGTATTGGATCTTACGATTATGTTTCGAGTAGCTTTCGAACGGCACACGATTTGTAGACGGCCTTTGAAATTTGTAATGGAAAAAATGAAATGTGATTGAATTTTCTGAGAGTTTCAACTGTGTTATTATTTTATGTATTATTTGTACTATATATTTTATTGCTTGAAACTTGACTATGGAACTTAGCGAAAATAACTTTAAAACTATTATATTTATTTAATAAATAAAAATGAAATTTTCATATACTTAAATAATAAAATGTTAAATATATGAATGTTAAATATAAATAATATGAATATAAAGAAACAAAGGTATCGGAAGATAATGGAGCACAGGGATAAATATAACCTATGTGTTATTTTGATTTTATTTAGGACAAGCTATATTAGGTTTTGTCAAAATCCATCCAGTAAATTTTGCGTAAAAGATTAACAAATATACGTCCATACATTCTTAAAATTTTCCGCGTGTACAATATTAGTAGGATTAAATAGCATTGTCAATAAATAGATATGAAAGTATTATGGCATGATATTTATTGATGAACTATACAAAAGCTGATATTTTATATATTGCTATAATTTTAAATTAAAACCGTATACTGGTACACAAATACAGGAGCTCCTGTGAAACATTATTCCTCCTAAACACTCCCACAACTACCCAAGGGCCAAGTCAACAATAGAAATCGCTTCAGGCCGCTTGTGTTGCTGAAACTGTGCTGTTTACAGAATTTGACTTCAGGATTATAAACCATTTTGGAGTAGCAAGTCTCAAACGATATTCGAACAAACGTAAAGTCGCCAATGAAAAAGCAATTTAAATCTTTTTAATTGTTTATCGATAAAGCAGTTTATAAGTATTCCTCTCATTATAATAAAACTATTTACAGATTTTATCGTGTGACCATGGTTTCAGAAGGACAGGTATTTTTTTTAAATAGAGTAAGGAAGAGAGAGACAGAGAGTAAAAAGAAAAAAGGGAACACGAGAATTAGCAAAATAGAGAATTAAGTACATATAATAAATGTAAATAAACTTGGATCGGTAATTGATAATAGTGTAATTAATTATTATTATCTATACTCCTTCGTTCATTGAGGGCCTATGTTCAGCAGTGGACGGATAAAGGCTGATGATGATGATGATATTCCTTCTTCTGTAAAGTTTATTATTAGTCTATAATATGGATTTATATTAATCAAGTTTAATATTATGTCAGTATAGTGTACTGTAATTAGAAAATGTAATATAAGCTATGAAACGTACTGAAGCTTTGTTGAGTAATTACTCGTCATGTTGCAGCTGCCGCTGTGTTTGAATCTCAATTCATATATTATAATATTAATAAAAATATGCTTTATATTAACACAACAACTAAAAACAGTTGGATTTTTATTATTATTATTACATTATTGACTTTCTTGGTGTTTATTGAAAAAAGTCCTAGCTTTAGCAGTGGATGTATGGTGGCTAAAGATACATTATTACTCTGATTTTTTGATCTAGGACAGTAATAGTTGTTTTGATGCTGTGTTAGCCTAAATAGATAAATAGTAGACGAACTCCCGAAATAATCAGTGATCAAAATCGTCCGGAATATAAACGAATTAGCCTCGTTAACTCATTTCCAAGCCTACGCAACTCACTTATGCGTTGCTCACACTCGTTCCTAATACTCACGTGATGGTTCTTATTGCGAGATACTATTTTGCCTGATTTGCCGATTTTTTTAAATGGCGCGTTATTACGCGCCATTTAAATAATCTGCTGCAGGGCATAGATTTCAACTTATTATAAGTTATTAGTACTATGTAGATTGTATATAATTACTACATATTATAAAATAAAGTTCTCCGCCGCGTCTGTCAGTCCGTACGCTTTAAACTAAAAAATACTGAATTAATTTTCATTATATTTTCCTCAGTAGATACAATGATTTATGATACAGTGTTTGCTATACAATTTGTTCTTGATTTTATGTAAATTTGATGAAATGTAATAATTCTTGTAAGATTCTGTAAAACGCTTGTCTCTTGAGAGCTTTTCCTGAAAATTTATTCTTTTGAGGCGTAAAAAAATCATGGTGGGATATTCCTCTTTTAGAGATAATTAATATAAAAATGGTGGGGGATGGTATATTACTGTCCGTAAAGGAAAGCTTACTGCACGGTTGAATCTTCTAAAAAAATTGTCACATACATTGCGGTAATTGAAAAGCTAAAACGATATAATACTAATAATTGTTATCGGTTTAATTTTTTAAAATTATTTAAAACATAAAAGGTAAATTATTGTATACAATTAATATATATTACAAAGCATGCAGTAATTTCAATGAATATTTTAGGCGTTATCGCAAAAATATAACACGCGCGAAAATAAAGTGCTTATTCCAATTACATAGCCAAAGTGCCTTCTCAGTTCAAACAATTTAACCGCTGTTTAATTATACACTTATTACATGTATAACATGATTGACTTGTTTTTGATAAGCAAAGTACAATATTTTCATTAGATATGACAGCCTTAAAGCCGGGGTGGGTAGCCAGTTTATTTATAAACTTAAATTTATTTTAATTTCTAATACCCGTAATACAATCTGAACTTACATAACTATTAGACTGGATTTACATAATTATTAGATAATATTTATTTATTGTTTAAATACTAACGTTTATGTAACATTTTAAATCTAAATTCAAAATGCACCCTGCACTTATTTATAAAGTACATGAATATGACAAATGTTGAGCGACGGAAGCGTTTGCGAGCGGAAGTGAGTCGCCGGATATGCACGCCCTCCAACATCCGCCCGCCCTGCACTGGCGCCCTCGCTTTGCTCTGGGTTAGGATAACATGCCAAATAACATTTATTATGCATTGTAGAAGAGTTTGAATTATTTAAATAAATATATAAATACTAATTTTACTTTAGTTTCAAATTAAACATAATATCTGAAACTAAACTAACATATGATCTGATCAGATCTGTTAGACCTAACATGTTCTTTGAAATATATTTTCAACTCTACAAGTGCTTGAGCTATTGTTACTTAAATGCAGCTGCATGGTTCTGGAAAACGAACTTGACCTCCTCATAGTACGTGCTTACTATAAACATACCGCGCACCACGGCAAGTCGTGCTCTACGAAAAATTTTTTTTTTCGTAGAACACGACTTGCCGCAAAATTTTAAATGATCGATTTATTATTAAAATTAATATTTGTTAGCTTTATCAATATTAATTTCTTTACACAATTTAGGGGATGATTAATATTTGTTATCTAATTACTGGCAGCGAGATTAATGAATGATGAATTAATTGGGCTGTTTCCAGAAATACTAGTTTATGTTCATGTGTGACATCAACTACTTACCATCAGGTGGTTTGCCAGTCTGTCAATCTAACAAACAAAAAGTCAGTAAAATTCAGTTTTTCACGTGCTAGTCCTATGAATATTATCAATTGAATGTTATGAATACTAATATTATGAATATAAGTTTTTTACGCTTTTGCCTGAAAACTAGTTAGCTAGCTAGAAACTTTGTACACTTTGGAGGTATTAAAGTAACGAATATACATACTTTTTCCAAAAAAAAATAATAATTTGTTAACTCGGGTGAAGCCGAGGGCAACAGCTAGCGTTAAATATAACTTGCTACTATTTATTAATTACTCGCCTGCTGTATGTCACATAAAATAGTTTTCAAATTGTAACCTTATTTCTCGTAATAATAATCGTAAAAATATATTATATACATCCGGATTTATACTTATTATAAATACAGCAAAACTCAAAATTGTTCGCTTCTGAAATTCGGCTTTAAAGGATTTTAAAGTGAATATATTTATATCGAAGCAAGTTTGGCAAGTAATGCCAAAGTGGTTATATAAATTTATGTTATCGACGAGTGCACACTGCAAAATCGATGCATAATTTAACGGATAGTTTATGTATATTGAGACTTTTCTTTATGTTTTCGAATTTATATTACTAGTTAAACTACGTATGAAATTTAGACGAATATAGTTGATTCCTTTAAATTATAGGAATTCTATTTAAATGATATACCATTGTAGATATGTATTGTCTATAATATAATATATAATATTATTATGTTTCATTAATCATTGCGGTAACGAATAATTCAGAATATGCTGCAAAAAAATATACACTATATTAAGGGCCTGTTTCACAACCTCCAGATAAGTGCTGGATAGGCTATCCGCAACATATTTGACAGATAAGTACTCCATATTCTATCTGTCAAATATGTTGTGAATAGCCTATTCGGCACTTATCATGAAGTGGTGAAAAAGGCCCTAAATATTTAAACTAATATTTTTTTTATCCGACGGATCACATCGGAAAATCACATTTTGGTTTTCATGATACCTAATCATTCTAATATTGTCTTCGGTCAATTAGGCTAATTTAATAGCAAAATTAAATGGATACGGTAATAACTAGCCTCTTTGCCCGAAAAAAAGGATCCAAGCCTTTTCAACTTGTAATTTGAAAAGCTTTTGTAGTAACTCTACATTCTTTTTATGCAAACTCGAATTACACTCGACGCGGAGAAAGAAAAGCTCTTTAATGTATTGATTTGCTAGACCTATCACTGGCTATATCTGAGTTTAAATTGTCGATAGTTCTTTCATCATCATCATCATCATTATCATCATCATCATCCTCTGTCCGTCAGCTGCTAAACCTGGGCATTTTTCGTTACCTAATAAATAAGTTGGCTGATTATTGACGTATCTCCAAGTCCCTAATTTATTTCGGTAATACTGTAATTCTTTATTTCTACACATGAATAACAAACCTTATAATTCCAATGTAACAAGTCTTACAAAATTAAAATAAGGTAAAAACACTGGCCGTTTTGATTTTTTATTATTTTTTATAGCATAGGAACGCAAACGAACAGTCGAAGTCTTTTAGCGACTATCGACGCCCATAAACATCCACACAACCAGAGGTTATGCAGATGAACGGCCTTCCTTTTCCCCCAATGGGCCACCGGAAACTCACAAACCGCACGAAACGCGACAGTATAACTGTCACTTTGATACGTAAATATTCCATTAAAATGAAAAATTTGTTCGGTATTTGAAATGTGGATTAGAGTTTAGAAGTGCAGCGGTCCTGTGGCTTGAATTCCCATAAGACCTCAATGCTCGTGATCGAGGCTTGTGTTTGTTCACGCCTTCAGACTTTGCCTAACGCCTCAAGACTTAGACGAATATATTTTTATCATATTAAAACTAATTGTAATATAGCAAAACTTCATAAATACTTAGAAATATTATTAAATTTTGAAAATGAAACAAATGAATTGACTTGTATCAGTACGAAATATTATAATATAGTCAATTGTATTCATAAATCTTTCGTAGGATATTATTTTTAGAAAATCTTTTACAATATAAATAATATGTATTATAATTATTATATTATAGATCTATTTATAGTCAGCGTGCTATCTTTGAATATAATATTGTAAATTAATAAGCGAACAATGGGAATAATATTATATTTCTCATTTCTGATTCTAAGAACATTTATTTTTAGATTATTATATTAAGTTTGTCCTAGGTGGGTGGGTCTTAGTCCAGTCCCTGTTTTTGTCAAAGTAATTTTAAATACACTGAATGACAGATAACTTTATTCGCCTAGTAATTACATTAACTATAACTTTCAAATTTTATTAAAAATATATTTTCCAATTTAAATACTGCAAAACAACATTTTCCTTTTATCAATATATTTCATGTACATTGTACACAACGTATCTAAACTATGTAAATGTAAGACAGGCTCCGAAATTGTATTTTTTAGAGTTTCTCTCCCACAGGAAGGGGCTCCATTATCTCTATTATCTGCCTGTCCGTCCTAAATTCCAAGAGCTGTTTCCTGAACTGTAATAGATTCAATGTTTTTCCATATGGGCCTGGAGTATAAACATGTAAAGTTAAGTATACTTTTATTGCTTTTATTCGATAAAAAAAAACGGCGATAGAGATAAGCAGAGAGTAAAGTAACTGTTGAAGAAACTCGTCTCAAATACTTTGTTACTATAATTAATAAGCGGGGTCCAAAATTAACTAAAACTTGTATAAGGATGTTGAACCGAACAAGACTTATATCTACACTAATATTATAAAGAGGAAAACTTTGTTTGTTTGTTTGGTTGTAACGAATAGGCTTAAAAAGTACTGGACCGATTTCAAATTATTTTCACCATTCGAAAGCTACATTATCCACGAGTAACATAGACTAAATTTTATTCTGATAAAAAATAGTGTTCCGTAAGATATTTTGGTTTTTCGGACACAAGGTGTAAAAAATGTTATTTCGCGTACTAAGATCCCATTGTAAATCTTAGTTAACGCAGGCGACACTGCGGGCAACAGCTAGTTTAATATATGGCATTAAATCAAAATAAAACCCTTATATTTTTTATGTTAGTTGCATAGGCATAAGATCATTCTCTTCCGTGGTCAGCGTCGCCCATGAAAATAAACAAATTAACCTGAAACTGGCCCAAGCAACTCATTCATGTGTTGCCCATTCTGAATGCAATTCTGAGACATAAAATGTTAAGTCTCTGTGTCAGTAATTTCACTGCCCTGCCCTCCTCTCCGAAACACAGCAAAGCTGTTCGATGAAAGAAACAAGCAGCATGATTGTACCCTTAAACGAGAGCGCGGCATCTCTCCTCCCACCAATACCTAACTTAGAATGAAAAATAAATATTTGTTGTTTTATGTAATATCAAAAGCAATATTTTATATAAACGGTTTTAGGACCCACAACTTTAAACGTCATTAAAAACTCATAAAGGGGTGTAAAATGTATTATCATCACTATCATCAAGTAAGATGCTCTCGATCCCGAGAAGCGTTTGCTGGGAAGGTTTTTGTATACATTTTTTATTTTTTAGAAGAGAGAGCTAATGGATAGTCGGTTTGCCTGATGGCAGTAGTGATAGCGATATCCATAGACACCCACTATACCAGAGGATCAGGTGTGTTGCTGGTCTTAAAATGTGAGTATGCTCTTTTCTTCAATGTCCCTAAGGCATAAGAAATCCTTCCTTAAGGCATAAGAATCCTTTGTAATATTTGTATACTTAATTCTACTGTGCGTGTATACACAATTGAAATCCTTCATAACTCCTGGATCGATTGTGATAATAATATTATGTGCGTTCAATCCAAGAATAATTTAGATTAACAATTCGATACACTACTAAATGTTTTGTACAGGACGTCTGTCGTGTCCGCTATATTGTATGTACTAGTAAATACACCGAATTGAGCCAGATGTTTTTACAATGTAAAATGTACAGCGACGACAGCTATCGACAGTTATTCCAAGTAAATTAAGATAAAATTGCTTCTAGTGTGAACATCGTGGAGGGAATTCATTCAGTTTGTCCCACTCGTTTGAATTGCAAATCTGAGAGTCGTTTTCCTTTTCAATTATACCATTGATTTTGTTACGAAACTACGTGAAAAATTCGAATAAAAATTGTTCTCGATTGTTTTTATCATCTTGAATGTATGTAAAGTCTCTATGGCATTTCAAAGCCTACATAGCCTTAACATGACAATAACAATATTAAGAGAATATTTATGAATTATAATCATTTCAAATCTTGTATAGATACTTGTGGTAATTTGTTGTTTGTCGTTTGTGGTCTGGATATCAGGTGGAAATATATTTGATAACTTAAATATCAGGTGGAAATATATTTAATTCGAATACAAATTAAACTATATGTATTAGCTACGTAAAGTTAGAACCACTAGAAACACTTTAAATGAAAAGAATTACAAATAAATCTATTACGATTTACATACAAAATCTGTACATTTTGATAAAACTAAAGTAAATTACACTTAACACACACAAAACGTTAAAATTGTTTGATATATACACTAAGTATATATCAAACAATTTTAACGTTGAAATTATAATATTCAACATTAGTACATTTAGAGTACGTCAATAAGCAGGCACTTATCATAGTTAAATATTTAACGGTATACAAAACCGCAAACGGCTTTATTAATGTTGTTTGTGTATTTAATATGAAATAAATATCAAATATATATTCAATTCTACTAGGTATCTTATTATTAAAAAATAATAATGATACAAGTAATACATAATATGGTTTATGGTCATAGTCACATTCCAAATATATATCTATCATGCCCTTCTGGAATTTGAAGCTGTGACCCTTCGGTTAGACTGATATGCCAAATATGGAACACAATATTATGGTAATAAGGGTCGAGCTCTCGAAGGTCATTTATTTTGTTTATTATTATATATTGTAAGTCTATTCTGAGCACATTATGCAAATATTATGTAAAAGGGACTAGCGTTGCTAAATTCCAATATAATAGCGAAGATTTTAGTCTTTTACACTGATATCATATGAGATAACAAATTTTCAATTAAATTTTAAAGCAGCTTCCTGCTTCGTCAAAACATTTCGTCTTTTCTACTGCCTTTTTTCGTCGGTTTTCAGTGGCAGATACAATTGACGTTTAATAAGCTACAAATCGATCACTGTGCAAGGCCATAGTCAACAATGTTGTACTTACTTTATAACTTCAACATCATTAACCTTTGTTAATGATGATGAAGGTATAAAGTAAGTACAACATTGTTAAGTAAAAGATCAAGTCTTCGATTCATTTATTTCTTAAATAAAACTGTCAAACTACCAAATTTTATTCAGATCTAGAATAAATTATATCAGAGCAACAGCGAAAGTAACTTATAGAAGGCCGAGCTATTTTCAGAATTATACTATTAGTATAGATTACAGATAATATAGTACAATGAATTTGTGTCTCATTTTCAAATAATATTTGTAGTGTAATCTTAATCAAATTCTTTCTAAAAGTGAGTTACAGGAAAATATTCATTTGAAAACCTACATACTACAACGACATAATGCCAAAAAAAATATACTTTAACCATACTTAAAATATTGAGAAATTTAGGTAAAGTTTGTTGTGTACAAATGAATGTTTAAGAAATTGTTGCTAAGATTTTTTTAACCTTTGTTTTAATTTAACTTAAACCTTTTTCTAATCGTCATAAAATGTTCAACCTCATTTATTTTGGATGCAGTTAACCAATGTTAACCTTGATATATTATTACCTATAAATGTTTAGCGAACTTCACTCATTATAATGATTATTAACCGACTTCAAAAAAAGAAGGAGGTTATCAATTCGTCTGTATCTTTTTTTTTGTATGTTTGTTACACGATTACTCCGTTGTTTGAGAATGGATTTTGGAGATTCTTATTTTGTTTGAAAGCTTATGTTTCCGAATTGGTCCCATATTAATTTGATCGACATCTAATCAACGGTTTCTAAGTTATTTTCAATAATGCTTATTTGGTTGGTTTTGTATACCCAGACGATTTCTTCATTTTATTACTTGTCGATGTGATATGAACAAAAACCACTGAATAAGATACTTTTTAAAGTATCAAAGTATTGTGAGGTCATCATCATCATCATCATCAACTTTCATCCGTCCATGGCTGAACGTAGATTCCCTCAATGAACGCTAAGACGACAGGTCCCTAGTACCACTAGTATCCAACACAGATCGGGAACGGCAAAAATTTTGCAAGAAATAATAAAAACTATATTACCTACTTATGTATAAACTTAAAACTAAAAAGTACAAAATAAAATTAATTTTAAATAAAAAACCAAAAACCGACTTCAACTAAAAAATGTAAAATAATATTGAAATACTTCGAGGTGAAGTAGAAGTATACTATTTAAAATAGTCGGCTGGCACCGACTCCAAAAATACCCAATTTTAAATAGTATACTTCTACTTCACCTCGAAGTATTTCAATATTATTTTACATTTTTTAGTTGAAGTCGGTTTTTGGTTTTTTATTTAAAATTAATTTTATATTTGATTCATTATATTTAATTCATTATCACAAATATTTGATTCAATATAATGAACCAAGTATTTGATGCATTATAATGAGTAAAATCCATGACTATGGTTCATTAAAGATAGTCACGGTGTTGCTGCTAAGTATCCGAAACATCAAGCATGTAATCATCTTAATAAAAAGCGATGAAATCCGTAATTTTTTTTTCATTAAAATACTATAATTAACTCAAATTATGTTTGCTGATTTTCGCTTTTGATTAATTTTGAAAAACCAATTAGTTTAGATGAGTGTTTTATAGCTTATGGTCTGCTGAATTGAGGGTTAAAAGGGGTATATCGTTTAATATTATTAACATATAAAAGCATGAAAGCGGCATATCATAGATAGAGAATTTGCGTCAAATTGAAAAGTACTGCATTAGTAAATCAATCTAGCTGGCTATATTAAAAATACAATAGTCATAACATAAATCAGTTCAGAAGCTATTAAAGAGCTACTTTATTAACTGCAGTTTCTTTTTTGACTTTTTAATATCCTAGAAACTTTTCAATATCAATAATATTATATTCACAGTACACTCTGATTTAAAATATTATTTCTTATAATTCTACTATTAATATACATAATTATTATACTATTGTGTATACTTTACCTTTTCATGATGGTGATTTTTTCAGGATAAAAGAATATGTTCGTAGACTACTACTTCTATATACCTTTGTTAAAAAAATAAGAAGTATAAGTAATGAAGTAAGTATTCAAAGTAATATGCGCTACTGGCATCAGTAATTTGCATTACCGTTTCAAATTTCTGTAAATTTTTGGTACTTCGGTACCATTTTGAAAGGTCAGCTGATGTGGTCCTTAACAGAAGATCACCATGTTTAATTCTCGCCTTCTTTTTATTATTCTTTTTCGTATCTGTTAAAAAAGTTTTCTATTCCATCTCGGACTGAAAAGTTTTACTTTTCTCTTGAGTATTGTCTACTGGGATTGAGCTCGTCCTCGTTAGTGAGGGGTCCGTGTTTGATCCTCACCCCCTGTGTTGGCTAGAAATGGGTTCTTTAAATTTTAAAGAGCATCCTGAACACGACACCATAGTTCGCTTGCCGGTAAGGGAACCATCGTGAGGAAGTTTCAATTTCTGACGAGATTAAGTCTTCGAAGGTGTATGTGAAGCGAATCGATGACAAACGCCCATGGTGATAGGGCGTTAGTCACCGATCACCAAGGCCTGATTTTGAGGAAAAGACCCGTGCCCAACAGTGGGACATAATTCAAGAGTTTATACTTTTTTTTGCTTTTAGTGGCAGGTCCGCGATGGATGGGAGTGGCAAGGAATCGGTCGTCTTGGCGTTTATTGAGGGAGGCCTATGTTCAGCAGTGGACGGATAAAGGCTGATAATGATGATGATGATGATGATACTGTTTTTACTCTTGACACGTATAAAATTCTAACCGTTTTAATTTATTAATAATATTTAAATACGTGATGCATTAAAACGCGTTATTTCCGTGAATGTAATTTTTTTTTTAATATGAAATTTAAATATTTGTGAAATTAATTTTTTCATAAGGTACTTGTTCATTACACAAATATCACTTTATATAGGCCATTGGTTATCTGGAGCTCTTTTAGTATTCTTTATCCATGTATTTCTATATAATATCTAATGGCCTTCTTGTTTGTTGTAATATTGTATTGTTGTATTACAGTGTAAAAGTAAATGAAGCTTTGATGTTGTTTTATTTGTCCTTTTTGGATTCTATATGCCAGAGCCATGAGCCAGAAGAATCAACCGAGGGTAAGTGCTCTACTTCGCGTTTTAACATAAAAATCAAAATATAATTTCTACACTTGAAATACGTCAAAAGAAGAAGTCAATAAAAAGTAAAAAGAAAACTCGTTTAAGTTGCAAGACCCCTTAAAAAACCGAAAAGAAAACTTAGGAGTTGCTCTTTTGTCAATAAAATAAAATACATAATTTATATTTGATACAGCATGTGAAATTTTAGGAGTGCCATATAACCAGCTCAACCAGATAATCGATTTTTTTATTAGGCATGATAATGCATTACTCACCTGGAGCCGGCTCCTAGACAAGGAAAAGAATCATCTTAAATGAGGATTTAAAATAAAACAAAATATTATTTTACATAAATTCTTTATTTGAAAACCACGTACAATGCTCTTATTCTTTATCATAAATGATTTGACGATAACAATGTATTAAAATTGCCCGCTATATTTACATGTACGCGCGTACTCCGTGAAACTGAACGTAGTGACACCATGAAACCTCATTTGGTCAAACTATATTGTCGTACTCTTCCCACATAAACCTAATTCATAATCGAAATCTAAGTCAACTTGAAACCTAATTCTACTTAAAGTAGGGATATCATTCGCCACCTTAAGATTATTATTTTTTTATTTAAACATCGAAACAACAATATTACCTAATTTAAGGTAAGTCCATCTTACTACCTTGTAAGTTGAGTATTATTTGAATTTTAAGTATTTCTTACGACTACTTCTACAAGGAAAGCGACAGACATCCATTTTTATTTAAATCCACAAGTTATATTATTGTGTAGATAAATTCTACATTATGACATGAATAATTCATCCAGTCATAAGCCGCACTAAACTCAAAGAGAGTATTATTGAAACATTTATTAGCTTAAAGAGCTTTGGTGTTCTAGATACAATAATACGAATATCTTAAATAATATAAATTATAAACTAGACATTTACCAAGAGATACACTGCTTTTTAATGTAACTGACAGATTTTTATAAGTTGTGAACATAGAGTATAAGACCACAGATGTACTAACGACCACAACAATCAGGCGCATGACAGTCGACGCCCGAATTCTCTCTTTTCTCTCTCTCTCTCTCTCTCTCTCGTCTTTTATTTAAGAGAAACGAGGGCGGTATGACTTTCAACGAATAAATTCAGGAATCTTTTAGTATTCGCTGAATTGTTGTGATTGAGTTGTACTTTATTGGAACAATTATGGATTTAAAAAGCAGTATACCTTATAATACTGTTTTATTTTAAGTAAGCCGATGTCATTTAGTTAAGAGTTTTGAATCGAATTAAGGTGAACTTATGCAAATTATTTACAAATACTTAAATATTGTTTAATAGTCACTTAACGGATGCACCGACTGACGAGCGCACTCTTTCTAAGTATATACAGCTCAGTAACACGAATAATACTTTTATATCCTTTGCATAAATATACAGTCTACCTGAATATAAATAAAACTCAGTAAAACATAAATAAATTATCATTCATAATTTATTTACAACTAAATAAATATATTTTTGTAAAGGGTAAAATGTTGCAAAGATAAAATTTTGTGTCATATTAATTTCAAAGAAGGCACAAAGACCGAAATCTGGATTATAAAAGTTCAATCTAGTATAAATAAAGTAGATAATCTCAAATTTATGATAAATTTTCTTTTAATTGAAATATTTAATTAAAAGTAATAGAATTTAATACTTTTCTTTAATTTGTAAATTTATTAAATATTATAAATTTGACCAAATATGGTGAAACAGGAGACGTAAATAGCATTAAATATTCGTTTTATTTCGTACCTAACGATGTTTAATTATATTAAATGTGTTTACCATCTTCAATTATTATAAGAGGCAAATTCATAAATAAATAGGTATAAATTAAATATTCTTTACAGTAAATTATTATAATATGGAATTCATATACTGAATACGTATTGTATATTTTTTTACACAACTGACTCGGTTTACAGATAGAAAAAAGATATATTGACTCAGCATAAACAATTTGCCCAGATTGCCCAGACTGAAAATATATCTGCAAGTGCAATCGTTTCCGATAAACATTAAGGTTTCGTGCAGATAGAGAGCGGTCCTACGTTCGAGCGTTTTAAGTTGTCATTCACCAAATGCATTGATGCAAAGGGTCAAAATGCTAGCTTTATTAACATGCACGCAGTTAATTGCACTATGGCGATAAAACTAAACGCAAACGCGGAAAGCTGAAACGCGTAACCGCGATGTATCTGTGGGACCCCTTAGTAAAATTTTAATTTTAATACGTAATTGACAATTCATATAAAGATTTAACATTTCTACGAGAAGAAACCTTCGATAGATTTACTCCTAATTATAACATGTTTATTTATGTAAGGGTAGAAACATCAGGCAGTGGATATAAACATTTTGCCATATACAATATAATAATCAAAATCTAAAATGTAATACAAAAATGTACAATCGATGTCTTATTGGTAACTATTTTAATACATTTCAAATATTACATACAACATTCAATATTGATTAGTCTGGCCCATTACATTGTTTTATTTCTCTATAATTTGGCGATTAATGGCTGTAAAGGATGTCATGTTTAATCTTCTAAAATCCTGGCAAATACGACGGAAAGGAATAAAGTAAACGTGACTGCGAGGCGAGCCTTGTCGGCACCGCCCGTGGCTCTTATATCGCTCTCCAGCACAAAGGGTTCGTCTATGACGTGAATTATTCCGTTAGTGCATTCGACGTCTGGTCGGAAAACGTGGATCCAATGGCCGTTCCATTCCACATAGTAATCTGTGTGAAAAAAATAACCGCTTAACATTATTCAGTCACAACTTTCAGGACAACTTTATTCAGTCACAACTTTAAGTCACAACTTTATTCAGTCACACATTCGTTGTCCATTGATCGGATATTTTTTGGCAAGTAAACTTGACACTTTATTCGAGTATATATTTTATTTAGGGCCTGTTTCACCACTTCCTGATAAGCGCCGAATAGGCTATCCATCAGATATTCAACAGATAGAGTATGGAGAATCTGTCAAAAATGTTGTGGATAGCCTATCCGGCACTTATCAGGAAGTGGTGAAACAGACCCTTATTCTTTTGATATTCAGTTCCACGGTTAGTGCTTCACTTAGCCTTTTTTTATAGCCAATAGTTTATTATATAAATTTTAATAAATCAGAATATGCATGTATGGAAACGTACAGATGGAAATAATCTTGGCGTTCTTTAAGAGGGTCTTGCAGTAGACGCATGCCGGGTGTATGATGATGATTATAGATTTAATATTTAACTGCTTGTGCACATTAATGAATGCGTTTAATGCGAATTCCTGTATGCTTCATTAGGTGAGTTGACAATTCTATAGTACACTTAGCTTATCGATTTCATACCCATTATGTCAGCGTGGCACACAATATTACCAAATTAGTTTTGATTAATACTACGAACATTTCACAGCATTAATCATTATATTCATAGATTAAGATAGACTTGCGAGAACATCTCAGTATTAATTATAATTGTTCGTATGTATCAAGAGACTTGTGACTAATATATGAATGTATCGCACGAGCAAACGAGCTGAGCACGACGTGGTAAGTGGTTCCACCGCTCGCCCGCAAATCTAATAAACGAGAGCCTTCGCTTTGCACCTTCATTTTGAAATGACTAGGAATTTAGGAAGAAATGGCTTGAACAAAATGATATGAAATTTGATAGTATAATTTAGCTTTGGTTGCTTTTGTTCAATTCTTTTGTTTAATCTTTATATTTTAATGCAATGTGTATCTAAGTTATAATTGCTTTTATAACTCTAGTCCTTTCGTATGTAACGTAATACAATTATACATTAGCACATTTTATTAGATAGAAAGTTAATGTAAATTTTTGTGTGGTAATAAATTTTTTAAGCTTTACTTACTCTTATCAGATTCTTTGACGCGCAGTCGTAGGGGGTCCCGTGAAGTGGGCAGAACGAAGGGGTGCGTTTCGTTAGCTAGCAGCTTCAGGTCCGACACGGTGTAGGCGCGCCCCGCACGGATCACGTGACGTTCCAGAATCTGCTTAGTCTGCAACATGGGTGAATCACTCTAGATATCAGTGAAAAGGGTATAAGAACTAAGAACCGAAGTTTATCTTCATTTATCGATCGATTCGAATTGATTATTAAAGAAGTTATTTTAATTGGAATTAAGACGTTATGTTAATGGTGTCATAATTTTTCCTTCATTTCCTTTGGGCTATGAGAAAAGAAAAAAATGATTTAGATTTATGTAATATACAAGTTTATATATTATTTCTCGCTATAAGAATTTGTTCTTTAATGGGTTCTTTTTGGGCTTGGGTCGCTAAAATAATAAAAGAAAAAATATGTTACCTTAAATAAAACAATTTCCTTACAAAGCACATTAAACCGTTTATGAACATCTCTAAAAATTTTGTTTAAATGTAAAATGCTTTCACAACCATACTTTAACAGACTAATGGGTTTTGCTTAGCGTTCGTAAAGCCAGGCTTAACGACGGTTATTTTAGTGTCCGCGTTAAGGCTTTTGTTATTTGGACGATCATATTATTGAGATGAGACACGTAGGTGTGAACGTGGATTTGGTCAGTGATGGGAATGAGATAAGCGGTCCACTCAAGTTGCCTATATAAGCCACATAAAATGTTTTACAGAAATACATAATTTACATTTCTGTTATTTTTTTTGTATTCTGAAGTTCATAAATCAATAGTCCTGTGACCATGGTTGCTGTAAAGTATCCGAAACGTCGGGCTCATAAAAAACAACATTTAACTTAATCCCTTTTAATTTAGGGCCTGTTTTACAATCTCCAGTTAAGTTCCCAATAGGCTATCGGCAACATATGTGACAGATATTGGACAGATACTCCATACTCTATCTTTCAAATATGTTGCCGATAGCCTATTGAGAACTTAACTGGAGATTGTAAAACAAGCCCTTAATTTCAAAAATATACTAAAACATCTAATAACAAATCTTATAAGACTCTTTAATAGCGCACCGATAAAATTTTAATAGTAAATCCTATTGTTTAGGATGGATTTTAGCCTTGAAATGCTGTCTGCTCTGAAAAAAGGCTACCTTCAAAACTACAAACAAAGATTTTTCAAATCCTATTGCGTACACTGAGCCTTACAATGTTATTATTTTCTGTGAGTAAGTAATGTTCGAAATGCGGAAGATTTAAGAAAAGCATCATTTTAATAGTGTAGAATGACACAGCCCAAGATCCACCTATCGATTGAGTTTAAAGGCCATAAGGCCTAAAAGTCTCGACCTTTCGAAAAAAAATTCTAAGATCCGGCCGTCACTAAGCAGTCATCGCGGTATCATGCCATTATTGAGCTGATTATACTTACCCTGTTTGTACTATGTTAAATAGAACTTTAGCCTTGCCTGATTTCGAGGAGGAGACCCTAACAGTAGGACTTATAATATGAGTTCATACTTTAAATAGAATATAAATGATAAACGTAACAAACGTAAATAATAAAAATTACTTTAGTATTCAATCATTAAGAAATTGTGAAACAATATTATTATTATCGATGTTAATTATCCTAGCCTAGCCTAAACGACCAGTTAGCGGTGACCCCTAAGCTCACAAATTAGCTTTATTCGTCATCACACAAAGCAAAATCAATTTACTCTTACTTTATGTTCGTTGCCTATGTTTATGCGGAGCCTTTGACCGACGCTAACACACTTTGCATTCCAGATTTAATGTACCCAGTGGGATAAATTAGACCCCAATATTGAGGCGCTCTAAGTAATTATTTGACTGACACACAAATTGCTAGTGGCTTTTAGCTAACACTAAGATCACTACTTGAGTATTGAGTTGTGATGGTTCTAAAATACTTTTTTTGTCGGTGCCTTAATTGGTAAAAATCGTGTTTACTATTTGTCTCTTAGGACATATAGTCAGACGCGTTGTTTTGTTGTTTTTTTTTCTATGATTTACTTTGGTCAGCCAAAAACAATATGTTTTTTATAAATATATTTTTACAAAATGGCTAATAGCCATAGTCTAACTATAAATGTCTAATAACGTATGTTACGGACTAGAAAAAAAATGACTTAATTGTATATGAATTCTTGTTATGACTGACTTCTAACCTGTAGCACTATTACATTCACTATTACATAATCCTATCACCACAACAAGATATCACACAGTATTAATATAATATATCTCGTTACCTTATTACATACGCATAACATACGCACAAAAGGACTCACATAATAACCGAAATCCTCTTTGAACAGTGCTTTGTAGGCGGAGGGGTGTTTGATCTGAAACTTGAGCCAGGCGTGATCGCGGGGCACAAAGTAAGTGTAGCGGTGCTCCATGTCGCCCAGCTGATGGTTGAACATCTGACGCTTGCCGAGGTTGTACGTTATACTGGAACAAGCGATTATATTATATTCACAACACTATTATATTCACCATCATTGTCACATTAAACGTATAGCCCGAGAGCCAGTAACAGGTCTTCATGACCAACTTCCTCTCAAGCGATATTTAGTGAAATGCATCAGTACATAGTATCATAAATTTTTTTTTCTTCATGCGTGGGGGGCTCCCACCGCTCATCCCCCCAACCGAGAGCTAGCTGACGTTCACGAGGCTTTATGATACTGTTCTCTGATACGTCTCACGAAGTATCTCGCGGGAGGAAATAATTAACCAAATTTTCACCTGGCTCCCGGACCAGTACTTTACATACTAAACTATTCATCATTATTATTTTTTATTTTTATTTATTCATTTTGGGAGGAACAACAGCTGACAAGTAAAATGTATACATTTATATAGAAACTAAGACCTACCAATAATTCTCCACTTATAGTATTATCAACTATATTGCATGTGCCATATTCAATTAATGCCAAGATGGCCGATCCTCTCTGCTCTTTATTTCATTCACTTGGAGGTTGACCTATCTTCGCCCTCAGTACGTTCAAGACTTAGCGTTTTCTACTCCCGTCAATAAGTGTAATGTAAAATACTTATTTATGCTCTTTACTCTACTATAATGATACTCTAAGGGCCTGTTTCACAATCTCCCGTTAAGTTCCCTATAGGCTATAGGCAACATATTTGACAGATGTTTGACAGATACTCCATACTCTATCTGTCAAACATCTGTCAAATATGTTGCCTATAGCCTATAGGGAACTTAACGGGAGATTGTGAAACAGGCCCTAAGAAACTTCCAGAATATTATTCGATAGTAAAAAAGCCTTTAATTGTTAATACAGCCATAATGTTTGTTAGATAACGATATACTCACTATTCACACAAAATCGACTCAAAGAAATGTATTAAGGAAATTGCCTTTTGTTGGCAAAGTTTATAATTATAACGTTTTGATTAGACTGTTATTAGACATATTATAAATGCAAATCCTCCATGAGCGTCGATACTTTATAGTCTGTTAGGCTTGTGGTCGTTTAATAGTTTTAGTATTCATGAGATTCTGAACAACCAGGCTGCCGATGGGAGACACATAGAGTACACTCGCAATTGTATCTGCTAAGCTAATTTAGATTGTCTATGCAATTATACGAGAGTGATAATTTTCTAGTGATAGACTTGGCCTCTTGATTTGTGATCTCCGGGTTCGATCCTGACCCTTGTGGTAACTTGAAAGGGTTTTACTAAATTTTATCGAGCACCGAAACGTGAGACCATCGCTTGATCACTGATGAAGGAAAACATCGTGAAGAACTACCTACCTGCCTGAGGTTCAAAGTCTTTTAGGGTTGTGTAAAGAAGAGAAGGTGAACTATGACCCAACAGCCTTGCTTGATTTGCAGAAGGAGAATTGATATCAGATATTATTATTATTATGCAATTTTTATATAAGCTAAGTAGGTATATGTATTCTTAGTGCTGTTAAATTATTGCAAAATTTTAAATGGATGCCTGATGATGATGAAAGAGAGAGTATATCATGCTTAGATCATTAATATGTCTAGATGGAGTGTCGCCCTACAATCATAACAAAAAAAACTGGCCAACATTTTCAAACATGTGTTCGTGGATAGTGATACCAGCTACTGCAGTTCTCCCATAATAATCCTTTTTAATCTCGTTACACTTCAACACAAACCTTTATTATAAATAAAAACAATAATGCGTAACAATTCTTGCGTATTCTATGACAGCGGGACGGATACTAAACACAGAGAAAGCATTTAGAGGCTAACAGTTGGACGCTATTTTTTTGGACGAGTTTTCCGCGCGACACTCTATCTAGACATATTATTAATCTAAGATATAATGTATATTTGCAGCAGTTAAACGGGTAGACAGAATTATATGCGGTTCTTTTATTTGAAAACAAGTTTCCAAGATGTTCTAAGACAGATTATATTATCAAAACGTTTCAGACGTTTCAAGACTTTATCCATCAACAGCTAGTTATTTGATGATCGTATTCTTCATGAAAAATAATAACGACCAACATTATTGATATAGTTTTATATTAAATGATAAGATACCCTCGATATTTCCTTAAACGAGGTTTTCGTAAACAGAGATATGTGAGGGGATTTTTTAATAATACAGGGAGATATTTCATAACTTAGATATTATCATATTTTAAGAGAAGTTATGGGATTTATTGCTAATATTATTTTTGATATGATAATGTTTCCCTAAAAAATATTTTGCTCTTGTTTTTGTTGTAAATATGATATTCTCTTTCTTGTTATATTATTGTTATATAAACTACAGTAACAGCTATTTTATATTACAAACTTGCTTATCTGTGTACACAATAATTCGTAAGCATAAGCACCGCAAAACACATCTTTGTCGAGAAAGACGTTTGCTTACACATAAGGGTTTGAAACTTTAGGAAAGGGTCTGGAAACAAAAGGTTTATTGTTCCAGAACACGATTTAATTAATACGCTTGTACGTGGGCATTAACTTCATCATTGGCCCGTATCTCTCACTCTGTATAGTAGCACTCTCTATTAAAGAAGCTCTATTAAAAAAAACAGTACACGAAGGTCATCTTTCCAATTTCTATAAAGTCCATGCAGATGCAGATGCATGCGCAAAAGTCGGCGAATACCAGCCGATGGATCCGTCCAAGCCGTCCACACGTCTGTAGGTCGATCAGTCTGTGATGGATTTATATTGAAACGGTAGCTGGCGTGGCCATTTTTTAAGCAGGCACATTTAAGTATAAATTTTGACCCACTAAACGAAACAAGCTAAATAAAAATATTAAATGAAATTAATTAATTGTGCTCCATAAACTGATTCCACATTTCCTCCAGAAATTTAAGGATTTCATCAGCATTGCGCTTGCATGTGCTAGTAATTTTTATCTTGAAAAAACCAAAAAGAAAAAAAAAGTTGTAAAAAAGGCGCGTGCACTCTCATTTGCTTCCCGATGAAAACGGATGCGTTGTCAGACGTGTGGAATGTGGATGGACGCCAAACGTGCGAACGCACTTTGATCCTTGTCGCAAGAACCGATAACTCACGCATTTCACGCGTATGCATCTACCGACGTTGAGTACCAACCACAGACCAGCAAATCAACCCATCTACACGTCTGCAGACAAGTCCTCCGATAACATCGGCGGATGCGTCTGACGACGTGTAGAGGGCCCATTAGAGCTTATTATTATCAATGCAAAATCAGTATACACCTTAAAGTTATAAAGCTTTCAAATGTTATTTAGCTATGGTAAATATTTCGCATAAAGCTAAACTTTAATGACTGTATCAGTATGCGCCGCACGTTCTATAATTATCGCTTTTTATGATTTGATCAGACACTTAAGTAAATTCTTCTTTTAGTTGAAGTCGGTGAGGAGCGCAATATTGAGGTCATTCTTAAATAATAATAATAATAAATTAATAAATCTCGAAGAATCTCTATTTATCAACCTACAAAAAGCTGCTATTTTAAATACACGCCGTATAGTTAGGAAAATTTACAAACAGAAGAAAACACACAAGAATTCATAACATAACATAAAAACACCACACCTGCACTCACTTGGCTATAGCCCGTGATTGTAAAAGAAGCCAGCTATAAGCTGAGAGTTTCTTATAAAAAAAAGAAAAAATAATAATAATAGCCGCTTACTTGAGCATGGGATCCGTTTTCATCTTTTCGAACACCGTCGTGTAGGGGACTCCCAGCACCCTGTCGATGATATGGACGAACCCGTTCGTGGCCGCTATGTTTGTTTGCGTGACGGAAGCGTTGACGCCCCCTCCCTCCACTGTCAGGGTCAAGTTGTCCTTGTTGTTGATGACGTTGAAATACAAATACTTTCGCGCCAAAGCTGTTGGCGCTTGGTAAATCTAAAACATACAATAGAATTATAGATGTTTTATCATTACCATTATCATTGGTTACTATAATCAAATGATATTTTTTCATTATATTTCTATCTCAATATGTTTTGGACATGACAATAATGTACAAATCTTAACTAGCAAGAGGCTACGATGCCTGTTATGCGACGTACATTATGTTACCATAATTAATTTATGTTGAAAAAATATACAAAAATAATATGATGTTTAATGAATACTATGATTTCATTATATGTTTCATCTAATTTGTATGAAGATATAACTTAAAAGAATATAATATATTTATCTGATGTGGAAATGCTTATTATTGTGAGCTAAGCCATAAATTATGTGTGACGTTTTGACAACTTTTATAAATTTATTTCTATTCTAGAAAAATAATTCTAATTTATAAAACATATAAAGATTATTTTATTCAGGGCATGGACATTACAAATGAGGGTGTACATGTATTAAATATTATGTTATGACGTACTGCTCCAGCGAGCTGTTCCAACCGGCAGCGAAAACATACGTACGCATTTTAATGTCAAACATTCTAGGTATACTAAAAAAACATTTTCATTATTAAGATTCCATTTATACTTCATGCATTTACTTTATTAAATGATCAGTTTATTATTTTTGTTGTAACATATTATTACTTTATTAATAGTAAGTTGTTCCATTTAAATATTGTTAAATATAGAGTTGATATTTTACAACTAAAACTTTTGTCAGCAATGTGAAATAAAAAACAAAGAGCACTTAATACTAAACTTATAAAATATTATGTAAAATGTATATTGTTTATTAATTATATAAATTAATTAAATTTATAATACAATAAATTAATTGCAAAATTAAATAAATTCAAAAAAGTTTTTCAATTGGCTGAAAGAAAAGTGTTGTTTATTTGATTAATTATTTTCAATATAATCATAAGTTTTCACTGACCTGGTTCATATTGTTGTGTATAATGGCGTCCAGTGGTAGTCTCTCACGTACTAAATGTAAATTGAGGATTTCCTTCAGCTTGTGATGGTTCCTAGACAATGTTCACTGATTAGCATATTATATTGATGATACTTACGTCGTCTTAAGTTACACGGTTGACGGAACCCAGACTGATGAAATATAATGAAGGAATATAAATAAAAGCAGTGGTTGCTTCGTAAATCAATCATAACCGATATACATGTTGAAAATTCCAATTTTTGCTTTTAGATTTAACAGGTAGTTCACGATCTCCATGCAATGGCTGGTCCCAGTCATCGGCCGTCTTGGCGTTTATTGAGGAAGGCCATTGTATATCAGTGGACGGATAAAGGCTAATGCTGATGATGATGATGATGATGATAGATAAAATACTGATACGGTATAAATACAAATATATGAAACTCTCAGGGCTTTGCTTCTTAGTTTTCACCTTTTGCCCAACTAAAGCATATAGCCACTAAATACGATCGTATAAGTATGTATCCGGAGATATTTTACATACACATTTAAAAATATGATTTTTTCATCATACAAATTGTATATACCATGGATTAAAAAATTGGTTGCCTGTAAAGTCGGTATACGGGCGAAAGTTTTACGTGACAACGACTTTGAGTTTTAAAATAATTTTAATGTGAATATTCATTCACTTTTTATGTCTGTCTCTGTCGCTCTTAGGCGGGCTAACCATGCCCGAGTGGAAGGGACGCGTGAGTTAAAGGTGACAACCCTAACAGTATAGCCTTTGTCAGCTGTACTAATTAAATGTTAGATATAAGCAATTATTAATGTATATAAACTGTAATATTTTAGTAATAAGTCGATTACCATATTTGTATTAGCATAAGAACGTCACTCTGTTTGAATAAATAAATATTTTTTTAAAGTAAAGTTTGTACCAAGTATTTATCTGGCGCAGTCGGTAGGATATCCTGAAGTTGTTTTCCTTATCAAAATCTAAGGACTCAACGTACGTATCAACGTTTAAACAGGATATCGAATCAAAAATAGAAATCTGTTAAATACGAGGGAAAACTGAAGCCGAGCAGAGTCACGAGCAGCAAGAGGTAATCCAGGGCATGGCGAGATCTACAGGGCTGTGAGTAATCAAATTCTTATTCACTATCCTTGATTTCCTTCATTCTATGCTCCTTATTTTTTTTTGTGTATACGTGTTTGTCTATAGAAGGATTCTTAATAAATATTTATATCAATTTTAGTTAGTAAAAGTTTTAGTATTTGTTTTCTTTTACATAAATAAGTATAGATTTTTTTTTTCTGTTTTTTTTTTTCGTGTATTTTTTTTTTTATATACATATAATAAAATAAAATGGAAGGCATCGTGCGTGTTCCTAGTGAAATAGTAAATATTATCCCTATATTTGAAGGGGACTCTAGAGTATTACCCCTATTCATTAAAAAATGCAAATATGTTCTGGACACATTTAAGGGAAATCAAGTTCAGAACGAATATTTATTCCATGTGATTACTAGTAGGTTGACTGGAGAGGCAGCTAGCTTAATAGGTGAAAGGGATCACATTAATGATTGGGACGAATTAAAAAATTTATTAACGCAACATTTTGGCGATCCTAGAACAGAAGAATGTCTGGCTCTAGAGTTGCAAGGCCTGAAAATAAATAGTGGCGAAAATTATTTAGACTTTTGTCACAGAATACAACATATTAGGAGCATACTTTTTTCAAAAATTAAAGACACGACACCAGATCGTAACATTAGCCAAGCCAAACAGCAAATTTATACTAGCACGTCATTTAACGTTTTTCTTTATAATCTTCCCGCCTACTTAGTGCGAATAGTCAGACTAAAAAATGTTTCCACGTTAGAAGACGCTCTAAAGATTGTCCTAGAGGAACAGAATTTTCAAACGGTCTATACGCAAAAGAATCACTTTAATAATAATAATCAAAGAAAACCAAATAAATTTTTTAGAGAAAACGGTAATAATAATCAAATAGCATCATCATCATCATTTACGCAGTCTAGTAATTTTAATGCCAATAGGCCGCAATTAAGGAATTTTGGAAATAGTAACCCTGTGCACAATTCACAGAGAAACTCGTTTAACTATCAAGGTAATGGCAGTAATGTTCCACAACAAAATAATCGTATTCCATTTAGAAGTCATTCACTACAGTTTAGAAATCGAAATTTTAATAACTTCTCGCAACCGACAACAATGCAACCGCCGCATCAGCAAATTCCCAACTCGGGGTCAAACACCGACGTAACAATGCGGACAGCTAATTCGAGACGGCTTAATTTTACAAATTATAATAACCACGATAACTACGAACTTAACGGTTATAACGAGTGTCAACCCATTAATGAACTCACAGAAAATTTTCAAAGGTTAGCCTCAAGGGACGAGAAAGAATAACAGTTAATTTCAATAATATAAAATCTTTACCTTATATTAGGATCCCGGAAATAAATTCTATATTTATGATAGATACAGGCAGTTGCCGATCTTTTATCAGCCCCTATATAGCGAATAAATATTTTTCAAACGCGTTAATAATAGAACCGTTCGAAGTCGTAAGTACCCATGCATCGAGTAAACATGATCAAGTAATTATAATACCGTTACCAACAATATTTCAATGTCCACAGTTTCATAAGTTTTACGTTTATAACGTCGATAGTCGCTACGACGGATTAATTGGTAGTGATTTGTTAAACCAAATTGAGGCCAATATAGATATGAAAAATAAGTTGTTAAAAACCCCAAATACTTGTATACCTATAGTCTATTCACCACCGCTTAAGTTAATATACGATTTACCACCGCGTACCGAAATTAGAGTCAAATTGCCTACGAGTATTAAAAACGGAGAAGCTATTTTGGAATTTAAAGAGTTTAAGAATGGAATTAGAATGCCCACGGCTTTGGTCAATTGTGTCGATGGTTTCGCACACACAGTTATACAGAATTGTACGTCTGACAGAATGACAATGACCGTTACTAGTCCTTTTATAGTTCACCCTTTTGATGACAAATATATAAATCCGGAATGCTTTTTAAATTACACTCAAGACAAAAATAATACTGAATATATTTTGACAGAAAATCTAAATAGACTCAAACTCGATCACATGAACGAAGAAGAAAAAAAAGTAATTTACGACCTTTGTTTGTCATATAAAGATATATTTTACTGTGAAAATATTCCATTAACATTCGCAAACGAGGTAAAACATACTATTAGGACTAAAAATGAGGATCCAATATTTATAAAAGCACGTAGGTTACCACCGTTACAGACAGCCGAAATAAAAACCCAAATTGAACAAATGCTTCATGATAATATTATACAGGAATCATATTCTCCTTGGAGTGCCCCTGTGCATTTGGTGCCAAAAAAATTAGATAGTTCTGGGAAACAAAAATGGAGGATGGTGATTGATTACCGACGCCTAAATGAAATTACTGTTGACGATAAATACCCTCTGCCAAACATTAACGACCTTTTTGACATGTTAGGCAAAAGCATGTATTTTACTACGCTAGATTTAGCTAGTGGGTACCACCAAATAGAAGTCCTAGACGAGGACAAACCCAAAACAGCATTTAGCACACCTTTCGGACATTACGAATTTAATAGAATGCCGTTTGGATTAAAGACAGCCCCTGCTACTTTTCAACGGGCAATGGATAATGTTTTAAGAGGATTGCAAGGTATCCATTGCCTAGTATATTTAGATGACGTCATAGTATTTTCATCTAGCCTAGACGAACATATTAATAAGTTAAAATTAGTTTTTGATAGATTTAGACAAACTAATCTCAAAGTACAACTAGATAAGTCTCATTTCCTTCGTAAGGAAGTATTATACTTAGGGCATACCATTACTAGTGACGGCCTTAAGCCAAATAATGATAAAATTGATACCATTCTGAAATATCCCCTTCCAAAAACTGTTACCGAAATTAAAAGTTTTCTAGGTCTTATAGGTTATTATAGGAAATTTATTAAGGATTTTGCGAAGATTACTAGACCTATGACTTCATGTTTAAAAAAGGGACGAAAAATTACTATCGATGAAGATTACATCGAATGTTTTGAAACGTGTAAAAAATTACTTACTAACGCCCCCTTATTGCAATTCCCTGATTTTTCTAAGCCTTTTGTCTTAACCACCGACGCATCAAACTTTGCTGTCGGTGCAGTTCTGTCACAAGGGCCTATTGGTTCAGATAGACCGATAGCCTATGCTAGTAGAACGTTATCAAGTACGGAAGAAAAATATAGCACAATAGAAAAAGAGTTATTGGCTATTATATGGGCAGTAAAGTATTTTAGACCTTATTTATACGGTAATAAGTTTACTATTTATACGGACCATAGACCTCTGGCCTGGCTTTACTCATTAAAGGAACCAAATAGTAAATTAATTAGATGGAGATTACGTTTAGAAGAATTTAATTTTGAAATTAAATATAAAAAGGGGCCTCAAAATACAAATGCTGATGCGTTGTCGCGTATAAAAGTCAATGCGTTAAATGACGATTTAGATGATTTAGATTCTATTTTAGTTAATATAGATGATTCCGATGAAGTAAGAGAAGTCGTTGCAGAGTTAGAAAATGATTTGGCAAAGATTAGTGCACCAGAACCCATGGATACGATAGAACTCTCGGATTCAGATGATGGGGAAACCGCACACTCAGTCTCAAATAGAGAACATGAAGGTTTTCCTATACTCAAGGAAGCCATAGATAACAAAAACAAACAAATTCTAGTTTATCATTGGCTTAGGGATAAATTAACTGTGAAAGACTTATCAAATAAAAATCAAAGAATTTTAGAAGTACATTTACCAGCTAATAATGAACAATTAGTTAGGGATTTCTTTAAAGAATATGTAGATTGTAAACATAAATATTTCATTTACTTCGAAGAAGATAGCTTCAGACCCATATTTTCTAAAGTAGTAACAGAGTTATATAAAAAGGGTACTATGAATTTGGTCGAATGTACCGAAAGAGTAGTAAACTTATCTGAATCGGAAGTAGATCAAATTGATATTGTTAGGAAATACCATGAGGGCAAAACATGCCATCGTGGAATAAACGAAACACTTTCAAAAGTTAAAAGACATTATTGGTGGAATAACATGAAACAAACGATATCAGCAATAATAAATAGTTGTGAACATTGTAAGAAAATGAAATATGAAAGAAAACCTATACAACCCCATTTACAATTAACGCAAACACAAAACAGCCCATTTCAGGAATTATTTATCGATCTTTTGTATATAGAGAATAAGTACTATTTAACCATTGTAGATGCATTTAGTAAACTAGCCCAAGCTATAAACATACCCAATAGAAGTACACCGGAAGTAGTTAAGGCATTAATTAAATATTTTAGCATGTATGGTATACCAGATAAAATCAACAGTGATTCAGGAACTGAATTTAATAATGACTTAATAAAAGAATTATTAAACTTATATAAAATTGAAATTCATGTAGGTACCCCCAATAATCCCAATTCAATGGCAATTGTAGAGCGTTTCCACTCCACAATCATTGAAATCTATAGATTAGCCAAATATGATAAAAAGGATCTAGACGCTTGCAGCGTTATGACCTATGCAATAATGGCCTACAACAATACAATTCACACTGCAACGAACTTTACGCCTTTCGAGATGGTATTCGGACACACAGACTCAGGAAATGTTTTTGACATTGATCGGGAAAGGAATTTAATGCAAAAACTTTTACAAGACCATAGGAAACGGCTAAAGGTTTTATATGAGCATGTTGCTGAAAAATTAGTTAATGATAAGAAACAAGTTAGGGATAAGAAAGGAGGTGAAAATCCGGTGCCTAAAATTAGTAAAGGAGATAAAATTTTCATGAAAAATACTAGGACTAGGAAGGCCAAGCAATTACCTAGGTTTGAAGAAGCTGAGGTTACTGGGGAGATTTCACGAAACATAATACCAGTTAAACTTAAAAATAGGAATACTAGAGTTGCGATAAAAAATATAAAACGGCCTCCACAGGTGGTGTCTCCTGGTACTAGCAATGGCGAGTCCAACGTGGCATCTACAAGTTCACGATATGACCAAGAATCCAGGCATAGCTCCAATAAAACTTGGTACAGCAGTGATGAAGACTGATCACTGGAGTATTGTTAAAACGATTAATTTAGATAATATTAAAATACAGTTAGATAATAATATTAGGGAATATAATAGGTTAAGGTCTTTAATTCAAACGGACAACCAAGTTAAAATGGAATTTTTAGGATTAGAAACTCAAGTTAGTTCCTTTATAAAGTTAACACAATCAAGACTTTTACAAATTTTACCCAATTCAAGAAATAAAAGAGGCATTTTAAATCCATTAGGGTCATTTATTAAACTTATAACTGGGAATTTAGATAATAGTGATGCACTTTATTATAGCGAATTAATTACAAATCTAGAAAATAGGGAACATTCGGTGGAAGAGAAAATATCTGTTATGCAAGTAGCTTTTGATAAGTTAATTAATATATCTAGCGATATGAATTTTAATGTAAAACAAATCTACGCTAGAACAACAGAAATACAATCATTACATAAAAATCAGACTACTTTATTTAATTATATTTCAGTTATGAACAATTTGTATCAGTTATTAAATAATTTTCGCACTATTTATAGCATAATAATGGAAGTAGAGACATCTATTGCATTTAGTAAATTATATACTCTCCATCAATCCATTATTAATCCCACGGAATTATTAACCATTTTACAAAAGGTAGAAAAACATGCTAGGTTAATTTATCCCGCAAGTTACGATAATTTACCAGCCATAGAACGTTCCATAATTTTGAAATCGTATATACATCAACATAGATTAGTATTTATTCTAGAAGTTCCACTGGTAGACAAGAACACTTATACATATTATAAAATTATCCCTATTCCCATATATAACTCCCTCTCTAAAAGTACTGTTATCATATTTCCCGAATTTCCTTACCTTCTCGTGAATAAGTTACTCTATCGGTCCTTGAATAGCCCATGTGAAGAGATAGATCATGACGTATTTCTATGCAATGAGAATAAAGAAGCACAATACAGAGAAACATGCATCGAACAAATAATGATGTTAAAAAATAATTTTACAAATTGCAAAACACATAGTATCAAATTAGAAGCTACTAGAATATACAAAATTAACAGCAATGGATGGCTTTTATATAGTACTCCGGAAACAATTATAACAGAAAACTGTAAAGAACAAACATTTAAGACAAAGCTTCAAGGAACCTTCATTATTACAACTGATCCAGAATGTAACACTATCATTGGTGATACTTATGTTGGCCAAGTGTCAAACACAACGGGTAGCAGCGTTCTGGAGGCCTATATCCCACTTCCTGAGGTGCATTTGGATGTGCCAACCGTCGATAATCATTTAGATCTTCGAAATATAGACTTTGAAAGTGCGAGACAATTAGTGAATAACATGAAGATACAGTATAGTGATAATAAAAGCGTTAACAATAATAATAGTGTAAAAACATGGACAATAATTCTAAGTGTAATAACCATTTTTACAATTGTATTAATTTGTATTATGTTTCTTTCTTTATATTATAAATTCAAGATTTTTGATATTTTAGATATGAAAAATTTTCCGAAGCCAGTTTCTCCGTCTCCGGATAATTTTTCTCTAGGGGAGGGAGGAGTTAAAGGTGACAACCCTAACAGTATAGCCTTTGTCAGCTGTACTAATTAAATGTTAGATATAAGCAATTATTAATGTATATAAACTGTAATATTTTAGTAATAAGTCGATTACCATATTTGTATTAGCATAAGAACGTCACTCTGTTTGAATAAATAAATATTTTTTTAAAGTAAAGTTTGTACCAAGTATTTATCTCGTGCCTCTCACTCGCTCTCATTGTGAGCGCATAACGTGAGCGGAGCGTAACGCAGTTTCTTGAAGTGTCACCCGGCAAACCAATTTATAAGACGTTGTCACGTCAAAATTCGAAGTTTTAGTTCAAAGTGGGCTAATCGTTAGAAGTATCTTATGTATAATTAATTATAGTTCCTTAAAGACATGGGAGTGGTAAATATGCCCTTCTTGGCTTTCATTAAAGGAAGCCTATGTTTAGCGGTGGATGGACTAAGGCTAATAATTCATGATAATGATGAAAGGCAGATTCTGTTTTTATTTATTTATCGATAGCAAATTCGCACACTGTTATTCCACTACCGCGCTTTGTGCTAAGTAAATAGAGGGCAATCTCCTTTGAATTTGCTCACCTGATAATGTTCTGCACACTAATTTCATTCCAGGCCTCGTTGGACGGCGCGAATAATGTGATATCCTTGGCCAAGGTCAGCTCGTTCAGGAACTGATTGTTTTCACCTAAGTCCATGATCACTTCATAGAACTTGCACAAGGGACCATCTTCCTTTTCCTAATCAAAATAAACATTGATTTAATGAGATTTAAAATTAAGATAAGATAAGGAGATGAAATCATCAAAATAAATAGTATTTTGCCTGCATTAACTAAGATTTACGGATTTTTTTTTACATAAAAAAGTATGTTACTTCTAATACCACCAAGAATATATGTACAAAGTTTTATGATGATCGGTTTAGTAGTTTTCTTGTGAAAGCGTAACAAACAAACTTACATTCACATTTACTTGTTACTAGCAGCGTCCCGCGGTTCCACTCGCGTACTTCCCATTCCCGTGGGAGTACGGTGATAAATTATAGGCTATAGCCTATGTGCTATTCTGATGTATAAGCTATATTATTGTAAAGTTTCATCAAAATCCGTTCAGTAATAATTTATCTCCGTACACGGGCATAGGAAGAACACGAATAAAACACTCATGGCATCATCATGTAATGGGTAAATCCTAACCATTCCGATTTTATTTGACATACTTACTTCAAATAACCTTTGAAATGTAAATATCCAAAAAAAAAAATTCTCTTATTATCTTACCTGAATTCTCTTTTCGTTTTAAAATACTAGTAGATACAATGAAATAAATACTATAATTATTTTTGAGCTTATTATGAAAGAACTAGAAATGTTTAATAGGAACATGCACAAAATACTTACAATCCCCTAAAGATGGTTATTTCATGCAGGATCCACGTAAGGGTTGCATAAACATAACATTTAATAAGAACATATTGCAATGAAACAGTACAAAATTCACGACTTCTTATGAATTTTTACTCAAAACTCAAACTATTTATATACTTTTAATCGTTTTTTTTTCAATTATTTATCACATAAAATCATCCCATAGCAATTAAAATTGTATAAGGTTCCCAAGACAAATGAGTAAAGCAACTTGCAATAGCTAAGGTGTATAATTTAAATATAAATTGAAAAAAACAACGGATGATTTTGTATTTAGAACACTGCAAAAAAGTTTTATCCGGAATATTATTGTTGAAGTAGGTAACGATAAGATAGCAAAAGAAAATCATGTTTAAGAGAAAATATTTTCTTCGAGTGGATATTATTAAAATAAAATGTGGAATAGATAAAGCCGGCGATCCGTCATCATTTATCTTTTAAGTCTTCTTTTGTTAAGTCCTAAGAAAACCTAGGCATCTGCACCGTTTTAAGCGTTTAGTTGAAATGCACAAAGCTTTTGATTAAGCCGTAAAACTTGAATCAATTTAGTGAGACTTATGTTTGAAGTGAAATATTTATACATTTAATAATACATCTTCTCAAAGGTTATATCGGGTGATTATAAGAGGCTTCACACAAAGGCTATGAGATGTTATTTATGATAAAAGAGTTATTTATGTGTGTAATGTGTTGTAATAGAACTGAATCGACCCTTTTATTTCACTAACGACGCACATAAAACAAATTTAATAAGGGTTACCAATGTAATAGTCGAACTCTTTCTATAAAAATGACCAAAAAAGTTTAATTAAAACCATGAAAAATCTAATATTCTCACCCGCCAATTGTGTGCTTAGTACATTTTTTACCGTTAAATTTTCAGTGTTATAAAGGCAATGAAAGTTTTAGCGGATTTATTATTTAATTAGCTTACTTACTTAGATTAATGTGTAAGGTAAAAGTTGTTTTCTTACATACATCACTAGCAATCACACTTAGCCCGCATCTATTTTCAAATATTTGATTTTGGCTGAGATTGTTTTACAAACCTTGTCGACAGAGCTTCGTTCAGCTATTAAATGTAAGCCTAGAGGTACTTCGATAGTCTACGAGAATGCGTTATGAAACAACACTTTAATGTAAAATCGGCTTATTTGGAATGGTGACAGAAACATGTGAATAATATTGAAACAAATTTCTTCGACGATGGTCTGGTGGGTATGGCTTGGCCTCGATCTGAGGTCCTCGATGAGGTCTGGGTTCGATCCTGGAACACGAGACCATCGCTGGCTCACCGGTGAAGGAAAACATCGTGGGGAAAACTAGATCAGCATGAATGAATAGGTGAACTATAGCCCGATATCCGCTACGTCTGATTTCGAGGAGGAGACCCGTGTTCAGCAGTGAGAAATATAAGGTTTGATATTTTTTTTTACTTGGACTAAAACATCAGGATATTGGAAAAGCTGTTTGAAATTCAATTTTATTCCTACAAATTAGTATCCATATATACGTGTACATAAGCTTTGTTTCAAATAATTTCTAATAACTGTATTCAGTACTACGCCGAGTGGCCCTAATTGTTTAACGCTATTGAAAGCTCAAACAGTTCGAGCACATATCCTAACGAGCAGAAATATATACCTATATACCCTAGAACACTAACGGCTATGACTATCCAGGCCTAGGGGACATTGACCACAGTCAATTGTCCAATAACATATAACCAACTAAACCACTAACTACAATTTACGAATTAGCCGCGCTGCTTAACGTAGCGATCAGCTTTATAGATGAGAATGTTACACAACCCATACCATATTGACAGAACTAATGTATAACAACCACGAATAAAATGCATATCTATATACCAACACACTTCTTACCTCGTCCTAAGAAAGGCAAACATTAACAAGTCTACAATTTATAAAATAAGAGAATAAGGTAATTATTAAGTTAAAATTATCATAATACTACATGACTAAAAAACTTACGGAAGGTATGTATCGTGCGTATGTCCATAATAAGAAAATATTATAAATAAATGATCATGACAATGTTGAAAATACTAGTAATTTACCTTCATTGCCTTGTTTCCATAAAATGAAGCAAAAATTAACAAAAAGGAAATTAAATGTGCTCCTTCGCTATTGGGTTTTTAAACAAAACTTTGGCTTTCTAAGACACGACAAATACACGTTACACGCGAGTTATGAAACTTTTTAAAAGTTCAAAAAGTTCTCACAATTTTTTCAATTCAAAAGCTTCTCGCATATTCATATAACATGGGCGACAAAACTTTCTCATTTTACGTTCTTTATGAGCTTTTTGTTGTTGTGTCTTCGGTGTTTGATAAATTGACTAAAACGACTGTTGGCTGTGTGTTTAAAGTGCCTTATGTGCAATTCAATAAAAAAAAAGAAATATAAAGTAGAATATTACCTTGAGGAAGTCGACGACAGTCGTATCCACCACCATCAATGGTCGCTGAATGAGATGTACCACGCCGTTTTTCACCGGGATGTTTGCTCGCACTATATCAGCCAGAACTACGCCTCGACTGTGTTTCGCGTCCCCAGCCACCGTGTTTGACTTCACGTAAGCTGTTCACAAACAAACAGTTAAATAGTCTCCTCGTTAGCTTAAGTAATTTTACCTGGTTTCTAGTCTGTTAGCTCATTCGCGAGTGATATACGTTTCAATTTATAGTACTAAAAAACTAATAAATAGGTTTATTGTAAATGGAATTGATGAATTTAGTATTTATTCATATTGTAAAATCTGGGATTGTTCAAATCAAATGAATAATATTAAGATGGGACTCAACCAATAGAAAAAATTACATTGTTCACATTTTTCATTGTTTCTTTATATCGGGGTTCATTGTTCGTGGTTGTATCGTGTTAAAATATTAAATTACGTACAACTTCTACAAAGAAGACATAAATATTACAGAGTTGCATTTATCATAACCTCGTAATATATGATACAAACATTTTTATGAGATGGAAAAACTGAAACTAGCGTATATACATATATATATATACATGCTTATTTTAGAATATCTGAGTAGAAAACTAAGATTGTATTAAAACAGACAGTGCCTGTGAATAATTGCTCAGAGCAAACATGCTGTCCCGATACAGTAGGAACAGGGTTAAGCGGAGTGTGAAATATGTGTCGCAATTCTAAATGCGAACGGCTCTGTTAGCGAGCTTTGTACGACACACAACTGAGGCGGAACGCGGGCCTGTTGAACACGGAAACGAAATATAAAACACTATGTTATACATATTTTATTCTATGAAACATTATTTTAGGTCATGTTAAAATACGAAAAAAGTTTTGATTGGCTTTTGGAATATGGATAGAATGTTAAACATAAACATAAATACACAATATAAAACAAATATGTAATTATTATAAACCTAATCCGTGTCTTTATGATTAGACTTTTTTTAAAGTTATTTGTATAGGCAGATGCGCGCGTTGTCTTTGAGCATAAACACGTTCATCAGAGATTAGATCAGGCAACCTAGTAGGCTCCCCACCATGGTTCAAGCCTTGTCGTGGCGGCCCCACCGTACCTCAGTAGCCTAGGGTGAGCCCAACACCTTGGGCGAAGCTAATTGAGCCAAGGGATCTCTTTGTACCCCTCTTATAAGAAGAGGGGGCAAAAGAGCAGGGGGCAAGGGGCGAGGATGGGAACCTCGCCTCATTGTACTGTCCCGAAGGTGGGAGGGGTTGTTCTGTGGTGCGGTGCAACCCCTTTGTGGAGGTGGCGTCGGTCCTCTGAGGGACTGACTAGCCGCACCTTACCAAAGGCGGCATTGGTGGCACTCGCCGGGTTCTAGTGGGTAGAGCTGCGTCCACTACTTTCGGGCGTAGCGAGTCTCACATATACGCCTAGGGAGACCACTCCCCCAGATGCCTAAGCGCATTTCCCGGCGTTAAAGAAAAAAAAATGGTAACCTATTCATAACAAGCTGATCCTGAGACATAAGATAGTCCCTATGCCAATAATTAAACTACCTACCTGTACTACACTTTTTACGAAATATAAGGATTTTTTTAAAAAACAATTTGACGGACGAAATAAGTATAGTTGTGGTAGCCAAGTTGATGGGAGTGCGGTGCAGTGCATCACCCCCGCGGCGCAGTGCATCACTCCAGGTAAAATGAATAAAATAAGGAAACATTTAGGTCATGTTAGTATTCTAGTGTATGAGTCTAAATGAATAATATTTTATATTAGACTAACACATTTAAGCGAAAATATAATTTCATATGAGTTAGTTAGATAATGCAAGCTTTTCAACTAAAATACACATTTGCAAGTTAGTTTCGTTTGTCATATTAGGCATGATTTAAAAGGCTTTATTGCCGTTGTTGTACATTATAATAATTAATTATTATATATACTTTTTGTACTAAAGAGTTTTTAATTATAACTATCTACCGAATGGAGTGGTTTGGACGTGGGTCGTTCATTAACTAAATTGGGGTCAGTTACTTACTCAAAGTTTCTTTTCCATTAACGGACGTGCTGAAGGATATAATGACTTTGACGTTGTCGCTGAAGGCCATGCTCTCGTACTCTTGCGTGTCAGGCGTGGCCTGAGTGAAGAGTACTTGGTGTGGGATGACGTGACCGTCCACCACCTTGCCATCAATCAAGTCGGATCTTGTAGTTGGCTGTAAATAAACTTATATTAATATTTTTTTCTTAAATATAATTTTTAATTATGTATGCACCTCATCGAAAGCAAGAGCTTTCGATTTTAGCATGTATAAAAAATATATTATAAATTATTTATTTGATATGATAACATTTATTTTAGACGCTATAATAGATGACAATAAACATTACGATGATGTTCGTATTTAATTATTATTATAATAACTTTAGGATATAATACGTACTATAATATGCAATAATCGGTCATTTTCTATTTAAGCCCTGTAAATTGATTTACATGATCTCAGATAGATAAAATGCCAATTGGATCAGTTTAAATATCTATCATAAATTGCCCAAGGCGAAATTGTTTCATGAATTGTTTACTCGGCTCAACCGAAATCAATTTGATCTTACACTAGGCCGAATATGGCCGGCGGCTCAGATTGATGGAACTGTAATATCTATGCAGAATAGGAATTTCAAAGTGAAGCCTAAAAGGCGAATACTATACTTGGGAAAGGGCAACATTAAATCGACACCAGTAGCTAATATTTGATACTAACATAGTTTTTGACTAGGACCACCTACTGATCTGATGATCAGCTGTTAGAGTGGTGAAATACCTATATCACAAAGCAGTTTTTTCCCTATGAATGTGGTATTATAATTTATCGTAAAGAAAAAGTAAATAATATAAATAAAAATGTGTCGACTTTTCCGACTTTTGTGCACATAGGAACAGATAACTTGGTGGCTCTGTACGAACTTACCACACGGCTAGATTAACGTGGTGTGATTGTCGAATAATCATTATTTATTAGAATTAATTTAAAACCCTATAGAATAAACGGCGAAGATTGTTGCATGGCATTGGCAGATAGGATTCGAAACGAAGTCCTCCGCCAGAGAACTAACGTTACCAATATCACGCGAAGAATATGCACGTTGAAATAGTAATGGGCTGGTCACACACTCAGAAGAACGGATGATCAATGGGCTAATAAGGTTCAGGAGTAGAGGCCGCGTGTAGGTAGACGAAGTGTTGGTCGGCCATTAACCAGATGGGAAGACAATCTCCGTGCAGTGGCAGGTCCGTGTTGGATGCGAGTGGCAGGGGATCAGTCGTCTTGGCGTTCATTGAGTGAGGCCTATGTTCTGCAGTAGACGGATAAAGTCTGATGATGATGATGACGATTGTTGCATCAATAACCACAGTACAAATACGCATATATAAATCTTCTAGTGGGATTAGGTCTCGCGACCGTCGGAATAGCCTCCGCTAGCCACTAAATCTAGCTTTAGCCTGTGACTCGCTGTACAAGTGGAATAAAGAAAATACGTAAACGTGTCTCTCTTACAAAATGCTATAAAATGTAAAACATAATTCAAATACCTTAAATCCTTCATCAACTGGAATGAAGAATGTGTTTCGCCCGTCAGCGTTGAAAACTTGTTTCTTTTGCAATTGGTTCACTTTTTGCCGGAACGATCTAGAAAAATAATTTCAAAATTAGAAAAAAAATACAAATAGATTTTTTCCTATGCTAGAGAGAATCTATTCTATCTATCTGTCTGTTGAGAATCTAGTTTATTTATTTACAAATTAGTATTGAAAAAATATTACACTCTTCTCTTCATTTGGAATACGCAACATAGCACCCTCCTATAAGAATCATTCTAAAGTAAAAATAAAAAAGGGTAAAATTTATTATACATTTCTAACGACATTTAAAAAATCACTGGCCGTTTTTATTCTACTCGTATTTCTTTACCCTTTTCTATGTGCCAGAATGACCGATCTTAAGCTAGTTGCCAGGGACTAAACATAATTTATTACAGCTGGAATTATTTTATTTCATTGTTATTTTTGTTCTAGGGTTGTGAAAATACTATTTAAGTTCTTCGTTATATCTAGATGTTACACGCTTACAAAAAGCTAAGGACGTTACTTTTATCAATACTTAATATTATAAAAAGGAAAGATTTGATTGTTTGTTTGTATAGAATAGGTTCGGAAACTACTTGATCGATTTGAAAAATTCTTTCACTGTTGTGAAGCTACTATCCCCGGTGACCATAGGCCATATTAAATTTTCAAAAAGTTACGGACCCGTTTTAAATATAAGTTGACGTAGGCGAAGCCGTGTGCACCAGCTAGAATGTAAATATATCATGCCCATTAAAATTGGAAACTGAAGCTGAAAATATATGGGGTGAATTAAGGCGAGCCGAATTGAAAGTGATGAGTCCGCATAAATACGGTATATCGTACGATCCATCGCCTACCCACTTGAATATTACGCAGCAATAAATAAACCAGAACGAACAAGGAAACTTTTAGCTCAATATTAAATAGCGATATGAGATCTTATCACAAGGCATACATTATTAAAACTCATTTAAATTCATCCATCATAAACTCTAGACTAGTCTAAATAAGCCCTAGGCCTAGGGGCTAGGCCACTGATATAAACGTCTCTGTTGATAGATCTTCAAGTCTTGTGTTGTAAACAACTTTATTTGATAGCTATGCACTTAAATAAAATTGGAGAGACAATGACAACTTTTCAGTAAATTAATTATTAATTTCAAAGTATATACGGTATTTATATAAAAAATATTTCTGAATGTCTGTTTGTTTTGGCTAATATATGAAACGGCTGGGCCCATTTTGATGACACTTTTACTGACAGATAGCTGATATTATAAGGAGTAACTAAGCTATAAACACAATCATATTCGATCCGGATTCGAAGCTGTGGGAAACAGGTTAATATAAGATTATTATACCTTATTACAGATATTATGCCATTTAAAATACGCCCATTTGATGTAAAAAAATGCATATAATTAGAAATAAACGGTTACAGTTACAATGACAGGGTAAAATATATTTAATTAAAGCTATGTGTCAGTAATCTTGGGATGGTTTTGTTTGTCGTTAACCCAAACCCGACAAACAAAACTAGGTACACTAATTAGATTGCTATTTGATCAACATCTTTAATTAAACTTGAATTACCTACGTATGTTCTACCATTTACAGTATTTCAATAGGAATCATTTATTATTATGGACAGTTATAAAATTAAGACAACTTTTATAATAAATTTTCTTATACAAGATAATCCAGATCTCATTATTAATTCGTTAATATTAAACTATCATATTAGGTTAATACTACAAACAAAATCAAAACCATACCTAATCAACATTAATTACATTAATAATAAATTCTATACTATTTTATATTTTTCATGCAAGGCACAAGATAAACAAGACTTAGAGATTTATCACTATATTGTATAATTCAGACGTACCGTATATTTTAGTATATTTTTTAATATGATAGAACTAGAGTATCCTTAGACGTAAAGAAATTATCTGTTTTCATAATTGACTGGCCTGTTGGTCTAGTGGTTTGTGACCCTGACTGCTAAACCAGAAGGTCATGGGCTCGATTCCCACCCAGGACAAATGTTTGTGTGATGAGCATGATCATATTTTGTTCTGTGTCTGGGCGTAATTTGTCTATAATATGTATAATATATTTAGAATCATATAAGTAGTGTATCAGTTGTCTGGTTACCATAAGAACAGGCTTTGCCTAGTTTGGGATCAGATGGCCATGTGTGAGTTGTCCCAATTTTTTAAAATGATGATGTTTTTTTTAATGTATAATATATACACTATACAGCATGTTTATAATATTGAGGGTAATATGAACCTATATCATGAAAGTAATTTACCGCTTAATTACACTAATTATTCTATCCACTAAGGGTAACAAGGATCTTGATTCAATTAGCTATAATAACTTCCGACAATTACCGAAAGGGGCGTTGTCAAAACACTCGCATCGTCACCATTCTAATTCATAGAATTATACAACAAGAACATTAATTATTGTTTATTCTAATTAACTATTTTTGTAAAACTCAAAAATGGTTATTAGGAAAGATTATTTAAAATTATAGGGAATTTTAGAAAACAAGTTGATAGTGATTTTTTACTGAATAAAATTTTAGCTAAAATTACACAGCATTATTAATAATAATTACATAAACATTCAGCTAAAATAATGGTGATAAATAAACAAAAAAGCATTTTAGATGTCGTGAATTAAAAGGCTAAAAGGTTCCATTTTATTTACAATATGAAATCCCTACAACATGCTAATAAAAGTTTATTAGCGCAAATGGGAACACTAATCTGAAACTAAATGGTATTGTCTTCACACAAGCCACCTTTATTGCTACGTGAATGTTACAGCGCTCTTGTTCAGCTTTAACTGAAAATCTCTTTTTATACGAGGCAAAAATTAATACGCGGAAATAAAACAGGACCGAGTTTAACACGAATGGTTCCGTATTTCGATTTAAAGTATGATTCTTATATGATTTAACTTTTGCTTACACCTTGGCCCGCATGAAGTTCAACAAATGAACAAAAAACAAATAATATCTGGTACTGTATCCTCACTAATATTGTATTATAAAGACCTTATACCTACTACTGTAATACCTAAAACTATATATTATCTACTACTGTATTCTTACTAATACTGTATTATAAAAACTATATAATACTTATTATATTAAAGGACATGTGGTGTTCGGCCTCTACATCTAATATATAAAATTTCCCTGTCACAATGTTAGTTACCGTACTCCTCCGAAACGGCTTGACCAATCTTTATGAAATTTTATATGCATATTCAGTAGGTCTGAGAATCGGCAAACATCTATTTTTCATACCCCTAAGTGATAGGGGTTGTTCACCCTTAAATTTTTTTTGTTAATTTTTAGACGAAATTTTATTTTTTTATGATACAGCATACAAAAATACATACAACCCTAAATTTTCACCCTTCTACGATCAACCCCTATTTTGTAATTGCAATTTTAATATTGGCAGAACGAAGTCTGTCGGGACAGCTAGTAATGTTATAAATTTGGTGCATTTGACGATTACGTCATTTTTGACATTTCGATTGAGGTAAATCTGGGGGCACGGCAGTGCCCCCGCCAAGTCGAGCTGCGAAGCAAACATTGCATTTTCCGTAAGATCTTTAAATTTTTTAGTATAAAATATAGCCCATGTCCTTATCGATGATAAAAGCCAATTCAACTTTTGGCTAAGTCAGCTTAGTCGTTTTAGCGTGAAAGAGCAACAAAAGTCTAAACTTACGAGCTTTGTGCATTTATAAATTAAGTAAGATTCTCTAATTCTGCGCTCTGATTAGCCAATTGATGGCTATTGATAAATGATTGGCCGTTGTAACCCATACATATCCATGGTACATATAACTACTATCCGATTATGTGCTCGGTGTCCCTTGGTCACGGAACCCTAAAAGTATTTACATACGGCCCACGTATGAGGAGTATAATTAGAATTTATACACAGGTGTACCTTTGAATTGAATGGCCTTATAATATAATAGTATATTGTATTATGTCCCTTAATATAGAATTCTAATTTTAAAATATTCAGAGAATTATGTTACAGATGAATAAATGTATAAAACAAGGACTCCAGTTGTTAATGATTCAATTGTATAGAACTAATATAAGTAATTAAAATTTACCTCAGAATAATATTATAAGTACATATATGGAATTACGCTTTATGTCCTAGTTCATGATATTACGGTAGAACTTGTATGCAAATACAATTCGGCTATGTTGGTGCTTAGTGACAGATGCTAACAGGTGAAGGAATCGTGCACGATTTATATTGTCTATGTCTCTTATTTTTATCTATATTATCTACTGAAACAAACAATTGTACGTATCTTAAGTTACAATACAAGACACATTACTAATGTTTTTTAGTGTAAGCTCCTGAAGAAATAATTTCATATGTTCATATAAAAATACTAACACGGCACAAGAGTATTAGAATATTAATTGATAATTTAAAAATTGAGTAAAAGATATCACCACGCATACAAGAAGTTTAAACTATAATAAATTGACCGGTTTCAGTACATGTTATATAAGAAAAACTAGAAAATCTAAAATGACAGACGCCCGCTGATGCAAGGAAAGAATGTCTCTTGATAAATCGATTAACGGGTCAAAATTGTCATGGGTTTACCACGGTGACCGACATATCGTTTGCAAGACGAATATAAATGTCTCCAGGTTTATATATTTATAGAACAAATATACAAACATATATAATTTTCAAAATTATCTCTTCTAATAAAATCACACTTAACATTTTTAATGTTAATAATAAAAAATTGAATGTTTGCTTTAAATATCGTTTTTCAATAATATTAAAAGTTGCAATATATTATAAGTACCACGGTCAGACATTTAAAAACCAAACCTTATTTTCCAAATTCAAAAACTATACTTCAATATGTTTTATAATGATTGAATCAACTATTATCTAAAGTTGTAAATACGAGTATATTTCAGAGTCATTAGCCCGCCTCCATCGTTTTATAAATGTGGTACCAAATAGAGAAACAATAAAGCGAGTGCTAATTGCATACATGAACCTACTGTAAGGATTGTTAAAACTGCCAGCTTAACGTACCGTAATTTATAAACTACATTAAACATTTTAATGCAGAGTTAAACAATTATTTCAATATTTTCCACTTAGATCCAGGTAGCTGTGAAAGCGCGAAACTAATTATGTTAACATTGTAGATTAAATGTTATTTGACTTGCATTTCCTCTTCCAACACCAAGTCGGGGATGAAAATCTATTTCGCTTGAGTTTAATGTTATTTCCGAGACGAATCTTCGAGAAATGTCCCGTAAATTACGTTAAGGGTTTTTTCTAGATGGAGAGCTATTGTCAGATTATTCTGCCAATACAATTTAAACTCAAATCTTATTACAGTTGTTTATTTCATAAGTATATATTTTATGTTTTATATAAGAAAGACCATAATATTAGTAAATATATTATGATTTATGACCAGTTGGTAGAGAGGTCAGACTACAGACTCGCAGCGGGTTCAAATTCCGCCATATGCAGATGATTTTTATGATTTATGTGTGAATATGTATTTATATACATTTCATAAATGTTTTCCAATTTTATGAGTTTTACCGGCGCTAGGTTAACGTGGGGTGATCGTTCATAAAAAAGGCACAATAAACTTTTTCTCAAAGTTAAAAAAATGACAATGGAAACAAAATATAAATTTAATTATATTTAAATGCAATGTGTAAAAGAGATACCTACATATTTTTAACCATGATTCAAAACTACAATCAAGTTGTTGATAAGTTATAACTTTAAGTTATACCGACATAGCAAATAATGAATTTTACCATACAGTAGATATAAAATACATATAAAATCATAAAGTACGAAGAAATAGTACGAATTCTTATAAAATGAAAGAAATCTTTTAGAAATACCTCAAACGATGTTGGCCTATATTGAACACATCAGAATGTTCGAGAAATTGATAGGCGTTGGGATTATAAACCGGCGATCCAATGGAGCTCGATCCGTGAGGCAGCAGCGGCTGGAGCACCTGATCGATCACGTGGAGAACCTATAGAAGAAACAAGTTTTCATTTAAAAGTATATTTGATATGCACTATTAAAGCCAACTTAAAAAAAAACATTAAAAAATTATTTAGTTTTTATACATATAGCTTAGCGACGATGGTCCAGTGGTGGATGGACTCGGCCTCTTATCCGAGAGGTTCCGGGTTCGATCGTGACCTCCCAGTGAGTGCCTTGAAATTGGTTTTTTTAAATTTCTAAGTTTACTTAAACACGAGACCATCGCTCGCTCACCGGTGAAGGAAAACATCGTGAGGATACCTGCATCACTGATGAGATTGAAAGTCTTTGAAGGTATGTGAAGTTCACCAACCCGCAATCGGCTAGCGCATCGGTAAACTATGGCCCATTACCCTCCTCGCCTATTTCGAGGAGGAGACCCGTGCCCAGCAGTGGGACATAAAGGTTGTTTAATCATGTTTATTACGTATATCAAAATATTTTTATACGACACATCAGCTTATGGTAGTAGCTAAAAGGGATGATAAATAAAAACTCCTGGCCAGAATAACAGTTAAGCTCTTAAAACAATAAATATTTCCAACAAACAAACCATTTATTTTCATTCGTTTAATGTTTTATTCATGAACCAACACGCATTGCAAGTTTGTGGATTAACGGCAGCTAAAGGGACTCAAATTTTAATAAAACATTTTTTAAACAATCCCACGTTCGTGATATTTAAAGATAATAAAATTAATTTTAAATAAAAAACCAAAAACCGACTTCAAAACCATACCTTACTTAATGTACAACTAAAAATTTTAAAATAATATTGAAATATTTCGAAGTGAAGTAGAAGACGTATACTATTTAAAATCGGGTATTTTTGGAGTCGGTGCCAGCCAAAGAGGATATTTTAATGGTCAATCACATACACAAGTATTGAGAATATGCCTGTGAAGGGCAGCCATGTTTTTGCTGGTACCGTCTCCAAAAATACCCGATTTTAAATTTTTGAAGTCGGTTAAAAACTAATAAACCTTTTGTCAGAAATTATCTATTAGTTCAGCCGTGGAAACGAGATATACAAACTATCATTCGATTTTAATACTACCTGTTACTACAAGTTTTGCTTACGTTAATTTATTTAAACGAAAAATAGCAATAATTAAAAATTGCATAGCATTGAATTTAATAATTCGTTATTAACATTCCGTGCTACTTTTCATTCTACACTAGTCAAATTAAATTGTGTAAAGAAAAAAAAAACCGGCAAAGTGCGGGTCGGATTCGCGCACGAAGGTTTCCATATCAGAAGAACGGTAAAAAAAATTACTTTTTTGTATATAATGTTAAATATTATTTTTATTTTATTTTAATATATATAAATACAACATCTGTGAATTTTTTAACCTCCTAGCTATTGCGGTTCTTGAGAGCTCAGCGAGTGGTAGCCACGAAAAAGGGCTAAAAGTTTTTTGCATGGGAGTCCCCTTAATTATTTTTAATATTTTGTTTTTAGTATTTGTTGTTAAAGCAGCAACAGGAATACAGAATTCTTGGGATTTGGGGTTCTTGGGATCCAGCCTGGTGACAGACGGACGGACGGTCGGAAAGCGAGGTCTTAGTAATAGGGTCCCGTTTTTATCATTTGGGTACGGAACCCTAAAAATGGAATATTCAAATAGACTATTAAATTAGTACATAGTGTTTATAATAATTAAGTCAAAATTATTATTAAACTTAATAATATTGGTGAGACATAATATACGTTTAAAAATTAGTGAAATGCAATAGGTGTGGTAATTTGACGACTCCATCTTTCTTGTGTAAGCAGGCCGGTCTCGCAGTAATAAGATAGCCTATAATCAAACACAATCAGTGAGGCGGTGGAGGGACATCTGTCTCGGAGCAACGTTATCGATGTAATCTACTTAGCTCTGGCGTTTGACAACTTGTTTGCATCATGAGTCGGTTAGGAGATTTCTTATTAATGGGTCTTACGGAATATTCAATTTTATGTTTGTCAATTCGTATTATCTACGGCTACGAAGCTTCCAAGGCTACAGGTGTCTCCAGTTGTGTAAACAATAAGCAAAAATCATAAAACTATCCAAAATCTAATCAAAAACTTACCTATACTGAGCCATTTATATAGATAATATATTTTAGAATATATAGTCTTCTAGTACTTCTCGTTTTGCTTACAAGCCTGGCTTATGGCCAATGATTGGTTGCTTCGAAACTCGTAACTGTACTGGAGGTAGTAGATTAATTATCTTATTATTTCCCAAGTCTATTTACATAATAGACTTATAATGATGATATAAATTTGAAAATGTAAGGCTTTGTAATTGAAACGTAGCGGGTAACAGCTGCAGCTTTGATTGATGCATAACACGCCTGAAGGATACTTGTTTGGAAGTTTTCTTACGTAATAGATATTTTGTAGAAGTATATTTTAATGGTTCATAACATTTTTAATACTGAACTGTCTTATTATGAACTGTCTTTTAAGTTAATTTAAAAGGCAGGTTCGTACATCTTTAATAAGTATTTGCTCGTTAGACTTTAGTGTTGAATATATAGATAGTATTTTTGCGTATTATTATTTCTTCAAAAATATATAGTACGCTGACCTGATATTATATTGCCTTATACGGTTATTAGCCCTAGTTGCATACTGCAGGTAGCCTACAAGTAGACGATGTGCCGAATATGTTAAGACATGTATTTTTCAAAATTAAGTAATTTCTGATGAAAGTCCTAAGATTTAGCATGCCATTGGTGGTAAAATTTAGAATCGCAAAACCGTTCCAACTTTAAAGTTGGTAAATTAAGATTTACCTACTCTTAATGCTTTACAGGTTTTTTTTAGATTTACCATAGACCGAGCTTTTACAGAAACATAATATTATAAATAATACACGAAATAAATTTTTCAATTTTAATTCAAATTATTTAATAAAAATTTTAATTCAAATTTATTAACAAACAATACGTTATTTGCTGCCCAATACTATCAGAGTAACTCCATTAGCACCATGAATGCGTTGGAAAATTATATTCATATTTTATATTATAATATGAACAGAGGTTCGCATAACATAAATTGAAAATTGAAATTAATTAAGATCTTAATTAATAACAATTTTCCAATAGCTCGCTGTATTCTACAACACGTGCACGTATTTACTTAATATAATAATATGTGTATTTAAAGATTGTCTGGAAGAGATTGTTGAATTGTATTTCACAATTCAACAATCTTTTTTTGATTAGAGATATATATATATGATAGAGAGATTAGAATTATTAATTTCTAATCAGATATGAAACTAATTTGGCAAGGCATCTATCGCATTACATTGGATTATGGGTAGGTATTAAAATATTATGATACAAAAAATAATCGTCATGTTTAACGAGTTTAAACTGGACCTAATATTTGGCAAGGTTATATCTATCTGTGGTCTAATAATATCTATTTAGGGCCGTGTATTTGTATATGTAAATAAGTAGCAACCCATTATGTCCCACCGCTGGACACGAGACCCCTCGAAATCAGACGAGGACGGTTACGGGCCATAGTTCACCGATGCGCTGGCACAATGCGTGTTGGTGAACTTTACACACCTTCAAGGACTTTTAATCTCATCAGTTATGCAGGTTTCCTCACGATGTTTTGACGAGCGACAAGCGAAGAGTCTCGTGTTTAGGGTGCACTTGGAAATTTAAAAGAACCCATTTTGAGGCACCACGATGGCGGCGGGCGGGGTCAGGATCGAACCCGGATCCTCTGGACCATTGTGGCTCTGTATATTTATTTGATGCAAATTCAAAATATAGATTATGCAAGTTTAACTTACTTGTAATTTTCCGTTCCTGTTGGTGGCTTGGTACGACCTCGAGATCAGGACCTTGGCGTTATTGACGTAGATGTCGTCGTGCATCGTGTCTCGTCTCCTGGTCACCCACAGGGGAGGGTTGCCGTCCAGCTCTGATGATATGGAGTAGTCCAAGTTCTTCAGCGTGGTTGCTAGGTTGGCTAGAAATAATGAGCATTATTAATATTCGTTGGAGCCATTAAAGGGTTTGAAGGCTTGTATTAATCTCAGTAATGATTAATTATTACGCAAACAAATTATAGTACTTCTTCATGATATTCAATGCTTAGACATATAATTTAAAAGTAAAGTAAAGTAGCAACACTTATATGTACCCACTGGACTATCGTCGCTCTAGACATTACTTTTCTTTTTATTAACTTTCTAATAATTATTTAAATTAATCAGATGCAAAGCATTCCACTAGCTTCTGATAGAGATTTATCCTATCGGTTAAGCTTTATTGACCGACCCTTAACATCGTACGTCTCAAAATGGACACTACTAAATCAGTTGCTGGATTATTTTCCGATAAACTCGTTTATTTTCACGGACAACGTCGGTCACTTACCATCAGGTGTCACGTCTCTAAGTTTGACTATCCAACTATTATAAGAAACTTGAATATAAAATATTAACGACGACACTAAGAGTTTAAGTTCTTTAAGAAGTATTTTTTCAATCATTATCTTTTATAGTAGGTATAGAAAAAACTATTTGTGCTCGTTTGTAAACAAACAATATTTTAATCGGATTATCTTGATCGTGCTGACGATGTTATGATGTGTTTACTTTTACCTTCATTATACAAAAATATGTTCGTGTAACTTGACTAGAAAAAATAAAACCTAATACTTTGGAGTACCGAATTTAACCGAATATTTTGGAGTAAATTTTTGTATGAGCCATATTAAATGTTATCGTTTATAAGAAGCAGTGGCGACACCAATGCAGGGTTTATACATTTCTGGTCAGGCTATAGGTACTTTATAATACAACATTAAAAAACTTCAAGTGCCTTACATATGTGATAGAGGACTAGCGAGTCGTCTGCTTCCTGCTTGTACCCCTGGAAGGCCTGGTTGGTGGGCGCGAACAATGTCATCTGCCGGTACTGTAGGCTCATGTTTGCGACCACGTTGCGTTCCAACAACGCCAGAAACTGTGAACAAACATTTATCTTATAGAAATATATTTATTATACCACAGTATTATTTATTATTAGACTTGGGGTTACAATCCTGTATATAATTACTATTAACTAGCTAGAGTGGTACCTCCTGCTCACATAATAAATACACCGTCGCAAATCGTGTGGTTGGTAAATTTCCTGTGGTCGATTTGGGTAGCGAAAAGGTGGGATATCAATGGGCATCGGTAGTCAACTTATAGGTTGTTATACGTTGTATGGTACATGTTAAACATAAAATACACCATATAATTAATAGCAAATGTCAAATAGCAGAACGCAACAAGTCTCTGAATCTATTAATACATTATGATGATATAACATGTTTGCATTTTATAATATTAGTAAGAATGCACATTAAAATACCTTGCATTTTGAAGTTTTAATATTACTTATTCTCATTGAGATATTTATCAATATTATTATTTTCATGTTTACCGAGCCACAGATGCCGCGAAGGAGTTCGTGAAGTCTAATTTATAATCGACATTAATTTCACGGCTAATTGAAACAGAAGCACAATCACCCTTCTATAATCTGCAATTATTTAGCTTGTTTCACGTCAGACCTCAGATATGATTAAATGTTATTAGCTATTTCAATGCTGTTGTTACTTTTCTCAGTGCAGCTATCTCGGTTAAGCTTCGAAATATTCTAAATGTTAATGTATATTTTGTGGATGGCTCAAATATATATATATATATATATATATATATATATATATATATATATATATATATATATATATATATATATATATATATATATATATATATATATATATATATATATATATATTATTTTTTTAATATATATATATATTTCATATTGGAACTTCAATTTCGGTATTTGTGTAAATTTGCTATTTTTTATAATCAATCGAATGCGATGTATCTTACTGATATTTTTATTATATTTCATAATGATGTATCGTAAATACTAACATTCTAACAGATCTAGATATCAGGCTTCAGAGTTTAGAAACAACCTTTGCGATCGAAGATAAGCGGCTCCCCTAATAATCAACTTCGTCAATTTGTCAAATAAACGTAACCGCTGTTTACTTTTGTTACCCGATAAACCTATTTTGGCCTCAACAATAGAAGCTATAAATCAATTGTTAACAAATATATTGAATACATATTTTGATTCAAGAATAAACTTTAACACTTAATAATATTCTAACCATACATAAATAATACAATCTTTTTTTTTTTGATGTCGCAGTGGTAATCACTTTCGGACCTACCAGGAGTGCACTACCCCGCTAAAACCATTGCGAGACCATTCAGCCGCTTTCTGAGGGACCAGGATCTGCAGGTAACAGGAATCCTCAGCGACGGACTGGCCCCGTTGGTCTTGAGAGAGACTGATAATATTACTGATGATATAACAACATACAACTATAAGCATGAGACGTATAGTTATACTTTACTTTATCAATCATCATGGGGTGCCATCTTCATACTGAAATTTGGAGGTCAGCATTTGGTACTCCGTCCTATCATGGGATATACTTTTTATCTGGTAGTATGTTAGTCCAGTCCACTCCTTGATATCGTCAAACCATTTTCGTCTTAGTCTTCCTGGTGGCTTTCTACCCGGTATCTTGCCCTCGAGGATTGTCCGTAGGATTTCGAAGACGAAGACTTTATCTATGTCTTAACTGATATAAAATTTAACTTATATTTTATTTACGTATTTTTTACTTTTCATAATTCTTTATCTGTTAACGGCTAGAAATATAATTTAGCGCTATTACAATGAACAAAACACTACAAATTTAAATTTCAGGGTTAATAATTAAAAAAAGCAAAAAAAAAACATGTTTTTATCTTTTTTCGATTTGAAAAATGGAATAATCTTATTGAATTAGTGTATTGTCATCGGCTTTTTTGTAAGAAGACCGTTTAAGGTGGATTTAAATCGCGTCTTAAGGAGTCGGTTACAAACATATACGAGTAGGTGAACTTTATAAAAAGCGTGCCAAAATATGCCCAATAAAGTACCTAATTATCAAGAGACGTTACTTTTCTATTTTATAGATATGGATATAAATAGAAACCGCATTGTTCCCGGCTATCGCTCCATCGAACAATAGGTTGTCGCAAGGTGCATAGCCACCATTGGCATACTAATATTCTGTTTAAATCGCCGCAAATGCAGTCTTTAATGGTTGCCAAGTGAGCTAAGAACATCTGCCGACTTGCCAACTTTATAGCTGCTTAGTATTGATTTACGTGCGGTTTTGTTAAGTGCAGTGAATAACTTTAACGTAACTTAAGTACTGTGGAAGAGGACGCGAATTAAAAGTATCTATAACCTTGATAGTTTACCAACCCACAGAACCTCTTTATTAATGCCTTCAAATACATAATATGTAGGAGGAACATAATAATCTCTTCAGGCGGCTAACCCAGCAGAGCGGGTTGGAATCCCACCAAGTGCAGATAAATTTTATGATACAATGGTTATGGTTAATAATAAATAAATATGTAGAAATATAGTTCGTCCATCGCGATATGGGCGTGTAATTATATCAATATTTTTTAATTTATTTCCGTTCCTAGTACATGTGACACAAGTCCTTGCGAACTTACCACGAGGTTAGGTTAATGTGGGGTGATTTTTGGGAAATATTTATTTATTTTTATGCTATTGTATGTGTATTTGTATACACTCCTACGATACAGCCAAGGAACTACTTGGAAATTACTACAAGTGCTATTCTATAAAGTTGCCAATCGAATAAAAAATATACGTTACTTATTTATTGGGCAAGTGTTGAGGAAGGTTATAAGTTATTTATTACAGAAAAGTTTTTTTTAAATTCTGGGTTGGAATTGTAAGATCATAAACGATATAGTAATAATACTAATTACTTGTAGAGACTGTGACATATATCATTGAAATGACTTTAAAACTAAATGGCCCGAGCGGCTTAGGCACGACGGAAATGGCTATGGTAAGTGATTACCGGCCACGGCTGTCCCTGGAGAGGCGTCCGCGAATTCCTGTCCCTCTTTAATTTAGAAGCCACGAAAGGAATATATTATGTATGGCATGAAAAAAACATGAATAGGATGAGGAAATGGACCCTGGTGCCTTGAAAAAGAAGAATACATGTAATCATGTATTTTTTAAAATTGTTTTTATCATCTTTTTCTACAACGATGTGATCGCTGCTTTTAAAACAACCTATAGACTATCATCATCATCATCATCATCCACTTTTTAGGCACCTTCATCGGTCCGCGGCATGAACCTATGAATCTAAACTAACGCGGACAAATCTGCAGACAATAGCTAGTAGTAAAATGCATAAAGAATGTTAATTAACTTGCTCAAAAATTGTGATTGTAAATATCATAAAAATAAGTAAAAGCATTATTCAAGACAATTTATTATAAACTACAAAGGTGGAAAAGATAATATTTGATTAACTATTCATATCTAGAACAATAAAGACTTTTGCACAAGCGACGTACGATTTAACCTTTGTTTCATGCTCATTATATTACAGCTGGTCAGATGACCCCGACATGGAATACTCAGGCTGACTAGTAGGTACACTTCTGCAGGGTTGTGGTTAGATTAAAGAGAAATGAATTAATATGCGAATATTTGGATAGAGTTATTGGTAATATTTATATAATAAGCCGCGCTCCCTTTGATGATAATTATTTAATAGTCTAACGCCCGGTTTCCGAAAGGCTGATCAACACAAAAACTAACAAATCAATTGTCAAGTCTCTTGTTAAGTGTCAAATGAGTTGTTAGAAGCATGGTTAAATTACTTAAATTGATCGACCTGTCGGTTGACATATTATAATGTGAAATGAAATGTTGACATTGAATAGTGGCTATGACACAATATACAGTGAATAATATTTGACTCTAGAATCGTATATTAACCGTCATTGATAGCCATGTTAGTTGACACTTGACATACACTTTGACCAACGTTTTAGAAACCGAGCGTGTAGCACTCAGTATTAACGTAGCATTGTAATGGTTAAATAATTCATATAATTGATAGAGTAATTTTAGAGTTAATTCATGGCCAACAAACTATCAATCTTTTCTCTACTTTCTAGAATAAAATATTGATGTCTTATACTAAGAAACCTGGCCTAGTTCGTAACGAAGCTGACAGTGGATACCGTTATAAAATCCGTTGAGTGGTTTAAAAAATAATGATGTAATAATGAAATAAAAATAATAACAAACAGACAACATTGGAAACTGAAACTAAGCGATCATTAAAAGTTACTGCAGAAAGTATAAGAAATCGAACGACATAATTAAAACAAGTTGGCTTTATGATAGTTTAATATCAAGTGACTCTATTGGTTCCAATTTAATATTACTCTGAACTTCTTTCTTAAGAATAAAAAATATATGACGATATAATTGACGGAGTACCATCAAAACTATTCAGAGTTTTGATTAAAGAAGATACTCACAAGATGGTCTCATATTATAAGTCCAGCGCGTTACATCTACAGCATCCCTACCTTTCATTCCGTTCAATAGCTCACTAATGAAACTGACTTACGCCCGGTTTCCGAAAGGCTGATCAACGCAAAAATTAACAAATCAACTGACAAATCTTTTTTAAAGTGTCAAATGAGTTGCTAGAAGCATGTTTAAATTACTTAATTTGATCAGCCTGTCAGTTGATATAGCCACAATGAAAAGCTGTTAAATTTGACTCTAGAATCATATGTTAACCGCACTTAACAGCCATGCCAGTTGAAATTTTAACCAACGTTTCAGAAACCGGGCCTAAATGATCGCCAATATTTTACTTGGATATGTACATTGGTAAAGGTGTTATGTGATGGTAGGTGATAAGCGGTGAAGGAAACAAACAAGATTCTGATGACCCATGCAGTCGGTAGCGCGGCACAACGCATTCTTCCCGCGGTGAAATCATCATAAATAAATATGTATAAAGAGTTAACTTTGAACATGAACCTTAACTTTGAAGCTTGTTAGAACTTGTATTATGTAGAACAATAACTAAAATATGAGTTTGTTATTAATATTGTGTACTTTTTCTGGATTATTTTATAATGTTTAAGAAAATTTCTCAATTTTTGTAATATATCTTAAAAAGTGATTTTTTGCAACATTCATTTATGTTTATCATTTAAAGTAGTACAGACACTTCACAGACATTTTTGAAGTGCTCAATTTATTTTTTATTTCATCCCTAATAAATAAATAAAAGGATAATTCCCTTTTTTGCCATAAGGAGCCTTCAGTCGGAGCCTTATGGTGACTATCGACGCCCAACTGGAAAAAAAAACTTTCTCTACCCGTCCAATGCGCCACGAAAACTCACAGGACGCACGAAACGCGACAGCATAGCTGGTAATTTACGGCAGTATCATGTCACATGTGAGTGAGAGGTGCCACTCAGGAAGCGCCGGCCCAATTTGGCTGCATAGCAGCGCGGCACTACTTCTTACTAAACTAATTCATTTTTTTAAATAAAAAATTCAAATCATTTAATTAAATAAATACTTTTAACCGCTTTTCCGATCCGAAGTACCGATCTACAAGGCCCTGAAAGCGTTTAATCACGTCGCAGCACCGATAAATCAGATCCCAAACAATACGTGAATATTAAATTCTGTCCAATTCAGATTTACAAATATAAAATAGTAGTTACCTTCCGAGGTTTTACTTTATTTTATATTTCTTGGTACATTTAGGTTAGTTATATAATTTGTATAAAATATCTTTGGTGTTATTCTGTTGACGGCCATCTTCTCAAATCTGGTAAAGGTGACTGAATATTTTATTATATCTATTTCTTTCGTAAAATAGCATTACAGTTTCTCAAATTTAAGGGCATAATTAGGAGCCTAATACCCGCTATCGAAGTAAAACTAGAAAAATCTATTTATTTATGGTTTTGCTTAAAAAATCAAGAATGGAAAATCTGTAATTTTTGGCCCAGCAGAATATTATTTAAAAAGAACCAGCGTTTTAGGCATGAAAAGCAACAAAAATATTTAACATTTATAATATCGTTATGTACTATTAAATTCTTTTGTGAGCCTTTGAATGAAGTTAGATTTTTACGTAAATGTCAAGGCCTCTTTTATACCTAGAGCAAAGGTCCATTGGTGACTCAACAAAGGAACCGAATATTACTTTATCCATTTTACTTTATCTATGTGATATTTACAGAATATATCAATAACATGAAACAGTTCTCAGCAATTCCATAGACTTGTTAAATTTGATTGTGTGGTAGTATTGACGTAGCTTCCATTGACTATCATTTCTGAAACTAGAGGGTCGATCTAGTGAGTATAGGCTCGGCTTTTTGAGTGTGAGATCCGAATTCAAACCGGACTTCCTGGAGTGCCTTGAGACAGATATTTCTAATTTTTTATGTGCACCTGAACTTGAGACAAACGCTTGCTCGTCGGTGAATTAAATACATTCTGCTTGGTGAGATTAAAAGTCTATGAATTCCTGTAAATTTCACCAACCCGCCTAGAGCGAGAGCCTATACTCTTCTCGCCTGTTTTCGTGGACTCGTGCCCAGCAGTGGGATATCATATGAGGTTTGACACTAATCGTATTTTTCACTTTTTATTTCGTGAACTTCTATATTTCAGTTTTTTTAGGAATGGCTGCTCAAAGTGAGTCTCATGAGCCTAGTTAATAAAATAGCCATTTTAATAAAAAACATGCAATATTTTGTGTACATTTTTGAAATTAAATGGTTTCATTTAATTGGTAAGTATAAGTTTACATAGAAATTTTCTCGTTTTTGATAAAAATATGGTTTATAGGCTCCGATTGCAAATAAAAATGATCGATGATATATGATAATGATGATGCGTAGGCAAAGATAGAGAAAAAAGAAGTAGTATGTCACAATTATAGCGGGGGTTAATTAAAATACACTGATAACTAAAGAACACGTAGACGAAGTCGCATTATGAAGCTAGTTAGTAAATATGATGCTGAACTGTGAAATAAAAAGGGACGTAAAAATCGACTGCGACATTCACGACTTTAACCCCTACATATTGAAAGTATAAAAAGGGCTGATACAAATTAAACATTTATATTAAAAGGGCCCATCTCATATTCCAGTACAATCACGTTTTCAGCGCTAAGCGCAGACATACATTACTTGTCATACTCATGATCCAGTAAAAACAGTTGAATTTATAACCAGAGTATACACGAGAGCTAGGGTTGAATCTGGTAATAAATTTTTATGACCTACGGTTTGATAATACAATCTACATCATAAAGTTTAGATACAAAGCCATAATATTTATATAAGTATGTACAATGTACATGATGCGTTTTTTTCTCTGTTTCTATTTTATTCTATTTAATTTTCCACAGTAATAATATATTATATGTATATATTTTTTTGTAACAAAAGTGCCCTTATATTATGCTCCACTGCTGGACAAGGATCTCGTCTTCGAAGTCAGATGAGGAGGGTGTTGACTGTTGTGCCATATTTCTCTAATGCGCTGGTCAATGTAGGTCAGTGAACGTCACACACCTTCAACAACTTTTAATCATCTACTACATAATCGTCGCTTACAATTTTTGTAAAATAAGTTTTTTTTTATGTCGCAGTGGAAATTCCTTTCGGACCTACCAGGGCCTCTTGTAGACACACTGGCGTGTGTAACTGGCATTGGGGTACACTACCCCGCTAAAACCACTGCGAGCGTCTTCAGCCGCTTTCTGATTGACCCTGATCCGCAGACAACAGGAACTTTCAGCGACAGATTGGCCTCGGCAAGGACAGATTCTTCAGATATAGAGGGGGGCGGGGACTTCCCGGCCACTACTATGTAGGCCACTACTAATAACTTAATTTGCAATATTTTATTACACACATAGATTTTATGTTACAGTTTAACTTCTTTAGATATTCATCTGATTGAATGGCCAAATTAGATCAGCTTGGCGAGGACTGACGTCCCCCGATGTGACGACTCTAGTAGCGACCATGATATGGTAGCGACGATGGTCTAGTGGGTAGTTAAAACTTTTTTGACGATCTCTGTGACTCAACGGTTTTGCGTTGGTACTCAAGCTGGAGGTAGCAGGTTCAAATCCCGCCAGGGAACAAAAAGATCTATGTTCCTGGGTCATGGATGTATATTAAATATGTGGACAAAAAACTTAAATACTTTATGTATTATTATAAAAGTTGTCTGGTTACACATAACACAAGCTCTTCGGGAACGTACCATGGGACCCGATCGACGTGGTGTAAAAGTGGCCATAGATATTATATTGCATGAACTCACAGTCGCGAATGTTTGCATTATGCTTACTGGTCATAATAATGCAATTAAAATCAAAATTAGTCTTGCTAATCAGGATACTACTGTTCAAATATACAGTAAAATCATTTATCATAAACAATTCATCACACGTCCGAATTGTACCATCCGCCATTTTGTTATCGTTTAAGGTTGTTATTATGAGTTATAGGGCCATTACAGCGATGGTGCGAAGTGATTTGTGGAACACACTTTGTTTGCTAAAAAAATATTTCATGGAATTGATTTTCGGTAAAAAATGTTCGATTTGCCGATAGGTTTTATTTAATGGCTTTTCCTGACATTTATTCGCACCTGCACTTACGGGCGAATGTAAATATATTTGTAGCGTACATACTACACACCTAGTAAGGCGATTCACTGGCGTCCATAACCTGTCATATGGTTAGTACAAATAGCTTTCGAAAGTTCGCGACGTTAATGTAACTCATATTTACTAGCTTTACGATACTTTAGCTTGCTTTAGATATACGGGTTTCGATCACTATCACAGTGATTTTTTTCTGATTCCATTATCTTGATTCAGTTGTGTTTCTAGTGAAGCGTAGCGAAAGATTATAAATCTATGGCTCCTAAAATCTGAGGGTCATTTCCTCCTCCATTCGTTTTGAATTTAGATCTCATGTCAATTTTTGTTGATGTCCGGAATGTTTGGTATTGAGAGTGGTGTGCATCTGATCAGAGCAACGCATCTGGTTGAGCTCTGGCTTCCATACTCCCTTCATCTTGGCAGGGACTACTTTATAATAATAATAATAAAATTATTTATTTTCAGGTACTATATAGATATATACCTACCTTAAAGACTCATAGATATGAATACTATATTATGTATATTACATTATTGTTTCCGAAGTCTTTGCATATAAATCGTGATTTGCTTAGCAATACGTCCTGTCGGTACAAGTTCGTTACTCGCATCACAAACGCCTTGAAATTGACGTTGCGGGCTGCGGCGCGACCCCCTTAGACAGTTCTGCAACCTCTTTAGCACGCACGTATTCCGAGATGTTCTCAGCCTTCGTGTTGTGTTCGGCTTGGCGACCCGTACCAGTGCATTCGGCTCCGGTCCTTGCCGCATCTTTTCTGGGATGGTGCCTCTTCCTCTTCACCACCTCAAAATCATTTTCATCCCGACGCGGCCCGATTCATTGATGACAGATTGAGTATTTTTATGACTTTTATAAGCTACTAACTAGGTACTAAAGACTAAGCTTCACTTGGCAAGAAAATGTATGTGATTGTTTCCAGCCTCCACTGTGGCCCACAGAAACGCTACAAATTTTATTGCAAAGCGGAGTTTAACACGCGATTGAAGCTTCTCCGTGCGCCGCGATGGAGAGGCGCCGTAATAATGTACTTGCACTTCTTTAACCATTAAAGGCCCTAGGCATATTAATAGTTGAGGGCCCCTGAATTAGACTTTTAATATGAATAAAAACAGGTACCGATAGTTTTGCCGCAGAAGGGCACCCCTTCTGCGGCAAAACTATCGGTACTCCCGGCAGCCATCGAGCTTGTTGTACCCGTGAAGCTTTGCTGTGCTTCGGAGAATGAGCAAGGCAGACAGCGTAATTACTGGCACCAAGACTTAACAACTTCCGTCTCAGAATAGAGCACTGACCACTCATTGCCTGGGCTAGATCCAGGTAAACTAGAATATGTTTGTGGGAAGCGTCGACCACTCACCATCAGGTGGCGCTTGCCTATCCAACTAACGTACACAAGGCAGCAGCGCTTGCTAAGAACAGATGGGCCTGATGGCATCTATTCCTCAAAACACTTTCACAAATATCAATGAACGCTCCTGCGGACTATACTAATAATATATCATAAGTCTTTTTTCTTTCTTTCCAAAGTACTCTAGTATAATAATATATGTAGTAGCTAATTTAGTTTTAACTTACGGTTTGGTGTGTATGAATGAGTTATTTCTTAAATGCGGTCCACGGGCTTCTTTTCCAACAACTCGATATATACAAATTTCAACTCGACATATTATACAAATTTTAGAATCAATTGAATTTAGAATTAATAAATATTTATTTATAAAGAATATAATAATATTATAATGTTATTATAATCATCGGTATTTAGATATCATTCGGGATAACATTATAATTACAGTTACATAACAATCAACACAAATGTAGTTATAACGATGGATTCATACAACTATCATATTAACGCATAATAAATGGGACAGCAGTACAAAAACCTTATCAGAATAAATCATTGTAATTCTATGTTTCATTTGGAATTGACATAATATGCGATAACCAATAAGTACACGAATTTGGGTCACTAGGAAAAAGAGTATTAAGAAGCGAAAGTAATTAGGTAAGGTCAGAGATTAGGAAGATATAATACAGATGCCATATAATTTGAGGCAAATTTCGCAATGTTTTCATATATATTACATTATAACATATAATAATACAGATGTCATATAATTTGAGGCAAATTTCGCAATGTTTTCATATATATTACATTATAACATATAATAATACAGATGTCATATAATTTGAGGCAAATTTCGCAATGTTTTCATATATATTACATTATAACATATAATAATAAAGGTAGGATATAGTCAGTTGAGGCACTTGGACTATCCAGTTCAAATCAGTCCAATTCAATCCAAATAGGCCATCTTAAGTCTACCCATCCATGGATATGGTCAAAACTTCAAAATTTTAGAACCCAGTAAAAAAAACTAGGCTTGGACAAACAAATAAGTAGCATAGAATAACTTACATACATGTGCATAAGAAGGACATCTTTACAACTTGTAAAATTTTGCTTACCTACTACGTAAGTAACAACTTAGTTTCACCGCGCAATGCATAGTTAATTCTGATTTTGCTTAGAGAAACATGCCACATCTAGTTGTGTTCATAAAACAAGTTTACAGCCACTCGGTAAGTTTGAAATTAATGAAGCCTATAAAGTGGGTAAGGTTCTATTATAATATGAAACTGATATTCCAAGTTAGATTTTAACGGTAGAAATAATTAATTTAATCTTATTGTTTTGAAGTTTTTTTAGTTGTTAATATAGATTATAGAGCATAAGACGGCAAAATATCACATTTATAAAAGCCCCTTTAAATATAAATCAAAATTTTAAAGGAGTGTTACATTTAAATTTGCTGTATGAGCAACAGACATAATCTGTGAAAATTTCATCTGTGGTATTTCATCTATTATGGTCATGGATGTAGTATAATAACAGGATGGCGTACTGGGAAAAAATGTATTTACGAAAGTGAACACTAACTCAACGCATTAAGTATTATATTCTAATGGGCATTACACAGATGCTGATCCGAGCCGAGCGGGATAGCAATATGTTAGGAGTGTTTCTCGTTCTTTTATCTTGCCAGCTTAAAAATGTATTTTATTAAAAATTTTTGCTGATCAAAAATTCCATCCAAAAAATTGTCTTTTTAATGTTATTTTGACAATTGTGTGTCAAGAAATTGTAATTGAATTAATTTATTTAAATATATTTTCAATTCAAAAAGAAAACATAAATTATTATTTTGCTTATTTCTTTTATTTCTTATGGTAGCCCAGTTAAGTGTCATCTTGACATTTTGTATTGTAATGGTTGCTATGGTTACTTAAATAACATAATTAGTAAATCAAACTACTATGGTGACCATGATTTTTCAGAACGAAGTTCCTTACGGCAGGCTTGGAGGGGAATAATAGCAATGCGAAAAGCAATGGTCAGAACGTGAGACAAAGTGACTCCGTACTAAACTTCCCACGTTCCTAATAATTTTAATCAGTTTGAATCCATGGCATCTTTAATTGTTTTGTAATCTTAATTCAAGAATGCGTTATTATGAGAGTAAACCTAAGATTTGCAGTTAATATTTTGGGATGATAACGATATCTCGACCACCTGATAACGGATTCCCGTCAAGTATATACCTGGAAGTATTTGTATTATGTATTTCGTAATCCATCTACTATTCTTCAGATTTTAACCATTGCTAATGTTGGTATTTTCGTTTGTAAGTATAATACTTGTATCAGATTTTTCAAGCACCCTAAATGCATCTAAGCTAGCTTGCGATATCTGCCGGGGCAAAACGCGCCTTTTGAAGAACTTAAAAACTCGAGATTTATAATATTATGGCAGTCGTGGTAAACTCATGTAGTGCTTAAAACTGCATTCATCAAGTATGTACTAGTAGGATATCAACCTTACTACAATTAAAATTTTCAATACCCATTTAATGACAGTTTGAATTTTTGAAAGACAAATTTGAATTTGTCCCACATGTCAAAATCTTATTGTCACCTTATAAGAAAGGGACACACTCCTAAACACTGGCTATCTCTGTCGGCTCGTTTTTCTGTTACGAGTTCGCGGTCCTGTTATATATTATTACGTCCATTATTATGGTAGACTCCAATGACAGACGGATAGACGAACATCCTTTGTTTTAGTTCCCGTTTTACCACAGAGTACTTTTTAACATATATAGAATATATATGCGGTTAACATATAAGAATATATATATATATTCCTTAGATATATAGAGGAAATTCGTATCATGAAATATAATTACATAGAACATATAAATGTGTACCTATTTTAAATAAAATAATTCTATAATGTTTTCATAGTCATCATGAGAAACAAAACTAACACAGCTGACAAAATCTTCCACCAGACATAATATGAACATAATATAAAAATATAAAGAAATTTATTAATATAAATATCTATACATATAATAAATTTGTAGAGGAGTCGTTTCTGTACATTGAAAATATTTAAAAAAAGAATAGCCTGGGTGTTAAAGGATTACTAACAGAATCCATTTCCAGCATTTTTGGAATTTTTGTCTGTTTGTCTGTATGTCTGTTTGTCTGTTTAGTTGTGCACGCATCACGTGAAAACTACAAAACCAGTGTAAATAAATTTTATCCATAAAAATTTAGCGTAACTTAGAGTAACATTTAGTTTTTGTTTCATCGCAATCGCTTCACTCTATCAAAAGATATATGTATTTGAAATGTAGCTAAATAAGATACTTAACAAATAGGATCAGATCAACGCCATCTATTGACCATTTACGGCGGCTTTCAATATCCTATCTATCATAAATTTTTCTTATCTATCTTGAAATTTTGACACATTTTCTTAGAAAATCTGTCAAAATTTTAAGATATATAAGAAAATTTTAAGATAGGATATTGAAAGCCGCCGTTATAGTAGGTACCGATTTATTGACGATTTACAGTACCGACTTATAAGTAGGTATGTAGGTTGTCAACAGATGGCGTTGCATGTATCTGATCCTATTTGTTAAGTTTAACGAATTTGTTATTATATTTTGTTAAAACCTTAAAACGTTGGAAAGGAATAGTAATTCTTACTAATATTATAAATGCGAAAGTAACTCTGTCTGTCTGTCTGGCTGTTACACTTTCACGCCTAAACCACTTAACCGATTTTGATAAAATTTGGTACAGAGATAAACTAGAGCTTGGAAAAGGACATAGTCTATTTTTTATCGCGAAAAAAAGCTTAGGGGGGTTTAAAAGGGGGATGAAAGTTTGTATGGAAGTTTGTCATTATACATAGAAGATGACGCCTTAAAACTTTGTATTTAGGCACTTAATAAGAATTAAATAACCATGATTATTTATTGTTCCACCGTTTTTAAGGTTTTCGCTTATATGAGCATTACATAGGAGATGAAAGTTTTTAGGGTAGTTAAAAAAAAATCTGGGTTGCGTTGGCGCAGTGCGACGTAGTGGAGGAAATGTCGCTATATTGCTACCCGAACATGCAGACACGTGAGGGCATTTTTCAGCTGTAACAATTTCGATTTGTTCATAGAATTTTGCTTTCGTTAATGTTCTTAATATATTCGGCGAAATACAATGTTTCATTTATTGTTATTTGTATTTAATTATTTAATTATATGTTATTGAATGGAAAAAAAGGGGGCTGCTATATGTGTACGTTCTAATAAAGCTTAAAAAAGAAGATGCGGCCCATCCAAATAGATAAAGAATTGTATGACACTATTATCCAAAACATGGAACACGGTCCCTGTGGTGTTAGAAATTCAGCCTCGCAATACATGAACATTGGAAAATGCACAAGGATTTTCTCTAATCAGTTGATAAAAGAAACTGTGCAAAATGACAATGGCTACCCGTTGTACAGGCGCACAGCGCCCGAAGACGATGGCCGAACAGTTACAATTAAGACTCGATCTGGAGCGAACGAAACCTTAGACGTCCCATATTTGCCTATTTTATATAAAATTTTCAATGCTCATATTAATGTAGAAGCCTGTAGCTCTGTCCACGCAATCAAATATACAAATATATAAACAAAGGAATTGACAGGCTATAATATTTAATCTCAGGAATGAAGGTGGAGCACATCTTCTGAATGAAGTGCAAACATTTCAAGCAGGACGTTACGTCAGCAGTAATAAAGTAGCGTGGCGGCTCCTTAGCTTCCTCTTGCCTGAAAGACATCCAACAGTAACCTATCTTGCTGGACACTTAGAAAATGAAGAGTGCATATATTTTACCGAGAACAATTTCCAAGAAAAAGTATCTACACCGCCCAAAACAACATTAACAGCCTTTTTCCATCTTTGTCAGGGCGATTCCTTTGCCAAAACGTGTTTCTGTGCTAAAATCTCCCGTTGTTCTACCTGAAACACATCTACAAAGGACTGCGAACGCCGTTTTCAATGTCTGTTGAAAATTGGCCCAGAATGAAATCATCTGATGCCCTTGGTCATGTGTACACCGTCCACGATACTAATTTTGAATGTTTCTGTTTACGTTTGCAGCAACACTAAATTCAGGGTCCTATAAGCTATAATGATCTTAAAATTGTCAACGGCCAGAAATTCGGAACATATAGAGAAGCATGTAAAACTCTGGGTCTGTTAGAGAATGATAATCACTGAGACGAAACTATAAAGGAAGCTGTCCAGTGCAAATCACCAGCCAAAATCAGAGACCTTTATGCAACCCCTTATAATATTATCATCTTGCGGGTTATCTTATCCTAATGAATTATGGAACAAATATAAAGAGTACATGGCGGAAGACATTTTGCGTAGGCTACATTAGACACATGATATACAATGAACACATTTATCATCATCAGCATAACGAAGCCCCTGGAAAAATTTAAGACAAAGTAATGGCTATAGTGAGTAAGCGTTTGAATGAATTACGAATGATTAGCCCTCCTAGAACGAACGAAAATTAACTATCAGATGAGATTGAAGAACTATGACATACCAGCTTTGCAGCAGCAAGTAGCTGAATTGATACCCAAATTACTACCAAAACAAAAACGAGTATTTGACGAAGTGTTGCAGCTATCAGAACCTGGGAATGGCGCGCTACTCTTTGATCTCATCCAGGAAGATTCACCTATCTGTAATTTTAGTAAAAATAGCGCATGGCATGCTATTGCACGTCAGTGCAAAATCTTGGTGTGGGATGAAAGTACTATGGCGCACAAAAAAGGGTAGAAACACTAAATTGAACCCTCCGGGATTTGCGCAACAGTACCTATGTTATTTTAATTTATGGGTGAGATGGTGGTTTTATTGGCTGGTGATTTCCGCCAAACGTTAGCAGTCATTCAGAAGGGGACACTTGCAGACGAAATTAAAGCATGTCTCAAGTCGTTCACTATATGGGCCACCGTAATGAAGTTCAGTTTGACTACAATTATGATGACACAAATGCTGGCAACCATGCCGAAACACTATTTAAAATAGGAGATGGTCGGCTAGAAACTAATGTAGAGGGCTGATTCAATTAGTACACAGTGGTTTAGAATTAGTTGCAAGTGTTTACCCAGACTTATAAAACAATATACAAGAAAATCAATATTAATGTGAAAAAGCAATTTTAGCACCTAAAAATGATATTATCAACTAAGTAAATCCTGACATATAATTAAGAGTAAAGTACCAGGACAGGTACAACAGAGTATTTATCAATAGACACAGTTATGGTACAAAAAAGAGCATATCATATCCCGTAGAGTTTCTAAATTCGCTTGAGCTGTCAGATGTACCCTCACAAAAGCTTAAATTAAAACTAGGTGTCCCAGTCATGCTCATGTGAAATTTGGATGCCCAGAGACTATGTAACGACAATTTTTCTAATTGAAAATTGTATGTAGCATGTTCGCGTGTGTCCAATGCCCAGAATGTCTACATTCTATCCCCAAATGGAAAGACAAAATATTGTTTACAATAGTTTATTAAAATAATATTCTGTTCCGAGTTGTCTTCTTTGTTCTAAATCAGGAAAGGGGGAACTGCGCTACTCCAAATTTTACGCGAGCGAAGCCGCGGGCAACAGCTAGTATTAAATATTATTTATTTTATGTGAGTAGGGTATGTTAGGTAGGTAGTGTAGTTTATGGCAATTTTAAAAATCCTGCAAAGAGTTTAAATTAAATAACTTAGATTTAAAACGCGATAGATTCATATAATCCTACTGTACCGTCGAACGGAATATTAACAGTAAATTAATTCTTAATAAACCATCTTTAATTTTAAATAAACGGTCTTTCGGTTTATAAGAAAACTTATTATAATTTATGGCTATTTGTATATGGAATTATTTTTAAATTATGGTAAACTCTTGGCACCAAAATATAGAGATGTAGAGCGTTGATCGTAACATTTCCCATGCGTACAAGTCTTGGCGCCAACGTGCCGCAATATTGGCCAGGGTAGACTAGTAGACTAGTAGACTTTATCGGCCATTGTACCTTTAATGATCACATAAAAGGCAATACCATTACTTTGTATCACATAGTAATATATTTTACAGCAAATAAATTGATTCATAAATACGTCTATTCGAGTTACAGTAATGTATGATTTTTTCTGTATTTTGAACAATAAATAAAAAAGAAATGTTGGACTGAACAAATTTAGTATGCGGGAAGAAGTATACATAGCTTTTGAGGATGGATTTGGAGGACACTTCAAACGCTTATTCTGGTATTATATGCAGGTGGTCCAACTAATACATGCGTTCGCCCAAACTTTACGCGGCAAGGTCAGGTGCACGACCTAAGAAACCTTAGTAAGAATTATTTTAGGGTTGTACTCACTACATTCTAGTTATCAAGGATTTTAGTTCTTGGTATTCGATACCTGATATCCCGATTCCCGACACCCTAAGTTTGTTTATCACAAAATACGTTAGACTTTAATAATCTAGACAACGAAGTCATTATTTAATAAATCAATGTCCAAAAGACAATGCAGCCTTTTTTAGTTATGGTAATGATTCTTGTGCTTATTATTTATAATCCAAACAATAAAACTTATTTTAATTTATATTCTTTGCACGTCTAAGTCCTTTGTTAAAAAATCCTTTTCGATTATTCATCAAAAGCGCCCTTGTCATTCTTAATTAGGGAACATAAAGAAACAATGTGTCAGAAGAAAACCACAAGTGCTGTGCGATAAAACAATGTTTTATAATAGCCACAATACATAATTTTCTTTAGCGTTTTTCTTAAAAAAGCTCTTATCGTCTTTGATATATCTTTCAATTTGTTACTATAACGATAATAGTATGTGAGCTTTAGCTTTTATATTTTTGCAGTATTCGTTTATTAGGATGGAGGATGTTTATCTCCGTCATTATATAGTGAGCTTTTGAGCTTAGTTCTTTCTTAGTTCACGATACATTTTTAAAAGGAAAATTAGAATTTTGTTTATGAAGTTGTAGGTGATTAAAGCATGTGAACGTCCGCAGCTTCGCAAGACGAGTTGTCTTTTTGTTAATCTTTTTTTTAACGAATCGAAAAACGAAAAACGTTTTTCATTTATGCTTTTCGGATAGGAATAGGAAATGAATTTTAGAAAGTGTACTAACGTGATGAAATATCGTGAAAGCTATTTCACGGTAATTTCAAGTAAGTGGCTTTCAAAGCCTGTCGCACCCACATCCACTCCGGGATACTAATTATACCCTTCCAGTGAACCTTCAGGGGTAGCCCGGGGTCAGTCAATTTAGCGCTTAATGACAGAAGCCTAAATTCAACAGACGTTACAGTGAAGATGAAGTTTTCGGGATATGCAAATTTATAGTCAACACAGACAATTTCTAAAATGATTAAAACCTAAGAATTATAAGTACGTATTTGGGAACTCTACCTTATTATTTCTTTGTACACACTATAGTTACTACTTCTTCAAAGATTAATGAACAGCCTTAGATATTATAATAAAATAAATTTAAAGCAGTTTTACTATAAAGAGTGAAATTCGCGTAAATATTAGAAAGCTTCATATAATATCTTTGTAGCAAAAACATTAAACTAAAATAATACACGCGAAAATTTGTATGAATGTTTGTTACTTGCAAATAAAAACTACTTAATGGACTTTAATGAGACTTTACAATAATATAGCTTATATATCTAAATAACACAAAGGCGATAGTTTATTTCTGATCCTTTACGAAAATAAGGCTTGTGAAGCGATGAGATGTATGCATTTTTCAAAATCAATGTTCAAATGTTTTCAGAACTTTAAAGATAAAAACCATTTTACTTACACTTAAAAGAAACTTTATGCCACCTAGGAAATGTTTACAAAGCGTCCCATTAAACTAGGGCTAGACATCTAGACAGCTAGATTCAATACCAACATTACAAACGAAAAAAGGCTAAAAAAGGGTTATACTTATTTTAATAAAGGAGTACACGCTGTATAATTAAATATTTGAACAGCAGACCTTTGGCCGTTTTTTCATTAATTCATTAAAAGCTTTATGTTCAATAAAAGATCAAAAGAACCCTTTGGGTGTAATAAATGTATAAGCTTCCATTTAACATTACAATCTGAGGCGGCCTTAGTAACAAAGAAAACAAAAATGGCTAAAATAATGTATTTGATTATATTTGTTGAGTATAACCTCGTCATGGATCGTTTCGTTTGTTCTTTTTATTACATTTATTTTAGTGTGAATCTTATAAAATTTCATGATTCAAATTCCTTTTATTTTTAACTATCTTTCTTCGCTGTGAAAGCTTAAATATTTTTGGAACGAAGTTCTTTACGGCAGGCTTGAAGGGGATAGGGATTTTGCTGCGCGACCGAACTGAAAAAAATGTGATAGTAAAACCGTAAGAAAAAATCCGTGGGAAAAAAGGGCGTGGAATAAAAGCGTTAAAAGAGATGTGCGCATGCGCGACAGTCGCATACACAAGCGAGTAGTGTATAATACCTTTCTTTTTAGCCGAAGGAAAAAGTAAAGTATCAACCCACTGCTGAGCACGCTACTCCTCCTCGAAATCTGGCGAGAAGGGGTTGGGGCCATAGTTCGCCGTTGCGCTGTCCCAATGTGGGTTGATAAACACACACCTTCGAATACTTTTAATTTTATCATACATGCAGGTTTCCTCGCCTTTTTTTTACTTTGTCTTGAAATTCTTTAGTTCACAGTCACACCACTTTAGCAACAGCGTGATAGTGATGACACATTGTGCGGCAGCAATCATTTATAGAACCCATTTTGTCACTCATTAAATCGTATAAACAAAACAAAAAAAATGGTTTAATTAGCCCTCTTATTACAATAAAGCTTTTAGCCCCCTTATCGCAATAAAACTTTTAGCCCTCTAATAATAAAATTTGCAATGACAAGCAAATTGTCTATTCCAAGGCTGATTCCAATTCTATACTCAACGTAGCAACTAATTTATAAACATTATAGCATACAAAACTATATTTTGTCCTTGTATTTATTAAACATGGGTATTATCCTCCATGAAATAATGTAACTGTGACAATAGACAGAAACATGACAGCAATACTAAATGGAAAAGCTTTTATCGGAGTACATTTTGTTGATCTTTCATAAATATTAAATAAGCGACGCAATGCATACACGATGTGAAACACTAAATATTTTTAAGAGCCGATGTTTTAGGTACTTTTCTTTTGTATTAGTAAAGCTACATTTTGTAAGCTCGATGTTTTAGCCTCACTTTAAATATTGGTTGGAAATTATTTTATTCGTTTATATTTTCTATTTAGACTCGAGCCTAATTTATCTAAATGGATAGACTGTCACCAACTCCTAAAACAATTAATTTTAAATAATATACGTTGTTATTTATTAACTTCGCTTCAAACCTTTTTTCTTAAATTTAAATATAATTGAAAAAATTAAGTGCCTACATAATATATATATATATAAGAATATTTTTGAAGTCGGTTGTTGGTTTTTCATTCAAAGTTAACTTTATTAATTTTCATTCAATTGATTCTTGTGATTATTTGTTTGAAGTGTCATTTCCTTGTAATTGTAACTGGCAATTTAAATTCATGATTGTAAATCAATTTAAAAGTAAAGTCAAAATTCACAATTCGATCAGGACCAGATTTGTCCTTTGTGTCACGCGCTAAAACATTCCCTTAGAAGTTGGTCAGGCACGTCCTGCTGCATGTCACTCGCAATATGTTCGTATTCGTGACACACAACTTCTGAACGTGTCATGACACACGAGAGGCAAACCTCCTGTTTGTATATTTTAGGCAAATAAGTATAATACGTTGATGACAATATTTATAAACAGTGTTTTCAATTTTGCTTGTAAAAAGTGGGATGAGAAGTTTTTTGACAACAATATTTTTGACGAGAGCATCGCATAATCAAAATGTGACACAGTTTTAATCATGTCATATATTATTAAAATTTATTTTGTATAATCCAAAATTATTAAAAAATATATTGTTTAATTTTCACAATTGATTTTAAAAAATGCCATGCCATAAAAATTCCATACATGACCCTAAATATTTATCGACAATACAATATAATGTGTACGTTGCCTTAAACGACCCCAGCATAACATCTGTCCGTGTAATGAGTTTACTCCCCAAAGTTACACCTTGTCAATGGAGATCTCGTTCTTTTGTTGGTAGTTAAGTATAAACGTTAAAAATTACATCGTTACACCCTAATCTTGATAACAATGATTGAACAAAGCGGCCGATTTTAGCGACTAAGTGTTAATCTGATTTGGACATTGTGCATAACCGGCAGGAGATAAGTGCGACATTTTATCCAGTGAATGGAACCCTTTATTTACAATAAGTTTTTTATAATCCGCTTCCATTAAACTTTTACACAGCCCTATCGAAAATTGCATCTTAAAATGTGCGGTATTTTTATTTTAAACTTTCCTTTATGTATTAATCGTAGGATACCATATGTTGTTCGTATTAAAACGTTACAATTCAACCAAAAATAATTAAAATACTATGTACTTTTGAAAAGCTTCTTTTTTGTCTTCATATAAATGGTATATTTGTAACATATTCGTATGACCTCTCTAATACGATACAGTCTTGAAAGCACTTTAGACAAGGTATTAGTCAAAATAACTAACTAACGGTAAAACACCTGTAACATAATATAATAGTCAATTAGACTTATTAGACAATGCACATACGTAATGTAATTGAGTTTATATAAATAACAAAAGGTGAACTTACATATTTTTGGAGTTGGCTTTGTACTGTGTATACAATAGGTACGTATATACAACCGAGAACATGATGTCAGTGAAAAGCCTTTAGAGAGGGATTACGTGGAAATTTCCCTGATAATAGTAGTCAAACTTCACTCGCACACCACACGCTGTGTGACAGTGTGAGTCTAGCGAGTTACACACCTGGCATGCACCTGGTGGCATACACCTCAAACCACACACGACTATGTACAGATAAACTTAGACATCATCATCATGATCATCATCAGCTTTTATCCGTCTACTGCTAAACATAGGCCTCCCCATTGAACGCCAAGAGGACCGATCCCTTGCCACTCGCATCCAACACGGACCGGCTATTGCACGGAGATCGACTTCCCACCTGGTTAATGGCCAACCAACACTTTGTCTACTAGATATACTACAAAGAAAAATAAAAATCACTCTACATTAAATCAAATTGTAAAAAATAATGAAGTGAATAATATTATAATCAATACAATAATATGCCTAGTTTATACAGGTGTCTTGATAACATGAAGCATTCATAAACATTTGCACCTGACCGATATTATGTGAGTATATTTCATAAGTTCCGAGTCCATTTGTTTCTGGCAGCCGTGATGATGTAGTACATTCATTTGATGTATCTCTTTTAGTTTATTCAGCGTAAGCAGTTTAAGCGCCCCAAAAGATTCTTCTACTTAATTTACCATTATTATCATTTCTTTTAATTCTTTTCATTAGTTATTATATTGGAACGAAGTTCCTTACGGCAGGCTTGGAGGGGATAGGGATTTTGCTGCGCGACCGAACTGAAAAAAATGTGATAGTAAAACCGTAAGAAAAAGTGCGTGGAATAAAAGCGTTAAATGAGACATGCGCATGCATGCGCAGGCGCGACAGTCGCATACACAAGCGAGTAGTGTATAATACCTTTCTTTGTAGCCGAAGGAACTTCGTTCCTACCTGGTGTCCCACGACACCACATTTTTACATTAGTCTCACTCGAATACTTCCCGTGGGATTAATCGAATAAATAAAAATCATATGTGTTATTTTGATGTGTAAGCTATATTATAACAAAATCCATTCAGTACTTTTTTGCATAAAAGAGTAAGAAACATACATCTATATATTCTTACAAACTTTCAAGTTTATATTTTAGTAAGAACAGTATTCCAGAGTTCTTAAACAGTAAGTACATTTAATTTTGTACTACCTTTACTAATTCTACTAGCAGCAATATACTTGTAAATATTGTAGTATATAATAAAGATGATGGCAGAAATGATGAAAAGGATTGTGAATATTAAGTGCGTATTATATGAAGTAGATGCATTGACCAGCAAAGGACTTTCGACTGCTAATTTGTCTGCTAAGATGGTTAATTATAAAAAGTTCATTAATCATTCTAAGCTTAAATTAAACTCAGTTTTCCTAAATAAATCTACGTTTAACATATTCGTAATGAGATTTTATACACATACTTTTTTTTTAAATAGAGTTTTATAGCTATTGCATTATTTTATTTTTAATTTGATTTGTCTCTACAAAACAGATTCTTGATTAAGCTTTCCATTCTTATGTTATTAAAGGCATTTAATTATATTTCGTGTAAATATTTAAAAAAAATACCTGTTGGTATTTTACACACAGGGTGGGTAACAGATCATAATACATTAGTTGAAAGTAATTTTACTATTGACCCCCAAAAACCAGCATTTAGTCCAATTACGGTAAATAAAGTCTAAACACGAAATGTAAGTTGAAAAAGAGTATGTAAGTAAATAATTTCCACATCGAAGTATCATTGAAAAGAACTTTATTTTTATTGCAAAATTTAAAATGCTTTTGAACTTTTATTTTCAAACTTTCAAAGCTTTTATCTTCATAAGTTGTGAATATAATATACTGGATCCGTCTAGACCTTAGATCAAAACAGCTCGACAACTATTAAACATTAATAAGGCCAGTAATTAAATTAGCTTGAGTGCTATTTGCTAAAACGAGTACGTATAATTTTTGTAGCGAATACTGTTCAAATATTTATGAAATGCCGTTCTGTTATTCACATACAGATGATATTTGTTGGTTCTCTTATTATTGTTTTATATTTACGTTGTAGCAACATTTTTATGCATCAGGTTGTTATAATGCCAGGAGATAATTTTTATGAGCAACGATTTATTATTATTTGATAAAATAAATCATATACTTAGCATCATCATCATCATCAGCCTTTATGCCCGCTGCTTAGCATGGGCTTCCCTTAATGAACATCGAGACCAGTGGCGGCTGTACCTTAAGTGCGCTCGTGCGCTGAACCACCAATAATTTAAGATTTAAAAATTTCAAACATTACTTGATCTTTATTTATAAACCATGTTAATAGATATTTAAGTATTTTTATAAGTACATACAAAAATCTTTATAACTAATAAAATTTCCAAATATGACGACACAATTTGAGCGCTTTGCTTAACTATTAAGACTTATTTTCCATAATAGAAAAAATTTTGTGCGCTTCCGCGAGCGCACGAGGACTGCTAATAGAACTTGTATGAGTTACGAGCTATACGCCTGACGCGTGAAACAAAAGATAGTTCATAGAAATGTACCGAGAAATTACTCTAATTTCGTGCGCCGCACGCGCGTCCGAAGCCGAATTTGCCGAGAGCACCCGATGATTAACGAATTTCGCCGGGCGCACGTCGACGACGGCGGACATGATGTTTGTTTTAGTTTATTGTAAAAACAATTACTATTTTTCTTTTCGTAATATTCTGTGTAAATTATTAATAGTAAATTCGTAATATTCGTATTTTCGCACTGTGTACAGTGTGTGGTGTCAGTGAAAATAATCTTAAACAGAGATTTTAAAAGTGAAATGTTTAATAGAAAGAAATGGTTGTGTGGATGTGAGCGAGCGAACATTTCGCTTCAGAAAAATTTCTTATTGACTTATTGTACAAAAAATATAAAAAATTAACATATTTTAGGTAAATTGTTGTTATTTCTAATCTTAATACTTAGTGAGCAAGTAAAGTGCACTACCAGTTTAATAACCCACCAGCCGCCACTGATCGAGACGACCGATCCCTTGCCACTTGGATCCAACACGGACAGGGAAAACTACACAAAGATAGTCTTTTCACCTGTCAAATGTCCAAACAACACAAGGTCTACCTAAACGCGACCTCCACTCTTGAACCTTATTGACCCATTGGCCATCCATGCTTCTGAGTGCGTACGAGCTTGTTTTTCGCGTGATATCGCTCTGGCGGAGGTCATCCTTTCGAATCATATTTGCCAGACACCCCCGGCATACTTTAAATTACCTAATATGATATGTTAGTACGTCAGGAATGCATTTTTAATAATCCTATTAACACCAGGCTTTTTAATGTTTTGTGCCGACCTAAGTATGTAACATTTCGTGCTACTCAATTACTGTCTGACTGTCGAAGTAGAAGTAAAAAATGTATAAAGGGCAATATAAAAGAGTGACATCGCAGAGTATCATAATAAATTTTCTGAGAGCCTTCAAAATTATATTGAAAGTATGCCATGTCAAAAGAAACAAATTAATCTTCAAATATTTTTTTAATTTGGTTCAGTTATTCTCAGAAAAAGTCTGTGTCAAATATTCCAACTGATGAGAATTTGATGAAATACTTTTCAGTAAAGAATGCTTTTGTAATAACATTCTAGAGACTGTACTATTATTGTGATATTTTTATTAGATTACAATATGCTATTGAGTTGGTTAAATTTTTTTTTTGTATTTTTATTCTGAGAATCTATGTGAGTATATAGATATATACATATAGAGAATATTTTACTAAATTACTAGGCTGAAGTGATTTTATCTTATCAGTCTTATAATTTCCGTTTAATGTAATTATCAACAGGATTTTACCTGATACGTTAAAAATATAATATCTTCATAAATATTACAAATAATTATATATAAATATTAAATAAAATAAAAATAAAAACAACGTTTTAACTTTTAGTATTCAAACTTAGAAGGACCATTTGAAACTATTGGTTCGATTTTAAAATATATTCCAATAATGGTACGTTATCACTGAACTCATTCTAAAGCATAATAAATAGGTTAAGTTACTTATATAATATGTTTTAGCCAGTTATAATATGTATACCTACCTACCTACATAATATATAATACATATATAATATGTATGTACCTATGAGTCATCGCGGAAAGCTATGGCAACAGCCAGGATAATTACTAAATGTCTTAATGAATCGTGAGATTTATTGAGCGATAATATTTAGTAACTAAACATGTTTTAGCCAGGGTAGGGTTTACATAAACATTTTGATTCGCAAACTTTATCCGAGATTCTAAGGGCATAGTTCGTGGCCCAAAAGTTCTCAGGAACATTTAATGAAGATGAAAATCTCTTATGTTTATGCTTTATAATTAGAATTTGGGATTTTAAAACAAACAACAGGCACTTTTGACTTGTTTGCCTAATTTGCTGTGACGTTTGATCTCGTTTTCTTCTCTTTAAATATTTAAATTGAATTCAAGTTTTGTGGAACATCATTCTGGTAAGAGAGTTCTTTTTAATCTGGAAAAGGAGCTACTATATAAACACTATAATTGTTTTATAATATTTTATATAATCGTTACTTGGAATAAATCGCTTTTAAGCGATAAAGTCGCCTTTGTGCCTTCGCTAACCTTGTAAATTTTAATTTCATTATCTATCTACACTAATATTATAAAGAGGAAAACTTTGTTTGTTTGTTTGTTTGTTTGGTTGTAACGAATAGACTCAAAAAGTACTGGACCGATTTCAAAAATTCTTTCACCATTCGAAAGCTACATTATCCACGAGTAACATAGGCTACATTTTATTCTGAAAAAAATAGGGTTCCGTAAGATATTTGGGTTTTTCGGACACAAGGTGTAAAAAATCAACCAGAAAAGTTATTTATTTTGCGTACGCTGCCTAAACTATAAAATATAGAACCATAAAATGTTCTAATTAATTGTAGATCTTATAAATATCTACAAAAAAGTCCAGGACACACTATACCTATCTATGTCGAGTGAGGCACAACAACCATATTTTATTCAGAAATTCTGATTTTTTTGGACTACATTTAAACGAGTTTATTTTACTCATGCTTTTAATCCTTAAGATATGAAGCTAAAGAGTTTGTTTACTTGAACGCGCTAATCTCAGGAAGTATCGGTCGGATTTTAATGAAACATTTCAGTGTTCGATAGCCCATTTATCGGTAAACAACAACAGCAGGGCAACAGCTAGTCTTGTATATTTTGTAAATTTGTGTGTGTGTAAAATAAAGTATGTTCATTCTTTCATTCATTCATTCATTAGTACTTGTAATTACTGGCACCGATGACCTGGCAACACGTGAATGAGCTGCCAAGGCTAGTTCCTGGTGAACTCATTTATTTTCTTGGGCGACACTGACCATTATATATAAAACCTGGTACCCTGGTGTGATTAAAAAGCGTTTTAAGGTGAATAATCTTTACTAAAACCAGCTATCCAGGATAGGCCAACACTCTCCAAATCTGATTTAAGGAGAAGGCCCGGGCCCAACGGTCGAGACATATAAGGGTTGATATTATATTATTTAATATTATACATAATGTCACATGTATACATTACGTATGTATACAACACCGCCTCCACGTATACAAGTATTGTTTCCATAAATTGATCCCGTATTCAATAAAGTGATATACTAACTATCATAACTGGTCCATACTTGATTCTAAAATATATTTGAATATATCTTTAATCGTTCGGTATTTTATGCAGTAGGTATATTTATTTTGTGTAAGACTTAATATTAAAGTTTTATTCCTTCTTAAACTTTTATGCTAAAATTGAATGTATAAAGTTTGGTTGGAACTATTATAAATGAAATCCCTACGATGATAAAAATATGCACGATACAGCACAGACAATAATATGAACCAGACACGCTTTGCTACCATCGCACAAACTTTATTGATGAAACGTTAAAATTGTCTGCTAGAACAGACTAATAAAATAATGCTAGTCAAACAACATAAGAGAAAAAAAAACATTTAAAGATGCTTTGCCAAAGTCGGGTAAAACACAAACAACGAGGATTCTGCTAGATTATTTAGTTAGTTATATAGTTTAGCGACGAAAAAGAGACGAAAATGTGATACCTATGTAAAACTAAAACTCGCGGTAGTTGTAAGTTTTAAGCAGGATAGTTTAGCGAGTTACTAGAATGTTCGGCACTCAGTGTCACTTCTGTCGTTTTTGACCGAAAAAGTAAATAATTATACGGTGCGCTTTAAAACTTGGAAGCAAAACAAATTGGTCACGAATTGACTTTACTTTTGGCAAATGTTTGGTTCCTGATTATATCGTAAAGAATGAACATGGTTTGACTCAACTACATTAGCAGTTAGCCGTTCACAGATAACATAAGCTGGTAAAGTGTTGACCAGAATAGCCACCAGATTCCGTTATAGTGTAATTAGTAATGTTTGATAAGATACACGAAGTCCCTGTTTAAGATTTAAAAGTCTTCTGAATAAAAAGCGAATATATGCGTAGACTGTGTAGCTGGTATGAGAATTTAAATAACGAACTATATGATGACTCTAAGAATACATTATAATGTCAATAAATGAATTTATAAAGCAGATCACAAAAATGTGTGGTGTTATATTTGTTTAATTAATATGGTTAATTACAAATAATCGATTTAATTATGTGTTGCATATGCATTTATTTTGATAGTTAATGACTGTCATCCAATAACTGTTAATTACAGTAAATATTTGAGTTCATAATAGAAAATATATTTTACTACAATAATCTATATTAAACATTGACTTTTCATAACATTATAATATCAACACAGCCTAATGAATAGGGCTAAGCTAGTTACCGAAATTGGCCTTCAGCAAATTCCCATAGATATTCGTTTGTCATTTTGTATTAAAGTATATTACCCATCGACCAATTGAATACGCAAAACGTTAGCTAGACACGCGAGAGCCACGAATAATTGGCATAATTGTTTATGAAATTACATTAGATTTCATATATTTTCATAATTACATTAGATTACATATATTTATATCGTAAACCACTTCACAAATCTAGTTCATAGGTTACTTAATGAAATCAGTATTTCCTTGTAAGTGTAAGTTAAAGCAGCGCTACCTGATGGTCGTTGTAAATGAATATATTATATAGTTCAAGTGAAAGTTAAATAGGTCCTTTTTATGCCTGGTCCACATAATTTCACATTGCTTTGCTACAAAAAATTGTTGTCACGGTATAGTTGTAAGGCAGAAATAAGCAAAAGTGTCTTAAGGAAAGAACTGGTTGTTTGTACTGCGTTAATAATAACATTTAAGAACCTACAATACGTTATTATATATGCACGTCAAAATTATTTTAATTATTAAACAAAATTTAAGTTATTTTTATGGAGAACTAAATAATAAATTAAAAAATATATACAAATGTTACATTTGTTAATCCTATTCTATGTAGTTTTATGCTCTTTTGGGTTTCATCCTTTACAATAAACAAATAAAGATCCTAATTATTTATTAAATTACGAGAAAGGTAAATTGGACCCAAATAAAACCAAATATTTATTAGACTCCGAGGAAAATAAGATGGTGCCTTTTTTTCAGTGATACCTTTCTGTAATGGTACTTTGTGTTTTATATATTACGTATTTGTATACACAATTTAATGTTTCCAAGACATTTAAAATATTTGTTTAATAAATATCGCACCTATATAATTGCCTTCTTTGTACTCAGTTTTCCTCTTATATTTTATACATACAAAAATAATATGGAACTAAATACGTACACAAAATACAATATTGAAAAAACAAAATCGGTTCTTTAATAATTATATTCCCGCTAAAATAACAGATTATGTAGCACTAAAATAAAGCAATGTTTTAACCACAGGTTTCAACAGACTTGCATTTAGACTCTGTTGAATATCTGGTCTAAATTATGTCCGAATTATTCAGTGAAAAATTTTCAAAGTCAAGCTTTTAAATATCAATTTTAAATGTGTGAAATGCATTGTCGGTGTATCGATACATAAAATAAAATAATTTGCATACTTTATTTGATTCAGCTAAATAGTCTATCAAAATTGACTTTACGAAAATCCATTGTACAGTTTAAATTGTAAATAAATTATATTTTCATTTGTTCCGGAACCTTAGAACAGTTGTACAACAAAATGAAAATAGATAAAGCCTGACAATTAGGAGCATTTCACATTGACGTAATTAGTTTCGTACATTCCGAGCCACGTTATATTTTAGCAAACCATTTTCAAGACCCCAATAAAGTTGAGGTGGCGCCCAGGCGTCGCGACGCTTCCCGAGTCTCTCTGGCGCCAGAGACTGACAAAGAGTTCGCATGGAGAGGACATCGAACTTTGACTCTTATGCAACCTTCATATATGCCACCCCCAATTCCGCGTAATGTTACCTCCGCATACACTTTAGGATACAGAACTTTAGTTAGTGACAATTTAATGAACTGAATGTTTTCGAAATGTGTGATAAAATATAACGGAATTTTTTTATTAGATCACTCGCGTCCGTTCAAACATTTATTACAAAAATTTAATATATTTAAGAGTTTAAAGATCGTTCCTTAAAAACGTAACTTTTTATGTTTAAATTTTTAAATTTTTAATAAATAATTTTAAGTCCAAACTTTTTGCTGACATTGTGTATAATATGAAGAGACGTATAATACTTCCATAATAACCGTACTTACAGAAAAATAACATCTATTTGTTAGTCAATTAATTCTTTTAAATTTTCATAGAAATTCGTTTATTTTGGGTAGTCAATCTTAACGTTTCAGAAATAATCTCTGAAATATCATCTAAACAAAAATCGTAATATTTAGTCTTATGAATAAATTATAATTGAAAAAGGAACCCTGGCAGATTCTCTTCGCCGGAAAGAGACTTTATATAATCCCTCCTCTTTACATATTAATTTACAAAAAAGGGTCTTCGTATTCCCTATCTTTTCTTAGAAAAATTTGGAATCCAAAGAAATATATATAATAGAGATAGAAAAAGTCTCAATGTGTCCCTAGAGAATCGTTCGCTGATACCAATAGGTTTTAATGGAATATAAATAATTTATTTCATAGCACGTAAAAAAAACAATTGTTAGCAGAAAAAAAATCCTTTTCTTTTTAATGTATCCTATGCTACTTCTAGTACCTCCGAGAATATAACGTACAAAGTTTCACGAGTTTGAGTAGTTTTCGCGATTTAAAAAAGTATTATTTAAATTTCTAAGGATTTTAAAAGGTTTTATGAAAGAGATGAGAAGAGAAAGATTTACAAAAAAAAATTAGATAAAAAATTAATACTAAGATTTCAGATTTCAGATTCAGTGACATTGTTTTACAAACGGGGAAAAAAAGAAATATGTGAAAGGTGTATTTGTAATTCAAACAGTTCATACAATGTAAATGTTATTTTATTCATTTCTGTCGATTTATTATTTTTTTATATAAATAATACCTAGAAACTTCTACGATATATATTTTCTTATACAAGAGTGGGTAAACGAAGAGTCGGCTTACACGGAGCAATCAGCCGCGTTCATAGACATCTGCTACCACAAAGGACTCTTCTGAGTGGTGGAGCATAGGTATTCCATATTTAAATGCCGGCCACCTTTAAATATGGAATATCTATACTTTTCAATATAGGTATTGTCAGCCATGGTGCAATTATTGTTCTATAGAAAAGAACCCATCACTAATGAATATTCACTACTAAGTTATTTGGAACGTTACTTGCCGATCTTTATTATAAAACTAGCAGCGCTTCGTGGCTTTAGCCGCTTTCTATCTACTCAACATTTTCGGGGGAGTACTGGGATAAATTATAGTCTGATGTGTAAGCTATATTATTTTTAAGCTTAATCATAATCCATGAAGTAGTTTTTGCAGGAAAGATTAATAAATATACATTCTTACAAACTAATAACGGTTTATAATTTTGGTAGGATAGTAGGATTTGGAGATTATATTGAAAACATCGACATTTCGTAAAACTTCGATAGAAGGGCGCTGATGATCTCTAATGACAATTTGATATCGAATTTGCTGTATGTGATAAGTAGTTGTTGGAGTTTGCGAATGAAACTTTGAAGGCATCAGATATTACGATATAAGTTAACATACTACTGGGCAATAATTACATAAACTACTGGCAATAATTGACTATAATCCTAGTAATATCATAAATCTAAACATTTATTCTGTTAGTTTGTTTGTTATTTGAACGTTCAATGTATGTTCTTGAATTTCACATAAATGGATCATGAATTTGGCAATAAAATAAGACTCTAATTGAAGATGGTAGAATTCGGATTGTCATAGCGATAATTTTATAACTATTGTTCCATCCTCAACAACGCTGTCATAATGATGTTTTCGAGTATAAATGTGAATTCACGCCAGCAAAGCCACGGTCATAAGTTAGTATACAATAATGATAATAAATATAGGTATAAAGTGCAGTCGTCTTGGCTATCATTGCGGCAGGGCTATGTTCAGCAGTGGACGGACAAGCGCTGATGATAAAGGTGATACAAAAAATGTAAATTTTCATGTTCTTAACGTGAAACAAAGCCTTTAGTCTATATTACATTTACTTCGGTAATAGCACGACAGCTTTAATACCAACAGCTACAAACCCTTTTCAGCATTAAATCAGTTTTTGGGACTGGTGGACCCTTGGGGTCAAATGCACTCAGTGCTAATAGTACAACACTGAGTGATAATCTACGAGCATAGATATAATATTATAATATATAATATAATATTTTATCTAAATACTTAATTACACACCCCGTGACGTGCTCTCAAAATAAATCACTCGATTCCAATTTCATATTCAAAAAAGGAATCATTATTCCGAGCAGATAACCCTCATTTGAACGTTGAATGAGTTTTTAATGACTTTACCATACGGCCATATGTTACAAATCTGAAATCGTAACAAAGCAAAGCAATTATTATGATCGAAGCCCCTGGTATTTTACGCCAATCCCGGGGTTTAGACAAAGGGCTGATCAAACGATGACTTATTTCTGTTTTAAATGTACTTTGGCTCAGTTCTCTATATAATATTATTAAAATATTCTATTTCTACAACCTTTGATATTGCTTCATATAAGCATAATTGAAAACAGCTATGTAATAACAAAACCACATTTGAATGATTGTAATAAAAATCAAATATTTTTTTTTATTATTTTAGGGCCTGTTTCACAATCTCCAGATAGAGTATGGAGTATCTGTCAAATATGTTGCCGATAGCCTATTGGGCACTTAACTGGAGATTGTGAAACAGGCCCTTAATATCATAATTATTAATCAAAGGACTTTGACTATACTTGTCGATTTTCTTGTTGTAGGCGATAAGAGGAGTAATTTTTTAAAATATTTTTTCTACTTTTTACTTTTTTTCTTTCCTGACTTCAGAATAATTTAACAGAGTTATACTATTCTGTCATCTATTTATACACATAAAGATGTATCTATTATTCATTATAGTAGGTTTTACTTTGTCTATGATTTTTCCAGTTTAAAACTAAATAAAAAAAACTAAAATCTAATCTAAACTGCCAGCCCTGTACAGCATCTGATTAATTTTTCAAGAGCAATCATCCGGATCCCGTTGATTAGAATTGCAAGCGCTGTGCCTTCAATGAAATATAAAACGGATGGCTTTCCCTCCCAAAATGCCCTTTGAGTTTCAACCAATAGTAAATGTATTAGAATTGAAAGTCTTATTTAATACAAATTGTATTAGATGTGTTAGTAATGCTACAAAGAGAGTATTTATTTATTTATATATTGTATTACAAATAACTTAAAATATAATAAATACAGAAATTTAATTGACATTTTACATTTTCTATATCAAATTAACTAAGTCCTACTCCCTAACTCCCCTAATAATATCTCTAATTCTAAATAAGTCGCACAAAGTAAGGTCGTGTTTATTTCTCTATTTCTTCGTTTTCTATGTCTAATGTGTTTGTAAATCATAACAAAATTTTTAGGTGCTTAGAAGATATGAAATTCATGTTCCACAATGTCTTATTTGAAATTATTTGATTCATACCTTTAAACGATTCTTTTTTTAAATTTATGCCATGAAATAAGTATATCGAATAATATGAAAAAGGTAAAACATGGGCGTTCAAAAGAATAGATACGTATTGCGAGTCTTAAAATTAAAAAGTATTGGTTAGGAAAGAATAGTATTAAATAAAATAGAGTGTATATTTCATCACAATGTGCAGTGATCAGACATAATGTTGATAGAGTGGTTCAATGCATTGTAAACCATTTCTCTATGGAAGACTAACATAATATAATATGTAAGCTTATCTTCCACTTACAGAAATAGTAGTTCATACCAGATATCATATTTTAGATTCTTTCGATGATTATTTGATATTGTGTGTTAAAATACAACGACTGTAAGGTATATGACGCTGTTCAGATGTTTTTATTTATAATAAACTTCCTAACATATGTTACTGTTAATACAAAAGCTTGCCAATTGCTTCCTAATATAAATAAACAGGTGCCCCGACAGACTTCGTTCTGCCAAAATACTAATATCGCGATTAAAAAACATGGGTTGATCGTAGAAAAGTGAAAATTTTGGGTTATATGTATTTTTGTATGCTGTATCATAAAAAAATAAAAACAAAAAATAGTCATATACATAAAAAATATTTTGGGGTGGGTATCATTTAGGGGGATGAAAAACAGATATTGGCCGATTCTCACACGTATGAACACTGAATATGCATATAACATTTCATAAAAATCGGTTGAGCCATTTTGGAGTAGTTCAATTACGCACCCGAGAATTTTATACATTAGAAGATAATATAATCCGCTAGCTAACACAAGAGGAAAAGATACTGTTGTCTTTATATTATATTCAGATCATTTCGTATTCGCATTAGTCTAAAACCAATCCTGTCGAAGATATAAAAGTGTTAAACCGGTAAATCGTTGACAGGAGATCTTCAAAAATCTACTATTTTTTTTTGTGCGCCACAATAAATGTAATTAAAATTTTCTCCAATTCCTTATTCTAATCATGGTGAAAACACAAAGGCAAAAAATATAACATCTAATGCAAATCTAATTAATCTAATCTATTATTGATAATTTCCTATCTTTTAGACTCAATTGACGTTCAAAAAAAACTTTGATGGTACTTTTTGACTACGATTTTGAATAAAATTTTTGACTCTGACTTTAACTCTGAGATTTATTGTCTAATCTATAGACTCCAAATCTATTCAAAATCAGGGCAGATTTACTTAACATATTCTACTAATCGTATAGCAGATTTTTTTGTTACAATAGATGCTTGGTTACGATGGAGCGCTATCTTCCGCTCATTATTTCATGTTTCCGCTTCTATCGCCTTCATCAATGGTTTTTGTTATCGACGCTACATTATCTCATGCGATATGAAAAATGATTTGCTTTATTATCCTTTTAAAGAGTACTAGTTATGAATTTTGTATGAAAATATTGATGAAATACCTAATCTGAAAATCAATCTGAATTTTCGCCAACGTTAAGACTGTGAAGCGAATCTCAACTTATTTAGAGTATATTTTTTTTATTTAAAGTACCCCTAGACGAAGTAGCTCGAGGTATCTTAGTATCTACGAGCCACAAAAATCAATAGGCATGTTGACTATTTTTTTTAGTTGATTTTATTTGATAGATATACACGGATTTGATAGGTAAACACGAAAAAAAGATTTTTGTAAAGAAATATGTCCAATTTTAACAAAAAATTAAATAAAGAAAAATGGTTTTTAAAATTGCCGTTGAAACGCTCCAAGCGTCATTACGTCACACACCGCATTCAGAGCTCGCGCTATGTTAGGTGAGTTTGTATTTAGCTCAATGTTCAGTGACGTCATCGCCTTAATCTTATTACTACTTATTTTCTTATTACTTATTCGATAGAAATTAGGATCGCCTACAAAAGCCACTGAGAATGTTCTTGCAAATCCCCCAGATCCCATCACGGATGTCATTAACCGTTAACCACTTCCTTCCCACTTATTAAACACCAACACACACTGCAGTACTCTTATCACCACCTAAGTTCGAGGGGGAAGAGGAAACCTTATTTCCGTCATATGGCTTCCAGTTCGACTGGGCTATTTAGCGGAGCACATACTCTCAGAAGATGAAGAAAGAGAACTCTTCTAAGTAACTCTTATAAGTATGGTGCATACTTATAAGAGTTACTTAGAAAAATTCAGAGACCTAAAGTTAAAAAAAAAACTAAACTTTCATATCATGTTAACGTATTCATTGCCTTGTTAGGTCAATTTTTTTGGTCATATTACACTTAGCTATGTATTTCAAACTAGGAAAGAAACAAACTAGTTACTCCTTTAAAAAGTTTTCCGGAATAAAGTAGACACGTTATTGCAAATAAAACGTTAAAAATAATAAATACTGTTAAATTCTCGAAATTCCTCACATAACAAAACACTATACAAAAATTCGTAACTAGATACTTATAAATTAAAAATGAAAGGGCCTATACAAAAGAGTCCGTACTCGGGTTTACGGCTACAATGGACGTCGTTGTCTTCACCGGCTCATAATATATGTATCCGAGTCACGTGCTGGCATCGGCGAATCAAAAGACTGCCTTCAATTCTGCTCTCACTCGGTGGTCCGGTATGCCATACTATTGATGATGACAATATTATTATAATCATTCTCATCAAATATTAGTCATTAAAATATCAATCGTCATTAAGGTAATGTCTGTTGCTCTATAAATATGATATGATCGTGATGAAAAGTACTTGTAGAACTAAATGTATACCCACTGCTGGGCAGGGGGCTCCTCCTCGCAATCAGACGAGTTATTGGACCACAATTGGCTCAACGCCTTTGAAAGTCTAGTGTCTAAGTGCACCCTAAACACGAGATCATCGCTCGCTTACTGGTGAAGACCTTTAAAGACTTTCGAAATTTATAAAAACTCATTTCAAGGCACCACACCCGATCAAGATCGAACCGGGACTCTCTCGCTTGAGAGGCCGAGCTCATTAGTCATTACCCACTCTACCATCGTCGCTCTCCATTATCTGGTACTATCGAGTACCGGACGTCTAATCAGAACGTGTGATGGTTTTATGGTACAGGAGCCATGTTGTAAATGAAAACCTTAACTAAACCACGTCCAACACGATACAAATAAATACAATAAACAAGCTTCATAGCATAGATATTTCCTGTTATGCGGAGGTGCTGAACCTGATATATATTATTAAATTCAAAATCATATTTGTCTTTGTTCATTTACAATTTGATATTATACCAAATCAACCAACCATACTTCCATAGAATTATTTATGGTTGGTTAATACATTGCCGTTTAAGCTTAGCGTAAGTTAGTTACCAGAAGCCATACGAGCGGTTGGCGCGCCGAAACCGGAACACGCCCTTACGAGGCTTCCGTCGAATTATCTTTTAATAGACCAACAATGGATAAGATAATACGGTCTTATTTTAGCCTTTTATCCGTGAAATATTCACGTAACGATGCTTATTGTATTCTTATCAAGAAATTAAAATTTCATTATGTATAGACTTGTGGGTTATGGGACATAACTAAATATAGCCTGACCAGAAATATATAAACTTATTATAATATGCATATCCGTACAGAAATTGGGGCCCAAAGTTTCTGTAATATGGCAAGGGTTATTATAGAAAGAGAAATTGGAAGTGCGAGGGGCGATTACTCCACAATTATAAGAAAGAAGAAATATGTAAGTGATTGGTCTGACTCTTTGCGCCTACATTATATTCCAAGGGTATAAGAAGCATAGATTTTAAATAACTGTAATCAAAGCTTTCATCATTATAAATTTAATCATGTGGAGGCATCATATTAGGTCATAAATGTGTTTTTCTAAATTTCCAAGTGCACCCTAAGCATGAGCTCATACTAGTGAAGAAAAACATCGTAAGGAAACCTGCATGCCTGATGAGATTAAAAGTCTCTGAAGGTGTGTGAAGCTCACCAACCCACATTGGGCTTCAGTGAACTGTGGCCTATTAGTCTCCTCGCCTGATTTCGAGGAGGAGACCCGTGCCCAGCAATGGGACATAATATATGAGTTGATACTACTAGAATTCGTCTATCTAGGAAACCTTTATTGTTTAGATGCAGGAATTAAAGATCAAACAGACCCAGCTGCATGTACTGATGGTTTCTTTGGAATTATTGGATTTTTCGATTATTGGATTTATTGGATTATTGGATTGGATCGAGCGACGGTGGTCCAGTGGTGGACGGACTCGGCCTCTTACGCGAGGTGTTCTGGTTTCGATCCTGACCCGTCCGTGTGTGCCTTGAAATGTGTTTTTCTAAATTTCTAAGTGCACACGAGACCATCGTTCGCTCACCGGTGAAGGAAAACATCGTGAGGAAACCTGCAAGCCTGATGAGATTGAAAGTCTTTGAAGTATGTGAAGTTCACCAATCCGCACTGGGCCAGCGCGGTGGACTATTGGCCCATTACCCTCCTCGTCTGATTTCGAGGAAGGAGACCCGTGCCCAGCAGTGGGACATATAAGGGTTGATACTTTACTTTACTTTATTGAATTTTTAAAACCATATAAATATTATAATTAGATTTTTATTAATTGGCGTGTCGTTGTGAATATAAACATAAATACATGTCCATTTTATTTGCCGTGTATTATTGATTATGCCCGCATAATCCTAATGCTAGGGTCGCGATATTTATGTGAAATTTCACGCTGGTGTGCCCGCGATGACAATGGATTGGCATTAATACAACCAACCCTAAACAACGCACAAAAAATCAGGGATTACACACAACATATCAAATGATAAATAGCTTTACGGATTGTAAGTATTATGCAACAATTAATTCCTACCAATTATGGTAACCGTATTCAACGGGCCACCGTATGTTGCATTATTTTTCTAAAAATAGCTCAGAAGTAATTAATTCTTTGTAAATATTATATCGTGTTTGGTATAGTAATTTATATGAATCCCTCAGTAAGTGTATTCCACTAATTGTTAATAACTTCTAAGATTCAATCACATTAAATTTAAGATGCAATTTTATCTGAACAAGTTTTCACAAAAAGGTTCCTTATATTTATACAATACATAATACTATAAAACATATACATAATACATATATACATAATACTATAAAAGTTTAAATTAAGAATTCAGCGACGATGGTATAGGCTGGGCTACTTGAGTCCCGGTTCGACCTTGACCAGTAGTGCCTTTAAATGGGTTTTTCTAAATTTCTAAATGCACTCAGGGTGAATTTAGAAATTTAGAAAATCTCACACGTAAACATCGCTCGCTCACCGGTAAAGGGAACTGAGGAAACCTGCATGCCTGGTGAGATGAAAAGTCTTTGAAGATGTGTGATATATACTAACCCGTATTGGGTAAGAGCATCGGTGAACTATGGCTTAATATCCTTCTCGCCTAATTTCGAGCAGGAGACCCGTACCCATCAGTGGCACATATTATGTTGATTGTATAGGTTGATTCTTTTTTATTTTTTATTTTTATTATTTTTTATTTAATTATGCGTTATTCTTCATCTATTTATAAGTTAAGTACTTGAGTGAAGCCTCGAAGGTAACTGACAATTGAAATGGCCTTCCCTCTCACAATCTTCAACTTAGTACTAAGGATGGACTTACACTTTAAGTTTTATTCACTTAAGAGACTTCGTAATTAAATTACGATAAATTTTCAAAGAGAAATAACGATAAAATAATTACAAAGAGTTAGTTAAACTTACGTAAGTAAAACTTACGAATGTAAGGCCAACCTAATGCTTATAAGACATGGGATAGATATAAAAAAATCATTCAGGGTATCATAACTTTTTAATTTTTTATCTATAAAGATAACATGGAAGCATTTAATAATCTGTAACAAATTTATAACTTATTGTATAGGATGACAAAAACTGACCATGTCAATGGATTTCATAATGAATTTTAAACGTAACCAAAAAAAGGAAATTATAATTCAGATATAAAAAGGGAGCTTTAATGTATGTAATTTGTAAACCAATTTCATATAACAAATAGTACGATTTTATTCTCTGAATGAATCGTTACTTTTATAGGCACCCATTTGTATCGTTCTACATATTGTTATGTTTTTTCTTCAATAAATAAAACTATTTGAGAATATATTCGAAAGGAATTGGTATAAAAGCAATTCACTTCAATAAAGTATTTCATATATTTATTTAATCAATCCATTGTATCATTTATTGGAAGAATAGACATTCTTTATATTGATTGAAAATACAGTAACTTAAAACAATTCCTGGATATGTTCTGAATACTTTTTATGTATAAATAACTAGCAGCGCCCCGCGGTTCCATCCGCGTATTTCCCGTTCATGTGGGAGTATGGAGATAAACTATAGCCTATATGTTATTCTGATATAAGCTCTATTATTGTAAAGTTTCATTAAAATCTATTATCAGTAGTTTTTACATGAAAGAGTAACAAACATCCATACTTACAAGTTTTGGCGTTATTAATATTGAACCGGTGAGCGAGCAATGGTCTCATGTTTAGGTGCACTTAGAAATTCAGAAAAACCCATTTTAAGGCACACACGGGGGGTCAGGATCGAACCCGGAACCTCCGCATAAGAGACCGAGTCCATCCACCACTGGACCATCGTCGCTCAAATTTCATTACAAATAAAACTTAATTATGTAATAATGTTTTGTATCATTTTGTATTAGCGGAATGTTGAAAAATATTTTATTGTATTAGTTGTTGAAATTATATGAATGTGTTCGGTTCGACGTCTTAGCATAAACATACAACAAAATGAACCAAAATTTCAAATTGTCGTTTGTTCATACAACTTTAAAATCAACTTTTAATCAAACCTTCAACACGTAGTATATGGGGGATTATTTATTATACAATTCATGTCATTCATACACAACGCCAAAATAATCAGAAAACGAATTACCGGCCACTAATAGGACGTGGACGCCACTGACCGATTATTAAAATTTAATTGAACGTAGTCATGTCAACTACGAGCGAGGAATGTCTGAATCGACCACCCTTATAATGAAATGCTATTTGATATATAAATGGCTTAAAACCAGATAAGAATAATGCACGTAATGGAAAGAACGTAAACGTAGAGGAACACTACTTAATCCTTAATAGGGATGTTTGTTACGCTTTCACGCAAAAACAACGCAACCGATCATCTGAAACTTTTTACACATATTCGCGGAGTTACTAAAAGTAGCATTCAAGATACATTTAAAAAAAACGGAAATCGTATTTTTTTTTTTATTAGCAAAACTAAGAGTACCCACCACAGTACATAGTCAGACATCTGTCATTCAGATCTCGAAGTATTTTTAATTCTGTACACATATAATTCTATACTACTAATTTCCGTCTGATATCATAAAAGATTTCATACTCTGAGCACGGCTCATCGACTCCGATCGACGAGGGTGAGGAACCTGCTATAAATTAGACGCGATGACACATTTAATGGTCCGAACTGGAATTTTAAATTCACTTAGAGCTAACGATATATCTTTTGTACTTAGGATCATATTAAAATGCATCGGGTGGCTAAGCATACAATTACAATAAAAGGGTTTCCTCTATCCACAGAGTACCCTACGCTTAGAGTTTATTTTACTTACATGCAATTTGTAATATATCATGTATAAATAAATGTATAGGTATATGTTTTTTTAATACTCTCCTTTTATTATTTTCGTATATTATGTTTACGCGAATTTGACTAGATAAAACTTATTTTTACATGCCCGACAATTCGGATACTTTGCAGAGCAGCCATAGTCACGGGCTGACTTACAACTTCTTCTTTTCCTAGCTAATGATGTTCGTTTCAGCGTTTACCTACCGATTGAGCTTAAAGGCCATCTGGCCTAAAAGACCTTTCGAAAAAAAAATCGTTTCAGCGATGTCTTCAAGTAAATATTATTTAAGTATACATAAAAGTGATAATAACAGAAGGTGGCGGCGATAACAACCTCACTCTCTTTATATGCTAAAAATACGAAAGTTAATATTAGCTACTGGTTGTGTTATAAAGTATTCTATAGATACTATAGATTTTCAGCAGAGAAAACACAGATAAAGCCGACAAATGAATTACATTACGGAAAAGGAACATTCCCTGATATAAAAGATGCATCGAAATTACACAACCATCCGGCAAGACTTTAGGATACTGTGGGACCCATGAAAAAAGAATGAACCCCGTCATACATTTCTAATCAAATCTGTATGTGGTGTGCTACGGAAAGAAATGAATCATAAAGAATATGTATTAGTTGAAGAGGTTTGTACGTAACATTTCAACCACTGACTGGTCAAGTGGTCGTGTTACTGGAGACGCTTTACGGTCGCGCGTTCTAATCCCGCCAAATGCAGAAAATATTTTGTATGATAAATAAGGATGTCTGCACCGCGCCGTGGACGTGTTATTGGCATATTATATGTATTTATATAAATTTCTTATATTAATTTCCGCTCCACGTACCTGTAACAAGTTCTTAGGAACTTACCTTGGGGCTAAATTAACATGGTGTAAATGTTGAATAATAGCTATTATTTTCGGCATCACAGTATATTCTTGACTAAAACCTAACCGTCTATTCAGAAGACTTAACAGAGCAAATAATAGCAACACATAAAAATTACATTTACGTTGAAACGTACACTAATCTTGCATGCACAAATTGATTACGTGGTGGGTGATGTTCGCAGGAAAATCGCGCACGCACACGCATGGAATTACCATGATACCTGGGGGACGCGCGTTTGTTTGTGTGCATGATACGACGGATCATACGTGGTGGTACATGGTGTCGTGGTTAGCACAACACTTGGCCGGTTTCACGGGCATACGCTTAACGTCTAAAAACACCGCTGCAAATTGTATAATGAAAAAAACAAAAGTAATTTAATTTTGATCATCAAACACTTGTTATTATAAAGAAGTCTTTATCTATTTTTTTTAAATCCATGAATTGGGTTGCTAATTCTGATTTAACTTATATTGTTTAAAGTGCTCGCCTTTATAATTTGTATACCGTAACTGGTAAAACATGACAGCTTTAATTTAATGTCACCAAACATGATGTTATGTATGTTTATTATACTGTTTACAAACAAATTATCTTTATCTTTATCTTGGCCGATCTAATAGACATCATAATCATCATCATCATCAGCTTTTATCCGTCCACTGCTGAACATAGACCTCCCTCAATGAACGCCAAGATGACCGATCCCTTGCTACTCGCATCCAACGCTCAAGAATAATAATCTTATAGACATTTTAATTGCTCATATAGTTCGTGTATTTTAAATCGCTATACTGTAAAGTGAAGGAAATATTATTTAGTGCAAATGAAAGGAATATTGTATTTCATAAGACCGTATCGTAATATGATCAGTAATATTTCATGTGAGCTATGATCGATAATGTGCAAAAATACGCGACACGTAGTTGCTGTGTTACGTTCCAATGAAATTATGAAGTGCTGGTGGTTTTGTCATTATATCGCTATTCGTCACATCAATATTCAAATAATATAAAGTAATAATATTATCCATTATGTAGAAACTATAATAATAACCCGAACGGAGAGCTTGCAATATAAATACATTGTTTTAAATCCTATATGCATGTAGTATAAGATCATATTGGGACATTATATTATACGACACCGATACTCAGCCAATTAATCAAAGAAGGCGGGAATTAGACCTGAAGCGAGACTGTCTCACAAGCAAACCGCCTCCTGAAATAACCTATAATTTAGTCACCGGTGTACTGACGTGCGAATGTGGCCGCACGTTCTTCTATAAAATAGGTTATGTCAGCCACCTAAGGGCGAAACATCTAGCTCACAGAACGAGCTAGTCGCCGTAGTCGAAATCGGCCATGATGACTGTTTCAGTCAAACAAAACCTAATCTGACTAGCACTAGGACTAGCGGGACTAGAATGAATAGCCGTTTACATATTTGAGCACACAGCTGCCACACAAACACTTGATATAAGTAACCAGAAATTGGTTGCTTGTAATTTAATCGTCCTTAATAAATGGACTATTCAATGGGCTATAAAAGATAGGTACTGACTCTTTAAAATATTATGAGCCTCTCAAATACGAGTATGTTTTTGAAAATATCAAATTATTAAAGAGTATATATACAGGATTATATTACACAAGCTTTGTGTTGCATATTTAAAATGTTCAGAAATTGTTTCCAGCACAAAAATATTGCTTGCTCGAGAATACATTTTTAAAATAGTATTAGTTTACATAATAGGTAATCTTATAGTTAAGTTTTAATATTCCATGGTATAAGTAAAGTATTCCTGATATTTATTATCATAAAAATGATTATGCCTATCCTGAGTGAGATGAGATGTCATGACATGTTAAGTCTCGGTGCCAGCAAAAATATGCTGCCTGTTTTGCATATCTCTCAGAAAAACAGCAAAGCTGTTACGCGCAAAAGACAAGCAAGATGATGCCGTGACCCATTCAGCGCATCCCTTTCGCCGGTAAATTCTACCACGAATATGTATGACAAACGCTGCCTAAATGGAGTAGATATAAAAATGTCTAAAATTTTATTCCCTTTGTGTGTTCAAATTACTTCACTAGCAACTATATTGACGTGATTAGATTGTTTAAAATGTTTTTTAAAGTATGGATACATATAAAAATATAAATGTAAATTTAACATGTTTTCATATTCTCTTACACATATTCACTACTCTTTGCACAAAGTAACATATTTAACGTTTTCCTTCATACAGCGCATTACGCAAACGAGAACCTACTCTCGCTAGTGTGTGTTCAAATCTAATTTACCCTGCACTCTTGTAAAGTGATTACAGCGTAGCATTGCGTATTTTTCAAGGGCTGCCTGCACCCGTACAATGGAGCGATAAGCCGCGACGTTGAGCAGACAATGGCATTATAGTCGTGACAGTCACGTTCGGAGATACTTCAGACTGTTACTTAACAAATCAAGATACTACGTTTCAGAAATTCTTTGTTAGTCTTTTATAGTTTTAGCAAAGGTCAAATGTGTTTTATGAATATTTTGCTCTAAAGTCAGTGAATAAGTCCATATGGAAAAGTCATACAATATAAGGAAAGCTCCAAGTACGTGTTATGGGTTTGTCTGTAGAACGCTTTCAATTTGGACCCCTAGCGTAGTACAGAATAAATCGTTTAACACACGTTAAAAGGTCATAGATCATAAGTTATAGGCTATGTAAATAGGTTATCCGTCTTAGGTCAAAGGTTAAGTTCTACGTCATTATGTTAAGACGTATTATACTAAAAAATCTATGAAAATATGTCATCTCATTTTTGAAGTCGATTATGATGAATGGGTGTTGATACAGTCATATATTTTCTTCAAAACGCCAAGATGGCCGTTTAACTACACACATCCACGTACACGTAGAATACGTTATGGAAGCTCCCAATACCTCTATAATAAAAGACTACTCGTGAAACAATTGTTGAAATACAACAGTGCACAATATATTGATCCGAATACCAACTTCAATATTTTTTTATATTTCCATGAAAAACCTTTTAACCATAAAATAAGCCTTTTTTTGATTTTATGTCTACATCGAGTAATGTACCAAATGGATGCATTGTACGAAAAGCATTATATAAACATTTGTTGATTAATACAAAATATATTACTAATACACAACAATGTTGAGTTTGTGGCTAATGCAAATCGCCCTTGTAATTCAAAACTACATACAAACTAGAATGTACACCGATTTCCCTTTATGTGGCGAATTCAATTCAATCGTTGCCTATGGTAATAGCGTATACAATAACAAAAAGTAAATTATTTCATGTTGGTTTTGATTTTAATTACAACTCATTGAAATTGCATCGAAATCCCGGGTCACTGATCTCTGAAACGAATTTAAATACAGCCGATCCTCTCCTAGTATTGCTCGTTATATTTTGTGTTGTGATATCTTAATTAAACTTATTTTTTAATAAATTTCATACATTAAATTGATATAATAATAATAATAATATCTATGGACGCTTTTTACACCACGTCAATCTGGTCCCGTGCTAAGTACTCGAAGAGACTATATATATATATATATATATATATATATATATATATATATATATATAGCAAACAGACAAATAGTTATACTGTTTGTCCAATAATTAAAAAGCTTATTTAATTATTGGACATTATTGGACAAACCGCGTTTATAATTTTGTTGAGATATCGATATTTCGGCAGTTTCAACTTTCAATCGCTATGCTCACGGGAAGTCTCCACGGTTAGTACCTGAACAAGTATAAGTATATTTAAATGTAAATAGTTTTAGTTCAAAAGGAAATTAATTAGCATTTTAATTTATTTTATACTTTATACAAATTTAGTCTTACAAACATAGAGTGGTTTTGTGTTTAAGCGTTCCATTGAGTATTCTGCGTTTAAGCGGTTAACCTAACGATACATTGACGCGGGCTGAACGCCAGCTGTGTGAACATGTCATAATCTAACTAATAATATAAATGGTAAAGTTAGTAAGGTTGGATTGCTCTTTCACTGCAAAACGGCTAAAACTGATTTAGCTAAAAGTTGAAATTGTGATGACTTGTGTTGAATTACGTTGGATACACCTTGAATTAGAGTATAGGACATAGGCTACATTTTATCCTGAAAAATTCAATGTACCTTGAAATTAATTTACCCCATTAGTTGAGCTCTAAATTCATAATTACGTCAATTGAAATGTCAAATACCACATCACTGTTAAACGCACGAAATTTAAATGTACGTACCGAAAAGAGTAGACATTTTTATTGAAATAGTGTCCCAGGGCTATTTAGCGTATTCCTTGAGTCCGGTTTTTAATATCAAAGAGCGAATTCGTCGCTATCGATCCCGCTGACAAAAAAGACGCATTGATGCGTAAACTCTTACGCACCACTGGGGTACCCAGTCAAAAGCCGTTGCGTAATTCTTTAAGCATTTTTTCTTATTATATTTAAGTATAGCGGTTACCCACGGCCTCGCCCGTGAGAACATAGAATCGCTATATATTATACTTGTGTCTGAAATAAAGATTTTCTATTCTATTCTATTATTACTAGTACATACTAATATTAATATTTTCTATAAAACTAGTTGCGATAGTCGTAGGAAAGTTCAGTTACATAATATGTAGAAAAATAGTCTTTGAAACGAAGATGGTTCAGCTATAATGACAAGAGACATGCAAGGGTTAAGTAATGATTTCTTAGAAACGGAGTTTGTTTCAAGGAACAAGACATTTACGGTAGGAAATAGAAGACAACAATAATTATATTTTTACATAATTTATCACTATAAATTTAGAAAGAAAAATATTATTTGTTAATTTGATAGAAGAATTCCGTTTGCCCTAAAGTCTAAACGAAAAGTCGGTTTACCTGATGTTAAGTGCTCACTGCCACAGGCCGCACATATTATATTAAATAGTGGAGTAAATAATCATGGTTGGATGGGAGGATCATCTTCGTGCAGTGGCCAGGTGGCCAGTGGTCCAGGGGGCTTAGTCAAAACGCCGCTCGCTCGATCATTCAATCGACGACGTGATTTAGCCAATCACAACTTCGAACGAACGAACGACCTTCGCTGTCGTTTTCGTAATGGCGTTTTGACTAAGCCCCCTGGTCGTGTTGGATGCAAGTGGCAAGAGCGATCTTATGTTTAGCAGTGAACCGATAGAGGCTGATAATGATGATTAGTGATCATGATACGAATTACGGATATTGAATCCTATGAATAATCTGTTCTGACCATTTCGATGAATGTATAATTCAAATAACAAGCAGCCAAATCAGTGCTTATAACTTACGCTCTCACTATTCTTTTAAAATTAATATTCATTTATTTTATTGTAGTATAATATGATGGCCAAAGTTGATATTGAGCGGAAGTTAATATTAGGCTCGAATTAAATTAAGGGAATTCTCACTATGAGCCTCTGTCGGTAGACGTGTCATTAACGCGCGTTGAAAAAAGTTTCTCGAAGTACATAACATGTTCAATATCATAGGACTAGTGCTGTGTTTTTTAAAACGATCAACTTGTATTATATTGTAGTTATTTTGGCGTTTATTGAAGGTTTAAGGAAGGTTTAAGGATAGATAAAATTTGACAATGCTCTTTTTTTGGTTAACATGTTTATAGTTGATAAATATTTAATTATACTATCATTAATTACACTATTTATATAATTTATTATAAATGTAAATCTTATGTTATATCAAACTAAAGATAATTATACAAACTCCATATTGACATAATATTGTTGGGGCGTATTATAACGTCTCCAGCATGGGTTGAATGTAAAGTGTGTGTCACGGCCCGCATACCTATATTGAATTCCACACCGACAGTTATTAGCTCCACGAACCCAGGAAATATTGACAGGATATGTCATCATACATATTTTGGCCGCCGGTTTATTCTCGAACATGTTGTAATTTTGACATTGTCAAGTATTATTAATGCAAAAAGTAGGTTTATAGTCCTCGCCACTTTTAAAGTCCTGCGACTAATGCCTGAACTAAATTTGACATCTTGACGTCTGTCTGGAGTAAGAAGTTGTGATATTTTAAATTGTTTTACGTGAAATATGGAGCATTTAATATAAAGTAAGGTGTAAAAATTTAAGGCCGTATAATGATCGTTAAAGTGAAAAAATTTTGTGAATTAGAAAGTAAAAATAAACAACAATTAACCCCGTTAAATAATATGTTTATAAATGTCACAGCCATGACAGGTAAATTTTAGAGATGCCAGAGTCACTCATTTTTGCCTAATTTATGGTTAAAATATTATCATTAACTCTATACCTACATTTATCTTATGATATTTTATATGAATATAAATACAAGGTAAAAGAATTAAAACCTTGTTCAGATGAATGATATTTTCAGGCGTTTCTGTAAAAAAGGTCGAATAACAAAGGAAGTAACAATGGCAGCAATTACTTCTGAGAAAATCGTCACTCCTGGCAAAAGCCGAACACATCCGAAGAAGCTTGTTTTAGATGAATTCTACTAATCGGTTATACGTAAAAAATACGAATGAAATATTTACAAAAAAAAATGTTTTATTTTACTAAAACCTGGCAGGAAGATTTTTATTTTGCTGCTATAATTATTTTTGTCATTATTATCATACTCAGTCTTTATCAATCCACTACTGACCATAGGCCCTATAATTATTTAAATTTTTTATTGTACTAGGCTTGGTGGAAAATCATTACACTATAAATTGGCAACATTGAGTTATGATACCGCAACGCCGCGTCTATCGGACTTCTAAAGTGGCGATGACTCTAGTTTATCTAGGGAAGGGCTCCCGGCATCGACCACAAAACCCATAGACTCCTAATGTTTGATTTTCCGTATTAAAATTTAAATGCATTCTGGCCACTAGCTGAGGAGAGACGAACGGGATTACAATGCTGTGATTAGCTAATTCAAGGTCATTCATTACCAATCACGGAACGTTAAAAAGAAATGAATATATTTCGCAACGGGAAAGAATGAGACGACACGATAGTTTGAGTACATTGTTTACGGCTTACATCGGAACTATAAGTCAGAAGTGTCGCCAGAACCCGTTCCCCTATTATTAGGAGTCTATGGGTTATGCGGTCGATGGCTCCCGGCTTTAAGGGTACCACCATCTTGCTTGTATCTCCCGTGTTACAGTTGTGCACTGTTTTGGAGATAGTAGTAAGAGAGCTAGTGTAATTAATTAATTACTGGCTCCGAGAATTTACTACTCTGTATCAGGATAGGCATCTCATAAACGAGTTGCTAATATTATAAAACTTTGTACACATATTCTGGCAGGTACTAGAAGTAACATAGGATACATTAAAAAAAATGATTTTTTTGCTAACGCGGGCGAAGCCGCGGGCAACAGCTAGTAATTTATAAAGTTTTGTTACCGCAAAGTTTCTGTAGTTTTTATCATTTATTTTATGTAATATAAATAAACGTGACAACGACGCACTTGCCTTACGCTGCCGACGCTTGTCTTACAGGATGTATAACAAAAAATTTGAATATAAAACGAACTTTGTCTCCACTCTCCACCAAGAACGTGAGTCATTGGTGTCCAACATTTAAAAAATTTATACTTAGTAATTTGAAATCTTTCGAATAGTTCCATCAAATAGAAATTGATCCAACTCTTTGATGGACAAATTATACATTCCGAATCTAGTAACGAATACTATACAAAGCCAAATTCAAATTACTTGTTGATTGATAGAGGCGCGTGATGTAATTATATTGATTTAGGGAAGTTAGGACGTTCTCAGTTAATCTGTGTAATCCAATCGATTTTAATTTAGGCTAAGCACTAAAATTCTAGATTATAAACAACTTTACATTCTTATTTGTAGACTCTAAAATCCATTGCACGTCAGCTACTGACTTTTCACGGGTTCTAATTCAGCCATATTTGTTTTAGGATCTTAGACCATACATATAAAAGTTCTATAAATAGTTAAGCTGTTTGCTAGAAGCAAGGCTTACACGTTTTTTTCGTTGGTTAGCGAGTGTTCACATTTTTGTCAATGTTAAAAAAGCTAACTATTAACTTAACTATTTATAAAAATCGCATAAGTTTTTTTTTCAATAATTCATCATCATCATCGACCTTTATTCGTGCTGACCATAGGCCTCCTTTAATGAACGCCAAGACGGGAGATCCCTTGCCACTCGCAACCAAAACAGACAAACTCTTCCTTAATAGGTACACAACAATTTAACGACACTCATAATCGCATTATATAGTCAATCAGTATTAATTATTATTTAACAAAAAAGAAGAACTCTTATTTGACAAGTTGCATTATAACTTACAAAACAAAAGCTATCTTGTCTTGTTAATAAGAAGTTCACTATGGCGGATGTGGTCGTTTAAGACGACGTCTGTCCAATTATACTGTAGATTGGAACAATATAAATGTGCATTATGCAGATAGAGTTTATATTGGGTGGCATTTAAATTGTTTTGTCAGCAAATAAATGACTTCGGAAGATGAAGTGTTCGTCCATCTACTAGATAGGATCTTCGTGTTGATTCGGATGCAAAATGCAAATATCAGGGTCTTTAAGTCGAGGCGTTCGAATTTTTTGGCACGGTTCCTTTGAAATTTTAGTATGCTATTTTTCATCATACAATAATATCCTAATGACGTGGGATAGAATAACACAAGTAGTAAAAGCTAACCCGATAGATTTTAATTTGAATAACTGTCCTTTTTATTTATTTTCTGCTACTTATTTCGGATGTGAACGATGTGTATTAATACTTATTTTTTTTTAAAGTTCTATTTATTTTATATATTTATTATATTCTTTCACCGCCTATGCCGCATGCATACGCGTTTGTTCTCATGAGTCTTTCCTTTCTTCTTTTGTGCTCTTATTAAAACTATCTCAAATGGACAGAGCGAATCTTAATATACGGATAAGATAGAGTAGATGGACGATTAAAGATATGTTAACGCGATAAGAATGCCGTCCGAAGTTTCAGGCCTTATTTTTGAATTCCTGTAACTATAAAATAAAATCAAGTATACCCTATTCAACATTGAATGCCCCGATAACTTATTAAGATTCCGCTACGAATTCCATTACAATAGCTACTTTAGTTCTGCAAATTTAACTTTAAAGAAACAAACAAACACAGCTCTAAGGCTAACATTGACGTAGGTAGAACCACACACACGCCAGTATAGTTATATAAAATGTGCACAGAATCGATACAAGCATCTATTCATCACAATAAAGTTGGTCCATGACAAGATTTTAACCCGTTACGTTGCGGGCAAAACACCAAATCGCTTAACCCCGTTGCCAGACAAAGACTATTTATGTATATGTAAAAATCGGACGAGAAATAAAAGCTTGTTATTTGTTATAAAATTTTCCAACGAACGCAATTCTCTTTTAACAGACAAAACTGCGCTAATACATACACTAGATACTAACCTAAATATTTTAAGCTATAAGTTTTTCCGGTGTGTCTTAAAAGGATAAAAATAAAAAAACAACGTAATTTCAAAAGATGGAAATAGAGGTCAGACAATTGTCTTCAAATTGTAACAACAGTAAAAATAGCATGTTTTTGTATTATAAAATCATTAGAATTCAATACGAGAGTAATTAAGGATTTATATACTTTCAGTGTTACGTAAACTAAACGCGTCATAGTAACACCCTGGGCTCTGGAGTACGTCATAGTAGGTATAGGAAAGCATTCTCCCTCGTCTCTAAAACACATACTCTAATTGTAGGTACCAAGTCACGGAGACTCTCCGGGTTAAAAATACACTAAACACAGCCGGAGCAGCACAAAGAACTGGTGGTCTGAAATCCTGTGGTGGAGATCGGGTGTATTAGACCATTATTTATGTTCAATATAAAATTTAAACTACTAACAATGACCCACGATTTCACCCGCGTACTTCACCCGCAATATAAATTATCGCTTATGTCACATAAACTTTGCCTCTATTTAATATTGGTGTAGATAAGAAAAAAATATTTTAAAAGAAAATGGTTTGGTAATTTTATAGTGTGTGTATTCGCTGTGTAAAAATTGTTTGCGAGATAGTACTTAAAGACTTAAGGAAGAATAAAACCCAAGGAAACGGAAGGATAACGCTCAGTCTATGGAATTTGTTGCGGCAAAAAATTCATTCAAAGCATAAGCTAAAATACAAACACATTTTTAGTACTGGCTTTAAAATATTTTCAAAACAAAAAAAAAAACAACAAAAGCGTTCCTTTAACATTTTTCAGAGCTTTTTGTTCAGTCTTTTTCATAAAGATTATGAATGTTTCACTAACAACCTCCAGCTTAATTTAAAACTTAATTCAAATTTATCTTTATAAAATACTAGCTGTTACCCGCAGCTTCGCCCGCGTGAACTTAGGTTTACGGATTTATCATGTCTGATGATGATCATTTTCTATTTTAATAATTACTAAGTTTTTGTATTAAAATGAATATATGTCATCTTGAACATAAAGACATATGGACCCTTCGCAGATTTTCTGTAGGCATATTTAGGATAGGCATACGTTGATCATATTATTACGTCTATCAGAGTTGATACACTACGGCCTTAGACAGCAGACAACCGCCCGCGCCCGTTCGTATCACAGCAACACGATTTATTTTCTTCTGCATTATTTTGATTTTGCCATATCTCCTAAAGTATTCATTTAATTAGCATGATGTAAAGGGCAAAAATAATCTTCATAAAATGCACATGCTAATTAACTGATTTAAAATGATAAGGATTCATACGGTATTTGTGTAAATATCTTTCAAATTATCACGTTATAATTGCCCATTTTTTTAAGTATTAAATGGATATAGTATGATATCCCTAAGAGATAGACATATGCCATCGCGGACTTTTTTGTAGACCTATTTAAGATACACAATTCCACCATACATTATTTTGTTATATCTCAAATCTCAAAGGGTTTAGGCAGCGTTTTCGTTGAAAACTCCCAAACGGCATATTTTTTCCCGACACCTTCAACAATTATTGTTATATCTTAGCCAATGTATATAAAAACTTAATAAATTATGTACATAAACCTTCCTCATGAATTGTCCTATCTATTAAAAAAAACCGCATCAAGATCCGTTGCATAGTTTTAAAGATTTAAGCGTACAAAGGGATATAGGGACAAAAAAAGCGACTTTGTTTTATAATATGTAGTGATTAAAAGTTGTGTTGTTAATGTTTTAAAAAAAAACTGCAACAGTATTGTTATAACCACATAATATTATTATAGCAAAATAGTTTGATGTATAGTATTGAAATGAAAAATTATTTCATGAAAGTAAATTATTTTATATTATAATTTTCTCAACACAATGAGAGTTATAATTGAAATTCGATGTATTCAGTAAAAATATGACGATGATATTTCTCTTTATAATTTAATTACATAACGAACAGTGGCAAAATAATAAACATAACTGAATTCCACGTTAAAAGTACAATAATATTAAAGGGAATGCATTCGAATCAAGCAATTCAGATCATTTGATTGAAACATAAAATTGAACTGTTTTTAGCATTTAGTTAGAATATTATTTTTCAAGTATATGAAATCACTATATTATTATGTCCAAACCCAGAAACCGAATGCAAATTCCGAAATTCAAAAAGGCTCCGATTTCGAATTCGACAAAATTTGAAAGTACATAGTATCAAGACTTATCAAGTTTGTTTCGAGTATTTGAATGTGTATATATGTATATATATATATATATATATATATATATATATATATATATATATATATATATATATATATATATATATATATATATATATCAATCGTTTAATTAGCTACTAGTGACATCTATTGCATGTACAGAAGTACCTAGAATAATATTATTACGCAGCGAAAATTAAAAGTGCTTAGTTATATGTTATAAATTTGCAAGAAATTAGTATTAAGATTGTAGCGACTTGTATTTGTCTTCCGTAGCGTACAATGAGCATGATGCAATATCCGATTGTACAATGAGTCATGTTTTTTCGTGTATGCAGCCGGCGATTTATTAGACGTTATCACATCAAAAAAAATAAAACAAATAAACAAAACCACAGTCTACCGGGAAATTATATTCATGTACTACATGTCCACAATTTCCCATGTGGTCATGTACTTCAAAGCCTCTATAAAAGCGTATTGCTTCCTTTTCCTTTTTGGAGTATTTAACTTGACTCATACAAGGGAGCACAAAAGTTTATTTACAACGTTTTCGCATTAACCTACATTATGTCTTCGTAGCTATAAGTTTAGTGCGTTAAGTCAGATCTAATTAAGGTGTAGAGCTTATTCAAATAATTAAAGTTTAATTTAAAATATTACGGTCGATTTTATTTCATTGACTATAACGTCATTATCCTAAAAGTCTTAAGTATTTTTGCAAAAATGGCAATTTATTATAAAAGCTATATTGTCAAATATTTATTTATTTATTATTATCATTTTGTAACGATCGCAAAGGAAACATTGTACACAAGCTGTAGTTATCTCTATAATATATTTCTTCCAGTAAAACCTTAGAAAATTAAAAAAAAATATTAACACTAAGTAATAAAATAATCAAAACGAAATAAAAATAATAATATACATATATACATAAATATCCATCCAAAGAATGTATTAATAATTATCCGTGTACTATCTGTAATAAGCCTTGAAAAGTTGTCTTAGTTAAACCTTGGTTCCTGCTAGTGTATACTTCTATATACTTTTTTTGTCAGAAAACAGCAACTAAAAAATCGGAAAAAAGTCTTTCTTTTGAGATAAGACCTTCGAAAATAGGTTAATGAAATACAATGCGGAAGATGGTGACCTATCAGACAGGATCTCTTACGGTTCGTAAAATAAGGAGTCCAAAAATTAGGAGGCCACCGCAGTACAACCTACATGTTTTATTTACAGGAGCATTAATATTTAGTCGTTGGTTCCGAGTTAAAAAATAGGACCTCGTATGTCTCCCTTGGATGTCGTAAAAGTCCCCTTCGATTTAGCAATGAGTGTGTGCTGACTTGTTTCAAATGACTTATTTATTTTGTTAGACAAAAGCAAATATCATGTAAAATATGACGTGAGAGATAACTACTGTTCGTAAAATAATTAGAAAAAACAAGACCAACAACATGGAAGACGAATGAGTAGTACAATATATGTCATCGATATTTTGGTCTGATTTAGTATTTTCCAACTCACATGTAAGCTAAATTAGCAGCAGAATAGAGACCACAATACTTATTTATAAGCTACATTTTAAATATTTAAAAAAATCAGAGACATTTGTCGCAAAGGTGTCTCTTTCCATTGACTTTTTCTATCATCAGCTGTTTCAATAGACTTCTAAACCTAAATGACTTAGCTAGACTAGTTAGCGTTGAAGCTAGACTTAGTAAATCTCATAAACATATACTTTTAATATTTTAAAATCCTTTTTTCTGTTTAAATTTTTCAACCCTAAATTAGGTGCTGTCTCAAGTCTGTTAGTAAACTCTTTGAATTGTGATATAAATGAAACAAAATAGTTGTAATTTTTTTTGGTAGTTTATTTTAAGAACCCGCTATAGGGGTCACTCATAATGTATTCAATAATCAGATTGAAAATCTGTAAAATATTAAAGTACTTATATTAAAATATAATCATACGTTATTTTAATTGGTGATTTTTTTTAAATATAGGTAGGTATTGAATGACTAATTAAATTATGAAAACAGCGTATACGACTTCCATTGTATATAGGCGCCTATTTTACCTAAGTACATTTACTTACTAAGCTTTATAACTTACTTATCCTCTCGTCTGTTAGCTGTCAAAATGACAATTCTTCCCCATCTGTGGATCCCATCACAGGACTTTCAACAGACGGGATTTGAGCACAAATTTTTGACACCTAGGTTTATAAAAACTATTTATTTTTAAAATCTACTTGTAGTTTTGTAAAACTACAATTAATTTTATAATTAAGATATATTTCTTTAATTTCTTACATCACTTAAAGTTGATGTTGAATTGCATTGTAACTGTTCTAGGAGAAATAATATACGTCTCCTAAAAGTTACCTTTTATTCTCTCTTAAATATAAATAAATCGATTGATGGATGTAATATTATATTTTTTATATACAATGTTACACATATTATTAAATTGAAAAACAAATTGCATACGTTCCATACATTTTTTTTCATTGAACCTATTTTAAACTTTGGACCAAAAAAGCACTTTTTTTTTATTGTATTTTTTTATATTTATACAATTATTTTTTCACATATATTTCATTAGAGAGGGAGAAGCAGTTCATTCTAATACGATTTTAAATGTGGGCGAAGGAGTTAGAACTATATAGACGCCAAAATATGCTCAAAACTAAACAAGGTGATCGCAGCTGTGGCGAGTCCTGTGACAGGACGCTCCACAGACACGGCGAAATTACTAAAGTCCTGTCATGGGACGCTCCACAGACAAGAGGTTATAGGCTTACCATGCTTTCTTAATTGTTAAAAGTTCAGCTTTCGAGCTTTGTAATATACTCAAAAACGTCTTTTTTCTATATTTTTTATTATAACTTTTAAGTTACATTACTGGAACGATAACATAATTAACATAACAAGATTTAAAATTACTCCGAAACTAGGTGCACAGAAACTTGTTTCGATGTGGATCTATTTAATTTAAAAAAATCTATAAACATTTATTAAAATAAAAATATAGTTAATGCGTCAAAAATTACCTAGACTAAACATAATAACAAAATTTATAAGCTACAATACTTTTATGTATAAGTTACAAACTCTTAAACTTGTTGGGAAGTTTAAAGTTACCTGCGAAAGATCGCCATCCTCTCTAAGTTTCTCGGCGATGGTCGGCTTTTGGTCGGCCACAACGGCGCTAATTAGCATCACAAGTAACACACAGGGTCCACCCATTCTGATCATCCTAGCCAGTAGTCACCGATTCACTTCCAAACACTCTCGATACTCATGGAGGCTAACAAAGCGCCCGGTACAATACGACGCGCGAACGTAAATGCCGGGAGTGACGCGACGCACATGCTGTTCCTTCCCACTCACGCACGCGCTGAGGTCAAAAAGACTGGTCATCACACCTTTGTGTCTCATTCAAAATAACGACCATATTATTCGTACGTAACGAACTTGAATTCATTCGAAACATTGATAACATTAAGGTTATATTCCTTAAGTATGATAATTAGCATGAAAAAGCGCTACATGATAAACACTCTACTGCTAAATACTCTCACACTTGCATGTTAGCTACCAAGATAAAGCTGTGCAAGATAATATCTTTGCCTAAACTTGGCAGAGCATTTGCGAATTACCGTATGGGGAATTTTGAAGAAAATAAATGAGAAACTTACATTATCTGTGTCGTGCAGGTAATTTGACAGCAACGGCTTAAATTAAGCGACAAAAACATACAGTATAAAGTACAAATATATCCCATAGAGCTTAAAATATTATACAATTATGTTCCACCTATAAAAGTAATTTCTTAGTAATTAAATACTATTAAAATAGAAAGTATATTAAAAACATTCATTATAAGCTTTCCAATATTTGTAAATGATGTATTTGATATATAATACATTTTGTATGTTTATAAGCTTTTATAAAGTGTTTGTTTAAGCATAATGATTCCATTATAAAGTTTCTAATCCACAGGTACAGCCTGTGTACCTTCTACCTGCGGTGGGTTTCGGCGAGAACGTGACAGGAACCAATTATGGGCCATTGTTTACTGTTTCATTTTTTGTTATTACGTAACTTTATAATACGCGATTTTATTTGCGAGTTTCCGTTTGAAAATAATCTCTACAATAAAATATCATTCGTAGCATATTAAGTAATACAAAATAAAGCATATTTTTTCTTCCTAATTCTTTGTCTTTTTTTCTTCTTTCTACAATCTCTTCTGCTGATTATGAATATAATAAGGAGTAATAATTAATAAAATACAGCGAGGTTCCGACAAAGAGTTAAATTTCCTTTAGTCTAATTTCATTAGAATAACTTCTAAAACGAATGATTTCCCAGAGAGTTTCATAATTAACTTAAGATTATAATATTAGAAGACAATCCTAAAATTCATATACTAAATATAGAAATTATCATAGCCGAGACTTTCAAGAAAGCAATTAATACGATGACATTAACCTGGTCCAAGAAAAAGGAGCCATAAATCTGATGATAACATAATGTTCTTGAAATTAATACTCACACATAAATGGGAGTGAGTCTCCCCAGGCAGGTATGTGGGACTCGCTGCGCCCCAAAGATGGTATGTGGACGCAGCTCTATCCACTAAAACCCGGCGAGTGCCACTACTGCCACCTTTGGTGAAGTGCCCCGGATCTGCTGGCAACAGAGCACCACGACGGCTAGTCAGTCCCTCAGTGGACTGACGCCACCTCCACAGTCCCGCACCACAGAACAGCCCCTCCCAACGTCGAGACAGTACAATAAGTTGAGGTTAACGTCCTCACCCCTTGCCCCCCTGATCTTTTGTCCCATCTTCTTATAAGAGGGGTACAAAGAACCCCTTCAGCTCAATTCGCTTCGCCCAAGGTGTTGGAGTAACCCTAGGTTACTAAGCCCCACCGCCACGACCAGGCCTGAACCATGGTGGGGAAACCCACAACTCTGTGTGATGCTTACTAACTTACTACTCCATCAGACTAGCCATTAAATTAGACGTGGGCAAAATTAGGTATTCAATAAATTGATTAACTTCGATCGGAAACTCGACGTGCTGCATTAAAGGAATCGAATAAAGTTTGACCCATTGCGACGTGATCCCATCTGATTAACATATCTTTGGGCTTACTTAAAATAGAGCCAATATTTCGTACTTTGATCCTGGTGTTAATTTTATGACAGCTTACATAATTTAATAATAATTCTATTATAAATTTTACAGTGTGATAATTCCGTAATAGTTAACTAATAAAGTCAAATATTACAGATTAAAAAGTTAATTATAGTTTAAAATAACAAAAACAACACACTTTCAAAGCACAGCGAAGAAATAACTAAAAAATAATTTTTAATAGAAAACTTTAAATGCATTAACAAAAGTGTGAAGTTTATTTTAATTTCACTATTAGAGTGAGCTACGATGACATGTATTTAAAAAAAACGTGTTAAAATAAAAATTGAATATTTTTTTGACAGCAATATAGATTGTATCCTTAGATAATATTGGTTGAAGCAGATGAAACCGCGACCAACTCTCCTGTATTAAGCCCACAATAATAATAATTTTAAATATATTATTTGATTATTAATTTCACATATAAATTAGTTCATAAAATGATAATAAAATTTTATGAATGTCATATGGCTATTAAAAATACCTTCAAAAAGTAAAAGGACTATTTATACAGCAGGCATTTTCCCGCAGTCATTACTTCGAGCCTTTAGTTCCACTTTCTAATCTCTATGTGCATCCAGACGAAGATAAAAGGCAAAGAAACATTTGTAACAGTGAACAGGAAACGTGCATATTATTTCAAAGTATATAAGAACCTGTACGTTTATAAGATTTTAGTTTAAACAGTGTTTTTGCATATTTGTTTATTTTTAAAGTTTATGCTCCTTAAATTAGTTTATACAATTTTCATTAATTTCTTAATGCAATTTAAAAACTGCTGTAGTACATAATTCATTAAAAAGAATACAATACCCTTTATATTTGTTGGTAAAAAACATAAAATTCCTGATATTTTATTAATAGGAATATATTCTTATACGCGAATTTCACTCATTGTAATGAAACAACTTTTACGGATTTTACGCTCATAAAAAACTAAATAAACCGCGATAAAATCCGTAAAAGTTGTTTCATTATAATAGGAATGTATTTATGACTTATGTATGCTAAGACAAACGTGTGAAAGCAATTTTATTCGCAGAGCAGAATATGGTTTTTGTACTCGGGGTTTTAATAATAAAAATGAACATTTTCCACGTTTCTGCCTTATTTAATTACGGAAGTCCGGCAACGGATGAGCGTATTTTTTTCATAAAAGTTTACTCTTATACAAAGCAAAACTACAATTTTTTTTAAATAAATAAACTGTTGCTGAACGGTGTTTATTCTATTTTATTAATAAACGATCGGAATAGATAAACATTCAAGTTGTGTACTCGATAATTAATAATAAATATGGAGTTTTTATTATACCTTAGTAATGTTGCCTATCGAGAGATTGTTAGTATTAAAACCGTTATTTTCAGTTTTGCAACCGCCATATTACATGTCACTGTAGATATCTACTTAACCTTGTTCTTTATAGTATTTTGTAAGTATAAGCTAGTGATATCAAATTAAGATGACTAACCTTTTGGTCCAGCAGTTAGTGACCCGGGCAGCTAAACTGGAAGGTCGAGACTCGAGAGTTCGATCCCCACCCAGGACAAATGTTGTGATGAACACAATATAAGTTGTATCTGGGCGCAATGTAGAAGTATATAAGTATGTATCAGTTGTTTGGTTGCCATATTATAGACTCTGTCTAGTTTTGTATCAGATGGCCGTGTGTCAGTAGGCTCAACACATTATAGATAATACGAATACAAATTAAGGATTTTTAGTATCGAAAAACACATTTTACTATCTGTATCATATTTCAAATAAAGTATCGCAGTGTATATTCTATATTTTTTCCTATTTATGCACGCCGGTGTAGCCAGTAAACAATTTTGTGTACCCTACGTGCAAATGTGACACAATTCTATTATGGTTACACAATGTTTGTTACCAAAAAATGTAACATTATCGGCTTGTGATTTTTGACTCCATTGTACGCATTTTGGCCTACAGCCAGTACGAGGCTCGTACTCTCTAACAAGTTTATTATGCATTATCCAATGTCGAGATAACCTAAACAAGCTGCAGTGTACGTGCCAAGTTTTGCCTTTACATTTTCATTAGATTAAAGTGTTGTCAACGCGTGTTCCCAAATTAGGGTGTAGGTGTAACATTTTAATTAGTTCTTTAATGCCTTATCGTCATCAGTAGCTACACTTACATATGTCCTATCGGACACGGCTCTCATGCTGGTCCCATGTAGATTCTTACTTCTAACTTCTAACTGTTACTGATTTTAAATAGCATAAGGCATGTAAGTGATTCGAACGGCAAGGACACGTCACTGGGGCAATCTATCACTTGCTTTGACATACGTTCTTATAGTACCAGGGCTTAGACAAAGTAGCTTAAAAAAAATATAACAAAGTTCGAAATGAATAAAATATATGGGATTCACATAAGTTGCGCTAAATCACGTGGTCAATCGTTTTCGTAACAAAATCACAAACTGTCTATTGGTTATCGATCGTTATTGTCAATATCTTATTGACTAGGAAATTGTCGTTGACAACTCAGAGACGATGACGAATTTCGGTATCTTTACGCTACGAAACGATGTTACTTTGTCTAAGCCCTCTGACCCCTGATTGCGTATCACTACTACGAACCTTTAGGACACGTAGTCGAATTGAAACGGTATTAGGGACCTCGGAAGATTATAATTAAAACATGATATAGTGATTTTGCCTCTTGGATTTCGGCTCTTCCGATTAGTAGTCGTGATCTATATAGAGAGTAAGTTTCCTAACTATGTTATCCTGTACCGGAAATTAGGAAAGTATCGATAATATGTAATAATTACCTTTGTACAAATTAAATATCTATCGTTACCCTAAATTACTCGAAGATCCTTTATACAAAATGTGTATTTCAACGTTGAAGGTAAAATATTTCCTGCTGAATTAGAAGGCGCTCAAAAGGTCATATAAAAGTTGTTAGATACGTTTTCTTAGACATTTATGCCTTACTTATTATAAGTACCAGAATTTTCAAATAATGCGGACGTTTTATAATTTAACGTTTAAATTTAAACATCTATTTCAAAAGGAAATACACAAGCGAAACACTGAGAAATAAATTTCAAAGTGCTTTGCACAAACAAGACTTTCGATATTTTACGAGTAAACTTTTCTATTAGTTCAACGATTGACTCGAACATTCGAAATTATTAGATATTTTGAAATACAATTTTTTACATTTAAAGTACAAAGAAAAATATAATACATGAAAATTTGTACAACATACGTAAATGATAAACAGACACTAATTGATTTTTTTTTTGCCAAAAATTAAATGTACTGTTTTCTTAATATGTTTACGCGAATTTCACTCATTTGAAACAACTTTTGAAAATGGTCAAGGGAGGAGGACTCCCTCCTCCTCCCGTGACCATGGTTGCTGTAAAGTATCCGAACCGTCGGGTATATAAAAAAACTCAATAAACAGCGACAAAATCCGTAAAAGTTGTTTCATTATAAAAATTATATATTTCAGAGAATTTCATATTATACAACTTAACTTGTTCATAGGAAGACATAAATGCAATTTTGTGTAGATATTATAAAAGTAAGTTTTATTAATTAATCTATATATTCTACTTCTACGTCTAGATCTACACTAATATTATAAAGAGGAAAACTTTGTTTGTTTGTTTGGTTGTAATGAATAGGCTAAAAAAGTACTGGACCGATTTCAAAAATTCTTTCACCATTCGAAAGCTACATTATCCACGAGTAACATAGGTTAAATTTTATTTTGAAACAAATAGGGTTCCGTAAGATATTTGGGTTTTTCGGACACAAGGTGTAAAAAATCAACCAGAAAGTTACTTATTTCGCGTACTAAGATCCCGTTGTAAATCTTAGTTAACGCAGGCGAAGCTGCAGGCAACAGCTAGTATAGAATAAATAATAAGTTCAAAGTTGGTAGCGTCGTCAATGACCATACACAAATTCACTAGAGAAAAACCTAGCCCGTAACAAAACAAACAAAAAATTAAAACCTTACAAAAATAACAAAGTAAATAAGTGGTTAAAACATGATTGAAAAAGAAATCATAAAAATTTAAATCAAGACTTTATAGAAGGTAATGCAGTTGGCCAACAAAAACAAAATCTCTCTAATCTTCCCGTGGCATCAAGTGAAGTCGGAAAATTTCTGTTTGAGAGGTTTCATAGAAGCTTCAACTCAAAGACAACGCCGGCGCCATCCTGACAGAACTCATTATGTCTGCGCTGTAAAAGAAAAAGTTCCGAGGAAATCCGCTTCCGCAATAAAATTATTATGCGAAATTTATTTGTGTAGGTAATTGGACTCTCTTTTCAATAAATATTTTATTACACACTTAATTTTATATTATTTAGATAGAAATTTAAACAGAAATAATTGATCATTTTCACAATTGTTTGATTAAAAAAATATACCGATGGAATTGAGAACCTCTTCCGTTTTGAAGTCGGTCAAAAAGATCTGAATGCTCTTGGGTATATATTAATCATATATTGCATATACATGTACAAAGTTTAAGTTTACAAAAAATTACAATCGAGCTTATATTATTATAATATGCAATAACCATTTAAAAAAGCTCTCTCTCTCCATCTTTTTTTTCGAAAGGACTAGACTCTAGGCATGATGGCCTTTAAGCTCAATCGGAAGGTTCTAGCCATCAACACGTTGGCTGTTGCCGTATATCTTGATACATAAAATGATAAATCTCGGTATCAGTATACCGCCTAGCCTACATTCGGCATAAAGCTCTAAAGCGGAACTTCTTAATTAAACTTCAACTAAATTAACTTGGCTGATTATATCTAGCGGCTGCTTTAAGGTTGACGCAATTTGTTGTTTTGAAGAGTAAAAAAAATAAAATTAAAAATGCACAAATAAGGATGGATGCCACTTGGATGATGATAGTTATATTGATTTTATGCCTGTCTAGTTTTGTAATAAAGTTCGATTTTCCGCCAAACAATTTTCTCGTTAAAGTTTCTTTGCCTGTAATAATCTTATCTTATACCTTTAAACGAGCAATTCTTGTATATATATATAGAATCTGAATCTCGGAAACGGCTCCAACGATTTTCATGAAATTTTGTATACACGGGTTAAAAACTGCGATAAATCGAGCTAGCTAGGATAGATTTTTAGAAAACTTTTTTTATCCGTGTTTTGGGCAACGATAAAATATGATTAGAATGCGAACGTAAATTTCGTTGTCGATTTGTATGTCATGATAGCTTAGTGGGAAAATTAGGCAGATAAATCCGAACGAGCCTGGTTCGAATCTCCAGTCCGAATTTTATTTTTTCCTTTTTTTAAGATCTTTTTTTTTGGAAGAAAAATTTTATCGTATGTAATCACTAAGGGTACCGAGCAAATGCTCGGTCAACCAGGTACTAATTTATAATAATAATTGTAATGAAACAAGCATAAAATAAATATAGTTTACGTTAACAGTATGTTGTTATCTGTTATCATGCTTGTAGGGCAATAAAAAGTCTTTTACGTATGTAAAACGAAAAAAAAAATACGTACATACTCCGAAGTGTATATTATATTGACGTTTATTCGTATCAGAGTTCGTGACAAGCGCGTGCGATGGGGAATAGTCTGAATTAATGATTTTTTTGGATCGCCGACGTATTCTGTCAACGGTTCCGCTCTGCTCTTTGATCGTGGCATGTATCAAAGGAATCAGCTTCTGCGGTTTAGGCGAGGATATTTTATTCATACAACAAATTATATCTAATACATATTACATAATATAATGTTTCTCGTATTAGTTTTATTATCTAGAAATTAAGTGGTTATTTAAAGGTATTAAAAAACCTTAATACACGCTTTTTAAAGAAAACCGAACTAAAAAATAAAAAATATTTTTTTAATAAATAAAAATACAAAAAATTATAAATATAAATTAATAGACTAAATAAGAAAAAAAATATTATCCACTCCACCAAAAGATATTTTATTAAAAAAGAGGGGGTACACACTACACAGTGCCAATCGTTGTAAATATATTATTGAAGGATTATCATCTGGATATTAGTTTAGAAATCACTTCCCACCCAAACAATAATACATACAGATGAAGCTAATGAAAAGCGTGAAAAATTTTAATTTATTTTTATGTACGACTAGTTGTAGATATTAATAATTATAGTACCTGATTGACCGAGTATTTGCTCGGATTTTTGTTTTGTTTTATTTACCCTTAGTGATAATGTGATAAAGTTATTCTTTAAAAAAATAAACTTGTTACATGTTAAATTGTGTGCATTCATTATTTATTTTTTTGTATAGCCAAGCAGTTTGCCATAATTGAGCCAAAGAAATAACGTTGTAAATATGTCATCGAAGCGATCCATATCTTGCAGTGTTGACATGGAGGAACCCTAAGCAGATGTCATACAAAATCACTTTTTATTTGATTTAATTGAAGTTGATTGCAATCGCGTCTCTTAATAGAGGTCGAGCGTAACTTACCCGCATGATCTTTGACGACGTTCAGATGAATGATAGATATGGTGGAGAAATTTTGTCACGAGCATTATCTTTCTCTTAGTAATTTTAAATCTGAATATATTACTATTTATGTACTTATATAGTTGTAAAGACCAAATGTTTCATAGCTATAAACGCCAATTTTGTTTAGAGATAACTTTACTGGAATAATGTTTAATTTTTTTTTTTTTGATTTTTTTTTATTTATTTAATTATAAATTAGGTACTCTCACAAAAACAGGTTTCATTTAATATTTTTTCTTGTGTAATTTATACATTGTTGAAAAATTAATTAGTCCTATAATAGTAAAGCAGTTTAAGTAGCATTACAAACTGTTGTATAATACATACAATGTAAATGTAATTGTAATATTTCATTCTGGGTTTGTTAGGTATAAAGCGCTTTTAGAGGATATCTGAAATATTTGTTTAAACCAACACAAATAGTTTTATACTCATATTCGCAGCTAATATTCCCCGCCCAGCTAAGATAATGGAGCTCACTGGCATTATATTCTTATTTAGAATATTATGTAAGTCTCGCATATTCATTGCTACTATTTTTGTATTGTAATTATTTTATTATAAAGAATTAAGTTTTATTTCAATATTATCCTTTCGATGGCCAGCTATTGTATGGCTGAGATATTTGGAACACGAACCGCACGTTCAGAGGGCCTAGCCAAAATGCCATTAAAAAAGCGTTAGCGAAGTTCGAAAATGATAAAATGTGTGGGATTCACATAAGGCCGCGCTTAATCACGTGGTCCATCCCTATACATTTTATCATTTTCGAACTTCGCTAACGCTTTCTTAATGGCATTTTGGCTAGGCCCCCAGGCCAGACAATAATCGACTGATCATTTTGCTTACCGATTTCCCAATTGCAAATAAAAATTGGCAAAAATAGTATTCAATAGCACGTAAACATGATTAGCTACTATTTGCAGAAACACAGACCGTGTTTCTGTACTGGACGCGGTGTGAGATACAAATGGGCAATGATTTGAAATTGCGATCATTTAATCATGCTGCATTTACTGTTGTAAATATAGTTGCTAAATAGTTTTTCATTAAGCTGCATTTCATTTTTATGGGGTTTTGCTATTCATGAAGATAGTGTTGATGAATAATTGGTGACACTGAAGGGTCTTGAATGCATAATTGGCGATGGTTATAACTAGTTTATATTTGCAGTACCGAGATGCTTATTATATTATGGCGATGTTTGTGGCGAATAATACAAGCTGAAGCCGGCAAACGTTGCCCTTGCCGATGGATTTTTATACAAACCTTGTCCTGAAGATAATCAATATTTTTTTTAAATAACAGTATCTGCAATCAGTCACATATAGAGACTGGCGAGCGTCCCATAGGCAACTTCTCAGTATAATCTACATGAAAAAAAAAACCTATTTTGGTGTAGTTTCTAAAGCCCATTGCGTATATATTTGTGATTCGTTTTAATTTATATAGAAACAAACAGTTGTTTGTTTATTGATAGAATGGACTGCCGGTCCTTCATGGAAATTCATGCTAAGGCCACTATTACTATTTATTTTATATATTACTACAGTTACAATTGGAACTGTAATAATAGGTACATAAAATAAATAGTGAAAAAAGTGTATATGTATACAGTTTCATTATAGTGGCTGGATTCGTTTGGGATAAAAGAACACAAATGACTCCTGAGGAGCATTCTATTAGTGTCCTTTGTGAAGAGTGTTACTCTTCAGAGTATAATATTCATATTATATAGTGATTAAGACGATTCAATTGTGTTAATCGAACTGCCAGTTGTCGCATTTAATAGGTCAAAGTATTTATATGATAAATGGTGCCACTGGCCGGCTTATCTTAAACTAGATTTTCTTTGTGTTTAAGTTTGAAGGACAGTACGGTTAATCAAAAATAAAAGGCAATGATAACCTTTGAGACATCTTACGATATGCAAAGCGAACGTAAACTTTTGTGTTGTTAATATTATAAAGAGCTGTTTCTACCTTTTAAATAAAATAAAGCTCTACATTGAAAAGGTGTTTTTGTTATTTCTTTACTTTGTCACACACCCACACTTTGCCATTTAAAAAAAATCGATATAGATATATCTAACATTTATAAGAGTAATAAATTATCTGCATAATAGTGAATTTCACTCATTTGTTTATGTGCGGCACGTGAGACGTTTTTTCTTCGACTACTTTACGTTTGCTGCTATAATATTTTATTATATTTTATGACAGTTATTTAAATAAATAAAAATAAATAAAACTTCACACATGTTGAAACGCAAAGTTATTTATCGTGATATCTGATATCAAATGATAATGATTATATATACAAACGTATTTGACCGACGCAATTTTTTTCATACCGTGAATAATAAACGTTACCATGAACAATAAACTCAATCGCAATGGCGTATGTTGCAGCACTGTAGGACTACTTAGTTCGTCGTAGCTTTAAATGTTACCTTTTTTATACCTATACCATCAATATATCTTATAACAATAATTTGTAATTATAGTTAGACATTATTTATTAGAAATTTAAATTTTTGTACAAAGAAAATAACTCGTTACATTAAATCATAATTGATTAAAATTTGATTAAAACTTCCCTCACAAAACTTCGTTTCCTGAAAAAGTAACTACGGCAAAGGAATATTTCCTTATCTACATTTTCGTAACAAATTAGCATTTATTGCGAAAAAAGAGTTTTTGCGTTTTAAGTAACAAAAAAGGTTCCACTTATTAGAAATCATTGCATACCAATGGCTTTTTTGGCAAATGTATACAGTATTGTGTTTTTTAGGAATCAATCTTTACAATTTTCAACTTGAAGGAATTAAATTATTAGACAGAAATTTAGATTACATTTTAAGTATATAAAACGAGGATTTTGCCTTTTTATTCTTATTATAGCTTTAGTAGGTATATTTATTTATGTTATTAAATATTAAACATTTTGCGCATTATATTTGCGTTGAACAAAATTGAATTAAAATTTTAAAAACATATAAATGAATCTATCTCGACCAATTTATCTGAGAGTCGGTTTCCTAAAAGTCTATAGAATATTTAAATAAAATCGTTCGGGTTCTGTTTACCTTTTCAACGATTTTAATTCGTATAAAATTCGATGTCATGGTAGTATCACATTTTTTATGTACATAATTGTAAAAAAACATATCTTAGAAACTTTACTTTTTTACGACTAAATCGACGTTTCGGTGCTTCTGTGAAAGAAAATGTTACCGACCTAAAATGAAATGGATAGAAGATGCAGTAGTTATGAGCTCTGTCCAAATATAACATGTCTGGGAAAAATCGTAAACATTTCGCATTTGACATGAAGTAAAGTCCCAGTCGCACGAGCGCTTTATAAGCGTCCCGCGAAATTCCATGCTAAATTCAATTTAACGTCCAACGCTTAGCGTCGAAAATCCAACAATTCAATATAAAAGCGTTGAATTTAAAAACGCCTTCGCGTGGGCATCCATTTGTCTTGTTTAAACGCTTTTTTAACGTTCGGTACAAAAACACTCGTACGAACGGGGCCCGGGTCACTCTAAGGCGCATCCTGCAAACACATAGAAAGTTTGTCACCCCAAGTCTAAGGCCTTTCCCTTTTAGCTTAATTTTAGAAGTTCCGTGTAATATGTACGTGTTAACAATAAATTAAGTTTTTGAAGGACAGACGTGCTAGTGAAAGCCTATCATAAATTTGAATGTCTTCTTAGAAGTTTGTGAACTAATTAAAAGTTAAATAAGTTTTGGCTTATATTCCGCTTTATTATTCGCTAATTACTCAAATGTTTTGAGCCACTTCATTTGTTTACTCGTAATTTTTGCGCTAAGTACTCTAACTATGGTCCCTTGGTGGATGCCAAGAGTTGGCGAAGTTCGCCAAGACCTACTTTTTATACTAGTAGATATTCCAGAATGGCATTTGGTGATTAACTAAACAATACAACTATAGCATTCCGGTACAAAGGTATATTTGTCATTACATTTTGTAACAAGCGAATGAAGGGCAGAATCGAGTCCCTCGTCGTTTTGAATATGTAATCCAAATCCCTCGGCTAAGAGTAACATGACAAGATTATCTCATCTCATTGTAAGACAAACACTGCAACTATTTTAGCCTTCGTACTGTTGTAATATCAGATTGTGATTTTACTAATATTTAACAGCATACTAATATTATAAAGAGGTAAAGTTTGTAAGCTTGGGAGTTTGTGAACCTCTTACCACCTTACAAATCCACAAAACTTTTTTTGGATCTACTAATAATTGTTATTAACCTAACAATTGTTATACCAATAGAAGGCTACTTTTGTGAGTGACAGGCTACAATTCATCCCCATACACCAAAGGGAGTGTAAAGTTGTTTCAATAAGCTTGTTGATATTTCGCATGTTTTAACTATTTTTTTTTTTTAGTTTCTTTAATATTTTTTTATCAAACTATATTATTAACTCTCTTGATAGAAAATACTTCAAATGGGAATTTGGAAATATTGAATTTAGTTAAAACATTTATAAATCTGTTTAAATTGTCAAACTCGTGGCGACGGTGCAATTGAATTTGGCAGAACGAACGACGTGCAAATACTTATGATAAATAAATATTGTTTCAACTTTATAGGAGTTTCCAAATAAATCTTGGCAGCCTTGGCACAACATTGATCAAACAATTTTGCTCACTGGTTCATTCATTCATTCCTATAGGCACTGCTAATATATATAAACGTTGGAAGTAAATGTCTTTCAGCCGCCTGGCAGCCCGCGTTGCGGTTAGACGCCTAGTGCGTGTGAGGCCCTAAATGTCAAATTGCGCACTTTGTGACGTCATCATTAACAATATCAGAAATTTAATTTGCCGCTATTATTCATTAGGTAGGTGAGCAGATGGCTCATCTAGTAAAATTCGAAAGGGAGGCACCCGCCTCCGTGGCCCGCAGGGAGCGCGGTATATCCCGCGCGCTACTCTGGAGAGTAGGTGTTTGGCTAGTCAAATCCAATAGAGTCGACGAGTCATTAGCGGATGAAGTTAAACTATTAGTCGGAGGCCCTACCCTCCCCCTCTGACGGGGAGGTTTTGAACGTCAATTGAATCGACTACCGGTTCCAAAGCAAACCCACTGAGAAAAAAACTTAGTAGAACTCATCTTTTTAAATATTCTATTAGGTACAAATTTACATGCTAACCTGAAATGCCAGCAGCACCCCTAGACAAGTGGCAAACGCTCGTTTCTATTCTTTTGCGTTTACTCGCTAACTCCATAGGGTTGCTGCAAAATTTTTGAAGAACGTTTATTAAGACACATAAAGTATATGGTTTTGTTTGTAAAAACTTCTAAAAACGTATGTAATTCGTTCCCCCTAGAAGAGTGGCATAAACGCTAAACGAATATAATAGAAAAGAATACTTATTGTATGGGAATTACACTAGCTTACGACATTAACAAAAAAATCAAGAAATATTATTATAATAATGTTCGTTTTAAACAAAGTACAGAGGTCTTTAAACGTTTTTACATACCAAACCATATACTTTATGTGTCTTTATATAAATGTTCTTCAAAAATTTTGTAGCAACCCTATGGAGTTAGCGAGTAAACGCAAAGGAATAGGATCGAGCGTTTGCCACTTGTCTAGAGGGGCTGGAAGGAACGCCTCATTTCCAAGGTATGGTATTTTCCATGAAGTCTTCTACTTTGCAATATCCTTTGCCACACAAACGCTCTCTAGTCTCTGATAACTTTTTTTAAATTTATTGATGGATAGATTTTGAACGTTTTTTGGCATCCTATTGTAAAAGCGTATACTTATAAATAATTATGCTAATTATTAACTTAACAATCAAGGACTCTGCTAAAAGTTATTTCTGTTCACTGTGTTATAGTTATTCCAATTTACTAGGAGTTTGCTTTAACTTAACAGTTTGTTCATTTGAATATCGATAGATATTATCTTAGCTTTATTAAGTTTCAATTTATATAAGTTTTTGAAACGATGGACTTGTTACTTATTAATTTATTAGTATTATTGTTTAAATTTATTAAACAATATCGATCTATCTAATTGTATAAAAATTAGGACCTTAGAGGGGTCATTGTGTTACTGAAAAAAAAATCATCGCATCAGGGTGTACAATACATGCCAGTAGCAATTCAGCAGAAAATATTTTCTGAAATAAAACATAACTTACTGCATATTAGACTCATAGTTAGAATTGAAAACAATTTGGGGCTAGATAAATAAAGGGGTATTGCAACATTGTTATAATAAAACGTGTGTCAAATGTATCTTCCTTAAGCTTGCGTTTTACTATTACATGATAACGGTATGCATATTGCATGCATATTGTTTAAGTGGTTTTAATATTAATATGACACCTGTGTAACTGAAGATTACATATTTTCTTTTAAATTGTTTTTTTATTTATTTATTAGGAGCTGGATATAAGTCCTTTGTCCCATAAAAAGTTTATATATAACTATAAAGTTGCACGCAGCTTTACCCGCGGTTTTTACGTTTACAACCGTATCCAGTATGATGTAAGTTATTTCTATAGATTAATCTTAGGGGGTAATCCACGGCTTATGTGCGAAGTTTTATCGAATTCCGATCAGTGCTTTATGTGTTATCGGAGACTCATTGCTTCAAACGCACTTTGGCATTTTATAATGCTTGCTTTTTCTTTTCTTTTTTTTTCTGATAAATTTATCGATAGAGATATAAGTGAAGCGTTGAGTTTAGCGCGCTCAGTTCACTGTCGTTTAATTAATTATTACATATTTTTATTAGTTGTAAAAGAACTAGTATATAACTAACAATAATTAATGTGCATTTATGTGCACAAATAATCAATTTAACTGTGAAAAATGAGATTATAAAACGTGCCAGTCTTGGATTTCCCAAAGTTATTGTTACCTTTCAAGGCGGCTAGTACAGGAGATAAGTAAAACATTCTTACATGAAAACAGAAGAATAAATCATTCGTCTGTCTATCAGCCGCCGACGTGTAGTGATCGATCACCTCTGCTGCCAGTCTTACTACAACACGAACTAATTGGAACGCTACGAACTGGCTTATTCCGAAATAAACGAATAAAATTATGAAAGATGGCGATAACTTCTTATAAAACAATTACAATCTTACATCTCCCCATTGCAATGCGTAGAGGCGTTTATTTATAACATAAGTTAATACATCCTATTATTATTTGGAAAAAATATATAATGTAAGTATAAGGGTGTGAGTGATATATTATCTGTTGAGGAGCGATATATCGTTTGAATTTTTATTGTGGCTTTTTCGTTTCATCATAACATCATCATCATCATCATCATCAGCCTTTATCCGTCCATTGCTGAACATAGGCCTCCCTCAATGAACACCAAGATGATCAATCACTTGCTACTCGCATCCAACGCAGACCTGCCACTGCACGGAGATCGTCTTCCCATCTGGTTAATGGCTGACCAACACTTCATCTACCTAAACGCGGCCTCCACTCTTGAACCTCGTTTCCTTGAGAGCAAATAATTTAAAATTTTGGAACTTAATACATCCTCGAAGACTAAGCCCGGCAAAAAGTTTTCCTTACAAAGTTTTGTTTTATTGGAGAGTTAATGTTGCATGAGTACGGAGAAATACAAATAATAAGCAAATCTCCATTTTTCAAGGGTGCACTCGTAAGGCTTGAACACAGATCTCACGTATCGAGGCCGCGGCTACACCAACTAAAACGTCGTTTTACTATCTGTTTGAATTAAAGATGCAATTTAACAAAATAGTAACTAAAGAGCTTGTTTATTTGAGGGCGCTAATCTCAGGAACTATCGGTTGGATTTTAATGAAACATTTCAGTGTTCGATAGCCCATTTATCAGTAAAGATATATCATCCCGCTAAGATCCCGTTGTAAATCTTAGTTAACGCAGGCGAAGCTGCGGGCAACAGCTAGTATAATATATTGTTTGAAAATTAAGGATGTAATTTAAGAAACAGACATAAAGCCAAAGAAAAGCGAAGTTATGTTTGAAGAGAATTTTTTACATAAAACTTATAGTTTAAAAATAAATGATTTTGTCAGAATTTGATGTTGTTTTTTATTCCCCTTAAGTAACGGTAAATACCTACACGCAGAAGAGGTAATCACGATATTTGACGGCGACGCGAAGGTGGTCTATGTACTAGGTTGTAGAGTTTACGGGAGTAGAAACTGAATCCCGTTGAGTGTTTTTTGATCACTCATACTAGCCCTGAGGGGTCCGATAGGCCCGACCGCCTTTGATGTGAGGAATATACATTCAGCCCCTTCAGAGCGTACTGAAATCCAATGAAGCACTGTCTTTATTAAGAGATGATTAGCTTATATAATTGTATAAACTGCTTATTAAACAAATAACGATTGGCTCGTATAAAACATCCGTACGTGTTTAGTATATAAGGACATGCTTATAGGAACGTATCTAGTAAAATAAGCTCAAATTTGTATTAACGATAATCCAATTTAAGAGATTAAGTATGTATTTTGTTGCTGAATATTTCACGAATAAAGTTTTCAAATCCATTTCCTCTTGTAATTGTCCCACATATTGCCATTACAAAGAAATGTTGTCCAATAATACGTACATAAGGGGATAAATTTCCTTGTGAAATTGTAAAAAGCTTAAGAAAAAAAAAGCTAATATTTTTTTTTATGTTTGGAAGGCTTTAATACGTCCCTGTCTTTTGTATTGGTGTAAGTAATTGTTTTATATTATGTGAAAAGCTGCCACGCATTTTGAGGAAGAATATTACGTCTGCTAGTTTATAGTATATTGGTATAAACCAACTAAAATATAATATATTTTAAGTCACACATGGTAGCATGGTCTCTGGTCTTAACCGGTTCCAACAGGAACGAATATAAAAAAACAGTAATTACAAATGAATGACGTTTTAAATACTTCACTTAATGACATTTTTAAAAACGAAATCATACTCTAGAATATGTATATGCTATATGACGGATTGAGCGTTTGAGTTTGCGTTTACTCGCAAAAGAATAGAATCTGAGAGTTTGCCACTTGTCTAGCCCCGCAGGTATGATTCGTTAGGCATCGCTTGTAATTGATTATATTCAATACTTTTCAATAAGTATTTTTATTCTGGGACTTTTTAGGAGTTTCACTTCTACCTATGACTTGCACACACATACACTTTTTTATCGAATGCTCTTCCAAATTTAGAAAACATAATTTGACATTCTCTTATAACTCGTATTTTATCGCGTATATAATGAAAAATGCACGTCAACACGCCTACCCATACAGCTGAGTCACAATATCACAAGGCCAGCTGTTTATCGAAAGCCTATATTTTCCAATATAGGGTTTCACTTAAGTGATTGAACTATATTTATATTTTCAATCTTATGAACGTATAATGGCCCTTGCGGTGAATTGAAAGTTTTTTTATATATTTTTAACGATATAAAACAATATGCCACTTTTTGCTTGTTTACATGTATATTGAATATATGGGTTATCCATTTGCTCTAAGTACAAGTACAAGTACATAGGCTCTAAGTACTCAAGTGCACAAAAGGTACTCGGATAAGACACTTAACAAATACACATGCGCTGCGCCGTGCCCTCGGCTACACGTGTACCAGCATCTTACTTGTTTCGTAGAATAGGCAAGACAGGCAGACTAATTTTAGGCATCGAGGCTTTATCATTTTATTATATATCAATTTAATTTTCTCGATCATAATATATTTGATAATAATATTATCACCATTCATTAAATATACTGGTAGAATACATAACAAGACCGCCATTGGTCTGCTTTTACATCGTATTAATATAATATAACAAAAACTGGGCAAACATATAAATAAAAAAGTAGAGCAGACAGTAAGAGCTGAAAGAGAACGACCTTCATTCATCTGATAATTAGATAAGACCAATTTTATATTCGCCATTTTTGATTTATAGAAACGCCTATTATAGCTTTCCTATCAAAAAGAGTACATGCCAATTTTCAAATTAATTTAATTTCAATCTTATTTAAATATATTTGTTGTTTAAATTGCCATTGTCATGGGAATATGGCAGATAGCGACAGAAAAATCTGTCTGCCCTTCCTTTTTCGTTTTGGTCGACTAGTTTCTGCTCACGGACGCACTTATTCACAACAACACACTACGCTAACAGTATCTTTTTTGGAATCTAAGCACCGACACCGTGACACACGCACAAAACGCAGTTAGCAAAAAATATGAACGAGAAGTCAAATCAAAATCATACGAGAAGCACCAGATTTTTTTTTCATAAAAATTAGATAAATGTAGTGTAATGTAGTTCTGAAGGGAATTAACTTTATAATAAAAATTATATAAAAAAAATATTCCATTTTTAATCAAATTAAAGATATCATTGTGGCTGTATTAAATGTTGTTTTATTAATAATTTAAGTAATACAATATAAAAAAATATTTTTTACAATTGTAAAATATATCTATTACATAATTATTACTAAATAGGCATTAAGAAACAGGAATTAAGGTATAAAATGATTTCGCTATAATCATTGAAGCTATTACTGTCCCAACATTTCTTATAAGCCGTAGTTAGTGTCAGATACAGAGTTACATTCACATCATTTCAATTAAATTGAATGCACTATACTTGATAGTCATAAGAATGTAAGTGAAATTTTTAAAAAAGTAAAGTAATACGTTGCCTCGTTTTAGAGTTTTAATAGATGGCAGGAAATAAATAACTACTCAAGTAATAAGACTTGATTTTACTCTTATGCAATTTGCGGCAAACGTTTCGCTATATATTCAAATTATTTCTAGTTAATTCTTTAGTAGTCAAAAAAAAAATTTGAATAACCCCCTCCCTCATTCAAGCCACAAAATTCATACGGATCATTGTTTAATAATATTGAATTTGATGAAATTGCAGCCTAGGCAGCTAGACCTTTGCAATTTCACTTGTAATCAATTTTTATGTTGCTATTTTCAGAAATTGAATTTGATAAAATTGCAACCTTGTCTAGGCACCACGGATACAGATACACAGATCATTTTTAATTGTTATAGGAAACTTACGTACCTAATTTTTCACTTCTAAGTTAAGAAATCAGAAAATTCCATACAAATTTCACTCCCCTTTTTCTACCCTTCAATTCAACTCAATTAAACGCAAATAACTTAAAAACCTTTTTTAGTGCTCACTTACATCATAAAAGGAATCCCTGTACCAAGTTTCTAAACACATTAGTATCATTTATGCGTTGATAAATATAAATCAGTGAATCAAATTTGCTTTCCATATGCATAAAAAAGTATTCCTTACATTCATATAATGTCGCAAAAGTGTAAACATATAAATGCACTTATCAAAGGTTTTCGTGTGCTTACATAGAGAACGCGTAAAACATTGGTATTCGCAGAACTAAGACAATTACACCGACAAAGCTAGCGTACGTCGTTAATTCTCTACACCTACTTAGACAAAAGCTAATTGATACTTACACTGATCTGATTTCGACAAAGCATGTCTCCGTAGTGATGGGACTCGAATGATTTATTTTCACTCGAGTCACTCGGTGCTTGTAACTTTCTCACTCGAATGCCACTCGAGTGAAGATAAAACTCGAGTGATTTTTATTGACTCGAGTCACTCTAAATTTAAAACTTAAGTAACCAAAATTTTATACTGAACTGGATGTTTATTTTTCATGTGAGAAATAAAGTTAGTTTTATTACCAAAATCCATGTAACTTTTTTTGCAAAACCTACAAATAACGGTTTTTTGTTCTAAATTTTTGTCAAAAAATGACCACAATATTGCCTTTTTTACACTTCTACTCATTTTCACCACTTACTAATAACACACAGTTATAAATGGCCAAAACATTGAACAATAACAACTCACACAAACTGATTTCTACGTAATTTCAAAGTGAACCTACAGCGCGTTTACTTGTCACAACTTGAATTTCTCACTCGGGTCGGTATAAACCACTCGAGTGGTACGAGTCAACTCGAGTCACTCGAAACTCGAGTTGTCAAAAATTTGACTCGAGTGCGAATAATATAAAAACTACTCGAGTCACTCGAGTGAAAAGCAACTCGAATCCCATCACTATGTCTCCGTAGTACATACAAATTGTATAAAATTTCAGTTGCAACTTTTTTAAGAAACACCCAGCTTCCGCAAATTTAAACTGCAGCACCGTCACTTATCGTTGAGGTATTAGAGAATAAATGAGATATTAAACAATAAAATGTCAAATCATAAATATAAATTCGAAGAACTTTTTAAGATAATACTTAGACCAATGCAAATTAATGGCGGAGATCCCAAGTGCAAGAGGAATTTTGTCTGGAAAATGAAGGCGGTTGGCGGCAACATACTTCTAATTGGTTGTTTTTTATTACTTTGTAATTCCATAGCCTTTCATGATATTGGCAACGGTGACTACCCTGAAGTGATAAAAAATGGAACCATGGCCCTCGTGTCTCTTGTCACAATAGCTAAGTATAACGTCCTGATTTATAATCAAAAGACTTTTAGAGATTTGATAGAAATAATGGATCAGGATACCATGAATTCGGAAAATTTCCCTCCAGACGAAAAAGAGATAGTGGACGCGTATATAAAAAGAAAAGTTAGGGTGAGCGTAATATGGGCTGTGGCTGCATTCATAACAGGCACAATTTTTCCACTTAAAGCATTTGTACTAATGTTATATTATGCTTTGAAAAATGAGTTCAAATTTGTACCGATATTTGACTTGACATATCCAAGCTTTATAAATGATTATAAAAATGAGCCGTTGGGTTTTATAGTAGTCCTATTTCTGACAGGAGCGTTTGATCTATATACATTAGTGGATTATCTCGGCTTTGATTCTGTGGCTCCGATTCTTTTGCTGCACTGTTGTAGTGAACTACATTTGCTTAGATTGAGAATAACTAAAACATTTTCCGAGCAATCTAATCCACAAATAATATTAAGACAACTCAAAAATTATAATGTAAAACTCCAAGAAATATACAGGTAACTTTTATTCTTATACTAGCTGCCCCGGCAGATTTTATTCTGCCAAAATTAAAATTGCAATTAAAAAATAGGGGTTGATCGTAGAGGGGTGAAAATTTAGGCTTGTATGTATTGGTGTATGCTTTATCATAAAAAAATAAAAACAAAAAAAATAGTTTAAAAAAATAATATGGAGGTGGAGCACCCTTAACATTTAGGGGGATGTAAAATAGATGTTGTCCGATTCTCAGACCTACCTGATAAGCACACAAAATTTTATCAAAATTGGTTCAGCCAGCATAAGATGATGGCAGGCATTATAAAATACACATAACCCTGAATTTTCACTCTTCTACGATCAACCCCTGTTTTTTAATAGCAATATTAGTACTTTTGGCAGAACGTAGTCTGACGTGTCTGTGAAGGAAGATTTTTCTGGCTTGAAAAGCTAAGGCTAATGATTTTAGAAAGCCTATGGTGATTTCCAAAAAGAAATGCGGTTAAAAGTAAGCCATAGATATGAGAAATGATACCGAATTGCTGCCATTGCCAAAATATTTAGCCAATCATGATTAAAATATTTATTTTTTATTTATAATTTTTCTCCATCATCATCATAGTCAGCTTGTAATCGTTTATTGATAGACAAAATGATGTAGCCTAATTTTTTTTTAATGTCCCTAGTAGAATATTGTTTTTATTAACTATCTGATAAAGATTTAAAATTAACATGGTTACATGAAAATCATTACAAAAATGATTTAAAACGGTATAATTATTTGCTTTTTTCAATTTTGATATTCGGCATTAGGTAATATCTACGAATGTCTTGTTCACGAGCTTCCGAGACCTAAAAATTGAAAAATATGTTAAATATCCCGTTTTAAATCTGATACAGGACTCCAGGTGGAGTAAAAATACCATATTTTCAATATTTTCATATACATATTTGTGATCTATTCAATAAATATTAATAAGCACTGAGTAATTCTTCGCTAGCTTTGCTTAATAATTTTCAGCTTTGTATCTCGTACACAAGGCATCTTTATAGCTTTGTACGAGTTCATGATGAAAACAACGATTGTTTTAATTCCTTTTTCTGCTTTTCAAGTTATGCAGGTAAATTAATAAATACAAAATTCATATACTTAAATATAATTATTCTAAAATATATAGAAATTATAAATATATAATGTTCTTTTTTTTCTAGTCACTTCAAAATAAGGAATTCAGTTTGGAGTTCACGTTCTTTCTTTCAGCTGCATTTATACATTTCTACTTGCCTTGTTACTACAGCGATCTCCTTTTGGAAACTGTACGTATAAAGTATCCAATTTATAACTATATAATACTGTCGGTTATGTATTTTATTTAATTTATCATTAATATCTATACCATATTTAAGAAACGAGCAAACCAAAAACAAAATTTGTAAGTAAAAGCACGAAATGGGCAGGTTTGATCGTAGTGAAAAAGAACAGCTTCTATCCAAGGTGCTACTGCTACTCATTTCTTTCTATTATAAATTCAAATTATTTATTTCAGACACGAGGTCCATAGGTTAATAATTATGTTCCTTACTAGCTAGTGTTAGTATTTAGTAATTACAAGATCATTGTAGTTCTATGATCTATATCATATAACTGCAATGATCTGACGAAAGGTAAAGGCGGCACTTCACTTGTCTTACCATGTTCACATGTCGATATCGCTATCCTTGACCAAAAATATTCGATGTTCGAGAAAATATTACAAACAGTTCATCCACACATGGACTGTAACTGCAAGTAATTTAAATATGCCACAATATTTGCTTATTCACAAACAAATTGAATGCGACAGCGATGGACATGCTAGTGACAGCAGCTTATTGCATAATTTACCTGAATGCAGCTCACCAACACAATATACTGTACAGAATTGTGAAGTATTAAGACGATTGCGAGCACGCTACTGAGCGAACCAAGATGGTGAAAAGAATTGGAGTGTCAATTTATGATGAATCAAGTCAATTGATTCCTTTGATGTGTAATCAAAGCAGATAGAAATTCATAATTTTTATTCGTGTTAAAATGAAACAAATATAGTCAAAACGACCATATTACACATTTCCATGGTAGGACAAATATCGCGAATACGCGGACAATATGCAAAGTGAAGTACCGCTATTACAGCCAGCTATTGTCGTGATCACGTGGCCATATAGTAGTTATCCCAACGCAAAGAAGGTTTACGCAAATTCTACGATACTTCTAAAAATTATCTTCGTTCTTAGTAATTCTTAGTAAAATCACAGACTCGTTACATGAAACTTATCCAAATCGATCGGTCCTTACTCTGAATTGCTCGGGAATACTACTGTCGATTAGTTGTCCCAAAGTTTTACCGCGAGAGGCAATAAACTATCAAGTGAGTCTGAAACGTTTGGAGCCGTCAGCCAGCCATGTGATGTAAATGTGGGAGTTTGTCTTTACCAGTTCTTACAGTAACGTGGTTATCTGCTAGTATACATTTGGATTCTACTAATGTTATATTATATAGCGATACATTAAGCGTCCATAGATATTATTATATGAAAAACGTAAGTGGTTGGATTTTTACGGATGTTAAAAACTTTTTGTCTATTTTGTTAATGGCGCCACCGTGGTTACTAAACGGGTGAACCGATTTTGATACAGTGCGTATCTTATTTGTTAAAAGGTTTTTGCAATTCTCGGACACGTTTTATCAAAAACGATTTTGAATCCCTTCTTTCGAAGTCCTTTCCCTTTGGTCTCTTTCATGTTTAAGTAAGTTGATTTCATAAAATTTAGCCTTTTAATATGCTCAAATGACACAAATTATTAAAAAAGAAGATTAATAATATTTTTTTTCTAATTCTTTAAAATGATTTCAACCTGTTACTTATTCCATTTTTTTTTCTTGGATAATTCTATAGTACATGCTTATTGAAATTTCGACTTCAGTTACTTGAATTTTTAAGCATATCGACTCTACCTACATTTACATGAGTAGTGTTCTTTCTGAAAACTATGTTAGGTTTCAGAACAAAAATGTTAGACTCATAAAATTCTTAGTTAGAAAGAGAAGATTTAAAAAGAGTTAGATTATAAAGAAAAATATATATACAATAAAGCGTTAAAGAAAAAAAGGCCCAAGGATCGACCGCAAAAAATGATCATATCATCTAATATCGGAACGAGATCTGTGGTAAATGGATTTAGAATTTATGTGAGTTTTTACACTATTTGAATTTGGCTTTTGGACAAAAAAGACCTAGATATTATTTAACACTTTAATATAGTAACATAGGACTATTTGATGTTACTTGGAAAATTTTAGATTAATCGACGATAATACCACGAAAAAACAAAAATACATACTTCGCTATTGAATCCTAATGAAAATATTATATTGTTCAAAAGTATGTCCAAGCACATCATTTATATTTAAAAAAAATCTTATAATACCTATGTGGTAGTATTTATTTGCCAATAAATAGCATTGGATATTAAAAAAGAATAACTAACAAATGGGATTGCCCTAAAATATGTGGTGTTTGGGAGAACTGAATAATGTTTGGTTGCGGTAAATAGTGCGCTTGTAATAGAGATCGACTTGCGTATAGTTGAGTTATGGTTATTAAAAGTTTTGAGACCACGTTAACAAGGAAAATTTTCTTGACTTTGTAGACTATATATATATAAGTACTTCGTGTATGCAGTAATAGAATAATAAATGTTTCAAAACAGACGCGAGAAGAGTCGAGAGAGCAGTTCGTCTATTTAAATGTAATTTTATTCATCTGTACATTTATTCACCCATAAATTACACAATTTATGATTGTATAGTACATTATCTATAGATAGTGTTCGTGATATTAGTTGTATAGTATAGTAGTACCGTACGTTGTTACAACATACATTTAATAGATCGTATTTTTGCTTCCAAAGAATTTCAATTACAGCTTAGACCGCTTTAACTATTTGTGTTTTCAGGGCGAGATATTCCGGCAGTCCATATATGCGTGCGGGTGGGAGATGCAACATAATATCCAGATACGTAAAATGATTCTATTTATGCTCACCAGGACGATATCACCGATAGTCATAAAGACATATTTTGAGCCAATATCTCTGGATACGTTTGCTGAGGTAATTAAATCAATCCTACTTTTATTTTCATGAGTAACATAAATGACTTACAGTGAGTTATACCGGTAGCATTTATATATACATATTAAGAACACCCGTATTATCACCTAATCACGTATTAAATATTTATATTAACATTTTGTATGATTAATATTAATAAGACGCCGGAGAAGAAGTGTGTGTCGGTCATTAACCAGATGGGAAGACGATCTCCGTGCAGTGGCAGGTCCGCGTTAGACGCGAGTGGCAAGGGATCGGTCGTCTTGGCGTTCATTGAGGGAGGCCTATGTTCACGGACGGATAAAGGCTGATGATGATGTTGATAAAGGCGCCTGGCTGGTCGAGTGGCCACGGTACTGGATACTTTATGCAGCGGTCCTGGGTTCGAATCCCATGCAGATAATTTGCATGTTGAATATAGATATCTTCACGGGCTCATGAACGTCATTTTCATCAGCCTTTATATTCTGTGCACGACCGATCTCTTGCACCTCGCAACTAACACGGACCTGCCACTAGGTCGGAGGATTTATTTAAAGACTGCAGTATATAAAATACAATGTACTCTATGGACATTCATTTTTAAAAACCGAACGTGTAATGTGTTTTTTACGAATTTCAGACGTGCCGCCAATCTTACGCAATATACAATATTCTGATGGCTGTTAGCGAGTGAACATGTGATTTGACGAACAATAATGATTAGCACAGACCACATAATTTAGCGTCACATTACTTATAAGACTTGAACTAGTCCAGACACAATCCTCCAGAGGAAATGCCGGATGACATGGCCCGCGACGTCCCCAGCTCCCGCATCGGTGCCGACCAGACGAAAAGGAAAACATCGCTGGGGTTTAGTGGGTAGAGTCTACACCCTTACCGTCTTCTCATGCGCAGAGAGTCCCACATAACTCTTGGTTGTATGATTATGAACATTCCCTAGCGAGAACATGAAAAAGAAAGTCTAGACACAATGTAAAACCTCCAGCACAATGTGGTAGTATGTACCTAGCACTAGCTTTACATTATTTCACCAAAGAATATGTCAAAAGGAAAAGAAACAAATAACAAACAGTGATCACTAATAAAAGTTTATTAATATCACGTCTGTCGTTTTTTCAATTTAATATAAATAATTTTCTTAATTGATATTATTGCATAATGTTACTTGAATTCTTATGGAGAGTTTCAGACATTTAAAGAACTTTATTTAATATTAAACTTTATATTAAATTATACTAACGGCAAATATACAAAAAGAAAGTTGATATATAACTCAAACGAATGCCATTTCATGGTGGCGACCATTTTCGTTTTTTAGATCATTGGATGGCGATTGGTGACTCTATATATTTTACTCGCCTTTCATTATTTTTAAATTTGTTTATTAAGGCGCTACCCGTAATCAAAATGGATTTAATTAAACAGTTTTCTGGGGAAATTTATACATTTGAGAGCATCACAAAAACATATGCTAATCAAGATCATATTTATAGTTGGATATATATTATTATGTTTAAAACACATTTTGAAATGAAAACATAAAATTACCATAAAAATTTACATTCTAGCAATTTTATGTGTAAACAAATCTTGATGAAATTAATAGCAGTAATGTATAAAATGATAATACGGGGACCTATTGTTTTTTACTAATGCAATAAAAAAAATATTTGTAAAAAAATATAAATAATATTGTACTCGATCGATTCGAACGAAACATCCAACAATCGTGGTGTCTTTTTTTCTTTTCTTTTCTTAATTTTATTTCCGTACTTAGTAGTTAGTACCTACTAATAACTCAAGTTCATGCGAACTTACCACGAGGCTAGGTTGACATGGCACGATTATAGGTTGATATTTATATATTTATTTATACTTATTTAGTTCTTTATTCGTTTTACTTAAGAAAACATAATAAATTTACTGTCCTGTTTTAAAACATCTCCATTTTAAAGTCGATCTACCTGTTTTTATTGTACCTGTATTTAAATAACACTTCTGTAGTAAAGTAGATAATTATCTGATTAATATAACGTAGCTTAAGAATAAATATTTTTTTAAGATAAATAAAAATATAAAATAAATAAAAAACACGAAAAAAATTCTATATTAGGTGCTTTTAATCAATTTCATAAAACTATTTAAATAGTAATTTAATTAAAAATACTAAACATTTATGCAATTTAACATCTTTTCCATCTAAAAATGAAATAGAAGAAGCGTGTAAGTTATGAAATATGACTACTACTTATTCCAATGCAGCATTCATAAGGTTAAAAATAGCATATGCCTGCTGGTATACCTGCAATAACATAAAAATAAATTTAGTTTTTGTATTTACTTACGAACCCAGTTATTAGCGTGCCTCCGACGTTCAATGTGGGAAGCTCTATCTTTTTATCAGAATGCTTCTACTTATACAGTAAAGTAGAATCTCTTAGGTCGACGGTCTATATACGGTTTATGTGATATTTATTTCCAAAAGCAGCTCTATACAACATGGCAGACACAGTTATGTTGATACCTCTTACTATTAAAGTTTAGCGTGCCCGAACTAAATGCAGCAACTACGAAACGTGCAATTTATTTTAGATACTCTTACATTCTGGACGAATCCTTTTCTACGAATCGAATTTTTAATTATAATTACATTTGATAACTTCTGGCGTACACCCTTTCTCCTTCTGTAATTATTCTTTCAAAATATGGTTACCTGCGAGAAATCGCTATATAGCGATAAGGTCGTATTATTACAATAAGGACAACTCCCTCTAATTTTATGTATAAATTATTACTTTTTGCTGCTTAGTATCGGCCGGGCAGTAAATTAAAATTAAAACAATTTCAAAGATGTATTCACGTCAAAAAAGGCGTCTAAAAATATGCTTTACTAAGATGGACTTTGAAATAAAGTAATACTTGCATCGGTGAGTGCTTCGAGCGAAACTATCCTAAACATAGTCTGCACTGCGACCGGCCGACTTGTACGCAGCAGCAAAAACTTTAACAGTGACCGTGTTTTTGGGTCCCAGTGGCTTTCCCATCCGCACATGTAAACAGCTAATCTCACATTCTCACCCTGTTGGCAAATAAGTTAGACTCAAAAACATAATATACAAGCTACTTTTCGTCTAGGTATTTCATCACTCTTAAATAGTTTTTGTACGTCGTCAAACTAGCTTACTTAAGCATTATACGTATAGGTAATTTATATATAGCCGAATGTTTCCTTACTTATCTAATAACAATATTAATATAATACCTGTATAACAACAGATTGAACTGTTCACGTGGTCTCATAAACTGATAAACGAGAATAGCAATACGTATAGCTGAATAATTTGATCCGTAAATTATATTATTTATACAATTTTGGGGCCTAGCCAAAATGCCATTAAGAAAGCGTTAGCGAAGTTCGAAAGCGATATAATGAGTCCTATACATTTTATCATTTCGAACTTCGATAACGCTTTCTTAATGGCATTTTGGCTAGGCCCCCTTATACGCGTTTTATCTCCCAAAAAATGAACATTTCTTTTAGAAATTGCAGATTGGATAAAAATTTTGATCCCGCAATTTTTAATAGTTGTAAATATTTTAGACCTCAATTATTTTAATCCAAGAGGTTAAACAAAGATTACATTTATATCCTACTTGCGAATGTGAAACTGTCAGTGTCTTTGATTGGTGCTCTTTTCTATGTCCCTCTATGGCTTATCTCGGAAATATACGTCTATCTTTAGAGTATTTTCACTGACAAAACTATTTGCATTCAGTAACGAAGTATTTGGAACAACCTTAAAATTACATTGTTAAAATATACAAGACGAGATTTCCTTTTTTTGTCTCTAAAAGCTTACTTCGCTATTATTTGCACATTACGCTGCGGTAAAAACGATTTTAGTATAAAAGTTATGTTTAATATTTTTCATATTTACCGAATCTAGGAGCATGTCACTAAAATAACAAGGCAGCCCACTTATGATCATCTCAGCAATAAATATAGATATAAACTCCACGCTAACCTCACCTCTCTGTAATGACTAAACAGTAAAATTATTAAAAAAATGTTGTCACACAGTCAAACTAAGTTACTTAGTATTTTTAACTGAATTCAAAAAAAGAAGGAGGTTCTCTCTCAATTCATCTTAGGTATGTTTTTTTATAGGTATAGTTTTTATAAAAACTTTAGAAATTCATAGTGTTGTAGCATATATGGCAATTTATTTACTTTTCGCATTAGGTATGATGAGAGGCGAATTTACACATTTTCAAAGATCTGGTTATGATTCGACCCGTACCTGACGTTACCAACGCAAATAAAAGAAAACATGGTGTGGAGCCTGCACATAACAATAAAATGGATGGATAAATCGTGGATAGAACACCTTCGCAATCGTGATATTAAAAAATAATACCTGGATCTATTTGAAGGTATATCGACCCTTCGGTAATACTTTTTAAAATGGTAGTTAGACGGACGAACAGGCAGATGTACAACATGGTGCACCTATCAGATGGCCAGCATCCATGAACATAATCTAGTCAACCTTAAACTAGACCAACTAATCGTTTACGTGTTGCCTTATTTAACCTCTATAACCTCACGTGCTGTGTTATGGATATCACATTTATACAACAAATAAGCATATAGTATATACGGTCGAATTGAGAAGCGCCTCCTTCTTTGAAGTAGTTTAACAACAACCAAAATTCAAAAAAATGTCCTTAAATTACTAAATAAAATATCAAAATTGTAAATTTTGAAATTAAAATATATATTTTTTGATTTTTTTTAATGTTCCAGTCAGTGATTGTGTATAATATGTATATGATGCATGTGATCTGTCAGTGTTTAAGAAACAAGACTTTTAAAAACAAATATTTATTTGATTTAAAAAAAATACCTTACCTGTATAATTTGATAAAGTGTAACTGGCATAAGAATAACTACAGCCTTTAGTAGTAACTCATAAAACAATCTCATACTATCATTGATTTTTTGCACGAAACTAAAAAAAACATTATTGTAATTATTATTGTAACCTTCTTTCGTTTATTCGACTGGTTTGACCTAATAAACACCACGACGGCTGATCCTCCGCCATCCACAAATGAGTGCTTAACATTTTATTTTATTTATTTAATGTACTTACAATATAAGGTATATTACACAAAAGTGGAAAGGGAGTTTAGAAAGATCTTTACCTGTGCCAAATTTCAAAGTCCTCCGTTTGCGCAATCCCCTTTAAAAGGTGTGCAAAGATTTTGCTTCACATTTAATACGTGAAGTAATATAATATACTGGGTGATTCAGAATTACTTTTACAGCAAAAATATTCCTATAGAGGAGCAGAAAACTCCTTAATCGCGACTAAAAATTTTGAGTTATTAAAATTTTAAGTCGACCAGTCAGATGCGAGATTTAGTATTAAAAAAAATACAAAAGAATAAATAATAAAGGCTGTTAATAATTAATTTAGTTTTGGTAAGTAATAATGATATGATGATGATACTGTTTTTGTAGTGCAACTGAATTTTTAAAAGCTAATATTTCGTTTCATAAACCAACCATATAATAATAATAATAATAGAGCGTTGATTGTCTAGTGGGTAGATTCTTGAGTGAGAATGGGAGGAAACTGTTACACGGGAGAAACAAGCAAGATGATGGTCCCATGTTGCCGAGAGCGCGGCACAGTGCAACCTTCCTACCCGTAGCCAAACCATCCGAGTGTACAATTATATAAACACATTACTTTAACACTCACGTAAAGATATCTTGTAAGTGTATGATTATATTATGTTTTAGTTTATGTCGTATGACATATTCGCTATCCTGCAACTCATATATTTCTTGCAGTCTTGACGTCACTAATTCCAATTGACTACAGGCGTGTAAAATAAAAATGGTGCCCAATGGAATAAAACCAATATACATTATCACGGCGTATATATCATAAAATAGGAATAACATGTACAGCAGTATAAAAACTTTCCAATCGTTCTTGACTTCTTCTATAACAGCAGGATATGTTAAGTCATATGCATGTACCAATCTTGAATCCCCAATGGCGAAATTATAAATCATCAAAACAAGTGATTTCACAGGGAATAGGCTAGCTGAGATGAGACAGAGGGCAAACATAATCTTAACAACTGCCACTCCTTTCTTCGCGTATTTAAATACTATATCTTGTTCTTTTTTTGAAAACGATTTAGCTTTCTCGTAATCCACGCCGATTTTATTTATCATGTTGCGAAATGTATTTTGAAATCCCAGCATTATAGAATATTGTAATGTTACGACATTGAATATGAGCGCCATTACTCCATTGGCACACGCCCGATTAAAGTCTTTATTGTTTACATTATGAACAGTTATTGTGTATATAAAAAAAGCATAAAATATAGAGAAAATTCCGTGCGCCAGTACAATGTAAACAATCCATTTCCAATCTCTCTTGATATCTGGGTGAGATCTGTTAGCTTTCATTGCTAATATCATTATCCTAAATATTTTATCAAATTTTATATCGAAAGTTTTTTTCGTATCTTCATTTGAAGCGGTCATTTTGACAACCGGCATAAAAGTAAATCATAACCGAGGGAACAAGACAATAATAAATGGAAAATAATATTAGGGCAAAGTTTAATGCTAAATGATGCCAAATGGAGACAAATTACCTTATTACCTCATTCTTTCAATATAGAATGGTTTACGTATACTACCAGACATTTATTTTTAGTGTCCGTAATCCGTATGAAAGTATTATATAAAGGCTGGAAAGTATGGCCGAGGTAGACATACTCTTGCACGGCTTCGAGAGTTTTGCCATCGACGTTAACCGGCCTAGGGAGAACGTGCTCGTTGAACATAACTTTAGTCTTGTCCAAGTTCATCCTAAGGCCCACAAGTCGAGAGGATTCGTTTAAACGGTGCAGCATCTCCTGCAAGCCCTTCAGCGATTCGGCTAATATATCGAACTCAATATGGTGTAATAATATCAGAAATTTTGATAGGAATTGATCCTACAACTTTTCTTATAAATAACATTTAATTGTTACGCAGTTACGTAATTTGCACGTGATAAAATTGTAAACGTGTGTATTTATACATCAAATCGACAGAAAAAAATCGATAAATCTATTATCAAATAACTTTTAGACTTAACAATTAAATAAAATTGAAGTGTCTATACTCTATTCTTAACTCATATACATACTTGCATCCAAAATCATCTGTCAAATGTTTATCTGTCTGTCTGTTTATTTCGGCTTAATCTTGAAAAACCTCGGCTGATTGTGACGGGACTTTCATTGGTAAATTTTATAAGAAGTAACTTATGGTATAAACTATAATATCCATCCGGATACGACTGCAAATCTAAGTTAACGCAGGCGAAGCTGCGATGAAAAGCTAATACAATTATTTAAAAAAAAATATTTTCACAAATTGACAATTAATTCTAAGATTCATGCTTTCATTCAAAATAACTCATGTAATCGAAAGTAATGTAGCTGAGCCATCTGCTCACCTACCTACCGATTGAGCTTAAAGGCCATCAGGCCTAAAAGTCTAGTCTGGAAAGAAGTCTAGTCTAGTCTAAAGGCCTTTCGAAAAAAAACGAATGTAATAATTATTCCTATAACACTTATTTATAATTTGAGCAAAGAACATTTTGTCTATGCAGACTAAGCCACTGGCTCCTAGCTAGTATAAATATGTACAACAAAAACTACACACAACAACAGCTAATGAATACTTAGCCCGTATTAATATTCCAATTTAAACACGAGTAACTTTTGTAATATTATTTTGTCTATAATCCGTCTAAAAATAGTACCGTAATTGAAGTGGAAACAAAGGTTGTTGGAAATTGTTCACATTTAACCACTTAACTAAAACACTGTAAATTACATAACAACTTACTGTACATAATATATTATACTCAAAGCTTAATTTATAAGTACATACTTAAAATGATTACCTTATGCAGTCTTTAAGTTTATGCACGCTTTTTAACAAACTTCTATAATTTTAAATTAAAAAAAATTAAGTATCGACTTTTCTAATGATTCTGATAAAAAGCTTAGGTTAAACGATACTCTTTAAAAAAACTTTATATACATTTTATTCAATAATCACTTTGTATTACTAAATACAGCGATACCTAAACATTTAAATAATTTGATAGAGTCGCATTCTCGCTTTTCACATAATAATATTTAATCTTATATTTGTTTCAATAAATTTAATATAGATCCATATTATTATTATTAAAAGATGATTTACAAAATAACAGAGTTGTAAGACTATGGTTGTAAGAAAATTAATATAATAAATATGACGGGGGAATCCCCCTGTCTAAATTATCTAATATCCTTATAGATAATCCCTGAAGCCGTGATCACACGATGCCAGGTATTCCACGTATAGTTGTGAAATTTAGGATGAAATCGAGGGTCTCTATAGAACGCATCGACCACACAACCTATAGACTCCTAATGTTTGATTTTTCGTATTAAATGCATTCTGTCAACTAGCTAAGGTGAGACGAAAGGGGTTCCAATGCTGTGATTAGCTAATTCAATGTCATACATTACCAATCATGGAACGTTAAAAACAAATGGATATATTTCGCAACGGGAAAGAATGAGACGACACGATAGTTTGAGTACATTGTTTACGGCTTACATCGGAACTATAAGTCAGATGTATCGCCAGAACCCGTTCCCCTGTTATTAGGAGTCTATGGGTTATGTGGTCGATGATAGAACATAGAAAATTTTGCAAAAACAAATATAAGTTTTCAATGATGTCAGGGTTCTTTACAAATATATTTTAATATTTATAGGGGTCATCCCTTATATTGAACATCTTATCTGCGAAAAAATATAAATAAACGTTACTATAATCATATATTTTAATATAATATTTTTAATCACCCAGATCTTTTGGCACAAGTAGATAACTTAATCAAAATTATCTTAGAATTGATTCTTAAATGGAGCTGAACGAGCAATCTTGGACCAAGCATCCCTCCCCATCTGTTATGGTGGTTTAGGGACTCGCAAAATTTCCAGTGTCGTTTTACCAGCCTTCCTAGCTTCTGTCTATAGTTAAGCAAATCTCATAAGTAAAAGCAAGCTAGGACATGGAATGTCTGCCTCAAAAAAGTGCAGGCCGCCTCTCGAGACATGCCGCACTTAACGATATCATGCGCCAGTCCCTTGCCACCTCCAACGTGCCAAATAATGAACACGCTGGGGCTTAGTGGCTAGAGTCTGCCTTGCCTTCCGTCTTCTTGAGCGCAGAGAGTCCTACATAACTCCCAGGTACCGCGAGCCCAGTTTTATGAATAACAGATTCCCCAGCGAGAATAAGAAAACAGAAATTCGAGACACAATAGTTACATAGTACATAGTACTATCTAGCACTAGCTTCTACATTATTTTATCAAAAAATATATCAAAAAAGGAATAAATAACAATAATAATGATCAATCATAAAAGTTTATTATTCTTACGTTCGTTGTTTTTTCAATCTAATATAAATAATTTTGTTAATACATTTTAATATATTAATAATGTTACTTTGATTGTTATGGAGAAATTCAATAATTTAAAAACTTTATTTGCAATAGTATTAAATTATATTATATTAGTAGTTTACAAAAAGAAAGTTGAAATATAACTCAAACTAATGCCATTAATTCATCATGGCGACCATTTTCATTTTAGATTATTTGATGGCGATTTGTGAGTTTGTATAATATTTCACTCGCCTTTCATTATTTTTGTAATTGTTTCATAAGACGCTATGCATAGTCAAAATGGATTTAATTAAACTGTTTTTGGGGAAATTTATATATATTTGAGAACATTTAAAAAAATGTGTTAATCTTGATCATATTTATGGGTGGATTATTGTGTACAAACTACATTTTGTTTTTTTTTTATATGCAAACAGAAAAAATAATCATTAAAATTTACATTCTGTATATAATGTATTAAATGATAATACGGGGAACTGTTGTTTTTTTTACGAATGAAATGAGACATTTGTGAAAAATTATAAATAATATTGTATTCGAACGAAACATACTACAATCGTGGTGTCTCTTTTTCTCTCTTTTCCTAATTTTATTAAATTTATTTCCGTACTTACTGGTAACTCAAATCCATTAACTTACCACGAGGCTATTTTGAAGTGGCAATATTGTAAGCTGATATTTATTTATTTATTCACTTACTAGCTGTTACCCGCGGCTTCGCCCGCGTGATTTTAGATTTACGGATTTATCATGTCTGATGATAATCATTTTCTATTTTAATAATGACTAAGTTTTTGTATTAAAATGGATATATATGTTATCTTGAACATAAAGACATTATACCCATTCGCTTTCTGTATTTCTGTATGCATATAATGTACTATTTAGGATACCATTATTACACTGCCCGTTCAAATTACGGCCACACGATTTATTTTCTTGTGTATAACTTTGGGTTAAGGTTTAAGAGTGGAGGCCGCGTTCAGGTAGACGAAGTGTTGGTCGGCCATTAACCAGATGGGAAGACGATCTCCGTGCAGGTCCGCGTTGGATGCGAGTAGCAAGGGATCGGTCGTCTTGGCGTTCATTGAGGGAGGCCTATGTTCAGCAGTGGACGGATAGAGGCTGATGATGATGATGATGATGTATAATTTTGATTTTGCCATATCTCCTTAAGTATTTATTTAATTTACATGATGTAAGGACAAAAATAATCTTCATAAAGTGCTCAAGCCAATCGATTTATTTAAAATGATAAGGATTTATACCTTATCTGTATAAATAGCCCTATAATTGCACATTTTTTTAAAGTATTAAATGAATATAGTATGATATCCCTAAGAGATAGACATATGCCTTCGCGGACTTTTTTGTAGACCTATTTAAGATACACAATTCTACCATATATTATTTTGTTATATTATCTTTAAAGGTTTAGGCAGCGTTTTCATTGAAAACTCCCAGGCGGCTTATTTTTTTCCGACACGTCCAACAATTATTGTTATATCTTAGCCAATGTAGATGAAAATTTAATTAATTATATACATAAACCTTCCTCTTGAATTGTCCTATCTATTTAAAGAAACCGCATCAAAATCCGTTGCGTAGTTTTAAAGATTTAAGCGTGCAAAGGGATATAGGGACAGAAAAAGCGACTTTGTTTTATAATATGTAGTGATGATACATCTTAAAAATCTTAAATATTTTAGGTTGTTTCATTGGTATTAATGTTATTGAATTATTTTACCATTGTATGTTTTGTATCTATTATGGGAACTTCCCCGGAGCTACATTCCCATAGGACTGAGTAACAAAGTGTCAGAAATCAATAGACTATGTATTTTACGAAGGACATAGTCGTATGGCTACTGGTCTTAGCTGGTTCCAACAGGAACAAATTAAAAAAAAACGGAGGAAAAAATATGTCATCCAATAATGAAATCCGTAAAAAGTAGTCAATTGAATTACAAATAATCATTGGTTTTATTTGGTGGCTTTTATCCAACCCTAGAATATATTGGTAAAATGTAAACAAATAAAATAATTGTTTTTCTTCAAATGATTATTAGATAATACATCTTAAAAATCTCAAATATTTAAGGGTATGTTTCATTGGTATTAATGTTATTGAATTATTTTACCATTGTTTGTTTTGTATCTATTATGGGAAATTCCCCGGAGCTACATTCCCATAGGACTGAGTAACAAAGTGTCAGAAATCAATAGATTCTGTATTTTACGACAGACATAGTCGTATGGCTTCTGGTCTTAGCTGGTTCCAACAGGAACAAATAAAAGAAAACGGAGGGAAAAATATGTCATCCTAAGATGTCATCCAATAATGAAATCCATAAAAAGTAGTCAATTGAGTTACAAATAATAATTGGTTTTGTTTGGTGGCTTTAATCAAATCCTAAAATATATTGGTAAAATGTAAAGAAATAAAATAATTGTTTTTCTTCAAATAATTATTAGATAATACATCTTAAAAATCTCAAATATTTTAGGGTATGTTTCATTGGTATTAATGTTATTGAATTATTTTACCATTGTATGTTTTGTATCTATTATGGGAACTTCCCCGGAGCTACATTCCCATAGGACTGAGTAACAAAGTGTCAGAAATCAATAGATTATGTATTTTACGAAGGACATAGTCGTATGGCTTCTGGTCTTAGCTGGTTCCAACAGGAACAAATTAAAAAAAACGGAGGGAAAAATATGTCATCCAATAATGAAATCCGTAAAAAGTAGTCAGTTGAATTACAAATAATAATTGGTTTTATTTGGTGGCTTTTATCCAACCCTAGAATATATTGGTAAAATGTAAAGAAATTTTATAATTGTTTTTCTGCGAATGATTATTAGATAATACATCTTAAAAATCTCAAATATTTTAGGGTATGTTTAATTGGTATTAATGTTATTGAATTATTTTACCATTGTTTGTTTTGTATCTATTATGGGAAATTCCCCGGAGCTCATTCCCATAGGACTGAGTAACAAAGTGTCAGAAATCAATATTTGTATTTTACGAAAGACATAGTCTTATGACAAAGACATAGTCATAGATTGTATTTTACGAAAGACATAGTCGTATGGCTTCTGGTCTTAGCTGGTTCCAACAGGAACAAATTAAAAAAAACGGAGGGAAAAATATGTCATTCAATAATGAAATCCGTAAAAAGTAGTCAATTGAGTTACAAATAATAATTGGTTTTGTTTGGTGGCTTTTATCAAACCCTAGAATATATTGGTAAAATGTAAAGAAATAAAATAACTGTTTTTCTTCACATGATATTTCTAGACGCTTCAAAAATATTAAATAATATTTCGCCATTGTCCTTTCCATACAAACTTTCATCCCCTATTTAAACCCCCCTAAGCTTTTTTTTTCGCAACAAAAAGTAGCCTATGTCCTTTCCCAAGCTCTAATCTATCTCTGTTCCAAGTTTCATCAAAATCGGTTCAGTGGTTTAGTCGTGAAAGCGTAACAGACAGACAGACAGACAGACAGACAGACAGAAAGACAGACAGACAGAGTTACTTTCGCATTTATAATATTAAGTAAGGATTTATTTATTAATTTTACTTAACAAAATTCATATTCACTCTCCTGTTTTAAAACATCTCCATTTTAAATTTATAAAACTAAAGTACATAAGTATCTAGATGAAGCTAGAGAATAACGTTTTCTTTATTTTACATTTATATTTATAAAATACACAAAAATTTGCGATCTTAGGTGCTTTTAATACATTACATAAAACTATTTAAATAGTAATTTAATTAAACATTAGTAAAAATATTATGGCTTTGTGCAATTTTACATATTTTTCATCTTCAGGAATGAAGTACAAGAAGAGTGTAAGTTATGAAATATGGTTTCTACTTATTCCAATGCAGCATTCATAAGGTTAAAAATGGCATATGCCTGCTGGTATACCTGCAATAACATAAAAATAACTTTAGTTTTTCATTTACTTCCCTCAAACTCAGTTTCCAGCGTGCCGCCGATATTCCGTATAGAAATATGTCTTTTTACCATAATGTTTTTACACAGTAAAGTATCTCTTTCATCTTTGATCTATCATCACATTGAATTGTGTTATTGTTTATGTGCCATTATTTTCCAAAAGCAGCTTTGTACAAAGTGGCAGACATAGTTATGATGATTTTTTTTTTGTTTGTATTGATGAATCGTTGATGTTGATGTTATTACGATTAAAGCTTAGCGTGGCCGAATTAAATGCATCAACTACAAATCGTGCAATTTCTTTTAGATACATTCATATTCTGGACTAATTATTTTCTATAAATATCGTTTTTTTTTTTCATACCATTTCAAAAACTTAGAAACTGCTTAGTTGGTTTAGAAGTTTTTCAATCACTCCCTTTTTTCTAATAAGCCTGAATTATTGTAAAATATATAATATATTAAGATTGACCTATAATATAGCAGCAATAAATCAAAATAAATATATTAAAAAAATAAGATCCAAGCTCATTGTGTTACAATAATTGTTTGTTTCCTAAATAATTAAATAAATAAAAATAAACAAATTCACATTCTAAGCTGCTTAGCCGTCTAAGAAATATGTTTCAGTAATATGGACTTTGAAATAAAAATACTTGCATCTGTGAGTGCATCGAGCGAAACTATCCTGAACATAGTCTGCAATGCGACCGGCCGAGTAGTACGCAGCAGCAAAAACTTCAACAGTGACCGGGTTTTTGGGTCCCAGTGGCTTTCCCATCCGCACATGTAAACAGCTAATCTAACATTCTCACCCTGTTGGCAAATAAGTTAGACACATAAACGTAATATGCAAGTTACTTTTCGTCTGTGTATTTCATCAATAGCAATACGAACAGCTGACAAATTTGATCCGTATATTATATTATTTATACAATAATAGATAGATGCCATTGTATATAATATGTATTATATACAATGGCATATTGTTTTCTTTATTTATTTGTAGCCAGTTAGGTTTTTCTCCATGCTCACTGCATCTTAACTAAGATTTGCTGAATATAAGCTCTATTTTAGACGTCGGAGCTTATGAATCTAATCATAATTAGCTTACTCCCTTTTACCTTAGAGTAATTATTACATCTTCCTCTGTGGTTCAGTGGTTAGCGCGTTGGCGCACAAGCCGGAGGTAGCGAGTTCGAATCTCACCAAGGAACACAAAAAGTTTATGTGTTCCTGGGTCATGGATTTGTATTAAATATGTGTATTATATAATAAAAATCTTAAGCATAAGTATTTATATAAAAAGTATTAAATATATGTATTTCCGTTGTCTGGTACTCGTAACACAAGTCTCTTCTAGAACTTAGCACGGGACCAAATTGACGTGGTGTAAAAGAGTCCATAGATATTATTATTATTATTAGTGAGTTGATAAACCATTTTTGTCATTCTTTGAAATAAAAAATATCATCTGATGTTTATTTTTTTGTATTTAATTAAAATTAAACATCTTTTCTTCATTTTTTACTTATTCATTAAACACATGAATGAAAAGAAATCATCTGATCTGATATTAGGACAGTCATAACTTGGGATTTTTACAAAGAAATATCCAATAAAATAAGCCTTTTACTGCTTATAAAACTAGTCGGTATTCAGAGCTATAAGTCAACTACTAGTTGTCAAATATATCATGCGTTACAAAAAATATGCGCTTATCATTAAGCTGTCCCAAAATTTAGACCTTATACGTGTTTTACCTCACAATTCACAAAAGATTAACTAATTTTCTATGAGCAATCTTTCAAATCTGCAATTTATAAGAAAAAACTATGTCTCTTAGAAATTCCCCACCATAGTTCAGGCCTTGTCGTGGCGGTGGGGCACAGTAGCCCAGGGTGACCCAAACACCTTGGGCGAAGCGAATTGAGCCAAGGGGGCTCTTTGTACCCCTCTTATAAGAAGAGGGGACAAAAGAGCAGAGGGCAAGGGGTGAGAAAGATTACATTTATATCCTACTTGCGAATGTGAAACTGTCAGTGTCTTTAATTGGTGCTCCTCTCTATGTCCCTCTATCGCTTATCCCGGAAATATACGTTTATCTTTCGAGGATTTTCATTGACAAAACTATTTTGCACTCAGTAACGGAGTATTTGGAACATTTACACATTTATACATTATTACACAGTTAAAATATACACGACCATGTTTTCTTTTTATTTATCTCTAAAAGTAACCTTTTCTTCCTTCGCTGTTATTTCCACACTTACGCTGCGGTAAAATACAAAAATTATGTTTTTAATATTTTTTTTTACTTACCGAGTCTAGGAGCTTGTCACTAAAATAACAAGGCAACCCACTCATGGTCATCGTACCAATTAGTACAGATATAAACTCCACTCTTACATCACCTCTCTGTAATGACTAAAGAGCAAAATTTGTGTCATATGAATGTTTAGTTCAGTGATTTTGTATACTGTGTTTGTGATCCATATAATCTGAAAGTGCTTAAAAAACTGTAAGACTTTAAAAAAAATATTAATTAGGTATATTAAAAAATCCTTACCTGTATGATTTGATAAAGTGTAACTGGCATAAGAATAATTGCAGCCTTTAGTAGTAACTCATAAAACAATCTCATACTATCATTGATTTCTTCCACGAAACTAAAAAAAAAAAATATCGTAAATATTATTGTAACCTTCTCGCGTTTATTCGACTGGTTTGACTTTGACTAATAAACACCACGACGGCTGATCCTCTACCACCCACGAATGTGTTAGTTATTTAAAGTATATAAACACAAATATATTATCTTTCTGCACTAGTCTAAGTGATAAGTTGAAAATGGCGAAAAATAGAGATAAGGCTCTTAAAAATACGTGCGATAGCTCATTTGATTCGGAATGACGTCTAGAAAAATGTATCGGAAATGTGTATTAGCACACAAAAAATTGCAAAAGTTATAAACAAATTAAGTTGCAAAAAAAAAGGTATTTCGTTTTTTGTTAATAACTCCGAAATTTTAACCGTTAAGTATATTTATATGAAGGGCTCCACGAAGTGAAAAATTTATACGACAATTATTTAAACATTTTTTTTAATGTGCAATAAGGACGGAAGTTCGAAAAAATTTCGTTAGTTAACATTTGTCTAATTTGTTGAAAAATTAACTTTGAGTAAAATTTCCAACAGGAACAAATTCTTTGAAGTATTCGGAATACACCATAATTTTTTTAAATTTTTAAATTAATATTTAATACCTTAAAAAAAATAATTAGTGTGACGTGCTCGGTTTTGAAGCCGCGCGCGCTACCTAAAAATGCCGCGCGGAGGCCTATTTTCAGCGTTAAATTAAAATTATAAATAATGGAGATAGAATTCCGGGAGTCCGGAGTTTTTCCTTGGAAATTTCCTCCTCTTTAAGAATCTTTTTTCAAAGTTTCTGAAATGTTAATAATTTCGGAGTTATTAACAAAAAACGAAATACCTTTTTTTTTGCAACTTAATTTGTTTATAACTTTTGCAATTTTTTGTGTGCTAATACACATTTCCGATACATTTTTCTAGACGTCATTCCGAATCAAATGAGCTATCGCACGTATTTTTAAGAGCCTTATCTCTATTTTTCGCCATTTTCAACTTATCACTTAGACTACACCCCCTTTCCACTTAATCTTTAACTGTACCAAATTCCAGATTTCTCTATTTGTCCCCTTAAAAAGGGATACAAAGATTTTGCTTCACGTTTAATACGTGAAGTAATAAGATTATACCAGACTGTTTATATAGTGCAACTAAATTTTTAAAAACTATTATTTTGTCCTGTAAACCATAATAATAATAATAGAGCGATGATTGCCTAGTGAGTATGACCTCAGCCTCTTGAGTGAGAAGGCTGAATTCGATTCTGGCCGAGGCCAGTTACTGCCTGTCCTGCACTTCTCTCCGAAACACAGCAAAACTGTTTCACGGGAGAAACAAGCAGGATGGTGGTACCCATGCAGCCGGGAGAGCGGCACAGCTCAACTATCCCACCAATAAAGCGCAACCTTCCCACTTTACACAAATCCTCCCGGCATATATCTCTCTCTAGTCGTGCACTCTTGACAGGGTGATCGTGGTTTCATGATGATGTTGTAGAACTGCATTAGTTCCCGCGATGCGCCCCCACTTGTTACTTTCTTTAGCATTTCGGGAACATTGCGCTATGGTGGTTAGTGTCACAGCCTTTATCATGTCTGTCCACCGTGTAGGCGTTCGACCTCGCGACCGCTTGTCTTCCACTAGCCCTTGGACAACGAGTCGTCCCATAGAATTTTGGTTTCTAATAACGTGACCAAAGTATTTGATTAATGGATTCGTGTCTGTACGATTGACGATAATACGTAATTTGTAATTCTTCTAGAATCAAAACGCTGTCCAAGGTATCCGCAACAGTCGTCACCAGCACCACATCTTGAGTGCATTGATTTTACGTTTATCTTTTAGACGGAGCGTCCATGTTTCAGTACCGTGCAGAAAGATAGGAAAAACCAAGCTTCTTTTTTCCGTAGCTTTCGTGATGTTGCACCAGACTTTTTTTGACTTAACTTACTTAGGGCCTGTTTCACCACTTCCTGATAAGTGCCGGATAGGCTATCCACAACATATTTGACAGATACCCCATACTCTATCTGGTGGATACCTGGTGGATAGCCTATTCGGCACTTATCAGGAAGTGGTGAAACAGGCCCTTAACCTATCGGCGTACAATAATTGTATAAATAACCTATTTTAACACTCACGTAAAGATATCTTGTAAGTGTATGATTATATTATGTTTTAGTTTATGTCGTATGACATATTCGCTATCCTGCAACTCATATATTCTTTGCAGTCTTGACGTCACTAATTCCAATTGACTACAAGCGTGTAAAATAAAAATGGAGGCCATTGGTACAAAAGCAATATACATTAACACAGCGTATACATCATAAAATAAGAATAACATGTACAGCAGTATAAAAACTTTCCAATCGTTCTTGACTTCTTCTATAAAGGCTGGATAGGTTAAGTCATAAACATGCACCAATCTAAAATCCCCAACAGCGAAATTATAAATCATCGAAACAAGTGATTTCACAGGGAATAGGCTACCCGTTATAGTACAAAGAGCCAACCAAGCCTTAACAACTGTCTCTCCTTTCTTCGCGTATTTGAATACTATATCTTGTTCTTTTTTTGAAAACGATTTAGCTGTCTCGTAATCCACGCCAATTTTATGTATCATGTTGCGAAATGTACTTTGAAATCCAATCATTATACAATATTGTAATGTTACGACATTGAATATGAGCGCCAATACTCCATTGGCACACGCCTGATTAAAGTCTTTATTGTTTAGATCATGAACAATTATTGTGTATATAAGAAGAGCAAAAATTATGGAGAAAATTCCGTGCGCCAGTACAATGTAAATAATCCATTTCCAATCTCTCTTGATATTTGGGTGAGATCTGTTAGCTTTCATTGCTAATATCATTATCCTAAATATTTTATCAAATTTAATATCGAAAGTTTTTTTCGTATCTTCATTTGAAGCGGTCATTTTGACAACCGGCATAAAAGTAAATCATTACCGAGGGAACAAGACAATAATAAATGGAAAATAATATTAGGGCAAAGTTTAATGCTAAATGATGCCAAATGGAGACAAATTACCTTATTACCTCATTTTTTCAATATAGAATGGTTTACGTATACTACCAGACATTTATTTTTAGTGTCCGTAATCCGTATGTCTGCCTAATGCTGATGAACACTGTTTTAGTACTGCGAATCACAATTTTGAGGTAAAATATATTATTATCATATTTTATACACTGTATTAGTATAATATGTGCTTATTTTATATTCCTTATGATTTTCTATCATGGCATTAATTGAAAAAAGGCGTAGTTACCTCCAGAACGAAAGAAACGTTTCGTTTCACACGATGTATATTATGATACGGACATTGTCTTTTTCTGTTGCCTACTAAATTACTTGTCGACGGAACGCTAACAGAAAACCAGGAAACAAGTATTTCAATGGTATCATCATCATCATCAGCATATATCCGTCCACTGCTGAATATAGGCCTCCCTCAATAAACGCCAAGACGATCGATCTTGCCACTCACATCCAACGCGGACCGGCCACTGCACGGAGATCGTTTTCCCACCTAAACTATGCGGTATAGAAGACGTGAGAATATGGCAAAGCTTCCTAAATGCTGCCCATCCCAATTAAGTCCTCCTATCGTCTTCCCTTTCGAAGTTATGTCGAACTAGCTGGAAAGTATGGCCGAGGTAGACATACTCTTGCACGGCTTCGAGAGTTTTGCCATCGACGTTAACCGGCCTAGGGAGAACGTGCTCGTTGAACATAACTTTAGTCTTGTCCAAGTTCATCCATCCTAAGGCCCACACGTCGAGAGGATTCGTTTAGACGGTGCAGCATCTCCTACCAGCCCTTCAGCGATTCGGCTAATATATCGAACTCAACGGTGTAATAATATCAGAAATTTTGATAGGAATTGATCCTACAACTTTTCTTATAAATAACATTTAATTGTTACGCAGTTACGTAATTTGCACGTGATAAAATTGTAAACGTGTGTATTTATACATCAAATCGACAGAAAAAAATCGATAAATCTATTATCAAATAACTTTTAGACTTAACAATTAAATAAAATTGAAGTGTCTATACTCTATTCTTAACTCATATACATACTTGCATCCAAAATCATTTGTCAAATGTTTATCTGTCTGTCTGTTTATTTCGGCTTAATCTTGAAAAACCTCGGCTGATTGTGACGGGACTTTCATTGGTAAATTTTATAAGAAGTAACTTATGCTATAAACTATAATATCCATCCGGATACGACTGCAAATCTAAGTTAACGCAGGCGAAGCTGCGATAAAAAGCTAATACAATTCATTATAAGATTCATGCTTTCATTCAAAATAACTCATGTAATCAAAAGTAATGTTGGTGAGCCATCTGCTCACCTACCTACCAATTGAGCTTAAAGGCCATCAGGCCTAAAAGTCTAGTCTAGAAAGAAGTCTAGTCTAGTCTAAAGGCCTTTCGAAAAAAAACGAATGTAATAATTATTCCTATAACTTATTTATAATTTGAGCAAAGAACATTTTGTCTATACAGACTAAGCCACTGGCTCCTAGCTAGTATAAATATGTACAACAAAAACTACACACAACAACAGCTAATGAATACTTAGCCCGTATTAATATTCCAATTTAAACACGAGTAACTTTTGTAATATTATTTTGTCTATAATCATAGTACCGTAATTGAAGTGGAAACAAAGGTTGTTGGAAATTGTTCACATTTAACCACTTAACTAAAACACTGTAAATTACATAACAACTTACTGTACATAATATATTATACTCAAAGCTTAATTTATAAGTACATACTTAAAATGATTACCTTATGCAGTCTTTAAGTTTATGCACGCTTTTTAACAAACTTCTATAATTTTAAATAAAAAAAATTAAGTATCGACTTTTCTAATGATTCTGATAAAAAGCTTAGGTTAAACGATACTCTTTAAAAAACTTTACATACATTTTATTCAATAATCACTTTGTATTACTAAATACAGCGATACCTAAACATTTAAATAATTTGATAGAGTCGCATTCTCGCTTTTCACATAATAATATTTAATTTTATATTTGTTTCAATAAATTTAATATAGATCCATATTATTATTATTAAAAGATGATTAACAAAATAACAGAGTTTATGGACTATGGTTATAAGAAAATAAATATAATAAATATGACAGGGGAATCCCCCTGTCTAAATTATCTAATATTCTTATAGATAATCCCTGAAGCCTTGATCACACGATGCCATCCATCCAGGTATTCCACGTATAGTTGTGAAATTTAGGATGAAATCGAGGGTCTCTATAGAACGCATCGACCACACAACCTTTAGACTCCTAATGTTTGATTTTTCGTATTAAATGCATTCTGGCAACTAGCTAAGGTGAGACGAAAGGGGTTCCAATGCTGTGATTAGCTAATTCAATGTCATACATTACCAATCACGGAACGTTAAAAAAAATGGATATATTTCGCAACGGGAAAGAATGAGACGATACGATAGTTTGGAGTACATTGTTTACGGCTTACATCGGAACTATAAGTCAGATATATCGCCAGAACCCGTTCCCCTGTTATTAGGAGTCTATGGGTTATGTGGTCGATGATAGAACATAGAAAATTTTGCAAAAACAAATATAAGTTTTCAATGATGTCAGGGTTCTTTGCAAATATATTTTAATATTTATAGGGGTCATCCTTTATATTGAACATCTTATCTGCGAAAAAATATAAATAAACGTTACTATAATCATATATTTTAATATAATATTTTGAATCACCCAGATCTTTTGGCACAAGTAGATGACTTAATCAAAATTATCTTAGAATTGATTCTTAAATGGAGCTGAACGAGCAATCTTGGACCAAGCATCCCTCCCCATCTGTTATGGTGGTTTAGGGACTCGCAAAATTTCCAGTGTCGTTTTACCAGCCTTCCTAGCTTCTGTCTATATTTAAGCAAATCTCATAAGTAAAAGCAAGCTAGGACATGGAATGTCATGCCAAAAAAGTGCAGGCCGCCTCTCGAGACATGCCGCACTTAACGATATCATGCGCCAGTCCCTTGCCACCTCCAACGTGCCAAATAATGAACAGGCTGGGGCTTAGTGGGTAGAGTCTGCCTTGCCTTCCGTCTTCTTGAGCGCAGAGAGTCCTACATAACTCCCAGGTACCGCGAGCCCAGTTTTATGAATAAGAGATTCCCCAGCGAGAATAAGAAAACAGAAATTCGAGACACAATAGTTACACAGTACATAGTACTATCCAGCACTAGCTTCTACATTATTTTATCAAAAAAGGAATAAATAACAATAATAATGATCAATCATAAAAGTTTATTATTCTTACGTCCGTTGTTTTTTCAATCTAATATAAATAATTTTGTTAATACATTTTAATATATTAATAATGCTACTTTGATTGTTATGGAGAAATTCAATAATTTAAAAACTTTATTTGCAATAGTATTAAATTATATTATATTAGTAATTTACAAAAAGAATGTTGAAATATAACTCAAACTAATGCCATTAATTCATCATGGTGACCATTTTCATTTTAGATTATTTGATGGCGATTTGTGAGTTTGTATAATATTTCACTCGCCTTTCATTATTTTTGTAATTGTTTCATAAGACGCTATGCATAGTCAAAATGGATTTAATTAAACTGTTTTTGGGGAAATTTATATATATTTGAGAACATTTAAAAAAATGTGTTAATCTTGATCATATTTATGGGTGGATTATTGTGAACAAACTACATTTTGTTTTTTTTTATATGCAAACAGAAAAAATAACCATTAAAATTTACATTCTGTGTATAATGTAATTAATGATAATACGGGGTACTGTTGTTTTTTTTACGAATGAAATGAGACATTTGTGAAAAATTATAAATAATATTGTATTCGAACGAAACATACTACAATCGTGGTGTCTCTTTTTCTCTCTTTTCCTAATTTTATTAAATTTATTTCCGTACTTACTGGTAACTCAAATCCATACGAACTTACCACGAGGCTATTTTGAAGTGGCAATATTGTAAGTTGATATTTATTTATTTATTCACTTATTTATTTATTAATTTTACTTAACAAAATTCATATTCACTCTCCTGTTTTAAAACATCTCCATTTTAAATTTATAAAACTAAAGTACATAAGTATCTAGATGAAGCTAGAGAATAACGTTTTCTTTATTTTACATTTATATTTATAAAATACACAAAAATTTGCGATCTTAGGTGCTTTTAATACATTGCATAAAACTATTTAAATAGTAATTTAATTAAACATTAGTAAAAATATTAAGGCTATGTGCAATTTTACATATTTTTCATCTTCAGGAATGAAGTACAAGAAGAGTGTAAGTTATGAAATATGGTTTCTACTTATTCCAATGCAGCATTCATAAGGTTAAAAATGGCATATGCCTGCTGGTATACCTGCAATAACATAAAAATAACTTTAGTTTTTCATTTACTTCCCTCAAACTCAGTTTCCAGCGTGCCGCCGATATTCCATATAGAAATATGTCTTTTTACCATAATGTTTTTACACAGTAAAGTAGAATCTCTTTCATCTCTGATCTATCATCACATTGAATTGTGTTATTGTTTATGTGCCATTATTTTCCAAAAGCAGCTTTGTACAAAGTGGCAGACATAGATATGATGATTTTTTTTTTGTTTGTACTGATGAATCGTTGATGTTGATGTTATTACGATTAAAGCTTAGCGTGGCCGAATTAAATGCATCAACTACAAATCGTGCAATTTCTTTTAGATACATTCATATTCTGGACTAATTATTTTCTATAAATATCGTTTTTTTTTCATACCATTTCAAAAACTTAGAAACTGCTTAGTTGGTTTAGAAGTTTTTCAATCACTCCCTTTTTTCTAATAAGCCTGAATTATTGTAGAATATATAATATATTAAGATTGACCTATAATATAGCAGCAATAAATCAAAATAAATATATTAAAAAAATAAGATCCAAGCTCATTGTGTTACAATAATTGTTTGTTTCCTAAATAATTAAATAAATTTAAATAAACAAATTCACATTCTAAGCTGCTTAGCCGTCTAAGAAATATGTTTCAGTAATATGGACTTTGAAATAAAAATACTTGCATCTGTGAGTGCATCGAGCGAAACTATCCTGAACATAGTCTGCAATGCGACCGGCCGAGTAGTACGCAGCAGCAAAAACTTCAACAGTGACCGGGTTTTTGGGTCCCAGTGGCTTTCCCATCCGCACATGTAAACAGCTAATCTAACATTCTCACCCTGTTGGCAAATAAGTTAGACTCATAAACGTAATATGCAAGTTACTTTTCGTCTGTGTATTTCATCAATAGCAATACGAATAGCTGACTAATTTGATCCGTATATTATATTATTTATACAATTATAGATAGATGCCATTGTATATAATATGTATTATATACAATGGCATATTGTTTTCTTTATTTATTTGTAGCCAGTTAGGTTTTTCTCCATGCTCACTGCATCTTAACTAAGATTTGCTGAATATAAGCTCTGTTTTAGACGTCGGAGCTTCTGAATCTAATCATAATTAGCTTACTCCCTTTTACCTTAGAGTAATTATTACATCTTCCTCTGTGGTTCAGTGCTTAGCGCGTTGGCGCACAAGCCGGAGGTAGCGAGTTCGAAAGTCACCAAGGAACACAAAAAGTTTATGTGTTCCTGGGTCATGGATGTGTATTAAATATGTGTATTATATAATAAAAATCTTAAGCATAAGTATTTATATAAAAAGTATTAAATATATGTATTTCCGTTGTCTGGTACTCGTAACACAAGTCTCTTCTAGAACTTAGCACGGGACCAAATTGACGTGGTGTAAAAGAGTCCATAGATATTATTATTATTATTAGTGAGTTGATAAACCATTTTTGTCATTCTTTGAAATAAAAAATATCATCTGATGTTTATTTTTTTGTATTTAATTAAAATTAAACATCTTTTCTTCATTTTTTACTTATTCATTAAACACATGAATGAAAAGAAATCATCTGATCTGATATTAGGACAGTCATAACTTGGGATTTTTACAAAGAAATATCCAATAAAATAAGCCTTTTACTGCTTATAAAACTAGTCGGTATTCAGAGCTATAAGTCAACTACTAGTTGTCAAATATATCATGCGTTACAAAAACTATGCGCTTATCATTAAGCTGTCCCAAAATTTAGACCTTATACGTGTTTTACCTCACAATTCACAAAAGATTAACTAATTTTCTTTGAGCAATCTTTCAAATCTGCAATTTATAAGAAAAAACTATGTCTCTTAGAAATTCCCCACCATGGTTCAGGCCTTGTCGTGGCGGTGGGGCACAGTAGCCCAGGGTGACCCAAACACCTTGGGCGAAGCGAATTGAGCCAAGGGGGCTCTTTGTACCCCTCTTATAAGAAGAGGGGACAAAAGAGCAGAGGGCAAGGGGTGAGAAAGATTACATTTATATCCTACTTGCGAATGTGAAACTGTCAGTGTCTTTAATTGGTGCTCCTCTCTATGTCCCTCTATCGCTTATCCCGGAAATATACGTTTATCTTTCGAGGATTTTCATTGACAAAACTATTTTGCACTCAGTAACGGAGTATTTGGAACATTTACACATTTATACATTATTACACAGTTAAAATATACACGACCATGTTTTCTTTTTATTTATCTCTAAAAGTAACCTTTTCTTCCTTCGCTGTTATTTCCACACTTACGCTGCGGTAAAATACAAAAATTATGTTTTTAATATTTTTTTTTACTTACCGAATCTAGGAGCTTGTCACTAAAATAACAAGGCATCCCACTCATGGTCATCGTACCAATTAGTACAGATATAAACTCCACTCTTACATCACCTCTCTGTAATGACTAAAGAGCAAAATTTGTGTCATATGAATGTTTAGTTCAGTGATTTTGTATACTGTGTTTGTGATCCATATAATCTGAAAGTGCTTAAAAAACTGTAAGACTTTAAAAAAAAAAAAGATTAGGTATATTAAAAAATCCTTACCTGTATGATTTGATAAAGTGTAACTGGCATAAGAATAATTGAAACCTTTAGTAGTAACTCATAAAACAATCTCATACTATCATTGATTTCTTCCACGAAACTAAAAAAAAACATTATCGTAATTATTATTGTAACCTTCTCGCGTTTATTCGACTGGTTTGACTTTGACTAATAAACACCACGACGGCTGATCCTCCACCACCCACGAATGTGTTAGTTATTTAAAGTATATAAACACAAATATATTATCTTTCTGCACCCCCTTTCCACTTAATCTTTAACTGTACCAAATTCCAGATTTCTCTATTTGTCCCCTTAAAAAGGGATACAAAGATTTTGCTTCACGTTTAATACGTGAAGTAATAAGATTATACCAGACTGTTTATATAGTGCAACTAAATTTTTAAAAACTATTATTTTGTCCTGTAAACCATAATAATAATAATAGAGCGATGATTGTCTAGTGAGTATGACCTAAGCCTCTTGAGTGAGAAGGCTGAATTCGATTCTGGCCGATGCCAGTTACTGCCTGTCCTGCACTTCTCTCCGAAACACAGCAAAACTGTTTCACGGAAGAAACAAGCAGGATGGTGGTACCCATGCAGCCGGGAGAGCGGCACAGCTCAACTATCCCACCAATAAAGCGCAACCTTCCCACTTTACACAAATCCTCCCGGCATATATCTCTCTCTAGTCGTGCACTCTTGACAGGGTGATCGTGGTTTCATGATGATGTTGTAGAACTGCATTAGTTCCCGCGATGCTTGTTACTTTCTTTAGCATTTCGGGAACATTGCGCTATGGTGGTTAGTGTCACAGCCTTTATCATGTCTGTCCACCGTGTAGGCGTTCGACTTCGCGACCGCTTGTCTTCCACTAGCCCTTGGACAACGAGTCGTCCCATAGAATTTTGGTTTCTAATAACGTGACCAAAGTATTTGATTAATGGATTCGTGTCTGTACGATTGACGATAATACGTAATTTGTAATTCTTCTAGAATCAAAACGCTGTCCAAGGTATCCGCAACAGTCGTCACCAGCACCACATCTTGAGTGCATTGATTTTACGTTTATCTTTTAGACGGAGCGTCCATGTTTCAGTGCCGTGCAGAAAGATAGGAAAAACCAAGCTTCTTTTTTCCGTAGCTTTCGTGATGTTGCACCAGACTTTTTTTGACTTAACTTACTTAGGGCTTGTTTCACCACTTCCTGATAAGTGCCGGATAGGCTATCCACAACATATTTGACAGATACCCCATACTCTATCTGGTGGATACCTGGTGGATAGCCTATTCGGCACTTATCAGGAAGTGGTGAAACAGGCCCTTAACCTATCGGCGTACAATAATTGTATAAATAACCTATTTTAACACTCACATAAAGATATCTTGTAAGTGTATGATTATATTATGTTTTAGTTTATGTCGTATGACATATTCGCTATCCTGCAACTCATATATTCCTTGCAGCCTTGACGTCACTAATTCCAACTGACTACAGGCGTGTAAAATAAAAATTGAGGCCATTGGAACAAAAGCAACATACATTAACACGGCGTATACATCATAAAATAAGAATAACATGTACAGCAGTATAAAAACTTTCCAGTCGTTCTTGACTTCTTCTATAACAGCAGGATATGTTAAGTCATACACATGCACCAATCTAAAATCCCCAACAGCGAAATTATAAATCATCGAAACAAGTGATTTCACAGGGAATAGGCTACCCGTTATAGTACAAAGAGCCAACCAAGCCTTAACAACTGTCTCTCCTTTCTTCGCGTATTTGAATACTATATCTTGTTCTTTTTTTGAAAACGATTTAGCTGTCTCGTAATCCACGCCAATTTTATGTATCATGTTGCGAAATGTGCTTTGAAATCCAATCATTATACAATATTGTAATGTTACGACATTGAATATGAGCGCCAATACTCCATTGGCACACGCCTGATTAAAGTCTTTATTGTTTAGATCATGAACAATTATTGTGTATATAAGAAGAGCAAAAATTATGGAGAAAATTCCGTGCGCCAGTACAATATAAACAATCCATTTCCAATCTCTCTTGATGTTTGGGTGAGATCTGTTAATTTTCATTGCGAATATCATTATCTTAAATATTTTATCAAATTTAATATCGAAAGTTTTTTTCGTATCTTCATTTGAAGCGGCCATTTTGTCAACCAACACAAAAGTGAATCGTAACCGAGGAAAAAAGACAATAATGGCAAATAATTATAGGGCAAAATTGTAATGCAATTCAAGTTGTAACAAATTAACTTATTACCTTATTTTTCAATATAGATAATGTTGTAAGTATACTACCAGACATTTATTTTTGATGTCCGTATGCATTTTGAGGTAAAATATATTATGGATTATTACTAACGGTTGCCTACGGTTTCGCTCGCGTTAGCAAAAAAATCCTTTTTTTTAATATCCTATCTTACTTCTTGTACCTCCGAGAATATTTGTACAAAGTTTCATCATGATCACGCGAATCCGGTTGAGTAGCACCATGTAACAAACATCCCTACTTTCACATTTATAAAATGTTATAAATGTGAAAGCAGCGAATATAATATGTCATCTTTACTAATGAGTAAGTATGATATTTTATAGTATGTATTGGTATAAACTATGCTTAGTGTATTCCTTATGATTTTCTATCGTGGCGTTAATTGGAAAAAAAAGCATACGTCCAGAACGGAAGCAATGTTCCATTTCATGTGATGCATGTACGATACGGACATTATCTTTTTCTACTAAATTACTTGTTCCCAGAATTCTAACAGACAACCAGGAAACAAGTATTTTATTGGTGTCATATCAGAAATTTTGATAGGACTTGACCTTACAACTATTCTCAGAATAATATATATTACACACGTAATAAAATTATAAACATGTGTATTTATACTTTAAATCGAAAGAAAAAAATCGATTGTCAAAATACTTAGACGTGATTATATTTTTGCCGGCAAGAAAGATTCTTTTTAATCCAAAATAAAAAAAAAATCATATGCATACTTACCTCATAGGTTTACTTACCTCAAAAATATTTTTTTTTTTATTGTTTTTCTGTCTGTTTATCCGGCTAAGCCCTGTAACACCTCGCCCGATTTTGACGCCACTTTCGCTGGCGATAAGCAATTTTATAAGAAGTAACTTATGCTATAAATAATTATCATCCACCTGGATATTGCTGTAAATCTTTTACTAATTTTTAATAATCTAATCTAAACTAATTTTTAATAATCTAATCTAATCTTAACTAATTTTCTATGAGCAATCTTTCAAATCTGCAATTTATAAGAAAAAACTATGTCTCTTAGAAATTGCAAATTGGATTAAAATTTTCTCGCAATTTTGAATAGTTGTGAATATTTTGAATTATCATCCACCTGGATATTGCTGTAAATCTAAGTCAATGAAGTAATGAAACTTTTCATAAATTGACAAATTCTTAGGTACATGCCTTCATCCAAAATTACTTAAGTAATGGAAAGTAATAATTTAATAATAATCATTTATAATTTGAGCAAAGGACATTTTGTCTATACAGACTAAGCCACTGGCTCCTAGCTAGTATAAATATGTACAACAAAAACTACACACAACAACTAATTTTGTAATATTATTTTGTCTATAATCATAGTATCGTAATTGAAGTGGAAACAAAGGTTGTTGGAAGTTGCTCACATTAAACCACTGAACTAAAACATTGTAAATTACATATTGTAACTTACTGTACGTAATACGCAAAGCTTCTAACATTTAAATAATTTCCTTAGTAACTATTGAAAATGAGTATTATATATTTTCTCTTTTTGATAATGACTTCAAAGGAAAGCTTAAAACGGTTAAACGACACTTTTAAAAAAAATAAAAAAACATTTTATTGAAAAATCACTTTTTAATATATGTTTTAATAAATAAAATTTATCTATATTATTATTCTTTAATTTTTCTTAGAGAAATAGTTCTAAGATAATTAACAAAATAACAGTTTATGGACTATCGTTGTAAGAAAATAAATATAATGAATACGTCTGGGGACTCCCCTTGTCTAATTCATTATATTCCCCGCGTGATCACGCGATACCATCCATCCAGGTATTCCACGTATAGTTGTGAAGCTTAGGATGAGATCGAGGGTCTCTAAAGAACGGCTTCTTTCTGGGCACTAGCCTCGTCATTTCATTTTGCAAAAGGGAATACAACTTTTCAATGATGTCAGGGTTCTGTGCAGATATATCTTTATACTCACACGGGTCATCCTTTATATTGAACAAACACATCTTATCTGCAAAAAATATAAATAAACGTTACTATAAATGTATATTATGTACATAATATATAATATTAATGAACTTTTATGTTCAAAACTACCAAATTCTATTATTTGCTATGAATAAAGAATACATGATTTAGTAAAAATACGTAGTAAGAACGAATAAAAACATAATTGATGTAGAGAATAGAATAGAAATTGTTTATTTCAGACACAAAATGTATGCCCATAATATATTATAGTTAGTTTGATAGTTACAATATTATATATGAAAGAAAATATACATATATGCAAGAAAAATAAATTTATATACTAGTTTATGCAGATTCATTATTAAAACGTAATTGGATTTATTGGGTTTCTTTTTCAATGTTCATATGAAAATAAATTGAACAGAGAATAACGTTATTCAATTATATGAATACTTACTTTCATCTGTATAACAAAGTTCTCCTTTATTGTTTCCATCGCAATTAATTTTGATCTCGTTTCTCAGAAATGTGTCGTTGTATTCGAAAGGCATGCCAATAGTAGAAAGGACTGAATACAATTTACTATTTTCCAGTGCTTCTTTATAAGACGGCACCTGACCAATTGTGCCAGTCAGTGTCTGCCCTTGATGGTTACTATTCGCTTTGATTACTTTTCCCGTAACAAGTTTATAATCATCATGCGTTACAGACGCAAAATCTTGGTAATCATCAATTTCAAAAAAGGTATGTCGTTTAGACTCTTTATTTGATCTAATGCTGTCCCATAAATTAATACCATCAACATCCTTTGGAGTATCTGCTCCAACAGCTCCTAGTAATGTAGGAAGCCAATCAGCTACATGAATATAACCTTTCCACAAATTGTGACTTTGAGTGAAGTTTTTATTCCATATAAGACCGTTTACCCTGATCCCGCCTTCATATGGCGTAAATTTCAAACCTCTCAAAGGTCTATTAGATGCAAAGTTTTGGACATCTCCGGATGTCATTCCACCATTATCAGATACGAATACAATTATCGTATCTTCCAATATGCCTTTTTCCAAAAGTGCTTCAACTATATCCCCTATACTTTCGTCAAGCTTCTTTACCATGGCTGCAAAATAAGATTTTTAAGAATTTATCTTTCATTATCATTAAGTTTTTATATTTCATTAATCCAATGTAGGAAATAATTGATAATAATTTGCATTACGATATTTACTTGTATGATATTCGTCTTATTGAGAACCTTAACATGAATAACATAAGCTCCCATTTGAACGGTTTTTGTTTTTAATTTTCCTTTCGAATAGAATTCCATAAATAAAACGCTTTGTAGAGAACATAAAAGAAATACCAGAATAGATGCGCCTTTGAGGTGACTCGATGTGTCGCATTGCTCGCACATATTCAGGTGGAGCTTGCAAGTCGGACACCTCGTTGCCCGCATGCGGGGCGTTGTGTGCCACCATCAAAAATAAAGGCTGTGTCACGTCATGAGTTTTTATTACTGAGGAGACAAAAAAATACTGTCATTGGTTATTCTAATAAAATCTTCAATCAGCATTTACACAATAAAGGATCAAAGAATAAAATAATTTAAGTAAATGATGTTTATTTAGCCACGAAGAGACTCATTTTAGGTTTCATCGTCGTCTTCATCATCAACATTTTCCATCGAAAATTATTAGCCTATTTACTAAAACTTAGGATTACCTTTTACCACTTATTTACTACTATTACCATTTTTTCTTAGAATTTACATAATAAAAGAATGTCTTGTTTAGACCATAATATTACTATGATAATAGTGATATTATTAGTTTGCACTTTACCTCTCTTTGCCTCTTGTGTGTATACATCAGTGATATAGCCCTCCACATCCCAGGCCTGAGTCATGTTTTTGTAAAGATCCAAACCGGATACCACACTATTGTCATCGAGCTGGAAATGACGTTTTACTTCATTATTTTGATATACATTATTATCTTTACCACTCGTCCTTGTCCAAGCAACGATCTTGACCCAGCCAAAATGTTGTCTCACTTATGTAATTGGCTCCGTTGTTATACCTACTCGTTATGTAATACGTCCGAAACACTTTTACTTTAAACAAGAATAACATGTTGCGTTGCCATTTTGGAATAAACATAGTCTCCTTTAGTTGTATTATTCAAATTACATTGTTAGAAAAGTATACATTTAGGAAAACAAGTGATCATAACCTCATTATGAAGGACATGCTCATCGTAATTATAAAATTAGGTCGGCAAGGTTAGGTCTATGTTCAGGAGTGGACGGATAAAAGCTGATGATGAAGCTGTAGAAACGAGTGTTGTAAACGATTTTGTGTCGCAATTTTAAGCAATTTGGTGATATTGCTCCAAAAACACAACGTAAACACCTTCGTTTATAAGCCACATCGGGCATGTAACCGGTTAGAATAGTAGTGTGAGCCATTAATAACAAATCAGTAGTTCGTCACTGATGTTATAGCAATTCAACCAACCAATACATCGGAAAATCAGAGCGCAGGAGCGATGCAGCATGCAGTATAAATTTGGCAGAATATGTTTTATAACAAAACACTAACTTTACGCTCTATTCCGGTTATATTATCCTTGATGTTAGCCGGAATTGGATGAGTACGCTTTGTGATGCTTTCCAATCTCCTTGGAAATAAGTATGTTTTTTTTAATTTAGCAACTTTTCTTAGCTGCTAAAAAATACCAAAGGCACCTTTAAAGGCAATCATAGCAACATATAGGACCTGTGATTGTCAAAATAAAGCTTGACCCTGGGTGGATCCGATTTATGAGCTGAGATGACCATTCACCATCACCTACCGATTTGTCTTTATCAACTAATACTAATATTTCCTACAGGTATGCTGGAATCTTCCGATAAATTCGTTGCCAGCCCCAAGGCAGTTTCAATGTTTCCCTCGGGGTCCCTGAGACCTAGTCAAATGGTTATTTAGAGGTTATCACTATCGATTCTGGCTACACAGTACTAGCAACGGGAGCCTATTCCAATTAATATATTTTTTAACAATTTTAATCAAAGTACCGTACCATTTCCGTTAACACATATTCATAATAGTCGATGTATGCACTTCTGTGGCCGAAATGAGAGTCAAATCCCCTGGAGGTGGGCAAATACTCGGTGCGCGCTGCCCCCACATGCCATTTGCCCACCAAGTGCGTGGCGTAACACAGATCCTTAAAATACTCCGGCAATAATTTCTCTGTAAGGGGGAGCGCTCTGTCTTCGGAATTCAGTAAAGGAAATCCCTGCATTCCTGTAAACAATTATTTCAAGTTTAGATTTGTTGAAATTTTATCGTATTCATTTCCATTTAAACTCTGTTCGATTAATACAATATGGAAATAAGTATTATAATGCAGGTTATGTGGGGGTCAATACGAATAAATATAATTCTGTAGAAAAAAACCAAAGATGCAAAATTTGCGTTATGCAAAAATCACTTTACTTTGCAAATTTTAATTATTGAATCCTACTGAAATTATATTAATCAATCAATCAATCAAATAATATATATTTCGTAGGCAAATTACATAGCACTTGGAACATGTCATTTTTTTTATAAGCTAATGTTAGATTCGCAAAGTAGCAGTTTTCCTCAGAGAAGAATCTAGCAAGAAACTCTGTAGGATTGCTCTTTTTAAAATATAGTTTTACAATTTTTGTAAATACATCTAAATAACAACATACTAATATACATATAAATAATAACATCATGCTAGTTACATAAATTAATTCACATTTGCCTAAAATAAATAAGTAAATAAATTTGGACCCCGCAAAACTATGAGGTTACTATAATGCAAAACTATAAAATGGGTTTTAATGAAACTTTACTATAATAATATAGGTTTACATCAGAATAACACGTAGAGTACGATTTACCACCGTACTCTCAGGGGAATGGGAAGTGCGCGGGAGAAACTGCGAGGCGCTGCTAGTGTCTGATAATAACGTTATCCTTGATGATTTCCAGCTGATAAAAACTATCAGTAATATCTGTTACACGTTCTTTACTTGGTATACCAAAAAATATTGATATTGCGTGATCGTGATGCACATAGATTGACTTGATTTTTTTTTATTTGGTTGTTAACGAACAAATATAACGATTAATGCCTGGGGGCCTAGCCAATACATTTTATCATTTCGAACTTCGCTAACGCTTTCTTAATGGCATTTTGGCTAGGCCCCCTGAACACTTTAACACTTTTACATATTTAGGTATGTACAAGAAAAGCGCGAGCTTTTTGGCCTTACTAATTTTTAACACGTGCTCAGCATCTCTCACACTAAGAAAAATACTGATTTTAAAATAATACCTGTGACGTAGCTGAATTTTCCTGTCAATAGGGCGGATCGCGAAGGCGTGCACAGACAGTGGCTGTAGTACCTCTCCAGCGCCACCCCCGTGTACGCCAGCAGGTCGATGTTGGGTGTCTGGATCTGGTCAGAGCCGTGGAAGCTCACATCGTCCCAGCCCTGAAACCGTACCCTATATTTTTTATGAGACCATTAAACCACAGTTGGTGACATAGAAATGGCAAGAGTATAATATATAAAATATTCGTTGGTGTGTGCAAGGATGACAAAGTCTTAACAAATTGAAATGAAAACTAATAAATAATATGCATCGGCACGTCCTAAATTCTAGCGCAGTGACATAGAAGAGAACTAAGATCTAGGTTTATTATTGTATACATAAACACTATGGAAAAGCCGATACCGTTCGGACTCCTTGCTTCGTGCACTGCATAGTTACGTGACAAGGATGCTGTAAAGTAAAAAGTAATAGAAGTATAGTAAAAAAGGGATAGTATATTTTTTTTTCCTTTTTTTACTCAAAGGATCCAAAATAAACTGGAACTATGTTTACATAAAAACTTAATAAATCACAATAATATTATTGTGATTTATTAAGTTTTAGGATGTGAACATGGCCAGTATGATAGTATAAATTTTTTATTCCAAACGCTCTATTATCTCGTACTATATATTTATGCATTTCACAAAAAGATATATTAATTACCTCATGGAAAATTCTAAGGTGTACCTAATACCGTTTAAAGTAGGTATTTATAACTCACCATATCATCAGCAATTATAAAAACGACATTAGGTCGCTTCATTTGAGCTCCAACCAAAAATAAGTGCATCAAAATTACAACGATCCATTTTTTCATTTCCTGGAAATCAATTATAAATCAATGACTTGTATAAGTTGCACCGCTGTACACAGCTAATTAAATATTTTGATTTTTTTGCAGACGAAGAGTTGATTGGCCATTAACCAGGTGGGAAGACGATCTCCGAGAAGTGGCCGGTCCGTGTTGGATGCGAGGCATCGGTCGTCTTGGCATTCATTGAGGGAGGAGACCTATGTGCAGCATTGGATGTATAAAGGCTGATGATGTTGATGATGAATGTTAATAGAAAACTCAAATTCATGGATCGATTCGTTAACCATTTTTAATGTTAACTTTTAAAATAATAAAAAAAAACCCTTAACAGATTAAACGTCCAGTTATGTAAAGTGAAATGATTTAAGGGCAAAGCCAGCAACAACAACAAATCTCGTCTAGGGGTTCTGCGGACGTCGCTGAGTTACTAGGCTTCCAGTCTAACCCGGAATCAACCGAGTCAACCAGTATCAACACTAATCAGCCAGTATTTTAGATGGAGCGACTGCTTATCTGACCTCCACAGCCGAGTAACTGGGAGATACGGTTGTCAGACTGTCGGGCTTCTGTCGACCCGTAACGACTGTCAAAGATCCACGAACGACAGCCGGCATTAACGGCTTAATGTGCTTTCCGAGGCACATAGGAGTTTCAGTATGTAACGATGGTCACCCATCCACGGACCAACCTCGCCAAGCGTTGCTTAACCTGGTGAATCAATCCGCGGGTTGTCTCTAGTTCTATAAAAGAAGAAGTTTGTCTCTACTTCTTTTTTTAAAAATTATAGAAATAGTGCGTTCTTATTCCGCCAAGGGTAGTTTGTTAATATGTATAGAGGTCATTGTGCATTTATATCATTTCGATTATCTAGTCGTTATCTTGTACCCGTAAGACGAGTTTGACTCAGAGATCTATATCGGGACGGAACACGTTAACGTTATTTATAAATATTTATTTATATCAATTTTCGATAATTTTCATTCAATACACATCGCTATTCATCATCATCAGCCTTTATCCCACCGCTGAACATTGGCTTCCCTCAATGAAGGCTAAGACGACAAATCCCTTGCCACTCGCATCCAACAAGGATCGCCATTAAGAGAATCTATTTATCCACTGCAAGTTCGATCGACTATCGAATTCATTTATTAATTATTCTCATTAAATATAATTATATTATTATCATATATTTTAAATTATTATTATCATTCAAAACTAATTAAAATCTTCTTATGTTTACGCGAATTTCACTCATTATAATGAAACAACTTTTACGGATTTTATCGCGGTTTATTTAGTTTTTTATGAGCTAAATAATAAACTAAATAAACCGCGATAAAATCAGTAAAAGTTGTTTCGTTATAACAATTAAAATCTATATAAGTATTTCTCACTCAGTATTCAAGACATACTCAGTCAGTTCTCTATACTCAGTCATTCAATGGGCTTTGTTTATTTTTATAGTAAGATTCTCACGGTATTTTTGACATAATTCGGATGCCCTATATCGTATACTACAAAGTACGACCTATCATATAGCAACCTCAAAAAATATATCACTTGTTGAACAAAACATGTTCAATGTAATAACACTACAAATATTTTCTATATTTAGGACAAATTTTACATTTACATTTAGCACAGACAGCGAAATCTGTTTTATTTCCTAAACACTTAAAAATATTATATATATTCACGAAATATGTCGACGGCTTACATAAATATTTGGCACAACACAAGCACACGCGGAGCACCAGTACAAAAACAAGACTGAGTCGCCTGCGATGTGATTGAGTAATAGAACATTATATCTGAGATATTCATATAATAGTCATAACATAACGCATTTATAACAGCTTATACTTATGATGCAAACTTCAGCGATCTTAGCGTTCATCACGGTTTGATAATCCTGCTGATCTTATAAACGCGAAAGTTTGTGATGTATGTATGGATGAATGAATGTTTGTTACTCTTTCACGTCAAAACTACCGAATGGTATTTTATAAAACTTTACATCACAGCTTATAGCGCACATACAGCTTATACATCAAAACAACACATAGATTAACACATAGGCTGTAATTTATCACCGTACTCCCACGGGAATGGGAAGCACGCGGGTGAAACCGCGGCGCTGCTAATCAAATGTGAAAAGTAGGGATGCTTGTTACGCTTTCACGCGGAAACTACTGAACCGATGATCATGAAACTTTGTACACATATTCTTGGATGTACTAGAAGTAACATAGGAAACATTAAAATCCAATCCGGCCAAGTATGATTTTGTAAATGTTTGGAAAATTTTGGAAATGTTTGAAAAAATTTTGGAAATGTTTGGAAATAAATAAAAGCATACCTTCACTTTCACCTATTCTGGAATCCGTAGTCCTTACAAACTTACCACGGGACTAGGTTAGCGTGTGATTGTTGGATACTATCTTTTTACTTTTTTGTGAGACTAATGTTAATGATGGCGGTTAAATCTTTAAGTGTTATCAAAAACGAACAACACTCCAGTATGTTATCATATCATGTTTTATCTTGATATTATGCAAGGTAGGATATGTGTCAGAAAACACAATACTTGCATCATGCGTGTCTTGTACTCTGTGTAATCCAGATCCATTACAAAGAGTCACTCAAGTCAAAAGACTGGAGAAAAAAGAAAAATGACGCGTCTGTAGCTTGATAAATGATATATGGTAATTCTTACTAATAGCTATATTTGATTGGTCACGACACCACTACGACTACGACAGATACGACACCACTTGTTTATAAAAAATATCATAGAGGTAAAGATTGATGGAAAAAGAGAAAGAGGTAGACCGATGAGGAGTTATATGCAACAAATAAAGGAGAAGGTACAGGTTATGTCGTATCAGGAGGTGAAGGTGTTAGCGGAAAGGAGAAATGTATGAGAAAAAGTGGCTAATACTCCACCGACAAGAGCTAAGCTCTTAAATAGAGAAAGAGAGTGAGAGAGCTATATTAGTTTCAGATACACTAATATATTAAAAGTATGTTTGTTTATACACGCCATTTTTTTAGGGACTTTCAAAACATTCCAGAGACGTATTTGATTTATTTTTTACTTTCACCATTAGCGTGAGTGTAATAATGTGAATAAATAGAATTGTATATCTTTCAACATTCTACTGCTACGGTATCCTCATCGAAATCGGATGAGCATAGTTCATGGAATTACGATCTTATGGGATAATGTATACATGTACTATTAACTTCAATTCAAAAAAATTCAACAATTTCTTTTGAATTTTGAAATGTTTATAATATTATGCATTACTATTATAAAATGATATATGTAAAACACAAAAATCAAAAATAATAATAAACATTTACATTCATCATCATTTAATGACACCATTAAAAATTTGCATACCACTTTATCCAACAAAGATTACAAAACTCGCGTTTGCTTTATATTGTACATTTTATACTTATTATTTTTACTCAGTTATATATCTATTATAAATATCTATTCTAATATAATTATTATTGATCGAGACTGAAGACTCAGTTCATCGTCATCATAAGCCTTCATCCATCCACCGCTGAAAGGCCTCCTTCAATAAACGTCAAAATGTTCCCTTGCAACCCACAAGACTCGGTTGGCTGAACAATATTATTATAATTTACCTATCGAACGAATACTCATTATTCATCATTGTTAAAGTTTTCTTTAACTCTTTCGATAGATTCTTGGTTACCAAGACAATTACGTGACAATTGTTATTCTCAAGTAATAGTCAGGAAATCATGATTGTTTATTACTTAATCATAAGATTGATTCCGGTTCAAAAAATGATTACGATTTAAGTGTGTGTAAACGTTTATGTCACTGGTCTGGTCTTAGTTGGATAAGGGAGGCGGGGTCGCGGGGAACGGCCGCCTTAACGTTCATCGAAAGAATCGTATATCATGAATAAAATTATGGTGCTTGTGAGAAGCTCTATGACAAAAAGTTACAGAACCAAAGTTGTAGAGAATTTAATTTGCAACAAAAAATGTATATTTTTTTTTATCGGGTAAATATTTTAAGAGATATATTGTAAAAACAATTTCAATTTAAGATGGCGGCCGTGGGACAAGGGTGGCGACCCCACAAACTTGGTTTTAGCTTTACCCTGACCCCACCTACACATAAAAAAAATTAAATTGCGTTCTCTAAAAAACGCAAGGTAAGGCCTAAAAAATGTAACATTTCAATGGACTAATGCCATATAATTAAGATAGAAAATAAAACTTCTTTTATTTAAATATTAAATATAAATTTATTAAACTAAGTCAGTATAAAATAATTAAAATGCATTCCTTAATAAACATAGAAAGTTCCTAAAGCCCATGACTGTATCACATCCGATTACTTGTGCCATGGTTTTGTCGAATGTTCTATTATTATTTTCATTAACACTTAAGGTTTCTGAACCACTAATATTTGTACTATTATCACCTTCGGATATAACTGTATCATTTAGCCAAGGCAACCATCTGTAGTCAAAGTTTGCTGGATCCGCTCGGCTATCCAATGCCAGTGGTCCTCGCTGGAGCTGCATGGACCAAAGGTTTCGAAGCCTGCTCGTTAAGAAAGCTGCTATCTTGGTCCCACGATCCCACAAGTCGTGACTCTCGGAAGGATCTAGCGCGATATTGTATAGGCAGCCACGATCTGAAACATGTTACGCAAATAATGAAAATCTTAACTAATCGTCAAGGTTACGGTGAACAATAGGCATCGGTAATAAATTCAAGAAATTTTATTTTTATGTCAATACAAATTCGTACCCATAGTCTACCTAAGCGCGGCCTCCACTCATGAACCTTAATGTCCCATCGGCCATCAGTTCTTCTGGGTGCTTTTTTGCGAGTAGCAAGGTATCGGTCGTCTTGGCGTTCATTGAGGGAGGCCTATGTTCAGCAGTGGACGGATAAAGGCCGATGATGATGATAATGATGATGATGATGATGATGATGATGATGATGATGATGATGAAGATGATAAAGCTGATGATGATGATCCATAGTCGACATTTTAAAGCACGCATTTCCAATGTTCATTGATATTAATGTTTGCTTTTAGTGAAAAGCAAACCTGCAAATTTTACCAACATTCCCGCCAAAATTATTGAACAAGCTGCGCCCCGCGATTATACCCGCGTACTTCACTTTTTCGTGACAGTACAAGGATAAATAAAATATAATATAAATATAGCTTATGCTATTTTGATGTGTAAGGCATATTATTTTAAAGTATCTATCCATATATCTTCCAATGCTGGGCACAATTCCCTTTTCGAAATCAGGCGAGAAATGAGGGTTGGTGAACTTTACACACCTTCAAAAACTTTCAATCTCTTCAGGCATGCAGGTTTCCTCGCGATGTTTTCCTTCACCGGTGAGCGACAAATGGTCTCGTGTTTAGGGTACACATACAAATTTAGAATAACCTACTTTGAGACACAGGAATTCAGGATCGAACCCGGACATTCTCGTTCATTAGGCCGTGCCAATACACACTGCATCATCGTCAGTTGATTATATTATTATTGTAAAATTTAAAATCCAATTAATACTTTCAGCGCGAAACAGAGCTGTAGATAGGGCGGTGTCACCGGTGCCCAGGCTCAGGGCGTAGACTCTGGGGGGCGCAAGAATGGCCAGACCAGGCAGGACTATAATTTTTTTCGGTTTGCTAAGGGCACAGTAATAGAAGCTTGCACAGAGTGCAAAAAAGGCTGTTTACGGCTCTGGCGTGAAATAATAATAAATATATGTACCTACATCCTTACATTCATAGATTCTTAGTTCTTATAAAACTTTCGCGTTTCTAATATTTATTAGTAAAATTCAAAATGTTAATACAGTGTAAGCCCTGTCTAGGCTTAAATTATTAGACATAAAATACACAAAAAAGCGCCTTTGTCCAACGAGCTAGCAACTTTCTATAGAGCAGTAAACATGTATTTTTTTAATTTCATGGAGAATATAATATTGTCGATTAAAATCTCAAGATTAAAGCCATTTTATAAAAGTTTAAGCCGGTTTACTTATTTACTTCAAATTTCACTAAACTTATTTATAAATAAATTTTGTCTGCAAACAAATAAATAATTGTACTCACTTTGTGTTGGTTCACAGGGATTTAAATCCCTCACTCTGTCTAATTGTTTTATCATACTTGCTTCTCTCATGTTTCGTACTTCGTCATAGTTTAACTGAATTCCATTAGCTTCGAAGATTCTTGACACATCCGATGATTTGATTGACAGAAAATAATCTGGTGGTGGTGCTTTGTTCACCAATAAATCAGCGCCATAATATCCATTGCTTAATCCTGACACATTTCCAACTACAATTTTATAATCACCAGCTCGGTACGCGGCGTACACATTATTGCTGCTATTTTCAACGGCTATAAGCACTTCCTTGCGATTTGAATTGCCACCTTGGATTATTGAATCCCACTGATTGATTCCATCTATTTGAGCTTCTACGTGTCCACCAGCAGCTGCTACCAGGGTTGGCAACCAATCAGTTATATGCATAATGCCCTGCCAGACTCTAGGTTTTATATTATAATGCCAAACGAATGCAGGAACACGGACTCCACCTTCCCATGGCGTTTGCTTCTTACCTCTAAAAGGTAGATTAACCCCCCAATTATTAAATTGGCCAACAGTCGGGGCTCCGTTGTCAGAAACAAAAACAATGATAGTATCTTGTAGGATATTCTTGTCAGCGAGTGCTTTTACAACTTTTCCAATGCTGTCATCGAGATACGAGACCACTTCTGCAATTTGAAGAAGATCGTTATATTGGTAATATTGTGTACATCTTAAATTGTTAAGGTACTCATATCCATAGAGTAATTTTGCTTATATCTGTGATATGAAAATTATTCAGTTATCGTCAATATAATCTCAAATACAATGACATAAATATTTTTGACAAACATTCATAAAGTTAGATTATCTGAATTCGCAGGAAAGTGGACAGTAGGATGTCAATTTAAACACTTCGTTAAATTTGCGATGTTTCGGTCCTTTTATTGAACCTTCATCAGGCATCTTAAACAATGTGTTACATATCTGTATGTCCTTGTGTTTAATAATATTTTAATATTATTAAACACAAGGACATACAGATATGTATACATTTTCACATCTTGTGCCTACAATAAATTTTCCTGCGAATTCAGATAATCTATATATATATATATGAAGCATGCCGAACACCCGAGTGACGTTTTAAAGCGAATACAAATTCAAAAGTGCTCAAGTGCTTGACATAGCGTCATAATCTAAACGTCTATTAAATTGTGTTCGCTTCTGAATTTGTATTCGCTTTGGTGGCATCATTCGCGTGTTCGGGACGCTCCATCTGTCTTTATTTAAAAATTATATAATATCTAGTCACACAATATAATAATATAATGGCGTTAATTTATTGAGTAGTTTACCTGCATACAGTCGCCGATCGGAGTGTGCGATATGATGATTTTTGGTGGGCACATTTAGTGGGGGTTGCAGCGCTCCTCCAGCGTTGCCCGCGTGCGGGGCGTTGTAAGCCAAATGCAGGAAGAGTGGGCGCGTGGTATTGTGATTCGAAATTACTAGAAAAAACAGTTGTTTTAAAATACAGCGTGACTTAATAATGTTAGCGATGATTTTAGTTCATAAGTTGCCTTCTTATAGAGTATAGACTAGGTCCTTTATGTGGAAGGACTGGATGTAATCTGGCTTACGCAATAGTATAATACAAATTTTTGTTATGTATTTTTTCATCAACATGGATAATAATGCAATATTAAAAAATAAAATATGATGCTTAACTTTACGCCATTATTATCACTACTAACAACGATCATAACTTTTCTAGACTTTTTGTAGAACTTTCTAGAACATTATTGGTTGCTTTGTCATCTGTTCTGTTTCATATGTGTAAATATAACACGACAATTTAAAAACGCATGAATAGTAGTATTACGTCATAGTCCACGCACATGTTGAAAGAGTCCATTTTAGAAACCGCGTTTCGGCAACCATAAGTTAACTATATTTTGTAATAGCTGAAGTGTATGTAGAGAAAATAAGTTAGCATTACTGTTGTGTCTACACGTATGAGTTTACTCAAGCAAGCCTTCATCAAAACATACTATACGTTAATCATCATCAGTCTAAATTTGTTAACAGCCGGTTATTAACGACGATCTAGTACAGTCTGGGTATGTTTATAGTCTCAAGTAGGGATGAACTCGCCGCTCGGTCTCAAAAGAGAAAGATAACGTCTCAAATAGGTTTCTCTCAATTTAACCGTACATTTGAATATGAGAACATCGTTTGCTCGCCGATAAAAAAACCGTGAGGAAATCTACATGCTCTATGAGTTTAAAGGTCTTTGAATGTATGTGAAGTTCACCGATCCGTTTCGCATCGGATCCGCATGAGGCCAGCGTATCGCAGATCATCCTATTTAGAGAAGATGTTTCTCTTGAATAGTTGCTAAAAATGTCAATAAAAATCTTACTTGTAGTGGCACGGTCTGTCAAAGCTTCAACAACGTAACGGTTTTCTTGATCCTGCGGAATGTCGCCATCAAACAGATCCGCACCAAACATTTCTCTACCATTAGGCCACTGTAAATTACACCATCGCGGTTAGTATATTTAGACGCCGTCTCAATGATAATGCTAAAATTTTAGGCTTTACTTTACATTTAGGCCTGATGGCCTTTAAGCTCAATCAGTTTATAAATATCGCCCAAAATGTGCCCAAACATCATAAGAAAAATACTTCACAGAATAGGCAAACTGGGGTGTATATAATATAGCCGAGAATTGCCTTATTGACTTTAAGGATTGCCTAAAAAACACAGACTAACACAATTGTGATGAAATATTATTAATATTAACAGTCATCAGACCCTGTGGGTTTTGTCTCAAAGACTAAATGGACATTATTGCATATACGGGACGTCTGAGCTGAGTGTACTTCAACTGAAGTACACTCAGCTCAGACGTCCCGTAACAAATTTCTTATTTATATTTCGTATTTGCAATAGGGATACATTTTAAATTATAAAGTTAAAGCATCAAGAGAGGCAAAGGGGAGCCCGGCTTAATGGCTCTGTTTCACTTCCATCCGAGCACGCTATTAAATGTTTCTAGTAAATTACATCGTATACATTTCAGTATAAATAATCTTGTGTGAAAGCGATCTAACTTTGAACCCATCAAACCCGTAAACTTTTGAAGTAACAATGAAACGTGTGTTCGAAACTCAAACAACACACCATAAAGGCTTCTGCAAGTTGCTACCCATTTTTTTTAATTAGGGATTGTAGCAACTTCTTGTATGGTGACGAGCTTTACATAGAGTAATTAAACCAAAATAAAAATAATATATCGCTTGCCCTCCTTACATTGCACTTCTTTGCAGATGATAAAACCTTTTGTTTTTACATCAAGGTTGGTTTATTTGTGATTTGTTATTATTTTCCTCTTGTATCAGATCGTATTTTATATTCACATATATTTATTATTATTCTAAATCGTGTGCTTATCTGTTCGACGGTGCCATGTATTATATGTATTTTAGAATAAAGTTTTTCTATTGTATTCAAAAACAGCTGAATAACATTAATCACTTGAAATACCAGAATTAATGAAAAGTTTTATCACATTTTATCAAGTTTAATTAATGCATATAAATTTAAAAGAGTAGATCTTTCATTAGAAGAGAAGAATAATTACTACGTTGTAGAGAACGCCTTTGCAAGTGAAAATTATCCAGGATAACTTACTGCTTCAACTTTATTGTAGGTGTAGTAATCAACGAAGCCGCCTCGCATGCCGTAATGACTATCATAACCTCTCGACGTCGGCAAATATTGTTTCTTCGACATTCCGACATGCCATTTTCCGACCAAGTGTGTAGAATATCCCAATTCTTTAAAGTGCGATGGCAGGAGACGCTCCGTTAAAGGAATACCGCGATCCTCAGAGTTGTAGAGAGGCATCCCGTGCATTCCTGAAATATTATGTCGTAAATAAACACGCAAGAAAAATACTGTATGAGTATAATATACATAGCCTGTATACAATGTACCTACAGGTAAGTTGAAAGTACTAATAATTTATCTTCTACAAAAGCTTCAATCAGATTTGATATTTTTTTCATTAATTAGTCCGTATTTGTTTATTAAAGTAGTAATAATAATAATAATAACATCAATGGACGCTTTTACACCACGTCAATTTGGTCCCATGCTAAGTTTCCGAAGAACTTGTGTTACGGGTACCAGACAACGGAAATACATATATTTAATACGTTTTATATAAATATATAATATATTTAAGACTTATTATATAATACACATATTTAATACACATCCAGGACCCAGGAACACAGTTTTTGTTCCCTGGCGAGATTCGAATCCGCTATCTCCGAGCTTGAGCGCCAACGCGCTTACCATTGCGTCACAGAGGTCGTCATTATTATTATTACTACTTTATCTTTATCTTTTTCTTTAATCTGATTGAAGTTTTCGTAGTAGATAAATCATCAGTACCTTCAACTTACCTGTAGGTAAATTGTATACAGTCTGTGCACATTGTATTTATACAGTATTTTTCTTGCGTGTTTATTTAGGTCGTCAAAGCAGTAGTATTTATTAGGAAAGGTTAAAACTAAAAGTCAGTGTTCAAAGTTATGTGTAGAAGGTATTTTCTTATTTTATGAGAGTGTATTATTACTTCGATTGATAGACCTCACGTGATCCATTGGCACAAATACTGGATATGTTTTGTCAAAGATTTAATATTACTCATATTTGTAATAAATATGAGTAATATTAAATCTTTCTAATTACAGTATGAAAGAAGCGATCACGTGTGATCATTTATGATAACTTTTTGTACTTACCCAGCCTCATGGGATACTTCCCAGTGAGAAGAGCCGCGCGTGCGGGCGTACAAATTGCCTCGCTGTAATATTGCTGCAATATAACAGCTCGCGAAGCCAATGTGTCTATATTAGGTGTTAATATTTGATCCGATCCGTGATATGAAACATCGTTCCAGCCCTGAAAATATGAAACAAAGTTTCTGAATGATATCTATACAGATATAGAAAATCATCTTTTAGATGAAAGATCTTTTAGCGTAAGTATTGCAAAGCGTTTTAAAGATAAGTCATGTGAAAATTACTTTAAAACCACCACATCAGTTGGTAGATTATATATTAATTATTGGATAATAATTAGTATATAATCTACCAACTGGTGCACGCAGTGTACTGTCGTATCAAAAATAATAATGATCATTTTATAGTCTCTGTCACCACTGTCACTAAGCGTCAACGTAGCTTTCTAAGTGAGGAATAATTTTTAAAATCGGTGGGGTAGTTATCGAGTATATTCGTAAGTAATATATATATATTTTCTCTACTTTTTATGATAAAAATATCAATATATTATAGACTGCCCTAGTACATAGCGAAGCCGACAGTGAAAATCCATTGAGTAGTTTATAAAGTATCGATTAACACAAAAAGCGACTCTAATTTATACTATTTTAATCCTATTTTGCATTAGTCATAAGGCTTATTCACTGCTTTAAACAAAGAACGCGAAACAGAACGCTATAAGGCGTGATTGAACGCAACACAAGCCCCTAAATAAATGGTACGCTTTTTTGTGCGATAATTATTAAATGTTAAAGAAATAATAGCATGAGCGACGATGGTCCTGTGGTGGACGGACTCGACCTCTTATGCGAGAGGTTCCGGGTTCGATCCTGACCCGTCCGTGTGTGCCTTGAAATGGGTTTTTCCAAAATTTCCAAGTGCACTCCAAATACGAGACCATCGTTCGCTCATCGGTGAAGGAAACATCGTGAGGAAACCTGCATACCTGATGAGATTGAAAGTCTTTGAAGGTATGTGAAGTTCACCACCCCGCACTGGGCCAGCGCCTCGCCTGATTTCGAAGAGGAGACCCGTGCTCAGCAGTGGGACATACAAGGGTTGATACTTTACTTTTTTTAAAAGAAATAATAGCTGTAGTAATAGCATTAGTATATTGTAGTAGTAGTAGTATATTGATACCCACCATGTCATCTACCATAATAAACACTATGTTTGGTGATGGGTAGGCTCGGACTACTCCTGACATGAAGCATACTAGATACCATGATAGTCTGCAAAAATAATAATTGAAAATGAAAACAAAATTTAAAACTAAATGTAACTCTAATAAAATCTGAGAATAATGATTGCAAAGAATTATTTCTATATAAAATAAAATATAAGTTTTAATAACGAAAAGATGTTTTAAAAAACCGTCACCTCAAAGAACACCTGTTCCTATAGTCTGGTGACGTAAAACAACGTAGTCTCATAACAAGAATGTAAAATTGGAATTCAACAGGTTTTGGTTTGGAGACCGACAGAAGTACGGACAACGCAGTAATCCTATCTAGACTATAATATATCAAGGCTACACTTTTGCAGAATCCTCAAAAGTATTGGGACATAACAATAGTATAATAGAAAATTTTTAACTTTCAAATTCTTGAATTTCCGATTTTTTTCTCATAAAATCATTTTATTTCCCTATTGGTACAAAAAATGTACAAAAGCGGATAAGCACGTCACACCATAACTTTTATTATTTCCTTGAAACGTGTTTCCGTATAAATCAATTTTAGTTCCACCTAATATTTTACAAGCTTACCAGATCTTTTCTTCCAAACAGTAAAATAAAATTTACCAAATAGTTGTATTACTAGATCATATAAGGCATTTTTATCTTTACATATTTTTATATCATAGGAGGGCAAACGAACAGTCGAAGCCTTGCGACTATCGACGCCTATTAACATCCACATAACCATAGGTTATGCAGATGTTGTTCGTTGCCCTCCTTTTCTCTCCCCCCTTAACGGGCTACCGGAAACTCACAAACCGCACGAAACGCGACAGCTTAGCTGTCATTTTACGCCGATTTCATGTGAGCGAGAGGTTTCTCCTTTTACAAATATAATAAACATTAATAAAATGTCTCCTTCTTTGAAATTGTTTAAAAATCCGATAAAGTTTTGTAAAATAATTAATGTAAATGGAAAATACTTTAAGGGTTTCATGACTGGATAGAAAAGAGCCTTGAGATTATGTTTTTGATTGTGTTCATTTTATATTTTTAAGCTAAGATAGATTGGAACTTATATATTATTCTTTTAATCTCAGTAATCTTATAAAATAAAGTATGAAAATATTAAATTAAAAACAACAATAGTTTTGTTAACAAATTAGGGTAAATATAGATTATAGGTTCCTTCTTTATCGGCCGTATTATCCTGTCTGTTCCTGTTATACCTATAGGACACTTTCTTTTTCTTTTTTTCCGAAAGGTCTTTTTGGTCTGATGGCCTTTAAGCTCAATCGGTAGGTACCTACTACCTACCTATAGGACACTGTTTGATGACCTGTGAATATAACATTGTTCAACCTAATGACCATAATAAGGAATTTTCTGTGTCCACTTTGTAAGTACTCGTTTCCAACTCCTGTTTCATATTCGCGAAGGACTTTAGAGATGTTTACGACCGCGGCGGGATCTAAGGGATCCAAAGACGTTCCACGGATTCCTTTGTAGGAAAGATGAATCGCTTTCGGGTGAGAAACTTATTCCCAAACACGTACTACTGTATCTTATTTACACTGTAGGTACTGATCGAGACAGGCATTATACTCATCACTATTATTACTATTTTTATGTTAGTTGGAACTTGGATTGCACTAGCATACACGTCGGCTTGTGATTAGTGGCCGTTAACTCCTACAATCAGAAAGGGTTCACCGGAGACACATACATACACATACATACATGCATACATACATACTGCATGGGGAATAATTAATGTAGTTTTTTTTTTCAAATTGTTTTGATGTTTAATCTTACTTCTAACATTTACAGTGAATGGTTCTGCTATTCTTATCAAAGCACAGAAAAGCTTTATCAAAAAGAAGCCGAATCTTCCCTCCCTCCCACAAGCAATCATTAATCAATGACTAATGTAATAAGCCCACAATTAACCCAATATGTGTAATCTTAATTAACCTACAACCCTATAATGCAAAACAATTAACCTAATAGAGGAAGCGACATTGAAAATTTAGGATTCGATACACATTAAAAAAAATCTTAATTCATTTATTTCGTTTATCATCATGATCCTTTATCCATCCAGTGCTGAGCATAGGCCTCTTGGATGATGCCCATCGCGCATCCAAAAGGGACCGGCCACTGCACTTCTAGTTAGAAGTCGACTAATCTACCTTCTCTCTGAACCCGTGTCCAGTGTTATTCATAAATATTACACTTATGTGTATTCCTCTATCGTGTAGGCATATTGACGCTCCTGCTACTTCTATCACCTATACAGGATTCACAGCAGTTGATACCTACCCCAAATGACCCTCTGTGTCGATCTCACGAACGGAATTTCTATTTACTTTCAGATCTAAGAACGTTTAAATTTCAGCAGGGCCCACAATAAATTATATCAGAAGATTTCCAGTTCTCTCTTGTTTCTCGTCTTAATTAAAGCTAATAAAAAATGAGATAGCGCTAGGTTGGAATGATTTACGTAAGCCAAGAAAACATAGCAAACTAGAAGAAACCCAGCTGCAAGATATTATTTTCTGCATCTCAATATTATTTAATCGAATAAAACGTGTAAAATGTGACTATATTTTTTTTAATAATTAATAATTATACTTTACAAAAGCATAAGAAAAATAAATAATGAAACCGGTTAAGTGACATTTGGAATCGCTCAATATTAAAAAGGTAATTTTTATGAATGTAGTAGGTTAGTAGACACAAGCGAAGATAATTTAAGTTTTGAGTCATCTTTCCTTACTTAGTCTCGTCTATTGGGGCTCGAAATATTTAGTCCTGCAACAGACAGATGGACAACCAAGGCTTATTAACACATTTGCACATAATATATATTAATTTATAAGAGGTAGTGACATAGCTGCATTGCTGACTGCAGCCGAATTGGGTAGGAACAAGTCAGATAGTACCTCTCTCTCATATAAAGTACTGGCATAAAGTAACATCCTGTCACGTTTCGTGGGGCTTGTAAGCTTCTGATGGCCTATTGGGGGATAGGGAATAGGAGGGCAATTCATCTGCATAACATCTGGTTGTATGTATGTCTATGGGCGTCGGGAGTCGCCTTGAGGCTAATACTGCTACTTTGCCTCCATAAGACATTAAAAATATTGCACATTTTGTGCAACGAGCCCTCAAATGAACGACCAACATTTATCCATGGTCAATACTACTCTTAAAACCGACCTTGCAACGTTATCATGTTCCTTATCACAAGGGAATAGTGTTAACCTTATATTGAATTCAGCAAGGAATACCGTTTGACCTCTTGGTTCTGATAACGTGACCGTCTAGCGCCCATTATGTCAGCGGCAATAGGAGCAAGGGCGTCACTATTACGTAGTTTACATCACTTTGTGACTTTACATTCTGGCACAAACGCTAAACGAATAGAAATAGAATAGAATACTTATTATATAGGAATGACATTAGTTTACGACATGTAATTCGTGCAGCTATTGTTATTCCCATACAATAAGTTTTCTATTCTTTTTCTATTCGTTTAGCGTTTGCCACTTGTCTTGAGCGGCAGGTTACGCTTTGATGATTATTCTAAAATATAAAATTCCCATGAAATGTTTTGCATGCACAGCATGATTGCTCAACTATAAATGGTATGTTATGTGAAACTACAATACCTAGTACTCTTCTATCTACATAATATGACAGTTTGAAAGAAGAGTAAAGAATATTTTGTTAATAGTGTTTTCAATTTCTAGTAAAATACACATTGTTATTTATACTTATTTATGCTTTTTTGTTAAAAAGATTCAAAATTATTTAGATATGTATTTAAATGGCAACATAACGGTCTCACTTTTAAGAATACATTTCGATCTATATAACATATTTTAATAGCAAATTCAATGTAATTATAATAAATAAGCAGGTATTATGTAAATTAACAAAGATAAAATATAAAAAATCGACCACATTTGAGACGTGCCTTCTACACGATACACCAATTGAAGGATATTTACTATAATTTTTATTGGGCCTAGGTTTCCTGAAGATTTCGTGAAGAGCGAACAAGCGACAATGTCAAGTGAGCGTGAAAATTGTTAGTCACAAACAGTGCATAACAGCTTCGGTCCCGAAGAGTATATAATATGTAAAGCTAACGCTACACGGTCCAATTATAGACTCGAATACTTATCCTCAAAGCAGCTGTGCCAATTAAGAAATAGATAATTAATTAATACATTTTTACACCTATTGTCATATTATTACACACAGTTTTTTTTCGAATGGACCCTTGCTGTTGGCCTTAAGGCTTTAAAGCTATATCGAAAAAGTAGGTGAGCAGATGGCTCATCTAAGAAATTTGTGAATGTTACCAGAAAAGAAGGCAATATGGAGGTGCGTATTAAGTTCTTTTCTTTTATTCGTTAGGAAGCATTTTAGCAAATCATCCATTATCATATTTAATCGAATTATATTATTTCAATATTTAATATACTATACTTCAATAAATATGTATAATAAAATCCTGTTTTTAGTATAAATAATATTAAAATAGCCATTACATTTTGTAACGTGTGACTGTTATGTTGCGAACTAAAAAATCACTTTGATTGTAAATTCAGAAAAGACAGAAATTTAGATTTAAGCAAGTACAGCCTTCAGGTGGATAAGACGTTGAAAAGGATCATCAATAACGATTTAAGCAAGTTTTTCTTAGAATCTCTTTTGCAGCTGGCGGCATTACCTATCGCGTATTTTTGTTTTCAGAGTCGTTTAATGCCATTAAATAAGTTTCTGTTTATGATGTGAAAATCAGATTCTCCTAATTGTAACTTGTGCGGAGTTGTGGAGGATGTACATCATCTATTGTTTAAATGTGTACGTTATAAATCAGCCCGCGAAGCCTTGCTGAGGGATTCCAATTTGAGCGGATATAATGTAGGTTTGTTTCATGAACTGTTGTATATACCACCAGCATCAAAAAACTTGTTTTTATCTTTCAGTCCTCATTAAGGTTTCGTGTGTGGTCTAGGCTTAGTTTTGTTTAGTTAATTAATTTAGGTTAGAATTGGCATGTACATAATATGTATAAAAATTCCTTAAATAAATGAAAAAAAGAGTCGTTTATTTAAAGGACAGTATCATATTTGTTTTAATGTGTGTTACATTATTTTAACCGCCTCCGGTCCTCTTGTGGTGGACGTGGATGAGCCTTGAGAGTGCCCCTTACAAAACTAGTGTGTTTTGTTAAATATGTTTAAAATGAATTTAAAAAAAATGTAATTACAGTTTAATAATTATCTTAAAACCAAGTTTGTCCAGACTCTTTTCCCTCTCGATTCTATGATCTATTTGTCTATATCGAATTATTTCATCGTTACGTTGAAAACTTCGAAACCTTTGATCGCACCGTTACATTTAAACTAAATGTGCTATTCGATAAAAAAAATTAAAAGTCATATAATTGAAAAAATGACTATTAATAAAAAATAAGTTATTTAATAAATACTTATTATGATCGATGAAGAAAAAAATTCTAAAAGAAAGATTGTTTTTTTTACAGCCTGCTTAAACAGTATCAAGATACATTACATACAACTTGTATAAAAATGTATAAATTTTATAAAAGTGTGTGTAGTGTAAGTTTTATAACAAGGGTAGAATGCTTTCACTGGTCGCGAATAAATATATTTAAAAGATGTCTGTTTCTAAGGCTCCGAAACCAGTTAAATTAATAACTATTTGTAAACTGAAACTTATTTAGGTATTAGCTTAACATGTCGGATGCATGTTATTTTTCATTTGTTATCGGTTATTAATTAATTTTAAATAAATAATAAAATATTAAATATTATCGTTCTTTATATATTATTACTATGCGAATTTTTCTTATGTTTTACTACCATATCAATGCATATTCGTAAGCCTGCGTTGATTTTAAAGCGTATGTTAATTTAAAGATTTAACAAAACCAAATCAAATTTCAAATAAAATGTTTAGTTGGTTTTATTTATTAATTTATAGTTTTAAAAAAGTATTACACTTCCTTATCCTGTAAATCATCCGATAACAAAGACTTAAACTCACCTTAACAAGTTTTGACCTTCCATTTTGAAAATTTAATTTATTTTGAAATATTCACATTAATAAACGTCTCTATGATCGTCAAACGCGTTATAGATAGAGATATCGTTACTAACAATCCACGCGAGAGTCGCGCGCCTACGGAACTGAAGCCGCGAAGGTTTTGTGTCGCGTTGCAAAATCTTTCATACAATTGCTAATGGATTCAATATAGAAAAAAAAGAGTATTGCGTGACTGCCGACTATAAGACGACCGAGAGCGAGTGTAGCTGGCCGACTAGGGAACACCAAAAGCTTAATACGTATAAGATATGTATGGATCAAATGGAAACTGTATCATTGTTGACCGATCATCATATAAGTTGGCAGGTATATTTTTTTTCATGGCAAAGGCAAAAATTTGTTTATGTATATTTTTTTCAGAAAAGGTTTTTATCCACTCTAACTCTTCATATAAAATAATTTGATTAGCAGCAGGTACAATAAATAATTAAGATAAAATATGTAAGCAACATAAGAGTAAACTTTTTTCTAAAACTTACCATTAACGATTTATGTCCCAGTTAATGAACCGGTTTTTCTATCTCGCTGATAACTCTTAAAATGTTGAATTAATCAATAAAATTCATAGTATCCAATTTAGTACGAGGTTGTCTTAGTAAAACGCCTTTTTTACTGTACAATTAATGTAACTAAATATAAAATAAACATTAATCATTGTTTGCAAATCCCTTGTCTTATTAGTGATCAATATTTAATTTACTTTAAAGTTTCAATTATTAAATCAAAAATCAAAATCAAAATTTTTTATTCAAAATACTACCTACCATCAAAGTATCTTTTTGAACGTTAATTAAGTCTACCACCGGTTCCAAAGTAAGTCCACTGAGAAGAACCGGCGAAACACACTCAGTGGAACTAGTATTTTCAAATATTCTTTTACAAAAAAAAATACAAGCAATACTTACTACTATAGTAGTATAGTATATTATAAGAAGAATTCAGCAAGAAACTCTGTTTGGTTGCTCCTTTCAAAATATAGTTTACAATTTTTATAAACATACTTAATTACATAAATTTATTACTAGTCTTATACACACTAGCCTAAGATAAAAAACAATACAGCATTATTTAAAAAAAACACACCCACTTATTACGCACATTGGCAGTAACTATAAAAACTTCATGAAACACATACATTTAGTGGTCCATCTTTAAAAAACCTTTTGATGCTTTGTCAATAACAGCGTGTAGACACGTCTTGAAAACTTTACAGTGGCTAGACATTATAATATAATATAGGTACGATTTGATTTGACTATGATTTATGTAAAAAAACATGTTTTATCCATGTGTAAATGTTTTTCTGGCAAATAATAGTTTTAATACAAGAAATATTATTTATTAAAAGAATTGTTAAATAACTTATGATTGATTAAATAACTTATGATTTCTTTTAACTTAATAGTTAATAGTAGAAACTTAATAGTAGAAATGGCAGTCATTATAACTGCCGAAAGAAGTGAAAACACAATGTCAGCATGTCGGTAACGAGAACTTACAAGATTTCCTCCTACCAAAAAACGCGACAAAAAGTATAGGTATGACTAGACTTTAGATAATGTACATAGACGTACTTTAACTATTGCAATAAAAAATGAATGGATAACCAGGTCATAAACTGCCAAAGTGGAATATTGATTGTTCTGGCATCTTTTAAAATAAGTCCACCACCGTGTGTGATAGTCAATTAAAATAACGAGAATCTAAACTAAATTAGAAAAAATAGTCATCAGCTGCAAAATAATGTATGCATTATGTATATCGTTAAAAATAACCATTACAATGTACAGAACAACTTTTACAGTGACCTTATAAGAAACCGGGCGTTCCTTCCCATCTCTTCCTATATAAGACCACAATACGTAATGGTTAAAAAAATATATTAAAAAGTAGTAATAAAAAAACGATTGAAGGTCACACACAAACAGAAATATTTACTGATAAATTGAATTAGCCCAAGAACATTATTTTATCTTACCTCAATACGTTATATTATTTTGTTGTTTGTTATTTGTATTATTTTATGTTGTTTTTGTTGTACTGAGTGGGGATGGGTAGTTATAAAGAATCCAGGGTTATACGACGTAGGTATATTACACAATTTTTCGACAAAATAGTTTTACTAAAAATTTGCTTCACTGGCTTCACCGTAAAATTAACTTATAACTAAAGTACTTTATATGTGCCGTTAATTTAAATTTAAAATAATGATGACGGTAAAAAATCCTCTTACACCTTTGTGCATTGTTTAATACAAAAATTCATTAAAATTTTATTATACGAAGGAAGGGTGAATCTCATAAAAACTCAAAGGAACACTTTTATTATATTATATGGTAATCTTTTTCTAATGTTTTCGCGAATTTCATTCATTATAATAGGATACGGAATGAAAGTTTTACAGGAGTCTTCCGGTGACCATACCATGACGGGCATGTAAAAAACCTGATAAGCCGTGAAAAACTTCGTAAAATTTGTTTCATTGTAATATTATAATTCTTTATCAGATTATATCTAAACAACATTGAAACCGGTATGAATGTATAATTGAATTACATGCTTATGATGCTCAGAACAATATAATTGCAGCAACTACTAGACATGTGTATATTTTTGTAAGTTAATGATGATCTTTCCGACCGATTTCGGCCATGGCGACCACTTATGACTCCTGGCAGAGAATTCAGCGCTGATGCGATCGGAGATGGCTAATGTAGCCTATTTTTGCTATGAAACTCTGTGCACACTGAGGGCACTTGAGAACCCTCTCGTGAGAGAGAAAAGAAAAAAAGAGAAAGAAGAAAGTTAATAAAGTTGTACGTTAAGGCAGCAGGCGGACGAGCCTTTAACTGGTCACGTTTGGTATCAAGGTCAGCTTTACGCTGAACCTCGAACTCGCGGACTTTGCTGTCAACCATCCTGCGCCATTCTAGTCGTTGTGCTGCCAAACATTCCCAATGAGAGGGCTCTATATGACATCTTCTCATGTGTCGCTTTTGGACATCCTTGTGCCGGAGGAGGGGTCCGCCTTGATATCGCTTGCCCACCTTTTTTAAGTTAGTACAATAAACGAACTGACAGACGTGCCACCTGATGGTAAGTGGCTGACGTCGCTTATGAACACTAACTAGTTTACGTAGAATTGAGAAATAAGATGTTAAATTTCGATGCCAGTAATTACAGTGCCAGATTGCCGTTCTCTTCGACACGGGAAACCGTTTTATAGATGGAACAAGCAAGATGGTACCCATGCAGTGGCAGACTTTACAGCACGACAAATCGCTTCCCTCCCACCGTATACCTACATACACGAACCATACAATAAATTTTTAGATTCCTATAGTTGAAGCTAGACTATCCCATTTACCTTATTTACTCTCCAGACCTTACCTCAATTAGTTCACATTTTTCGGAATTTATCCAAGTTATTTTTACAATCCTTAAATTTGGAAGGAATAGAATATTGAAGGCATACCGAGGAATGCTTTCTCAAAGCTTTCGGAAAGAAAAAAAAATAAAAACATCTATAATACATATTAAAATTAAAACATTAAAAATGTCCAGTCTAAATAAAATATGAGAAAAAAACTTGTTTTGTCTATTATTTTAATAATGAATAAGAAAATAAGTTCATTGACTTCAAAGAATTCAAAAAGAAGCGCATCAATAATTCTCAAAACGACTAAAATAGTTATTTCAATTAATTCTTTTTATCGTACCTAATATTTAAAATTATATAAATTATAAAAAGAAAATGTAACCAAAGATAAAAATCTAGTACCTATATTATTTAAATAGTTGTTGATACATGTGGAATTATTAATCATGATTATTGATAACCTGTCATGAAATGATTTGATGTTGATCATAGCTTAAGAAAAGGTGAATACAGGTCTCGCCATGCTTTTTCTTGTATGTTCTCGTACGTTCTTTTATAAGATTTTACCACAGTCAATTTATCAGTCGTACCACATTTAAAATTTGAATCTTGCCTTACACTATTCAAGTAACTAATATTTATTCTAAATTGTTATTATAATCAAATCAAATCAAAAATATCTTTATTACGTAGGTACAACTTGTACACTTGAAATAAGTTAAAAAAAGTAGTCAATAAGAAGTAATAGTATAAAAAAAAACTCGTTTGAAATGCAGGATCCCCTAAGAAAAACGAGAAAAAAACTTAGGGGGTATACACGGAAAGTATATCTTAAAATATATTAACTTAACCAAATTATCTGAAACATCGATTATAAATAAAACTGGTTCAAACGATTTCTTAATATTTTCAATTTATTAGCGTTTTTAATAGACACTTAGAAATTACGACATCTAATGCACAATGAAATTTTTATAAATAGTTAATAATTGGCAAGTTGGTACAATATTCTATGTTGGACCTTGAAATAGGAAACTCTTTTACGCCAAATAATCTGACAATTTGTATATTGTACTCAAGTGTTGTAAGAGTCGCTTTACTTATACAAATATATTATGTCTTCTGTTCTACTAAACTCGACAAAGCTTCCAGGAAGCAATAAGTATGATGGAATGATGGAACCCTATGTAACACGTTTATAGTTGTTTTATAGTAATTTATTTTCTAGTTTATCAAGAAGAGCTAGGTAAGAGGTTCCATTGATGCATATTGTATTGCAGCCAAATTTGGCCGGCACGACAAGGGTGATAGCTCGCTCATAATATAATACTGGCATAAAGCGACAGTTATACTATACTATGTGGCCCATTGGGGGGATAGGGTAATGGGGGGGAACGCATATGTATAACCTCTTTTTGTGGATGTCTGTGGACTGCGTTAGTCCCCATAAAGCTCCGACGTATTTGTTCCCGACGTAAAAAAATCATTTTTTTTTCTTTTTACAATAACAATCCAACGCGTTTACGTAAGAAACCCACGTTTTAAAAAATCTCACGTGAGATTGAGGGATGGGGGCCCTCCCCCATCCCTCATAAATTGGTTGAATAAAATCTCACAACATCTCACCAGGGGGGAGGGAGGTACAGAAAATTAAAAAAAACACCTTACGTAATTTATGAACGCCCCCTAACAACGCACATGCGATTGTGATTTTTTCGTATGGTAGTGATTGGTAGTACGCTACCTTGTGTCCGAAAACCCAAAATATCTTACGGAACCCTATTTTTATCAGAATAAAATTTAACCTATGTTACTCGTGGATAATGTAGCTTCCGAACGGTGAAAGAATTTTTGAAATCGGTCCAGTATTTTTTGAGCCTATTCATTACAAACATACAAACATACAAAAATAGGTACAAATCTTTCCTCTTTATAATATTAGTGTAGATTTCATATCAAAATCAATATTTTTTTCATTTTAGTTACGAGTAGACTATATAATGATATTATATTTTTTTTTCAGAATATTTCGTAGTTCTTTGTTCAGGAACCACAACGTTACTTTTGCGGAAAAGGGGTTTTGAATATGGGTGATTGCCGTTAATATATTCATTATTTCTTTTTAAAAATTATCTAGTCGACGAGAATAAGAACTCTACTCATAAAATAATGAAATAGAATGTTCAAATCTTTCTCACCTTGCGTACAAAAGATAATCAAAATTGTTCAAAATGAGTTAAAAAGGTGAAGGGGCTCTTAAGGTTTGGAAAATTAACTTTAATTTTTCCCATATAGGTATCAGCAGAAATTAATAAGGTTCGATTATTTATATTGCATGGAGATAAAACATTACACGAATTATACGTAATAGATGTTCGCAGTCCTCAAAGGAGGTCAGAGATCATTAAATTTCAAGGTCGAGTCCATTGTTTACTGCAAAAGTGATCATAGACCTAACAGGTTCTTGCAATTGTTTAATCATCAAAGTAATATTAATTAACTAAGGACTGAACATGTATATCATTGTCAGATGTAAGACTGTATTTTTTATTTCGAAATAAATGAAACAAGTTTTCGGGGTTTTTATTTTATTGTCAATACTTTTAAGTTTAGTCATATTATATAAAACTAGACATATCTATATAATATATTATGTAGATATTATTAAAAATCAAAAACAAAATCATTTTTTATTCAGAATAGTATCAACAAAGTATCTGCTTGAACGTCAAATGAGTCTAGGTAGACTAGTCTTGGAACCTATCTATCTAGAGGTAGATAATCGATAGGTATCTACGGTTCTAAGGCGAGCATACTGAGAAGATTCGGCGAAATAATCGGAACAGTGGAACTAATATTTTTAAATATTTTATACAGTTTACCAAATTTTACATGAATTATAATGAAATGCATGGGAGAAACGCTCTATACACAAGGTGTGGTATTTTTCATATAATCCTTAACATTATAATAATCCTTTGCCATATGTAAACAAACGCTTTTAAATAACTATGTGAATTTTTTAATTGGGACTTTTTTTTATTTCCCGGGATTCTATTGTGAAATCGTACATACGTTGCCTTTAAAAGGCACTATAATGAAACTTTATATACAATTTTTCCACTATTTATTGTTATATTATGCCTTTAAAAGGATTGCTTACTTTTGTGAATGTAATCACTGGTACATCTACCCTGTGTCAATTCCGTATATCCCTACTGTGATTATCATTTTTATAGAATTCACAAATTTTTCGGACGTAACATAAATTTCATTAATAGCCCGCTTCCGTAATCCATAGCATAAAACTATTATTGAAACAGCATTTCCCCATAACTGTTTACATTACGTTGTTAAACTTTGCAGAATTTTTCAATGCAAGTGCAAACTTAGCGTTTTGTAAATAAAGCATCTTCCGGGGAAGATGATAAATAATATTCCTGCACTTATATTTTTAGAAGCAGTGTGTCCAATTAAGACAATAAACATTTAAACAACCAATAATTTAAAAACAAACAAACAAATGTTTAAAAAACATATACATTGAATCAGTCTTATAACAAAGTCTTAGTTAATGTATGTATTTAGACAATATTAAATTTGTAAAAGCCTAATGAGTTGACACAGCTGAGTATTTTTTTAACATAATATTTAATTAAACACTATTTATAATTCAAATATAAATTATCATATAACATGTATGTTTTAAAATACATGAATACTTTTAAAACCTATTAGAAAATAATTAAATTATATCTAACTTAATAATTAATAATAATATTGTCTTAGCTATGTCGCTAACGGTCAGGGTGATTCGGGGGTACCGTACGGTTTCGTGGGCTGCAGCATCCGCTCTGGCCGGCGACCCCCCGTGGGAACTTGTGGCGGAGGTTCTAGCCGAGACACACTCCTATGTCTCGGATAGGAGGTCTCTGGGCTTGAACCTTTCGCCTGATGGGGTCTGCCGACTAGGGATGGAGGCATTAATGCGGAGGTGGGGAGAGGACCTGGCGCGGCTGACGTATGGCAAACGCCTAACGGCTGCTCTGCGCCCGGTTCTTGAGCGGTGGATGCGCCATAAGCGCAAACCCCTCACCTTCCGTCTGACGCAGGTTCTCACCGGGCATGGATGCTTTGGTGATTACTTGTGTCGGACGGCCCAAAGGGAGCCGACGACAGGATGTCATGATTGTGGCGCAGCGGTGGACTCTGCCCAGCACACCCTCGAGGTGTGCCCGAGATGGGCGGCGCTGCGCCATGATTTGACGTCTGTCATCGGAGGGGACTTGTCTTTGTCGAGTGTCATCACCGCGATGCTTGGCTCTGACGAGTCCTGGACGGCAATGGCCTCTTTCTGCGAGACAGTAATGTCCTGGAAGGAGGCCGACGAACGGGTGAGATTGGAGGCCGCTGACGTAGCCTCCCCCCGTAGACGAGGAACGGGGGTGCGTAGGAGGCGCTATTTAATGCGCCTTCAATAAAGCCCCTGTGTTTGTGTCGGGCTCGGGATGGGAACCCGGGCCCAGCTTAAGACACGACGTCGTGGGGACTGCCAAGTCGTAGCCGGGCAGTCCCCCTACTGTGGAGAATCTGGTCTTGCCGGGACCAGTCTGTCGCTGAGGGTATCCCGCTGAAGGCTCACGCAGCGGTTTTAGTGGGGTAGGGCACCCAAATGCGAGTCCCCACACACGCCAGCGCGCCTACCCAGGCCCTGGTATGGTCGTAAAGGATTTCCGCTGCGTCATCAAAAAAAAAAAGGTATGTTGCTAAACATCGACAAACGCGCGTATTTTGGAAAGGAGAAGATGATTATGATGATGATGATGATGATATCATAGTAATAAGACAAGTACGTGAGGAAAGTTTAGTAATAACATAGTTACAATTATCTTTTAAATAGTCCTCGCAATCAACAATATCCAATTCCGGTAGTCATTTGTTAAGATTCACCGCTTTTAAGCTGAATGATTATGAACAGTTAGTTGGGTTTGCTAATTGGGTGTTTGGAAAATTCGTAGCATTTTTTTTTGTTCAAAATTATTTGGGCAAATTACAAGTAACCTTATAGAATTGACGACAATGAGAATCTTGTGTAGGTCCCAATATTGAACGACAATAATTAGAAAATAAACAATTAAAAAACGCGCTCCTGGATATTATGAATACAGTACAATGTTTGTAACCCACCAAATATGAGCAAAATTATATGAGAAAGTCGTTTTCTTCTAAAACAAATAAAGTAAACAAATGATTACAGAAATCTTGTACCTCATTACATCAATAAAAAACTATGAGATAATACCATGTTACTTATTCAAATTAAATCTTACAACGGCCTTCACCCACTTCTACGAAAGAAAAGAGCTCGTTTCAAAATGCCCATTCTTAAAAACTTTATACCGTAACTTTATCAGCGATCATTATGACAATTGAATTTAAATTGGGTCTAAACAGCGTTGATACGAAACAAATCGTGAAAACCTTGAATAGTAGGCCGCTTTTATGTTATAACTTTACTATAATGCTTAATGTGCAATGTCCACTATACCATACATTCATCATTGACCTCTGCAGTCCGCTACATGACCAAGTTATAACAATTCAGATAACAGAATATACAAGTTCTTTAGTCCCTTCTTTGAATTCATTTTTTGTTTAGTCGCCAATATTAGAGTTTTGTCAAATATGGTACCTACCTACATAATATTATACATGCTGAGCGACCACTAAACAACAGCAGTAAACGACAACACAACAGTAAATTTTATACGTTTTACTGCAGGACACGAGACTTATAGAAATCCTATACTTATACCTACAATACACCCTTATACCTGCACAAAGACTTTCAATGTCATGAATGACCCGCCTCCCCCGCTACCGGGGGAGGGGAGGGCCGGCCCTCACGATAGGTTTCTCACGTCACCCGTTCCAAACCAGTCGACCGTAGCTGACCAAGTTAGGTACAAACCCGACGCCATGAACATGGCGGGGGGAAACCCCCCAAATTATAACGTCATAGGATGATCCAACCGGATCATCCCATTTCCGATGACGCATAACGGTCACTAGGACCATTAGCATAGATCCAACCGAAAAAAAAAAAAAATGTCATGAAGCATGTCATACAAGATTATCTCGTGTTGTTTTATTTCAGCATGCGATGCTAGGAACATCTCTTTAATGTGTGCCCAGGTTAGGCTTTGGCCCAAAACTCTCACTTTCAAGGAACGACTCTAACTTCTATAAATCGTCGCTTACTACACGGTAGTATCCCTCAGTAGTTTGTGCTTACTACTTGGGTTTTTAATATGTATGAATGTTACAATGAACAACTAAAGTAGAAGATGTAATTGAGGCAGATTTGACGTTGGTTAAGATGTTGTAAATAAATTACGTTACAAGCTTGATACCTATTTTATAATAATTCAATTACAGATTTAATTATCTAAGTGGTACTAATAATATTGTTTTAATTATTATGAAGATGCTTTATACTTGGAACTCTGGAAGTAAGGACATTGTTATAATATTTTATATGGTCTATGGTTTGTGTGTCTATGGAGTTTTGTAGAAAGGAATAATATAATATATTATACTCTATGATAAATACTAGACATGACGTAATCTATAGCCTTATAGGTATAAAGAAACAAATGTACCTGGTATGGTACTTACTTAACACGAAAAAACCTGGTTATCTGTCAGTCCTCTCCGAAACAGCTAGATCAATAATCGATATTGACGTCATTTTCACTCAGCGACTTTACAGTCTAGCTTTAGCTACTTTCTGCCGTCTTTTGATTTAGGTACAGCGACTCAAATATAAGACTTATATTATCTAAATTATAGGTACAAAGAAACAAATGTACCTGGTATGGTACTTAACACGAAAAAAACCTGGTTATCTGTCAGTCCTCTCCGAAACAGCTAGATCAATAATCGATATTGACGGCATTTTCACTCAGCGACTTTACAGTCTAGCTTTAGCTACTTTCTGCCGTCTTTTGATTTAGGTACAGCGATTCAAATATAAGACTTATATTATCTAAATATAGCTCTTTATCAAATAACTTAGGAGGAGCGGCGGCAAGCTTCAGAGCGCGCGGTTGATTTTTTTGGTTTCCCGTAAATTAATAGTTATTTTGTATTTTATTCAATCGCAGTCATTATCTATGGTTTTGTTTATAAAACGAAATCAATATAATAGTGTTATAGGTTGTCGAATATTGCGAACAGTTCTGCTTTCGGTCTTGCATTAAACTGTTCTTGATAGTAATTGATTGATGGATATGTAAATGGCGAAGCCGCGCCCCTTGGCGTTTCCCGCCGTTTCTCCATAATACAGAGTAAATATAGATGACGACGGACCTGGGAATATGGCCCTTGGTCTTTGCCGATTTAAACAGGACAAAAATAAAAAAATAAGGAGCGTCGAGAAACGTCGGGAGTCGGGACTCACACTCACGGCTGTGTTTTTCGGTTTCCCGTTAATCGATTATAATTTTGTGTTTTATTCATTCGGAGTAGTTGTTTTTATTGTGTTTAGTTGGCAAATACTGCGAAGGTCTGTTCTGGATGGGTGGAGTTGAAAGTGATAGTTGATTTATAAGGACGAATATTTTCCACCGTTTCTCCATATTACAATCTAAATAATTTAATTTGCAACAGACTTGGTTGTATGGCCTCTGGTCTCAGGTCAACAGGAAAAAATGTAACAAAAAATTAAAATATTGATCGACCGAAACTGCCTTACTGGCTGATAGTATAGTGACTAATGCCTTAAAATTTAAAAAAAAAATAAAAAATATCGACCGATATCAACCGATATGTTCAAACTTCAAAAATCTTTGTAAAATATTAAAAATTAAATCATTTTTAATTTACATGGATTTACATTGATCAATATTAGTTTTCAGTAATTTTTTTCCTAGTGAGCAATTACTCACTTAAGTCGTAAGTGTAATTGAGATCTAGGTTTGCAAAGTTAATTTACTAACTGAATTAATTTAATTAAAATGTGTTAAACCCGAGTCAAAAAAAAATATAATTTAATCAAAAATGGCAGATATTCTAAAAACGCTTATTTGTGCATCGGAAAAGGCTGCTTGTGTTGCTCGTTCTTGTTGTAAAGCTTCTTGTGCAGAAGCATTACTCATAGCAGAAAAAGGCGAAAATGAAGCAAACTCTAGGTTCGATAAGGACTTCAAGACAATAGCAGATGTGCTAGCCCAAGAATCCGCCAAAACTCTTATAACTAATAAATTTCCTGAGCTTATAGATGTAAGAGGTGAAGAATGCTCTGAAATTGGTGGTGTTTCCATCTGTCTAAAAAATAAAATAAATGAAACTTCTGAATTGCTGAGTCTTTTGGTGCCTATAGATGCAGCAAATGAATTGGCTGAAGCTGCTCATTGCAATATAAATTATGAGAAGTTTTGTGAAAACTTACCTGATGATCTCCCAGACATAGATCCTTCGGATTTAGGTGTTTGGATTGATCCCATAGGTATTATCTTCGTCTTATTAATGTAACGTTTTTTTGAAAGTGAATAATGCAAAATTATCAGAAACCCCCTTTTATTGCCTACGCTTTACAAATTAACCATTTTCCTACTTCATCCAGTGTTACAAAAGGCTATCATATAATCTGAATATATATTGCTTTCACTGTGAACAGATGGAACAGCAGAGTTTATAGCCGGAGTAAAAGGTGGTGAAGGGGCACATAACCGATTAATGTGTGTAACAGTACTCATTGGTGCATATTTAAAGACTACGGGAGAGCCAATTATTGGAGTGATCAACCAACCATTTTATAATAAGTAATTATTCAACTTTTTTCATTTATTGCCTTATATTAAGACAATTATTACATAATTCTATATGAAAATAAAACCCAACTTACTTAAGGAGGTTATTATTTATTTCAGCGGTGAAGGCCGTGTAATCTGGGGATTTCAGTATGGTGATACTAGTAAGTGGAGTGAAAACAATAATTACTATTCTGAGAATAAAGTCATTCTCATGAGTTCATCTGAAAGTTCTGATGTCATTGATAAATTCAGCAAAGCTGGATGGCAGGTGAAATTTGAAGCAGGTGCTGGAAATAAGCTGATGAAAGTGGCTTTAGGTAATAGTTGTATTATCAAGTGTCTTTAATATTTTATCAATTGCAAATCGTTTTAGGAACAAGTTAATTGGAATCGTTACCTATTCTTAAAACATAAAATAGTCAGGATATCTATTATCATTATTTTCTTAACTTATGCATGCATATTCTTATTCTGTCAAAACTTCCAATTTACAGTTATATTTTACTTGTTTAATTCTCGAGTTTACATTTATTTTTATATCCTTTGCCCAGTTTTATAACAAGTTTCTTATATTAACTTCAGGCGAAGCAAGCGCATATCTGGTTTCAAAAGCTACAACATTCCGTTGGGATACCTGTGCACCTCACGCTATAATGAAGTCGAAAGGAGGAGATGTGCTTGACAATAAACAATATGTGCCCATCAAATACAATGATGAGAAAAATCTCAACACTTGTGAATACTGTAACAAGAATGGAATAGTTTCTTATTGTGATAAATCTGTACTAATTGATGTTATGAGTATTCTTTCTTCTTAAATGTGTTTAAAAAATATATTATATTGTGATGTTTTTATAATAATTAACATTTAAATATTATATCTTGTGTATTCCATTTCCATTGTGCAATATCTTATGCTATTGTTCTTTAATTCTAATAATCTAATTTTATTGTGTGTTATCAATAACACCATTGTTAATTCTTGTTGTGTGTTACTGTTGTTTTAGTGTGATAAATTTTATTCAGCAAATTGACATATTTATGAAATTATCTTATTAAGGATGGGTAATATATTCTTGTTTAGTCTGTGTTATATAATAGTCATTATAATTACAGAATCATCATTTATTCAAACAAGTCTTATTACTTATTAGTACCTGATAGAATTATGTACATAAACTGTTTATTTTGATCTGAAATGACAAATATGTATTTATTATAATACAGTAAAATAAATTTATTTGATTATAAAAAGTCTTCTTATTTTATGGATTTATTTACAAGGTATATGTGCAAATACATAAATGCCTTTTACCGAGGTATTGTCAAGACAAGTCTTGTAAGAATTTACAGGTTAATTTTCAAATAAAAATAATTGAATGCGTCCAAGTTTTATAATATTTTTTATCATGAACTGTCAGAACTATCTGAATCAGATTTCCTTTCTCTCTTTTTTTTCTTAGTCTTTCTCTTTTCTTTATGCTTCTTTTTCTTATCTTTGGTTTTTGTTTCCTGAAAATAGAATATTGAAAATAAATTAACAATACTGCAACTGTTAAAAAGCTGTGTCAAAAAAATAAATTGTTATAATTTTAGAAATCTTATACTTAAAATAGTGTTTTATGCTCAAAGTAGTTCTAGTCATGTTTTAAAAATCAATTCAACAAAAACCATATAAATAGTATATTAAATCACCAACCTGTTTAATGTTATCCTTATCCAAGAATTGGTTCGGTGTTTCCTTTTCCATTTCTGTCTTGATTGGTTCTATGATTGGTGCACACCCACCTTGCCGTATTGCAGCAGTAACTTCATCAACCTTGCTCATATCAGCATTAGGGGCTTTGTATTGCTCACAATGATCTACACGTATTGTTCTACCTAAAATCTAAATTGTTAAAATTTATCAAAATTCTTGTGTGTACTAAAAGATAGAGAAGAATAGAGCATCTTTTGCTATTATTCAGGATTTAGTTTGACATATACGTGAGACAGGTCTAATGTATAACTCAAACTATTTTGAAAATACCTTTTATTTCTTTGTTTTATAACCAAAAAAATAAAAGGTATTTAAATAAACAAAATTGCAAGTATTTCATATCAAAGTTTGCTGTAAAGTATCCAAATAATAAGCATATAAATTATTAATAAACCACATTAGAATCTATAAAAGTTGCTTCATTATACTGCCCTGGTATAACTTAAATGCCGTTATCTACCAAATCATAGTTTTGAGTAAACGCGAAAAAACTATGATTTGTAATAGTACATAACGTATGCCGTTAACGGCAATCTTTTAATTTTTATTTTTAAAACTAATGAAGATATCAAAAAACTGAAAATACAGATCGATAGAGAATTTTTTTCTCTATTCCTTAGTGTCAAAAAACGAAAATCGCCCAGATGTTGGTTAACGGCATTTTAGTTATACCCACGGCAGTATAACCATAGTACTTCCACATGTTACAATTGTTTATATTAAAGGGTATATACAACAAAAGACAATTAAAAAGATGAAAAAAAAACTTGTTAGTAACTCATATTGCCCCTTTTACCTTTATGCCATTTAAATTGTCTACTGCTAGTATTGTCGATCTTTGATCTTCATAGCATATAAATGCAAATCCTCTAGATTTTCCAGTGGCTTTGTCTCTTACTAAATTTATATTAACGATCTCGCCATACCTGAAATTTAAGAGTAATATTAATATAGCAAACAGAAGTCTTATTCTTTCAAAAATTTAAACGTATATGAACTTACTGCGAAAACACACAAATAACATCTCCTTCTGTTAAATCATATGGTAATCCTCCAACAAAAACCCATGCACTGTTTTTATATTGATCATGCCATGAGCTTTTCGAATTGCTGGACAGTTCACGTTCACTTAATTTTATTACGTTTTTTACATTTCTGAAAAATGGTATTAATTAATAATTTAAAAGAATATTTTTAATTTAATGCAATTTTTAAACAAATATTGTGAGGGCTTACGTCATAGGATTCATTTTTTATTTGTATTAATATTATATCAATTATTTCCTAATGAATAATGTAAATTGTAAATATTCAGTTAAATCGATTGACACTGACAACATAATGTCAGTTGACACTTGACACTGACACACATTTTTTTTTGTTCCTGTAGAACTAAAACCTATAGTAAACTATATTTAGTTTGTAGTGTGGAGAAACAATGGGAAACGCCAGAGGGTACGGCTTCGCCCTTTATTGAACTTATCACTTCCACTTCACTTATCCAGAGCAGTTCACCACAATATTCGCTTACCAATCATCTTAATATGTATGTATTAAGTCTTTAAAAGAAACACTAAAGAAAACCTCTCCAAAAGAGTCTTTCGCAGTATTCGCTTCGCTCCGAAGTAATTCACTATTAATTAACGGGAAACCAAAAAATACAAACGCGTGCCTTGTTTTTTTTTTAAGCCAGAACCGCACACTTGCCAAGCCTCGGCAAGCTCTCAAAAATTCAAACGTGTGGATACAGTTTGTCTTGGCCTGCGATGCGTCCACACTCCACATGCTTGACTTAATGTGGAGGTTTGGAGTTTGCGGCAAGCCACAAACGTGTGGATCTGGTATAAGCCGTGCCGATGTTTCCAACAGTTCCTTTTTTTGTTATATATGCTCTAGTTGGAACCGGCTAAGACCGGCTAAAAAATTAATAAATCACTGATGATCACTGATCAGTGGTCACTGATCACAAATCAAAGATAAACACTACGTTTTGAACTAATATTTTTAGGAAAAAACACAAAACTCTAACGTTATAATTATTAGCATACAGTTTGAAACGAAAATACAATAAGAATATCATAAAGTTAAAACAATAAATTGAATAAACGTATCGAAAATGTCGTCAAATACACCTGATAATGACCAATTTGACCAGGTAGTCAACAGATCTACGTGTGCTGGTGATTTATTAGACAAGCAATATGTGGTGCTAGTTTTTATTTAATTACAGTTCGATGATGATGAATCAGAACAACAGTTGGGTTCTACATCTTCCGGTCGTAAGAGACTATTTAGTAAAGAGCTTCGATGTATGATGTATGGATTTGGGGACGATCAAAACCCTTATACTGAAAGTGTTGACTTTTTGGAAGATCTTGTTATAGAATTTATTACAGAGACTACCCACAGGTATGCCTATGTTCAAGGTTTAATTTTTATAATTATAAATGTTTCATCAAGATAATATATTAAAGACTCAAATTTGCTTGTGTTAAAGCCTGTGAAATGCTACATTTAAACAAATCTTCTGAAGACAGCATTATCACACTTGAAAAACACGATAGATTTATAAATGCTAACCATTCACTTAATAATTTCTTTTAGAGCCATGGAAGTTGGCAGAGCAGGTCGTGTTCAGGTAGAGGATATTATTTTTCTTGTACGTAAAGACCAGAGAAAGTATGCTAGGGTAAAAGATTTATTAACAATGAATGAAGAGCTCAAAAAGGCTAGAAAAGCATTTGATGAAGTTAAATATGCAGGTAACATGTTTTTTTTTTAATTCTATTTTTAATATAACATTTAATAAATTTATATTTAAAATAAAATATTTAAAATTTTGTGATTTGTGACTATACTGACAGTTTTGTTTACTTATAGAAGATCAACAATAATATTGCTTGTCAAACAACATCATGCTTCTGAAATTGATGCAAGTAATTGATTTAATATTGACACATTGCTTCTGTGTATGCACTTATAAATGTTGTTAATGTCTTTGCTTTGTCCAATACTTATACTTATCTTTAACACTAACTCTGCTATTTATTGATGTGTCTAATGAATGATAGTCAAATTTAGCATAGTTAGGTGACAGTGTGGTTTTAAAGTCCAAAAATAACCATATTTACATATACGAGTAAGAGGACTTGTAAGATACTACACTGCGGGGAAGGAAGGAGGTCCACATTGCTTTATGGATACTAGCTATTGTAAAAAAAAACTATGTTATTGGACTGTTTAAAGTTTAAACAATGTGGTACCAAAATTATATGGATATATTTACTATTAACAATCTAATATCTAGTTGAGGATTTCACCGAAAATTAAATGTGATTAAAATAATAATTAAAATTACCTTATATAAAACAAAACATATATTTGGCACTATACAAGTAACAGATTAATGATAATATCCAGTTTAATTTTTTTTTTTTTTTTAATATCTTTAATATGCTTCTTCTTTTATTTTTGGCAAACAATCGCATTTGTCCACATTCTATATTCTAATATCTTTAATCAGTCATTGCAAATAATTGACTATTTTAATTTCATTCTTGGTACAACAGTGTATGTTTACAACAAATTGTAGGATACTAGCTAGCAGCTGAAATGTGTGTATTATAATATGAATGTTAACAAGCTTGCAACCCAGTTAATACACATTACACATCCAGTGCTTCCTTTGGAGTAGTTATCCACCAAATGCTTTAATATTTATTGTGGATCATTATAGTAAATTAAATCAAATCCTAATTATTAATACCTAGCAAATAAAAATTAGCTATCATCAAGGAAATAAGGTGTCAAATTAGCTAAGTTTGTCCAGCTAATTTTACCAAGTCTTCCTTCACTTATATAGAAAGATAGTCAACATGGACTGTATAAAAATAAATGTAATTGGGTTTTTATTTTAAACATACTAGGTGCACAGACAATTTGGGAATTTTATATTTTCTTGTTATTTCTTTTTGACTTGCATCGTAAATTCAATGTGCTAACATCAAATTTTTGTGGGGGTTTTTAACTACAGAGATATATTATAAAAATCTTTTATATCCATTCTGTCAGTTATGTGTTTTGGGTTCACATTTGTGTATGGGTATATTATTTAAAGTTTCCATACTCTTACCCCAATCTTACATTTTCAGAATGATTTTGAAGAATGGACAACTGACGTAATGTATAGTCCACGCCACTTATGAAGTACGATAGACGCGGCGCTGCGGTATCATAACTCAATGTTGCCAATATCTAGTGAAATCATTTTCCACCAAGGGTAGTACAATAAAAATTATGATTAATTATGAGGCCTATTAAGCAGTTGAAGCATAAAGACTGTGATGACTGATGATAAAAGTAATTATGGCAGAAAAATCAAATTAAAATAATAAGAGTTAAAATCTTACAAAATTTGCAAGTTTAGACATTCCATGGGATCTCTGTACCAATGCTTTCGTAAAATAAAACAAATGTTATAATTATTTTGTCTATATAATTTAATACAATAGTTAGGTCTTCCATAGCAAGAGATTTTATTTCGAACATAAAATCGCAATCACTGTCACTCGTATCTGGAAATTTAGTACCATCATCCAAATCAGTTTCGCTATCACTTTGTAAACATATGATGAATCTTTCCATAAAATAAATCATCCATCTAGCCATAAATAAGGCAAAAATAGCGACTCTGGCATCCCTAAAATTTACCCGTCATAGCAGCGAACACAATTTAACGGGATCAATAGTTCGTCAGACTTATTTTCTAAATCACAAAATTCTTTTGCTTTAAGAATCATCTTACGGCCTTTACTTTTTATCACTTTTCGCTCCATATTTCACATTTATTAATTTTTAATTCTACAATTTTCTCTCTGCTAGCACTATTGAAAGACATCAAAATGTTAGACTTATCAAATTTAGTTCGGGCATTAGTCGCAGGACTTTATAAGTGGAGCGGACTATAAGTCAAGAATTAATGTCAAATTCTTTATATGTTTAAAAAATAGCTTATCACATAGCTACATAGACATTTCCTATATGCTAGTAGTCACCTATTTATAGAAGAAAATTACATGTACTTAATAAAAAAAATATGTAAATCCATAGATTAAAATACTAATTAGTAGTAATATGTAGTATAAATTTATACATTAATGTATAAATTTGGAACAACATAAGTCATGAAACTACCAATATTGTTGTGTGCCTAATATGTCTAGTGTATTTTGTAAACTGTATGTGGGAGCTGTATGTTTGTATGAAGTTTTGTCTTTAATGTAGATTAGTAATTTCGTCTACCGCTCTCTATTTTCAAGAAACTGAGAATGGTCAGTGCATCATTCTATATGTAGTATTTGACTGGCCCATTATCTTGTAATGAATTAAAATGCAAACAATATGTTTCAGGTCCTGATCCCTGAAGCGTGAAATCCATTCACATGGTGGCATATTGTAGGAATGGTATAGACACATTCCACGACTTAGTGCTAATTTTAATTATCACTGAATACAACAATCGTATCGTTTTATTGTTGTTTTATTAATACGATTTCGCCCTCATCTTTTTTGCATCACTACATATTATAAAACAAAGTCGCTTTTTCTGTCCCTATATCCCTTTGTACGCTTAAATCTTTAAAACTATGCAACGGATTTTGATGCGGTTTTTTTTAATAGATAGGACAATTCAAGAGGAAGGTTTATGTATATAATTTATTAAGTTTTTATATACATTGGCTAAGATATAACAATAATTGTTGAAGGTGTCGGGAAAAAATGGGCCGCTTGGGAGTTTTCAACGAAAACGCTGCCTAAACCCTTTGAGATATAACAAAATAATGTATGGTGGAATTGTGTATCTTAAATAGGTCTACAAAAAAGTCCGCGATGGCATATGTCTATCTCTCAGGCATATCATACTATATCCATTTAATACTTAAAAAAATGGGCAATTATAACGTGATAATTTGAAAGTTATTTACACAAATACGGTATGAATCCTTACAATTTTAAATCAGTTAATTAGCATGTGCATTTTATGAAGATTATTTTTGCCCTTTACATCATGCAAATTAAATAAATAAATTAGGAGATATGGCAAAATCAAAATAATGCAGAAGAAAATAAATCGTGTTGCTGTGATACGAACGGGCGCGGGCGGTTGTCTGGTGTCTAAGGCCGTAGTGTATCAACTCTGGTAGACGTAATAATATGATCAACGTATGGTGGAATATATAATAATAGTATTATATATCCTAAATATGCCTACAGAAAATCTGTGAAGGGATATATGTCTTTATGTTCAAGATGACATATATTCATTTTAATACAAAAACTTAGTAATTATTAAAATAGAAAATGATCATCATCAGACATGATAAATCCGTAAACCTAAGTTCACGCGGGCGAAGCTGCGGTTAACAGCTAGTTTTTAATAAAACGAACATGCGAAAAGGGTTACCACAACGTTTAAAGTTATAGATAACAAGAAAGACTGCAGATTAATAAAAGGCCAAAAATTAAAGTTAAAAATTTATTTGTGCCGTAAAAAACTTAACACATTAATTATTACAATGATATTAATTACTAATATACAAACTGTAAAAATAAATTACATTATTGTTCACACAATACAACACACAAGCACAAAATATGTTAAAAAATTGATAACTTTAATGTAATTAATACACATGTATTACTTGAGTGTTATTAAAGTTCAGAATATTAACGCCTAATAAAAGTTTACTCAAATGAAAAGAAAAATTACAATGTTCTCTTAAAAATTTGCCAACCTTCAAAACGGAAACCATAGGCACATATTGCTATAGAAATCATCTTTGGTATAACCTTGTGACTTTTTGTCAATACTGAAAATATGGCAACATGTTTATTAACATTTTCCGCAATTGAAACACTTGATTTGAAAACTTGATAAGAAATAACATTTTGTGTTTCGATAAGAAGTCATTTGAAATAATAAACTGTGTAGGTACACGGTACACAGAGACACGTTCATATTAAAAGCGGGAAAGATATTAAATAAAACTTAAATTAAAACCAAGCTAGACTCAAGGCGTTATTATTCTAAGCATTATGATCAACCAAATTTTAATTTCAACGTACAAGATATAAATTATAACAATGTTTATACGGAATACCTATAATTATAGAATGGTGTAAATAAATTTCAGGCGACTAGACCTGTTCAAAACAGCCAAAATTGTAGACTTTGGTTCACACAACAAACGTTAACATATTATATATGTATAAATCTATATCAGGCCATTTATGGCAGTGGAATACGCAGTAACAACTATTTGTTACGTATAGGCACTACAAAACTTACGAGTAAACTTCATAGAATATGTATGTAACAAGAAATAGGCTTAAAAGTGAGTGCAGGATAACTTTTTTCAACAACACAATTTATGTTGGAATTAAAACTAATAATAATTTAAAAATCGTACATGGTAAATATAAATTGTACTTGTATTTAAAATATATTTGGTAAGAATAAAAATATTATTGATAATACGCGCCCGTTTTAAGGGCTCAATACAATTTCCGACACTATATTGTCATGGAATGTGTCAATTAACAATTTTTTTTATATTAAATGAGTTTAAAAATCGATATGATTATTTACATATCGATTAATTATAATCTCAAGAAATAATAGATTCAATTTTAGAAGTCACATTAGAACACTAAACATGTCCGGTAGACTTGTATCCTTAAAAATGATGACATTTAAATACACTATTAAATTAAAAAGGAAAAGGTAACTGAATATAACTGGAAGATACACAACATTGAGACAACAACAATATTAGTCTTTTGTAAATAAATTCTACATATCTAACAACTATAAGGCAAGTCAACCTGTATTCTAACACTATCTCACTGCTATGTAGGTACAATATACGTTGTTTTATAGTATCTATGGGGTTTCTATATTTCGTTTAAAATGTTTAGTAGTAGTGTCGAAAAAATGTAAATTATCTAGTAGTTCTATTTACGTTTCATGCAATTGTTTTATTCGGTAGGCGGCTCCATCGCTGCTATGATCCCCTTCATGACGGCCGCCGCAGCCAACGCCGCGTGCGGCTGCCAGTCCTTGCCACGTGTACCGTCGCGGTAGTCGGATATACCTGAAATAATATTTAATTCACACTAAATAAAATATAGTAAACATTTTTTTTTACTTTACGTTCGAGTACTACTTATTTATTGCGATCACACAAAGTCATTAATGCCATAATATAATAAAGCAGGACCGGCCCCTAGACGCAGATCGTACTATAGGGCTATTCTGTAAAAACCATTCGATATCTAGCTTTACCTGAGTGATAGAACTCACTTTACGCTTTACTACTTACGAACTTTATAATGTATTAATAATATAGAATATAGATAGACAGTAGAGTTTTAAAGAATACAAATTCGTCATATCACCGCGGATTTCGCTTTCGAGATTCGAAAACGACCTTACAGAATAGCCCTACTGATCGTAGTCCCAATTAATTGAAGGTCGATCGACCCTTCTCGAACGAGGCTCCTTCGTCTTTCCTCTGTATACATCATACTGATCGTCTTATTTTGACCACATGACATACCTCTGATGGAGATGAAGCAGTCCTTGCAGTTTCCGACGACGCTGTCGAGCACGGCGTCCAGCTCGCAGTCGTAGGCGAGTGCGCGCGCATGCGCAGCGAACGCCGCGCGCACCTCCCCCGCGGCCGCCACCGCGCGCCCTCCGCCCACCGGCGCGCAATGCACGCGGGCGCCGCGCCTGCAATTTTCGTTTTTACTTGTAATATAATCCAAATGGGGCAAACGATAAGGGTGGTTTTCCTATCATTGCTTTTTTCCTGAAGAGGTTTTATTCAATATGTTTATACACGTCTATTTAAGATTCATTTTTAGTATATAATCAGTAAAAGATTACTGATAATGTATTAATTAAATATTAAAAAAGAATATCAGCCAATAAAAAAATATAAAATAATTTTGCTATAATAATCTCAGATAATTACGTCTGTTGAGACAACAGTAGAATCTATTTTAATTAAATATGCATGTTTTTAACGGTTCATAACTTGGTGATGGCTGATGATCAGCGTCGCCCATTACCATAAACAACGTCTTCTTATCGAAACACAGTAAAGCTATTTAGCGACAGATGTAAGCAAAATGGTAGTATCCATTCAGGGCGCCATCGTCACGCATTCCTTCCAACGTTAACACTTAACTACTATATGAAAAGCTACGTGGTAATGAATATATTATTTACATTTTTTCTCCCTGCGGCGCGGGATGCGAGACCTCGATGAAGGCACCGCCTCCAACGTCCACGGTGAGGCGGTCGGTAGTGTGTTCCGGCGGCTCCCACCTCCCAGGCACGCCCCTCAAACGTTCCAGCCCTGTATCATAAATTGGGACATATTTTTGTATGTGACATAACTGTCGCAAGAAAGTTTATTCATTTAAGGGCCTGTTTCACAATCTCCAGATAAGTGCCGAATAGGCTATCGGCAACATATTTGACAGATAGAGCAGGAGTATCTGTCAAATATGTTGCCGATAGCCTATTCGGCACTTATCTGGAGATTGTGAAACAGGCCCTAAATAATTTCTTGCTTAAATGTCATGTTTTATTTATTACTTTTTTAAGTTTGATAATTCATCATCAATTTATTACTCTTAAAAAAACTCTAAATCACAATCTATGTATTATAATAAAAACTGTGAGTTACAAAAAAATTCCAAACTTTTAGATTAAATAAAACCATTAGATTTTAGGCACAGTGACGTCTCATCATCACCATTATGTGTACTTTTTTTTAAATTTTTGTTAACACGACGAAGCTGCAGGCAACAGCTAGCATTTCATCTAGTACAGATGTTTCACAAAAAAAAACGGAAACTACCATGAGAATCGTGTGAATACTTTGCATTGAATTTATAACAATGTCCTCATTAATATAAACCCAAACACATAAATTCCGTCGATCCAAATTCTTAGTCACTCTATACCTATAGTTAAAACTACACCATAAGGCTAGGCGCGCACGGGTTACTTTTGTCACCGTGACATTAAAGTTTTTGTCATTGTCACGTCACGTTTTCAAAGTGGTGCGCTCACGAAGGGTGACAGTGACAACACTTTTTTGAAATCGAAGCGTCATTTGCCGATATGTCTATGACTGTCATAATAACCTAATGGCGCGGTGACAGTTTCGTCACGGGCGTGTTCGCCGGTCGGCGTACATAAATGTCACCCACTTGTCACGTCCTAACATGCGCGCATCTCCACACATATCCATGGACTTGATAAGAGTGACGAAACAGTCACGGTGCCAAAGTAACTAGTGCGCGCTTGCCTTAAATCTATTAATTTTCCCTTCTTATTAAAATAATAATGTCTAGGGGTGGTACTCCACTTGTCAAGTTTCTTTGACCAATGTAATCATAGAAATTGGATGATTTGATAATATGTAGCTAGTAGCTACTAATAACAATTAATTTGATCAGAGATCCCTGACACTGGTTGCATACCGAAATGTCTTATTTTCCCTTTCTACAAAGAGTGTTAGGTGTGTTAACAGATTAATAGACAATGAATTGTTGCTGATTTATACGTAGGAAGCGCCCATGTTCTTTGTCACCATTGTACCTGACTAAAGACCCAATATTACGATGTCAAAATATACCTAATGTTTCAATTTTGGGTTTTTCTGAATTAGTTATGACAAACAAAATTTCCAAACATTTGCAATTCATAATGGCTCATTTATTTTAGATGCAGAATGACGATAATATTAAAAAAGGAAATGTTTGATTGCTAAACACACTAAAATTAAGACGCAAAAAGTCGGGACCGCTCGCTCGCTATAAAACCATACTATTTTAAATAGGACAACATATAGGTAGTTGGAAATTCTAATGTTAATAAGTAACAACATTTTACCTTCTGCCACATACACATTCCACGGCCAACTTGATTTAGTTAGGCGCAGAGCGATATCCTGCAATAGGAAGTCGGCTGGTTTGTATGGCTTCACTTCGTAATCCCATCCACCTTTTTCGTTTCGTTCAGCTTTCTCGCAGAACAAGTACACATATCTGTAATAATAAACATAACAATTTATATAAGCGAATACACAACGACGTCGACTGTATAAAACTCTGTGTGAATCTAAAAATTTTATAATCTACTTGAATATAAACAATAAATTTCATTAACATTTTGACTTTTTTTTTCGAAAGGCCTTCATGACGGCCGCCGCACGACTTTTAGGCCTGACGGTCTTTAAGCTCAATCGGGAGGTAGACCCGTTGACGAGTAGTTCAGTTTTGATTGATGCTTATGTATTTTATATATTAACACTTTATGATTTGAGATATACCTAGAGATAGAGATAGTTTTAAGGCCTTAAGGCCAACAGCATAGGTCCTTTAAAAAAAAATAGATAAAGAAAGCAATAAAGAAACGTTTTCTTAAGTATAGCCGGAGCTACTTTCGTAAGTTATATTAACAAGTTTAATGTAACTTCATCTGAACTAAAGCAATAAAAAACTTACTAAAATTTAAAAAAAAAGTTTTGATAAAGGTAGTGCCATGCTGCTTTTCAGACGAATTGGGCCGGCACGACCTTTCACATAATACTGGCGTAAAGTGGCAGTTATGCTGTCGCGTTTCGCGCGGTTTGTGAGTTTCCGGTAGCCCATTGGGGGGATAGGGAAACGCATCTGCATAACCTCTGGTTATGTGGATGTTTATGGGCGTCAATAGTCGCCAAAAGACTTCGACTGTTCGTTTGCCCTCCTATGCTATAAAAAAAAACCACGCTGCAACAAAAACCCAGGATGTTTCGTGCGTGAGTTATAACTTTTTACGATTCTCCATAAATGGTAAAAAACGAAGCTAATATATTTGTCACGTTAGTTAAGTCATAGCCGATACCCGAGTACAATGGTCTCGGAGGCGATTCCGACCACAATGAGTGATTAAGAGTTTTAAGGGCATAGACATCGGGATGTGTTGAACAGATACGCGGAAAAACGGTTAAATCTGGGAAATATTACGCTTGCTGATTTTATCATTTTAATAATTGAATACCAAACAAGAGGGAAGATCCAGCCCCCTTTTCATTGGAATTAGGATGTTTTGCTGGCTTAGCATTGTAATCTAGTTCCTATATAAATTACTAACGATTCGCCGATTTTGTGGATAATGTATGTCCTTCAACAAATGACAAAGGCATTACTGGAGGTTACAATAATAAATAATAATCGCACCAATAAATATCTTGATTCATTATTAAAACTCCTATTTATAATCCTATATCTAAATTATAGATTCAGTTTTACGAAATTGGCTAATTCTATATAAGGCATTATGCCTAGACAAACGAATAGAAATGAAATACATATTATGTAGTAAGTTTTTTCAACTTATGTAATTGCCTTGTTAAGGTCGATACGCATGTGGCATAATAAATAAATCCGACATGTCACGTATGTAGTGGCATCATTTGTGACTAGTCGGTGCTAGCGCCATTGTAACCGTATTTCTGATGCATCATGCCAATGTAATGCAATACTCGACAGCGCCTTAGGTAAGATTAGTTGTATAATCTTATCTGCATAGTAATGACGAAGGTTAAATAGCATTTATGACAGTTTTTTCAGATTAGACATATTTGTCCTGAATTGTCCACCATGATACAGGTTTGCTGTTTTATGGGATGATGGGGGGGGGGGGAGACAAACGGACAAACAGTTATATCATTACCGTCTGACGTAGCAGGATAGTAGTAGTAGTTTCAAGTTAATTTATTTCTGTTCATGGGTCAGGTTGACCATTTACCATCTTGCTCGTAGCTCGACTGCCCGTTTGCCTGTCTAATATAAAAAGCTCATAGGTCATCTATAATGTCAATTGCCTACGCCCTACAGTGAGGCCACGAGGTCAATTAGATGAATTGAAACACAAATTGACACCGAGCAATGTCTGTGGAAAATGTATTGTTAGAGTACGAATCGTAATTATAATCAAACAAATTTTATAAAATATGTAAAAAAGTTATATTGTTGTAATGAGTGATATTAGCTCTTATAATTCGAGTCTCGCCTAATGTACATCAAGACGGTCGTGCTAATCTCATCCAACTTGGACCATAATGTGGGATCATTCTTCTATATATCTGATGATATCTGTCTGATGCTATAAAAAATATAGTAACTATAAGAAACTAAAAAAACACGAACCGAACAAAAATTTTAAAATAATTTTTAATATAAGTTAAAGTGATAAATGGATTAACAAAAAAATATAATATTTAATATTGTAAAAAACATTGTCGTGAAAGGGTAAAAATTACGTTTTAACATTCCGTTACATAGACATACAGGTGAAGCTAATAAAAGCGTGTTAAAAATTATCAGTCCGAACACCTTAAATCTAGATTAACATTAGACAAATTGCGAGCAACAGATGCTGTTGTATGATGTAATTTCCTAATAAAATTAAACTACAAAATTACTACAAGTTTGTGGTGGCAATTTTTGTCATGAATGACGGTACGTTTCATAATGGTTCGCGGTAAAGGAATTTAGTGTTATAGATGACAAGGTCTGCGGCTACACAGTGTATGTCATTGTGTCGTGTATATAGTGATTAATTATTTTGCAATTAATTTTGTTCACAATTATGACGTGGATATATTGATGACAAAACGACGCCCCAAAAAGGGCAGTTTAAGTAGCGCCAATTATACTGGTCACTGGTGTCGATATTTACCATGACAAAATGATGTTAACATTGTATTATATATAAGTGGTTGGATGATACAAGGAAAATGTTGGCGCCACAGTTCGACTTATGCGTACCTGGTAGAAAAGATCGAGGATAAGTAGCTACTTAAAACGATTGCTTAGTGCTGTCTAAATATAGCAGGGAAATACCCCCTCGTAACGTAACGAATAACTCATGTAACGAATGATTCATCGATTAGCAATTGATCGTAAATTGCCTTAAGTATTAGTTATCATTAGAAGTTCTAATCTGTTCATAATTAGATTAACCTTTGATTATAACTCTGGCGTGCTATACCGCTCCAGTGAAGGCAGAAACTAGTTAACCATTATACTAATTTACCTACGTCAATCTCAATAGGTAAGTATTATATACCTGTATTCAATACAACATAATATTCTAATTGCCCATCACATTCTTACATCTTAATTATTATATCATATTGTTGTTTATTTGAGAGGACAGCACATCAAACGTCCAGCCTTGATCTGAACTTAAGTAAGGTCATATTAGCTCTTGCAAATCCAAAAAAAAAAAATGTAACCCAAAAAAGTGTATTTTTGATGCGAAATAACCATAGACACGGCTTGGCAGTAAAATAAACTTGAATAACGTAACGGCAAATAACATAACGATGTCATCATATTTCATACAACCCTACGTCATAGTTTGTTGTTAATTATGAATACAGCCAGGCCAGGCCGAAGAAATTAAATAATATTTAATTTCTTCATGGACTTGGCTCAACAATTTGGTATTTACCGCAGTAAATTAGAGTAACTGCGGTAACTACCAAAAATACGATCTTAAGAGCCGGAGTGACTGACAAGTTTTTCAGAAAAATTTAGGACAGTAGAATATAATATTGTCTGTCTAAATTTGCATTATCTTGAACGAGGCGGGAGTTCGCAGGGGAGGGAGAGGGGTGCAAATTCCCCGAACCAATATGAGTTAGGTTATGGAACTTCAAAAAAGACCATATCCATTCCGGCAATGCAACTGCTAACCCTCGTGATAAAATAGTGTAGCGGGCGTCTATTGCTGATCACTTACCACGTTACACTTACTGAAAAAAATATATTTTACTTACTTATCAGGCAAGTCTGGGGCCGGTGTAGAAACGACGACGTCCCCGAGTCGCACGTGCTTGGAATAGTCCGTATAATGTGGGACTCCGCCGCCCACACCTACCAAGAACACGTATTCCACCTACAACATCAATCAGACCAATTATTGACCCCTCTATTGATACAGGCAATCAATCAACACACGACGACCTATACTGTCACTAGCATAAATAAACTACAATCACAAAATCACGAAAATTATATGTTACATTAATTTGCTTTTAATCAATGGAGGGTGTAAATCAAATACTTAATACTTAAATAATAATGACACATTTTTATTTTATTCCATATAATATTTAGACTTCTTGTAATTCATCTTCGTCGCAATCGAAGATTGACCAATCTTATTAATTATGTATTATCATTATCTACCTACATTCCAAGTGGCTGCACGGTTAGTTTCATAATCGATTATCTAGAGCAGTATTTAATCTGTACTCAGTACTCTATTTGTTAAACAGCTTTAGCACTTTCCACAAGACAACGTTGGAATGAATATTAAAAGTATGTTGCTCACTATCGATTCCCGTTGAATATTGTTGGAAAAATATATTTTTGAAATAAATTAATAATGAAACAAAATAATCAAAGCTGTATTTTGTAACAAGTAATATGTTTTCATCAAATTTAAAATATAAACGATGTAATAACAAACGCATGTCTGTACTCTGTATATTATTATTTTAAGAAAAATGTAATTGCTAACAATTGAAAATATCATAATAAACATACACAGGAATTCTGTCTGGCAAGTTATTTCGGTTTGTCTAATCTTAGTAACCGTTCAGTGTAATAAACTTCCACATGTAGCGATATCAAATATGCAAATGAAACAAAACAGTTTCAAGGATCGCCTCTAAATAGATTGACACGAGCTGAAATAGTGAGCTGAGCCAGTGGATGTGGATGTGGTGAATTCATACCTAAATTGGTAGCAAAGACATACAAGTTTATATTTCAGTGCATACAATATTTAATTTTTCGAAGATACTTTGCTTATAGAACTTTCTAGAAACGCTTCTAACCCAATGGAGAATTCTATGAGGGTGGATGATATTTTTTAGTTCGATTAATTTTATTACTTATTAATATCATAATCTTTACCTTTTGGAATATGCCCAACAGCCTAGTAGTTGTGTTTCCAGCAGCTGTCATGGCCTCTCTCGTGCGGCCGACTGATGGTAATTTAGTGGTGACCACACGGTGAGCACCGATGGTACCCAACGTATACACGTTAGATTCACCTGTAACAATGCAAACTTTTAATAATCTGAACAACTGATTTAGATGGATTTTGACTGAGCAAAAACACTTCTGAGATATTTTTATGAGACGTTATACAGTATGTTTCGTTCTTATTCGCCTATCCGTTGTGTATTATGTTTGCTACTAGTTCTTTTACTTCATGAGACGTCAGTACGAACGGCATAGACATACCCCTATCCACCTGATGGCTCCTACGTTATAAATGTAACTCAAGAGCCTTGCAACGACAAGACCAGTATGGAGAGAGACTGGCAGGTAGCGAGAAGACCGCCAATTTAGGCATTGCTTCTTCTGCTGAATAAGTGTCTAGTTTGTCACCTGCTCAGGTGAACTAAGAGGACTCGACTAATTCGGCAATATTTTTTTGTATGTTCCTTAAGGCCCACTGAAGGTTTATTTTTATCAAAAAATTGAAAAAAAAATAATAACGAAGATGGCAAATCTTCAAAACAGTATCCACGGGAATTAAAAGCATAAACAATAATTCCCAATTCCCATTAACGATGGCTATGCGCTATATTATGGTCGCCAATCGACTGGAGATAATGGACGACCACACATTTATTATTAAAATTTGACAGGACCAAGTCTGTCCGTGCAGCTAGTATTGTATAAAAGTGGACAATCGAACAGTGATGTAGATAAGGACTTTTATACCATGGACTACATTGACCACTGAGCAACTACGGCACTCCCTGAGATTTTAGCCACGCGCGCATCAATAACACACCAGCGCATTTTCAATTTGGTATTAGGAAATTAGGAACGCGGTATTAGCGTTCAATGTTGAGATAAGCGCGAGTAGAACTAATATAATTTTTTGTACAATTGATAATCCTTGACAAAAAATATAGTTTACTAGCTGTTGTCCGCAGCTTCGTCTGCGTTAACTAAGATTTACAACGGGAGCTTAGTACGCAAAATAAGTAACTTTTCTGGTTGATTTTTTACACCTTGTGTTCGAAAACCCCAAATATCTTACGGAAACCCTATTTTTTTCAGAATAAAATGTAGCCTATGTTAATCGTGGATAATGTAGTTTTCGAATGGTGAAAGAATTTTTGAAATCGGTCCAGTACTTTTTGAGCCTATTCATTACAACCAAACAAACAAATAAACAAACAAACAAACAAAGTTTTCCTCTTTATAATATTAGTGTAGAAGTGTAGATGTAGAATCTGCTAAATCTCCGCGTCATAAAATATTTGTTTCTAGTAAACTGTGGCATTCTGACAGGTTTATCGCAGAGTTCGTACAGAACAACGGATGGTCAGCCTCGAGATGAGGACGAACCTTGAGGATGAACCCACTCTTCGTTTGTGAGGTTCAAGTACGGTGCGAGTAACGGAGGGACGGTCGTATTTACGTATATTTATCTTTTTTAATCAGAAGCCCTATATCCACCTATGTACTACTATATAATTATGATGATATTAGAATAAATGTTGAAACAACATAGTCTCATAATGTTTTTTAAAAACAATATTTATTTTCCACACTGAGATAAAGCAGACATCGGACAGATCGTGCTGTTTAAGTATATATTATATTTTAACAGCACGATGCTATTCATACAATCTAACGGTAGGAACAGTAATATACACGAAGCAAATACTTATACACTTAGGGCCGGTTGTTTCAAATCATCTGTTAACGTAAGAGACTTCGTTAAATTTTAACGTCTGTTAAAACAACGCTCTTTGGTCACTTACGTTCGTTACCGTCATCTTTAACGATTACATATTCGTTAAAATCGGTCGATGCAACCCGCCCTAAATCTGCCTTCATTGATGCATGAGATACTTCGGTCTTAAAACTTTCAGATCATAAAATCCATATTATGTACATTCCATAAACTGTCTTATGTTGAAATCCATAATTATAAAGAGAAATAATTATAATTAATTCCATTTTTTTTAAATTAATTATTACATTTCATAAGGACGATAAGCATCTAAATGCTAAAGGATTAGAATCAACACGTATTCTAAAGGATATAAATAAAATATAAAAGGCGCTAGAAGTATCATGACGTCATGTTTCCATCGCAAAAAAATATTATACATTTTCCATCCTCTTAGGTAAGCCATAAGCTCACCTACTGACCCGATTATTTTTTATGGCCAATAGATCGAAAAGAATAGCACATTTTGAAAATAAAAAAGTTTTCCCACCTTTCGTAAGTATTATTTTAAATATATTTTTTAAAAACACTTTCCAAGGCTTCAAGATTTTTCTCTGAACACTTTTAAGGCGCCAGAAAGTCGGTGAAGTTTAATTTAAAAAGGTCCGTTACAAGTACACATACAGGTAAAGATAAATAGCTTGTGAGACGCATCTACAGTGTTGAATTTCCTCATACACATCGTTAACAGCTGTTCGGAGTTTGCCACGGACTTTAGTACATCCAAGACTCGATTAGCATAAGAAACCCAACAACTTTATTAATATGCAGGCGTCTGCATAACATACCAAAAGTCAGGCAAATCAAGTTTACAATTCTCTCAGTCCTTGGAAAAACCTCGTATATATTTTCTACGTCACAGAGACATTTTAAAGTATAACTTTTGTTTCATCGATGAGATAGAGTGACTCATTATGTTTCTTATATTGATTGCTTATATACAGTTCAAAGCAAAATAATACACGAGACAAAATACACGTTTGTGAGAGTTGTGTGACAACAGATGCGGTTTTATATTAATTAACCTTTATATATTTGAAAATGAACGTCACGATTGTGTTTATTGTGTTATATAATGTGCTGTGCAGCCTTGAGAGTCGGACGGAGGGCTACGATAGTGTGGACGTGCTAAATAATGATGATTTTATAGTGCCGAGGGCAAACATACCAGATGGGAGGGAGGAAACATTAAAAACCTCAGTGTACGTGTAAGTACGGGTGTTCTATTATATTCCTAAATTTAGTACACCTATATGGTGTAAAGAAATATTTAATAAATTCCCTAATATAATAAAAAAAATATTTTGACCGGATTTTAATGCATAAGTTTTTTTTTAAATGAGGATTATCGGAACGCAAACCTGATGAAACATCTGTGTCAATGTTAAAATTCATAATAAGCAAAAATCTACAAGAAAAAATTAAAAAAAAAATAAAAAAATGACAGCATCACGCCGTTTGCTGTCACGCCATTCAATCAGTTGTATTGTCAAGGCACGCCAAAAGTGTCACATTAAAACGTTTATAATAATAATTTCACATACATATTTAATTTTAACGAAAATATTGATGAATATAAGAAAAATATCTTGTGTAGCGGGATTAGTAGGTATAGCGTATGTCCCTTCACGCAGGGGTCAACATCCAGCCAAGGATATTATGCGTGATGGAAATTACTAGCTAACCAGTAAGGAAAAGGGGGGAGAGTGTTGCAATAAACATAATATATATTAAAAGTTTTTATATTTGATTTTCTTATATTTTAATCTTTATTTTTCGCAATCGGCATTCAACACCGCACGGCAACACGGGGGTAAGCAAAAGAATATGTAATGTGGTCTAAATTTTCAATTCTCTTTTGAGCCATCATAGTAGATTGGCTCAAATAATTTTTTGGTGGGTAACCTCTGTATAACAGATAGCTTCCAAACTTTATTACATATAAATATTATATATTTATATGTAATAAAGTTTTATATGTAAAAATACATGCGAGAGTATAGCTTAGTCGTAGCAAATACCGCCCCGCGCTTCCCATTCCCACGGTACTACGGGGATAAAATTATAATTATGTGTTGTTATTCTGATATGTAAAGCTATATTATTATAACATTTTATCAAAATCCATTTAGTGCTTTTTTTCTTGAAAGAGTAATAAACATAAAATCTTCGCTTTTGTAATATTAGTAGGAAACAGGATATAACGATTAACAATTAATAGTAATTTCCGGTTTTAAAATTATATACCTACATTGCTTTTAGTGTATCTACTTAATCTTTTCGCTAGAAATGATATAGCATGTAAATTAATATTTGTTTTAACTACATTTACTATGAAGTAAGTATAAGAATTGATATTGACTACCTACTTATTGCTGAGGTTAACGAGTGTGTCTGATTTACCTTTAAGGTAAATCAGAGCTACTGGATCAAATTGTAAGGCTCTGGAATCAATATAGGTGTTATTATAATAATATAAGCAACGACATTGTCAACGTATAAAGTGTTTTTTACTAATATAATTTAGTAGTGATAGTTTTCTAATTACGCAAATTTCACTCATAATGAAATCAATTTTTTATAGATTTTATCATGGTTTTTAAAGATTTTTCATGCCGGACGTTTCGGATATTTTGCACCAACCATGGGTCACGGGAGGACTTAATAAGACGCGATAAAGTCCATAAAAGTTGTTTCGTTACAAGAAACATTCGTTTCAATTCGGTTTTTCAGGTTAATTGATGACACGTTGCTCGTTTACATGTTCAATAACGTAGTCTCTGGAGCCTTAAACTGAACAGCCTAATATTAGCAGCAAAAAAATACAATTTTTCTATGATATTATTATATATTAATGGAGCCACCTAACAAGAAACAAGAGCGAATCACGGCGAATCTGAGACGCCTAATTGGTTCAGAGATAAGAATTGTACCGTCGGATTAGTGCACTTGTGCGCCAAGTATAAACGAGAGTATTCTAACTGTTATGATACAGGCAATCATTTAAAGTCACGTACGATGGGACAGATTTGTCGTATTTAAAGACAAATGAGAATATTTTTTTAAACAGTAACTTATCAACAAAGACGACAAACACTATTCAAACGGTGAAGAAATCAACAGTGATAATGCTATCCATAGAGTAAAATAATACAACGGAAAATGTTATCTGTGGACCGGCTGTATAGAAATATAAATAATATAAGCTTTTTCATTATGTACTGTATGAACAAGTGTATAATTTAATGAAAAAAGTAACTGTCGTAGGTAAAAGCTTCTAATGGCCGAATTATATAGGCTTTTCTTCCTAGGGTGGAAAAGTTTTGAACAAGATAATTTTTAGGAGTAATATTTTATCATCACTTAAAAGCGTTATGTTAAAATTTGTCTAGTATACCTAACTATGTGAGGGAGATATGAGAGACCACCTTCGTTAAAAGTAAAATTTATCTTTCCTATTCCTTATAAAAAAGTACTGGATTTTTTTTTGGTCGAAACATAAAGTGGATTTTTTTAAATATAATCTTAATACTGTAAGCGATACTACAAAGATTATAATTATATAAATGACTAACAGCGCCCCGCGGTTTCACCAGCGTACTTCCCATTCCCGTGGGACTACGGTGATAAATTATAGCCTATGTGTTATTCTAATGTAGCTATATTATTTTACAGTTTCATCAAAATCCATTTAGTAGTTTTTACGTGAAAGAGTAACAAACATCCCTACGTACAAACTTTGACGTTTATAATATTAACAAGTATATATTATTTTTTAACCGGATCAGCAATAGCCTCGATTCGGAACCGTTGGTAGATTTAACTGACTTATATGATCAATCAGACTTAATTGTTTTTCAAAGCGTAACATCATTACAATCACACTAGTTCTTGATTTAACGGACGTTTAAAGTTCCCAAAAATGTCCCGTTAGGAGCGCGTGCCGCGTGAGGTCATCTCACAACATGCCATTCATGGTAACAAGTCAGTTCGGCAGTAGTAACGTGTTGTCATTGTGAGTGGTATTTTCTTATTTTGTTTATTTTTCAACACTTTTACAATGCAACGTCAGTGTTTCTATTGCTTATTATCTATACTATAACACTTTAACGTTACACGCGAAAACCTATGCGCCTTAACAATGTTTTGTCGTTTCCGAGATAAGAGATAAGCCTTCCATATTGACATAATAAAAACGCAATCGTAATAGTTTTATGAAAAACAATGCAAAAGTGACAGTATTAGAGTACTAATACACTAGTGTGCACGCTTAGTTTTTTAACGTGAAACTTGTTTATTTTACGTCACTGATATAACTGCGAAGTGAGAACGTAGAGTTATTCTAATAAGCTGTGTGCTCAAGAGAATTCTGACGTCTCGCTCTGGTCTCTCAGATGTGATCGGCGTTACTAAACAGCTACAGTCAAAGGTGTGTACTGCAGACTGCTTTCTGTGTTTGTTTTTAAACTTACGTCATCTCGTACGGTTTAAAATTCCATTTTAGTGTTCATTGAGTTCGTAAGTCCTGAGAGACGTGTGCTGTGCGTTCGAAATATATGTTAGCGACAAAATCATGCTTAAAGTTTGTTGGGATTGCATTGTGGGGTAAGATAATGTGTGTCTAATATTTAAGTAGAATTATTAATAATAATGTTTGTATACAGTAATAATAAAAATCGGGTGTACGTTGAGATATTTTTATATACGTTTTGTTATCGTTGATAGATTAAACAAATACAAATTGAATCCGGAAATACTGCTAGTTATGTCATATCTAATATAATGTATTAGCAGAGTAAATAAACCATCAAAAATCCTTCTATACCATCTTTTATGGTTAATGTATTCGTATTTCAAAATTTTTATATTTATTCTATTATATTCTGCTGTACGTGTGTATGCCACGGAACTCTGAATGGTTTAGATCAGGGTTTCTCAAACTTTGGGCTCCACGAACCCCTGTTAAAATTTTCAGGTGACAGCGAACCTAACTATCTAGTACATAAAATTGACTGTTGAAGAAAATAAGGGTTTTATTTGAATGTAACAAATAAAGAGTCTAAAGAAATGTATTTTGATATTAATGTGATGGGTGTGCTTGTTTCTTCTCGCAAATGGCCTTATAACGTTATAACATAAAATAACCTTTATTCTGACTGGGTATCAACCGCTTTGCGTGAGAGTGTCCATCAAGCCACCATTACGTAAATCCTGCTGCCGAATGGCGAACCCCTAAGGGTTCGCGTACCCCACTTTAAGAAACCCTGGTTTAGATTTACAATTCGGTCAATAACATAATGTACAGGACAACGTCTGGCGGATTAGCTAGTACTATAATATAATTCATTAAATGTGGCTTGAATGATTTACTTTACCTATTTAAAATATAAAAACTGCGGTATGTACCTATTATTTAGCATAAAAATACTACTTACCACATATAGCTTTCTTTTATTATAGGTATAGTTTTAAAATATAGCAGTACTGTAGGGCTGTTCTGTAAGGTCGTTTTCGAATCTCGAAAGCGGAATCCGCGGTATATATCCGCGGATATGACGAATTTGTATTCTTTAAAATTCGACTCTCTATCTATATCAATAACGTTCGCTTTCGAAGTGACGCAAAAGTGAGCTCTATCACTCAGGTGAAGCTCGATATCGAAATAATTTTTACAGAATATAAGCCCTACAGCTGTAGTAGTTGTCGAGTCGAGCCTTCGCTGCGTGGACCAATATTAATACCAAAAATATAACTATGATAAGACAAACTGCATGTTGTTTTACCCAATCAATTTATGTTACACAATACTAGCATAATGAACCTTAGTATACGGTTCATACCATGATATCATTATCTTTAATATATTAAACGATATACAACCTTTTTAATTATTTATTTTCACGAACTCTTGTAGGTAACAAAAAATGCTCATGTTTAGTAGTTTTGAGTTATTATTAATAACTCGAGTACGCCAAAGCAAATACATAATATCACGAATATTAATTTAGCATATCAATATAAAAACGAACAATATTATTTCTCACGATACGTTTTTTTTTTTGCTTTTTTTTCGGATGGAGCTATGCTAATGGCCCAATGGCCCTAATGCTTCGTCGGAAGTGGGGTGAGCCGGTTGGTATCACCCAGTGATATAGTAAGTGGGGGGTAGCCCCCCGCCAGCTGTGTGACTTCCACGGCTTCATGGCGTCGGGTTTGTACCTGTGGCGGAGTACCTGCCTCACTACCGTCGGATAAACTGAGCCCCAGGCGGACTGCCCTCTCAGGCGATTCCACAGGCACCATGGTGAATGTGGGTCATGACCTACATTCACCGCGGTGGCTTCGGCAGCCGCCACGTGATGTCTTGACTCATATGTTAGGGAGGCAAGACCCCCCAGTACCCTATCGGACGTGTCGTTTAAAAGATTTGTACTAGTCAGATCAGTTACAGTCGACTGGTTTGGATCGGTTGAAGTTAATAACCTAACGTGAGGGCCGGCACTCCCCTCCCCGTTGGCGGAGGAGGCGGGTCATGCACGGGACCCGACCAAGCTGCCGATAGCGAAGTGCTATCGGAGGTTACGCGGTCTGTATTGGTGTCGACTCGTAACTAATCCGAGCCTATTCTGTCGCGGTTGATCCGGATCGACTGAACATCGGAGTGAAGGGTTCGTCGTCGCATACGACTCCGGGGCCCATGCGGTGTGCCTGTGTGCCTAACACCGGTTGTGTTATGTCGGAGTGTGTGTTTTTTATGTGTAGGTGGGGTCAGGGTCAAGCTAAAACCAAGTTTGTGGGGTTGCCACCCTTGTCCCACGGCCGCCATCTTGAATTGATATTGTTTTTACGATATATCTCTTAAAATATTTCTCTGATAAAAAAAATAGTAAACATTTTTTGTTCCAAATTAAATTCTCTACAACTTTGGTTCTGTAACTTTTTGTCGTAGAACTATAAATGAAAAGTTAAAAGCGAAAATGTTCGGTTAATGTTGTAACATTAAACCAAACCAACCAACCAAAAAAACCAAAGTTGTAGAGAATTAAATTTTCAACAAAAAATGCCTAAAATTTTTTTTATCAGATAATTATTTTAAGAGATACATCGTAAAAACCATTTCAACCCTTATTTTCAAGATGGCGGCCATGGGACAAGGGTGGCGACCCCACAAACTTGGTTTTAGCTTTACACTGACTCCCCCTACACATCAAAAAAATAAAATTGCGTCATCTAAAAAAATGCAACCCCAAATGTAACTTTTCAATGGACTACAAGGCAATTCGCTAGATGAGTATTGAGTTTGAGTAGTATTAGTATCGTTTTTCAACATTTAAAAGTGTGGAATACTTATAGTTCCGGAATAATTCGCATTTATAAAAAGACATAGTACCGCGGGGCGCTACTAGTAAAATATATTAAACTAGAACTTTCCATTCCCGTGGGAGTACAGGAATAAATTATAGCCTATGTGCTATGTGTGATATATCTTAATATATATATATTTCTTGTGTGCGTGTGTATGTGACTGAACTCCTCCTAAACGGCTGGACCGATTTGAGTGATTTTCTTTGTGTGTGTTCAAGTAGATTCGAGGATGGTTTAGATTCACAAATCAGACCGGCAGATGGCGCTGCAGTCGGTATCTAGGTTATTGATCTGTACTGCCACTATCGATTCGTATCTAAAGGACAACGTCTGTGGGGTCCGCTAGTAAACTATATTATTGAAAAATTTCATTAAAATCTATTCAGTGGTTTTTACGTGAAAGAGAAACAAACATCAATACTTACAAACTTTCACGTTTATAATATTAGTAAGGGAGCGTCCATACTATACATTATGATGAAACCACTTACGTGAGGTGATTTTTTTTTTTAATTTCAATCAGAAAAAAAATTGCGTGATATTTACTGAGATCCCCCTCCCTCCAAAGAAACGTAAGATTAGACGAGATTTGACTCAACCCCCTCCCCCCTTAAACATCTCACGTAATTTATGGAGGCCCCCTAAGAAGTAAGATTCATTCATTCCCTAACGCTGCCCGGTTAGCTTATTAAGCTATTATTGATGAAACAATATATTTTTTATAATGGACCTAAACATCCGACTATTAAATGATAGTTTAATAGGACAAAACTCATCCTTTACTCGCCATCCATGCTCACACAAATCATTTATTCAATATGGCTACAAAACTGGCGCTTGGTATGGCAATACACAGAATCAAATATATTTTTCTACAAAAAACAAATGAATATGAGAATGTGTTAGTATTTTTAGTGTGATAGTTGTATATTTTGGATTTTAAAAAAATATGCGTACATCATGTTGGCCTGGAATGAAATGTCGCCATTAAAGAATCATAAAGACTTCCTCTGACCGCAAGAAATGGACGTAATAATATATAACAGGACCGAGCACTCGTAACAGAAAAACGAGCCGACAGAGATAGCCAGTGTTAAGGAGTGTGTCCCTTTCTTATAAGGTGACAATAAGATTTTGACAGGTGGGACAAATGTCTTTCAAAAATTCAAACTGTCAGGAAATGGGTATTGAAAATTTTTATTTAACTTCAATTTTTTTTATTGGTTTTTTTTTTGTAAGGTTTATATCCTACTAGTACATACTTGATGTATGCAGTTTTAAGCGCTGCATGAGTTTACCACGTCTGCCATAATATTATAAATCTCGAGTTTTTAAGTTCTTCAAAAGGCGCGTTTAGCCCCGGCAGATATCGCAAGCTAGCTTGAATGCATTTAGGGTGCTTGAAAAATCTGACACAAGTATTATACTTATAAACGAAAATACCAACATTAGCAATGGTTAAAATCTGAAGAATAGTAGATGGATTACGAAATACATAATACAAATACTTCCATACTACAGACTTGACAGGAATCCGTCATCAGGTGGTCGAGTTATCATTATCATCCCAAAATATTAACTGCAAATCTTAGGTTTACTCTCATTATAACGCATTCTTGAATTAAGATTACAAAACAATTAAAGATGCCATGGATTCAAACTGATTAAAATAATTAGGAACGTGGGAAGTTTAGTACGGAGTCACTCTGTCTCACGTTCTGACCATTGCTTTTCGCATTGCTATTATTCCCCTCCAAGCCTGCCGTAAGGAACTTCGTTTCAAATAATCATGGTCACCATAGTAGTTTGATTTACTAATTATGTTATTTAAGTAACCATAGCAACCATTACAATACAAAATGTCAAGATGACACTTAACTGGGCTACCATAAGAAATAAAAGAAATAAGCAAAATAATAATTTATGTTTTCTTTTTGAATTGGAAATATATTTAAATAAATAAATTTAATTACAATTTCTTGACATACAATTGTCAAAATAATATTTAAAAGACATTTTTTTTCGATGAAATTTTTGATCAGCCCAAATTTTTAATAAAATACATTTTTAAGCTGGCAAGATAAAAGAACGAGACACACTTCTAACATATTGCTATCCCACTCGGCTCGGATCAGCATCTGTGTAATGCCCATTAGAATATAATACTTAATGCGTTGAGTTAGTGTTCACTTTCGTAAATACATTTTTTCCGAGTAAGCCATCCTGTTATTATACTACATCCATGCCGCAAGACGCGAGTCCACAGAGCGCAGACCAAAGTTCTCGTGACATCTGTCACCTGCCAGTGTCAATGTTACGAGTTACGACATGCGTCACTTTGTGTTTGTAGTTTTGTGTTATTTCCCGAGGTTATTTAATATTTCGATCACCTCACACGGCACACCTGTCAATTTGTTGCAATGATGTTGATGTGTATATTCTTATTTCAATTAAATACTGTTTTGTAGTAATGCAAAACACATTTTACTGCATTTCAAAAACACGGCAGATGAAGACTTCTGATATGTGGTGGTAATTTTTTTTTTCACCTACTAACGGGAGTCTATTGATGTCGCTATCACTTATCATCAGGTGAACCGACTGGCCGTTTTACCCTTCCATATAATATACAAACGCTATAATATGACAAACAAAAAAAACTTATGTAAACAAGGACTTTGTTGATAAAATTTGTTTACAGAGGATATCGTAGTTTAGAAATAATGGGTTTCCCCAAAAGCTTAAATCCATTTTATTTTTAAATTAAAAGTTTCCTTAATTACCATTACCACTAGATATTTTTTTTTAAATTACCATTAAGATGTTTTTATGTAATTTAGATTTGGTTTTTTATGTAAAAAAAAGTCAAAACAATATGTGCACCAATTTATTATTTCGTCATGGTATTTATAGAGGTCAAAGACTTGGTCAAAATTAGTCATAATGTAAATAATATGCAATCATAGTCCTTAATGAATTCATATTTATACATTACAGAGGAAACCGTGACAATGAAACCACTTATGGTACACATTTAAATGGAAATTCAATGAGAACACGGAGGAATTCACATAATCAAGAAAATATGTTTTATTTACCAAAACCATTGGGTCATGAACATGAGATACTTATAACAGGTGAAAAAAAAGACAATAACAGGTAAATTATTCTCTATCTTTGAAATTAACTCCTTTAATTTTTTATTTCAATTGATTCATATTAAATTTTATCTAATTGAGCAAATTTAAAAATGATCAAAGAACAACAAATATGCTTATAAAAATAGAATTTAACCCAGATATTTGTTTAGTTATGACTATGTATTACTTATATAAATAAATTTAAATTTTTCACTTTTCAGATTTTAAAATATTTGCTTATTACATTATATTCTTATTTACAGTATAGGTGTGACTTTTAGTAATGGCGATGAGAATATAGAAATATCCCTAGAAATTCCAGGTATGTATTTATGTACATAAATAATTGTTATTAACCCATGAATAAAATAGATATTTGAATTTTGAACCTTATCTCTGAACATCCTAAATTCTATAATTTCAAAACTAGTCTAGTTTACCACTAAAACTAGACTAGTCTACTAAGCTAGTAGTTTTTTTTTATGGATATAAAATTATCCATCATTCAGATAAAAGTTTTATGTTTGATATTAAAATAAAAATTTTAGTCAAGCAGCGGGGTCAATTTTGATTGATTTATATTTTGGTTAATATTGATGTTGAGATAAAGATCTAAAATTTTCACCGACGACATAAAAAATAAAAGTGTCTAAAATTTCAATCCTGGCATAATAAATCATGTATATGTATAATTTGTATAATTCTTGTTAATTAATCAAAAACCATTGTTTTCTTTTCAGAAACAAAATTCACACTTCGTTTTCTAATATTAGAACATGGAACAGATGAACATAGAATCCTAGTTTTTTATCAAGAATCTCATCAAAAACATGTAACAGTAGCAAATATAACAGACTTAAAGGTTTTGATTGTTAGTGATAATATAGAAGTGGAGTCTTTGACATTCATATTTAAGAATCACAACTAAAATTAGTGATACAAATGGCGACATTTAAAATAATAAGTTATTATACAAAATAGTGCTATGCGCTTGACAGAGGTGCAATTACCACTGTGTAAACGATATGGAGCCCCATGCTATAGGGCTTAAAATTAGCCCTGCTAGAACTTGCTGCACCATGAGCACTTCAAATTTGTCAACTCGACTGATTACCATACAATAAGATTCACAGTAGCCTGATCTTCAAATTATATTATTTATTGATAGCTTTGTTGCTATTCTAGCAAGTAATAGTATAGACGTTTGCAGATGATGTATATTTTATGAAGTAATTTTTTCGTGAACATGGTTGGTATGCATGACCAAAGTGGCCTATTCAGATTATGTTTCAGTCATAATATTATCATTTTTTAAAATATAGAAATACAAACGTATTTTTATTACCTTTATTAAAATTGAACTAAGTAAATTTTATTTTATAGTCAGTTTAACATTCTCCTCTAAAATTGTGTTGATTGGAATTAAGAGAATTTAATATACTAAGTAGGTATTCATTTATGTATTGCTTTCCATGTGTCATATAATATTGTTTGTAACGACTTGTTGCTAGTGACTTAATTAAATACTATGTGAACATTTAATCCTACTATTATTGTTAACGCGAAAAGTATGGATGCTTGTTACTCTTTCACGCAAAAACTACTGAATTGATTTTAATGAAAATTCACAATAATGTATGTTCATTTCATCGAGAACAACAAATAGGCTATAATAATAATTTATCCTCGTACTCCCACTGGAATAGAAAGTACTGTCATTTTTGTGTCATTAAATGTCATTAACAATGACAGTATTTTTATTTTAAACTTAATACAATGTTTGTATGATGTCTATAATAATAGGCGCAATAAATAATAAACTATAGAAACCTAGTCCACGTGCACATTTTAAAGCACCTTATTTGAAGCCAAAACGCCGGGCCGTTGCGTAGTATTAAATGTCAAAGCACTTCGAGGTATTATTAGGTTTAAATTGAAACATTCGCCCAGTTTCTTAAATGTTAGTCAAAGTGTATATCAACTAACATGGCTGTTAATGGCGGTTAACATACGATTCTAGGGTAAAATTTGACAGCTTTTCACTGAAGTTGTAATGTCAACTGATTAATGCTGATCAAATTAAGTAATTTAACCATGCTTCTAGCAACTCCTTTGACACTTATCAAAAGATTTGACAGTTGATTTGTTAATTTTTGGGTTGATCAGCCTTTCGGAAACCGGGCGTGAGTATATATTTTTTTAATTAAATAATAAAATATTTTGTACAGAGTCTCAGTGTTGCCCGATTGTGCAAATATTTTCACCGAATTTATATCCCGGCAGATTTTTTTTATTTTAAGACAGTTACTTCTGATATTTGCTTATTTATGTGAACAAACATTCTCGTAACCTTTTAGTTGTCAACTAAATGGTTATCAGTGGCCGAATCATTTCTCCCTTTTGGGGAAACTGCACCTCTACTGGCAACTGTGTTAATCAGTATATTGCATTATTTTTTAAAGCGCTTTTATGAAAACTATCGTTCTATGTTGTAATTATTTTAAGAGTAGGCGTTATTATTCTAAGGTATTATGTAACATTCTACGTTTATTTTAATATGTATCAGTATTACGTTGTTTATTATGTTGTTGTTTTTTGAATGACTTATTTTATAAGAAAATATATCCGTCAATGAATTAAAATTGTTTCTGTTATAGAATAGGTTACTTTGCGTTAAGCCATAATATTATTATGATATATTAAATTATACAATTAGTGTTTTCCAGTTACATAGCATAACGCTACTCTGTTCCGCACAATGCCGAATTGAACTAATGCTTAGTTGAAATGAATAAGTTTAATTGGCTTAATTGGATACAAAAAATGTATCCATCTTAAAAATCGATATATAAGAAAGAACGATCTGATTTTTAGTTCGAATCCGAATATGTGCATGCTTCCTTTGTGATCATTATTGTTGGAGCACTTCTCAGCATTTGGAGTTTTGTGAGAGAGTTTGAGACAGTTTTTGAAATAATCTACCAGCCAAGTTAAACATCGTTTTTTTATCTGTTATAATATCGTTGTCTCGCTTTTTTTTTTTTTATTTGAACCGATAATAATTGTTGTTTACGTTTTTCCAATAATTATTGTCATAACTATAATCGTTTTTATAGTTCAGACAGAAAAATACGATTTGAATTGACACTTTTTTTTAATAAAATTTTGAAGTCCCAATTTTGACTTATTTTGAAAAAAGCTAATAAACATGATATCTCAAAAACTCAAAAATGGTTCACCATCGCAAACTGCATACAATAGTCACCCTATCACCTCCTAACGGTAATAATACGTCAAATTACCAATAACCAAATCAAATACCATGCAGTACGTAGTACTGCACGCACCTCGGAAAGCTGAGGGTTCCCAAAACATGTATTTCTTGTGAAAAATAACAATAAACGTCATCATATATTATTTTCCTTTACCTGTGTTGTAGGGCCCAGCTTTTTATTTACTAAATTTCATGTCTTTAAATCAATGGCAATTACGCTATAGGGTTTTATTTTACATCCTGATTCTGGTCCTTAAAGATCTCTAATTTGATGTATGTTTTCTGTTAAAAGAACGGAACTGTAATAATAACCTTGTTATTCATTAGCACCTGTTTAAACAATTTAGCACCATCATGATAATATAGGTACTCACCGACAGTCGTGTACCGCACGTATGTCTCTTGATTGTCCATCATAGCGTCGACAGCCTGCTTCTCACAGTACAAGGCCGTCACCACAGCGATGGTGGGTTGGCGAGAGGAGCACAAGGTAGGCATTTGTTTTACCACCTGTACCAAATTAACACAAGTTAATATCGTTGATAATATAGTTTTCATTTAACAATAACAATACTTTACAAATTATGGTGATTATTATCACACAATTAAGAACAATTATTACAAATATGACTTAAACGATGATTCATGAAGAGAACGTTTTAACTTGTTTTAAGACTGGTGACATCACACGTGAGTAGGTTCACTAAATGAACAGCTACGAATATGGTCTTGACTAGAGGGTGGGTTGGGTAAGTGATCTGGGTTTGATGCGAACTGATGCATCTAAAATTATTAGTGGCCAAATTTTCCCGTGTAATGTAACATGAGAAAATTGCTTGTTGACAAAAAAAATCGCGAGGTAACCTCCATGCCTGATGATATTGAAAATCTCTGAACATAAGTTCAGTTCACACTCCACATTAGATCAGGGCATACTACGTATACGTCCGACATACCCAGAAACCCTGCGATAAAACTAGCACTCTTTGCCGACGACACTGCACTATATGTGACCCATACGTCAGCAAGGACAGCATCTCGCTCGCTTCAGAAAGCCGTCACCGAGCTAGGTGAATGGTTTGCTAAATGGAGAATTGAGATTAACCCAGACAAAAGTCAATCAATCCAGTTTACAAAGAGAAGGGGCACGCTCAATCAGAATCGTCGGCAAATGATGCCGATCAAACTAAACGGCACCATAATCCCTAGAGTAGGGCAGGTGAAATACCTGGGGGTCACGTTAGACAGGTCGATTTCATTCAGGCCGCACATAAATAACATAATAAAAAAGGCCAAATTCGTTTTGAGTCGATTATACTTCTTGATAAACAAGAAAAGTAAGATGCCCCTCAGGCATAAACTTACCTTATACAAAGCGTGTATAAGACCGATTATATCGTACGCCTGTGTTGCATTCGCGCACGTGCCACAGAGTCGACTCAAACCTTTGCAGATATTTCAAAACAAATTCTTACGCATAGGAACCGGTTGCCCATGGTACATAAGAAACATCGACCTACATAGGGACCTCAAGTTAGAGTCGATTAGGGGCCACTTCAAAGAGATGTCAGTACGTCACTTTGAAAAGGCACTCCTTCACCCAAACCCGCTCATAGTGAGCGCCGCAGACTATATCCCTGATAGTTCAGTCTCAAAGAGTTTTAGGTTACCTAAACATGTTACAACCGATCCGGCTGACGAAATATCTCAGCTATTAATGCGCGACGTAAAAGCGCGACGCGAAATTCAAGATAGAATACACACACATAACAATACAACATCCGGGGTTAGGTACTCAGTCACACCGCTTGGGCCTCGGGGTCGTGAGCGACGTCGATCCCTACATATGGTAAATACATCGATCCGGATCGATCGAGTAAGATTAGGTTCGAATCCGATACGAGTCTACACTAATCAAAACCGCGAAAACACCGATAGCACTTTGCTATCGGTCGATTGCACGGGTTCCGCGCACGACCCACCTCCCCCGTCAGAGGGGGAGAGGAGGGCCGGCCCTCCGACTAATAGTTTAACTTCATCCGCTAATGACTCGTCGACCGTATTGGATTTGACTAGCCAAACACCTACTCTCCAGAGTAGCGCGCGCGATATACCGCGCCCCCTGCGGGGCACGGAGGAGGGCGCCCCCCTTTCGAATTTTACTAGGTGAGCTATCTGCTCACCTACCTTCCGATTGAGCTTAAAGGCCGTCTGGCCTAAAAGTCTAGACCTTTCGAAAAAAAAAAAAAAAATCAGGGCATACTAGGGCCAAACACCTCGCCTGATTTCGAGGAGACCAGGGCCCAACGGTGATAAAAGGTTCGACGATGATTGATGATTATACCGTGTTTTAAAAAGAAATGCACGGTTTTTATAATACATACCTGCGTATCGATGCTATGTTGACGTACGTAAATCCCCTCGGACATCGCTCGAGTAAGTCCTTTCTCCTCCAAAGATTCTAAAGCATCTTTCACATCTGCTTTGGACCATTTTCCTGCTCTAAAAATCACACAAAAATTTAGTGGTCTCCTTATTTATGATCAACCTTATTTGTATCGGTACTCCTTACTCCGTCTTAGACTTGTTAATAGAGTTTATAGGTCGCGGCCTGGAAGCAGCAGCGAATTATTTTTTTTTTTGCTATTTCTTAGAAATGCAGCCTACTTGCAGCATTTACAGTCTACTTTAGAACTTTAGAAATTAGAAATTGCGTAATACGCCGCTGCCACGAAACTTATAAATTTTAGATAAAAAAGATCTGTCAGCATATAAATAAAAATAATACTGCCCCCTACAGACTTAATGTAATAACTGATTTATTCGAAATTTCAAAGTTCAAAGAAAAAGTAGAACTGCTTTTCTGAATCAGAAAAAAAGAAAAATCTGAAACAAGATAAGCCGTGCCACTACTAAACCCAAGGTGTAGGTAATTTCTCAATGCATTTAACACTTTATCTATTATAGGTATAATTTCTATAAAATACGCGACGGATATATTCGTGTTGACAGTAAAAAAATATTCGACATTTAGACATAGCTTGGAACCACCCACATAGACAGATATACAAACTATTAATACAAAAAGAAAGGACTTGTATCATATACATATTACTTATGCACTATATTTGCACACTATATTTTTTCTAATCATTAATATTAAACACTATTGATATTTAATTAAAACTTACGTCACAAAATCATCAACAGATAGAGGATTTGGGTATGCATTTTCAATCATGTCCAGTACTTTTTGTTCGGAGATAAATGTTTGATTTGCATTAGTCTCTTCTATAAAAGCTGGAAAACAAAAGATAAATTCAATTAATATACAATATTATGTGGATTCATGAATAACAATCTATTAAAAGTGATGTGTGAAGTGATACTAATAATAAAGTTTAAAGTAAAAAAAGGTTAGAAACCTACAATGTGAAAAATGATTACCAAAAAGTGAATTTGAATGTATGATCATTTTCTATTGAGCTTCCAATGTTCTTATAGGACATGATATGTAATAATATGTAGGTATTTAGGATCACAAAACAGATTCCTATCTACAACTGTTACTATGCAGACAACACTATTAAAAAAATATCATTGCTTATATTATTACTTTCAGCTGTCACTGAACTGTACACTTAAAGTTCATCATAAACATGATGAAAACAGGATTATGAAAATAATAGGTTTTTGAATTTTAACATAGCTGGGCAATGTTATTCAAATAATTAATTATTTAATCATCTGTTTATGTGTATAAAATAAAACTTTGAATCAAAACTTAGAAAATCATTAAGTCTCAGCACATTTCATGGATATATAACATTTATAGTTAATCAAATAACATAGCACATTTCTAGCACATAATCATCACTACAATATGCTAGCCATACATGTGGTAAAAAGCTTCTATGGATTGTGAGATTTATTGAAAATTTAATCAGTTATGATAGAGCTCAACTTAATTGTCTAATATTATTTGAGTCATACCATGCGTTTTAACTGAATTTAAGTATACACACTATTACTGTAAAATAAATATTTTAAGAAAAGAAAAAAAAAACATGCATAATATTCAGTACCATAATACATACAACCATTACAATATTTGTAACTAGTGGCCTTACTCGTTATATCACCTTTGTTTGCTGTATCATAAAAATGTAATAAATGTAATAATCAATTAAAATTAAAAGATACTAAAATATACAATATCATAATATAAAACAATACATAATATATATTTATGTAATAATATAACAAGACTTTTGTTCCTATTAATTTCTACTTTATTAAGAAATATTAGTTTTTTTTTCTTCCATATACAGCGGTATAGGAAAAAATTTGACACCGATGCTGGGCAAGGCCTCTATCTCTATTTTTCACATGTCCTTGTCAACAGTGACAGCAGAAATATTAAGAAAAACCTACAAACCTGGAGGTGGTGGTCCACTTTCTTCTTGTCTTAATTCTACCTCGAGAACTTTTAAACGAAGAAATTTATTTTGCATCAATTTAATAATTTTCTTAATGAATCCAACATAATCTGAAAATCAAATGTTACTATTGGATCATGACAAAAACTACTAACACTTACACATTAAACTTTTAGTGATTAAAATATTCTACACTTATTTTATTTATACTGATGATTTGTCATCTGTTGATCTAGTGTTGATTGTTTTGAAATCAAGACAATACCTTTCGGAAAATCTTGTGGACTTACAAGCTCTCGAAAGAAAGCTTGAGCTTCATGTGGACACTCTTCTAAGGGCACTTCAGGCTTAAACCAAAATCTTAATGCTCTTGCTTCTCTGGTATGGTTTCCTGTAACTGCTGATACCAAGTAAACACAGAATTCCAATTGAGCATGACATGGTTCTGTGACTCCATTTTCTGAAATAATAACAATTTATGTTTCTGTTTACATACATTATCTGAGTGTATTAAATTTTTACATGTCTGATATTTTTTATAATATAGATAAATAGAATATATTCAGTAGAATAAATACATGAGAAAAATTTGCATAAATATTTGATACCATTCAAGATTTATTTACTTTTATATACACTTTCATTGAAAAAATGGTTTGTAACTCTTATTTATTTTAATAGTTAAGTAATAAAATTAAAAAAATCATATGAAAATCAAATAACTACATCTAATCAGTGTTTTTTCCTCCTCAAGTAGGCTCAATAATTTTCATTACAAATTAAATATGCAAGTGACGGTATCAAGTGAAGTAGGATTTAATTTTAAAGACTATTTTTTACTTGAGAAAAGAAAAGATAAGGCTTAATACTTAACACAGTGGTTGAACATAAGTTAACTATCAAAACCTAGAATATGACGTTTGAGTGATGGATTCATATTCTATAAATACTTCTTACAAATATTTCGAGGGCTAACAATTTTAACATAATAATGACCACAATAAAATTTTAACACACTTAATTATAATTTTTTATCTATTATTTGTACATATTACTAACCATATACTTTTTCCTTGTTGATAATAATACCAGTGTGATCACCTCCAGCTATATGAATTTTATCACTGGGCTGGGCTTCAACTATTTTCCTTTCAATAATGAGTGTTGTTGATGTAGGGGTCTTGCTTTTTGGAGTCATTATTACTTTCTCTTCAATTTCAGCCATGATTCTATGATTTTTTCGGCTTCTTATAAAAACGGCTTTAATTCCTGTTGAAACATTGGGTGAGTCATAGCAAATATAAGAATGATGGTATTATAGTTTCCCAGGTAAGCAATACAAGGTAAATTATATGACTAATGTCTCGTTGCCTTCCGTTGTTAGGTCGATGCAAAAGCATTGAGTAAGGACAACCACTATTCATCAAGTTATTATACATATCTATGAATATTATTATGAATTATTCACGTATTTGTGTAAATTTGGTACTTACTCTATCTATAGTGTATTTTAAATAAATTAAGTTTTGACACTCAAGTTTCATTAAGTCTAAAACATTAAATTAGTAACTTTAATTTTATGACAATTTCAATCCATTACAACACTTCAAAACATAACAAATAACAACAATCACCATTCACCAGTCATCAAAAAATATCGCTTTATTCCAAAGATATATAAAAAGATATCTTTGCTTTATTCTATAAACTTTGACAACAATACTAGCTGGAACTGCACGCTTGCCAAGCCTCGGCAAGCCCTCACAAATTCAAACGTGTGGACTGTGCATACAGAGTTTGTCTTGGCTTGCGTAGGTTTGCCAGGGACCAGGGATGGTGGCCGATCCGACGTGTGTCGATTTTGTTCACAAATCAAAAGGAGTTTGCCGCAAGCGCTTGCGATGCGTCCACATTTTTGTGACTTGCAGAGGTTTGGAGTTTGTGGCAAGCCACAAACGTGTGGATCCGGTAATATAATGTACCACTTATATCACAGAATATATATATGCAGTACGAGATGGGAAGAGTAGGTGTGTTTTCCAATTACAGAGCATAATGCGACTCAGTGCCGCACAATGCCGCACAATGCTGTTGCTTAATTGGAACACGATAGTTTCAAAATGCGCCAGCAGGGTGCGCTAAGTTCAGGGTAGAATAAAAAATATTTATAAAAGTTGGCAATAACCTTATTAATGTTAATAAAGTGGTATACATAATTATTGGTTGAAAGCTATTTACGTTATATATTTTATTTCCGTGGGAGTGCAGGCATAAATCATAGCTTATATGTATCGTTTTGGTGTATATAAGCTATATTATTCTAAAGTTTCAATAGCATCCATTCTTTTCATCAGAGTTTTTATGAGAAAGAGTAATAAACATCCATACTTACAAAATTTCACGTTTTTAATTTTAGTAAGATTACCAAAACCCTTCTTTGTAGATGAACTTGAAACATTATATTAATATTTTTGTGCACGTACGCGTATATTATTTAACAATAAATAATATTATTAACGATTGTATTTAAATAAAACATTTCGATCACAAACTATATAGAGAATAAAGTGGTATACATAATTATTGGTTGAAAGCTATTTACGGTTATTTTAAGTTATTTGGATTTTGATTATTTCATTAAATTTTTTGTTTTGAGTATTTTTTTTAGTGAGTTCGTAAACAATTATATACCTTTCAATTAAATCATCTCTTTATCATATACTAGCAGCGCCCCGCGGTTTCACCCGCATACTTCATATTTCCGTGGGAGTGCAGGCATAAATCGCTTATATGTATCGTTTTGGTGTATATAAGCTATATTATTGTAAAGTTTCAATAGAATCCATTCTTTTCATCAGAGTTTTTATGAGAAAGAGTAATAAACATCCATACTTACAAACTTTCACGTTTTTAATATTAGTAAGATTACCAAAACCCTTCTTTGAAGATGAACTTGAAACATTATATTAATATTTTTGTGCACGTACGCGTATATTATTTAATAATAAATAATATTATTAACGATAGTATTTAAATAAAACATTTCGATAAATGAACAACTTAAAGAAAAAACACTTGTTAATTTTTTGTCACAGTTGGCCAATTGCACGCATTTCGCGAAAGCACTACTTTTAAGAGAGCTCAAAAATGCAATGCGATGCTGTAATTGGAACACCAACTTTGAGCATTGTGCCGCACAATGCGCGTTTGTGCTGTAATTGGAAAACGCCCTAGGTAACTCAGTAGTCAGTACTCAGTAGTAAAAAGTAGGCAAAAAGTTATTAATCAGTCCGATTTCATCAATCAAATCCCTATGTTGACAATTTTTGTACCTTGAAAGTATTTTAAAATATTCTATAAGTCTCAATGTAAGCAAAATATGAATATTTTAGTGTAAGGAACTTTCATTCTATTTTATTTTAACATTTTAAAAACTGTTTGATATTTCCGCTAGCATGTTGTCATCTGTTTAAGCATATTTAAAACAAATAAACAAATTCTTTACAATAATTAATGTCTGCTGTTTCTTACAATTGATTAACTACGAAATCTTTTTTTGTTATATTAGCAGTGAAAAGTTATTATTTGTTATTTAGGAGTGCTTGGCGATGTTTTTTTTTGATGGAGTATGAGAAGTACTTTTATACCCCATGGTTTATTCTTGAACAAGTGACGTCATTGAAGTTTATGATCACATTATTATTATTTAATTCAGGGCCTGTTTCACAATCTCCAGTTAAGTTCCCAATAGATTACAGACAGATAGAGTATGGAGTATCTGTCAAATATCTGTCAAATATGTTGCCGATAGCCTATTGGGAACTTAACTGGAGATTGTGAAACAGGCCCTTAGGCTCACATCACGCAAAATATCGGGTATAAGATGTATAAATAAGGTCGGGTCGGCCACAAACCTTTGCAAGCCTACGCAAGCCAAGACAAACTCCGTATCCGCACGTTTGAATTTGTGTAGGCTTGCCAAGCCTCGACAAACGTGTGGTTCCAGCTTCAGACAACTGTTGTGGCGGTTTTTTATAGTGTTATTTCAAAAACTAAATCAATTTATATAGGTTAATTTTGGTAGCGAATATTAAGGTGGACTTTTCTGGATGGATGAAATTGGAAGTGATGATTGATTGATGGGACCACGAAGTATAGATATAAGGAGTCCGAACGTAGTGTTAAACTGCAAATGGTCGCAATTTAGATGACAGAAGTTTTGCCGGTAGAACACGACTTTGAGTACTCGTTTAAATATTTACTCGGGAAGTATTGTGGCGCTGATTGGTCCGTTCACGGGAATCACTGTGGAGCCGATTGGTACGCTACAAGCGGACCAATCAGCGTATCTTAGCATCGGTAATCAACCATTCCTAGTCAGATAGCGACAGCAAAAAGAACTAAGATCTGGTTTTATTATTGTGTATGGGAATACTGCGGAAAGGCCCATATCGTTCGGACTCCGTATATCTATACTCTGTGGATGGGGCTTGGATGGGGCCTTGAAGGAACCGCGCCGCTTGGCGTTTCTCGCCGTTTCTTGTAGTTTCTTCTTCTAGTTTACGATAGACTTGATATTCGACATTGGCAATGCACTAAGTGCAGTCCATAAAAAAATGACAATTGACATTAAACTTTTGACATTAGACCGGTTAACGGGTCTTCGTGACCCGTGTTAAAATCCAAGCTATATTTACATACTTCTAATTCAACGAGTTATTATTTTACTTTGGACAATAATTGTTAATTAAAAACTATCATAATACTATACAAGACATAGAATTAGTTTTTCGTCCTGTCAGTGTAATTGTTTAACATCTCAATATCTTTTCTTAAAGTTACTGCTCATTAAAAATGAATTTAAAAATATTGCTGCTTTTTATATTTTTATATTATAATCAAGTGGATAGTCAAGACTTACAAAGCGTAAGCGATGATGATTTATTGCAATTAATCAAAGAAGAAGAAAAGTTGGTCGTTTTGTTTAGTAAGTTTTAATCGCAATTTTTTTAATTTTGGAATATTATTATTTTAGTTAAATAAGCAATGGTCCAGTGGTGGATGGACTCGGTCTCTTATGCGGAGGTTCCGGGTTCGATCCTAACCCCCCGTGTGTGCCTTAAAATGGGTTTTTCTAAATTTCTAAGTGCACCTAAACATGAGACCATCGCTCGCTCACTGGTGAAGGAAAACATCGTGAGGAAACCTGCATGCCTGATGAGATTGAAAGTCTTTGAAGGCATGTGAAGTTCACCAACCCGCATTGGGCCAGCGCATCGGTGAACTATGGCCCATTACCCTCCTCGCCTGATTTCGAGGAGGAGACCCGTGCCCAGCAGTGGGACATAAAGGGTTGATACTTTACTTTACTTTTTTTTTAATCAATGGTTATTATAATTTCAGGTAAACCAAGTTGCGAAGCTTGCAACAAATTTGAACTTATCTTGGATAGTTTATATGAAGATTTAAAGAAACATCTCAATACTATAACTGTAAAAGCAGTTAGTAGTCACTTGTCGAGACTTTACAGCCCCACTAAGGAGCCAGCAATTGTTTTCTTCAGACATGGTGTTCCTGTACTTTTTAGTGGTAATTTGTACAGGCTTTTCTATTCTCTATCTGGCTATTGAAGAGATTAATATCTCTTCTTTCATCTTTTTTTGTATCCATATATTCTAACTTAGAATAGTTAACATCTAATTTCTTACATTCTCGTTACTCCAAAACTTAATGATATTTGTATTACAGGTGATGCAGATGAAAATGAAATATATAGTTTCATTGAAAATAACCAATCGCCAGCTGTGAAGGAACTCAATGATAACATTTTTGAACACATGACTCAGGCTGCTACTGGTGCTACAACTGGAGACTGGTTTGTGATGTTGTAAGTACAATTACATTTTATGCATCTCTTTATATTTTACTGAGTGCCCTGCAGTTTCATGCTCATACTTCCCAAGACCGTACCGGTCGGTACTCCCATTGAATTGGACAAGGATGAATTTAAAATTATAGTCTATATTTTATTTAAATGCATAGGCCATAATATACAGATATATTGAAAAATAGATTTCAATGTTGTTGTCTTGAAAAGTAACAAATCATCCATTAAATCATAAAAACTTGAGTTTATAACATTAGTCAGATTTAGAATAAAAAAATCCCCAACATAGATATAAATCATTTGTTGAAACAATAAACTTAAAGCAGTTTAATGCTGTTTTAATAAGAGCACCAGTAGATTAGATATTGCCTTGAAGTCTTGGAAAGGGAAGCAACTTGATCTAATCGAATTTGGGCCTGGCAAAACAAAAGAAATCCACAACAGGGAGAAACAAAAGAAATCCACATTCTGGATCATCCTATCAATATGTGGAACCAGCTGCCGTTTGTGCTGTTTTAGTACCAATAAAACATAGGTTTCTTCAAGAAAAGAGAATACTCAGATCTGGAAGAGGCAACACGTCTGCTTTAAAAGCTTTGATTTTTTTAAGAAAGAAAACATTTTTTCTAGCTATGGAGCATCCTGTATAGAATGTCAAAGATTGCATGCCGTTTGGGAAGGAGTAGGAGCTATTTTAAGAGGTCGCATAAATGTAGCACGAGTTGATGCCAATCTGGCTGGTCTTAATACAGCAAAGAGATTTAAAGTTACAAATCTACCTGCATTCCTATTGTAAGTCACTATACTTTATAAAACCTATGTAATTTTTTACTAAACTTCTTTTCATAATTGCTTGCAAAACAGTAAAGAGTTAATTGACAACTAGACCCAGCTAAATGGAAGAAAATTTTTGTCAATGCAATAGATGTTAGCTTCTGTTAAATTTTATTTTATAGGGATACTATACTATATTATATAGAGAACACTCTATATAAAAACAGAAAAAGCTTAACTATTCAATTTGTTTTATTGCAGATTTCGTTTAGGTAAAGTGTATAGATATAATTTGCCAAAAAATGATATAAAATCATTTGTTAGCTTTGCACAAGATTGGTATAAAAATGCGAAAGCAGAAGTTGTTCCCCTCTTATCTTCGCCTTTGTAAGTATTTTATTTATACATGATGTATTTTTTTGCATGACTACCCTTGAGACTAATTTGGTTGTCTTTTTTTTTCAGTGATGAAGTGGTAAATTTGTGTGTAGAATGGATTAAGTATGGCATCAATACAGGTACAGAAATATTAATGAAACATCCTTGGATATGGCAAATAGGTGTGGCTGGTTTTGGTCTTGTTGCCATCACAGCTCTTATAGCACTATTTAAAGCAAGGAAGTCAAAACCAAGGGATACAAAGAAAGAAAAGAAAAGTAAATAAATATTTATTAAGGCAAAATATGAAAAAAAGAATATATGTATATATAGGTACTTACTTAAATATTTATATTTTTCAAAATATTTATTTAAGTATATATGAAGTTCTATTGGCTATATTTTTAATAAAACAAAAACAAAAATATTTAGTAGTTTTATTTTGAAAACCTTACTTAATTACAGATACAGCAAGTGCTCACAAAGCTTCCTAAAAGAGTTGAGTATATTTTCTTATTATATAATGTCCCGTTCATGAATATTGTGCTATATTTTAAACTAAAATGAATTCAAATTAACTTCTTCCATCAGTAAAATAAAATAAATATCACATGCAAGTCCGAAATTGAGAGACCGAATACCAAACCACCACTGAATAATGGGAGTCAAAAGTCATAAATAATACATTTTTCTAAATTAAGCAGTAAAATGTCCACCACTTGTAAATAATGTCAAATACAACAGCTATAATAACTGTTAAAATGAGTGAGTTTAAACTTACAGACATTAGATTAAAATTCAGTTTTCTTTTGCACTTACCAGAATATTCCCAGATGATAGTAGAATATAGAGATCATATATTTCATATACATAATATCTCCAAATGGACCAATAAAAAAAAATGCTTTCAACTATTTAATGTCCACCAATGAAATGATATTTTAACTAATTAAAACACCAAATGTACAATTTATTGCTAGTACATAATAATATGTATTACACTAATATTACAATAGAGATAATGTAAATAAGAAACATTAGATTCAATTACCATGAGTGTGGTAAATGTCTATGCACTCCAAATGTGTCTTACAAATAAAAATTAAATAAGACTATTTGTGCAGTTAAATTGTGTCCCTAAAAACATAAAAAGTGTTATAGCAATACTTTTCACAATCTTTTAATAATTAAGTGTTTTATACCATTCTATATTGTAATTATTCTAACAATTATCACACAATCTCATCTCGTAGAATGTTGTTATCCACACAACTGAATGCCTTCTTACAGTCAAAATATGCAATGTCTACTTGTGTTCCTGCTTCATTTCCTGCATTAGGATTTTGAGTACTTTTTTCTTAAATGTAATCCCAGATTGTTTTCGATCCTTCTGTAGGTTGTCTTGAATTTTATTTTAATGATTCAGAAGTTTATTTTTCATAACCATTCTAATTTGGGTTTGGCATTAAAAAAATGGATTACAAATCTATACATAAGTTGGTGCCTTTAATTGTATCTCCCTAAATATTTTTAAAAAGATTATTAGACTATAATTACAAACAAACCATGTGATTATTTATATATTAATGTTGTGAAACCTGCATGCTTGGTGAGATAGTTTTAGGAGTGTGTGTACTTTTCTTTATTAGTATGTTTTAAAGGTGCGAAAGTGGTCAGCAAACATTAGGACAATAAAGATGTGTGTTATGCATTAAAGGGCTCAGCTGCAATGCCAAAAATTTTTTTGTAACCTGATTTAATTTATTGAAGTATAATGTTTCTTAATGTAACCAAAATAAAACTTTGATGCAATATAAGAAAATAATTATTGTAAATAGCGCATTTTTGTAGAAATTTAGGTACAAAATTTTACAATTTAAAGTATCTTATATTCAATGTCATGATAAAAATAAAACATCTCATACACATTAATAAAGCTTTAAATTAAGATTAAGCTAAAATTTGACTAGAGATTAAAGTTAAATAGTATCAACTTCTATGTTTATTCTAAAAACTGATGCCGGATCACCTAGTTCGGTGAGAATTGCATTTTCAAATTTTTTAAAGATAATAGGAAACTCCATTATGTTCTCTGGTTTTGATTCAAGCCACATTTTATCAAATTCATAAAAGAGATAACAATAAAATTTATGAAACAAATCAATGCAAGGGAGATAGTTATTAGCATTGAACATATATGTTTTTGCTGAGCCCTCTTTTAGTAGATAATATGCCATTGATGTTAAGTTTATTCCAACAATGGCAAAGGTATAACCATATTTTGGATGTAAAGAATGGCTTAGTACATGACTTGATGCTAGTGGGTATTCTGTAGCAAAGAACAAAAGATTTTCTAGACCTAAAAGTCCCATTCCTCGAAAATCTGTCTTTGGATCATCTCCCTGAAAATAAAAATATGCCAAATTAAAATGAGGCTGCTTTAGAGTATTGTATTGAAATACCTCATAAATAATAACCCTGTTATTAGTTATAGTGTTATTAATAAATATATGAGGTGTTTTAGAATACTAACCTGGAAGCCTATATGCTGCCAATCTTTACAAATTCTAGATTCTAATGGTGTGTCTGGCATCAACATGGTCCACAACTTAAGTAATTTATGCTCATGCTCTGCATTGTTACTGTCAAATTCTATTTTTCGGATAGCTTCCACCTCATCAATGAGTTGTCTATAGCTCCAAATTTGTTCTAGACATCGTCGAAATGAAGGCACAAAGGCTCCATGGATTTTGAGGTTTATCTTTTTTACTCTGACAATAATGCCTATCGCTGGAGTGAGAATATCCCAAAAGTTAGTAGGAATAAAACTGCCTTCGGACACCACGGCATCTAAAAACGAAACTACTTCTTGAACATCCCGTGTACGTGATAACATTAAAGATTTTTCTACATTACATGTTCTTTCAGCACCAACTCTGTCACCGTAGCAAATTCTTTGGAGTTCACAAAGTTTTGTTGTTTTTCTCAAAAACCATTTTATAAAAGGCCTTAAATACCATTGTATAATTGTAAATAGGTTTAACACAACCATAATTACGCTTTTGTCAACATTCCGGGTTGTAAAATTAATCCGTAATCAGCTGAAATACGATTTTTTTTTCTTTATTATAATGTATGTACGACATACGTTTTATTGATTATAATAAATGCATTGCAGGTTAAATTTATTAGTTTATAACACAGTAAGAACACTACGAACCTTTAACTTTTATTGTCATAAAAAGACAGACCACAGAGTACAGACAGGCATTTCACATTTGACAACCGACATTTTTTTTCTTCATGATTAGTACTTAGTGCATTGCCAATATAATATTGGGTGTTTTCCAATTACAGCACAAACGCGCATTGTGCGGCACAATGCTCAAAGTTGGTGTTCCAATTACAGCAACGCATCGAATTTTTGAGCTCTCTCAAAAGTAGTGCTTCTTCTTCTTCTTTTTTAAAATTAGCTTCCTAAAGGATTTGCCAAAAGTAGTGCTTTCGAGAAATGCGCGTAATGCCAACTGTGACAGAAAATTAACAAGTGCTTTTTTTTTTAAGTTGTTCATTTATCGAAATGTTTTATTTAAATAATATCGTAAATAATATTGGAACGAAGTTCCTTACGGCAGGCTCGGAGGGGATAGGAATTTTGCTGCGCGACCGAATTGAAAAAAATGTGATAGTAAAACCGTAAGAAAAAGTGCGTGGAATAAAAGCGTTAAATGAGACGTGCGCAGGCGCGACAGTCGCATACATAAGCGAGTAGTGTATAATACCTTTCTTTTTAGCCGAAGGAACTTCGTTCCTACCTGGTGTCCCACAACACCACATTTCTTTTATTTAATGTTAAAAAAAAATACGCGTATGTGCACAAAAATATTAAAAAGCTTATTTCAGCGCTGATGGGTTTCATTCCAAGAATACTTGGGAATGAAATTCGATGTTTCAAGTTCATCTACAAAAAAGGTTTCAGTAATCTTACTAATAAAAACGTGAAAGTTTGTAAGTATGGATGTTTGTTACTCTTTCACGTAAAAACTGATAAAAACAATGGATTCTATTGAAACTTTACAATAATATAGCTTATAAACACCAGAACGATACATATAGGCTATGATTTATGCCTGCACTCCCACGGAAATATGAAGTATGCGGGTGAAACCGCGGGGCGCTGCTAGTATATTATACAGTATAAATACTTAAAAGTCCAAAATATGAATTCTTAAAATACGTACTTATCAGATGATAATATTATGCAATAGTTGATAAAGAGATGATTTAATTGAAAGGTATATAATTGTTTTAGAACTCATTTTAAAAAATTACTCAAAACAAAAAATGATAATGAAATAATCAAAATCCAAATAACTTAAAATAACCGTAAATAGCTTTCAACCAATTATTATGTATACTACTTTTTTACATTAATAAGGTTATTGCTAACTTTTATGAATATTTTTAGTCTACCCTGAACTTAGCGCACTCTGCTGGTGCATTTTTAAAATATTCGTGTTCCAATTAAGCATCAGCATTGTGCGGCATATTCAGGCATATTGCGGCATTGTGCGGCACTGAGTCGCATTATGCTTTGTAATTGGAAAACACACTAAGTCTGTCGTAAGCTATTTTTCGTCTGTTGTTTGGAGAAACCACAGGAAATGCTAAAGGGCGTAGTTTCACCTTTCATTCCTTTTGTTTTTCAATCATATCTCCATTAATCAATTATTATCACTTCCAACTCCAACCATCCAGAACAGTTCACAGTAATATTCGCCAAACAATTGCAATAATTTATTTATGCATATTAAGTTTTAAAACCCAACACTATGGAAAATCTCTTTCGCTCGCTGTTATTTGTTTTTTTTGCGACAAACTTAAACAGTGGACTCAGTCTACTATTTTAATATGCGGTGTGACTTTAGACTGGCTTAGACATTATCACTTAGGCCTCTTATGTAATAAGCTTCCAGTAAACTTTCGAGTATCCCAGGGGAGTATATTAGGGCCCACTCTTTTTCATATATGAACAACATATTACATTACCTACACATTCCATAAGCATAACTATTTAGTAGTATATTTTCACTCTCAAACGCCATAGTATATTCTTTCACGTAATTGTGTTAATCCTTAATCGTACAGAAAATACCACACATCCCAATGACATCTTTAACTCATTTTATCCTCATAATATAAACATCACCGCTACTATAGTATGAAAAGTAATGGGTATAAAGTGGAAGTGGAAGTGAATGCTATGTTACTATATCGGAATTTGGGGATCAGCAACATCTATCATTTGAGAAGCTCGTGGTTAAGTTATAACAGTCACGCGGACCGATCCATCAGGTTAAGCTACGATTGCCGATGTTAGTCCGTGGATCGGATATATTATATTTTTATACCGACAGGCGAGACTGCCTTGTGCCTCGGAAATCACGTTGATCACAGGGTTATATTACCCAGTTACTGGGCTATAAAGGTTAGATACTTAGGCTGTCGCTTCATTTAAATACTGGTATTCAGCTGTATTTGCTTAGATTAGGAGTTAACCCTAAGTATAGTTGGGAAAAGGCTAGGCAGATGATAATGAGTAGGGTCATGGAATTGAATAAACACTGTTAGTGGCAACTCAATTTCATAGTTCGGACAATACTCAGAGCACCATCAAAAACGTCGCGGTTAACATTGATGTTGCAGTATAACAATACTCACGACCCAATACATACAGAACTAAGGCCCGTATTCTAAAACGTGACTTGAGCGCTGATCGGTGTTTGATACTAGTTTTGGCGGTACCAAAATCTAGTATCAAGCGCCGATCAGCGCTCAAGTCACGTCTCTGAATACGGCCCTAAGAATAGCCCCCGTTTTACAAGTATGAATAAATCTACAGACACTCTTTTCGTGGGCGGCCATAAACCATACGCTTTGGCTTCTACAGAAATGTTACCGCATCTACCGTATCTACAGCCTCAACGATTTTCCCAATTCCACAGTCATTTCTGAGTTGTAAGCGTCTAGTTGATCTACAGTTGAAATAATTCTAACTACTTTTCCATTGGCAAGTGAAATTATGTGGCTATCTAGAATTTCCAGTTTTATCATAGTGAGTTTTCCAAGGCGGAAAATATTTAAAATATTTACGGGAATTGTCTCCGGCCTGTCTCATGTTTTGTGGTCATTTACAAAATCTAAACGAATGAATGTTTTGGTCCGCCATTAACCAGGTGGAAAGACGATATACGTGCAGTGGCAGGTCCGCGTTGGATGCAACTTGCAAGTGGCAAGGGAACTATCGTCTTGGCGTTCGTTGAGGGAGGAGGGCCTATGTTCAGCAGTGGACTAATAAAGGTTGATGATGATGATGAAACAAATGAAACAGGTTGGTTTCACCGGGAAAAAATAGATATAAATTATTATTATTATATTATTGATCACATGTAGCCTGTTATCTGCCATTTTGTTTTTTTAAATATCAAGACAAAATATCTAAAGGCACCTCGTTGAAGCCCTCCCAGGCGTTCAGGCTGTACCAGGGAATATAGAAATCTACACACTTTTATATGTACTTACATACATAATACATATCTACATACAATCTAGGGGCTGAGAATTTTAGATCTTAAGATGTTTTATACGCCGTCGCTCCTACTGCATAGGTAGTGGTACAAATAAAAAAATATACGTATCTTATTTGATGAAAATTTTAATTAAGAGACTTTTATAATAAAAGTACTTATTTACAATGCAACATACATACAATTATGTCCAATCATTGCATAATTATAATATTTACAAGGCTATGCGTGTTTAGCTTCACAAGAGAGGGACATATTATTATTTAATTTTTATTATATTAACATAAAATGTATAATCAATAACATAGATGTATTAATTTAATAAATTATTAACAAAATTAATAGGTATTTATATTTCTATAATTTATACATGTAACAATTTTTATACTCACAGGTGACAAAACACTTCATAAAAATCTACGGAAAATGTATTTTTCAATAAACATAATATTATTTTTATTAACATTTTAATAAAAAAATTTTAACTTTTTTTAAACATTGCCAAAATGTAAAAATAAAATCTGGCACGGCTTATACTGATTAGGTACATAAGATAAATCCGAGTGAATAATTGAGTTTATATTTCTTTTTCTATGGACATAATATTTTAGTCATATTTTTGTTCTGCAAGCTATTAGATATAATAACTTAAAACATAGCTATTTTATTCAAGAACGTGATCCATGCTTGTAACGCCTTTAGCAAATTTAGTACCTACCTAAGCGTTTGTGATACTAATGAAATTATGACTAGTTATACATGACTAGTCCAATAATTATGACATGAAGCGATAACATTACAATAACAAATATGTTTCTGACATGCCACTTGATATTATAATATGAACACAAGCTTATCATGTAGGTATATAATATGAATACAATGTGTTTTTAATTTTTACAAAATATGGTATGGTATTTGGTCGTCTAACTATGGAACGTATATAATATAATATTATAAAATGAAATGAAAAATTATTAAGTTTCAATCCATTAAACATATCAAAATAATAACTTATTCAAAATTAATTCAAGTATGTATAATAGTTTACTGGCACATGAAACCTTAAATAAACGATAACTAAAAAGAGACTATGAGGCTGACTAAATAAGTAAAATATTGATTTCGTCTCATTAAACGTAAATTGTCTTTTTCGCTCTTTGGTTATGAGTTATGACTAATGCTAAACTATAAAAAAACTGAGATCATTATTATTCTGAAATTAAAAGTTTGTAGATAAATTCCACTACACAAAAATGCCATTAAGAAAGCGTTAGCGAAGTGCGAAAATGATAAAATGTATGGGATTGACATAAGGCCGCGCTTGAACACGTGGTCCATCCTATACATTTTATCACTTCGAACTTCGCTAACGCTTTCTTAATGGCATTTTGGCTCGGCCCCCAGCTATATATTATAGCGAGGAGTAGACAGCTTGTATCGAGTGTTACATATTGGTGGCACAATATTCATCTTCTGCTAACAAATTTCATTTTTTAACATTTGAAAACTATGCAAAGATACAATTTAGTATCGCGTGTTTAGAGTGCTATACCAAACTATAACTTACACGTACATCATCAGTAAATAACAAACAAGTTTTTAGTTAATTAGTTAATCTTATTAATTCCTCACTTACAGGTGCAATTGAAATAATATATAATAAAATATTTTACCAATTACACGTAACATTGCAAAGTTCAAACCTTATTATAAGTTGATTATAGGTTAAATCCTAAAAGTATTATTATATTAGGGCTTTAGAAATAACGCAGGAGTCAAATAAGTACTAATGATTAAAACGGCCTCACATTTATCTCACTAGTGTCTTTTCGTGCACATTAAAATAATGTTTATGTTTGAACAACTTATGCATCTATTTAATTACTATTCGCATCTGAAATATGATTAGGCAAAGCAAATTTTACCTTTTGTGTATAGAATGTACTATTTTTGCATGAAGTACAATATAAATTAAATTTCGGGTGCCTGTTGTGGTCAATATTCCTAAAAGTTCTGAATTCGTCTTATCAACTTCTTAAAAACTGGATAAGCAAAGAAAAATTTGCAAAACATTTTTTTAAATCATGATGTAGGTACAGTTGGGTTCCATAATTTTTTTCATGACAAAATATAGATGTTCATGATCATTTTTGATAGTGAAAATACTTAGCAGTAAATGGTCTGTACAGAGCTACATAAAATTACAGTTGGACGGAATCAAGTTAAAAATGGTGTGGTACTAAGGACAATCATTTTAAAGCTTTTCTGATTCCGACGTCATATTATATGAAAAAAATAAATCAAGATTCATTCTGAACTTTCAGGAAACGAAATTAAATAATATTATTGTTTATATTCTTTGCAAAAGAGCATACTATCTACTTCTTTATCGAAAATTATGTATGTTACCTATGCTTTAACGGTAGAGGTATACGACATAATAATATTGTGTCATTATAGTACCATTTGATTTTGTATCATTATTAAATAATGTATTTCAACCACACGGTCCTTTTTGTTATCTATAAAATATACTAAATACACATTAAGCGACTAGTTAACCAGGAGCTTTCTAGAATAGCTTAGTTTTATTCATTTATAGTGATGAATAAAAATTACAATATGTTTCAAAAACTAGCTTCATACCTAAATAATGAAAAATGCCAGTGGAAGTTCGAACATCTTTCTCAAATGTCGCAGATAAGATTTAAGACGTACCTATCTGATAAAAAGTATATATGAAATAGAAGTGATTAAAATTTTAAAACCAGTACCGACACGATATTACAGTGAGTTCGTTATGTCATTACTCCAACGTCTCGGATAGGAGGTGTCTGGGCTTGACCTCTTCGCCACACCAATTCCTACCGCCGGCTAGGACAGGAAGCGTTAAAGCGGAAGTGGGAGGACCTTGCGCGTCAGTCTTATGGCAAATGCCTTACGGCTGCTCTACGCCGGTTCCTTGAGCGGCGGGTGCGCCGTAAGCGCAAACCCGTCGCCTTCCGTCTGACGCAGGTTCTCACCGAGCACACGTGCTGTGGTGACTATTTGTGTCGGATGGCCCACAGGGAGCCGACGTCAGGATGTCACGATTGTAGCGTGGCAGTGGACTCTACCCAGCACACCCTCGAGATGTGCCCGAATTAGGCGACGCTGCGCCATGATTAGACGTCTGTCATGAGTCCTGGACGGCAATGGCCTCTTTCTGCGAGATAGTGAGGACCCAGAAGGAGGCCGACGAACGGGTGAGAGAGGATGCCACGTCAATAGCCTCCCCCGTAGACGACGAACGGGGGTACGTCGGAGGCGCTACTTAATGCGCTTCTAATAACAGCTCTGTCGCTGATTCGGATTTGGGTCAATCAGATAGCGGCTGAAGGCGCTCGCAGTGGTTTTGGCGAAGTAGTGCATCCGAATGCGAGTCACAACACACGCCAGCCTATGTACTAAAAAAAAGGAATTGTTCTACCGAGCTTCCAGCGACGACCAACTTTCATTTAGGTTGGTGTTGGTTTGTATAGTCTAAGAAATTGTAGTTTATATATTATATCTCATCATAAGCAGGTATAGTATTTACTAATAAACAAAACCCTCCCTACTTATTACGTATTGCATTTGAACCGACTAACTTTACCGCGGTCGTCATATTTTATTACTAGGTATTGAGTTTTAAGCGTTAAACTTAAGTTATCTTCGACTGGCAATTTTTCAGTAGGTACACGGGTTGTTTGGAATTTCAGTGTATGTGTACATGCAAACTATGTGTTGCAAGACATAACAAAGAGTCAACGAAGGCTCCAGAAAAAATATATCTATGTTAAATATCAAGAAGAATAATACCTATTTCTGAAATAATATTGTCATAATATTAACTAATATGGATTGTCTTATATTCATGATATAATACAGCAATTATATTTAGTTTCCTGAATATTATATTGTTCTAAGTTAAATAATAATTAAAATAAACATGTTTGTACAATGTTCATTCCAACTCATTTAATTTTTCAAATATTCTTTTTAGTAGTGGGACCGTGGATTTTTAGTAATCTCGAGGTCCCACTAAACATATTAAAATATGTTTCTTGTTTTCGTTGGTTTCTTATTGAAATGGCTGATAGCCATAGGTCTCTATATACATACCTACTTAGTCTTCATTAGTAAGTGAATATCTTTCTGGAACTTTATAAATACTTTATAATTTTAATAATACATAGAAGAAATACATCATTGCATATCATCTAAATTATGTAATTTTGTGTCTTATAAAGCGAATGATATGTTTTTTTTTATCTTATACAATAATTTATTCGCTCAATAAATATAGTAGATATCACTTTATATTATATAGTTTAACCAAAATGTTATTTCTCGGTTATATATTTACAAAGTGCTTAAAATTATTATAGTCCATAAATAAATAGTATTTGTGTAAATTTATATAAACTTAATACTCGATACAAATGGAGAAAAAAAGGAGGATTTTAAGCAAACTTTAGAAAGTAGGTAGTCTCAAATATAACATTTGTAGAAATATATTATACTCGTACGTATAATTTAAGGTTTATTTTATAATAAGTTGTAGAGATAAGTTTTATAAGAGGAATATTCGGAAATTATACAACTCATTTCAACATTATCTAGTCGCATCTTTATGTAACAAAAACTATATTATTTTCATATTGACGACAAAATTACAATGTGTCGTACAAACGTACAAATTTATTTGAAATGTTAACAAAACAATCAATATAAAGCACAGCCAAAACGTGTTTCCTTATTTGGTAAATTTGTATTTAAATATACATAATAAATATTTTATTAAAAAAATCTATTTTAAAAAACAGTTGACTCTTTGGTCCGCTTTAACAAGCAAGGCGTACATTTAATCTATAAAGCTTGAATAAAATTATTAGCTGTAGCCGGAATAACGCTTTTAGAAGTACTTAAGAATATTTGTAGCTGAATAATTTAAATGAAACTTATCAATAACGCTGATGCAATAACGACTCATGTAATAAAGGTATGTCCTCAATTTATTGCTTTAACTTACAGGCAATTTAGAATTTCTCGATTACCATGTATTATTTTAATGTGGAATTGAAAAGATTCTTACATGTTAAAATAATTGATTTTAGTTTTATACACATATGCACAGACCACCGACCCAACGCAGGGATATAATCAAATTGACACAAAACAGTAAAGTATCAGGGAAGTCTTTACAAGGCACGTTCTTATATTTATGTACCTACAGCATAGCGGCAGCATTATTTTTCTTCTAAATATATTAACAATAAATACACGACAACATAATATTATAGGTACCAATAAGCAAGATGAACAAAGCACTTACATTATAGTCCGCATGCTTAGATGGATTTCACTTTTATAAACGGTACATAATATGAATGCGCTATGACATAATACTTTATGGCAAAATTTCTATCTACATATCCTCAAACATTAATAAAGATATTCGTTTTATTTATTGCGTCCATACACATAAATTAAATTACATGATGTTGTTTACACTTTTCCATGCAAACTAGACATTGAATTGAAGGCATGTTCATGGTTTAATTTTTAAATAGTGGGACACGAAGGGTGATAAGATTGTAGTGAACTAAAAGTTAATGAAAAAGTGCTCTAGAGATTATATTATGATCATTTGAGCTTTAACATCTAAATTTGTACTATACTTAAATATTCGATTAATTATAATTAAATCATATCGAACTAAAATAACAATACCTCTAAAAGCAATTACATAATAATGAGGAATTATCACAATTATGGGTGTGTATGGAAATTACTACCTACTACTAAAGTGATCGTTTTATCTATTACAAATGATTTGTTATAAATTTATTGTTTAGCTTAAATTAACTACAAGTGGACTGCTTATAGGTTTTACATAATAGCATACGGACGAAGAGTACACATTAATTTCCCTCAAGAATGTTCTTTCATATTAAAAGTTTTTCACATTTTTGATCCCTCTTTAACCTATCATAAGATTTATTATTTCTTAAAAGAGTCTCAAGATAATCACATCCACGTTAAATTACTTGTGTTGAACATATTATTTAAAAACCTGTAGCAAAATTTCAAAATTTCCATCCGACGCGAGACGCTTCGACGTTCCGTTTTAAAAGCTGCAATGACTCGTCCGATCCTTGAGAACCATTGCTTTATATCTAACTATGACTAGTTTTAATGAATATAATCACAATTACTTAACAAATATTGATGTTCATCAAAAATATCCTCTTAGTTATCGTGAGTTGCGTTGTTTCCAACGCCGTGTAATAAAAGATACAAAATATGGAGTTGCTATAACTGTCCGAGTACACAAAGCGGCATACGGCGTAGCTAAATGTCAGGCAGCATTAAGAGAAGGCTTTGTAATGAATAAAAAAGAAGATTAAAAATACGGCGTAGGCAGTGGGGAAGGTGATACGGGCTATTACGTCGATCGTCTTCGCTACTCGTATTGGATGTGGCGGTTCTTTCTTGCGTACCTGGACGAAACATGGCTGAAAAAAATTATTGCAAATAAATGATGGCAGCGAAAATAAAACAAACCTAATTTTGATATAAAATAATATTGTAAGTGTGCTTTTACTAAATTTTATGTAAATTGTTCAGGGAGAAAAAATATGAATGCGTTTAATTCTTTATTTAAAATAAATTCATTATTGTTTAGAATTCCAATTGGTCGCAGCCTACAAGAACAGATAAAAATTTAAATGCATATTAGGTAAGATTTACTTTACAAATTTTGCAGAATTGAACACATTCATTATTTCAAATTCTTTGTTATTTTGTTTCGATCCAAGTGTTTTCAATTTATTATAATGAAACAACTTTTACGGATTTTATCGCGGTTTATTTAGTTTTTTACAAGCCCGTTTCGGAAACTTTACAGCAACCATGGTGACTTCAAAAACTAAATAAACCGCGATAAAATCCGTAAAAGTTGTTTCATTATAATGAGTGAAATTCGCGTAAACATAAGAAAACAATATTTGTTTTCAATTTACTGATGTAGTGGAGTAAAAAGCTTGTCGCATGTCGATATATTGGTGAATAGTGTTTAAAATATTTACCTCTGCCACACCTCCGTTGTTGGCAGTGTGCGTGCAGGATCCTGGCGGGCCAGTACAGGTAGTACAAGTGACTAAGTCAGCCGCACCCGTCGATTCTCGCTTCTTATCACCCTGGAGAAAACGCAGTGCTCTAATAGCTTTAGAATTTCTGCTCATGAAATTACAATGGCTTATTAAATGAAACTAAAATCTAAAAGGGCCAATGATGAATGAGGGATAGGTATTTATAATGTCCAAATTATTCTTTGAAATAACGAATATAAACTACAAGTACTACTTACAGGCTGTAGCATCCAAAGAGGCATTAAAATAAGAAAATGTGCGTTAGTTTTCGTGATATCAGATCTGAATGATATGGTTTTCGGATGGTTTTTGACGTTTCATTGACATCACTTACTGCACCGCTAGTCTCCGGTTGGGGCGTTTCTGGTTTCGCCCAATGAAATATTGCCATCGCCTCCTACGTAGATTAATATTACAAGTTTAGCCGAAGCAAATAAAGTGAATTCACTGTGATATGCTGAAGCAGCGTACTTATTAGTAAATAAACAAGCCGTTACTGTTTACAAATCGTAAATATATTTCAATATACAGTTAGGAATACGACCATTTGATAAGTTAAGTTATAAAATATAATTGGTTCAAGAATTGATACTTAAGACCTTGAAATATATTATTTCGTAATTTGTAATTAATTTTATTAATGTCACCAACGATCTTTTAAATTAAAAGCAATCGAAACCTAATTTTACATTAGGAGTTCATTATATTGACTTACTCGAATCCGTAGTAATCGAAAGACACTAGTAAATATGAACTTGCAGGTAACATCGGAATCAAGCTTTGCTACAGCTAATATAAAACTTAGTACTTGTATGTATCGTATTGTCTAGTGAATAAAGTTTTTGTTATAATGTGTAGCCAGGCTAAAATCGGATTTTGGCAGGTATTTAATAAGATAGCATACAAATGTGTAAGGCGTTTTAGTCAAAGTTTTTTTAAATGGTTTGGTGATTTTCGATGTATACCTTATAGGATATTAAATTGGTTAATCTATTAAAGCTGTTTACTACTAGCTTTTATTACGTATTCCAATGAACTAACATGCGTTTTTGAATGATAACCGTGCTGTGGTTGAAATGGTGACGAAATCTGTTATATTTCCTAACATTTATCTCTTCACTACGCATACTAACGTCAACTAATCTATAATATAAAACTGACTGACTTGACTTTCTACTTTTGGCTTTGTCTGTAAAGATTTCCAAATTTAATTCTAAATAAGTTCTAAAAAATACATTTGGTTGTAGTGAAGAGGAGTCAGCGTTCAGCAGAATTAAATTAGAAAATATAACAGATTTTTATTCGGAATGTGCCAATGATAATGGCGAAGGTTCTTACCAAGGGGCTGGCCAGTATAATGCCAATTCTGCTCAGAACTGCAGGCAGTCGCTGTGAACACATTATACAGACACATTGTTCACTTGTGGCAGATGGACTACAGTTGTGCAAACGTGAACACAGACTAAATTGACGTGGCCAGATATTTAAACAATTATTCACGAAAGATATCCTGGGCATTTACATTTACACAAACCACATCTTTTTGTTATCAAAGATTCTTTGCAATGTTTTCTTTAAAAAAAAAACTTATTCTTTTTTTAAATTTAATGTTCGAATAATGGCCACTCAAAATAGTCATATGATTTGTTCGTGATTATTTTCACCGTTTTTGGCTTACCCCGTGTCATCGAATTTAGGAGAAGAAATTGACATGCATTTTAAAAACACATGCTCTAATAAAAAATATGGACATGCTTAAATTTGTGTAAATTTTAATGAAAACATTGCAAAGAGTTAGAGAGAAACGTAAATAATTCACAGGAGGTTTAAAAAATATGAAGAAATGTAAATTAAAAAAAATATATAAGAAACTTATGTAACGCTGTCATAAAATTTTTCGTGAATTATTTGCATGGCAGTAGATAGTAAAAGTATTAATTAAAAAAAAACCTTAACGCCAAATTAATTATTGTTCTTTATAAAAATATATACAATAATTTATTAATTATATAGCAAATATTTACTTGAATTTATAAATAAATTAAATATGATAGATACGGTAAGGTGAATCAAGATATAGCAGATAAATTAATGAACTTCGTTTAGTTCATTTCAATCTTTTTTGTAGCTTTTGATAAGTGATGTAATAGTATCTATATTATAGAGGTCTAAATAGTAGGTGTTATTTTATCGAAAAATTCATAAAATTTTAGAAGAAAGAAAAATTAGTTGCATTCGAATGAAGTTAAATTTCGCGTATAGTATGTTATTGCAATTGTTAAAAAAATACAAACAAATAGGCCCTTACAGTGTTTTGTAAATAATTGTTTTTTTTTATTCTTTATTGAAAAAAAGCTTTACATATATATAGGGTTGAGCCAACTTAATTGTTTTTAATTAATTAACAATAATTAACTGTCTAATAATGAGATATTATTGTATTGACTATCCATCCTAATTGATGTAAGAGCTCTTCAAAAACAAAAATAACACAAAGTAGTCCTAAAAATATTTTGTCCATCTTAATTTAACCCTAAGCACTCTACACTAGTGGATGTCAATTATGCATTAATAAAATATTGATTTCATATCAAAATTTTACTATAAATTTTATGACTAAACAGAAAATTTAGAACCTAATTAATAATAATAAATTCAAAATAAAATTACTCGGCCGCAATTAAAATAAACAGACATCTTAGACATTGAAAATAGTGTTGTAGGTGCAATTTATTAAAAACATTTAAAAATATCACAACAAAGATCACACATATTATGTTTGAGAGGATATCAATATTTACCTGGGTGACTGGATTCTCGCCTGGTCGGTACACGACGTTGTGTAAGGGACGTTTTCTCCCGACGTAGTTCACACACACGAACTCTAGCAGCGACGCGTAGATGAAACACATACAAACACCATCCCACACATTCATTGCTGTCAAGTTGGACACAACTGGCAATGTCGAACGAAAACCGTTCGAAGTTGTGAAGAAATTCAACATCGTGGTTACACCTGTTTATGAAAGTATAAATAACTTTTATAATCAATCTAGCACTTGTATCGTTGAGGCATTAAATAATAAAATGTAAAAACTACCACGATCTGTGAGATGCGATGTTGATAATATGTGACGAAAAGCTAGTGCTTGATTTTGTAATAAAAAAATTCATTTCATACTGAGATAAAATAACATGAAACATACTGCAAATCTTAAATGCTTTCGCCAAAATTGCAGGAGCGAAAATATTTGCAAATAACTATGAAAATAATATTAATAAGTTGATAACAACAAGACATACGTGTCTAGCTTGTTTAAATAATATATTTCGTAAATAAACTAATAATAAAGCAAAATGAAATAAACCAACCTATCATAACTCTAGCAGGCACTGCATTCCATTCCAGCCAAAAAGTAATAAATGACGATGTCACCAAAATAATTCCAGGAATAAAAACTGTTGTGAAGTAAAATGATCTATCTCGCGTGAAGATGAGATCCACCCTTAGGCAGCTGTAATTACCTAAAACATCCAGCACAATCTACAACTACACATTAATAATAAAACTACATGTCCATAGCGAGTTGGCAATAATAAACGTACAATGGTACATTTACATTGTCAACCAAAGCTTAAATCCTGCAGGATGAACAGTTAGCGTGTTATGTCACAGCTGCAGCCACATCTACGAAGATAGAAGATGCAAGACCGAGAACATTCCATTCGCCAGTACATTTTTTTACCTATCATGGAACGAGCTGGAACTGCGTTCCATTCCAACCAAAATGTGATGAAGGAGGAAGTCACCAGAATTATTCCAGGAATGAATACTGTGGTAAAGTAGAATGCTCGGTCTCTCGTAAATATTAAATCCACCTTTAGACAGCTGTAGTTACCTGTGAAGTTAATATTATTCGTAACATTGCAACGCACATTAATCGTTTAACTCTTCACTGCTGTGTAATTTTTTTTTCTAAAAATTCCAAATAACTCCATTCAGTGGCCTTGTAAATTGATAGTTAATTATTTACAATATGAAATAGAAATGTAAAATCCGTATGTAAGAGTAACGCGATATGTGTACCAAAATCGCCGATGGAATTCCAATTATCTCTAAAGTTCTAGATAAAGAATCTAGTTGCTAATACGTGCATCCACAACAGTTACGTGCATAACCAACAAAGATGATGAAGAGGAAATATGTATGTGTTATTCAACACTGTATCAATGTTATCCACATCGGACGTTTGACTAGCAGTGGTACAACGGCGCTATTACTCACACATAAGCGGAATGTAAATAATTCTGTAACACCAGAATGTTGTCAGTTTTTCGGTGCAACTGAAGTAGGAAGTACCTTGCTCCTCAAATCGTCTCTGGCAAAGGTTACATGTCAGCTCTTCGTCGTCTTCGTACAGTGACATACCATCAGCTGCTTGCAAAGACGTGAACATAGTCTTACATTCTACGTTAACATTTTTTTCTTTAATAGTATGAAATTCCAACTTAATCTACGCTAGATACAATGATACTAATGCGTTATCTATATTTTAATGAACATGCTTTGCCGTTTCTATCTACTTTTAAAACATGTATTTCACAACAATCTCTCAAGTACATATTTTGCATTTGTAAGCATTAAAAGAAGCTATTTGTTGTAATGTTGCTATAATGCTGTACAAAAATAACCGTACATTACTATAAATATAAAACTTATGTTTACATTAAATCAAGACCAAGCTGAAGAGAGTTAATCAGAATTCCTATTACGTCATTATCCTCCCTTGTGCAAAGAAAAGGATGTGCTTGTAACAAAAGAAAACAAGGTTGGGAAAACTAATCTACATAACTTATTATCAAATGGTAAAGTATAATATATATTATCGTCAGCGATGTTATAGGAAGCGATGCCGTTATTTTGCATGTGTGACAAATATCCATTACCTCTCCAGCTAGCTTTAATCGGGCAGGGTATCGTTTGGTTCTGGATAAGATACGCATTGAGTGTCGTTAACGATGGCGATTTTCGTAATGTGTCTTCATCGTTTTTCCACACGTATGTTATCGCAGACATTTCATAGGAGACTGAAAATAATAACTCATTTATTGAAATACTAACTGGATTATAATAATATCAGCAGTCGATCTATAAAGATAAGTCAAACAGAAAAGTTTTTTACACCAAAAGTAAAAACATACAAATTGATTGAAAAAAAAAATTAAACTTATTACTCACTACTCTCTAAGGCAAATGAACACAATGGATCGTCAAAAGGAAAGATGTTGAGTCGCCCTTGGCAGGACAGTATTAAATGGCGCCGCATCAAATAGTTGATGGTACCATTGCGATATATTCGTAGCGCAAAATGCATTGGTATTATTGGATCCTGAAATTGAAAAATACATAAACGATCTACATCATTTTTACATAACAATACAAATAGGTATTTTCTGTACATCTAAAATCTAGTTGAATAAAATGTACCTACCTTAAAATCTCCATGCATTATGAAGTATGTATCTGGTAACCATATGTCTTCATGATGATGGATGGCGTTCAAGAATTCATAATCAGATTGATTAGAATACCGAAGCCGCGGATCGTACCACTGCTGTTGCAGTAGGAATTCCACTTCGTATTTCTGTAAGCATAATAAGAACCAATTAATTCATATAGTTTTACACTATGTGACTAAGGAATTAATTTGGTGTTTGTTTGTAGGTATATATGATATTAATAATAATAATATGTTGGGACAACTCACACATAAAAAAAAAATAGTAATATTTAAGGATCTTTAGTTTCTATGTTTTAATTTCTGTAAATTCCTTTTTGGTATTGTATAGAATATTTCGTTCTTTTTATATTCTGTTTACTACTTCCCAAGAAAAGTTGAAAAAATATATATTTTTAAATATCAAATATTGTTAAAAAATATTTTGTCAATAACAGTTGGATATCTTTTCTATATTTTTCAAACTGTTTGGTTGCTGGCCATCCGAATAATAAATATGAAAGAATATAATAAACATGAAAGAATAGTACACTTACAAGACTAGATTCATCTGGAGAAGCTAAACTAAGGAGTAGCACGCTGACATTCACCGTGAGGACACCTGAAAATTATTTATTTTAAGTTTTCGTTACATTATCATTAACTATCTTCTAAAAGAATAGAAAATTAGTATTTACACATACTATGAGATCATATACGTATAGTACATATTATGTACATACGTCTTATAATACCAAATATTACATGTGATCCGGCTGAAGTTACTTTAAGTGGAAACCCCTAGTGTATGAAGTATAAAAATAAGAAATACCTCTTTGTCTATAAAAAGCCTCTGTCGAAAAGCTTTAAATATATAAATAACACTATTTATATTTTTTGAATGTGTGCGCGTGTATTTACACACATGCAGTTACGCACACATTTATAATTATATACATACACATTAAATTCGTTTAATACTAATCTCTTTTTACCATTTACCATACAAATTCCATAATTGTGTATCGTCTTATTGGCACACAAAAAATAACACTTTTTTTTCTTTAAATCAAATGGTATTTCTTAGTTTTATACTTCATGTATCAGTGATATAAAAGAAATAATAATTTTAAAGGAATTGTGAAAATTGTGAAACTTTACTCCGGTCTTTGTTACAGGTTTCAGAAAGTTAAAAAATATGTTAAAATTTTAAAAATATTCACGTTTATATTACACAAGGAATTTGTAGAAGAGGCTGTAAAATAATATATTAAATGCAGATCAGTAATCTATTTGACTAATAAAATATAACATGCTTAGCTTTAAGAAACATAATTAAGAGTGCGTGTGTTTGTATATGATATTTGAAGCTATTTTTGTTTGAATTTTAATTTTATCATATTTTGTATTTCGAACAGTTTATACAAAATTTTTATACTTCCACATTACACAATGATAAAATTAAATTTTGAACTGTGTTTGATGTTTGTGAAAAGAGAAATTATGTTATCTAATAGAAAAGCTTTAAATAAATATTAGAAAAAACGGCGGAAATGTCAACGTTGAGAATATTCGAGAACATTACTAACATCAACATTAGCAAATCAGAAAGACGTGTGTAATTTATAGGGCAAGAGTGGATACTTAGACTAAAACATCGAACAGACACGCTAGTATAGGAGACCAAATAAAAAGACGCACAGATTGTGAAGACGTGGTTTGCAAGCGGCGGTGTCCTAAAGTTGCATCACATTTGTCTCTTCGTGCAGACGGAACGGAACACAGAGTATACATAAAACTATAAGGATTCTCTTTTCATAAACACAAAACACAACGCACCGCGGTTGTGCGATCGAGGCCGAAGTGAAGAAAGACCAACTCTATTTTGCTTATAGGTATCGTTGGGTGATGTTAGGCCACAACAAAACTCTGGATCTGGAATTTAATTTGTTGCATAGCTGTCAAATCGAAGCGAATTATTGAGTCTACTTCTACCAAAATTATAAATAATACGAGAGAAGTATAGTTACCGTCAACGGGTGGAAGCAGTCTTTTGTCATAGCGGGAGTTTTTCAAAAGATTGTCCAATATCTCCTTGTCCGACTTTCCCGCAGCAAATCTGTAATATTATAATGTAATTTTTAAATACATTGACTGAACAATATTTAATTAATCCTTGTTAAAGTTAAAATCTTGTTTCCGCTTAGCTTAAACTTAGCTTCCGCTTTCGCTGAAGCAATATTTGTACAATTGTTGTAGTCTATTCAAGTAAGATTCAAGTTAGATATTTTGTTCTTTTTGTGTTGCGGAACTCAATATTTTAAAACTGTCTACAAATGGTTTGTTTGTGGACATAGACAAGGGTAATACACAAAATTTTAATACAATTCAGAATCATCTTCATTTAAAACCTTCAGCTAATTTTCGTAAAGCTAATCTCCAATAGGTGTAAGTATAGCGAGTTGTAATGTTGTACACCGCGCTCACGCTTGGCCGCCTCTCGCCGTCGGACGGGTTACGTGCGCTTCGTCGCCTCTCACACGTCCACCGCATAATTTCAAGTTTCGTGAGCTTCATATTTTGTAAAAGTTATTCCGTTTCCGCGCGCCAAAATATTTGTTTTTCATATGTAAATGTGTAAGAAAGTCTTGGTCATATGAACAAAATGAAATCTTTATAAATAAAATCGTGTCATTTTTTTATCTGCGATTAATTCCTTATCTACTAAAACGACTTGAGGGAAATTTTTGCCTCCTGTGTTTTCAAAACAAGAAACATAGAATTTTGGACATGATAGGTGGCGCTACTATCTCTGAGAGGAGTTATGTCTGCTGATGAATTTGGTATTGGTATTGAGAAAAATTGAAACAGATATTTTTGCGCTATGCATTTGGTCCATAAGGATAACGTTGGCTGGTTTGAAGTAGTTTCATGTAATAGATTAGGGGTTTCTTGAGTAAATACTTACATGTCGGACGTTAAAGCTGATGCTCTGCTGAGCATGAGGATAAAGGCCACGGCGCGTGCCACCACGCATGACCAACCCATATTAGGACATCTGGAATATAAAATATTTGATGTTAAAAATACATATTTTAATGTCTCGATTTAGTTTTTTTTTTGCGTACTTGATTTTTTGTTAGCAGTAATATATGTGGAAATAATATGTTTCTGCGATACACCTAGCATGTGTCATTATCATCATTAGCTTCTTGCCCTCTTGCACTTTTGGATATCTTTGAATTAATATTAAGACGGGACCATTCCTAGTCAACCGCATCGACTGAAGACTTACATCTATAGACTAGTAGCCTGTTATATAACATGACATTTTTGTTTTTACCATTTTCTTCTGGCCTTTTTTTCAATTTCGAGGTAAAATGTCTGAACAAAAGTACCATTATTCTCTTATTGTTGTCAGCACATAGACGAATTATCATTCTTATGCGAATTGGTCCCTACGATAATCTATATAGTTTCATTATAATATTGTTTATATAGAATGTAATATCGATGAAACTCAACGTCACGGAGTTCGGAAAAGCTCTACCGGAACGCATTAGTGCCTTGCGGCGGAAATATCCGCTTTGGGAATTAGAAATATGCAGAGCTGTAAATGCGCAGGGCATTACGGGGAAAATGTGGTTGAAAGGGGGAATATTGCACATAAATATTTATCACATATATTGTGAGTATGGGAATCTTTCGGTCATCACAGTTACTTTAATGTCATTTTAATAAATAAATTGGCAGACGAGCTTGTGTTAACGTCACCCAACAAAGGACTAAATAAGTAAAATTTAATTCTTTTACTGTAATTTCAAACATTAGTTACATACGTACCTGTGAAACTAATAAGTTTCTTTTGCCTTCTTGGCGTTCATTGAGCCTATATTCAGTAGTGGATTTTTGAAGGTTGTTTTTTGTTCAATATAATATAGGGATATCGACGTTAGATATTACAATAATTAAATAGCTACTTATCGTTCCTCATCAAGTATTTAAACAAAGTAGTATCAACTAGATAAGGGTATCGATACAAAATTGTCTTCAATCGAACTACAGTACGACTTGTAGCAGAATACAAACTTGATCTGAATTTCAGAACACTCGGCAAACAAGGGAGGGAAATCGTTTTGAAACAACATACAAAGTTATTACATTATTGCAGTGTGCTTGGATTGATCCCTAGGGAGTGCTGCCAGGTCGACGCAGAGATTTTTCCCGATTTTCTTCCGCAACGACCGCAATACTGAAATTGTATCGAGTAGAAAAAACTGAATCGTTACATTACGTACCGAGCCAATTCTTTGCTAGCCAAAATTGCTAGCTTTATTAGTAAAACGAACAGAGGTCTGAATAAAACGGTGAATCAAGTCAAAACCTTAATAAAAGCTCTATTTTAAGAAATAACTTTTTAGAGAAAATAAATCAGCGTAGATTAAAGATTGACTATTAAGGTTTTAGGGCATCTACAGAGTTTGAATTGCTACATAGTAAATATACCATTGATTTTTTTATGATAGTTGCATAAGAAAAAGTGCTTTTAAGCCACTTCGTGGTAAGTAGTCTGCGTCACCCGTCAACACAAACAAGTTAACAGTCGGTCCTTGATGGAAATTCATGTTATAGCCACTACAATGAAACTTTTTACAATTTTCTACCATTTATTTTATATATTACTAGAAGCAACCCGCGGTTTCACCCGCGTACTTCCCATTCCCGTGGGAGAACAGGGATAAATTATAGCCTATGTGTAATTCTAATGTAGCTGTAGCTAAAGCTATATAATTGGAATGTTTTATTAAAATCCATGCAGTAGTTTTTACGTGAAAGAGTAACAAACATTACAATTACAATTTAAACGACCTGATGATGACTTAGTCGAAACCGATCGTTTAAATTGTAATTGTAATAATATTATATACAATAAATAGTGGAAAAAGTGTAAAAAGTTTCATTGTAGTGGCTATAAGTTAGCACCAACACTCATTATGCCTATCCTATGACAAGATATTAAGTCGTGCCAGTTACACTGCCTGGTTTCCCGTCTCCATGAAAGACAGCAAAGCTGTGTCACGGGAGAAAACAAGCAGGAGCGTGGTACAGGCAGACTGGAGCGCAAACTTAAAATATCAGTATTCGTTCGTAAAAGGAATTATATTTTCATTATTAGTAAAGGGCTTTATAATTAGACTTTACCAAATATGGGTTGAATATAGGGGAAATTCGTTATCATAAAGTCAAATTAAATTTTAATTAAATTACGAGTTACGCGTTTGTGAAATACAAGTTTTGGAGACCCTTTGTTTAGGTTGGGTATTGTTAAATAATATACTTATATATTGTACCCTGGAACAAGTAAATCTAAGAGAGGCACATCGGCCTAAGCGTTCGGCTTGTGACGCATTATCACGTAGAATTATCGACCGTTCGAGTTTTTTTTTATTTAAGACTTACGGAGCCTATAATTTGGTATAGTAAAACTAGATTAGTTGGCAAAACGCCCTCGCTACACTCACTTCACGCCTCGCACTTATGGTACCGAATGAGGTGGTCAGTGATCCTCTACCCCCTGATATGTGTAGTAAGGGTAAATTTGTATAACCACATTTGTGTTTTCATGGCTCGATTGACGTCATTACATTTCACATCAAAGTAGGTCGTGTATTTTATTCCGAGCATGAAAAAATACACGTTACAAGCCGGCCTCGCACGCTCGCCGGCACGGGCTGCGGCTGCACTTTGCATGATGTGCTGATTAAATACACATGTGCTTGTGACAAACGAAACATTAAACAAACACATTTGAGAATCGATGATTTATGTAACGTCGTTGTTGTGCTAACACTCACAAGCTGTTTATTTTATCAAACATAATCGTGCCTTTAGTTTTTACCGATAAAAGAGTCTTAAGCACGTGCCCCACGTGCCCTTATAGTGAGTGCGACTCAGAGATTTCCATCCTTCCATAGTATAATATCGAACTTTCTAAACGCTATGGACTTTTCCTAGACTTCGCCATTTATGCTCATTTTTTTGATACAGCATTTTATTCGATAAAGAGTGTAACAGCCCGCTAAATAAACAAAGTTAGCCTAAGTTTTTTTGAGCAGTATCCGGTCCCTTGCTGGAAGCGAATGGACGGGGATCGGCCGTGTTGGCGTTCGTTGAAGGAGGCCTTTCTTAAGGAGTGGACTGATAGAGGCTACTGCTACTGATGATGATAAAGAAGCTTTGTGAGTTTACAGTACTATAGTTTTGAAAATTACCGTATGTTTCTTAATAATATGACGATGAATAATAGGCGAACGCATTTATACTTACCGAACGTAATTAATTTAGCATCTCTGAAAGAAACATTTCCTACTACCCTCATCCTAAAGCTATTCCATTCCTATGAATCTGGGGTACTAGGAAGAGTGAGTTGACGTTTCGCCGTGTCGTGGTCGAGTCGAGCTCTTGCGTGTCTCCTCAAATAAATACCGAAAACCGTCTGGACTGATCATCACGACGCGTATAGTTTTATTCGCGGTGCGACATCATCACGGGTGTGGAGAACAGTATAAAGAAGACGAGGCGCCTTTAACATCTTGCGCGGGGCAACGGGAACCAGGTGCGTCCCTAATAATTTATACCTTTTCCTAACACTGTATTATTAATTTATTATCAACAATAATAATATTTATGGACGCTTTTACGTCACGTCAATTTGATCCCGTGATGAGTTTCCGAAGAACTTGTGTTACGGGCGCCAGACGACCGAAATACATATGTCATATACTTAATATTTTTATATGAATACATTATATTTTTAAGATTATTATTTTTAATACATAATGAATACACACAATTAATACACATAATTAATACACACCCATGACCCAACTCAGAATTTTTTTTGTTCCCTGGCGAGATTCGAGCCCGTTACTACCAGCCTTGAGCGCCAATGCGCTAGCCATTGAGCCCCAGAGGTCTTCATAGTGATTTAGTGTCCCAATATTTACCCTCTATTATTTAATTTACGCGGGGAAATGCCCTATCGGTTAAAGTAATATATTGAAACTTCTACAAAACACAATAACGTGGTATTAGTTTTGTTTTCGTTTAGTTTCGGTTCCGAGTAGGATGTGCAAGATATTTCTGCAGTTTTGTAACAAGTTGTTATTAAATTTTGCCAGGCAAATAATCGAATTATCGTTATTTTGTTTTGTGGTCAATAACAGTTAAAAATGAGACGATATTGTGCAACACACATTCAAGTGAACTTTTTGATGTATTAGGATATGACGTTCTCATTTTCCGCCACAGCAAAGCAAAAGGGATAAATTGACATCATCAAATATACGTTAATGTAGAAAACGGAGGCATCAGCTATTGGATTAAAATATCTGTGTATTGTAATATTCCAAATAAAATTTAGATGCAAAAATTAATTAAATAGGAGGAGGAGGAGCGAGGAGTAAGGGATCGTAGTCTCAGCGTTTACTGAGGGAGGCCTATGTTTAGCGAAGGACGAAAAATATAACCAAGTCACACCTCCGCAAATTAATCCAATGGTAATTTTTTACACAAACCCATATACCCATATATACTTTAGATTATGGTTATAGATTAAATTTGTATTTGCACGCAGGATTCAAACGAGCAACCAATACGCCATAAGACAGTCGAAAAATATTATATCACAAATGGTTTTGTATACTAACCTTTCTGCTGCCTGCAGAGCTTTTTGGTCATGTGAATTGACGGATCTTATGTTCTTATTGTCTGCATTTTCTGCCTCCACATGACTAGGTATTTATATCTGAAATGTAAGAAAACTTACATATAACATTTTTGTGAAATCTTCAACTGTTTAGTAATAAAACAACTTTATCCGTCCTAGAATTGAAAAAGGTTGTTGTAAAGTATGGAAAACTTTGGGAATGTAAAAAACTTAATAAACCGCGATAACTTCACTAGAAAGTTCTTTCATTATTATTATGTTTTAAATGTATTTATTTTTTATTTTTGTTGTTTTGAAGTTGTTGGCATCTTATTTTGCCATAGACATTAAAAAGTTGTCACGTTCACAAACTTCTTTTGAATATAAGTACCTTATATGAATAATAAACAACTCAAGTGTCCGTGGAGTAACGCTAGGGATGTTCACTGATTATAATGTCGACATCTTTAACAACGAGAAGTAGACCGATAAAGCTGATACAGATTACAGATAAATAAAGTATAATAATATTAAAATAGTTCAAAGTCAATATTTAACATGCTATTTTAAGAACCTGTGTATGTTGGAAATATTTATTGGAAATATCATGCACGAATGTCTGAAGTGTCAATAAACGATAAAATAAATAGAGGTTTTAAATAGAATCGCAATTCATGTTCAGGTTATGAAATATCGATAAAAAAAAAGAAAGTTAAAATCAACATTTTATGCGGATGTTATCGGTGATACAGTACAGCCCTAGATACCACATAAAGTATTAAGATGGTTTTAATAGCAATACATAATCTGTAGAACCTTATGAGACATAACTTTCAAGTTCCTGGGTCGTAATGTATAATATTTAAGTGAATTTCTCATTCACAACACAACCTTCTTGACTGGTTGGGACTTTAGAGGGCAATTGTGCCCAACAGTGGGCAAACTTGGGTCAATGATGATGATAATTCCTTACATAATATTATTTAGATCCGTACTACATTATGTGGCAGTATACGATGTTTACTTGTATGTTTTCATGTAATTTGTAATTGCACACTTTGGTTCCGTAAGTAAAGAACCGTATTTTAAAATCCACATCATTTATCTTTTAATTTATTTGTATCTTAAAGAAAAGATATGTAGCTTATAATAATATTCAAAGCAATTGTAATAAATCCCAACTTTTTAACAAAATAAACTTTTAAAATGGTTAACTGGTGACCCGATTAAAAATATATGTCTAAGCACTACCCCTACAAAATCTAAAAACAATATAGACAGATCCACTAAGCGACAAAACATAATACGGTGCTAAGCATCATACATAATATTATAACTCCCGTTTTTGTCATGATCTAAAGAAAGTAAGATTGTGGAACATATTTTTTTTAAGTCAAACGGAAATTACAAAATTGATTAGCTATTTGCCTTAAAACCCCCCAAACAATAGAGATAGTCCAATACCTTAAAATTGGTAGAGATTAAATTTGCAAAGTAAATATGTGCTACGCCAAAATTTGTTTCTCAAAAAACGTGTATAAAGCACGATGCTTATCCTCGAATATGGAACGAAAATATTTACTGTGGTGTCGGGAGAAAAACACACACAGTAAAGATATTTTGTTGATGTTTGAATATTTAAGAAAAGTGTACGTGGTATATCAAGACTATCATCAATGGCTGGATTATATCAACCATCATCTTTATATAAGTAGCCATCATTTTTATGTAAGTAGTAGACATGGTAGACAGAAGAAAGAGATAGAAAATGACAAATATATCTAAAAGATGTCCCAAACAAAACTCAACGCAAGAACAAAAAAGCTGCTGACAGAAATGGTTTATCCGTTACAATACATATATAAGAACCACCGCTAGATGAACTGCTCTCAAAGCAAAAAAATCGCATCTAAACCCGTTTCACAGCCAAATCTAGCGGTTATTAAAATAACACCATTCTTTGTCCATGGGGTTTGGGGAAACAAAATATATTGTGCCATTAACTCTTTATCTCGTTGATTTCTCCCTTAAATTTTACAGCTTTTACTTGAAATTCATCGAAAAAGAATTTGCTCATAATGGCCATACTGAACAAGCAGATTGGCAATCACAATATTGGCAAAAGGCCATAATAAAGTGAATGGCACAGATAGTGTTGCAGTATTCCTAAATTTTCCCACTTAGCTCATATTAGATATGAATCGACACAATGTCTTAAACAATATTACTGTTATGTTACTGGATAAGTATTAGATTTATTTAAAAGACAGCAATGAGCACCACATAATTAATATTGATTATTATTGGTCGCACAAATCTTTAGGGAATAAACACGGAAGTTATAATTGTATATGTAGCGAGTAGACATTTTTTTTATAAAATAGCGAAATACGTACTTGCAGCAATCTTTGATACTTATTTTTTTTAAAGTCTTATTACTTTTACAACTGTGTCTGATCTGATGCTTAGTTGCTAAGGAGAAAGGAAGACCAACAAACATGTTTAAGCATTTAATAATAGTCTGGGAGGTAGTGTGAAAGGCCTCAAAGGGAGATCTCCGACCGAGCGAGGTGGTATTCTCGGCCAGGCCGAAGCCCACTTACTATGTATGTGTAGCGGGCAAAGTGTCAAATTCCGATAGCGCGATTCAGAACTATGGTTGATTGGTCTGCTACAATAGCATTAGGTCACTTATATACATAAGTATATGAATATTATTTTTATTAATTAAATAATCAATGAACAAAACATAAACAAGCTAATTTTAAAAGTCCAGCAAAAAGAAACTATTAAAATAAGCTTAAAGTCAAAGCATTTCTTTATAAGCTGCTAAAGAAAGTATTTTCTTCTCATTTTACTATGAGTTAAGTGATTTTGAGTGGTGAAAAAGCGGCGCTTAGTGCTGTTTAAAGCCACACTGTGAACTAAAGGCTGTCGCGAACGCTCTTGAAACACTGCCAACCGCCTACTGTTTGTGATTATAAATACTGCCAAGTTCAATTCACAATGCAACAATTTATTTCCTTCCGTAACACTATTTTAATCGAGAAGTTTATTGTTTTTTCAATTTGATTTCGTTAGCACCTTGTTTGTATTTGTTTACTACTAAACATGTGTAATGTTTAGTCACATACAAGGCTATCTTTGACTATGCTCTTGGCCATACAAGAATTTGGGGCTCTTTTGAAATAGGTAAAAATATACCATTTTTTATGATGTATTAATATACTAATACTATGCATCAATTTCCCAATAACAATAATTCTTATAAGTAAAGTTAGGTTATAAGTAAAACTTTTAAAACTAAATATGATTAAACTCAAAAAAATCCTAACAGAATTTTATTTTGTAAAAGGTCATAAATTAAAAGTAAATTATCATCATCATCCTAGCCTTTTCCCAACTATATATTGGGGTCGGCTTCCAGTCTAACCGGAATCAGATGAATACTAGTATTTTACATGGAGCGACTGCTGTCGGACCTCCACAACCCAGTAACTGGGTGATACGGTACCCCTCGGTTAGACTGGTTGTTAGATTCTCGGGCTTCTGACGACCCGTAACGACTGTCAAAGATCTACGAATGACAGCCGGGACCAACGGCTTAACGTGCTTTCCGAGGCACGGAGGAGTCTCGCTATGTAAAGATGGTCACCCATCCACGGACCAACCTCGGCAAGCGTTGCTTAACCTGGTGGATCGATCCGCGCGGCTGTTACCACTGCACCACGAGCTCCTCCGATTAAAAGTAAATTATATTTTATTATATTATCTAAGAAACTGTTTTGTAAACTTAGTTGCAAAAATGTCCTCGACTTATTTATCACGATTTTTAATTTAAAGTGTAAGAAAATTAAATTAGGTATGAATTATAAAATTAAGGCATATTAATATCATTAATGAGTAGGGTCTAGTAGTAGTACCCTAGGCTACTTATTAATGACATTAATATGATGTTGGCTTTTAGGCTACAATTACGGTAAAGCTTTTTTTCGGGATTTCTGTTGAGCGAAAACCTCAAAGTAAAGTTTTGATATTTGTGAACTGTTAAGTTTCATTTCTTTCAGCAATCAAAAAAGAGTTATGTGTGAACCCGTCTTTTGAGTCTATCTGATCGGGAAGGGTTTCTGCCCTTGGAACGGGCCCCAAGTGCCCTTTTTTAAAGACAGCATTAGGCGCATATAGTGGTTCGTCATAACTAGAAGCGAAGAATTAAATAGTAGTTGAGTTATTTATAACCATCTGAGGTTTTCATGAAACTTTAGTTTTATCATGTAATAAAACCACCAGATCCAAATAACAGCTTCTTTATTCTCGGTAATACAATAATATCTCGTGATAACGGGTGATGCCAATACTGGGTGAGACCGAGTGTTTCCGAATCGTTCCTTCGTGCGAAGAACCCTGCCATTCAACCGCCAGCCCTTTTTATCTCTTTTGCCCCTCCAAAAGACCGAACTCAGTATTGCCAACATCGGTGTTGCCATATTAATTAAAATAAATTAAAAGTTTATTCAAAGTATGTTCATCCTTAAAATATATATCCTTACAATCAGGTTTTACAAACTTAACCTGGACTAGGCTATTTAACTTTATAATAATATCACAAATGATACATCTAATAAGAGAATATCGGGTTAATATGAGCCCCTGCCGGGGACGTATCCTAAAATATGTCAACTCTATTGACATGCAATTAAATTTGAAGCGCCCAATTTCGTAAGTGTAGTGCCGATAACAATAACAGCTATAATTTGATAAACGTGTATGTAATAACCAGGGCAGCGCCCCGCGTTTCCAAGCATCGCTCCCACTCAACATGAATACAGGTATGAAATATAGTCAATAGTAAAGTATCAACCCTTATATGTCCCACTGCTGGGCACGGGCCTCCTCATCGAAATCAGGCGAGGAGGGTTAATGGGCCATAGTTCACCGCGCTGGCCCATTGCGGGTTGGTGAACTTCACATACCTTCAAAGACTTTCAATCTCATCAGGCATGCAGGTTGCCTCACGATGTTTTCCTTCACCGGTGAGCGAATGATAGTCTCATGTGTGCACATAGAAATTTAGAAAAACCCATTTCAAGGCACACACGGACGGGTCAGGATCGAACCCGGAACCTCTCGCATAAGAGGCCGAGTTCACCCACAACTGGACCTTCGTCGCTATAGTTAATAGTACTCATTAACAATGTAGCTTTCTTTTGGTGAAATAATTTTTCAAAGTCCATTTAGTGGTTGTGTGATAAACGAAGGAAAATATTTGCATTTATGATATTAGTTACGACTTACAATGTTTACGACTATGCATTAAGTTTGATTAAGCTAACCGATATATCGCATGCCAAAAAATATTATTAAGCATTTTTTTGCCTTTACATTATTGTTAATATAAATATACATATACTTACATATCTACATTTACATCTACACTAATATTATAAAGAGGAAAACTTTGTTTGTTTGTTTGGTTGTAATGAATAGGCTCAAAAAGTACTGGACCGATTTCAAAAATTCTTTCACTATTTGAAACCTACATTATCCACGTGTAAAATAGGCTAAATTTTATTCTGGAAAAAACAGGGTTCCGTAAGATATTTGGGTTTTTCGGACACGAGGTGTAAAAAATCCACCAGAAAAGTTACTTATTTTGCGTACGCTGCCTAAACTATAAAAGATAGAACCATAAAATGTTCTAATTAATTGTAGATCTTATAAATATCTACAAATAAGTCCGCGACACGTTCTACCTATCTATGTCGAGTGAGGCACAATAACCATTTTTTTATTTAGATATTTTGAATTTTTTTGGACTACATTTAAACGCGTTTATTTTACTCATGCTTTGGATCCTTATCAAAATAAATTATTTTATTAAGTACAGTTTATGTAGATAATATTTTGACTTTGAATGATTAAAATTGGACGTTCGGTTTTGAAGTTATGGCGAAATCTATCTATAATATATATCTACAATAATATTATAAGGAGAAAAACTTTGTTTGTTTGGTTGTAATGAATAGGCTCAAAAAGTACTGGACCGATTACAAAAACTGTTTCACCATTTGAAACCTACATTATCCACGAGTAACATAGGTTAAACTTTATTCTGAAAAAAAACAGGGTTCCCTAAGATATTTGGGTTTTTCGGACACGAGGTGTAAAAAATTAACCAGAAAAGTTACTTATTTTGCGTACGCTGCCTAAACTATAAAAGATAGAACCATAAAATGTTCTAATTAATTGTAGATCTTATAATTATCTACAAAAAAGTCCAAGACACACTATACCTATCCATGTCGAAGCTGCGGGCAACAGTTAGTATCTTATATCTTTAAACGAGCAATTCATGTATATATATTTATATATAATCTGAATCTCGAAAACGGCTCCAACGATTTTCCTGAAATTTTGTATACATGGGTTAAAAACGACGATATATCGATCTAGCTAGGAATCCTAGCTAGATCGATATATCGTATATATATAAAAAAATATATATATATATATATATATATATATATATATATATATATATATATATATATATATATATATATATATATATAATCATATATATAAAAATGTATCCTAGCCTAGGATACATTTTTATATATATGATTATAATACGAACGTAAATTTCTCTGTCAAACAGTATGTCACAATAGCTTAGTGGACAAATTAGGCAGCTATGAATCGAAAGGAGCCTGGTTCATATCTCCAGTCCGATCACTTTTTTGTCTTTTTTTTCAAGTTCATTTTTTTGAAAGAAAATTTTATCATATTATTATTAAGGGTATATAAAACAAAATAAAAAAAACCGAGCAAATGCTCGGTCAACCAGGTACTGTATATTAAATGTAAGTAAATAGTGTATATATTCGTATGTATAAGCTTGCTTGTATAAACAATATATTATGAGTATAGTTCAACAGGCCGAGGAACGATGTTATTCATATTATGTGTATCAATGAAAACCTATATGACCTTCAAGAAAAGAGTATAAATAATGAGTACACTCTTTTTTTTCAAGGCCAGCAACCAGCCTCATCTTCCGTGTGTCTATGGATGTCGCTATCACTCGCCATCAGGACCAGGGGGCTCAGTCAAAACGCCATTACGAAAACGACAACGAAGTTCGTTCGTTCGTTCGAAGTTGTGATTGGCTAAATCACGTCGTCGATTGAACGATCGAGCGATCGACGACGTGATTTAGCCAATCACAACTTCGAACGAACGAACTTCGCTGTCGTTTTCGTAATGCCGTTTTGACTAAGCCCCCTGGACTATCCGTTTTACTATTATATAAAAAAAAACCTTCTCAGATTAGTATTAAGTCATGTTCTCATAACTATATTCAGACAGGGGCTATATATAAGCACTGTCCAGTAATATCTTGAAGGTATTAAGTAAGATCATCGTACACTGGTCGTATTATAGTTGACACGTTAACGTAAGGTTGCGCGTAGTTAATGTAATAAAAATAAGCCCATTATATTAAGCCTTATATAAATACTTGAAGGTTGCAAGGTTTATTACGAACCTCTTTACTCTCAAGATCTCTGCTGGATAAAAATGTGGATCCTTATATCTGCAGCCATGCATACTTTTTTTTAAATTATTTTGATTTTTTGATTGTTTTGTAAAAAAATGGAATTTTTTTTTCAATGGCAATTGAACATTTCAGAGAAGTCCATAAGAAAAATGGAATTTTAAAAATGTTTTTCGTTTTGTGGGTGATTTATGACAGCCGGTTCCATCAGGGACAAAAATAACAAAAAAAAAAGATTTATGACAGTACTGTGTAATATTCTGGCTTATACAGCCTTTATACACCTAACATGTTGAGTGACACATTTGTCATTTGGGTAAATTTATCCAATACTAGCATTGCCCCGCGGTTTTACCCGCGTACTTCCCATTCCCGCGGGAGTACAGGGATACATTATAGCCTATGCGTTATTGTGATATATAAGCTTTATTATTGTAAAGTTTAATTAAAATCCTTTCAATAGTTTTTACGTGAAAGAGTTACAAATATCCATACTCACAAACTTTCGTGTTTATAATATTAGTAGAATAGTAGGAAGTAGGAAGGAGAATGTATAGGGATATTGACGATAGAATATTTAAATAGCTACTTATCGTAACTTATTAAGTACTTAAACAAGTTAGTATAGTCGATCAGAGTATCAATATATCACAGTACAGGGATAAATTATAGCCTATGTGTTATTCTGATATATATTATTGTTAAGTTTCATCAAAATCCATTCATATTTTTTACGTGAAAGAGTAACAAACATTCATACTACAACTTTCACGTTTATAATATTAATAAGATACAGTAGAAGATTTACGGGAATATGAGTTTCCTAGAAGTAATGAATGCGTCAAACCCTGGACGTTTCAGTGGCCTGGTTTATGAGGGATGTGCTTTGAATATTAAGGACCAGTATTTCGCGCATCTTTGGTACGCTGAACGTATTAACATAATATTGACCGCGACTTCAGACGACGTATAAAAGACATGGTAAAGAAGCTAATTAAAAATGTACGTAAGCACAGTAGCTATTTAAATAGGTACTGTAGAAATATTTTTAATTGTTTACTATTTGTAAAGTACATTGATCTTCAATGAGTTTCGAAATACTTAAGAAAATAATACTCAGTTACGAATAATTTCCTAATAGTTTTATAACACACACTAACAAGCTAAAAATAAGCATAATACTAACACTACAAATAATGTTTAGAATAAACAATGTAAACTATGTGTAAGGAATAAATAAAGCTTATTTATAATTTCCAAATATATCATTCAAAAATTGTTATTTTTTGTAACATTAAAATATTTAAGTATTTTATTTTAGAAAAATACCTTGAGATTTGTTTCCTTCATTTCATAACATAAAAAAAGAATAGCGAGTCCCGGTAATTCATTTATTTTTCCGCGTGAATTCCGGTTGACATCAAATTAGAGCTTTAGAAGGAAAATTTTGTTTTGACGTAATACATTTCTTTGGACATTATACTAAGCTTTCGACTTTCTTTTTTATTCTTTTAAAACATCTTCGTTTTTCAATGGAAATATTCTATTTATAAAGCTTTTTTTACAGCTTACATTACAAAAAATAAATGAAATATTCGGAAATTAGAGATAGGATGGTTGGTAAAATAAATAATAAGAGCACCCCAATAGAGAAGGAAGAAAGAGAAAAATTTCATTGTTTGTTTGAACAATATATAAAATAATATTCTATTTATTAATAGTACCTACCAATGAATAGTCACAAAACAGTCCGCCATGTACATGTCGCAGCCATCTGGTTAAATCAGTCATTTCATTGTATCACTACCGCGTTAATCAAATGATGACATTTAATTGAATCACTAGGCCGAACGTTGATTGCACAAGTGTCGCTCAACGTCCAACTAGATAGCGGATTGTAACATGGCCCTTTGAATAGAGCGGACGTAAAATCAGTCAGGTGATTGTAATTTAGTTCATTATTTTGCCACCGCGGCGTTAGTTGGCACCAAAACAAATATGGCCAAAGAGTATGTAAAACTAACGTTAAGAGACGGGACTGCCATACAAAAAAAACGATGTATGAAACGTGCAATCTAAACTAATACCAACCTAACAGACAGAACCATGGCGCCTGGCGGTACATACTGCCAACATAATGTCATAACTAGTTAGTACTGGGCTAGGACTAGTGAAAATTTATCGATATCGACTTTTTAAAGACTCTTTATAGTGCGAATTTTATTTAAAAAAAATAAACAAATGAAAGGTAAATGATACACAGATTGTTTTAATAAATCTATAATTAACGAATTAACGGAAAAGAAACTTCAAATTTTCACAAAATCATTTATTTTCAAACACTATAATTTTTATATAAAAAAAATTCTTAGAAACATTACTTCGCTTTTCTTTAGCAATATGTTTGTTTCTTAAATTTACGTATAAGTTTATAACAATTTTCACAAGTAAATATGCATTTTTCTCAATCAGGGTCCAGGCATTCTTTAAATTAACATCTTTTGGGAATCTGAAATAAGATATCGCTTTGACCCATTGTTTACACCTTAAAAGTGAATGATAAGTTGAATCTTAAAATTTAACTAAATGACTAAAACAGCATGTAATGCTTACGTTATAATATATTATAATAGAATAATTAGTCTGAGTTTATACATCGATGTCGATAAATCCTGATTGATGGGTAAGCACTACAATAAGTTTTTATAACAAGTTTATTTTACATATTTAAGTTGTTAAAATATATTAAACCTCTATAATTTCTACTAGAATTGACTTCCTTTATGGATTAAATAAGTAATTTAGCTTGCCGATCTTTATCTAATGGATATTTTACCATAAAAATACGTTTGTTACCAACCCGGCATGTTTTTATACCACAAATCTCACAAGCTACTTTTCTCATATTGTTTTACAGAAACACTATTTGAATCACTGAGAATCACTCACAAAATGACTATAACTAATTAATATTACCCTTTTATGTAATAAACACGTGAAAATGTAACTTTAGAAAACACAATATCTTTTATCTGCAATAACCGTCCATCTCATATCACTTTTTGACTTTTTCAATTTGTCTGTCAAAAATCAAAATGGCGGTCGATATAATCCATCTATAAGTAGAAGAGCCATCGGTAAATGTAGGTCCAAAGTTAATAATGTTTTTCTTAATTTTATCGGATTATAGCAGCCATTAAAAAGGACGTCCGTTTCATACATAGTTTATTTTGTATAGGAGTTTCGCCAGCCTGAAATACGGCGTAAAACAGCTCGCGCAGATAGCACTGTCTTGATATTTGTTTGACTAAATTTACTTAGAAGTGACTTATTTGTAATAAAATAGTGTGATACCATGGATTTACCTATTATTACGGCGCCGCCGGCTACTTTAAAAAAAATTGAGACGAAACAACAGAATACGAACAACATAATCAAGGTCAGTTGAATGTTATGGCTCAGTTTATGTGTGAGAATTTGAGCTTTGTAAGTTAGTGTTCTTGTTGCCGTGAACACAAGTACAATTTATTATGATTTTATATTCATGTCCTCATTATTTTTATGTAAAGGAACTCGTAAAAGGTTACGAACTTGGTCACTCTAAAAAAATTACAAAGTCGGCTATATCCCATTCAACGACAATGCTAAATGACGTTCAGTCAAGACGTTGAACGTTACGTTCAACAAGTTGACGAGTTGTCCTTTAGTCATACAATTAAATAACATCATTTGATTAACGCGCTAGTGATACAATCAAATGACTGATTCAACCAGATGACTGCGACATACACACCTAACTAATTGCACTCCATCCACAATCTTATAGTGGTGAGATTGGAACCAGGATATTATATTTTGTCATCCATTTAAATTGTTTGATATACTTGGTTAAATGTCGTTAATTGATTGGAGTATGTAATTTTTACTTTAAATTATTTAGATTGGACTTTTCGTTTAGAAGTAATGGCGGGTGTAAAAAAGTATGCACAAAAATGTCACGATTTAAACAAAACGTTCTACGTGTAGTTTTACCACTGAACCGATCTAAATTAAATTTAGTAAGGATATAATTTGGAAACCAAAAAATGTGATGGTTTAGTTTTATCCCGGAAAATCTGACTGGAACGGGAACTGCGTTGGCGAAACGGAGGTGACGGGTACGATAAATAAATAGTTTAAATCAAAAATTACTCAACCAGTTTTGAAAAACTCTTCCATCGTTAAATACTCCGTTAACACTGAGTGACATTCGCGATAGAAATAATCATCATCAATCTGGACACAGTTCTAAGTTAACCAGGTGAAGCTGCGAACAACAGCTAGTGTTATAATATAGGTATATAAGACAAATCCATACTTTACGCATTGCCAGTGGGAAGCTCCCGTCTGCAATTGTGCGCGGAAACAGGAGCACTGCTAATCTTAATATATATAAATCTCGTGTCACAATGTTTGTCCTCAATGGACTCCTAAACCACTTAACCGATTTTAATGTTTTTTCTTTTAAAATGTGTGCTTTTCTCCAACTTAAAAGATAGGATAGTTTATTTCTCAAATTTGAGATTGCAATTTTATTTATTGCAAATTAATTGTTTTGACAGAACGAAGTCTGTCGAGTCCGCTAGTAGTCTATATAAATGGAGTACCAAAAATGATAATATTATTGTGCGTAATGCGTAGCGTGGGATGCCTTGTTCTACATTTTTACATATTTATGATACCTATAGGCTTTATTATAGTCCGTTTTCATGCGAATTCTTTTCGATTCGAATCTTATCATCTCTGATCAATTTTAGATGTGAAAGAGTAACGTACAAATTCTTTTTTTTTTTTTTTTTTTCGGTTGGATCTATGCTAATGGTCCTAGTGACCGTTATGCGTCATCGGAAATGGGGTGATCCGGTTGGATCATCCTATGACGTTAAAAATTTGGGGGGTTGCCCCCCGCCATGTTCATGGCGTCGGGTTTGTACCTAGCTTGGTCAGCTACGGTCGACTGGTTTGGAACGGGTGACGTTAGAAACCTATCGTGAGGGCCGGCCCTCCCCTCCCCCGGTAGCGGGGGAGGCGGGTCAAGCGCGGGACCCGAGCAAGCTGCCGATAGCAGAGTGCTATCGGTGATTACACGGTCTATATTGGTGTCGACTCGTAGCTGATCTGAGCCTATGCTGTCGCGGTTGATCCGGATCAACTGGTCAACGGAGTGTAGGGTTCGACGTCGCATACGACCCCGGGGCCCATGCGGTGTGAATGTGTGCCTAACACCGGCTGTGTTATGTCTGAGTGTGTGTTGTAGCTTACGTCGCGCTTCAGCGTCGCGCTTTAACAGTTCTGTGATTTTATCAACAGGATCGGTTATGACATTCTTAGGTAACCTAGACTTATTAGGTGCTAAGCTATCGGGGGTGTCGTACAAATTCAAGCACATAATTATATCTTATCTTATCTTATACCTTTAAACGAGCAATTCTTGTATATATATATAGAATCTAAATCTCGGAAACGGCTCCAACGATTTTCATGAAATTTTGTATACATGTGTTAAAAACGGCAATAAATCGATCTAGCTAGGATACATTTTCAGAAAACTTTTTTTTATCCGTGTTTTGGGCAACGATAAAATATGATTAGAATGCGAACGTAAATTTCGCTGTCAAATAGTATGTCATGATAGCTTAGTGGGAAAATTAGGCAGATAAATCCGAACGAGCCTGGTTCGAATCTCCAGTCCGGTTTTTTTTTCCTTTTTTTAAGATCTTTTTTTTGGAAGAAAAATTTTATCGTATATGTAATCACTAAGGGTACCGAGCAAATGCTCGGTCAACCAGGTACTACATATAATTGAAAACTGTTGAGCAGATCATAAATTTGTTAACCACACTAATAAAACAGGGGTAATAAAATATTAGAAATGTTTTAAAAGCTTTTCAAATAGTAGACTAAAACGAAATACATTTCGAAGGTTTGATCTCGTCACAACTTTAATGTCTCATTTTCTGTTCAGTGTTTGTTACGTGAGTGTGATGACTACGTAATTTGTATTCTCGTTGTTATTTTACGTTACTGTACAGAGATTATACTCGAATTATAATTAAAATTCATCATCATCATTTGTCCGTCCACTGCTGAACATAGACCGGCCACTGAAAGACGAGTAAATTGATTTATTTTGTAAAGCTATGTAAAAGAAAACTTCACATTTGTCAATAGCTTACAATAATAAGACGGAAAAGTAGTATAAATTAAATATTACCTATAAATAAGTCTAATATAATAAAATAAATTAGACATAACAAAAGGTGTATACGCAGATTATCATAAAAACATTTCTGAAAGGAAATCGCAGAAACAAATACCTAACTTGAATGTTGATGAAAATGGAGTATAATTTCAAGTATTGCTCACACAAGTTGAACAAGTATATTAAGTAACAAATTATAACTCTCAAGACGTCACCCTCAGCTGCTGTGCTTGTTCTACAAAGAGAAACGGTTGAGAGCGCCTTAAAATTAACGAGGGAACGCTTTTCAACAATTACAACTCTTCATAATGTTTCACACTGTGGTGTGAATACATTCGACAAAATATGGAATTAATATTTTTATAAATAACCATTTGAAGGTAGAGTCATGTCCGTCGGCGTTTCATGGGAGTTTTCTCTTCAGCTAATAAAAGAGACGAACTATAACTGTAAAAAGATTAAGGAAACTAAAGAACGTAACAAAAGGAAATAAGTCTATGTTGACTGCAAGCTAGCTCTGATGAGGAATGTTGCAATTAAGTTTCCCTATTAATCTCTCCGGTAATGATACTTTTAATATAACCTTTTATTTAGCCTCTAGGAAATAACTATATTTATGAATACTTAAACATTGAATCATTTAATACGGTTTATAAATTAAAGTTTTTTGCAGTTTATTTAAAATAAAGTAAATATAGGTAAGCAAAAGTAAAACATTTTTTTATATAAATAGATAGAAATGATTTTAAATAACAATTAATTATTGTAAAATGTCGTATTATGATAGGAATGTAAAAACGTGGTTAATAAAAGGTCAAAAAATAAGATTTTTAACTTACGAATGTAAAAAAGAAAGTAAAGTAGTACTGTGCACGGATCTCCTCCTCGAAATCAGGCGAAGAGGGTATTGGGCCGTAGTTTACAGAGGCGCTGGCCCGATGCGGGTTGGTGAACTTCACACACCTTCAAAGACTTTTAATCTCGTCAGGTTTGCAGGTTTCCTTACGATGTTTCCCTTCACCGATAATTTTAAAAAGCTTACGATTGTAATAATTCTAAAAAAATATTAAATAATGTGAATTTAACATAATATAAAATACCCTATTACAAGAAATATTAATAATGTAAATAACAGTAAACACGTTATAACACAACCTTTATTGAATGTTTGCCGATCTGATTTAACCGAATGCTAAATAAGCCGAACGAAATTAAACGGGGCGGCTTCTTTACTTGGTCAGCAAAAATGTAATTATCAGCATAAAATATCAGCACAGAAATAATGATTTATTTGTATTATTTACCGCGATAATTAATTCGAAGTAAAATATACTTTAATTTACCGGAATTTATATCATTTAGTGATGTACTAGGAATTCAAACATTTGGAGAATTTTAGTTATTCGGGAGTGGCGCAAGAATTTTGCCATTCCAGCTTTATGAGACATAGGACAGATGGTAAGGGCGTGAGTACGAACTACATTTATAAATCATAGATGGCCAAAACAGATTCTACGGATGGTATGTTCAAAGTAACAGTGATACACGAATACAGGCTCAGTGACAGAGAGATGGGACCAAACTTAATTTATCTATTATCTGTCTCGTACACTCTACATTTAGGTCGTCTATTTGTACTCTTCATTATCATACGATTGACATAAGGGAGGGGGGGGGGGGGGTGCAAGATGGAAAGGTTTATCTTTAGAGAATAAAGTACAAATGGCGTATTTTTATGTCAAATCGAGTTTCTAAAGTCGTTAATATTAATGTTAGGCGATTTTGGCGGTCAGTAGGCTATCATTTTAATTATTCTGACACTTCAGAACTGTCTATTATAGAAAGAAGTGTCTAGTATTATCTCTGTTATTTGAAGGCATTTTACCTTCAAATAACAGAAATAACACAAATTATTTTACACTTACTTTACACTTACCTTATATTCTTTATTTTTGTGTAAAATATGGTGTACAATTAAGTTATGTCATTATTATTATTATTTTTATACATAATATAAACTATATATACATAACATAACATAATATAAACGTTACATGAAAATTTATGAAATTAGCTTATATGTTCAGAACTCAGAACAAAAAACGCAAACCCCAATGCTTATCTGTTTTGGTAAAAAATAAATCATAAATTATTTATAACTTAAGGTTTAAGCAACTAGTCCGTTTTATAGACTTCATAAGGTTGTCGGAAACAACCCTGCCTACTTTTTCAGCATCATATAAAATATATAGCAAACTCTATAGATACGTAAATGTATTCAAGTTAACGCAATGATATCTAAAGGGTCGGCATAAAATCGGATTTTACATATAAGTACCTCAAATAAAGATAAGGTTGGCGGAGTAAATTTTTTTCATGTATGAAAAATTTATGAAGTAATATTGATCTTATGAATTTTAGGTATGTGTATAGAGAGTCCTTTTGGAGTTTTATAGGGTATAATAAAATAAACTCTTTGCTAAGGAGTGAGTCCTGAGGACCACGTATTGATTTGTTTTGTACGAAATTGTTAATGCGTATTTGCAAATTTGTTTTCATATTTTTTTCAGATAATCCTAAAATGGGCTATACGTTACCAGAGCTTATAACTCAAAATGTTTAATGGACGATAAGAGGTTGATAATGATGAAATGAATCTACAAATTTAATATAACACTAACATAAATATAACATCTTTCTATAAATCAATTTGAACATTATAAAATTCAAGATACCTACAGATTTATTACACTTTCTTAGTAGACTTATGTTCTTGATAGAACATATTCTTGCTTAGTCATAACTTATCAAACCTTACTAAATTCGACTATAGTACAAAACAGTAAACGTGCATTAATAACAAAAAAATTAACACTTTGCGGATAATATTATGATGTTCAAGAAAAACAAGTACAAAAATTGGGTAGTATCGTAAATTGTTGTAAATAATCTGTATGTATAAAGGTACTGAAAAAGGGTAAAAAAGATTCCAAATCCTGTGTTAGCGCATGTGCGGCTTCTGGCCTAATTAACTGTCTTGTGTATCCAGGAAGACGTTGCCAACACTCGACATACATACAGCCTACAGGGAGTCCTTGTTATAAAATAGGAAACCTCTTTTATACTTTCTACAAGCCGTGAAGAATGACCAATTTTTAAAACAATATTTGACGATTTCTAATTTGATGACTGAAATTCTAATTTGATCACTAATTTTAAGTGTATGTATGTAAATTTAGGATAAATCTTGCAATTATGGAAGGGTAATTAATTAAAAAAAATATGAAGAAAACAAAACTAACCAATACAGAAAGGCAGGGACGACGTTAGAAAAAATATAGCATTATTTTTATTCTCTATCTCTTGTGTTTCACATATAAAAACAAAATGGCCGTTCCGCTGCTTTTTTAAAGACATATTTTTACATCTAGTTTATTAAGGTTAATCTAGCCACCAAAAAGTTTGCAATTATAATTTTTTTATATAATTTGATAATGCCATTTTAACATAATATTTTTTATACAATACAGTATATTCATATATATCTCTTAAATTTTAAAGAGAATTTTATGTTTAAATAGTTTCTACCGGCTTATACTATTTTATAGTGTACGGCATTTATAAACCTGTACAAAGTGCTTGGCTGTTCCTAACTACACAAACCCATAAATCTCAAGTGACTGAAAAGGAAAATACTTTTATAAAACCAAACCCTTGTTTCCAAGGATGTAAGTGATAACAGCTAGAATAAATCCGAAACGCAAGAGGGATTCGAGCAACAAGAGAACGGCTTACGCTCTACAATAAAAAGTAATCACATACATAAAGGAAAGGTATTCCTGTCGTGAGAGACTCGGGTGGTATTTGTGTTAATAGTTTGCGGCGCTAAAGCAAATAGTTAACTCGCAGAAAAAGATGTTAGTAGAGACATTAAAAGGAGCTTTTGTAGAGATACGTCAAGTTCGAGGCAAGTAAATGGCAAGCAGTCATCGTTGAACAAATCGTCTGTTAATTAACTTTAAATATGAGTTGACTTCGCACTAGCGCTTTATAAGCGTCGCGTTAAATCCCGACTTTTTCGCGAGTTGAGAACTCCGCATGCTAAATTCGGTTTAATGTTCAATGCTTAACGTCAAAAGTCCTACAGCTCGATAAAATAACGCCGCGCTCTAAAAACGATCTCATGTGAACAGATACATCAGGATCTATTAGTCTCATTAAAACTTTTTGAACGCGGTATAAAAGCGCTCGTCGCGTTTTGTTAATTATATTTATGTGTTGAATTATATTTATGTGCTATGTTTAAAATAAATAAAATACAATGTTTAAAATATTCAGAAAACTTTTACATTCCATAACAAAATACAGACAATAGTTGGTTCATCAAAGAAAATATTTGAGGGATAAGTGTGTTTCGTGTATTTACATAATAACTTATTTGTATTTACATTTCTCGAGCGCGAGTAAGATAAAACCATCGTATTCAGACATACTATAGTGTAATATATACGTATCTTCATAATGGTTGATATAATAAGGGATTTCGAATTTGTTATAAATCTTTTACAAAAGTCGAAATCATTCAACATATTTTATATCAAATATTTGTTTATTCAAGGAAAGTGCTAATAGACGTCCTTGTTATGTTATGGGGTGGTATAATAGAGTGATGTAAATCAAAGATGTGTGTCAAGGTCGCTGGTAATGTATGCGAACATTAGACCCACGCCAGCCCACAGGAAATAAGTTGCCAACTGATTAATTTTTAAGTACATGTGGTGATGAATTATAAAGGAGACGGATATCATGCGTGTATGCAAACTAAGTCATATAACGTGTTATCGTGCGCGTTATATACATTTACAACATATTATGTTGTTTGTTAGCGAAAAATTTTTAAGCTCATTTCATCTCTTAAGGGTCATTTATAACAAATTTCAAAAGGTTCAGGTTGCGAGATAAGATAGTTTAAGATATGATAGGTGGCATTCTTGTGCCTGACTGATCGACATTTGACCTGGAGGCCTAGCCAAAATGCTGTTAAGAAAGCGTTAGCAAAGTTCGTAAATGATAAAATGTATGGGATTGACATAAGGCCGCGCTTAATCACGTGGTCCATCCTATACATATTATCATTTCGAACTTCGCTAACGCTTTCTTAATGGCATTGTGGCTAGCCCCCCTCGGCACTCGTGTTAGACGAGAGAAACAAGTACAATGAATAAATACCAAAATTACATTTTTTTTGTAAATTGTGGATTACATCATCTTTTTTTGAGAAGTTTTAGGTAAAAGTCATCACCATTCATGGTGGTTTTCTTTGTGTCTTTAGTCTTTGTTCTTAGAGTTACATAAGACGTGTCTAGCCCTCGTCCTTCAAGAAATGATGGATGGAATGCAAAGTAACAATTTATTTTATTTATAAGGATATATAAATAATATTCTCATAGTACCTTTATGAATATTTGACGAGGCTACGCAGAAGCGGCCCAAAGGATCATCCTTTCCGATTCCCAGCTTTATAACTTAAATAAACTTCCTTGCCGTATAACATATTTCGTTAGCTGCTACCAAAATATGACATAGTTTTCTTGTATATTATGATATAATTAAAAATATCCGAAACGTAACGTTATGTTATGGCTGGCATTGTTTTAAGTAAATTAAGACTTAAAACAATGCCAGCCGGTTTTAATTTATTAAGCGCTTAAAAAAAAGCCGAGTGTTAATCCTCTTCAGGATGTTTCTGAATGTGATCGGTCATGCCTAATTTTTGTTTTTCCATTTTGATTTGTACTTTTTTAAAATAGCTTCCACCAGAGTAAAAACTGTAATTGAAATATCAAAGAATCCGACCAGTTAAAGCTTATGAAAGGATTAATGAAATAGTTTTTAAGGTTTCGTGTTAGTTCTATTTTTTCATACAAATCATTACATCAATCGGCTTAAAATTCCATTATTTGATATGTAGAAATGTAGCCAGCAATCCTAAAAAGTATAGGTACCTCTTTCATAAAGAGTTAATGTAATTTTCTTTATTAAGAAGAAAAAGCTTACTTCTAAAAGACGACCACAATTACCGATAGCGAAAGGATAAAGATAAGGTAAGGTTACTAAATAGTGAATGGTAACGGGCTTATGATGATACTTTTCATCATTATCATCGGGTGACGCTTGAAGTTTAGAGGTTAGTAATCAGCACTACTTAAAAGCCCATGCCTTATCTTTAATTTAAGGCAGCTCAGATTCTTTTATGCATAAAATACATAAGGATGCATCTACTTTTTATTTCAGTAGCTGAAACTGGAGGCGCCACTGTAAATTTGAACGTAGCTGAGCTGTTGTCTAGTGGCTGACGTCATCGCGAGCTGCTCGATCGAACGGTCACTGCCTTGTGCTACGATACATAACACGAAAACGTTATTCTCGAAATTCCCTCGGCTATTACTTTCCATTCGGAGGATAGAAAGGGCCGGACCGTTCCTTTTAGTTATTCGAGACGAACTTTGTGATAGAATAAGTTTTAGCTTATGGTGAAATATGATTTTGACGGTATAAAAGAGCTTAGAATGTTTTGGAATCTAAAAATCTTAATTAGTAGACTTATTGTTAGGTAGTTTTTATTTAAAAAAATCTTGGGATACGTCTATAAAAAATCACAACTTACGAAAATGTCTAATATACTTATGTAATTGTACAGTTGTAGGCGGCCGGCACCCTTGCTGCGGACAAAAGCTAACATTTATTACTATTGAAAGAAGCCTGTTTAGAAGTGGACGGAAAAAGGTTAAAAATTTTAATAAAGACTAGCTGTTGCCAGTGGCTCCGCCTGCATTAATATAGTATGTACACTGCCTGCATTAATGTATCATAGGGTTATAAAACACTCCTTGCTACAGCCTCATTTACTCCTTGTTACATCGACTATCTGCCAGTGAAAGTCCCGTCAAAATCAGTCCAGTCGTTTCAGAGATTAGCCAAAGTAAACAGACAGACAGACAAAAAATATAAAAAAAAAATATTTTAATGTATGTACCGTGTTCATTACCGTGTAGTGTAAAGTGATTATTTTAATATTACAAACAAATTTCCCAATTTTATTTATCTGATTGTATATATTATGATACAAGATATCGGTCATCTTGGCGTTCATTAAGGGAGCCCTATGTTCAGCAGTGGACGAATAAAGGCTGATGATGGTGATGATATGTGAAACATATCCACCCCCATATAAACAAACAACGTGACCAGTGTTGTAAAATTCCTATGAGTAATTGTTTTGGGACTATTTACGAGCAGTTAGAGATGTGACAAAAAGTACGTTGCCAAATACATCGTCGTCTACTGAAACTATTGAATGTATATTACTTTTATTATTCACGTTTTCATTATCGTGATAAACTAACAACGTTTATCGTTCGTCGGTCATAATCACATTCTTAGTTTTGACTAGACATGTATCTCTTTAACTAAATAGTTATACATTTATTTCAAATTCAAAATATGAAAAATATATTGTAAAAATGTTGAATTTAGAGAGGATGGCAAAGTTTGTCTGAGACAGAAGTCGGTCAAAGTAAGTGGAGTATAGAGAGGATGGCAAAGTCTGTCTAAGACAGAAGTCGGTCAAAGTGAGTAGAGGATCTGTCGTCTTAGTTTTCATAGATATATATATATCTATGTTCGTGGATTTAATCTCTTAATCGTGACTCCAAATTAGTCCTCAAAATATTTGGTGATTTCGTAAAACTCATAATGTAAATGTCGGTTCCTAAATAGGTCCCATTTCGCTTATCCACAGGCACAATCTCGGGGGAAACGTAACACTGATAAAAATGTCTCCGCCCAGAGAATTTGCCGGAGTAACTTTGTAACAAAGTTTCGGCTTAATTGAACTCGCAATGCCCTCTCTATTTTTGTATGTCAAGAACAAGACGAAATTTTAATTGTTCCCGTCGTTCCGAGCCAAGTCACGATGTTGACATTTAAATTTTTGGCATATACTACAAATTCATAGTATACGCAAAAATTAAAGATTTTTATCATCTGACACGATTACCCAGTAACCTAACAATATAATCATGATTTATTTATGAAATTGATTAAATGCCAACTTTATACCCATATTCTGTCTAAATAAGCATTGCCAATTTTGAATATATTTTATTTTCATGTAAATATGAAAATTGTCTGCTATATTTAATTATCAAAATTACTTTGCTTGTTGGCTTATATACAATAACTTTATTATAAAAAAAACTCGCTGGGTGTGAAAACAGATATATATTTGCTTTTGATTATAATAAAATTCAAATATATAACCCAAACTGATAAGCAAGTCTAGCCAAAACGAGACACTTAATAATCTTGAAGATTATCCCTTTAAACTTCCATCTTCCATCCTTCCATCCTTCCATCCAATCATTTATCCGACATTTTTATATCCGAGAGTTTGATTAGAGGTTTATGAGTTCCCATACAAAAGCTGTCAGACGTTTATAATGGTTTATAGGTCAGAGCATCCACATTACACGGTCCACTTCACTATGTATTTAGTATCCAATTAGGACGATGAGTATCAACTGGTAAAAGACGGAATAATTTGCTTTACAATCTAGAGCCAGTTGTTGAGAGGATACGCGTAGTAATTCAATGAAAGCGCACAGTCGACACTTGTAGATACATATTTATGGTTATAGATATTTACGCGTAGTGTCTAATGAAAAAAGGGCATATATGCTCCTATTGGATTATAAAACATAGTATTTATTTAGATGGATTAACTTGGTTCAGAAGGAAGAGCTTCAACCAAACATATCATTGGAATATATGGCTTAAGTTAAGCAAGCGGGGATTTGTTACATATTTTGCCTTTGACAAGCATGGGACAAACGAATAGTGATGATGATAAATGAAGAAATTTCGATAGTGGTTTAAATGGTAAAATAAATGATTCATATTTTTAACGTATCTAGCTAGATACATATACAAAATACATCTTCTTAAAATGCTTTGTGCTAGTGTTATAATAGTTCCACGGGTTTTAGAAGAAATAAATACATAATACAAAGTGCTAAAGACACCTTTAGTCAGGACACGATTGCTCTCCCTGGGGAGTAGAGTGCATTAAAAGAGGTCAATTCTTCTGAGTCGAAATAATTGCCTTAGAGACTTGCTAGTAGTAGTAGTAGACTGGGTTGTGTCAAAAATATATATTTATTTTGTGTACGAGAATACGATATAGACCTGGATGCTTAAAATAAAGTTGTTGAAAATTAATGCCTCCAATACTTATTTAAACAATCTGTGATAAGTAGCTCCGATAATAGCTTTTTTGAATCTTATCAGAAACGTGTTTTACAAAGCCACTAATTCGGACACATCTATTTAGGCTAATTTTATTCGTTTTTAGGCAGTTAACATATTCTTTACCTTTTTGTTTTAGTTTAGTAAACATAAGTTTCTCTTAGCTTTAAGTCGTACTTTTAAATTTGTACACGAAAAACTTGTCGATTAAATTTTCTCTGTAAATGTTACTTTTACCTGAATTTTCTTTAGTCCTACATAGGGGGAAATCTTATCCTTACAACGTGGTAAGTACGGCTCTGTGTGTGGAAAATCCGAAGTGACACGTGTTATAGTAATTATAGTTTGTGGAACAGTGATAATAAAAGCTAAGTTTGTTTACAAACTACGTGTCATCTCCACTGACATACATTAAGATCTTGACAGGCTTTCTCGTTTCTATCGTTTCTTGGAAAATCTCTATTCAGTGCTGGTAGACGGTAGTTAGTTATGTTTTTTACTTTCGCCGTTAGTTATCGAATGATATTGTATTTTTCACGTCAGGCATCGATTGGCGCGCCTTCGCAGTAAAATATGATGCCGTGACAGAAAGCCGAATGACGCTGTCTTGTTACTACGCCGCACGCGGCACGCCGCAACGCTTGGTACTTTTGTGTGTGCGCATCCTGCATTTATGTCATTCAAATTATTTTTTAACTGTATACTGATATTATGAAGAGGTAATAATTATTGTTTTTTTGTTTGCATTGAAAAAACTGTTACACTACTGGACCGATTTGAAAAAAAAACTGTCACCTATAAGTACATATAGAAAGCTACACAGCAACACACAAATTTAAGGAGTATTTTGTGCCTTAAAATTTAACTTTTAGTTTTCACTTTTTCACTTTTGGAATAATTTTATTTGCAAATTTATATTTCTATCGGATGTAATATTATATTCATAGGCGTGCATGCAGTGGACAAGTGTAATGCGGCAAATACGCTTGTAGCGCATCCGAGCGAATTAAGGCCTCGACGCCAAGTGGTGAATCCCAGCCAGCCATATAATTTTATTCTGAATTACTGATTTGGACTATTGTTAAAAATATAGAGATACAAGTGAAAATGCGGGAAAAAATATAAGCGCACATTTGTCATATTAGTTTCCGGCTATCCGGTTCTTCTGTAAATACAAATGTAATATCGTAAGTAATGGGCTTATGTCTTATGTAAGTATGGTTTTGTACAAATCTGAAATCGGAACGATTTTCTACTTTGTTATATTGAGATTCAACATTACTTTATTTACGACTAGTAGCGCCCCGGATTCGTCCGGGCACTTCATATTGCAACAGACAATGAAGTCTTCTATTGGTAAAAGAATTTTCAAAATCGGTTCAGCAGATATAGAGATTACCCCTACAACCTTACAAACTCACTAACTTATATCTATTATTATAAAATAAGTAGTTAATGAGCTATGTTGTCTCAAAAATATATATCACTAGCTGTTGCCCGCAGCTTCGCCTGCGTTAACTAAGATTTACAATGGGAGCTTAGTACGCAAAATAAGTAACTTTTTGATTTTTTAGGTTGATTTTTTACACCTTGTGTCCGAAAAACCCAAATATCTTACGGAACCCTATTTTATTTTTCAGAATAAAATGTACCCATGTTACTCGTGGATAATGTAGCTTTCGAATGGTGAAAGAATTTTTGAAATCGGTCCAGTACTTTTTGAGCCTATTCATTACAACCAAACAAACAAAGTTTTCCTCTTTATAATATTAGTGTAGACAAAAAGACGAAAAGAAATTCTATCTCGCATTTATTACCAAACCTTACGAGCTTATAAGACATAGTAAAAGTGGTTCAATGATTCAATATTTTATTACCATTCTTCATATGTATTTTTAAAATTGATTTGTCATTGATTTAAACTTTCCCGTTTTCAGAACTCTGTTCACAAAGCAAGTATTGATTGAGGCCGTGCTCGAGTTTTCATTCACCTGGCGTTAAGTGCCAATCGTCACCAATCCACATCAATATCAGTTCGCTAAACATATCTCGTAATAAGTGCGCTTCATATCGCTTTACAATCAACGGCACATTTTTCAGCTCAAATTAAATCTTTATCTTAACAACTTTTTTATGGTATGGAAGTGTAAACGAACAGTCGAAGCCTTGCGACTATCGACGCTCATTAACATCCACATAATCAGAGGTTATGCAGACGCGTTGCCCTCTTTTTCCCTATCCCCCCAATGGGATACCGGAAACTCACAAACCGCTCGAAACAGCTTAGCTGTCACTTTACACCAATTTCATGTGAGCGAGAGGTTCCTCCCCGGTCGTGCCGGTCCAATTTGGCTACATAGCAGCATGACACTACCTCATACTACTTCTTCATCATTCGAAGACACACTTTTATATATAGAAAAAGCACAATCAAAGTTTTTTTTTAAGTATGAAGTATAATATAACATAAATAATTATATTTTGCCTTGTGTCTAGCAGAAGCTTTTCTATTTTCAATATGTCTATGAAGAGATATGAAAAACTAAGAAAATAGTATAAATTTTACTTTTCCGTGATCATTATTTTCCAAACGCTGCACTGATTGCAGACATCTCATTACTTAAATTTATTCATTACATTTCATTCATGCATGAAACATAGTATTATATTTAACATAGAATAAAATAATAAAAAACTTTGGAAAATAATGAAACATTGAAGTAAAAAGTTTGTGTGCTAACAAACAGCATCAACTTATGAATGGATATTTTCGCTTCAAACTGAAAATAAACTTTACCGTTCTTGTTGTATCCACTTTAATTAAAAGATACGAGCCCCACTCATCATGGCTTGGATAACAAAGGTTTCATTAGCGTTCAGCGGATAAATATTAACGTTCTCTTCAAAATATTTATAACCAGTTTATAATTCGATTAATGAATGGATATCTTACGATTTATGAGTTTAGCCTGTGATTTTAAGTGGCTTTACTCTTATTTATGTGAGTTGGATTGGAAGACTGGTAGCTACCTAATAAGACCTAAGTAGTCGACGTCATTCAACTTAAACTAACATGAACTATCCCAGGCATTTTGTTCGCTGAGGGTTTCCCGTCGCCTCAGATAGCGGCTGAAGGTTCACGCAGCGGTTGTAGTGGGGTAGTGCACTCAATGTGAGTCCCCACACACGCCAACGCGCCTACCCAAGGCCCTGGTATGGTACAAAAAGGATTTCCGTTGCGTCATCAAAAATTAAAAAAAGGCAACTCATTTTGTATGTCTATCCTAGGAAATAAGAGGTTAAGTCTCAGTACCAGTAAAAAATAAAGCAGACTGCCCATCTTGCTTTTCTCTCCGCTTCAATACAGCAACGCTGTTTAAAGGGAGAAACCAGCAAGATGGTGGGCCCATGCAGCCAGAAGGGTACCACAGCACATCCCTATCTATTATCGGTATTATTATTATATATCTTTTGTATATCTCTTAAGTATATATCTTTTGAGTTAAAAGTAATAGTCCTTTGATCTACTAGTTATCTTAAGATTTATAAGTGGTGACTCTTGGATTCATAAGTGGCTATCAGGTATCAATAGGATTTTAGGAATTGATATAAAACATATAGTTATAAGAAGTTATTGGAATCAATTTCGGTTTCGGTTATCAATTTAATAGCAATTGATAACTTTTATGAAGTATACTGGAATGTTTGCACTGAAGTAGCATTTATAATTCTTGATGTAGCAGACTTATGGCTATAATATATTTATTTTTATAAAATAGCAATTTTAGATTGTCCTAACTGTGTTGTGAACAAAACAGTCGGAATAAAACAAACGAAAATCATTGTATTCTTACTCCTTACTCATTCCCTGTTATTGCATTAGAATTCTTCTCTAGTACACATTTTATATACATACAGAGTGTACATGCGTTTGAATCCGCCAAGATGAGAAAATTCTGTGTGATAATATTAGACGTAATTTATAATCAAAGGACTACACATTCAATATTTCAATGTTATCTAATTTAAATATTAATCTGAAGGGTTTTATGTACTAGCAGTGATAGCAGACACATATTTTGAATTTAAAAAATGTACTAACACTCACTTACAAAAGCCTAATTAATAAAGTAACTTTTCATTTAAAAACGAGTGAAACCAAACAGCTAGTAGTAATTTTATTTATAACAATCTTTAAAGAGCAATTCAAACTGGAACGTCGTCGCTAATCACTTTGTATTAGACACGTTAAAGATCTGAATTAAGTGGCTCTCGACACACTTGAGTCATCGAGATATTATGGTTTAATATCGCGTAATTATTTGAGAACATTCAATTGTATTGAATCATTAAATACATATTGTTAATAGGTATTAGGAGGAGTGGTTTTACTAACATACTTTGATGAATTATAGCCTATATTTTATGCTGATATATAAGCTATATTTAAAATCCATTCACCAATAGTTTTAGCGTTAAAGAGTTACAAACATCCATACCAACTGTTGCGTTTATAATATTAATAGATTTATTTATTTGTACAAGGAAAATAAAAATGTAATGTTTTTGAGTTTGAATGTAATGAAATAAGAGGTAAATTTTTAAAACGACTCATCCGATTAAGGAGTTTTACCATATAGGCTGTGTAAGAATATATTTGATAGTCCAGGGGAGTAAAAGCTAAAAAAACCTTAAACTTTATATAACGACTAACAACTATTAAACTTTAAACACTAATAAATGGGTGCATTAATCAAAAATATTTTTAATCAATAGAAAAAAAAACCTAGTTGTTGCAAGTATACAGATACTTGCAACAAGGAACCAAATATCATTCGGATTACTAATTTGATAGCAGAATATGAGGAAATGGGCGAAATGAAATATAATAATAAGCATTATTGCACAATAATCACGGACTGAAGCGGAAGGGAAAGTATAACTTTATGACGCCCGAAGAATATTAAATATCTCGTTTATATGTGCACGATTTCTGAAGTTCTTATTGGCGATCCTATAGCGAAGCTGGAATAAGAGATGCGATTGTTTTTATATCTCGCAATGAAAATCCTTGTTAATTGAATAATAAGAATCAGCTCTTGGCTTGTCTGGTTCCTGGGAGAAAAATGTAACCTTACAAATAGGTAGGTTTATTGTACATTGGTCGGCCATTAACAAGGTGGGGAGACGATTTGCGTGCAGTGGCCGGTCCGTCTAGAATGCGAGTGGCAAGGGATCGGTCATCTCGGCGATTATTGGCAAATATGATTGATGATGATAATGATGATGATTGTATGATTTAAGTATAATAATGACGAATAATGAATACTTATACTGTGAATTTAGCTTATATTGTGAATTATCTCATAGAATGTCATAGATGGTGGATGGATTCTAAAATACCAACAAGCGTTTCAGTACTGATGTCATCAGACACGAAATTGTTTTTATCCAACGTCTATATGTTTATCTCTATGTTCTTCGTTAATGTATGGCTTCGTGTGATATCGGCCATATTCGTCGTTCTATTTGAAACTGCCGTATGATAGCACTCACGTACTGTTATCGGTGCGGGTGTGAGACGAGAAACCATTTCCTTATCTTACTCTTCCTTACCCGTTCTACCCCTACATTTTGATCCTTATCCTTGACTCCCCAAACTTATATATTCCAAATGCCAAAATACTTGAGCTTGCATTTTTACATCACATAAAAACGTGAAATAGTTTAAAAAATAAAAAGCTTTTTCTTTTTCAAAAATTTACTACACTATGGATTCAAATATATATTATATTTTTTCGACTACAATGACTGGTAGTTACAGTGATCGGCGAGTAGCAAAACAGCAAACTCTAGCTTCAGTATATTACCAATTACTAAAGCCATTCTGTAAATGAAGCCAACTATAATCAAAAAAAAAGTTCGTTCCAACAATAAATATTTATTAGTAATTGATGTATGAAATATTTGTAATACCCAATACAATAAATACTGTATTGGCCATTCAGGCTGTAATCGATTCAGACAAATTAATTTCGTTCGCATTTTGTGAAACGAAAATATTTTCAGCAACCGTCGACTTTTTGTGTGCTTTAACATTTCAATGTTATTAAAAATATTATAATATTGTAATTTATTTGTATATTATTCAATTTAAAATAACATTTTACATTTTATAGCGATTCTGATTAAATAAGTAGGTATAGTACTTGATATACTTAATGAAAAGTTTATTCGTTAAGGGCCTGTTTCACAATCTCCAGTTAAGTTCCCAATAGGCTATCGGCAACATATTTGACAGATAGAGTATGGAGTATCCGTCAAATATCTGTCTAATATGTTGCCGATAGCCTATTGGGCACTTAACTGGAGATTGTGAAACAGGCCCTTAATATCATAGTATTCATTATCATCTTCAGACTCTATCCGTCCACAGCTGCCACCCTCAATGAACGCCAAGACGATCGCCTTTGCCTCTCGCATCGAACACGGATCGGCCACTGCGCAGAGATCGTGGATCTAAACGCGGCCTCCACTCTTGGACCTTAATGGCTCGTCGGCCATCTGTTCTGAGAGTGTGACCATTACGGTATTGTCAGAACATAAATGGATCATTAAATAACCCCATGCCTAGTGCAGCATAGTATAAATAGTGTCTCTCTGGGGGTAATCGGGTGGAAATGTACGGTTGAGGACTGCTCTGTCAAGGCGCACGGGACCACTGCGGTCTTTAAATAGAAACACAATGTACTTATATTATTGTATATATTAGATGGACAATGAAGTAAAACATAAATAAATAAATAAATAAAAAATAAAAAGCCTTTTTATTTCTATGCAGTAAAGAATCTACAATTTACAAAAAAATATTATATTAATATATAGTTGGGTCTACTCTTAAAGTGTTTGTTATAGTATTTTTTTTTTTTTTTTTTTTTTTTTTTAATACTATACTATGTTATTATACTATATATCTTATATTCTACTATTGTCCTGCAAGAACCCCTCTACAGGTAAAGGCCTCCTCCAAAGACTGCCAATCCTCTCGAGATTGAGCTGTTTGAAGCCACTTGTTGCCGGCGATCTTTACGATTTCGTCTTCCCATCTAGCATGAGGTCTCCCTTTTTTTCTCTTGCCGTGTGGGCCTTTCCAAGCTGTCACCCTAGAGGTCCACCTTTGGTCTCGGAGGCGAGCAATATGGCCCGCCCACTGCCATTTTAAAGACAAAGACTTTTCTAACGCGTCTTTAGCCTTAGTAGCCTTTCTTATTTCTGAGTGTCTTATCTTTTGAATTTTCTTAATGTTTAACATACTGCGCTCTATTCCGCGTTGGCAGGTTATTATTTTATTTTTTATTTTGTTGCTAAATTTCCAAGTTTGGCACGCATAAGTCAGGCATGGAATCAAGCTGGAGTTTAGTAATTTAGCTTTAATATTAACAGGTAAGTTGCTTTTGAATAGTTCCTTTAAACTCCAGTATTTGTTCCAAGTTAACTGTATTCTGCGATCAACTTCCAGTTCGTTTCCGAGTCGATCGAAACATATTAATTTACCGAGGTATATATATTGTTCTGTGTACTTTAGTAATTCACTATCAATGTATATTGGTCTCTTGGTGCTATTGTCATCAACATCGTTTTCGAGAGGTTCATCTCTAGACCTACTCGTCTACTAGCCTTGTTCAATGACTCCATCATAAGTTGGAGTTCCAGTCCTGTTTCTGATAGGAGCACCAGGTCATCCGCAAAGCGTAGGTGGCTTAAGTATTTTTTCCCCATCTTTATCCCATAGCTTTTCCAGTCAAGTTGGCTAATAATGGATTCCAATGTTGCAATAAACAGCTTTGGGGATAGTGGATCTCCTTGCCTAACACCTCTTTTTAAGGGAAACCATGGGCCGACTGTCTCTAGCTTTACTCTGCTCTTACTGTTTCTGTAGATATTTTTTATTACTTGTATATACTCATTTTCTACTTTCTGTGCTGATAAGGTTTCCCAAATGCTATCATGTACTATGGTGTCAAAAGCTTTTTGGTAGTCTACAAAAGCAATATAGAGTGGTCTCGATTTCTCTTGGTATTTCTCGATGATAAGCTCTAAGGTGTGTATATGATCTATTGTAGAGTAGCCTTTCCTAAAACCAGCTTGTTCTATCGGTTGGCTTGCTTCTAACGTAGTGTTTATTCTTTGGTTTAAAATGCTGGAAAAGAGCTTATATATACTTGGTAATAAGCTTATGGGTCTGTAGTTACCAATAACGCGTGGGTCTCCTTTTTTGTATATTAATATAATGTTCGATTCTGACCATTGAGTGGGTGATTCGCCGGATTCTAGTATGCGATTGAACAGATTTGTCAGAGGTACTGCGATAATGGTTGAAGCAGCCTTTAGTATTTCGTTTGTGATATTATCTGAGCCCGGACTCTTGTCTAATTTCAACTTTTTTGTTTCCTGTATGACCTCGCTTACTTCTATTCGGGGAACATAAGACGTTGTGAGGTTTTCGGTATTTCTCTTGATGGTGTTAATAGGTTCACTGGCGCAGTACAGGTTTTTGTAGAACTCTGTAGCCACTGTTATAATCCCGTTACGGTCGTTTAGTATCTTGTTACCCCACTTCAATCCATCTATCCATGTCTTGTTTGTTCTTAGCTCTTTATAGGCTTTTTTTGTACTTCCCTTTTGGTTTAGGTATTTTTCAAAAGTTGTATGTCTGTAATTTGCATAGTCCTTTCTAATATACTTGCTAATCAGCTTATAGAGGGCAGAGATTTCATCTTTTATTGCTTTGTTCTTTATTTTGGTTTTTTGAAGCTTTTGTCTTCTCTCAAGAAGTTTTAGTGTGCTCTCTGTCAAAATTTTATGCGTTTTGTTTGGTTTTTTTGTACATCGAGCAGCTTGCGCACTTCTGGTTATTGTTCTGATTATTTCATCATAACTTTTTTGTATTGATAAATTTTGTTTAGCATCTAGTAGACTTTCTGAGGCGTAGTTATTTAAATATTCTTTGAATTTTGATATTTCTTCATTATTTTTTAAGGTTATGCTTTGGTTCTTGTTGTAATTTTTTCTACTTTTCTTTGTTTGTGCAAGTGTAATTGTTGCTCTTACAGGTCTGTGGTCGGATGGGTAGTTAATGTTAAGTATTTCAATATTTTGAAACATATGTGGTCTGTTAGATAGAACGAAGTCTATTTCGTTTTTATATTTCCCATCTGGTGATCTCTAGGTCCATTTATTTTTTGGCTTTTTGTGGTAGAAAGTATTTATAATCGACAGTTTGTTTTCCGTTGCAAAATCTATTAGTCTTTGCCCTCTTCCGTTTCTTTCACCATAGCCATGCATTTTCATGACTAGGTATTCTTCTTTCTTTGGTATTCCTATTTTGGCATTGAAGTCTCCCATTAATATATAGTCCTTGTGAGCATTTTCTATAGCTTTTTGGGCTGCCTGATAGAAATTATTAATTTCCTCTTCGCTAGCCCTTTCTGTGGGGGCATAAACTTGAATGATGGACAAACGTAGTCCTTCGAAAGACATATTAAGTATGGCTACCCTTTCTGTAAGGCCGATGTAACTTTCTATATTGTTTTTGTGACGTTTATTAATTATAAAGCCTACACCGTACAGTCCTGGTGTGTGGCCTGTATGGCAGAATATAAAGTTTTCATATTCAGTTATCTTGTTCCCAGCGCGTCTCGTTTCGGCTAGTCCTATAATATCGAACTTGATTTTTGTCAGTTCTTCACTTAATTCTAGGAGACGATCGTAAGAAGACAGTGTTTTTACATTATACGTGGTTACAAAGAGATTGTTTCGTGGATTTTTTCGTATATTCTTTGGAGGGTTTTGGTCGTAATCTTCCACGGGGACCGGCCGGATTGGAAGATATGTTGTGTTTTTTGTCTGTTGTTTTTGTTTATAATCCATGTGAGAGGGGGGCGGCGAAGTAAAACATAGCTCTTACAAATGAGGGTTTTTTAGAAATGAGGGGAGGGGTATTTCCCTGTTTTAAGCTAAAATGCTTACAATCTGTGTGTCGCTACGTTTAGAGGTTTTATGGTGCATTATCAGATGGACGGATCTCATTAAATCTATCACAGAACGCTTGATGATTGAATGTGTACTTAGTGCATTTATGTAGTATGAACAGAGGTCAGGGACAAATAAAGAAGTCTCGCAAAAGCCGCCAATGAACACTAAGAAAATTCATAACGACGACGGTTCCAGAAATGTACAACTGAGAAGAAGGAAGTTCAGCATCACGTGAATGTAGAGGATTTGAATTCCAGTAAAATGTATGCCAATCCCATTGTTAGTTATAAAGTGACTTACGAATTTAACGAAGATAAACATTTTAATTAGAACTAAAGGTGTTTTGGATGAAAAATAAAATGACAATAATTTAAATTTAGAATAAATATTTTTAAGTAGGTTTTATGTGTTTTGAACTCATTTTGCCAAGTTCTATTGTCTATTTTTTATGCCATAGGAAGGCAAACGAGCAGTCGTAACCTAATAATGGTGACTACTGATACCCATAAACATCTTTACAACCAGAGGTTAGACATCTGCATACGTTGATGATTGAGATGCATTGCCCTCCCTGCCCCCCTCACTTCCTCCAACCCGCTGGGCCATCAGAAACTCATAGGCCACGAGACAGCAGAGCTGTCCCTTAACGCCGGTATCATATGAGCGAGAGGTACTAACTAGATCGTGCATATGCTATGAAATAGTAATTAGTGTTTCATTATGTTCAGTACTGTGGTCAGCTGATAGAGTTTACGGTAACTAATTCACAATATTACAGAATAATTAAGCGCGGTTAATTCATTGGATTAAATGTTTGTACAATAAGGTACAGGTTTTCATTATATTAGCATTATATCATTGTCAGACTAATGTGACCAAACACAAATAAATTCTTTATGATTATTAAAATTGTATCTTTTAAATTACTATGATATGTGTTTAATATATAACGCATAGTATGATGCATGGAACAAAAGTATGAAATAAAAATCTCTCGAATAGACGCCCTTGTGCCGCGGTCTCGCCTGCATGCAGCATGGTTACTACTATGATTGTTTCTTCAGTGAAACATTTTTACAGTGATTAAAACGGGATATTTACCTACCTTGTTTTCGTTAAAAATAATTTCTAATTGAAAATAAGATCCAGTCTTGTATATTTCTCTTGTAAGCTATGCTGTGATTTGAAAATACCCTAGACTAGCGGCAAACGCTCCGAATCTATTCCGTTCCAAAAACGCTAACGCCTTAGTGTAGTTGCAAAAAAATTGAACTCTCATTCTGCCACAACGTATATGGTTTTTTTTTAAATGCCTTCTAATAAAGGGCCACTTGGCCAAGAATTTGTACTTCGCTGGAAACGATTGTCTAATATATAAAATACTCGTGTCTCGGGGTGCGTAATAATTAAACTACTCCGAAACGGCTCGACTGATTTTTATAAAACTTTGTATGCATATCGGGTAAGTCTGAGAATCGACCAACATCTATTTTTCATCCCCTTAAATGATTAACCCTAAATATTTTTTTTACGGACAAAATTCTTTTTGTTTCTTATGATACAACATACAAAAATACAACATAAGTATATAAAAACATACAACCCTTAATTTTCACCCCTCTACGATCAACATCTATTTTTTAATAGCATTATTAGTATTTTTGGCAGAACGAAGTCTGTGGGGTAGCTAGTATTATTATATTATCTAGAGTCATGTCATGTCGTAAGCTAGTGTCATTCCTATACAATAAATATTCTACTCTACTTTATTCGTTTAGCGTTTGCGCCACTTGTCTAAGGGGGTTGACAGTGTAATTACTGGCACCGACACCTAACACCTAATGTCCCAGGATAGGAAACTCGTAAATAAGATGCCCACTTATATACTTGTTTATGTTCATGGGCGACGTTGGCCCCTTACCATCGTCACTCCGTGAGGTTCGTATATAACACTCACGCCCGGTTTTTAAACGTTGGTCAAAGTGTATGTCAACTAACATGGCTATCAATGGCGGTTGACATATGACTCTAGAGCCAAATTTGACAGCTTTTCATTGTAGTGGCTATGTCAACTGACAGGATGATCAAATTAAGCAATGCTTCTAGTAACTCATTTGACACTTAACACTTGATCAGTCTTTCGGAAACTGGGCGTAATACTACGTCGTTCGAACGTTTTTCACTATTTTAATAATTAGATACGACTGCGTTTTAAAAGTGGATTATGTTAATGTGTGTAAACTGTATATATGTTTGTGTGTATGTGTGTGTGATCACGGATTGTTTAATGACAACGCCACCTGTGGCGTGAATGCGGTAGGCATCGACATACCACGGCGTGTGTACGGTCACGGGCACCGGCCAATTGGCAGACATTCGTTAGTTAATTTTATCTATCTATCGCAGACATCGTATTTTTCTACATTGTACATACATCATCATCATCGAATTTGATTCATCATTCATTCACAGTAACTTTACGTGTAAAAACAAGTTTTGCATTCCTCTGTAGAACTACATAGTTCTTCCATCAAAGGGTGACGTGTCTTAAGACAAAGCGTCCTTAAAAGAACCTAAAAAATAAATAATAAAATTTGTGACTGTTGGATGTGTTTGTAATAATAATAATAAAAATTTGAAATAGTGCTTAAAATATTTTGACAGATAGACACAAGTCTACAAAGGTTTACTTTCTGTTGTTAGCTTCAGGCGAGTCGACTTAAATATAGGTACAGTCAGCGTCAGATTGATCTTAGCAGCCAAAGTGCTCAAAAAGATCTGACGGACAGAAATTCAATAATATCTAAGCATTCAAAGTTGTCATATAGATGTTAGCATCCAAAGTAGTCAAAACATCTAAGCAACACATTTTCCATATTTATCGGAGCAGCCAGAGTATTCATATACATCTTAGCATACAGACTGTTCACATGTATCTAAGCATCCAGAGTGTTCAAAAATATCTTGGCATAACAGGAATATCAATCTTATTACCAGTACTTAAAGTGTATGTGGTTTATATTGATGGCAGACGTCAGTCGTAGATATACAAATAATGTCTTGTTAAAAGGAAAACATTACCTTATTAGACGTAGTTAGAGTGTAAAATTAATTAAGACAAACAATATTTACTATTGATTGTCAAAGTTATAATTTAAAGAATTTTGCTTTTCTTCGATGTTTTTGTCTAAATTTAGATTTTAGATAATAATCAACAGACAATATTGCGAACGTGAAATTATACCAAATAGCAAAATAAATATGTAATGGACACAAATTCTATATCTTTTACATAATATATAATCAGAATCTCGGAAACGGCTCCAATGATTTTCATGAAATTTGTATACGCGGGGTTTTAGGGGCGATGAATAGATCTAGCTAGGATATATTGTTGGAAAATATCGTTTTATTCGTGTTATCAGTTAATGATAAACCGCCACAATATCATTAGAATACAAACGTAAATTTCGCAATTAAACATGAGGATTGAGTAGCTCAGTTAGAAAATCCAACTTACTCGAATCCTAAAGAGCCTGGTTCGTATCTCTAGTGCAATAAATTTCTTTTTCTTTTTTTTTTTGTTCCTTCCATCTTTTGGGAGAAAACCTTTATCATAATATTATATATAAGGGTATCCAAATCAAAACAAATAAAAACCAAATATTTGCTCGGTCAACCTGGTACTTCTATATTATTTGAGCATTCATATTTGTCATCTTGCTGTTGTCACGTAAAATATCATCATCATCGGTTTTTATCCATGCACTATTGAAAATAAGCTTCCTTTGATGAATGCCAAGACGGCCGACCCCTTGCGACTAGCATCTAAAACTGCCAGTGCACGGGGATCATCTTACCACCTAGGAAATGGCCGACCAATACTTTGTCTAACTAAACCAACAACCTCTTTGACCAACCTTACCTACCGGCCCATCGACAACCCTGTTTGATCAACTCTCTGCCACTTCAACTCGCTTATTTTTCGCGTGATATCGGTAATTTTAGGTCTCTGGTAGAGGTCTTCGTTTCGAATCCTATCTGTCAAAAAAACACCCACCATAGCACGCTCCATGGAACTTTGAGCTACGACAAACGTTCTGGTAAGTCGTATATTTACAGGCCACATTTTGGCCCCGTACGTCATCACGGTGAAAAAGCATTGGTTGAAGTCCTTCGTCTTGAAACTCTGAGGTGTAGACGACGCGAGAATATGACTGAGCTTCCATAGAACGGGCACCATCCCAATGGTCTTCCCTCAAACTTTTGTCTAGTCAAAGTTTTTTCGAAGACCCACACGTCGAGTGGATTCACTTAGATTGCAGGATCTCCTGCAAGCCTTCCAGCGATTTATAGCAGTAAAGATAGACGCGCAAAAAAAAAAACATTTTTATCGAAGTTAGAGCTGGAGTATTAATAAATGAAAGTAAAGTGTCAACCCATATAATATGTCCTATTCCTGGGAACACGTCTCCTCCTCGAAATCAGACGAAGAAGCTATTGGACTACAGTTCACCGATGCTTTGGCTCAATCCTGGTTAGTGAATCGAGAGGCGAGTGAGCGATGGTATCATGTAGTAGGTAGCGAGTGTAATCAAAAATTTAAAAACCCACGTTACAAATCACTACATACGGTCATGATTGAACCTCGAGCTCTAACTCCAGAAGAGGCCAAGACTATACCTACGTTTAGCCAGGTGACCAGCTGATTACATTCATGTAAGATGGGTGCTTCTTCCACAAAGCAAGACTGGATCAAACCTATTATATTTCCGAAAGCAGACATTTAAATCTGATCGCTTTGATGGCGGCTACACGCGATTATTGTATCATTATTGTTTTTCTGACCACTTCCAGACATAGGTCTTTTCAATGAACATTAAGATCAGTCGTCTATATAAATTTCTATCTATTTTTCTCGATTCCTTTTTTGTAAAGAATGATGTTTCTTTGTCTATATATCATCATTTATTCTGTTATTATACATTTTAAACTTTCAACTCTTAATTTTTGCTGTGTTATTTATTTCCTTAGCTGGTCATCTTTTATTTTATGTATATATTGTGTTTACTTGTTAACTTTGATTTGCCTTATTTGATTTCTTATAAGTTTTGTTGCCGGTGCATAATAAATAAATAATAAAATAAAATAAACTGTATAGGCAATAGTAATAATAATAATTTTACTTAGACAATTCTCAAATATGCATCGCAATTTTAGGTATCAGATGAATATGATAGAAGGAGCTAAGAAGTCGGACCAACAACAGGCAATTGGTCCAAAAGTTTTCCGTAGTTCAGTTTCCACCCTATTTCTAGTGGGACATTCTAGCGTTTAGGTAGACTTGTTTTAGTTGCAGTCAGTAAGAAATTTAACCTTCAAAACTTGATTGACGATCACATGCCTAGATAATGGTTTGATGCTAATTGTAAATTTTAAAAAATCTTTCGGTAAGAAGCAACTTTCAGAGATACATATCGGCTTACGAAAGTGGGCGGCTACAGGTTGATGATGATAATGGATAAAAAGTTAGTTTTTAATAAATCATTTATGCTGTCAAAATGGTAATTGTTAAGGACGCTCTACATTCTCGACAAAAGATTTCAGCGAGCGTACTATACTCTGAGTCACAAGTCTGGGTCGGCTCTACACATTTTTGTTCAGAGCACTTTTTCACTCGTTACATTATGCACGTTTTTTTTGTAATGTAATATACTACAACATATATTTATCGTATCGATTAATATTATTATTATATTCATTTTATTTACGATCTCCGTGCAGTGGCAGGTCCGCGTTGGATGCGAGTAGCGAGGGATCGGTCGTCTTGGCGTTCATTGAGGGAGGCCTATGTTCAGCAATGGACGGATAAAGGCTGATGATGATGATGATGATATACTTATCATTAGCAAAAAGTTTAAGGATAGCTTTCATATAAGCTAATCGATATTTTTAAATACCTATATTAGTTTTATGTAATACAAGAGTCCTCTGATTTGGTCACAAACAAAAATTACACACATACTACATAGTCAATTCTTGCCGAATAGGCGAACTCTTGTGTTTGGTAAACTTAAATATATTATAATTAATTTTGGCGATAATGTGTAACACACTTTATGATCACATAAATGTTTTATATAAAATATTTGCTTTCAACAAATTCTGAAATAGAAAAATGACATGTCAAGAACCTGACACATTGAAGGAAAGAGATAGCTTATTAAAAATTGTTTAAGTAAATAAAGACAGATGATACTAATTGAATATCTACGACTGACGTCTGGCATCAATATAAGCCACATACACTTTAAGTACTGGTAATAAGATTGATTTTCCTGTTATGCCAAGATATTTTTGAACACTCTGGATGCTTAGATACCTGTGAACAGTCTGTATGCTAAGATGTATATGAATACTCTGGCTGCTCCGATAAATATGGAAAATGTGTTGCTTAGATGTTTTGACTACTTTGGATGCTAACATCTATATGACAACTTTGAATGCTTAGATATTAATGAAATTCTGTCCGTCAGATCTTTTTGAGCACTTTGGCTGCTAAGATCAATCTGACGCTGACTGTACAATCATTTATGATATCTGTGTTGATGTGTCATTCGTCGCAGAAGCTAATTATCAATCACTAGTCTTTTATTATATTTATATTAAAAATGAAGCAATAAATTATTAAAAAAAACACCAACCAAGTGCAATATGGCCGAACATTTCTGTGCCATTATATTATACATAACATTAGGCACTTTAACAAGAAAAAAACACTTTAGCTGTAAGATGGATAGCAGATAATAATGATGATGATCACATATATTTCTATATATACCTAAGTAATATTCTTTTTTCTTAAGACTTCATGTTTTATCAGAGCTCCTATGTGTGGCCGTTAGCGTCCTCAATTTAAGTCCATTGGCTCTTGTGTACTTCACTGCAGAGTTATTTAGCGTTCTTTGCCGCATCTGACCCCGTTCCTCGCAGATAACTTTGCATACAAATTTCTGTTTATACATTTTTCTATTTTTGATGCACTTAAAGGCAACGAAAATATAACAGTTTAGGGCGGAATACATCGGTATCATGCACGGAAATCTATTTTTTGTTTCTTACATAAAGTATAGTGAATCTGTCACTTTACGTCTAAAATAGGGAAAAACGCGTTTGGGCATAGACATATTATATACTTATGTCTACATCTATGGGTGTAAATCTTTGTCAGTGTTCTCTGTAATATATGTCAAACTTATACAGGCGATAAGGAAAACATGGATGTAGTGTGTCAAAATGACATGAATCAGAAGAGATTAACGCACAAAATAGTGCTATTCACACAAACATAGAAGGCTACATCCTACATACTGTTCGAGCAACCTGCATAATTTGTGTGGGTTGCTCAAAAATAGTGATGAATCGTAAGGAACATGTTACTTTAACTTTACATAATAAAATAAATACGATTCCGTTGTTAGCTTACATCTTTTAAACTGCTGAACGGATTATAATGAAGTTTTCAGCAACAGAACAATTATTCACGAAAGACATTTATAATCTATTGTAAAACATGCACATTTATATTACACTACCACAAAAAAGTTCAAAAATATGTTATTCAGTCAAGTTACAGTGCCAGATTTTTCTTCAGAAGACTAAAAATTCTTTAAAATAGAATATGATTTATTTTTGTGTACTAATAATAGCTAACGGGAGTCAAAAGTCAATAAGCGTCTACGTGGGTGTAGTAATTGCATGGGCTATTTTTTGTTTGTCCAATTAAAATTGTTTGTATGAAAACAGCTGAAAATTTGGTTCGTTAGTGTATTTGTGAAGTGTCGTGTCTGAGTACCTTTTGTGCACTTTGGTGACGTTTGACACTTTTTATGCGACAGTACATACTTACTCAAATTTTATGGTTTTATGACGCTGTCAAGTAACACATTTTGAGAATTAACATGTAAATAATTGTGACCCTGAATCTCGACATGGACTTATGAGAATAATATTTCGTGTTCTGTGATTTTAATAAATGTTATGTAACAAATAACATTTTTCATATATTTTTTTACTTTATTTAGGTGTGCTATATAGCCCAGATTCTTGATAAAGATAATATAAGGACAACGGGAATGTTTTTAAGGGAAAGGCTTAGTCAGTTTTGTAAAAAGGGACCCTAAAAATGCTATCAATAGAGAAGCACGCGCTTAATTAATATGTTGATACAATGATATGAACTACAAAGAAGACGTCTTATCAAGAAGTAAGTAATTAATAATATTAATTGTCTCAATTGATGTCGCTCTTCCACTTTATTCCAAGATTTCTTGATTACAGTTAATAAATCAAACAGTGTTCTTACTTTTCGTATGGTTGTTCTGTTAGTGTGTTTTCTTGCTTGACTATTAGTTTGTGCTTGACGACCAGCTGGTCGACAGGCTTTGTCGTGGTCCTGGTTTCGAATCCTGCCAGATGCAGACATCTGACATCGCAGATTTGTATGACGAATATAGATGTCTGCACCGGGTCATGGACGTGTTTACTGTATATATTGCTTTTATATAAATTTCTTAAATTTTTTCCGTTTCTAGTATCCAAACTACAAGTTTTTACGAATTTACCGTCGCGCTACCTTAACGTGGCGTGATTGTTGAATGATAATAATATTTAATAATAATCATAATAAAATAAGATGTATTATCGTATATGACATCACAAATAATGGTAACTGAAATTTCAGTTTTAAGTTTATGAGCAATTACAATATCTATGCTGTGAGTTGACGGATAAAGGCTGATGGTCATTATGATGAGTAATATGTAATTTATGTAATAATAAATTAATCAAATAAAGCAATATCACAGTAATCTAATACCTTCATTTTAACACTTGGCTTAAACAGCAATGAAAAAATCACAGCTTTCATGTATTTTTAATAATATTTTGTTGTTAAGATTAAGTTATACGACGGTATAATTACCACGATATATAAAATAATAAAGTGCCAACATTTTCGCAAAACTAATCTTAATTAGTCTAGAACATGTGCTCACGCGTTCTAGAATAGTCTTTTCGAAAATCTCAATAGTACATCATAGTTTTTTGTTGTGACGTAATAGTGGAATCGAATGCGAAATAATTTATGTATACGGTACGATTGCGTGGCCTTATCGGTATTAAAAACGTAGGTTTTCCGTATAAATTATTCAATAAGGTTTTGACCCATATTCTAGACTTCGAGAGTTCTCCGACAATGTTCAATTCGGTCACGACTGTATTGATCCTATTCAAACGAATTCGGCGATCTAGCAATAGGCACAGTCTACAAACTAGACGGAAACATTGTAAGTAGTTCCAAGTAGAGACAAATTTAATAAAAAAAAGTAATTAAAGACAATAAAACAACTTTTACGAATTATTATTATGATTATTTTTACATGCCCGACGTTTTGTACCGAAGTTGCTGTAAAATACTCGAAACATCGGGCATGTAAAAAACTGAATAAACCACAATAAAATCCATAAAAGTGTTTCGTTATAATAAGAGAATATCGCGTAAACATTAAAGAAAAAAAAACAAATCAAGAGAACTAAACTAAAATATAACAAAGGACTTTTTTTTTAAATAATATACTGTTTGAATCTCTATCCATATTCCATAGCTCTGTAGTCTATATAAAAGTATCAACCCTTCATGTTCCACTGCTGGGCACGGGTCTCCTCCTCGAAATCGAGACGAGGAGGGTAATGGGCCAATAGTTCACCGCGCTGGCCCAGTGCGGGTTGGTGAATTTCACATACCTACAAAGACTCAATCTCATCGGCATGCAGGTTTCCTCACGATGTTTTCCTTCACCGGTAGTAGTAGTCTATATACAGTATACAAATTGTTTGCATTCGGTGTGGATTCAAACCCGTGAATCCCGTGCTGTACTTAGACCACTACACAAAGAAACCATCACAAGGTAAGAATATTGCTCGCTGAAAAATATTAAGATCAGCGAAATCGGTAAAATAGTTGAAGCATTTTATAAAAGTACAAATTATAACGTGTCAGTGTGAGACGGCTCCTTGCCGTGTCATTACCGCGGCTCCGACCGGAGGGGGGGGGGGGGGGGAGGTAATCATGATCGCTTGTTAGAAAACTTTCAAGGTTTTTCGACATTATACGACGCATTCAAATAATTCAATGAAGTAATTTTTCAACCAATTAATTTTTTAACCTTTTTTTTATAATACCAAAAATTATTTATGTACCTACTGATTATTCGAAATTAGCATAATTTAAAGTTCTACTTGTGTCAAAATCCCGCTGTAGAAACTGACAATTTTGCCTATAATGGGTGACGACTTAGAGTAACGTGGACCTCCATCCTCCTTACGGTGTCGTAGAAGACCGTGATGCTCTAAGGGTGACGATGAAAGACTTATAAATAATAATAACTATTATAATAGTATTAGGGAGGGACACAAATTTAAGTCTACTTGAGTGTTTTACGTATTTTATACAACGTATGTTTAAGTAGTATATTGTATAAGTCTATAAATATATTTTTTTAATATCCAATAATATAAATCTCGATATAATAACTGAACTATGCAGCTGCCGTGTATATAGAATCATTCTTACTCTTACTGAACGCACTGTGTGAAATTAAGTAATCAACTTCCTTGTATGAGTACTTTACTCCCATGAGCAAAGAGGGTAAACAACGAGAAAACGAACATATCCATATGTAAGCAGTACTGCATTGCAGTAAAAGTATTTTTTTTCCACTTTCGAATTAGAAATCGGATTTAAGTTCACTCACATGATACAAATATTTGAAACATTCGGATCCAGGCTCTTCAAATATTAAAATAAAATTTGTCAAATTTGCGTGAGCTTAAAATTGTATACGTATAAGTTTATAAGAGACACATGTAAATTATAATATATAGCTTACACATGCTTTAATATATTGATAAATAATTAGAATCTGAAGTAAATATTTTGAACCGATTTCATTTAGAGCAAATTAATCATAATGTTCATACAACAAATACGCTATGAAAACGAAAGAAACAAAGTTATTATAATTAGAATAAATTGTCAAAATATTTAAGGTATCAAGAAATATAATATTATATATTACATTACATTTAAGGAATCAGAATAAATGGCGGTTTACGTAGACTTTTTAAAGTAATTTATGAAAGTTCGTAGCATATCGTAGCAGTCTCAAGGCTTATGGGCTACGCACAGAAGTGTAGACATACTACGTATAGTATCGACCGCGCGACGTACGCGGTACGTGCCTTATTCGCCTCACTCACCTTACTCGTCTCACTCGCCTTACTCGACTCACTTGCCTTACGCTTCGTTTAATATTAAGAGAACCGTCACAAATTATTATAATTACGCCAACAGTCTAACTCTGTTATTAACTCTAAGCATTCAGTTAGTATAATTATATACAGTATACACTTTGATGTTTTAATACTGAGAGTGGTCCTTATAATTGAGCTTTGAAAGTTTTTATAATAGGAAATTTGGAGATATTATTGCCATATTATCTCACTTTGTAAATTTGTAATTGATTGAGCAAAATTCATACATTATAGTTTTAGTAAGGCTCAGTTTTTGTATTTTTTTTTAATATTGTTAATCGAATAAAAAAGTACCACACTGACGCGTCTGTCAAATAAAAAAAAAAAATAGTAACATTTATTTTATTAATATTACTAATATTATTATACTTCGTGCGCCCAAATAATACGCAGGTTTGGGTGTACAAAGCTTTAAGAAACATGTTAATATTTGGTCGTACAAGGTGTGCGTGTAAATTGTTTCAATTATAGTTTCTTGCAATAATTAATTTTATTTTTTAAACCTAAAATCAACTTTTAGTATATTGGTTCAAGCGTGGTGTTCAGCTTCATTTTACCTAGCTAGCTAGCGTTTGGTGGTAAAAGTAATCACAAAATACGAGGAATTTTAATTTATTATTCTATAACTTTAATCACTCGATAAAATTCTATATTTTACTATTGCCTACTATTATAATACATGTAACAGTTAAATGGATGGAGTCGTAAGAGATTTTTTACGTATCATTATTATAATTCATGTGTTGAAAATAATATCAAACGTATTAAATTATATATTAATTAGCAGTATCCCGCGAACCATGCAGTCTTTATAGTAAATGTGTGAGTGCACGCATATGCATGCATATAGCACCGCCCTCCTTTCCCACACTGCATATGCGTACACTCGCATGCACCACCACCACACACACTACCATAAAAGACCACCACCATAAAATCTACGCACGTTTCACCCCGACACCGAGGCATCCTCAGGATGTAGACTCTACGATTAGTAATCGTTAAGTGACGTGCCGGCCCGAACACCTGCCTTATATTAGGTGTTTTCCCCACTACCCCCACCAAATAACCGTATTATCGGAGAACTCGTTAGGTCTGTTTGGTCATTCAAAAGTGCAACCGTTCTATTATTTTTATGTTTTATTATTTCAAGTTGTTCCAACACACTTAGTCGAAATCCCTTGTCACATTTATGTAGAACCTGGAACTTATGGCTGCTACTGACGCTATGTCCCGTCTCTAATAGGTGTTTTGCAAAATAGGACTTTTGAGGCTGATCGTTTGCAAACGCTGAGATATGTTCTTTATATCTGGTTTCAAAGCTACGTCCTGTCTGGCCTACATATACACCGCTACATTGTGAACATTTTAATTTGTAAACACCAGATGAATATTTGCAGTCTATTTTGTCTTTATTGCTACAAATATTTCTCAACGTATTATTGGTCTTGTAGGCAACATGGATATCATTATTTCTCAGCGTCTTAGCTATGCGTTCAGATACCGGTCCCATATAGGTCAGGATATAAAGAACATATCTCAGCGTTTGCAAACGATCAGCCTCAAAAGTCCCATTTTGCAAAACACCTATTAGAGACGGGACATAGCGTCAGTAGCAGCCATACGTTCCAGGTTCTACATAAATGTGACAAGGGATTTCGACTAAGTGTGTTGGAACAACTTGAAATAATAAAACATAAAAATAATAGAACGGTTGCACTTTTGAATGACCAAACAGACCTAACGAGTTCTCCGATAATACGGTTATTTGGTGGGGGTAGTGGGGAAAACACCTAATATAAGGCAGGTGTTCGGGCCGGCACGTCACTTAACGATTACTAATCGTAGAGTCTACATCCTGAGGATGCCTCGGTGTCGGGGTGAAACGTGCGTAGATTTTATGGTGGTGGTCTTTTATGGTAGTGTGTGTGGTGGTGGTGCATGCGAGTGTACGCATATGCAGTGTGGGAAAGGAGGGCGGTGCTATATGCATGCATATGCGTGCACTCACACATTTACTATAAAGACTGCATGGTTCGCGGGATACTGCTAATTAATATATAATTTAATATCTTTTTTAAAATGGATTTCCGCAAAGTAACGCCTGATTCTATTAACAATATCAAACGTCATAAATTACAAGAATACAGATAATAAATCCAGGGGAGCACGCGGTGTGACATGGCGGGAAAAGTTATTATTTTTTTCACATTGAATCTATTTGAACGTAAATTCAAAGGTAAGCGTACCGCTTTTGTTTTCGCTCACTATTTTCAATATGTTTTACTTGTACTCACTAGAAGCAAGTCCTTATTGGGACAACACTAAAATGTCAAAGATTCTCTATATTTTTGGTTTCGCAGTGTCCCGCGTTCTTCTCGTTCCTGTGGAAGCACAGGGATGCCTATGTGTTATTCTGATGTGTAGGTAAAATAAAGTAAAAACCCTTTCGGTAGTGTTTTCGTGAAAGAGTAACAAACATTTATTCATGATCATTCATCCATACATTCTTACAAGCATTTGCGTTTATAGTATTAGTAAGATTTGGCTATTTTCTGATTTTGCTGTTTTCTGCAAAGCGAGTTATATTAGTTACCCACACCATAATTGCTTGAGTTCACAAGTACAATCAATTGCTAGTGTTTGCGTTATTTTACGTCTCATTTATGAATTGTCTATCTTAACACGCAAGATGTTAAGTATCTAGGCCACTAATTACATTTCTTGCCCTTCGCGCAGAAACACAGCGAAGCTGTTTCACGGGAAAAAAAAACAAAATGGTGATACCCATGCAGCCGGCAGTGCAGCACAGCGCATCCCGTCTTTATTTTTATAGGCGTAATTACGTCATATTAAGATTGCTGCTGATTTCATTCCTTAGATATATAATGTATGAGTAATAATAAGTAGTAATAAGTCACGACCTATGCTGCAAAATAATGTCATTATTCAATGGTAAATTATCGTATATTATACACTTGCAAAGTCTCTCATTACAATCACCTTATTACGGCGTATTCAGAACATAATTTATCGTATAATTTTTTACGCTCATTTTACGATTATGTAATTTTTTATGAAGGCACAGAGATTGAGTTTCAAAACGTGTATCATTAAAAGTTTCGAGTGTGTCATTATTTAGTCCGAATGGAAGCATCGCACGGAATGCCTGAGGCTGTCTGGCTGGCTGCATTTTAGTTAGCTAACTGTTAGTTCCAATTCTGATTTTTCAGTACAATTTTGAAACGATTTTGAAATGGTCGCGGCATAAGTTAGTTTTTCATGACCTAGGTTTAATTATAATGTACAAATATGTTCGTCCACTATAACCAGACACCTGCTTTCAGTGACGGATTTAGGCTTGATGCCGCCCTAGGCCCTGCTTATCGTGCCGCCCTTAATGTTAAAAAATGTAAATGCGATGGTCTCGTGTTTGGGGTGCACTTAGATATTCAGAAAATCCCATTTCAAGACACACAGGGGGGGGGGGGTCAGGTTCGAACCCGGAATCTCTTGCATAAGAGGCTGAGTCCACCCACCACTGGACCATCGTCGCTCACCCTTAATGTTAGGAAGACATTTAATTAATTTTAATGCAATATTTTTATTTGAAATTTTAAATAAATATTTCAGGCACATAAGTAATAAAAGTTAGACAAATAAATATATAATATAATATACTTTTATATTATTAATAACACATATTTATACATATTAATCAACTAAATTGTTTTTCCTGTCTTTGGTCCGCGCAAAAATAACAATTATATTATCATCATAATCAATTTCTTGGACTAGTTGAGCTTTAATAGACAACAATGCAAGGGCATTAAGTATATCTTGACCCATACTGGTACGTAAATAAGTTTTTCTCTTTTTAGAGTAGATAAAATTTAACGTCCAGAAAAGTGCTCACTCAGAGTATCTAAATAGGGTAATAATCATATTTCGTTGTACGAAAATTTTCTGGTTCAGAAGAAGGTATTCTTTCATTTACCTTTTATTGCGACGAGTTATCACAACGATAATAATCTTGGACACTAGATAGTGTTTTGGCTTTTTCTTCATATTCTCAAAATTGTATGACACTCGTGTCCTGAAAACATAGAGCCAGAAAACTATAGATCTGCATAATGGTTGATAAATCAGCTTGAGATTCTTGAAGCTGCTTATGTGCTATATGCTTATATATTATATTATAATGCTGCTAGCATTAAATCAATCTAAAATTACATTCCAAACGATACTAATTTCTAAATGCTGCAACTTCCGTTGCAATCCCGTAGCTTGCAGCTTGCAGACCGTGTAGTCAGTTTTCTCATCTTTCAGCAATAAATTTCAGTGCATCAATGATTCTTTTCTTAACACGTAACAGGCATCTTGTCGAGCAGACCAACGAGTTTGAGAAACATTTCAACACAACTCTAAATTCTCGTACGCTATACTCGATTTCCCAACGATGGGTGGATATAGTGAAGAAATTATATTTTTATTTTAAAATAGAAAAAAATAGACTGCTTCTATGACGGTTTTAACCACACATGATTCTACTACAAAAATTAATCTAAATTCATTTTCGAAGGCAGTCTTCTTTACTTTTTAAAAATTAAAGTAATTTAAAAATTTTGGCGCCCCTCAAATCATGCCGCCCTAAGCCCGGGCCTCACGGGCCTATAGGTAAATCCATTACTGCCTGCTTTGATGTTGGCTCTTGTCGTGATGGTAGCTTTTGACGACTTTTAACAGATTAACACTTTTGTTGTCAGATTGTCAAAGTTTGAATTCCTAGTTTTGAGTTGTTATTTAATATTTTCCGAATTAATCATGCCATAGCCATTTAGAAGCAATGCTGCCAATTCCCAAAGCAGGGGAAGTCTTATGACAAACGTTCAGTACTTCATTTTCGTGTACATGACAGTTTTTAAATTTGCATAAATATGTTTTTGTCTCATCCATGAAATTAACAAGAGCTTGGCATGGGTCTAAAGTGGTGTCATTGTTGGTAATTGAAGTTGATTGACGAGCAGTGGGAAGGGAATGTATTTTGTTTTGATTGCAACTATTATGGTACACTAATTGTTCCAAACGGTACAGTCAGCAGCAATATTATGTATACTTTACCAAGTTTTTAATTATTTTCATAGTTGCAACAGAAGTGTCATTCTCACACAAACATTTGTTCTGGGTGCGAATTGGAGCCACGACTTTCTGATCCTGACCACTAACGGCGGTTTTCAATATCCTATCTATCTTAAAATATTCTTATCTATCTTAAAATTTTGACAGATTTTGTAAAAATAAGTGTCAAAATTTCAAGATGGATAAGAAAATATTGAGATAGATAGGATATTGAAAGCCGCCGTAAGTCGAGTTCATTAACCACTAGGCCAACAGGATAGTGTAAGTCTTTTGCTGAGGCACACTGATATCATATGAGAGTACGTAAAATATGTTAATTTGAAATATGACACAATACAATTAATATAGCCTACAGCTTTGTCCAACCACACCTTTTGTGTCGTGACAAATTTTGGTCGTGTTTGGGACGCGTAAACGAATCGGACATACATATTTATGAAGGCTTAAAATAACGTGTGCAACTTCTAAAATATTGACGTTTTATAGGAATGTTTTATTTCCCCGTTCTGGCATGGATACATGGTAATATTATTTATAGAGCGATTTATTTGAATAAAACTCTGACAAAACAGCTCCGTACTTTTTTCAGTTTGAAAATTGATTTTCTTGATGACGTAGAAAATAAAAACTGGCAGTCATATAGACTGCCGATAGAAGTGACAACTTATAACTTAGAACTATGAAATTATACGTCGCGTTCGCGTAAGATTTTCCCCTACCAAAAACTGTTCAACGTAGCTGAAATAGTTTACACTTCAATAATAAGTAGTAAGAAATACCTTTCTTTCAAGATTAATAGTAAACATAAAATGTAAACAGTAAGCTATGTTTAATTTGGATTAATTGCAGTAGAATTTTGATTCAAAATTACGAAGATAATATGATCCGAGTTTTACCACCAGTATCTGGATTACTAGCTGTTGCCTGCAGCTTTGCCTCTGAAGTTGATTGATGAACAGTGGGAAGGGAATGTATTTTGTTTTGATTGCAACTATTATGGTACACTAATTGTTCCAAGCGGTACAGTCGGCAACAATATACGGTTAACTAAGACAACGGCATCTTAGCGGGATAATATATGGCGTTTCTCAATAAATTGGCTTTCTAGCATTGAAAGAATCTTCCAAATCTGATCAGTAGATTCTGAGATTACCGGGCTCAAACAAACAAACTCTTCAGCTTTATATATTAGTATAAGATTAAATTGTAACTTTAAAAGTAAAGTAATTGTTAAAAATATTATTTATATTTTCTTAAATTAATTTTCGTTGTTCAAGTAAAAGTTACAATACAGGTTCAAGCATATTTCTACTGGGTTAGATTAAAGTGGTATGATGTTAGTTAACATTTATACGTTTTGACATGTACAGTCAACAGTGAATAGTTAAATATTTCATTAGTCATAAAATGCAGTTGTTAAATCCATTTAAACTTCATCAACATAAACTTTATAGTTGGAAGTCCTCAGGTCGAAATGGTTGCGAGGTTTTGAATAATTCCGTTGTGTTAATAAAAGGAAAATATTTAAGAGCCATCCAACTATAAATTATTCCTTTTCACGTTTGCCTTAGATATGAGGTGCGTCGAGAAACCTCTTCAGAATTGGGTCACCTAAATTTGTAAGCGAAGTAAATTAGACAGAATCAATTAACAATACAATCTAGTGATTGTATTGTTTGATTGCTTATTAGTTATAATATGTATATGGTATTCTATTAATTGAATATTACTATTCTCTATTGTTTATACCCTTTAAAAACAAGTGTTAAAACATATATTGTCTGAATAAAGGCTATTATTATTATTATTTAGGCCCTGTTTATGAAAGGCTGATCAACGCAAAAATTAACAAATCAACTGTCAAATCTCTTGTTAAGTGTCAAGCGTCCTGTCAGTTGACATAACCACTACAATGAAAAGCTGCCAAATTTGACTCTAAAATCGTATGTTTAACAGTCATGTTATTTGACATACACTTTGACCCTAATGTTTTATATCTAAACTAGCTGTTACGCCCAACTTTGCCTGCGTTAACTAAGATTTAGACCGGGATCTGAGTGGGGTAATATATTGAACTGTCTTATGCATATAAACGTTCCTCTTGAATTGTTCTATCTATTAGAAAACCCGCATCAAAATCCGTTGCGTACTTTTAAAGATTTAAGAGGACATACAAAGGAAGTGACTTTGCTTTATACTATGTAAAGATTTAAGGTCAACTAACTTCTACAGCCAACTTCATTGAATTGATCTCGTGGATTTAGCAAATAAATTCAAATAGAAATAGAATACATTCAGATAGGAATTAAAAAAAAATACAATTACTGTATTTTTTTTTGTTGTAATTTAATTTTGTTAAATTCTGACAATTATTCAAATATTTTTCAGTTTTCATAGGGCGGGTGAAACAAGTAAGCATAAAACTACATCACGATTACATTAATCTTTACCCTTTCTTTATTAAGTTGATTAAAGAGTAACCTAACTAACGGAGCAGTCCGATAGACAAGTGGCACAAACGCTAAATGAATAGGACACTAATCGTGAGCTAGTGTCATTCCCATACAATAAGTTTTCTATTCTATTCTATCGTTTAGCATTTGTGCCACTTATGAGTCCTTTATCAACAAGATATATTATGTAGTTTAAGTTTAATATAAACAAACATTACAAACATAGATCGCTTAAATCACGAATTTTCCTTTAGGATTTGCCATAGACGGGTAAAGAAGTATTCAGAAGCCGTAACGTAGCCATAATATTTGTTGTTTCACTTAGATATCTATAACTACACCAACTTTTATGCATGCATGTATTTACGTTTTACGATAGATAAAAATAAGAAATTTATAAGGATTTCCTTTTATGTTTTTCCTTAATTTTCATCTTTATGGTACTTTTTATTATTTGTCAGTAAACTTACCAGCACGATTTAGCTATCGTGCTGGTAATAAATATGATTGCTAGGGTTAAACTATAAACCTCCAATTCAAAAAGTATATTATGTCTATGGGTTTGACAAATACGTTGGATGTAGCTTTTTACTAACTCTTCATATAAGTACATTGTAGGTAACATTAACAAGAAAACGAATAAAAACAGGAAAACGTAGAGCACATGAAAAGGGTTTGGCAGTCGCCTATTATTTCTATACATGTTAGAAAACAAAATTGAAAATAGGCTTAGAATATAACGAGCAAGTCTGGTTGTCATTTATTGCCTGTATCCGCAAAAAATTACCAAACTTTTGCTCAAGTAAAACATTATTGTAACCAAATTCGACCTGAAGTGACCGGAATTAAATATATTTAAGCCTACACCCGGATAGAGTAAATATAAACAAGTAATAATATAATATTCATATGAGAGCCATAAAAATACGAAACTCGTCAGTGATTTGACTGACGCAATCGCATATCAACCAACCAGTGCTCTGTGTGAACGTGCCATCGGCCAATCATCCATCAATGGGCATCAGTCAGCCAATTAGAGCGTAGAACCGCAGCATAAATTTGTGGAATTAGTTTTCATACAAAACATAACATTACTCTACCTATTCCGGTTATATACTCGATAGTTTAAACAAACTCTTGACTTTACTATAGTATATACATTGATATTATCATTACAATGATAACATTAGTCTGTTATCTGTAACAATAATAACGCAATGCGGACATGTTACCAAGAATTACAACTTCCGCGCTAAGCATAAACAGGCCGTTTATATTATCGATTGATTCGTGAAAAACATTCCGTGTAAAGTATAATAACAGTGTGTACATGCACAGTATATGCTTAACTTTATCGCAAACATTTACAGTTACGTCCGATACATAAAGTATATGCGAGGTGCCTTGACCGGACTAAAGTAATGCTGCAAACGTCGTCAAACTAACAAAATATGATAAAAATTATCTATTTGCTACTTTGGTTGTTTAAAAGAATAACCATATTAATATAATATATTATTTCATCATGCAACCCTTTTATTATTATTTTTCAAAGAGCGGCTATTCCAGGCAAGGCCTGCCTTCGTATCACTGCGACCAGGGTTGATTTATTGTGATCGCCACTATTTACAGATCCGATCCAAGTCTTGTTGTTTCTATGAACTCTAGGACTTTTTTGGCACCAAGAGATTTGATCTCTTCTGGGCGCAATACATGCTTCCCTAGAATAGAGCTATGTCTATGATAGGTTGGGGCAATCAGTGAGAATGTGCATAGGCGTTTCCTCTGCTGAGTAGCATAGTCTGCAGTGCCTTGTGTCACTCTTCCCGACTATTTGCATATGCTTATTTAAACGACAGTGTCCCGTAAGCAACCTAACCAAAATGCGAACATTGTTGATTGATGCAACCCTTTAATGATTCATTAAAATCCCACGTGATTAGGGTCGGTTATATCATATTGGCCACGTAGACTGACATTCACAGGGCTAAACAGATTGTGCCGTTAGCACTTCAGTTCGTTGACATATTAACACTTTGATTCCTAAGTGTAATTGCTGATGGATATCCAGCGGTAATTCTGTTGGGAATAACTGCATTTGATATGCATGTGCTCGCTCTCATGTAGACCCGCCGCGGGCACGGCCCATGATATCTTGTGAGATATGTACGGGTAATTCGCATCGCTGGAAACGGATAAAATAATATGATGAATTTACTTTAATATTTTAAGGATTGCACTGAAGTAGGTCGTACGTAATGTAGTATGTTGATAAGATTGATATTTGAATGAATTGCTCTAGATTAAAGTGACTTTGTAAAATGATCACAATTAAAATAATTATAGGAACCCAGCAGAGTTTCTTGTGGGTATCTTCTCTGACATGGGTGTGTTGCGAACCCTCATAATAAACTTAGCCTAGCCTTTTCCCAACTATATATTGGGGTCGGCTTCCAGTTTAACCGGATTCAGCTGAATACCAGTATTTTACATGGACCGACTGCAGTCAAACCTCCACAACCCAGTAACGGTACCCCGCGGTTAGACTGGTTGTCAGATTCTCGGGCTTCTGACGACCCATAATGACTGTCAAAGATCCACGAATGTCAGCCGAGACCAACGGCTTAACGTGCTTTCCGAGGCACGTAGGAGTCTCGGTATGTAAATATGGTCACCCATCCACGGACCAACCTCGGCAAGCGTTGCTTAATCTGGTGGATCGATCCGCGCGGCTGTTACCACTGCGCCACGAGCTCCTCAGCTCCGCTAAGACGATCATAAGTGATCATTATCAAGATCCTATACTTATGTGAAATTAAAAAAAAAATATAGGAAATGCTCCTTTATCATCATTACATGTCTATCCAATGTTGGATATATTTTTGCTTATAGAGTTAATATAGCATTTTTTGTTATGTTCAATTATTTGCCTTCGTGGTGCGACTAGGTCTAGTGGGCATGGGCTTGGTCTTTTTGGAGATGTCCGGGTTGATCAGAATACCTCATGATGCCTCGAAGTAAAACTAGTGGTGGACGGACTCGGCCTCTTATGCGAGGGGTTCCGGGTTCGATCCTGACCCGTCCCTGTGTGCCTTGAAATGGGTTTTTCTAAATTTTTAAGTGCACGTGAACACGAGACCATCCCTCGCTCACCGGTGAAGGAAAACATCGCGATGAAACGTTTCTGATGAGTATAAAAGTCTTCAAAGGAGTTTCGAGTTCACCAACCCGCATTAGGTCAGCGCATTGGTGAGAGTGGCCTGACACCGTCCTCATCGGTCGATGCAACCGGTGAAACATAATAAAACTGTCAAGTGCCAACAAGTGCAAAAAAATTGATGAAATTATATTTGAACATAAAGGCTTTTTGAGTTGCAGGACCATGCTTTTGAAAGCAGTATGGAAAATTATAATCAATTTTGGTAATCTTTGGTAGTCTTATTTTGTAGTTATAAATTTAGATTCCAGTTAGGTGTTTAGGTGTGCCCCCAGTAGTCCAGAGCCTAATTCACCATTCGCCTCGTTTGAAGACGTTCGCTTATTGAATTCTATTCTCACATCAAGGCATAAAAGCACAAGAAATTTAATCCGATAGCCATTCGTGAGCTATTCTGGAAAACAGGCAGCCATTTTAAAGTTATTGTCTGAGAACGCCCAGCTGTTGTGCATTTGTGGTTGCTTAGACTATAAAATTTGTGATATCGTAATTTGTGATATATATACATTTATAGATAGAATATCTATAAAATATTTAAAATTAAATACAAAAGAAGTAAAAAGTGATTAAAATAATATCCTGACCTTTTAGTTATTGAAAATGTATGTTTGGTATGACGCCATGTTTACATTTACATACAAAAAAATAAGTGTACATTTGTGAAGGTCAATGGATATACATTTTTTTATGAAATATACATTCTGGGAATATACTAAACGCAGGAGGAGGATTTGTCTTTACATTTTAAACGTCACAATAAATGTCTGCGTAGTGACAACATGTACTAGATGATAAATAATATATACGTGTTTGCGAAACAACATTAAAAAACTAAAAATCTGTAAAAGAAATAATAATTTTTATTTTAAATAACGTGTACCTAAACAGCAATAAATAAATAGATATCTTAAAAGCGCTATCAAATAACACATAAATATCATAAACATCAAATTTTCGCCTAATTAATATCAAACGTTGACGTTTTATTCTACGACAGTATTGAGTAACGTTTTAATCTTTGTCTTTATCGTCGTTTGAGACTCCGGAAGCACTTAATTTTGCAAATTATAACATCACTTTGTGGCCGTCTTTACGAGAACTCGTCTTTATGGTTTTTCATCCTACAAATTTACAAAAATGTATCACAATTTTAATCTTGTTTCACTTTAATGATATTGTAAATATCATTTTAGGATGTAGAATAATAAAAATTAAAAAAAAACATAAAAAACCTGTATAGCGATCGGTTGAGTTTTTACTATCATTTTATTTAGATAAAAATAATAGATTTGAAAATTTGAATCTCTAAGATACAAATAAAAATTGTACTTCTGTGATAGGGGCAAACTGACACTAGCTATTCACATCTTTTTCGTCTTTTATTGAGTCGTTTCAGTTTAGAATCAATATTATAATAAAATAACTCCTAAGGGAGTTACAAAACACAAATATTATCTTTTTTAAATGAGAGTGTGTAAGCGACTTTGTCACCCAATGTACGTCGAGACTTAAAATTTCATTGTATTTAATACTTTTGTCAAGGGCGAGGTACTCGCTCGCACGAAATGCTTTGCATCTAATTATAACGTTACGAGACAAGCCGACGATTGAACCGAGATACATGCTAGACACGAATCCGTCGCGCAATCAAGATTCAAAGAGTGACATTACCATGTACAAAGCGTACATACACATATTTATCATCATCAGCTTTTATCCGTCAACTGCTGAACATAGGCCTCCCTCAATGAACACCAAGACGACCGATCCATTGCTACTCGCATCCAACGCGGACCTGCCACTGCACGGAGATCGTCTTCCCATCTGGTTAATGGAATTAATGAACACATATTTTATATCTATAATAATATATCTGAATACCAATATAAGTTTGTTTGTTACGATTTAATAATCCTTTCACCATTAGAATATTTTGTTAACAATGAGTGGTATATCGCCTAAGTTAACTCAGGCGATGTTGCGGGAAACAACTAGTGTATTTTATGAAGGTACTTATAGAATAAATAATAAAATAAACAAATTAATATTAGTATAGAATTATTAGTTTATATCAGTGTACCCGAACTTTTTTTTTGCCATAGCCCGGTCAATTTGTACAATACCCTTTATTGAGTTTCAAATTATTCTCCAGATTCGAGGGTAGTTAGATAAAAAACTTGTATTATGCTTGACCTGACCCTCCTTACATACATGTGTGACACTCCTGCTCTCTTCCGCCAGCCGTCAACAAGTATAGACGCTTTTCGCTAACTGTTAAACTGTAAACCAAACTATAGGTCCATCAAAGTTTTGAACGCGATCGTGTGTGTGTGTGTGTGTGTTGTTGCCGTATATCTACAGACTTTTAGAAGACTAAACGAGGGGGTACGAGAGCTGCTAGCATCCCTGGAAGAAGAACTAGAATACACCAGCCGGCCTAAGATGCGCGCCACGACAAAAAGACATATCTCTTCCGAAGAGAAACTCGTCGAAATTTTTACTTAAATCTTTAAAACTACGCAACGGATTTTGATTTGGTTTTTTTTAATAGATAGGACAATTCAAGAGGAAGGTTTATGTATATAATTTATTAAGTTTTTATATACATTAGCTAAGATATAACAATAATTGTTGGAGGTGTCGGAAAAAAAAATCCCGCCTGGGAGTTTTCTACGAAAACGCTGCCTAAACCCTTTGAGATATAACAAAATAATGTATGGTGGAATTGTATATCTTAAATAGGTCTACAAAAAAGTCCGCGATGGCATATGTCTATCTATTAGGGATATCATACTATATCCATTTAATACTTTAAAAAATTAGCAATTATAACGCGATAATTTGAAAGTTATTTACACAAATACTGTATGAATCCTTATCATTTTAAATCAGTTAATTAGCTTCAGCACTTCATAAAGATTAATCTTCCCCTTTACATCATGCAAATTAAATGAATACTTTAGGAGATATAGCAAAATCAAAATAATACGCAAGAAAATAAATCGTGTTGCCGTGATTTGAATGGGTAGTGTAATAAGAGAAACCTAAATCTACACTAATATTATAAAGAGGAAAACTTTGTTTTTTTGTTTGGTTGTAATGAATAGGCTCAAAAAGTACGGTGCCGATTTCAAAATTTCTTTCGACATTCGAAAGCTACATTTTCAACGAATAACATAGACTAAATTATATTCTGAAAAAAAAAGGGTTACGTAAGATATTTGGGTTTATAATTTTTCTCGTCCCTTCTCGTCCATATGTATTGACATCGAGAAATTTCTCTTACTTGAACGACAAAATTCGAGAGAATTACGATGTCATGTTGCGTCCGTAGACATTAGTACATTATGTCTTCGATGTAGACATTATGTCTCTCTCTCGTGAAGAGAGCGCGGGATTTTTTTTCCGACACCTCCAACAATTATTGTTATATCTTAGCTAATGTATATAAAAACTTAATAAATTATATACATAAACCTTCCTCTTGAATTGTCCTATCTATTAAAAAAAACCAAATCAAAATCCGTTGCGTAGTTTTAAAGATTTAACTAAAAATTTCGACGAGTTTCTCTTCGGAAGAGATATGTCTTTTTGTCGTGGCGCGCATCTTAGGCCGGCAGGTCAGTCACACATTTCTTATTCCTGCCTCCTGTACATCGACCTTAAGTCTGTCCTATATATTGTACAAGCTAATGCAAGTTAATTTCATATATTTGTAACAAACGCAAAAATACAGTTAACTCTCTCATTTACTTTCCGTATTAAATTTTATAAAGTTAAACTGGATTATCTCCCTTCTATGTTATCTGGCCTCACGAGCTATTAAGGAAAGATATTTCTCCCGCACCCCGCAGATAGAAATAGTGGAGATTAGGCACCTTCACCCTTCGTCACATACTCAAGTTTATAAACCCCCTGAATGTGAACTATATAAACACAAATACAGTACTAAAGTACATTCATTGTAAATATAAGTATACCCAATACCTAAGTGTGTACGTTTTACAATAATTTGTAGGAAGTGTGACACTGCTTTTTTTTCTCCCTTTTGTTTCTCTCCTTTGTCTCGTTTGTTAAATCCGACCAGTACTTGTTCAACTAGGAGGCAGTGATGCGACCAGGTATTATTCTTATATAATTCCGGTATTATTCATATCACTACATATTATAAAACAAAGTCGCTTTTTCTGTCCCTATATCCCTTTGTACGCTTAAATCTTTAAAACTACGCAACGGATTGTAATGCGGTTTTTTTTAATGGATAGGACAATTCAAGAGGAAGGTTTATGTAAACAATTTATTAAGTTTTTATATACATTGGCTAAAATATAACAATAATTGTTGAAGGTGTCGGGAAAAAATAGGCCGCTTGGGAGTTTTCAACGAAAACGCTGCCTAAACCCTTTGAGATATAACAAAATAATGTATGGTGGAATTGTGTATCTTAAATAAGTCTACAAAAAAATCCGCGATGGCATATGTCTATCTCTTAGGGATATCATACTATATCCATTTAATACTTAAAAAAATGGGCAATTATAACGTGATAATTTGAAAGTTATTTACACAAATACGGTATGAATCCTTATCATTTTAAATCAGTTAATTGGCATGTGCATTTTATGAAGATTATTTTTGCCCTTTACATCATGCAAATTAAATGAATACTTTAGGAGATATGGCAAAATCAAAATAATGCAGAAGAAAATAAATCGTGTTGAACGGGCGCGGGTGGTTGTCTGGTGTCTAAGTAGTCAACTCTGGAAGACGTAATAATATGATCAACTTATGGTGGAATAAATAAAAATATATATTATATATGCCTAAATATGCCTACAGAAAATCTGCGAAGGGATATATGTCTTTATGTTCAAGATGACATATATTCATTTTAATACAAAAACTTAGTAATTATTAAAATAAAAAATGATCATCATCAGACATGATATATCCGTAAACCTAAGTTCACGCGGGCGAAGCTGCGGGTAACAGCTAGTATAATATAATATAATATTTCATGACTTAGTACCGTGTTGCGACCCACCAAATGGGAAACGCTGCTTTATTCTATAGAGCAGGGTTTCTCAAACTTTCGGCTCCAATCCATATTCAAATTTCCATATGATAGCAAACCCTTACTACATAATTAAATCTTCCTCTCTTAACTTCCCCTACTTAACAAATAAAGTGCCATAAATAAATATCAGCCTGTCGGTTCAAATACCAACTACGATGAAAAGCTGTCAAATTTGATTCTAGAATCGTATGTTAACCGCCATTAACAGCCACGTTAGTTGACATACACTTTGAACAACGTTTCAGAAACGGGGCGTTAGTTCACAAATACTTTCATTTGATATTGCGTGATACGTGATCATTTTAATATTAATTGTTCTAATTCTATAATAAAATATAATTTTTAAATTCAAGACGCTTAAATACGATTAAACTTCGTGATTCGCCCTTCGAGATTACAAGTATTCACAAGTAGTACCACGCGTACGTGCTGCCATCATACACACTTTTAAAGCAACTCTGGATAAAGAAAACTTGTTTTCTCCCCACTCACGCCTTCCTTAACAGCCCGTCGTCGTCTGCAGTCTCATACACGTTTTGTGTGCCGGCCATCGCACACGCATTTTTCTTTCTAAGTGAAGTTAGCATACTGAAAGTTCGTAGCTGTGTCACTATAGAATATTAGACATGGAAAAACGCAAGAATTACGATGAAAAGGAAAAATAAAGGATTGGAACGAAAAATGGCTAGAGATCGCAAAATAGGTCTCCATAGTTTTATTCGTCATGCTCAAAAATAATAACACGAGCGAATACAATAAATGAAGGTAAATCAAAAATTATTTATTCAGTTAATATTATCTTTTGTAATTTTTTTTTCTTCTTAATGCGATATTGAGATTGATCTGAAAAATTATTACCCACTAACAAAAAAACAAAAAAAAAAAAAAAAAACAGCCTAGAAGGTTGTGTCGTGAATACATTAGACGTTTTTTAGAGTACAGCCCGTGATACTGTATCACAGAAACTATGCAAAACAGTAACGATCATTGACAAGATGAGCTTACATAACCACACTTAACAATCATGGAGTTATTTTTCTGGACTAGGCGTTGTGGTTTTTATTGATGCACTTTATTCTAGAACGCACTCGTGAGATTGTTCGTGAGCCCAAATCCGTGAGATTGTGTCGTGAACACAAATCCGTGAGATTGTGCCCTGAACACAAAATCCGTGAGACTGCGTCGTGAATACACTGGATGTTTTTTCGAAGTGCAGCCAGCCCATGAGGCTGTATCACAAAAATGATACCAAGCATTAACGATCGTTGACAAAGATGAGCTTACATAACCACACTCAACAATAATGGAGTTATTTTTCTGGACTGGGCGTTGTGTGGTTTTTTTTATTGATGCACTTTATTCTAGAACGCACTCGTGAGATTGTTCGTGAGCCCAAATCCGTGAGATTGTGTCGTGAACACAAATCCGTGAGATTGTGCCCTGAACACAAAATCCGTGAGACTGCGTCGTGAATACATTGGATGTTTTTTAGAGTACAGCCCGTGAGACTGTATCACAAAAACTATACTAGAAGCTAATGATCATCGACAAAGATGGAATTAACAGTATTTAATATTTATATATTTTTTTTGATACCCTCAATCTGTTGAGTAGTAGTGGGTAATAATCTTTCAAATTTATCTCGCGTCTGAAGATCAGCACCCTATCCTGGCTATCCTTGGCATCAAGGCTATGAGCCAAAAAATCAGAGAAACATTGGGGACTAATAGGTACATAAATACAGCTAGAGCCGATAAGCCTATATTAAGGTAAATTACATTGGAGAAGATATTAAAGACATTTTGGAAAATGTTTAAAAGGCATAACATGTTATTAGAAAATCCACTAGCTGTTGCCATGTACGGTGTGACTCAAATTCTAACCTCATAATTAATGATCTTCATGTCTCGCAACAATGGCGATAATCAATAAAAAATATCGAGTGAGGTAAGTCGTTTTTTATGCTATGTTGACCATATGGGAATACTTTAACGGCTTCTCTAGACAAGAGCGTAGAAGATAACGAAGTATCTTAAACGGGACCAGCTCAGCTTTTTCGGAGGAGATTTACAAGAAAAGTTGACATCTATAAAAGCCATTTCTTACGACTGACGCAGAGTAGGTCTGCTATAACAAAGACTAGGTCGCTAACGACCACGAGTCGTAACTAACTTTTCCACCTCTAGTACAGGTTAGGCTTTAAACTTGGGTAAGAGCCGCCACCGACTCCGGGTGCTCGGTACACGCAACCGAATCCGAGCTAATCTCGCCGGCTGGCGGTGCCAGCAACAGCCAGCAGCGGAGCGGCGCCAGAACAACAAGCGGACACCGGTGCTGAAAAAAGCGGCGGTTTCATGTGGATCGGTAGATGGCGCTCCTGACCAACACCCGCTGGAAGCAGGTAGACTTAAATTTTTTAAATAAGGCGTAGGCGCAGATATTGATTCTTGATATTGCCTTGAGTACAAGGTTTACGTATACCTTTTCTTTCTGCTGTTACCCAGACTAACATACCAGTCAATAGACCCACAAATATTGCGTATGACAGGGAAATGACTAGGGAAATAAATTATTTACTTTTATTAGATGCGATACATGAATGTAAACCATGTTCTGGTCAATTTATATGGCATATTTCTTATAAAAAAGAGTAATCGAAATAATGGTTTATTTCAACTGATGTATATCCGCGCCACACTTTCAAACTTGATTATAGAACAGCTTTAAAACTTATTTCTAATAATTGTCAAATGTCAAATGTGCATAAACATGCCAAAATTTTTTCTATAGCTATTCATAATCAGCACAGATTTATTAATATATATTTATAAATCTGTGATAATCAGTGTAACAAATACTTGCGTTTTCAGTGGTTAAAAAGGATCAATGAGTCTCCTTACATTTTACAGAAATCATGCAACCAGCTTGTGCAATTTTTACGTAACCAGGACTTATTATATCTATTTTTTAGACAAACAAAAATAAGCAAGAGCCTCTACGATTTATTTATTTAACGACCTCTATGGCTTGAGCAACGCGCTTACCATTGAGTTAGCGGGTTGCACGGAAGGTGGAGTTAGAGGGTTTGATTCCCACCTGGGAATAAAGAGTTTTTTGTATTCCTGGGTCATGGATGTGAAAATCTTGCATATCTTATGTATATTAAAAAGTATAAGATATGTTTCGTTGTCCGAAATACGTACCTTGACAACTTAGCGTGGAACAAGATTAACGTGGTGTAAAAGCGCCCATAGATATTACTACAATAATAATGATAATTATTAATAATCTAGTTTAAACATTTTTTAAGAGACTAAAGAAATTGCGACGCTTTACGCACTTGATAGAATCACTAATATCGGTTTGTTTTAACATTACAATATGGCTGGTTATATACAAAAAACTTATGGGTTAATTTATCTTTATTTACAAGAAAATGATTACGACCAATATATCTATTTACCAATATGTTTATTTACGATTTCCACTATTAGATTAATAATAATGATGAATGTTTTAGCCCATACGGTTAGGCGTTTGTCGAACGGCATTATTTTCTGACTAGTCTCGTACAGGTACAGGGATGAAATAGCTATTATTAAGCAGGATTCTACCATCACATCGATTACTTATAGCTAAAGGTGCATTTTGTTGTCGCATAGTAATTCGGAATCAGTAGATTATGCAAGACATAAAATTAAACGTTCCGTTGAGAATTGACAACTCCACTGCTATATACATAAACAAATAATATTTATGTAAATAGGATGATATTAACCGACACACTTGAAGTGGTATCAAAAGGGTCTATATCTATATGATAATGTGTTCGCATCCTACGTTAGCTCACAAGACAACTATGAGGCCGACGCAGAATCCCGTTTGCGTTAATTCTGATATAGAATAGGAGTTAGCCGACTATACTTTTCAAAATTTAATAATTTCGAAAAACCTGAAGTAGATATTCTTGCCAGCTGGTTAGCAAATCAAATCACGATATCATTTTTCATAAGTCAAAGTCAAAATTTTTATTCAAAATAGTACAATCAAAGTATCTTTTTGAAAGTCAATTGAGTCTACCACCGGTTCCAAAGCAAGCCCACTGAGAAGAACCGGCGAAACAAACTCAGTGGAACTAATCTTTTCAAAAACGTGACGACTTGTACTCTTAAAAAGTAGTCAAAGTAAAAAATAAATAAAATATAAGTCTTCGGGAGTCGTAATTATACCTGATAGTCTAGCCAGCCTTTTTTACAGAACATAAGGATTATCAGGGCAGCATTCGCAGGCCCCGAAACGCCGTCGAATACAACTGATATTAATAATATTAAAAATAATATTTTTACTATAAATTTTGTGAGTATCTTATATGCATAAAGATAATAATAATAAACATTTATTAAGGGTTAAGTAATGTTATTTTGGCGTCTATTATGGATAATACCATAAGACAATATCTGTCCTTGTTTCTATCAATGGTACAATTTTTTATCGTCAATAATATACATTTTATAGGATTAGGATTGATAACTAATAGTTAATTTTTAAATTATTCCCCATTAACTTCGTTAAATGAGCTTTAGCACTAATTGTATTCAAATAATACGATTTGAAAATGTAATATCAAATATTGTAAACGATTTAAGAATTATTTTATGAAAATAGTACGCAGTATATATGACTAAGCACTCCGCGTCCAAAATATTATAATACAACTGAAAAATTGTGCTCTTTTTTTTTAATATTAAGTATGGGTATCGTGTTCAAATATTCTTAATTTCAATTATCAAATAATATTCAAAATTAAAAAAAAAAAAAAAAATTATATTATAAAATCTGGGTTTATTAGAACTCAACCAATTTTAAATATACATTAATATGAGACGCCTTCTATTTACCTTACTAGGACCTTAGATTATTATTTGAAAATGTCTTCTGAGAGAATGCCTTTCAAATGTTATTTACCCTTTGTTAGTTTTTCAGGAAACTTTTGAGCCTGTAAGTTCACAGATTTTTAGCCGATGAATAAAAGCTACCGTCCAGGATAGTGGGCACACCAGTGCTTAGTGCCTATAGTACGAGACATGCAGCTACTTGATCTGTTGCCGCATGACTGGTATCAACATGGATGTTATCAAACGAACCGCTGGATGGATTAGATGTCACAAACTTAAGTCAAATTTTAAAACTGAGAAGTAACTACTGGTATCAAAACATTTGATTCCTTTTCTCACTTTCCTTGTAGGTTGGGGTTTTTTCAACTTCTATTGGTAAACGTCAATTCTAATGTATGTATTATATATATACACAATATATAGATTTTATTTACTATATGAAACATATTTTCCGATTATTTTAATAAAAGCCTTGTAATATTATCTAAAAAACTGTTGTTATAATATTACCTAACTACACTAGTGTTTTCACTGGTGTAGTGAGCTATTTCGTAGTTCTCTAAACAACTACTTGTGAATACTTGTAATCTCGAAGGGCGAATCACGAAGTTTAATAGAGAATCAAACGAACTTACCTGTAAGTGAAGTTCGATGATTATTAAACGAGTGATTCGCCCAAGAGATTACAAACCCTCCCAAACCCTAATTACATACATATTATTTATATTGATGTAATGCCCTTTCGAAATAGCTAACAGGAAAGCCGTACACGACAGAAACGTGTATGAGACTGCAGACGACGACGGGCTGTTAAGGAAGGCGTGAGTGGGGAGAAAACAAGTTTTCTTTATCCAGAGTTGCTTTAAAAGTGTGTATGATGGCAGCACGTACGCGTGGTACTACTTGTGAATACTTGTAATCTCTTGGGCGAATCACTCGTTTAATAATCATCGAACTTCACTTACAGGTAAGTTCGTTTGATTCTCTATTAAGTAAAACATTTCAGTTCCAATGTAATTAATTTTATTGCATAACATTTTGAACTATAGTTTTAATTGAAATTCTTATCAAGATTAATACGTAAGTACTTTGAAAGTATTTATATTTCAAGTGACATAGGTACTTACTAAGATGTTAGACACGTACTTATACTAATAACCTTAGTAGTAGTAGGTTATAAGCTATAAAATATGTTCGTAAAGATGAAGTGAAAGGTCGGAGTTCTTTGTTAACTAGATATCGATTTAACGTCCTTATACTGTATGTACCTTATGTTCTTGCAAATACCTTGGTGCTTATTATTGTAGTTTTAGTCTATTATAGATTACCTTTATGTTTCTCTGTGTATCAAAATTCATTGTATGCTTATGGTCATTTTATACACTGATGTACCGATTCTTTGTTCCACGGCTTTATTCGAAATCGAGATTTTGATTATAATTTGATTTATCTTTATAGATAAAAGGGAAAAGATTATATAACTTGAACATTCATAATTAAAACGCTGTAGAAAATGTTGCAAAATCAACTTTAAGATCTCCCAACGTTGCTTTTTTCTTTTGCAAAATTCACAAACTGCCGAAAGGTATCCGATAATATGAAGACTCCTTTGTTATGTTTTCACAAGAATAGACACACAAAAATATGCAATATTAGTGGGAACACAACGTTTAGTATAAACAAATGGACATGGACCTCCTTAAATGAACGCGAAGACGTCCGGTCCCTATTAGTTTTCACTGAAGGAGGCTTATATTCAGCAGTGAATGGTAAATGGCCGATGATGATGATGATGATGATAATAATAATTAAATGATGTTAGCATCCACTCTGAAGTTCCCTACCAAGTTATATTGATCTTAGAGCAAAGTGAATACACACACTCAAACACAAACTTGTTAATTCCTCATATTGTGTTAGTTCGTTCCGACTTACAGAACTTTGGGGACGTCACTTGACCAAAGCGTTATTTGAAGCCGTTCGCCACAAAGAGAACGGAGTGCTTAACTTCAAACTACTGCATAGTCCAGAATAAATAAGGGCTGTTATTCATTTTAGCTGAAATACTTTTACCGAAGCGAAAAGCGGGTGAAAAGAGTTTTGTGCAGTGCCTGTTTTTATATACCATAAGCTTTTGAAGAGAGTCATGACGGACAATGTTATTACAGATAGTTACAGATCAAGAGAACTTAGTTTATAGACTAACTTAGCTTAGAGAATTAAGTTATGAACTCGTCAATGATCTTGGTCGTCACTGTAAACAATCAGATTTAGGCTGTCTATAACTAGTTCCTCACACAATATGTATAAAAAGTACTATAACTAAACTATATGTATCATTTAAATACACTAGAAATACCTAAAATGTATATAGTATATTTGTATAGTGTATCTTGCAGTGTATAATATCATTATCATCAGTCCCATATCCATTCATTCTCTTATGTTTGACAAAGCAGTCTTTACGATCAAAGTTTCATGTAAAAATCTTGAAAGGCATATACTCTCGAGACAACAAAGTTTAGCTAAGAAAATTATATAAATTAAAGATTCCTTTGACCACGACGTTTCTATCTACAGTTAAAAAAAAACAAAAAAGGCAGGATATGTATACTACATTATACATAGTACATACATATCCTACCTTTTTTGTTTTTTTTTCGATGCACGGAAAAGCCTTTACGCATGTATTCAGATTGCCTCGCGTAAGGTTTATTGGACCTATTAGGTACTCACGCTTGGGCAGTACACTGACTACTCAAACTAAAAACCGGATCCGGACCGTAGGAAACAGGAGCACCTCAACTACGGCAAAATGCCTAACTACTCTTAAAGGAAGTACTGTCCGGCTGCCTTCGACGACTTCACATAGATTCTAACGCAGAATGCTCTGAACCAAGTAATAGGATAAAGGTCAGTAAAAAAGAAGTTAGTAAATGTATATACCCAAGTCACTATAAAAACGTAGTATGGCACGAGACCTAAAACAAAGAGTATAGGACTAATTTGCCAGGCCTTACGGTCGATATCACTATTGCCAGACAAAACGGCGCCCGCCGCTTTTATATGGAAATGTGTTTTTTTTTCTTTATTCCAAACTAGTTTAGTAGCTCCCACAGTTTCGCCGGCGGAGCCAGAAATAAATAGTGCTGAAGGCTACGACTTGCGACCTTCGTCAGCAAAAAAATTATGCTTTCTAACTTTTATTGAAACTTGATAATAGGATTTAGGTTGAATATTAAGAGCCTGCTACTTCAGAATTATAAAGTTTGATGATAAAACTGTCTTAGGAGACAGACATAACATGAAAAGGCATAAACTGAAAAACAAGGTGGTTATGATAGTAAGCAGAATACTCTTTTTTGAAGGAGCCTAACTACTGCCTATGAACTTATATTTATGCTATACACGTAACCTTATGCGAGTACCTCTCCGTGCATGTTAGGGCGAGCAAAGCCTCGTATTAACGTTAGAAGTAGGTACGATATAATACTAAGCTTCATATGGGTCAAGTATGGATCTATATCTTGTACAAAAGCATGTTATTATTTTTACTTTAGGAAATTATATAGGGATTAAAAAAATATAAGCCCAACTCAAAACACCAATTTTTGTATTTGAGCTTTTTATAATTTTGTCCAATGTATCGAACCATCATATCGAACAATCTAATATATAAAATTCTCGTGTCACGGTGTTCGAACTTGAACTCCTCCGAAACGGCTCGACCGATTTTTGTGATCCTTAGCGTGATTGTCGGCCAGGGTGGAGAATCGGCCAACTTAAATTTTTATCCCCCTAAATGTTAAGGGTAAAAGTATCAACCCTTATATGTCCCACTGCTGGGCACGGGTCTCCTCCTCGAGGAGGGCAATGGGCCAATAGTTCACCACGCTGGCCCAGTGCGAGTTGGTGAACTTCACATACCTTCAAAGACTTTCAATCTCATCAGGCATGTTTCCTCACGATGTTTTCCTTCACCGGTGAGCGAACGATGGTCTCGTGTGCACTTAGAAATTTAGAAAAACCCATTTCAAGGCACACAGGGACGGGTCAGGATCGAACCCTCGCATAAGAGGCCGAGTCCGTCAACCACTGGACCACCGTCGCTCGGGTAGTCGCAAGGGTAGTCCACCCCTAAATTTTTATTTTTATTTTTTAGGCAAAATTTTTGGTTTTTATTTTTTTATGACACAGCATACAAAAATACATATAACCCTAAATTTTCACCCCTCTACGATCAACCCCTATTTTTTCATGGAGATTTTAATTATATAATAAAGAACGAAGTAAATATATAATAAAGAACGAAGTCTGTGGGGACAGCTAGTCATTTCATAAAATACTAGCGGCGCCGCGGTTTCATTCGCGTACTTCACATCCCCATGGGAGTATGAGGATAAATTATTTTATGTCACTCACAAATAGCGTAGCCTTCTATTGATAAAAGAATTTTGAAAATAGATTCAGTATATCCATAGATTACCTAATTACAAACTCACAAACTTTACATCTTTAAATGCTGTCCTTGATTTATTATTGCATTTTTTAATACATTAGGTACTCCACATATAAGTATAAATATAAAGCATGATTTTTGGATATTAATGCGTTTTGTCTCGTATGTCACAATTTACTTATTTTAGTACAAGTCGGAAAGCTAATAAAATACCAAAGCCGTAAACTATTTTTAACATTTATTTATTTATTTATTTTATTTATTTATTTATTTAGACCATAGAAATATAACACCATAACAGATAAAATCCAAGACGACAACATTTCACGTGTTTTTACGCTAGATTAAGCAAATTTTAATTATAAATAATTACTTTCATCTGTATTTACAGACACAAAGTTTTTAACTACCATTCTGCTTGTGAGTCAACCTATAAATGAATTTCAACTTTTTTCAACGTTACCCATGTAAATAAAAAAGCTACAAAGCACCTAATTATAGTGCGTCACTTTTAACACGCTATAATTACTCTATTTGTAGTGTACATATTAAATGATGTCTTGTAATTAACAAGGGTCGTTCCCACACGTGAGCGGCGATGGTTTTTTTAGTCTCTGCCTTGAAGCGAGAGGTCCGGGTTTGAATCTGAATAGTAAAAATGATTATAGTTTGTAGTTGCGTCCATTCTATATACATAAACTATTTGATTCGCAGGAAAGTGGACAGTGAGATGTTAATTCAAACACTTCGTTAAATTTGCGACGTTTCGGTCCGTTATTGAACCTTCATCAGGCATCTACAATCAATCATCAATACAGTAAAACATTTTAATTTTAAAATTACATTACATTAAGTGAAAATGATATTACTTAATATCTTGATAAAATGTCTACATCATCATCAGTCTTCATCGATCAACTGCTGAACATAGGCCTCATTCAATGAACGCCAAGACGGCCGATCCCTTGCCACTTGCATCCAAGACGGACTGGCCTCTGTACTGCATACTACATCTTACCATTAGGTTAATTACCGAAGAACACTTCCTCTTAGACTTTCATTTTTACTTCTAAGAATAATAATTATCATAAACTACTCTTAAGCTTCTTACTCAAGAAGTTCCGTATGTAGACAGGTCTTCTGGTAAAGACGCTAGTTCACGAAAAGATGATGATTATGATGATGAATATATTTTATGTCGTTCATAAATTCCATCTACATGACTGACTCACTGACTTAGCGATAAGCCATTATTATCTTCATGAATTACAAGTCGTTGGATGTTACATCTGAGTATTATGCTTTTTGCGGGCTTTGAGTTTCACAATGGCTGTAAAACCTTTTACGGAGAATATGACAAAGTCGTGTATGAAAATGGCATTTTAGGTGAGCTTAAAGTGGTCGTACCGATATAAAAGGCAGCAAGGATTGTATGTCAGTTACGACGGCGGAGCGGTCCGTCGTAAAACTAAATCAGAGATAATTCTCCTCTACCATGTTTTTATGTTACTTACATCGACTCAACAGAAGTAAAAATAAAACATTACGCTATAAATGTTTACGCATTAATGTTCATGTAATATTTTAGGGATTCGCACGAAAAAGGTACAAAATAAACTTTTGCAGAACTAATACAAGACATTTGATTTAGTTTAGTAAAAACAACATCTTAACAAAACGACACATTTTTTGTATTACGTAAGTATTTACTCATTACAAAATAATATGGAGCCGCTTTGAAAAATGAGCGAAAGCTTATTACTTTAATTTGAAATGAGACTAAAAAAGGAAAAAGGAAACGGCAGGCTAAGGTAAATGATAGGTAACGCGATAATTAAAAAGTCTCTTGTAACATAGTTTAAAAATTGGGGGTTTTATACCGAAACCAAACGCCTTACACATCGCAGATGATGGACTTACGCCACTCACTTTAGGAAATATATAATGCGATGCGATATATATAAACAATACGTCTTACTTCATAAAATTTACATTTACCTAGTTCGATAATTTTTTTTATATATCACAATGGAATGCTATTGAAATTAGAAATTCCATTCATCGCTGGTACTAAACCCATAATATGGATTATCACAGATTAAATTCAGGTCAATCTAGAATTTATTAGATGACCTAAAAGGCTTAGGGTATGAATATTTAGGATATTAATTATATAACATACTATTCAATATTTGTTAGCAGGTCGGTTGAGTGTTCGGGGAACGGTAGCTATGATCAAGATTTACGATTTGAAATATCAATATCATCATTATCCTTTATCAGTCTAGTCTGGTTTAATAGTCGAGAGAAACTTACGCCCGGTTTTCGAAAGGTTGAGAAACGCAAAAATTAACAAATCGTCTGTCAGAGTCAAATGAGTTGCTAGAAGCATGGTTGAACTACTTAATTTGATCGACCTGTCAGTTAACATAGCCACTACAATGAAAAGCTGTCAAATTTGACTCTAGAATCGTATGCTAACTGCTTTTAACGGCCATGTTAGAAATACACTTTGACAAACGTTTCAGAAATAGGGCGTTAGTCTACCTTACTTATATGTCTAATACCTTTTTTATGTTAGTGCCAACTTATAGAAACAAAAGCACCTAGTAGTAATTATTATCTGATCAACATTATCTATGAACGAAATCTAGTTGATTAGGGATCGATTCTTAATTCAGACTTCTATTAAAGTTCTAAGTTACTTAACTAACGTTGAGCTACGATACCTGATGCTTTTTCTAGGGTTTCCTGGTCCGTGTTGGATGCGAGTGGCATGAGATCTATGGTCATGAAGTTCATTGGATGATACCAAGGTTGGACAGAGGCTGAGACGGATAAAGGCTGATGATGATGATGATGATGATAATGATGATGAAACTTTTAACGGATTTTACGGCTTATTAATATTGTTACGTTACGTTTCGCATATTTTACATTAACAACGGGAGGTCTGTAGGGCTATTCTGTAAAAAACTATTTCGATATCGAGCTTCACCTGAGTGATAGAGCTCACTTTACGTTACTTCGAAAGCGAACTTTATTGATAGATAGTCGAGTTTTAAAGAATACAAATTCGTCATAATATCACCGTGGATTCCGCTTTCGAGATTCGAGAACGACCTTACAGAATAGCCCTCCTGTTTTCTGTTTTCCTTTTCTCTAGTTTCTATGTATTTAATACAAAACGGAACATTACTTCGGGGTTAACCATTGCGCGACAATAAGTTATTATACTTAAGTAGATTTGAATTCGATTACAATTGTTTTAAAAGTTTTCCTTTAATTCTTAACCCTTTAGCGAGACTGGTTCGCGTGGGTATGTTTAATATTTAATATCTTATTAATCCAGTATTTCATGTTAATAAGCATTTAAGAATAGGTTTATATTTCCAATGGGTCTCTCGAAATAAACATAGATCGATCGAAGGACGTGCTCGCTTTACATATTATAGTCTTGTTAAGTATTCAGCATTGCTTCAATACATAAATCAAATGATATTTCCTTTTATATGAAACGCAAAACTTTATAAATGTCATACATTACGTTATACTTTGAGATAAAGTAAAGAAAGAAAAACAGTGAAAGAAAATAAAGAAAGAAAAAACAGTGAAAGGAAATACGTTCAAGTTATCTGTGTCGGTAAATATCGTTGTAAATAGTTGTATATGTGATACTAGCTAGTGCCCGCGACTTCGTCGCTCTCAGGATTCGATATTGGACAATCCACACGAGAACAGAACATCATTAAAATCAATCAGTGTTTACGTGAAACCAACACCCATACGTACAAAATTAATATAAGTACCTATTATTATTAATAAATCTTTCGTTTATGATATTAGTAAAATTATGATTAATTAGTAAGCAAAATAATTCGGAAGTGTTACAAGACATATTTGTGACCTACATCTTTGATAATTTACGTCACAGTTTGGCCTAGGTCCAGTTTTTTGTGCACAGCAAAATAATGACAATAAATAATGGCATTATTTTACGCCTCACTTCAATATTTACAAGCGTATTTTTATAAACTTCACGACTTTCGAGTTCTCAAAATACAAATATAAATAATCAATTAGGTATATAAAATACTTAAGCCGGAAAAGTTACTAACTAAACGTAAATAATCTAATGTTTAGATGCACTATTTGCGAAAAGTTTATTCATTTTTCAATCAAGTTCTGTGTAACTAAACTCGTTACATAAGTAAAACTTATTTCAAATAACTTTTTAGTGGCTATTGTTTTTTATTTAAATTACATAACAACTAGCTTGAAAATAAAAAACTCAAGCAAGAAAAGAAAAGGAGTTTACCTTCGCCGCTCCCACCGCAGCCGTATCGATTCCTTCGTACCACCAGCGCTGTCCCACCGGCCTCGGCTACTACCACTCGCTCCCAAGCAAAGTAAAGCAAAATAACATAGCACGCACTATAATATAACGTCGTCACTTTTTAACACGCGACCGGCGTAATAACGGCTCACTCCGCCTCCGCCAACTTTCGCCAAAAACTTTGAGAAGTAACAAAACAAAAGCCACAAGTGATTTATTCAGTCAAATTCGAACTTATAGAGACGGTTGTAACTCTACGTTCAGAGAATTCGCATCGCGGGAAAGTTTTATGTCGTATTTCGTTTCTCCATCCCGTGGCGCAAGGAGAGAAAGTTTTCAGCGTAACGTCTGAAGGCGAGTGTGCTTTGTTACGCAACTCACTGCGACGTGAGTCCGCCAGGGGGCAGCGCTCCGGCGAGTGGCGCAGTGACGAGCATGCGCAGTGCGGTCTCTACGACACCTAGCCGCTCTTTGTTCGTTTCCCTTTCAGCTATTTTTATACGTTTTTCACTTTATTCGATTAATTTTTAATAAAACAAGATCGATATATACGTTTTGGTAATCACCATTATACTACATGATAAGACTTGAACTGATCAAAACAATTTTGTGGCATTTTTTCCCTTACATTGCTGTTTATTTTAAATCCCTAATACTCTTTTTGTTGCTGCTTTGTTAAATATGTTAAGGCATGACTAAGTTTTGTTGGAGAAAGTCAATAATAAACTGGGCTGGAGGTCAAACCGTAAGACATCGCGTGAACCACAATAATGGTAAAACGACAGGCAAGCCCAAATTTCGTCCTCGCTTCACTTTTCATTTTATAAATACCAACCAGTCATGGAAAAGAAAATTCAAAACCGGATCGATATATTTATCACAATTAGTTACAAAAAAAATAAAATAATATAAAGGATATAATTTTAATTTCTGTATTATTGTCTTTTAGTACCTCATAGATAATTCGTACGATCGATAAACTGGGGATCTCATCTTTGTGAATATAAAACCACTCACTATGACGAACACAAAACTCTATTGATGCCAACAGATGATATACTTTCTTATTGTGTTGCTGTCTCTAGTACAGAATAAAAGCGCTAAAAACAAAATATGGACGGCATTTAAAATTTTACTTCTATTTAATCGACTTTAAAAACGAACGATATGTCATATGTTACTCAGTTCGACTGTAGTTGTCTTACTGTCATCATCAACGAAGTTGTTGAGATGCTTTCACAGTGTTCTTGTACATTATGGTTTGATTAAATGCGGCTTTCTAGATTGAATCTCTGACACCTATGTCTCTTGCTCTGCCTCTGCAGGACGCTATTTAGCCATTTTTGGGTGGCATCAGACCTTACGAGCCGATAGTTGATTGGTCCTTACCTTCACCCACGTCTTCATATTTTTACCTGAATTTAATGTATAAATCTGGGCTATTTTAATCTTAGTTTTTTTAATGGCTGATAGTAACTATTTTTTTCCCTTATTAAAGTGTTTTGATGTTTAATAACATTGCGAAGAGAAAAACTTTAAATTACTAGTGGCTTGAGAGTTGAGACTTGAGAGTGATTTTTCTAGTGATTTTTTATAAATTCATCCAAATTTAGTGGGTTTGGATAAATTAATTTTTGGAAAAATAATTGTAAAGTGATATAAATGAATTGATGATAGTGATCATAAAATACATAAATACTGTCTGCGAAGCCGCTTACAATCGGTGTTTCCATTAGAGTAGATACTAGATGCTGCATTTAGCGTCATCATTGTAATGAAATAAAAAGCTTGCCATTAGTGAACATTGTTCGCGTTATATATTACTTGCCTATACAAAACGGTGCAACAAAAGAGTTTTATTGTGTTTAAAGTAAACCAAAAATTTTCATTTTATAAAATATAGACTGTTCTTGAGCAAGATGCTCAAATTGGATTCGAGTTGTATTCTAACTTATGCATCCTCATTAAGTTTTCCAATAATTGCATACTTTTTAAGCCCAGGCGCAGAAGGAGACGTGTACATTTTTACATTTGAAAACAACAGTAGTGTCCTGAATTTAACTAGGAGTATGGATGTAATGGGCCAATAAGTTTCAAGAGGCTGGGCTTAGGTAGACGACGTATTGGTCGGCCATTAATCTCCGTGCAGCCGTGGCCTATCTATGTTGAATACGAGTGGCAAGGGATCGTTCGTCTGGGTGTTCACTGAGGGAAATCTATGTTCAATAGTGGACGGATAAAGGTTGATGATAATGATGATTACAAAAAACCGCTATGTGCATTGTATAGCTTGAACGTACGTGAACTCACTCGGATGCGATTTTTTTTATGAAAGCTAGTTCTTCATCGAAAACTTGTAAATATTTCGTTAAAATTGGTTCGGTCCTGTCAAGATTATCAGCATTAGGGTTCAATTTATAACTTTGCCAATACAGCATGCTAATAAAACCTGTATGCCTAGTAAAACAAGCCTGTACAACACGCAAATCAGTTTTCTAAAATTTATACGAATGTCGCTAAGTGTTATAATCAACTTTAATGCTTATATTGCGTTCTATCAGGATATTTATATGTTCCAAGTTTTAAATTCTTTAAGAAACAGAAAAACACCGCCTGTAAGTATGGTGGGCATGCTTATTATTATTAGCTTAAAGTTTAAACTATTAAAATAAGAATACTTTTTAATAATTTACAGCATTAAAACAATAGTTCGTAAAAGTGAATGACTAATTTCCATATCAAGATTAGTAATTAATCAACCACAACAATTAGGCGCATGAATGGTGACCCCCGAACCCCGCCTCCGTCCCGGGAAGCGCCGGACAATAGCGGGGTTCTGTAATAATTTTCGTCGAATTGTAACTAATTATAATATCTTACTATTTATAAAAAAACAATTATGAAGTAATGTAAAAGATCTAATTTTATTCAAAAACAAGCAATCATCTAGTAATTGTATATTCGCACAAAGACGATAGTCCTTCTTATCCTCACCATGGTCCTCCCGTGACCAGGGTTGTTGTAAAGTATCGGAAACCGCGATAAATTTCATAATAGTTGTTTCATTATACTGAGTGAAATTTACGTAAACATTAGTAAAGAAAAAGAAAAAAGTATCAAGTTGTTTATTCATCGTAACAGAGAGAAATATTGGTGTAATGTGCTTTGTGAATATTAATTGCGTAACTCAAGCTCGAGAGATACAAAATCTTGTAACCTTTGAGCGTGACCGGAATACATTTTCTCAACATTTCAAGATGTCATGGATAAATTATATTATTTAGTTCCGTTGCAATTTTGTCTAAGATATTGATTAACAGAAAGACAGATATGATGAGAAACAAACTAGACTAGTTACTCTTGCACTATAGGTACTATAATGTTTCCAATTTCCGGTCAATTAAACAAATGTAACAACTTTCACGGATTTTATCGCGGTTTATTAAGTTTTTTATAAGGCCGACCTACAGTAACCATGGTCATGGAGAGACAGGTGTTCACCATCCAATACAGTGAGCACAAGGGATCTGTGACGAACAGCACCTGGAGACCGAGCTTCAAAATGTCAAGTAAGTACTGCGGTGTAACAAGCTTCGGGTACCGCGGCTCTATCGCAGTGAATGTGTGAAACCATACACCACCGAACGAGTACCTGCTGTACTGCCATTCTATTAAAACATAATATTTCAAGCCGCCAAAAAAGATAGATCTATTCTTATCATCTGTCAAGTGTCATATACCCTTACTAGATGCAGGAGTTTACAAGCTTGATTGTGACTGGTCTCTCTTACATAGGTCAAACTAACTCGGGTTAAAAACAAAAAAAATATATGTGTGCAAGTCACATACCGCAGAAGTGAAACTCCTAAAAAGTCTCTGAATAAAAATACTTATTGAAAAGCAAAAAAATTATCAATTACAAGCGACACCTAACAAATCATACTTGAACTATTACCGAAGGTAGGTACCAGCTTTAGCTACTTGCCGCTAGATGGCTACATCTACTTGAGCTCCCCCGCACCCCGAATGTCTAATGTGTTCTATCTCATTCACTCGTCGACTGAATCCTATACATTTACGTGTTTGTCTCTCTTTCTCTCTCTTGGACTTACTTTTTCGTTTTATCGAGTTTGAAACCACCTCGTTCTTAAGAAGTTTCATTTCAAATATATAGCTGACTTAAAATACCGTCGTTATACTAAGTCAGCAATCTGTGAACATAGTCTAGACAATGCTTGCCATTTTATCATATATTTACATTATATCACAGATTTGATAAACCACAGATTCCAATCAAGGATGATTCGCGAGGCTATTGAAACTAAAAAAAAAACACCTTAATTTTAATAGACAAGATGGCTGCCACTACCACCTGCTTGGGATCCCGTAATAAAAATAATAAAATCAATATCCAAGCATAATAAGACTCATTTATCATAGGGGAGTTTTGAATAACTTTGTAACAGTAGGACGTTTGACACCTTAGTTCTTCCGTGACCATGGTTGCTGTAAAGTATGCAAAACGTATAAAAAACTTAATAAACCGCGATAAAATCCGTAAAAGTTGTTTCATTTGAATGAGTGAAAGTTTCGTAAACATAGGAAAACAATATTAATAAATGTAGACAAATATATAGGTATCTATTAAGGACTCAATAAGATCTATAATCGTTATATAAATCTAACTTCTGCAAACCAATCGTTATACTTGTATCCTTGTCAGTGGCGTAGCTACCGTAGGACTAGACGGGACCTCGTGCCCTAATTTCGAATTCTATTACATTTTAACTATAATATTAAGACGTAGACATTATTTTGCTTTTCAATAAAATACTTATTGCATAGCGCATAGTTCTCTTATTTAAATAATAGAACACAAAAAGTAATTATAAATAGTAAAAAATCCTCTGGTACCAAAATAAAAATAGGGGTGCCTCAAGGATCCATTCTTGGTCCATTTCTTTTTCTTGTTTATATAAATGTTAAACATGAAATTGTATTGTTTGCCGATAATACATCCGTAATATTTAAAATTAAACAACAGCAAATGGTGTTTGACGAGGTAAACAATGCTCTAGCCAACATGGTGCATTGGTTTAGCGTGAACAAATTATTGTTTAATTAAAATAAAACCAATTTGATAATATTTTATCTCCAAGGTGCTTTGCATCCCTTTGCTCCTATACTCAATGTACAAGGATTTTAGATAACTTCAGACCGACCACAATACAACTTCTATCCCTTTTAAGAGTATCCACATTAGCGACAAGACTAGTAGTAATGACGAGCTGGAGTTAGTAGAAAATGAGGACATTGAAATAGAACAATTAATTATAGACATTGTATTTTTGTAGCTTTTCATGTTTTAAGTAGAAAAATCCTTTCATACTCAAGGCTGTAAATGTATGAAACTAATATTCATGACATCATTTTATACGGCTATATTTTGTTGCCGTAGTGTCAGATAAAACAATGTTTTTTTGATGTCCATTTCAAACGTTCGTCTCAGACGGGAGCTGCATCGAACTGACAATAATCACGTGAATATTCAGTTGAATTCGCGGTGAAAATTCAGTGCGAACTAGGCTTTAGCGTGTATCGCACATGAATAGATTCGGCGCGTTTGCCACTTGTGTAGGAGGGCTGGTATTTAAACGCAACCGTTATGATGCTGATTTGGGTTTCATGAAATTATTAAAAAATTGGAGCTCCTTTTGTCGTGGCTCTTTTATTAATATGAATTTTTGTTTATTATTTATATAAAACATTTGAGTGTTACGAATCGTGTTCTTTTTCGTTTTCTTAAATATGATAAAGACAATTGCAGACACGATATTCTCTAAAAAAGGAATTGCACTCTTCAGAGGAAATTTAATTATTATATAATGCTTTAACTTCATTTTTTTAAAGGGATAATAAAAGATTTTTTTATTTACACACTTTATTGAAATAACATAATGAAAACAAACATTATATTGAAACTAACTTCAATGCCAGTATACTGTAACCGTAAGTACAACATTCATATTTATTAACATTAATCAATTCATTTCACAAAACGATTAGATATGTCAATTACATTGATATATTTCCAAAGATATGATTTAAATACAAAATGTGTTTCAAATAAAACTACGTGTCGGAGACAGGTTTACATAAAACGTATCGAGGAAAAGGCTCTGTCTTTATTATTCGTGCCAATATTATTTAAGAGCAAGATTCTCGCAAAATAATATCAAAACATTACCGTATTTTGTTCGAATGAATTCTGTGAAAAAATTTAGTAAGTACCTATATATTTTTTACACGATCGTACTATTCGTGTGTATTTTATCAATTGTTTTTCTAACATTTCATTCTGCATAATTTTTTGGGTCATAGACATTAGCTAGATACTGAAAAAAAAACCTTAAGGATTTGTCTATGTTTCCCATGATAACTATAATAAAGATCACATAATACATTTACTATAATATTCTAAAATACAATCAATATTCAAGGGTATTGCATCTCAGACACAAACACGAGATCTTTATTTCACATTGGTCAAATATGTCTACATCGTATTGTCACTGAAAAACATTTTGTACTATATTTGTATTGTGAGTTGTGACGAAGCGTGAGACAGAGCCATGTTATAGCAATTGGAGTTACAATTACATTTATTACATTAACATGTTTAAAATTTGAACACCATTAATATATAATTGAATAGAAAACTGCCTGATGCGCTTATCGTAACGAATAAAAACAATAATATAATACATTGATAAAAAATACTTAAAAATTAAATGCTGAATATAATTGCTGCAGCGACTGATTTGAAGATGATCTTAATTGTACTCAGTCAATAAGTGATTAAATCTAACACTAAATGAATTTCAACAACGAAAGGGACAACCTACTCGAATACATGTTTTGATCTCGTATGACCTATGACCGCCTAATTATAATCTGTAAATAAAACTTCGACCTGACGTTGACTTTATTAAAATACGTAGATATTTTACAATGTAGGTATAAGCTTTGAGAACATTGTCGTGTACTATAAAACCGTGAAGAGAACGTAGGTCGGCTACCCTAAGTCCTTACCCTGGTTGCTACAGTGTTAAGAATTTGTAGTTATTAGGGCTCTATTTTAATTGATTGACTATTAATATAAAATATATATAGAACATCAATTATTATTACAATTTAAACTATAGTTTGTCAATTCGCGAAGTTCCATACGATCACACCTTCGGCGTATTTTGAACTGTGAACGTGTCACTTGATTCTCTGAACGAATAGAGCCCTAAATATATGTGCATATAAGGATCGAAGCGAATATATTGAACATTGTATATGCATAACAAATTACACAACCCTTATTACCCAATCGTCTCAAACCTGTACGAATGTAAATTTATTACGAAGATAGCAAAATATTTTTCTTATTATAGCGACTACTTTTATATGTAAATACTTCACATTCATTATTGAATCATTTACAAGTTTGATTCGAAAATATCATTTTAAGCGACACCAATTCCCACTAAGTATCTACAAGTAGCCACAAAATGTAAAAGGACTCCCAAAAGGTGCAGTAACAATAAAAAATTCAGGTGCTAACACGAAATTTCTAGTAAATTTACTATTACATTTAGTAAACATTAGCTAAGTTGAATTTAATTACACTATTTTACAGCGCAGTCTGACCCTGTCAATAAAGGCTACTAATGATGAAAAACGTAAACACAACCACTTTAAATCATTGAAAAGGCACTAAAACAAATTCCGATTATTATTCTTAAAAATCGCGTTTTCGATCAAATCGAAACCATCATTCTTCAATGGGAAATACTGAAAACATAGTTTACGAAAATTATAATAGTAAAATGTCTTTAGAAAAATTTAGAATAACCGTTTTTAATCTATGTCTTTTACACTTACTGTCTTCAAAACAAATATAAATCAACAAAATCACTCGTAATGAATTCTACCTTATATAAATATTTTAATAATTGAGCAAATGAAAACAACAGTAACAATAAATCCTACGTAAATACGATTATAATATTCAATATAATATATTTAATTATTGCAAATTAATTATATATGAACGTAATTATGTGATATACACCACCACGTAAACTAACTGCCTTGTACTAATTGCTATATCCAACAACATCGATAAAGTAATACCAATTTTTCAGAGTATCTGCGTTACAATTGCCATAAATACATAGATATTGTTATTAAAGTAATCCTACCTCATAATATGACATGTATCATCCTATCGCTAAGCGCATCGTCGTGGTATTCCGAATTCGTTTCTCGCAATCAAAAATACATTGTTAACCGTAAGCAAGTAGTTTTAGCAAGACAGTGAAATTATAGATTTACCTAAATCTTATTTTTTTAACTTACGAGAGACCTTGTAAAACCCTGTGTGTCACGCATGCGTAAAAAATAAAATTTGGGTGAGTGATTGAGGTTCATAATTCCAATCGAAAATGTAAGTTCCATCTCGAATGCGGAATACCCTATGACCGTCGCAGCTATCCTCTCGCGACGACGCAACTACGTACGCCTGATACGTGCCCGTACGCTCGTCTGTTAGCGTCTTCATACATTTATAGCATTTAACTCGCGTAGACTTCTCGCACAAAAGTGCACTCCACGCGTCAATCACAGCTATAAAATTTCCTCTCTCTAGTAACATAATTTGTCTTACAGAATTATAACTATCGATTAAATTCTATTTATACCTGTTTGGTACTTAAGTGTAAAAAGCTCTATACATTGTCTTATTTGAAAAATTTATTTCATAAATAATTGATTTTATCATTTATTGCTAAATAGTAAAGTTTAAATACTTTTAGTGAGAGCATAATTAATATAAAGTTAAACAATTGACATCCCACAGATCTAAACGAATACATAGACATTTTATAAATATAAAAATACCAATTGAAAAAATTTTGACTAGAATGTTGCAAATAATATTTTGTCTTTTAAATTTAGACAATTTTGACTAGCATTACACGTACTAAATAAATTAACAAACACTTATGAACGTCGACGTCACACGAATCCATATTTTTCACTTTGGCACAAACTTTAATTATTTAGATTACTTCAAAACTTTATTATGACGAAATACTGAAAGGGAAGACATCAGGGAAACATTTTAGGGATATGTTTAAATACTAATTATAAAAGTGACTTAAATCTAAGGTGCAAAATTAAATAAGTACACAGTGGATAAAATTGTTCTTAATTAACATGTTACATTGCAAACTTTTTGGCACTAAAATGTTGTCATGTGGCACTATTTAAGATAAAAGAGTAAAAATAACTTTCATTGAAAAGCGTCTCGTACACTGGTCCTATATTTACCCTTACACTACTTTAATAATTATGCTAACTTTTTTTTTCTTTTATCATTTTAAATGTCACTTACCGCAAAATTATCTAAAATCTCAATCTAAGGTTAAATATGAGCAGTCTGGAGAGGGTGATAAAATAATCAAATAAAACTCGCCCTCACTCACTACCTCCACAATAGTTTAGCATATATCCACAACATCATTAATGTTAAATAAATTTCAACAATCTTTGGTTTGATCCCTAGACCAATATCATTAAATCGACTAAAATATTTTAGCGGCTGATACGAAGGAGTCATAATGTTAGAGATCTCAAAACGTCAAATAAATAAGAAGACTATCACACTTTAGCAACACTATGTTTTTTTTTAAATCTAACGTCTTTTTAGTGATCATAAAAAGATTTTAAAGGATATATTGTGAATTTTCACTCCGCCATCGTTTCTTTGTTAATGTAAGTTTCTTAAAGGATTTGTTCCCATCGGTTTCGTATAGTCGTATCGGGTGCGATACGACTGATTGGTCTCTTACGAGCTGGCTATGTGATAATGACGCTGCGACTGCTTAGATATGTTATTAAATGCTTATTGTTTGTATTAATTTGATATGAGCAGTCTTAATACTTTTGACCGGTAGCCAACGTGTAAGAGTACGTGTAACACCTAATGTTTCAGGTAATTACGAATATGTTATTTACAAATATTGTCTTTAACCCTCTCACTCTGTTCGCTAATCTAATTCTACGCTATGACAGCGGGTCCGAGGTCGATTGTAACGCATCTACATCTACAGTACGCCGACGCTCGAATAAATAATTTTAAATATTTACGGCCCATACACATTCTGACATGTACCATACAAACAAAATCAACCGAGTATAGAATATATGACCGCTTAAATACATAGTAAATTCGATCAGCTCAGTTAACTTTGCCCTACGCGGCCGTCGAACAGTGAATGAAGGCAATTATTACTATGCACTCTCCCCACAATCCATCGTCGCGCACTGTTCCACGACCAACAGACCACTAAATCAGTCCCACAATTATTTACCCCGTCCATGAAACATCTCGCGACCGATCTCCACTCCCAATCGTTTTAAACCGGAGAATAAATATAAGAATATCTAAAATACTTATAAACTCGTAACAAATGTAAACATACATTCAGCTATTTGCCAATCGCTTGCCCTCTTAGTTATCAAAATTTGGTCGTATCGTTTTTTATTTGAAAAAGTACATCGGAGCCAGATTTCCGCACTGCGGTTGGATGTAGTAGGCGCGGTCGGTGTTGTATAATTTGTACGCAATGTTGGAAGTCTGGCCGCGGAGCCCCATTCAATGGATCGGTGCTTTCACAATGTGGTTCGGAGCGATGTAGTGGTAGCCGGGCAGCGGCAGGCCGGCGGTCTCCATTGTGATCCTGCAACATCACCACACAAACGATATAAAACTTGCCCCACACATATACTACACTATAACAATCGTAAATTATCGCCGATTAGAGAAATACCTCCTAGACTGTGTAATATAAAATCAAAACTTAGACAGAAAAATAATGCTAAGGCAATATTAAACATTGAGGATATCATAGGAGATACTTTTTCTCATCGATAAGTCCGTTTCTTAAGAATAATGAAAACGATATGATATTTATTAATGTATTAAGTAGGTATGTAGGAGAGACGGGACTTTTGGTGACAATATATCAAATTAATTTAATTTTTAATAAAAATGGAGACACTAGGATACAAATAAAAATGTAAGGGAAACGTCTTACCGGGAGATTGGATGATCCACTGAGCTGTAGGATGGATTCTCGATGGACCGAATTTCAGCGTATCAGGTATCACGGGATTATTTAGTGCCTAAGAAGGCAGGATATGACTTGGATCTTGAGTAGGAACCTTACGTGTCATCAAATGTTAAAAATACTAAACCTGTACTTAACGCATTCAAAAAAACATTAGAATAAATAAAACAGTACCACGTTACATTATGATTTTATTTAGAATGTACTTAAAACAATATTTTTTCCTTAAATATACTAGCGAGTAATAAGATTCCTGAAAAGATAAGAAAATGTCTATTATCTTAAAATAACATGATTTTTATTACAAATTATATTGCTACACTAACAAGTGGATTCCACGGAAAACTATACGTTAAAACATACGAATTGGACCTCGATTTCATGTTCGTACTATCTAACGACACGCGGCAAAGGCAAATTATACTTACTCTATCCCGCTTGTCTATGCTACTCTTAAAACTAAGTAAGTATCGTCTTTGCCTTTACTTCAGGCCTGTGCAAAGCTAGTCGAAGTTTTATGGTAGGCATCACCGAGTTACGTAAACAGAGACACGGAAACGACGCCCGCATTGTTTATGGTTTAATTGTATACTTATCACCTATTTTGTTTATAGCTTTATTGTATACTTATGACCTATTTCTTATCTCAGATCAAAGATATTTACTTTAATTCTCAGATCAACTTCATTTACTTAACTCAGTGATCAGCACCGTAATGTATAAAGAAATTTAGAAAAAAATATATAATTCGCATCGCATGCATCACAATTCTTTTTAGACATTAGATAGAAATGTATTATATTGTTTTTTACAATATGTTTTGTTTGCTGATATAATATGATTAAAATTTGGAATGTAGAATTTACTCAATTGGAGTGAGCCTCCATTTTTTTTGTTTTGCACAGAACCGACATACAACTACGGATACATTCACTGTGTATCACTACCGTAACACTAACCTAACGATAAAATATTAAAAAAAAATATTCAACTTCAAACACCATGTATTCGACGACACGATGATGCAAACCACTTATCCATATAAAATAAACATTTCGAAAATTACAATAAATATTTAATGCTTACTATTAAATATGAACATTGAAAAACTATCGACTGCGATGCAATTTTACAAGAAATTTTATATTAAAAATTCTATTTGAACAAATTTATTTTTAAAAATAAACAGAGCATTCATTAAGTAACCGGTCAAACGATACTACACACAGTAATGTTTCATTTAAATCTAAACCGAACATCATGTATTGTGTTAGTACGACTTGACGTTTTCTAGACACCCTGTATTAATATTAGATCGACTTATAAATGAGTTCACTATACAGCGTTTAAGCTTTTCTAAATACTCTACTATTGTCGCGATCCTTAGCTATCGTTAATCGTTATCTTTGCTGTATCAGCATATAAAATTTCTGTCCTTTTTTTGTATAGTTTCATTTCATTTTTTAAGTGAAAACTTCAAAACACTTCCTTTAAAAAAATACCTTTCAACTGCTTTCCGATTATTGTTTTGAAATATCTATCATATTATATTACTATGAACATGGCATATAATTTTTATTGACACATTTTTTGTCTTGCCATTGCCACATATTTTTTTTGTAATATAATTTTTGATTTTGTTTTTTATAATTGTCATTTCGTAGATAAAATAATGTAAAATTGATTTTTATTCTTATGATAGTCTTGAATAAATCCCGATAGGATGTTTATTAAAACTTAACTAGGATGAGAAGTTATTATTTCTTTGGATTAAAATCAGTCCGAATAGAGGGCGTGATAAACATCGGTAGAAACCTATTTAATATGAGCATGTAGGCTTCTTGGAAATTTTTACCGACATAATATAAAGTCGAAGGTTTCTTGAATACGCTGACAACCAAATTAGACTTGATTAGTTTAAACAGATTTAATGATTTGTTCCATAAATAAGAAGACAAGTATAGGCAGACTTTTTTTATTAAATGTTTTTAGTTACATTATAATTAACTTTTTTTGTTAACTAATTTATAAAATTGTAAGTTAACAGATTTTTATCATATTTTCAAATCAAATTTCAAGTTGTCAACACATTCAAAAACGACCTCTACACCGGCCGGCTCAGCCGGGCTGCGATCCGACCGCAAGAGCCATGCATTATTTTATTTCATCGTGAAAAATATCAATCACCCCATTACAAACGTCGCGCTCGCGGCGTGGGCTTGTTTCAACGATCATAATATGCTCAAAGACATCGTATTATATATATTAGAACGTAACAACAATAGGCGGTGGTCCTTCGAGCCGGATTTGAAGTGAGGTGCAAAGACCAAATTCCCTAGAAACTACTTATGTGCGTTCCCGATGGAGAACCCCGCGTAACCACTATTCTTTGTTGGCGCCTCTTTAGTTGTTTAATTCGAGCCTAGTAAAATACGATGTCGCGATATCGTCGCGGGGTTCTAGTACGGGTTGTATTTATTGCGCTCTTTGTTTGGTTTGGGAGGCGCATCGTCGTCCTGGCGGCGGAAGGATTTGTGGTTGCGATGGACGCCGGTGGTCTGCACAGGCGCGGCGCCGCTCAGCAGCTCCGTGAGCCCACCCAGCGCTGACAGCGAGCTGAGGGCGCCGAGAGCGCCACTCTTGCTGAGCAGCTGTGCGAGCGGGATGGCGGACGCGAGCGGGCCCGCCCCGCCGCCTCCGCCGCTCCCGCTGCCCCCGCTGCTCGCCGACCCACCCTCCAGATTCGCCTTCTGTAGCTCCACACTGTGAGAGCGGGACAGGAAGCTAGTAAGGGTCAGGCGACATGTTGGGGCGTCTCGGTGAGGATCTGACGGTATCGCTGCTGAACCGTTTATTTGTGCAAATATGTAAATTCGCTTGTCAGTTTAGTTGTAACTTAGTTATGTTTTGATTTGAACTTGACGTTCGCGCCACGATATCTTTGAATTAAAGGAACTTTAAAATAAAGGAACAAGTATCCGGAATAGTTTCCTTAAAACCTTAATATTCTGTTGAATGAGATAGAAAAAGCTACTAGAGAGGTAGCACACTAAAACAATCGCGGCTATATTATGTTTACATACATATTATATCATTTTAATAATTTTGCTGACAATTATAATCCAAGAAATTCTATTATATATCAGAATGTATGATTTTAAATTTTATTAAAAATCTTTTGCTGTTAATTTATCGAAGAAAAAAACTAAGTAGTAGAAGTAAGTAGAAGTGATATAAAAAATATGAAGTTACAAAAATTTAGGTTAATGTCCAGCAGCGTACTCTCACATATCATATAACCGATGTTCATCGATTACACTATGACACGCCCCAAAAAGGTAAGATAAATTAAAGGATAACACGGGATATCAAATAAACTGTTTCGAGGTGGACCAGGCATATTTCATCTTGGAGTAAGAGAGGGTCATATCTCTGGTCTAACGGATAGAGTATCGGGATGTATGTATTAGAAGTTAGTGTTTACATGTTTTGAGTCTTACCTCATGTTGATGAGATATTGAGCCAGGGCCACGGAGTCAGGGTTGCCGGTGATGGTGATGGTGCGGTCTGTGCTGCCGCCCTCGCGCTCCTCGCAGTTTGATATCCGGATCATCGCGCCGGAGATTTGACGAATCTCAGCGATCTTGGTACCACCCTGTGAAGTGAAAATAAAGTTGAGGTAGGTTTCTGATCCCACCATTTGTTATCACCCAGACCCCAGTTTATATATTACCAAAAATAATAACGCATTTGTAATAGTGATATCGAGCATTAGCTGCTTTTCGTATGTTGAGTACGAGGCTGCTGTCCACGAAAAGGTAATTATAAAAGTAAATACATCACATAAGAACTTTTATCAATCAAGTAATATTGTCTGTGTGTGTTGTTATCACGTACCTTGCCGATGATGCAGCCGATGAGCTCGTTGGGCACGGTCATCTCGTGCGACTGTTGCGTGGCGGCAGGCTGGCTGCGCGTCTGGTTGCTGGTGCGCAGCTGCGAGCCCGCGAGCGCCGCCAACGCTGGGAGAGCGCACACTTGCACAATTAACAACGACTGTTACACTTTCCACCCATGAAGTGTTTCTATAGCTTACTTTAGAGTTCCATTTGTCGAAGTAACAAAACGGAACCCTTAAAGGATAGTGAATCTGTCTGTCAGTCTGTCTAACCACAAACCCTAGGGTATTTCCAATTGACACAGATTCATAAAATCTACTAAACAAGTTTTTTTTTAAATTATAATATCCCATTTATACAAACAGTGAATGAAAATATAAGGGTATTATCACAGATCCACACCTAGTAGGTATATCGAGGCTGTAACTTTCCATTAACCAAATGGGCGAGTACGAATTCGAGATTAAGCCCGTTTGAGTCGAATAAGTTAACATTATATGCACGTTTAGTTTATTTTATATCGATTGTATAGCTTAGCGATATGTGCTATACTTGTTTTAAAATGTAAGACTTATTATGAAATACTAACAAATGTCCAATATATGACAAGGAATTTTGAGATCTAATATGAGAAAAACAAGACTTTTGTGAGATATGGGTGTTCTAATCTATTCTTTTTTGTAGTTGAAATACCTGCTGGGTTCAGACCTCCAGTATTTGCAGGCGCGAGTCCTCCGAGACCGAGCGCGGCGAGTCCAGCTAGCGGTGACTTGGCCAAACCTCCCATCTAAAATGGATGGATTATTTTAAATACACGTAAACAAAACACTATCTAAAACAACTGTCATTCCAAAAACAATTACACAACAATTGTTTGAGCTCCAGCTGCTTGTTTGATCTTCTCTGACATGGCCGGGATAGGATCGCTGGATGGGGTTACCCAGGTAGAAACTACACTTCATAAGTACATTATACAACTAATAAAATCACCCACTTAATATATTTAATTCAGATACCATTTACCTGGATTAAATATATCATTAGATTTCTATCTTAGCTATATATCTTTGCAATTTTATCCTCATATGAACATAAATGTTTGACCACATTGTGAGTTTAAGAGTGGTGCTGCCCGCGTGAAGTGCACCTTCGAGAAAAGGGGGAAAAGGTGATATATTTTGTCTATGGTCATAATTGTTACGCCATGCGCTTGACTGTTATTGTATTACGCAATAAACAAATAGGTGATAGGGCAAAGGCAAGTAGGGATGGGTGCGAGATGGAATATGCAAGTGAAAATCCGTCAAACATAAAAGCTTGTCTCGGCGATGCCAGAAAACAAACAGATAAAGCTAGACGCGAGCCTTCGTATGTTTTATCACATAATATCGTATTCAAAAATTATTAAAAACACATGGCCATAACAGTAGGTATAAAATAAAGGGGTTTCGTGCAAGTATCAATGCATACTACGGTAAGCGAGGGTAACGTATGAATGAAAACTACTTTGGACAACTGGGGGTCTACATCGCATCGGTTATGTTCGCTACGGGGTATTACGGCACCACATATCTATTATCAACAGGGATGGGGCAGCACCAATCACATGTCATACTAAATACCACGCAACCTCATAGAGTAAGTGCAACCATTCGCTTAGAGACATACGATACCAAGATAAAGAGAGACAGAGAATAAACGACTAAAGATTAAAACGGGCCCAACAAATTTTGTAACGGTTACAATAGTAAAATTGATTGTGTTTGTGTTGGTATATGACTTTTATTAAATATTGATACAGACTAAAAAATAAACTAGCAATAGCTGTTATATATTGATACTATTTAACACGGTTAACAATGAATTTCTTCATACGATGAAATCGGTCACGAATAAATATATATGTTTCGTTGTCACCCGTTTTTTAAGGAAGGGAATAAATTTTGAACTTTACATTTAATTTTTTAAATTCAGAATATGATATCATTTTTTAAATTCAGAATGTGAATTTAATTTTGGCATGCAATACATTTTATGTCCATTTTCATTATCGTCATCTGTGTGAATAAAATGCTTCAAATAGGCCCACTTTTAAATCAACTATCCCATAATTAGATTTCATCATTATATTAATGGGTACATGACGTTACAAAATAAAAACTAATCGTATGATTCGCGTCTGAAAAAAATCTGATTTTCCAATGATTGATCGAGATGATCAAATATCAAAATTCATATTCTGAATGAGGCGACTAAATACATATACTATCGGAGTCAATATTTCGAAGACGGGGAGGGCGGTATGGTCTGTACGAGGTCTGTTTGGTGTTAACGAGGTTTGGGGGGGTCTCTATGAGGTCGGTGGCGCACTCACAAGGTGGTGTTCGTGCAGCGGCGGCAGCAGGTGCGCTGGTGGCAGCGCGCCCACCAGGGGCGGCTTCATCTCCAGCATCGGGAACACGGGCGCGCACACCGCCTACGGGACGCCTCGTTCATTGAGGATCACATCGTTGGGATACCTCGAGAGCCGAGTAACCCCACATCCTAGTTTCTAATCCCTAGTCCATAGGTATTATGTAACCCTAAGAGTATCTTTATACGCTTAGGGTCGTCGTCGACGTCACATCTCTGGCCTTTCTCACCAAAAGAAATGTAACTCTATGTTCCTAATACAAATGATATAGCTCTTTTGTGACACTTAGAGCATTACACACATAATCTCCCGTGCAGACAGCGTGGTTTTTGTAATCGTCCACCGAAAATGGCCTTTGGTGCATAACCGCATATCCTTTTAAGGCTGGATTAAGAACTAAGTCGTAATATTTGTTTGAAATTATATGTCTGTAAATGAAAAGCTTCGAGTTTTATTCAAAGCAACATTTTTGATTTAACAATAACAAGCTCCTGTAGGAGATAACACTAATTTCTGCCAGGGCATCGCTTTGACAAGCTAGTTTAATTCCATAGCTAAAATTATTTAGGATTTCTGATGGTTCACAATTATTCCCTATATTTGGTGATTGAATTGAGTACATAATGCAGTACACTTACAATATAACTATGTAAGCACCTTGCAATTACCATACCTTATTTTTTGTGTGCATTGTATTGCATTTTCAAATTTTACCATCAAAAAAATTAATGCATAAATATAAATTAAAAAATCTGTATGTTCAATTTTATATTAACTTGCTCCAATAATTTGTATAATGAAGCAATATATTTAATATAATCCACTTCATGATCCCCACATCGAAATCAAATCATATTTTACATGAATTAACACTCAGTCATTACTGCTTAAGTAGATATCTGCTCATACATTTATATTAAATTGGTAATACATAATATATGAGATCACTTACATCTTGAGCAGGCACTGCATAGTTTCCTTGGATGGTATATGCCTGACCACCAGCCAAAATAACTGGTCCCGCTACATTTGGTTTCGGTCTGTATGGGATTGTTGCACCTTTTGGTGGGCTCTGTAAACAAGAATTTTTTACAGTAATTACTACACATACTACTTAAATAAAGCAAAGTATATTAATTAAAAACTATTTTTCAATATTATTAATTCAAAATTATGATTAAAAATCTCACACACATAATTTCTTAGAATTTCTTTTTGTAGGTTATTCAGATAGGCAAACTAGCAGATGTGACGCCTGATGGTATGTGGCCTATGTAATGTCACTCATGAAGATAAATTAACTTTTTAGGGAATAAGTCCAGGCGACACATTTATGTGTTTCCTATCTTAAGACATATGGGACTTTAGCATCTGTATCAAAAACACTTCTATGAGGTGTCACAGTGCTTCAGAATGCATGACTAAACAAATAAGGCTTCTATTTATGCGCTCCTGGTATGAATAGTCAGGTTTGACTGAAGCACAGTGGCAGATTTCAATTAAGTATTGTCTATAAATTGGTTTGAGTGACCCTATGTGTTTTTGAGTATTGAGACACTGCAAATTATTGTTTTTTAATATGGGTGTGAGTAGTAAGTAATTATACTGTTCGTCTTGCTTGCTCTGCTGTGATTTGGAGAGAGGGGCACTCTCCAGATCACAGCAAAGCAAGATTGTGGTACCCATGCAGCACAGCGTAACCTTTTCACTATTAACTGTATGGTATACATTTTATTAAAAAAAAAACATATCGATTATCGATTTTATGGGCTATTTTATTTATGCTACATACAAATATTAAGAGTTACCTCTAGCATGACACAGCAAATGTGATATATGCACTGAGTGATTGCATCACATGTACCACTGATTGTTACAGCCCTTTCTGTTGAGTTTGGCAACATTTCACTGGCCACCTGTAATTACAAAATATTCTTGGTTGTATTAAAAGGTATGTATCTAATCAACATAGTAATAAACACAAACATTTTGTCAAAAACATTTTAAGATTAATAAGTAATTAAGGTCCATGCACAAACACTGAAAAAAATATAGGTATGTTATATTCTTTAGCATTCCTAATTCAATTATTCTTTTAAAGTTGTAGTGGCCACTCTTGCACACTCATATTTTCAAGTAGATATTAAATAAAGACTATCTGCCCCGACAGACTTCATAACGCCAAAAAAATCAATATTGCTATTAAAAATGATGGTAGCAGAGTGAAAATTTAGATGCGTCTGTATTTCTTAATGCCATATATTATAAAAAATGAAAATAAAAAACATTGTTGGAAAAATAAAAAAACAAAGTATTTTGGGGTAAGCCAGCCTAAGTGTTAGGGGGTGTAACAATTTGTTATAAGCCTAATCTCAGACCTAGTGCATATACATATTAAATTTCATCAAAATCGGTTGAGCCATTTTGGAGGAGTATAAACACTAAAACTGTGACCTGTGAATTATATAATATAGCTCCGACCTTTGTCGGAAAAACTTACAACAAAATCTCAGCAATAGAGTTCCATTGGTATTGTTTGGGATCAAGCCCTCATAAGTTTCATAAGAAAAAAATGTAGCTAAAGTCAGTAATAGAGAGCTTTTAATATACCCGCATAATACTATTAGATCATAAGTGATTACCTACTTATTGTTAGTTAGTCACACATACTTATAGCATATTATATACATATCGTTCAATTGCAATAAAGTTAAAATATGTATAGAACCTAATAAGCACTGTATTTGTTCTTTTTATTGTACTAGCACGAAATAAAGTATTTTATTATTATTAAGTACATCATGTCATAGAAATAATTTTACCTGTATATTTGCTCCGGTTACATCCCTGATTTCCTTTATCTTTGAACCTCCCTTTCCAATAAGAGATCCACACTGTGAGGCGGGCACAATGAGCCGTAAAGTGATGGGTGCACGGGACCCGCCGCCACCGCCTTCATTAAACTGTGAGCACCACTGAAAGTTGTAAAGAAAACAGGTTCAATAAAAAATATATGTAAATATTTATGATAATAATTGCACAATTTACCATTTAGATTACCACAATTTTAGTGAGTAACTATGGGATGAACTTTAAAGACACATACATCATAATTTGTAATATAGTAATAAGCACTAAAACTTTTCAAATTGTATGAAAATAACGCTTTCTAGAAAATATGTAAGCTGCAAACATAATATTGATATTTGATAACATAAGTGTATACATAATTCTCGTACCTATAAGTACTTATTAAATATTAAAACAGTACAAAAACTTATGTGATTACTTTTAGTACTGTTTACATATTTAATTGCAGTCGCTCAAAGCTTTATGATTATCTGCTAACTAGGTTGTTCAACTGTAGAGAAACATTTTTGATATGTAGGGCCAAGTGGGTCAACCACAAGTAACACACCGGTCAAACAATGTTGTTAGTGACTCACCTCTTCAAATTTTTTACATATAAGTGTAAAAGCCTTGAAAATAGCACTTGTGTTGCCTGTGACAGTAACAATACGCTCTGGACACGACCCATCTGATATGTTGATTTTGGCTCCCGACTGAAATATGAAATAAAATAAAAATTGAATTTCTATATTTTCCATGATTAATATGAATTGTTGTTTTAATGATTAGTATGAATTGTATTTTATTTAATTTAGATTTAAATGAAAAATTAGTATAATTTTATATTATACTAATTTAGATTTATTATAGATTTCAAATAAATATAAGATATAAAATAATTATAGCTTTTAAGTTTGTAGTAAATCATTGATTCTCACCTCTTCTCTAAATCTTTTAACAATTTCTCCTTTTTTCCCAATAATACTGCCCACTTCCTAAAAAATAAAAAAGATTTCTTCAAAATAAATCCTGTTATCATCAAATTATTCTTATGGTTTAAATGTCTTCCTTAGATATATTTCAAATAAGATTTCCTGTCTAGGGTTCAATAATAGCTGCATTAAAATAGTTCTTTGCTATAATAATAGATGTATCAGGGTGCACAAATGACAGCTTTAGTGCTATTGCATTGGTTTGTTCCTGGCAGCCAGGCCGCCTGACTCTTAGAGTATGTGAACAATGCTTGTGCATCTGTCTAGGCATCAGAGCAATACGTCTTCCAATAATATAAATAGACACAAGATGAATGTCACAAGTACACATTACAGTTCAAAGAACTTTGTACTGAAATACAACTGTGCAAATGCATGTTTATCGCTGACACAAATGCATTCGCTAATGTAATATACATACTGTCTTTGAATATTGTACAAACATTCTAAAACAACTGTTGAAAGGCTTGAAAGAGTTTTCATGCATTCCTTATCTGATGTTTTTAAATAACTTATTATTTCCAAGAATAATAGATAAAGAGTAAACAGTTACACTTATAAATACAACACCCATTCTCTAATTAAAAAATAAATAAATCGACATATTTGATGTACAGAGCAAGCTTCGATAGCTGGCAGGATGCCAAATATACTTTGTATTGGATAACAGCCAATTAAATCTTGGTATCTAGACATATCATTAAGGTAGATGTTAAAATTGGTACATGTCGGAGAAATCTTACACATAGGTTGCAGAATTAGAATATGTACAGTGGAAATATAAGGTAGTGGTACACTAAAAAGCAAAAGCAGTCTAAAATACAGTTAGCTATGAGGGATTAATATTAATTTATTTTTGTAAAAATATCCATCTATTGGATACAATACCAAAGAAAATATATTATGTGCTATTGCACATAAACATATACTATACTTTTCTGCTTTAGATAGAAATATCTAACTATGATTTAATAAACAGATTTAAAAAACAAATAAAAACAAGCCCACATGATATAGACACAGGATAATATGTTAGGAATCCATATAACTTCATGTTTCTAACAAGATTTAAATATCAGTAGCAAATGCCATTAGACATGCAAGTTACTCTTTTAAGTAAAACCCTTTAAGATTTATAATTCCTTATAACATCAACCCCTTTGTTAACATATTTTTGATTGTATTATATTATATACTAAAGCAGCTTAAGTAAATAAAAATGTGACTTGTTTTTACTAATTTACGTTCTATGATATTGTGCAAAAAGTAAAACAAAGTAAAAATTAACAAAACATTTAACTTAGAAGAAGGCTAAGTGCTCAATATTACAAGACCAACACAATATTTTTACATTTTTGTAGATATGTCAAGTGCAAATAGTCTTTCTTACCTTCCCCTGCATAATCAATCTGATAGTGAGAATAACTTTGGAGTCTTCTTCATGGAGTGTGGGGGCTTTCTCCAGATCCATGCTGGAGGAGGTGTCCGATGTGTCTCGTGGAATTTTGACTGCTTACAGGACTACGTGTGGGCAGGGAACACTCCACTCAATCTAATGGCTGGGACTCTGGGGCTCTTGGCACTCACTGCAGGCAGGGTAAGCTGGAAAACAGGCGCATATCTCAAAAGGGACGTTTATAGGTTACGAGCGCTAAAGGTATAGGGCATGGGTAATTCTTTCAGTATAAAGCGAAGCTCGGTACATGATTCTTATTTACAATCCTATTTTGAGGAAAGCGCAACATATGGGCTGCTAATGAGGATCTAGTCACTATTAGAAACTACAATCGTCTATGGTGCGACTGGATTTCCAGTTGTAATGCGAGCCGGTTTGCTTCGGTCTCTGGAACCGTTACTTGAACTTGGATACATAACCTTAGCGACGCGCCTCATGGCTATCCAACCGGGATATCGATCCCATGTAATCCCAAACAATGTGTGATGATTTTCATGTTCCTCACCTCGTATAATTTTTCGCTGAACAATAATAATATAACAAATCTTAACACTAATATTATCACCAATCTGTGTAAAAATTACACTTATCACAATTTTCTTAATCACATTAAAATTATAAGACTAATAAATCCGACGCAGATGACGCGTCGGTATGAAGCTTGTAGTTGTCATAGACAATATTCAAGAATGAAATAGATTATTAAATTAACGTATATTTTCTCAAAGAGTAAAAGAGATAGACACAAAGAACTAAGTGGTGATAGCTGCGCCTCTGGTGGTTTTTATTGAAACTTCCTTGACAACAAAATACAGACTAATGTATCGTAGATGTTGCATAGACTAAAGACTGTTTTATTTTATATTTAATTTAATTAATATTTAAATAATATTACATGCAAAATGTTGTGAACATTATTCTGAAAATTGAATTCTTTTAATACCTTTATAAATGTGAAATTGAAAAAACGTACGGATACGTAACGGATTTGATTGATGTTTGTAATTGGAAAGAAATGTTCGTTTCATGTTGTGAGCGTATCAAATTATCTGTGTTGTGAGCGCAGTTCGCTTACCTACGTAAATTATTATTATAAAAATAATAATAAAAGAACCCTTGACTATAGTTTCCGTGGCGTTCCTTTTTAACATTTTTTTTTAAATATTTTCGACGGACACTTCTAATTCATACAAGACTTATTTTTTTTCGTTTATACTGGGGAAATCATAATGATATCCCGGGTTCTATTGTGGGACACTAACTTATTAACCCCAACGGTGTTTACATCGTCTGGCCTTCTCAGCACGAGTATAGTGACGTCCGTATTGAGCTTCGACGGCGTGCCATCCAGCACTCCTCTGTAGGCAGGAGGGCTAAATTCCTTTCTCCTACTCCGCTATAGTAACCACATAAGGGTGCCTTATGGCGTGGACCTTACGCACGCGCGGCTCCCCTTACGGTACGACCTCCTGTCGATGTCATCGTCACCGCCGCATTTTCAGGCAGAGGTAAAGGCGCCAGTACGCTCCTTAACCGGCCTCAACCGTCTGGCACATCACCAGGATCAGAGCCCACCAGTTCGTAAAAAGCCTTATTTTATGGGGGCGTGCGGTACGCACGGACGGCCCTATTGCCCATGGCTCTCTGCGAACGTCCCCTGTCGAGAGAGTCACTTTCTCTTACGTAATTCTTTATGTGTATTGTATCATTATATATTATTATTATCTTTATGTGTGTTGTATTAATAATATTTATAGTTAGGTACTATAATATTATATTATATTGTAACAATTTTATTTGTTTCTATACAATGATTACTACCCTAGCGCTGGTGGGTTTGCAGGAGATGTGGGGGCCTTAGGATGATCTTGGACAAGACGAAAGTAATGTTCAACGAGCACTTACTCCCTGGGCCAGTTTACGTCGATGGCATAACTCTCGAAGCCATGCAAGAATATGTCTAGTGTCTACCTTGGGCATACTTTGCTGCTAGGTAGGACAAAATGTGAATGATTTAATGTATTAATGAATGATGTAATGATTAGTATGTATTATGATCCACACCACAGTTCATGTCTTGTCGTGGCGGTGGGGAGGGTGACCCCAACACATTGGGCGAAGCGAATTGAGTCGAGCGGGCACCTTGTACTCCTCTTATAAGAAGAGGGGGCAAAAGAGCAAGGGGCAAGGACGGGAACCTCACCTCATTGTACTGTCCCGACGTACCACAGAACAACCCGGGTTGTTTTGTGGTGCGGGGCAACCCCTCCGTGGAGGTGGCGTTGGTCCCCTGAGGGACTGACTAGCCGTTGAGGTGCCCTATTGCTTGTAGATCCGGGGCACCTCACCAAAGGCGGCATTGGTGGCACTCGCCGGGTTATGGTGGGTAGAGCTGCGTCCACTTAACAGCTTTCGGGCGCAGCGAGTCCCACATACCCGCCTGGGAAGACCTACTCTCTCGTGGGATACAATATCGTTAAAAATAAGGCATCAATTCCATTGACTATGTATCGAGTTTATAATAATCTATTAACTTTTATATTGAGGAATCCTAAAATCGAATTTTGAAACAATGTCACAGAATTTACTTCCATTCTGTCACGCAAAACTCGTAAAATAGCGTAGGTAATAACCATTTCATTCCAGGTTATTTAATTTGTGCGCTTGGATCAAAGACGGCAAGGGAGTTTTCTGGCTTGCGAAATAAATTTTTTATTTACTATGAGAAAAACTTAAACCTTGTAAAAGGCTTCTCTTTTAATTTTATATATTAAATTCCGAGGTATACGTGTTTATTACTTCGTCGCAACTCACTGCTAAGAAATGCTTTAAACTTAGTATGATTTCCGTTACCTAATAGTCTTACACCTAACAATTATACATTTAGAGTAGGCATTGGAACTGTAAGCAAAGTAAGTTAACTACGTGAATTAAATTTTAGTATGTTATTTTTCATCGTATATTCTAACGAATTACACCACATTAGCACGAGCGCTTTTTTACCGACTGACCGAGAGTTAAAAAAGCGTTTGTATAAGACACCTTTTTTAATAAATTATCCATGTATACGAGCGACGGTGGTCCAGTGGGTAATGGGCACGGCCTCTGAAGCGATAGGTTCTGGGTTCGATTCCGACCCTCCGTGTGTGCCTTGAAATGGGTTTTTCTTAGTTTCTAAGTTCTCCTCAAACACGAGACTACCCGCGTTCGCTTACCGGTGAAGGAAAGCATCGTGAGGAAACCTGCATGCTTGATGAGATTAAGGTCTTTGAAGGTATGTAAAGTTCACCAACACGCATACGACCAGCGCATCGGTGAACTATGGCCCACTACCCTCCTCGCCTGATTTCGAGGAGGAGTCCCGTGCCCTGCAGTGGGACATATTATTATGGGTTGATACTTTATTTTTTTTTATCCAAGTGATATACTGTTCACATGAAAGACTGTTCGACTTTAAGTGTTTGAAAAACACGATTAGTAAAAATTTCCCCAATAGATTTTAATTGCCAAGAAGTGTCGTATTTTTTTTCTAGTAGGTACTATAATACTATGTATGTATACAATTTCTCGTATCATATTAAGCTATCTTAGCGAAACTATGTGAAATAGCCGAAGCAAACGTGGAAATTATTTTCGGCCGAGGAGACGAGGAGTCTTAATATTGTAATTCTGAACGTGACCGTAGTTTGTTTGCTTGTTTTTTGACGTGTTCACGGTTGGTAAATTTGAGATTTGTGACCACAAAATGTTGCCTTTATAGTATAATTTATTATATTGTAAGCTTTCTCTAAGGTTCTTTTTTATTATGGTTGTTAAATTTTATTTCGGACTTACATATTAAATAATGCAAATGGGATGAAAACTTCGAAGCATGTGAATATCGAAGAATGAAAACTATGCAAATAACTTGAGTAATCATGATGAATATAACGCAATATCTCTTTTTTTCGACTTATTATGTAAGGTTCATTAGAAATATTAATATGAGACCATCTCTAGCTCACCGGTGAAGGAAAACGTGAGATTAAATGTCATTGAAGGTATGAATCGAATTAAGAGCAGCAGTGCCTTGATATAAAGAGATTTTACTTTCATTTGACAGTAGTGGTCAACTTGGACAATATTTCTTATAGAAGACCTGGGATTTTGAAGTGGTAGACCGGTGTAATATGCGCCACAAGTATTAACTTCAGAAGACCCGAGATTTTTTTTTTCATAAAAAACGTGTTTTTGTGTACCTATACTGGAACTATAAAATGGAATTTTATTGACTACTTACAGAAGCCTTTAATATTATAGAAAGCATATTCCCATGTCGTTGTATCATATACCAACTTTTAAACGCCAGGGGAGAAATATATAACGTTTATTCTTTTATAGATTTTCTTACTTACTTGAAAATATAAAACACCTGTTTCAAAGTAGGGGATACTTATAAAAGCGTGTGGTAAATATTTGTTAAAAATGCAACGTGTTTTCACCGGGTAGTCGGGTGCCTTCACACTAATGGACTGCCTAGCTGTTTGTTGGCCGTAGGATCACAAGCGGAGTGTACCTAATGATGTCGCAACGGAAAATACAAACTCACATTTTTAATGATTTCTATTTAGTTGTGAACTTTTTATATCGCAATCGTTAGTCGTATGTCGTGATTATTATCGCATGTGTGTGATCGGGAGTGGATTTTGAGGTGATACTAAAGTATTTTATACGCGTTATGTGCATTTATTTTTTACATATTTTAATTAAGAGCAGACTTGATCGTATTGACCTATATAGGACTAGTAATATACCAAAAGCATAAATAAAATAGAACATTTAATTTGGCTTCTAAACGGCTAAAGTGGCTTCACTTTTTCCTTTGCGCTATTCGATATTATATTTCGGTTGATTAAATAATATTAGTTTAATTTCTGGGTGAGCCATCTGCTCACCTACCTACTGATTGAGCTTAAAGGCAGGTCTAAAAGTCTAGACCTTCCACAAAAAAAAATCTAGTTCAGTTCTTTAGTATTCCATATAAATTGAGCTTATAATAAGCCATAAATAAGAGCAATAGTAGTTTTTTTATGTTTGCATACAGGACACACTTGGAACAGTATCAGAGTAACGAGGATAGCGTCGATACCCTGAGGACCTGTCCGACACGATGTATCTACCGCCTTGTTGAAATAGTGTTACGGCACCTGAAGTAATTGCGCAGGAAGCTTTATGTTCCTTTAACACGCATATTCCTTACTCATTAATACAAAATGGAGTTACGCTTTCACGTCCAAACCGCTGTTTGTATTTCTATATACTTTGAGAAGATAGATTATCTTATGGAAGGATAATATGGGGTATCAGAATAATCTTCCTCGGTCGCAGTCGAAGCAGAGCGTGCCAGAGTGAGCCCAACACCTTGGGCGAAGCGAATTGAGCTGAGGGGGCTCTTTGGCCTTTTGCCCCTCTGCTTATGAAGAGGGGGCCAAAGAGCAGGGGGCAAGGAATGAGGATGGGAATCTCACCTCATTGTACTGTCCTGACGTTGGGAGGAGTTGTTCTGTGGTGCGTTATAGCGTCTGACGGAATGACTAGCTGTCGATGTGCCCTGTTGCTAATAGATCCGGGGCACCTCACGAAAGGCGGCATTGGTGGCACTCGCCGGGTTTCAGTGAGCTGCGTCCACTTATTATCTTTCAGGCGCAGCGAGTCCTACATACCCGGCCGAAGAGACCCACTCCCCGGCGTGATGCCTCAGTAGATTTCAAAAAAAGGCCAAATAGCGGGCAATAGCTAGTTTATTTATAAATATGTGATGTTCAGCAATTGAATGTGCAAACTGCAGGCATGTATGTATATATCTTCTATTACTCGTAACGAACTTGTATAGATTTGATGTCTAGGTTAGTAATTTAATAGTCCAGACCAGTCATGAATTTAAAGGCTTATGTTTCGGCCTCGTATATCACGTTATCACGGGGATAACACATTGGTTGGAGAATTTTGTATAAACTTATTGAATGTACCGTCGGTCCTTGATGGAATATTTTAACCATTCCAATGAAAACCACTTTATCTACTTTATTTAATATAATACTAGCTGTTCCGACAGGCTTCGTTCTGCCAAAAGTACTAATATTGCTATTGAAAAATAAGGGTTGATCGTAGAAGGGTGAAAATTTAGGGTTGTGTGTATTTTTTAATGCCACACAAAAAAAATGGAAAATTTTGTCAATTAAATTATGGATTGGGTCACCCTTCTCATGAAAGATGAAGAAGGAAGGGTGAAAAATATAATATGTTGGTCGATTCTCAGAATTACCTGATACACAAAATTTTATAAAAATCGTTGAGCCATTTTGAAGGAGTATGGGAACGAACGATGTGACACGAGAATTATATATATATATATATATATATTCCATAGATTCCAATTACACGTCCGGCGTCGACAAAGTCATCATCAGGTGACCTGATCTTCTTTTCATTGCAGTGTTTAAAAGAAAACTTTTGTCTTCAAAGTCTTCAGTATAAACGACGTGAGAATATATAGAATTCCTGAATGCTGCCCATCCTAATTGAATCCTCCTGTTGGTTGGCTACAGGCTTTATTAATAATTTTTCATATCAAGTTGCATAGGTACGGTAAACATAAGTTGGCACAGGCAAAGCAGCGGATCCCCACCATGGTTCAGGCCTTGTCGTGGCGGTGGGGCACAGTAGCCCAGGGTGACCCAAACACCTTGGGCAAAGCGAATTGAGCCGAGGGGGCTCTTTGTACCCCTCTTATAAGAAGAGGGGACAAAAGAGCAGGGGGCAAGGGGTGAGGATGGGAACCTCATCTCATCGTACTGTCCAGACGTTGGGAGTGGTTGTTCTGTGGTGCGGGGCAACCGCTCTGTGGAGGTGGCGTCAGTCCCCTGAGGGACTGACTAGCCGTCGAGGTGCCCTGTTGCTTGTAGATCCGGGGCACCTCACCAAAGGCGGCATTGGTGGCACTCGCCGGGTTTTAGTGGGTAGGGCTGCGTCCACTTACCATCTTTCGGGCGCAGCGAGTCCCACATCAGTCAGTGCATTTCCCGGCGTAAAAGAAAAAAAAGAAAAAAAAGGAAAAAAAAAGAAAAAAAGGCAAAGCAGCGGATAACAACTAGTTCGAATATATTTACAAAGCAGAGTATTAGATTTGTACGATTTCAAATTTCTTAGATAACGATTGAGTCGGTATTTGTAGAATTCCGACATTGAAGACCATTCAAATAACAACTGCTTCAATAATTCAATTCGTTCGTCTCTACTATAAAATACATTGATCTAGAAAATTTGGATTGCACAGTGAGATTGAAGAACGAAAGTCTATACTAGAATACAATTTAATTATAAACTCTCTAGATTGTGCCCAAATTTTTCATTATTCTTGATAATGGTAGGTAAATCAATTTCACAATATGCTGTGGACGTAATAATATCATCATCCTTAGCCTTTATATATCTAAAGATTAATGTTTTATCTACGAACCCATTCTCTTTATCAACAGCCGGAGAGAAACATCAGAGACAACGGAAAATGCACGTGGTATTCAATAAGTATTTGTATTAATAGCTCCCATTTGAAATGGAGATTATAAACAGGTTTTATATTTGTTTGTGAATTGTTTATTCGAAAATTGATTAATAAATAATTTATATCAAACAAAAATATTTACCATTGGGACTTGGAATATAAATAGGCTTTTAGGGTCTCATAACGTTCACATTATGTAATACTTTTGATGATAAGTATATTTTATGTTTTACAATCATTAATGAAAAATGATCAATAGTTTCAGGTAGTAAAATTGATTTGTATATATAATTTAAGTATTAAATATTATACGGGCGGATAAAACATATTATATAAGAAAAAAATCTCGAATATTAATTCTTTCTGTTTGCAGTAGATAAGTTACTAAGAACTAAGTTGATTTAGCCGATTCTACTGGAAGCTGGTTTTGAAAAGGTAGAATTACTTTGACGTTCAATAAATTACTTTTATTTACAAAATTAAATACTTATGTTAACTTACTTACTTAAATATTTTTTGACAACTTAAATCACTCAATCTCAACTTAAAATAAGGATAAAAACTCAAATTAAAGTTTAATGAACATAAATATTTATATTATAACTACACAGCCTATTCGTACGTTACTTTTTGCGTTAAAATTCATCCCAGCAATACGTGGCAATATTCATCAACGTAATGTGTCCATCCCGTGATGACATATGATAAATTTATACCAAATGAATCGCCTGCGAGGCCCATCGGCGCGACTACTGACCCATAACCGAGGGCCATAAGGTTTATTATCATTATGACCGCCTGTGTTATTGGCATCGATAAAATGTTTTATACGTCACTATCTTCAACATCTCTATATTACAATTGTTAGGCTCTTCTAATAAACGCCTAGACAACCTATTGTCTATCACTTGAAAAAAAAGTAATGCAAATAATTTATACTAATACTAGCAGCGCCCCACGGTTTCACCCGTGTATTTCCCGTTCCCGTGAGAGAGCGGGGATAAATTATAGCCCATGTGTTATTCTGATGTATAAGCTATATTATTGTAAAGTTTCATTAAAATCCATTCAGTACTTCTTACGTGAAAGAGTAACAAACATTCATACTTACAAATTTTCGCGTTTGTTATATTAGTAGGACAAAAGTAAGCAACTGTCATAAATATTTTATTCTTATCATCATCAAGCTTTTCCATCCTCTGTTCTATAAAAGCGTTTCTTAATGAACGTCATCATTTCTCATAATATCAAAATTAGTCTTCGAACGGAAATCGTTATACCATCGTCTTTATCCTTCGTCTCCCAAAACGACTTCTTTACTACAAATATCTACATAGCTTCTAGCTTCGGTATAAAAATTCACATACATATTTAGTCACGGGGGAATTAGAACCTGTGACTCGCCGGTGCGTCTGCCAAGTTATGATTATTGAGCGAGTGAAGCGTTAAATATTTCGCATTTGCTCTGAATACATAATCTTTGTACATTGGCTTTTGCAGTAAAACAGAAGCTCATTTTTGGGGCTAACCGGATATATAATGGAAATGGCGGTTAATTTTATATTTACTTTTGAATTATTATTATGTATTCTTGTTAGTGACAGTGTATGCTAACGTAAGTGGTTTTTGTGTAAAATTATTATGCATAATTGGTTTTCAATAATTGAAAGTAAAATATTTAAGTTTATTGTAACGTTTTTAATCCTCTTTGTATATTAAAATGTACTTTGACTGTCATAATATTATCAAACAGCGTATAATATAACCTTTTATATGACTATTGAGATCTTGGCGTTAAATAAAAAAAACAAAAAAAAAACAAATACTCCAACGTTTTAAGTGGCGCTTTTTCTTTGGTAACAAGAGTAAATTCCGAAAGATTTATATTCAGGAATTAAGTAGACTATTGCTTAGCTTCAAGTGATTTCCGTTTATGGAGTTTGGTATCCAAGTCAAAATTCAAAGGGTCTGAAGATCGAATATAAAGGAACAGATCTTCACGAGTGTATGGAAATTGCGCCTCTACTTATAACTTGCAAGAGGAACTTTGAGTCTGAATTGAGAGTTGTACAACTATTATTGTATAAACCGAAAATGAAGCCTGTGCGAGGTTTTCTTTATTATATAAGATATTCATCCAAGAAGAATATAAGAATAATAGGTTGTTTGATATGGTATAATTCAAATCACTTTTTACGTCATTTATGATTAACGAAAATCTTACGGGACAACAGAAAATCATTTTTTTTTCTTAATAATGAGGCGCATCATCATTAGTGGAATATCCGAATTTTTGTTTACTAGTTGCTTACTGATGACGATGGGAACTATTTTTGGTGCTTCTAAATGTTGCGAGTAAGATATACTTTATTCAATATTTAATGCTCTATCTCTCTCCCACTCGTCGTACATAAAAAGATAAAACTATGATATCTTACATTTTGAATTTCATACTTGTACTTTACGTACAGAAATTCAAACAAAGATTACAAAAATGTGGTTAATAATATACCTTTAAATAATAACAAGCAGCGTGCCGCAGTTTTTACCCCTATAATTCCCATTTCCGTAGAATTACAGAGTTATATTTTAGGCTATGTAGGTTTCTGATATGTAAGCTATATTTTCGTAATTTTTTTTGAAATCTATTTTGCAATATTTGCGTGAAAGAGTACCAAACATACATCCATACATTATTATTATTATTATTAAATATTACAAACTTTCGCGTTTATACTGTTTGCAGTTGCTACCCATCTGAGTGCTTTAAGATTATAATTGTTCGCTTTCGCCTTAGCATTAGAGAGGGTTGGGTGGGATTGAAAGCCCGGGGCACTGAGCTATATGTGTATCAAGTATGACTCGAAATTCAATAGATCAAGAGGCACAGTGGACTGCATTCATAGATAGCTTAGTTATAATATCATCAATATTACTTATATTCATTCATCGATATTATTTATAAGTCAAAGAGCGTCAAACCTACTTGATGAATCAACCTAACATGGTGAGATTCTTCATATCACCACTGAACGTATTTTTAAAATGGTTTTATATAAATATATAGTAACATTAAAATATGCTTATAATGGTTACATATAAATATTTATATGTAAACATTATAAGCATAATTTTATGAATCTTAATAAAAAATCTTAATAAATGTACTAGGTTTCCTTTGACAAACTTCTAAGAAGTCAATCGCTATTGGCACTCTCTGTAAAACACAAACACAAATATTTTCAAAATATAAATGTGACTGTACATATAAATATATATATATATATATACTGTTGTTGGTAACAGAATTAATGTATAATTATATATTTTCACGATACTACAATACATAAGGGTGCAATAAAAAATATG